>OV884059.1:188323802-198323802 GCA_930367215.1 Pollenia angustigena | reverse complement strand
TTTTTTTGCACAATTTATTACAAGCTTTTTAATCTTTTTACTAACTTAAAAGAAGTTTATACAATTTTCGCAAAAGATTTTTAAATTCGTTAATATAAATTTTTTAAGCAAATTAATATTGTTGCTTAGGAAATAGCTTTGATTTGAAACACTGCTAAAATTTAACTGCTGACATTTAAAGCCAAAACCATTTTTCCTTTACATAAGTGCAAATATTGTTTATTATATGGCTAATTCCATGTCAAATCGACCAAGAGTGGGACCCGACCCCTTTCGATTAAATAATTTAAAAATTAAAAAAATTATCAAAAAGTAATTTCAATTTTTGGGAATACAAAATTTTAATTTCAAAAGATTTTGTTATTCGTGCTTAATTCCCAGTTTTTATTATTGATAAAAACACTTGAAATTTATTGTTGATGGGATAAGCTATTCCTATGCATTTCACTGGTTGCTTAGGCCAGATCATCAGGAAACTTCATCCATAAAGGTTTTAGACAAACTAAAGATATTAAACCAAATAAAACTGTTAAACGTATAAGAATTATAGCAACAGTTCTACCTGTAACAATATCAAAGTTTAAACAAAACACATCAACAATAAACAACAGTGGGTTCATCTCATCTTACATTTCCCCACTACAATTAGTTGAAATTCTCTCAACATTAATTGTAGTTGTAAGTAGGTTAAGAAAAACAAAATGAAAAAACAACAACTTACAAAAGATGTTGTCAATTAAGTGTTTTTTAGGCCGTGCACTGCCTGTTTATTATCAAAAAGTAATTTCAATTTTTGGGAATACAAAATTTTAATTTCAAAAGATTTTGTTATTCGTGCTTAATTCCCAGTTTTTATTATTGATAAAAACACTTGAAATTTATTGTTGATGGGATAAGCTATTCCTATGCATTTCACTGGTTGCTTAGGCCAGATCATCAGGAAACTTCATCCATAAAGGTTTTAGACAAACTAAAGATATTAAACCAAATAAAACTGTTAAACGTATAAGAATTATAGCAACAGTTCTACCTGTAACAATATCAAAGTTTAAACAAAACACATCAACAATAAACAACAGTGGGTTCATCTCATCTTACATTTCCCCACTACAATTAGTTGAAATTCTCTCAACATTAATTGTAGTTGTAAGTAGGTTAAGAAAAACAAAATGAAAAAACAACAACTTACAAAAGATGTTGTCAATTAAGTGTTTTTTAGGCCGTGCACTGCCTGTTTATTATCAAAAAGTAATTTCAATTTTTGGGAATACAAAATTTTAATTTCAAAAGATTTTGTTATTCGTGCTTAATTCCCAGTTTTTATTATTGATAAAAACACTTGAAATTTATTGTTGATGGGATAAGCTATTCCTATGCATTTCACTGGTTGCTTAGGCCAGATCATCAGGAAACTTCATCCATAAAGGTTTTAGACAAACTAAAGATATTAAACCAAATAAAACTGTTAAACGTATAAGAATTATAGCAACAGTTCTACCTGTAACAATATCAAAGTTTAAACAAAACACATCAACAATAAACAACAGTGGGTTCATCTCATCTTACATTTCTTTTTTCAAAACTTCATAATTCCGCCGAATTAGCCAAATGTGTTGAGCTGATTTCTTAAATATCTTGAAAACAACTTTACATACGAAGATGATTTTATGTCATTTTAACGAGAATACTTGGGGCTACAAACAATATATTGAAAAAAAAAATTTTTTTTGAAAAAATTTAAAAAATAAAATTTTAAAAACGGACTAAGTCAAAAATTTATGTTTTTATTTGGCTGATTTTTTTATATAATGCCTCAACCGTTCTTTAAAAATCCTGAATCTTTGAGGGAGGTGTTTTTTTAAGATATGGGCACTTCCACAGAAAAGCTCTCTTTTTGTCACGTCACGTCACCTAGCAATTATTCTTGTATTTTAGAAACACGTTGTTCAAATTGTTCCTCTCTTTCACTAAATGAAAACCTAGTTGCGCTCTACACCCAAATGCAAAAAAGTAAATAATATTTTCATTATTCTTTGAGAAACAATTAAAAATGGTTGGTGACGTTACGTGACAAAAAGTAGACATTTCTGTGGCAATACCAATATGATTTTTTTCTTTCGCCACCTTTAAAAATTAATCTTAAAATAAAATTTTAATATTGTAATTTTGAGCGCTGTGCAAGTTGCAAAACCCAAAATTATTTAAAGTGCTCTTAAAAGTTTCTTTAACACTGTAAGACTGCAAAAAGAATACACCAACCAATTCACTAACACTTTCTCATTTTTACCGTTTTTGCTTTTTTAAGTTTTTGTTGTAGTAGATGTGTATTTAAAATATAATCCTGGGAATTGCTGAACACAACCACACAGAGAAATAAAAAAAAGGATACAAAAAACCCCCCGTAACGAAAGCAAACCTTAATAAAAATTGTTAAAAGTGTTAAATTTAAATTACAAAAAAAATATATAAATAAATAAAAAACAACAACAAAGAATAAAATGTTAAAAATTATTAAAGAAACTATAAAAAATTTAAAATGACGCAACGTGGTTATAAGAGAAGGCGTAAGGGGTAAATGCCGATTGCAAAAAAAAAAAGTTTTAAAATAAAATCGGCAAAACCCTAAAAAACAGCTACAAATTATACGAAAATATCTAAAAAAAAAATAAACGAAAACAAGTGTAAAATTTCAAAAAGAAATAGTATGAATTTTCTTTAAATAAAATTCGTTATATAAATATCGCTTTAAATTACAAAAAACCAAAAAAAAAATACACAAAACAAACAAAAAAAAAAAGGAAAGACGCAATTTCCAACTTTGTGCCATTGTATAATTGAATAAAAGCAAAATTCTTACACACAAAACGAAAGAAACGAGATAAAAAAAGTTTTGAAAATCAACCAACTCATCAAATAGTCAACCACCAGAAACAACAACAAAAACAAACGACAACGATAACACCAACAAAAGCAACTACTACGAAAGCCACAACAACAACAACAATAATATAAACAACATCAACACCAAAAGCATCACAAGGATATTTAAGGATAAAGCAGAAGAAATAGCTAAAAGAAAAATAGGAATTCTGAAAACAAAAAGTAAATTAAATACGACGAAGCTAAACGAAAAAAGAAATAAAAAATAATAAATTTTGTATATTTTTTAAAACACCCACACAGCTTTACACGCAGCCGTTGGAGTCTCATAAAATACGAAAATACACACTCGCTAACACATACACTCACACACGCACACTGCTAGCCAACACATACAGAAACACGCCGTAAGAATAACAGCAATAAAGATAACAACATTTTCTTGCCACACAATCTTCAACTAACAACGAGTTTATACAAAGACGATCCTTCGAGTAGTTTAAAAAAAATCACAAGAATATTCATGATTACGAACTGGCTGTTGAATTTGTTTTACAAAACTAAACCGAGACGTTATAAGAACGCCCTGGCCATAGACAAAAATCAAAAACAGTTTTAAGCTCGCAAAAGGATAATGTTTAAAACATTCGCTTTCGTCGTATTTGTGCATTTGGGTGAGTACTTTTTTGTAATCCATTAAAAAAAAATAGATTGAAGTATAAAATAAGTTTAAAAAAAAATTATTTTTTGTTTCTGGGCCGATAAGGATTTTTTCGATTTTCCTAGCACTATTGAAACTCTAACGAAAGTTTTTCCGCTTAAATAAACACTCTTATTAACAAGTTTAAAAATAATAATAATTAAGGAAAAGCTAAATTTTTGGACGAAGCTTCCTTTTATGGTTCTAAGCAGCATCCCAAAAATCCGGCGGGATCAAAGCACAAAAAAACTGTTTAATTAGAAGTCTCGCTAACGGTAACATTTATCGAAAAACAAAAAACCATTTATAAGTTTTTTTATAATGGTTGGAGATGGTGGGAGATTCTGGAAAAAAAATTAAAATATTTATCGTTTAGCCTAGTACTCTGTTTAAATTTGTGAAAAATGTTGAGCAACATTTATTATTTCACAAGAAAATTTTGACATGTATCGATGTTACCTATCATGCGAGTTTGTACAATTTGCCGATTTTATTCCTGCAAAGTATGTAAACAAACCCCACATGTATTTTACTAAAAATATTTTTTTTTAATAAAAAAGAAAGTAAATATGGATAAAAAACTGTTACCGGTTGGGTTTTATTAATTTTTAAATTCTTATTAATTAATCAGTTCATCCATTTTTGCTTTTGATTAAAATTCCACGTGAAATAAGTGCAGCTTACTTTATTTCGCAGTTGTAAAAAAATGTTGCCAGAAACATTTCGAAACTTTTTCACAAAATGAACAGAGTACAACTCTTTTCACAAGTTTTTTTCATATGCGTTTTGACAGCATTTCACGTGATATGTTGAACAGAGTACCAGGCTTTTCCCTAAACAGCTAGTCCGATTGCAATAAAATCTCAGATGGCTATTAAGGACTTGCATTCGAGTTGAAGTTTTGGATTTGAGGTTAATAGACATATCGGTAGAGCCATAGGTTTACACAAATTAAAAACAATCCAGCATTTTATTTATTTAAAGCCCGATCTTAAATTTCTTTAGCAATAAAATTTTCTAGGCGAGTTCTACAAAACAGCAAACTATTTGATTATAGTCAATCTCTTATAGTTTTGGAAATATAAGTCTTCGAAAATTCAAATTTGCTATTTTTGACCTGCCTTGGTCTATAAGACTTACATTGGTATTGTATATTGCAAATACAAGACTCAAATTTATCGTGATTTTTTGAAATATTTTTCGATTTATGTAACCGTTAGCGAGATTTGTATGAAACCCCGTTATTCTTGGTCGTTGACTTCGCCTTACTTTTTTTAGCATAAATAAATTTTAGCAAAATTTCCTATAAATTGTAAATATTAACAAAATTTTCCAAAATATAATAAATTTTGGTACAATTTTTTATAAAAATGAATTTTGCAAAATTTCTTATAAAAAGTTTATTCTGGCAAAATAGCAAAATTTCCTATTCAAAGTAAATTTTAGCAAACTTTTCTATAAATAGTTTATATTAACAAAATTTTCAGTATAAAAAAAAATTTTAGCAAAATTTCCTATAAATTTTCTAAACATATTAACAAAATTTCCTATAAAGATAAATTTTAGACATTTTTCCGATAAAAAGTATATTACAGTAAAAATGTCTATAAATAGTAAATTCTAGCAAAATTTTCTATAAAAAGTGAATTTTAACAAAATTTCCTATAAAAAGTGAATTCTAACAATATTTCGTATTAAACGTAAATTTTGGTAAAATTTCCTATAAAACGTAATTTTGGTAAAAATTTCCTATAAATATATTTTTATGAAAAGTAAATTTTAGCAAAATTTCCCACTAATAATAAGTTTTAACAATATTTCCAATAAAAAGTAAAATTTTCACATAAATTGTAAATATTAACTAAATTTCCTATAAAAACTAAATTTAAGCACAATTTTCTATAAAAATGAATCTTAACAAAATTTCTTATAAAAAGTTTATTCTGGCAAAACAGAAAAATTTCCTATAAAAAGTAAATGTTAGCAAAATTATCTATAAATAGTTCATTTTAACAAAATTTTTAATATAAAAAATAAATTTCACCAAAATTTCCTATAAAAAGTAAATTTTAGCAATATTTCCTATTAAAAGTATATTATAGTAAAAATTTCTATAAATAGTAAATTCTAGCTAAATTTCCTATAAAAAGTTAATTTTAACAAAATTTCCTATAAAAAGTGAATTTTAATAAAATTTCCTATAAAAAGTGAATTTTAACAAAATTTCCTATTTAACGTAAATTTTGGTAAAATAACGTATAAAACGTTTATTTTTGTAAAATTTCTAAAAAATATTTCATATAAAAAGTAAATTTTTGCACATTTTCCAATAAAAAGTAAATTTTAACCATATTTCCTATAAAAAATAGATTTTAGCAAAATATCCAATACAACATAAATTTTAGCAAAATTTTCTATTAAAAGTTAAAGTTAACAAAGTTATTATCAAAAAGTAATTTCTTTGGGAATACAACATTTTAATTTCAAAAGATTTTGTTATTCGTGCTTAATTCCCAGTTTTTATTCTTGATAAAAACACTTGAAATATAAAAACTGAATTTTAACAAAATTTCCTATATAAAGTAAATTTTGGTAAAATTTCCTATAAAAAGTAAATTTTGGTAAAATTTCCTATTAAACGTATATTTTGGTAAAATTTCCTATAAAACTTATATTTTGGTAATTTTTCCTATACATTTTTCTTATAGAAAGTAAATTTTAGCAAATTTTCCTATAAATTGTTAATATTAACAAAATTTCCTATAAAAAGGCGTTTTACAGAATTTCCTATAAAAAGTAAATTATAGCAAAACTTTATATAAATAGTAAATTTTGGCAAAATTTCCTATAAAGAGTGAATTTTAACGAAATTTCCAATAAAAAGTGAATTTTAACAAAATTTCCTATAAAAAGTGAATTTTTACAAAATTTCCTATAAAAAGTAAAATTTCCTATAAAACGTAAATTTTGGTAAAATTTCCTATAAAACGTATATTTTGGTAAAATTTCCTATAAAACTTATATTTTGGTAATTCTTCCTATACATTTTTCTTATAGAAAGTAAATTTTAGCAAAAGTTCCCATAAAAAGTTTATTTTTTTAAAATTTCATATAAATAGTTTTCAGGTTAATGTTTTTATTTGTTAAGCAAACGGCTGTTCGCTTATATTGGCATTGATTGTTAACTTCGATAAAAGAATTTTTAAGTTTTAAAATTTTCCCCCCTAAACATTTCATATGCCAAGGGCAGAACAGCACTTTTCATTTTATTTAACATCAATGAAACAATAAAAACAATGTTATTTATTTTTCATATTTTTTATTGTTGTTGTTATTTTATTTTTTATATATATATATATATATATACGCAAACACATATATACGTATTTAGGTTTTGTATGTGTTTGAGTTTTGCCTAAGAGAAAAACTATATGAGATGAAATTTACACACAAACACATTCCTTTCTTACTACTATAAAAAGTGTTAAAGAGTGACCCGTTTTTATTCCTTTTTTGTGTTTATTTTGTTGTTTTTTTTATGCAAAACCAACATCGTTTTGCCTTCAATCGCTAAACTTCGTTTGATAAAATACAAACGAACTTCAATTAATTGAAGGGAGTTTAAATGCTGGGTGAAAAAAAAAATCACGCACTCATAGAGAAAATTGAAACAAGGACGAACTCCTCCTGTTGTATTACTGTTCATTGATGTATTTTTAACTTGTTTTTGTGTTTGTTATTGTGATTATTTCTGTTTTATTACTATATTGAGGCGAATCTCTCTGACACTGTAAAGTTTTAAAAAGGATTGTTTTGTAGGTATACTAAAACATCATTTGCATTATATTCGTTTTACGATTTTTTGTAGATTCTAAAGCAAAGTTTAATTCTAGTAACGCCAATTAATATTATTGAAGTTGTGTGTATAGACGCAAGACTTGCGTTCGAGGATATCTTCTCTATTTTTAAAAGTAATTTCACTGGTCGGCAGCAAAAATCGCATTTAAATAAAAATATATGGAACATAAAGATTTAAATGTACTTAATTAAAATCGTTTTTTTCAGTTTGACTAGTATTTCGCTCGAAATAGGGCGAATAAGGATTTCTTTTTATACAAATGATTTGAATTAAAATTTATTTTAGTCATCTAAACAATCGTTTTCTAAATTTTCAAAAGTTCTGTCTCCGAGATATTTAGAAATTGGTGGCTGCAAAATTTGTTAATGCATTATGAATTATATTTCTTTTAAACCTTAAAAATCGCGGGACATATCGTCAGCTCAGAATTGGTTTGGCGCATATGAGAAACTCGACAAAGAAGATTTACATGAAGATTTCTCAAATTGTACCCGATAGAATTTTTTTATATTTTTACCACTGCTTTCGGTATATGTTTTGAAGAAAATGCAAATTTTTGCGCACTTTCATGAATAAAGTTAGAATTTAATAGTATTTTTTTGAAAATGAAAAATATTGTTTTGTTTTGTGCCGCATATGCCACTTTTCTAAAAAAAAATTTAAAAAGTGGATTTTTGTGCTGCATACGTATACTTATTGCTGTGTATTGAGTAATTTTTGAGAATTTTTTTTTATAGTTTTTTTATTTGATTTTACTTTACAAAAACAGAAAAAACAGTTCTACTGTTATGAAAAGTTACATAAAAAGCCTCAAATTAAACAACTTAAATAATGCAAAAGTAAAAAGAAAATTTAAAACTTAATATTGAGTAAATTTTTATAATAAGCTTTATCAACACGTGGAAGCAATATACGTCTTTTTTATGTCTCTATTTTTATCGCTGGAAATAAATGATGGTTTCGATATTTTCAAAACATCCGTCAACAAATTCTCAGGAGTTTTCAAACAATTTTTTGATGCAGACTTAACCAAAATGGCATTTTTATATTTTTTCTCTCTGGTAGAAGTTTTATAATATATACATAAATCATTATTTTAACTGTATAGAAGTACTTTAATTTTAGCAAAAGGGACTTTTCGAAAGTCCATTTTATTTGCTTCCAACGAGTATGTGCGAAAATTTTCCGGAAGCATTTCCATAACTTTAAGTTTTGTTTTATTATTTGGCATTGTTTTAAGCAAATTTAGTAAATGAAGAGGACTATGAATTTCATTATTCTTTAAGTACCGGTCAATAACACCATGGTCACAGTCCACTTCTTGAATTAAAGAATGTTCTGGTTCTGAAGACTTTTGTATTACGGCATCAATATTATTTTGTTTAAAGAACATTTTGATCGCGGTTGCATTAATTTGATTTTTATTTTGAGGTACGCAAGAATCGCTCCATAATGTCAAAGTTTTAATAAGTGGATAATCTTTTATTAATTCATTTAAAATTTTAATTTAAGCACTAGCAATATTGTTACCACTCCGACCACTATGAGCTTCCGTCAAAAAGACACAATAAGTAAAAGTTGGTATATATGACATATTAATGGTTGCTGTAAGATTAAACATATTTAATTTTCGTTTGTAGTAAAATTTTGAAGCATTTCCCTTAGGTAGGCTAAAAACACAAATAATAGCAAACCGTACACTTGGTTGGGTCCATTATAAAACTATTTTTCACAAATTTATTTTCTTGTTGTCATTTTACTTTGCTTTTGCTTTAACTACTTTTTCTTTTCTTACGGCAATGCAGCAAAGCAACAGTAAAATTTATTTTGTACATTTTTGTATGAAGAATTTGCTGCAATCGCCAAACAATGGCTTGTAGAGCAAAACAGTATTTAAAAAATTTTGAAACAGTTGATATGCAGCAAAATTAATGCTTTATATCTCAGAAACCATACAAGTTTTCGCGAAACAGGTTTTTGATTTAGAAAGAGGGTATTAAAAAAATATATTCCTCATACCTAACTCATTTTTTTTAAATGGTCGGTAGGTCAAACCAGTAATGAGCTGACGATATGTGGATTTTAAAATACTTTTTCTTAAAAATGTTCATGAATTTATGAAAACAATAAAAAAAACACTTATTTTGCATGAACACAAAATGATCGCCACTAATTTCTGAATAACTTAGGAACAGTTCAAAAAAATTTATAAAAAAAAACCTAATCAAATTGTATTGTTAATCATTTGTTAGTGTTTTGATCGAATCCGCACAAATCGTCGTCAAGTAATAAAGAAATGTTTATCATAATCGCCTCATTTGGGGCAACATATAAGTTAAGCTCTAAAAATAAATCTGGGCCCCACAAGAAAAAAACGGAAAGCGGACTTGAATTAAGCATTTTTAAAGCTTTAAAGTAAACATATTTTATGTAAAGGCTCAAATATTTTTTTTGAAATAACTAAAAAAAACGAAATTCGGCAATAAATAATAAAGTGGGGCTGGTCATACATTTGACCCATCTAGGAGCATCCTACGCGCTGCAGGGCCAAATTAAAGAATTTTATTAAGCCGCAATATTTGTATGGTACAGCGCGTAGGATGCTCCTAGATGGGTCAAATGTGTGACCAACCCCACTTTATTATTTATTGCCGAATTTCGGTTTTTTTTAGTTATTTCAATAAACTAAACCGTTTTTGAGTTACGCGAATATATGCTGTGCAACCCCTTACATTTTCGAAATAACGATATATCTTGAAAACAAGAGCTAACCTAAAAAAACGGTTAGCACCACTGGATTCAGCGTCCCCAATTAGGGTAAAATGCCAAGTGGGCGGCTGGTCTGTTGTTTCCAACTAGCACAGTGTACTTATTGCTCAAAATTACAATATTAAAATTCTATTTTAATATTATTTTTTTAAGGGTTGCGAAAGGAAAAAAATCATATCTTAAAAAAGAAAAAAACACCTCCTTCAAAGTTTCAGGATTTTTAAAGAAAAGTTTAAGGTATAATACAAAAAAAAAATCAGCCAAATAAAAAAATAGGTTTTTGACTTAGTCCGTTTTTAAAATTTAACATTTTGCAGATATTACATTTTTCAAAAAAAAAAGTTTTTTTCCAATTTATGGTTTGTAGCCCCAAGTATTCTCTTTAAAATGACATCAACATCATCTTCGTATGTCAAGTAGTTTTTGAGATATTGAAGAAATAAGCTCAACACATTCGGCTAATTCTGCGAAATTATGACATTTTGAGTATGACATAACTTTCGAAAAACAAATTTTAAAAATTTTTTTCGTTCATATATGTTCGTAATAAGATAAAAGGAACCTTCTCACCAAATTTTATTAAAATCGGAAGGGGTCGTGTCCCACTCTTGGTCGTTTTGACATGGAATCACCCATTTATTATGAAAACTTTTTTAAGAATATGGAAGAATTTATTTAAAAAAAATTTTTTACAGTAGTTCAGGAAACTACAGTAAATATTTTTTAAATTCTACAGAGCTTTCCTTTTTATTTGGTACAGAGTTTGCTAAGAATTATAAGGAACTTTATGTAAAAAAAAATATTTAAAATAAGTATTCTAGAAAAATGTTAAGTTCTTTAAAAAGGGCAAAAGATGAGGAAATGAAAAATCAAATGCGAAGTTTGAATTTGTTTCGTTTGCATCGTTACGATCTTCCGCAGAGAAAGTTCTTCAAGTGTGCCAAATTTCAGCTTCCTATGTCATCAGATGGCTTCCGAAAGTTGCGGAAAGAATAGGACATACATGCAAACATCCTGACATACTAAGAAATTATATATTGTATAGATAGATTCACATATGTTCGCGTAACTCAAAAACGCTATAGCTTATTGAAAAACTAAAAAAACCGAAATTCCGCAATAAAATTTACTTTAAGAAAGTAAAAACTTTTTTCTTTATGTTGGCTTTGGTTTTCGAGATATGCCGTTATTTCGAAAATTAAGGAGGTTGCACAACATATGTTCGCGTAACTCAAAAACGCTTTAGCTTATTTAAAAACTAAAAAAAACCGAAATTCCGCAATAAAATTTACTTTTAGAAAGGTAAAACGTTTTTCTTATATGCGCAGTCGTTTTAGAAACATGATTTTTTTTTTCTGGAAAAAAAATAATTTTTTTATTAAAATTTCGGAATTTTTGTTTTTAAAAATTCAAAAAAAATTTAAACTTGCAGCTATGCTTCTAATTTTATGCAGACATATAAAAAACAACATTGCAAACAAAACAAGTTATAAATGATTAAAATCTTTTAACAACTTTTGATTTTATGTATTCACAAAAGACGAAAAATTTTAATTAATTTAAGAATTTTATTAAACCGCCACATCTTTTGTGAATACATAAAATCAAATGTTGTTAACAGATGCATTTATTCATTTACTAAATTTGCTTAAAACAATGCCAAATAATAAAACAAAATTAAAAGTTATGGCAATGCTTCCGGAAGATTTTCGCACATACTCGTTGGTAGCAAATAAAATGGACTTTCGAAAAGTCCTTTTTGCTAAAATTAAAGTACTTCTATACAGTAAAAATAATGATTTATGTATACATTATAAAACTTCGACGAAAGAGGAAAAAATATAAAAATGCAATTTTGGCTAAGTCTGCATCAAAAAATTGTTTGAAAACTCCTGAGAATTTGTTGACGCATGTTTTGAAAATATCGAAACCATCAATTATTTCCAGCGATAAAAAGAGAGACATAAAAGACTTGCTTATATTTCTTCCACATGTTGATAAAAGTTATTATAAAAATTTACTCAATATTTAGTTTTAAATTTTAAGTGTTTTTTCTTGATTCTATTTTACTTTTGTATTATTTAAGTTGTTTACTTTGTGGCTTTTTATGTACCTTTTCATAACAGTAGAACTGTTTTTTCTGTTCTTGTAAAATAAAACCGAATAAAAAAAATTTCATTAATGTTGACTTTTTTATAGATTGTTAATATAGAAACATTTATCTCAACAATAAGTTACTCAATACACAGCAATAAGTATACGTATGCAGCACAAAAAGCCATTTTTTTAGAAAAGTGGCGTATGCGGCACAAAACAATATTTTTCATTTCCAAAAAAATACTTTTAATTTCAAACTTTATTCATGAAAGTGCGCAAAAATTTACATTTTTCTTCAAAACATATACCGGAAGCAGTGGTAGAAATATAAAAAAATTCTATCGGGTACATTTTGAGAAATCTTCTTTGTCGTTTTTCTCCACTCCGACTTTTTGGCATATACGCCAAACCAATTCTGAGCTGACGATATGTATTTGTTTTTGCCTGTTGCTGAAAATAATAACTTTTTATCGTAGGGAAAAGTGTAGGGAAATTTTTTTGGTTGTAGAAAAAAAAGGTATTTTTTTTTAGGCACGTAGGGATTTTGTTGAAATTTCATCTGGCATCACTCAACAAACTAACTGGCTCTAATAAAAATAAAGATCTTAAATAAGCTTTAACGTATACTTAATATTTGGAGTTTCGATTTAATATTAATCATACGTATGCATGTTTTAAAGAACACAGCATAGTGGATATGATCAAACGATGATAAGTTTTTGGTTTGAATTATCCTATCCCTATCCCAAAAAATCCCGGATTTTTCGGGTTTCAGCGAATCCCGAGATTTTAATTTCTAAATCCCGGGATTTTCAAAGATTTAATTTATCCCGAAATTGTTAACTTAATTTTTTGTTTTACCTTTTTTATAAGCAGAAATTCATCATGACATTCGCTTTTGAGAGGATAGGGAACGAAAGAAAAAAGTTAAACTTTGTTTTTCTTTTAAAGCGTATTTTTCTAAAGAAGTTTTAACGTTGGAGGTGCAGAAAATAATTGAAGAACATAATTAATTCAATAAAAAAAAAATATCTTTTGGAAAACATACACAAAACAAAATGAAAAACCAAAAATTCTGTATGGTTTTATTTTCTAATTGATTGCACTGGTGCACTTATTTCAAAATTTACAGAAATTAAAAACGCAAAACGCAAGAATTTTAAGCGTCGTTTTTTATTAAGATTTCTGTAATAAAAGAATTTGATGGCAAATATTATACGAGCCCAGCTGCAGTCAAGAATGAATATAACCATAATAATTTTAATTCATTTTCATGTTGTAAAATTCCTTTCTTCATAAAAATAATTTAATGAAAATTAAATTTGATGAACTTTAGCCTAATTAAAATACCAAAATTTGGATTAAAAACCATAAATAGTTCAACAAAATAACCACAATTCTAATTATTATACAAATATTTTTCTAATAAACAGAATTTTATAATAAAAATTATAAAAATTTGATTAAAAAAGTTTTAAAACACACTTTCAAATTCTTGCGTTTTACGTTTTCGATTTCTAGAACAGCCCTGTTAAACTTTACTTTTTACGGGGTTTGAATAATGTAAGTGTTTTCCGAGAGTGAGCATAGAAACTACGGTAATTTATGGAGTGATTTTACGAAGTTAAGAAGTACTATTTAATTCACCTACTACTAGTGGTGGTGGGTAGTGCTGGGATACTTTCCATATTTTCTACTATCTATATTTATCGACAGTTCAGATTTGACTATCGATATTACAATCGACTGAATATTTGTGCTTGTGCAGGAAAACTTTAATTATTTTCTTATAAGGCTACAGTTCGTTGTTTTTATAACTTTAGTGAATGTATGAGGCGTATGTATATACGCACGTTATTTTAAAAATTGATAAGTACGTTTCTGAAGGAACCGAAGAAACAGGGACTATAAGATATTCCATTGCAACCTTAAAACATTTTCTAAATTCTAAACCCAAAAAGGTAATCAATCTCTAATGGTCGTTCATTGTTTTGTCCTATGCTTGCAATTGCATTTGAGATTTGCATTTTTTTTTTCAACATTACAAAAATATTTGACATTTCAGTCCCTATATAACCATGTAAAAATTTCGACTTAAAGGCCTTTAATAAGCTGTAAAAAGCACTGCTAAGCAATTCGTACCACTTGCCATTCTTGCTGTTTGTATTCATTGCTGTAATTCAGCGCGAATTAATAATAGCAAGTAAAAATTTGCGGCAAAAAACTGTGTGTGTATAGCTGCTGTTAGATGTCTTCATATCTGTATAATTTCAAACTTCCAACGCTATCTACTCTTTTGCAGATGACAGCAACCTTTGCCATTCGTACTCATTCGAGTGCAGACCAAGCGTATCCGATGTCGTTGCTATGAGGCAGAATATGAATGATACGCTTGGCCGAGACCTTGACATAGTCTCGGAATGGGGTAGTGCAAATAGGGTCGATTTTAATGCCCGAAAAACCCAATGTTGCGTGCTGACGCATAAACGCGCGACAAACCTAGGTGCCTCATCTGTATATATGGGTGGTATAATTATTGAGGAATCAGAATCTCTTGATGTTCTGGGCATGAGGATACAATGTGACGTCCGATGGACTGAACATATATTCAAGGTGTCGAAAGAAGCATTCAAGTGCCTTCACTCCATCTGATCTCCTTACTATTTATACCACCTATATCCGACCGCGTATGGAATACAACTCTCATGTGTGGGCCGGTGCTTCAAAGTCTATTTTAGAGCTTCTCGACCGCGTGCAGGAGAGGGCGAGGGTTCTCATTGGTGACAGTAGGGTAACCAATTCTATTGACTCCCTTGAGCACCGTCGCAATGTAGGTTGTACTTGCCTGTTTTATCGTTACTACAATGGGATGTGGTCCGACGAAATCAGGGATCTGGGTCCCGAAACCCGTACATTTGTTCGTAATACACGTTTTTCCTCAAGAGCCCATCCTTATGTGGTCGATTGGCAGGTGAATCGTACAACGCATTACAGAGAGAATTCGTTTTTTCCCCGGACTGTTCGTATGTGGAATAACCTTCCTGCAGAAGTCTTCCCTCTCACTTACAACATGATTAAGTTCAAATCGAATGTTCACAAACACTACTCCCTCTATCCTCCTTCCCATAACCTATTTTCCTAGTTCCAACACAATGCAATGCATTAGTAGGGGTCATCCCCTGAGTGCTGGTCCTAACAATAAAAAAAAAATAATAAAAATATCGATATTTATATTTTTCCTATCGATATTTTCGATATTTTAAGACAATCGATAATATCGATAGTCTATCGATAGTTTCCCAGCACTAGTGGTGGATATAAATATGTATGTGTTTTTGTTAAAATAAGATTTTTATGCTTAACTAAACAAATTGATTTTAATAACAAATTTCGAATTCAAATTTCAGTTATTATTTTTAATTAATTTTATTAAAATTTTAATATAATCTAACAAAATTTCAATTACTAGTTTGCTCTATGCAATTACAATATTAATTTTGTTATTTAGTTTAAATCAACTGAGGTAATTGAGTAAAATATACACATTCTTTGATATCGTCCGTTGTTTTTTTAACATATTTTTTTAAATTAAATAATGTGTAGTTTATAGAACACGAGCGCCTTACTCGTCCGTTCAACTTACATTTTAAATTTCGAAATTTAGTTTTTGTTTTAAATGTAAGTTGAACGGACGAGTAAGGCGCTCGTGTTCTAAAAACACCACATAAATCATTAATTAAGAAAAATAATCACATTTTTACAAATTTTAGTTTAAAAAAAAAATAACTTTTAAAGAGCAAAATCATGAACTTTGAACTTTTGTACACTGTAACTCTGACATTTCTTGACTTATCTTCACAAGGGACCCATGCCTATTTTAGTAATTATTACCTTTCACTAAAAAGAAATAAATACATAATTCGGTTAATAACACAAATAACGGTTATTTCGGAATATCTCGAAAACGAGTGTGGCCGCCATGATTTAAAATTTTGAGTGTAGTTCAATTCTTTTAAAATATTTTACTGCATATTCTGTAATCGTAGTTTTAACTTATGGCACATTGAGATGGTTATGGATGTTTGAGTTTTTAATATACCAGGCCGTGGCCGTGGCCATGGCAGTGCCTCATAACTGGATACCGTAGCACCAGATTCGGTTTAATGATGAGTTGTAAAGTAGATGTTTGTAATTGAGACTAAGGACAGAATTTATTCCAATAAGCCAATGAATTTGAATGGATTTTAGTTTCATTTGAGTTAATTTTGCCTCTATATGGCATTTCCTCATTAATCGCCGATCTAGATGTAAGTATACTGATTTATTTTGCATGCCAATTATAAGGTATTATTTGATTATTGATTTTAATAGGGGGGCATGATTCCCGGCGCAGAGTGAATGTTATTTTTACTAATTTTTGCTCCTTGATCATTATCATCCACTGTTTTAACCATAATTCTAGTTGAAATGTATGATCCTGTAAGTTACGAGATGCTTCATGACGGTTTTCGTGCAATGTGACAGAAAAACTGTATCGTTCGCATATGTATGTTGAAGTTTGTGTGTAGTTGTTTGTTGGCATGCCCGGAGTATATATTTAGTAAAATAAAGGGCCCAGAATGCTGCCATTCTACTGTGGGGACCTTAACAAATTGCCTTCTTAAGTAATAAATTGACGACCAACTAAGTAGCTTTCTTGTGTGTGTTTGCTGGTAAGTTTTGCTGGTAAGTTTTGTTTCAATTTATGTTAAAAGCCATGTTGCCACCCTTATCAAAAACTTACGAAACATCAGTGAAGAGCGCTGAGCAATATTTTTTCTTCAAATGCTTTTCTTATGATATTTACTATTCGATGGGTTTGTTCAACTGTGCTGTGTTCTCTTCTAAAGCCGAATTGGTGGTTAGGAATACATATCGTTACCTAAAACGCAAAAGGCCCTAACTAACAAAAAATTAAGAATCGACTTTTTCAATAAATTTGATGAATTGCATCAACACTAATGTCCACAATAAGTTTTGGAGTCTTTCAACCAAAATTAGAGATTTTATTAACAAAAAACAAACGGCCCTATCTACAAAAGATTATATGATACGCACTAAAAGATCTAACTAACAGTTTGCATAATATCCAACATTGTCAATTGTCAAAACAACTGTTAGGTTTTACAATAAAAATAGAAGAAAAATAAATTATTAACAGTTTAAGGCAATTTATCGATTACCTTTTTTAATAGTAATTTGCTTCTCCTGTAAAATTTTCAAAATGTTAAATAGGGCGTTTTGCATTTTAGGTAACGATATATTTTCATTTAAATTTGGGGATTTTGACACTAATAATTTCGTAAATAGCTTTGATACATTTTATAATAAGCTAATAGGCCTATATGACTCAAGTTTTGTATGATCTTTACGTGCCTTTAGTATCATGCTAACTAAGAAAACCTTCCACTTTTGAAAGTAGTATTCAAGGCGTAAAAAAGCATTAAAAATTAAAAGAATAAGGCCCTTATTTTGTAAAACGCAAACGGAACGCCAAAAATTATATTGAAAGCAAAAACAAAATCGAAAATATTTCATAATTTTGTTGTTGTTTTCTATTGAAATGTATATTGAATTTTTAAATTTAAAAGGCTGCATATCTTGGGGCGTTGATAATTTTAAAATGCAATATGTTTTTCTGTAGAAAGCAACGACAAAATTTTGACAAATTTTTGACACTGTTTTTGCTTTCATTGTTATTTTTGGCATTGCGTTACGTTTTACACAATCAGGTCCTAATTTTCTTTGCTATGCGAGGTAGCTCCAACAGCATTTTATTACTGATCTTATCAATACCAGGTGCCTTCGTAGTGCTTAAGTCACAAATAGCCTTTTCTATTTTTCTTATCTCAAATCTTAGGGGAATAGCTGCACTAACATTAACAGGCGGTAAATCGACTGCTAAATCGTGAGATCTTTTCAAAAGATTAACAAACGGTTTTTACGGTTTTAGGCGTACTTAACTGTTTTCCGGTAGTAGGGTTTGTATGGGTCCTAAGGTAAATTATGGACCGATCGTCACGAAATTAAACAGTGTTATTTCTAGTTTTTAAAAACTGTGACGTTCCAAATTTTGTTAGGCTAGCGTTATTTTTTACGGTTTTAGGCGTACTAAACTGTTTTCCGGGAGTATTGTTTATATGGGCCATAGGGTAAACTATGGACGGATCTTCACGAAATTTAACAGCATGATTTCCAGTCAAATAAAACAAATTTTTGCAAAATCTTATCTCATTCCGTGCCTTGTTCCAGCATTTATGTTATTTTTTGTAACAAAATTATCAATTTTTTTAGGTGGTGGTTCCACATTTTGATTCATAGCTCTGGTCTTACAGAACCGAGTTTGCTGGATTTCAATCTTAAACTGCTTAGGATAACTACAAGCAATTTGGCACCAAGTTTGTTCATTTGTTTTGAGTTGTTCGAAAGTGAGCGTGTTTTCAACAGACGGACAGACGGACAGACAGATGGACATGGCTAAATCGACTTAGAATTACTCAAGGGCCCAGAATATATATACTTTATGGGGTCTGAGATGAATAATAAAAAAGTTTCACACGGAATGACATACTTAATGTACCCTCTTCACAACTAATTGTGTTACGATTTACCGGGGTACGAATTATCGGGATTTGACTGTATTTATTTTTTGAAATCCCTGTCTCAATAGTAAGGAGTTGGCGTATGATTAAAATTATTAGATACAATTCATATCACTCATACGCTCTTATAGAGTACATGCTGTTTAATATATTCACTGAAAAAAGTTAAGATAAATCTGAAGCAATATTTTCCATTTTTGAGTTTATCATTGCGTTAGGTGACTTTTCTTTTTTTCTTTTATCGCCTATTCACATAAATATTGCAGTTTTTAACTACTAGTTAATCGATTTAAAGTTTTCAAGAAGTTTTTTTCAAATTTTTAACAATGTTAGCCGATATTTTTGTCTAACTTCAGTTTGTTTCAAGATAACACTTTAACCTAAATAATTTTATAACACAATGCAACATATAAAATGTGCACTTAATTTAAACTTGAAGCTCTGAAAGCACTAAACGAAACTAGCAAAGCACCGTTTTTGTTGGCAAAGCTCGGATTAAGGTTTTATAGTATCATTAATAAAGTTTTCAATGTTATCACAACTATCCTTATTTTAAGTATAGAATATATTCCGTCTTAACAAGTTTTTATGGGTAATAACCAGAGAAGACAAAAGAAAGCAATATTCAATACTTTTACAGCAAAAAGAAATTGATAAAACAGCAAAAAAAAGTACTAAAAAATGTTTTATTCTAATTCTTCCACATCATCAAAATTATTAAAATATACTATTATGTGGGCTTTTATGTTTTCAAATTTTAATTCTATACGTCGATCTGTTAAAAGCATCGGAGGTTGACGGTGCAAATTTAAATTTGAGAATTTCTTTAGAGGACAAACTTTTAACATATTCATCTTTTGGAACAGTACCACATTCTAAAATATATTTTATTTCCAAAAACTGCTGATATCCAAGATTTCTTTTTAATATTTTCTCAAATTTCTTTTTACATTGTGGTCCTCGATCTTGCATAGTCCGTCAAAAACTGTCGATAAAGCATAAGTGCTCTCTGAAATTAATAAACCCGCAGTTTGCAATTTTTTTTCTAGCAACGAAAATGTTTGCAAAATTGTAATTTAGAAATGCAAGTTGAGAACTTAGTTCGGAGTTTTCAAATTTTTTTTTTTGGATTGCACAATTGAGTCGGCATCTTGACTGTCAAGTTCTAAAACAACGGCTTTAACTTCTTCAAGATGTTCAGCGTAGTACATTGCCGCTTCTAACGAATGAATTCATCTAATCGATGGATACCATGTGCAAAACATGTTACAACAAGTAACACTTTGTTATATTTTATGTATAAATACAGAAAATTAATATCAAATCTTAACTCGATTTCTTTTCTACTTTACCATCTAGCCACAATATTTGTAACGAACCATTACAAAATGCTGCAATCAGCGTTGCCGTTGTGACAATAAAGTATCACTTTTGACCCTTTTTCATGCCAATGACACTTTTTGTGACACTTTTTTTAATTTATCCCTTTGTATCATTTTAACAAAATTTATGACACTTTTTGAACCTTTTTGAAAATAACTACAAGTTTCCATATTCCTTCGAAAGTTCTCATGAGTTTTGTGAATATAGATATAAAAATTTGTAGAATGTCGGAGCTGAAAGATTGGAGTCCATTCTCAAGAACTAATAAATAATTGAAGTATGTATAATTACTTTTATTTTAGTATAAGGTATTTAATTAATACTTAATAATTAACTTGACCCAATTTTATTTTAAAATACCCTTTTTTTGACCCTGTATGTTCTTAAATACTCTTTTTATGACACTTTTTCGAAATTTTCAACGGCAACCCTGGCTGCAATAGATGCGCCATTTGCCGTTTAAAGGACTTGCATGTTCAATAAATAAGATTTATTGTATTTCAATTTTTCTAAGACACCAAAAATAAAATTTGCAACATATCTCTGTTCGCTGTCCGTAGTTTTATCCAAACATGTTAAGTAATGATTAGATAATGCTAATGATTGCTAATTAACCTTATTTTGTGAAATTCTCTAATTCATCAAACAATTAGAATTAGTTCAACTAATTGCCATTAGATAATTGAAATTTTTATTCCAATGGTAAAACTAATTGCAATTAGTTGCCATTAGCAAAAAAAATTGGTTTACCTTTACAATTAGAAATCTAATTGACTTTTGCTAATGCAATTAGATATTCAATTAGCTCGAATTAGAATCAATTATTTTGATAAAAAGAAAGAAAGCAAGTACTGCTTCATTGTCAAAATTGACAGAGGAGGCTGAAAGCCTGCATTTTATTTCGAATATGATGCATCAATATTTGAATGATGCTGATAAAACTTCCAATATATGGTCCAAATATCCTACATTTAAGGAAATAGCACTGTTTTGCAACACACCGCTTACGTCTTCAGGCCCTGTGGAGCGTTTATTTTCCTTTGCGGGCATTATTAATAGTCCAAGGCGGGGTCGCTTGACGGACTTTTCTTTTGAAAAGCTCGTATTGCTGAAAGCGAATATACCCGGTCATTGTAGTTATTAAATAGTTAGTACGTACGTTAAATATGTGTGCATGTATGTAATATATGTACATAAGTAATATATATATATGTGTGAAATTCATATTATGAATATTTTAGTTTATTTTTTTGTTTTTGAAAATATCAAAGTAATTGATTCTAATTCGAGCTAATTGAATATCTAATTGCATTAGCACAAGTCAATTAGATTTCTAATTGTAAAGGTAAACCAATTTTTTTTGCTAATGGCAACTAATTGCAATTAGTTTTACCATTGGAATAAAAATTTCAATTATCTAATGGCAATAGTTCAACTAATTCTAATTGTTTGATGAATTAGAGAATATAAACTAATTGCATCAATTGCTAATTCTAATGGGAATTTAGCATGTATGGTTTTATCTACAGAAATCCATATATATTTGTCTTTGGCTGCTTGACGCATTATTTCAATAGATTCCCTATACAATTCTGGTATGTATTTCTGGCGAATGTTTCAGACGGAACCGACATTTGAGAATATTTCTCAATGAAATTTTTGAAACTGGGAGAACTAACTTTTTTATTGGTATATTGGATTCTAACAATGCTTTACAAAGATCCCTTTGAAATGTTGTGGCAGCTGGAGTCACTGGATATTCCGTAATTAGTTTCTGTGGATTCTCTTGCTTAGAAGACGCCAATTGGTGTTTCCCACATCTTTTATGTTGATCCACATCAGCATATATTGCAAAAGAGCCAATTTTATTCAATTTTAAAGACTCCTTCATATGTTTTTACCATTTTTAATAATAAATTTCTATTACTTTTCTCTTTCGGCATTTTTAAAACTTTTTTAATTATTTATATTTTTAACAGCCTACTATGATTTCAGCTTATTGTTTTTAAAATGAAAACAGAGTTGCAAAAAGATAGTAACCAAGGCGTATTCATAAAGGTGACATTTTCCAGTCATCTGTTTATTGTATATTTTTTTGTGTGTATACTGAATGTCAAGCTTTGTTTACATTTTGTGAAAAAATTAATTCAAATTTAAAATTCAATAAAAATTTAAATAGTTGAAAAAAAAACTTATTTAAATTGTATAAAACAAAAAAAAGTAAAAAAATATAAACACAAGAAATTAAAAATGCGTAAGGAATAAGTGGAGCCACAATTAATATGCAATTGAGGAGTTTCTTAAGCAATTGTGTATATTTTATTAACAAAAAAATTTCCTTTTTTGTATTTTCAACAAATATTTTTGACATTCACTCTAAGTTTTACAAAAACAAAATACATAGTATTTTTCAATAAAAAGGGATAGCTAGCATAACTCTATTTCATGATGCGGTCACCTTTATAAATTCGCCTTGGTAGTAACCAAGAGGAATTCGCCTTGGTAGTAACATACGAAGTTTTTAATACATAAATTGGAATTTTTAACAAAAAAATCCAAAAAAAAAAAAAGAAACACCATTGTAAAAGAAGCAAACAACAGCATATTTTATAAAAAACAGCTATAAAAAAAAAGCAAAAAAAAAGCATTTTAGTCTTCTCTGGTAATAACTGCAAAATAATTATTAAAACTTTTTTGATTTGAAATAAACTTAACACCAAAAAAGAAAATATCTGGGTTAGATTGGAATCTTTGAGCGAAAAATTGTCAAAAAAAAAACAAAGTGGGAAAATGATAATTTTTTTGCAATTTTTAGCGATTTTTAAACACTAGATGGAGTTTTTCGACTAATTTTCTTACACATTCTTGCACTTATTCCGTATACAATAATGCTGGAGACAGGATAACAAACTTTCAGTTGGCTTGCGAGATATCGTCGTGAAAATATATTTTTTTTTTTTTTTTTGAAGAAATTCTCAAAATCAATTTTCAGAATATTAATTGTGCTACAAAATATAAATGGAATTTTGCTAGCTCCAATTATTGATTTCAGAAGCCGAACTAAAAATGCCGTTCACAGTTTATGACCTTGAAAATGGTAACTAACGAGTACAAAGTTCGATAAAATTAATAACACTTAAAAAAATATTAGTTGGAAATCAGCCAAAGTTTAAACACACCCTCCTTAAAGTCCAGCACTTTTACCGTTTTAGTTCTTTTTCTTTCAATTTAGTTTTAGAACCTGGTTGAAATTCATTTCACTATAGTCGAAGTGGGCAAAAGTTAGATTAATTTTAAAAATATTTATTCATTTTGCCGTAGAGAAAAATATTCCATCGATTTTACACTTAAAGCACGAAAAACAAAATTTTGTAATTCCACGAAAATTATTTTGACTTAAAACTGATAGCGATCATATTATTGGCTGCCATTTATTAAGTCTGCCAAATCGCCATTGACGGATAAAATTTAACAACTTATTTATCATTTAAAAATTAAATTTATAATTAATTTTTAACTGACCCCAATTTTTATCGGAATATCATTATCAGCGATGAGGAGACTTTATGTAGGGTAAACGAAATAGTTGAATTAGGGACGATACCAATTTACATTGGATCCAAAAACATCCGATACATGAAAAAGCCACTGTTTAATAGAAATTCAAGAACGTGCTTTATAGGTCAATGATTACCAACTTCGTTTGGCCTTAATTAAATTATATGGACACCATCACCATGTGCTTTCAATACGACGGCACTGCGTGCCACCAAACTTTGCGACATTGAACATTCTGGAAAAGCGGTTCAGGATTGTTCATCTTATGCGATCGAAATCGTGTGATTTCACCCCGTTAGACTTTGTTGTGCTATCGGTAAAATTAAGCCTGATTTATACACCAAAGTTATGGAAAATGTCATAAACATATTTTTTAATTTTTTTTTTTTTTACTTTGGTTAGCACAGGAATGGAAAATTCTGCACCAGAGGCAATATTTTTCCATAAACTTATATCACGTGATTTTTTAACAGCTATAGGAAAGTTTAAAAAAAAACACATAAAATTCAGAAAAATGCATGAAATCTTTATTTGAATCGATAGTACGGTCCATATAATTTAATGTTTAAAGATTATTTCATGCAAATGTTGACCGTGACTGCGCCTCAAATGGTCCATCCGCTTAGTCCAATTTTGGCATACTCTTTCCAACATTTCGGCCGGTATCTCATGAATAAATGCTTCAATGTTGTCTTCTAATGCGTCAATTGAAGCGGGCATGTGTGTATAGACATGAGCTTTAACATAGCCCCACAAAAAATAGTCTAAAGGCGTTAAATCGCACGATCTAGGCGGTCAATTGACCGGTCCCGAACGTGAAATAAAATGTTTACCGAACTCGCCTCTCAATAAGTCCATTGTTAAGCGTGCTATGTGGCACCGTCTTGTTGAAACCACATGTCATGCAAGTCAAGCTCTTGCATTTTGGGCAAAAACCAGTTGGATATCATCTCACGGTAGCGCTCACCATTCACAGTTACGTTACGATTCGCATCATCTTCGAAGAAGTACGGTCCAATGATGCCACCAGCCCATAAACCGCACCAAACTGTGACTTTTTCTGGATGCATTGGCAGCTCTTGCAATGCGTCTGGCTGATCTTCACTCCACAATCGACAATTCCGCTTATTAACGTACCCATTGAGCCAAAAATGAGCTTCGTCGCTAACGACAAGAAGCGCGCGATGAACTTTCTTACAGAGCACGCATTTTGATAATAAAATTCAATAATTTGCAAGCGTTGTTCGTTTGTAAGACGATTCATGGTTAAATTTTAGACCAAACTGAAGATGTTTGACAGTGAAACAAAATACGAAACGTGCGTCAGCTGTTTAAACCAGTGTTGCCAAAAAGATAATAGCTAAATAATCACCCGATATAAACATATGCCAAATGTTAAATTCCAAACATTATGAGATCGAATGGCTTTTCAACGAACAAAAGATGTTGATTATATATCACGCATACTTAGTTTTATTTAAATGGAAGTGCATGATATACTTAATGAATGACCCTTTATGGCAACCAACGAAATTATTTAATGGGCTTAAAGCACAAGGGGTTCAAGCGACTTATATTAAATAACGAAATAACAGCGGTTTAAATTAAATTGCAATACAAATTTAAGATGCTTCCTGGAATATTGCTTTTTAAGTTATAGGGATTCTGAGATATATTTTAATTTTACAGGATTAAAAAATACGATATTTTGCATGTACAAATGCCTAGAAATTACCTTTAAAGTAAAAAAAAGTCGCACTTATACCCCTCGTGCTTTCACTTTTTTAAAAATTTTTTAATAAATGGACTTGTAGCTCAAAAGAATGTTGGTACCCAGTAAAAACTTCGCCTACAAAATAATGCGTTGAGAAATCAGAAAAACATGAAGGCACTACTTACAATTCTACTGAAAGAACCAATGAATTTTACAAGGGATGTCCCAAAATGAACGCATTTTAAAGTAAGTCATTAATTGTTTACTTAAATACATCCAGAAAAAAGTAGTTATAGAAGTTGTTATAGCTGTAGTTATAGAAGAAAGCTACTAAATAATGAGTTAAAGAAGCTATTTATTTTGAAAAAGTTAGCGAAGTTTTTACTGGGCAATGAATTTTACATGAGATGTCCCAAAATGAACGCATTCAAAAGTAAGCTATTATTTTTTTTCTTAAACACATCCAGAAAAAAGTAGTTGTAGCAGTTGTTATAGATGTAGTTATAGAAGAAAGTTGCTAAATAATGTAGAAATGCTACTAAAAAGTAGGCGAAGTTTTTACTGGGTAGCTTTCTTCTATAACTACATCTATAACAACTTCCATAACAACTTTTTTCTGGATGTATGCAGGTAAAAAAATAATGACTTACTTTTTAATGCGTTCATTTTGGGACATCCCTTGTAAAATTCATTGGTTCTTTCAGTAGAATTGTAAGTAGTGCTCTTATGTTTTTCTGATTACTCAACACATTATTTTGTAGGCGAAGTTTTTACTGGGAACTTAATACTTTTTTTTTAATAGCATTTTATTAGGAAAAGCTTTTCTGGTTCTTTGTTACATTTTTCAGTTGTCATAAACAGATTCCATTGCATAATCAGGCTCATCGTCATCATCATCTTCACCTTCGATTCCGGAATTTCGTCCATTCTATCGTTAGAAAGTGGTTTGAACAGTTCATGGTAAATTGGTGGTGTTTAGTAAATAATGTACTTTATGATCTTGAATTTCTCTGTATGGAGGAAGTAATGGGTGTAACTGCACGGCTGGGCAAACTTTTTGAGCTTTCATGTTTACTTTGGCGAAGTTTTCTTGCTCATTCAAAATATCAACTTTGAATGAGTGGTTCCAAGGGTCATCGTTCTCAAAGTGTTACTATTACATTTCTTGGATGGCCAAAAATAAAATAAATAAAATACTACGTGCAAGAAGATGAAACAGATATTATGACAACAAGTGCTACAATAAGTCTCCAAATTTAAGCACAGATCTTCTTTGAATTCACGCATTTAGTTCATGTGAAAAATTGTAATATTTGCTTAGAGCGAAAGGATATTAAGCTCTCAAGTGTGCTCCAAGCGAAACAGGTACTTTAATGACAAGTGCTAGAATTGGTCGCCATCAGTGTGGCCATATCCAAAAATATTTTACAGCTAAATCGGCTTTCAAATAATGCTAAAAAATGCCAAAAAAATCGTAAACTGCCAAAAAATAATGCTAAAAGTTAATTTGTATTATTGTTTTGTTATTTTAGTTAATATATCTTTATACATGATTTATTTTACATAATTCTTCCCTATAATCATATTAATAGAACAAACTGATTAAAAAATAACAATAACATATTTATTAAATATAAAAAGTCTTAAAACTTTAATAAAACAAATATATTTCAGTCTTTATACAGTCAAATCCCGAAAATTCGTACCCCGATAAATCGTAATTCCCGATAATTAATAAACTGTCGGTCCCTTGAAAAAACTTGTTAAATCGTAAAATTTCCATACATTTTGGTCCCCTCGCTAATTCGTAATTTTTTTTTTTCAAATAAAATCTTCTTTACTTCTTATAAATCGTAATTGTTTGCTAACTATCACTTATAATGCGTAATAAAAACAACAGAAACATATAAATAATGATTGTTTGTTTACCGCTATTTTTTGTGTGGGTTTTTGCTTTTGCTTGTGTGTGTGTTTATTTTCTTAACATCGGTTTGTTACATGAATAATTTTTATATATTTTGCTTTTAACAATTGTTTTTTATGTTTTTTTTATCGTTTTAGTAAATAAATTGAAAAACCCCGTTAATTCGTATTTATTTTATTTTAACCCCGTTAAATCGAAACCCCGCTAAATCGAAAACCCCTATAATTCGTAAGAAATGGCCGGTCCCTTGCGATTACGAATTATCGGGATTCTACTGTATATATTTTCAAACAAAAGATAGCATACCATAACAAAAAATCAAAGAAACTTGACGCATAAATGGCTATTATTTAGTATTTCAATAAAATTTATATAACAGTTTTAATAAAAAATTTAATTTTATAAATTAAATACGTCATCAAATGAATAATCTTCTTCAGCTATTTAACGTCATTCTATTTCGAATTTTCGTTTTTAAGAGATTTATACCACTTAAAACCTATTTTAACTTCCGCGTTGCTAAATGGCAAATCCAAAAACTTCATTGCAAAAGAATTTAATTCAATGAATGGATTTTCATTTAATGCATTTTTATATCCATATACATTTATCCAGAAATCAACTGTTGAGATCTTATTTAACAATTCATATGAATTTCGTTTCCGCCGCTGATGTTCCAAAGTCGTTATTTCTTCTACAGTGAAATCAATCATTTCTTCTTTAAAATGTTAGCTTAGTCTGGGATCACACTATGAAAGTTTTTTTTCAGAAAGTTTGAGTTTTTTGGTGACAGGGGAAAAGAACATATTTTTCTTCTTTCTTCTCTCTTCTCTCAACCATAAACTCAGACTTTCTGAAAGAAAACTTTCATAGTGTGACCCAGACTTAATTTGCATTTATTAGTATTTTCTGCACAAAAAATTTAAGTATTTGTTAAATTATGATAATTGTTTGGCAACCGTTGTCAAAGTTGACTTATTAATTGAGCTATAAAATCGCGGCAGGTAATTCGTATTTGTTTTTCTATTTTAAAATTATGCTATCTCTTTTCGTTTCCAAAAATTTTTCAAAATCGTAATTGAGAAAAAAATCAGCTTAACATGAATATAATGGATCAAGCTGTTCAAATTTTAAAAAAATTTGATATGAAAGATATTATAAAAGATTGTACAGTTTCTATAGCAAAAGAGTAGGGATTTGTATATGCATTCAACAAAAAAGTGTGGTAGATTTTCAAAAAAGATTACTTGAATACTCTTAAATTAAATAATGCTAAAAAATGCTAAATATGTAGTTGAAAAATGCTAATAAAAATACTTACTGCTAAATGAAAAATTTGCAGCTAAATCAGACAAAAAAATGCTAAATCTAGCTGCAAAAATGCCAAAATGGCCACGCTGGTCGCCATATCTCGCTACCGCATGAGAATCCCACATTCACCTCTTGTGCTCTGAAATTCTCTCAACTTTACCTACTAATATTATGTGTAAACTCAATGTTATAAAAAATGTACTTAAGCCCCTTGTGGTTTAAGTCACTAATTTGTAATTAGAAAAAAGATGAGTAACGCTAATGAATAAATATTTGCCTTCAAAAATAATTTTCAAATTTAAAGTCAAACTAACTTTAGTTGGGCGATTCTACTCTGACGGGTGCAACATTTAGACGCTTTAAACGTCTTTTACTAATAGAAAGAAACACATTTGCAATTAAGTTATTTCTAGAAGGGGTAACATTTTTTTATATACATACTATTGTTATCTATTTACAAGAATTTATATGAAACTATCAAATAGCCACACCCAGAGCAAAAAAAACATGTTTAAATATGGTCACCTCCAACCAAACTATTTTTAAAGAAAGTTTTAAACATATTATGTTTAATATAATCATACTATTTTCAGTGATAACCATATTATGGTTAATTAAGCCTCCATCAAGAATCCCCAACCGTATTATTGTTGCCTCCAAACATGTTATGATCAATAATAACTAAAATCTGTTAAACACTTACAATAGCATGGTTGGTTTTCAACCATAATATGTTGCTCTTCAAATAGAGGAAAATACTATTGTAAATTTAAAAACAAACTATTATCATATTTAACCATAACATTTTTAGAGGCAACCATAACATGGTTGTGGGTTCCTGATGGAGGACTAATTTAACCATAATACGGTTGTCGCTGACAATTATATGGTTATATTAATCATAATATGTTTAAAATTTTCTTTGAAAATAGTTTGGTTGGAGGTGACCATATTTTAACATGTTTTTTCTCTACGTGCTCGAGAGAGCTTTAAAGTGCATGACGGGCGCAACCAAATTGGCCAACTTTCATAAGATCATACCACAAAAACACAAAACTCTGTTAATTTTTAAACTTTTATTGTATTATTCTTTTTTACTGTGAAAGATAAGATATCAGACGATTATCAAATCAAACATCGTAGAGAAATATAATCCAATAATAAGAAATTTGCTCTTTAAGCCATGACGGGTGCAACATGCAGTGAATTTTCTGTTCGCGCCAAATCTGTGAATCTTAATGCTTCGAAGTGCAAAACAAGTTTATATATAAGCTTACGTCTAAAAAAAATTATATTACTATATAATATAGATATTTTACTTTAAATTGGCATCAAAAAAGTATCAAATAGTGTGATTTGAAAATTGATGTTAAAAGTTGTGTAGAATAGAATCGCCCAGTTACTTCTTGTTTTAGATTTCTGAATTTTTCCTTCAAACCATTTTCATGAGTGGTATAAGCTTTTCTTGTAAATATTATTAAGTATTTTATGATGGAAATTTTAATCGTTTTTTAAGACATTTTTATATACCTGTGGCAATTTGACAAAACATCTTAAGTCGAGATAAGATAGCAAAAAAAGTTGTGAAAAAAAACTCGGTGAAAAAATCATTTGTATCAAATAATAAAATAAACCGAAATTAAAGAAAAATTTCGTTTATAATACAACATTTTAAAATCGTAAACAAAAATGATTTTTGAAGGAAAATTCGTAAAATTAACAGCATTTGTTTTACTTTTTAAATTTGATTTTAAGATGTTTTGCCCACAGATATTTTGTTTTGACTTAAAAGTTAATTGTTTTTTTTTTAATTTTAATTTTTAATGAATTTCATCAAAATTTTGTTTATGACTTGTTACATGTGAAATTTGTTCAGTTTCCACAAATGCAATAGCAGCAGATCAATATTTGTTTTTCCGGCCTTTTATTTTCCCCAAAAACAAACAACATATTGGGTATGAAAACGATTCACACTATTAGTGTTAAAACCTTTTTTCTGTGAAGCAATCATTATTTAAATAATAATTTTTTTTTTAAAAATTTTGGTTTTGAACTAAAAAAAAACGAACATTATTATTTAATTAAGGCGCTATTCATAAACAATATTCCATGCTCATAACAGGTTTATAAGATGCATTTCATATAAAAATTTGTTAATTAACCTTTAAACTGAAATATTGTTTATGAATAAGGGGGTAAATGTTTCAACTACAAGTAAAACTTCCTTTTATTATAAATACTCTCACTCTCTTGTTTTTTATTTCGCACATCTCTACCAAATCGCTTCAAATTAAAAAAAAAAATTCATTAATCTTCAAGTATTTTGATACGAGCATCCACTTCCAGTCATCCGTCCATCCATCCATCCTTCATTCCATTTGTACGCGCATATTTGTGCATGCGCATTTAAACTCTTCAACATGAATGAGATTTTTATGTGAGTGTTGTTGTGATTGTTCGCTCGTTCGGTCCTTCGTTCGCTCACTCGTTCGTTTGTTCTTTCGTTTGGAGATTGTAAAGTTTGGAGCAACATTTGTAACATTGAACACACACTAAGAGTATAAAGATTATGGACTGACTGGCTCGCTCGCTGGCTGGCTGGATGTATAGAATAAAAGTAAAAATATATATATCTCTTATAGTATTGTTGGGATTTTTAGGCAATTGACTAAAAACTGTTTGCAAAGTTTCTGCATACACACACGTACATATGTTTATTATGTATGCGTGTAACTACAACAAAAAAAGCTTAGCTGGCATTCATTCATTCATTCATTAAAATTGTAGAGTGTAAGGTTAGGGTTGAGACTCCTTTTGCAAATACAAAAAACATATAAAAACGTACACGAAAAAGAGACAATAAAAGTTGAAAGCTTTTCGATTACTTTTACCGTCTGCAAGAAAAATTCGATAAAAAGAAAATAGCAGAAGTATTCGTTATTTCCACCCAATATTTATTTCTTTATCATCTTTTTTACTTTCTATTCATATTTTTCGGTTTTTGAAGTTAAATTGCCCACTATTTACTCGTTCGTTTAGTTTTTTTTTTTTTTTTTCTCAAATTGTAATTATCAACCCACTTACTGTAAAGATGTAAATATGTATGTATGTATGTATATTTATATAGATAATATCTTAATATATATGAATGTATATACACAATTTTAAGATTTTCTTACTATTGGAAACCTACACCTTGATTTTTTTTTTTTGCTTTCTTTAAAAGCTTTTTCAGACTTTTTTCGAGGTATAACCACTTTAAATTTTTAGATGTTTTTTTTCTATTTTGTTTTTAAAAATTAACTTTTTCTATCAAATACATAACATTCCGATTTATTTATGTAATACTAGCATATACCCGCTACTTCGTTAGCGTCTCCTTTTTCTTCGTGGAGATATTTGCATGCCAAAGTTTATTTTTCTAGGTTTAAACTTGCTTAAATTCTAGCCTTTAACCCGCTACTTTAAAAGAACCAAAAAGCTAAAGAAAAATATAAAATTTCCCGTATTTCCTTTTTTGGGTACTTTATTTTTCTTTCCGAATCATTAAATTTGCGTTAAAATGGCATCGATTTGTTTTTGCATATTGTTGCATATTTTGGTGAAAATGCATATTTTGGTGAAAATGCATATTTTTGCATATTTCGGTTTTTAATGCATATTTTAACATTTTTGAGTTACATATTTTTTAAGTTTCCATATTATAAAAAAAAAGTTATTCAAAAATTTCAAAATTGTATAAAAAAAATTTTCCAAAATAAAAAATTTTTAAATCAATAAATAATTTTTTTTTGATATATGCTTTAAATACAAGATTTCGACAAAAGATCCTTAAAATTTTAACCGATTCAGCACCTTACATTGTCAAGGCTGCCAGTTGGCATAAAACAGTTTAACCAAAGTTGCAGGGGAAATAAGAAGCCAATTCGATAATATTGATTTTTTGATTTCTTACGGGAAACAATGTGGAAGGAAAAATAGTCCGACAAATTTAAAAAAATCCAAAACGTTTTTCATAAAAATATTGGCATCCAAAGTTTTTCTTGGGATTCAAAAATTAATTATCAAGGTTTCGTTATAATGTGCTAAATTCCCATTTCATACTATTGAAAAACTGAAGTTTATTGTTGATGGGATAAGCTATTCCTATGCTCATTCCACTGGCTGCTTAGGGCAGATCATCAGGAAACTTCATCCAAAGATTTTAGAAAAACTAAAATACTAAAATACTATTGTTAACTTTTAAACAAATTATTGTCATATTTCACCATAATATGTTTAGAGGCAACCATAATATGGTTGTGGCTTCTTTATGGAGGAATAATTCAACCATAATATGGTTGTAGGTGACAATAATATGGTTATATTAAACAGAATATGTTTGAAATATTTAAACATGTTGTTTTCTGCGTGTATACTTATTTCAAGAAGTTCCGGGATTGATTTTATAAAGTAATCCCATTTAGGATTGTCATATTTAACCATAATATGTTTAGAGGCAACCATAATGGTTGTGGCTTCTTTATGGAGGAATAATTCAACCATAATATCGTTGTAGGTGTCAATAAAATGGTTATATTAACCAGAATATGTTTGAAATATTTAAACATGTTTTTTTTCTGCGTGTATACTTATTTCAAGAAGTTCCGGGATTGATTTTTGAAAGTAATCCCATTTAGGATTATTTTGAGTACGTTTTAGTGTTATTCGTAATTGAATTTTTGAGTACGACTCGTGCTTAAAGTAATCATAAAAAACTTGATTTATCCCGAGCGTTTTTCTTTCTTTGTAGTTGTTAAAAATGTTATACCTATCACTGATACAAAATATGCATATTTCAATTTGTTTATTAAATATGTAAAAAACATGAAAACATCAGGACTATGCGAAAATGCATCACTGCGCTGTATCTGATGCTCATCTGCGATTAGCCTGCAAATCAGCTGATGCCAATGCTACACAGTTTGGTTATATTTTTGAACACAGTTGGGGGATTCACAAGGTGTGCTTTCAAGTCATATCGTCATAATGTCCTAAATAATTTTATACACTTGTTTAAAAAAAAATATTGCTGTGTTTGAAACAAAATAAAAATTTTAATGATGTATTCATTTTTTGTCATAACTGTACAGTAAAAATCTAAATTATAAGCGGTTGCCCACAGCAGTCATAAATATATTTCTTGTAATTATTTTAAGACATATGACTTTACAACTTTATCACTACCTTGCGAATCCCCCAAATATATGAATCAGTCATTTTTGTGATGAGTGTTTTAGATATGTTTTCGCATCATCTGCTTTTGCTACTTATGTATTTTCGAACAGCTCAAATTTGCAGTGATGCCAGATGATGGTTTTTCGTTCTTCTATATAACTTCACTCACCATGTTATTCCTAATTGCGTCTTTCATATCCAATTTAGTTTTAATGTTTCTTTTTTTTCTTTTTTTACAAAACAGGGTTATTATATGTATAAGATATATCATTTAATCGTAATGGTCCATTTATATCGAAATTTTTATTAAAATAATGATTTGTTTTTTTTATAAATATTCAAATCACTACTCTCTCCCTCTCTCACAACCTTTGCAGTTCTTGGTGATGATGGCGATCCCCAATCAACATTGCAAGGCTTTAATTCGAAAATAAAATTTGGTTCAATAGTTAAATATCCGAAATATCCGAAACATATACTAGGTCCTACCGTCTTCTCGCATGAACATGTGGTCGCACACAATCCCCAACAACATCATCAATTACGAACGGCTGGTGGCGGAGGCAATGGTGGCGCAGGCGGTGGCGGTTCTGGAACGGTGGGAAGACACAACAAGATAAACAACAAGCAAGTACTTAAACAACAAACGCATCATATAAAGGAATACGATGATTTGGATATAAATGTTGAAAACGACTACGAGGACTATCACGTACATCCTTCGTTCGGACCGCCCCATGAAATAGACGTTGATATGTATGAACCGATTTTGCCGCAATTCACACCCGATGTAGGCAATGGCTTGCAAGTGGGTAAAATAATTGTGCCTGGTCCGAGAAGTGGTGGCGGTAGTCGCACTGATCTTTATGGTGTTAGAGATGGTGAAGTAAGTCGTGGTCGAGAGATTTCTCGTGGTCGAGAAGGCTTTATGAATTTGTTACATGTTAAGAACAAAGTGTTTCGACCGCATATTAATCACATAACTTTGTATGATCGCGAACAAGATCGTCTGAGTCAGAGTGATTCTTTCAGTCATCATTGCCCAAATATGTGTGGTGAAATGCAGTGGCAGTGCCAGACGAAATGCAATTGTATACCTTTAGGTGAACGTTGTGATAAAGTTCCTCAGTGTGAAGATGGTTCCGATGAATGGGATTGTGATTCGGTTGACGATATGGTGGCCAAATTGACGAGAGAGTGTGAGCAAACAGGTTTGCATATTATGTGTCCGAAAACATTTCGTTGCATTAGCAAGGATTGGCTGTGTGACGGTGACGATGATTGTGGTGATTACTCTGACGAAACACAGTGTGGGGAGAGAGTAGATTGTATAGAAGATCAATTTGAATGTGGCAATGGCTTCTGTATACCAAAACACTGGGTGTGTGATGGTGAGAATGACTGCAAGGATTATACAGATGAAGGTCACTGTAATCGTACGAGGTAAGTGGAAATGTTGGTAAAATTCAGTATTTAAGTGTGCAGCTTACAGTTCATAAAACTAAGGAAATGCCTTAATTACAACCACTTTTTGTATAATCTTTATTTATTTTAGATGCTCCAGCGAACACTTTTCCTGCAATGATGGTTACTGTATTTCAATTGCCTTTCGCTGTGACGGTGAGCAAGATTGTAGCGACAATTCGGATGAAACTAAATGTCCAGCTGTGATAAATAGTTGCCCGGAGGGAGAGTTTAAGTGTAGGGGTGGTTTGGGGGGAGCAGGTGGTCCTGGCGGCAGATGTATTTTAGCACGATTTCGCTGTGATGGCGATAATGACTGCGGCGATTGGAGCGATGAAGAGAATTGTCCTCAAAAGCCTTCTCAATGCACTTCGAGTGAATTTAAGTGTGCCGATGGTACTTGTATTTCGATGCGCTGGAAATGTGACAAAGAACAGGATTGTGATGGTGGCGAAGACGAAAATGAATGTGGTAATATGAATTCTGCAATATCGGCTACTTGTGGCACAGATGAGTTCACCTGCAATAATGGGCGTTGTATTTTGGTGAGAGCTTAAACCTTTATTTCTAGATCAGATAACATAAATCTTAATTATCTTTTAGCGTACCTGGCTGTGCGATGGTTATCCGGATTGCTCCTCTGCCGAGGATGAAGTCGACTGTCATTTGCAATGTGATCCGGGTCAGTTTCTGTGTCCGGCGAAAAAGAACATAACAAATCTAAAGTGAGTGGAATTTTAACAAGATTTTCAAATTAAGTGTTAATTTATTTTGATTTAATTTTAGGATTTGCGTACATCAAAAACATGTATGCGATGGCCAAAATGACTGTCCTCTAGGAGAAGATGAAATCAATTGTCCTCATTATCGTGAATGTGAACAGGGTAGCAAGTGTGAACAATTGTGCATAACTACACCACGAGGAAGGGAAGAGTGCGCCTGTCGTTTGGGTTTCCTAATGAATTCGAATAAGAAAAAGTAAGTTTTTTAAGAAAAGAGATTTCAGTTATACAATTTTCTCTTTGTTTTAGCTGCACTGACATTGATGAATGTCAGTATTTAACAAATCCGGTTTGTTCTCAAAAATGTGAAAATACCCATGGCTCCTTTATATGTTCCTGTGAGAGTGGTTATGTGTTACGGCCAGACTTACGCACCTGCAAGGCTTTGGGTGGTGCCATGACCTTGATGGTAGCTAATCGTTGGGATATTAGGAGAGTTACTCTAAGCAATAATCGTTATACAGCTGTAGTTAAGGGTCTTCACAATGCCATTGCTTTGGATTATCATTATAAGAAGGGTTTACTCTTTTGGTCTGACATATCCACAGATGTTATAAAGATGGTTTATATTAATGGAACACGTGTTAGGGATTTGATTAAATGGGGCTTGGAATCTCCGGGAGGAATAGCAGTTGACTGGATTCATGATTTACTATTCTGGACGGATTCGGGTACAAGAAGGGTTGAAGTTTCTAACTTTGATGGCTCCTTGAGGTCTGTCATTGTGGCTAATGATTTGGATAAACCAAGAGCTGTTGTAGTACATCCAGGAGAGGCCATGATATTTTGGACTGACTGGGGTCCAAATCCCAAAATAGAAAGAGCTTATATGGATGGTTCTCAAAGGCAGGTTATAATATCGAAAGGTGTAACTTGGCCAAATGGTTTGGCTATCGACTACCCAAGTCATAAATTGTATTGGGCTGATGCCAAACAGCACGCGATTGAATGCTCCAATTTGGATGGTTCTGAGCGTGCAAAAATACTTAGTACTCATCTACCTCATCCATTTGCAATGACCATATTTGAGGACACTATGTATTGGACCGATTGGAATACCAAAACCGTTTCGGCAGCTAATAAAGTTACGGGTAAAGGATTCCGATCCATTCATGAAAACTTTCATTTCCCAATGGATATACATGCTTATCATCCCGCTCGCCAACCGGACTACGAAGATCATTGTCAAAAGGATAGAAGAGGTCTAAGAGGTGGTTGCTCGCATTTGTGTCTTCCCAATAAGAATTTCAGACGTTGTGGTTGTCCCATAGGTTTAACCCTAAAAGAGGATGGCAAAACATGCAAAAGTGCACCGGATGAATTAATTTTGGTGGCCCGAAGAAAAGATATACGTTTAAGGCAACTAAATGCTAAACCCTCAACCTCCGCTGATGTTGATATGATTATACCATTGGATAATCTTAAACATGCAGTGGCCTTGGATTGGTGCAGTGATACAGATACCATATTTTGGACAGACGTCGAAAGAAGTACCATTAACAAGGCCCACCTTAATGGCAGCTATCAACAAAAGGTAATTCATTCAAATCTAGTGGGACCAGCTGGCTTGGCCTATGACTGGTTGACCGATAAACTATACTGGACAGACCAAATTACATATCGTATCGAAGCTGCCACTACAAATGGTAAAATGCGCACATTATTGGTGTGGGAAAACCTCGAAAAACCTAGAGATATTGTAGTCAATCCTTTGGATGGTGTTATGTATTGGACTGACTGGGGAAATCCGGCCATGATAGAGACAGCTCATATGGATGGTAGAAATCGTAAAGTGGTTTTATCTTCAAATATTAAGTGGCCTAATGGCTTGGCAATAGATTATGAACAACAAAAACTATATTTCGTTGATGGTGGCACCAAGTCCTTGGAGAATATAAATTTCGATGGTTCCGGACGTAAAGTGTTAGTGGGTAGGTGGTGATTAATTTATAAAAGCATGAGAAAATTTTTATTTTTTTATTTTTGCTTTCTGCAGCGAATTTACCTCATCCTTTTGGCTTGGACGTAAGTGGTTCTCGAGTTTACTGGACCGATTGGGATACCAAATCGGTTTCCAGTGCTGACAAACTAACCGGCAAAGATATTACCACCATTATATCGAATACCAGCGATTTAATGGACATAACCGTCTTCCATAGATCAAGGCGAAGGATACGCAATGCATGTGATAGTGGCAATGGTGGCTGCTCTCATTTGTGCTTACTAAATCCTTCAGGTTATGCCTGTGCCTGTCCTGTAGGTGTAGCCATTAATAAAGACGGCCATACTTGTTCCTCTGGACCCAGTTCGTATATTATATTTGCTCATCGTGTGGATATTAGACAAATTTCATTGGACTTTGATCATTTGGTGGATGTGGTTCTACCCCTGCCACCAATATCCAATGCTGTTGCCTTAGATGTGGATAGAAAAACAGGCATTATATATTGGTCAGATACTGTAGAAGATGTTATTATGAGCTCTACCCCTGATGGTTTGGAAGTGAATCGTGTTATTTATGAGACCATTGATAATCCAGATGGTTTGGTTGTCGATTCAGTAGGAAGAATGGTAAGTTTTCAAATATTATTCCAGGGAAAGCATTTAAAATAAAGTATATTTTAGATCTATTGGGCTGATGCTGGTCGTCACACCATTGAGGTTGCCACTTTAAATGGAAAACATCGTCATCTTATAGCCTGGAAGGACTTAGAGGCTCCTCGTGGACTAGCCTTGGACTACGAAGCTGGCTTCCTTTTCTGGACAGATTGGGGACATTACCGCAAAATTGAACGTGCCCATATGGATGGTGAAAATCGGCAACGCATTGTCACGTCCAACTTGGGTTGGCCAAATGGCTTATCTCTGGATTTAAAAATGAAACGGATCTATTGGGTTGACGCTCAATTAAAAACTATAGATTCTTGTGACTATACGGGCAATCATCGTAAATTGATAATGGCTTCTTTGCTACATCCTTACGCCTTAGCTTTGACGGATAATTACATCTATTGGACAGATTGGAAGTCAAAGGCTTTACATATGACTGATCGCAGCAATATTACTGATCGTAGAGATGTTATGACCAATATTGATGGTTTAATGGATATCAAAGTTATTACTACTAACACATCGTTACCTGAAAATGTTTGTGGCCTTAATAATGGGGGCTGTTCGCAACTGTGTCTACGTAATCCGTCCGGTTTTTCGTGCAAATGTTCCATCGGCTTAAAATTGCGCAATGGTAGTCTAACGGAATGTGAATATTTACCCGAGGATTATCTATTAATAGCTTTACGATCGGGTATTGGTATGATTTCTCTCAAAACTCCCGATCTCATGGATGTGGTTTTGCCTATTAAGGGAGTACATGGTGCCGTTGTTTTGGATTATCACTATCGCCGACATTGGCTTTATGTGGCAGATGTTAATTTAGATGTTATAAAACGGATTAATTTACTAAATTTAGCAGATAGCAGGGTTATCGTTAGCAATCTCTTAACACCAAATGGCTTAGCTGTGGATTGGATAGCGGACAATTTGTACTGGTCAGACTCGGATCACAAGGTCATAGAGGTTTCTCGTTTGGATGGTTCATGTCGAAAACAATTGATTACTGATGACTTAGGAGATCCAAGATCTTTAATAGTGCATCCCAAAAAGGGGTATGTTCAGAGAACAATTTGGTTTATGAATATATTCCCTAATTAATTTTTAATTTAGTTATTTATTTTGGGCCGATTGGGAGACTCCTTCCCGAATTGAACGCAGTTTACTGGATGGCTCAAATCGTACTGTTATAATCAGTAATAATTTGGGTTTTCCCACTGGCTTGACTTTGGATTTTGAGTAAGTGATTTTGAAGTTTTATTTAAAATAGGCCTGTGCATAATTATATGATATAACAGAAACCGCCGTTTACTTTGGGCTGATGCTTTGGATGACAATATTGGCCAAGTTGACTTTAATGGCAAACGCCGCACAGTTATAGTGCCTTTTGCTCCGCATCCCTTTGGCTTGACTATGGTATATTTTAAATAATACTTTTAAATTATAGCTTTAAATTATTTCTGTTTTTTTATTATCAGTTTGAAAACAACATCTACTGGACAGATTGGTATAACAAGTCAATTTTTCGTGCTTATCGTAAAGGCTCAATGGGTTCAAAGTACTCTCAACCGGTGGAAATAAGAGATGCTCTTATTGGAGCTTTGGATATACGAGCCGTATCACGCAAACGTCAATCTGAGGATTGGAATCAATGTTCCCAAGACAATGGCGGCTGCACACATTTATGTCTTTATCGTGGTTCCAATTATACCTGTGCATGCCCAGATCGCCCGGATGGTAGAGAATGTTTAACCATACCTCGCTACTATATACCCAGAAGAGGTAGTGATCCGATAGTCGAAGATTTAGATGATGTTACCGAAATGGAAAACAATTTAGTTAATGATGAATTCGATGATGATTTTCGAATCGCAAAGCCAGTGTTGGATATGAAACTGATCATTGTAATAGCAACAATTATAGCACTGATTTTACTTTTCGTAATTATCGCTTTGGTTATATGTGAGTAAAGAAAAAAGAAATTAAAAGGTATTTCAGAGATTAAAACTAAAAATTTTATTTCCAGACATGATAACACCCAGCAAACATCCCAAACCTAAACGAAGCTCAAGAGGTTCCAGCCGTTCGGTATTGACTTTTTCAAATCCCAACTACAATGTGGATGGTACACCTATGGAACCTAAAACCACAATATGGAAACGTTTCAAAAATGATAGATCCCATGTAAGTTTTGTACGAAAATATTAAAAAAAATATATTTACTAAGCAGCAATTAATTCATATTTAGGAACGAGTTTATGAAGAGCGCAGTTTAACTACGGAAACTGCATCCTCCAGTCTTTTTGTACCGACACCTTCCCCATCGGCCTCTCCATCAGCCAATAAGATACAGTTATCTACTTTATCAACAATAACGTAAACAAATTTTAAACTTTTAAATTAAAAACTAAACAAAATGAAAGAAATCAGCGAATTGTTTTATGGAATTCAAAAGTTATATTTACATGGATCTCATATCATAATGTTTTGTTTTAAATCGTTTTTTTATTATTATTATCAAAGAATCAGGGGTTTTAGCCCTAATTTAAAAAAAAACTGCTGTAATACAATTACAACTTTTGGGTCTTTTAAGAAGAAAAAAAATAGCGTGCAGAAGAATAATAAGAATAATTCTACCTTCAACCCAAAAGCAAAGATCTCCTCTCGTAAAGAGAATATTTCTAGTTCTCTTATTTCTTAAAAACAACAGATATTTTTTATAAAAAGAGTAAAATGCGAATGAAACTCGTATAAAAGCAATTAAACTTAATTCTCTCTCGTAATTCATTTAAACGAAATTTTAAACGAATAAAAATTTTTGTTAAAAGGAGTTTTTCTTTATTCTTTCTGCTATTTGTATCTCTTTATGTGATGGACTTACCTATAAAGTCTGTATTTTTTAAAAATATTTTGGTTTAATTCAAATAGAATATCTTTAAGATATTTGACTAGAAATTACCAAAAATAAAACAAAAACACAAAAATGAGGGTCTTCCTACGGCTCTTAATAAAAAGAACTAAATCTTTAAATCTCTAAATCTTATTTTTATTATTCTTTTTTTTTTTTTTTTTTTTTTTTGATTTTCCTACCATTTACCATAAAATTGTTATTTAACAAATATCTAAAAGATATTTTTAATAAAAAAAATTTGGTTAAATTTAAATCCAGATTTTGATTTTTGTATTGAAAAAGTTGAACTAACATTAAGTTAGAAATTAATGACATATTATATCTGTCAACACAGAAGCTAAATGCAAATTTTACACCTCAACATTCCAAAAATTATTAAATTTATTTATTTAAAAAAAAACCAATAACAACAATATTATTAAAAAATTAGAGTTAAAAATGCATTAAAGTTAAGGAAATTTTTATTCATACTCTTTAAATATGTTTAAAAACAGTAAATTACTGCAATAAAATGATTTGTTTAACATGTTTATAAACATTGTTTAACATGTTGCTGTATTATTTTTAGCTTTTTTTATACTAAATGCCTCCAGTTTTAATAAAATAGTATAAATTAAGCTAAATCTAAAAACTCATAAAGCAACATTTCCAAAAAAAAAAAAACTAGAATTTTTAAAATGATTAACAAAACAACATGTTGTTGACACTTAGACTCTTTGTTAAATTTAAAACATGTTGGTTACATAATTTTTGACATTAAAATTTTATAAAGTAAATAAATTCTGCAAAAAAACATAGAATTTTAAAGAATTTTAATAACTATAAACACATTAAACATTATGTTACATATTTATCTACTATTAATCCATCATCATAACAACATGTTGCAATCTCTAAAATGTTTCAGCTTAGAAATTACCTGTTGAGATATTTTGAAAAGACATCCTTAATAACAATATGTTGCAATATAAATACACCTCTTTAATGTTTCAGCTAAAATATAACCTGATATATAACGTTATTATAGCAATTAGTGTGTCAACATGTTGCTGTATTAAATCTCAACGAAACAAAACACTTTTAAATTGTATATTATTAAAATAATTTAATATGTTCCTAACTGTTTGTTTTGCCGTCTTTATTTTTGGCATTTATTTGACCAAGAAAAAATAGATGATTAAAAACTAAATTTTTCTACAATGTTGAAAAGACATTTTGAACTCAACCTTTTCCTAAGGGCTATTTCGATTCGAAAGCAATTTTATTTAAAACTCTTTCAGTCGATACTGAACGAATCGAAATTACTTTTGCAATGATGCAAAGCATTTTTTCAAGTTTTCACACTCTCAATTTCGATTCGTTCAGTATAGACTGAAAGAATTAGAAATAAAATCTCTTTCGTATCACAAAAGTATTCGATCACAGTAAAATTTAAATGGAAATTTCGATCGATATCGAATGCCGGAATTTGCCTCCTGGTGATCTATTCAAATTTGTAAAAAATGTTGAGCAACATTAATTTTTGCATACAAAAAGTCGACATGTAGCCATGTTACCTGTTTCGCTAGTTTGCATAATTTGACGGTTTTGTTCTTCCATAGTATCTTGTTCTTTATTATACTGCCGTTAATATGTCGGAAAAAAACATTTTTTAACTGAAGATGTATTTTTTTTTAATAAAAAATAAAATAAAATTTCTTTAAGATTCTAAAATTAAAAACAATTTGAAACATGGATGAAAACTTGTTACCGGTTGTGTCAATTTAGTATATTAACTGCTTAGGATTCCACGTAAAATAAGTGCAACTCATATAATTTCGCAGTTATAGAAAACATTTTGCCAGAAACAATTCGTAATTTTTTCCCAAAATGAACCGAGTAAAACTATCGGGCCGGTTTTGGAAATCAAGTGATTTCAAATCACGTGCTTTTGAAATCACACGTGTGATTTTGTGGCGTTCTGAAAGTCATACCGTTTTGTTTTTCTCGGTGTGCTTTCTTCAATAGAAGATCAACGGGACGCACGTAGGCACAGTGATATGAAATCACGTGATTTGAGTTAAAGTGATTTTCAGAATAGGCAGGCCTGTGTATCAACATTATTTGATAGATTATCCGCACGAATTTTTTTTATAAGAGTTTTGTCACCACTGCTCGTTAAATGCTGAACAGATTACCAGGCTTTTAAGATAACTCTGAAGTAAGACTTTCAAACAAATAATACCTGATTCAGACTTTGCGTTATGCTACTCAGAAACATTTCTTGAAACAGAAAATTGGGGACAAAGACATAAAGCCTGGTATTCTGTTCAAAACTTGAGCTGACTATCTCAATAATACCTTCCTGTACACTAAATATAAGACTAATTCTAGTTGTACAGGAATTGAATTTACTTATTAAAATAATTAAATTAAATATGGCGTTGTCTTCATTTCATTTTATGAAAAAGTTGCTTAAAGTTTCTGGCAACATTTTTTTACACTTATTTTGCGTGGTGTTTTTAGCAATGGAAAAAAACTATAAACTTATGGGTCGATTAAAGATGGCAACTGAACTTAAAATTGAGTTTCCAGCAGCGAAATCAGGCAACGCAGATTATGTTAAAATATAAAATAAAAAAAAATTTGTTTATTTTAACATGTGCGGCGTGTCCTAATTTCGCTCCGCAATCGACCCACCAATATGCTGTGAGAAAGGAAACAGTTTTTTTAATTATTTATTTAACATTTGTTATTAAAAAAAATACACTTTAGTAAAATATTTTTCATCAAAACAACAATATGGGTTTTGGTTTACACATGTCAAACTATGTCGAATACAAAAACAAAAATAAAAGAGTCAAAAAGTGCAAACTCGCGAAATAGATCACATTGATGCATGTCAATTTTTTCTTATGAAATATTAGATGTTGCTTAATATTTTTTACAAATTCGGGTTCTCTGCTTAAATGCCAAATTGTAGCTTGCATCAAAGCAACACGAAAAGAAAATACAAATATTGTTGCAGGCACATGTTGCTTAGTTAAAAATTAAAATTGTCTAAACATATTCATTTTAAATATGTATTTTTATTAAGGATATTTAAGATATAATTAAAAATCAAACAATTATCAAAAGCAACATGTTGCTGAAGCATAAACAATGTTACCATAATTTAAAAAAAAATATCTTTTACAATATTCTTTAATGCATTTTCAAGCAATTTAAGTTTTAAACAAAATATCCTTAACTTTAATGGAGTTCTTAACTCTAGCAACATTTTTTAAAACACATTTAAAACAAACAACAACAAAAATACCCTAAAAGATAAAACCCTTATTAATTATAAACAAAAGAATTTTTAATTAAAAAAGAAAAAAAATTATGAATAATAATGACAAAAAATTCTATGTGAATTCTTGTGCCAAAATAAGTAGTAAAACCAAAAAAAAAATAACTAAAATTGTTGTAAACAGCAAAAAACTAAATTTAAAAATAATGTAAATAAAATATATGTATACATAAAATATTTTTTTTAATTTTTTTATTTAAAAAAGAAAAACCAAAAAAAAAATCAGGATAAACTTGATAAATGTAAACTTACAAAACCATAAAAAAAACTGGATAAAAACGAAACAGAACAGAAGAATAAAAAGCAAAATAATATCAAATTTAAAAAACTTTTAAAATTCCTTAAAATTTTCTAAAAAAAAAACTCACTAGGAATGTAAAATTATTGATTTATTACAAAATCTTTTTTTATTTAACTTTTAAAACCAAAATGTATATAATGTTACAAAAAAACCAAAAAAATCTTAATTAATATCTGTATATAGATGTTAAATGTATTTTTCATATAATTGTGTATGTATTTTTCAAACATTTACTAAAGAAAATACAACTAACACAAACAAAATCTATAACAACCAAAAATATTTACTGGTCAAAAAAAACAACATCAAAAAATGTAATTGGGATTAAAAATAAAAAAATACAATACAATTGTTAAAAGTCATATCAAAACATAACATTTATTAGGGGCTCAATTTTTGTTATGTTTACAAGATGTCTTCTAGCAATTACAGTTGTATTTGAAGAAATCTATCCCATGGTGAAAGCAAACTTTCGAAATTAAAGGTTTAAAAACAGTTTTTAATTTAAAACTATATTTTAGGTTATTTTTATTTAAAAAAAAAATTATGATTTGTATGCAAAACAACACATTTTGTTGATAAGCATTTTAAAATATAGCAACATTGTTTATAAGCAAAAAACATTCTAATTAAATTCTAACATGCTGTTGTATTTCAAAATTTAACTGGAAAAAAAATTATTTATAAGCAACTTATTTTGTTGATAAACATTTTGAAGTATTGCAACATTGCTTACAAGCAATAAAGACTCAAGTAATATTCTAACATGTTATCTATTTTAGAATTTAACTGTTAAAAAATTTTATTTATAAACAACTTATTTTGTTGATAAACATTTTAAAATATAGTAAGATTGTTTATAAGCAAGAAACATTCTAGTTAAATTCTAACATGCAAGTATTTTTAAATTGAACTGGTAAAAAAAATGGGTCGACTTCGGATAGCAACACAACTGCAGTTGAGTTGCCATCAGCGAAATTATGCAGCGACGCTTATGTTTAAATAAAACCAACTTTTTTTTTTTTTTTTTTTTTTTGTTAACATGAGCGGCGTTGCCTGATTTCGATGCCGTCAACTCACTTTCAGTTCAGTTGTCATCCGTAATCGACCCATAAATTTTACATTTAATTAATATTTACAAAAATCAACATGCTTTGAAACATTCAATGTTGCTAACCAAAAAAAAAAATTCCAAATAGTTTCTTTGCTTTCAAATTAGTAGAAAATGTTGCACAACATTTAAGGTGGAAGTACATAACACGCGTTAGTTCGTCGAAAAGTATCGTGCGTTTATAAACTTTAGCGCGTCAAAAACTGCAAGTTACACAACACGCGTTACAAAAGCCATTGCTGTCAGCTGTTTTTATTTGTTTACTTATTTGTGCATTCAAAACGGGTTCGAAAGTATATCAAGATTTTGTTATTTTATTAAATTTATCTTTCATCTTTCATGATTCACAAATTTGTTAAATTATTATTTTTATTGTCAGCTGATTACTTGTCAAAAACACACAACGCGTTAAAAAGTTCAAAGTGAACCAATTTTCTGGCGCAAACGCGTCAAAATATTTTGCATGTAGCTTGTTCTATGAAAACACACTAGCTTAACTTTTTTTGACAGAAGACGACAGAGCGCGCGCGCACTAACGCGTGTTATGTACTTCTAACTTTAATGCGGAATAATTTTTATATTTAAAGCCTAGTGCTCCGTTAAAATTTGTGAAACATGTTGAACAACATTTATTATTTCAATATGAAATTTTTTTTTTATTCCTTCAAAGAATGTAACATTTCTTTGCATGTATTTTACTAAAAAGTATTTTTTCATAAAAATTAAAAAAAAGTTAATATGTATAAAAAATGTTACCGGTTAAGTTATTTAATATTTTTCTTTCTCATTTAATATAAAGTTAATACTTTTTTCCATTGGTTAAAAATTTCACGCGAAATAAGTGCATCTTAAATTATTTCGAAGCTGTAAAAAAATGTTGCCAGAAACATTTCCAAAATTTTTTACAAAATGAACATAGTACAACTTTATCAGGATAATTGCATAGAAATTCCGCACAATTTATTTCATATGAATTTTTAAAAGCATTTCACGTGAAATCTTGAACAGAGTACCAGGCACGAAACACGAGCAATGTCTTGTTTTGCAGTCTTAAAAAAAATGTGGCTAGAAACATTTCTAAACTATGAGATTTATTTCGCACAAGTCTTGTTCCAATGCAGTTTTGTAGTCAAGCAGTTTTAACGATAGCAAAAACAAAACTTTTTAGAAAAAGAAATTAAAGCTTAAATGTCAACTTAACTGTTTCCAGCAACCATGTTGCAAACAGTGTTAAGCTTATTTGCTAATAACAGAAGGAAATAATTAAACGAAAACAAATCTCTGCCTCAATGTTGCCAAGCAGTTTTAAACAATTTTTAAATAAATTATTATGAAACTAAATAGCGGAGTTGGAATCTAAAACCAATTAATACTTTCAACAATGTTGTCCAAATAATATTATCGACGTTTGAACTTTTTTAGAAAAATTAAAACATATTACAAAAAAAAAACTCTGCAACGATGTTGTTAAAATTTTTGAACAATCTTGAGCAACATTTTATACGGAATATTTTTTATATATAATATTCTTACCTAAAAAAGTGCAACTTGTAAAATTTTGCAGTCATAAAAAAATGTTGCCAGAAACATTTCCTAACCTTTTTACAAAATTAACAGAATTTATCTTTACCAGAATAATTTCATAAATATTTCGCACAGGTTTTTTTCAATAAAGTTTTGTTAACCATTTTGTGCGAAATATTGAGTAGAGTACCAGGCTTAAAAGAAAAAAATGCAATTGTTATTAAAATATTAGACATCAGAGTTGAAATTTAAATGAAACATCCCCATTTATGTTGGCAAACAAATTAAATGTAGAAATAAAATAAAAATAGTTTCTTCGCTGAGAACTCATTAAGATTTAATAATATTAATTGAAATTTAAAAGCATTATGTGTTTCAGACAATAATTTATACAATTAAGCATGTATAAGTATATCTAAACAATGTTGCTAATCAAAAGTATCCAAGTAAAGCATTAAGTTTATTTAAACTTAAAAGCAATGCTTTTAAATAATATTCCAGACTATTCAATATCTGCAGCAGTGCTGCTAAAACAAATTAATATCGAACAAAATATAATGTGGCCAATCAAAAATTAATTGCAACATTTACTTTTTTTAAGGCAACATTGTTCATTATGAAATATAACCAAGCTTTTGGCAACATTTAATGCTGATAAACATTTTTCTTTAAATTAGAAAAATTTATTTAAAATGCAGAAAAATAAAAGAAACTTTTTCTTTTTTTATTCAAAATAAGCATTTCGCATTAGAAACATGTTGCAGGCATATACTCAAATAATATACCGCTTATACCCCAAATTTTATATACATTTCATAAAAGGATAAATACATTGAATTTAACATTGTTGCCACAGATTTAGTATAAAAACATTATTGATATCCAAACTTAGTTTTATTTCATAAAATATAATATGTAAATTATTAAAAAAAAATATGTTGTTTTAACTCGATTAAGCGAAAAAGAATGTTGCCAGTAACACACATGCGCTTATAATCAACAACTTTTTGGTTTAAAAAATGTTGATCTTATAGCCTGGTACTGTGTTCAACATTTGATGTGAAAAGCTGTCAAAACTCATACGAAAAAATTTGTGCGGAATATTTATGAAATAATGTTGATAGAGTTGTACCCTGTTCATTTTTGTGAAAAAGTTGCGAAATGTTTCTGGCAACATTTTTACAACTGCGAAATAATATAAGCTGCACTTATTTCGCGAGGAATTTCAAGCAAATGTAATAAAAAATATAAACTAAATGTTAAATGAGTTAGAAAAAACTTAAAAAGCACAACCAACAACAGTTTTCCATCCATATTTACTTTCCTTGTTAATAAGTTTAAAAAAAAAAAACACTTTAAAACAAACCTTTTCTCAAAACGACAATATAATAAAAGCTATAAAAGCTTTTTAAGCAACATTTCTTGTTTACAAACATATATATACTTTGAAATGCTTATCAACATTCTATATTTATGTATACAAACACACACCCACACACAAAATTCAACTACAATTCAGACTTAAAATAACAGCTAAATAATTAAAAAATCAAAATATAAATTTAAAATGTAAACAATTTTTTTTTAATTGAAAAATAAAAAAAGAAAACAGTTTTTTTGCGATTTAAAAACAATAAAGGGGCAAACGGGTTGTTTGAATTATAGTTCCTTCTACAATTACAATTAAAAAATTTAAACAATTAATATGAATTAATAATATAAATTAACAAAAACTCTCTTTTAAATTTTAATACTTAATTATAGAAATTATTAACATTCAACCCAACTCTTTATAAATTACATATTTATTTAGTATTACAACCTTAAAACCTTATTTATGAAAATATCCGTCATTTAAGATTTTTAATTTACTATAAGGCATTTCACAAAGTGTGTCATATTAATTAAAATAAAAAAAAAATATGATGAATGAGACATTAATAAAAATATAGCATATACAACCAATATAGCATAATAAAACATTTTGTGAATTGCCTATCTGTATATGTATTTTATTTTTATACACAAATAAAAAAAAACAAAGACTGAATATTACAAAAGACATCATTCCAAATCGAAAACTTTAAATGATAATAGTAATAAACCAAAAAGTTCGATTAAGAATTCAAAAAAAAACAGAAATGTTTGGTAAAAAATAAAAATAATTTGGTTATTTCTATCGAGGGCTTAAAGTATTTGCGCAACACTTACGGACAAAACAATGTTGCGAATAAAATTTTTATGTATCTAAATATAAATTTCATATGCTTCAAATATGTATTTTAAACATGAATTTAAGAAAAATGTATTTACAGCATTGTTGCCAAGCAATTCCGAAAAAAAAAATTAAAAACACGTGGAAAAACTAAAAAATAACTAATTTAAATATTTTTTTTTAAGAAGTCTCTGCAACAATGTTGATTAACTTACTTTGCAATAAAACAAGTGCAAATGATTACTTTTTTCAATTAAGAAAACATATTTTATTCTATCTAAATATAAATTTCATATGCTTTAAATATATTTAACATGAATTTAAGAAAAATGTATTTGCAACAATGCTGCCAAGCAATTCCGAAAAAAAATGTTAGAAACACGTGGAAAAACTAAAAAATAAATAATTTAAATATTTTTTTTAAAAAGTCTCTGCAACAATGTTGCTTAACTTACTTTGCAACAAAACAAGTGCAAATGATTACTTTTTTCAGTTAAGAAAACATATTTTATTCCATCTAAATATAAATTTCATATGCTTCAAATATATTTAACATGAATTTAAGAAAAATGTATTTGCAACAATGTTGCCAAGCAATTCCGAAAACAAATTTTAAAAACACGTGGAAAAACTAAAATAAAATTTTTTTTAAAAAGTCTCTGCCACAATGTTGCTAAACTAACTTTGCCATAAAACAAGTGCAATATGATTACTTTTTTCAGTTAATAAAACATATTTTTTTCTATCTAAATATAAATTTCATATGCTTCAAATATAGTTAATATATATTTAAGAATAATGTATTTGCAACAATGTTGCCAAGCAATTCCGAAAAAAAATTTTAAAAACGCGTGGAAAAACTAAAAAAAAAACTAATTCAAAATTGTTTTTAAAAAGTCTCTGCAACAATGTTGCTTAACTAACTTTGCAATAAAACAAGTGCAAATGATTACTTTTTTCGGTTAAGAAAACATATTTTATTGTAAAAACAAATTTTAAAACAAAAAACACTATTGCAACTATGTTGCCAAGCAGTTGTAATAAATACAAAACACAAACTGTTTAAATGAAGGACATTAAAGCTAAAATGTCAATTAAACTACTCCCAGCAACATTGTTAAGTTTCCAAATAGCTTTTTTGCTAACAATAAAAAGAATTAAATAAACGACAACGAATGCTCTCACGCAATTACGAAAACTTACAGAGATTGAATTTTAAACAAATAAATACTTGCAACATTGCTGCCCAACTTATTTTATCAACATTTCAACTATAAGTAGTGTTCCTTTGTTCAGAAGTCATTTAAATTTTTCTCATCATTAAAAGTGGTCAAACTAAATGTTATATTTTGTTAAATAATTCAAACAAATATCAACACTTGGCAACAAAATGATGCTTTTCAAGAATACATAACAAATATTAAGTTAAATGTCTACCTAGAAAAAAATTAACTGCCTGGCAGGCACACAATGTCAAAAAGGAAATTTCTTTTGTATATTTACATTGAAAACAATAATTTAAAACTAAAATTTGTTTTCTTTTTCAGTGTAAATATACGAGAGAAATTTTTGAAATTGTGTAATGTTTGTTTTTAATATTCAAACAATTTATATCCGAAGCAATGTTGCCAAAACTAGTCCATATTAAATTAAACATAATATAACAAAACAAAGAGTTTTGCAACATATATATTTTATTTAGCAACATTGTGTTTTTTTCTTCAAATATTAAAAAAGTTCTAGCAACATAAATGCTTAGGTTAACATTAAGGCCCAACAATCATATGCTTTTGTTGGCTTCAGCAATTGTTAGAATACGCGTTAATCATTTGCGTCAAACCATATTGTACTTAACGAAACTTTTTGTTAAGTTTTATGAATCTGTCTGTGAATTCCGTACGGAATCAAATGTTTTTTGACTTTGTTTTTGTATTGTAAAATGCATTTGACAGGCTTTTTGTTAATTTTTAACAGAAGCTTATGCAAGTCCAAGCTATGATATGCATAAACATATGTAGTTCTTTTGAAGTCCGTTCTTAAATCCACTTTTTTGTGCAGTGGTTAAGGGACTTTTTAACATTTAATTGATGCCTCTTCTTCGTTCATTCGTAGCAGTGTTGCCATTAATTAACTAATTGTTAGCTTGTAAAATGAATAATAAAGATGCTAAGTACGCAATTTAAAAACCAAAAGCAAATATTTTTTAAAAGCAAAATGTCTAATTTAACCAAGGAAGAAAATATTGAAAAAATTGTGGAACTTACGAGAAAGAAATATGTACAAGAGAACTGCCAAGTTAGCGCTTCAATTCTCATTACGTGCCAAGAATAATAAAAAAATTAAAATTACGCCATTCCGAAAATAAAATTAAAATCTTCTGCGCAGGTTCACAAATGACGTGACAATAACTCCAGTCCTTTTGGCTAATAATTTAAAGCTGGCAGGCTCAAGATAGTTGTGCGGTGTTGCCAGCTCATATACAACGCATACATATCTTATAAGAAATTCGAAAATCTTACGGACTTTTAAACTTGGCAACCCTTGTCGTACTCAGAATACTTCATCTAATCATGCGCATGTCGTTATCTTGCTACTTTTACTACCCCGCCAGCTTGTCTGCACTTGCCACCAACGAGTCGCAACATCATTGCCCTTAATGTTAACAGCCTCTAAGCTCTGAAATGTATTACATTATAATTTTTAAACGTTTTAATCTTATCTTTGCAACAATGTTGAAAACAAATATTGCTAAGCAATATGATTTGAAAAAATGTTTAAAAGCCCTTAATATCAGACACGATCGGAAAAACACAAAACTAAAATCAAAACGTAAAACTTTTTTTAATGTTTTTTTTTTCAAATTAAACTTTTTTCTATAATTTAACTAAAATCGAAATTAAAACACATTTTTATTTTGTTTTATTTCAATACTCTACACTTAAACAAACTTTTAATTTTAAAGTGAAATGTTTCTAAAAAATTGTACATAAACACACTCCAAACTCCTAGTACTAGTTCTCCTTCAGTATTAAGTTTTAATCTTCATTTTAAACTTCAGTATTTTTTTTTTTAAACAAATTGTAACAATAATTAATTATATAAATAATTAGTTTCTAAGACATGTATAAAGTTGATAAAGAAAAAAAAAACAAAACAAAAAAATCTTCCAATAATAAAAATATAAAAACAAATTTGCCTCCTATAATGAAAAAAAAACGAAAGGAAGTTTAAAAATTTTGTTCAAAAAATCAAAAACACTCATATGAAAAGGACATTTTTGAAAAAAAAAATTCAAAATAAATTGGTTCTATATTTTCAGTTTTATATAAAATAAAAATGTTTCTTTTATGTCAGTGTTTAAGAAAAACATACAAGTTTGACAAGAAAGACGAATTACATATTTTTTTAATTAAAAAAGATAAATCAAGAGTTTTGAGATATTTATCTTTTTTAAAAATTTGCTTTACAATAAAAACATAATTGAAATATGTAATAATAATTATAATAAAAAAAATAACAATAAAAAAAATAAAAATACTTAATAATAATAATAATAATACTTAATAATAATAATAAAAATAATAATAGTTATAATAATAATTATAATAAAAAAATAATAATAATAAAAATAATAATAATAATAAAAAAATAATAATGATATTAATACTTAATAATAATAATAATAATAATAAAAAAAAAATAATAATAATAGTAATAATAATAATTAAATAAAAATAATAATAATAATAGTTATAATAATAATAATAATAATAATAAAAATAATTATAAAAAAAATAATAACAAGAATAATTATTATAATAATAATAAAAATTAAAATAAAAATAATAATAAAAATAATACAAATTGAAATTAAAATAATAATAATAATAATAAATAAAAAAAAATTAAGTAATAATTTCTAAAATCCACATTAAAAATTTAATAAGTTTTCTTGTTGGTTTTGTTTAACAAAAACAAATAAATAAAAATTAAAAAAAAAACACAAAAGAAATAATTAAAACCATAATAATAGTTTTAAGTTTAATAACGACATGAGACATGATAAAAAATAATATTCAAAACTAAATAAAAAACGATCAACCTAAATAGGAATAATAATAAAGGATATTTGTTGTAATAATTCTGAATTGAGGAAAAATAAATAATACTACAGAGAAAAAACAAATACGATTTGTTAAAGAATTTAAAAAATCTTAAAATGAAATGGAAAATAAATGTATTTTAAATGTTAAAAAAAAACAAACTTGTGTTTTGACTTCGATAATTTTAAAATAATTTTCATAATTGAAATGCCCTCTAATTTAAACAAATTGTAAGCACATTTACACAGAAAAAAATCAAGTTAAAAACGTCGAAAACAAGGTTGATATAAAATTTTTCGGTAGTGATTTTGCTTCATACGTATTTCATGTTAATTCAACCATATTTTAAAATAACTTGCGAGCAACATTTTTCCTTTTAAAATAACTTTAATTTATGTAAATTTAACATTGCAGTAAAGTTAGAGCAAAATGTCATTAATATTGAAATAACAATCCGAATCACGTTGAATGAAAGTTATTTCAAGTTGAAACAAAGAGAATTTCATGTAGAATCAATTTGGTTGGATTGTGATATAACAGTGTGAAGCAGCTTCAGAGACAACATATCGAGGGCTTATATTCAATACCCGCCATACACCAATTATTGGAAAATGACTTTTTGATGGCAAATTGTTCACTGAAAATTTCAGAAAAAAAAAAATTAATATAAGTTCTTTTTTTTTTAAATATTTGTGATACCGCTATCAACCGCACGATTTTTTTTAATGCAATACCCGCCATACGCCACACATTGGTTGAAGTTCATAGAACAAGCGGCAAAAAATAGAAGAAGTTGTTGAAGGATAATGAAACTTGGCACATAGGCATTTGTTTGAATCAAGAAAAAAATGGAAAAATCAAAATGAATCGCCCACTTTTACGCCCACCTCCCATACAAAGTGAAAATTAAATTTTAACCTACGGCATTGTTTTTTGGCACATAGCATTTTTAAGCACTCGTAATCATTTGTGTGATATTTAAAAAATATCCGCCCACTTTTACGCCCACCTCCTATACAAAGTGAAAATTAAATTTTGACCTATGGCATTTTTTTTTTGGCACATAGCATTTTGAAACACTCATAATCATTTGTGTGAAATTTGATTTCTGCCTTGATTTCTAATACATCAACTCAATTTTCACAAAAAATAAATATTATAATTGTAAAATGGGCTCCTAAAAATATATACCTGATCACGCCCACCTCCCATAGAAAAAACAAATAGAAAAACCATGAATACGCAATTCAAGCATAGTCTTTTAATAATTTTTTAACATCATTATCGGGTTGCAGAACAGTTAAATTATATGCATTTGCATACTGCTCAGTTACCAATCCAGCCTAGTAAATGGAAACATCTTCATGATTTGAAGCCGGTTATACCACTAGAATATCATTACTTTTATGATAATTTAGTTCAGATGGAGTCAAAGTAATAAGGAGCAATGTGACAATGTCGAATTTGAATTACCTTTCTTAATTATGTTTATTTTTTTGTTATTGTTTTGTTATTGAATTCTTTTATGTTAGAAAAACGTTAAACAAATGCTTAATTTAATAAAGTTACATATTAGAGCAAAAAAACATATTTTTATTACTGTGCAATTACCGCTATACGCCATAAAAATATTTGAAGATTTCAGTTGCAATACCCGACAACAACCATATCGCTACGAATAGAGTTAAAAGTTCTACTTTTTTTATAAGGGTGACTTAGTAGTCACCCTAGAGGGAAGCGAACTGATACCAAAGTAGTCCCGTGATAGGTCTGTGGTGGTAGGGACCGGTTCGAGTTCTAACACTTCATATGAATAAGACCTATCACTTTTACATGGGGTTGTCATTGGAGGGGGTCAATTGACACCATTTAACCAGTCACAAATCTATTCTCAATGGACGTGTTTAGGGACAGTTACTAAAATGTAGTATTATTTCATTACGATGTAGTTTATTTCAATAAAACAAGTCCTAGAATTAAATTCAAAAGCCACATTTTAGAAAGTCCCAAAAAAATCTATCACACCACCGGTGAAGACTGTACTGTAATTCATTACTTTTTCTACATTTTTGTTCTTCATAAACCAGTTACATGATTGGTTCTCCTTTCACTGGTCATGAGTTCTTTCTTTTTGTACCAGTTCTATTTTCACAATTCCCAGGACCAGTCCGTTGGACCAATTGACACAAATTTCCCGCAGGGCATATATAAAAAATATTATAGAAGAAAGATTAATTCATCCCTTTAGAATTTTCGAAAGAAACAGTTTTTTATCTCTCCTGAAAAATTGTATTTTGGCGGATGGCGGGTATTGAATATAAGCCGTCGATATGCATTTATTTAAGAATAATTCAAAACACTTACCCCTGAAACACATTTTTCACTTATTTCGTATTCTCCTTTGTTAACAGAAGCATCAGCAGAATCGCCCGATATGGTTTTTGTCATCATTTTTCTTTGAAAACTTAATGTACTATTTAACTAAATAATTTTAATTAAAAGAATACGGGAATTGTCTTTTTTTTATAACATATTTTAAACATTGAAAAAAAAATGTACATACTTAAGTATGATAAACTTTTGATTTTAATATAAAAAAAGGTTTTTATGGATTCAACATTGAACAATGTTATTTTAACAGTGACTAATATTAAATTAACGTGATTAAAGGTTATTTTAATATTTTTCATTTAAAATTAATATGAAATAATGATAAATTTAAATAATTCTCAATTAACATTTCGCCATGTTAATCTTACATTGGTAGTTTTTTCTGTGTGTTGTTTGTGTCTGAAACATTGTTGCCAAGAAACCTAAATTTAACATTGCAACAATGTTGGTACTTAATGTTTTAATAATTTTGACTTTCTCTTAATATAAAGCCAGGTGCAGGCGTTAAATTCCCTTTCAAGGTTAGGTTGCCGCAATTAGGTTCTGAGCTCAAATCTGGACAGCTTTAAAGCTATTCTTAAGTGATTCTTAAGTGGGCCAGACTTTTCTGGCCACGTCCAAACTAAAAAACATTTGCTGCTAACCATTTGGGTTTAATTTTGAGTCCCGGTCCATTCTAAGAAATATGTATTTGTTGCAAAACATTCTAGTTTGCTGGAGAATGAGGATAGACGAATTGAAAAGAGTATCGTATTTCGTGTACAATCAGTTTTTGTGAGAAGAAATGCTGCCAAACAAAAGTTTTATTAAATGGACACGAAAGCTGTTTTAAAGCTAATTCACACGGGGACTGTTACGGCGTTGCTTTTTCGAAGCCTCTTTTTGTTTGGGGGCGAACATTGTAGAGAAGAAAGAGGGGTAAGCAAAAAAAACTCAGCTTGTGTTTTTTATAGTTATCTTTATATTTCTTCTTGTCACGTCTTATACTTTTTCTTACTTTGAACTGTCAGGTTGAAAATACATTGGACCTCGATTATTCAAAACAAACGGAAACGGCAGCATTCTGGACTATCATTTTTTTTTTTTTTTTGAGTTCGTATTTTTTGTAAATACATAATGTTCAAAAGTAATCGAAAAAGAGTATAATTTGTTTATAATTTTGGATAACAGAGGAAATGCCGGATAAAAACCCTATATTATCCGTCATTACTAAAAAATGTAAATCAATGCAATTCTTTTTCTTTACCGGTAATTTTCTTTTCTTTACTGATAATCAAAGCCATACTTTAAATATAAAAAGACATACAACCAAAAATCATCGTATGAACGCAAAGTCCCCTTTTACAATGTGGCAAGTGAAAGGCAGACAGACGAAGTTTGTTGGTAAGGGGGCGACGCTGTATGCGTGACATACTTTACACTTTTCCTTTCTAGCCCACAAACTTTGTCAGTCTGCCTTTCACTTGCCATATTGTAAAATGGGACAAAGGATTTTTAGAAGTTGCTTCAAACGGGAATAAAGAAAATACCACGTCGTAAAAGCCCTCATGTGAATTCCGTGTAAAAAGGGAATGGAAAAATGTTTTTTCAGCAAATGTTTTATAATATGGACGAAGACTTAAAGGGAAATAAAGAAAGGTCAAGCGTACTTTGTTTAATGCAAGAATAATAGAACACAATGTTACCCCATGCGCATGATTTCTCGTTAGATGACGTAGTTTGCTTGTGGCAAGGGTTGCCAGGTCATACAGGTAACCGCTACAAAGAGAGATATTTGTACTAGCTGTTCCTTATTTTGTATGTACGTATATTTTATATATCAAACTCCGTACAAAAAAATTAAAACCAACATAAATTTTTTTTTGCTGTCACCTGTATGAATTTGTCTTTCTTTGATTCCCTGTATGAATTTGCCTTTCTTTGATTCCATAGTTTTAAAGTATCGATTACCATTCTTTTTACATTAATGACAATTTTGCTTATGTTGTTTACAATGTCATTAAATATTAACCCATAAAAAATATTAAAGTGTTTAAAAGGTAACCTTTCGAAAGTAAATTTTAAAAAATTATTTTTGGAAAATAACACTTTTATTTTAATCTCTGTTGTTAAGACATTTGAAAAAAATTATACTTATGATTTCAACAAAATGGAGCCACAGCACATACTGCAGGTGCCTCAATTACTTTAGGAAAGGCCATACTCGGCGAATGCATGTCAGTTTTCATAAGGTATATTTGAAAAAAAATTGTATGTAAGCAAGCCAAAAACTATCCACCAACATTCGAAATAAAATCATGACAAGTACACCCAAAATTTTGCCAGAAGTTATGGAAAATATGTAAAAAAGGGGTGCTTATGTAACAGCGAAACAGAAAATTACCATCACTCAGACGGTATCATTTTTCAAAACTAAAAATTTTGGCCCTAATCATGTAAAACGCAACGCCAAAGAAACAAAAGCAAAAACAGAGTCATAAATATTTTGTAATTTTGTTGTTGCTTTCTACAGAAATTCATGTCCCGTTTTAAAATATTCAACGCCACAAGTTATAAGGCATTTTAAATTTTAAAAGGCAATGTGAATTATTGTAGAAAGCAACAATAAAATAACAAAATATTTATGACTTTGTTTTTGCTTTCAATATAATTCTTTGGCGTTGCGTTGCATTTTACATAATAAGGGCCTTAATGATAAACGCATAAATGAAAAACTTATAAACAATTTAAGCCATATAACTCATTCTGTGCCACCTTGTAGTTTATTTGTTAATTACCAAATGTTGCAAGCAACAAGTTGCTTATTACTAAATCCACTTATCAAACACACATGTGTGTATTATTATCACCCAAAATTACCAATTATCCTCTTTATGTGCCGAAAAAGGAAACAAATTGTCGGCAAAATTTTTATAGCTTAAAATTTTCCATAAATATTTTCAATTTAAATATTTCACCGAAAATATTAGTGATGGCAAATTTTGAAAACGTTTACCGATTTTAAACAGGATCAAAGGTCTTATTTAGTTTTACTTATAAAACATTTCCTTATGTCGATCAGCAGCACAAACACATCTTTTATTAAAGTGAAAAATGTAAAAAATGACGCACATTTTAAATCACCATCAATCATATCTCTTGCTCTCATTTACAAGTGAACACTTTTATTTTCGTGCAGTTTATTAAAATATTAAAGTGCAGCAGTGATGCCAAGTGTAGGGATTTTTCCCTTTTTTTGTTGGGATTTCTTTTAAGAAACACGGAAAGATTTCTTACTTTTGTTGAATTGCAGGAATTTTTGTTCTATTGCGAATTTTTTTCTTAAAATTTCCCATTGTAAATTTTAAAATTACATAATTTGTACTTTTTTAAGTGTTTCATTTTAAAATTCGTAAATCTGGTAAACATCCATATTATGAAGAAAGTAAATATTTGGCATCTTAAATAACTATGAAAATTAAACACCTGTTTAATTTTGTTTTTAAACTTGAATAAAAATTTGATTGCGCCCTAAGGATAATATTTATATCGGAAGTGAATGTGAAGAAAGGTTTAAAATATTTCCAAAAACCAGTATTCGTCAAATAAAATCTGGGAGATAATTCTGGCAGTCGTGATCGAATACTTTAAAGATTGGAAAATAATTGTATCTCTAACCCTTTAAGTCGATATTGAACAAATCGAAATTAGTTTTTCAGTGTTGTAAAACTTAAAATAAATGCTCTACAAAACTGAAAAAATAATTTCGATTCGTTCAGTATCGACTGAAAGAATTAGAATGGAATCGTAAAAGTATTTGATCACGACTGCCAGAATTAGCCCCCTGATTGGATTCAATTTTTCATAACTGCTCTTGAAATATTTTCTAAACTAGATGTTGTAGCGTTTTTGTTCAAAATTTATGTTGTTTTTATAAATTTTGTTTTTATTAAAAAAATGTGGCAACACTTCGATTGAAAATACATCAGTTTATTTATAAATATTAGTTAAATACTTACGAAATCATTGTAATAATTCAAAATAAAATTTAATCTTTAATTTTGTATAAATTGACATTTTTATTTAACAAACTTTTCATAATAGCAATTCGACTTATGGCTAATAAATCAGTGCAAGTTAAACTCTCTTTTAAAATGTATTTAAACCAGCAAATCTATAATTCAGTATACATTTAAGCCATCTCTGATCGCATAAAATTGGGCGTTTAAACTACCAATACAAGTCATATGAATTTGATAACACCCTGCAATTAAAATTGGACCACCTGATCCATTTTGATAAAATGGACTACTCCATGGACTGGTCCGATGTAATGCAAGCATGGATGGACCATGTCATTGTTAAAAAGTGTTTGTAGTGAGACGACATGTCTTCGTTTTTTAACGACATGCTTTCGTTTTTAAACGACTTCAAAACTAATCCTCTTGAGTATACCATGGAGTAGTTTTAAAACTACTCCTTAGTGGTCCAAAGGTGGGTTATATGGTCCTCTCCTAGGACATCGTAATGTTAAATAGACCAGGTTTTTTCCATACGTTTGGGTTAGTTTTGGACTAGTCCTGGTCCCTTGTGGACTACTTTTTACACGCGTGTTCGGACTGGTCATATTATTTGCAGGGCATTTATCGTAGTGCTTCCACATTATTATTGTTTTAAATACATACATTTAATATATGGGGCACTGATTTACAGCTGTTAAGCTTACACTACATATAAATTTAAGTTTAGTTTAACTGAACCAACGTTTAAACATTCATTGATTTATTAGCGATTAGGCTGGGTTTTTGAGATCGCAGTTAAACTAGTGTTATAATCTGAAAACAGATTTGTGCCGACATTACAAAATTTTAAAGGAACAGCTTAGTTTTGCTTAAAGTTATGGCCTTTAATCAAATATTTAATAAAATAAATCATATTTCGCCTAAAAATCCGAATTTCAGACCATGTTAAACTAAGTTTAAATTTTATCCCCATCTCAAAACCCCAGCCTTAGAGAACTAAAAGTGATTTTATACCGAAATTTTTTCTAAAGAAGCAAAATACGGAATAAATTCCACTTTCGATCGGTATGGAATTCCTGTATATTATTTTTGTTTGGTTTAAATATGAAGCTAAACATAGTGCCGGTTCACACACGTCAAGTTTGACTCGTCAAGTCTTGAGAGAGGAGAAAAGAAATGGCATTCTCTTTTTCCTTCTCTGCTAAAAGCTCAAGACTTGACGAGTCAAACTTATCGTTTGTGAACCGGCACTTATGAACGTTAAATAAAAATTTAATAATTCAAAATAAAAGACTGTTTTTTGAAACATTTTAAGTAAATGTAGGGAACAACTAAGGATAAAGGAATTTTTTTCTTAAGCGCAAGGATTTTTTTAAAAAAATCTCCTGGCATCACTGAAAAGCAGTGTGCAGGGTGTATGATGATAATATTCTTCTTCTGTAGTGAGATTTTACACATAAAAAGTTTAAATTAAGAAAAAAAATTTTGGCACAAGAGGTTAAAAAAGGTACCAAATAACTAACCGACCAACCAGTTCAATTGTTGTTGTTGCTGCTTATGCTGCCGTTGTTTTTGTTGCACACGTTGTTAAACTTGAGATTTTATTACAAAATACTTCATTTGAAAGTAAAGCAGAGAGTCAGAGCAAAACCGAAGAAGACGGGGAAATGGAAACAAGATGCAAACACACAACAACAATAACAACAACAAGAAAAAAATCATCACGGTACATGTAGAGAATTTAAGTAGAAGATATTAAAAACCCAGTTAGGTAACTAACATTTCACCAGCCAGCAACCAATAACGCAATGAAATAATAAAAATAACAAAGTAGAAAAAAAAGTAAACCAAACCAGCCAACCATTCAGCCATTCAAGCATCCAGGGCAGACACAGACAGCGCAGGACATCAAAGAAATTTTGTGTGGCGCACAAAATTGCATTTGAATGTACGTGCGGTCGATTTTTTATTCCTTTTGCAGAGTTTTTTTTTTCTTAATTTTTTGGCTTGTGTGTGTGTCTGTCTGTCTGTCTGTCTGTCTGTCTCTCCCTTTTGGCTGATTTTGTTTCGGTACAAAATAACAACGGCATTAAACAACAACGACAACATTATCTTCAAGAAACGAGAAATTGAAAGACCAAAAAAAATAAAAACAAATCTTAAACAACATCGTCCAGTTTGTAGAACTGAGAATAAACCAAAGCAGCAACAACAACAAACACACTTTTATTTTAAATTGTTAAAGAATTTTGTAAAATTCTTGGAATTTCTCAATGGTTATGAATGGACAGTACAAAATGTTTTTTTTTATTTTTTACTTTGCTTTCTCATTTGTAGTTGTTTTTGTAGTTTGTTATTTAGATTTTTTGCTCATCTACTCCTTCTTTTACTGTTTTAAAATGTATTGAAAGTGATTTGAAAAATTCGCAGAATGGGGGATAAAAAAGGTACTCATTAGTGCCAAAATTTGACAACTTTTTTGTTCAGCAAACGGATTAAAAAATGTGTAACTTTTAAGAGAGGTCCATATCCGTGTTGTCAGATTAGGGGACTTAATCGCAAATTGTTTTTATCCCCAAATTTGCTAAAGGGGAATAAAAAAATGATTTGGGAATTGAGGAAAATGATTTGGGAATTTTTATTCTACATTTATCTTCCTGTTGTTAAAAACGTTTCCTTGAAACTCAATAGTGGAAAAAAAATTTATGCAAAGAACGGATTTATTGTACCCACATCAAAATAGTGAAGACGATTAGCATTTATGCTAATGTATCTAACACTAAAAAATATTAGTCCTAGACGAACATTTTAGTATACCGATGGACTCAGAATCACTTTTAATGTCGAACTAACGATGTCCATCTTAATTGTCAGAGAACGAAGCCTGTTGAGAATGGCGAGAATCGGTACATAATTTCACATGGCCCCTATACAAACTTCATTCCGGAATAGTCCTTGTGATCATAAACTATCTTATATTGTTTGTATCTATTTAATTAAAATTTGGCTCCGAAACTATTTTGCCGCATAAATTGTCTTAAAATCGGTCAATTTTTGGCCATAGCTATCAAACAAATACCCCTCTCGAAAAAACCATAAAATGCCATAACTTGCTTAAAAATGTTGTTAACATTTTATACTGGTATGTCCGGAATTGGCCATTGGTTCATTATAAACCTCCTCTACAAAATCATCTTATGACGACAAAATCTGATATACATTAGACTGGTCGCAATTTTTTTTTTTTTTTTAATTTAATTGTTTGCGCTGCTTAAAATATGAGGTTTGGTGTAAGAAATCATGATCTAATTTTTCAGGTCAATCCGACGGTGCCTAGCCGTGCCGGGTGGGGCCCAAAGTTCCCCATATTATAAAAAAAACATATTTTCTATCAGATCTTTATAGTTATACTTGTTGAAAAGCCGAAAATCAAAAATATGGCTTCGTTACGATCTTCCGCAGAGAAAATACTTCAAGTGTGCCAAATTTCAGCTTCCTATGTCTTCAGAAAGTTGCGAAAAGAATAGGACATACATGCAAACATCCTGACATACTAAGAAATTATATATTGAATAGATAGATTAACATATGTTCGCGCAACTCAAAAACGCTTTAGCTTATTTAAAAACTAAAAAAAAACGAAATTCCGCAATAAAATTTACTTTAAGAAAGTTAAAACTTTTTTCTTTAAATGGCTTTGGTTTTCGAGATATACCGTTATTTCGAAAATTAAGGAGGTTGCACAACATATGTTCGCGCAACTCAAAAACGCTTTAGCTTATTTAAAAACTAAAAAAAACCGAAATTCCGCAATAAAATTTACTTTAAGAAAGTTAAAACTTTTTTCTTTAAATGGCTTTGGTTTTCGAGATATACCGTTATTTCGAAAATTAAGGAGGTTGCACAACATATGTTCGCGTAACTCAAAAACGCTTGAGTTTATTGAAAAACTAAAAAAAAACCGAAATTCCGCAATAAAATTTACTTTAAGAAAGTTAAAACTTTTTTCTTTATGTTGGCTTTGGCTTTCGAGATATACCGTTATTTCGAAAATTAAGGAGGTTGCACAACATATGTTCGCGTAACTCAAAAACGCTTTATTTTATTGAAAATCTAAAAAAAAACCGAAATTGAAATAAAATCAAAAGTTGCTTACAGATTTTTATCATTTATAGCTTGTTTTGTTTGCAATGTTGTTTTTTATATGTCTGCATAAAATTAGAAGCATAGCTGCATTTTTCAATTTTTTATGAATTTTTAAAAACAAAAATTCCGAAATTTTAATAAAAAAAATTATTTTTTTTCCAGAAAAAAAAATTATGTTTCTAAAACGACTGCGCATACAAGAAAAACGTTTTACCTTTCTTAAAGTAAATTTTATTGCGTAATTTCGGTTTTTTTAGTTTTTCAATAAACTCAAGCGTTTTTGAGTTGCGCGAACATATGTTAATTTATCTATACAATATATAATTTCTTAGTATGTCAGGATGTTTGCATGTATGTCCTATTCTTTCCGCAACTTTCTGAAGCCATCTGATGACATAGGAAGCTGAAATTTGGCACACTTGAAGTACTTTCTCTGCGGAAGATCGTAACGAAGCCATATTTTTGATTTTCGGCTTTTCAACTAGTTTAACTATAAAGATCTGAAAAAAAGATGTTTTTTTTATAATATAGGGAACTTTGGGCCCCACCCGGCACGGCTAGGCACCGTCGGATTGACCTGAAAAATTAGATCATGATTTCTTACTCCAAACCTCATATTTTAAGCAGCGCAAACAATTAAATTAAAAAAAAAAAAGTCCCATACAAGATGCGACCAGTCTAATATACATACATAGATTTTTTTACTTAAATAATATTTGACATAAAAACTCTTACATGAATCTTAACCTCAAACCATCACTTTGTTTTGCCGGTTTCATTATTGGCCATTGGTTTTACTTGTTTAATATAAGAATTGAAGCACAGCCGCGAATAACGTTTTAAGTAACAAAATAATAATTTTTCAGGAGAGCAAAAAAACATTTTTTGACAGGCAACTACTCACATTTTGCATCAAGAAACCGTTTGCAAACTTTAGCCACAACAGTATTCTGCTTTTATTTTTGTAAACATTTTGTTAAAATTTTCATGCAAACCTAAATAAAATTATTTTAAACGTCAGAAACAATTTCATACAAATTGTTGCTGAAGTTCTAGTTGACTCAACTGAAGTTACATTTTTAAAAAAACTTTAGTTACATTTTTGTTCTAAAAATGAAAGGAAAATATATGAAATATCTACTTTGGGAAGAAAAAAGATAGAAGAAAAAACAAAATGGTTTTTTTGATTGTGAACGTAGCGTAATGCAATAGGCTTTTATTTTTTTTCATCATTTTGTTAGTAACTTGCAATGTTCTTCCACTGGCTGACACTTTGTACGCCATTTTGAAGGCGCCTTAGTTTTGGTTGATTTATTGCAGTGTTGCCACTTTGTGGGTAATTACCCGAATTTGGTATAATTTTTACGGTCGTGGGTAGAGCGTGGGTAATTTCTCTTAGGTGTAATTGAGGTGTTATTTGAAATTTTTACTTCAGATGCCCAAATTAAATCAAGATTCGATTTCAGTGATGACATTTATTTCTTTTTAAATATTTTTGCTAAGAAATGCACAGCCTTCTGAACCAAAGTCTCGGTTTCTTTTTAAGAAACGACTTCAATCATTAAACATACATATATTTGTAAATGTTTGGTAATGAATGTCGCAAGATGGACCCTTAGATTTGGATAAAGATGCCTATCATAGTGATTTAGAACCTGAAGTCTATTGAAAAAAGTTATTCAAACTAAAAACTTTCCTGTGCCCATGTTCTGTAACTCTCGCGTCAGTAAACTTTTCGATTGAAATGTGTGAAATGAAGCAGAAATGCCATAAATTGAAACAAACAGCTGTTTTTCTCACTAAACTGTATCTGCAACTTTTTTTGGCGAGTACTAGCTGTCACGTAAGGAAATTACTCGCCAAATTTCAGAAAAAGTGTGTCTGTAACATTTTTGTGCGAAAAGTTTCCGCTTTGAACTGTCAAATAAACTCACGTATAAAAACGGGGCGAGAAAAACTTGTAACACTAAAAAACACTTAAAAATGCAAAATGCAAAATACAAAGAATAATAATAATAATATTTTGTTCTTGGCACATTTTTTTTATTGTTTAATTATTTTGCATTTAACATTTATATAAAATATACGAATGTTTTTAAATGGGTTGCAAACAACAAACATTAAAGTCGCACTTTACATTATTTGGTAAAGCCGACGGTTCTAATTTCGCCGCCGTCGTTGAAAAATGTTCAATTTTAGTAAATTTTGGTCGCCGTCAACGTTATTTGTTACTGGCGTTTTCAATGTCTGCAATGTCACATCGGCTTCGAGTGCAATGTTATGACATTTATAACGTAACGACGTAATCTCTTTTGATAGTTTTCGACATGAGTTACAGACACACTTTTTTCTCACTTTTCGAGAAACGATGGAATATTTTGTGTCACATCTTTTCGACGCGAGAAGTTCTCACTATAGTTACAGAACATGGGTACTGGGGAAAGATGTTTCCTATATTGCAAAATATAATTAATTTTATTTCTATCTTGCTACTTTTTAATGCTTTAGTTTAAAGAATATTTAACGCCCTTTACAGTTGTAAAACTGAATTACGAAAAGGACAGTTGTATAAAACTCTGCAGGCATTTTGTTTACTAAATAAGGTATAAAGGGTATTTTTTCAGACCATGAAACTTAAAATGGTAGACAACAAAAAAAAAAAAATTAATTTTAATCGCAGATTGATACACGGCATTACGATTTGAAACTGATTTAAAACAAATAGACACCGCGCATGTCCTTGACGAAACGCATTGCAGACGTCCAATTTTGTTTCTCTTTTTCGAATAAAATGAACAATGTTGACCTCCAAGACACCGATTATTGCTGGTTTATCAGCACTAACCACTGACTTCACAGCCCTACGGAAAACAATCAATAAGTGTCGCATCGCACGGCATTGAAGTGACAGTTTATTTTCTCTAAATCAACACATTGCCTTCATTTTTGAAAAAAAAGTTCCGTCATTTAAATCATGAAGTCACCTTTAAGTTGCGAAAATCGATGGCTGATTTTCAAAGTATACCTATTTGGATAATTTGGTGGCGTTGTTCAAGCATGAATCTATTCATGAAGATGTGCCTGATCAAAAAGTGAAAAGTGAAAAATAGTATGCCAGTTCCTTTGACAGCTAACATTTCGTAAGCTCGATGGGGCTAAAAAGAATCCATTATAAAGCAATGACAAGGAACATTTTAAACCTTCCCAAGATATATCAACAATATGTGGAAGTTAAACTCATTATTTTAGCAGTTTTATTTTATGTTTTATTAATTTTTTTTTAAGTCTTTAATGTTATTTTTGTTAATTTAAATAAAATTAAGAGCTTGACTAAAATTGATCTTGTTTTAATGAGTTTGTTGTGTTTTTGCTTTTTTGTAAATGTCTTTTTATTTAATAAAACTTAAATTTTATATCAGGTGTAATTTCATTTAAATCGGGTAATTTTGCTTCATCTCAAGTGTAATTTTGAATCTTGCTGGTGGTAACACTGATTTATTGTTTAAACTGTGTAAGAGAGTAAGGTCAACGGTTCTCTGCAAAAAAACAGTTTTTGCAAAATGTGGCGTTTACAACGTTATGCGCCCCATACACGGTTCAATTCAGTTGTCAACTGAGTCTTTCAACTCAGTTGACAACTTCATCAACTGAATTGAAAGATTTTAAATTTATTTTAAAATTTAATGAAATAAAAGACCATTTTTAAAATACTTAACTACAAAAATTAATTTTAACAGCTGATCAAGAGACTTGAGCACACACAGTACAATCGAATTGAAAGACTTAGTAGTCAACTTGAAAAAATCACAATCTTTTGATTTTTCTTCAACCAACTCGACAACCGTCAAACTAATCAATTGACAAAGCCATACACACTTTGATTTCACAATTGAATTGAATCGTGTATGGGCTGCTTTATTCGCGGCTGTGCTTCAATTATAAAGGGTGGTTAAATTGTAAGGGCCGATGTTGAATGTGAACGCCAAGTTTTTTTCCGAATTTTATTTGACATTTCTCTATTTCAGACTTACTCAATTTGAACCATGGAGAGATACACAATCCAACAACGTGTTAAAGTTATCCAGACTTATTATGAAAATGGGCGTTCAAATCAAAATGCATATCGTGCACTTCGTGATTTTTTTGGTCAATTTGATCGTCCAAATGTGCGTACAATCGCAAAAATCGTGGAAAAATTCGAGCAAACCGGGTCTGTAGAAGATGTGAGAACACCAGTGCATGCTCGTACAGCTCGTACTGCAGAAAATATTGCTGCTATTCGCGATAGTGTGGCTGAAGAGCCGTCCACCTCAACTCGTCGTCGTGCCCAACAATTGCACCTCTCACGCTCGTCGTTGATGAACATTATGCATAAAGACTTGCATTTACACGCTTACAAGGTGCAATTGGCTCAAGAACTAAAGCCTCTTGACCATTTCAAACGTCGTGAATGGGCAGAATGGTGGCAAGAAATGGCAACAGTGGATGATCAATTTTCGAAGAAAATCATCTTCAGTGATGAGGCACATTTTCACCTCAGTGGATCCGTCAATAAGCAGAATTGCCGCATTCGGGCCACTGATAATCCAAGAGTGATTGTCGAAAAACCAATGCACCCACAAAGAGTGACTGTTTGGTGCGGTTTATGGGCTGGCGGCATCATCGGGCCTTATTTTTTCCAAAATGAGGCCGGTCAGGCAGTTACTGTGAATGGTGTTCGCTATCGTGAGATGATAACGAACTTTTTATGGCCCGCATTGGAAGATATGGATGTGGACGATATGTGGTTTCAGCAGGACGGTGCCACTTGCCACACAGCTAACGAAACAATGGCTCTTTTGCGCAACAAATTCAATGGCCGTGTTATCTCACGTAATGGCGATGTCAATTGGCCGCCAAGATCATGTGATTTGACACCGTTGGACTTTTTTCTTTGGGGTTATTTGAAAGAAAAGGTGTAGGTCGATAAGCCAGCAACAATTCAAGAGCTAAAGGATGAGATAATTCGGCACATTAACGGCATAGAACCTCCATTATGCCTCAGGGTCATCGAAAATTTGGGCCATCGGATGGAGGTGTGCCGCCGTGGTCGCGGCGCCCATTTGGCCGATATTTTGTTCCATACATAATTGAGTAATACCAATAAATCATAATAAAATGAAAATTTCCTAAATAGTTTGTGTTTTATTCAAAATCAACATCGGCCCTTGAAATTTAACCACCCTTTATAACAAGCCTATATCATGTTTGAACAAATAAGTTTGTAGTGACACTGCTAAGAAAAAACGAGCAGTACTTTAAGTCGAGTTTTTTGCTTATAAGCCCAAAATGTTCGCCATACTTAATTATAAATATACATACATTTTTGGGAAAAAAATTATTGTAAGTTGTTGGGATATATCTTTTCCATCTGCAGAAGTACAATGTACAATTTTAATTTGGAAAACAAAGCTTAAAATTTGGAATATAAATCTTCTGGCATTTACAATAGTTTTATAATACTAGCTGGCCCGGCAAACGCTGTTTTGCCATATAACTTATTTCTTTCAAATGTTACAGTGTCTGCATGCCAAGTTTTAAGAAAACCGGTTGATTAGTTAAGAAGATATAGGGAAGGGAGCTTTTACCCCTCCTGCTTCACGCCCTAAATAATAAAAATTATAGGCTGCAACACGATTTGGATGCGAAATTTCAAGAAGATATTGGTAGGGGGAGCTTATACCCTTCTTGCCCTATTTAACATCCCATTCCCTATTTCTTTCAGATGTTATAGTGTCTGCATGCCAAATTTTAAGAAACCCCTCTCATTAGTCTAAAAGATATAGGGAAGGGGAGCTTTTACCACTATTGCCCTATCTCATGCCCTATTCCCTTTTTCCTTTCAGATGTTACAGTGTCTGCATGCCAAATTTAAAGAAACCCGGTTAGTTAGTTTAAAAGATTGGGGAGGGGGAGCTTTAACCTCTATTATCCTATTTCACGCCATAAATAATAAAAATGTTAGGCTATAGTTCTTTCCAGATGCTATACAATTTTACAAAATTTCAAGAAAATCGGTCGATTTGTTAAGCAGATATAGGGAGGGGGATCTTTTACTCCTTTTGCCCTATTTCACGCCCTATTTTCTTTCAGATATTACAGTGCCTGCATGCCAAATTTAAAGAAAACAGGTTGATTGGCTAATAAGATAAGGAATGGGTTTTTAAACAAATTAAACGTTATTAAAATCGAGCTTTAGTTAAGTTTTAATTTTAAAACTATTAGAAGTAGTCCAGATTAGTTAAAATATAAATACGATTATAGGAAAGTGAAATTATCTTTAAATCCATGTTTATCTAAATGACCTCAATTATTCCCAGCAAAGGTAAAAATAATTAGGCGAATATTTGCAAAATGGAGATGCAGAGCCATTTAAGGGCTGCAAATAATAGGACCAGTTCAAAGACGCATGTAAAGAGTAGCCCACAAGGGACTAGGACTAGTCCAAAAGTAACCCAAACGTATGGAAAAAACATGGTCTATTTTACATTAAGATGTCCTAGGGGAGGACCATATAACCCAGCTTTGGACTACAAAGGAGTAGTTTTAAAACTACTTCATGGCATACTGAATAGGATTAGTTTTCAAGTCGTTTAAAAACGAAAGCACGTCGTTTAAAAACGAAGACATGTTGTCTCACTACAAACACTCTTTAACAATGACATGGTCCATGCTTGCATTACATCGGACCAGTCCATGGAGTAGTCCATTTTGTCAAAATGAATCAGTTGGTCCAATATTATTTGCAGGGTATTCATCCAGCGCTATTGTAGTATAAGTAAAAATGGGTTTGTATGTGTGCCACCGACAACACTTGTTGGAAAATCAAACCAACTTAGATATTTCATCCAGCACACGTGCACGAGCTTTACATTAGGCATATTGATAGTGAATTGTTCCCTTTAAGCTTAAAGTTCCTCTTGATGTGCAAATTTGATTTAAATATGATTTACCATGATTATATAATGGTTGCGAACAACAATTTTCATGTTTTAAATTTAACAATCTTCACATGTGTAATAGGGGCGGCTTAAGTTGAACAAAAATAGGGCATTTCAAAAAAAGTTTTCAAATGAAGCAAAGTGGAAACCTTTGAAAATAATACAGTCAATCCCACGATGTCAAATTTGAAAAATTGTTTTTGTTTTAAATGTTATTTTCTATGCGAACGTTAACGTGTGACATCGTGGGATTGGCTGATAATTATTATAATAAAAACTATAGATATGTTTACGAAAGTTTTATTTAAGTTTGAAATCGTAGAGAGAATAAATACTAGTGTTTGGGAATTCCCGGACTTTTTCATTTCCCGGGAAACGGGAAAAAAAAAATTTTATTTCCCGGGAATACCGGGAATCCCGGGAAATTTTTATTATCAAAAAAAATCATTAAAATGTAACACAATTTATATTTAAAACAGTTTTATTAAAAATGAACATTATGTGTATCACAAATTTGCTTGTGTTAAACTAATTAAATATACAAAACACAAAAAACACAATTAAAAAAACTAGAGATCTTCATTCTTGCCCTATATATATACATATATATATATATATATATATATATATATATATATATATATATATGTATAATTATATTAGTTTTTTAAAAATGTGGTATTTAAAACTACTAATGCGTTGAGAGAGTCACTGGACATTCTATTTCTCTACTTCGTTCCAAAGTTAACAACAACAGAAAAAACCCTTTCACTTTCCACCGAAGTTGGTTTTATAGTTAAAGAAGCATTATACAGGTTTTCAATACATATTCCTTGTTCAATTATTGCTTACTTCATACATATTAAACTCTTTTTTAAAGCAGTTTAGATTATTAATTTTCCGATATTTTGGAGTTGCTTTCGCATGAGTGATAGCATTTTCCAATTTTTTTTTTTTTTTTGAAAGTAGCATCAACTCGAATTTCTGTGATATCACCATCACTACTAGATTCTTCAGCATCTGAAGAACAGCTCATAAAAAGTCGTCTATATATATTTTCTGCATATATTTTTATACAACTTTTCGATATAGCCGAATCCAAAATGAAATTATTTGATTTCAGATAATTTAATTTCGCCTTGGAATTACATTTAAAAATATTTGATGTTTGTAAACTGCTGTTTTTTTTTTTTTTTGTTTTTTTTTTTACAGTAATGTCAACAATTTTAATTTAAAACGCGTATCAAAGCAAAAATCTATTTCTGCGAGTAAAAAAAAATAAAACAAATCACTTTGAGCAACTGAAGTTTTGTTTAAAATATTTTTTATAAATAAAAAAAAAAAACAAAATTAAATTAAAATTAACGTTTTTTATGTAAAATTGCATTTTTATGAAATTCCCGGATTTCCCGGGAAAAATAAAAAATTTCCCGGGAATTGCCGTCAGAAATTTTCCGGGAATTCGCGGGAAATTAGACCCGGGAAATCCCGGACCCCAAACACTAATAAATACGCAAAAGTTAGTTTCATCCAAAGAGACACCTGCCTTAGGAAACGACTAGAATAGAAATAGAGAGAAAAAAAAATACATCAGCTGTCAAAAACACTAACTCTATAATTGTGTTAGTAGGAAATGATGTTGTTATTTCACACATAACAGCCGTACGTAAACCAAAGCGGAACGCCCCAGCGGGAAAAAGAAGGAGTACGAATGCCTTTTAGAATGCCTCTGTACTTCTTCTTTTTGGATGTACAAGTCCAGCTCGCTTCACGCCATATTCATTTCTTTTTATACACGTTGTCTTTTCAAGGTAGGCCTTCCGCTATAGCTTCTTTCGCAGTTACATAAGAATGGTAACGGCATCAAAAAAAATCTTTTGTTTCGGTTGTGCAAAAAAAAACAAAACCAAAAATTGTTCTCCTTCTTTTCTCCCTGCTCATAAAAGGGAATGTAGAATGTCGAGACCTTCTATGAGGCATTCTTTAGCAGTTCGATAAGAATGGTAATGAACCAAACAACTTTTTAAGCAGCCCTTTGATAAGGCCTTTAGTAAAAATGTCTTCTGGGTTTTTCCGCTGCGACGTTTTCTAGTTGTCAAGAATTTTCATGTACATACAATTTGTATGAAGCATCCCTAAATAGCTCGGCGACAGAGCTCTGCAATTAGATCTTGCGATCTTGCCAGTGCGTTTAAAAGTAAGTTTTGCCCGCTAATGCTAATACATAATGGCAATTTAGTTATTTTTTGGTCATTCTCAATTTTGTTGTTTCTACTATGTGTGTTTAATGAAACAAAAACGTTAACACTACGGTTCGTAACACGACGTTGGCGCTCTTGTTTAGGTTTGGTATCAGTTTAAACTTTAAAGGCTAAGTGGAAGAAAACGTTCCGCCTTCCGCTCTTATTTAGGTACAATTGTAAGGAATTTTACGATGGAATTTTCATTTTATTTTAAGAGAGTTTCCTCTCTAGCCGTTTCCCTATGACTCTTGTCATAATAAATAAAACACTATTCAAAGCAAAATTATGCACTTAAAGGCCCAAATATACTGATCAAAATACTCATCAAGCATTGTGGTAGTAATAGTGAAATTGTGTTTGTATGTGTCACACCGACGATGCTGGATGGAAAATCAAAAAATTTAGATATGACGGCGAATATTACGTCCAGCACACGTACACGAGTGAATTTGAATGCTGGACAAGTATTTGACAAGTGTAATTGGCACTTAAAACCGCTGTATACTATATCGGCTCAAGGCGAATTCAACTACTGATGGTGGCGATCCTACAACAGTATCAACAACAGAAACAATACAGGGTTTTTGCTTTGCATTGTTAGAATTTACTGTTCTAAGTGTCAACATTCCTAACAAATCAAAACTAATTGGCTCGAACTGTCAAAATATGCCACAACCATGAACTGAAATTGCCTTGTATTTGCTTAAATGCATTTGTACTTTTTGTTAAGTAACTGCAGATTTTTTTCTCCTCATTTTTCTTAACTCCTTTCACTGTGGTTAAGTTTTCTGCAAAACCCATCCAAAATTAGGTACCTATTATGATCACATAAAGTACTTTTTGAAGAATGTAAGTGCCACAAACAACAACAAAAAATATTCAAAAACCTTTTGCTAAAAATAAACCAGACCCACAATGATCATTATAATGAGGTACTTGTTGAGTTTTAAGCCTTTTTATATTCTATATTAAGTTAAACTGATTTGCTGGTCTTTTCAACTTCTATTTTTTTTTTTTTTTTGTGAAAAAGTTGAAGATTTTTCATTTGGTTTAAAAATTTAATACTGAAGATGCTTTAAGCAGCGTATTATTAAAAAGTATTTGTTGTTGCGCTTTTATAAATATAAAAATTACAACAAAAACAAAACCCTTTAGATAGAGTTCGATTGCTTAAGATTCTCTTCTTATGTTTTCACAATCATTCCAATGAATTGAACTGCTTGGATCTGCAATACTGTTTTTCATGTTCGATTTTTTGGTATTTTATTCGATATTGGTTGGAGAATGTAGATTGAACGATTGTTGAGTACCTACGAAGCAAGAAAACTTAAGAAAAAATATCCCAATCCTTGGCTACCTTGGCTGCTGGAATGAATATTGTGCAAACATTTTTAATAAATATATACAGTGGCTGTTTTGATTGTTTTGCGCCTCACTAAACTCGACTTTTTTGGATTTTTTTTTTTTTTACTTATATTCGATCATTATAAAGCAACTTCATCCATAATCAAAAATAAGTTTAAATTTAAGTGAGGAACAAAAGTAACAACAAAAAAAAACTAAATAAATGAATGAATGACTGGTTACAGTTTGATTATTGAAATTGGATCCTTGAATGGATCACGCGTAGTTCCATTGAATTCTTTTTTTTTTAATATGCATACTTTTTGTTCATTTTGTTGCTAAAAGGTTTTAATAAGTTTTTTGCTAAATTGTTTTGTTTAATTTAAAAAAAAATCGCCTGCTATAGGGTCTGCTTGTGGTCTGTTTTGAAGACTTGTTGTTTGTCTATTTGTTTTATTTATTTGTTCCAAGGCTAAACGTAGAAACACAATGGCACCGTGTGGACGTGGTAGCGTACGACGTAGGGCCTGTTCGGATATGCGTTACGACGCTGCATCTGAGGCACGTTCGTAAAAGCAAAACTGCTAATATCTGCTGTAAGTGATTAATTTGATTAATTTTGAATGTTCCCACGACAATCGGTTCTATGCACCAGTACAACTCGGACTTCAGCAAACACAGACCAAGGAGCGTTAATTCAGCAACAACTTTTCTTCAGGTCTTGCTGCTACAAAAAAACAGGAGCGCTGACATCGCCTGTGCTTAAACGGAGTTTTTAAAAATCAGCGACGTTACGCCCTACGTTATTACAACGTACGACCCAATTGTGTTCCTAGCATTTAAATTATAAGTATTTTTTTAAGCGATTAATACCTACGATTTATTTGTTTTATTTAATTTTTTTTTTATTAACGATTAGAATTGCTTATAAGACCTGGTTTTAAAATTTTGTGTTCCGCTTTATTATTTATGCACATATGAATATTGTCCCCCATTCCTTTAATACGACATTTCAAGAATTTGCAATTCAAAAGTATTTATTTAATAGAAATAGGTTCACTATAAAACCAAAGATACCCTCAATAAATAAATTTCTTGTAATAAATGCGAAATATTCTGCTTTTTATTGGAACGAATTTCCCGTAGCGAAAATAAAAACAAACAATAATGTTTGATTTGAAATTCATTGAATCGATTTTTGTCTATTTAAAAAGTGAAAACGAAATTACAGATCTGTTAAAGTGAAACTGAAATGAAATATTTTATGTAGAGATAAAAAGTGATTGAATATAATTGACTAAAAACAACTGATAAATTCTCCATAAATTCATTTTTTAGAACTTGCACATTTACGGCCAATTTCAGCAAGTTCAGTTATTATTAACTAACAGTTTTAACTACCAAAAACATATTTTAAGCCAGAAGTTAAAGTAATATGTAGTTAGTTTTAACTTAACTATATTTTTTCGCCGATAATTCTCTCGAATTACATAATTTTGTATCATAAATAGCAAGCGGATTTGGTTTTCAAGAAATGTAAAAGATATTTTTTACATTTCAAAAATTCATTTAAAACTCATCCCTTATTCAACGTTGGCGGGAAATCTTACCGAAAACTGTTCCCGTACATTAAGTTTGATAAAGTGAGAGAGCTTATAAGAGAAAAATATCTTTCTTTTTCTTGCACGAAGTAGCCTGTACTATTTCGGGGCAGATTGGAAAAATTGTTAAACCACAAGCTTAGCCAAAATATAAACAAAAACAACTATGTACAAACAAGTATTAACCCATTAAGGCCCGAACCATGATCCCATTGAGCTATAATGATGAAACTTTTACAATTTAATTGTTTATACCTAAATATGAAAGAAAACAAATTTTGGGCAAATCGGATACGTGGGAGCCCAGATAACTCCCGTTGCGAAAACGCAACGTTGGGCCTTAAGGATATACAAATTAAGCGCATTTGTAAAAATTTTAAATTAAAATATTTTATTCACGTCTTTAGGAAAAAAAATTAAAAAAGATATTAATTTACATATTATTTTTAATTCAATTATGATATGCTCCAAGGCACTTTGGGTGCACTGCTACGTCACTTTTTTCACATTTGTAAATTGGTCGGTCCATAATTTACCATAGCACCCATATAAAACCCACTCTCGAAAAACACTTTGGTACGCCTAAAACCATAAAAAATAATTCTATTGTTATAAATTTTGTTCTGTCACAGTTTTAAATGACTAGAAATCACACTGTCAACTTTCGTAAAGATCGGTTCATAATTTACCACAGGTTCAATATAATTCCCACTCCTGAAATATCCTAGCTGTCAGTGGATGGTATCAAATATTGAAGTAACCCTGCTGGAAATTTGTGTCAATGGTTCCTGGATTTGTGAAAATAGAACAAGTTCAAAAAGATAGAACTCATGACCAGTGAAAGGAGAACTAATCATCTAACTGGTGCATAAAGAACAAGAAGGTAAAAAAAGTAATGAATTGCGGTACATACTACATTGTATCGAAATTATCTTACATTGTAGATATTAAGTTAAATTTTATTTCTCTGTGCTTTATAACAATATCACGTAACAACAAAATGCCTGAGGGGAGGTTTAAGTGAACGTTGTGAAAACGCAACGCAGGGCCTTAATGGGTTAACAAAAGATTTAAAATACGTATTAATAAAACAAACAATGCGAAATGTTGAAAACTTTAAGTACATACTAGAGTTGTGAACCGATTAAGAATAATTCCATTAATCGATCAAACAAAACCAAACTCTTGTTCGAATTTTAAAGTGGTGATTTTCGAATAACGAATAAATCGATTAATTAATGTCGATTAATCGAACAATTTTTTTTATCATAAAATAAATTAAACAAAAGCTTAGGGTTTGATTTATTCTTAAGGCTCAGTTAGGCGAACGTTGCTGTACCGTATCTGTACTGTATCAATCAGCTGTTTGTTTTTTGTTATATGAAAACCAATACAAAAGCTTACCGAAATGCAATGTACCGTAGTTGCAATGTACCAATCTGTATAAAATAGAATTTCATGCCGTTGTTACGTGACATTTGTAAGACAGTGATGGGCGGCTTGTATGTTACATTGAATGCGGGTAATTTTGCTCTTTTTTTTTAGTACTTTTTTTAGTTTATCTATGGAATGGCGACAAAACAACTTACAATACAACATATTTATGTACATATGTTTAGATGTTTAAAATAAACAAATGCATATACACATACAATGAAAAAGGGAAACATATAAAAGACTTTAAATGGTATCAAAACCTTGTTTGGTGTATGCACATTTACAATATATGTATGCTAAAAATGTATTGTATGCTAAAATGCAAATTTATTTATTGTAAATCTATAATATAAATATTAAATTATTAACATTTTTTTACATACATAAAATACTGCTTTAATACCATTTAAATCACGTGGTACCTTTTCTGCACAACGGTCACCATTTGAAAATTTTTGATTCTCATCACTGTCTGTTTTGTTTTATGTATACTATTGCTTTTTGTTTATGTATGGGAAAACATATGACACATTCAGGGCTGTCAGATATGGCGATTTCTCGCCAAACGTGGCGATTTTGAAACGTGTTTGGCGATGGGATTTCCCATTTGGTGACTGGCGACTTTTATGGCGATTTCTGATATAACTGGCGATTAACTTGGCTATTTTTACCATTTATATTATTTCGGCGATTTTGTTTAACAACATGTCATTTTTTGTTATCATTACTAATATGAAAAAACATATTAAGTGCATTTTATATTCAGTCACTATTTAATTCTAATAGTATGTAGGTATGTAGGTGAGGCTGAAGTGTACGATTTTATAGACTCGTGTACTTAATTTAAGTTTTTAACTGAATACATATACGATCTCCATTTTATGTTATTAAAAACAAAAAAAATACAGAAACAAAACAAAATTTACTTCGGCGACTTTTTTATATTTTTTCTCAATTTTTGGCGATTTTTGACTGAAAAATTATAATAGCGTTTTTGTATGCAAAATTTAATTTAAAAAAAAAGACAATTTTACAAAAAACTGAACAAAATCGACGTTTGGCGATTTTTGGCGATTTCTGACATCCGGTTTGGCGATAAAGCTCAAAAAAATCTGACAACCCTGGACACGTTTTTAAACGTTCTATAAGTGCACCAACGTGCTTACAGTACGGTGCGTTACATTACGGGTACAGCAACGTTCGCCCAACTGAGCCTTTATACGTTTTTAGTGATTTTGTAAAGGGTGGTCCCACCAAAACGCACGATGTTATATATATACAGGCGCGGATCCAGCTTGAGCCTTAGGGGGGGGAAATTTTTTATGATAAAAAAAAAATTTGTTTTTAAAAGTTTATTAAAAGCAATTTGTGTATATTATATTAAAAAAACTCAACAATAAGGTTAAATAAAATATTCAATATAAATTAAAATAAACTAATCTTTTTAATTTAATAAATTTATGATTTCCTTGTGAGGCAAATTTAGATAGTACAGCCTATGTTCAGTTTGTCATTGTTGATCTGAGCCATGTTTTTATTCGACGAAGGGTAGGAAATGACCTCTCGCTCGTAGCATTACTTACGAGCATTGAAACGAAAATTTGAAATATTTTTCTTAGATTTGGGTAGATATCTTCATCACAGTTTATTAAAGCATCTACAACGTTATCTGATAGATTTTCAGATAATTTCCATGTTTGTTGCCAATGCTACAGTTCAGGCTCAAGTTTAGATGTTAGTAAGTGTTTATCTCGAGTTGTGGTTTTAAAAGTTTTATATCTGTATATGACTTGATTACACTTTGAGTAGAAGTTTTGGTATGTTCAATACATTAAAGATATCTATTGGAAAGGTGCTTTCAGATCTTCTAAAATAAATTCAATAAGAGAATGAAACCTACAACTCGGTAGAAATCTTCAACATTTTGGATGATATTATTTCGTTCAAATCTTGTTTTTTAGGTTGGAACCTCGATTTGAACGCAAATAACTTTAACTTTTTTAAAAATCACTTTAAATTGTTCTTCGGCTTTATTTCTTTTTTCTTCAAGGCACATGATTAAAGTTTTGATAAGGCTTGATCCTTTTTGAAGATCTATATCGTGCTTTTGTAAAATGATACTAAGCGGCTGTGTTACAATAAGTATCACACTTAATATGTTTATTCCGCAAATAAATTCAAAAGTTCTAAGTGAGTTCCTTAATATAAGGCTCTTGATGAAGTATTACCTTTCCACTCAGATATTTTTTTCAAAGCTTCTACTATATGATGTACACTTGTTGCAAAGTGTAAAGCTGAGTCGTGACGGTCCACCCATCTTGTCTCGCATAATGTAGAGAGTTTGGCTCCCAAATACTTTAGTAAAAACGTGTTTTGCCTGATTTACGGGAAATAGCAAGGCGTTTGTTTCGCATTTGTCGCGGTTTCCAGAATTTTTGAACAGCTCCATTTTCTGCTGACATCAAACGACACCCATCAGTTTCAACTCCTATACAGTTTTTTAGGTCAAGACTAAAATTTGTCAAAGTTTTAAGAACTGTTGATGATAGTGCCATCGCATCAATTGACACATCAGCGTCATAATCAATATCCTGTGAAGGCTCTTCAAATGATTTTAAAACAAAGCCAAAACAATTCTTCCCTAACAACTTTTTGTTGTATGTTGAAATATTTTAAAGATAAGGAAATCTGGCTTTTCCCCGACAAATCCTTGCGTTCGTCAAAAATTATCAAATAGGAATTTTTTTCATATAACTCATATATATGTATGTACATAAATATTACAAATACTAAGGCTTTTTAATAATTCAACCGCACGCATTATCAAGTTAAACGTTTACTCTTTGGTTATACATAGATGGCACCTGCTAGGATTGAATGTAGAATAATAAGTATTTGAATACATTAAACTAGATGTTTCATTGAAAATATCTAATAAATAACTATTAGGATGAAGATTTGGATACTTATTGAAAATTTGGTTAGAGATTCAATAAAAAAACAAAAAAATACTTATTGAAAATTTCGTTAGAGATTCAATAAAAAAAAACAAAAAAAAACCTTGCTGGGATTTCCAAAAATTGTGTACATTAAAAAAAGATAATATTAATGGGTATTCTTGTATTATCGAAATAAACAAAACATATTTTTATAATTTACGGGGGGGAAATTTCCTTATTTCACCCCCCCCCTGAATCCGCGCCTGTATATATATATATATATATATATATATATATATATTGTCCCGTTGTTCCTTTTAGGAGCATAGGGCCTCAACGAATGTCTTCCATCTGGGTTTGTCTGTAGCGATACATTTTATTTCATTCCACGATACTCCAGCCTCCGCAGTTTTCACCTCCACTAATCTGCACCAGGTTTTTAATGGGCGTCCGCTTCTTCGGCTTCCTTGAGGTGTCCATTCTAAACCTTGCGTTGTGATATCATCTGGCGGTTTCTGTAGGGTGTGTCCCAACCAGGACCATTTGCGCCGTTTTATTTATGCATTGATCGGTGTCTGACGGGTTCTTACCCACAAATCACTATTTGTGATAGAATAAGGCCAGAATATGCGGAGAATTCTACGGAGGCAACGATTCACAAACGCCTGCATTATTTGCAATTCGCGATCGGATGGATTCCAAGTTTCACATGCGTAAAGCAGCACTGACTTTACGTTGGCACTAAAGATTTTAGTGTCTCTGGATATAGAGGTAGATTGCCAAACCGAGGAGAGAACACCGTAGGCAGCTTTAGCCTTACCACCACTGCAAGAAATAATGCTCCCGAGGTAAGTGAAGGAGGATACTGATTCTATTTTTGTGCCGTACAAAGTTAAAGGCCTGTTCGTAGTCGTATTGATGCATATCGTTTTTGTTTTGTAGACATTAATCTTTAGCCCGCACTCGGTCGCGACCTTGCACAATTTCTCTAAATTAGATGACATATGGGAACTTCTATGGGCCAAAAGACAAATGTCATCAGCATAATCTAAGTCATCCAATGTTCCGTGAAGACCCCATGTTACTCCAGTGTTACTTGGAGTCGCGTTACTTAGTATGTTTTCTAATACGATGTTGAATAGCAGGGGTGAGAGTACGCATCCTTGTCTGACACCCGTCATTACCGAAATCCTACCACTTAAATTTTGATTGCATCTGATACGACAACTTGCACCACGGTACATCGCCTTGATTAAATTAATAATTTTGGACGGCACTCCCTTACATTCTAGCGCATTCCATATGACCTGGTGTTGTAACTTATCAAACAACGCCTTTTCAAAGTCAATAAAGGTGAGATAGAGAGGTGAACGCCATTCTACAGATTCATCAACTATTACGCGAACGGTATTTACGTGGTCTATACACGACCGTTGAGGCCAAAACCGGCTTGTTCTTTTCTTAAATGCGGGTCAAGAACATTCACTAATCTTTTACTAATTATATGGGAACAAATTTTGTTAATAATGCAAACTAATGTTATACCTCGCCAGTTTTTACAATTGAACAAATCCCCTTTAGTATCTGCTGGGAGCGTTGCTGATGACCAAAACCTAACGATGCTGGGGTGTACAAAACGCACGATGTTAATTGCAAATAAAACATAAAGTTTTTGGAAAATTATCTTTATATTTTTTATTATTATAGCTTTTGAATTGCTCTTGGCTTGTTTACGTACACTTTTTCTTTTAACGCGGCCGTTAAATTTCTCGCGCAAATGAGCCATTGCTTCGTTGGATGTGTGGCAAGTGGCACTATTCTGTTGGAACCGCATATCTTCCATATCCATATTCTCAATTTATGGCTACAGGAACTCCGATATCATCTCGCGATAGCGAAAACTTTTCACTTTTCACTGATTGTAATTAATCTCAGTGTTTAGTAAGAAAATTCGTGTTAAGTACTCATAGTATTTCGAAAATGTACACTGAAAAAATTTTCTTCACAGATCCAATGAAATTTACATTAAAATTCAACCTATGTAACCCTTCATTGGATTAATGAAGGATTAATAAAATCAATGACAAAATTTTCATTGATTTTATGAATCCTCATTGAAAAAATGGATAAAATAAACGTTTGTCATTAAACTAATTCAAAATTTTCATTGATTTTATGAAACATTTCATTAATCCAATGAAGGGTTACATATGTTGAATTTTAATGTAAATTTCATTGGATCTGTGAAGAAAATTTTTTAGTGTATTTAATGTTCCTATTAAACAAATATTTGACAGGCAATTCTATCAGCTGTTTTCTTTTTAAATAAAACGTTAGCAAATTTTCATGACAGAGGATTTTTCACTCTCAGGTGAAAAACTTAGAAATAAACAAAAAGGTAAAAAAATAAAGAATCGTTTTATATAAATTATATAATGAAAGAGAAAATGTTGTTATTTTATTATATTTTTTTTAAATTATATATTGTATATGTCTGTATATCTTTGCCATTTGCGTAACTGTCACAATATTACCATTGAAAACGATGCCGTGGAAGATAATCCAACGACATCAAAATGCCGAGCTTGGTTCAATGGAAAAATACATAAAGAGAGACAGCGGTTGTTCTACAGAAGAAATTGTATGCAGAAGACGGCTGAAAATGGTAGGTCTGCAAACGATTTTCCAAAATCCAAAGTAATATCGGATTATTTAAAAAGGGTTTTTGCGATGTGTTTAAATAATAAATATGTACATACAACGATATGGAGTTAAAATAAAAAGTTTTACGCATCAAAAAAAAGGTGAAGTCAAAGCGGATTTGAGAAAAAATAAAGAAGAAAATGGAAGATTTTCCATAATTGAATATAAATGGACAGATATATCTATTTAAAATACGTAACTTTTTTGTAAAAATAATTTTTTTTTATTCGTTATTCTTATCGATTAATCAAATAATTTTTAAGGTTTAATCGTATGATCGAACGAACTAAACCAATTATTTGAATTATTCGAACAAAGTTGAAAGGCGAATAATTGACAACTCTAGTAAATACATGCCAGAATTTTAAGCATCGTTCACAATGGCAGCAACAATATATTTTCCTTTCATTTTTCGAACAAAATTGTAACCAAGGCGAATTAACTACAGGTGGTGTCGAAACGACATCTGTAGTGCGATTCACTAACTGTTATAACGATAATCGAATCGTTAAAATAAGTATAACGAAAATTTATCGAATATGCTATTCTGTAAAATTTTTAACGATATTCGCTGTCATTTAAAGTCAGCTGTTACTTTAAGCAATTTTTTTTTCGTTATCTTAGCGACAATAATTTAGTTTGTGTTTATTTTATCGATAAAATGTTTTTTATGTTTAAAATAGCTTACATACATACAAAGATATATTCATATGTATATGTATGAACAAAAACAAAATAATAAATTTAAAATTTGCAAAAAGAAAGCAAATTAAGAACAAAAATAAAATTCTAAATGTAAAATTCACAAAAAAAAAAAAAAATATAAAACCACAAATTAACCCTTCGTCTTACTTATGAGTCTGGCCAGACCTTTTTCAGTGCATTTTAAAGGAAAAAATATGTGTAACAAGGGGGGTTAAGAACAATTTCATATGTTTTTATTTTATTCTCTTTTGTGCTTTTCGTTTTTTTTTTTAACATTTTGTAGACAGAGATGTTACAAATAAAACAGCTGTGTACTATCGTTAAAAAAAATTACAGAATCACACTATCGTTACTGCAAGCGAATATAAATGTCGACAAATATTACGATTGTCGGATCGTTAAAAGTTAGTGAATCGCACCACTGATTTTAACAGTTCGAGCTCATTTGTTTTGATTTGTTAGTGTTTTGCTAATAATGGTTGACATTTAGAGCTAATGGCACTAACAATGCAATGGAAAACACCCTGTGTTGTTTCTGTTGTTTTTGGATTGTTGTAGTTCCGACACCACCTGTAGTTAAATTCGCCTTGATTGTAACTAAAGTTTTTTTTAAAGTCTACTTCTTCTTCAGCTACAATTCGAATGAAATTAAAAATTACCTTTATAATGATTTTATTTAGTTTGGAATGAAAATTTTAAGAAAATGTTTAAAAAAATAATAACAAATACGTAAAATTGTTGTGAGCAAACATTTTAGAAAACTGTTGATTTTGTGAAAACCAAGTGAAAATGTTGCTGCCATTGTGAACGAAGCTTTACTTAAACACTTGCTTATTTGTCATTTTTGTATTAATTTGAATATACAATTTGATATGAGCGTTGTCCTTGCGGGTAGAAATTTGGTTTTTATGGTTCCCGAAGTTTTGTACATTTTTGTATATTTGTAAGAGAAAGGTTTGCTTACTTTAAATTTAAAGAACTTTACGCAACAAGTATGGGAACTCACCAATTGTGAATACAATTTCCCTAGAAATTTGCGCTGCATTAGAAAAGGAAACTTTTTTTAATGCCGATAAAAAAATAATTATAATTTTTTTATTGTGTGACTATTATTTTTGTGGAGTATTTGACAATTTTTTAGTCTACATTTACTTCACTGATATATAATTAAACACTAGCATTTAACCCGCTACTTCGTTAGCGTCTCCTTTTTCTTCGTGGACATATTTGTATGCCAAAGTTTATTTTTCCAGGTTTTAACTTGCTTAAATTCTAGCATATAATCCCCTTCTTTGTATTCGGGCCTTTTTTTCCTGAGCATATTTATATGCCAAAGTTTATGTTCCTACGTTTTAACAAATTTAACCTATAATTTTGTGTTTCTAAGTTCAATAGTAAAGAAAATTAAAAAGTACCAATCGTAGAACAAAAAAGCAAATGAAAGAAAGAAAATTTCCCGTATTATTCCAAAATATCTACAGGTTGTACTTTCTCAGGACATTGCATCTGGAATTTTGTGTGTCTAGGTCCAATACTTACGAAAATTCAAAAAGTAACAGTTAAAGAACAAAAAGTAAAAAAAAGTTCCCTCATAGATTCGTATCCACTCATGACTTTGCATGTTGAATTTTATGTTTTAAGGTCCAATATTAATGATAATTAAAAAAAAACCAGTTGTAGAACCAAAAAGCTGAAGAAAGATATTAACCCTAGAGGGAAGCGAACTGACACCAAAGTAGTCTTGTGATAGGTCTTTGGTGGAAGAGACCGGTTCTAGTTTTAACACTTTCTATGAAGCAAAATGTTTTGTAAAAAATTACCAAAAATAGTTACTACGATTTTCACCCCTTCAACGTTCGAATTTCGAAAAAGTACCAAACTTGTACATATTCGTATTTTGTTGATAAGTTTCGAATGTGGTATACTTTGGCCCCTATTACGTTTACAACTCATCAGTTGTAATTTTTGTTATGTTTTTGTTTACCGCAATATAGCAAAGTTGTAAACCATAATACAAAAATTAAGATATTACAACTCAATTGAGTTGAGTTGTATGCCGTAATAGGGGCCTTTATTTATAGGTTTATTGGTTCAAAAGATAGATGGGCTAACAAAAACGTTTCAAAATTCAGGTTTTATCCGTTTTCACCCTAAGAGCCGAATTTCAAAGGTCCAAATTTCAAGTTATTAGCTTCAGTCGTTTAGGCTGTGCGATGATTTGAAATCACTGATGCAACACGAACCCCTTCTTCTCTTTTTTTCTAAAAAAAAATTGCTTTGGTGAAATGTATATTCCTAAACGTCTATATGCATTGTCAAAGAAGTGTTTAAATTGAGCCATTATAACTTATAACACTGCAATTCGCGTTTGGCGAGAGACCAGCCCCTGGTCCAAATGTCAACCTTTTAGCTTTAGACGATTAGGCTCTGCAATGAAAGATAAATAGATGGCGAAAACATCTTGTGAAAAAGTAACAAACATAGGTACAATTTTCATCCCTTAAACGTTCGTGTTTCGAAAAAGTACCAAATATGCATTTGTTTCGTCCACTCAGGACATTGAATGTTGAATTTTATTATTCTAGGTTCAATATTAACGGAAATTCAAAAAGTACCAGTTAAATAACAAAAAAGTACCAAAAAGCCCTCTTACAGATTCTCATTCACTCAGGACCTTGCATGTTTAATTTTTTTGTTTCTAGGTCCAATACCAACGGAAATTCAAAAAGTACCAGTTAAAGAACAAAAAAGTACCAAAAACTTTATTCTTATACATTCTTATTCACTCAGGGCATTGCATCTTGAATTGTATGTTTCTAAGTCCAATAATAACGCATATTCAAAAAGTACCAGTTTAATATTCCTAAACGTCTATATGCATTGTCAAAGAAGTGTTTAAATTGAGCCATTATAACTTATAACACTGCAATTCGAATGCATTGCCATTTTGAAACGCATCGTCAGTTTAAATAATGTTCTAGTGTCGTTTGTTCGCATATTAACTGCCAAGCAGCCTTCCTTAACGCATGTTGCTTAATAGTGCAACAATGTCACGTATTTTATTTATGTTATTTTATTTTCTTCAATTACATAACCGAGCCCTTAGGGCCTTTTCTAACCGTAACTGTGCAAAGTTTGGTTTTTGCAAATTCCCCATTTTGTGCTGTAAAGAATCTAGTGAAGTGTCTCAAATCGATGCAAATTTTCATGCAACACAGTAGCTTATGCGTGTAAGATATTTTCAATTCTAATGTTCTAATGCCGATTTTATTGAAATACAGAACCTTTTTTTTAATTAATTAAACTAATTTAGATTGCATATCTTTCCTTATGGCAAGTGTTTTCGTTTTTGACCCCATGACACTTTTCATCATGGTGATGTCAACCTTAACATCACTTGGCCAAAGTGTCATCAGGGTAAAAATGAAAATATGTCATCAATGGGATGACACATCGGCATCACAGAAATGACTAAAATCTCCTCAGTGCGATGACGCAGTAACATCGGAGAAGGGACACATTAGCATCAAATTAATGACAGTTTGTCATTAAGTCAAAGTCATTGGAATTGACTTTCCCGTTGTTGAATTACGACCTTTGTTAATTCGCTATTTTCGCTTCTTATAATACATTGTAATCATGAAAATAATGTTAATAGTATACAAATTTTGTGGCATCGAATTGATGTCACTATAGTCAAAAAATAGATGACACGTAAAAAATGACAAAATTGTACGAAGACGTTAGTCATTGGATTGATGTTACTTTTTGCATCATTGATGCCATTTGTAGTAACATTGATGTCACAATTCTGATGTTAGGGCATCATCAATTTGAAGATGCATTTTCTATTAGTGTGGGTTACTTAAGCAAAAGTGTTCCTTCATAGCTTCTTTATCAGAATTATATCTGAAACTGAAGCGAAGATATGGCAAGATTTAATTTGTTAAATCTGTATATATGGATACAATTTTTTATTTGATTTTTTTTTTTTTTTTTTTTTTTTTTTGAAAAATGACTATCTTGCAATAAAGGAGCGATATGCAATTTAGTAGAAATGAGCGAAATCAAATGTTCTTATATGTATGTATGTAAAATTCAGTGTTTGCAGTTTTCCTAGGAAAAAAAAGAAGTTAATAAAGAATGACGGTGTACTTTTTGAATTTTTCCAAAAAATGCTAAGAATTTCACCGATCGCTGAACAAACTTACAATAAGTTTTCTGAAAAAAATCACAAACATTGCTGCGTTTGGGATAATATCTGTTGCATTCATCTAGGTCTTAAAATTTTTAATGACATTGAAGTTATCAATTACAACAACACTGACGCACGTTTCGTGTTTTGTTTCACTGTCAAACATTTTCAGTTTGTTCTATAATTTAACCATGAATCGTCTTACAAACGAACAACGCTTGCAGATTATTGAATTTTATTATCAAAATTCGTGCTCTGTTAAGAAAGTTCATCGCGACAAATTGTGTTCAGCGAGGAAGCTCATTTTTGGCTCAATGGGTACGTTAATAAGCAGAATTGTCGATTTTGGAGTGAAGATCAGCCAGAAGCATTGCAAGAGCTACCAATGCATCCAGAAAAAGTCACAGTTTGGTGCGGTTTATGGGCTGGTGGCATCATTGGACCGTACTTCTTCAAAGATGATGCGACGTTACTGTGAATGGTGAGCGCTACCGTAAGATGAAATCCAACTTTTTTTGCCCAAAATGCAAGAGCTTCACTGAAAGAATTTTCTTCGCAATACTAACGAATTTTGACATTAATCCCATGAAAAATTGCATTATAAAGGAACCTATGCAGCGCTTCGTTGGATCAATGAAACCTGTTTCATTAAAAGGACTTAATGAAATATTACATTAGATCCATGAATATTATTCATTGGATGAATACTTTCAATAAAGTAAATTTTTCTTTTTTCTTATTTTATTTTACTTTATTTTATTTTTTATTTTTTTTTTCTGTCTCTGGCGGGATTCGAACATGCAACCTCGGTGCTGATAGACTAGCTCACTACCAGCTAGTCTACCGGGGCAGTGTAGTTTTTGTATAAAAAAAACTATGTTTTTTTCTCAATTAAGGGCGTAAATATGAGATTAAATTGTCCATAATAACAATAACAACGTTGATTGAAAGTGGATTGAAAGTTTTTGTTTCATTACTATAATGACATTTTTATTGTCATAATGAAAATTTAAATTTATTTTATTTATTTATTTATTTATTTAATTGAATTGCTCCATACACAAGACTTACGAGTCTTATTTTGCAGTATGGAACTGAGAAAATGTATAATTATAAATCATTTATTAATTAACAACTTAATATCTAATTACAGTTTAAAATATATAAAGCAAAATCAATTAAAATTAAACAATATTTAAATAATTTAATCATACATATGTACTTAAATCTCAAACAATAATGTTTCAAATTGTTATGTTGAAAACAGTTTAAAAATACTTTCTTTAAACTTTCGTGCGTTACTTAAAAGTTGAAAACTATGGGGTATAGAATTCCAGAGAGAAATTGAGAATATGTAGAAATGCCACTCCGAAATTAAACTTTTGTATCTAAACGATCTAATTCTTTTTCCCCTGCTTATATCTGAAATACAAAGTTTGCCGTACAGATGATCAGGTTTGTGGGTATATATTATCTTATGTAAAAAAATTAAAACTCTCATGCTCAGTATATTATCTAAAGAAAGGCCATATAACCGAGATGAAAACAAGGATATACTAGAACGCCTATTAAGTCCATACACGTAACGGACTATGTTATTAAATGCAACTTTTAATTTTGCTTTACTAATTGTATGAAGGCAATTATTGAAATATGTTGCTTTTATAAAAAAATTTTTTGATTTCATAAATTTAATGGCATACATGTAACATTAGATGTATGAAATTATTAAATCTTACATTTTTTAAATAACAATTAAACATTTTTTTAATGAAACTATAATTTTGTATTAAGTTATGAATATAGTTATGTTTGTTTATTGTTTTTTTGTGTTCCCAATTAAAATTTTTTGTTTTACTTGGACAAACTTAAGTTTTCATACATCCAATGAACATTTTTAACGTAATTACGAAATCTAATGAAGCGATTTTAACGAAAATACTTCATCAAACCTATGAAATTCCATTAAGACAATGAAAATTTTCATTTACCCAAGGAAAACTTTTTTATGAAAATGATTCATTAAATATATGAAGCATTTTTCTTTCAGTGTTGACTTGCATGACATGAGGTTTCAACAAGACGGTGCCACATGCCACACAGCACGCTTAACAATAGACTTATGGAGAGGCGAGTTCGGTGAACATTTTATTTCACGTTCGCGACCGGTCAATTGGCCGCCTAGACTGTGCGATTTTAGACTATTTTTTGTGGGGTTATGTTAGAGCTCATGTCTATACACACATTCCCGCTTCAATTGACGCATTGGAAGACAACATTGAAGCATTTATTCATGAGATACCGGCCGAAATGTTGGAAAGAGTATGCCAAAATTGGACTAAGCGGAAGGACCATTTGAGGCGCAGTCACGGTCAACATTTACATGAAATAATCTTCAAATATTAAATTATATGGACCGTACTATCGATTCAAATAAAGATTTCATGCATTTTTCTGAATTTTATGTGTTTTTTTTTAAATTTCCTATAGCTCCTAAAAAATCACCCATTATAAGCAATTGGTAAAAAATTGATTGACAGCAATTATAAAGAGCTGTTGGCTAAATCTGGCAGTCATTATCGAATCCTTTTTTGATTTGAAGTGTTGTGAAAACCCAAATATGTTAATGTTTACAACACCAAAAAAAATTATTTCGATTCGTTCAGTATCCACCGACTGCTAGAATTAGCCCCCACATTTGATACCTATTCAACATACGAACTTATGTTTAATTTTTGCTTAAGTGTCGCTTCGATTTATTATTATATTTGACCAAAGGATATCGGTCATATTTTAACTTCTATTTTTGACTGGAAAAATGCTGGTCAAAAAAATAATTGTTATTTTTTACTTTTTTTTTTTTAAAAAGTCATAACAGCTACGGTCGCTTGTTTTGAAAGAGGGCAAAAACAAACCTAAATTTCTTATTTCCAATTTGTGAGAGTGATAATTTGGTGATCAAGCTAGTCAGAACTTTGCTTTAGAAACTGAAATGCCTTATTAATCAGCCCAATTATGAATAAAACTTCCCCGGGAGTTTTCTCTCTTCTCCCATTTTTCCTATGTTAATTAAATTGTAAAAATGGGAAAAGGGAAAAAATTGCCAGGGAATTTTTGTTTATAATTGGGCTGAATGTCATTATTTACAATTGGAAGAAAAAAGTGATCAAAAAAAGGATTATACAAGTTTTTGTGATATTTGTTCAGTAAAAAAAAAATCAGCATTACAACTGCAACAGGGGTCTAATCAGCCTTTACGATATCGAGCAACATCGATCGACATTTTTTATTATGCTATCATGACACTCGATATCGAATGAAATGTATCGTAAGTTGAGATGATAGCATTCGATATCAAGTAACCAAAGAAATTACATCTCTCGAGTTTTCATTCGATACGTCGGTGTCTATCTTATGCAGAAAAATACGATAGTTTACTCGATACGATAGCTAAATAGATGCGGTGATAAGACCCCTGGTAATCACGCCTCAAGGTATGTTTAGACCTAACGAATATTTGGCGAAAAAATCCAAAAAAAAAAAAAGCGTGACCAGTAAATTGATCAAACTTTAGCTTTATTTTTAGCAATTTTTATTGATTTACTAAACTGTATTTGTAAGAAGATGATTGTATAATGCAATTCAGAAACTGTTAAATGATGTTTAATCTAGCAAAACGTTTTACAAAAGCAAGAGTACGAAAAAAGGGTGTGCTTTAAAACCATGTGAGATAAGGCCATGGTGGCTTTATTGCTCAATTGAATGTGAGAAAAAGCCATATTGGCCTTATTGCCCAATTATTGAGAGGTAAGGTCATATTTAAAATTTTCCGAAATAAGAGATATTTCCACATTTTTTTTTTCGCAAATGAGAGATTAAGCCATATTGTTATGCATTGTGTAAACATTCTGCAAAAGGGAAAATCCTTAGTTATTATTGAAAAACATTTTTTTATTCTTGTGACGCACGCAGGAAAACTTTATTCAGCGAATCCACCTGCTGCGTCCTACTGGAGGAAAAACTCCTAAGCAAAATTTAGTGTCTCCGGAACTGAAATGAGAGATAAAGCCATTTTCAAATATTCCTAATGTGAGCTAAGGCCATGATGGCTTTATCTTCCATTCAAATGAAAAAAAAAATAAAATGGCTTTATCTCCCCCTATTGAATGAGAGATAAAGCCAACATGGCCTTATCTCACATGGTATTAAAGCACCCGAAAAAGCGGAAGAAAACGAAAAAACATGTAAATATATTGAAAAATTTGGTTAAATATTGATGTTTGACATTTGGATGGCAGGCTCCGTAGTGGTGCAGAGGGTAGAACTGCAAAAAATTCTGATGATGTAAATGTGGGGTACGTTCGTAAATGCAGTTGTTGCGCATCATCTGCGCATTAGTAAAGTTTAATGTTCGTAAATGCATCACTTGTAAAAAACTTGGCATTACTTTCACGTGTAAAACGTTTTTTTATGCAGTGATGCTGCAGCTCTGCAGCAAATGTTTACAATTATTGCATCAGTTAATTTTCTGATGCAATAACTTTTAACATAAAAGAAATCGTTTTATTTTTCTTTTTTGATGCTTTTTCTTATAATTTATAAGAAATGTGACTCTTTTTGGTCCAATATTTTCAATTAAATTTGCAATCGGTATTGTTTATCAGCCCAATTATAAATATTCCCGGGGAAATGAGCTCCCGGGGAATTAGTTTTTCCCGGGAATAACATTCCCCTATTCTAAACAGACGGGGAGAATAGTATTATGGGAAAGGGAATTTCGAATTTTCGCTCTCAGATGTTTTGCTTTCATCTGTGTTGTGTTAACTTAAAACTTGTAAAAATTTTGCAAAAAAAAAAACGAATAAGTGAAAAATATGTTGTGTTGACTAAAAATAATAAAAATAAAATAGTTTTTAATAAAAAACAAAAGAAAATGTTTAGTGTAGCATTCGGATGGTAGCTGAAGAAGCAGAAAATCAGCAACATTTAAAAAACGAGCAAAGGGTTGCGTGAGAACGCAAACCCACTTGAGATGCCGCAAACGTTATAAGTGTATAAAGATATTCACCCTTATTGTATTTGGCGTATTTAAAATATGTACGCCTACGACTGTTTGGTAATAGATTAAAGAGAACGTGAACTTATTTCCTTTAAGCTATTACCAAACAATCGTAGGCGTGATGGTGATTATTATACATAGGCGACGCAGGATATCCCCTGGATATCCGTAACTTCTGAAACCTCACAAAACTCCAGAAGAGGGGTTGACCGAAATGAAATTCATTTTAAGTGCCGCAATGTTATTGAAATAACCAATGGTGTCCTCAAAAATAGATGGAGGTGCATTTTTGGTGCTAGGGAGCTGCTGGTGCCCCGCCCACTTTTTTTCGATTTACCTAAAATTAGAAAACGCTCCATCGATTTGACTAATTTTTCTTTCAAATGTTCGTATCTTTTTAACGGATTTTAAAAATCGAACGCAAACATTTTTCCTAATTTGGACAGGACAACGTCTGTCGGGTCAGCTAGTTGTAAATAAAACATAACGTTTTTGGAGAATTATCTTTATATTTTTTATTATTATAGAAGGCTCTATGACACCTATTTGTGAAACAAAATATCGGCAAAATGCTCGCCACCTCTTCGGTGGCATACTGAGATATAATTAAGGTCCAATATCGTTAATGTGCCGAATAATCTAATCCTTTAGCTCTTGAATTGTTCTTGGCTTATTTACGTACACTTTTTCTTTTAACGCAGCCGTTAAATTTCTCGCGCAAAAGAGCCATTGCTTCGTTGGATGTGTGGCAGGTGGCACTTTTATGTTGGAACCGCATATCTTCCATGTCCATATTCTCAATTTATGGCTACAAGAATTCCGATATCAAAAAAAGATGAAGTCAAAGCGGATTTGAGAAAAAAATAAAGAAGAAAATGGAAGATTTTCCATAATTGAAGATAAATGGACAGATGTATCTGTAAAATAATTTTTTTTATTTGTTATTCTCATCGATTAATCGAATAATTTTTAAGGTTTAATCGTTTGATCGAACGAACAAAAACAATTATTTCAATTATTCGAACTAAGTTGAAAGGCGAATAACTCTAATATTTAGGTACCTCAATTATATATTTTAGTAACGATTTGTATATTTAAAAAAAGGGAAGAAATCAATTAATTAAAAAGAAAACTTATAATATTCTTAAAAAACTAAAAGGAAAAACTAAACAAAATAAAAAAAATAGTTTAAAAAATAGTTTAAAGCAAAACTCCCTTGCAATTTTTTGGCGGAATTGTTTTCTAAATTTGTTAACACATTCTCCCTTTAATTGCCTTTCGTAATACCTACTTTTTTCCCGGGGAACAGTTTCCCATTTTCGAATTCTGTTTAGAATAAGGGAAAAGGGAAAAGAGAGAATTTTCCCGGGGAGATTTTATTTATAATAGGGGAACAGGGAAAAGGGAAAAAATTCCCGGGGAATTGTTGTTCATAATTGGGCTGTATAACTTTTTTTATAATTGTTTGTGTTCGCTTATAAAACTTTTAAAATGTAGCTCATTTTCAAAAATTCAATTTTAAACAGCTGTTGTGCAGTAAAACAGCATCAGCATCACAAGCGCAACTGGTGATCACGCATCAGCAACAAAATATTGCATCACTGCAGCAGTGATACACAGTTTTGATGCATTTACGAACGTACCCGTGGTGATTCTCGAAATGTAAATTCAACCTAAGGACAATAACCATCTCAGCCAAAAATAAAAATTATCAATAAATTTTAATTAATTTAATGTTGTAAAACCCCATCCTTTAGTAAAATAATTTAATGAAAATTTAATTTGGGCCCTTATTACAGTTCATAACTCAACTCAGTTGAGTTGTAATTAATGGCGATTTCTTTTCTGAGAAATGTGTTGCATAAATGTTACATGCTCTATCTCTTTTGTGTAGAGCATGTAACATTTATGCAACATATTTCTCAGAAAAGAAATCGCCATAAGACAACTAGTTGTGATCAACCGCAATTTTTGTTATGTTTTTGTTTACCGCAATATAGCAAAGTTGTTAACCATAATACAAAAATTAAGAAATTACAACTCCACTGAGTTGAGTTGTGAACCATAAATAGGGGCCTTGGTGAACTCAAGCTTAACTAAATATCAAAAATTTCAAATTTAAAAGAAAATATATTTTTAATAAAGAGACTAAAAGGACAATTTTAAAAACTTATGATCCGTTACAGAACTTAAGAGCTTCCCTGAATAAATGTACTTTCAGCGTTGCAGCACCAATAACAGTGTAATATAAGTCTCATCCCTTTTCTATTATTTTTCGTTACATGGGAAATTTTTACTGATTTTCTGCATACTTAACTTAAGAATTTAACAACCTGCAAGTACATGTTTGTATTTCCGGGTTTTGGTGACGGAAATTAACCCTCTAAGCCCCGAATCAAGCACTAATTAATAGGCGCCAAAATAAAAACTCGTTATAATTTGATTTTTTTAGTTTGATATATTTTTGTATTTTTTTTTTTTTTTTTTAAGAAGATTAACACCAAATTAAGAATTGTTTGTTTAATTATATGTAAACAACAATTCTTAATTAAAGTTTGTTTTTAATGTTTTATTTTCATTTAACAAAAATTTCAATTTCGTTAAATAAAAGTTTTTTTTTTCATAACATTTCAAAGAAGAAACTTTAAAACTAATTATAGTTTTAATATTGTTTAATTTTAGATTTTCTTTTTTACTTGTTTTTGTTGTTGATTTATTTATAGATATGTACATACACTTACATACTTATACCATTAGTGGATAAAATGTAATAAGTAGATTAATAATATTATCAATAAAATATAATAACTAGAATTTATTTGTTTACTTTTTAATGGTTTATAAAACACACTTTTGTTATTTATTTATTTGTTTGTTTGTTTAAAAACAAAAACCTAAACTACACCTTGAACTCAAAGTAAATTGTTGTGTAATTTGTAAAATTTCAGTTATTTTACAAAATAGTTGCTCCAGTTGTTTTACTTGTTTAAGCAATTCGAACAAATGTATTTAATGTTTTATAATAAACAAAAAAAAAATGTAATCCAAGGAAATGATTTATTAATAATGGTTTAATGGTTCTTATAAAAAATATTTCACATTTCAAAATTGGTATGTTTATGTTTATTTTATATTTATTTTTTTTTTTTTTATTCAAATATAAATGCTTAAAATATTTATTATATTTTGTTTTTTAAAATTGTTGTTATTGTTACAGATTTTTACAATATATTCCATAAGTGTAAATATAATTCAAAATAAGGATAAATTGGTTTTATTTAAGCGTTTTTTTTTTTTTAATTTACTTCTTTTATTTTCAATATTTCTTGTGACAATTTTTTTTTTTTGTATTTTTATTTAAATATATTTTAAATGCATTGTATCATATTACAAAATTTGGTTGCATTTGTTCCCCCTTTTTATAAAAATTTTTTTTTATTCCATACAAAGTTAACTGAACTTTGAGGTTAGTTTTTGCTTTATACCAAATTTTGTTTTATTTATTTTTTTTTTTTTAGGTTATAGTGTTTGTTGTTGTTATTGGTATTTTTATTGATAAATTCATAAAATATTTGAGAGTTCATATTTCAAGAGTGTTAATTACAACAGTTCATACAAAAAAAAAGCAAATTATGCCTAAAAAGGAATTTTACGAATAAAAAAAGCTTCTCAGTTTTAGAAGAAAAAATTGTCTGGCCAATTTGGTGTGTATCTTTTAATAAATTGTAAACAAAAGGCGCCATTTTTTATAGTGGGAAAAATTAAACTAAAATGATTAAAATTTTGAAAAAAAAAAAAAAAAGTACGTGTGTAGTTTTTTAAATAAACCACCCAAAGTTGCTAGGATTTTGTTTCAAAAATTTGGTTATTTTTTTATATTTTGAAACCCAAAATAAAATTTGTAATTACATAAAAAACAAATATAGTTCAAAACCATTGTAAAGGCAGAATAAGGTTTACTTTCTGTTTCTGTGTTGTTCCGTGCCGTTCTGTTACGAAATTGTTATAGTGACTTTTTCTGTAGCAACTTATCAGCCATTTATGACAAATTTATAAGTTTTGCACCGTCCAATGTTTTATTTCAATCACTTTAATGCAAATAAATTTGAAGAAATTAAATTTAATGAATTCTTAAAATCAAAAAATAGTTTATTTCAACATAAATATGTATTTTGTATTATTTATTTTGCTGTCACTTACAATAACTTAACAAGTTTTTGATTTTAGCAAACTGAACCGCAACAGAACAGAAAAACTAATCAATTTCACAGGTTTTTTAAAAACAAAAACAAATCAACTGATTCGTAACAGAACAGAAAGTAAAAAGACTAACTGAGCCTTAAAACAGGTAGAAGGAAGAAGATGCATTAGAAATTATGTTCTCGAATATTAAATCCACCAAAAAAAAAGAAAATAAAAAAAACAATCAATCATTTAAAATAAAGTAATAAAAGCCTCATTCACAATGGAAGCAACAATTTCGTTTTTCATCTGTCTCATTCTCTTTCTTTATATATTTTTGACTAATAATATTAATAAGGGCATGTTCTGACAATCTCAAAACGCGTAACATTTGCGATTCTTACTTTAAATCGTATAATAGGTATTCTGTGAATCACAGTCGCAAGAAGTTTGGCGACTAAAAACTGCAAAAGTATGTGCGCAAAAGAACTAGAATATTATTAAGAAAATTTAGCAGATTGCAAACAAAACACACGAGTTTCAGAACACCATAAAACAAATCTGGCGTTTTGAGATTTTTAATCGTGTGATTGTCAGAACATGGCTCTAAAGTTTTGTTAAAAAATTAAGTCCCGTTTTCACAGCTTACCGATAGATAATAGTAGACTTTAACCGGCCTTATAAAAAGTGTTCCATTATTAAAACTTTACTTTAACCTAAAATGAGCGATAAAGTAAATTGAGGTTCATCCTACCTGGTTGGTTAAAGTAAAGTTGTAATAATGAAACGCTTTTTATACGGCCGATAAAATCCTACCTTTAGCTATCGGTAAGTTATCAAAAAGGGCCTAAGTCTACTTCTACAAGAGCAGCAATTTATTTTAAATTTTAAATTTTATTACGGATTACGGAAATTTTTCAAAATATTGAATGAAAATTTTAATAATATGTAGGGGTATTCACAAGACATCTTGTATCGTTGAATCGATTGTATGTTGTATTAAAATTCAATAGTGTGTAATGTGTTTTAATACAACCAATACAACGATATAAGGGGTCTTGTGAATACCCCAAATGTATATTTAAAATATTCATCCTTAACGAGAATAAAATCTTCCACGAAATTCGTTGGTATTTTCCCCAAAAAATTTAACAATATTACGAGTGGGAAAAACTGTTTACTTCTTATTCACAAAAAGATGGAAACGTTGTAACATGAATCGATATCGATCGAAATTGCAATACAATTTAAAAGCTAACGTAGTAAGGCCTAATCAAACTTTTAAGACATTTTTTTATGGTTAATAAATTAAATTTAGTCAGGTATGTGATATGAAAATCCATTTCTAAGTTATACAGGGGTCTAATCACCGCATACGATATCGAGGAAAATAGATCGAAATTATTTATTTTGGTATCATGAAACTCGATATCGAGTGAAATGTATTGAATTTGAAATAATAGCATTCTATATCGAGTAACTCGACATTACATTTATCGAGTTTTCATTCGATACGCCAGTGTCTATCGTATGCAAAAAAATCGATAGTATTGAATGCGGTGATTAGACCCCAGGGGTGTTCTGGAAATCGAAACGCAAGAATTTGGAAGTGCTTTTTAATACACTTAATCTAATTTTTGTTATAAAATTCTGTCTAATAGAGAAATATTTGTATAATATTTGCCATAAAATTCTTTTATTACAGAAATCTTATTAAAAAACGACGTTTAAAATTTTCGATTTCCAGAACACCCCTGATCAGAGTATGAAAACAAACAAAACATTTCGCAAACGTTTGCAAAATGTACAAAATGTTCAAAACTATTCAAAATTTTTAAATTATATTGTACATGAGCAAAACCAAAACAAAAACTTTTCGAGTGTCTAAGAGAGAAAACGAAACAATTGGCTTTTTACTCATCTGCATTATTTAATTTACCGTTACAATCGTACATCTGAGTACAAAACAGATTAGTTCTTGTTTGGTTTTTGTAGTGGTTTTGGTTTTTGTAGTGGTTTTGGTTTTTTAATTACTATGGTAGTCAAACTAAGCATTAATATAAACAAAAAAACCTAAAAACCTCTCTTTTTATTTCACTTAGAAAAAATGGTAGTGAGTAAATCAATTACCAAACGTTTGTCAAACGATTTTTCTCTGAATGTTTCAATATTGTTCTTACTCTTTTCTTTTCCAGCTGTCACAATCATTCTCATTGTTTTGGTTTTGTTTTACTCACTGCAAAGAACAAAACAAAACGAAAGCAAACGTTTCGTTTTGTTTGTTTTCGTACTCTGCCCCTAATAGTATTAATTTTTTTTTTTTTTCATAAAACAGTTCAATTAGCTACACTTGCATCATCTCGTAAAATGTCATGTTCACATAAGGTACCGTCGTTACGATTTTTTAGCAAAAACAATTTTAGCTTAAGCGCCAACCTTTAAACAAAATTTTTGTGAAATATAATAAATAAAAAAACTGCTCCTGTAAAATTATTGTTTTTATTTTTGTATAATTTTATTATCTATTTTGTTCTTTTACTTTGTTGGTTTCAATAAACAGCTGGGGGTCTACTCTCTTTTGCGATGCGAAAGCTAAATGCCAACTTGGTACTCGCTATCCCTTTCGCAAAATTGGGTACGTTCGTAAATGCAGTTGTTGCGCATTAGTAAAGTTGAATGTTCGTAAATGCATCACTTGTAAGAAACTTGGCATTACTTTCATATGTCAAGTTTTTTTTATGCAGTGATGCCGCCGCAGCTCTGCAGCAAATGTTTGCAATTATTGCATCAGTTAAATTTCTGATGCGATTACTTTTAACATAAAAGAAATCGTTTTTTTTTTTCTTTTTTGATGCTTTTTCTTGTAATTTATAAGAAAACTTTTACTTTTTGGTTAAATATTTTCAATAAAATTTTCCATCGATATTGTTGATAACATATTTTTTTATTATTGTTCGCTCATAAAACTTTTAAAAATTAGCTCGTGTTTAAAAATTCAAACTTTGCACAGCTGTTGTGCAGTAAAAAAAAGCATCAGCATCACAAGTGCAACTGGTTATCACGCATCAGCAACAAAATTTTGCATCACTGCAGCAGTGATGCACAGTTTTGATGCATTTACGAACGTACCCATTGTTTAATAATTGAGCAAAACTGGCAATAAAAATGAAAGATGGCGCAGATTGAAAGCAATGTCATGTAAAAAAAAATTAAAATTGGAAAATTTAAATAAATAGAATAGTTATGGTTTGCGAAAAGAAAGAAATAAAAAAATGAAAAGAAAAAAAGACAAATGCGCAAACGCATTTAAGAGTACCAATCTCCAGATTTGCTACCATTTTATTTCACAATAGAGAGTAGCCCCCTGATTCGTTCGCCTTTATAAGTGTTTGGCTGTCCCTGAATTAGATTCAATTACATATATCGAGCCCTAACCGCGAAAATAACGCAAGCGCCAAAAATATTACAGAAGCGAGTTTTTTTATTTTATTTCATATAAATTTTGTATGAAATTTGTCGCTTACGATAAAATTGTTCTTGCTGTAAAATCGTAACATAGCGTCTTCACCTGACAATTTTTTGTCATACCAAACGTCAAACTTCATATTAAAAAAACGCTGACAAAAATTTTCGAGTTTTTTTTTTATATAGACGTTGACGTTTGGTATGAAGGTGAAGACGCTATGTAACGGTGCCTAATGTGACCATGAAATTTTAGGAGATGATGTAAGTGTTGCCAATAAACTCATTTATTTAAAAAAAAACTAATTTAAAATTATGTCGCTTACATTATTTTCGCATTTGGGGTTCGATATGTTCTTATATACAGACAATTTTATGCAAGTGGCATCTTAAAAACGGTTTTGAAACTTATTTATTGAAAAAGGTTTTTATTTTTGTTTTTAAGAAGAATTTTTTACCATCTTCGAATTATTATTATGTATTTTGTTTTTTGGTGATTTAATAATTAAAGCAAATTTTTTTTTTTTTATCAAATTCCCAGGAATAGTGTTTATATATTTTGTTTTTTTGCTAAACAAATTTTGTATGCCTGCTGTAATTAATAAATTAATTTGTTTGTTTTAAAGTACGTGTGTGTGTGTGTGCGTTAATTATTGGCAGTTGAGGTAAATTATTGTTGTAAGTGGTTAGTGGTTTTTTAAATCTATGTATATAATTCTTTTTTACTTGGTTTTTTTTTTTTTTTTTAAGTATCTTTGGTTCTCTGCTTTAAGAAGTATAAAAATTTTGCTTCATTTTATTTTAAGCTAAACTCTCAAATATTTTAATTAAATTGCGTTTATAAATTTAATTATTATGTTTTGTATTTTGTTTATAAACAAGCGTATCTAAATGCCTTCCCCTACCATGTTTTTACAAAAAAAAAATACATACAATTTTCTTTTAATGTGTTAATTGTGTTGTTTAAATATTTTGTTTTAAGTTTTTCTTATTTAAGGCATTAAGTTATTTTATTTTATGTAAATAAAAAATATTTTTTAGTTTTTTTTATAATGATCACATATTTTTAAATTTCTTCTTTTTTTTTTTTTTTGTTTATTAAAAGGGTTTTTTATTTTTCCCTGCCATTTACAAGTTTTAGTTACTTTTAAAAATTTTTAAATTTTTTTTTTAATAAATTTTTAACTAAGTAAATAATAATTTTTATAAATAAACAAAAATGTTGAAAGCATTTTCTTTTTTCTTTTCTTTTTTCATAAAGTTTCTTAAGAATTAACAACCAATTTCTAGAGATTTTGGTAACTTTAGGCGAGGTTGAAAAGTTCCACTTTCTTCTTCTTTATTTAGATATTTGTTTTTTTTTTTAATTTTTTTGTTATTTTATCTAAATAAATTCCTTTTTTAATTCATTTTAATTAAATTAAAGATTTGTAATGTAAGATTTCAGTATAAAAATTGTGTTTTAGTTAAAGATTTTTTGTTGTTTTGTTTTGTTTGTTTTTATTTAGATTTATTCTGGGAGTTAATGTGTTTGTTTCTTCTACAATTTTTTGTTTTTAATTTCAGTCTATAATTACTTCTGGTTATGAAACATGCAGCCATAAAGTTCTAAAATTGTGGATTTTAACGGATTTAAGCTGTTCTTAAAATAATTAATTACAATTTTTTGTTTTTTTTTTTTTTTTGTTTGTTTCAGTGTTTTATAATTTTAAAACTAATTTTATTTACAAGTGTTTTAATTTTATTTTATTTTTAAGCATTAAAACTATAAATTTTTATAAGAAAACAGAGGTATATTTATAATAAATATGACATTTTACAGCCTACTTAAAGAAGGAAAACCGAAAAGAAAAATCTTTAATGATGCCTTTGTAAAGGCAATTATGGAAATTTTGAAACATTTTCATTTAATGTTTTATTTTAGTGTTTAAAAAAAATATATATGTATGTATGTATATGCAAATTAAAATAAAATACTAATAAATTTAGTAAATTTTAAAAAAAAGACCATATAAAAGAATTCATTAAAAGAAACAAAAAATAAAAAACAATTCAAAATTTTTTTTTGTAAATATTTATACAAAATGACAAAAAAAACTATTCAAGCTACGGTCAAACTTGGAAAATATTTGACAAAAAAAAAAAAAAAGTAACCAACAGGCAAACTAAAATCGCATTTACTTCAATTTTAAAAATTAAATAAAAAATAAAGTGTTGATTAAGGGTGCTTTACAATATCACACAAGTCATACATACGTATTTTTAGCAAAATACAACCCTTTTCTCGATAAGCTTGAAGTATTTTTTTTTTTTTTGAAAATTAAAATTTTCAAACCATATCGATACCTTCCCGCACGAATGTATTAAGCGACAATTCTAAAATTGTGTAGGAAACGAAAAAAAACGTTTCATTTAGTTATTTATTTTTCGGATTTTATTGAAAGGAACGATTTTCAGAATACAAAACATATTTAAAAATGTGGCTTAGCATAATTTCTTTGGCGGATAATACAAATTACAGGGTGCAACATTATTTCAGTGAGAAAACTTGACGGTTGATACAATTTTATTTTCACTCTAGTTCAGTGATAACCACTCCATAGGCTCGCGAGCAAGTCAATAATCGTAGTTTTCACACAGACACGGTCGGCAATTCACATGTATACAACAACTTTGTTCGTTTTAAAACATCAGGCTATCATCAGTCTCTGCGACCGCACCCAAGTACATAATATCTTTGTGTGCGTGCATTCGGGGCTTGGTTAGTTCGGGGCTTGGTTATCACTGCTCTAGTTTCCTTTGCATCCATGATAGGGCAGCAAAACCCAGGCCAAAATGTGGCGCTAAGCTTCAAGTATAGTTCCACATCAAAAAGTCATTTTCGAAAAAAGTGTCGCTTAAAACATTATTGCGGGAAGGTATCGATATTTAGATCAGGATAGCATTTACGTCAAAATACTTAAGACTTGTGTAATAGTGTAAAACGGTCTTTATAAAGACCCTGCTAAAGCATCCCACTAACTCTGAACAAAAGTAGTGGTTAAGCTTATTTGATAAAATATTTACCCAGTGTGTCTAAAGCTAAATTTGAATAATTTTGTTAAAAAAAAAAATTAATGAAAAAATAAAACAGAAAAATTAAAAAAAAATTATTTAAAGCATTTTCCAAATTAACATTTTTTTTTTTTTTTTTTTTTTAGTAAATTCAACATTAAAAAAATTTCAATATTTTCTTTTCAATTTCCAATATTCTTTCTTCTATTTACTTTTCTTCTTTTTTCAATAAAAAAGTAAAGATTTTTTTTTTTTCAAATACATATTTCTTTAAAAAAAAAAAAATCTTAAAAACTAAAAGCTACAAATAAAAAACTAATTAATTTATAATTATAATTAAAAAAAAAAAAAAAACTTATTAAAAATCTACGACTTAGAATTTTATATCCTGCACCTCTTTTTGGGCATTGGCTTGCATTTTACAGGTTTGTGTTAGATTTGGTAGTAAATTATTTGCATTTAAACTACCCGCCGCTGCACTGACGATATCCAAATGATGATGGTGATGATGATGATGCATTGCTGGGCCGGAATGATGATGCTGATGATGATGATTATGATACGCATGATAATGCAAATATTGAGGATTATTTTGTATAAACTGAGATTGTGCTGCTGTTAATGTTGTTGTGGAGGTGGAGATGTTGCTATTGTTGTTGATGTTGTTGTTGCTAAAGGAATTATGTTGTTGTATTTCTACAGTACCCAAATAGGGTTGTAAATTACGACTGTGTTCTTCAAATATGGTTTCCATTTTCATCATACAGTCATGGAGGTAATCCTGGAAGAGAACAGAAAATGTAACTTAATTGTTTTACTTACAAAAAAAAATAACAAAGTGTAAAAACTTTTGTCATTAGAGGAAAAATTTGATCCGAGTTTTATACCCTCTACCACAAGTGGTTAATGAGGGTATACAAAGTTTGTCATAAAGGAGTGTATACACGGCTACAGAATGCATTCGCCGTCAAGTGTTTGTGCCAGTAGTTTGGTCGTGTATGGGCATTTTGTAAGATGGTTACGTTTATTAGATCTGGCAACTCTATCATTTGGGAATTTGTGCCGTTAAGAGGTTAATTTTGACTTGAAACTATGCGAATTTGTCACATTTGGATTAAACTCTTTTACAGTTATTAGTCTGAATTTACACGTTTCATCTTTTGATGCTCAACTTCTTTTCAATTCCCTTTTAAAGATGACAATATAATCACACGCAGCCAGCAATCGTTTTAAGCTTTTTTCGGTTCAAAATAATAACAATTTTATTAACAGCGAATCAAAGAGAAAAAGAAAAGAAAAAAATTACATGCAGCCGTCGTTGTGCATTAACCAGAAAATAAAAACAAAAAGCTTACTGGCCGAGCACAGGCATCTCTGTACCAACTCCTTTTCTTCTTTCTTCTCTCACCTAAACACAAGAGTTGAGCATCAAAAGATGAAACGAGTGAAAGCAGATTTACATCGTACAAGTCTATTTCTGAGTAAGGACTCATTCCGGAGTCGGAATTCAACTAACAACCGCCAAGGAAAAGGCGAATTGAATACTAGGTGGCCCTATTGCTACAACGATACAATAATAAAAAAAACAACACGCATTTCGCCTCGTACAACTTTACAATTCTGTCAATAACACAAAGGGAATATAAAAAAAAGTGTAACAATGTTGGTTTGAAAAGAATTTATTTTGATTATTTTCCCTTCTCACTTTTCAAAATTTTTAAATTTTTGGAATTTTGTCACTACTTCAACATGAAAACATAAAGAATTTTGTTAAACTTCGGGTTCGAACAGCCAATATGCCTTTGCACAGCTAATGATGACTTAGGCTAATGAGACAACCTATTATGCAATTCGCCTTGGACCAACAAGGATAGTCAAATAAGCAAGCGATGTTGCTACACAGAGGAAAAATTATCGATAATTTTTTATTTTTTTTTTTTCATCTGTTGGGGTGTAAATGGGGCTGGTTACCTGTTGCTTCGGTACGTTGTCTGAAGCTGGGCTCGAACCCACGAGCTCTATGTTTGCATTTGTCCTTCAAGTTGTGCTGAAAAAGTCAACAAAACGACAAAAAAATGAAAAACAAAAAAAAATGTACTTTGAACTTCAAGAAGAATTTTTGACAAAAGTACGAAAAAACGGCAAGCCCTCTGAAGAGATTGAGTGGTTGCAATCGAAACATGTAAGGGTAACCTGTCCGTAAAAACGCCTGGGTTCGAGCCCAGCTTCAGTAAAGAATGAAAAATTATCAATAAATTTTAATTAATTTCATGTTGTAAAATTCCTTTCTTCATAAAAATAATTTAATGAAAATTAAATTTGATGAACTTTAGCCTAATTAAAAATATTAAAAAATTTGGATTAAAAACCATAAATAGTTCAACAAAATAACCACAATACTGATTATTTTTACTTTTATTTAATTTAAATAAAATAATAAAGGCCGGCGTATGGCTGGTTGAAGTTTTTGAAAGAAAGTAAAAGCGAATTCATGCTACAGGTGACGTTAAAGCACAGCTGAACCACATATCACATGAGGTGTTGCCAGATGCCACCACCACATGTAGTCCCGTTGCACACGGTCAAAATAGTGGAAACATAACGCCCGGTTTACACCAGCCAGACGCCAACATCATTAAAGCATTCATCAAAAATAAAATCAGTTTCAATCAAAAATTTAGTTAAGTGAATTAAAAGTTTAATCAAGTCAATTAACCGTTTAATCAAGCGAATTAAACGTTTAATTGATACTATTAGTTTGTTTACTGGTGCCAAATTGAATTTATGTTTTAACTAATATCACAAATTTTTTAATTGAAACTAATTTTTATTTTTGTTTTTCTCTGCGCAGTAACAATTGCAAAATTGTTTGGAAAATCATGGTGTTTTATTTTTTTAGAATGCTACCAAAAGGATTTTAATATTCTGTTTATCATTATCCTTAAGAAAGATTATCCAGACACTGCTGAATCCAAAACAAATTTCACTTTTTGTTGGCGGAAAGGTCGGATACAACGTTACTGTCGTTAACAACAAAACAGACTTGTGATATACAGCGCGTGATTTGATTTGACACTTTTGAATAATTTTCCCTAAGGAAAAATTAAGTCATTGGCTTATTGTTAAGTCTCTCTCCCTAACAAAACGCTGATATTAATCAAACTTTAGATAATTTTCTTCCCACAAATTAATTCACTCTCACTACTCTGCTCATTTTCCTTAATTTGACCCTGTGAGAAATAATCTTATGGTATAAAAAACACTTCAACCGCAATTTCTTATTACAAATCAAAACATTAAATTTTTTTTTTTTTTTGTTTTTCTTTAATTCACTTCCACTTACACATTCTAAACTTAGACAATTCTATTTAAAAGCAGTTATAAAATATTTTCACACATTCATTACAATTTTTAAACAAACCCTTTTCCCCAGAAAGCAATAACTACAAGAGACAAATAGCAACTTTTACAAAGTAATAAAACGCAACACGACTGCAGCAGAAGAAATAAAAAAAAGTAAAAATAATTAAACTTGAACTTCTTTATTATTATGAAATTTATTGAAATAACAAAGAAAGACAGACAGACATACACACAGAAAGACGAGCAGACAAGGGAGGTCTAAACAGGGAAACAAATTTCAATATTAAATGCCAAATACATAAAAAATGTTTGTATGGAAATGCTGCCACGATGACCTCGACATTAATTAATTTGCAAATTAACACTGTCATTAAAATTAATTAAATGCGACGACGCATTCAATTCTTTCTTTCAATAACTAAAAAATAAAATACAAATGTTATCACTAATTCAAATATTTGAAACGATACCAAATACACTGAGTATTCGTATTTGTTTTTGTATTATTTTATCCTGGGAACTTTAAAATATTTTTATTTCAAGTTTTTGTAAAATAAAAAAAAAAATTAACAACAAATAAAAATTCTTATCGAATTTATAAAAAGTTGTTTTAGTTATTTACGACTTTTTTGTTGTCTTTAGCGGTTGTTTTTATATTTTAGATTTGGTTATTTTTTTGGATTTTTTTTTTTTCTTACCTGTTCTACACTGGTTAGATCTGTAAGGAGATTAAGTAAATGACGCAAATTTTGACCCGTACGTAAATGCCAATTTAAACCACTCAAGGCAGCGGCTATTGAAGATGCTGCTACAGTACTGGCTGAATACATTGAAAAATGATGCTCTGCAATGAAAACAAAAAATTATAAAATTAATATTGAAACAAAATAGCTTTAGGCCAATTAAAATATTTAATTTAAATAATAATACTATTTACAATTTTAAGCAAGTGTTAAGTAAATATAAAAAATATCAAATTGAATATCATTGCGCATAAAACAGATTCTCATATTCCGACAACGTTTTTTTATAGAAAAGTTGTTCTGACAACTTTTTGTATAGAAAAGTTGCTCAGATTCTGACAACTGTTTTTTTAAAGAAAAATTGCTCGGATTCTGACAACTGTTTTTTTAAAGAAAAGTGGCTCATATTCTGACAACTTTTTGTATAGAAAAGTTGCTCAGATTCTGACAACTTTTTGTATAGAAAAGTTGCTCAGATTCTGACAACTTTTTGTATAGAACAGTTGCTCAGATTCTGACAACTTTTTGTATAGAAAAGTTCGCTTAGATTCTGGCAACTTTTTTTTATAGAAAAGTTGCTCATATTCTGACAACTTTTTGTATAGAAAAGTTGCTCAGATTCTGACAACTTTTTGAATAGAAAAGTTGATCAGATTCTGACAACTGTTTTTTTAAAGAAAAGTTGCTCGGATTCTGACAACTGTTTTTTTAAAGAAAAGTGGCTCATATTCTGACAACTTTTTGTATAGAAAAGTTGCTCAGATTCTAACAACTTTTTGTATAGAAAAGTTGCTCAGATTCTGACAACTTTTTGTATAGAAAAGTTGCTCATATTCTGACAACTTTTTGTTTAGAAAAGTTGCTCAGATTCTGACAACTTTTTGTATAGAAAAGTTCGCTCAGATTCTGACAACCTTTTTTTATAGAAAAGTTGCTCATATTCTGACAACTTTTTGTATAGAAAAGTTGATCAGATTCTGACATCTTTTTGTATAGAAAAGTTGCTCAGATTCTGACAACTTTTTGTATAGAAAAGTTGCTCAGATTCTGACAATTTTTTTTTTTAAAGAAAAGTTGAACGGATTCTGACAACTTTTTTTAAAGAAAAGTTGCTCAGATTCTGATAACTTTTTGTATGAACATTTGTCGTTTTCATGTTTTTTCACAAATTTAATTCATGTTCTGCCTTAATCCAACACACTTAATAAGTAAAGCTGGGCATTTTTAAATGAAAGTGTTGAAATCAATGCAAAAAACAATCACTTCGCATTGTTTTGCACATTCTTTTGAAATCATCTTCAATTTTTTGGTAGCAACTTAGGATCCCCAAAAAAAAAAAAAAAGATTTTGTTACAGTTAGATATAAAAACAGCAACAATTTAAAAACATGTTAATTTCTTCAGCAAACTATTGAAGCTTAAAAGTATCAAATTTCAAATGCACAAACCAAAGTGTATCAAAAAAATAAAATTGAAACTAATTCATAAAAACAGCACCCTCATTATGAATTAAAAAATATGACAATAAACTAAATAAAAAATTAAGCAAAGAAAAAAAAGAGCTAATTTAAGAAATAAAAAATAAAATTGATATCTGAGAACAACAAGTAGTGGAAACATTTTCAATTCACTAACTTGCAAATAAAGAACAAAAACCGCTTAGATTTTAGTATTCAAAGGAGTTTTGTGTTTTGTGCTTTTTCGTTTTTTTTTTTTTTTTTTTTTGAATTTATGGCGTTGAAAGGCATAAATTTGTACAATTTACGTCTTAATTGAGAAACTTCAAATGAAACCTTTAAAATCACTTCATTTTATTTTTTTTTTTTTTCTTCACTTTGACTTTTTTTAATTTTTGAAATGGAACTTAATCGCTGCATTTCATTTCAATGTTTCGGTGTCGTTTTTTCTTTTTTTTAAGGCTCTAGAAATAAGACAAAGACTCTTTACAATGCAGCCAGGCAGCCCAGACCAGGCCACTATCTACAAAGCAATTCCTTCTGCTCATTCCATAACGCATTTTTCTCCTTTTTTTTTTTGTGTGTGTTGTAGTTGCAACAACGTAAAAGTAATTTACATAAAGTTGAACTTTTAATAATATTTTGTATCGTAACGATGCGTCGACATGGTTAAAGGAAAAAAATGTTTCAGAGCAAAACTGAAAATTGAAGAAACAAAATATTGAGAAGCCCTTTTAAGGTGGCGCAAAAGGAATCCGGTTTTCGACTTTGGTATGTGCTGGATTGCGTACCTTCAAAAAGCAAAAAAAATAAACAAACTTAAACATATAAACAAAAAAAAAAAAAATATTTTCGAAAACTTAAAATTGTTGGTGGTGGTGTCTCAGCTTGATCTTCCAAATAAATAAATATCCAATGAAATTTTAGACATTTTTGTTGAATCTCAACAAAAACCCTTACACATACACATGCGCACACTCTCCCATAGTTGAGTTCATTGAAGACCGCTAATGATGGCTCGCTTAGGCACAAAAAAAAAAGAAAAGAAGGTGGTGGTAAAGGAGGGCATTTGATGTTATAGAATATGGTATGGAAAAGATATGAAGAAGATTTTTTAATAGCATTGTTAATAATGTTAAATAATTCATTGTCGACCACCGCAATGTTTGTTGTATGGTGTAAAACAACAAAACTACAGCAACAACATCTAAAAAATCCTTAACAAACAAATTCGCTTAAAAAAAAATACTTTTGAAGAAAGAAACCCAGCAAACATTGGGTACTATTAAAATTTATTTGCAAATAAAAATTCTCAAATTATGAAATTGTTACTACACAAGTAGTTTAGATTGCGACAACTTTTCTTTTTGAAAATGTGTCCCATTAGAAAGTCTTTTAGTGCTGACTCACAAGCAGCAGGTTTCAGTCGTCAGGTCTTTAATAAAAAACTGGAAGGGAGTACTGACTTAACTATAAAAGTAAATTTTCTTATCTGTCATTTTCTGACCGATATTAACTTTAAGGTCCAGAAAAAGCAAATTTATTAAACCAACGGTTCTCGTATACACGAAAAAGCATATTTTAAATTTAAATAAAACAAAACTTGATCGGTTAACCTCAATGGATGCGAATCAGTACTTGGATTTTGGCAACATTTGCAATAGCAAATTTTCTCAAATGATGATGATTTTTTAAAATAAAAAAGTTGCTATTCAGATAAATTTTCCATTACCAGGGGGTTACACGTTCAAGTTTCGATACACTCACGCTTTTTTACTTAGGGCACTGCTACACGTTCAATAAATATCGTGATATTTGGATCACGATCCATTTTAAAATATTGATGGATCACGAGCGTATGCTACATGTTCAATATTTATCGCGTCAGTATTTATGTTATTTTTGTGCTGTGCGGGTCGTTTATCAATGTCGCGAGAAAACCAAAAGAAAGCCTGTTTAGCTATTTTGCTTGCTTTTTTATTGAAGAAAAAAGTGTAAAGAAAAATTTGGAGCAAAAAGTGGTTGCAGGATCGGAAAAAATACACACACTTAAGTTTAATGAACACAATTGTTTAATTTTTTCCACTGCGTATTTTATTTCTTTTATTTTGACACTTTTTACTGACGTATTAATTTTTATTAATATTATTTAATATCATGAAAATGTTACACGTTCAATATTTATCACGCGATCCACGATCCGCGATCTGATTTTCTGGATTTCATATTTTAGGCCATTCTGCGATATGGATCGCGATCCATCAATATTGCATGCTACACGTTCAATAAATATCGTGATACTAAAAATATCACGATATTTATTGAACGTGCAGCAGTGCCCTAAGACTCATACTTTTCAAAATTTATAAAAACTAGCTTTAAAAGTTCTCTTTTTTTAAGGAGTGTGCTTTAATTTTCAACCAAGAAAACACAATTTTTTGTGAAATATTTATTCTTTTAAAAATATATTTTTATTCCTCGACAACGCTATTTTTAATTGTTATTGCTGGTTCACACTCTTCAAGTTTTAGGTGTCAAGTCTTTAGGAGAGAGAGGAATAGAAATGGCATTCTTCTTCCCTGCTCCCCTAAAAGCTCAAGACTTGACGGCTAAAACTTAAAGAGTGTGATCCAGCACTTAAATCTGACTCTGATAATTTTACTCATGACATTACTGACAATTTTTCTATTAGAAAAGTTTCTTATACTCCTAAAACCTCTAAAGACCTCGAGCTCAAAAAAAAAAGGTTCTTTTATTAATAAATTAAAAAGTCGAATAGAATACAATAATAAATTTATACTCCTACAACTTTTTGTAAAGAAAAGTTGTTCAGATTTTGAAAACTTCTTAATAGAAAATTTGATTATACTTATTCTTTTACGGCCCCTATTACGGTTTACAACTCAGTTGTAATTTCATAATTTTTGTATTATGGTTTACAACTTTGCTAAATTTCGGTGAACAAAAAGATAACAAAAATTACAACTGATCACAACCAGTTGTATTTATTACAACTCAACAGAGTTGAGTTGTAAACCGTAATAGGGACCTACTACTACAAGAAATGTTTGCTGTGCAATATTTTTCTTAACAAAGTTACGATTATTTTTATGGTTTTCTCAATTCACTTCAAACCAAACCAAAAAAAAATAACTATAAGAAAAGCGGTTAGTTTTGTTACAAACCAAAAAAAAGGAGACAAATAAACCAAATATTAAAAGAACAACTACCACAAGAAAAAACTTAATAAACGACCAAACATTTAACTACACAGTAAAATATCTTTAAGCATTTTCAAAAAATAAAAAAAAAACCAAAGTGAGAAAAAAATGCTGGCAGACTAAAAGGAATTTTTGGATAATTGCTTTACATACATACGAGTAAATAAATGTTCGTTAGGCCGGGGTTGAGCCACCGCCGCCGCCACGCCATGCCCTTTTTGCTTCTCCTTTTTCATCATCGTCATCATTATGAATTCTTACGCATTTTTTATATATTTTTTTACACACTGATCTCTTAATGTGGCTTGGTGTACATTAAGATTTGCCCAAAAAGTAAAAAAAAAAATCTCAAGATGAGATTTTGAGTGTGTGCAAAAAGGATTGCAATGGCTTTCAAGATATACTTTTCGAAAAAGACACTTGAGGTAAACAAGTTCTTTCCTTTATTAACCCTTTGAGTGGTATGAAGGGTGTTATTGAAATTTAAACAGGTGATATACATACTTGGAATTGTTTATAAAAATAAATATGAAAAAGTTTTTTAAAGAAAAAATTTTAGTTGTTTTGTAAGTTGCCAGGATCTTGGTCTCTTTTTTATAGGAAAAGTTGCCAGAGTATAAGGAACTTTTCTATAGGAAAAGTTGCCAGAGTCTGGGAAACTTTTCTATAGGAAAAGTTGCCAGAGTCTGGGGAACTTTTCTATAGAAGTTACGAGAATCTGGGGAAATTTTCGAAGGGAATATTCTATATAACAAGTTCTCAGAGTCTGGGGAACTTTTGTATAGGAAAAGATGTCAGAGTTTAAGGAACTTTTCTATAGGAACAGTTGCCAAAGTCAGGGGAACTTTTCTTTAAGAAAAGTTGTCAGAGTATGGGGAACTTTTCTTTAAGAAAAGTTGTCAGATTCTGGGAAACTTTTCTATAGCAAAAGTTGGCAGAGTCTGTGGAATTTTTTTATAGGAAAAGTTGCAAGATTCTGGGGAACTTTTTTATAGGAAAAGTGTTCAGAGTCTGGTGAACTTTTCTGTAGGAAACGTTGCCATAGTCTTGGGAACTTACCTATAGGAAAAAATGCCAGAGTATAAAGAACTTTTCTATAGGAAAAGTTGCCAGAGTCTGGTGGACTTTTTTATAAGAACAGTTGTCAGAGTCTGAGTAACTTTTCTATAGGAAAAGTTGTCAGAGTCTGGGGAAATTTTGTATATGAAAAGAAGTCAGAGTCTGGTAACTTTTCTATAGGAACAGTTTTCAGAGTCTGGGCAGCTTTTCTATAGGAAAAGTAATCAGAGCCGGGGAAATTTTTTTATATAAAAAGTTCCCAGAGTCGGGGGAACTTTTTTATATGAAACATTTTCAGAACATGGAGTACCTTTCATATAATGGAATGTTTAGGGTCTAATCATTTTTAAAATTTTTTTAGAGAAAGTTATGAACTTTCCCATAAAAAAATGTTGCCTGAACCAGAGCAACATTTGAAGGTTAATTAAATCTTTGGGCTTTTTTTTCTTGAAACAAACACTTCATGATAAAGCAAACAAACACTTAATTCATGACATGTTTGAGTATGTATCATGTACAATTGTGTCTTTCATTTTATTATTTTATATTTCTGGTGTTTTTTTTTGCGTCTTTTTGAGTATTTCATTTTTTCCTTTCACATATTTTTCCCACGACACTTTTTTTTTAATATAAAATAAAAGGATATGGATCGTGATAATGTCGAGACTTTTATTGTACTTCATTTCTTTTAATTTTTTTCATTAAAAAAAAGCTACAAAAAAATGGAGACAAAATTGTCTTGACAAACAAAAAATACAAGATTTTTAACTGTAAAGCAAAAAAAAAAAATTTAATAAAATGAAAAATCTTCAGCAATTTTAATTTTCGAGAAAAAGCAAAAAAAAAGTTTTTTTTTTGCCAAACGAAAGAGTGTGTGCTGCTGCTTTGTGATGATGCTAATTAAAATAGTGTATGGAATTGAGTTTGTAATGCAATCTGTGACTGTGAATGGTGTTGATGGAAGTAAGTGTGCAACAGACTACTGGACGGATATGCAACATGTAACAATTCAACCATTCAACTGCCAGCAATACACAACAAACGGCCCACACGAAGAAGACGCCAGCCAGACATAACAAACCATCATCATCCGCAACAATATCTAGCTGATGCTCTGCCCATTTGCACTAGCATAATATTGCAATTGTAGTCGTTTGTACATAGTGATCATAAATGTCTACCACGAATTTTATGTGCGATAAATTCCTGCACAAACAACAACAAACACTTTCACACTTGCAACACATACAAAAAAATTAAAAAATTATTTCTGTTTTCGTCTTTTGGTTTTCTATAATTTAATAACCTTTGGTTAACCCTTTCATGGATTTCTTTAGAGTTTCGCATTTGCTTGTTGTCTAATCCAGGGCCATATAGAACAAACCAATACAATTAAACAAAAAATAGAAATAAAAACATTGCCTAAATGTAAAAGTTGTGTTGCGCATGTGTGTTGTATATGGTAACCGCCTGTTTCCGGTGGCGAAATCGTCATGATAAAACAGCCATACACACTTTTGTTGTGTGTGTGTGTATATATTAAGAGCAGTGGGAATTTGTTGCATATTTTCTTTGTGTTTGTTTTTATTTCAAAATTCTAAATTACTTCACACGTTCAAATAGTTAAGAGTTCAATTTATTCAATAATAATTCAAAATAAATTATAATCTTTCTCTCGTTGAGTAGCAAAATGTTTATTTCATTCTTGAAGAACCTTTTTTTGTGTTGTATTGTTTTGTTTCATTAATAAAATCAAGCATTAAACAGATGATAAACGTATTTATTACTTGGATTTGCAACAATACTTTTGAGTGGTGTAGCATTTCATTTAATCCTTTAGATGTTAATAATGATAAAACAATACGGGCCCCACAGTTTATGCATTTAAGGGAAGGGAAAAACATGTTTATGAATAGCATGAGTTATAATATTTGATGTGCCCTACTAAATAAGATTTGCAATTGGATTAAAGTTTCTATTCGGGGGAAAAAAATATTAAGATTTAAGGCAATATGCATGAACTTACTTTAAAAAAAAAAAACATAATCCAAAAACATTTGTTGCCGTACGGAATGTGCGATCAGTTTCGCACTTTGCTTTAGCAAATAACAGTTTCATAAAAATAAACAAAAAGTTTCCTTTAGTTTTGTGATTAACATGTATTCGCACATTTGATTAAGCCAGCTTATGTATATTATAGTTGGTTGTTTATGCATACGAAAAATCCTTAGTTTATAGAAAAACTCGGATAGATACTTCGTGTATCAAGGTGATTAAAATCGGTCGAGCCTGGAGTTGTTTTTATTTCCAGCGTGTTTGTTATATTAGATAGATGTCAAAAAAGATAACATAATCCAAACCAAACTCGGTTGCATGTATTTGGCAGAGTCTTTTGAATTAGGAACCTTCGGAAAACTATAATAAAGTTTTAAACATTTATCCATTAGAATGCGTAGTGCGGAAAATGCTTTCAGGAAGATTGTCTTTGAGAAAGTTTCGCTATTCTGTTAAAAAATATACTTTTAGGGACCACGTTCACAGTACGTGTAACACTAAAACGTACTTAAAACAATCCTAAATGGGATTACCTTTGAAAATCAATGCCGAAATTTCTTAAAATAAGTACAAAATTCTTAAACCAGGTAAAAAAAAAATTGAACTTTTCGTTGGTAGTGCCACTCTGGGAGTAAAATAATAAAGTGAGCGTTTTAATCTCATTAAACTTATCAAAGTTTGTTGCAGACACTACAACAACACCACAAAAGTAGTTAAAAAACGATTTGAGTGTTGTGTGTAGAAACAGCAAAAACAAAACCAGAACAAGACGAAAACACATTATTTTCATGTTTAAAAAGTAAAATTGAGAACTCTTGCTTCTCATTTAGTTTACATTTTCAGTTATACCGGGTGATTTTTTAAGAGCTATAGGAAAGTTTAAAAAAAAAACACATAAAATTCAGAAAAATTCATGAAATCTTTATTTGAATCGATAGTACGGTCCATATAATTTAATGTTTGAAGATTATTTCATGCAAATGTTGACCGTGACTGCGCCTCAAATGGTCCATCAGCTTAGTCCAATTTTGGCATACTCTTTCCAACATTTCGGCCGGTATCTCCTAAATTAATGCTACAACGTTGTCTTCCAATGCGTCAATTGAAGCGGGCATGTGTGTATAGACATGAGCTTTCACATAGCCCCGCAAAAAATATTCTAAAGGCGTTAAATCGCACGATCTAGGCGACCAATTGACCGGTCCCAAACGTGAAATAAAATGTTCACCGAACTCGCCTCTCAATAAGTCCACTGTTAAGCGTACTGTGTGGCATGTGGCACCGTCTTGTTGAAACCACATGTCATGCAAGTCAAGCTCTTGCATTTTGGGCAAAAAAAAGTTGGATATCATCTCACGGTAGCGCTCACCATTCACAGTTACGTTACGATTCGCATAATCTTTGAAGAAGTACGGTCCAATGATGCCACCAGCCCATAATTCGCACCAAACTGTGACTTTTTCTGGATGCATTGGTAGCTCTTGCAATGCTTCTGGCTGATCTTCACTCCAAAATCGACAATTCTGCTTATTAACGTACCCACCATTGATCCAAAAATGAGCCTCGTCCCTAACGACAAAAAAAAATCACCCGATATATGTACATTAAGTTCTTAAAGTAAAAACTATATCGGGTATGATGATGATGTTTTATAATTGAAGTTTTGTAAGGAGTAAAACGGGATAATAAATCAATCATAAAAAAACTAATGGTGTTTTCTTTTCTACAAAAAATGTGACATTTTATTTAAAAAAAAAGCAATTTGGTGTCTGTTTCTTTAAAATTTTGCTCCCGAAAAGGGTGGCTTGTTTTAATCTAAAAATCTCACCCTTTTCGGGAGCAAAATTTTTAAGAAACAGACACCAAATTAGATGTTTTTTAAAATAAAATGTCACATTTTTTGTAGAAAAGAAAACACCATAACCTTCTACTTACACTTTTGTTTTATTTCCAGCGCATTTTGAGATTACTTCAATCTTAGTTTTACTTATATCAATCTCATTTTCGGGTTATTTCTAGTACGAATTCGGGATTGAATATGGGTAAGCTAAGAATTTCGCGATTGAAAATACGTACTTGAATCAATCTTTTTGTACTTGATTCAAGAAAATCCATACTCACCATACTCTTAATACCGCTTCAGATTGATTTGAGTACGAATGGATTGATTTTTCTTTTGAGTGTGGTGGTTGTGATTTACTACTCAAAGTCGCGAGGAGTGTAATCTTGAAAATCCCTATAAAGGTCTGATTTTTCATCGCTTTTAGGAGTATCCGGCCTGAGGGAGCATCGTCCATATTTGCTGTTGCTAATCAACAGATGCTGCAAGCATATTTCCAAAAGCAGCGGAGGTAAGATAGTCGTGCAAAAGGTTGGTTAAATACCATCTCAGGTTATTAATAATTAAGTAACTTCTCATTTAATAAAAAAAAAAAAAAAAACTATATCTTCAAACACATAATGGAATTTAACTTAAACATTAAAAAAAAGTACAGAAAAAACTAATATTGACTTAAGAACAATTTTAAAAATGATCTAAAGTCAATGCTAAATATAAGTAATTGACATACATTTATTGACAAACACTAAAGGAATGTAGTAGACTTCTTTTTTTATTCTTCATCTACTGCAATTCTATCTGCATATGAGTATCTTCTTACTCTTATGCACTCCACCACTTAAATATTTAAATACAAAATAAATAAATGTACTACAAAAGCAACAACAAAAAAAACCAGAAAATAAAAGATAGATGCAAAATGTATGACAAACTTCTTTTAAAAAGGAATAACGACTAGAGGTAGTACGAGTAGAGCACAAGTTGTACTCCAAGTAGTTGTCGTACTTCAAAGCAAGACAAAATTGATTATTTAAGCAGTTAATCAAGATCATAAAAGATTCTATTTAGCTTTTGTTTAGTTATTGTATGTTCTTTTTTTCTCATTTTGTTTTAACATGAATTGCAAGGAACGTTAAATAAATAAAGATTGTTTAAAACAAATTCTTTCTTTTTTTTTTTTTTTTTTTTTGTTGTGACAATTAGTATAGATCAGGGATTCCCAGGGGTTTTTGCTTTGGAAATTCTTTAAGAAATAGAACTTAATGTACACCGGCTTCGGTAATTAAAGCAGCTCTGTATAGCAGCCTCGGTCGTTTATAACCTTACATTTTTAGCGTATTTATTTGATGGAGAACCAATGGCTCAATGTGACTGTAGAGAACCACATAACCTGTTATACAGAAGAAATAAAAATTGATTTCAACTAAAAAATGTGTGATGTTTTTTGATTAATGCTTTAATTGGTGAAACCTATGGAGACCAGAATACTCTGGAGCAGATTCGGGCAGCTCTCGCTGTCCTATACGAAGGTTAAGGTCGATTGAGGACTTGTAGGATGTTGCCCCGAAAACTCTGGCGATATTAATGAAAAAGTAAGCCTAATACCAAGATTTCGGCTTACTTTTTCATTAATATCGATAACTAGCTGACCCGGTCTACGTTGCTGGCCCTAAGTAAACATTAGTTTTGTATTACCACACGATTTAAATTGAGCATTTAACGAAATTTACGGCCTTTAAAATAAAAATCCATGGAATACCTATCATAAATTTTTTTTAAAAAATAACTTACATATGGTGTGGATATGGGCTCAATCAAAAAAGAATAAGTTGGACCATGGCGATCATTTTAAAGAAAAAATCGTCCAAATCGGTCAAGCCGTTCTCAATTTATGCGCTTAATAGAAAAAGTGGGCGTAAAAGTAGGCGTGGTAAATTTTTCTATCGATGAAAACTTAAAATGGATTAATACGAAGATTTGAAAGAAAAATTAGTCAACTCGATGGAGCCGTTTTCTGATTTTAGGTAAATCGAAAAAAGTGGGCGTAAAAGTGGGCGGGGCGAAAGTATCCTATGTCCGTCTCCTGGCTCTAAGCTACCTCCCTACCAATTTTCAGCCAAATCTGTTCTGCCGTTCTTGAGTTATAAGTGGTGTAACTAACACGACTTTCTTTTATATATATAGATAAGATAAGTTGGAGAGAATTCGTCAGATTTGTGTGTGAATAAATCGTACAATTATGAAGGATTTTGAAACTCGACCTTAACTAGTCAAGGCTATCGAAAAGTTAAATATGTTAAGAATAAAATTTAAATTTTAAACAAGCTTTTTTTAAATTTTCGCGATTATAAATACCAATTAAAGTAACCGACTATAAAAAACCTTTTTGTGTATAAATAAGGTGTTCATAAACTTTCGCAATAACTTTATTCTTCTTCTATTCCCCCAGCAATTTTATTGGGGGGGGGGGGGGGGGGGGGGTTCTTTAATACCATGTGAGATAAGGCCATGATGGCTTTATCTCTCATTCAATAGGGAGATAAAGCCATTTTCTTTTTTTCATTTGAATGGGAGATAAAGCCATCATGGCAGGTGGCTTCGCTGAATAAAGTTTTCCTGCGTGCGTCACAAGAATAAAAAAATTTTTTCACTGATAACTAAGGATTTTTCCTTTTACAGAATGTTTACACCATGCATAATAATATTGTGAAAAAATATGGCTTTATCTCTCATTTGCAAAAAAAAAAAAAAAATATGGCTTAATCTCTCATTTCGCAAAATTTTAAATATGACCTTACCTCTTAATGATTGGGCAATAAGGCCATTATGGCTTTATCTCCCACTCAATTGAGCAATAAAGCCATCATGGCCTTATCTCACGTGATTTTTAAGCACCCCCCCCCCCCATTTTGTTATCCATTTTTCAAAGGGCCCGCAAACTTCCATTTGGGAACTATTGAACAAGATAATCAAGTTGTTGTTGTATTAAAAACTCACCTTTGGCTGCTAATGATATGAAAGCTTGTGCATGTTGTCGCACTTTATCCAAATCTAAATCGGGAATCTTTGAACTTCTTATGGGCAGGCGTATCAGTAATAATTCCAAAAAATCCAAAGGTGTTACACACGAGAGATCCCAGCCCAAACGACTGAGAACATACAGTTCCCATTTCTAAAAAGAGATAGAAACAAAAATAAAATCTAAATTAAAAAATAAACTTAATTCTTTACAAAGAAATGACTTCCCAGTAAACATTAATTCAATGTTAAAAAATTAAGCAGAGAAAAATATATGTTTTTACCTATATCAAGGTAAATCAAGTATTTCAGAAAAACTTTCATAAATAATTAAGTCAAATCCACCAAGGGGTGTATTTTTAAAAGCGCAGAATTTTTTTTAAAATATAAAAAACAACAAACTCAATAGAATGAGCAAAATTTTGGTATTATAGCTCACAAATTTCAAGACATTTAAAGTTTAAAAATAGTTTCTGGCATATGGCCTCCGCGAGTGAGCCTTATGAAAGCCAAACTGTCGGCTAAATTTTGTATTACTTGAACACGAGATCTTATTAGTGCGTCGAATGTTGGCTTCTTAATGATCAATCGTAGGTGGTTTTTCTGCATAGAATTGAGATTTTACGAATCCTCACAAAAAGTAGCCCAAAAGTGTAAAATCTCACGCAAGAGGTGGCCAATTCACAGGTCTATTTCCTGAGACAATTCGGTCAACAAACGCTAGGCTCAACAAAGTAAGTTTAGCGTTATTTCTTATCAAGCTCTTTTTTTTTTGTTTGCTGGGTAATTTTAAAATGTTACACATATCTTTTGGCGGCATTTATACGATGATTTTAACAATTTTTTTTTTTTTATTTTCTCTCAAAGCTGCTACCTAAATCTTTTTACATATACATGATGACTTTTGAGACATGTCTTCTTTTTCAATTTTTCTTTTAAAAATCAAAAAAAAAAGAATGAAAATAACACATAACAGCAAAATTTTAAATGACAGTAAAAAAAAATAAGAAAAAAAAACCCTCAAAGAACAGAAATCGTGTCTTTTTCTATCCCTCTTTCTTCTCTTCCGAATTTGTCTGCAAAGAAATAAAAACATGTCTTAAAGACATGCCTTAAATGCCGCTTTTCTTAGTATAAAAACAATTCGATTTTTTTATCAAAAGTGAATCACTTCATTTTATGAGTTCTACATAAAGTCAATATTAAATTTAAAAATCTATCAGGCCTGTCACTGAAATCAATTCCGATCAAAACTGATTTCGTTTCACTTTCGATCGGAAATGATTTCTGTGACAGGCCTGTATGTACATATGTGTAGCAGAGCTGTAAATGAATCATTCATTTTTTAAATAATTCGCGAATCATTCATGCACTGAATTAGCAAATTTTGAATTAATTCTTCACACAAAAAAATGAATGGAATGAAATTTGAGTCAATTCAAACGAATTTGGTAAAAATTAATTGCAATTCAGTTTTAATTCAAATGAATCTGTAAAATGAATTGCAGTTTGTTTCCAATTCAAATTTCAAATTCAAAATTTGTAAAAGTGAATTGCAATTCATTTTACAGATTCATTTGGATTGCATTGATTTTGAATTAATTCAAATGAATTAGAATTTTTTTTTTTTGCTGTGAAAAGAATTAATTAAAAATTTAGCTAATTCGTAATGAATTAACATCAAAAAAGAATGATTCATTTACAGCTCTGATGTGTAGTCTAAAACTAAAAATTTATTGAAATATTGTTAATTTTTCGACACCGATTTTAATCAAAATGTATTTGAATTATCGATATTCTTATATGCGAAATGAGTCGAATTTATATTCAAAGTAAATGACCATTTTATAAAATTTCATTTGTAGCGATATTCAGCATTTGGTCTGCAGATTAAAACTGACTCAGAAATTGTCTTTTTAATAACTAGGGGTATTTAATTAAATTCTCCCTCCCTTTTATTTTAGACAATTTTTCCTATCATTTACAAAACAAAAATTCGACAATATTTTGCTGTTAATGCCCTAAAATTTATAATATGGGTAGCGCCACATTAACCATGATTTGCGATAAGAGTGCAAATAAAAACTACAAAAAAAAAAACTAAAAATGTATGCAATAATTTTTTTACACTTTAAAATAAAAGTAACATTAATAATAATATTTGCAATTGTAAACCGAATTTGTAGTTTTTGTTGTAACAAAAAACTGTTTTAAAATTATAAAACCACATTCACACACATGTTTCAAAAGGTTCACGAACATTCACGCTCGCTACAACATTTTTATGAGGGTCTACTATTAATTATAATAAAAAAAAAAAAAATTAAAACAAAAAAAAGTTATGCACTTCACTCCAATTATTAGTTCTGGTTATCGTAGGCTGATTTATAATTAGAAAACTGTAGCAGTCAAACACATCAAAATGTGTGAACTGCACCTCCTGTTTCCAATGTTGGTTTCCCCTTTACGAAGCTCAAATTCAAAAACAAAACGAGATGTGTACATTAAATTGGAATTTTACACATTCAACATGATCGACGACGTCATCAAAATCTCACTTTAGTTTTGAAATTTGTGTTAATGCATAAATAACTTTATTAAATTGCATAAACTCAAAACAAATAATGCTGAAAAGAAAACATCACGTTACGCCTTATTGAAAATATTAGAAAAATAAAAAAAAACCCACTTTTAATTATTTGTCGATACAGAATGGATGGGTATGGGTTCAAAAATGTTATGTTTTAACCCAATTATTAAAAACGAATGAAAATATTTTTAAATATGAATAAAAAAAATCTATAATAATTTTAAGACAAATTCTACAGTTTGCAACAGTTATAGGGGCACATGCGATTATCAAAGCGAAATTAAATTATTCAAAACTATATATTTAAAACGCAATAAGAAAAAGTGTTACAAATTTGTTAAAGGCAAAATATTTTGACTAAAAAATTCTGTTTTGTTCTCATGCAACCTGCCCGCACAACTTTTTTTTAATATTGGCTTGTTTGGGTCAGATGTGCCGTCAATTCCAAAATGAATGTATCCAAAAACAAATCCCCTTTTTTAAAGTAATATCCCCAAGTGTGAACGCAATCGTAAACCTTTTTTTTCCATTTTCGTACTGTGTATGTCAATCAGTGTTTACAGATTTAGTCATCATTTGTGCGAAGTGTTAGTGCTGGTTCGCACACTTCAAGTTTGACTCAACAAATTTTGAGTTTTTATGAGAGAAGGGAAAAGATAATAGAAAGACTTGATCGTACTCGTTATTTTCCTTTTTTCCCTTTCTTTTTGTTTTCGTAATACGCTAGATGAGCTTAAGTTTAAGGTTAATAATAATCAAATAGACGGCACAAACTGAATGCAGGTTAAAGAGAACTAAAGTAAACATGCTCAGCTAAACCTGGACCAGGGAAAAAATTACGGCATTCGATATCAATGGAAAATCCTATTTAAATTGTATTGTGACTTCGATCGATATCGAATGCCGTAATTTGGCCCCAGCACTTACGCTTAGAGTACAACAATTGCTCAACGCAACTTATCGTGAATATGCTCTAATGATATCAATATGCGGGAGATGGCTTGTGCAGTTGAGAAGTGGAAATTTCGACATGGAAGCGAATGCCGCCCAGATAAGCCTAACAAGTTTAAAGATGATGAATTAATATGAAAATTGTTGCCAAGCTTAAGATGAATTCGCAAAATCCTTGAAAGGCACTTAAGCAGCAATGCCAAAACACGTGCAAGCAGCAGAATGCATTCATCATTACTGTTGCAAGAAATTTAAATAATACTATAAACCGACATACAAGAAGTCGTATCGAAAGATCGGCTATCCAGCAAAATCAACGTCTAGGCCAAATATTCATGGCGCTAATGTAGTGCTCTTATTTGATAAGTCTCTGTTCACACTATGATAGTTTTCTTTCAGAAAAACTTCATTTGATGTGAAACAAAATATTCCATCGTTTTTCGAAAAGTCTGTAACTCATGACGAAAACTATCAAAAAAGATTACGTCGTTACGTTATAAATGTCATAACACTGTACTCGAAGCCGATGTGACATTGCAGGTGTTGGGAACGCCAGTCACACAAAAACTGTGCCAAGAAAAAAATATTGTTAGTATTATTCTTAGCATTTTGCATTTTTAATCGTTTTTTAGTGTTAAAATTATTTCTCGCCCCTTTTTTTCGTAAGTTTATTTGACAGTTCAAAGCGGCAACTATTCTTATAAAAATGTTACAGACACACTTTTTCTGTAAATTGGCAAGTAATTTCCTTACGTGACAGCTAGTACTCGCCAAAATAAAAGTTACATACACAGTTAAGTGAGAAAAACAGCTATTTGTTTCAATATTTGGCATTTTTGTTTCATTTCACGCACATTTCAATCGAAAAGTTTCTCGATGCGAGAGTTGCAGAACATGGGCACTGCTGTACTAACCAGAGAACCCGTGGTTATCTGATACCACGGCATTCAGTAGCCCCCCTGATACGTGACGGGTCTGACTATTGATTGAGGTCCCCCCTAAGGCATACTCTCTTTTTTAAAGAGAATGCTTTTCACCAAGAAAATATGGCTTTTTCTTTCGTTTTAAGAAAATTTCTGTAATAAATACATTATATTTATGTAGAGTGTGAGTGTTGTGCGTTGGTGTTGTAGTGAAGACTAAGTAGTGAGTAGAGTTGATGTTGGTCCGCTGACGACAGTGTCGTCTTGTTGCTCTGGTTTGTTGGTGAAGATTTTAGTTGCCTGTCTTAGTAGAAAGTAGAGTCAAAACTGTCGGTCCTGCCCACGAGGGACCAAAGTTGCATATTTAGAAGGCCGTCCTTCCTAGTGGTATACCTTCAACATGCAACAAAAGCCTATGTATTACCTCCTCGTGGTGGTCCCTGTCAACATCTCTTTGAGATGGCTGAAATACAAGGCTATAGCCGAGGCTGGCTAGGAAATAGTAGAGCGAATTCCAAAAGTCTAGCGTCCTTGAATTTATTCAATGGCGTGAAGTATTGACCTTAATACTTAAGGTCATATGGTATCCTCGGGGATCAGTGCCAGCAGGTGCCCCCACCACCTGTCTGATCATTGGTTGAGGTATCAGCTTACCTTACCACTGGCAGTGGTGACTCTTGTAAGTCAAGGGATTTGAATCAGAAAGCCAAAATTTTTGTGAAGCAACACTTTTTGTGGAGGAAAACGACGTTGACGTTGTAGACGAGTGGTATATGAGAAGAGGTGAGAAGGATGTTGCTGGTAGCAGGATTGATGTAAGTTGATGGCAAGAAGTGTCGGAAGTGGTGCAGTGTACGTCTATTGTGTGCTGATAAGTAAGCTTTCCTGGTCAGATGTAGGATTTATTTGGTAGTGCCGAATTTGGACATCGGAAGGGAAAGTCTGGAAGTCTTCACACATTGGATGTGCACTGCACGGTTGAATGGTGTAGTAAGCATTTGATATGTTGAACTAGTAACACTACTCTTGGAAGAGTAGTGCACATGGTTTCGCCCTAGGCCATGTGCTCTAAAAGACAGTGTGAAAATCCTTATGCATTGGATGTTGCTCTGCACGAGTAAGATCTTGGTTTGTAGCAGATTTCCTTCACAAAAAATTAGTGTTGCTGAACAGGCTTTTTGGTGGCTGATGGTGCTACCCAAACTAACGCGGGTAGATGTTTTCCAAATTGCAATTGGAACTAGTGGAGTGGTTCTGTTGCGAGGAGGAGAGATCTGTGTCCTGTTACTATTTAACAGGAGCTGTTGACAGAAAACAGGCAGCACGATATTAGATAGCTCGAACTTCCTAGCAAGGAGTTTGAATGTTTTCAGTTCTACCAACTGTTAACATATTGCAAGATATGCGAGACTTTGTCAAACTCTGTACATCGACATTTAGTGTAAAATGTAAAAAACTCAGTGTCTAATAACGTCATAGTACAGGTATGCATGTAAAGCATGGACATTTGGTCCTGCCCACGACAGGTTAGATTTTGAAATTTAAAAGTGAATGAAAGGTACCTGAGATGCCTTACTGCCTGTTAAACGATTTCAAACGTCAACGTTAACGTTCAAAATCGATGAACAAGCTGTTAGAAGTCTGTTAGTAGATAGTAAGTTTATTGGAAGTGTTTGCCCCAGGGATAACCTTTAGATGGTTCTGAAATGCAAATCAGGCGAAAAGTTGAGGTATCGAAATAAGTGGAGTGTTAGCTACTCATATAAAGTGTGCTTTAAACAGAATGAGGATTATTGACAAAAAGTGCTTTTCCTAAGGGATACACGTGGTGGCTGTGGTTAATACCCTAAGTTACGCGGGTAGCATGCTTCTTGTTGAGGACGGTTCACCTTTGTGCTGTTGCTATTTAACAGAAGCTACTGGCTACTCCTGAAGCGGTGGAGGTTAGATAGCTCCTGCTCCTAAACAAGGGGTTGAGTGTATAGTTTTTACCGGATTATAGACTTGATTGCGACCTGTGTGTATATTAGCCGAGCACAAACAGGGGCATTTGGTAAGTACTTTTATATAACTCACTACGTGGTTAAGATCCACCATAAGATTGGGTCATAGTGTAGGTGCTCAGGTCGAGGTATCACCGCAAAAAAAAGCTTAAGCGACATCATTTTCAAATTTCCTTTTTTTAATAAATGACTTTTTTTGTTTTGCTTTAATGACTTACGTCCTTATTCATAGAAAATAAAACAAGTTAATAGAGGGTTTATGAAGCGGATTTGGTATGAAAATTTGTTTAATAAGGCCGTTAAAGTAAATCGATATCACAATCCTCTTCCCTCTGACCAAGAAACTCATTCAATCGACTTTCTGCAAGAAAACTTTTATAGTGCGATCACAGGCTGCTATACCTGTTAGGAACCACTGCTTGCAGTGTATTTCCCATTTGTGTTACATTATTTATTAACGTACTCCCCTTTACTTGTTTAAAATAGTTGAGTTGTAGGTTTTATATTTTTTTTATTTATTTTTCCAAAATATTAATGACAAGTTTTATTGTTTATTTTTTATTTATTTTTCATATCAGCTGTAATAGAATTATTTAACATTTGTAACGTAGTCTGTAAAGAAAATTATAACAAGCAATAAAAACGTTACATTTAACGACGCCACATAATTGAAAATTATTGTAGTTTTTCAAGTGTTTAGAACTATTCAAGGTTAACAAATAAATATTTAACATACATTTTTTAGTTAGTTTTTACAATTTCTACAATATTTTTATTTATTTAACAAAGTATTTTTTTTAACGATTCCTCGTCTGTTACGCTACAATTTGTAAAAGTCAGGTGCAACGAATTGCTGGTAAAGAATGCGTAAATTTTAAACATTTGTATTTAAGTTTTTTTTTTTTTCTTTCAAGGTAGATGCAGTCTGACAGAAGACCATAGAACATGAGAAAAATTTTAAAATAACGATTTTCTTTACTCAATACTTTTCTGGAAGCAGAAGAAAATTGATTTTATTTTGGCACTTTTATATTATTTGAAATGCATAACTTTTCATAAAGCCTTTCTTTAACTTTTTATTAATTTTCGCATATAGAAAGTTTTATACAAAGCTGTTTTATTTATTTTGATAGAGACACAGACACAGTTAGGAACAACTATTATTGTGATATTCGAAAATAAAAACCTGAGTTGGTACTTAAAAATAAAATTCCGGCAAGACTGATTTGCAATATCCGACTTCTTATCTAACTAAAAACTGATTTCAGGTCTCGGAAAAGCTTTTCTAGGGATTAACTAAAATCTTATCAAAAGTTTTCAAAAAATAACTTTAAATTCGTTTAGGGAATTTAGGGATAAACTAAAATCTTCCAAAAAGTTCTCAAAAAATAACTTTAAATCCGTTTAGGGAATTTATCTGATGTTAAATTGTTTAAAAACGAACTTTTCAGTCGTATAAAAAGATTAAATCGAGTCACGAGTAGTTAAGAATGCACTTTTCATAGACTTGAACCAACTAATTATACCTTCTTATTTTATTTGTTTTTAACATTTTATTTGTTCATTATTTAAACAAATATTCCTCTACATATGTTCATTGTTCTATATCTTTTTATCAGTTCATTCTTGTGAGTTGAGTAGAGTATATTGCTTGTAATAATTTAACATTTAAGCATTGAAATGTACAAGTGAAAAAAATGTGTTTTTATTTTTAGTTTTTTTTTTTATTTTTTATTTTTGTTTCATTATCAGTGGCGCTTGCAACTTTGTAAATTAAAACAACGTAGAACAGATACGATTTAACGCTACTAAATGATTAATTTAAAAAAAAAATATGAATTCTCAATGCTTTTTAAAAGTGTTAAATACATTTCGAGAAAAATATAATTAGTAATGAACATAAAAAGGTATTTAAGGAATACATATTTAATTATGATTTATGTAGTATGTGCAGTGTTGCCACTTTGTGGGTAATTACCCGAATTTGGTATAATTTTTACGGTCGTGGGTAGAGCCTGGGTAATTTCTCTTAGGTGTAATTCAGGTGTAATTTGAAATTTTTACTTCAGAGGCCCTAATAAAATCAAGATTCGATTTCAGTGATGACATTTATTTTATTTTAAATATTGTTGCTATGAAATGCACAGCCTTCTGAACCAAAGTCTCGGTTTCTTTTTAAGAAACGACTTCAATCATTAGACATACATATATTTTCAAATGTTTGGTAATGAATGTTGCAAGATGGACCCTAAGATTTGGATAAAGATGCCTATCATAGTGATTTAGAACCTGAAGTTTATTGAAAAAAGTTATTTAAACTAAAAACTTGCCAAGGGGAAATTATGTATCCAATATTGAAAAATATAATTAATTTTATTTCTATCTTGCTACTTTTTAATGCTTTAGTTTAAAGAATATTTAACGCCCTTTACAGTTGCAAAACTGAGTTACGAAAGGGACAGTTGTATAAAACTCTGCAGGCATTTTGTTTACTTAATAAGGTATAAAGGGTATTTTTTAAGACCATGAAACTTAAAATGGTAGACAACACAAAAAAAAATTAATTTTAATCGCAGATTGATACACGGCATTACGAATTGAAACTGATCTAAAACAAATAGACACCGCGCATGTCCTTGACGAAACGCATTGCAGACGTCCAATTTTGTTTCTCTTTTTCGAATAAAATGAACAATGTTGACCTCCAAGATACCGATTATTGCTGGTTTATCAGCATTAACCACTGACTTCACAGCCCTACGGAAAACAATCAATAAGTGTCACATCGCAAGGCCTTGAAGTCTAATTGACAGTTTATTTTCTCTAAATCAACACATCGCCTTCATTTCACATTTAAGTTGCGAAATTCGATGGCTGATTTTCAAAATATATTTGGATAATTTGGTGGCGTTGTTCAAGCATGAATCTGTTCATGATGATGTGCCTGATCAAAAAGTGAAAACAGTATGGCAGTTCGTTTGACAGCTAACCTTTCGTAAGCTTTATGGGGCTAAAAAGCATCCATTATAAAGCAATAACAAGGAACATTTTAAACCTTCCCAAGATATATCAACCAAATGTGGAAGTTAAACTCATTATTTTAGCAGTTTTGTTTTATGTTTTATTAATTTTGTTTAAGTATTTAATGTTATTTTTGTTAATTTAAATAAAATTAACAGCTTGACTAATATTGATCTTGTTTTAATGAGTTTGTTGTGTTTTTGCTTCCTTATAAATGTCTTTTTATTAAATATAACTTAAATTTTATATCAGGTGTAATTTCGGGTAATTTTGCTTCATCTCAAGTGTAATTTTGAATCTTGCTGGTGGTAACACTGAGTATGTGACATTGTGGCAACGTTATCGTGGTTAAACTTAGCGTTAGCAGTACAGTGTTACCAGTTAAGCCATTTAGGAATTGAAAATTACCTTTAAAGATTAATCGTTAGATCAGTTCTTCATGGAGGTTGTGCTTATGCGTTATACTCTTAGGCAATACACATATCGTCAGCTTAAATGCAAACGGACGTAACTACACAAAAATTCAAAATCAAGCTTTTGATTGATTATGTTTCGTTTTATCAAATTACATGTTCACTCAAATTTTAAGATCCTTGCTTTCTTCTATTACAACTTCTTATTTTTCAGATGTATGTAGGTTAAATATAATGACTTACATTTAAATGCGTTAATTTTAGGACATCCCTTGTAAAATACATTGATTCTTTTAGTAGAACTGGAAGTAGTATTTTTACTTTTTTCATTTTACTTAACACATTATTTTGTAGGCGATGTGTTTACTGGGTCGCGAAACCGTTTTCGAACCTGGACTAATAAGAGGTAAGGGGCGGGGAAGTAAAACCCCCTTATGTCACTACTATGAGTTGATCCGGGCAAGATTCCGAGATGCCGTTAACCGGTCCTGGATGGATAGAACGAATTGCAGTGTGTCTAGGGCATAATGGCCCGAATTAGATGCAAGGGAAATGTTCTATTAGGCTTGGATAGAAGTGGTCTTAGGACTCTCATAAGGTTTTTTGTTGTTGGGTCATTGTTCTGCTAGGGCTTTTATGAGTAAATGGGACAAAACTATACCAGACTTCTGCAGATTATGCGAGAATGCTAGAGACGATTAAGCATGTACTCTGCCACTGTCCTAGGATGCAGGGTCTCAGGCTAGGAGAAAGATTTCACGACGGACGAACTGGGGAGTATCGCTGGATGTAATCCAGTCGATCTACTAGAGTTTGTCAGGGAAATAGGCCGGTTATTTCTTATGAGGGGGGACTGTAGGGAGAGTATTGTTCCATCTACTGTCTACTATCTATCTTAACACTACCTACACAGAAAAAATTATTTTTGCAATTCAAACAAAAAATTTGTAGAATCAAAACGTTTTTTGTCTGAAATCGGTCCTATAAACAAATTCGCCTATTCAAACAATTTATTTGCATTTTGTTTATTGGAAAAAAAACACCGATTTCTTCAAACAAATAATTTTACTGAATCACACAAAAAGTTTACTGAAATTCATATAAATATCAAAACAAATAATTTTTCTGAATCAAACAAAAAAGTATTTGCACAAGCAAAGAAGCGCACACAAGCAAGCACTGTTGGTCTTATTTATAGTCTTATTTATACTATACCTACACGCAATGTTTTTCTTCATCACTCACTGTTGCTGCATCCTTTCCTTTGCTAATGAAGAAGAAATTTAACCAAAAACGGCGGCAGACCGACTCAATATGTTTTTCGTCATCATTCTATTTGTATTTGATGTATTTAAGCAAACAGTTTGAAAAAATTGAAAACGGGATTTTGTTTTTTTTACTAACTTTGAAACCAACCAAAAATTTATTTTGTTTCTTATAATGTTGTTGTTTTTTCTGTTGTTTAAAAAGAGTGAAACGTTTTTTTACCTGCTATTGTTTTTGTCGTGTTTTTACTACAAACCTCGTCACGCTATTTTATCATTTTTCTTATTGCTGTACTTTTTTAAAGCGTCCAAAAATAGACTGCATGTGTTCTTTGTTGTATTTCTTATATTTCACATAAAGAAGTGTTGATTTAAAAAAAAAATGCAAAAAGACGACAACATTAAAAAGCGTTAAATATTTCATACAAAATTATGAAAACTTGAAACCAATAACGCGTATATTATATTTTTGAATAGTTGTCAACATTTTTGTTGGTTAAATAAAAATTAAACAAAAATAGTAATTGGATCAGTAAAAAAATTTGTAGAAATCAAAAAAATTTTCAAACAAGCGTTTGTTTGAAAATAATTCGGCAATAATTTTTTCTGTGTATCAATACCTTTTCTTATTTTCTTTTTTCTTTATTCTTCCTCTATATTGAACGGATTCACAATAGACCGCATTGGTCTCTGAGTGGAGGTGTGCCCTTGGGCGCATAACAATTCTCAACCTAACCTAACTAATCATTAGCCCCTAGGGGTGGGGACTGGTTGTTGGTAGAGAGCCTTTGAAGACAACGCGCAATCAATGTGGAATAAGATCCTTAAAATATCCGGCTACAGACGCAAGTTTCTTCAACAAAAGCTCCTTTTTCTGTCTGGTTATACCTTAGTCGGGTCAGGTTTTGGTCCGCAACTTGAGCGCAGTTCGGTGTGTAGCCGGCACAATGAAGTATAGTTAACTTGGCTTTCTAAGCAGGGGTAAGTGCAGATAATCAAGTGAGTTGCCGTACACACACTTTTTTAAACGCATTAGATATTTAAACAATCCAGAAAAAATATTTTGCGTGGGAACTTTGACAGAACTGTTTAATTTTTACCCCCGCTTAACTAAAACTGACTTGCCCAAACCAAGCGATATTTTAGAATTTGATCTACAAAAAAACTTTAATTAAATTTTATTAAAATAAACCCTAAAATCAATAATTAAGTAACCATGATTATTTATTTCAAAAACAATGACTCATTTTAAAACAATTTCCATACTAACCGAATGTAACCACTATCTAACACTTATTAATAAACACACAAGTGTTAGAAATTGCCGTCATTTGAAACCATAAATTGAAAAAAAAAATTCCACTTCCCAACATGATGTTGATTAAAAAATTCCTTTGAAATAATTAATTTTTATTTACTTTTCTCTCCCGCAATTCAATTGAAACCGGAAATGAACATCACTTAATTCATTGATGATTCTAAGCCGTTTTTCAAAATTTCTACGTAGGAAAACGTTTAAACATAAAAAAATTAAGCCTGGCGCATAATGATTGAAAAATAAAAAAAAAACTTAAATTGTTTAAATGCAAAAAAAATAAAATTATTTAAAATTGCATACACATATCACAAGACTGTCATAAATTCAAATATCATTAACACAATCATCATCATCATGATTTTTTCATCATTATTATGATGAAGGTGTTCATTGTTGCTGATCACAATCATGTTTATCCTTCGTCTACAAACAACTCCTTTCAGCAGCAGCATTTTAATCGTGCCATAAACATTAAAATTGTTAACACAGACCAACAAACCAACCAACCAACATTCACACCAACACCAGGCCACAAGAGGCAACTAGGAGTACGAGCAACTGCTTTAAAAGAGTTTAAAGAGTGGAAATATTTCAGATTCTAAACGATTGTTATTCTTTCTTTTGTAAGGAAAACGTTTTTGCTATAAAACAGCTATAAAGTTAAAGACTTTGTACATTTCCTTACGCGTTTTAATGGAGTTATTAATTTTTATTTTTTGTTTACCATTAAAACAAATAAAAATAAAATATTTAAAATACAACATTGTGGTGATAAGTTGATTTTCAAACAAAACAAAAAAAAATTAAAATTTTGTTAAAAACAAAGCCACGAGAGGAATTAGACTAAAATCTAAGATATTTTATTTAACCCGGAATGCACTCTAAAACGTCCATAATTTGTTCTATTATATTTTTACGTTTTAAATAATTAAACAATAATAATAAAAACTTTGTAAAGGTCAAAGAAGAGTCAATTTATATGTTTTAAATAAATTTTAAAATGTAATACAGTGCAGCTTCGATAGTCCGGACATAAGAAAGTCCGGTCACTCCAATAATTAGGATTAAGGTCGGTCTGCAGCCTAAAATCCCTGAAGCAGCCCATTAAGCTATAAAAAAAAGATAGTGATCCATGAAGAAGACTTTGCTTAAAAGTTTTCAAATAACACTGTGCAACAAAATTCGGGTCGTCGCCTCCAGCCTCAACACTTGGAACGGGAAATGAAAGTAGACTACTAGTAGAGCAAATCTGCCAAAGGGTTTTGAAAAGTTAGCTCGGGTTTCCGAAATATGGGCCCCTAAAATTTTTGAATTTTTTGAAAAAACGTTTGGTTTAAGTCAAAAAAATATACTAAATGTTTTTCTGAGCAAAAAAATAATTTCAGATGTCTTCAGTAGAATCGTATGGCGATTATTTTCTAAGAATCTATCAACCCTCTAACTCTCATTTTAAGGCGTCATTGTTGTCCTATTTCCCAACTCTTACACAAAAGTATACTAAAACGGCACTTTAAATGGTTAAAATGTTCAACGAATATTTTCTGCATCAAATTTCACTAGGGGCCTTCTAAGACCAAAAGTTCGGATTTTCGAAATTTCGAACATTGACATTTTTGAATTTCTTAAAAAGTCGTTTGGTACAAGTCAAAAAATTTTACTAAATGTACTTCTGAGCTAAAAGACTATTTCAGATGTCTTTAGTAGAATTGTATGGCGATTCTTTTCTTAGAATATATTCACCCTCTAACACTAGTAAGTAGATTCCATGGGCAGCTATCAAGACACAGCTCACTTGGGTCCCTTATTGGTCCCTCTGTGATATGATCTACTAGTAGTCTTCTTTCATTTCGTGTTGCAAGTGTTGAGGCTGGTTTTTTTTTTTTTTGGTTGCAGTGTAATTGCTAAATTTATAAAGCACTTTGTCAAGTTTACAGTGCACATAATCGTCCATCTGAGCAGCTAATACGCAATACTATGAATCGATTCATGACCACATTTACTCTTTTGGATAATATTCATCCAAATCGAGCCCGTTCTTTGAGTTCTGACGAAGCCATCGCCACTGTAGGCGTGAGAGTGTTAGAGGACTCGAATATATAGATCCGACGCCCTCCTTCTTACCAATTCGGTCTCTGCCCGTCAACTGCTTTGAAATTTTGAGGAAAGGATTTAAACCTTCATCCATATAAGATACAAATGGTGCAAGCATTAAAGCCAGTGGACTATCAACCGTATCGTGTTTTCAAGGTTTCGTTTAAATGTTCTGAATTCCCATTTCATACTATTGATAAACTGAAAATGATTGTTGATGGGATAAACTATTCCTATGCGCAGATCGTCAGGAAACTTCATCCAAAGATTTTAGAAAAACTCAAGATATTAAACAAATAAAACTGTTAAGCGTATAAGAATTATAAGCCCCAGTTTTACTTATAACAATTTCAAAGCTTAAACAAAAACAACAACAATAAACATCGAATAGGCTGAGACTCTACTGGAAATTGAATCAGATTTTTCTATTCAAATCATCTTCAGCGAGGAGGCTTTTTTCTGGCTTAACGAGTATGTAAACGCTGCAGGCAAACGATTTATGATTTTTTTTTTTATTCCCCATGTCAAAGAAAATCATTAAAAAAAAGCATCACTTTGTTAAGCCAAACGTTCGGTGACAAAATTATCTCAAGAAATGGACTGACCCGTGAAGTGGCCACCTCGTTCCTGTGTTTTGACACCTTTTGACTACTTTTTGTGGCGGTACCTGAAATCTCTGGTCTATGCTGAAAAACCAGCAACGATTAATAGTTAAGAATTCAACATTAGTCGCACTATAAACGAAATTAGACCGGGTGTGCTCAAAAAGTGGTGCAAAATTGGACCGATAGCATGGCGTTCAACAGGAGGCCATTTGCCAGAATTTATTTTTAGGCATTAAATGCCAAGACATTTGTAAGCTTCTGAGCAAATAAATCCATAATTTTGGCCATTCAATGGAATTGTGGTTAATTTTTAAAAACAAGTTAAATGCCTTTAAAAACACAGACCTTGTTTATGTTTTGTTAACGTTAGTATTAAATCCGTGAAATAAACCTTGAGCTTTTGCTTTTAATGCCTTTTTTGTCATAAATTTTGATCTGAATGTCCTTCAATATAAATATAAACATAACATTCGTTGCTGTCCGAGCTAGCAACACCCGTAGTTAGTCGTATCATCGCCGAACGCCAGCGCTTCCGAATTTCGTTGGAAGCCAACTTATCAGCAGCTTAGATATTCGTATCGTATGTAGCCGAAACCCAGCGCTCTAGCATTTCGTTGGTGTCCCGAGTTAGAAGCAACTTATCAATCGCATCGTATTTACCCGAAGGCCAGCGCTCGCGAATTTCGTTGGTGTCCCAGTTATGAGAAGCCGTAGTTAGCCGAACACACGAACCCCCGAATTCCTTCTATGTTCAAAGCGCTTGGCTTATCTTTACGAAGTATTAAATCTTGAGCACAGCCAATCACGGAGGCCACCTCATGCCCCGTATTCGGCGTAGTTTCGATTGTATTACTAGATACTAATAAACTATAATCGAAAACGTTAAATTATCATTTTCTCTAACAGATCATATCATAAGTACCTCAAACGCTGCTCCTGCGATATTCCGAAAGCTGTAATCCTTTATCTTCTACTTCCAATTACTTATTTATTTTATGTAGATTATGACATTTTAAAAGAAAATTGATCAAGTGCAATAGTCAAAACAATAAATTCCTACAACTCATAAAAATACTGGTTTTCTTATAGTCCTTTTTATCGTTTTTTTTTAGTATATTCCCATAATACTCACCTCAAATCTAATATAATTATTTGAATATATGTACATATATTTTTAATTTAACAGCCATTAAATATATCTCGAGTATTTTTTGTCATATAAATAAAAATTTAAATACTGGTTTTCTTCTTTTAAAAACTCAAACTCAAAGAATTTCATTAAAATGCCGTCCTATTTCTACTACATACTGTCCAATATATCACTGCTTAAATACCAAGTGCCATAAAATATTGTTAAGAAGAAAAAAAAGGAGACCACAATTAAGTTGGCTAAAGACTTAATGACAAGAAATACTAAGATTTGAAATATTAAGTTGTTGCATCATTATTTTGTTAATATTGCGAAATACCGCCCAAAAAATTACTATACTTTAGATCCTTTTGATTATTGATCATAACTACTACATATGCTGCTAGTTCTGCCTTGTTGTAGTTGCTGATCATGATGGTTTCGATTCTTTTCCTTTTTTAACACTTTTAAATACTGAGCAGAAGACAAGCAAAAAATATCCCGTGAACGAAACACTTGAAAAATATTTTCCCATAAAAATATCCTCCTTCCAAAGGCATCATCTAACTTCAGGTATGTAGATGTATTTGTATTGTATATCATATCATGTGGACTAGTCACAGGCTCTACATGCAAACCAGACTAGTCTGACAAAGAACATTGTCAGCAGCAGAAGCAGCTGCAGCAGAAGCAGCTGCAGCAGCAGCACCAATGTCGAAATTTTAACGACAGACATATTTGCATGTTCAGTTCAAGGCAGAGTATAGTGGCAATGAATCCAAAGTTACGTATGAACGAACTTCTTGAACAAGAAAAGAAAGATGGATGGATGGAAGGACGGACGGACGAACGAACGATATACACAAGTGACGTGTTTGGAATTCTTAAACGGTTTCAAGCGACGAAATTGTACAAAAGCAAAGAAACATTTTGTACATATTTTGCTTTCGATGTCGTTTTATTCCGTTTCTATTAGTTAATTTTAAGTTTTTTTTTTCTTTTTTTTTTAAATTTATTTTTCATTTCATACATGAATTTATGAATGAATGTCAGAGTCAAAACCACTACCACAACCACTGACACCACCACCATCAACGTTATCATTATCGTCATCATCATCGGAATCATCATCATGATCTCCACCATTCCTTAGCCACAGCAGAAATCATTTTGATCATCATCATAATTATCATCATGTAAGTTTCATTTAAGTTGTAGATTTTAGTGCATGCAGCACAAAACTTTGTGTGTTTGTGTTGTTGCGTGTTGTACATACAATATTGTAGCAAGTCCGAAGGGCATCTTTCATGTTGCTGTTGTTGTTATTGTCGTCGTTGCTGTTCTCAACAAGTCTAAATTTATTTCGCATAACAAGCTTGTTGCAACGTTTGCTCGTTTATTTGTTCATTCGTGAATGAGTGTGTTGGTTTGTGTTTCTCTAAGTTTACATAAGTTCGTTACATGTTAAAATTATTCCTTATGTTTGTTTATTTATTTGTTTTTAAATTCTGCGTTTTTTTATTATTTTCTTTTCTTTTTGCAATCACCACCACCGCCTTAGCCACCAACCACCATGCAACAATCACCACCACTGCCGTCATCATCATCGCGATCATCATCGTCTTGATCAGCAATTCACATATGTGCCAAGCAAACCAATTCAACAGCAAAAGAATATTTTCGCAAAGTCTCTCTTTTAATTTGTTGTTTTTTTTTTTTTTTTTGCTTTTTCTCAAAAACTTACACAGACTCTGTGTGGCGGCCAGTTTCTGTCAGTCGTCATCATCGTTATTGTCGTCGTCATTTGGCAATTCATGCCTAAATTGTGGAAAAGACATAAGAATGGTGTATATGTTTGTGATTTGCATTTAGCAACATCCCAACTGCACAATGGGCTTGAAAGGGGACACAATTGCAGTAGGAAAAGCTTTTGGGGATCTTAAGAAATGGAGAGAGAGGCGACTCGAAATTTCGAATATATGCCTGCCACTACCAAATTATTGAAAATCGACTGATCGCAACAACTCAGCATGTTTCACAAAGTTCTTTAAAGATACTAGTGGTGGACAACTATTTCAAAATTTTTGTATGTAAAAAGTAGCAAAAGACACTCTTCACAAAAGTTGTACTGATGTCAAATATATAGGCCCCTATTACGGTTTACAACTCAACTCAGTTGAGTTGTAATAAATACAATTGTTGTAATTTTTGTTATGTTTTTGTTCACCGCAATTTAGCAAAGTTGTAGTCCATAATACAAAAATTACAACTCAACTTTTTTACAGTTGCGAAAAGATGTAGCAAAATATTTGTAGAAGCTTCGAAAGCTTTTAAAAGCTCTTAACAATCTCGATCATAATGCTTTTGTTCCAAATGCGAGCTTCATTTACGCTGCTTAAATAGTTAAGATCGTTTCATCTAAAGTTTGCTCAGACGAATTTTTTTGATTCGCAAAAAAAATTTTTTATTTTTTTTTTTTAAGAAAATGATCAAATATTTTTTTTTACCTAAACAAATCCCGCGAACGCTGCGCTTGTCTGCAGGAGACCAGAGCCTCTGGTGGGAATCGAACCCGCACACACTGCGCTGTTAGACTAGTTCACTACCAGCAAGCCTACCGTGGCACTCTTGTATGTAGATTTGTAGAATTTGATAGCGTCGATTACAGGTTACAATTTTTTGCTGGTTTCCGAGTTCCATAGATGTCGTCACAATTTGTTTTATTAAATAAAAAAAGTTCTGTCATAAGCCTCTTCCAGCCAATTAAAGACTTTAAACGAAAAAAGTCCAGAAAAAAATTCGTGTAATGCTCTTGTTTTTCTCGAAGCCAGAAAGTTGTGCAGTTAGAAAGTAATGCAGACGGTAAGCAATACCTATTACAAAGTACGTAAATAAAACTAATTATTCTTTTCAAATGTTTAATAAAAGTATTAAAAAAGAAATAAATGTTTTAGAATTATTTATTCACAATTTACCCTGAACGAAACCTGGGTGCAAGTGTCTCCAACCAAGTCACCAGTTTTGTCGACTATACAAGTGACATTGTCAACGAAGTGTCTACACTACATTACATTTGCCACTATATTTGGCTTTAATACGAAGAAATTTTATCAATAACAACTGAGAAGTACAATTCCTATAAAAGTTGAAGAAATAATAAAAAAGATTGTTACGATTTCGTATTCATACAAAAAGTGTAGACTACTTTTACTAAAATGTACTAGCGATTCTCTGGTTCCAATGTCTACATATGTTCGCAAAGGAACTACCTAGTCAGAAGAACCAACGTCAGTAGTAGATCTCCAATGACACGCACATGTTAAATGTCTTTTGTAAATAACATTGCCTGGGGTATAATAAGTCACTAGTACTGGTGACTGTGTCAATAGTGAATCACTAAAGATTCACTAGTGACATTTCCTGCAGAATAATTTCTATAAAATTTATTATTTACATACTTAGTTTGGGTTCACATTATGAAAGTTTTCTTTCAGAAAGTCTGAGTTTATTAGTGAGAGGAAAGAGAATATACTATTCTCAGCTCTCCTCTCACCAATTAACTCAGATTATCTGAAAGAAAACTTCTATAGTGTGAACCCAGACAAAATTCTTAATTTTTAACAGAATTTATTCCTTTCGAATGTTAAACTCCTTCTTTTTAATAAAAATCTGCCTGCAAAAGTAAGTCTACTACTCCCATTGTGCAACCACATGACAATTGTCATATAACTTTACAAAAAAAAAAAGCCCAGAGAGAGAGGACAGCAAAAAATGTTTAATAATAATGAAGTAGAAGAATATTAAGTATTCAAAACTGAGTATGATTTGCGGTGCAAATTAACATATGTTTCTTTTTTTTTCTACAACATTTTTGTTGCTTTCTTCGTTTTTGGAACTTGCAACGATTTTTTATGACTATTTCGTAAAGTCGAGGCAAAAAAGAAAACAAAAAAAAGACACAGGATGTGGAAAAATATATTCGTAGATTTTTTAAAAATCTAAAGTTGAGTATATTGAAAGAAATGTTTTTTAAAAATAAAAGAGACATATAAAAAAAACCATAATTCAACAATAAAACACAACCACGTTTGTGATGAGATGTGGCTGGAGTTGATGATGATATTAAAGGAACAAAAATCTAAAAAATATGTATTTAAAAAAAAATAAGTGTGTAAATCTTAATTCAAGCGGACACAACAAAACACAAAAACTCAGCCGCCGCCGTCACCACCACCTCTGACAGCCAGTCATCCAGCCAGCCAGCCAGCCAGCCAGCCATCCAGGCCGTAAGTAGTTAAATGGTACATACCGTACCAATACAATTATTTTCAGAAGCTATAAAGAGTAACCACCATCACTCCATCTCACATCATCATATGATCTGTGAATGGTCATGTAAAGGTTGCCTTTTTTTCTTACATTTAATTTATTTTAGTTTTGCTTTTTTTTTTTTATTTCGCCTCAGAAGAATGGTCTGGGAGGGAGTTCGTTTGGTGGTTTGGTTGAGACAATGGCGGTAGTTCGAGACACAGAACAAATATACATTTTCTTATTTTTTCCAAAATGCATATTCATCATCATTTTATGTTTAAATTCTTTTTGTAAATGATGTGTGCATAATCTGTGTGAGACTAGAAGAGAATAAACTCAAGTTATAGATCAGATATTTAGCTAAAAAAAAAGTACAAGGACAGCAGGACAGACATTTTCAGACAGAAGCTACAAAAGAAAATTTTGTTTTTAATAATTGTGGTAAATGTTATTTTAATTTTATGATTCTGCTGTTTAAGAAATTTTCTCCACTTCAAAAAATAATTCAAGATCAATTTCAGAAAGTTTGATGGTTTGGTTTTTAACTGTCAAAGGAGCAGTGGTCGGTCAGCTATGCATGTTACTGGACTGACGAAGTGGTTCGGCTCTTTGCACATGCACAACACGAATGTAGGATTCCTTATTTCCTGAACTTTTGCCCTTTTCGAGAATGTTTAAAATTTATCTTTCATTTCCAGGAATACTTGGGGAAAATAATGTAAAAAAATATTTTATTAATTAAAAAAAATTGAGTGATTTGTATTATTTGGGACCTGTATTCGATTATCGAACCCATTACAGGTAGTTAATCTCTTTTAGACAAAATTCAGTGAATTCACTGCTCGCATCATTGTAAATGTGTGCCCCTTTTATAGTTTACAACTCAACTCTAGTTCAGTTGAAATTTTGCAGTTTTTGTTTTATCGTTTACAACTCTGTTATAGTGCGGTTAACAAAAATATCAAGAAATTACAACTAATCACTAGCAGTTGTTTTAATTTCAACTCCACTGAACAAAAGGCCCTGAAAGGAATGAACAGTATGGATTTAGAGAGAAATTCGAACTATCCTTTAAAGCGCAGCTATAACAATGCTATTTTTGTAGACGTCCTTCTTTGCTTTAAAAAGTGGGGCTATTCTCTATTACGATGCGAATGCAAATTCGATACGAAACCTAAATGCAATAAGAGGCCAATTAGCAATGCTCGTTCGCTTACACAAACCCTATCGCAAAATTTTTCGAAATAAAGGAAAACTAGGAATAAAAATGAAAGATGACGCAGATTGACAGCAATGGAATGTCAAAATATGTTAACAAAAAAGGAAAGTTAAGCCTCTTAACGTATTTTTGTTGAACATTTTATTAAAATAAATAGTGATGATTTGCGAAACGCATTAATCACTCGATTTGCTACCATTTTTCTTGCGCTTCGCAATAGAGAGTATCCCTCTAGGTAATCCTTCTTATTGACTAAGAAGCACTCAACTCTTGGCGTAGCACTTTTAGAGGTTTATATTATCTGATCTCATGATCACGGCTGAACAGAGGATCATGAGAGCCAGTAGAGCCTGGAAACTTATAGATCGTAGACTGGTTATTGGTTTTGTGATCACGGTATCACGTAAAGGCTGTGGTTTAAAAAAAAATCGCGTACAGAAAGATCTTTACAATTCAAGACTAGAGGTTGTCCCAGGCAAGGCAAAGTTTTCTTAATGGCGGATCCCATTTGTGGAGTCGCTATACAACAGAAACTGCAGTTACAATGGAGGTTAGAGACTGGCAGCTCCTAAAAAGGAAGGCTAATGCATGATCCTCTCAATTACACAGGCCTGCAAAATTTGGAGAAAAAAAAAGTCGAAATCCTGGAACTAGAGTATATTTTTCTAAGGGTTTAGGCTGCGCTGAATCCGAAACATAAAAAAATCTTTAAAAAATATACAAATACAGTGGTATCCCGGTTTAACGAATTATATATTGTCAGGCCCTTTCGTTATATCGAAAAATTCTTTAAATCCCGAAGTTTTTTTTTTAATACATTTTTATTAATAAAACAAAGTAAATTCGTTTATTTCCATTCGTAACACAAACAAAAAATAAATACTTAATATCATTTTCAACTAAATGAGTACATAGTGGAGAACAAAACTAATAATAATGAACTCAAAAAACGTAAAACATATTCAAGTTATTTAAAATAATCCTTTATATTTGTATGTTTTTGAAGTGCTTTAATCGAGCATTGAACGGCTTCTTCCTGGAGCTCTCTTAGCAAAATCGTTTCGATATTGTTTTCATCCCCCACTTAATACACTGTTCAAAGTGCTTTATTGCATCCGAATGTTTCACTTTCATTCCAGTTTCTAGAGTAGGCTCGTTTTCTTTATGTTTATCACTTTCATCACCTTCACATGGGATCATCATGATTTTCATTGACCCATACGTTTAGATCGTCCGGTGTTTAATTCAACTAAATATTTCAAATGTAGTTCTCTTAACTCGTTTTTTCCAGTAAAATCGCTCTTACAAATATGTTTGCATTCATTCTATTTTGTTTTTGCAAATTTGTTTTGTAAAAATTCGTTATATAGAGTACAAATTTTGCTGTTTGTTCGTAATATTAGGTACTCAATGGAAAAATTATGGCCGTACGTTAAACTGCGAAATCGTAAAATTGTCTATGCCGAATATAATATGCTCTTCAGCATGGTGCGTTAAGAAAAGAAAGCTACATTAATACCGTTCTAAAGATATAAACAAATATATTTTGTGCCACGCCCACTTATCCAATACCGCCCACATCCTGTCGGATGTTGTGTATTGATAACCAAGATGCTTGTGCCTGATTTGCCGTTCTCCAAATATAAACAAAAATTAGAGGCAGTCGTGGTTGTTTGCTCATCTTTCAGCCATTTATGCACCGATCTTACTGAATTTCAAAAGCAAACAACTCCGGACTATTTGTGACATAAATTCTTAACCACCGGTACACCATCGCATCTGGGTTCTTCGGAAAACCCATTTCAACGGACATCTTTAAATCTATTTCGCTCTTCATAAGGACCCAGACAGATGTTCTGAGTACAGATTCAGATTCAGCAAAACTCATTTACAGTATACTCTGGTTAATGGTTAAAAAATTGTTTGGCCAGTGTTATTATATGCTAGTTTACACTATCACACAAGTCTTACGTATTCTATAATACTTTGTAACATAGAAATCTAATGAGTTTTGTTGCGACTGTCAAAAAATCTAATTTAACATTACAGTTTCTGTTCACACTATCACAAATGAACATGCTTTTGTTAAAATGCAACCGTGATCAAATGAAAAGTATAATTAACAAGGTTTCGTTTAAATGTGCTAAATTCCCATTTCATACTATTGATAAACTGAAATTTATTGTTGATGGGATAAGCTATACAGTTTACCACTATGTAGTGTGAAATGGCAATTTAGCATATTTAAACGAAACCTTGTTAACAAAATTTTTTAATCCCAAGAAAAACTTTGGTAAAAGTATTATCGTTTTGAAAAATTTCAAAAATTTATGAAGTCGTATGGGATGTCAAATGGTTTTTCGTAATACATACCTGACATTTGTATGACACATTGCATTCACACTATCACACTTTTACATATTACTTGAGTTTTTGACAACTATTAATACAAAGTATAATACACAGAAAAAATTATTTTTCCAATTCAAACAAAAAATTTGTAGAATCAAACAATTTTTTGTCTGAAATCGGTCCTATAAACAAATTCGCATATTCAAACAATTTATTTGCATTTTGTTTATTGAAAAAAACACTGATTTTTTCAAACAAATAATTTAACTGAATCAAACAAAAAGTTTACTGAAATTCATATACTAAATTTCAAAATCAAAAAAAAAAGGTTTTTGCACAAGCAATGATGCGCACACAAGCTGGCACTGTATTAGAAGATGATGGCAGAGAGAGCAGAGCGGCCGGCTGGCTTTGAGACACATTTTTTTGTTGGAATAATTTTTGAACGAAGTCTTTTTTTATACACACCATGTTTTTCGTCATCACTCACTGTTGCTGTATCCTTTCCTTTGCTAATGAAGAAGAAATGTTACCCAAAAACGGCGACAGACCGACTCGATATGTTTTTCGTCATCATTATATTTTTGGATTTGATGTATTTAAGCAAACAGTTTGAAAAAATTGAATACGGGATTTTGGTTTTTTTTTTAACCAACTTTGAAACCAACCAAAAATTTATTTTGTTTCTTATAATGTTGTTGTTGTTTCTGTTGTTTAAAAAGAGTGAAACGTTTTTTTACCTGCTATATTTTTGTTTTTTTTTTTACTTCAAACCTCTTCATCTTTCTTACTGTTGTACTTTTTTTAAAGTGTCCAAAAATAGACTGTATGTGTTTTTTGTTGTAGTTCTTATATTTCACATTAGGAAGTGTTGCTTACGATCAAATAAAAAAATGCAAAAAGACGACAACATTAAAAAGCATTAAATATTTCATACAAAATTATGAAAACTTGAAACCAATAACGCGTGTATTATATTTTTGAATGGTTGTCAACATTTTTGTTGGTTAAATAAAACTCAAACAAAAATTTTAATTGAATCAGTAAAAAAATTTGTAGAAATTAAAAAAAATTTCAAACAAGCGTTTGTTTGAAAATAATTCGGCAATAATTTTTTCTGTGTAGTGTAAACGAGCCTTTATTATAAGGGTGGTTAAATTGTAAGGGCCGATGTTGAATGTGAACCACACCTAAACGCCAAGTTTTTTTCCGAATTTTATTTGACATTTCTCTATTTCCGACTTACTCAATTTGAACCATGGAGAGATACACAATCCAACAACGTGTTAAAGTTATCCAGACTTATTATGAAATGGGCGTTCAAATCAAAATGCGTATCAGCTTCAGTGATGAGGCGCATTTTCACCTCAGTAGATTCGTCAATAAGCAGAATTGCCGCATTTGGGCGAATGATAATCCAAGAGTGATTGTCGAAAAACCAATGCACCCACAAAGAGTGACTGTTTGGTGCGGTTTATGGGCTGGCGGCATCATCGGGCCGTATTTTTTCCAAAATGAGGCCGGTCAGGCAGTTACTGTGAATGGTGTTCGCTATCGTGAGATGATAACGAACTTTTTATGGCCCGAATTGGAAGATATGGATGTGGACGATATGTGGTTTCAGCAGGACGGTGCCACTTGCCACACAGCTAACGAAACAATGGCTCTTTTGCGCAACAAATTCAATGGCCGTGTTATCTCACGTAATGGCGATGTCAATTGGCCGCCAAGATCATGTGATTTGACACCGTTGGACTTTTTTCTTTGGGGTTATTTTAAAGAAAAGGTGTACGTCGATAAGCCAGCAACAATTCAAGAGCTAAAGGATGAGATAATTCGGCACATTAACGGCATAGAACCTCCATTATGCCTCAGGGTCATCGAAAATTTGGACCATCGGATGGAGGTGTGCCGCCGTGGTCGCGGCGCCCATTTGGCCGATATTTTGTTCCATACATAATTGAGTAATACCAATATATCATAATAAAATAAAATTACAATAATTTCCTAAATAGTTTGTGTTTTATTCAAAATCAACATCGGCCCTTGAAATTTAACCACCACGTAAATGCCATCTTTGCGCGTTTTTCACACATGGGGGCGTTACAACACAAAAAGCTTAGGTGAACATGAGAGGTTCTCACGTTTATTAATAACACTTTATGACGGAAAGTGGTACCTTTGATTAAAACGTATGGCAGCTTTTGGATACTGGCAGTAATCCATTTATCCAATTCATTATGCAAAAGAGAGTGAAAGTTCACATTTAGCCCATACACCTGTTTGGGCTTGATGTGTTGGTTAACTAATATGAGCTTTAACTTTTCTTTGCATAAGGGGGAAATCTTTACTGAGAAAGAAAACTTCATCTAAAACCATATTTTTTATTTTTTTATTCCAACTACAATGACTCATTCATTAACAAACATATAAAAATACATTGAATCAATTTATGAAAATAAATTGCAATAGAAACTCCACTTTATCCCAGACAGAACTAAAAATACAAGAAATTTCATTTCATTAAAAAAAAAAGAAACCATCTCAGACACTATAACTAAACAGCACAAGTATAACTTGCAAAATGGAATTTCATTGAAGAACAAAAAAAAAATTAAAAAATAAACTGCAACATAAAATACATACAATTATACACTTGCACAAACACAAACATATAATTTAAAAAATAAAATGCATACAAATATACAAACATTCACACAATATCTAAAAGCTAAAGGACCTCACAAGAGTATAATGTGTGGGCTAACTCTCTCACACTCGATCCACACACACACACACACACACGCACGGACACAAAATAAAAAACAAAACTAAAACTACTGCAGACAGACCACAGGAAAATTCATGCTACATGATGTCTGTCTGCCACCATACAAAATCTGAGCAATAATCAGACATTGAATGGACTTTAAAAATACAAAACAACAACAACAACGACAAAAAATTTTATAATCTTAAAAAATATTAAAAAAGCAGTTTAATCAAAACTTTAACTCGAAATACAAAAAAAAAATCATATTTAATGTAAACAATAAGATTCAACAATATACAAGACTCTAGTGTTATACGATGATGTTCTTATGTAATCTACAAACATTTTATGGATTCAACAATCTTAAAGGAATAAACAAACAAACTAACAAAAACGTTGTTTAAAAAAATATACAATCCTTCAGAGATTGTATACATTTTTTTTTTCTACTGGAACAAAATGTATCTGAATCTGATATATTGTCAAATACTTAAATAAACATTTAAAACAAAAAAAATTTTTTTTAAAGCGAATCCAAAATCGAGTCTTCAGCAAAAATCTCTGAGAAGGAAAAAAGTTGTTGGTAGATTTTTTTTTCTGATGTTCAGAAAATCACTGGCATATCTAAACGCCAGTTAGTATGGAAAAAACAAATAAAATATCTTGTGAATATTGTTCATTTCACAGCATAAAATAAATAAACAAAATTTTACAATACGGGTTTCGAAAGTGCGGTCGGTTTTTAATGTAATGCGATTAATCGTTTAGAAGAAAAAAACCGAATAAATGTGCACGATCCTCTCTCTCTCTTATGGGGGTGTTTGTAGCCGCAAACATTAACAAAAAATTCGAAGTCATAATTAATTTTTTTTTAATTTACGGAATTGCATTTTTTAAGATACCTACTATTGGAGCGTTAAGAGCAAAACTTATAAACCACAATCAACTAAGTAGCACACCACAAAAATTAAAATTGTATACATTTACCAGAATTTTTGATCAGTTGTGACACTTTTTGTAAAACTACTTTTGTAAGAACCTCCCCCTTGAGAAGCACTTTTTATTACAAGATTTTTTAAAAACTAGATAGCGAAAAATAAGTAGCACACCCTATAAACTTGTCTTTAGTAAGTAGCACACCTTGAAAACTACATTAAAAGTTTTTGAATTACTTATACATTCATTTAACTTAAGATATTAACCCATTTACGCTCGCTGTGCCAACACTTCATTTTTTACGGCTTACGACAAAGTTTTTGACATTATTCAATATATGTTTTCTTTATTGATAAATTAAAATTTCAGAAATTTCTATAACATAAAAAAGTGCCAATTTGGGTACACCTCAAAAAATAAACAATATTTTATTTTTTGTCCGGAAGTTTTTGTATGGGCATGAATAGGTTAAAGAAGCACACACTATAAAAACTTTTTGAAGTTAATATTCCTAGATTTTCAACAAAGGAGAAAAGTTTCCAGACATAAAAAGTTCGTATATATATATAAGGACAATATTTTGTATAATTATTTTATTGATTACAGCACTAAATAATATTATTGAATAAAGCCCTAAAATGCTGTACTTTTCCGTTAAATACAGGACGGATGGTCACCTTAAATATAACAGGATATATTGAGGTAGCACACCTTATAAAATAACATAATTCAATTAGTGCACTTTACAAAAAAAATATCACTTACAGATAACATTAAGAATACTAATTAGTATCAACTAAGTAGCACACAATAAAAATTCAAATTTTACAAAAATTTATTATCAGTTGTGATGCATTTTTTTGTTACAACATCCCATAAGAAGCACTTTGGACTACAAGAAGAGTTTTAGTTAATTATATTGCGAAAAATAAGTAGCACACCCTATAAAATTGCAATACTTAAGTAGCACAACTGGAAAACTATATTAAAAATAATGTGAATAACTAGCACATTCTTTTAATTTAATATATTAAAGAATCACACACTATTAAACAAGAGAATTTAGGTAGCACATCCTACAAAACAAAACAATTTAAAGGGATTTTCTAAAGTTCATTTTAGTAGCACATCTTGTAAACCACTATCAATTAGGTAGCACACCATGCAAATCAAAAAATAGATAGAAACTACTTTTAAATTTCTTAGAATTCTTTTGAAATGAACATCTTTTAAGCAGCACACCCTATTATAAGAAAGTTTTTGGTAAATTAGTAAGAGAAAACTAGTAGCACATCTTAACAGTTATTACATCGGTATTTTTAATTAATTGAATGGTTTTTTTTTTAGCTTAATCTTAAAACTTAAACTCTTTAAGTAGTACAGACTGTAAACCTACATAATTTAAGTAGCACACCCTATAAAACAACATAATTTAGGTGGTGTATACCAGAGAACGGCTTTGTGCAATTGCAAAAAAATCGCATTAAATGAACAGCAAAAATACACTCGCTTGCGGTCATACAATCAAACATCGTGCTTTGTTATTTATACAATCGTTAGCTTCGTTTTCTAATAAAGATGTTTGTGTTTTCGGTGCGACAATGATTGTTTTGGTAAAGAAAAAAAAAATACAAGCAAAAAAGCCAGAAATCAAGCAATTATTACTCATGAAGACATTCAGAAGTAACTATGTAGTAAAAGAAAAAAAAATTGAAATGAAACTAAACGCACATATCGTCCATTTGCTGCAAGACCGGCATAACTCAAAAAATGAAATTTTGGAGTTAGAGATGCAAAATTGTTCGATTTGTTTTTCTTTATATTGTGTATTAAATTCATCTTTATATCTTTTATACTTTCCCAGTTTGAAGAGAATGTGTCTTCTTTTTTTCTAAGTAGTTAGAGCAAATCAAAAACTTTAAATGCGTTTATCTCGAAATGGATTTTTTTGAGTTATACCGGTCTTGCAGCAAGTGGACATTTAAATTTTGAAATATATATTAAAAAAATTTTTAAAGTTAAAATAAATAGCACACCTTTTTATTGTATTCTAAATTTCTATACAAAATTATTTTTTTAATGTTACGATTAAAATATCCAAATAAAATTTCGTTTAAATGGCACACCATAAATACAAATTTATCTAAAACGTTAAACGAATTATGGCGCTTTAAAATGCCGATAAATTCCTAAAATACACAAACACCCAAACCTAAAAATGTTTACTCGAATATTTACTCGGTAGTTTGCTTGTTTGTTGTCTGGCTGGGCTGCTTGTTGAGAAGATTTTTGCATTTTTAACTTGTATTTACTTGATGATTCTTAAAAGTAAAAAACCTATAAATGCCGACAAATTCATTGGAAAAAAACAACGAAACCCCCCAAAACACATCTTAAGACGAGCTAAGCTGAACAAAATAAGAAGAGAAGGGACAGACAGGCAGGAATGAAGAAACTAACATGATCAAAAATTATGAGAAACAATAAACAACAACAGCGAAACTTTAAATACTCAAATTCACACTCTTACACAAACTTAGACTGAGAGCCCAAAAACGATACGCGATATGCCAAGAAGTAATAAATGGTTAAAAGAAAACGAAATCAGCAGGCACATCATCCAGCCAGGACCGCGAGCACAGGGCAAGCCAACAGCATCCCACAACTTAACAATGAATTGGAAAAGAAGAAAATATTTCAAGACAATTTAACACTCCATGTAATAAGAAGAAACAAAAGGGAAAAACATACGAGTAAAAATGAATTATATGCGCTAAATTAATTCTGCTATTTTATAAAAAGTCTATTGCTAAATTATAGTTTCTTACTAAAAATGGTGGGGGGGGGTGGTGAAAATAAAAGATCACACGGTGCTACAAATGAGCACTTTTTTTATACTAGTGTAGGTTATAGACCCTATTGAGTAGACCATAAATCAATTTTAAAAAGTTCGGAGACACCCTAAAATTTCGGAGTTATTCCGAAAAAACCATTTTCGGGTAGGTTCGAGTACCTTTGAACACGTAACTCAGTTGATTCAAATCCGAATTTTGTATTTTTTTTTTAGACGATTTCAGAAAGTACTCGAACCTACCCGAAAATGGTTTTATCGGAATAACTCCGAAATTTGAGGGTGTTTCCGAACTTTTTAAAATTGATTTATGATCTACTCAATAAGGGGTATAACCTACACTAGGTCATTTTCCAAGTATATTTTCACTGTAGCACCGTGTAATTCTTTAAGGCAGACAACTAAATTTCAATTGCCCTAGTTTTAAATATTTTTTTTTATTAAATCTGATTTCACTAGGTCTATTCGAAATTTCCCTGAACTGTTTAACTTAATATATAAATCTCTTTGCCCCTTTCTCCCAACCCATTACAAACATCACAGGCTTTTGAAAAGAGGCTTTAGGTTATTTTCTTAAATATGCAAACTTTTATTTTAGTTGATATATTTCTTCTTCATTTAGCTCTTGTTACTTTAATTTCATTTCGTTTAATTCAGTCGGTCACCATGTCCATAAGCGATGTTTAAAATAAAATAATAAAACACAAAACCAAAAAAACTTCAGAAACAAAACAACAAGTAAATTCCAGGAATTTGATCATCATCAACACACTGGTATTCGTATGATGTCGTTATTGCTGAGACGAAAACGACGACGACGAAGGCATAATGACAAAAACAACAGCAACAGCAACAAGTTATAGTAGTTAAGATACTTAAAAACGCTTTAAAAGCAACATCAGCAGCAAGCAGGCCAACGAAAAAAAAATCAAAAAAACTAAATTTCTTTGTATGTATTAGTCGTATGTACGAAAACCAAAAAAAAAAACTACCTACGAATTGTACGAATTTAAAAAGAATCGCAAGAATACACGAATACGAAAATCGGCAGCAGCAGCAGCAATATCAATAGCGCAACAACATCAACTATAAAAGAAGTAACAACAGCAACAAATACAATATTAACAACAACAACAACAACAACAATTGAAAGAATAATCAATTTAACGAGTGTAAAGTTACGCGCTTAAATTAGAGTGACCAGCACCCGTATTCCGTAATTCGCTTAGCTAAAGCTAAATCTCTATCGCTAAAATGCCTTAGAGAATACTAAACTTAAAAATTTTAGGCCCTAAATTTGTAAAACGCAACGCAATCCCAAAAATAACATTGAAAGCAAAAACAATGTCAAAAATTTGTCAAAATTTTATTGTTGCTTTCTACAGAAATACATATTGCGTTTTAAAATTATCAACGCCACAAGATATGGAGCGTTTGAAATTTAAAACTTCAATATACATTTCTATAGAAAACAACAACAAAATTATGAAATATTTTCGATTTTGTTTTTGCTTTCAATATAATTGTTGGCGTTGCGTGTGCGTTTTACAAGTTTAGGGCCTTAGTGATGACAATAAAAGCTAAAATAACGGTGAATTAAATTGTTATGGCATTGCCAAATTTAGCAATGCACGTTACAGTACTGCATTCGTAGCCAAAAATCGCTAAATTAGCGAATTACATCGCATCGAAAAGATGTGAAACAAAATATTCCATCGTTTCCGCAAAGTGAGAAAAAATTGTGTCTGAAACTCATGTTAAAAACCATCAAAAGAGATAACGTCGTTACGTTATAAATGTCATAACTAGGGAAACCATAAATATGCAATTGCATGTTTTTCCTTGTGCGACCAATGAAGGAAGAAACAACCCAATAAAAAATTTTATCATTTTGCGAAGCACTAATGGTACATTTATAAAAATAAGCGCACAATTATGCGCTACGCAATAAGACATACAGAAATGCAGTAAAGTAAGTGAAATAACTCTCAACAATTTTTATAAAAAAAAAATTAAATTTCAAGTGCTACGGCATTCCCTTACTACGAAGCAGGTTTGTAAGGGAGAATACTAAAAAATAACTGTAAAAAAACATTCAGTGTGTAAAGCTGTTCGTTACATCCAACAATTTTTTTATGCGCTGAATAATGCGCTTTATGTGTCAAAAATGTATTGCTTCAAAGTGGGAACTCGCCATATAAAATTCATGGGCTCAATTAAAGCCGCCAATGACAGCGGCTGCGCCGTGAAATTTCTTAATTTGTGTGACTAAGTTTATTTTACATATTTGCGTTTTAAAGTATTTATTTCTTTGTCAAAAATGGTATAACACATTTATTTTTTAAATCGTTTTAAATACAAAATTCTCTTCTTCACTAAAAACTTTAGTGAAACTTAAGTCACCGATGTGGTACACGTAGGCCCAGAACAGACGGTGAAACGCAACTGCAACGAAACTGCAACTTCTAGTTATTTTTGTTATGAAAATTAACTTAATATAGAGTTAAATACTATCCTGAAAATTGGGCATAAGACACTGTATGGAAGTGCAGAGTGTTGGCAATATTTTGGTCAGCTCTTTGTTTCAAACAAAATGGTTTTAGAAAAGTACAAGATTTGCAGCTTGTGCTTTAAGTCGGTTAGCACAATTTTGAAATTTAAAGCTTACATTTTTATTAATAATTTATTGCAGAAAGCTTTACTTTTTGTAAATGGAGATGTGGTCCTACAGATAACATCAGCTTAAAACAGTAATGAGAACAAAAAACGAAATTGCACTATCCTTTTATTATTATTTGATGTTTTATACTTTAACATAAAAATAAATAGATAGAGAAATGATTATTGCCTTTTATTATTTATTATATTATTTTATTATTGATTGATTTTTTGAGTTTTGCTTAAAAAGATAAGAGTATGGCAGCACTATTAAATACAAAAAAATATCATAAAAATGTGAACTTATTTGCAAGGTGGCCTCCAAAAAGAGTTGTTTGCTATTGCTTTGCCTGCTGTTGTTGCTGTAGTTTAATATTGAGACCATCTTGCTAAATTTTTCCAATGTAAACTTAAAATGAATTTAAATGTACCACATCGGTGAGTTAAGTTACATTTAAGTTTTAAGTGATGAAAAGAATTTTGTATTTAAAACGATTTTAAACATACATAAATGTGTTTTAATATCAATCCCAAAAATTGGGCATAATAGTTTTCCTTAAATAAAAATTGTAAACATTTCAAGTCGACATTTAAGCCGCCGCCGATTCAATGACGCAAACGCCGCCGCCGCCGATCAAACGTCATCTGCTTTGTTCACTGCTTTAAACATTTGCCTAAATCAAATTATAAAGTTTAGTAAATAATATTTTTCTAAGGGCCATTATTATAACTTGGCGTTAGCTGTTATCCGACAGTTAACAGACGCTTTTTGACAGATAACACATTATTATTTGTCAATTTAATCTTAACTTTAGCTAACTTCAAGTTGTAATAATGGCCCTAAAAGAACTAAACCATTTGACAAAATAGAATTCATTCAACGTCCACTTATGGTCTATTTTTATGAGTGTATAAATTTAAGTGTTAATACTTTGATATTTTATGAAACTGATTTAAGCAAATTACAAAATTTTTAAATCTGGTCCCCCCAATAATGTTCTGCATAAGTACACATGATCAATATACAACGATTATACTTAATGAATAACAATAAATGGTTTAACAAAAAAAAAAAAAAAAAAAAAAAAAAAAAAAAAAAAACTGCAAAATAATTCAAAATGAACACAATACAAACTAATCAAAAAATGTGGGAAACCGTTTAATTTAAAAAAAAAAAAGTTAAACAACAAAGATTTAGGAGGATGTGGACATTTATAAAATTATAAAAAAAAAGTTTTTAAAAAAATTAAAATAAACATAAACATAACATATAAAAACAAAAACTAAGAAAATATTTTAGAAAAATTTTGAAACAGTTATACTTAAACTGTATTAAATACAGTTTAACCCGGTTTTTAACTCCCAATCCGACTTTCAACCTGTTTTTACCTATTAAAGGCCGTTTCACACTATAATGCAAGTCTCAAATATTTTAAGGAAATTAAACCTTGACTATCGTTTTATTTTTTGAAAATAGATCATTTCAGACTTGTATTTTAGTGTGAAACGGCCTTTAATAGTTGAAAAGGGTAAAAGGGGTTGAAAATCAGGTTAGAGGTACCAAATTTTTTTCGCTTAGATATAAAACCAATATTTGGTTTGGAAATGAAAATTTGTTGCGATTAAAGATTTATTTATTTATCCAAGTGTATGTTGGTGTTAAATTTATTTTGATAAGATAAATGAATCTTAAAAAACCCGCATATATAAACATTTTATCAGTGGAAACATGAAATGTTCTCTAAAATAGTTTAAGATACAAGTATAAAACATCTTGATCAATTTTAGATTAAATCTACAAACCTGTGCTGCCTGTTCTCTCTTTCTCACTCTCTGATTAAAATGGCATTTGTAACAAATTCGTTAAAGCTGGAGGTCCATAATACGCGTTTTCACCTCCACGCAGCACATGCTTTTATAATCTTACTTGTGTTCTACGTTTCAAGTTACATGCAACGCTTTTTATGCAGCAGCAGCACAAGTAAAAAAGTAAATTTAATTTGTCAAAATCAGCTGATTTGTTCGAACGCTGCTTGTGACGCTTATAAAAATTAAAAGTAAACCTACTTTTCGCCTCAATGCATCTACGCTTTTGTGCATGTAACTTACTACGTATAACTACACAGATTCTACTTTTCTGACAGCTGCGTATGCTGCGAAAAATCGAGTAACGCGTGGTGTGGACCTCCAGCTTAAGTTATCGCTATCGTGTGAGAGCAAGCGCGTGTATGTAAGAATGTTTTAAAAATTTAAAATTCAAACTTAGTAAGCACAACTCTAAACATTAAATTATCAAAAGAATTTATTAAATGAATCAAAAAAAAAATCGCCAGCGTGTTTAAACGAGAAAAGGAAATTACAAAAATTTACTTTTAAAACAAGTAGAATAAAAACAGAATTTTTAACACAAGACTATGGCAACGACGACAGTCTACGTTTCAGATTGTTTCTTTCTCAATTCTTTTAATGATGGTCAATGTTTGCCATGATCACAACATGCTAAAAGTTTGCACGATTTATGTGAGGCGGTATATTACACAGAGACAACGGCAACGGCGACGATTCTCAATTGAAACAAACAGCAACGACAGCAGCAGCGAGATTCCAAAAAATAAATAAAATCTTAACGAAATGTGTGATTTAAAAAAAAAAAAAAAAAAAAAATCGTTCTTTAACTACATACGTGCCCTTCAAAAAATGTTTTAAAGATTAACAACTAAAAAGTTATTTTTACAATAAAAAAAAAAAAAATATTTCCCAAAAAAAAACAAGTAAATGACTCTGAAAGAACTCTAAACGACTGGGCTGTTCCGTTCCTTTTTTTTCGTTTATGCCCTCTAGATATCATTTAAAAGTTTTGGCTAAATTTGTCTGGTAATAAAGTGCTTGCTTTAATAAATTTGTATAAGAAAGAAGGATAATATCCTTACAATTACAATACAACCGTTACAATTTTAAAGGCAAAAACAGTACTTTTGAAAAAAACAGCCATTTTTAAAAGATTTTTTTAAAGAAACATAATTTTAAAAAAAAATAATATTTTTTGTTTTTAAAATAAAAGTCACATTTATTTCAGATAGAACAATTTAAAAAAGTACCGTTTGGTAAGAGGTATTTTTTGGGAATTAATATTTTTAACTTTTTTAAAAGGACAGCTTTTTATGAAAATGGTTGATTTTTTAAGAGCTATAGGAAAGTTTAAAAAAAAAACACATAAAATTCATGAAATCTTTATTTGAATCGATAGTACGGTCCATGTAATTTAATGTTTGAAGATTATTTCATGCAAATGTTGACCGTGACTGCGCCTCAAATGGTCCATCCGCTTAGTCCAATTTTGACATACTCTTTCCAACATTTCGGCCGGTATCTCATGAATAAACGATTCAATGTTGTCTTCCAATGCGTCAATATAAGCGGTCATGTGTGTATAGACATGAGCTTTAACATAGCCCCACAAAAAATAGTCTAAAGGCGTTAAATCGCACGATCTAGGCGGCCAATTGACCGGTCCCGAACGTGAAATAAAATGTTTACCGAACTCGCCTCTCAATTAGTCCATTGTTAAGCGTGCTGTGTGGCATGTGGCACCGTCCTGTTGAAACCACATGTCATGCAAGTCAAGCTCTTGCATTTTGGGCAAAAAACAGTTGGATATCATCTCACGATAGCGCTCACCATTCACAGTTACGTTACGATTCGCATCATCTTTGAAGAATTACGGTCCAATGATGCCACCAGCCCATAAACCGCACCAAACTGTGACTTTTTCTGGATGCATTAGTAGCTCTTGCAATGCTTCTGGCTGATCTTCACTCTAAAATCGACAATTCTGCTTATTTACGTACCCATTGAGCCAAAAATGAGCTTCGTCGCTGAACACAAGAAGCGCCCGACGAACTTTCTTAACAGATCACGCATTTTGATAATAAAATTCAATAATTTGCAAGCGTTGTTCGTTTGTAAGACGATTCATGGTTAAATTATAGGCCAAACTGAAGATGTTTGACAGTGAAATAAAACACGAAACGTGCGTCAGCTGTTTAAACCAGTGTTGCCAAAAAGATAATAGCTAAAAAACACCGGATATTTACATTAAAAAAACTTATTGCTACAGATTTTTTATTAAATGTTATATTTTGAATATTTTTTTTTTTTAACCAAGTACTTTTTAGAAAAGAGATGCTTTTAAAGAAAAAAGAGGTACTTTTTAGAAAAAAGATATTTTTATGAAAAAGTGCTTTTGCAAAAATAATTTCATTTAAATTGTAAATGATTTGAGATAAAAAGTAGTTTAGCTCGAAAAGATCAGGGGGCAAATTATGGCAGTCGTGATCGAATACTTTTTCGATACGAAAGCAATTTTATTTCTAATTATTTCTGTCCATACTGAACGGATCGAAATTATTTTTTAGTGTTGTAAAGCATTTATTTGTGTTTTCACAGCACTGAAATAATAATTACGATTCGTTCAGTATTGACTGAAATAAAATTGCTTTCGAATCGAAAAAGTATTCGATCACGACTGCCATAATTTGGCCCCAGAGTTTTTTTTGGTTATAATTTTTCCAAGGCGAACAAACCAGAGTACCGAAACGTTTATTCATTATTCATTTATGAGCGAGCGCTAACGTTCGAAAATTTGCCTGCTTATTCATCCTCATAAGGGTGAGGAAAAATAAATTTGAGTTTCCTCACTCATGAGAAGTAAGCAAACAAACAAATGAATATGTGAATTTTGTATAACGAAAATTTTATTTTTTAGTCATATTTAAATTATTCACAAGGAAAAAACAAGCAAAACATGTTTACAATCAGGCCTGCCACAAAATCAATTCTGATCGAGTGGGATTTCGTTTTATGTGAAGCAGGATACGAAACCACTTCCACTTTCGATCGAAATTGATTCCTGTGACGACAGGTTTATTCTTTATTCATTCACAAGCTAGCGCAAACGTTCGAAAATGTTCCTGTTTATGCATCCTCATGAGGGTGAGGAATAAAAAAAACTTGAATTTCCTCACTCATGAAAAGTAAGCAAGCAAACAAATAAATAGTGAATTTTTTTATATATGAAATATTTGATTTTTTTATTAATATTTAAATTCTTCACAAGGAAAAAACAAAAACAAGGAAAACATGTTTACAATCAGGTCTGTCACAAAATCAATTCTGATTGAGTGTGATTTCGTGTTATGTGAAGCAGGAATATGCTCTTCTCAGGAGTTAAAGGAATAAATATTTATTGGCTTAATGGGCATATCAAAATTGCCACATTTGAAGTGAGGAAAACATATAAAGAGTAATTCGCGCACTGACACATTCACACAAATCATTCTTTGATAAGATTCATAGAACAGTGATGCAAAAGATTTCGACGATATCAGCCGTGTTGGGCTTATCCCACATTCGCCAACCGCCTTCATGCAAGAGCACAACACAGATCGCGATTTGGGTGTATGTATATGTTAATTTGGCAAAATTATTAACCTCCTCCCACATGCGTTATAGCTGGAGCTAGCTCCTAGGGTGATCCACCTGCAGGCAGAACTTAAATAGTGTAGAAAAGATGTATATGGATACCTGCCCTAGGGCTTACTATAATGTGGATCTAAACAACAGAGTGGCAAACAAAACATTTATTCCACCGCATCCTAGTGTGAACGCAAGCACCCAGGGCTGCCAGATTTGACGATTTATCGTCATTTTGACGATTTTGTGTTCCGAAATTAGCAAAGTGCCGATTTGCTGATTTTTTCTAAAAAATGACGATTTCTTTCAGTCTCCAAAGTCTGAATAAAACATTACATTTTCTGACACGTTGGTTATTTATCTTGGAATGTTTAACAGCCTCCTTACCTTAACAAGAGCGGAAGGCGGAACGTTTTCTTTCGCTTTGATTTTACGTTGTGTCACGAACAGTAGCGATAGATTTCTTGTTTATTAAAACCCACAAATTATAAATTGTCCTTATTAATTAACAATAAAGGCCCACTTCACTATTAAACGAGTTGTCACAATCGGTTATCCAATTGCAAAGCGTTGACGCCGCTCTATTTAGGTATGCTTGATACAAATTTTATTGGCATGACACATTTTAAAAACTAGAAAACGCGTGCCGCTTTTGTTAAGGTACGTCTGTTATATGCAAGTCTTAAGAAAATCTTTAATAATTATTTTGAGAGTAAAAGAACAACAATGTTACACTTTGTTTATCTTTCGTAAACCCATCATCGAATGAACCTATTACGACTCTCTGTAAAATGATATTTTCAACAAATATACGGCGAGCAAATCACGAACTTTAAGATAATATTAACATGAGTCTCATACGAAGCTTGATATGAAAGACTCGTAAGATAATCTTTATCTACGTCGTAAACGAATCCCACAACGAATCTCACTCGTGTTACAGTTTTTCCCGTGTGAAAAATCTTCTACGATTAAAAAATGCGGTCATCGACGATATTCATAAGACTCCCTGTAGATCTTACACAATTGAAAACGCAAGCTGGGTATAAAGTCAATATTTTTTTTTTTTTTTTATAAAAATTGAACAAAAATTTTGAAAAATTAAATTTTAAGATGTCCGATTTTTCTTTAAGATTTTTCGAAACGTAAAAGACGATTTTTTTATGTTTTCTCAGGAAATTGACGATTTCCTCACAAATTTATCTGGCAGCACACATGTTACACTCATCCTTTGTTTAGAAGCAGGAGCTATCAGCATCTGTTGATAAAAAGTTGTAAAAAAAAATCCGATCTTTAGTGGTATTTTTAGGATATTCCTTTCCGAGACTTTAGGTAGTAGACCACAACGAACACGTTATCCTCGAAAGTATCTTTTCAACGGAAATGCAAAACTTCCGCAAAGAGAATCTTCCTGAAAGGCAGAAAGCATTTCCCTCAAGAAGCATACGGTGGCCTCAACTAATGGTCAGCTTAGTGCCGTCGCACCCGGGGCTAGTGACTTTCCTGGTACTAGATAGGATCTCTGGTCAACAGCGATAGCAAGAAATCCTGAAGATCTCTTCAGATCTGTCAATAGTGGATTTTTGCCGAACACCAGTTTTCCATGCAGAATGTAACACCCAGATTATCAGCCTTCACACCCCTCGTCAGGGAGCTTTATGGACCGTTGAAATCCTTATTTCTTTCACAATCCGCCGGACATGGGGCTTTATCCGTTTTTGGCCTCAAATGAGCAGTTCCTTTGGCGCGGATTCCATTTGTGTTGTCAGAAAGATATTGAAAGGTCGTAGATAACCATAACCAATACCATAAATTAGTTAACTTAGATTATCAGCCCAATTATGAACAAAAATTCCCCGGGAGTTTTCTCTCTTCTCCCATTTTTCCTATGTTTATTCAATTGTAAAAATGGGAAAAGGGAAAAAAACTCCCGGAGAATTTTTATTCGTAATTGGGCTATATATTAATGTTTTTAGAATAACTAGTGTTCGCCTTATGGTCAAAATTCGACCATGATTTTTTTTTGTAAATATGTATGAAGAACACATAATTCATCTAAGTATATATGAATTTATTTGTTTCGAGCATTTATTTTTTCCTTCAAAGTGGATCGATTTGGCGGGGGACCAACCTCTGGTTCATATTTAATCTTCTACGTGAGTAATTTAATTTTGTAAGTTCAGTATAAAAAATACCAATTGAAAAACAAAAAAGTATCAAAAAGTCTCCTTTATATATTGTCATCCACTCAGAACGTTGCACGTTTAATTTTATGTTTCTATGTATGTCTAATACTAACGAAAATTAATCAAAGTACCAGATGTAGAACGAAAAAGTACCAAAAAGCTCCCCTTATATGTTTAATGTACAATTTTATCTTTATAGGTCGAATATTTACGAAAATTCAAAAAGTTCCAGATGAAAAACAAAAGATACCAGCATTTTTTATCTTATAGGTTATCACTCACTCAGGATTTTACAGCTATAATATTATGTTTCTAAGTTCTATATTATAGAAAATTTAAAAATTATCACATGAAGCACAGAAAAGTAAAAAAAAGAAATTTAGTTTCCCATATATCCCCTCTCTTTCTCCTCACAGAGCTTCGGTTGACAAACAAAGGAAGAAAGTGTTCTTAACAGTTTTGCCTGGTCTGATTTATATAGTCGAAATATTCGAAAACCGGTTACTGAAAAATGTCGAATAATCGATCACCCTAACTTTTTATTATTTGATAATTGAAAATAAATTTTTATTTATTTATTTTGCATTTGTGTTAGTGACAATTTTAAACGCTTATAACTCTGAAATTATTGAACAGATTTTAATAAAATATACATTGTGCACTTCTTTGAGTAAATACCTCTTAAATGGTGTATATTTTATTCAAATCGGTTGACATACAGAGGAGGAAAGTGTTCTTAACTGTTTTGCCTTAGCCGATTTATATATAGATTAGTTTAAAATTTATCATTATTAAATTAAAATAACATTACAATTGAGAAGTGGCGTAACCCCAGACTACTTTTTATGAGATAATGAGGAGTTAACACTACTCTTGCACTATAGTACTTGGTTGTAACGGCCCGTGCAAAAACTATGTTTCTAGCGCCATCTGTTTTGGATACAAACAGTTGGCTTACTCGACTATTGCACTGTAAAGAACAGTGCAAAGAACATATCTTACAGAAAAGCCGTAAGTAACTAAATTAAATTGTGGGTTACACCACTTCTGCGCTGATAGCCTCAATTACACTATTTTCGATTGTATGTTAAATGTTTAAATAATAGTAATAAAATAATAAAACAGATCATTAAAAAATTGTTCACACACACTAAAAATGTTAACAAAATAAAAAAAAAGATAAATTATAGCCCCTAATAAGCATAAATTAACTTAACTAAAAATTATGATACTCCGTAATTCATTTAATAAATTTAAAAAAGCTACCAAAATAACAACAACTACCGGACTTTAAATTATTCTATTAACGAAATGCTTGTTGTTGGCCCCTCTAACCTAACCCAAGGCCAAGTTCAGGCCTTAGAAAAAAAAACATATAAAACTCCGAAATTGAACTCATGCAAGCCGCTTTAATGCGAATGAAGAAGTAGCAAAGGCAGAAAAAACGGAAAACCTTGATTTAACTTTCTGCGTATAAAAAGGCGGTCTAATATAATTTGAGAATTTTTTGCTTGTTATACCATAGCAACAGTTTGGTAATAGAAACAAAAATGTTTGGCAAATTTATCTAATAAATTTGCACGCATGTGCGTTGATTTTCTTTTTGTTACTAAGTTTTATTTATTTTTTAAATACTCACCATTCAAAAGTTAAAAATTTGAAATATAATGATTTCATTTGCGTTTTTACGTTTTAATTTCAAAGCCGGGCCGGTCATATTTTCTATTGTTGTTTTCGACATATTCAAGTCAAAATATTTTAATTAGATATTAAAAAAAAAAATCGTTTAATGAATGAACTTCTACCAAGCCGAATTCATACAGGTGACCGCATGATAAGTGAGCGTTGAAGCAGCTGTCCATTTTTTATTGAGGTATAGTTATTCTTACTGAACAAGAGCAGCAAGTTGTTTTTAAGCATGAAAATTCTGTTGCCAATACATTTTCAATAAAATAAAACGACCAAGACTTTCCAGCCGGGTGGTGTTTAATTCGCGTTCTAAAGGTTTGTTTCGTATAAACTGTGTGAAAATGAAGAGTTTTGACATAAAACAGACGATTGCCGCTCTCATTTAGGAAGCTCACTTAGCGTTAAACTCCATACAAAAAAATTTACAGCCAGCATAACTCTTTCTAATGTGGTCTGCTGCGGCTATTAATTTCTAAAAAAAAAAAAAAAAAAAAGAACGATTCACGACGCACTTGACAATATTTGAAGCGTACCTCTATGAATACGAAATATTATTTTTAAAACAATGTTTTTTTTAATAAAATGCAGACAGGCTGACAAGAATTGATTATGGAACAAGTCATATGTCTTAAAGTAATAACATGAAGAAATACGACTGTTTTGAACAACGCCTCATAATTTAGTGTGCTATTTTGATTTTCAATCAGCTGATTTAAAACAAATATAAAAAAATAAATATTTACCTAAAATCAAATTATTTTTTAATTCTAATCCATGAATTAATAAATTATATTAGATCTTTCCTATTTTCCATTTTTGTTTGTTTTTTTTTACCAAACATCAGAGTCCTAGGCCGATCTAATTTCACGCCGCAAGTGTTTTGTTGCAAAATTTGCTAGCCGCGGGTTAAATTCGGATGTAAGCCGGATAAAGCGGCAGCATAAAATAATCCCCCAAAATTTAACCCCTCAAAAAGATAATGAAATAACTCCCTAAAGCGTGGTGCCTTATTTCATATGCAATAAAGCCCCAATTTTGAAAATGAAATTAGCCCCCAACGAAATAAAATTACGCCCCAAACATAAATTAAATAATTACCTAATTTTTGGGGGCTTATTTCATATGAAATAAAACACCAATTTCTGAAATGAAATAAGAGACCAATATGTGTTATACAATTAAATATACAAAATCACGCAATAGATATCATGGTATGATATACCAAACACAAGCTTCGCCAACTTAGGCTTTTCTGCATAGCCGGCATTCGGCCGGGCGCAATGACTTTTTCCTCTATGTTATAACAAACACCGGCTTCGCTAACTAAAGCTTCTCTGCATAGCGCCCGGATTTTCTCCTCTATAGTATAAAAATAGCGAAGCCGGTGTTTGGTATACCATAGAGAAGAAAACATTTGCGCCCAGTCGAAAGCCGACTATGCAGGGCAGCTTTATTAATCGAAGCCGGTGTTCTGTATACCAAAGTGGAGAAAATCCTTGCGCCCGAAAACGTTTTCATTATAAATTTGAAAATACAATAATAATTCCCCAAAAAATATTTTGGGGCTTTATTTCATAATGATTTTTGGGGGATAACTTCATATGAAATAAACCCCCAATTAAAAAACTGATATAACACCCCAAACAAAACGAAATAACAACCCAAAAATCGATTTTGTTATTCTCTGTACAAATATTTGGGGGGTTATTTCATTTTTTTTTTTTTTTGGGGGGTTATATTTTGGGGGGCTATTTCATGCCGCAGGATAAAGCTATACCATCAACGGCGACGGCTACAAAATCATAGCCGCTCGACTCAGCCGCTTAGCGCAGGTCTCTACTGATTTTCGCTCTTTTTTTAAAAAAAAATCCTAACTTAAAGTTAACGAAAAGATATCAATTGAAATGACACGATATTCGAAAGAGTTAATGGACGTTGATAAGTTACCGTCTTCAATAAGGTCCTACTTTATACAAGTTCTAACATTTCTACACTAGTTCTTCACAATTGTGAGTTTTATTTGATTTAAGTCTTATTTAAGAAGTAAAAGTCGACAATGTTCAAGGATGTCAATGGACGCCGAAGTAATGTTGGTTGTATCCAATAAGCTTTATTGCACTTCCTTGTACACGTTTTAGCAACTGATGATTAAATCATTATTATCTGTTAGTTTTGTAAAAAAAGCTGTCTCTAATAAGACCCATTATTGCTCTCCTTTGTACACGATTAATTAAGTTTAGGCAAGATCATTAATGTATTTGTGTACGTCAGATAGGGGGAAACAATGTCTCAGGAAACTGAAACACTTAAAAGTTGCTTATGCAACATAAAAAACCAAGTAAAAAGTATAGTCAGTGAAGTCCGACGTTATGATACCCTACACCAAAGTATTAAAAAACTAATTTTCGAAAATTAGATTTTAGGAAGGGGTTTATGTGGAACCTATGGATCTACAAGCACAACATTTAGTCATGGCATAGTACCTATCGTAAAAATTATTGTCGCCAATTTGTATGGCAATACCAATATTTATAAGAAAGTTGTGACATTTAAAGCTTTTTTCGGGAGAGAAAAAAAATAGATAATCACGCATAGAAAATTTAAATCTACCAAAGTTAAAGTATCATTTGGTTTAAAGATTGACGGTTGACTATTGACTGCCAGGCGTCTATGGCGTTGAGTGTTTAACGGCAAGCCCCTCCGAAGTGTTTGTGTGGTTACAATCGAAACGTCAGGGCAACCTGTCCGTGAAAACCTGGGTTCTTTTCCCAGCTAGGTCAAGAATGAAAAATTATTAATAAATTTTAATCATTTCATATTGTAAAATTAATTTCTTCATAAAAATAATTTAATGAAAATTAAATTCAAAAGATACGAAAAAACGGAAGAAAAGGAGTCAACATGTAAATAAATTGAAAAAATAATAATTACAGCAAACTTCGAACCACCAGTACCACTGGATAAAGATTGATGTTTGACAGTTGGCTGGCTGGAACTCAAAGAATTCTGATGAAAGAATGTGGTGATTCTTGAAACATATAAATTCAACCCAGGTTCGAACCCCAGATCAGCCAAGAAAATTATCAAAAAATTTGTATAAAATTTTATGTTGTAAAAATTCCTTCCTTCAGTAAAAATATCAAAAATTAAATTTAACTTTAAACTTTAGCCTGATTAAAATATTAAATTTTGGGTTACTTATTAGAGGCGGACATCCTTAAATAATCTTTCCCTACCCACTATATGCCCTACACCACTTTCTAAGATCAATATTCTAGAAATTTCAAACGGACAGACAAACCTTTATATACCCCCCCCCCCCCTCCCCCCATCCAACCGTGCTAGAGAGTACAGAAAAGTACTTTCTAATTTATAACTTTTTTTTAACGGTTAAATAATTTACACTTCCGCATTGTTTAAGTTTTAAAATATTCTATTACCTTTTATCATATTGTACATATTTTTATACGTTTTTATGAACTTCTTTTTGCCAACACATCCATGGAAATTTATTTAGAAATGCTCCAACATACATTAATAAATGTTTATTCAAAAATGAACAAACGAATAAAAACGGTTAATGAACTCTTTCGTTTTACGTTCGCAGTTTAATATTTAGTTAAATAGTTACCGCAATAATTCTGCAAATAGAACTGACAAATTATTCATTCATTCAACAAACTAATTTTTTTAAATATGCAAATTGAGTTTTTTTTCGTTTTTTAATTAAATTTTGTGGGTATTTAAGTTTTGGTAGTTCGCCTCGCTAAACATTTAACGAATCATAAAACGCAATAGAATTTTGAAGTTTTATATAAATTAACGATGAGTTAATTACCAGCTAATTTGAAGATAATTTTATAAACAAAATTCGTTTCAGTGAGTTTTGTTTGTTTTTTTTTTGCGCTTAATTAGGGAATTTGTTCCCTCATTTTAGCCCTTTGTTCCTTCAAGGAACCACAAGATGTACTATGTGTATATTTATAATTTGTACGGTAAATGCTACCGAAGATATACACTAGTGCTGGGAAACTATCGATAGACTATCGATATTATCGATAGTCTTAAAATATCGAAAATATCGATAGGAAAAATATAAATATCGATATTTTTATTATTTAAAATACAGATATGAAGACATCTAACAGCAGCTATACAGACACAGTTTTTTGCCGCAAATTTTTACTTGCTATGTATTATGAATTCGCTCTGAATTACAGCAATTAATACAAACAACAAGAATGGCAAGTGGTATGAATTGCTTAGCATTGCTTTTTACTGCTAATTTAAGGCCTTTAAGTCGAATATTTTACATGTTTATATAGGGACTAAAATGTAATGTTAAAAAAAAATGCAAATCCAAATGCAATTGCGTGTATAAGACAAAACAATGAATGACCATAAGAGGATAAGTCCGCTAGATTGATTACCTTTTTGGGTTTAGAATTTAGAAAATTTTTTAAAGTTGCAATCGAATATCTTATAGTCCCTGTTACTTCGGTTCCTTCAGAAAGGTACTTATCAATTTTTAAAAAAGCTGCCATCTAAACTAAAGTGCGTATATACATAAGTCTCATACATTCGATAAAGTGATAAAAACAACGAACTGTAGCCTTATAAAAAAAATAATTAAAGTTTTCCTGCACAAGTACAAACATTCAGCCGATAGTAATATCGATATTTCGATAGAGAAATCTAAACTATCGATAAATATCGATAGCAGAAAATATCGATTGTATCCCAGCACTAATTTACACAGAAAGAAAAACACTCGGGATAAATCAAGTTATTTATGATTACTTCAAGTACGATTCGTGCTCAAAAATTCAATGACGAATAACTCTTAAACGTACTCAAAACAATCCTAAATGGGATGTGTTTGTAAAAGGATGTTGTAGAAACAACAACAACACTACAAGAAAAAAAATATAGATTATTTTCATGTTTAAAAAGTAAAATAAAAACCAATAATTCCCAAATTCTTTTTGTTAAAATTATTTAAAATTTTCAAAGTAGAATAAACAAGGTTTAACACAACTTCTGAAACAGATTTACGGAACCCCAATAAAAGATTTAAAAGCAAAACGTTTGATTTTTATTTTTTCATTGGTTATGAGCAGGGAAACCAGAAATATGCTCTTAAAAAAGCGTTTTATGCGCATTAAATATGCGGTAAAAACTTGAAAATACACCCTGAAAATTTTAAAAATATGCCCCAAATAAATCAAAAATTGCTCATTTAAAAACAAAATATTTAACAATTTTATACCATTTGCATTCAAAATAATATCCTAAAATTATAATCGGTAAAACCCATACACCATATTTACGGACGAATTTTTCGAGATTTTACCCTATTTGGAAATATGGGCAGCCATGGGCTCACAAAAACAAAGTTATGTTAAGAGGTTAAAATTCATAAAGCAGATGCTTGGGCCGAATATTAGCTAAATATTTAACACCCATATGAAATTTTTTGTCTTAAAGAGATTTCAGGTATGGTCGCTAAAATTTCTATTAATGTTAACGTTTAAAAAGAAGTTAACGCTATTTGAGGATGGCATTTGCAGAAAGAGTCTAAGGCGTTTTATGGGGAATATGCGAAATTATAGACCGATTCTCGATAAAATTATCTAAAAAATTGCAACTTGTACTCTGCGCACAAGGTTAACATGGACAGACAACCAGCCAAACAGACGGATGGACATCATAAGATCACTAAAATAACATGTATCTTTATTAACATTTATCTTAACTGACAACCTGGTTTGCCTTACAATTTTAGAGTAAAACTTAAACGAAGATGGCGAAATTGAAGCAACACGTTGGGTATATCTATATAGATAGATATTTAAAACAGAAAAGCCGTCTGTTAACAAGAATTTCGAAAAAAAAAATTTATTTTTTTTATTTGCTAGGAAAGCTCTTGTAGGCATCCATAAAATCTATTCCACATGTATCAAAATATGTCTTAAAAAGAAAAAATATGCTTAAAAATGCTACAAAAATGCTCTTTTAAATAAATTATGCAAAAAAAATGCTGCAAACGGTAAAATATGCAAAAATATGCACTTACAAATCGATGCCAAAATTCATTAAAGACTCTAAAACGGATAAATATATTGTTTCTGCATTCATTGGTCGCACAAAGAAAAACATGCAATTGCATATTTATGGTTTCCCTGGTTATGAGTAATAATATCATAAACTGGGTAAAAAGCTGAAAACCGGTATAACTCAGAAGCGGTTAAAGCAAATTCAAGAATATATGTTACGAAATTATTTAGAATGGATTGATCTTTCAAATTACGTTGTTAGTTTTCTTAGTTTTCATAAAAATGTTTTGGAACAAATTCGAAAAAATATAATGAAGGGTACCCAAATGAGCAAATTCATTGCAAAAAAATTTATTTTCTGCACACAAAACTAAAGATTGGACATTTTTCTTTTAAATGATGTCCTTATAAGTGAAGAAAATCGTCGTTTTTGACAAAATTATGAAGAAAACTAAAATAAAAAACCGGCAAACTTGATTTTTGGCAAAAACTTGACTTGAGCGACCGCTAAACCTCTTGCAAAAAATCTAAATAAAATCTCAAAAATACTTTACCCTTTATAAGCTCTTAAATTATGCTTGAGACCTAATGTTTTTTTTTTATTATTATTTTGGGACACACTAAGACCCCTTTCATACTCGGCAAGTTACTTGCGCAACTCTTGGTTTGTAGTCATCAGCGGTAAGGTCGGGGTAAGGAAAAAAATTTGTACAGGGGTCTAATTTACATATATCGCGACCCTAGAGCAATAAACTACATGTATGATAGAGCCTTGTTGTCCTAAGATCGCGATATATGTATAATTAAATTGAACTAAATATTTCAAACTTCTTTTTGAACTGGAATTTTATCTGCTATAGTGAAAAATACTTTAAATTTTTTAAAGTTATAAAAAATCCTGCTTAAAATTCTTTAAATTACTTAATAGAAACTCTTCAGAACGCAAACTACTACATATTTGCTTGAGTTTTTTTATGGTAACAAAAGTTAGACACTTTTAATCATTCTTTTTAACTGACTGACACGGAGCTCAATTAAGTTCACATTAAAAATAGTATATTTGTTTTTTTGTCAAGTTTCATTTTTCTCGCCATTTATAAATAAACATTTTTTTCTGTTTGTTTGATCGAACGCAAAAAAATCCTTGAGAAACGTCAATATTTTGTTGATATTATTTTCAAAACAAAAAAAAAAGCTAAAAACATTTATTATGAACAATGAAAACATTCCAGCTTTCAAAAAAAATTAAACATACAATGAATTCATGGACTAGAGAGAGGAGTTGATGTGTAGTTCAATGAAGTGCAGTAGAGGAGGCATCCATCGATACAAAAACAAATTTTTAACATTGTTGGCATATTGTTGAAATAACAAAACAACGAAATATTTAAGCGGAAAAAATGCTTTTAATGTTCCACTACGACAACACAGCGAAAACAACAACAAATACAAACAACAGCGACAACTACGAAAAAAATACGAAAATAGTCCTTGAAACAATATAGGAATTAATTTCAGTTTTACTTAAAAGGCAAGAAATGCACACACAAACTTCAAGACTCAAACGAACGATGAATGCACGAGCAAACGAACGCATACATGCACATAGAAGTGCATTTGCCGGCAAATGCAGCAGGCTGCAACAAACGAAGACACACACATACTACCACAAAACACTAGCAAGCCAATGTAAGCAACCAATCAACAACATTTTACTACTCGTACTCTGTGCCACCAACACCAACAACATCATTATCATCTGTCTCCGCATCAGTTCGTCTGCATCATTCGGCATTATAATCATCATCATCTTATGATGATTTAAAAAATTGCACGATCAGCAATTTTAAACGATACTCTTTAAAATTGTTCGTCTTCTACTACCGCCATTCAGTCAGTTGTTTGTTTTTTTTTTTTTTTTTTTTTTTTTTTTTTTTTTGTTTGTTGCAACATTCACATTGACACATTTACTTACAACACAACAAATGCTTTGCAACATTCAACTTACTTATGGAGATATTGTGAATCGATGACGATCATGATCATAAAATTAAAATGATGATGATGATGCACCACCACTGCTTGAGTTTTTAGGACGATTTTTGTTTGTGTTCCTTTTTTTTTTTTTTTTTTGTTTTTGCCATGATCTATAGGAATTTTTGCTGTAAAAGGATTGTGGCAGCAACATTAGTTATATGAAATTAAAACTTTGTAGCTAAATTAAAGCAATGGGAATATTGTTGGTAGTAATAAATATCATCATGATCATCATCATACCGAGTATTTTGTTTAGTGATTGTTTTTTAACGAAGACTCTATTTTTGGTGTTTGAAATCATCTTGTATTGACATTGCCAAGATAAATCGGGTGGAATGGATTTATTAACAACAACAAAAGAAAACGAAATCAAAAGTTCCCTACTTCTTTCTAAATTTAATTAATTAAATTCTTTTAAAGCTAAAGCTTTTAAATAACAAAATATTCTTTATATTAGAAAAGCTTTGTAACGCATTTTTTACATAAAGCAAAGTTTTTACTTCTTTCTAAATTAAATTTATAAAGTTCTTTAAAAGCTTTTGCTTTAAAAAAACCAAAAATTCTTTTAATTAGAAAAGCTTTGAAACGCACTTTTTTAAATAAAGCACAGAAATGAAAGCTTTTGCATTAAAGGAAGACAACTTGTTTTAAAAGACTTTTCAATTTTATTTTCCAAAAAAAAGTTTTTCTAATTCAATGCCTGTTTCTTGAACAAAACCCAGCTAGCATAGGCTGTTTGTAAGACGATTATGTTTAATATACAACTCCTAAAAGAATCTTCTGATGATTATCTGACGATTAACAAAAACAAAAAAATCGATTTTTTTTTATTTATTACTTTTTTATGAATTTTTTGACTTGCTCGTCTTTTAATCATATAAATTGTATGAAAATTAGAAGTTTTGACATGAAAAAGACGATTGATGCCCCTTTTTATGTAGCTCAGTTATACAGCTGAGCATTTCATGAGTCTCATACGACTCTTGGCATGATTCTTAAAAGACTCGGTAGATAATCTCTACATACATCACAAACGATTCCCTTTACGATTAATATAAGCGTCTTTCGCTGCGTTATAGAAGAAACTCTCGTACGAATCAGCACGTGTAACAGTTTCTCCCTTGCTAGGAATCGTCTACAATTAAAAAATGAGCTCGTCGACGATCAAAAACACTCTTTGTGAGATTCCCAATAGACTCCTAGACGATTGAAAATGCTAGCTGGGAAGCTTTTTGTAATCAATATTTTTTAAACAAACTTTGGATCTGTTAAAATGTATTTTCACAAAATATAATAGCCCTATTCACAATCTTGTGCATTGGAGATTGCAAATTTATGTATTTTTAAATATTTTCTACCAATTGTGAATGACATCTACGGTTTAGTTTACAATGCTTGTTGCTAAGCACGATACAAAACACGCAAATCGAAGATCAATCATCGTACTTCTCCAGAAATCGCAAGCATGTCGTTACCTTAAACGCAAAAGGCACTTTCTAACATTTTAAAAATTTTGCAGCAAAGGCAAACAACTATTTAAAATGATAATTTTTTTTAATTTCAAATTTTAATATGTATGTACTTAGTTTTAAAGTAAACATCACCTTTTTCAAAAAGTTTTGCTATTTATTGAAATTTTGTTAACAATAAATACAAAAAGAAATTCACTTCTACCCGTTAGAGGGTTAATCGTAAAAAATAACAAGAAATTGTATTAGAGAAAGAAGTTGATAAGGAACTAAAATGTTTGTTACAAATTCATTAGGAAATTATTGTGTCCTCCTTTTTTAAGTAGGGTAACAAAAATTAAAAGGATTCTCTCTGTTTGTTCAATAAAAATTAAAAATAATACAATGATTAAGAAAAACTTGTAGAATGAATTGGGAAAAATCCCACTAATAACCAAAAAAAAATTTTTTTTATAGATATTCTTTTAAGATATAGATTCAGATTTATATAACCTCGCCACAGTGGCCAACGTCGCACAGTAGCGCCCGTAGAGCAAACGAGGTTGCAAAAATCAAAATTTTCATGAGCACCGACGAAGTTTTGAATAAACTCATGTTATAGGAAACTTTTCAACGATTTCAAATCTGCCACTCTTAATAATATCACATTTTTAGTTTAGAAGATATAGCCGTTCAAAGTTGACCGACTTTCGGTTTTCAAAAAAACACACAATTTTTAGTAAATTTGTTGCGATTTCAGGTGTAATATCACGAAAAATAGGTAACGAATCGCCTTATTTTTTGTTTGTATTGATTGATGCATTTATTAAATGTGTAATGATAAAAAAAAAATGAACTGTTTGCTTTGTGTTTCTCCTGGTAAATCACTATTTAAAAACTATCCGTTTTTTCACTATTTTTCAACTTTGACGGAAAATAACAAAAATCTATATTTTTCTATATTTGCCATATTTGCAAAATCTGTTCTTTGATTATTTCTTTACATAATTCAAAAATTTTATCTGCCCGTACGTGCCCGTTTGGCTTCTAGAGGTAAAAAAGGTTAAAAAGACATGGTTGCAGAAATTGTATGACAGTAGTTTGATCTAAAATCTAAAAAAACTACTCATTGAAATTAGCAGGTACGTACCTCACTTAAACAATACTTTGGCGTACAAATGGTCAAGAACAATATTGACTACAGGTAGGCACAAATCTTATTTGGACACGTGCATAATATCAAAATTGCATTATTCAGCCTAATTCCATTTGTATGCAGGGAACAGGTAAATTTTTCGGCATGGTAGCATAAGCCTATATATTGCAAATGGTCAAGAACAATATTGACTACAGGTAGGCACAAATCTTATTTGGACACGTGCATAATATAAAAATGCATTATTCAGCCTAAATCCATATGTATGTAGGGAACAGGTACATTTTTCGGCATGGTAGCATAAGCCTATATATTGCAAAATAAGCATAATGCCTGGATTAGTCTACGACTGAAAGTTGGCGCAACAATTACTGAAACCATTAAACAATTTAAGTACTGAAAACATGGCGTTGAACAATTTTAAATTATTTGAACTGTTTAGAAAGTCAACCACACCAAATTTTTTCACGGAAGCTGCTTTAGAAGAACTTGATAGCTTATACGGAAATATTGAGAGAAGCGAAATTATAAAAAATAATTTTTATCTGATATATGCAAATATTAAGGCAAAATGGGTGAAATCTAATCGAACCATTCAGAACTTCAACTCCAAATACGAGGACTGGCTTAATGAAGATACCATCCTGGATATATTGGCAGTAGATAAACCCACCACATCAACCAGAGGAGCAAAAGGAAGGCCAAAAAAAAGTATTGAGGAGTGTTCAATTTTCACAAGAAAGAGGAAACTTGCCGATGCCACCAATGACTTGACCACGAAGCAATTATCGGAAGCGCTGTCTATTAAATTTACAAAGGATAGTGAAAGAGTTAGGTCGCACATAACCAAATCTGTTGCTGATGCAAGCCCACTGCGACTAAAAAGGATTAAGGAAAGCATTCCCACGCCCACAAACGCACACATTAAAAAGTATGGTTCCGAAGAAGCCTTGGCCTTGTTTATGGACTTAGAACTTTCCAAAGAGAAATATGAGAAACTACGGGCATCTTTAACGCGACACGGCGCTGACGTTTTACCCGGATACAAGCATATTACGCAAGCCAAAATAAATTCACGACCACTGCATACGGAATTTACGGAAGTCTCTGCGAAAGCCAATCTGCAGGATCTCATGGGCCATACAGCAAAACGGTTGTTGGAGAGTCTTCCTGAAAATGAGGTGAAAATTCTTCCTGAGAAGTTGACATTGATCAGCAAATGGGGCTGCGATGGATCATCCGGACAAAGCGTTTATAAGCAAAGGATATCTTCCGATGACGCTACAATATCGGACGGAAATATGTTTATGGCATCTGTTGTTCCTTTGCGGCTTAAATCGGATGTTTCCCTTCACTGGAAAAATCCACGTCCGTCATCAGTGCATTATTGCCGACCAATAATGTTTCAGTTTGCAAGGGAATCGGCAGAACTCATAAGGACCACGGTGAAGGACATTGAAGAACAAATAAGCAAGATTAAGCCTACAAAGCTGCAAATTGGAGAAGGAAAATATATTGAATGCAATTACGAGTTCCATCTGACCATGGTTGACGGAAAAGTCGTAAACGAACTGACAGGAACAACCTCAACAATGTCATGCCCGATTTGCAAAAAGAGTCAGAAGAACTTTGGTAATTTAAACGATTCTACAAATGAGGAGAATTACGAATATGGAATGTCACCATTGCACGCAAGGATAAGGTGTATGGAATTCTTGCTAAAACTGGCGTATACCCTACCACAAGAGGAGGAAAACTTCGATGAAAATACATCAATAAAGGATAAGGAAAAGATCAGAAAGAAGCAAATACAGGATGCTTTTTTTAAACAAGTTGGACTAAAAGTAGACTGTCCCAAGCACGGATACGGTAACTCAAACGATGGAAACACTTCTAGGAGATTTTTTGAAAATGATGAGGCAGTAACTAGAATCACTGGAATTGACAATCAAATCGTGAAAAGATTGGGAACGATCTTGGATGTTTTAAACTGCAAAGAAAATGTCAATTCTACAAAATATGGAGAATATGCGTCGAAAACTGCATCTCTTTTAGCAGAAATGTATCCACAGAAGAAGTTGACCCCGACCGTCCATAAAATATTGGCGCATGGCAAAGATATAATTGAGTACCAGTCTTTGCCAATTGGAGAGCTTTCTGAAGAAGCACAGGAGTCTCTTAACAAATTTTATAAAAAATATAGATTGCAGAACACATTCAAAGCATCAAGGGTAAGGCAAAATGAGGACCTCTTCAACATGTTGGCAGCATCTTCCGATCCACTTATATCTTCCCTGCGGCATGTGAAGTCACGAATAGAGTTAGAAAATAATTATAGTTTAGAAATGGTTAGTCTTTTAGATATACCTTCTCTTACGAACTGTGATGAATATTTTACAGAAAATTGAAAAAATAAATTTAAAAAAAAATAATTTTTTTTTTAATTTGTTGGGTAATAATTTAAAACATAAAAACCTAAAGAAAAAAAATAAAAACAATCTAAAAATGTAAAAATAATTTTTTTTAGTTACCATAAAATTGATTTTTCTACTAATTTTAACTTTGATAACCCATAATTAGGCCCCTACAGAGCGTAGCACCCTTTCCAAACGCTCATTTCATAGGCTGAACAGTTATCTATCATATGCTGTTTAAACTGTTCAATTATCTTATTCGGTTCAAAAGATATGATTTTTGCAACGAAAAAACTCAAATGGCGCCACTGTGCGTCGGTGGTAATGGCGGTGGTGGTGCTGGCAGTGGTTCAAGTATCATATGACCAGCACAAAAAAAAAGAAGAAAACACAACTATAAATCGCATAGTTGCTAAAACAGCATCATCCATCGTCGTTTAATAACACAACATGTGAATTGGAATGGTCTGTGTTGCACTCCCGTATCATTATCCTCTTGCTCTCCATTCAAGATCCATTCATTTCATGTTGAGTCTATAGTTGGTCTAAAGGAAATAGTTTCTTTTTTTTTCCTTCACTTTCGTAGTGTGTGTGTGTCTGTTTTTGTTTTGTTCAATTCAATACCAACGACCTTGCAAAAGAAGGGGTGACATGTCGGAAGTCCAACACGAACGATTTAATAATGATAAAAATCAAGTTTTTTTCCTTGGAAATTGTAAATACTAGAGAGCAAAACTGAGCCAGCAGTAGACGTTAAAGGCATGAAATTCATTGTTCGCTTTAGTTGGTTGGTTGTTTGTTTTTGTTTTAGATTTTTTTTTTTTTTTTGTTTTGTTTTTGCAATTGTCTGTCCTGTCCATCTTCTCACATATTTAAAAATAAGGAAAATTTTAATTGAGACTCCTTTTTAGAAAATCATGCATAAATTTAACCCATTATGGGACCGCCACTTCTAGTAAATGTTGACTATTTCAAAAATTAATTATAATTTTATTGTCATTGTTTTTGGAATAATTAAAAGGGAATTGAAAATGTGAGTGATTGAGGTGATTCTTTTTTTTTCTTGTTCTTCAAAATTAAGAAGAAAAAAAATAGAATGTTTCGTGAGAAAGAATTAAAAAAATAGGAAAATAAGCGCCATAAATATTTTAATTAGTTTTAAAATGAAACAATGTTGTGTTAATGAATAATTTCTAGTGTCCGGCCGAAGTCACTTTTTTAGGTCGAAGCCGATGTTTAACCGAATCGGCTATATTCGGCCGAACTTTACATTTTTTCACTACAAGAAAAAAAACTTTGAAATTTTCGAGTTCACTTACTTTATTAAACAGAAAAAAACATTTCAATGTGAGATATTGTATCGAGCTTTTCACATTAAAGCTTTAAATTATTCGTTTTCCTCTTTTTTCCGATATTGTCAGCTTGTTTGCCTGTTTAAAAACAATATAATTTTCCACAACCGAATTTGATAAAAAGTTAGTAGTAGGAGTGGGCAAAAAATATCGATATATCAAAATATCGCTATTTAAAAAAAATAATCGATATATATATCGCCGATATTTAAAATACCGATACATCGATATTGAAATAGGACTATCGAATTCGATATTTTTTAAAGTCAATCTTCATTAAAAACTTAAAATTTTAGCCGTTTTTCAAAGAATATGTTTTTTTAAGAATTGGCATCACTGCATGCATCATATGTTTTTTAAACTAATATGAAGATCTTAAATGATTGGCTTTTATAAGAAGAAGAATTAAGAAAAAAACGGGGTTTTCACATTGCAGATTTCTAATTAAAAAAAAAGTCAAACGAACTTGAAAATAATTATTTTATGTGGTTTTGGAACAATATATGTATGTGTGTATATATATTTGAAATACAGTAATTTTGACTTAGCTGCACAATCTCCTTTGCACGATTTTTTGTGCAGATAAATCAAAAATGCTGCAATCTTAAATGTATTTTGTTGCCTTATTGTTCAGGTACGCAATTGTGGTTACCTGCATAAAAGTGCAGCTAAAGAAAAGTGTTTGAAAGAGAAGTAACAACGTTTTTATTAATAAATTGATAAAAACAATGCCGTTCAAACAACCTGTAGTCATTTGTTATGCACAAAATAGTCGCTGTAGTACAACGTTAAGAATAGTGCTGCAAGCTGTCAAATGTAAGGGCCGATGTTGAATGTGAACAACACCTAAACGCCAAGTTTTTTTCCGAATTTTATTTGACATTTCTCTATTTCAGACTTACTCAATTTGAACCACAATCCAACAACGTGTTAAAGTTATCCAGACTCATTATGAATATGGGCGTTCAAATCAAAATGCTTATCGTGCACTTCGTGATTCAGTGATGAGGCACATTTTCACCTCAGTGGATTCGTCAATAAGCAGAATTGCAGCATTTGGGCGAATGATAATCCAAGAGTGATTGTCGAAAAACCAATGCACTCACTAAAAGTGACAATTTGGTGCGGTTTATGGGCTGGCGGCATCATCGGGCCGTATTTTTTCCAAAATGAGAGCGTTCAGGCAGTTACTGTGAATGGTGTTCGCTATCGTTAGATAATAACGAACTTTATATGGCCCGAATTGAAAGATATGGATGTGGACGATATGTGGTTTCAGCAGGACGGTGCCACTTGCCACACAGCTAACGAAACAATGGCTCTTTTGCGCAACCAATTCAATGGCCGTGTTATCTCACGTAATGGCGATGTCGATTGGCCGCCAAGATCATGTGATTTGACACCGTTGGACTTTTTTCTTTGGGGTTATTTGAAAGAAAAGGTGTACGTCGATAAGCCAGCAACAATTCAAGAGCTAAAGGATGAGATAATTCGGCACATTAACGGCATAGAACCTCCATTATGCCTCAGGGTCATCGAAAATTTGGACCATCGGATGGAGGTGTGCCGCCGTGGTCGCGGCGCCCATTTGGCCGATATTTTGTTCCATACATAATTGAGTAATACCAATATATCATAATAAAATAAAATTACAATAATTTCCTAAATAGTTTGTGTTTTATTCAACCCTTGAAATTTAACCACCCTTTATTAAAAACGGCAGTTTCAAAGTAGTGTCAACAGTAAACGTAGTTGTATCAGTCTTTGCAGATGAATCCCAAAATTCAAAATTTTGATTTTTGTTGCGCTACAGTGCATTCGTCAGCTTTAAATACCACTACAACTACTTTATTCTGTTCTAGGCCTAAGATTTGCTATTCCTTTCATATAATCGTGATAAATTTGCTGTAACCACATACAATATGCATGAATGTAGGTAAATGCAAACAAAATAATTGAATTATAATGATGCCAACTTGACTTGTTTGCGATTTTTGTTTTTATAAATAGCTTAAATTGGATATTTATGTGAAAAAGTGGACACTATATTTTTTTTTGTGTGCAGCTAACTTTGATGTTTTATATGAAAATATTTTAAAACTGCCCAAAAATCTGATAAATATGCAGGTATACAAAAGGCACGTAAGCAAGGATTTTTTAGAATAATTACAGAAAATTTGTATTTTGGGCACTCAAGTCAAAGTTTAGCTGCACTTTTTGTATGAACATAATTTTAAAATGCCAAAAATTTTGTGCATTTATCTTTAATGTGCAGGTATAGAAAGTGCACTTAAAAAAGGAATTTGTATGGAATTATAAAGAATAATTCCAAAAATTATCAATTTTGTGCAGTTAAGTCAAAAGTGCACGTAAACAAAGGCAGTTAAGTCAAAACTACTGTAATAATAAGATTTGTGCATATATAATTTTAAATTTTTTAATTTGGTAATAGCGTCAGCAAAATAGATTCGATATATCGATATTTTTTAAATAATAAATATCGATACTCTTAAAAAATATCGATTCGTTATATATCGATATATTTATTCAAAATGGCCATCCCTAAGTTATTAGTTGATTATTTCTGCATGGTTTTGTTAAATTGCAAATAATGGTATTAAAAAATTTCGGCCTTCGGTAAAAATTCGGCCAAAGTTATGTCGAACACCGATTACAAGAACCTGAAAAAATAATTTCGATTCGTTCAGTATCGGCTAAAAGCATTAAATTAAAAAATTGCTTTTGAATCGAAGAAGTTGTCGATCACGACTGCCATAATTAGTCCCTGGTCTATTTTACTAAGGTTTAAAATCTGCAGTCGAACCAAAAACTGTCGGGTAAAAAACGAAAACTTGTGCACAACTTTTTGCTTTTTGAGTTGGTTTGAAGCGACTGTTTATATTTTTTGAATCAGAAGTAAAAGCCATTTTTTTTTTGCCAATGGCAAATGAAGAAGAGGATGAAAAGGTAGTTTTTCTACTTTGACTGCAGTTTTTTTATAGCTGTTTTTCAACACAATGGGCTAAGGTTAATTAAGTTAGAATATAATTTTTAATTATATTTGTTATTCTCAATAATTTGTTTTTTCTTTAAAAGTGTACATATCGCATTGGTTCCTCTATAAAGTCAACTCCATTTTTTTTTTTCTATTTTCACTTTTTGCAAGACATCGAAGAACAGGGGTCATATCTACCCACTGTAAAAATCTAACATCATTTTCTGTACTCTTTCGCCAAAAATACAGTTGTATCCCTCTTCTTGATATAAAAGTAAAATTCTTCTCCAGCGTCCACTCAAGATAAATATTTGGAGTTGTCCCAAAATGTTAGTTGAATTCATATCAGTTCTGTTTCAACTTAAGAGAAATATTTTAAGTTGTGCTAGTGTTTATGTCACAACGGTATACTTTGATGATGGTCTATTTTGTGTTGTCTCTTTTTAATTGTTACAACTAAGTTTATTGTGCTGTTATATTTCCTTTTGTTTCTTTATTAATGAAATATGTATATACAATATATTTATGTGAACAAATTTCACAACTCAAAAAATTTGCTATTTTTCGATAATTCCTGATAAAAATGAAAAAAACCACTACCGTTGTATTTCGTATTTCGTTACAATGACATTGTTGCTTTCAGCTTTCGTTGTAAATATTTAAAAGAAAAGTTGTTTGCCTCCACTGAAAATTTGTAAATTTTGAGTTAACTCTCTTGGAGGAACCAGAGCGTAGGTTTTTAGTATGTTTTAAAAAACCAAGTTTTGAACTTCTGTCTGAAAACAGGCTCATTTCTAATTTTTTTTTAAAATTTTCTTTGATTGCTTTTTTTGTTCCAAAAACAAACAAACAATACCACTTAAAGTAATAACTTCACAAAGTAAATATTAATGCTCCTTTTTTTCCTCCTTAGCCCCTTAAGGGGTTAATGTCAAATACATAAGATATATTACCCCAAAAAAACACATCAACTAAAACAAAAATCCTGGTAACACAAACCACATACCATCATTTAAAAATTAAGTAGTGTAAGATTTTTTTTCTTTTTCGGATTTTTTTCTAACCTACCTACCTACGCCTTTGTCTAGCATGTGAAATTCATGTGTTGCAAATACATGCGGCATAACATTGCCGCTTACACCGTGTACAATGCCAACCAACGAATGGTTGGTTGGCTTGTTTGTATGCAACACCAACAAACACACAAATCAAAAATTTGCCTCAGGAATCTCAACCAAAAAGCTCGACTTGCACTCACACTTACACACACACAAACACACACACTGAAGCACAAACAAATAGATACCAACTGCAATGAACTTAAAGGATTTTAAGTCAGTTAAAATGTTTTTGTTTTTGTTTGTTTGTCCACAACTCAAATGAAAATGAAAAACATGAATGTAAGAATTAAAATGAAAATAAATATTATGTTGCATTTTTACCTCCCGCTGCTGTGCGAAGCAGGAGTGTGCCACAATAGCTAAAAGCTATAAAGACGACAGACGTGAGGAACTCTCTGTAACTTTTAAACGAGGAGTAGAATGTGTAATAAACTTAAAGCCTGGGAAGCAAACTTCTTAAAGCACAGAAACGGACACCGTGTCTAGAGCACACAAACGGACAGACAGGCAGACAAACATGCTGACAAAAAATAAATAAAAATAAGGAATAGACTTAACATTCTTCTTCTTATTTTTTTTATAAAACTAAGGAATTCCAAAAAAACCAAAAAGAAAAGAGAATCTCATTCTTGTTTTTGTTTCTTTCATAAGACGTCTTGTTTCACTTTTTATTTATTTTGCCCGCGTTTGTTTCGTTTTTTTTTTTTTTTTTTGTAGTTTTTGTTGCCTTGTGTAGCCTTTTTTCACTTTACAAAATCCAATTTTGTAAAGCTAGTTTGAAATAAAAGTGGAAGTGAAAATGATTATGTATGAAGTAACATAAAGGAATGAGAATGTGTGTTCTTTTGTTGCAATATTCATTCCTCTGGCAGACCGACACACACTCACTTGTACTCCTGCAACTCACTTACTGGGTTTTAGAACTATTACTTTATATGGATAAAGGTGTCGAGGCAAGTATATGTTTAGACACGATTCTTGTTTATCCAAAGCAGCGAGCAAGCAAGCAAACTCGGCATATTAGGTGAAATCTTTGTCGTCATTATTATCATCATGAGGAGCAGCAGCAGATCTATTTCTTTTTTGTGCCAGCCACTTTTTGTAACTTGGCTTATATACATACATATGTGTATCCTTATAATAACTTTGTTTCGAAAAAAAAAATATACAAATAAACAAAAGAAATCTACTAACAAAACATTTTCTACGTAGGTTGTACTCACAGTCTATGCGAATGTTGCGATATTGTTGAGTTTGTTTGTTAAGCCTGGCTGGGGCAAAAAGCTTACAACAAGAGCAGATAAAAGATGCCGACTGGGTGAGTTTCGTTTAAAGTCAGTAGACGACGACTGATTTTTTTTTTTGTGTTCTTTCTTCTGCTTCGTCTCATAGATATTTGCAGTTTCTTAGTTTTTTGTTTTCAATTTCAATTTTCGTCTTTGTGCATTTTCCTTTCATTGTGCTCTTAAAGTTAAGATCAGCGAAAAGAAGATGTTTTGTCTGTCCGACCAGGCCGACTGTCTGTCGTTTGCTAAATAAATTTTAAACTTAACTCAAAAATGTGGTTCCAACAAAACAAGGGCATCAATAAAATATCTTAAATATTTATTAACCCAAACAAGTATGGGAAAAGGGAAGGAAACTAATAGAAGTGTATGGTTAGGAAAAATTTTGAGAGATAATTTAGTTAAAATTACCTTTAAGGGCCATTATTATAACTTGGCGTTAGCTGTTATCCGACAGTTAACAGACGCTTTTTGACAGATAACACATTATTTTCTGTCAATTTAATCTTAACTTTAGCTAACTTCAAGTTGTAATAATGGCCCTAAGAAGTTTAATGATTAAGTCCGCCGGAAAGCTAGTAGGCAAAGAGCTAGTCTATCAGTGTGAGTTTTGCGGGTTTGCTTCACCCTAGCGACTATAATTAAGGTCTACGTTACTTTTGCTCGTTAAAAAATGTTAGAATATAATTTGTAATTGCATTAGTATTATATAATAAGCAAATAAAAACTAAAATCAGAGCATCGACTTAAATGAAGTTGCATTCGTAAACTGTTGTTCTTTCTTTTTTTTTATTTAGCTTTTTTACACATAACGAACTAATACAGAATTTGCCGGCATTTTTGACAATGTGCGTTAGTGACCGGGTGGTCTAAGGTACTATGCTAGACACGCTTTCTACTGGTTCTGGATTAATGCAGGACCGAATTCCGTATAACCAAGATTCCAATACGATTAAGCATTACGAAATATTGCATTGCAATGCTCTTGCATTGCAACATTTTGTAATGCATTAAAAAAAACTGTTTCCCTTGTGACCCCCGTGAACATAATTTGGTAACAAAAGGAATTGAGAAATAATCGTTACAGAGATCAGCAATGAGTAGTGAAAAAGTGAGTAGAGCTAAATCATGACTCATAAATTCTTGTACTTACACGCACTCATACTTATTCCAATGTTATTCAAACTCATATTCACTCAAAAGTTTAATTTTATTCATCGTACTCATACTTACCAACATTTGTAGTGTTTGATTTAGAATCTACTCAACTCAATGTGTATAGGCGAAGCAAAATGCGAGGCTGCCAGATTTGTCCCCGAAATAGCAAAGGGACGATTTGGCAATTACAGTTTACTAAAGTTACATGTATTAGGTGGACGATTTTTCTGCAAATTTATTTGGCAGCGCTGATTATTAAGTCGTGTGTTTTATCTGTTGTGTTAAAACGGTAAATGGATGAGCTAAATGATTTGAATCATTGTGAGTATTGTAAGTATTTTCTTGAAATTATAAATCAAGCCGACGTCATTTATGAGTATGCGTATAATGTCGACGTCGCACTCATAAATATTTCTCTTGTGAGTATGAGTGAATCAGAGTAGTTTAGTTTAAATGATTTCTACGCACTTATACTTACAATTGCATGAGTCAGTATGAGTAGCGAAAAAACGATTCATTGCTGATCTCTGATGTCGACGTCGCACTCATAAATATTTCTCTTGTGAGTATGACTGAATCAGAGTAGTTTAGTTTAAATGATTCTACGCACTTATACTTACAATTGCATGAGTCAGTATGAGTAGCGAAAAAACGATTCGTAAACGTAACCACTTCTTTTATCCGATGTTTTCTTGATTTAATTTGACTTTTGAGAAACTAAACGATAAAAATGTTTTAAATATAGAGTCACACAATCTAAAATCATAATAAAACAAGGAAATATATTTTTAATATCAATGAAACGGGCTTTGTTAGAAAGATTATGAAATCAATGTTTAAATATCTGTGGCATTTTGACAAAACATCTTAAGTCGAGATAAGATAGCAAAAAAGTTTAAAACAAAAATCGGTGAAAAAATAATTTTTATTAAATAATAAAATAAACCAACTTTAGAGAAAAACTTCGTTTCATAATCAATATCAATTTGTGCTTCAGCCCATTCGCCGAATTATTTTGATTAAAAATTTCAACAACTTGCACGCGATGGTCTTGTGTTAGTCGATCCATAATGAAATTTCAAAGCAAACTAAATAAAAAGCAACTATCAGCTGTTAAATGGGTGCTCAAATAAAGCAGTGATGCCAACTCAAAGTTGTGACACTCTTAAAAAAACACCCTTTATATCGTACTTGATCAAAAAGAAAGTTTAAACTCAAACTTTAAATATGTTCAGTAGAAACAAAACAATTTTGAATTTTTCGTTAAAGGCATTTGAAAAAGAATTTTTAAACCAAGCGTTTCATTACCAGAAAGTTGACAAAATAGCAAGATATTTTTACCAAAAAGTGGAAAAAACAAATTTTTTATTTAATACGCTCTTTATGATCAATTGCGATATATGTTTCCTTCGATCCAATAAGGATTATAGAGCCTTTATAAATTGGTTGAACATATACCTGTATTGTGTTATTGCGCTTACTGTACTGCAGCTTTTACGCATTCCATCTATTTCCACATCGTTTTGCCTTCGCCACATATGAGCAGGGCAGGGCGTCCCCTTCTTCTGCTGCCCTGTGGATTCCACTCTTTGGCTTTTCTTGTAATGTCGTTCCGTGACTTGCAAGGTGTGGACAGTACATCGCAATTTACGTCTTTTTATTTATATATTTTTAGTTTTGTTATTATTGAAAAATTTCGCAGGAAAAATTTTTTGTTTTTGAAAGCGTGAAGTGTTGAAGCCCACAATACAAATTTGCGACTTTAAACAATCGATCAATTATTCTCTCAAGCCCCATATGCAGCAAGAACATTTTGGTTCAGATCCCCACTACATAATTTGGATCATTGAACTGTACAAACTTGGGACTTGAAACAATTTACTCTATTTAGTTTCTTTGGTTCCATAAAGAAGATATACTGAAGGACCGGAGTCGTAGTACCCACCCCACGAAAACTCGAGACTTCAACTCCAAAAATTGTTCGGCATAAAAAATTTTAAAAAAATTTATAATATTTTCCAAAATAGAAATTCTTCGAAATTTGTCATGCAATATTTAAAAAATCGATTTGAAATTTTTACAGAATAATTTTCCCATTAAAAAACAGAGTTTAAAGTCAGATAAGGGCTAGTCTCACAAACATTTAGCATCAAAGTTAGATTAGGAGTCGGATTAAAAAAATGTCAGCGGTTGGGGTCGTTGTCAGAGTAAGAACTATTTGTTGACGAATCCACAGCCCTGGTTTTAATAAAAAAAATTTTACTCAAAGTATCAAGTATGTACATCGATGGCGTTGTTCTATGAACCTGTAAACAGGATCGTTTGTATGAAATTTGTTTAAAATTGGAAAATGTATTGTTTGGACTTCATATAAATAGTCACCCGAAACAACGATACATACAAAGACGTCTAAAAGTTGCAATATTTCTATCTTTGGATAACCCGGAGTGGCCGCACTTTTTAGGAATGCGACACTGCATTTTTAGAACTAACGATTTTAAACTGACGAGAACTAGGGTGTGGCTTTAACGAGCAACAGGTTAGTGTCGACGTGGATTGAAGGACAGGTTTTTAGAGTACTTTGGACTATCAAACAGTGAACATTTAAATTTAATCTTAAGCACGTTTCATGTTTTGTTTCACTGTCAAACATCTTCAGTTTGGTCTATAATTTAACCATGAATCGTCTTACAAACGAACAACGCTTGCAAATTATTGAATTTTATTATCAAAATGCGTGCTCTGCTAAGAAAGTTCATCGCGTGCTTTTTCCATTTTATGGTCAGTTTAATCGGGCTCAATGGGTACGTTAATAAGCAGAATTGTCGATTTTGGAGTGAAGATTAGCCAGAAGCATTGCAAGAGCTACCAATGCATCCAGAAAAAGTCCATTCAAAATATTATGTAGTTAAATTCAAACGAAAATTCATTTTAAACAACTTAAAATTCACTTAAAAAACGGATCATCTACATTTCATTTAAAACAAATGATTTTTACATTCATTTTTAAATTTTTAATTTTTTGAACAGCATATTCCTTAAAATTTAATGATTTTTACTATTAAAAAATATATTTTAAACGAAAAAAATCAAACTACATAACAAAATAAATACGATAAAACATTATTTTTTGGTAGTTTGTTTTTTGAATAACAAACATAAATGTTAAAAAATAAAATTATTCGAAAAATAACTATATTTTTATTCAATTTTAGCAGAACAGAAAACGAATTTAATAACCCACAATCAGTTACTGTAATAATTTTATAAGTGTCACAGTTTGGTGCGGTTTATGGGATGGTGGCATCATTGGACCGTACTTCTTCAAAGATGATGCGAATCGTAACGTAACTGTGAATGGTGAGCACTACCGTGAGATGATATCCAACTTTTTTTTGCCCAAAATGCAAGAGCTTGACTTGCATGACATGTGCTTTCAACAAGACGGTGCCGCATGCCACACAGCACGCTTAACAATGGACTTATTGAGAAGCGAGTACGGTGGACATTTTATTTCACGTTCGGGACCGGTCAATTGGCCGCCTAGATCGTGCGATTTAACGCCTTTAGACTATTTTTTGTGGGGCTATATTTAAGCTCATGTCTATACACACATGCCCGCTTCAATTGACGCATTGGAGACAACATTGAAGCATTTATTCATGAGATACCGGCCGAAATGTTGGAAAGAGTATGCCAAAATTGGACTAAGCGGATGGACCATTTGAGGCGCAGTCACGGTCAATCTTCAAACATTAAATTATATGGACCGTTCTATCGATTCAAATAAAGATTTCATGCATTTTTCTGAATTTTATGTGTGTTTTTTTAACTTTTCTATAGCTCTTAAAAAATCACCGATATATATATATTTTCCTTTTTTGTGTGTTCCTCTTTTTTTTCTATCCAGAGCTTTTTGAAGCGTACTGATGGGCTATAAAGGTGAAAATTGCCATGCATATAGTAACACACAAAGGCCAAACCCTAACGTAGCCGGAATTTTGGCATGTGAGCGGAGAATTTAAAGGAAATTGTTAACATTTTAGCTTATATTAAAGCCCTTTAATGACATAGCAAGTTGAAAATTGCGTAGCCTAACAATGGAGCACAGCTTGAAGTAGTCCGATCTAAGATCTTTGGATTACGAACGCAGAATGGAGAGGAAAAGGGGAGTGGCAAAATTCTGTTATTTTACATTTCAGCTAATTTTGAATCCCCCTAAAGACCAATGAAGCTTAAAATTCTCAAGCATATGGTACTAACGTTGGGTCCATAACTTAGTTTTTCTTCCTGCCTGGCAGGGACAGGCTTAACAGCTGGTACATTAAATTTTTTCGACGTGAAATCTCCCTGGTTTAAAAATTAATAAGCCATGATTGAAATAAAAAAGAAATTTGTTTATTTTGGCAAATTTGGTTTTAAAATCAAAGAACAAAAAAACTGAAGATAATCTAAATTATTGGCACCCAGGTAAGAGAAAACTTCTCCGATTTTTAAACTCAATGTTTTTAAATTATAAAAAAAAAATCAAATCAACAAAAGTCAAAGAGTAAGGTATCCCACTTTAAAAACTATTAAGCACTTTAAATATGTACCAAACACATCTACTACTCGTACTTATTCGAACTATTTCCAACCTTTTTGGCTTTAAATAAACCAAAAACAAAATTTAAAAAAAGAAGAATCCCTAGAAACCACACATAAGCAATTGACTTGAGGCGCTACAAAAAATGTTTTATGATTAAGGTCATGTACATCATGATTATGTACATTACAAAAATTTTTCAATACCCCTAATATGTACATATTATTTTGATAAAATATTCTGCAACTATAACCTCAAGAAAAATATCACGTTTGTCAGAAAAATTTAGACACAACTTCACAGATACATTAAGCAATTTAGAAGATACAAAAGGCGAACAAATATACCACGTACATTGTTACTGTTTGGCTATTGAAAGGGAAAAAAAAGAGCAGCAGCAACAAGTCCACGAGTTCTTAAAGGCTTAAAAGGCTAAATGAGTTTAACAGCAACAACATTAACAACAAAACAGCAAAACAAAGTAAATATTAAAATATTTGCTGCAACAAAGTATCGCTATAATACACAAAATCAACAATAAATAAAAATATCAGCAGCGGCAGCAGCAACAGTCGCAAACACCAACTACACACAAAAAAAAAATACTAAAAGTTATAAAAGTCGTTACAAACGATGTTTGCACGTACGTACTTTTAACCCACCAAGTCATTCATCAAACAATCATTTCTTTCATGTCCTGATACTTCAGTTTAAATTATAAAGTATATTCAATATTTACCCAGATATTATAGTAAATGTGTAGTACGAGACTATTGAAGTTTGATTTTGTAGAAAATATTAACAAAAAAAAAAAAAAGAAAAAACAAAAAAGATTATGAAACACTTACGATTAAATCGGCTTTATGAATGCTATTGTCGGTATAAAACACCAAGAGTTCAGCGGATAAGGCACGACAACTGGGTTCACGTAATTTGGAGGCAAGCAGGAGACAGGCAGCGGCTAGAATTTGTAAATGTGTTTTACGCACTGTTTTCGTGGACAAAAATCGATCCATATAATTGAGGGCCAAGAGTACAACTTCTTCCTGGCATTTTTCTTCTGCACAGACCTGCAATAGAAATAGGAAAAAAAATAACGGTTAAATTTATTTTCAAATTAGAAAAAATGTTATGTGCCATAGCGGAAGTTTGTAAGAATTATAGTTTTAATTTTTTTTTTTAGTTTTTCTGTTGGTTTTTGTAATTTGTAGTTTAAGTGTTAAAATTCTTCTTTTGTGTGTGTGTGTGTTGGCAAGACAACAATAGAGGTTTTCTTCTCATTACTTAGGAATTATTTGCTCGGTCTCTGTTTGTTTGGCTGGCTGTATGCCTCTACCTCTGTCTGTCCGTCTGTCTGTGCAACGTTATTGTGTCTGTCCTAGTTTTGTTTGTTTTCATGATGCTGGGAATCCTCCCAAAACACACGCATACACTCACTCATTCAAACGACTGAGCAAAGTCATTAACACATAACAAATGTTGCACGATGCTTGCAACACAAATATTAGCTAGAAGGGAAACAGTGGTTGGCAGGGCAAAAAAAATAGAATTTTTTTTCTTTTTGGGAAATTTTTTGCAAAAAAAATAGTTTTTCAGAAAAATAAACTTTTTAAAAAACTTATAATTTTTTTAGTATTTATTGTTTAATTTAAAAATGCGGTATTCACAACAGATGACGTATCTCTTAAACATGGTTCGTGTCTTTAATAACATGTCAAGTATAGTGGATAAACTACTGTAATTTGTCTCACTTCAACAATAAACGAAATTCGGTAAAGAACAAACTTTTTCGCAACGAAAGTGACAAAATTTTGTCCAACAAAGCAATGTTAACGGAAAGTTTTGCATTAATATTTTATTTTAAAAAACTGCAGTGCATAGAACATATCCAGCTGAATATGTGCCATCCATTTTAACGTGCAGTTGAGAACAGTTATTTAAACATGAAAGACAAAGACTGACCAAATCAGCCACACAAGTTAAAAGATGATATTAAGGGATTACTCTCTGAAAATTGCTGACAAGCTGAAGAACACCTTAAGCAGTAATTTCAAAAAGGTTTCCAGCAGCAGGATTTATCCAAAAGCAAGGAAATGTATAACCATCTGAGTTAAAGCCACGACACGTACATGAAGTCTTTACGGGCGATCCAAAATGGTGTATTCAGTACGGCAACGACTTAAAAACAGTGGAGTAAAACAAAAGTTCATTATTATTATCAGAAACTTTTCTTAAAAAGTTTATTATTTTATTGATTTCGATTTCATTACGCAAATAAAAGGGTAATTGTGGCGAATTATTTACTCAAAAAATTCATATCACAATTCCGAAAAAATTGGTTGTGAAAGCTAAGGTTTTAAAAATTCAAAACAAAGTTCAAATATTCATACCTATGTTCTGAAAATGTCGTACCAAAAGCACGTAGTTAAAAATTCGAAATTTCCAATTTAATAAAAATCTTAGTAAAACTTTTAAATGTATTAACATGGAAGAAATCGAAACAGATAAATAACGAAAACATGCTTTTCGAACATTCGAAATAAAGTTTGGAAGAAATCGAAACAGATTAATAACGGACACATATTTTTCGAACATTCGAAATTAAGTTCGAATTTTCGAACATGGCGAATAAAGTTGAAAACTGCTATACAATTTATGAAACCAGTAAAAAATGTTATCCCAGAATCAAATTTTATATGTTCGAAAATCTGAAATCGGTCAAAATCATGATCGAATGCAAAAAAAACGTATATGAAAGTCGGCCAACTAGCCGAATCAACGCCAAAGTCGAATATAATTTTTTTAGGCGAATCAACGCCAAAGCGGAATATCATTATTTTTAGGTGATGCCAAGGTAAGTGTGTATTTTAAAAAGGTGTTTTCTTAAAGTTTGCAGCAGTTGCTCCAAAAGCAAATATATGAAGAGAAATTACAGTCGTATTCATAGGAAAAGGACCAGAGAAGAAACTCTCTTGAAATAAATAAAACAAAAATGTTTTCAAAACAACAAAGAAATCACTCAAGGCAAATTCATTGCAGAGAGACTCGCCTCAATTCCCTTTAGAAAATGCCTACTTTGGATGTCAAAATCAGTTGTTGCGTCAAACGTCAAATACAAGAACAAATATTTTAAATCAAGAAGAATAGAAACAAATATAAACAAATTTTGACAAACAAACTAGATAAAATTTAAGAAACAAAAAATAATCACATGAGCTGTTACGATAACATGTTATGAATTCGCCTTGGTTATCATTTTTCTTAAGTGCCAAATACATTGATCAAATTACTCATCAAGAGCTATGGTAGTATTAGTGAAAATGTGTTTATATGTGTGACACCGATGATACTGGATTGAAAATCAAACTAGTTTAGATATTACGGCGAATGCACGTATAGCAGTGAATTCGCCTGCATGTCAAGCATTTGATCAATGTAATTGGGCGCTTTACTTCCACAATAAGTAAGATTGTTTGACAACTGAATTAGATTTTTTTTCTTCCTCTAATTCTAGTCGTACTCTAAGGAATAGGGCAACGGAAAAGATAATTTTTTTCCTCTCCTAAAAACTCAAGACTTGACGACTAAAACTTGAAGAGTGTGAACCAGCACTATGGAGAAATTAAGGGTTTCTTCTGGAAGTTGGTTGCAATTGGGAAAAGAAGAAGATACAAATAGGCTGCAACTTTTTAAAATAAAAGTGAAAGAATGTTTCGAAAATGTTGCTACAGTTGGTTTAAAAGAGAGAGAAAAATTATTTATTGTATGATATGATGATGTACAAATGTAACTTTTAATTGCAAATTAGCTACAAAGTTTTTGTTAATTTTTTCCCCTCTTAAGCACTGTGCTTCTATAAAACCATAATGTAAATGTTTAATTTTCCCAGTGCAATTGTTGCAGCACCAAGTCTTTACCAACTTCAATGACTTAATAGACGAGTGAAGACTAAATAGTTTTCGAGTTAAATGTTGCACAAGAAAATTGCAACAGTAAAGAAAAAACGAAACTAAATGAAAAAATGCCATATAAAACAATTAAAATTTTCATTGCACTTAAAACCATTCCACACCCAAGAAGTCTTTAGCGAAAAAAAAGAACAATTACAACTTGAAAAAAATACTAAAGAAAAGAATCAAACTTAAAAACTGAGTGTGTAACTTATACTTGTCCTCAGGTTGGTAATTAGTTTCTTAAGCAACGAAAAACTAATTGAAATAATCGCACAAAGTGGAAGAAGCAAACTTTTTAGCATTTCAAATAGAATTCGGAAGTAAAGTACGACAAATGTACATTAGTTTTACCTTAAATGGTGCACAAAAGGCACGTTGCTGTAGCCAAGTTGTGGCAAATTCATAAGCAGGAAATTGATTTCTTAACGCTGTTTGGCGAAAAAAAAATTTTTCAACTTTTTATTTCGTTTCTATAAATAAATACAATAATTTACAAAACCCAAAGATACCGAAAAAAAAAAATACTAGACAAAAAAGAACTAAAATGCAGAACCAGAAAACAATGTGGTTAAAAGTCGTTGTTAGTGGTTATAATTGATTTGGAATAGACAATAAAGAAAACTCTAAACAAGAACTTTTTTTAAAGAAAAAACTGATGGTTTTTCAACACCTCGATAATCGGTGTAAATGACCAAACAATGTAGCAGAGCAAAAATGATTTGATTTTAGATTTTGTTTTATTTTTTCTTCTTTTAAGTTGCTTATTATTTGCACAATTAAGCGTTTATTTGAAACGTTTCGATGATTCTAAAGTTTAATGACATTAAAGTTTCTGGCTGTTTTAGAAAGAAAAACGAAGCGAATAGTCCCCCCTTCTGGTTTAAATTTGTTTTTTTTTTATTTTTTTTTTTTCTTTTGATATATCAAACATTGATGAGTCTGTCTGTATTCTTTAGTGTTGGCTGCATGATGTGCAAGATGTTAATCGTCTCTATCATCGTCATCATCATCATGTTGCTGTGGAAAATTCTTGCAACACCTTGTGTGCTGTTAAACACCACTTGTTTATCTATAATTAATTAATGTTGTAATTTAAATAAAGATCAGTGTTGGTAATTTAAAAAATAATGGCAAAAATAAATGAATTAAATAGAAATGAAATGGAAAACTTTAAAAATTACTTGAAAAAGCACTTAACAGATAAAAAAAAAACAAAGAAAAAACGATTTCATGTCTGAAGTTGGCTGCAGTTTTTATTCTCCAAAATATCTGGAGGTCGCACCATGTATTTCGATTCGAAAGAATGATTTCCGTATTCGAACAATTCGAACTGTATATTGCGATTTTCGTAAGCGCCCGAAATTATGCCAGAGTTGTATTTATATATAACCAAGAGGGTTAATATGATAAAAAGTTATTGTTCGTAAGAGAGAGTTGCTGTTTTGAAAGGGAATTTTTGTCATAAAGTATCAAAAAAAAACTTCCGTTTATTCAAAACAAATAGTACGAAAACCCAGTAGAAATTATTCGTACTCGTAAATATTTCTATCGAATCAAAATATGCACTAGCCCCCAGCCGTTGTTTAAAAAACGAAAAGAATAATAAATGAAAGAAAAGTCTTGTTTCTAAATTTTGCTGTAACTGGTTTTAAGGCAGTAGATCAGAAAAAGAGAAAAACGAATGCTTTGAAACACGAAGTTGGCTGCAGTTTATTTAAATAAAAACAGAGCGAATAAAAGAAAGAACAAAACCTTGTTTCTGAAGTAGTCTGCAGTTTGTTTAAAACGAAAATAAGGAAAGAAATTAATTATTTATTTATTTAGATATTTATTATAATGAAAATTACAATAAAGCTTAAAGCTAAAGCAATAGCAACTTAGGCTATCGGCTCGAGCAAAGGCAAGAAATGTTCTTCCCAAAAGTTAGCTGCAGGTGTTAAAAAACCGTAGAGGTGAAGAATGAAAAGGTTTTGTTCCAAAAATTCAAAAATTGAAAAATTTAATTCCAAAATTTAATTATTTTAACCAATAAAGAAGAAAAGCAAAGCTTTTGTCCTTAAAGTTGACGGCAGTTGGCTTAAAAACTCTCAGAAAAAGAGAAAGATAGGCATTTTTTAAGAAGTTGGTTGCAAATGTTTTAAAAACGAAGAGTATAAAAAAACGAAGTTGGCAGCACTGGATAAAAAAAGAGCTCAATAAGACGGTTGTTCCTTAAGTTGGTTACAGTTGGTTTAAAACCAAAGAGCGTATGGTGATTGCTCGAGCGCTTACCCTTTAAAAACTTCTATGTTTTCTTACATTTTTAAACAATTAACCAATATAATAATTATAAAACAGTTGCTTTTTGTTTACAGATAAGAGGAGAAAGTATGGTTTCGTTGGCTACAATAGTTTGGAAACCTTTAAAAGAGGAAGAGTAGTAAAATTGTTTGTTTGTGAAGTTAGCTGCAGTTGGTTGAAGAACAAAAAGGCAAACAAAGTTTGTAAACACAAGTTGTAGCGATAGAATCAAAATAAACAAAAGTAATCGAAATGTAGAATAAGGATGAATATAATATTTATAAAGCAAACATTATTAAAATGTCTATAATTTACAATTAAATTTAAATTAATTATAACAAAAGCTATTTTTTACTAATTATTTAAATGGCAAATTGTTTAGAACAAAAGTTTTGATATTTTTAAACAGAAGTAAAGGAAAAAACATGTAAAATCAATTAAAATGGATAATCATTCAGGAAAGCAAATTTCGATCTACCAAATGTTAAAATACAATTTGGTTTAAGGATTGATGTTTGACTAATGACGTCAGCAGTCGTCGATGGCTGCGAGTGTAAGACGGCAAATCCATCTGAGGAGATCGAGTGGTTGCGATCGAAACATGTCATGGTAACCTGCCGGCCAGGGTTCGAGCCCGAGCCACGTCAAGAATGAAAGATTGTCAATAACAATTTTAATTGATTTTCATGTTGTAAAATTCCTTTCATAAAAATAATTTAATAAAAATTAAATTTCATGAACTTAAGCCTAATTAAAAATATTAAAAATTTTTTTTTTTTTTTTTTTTTTCATTCACAAAATCTCTCACAAGTTAAAGGTATTGTTATAGCAAATTAGAATAATTTCATTTTTTTTTTAATTATTTCTTAGCAATTTTAATTATACATACATATTTAAATATTTTATAAAAGTTTAAACAAAGCTTAACTGTATTACGTTTAACACGTTGCCTTTAAAAATAATTAAATGACAGCTGTAAATTTTAAGAAAAGGAATTGAATACAAATCTGGTTTTAATTTTAAAAATAGACTAACTGGTACTAGTAAGCAAAAAAAGTCTTTTTAAACTTAAGCTATTTTGGTTATATGCCACCATCATCGTCCGCCTCAACACCACTGGCATTAACATCTTTTCTATTTTTTTCTTCTTTTTTCTAAGATTCAAAAAAAAAACAATTAATATCTTTAACAAATATCTTTTAATGTAGTAAAACAGCAAAAAAATTTGCAAAAAAAAAATAAGAAAAAAAATTTAAGAAATATTGAACATACTGCGTATTTTTTTTTATTAGTTAGACGACTTGGCCTTGAATTTGGCAAAAAAAACGAATTAGCAAAAAATTTTGTATTTTAATTTCTTTATTTATTAAAGAGAATAAAAAAAGGAATTACATTTGTTCTTTAGTTAAGAATTTAAATTTTAAATTATTGTATTGCTGGCATTCGCCATTCCGACAGTTGTTCAGCCATTTAGTCGATAATTGTATTTGGAAATGTTGTTTTTTTTTTCTTTGGTCAGAAAATAAACGCAGAAGAAAAGAAGAGAAGAACATAATGCGTGATTTAATCAAAGTGTGTTTTTTGTGCTAGACAAAACATCATTAAAAATTTAAAAAAAGATACACAAAATTAATTTCAAAAATACAAAATAATTAATAGTTTGTTAGAAAATAAATATCTGAAAAAGTTTACAAAAACTATTAACAAAGAATTGGCAAAAAATAATACACAAAGAATATTCAGAAGAAAAAAAATTAAAAACTGGTTCGAAAGTCTTGAGAGATTTAAAAAAAAAAAAATAAGAAATAAAGAGAATGTAAATTTGCTTAAAAACAGTGGAGCAAAACAAAAGTTCATTATTATTATTAGAAACTTTTCTGAATAAGTTTATTATTTTATGGATTTCGACTTCATTACGCAAAAAAAAGGGTAATTGTGGCGAATTACTTACTCAAAAAATTCATATTACAATTCCGAAAAAATTGGTTGTGAAAGCTAAGGTTTTAAAAATTCAAAATAAAGTTCAAATATTCATATGTTCTGAAAATGTCCTACCAAAAGCACGTAGTTAAAAATTCGAAATTCCCAATTTAATAAAAATCTTAGTAAAACTTTTAAAATGTATTAACATGGAAGAAATCGAAACGAAAACATATTTTTCGAACTTTCGAAATTAAGTTCGAATTTTCGAACATGGCGAAAAAAGTTGAAAACTTCCATACAATTATGAAACCAGTAAAAAATTAAAAATATGGTATCACAGAATTAAATTTTATGTGTTCGAAAATCTGAAATCGGTTAAAATTTTGATCGAATTTTAAAGCTGATAAAAATTTCAAATTGTAGTTACAAAGAAAAGTTAATTTTCTTCTTTAAAAAATTACAGATTTCCTATTCACATTTAAAGTTTAATTTTAAATTACAAAAAAAAAGCAGAACACTTATTAGGTATGTGATATAGTATTAATTTTTTGTTTAGTTAACATATATAATACAAAATTTTAAATAATAACAGGAAAAAGAGGAAAATTAATAAATTGGGGTCTATCAAGAGTGACAGTTTTGTTCAAATTTTTGCTTGCTTAATAGTACAATCAAGCAGATATTATTTTTTTTAACAGCATTTAACTGCCGAAATTTTTGACTGTCACTCAAGTTCTATTGTGTGTACTCCACTTAAAAAATCATGTTTTAAAGATACTAAGAACATTTTTTTCGGTTAATATCGTTTCGTTTGAAAAAGGTGTGTTTAACTTCGAGCGATTTAAAAATCCATTAAAAAATGCTCATGTTCGAAAATTTTAAATTGGTAAAAGTTTTCAAATAAAAAATGCATAGTCATATTTAAAAATATTTTCGAAACATATGAAAATTTTTGATGAAAGCTTGGTTTTAAGAAAAAAAAAATAAAATTTTTAAACTTTGAGCCTTAAAAAATCTTTAAACATTTCTCTATAAATTTGTAAAAAGCTTTTGCAGCTTTTCTCTTCAACCTTCGACCTTAAATCCCTTTAACCTCCAAAACTAACTGGATTATAAAAGAAAAAAATTTTCAAGACTTTCAAATTCTAAAACAAAATTATGCGTACAAAAAGTTTTTATTAGTTTGTTTTCTTTTAATTCAGGAAGTTAGAAGAAGCAAGACCACTCAGTCAACCATCTAAGAAGTCATTTATTTTGTTATTTAACGATAAAAACAAAACATAATTTTATGACTACTTTGACACTCTATATATCCCACAGTTTAGTTCGAATTTTTTTTTTATTAAATGTCTTGTTAAAAAAATTTGTTAAAAAAAATGTGCTCGAAAGGTTTACGATTTGGAAAAAAAAATATTTTAAGCGTAAATGAATGAATGTATGAACAATTCAATGACTTGATGTTTAAGTTGTTGAAACTTCTTTAAAGTTCTGCGAGAGTTTATTACTTGGTTTTTAATTTTATTTCATATTTTTTGTTTTTCTTTATTTGTAAATTTTGCTTTTAAAAAGAAGTAGAAAAGTTATGGATTCCCATGGCGTCTTCAATGATTTTTTATACGCACGAATGGTTACAAAAGGGGTTGTTACTAGCGCAAAACATCACAATGGAGGAAAAAAAATTTTAACTACAAAGTTGTTATAATGATCATTAAATTTTTGCAAATTTTTAGTGTTTTACTTAAGTGTGACATATGTTTTTTTCGAAAAAAAAAAAAAAAAAAAGTTTTTTGAGAAACGAAAAAAAATCATATGAGAACTTTTTGTATAAACAAATCACTTCTCAGCAAATGTATTCATAATACCATCCACATACCACCACATCATTGCAATACTTAACCATGGCCTCTGTGCCAACATCTCCTCTGCTCATCTTCTTATCTTAATTCATTAAATTATATGAGAACTGAATAAAATTCAAGCGAAAGAGGAAGAAAAAGTTCGAAATACTCGCATAAACTGGAAACAAATCTAAATAAATCACATTTATCAAATGTTCTTTGAGGTTTTTTCCATTTTTTTTTTTTTTTTTTTCAAAAAATTAATATCTTACTAAACATGAATAGATACTTGAGGAAGTTTTTTTTCATATGTTTTTGAATTATAAATAATATATTGTGGATAAAATAAGAACATCTTTTAAAATTTTAAACTTCCGATTGTAATCATTTTGAAAAAATATGAGAAATTTTAGAAAGTAAATTTCAAAGATAACAAAAACCATAAGTTATGGATTAAAAAAAAATTTGCTTAAACTAAATCATTTACAAACACCCGAATCATCTATACTAAGAACCACCTAAAAGAATAGAGATAAATAGTGATGAAAAGTAGGAGTTTTCTAGTTGTTTTTCGATTTGTATCGTCTTTTTAACGGCGTAAAACGATTTCAGACAGCAACGATAAAAAAATCGAGGTTTTAAACAATTTCGACTTAAAGAAAGAATTTTCGAATGTAAGTTCGAATTTTCAAATTAAAGTTCGAATTTTCGAATATGATCTACAAAGTTAAAAATTGGTTTTAGACTATCAAAAACATCTAAGAAATTTAAGATTTTTTAAATAAGTTCGAAAAATCCATAATTAAGAAAATTCGAATATATGAAAGATTCTGCAAATGTTGCTTGTCTAACAAAGTTTCAAATACTTTAAAAATATTAATTTTTTTTTTTTTTTTTTAATTTTACATGATCGATAAACTATTATTTGAAAAAATCATGTTTAAAAAAGTAAAACTGATAAAAATGTAAATAAAATTTCGAGAATTAATATTGAAGCTTCAATGTTAACCAAGGTTTGGCTTAAGCAAAAAGTGTGTAAAATATTTAGGGAATAGGACTGACTATTGTAAGAAAGCTATATAAACTGAAATTTTACTAATAGAAGCACATTTGGAATAAATGTTTAATATGTCTAATAAAAAAATTGTTTTTTTACCATTTAAAACTCTTTTCAGAGAATACAGTTTGTACTCAAACATACGGTTGAAAATTTTTAATAAAACATGATTGAATTTAAAAGTTCGATAAAATTATGTTACGAGCTTAAAATTTTTTTAATGCTCAATAAAAAAACGGTTTTCAATATTTCTTAAAAAAAAAATTAACTGTAAAAATGCACAGAATGAAAAAACTCTTCCCAAATTTAAGTTTTTTCTAAGGGGTGTTTTTTAGTGACACAACTTTGAGCTGGCATCATTGCTTTCTTTGAGCACCCATTTAACAGCTGATAGTTGCTTTTTGTTTAGTTTGCTTTAAAATTTAATTATGAATTGACTAATTTTGAATTTCCATTCAAAATGTTATGTTCCAATGAAGCCCATTTTTGGTTGAATAGGTACGTAAATAAGCCGAATTGCCGCATTTGGAGTGAAGAGAATTCACAAGCTTTTGTCGAAACACCATTACTTGGTGCGCTTTATGGGCTGGCGGAGTCATTGGCCCATATGTTCTCAAAAACAAAGAAGGTCAGAAGGCAAAAAGTTGTTGAAAATTGGTGTTCCAGATTGCGCCTTCTACGCGCCAGCCGTGGCGGCCACATGGCAGAAATCATATTTAAACAATAATTTCATTGATATTAAAAATATATTTCCTTGTTTTACTATGATTTAAACTTGTGTCCCTCTATAAAAAAAAACACCCTTTATTTAGTATTAGTACGAGTAGTACTTAAAAACTCAGGTACGAATGGCACTAAAAAGTACTTAAAACAATCAAAAATGGGATACATGACTTTCGATAGCCAATATATGCGTGCATACACGTACGTTTGCAAAAGTTTTTTGTAGAAACAACAAAACACTTAATCATGAGAAAACGTAAAAAAAGAAGCAAAAATTCCCAAATTCTATTTCTTTAAATTAGTTTGTTAAATACATAAAATTTTTAAAGTAGAATGATTACGAAAGCCATATCGGGCACGCCGATGGAATCTTATAATTGAGAGTTCTTCTGTAAGCAAAGGGCGGACTAAAGAAACATGTGTAACGGGTAAGAAAATAGCAATTTTTAGTATTTCTGTTAAAATCAATATCACGTTCGAATTATTTCAAGGACGAACTCGGTATTAAACCAATTTTGAAGTTTTTGAATCAAGCAAAGTTTGAGATTAATGGTGTTTTCTTTTCTACAAAAAATGTGACATTTTATTTTAAAAAAATGCAATTTGGAGTCTGTTTCATAAAAATTTTGCTCCCGAAAAGGGTGGGTTGTTTTATTCTACAAAACTCACCCTTTTTTGGAAGCAACATTTTTATGAAACAGACACCAAATTGCATTTTTTTAAATAAAATGTCACACTTTTTTGTAGAAAAGAAAACACCATAACTTTCCTCTCATTTTTTTTAACTCAAAACAATCCCGTTTTTGGTTAATTTTAAGTACGGCGCACTTGAATAATCCCTACTTGAATCGTTCATTAAGACTTAAGGAAGCCCGTACAATTATTTTGATGTAGATATGAATTGATCGAAATATTTCCGATCTAATCTATTCTAATTTCAAAAGTTTATAAATGTATTAAGTATTGTAACTTTTTTGAAAAGTTTTAATTTTTATTTGAGACACCTTTAATCTGACAGTTATTGTTAAGTTTTTTGGCATTTAACTCGTTACTTAATATTTCAAAAGAGTGCAAATGTTATGCTTATCAAGCTAGCAAAACTGTTGTAGAGTTTTTTATTGCATCAATTATTTGCTAAACTCCCGGTCATTTGGTTAACTTATTTTATATTAAAATTTTTATACTTTTGTTATCAGTTCAAAATAATACAATTTATACAAGATTTTATATTTATTCAATTAAATTTTGTCAAAAAAAAACTAAGTTTTTAGACATGGACTTTATGCTTTAATAACGACTTCCTGACCGCTTTCAAAATATATTAAAAAAAAACTTGTGTCTCACTTTTATTTGCAAAATTTATGGGATTTTGATGGCGCTGTTTTGCAAAATATGAGTATTTTGCAAAATACTCATATTTAAATATTTATTTATATTTTTTATTAATGAACCTTATCACCCGATTGGGTTTATCGCTTTTAGTTAAGCTGCACTTAGTTCGCATCTCGTACAAATTCGCTGTTGATCTGTTGGGTATTTTATTTTTTTTTTTTAATCATCAGCATGATCTTTTTGCATGTTCTCGGCTGTTGTTACTCTGCGTCTTGTCATCATTCATTTTAAGGCAAAAAAAAATTCATTCATAAATTATAAAAAATGCAAGTAAAAATAAAAAAAAAAAATAATAAAAATTAAATTCATGTGCATCACCATAAAAGTTGTATAGGAAAATTTACTGCAGAAGAAACAAAAAATGTCTCAATAATGTAAGATTGTGGTGGGGATTTGGGAGCCGTAACTGAAATTTTTGTTGAAAAAAGCTCTGGGTTGCTTTTAAAAATCATCAAACAGGCATAAAATAAACAAAATCGTTTACGGTGTTTTTTTTTTTTCTTTCTTCTTCTGTAAATGTCCCCTGACATGATGTTTTTGCCATCACCAGCATTGTCAACATGATGACAATGATGAAGATGATGGTGGTAGTGGTGGCGATAGTGGTTGGTTAGTTGCTTGGCTGGCTGGTTGGTTATGACGACTGTGAAAGCAATTATGTAGCGGCAATGAGTAAAATCCTTTGTTTATGCTTAAATAATCTGCATAGACAGATATACATATGTCCAGACAGACAGAAGGACAGACATTTACGCAAACATTAAAACTGATCATAAAAATATATGTCATCAGAGCAGAATTGATGCGTCCGCTCGCAAGACAAGGCACCAAAATAAATAAAATAAATATGAATCAAACAAAAAAATTTTTAGATATAAAAATTAAATTATGAATGAATTTTTCTTTTTTTCGACTTCAAATACAGTGGGGGAGAAATGTTAAATGATCGAAAACCTTTAAGTGATGATTCAAAATTTAAAACACAACAAAAAATAAGAAGAAAAAAGGATATTGAATATAATTTTGATGGATAAACATTTGAATCAGTGTTGCCATAGGTAGGTGAAAATCCCTGCATGTTTTTTGTCTTCTGTAAAAAAGTAGCGTAAAGAAAATCAGAAAAATTTCATATAATCTTTTCACACTTATTTTTAATTCGAAGACTCAATTTTAAATCTTGTTATTTAACATTAAAAGGCTTAACGTGAAAAACTTAAGAACGCATATGTTCAATTTGGGTTGTACTGTTCTTAAACATTATGTTTTCAAGGACCATATCGTTAGCTTAAACACAAAAAGGCGTAACTAACAAAAAATTCAATATCGAGTTTTTGATTGATTATTTTGAATGCCATTAAACTGCATATCTTGACAAAATTTACGCTTTTATTAGCAAAAAACAAAGCAACGTTACTGCAAATGTGTTTATTTGATAAATGCAAAATGATGTAATTAAATTTAATTTAATTTTTTTCTAACAAAATATAATGAAATGGTTTTCTTTGAAAATTTTTTGAAAAATCCATTTTAATTTTAAAAACTCCATGAAACTTAAGATTCGATAATCAAGATTATTATTTCAAACAATTCGAAGGACTATTTCTTCAGTTTTAGGTTTTTAAGAATTACACTCGTGTTTGTGTGGTTTGGTTTATAACAGGTTTATAAAACGAATTTTCTATAAAATTTGTTTAATAAACCTTTTATAAATCAAAAATATATTTTTATGAATAAGGCCGTACTTTCGACTATAGACTGGCAGCCGCCGCAGTTGCGAAAACGGTAGAACTGCAAAGAATTCTGATGATGGGAATGTGGTTATTCTCGAAACTTGTTAATTCGACGCGATTTCAATCCCTCGTTCGGGCAAGAATAAAAATTATCAAAATTTTTAATAAATTTCATATGTAAAATTCATTCATTGTTTTTATTTCAAGTAATTCGAAGGACCATTTCTTCATTTTTAAGTTGACACATTCTTAAATACCGTTTACAATTTTGCCTTCCAAATAGTTTGAAGAGAGATTTTGTTTTTATTGTTTATATTTTAAATAAGTGCTTCGCTAAGCTTGTTGGTTGTGCGGGTTTTATTTACGCCAGACTCGTATCCATTTCACTTTAACGGGCTGAAGTGCTCCTTTATTACTATTGCCCGATTAATAAAGTGAACATATACTTTGTAAGTGTTTGTGTAACTCTTGATAAATATATATTTTATAAGCATTTTTGTTAGTGTTTGCATTTACCTCATAAAAATTTTGGATGCCAAACACGATTTCGATTTTAAATCAATTCGAAGGACCATTTTAAGATTTGATGATTTAAAGGGTCACATATAAATTTATAAATCTAAAGTTTTTTAATGTCTTTAAATAATGTAGCAAAATAAAAGGCAAGCCCACTGATAGGTAGAATTACTACTTAGATTTCAAGAGATTGGAAGGACCATTTTTTTACGTTAATGATGCGAAAAAGCAAGATAAATATTTGGTCTACCAACCTTTTGCCAAATAGGATTTTCAGAAAAGTATTAATAAAGTTCTTAATTCCCAACGTTCATATACATAATTGCTTTGCTTTCTAAAGTTTCTAACAAAAATTCGGTAATAGTTTTTTTAACTAATAATGAAGTTTTATTTTGGGAAAGTAGTTTGAAAAAATATGTATTTTTTGGATACCTCAAAGAAAAAAGTCATCAAACTTATTTAAGAGGCAAAAGGTTAAATGACAATGTTAATTTTAGGAGTTTCGAAGGACTATTTTTAAGTTTGTATGGTAAAAAAGTTTTTACGATTTCCGGAAATTTATACAACCACTTATAAATAAAAATTCCCTTCTCCCATTATTGCTATTAAATTTCAATAGAAATTAAAGGATCAGGGAACAAGATCCTTAGGAATTTTTATTTATAATAGGCATGTATCATATGCGTTTTCCCTTTAACTCAACATGTCAAACTTTGCTATAACATTTTATCGAAAAATAATATTAAAAAGTAATTTCTTTGGGAATACAAAATTTTAATTTCAAAAGATTTTGTTATTCATGCTTAATTCCCAGTTTTTATTCTTGATAAAAACACTTGAAATTTATTGTTGATGGGATAAGCTATTCCTATGCGCATTTCACTGGTTGCTTAGGCCAGATCATCAGGAAACTTCATCCATAAAGATTTTAGAAAAACTAAAGATATTAAACCAAATAAAACTGTTAAACGTATAAGACTTATAAGCAACAGTTCTACTTGTAACAATAACAATAACAAGTATAAGACTTATAAGCAACAGTTGTAACAATAACAAGTAGAACTGTTGCTTACAAGTCTTATACGTTTTACAGTTTTATTTGGTTTAATATCTTTAGTTTTTCTAAAATCTTTGTGGATGAAGTTTCCTGATGATCTGGCCTAAGCAACCAGTGAAATGCGCATAGGAATAGCTTATCCCATCAACAATAAATTTCAAGTGTTTTTATCAAGAATAAAAACTGGGAATTAAGCACAAATAACAAAATCTTTTGAAAAATAATATTTTTTCATTTCATTTTTCTGGCATTTCTGGCAAAAAATCAGACTATGAAAGTTAGGAAAAAAATGTTTAATTTAATTTATTTTTTTTTTCTCCCACTGTAAAACTCTTGAAAGCTTAGCTTTTTACAGAAAAAAATTAATAAATAAATTACAGTAGTGGCTGCTTAAATAATTTCGCGTACGTCAATATTATTAAACATTGATGCAAAAGCGATAAAGTTTATTATTATTTTTTTTTTCTACTGTTTAAAAAAGCATGTGTTATTGTTGCTCTTATTGCCCTTAATAAAATTTTACTTCAAAATGACGAACTCCAAAACTAACTGTCAGACAGTCTGCTAGACAAGACGCACTAACCGAAACTTTTAAACACCAAAACCACTGGCAATTTTTTATTAAAAAAAAAAAAATGTCTCCACCAATTGCTGAGGAAATGCTGTCAATTATATGGGTTTTTTACTCTTTAAACTGTTGCAGTGTGCCTTTGATCCGCACAATTTTTTTTAGCATTTAAATAAAGTCGTCTCCTTCATTTAATAAAGTTTACTTGAGTTTTTTTTTAGTTTCTTTTCGTCTTTTGCTTTTTCTTAACAGTTGACTTTTTTTGTATTGTTCGTATGTTTAATTCAGTTCGTTCGTATCAATTAGTTTAAATAAAGTTAAACCTTAGTTCCGTTTCGGAAGGAAGAAAAAAAAATACACAAAATACAAACAAATCATGCGCTCTCCGACTCAATATTGTCTAAAGATTGACACATGTTTTTTTTCGAATTTTTTTAAAGAGAAAAAAAAACGTTTTTATTTTATCCTCTCTGCCGGAAATGTATGATTTTATTAAACCTCGCTTTTTTTGATTTGTAGGAAAGTGTAGCTGTTGCGTTTCTTTTTTGTGCGTTTTTCTTAACTCAAGAATTAATAAAATGAAAAACGAAATCTTAGTTTATAGTTCACCTTAAATCTAATTAAAAGTAGTTTTAAAAAAAAATTAATAGACCCCTCGTTTTTTGCGTACTCGTATTAAACAAAACTTACATGGTTTTTATCTTTTAATAAAAACTTTAAAGAAAAAAAATTACGTCACATTGTTTTGTGAACACAAGAAAAAGTTTAAAATTATAAGTACAAGAAAAGTAAAAAAAAAGAAGAAAAAAAATGTAATTGTCTCAAGACATGCAATTTTTTAGTACATTTTTCGCATTTATTTTTACTAAATAACCAGACAAGCCGAGGTAAGTCCACAACTGGATCCCCAACAGGTTGTTTAAAGCTTAACAACTTAAATATTGAGAATTCAGTTCAAAAAATGAAAACGAAAACAATTCATAAGAAATAATGAAATAGAAAACAATAAATTATAATAACAAAACAAACAAGAACAAAAACAAACTTACTACAGTTTTTTTTTAAAAGTTACAACACTGGGCAACAAGAAATTTTAACATGAATGATATATGTACATAAACATAACATAAAAATAGCTTATGGGATTAATGAAAATCATATGACCAGGTAAAATTTTGAGATATTTCACTAAATGTATTTATTAATTTCGCTTTAAAATCATTGCAACTATTTGAGGAGGGTCTTTTCAAAACTTGATTATTCCACTTTCGACAGAAATGGTTTTTAATTTTTTGTTTGTTTGGTAACACTGAATTGAAAGCTCTGCGAAAATAAAATTGGGAAAAAAAACTCTAAAATTATTCGTATTAAAAATGGCATTCAAAAAACTATTTTCTCAAATTGTGCAAAAACACAAAAAATGGAATAGTCAAGATTTGAAAAGAACCTCATTTAACTGTTTAAACCTAAATCCTACGCGCTTAATAGCCTTTTTACACTGATCAACATCTACCATCAATTTGCGAAGATGTTAACATTTTTCCATAAGAAATACATAGGGCTAAAAACCAACACCTTCAAAAGATGTTCCTATCTCATTTTATTCCATTCAACATCTTTCGATTATTTTATTGACATCACTAGAAAAGTGGCAATAAGTTCTATTATTATTGTGGCATCACTGAGAAAAAAATTTTTTTTGAAAGCAGCGTTACCATTTGTCAAGTTTTCTCTTTTATTGCAATGTTTTTTTATTAAGTATTTTTTAATAATAATTTATTAAATTTTTGTGTTTTCTTTCTAAATTTTGGCACTTTTGTAGAAAAAACATTTTTTATTTAAAAAACATTATTTTTTTTTTTCAAAATGGTGACATTTTGTAACATCTACCATAGATGTTAGATGTGAGCAATGTAAACCATTGTTTCACGTTTTCTACATCTTTGATGGTAGATGTTAGATGTTGATCAATGTAATAGCCTTTTCACACTTGTCAACATACAAAGGGCTAAAAATCAAAATTTTTCAACATCTTTACAGAATGTTACTATCTCATTGTGTTCCCTTTTACATTTTTCGATTATTTTAGTGTCATCACTAGAAAAGTGGCAATAAATTCTGTTATTATTGTGGCATCACTGGAAAAATCGAAGTTGCTTTGAAAGCAGCGTTACCATTTCTCAAGTTTTTGCTTTTTTGCAAGCCTTATTTTGCTTAATTTTACTAAAATTTTTAAACAAAATGAATGAGAAATATGTACATGTTGGTGTTATCTTTTAAAATGTTGGCACTTTTGTAGAAAAAAAGTATTTAAAATAAATAAAAGTTTTTTCAGAAATGGTGAGTGACATTTTTTATTGATAGTAGATGTTAGATGTTTCAAATGTGAACGCGTATTTCACATTTTCAACATCTTCCATGCGTTCCTCCGAAATGTATGCAAGTGTACAAGCCTATAAGTGGCAAAATTTAAGAATATCATTCATACAAATACGGCGGTTAAATAAAATTCTCAAATTTGGCTCCTGCAGTGCCTACGATGTCCCTAGACGGGTCAAATGTATGGCCAACCTCACTTTATTTCTTATCTTCATAATTTGTTTCTATCTACCCGCTTTCTCCATTCCTTAATGGGGCTTTCATATTTCATACAGGCTAGAAATATATTTAAGAAAAAGTCCCAGAATTGCTTAAGAGTCGCCACTAGGGGGATAAAATGTATGATCGACCTCAATTAGTTTTTTGTCCATAATATTTTCTCAAAGCATACTTGCACTTTATCACCACCCCTAAGGAGGGCATCCAAACAAACATGTCGTTTTATGAAGTTATTCAGTTTAATTAAAACTTGTCATAAAATCAAAAGTTGTAGACAGGTTTTAATAATTTATGGCTTACACCCTGGCCTCTTATAAAATCCCAGACTGCCGACTGTTCTGAAGAAGTTATAGAAATACTTTCTTAAGACTATAATGATCTTTAACTTTCTAATGAAATTAAAAAATGCTTCTGCTGGAATTATCGAATTGCTTTCTTAGCAAAAGTTTAATAGCTTCTTCTACGAACAGAAATCTAGAACGAGATACTTGCAGCCAATGGTACCCAAAGGCAAAAAATTGGTTTTCTCGAGACAAATACATTGATTTATCATACTTTAAGATCGGATTGTAAATGCCTAAGATATAACTAAAATGGCGACCCCTACGTTCGGCAAAAAGAATATTTTTTCGAATCCTCCTTGCAAAAATACTTTATATTAGAGGGTGTACGGGGAAACTTTGTTTTGAGGTACGGTCTTATGTGCATAGTTTCTATTAAAGGGTGAAATTAACGTACATTTATCGGTATTGCAAAATATTAACTTCAGCCAAGTTATGATTCCGTCAATAGTGGACTTCCGCAGTTTCCTCACGGCAATGATTTCTGACAACATTTTCTTTTTTTTTTTCAAAATAAACGGATGATGTCAAATGGTTTGTCAAAAGAAAATAAAGCGAACTCTAAATGAAATTTTTTCAGATGACTTTGCGTCTGACTTTTACAGAAGCAATGTTATAAAGGTAACAACACACGACACATATAAATGTATTTTAAAATTGGAAATTTGACAAGTCGGATGTAAACAACATGTCTTGTACGGAAATTGCGAAACATTCACCCCTGTTATATAAGTCGATGTCGATGTCAACTATAAGTTGTTGTCCCATTAAGTGTACGTCTATATTAATTTGACGTCAATTTGGTGTTATCTTAGAATGTTATGTCAAGTTCCAGTTTTTATTAAAAATCTTGCAAAACATTCCATATCTAATAATTTTTTTTTATTTTAGCGATGGGATTTTTTTTGTCAAATTTTCGATAACTAGTCGACGTAGGCAACACATTCGTTTCGACATCGACAACGACTTACATAATAGAGGTGATAAAACACACGAGCCATGTATAAAGAAAACGCCAATTGCTGCGCATTCCGTATAAATTGGTCCAAATTTATCAATTTGTATTAGAAGTTTTGGCCAAAATTTTAAATTTTTATAAAATAATTTTGCAAAAAATTGCCATTTCTAGAAAAAGATTTTACAAATATTCGCATTACAATGAACAAATTAATTAACAAAATGTTTGATTTCTACTTAATAAAGAAGTCAACTAAAACCCTTAAATAATTTTAAAAAAATGTTTTAATTTTCATATTTGTTGGCCTCTTCTTGTTGTTCTGTGTAATTAATTTGTTTATAAACAAATTTCACCATCATCCAACCCCGTTTGCCACCCATCAACCTGTAAAGACTGTAAAACAACTACAACAAACTGACCATTGACAATTTCGAAATTTTCTGACGGTTCAGAGAATTTGCATAAAGTACACTGTAATAAAGTTGTTTGTTGTTTTTTTTATAGCGAGAAGTAACGATTACAGAGCAAAAACTGTGTATTCAAATACAAGATACATATGTAGATAAACAGTTTAGTGTCAAAAGCGTCATACGTCAAAGTTAGTTTGTCGGTCGGTTAGCAGCAGTTGTTTAAAAGCTTAATGATTTAGCGCCAGTTGCAAAAAACTGCAATAGAAAAAATGTCATCATAAGTCGCAGAACAAAAACTCGTAATAGATTTTTAGTTGGAAGAAAAAGTGGAATTTTTACACCAAAAAAAAAAAACAGTACACAAATAAGTTAACTAGTTAACAAAATTACAAATAATTAGTATTTTTTATTAAGAATTACTACAAAATACTAATTCTCATTAATAATAGGCCTACGACATCGTGACTTGGTTAAATTGTTGTAGCAACAGTTTATCCGGTGTATTACAAAAATTTTATTAAAAGTTCATTTCATAGAAGTTTGAAAGCAGCAGCTTAACAACAACTCAAACTATTTTTAGTTGAATCATCGAGATATTCTAAGCAAAATAATCAAAGATAATTAAATTGTTTTAATTAGTATAAACAATAAGTGGGAGTAATTGATTTTTTTTTTGCAGATATCTATGAATTTGCTATTGCAAAGAAGTTCGAATAATGTAAGCCCTACACGCAGAGAAAAAACATGTTTAAATATGGTCACCTCCAACAATACAACACTCAAAATATTATGTAGTTAAATTCAAACGAAAATTCATTTTAAACAAATTAAAATTCATTTAAAGAACGGATCATTTACATTTCATTTAAAACAAATGATTTTTACAATAATTTTTAAATTTTTTATACTAATTATTGTTAAAGCTAAGGCACGAGCTCTATGTGTACATTTGTCCTTCAAGTTGTGCTGAAAAAGGTCAACAGAAAAGAGAAAGCCAAAATGAAAAAAGTACGAAAAAACAGAAGTAACGAAAAAACATGTAAAATCAATTTGGACGGATAATCATTCAGCAGCCGTATTCTGTAGCATGCTTAGCTAAAGCTTAATCTCGATCGCTAAAATGCCTTAGAGAATGCAAAAATTAAAATTTTTAGCGATGACATTAAAAGCCAAAATTGCTGCGAATTAAATTTGTATGGCATTGTTAAATCTAGCAATGCACGTTACAGTATTGTGTTCGTAGCCAAAAATCGTTAAATAAACTTTATAGATTTTTAGCGATAGAGATTTAGCTTTAGCGAATTGCAGAATTCGGCCACAGGAAAGCAAATTTCGATCTACCAAATGTTAAAATACAATTTGGTTTAAGGATTGATGTTTGACTATTGACGTCAGCAGTCGTCGATGGCTGCGAGTGTAAGACGGCAAATCCATCTGAGGAGATCGAGTGGTTGCGATCGAAACATGTCATGGTAACCTGCCGGCCGGGGTTCGAGCCCCAGCCATGTCAAGAATGAAAGATTATCAATAACAATTTTAATTAATTTTCATGTTGTAAAATTCCTTTCTTCATAAAAATAATTTAATGAAAATTAAATTTCATGAACTTAAGCCTAATTGAGGGGAGAATATTGAAAATTTGGATTAAAAACCATAAATACATAGTTCAACAAAATAACCACAATACTAATTTTTTATTTATTAAACAGCATATTCATTAAAATTTAATAGTTTTTACTTTAAAAAAATACATTTCAACCGACAAAAATCAAACTACATAACAAAATAAAAACGAAAAAACATTATTTTTTTGGTAGTTTGTTTTTTGAATAACAAACATAAATGTTAAAAAATAAAATTATTCGTAAAATAACTATATTTTTATTCAAATTTAACAGTACGGAAAACGAATTTAATAACCTACAATCAGTTACGGTAATAATTTTATAAGTGTATGTTTAAAGAACATTTTCACCATATTATGTTTAATTTAACCATATTTTTGTCACCGACAACCATATTATGGTTAAATTAGTCCCCTATCAAGAATCCACAAACATTTTATGGTAGCCTCAAAACATGTTATGGTTAAATATGACAATAATTTTTTTTTAAATGAACAATAGTATTATCCTTTTTGTCAAGAGCTACATTCTATGGTTGAAAACCAACCATGCTATTATAAGTGTTAAACATAATTTAGTTATTATTAACCATAATATGTTCGGTCGCAATCATAATATGGTTGTGGCTTCTTGATGGAGGACTATTTTACCATAATATGGTTGTCACTGACAATTATATGGTTAAATTGAACATAATATGGTTAAAATTTTCTTTAAACCAAGTATTGTTGGAGGTGACCATATTTAAACATGTTTTTTCTCTGGGTGTATTCACAAATATTGTAATGGTCTTGGATCCGAGCAGGGTATATATAGATAAGTTTGTCATTCCGTTTGTAAGTTCTACCATATCGATCTTAGATTCTATATATATAGTTTGTGACGCGCAAAATAGAAAGGGACCTTAGGGTTTTGTTCCAGAGAGCCATTGCAAAGATTTAAATACATCACTGAGCGTGTTGGTATTGGTCTCATTTGAAAGCGACACATCTCATGACGTCAGGAACGTGTTGGTCAACCTTGAAAACGCACGTAGGTCGTCCCTACCTCTTGTTTTGTGTTGTTGGTTTTTACTGTTCCCTTTACCTTACTGGTCCCTTTCTATATGCGCTGTCACATATATATGAATATAATGGGTGATTTTTTAGCTATTATCTTTTTGGCAACACTGGTTTAAACAGCTGACGCACGTTTCGTGTTTTGTTTCACTGTCAAACATCTTCAGTTTGGTCTTGCAAATTATTGAATTTTATTAGCAAAGTGCGTGCTCTGTTAAGAAAGAAAGTTGCGCGCTTCATCCATTTTATGGTCAGTTTAATCGACCACTGAAGCGGCTATTCGGTACGTTAATAAGCAGAATTGTCGATTTTGTAGTGAAGATCAGCCAGAAGCATTGCAAGAGCTACCAATGCATCCAGAAAAAGTCACAGTTTGGTGCGGTTTATGGGCTGGTGGCATCATTGGACTGTACTTCTTCAAAGATGATGCGAACCGTTACTTAACTGTGAATGGTGAGCGCTACCGTGAGATGATATCCAACTTTTTTTTGCCCAAAATGCAAGATTTTCACTTGCATGACATGTGGTTTCAACAAGACGGAGCCACATGCCACACAGCACGCTTAACAATAGACTTATTGAGAGTTGAGTTCGGTGAACATTTTGTTTCACGTTCGGGACCGGTCAATTGGCCGCCTAGATCGTGCGATTTAACGTCTGTAGACTATTTTTTGGTGGGGCTGTGTTAAAGCTCATGTCTATACACACATGCCCGCTTCAATTGACTTATTGGAAGACACCATTGAAGCATTTATTCATGAGATACCGGCCGAAATGTTGGAAAGAGTATGCCAAAGTTGGACTAAGCGGATGGACCATTTGAGGCGCAGTCACGCTCAACATTTGCATGAAATAATCTTCAAACATTAAATTATATGGACCGTACTATCGATTCAAATAAAGATTTCATGCATTTTTCTGAATTTTATGTGTTTTTTTTTTAAACTTTCCTATATCTCTTAAAAAATCACTCGATATAATATATATTTTGGGTCCTTAGGAGTAGCGAGGTTGCTTTAAGGATCTCCTTCTGTCCGCTAAAATGGGTTTTCCGAAGACCTCAGATATGATTGTGACCATGTAGTTATATTGTTGCTATTGATATTCAGCCTGATCGGTCGGTCCAAATATGACCAAAAAACGACTGCCTCTGGTTTTACTCATGAATCCCATGTTGTTGTTGTTTTCTTTATGTACGGAGAACAGCAAAAGCTAGTTTCCAAATTAGGTACAAGCATCTAAGTTATCAATAAACAACATCTGAAAAAATATAGGAGGAACTGGAGATGTGGGCTTGGCACAAAATAGATTTATTTATTTATATCTCAACAACAGTATGAATTTATATAACTTTCTGTTATTATTGCGCCATAATGCAGGGGATATAAGATTCGGCATAGCCGAATATAGCACTCTTTCTTGTTTTTATTATAAATTCACTACAAATGGCCACAAACGCGTAGTGTTTTAATTCGATATGTCATAAGATTTAAGAATGCTAATCTGTTTTTTTTTATTTTTTTTTTTATTTTCTAAAATTAAAAAAATTTTGGTTAATTTTTTTGAAAAACTTTTTTTCAATCTTATTATTTTAGAAATTTTCGGGAACATTGATATTAATGAAATTTTTTTTTTTTTTTTAATTTGTCAAAAGTTTTTTAGAAAATTTTTTCTTATATTTCCTTTAAGACATTTTTCGAAACTGTACTTTTTTGAACACTATTTTTAAATTTTACTATTTTTTTGTTGGGAAAATTTTTTATTTTTAGAAATTGAAAAAAAAATGCTATTTTACAACAAAGTTTTTAGAAAATTGTCAAATTTTTGGGAAATTTGCCAATTCTAGAAAAATTTGTTAATTAGGCTTTTTGGATTTTTTTTTTTTCCGAAAATCACAGATATCTGAGTAGTCAGTCCACTTACAAGCATCGCTAAGTTAAAAAAAAAATTTTTTAAAGTGAGATTCCAAGCAATTAATGGTGTTTTCTTTTCTAAAAAATAATGATGCATTATAGTTGTGTAATATATTTATCAGGTTACACGAACCATTACAAAATGATACATTTTTCTAAATTACAATGGAACATAATAATAGCTACGTTTTACACTCAACAACTAATGTGTATTTAGCGTGTTAAATATTGAATGCAAAGTTTGTACTAAAAGCGATATTCAATTGTAGCAATTTTCAACATAAAATTTTCTTACAATTCCAATAAGCGTTAACAGCACTGATTTTCAGTAATTAACGTCAGCTGTTGTTAAAAATTTTGCGACAAAAAAAATATAATTATTAAATAAAAGTAAAACAAACGAAAAACAAAAAGTTTTTATATCCATCACAATATAACTAAAAATCACAATATAACGCAAATTGTACGCAAACACAAGAAAAGCCTTAATAAAAAAATACTTGCTTGCATAAATAAGTACTTCACGCAGATGCAAAAACTCACACTCAGTTATAACTGCGGGTAAGAAATGGAACATGTTTAGAAAGGAAAACGACAACTTCTCACATTTTTGCACATATTTTTAGAATAGAACAAAAACCCGCACGAATGGTAGCATATATGGAACATTATTGTCAGAAAAGAAAACACCATAAGAGAGTTGTGAGAGGGATGCATTTTCAAAAGCAAATAAAATGGTGGCTTTTACAGAATTTTTTTATTATTTAACTTTGCGGTGTTTGCAAGCGTTTTTAGGCAGTATGAGTTTTTACTCAGTTGATGCAGAAAATTTTGTGCCAAAAAAAATATTAAATATAAGTCAAACAAACGAAAAAAGGCTATTACCTCACATTCATTTATAACTGGGGGTAAGATATGGAACATAACGGGTGGTTAAATTTTAAGGGCCGATGTTGAATGTGAACCACACCCAAGGCGAATTCATAAAGGTGACATTTTCACGTCATCTGTTTTTTGTTTATTTTTTTGTGTGTATACTGAATGTCAAGTTTTATTTACATTTTGTGAAAAAATTAATTCAAATTTTAAATTCAACAAAAATTTAAATTCTTGAAAAAAAACTTATTTAAATTTTATAAAATAAAAAAGTGAATCTAAAAGATAAACACAAGGAAATAAAAAGGCGTAAAGAATAAGTGGAGTCACCATTAATTTGCAATAGAGGAAAAAGATTTACTTTCTAAAGCAATTGTGTATCCAATTTTATAAACAAAAAATTTCCTTTTATATTTTCAACAAATAATTTTGACAGTCACTAACTTTTTACAAAAACAAAATACATAGTATTTTTCAAAAAAAGGGATAGCTAGCATAACTCTATCTCATGATGCGGTCACCTTTATGAATTCGCCTTGACCACACCTAAACGTCAAGTTTTTTCCGCATTTCATTTGACATTTCTCAGTTTCAGACTAACTCAATTTGAATCATGGAAAGATACACAATCGCGCAACGCGTTAAAGTTATTCAACAATGGATGATCAATTTTCGAGGAAACTCATCTTCAGTGATGAGGCACATTTTCACCTCAGGGAATTCGTCAATTGGCGGAATTGCCGCATTTGGGCGAATGATAATCCAAGAGTGACTGTTTGGTGCGGTTTATGGGCTGGCGGCATTATCGGGCCGTATTTTTTTCCAAAATGAGGCCGGTCAAGCATTACTGCGAATGGTATTCGCTATCGTGAAATGGTAACGAACTTTTTATGGCCCGAATTGGAAAATATGGATGTGGCTTCAACAGGACGGTGCCACTTGCTACACAGGTAACGAAACAATGACTCTTTTGCGCGACAAATTCAATGGCCGTGTTATCTCACGTGGTGGCGATGTCAATTGGCCACCAAGATCATATGATTTGACATCGTTGGAAGAAAAGGTGTTCGTCGATAAGCCAGCAACAATTCAAAAGCTAAAGCATGATATAATTCGGCACATTAACGGCATAGAACCTCAATTATTCCGCAGCGTCATTGGAAATTTGGACCATTGGATGGAGGTGTGCCGCCGAAGTCGCGGCGCCCATTTGGCCGATATTTTGTTCCATACATAATTGAACCATACCAATATTATTAAATAAAAAGAAATGACAATAATTTTCTAAATAATTTGTATTTTATTAAAAATCAACATCGGCCCTTAAACTTTACTACCCAATATTTGCCATTTATATTTGCAACACGAAAACGACGACTTCTTACATTTTTGCATATATTTTTAGAATAGGACAAAAATCGGGGCGCATGGTAGCATACATGAAATATTATTGTCAGAAAAGAAAACACCACTAATCTTAAACAAGGGAACATGAGTTTATGTTAGCCTTATAAGATTTAAATTTTGATTGATTGTCGTCGTTGTTTTTATTCTTTTTTTTAGTTCCAAATTTTGTTTTTTTAAACCAGTGTTCGAAAATAAACAGTACATTATTTAACGTTCGGCTCACAAACCCAGGAACGATATCTTTTTTTTTAGTGATTGTGTAGACATACACAACCCTTAATACCGTTCGTAACTATTTTCAAGAACATTATATAATGTTCGGTTCTTCGTTAAAAAACAGAACAATTGTAGTGATACTGTAGACAAACATTATATTTTAATGTTCTATAATGTTTTTTTCGTGTGTGTATTTGGTTTTTGTAAAAATGTTTTTTTTTACCAGCCAAAAGGGACGAACATTAACGAGCCGAACCGAACACATTGAAGTTTGTGAATTTTCAAAAAAAAACCGAACGGAATTAAATGTTCACATCTTTTGTTGAGTTTGATAAAAACAGTAATATTTTTGTGTTCGAAAGATGACTAACAGGGAAACATTATTTTTTTAATGATTTTCTACACAAACACTATTAGCGTTTGTGTTTTCCACAAATCTACCGAACCGAACATTAAAAAACGATATTTAGTGTTTATTTTCGAACACTGTTTTAAACACTTTCCACAAGATTTACACTATTTGCACTAAACAATTAAACATTTACCGAATAAGCGAATACATGTTAATCATATGAGGCAAACCATATTGAACTGAAGGAAACTTTTTGCTTAGTTTAATAAAACTGTCATTTGCTTAAGCAAGGTGCGAATCTAATCGCACATTTCGTACGGAATCAAATGTTTTTTTATTTTGTTTTTGTTTTCTTAAATACATTTGAGACTTTTTGTTAATTTTTGGCAGAAGGTTAAGCAATGCTATGCATATTATGGTTAAGCCTTTACACTATTTGCACTAAACATTTAAATGAAACAATAAAAAGTTTTATACACAGAAAAAATTCTCCAAAATTTTTCAACAATTAATGCATTTATCAAAAATAAAATCAGTTTTAATTAAACGTTAAATCAAGTAAATTAAACGTTTAATTAATACTATTAACTGGTTTAATTGATACTATTAATTTCTTTACTGGTGCAAATTTAATTAATTTTTTAATTAATATCACAAATTTTTTAATTGAAATCAATTTTTATTTCTTCTGTGTATATTTGACAGCTCATCTTATAAGATATTTGTTAAGAGATTTCTCATAACAAATGTCTCATAACATTTATTATAACATTAATACTAACACTATTTGAGAGTCCTCACGTAAGATAATACTCCCTGCGATTTAACGTTTGCTGATATAAAAATTGTATATCTTATGTCAGGTGGCGAACCCATGTCATATACGGGTCTTGTTCTTAAAAATCGAAAACAAGTGAAATTAAAATCGATTTTTTTTAATAAGCTAACAAGGTTTTCATGATTTTTAGACAAGTTGTAGCAAAGATACATTACATAAGTGGTTTTCAAAGTATATTTATATCAACTTTGAACAGAGGATCATCTTCAAAATTAGTTTCATTTAAATTTTCTTCGCATTCCAGAACAGAAATAGGAAACTTTTTTTGTTTTGTATATTATAAACTCTACTGAAAAAAATAATATAACAATTTCTAAGAAAAATGTACTTTTTTCCGCGGATATTTATTTTAATTAAGGTACTTTTTTTAAATTCTTTTACTTTACAACATTGGAATCATTATTACTTTATAGTTTCTTCCAGTTACCTTTACATCATTAAATAAAACTTTGATTGCAATTAAAAAAGAAAAAAAAAGAAATGCTAACCATTAAAATTACTTTGATCACACAATCGAAACCAACCAACTAATTAAATATCTTGTAACTCTTTCTTTCTTTATGGTTTAAAGCCTCCCTCCCCTTCTTTCAATATTTGCTAATTTGTTTGCGTTTTTAAGCAACTAAATCATGTATTTTTCTTGGTTTAATAACCCTATTTCATAACTCTTTTTCTTATGAAAAAAAGCCTTCTTTTTTTTCTCCCAAGCAACTAGAGATAAATTTGTCCCCCTTCTTTCGTTATTTGGGCAAAAAAAAAAACTATATGAAATTTCTTTGTTAATTTTGAAAACCATGTAAAAATCATTTCAGCCAGGCAGCGAACCGGCCGGCCGGCCAGCCAACCAACGAACCAACGAACCAACCGACCAACAAGTAATAACTTTATGAAAAGCGTGCCACACAGTCAGTACACTTTGGGATTCTTGTTGTAATGTTTCATACTTAATATTTACTTCTGAGTGTTAAATATTCTACAACAGCAACAAACACAAAATGCAACAACAATATTGAATAAAAATATCCATGAAATAATACAAAATAATTGTTACACAAAAATTACTTCGATATCAAACAAACAAAACAGCAAAAAAAATGTAATAAAAAAGATGAAGAATTAAATGCACTTGTAAGTGGAAAATGTGAATGGGGATTTTTTGTTGCACATTGCACGGCATTTTTTTAGGGCATTTTGAGGCAAATTGAAGAAAAATGTTTCGTTTGTTTATTTGTTTGTGAGTAAAACGACGATGATGATAATGAAGCTAATGAAAAGGTGCACTTGAAATAGGTGCCCACTTGACGGTTACCGACTGTAGGACTGACTGAATCATGGTGGTGGTGATGGTGGTGTTACTGACTAAATGAGCTTTAGAATTTTGTTCACTTTTTTTTGAAAGAAAAAAAACATTTTAAAAAACATTTTACGCGCATGCAACAAAGCGTAAAACAACAACGATGAGTTGATTTTTAAACACTATTTCTGTCCAATTGGCTGATTATCTTCTTTTCGGTTACAAGCAACCAAACAGCTGCTGCTTCTACCAATGCCACTGCCACTGCTACTGCTGCTGATAACTAACCTACCCCACGATATCTTTTGTTGTGGAAGAATCTTAGAAGCGTCTAAACTCAAATAAATAAAATGTTTAATGAACATTTTTAAATTCTATTTCTAAATGGAATTTTCAGTTACAATTATGAGAGTTTTGATGGTTGCTGGTTGGTGGTGATTGAAGAAGAACAAAATACAAATAAAACGAACATATCGGTCATTGACTTGTCGCTTTACCAAAGATGCCTTTTGGTTTTTCTTTTTGTTAAAGAGGAAACAATATCGATAGAAACATTTTTTAACTTGTACAAAATAATTTATTTTGAATTTGAAAACGTTATTGTTGTTTTGTCAACTTTTGTTTTCATTATAAATACATACCTAATAAATGCCTGTTGTTGGTAAATAATTATATGTATAGAGTTTATTCAAGAACAAAAAACATGTCTCTTAATTAAACAAACAACAACTAAAAGGCAAAGACGAAATTTTAAAGCGCTAACTTTTTTACAAAAAGTACTTTTTGTTAAAAAGTACTGTTTTTTAAGCAGATACGTACCATTGGGAAAGTAATACTAAAAAACAAAAAAATATTCTAAAAATTACCTTCTTTAAGATGCGCTTATCTAAAAAATCTTACACAAATAAATTCGAAAAAGTACCTTTTCTAGAAAGATACTTTTTTTCAAAAAAAAAAAAAAAAATCCAAAATGTTACTTTTTAAAATAGAGAGATGTGTCGTAATAAAACAAATTTTGCTAAAAAAAAAGCACCTTCAAAAGTATTTTGTTCAAAATGTTTTTATATTTAAAGAAAAAGCAAATTTGCAAAACTAATTTTACAAAAAAGTTAAAAACAACTTAATTATGAATAAAAATTCCCCAGGAGTTTTCAACCTTTACCCGTTTTTACAATTAAATTTAAAAAGAAAAAATGGGAGAAGGGAGAAAACTCCCGAGAACTTTTAATTCATAATTGGGTTGCTTTTTCAAAAGATACCCATTTTATCTTTATTGTTATTAACAGCACCTACATATAATTCCCGAGAGTGATACAGCTACAGGTTAGTGCTCTCCAAGACGTTACAGCACTTCCGGTGGAAATAATGTACCCATACTAGTGCTGGGGAACGATCGATAGACTATCGATATTATCGATAGTCTTAAAATATCGATAGGAAAAATATAAATATCGATATTTTTATTATTTAAAATACAGCTATTAATATATCTAACAGCAGCTATACACACAGTTTTTTGCCGCAAATTTTTACTTGCTATGTATTATGAATTCGCGCTGAATTACAGCAATGAATACAAACAACAAGAATGGCAAGTGGTATGGATTGCTTATCAGTGCTTTTTACTGCTAATTAAAGGTCTTTAAGTCGAAATTTTTACATGTTAATAAAGGGACTGAAATGTCAATTATTTTTCTAATGTTGTAAAAATAAAATGCAAATCCAAATGCAATTGCAAGCATAGGACAAAACAATGAACGTACATTAGAGGTACTTATCATTTTTTTAAAAAACTGCCATCTAAAATAACGTGCGTATATTCATACGTCTCATACATTCAAAAAAGTAATAAAAACAACGAATTGTAGCCTTATAAAAAAATAATTAGTTTTCCTGCACAAGTACTAACATTCAGTCGATAGTAATATCGATATATCGATAGTGAAATCTGAACTATCGATAAATATGGATAGTAGAAAATATCGATAGTATCCCAGCTCTAACCCATACACGCAGAGTTAACAACCCGCCCCCCAGGTCGTGTGAGGATCATCTAAAGAATATATCATTTTTTGGTGTTGCATCCTGCGGCAGCAATTCAAAATTGGCAGTTTCTTGAGATCTTGATCTCTTGAGCTCAGTGCTTGATCTCTTGACCCTAGTGCTTCGGTACCAGACTGACTGTTGGTTTAGGCCCCCAGGGGAAGTAGAGGAAAACATTATAAGTCACAGTCAAAATGGGTGATGATGACAGTTGTACTTTTGGGAGAATTTTGGCGTGATGCTCCTGCTTGGACCGAGAGCTGAAGTTGTAGTAAATAGTTGTAAAGCGAATGAAGTGACAATGGACCGTTTTAAATGTGATAGGTGAAGTTTTCGATTTTTTTAAAGTGTTAAAAAGAATGAAGTGCGTCAGTGATGAAGAGTTACTGAGCTACCTAAAAGAGAGCGTCAACCGTCAACCATTCAAAAAACGTACTAGCGAGGCGAATTCACTTTTTAGGTGGCATTGAAAACACAGTTGAGCTACTTTTTTTCTAACTTAGAGAGAGACATGTCAAAGTTGCTTGTTTTTTTTACATATCGATCAACGAAAACAAAATAGAAAATACAATGTTGTGTTTATGGTGTTGTACTTGTTTTAGTATTGCAACCACCGTTTAAATGAATTCGCCTTGCGTACTAGCGGTCTGTAAAACAAGATTTTCCAGCCGGGTAGTGTTGAAATCCGTTTTTAAGGTTTGTTTTGTTTTGTGAGATAATGAGAAATTTTGACATGAAAAAAACTCTTGACGCTCTTATTCAGATAGCTCAGTAAATAGTTGCTGAGAGCGAAAATTGAGGTACCGGTGTAAAAGTGGAATGCGTTGGTAAAAGTGGTGTTACTTCGATTTAGGAGGATGCAGAGTCGAGAGCCGATGATGACGAAGAAGTTGACTGTCGCCTCTTTAAATTTATCTTTCACAGAACGATGCAATGTACTCCCTGTACTGTTCTCACGAGGATGTTTTTAGGGATCACGTGGGGAGTACCTGAACTACATGAATCAGAGTTTTTACTCGTGAAATTTCAAATTATAAGAAGGGATCATACCTTGATGCTGTAACTATTCACAATTGTTACACACAGTAAGAAAATTGTTTAAATTAATATTTTATGTAGAGCAAAAATTATAGACTTTAAGGAATTACAAAAGTGAGGTGACGGGGAAAGGGTTCAAAACACTTATCAGGAACTATAAAATAAAATAGCCATAAAAAGCAGCAAAAGGTTAAAGGAAATTATAAAACGAAATTTCATAACGTTTCAAGTCTTCTAATGAAACCAATAGACGCCATCTAAAAATCCCTAACGGATCATGTGAATAAATTAACTTAATGGAATGAATGTAAACTTCTGCATGTTCTGCTCGTCTTTTATTTAAAAGAAGATGGTTTTCAAACCAGACATGTCTTCTGCTCAGTATTTTTTATTTACTTAATTTCTTTCCATTTATTATTCATAACTTTAATTTTTTTCTTTCTTTTTTATTTTATATAAAAAATGTTCTTCTTTTTTAACAAAAATGTTTCGAATCGTTTGTGGTTTCATGTTTGTAATTCATTTCGAATAACTTCCGCAAAATTTTAACGAAATACAAAAAACAAACTTAAACGACTGTTAAATGCACAACTAAAATTATAAAGTGTTTAAATATTAAAAAAAATGCACAAACAAAAAGAAACGGTTCATTTTGGAAAATACAAAAAAAAAATTATGTCTGATCACTTCTTAACTTTATTTATACTATTTTAAGTCATTTTTTCTTTAATTTAATCTTTTTTTTTACATGTTTAAGTTTAAACACGGAATATTTTTTTTTTTGGTTTAAGTAGTTTTATAGCTGGCGTAATGAAAATGTGACAGCTGGTTAGATAAAGAAAGAACTTTAAAGAAATAAGGAAAACTATATAATTTATAAGAGCATTTAAAGATTGTTATAATAAAGACGATGGGTGATGAAAAATCACTGGAGCTAAAAGAAAATACTTAAAACTTTTTAAAGAGCAATTGATTTCTAAGAACAAAGTTAATTAAAATGTGTAGTAAGAGCAATGAATTAAATTGGATAACATAAAAAAGAATAGAACTTTGTGCTCATAAGGTACTTTTTACAAAAAAGGTACTTTTTATGAAAAAGTACTTGCTCCAAAAAAGTTATAAAATGAAAGGGTTTTTCCAAAAAAAAGTTTTCTATGTAAAAAAAATAAGTGTTTGACATAAAGGAACTTTCTGTTAAGTACTTTTAGTTTGGTGATATAATAAATTCACATTTTTTATCTTGTTTGGCAAGAGCATACTTTTCTATTTATTATATTATGTTACTTTTTGCATACCGATCGACTCAGAATATCTGATTCGATCTAACGATGTCCGTCAGTCTGGCTGGCATCACATGAAAACTTTGTAAGCATATAACAAATTGCAATATAGGAGATAATTTGATGAAATTTGGTACATATGTTCTGTCATAAGAACGCAGATAGTAAGAATCGGCTCTTTATTTCACATTGTTTCTACAAGCTTCTTTCCATTTTATTATGTTGGTATTTAATTTAGAACCAAAAATATTTTATTGTAATTTGAATCACCTTACCAAATGTTATTGGAATCTGTCCATATTTAGCCATAACTCCTATACAAGTAAAAGTACCGAAAATAGTATTGAATGCTTTATCTATCTTAAAAATGTTGGTACAAAATTTTGGGACAGTAACTTTTAAGACAGCTACTATGTCATATCAAAGTTTTGTGCTTCTACGCCCACAATTCACCAAAGGAACCATATAAGTAAAGACGAAAAAATCTGCAGATATCTAGATTAAGCACAAAGAACTTTTGTATGAAACTTAACCCCATAATATAATTTTGTTTTTCGGGTCCATGATTTCCCATGGGTGAAGGGATCATATTAGGGATATTATTATTTAACATTTTGATATTGTATTCTCCGCGGCGTAATCAAGTTTAGTCATACCTGGAATCCAGCAAAGTTTAAAAATGATAGGCCTCTTGAAGTCTTCGTAATTTCTTGAGACCGAAGAATGACCAGAGATCCTATTTATCTAGTAACACGGGAGTAAAAAGCCCTGATGACCGGACTGACTTTGGATTGCATTATCTCTTAGGGAGGGGTGTCTTCGTACTTGAGATTAGTTTTGTGCGCGGCACAATTAATGAGATGTTCAAAATCTGTATTGCGTTGATATTGATTGTATAATAAAGATTTATTATTTATTATCAGACAGACTGAGTGAAAAGTAGGTTCGAAGGGCTATCTGTGAACAGTAAAGACCTAAAATTGAAAGGGGATGAAAGGTTGAGGTATCGAGATTATTGACTATTCACATGAGATATGTTTTTCGCAGCATGATGCTCTTGTGCTAGGAGTGCTTTTCTTTTGGCGGTATGCGCTGGGAATTACGAGGTGGCTGCGGTTTATTCCAAAAACCGCAATAAGGTAGACTTCCAGATGGAAGGCTAATTTTTTACCCTTGTGGCACGTTTTGTGAGATGTTAAAAATGTGTAGTGCAAATAAATTTGCAACAGTAAGCGCATTATTCAAAAATAAAATCAGTTTTAATTAAAAATTTAATCAAGTGATTTAAACGTTTAATCAAGTGAACTAAACGTTTAATTGATATTATTAGTTTGATTACTGGTGCAAATTAATATTATCAATTTAACGTTTAATACCCTTGATTAAACGTTTAATTCACTTGATTAAACGTTTAACTCACTAGATTACATTTTTAATTAAAACTGATTTTATTTTTGATTAATGCGTTTACTGGTGCAAAATTTGTTTCTGTGTTGGTGTGATGAAGATTTTGTAGACTGTTGCAGTGAAGAGTATAATAGAGACACGGTCGGTGAACTCCTGGCAGTGAAGACCAGAAATTGAAAGCGAATGAAAGTTTGTGGTATCAAAATGAGCTGGTTGTGCATTGGTTTTTGACCGCCCTCGTTGAATGAGGGGAAAGTTCGGCGTGTGTCGGTTCTCCCTAGTTGTTGTTGCTATTCAGTAAATGCTGCTAGCTATTCCTAAAGTAGCGGAGGTTAAGAATGTATAATTCTGCCGGATTATGCACTCAAATGATATCCTGTGTGTGTTGGTAATTCTCATACACGCATTGTCACCCGAGTGGTTAAGACCACCTTGACATTAGGCCAATATGACAGGTGCTCAAGCAGGTAAAACTTTTTTTTTTCTTGTAAACTCTCGAAAATTTGTCTGTAAATATTGTGGTGTAGGGTATCGTATAATCTGGCTTGGTCGACTTTAATTTCTTACTTGTTTAAAATTTCTTTTAAGAGAAAAATATTTAAAAGAATTTTTTCGAACTATTTCTCGTGAAAGCTTCTTTTATAGCAAATTTTTTTTTTTTTAATTAATTTTTTTGTATAAAAAAATTGTACGTATTTCTTTTTCGATAAACATTAATCAAAAAAGAAAACCGTCTTTTCTTTCTATAAAAATTAAGTTGCTCTGTAAAAATTTTCTTTTTCAAAAAAAATTTATTTTTGAGAAATAAGTTAAACTGTTTTAGGTGCATTTTTAGAATTTTATTAAGTAGCAAAACACTAGATAAATAAATAATAAAAAAAAAAACTTTTTTTAAAGTACCATTCAAAATTATATTTTAAAAGATATTTTTCTATTATGTTATGATTTCCTTTAATAAGCCATTTAAACCCTTTTTCAAAATATTTAGACCGCTCATTAATTATAATCTTTTCATACTCATAATAATAAACATTTTAACATCTTAAATAGGAAGAAAATACAGATATATTTTCCTTTTATTTTCCATCTTTCCCTAAAAACTTAAAAATACCATTAACATTTTCCTTCTGAACAAAAAAGATAACGTGGTTTTGTTTAAAATAATTTTAAATCTTTAAACACGTTTTTAGCGTCCCCCAAAAAGTTAAAGAAATTAAGAAAAATCATTATTTTATCTTAAACAACAGCATTTTAAATACAAAAAAAAAACAATTCTCCGTTCTTTTGTGTGTTGCTCATAACGATTTGTTGCCAAACCATGACAACAACTACAGAAAAATGTATGAAACAAAAAAAAACAAATAGAGATCAACAAAATATACGATCAAACACTTTTCAAAGCATTAAAAAAACAAAGAGAATAAATATGATTAACCAAACCTGGTGATGAGTAAATAAAACTAAAAAGCAGTGTGACCATTTTGACTACAAGAAATTTCAACTTGTAGATAAAAATCCTATAGAACAAGGTTATTTATTTAGTAGTCTGGTCTGGCAAGGCTGTCAGCTGTTAAATATCTGTCATCTGAAGTGTCATTTATTTATTTAGTGAAAGGTTTGCCATTAATGAATATGAATCGTTTAACAGCCAAACAACCGGTAAAAAATAGTTAAAACTTATGACAAAAGTGGTGGTTCAATTTCAAACGTGGCATTACGGCGGGATTATGATTGTCATAATCGACCTACTGTGCAAGGAATTGGCAAGATTATAAAGAAATTTGAGTGACTGGAAGTCAAATACCATGTCTACCCGGATAATCCCCTATCGTTGGAGCATTTAAAAACCAACATTAGGCCAGTTATTGCCGAGATGCCGCTCGAAATGTGAGAAAAAGTGACCGAAAACTCCCTTAAAAATATGGACTGCTGCAAACAATCTAGAGGCAAGGTCCAAGTATTTTAATGACGTAAAAATTTCAACCAAATCATAGATTAATATGTTTTTTATTGAACTTTAATTTTGAAACCCAAAAATAGATAGCCCAATATAAATGTTTGGACATTTTGTTTTAAATTCAACGTAAATGTCTAAAGAAAATGTTTGTTCTAAACTGATTAAAAAAAATTTTAATTTAAAACTCCAACTTTTCTTACACTATAAGAACCCTTTTATTTGTCAAATCTTTTAAATCGGAGCAAGGCAGTGATGCCCAGTTAGCCCTTTTCTGGTTAATTTTTTAAGTAAGTGAAAATCTTTTAAACCTAAATTAAAAACGCGCATTTTCAACCCTTTTGGATTTAACAATTTAGCCCTTTTAACACTTTTATGCTGTTGCTTCGGTATAGATAAATTTCTGGTTCTCTGGATATATCCAATTGTGATGAAACTTCTTAAAAATTTAAATACTTGTGAATAGAAAAAACATCGAGGTAACGGATATATTTTGGATATGTTTGCATTTGGTAACAATCTATTCATTCAAGTTTTCTACAAATACATATACAGTACTTTTCGCTTATAGTCACATCCTTTAGTTTCAACCATAACGTGGATTATATCGCTAATGTGACTATAAGGCTACTTCACATATATGCCACTATGACGCATATAACCGAATTCGAATATCATCATATTATGTGAATAAATGAAATAAAAAACTCATATAAATTACACCGACATTAGGCGTATGGTTTTACAACAGATTGCATACTGTATAAAAAATAGTTAAAATAATAACAAGCTGATACCAACGGCAAAAACTAATTTTTTACGAATAAAGAGTTGATGACAAGAATTAAATGGTTTAATTCATTCTTTCTTTGGATTGATTTTTGATTCGAAAACTTAAAAGAACTTAGTAAATTTTGCTAATGTGACTATAACGCCATTAATTTGCTTTACTTTTCCCTTTGATGACTCTTGATAGATGGCATATATGGCAAATGTGCTTATATCGCTATTAACTTATAGCGGCAAAATAAACAGATAAAATTGACTATATCGCTAATGTGGCTATAAGCGTAGTGACTATAAACGAAAAGTACTGTATCTCTAATCAAACGCTGAAGTTGAGAGGACTATTACTGCCTGTTTAACCCCAAACACAATAAGGGTGAATATTTAATATCTATATTTGCATAACATATTTGTTGTGAGCAAGATTGGCAAATTGCTAGTATTTTCAATACAATTCATTTTGTTAATTTTAAGTGTTATGAAAAAGTTTATGAGATTGCAATTAAAAGAGATTTGACAAAAAGGGTTGAAAAAAGATTACAGATTAAATTCTTTGATAATTAGTTTTCTATAATTTAAACAGATTTCGAAATATTTATACAAATTGAAAAAGTTGTGACCATTTAATATATTTATTACTTCGATTAGCTCAAGTTGGGATTTTCCAAAAAATTTAAATCTAAATCCGTTATATATTGAACAGACACCTATGAAATGGTAAGTATTTTCTTCTAACCCATTGTTGCACATTGTGCATACGGATGCAGTGTTGTTACTGAAGGGCTTGGCATTTAAGTTAAGCAAACCGCCTCTCGCTGTGACTATTAAGCTAGTGCTACGAGATGAGTAGTTTTTAGCAAGAAGAGGTGTTACAGTATGATTTAGTCGACAGTAGAGGTCGTGGTGCAGTGAGTTGCCCGAAGTATAATATCTTCAAGCTCTTTTGCAGCGAGTAGATTTATTGTTGCTTTCCAGTTTGTGCAAAGTGGAAGGTTTGAATTCGAAGGTATAAACTGAAGAACTTGTTGAAGATTAGACCACTCCTTTGCCCAGAATTCGTTTTTGGCTATTATTGTTTCTGCTTAAATACGAGGTAATCGGTTTTGACCCATGTTCAGAACTTTGTTTATATATGAAAAGTGTAGTCTTAGAGTGGATACGTACAAGGGGTCAAGGCCTGTTTCAAGGTATAGCATGTAGTTGGGTGTAGCTGCTGGTAAATATAGCATCTTTTTAATAAAAAATCTGTACAGCTTCTCTACTACGTCATATCTTTGATAACCCAATACTTGAGCAGCGTATAACATTATCGATCTAGAAGCGGAATGAAATATTTTTAGTTTATTATCTTTAGAAATTTTTGGATGATTTATACACACAAAAAAAATACCAATGTTAAAAAAACATGTCGAAATGTTGATTGAGAATCATGGTAAAGTTCTGTTAAAGAATGCCCTTTATTTAAATTTATCATTATTTCATATAAATTTTAAATGAAAAATATTAAAATAACCTTAAATCACGTTTATTTGATATTATTCACTGTTAAAATAAAATTGTTCAATAGTGAATCCATAAAAACCTGTTTTGTATTAAAATCAAAAGTTTATCTTGTTAAATTAACATGCATACATACTTAAGTATGTAAATTTTTTTATTTTGATGTTTAAAATATGTTATAAAAAGAAGACAATTCCCGTATTCTTTTAATTATATTATTTAGTTAAATAGTACATCAAGTTTTCAAAGTAGAATGATGACGAAAACCATATCGGGCCATTCTGCTGATGCTTCTGTTAACAAAGGAGATAAGTGAAACATGTGTTACAGAGGTAAGTGTTTTAAATTATTCTTAAATAAATGCATATGTTGTCTTCACACTGTTATATCGTCCCCTCAATAAAACAATAGTGTATACGCAATGTACACCATTATTTTTTTTATTGCATATTTAGAATCTCCATCATTATGTCTGGTCAAAATTTCGTCAAATTCTACTTCCAAAAAGTGGGTCAAAATGTCGTTGGAAAAAATAGTGTATAATTTCTTGTTCAAAATTTTCCTTCAATAAGTGTGTAAGCTCATGTGCGCTATTTTACTTGAAATTGCCACTCCAAAATTGTTAAAAAAATAATAGTGTATACGCATTATACTCCATTTTAGTCTGTAGAAAAAAAATTCAATTTATGAAAACTTTAAATCATAAAATAGCTTATAATAATATACTCTATTGTTTGAGAAATAGTTTCATTCCGAACATCGAAAGCTGCATGATCTCCAAAATTTGTGCCAGAAGAATGTAATTCCTCGTGGCTCGCAATCATTTTTCTTTAACTTACAAGGTGGAAAGAAGCGAAATTGTTTAGATGAGCCAGATGTAGCAGAGGAAGAGAAAGAAGACGAATGAACTTCTAGTTATTTTTGATTTACGCAATGTTTACCTTAATTTCTCATAATTTTTTTTTAAATTAACCCAAATTGGAATGTAATGAATATGTGCCATTGAATCTATGAATTAATCACTGTTTTATAATGTTACAAATTGATATTTTTGAGATCAAATATTTTAATAAAAATGCCGTAAAATTATTGAATAAAACAGCGTATACCATACAAAATAAACAAAAAAAAAATATACATATAAAAAATAAAATAGCCTATATGGAGGAGTTGCACTTTGAATGACATAATTATGGTCTTAAAGGATGCGTAGAATAAAAAAATTGGTCAATTTAAAGACAAGAAACGGTATTATGTATTCGTCGAAAAATCCAATATGAAGAATTTTTATTTACTGCGATAATGAGGTTTAAATAGACATCCGATTTGACAAAAACTTTAAACACGATTTTCTCAAACCCCCAAAAAAAATATACACTATTGTTTTATTAAGGGGACGATATCACACTCCAACCAATTTGATTCTACATGAAATTCACGTTGTTTCAACTTGAAATAACTTTCATTCAACGTGATTCGGATTGTTATTTCAATATAAATGACATTTTGCTCTAAATTTACTGCAATGTTAAGTTAAGATGAATTCAAGTTATTTTAAAAGAAAAAATGTTGTTCGCAAGTTATTGTAAAATCATGTTAAATTAACATGAAGCAAAATCACTACTGAAAAATGTAAAATCAACCATGTTTTGAACGAATTTACATTGATTTTTTTCTGTGTGTATATTTAGACCAGGTGGAGTTTGTAGCAAGTTTTGAGGCAGCCAATTAACTGTTCAGATGTTTGCTAAATGACAAGTTATACGTTATTTCAACGCCCATATATTTGTAGCTGTTTACGATATCGATGTTGTTATCTCCAAACTGCCAGTTAAGATTTGATGATATTCTAGTACCAGAACGAAATATAACAATTTTTGATTTATTCATATTAGCTTTTAAGTACCACGTCGTACAGTATTGAAACAGAGCATCAATCATTTGTTGTAATTTAGTTTGAGAATCAGAAATAATGACAAATATCACCAGCATAAAGAAGTATTTTAACATTTGTATCTGTAACATTTACATCATGTGGTAATTCATCTGCTAGATCATTAACGTACAGCGAAAATAGTAAGGGGCTTAAAATACAACCTTGTTTTACTCCAAGCTCGACAGAAAAAGGTTCAGAAAATGTACTTCCATCCCAAATACGAGTTTTGTTGTATAATTCTTATCATTTTCGATGACAGCCCTAAACAGGAAAGTTTGTAAAACAAGGAGTTTCTAGGTATCATGTCAAAGATACGAAAAAAGCAAACGTGTTATTGCCATTCAATTTGTTTAAATTTACGATGTTCGCAAGATTGAAGATATTGTCTACAGTTGAGTAGTTTTTTCTTAAAACCAGCTTGACATTCATTAAGTATATTGTAGTTTTCTGTCCATTCAGTTATCCTATTCAGCAAGATATTGTTTAAGACTTTGCATAAAGTGTCGATCAATGAAAGTCCACGGTAATTTGATGGCTGGTTTGCATCCCCCTTCTTAAAGAAAGGTATTAGAATAGATTGACGAAAACTTGAAGGTATTTTTTCTTGCAAAAATATTTTGTTGAAAACAGATAATATTTCTTTAACAAAACAATTAAGTGCATATTAGTAAAATCCAATTTTAGCTATAGCTAATGCCATCTAGGCCAGGGGCTTTATTAAGTTTTAAAGTTTTGACTACCGCCAAAATTTCACAAAGTTCAATAGGTGGATAATCGTTATTGTTCAACCAGCGAAGTACTACCTGCCGAGTTATGCTTTAAAATAAATTCTAAGGAAACGTTAAAAAAGTCAAAATATAATTTTGATAGTGATTTATGGCCAATAACTGCAAATTTTATTTAACAATAATCAATTTTAAATGAGGAAAAATGCTACTTATGGCCATTTTCTCAATGTATCGAAAAACTGTCTGTTACTTAATGTTAACATAAATTTATTGGACCGATAAACTGTCCGTTAACGATTTTGGGTTTCTCAATATACCGACAAAAAACATTGTTTTCAGCTGGCAACGCCACTCAAAATACATGTAAAAGTTGGGAGTCAGCTGATTGAATTTATCTGTACGGCAAATAAAAGCAAAATAAATAATTGGCAGATGAGTGCCGGTTAGCTTTGCGATAAAACCGAAGCAAATGAGACATTGAGAAAACCAAATTTCTTTAATGTGCAGTTTTTCGTTGGGAAAAAAGATAATCACCTAATGAGAAAATGGCCATTAGAGCTTCAGTTATACGAGCACCTTAAATGAATTGAATTTAAAATTATTCAATACTTAATACTATTTTTTAATTTCTTGTTTAAAATTTTGAGTTTTTCCTTAAAAAAAATTATTTTAAGCTTTTTGTGCGCTTTATTAAAAAAATAAATGGCATGAAAATGTACTAAAACCGTCCTGTATTCAATTTAGCTCGTTTTTCATATGTCTTCACGCGTTTAGTTTCCCAAGAGTTGGCATAACTGGTGTGAAGCATTCGTTTTACTATAACCATTTATTTATATTTTGTTTAAAATAAGTCGCTAAAATTTATTTTAGTCATAAATTTTTTCCAAAAATCTTAAGCATTTTTGGCCTCGTTCTAATACCAGATTTAGTTGAAAAAATTTTTAAGATCTGGTCACACTGCTAAAAAGGGGGAAATGTGTGTTAATGTGACTGTGAATGTGAATGTACTTAAAAAGGTGTTTGAAAGAAATAGAGGCGACCCACGTGTTTCTTCAATCGTTAAATATTGCTTCCCCCAATTGCATTGTTGTTTTTTTTTTTTTGTTTAATTTTAACGCAACAACATCAATTATTAGATTATTAGAGAACGAAAAAAACCCAAAATAAAAAACAAATTGAAACAGTGTGTGGAAGTATATTAATGTTAAAATGACTATTTACAGTGCTGCGTTGAAATAAAAAATGAAGAAGCAATGAACCATTTACTTGATGGCTGCTTACAAGTGGTTAAATATGAACCAGAGATACTTGTAAATATTTATGTTAATAATCAACTGCAACACAAATTTTCATGTTTGGCTGACTGACTAACTGAATGTCGGTCGAACTGTGCTTATCATGATGTTCTTACTTCAATTTTTTTTCACCCCTGAAAAGTGGTACAATTTAAAATCTAATTGTGGCAAGAGCTGTCAAACAAACAAAAAATAAAATAAGCCCCTGGTATTTTGTTAAGATTTAAATAGTTGTAAGTATTTAATTTGTTGTTGTTATTTGTAGTTTTATATACAACTTATTTCCAACATCATAATGCATTTCTAAATAAACATCATCATCGTCGTCATCTTAAAATAAATAGTAATAAAACCAAATCTAATCTTTTGTAGTTTAAGTACTTGGACTCTTTAAGTAATATTTATTTGTTTTAAAGACAGGAAAATATCAAAGATGGAAAAAGAATATTATAAAGAATGAAAACTAAGAATAAGCGTTATTATGAAAGAAGATTTTAACCATAAATTAAATGATTTCTTTTAAATACCTTTTTATAAAACGTATTTATTGTAAAAGGCCTTTTAATAAAACGGTCACTTGGTGGATCCTTTTCCTTAAAAAGAGTACCTTTGGTAAGGGATTAACTTTCCAAAAAATTAGAGTATTTTTGTAAAAAAAAAAACATTATATCAAAAGGTTTCTTTTGTAAAAAGCAGAGTAACAAAATGTTCACATATCGTTCATTTATGAGTGAGTGTGAACGTTTTTAAATTTCGCTGCTCAATTTGACTCACGACTATGAGAACCTCAACAATATGACTGACTAAGCAAGCAGCTTTGTTCAAGTTGTATTCGTTTATGTATAAAAAAAAACTAACTTAACCCGGGGGGCTACTCTCTATTGCGGGGCGAATACAATTTCAATGCGAAAGCTAAATGCCAACTTGTTGCTTTCTATCGCTTTCGCAAAATTTTTTGAAAATGAAGCAATACAGGCAATAAAAATTTAAGATGGCGCAGGGATCAAAAATAACAGTTATTATCAAAATTTCAGTTCAAAAAGTCAGACAGACAGAAATTGTCTATACGTTATTTAAGTTTAGCATTTTGATGGTTATTAGCTACACTGAAAGAATTTTTTTCACAGATCCAATGGATTTTGACATTAATAAAATGAAAAATTACATTAAAAGTCAACCTATGTAACCCTTCATTGGATTAATGAAGAACGTTACATTAGACCCCCGTTGATGAAATGCTTCATAAAATCAATGAAAATTTTGCATTATTTTAATGTCAAACGTTTAAAGAAATTGTTTAATATTTTAATATAAATGTTTTTATATTTGAATGAAATTTTTAATTTCTTTTATTCATTTTTTCAATGTGCGTTTTGAGTTGTTGTGATTTATATTTTATTTATTCCTGTTCTCAATCATCAAGTTTTAGAAATGTTATTCCATTTTAATATTTCGTTTTCATCATGTTATGTTCTACTTTCATAAGCTTGCCTTTAAGTAAGTTGTACTAAATTCATTTTCCAGCCCGCGACGACCTTCATCTTACTTGTTTCCATTTGTCTGGCTTGTACTACTGCGTAAAGTTTGCGTATTTAAATTAACAATTAAAGAAAAAAGAATGTGAGAATTTTGTGCTCTTGTTTTTTCTTTCGCGTTGTTTGTTTTTGAACCTAAATATTTCTTACATTTAGCTTAAATCAGTATTTCGTTATCGTTATGAATTTTTTTCATAAACGTTATGAAACATTAATATGTACAATTTTTTTCATATATTTTCATGTCTACCGCTAAAAACTGAATTAAAAACACGTTTTTACAACAGTTATATGAAGAACATTTTTTAGTTATAAGTACATATTTTGAAGTTAAAGAATTTTATCTTGTTTTCATTGATTACGTGACATTTATCATGGAAAATATGAAGTTACAAAAGATTCCTTATTTTTCATTAACTTAAAAATATTTTAATATTTTAATTAATAAGAGATATAAAGTTGTCATTACGAAACTCAATTTCTTATTTTTAATGAAATTGTTTCATTACGAGAACGAAATTTTTCATTGGATTAATGAAAATAAAATTTTAAAAAAGTAAAAAATTACTGTTATTTTTAAAATTATGTTTTTGAGTCAAAATTATAAGTTAAAATTTGACTTGTATTTTTTAGTCAAAAATAAAAGTTAAAGTTTGACTGATTTCAGTAAAAATAAAAGAACGAATTTAAAAGCTTATCTATAACATAAAGACAATCAAGAAATTAATGTTTTTTTTTTTCATTTCATTAAAAGTCAACCTATGTAACCTTTCATTGGATTAATGAAGAACGTTACATTAGACCCCCGTTGATGAAATGTTTCATAAAATCAATGAAAATAACAGTTTTTTGAAAAAAGTCATAACAGTTAGGGCCCTAATAAATAGTGATGCTTTGCGAAAAAAAAATAAAAAGATGCGAAAGACAAATGCGCTAAAGACAAATGCGCTTTGCTACCATTTTCTTTCATATCGCAATAGAGAAAAGCCTCCCCCGTTCGTTTTGCTATCCCCATTGAAATATTATTGGTAAAATTTATTTAAAACTGATTTCGTGCTTTGATTACGAAGCAATTTGTACTAAATTTAAATACTTTTAGTTTCCTTCTACAAATATGTAGACATTTAATATGTTCTTTTATGGAAGGTTCCACTGTCCCTTTCCACTTTAGCACGCTTTTTCACAGATGTTTGCATTGCAAATCAAACACAAACTAAATCTTGTCGACTTCACGCATTGATTTAAAGATAAAATGACCAAGTAAATAAGCAACAGGGAATTTAATAGCAAAAAATCACTTAAAATAAGGCAAAATTGTTACTGACAAAAGCATCAAACTTATAGAAAAAAATTGCACTAAAAAAAATAGCCGAATTGAAAGAAACGTCAAAACATTTTTCAAAAATACTTTTAAATTGAAAGATAAAATTGTAAATATAAAGTATAACAGATAGAATTTAAAAAAAAATACATTAATTTTTTTCATAAGTAGTACCACTTTTTTCCAATTTTATTTCTATTTAAGTCTCTTTCTCACACCTTTTCTGCAAAAAATGCTAATCTTTTTAATAGTTTTTGTTGTAAAAATCCCATTATACATTTTTGCTTCAATTGTTTCGTAAATTAATTTTGGTTCATTTTAATAAAAGTGTTTGGCTGTTACCATCTGAATAATTCAGCGCACATGTCAACACTATTACAATCAACTGCTGTTAAAATCATCGTCAAAAAAGAAAAAAAACGTTCCATTCAACTTCTCTTGAAAAAAAAAAACAACAAATGACAAAATGTAACAACAACAACTAAAATACGCAAAGAAATTGTCAAAATAAATGATGCCCCCACAAAAATAGTGGTAGTGAAAAAAGATTTTAAGCAAACAAGGCGTTTAAAAACGCCCACAAACATAAATCGCTATAATAACACTGTGCTAGAAATTGACACGTTTTTTAGACAAGCTGGGCACTTGTCGTTTTAACCTAATTCGGGTACGCTGAAACCAGTGGTGCTAGCCGTTTTTTTAGGTTAGCTCTGGTTTCGAGACATACTGTTATTTCGAAAATGGAGAAGGTTGCACAACATATGTTCGCGTAACTCAAAAATGCTTTAGCTTATTGAAAAAACTAACAAAATTTAAATTCTGCAGTAAAACTTTCAAATATGCGCAGTCGGTTTAGAAACATATTTTTTTTTTTTTTTTGGAAAAACATATAATTTTTTTATCAAAATTTCGAAATTTTTGTTTTTTAAAAATTCATAAAAAATTAGAAAATGCAGATATGCTTCTTATTTTTTACCGACAATTAAATTCTGTAAGCAACTTTTGATTTTATTCAAAAAGTCAAAATATTTTAATTAATTTAAGAATTTCATTAAACGCAATATTTGTATGGGAGTGCCCTAAGAAGTGGAGATAAGGGGCAAGTATGTCTCGAGAAAATGTTTAGGACAAAAAATTTATTGAGGTCGGTCATACATTATATCCCACTAGGGGCGACTCCTGGGCATTTATGGGACTTTTTCTTTAATATAGTTCTAGTCTGGATTGAACATTTTGTATGGGAGCCCCCTTAGGGAATGGAGATAGCGGGTAGGTATGTAAGTTAGAAATAAATGATTGAGATGAAAAATAATGTGGGGTTGATCATACATTTGACCCATCGTGGGGGTTTAGTAATTTCAATAAACTAAACCGTTTTTGAGTTACGCGAATATATGTTGTGCAAACTCCTCCATTTTCGAAATAACGGCATATCTCAAAAACAAGAGCTAACCTAAAAAAAACGGTTAGCACCATTGGATTCAGCGTACCCGAATTATGTTGAAACGCCATGTGCCCAGCTTGTCTATATTTTCAACTAGCACAGTGTTATTGTTGAGTGCTGGTGATTTATTTTTTTTTTTTAGTTAATTTTTTGTTGGCTATTGTTTTATAATTATCAGAAAAAACATCTAATAAAAAAAAATTTTCGTAGAAGAGTTTTAAATTTACCAAACTAAACTTATCGAAAAAGTATAACATTTTTCTTTTAACATGTACAGGGTAACACAGAATGAGTTATATCGCTTTAATCAAAGTATAACGTTTGAATCAAGGCGTATTTACACAGGTGTCCGCAGAGAGAGCTATGTAATGAGTTGGTTGTCATTTTGTTTGACAAAACAAACAGCTTGTATAACTATTTATTTCTTTTGAGTTTTTCGAAAGTGAGCGTGTTTTCAAGAGACGGACAGACAGACGGGCATGGCTAAATCGACTTAGAATTACTCAAGGACGCAGAATATATATACTTTATGGGGTCTGAGATGAATAATAAAAGAGTTTCACACGGAATGACAAACTTAGTATACCCTCTTCACCACTAATTGTGGTTGAGGGTATAAAAAGAAAAATTTAAATCAGGGACCGTAGCAGTTATGCCTTTTTTCATAAAAGTCAGATGGAAACAGTTTTTTTTTTGATTTTTATTTTTTTGAGCAAAAATAACAGTTATTTTTTGATTTTTATTTTTTGAACAAAAATAGCTGTTAATTTTTGATTTTTATTTTTTCGATTAAAAATAACAGTTATTTTTTGATTTTCATTTTTTCGAGCAAAAATAAAAGTTATTCTCTAAATAAATTTACGTGTTTTATTAATTTAGATGACTTTAATAATTATTTTAATGTGCATAAGGAATTCCAATGATAATTACACACTAAAATAAAAATTTTAAGTCAATTAAATCACGTACATTTATTTAGAGAATAACTTTTATTTTTGCTCGAAAAAATAAAAATCAAAAAATAACTGTTATTATTGTTCAAAAAAATAAAAATCAAAAAATAACTGTTATTTTTAATCGAAAAAATAAAAATCAAAAAATAACAGTTATTTTGGTTCAAAATAAATAAAAATCAAAAAATAACTGTTAAGTTTGATCGAAAATATAAAAATCAAAATTATAAAAATCAATATATTTTATCATTGACAAGTGCATGAGGAACAATATGGTATACTTGAATCAGTTTATCGACATTTAATTCTGTATGCTTTTTTTGTTTTAAAATTCTAATATAACTGTTCTTATCGGTCCCTGATTTAAATACTAACCCATTAATAAAAAACATTTCAGCAATATTAACTATCGGGAGTTTTTAGCTATTATCTTTTTGGCAGCACTGGTTTAAACAGCTGAAGCACGTTTCGTGATTTGTTTCACTGCCAAACATCTTCAGTTTGGTCTATAATTTAACCATGAATCGTTTTACAAACGAACAACGCTTGCAAATTATTGGATTTTATTATCAAAATGCTTGCTCTGTTAAGAAAGTTATTTACTTTTTTATCGTGTTCAGCGACGAAGCTCATTTTTGGCTCAATGGGTACGTTAATAAGCAGAATTGCCGATTTTGTAGTGAAGATCAGCCAGAAGCATTGCAAGAGCTACCAATGCATCCAGAAAAAGTCACAGCTTGGTGCGGTTTATGGGCTGGTGGCATCATTGGACCGTACTTCTTCAAAGATGATGCGAATCGCAACGTAACTGCGAATGGTGAGCGCTACCGTGAGATGATATCCAACTTTTTTTTGCCCAAAATGCAAGAGCATGACATGTGGTTTGAACAAGATGGTGCCACATGCCACACAGCACGCTTAACAATGGACTTATTGAGAGGAGAGTTCGGTGAACATTTTATTTCACGTTCGGGACCGGTCAATTTGCCGCCTAGATCGTGCGATTTAACGCCTTTATATTATTTTTTGTGGGGCTATGTTAAAGCTCATGTCTATACACACATGCCCGCTTCAATTGACGCATTGGAAGACAACATTGAAGAATTTATTCATGAGATACCGGCCGAAATGTTGGAAAGAGTATGCCAAAATTGGACTGAGCGGATGGACCATTTGAGGCGCAGTTACGGTCAACATTTGCATGAAATAATCTTCAAACATTAAATTATATGGACCGTACCAGAGATCAGCAATGAGTAGTGAAAAAGTGAGTAGAGCTATATCATGACTCATAAATTCTTGTACTTATACGCACTCATACTTATTCCAATGTTATTCAAACTCATAGGTATTCACTCAAAAGTTTCATTTTATTCATCGTACTCATACTTAGCCACATTTGTTGTGTTTGATTTAGAATCTCTTCAACTCAATGTGTATAGGCGAAGCAAAATGCGAGGCTGCCAGATTTGTCCCCGAAATAGCAAAGTGACGATTTGGCAATTACAGTTTACTAAAGTTACATGTATGAAGTGGACGATTTTTCGGCAAATTTATCTGGCAGCGCTGATTATTAAGTTGTGTGTTTTCTGTGTTGTGTTAAAACGGTAAATGGATGAGCTAAATGATTTGAATCATTGTGAGTATTGTAAGTATTTTCTTGAAATTATAAATCAAGATGAGTATGCGTATAATGTCGACGTCGCACTCATAAATATTTCTCTTGTGAGCATTAGTGAATCAGAGTAGTTTAGTTTAACTGCCTGTTTTTAGAAAACGTAAGCAAGTGAGTGAGTGAGAAATTATATTGAAAACAACAATAAATAACGAAAATTTGTTTTTGTTTTCAATATAATTTCTCACTCACTCACTTGTTTACGTTTTCTAAAAACAGGCAGTAAATGATTTCTACGCACTTATACTCACAATTGCATGAGTCAGTATGAGATCTCTGGACCGTACTATCGATTCAAATAAAGATTTCATGCATTTTTCTGAATTGTATGTGTTTTTTTTTTAACTTTCCTATAGCTCTTAAAAAATCACCCTTTATAGAGCTCATTCTGCGCCACTCTGTACTTTCAGAACAGTGTATCTAATTTGGCGAAATTGTTAAAGCATATGGCGTTTTTTCTTAATGTTTCCTTTTTGTTTTTTGGTCAAAGATCTTGGGTTCATTGAGCTTTCTAAATATTAAAGATATTTTTTCTGTTAGTTGTTGTTGTTTTATGTTGAAAAACAGTTTATTTCTTTTTTTTTCAAATTATTAAAAAATAAATTTGAAAATCATTGTACCCAAAAGAAATAAACGCCAATAATTAAAAACATAGATATTTTATTTTTTTTTTTTTACAAAATAATAATGGGGCAATTATTTGAAATTTTAAATTTTAGAATCTATTTGACCTCTAACATAATTTTTAATATATTAAGGGTAAGTGGTTTAATAAAAAATAATTGTCAACTTAAATTTAGAAACTCTTTTTTAACTTAATTCTGTAGCCAATATGCAGCTTTTATCGAACGGAAAAAATGGTATTAAATGTATCATGTGGTAAATTACGGTCGTTATTACATGTGTAAGAATGTTATTAACTTTTTTTCCTAATGTTTGTATTTACAGTTTTTTTGTTATGCCTATTAACTTGGTATTTCCGTTGTCATAAATTTTGTAACCTTTTATTATAGTTTTTTTTTTATCAATTATTTTCTTTATTTACATTAAAAAAAACTTAAAGTACTTATGTAAGGTGATTCAAAAACTAGTTAAATATTTACAGAATTTTAAGGCAGCAATCGGTTAAAGTAGAATAGATAAATTGAAGACACTAAATAGAACTGTTAATCAAAAAAGTACTAAAATCTTAATAATGATTCTAATAATGTTTAATGAGAGATAAGTCCCTACATTTTTGAAAACTTTAAAAATAAGACCAAAACAATACAAAAAGCCTTGATAAACAAAAAAAAAAGTTATTTTTACTCTCCGGGTGCCCTGGTAGGGCCAGTAAGTTAGTTTGTGAGAGAGTTGCGGGTTCGACAGAGACTCTTTTAAAACACCTTCAGCCAAATTTAAGTAACAAAAGCTTCAAATATCGACAGAACCTTTAAAACCGAAATTTACGAGGGAAAAATATGAGACGAACTCAACTCGACAAACAACAAACAATTTCTTATCTGAAATAACGCATAAAAAATCGCTTAAAGTCGGAAAAAGTCAACAGCGATATCTACCCCACGCTCCTTCATATTTCCTAATAGTCCCTGAATCACTTGAACGGAAAACAGTAAAAAAAACGGAAAAAATAGCTTAAAACCGAAAAAAATCTTAAAAGAAGTACAGTGGCATTTTCCATAACCGGTCATCAAGAAACCCATTTAAATGTGTCTGTTCAAGATGGGAGGGCTTTAAAAAAACTGAATGCTTTCCTAATGGAATGTTGCCGAGATCAGGCAACAGTGTCTATCAAAAGGTAGCCGCTTAACTCTACAGCCGTAACGTTTTACATACATATGCATGTATTAAGTATTACGATTTTATTTCGTTTCAACAAACAAACTGTCAATTGGTTTATAAAAATAGTTTTTTATTTTTTGCTCCCTTTTGAAAGAAAAATTAAGCAATTTTTTTTTTAATTTATAAAAAAGATTTTTATAAAACACTGTATGGAAATGTAACCACTGTTAAGTCCTCGTTACTCATACGTAAATTTAAATGACACGTAAACGTCACGCTCGATTTTAGTTGTTAGACGTTACTAAATATACCCAGCAAAAACTTGGTAATGACTTGCCATTACTGAACAACTTACTTTTCAATGACTACTTCATACCATCTGCATTACATAGAAGTAGTTTGGTAATGGCTGACATATAATCTGATACCTAAGTACTTGTGTATGAGTTGATTAACGAAATTTATAATTCATTCGTAATAAAATGCATCTACACTGAAAAAATTTTCTTCACAGATCCAATGAAATTTACATTAAAATTCAACCTATGTAACCTTTCATTGGACTAATGAAATGTTTCATAAAATCAATGAAAATTTTGCATTAGTTTAATGACAAACGTTTATTTTATCCATTTTTTCAATGAGGATTCATAAAATCAATGAAAGGTTACATAGGTTGAATTTTAATGTAAATTTCATTGGATCTGTGAAGAAAATTTTTTCAGTGTACGGTTGAAGTTTTTTCAAATCTAATACAAATTGATTTAAAATATTTGTTCTTACAATTTGTTTTTTTTTTATTATAAATAAAAAACAATTTGTAATAAATTTGAATATGAAAAATTATGCTGTACTGAAATTTTATAGTCATGACATGTTAGTTGTAATTTTGGTGACATCGGAGAAATAACTTATTTAAGTCCCTATTTGTAAGCGAATGTGGTAATGACTTATTTAACTCCCTATTTGTAAGCGAGGGTGGTAAGTACTTGCCTCCAATGACATCACCGTGTTAAAATAATGAGTTAAAATGCCAATGTATAAGTAGTGAAGAGTCGTTATATTAGCTTTTTAACTCATTACTTTGCAATGTAAGTTTTTGCTGGGTACGTAATCGTGTTGAAATGTCTTAGAAAGAAAACAGAAAATTTGTTAAAATTTATTTAATTTATAAACTTTAGCTTTCGGTATTTGTGCGTTTTTAATAAAAATAAAAGTCGTGTATGTCGATGGAACCAATAAACGTAATATTATCCGTAACGTCACGTTTACGCAAGAGTATGTTCAAGCAGCTTGGTAAGGAAAACGGAACAGCTGATAAGCTACGTAAACGTTTACGTTAGAATAAAAAAGCCTTTAGTCGAATCAACTAACATTAAGGCTAGTCACAATTAAAATTTATTAAAAAAAAATTCGAGAAAGTTGTTAAATTTAAAAAAAAATCTAAGTTTTGCAAAGCTTTTTCTAATTTTTATTTTTTTTTTATGTAGGTAAGTAATCGAAATTTGACAACACCGCCGCTTTTTTAACTCACAAACCCATTACATGTATACAACACTTAAGTTTTGTTACTCTTATACAAAAAATATATATATTTTATAAAATACATAAAAAAAATAATATGTATAATAAAAAAAAAACGAGTAACGAGTACGTGAACCAAAACTTGTACTGCTGGCTGAGATTACGCATTGAATTTTTGGCAAAAATAAAAACTCAAAAGGCAAATACAAAATTAAAAAACTAAAAAAAATAAACTACAAAAGCATAAAAAAGCAAACAAAAACAAACTCAAATAAGGAAAAACAGTATACATAATAAAACACAAGTCAAAACCAAATTCAAAAGCAACAAAAAAATGGTTGGCGACAAGAGCAAATACACAAATAGCAAGAAAAAACAACAAAAGCACTTTTTAGCACACAAAAAAAAAAGAAACAGAACAGCGACAACAAACATTTGTGCGCGTGTAACATTTTGTGTGTGTGATCGAAATTAAATTGATTAGACAAGCAGCAACAACAATGACTAAGTGATACTTTTTTCGTTTTACTTTTTGGGGAAGTTTTGGCCTAAATTCTTAAGTATTGCAGGGGAAAAGGGAAACTCCTAAACTATACAATAGAGAACAGCTGATTTTAATTGAAGCAACAACTACTTCTCTAAGACATTTTTTTGGGTAAAAAAGAAGGAAATAGAGATGATGTAGATGTCGATACAAAAAAAGCAATGATACATTTTTTTAATTTTAAAACTTAAAAACTGAATTAAGTTTTTTTTTTTTTTTTTTTTGTTAGAAATGTATGCGATGCGATTTTTAACATGTAGTTCAATTTTGTTTGTTTGTTTTTCTTTTTTTCTAAAGGAAAAACACAGTTTCTTATAGCTAAACATAGATAAATTGAAAAACAAAGAAATAGTGAAGGTGAAGTTAAAAGCACAAGGCATACACTGAGTAATTTCCTAACTTATGCATTGGCGAATGTCGTTCAAGAGGCAAATGTATGGCAGACGTACATACATACGTTGGCTCAAAATGATCCAAATAAGTTGGTTCCACATCGGTTCAGTATTATCCATATTAGTACAGTGTTGCCAATTTAGCTATTTTTTAAAGTATTTAGCAATAAAAAAATTTATTTAGCAATTTGCAATTTTTCCAGAATTTTGATTTGTTTTCATATAAAAATTTATAAAATTGCTAAAAAAAAATAAACAATTTGAACAATTGAAATGCATTGAATTAAAATCCCAACTTTTATAAAATGTAAAAAAAAAATCACTATAAACGATAAGTATTCAAGACAAGAAATAAAGCAGCAAAGCAACATTTTCTAGTGTCAAAAATTAAATATGTGGTGTATTGTGCAAGGCGAATTCATTTTTCAGGTGGCGTTGAAAGCACAACTGAGCTACTTTTTTTCTTTCTAGAGAGAGGAATGTCAAAAGTTGCTTGTGTTTTTTACATATCGACCAACGAAAGCAAGAAATAATATACAATGTTCCGTTTTTGGTGTTGTACTTGTTGTAGTATTGCCACCACCATTTACAGGAATTCGCCTTGGTTTTGTGTCTGTGCTTTGATTTGCAATAAAAATGTACAAAAAGGAATCAAAACCACATACAAACGTTGAGAAAAGATTGTTTTAAAATATATTAAAAATGTTTTATTTATTGCAGCTTTGGACATAAAAGTTTGGGCAAATTTTGTAATGATTATCTTTTAAATTCGATCAAATTTGCTTCAAATTTTGTTTCAAGTTTTAATACTCTTTAGGGCAAAATAAACCACACAAACAGTTTGACAAGCATATGAAAGCACTACTGTTGTTGTCAAATTATTTGTGTCGTTTATTTGGCCCTTTAAACTTTTTCACTTATGCATTCCTACTTATAAAATATAATGCAAATTTTCTTTCAAATTCTCTCTACAATTGTGTGTTTACAGTGAAGAAAACAGCTGATTCCAATTTTAATGAGCAAAATTTTCGCTTTTCTTAATAAACATGTTGTCACAATAATTCTTGATGACATCTTAAAAATAAATTGCTCTAAAATTGCGAAAAATGTTCAAACATGTTATGGTTTCTTCGACCATATAATGGTCACCTGAAACTATATTAAAGTCACAATGATAACATTGGTGTCTTTGATCATTTCACTGTAAATATGTTTACAATTACTTGTGGTTGATATATTAATGCCATTATTAACCATAACATGATCGGAGGCAACAATTATATGGTTACGGCTCCCTTTTGCAGGACTGATTTAACCATAATAAGCCCTTGACAATAACATGGTTGAAGTAAATGTAGTTTTATTAGCCGAGAAAAATTAAAAAACTTTGTTTTCTCTACGAAAGTCGATTTAGACATTTTCTGCCTGTTTTTTTTAAAACTCACACAAAATTTCGTGTGATTATATTGAAAACAAAAACTTTTTTTCAATTTATCACACGAAATTTTGTTTTCATTTTCTAAAAACAGGCAGTTAAATAATCTGTATTATAACAATGTGCTAGTCATCTAACCTAAACTGTACTTCCATTTTCAAAATTCTTTTCCTTTACTTTTAATGAAAAGTATTTTCCAAGCATTTGTTTTTCACATTGTCTACGCATGAGTTAATAAAGTTATTGGTTTAATTTAAACCTAGATGCACGAAAAAATTAGATGAAAAAAAAATTTAAAAGGTAAATAAAATGTAGTTTAATAAATTACAAACAAGTGTTAACTCTTTACATTTTGTAGGGAAGTGTAGACAATAGTTATTAGCGATCAGGAATAGAAGATTCAATACTAAATGTATACCTAAATGTTGACTATTACTGTTACTATGAAACGAATATCCAACCCGTTTAAACACAAAAGGTTTAAATGAAATTAATCTTTCAAAAAAATAAGGTTTGATAGAATGACAACAAATTTTGTTTCGAAAACTTTGTAATTTTTTTTTTTAAACAAGTGTAAACTGAAGTGTTATTGTCTTATTAGTTTTTATCAAGTGATACATTTGTTATTATCGGTTTTTATAAAAGAACTTTTTTGAACAACAGATTTATGACGGCGTTTTTTCATGAAATGTTGGTGTAACTTTTTCTTTGAATATTGCTAACAATAAGGTGGTAAATGTTGGTCAATTAGACATTTTTAAAACTAAATCAAACCAATTATAATGAATTTTGATAACCAGAATATTAAGAGGGTATTACAAGGTCATATGTACTTGGTATGTCAGCATAGTATGACATCATACCCACGTGTAATAGTGCAAAATTCGTGTTTGTCAGTTTGATATAATGATTATCAAAGATGCTTGATATAAGGTGTGTTCATTAACAGAAAACTATTGCTTATTTTCAATAAATGTTGCTAGTTAGGCCCAGAACAGACGGTAAAACGTAACTGCAACGAAACCCTTTAGAAATTATTGTTTTGAAACCAGTTCCAATCGTTTTCCACACACCCTGCAACCAAAATTGTACCAGAATGTAATGAAATTATCACAATCATTTCGATTTTCTTTGAGAACAGATGAAACGCAAACACGAGTTTCCTGCACGCCGGTTTCAATGCAACTGATTTCCAATGCATTTCAAACCGGCCTCAAAATGGTCGCGTCGGGTGTGGTCCCTCAAAGGAGTCTATGGCATAAACTCAAATGAAACTCGAAAATAACAAGAAGTTGCAGTTTCGTTGCAGTTGCGTTTCACCGTCTGTTCTGGGCCTTTTTGTTTACGTACTCGAAAAACTTGCAACGAGAATGTGAAAAAAGAGCCTAAAAATTTGAGAAACAAAAAATTTGTTCTAACAGTAAAATTATTACTAGCAAAAATTGTTCAGCCACATATTTTTCATGTCTTCATAATTTTTCATAAAATTAGTTTTCATAATTTTTATATTCAAAATTTTTCAATAACAAAAAATATTTGGTTTTCTAAAATTTCAGAACAATATAGGTACTTGCCCAAATAGTTCAAAACAATTGATTTTATCTCGTATCTTACAGTTAAATAGTGTCACTATGCCATACTTGCTAGATATTGATGGTAAAGCGTTCATTTACTTTTTTATTTTTTTGTAAATTATGTAAATTTTAAATTTACTCTCTCGTTGCAAGTTTCTACTAGGTAAGTAAATAAACACATCTATTGTGTGTATGCAATCATACCATCATACTCGTGTAGTAGCTCTTCTGTCATACACAGTTCAAATTTAATTTGTGTTTTCTACCAAGTGTGACCGTGTTATACCCGATTTAAGTTTACTGGAATTTTAACCACATACTTGTTATTGATACACAGTGTTAACATTAAATTAAAAATTCAGTGCAAATAATGTAATGCCGTTTTTTAAGCCCTGTCGTTTTTATTCCCTTGCAGTGTTGCCATATTTTGAGTGACAAAATTCGTAGAAACTTTAAAAGAAGAAAGTGATTAAAAAGTTCAGGGGGCAAATTACGGCATTCGATATGGATCGAAATTGCAATACAATTTAAAAGAAAATTTCGATCAATATCGAATGCCTTAATTTGCCCCCTGATATAATTTTTCTTTTTAAAATTAATGCTAATGTTGGAAGTTATCTTAAATTGAGGATTTTTTCTCAAATTGTTAGAAAATATTTACTTACGTAATACATACCTAAACCCAGTGCGCTTCGATACCCCGAATTTAAAAACAAGTAAGAAAGTATAGTCGGTCAAGCCCGACCATATGATACCCTACACCACAGTATTTAAAATCACATCATGCTTATGTGTCCATTTAAATAGGGATTTATCTATGTTTATAAACTAAATGAAAATCGGTTTGAAAGTTTGTGAAAGTTGCAGAAATTGCCCCCTGCCTCCCCTTGTGGTCCTATTTTTTAAAAACTGTATAGCTAATGTGTCCCTATAGATATGGATCTATGTTTTAAATTTTATTAAAATCGGATTGAGAGGCAGAAATTGCCCCTATCTCCCCTCGTGGTCCGGTTTTTTTAAAAATTTATACATGTTCTGTCCATATAGATATGGTTCTATCTATGTTTTAAATTTCATTAAAATCGGTTTGATAGTTTCCGAGGAAGAAATTTCCCCCTATCTTCCCTCGTGGTCCTACGATTCGGCTCATTTTCAATAGGTCCTTGTGCCAATAAGAACCTATGACCCAAATTTTATCAAATTATCTCCAAAATTGCGACCTGTACTTTGCGCACAAGATTACATGGACAGCCAGCCGGACGGACATCGTTAGTTCGACTCTGAAAGTGATTCTGAGTAGATCGGTATACTTGAAGGTGGGTCTAGGACCACTATTTTAATGCGTTACATACATCAGCACAAATGCATTATACCCTCTCCCTTATTGTGGTGTGGGTATAAAAATAAGTAAACTTTTGTTTGTTATACAAAACTCGTGTTTGGTTAATTTTACTGTTTCCATTCTCCAGATCGGCATAAGCAAATTGTTTTGCCTTTGTATGGAAGATGCCACGCCCACTCCTCTAACCCATTGCTCTTTTTGACAGATTATTTGTTTATCAATACTATTTTACCAAATTCAAATACTTTTTTACTTTTACCGTTCTCAAGATATACAGAAATCTGTATAATCTTGGTATGGGCGTAGTACCGCCCACTTGAAGTTTTGTAAATATATACTTATATTTTATGTTGAGTATGTCCATTGAAACGGGTTTGCCTTAAGCCACTCTGTAATCAAAGTGCATGACCCAAATTTTGGTTTTATCCTTATTTAAGGTTTTAATAAGGGTAATCACGATGGTCATTGTGCAAATTTGCAATATGTAAATTTAAAGTGCATATTATGATTGATCGTGAGCATACCACTTTTATTTTTTGTGCAAATGTGCTATTTTCCTCAAAATTTATTCTGGCAGCACTAAAAACATCTGGCAGCACTGTAAAAAATCTGCATTTGTTTACAATTATACACAAGCAAATTAAAATAAATTTTTTTCTTTTTATTTAATTTAAATTTAATTCTCTATTTCATATTTAAACGCACGAAAATGTTCAATAAGATTCCTTAACAACAATATGGCGCTTAATATGTCAAATGTTATTGTTTATAGTTGTTTGCAACAGAGCAAATATGCACTACTAATCTTGCTCATGGTTTTTTAGTGCAAACGAAGTAAAATAGAGCAAATTGCAAATACGTACATTTTGTTGTTGTATTGCGCAAATGTGTGTATTTTTGCACGCATTGGCATCGTTTGTACTACCCGTCGTGATTTCCCTTAATATATTAATTAAACAAGTTAAATATATTTCCCTTTTTATAGATTTTTTTCCTTCAAATTTCTTACCATCTGGCAACTTTATTGTTAAAAAAAGAAGTGCGGTATTTTTTTTTGCAAATATTTTTTTCCAACTTTTAAACACTGTTTACAAAATGTGTTCCATATTTTTAGCATTTTTATCTACAGTTTATCAAATGTAAATTGTATTTTTTGTTTGTTTTTTGATGTCGTTTTTTATTTTTTGCTTTTTTGTAATCATATCACAATTAAATTAATTTAAAATTGTTATTAAATCATATTTTAAATGCAATATTATGTGGCAGTTGATGTTTGCAAACAATAAAATTAACAAAAAAAAAACATTTTAATTTAATTTTACACTGACACTTTCAAATGTAGAGTAGAGTAGTGGGCGTCAATTTTTATTTGAAATTTAAAATGACTGAATAATCTAAAAAAAAAAAAATACAGAATTTCAATTGTTTTGTAATATGTACTCACTGGTAACAGGGTACAAACGTAAAACTGGACGGACATGAAGAGTAGCAGAATCATCAGACACAAAGACAGACAATTGAATATGCAAAAATGAACAAAAAAAAAACACGAATTTTTAATAAAATTTCATATCACTGGAATGTGCTGAGTTTTGAGTTGAGTACGATGTCAACGAATGAGTACGTACGCGCACAAAAAAAATTATTGTGATAAACATCATGTTTTGTTGTCTACATTCCTCAGGTAACATCATCCCAATCACTATCATCAACATCATTCATAAACTTCATCGTTATTCATCTTTTTCTTTTTTTTTTTTTTTTTGATTTTGAAAAAGGTGTTTGGTTTTTTTTTTCTTAATGAATTTTAAGGTGTTTTAGATTTCATTTTTGGTTTGCTTTTCCCTTTCTTTATACATAAAAGGAACTTGAGATTTTAACAAGAAATTTACAATTAAAAACATGTTAAAAAACTCTAATTACTTAAATAATATTAATATATGTATGTACATACATAACTAAAGGATTTCGTACATACATACATATATTTGCAAGAAATTTTTAAAATTGTTGAAATATTTTGCTGATAATTACACTTCATACTCGAATAACGCTGGTTTTTAGTTCTAAAACTTGAATTTTTATTATTTGCTTATAATTTAAACTTCATCATGATATCTTTAAAGTTATTTCTTTCTGAGAATTGATTAATTGCGAGTTGCCGTTATTTAAATCTTTAGTTTAACGTAATTTTCCCTTGTTTTATGCAACGACTTGTGACCATATCAAAAAAAAAAAAAAAATTTACCACAAAACCGCAACAAAAATGTTGGAATTTATGAAGGAAATTTTAAAGAAAAAAGCTATTTTTCAGCTCAATCACATTGTTTATGTTTTTAATTTATTTTTTTTTTAATTTAATTTAATACAAAGTATTATTTATAATTTTTTGGTTTCATTCATTGATAATATGTTTGCGCTAGGGCTTCCAATCGGGAAATCCCGGGATTTTCGGGATAACATGAATCCCGAATCTCAGGATTTCTGATTTTTAATCCCGGGATTTTCGGGATCCCGATTTTTTTTTTTATATTTTGTATCATTTTTACATTTTTTTTTTTTAATAATTTTTATAAATATTTATTTGTTGGTGTATTTGTTGACAAAAAAAGTTTTTGATACACCCTGTTGTTCAAAAATAATCAAAACAAAAACTATGCTACCTTTCATTTGAGAAAACAATAATTAGAATGTGTACAATTTATTAATAACAAAAAGTTTTGTTTTAAATATATCGATTAAATAAGTTGAAAGGATTTTTATTAAATTTTATATATCAATAATCAAATATTGATAAAAAATAAGATTTTTATGTCTTTATGAATTGTGATCAATTCAATTTTTTATAATATTTTTTACAAATAAATAATACCTAAGTATATGTTCATGAAATATGACTATTTACTGAAAAATTAAGTTTTTTTGATACAGTTTAAAAAGTATTTATATTTGGTATAAAACAAATAATTTCCCGTGAATCCCGGGATTCAAAATATTCGGAAAATCCCGGGATTCCAAAGTCAGGATCCCAAAATATTTTCTTTAATCCCAATCCCGGGATTCAAAAAAACCAATCCCGTTTGGAAGCCCTAGTTTGCACTACAATTGCATATTTTATTTCGATTTTTTTGAAACAAATTCAGAGCATTAAACATTTTGTAGAAAGCAGTACAGTACGGTTATATTTTTTCGCTTTTTCGCCAAATTCTTGCTCTTTCTTTCTTTAATACTTAAAATATGGTTGACATTAATAAAATGCGAGGGCGGGCACAAAATTAATACACACAGGAGGTGGTAATTCTAGTTCGGCTGTAGCTTTTAATTTTTTTGCTAATGCAGCAACTACTTTTTCTCACCCAGTAAAAAAATGGAGCTTACTAGTAAGCAGTTTTAAAAGGGAGAGAAGCACAATTCCCTTTTACAAACCTGTTACCTAGAAGCATAACTTTCCCACTTAGAAGCACTACTTTTTCTTGTATCTGCGCAAAAACGATTTGATGGCCAAAAAAAAATTTGGAATTTTAAGTATCTCTTGCTTTCGGAAACTTTCAAATTCCTGAGACTTTACTGATCTGCAATACCGATTGACTCGGAATCGCTTCCTGAGTCGTTCTAATAATGCCCGTCCGACTGGCTGGCTGATTGTCTGTCTTGAGTAAACTTTGTGGGCAAAATGCTCCATTTTGAAGATAACTTTAGGAAATTTTGTAAATATATTTTAATTGTCATAAGGTTAGAGTCTATTAAAAATGGGGAGAATGGGTCAATATATTCACATAGCCCCTGTACAAACTTATTTCTGGAATAAAGTCTTTGAGTTCATAACATTTTTTATTTTCAATTTTGTCAAAAAATAGCTTATTGCAACCTGATTTTGCCAATATTTGTCAATAGCCTCCCATCCAATATCACTTCCTAAAATAACCTTCAATGCAATAACTTCCTTATAAATGTTGAGATTGACATAAAATTTGGCGACGATAACTTTTAAAATAAAGGGCTACAAAATTTACCTGACATAAATTTTGTGCTGCTAGGTTCAAAATTTCCCAAACATCCCTTATAAACAGGTATGGGCACCACTACATTGAAAGCTTTGCATGTTTGGCATTGTATTGGTTTGTTTACGCCCTGCAAATAAAATTGGACCACTTGATCCATTTTGATAAAATGGACTACTCGATGGACTGGTCCGATGTAATGCAAGCGTGGACCATGTCATTGTTAAAGTGTTTGTAGTGAGACGACATGTCTTCGTTTTTTAACGACATGCTTTCGTTTTTAAACGACTTCAAAACTAATCCTCTTGAGTATACTATGGAGTAGTTTTAAAATAACTCCTAAGTGGTCCAAAGGTGGGCTATATGGTCCTCTCCTAGGACATCGTAATTTTAAATAGAACATGTTTTTTCCATACGTTTGGGTTACATTTGGACTAGTCCTGGTCCCTTGTGGGCTACTCTTTACACGCGTGTTTGGACTGGTCCTATTATTTGCAGGGCGTTTGCATTTGTTGGTTTTATGCTCTTTTGCTCTTTGTTTTTGTGTATGTATACACATCGTTCGCTATTTTTTTAATTTTCATTTTGAATTTGCCCATAGCTGCTTATAAGCCCCCTGTCTAAAATCGCTTGAAGATGAACAGACCTCATATAAATGTAGATACATATCTAGATAATATTTTGCACAAAGAACAATTATTACATAAATCTTAACCTCATACCATAATGTTGCTTTGCCGTGTCCATAATTGCCCATGGATTCAAGATAAGGGGCACTCTCGAAAAATTGTCTGTATATACTGTAGTGTAGGGCATCAAAAGGTCCGGCTTGACCGAATATACCGTCTTTCTTGGTTTTCATTTCGTTTTGAGAAAGTTTCGCTTTAGTCAATCTTTAATAAGTCTGCCCATTTCAAAATAAATTTAGGTCGTATGCTGCCAGGAGTACAAGAAAACAGTTCGGTCTAGTTATGAACAATAAGGGTAATCACAATGGTCATTGTGCAAATTTTTATGTTTGCAGTGCATATTATGATTGATCGTGAGTATACGAGTTTTTTGTGCAAATGTGCTATTTTTCTAAAACAAATTTCTGGCAACACAAAAACTTCATGCCGCACTGTCAAAAATCTGCATTTGTTTACAACAGCGTCAAAAAACTGCAGTCAATGTAGAAAAACTGACATGTCTCCCACTTCTTAATTTGTCATTGACCAAAAAAAATTGTTGCTTCTAGTTCTGATTCAATAAATGTAAAAAGTCGCTGTCAAACAAACTCAAAAAGCGAAAGTTTTTGGTTTATTAAAATAAATTTGTTCTTTTAAAATATTGTAATTTACTGCCTTTTTTCGATGTGCAAAAGAGTTCTTTCTTTCGAACAATTACATTTAAAACAAAAACAAATTCTAAAAATTTGGTTTTTGTTTTAAATATATTTGTACGAAAGAAAGAATTCTTTCGCACATCAGAAATAGGCTATTAATCCTCTATTTTATATTAAAAAAACACAAAAATTTTCCATTGATAAGTTTTCTTCATAATCAATATGGCGCTTAAAATGTATGTCAAATATTATTGTTTACATTTGCTTGCAATTGAGAAAATGTGCACTACTATTTTTGCTCATGATATTTTTAGTGCAAACGAAATAAAATAAGGTAATTTGCGTATTTTTTCATCGTGAAACCCCTTAATACTTTTTTAACAACGGGCTGAAGATCAAGTTACTAGTGCTCGGTCAATTAAGTTAGAACCAATAAGAATTCAACAATACAGGTGGTGTCAAAACGCCATCTGATTTTGACAGTTCGAACCTATTTGTTTTGATTTGTTAGTGGTTTGCTAAGAAAAAACTAAGCAATGCAAAAAAACCTATGGATTGTTGTAGTTCCGACACCACTTTTAGTTCAATTCGTTTTAGTTAGAACATAATTTGTAATTGTATTTTTAACTCTTAAAAATCAAATAAACTTCTTCAATAGGCATTCTTTATATTCGATAAACATATGTATGAATGTTTGTGTGTATTTGTGAAATTTTGTATGTTGTATGTAACAGAGTGTGGTGCATCAATAGAGTAGACAAGTGTATTAGACATGCCAGTATAAAAATATTAAAAAAGAAAATATGTGTTGCATTTTTAAAACAAACAAAAAATGACACTGAATAACGAATTTTCTAATGTTTAGTTTTTATTACCAAAAAAAACACCAACAACAACAAAGTCTTACAAAACTGCCAAAACAACAAGTAGAGCAAAATAACCAAAAAAAAAACATGATGATGTTTGTTGTTTGTTTCTGTTTTACTCATCGTACCCGTACCATGTTGCCAATATGTATAAGAGATTGAGTAATAATTCAAGTTGAAGGTTTTTTCGGCGTTTTTTTTCGAATGACAATCATGACTTTTTGTTCATTTTAGCAAAACAAAGTTCAATGGCTTTTTGATAAAAAAAAAAAAAAGTATTTAAAATGTGTGATATTTTTTTATGGTTATGGGTTTTAGAAAGAATTTCGTTTTTTTATATTTTTTTTTTTATTTTAGTTAAATATCAAATAATATTAATATTTAAAAATTGAGACTTATCGTCAGCAAAAAAGTATACTTTTAGTAACAATTATTTTTTTAAAGGGAAACGACAGGGAAAGGAGGAAAGAGCCAATAAATAAATACAATTTTTTTTAACTTAAAATTCTGCTTAAAAAGAGTTCATTGTCAATGGTATTTAAATTAAATTTACGTCAACAAAAAAGTTAAGAAATAAGTACATACATACATACATACATACATACATACATACATACATACATACATACATACATAAATACATACATATTAAATTCTAGAATTACAACACGTTTAAAAAAAACAAAACAAAAAACATTTTTTTAAGTAATTTTTTTTTGATAAATGCGCATTTTAAAGAAATGTTAACCTTGAAGTTATTATTATTAATACAATTTTACTGCCACAAGGCATATTCCTAGGAAATTGGCTAACAATTAATTTTAAGAGTCAATGTATCCTGCCTGTCTTTTTTTAAGTTAACAACTGTACTTTTTGTCCATGGATTGTTTGTTAAAACGTCTTCATACATACATACAATTTGTATTTTAATAGTTTTCTTAAGTCATACATCAATCGTTTTGAGACAACAACAATAATTTGTTCTGTAGACATTCATTCTTTTTTTTTTTCTTTTTCTTTTTGAAAACGGTAATGAACCTTCCAAATGTTCAGTATGACAGTTGAACATTTCAAAAACAACTTCCCTTTATTCTGTTGGTTAGTTATGCAAACTTTTCACAACAAGGATATTTCAAAAGGATCTTACAAGCAACGTTCCTATGCTGAAGTAGAAACGAACATACACCATCGAACCCTCTTGTTGTGTTGAGTTTTAAGCGAAAAATTGCAAAATTTTTCTGCTTCTGCTTCTTCCTCTTCTTCTTCTATATTACATTTGTATTTTTTCCTTTTAAATATAATATAATAAAAATAAATTGCAAAGAGAGAGAAAAGGAAGTTTGTGTTATGAATTTTAAGTGCAAAACATAAACGATCTAAAAACAAAAATTTCTTAAGACAGGTAAAAAAAAATCTACCATTTTAATCAAAGACTACATACCTACAGAGAGAGAGACTAAAAGAGTATGAGTGATTATTAATTCCCTTTGTGCGATATTTTTTCTACAAAAAAAAGAGTTCCTTAAAAATTATTAATTAATCTTTAACAAAGTAATTTTTATGAATTAGTATATTATTGAGATACCATTAGTAAAAGGGAAAAACAAAAAGAAATCTAAGGGAATATTTATTATAAAACAGAAGATTTAGAAAAAAAGAACAACCGTACTATTGTGTGAAACATTTCAATTATAGTATAATATATTTTTTTTTTTTAATCCGTTTAAACAATAAATTGTATTTATATAGAATTGATTGTAATAAAAAACGGATTAATTTAAATAATATATTAGTAAGCACCTAAATCTTTTATATACTTCTTTCAAATACAAAAAAAAATCAAATCAAATTAAATCGAACAGGTTTTCAGGGTTTGTGATGATTTTCATTCTTATAGTTTCAAAATATTTATTAACATATTTTTCATCTTTTTTTTAATTCAAATTTTGATATTTTTTGTATAAGTGTTAAAACGGCAAAGTCTACTGTACATTTTAAGGATTTGATGTGATTTAAAAATGTCGCACGTCTGGCCCGTTCAGTGGTATAGGTACATACATACATGCAATTTAAGAAATTTTTGTGGAAAAAAAATTATTGCAAGTATATTTTTTTATATCTGCAGAAGTACAATGTATAATTAAAGTTTGGACAACTAAGTCTGTGTTTATACGGCTCATGTCTTATTGACAAGATTCTTCCTTTTTCTTCTTTGAACATGAATTGGCGTTCAAATGAATCATATCATGTTGACGCCATATTTTTTATTTTGTTTTATTTGATATTGAAAACAAAATTAAACAACGAATAAGAAAGCAAAACGTAAAGACAGTACATGCATCTGTGTACTCGTTTCTTTTCCCCTCGTCCCTCTCGCCTATAAAGTAGCAATCTTGTCAATAAGACAAGAGCCGTATGTACACAGACAAAGCTACAAATTTGGAATATAAATCTTCTGACATTTATAATAGTTTTTTAATACTTTAGTTGATAAAAGGCAAGTCGAATTCAGCTACAAGTCCGGGGTCTATGCCAAAAAGAACTTAAGCGATATCTGCAAAGTTAGAATAGCTGAAATCATTACTTAAATGCAGTCAGTCAGTTAAACATAAATGGCAGATATAACACAGCGTTTTCATTTGCCAGTACTGACAAGACAGTAAGCATATATGTACATATTAGTTGGCAAAACAATGCAAAAACAAAATAGCTGTTAAAGTGTTTATGTATTAGTGAAAAAGTTTGAATGAATTGCTACTGTCTTGCCAGTACTGGCAAATGTAAACGCTATGTTAAAGATTGAATCGATCTTGGCGAATTTTCCTCGTTACAGCCATACCCAAACAAAAGCAGAACGTTTTCTTCGGCTTAGTTTGCTGATATGCCCAGCGTTTAAAAAACTGCAGTCGAAGCAGAAAAACTGCCATTTCTTCCACTTCTTCATTCGTCATTGGCCAAAAAAAAAACTGTTGATTTTACTTCGGATTCATTAAATGTAAACATTCGCTGTCAAACCAACTCAAACATCGAAACGTTGTACACACATTTTCGTTTTTTGTTCGACATTTTTTGGTTACGACTGTAGTTCTTGAAACCCTGGTTATGTCATACCTAAACTAGAGCGTTGTACCGCGAACAATAGTGTTAACTTTCTTGTTTAATAAAACCCACATAATTGATATAAAATATAGAGATAAAACGGCTAGATTGACCTAAAAATAGCTAAATTGCCATACTTTATTAATAATTGCGGCCACCTTCATTATTTAGTGCGCTGTCAAAAATGGGATTTTCCAATTGCAAAGCGTTGCCGCCGCGGTATACTACATAGGTACAAATTATATGCACACGAGAACTTTAATTACGGCTGTAATTCCAAACTTCATCGCGTTTAGTGCGAAACATTTTTAACGATTTGGCCTTTTTAATTATTTGCCAGGCAAATTTTGTTATTTGCAAGTGTGAAGTTTTCTGTAATTAAGTGCTGCCCTTAAACCCCAAACAACTCAACAAGTTGTTGGGGGAAAAAAACAGCAATGTCTCTTTATCAAATGTTAGACTATCCAAAGTGATGTCATTTATATTTAACCGGAATTTAACTCGTCCAATTTTTTATTTTTATTAGAAAATTGCAAAGTTGTGAAACTTAAAATAAATTTGTTGTTTTCATTTTCTTATCAGATTTCTTGGCTCCACTCAAAATTCCCACAAAAACGATAAACATTAAAACAATCCGTCTCCTTAACAATAAACAACAACAAAAGTATTTATGTATTGGCAACAATAAAAATAAAAGAACATAACAACAAATGCCCTACTAAATATGAAACATATAAATAATAAACAAAACAAATAAAGAGAGAACTAACTAACGGCTGACTCTCAAAACTGAAATGAAAACAACTATGCAAGGGAGAAAGGGTGATTGTAGGGGAGTGTAGCGCTTAAAGTGGGGAATTAAGGAGCTACAGTTTGTTTGTTCTTATTTTGTTGCATATGTCAAACACAATTACTTGAAAATAAACATTTAATGTTAAATAAAATTCTGTTAGAGAGGAGACCAAAACAAATTTAGCTGCAGTGTGGCAGCAACAACAACCCCTGTGGATACTTGCAACAAATAAACCACTCTACAATGTACTGTACATTATTTTTCACATACAAGCCAAAAGTTGGCAAAATGCAAAAAAAAAACAACAACAACAGAAGAAAAGAAACGACAGATGCAAGTAGTGGTTTTTTACATTTTCTTAAGACGTTGGGTTCCTTAATTAAACACATTCATACAAACACAAAGGAATACATACATACTACTACAATAACAATAATAAACACTCAACAAAAACAAAACACACATGTTGCTGGAATAACAGCAACAACAACAACACAGCCGGAAAAAAATAACAACACCTTTTCCTCCTCTGGTAGTTATTACACCGTTTGCCAGGCCAATAAAAAAAAGTTGTAATAATAAAAAAACAAGAGTTTTTCCAGGAATATTAAATTTAAGGCCTTAAATCGGTTTAAAGAAAATAGCCGATCTGAATTTCACCTGAAACACTTAATTTTTATGTTTTTATCAAATACCTACTAAAAATATCAAAAAGATCAAACTCGATTTAGAAAATCCCACACGTTTAAAGGGTTCGGGGCGGAATTATGCATTTATTTTTTAAAATTGCAAAATATGCTCTAAAAATTAATATACGGATGAATTCTAGAATCCGAATTCCCTCAAAAGTGGATTACTTCAGCATTTTTGGTGTTCTGCAATTAACATCCGAATGTTTTTATTCGTTTTCAATTAGATTAGTAAGGATTGGTGAAAGTAAAACGAATGGAATAATATTCTTTACTATATGTCATTGCATTTTTAACAAAAAGAAAATTTTTGCTTTTAGTTTGAAATGTTCTTTAATCAATGTAATCAAAAAAATATATAATTTTCACCAAACAATAATACAAAAAATTTTTTTTAACTTTTCAAAATTTCAAAATGTTTTTATTAAACATCACTTGTAATTGTTTATAAGATAAAACAAAAGCTCCTGGTTTTGTATGTAAAAAAAATATATTTTTTTAGGAGGGTATAACCTCACACCACAATAGTGGTAAGGGTGTTATGTAGTAGTGCTGATGTGTGTAACAGCTTAAAATATTGGTCCTATACCCACCTTATATAGTATACCGATCGACTCAGAATCACTTTCTGAGTCGAGTTGCCGTAACCTTGCCCAACCATAATTTTTCTCTGCGTGTGGTTTTAAAGTTCGTTACAGGTGTAAAAATTTGCATAACTTTTAAGCTTATAGATTTCCCATTTTCGAACTTTTAGAGTACATCGACACCTTAATTTCAAATCATGCTATGACGACATAGCATGTAATTAATGTTTTTAAGATTTTAAATTAAGTATTGATCAACTTAAATTCAGTCAAATTTTGGTGTTGACTGGCTGGCTATTCTAGTCCATAAACTTCAAGAGCTTCTCCTTCAAAACTCACTTTTTCGACTTGTCATGTTTTGGAAATGAGCTGTCGATATGGAGGACTCCCAAGTCTAATTTTGGTAAAAAATAAAATAAAAAAAATGGGTCGAAGATAGAAAAATTTAAATTTAAAATGGTCGTTTCCGGTTATGCAGATGAAAAAAAATTTGTTTTATTTTTTTTTTTAAAAGATTTGTTTGATTTGTTTCTTGTTCGAAGCAAGAATTTAAAAAAAACAATTTGTGGTGTGGTTATTTTATTGAACTATTTATGGTTTTTAATCCAAATTTTTAATATTTTTAATGAGGCTTTTAAGTTCATCAAATTTAATTTTCATTAAATTATTTTTATGAAGAAAGAAATTTTACAACATGAAAATTAATTAACATTGTTATTGATAATCTTTCATTCTTGACCGTGTGGGGGCAAATTATGGCAGTCGTGATCGAATACTTTTTCGATTCGAAAGCCATTCAATTTTTAATTCTTTCTGTCCATACTGAACGGATCGAATTATTTTTTGGTGTTGTAAAGCATTTATTTGAGTTTTCAAACGCTGAAAAAATAATACCGATTCGTTCAGTATTTACTGAAATAAAATTGCTTTCGAATCGAAAAAGTATTCGATCACGACTGCCATAATTTGACCCCTGATTTGTTCGTATTACCAGATGATAATTAATTAATTTGTAGCTTTGAACAACACCAAGTAAAATTGTTCAATTAGGATTTACTACATTTTTATGGCATGTTGCAGAAGTGCAATATTTCACAAACAAAAACATTTCCATTTGCAAAGGTGTTGAAATTTTAAATTTGTTTCTACTCTTCAAAATTTATAATTTAAAAAAAAATACATTTTTAAAATATTATAGGGAAAATCCCTTTAATAATTGATTGTTCCATGTAAAAAATGGTTCACTTTAGTCGTGTAGACCCTTTAACATTCTGTTTGGTTTTGTTAATTATATTATAAAACCTATATTTCTTCAACGTTATAAACATTTCAGTACCGGTATAACGTAATAATTAAAGTCACCATATCTTTAGCGAAACAACAAATACTACTTTAATGTCGATACAAAAATTGGTTTCGGTTGCCAACCTTGTGTTATTTATTTTTAACCCTCCATTACTAACCTTAAATCATGTCGCATAGTTACTAACCATGGGTCTTATCGACCCATCAATTGTATTATCCATTGAAATCGTCTCAACTTATAAATTGATAAAACGTTTACTTCTTTTGGTAGATTATAGTCTTTTATTGTTCAATTTTAATATACAATGGTGTGTTAAACAACTTATATATTTAAATTGAAATTAAGTTTGTACTCATTACAACATAGCTAAAAAAAGTGAAAAAACAGTTATCCAGCCGAATTGCGCATAAAATTATGAGTTTTTAAGATATTGACGTCAAATAAAGTGCATTTGAAACCTGAAATATAGTAGTAAAATGTTAGAAAGAAAAAATCCTTTGTATAACGGCATAATAAATCTTTGTTACATAATTGCTAACTATGGGTCTAGTCGACCCAGGCTGTTTTTTTAAATTATTTTAAATGCATATCATAAATATTCCTTGTTTATTGTTTAAAAACGTTTAAATATAAACAAATTTAGATTAGACATATATATCGAGTTAAAATATCGTCTTGTTTTTTTTCTTTAATTTAAAAAGTAAGCGTGTCTGGGTCGATTCGACCCAGAGGTTAGTAATGAAGATCGTTCAGGTAGGAAAATATAAAGAATTAGAGCCTTTACTCGATTAGAATGGTTGCCAAATACAAGAAAAACGTGCAAAAAATATAAAAAATACCACCATCGCAGAATTATTTTAAAATGAGTAGCGCACATCAGAGTTGGGGGTAGTGCACTAAATTTGCAGTTTCCACTAAAAGTTAGTGATAGTGCAAAATGTTTCACTATCACTAATAGCTATTTAGTGGTGGGTGGAAAAATAACAGCCTCACTAAGCCATAGTGGTAGCGGTACAAGAAAGTTTTTCACTAAAATTAATTTAGTGATAGTGAAAAATCTTTTTTTACAGCTTAGTGCAAATATTTTTTTCTCCACTAACAGGATAGTGGAAAAATATAATCATTCACTAATGTTAATGGAACTCAAATACATATCATTATATTGAATTATTTTATACTTTTTTATTTGTATTATTTATTAAATTAATTAATACTAATATAAAAGTAGTAACAAAATTAAAAAACAAAAGGAAATGCAATACAAAAAAAATAAGGAAGTTTCATCAGTATAATAAACACCCCTATTCTGCGTTTCGATTCGGATCGAAATTTTCTCCGTTTTTGGCAACTTTGGTATTTTGTGCCCAAGTTCTTTTGTAACTCCCGCGTTGAAAAACTTTTTGATTGAAACGTGAGAAATGAAACAAATATACCATAAATTAAAACAAACATGTTTTTCTCACTAAACTGGTACTGTAACATTTTTGGCGAGTAATTTCCTTACGTTACAGCTGTTATACACCAAAAATGTTACAGTAACACTGTTGCACTGCAATTGCAATATTTGCCTCAGGCTTCAACAAGAAATATGGTTGGAACCTTTCTCTTAACCTCTGTTCAATTTTTAAAATAAGAGATAATAACTGTTGCAATTCCTGGGATCTGCTTAGCTCAAAATATTTTCATATAAAACATCGAAGTTAGCTGCACACATAAAAAATATAGTATACACTTTTTCACATAAATATCTAATTTAAGCTGTTTATAAAAACAAAAATCGCAAACAAGTCAAGTTGGCATCATTATAATTCATTTATTTTGTTTGCATTTACCTTCATTTATGCATATGGCTTGTGGTTACAGCAACTTCACCGCGATTATATGAAAGGAAATCTTGGCCTGGAACAGAATAAAGTAAAGTAGTATTTAAAGCTGACGAATGCTCTGTAGCGCAACAAAGTTCAAAATCTCGAATTTTGCGCTTCAACTGCAACGACTACTACAACTACGTATTCTGTTGACTATACTATGAAACTGCCGGTTTTAACTTTTGACAGCTTGCAGCGCTATTGTTAACGTTGTACTACAGCGACTATTCTGTTCCCCACTTTATTTACCAATTTGGCTACCACGTTCATTATAAAAATCCATAAAAAATGACTAGAGGTTTTTTGAACGTCTTTGTTATTATCAATTTATTAATAAAAACGTTGTTACTCCTCTTTCAAACACTTTTTTAGCTGCACTTTTATGCAGGCATCCACAATTGCGTACTTGCATTAGGGCAGCTAAATACATTTAAGATAGCTGCATTTTTGATTTACCTGCACAAAAAAATTGTGCAAAGGAGATTGTGCAGCTAAGTAAAAATTACTGTAATAACAAAAAATGAAAAAAAAACTTTAATTTCGCAAAATAAAAAAAATAATCAAAAGTAATCTTCGAAAGTAGTCAAATTATTTTCCGATTACTTTTTATTATTTTTGATTATTTTTTCGTAATTTTTATTAATCTTGATTATTTTTTGATTATCTGTAGTCGTAATCAATTAGTAATCGTGCGAATCTGAAATAATCGTAATATAATCATTACTTCATCTTTAAAAAAAAATAATCTAATTACTAATTATTATGATTAGTAATCATTACTTTACAGCTATGGTCAAAATATGCATTACGATAAAGTTTGCAAAAATAAGCACAAACAAATCAAAGCCATTTCTCAACAAATAAGTTTAATTCGAATAGATTTACTGCCTTTTTCTCAAAATAAAATGAAAATTTTTCGCTTGGGAATTTACTGTGCAAATTTGCAATGTGTAAATTTGCAGTGCATATTAGGATTGATCGTGAACGTACCAAATTTTTTTTTTTTGTGCAATGTTCTATTTTTCTAAAAATTTATTCTGGCAACATTAAAAACTTCTGGCAGCACTGTCAAAAATCTGCATTTGTTTACAATTATACACAAGCCTTGTCAATGTTAGTTCAATTATCCAAATATTGCTCGGAAAATAAAGCTATTATATATATGTATGTATGTAATTTGTATTTCTAGCACTTAAATAAATAAATAAAAAATTTTAAATGGAACTTTTCGGCCATGTTTTGGAATCACGTGAAATTTAAATCAATGGATATTTATTTAATACAATTTTTTTTAATAACGTATCTCTTCCTGATTTCATTAGAAATTTTTTAATGGTAAATGGTCCTCAAAGTATGAGATATATAAAAGGAAATATTTATTTGAAACTTTGAACACAGGACAGTTTTCAAAATTTCTTTGATTTCAGTTTCACGTGATTTCTATTTCTAGAACATGGCTGATTATAATTTAAATAATTGGTCGTAATATGCGTTCATTTAGACTTTTATTTTCAATACATTTGAAAGTTTTAAATGAGTTTGAGTTCAGGACTTATAATTGCGGTAAGTGGCTCTTAAGATCAGGGGCGAAATTTCCATTAAAATTTTTCATTGAAAATGTTTTGTAATTTCAATCGATATCGAATACCGTTCTCTGGATCCAGATATAACAATATCTGGTTTTTAAGATTGGCGTTTACATTTCGATTTTAAACTTTTTTTTTAATCTTTTTTGGATTTTGCTTTTTTCGAACTTTTTTAAATTTAACGATTTTAATCCTTTTTGAATTCAAGCGATTTCTTTTTTTTTTTTTTTGTTTTGTGTTATTTTTGTAATTGATTATTTAGATAAAAAAAAACAGTTTTTAATATATTTTTCTATTTAGTGATTTTTATTAAAAACTTTTTAGCGTTTTTTTCCAGAATATTTTAGCGAGTTTATTTTCAATATTTATTACTAAAATGTGTTCTCACACTCGAGAAACAAGCAATGGGAGAATGAAAAAAGAGCATAGAAATTTGAGACAAATTTTTTGAAAATTTCTGCAAGTAAAATGTTCACTAGCAAGAATCATGATACATACAATTAATAAGGTAAGCCCAGTAGCCCAGCTGAATATTAGCGGTTTTCACTCTTTGTGTTAATTGCGCATCTCTGTTTTATTTAAAACTATTTTATACTACAAAGGGTGAGTGTCTTTTTCGTATGTATTGTAAATTAATGAATCTGCTGAGTGAGAGAAAGGGAGAGATAGAGTTTCGTCAACTGTTTTATTCTGGTAAATTCAACACACGTGTTTTTGGTGGGATTTTTCAACCGCAGCTCAGTAAATTTTAGTCTAATAGATTTTGTTGTTGCAGTGTTGTAAATATAAGTATTTTAACTACGTAAATAATATCAACAAGGTTTACAAGAGTACTTTACTACCAAGAGTAGGGTTCCCAACTTTTTTTGTTGCAATTAAAGTACATTGGTTATTAAAGGTTAAGAAAAAAAAGTACAGAGTATAAATATAAAGTACAATTACATATTTCTTTTTATCGTTATATTTAAAAGGGTTTTTTTTTTGCTTTTCGCAAGTTTTATCAAACAATTACACTGTGCTAGAATTTGACACTTTTTTTGAGACAAGCCGGGCAACTGGCGCTTTAACCTAATTCGGGTACGCTGAATCCAATACCCGTTCAAAAACGTTTCAGTTTATTGAAATTACTAAAAAAAACGAAAATCCGCAATAAAATTTGCTTTAAACGTTAAATCGTACATGCGCAGTCAAATTAGAAACATAATTTTTTTAGCAACAAAAATAATTTTTTAGCAACATTTCGAAATTTTTGTTTGTTAAAAATCTATAAAAAATTACAGCTATGCTTCTAATTCCAGACATATAAAAAACAAAGCTTCAAACAAAACAAGCTATAAATGATTAAAATCTGTTAACAACTTTTGATTAAATTCACAAAAGTCGAAAAATTTTAATTAAATTAAAAATTTCATAAAACGCAATTTTTGTATGGGAGCCCCCTTAAGAAGTGGTGATAAGGGGCAAGTATGTCTCGAGAAATTGTTAAGGCGACTCCTTGACTGTTATGATACGTTTTCTTCAATATATTTCTAGTCTGTATTAAACATTTTGTATAGGAGCTCCCCTTAAGGAATGGAAATTTTGAAATTTTGTTTTAAATGTTAGTTAAACGAGTCTCTTTTGTGCTCGCGATCTAGAAGCAGGCAGTAATTTGAAAGAGTTTTGCACTTGTTTTTTAAAAACAGGCAGTTATTGTACTCAAACAAAACAAACAAGTGAAATAGTACTGTCAGATAATTTTTATCGAAAAATCGTCCTACCAATATAAAAAAAACATCAACAAATGGCCCTGACTAATATCAATTAGTTGTTCTTTAGTTTTTCTAAAAAAAACTTGTACAACAAGTATTATATTTTAATGACTAATTAAACCCTGACTAATATAACCTGAATCTATTTTGAATTCTAGATAAATCTAATCATGCGAAATAAAGTATTTTCGCGTACTTTATTATTCTTAAAAAGTATAGGGTACAATTACTCGAAATAACGTACAATACTAAATTATAAAGTACGGTTGGCAAGCCTAACCAAGAGTGAAAACCGCTATTGTTTACGAACCTTAATACATAAGTCACAATTGGTTAACAATTTTGTTTGTATACAAATAAGAGTATTTATTGTTTTAGAAATACACATATTTTTTGACACAAAACTTTACCTTGTTGTATTTGTTGTAGAACTAGGGTTACCTCACTAAATGTACCATGGCAAGAATTATTCAAACACCTGTTGCATGTTTTTGTTTACAAAACAAATTTTTGAAAATGTGAAAAAAAATAATTTTCATAATTTTTATATTTAAAATTGTAAGATAAACTATATCCAAGGCGAATTTATTACAGGTGGTCTTAAAAGCCCTGCTGATATTAGCTAAAATCACTGTTGGATGTCAAAATTTTGTTTATTCTCTTTTATTTTCTTTGTTTCTGTTTTGTTTTATTTCTGTTTTTGACATTGTACAATGATTTTACAAAAACAAATTGCTTGTGGTTTTTGTACGAGTTGTACTTGTTGTAGTACCGAGATTACCTGGGATGAATTCGCCTTGACTTTATCTATTTTTTTTTTAATTAGAAACAAAAGACGAGTGCAAATACATAGTTAAAAACCAATCAATTAAAGAACGCATAATCTCGTATCTTACAGCTGGATACTGTCAAAGTGCCTTGCTTGCCATTTTGTGCTGGTAAAGCGTTCACTTACTTTTTTTTTGTTAAGTAATTGGGAGAAACCTTTTGTAATTTTGATATTTAGTCTCTCATTACAAGTTTCTGTTAGTAAAGAAAACGAACACACCTTATGTATTTGAATTTTAACATTTTCATGATTTGTATCTCCATTAAATCGGATTTGTGGAATTTCTTTGCGATTTTTTTTATCCAATACTTCACTTTAGCAATTTTTTAATGTTTTCGATTTGAGATGTTAATCGTTTTGTCTGCGTTTTAAGATTTATTTTATAAATAATCGAGTTTTTCAATTTTGTTTGAAAATGTTAAAATTTTTTAGATTTCAGAAAATTAATAAGATTGTAACTTTTAGTTTTAAGACATGATCAACTAAAGGCAGAAAAACTTAGTGTAAGCAAAATGTTGTTAGAAGAACTTTCCCTGATAAGAAAATATTGTTTTACTTTTCATCTAATTGTTTAAAGTATTCAAGCAATTGTCTAATCACCTTCACCTTTTAACCCAGATCTTTTTTAAACCCTCTTATTAGTTTCTTTTGGAATTGGTGTATGTTGAAGTCAAAAACCCTTTTACTTTTGCTTTTGCTTAGCAGCTTCCCTTAAAGAAAATGAAAAATAAATAACACAACAACACAACCACTAAAAAGTGTGCAGTTTATTTAGTTTTTTTTTTTTTTTTGTAATTTTTTAACAATTTCTGTAATCAAGTATTTAACAGAAGTCCTTCTTGATATTGTACAATTGCAGCTGCTGTTTATTTTTGTCAGTTGACTTCTACTTACAATTTGTTTGAATTTTTTTTTCTTTTTATAGTATTAATAAAGGATATTCTACAGGAAAAAAATATGACGACGCTATTTAAAGTAGTTAACAAGGCATTCAGCCTAAGAGTCATAAAAGTTTAATAATTTTAAAATTAATTCTTAAAATAACATGTTAATTTTAAGCTCCTTTTCGTATTGGAGAAAAAAATGTATATGTGTTTACATTGGTCAAGATATCTTAAGGCAAGTCTTACTTCATAAGCATCAAAAAATATTAACAAAAAGCCAGATTACTTACAGCAAGTCTTATTGTGTTAGCGAGATAGAAATTAGAAAGTTATTTGTGTGTACTTTTCCATGGTTTTTATTTATATGTATTTACCAAATATAATTTTGAATATTTTTTAAATTTTTATCTTGAAACTATAACTCTGTTTATTTAGTCTGCATATTCATTAAAATTTCCTCGTGTTTATATGATTTTGATAATATTAGTTTCGAAATTATTTTTAGTTCATGACTAGTTCTATACATCTTAAATAAAACAAAAATATAACAATATGTTAAAAAAATATATAAAAAACAAAAAAAAACTATTCCAGTGCAAATTTGTTTTTCTAAAATTAGAAATTCATCTTTTTTGCACACAAGTTTTTATAAAGATTAAAAAAAAAACAAACAAAAAAGCTTTTTTTGTTTTGTTTTATGCAAAAAAAAAAAAAAAAACTTTAGCATAAAATAGCCAGTGTTATTAATTAAAGGGTGTTTTTTTTAAGTGACAAATTTTATTTACAAAAAATTTTTTATTCGAAAGATGGCATTAACATTTGAAAATGTTTTCGGGCATATGGGTTGTTCTTGGCGAAGCGCATTATGGAGGTCCAATTGTTAGCCAATTTTTTTAGCACTGCTGTCCGTATGTCACGAAAACCACAAAAAAGTTTGCCCTTCCACGATCTCCATTGACCGAAATGCGATAAACAAGAATATTTATGAAGAAATAATGGCCGTTAAACCGTGCATTTTTCCGGATGTAAAAAAGACTGTATAGGGTATGCTGTGGATTGGCCACACCCAGTATGCGGCAATTCTATTTATTAACAAAACCGTTAAGACGAAAATGAGACTCATCGCTGATCAAAACTTTATCGTCTATAAGTTACGCGAATCGATGACTGATTTTCAAAGAAAATTTGGATATTATGGCCAAGTTGTTCAAGCGTCAATCAAGTACAGTTCGTTTGACAGTAAATCTTTTCGTAAGTTCTAGCGGGCTTTCAAAAAACACCCTTTATATAAATACGTTATATTCAAAGAAAAGAATATCAAAGTTATATGACAAATTTTAGTGACAAATTTGCAAAAAGTAAAAAGCTAAATGACAGTTTAAATTTGACATCTTAAAATTTATCACATGACAACTTAAGGAGGCCAAAAGTCGGCAAAGAAGGCTTTTCTAGAAATATCGAAAATATTAGGAAAAGTGTGCAAAATAGTATAAAAAAAATGTTTAACAAAAAGATAAAGCCATGTGCTTTTTTTAAATAATATGTATATTTATGTTCAAAATAGATGTACATACAACATATCTGTTGCATTTTGACAAAACATCTTAAGTCAAATTTAAAAAGTTGAACAAAATGTTGTCAGTCAATCGAATTGTCATTCAAAAAAACATTATAAACGAAATTTGTCTTTAATTTGGGTTTATTTTATTATTTGATCAAGATAGTTTTTCATTGAATTTTTAAAAAAATTTTCTATCTTATCTCAATTTAGAGTTTTGTCAAAATGCCACAGATATGTATGTATGTATTATGTACCTCTATTAAATTGCATATTTAAAAAGTCATAAACTAAATTTTCGAAATATACTGTGAGCGTCAAAATAAAGTGTACAACTTGTTTTCCATTATAAAAAGAGTTTTGTTAGTTATAAAAAGTTAAATTTCTACTTTTCCAAATTTGACCAGACTTCAAGCTTGCTGTCATCTGTGAAAAATACGTTGCTTCAAAAAGTGACAAAAGCAAGTTGGACAAAACAAAAACGTGATAAAAGGTAGAAATAAGAAATTCAACGGAAAAAATATAGTATCTAAAGTGAAGCGTGATAGGGTAAGCTTTTGTAAAACGTCCTAAAACAGATGGATCAGCCCAATGGTCGCTCGATGTCAACTCAAGTAAACATCTGGAAACATTTGGACAGACAAATTAAAAAAAATACATTAGCAGCAAGCACTCTCTGAATAAAATTCTGCAGGAAGAGTAGTCAAAATTGTCTACTGAGCTAACTTTAAAATGGGTGGAATTGATGCCAAAGAGACTAGAAGCCGTCCTAAAAGCAAAAAGAAATCAATCAAAGTATTAGCCACTTCACTTTTCTAAGTATTTTAAAACTGTACACTTTTTTTTGACGCGTTTAAAAGGGAGTATATTAGTTTTTTTATTGTACTGTTTTTGTTGTTTTTGAAGTATTTAAAATTTTTAATTTTAAATTGTAATTACATTGTCCAAAGTTTTGTAAATGATAATAAACTTTTTAGAATTTGAATTCTTTTTTGCTAAAATAACACTTTTTATATTGGAAAACCAGTTGTACACTTTATTTTGACGCTGACAGTATTTCATAAGCAAATAAACAGTAAATTTCTTTACTACATAAAATTTCCATAAGGTAAAGTAGTCATCATCTCATTAGTTAGAAAATCAAAGATTCGAATTGGATTTATTTCATATTTTTTATTGTTTATTTATTATCTTAATCCTGTCCCTTATAAAAACAAATTTTTGTTCAATTAAAACTTAAACATACATTAGTTATTCTTATAATAACGTTTATAAAAAATACAAATCTATTCCTGGCAAAAAAATCTAGGAGGTTGTTTTAATAATAAAGACATTTCATGGTACAAAAATTATTAAAGGCCTGATTAAAATTTGTTTGATTCAATTACCATTCTTATCTATGGCTCATAAAAGACCTCGGCTCTTTCATATAAAAGATAAGGTACACATTCCCTTTTATGAGAAGCGAGAAGAGAAGGAGTAACATTTGTTGTCTTGTTTTTTTGCAAAGGTAAAAGCAAACGAACTATTTTTTTTTTATCCAGTTAACATTCTTATGTAATCGTGAAAGAAGCGACAGCGGAAGGCCTACCCTGCAATGAAAACGGATGTAAAATCGATATGAGGCCTTGTACATCCAAAAGAAGGAGTACAAATGCCTTCTAGAAGGCATATTAGCAAGTTTTAATAATTTAATTCACAATTTCAAATTCAAACGTTTTTTTTCTAATTATAGACTATTTGGTCCCTAGTTTATTTTAGAGCTAAAGTCAAACAAAGTTTAAAGTTCGAGTTTAACTATTCCCTAAAATATCTATATGTGACAGCGCATTGAGAAAGGGACCAGTAAGGTAAAGAAAGTAATTATCCAACACGAAATGAATTAAAATGTATTGATAAGTTTCCATTCTTGACTGAACTGGGAATCGTACCCAGGTTTTTCACGGACAGGTTGCCCTGACATTTCTATTGTAACCACACAATTTCTTCAGAGGGGTTTAACACTCGCCACCATTGACGACGGCTGGCAGTCAATAGTCAAACGTCAATCTTTAAACCAAATGGTATTTTAGATTTGTTAGATCGTATTTTTTTTTTTTTTTTTTATGATTATCTATTTTAATTGATTAACATATTCTTCCTTACTTCCGTTTTCTGGTACTTTTTGTCAAGAATTCTTCTTAAAGTCCAAAGTTCATTTTTTTCAGTTTTTTTATACCCTCCACCACAATTAGTTATGAAGAGGGTACATTAAGTTTGTCATTCCGTGTGAAACTTTTTTATTATTCATCTCAGACCCCATAAAGTATATATATTCAGGGTCCTTGAGTAATTCTAAGTCGATTTAGCCATGTCCGTCTGTCTATCCGTCTGTCCGTCTGAAAGAAAACACGCTCACTTTCGAACAACTCAAAATAAATGAACAAACTTGGTGCCAAATTGCTTGTAGTTATCCTAAGCAATTTGGGATTGAAATCCAGCGAAATCGGCTCAGTAGGACCACAGCTATGAATCAAAATGTGGAACCACCACCTAAAAAAATTGATAAGTTTGTTACAAAAAATAACATAAATGCTGGAACAAGGCACGGAATGAGATAAGATTTTGCAAAAATCTGTTTTATTTGACTGAAAATCACGCTGTTAAATTTCGTGAAGATCCGTCCATAATTTACCTTAAGCCCCATATAAACAATACTCCCGGAAAACAGTTTAGTACGCCTAAAACCGTAAAAAATAATGCAATCATAACAAATTTTGGCTCGTCACAGTTTTATAGGATTATAAATGATACTGTGAAATTTCGTGAAGATCGGTACATAATTTACCCTAGGCCCCATAGAAACCCTACTCCCGGAAAACGGTTTAGTACACCTAAAACCATATTTGATAATGCTATGATAACAGAAATTGGTACGTCACAGTTTTAAAGGACTAGAAATGACGCTGTGAAATTTCGTGAAGATCGGAACATAATTTATCCTAGGCCCCATATAAACCCTACTATCGGAAAACAGTTGAGTCGCCTAAAACCATAATTAATAACAAATCGTCACAGTTTAAGATAATAATAACATCATACAGATATTACTCGTTAAACATTCGAACTGTCGGTGGAGGGTATCAAAGATTCGGCACAGCCGAATATAGCACTTTAACTTGTTTTCTTTCTTTTTCTTGTTGACCTTTTTCAGCACAACTTGAAGGACAAATGTTAACATAGAGCTTGTGCCTTAGCTGTTAACAATACAGTAGACGCTCGCAAATTAGAACCGCTTTGTTTTTAAGGCGATTCTAATTTCTGAATTATTCTAATTGCTGGACTTTTTTTCCGAATAAAAATTTAAAAAAATTGAGCAAATTTACTTCCAAAAACTTAAATAAAAGACTTTTAAAATTTTTTTAATTCAATTTTGTTTGATAAAAACAAGAAAACAAAACGTAACAATTCAGTCCAATACATTAAATGTATTTTTTTAAATTAAAAATATGAATATAAAAAAACTAATGGCAACAAAACATTACAATTCAATAAGGAAAAAACATATATGATTTGGTAATTTTTAGTTTTACCATGTTCAAACAGAATAAAAATAAACTGCGGATTTCTTGTGTTCAAATAACAAAAAAAATAAAACACGCTCTGAAATTAGAATTTTAAATTCGAATTTTAGAGCGTTTAATGTATTGCAAACACTGATTCTAATTTCTGGACGTTCGAATTACTGAAAGCTCTAATTTGTGAGCGTCTACTGTAATTAGTATTGTGGGTAATTTATTGAACTTTTTATGGTTTTTAATCCAAATTTTAATATTTTAACAGGCTAATAAAATTCATTGAAATTAATTTTCATTAAATTATTTTTATCAAGAAAGGAGTTTTACAACATGAAATTAATTAAAATTTAGTTAAAATTGTTCATTCTTGACTGATTTTATTTAGTATTGTTCATGGTTTAATTTAAAAATTTTATTTTTTCACTTTTTGGAAAAAATCGACACGTTATATTCATATCTACCCACTGTAAAAAAAATATCGTGCTTAAATATAAATTTAAAAATTGTTTTGCTTATAATTTTCGAGTTTTTATCGCCTTGTTGATCAAGTGCAATATGAACTTTCTTTAAATTCTAAAGTCTTATTTTTAAGTAGGCTGCAGTTTGTTCGACAAAATAAACCGCCTAGTGCATTAAAGGATTAAATTTAATTTTATACCTATAACTTTTTGGCTTTAACGAAACCTTTAACTTTCATTAAAAAATGTAAGGGAATTCGAATGAGTTTGTATTTTTATGAAAAACTATGATGTGAATAAATTTGAACTTATACCTTTTCTACACTTGTAAACTAGATTGGACTTACTTACATATTAATGTATATAATAATATTTGCCAAAAAGTATTTTGCCTCAGAATCGAATATGTTTATGTATATACAAAGTATAAAAAAAAAGTTTTTGGATTTTACATTATGCCTAATTAACCAATTTTTTTCTTTATAGAAATATCTATTACTTTTTTTATCTTCTTCAATATTTCAAAACAATATGACATAAATTTCCAAACATTAAGACTGGAATGAACAATGTGTAGACAAAATTGCTGATTAATGGCATTAAAATTTACTATACAACTACAATAATACATTTTTTGCAAAGAAAAAATTTAATGCATGAGGAAAAACATTTGTTAAATATTTACAGAGGATTTCCATAGATAATTTGGAAATTTGCCATTTTTTGTGGTCTAACAAAAAAAAGCTAATTTGGTTGTTGATAAAGAACAAAATGCTATAATTAACCCCAAAATATATAACTCATACATACACCCAACATACATATTTAGTAGTGCAAAATACATTTAAACAATAAACCAAAAAAATATATAAAAAATAGTATTATACATATTAGCAAAAAAAAAAGAAGAAATGAAAAAACGCAAATAAATTAGAAAAAATCGCAACTAAAACTTTTTTAATTTATGTTTGATTGACAATTATAAATACGACAAAATAAAAAAACTAAACTAATAATATGTTTAATGTTTAAAAACAACAACAAATAACCAGCAAATATAATTGTTCAAACTTTTTTTTTATTTCTGGCTTGTCATAATGAAGAAAAGATGTTGAGCAACAATAAATATAAAATAAAATTAAATATACTATACGATCAAACGAACTAACTATGTATATACAACAACGATAAGATTAACAAACAAACAGAACTACACACGAAAGTTATTTTAGCAAAAATAAAAAAAAAGTGCAAAATACGAATAAAGACGAATGTGGTAAAAAAAAATCGTTAAAAACGTGTTTGACGTTTTGTAAGATTAAATCAATATTTAACGAAAAAAATTTTTACTGTATATAATACCGGGGTATGTATGTATATAGGAAAATAATATTTAATTATAATATTAATTTTAAGTTTTAAGTTACTGGGTAATTTAAAATACAAAAAGAGTACTTATGTAAAGCACATGTAGCAAAATTGTTAATAATAATTAAATTTTACATGAGAAACTTATAATGACTTTGCGCAAACTCACCCGGATTATAAGCAAACAATCATCATTGTACACAGTGTTTTAAAAAAATTGTTTTTAATAGATATAAAATAATGTTTTACAAAAATAAAATTTGTCCAACTACGACAGTTAAGACCAGTGTTCGAAAATAAACACTAAATATCGTTGCTTAATGTTCGGTTTGGTAGATTTGTGGAAAACACAAACGCTAATAGTGTTTGTGTAGAAAATGATTAAAAAAAATAACGTTTCCCTGTTAGTCATCTTTCGAACACAAAAATATTACTGTTTTTATCAAACTCAACAAAAGATGTGAACATTTAATTCCGTTGGGTTTTTTTTTTTTTGAAAATCCACAAACTTGAATGTGTTCGGTTCGGCTCGTTAATGTTCGTCGCTTTTGGCTGATAAAAAAAACCAAACATTTTTTACAAAAACAAAACAAACACAGGAAAAAAACATTGTAGAACATTAAAATATAATGTTTGTCTACAGTATCACTACAATTGTTCTGTTTTTCTTGAAAATAGTTAAGAACGTTATTAAGGGTTGTGTATGTCTACACAATCAATAAAAAAATAGATATCGTTTCTGGGTGTGCGAGCCGAACGTTAAATAATGTACTGTTTATTTTCGAACACTGGTTAAGACTGCTTGCTGAATAGTATATGGGATAGTATATTGGATATTTCAGACAATAGACTAGAGTATATTCAGAACTATAGACTATTCTATGGACTATTGGATGTTTCAGACAATAGACTAGTCTATGGACTGGTGTATAGTCACAATTAAAGACCGGTCTAAGGACTTGGTTATAGTCACAACAAAAGGCTATAAAATAGACTAATGTATAGTTATATTTATATGCGTGGATAATATTGTCTGGTTGATGGTGTCCTAATTTTTAAACTGGGGATATAAAACATATTTTTTCTACCTAGAAATCAGCAGGGCTTTGACGGTCATAGTGGGTGTCAACCGGCCCATCCATCCCGGTGAGGAAATACTTTATGGAGTTTCCATTGGCATTAGATGGCGCTAGAGTGTTTTAGAGTATCTTAGTTGGCTTTCGATGATTTAAACTCGTTAAAAAAATTCTCATATACGTATGCAGTTAATGAACCAGTGTTAAGGCGCATATAATAACTTAGATTTAATGTACGCATTAATATGTTCATATGTATACGACAAAAATAAATCAACTATGTATTCAATATTTTTAATATTCTCTGCAATGATTTCTTAAAATTCGTTATCTGAAACTACTGTGATTTAATATTTCTAACAATATTTATTATGATATCTAATAGGTTGTAAAAATAAAATTTAATATTAACTAATTGGCAGCAATGATTAAGCACCGATGATGTTTTGAGTTTGAGTTCCTATATATTCCTCGTTTGTTATTTTTTTATGTTTTTCTTCGAAAACAAATTATGTTTTTGAGTAGAAATATACAGAAAAATTGCTAGATGGAACTATAGTCATTCCCCATTCGCTGCTTAAAACCTAAACAAAAAACTTATAATTATATTTTGGACGAATAAGATATGTATGTTAGCCTTTAAAACTAATAGGAACAATAGTTAAAATTAAAACAAGTAAGAAAGTATAGTCGGTCAAGCCCGACCACATGATACCCTACACCACATTATTTAAAAACACATCATGCTTATGTGTCCATACAAATAAAGATTTATCTATGTATATATAAATATAAATGAAAATCGGTTTGAAAGTTTGTGAGAGGCAGAAATTGCCCCCTGCCTCCCCTTGTGGTCCTATTTTTTAAAAACTGTATAGCTAATGTGTCCCTATGGATATGGATCTATGTATGTTTTAAATTTCATTAAAATCGGTTTGAGAGGCAGAAATTGCCCCTATCGTATTTTTTAAAAAATGCATACATTTTGTGTCTATATAGATAAGGTTCTATCTATGTTTTTAATTTCATTTAAATCGGTTTGATAGTTTCTGAGAGGAATAAATTTCCCGCTATCTTCCTTCGTGGTCCTACGATTCGGCCCATTTTCAATAGGCTTGGTCCTTGTGATAAGATCCTATGACCTAAATTTCATCAAATTATCTCCAAAATTGCGACGTGTACTTTGCGCACAAGGTTACATGGACAGCCAGCCAGCCTGCCAGCCAGCCAGCCTGCCAGCCAGCCAGCCGGACCAATATTTTAAGGCGTTACACACATCAGCACAAATGCATAATACCCTCTCCACTATTGTGGTGTGGGTATAAATAATAAAAATTTAAGGCATAAATTAAAAAATATATATATTGGGCCTCGGTGCCATTTTTGCAAAAATTGATCATTTTCTTAGGCTCATATCTTGCAAACCGTTCGGAATTTTGATTTACCCTCTGAAACAAATTTGTAGCTCTTGTCATAAAGAGCAAAACTTGAGAACAAATAAAATCAGAAAAACTTCAACTTCTTTTGCGATTTTGATCTTTATGGTAAGAGCTACAACTTTGTTTCAGAGGGTTAATCAAAATTCCGAACGGTTTGCAAGATATGAGCCTGAGAAAATTATCTCTTTTTGCAAAAATGGCACCGAGGCCCCAAATCTTTGGGGGCCAATAACAAAAAAAAGTGCATGACTTTGGGCAAAACTGGGAGACACGGGTCTTTTTTTTGGTCTTTTATCACGTAGTGGTGTCCGTATATGGTTATTTTTCCATGACTTAAAAAATTACACACAGTGTAATCGATAAATATTTGTTTCTCTTAGCTATAACAATTATTAAAGACTTTTATTGTTTTATATTTACGATAATAATTATTTTGAATATTTTCTTGATATTAATTGTTAAATTTTTGAACACTAAAAAAATTGCACATTAGAGTAGGACAAAAAAAGATATAAAATATTAGCAATTTATTATACCCACACCACAAAAGTGAAGAGGGTGTTATGCATTTGTGCTTATACTATGTACATATGGGCAAATCCTGCGTGACGAACGCTACATTCGCACGCGTTTTCTGATTGAAATATAAACCTTTTTTGGTCTTTCAAAAAAGATAGCTTCAACTTATATAAAGTATTTACTGACATTAATATGTACTTATGAATGGCATATATGTATCATAATTTCTCAGCAAGTATTTGTTGCGAAATAATTGATCACAAAGTTTTGTGGCGCACGCTACAAAAAGTGGAAGTAACTTCAAAGGTTGAAGTGAGTTTTTCTAATTTTTAGCGAATTTGGCATGATAAGGTATACAAAATCTTATTCGTAAAAGAAAGGTGAATATGAGAGAACTCTAAAATCACTTATTCGCAGCCAAAAGATGTTGTGATTTTTTTACAAAAGCCGTGAACCTTTTGTGACGCACGCTACGTAACGCACGCTACAGTTTTTCCAGTAGTATTTTATTATATTTTATTTATTTTAACAAAACAAAATATATTTTTATGAATTGCATTTCTTAAACTAATTTCTTAACTAATGAATATCAAATTTTTTTTAACGAAATTTATATTTTGATAAGTCTGCTGTAGTGCTACTTTAAGCACAAAAATCACCCAAAATAATACTAAATTCACGTATTTTATTAAGAAATCAGCAGTGGGGTAGGATTTGGTAAAAATTATTGCATTAACGATCATTGAAATACATATTTTTTAGTATTAAAATGAAATTAAACATCTAGTCTTCTATTCAATTAAAAAAAAATTCATTTGAAAAATTTTTGGTTGGTGGACTGTTTCTGGGATTTGCCCATATGTATGTATAACACCCTAAAATATTGGTCCTAAAGCTTAAAGTAACCTTGTGCGCAAAGTACAGGTCGCAATTTTGAAGATAATTTGATGAAATTTGGTAAATAGGTTCTAAACAAGGACTAAGCGTATTAAAAATGGGGCAAATCGGTTTATTATTTCATATATTCCCCAAAACTAAAACAAAATCATATATGATTCAAAGTTTCGAGAATTCGCGAAAAATTTGATTCACATGATAAAAACGAAACTTATGCAAATAAATATGAACAATGATACTGTTTTTAAGATAAATGATCAAATAATAGAAAAAGTTAATCAAATAAAATACCTGGGATTTATAATTGATAATAAATTAAAACTAAATGAACATATAGAATATATATGCAAAAAAATTGGTAAAAAATTTGGCTTCTTCAAAAGAATACGAAAAAAGGTATCTACGATTACTGCTATTAATATCTACAACACCATGATAAAACCACATTTTGAATTTGGCTCAACGATCTTATATACTTGCTGCACAGGAACACAAATAGAAAGAATTCAAAAACAACAAAATAAAGGAATGCGATCGATTTTAAAATGTAATATACATATATACGCCTATAGATGGAATTCTTAATGCTCTGAAATGGCTCAACGTGAAACAAAGATTGGAGATGAATACGCTTAGCTTTGTACAAAAAATGAAAACTGGAAATGCCCCTGAATACCTCATCGAACAGCTAAGATACGTTGGAGAAATACAGCCTTATAACTTGAGAAATGATAACAACTTCAGGCTACCCAGAACAACCACAACATCTATGCAAAGATCACTTTTACATAAAAGGTTACATCTTTACAATATGCATCCAAATGATATTAAATATGAAACAAATACAAATGTCTTTAAAAGAAAAATTTTAAATTTTGTTAAGAGAAATTGTGAAAATTGAGATGGTTTTTAATATCATAATTGTTAATTTTAAAAGTATTTTAAATACTACTAAATAAATAAATAATAATAATAATGAGCAGTTTATTGATGATAATAGGTTTTAATAATAATTTAAAAAATTAAGCAAGTGTTTTATATCAATTTAAACTTCTTACCTACAAAAACACACCCTTTATAAAAGAATTGGCGTAACTAAATTTTATTACACAAAATGAGTTAAAACTTTTATATTTAGGCCCGTTCTAAAAATCACGTGATTTTAAATTACGTGATTTTAAAATCACACATGTGATTTTGAGGTGTTCTGAAATTTAAATTTAACTGCGTAAGTGCAAAAACACATTCTTTATAAAACAATTGGCCTAACTAAACTTTATTACATAAAATGAGAGCCTGTTCTGAAAATCACACCACACGTTTTTAAGTTCTTCAGTGAGTTTTTGGCAATTGAAAATCACAAAACGGTACACCACAATATTTCACGTGTAATTTTGAAAGCACATGTGATTTTTTTAAATCAAGTGATTTTCAGAACAGCCTTGATTATTTCTTATTTATAACTATAAAATAAAAATTGTAAATAATAATAAAACTTAAAATTGCGTTTACAATAGCAGCAACATTTTCGTTTTTCTTGTATCTTCTTTTCGAACTAAAATGTTACTAGTTTTTTTAAAAAGTTGAGGCTACTTATACATACTTCTAATTTTATTTACTGCATGATCTACAATGTCGACAAGAACATTTCTTTTGTATATTTATATTAAATTATTATAAAAAACTAAAATTTGTTCTTGTTTTCACTATAAATATACGAAAAAAATGTTCTTGTCGACATTGTGGGACAGGCAGTTAGTTTCGAATGAAAATTTTAACAAAATGTTTTAAAAAATAATAATAAATACGTAATATTGTTCTGAGCAAAATTTGCAAATGTGTGTGGTTGTGAAAAAAATTGTTGCTTTTTTGTGAACACCAGTGAAAATGTTACTTGCTGTCATTGTGAACGAAGCTTAAGAAATAAAATAAAAATTTATTTATAATAATTATGCCCAATTTTTATCGAATACAAGTTATAACTATTAAGTTATTGCTAGAAACTGTATTTTTAAAATTATTGCATTAAATTTTGTGACGAGGTGTATTTGTGTGAAATGTATTATAATCACTAAAAACTCAATTTCGATTTAGGGCTTTTCAACATTAGACCAACGATATATTCATATAGAATCTTATTAGCAATTAATTTTGTATTCCCAAAAATAACTTTGATAATATACTTGCATGTGCCCGTGCAAAAAACTGAACTGGCAAATTTTTTTTTTTTTTTTTTATTTCTTACGAAAACAATCAAATGATGCAATTTGTTTTTTAATTTTGTTTTTCTTTTTATCCACTTACAACTACAATTCGAGTCGGAAAAAAGCCAACCAATGTTAGGGGGATGTAAGAAAAGATAAACTCACTGTTTATTGTTGGTTGTTTAAGCTTTGATATTGTTACAGGTAAGACTTTGAGTGTTTAAAATTCTTATTCGCTTTAGGGTTTTATTTGTATAATATTTTTAGCTTTTCTAAAGTCTTTGGAAAAGGTTTCCTGATGATCTGACCTAAGCAACCAGTTAAATGCGCACAGAACCTAGCTTTCCCTCAACAATAAATTTCAGTGTATTTATCAAATACGAAAAATTAGAAATTTAGCAAGTAATAAATTTTGTATTCCCAAAAATAACTTTGATCATATTGAAGTTTTAAAAATAATTTTTTTTTTATATTTACGTAGATAAAACGGTAGGTATACTTCCCAATTTTTTTGTGTACTATGTTTATAAGCAAACATTCGTTCCCTTAGAAATTTGTTTTACAAAAACAGTTATTGAATGTTTTTTTGCTATTTAAAATACTATTTTGCTATTTTTGTTTAACAATCGATTTTAACATAAATATTAATTATTTACAGGAATTCAATGGGTGCAATAAAAAGAAAAAATATTTTTTTTTTTAAAGAATTCGCAATATAGGAAAAAACATATGTATATATGTGCATTCAATTATAGTTGTCACGGTGTCGTAAAATAAAATGTGTTTACAATTTGACAGCAAAAATGATTTAGAATTGTTAAAAAATGCTTAGTTATTTTTTAAAAAAGATTAGAAAAAGTTATTCTTAAACAAAATACTATATTTCAAATCGTTTTTTTCATTCAAATTTAATGAAAAACTTCGTTTTATAGGTACCAAGACTCAAAAAAAAGCTGCATTCAATGCTAAAAATATGTGCTTTAAATTCTATTAATAGCAAATAAGTAGGTATGTAGTTATTATAATTATTTTTGTTAAATTAATATTTGCATATAGTAGGTATATATAATATGTATGTTTTTTGTTCAGGTGCATCTCTCGTGTTAGAAATTTGTTGATTTAGCTTGATTAGAGATGTGGCGCCTCTAAAATTCATTTTGTTGGCAATTTTTAATTTATTAAAAGACCTTCTCACTTGTATGTTTAATCATGAGTTTATTTAATAATTTTTAATTTAATTTTTTTTTTCTTTTTTTGTGGCTTTTACAAAATGCTTCTTATTCAAACTGAGCAGTTTTTGTTATCATTTTTTATATATGTATTGCCAAAGAATAAAATGTGTTCTTTTCAAAGTTATTGTTAATTGTTTCAATACAACAATAAACTAATAAAAAATTTGCAAACATAACTTTTAATTTTGTTTAAAAATATGATTTACGTCATTGGGAAGTCGGTTTTGCGGTTTTAGAAAATAATTGATAAATTTTATATAAATTTAAGCAAATTTATTACCTATCACGATTAATAAGAAATGCAGATTTTTTGAAATAACGTTATTTTAAATTTCCTTTATTACATACCATGTATTTTTTTATTAATTTTATTTTATTATTGGTTATCTTTAATGTATACAATAATTTTAACCCTCTTACGGGTTTAGTTGCTTTAAAGCTACTGTTACTGTTATTATATTCCATCCATCAGAGGGTTAAAAATTGCTGTAAAAAGCTAAAAAAACGGTGGTCTTAAGATGAATCTGTTATAATGTTGAGATCTTTAGGAATAGGTTACAATTATTTTAGAATGTAATGTTTAAATTGCTGGGACAGCAAGGATATATGTTAGAAGTACATATAGGAATCGAATAAGTAACTGTGTATGCAATAGGTGTGTTCAAGTCTAATTTTTCAAATTTCCTACTGTCCAAAGAACCGAAAGATAATTTCCTACACTTAACATTATGTTTAATACCAGTCCGATGTTCTAGAGCAGTCATAACCACTTCATAGACTCGCGAGCAGTCAATAATTGTATTTTTCACACAGACACGGTCGGCAATTCACATGTATACAACAATTTTGTTCGGGCCACTCTATAGTCTCGCGAGGCAGTCAATAATCGTATTTTTTACACAGACACGGTCGGCAATTCATATGTATACAACAACTTTGTTTGTTGCTTGGTTATCACTGTTCTAGAGAAAAGATTATCATGTTTGGTCAATATGTTCCTTAAGTGAGTTAAAATATCATGGATGTTAAAATATGAAGTCAGAAAAAGGAGTGAATTTATTAGAAGAGTTTTCAAAAAAACCGACTGATTTCAAAAAGTCAAAGCAAATTGCTTATTTTAAATGTATTAAAAACGCGTTTATAATTTTACGATATCTGTCACAAAGTGTACCAAAAAAGTATCGATGCGTACAAAGTAAGCAAACTGTGAATCGGTTAACTTGATGATACATTTTTGTCTTTGACTGCAAAGTATCATGAAGGGTTGGAGCCCAGTCATCCTGTTTGAAATCAGATTTTTTAAAATTAATTTACTTAAATGTTGTCGTTATTTAATCGATCAATTAAACAGAGTATCTTTATTTATTTTTATATTGTATTACAGTGTAACCGAAATTTTCAAACTAAAAAAAGGAAAGCAATTGAGGTAGGTTTTGTTAATTGTAAAAATTTTTCTATAATATCAATTGTTGTGTTAGTGATCTTAGCAACATGGTTGTGTTAGCAAACTGTGAATCGCTTAACTTGATGATACATTTTTGTCTTTGACTGCAAAGTATCATGAAGGGTTGGAGCCCAGTCATCCTGTTTGAAATCAGATTTTTTTAAATTTTTTTACTTAAATGTTGTCGTTATTTAATCGATCAATAAAACAGAATAGGTATCTTTATTTATTTTTATATTGTATTACAGTGTAACCAAAATTTTCAAACTAAAAAGAGGCAAGGAATTGAGGTAGGTATTGTTAATTGTAAAAATTTTTTTTTAATATCAATTGATTGAGGGAAAAAGCAATAATAATAAATTTTTTACAAGAAAAAAATTATTAATTAAAATACCTATCTTGTCTTTTAAAGAACCTGAAGAATTTAATATCAAAGTGCGTTCCTATATGTTGTGGCGTGGAGTAAAAAATGTTATATACATACGTAACTATGTATAAGATTAACCAATACATTCTCTTACATATTTTTATAGTTTACAAGCGACCACTTGTTGTGTCCCCCAACAATTTAAGAGATAATCTACACTTTTTAACAACCCCAATCTTTAAAAACTTGAATTTGCTTACCTCCATCATCCATTCAGCGACAATTTTACGCATAGGTGGCGTAATATCCTTTTGTACTGTCTTAAAATAGGTGCATATGGGTTGTGGTCTCTTCTCTTCCGCCTTTAGAGCATTTTCCAAGCAACGATCTGTTAAGAACGTGGGATCTTCTGTAGCCGTATTAACATAATCTAAGGAACGATTAATGAGATTATTGACATAAATACTATTTTGTTGCTGTTGATTAGTGTTGGTGGTTGATGTTGTGGCTTCATTTTTGCTGTTGGTTGAGCAAAAGTTGTCAACAAATTCATTGCTATTTTCATCACATTGTAATTTGGCAGCGTGACAGCAATTGTTTTTAGAAGAGGTGCTGTTTGTTAATGAAGTGGAGGAGGTGGTAGAGGATATAGAGGATGTTAAGGGATTACTGCTGCTACTTAAACTGGAGCTACTGCTGGTAATGCTGCTGCTCGAGCTACTGCTGGAATTGTATCCGGAAGAATTTGTCGATGGGCAACTCGTCGTAGAGGATAACAACGAGGAGCTGCTGGAATACAGTGAGGGTGGTGAGGTAGATGTAATTGTAGAAGTGCTAGTATTACTATTGTTGTTGTTAACTATTGTATGTTCTTCAACTGGTTCTTCATCTGCTGTTAAAATAAATGAAGATGTTTGTGATATTTGTTGCTGTTGTTGTTGCTGCTGCTGATGATGACACAATATTTCCGTTTCATATTCGTGCATTATATTTTCGGTACACAAAAGGTCCATGATTGTTTACTTTGTACAAAAAATTATTGAAGTTGTTTTTTAAACAAAAAGGTTTTGCTGATAATCTCTAACAGCCCCTCTAAAGATCTTTAATAAGTTCAATTTTTCCACAAAACAAAAATTAGTCTCATTAACCCGTTTTTAGCAAATTAAATCTTTTTTTATTTATTTTTTTAGGTTAAAAACGAACAATTCGAATTTTTTATACTTCAGTTTTTTTTTTAATTATAAAACTAAACTGTTGTTTTTCTATATTACTTCATTATCAATACAAAATTTAAAATTTAATACAAATTTTTTTTTTTAATTCTTTCCTTTTTATTAATTCTTTATAAATTCAACAAGTTATTAATGTGTTTTTTGCATTTAAATTCTTTATTCGCATACTTTCTTTTGCTTTAAACTTCCAAAAAACAATAATAGCAACAACACGCACACGGCATATTAGTAAAAAATCACACACACAAAATTGTTTTTGTTGGTTTTGTTTTTATTTCTTTTACGCAAAATAAATACAATCTTTGTGCAAGCGGGTTTTGACGGGGGGAAGGAACCGTTTAGATTGTTTTTGCTTTATTTGTTGTACTTTGTTTTTGTTTTTGTTTTTTGTATTTTTTGTTTTTTTTTTTTTTGGGAACAATATTTATTTCGTTTTATTTAATTTGCACTCGAAAAACGTTGCCAAATTTCTGCAAACAAACAGCAATCATTTAAGTATGTATTTTTATTTAATTCGAGTACCTTATAAATCACCGTTATATTAATTTTTTAAAATCTTAATTACTTTCAAGTTAAACCGATTTATGATCTTCGTAATCTGGCTACCTTTTTCAAACTTGGCTAATAATTTTGCTGTTTTAAATATTAACTCTTTTAACTGTAATTCCAATACTTCAAAACACTTTGTTAACAGCACACCAGACAAATCTTTCCTTCCACGCAGTCGAAAAGAAACAGAACCAACAGTTTGTAAATTTTATACGAAATTGTGCCGGCAGCCGGCTTTTTGGTGAGAGAGTACAAAGAAGCCTCTAAAAACATAACGGCGTTGTGTTAGTGATCTTAGCAACATGGTTCTGTAAGCCGACAATAATATGGTAGCTTTGCTAATAACGATCATTGGTATTTAAAATTAATTAAAAATAGTTTAAATTAAAACTATGTTATATTCCATATGTTAATATATTTACTTACTTAACCAAGGAGGCCGCAAGATCACTATTAATTCTTTAGTTCTAATTAAATTAAACAATATAAAATTTTAAAACATTTCCTGTTATGCACCTTTTCATTAATTGAAATATCTTCATTTAGTAAGTCAGGAACTAAAGAAAATACATACGTTGATATTTTAAAAAAATAAGTTCTTTTTACGTTTATATAAATGTTTATTAATAATAATATTGGTGTATAATTATTAATTTTTAGAAAGTTTATTTATTCGTCCTGTAATTTTTTAAATTCCGAAAATATTTTTGTTAACATGTTTTTCTATACAGTAGGCCAAACATGTGATTGTACAACGCTGCCACTGGTTTAAATTTTACACATTTATTGGCAGATAGCTTATTATAACACACATTATATTTGTAATTATAATCAACCGTTAATTCAAATACAATTTTTTATTGTTAAGCTTTAATTTTGCATTAAAATTGTTCAAACTGTAAACGTTTTATGAATGTATAAAGAATTTTTTGCCTATTCAAATATGGGTTATTCAATTATTTGAGGTAGATTAATACCAATTTAAAATTTTTATGTAATATCGACCCCTTTGCGCGAAATTATGGTATATGCCAATTTTTTTGAAATTGAGTTTTTGATGCAATCTTGTTCTACATTCAAAGAGACGTCACCTGGCAAAATATTGTAGGCGAATTCCACTTCGTTGCTCCAAAAATTGAATGTATATTTTCAGAAAAAAAGCAGAAAAATGGCTCTCCTGTGAAATTTCTTTTTTGTAACATACGATAATTTCGCGCAAAGGGGCCGATATGTTTTATACATCAATAAACCATTAACTATGTCGACTATTTTCAATAACCGGTTCATAGTGCGTTTTCTTATTCGAAGTCTTTTTTTAAGTGTTTTGGTACTTAATACGTTTTTTATGTTCAAAAAACTCAAACCAAAAACTATTTTTGCTTCAAAACATGCCGAAATTTTAATTTTCCATTTATCCTCTTATTCAAAAATTATTATTTAATTTAATAAGCGTTTATTAAGTAAAATTTGTTTTGGAAACCTGTATAAAATTTAAAGTATGTATTTTTATGAATTTTGACATTAGTATTCAAAAACTTTAGATATATTGAAAATATTAGTTCATAAAAAAAATCAAAAGTAAAACAATGGTTTTAAGATTTCATAAAAATAGTTAAATACTTTCAAAAAAAAAAAAATCCTGTAAAACTGAAATTAAATCATTTTAAAAAATATAAATTGTATCAACAAAGTATCAACTCTAAAAAGCCACAACCTTTAAAATTTCACAAAAAAATAGAAATTCGTTTAAAACAAGATTTATGAAAATCAAGTCTAATAGAGCAAAATCGGATAAAAGAAAATTTAGCGAAAGTTTGCTTAACTAAAATTTGTCTTTATTTAAGCAATTTTAAGTTTCAAAATAGACAACATTTCATATGAAAACTTATTGGAATTATTTGTTCTACTCCTATATTTTATTAGTAAGTTAAATTGTAATGATAAAAATATTGTTTCACAAGAAAAAAAATTTAAGATAAATTCGACAAATCGAAAAAATTCATAGATAAAATTACCTAAAAATATGGTATAAAATTAACTAAGCGCAAGGGTAGCATGGCAGTATCCAAGTTTCTTAGGTTATATAACTATTAACTTAGGTAATTTCCATGTTCGAAAAAAGTTCTAAGTATTTTGTTAAAATTGCTTAAAAATTTTGAAAAACTACCAAAATGATAACAAGGTAAATTTATAATTTTATTTTTGGTAGTATATCCAAAATTAAAGGCAATTTTATATTTTTTGGAAATTACCTGAAATAAATTTTCTACAAGAACCAATATGTATTTTCTTTTACATAAATTTAAAATTATGAAATGGTTATGTACAACTTCGACCTTTTTAATAGTTTATTTTTAAATTTGTTTAACTCTTTTTAGCTTGAAAATGGTATTTTCAAATAGAGAAAAATGTCACTTGTTATCCTAAACAATTCATGAACTTTGATGATGAATGCCATTGAATTGATCTTTTGTGCTAGTAAATGTAGTATTATCTCCAACTCCTTGATTTGTAGTGCAACTGGCTCTAGAAAAGGGAAAATACATGAAAAGGAATGGTGAATTATGGATAATACAACAAACTTACTTCCTCTGTGGCGTTTGAAACGTTTGAAGAAGATCTTCTCTAAATGTTATCTCCGTCACAACTGGAATCTTCGTGCACGTGGTGAATATTCTATATTTTTTCTTTTTTGGATCATTTTTTTGTGTTTTTTTTTTAATTTTTTTTAGTTCTAGTTCTATTTTTTGCATCAGGAATTGGGAATTTTGAGTGCGCGTGGATTTGAAATAATATATATATAATAATTTAAAAGTATAAATAAAAGTAAGCGATTATTGCGATTTTTACGTTTTTTAAAAAAATAAACTATTTTCAATTGACAATTAATTACAATCGAAGAAGATACCTAACACAATAAGTAATATTAACAAAAATTTTAAGCAATATTTAGTTTATATATTACCAATTATCTTAGGCAATTAAACTTAGTTTTTTGTTCTTTTATAAAAATAAATTACCTATGCACCATTTGGTAAAATTACCTAGATTATTTTTTTGTGTGTATGTATTATATAAATAAAAAAATTTTAATGTAAATTTATACAAAATCTAGAATGATTGAAGAATATGTTTTCCACTTTTATTTTTTAATTGATAATTAAAGAAAATATGGAGAGCATTCAATTTTAAAAATATTTCCAAATATTATTTCTATATTGCACAATAGCTTCAATAAAAATATGGCGCATCTCTTATTAAAAACAAAACATCGTACATTATTGTCAATACATTTCACAGTATATATATTGCACTTCTTTTCGTTGTGCAATAAAAATCAAAAGAATTTTGGTTCTTACCAATGTATTGTGCCACCATCAAATATTGGCAATATAATTGAACAACACGAACAATTGAACAATTAAATTGTAAGTGTATGAGCCGCTTAATCATCAATTTGTATAAATCTGGTATCACTAAGTCTGACTAAAATATTTTCCAACAGATGGCAGTTAAACCATGTTTTAATTAGCCATCTTCATGCGCTATCGATTTGAACAAGACATGAACATAACGCCGGCAGAGCAACGGAATAAATTTGTTCATGTTCTTGAATGTGGCGAACACGTGTTGATGTTCATGTTCTGATTTTTAGTTTAATAAAGTGTTTACTTTGTTCATTTTTTCGGTTGTGCGTTAGTCCCAATTTACACTAGGGACATTTCTTGCCGGACAGACGAATTTTGATGGCGTATCTGTACTGGACATTTTTTCATTTCTCTTTCTTACTTTTCGTAGTTTACATACAAGTATTAATTTCTGTCTGACTTCTAATGTTTCATATGTATGTAAACGCTTCAGGTAAGATTAAAAGAGAATTCAAAAAAAGGTTGTAGATAGAAAATGACATTGTAAGGCGAAGATCCTGACGAACATGTTTCTAAGACAAATGTTTAGGCATCGATGGGCAGAACTCATGTGCGCTATACTTATATGCTTTGTTCACGGTTCTTACCAAGTTGATGGAGAGTGGTGACGGCTAGTTATGTTAAAAAAGTTTAATGATGCATTCGCATTCCCCAAAATGTGTGCGAATACTTAAAACGAATAGCCAATAATGGCAATATCAATAACACTTATACAATTTTTAAAATAAAAATAATTATAGCAAATGACAAAAATGCGGAAGGCAAGCATCTACCCAACAAACACGAAGTCAAACCTTTGATATGAAATGACTGTATCCTTTGACATCAAACACAATTCTCAAACGTTTCTCAATTGTTTGATTTAACATTTAAATTCAAATTGATAATGATTTGAAAATAAACATTTGATATCAATTTCAAAAGATTTTGTTATTCGTGCTTAATTCCCAGTTTTTATTATTGATAAAAACACTTGAAATTTATTGTTGATGGGATAAGCTATTCCTATGCATTTCACTGGTTGCTTAGGCCAGATCATCAGGAAACTTCATCCATAAAGGTTTTAGACAAACTAAAGATATTAAACCAAATAAAACTGTTAAACGTATAAGAATTATAGCAACAGTTCTACTTGTAACAATATCAAAGTTTAAACAAAACACATCAACAATAAACAACAGTGGGTTCATCTCATCTTACATTTCCCCACTACGATCAGTTGAAATTCTCTCAACATTAATTGTAGTTGTAAGTAGGTTAAGAAAAACAAAATGAAAAAAAACAACAACTTACAAAAGATGTTGTCAATCAAGTGTTTTTTAGGCCGTGCACCGCCTGTTTATTATCAAAAAGTAATTTCAATTTTTGGGAATACAAAATTTTAATTTCAAAAGATTTTGTTATTCGTGCTTAATTCCCAGTTTTTATTATTGATAAAAACACTTGAAATTTATTGTTGATGGGATAAGCTATTCCTATGCATTTCACTGGTTGCTTAGGCCAGATCATCAGGAAACTTCATCCATAAAGGTTTTAGACAAACTAAAGATATTAAACCAAATAAAACTGTTAAACGTATAAGAATTATAGCAACAGTTCTACTTGTAACAATATCAAAGTTTAAACAAAACACATCAACAATAAACAACAGTGGGTTCATCTCATCTTACATTTCCCCACTACGATCAGTTGAAATTCTCTCAACATTAATTGTAGTTGTAAGTAGGTTAAGAAAAACAAAATGAAAAAAAAACAACAACTTACAAAAGATGTTGTCAATCAAGTGTTTTTTAGGCCGTGCACGGCCTGTTTATTATCAAAAAGTAATTTCAATTTTTGGGAATACAAAATTTTAATTTCAAAAGATTTTGTTATTCGTGCTTAATTCCCAGTTTTTATTATTGATAAAAACACTTGAAATTTATTGTTGATGGGATAAGCTATTCCTATGCATTTCACTGGTTGCTTAGGCCAGATCATCAGGAAACTTCATCCATAAAGGTTTTAGACAAACTAAAGATATTAAACCAAATAAAACTGTTAAACGTATAAGAATTATAGCAACAGTTCTACTTGTAACAATATCAAAGTTTAAACAAAACACATCAACAATAAACAACAGTGGGTTCATCTCATCTTACATTTCCCCACTACGATCAGTTGAAATTCTCTCAACATTAATTGTAGTTGTAAGTAGGTTAAGAAAAACAAAATGAAAAAAAAACAACAACTTACAAAAGATGTTGTCAATCAAGTGTTTTTTAGGCCGTGCACCGCCTGTTTATTATCAAAAAGTAATTTCAATTTTTGGGAATACAAAATTTTAATTTCAAAAGATTTTGTTATTCGTGCTTAATTCCCAGTTTTTATTATTGATAAAAACACTTGAAATTTATTGTTGATGGGATAAGCTATTCCTATGCATTTCACTGGTTGCTTAGGCCAGATCATCAGGAAACTTCATCCATAAAGGTTTTAGACAAACTAAAGATATTAAACCAAATAAAACTGTTAAACGTATAAGAATTATAGCAACAGTTCTACTTGTAACAATATCAAAGTTTAAACAAAACACATCAACAATAAACAACAGTGGGTTCATCTCATCTTACATTTCCCCACTACGATCAGTTGAAATTCTCTCAACATTAATTGTTGTTGTAAGTAGGTTAAGAAAAACAAAATGAAAAAAAAAAAAACAACTTACAAAAGATGTTGTCAATCAAGTGTTTTTTAGGCCGTGCACCGCCTGTTTATTATCAAAAAGTAATTTCAATTTTTGGGAATACAAAATTTTAATTTCAAAAGATTTTGTTATTCGTGCTTAATTCCAAGTTTTTATTATTGATAAAAACACTTGAAATTTATTGTTGATGGGATAAGCTATTCCTATGCATTTCACTGGTTGCTTAGGCCAGATCATCAGGAAACTTCATCCATAAAGGTTTTAGACAAACTAAAGATATTAAACCAAATAAAACTGTTAAACGTATAAGAATTATAGCAACAGTTCTACTTGTAACAATATCAAAGTTTAAACAAAACACATCAACAATAAACAACAGTGGGTTCATCTCATCTTACATTTCCCCACTACGATCAGTTGAAATTCTCTCAACATTAATTGTAGTTGTAAGTAGGTTAAGAAAAACAAAATGAAAAAAAAAACAACAACTTACAAAAGATGTTGTCAATCAAGTGTTTTTTAGGCCGTGCACCGCCTGTTTATTATCAAAAAGTAATTTCAATTTTTGGGAATACAAAATTTTAATTTCAAAAGATTTTGTTATTCGTGCTTAATTCCCAGTTTTTATTATTGATAAAAACACTTGAAATTTATTGTTGATGGGATAAGCTATTCCTATGCATTTCACTGGTTGCTTAGGCCAGATCATCAGGACCCACTGTTGTTTATTGTTGATGTGTTTTGTTTAAACTTTGATATTGTTACAAGTAGAACTGTTGCTATAATTCTTATACGTTTAACAGTTTTATTTGGTTTAATATCTTTAGTTTGTCTAAAACCTTTATGGATGAAGTTTCCTGATGATCTGGCCTAAGCAACCAGTGAAATGCATAGGAATAGCTTATCCCATCAACAATAAATTTCAAGTGTTTTTATCAATAATAAAAACTGGGAATTAAGCACGAATAACAAAATCTTTTGAAATTAAAATTTTGTATTCCCAAAAATTGAAATTACTTTTTGATAATAAACAGGCGGTGCACGGCCTAAAAAACACTTGATTGACAACATCTTTTGTAAGTTGTTGTTTTTTTTTTCATTTTGTTTTTCTTAACCTACTTACAACTACAACTAATGTTGAGAGAATTTCAACTGATCGTAGTGGGGAAATGTAAGATGAGATGAACCCACTGTTGTTTATTGTTGATGTGTTTTGTTTAAACTTTGATATTGTTACAAGTAGAACTGTTGCTATAATTCTTATACGTTTAACAGTTTTATTTGGTTTAATATCTTTAGTTTGTCTAAAACCTTTATGGATGAAGTTTCCTGATGATCTGGCCTAAGCAACCAGTGAAATGCATAGGAATAGCTTATCCCATCAACAATAAATTTCAAGTGTTTTTATCAATAATAAAAACTGGGAATTAAGCACGAATAACAAAATCTTTTGAAATTAAAATTTTGTATTCCCAAAAATTGAAATTACTTTTTGATAATAAACAGGCGGTGCACGGCCTAAAAAACACTTGATTGACAACATCTTTTGTAAGTTGTTGTTTTTTTTTCATTTTGTTTTTCTTAACCTACTTACAACTACAATTAATGTTGAGAGAATTTCAACTGATCGTAGTGGGGAAATGTAAGATGAGATGAACCCACTGTTGTTTATTGTTGATGTGTTTTGTTTAAACTTTGATATTGTTACAAGTAGAACTGTTGCTATAATTCTTATACGTTTAACAGTTTTATTTGGTTTAATATCTTTAGTTTGTCTAAAACCTTTATGGATGAAGTTTCCTGATGATCTGGCCTAAGCAACCAGTGAAATGCATAGGAATAGCTTATCCCATCAACAATAAATTTCAAGTGTTTTTATCAATAATAAAAACTGGGAATTAAGCACGAATAACAAAATCTTTTGAAATTAAAATTTTGTATTCCCAAAAATTGAAATTACTTTTTGATAATTTGATATCAAATGTTTTATCAATTTGATGTCAAATGTTAAATTCAAATCAAAAATAAACCTGGCAATTCGAAAGCGAAAAATAAATGTAATCATTATTAGAGGACGGAAAGAACATTATTTCATCTTTTAGTTATGGTGCCGAATGTTTATCTCACAGTTTATTTAAATAAATAATAAATTTAAATTAAAAAAAATAAAATATTTTTAATTATATTCCACATTGTTTTATAATCCACATTTGAAAAACATTTGAGAATTACGTTAAAAAGCAAGTTGAAGAAAATAAAGGCATTTTTCAATTTGAAAATAATTTCCCCTTTTTGTTGAGAACGCTATGATTTTCAAATCGTTATCAAACGTTTGTCGTTTGAGAAAACGTTTGATTTCAAATCATTTTCAATTTGAAATAAAACCTCCGCGTTTGTTGGGATAAAAGCTAATTTAATTTAAGATTTTTAACATTTTTAAAAGTGGGAAACGTCAAAACTTATGTTTGTTAAATTAAATTGGCTTAATTTAACTTTAAATATTAGAAATATTATGCAGAAAAATAATGTTAAACAGTGTTGCTGAATTATCAATTTCCAGAGCTTGCGTATGTAATTTATTATACCCTTCACCACAGGTGTAAAAGGGTATATATAAGTTTGTCATAACGTTTGTAAATTCCACAATATTGATTTTAGACCCCATAAAGTATATATATTTTGGGTCCATATGAGAAGAGAAGTTGATTTAACGATGTCCGTCTGTCCGTCTTAGTTTGATATGTGTTTTCCGGATAATCCAGACATGATAGCGGCTAGGTTGTTTTATATTTATGTTACATACAGTCGACCATTTCTTGCTATTGAAATTCAGCCAGATCGGTCCAAAAGTGACGTAGATATGAGCAAAAAACCACGACTACCTCCAAATTTTTCCAAAAATTCCTTGTTGTTATTGTATTTTTTTTATTTCTGTATATCTTGAGAACGGCAAGAGCCAAAGTTTCCAAATAAGGTACACACATTTAGGTTGCCAATACACACCATCCTACAAAATGTGGGCGGGATTGGAGAAGTGGGCGTGGTACCTCCCGTACAAAAATTTATAAAAACCTAAATTTAAGGGCTGCCATATGTCCTATGGATATGACTTATATATCAAAATATTTTTAGTAGAACATATTTTATAAAAAACTCGGGAAAATCGGTTCAGATACAAAAAAGTTATGACCAAAATTTAATTTTTTTTTTTAAATACCCAACTTTCGGGAACCATAGATCTCCCCGAGTCCAAGCTTTATAACTAAAGTAAATGGTAAATTTCTTCTTCAACACGTCGGTATATAAATCTGCCAAATCGGTTAAAAAATGGCAGAGTTATAACCGAAATACTGAATCCACAAAAATTACTCTTTTTTATAATAAACTTTGTTAAAATATATATTTACAAGTTTATATAAATGTTTATATATAAATATAACTTAAGTAAATGGTAAAATTCTTCCTTAACACGTCGGTATATAAAACTATCAAATAGGTTAGACAATGGGTAATTTATGAGCAAAATACTCAAAAAATGGGCTAAAAAACATCAAAATTTTTATAAAAACCTAAATTTTAGGGCTGCTATACGTCCTATGGATATGACTTATATATCAAAATGTCGGAAATTTGTATGAGTTATAACAGAAATACTGGGGTCTAATCACCGCATACGATATCGAGAAAAATTCATCGAAATTATTTATTTTGGTATCTTGAAACTCGATATCGAATGAAATGTATTGAATTTGAAATAATAGCATTCGACATCGAGTAACTCGACATTACATTTATCGCGTTTTCATTCGATACGCCAGTGTCTATCGTATGCAAAAAAATCAATAGTTTATTCGATACGATAGTATCGAATGCAGTGATTAGAACCCTGAATTCCCGTAAATTACTCTTTTTATACCCTTCACCGAAGGTAAAAAGGTATATACAATATTGATCCTACACCCTATAAAGTACATATATTCTGGGCCCTTATGAAAAGCGAAGTTCAAAACCGGTTGTCTCTTATTTAAAAAAAAAATATTTACCAGTTTTATTTAGTTTTTGTCTAGTTGCTCTGTATTCTGCTCGCACAATGGTGAATGGTACATAAGATTCGGCACAGCCGAATATAGCATTCTTACTTGTTTTTATATTAATATAGATTTATTTTTTGTGAAAAAAATGTTATAATTCAAATTTAATTAAAAAAGATAGAAATTTTGAAAACGAAATGCGTATTAAAACATAAGTGTATTTTGAGATCCAAAACTCAATTTGCAGATATTTTAAGCAAGAAACATAAGGGAAATATACGTTTTCCCTTTTCCAAAAGTTTATTTAGATAATGTTCAAATATAACTATATAAAAATACTTCCTTATAGATATACATACATACTACCAAACATAAAACTATAAATATTGTTACTAAAGTTACTTTAGTTAAGAATTAGACTAATTTATGTGTTATCTTGTATTGATTAGTTATTAAGTATTTGTTAGTTATTTTATTAGTTAAAATTGTTATTGTATAAGTTATGCACACTTCTAGTGTAAAAATCAATGTACAGAAGTAATGTTAAAATTGTTGTGCATAATACTAATAATAATAATAAACCCCACTCTAAATACTCGAATGCTCGTTATTAAGTTATCTCAAATTATGGTAACGCCTAAAAGTATGCCTTAGTTTATGATGCCTAATAACTCAATTAATATCTAGACGTTACTAGTATCATCTACACGTCTTTGCTAGAGTATAAATAGGATCGCAAGAGATGGCATAGATCATTTTAAGTTCTGACTTTGTCAATAACGTATCACGCTGAGTGAATAAGAGCTATAAATTACGGTTGTAAAAGTTACTAAGTACTAAATAAAGTTGTGTAAATTGTAAACAGTGTTTAAAGTGTTGATTATTTAGTTTTATTTAAAGTGCCATAAAGAACTCGAAACGGTTTATTATAAAGGAAATAAACCAAAACGTTATTGAAGGGCAGTAACGTAACAATATACTTTGCTATCATTGATAGTTTCCCGATTTTTCGAAGTTATTTTAACAAAATTTTTATATAATTTTTTGAACATGGAAAGTTCCTACATTAATAGCAATATAACTTAAAAAACTTTGTTGTTGTCACTCCACCCTTGCGCTAAGTTAAAATTTTGGGTAATTTTACAGATAGGTAATTTTGGATTTTACTTGTGCAATGCTATGTTCGCTCGACGTTTTTTCGTAATTCGCTCTGTCATTCGTAGTTCACAGCCTAATTATGATCCAAATTACATAATTCGTCATACAAAATTTTGATAGCCCATTTTGAATTTCCAAACTACAAACTAATCACTGTCATTACTAATTTTTATCGAAGGCTGTACAAAAAAACATAAAATCATTACGAATTCATGAAATATGAATTTGTCTTGCATAAAATTTTAAAAAAGTTTTTTTTTGTGAAATTTAAACAATAAATAAAGAAACAAATTAGGAATTGTTAAAAAACGAAATTTTTAAATTGTTGCTTGCTTTTGTATTAAGTTTCAAAGCAAACAAATTTTCATAAATCGTAATTCATATTCGTAATTCAAAAAGCGAACAACGTAATTCAAGATGCTGTGCGCACATAGCATATCGAATCCGTTAAGACATTTCGATAGCTTGTCTGAACTGACGCGTTAAAAATTTTTTCTTTTATTCGTTTGTTGCTTTTGGTTAATATGGGTTTGTGCGAGTAAAACTATTTCAAAAAACGAGACACTTTTATTCTAAAGAAAAACTAGTCAAAAGTTTTTACTGAGCTACCTAAATAAAGAGCGTCAAGCGTTTTTTTTTTTAATGTAAAAACTTCTCGTTTTCATACAGTTTATATGAAACAAACCTTTAGGATACGAATTCAATACCTGATGGTTGAAAAATCTTATTTGACAGATAGCTACTTAGTTCATTATGTTGAACAATGCGATGGCCAAAGTTTTGCAGCAAAGCAAACTGTTCGTTTGGGATGAATGTACACAATGGCGCATAAAAAATCTTTGGAACCATTAGACAAAACGTTGCAAGGCTTACGAAACAATCAAAGTCGATTTGGAGGTACGATGATTTGTTGGCAAGTGATTTTCGGCAAACACTGCCAGTGATACCACGATCAACTCTCGCCGGTGAATTAAATGCATGTTTGAAGTCGTCTGATTTGTGGAAACACGTTAGGAAGATCCAATTGACTCTGAACATGCGGGTCGAGCTGCAGAACAATCAATTTCGAGACGTATTTTCCAAACAATTGCTGGACATAAGAAACGACAAAATCCCGGTGGTTATTTCATTTCTGCCAATTCATCGAATCAAAGTCCGAACTCATCTGAAAGGTGTATCCAAACACTACACAAAATTACAGAAATCAAGATTGGTTGAGTGAACGTGCTACATTAGCTAATAAAAACGTTGATGTCGACGAATTGAATTTTAAGATTCAAAATGAAATCGCTGGCGAAATGAAGACGTACAAATCGGTAGATTCCGTTACTTCTCAAAACGATGTCGTCAACAATGCTTAAATTAAAGTACAAAGGAGAAAATGTTTTGATACCTTAGATCCCAATGATTTCAACCGACATGGCATTCGGTTTTAAACGCTTGCAGTTGTCAGTAAGGCTCTGCGTGTCTGCGGCATTAACCTTGAGAATCCATACTTCTCGCATGGTCAATTATATGTCGCCTGTTCCCGCGTCGGAAGTCCATTAGCAATATTTGCTTATGCGCCAGACAACCAAACAAAAAATTTCGTATATCACAAAGCATTGCAATGAACAAAATTATATCCTAGCAAAGCAATCGAATAAGTTTTACTTTTTTTATCGGGTTACCTGAATATTGATCTTATCAACTAAAATAGAATACTATAAGATCCACAGCATACATACATATGTATTTTAAAATCAAATGTAAATCAAACATACCTCAAACCTACATATGAAACCTTAATATGAATAAAATTTTAATTAAAAAATACTTTTTTTCCTCTTTATAACGGATTTTAAAAATCGAACGCAAAAATTTTTTCTAATTTGGACAGGACAGCGGCTGTCAGGTCAGATAGTTAATAATAAAATGTATGCATTTTGTTGTTGTCGTCTTTTTAATTTATCAAGATTTAGCAAAGCTACAAGATGTAATAAAAAAACGTGATATCATTTTTAATACTCAAACATTTTCTTTCTAATGTTATATTTTATTAGGTATATTAATTATATTTGTTATACTTAATAACAAGTTTAATTAGTTGTTTCTTCATCACTCTTTTATAAATGTTTAGTAGAATATTTTTTTAAGTATTTTTTTCTTGTTTTTTATTAATTATTTTACATACAAACTAACTGCCTTATTTATAAAAAATAAAACATGTTAATAAAGGGTTTATTAAACGGATTTCGTATGAAAATCCGTTTCATAAAGCCTTAATTAACCAGTTTTATTTTTTATAAATTAGGCCGTTAGAAAATAATAAAATATTACAAAAAATTAAAAATAATAAATCGAATATAATTGGATGAATGCAAATTACCGAACAAAAATTTAAATATTGCTAGATATTGCATCTTAATTAACAACAACAAAAATAGTAAAATTAAAAGAATAAATCATTCGTTATTATGATAAATTGAATTTTTATCTAATATTTACATATAAAGGAAATCGAATATCGGAAACATATTATAAGATTATTTAGAATTATGGGTTTTGAAATTAAGGTACAGAATTTAATGTTGGATAATTGCAGCGAGGTAAAATTAAAAACCTGATTGAGAACCACTTGTGTTGCCACTTTTATTGCCCCAAAGCCAGTTTAATAAAACAGTAGAAGGTGATTGATTTGTTTGAGCTGCAAAAATAAATTATAATTACAATTGATCAGTACTGAATTTCAAACTCTACTCACTTAAATCGCTTCCTAATAATTCAGAGACAGCAGCTGGTGGCATTTTGGCAACATCTTGTTGTAATTTCTCAATTTGGCGTATACGTTGTTCACGTTCTTCTTTTATAATTTTGTCTTTGGAATGGCTAACAGTTTGCAGCTGCGAAAGTCTATAATAAAATAACGTAAAATTTTATAAATAACTTTTCTTAAGTTTTTTGGGAGAATGTTTCCTCATGATCTGGCCCAAGCAACCAGTGAAATGCGCATAGAAACTAGCTTATCCCCCAACAATAAATTTCAGTATTATTATCAAGAATAAATCTTATTAATTAAAAATTTTGTATTCCAAAACATTATTTGGATAATTTATAAATATGTAACTTTAAACATATTTTAAATTTTTGACTTACTTTTCATTCAAATCATCCTCAGCAGTAATAACCCCAGTTGAACCTGCAACTGAAGTATTGGCAACATCTTCTGATGGTGATGATGTTAAGGCTCCTGCTGCACTAGTGGCTGAAATAAGGTATTGAAATAAATTTATTATTTTAAGCCAGAATGAACATTTTTGAGTTTGAATATAACATTTACATATGGAGGGCTCAGAGCTGAACCGAACCAAGTCATAAAATATATCACGCATATGTATTTCAAATCTCCGCAAAATTTAACTCAATCCAGTTCTGTAATGGAGTAAATCAAAAAAAGTTTCGTTCCTAAGGTAACGGTAATAAACCCAAGTTAGTGGCTCCAGTAATTAATGGCAAATTACTTAATCAAACTCAATATATTTTCGAATTTTCTTTTTTGACTTGGTTCGCTTCAGCTCTAAGCCCTCCATATAATTTGTTACAAGTTTATTATAAATTTACCTTCAGCCAAATTTCCTGCTTGAACATTTTTACCTTCCAGCTGTCTTAATGTATTCGACAGTTTCAATTGCAATGTGTCTCTTTCGGCTAAAAGATTCACAATTTCCAAAGTCATTTCTTCACAACGCATATCACGCTGATGCAGCATATACATGGCCAAATCTAATTCGGATTTGGAAACCATTGACGCCTCGACAGCAGCAGGGGCGTTAACTTGTCTACGATTTTCCGAAAAAGCTGTTACAGAACTGTGTGATAAAGTGTCGTGTAGTTTAAAGGGATCATACTGTGCTGCTAAACGCGCATATTCAGCCGAACGTATGGCCAATTGTTCTTTAAGTGTAACAATTTCTATTTCTTGGGATTCTAAAGCGGCTTGCATTTTTTCAATTATAGTGTCGGGATCTTCAGAACGCAAGCGCAAGGGTGTACCATCTTGCGAAGCTTCGGCTGAAGTAGTTCCAGAAGCGGAAGTAGATTCTAGGGGGGTGGATGAAGATGTTGTTTCTACCGATAAAACTTGAGGGCCTTTATCAACGGTTTGAATGTTTGTCTGATTGTTTCTTAAAGCCGCGATTTCTTCATTAAGACGTTCTTCAGTGAATTTGAAATCCCGTTCTCTTTGAGCTAAATGTTCTTTCCACATTTTAGCTATTTCACCACAACGTTGTTCAACAATTGCTTCCCATTGATTATTAAGGGCCACAAAATCAACTGAGGATTCTGGGATGTTGGATTTTCTAGCTGATTTAAACGAATCCACAGTTCTTCGTAGTTCAGAGATTTCTATGTTTTTGGTATCCAACTCCAAAGATAGGGCTTTAATTTTATCTTCAAATTGCAGAGACTCGAAGACATGATTATTTAAAACTTGTAGTTCTTCTTCCATGTGCCTTTTCTCTTCCTGCAAATCGTTTATTTGTGTTTCTAACTCCTGCAATCGCTTGTAGTACTGCTTAGGGATTTGTGTATCTTCCTTATTGGCCTGCATTTCTTTTGTTATTTGCAATGACAAATTGTTTTCCAGATCGTGTTTGTCTTCTTCCAACTGTTTTACCTGCATTTTTAGCATATGAATTTCTTGGTTTTTGGTAAGTATTTCCAAAACTAACTTTTCTGTTTGGTCTTCGTTCATCAGATCGTTAATACGTTGTTTTAAGTGTAAAATTTCCGATTCTTTTTCTTGTAACAAGGCGGCTAACTCTTCGTGATTACTGCTGCATGAAGAGTTTGAGGCAGCAAGTTTTAAGTACTCATTTTCTGACATCAGGGCCTGTGATTTCTCCTCTAGAGATTTTACATCGGCTGGAGAAGTTTGATTTAATTTTAACGTTTCGTTTTCCTTGGCCAATTGATTTGCTTTTTCCTCAACGGATTTCATTTGTTGTAGCAATAATTGAATTTCCTGCTTCATCAAATCCATACTTTGCTTTTTCTCTTTACTGATTTCATCGATTTGTTTCCCTATTTGTTCTTTGATAAGCGATAACTCTGCTTCCAAATCGATTAAATTTTGTTTAGTGTTATGAAGAGTGTCCATAAGAGTTTCCATTTCCAACTGAAGATCATCAACTTTAACTTGCAGTCTCTTTTCATTTGCCTGTGACAAATCAAGGCTTTCCGTTTTAGCTCTTAGTTCTGTCTCCAGTCTTTCTTTATTGCTAAGTAAATTGTTGTGGGATTCTTGAAGATTTTGCAAATCAAGTTTAAGGTTATTGTATTGATAAGTTTCAGAACTTCTTTCTTCCGTTTTAGCATCTTCCAAGTTCTGCAGTTGTAAACGCAATGATGTTACAGCTTGTTCCGCTTTTGTAGAGTTTATTTTCTCCTCTTCCAACAAGGCCTGTATTTCTAAACGGTCACCGGCTAGATCTTGTACCTCTAAGGTCAACAATGAAATTTGTTTTTGCAGTTCGGCCACAGTGTTTTGGGAAGCCTCTGCTCTGTGAACAGTGCATTCTTCAGCTAAAGGTTTACAGGGTGCTTTAGCTGTAATGTTATCTTCGTTTCCCCAATCTTCCAGTTTGGCCAATTTCTCTTGCAGTTCTCGTATGCGTGCCTGATACATTTGTACATCCATATCCTGACGTTCTTTCATTTCAGACATGCGTTCATTACCGGCCGTTAAAACATCTATTCTTTTAAGCAATTTCTCTTTTTCAATATTGAAACTTTCTTGTTGTTTCTTTTGTTCTTCGAGCCGCTCTTCCAGAGTTTTTATTTGATTTTTTAATTCTTCTTGTATAGCTGCATCAAGATCATCAAACATAGAATTGTGTTCCAAAGAAGAAGATTTGCGATAGTCTTTCGAATTAGTCGAAGATTGTAGTTCATCTAATTTTACTTTGTATTCCTTTAGTTTCTTCATTAGTTTTCCAGACTTGATATGAAGTTCCTTCTTTTGTCCGTCACTGCGTTCTAAGGCGAGTTGGAGTTCTTGCAGACGTTCATTAAGGTCTTGCATTTCTAACTCCAACTGCTGTTCTCTGGGCACTAACGATGTAGGCGCATTTAAGGAATTAGAAGCGAAAATGTTGGCAAAATGTTCAGCTTCAGCCGTGGCTTCTGTGTTACCCCAGGAATCACCCCAACCTTCACCCAAGTCTAAAGCCGTTGCAAGGTTTTCCTGACCCTTTTCTTTAGGATGACAGTCATATGCCTTCTTGGGGACTATAAGCTCCTCTACTACAGGTTCGTTAGATTGTTGGGGAATGGTAAAGGCTTCAAACTCGGGTGCTGGAGCAGAATTACCAAAGAACATGTCTAAAGTGGGTTGTATGGTTGGATCTTGGAATGAGGGTAGAATCTGGCTTTCTAAAGATGGCATGGTTGTCTTAAGATGTTCTTCATTTTGCTGTTCACGTTTAATGCGTATTATTTCTTGATCTTTATTTTGTAATAAATCTTCTAGGCAGGCAACTTGATTTTTTAGTTCATGTAGTTCATGTTGTTGGCCCAGCAGCTCTGATTGTTGTTGTTGCAGCTTAATAAATTCGCTGTGCATTTTTTGCAGCTCATTGTTGGATTGTTGCAATTGCTGGTCTTTTTCTTGATAGCGTGTTTCTAAATCTCTTAATTTCTCCTCATATTCAGATTCTCGTTGATTGCGCATGACTAGTTTGTGTTCCAAATCTTGAGCATGCTTTTCTAAATCAGAAACGTTCCGTTGTAAATCTTCTATGGTGGGATGTTGTTCCATGGAGACAGCACTCGTTGTTTCTACCGTATGGGAGGGTTGAATTAAGTCATCAAATGGAGATCTGACAGCTGCATCTGTAAAGAACATTGGTGGTGCTGGAATTACATCTGTGCGTTGGGATTCGGTAAGAGCAGAAGCTACGCTTTGTAGAGTTTGTAAATTTACAGTATCTTGACGGCGTTCAGTTAATTGGTTTTGCATTTCCTGGTTAGCATCGGTTACTACATTTAATTCGGCCTGTAAATTGTTTAAGTCTTGTTGCAAGCGGTAGATTTGTTGATTTTTATCATGTAGTTCTTGGTTGAGTCGCTCAATATCGCTGTTGGTATTATCACTTACAGGTACCTGTTGGCTGGAGACATTTTGTGTAGGTAATCCAAAAGCCAAGGCAAATGGATCCTGTTGATTTGTAACATTAGAACTTGCCGCTGCTGCTGCCATTTGCAATTGCAAGTTTTGGCGCTGATAGTTCTCTATAACAGCTTCTTTTTCCGCCAAAAGATCTGTTAATCTCTTATTTTCGGTTTCTATAAATACCTGGTCATCTGTTTGATTCTGACCCACTTGCATGCGCAAAGTGTCTAACTCTGCTATTTGGGTACGCAAAGCTTGTAACTCACTTTCATGGTTGGAAGACAAAGTGTCTATTTGATGCCTGAGATTTTCAATTTCGGTTTTATCTTGCATGGACTGCATTCGTAATTCCTGCAATTCATACAGGTCCTGTTGCGAGTTTTCGGTTTGCATGCGCAACCAAGATGATTCACGTTCAAGCTCACTTTTAGCTTGTTCCAAAGTGTTAAGATTTTCTTGTAGTCTAAGAATGTCATTTTGGTGGGCACTACAATCATCTGTAATGCGCTCAAGTTGCTCAGATAGTTGTCTCTTTTCGTAATTAATTTTTTCAAGTTGCTCACCAAGTTCACATTCCAATTCATCAAGTTCGGTAACTTTAGCGGACAACTTACCATCATAAACTGCCTTCTGCCTTTCCATATCTGCTTCAGTCTTTGTCAACTGTTCTCTGAGAGTGTTAAGTTTCAGATCATAATCATTGCTGGCGGAAGTTTTAAATTCAGTGAATTCTTTTTCCAATTTCTGGTATTGTGTTTGCAAAAGGTTAAAATCTGTTTGCAGTTTACGATAATTCTCTTCTATAACTTCTCTCTCACTTTGTGAATCAATCAAACGTTGAGCTATAACTTCATCATGTTCGGATAGCATATTTAAACGGTAAATTAATTCATCTTCCACCTTGAGGTGTTCCTCAGTCTTCGTTTGCATTTGCTCATCCATAATATTAACTTTGCGCTCCATAGAAGCTCGTCGTTCTTCAAAGCCTGATACACACTCCTGCAAGCGACAGATTTTCTCTTTGAATGTATTATTTTCCTGTTCCAGAGTCTCTATGTATGACATATCTTCCTGCAATTTGGCTTGTATGCCATCGTGCAAGGTTTCCAAACGAGCAATGGTTTCCTGGAAGTTGGCTTTTTCACTATTGTATTTTTCATTCAGTTTATTGTATGCATCCTGTAGAGCTGCCAACTCGTCTCTTACTGGCTGCTGTATGAAAGCATCCAGTCGATGTTGGGTGGTAGGTGACAGCATTTCTTCTTCTGGACAAGTTGTTAGCTTTTCTTGCAGATCTTTGAGTTTTGCTTGCAGTTTTTGAATCTGACCATTGCGCTCTTTAATTACAGCTTTGGACTTCTCAAATTTTAAAGATTTTACCTTTAATTCTTCGGTAACTTGTTTCAATTTGTTTTCCAATTCATTGTTTGAGTGAGCTTGGCTTTGGGATGAATTATCTTGAAGACTCTCTAATGCCTTAGTAAGCTCCTGTAGTTTTTCAGAGTTTTCATAATCATGTTCTCTTAAGGACATTAACTCATTCTCCAATTCTTCGATAATGTTATCAGCTTTTTCAAGTTTTTCTGTCTTGTCTTGTAGTACTTTATTTAAATTCGTATAGTCTGCATTTTTTACCGAAGATTCATTACCCCAATCGGTTAGTTGCTCTTGAGCAGCCATTAAGGATTGCCTTAGGTCCTCAATTTCTTTAACTTTCAGTTTAAGATTTTCTTGAGTACACTGAAGTTCATCTTTTAATTGATCAGTTTCATTTAATTCACCCCAATCAAAAGTTAAAGATGAACTTTGTTGAGCTGATTTCAAATCATTCTCTATTTTTTCTACAATAGCTTTTGAAGCTTGTAATTCGTGACGCAGTTGGTCAGCTTCGAAATTTTTCTGTTGTATGGTCATATGCGCCTTTTTTAAGTCTAGTTTTAATTGCTGAGTCTCATTTACATTATCTACAACTAAGTTTGATTGTTGTGCGACTGCTAAATCATCATACATTTTTTGGTCTTGAGTCTGAGACATTTGAAGATCTCTTTTAAGTTTTTTGCTTTCTAAGCCGCTGTTTGATAGAGATTGTTTGAACTCTTCGACTTCTTGCAATTTAACTCTTAATTGTTCCTGAGTTAAAAGAAGCTGATTTTGCAAACTTTGAATCTCCAACAATGATTCTTGCCCAGAATTTTCGATTTCAATTTCGTTTTTATTTAACTTCTGTTGTAACTGTTGCACCTGCTGTTCAAGAGTTTGTTTGACATAAACGATTCCTACTAGTTCTTGGGACTTTTCTTTTAGTTGTTGCTGAGCCCTTTGAAGTTCTTCTTGGAGTTGATGATTCTTCTCATTTAAAATCTCTAGTTCTTGTGTATTGTTAGATTGAGCTTGTTCTTCCAGCAACTTCAACTTGCTTTCAAATTCTATGCATTGTTGGGCCTTCTTTTTCAAATTTGCAGCATATTTTTTGAGTTTATCCAACTGTTCTTTGTTGCGATGTTCTAAATCTTGAACCTTTTGTTGGCTTGTGGCGAAAGTGGCTAACTGCTCGAGTTGTTGATTGAGTTGGTCCTTTTGTTGTTTGTTGATTGTAACCATTTCTTGATACTGTTTTAATAATGCCTGATAATTTTCATCTAATTTAGTCATTTCTTGTTTGTTATTATCAAACAATTCTTGTAAAAAGGAAATTTCATCTTCTTTTTCTATTATTTTGTTGGCATTTTCTTCCATTGTCTTGTACAGATCTATAATTTGTTGGTTTAGTGTATCAATAGTTTCTTGTTTATTGGATAATTCCTCAACTTGGTCTTGAACCAAGTGTTTGTTAATTTTTAAAGATTCTTTAAGTTTTTCACATTCTCTTTGCAAGTCATTAGTTAGTTCAGTTCCTTGGAGAGCAGAAGTTTGCTTAAGTTCTTGCAGTTCATGTTTTAACTCTAAAGCTTTCTCTTCATGCTTCTGTAATTCTAATAGTTTAAGATTCATTTCATGTTCATGCTCTTTGTAGGTCTCTATAAGTTGTTGCTTTTGCTCATCAACCAAGGTCTGTAATATTTCCATTTCCTGTTCATAAGTATCACATTTCGCCTCGAGTTGTTTTCTTATTCTGGTAAATTGTTCGATTTGTTTTTCATGTGTCATCTCCTTGTCATTGATAACATGATCAAAATCTTCAGATAGTCTTTTAAGATTAGCTAATTCCTGCGAAAGTTCCGAGATCTCTGTAGACTTTTCATCTAGTCCTGTTCTGGCTTCATACAGTTCCTGAGTTAAGTCTTCTACACGAGATTGGAGTTCGCTTAATTGTTTTTCATACTGATCGATTTGTTGTAAGGATTCTTGATATTTCTTGTTAGTTTCGTTGTGCAATTCTTTGTCTTCTTCTGACTGTATAGCTTGCCTTTCTTCAGAGCAGAATCTATTGTCTGTTTGATCTTCTTGTTGATCTCTAGCCTCATCTAGTAAACGCCGTAATTCTTGTATGGTGGCTCTAAGTTCGCGATTTTGGGCAGTTAATTGCTCATACTCGGCCAAAGCCTTTCCATTTGGTGCCGTTACTGCTACTACAGTTTCTACCACCGTTACTGTCTCTACAGCACTGCTAGCCTCTTTGACTTTTTGCAATAACTCGCTAAGCTGGGAATGGGCATTTTCGGCTTCCTTGGCCAATTTTTTGGAAACATTGAATTTGCTTTTTTTGTCATTGGCCTTGCGATAAGCCTCTAATTCGCCATTTAGTTTGGATAAAGATTTTTCACACTTTTCGAACAAAGTTTCACTGTCATCCAAAGCGGCCACCACTTCGGTGGATTGCTGTAAAGAAGTTAACTCTTGAGACAACTGGGTCTTTTGATTTTTAAACTCCTGCATTTGTGTACTCAAAGATTCCTTTTCTTTTATAACAGTAGTTAATTTAGTTTGTATTTCATCGTAATCTTCCACTTGTTTACTGAACTTTTCATTTAAATCCTCTTTTTCCTGAGTTAAATCTTTAATACGCTGCAACAGCTCATGATTTTCTGTGGTCAAAAGCTCCATTTTCTCCAAAACTTCTCTTCTTTCGGTTGTAAACAGTTCAATCTTATTCATTAGCTCTGAACTTTCTTCGCGTAATTTATTAAGACTATCTGTAATTTCGGGACTTATCTCAGTTTGTGTTAGTTCATTGACAGCCTCCTTTTGCGAGGCCTCTTCACTGGAATCACCTAAACGCTTGTTAAACTCCTCTAGTTCTTGTTTTTCCTGTTGCGTAAGCCGTTCTACAATTTCTATAGATTCTGCAGAGGAAGAAGATTTGGAAAGTTTGTCAACCTTATCTAAGAGCTCTATGTTCTCATTTAGATAATGTTCAAGTTTTTTATCTAGTTCGTCTTTTTGTTTATTAATTTTTTCTATCATTTCACAAGATTCTTGCAATTTTAGTTCTTTTAATTGCAAGTCTTTGCGTAATGTTGTTAATTCTTCCGTTAACTCATTGACTTGTTCCTCCAATTGTATTTCTTCTAACTCGGAGGTAACACGTGACTGTTCTCCCTGTTTTAAGGACTCCAATTGAGCTTCTTTTTCTTTTACTAATAATTCTAAGCTCTCGAATTTGTCTGCACATTCTTTATGCAAATCTTGTTTGGTTTCATCATCTTTGGAACTTGATTGTGACGTTTCCATTTGAGTCAATTGCCATTGACCTTTTTCATCTTCTAATTCAGTAATCTTTTGCTGCAATTGCTCTTTTTCTTTTGTTAATTTTACTACTTCTTCGTGTAGATTTGAACCCTTTTGCAATTTTTCTAATTGTTTCTCTGTCTGCTTACACTTCAATTTCAACTTGATCATGGCTTTGTTGGAATCATCTAGTTTCTGTTTCAATTGCTGATTTTCTATCTCCATTTCTGGATTGTTAGAATCGTGGTTGCCGGAAGTAGAAGAAAATAGTGGTTTGGTCTTAGAGGTAGATTCTAATTTCTCTTTAAGCACCATAAAATTAGCATTTAAGACATTCAGTTCTATAGTTTTTTCCATAAGCTCTTCCTCGTATTTCTTTTGCATTTCCTGCGACTTCAATAATTCTTCACTTTGTGCTTTAATACATGCTTCTAGGCTAGCTAGTTTTTCAGCAATGGAATTGTCACTGACTTCAAATTTTTCTTGTTCGTTTACTTTAGCTTTAAGATCAGAATTCTGTGCTCTTACTACAAACAACTCATCCATTAGTTCTTGTATTTGTTTGGCCATTTCAGCTTTGACTTGGCTGTCAGTATCTTCAGGTGAGTTCTGTTCTGTCGAAGTAGATGAGTTAGAGTTTCCAGTAGTAATTTTAAATTCGGAACACATTTCCTCGGATAGTCTAAGTTTTTCTTTTGAAACTATAACATCAGCCTGCAATTCTTTAATTTGTTCTTCTAACTCAGTACACTTTGAGGTTAAATCGCATCTGGTAGTTTCCAAAACGTCATTGATTTCATTAAGTTCTTGTATACGTTTCAGCTGGGTCTCAGATTCCTGTTTTAGCAAGCGATTTTCGTTCAATATCTCCAAAGTATCTGCAGATTCTTTTGATTTAAAGACCTCCAATTCGTTCCTTAATTCTTCTACCTTATTTTGTAGTTGAGCGGTTTTGTTTTCTTCATTTTCAGCTGAAAAAACTTCCAGTTGTTTGTTAAGTATTTTCACTTGTTGTTGTAACTGGACATTTTCCTGATTTAAAATCTCAATTTGTTGCTGTAATTTTTGGTGGTTATTTTTATTGGTAATTCTTTCTATTTCTAATTTCAATTCATCATTTTCCTTTAACAATTTGGCAGTTTCTTCAGAAGCTTCAAAATCTGTTATTTCTCTACTGTTTTGAAGTTTTTTCAGTTCCTCCTTTAAAGTAATTTCTTTAGTTTCAAATTCTTTTTCTTTTACTTTTACAGACAATTCTAATTCAGAAATTTTCGCCTCTAAAAGTTCGTTGTTACTGCTGGAAACATTTGCCATATTATTGCGTTGATTGTTTTGTTTCTCCTTATCAAGCTGCTTTTCCAAAAGACGACATCGATTTTCTAGGAATTTTATACGTTCTCTCTCCAAACTGAAGTGTTGTGTAGTTAGATCCGTTGCCGATTTATGCCGTTCACGGCTTACAGACGTGAAATGTACTAAACTACTTAAATCTGACATGGATCTACCTAATTCGGTAGTATCCTCTAAACATTGTTGTGTGGTTTCGAATTTATCTTTCAGTTGTGAAACCAACTGCTCTAAATGCTGCTTACTGGAGGCCTTTTGTGCCATACGCAACTTATTTTGTTCCAATTGTTGTCTCATTAATGCAATTTTTTCACTGCTTTGCATTGAGTAAGGAGTGGACGACGAGGGTGTTTCATTTCTTAACGGGATTTGTGGCTTTAACGGTGTAGACTTGGGCGTAGGATTTGGTGTTGAAGCAAAACTAGGTGTTGGCGATTGCAGGGAAAATTGTTGTTGGGAAGTTGATAACACATTTGCATGTTCTTGAGCCCCAAAGGAAACCTCTGTGGAAGGCACATCTGTTGTGTAGGTAGAAACATTTAAGCCTTGTTTACTTTTGGCTTTTGATTTCAACAGCCTTTCGGCAATATTTTTAACTTTTTCCTGTGCTGCTGATTTACTTGAGCCATGGGCTGCTCCTGATTTGCGTACTAATTCCTTTAGGGCGGATATTTTTTCCTGTAAAATTTTGGATTAGTACAGTTTTAGAAATACAAATATTGGCATAAGATTAATTTGGTTGTACTTTCTACTGTAACCAGATAGTAACAGTCATGTTCTAGAATCGAAATAAAAACCGAACAAAGTTTATATATTTTACTGCTTTGAATTAAAAAATTTAATTTCCAAAGTAATTTTTTGTATTGGAACTAAGTGCAATTAGGGACAGATGTTTTATCCTTGATTCTAAGAAAGTCTAGGTAGAATTTTACTGCCTGTGGCCGAAGTTGAAAATTTCATTTAAAACTACAATTGGTTTTTGTTTTGAATGTGAATGTACTACAGAAGACTTCCTTTCAATTTTGGCGAGCAGATATTTTTTACACCTCGATTTTCACCAGCTTTCGTTTTCAAGTAATTTCGTTCGGATGAAGAACTTTACAAAATTTAAGTACCTACTTAAAAAATCTATAGCCAAGATCTGCAAAAAAACTTCACTTTCACTTACCTGTTGTTGTAGAAAACTCTCCTGCAATTGTTGTTGCTGTTCGTTCGTATCGGACGACATGATAAAAATATGTTTTTTTTTCGTTTTCTAACTAGGTATATTTTTTTTTTGTTAAATCATTTACAGATGTAAAAAGATTTAAACTATATAAATTCCTTAAAGCAGTACTAAACAAATATTTAAAATAATAAAGTGCTAAACAATAACTTTTGTTGTTGTTGTTTTGTTTTTAATAAAATAGTTCGGATGATGATTTCGTTGGCTAAACTCGAACATTGGTACTTGTACTAGAAGAAAATAACAAACACAAAAGTTGGTTTTAATATGCAAATTAACAACAAATCCCGACAATTAAATATACATAGAACAAATATCTAGTATTTTTACATCTATGATCACATAAATTTAAACACACAAAAAAGAAAAGGCTCAATGCCACGAAAAAATAAAATGGTTTATCTGACGTGTTCAGTTCCACATTTAGTTTATGTTTTTGCTTCAAATTTCAATTGTTTTGTAAAAACTTTATATTACAACGATAGAATGGAGTTAAAATAATTGTTTTCTTATGTTTTAATTATTTGTTACGAGATTTTAATTAGTAAATTACCATAAATTTTTATTGAACAAAATTTATTAAAGAAAAAACACACAAATTGAGTCCATGTCAGCAAATTACTATGTTGTAAAAAATAGTACTAAAAATTATAACGTTGTATTTTAAAAGTAACCAGGAAGCTATTCGATTAATTCACACGAATAAGATATTAGCAGTGTTACCACCAGCAAGATTCAAAATTGCACTTGAGATGAAGCAAAATTACCCGATTTAAATGAAATTACACCTGATATAAAATTTAAGTGTTATTTAATAAAAATACATTTACAAAGAAGCAAACTCACCTGAAGCGTTTACATACGAAACATTAGAAGTCAGACAGAAATTAATACTTGTATGTAAACTACGAAAAGTAAGAAAGAGAAATGAAAAAATGTCCAGTACAGATAGTCATGTACTACACACTCTACCTTTTCGACCCCTCGCCCTCAAACTTCGTCCGTCCGGCAAGAAATGTCCCTAGTGTAAATTGGGACTTAACTTTAACACTAATATGATGTTAGTGTTAGGTATAGACTCATCATGTTAGAGGTTTTCTCATGTTATAACAGGGTTATTAATGCAAATGTTTTAATAACGCTTTTATAGCGTCATGTTATAACAGCAAATCATGTCAGTTTTAGACGGGGAGTAATAAAAAAAAGCGTTGATTAGAAATAAAAAATTAAATTTACAAAACTGAAATAGCATTCTCTTTTCCCTTCTCTCCTAAAAGATCAAGACTTCAAGAGTCAAACTTGACGTGTGTGAACCAGCACTCATACTCTTAAAAATTTTAACGAACTTGCCTTTAGTGGCGGTTCAAGCACGTCAAGTCTTGAACTTTTTGTGCCGGTTCACACACGTCACTTAATATTAGCTTTCCAGTGTTTCAATTTACGTTCAAGCAAACATCTGATTTCAAGGTTAGTGAGCAAATTTTTCGTTTGTCTTTATAAATTTTTTTCTTGATGACTTCTTGAAAGTAAATTCCTCAAAAATTGCGTGCAGCCTACGTCACAGCTTTCAATTTTTGGAAATTTTGACAGACAGTATATGCAAGTGCCGGTCTACACAAGTCAAGTTTGACTCCTCAAGTCTTGAGTTTTTAGGAGAGAGGGGAAGAGATACGGCATTCTCTTTTCCTATCTCTCCTAAAAGCTCAAGACTTGACGAGTCAAACCTGACGTGTGTGAACCAGCTCTAAAAGACTATCAAGAAAAACTTGAGCGTGTAACTGCAGTGTTATGAGCGATTTTTAATGCGGTTTCTACACGCTATTGAAAATGACCAAAAATTTTTCGTAATGAAACTATTTTTGTTTTCATGAACGAAATGGGAGACAAAAACTATCAAAGTACACTTTATATCCACTGTTGCCAATTTAGAGATTTTCCCGCTAAATCTAGCGTTTTTGAAATGTCAATCGCGGGGAAAAATATGTTTTAGCGGTAAGCGGGAAATCTAGCGATTTTCAAAGAACTCTCAGCGGCTCATTTTCGCTACAAAACCTTTCTCAAATTAAAAATTTACAGATTTTTTACTTTTTCTTTTTGTTTTTCTGGCTAAAAACTTCTGGTTTATGTTCACGGTTTTAATTACTTTTATACAGGGTGTTCTTGAAATCGAAAACGCATGAATTTAAAACGTCGTTTTTTAATAAGATTTCTGTGATAAATGAATTTTATGACAAATATTTTACAAATATTTCTCTATTAAACAGAATTTCATAACAAAAATTATAAAAGTTTGATTAAAAGTGCATTAAAAATAACTACCAAATTCTTGCATTTTGCGTTTTCGATTTCCAAAACACCCCTGATAGTTTTAGTGAACTGAAGATGGTATATGACATTTTTTTTCGATTTTTAGTTAGTATTTTGTTAATCCTGTATGTAACAATTCACAACTTTAAGCACGTATAAGGCATCTCCGTCTGTCTATGCGTCTGTTGTCACTTCCAAACGACTCAAAAGGGAATATAAATATTGGCATCAAATTATTTAGAATTCACCTAAGCAGTTTGGGATTGCAGTCCAGCACAATCGGTTCAGTAGGAAAAGTGCTATAAATTAAAATGTGGAACAACCACCCTAAAAACTAACTAACTAATAAGATTATGCACAAATTCGTTCCATATGACTAAAAATCATACTGTTAAATCGGTCCATAATTATCGATAGGAAAAAAGCTCTAGTGTGCCTAAAAACGTAACAAATAATGCTATTGTAATAAATTTGGTCCGCCACAGTTTAATATGGCTAGAAATCACGCTGTCAATTTTCGTGATTATCAGTCCATATTTTACCATAGGCCCTATATAAAACCTTCTCTTGGAAAACAGAACGTCTAAAGCCCTAAAAAATAATGCTATTTTTTAAATTTTGCTTTGTCACAGTTTTATATGACTGGAACTTACACTGTCAACTATCGTGCAGATCAATCCTTAACTTACCATAGGCCCCATATAAAGCATACTCTCGAAAAAAGCTATAGAACGCGTAGAACCGTAAAGCTTTCAATCTATGTTCTATTATAATAACATTTGGTCAGTCAAAGTTTTATAAGACTATAAATTACTTGTTCAAATTTTGTGAAGATCAGCCCATAATTTACCATATGTCCCATATAAACCCACTTCGGAAATATTCTAACTGTAGGTGGAGGGTATCAAAGATTCGCATAGATGAATATATAACTCTAACTTATTTTCTTTTAAGAATAAAATGACTAGGGAAGTTGGAAACCATAGTATGTAACGTAATTGAGAGTCATATACCTTTAAAAAAGCAGCCTATATCTTGATTTATATAAAACTTTAAAAAATGTTTAGGTTTTAGCGGTAGTTTTAAAAAAATTCCCGCTAAATTAAATATTTAGCGGTTTCTAGCGGTTTTGACGTCCGATTTGGCGGGAAATGCTCAAAAAAAGTTGGCAACAGTGTTTATATCAATAAACAAATATGCTTCCGAACGGAAGTAAGTAAGTAAGTAAGTAAGTAAATTTTTTATTGAGACTTATTTTTTTTAATCTTATTACAGAAAATGAGATACAAATCGAAAGTATAACATAGTAAATCTTAGAACTGTATTTGTCTTGTTCTAATACACATTAAAAGAATAAGCAGCTTGCAATTTGAAAATTTTAAATATATAATGGATACGTTTTGATATAGCTAAACAATGTTTGCTCCCGACATTTACAATGACAAACAGAGCGAATCTGTTAACAAAAAATATAATATAAAAACACTTAAAACTAATTAACATACTGTTAAATAAAATATCAAAACAGGGTATACCTTCATATCACAGAGTTTCATTTAAGTTATCAAACGAATGTTTGTATAAACGTTAATCGGAAAAATTTTAAACAATGCTAAGTACCCGAAGATACAAAATTAAATTGTAAGTATATAATAAATAAATAAATTTTAAGTTTGTTAAAAGTATATCACAGGTCATAAAAAAATTAAACCTAGCCTCTATGAGAGCCAGGATGAGTCTTTTGGTAAAAATCTGGCAGCATAAACAAGACCGGGACTTCATCAAAATTTTCCGAAAGGACACCAATTGGTGAGATATAAGGATATGTTGACCAATTCGTGTTTTTTTCAGCATCAAAAATCTCGTTCATAAAGTTGTTGTCATTATGAACGAGATTATTAACAAACTTATTTTGTAGCATCAATGCATATCTACAAAAGGGCGCGACCGAGGAGTTTTCGTAGATATATTTGTTAGAAAATCTTTTCGTTTAACTCTCAAAATTCCTTTTTATGCACTTCCGCAATATTTTCCTTTCAAAAATTTCCAACTCTTTGGCTACAATAGGGGAAATGGTGAACCAGATCGGAAATGCATATACCATGACTGATCGAATTGCGACCTTGTACAGCAAAAGCTTTGTATTCTGGGGAAGAAATCTACTGTTCATCAGACTGGAAAACATACCAGAGATGCGCTTTGCTTTTGTAAGAACCAATCTTCCATGATGATTAAATTTTAACAAGTTATTAAAATTAACACCAAGGTATTTGATATTAGACTTGAAAGGTATCTCAGCACCATCAAGAGATAGATGAAGAAGTTTGCTTTGCGGCACCACAAATCTTGCGCACTTTCCAGATGCGTTTCTAATGCAAATGGCCTCAGATTTGGAAGCATTTATTCTAATGCCCCAGGTTTTGTAAAAAACGTTTATAGCTCCGAGGTGGAGGGCCGCACTATTCAGAGCCAGTATAGGGGATTCGTCATGAGAATATATCATGCAGTCGTCCGCATACAGAATTGCCTTTGAATTTCCAACCGAGTGGGGGAAATCGTGTAGAAAAATGTTAAATAAAAACGGCGCCAGCACACTCCCTTGAGGAACACCGCTTTTAACCATACCAATGTTGGAAGATGCATCGTTGATTTGAACGCTAAATTTTCGGTCCGAAAAATAACTGTAAAACAATTTGATTAAAAATGGGTCTATATTAAGATCCACCAGCTTGTACAGAATTCCTTTGTGGCATGCTGAATCAAACGCCTTTTCAATGTCCAGGGATATGGCAACTGTGCAGATTTTATTTCTCAAATTATTAACCACATCAGTATGAAATTTTAGAAGCGCATGTTGAGTAGAATGATACCGTTTAAAGCCAAATTGGTATGCTGACACTGGGTTGACCACAAATTCATTTTCAAGCTTCAATTTCAGGATGTGCTCGAAAATCTTACCAATATTTGATAACATTGATATTGGACGGAAGTCTTCAATCTTATCGCTGTTTTTCCCCTTCTTGATGGGTATGATCTTAGCCGACTTCCACATTGTGGGGAAGTATCCATTATTAAGGCAGTTATTGAAAACAATTGTCAGCAGATTCAGAGTGGTGTCGGGGAACTTTCTAATCACAAAATTTGAAATCCCATCAATACCATAAGATTTCTTGTTGTTAATAACCTTTACGATGCCTTTAACTGTTTGAAAATTGGTGAAGTGGTAAGAATCATTGCTCTCCAAAGCGTTAAATGATCTGTCAAAGGAGTAAATGTGATCGGAAACAACATTCAGACATGCTGAGACACGCTGATCCAGGTCGGTGACAGCTCTTTCTGGCAGTTCCTCAGAATATACTGATGAATAATAATTAAGGAAATGATGGGCATTTTCATTGTCATCAGTTATAACGGTATCATTTATAACAATTTGTTGACAAAAAGGGGATTTTTTGTTACCGATGACATTGTAGATTTCCTTAAAAGCTGTGGGACCAGGCCTAATATTTTCTAATCTCTCATTGAACTTTTTAGCTTGATCCAAGTTAACAAGTTCCTTGATAATGATTTTAAGCAATTGTATTTGTTTAGACAATATATTGTATTCATAACTTAGTCTATTTCCCGTACGGTGATAGATTTTTTTCAACTTCCTCTGCCATCTATGCTTAATAGAGAAGTATTATTTTACTTGTTCTGACAATGGAGTCTTGTTGTTTTTAAATTCAATTCTTTCTGAGTGGGCATTATGAATTGAGTTAAATTTGGAATTAAATTCGTTAATTAGGTCATCAATTTCAAAATTTTGCAAATTATTATCCTCGGCAGGCATAATACTTAGTGAAGAGATTTCCATGTCGCGACGAAACAGATTCCAGTTGGTTTTTTTATAAGAATTAGAGAAACGTGGAGAACGCATTACAAGCTCGGATAAATCTAATTGTAGTTCCAGCTTAATTGGAAAATGGTCCGAAAATGTTGGGAGGCTTGACATTTTAAAATTTGGGAGACTGTCGTTAATAAGGTAAGCACTAACCAGAAAGTGATCTAGGAACGAAGAACCATTTGGAAAGGATGGACAATTGTCACAGAGGCGTAAAACGTCCACTGCATGGTCCTGAAGCCAACTGTGTAGGACTTTACCATTGGAATTCTCAAAAGTATCACCCCATTCCTGATTTTTTGCGTTTAAATCTCCGCCCAATATAATGCCATCAAAACTATTAGCCGCGTCTAATATTTTGCTTAGTCCATCGTAAATCTCCAACGTAGGAAAATTGCAGGGTATGTATACAGATCCCACTAGAAATTTTTTCCGTGAACCATTTGAATTGGATTCTATTGTAATAAAGGTGCAAAAGAACTTTATGCCCCTAATACTATAACGACTATATGAAATTTTTTCTTTTATGGCAATGGCCACTCCAATAGGTGAGTTATCATACAAAAAGTCGTAACCTCTTAGTACTACTTTTCTATTTGTTTTCAGATGGCATTCTTGAATGAAGCCAATGTCAATGTTGTTGTGAAATAATGTATTATTAAGATCTATTCGACGACTTGTTTCCACAAGAGATCTTACATTGAAGGACAGCAGGTTAAGAAATCTAAGGCCCATTGGAGCCTTTAACTTTATTGAAGAGGCGCAAAAACTCTGCTTTTGCATCTATTTCAGACATGATTCTGTATTCACCAAGAAATTTGTTAATTTCTTGCTCTAAGGTCAGCGCAGGTCCCATAAAAAAATCAGCGAGTTTCATAAACTCCTGAATTATTGATGATTTTGGAACATTTTCATTTGAGTGGAAATGACTGGCATAAGACCTACCCTGTGTAACTGGCGCAGACCTTAAAGCTCTGTCAACGTTGTTTGATACTGTTGTTCTTTCCTCGCGTGCTTTTTTTAAACGCTCCTTTTTGTTATTAAGATATTTCTTAAATGCAGGGCAGCCACGCCAGTTTGCTGGATGGCCAGATTCACCACAGTTTACACAGCATGGTTCGGATGTTGTTTTTTCCTGCTCATTGTTACGGGAGCACTCTTTGGGCTCATGTTTTAGATTGCACTTAACACATTTAAATTGTGCATTACAATTTATCGCAATATGTCCCCAGAGTTGACAGTTGCGGCATTGGATCTCGTTATCCTTTCGTTTTGGTTTTTCCCAAACAATACATTGACTGAGCAAGAATTTTATGTGGGAAACATCATTTAATTTTTTCCCAGGCACCAAAGTTACAAGAAAGAGCCCAGTATCAAAATCATTTTTCAATGAAAATTTTGTTGTAAACTTGGACACCTTAGATATCACACCAGGAACAGAAATGTCTAAGGCAGACTTAATTTCATTAATTTCAGTATCGTAATATAACCCACGTATGACCAAGGACATTTGTTTATTTTCCTTAGGAGTGAACGAGTATGAGCTGATTTTCCTTTCCTTTAAAAGGGCCATCATGTCAGCATGTACTGCAGCATCTGACAAATAGAGTTTACTTTTATGCTGATTTACATTTTTTATTTTAAACAAAATTTTCGGCGTAATTTCTTCAAGTTGCTGTACAAGTCGCTTTATGTTGACGTTGTACAGAAAAATGGGGGGGCAAAAGGACTTGCCGGTAGTGGCAGTATGCTCATTAGGCAAAGACGATGGATTACGCGTGCCTTTACGACTGACATTATTTTCGATTGGAATCTCCAAATCTGCAAGTGCAGCAAATCTATTATGTCGGTTGGGAGCAGCCCCATTCAAGCTCGACACATCCACAATAGCTGGAGGAGTCGCGCCATCAACTCTTCTTCTTTTAGTACAATTGTCAACACCATTTACGTCCATTGGAATTTCGCCCATGGGCTGTCTACCAGACGGTATGTCGTCATCCTCCATCACAACGGGTATGAAGATACCAAATTGCTAACAATAGCAATTTAATTGCCTATAGCAGTGTTAAAATTTATCAAAATAAAATAATATTCGCAAAATATACAAAAATTTTCCGCTTTTTTAATGTTGTTACATCAAGGTTGCCAGATCTTTTTTCCTTCCGAACGGAATTGTACTCTGTGCAGAGAAGCAAGCCGATTAAAAATTTTCGGCGGCGGCTGAAGACCAAAAATATTCGGCGGCGGCGGCTGAGCTGCTTTGCGCCGATTTTTTTGACGACTAAAAAAAATATTTGGCTGCGCCGAACTTATGTACAGTAAACATATAGATAAACAAAACAAAAAGACAAATAATGATTTATTCGTTTAAAAAGTAAAGATTTTATAAAAGATAAATTAAATGTTTAGATAAAAAAAATATTTACAGCAAATACCTTGTTAGTTGTACTACGGTCACTAAAAGATATTACAATAAGATTTTCTTAAAATTTAGAAACATCAGGCATTTTTAAATAGTAAATTAATTAATTTTTTTTGTTATTTATTAATTAAGTTTGTGGTCCATTATTTTTTATAAAAATAATTGTTTTATTTAAACCGATATTTCGTCACACCTTTGTGTAACTACTTTAGGGAAAATTAACGAACATGTCGACTGCAGATGTTCTTTGTTGTGTAAAACTTTTTGTTTTTGCCTTGACTGCGACTGTTTTCATTTAATGAATCAGAAGTAAAGGCAAAAGTTTATTTTTGTCCAATGACATATGAAGAAGTCGAAGTAACAGCACAATCTTATGACTTTTACTATCTCAACTGCAGCTTTTTAAACACTGCACTTAGGCCCGTTTTCACAACTTACCGATAGCTAAAAGTAGACTTTAACCGGCCTTTTAAAAAGTTTTCCATTATTAAAACTCAAAGCTCAATCGTAAAGAGCGATAAAGTAAATTAAGGTTTATCCTACCTGGTATGTTAAAGTAAAGTTGTAAAAATGGTACACTTATATACGGTTAGTTGGAAAACGGGCCTTAACCAACTTTTCCACATGCAAAATACAAAAAAGTTTCGTTAAAACTCTTTAAGTATTTGTATAAGGCAACAGTGCTACAAAATTAATTAAATACCGATTTTCGTAAGTATTCACTAACTTAAATAATATTAAACAAGTAAGAGTGCTATATTCGGCTATGCCGAATCTTATATACCCTTCACCATGGTTTGGAAAGAACAGAAGTTTATATATATATATTTAAATACATGTATATATACATGTATATTTATAAAATATATATCGTTTAGTTTTATTTAATTATTTGCACATGATTGCGTGCTATTAAATATATTAAAAGTTTAATTAATATATAGCACGTTAAGTTTTGATCGAATTTCAGTATTTGGTCATGCCGACATCTTAAAGTATAAAATTACCATTTACTTTGGTGATAAAACTTGTAGTCGGGAAGTTCTATGGTTCACGAAAATAGGTATTAAAAAAAACTATATTTTTGACATTACTTTTTTTTTTACCGATATTCCGAGTTTTTCTAAAGATTTCCGATTTCCGATATTTTGATATCTAAAACGTATGAATAGGTCATAATACAGCTCTAAAATTTTAGTTTTTATAAAAATGTTAATGTTTTTAGTCCTTTTTTGGAGTATTTTGCACATAACTTAACCATTTTTAACCGATTTGGCAGATTTATATACCAATGTGCTTAAAAATAATATTTCCATTAAATTGGCTTATAGGCATATATATATATACCTACATATTTGTACATATATTTAAGCAAACTTAATTATAAAAAAAACAAACTTAATTATAAAATAAAAAACAAACTTAATTATAAAAAAGAGTAACTTTTGGGATTTCAGTATTTTGATTATAACTCAGGCATTTTTTAACCGATTTGACAGATTTATATACCGACGTGTTTAGCAAGAAATTTACCATTTATTTGTGTTATAAAACTTGGACTCGGGAAGATCCATGGCTACCGAAAATGGGTATTTAAAAAAAAACCGGTTTTCCCGAGTCCTTTATAAAATATGTTCTACTTAAAATTTCCGATATTTTGGTATATAAGTCATTTCCATAGGACATATGACAGCCCTAAAATTTAGGTTTTTATACAATTTTTAAAACGTATGAATAGGTCATAATACAGCTGTAAAATTTTAGTTTTTATAAAAATGTTAATGTTTTTAGTCCTTTTTTGGAGTATTTTGCACATAACTTAACCATTTTTAACCGATTTGGCAGATTTATATACCAACGTGCTTAAAAATAACATTTCCATTTAATTGGCTTTTAGGCATATATATATATATATATATATATATATATATATACCTACATATGTGTACATATATTTAAGCAAACTTAATTATAAAAAAAACAAACTTAATTATAAAAAAAGAGTAACTTTTGGGATTTCAGTATTTTGATTATAACTCAGCCATTTTTTAACCGATTTGACAGATTTATATACCGACGTGTTGAGCAAGAAATTTACCATTTATTTGTGTTATAAAACTTGGACTCGAGAAGATCCATGGTTACCGAAAATGGGTATTTAAAAAAAAAAAAAATAATTTTGGTCATAACTTTTTTGTATCTGAACCGATTTTTCGAGTTCTTTATAAAATATGTTCTACTAAAAATTTCCGATATTTTGGTATATAAGTCATATCTATAGGACATATGACAGCCCTAAAATTAAGGTTTTTATAAAATTTTTACTTTTTTTTGTACGGGAGGTACCACGCCCACTTCTCCCATCCCGCCCACATTTTGTAGGGTGGTGTGTATTGACAACCAAAATGTGTGTACCCAATTTGGAAACTTTGGCTCTTACCGTTCTCCAGATATACAGAAAAAAGCAATAAAAATACAACAACAACAAGGGATTTTTGGAAAAAATTAGAGGCAGTCGTGGTTTTTTGATCATATCTCAGCCATTTGTGGACCGATCTTGCTGAATTTCAATAGCAAGAAATGGTGGACTATATGTGACATAACTGTAAAACAACCTAGCCGCTATCATGTCTGGATTATCCGGAAAACACATATCAAACGTAAGACGGACAGACGGACAGACGGACATCGTTAAATCAACTTCTCTTCTCATATGGACCCAAAATATATATACTTTATGGGGTCTAAAATCAATATTGTGGAAATTACAAACGTTATGACAAACTTATATATACCCTTTCACACCTGTGGTGAAGGGTATAAAAAGAGTAACTTTTGGGATTTCAGTATTTTGATTATAACTCAGCCATTTTTTAACCGATTTGACAGATTTATATACCGACGTGTTGAGCAAGAAATTTACCATTTATTTGTGTTATAAAACTTGGACTCGGGAAGATCCATGGTTACCGAAAATTGGTATTTAAAAAAAAAAAAAATAATTTTGGTCATAACTTTTTTGTATCTGAACCGATTTTCCCGAGTTCTTTATAAAATATGTTCTACTAAAAATTTCCAATATTTTGGTATATAAGTCATATCCATAGGACATATGACAGCCCTAAAATTAAGGTTTTTATACAATTTTTACTTTTTTTTGTACGGGAGGTACCACGCCCACTTCTCCCATCCCGCCCACATTTTGTAGGGTGGTGTGTATTGACAACCAAAATGTGTGTACCCAATTTGGAAACTTTGGCTCTTACCGTTCTCCAGATATACAGAAAAAAGCAATAAAAATACAACAACAAGGGATTTTTGGAAAAAATTAGAGGCAGTCGTGGTTTTTTGATCATATCTCAGCCATTTGTGGACCGATCTTGCTGAATTTTAATAGCAAGAAATGGTGGACTATATGTGACATAAATGTAAAACAACCTAGCCGCTATCATGTCTGGATTATCCGGAAAACACATATCAAACGTAAGACGGACAGACGGACAGACGGACAGACGGACATCGTTAAATCAACTTCTCTTCTCATATGGACCCAGAATATATATACTTTATGGGGTCTAAAATCAATATTGTGGAAATTACAAACGTTATGACAAACTTATATATACCCTTTTACAACTGTGATGAAGGGTATAAAAAAGAGTAACTTTTGGGATTTCAGTATTTTGATTATAACTCAGCCATTTTTTAACCGATTTGACAGATTTATATACCGACGTGTTGAGCAAGAAATTTACCATTTATTTGTGTTATAAAACTTGGACTCGGGAAGATCCATGGTTACCGAAAATTGGTATTTAAAAAAAAAAAAAATAATTTTGGTCATAACTTTTTTGTATCTGAACCGATTTTCCCGAGTTCTTTATAAAATATGTTCTACTAAAAATTTCCGATATTTTGGTATATAAGTCATATCCATAGGACATATGACAGCCCTAAAATTAAGGTTTTTATACAATTTTTACTTTTTTTTGTACGGGAGGTACCACGCCCACTTCTCCCATCCCGCCCACATTTTGTAGGGTGGTGTGTATTGACAACCAAAATGTGTGTACCCAATTTGGAAACTTTGGCTCTTACCGTTCTCCAGATATACAGAAAAAAGCAATAAAAATACAACAACAAGGGATTTTTGGAAAAAATTAGAGGCAGTCGTGGTTTTTTGATCATATCTCAGCCATTTGTGGACCGATTTTGCTGAATTTCAATAGCAAGAAATGGTGGACTATATGTGACATAAATGTAAAACAACCTAGCTGCTATCATGTCTGGATTATCCGGAAAACACATATCAAACGTAAGATGGACAGACGGACAGACGGACATCGTTAAATCAACTTCTCTTCTCATATGGACCCAGAATATATATACTTTATGGGGTCTAAAATCAATATTGTGGAAATTACAAACGTTATGACAAACTTATATATACCCTTTTACACCTGTGGTGAAGGGTATAAAAAGAGTAACTTTTGGGATTTCAGTATTTTGATTATAACTCAGCCATTTTTTAACCGATTTGACAGATTTATATACCGACGTGTTTAGCAAGAAATTTACCATTTATTTGTGTTATAAAACTTGGACTCGGGAAGATCCATGGCTACCGAAAATGGGTATTTAAAAAAAAACCGGTTTTCCCGAGTTCTTTATAAAATATGTTCTACTTAAAATTTCCGATATTTTGGTATATAAGTCATTTCCATAGGACATATGACAGCCCTAAAATTTAGGTTTTTATACAATTTTTAAAACGTATGAATAGGTCATAATACAGCTGTAAAATTTTAGTTTTTATAAAAATGTTAATGTTTTTAGTCCTTTTTTGGAGTATTTTGCACATAACTTAACCATTTTTAACCGATTTGGCAGATTTATATACCAACGTGCTTTAAAATAACATTTCCATTAAATTGGCTTTTAGGCATATATATGTATATATATATATATACCTACATATGTGTACATATATTTAAGCAAACTTAATTATAAAAAAAACAAACTTAATTATAAAAAAGAGTAACTTTTGGGATTTCAGTATTTTGATTATAACTCAGCCATTTTTTAACCGATTTGACAGATTTATATACCGACGTGTTGAGCAAGAAATTTACCATTTATTTGTGTTATAAAACTTGGACTCGGGAAGATCCATGGTTACCGAAAATTGGTATTTAAAAAAAAAAAAAATAATTTTGGTCATAACTTTTTTGTATCTGAACCGATTTTCCCGAGTTCTTTATAAAATATGTTCTACTAAAAATTTCCAATATTTTGGTATATAAGTCATATACATAGGACATATGACAGCCCTAAAATTAAGGTTTTTATACAATTTTTACTTTTTTTGTACGGGAGGTACCACGCCCACTTCTCCCATCCCGCCCACATTTTGTAGGGTGGTGTGTATTGACAACCAAAATGTGTGTACCCAATTTGGAAACTTTGGCTCTTACCGTTCTCCAGATATACAGAAAAAAGCAATAAAAATACAACAACAACAAGGGATTTTTGGAAAAAATTAGAGGCAGTCGTGGTTTTTTGATCATATCTCAGCCATTTGTGGACCGATCTTGCTGAATTTCAATAGCAAGAAATGGTGGACTATATGTGACATAAATGTAAAACAACCTAGCCGCTATCATGTCTGGATTATCCGGAAAACACATATCAAACGTAAGACGGACAGACGGACAGACGGACATCGTTAAATCAACTTCTCTTCTCATATGGACCCAAAATATATATACTTTATGGGGTCTAAAATCAATATTGTGGAAATTACAAACGTTATGACAAACTTATATATACCCTTTCACACCTGTGGTGAAGGGTATAAAAAGAGTAACTTTTGGGATTTCAGTATTTTGATTATAACTCAGCCATTTTTTAACCGATTTGACAGATTTATATACCGACGTGTTGAGCAAGAAATTTACCATTTATTTGTGTTATAAAACTTGGACTCGGGAAGATTCATGGTTACCGAAAATTGGTATTTAAAAAAAAAAAAAATAATTTTGGTCATAACTTTTTTGTATCTGAACCGATTTTCCCGAGTTCTTTATAAAATATGTTCTACTAAAAATTTCCAATATTTTGGTATATAAGTCATATCCATAGGACATATGACAGCCCTAAAATTAAGGTTTTTATACAATTTTTACTTTTTTTTGTACGGGAGGTACCACGCCCACTTCTCCCATCCCGCCCACATTTTGTAGGGTGGTGTGTATTGACAACCAAAATGTGTGTACCCAATTTGGAAACTTTGGCTCTTACCGTTCTCCAGATATACAGAAAAAAGCAATAAAAATACAACAACAACAAGGGATTTTTGGAAAAAATTAGAGGCAGTCGTGGTTTTTTGATCATATCTCAGCCATTTGTGGACCGATCTTGCTGAATTTTAATAGCAAGAAATGGTGGACTATATGTGACATAAACGTAAAACAACCTAGCCGCTATCATGTCTGGATTATCCGGAAAACACATATCAAACGTAAGACGGACAGACGGACAGACGGACAGACGGACAGACGGACATCGTTAAATCAACTTCTCTTCTCATATGGACCCAGAATATATATACTTTATGGGGTCTAAAATCAATATTGTGGAAATTACAAACGTTATGACAAACTTATATATACCCTTTTACACCTGTGATGAAGGGTATAAAAAAGAGTAACTTTTGGGATTTCAGTATTTTGATTATAACTCAGCCATTTTTTAACCGATTTGACAGATTTATATACCGACGTGTTGAGCAAGAAATTTACCATTTATTTGTGTTATAAAACTTGGACTCGGGAAGATCCATGGTTACCGAAAATTGGTATTTAAAAAAAAAAAAAATAATTTTGGTCATAACTTTTTTGTATCTGAACCGATTTTCCCGAGTTCTTTATAAAATATGTTTTACTAAAAATTTCCGATATTTTGGTATATAAGTCATATCCATAGGACATATGACAGCCCTAAAATTAAGGTTTTTATACAATTTTTACTTTTTTTTGTACGGGAGGTACCACGCCCACTTCTCCCATCCCGCCCACATTTTGTAGGGTGGTGTGTATTGACAACCAAAATGTGTGTACCCAATTTGGAAACTTTGGCTCTTACCGTTCTCCAGATATACAGAAAAAAGCAATAAAAATACAACAACAACAAGGGATTTTTGGAAAAAATTAGAGGCAGTCGTGGTTTTTTGATCATATCTCAGCCATTTGTGGACCGATCTTGCTGAATTTCAATAGCAAGAAACGGTGGACTATATGTGACATAAATGTAAAACAACCTAGCCGCTATCATGTCTGGATTATCCGGAAAACACATATCAAACGTAAGACGGACAGACGGACAGACGGACATCGTTAAATCAACTTCTCTTCTCATATGGACCCAGAATATATATACTTTATGGGGTCTAAAATCAATATTGTGGAAATTACAAACGTTATGACAAACTTATATATACCCTTTTACACCTGTGGTGAAGGGTATAAAAAGAGTAACTTTTGGGATTTCAGTATTTTGATTATAACTCAGCCATTTTTTAACCGATTTGACAGATTTATATACCGACGTGTTTAGCAAGAAATTTACCATTTATTTGTGTTATAAAACTTGGACTCGGGAAGATCCATGGCTACCGAAAATGGGTATTTAAAAAAAAACCGGTTTTCCCGAGTTCTTTATAAAATATGTTCTACTTAAAATTTCCGATATTTTGGTATATAAGTCATTTCCATAGGACATATGACAGCCCTAAAATTTAGGTTTTTATACAATTTTTAAAACGTATGAATAGGTCATAATACAGCTGTAAAATTTTAGTTTTTATAAAAATGTTAATGTTTTTAGTCCTTTTTTGGAGTATTTTGCACATAACTTAACCATTTTTAACCGATTTGGCAGATTTATATACCAACGTGCTTAAAAATAACATTTCCATTAAATTGGCTTTTAGGCATATATATATATATATATATATATATATATATACCTACATATGTGTACATATATTTAAGCAAACTTAATTATAAAAAAAACAAACTTAATTATAAAAACAGAGTAACTTTTGGGATTTCAGTATTTTGATTATAACTCAGCCATTTTTTAACCGATTTGACAGATTTATATACCGACGTGTTGAGCAAGAAATTTACCATTTATTTGTGTTATAAAACTTGGACTCGGGAAGATCCATGGTTACCGAAAATTGGTATTTAAAAAAAAAAAAAATAATTTTGGTCATAACTTTTTTGTATCTGAACCGATTTTCCCGAGTTCTTTATAAAATATGTTCTACTAAAAATTTCCAATATTTTGGTATATAAGTCATATCCATAGGACATATGACAGCCCTAAAATTAAGGTTTTTATACAATTTTTACTTTTTTTTGTACGGGAGGTACCACGCCCACTTCTCCCATCCCGCCCACATTTTGTAGGGTGGTGTGTATTGACAACCAAAATGTGTGTACCCAATTTGGAAACTTTGGCTCTTACCGTTCTCCAGATATACAGAAAAAAGCAATAAAAATACAACAACAACAAGGGATTTTTGGAAAAAATTAGAGGCAGTCGTGGTTTTTTGATCATATCTCAGCCATTTGTGGACCGATCTTGCTGAATTTCAATAGCAAGAAATGGTGGACTATATGTGACATAAATGTAAAACAACCTAGCCGCTATCATGTCTGGATTATCCGGAAAACACATATCAAACGTAAGACGGACAGACGGACAGACGGACAGACGGACATCGTTAAATCAACTTCTCTTCTCATATGGACCCAGAATATATATACTTTATGGGGTCTAAAATCAATATTGTGGAAATTACAAACGTTATGACAAACTTATATATACCCTTTTACACCTGTGGTGAAGGGTATAAAAATACCAAAAATTAATTAAATAACTAATTTTGGCTTAATATAAAAAAAAAATAGAAAAAAAGATAATCAGCTAGCAATTGAGCCGTCGATCAGCCGAGTATATCGGCGCCGTTACGGCTTGCTTCTCTGACTCTGTGACATGGCTGATAATAAATGTACATATACTTTTTTATACCCTTCACCACAGGTGTAAAAGGGTATATATAAGTTTGTCATAACGTTTGTAATTTCCACAATATTGATTTTAGACCCCATAAAGTATATATATTCTGGGTCCATATGAGAAGAGAAGTTGATTTAACGATGTCCGTCTGTCCGTCTGTCCGTCTGTCCGTCTGTCCGTCTGTCCGTCTTACGTTTGATATGTGTTTTCCGGATAATCCAGACATGATAGCGGCTAGGTTGTTTTACATTTATGTCACATATAGTCCACCATTTCTTGCTATTGAAATTCAGCAAGATCGGTCCACAAATGGCTGAGATATGATCAAAAAACCACGACTGCCTCTAATTTTTTCCAAAAATCCCTTGTTGTTGTTGTATTTTTATTGCTTTTTTCTGTATATCTGGAGAACGGCAAGAGCCAAAGTTTCCAAATTAGGTACAAACATTAAGGTTGTCAATACACACCACCCTACAAAATGTGGGCGGGATTGGAGAAGTGGGCGTGGTACCTCCCGTACAAAAAAAATTAAAAATTGTATAAAAACCTAAATTTTAGGGCTGTCATATGTCCTATGGATATGACTTATATACCAAAATATCGTAAATTTTTAGTAGAACATATTTTATAAAAAACTCGGGAAAATCGGTTCAGATACGAAAAATTTATGACCAAAATATTAATTTTTTTTTGAAAAATACCCATTCTCAGGAACCATAGATCTTCCCGAGTCCAAGTTTTATAGCCAAAATAACTCATATAGTCCACCATTTCTTGCTATTGAATTTCAGCAAGATCGGTCCACAAATGGCTGAGATATGATCAAAAAACCACGACTGCCTCTAATTTTTCCAAAAAAAAACCCTTGCGGTTGTTGTTTTTTTGTTTTTTTATTTGAAACATGTACACATGCTTGTACATGATTGTTCGCTTTAATTGAAAAATACATACCTACAAATTAAACTAATAATATGACGAAGTATATTCTATTATAATGCTTTATTATTAACAAGGTTAATAGCTCAATGGTCTGGGCGGTTGCCCAAGAAGGTTTGTTTGTTATATTGCCGGGGTTCAAATCTCGGCATCTCCACCTTTACCAAACAAAAATTTTTTAACTTTTTCCATAAATATTTCTATAAACGATTTTAAAATTATTCAGCGATTTTTGATTTTTTCATTTTATTGACAATATAAATATGCATCGTTCGCCTTACATGTGAAACAAAAAACATATTTTACAATTTGTTTTTGGCTTAAATTTAAATACCTAAGTATGTACGAATATGCAAAAGTTATTTATGTGTATTGGTAGGCATTGTTTTCATGATTGTTGCTTTTTTTTCAGTTATAGAGACGGATTGTCTCTTCTTACATTTCAATTCAAAAATCTTACACGTGTTGCCATATTATTTTTAAAAAATATTATTATTTCTAAAAAAAATCCCATTTGTTATTTGAAAACAAAACATTCAACAATAAGTATTTGCGTACGTAAATGTTTAATTTAATCAAAAAGCTAGAAACATTTAAGTTAGGATAATTTTATTGACGAACCCAATGACATAGAAACAGATCTTAAAATTTGTTCACAGCTTACTCTGACATTAGGCAAGGCAAAGAAATGCTAAAAATTATTTTGAAAACGCTACAAATAATTCTTAAAGTTGTTCATTATATTGTTTTAAATCCTTATACATTTAAGTGACTCATTTTAAACAAAATTAAAATAAATGGTAATATTTAAACAAGTATTTAGGTAGATTTGATAAAGCATCAGATATAAATACCACAATTGGTTAACCTTGAAATTGGAAGGCCCTCTAATAAAAACAAAATACAAACGGTTTTATAGCTATTTTGATTTAAAAGAATTTACAGACATATTTAGACCAGATTATTTTTTTTATATTTTAAAAAAACAGTCATCATTAATTGCGTAAAAGTTAGTTTATAACAATTTATTTTAGTTTTAATCGCTAAAGCGGATCATACACTTGCAATAAAATTGTTCAATTTTACGTATTGTACAATTATATCGCCAATGTGTATGCGATATTCGATGGTAGCACAATATATTGGCAACAATCAAAAGACTTTTGATTTTTATTGCACAACGAAAAGAAAGTGAAATGTGTTGGCAACATTGTATAATGCTGTTTATGCTATTCCTATAGTTTATTTTCACCTTTTTATTGAATGAATGAAACCATTGTGCGACTTATTGCATAATATAGGACAAAATTTAAATAATATGGCGAATATCATATACAGTAATATTGCAAGTGTATGGGCCGCTTAAGACTATTTCATCCAACTTTAAAAATTAATCAAAAGAAGCTTAAAATATTTTTCTAAAAAGCTAATAAAATGCCAAATGGAAATTTTACAGCTAAATCTAAGTTTCTTGTGCTGAATTTACTTTCAAAAATAAAAAATTCCCACACTACTTAAAAGTCTTCATTAAAAATCGCCCAAACATGCAGGCTTATCGTCTTGTAAAAAAATAAAATGAAAATTTTTTTACAATAAAATAAGAATTATCCATTTCCATACGAAATTTAATTTTGACTACAACTATTTTTTTTAGTCAAAATTTATTATAATTTATTATAATACATAAAAAACTTAAGTTATATCAATACCTATTCTTCAATTTTTAAAATAATTCTAAAAAAGCTAGAAACATTCAATTAAAATGCTTAAAAAAATGCGAAGCGCTTAATGAAAGTATTTTAGCTAAATTAAAATTTTTAATCTAAGTAAAGCTGCAAAATTGCCAAAATGGTCACACTGCTTAAAAACCATACAAACAAGCAGGGTTATACACTCTAAAAAAAATTGTATTTAGGGAATATTAGAAATGCCCTCATCATATAATTTTACGACTACAAAAAACCGCTAACATAACGAACAGTCATCTAGTGTCGTCAAAATATTAAAAGCAATCTTTGCCTTTTTATTGCTGACATTGATAACATATTAGTCACTTTTTTAGACAATTTATACAAAAATATATTCATATATACCTATATACGGGCCTGTTCTGAAATCACACCTGTGACTTTGTGGTGTTTTGAAAGTCATACCGTTGTTGTGTTTCTTGGTGTGCTTTCTGCAATTGAAGATCACACAAAAACGGGACGCTAAAATATCACACGTGTGATTTCAGTAGGCACATGTGATTTCAAATCTTCTGCACAAAAGCGATTTAAAAGCATACACAATTTAAGCAATTTCTTGGTATGTTTATGTTGTATTATTGATAAATAAAAAACATTTAAATTGGTTTGCGACTTTTATTAACCAAAACGAAAGTTTACGTTTCAAAACGGTTAATGGTAACCCTGTAAAATAGTTGTTTTTTTGTGGTTTTTTTCATTTAAAATACTTGCGGTAAACTTCTTTTTTTTATACCCTTCACCACAGGTGTAAAAGGGTATATATAAGTTTGTCATAACGTTTGTAATTTCCACAATATTGATTTTAGACCCCATAAAGTATATATATTCTGGGTCCATATGAGAAGAGAAGTTGATTTAACGATGTCCGTCTGTCCGTCTGTCCGTCTGTCCGTCTGTCCGTCTTACGTTTGATATGTGTTTTCCGGATAATCCAGACATGATAGCGGCTAGGTTGTTTTACATTTATGTCACATATAGTCCACCATTTCTTGCTATTGAAATTCAGCAAGATCGGTCCACAAATGGCTGAGATATGATCAAAAAACCACGACTGCCTCTAATTTTTTCCAAAAATCCCTTGTTGTTGTTGTATTTTTATTGCTTTTTTCTGTATATCTGGAGAACGGTAAGAGCCAAAGTTTCCAAATTGGGTACACACATTTTGGTTGTCAATACACACCACCCTACAAAATGTGGGCGGGATGGGAGAAGTGGGCGTGGTACCTCCCGTACAAAAAAAAGTAAAAATTGTATAAAAACCTTAATTTTAGGGCTGTCATATGTCCTATGGATATGACTTATATACCAAAATATTGGAAATTTTTAGTAGAACATATTTTATAAAGAACTCGGGAAAATCGGTTCAGATACAAAAAAGTTATGACCAAAATTATTTTTTTTTTTTTTAAATACCAATTTTCGGTAACCATGGATCTTCCCGAGTCCAAGTTTTATAACACAAATAAATGGTAAATTTCTTGCTCAACACGTCGGTATATAAATCTGTCAAATCGGTTAAAAAATGGCTGAGTTATAATCAAAATACTGAAATCCCAAAAGTTACTCTTTTTTATAATTAAGTTTGTTTTTTTTATAATTAAGTTTGCTTAAATATATGTACACATATGTAGGTATATATATATATACATATATATGCCTAAAAGCCAATTTAATGGAAATGTTATTTTTAAGCACGTTGGTATATAAATCTGCCAAATCGGTTAAAAATGGTTAAGTTATGTGCAAAATACTCCAAAAAAGGACTAAAAACATTAACATTTTTATAAAAACTAAAATTTTACAGCTGTATTATGACCTATTCATACGTTTTAAAAATTGTATAAAAACCTAAATTTTAGGGCTGTCATATGTCCTATGGAAATGACTTATATACCAAAATATCGGAAATTTTAAGTAGAACATATTTTATAAAGAACTCGGGAAAACCGGTTTTTTTTTAAATACCCATTTTCGGTAGCCATGGATCTTCCCGAGTCCAAGTTTTATAACAGAAATAAATGGTAAATTTCTTGCTAAACACGTCGGTATATAAATCTGTCAAATCGGTTAAAAAATGGCTGAGTTATAATCAAAATACTGAAATCCCAAAAGTTACTCTTTTTATACCCTTCACCACAGGTGTAAAAGGGTATATATAAGTTTGTCATAACGTTTGTAATTTCCACAATATTGATTTTAGACCCCATAAAGTATATATATTCTGGGTCCATATGAGAAGAGAAGTTGATTTAACGATGTCCGTCTGTCCGTCTGTCCGTCTTACGTTTGATATGTGTTTTCCGGATAATCCAGACATGATAGCAGCTAGGTTGTTTTACATTTATGTCACATATAGTCCACCATTTCTTGCTATTGAAATTCAGCAAAATCGGTCCACAAATGGCTGAGATATGATCAAAAAACCACGACTGCCTCTAATTTTTTCCAAAAATCCCTTGTTGTTGTTGTATTTTTATTGCTTTTTTCTGTATATCTGGAGAACGGTAAGAGCCAAAGTTTCCAAATTGGGTACACACATTTTGGTTGTCAATACACACCACCCTACAAAATGTGGGCGGGATGGGAGAAGTGGGCGTGGTACCTCCCGTACAAAAAAAAGTAAAAATTGTATAAAAACCTTAATTTTAGGGCTGTCATATGTCCTATGGATATGACTTATATACCAAAATATCGGAAATTTTTAGTAGAACATATTTTATAAAGAACTCGGGAAAATCGGTTCAGATACAAAAAAGTTATGACCAAAATTATTTTTTTTTTTTTTAAATACCAATTTTCGGTAACCATGGATCTTCCCGAGTCCAAGTTTTATAACACAAATAAATGGTAAATTTCTTGCTCAACACGTCGGTATATAAATCTGTCAAATCGGTTAAAAAATGGCTGAGTTATAATCAAAATACTGAAATCCCAAAAGTTACTCTTTTTATACCCTTCACCACAGGTGTAAAAGGGTATATATAAGTTTGTCATAACGTTTGTAATTTCCACAATATTGATTTTAGACCCCATAAAGTATATATATTTTGGGTCCATATGAGAAGAGAAGTTGATTTAACGATGTCCGTCTGTCCGTCTGTCCGTCTGTCCGTCTGTCCGTCTGTCCGTCTTACGTTTGATATGTGTTTTCCGGATAATCCAGACATGATAGCGGCTAGGTTGTTTTACATTTATGTCACATATAGTCCACCATTTCTTGCTATTGAAATTCAGCAAGATCGGTCCACAAATGGCTGAGATATGATCAAAAAACCACGACTGCCTCTAATTTTTTCCAAAAATCCCTTGTTGTTGTTGTATTTTTATTGCTTTTTTCTGTATATCTGGAGAACGGTAAGAGCCAAAGTTTCCAAATTGGGTACACACATTTTGGTTGTCAATACACACCACCCTACAAAATGTGGGCGGGATGGGAGAAGTGGGCGTGGTACCTCCCGTACAAAAAAAAGTAAAAATTTTATAAAAACCTTAATTTTAGGGCTGTCATATGTCCTATAGATATGACTTATATACCAAAATATCGGAAATTTTTAGTAGAACATATTTTATAAAGAACTCGAAAAATCGGTTCAGATACAAAAAAGTTATGACCAAAATTATTTTTTTTTTTTTAAATACCCATTTTCGGTAACCATGGATCTTCTCGAGTCCAAGTTTTATAACACAAATAAATGGTAAATTTCTTGCTTAACACGTCGGTATATAAATCTGTCAAATCGGTTAAAAAATGGCTGAGTTATAATCAAAATACTGAAATCCCAAAAGTTACTCTGTTTTTATAATTAAGTTTGTTTTTTTTATAATTAAGTTTGCTTAAATATATGTACACATATGTAGGTATATATATATATATATATATATATATATATATATGCCTAAAAGCCAATTTAATGGAAATGTTATTTTTAAGCACGTTGGTATATAAATCTGCCAAATCGGTTAAAAATGGTTAAGTTATGTGCAAAATACTCCAAAAAAGGACTAAAAACATTAACATTTTTATAAAAACTAAAATTTTACAGCTGTATTATGACCTATTCATACGTTTTAAAAATTGTATAAAAACCTAAATTTTAGGGCTGTCATATGTCCTATGGAAATGACTTATATACCAAAATATCGGAAATTTTAAGTAGAACATATTTTATAAAGAACTCGGGAAAACCGGTTTTTTTTTAAATACCCATTTTCGGTAGCCATGGATCTTCCCGAGTCCAAGTTTTATAACACAAATAAATGGTAAATTTCTTGCTAAACACGTCGGTATATAAATCTGTCAAATCGGTTAAAAAATGCCTGAGTTATAATCAAAATACTGAAATCCCAAAAGTTACTCTTTTTTATAATTAAGTTTGTTTTTTATTTTATAATTAAGTTTGTTTTTTTTATAATTAAGTTTGCTTAAATATATGTACAAATATGTAGGTATATATATATATGCCTATAAGCCAATTTAATGGAAATATTATTTTTAAGCACATTGGTATATAAATCTGCCAAATCGGTTAAAAATGGTTAAGTTATGTGCAAAATACTCCAAAAAAGGACTAAAAACATTAACATTTTTATAAAAACTAAAATTTTAGAGCTGTATTATGACCTATTCATACGTTTTAGATATCAAAATATCGGAAATCGGAAATCTTTAGAAAAACTCGGAATATCGGTAAAAAAAAAGTAATGTCAAAAATATAGTTTTTTTTTAATACCTATTTTCGTGAACCATAGAACTTCCCGACTACAAGTTTTATCACCAAAGTAAATGGTAATTTTATACTTTAAGATGTCGGCATGACCAAATACTGAAATTCGATCAAAACTTAACGTGCTATATATTAATTAAACTTTTAATATATTTAATAGCACGCAATCATGTGCAAATAATTAAATAAAACTAAACGATATATATTTTATAAATATACATGTATATATACATGTTTTACATTTATGTCACATATAGTCCACCATTTCTTGCTATTAAAATTCAGCAAGATCGGTCCACAAATGGCTGAGATATGATCAAAAAACCACGACTGCCTCTAATTTTTTCCAAAAATCCCTTGTTGTTGTTGTATTTTTATTGCTTTTTTCTGTATATCTGGAGAACGGTAAGAGCCAAAGTTTCCAAATTGGGTACACACATTTTGGTTGTCAATACACACCACCCTACAAAATGTGGGCGGGATGGGAGAAGTGGGCGTGGTACCTCCCGTACAAAAAAAAGTAAAAATTGTATAAAAACCTTAATTTTAGGGCTGTCATATGTCCTATGGATATGACTTATATACCAAAATATTGGAAATTTTTAGTAGAACATATTTTATAAAGAACTCGGGAAAATCGGTTCAGATACAAAAAAGTTATGACCAAAATTATTTTTTTTTTTTAAATACCAATTTTCGGTAACCATGGATCTTCCCGAGTCCAAGTTTTATAACACAAATAAATGGTAAATTTCTTGCTCAACACGTCGGTATATAAATCTGTCAAATCGGTTAAAAAATGGCTGAGTTATAATCAAAATACTGAAATCCCAAAAGTTACTCTTTTTATACCCTTCACCACAGGTGTAAAAGGGTATATATAAGTTTGTCATAACGTTTGTAATTTCCACAATATTGATTTTAGACCCCATAAAGTATATATATTTTGGGTCCATATGAGAAGAGAAGTTGATTTAACGATGTCCGTCTGTCCGTCTGTCCGTCTGTCCGTCTTACGTTTGATATGTGTTTTCCGGATAATCCAGACATGATAGCGGCTAGGTTGTTTTACATTTATGTCACATATAGTCCACCATTTCTTGCTATTGAAATTCAGCAAGATCGGTCCACAAATGGCTGAGATATGATCAAAAAACCACGACTGCCTCTAATTTTTTCCAAAAATCCCTTGTTGTTGTTGTATTTTTATTGCTTTTTTCTGTATATCTGGAGAACGGTAAGAGCCAAAGTTTCCAAATTGGGTACACACATTTTGGTTGTCAATACACACCACCCTACAAAATGTGGGCGGGATGGGAGAAGTGGGCGTGGTACCTCCCGTACAAAAAAAAGTAAAAATTTTATAAAAACCTTAATTTTAGGGCTGTCATATGTCCTATAGATATGACTTATATACCAAAATATCGGAAATTTTTAGTAGAACATATTTTATAAAGAACTCGAAAAATCGGTTCAGATACAAAAAAGTTATGACCAAAATTATTTTTTTTTTTTTAAATACCCATTTTCGGTAACCATGGATCTTCTCGAGTCCAAGTTTTATAACACAAATAAATGGTAAATTTCTTGCTTAACACGTCGGTATATAAATCTGTCAAATCGGTTAAAAAATGGCTGAGTTATAATCAAAATACTGAAATCCCAAAAGTTACTCTGTTTTTATAATTAAGTTTGTTTTTTTTATAATTAAGTTTGCTTAAATATATGTACACATATGTAGGTATATATATATATATATATATATATATATATATATATATATGCCTAAAAGCCAATTTAATGGAAATGTTATTTTTAAGCACGTTGGTATATAAATCTGCCAAATCGGTTAAAAATGGTTAAGTTATGTGCAAAATACTCCAAAAAAGGACTAAAAACATTAACATTTTTATAAAAACTAAAATTTTACAGCTGTATTATGACCTATTCATACGTTTTAAAAATTGTATAAAAACCTAAATTTTAGGGCTGTCATATGTCCTATGGAAATGACTTATATACCAAAATATCGGAAATTTTAAGTAGAACATATTTTATAAAGAACTCGGGAAAACCGGTTTTTTTTTAAATACCCATTTTCGGTAGCCATGGATCTTCCCGAGTCCAAGTTTTATAACACAAATAAATGGTAAATTTCTTGCTAAACACGTCGGTATATAAATCTGTCAAATCGGTTAAAAAATGCCTGAGTTATAATCAAAATACTGAAATCCCAAAAGTTACTCTTTTTTATAATTAAGTTTGTTTTTTATTTTATAATTAAGTTTGTTTTTTTTATAATTAAGTTTGCTTAAATATATGTACAAATATGTAGGTATATATATATATGCCTATAAGCCAATTTAATGGAAATATTATTTTTAAGCACATTGGTATATAAATCTGCCAAATCGGTTAAAAATGGTTAAGTTATGTGCAAAATACTCCAAAAAAGGACTAAAAACATTAACATTTTTATAAAAACTAAAATTTTAGAGCTGTATTATGACCTATTCATACGTTTTAGATATCAAAATATCGGAAATCGGAAATCTTTAGAAAAACTCGGAATATCGGTAAAAAAAAAAGTAATGTCAAAAATATAGTTTTTTTTTAATACCTATTTTCGTGAACCATAGAACTTCCCGACTACAAGTTTTATCACCAAAGTAAATGGTAATTTTATACTTTAAGATGTCGGCATGACCAAATACTGAAATTCGATCAAAACTTAACGTGCTATATATTAATTAAACTTTTAATATATTTAATAGCACGCAATCATGTGCAAATAATTAAATAAAACTAAACGATATATATTTTATAAATATACATGTATATATACATGTATTTAAATATATATATATAAATTTCTGTTCTTTCCAAACCATGGTGAAGGGTATATAAGATTCGGCATAGCCGAATATAGCACTCTTACTTGTTTTTATTTAATATTACCTTCTGTATTACACACAAACAACAAACACATACATACTTTAATTTAATATAAATAATTATTTAATATAAATAATTATGAGTGCCCCGGTAGGCTAGCTAGTAGGGAACTAGTCTATCAACCCCGGGGTTGCGGGTTCGATTCCCGCCAGAGACTCTGGTTTCTTTCCTGCAGACAAGCGTAAAGCTTCGCGGGGATTAGCATAGGGAATTAAAAAAAAAAAAAAAAAAAAAAAAAAAAAAACATACTCAAATCAACAACGACTTCTCATGCGGTTCGATGGTCGAACGGTCTAAACGGTCTGCCTCTTAACAATGTCTTATTGGTTTACTGGTTCGAATCCCATTCATTCCATTCTTTTTTTTGTTTTTTTATTTTATAAATCTTTTTATCTAAAAAGAAATTGGTCAGTTTTTCACTTTTTAAAATTTTTTAAATATATTTATGAACTTCATATACGTATATTTTATACATATTTACGCCTTTTAATTTACCCTTTTTATACCCTTATTTTTTTTTATTGATTTAATTTTTATACCCTTCACCAGAGGTGTAAAAGGGTATATATAAGTTTGTCATTACGTTTGTAATTTCCACAATATTGATTTTAGACCCCATAAAGTATATATATTCCGGGTCCATATGAGAAGAGAAGTTGATTTAACAATGTCCGTCTGTCCGTCCGTCCGTCCGTCTGTCCGTCTGTCCGTCTTACGCTTGATATGTGTTTTCCGGGAAAACCAGACATGATAGCGGCTAGGTTGTTTTACATTTATGTCACATATAGTCCACCATTTCGTGCTATTGAAATTCAGCAAGATCGGTCCACAAATGACTGAGATATGATCAAAAAACCACGACTGCCTCTAATTTTTTCCAAAAATCCCTTGTTGTTGTATTTTTATTGCTTTTTTTTGTATATCTGGAGAACGGTAAGAGCCAAAGTTTCCAAATTGGGTACACACATTTTGGTTGTCAATACACACCACCCTACAAAATGTGGGCGGGATGGGAGAAGTGGGCGTGGTACCTCCCGTACAAAAAAAAGTAAAAATTGTATAAAAACCTTAATTTTAGGGCTGTCATATGTCCTATGGATATGACTTATATACCAAAATATCGGAAATTTTTAGTAGAACATATTTTATAAAGAACTCGGGAAAATCGGTTCAGATACAAAAAAGTTATGACCAAAATAATTTTTTTTTTTTTAAATACCAATTTTCGGTAACCATGGATCTTCCCGAGTCCAAGTTTTATAACACAAATAAATGGTAAATTTCTTGCTCAACACGTCGGTATATAAATCTGTCAAATCGGTTAAAAAATGGCTGAGTTATAATCAAAATACTGAAATCCCAAAAGTTACTCTTTTTTATACCCTTCACCACAGGTGTAAAAGGGTATATATAAGTTTGTCATAACGTTTGTAATTTCCACAATATTGATTTTAGACCCCATAAAGTATATATATTCTGGGTCCATATGAGAAGAGAAGTTGATTTAACGATGTCCGTCTGTCCGTCTGTCCGTCTGTCCGTCTTACGTTTGATATGTGTTTTCCGGATAATCCAGACATGATAGCGGCTAGGTTGTTTTACATTTATGTCACATATAGTCCACCATTTCTTGCTATTGAAATTCAGCAAGATCGGTCCACAAATGGCTGAGATATGATCAAAAAACCACGACTGCCTCTAATTTTTTCCAAAAATCCCTTGTTGTTGTTGTATTTTTATTGCTTTTTTCTGTATATCTGGAGAACGGTAAGAGCCAAAGTTTCCAAATTGGGTACACACATTTTGGTTGTCAATACACACCACCCTACAAAATGTGGGCGGGATGGGAGAAGTGGGCGTGGTACCTCCCGTACAAAAAAAAGTAAAAATTTTATAAAAACCTTAATTTTAGGGCTGTCATATGTCCTATAGATATGACTTATATACCAAAATATCGGAAATTTTTAGTAGAACATATTTTATAAAGAACTCGAAAAATCGGTTCAGATACAAAAAAGTTATGACCAAAATTATTTTTATATATTTTAAATACCAATTTTCGGTAACCATGGATCTTCCCGAGTCCAAGTTTTATAACACAAATAAATGGTAAATTTCTTGCTCAACACGTCGGTATATAAATCTGTCAAATCGGTTAAAAAATGGCTGAGTTATAATCAAAATACTGAAATCCCAAAAGTTACTCTTTTTTATAATTAAGTTTGTTTTTTTTATAATTAAGTTTGCTTAAATATATGTACACATATGTAGGTATATATATATATATATATATATATATATATGCCTAAAAGCCAATTTAATGGAAATGTTATTTTTAAGCACGTTGGTATATAAATCTGCCAAATCGGTTAAAAATGGTTAAGTTATGTGCAAAATACTCCAAAAAAGGACTAAAAACATTAACATTTTTATAAAAACTAAAATTTTACAGCTGTATTATGACCTATTCATACGTTTTAAAAATTGTATAAAAACCTAAATTTTAGGGCTGTCATATGTCCTATGGAAATGACTTATATACCAAAATATCGGAAATTTTAAGTAGAACATATTTTATAAAGAACTCGGGAAAACCGGTTTTTTTTTAAATACCCATTTTCGGTAGCCATGGATCTTCCCGAGTCCAAGTTTTATAATACAAATAAATGGTAAATTTCTTGCTAAACACGTCGGTATATAAATCTGTCAAATCGGTTAAAAAATGCCTGAGTTATAATCAAAATACTGAAATCCCAAAAGTTACTCTTTTTTATAATTAAGTTTGTTTTTTATTTTATAATTAAGTTTGTTTTTTTTATAATTAAGTTTGCTTAAATATATGTACAAATATGTAGGTATATATATATATGCCTATAAGCCAATTTAATGGAAATATTATTTTTAAGCACATTGGTATATAAATCTGCCAAATCGGTTAAAAATGGTTAAGTTATGTGCAAAATACTCCAAAAAAGGACTAAAAACATTAACATTTTTATAAAAACTAAAATTTTAGAGCTGTATTATGACCTATTCATACGTTTTAGATATCAAAATATCGGAAATCGGAAATCTTTAGAAAAACTCGGAATATCGGTAAAAAAAAAAGTAATGTCAAAAATATAGTTTTTTTTTAATACCTATTTTCGTGAACCATAGAACTTCCCGACTACAAGTTTTATCACCAAAGTAAATGGTAATTTTATACTTTAAGATGTCGGCATGACCAAATACTGAAATTCGATCAAAACTTAACGTGCTATATATTAATTAAACTTTTAATATATTTAATAGCACGCAATCATGTGCAAATAATTAAATAAAACTAAACGATATATATTTTATAAATATACATGTATATATACATGTATTTAAATATATATATAAACTTCTGTTCTTTCCAAACCATGGTGAAGGGTATATAAGATTCGGCATAGCCGAATATAGCACTCTTACTTGTTTTTATTTTATTTTGTAAATATTTGTATATGTGTTTTGTTTTAAAACAACCCAACAAACACGGAGGTTTGATTTCAAATCGAAAATGATTTGAAATCAAACGTTTTCTCAAACGACAAACGTTTGATAATGATTTGAAAATCATTTGAAAATCATAGCGTTCTCAACAAAAAGGGGAAATTATTTTCAAATTGAAAAATGCCTTTATTTTCAACTTGCTTTCAAACGTAATTCTCAAATGTTTTTCAAATGTGGATTATAATACAATGTGGAATATAAATAAAAATATTTTATTTTTTTAATTTAAATTTATTATTTATTTAAATAAACTATGAGATAAACATTCGGCACCATAGCTAAAATATTTAATAATGTTCTTTCTGTCCTCTAATTCTTGGAAAGACAAACTACTTGACTCCCTTTTATTTTGAGGATTGTAGCACCGCGATCGTAAAACAAACTTTCTCCACTTTCCCGTTTTATTTTCCTTTTTTTCGTAATTTTAATCATTGTAATTACTCAAAAATAATTTTTATTTTTTCAGAAGAAATAAGCTGTTCACTTTATATTAAAATTTATTTTAATATAATGATTTACATTTATTTTTCGCTTTAGTATTGCCAAGTTTATTTTTGATTTGAATTAAACATTTGACAAACATTTGACATCAAATTGATAAAACATTTGATATCAAATGTTTATTTTCAAATAATTATCAATTTGAATTAAAATGTTAAATCAAACAATTGAAAAACGTTTGAGAATTGTGTTTGATGTCAAATGATAAAGCCATTTCATATCAAAGGTTCGACTTCGTGTTTGTTGGGAATCTTTTTACAAAATTATGTACGAACGAAAAGAAAAATGCAGAACACGTAATTTTAATGCAACATATTTCTCAGAAAATAAATTGTAATAAGTTTGATCAATTTACTGGTTATGCTTTTTTTTGGATTTTTTTTTTTTTGTCAAATATTTGTTAGGTCTTAACATACCTAAGAGAGTTTACAAAAAACTGTTTATGGATTTGATTTTACTTTTTTTTTATTAATTTATTTAGTAGTATGTATTATAAAAAACATAAGTTAGCTAATATATTTTTGGGAATATTTTCTATTTTGCATTTTTTATATATATGGCGCCAACAATAGTCGTTCTCCACCGTACTCGGTTTTGGGCTACATTTCTAGCTTCGTTCCATGTTAAACCCACAGATCTCATTTAGGCTTCGGTGGAACGTCTCCAAATAATTTTAGACCTTCCAACTCTTCGTCCTGCTTGATGAAACGGGTTCCAACGTAACACATGCTTGGCGATATTCTCATCTGGACGTCGAAGTGTGTGACCAATCCATTGCCATTTTCGTTTTCGAATCTCAGTAGCCACATATATCTGATTTGATTTACGAAGTAGCTCAATATTCGATATAACATTTGGCCAAAAGATTTGAAGTATTCGTCTGAGGCAGCGATTGACGAATGTTTGCAAACGACTTTTAATTATACTGGTCGGTCACCTTCCATGTTGTGCATCCGTACAAAAGAACTGATTTTACATTGGATTCAAAAATTCGCAGTTTTGTTCGAAGACTAATGTTGTTGTTTTGCCTCGTGTACAGCACACTAAGAGGTGTTCGAGTTGGTGCTGTACCTCGGGTTGTCGATGGTGTTGTTGTTACCTGGTTTGATGTTGGCAGAACCCATTGGGGTTCTTCATCGTCTCCATTTAAAAAAGTAGCCAAATTTTGCCCCTCATTCCCCAGGTGGGAGCTTTGTTGGCTGTTAAAATAATTAGGACAGAATGTGGGGGTAAAGCTGTGTTGAAACATCTCCATGTCCTCGCTATCGTTCCTATGCGGTGCATAGAACGTTTGTATTTCATCGTAATCTTCCACTTGTTTACTGAACTTTTCATTTAAATCCTCTTTTTCCTGAGTTAAATCTTTAATACGCTGCAACAGCTCATGATTTTCTGTGGTCAAAAGCTCCATTTTCTCCAAAACTTCTCTTCTTTCGGTTGTAAACAGTTCAATCTTATTCATTAGCTCTGAACTTTCTTCGCGTAATTTATTAAGACTATCTGCAATTTCGGGACTTATCTCAGTTTGTGTTAGTTCATTGACAGCCTCCTTTTGCGAGGCCTCTTCACTGGAATCACCTAAACGCTTGTTAAACTCCTCTAGTTCTTGTTTTTCCTGTTGCGTAAGCCGTTCAACAACTTCTATAGATTCTGCAGAGGAAGAAGATTTGGAAAGTTTGTCAACCTTATCTAAGAGCTCTATGTTCTCATTTAGATAATGTTCAAGTTTTTTATCTAGTTCGTCTTTTTGTTTATTAATTTTTTCTATCATTTCACAAGATTCTTGCAATTTTAGTTCTTTTAATTGCAAGTCTTTGCGTAATGTTGTTAATTCTTCTGTTAACTCATTGACTTGTTCCTCCAATTGTATTTCTTCTAACTCGGAGGTAACACGTGACTGTTCTCTCTGTTTTAAGGACTCCAATTGAGCTTCTTTTTCTTTTACTAATAATTCTAAGCTCTGGAATTTGTCTGCACATTCTTTATGCAAATCTTGTTTGGTTTCATCATCTTTGGAACTTGATTGTGACGTTTCCATTTGAGTCAATTGCCATTGACCTTTTTCATCTTCTAATTCAGTAATCTTTTGCTGCAATTGCTCTTTTTCTTTTGTTAATTTTACTACTTCTTCGTGTAGATTTGAACCCTTTTGCAATTTTTCTAATTGTTTCTCTGTCTGCTTACACTTCAATTTCAACTTGATCATGGCTTTGTTGGAATCATCTAGTTTCAGTTTCAATTGCTGATTTTTTATCTCCATTTCAGGATTGTTAGAATCGTGGTTGCCGGAAGTAGAAGAAAATAGTGGTTTGGTCTTAGAGGTAGATTCTAATTTCTCTTTAAGCACCATACAATTAGCATTTAAGACATTCAGTTCTATAGTTTTTTCCATAAGCTCTTCCTCGTATTTCTTTTGCATTTCCTGCGACTTCAATAATTCTTCACTTTGTGCTTTAATGCATGCTTCTAGGCTAGCTAGTTTTTCAGCAATGGAATTGTCACTGACTTCAAATTTTTCTTGTTCGTTTACTTTAGCTTTAAGATCAGAATTCTGTGCTCTTACTTCAAACAACTCATCCATTAGTTCTTGTATTTGTTTGGCCATTTCAGCTTTGACTTGGCTGTCAGTATCTTCAGGTGAGTTCTGTTCTGTCGAAGTAGATGAGTTAGAGTTTACAATAGTAATTTTAAATTCGGAACACATTTCCTCGGATAGTCTAAATTTTTCTTTTGAAACTATAACATCAGCCTGCAATTCTTTAATTTGTTCTTCTAACTCAGTACACGTTAAGGTTAAATCGCATCTGGTAGTTTCCAAAACGTCATTGATTTCATTAAGTTCTTGTATACGTTTCAGCTGAGTCTCAGATTCCTGTTTAAGCAAGCGATTTTCGTTCAATATCTCCAAAGTATCTGCAGATTCTTTTGATTTAAAGACCTCCAATTCGTTCCTTAATTCTTCTACCTTATTTTGTAGTTGAGCGGTTTTGTTTTCTTCATTTTCAGCTGAAAAAACTTCCAGTTGTTTGTTAAGTATTTTCACTTGTTGTTGTAAGTGGACATTTTCCTCGAACAAATAAAATGGTTTATCTGACATGTTCAGTTCCACATTTTGTTTATGTTTTTGCTTCAAATTTCAATTGTTTTGTAAAAACTTTATATTACAACGATAGAATGGAGTTAAAATAATTGTTTTCTTATGTTTTAATTATTTGTTTCGAGATTTTAATTGGTAAATTACCATAAATTTTTATTGAACAAAATTTATTAAAGAAAAAACACACAAATTGAGTCCATGTCAGCAAATTACTATGTTGTAAAAAATAGTACTAAAAATTATAACGTTGTATTTTAAAAGTAACCAGGAAGCTATTCGAATAATTCACACGAATAAGATATTAGCAGTGTTACCACCAGCAAGATTCAAAATTGCACTTGAGATGAAGCAAAATTACCCGATTTAAATGAAATTACACCTGATATAAAATTTAAGTGTTATTTAATAAAAATACATTTACAAAGAAGCAAAAACACAACAAACTCATTAAAACAAGATCAATATTAGTCAAACTGTTAATTTTATTTAAATTAACAAAAATAACATTAAAGACATAAAATAAAATAACATAAAATAAAACTGCTAAAATAATGAGTTTAACTTCCACATTTGGTTGGTATATCTTGGGAAGGTTTAAAATGTTCCTTGTCATTGCTTTATCATGGATGTTTTTTAGCTCCATAGAGCTTACGAAAGGTTAGATGTAAAACGATCTATCATACTGTTTTCACTTTTTGATCAGGCATATCATCACGAATAGATTCATGCTTGAACAACGCCACCAAATTATCAAAATATACTTTGAAAATCAGTCATCGATTTTCGCAACTTAAAGGTGACTTCATGACTTAAACGACGCAACTTTTTTTCACAAATGAAGGCGATGTGTTGCTTTAGAGAAAATAAACTGTCAATTAGACTTCAAGGCCGTGCGATGTGACACTTATTTATTGTTTTCCGTAGGGTTGTTAAGTCAGTGGTTAATGCTGATAAACCAGCAACAATCGGTGTCTTGGAGGTCAACATTGTTCATTTTATTCGAAAAAGAGAAACAAAATTAAAATTAATTTAAAAAAAATTAAAACTAATTTTTTTTTGTGTTGTCAACTATTTTAAGTTTCATGGTCTTGAAAAGTGCCCTTTAAATTAATAAAATTAATTATTTGTTGCAATATTGGAAACATATCTTCCCCCAGGTAAGTTTTTAGGTTGAATAACTTTTTTCATTAAACTTCAGGTACTAAATCGCTATGATAGGCATCTTTATCCAAATCTGAGGGTCCGTCCATCTTGCGACATTTATTACAAAACATTTGAAAATATATGTATGTTTAATAATTGAAGTTGTTTCTAAAAAAGAAACCGAGTCTTCGGTTCAGAAGGATGTGCATTTTTTATCAACAATATTAAAAAAGAAATAAATGTCATCACTGAAATCGAATCTTGATTTTATTTGGGTATCTAAAGTAAAAATTTCAAATTATACCTAAATTACTCCTAAGAGATATTACCCGCGCTCTACCCACGACTATAAAATTTATACCAAATTCGGGTAATTACCCACAAAGTGGCAACAATGGATATTAGGTCTGTCTGGGTACTTTTCCAGTAACAAATACTCAGTAAATTTTTTTGGGAGAGTAAGACCAATATTACTCTATCGGCTGAAAAAATCTCAAAAAGTACGCAGACAGTATCCAGTGAAATCTTGCAAGAAAACAGCTGATCGGTGTATAAACAATTGAAATAACAAAGCAAAAGAATTTTAGCTTATGTGTACGCAAAATTGAATTCTCGAGGTAAATTAAAAAATTATTAATTAAAGTGAAGCTTAAAATGTGTTGTAAATTAAAAAACTTGTTTATTACACTGTTATTAATTTGGTAAGTTAAATTTCTTCTTAGTTTTTAGTTCTATTTGTCGGGTTTCTTATAAAACTTCTTTTGCTTACATTACCCAACATAGTGCCGGCTTACAATGGAAAAAAAAGAATGAAATGCCCAATACAGTGCCCTCCAACAGCTTGACAACGAAGAAAAATAATTTGGATGTGAAGTGCTCGTCAAGAACACAATTCCAAATACTCACCTCTTCAATTGCAAAGTTTGTCCCACAAAGTTCTGCTGGTTCTATCGGTTCTGCCATCTCCACTCCACTTACGCCACGGTCGCACTGTATATTTGGACGTTTCTAGCATCAAGTAAAATGTTTTGTTTATTATAATTTATTATAAACGTTAAAAATCAACACAATTCTAACTACTTACCTCTGCCATTGTTAAATTTCAATTTTTATTTTCATTTCACAAAAACTATTTCATTTAAACAGCTGTTCAAACTATTTGCAAAATCTTGCAAGCGGAAATTTCTCCAGTAACATTTTGCGAGTTCTCTAAGTGCTGGTTCACACAGGTCAAGTTTACTTGAACAGTTTGATTTACATTTTCTTTTGAACTTGCGTTCACGTTCATGCACAAAATTAATTTTTGTTTTCTTTTCCTTCAACTTTGTAGCTTTTTATTATATTACGGATGAAAAAAGAAAAGAAAAATACAAAACTGACTGGTACGGTCAAGTATGTACCCCTTTCCATTCTCTTTACCCCTCTCTCCTAAAAGCTCGAGACTTGAAGAGTCAAACTTGACCTGTGTGAACCAGCAGTAACTTCCAACTGTCAAAAATTCTCTTTTTTGCTCTCTCGTTGCAAGAGATTTGGAGTACGCAGACAACATTTTGCAAGATTTTGCAACATTTTGCGCAAAATATGTGTACGCAGACAGACCTATTAAATGAATTTTGCCGACCGTAACATGTGGTCTACAACTGACATGAAATGCTTAACATTAACACTAATATGATGTTAGTGCTAAGTATAGACTCATCATGTAAGAGGTTTTCTCATGTTATAACATGGTTGTTAATGCAAATGTTTTAACAACGCTTTAATAACATAATGTTAATACAGCAAATCATGTCAGTTGTAGACGGAGAGTAACATACACATGATAACATTTACATGATAACAAAAACAAAACAAAACCAAATGGACAAAAATTGTGTTTGTTTATCATACAAAATTTACAGTTTTTAAAAGAGAAAGAAACGCGTTATAACTCTCGCGTTAGTTTTATTTTAGAATTGTATAGATAACAAAAACAATTTTCGTCACTTTGGTTTGGTTTTGTTTTTGTTTTCATGCAAATGTTCACTTCTTCGACGCGTATTTTGGAATAACCACGACAGTCTACAACTGACATGAAATGCTTAGTCCCAATTTACACTAGGGACATTTCTTGCCGGACATTTTTTGAATTCTCTTTTCAACTAACCTGAAGCGTTTACATTCGAAACATTAGAAGCCAGAAAGAAATTAATACTTGTATGTAAACTTCGAAAAGTAAGAAAGAGAAATGAAAAAATGTCTAGTACAGATAGTCATGTACTACACACTCTACCTTTTCGACCCCTCGCCCTCAAACTTCGTCCGTCCGGCAAGAAACATCCCTAGTGTAAAATGGGACTTAACTTTAACACTAATATGATGTTAGTGTTAGGTATAGACTCATCATGTTAGAGGTTTTCTCATGTTATAACAGGGTTATTAATGCAAATGTTTTAATAACGCTTTTATAGCGTCATGTTATAACAGCAAATCATGTCAGTTTTAGACGGGGAGTAATAAAAAAAAGCGTTGATTAGAAATAAAAAATTAAATTTACAAAACTGAAATAGCATTCTCTTTTCCCTTCTCTCCTAAAATATCAAGACTTCACGAGTCAAACTTGACGTGTGTGAACCAGCACTCATACTCTTAAAAATTTTAACGAACTTGCCTTTACAGTGCAGCCACACGATCAAGATTTTCTTGATAGTCTTTTACATATACTGATTGTCAAAATATGCAAAAGTTGACAGCTGTGACGTAGGCTGCACGCAAGTTGAAAGCAATTTACTTTTTCAAGATGTCGTCGCCGAGAAAACAACTCAAAATGTTTTGCTATTTTCCACTTTTGATTTTTCTGCACTGTAGGCTGTTCGAAGGGACTTTATCATGTTGCTTATTAATTTTATTAATAAACATATTTCACTATTTTTTTAGGTTTTTAGTTAAAATTTTAAAATTCCCGCAACAATTTGTAAAAAAAAGAACTTCAGCTTTTGCCGGCAAAATATTTGTGAAAAAAAACAAAAACAACTTCAAAAGATTTGTAATAAGATGTTTTCTTGAACGAAAATTGATACACTCACTGGCAAGAGAATTTTAGAGGCAAGTTCGTATCAATTTTTAAAAGTATGAGTGTATTGGTAAAAAAGTGTGAGTGTATTAAAACTTGATAGCCAAAACTTGATCGTGTAACCCTCAAGTTAGTGGCGGTTCAAGCACGTCAAGTCTTGAACTTTTTGTGCCGGTTCACACACGTCACTTAATATTAGCTTTCCAGTGTTTCAATTATCGTTCAAGCAAACAGCTGATTTCAAGGTTAGTGAGCAAATTTTTCGTTTGTCTTTATAAATTTTTTTCTTGATGACTTCTTGAAAGTAAATTCCTCAAAAATTGCGTGCAGCCTACGTCACAGCTTTCAATTTTTGGAAATTTTGACAGACAGTATATGCAAGTGCCGGTCTACACAAGTCAAGTTTGACTCCTCAAGTCTTGAGTTTTTAGGAGAGAGGGGAAGAGATACGGCATTCTCTTTTCCCATCTCTCCTAAAAGCTCAAGACTTGACGAGTCAAACCTGACGTGTGTGAACCAGCTCTAAAAGACTATCAAGAAAAACTTGAGCGTGTAACTGCAGTGTTATGAGCGATTTTTAATGCGGTTTCTACACGCTATTACATGCAGTCTACAACTGACATGAAATGCTTAACTTTAACACTAATATGATGTTAGTGTTACATGCAGTCTACAACTGACATGAAATGCTTAACTTTAACACTAATATGATGTTAGTGTTAGGTATAGACTCATCATGTTAGAAGTTTTCTCATGTTATAACACGGTTGTTAATGCAAATGTTTTAACAACGCTTTTATAACTTCAAGTTATAACAGCAAATCATGTCAGTTGTAGACGGGCAGTTAGGTATAGACTCATCATGTTAGAAGTTTTCTCATGTTATAACACGGTTGTTATTGCAAATGTTTTAACAACGCTTTTAAAACATCAAGTTATAACAGCAAATCATGTCAGTTGTAGACGGGCAGTTACGGTTTGGAAACAAATATTGATATCACTAATGGCTCAGAAAAATTAAAACGATTATACAGCCATGTAACATGCTATGTTCGGAAACGAAATTCATTCTGTATTTTGGTTATAATTTGTGATTTTGGTGCTTCAGAAAATGGCGAAAAATTTTTCGGAATGAAACTATTTTTGTTTTCATGAACGAAATGGGAGACAAAAACTATCAAAGTACACTTTATATCAATAAACAAATATGCTTCCGAACGGAATTGTACTCTGTGACATGGCTGATAATAAATGTACATATACTTTTTTTGGTTTTATTTTGTAAATATTTGTAGGTAGGTAGGTAGGTAGGAAGGCCGGTGTGAAGTTTCCTTCACACCTTCACCCAGAGACCAATATGGTCCATTGTGACGCCTTAATTAGAGATAGCTAAGAAGGTATAAAGTAGGTGAAATTAGCAGCAAAAGCCCAACAGCGACACCGAATCGGACTTCCTAAGCACCGGCCACAGTGTCCGTGATACCCGACAGTCCGCTCGGCTCCCCCAGGCCCGATTGGTCACGCTCAGTATCCATTCCCTAATTCTACCAAAATAGAAGCCCAATTAAGGCCTAACCGCCTGCACATAGTCAGGATCCTCCATCTCTGAGCCCTGTCTTGCCAACTCATCAGCAATCTCATTGCCGCCTATGTCGCAATGACCCGGCACCCAGCATAACCTTAGCAGATACTCCCCTAAGGCTCCCCTCAGAGCCCTCCTACACTCATCAACCAGCCTGGAGTTCACATAACAGCCCCTTACGGCCATAAGAGCCGCCTGGCTGTCCACATATATAGTGACCTCCGAGCCCCTATCAATGTTGTCCCTCATCAGTTCCACGGCCCTCCAGACCCCCAGAACCTCCGCTTGAAAAACACTGCAGTCGTCAGGAAGCCTATATGACCTTCTTATGTTCAGATCCTCAATGTAGACCCCTGCACCCGTGCCCCTCATCTTTGAGCCATCAGTGAAAATAGCAAATCCACCAAATAATCTGCCCCTGCCCGACCAGCTCTCCCTAGAGGGCATTATTACCTCTGGCAACCGACCAAAATCCAAACTGGTGCTAACATAATCAGTGGATCCCGGCGGTCCCAGGCAATAGCCACCAGCCTCAATCTCACCCAGGATCCGTGAGTGACCCTGAGTGTCATTCCTCGTAAGTCCTAACTCCCTCAGTCTAAGAATGCTCCTGGCCGCCATTCCCATCACATACTGCTCAATGGGCAGAAGATGTAGAATGACATCCAGGGCAGCCTGAGGAGTACTTCTCAAGGCACCTGTCATGCCAATTGAAGCACACCTCTGAGCCTTAGAAAGAAGGTTCCTACGACTTGCCAATCTCAATGACTCCCACCAAACACAGCATCCATACGTAAGAATGGGTCTAACCACCGAAGTGTACAGCCATCCCACCACTGATGGCCGGAGTCCCCAGCTCCTACCTATCGATGATCTGCAAGCATAGTAAGCATTGAGACCCCTTTTGAGTCTCTCCTGAGTATTCCTACCACATGACAGCTTGCTGTCCAGAAAAACCCCCAGATACTTAGCACTATCAGATAGTCCAAGCTCCACTCCTCCCAGTACCGGCAGTCTAAACTCCTCCACCTTGTACCTCCTAGTGAAAAGAACCAACTCCGTCTTCTCCGGATTTACTCCCAGTCCCTTGTCACTTGCCCATGCCGCCAGTTCGCCCAGCGCCCCTTGCATGATGTTGCTAATTGTCGGCAGAAACTTGCCCGACACCAATATCACCACATCATCCGCGTAGGCTACGACCTTCTGACCCATTCTGTCAAAACGTCTCAGAACGACATTGACGGCCAAGAGCCATAAATATTTGTATATGTGTTGTTTTGTTTTAAAACAATCTTTTTACAAAATTATATACGAACGAAAACAAAAATGCAGAACATGTAATTTTAATGCAACATATTTCTCAGAAAAGAAATTGTAATAAGTTTGATCAATTTACTGGTTATGCTTTTTTTTGGATTTTTTTTTTGTCAAATATTTGTTAGGTCTTAACATACCTAAAAGAGTTTACAAAAAACTGTTTATGGATTTGATTTTACTTTTTTTTATACATTTATTTAGTAGTATGTATTATAAAAAACATAAGTTAGCTAATATATTTTTGGGAATATTTTCTATTTTGCATTTTTTATATATATGTTCCTTTAACTCCCACTGGAGCATAGGGCGCCAACAATAGTCGTTCTCCACCGTACTCGGTTTTGGGCTACATTTCTAGCTTCGTTCCATGTTAAACCTACAGATCTCATTTAGGCTTCGGTGGAACGTCTCCAAATAATTTTAGGCCTTCCAACTCTTCGTCCTGCTTGATGAAACGGGTTCCAACGTAACGCATGCTTGGCGATATTCTCATCTGGACGTCGAAGTGTGTGACCAATCCATTGCCATTTTCGTTTTCGAATCTCAGTAGCCACATCTATCTGATTTGATTTACGAAGTAGCTCAATATTCGATATAACATTTGGCCAAAAGATTTGAAGTATTCGTCTGAGGCAGCGATTGACGAATGTTTGCAAACGACTTTTAATTATACTGGTCGGTCACCTTCCATGTTGTGCATCCGTACCAAAGAACTGATTTTACATTGGATTCAAAAATTCGCAGTTTTGTTCGAAGACTAATGTTGTTGTTTTGCCATATTGGTGCTAGAATTCCAAATGCTGCTCTAGCTCTACTGATTTTTGCCTCCACGTCAATCTCAGTACCTCCATCAGCGCTAATCATGCTACCCAAATAACAAAATTCGTTGGCATAGTTGTAATCACCTACATTAATAGATGCCGGAGAGTTATCTTGTATGGAGAGCCCTTTTGTTTTTGTTATGTTTATTTTTAGACCTGTACCATCCAACTTTGACTGGAGGTCAACCATCGACATCTCCAGGTCACGAACTCTATGCGAAAGAAGGCATATGTCATCTGCATATGCAAGGTAGTTTAAAAAGGAGTTATCCATACGCCATTGAACACCCCTACGCTGAAATGAGGTTGATGCCAATACGTCCTCAATGACAAGCAAGAACAGAAGTGGCGATAGTATGCATCCTTGCCGCATACCACTTAGTACCTGTAAAGGTTCAGACAACTTCCCCTTATGTAACACAGCAGTTAGCATCATTATAGCTCTCCTTTATTAATGCTATTAGTTTTGACGGGATACCTCTCTTACGAAGAGCGTTCCAAATGCAATTACGATTGATGCTGTCGAACGCTTTTTCAAAATCAATGAAAAGTAGATTAAGAGTTGAATTATGTTCGACACACTGTTCAATGATAATTCGAATGGTGTTTATGTGATCTGCGCACGAGAAACCACTACGGAAGCCGGCTTGGGCCGAGGTAATTGTGTTTTCAAGGTGTTTCTTTATGCGATTTGCATTTTTTAATTTCGCATTTTTGTTGAAATTTGTATTACGAAAAAATTATTTTCTATATTTAATTATTTTTTACCGGCTTTGAACTTTTTGCATAGAGCTAAATTGTTTGGAATAATTGTAAGTTTTTGTTAAAAATAAATATTTAAGTATGTATTGATAAAACTCCAAAAAATGTGTTACTTTTAAAACTATTCTACCAAAAATGATAAACACTTTGTAAAATTTGTTAGATTTTATTTATTTAAATACAATTTTTAAATTTAAATGCACTACATTGAGTAAGTCAACTTATATTAAAAACAATCAAATTCTTTTTCAAATATATTATACTTAACTGTTCGTTCTAAAATTGATATCTGGCTCCCATCTATATTTAATCGACCACCTCTAATGACAAAAATGCAACTCTGCTTTTATACCGTTATATCTAATTTAATAGTGAAGTAAATAGGAAGAAAGGTGTCTGGCTACAATAAATTAACATTTATTTAAAAAAATAATTTAGGCATAAAAACTTAAAGCAACGAGTACTTGCTAGTTTTCAAGTTGTGTTAGTAAAATTGTGTAAAGTTTATCTGCCCGTTTTAAGAAAATTAAAATAAAATTTTGTTTGAGAAATAGGTAATAGATATTAAAAAAAAACAATAAAATACGAAAATTAATTTTTGTTTTAAATAAAATTTCTCACATGAAATTTTGTTTTCACTTTATAAAAACCGGCAGAATATGTGATTGTTTCTTTGTGTTATTATTGAAAATTGTGTTTTTGTCAACTTAAGCCTGATGGGGGCTAAAATTATTTAGCATCACAACAACACTTTGCTGATCTGCTTTTAGAGCATAATCCAAAGCGGTTAGTCCTAAGATGTCAGTTTCATTTATATTATCCATATATTCGAGTAAGTATTGCACAATTTCTTCGTGGCCATGCAGGGCAGCGACATGTAATGGTGTGCGACCAGATGGGTCGGGTTGTGAAAGATCAGCCCCTGCTAGTTGATAAGATTTTAGGCGTGTCAAGGAACCTCTGGCGGCTGCAGCACACAATTGTTCCCCTACTGCTCTAGAGGATCCAGTCAAATGTGCACCACAATTTATGAGGAGATTTATTATTTCATGATTATTGTTAGTGACAGCCTCCATGAGAGGTGTGCGCTCATAGCGATCTCTAATATGCACAGAAACTCCGTTTAGTAATAGATGCTTAACGATAAACAAATTGCCCTCTATGCAAGCCAAATGTAGAGCTGTGCGATGATCTTGATTCACGCCCGACAGGTCAGCACCATATGCTTTTAAGTTGTTAATCTGTACAGAGTAAGAAAAAAGGGACGCTTATTTGGTGTTGTAATTTATAAAAAAAATGCTTAAAACCTTTTGTATGTCTCCGGCTATAACAGCTGCATTTAACATGGCAGGAAACAGTGTAGCACCTAATTGGCTTAGTTCTTGGGGTGAGGATAAATGCAAAGACCTAGCCACAGCATCGACCAAATCATATTCCTCCATTTTAGGGCCAGAGTTTGAGGTCAATTCACCTCTAAGATTAGATTGCACCATCTTAAACGAAATATTGATATTAATGTATTATAAAATTTTTTTAATAATCATAAGTATAAAAATCTCACTTGTTTCTTAATATCCAATGGCCATTCACTTTTACCCAATACATACGACAACTTCGTCAGTGCTGCCTCCGGAGTCATATCAAATCCTGGAATAACTCCCATATCAAATAATACTTTTCCCGTCTGATAAATTTCAGCCACTGAACCGTTGGGACACTGAGTACAATTTACAATTATCACTCCCCGATCAGAGGCGTCTTTTAATTCCTTGAGTAAATCTTTACGATTAGCAGGTACATTACCCGATCCGAATGATTGTAATACAACACCTTTCATGGGTGGTGCTAAAAAGGCCTTAAATGTCGATGTGGAAATACTGGGGAATATACGCAAAATTCCCACATTTTCATCCAATTGAGAGTGAACATTAAATTTCGAAATCTTACAAGGTCTAAAGATTAATCTATAATCTACATCTACATTAATGCCAATAAGAGCCAGCGGAGGAGCATTAGGAGAATCAAAGGCAGCTAAGGAACATGAACTTACTTTTACAGTACGATTGCCGCGCATAAGTTTATTGCCAAAGAATACACAAACCTCGGGTATAACATAATTGCCAGCAATTATAAGGGCCGAGGTAAAGTTGTCTTTGCCATCAGTACGAGTCTCAAAAATGGGTATTTGAGAGCCCGTTATTATCACAGTTTTGCCGAGATTCTCTAACATGAACGATAAAGCCGAAGCGGTATAGGATAAGGTATCGGTGCCGTGTAGTACAACAAAGCCATCAAAGAATTCATATGATTGCTAAATAATAAATCATTATTAAAGATGAGTTTTTTTTTGGGAATTAATAAACTTACATGAATATCCATAGCTATTCTAGCCCAGTCATGCATGGTCATATTACTAGAATCCAATAGCGGAATATATTCTGTTATTTGATAAAGTACACGATTACTTTCGCCCTGAACATAAGGTAATACCAAAGGAGCCATAGAGGCCGATTGGCCAAATCTTTTCTGGGCATAATCTTCATCATGCATATTGGGATATTTTCGTATACGTTTTACCAACGAATTTGGCGTGGGAGCGAGAACTAAAAAAATAATTGTTTAATGTTCATAATAGTTTGGGGAATAAAGACATTAAACTTCCGAATAAGGGGAAAGCTTAATTTTTGCACGAATCTTCCTTTTGTAGTTTTAAACAACGTCCTAAAAATCTCCGTTGATTCATGCGCCGCTAAAAAAGTAACGTGTGGTTAAAGGTCGAGAAAAACGGCGTTTCGTAACAATCTTGCTAACTTATTGTTGTAGTTGTTTCGAAAAAATACTTATAAAATGTGTAGCTTTGGAAGTTTCCTACAAATTAAATTTCCATTTGATTATTAGTATTTTTTCGATAACTGTACGCGAGATTTCTTCGAAAATTTTTTTACTGGACCTTTGACTCCGCGTAACTTTCTTAGCGTTGCATTGATCGACTTTTTTTTTTTGGAGGTTGTTAAGAACCACAAAAGCAAGCTTCGTTCAAAAATTCAGTTTTCCCTTAAATATTCCGAAGTTTGACGTTTTCTTATCTTTATTTTTTTAATTATGTATTTGAATTTGGCCTTACCATTCCTTTCATTTCTTACCATTCCTATGGTACCTCCTGTATATATGACTTTAACTCTAGTCTCTTTAGTTTCTGCTGGCATGAGATTTCCATAACTGGTGTTTCGTTTAAGGGAGGAACTTTTAGTTGGTGATTGTGGTACTGCCTGATCCATTGAGTGTATTTTAGAACAACCCAGTTTCATTAATAATCCACTATCTTCAGTATCATCATAATTCGTAGGTGCTGTACCATTTCTATTTGTTTGGATTTCTATGGGTTCGCTGTGACCATTTTGATAAGACATCTGTAAAATTATTTTTAGACTTTATTATTCTTATTCTCAAAAAAACTTTATCTCATTTAACATTTAACAAATATTTTCATAGAAAATTTTGAAAATTAAAAAAAAAAAAATTCTATGAAACATTTCTTAACGTAAGTTGAAGGGGCTTACAAGGTCATTTGCCTTGGTTCAAATGGTTAATAAGTAAAAATATTAAAAGCAGTCTATAGTTGCTTTTTGCGATTGAAGTATGTATCGACGTTTGCAAACGAAAAATAAACCTATCTTGATTGATCAAGAAAGGAAAAGATTAAATTTGTTGTTTAATAAATTGAAGCACAGCCGCGAAAAACGTTGTAAACGCCACATTTGCAAAAACTGTTTTTTTGCAGATAAACGTTGACTTTACTCTCTTACACAGTTTAAACATCAAATCAACCAAAACTATGCACCTTAACGCCTTCAAAATGGCGTACAAAGTGTCAGCCAGTGGAAGAACATTGCAAGTTACTAACATAATGATGAAACCGAAAGGATTTTGCAGTGCGGAATAATGTTTAAAAACCCTTTTGCATTAAAGTTTTTATTATCATTATTTTAAATAATAGAAAAAAAAAAAATTTTTAAAACAAAAAATGCTGCCTGCCAAAAAACGTTTTTTTGCTCTCCTGAAAAATTATTATTTTGTAACTTAAAACGTTATTCGCGGCTGTGCTTCAATTGATTTAAACAGACAGCTGTTAAAAATAAACAGTAATTTTTTATAAGGGCGATATATACAAAGAATGGACATACCGCACCGGTTTCTCAAAAGGGGTCAACTCCAAATTTACAAACTTTTACTTTAAGCAAGAAACCGATAAACAATATTCACTTCAAATCCATAAATAGCTTTATTCGTTACCTACAAGATTTTGTTTGTCGTGTTTAATTCCCAATGTTTATTCTTGATAAAAACACTGAAATTTATTGTTGAAGCGATAAGATATTCCTATGCGCATTTCACCGGTTGCTTAGGCCAGATCGTCAGTAAACTTCATCTAAAGATTTTAGAAAAACTAAAGATATTAAGCAAATAAAACTGTTAAGCGAATAAAATTATAAGCAACAGTTTTACTTGTAACAATATCAAAGCTTAAACAAAAACAACAACAATAAACATTGAGTTTATCCTTTCTTACATTCCCAACTACAATTGGTTGGAATTCTTCCAACCAGAATGTACTAATACATTTTGCTTCCAACACTAATTGAAATTGCCAATTTAGTTTTTTTCTATCGGTGTACTTGCCAGTTTATTATCAAAGTAATTTTTTTCGGAATTCAACATTTTTAATCTACAAGATTTTGTTTGTCGTGCTTAATTCCCAGTTCGTTACCGTTTTAGGCGTACGAAAGTATTTTTCGAGAGTGGGCTTATTTAATTAGGGTCCTATGGTAAATTATAGACGGATCTTCACATAGTTTAGTTGTATGAGTTTAAGTCATATAAAACGAATTTGTGCGAAAATAAATTTCTGTCACCAATTTATATTACATATTAGTATTTTTGAACAAAAATATAAAGTTTTTAGTGTGGTTGTTTTACATTTGGGTCTTTCACTCTTTTTTTCTGAACCGATTGTGCTGGACTTCAATCCTAAACTGCTTAGAAAAACATGAAGCAATTTGACATCAAAATTGGTATTTTATGTTTATTCTTTCGGAAGTGAGCGTGTTTTCAACAGGCGGACATTGCTAAATTGACTTAGAATTACTCAAGGACCCAGTATAATCTATAATCTATATATATGTATATAAAAATGAAAAATGTTTGTGTGTTTGTTTGTTTGTTTGTATGTTGGCTTATAGACTCCTAAACTAGTGAACCGATTTTCCTGAAATTTTTACAGTAGCATCACGTGAGCCCTAAAAATAAAATAGGCTACTTATTCGATAGGGGCAGGGGAATTGGTACCCCCCATTGGATGCCAATATTAAATATCGCATATCTTAAGAGCCGCTTCACGCATTTTGTTGAACTTATGGTAGTAAAATCTTCTGAGCCCCAAAATTGAAATAAAGTAGCAGCGGGGGAAGTGGTTACCCCCATAGGACGCCAATGTTTAATATCGCATATCTTGAGAACTGTTATAGTGAGAATGTTCAAACTTTGTAGAAGTCACTCTTATGGTATACTACACTACTGAAAATAAAAACAAAGCGGGCATGCGCAGGGGTGGAAAAACCTCCCATAGGATGCATATATTAAATATCGCCCAACTGAAGAACTATTAAAGGGAGAGTTTTCAAACGTGGTTAAAGCTACTATTATAGCAAACTTTAAATTTCAATATAGTAATGGGCGGGGTGAACAGAGGAGGAGCAGTTCCCCTCATAGATAGATAGATATATTAATAAGAGCCGCTGCAAGCAATTTGTTGAACTTTTGGTAGTAGGATCTTCTGAGCCCCAAAATTGAAACAAAATAGCAGCGGGGGAAGTGTTACCCCCCATAGGAAGCCAATGTTTAATATCGGATATCTTAAAAACTGTATTAGTGAGAATGTTCAAACTTTGTAGAAGTCACACTTATGCTATACTACACTTTTGCAAATAAAAATAAAGCGGGTAGGCGCAGAGGGGAAATACCTTCCATAGGATGCATACATTAAATATCGCTCAACTGAAGAACTATTAAAGGGGTAGTCTTCAAACGTGGTTAAAGCTACTATTATGTTAAACTATATAGAAATGGGCGGGGTAGACGGGGTAGATAGAAATATAATTTAGAGCCGCTGCACTCATTTTGTTTAACTTTTTGTAGTATGATCTTCTGAACCCCAAAATTGAAATAAAATAGCAGCGGGGAAATGTTACCCCCCATAGGACGCCAATGTTTAATATCGCATATCTTAAGAACTGTTATAGTAAGCATGTTCAAACTTTGTAGAAGTTACTCTTATGGTATACTTCACTTTTGAAAATAGAAAAAAGCGGGTAGGCGCGGGAGGGAAACACCTCCCATAAGATGCATATATTAAATATCTCTCAACTGAAAAAGTGGTTAAAGCAGTGTAGCGAAGCGCACCGGGTTAAGCTAGTATAATATAATAATATAAATAAAATATATACTTTATGGGATCTTAGATGGATGCTAAAAAAGTTTCACTCGGAATGACGAACTAAGTTTACAACAACATAGTTGTAGATGGCATTTAAATAGTAAAACGTCGAAAAATTGTCAATAGTTTTAGTTTCAAATACTTAAAAGTACCAAAAGTAGTGATGACATTGAAAAAAGACATCGATGTTTTTTCGATGCAATGCATCGCATACAGGCATTGATGTTATATCAATATTTCCCAAAACACATCGATGTTATATATAGTCTGGGTTCGCACTATGAAAGTTTTCTTTCAGAAAGTCTGAGTAGGTGAGAGAGGAGAAAAGAAAAGCATGTTATCTTCCCCTCTCACCAATAAACTCAGACTTTCTGAAAGAAAACTTTCATAATGTGATCCCAGACATACATCGATTGTTTTTGTACCATAATAGATACCTATAATTAAACCCCAAAACAGGATTTTAGTTACATTAATGTATTTACTTTTCGTATTTTCTCTGAACTCCAATATTTCGATTATAATTATATACATATGGCTATAAAATTATATACCAAATATTATTTATCCTAATACTTCTTTCCTATCATACTTTGCAAAAAAGAAAAGTTTACCTTGTCTTTTGCTAGTCAATCGGTTTCTTTGTTTAGTCATCACCTGCGCCGCATGCGGAAATAGTATTTCTGGTAAAACCGATGTTCCCACCATCGTCAGATATTTAAAAGTGATTTAATGTAGTTTTGGAAAGTGAGATTTTTAGTCCTTTCAAGTTTCCAATGGATTTTCGTTTAGTCTTCCACGTTACTTTACCACAAAATTAATTTTCTACAATTTGTTGACTTTTGACACATTAGTGCTTCAAGCTATTGCATCGTTAAAATGCACTTTTTGCAGGGTTCAAAATGTTTGCAATAGCAATAGGGGTTACATGTTCTGCCACAAGTTATTCTACATTAACTGAAGAAATATTGAAATTTATACAACAGACTTCGCTTCGATGCATCGAATAAAAATGGTCGATGTTCATTCTATGTTGGTGAGTTAAAAAACATCGGATTGTTTCGATGTATCGATACCTTATAACGAGTGTTTTAAAACCATCGATGCATATCGTTAACCAGAAGTGAGAAAATCGTTTAAAACAAGTAATGTTTATGTATACGTTTACTGTCCATTCGGTATCATATAAATTAGTACTAGATTTCAGAAATTTGTTTTATTGAATGTTCTATATGGTTTCCGAAAATGGGTATTTAAAAAAAGTAAAATATTTTTTCATAACTTTTTTTTGTCTGAACCGTTTAATAAATCGAATAATAATCGAACAATTTAATATTATTCGCTTAACCGAATAATTAAAACTTTGTCTAACTTACGCCAAATTTCACCATGTTCGGTTATAATTAACTATCAGTTATAGCTGTTAAAACATATTGGTAAGCGGAACTTTAATTAAAAGTTAGTTTAAACTGAGATTGGTGAAATTGGCCGTTAGAGGCTTAAAATTAAGGCCAAAAATTATATTTTTTAACATAAAAATGGTATTAAAAAAGTAACAACAATTTAACAAAAGGTACTTCATGTAAAAAAAGAGGAAAACTTTTTAAATAAAAAAAAAACATCAATATTTAAGATAATCTTCCAAAAACAGTATAAAATTTAAATGTTTCTGTTTCAAACGTTTCTTTCTGCTGTTTTGATGAAACTTGATTTAGAAAAGATTATATTACTAATTGTTGACGTTGAAAGATTGAAAGTAAAGCGTTATTAAGCATTTCCAATTTCTCTTTTCTTTTTCTTGCCTTTTCTATAAATTGGTAGTCTTCCATTGTACCACTTGAATCTCTTTTTGATTTTTTAAAAGTTTTAATATGCTGTTAAGGTCTGGTAGAAGGTTGATTTCATTCGTCTCAAAAAAATAATATTTTTCATCTGAAACATTGTGGTAGAAGTCTGTACTTAACATTATTAAAAATAATTTATTCCCAACTCTATGGTTTCATTCTTTGTACTATATTTATACCCACACCACAATAGTGGAGAGGGTATTATGTATTTGTGCTGATGTGTGTAACGCCTTAAAATATTGGTCCTAGACCCACCTTAAAGTATACCGATCAGAATCACTTTCTGAGTCGAACTAACGATGTCCGTCCGGCTGGCTGGCTGTCCATGTAACCTTGTGCGCAAAGTACAGGTCGCAGTTTTTGAGATAATTTGGGACACAGTTCTTATTGGCGGAATCGTAGGACCACGAGGGAAGATAGGGGTAAATTTCTTCGTCTCAAAAACTATCAAACCGATTTTAATGAAATTTAAAACTTATATAGAACCATATCTATATGGACACAAAAGGTATGCATTTTTTAAAAATAGGACCATGAGCGGAGATATGGGCAATTTCTGCCTTTCAAACCGATTGTAATGAAATTTAAAACATAGATAGATCCATATCTATATGGACACATGAGCTATACAGTTTTTCAAAAATAGGACCACAAGGGGAGGTAGGGTAAATTTAAATGAAGTTTATAAACATAGATAAATCCATATTTATATGGACACATAAGCATGATGTGTTTTTAAATACTGTGGTGTAGGGTATCATATGGTCGGGCTTGACCGACTATACTTTCTTACTTGTTTACAAAATTGTTACTCGAAGGAAATGTTCCTGAGTACAGAAACAAAAAAAAGGTATTTTAAACTTACCGGTTTGTTTTTTACATTAAAGAAAAAAACTAATTCATACTGTGAAAAAACAAATTTTCGATTAATCGACATAAATTATTCGAATTACTTGTTAATCGAAAATAAGCAATTTTAAATTATTCGAACAGTAAATTGCCCAAAATTATTCGATTATTCGAACAGCGGTTAATCGTTTGAGTACCCTGATACCAACCAAGTCCCCATCATATTTGGGGTCTTCGGAAAACCCATTTCAACAGACGGACGGACAGACGGACAACCGGGTTTGAACTTCTCTTCTCATAAGGATCCAGAATATATTGTATATACTTTATAGGGTCTAAGATCCATATTGTAAGAATTACAAAAGGAATGACAAAGTGAAGGGTCTAAAAAATAATTGTCAAAAAAAGTCGAAAAAATTCTAAAAATTTAAATGCGAACAAGCGTCAATATAAACAAAAATGGAAAAATATGAAAATCAGTTAAATTCAAGGCGAATTTATTACAGGTGGTCTTAAAAGCCCTGCTGATATTAGCTAAAATCACTGTTGGATGTCAAAATTTTGTTTATTCTCTTTTATTATCTTTGTTTCTGTTTTGTTTTATTTCTGTATTTGACATTGTAAAATGATTTTACAAAAACAAATTGCTTGTGGTTTTTGTACGAGTTGTACTTGTTGTAGTACCGAGATTACCTGGGATGAATTCGCCTTGGTAAAATTGGGAAAAATTACTTAATTTTACAAATTTTTATTGGTTTAAATTTTCAAACAAAATTACTAAAAACATATTTAAAAGATTTTCAACATACATAGATGTCATTTTACTGAATTTTATCAAGGCATTGCTTTCTAGGGAGAGCTGGTCAGGTAGGAGCAGATTATTTAGTGGATTTGCTATTTTCACTGATGGCTCGAAGATGAGGGGCACGGGTGCGGGGGTCTACATTGACGATCTGGACATCAGAAGGTCATATAGGCTTCCTGACGACTGCAGTGTTTTGCAGGCAAAGGTTCTGAGGGTCTTGAGGGCCGTAGAACTGATGAAAGACAATTTTGATAGCGGCTTGGAGTTCACTATATACGTGGAAACTTGTTTTTGTTTTAAATTTAAGTTGAACGGACGAGTAAGGCGCTCGTGTTCTATAAACTACACATAAGTGTAATTTTAAATGTCTAAAATGTCTGTAAGTATTAATCCATAGACAATAAATAAATAAATACTTCAATTTTGTACACCCTTTATATTAGACACTTAGAAATGAAAACAGACCTGTTTGGAAAGACATCGTGAAAACGCAATAATTTTTTGGTAGCATGTTCAAAAAAGAATGAATAAAACAGACATGTCTGAAAAGACATCGTATAAATACCCCAACTTTACGCGATGTCTTTTCAGACATGTCTAAAGCTACGTTCACAACTATTAAATGTTTGACTTCCTACACGTAACCCCTAGCTTTATTAAAGAATTATTTGCTTTTGCTAAACTTTTGGCTTGATTAAAATCCATTAAAGAGTTTCTAAATTACACTAAACAATTCTCTTCTTACAAATAAAGATTAGTAAGTGAATAGAACTTGTCAAAAATAAAGCTAAAGTTTGTTCAATTTATTGGTCACGCTTTTTTTTGGATGTTTTCGTCAAATATTTGTTAGGTCTGAACATACCTTAACAAACACGTCTGTTTTGTTTGTAGCCGATCGGGTTTACACGGTGTCTTTTCAGACACGTCGAACAAACACGTTTGTTTTGTTTGCTGACGATCGGGGTAGAGAAGAAAGAGGGGTTGCCAAACAGACACGAAATTAGTTTTCATGTTTGTTAATCGTATGTATTTGTTTTTGTACTTTTTTCTTCTTGTGTTGCCTTATTCTATTTTTTTATTCGAGGTGACAGTATAGTTTATGAATTAAAAAAATTGAAAATAAAAATCAAAATTTTAATTAAAGAGGAAAAATATAAATTGAAAAATATGTACATAACTTTTTAACAATTTTTTAATTTTTGATATTCTTTAATTAGACTTGAGTTCATCAAATTTAATTTTCATTAAATTATTTTCACTGAGGGAAGGAATTTTACAACTTGGAATTTTTATTAAAATTTATTGATAATTTTTCTTGGCTGAGCTGGGATTTGAACCCGGGTTGATCTTTACATGTTTCAAGAAACACCACTTTCTATCGTCGGAAGATCTTTGAGTTCTACCCACTGCACCACTGCGGTGCCCGTTAGCCAACAGTCAAACATCAATCTTTAACCAGTAGTACTGGTGGTTCGAAATTTGCTGTTATTATCACTTAAATTTCAAATTACACAAGGACCGGAAAATGTTTTTTTATTTTGTTTCTAAAAAAATATTTATTGTGCAAGTTTAAAAAATTCTACATTTTACAGAAAATAAAAAATTTCTAAAATAGTTTTGAAAAAAATGCCGTCGAAAAAAAAAAATAAAATAAAGTTTTTGAAATAAAACGTTTTCTTAAAAACATAAAATAAAGTTTTTAAAATAAAACGTTTTCTTAAAAACATAAAAAAACAAAAGCAAAATAATTATATTTAAGCATTGTCATAAAAATTTCATTCTTCAAAGCAAATTCAAATCAAATTTATGAAGAGGCTTCTGAAAATACATACATACATATTTAATTTTTTAAAAATACATACATAGAAAAAAAAATTCTAAAAAAAAACGTTTTAAAAAATATTTTTCAACAAAAAAAAAAAGTTTTTTGAAAATTTTTATTTGTTTTTTTTTTACAAAAAAAGTTTTTGCTTTTTTTGGAAACTATAAATTTTGTTTTCAAAAAAAATGTTTCTTTTCTTTTTCGTTTAAATTTTAAACACAGAAAAACAATATTCTTTTTTTCACACACAAAAATTTTTTATTTAAAAAATAAAATTTAATTTTGTGTTTTCCGTTCGTAATTTCCGGTCCTTGAAATTACATGTTGCCTCCTTTTTCCTCTGTTTTTTCGTATTCTTTCTGTCAAAATTGGCATAGCACAGTCCGATAGAGCATAAAAACTATAAGGGAACGTATATTTATTGTTTCGCTTAGGTCAAACAAGTTCACGCACCAACCGCGATGAAGTTTTGAAAATTTTTAATTTTCTTTTTGGTAAGAAAAATTAATAATACATATGTTTATTTAAAACAAAAAATAGCTCAAGTATAAAATTTCATTAATATTTAGAGATGGTAGGAGATTTTTCCGCAAACTAAAACGTATTTTTAACCTTTAATAACAAAAAAAAATTAAAAAAGAATAAAAAAACCCCGTATAAAATTATGAATATTCAATATTGCATTGGTTTAGAAAAACTAATTGGTGCGTGAACTTTTTTGAGAAAAATTGCAAAAGATTATGATTTTCGTGGTTACAAGGACATGGTTGACCTCATGGTACTATGCCAAAAAATTGGTTATACCCCTAATGTACATATGTATGTGGAATCAAGAAATTGTGCAGCAATTAATAATAAAATATGAAGAAAATATAAATTTGAACAATGTACGAAATCCTGATTATTTAAACCGGGTAAAACGTGCAAAATCTTTATTTACTATTTGTGAAGATCTTCAGGCAGTGAATAAAAAAATCCACACCTTGAGAGCACAGTATATTAAAGAATCCTATATCACGGCTAGTAGCTTAAGAAGTTGGATTGGTACAGTGTATTTGGTTTGCAAGAAAATTAATAAAATTTGAAAAAAATTATTGTTAATTAATCAGAACTCATTTAAATTATGTTAAGAGGAGTATTAAATAAATTTATCATATTTTAATTTTTTAATTAGAAATACAAATTCTAAATATGTATAAACAATTAATTTTGAACCAATATGTAGTATTAAATAATTTGCAGCTATAATACATACATGTATACATGTAGAGATAATTTTGATTATAGGTATGTACTTAGTTTACACAAATTGGATAAATCTCTTGTTTTGTTGTTAGGTTCTTGTTGACTGTTGCAGAGTGTGAAATTTTGGAACAAATTTTGATTTTATATTAACTATTTTTACAACTTGTTTCTTTTAGAAAATATTTGTTTAAATTTATGAAAGCTGGTAGTGAGCTAGTCAATCAGTGCAGGGGTTGCATATATATGCCATAAATTAAATAATATTTAACAACCTCTATAAATAAGTTAAAGGTGTTTGAAAAAGTTTAAATTAAAAATTGCACAATCTGAATCTAATTGATTTTTTTAAACGTGTTAATTGGTGTCTTTTGAAAGTAATAGTAAAAACTTATTAAATATTTAATAAACAATAAATAGACAAATAGTTGTGAAGTGCTAAAAGTATTTTAAAATTTGTTTACAAAAAAAAAAAATATCATCTTTTTCGCAAAAACATCATGTGAGTCTTTAAAATTAGATCATATAGTATTCAAGGGATGTTTAGGACACAATAAAGATACAAAATATTGACATAATTCCTAAGGTATGATTTTGGGTACGTTCGAAAAATCCATCAAAACTGTGCATCACTGCTGCAGTGATGCAAAATTTTGTTGCTGATGCGTGGTCACCAGTTGCGCTTGTGATGCTGATGCTTTTTTACTGCACAACAGCTGTGCAAAGTTTGAATTTTTGAACATGAGCTAAATTTTTACAGTTAAAAAAAGATTTTATCAACAATCGCGATGGCAAATTTTATTAAAAATATTTAACCAAAAAGTAATAGTTTTCTTATAAATTACATGAAAAAGCATCAAAAAAGAAAAATAAAACAATTTCTTTTATATTAAAAGTTATTGCATCAGAAAATTAACTGATGCAATCAAGGCGAATTGACTAGAAGGTGAGGTCAACTCTACAACTACAATGCTTCTGTGGTCGGGTTGTCAAAAATATTGCTAGTAAAAAAAAAACAGGTATGTTTACATAAAAAACAAGTTTGTATACAAACTTTGACAAGTCGACCACCGAAAAAAACAACATATGTTGACTTGACCCCACCTTCTAGTCAATTCGCCTTGAGTTGAATGTTCGTAAATGCATCACTTGTAAGAAACTTGGCATTACTTTCATATGTCAAAAGTTTTTTTAGGCAGTGATGCCGCAGCTCTGCAGCAAATATTGGCAATTATTGCATCCAAGGCGAATTGACTAGAAGGTGGGATCAAGTCAACATATGTTGTTTTTTTCGGTGGTCGACTTGTCAAAGTTTGTATACAAACTTGTTTTTTATGTAAACAAACCTGTTTTTTTTTACTAGCAATATTTTTGACAACCCGACCACAGAAGCATTGTAGTTGTAGAGTTGACCTCACCTTCTAGTCAATTCGCCTTGATTCAACTTTACTAATGCGCAACTGATGCGCAGCGAATGCATTTACGAACGTACCCTTTCTTTCTTAATTTTAAGACTATTTACTTTCTTTATAATCAGGGGGGTTACCGCGTATTTCGATTCGAAAGAAATCATTTACGGATTCGAACAATTTGTACTGTGTATTACGATTTTCGTAATATTTGTTTCGAATAAACGGACGTTTTTCATACTTTATTGAAAACAAAAAATCACTTTCTTAAAAGCCACTCTCTATTACGAACAAAAATTGTTCATCAAATTTCCCATTTTTTAAAAATACAACCTCTGTCATCGTTTCGAACGATTACGTAAATCGTAATACACAGTACAAATTGTTCGAATCCGTAAATGATTTCTTTCGAATCGAAATACGCGGTAACCCCCCAGGTACGTTCTGAAAATCAAGTGATTTTAAATCACATGTGCTTTTAAAATCACAAGTGTGATTTTGTGGCGTTCTGTAATTCACACCGTTTTAAAGCTTATAGGTGTGATTTTCAATTGACGAAAGCACAAGCAAACACAAAAAGTTTGTTCTACAAAACTATAGCTCATTTTAAACGCTTTGTATGTTATTTTCCGACAATTTGTTTTTTTTTAACCGATTTAGCGATCTCAAATTAGTTTTAGGGTGTGTTTAAAATTTTGCAATTTTTTGGGAATTTTAGCCGTGTTCGTGATAGAAGCGATTTGTTTTTGTAACTCTGCTAGCATGCCGCTGTAAGCAAATTTTTGCAAATTTCCGCTTATCAGGCCTGTTCTGCAAATCACTTTTACTAAAATCACGTGATTTAAAATCACATGTGCCTACTAAAATCATACGTGTGTTATTATAGTGTCCCGTTTTTTGTGTGTTTTCGTCTGATCTTCAATTGCAGAAAGCACAGCGAGAAACACAAAAACGGCATACATATGTACATAGCTTTCAGAACACCACAAAATCATGCGTGTGATTTCAAAAACATGTGATTTGAAATCAAGTGATTTTCAGAACATGCCCGTACTTAGCAGTTTTTACCGAAATTTTGCCATTCTTTATAGTTTTAGGGACTTTAATCAATTTTATGGCTTGTTTAAAATATTAAAAATTTTCGCTATGTTGCAAAATTTTGTTTTGTTATTTACCGACATTTTGCTTTTTTAACCCATTTAGCGATTTTAAATAAATTTAAGGGTTTGTTTACACGCTTGCAATTTTTCAATAATTTTAGCTATTTTCGCTATAGAAGCGATTTTTTCCTGTGATTCTTTACAGCTTTTACGATTTTAAATAATTATTAGACTTTGCTATCATGCCTCTGTTAGCAAATAAGCGATCTTTTATTCAACTAAAAAAAAAAAACTTAACTCACAACAGAAGTCACAAAAGCAAATATCATTGTTGTAGTGTCGTCAAATTTTCTTAATTTTAAATGATTTGTTGTAAATAAAATAGCTTTTTGCATAAAAAATTAATAAACAACACATTGAATATTTTATTTAAGTAATTTATTATGACGGTCCCAATTTACACTAGGGATATTTCTTGCCGGACATTTTTTGAATTCTCTTTTAATCTTACCTGAAGCGTTTACATATGAAACATTAGAAGTCAGACAGAAATTAATACTTGTATGTAAACTACGAATAGTAAGAAAGAGAAATGAAACAAGTTAGAGTGCTATATTCGGCTGTGCCGAATCTTTGATACCCTCCACCGACAGTTCGAATGTTTAAGGAGTAATATCTGTATGATGTTATTATTATCTTACACTGTGACGATTTGTTATTAATTATGGTTTTAGGCGACTAAACTGTTTTCCGGTAGTAGGGTTTATATGGGGCCTAGGGTAAATTATGGACCGATCATCACGAAATTTCACAGCGTCATTTCTAGTCCTTTAAAACTGTGAAGTACCAATTTCTATTATAATTGCCTTATTTTTTACGGTATTAGGCGTACTAAACTGTTTTACGGTAGTAGGGTTTATATGGGGCCTAAGGTAAATTATGGACCGATCGTCACGAAATTTCACAGTGTTATTTCTAGTCCTAAAAAATTGTGATGTAACAAATTTTGTTACGATAGCGTTATTTTTTTCGGTTTTAGGCGTACTAAACTGTTTTTCGGGAGTAGTGTTTATATGGGGCTTAGGGTAAATTATGAACGGATCTTCACGATATTTAACAGCGTGATTTACAGTCAAATAAAACAAATTTTTGCGAAATCTTATCTCATTCCGTGCCTTGTTCCACCATTTATGTTATTTTTTGTAACAAAATGATCAATTTTTTTAGGTGGTGGTTCCACATTTTGATTCATAGCTCTGGTCCTACTAAACCGATTTTGCTGGATTTCAATCCCAAACTGCTTAGGATAACTACAAGCAAGTTGGCACCAAGTTTGTTAATTTTTATTGAGTTGTTCGAAAGTGAGCGTGTTTTCAACAGACGAACAGACAGACGGACATGGCTTAATCGACTTAGAATTACTCAAGGATCCAGAATATATATACTTTATGGGGTCTGAGATGAATGATAAAAAAGTTTCACACGGAATGACAAACTTAATATACCCTCTTCACAACTAATTGTGGTGAAGGGTATAAAAATGTCCAGTACAGATAGTCATGTACTACACAGTCTACCTTTTCGACCCCTCGTCTGTCCGGCAAGAAATGTCCCTAGTGTAAATTGGGACTTACAATATTCGCAAAAATAACAAAGTGATTTCAACAAGTTGTTTAAGTAGCTGAAATCACAAAATAATATGCCCAGAACATCTTTCTTTGATTTCAAATCACTTTCATAAAATGTGAATATCAATAGGCTTCTTCTCTAGATAGACAGACACATTGACAGACAGATTGTTAAAAATTCTCTTGCTAGATAATTTTCTCTATAAAATCTTATTATTATTATTCTTTTTTTTATTTTTCTTAATTTTTCAATTTTATTACTTCTATAAAAACATTAAAAAACATTTTACCTTTTGAATTTCTTTTTAAGCAAAACGTTCGCGTGTTAGTTTAAATTTTGTATGTGAGTTTTTTTCGCATTTCTTTAAAACTATTTCTTGACATACAAATTGTCGCTCAATTGGTGCTGGAAATGGTCTGTACAGCACCAAGGAAAGTGGCACGATTGAGGTCATACGGTAACAGCTAAAAATAGTAATTATACCCTTCACCACAGGCGGAAAGGGTATATGTAATTTTGTCATTCCGTTTGTAATTTCTACAATATTGATCTAAGACCCAATTAAGTATATATATTCTGGGTCCTTATGAGGAGCAAAGTTGATTTAACGGAATTGTTTTCTATTAAAATTCAGCCTGGCCAGAACTGCCTCTTATTTTACCTAAAAATCCCTGGTTGTTGTTGTTTTTTATTTATTTTTTTATGTATATCTTGAGAGCGGCAGGAGCCAAAGCTTCCAAATAATGTGCAAGCTTATTGATTATCAAAGCACAACATCTTACTTACTTCATTGGTTTAATGCTTTCAAGTGATGTTGAAACTAAATCCTGTCTCGACAAGCAAATACAAAGTTCAGCTACTCTTGTTTTTTTTTGACATTGAAAAACTGGAAGTTTTTACCATTTAATGACACATAAAATTAGATTAAGCTCTGAATAAATTTCATACATTCACATACATACATTTAGGAGTTCTTCGACCGTTAAACGATCCATGTGCCTAAATGGCAAACTTTTCACTTAATAAAGGCTAGATTACACTATTATACTTTGTATTAATACATGTCAAAAACTCAAGTAATATGACAAAGTGTGATAGTGTGAATGCAATGTGTCACGAAAATGACAAGTATAGCCTAGTACTCTGTTCGAACCTGCGGAAAATGTTGAGCAACATTGATTATTTCACACGAAAATTTTGTCATGTATCAATGTTATCTATCCTGCAAGTATGCAACATTATTTTTGAATGTAAGCAAAAACCATAGATGGGGGTAGTACAATAAAGGTTGACTTAAATCAATATTGCACTCTCACTAAATAAAACGGCAATAAATTATTTTTTACAATTTGTACCTTGCAATCAAAAAGCTGTACGAAAACATAATATCACTAAAATTTAAAAAAATTTAATTTTGTACTTGCATTTTTGATTTTTCCGATGATATGCCTAATCATAGAAAATTAAACTAAATGAAATTCTGTCAATAACGGAATAATTCTTGGATTGAATCATGCAAACACAAGTTTTGTATTTTAAATTGTGTGCAAAATTTTTAGTCAAATAAGTGAAGAAAAACAAATTGCGATAAACTGATGATTGCTTGATTTTAAATCAAACTATTTTTTTATCACAAAATGTTTTAACATTATAGTCACTTATGTGTAGTAAGATTGAAAATTTTTAGTTCATCACTTAACATTAACAAAATTATTACAATAATTTTAAACAAGTGCACTACCCCCATATTAAAAAGGATTATACAAGATGTAAGTATTTAAATATGTATAAGCTTTTTTGCCCACACTTTTTGTAAAAATTGTTAATATATCAGAACGAGTTCATCAAATAGTTCAGACGATCTCATTTCCAACAGAATTGAAATGATTATTGGTAAGCGTGTGTTTAATTTATTCATTTTCACAAAACTATTAGTAATTGTTTTTTTCTTTATGTCAAAATTTTAAGTTGTCAAAAATGTTACAATTTCACACAGCACAAATATGAAAATTTTCAACCACAAACAAAACTTAAAAATTTTTTCAATTTTTCAAGAACATCTACTACATTGCTCAATTCATATTTGAGCAACCGCTTTCAATCTGTTTTTCTAAATGGTACATATTCTACTGCTTTGCCTGTTCCCAAAGGAGTCCCACAAGGGTCGATTTTAGGACCGCTACTTTTTTCTGTATATGTTAATGATTTACCACGTTGTCTCAAACACTCTAACATACAGTTATATGCTGATGATGTCCAGCTCTATCTTAGTAGTTCCACTGAATGCATAACCGAAAATATTATTAAGCTTAATGATGACTTAAAAAGCGTACACCTGTGGGCAAATGCTAACAAGTTACTACTAAATCCACACAAATCAAAGTGTATTGTTATACATAAAAAATCTACAAAATTACAAACAAATTTTGAAATAATGTTAAACCATCAACGTATAGATATTGTTTCTTCTACAAAGAATTTGCGAATTACTTTTAATGAAAATTTGGAATGGTCGAATCATGTGAATAGTTTAGTAGGAAACTTACACTTCTTACTTCGTGGATTATGGTCTACACAGTACTTTACACCATTACACATACGAATTTTAATTGCTAAAACTTACCTTATACCCCGTCTGTTATATGGATGTGAAGTATTTGCTAGTTGTGACTCCAAGAGTACAAATAAATTAAGCAAGGCATATAACAACATAGTAAGATATGCATTTGGTCTGCGTAAATATGACCGAATATCACAATATTCAAATAGGCTATATGGTTTATCATTGCGAAGACTAATGGATGTCAGAATACTTATTTTACTGCACAAATTTATATATGAAAAAGAACCGATACATCATTTTAATCGCTTAATGTTTGCGCGATCAAATAGAGGTAACAAACTAATTCTAATTAGACATCGTAGTCTTGTCTCTGAACACCATTTCTTTATATATTCTGCCCGTCTTTGGAATCTACTCCCTAATAATCTTCAGACAAACAACAACGCACTAGAATTCAAAAGGCTTTTGATTAAACATTTTGAATAAATAAACAAATCTTTTAAATTGATCCTTTCAAAATTACGTACATACATACATATAAATTAATTATGCTAAATTTAATTATATTTATCCTTTTTTTTTATATATTTATATTTATATTTTGTTCCTTTTATTTAACTGTATTTTTAATGTTAATGTTTTTTTTCTCTTTTTTATTGTTAACTTTCTCTGATAAATAACATTTAAATTCTCATACTGTAATTATAAGATATAAATCTTGTTGTATGGGATATTCAATAAATAAATATTATTATTATTATTAAAATAAAACAAATTTCATTTCACCATAGAACTTTGCTACCGTTTCACACACACCCAATGTCTTAAAACCAATTCAACTCACATTTACAAAACAGCCTGTATTTAGACTAGTAGATTCAAGAATCTTCTATTCAAATCCAGACCATTCTGTGCGAATCCGAAATTCTACAAGTAGCAGATTCAAGAACCTTCTAGTGGATTCCAGAACATTCTGTTCGAATTCGAGATTCTATAATTAAATCTAAGTTCTAAAATACAGTGTAGCAAATAATAATTCAAACTAATACGACAAATTATAATAATACAAGACAACTTTTAACTAAAACTACAAATAATTTTTAGATAAATCTAATTTCGTAACAATATATATATATATATATATGTTCCCGACGATCCTATAAGGAGCATAGGGCCCCAAAAAAAATATACATATGTACATATATATATACAGTCGAACTTCCCTACAATGAATCTGCATTAAAAACATAATTGTATCTACACTTTGATTACTTTATCATCTAGAATAAAAGTTTACGACATTTAAAAAATTGACAAAAACTAAAATAAGAGATTTTTTCACCTTGTATTCACTATTCAACTTATCAATCGACTTTTCTTTACCCAATCGTCACCAAACTTCACAAATTATGTTTTTATATACAAAGAAACAAAATTAGCCCATTCATTGATTTAAGAGTTCATTTTAATTTTTTTAACACCTCTAATAAGTATATGTACATACATGAACTACTCTAGGAAAATACAATGTTTGTACTTATTATACATAATCATATTATTGACAAATTAGCTTCAAACTTTTTAGATATTTTTTTTTTTTTTTTTGATAAAAAAAACAAAATTTTTTACCCGGTGTTTATTGATACATATTTAGTGATATTGCAAAAATTGCCACCCTAATGTTTATGTGTGCATAAAACTTTGCCCCTATTGCAGCTCTCCACTTTTGTATCAGTTTGGTTGTCTTTGGTAAATTCACATTGCCATTCTCAACTCTACTGGCAGTTGGCTATTCAGTTGTCTATCTGTATTTTTCGTGGTATTGCCGTTTTCAACTTTGTAAAAGTTTGGTCGACAAAAATGTTAAATACACACAACCAAAATGTATTAACAAAGTGACCTCAGTACTACAACAATGAAATAATAAAACAAACAACAGGCATTTTGTTGCTAGAATTGAGACGGCTAGTGTCAAAATGCCTAATAAAAAAAAGTAAATAAACAAAAAAAATGACGACAAACGTCACACACGAAGAAAATCACGGCAAACAGCTGCGCTTGTGAGGTCACTTTATTAAGCCCTTATGACACTACATTTTTAATGCATTGTTCAAGTTTTGGTGAACAGTGCAAATATAAAGTAATAGAACAATTTACCAAGTGCGAAGAGTTCAGCCGTATTAAAATAAATGGCAAACTGTCAAATATTTTACTAAAGTTATCGATAAAAAATTAAGTTATGTCCAAAAAAATGTAAAATTGTTCAACTTAAAACTGACATTTCAAGTTTGAAATATAAAAAGTGTTGCTGAATCAGCGGTTTATGGGCAAATTCAGCGATTTACCGCTTTTGGTTTTTATGTTTCTCATAAACAAAAAGTTGGCAACATTTAATGAAATTAACAGAACAGGGATGGTTAAGTTGTTTTAATTGTACTTTTTTGTTGATACTTTTTAAAACAAAGATTTATAATACCATTTTGTGGTGTTTTTTAAGAACATAAATAAAATTAATTTCAACTAAAAAAATCTTTAAGTACGATAAGGGTAAAAATGTACAATTTTTAAAGGTTGTTGGTACAATTTTAAAAATTCTCAACGCCATCCCTGAAACAAAACCACAACAAGAGAAAAAAAATAAAAAACTTTGTTTACATTTTTTATAGTTTGCTCTTTCTAGCATTTACTGTTTCTTTCTATCAATTCTATATCAATTAATGAATAAAAAATGTAGTGTCATAAGGGCTTTAGTACATTCTGACACACAACTGCTAAAAAGTAGTTGTGTTATTGGCAGGTAAAGTTTATTTTTTTAAATTCGGTGAAAATCAAAAACAAAATGGAGAAATCGTATAATCGTTTATATAAATTTTTGTAATAACTGTTTCGCTATTTTTAAAAACTTTTATTAATTAGAATATAAAAACGAAAGCTCAATTTGAGCGACTTGTCCAGCTTATTTAGAGAAACTTAGAAATTGCTCGCGGAAAGCACCAAAGTTTGGAGTTAAATAGTTTGGGACCACGACAAGAACTTTTTTTAAACACTTATAATCTTCTTAATCTAATTATAATATTCTTGGCACAGGTTTGGATACACTACAAGGCAAGTATAAAGAAAAAACTTGCCAAAAATAAAAGAAACACTCAAGCGACAGAGGGAGGGCTATCACAAGAAGTTCCATTAAATAGCCTTAAGGATACTGTTTCGCAGCTCTTGTATTGCAAGTCCGGCCAAGTATTTTGTGTTGAAAATATTCCACCATCAAGTGACAATTTTACTGAGTCAGTTGAACCAATAATACAACCAGCAGATTGGCCAAAAGCTACCCCAACCAGAAGAAGAATTCATCAGGCACAAGAACGTTTCGTTACTTATTATAAGTTCTTACTTGGCACTGGGAAGTTAAGGAGGGTTGGAATCATCACGAATTTGTCTTCTTGTACGTAGCGCATCTATACAAGAGTTTTTCTTTACTTGAGTTATAAAGTTTGGACTCGGGAAGATCTATGATTCCCGAAAATGGGTATTTTAATAAAAAAAATTTTATTTTGGCAATAACTTTTTTGCATCTGAACCGATTTTTCTGAAATTTTCAGAAAATATTTTCTACTAAAGATTTCCGGTCTTTTGATATATAAGGTGTAACCATCGGTCATATAACAGTGCACAAATTCAGGTTTTTATGAAGTTTTTGATATTTTTTGTACGGGAGGTACCACGCCCACTTCTCCAATCCCGCCCACATATTGTAGGATGGTGTGTATTGACAACCTAATTGTGTGTACCTAATTTGGAAAATTTGGCTTTTTCCGTTCATCATATATACAGCAAAAGATAATAAAAATACAACAACAAGGGATTTTTTTAAAAAATTTGAGGTAGTCGTGGTTTTTTACTGATAACTCAGCCATTTTTTAACCGATTTGACAGATTTATATACGGACGTGTTAAAGAAGAAATTTACCATTTACTTTAGTTATGAAGCTTGGACTCGGGGAGATCTATGGTTCCCGAAAGTGGGTATTTAAAAAACTTTCATAACTTTTTTGTATCTGAACCGATTTTCCCGAGTTTTTTATAAAATATGTTCTACTAAAAAATTCCGATATTTTGGTATATAAATCATATCCATAGGACATATGGCAGCCTTAAAATTTAGGTTTTTATACAATTTTTATTTTTTTTTTGTACGGGAAGTACCACGCCCACTTCTCCAATCCCGCCCACATTTTGTAGGATGGTGTTTATTGGCAACCTAAATGTGTGTACCTAATTTGGAAACTTTGGCTTTTGCCGTTCCCCAGATATACAGCAAAAAGTAATAAAAATACAACAACCACAAGGGATTTTTGGAAAAAATTAGAGGTAGTCGTGGTTTTTTGCTCATATCTCAGCCATTTGTGGACCGATCTGGCTGAATTGCAATAGCAAAATTATAATAAGAATACCTGACAGAAAGATACCCTAACCAAGCCCCCACCATATCTGGGGGCTTCGGAAAACCCATTTCAACAGACAGACGGACAGACGGTCAGACGGACAGACGGACAACCGGATTTGAACTTCGCTTTTCATAAGGACCCAGAATATATATACTTTATAGGGTGTAGGATCAATATTGAAGAAATTACAAACGGAATGACAAAGTTATATATACCCTTTTACCTTCGGTGAAGGGTATAAAAATTATTAATTAATTTTTAGCAAACTCAACTAAAAAAAGTTGGGTATCACAATACCTAAAATGAGTTTGGTTGAGCATAAGTTGGGTTTACTCTTACACGCCCAAACTGAGTTGAGTGGAAAACCGCAATAGGGGCATTAGTTATCTCATATAGAATTATTTTCATATTTTTTACACGGAAATAAGTTTATTTTCTAAAGTAACCAATTTCCTTTCCTAACACAGAAAATCCGTTTTATGATTTTAACATATTTTGTTCGTATTTAGTAAAATTTTCTTGAATAAACAAACATTTTCTCATGATCAAAAAATTCATGTTTTTGGATCAAAAATTTCTTAAGACAAGAAATACAAAAGATGCTTGTTTTTATTAAAAATAAGAAAGATTTTGCTTAAATCAAGCTGCATTTATTTAATATTAATCTGGTTATCTTGATTAATTAAAAGAATCGAATTTCTTGCATCAAGAAACGAATACTAGGGATTTTTTTAATTCTTCAGAAAATGTTCAAGAAAACTTGGTTTAATTCAATTAATTTTTATATGAATCAACATGTTAAGCAAATCAATAAAAAGATTCTTTTTTTATATTAAGTTTTCCTTAAACTAATGCTATACGTTTTTATGTTAAAAATTCAGGCTTTTCTTCGTATTTTGTAAAATATTAATAGCCGATTTCACTAATTTATTTAAATACCAATTTATGTTTAAAATTAGTTTTTCAAGTCTAATAAAATTATAGGAACAACTATATTTAAATATGAATTGATATTTAAATTGAATTGGTGAATTGGCCATAAGCAACGAATACTTAGTTTTTTTTAGCTGTAGTATTTCATTATAGTTCGCTTCGAGTTATAACTTTTTGCTTAAACCAAGCCACTCATAAATTTAGCATAAGAAAATTTTGGCTTAAACGAGAATGGTTCACAATATTTTTAGTTCAAGCGATATTTTGTGGAGCTTTAGCAAATAATTCTTTCCGTGTATTTCCCCAAAAAATCCTAATTTTTTTTTAAAAGTCCCCAATGTAAACCCCAAACCAAATTTGTTGTCCATTTTAGCAACAAGAACCCCCTAATTTGGGGTCAAAACCCCACAGCTGGCAGCCCTGCCTGACAGCCTTGCTACGCTGGCGATTTTGACATAACTAAAAGCATAACCCTGTACAAGTGTTCGAAATTTACGTACGCCACCTTATACATTTTTTTTTGTGTTGCTTTGCGAATATCTTTTGCCGAAATATTTTTTTTTTAGTTTGATAACATTTTTAATTAAACTGGATGAATCAATATTTTAGATGCAATTTTTATAAAAAAAAATTAAAATTTACTGCAAAGGTCATAACAAGTCGTGAGGAACAAGAAGATAAGAGATACTTTTGATTTCAAAAATTTTAAATTATTTAAAACTCTATAAATTAAAAGTCTTTGTAAATAGCAGATATTTGGAAATTTGATCTTTCCAATGGAGGCGTTTTTGCATAACTTTTGAATTTTGGTGTCTTTATTAACAATTGATCGATTAAAATGATTAAACGTCTTTAAGAAAAGGGTGTTTTTTGAGTCCGATAGAACTTGAAATTGTTTAAAATAACACAAAAAATTTAATTTCAATCAAAATCTTTTTTTTTTCGAAACAATATCAGCCGCCGCATTTGGGGTGTTCTTGACGAAACGAATTCTGGTTGTCAAATTTTGGGCGACTTATTCGAGCTTTTCTGAACGTATGCCACGAAAAATACGAACAATGTTGGCTTCAGGCGTCAGTTGTTGCTGTTTTATTATAGGAAATAATCGAGAGGTGTTAAATCGCACGGCCATGGAAGCCAGTTGACAGGTCTATTTTTCAAAATAAACTTATCGTCAATTTGTTTTTTTCAATAAGTTGATGATTGCGGTCGCCGTATAATACGTAGAGGTATTCTTTTAAATCCACATCACGCCCGGATCGATGTCATCTATATTTTCAAACAAAATATCATTGCTCATGGTGCTGTAACGATCTCCATTAACCGTAACACGAGCTCCGGCTTAATTTATGATGATGCCACCAAAACGTGCATTTTTATGGGTTTTATGTAATTTGAAGACCCACCTTAAAGTATACCGATCGGCTCAGAATTACTTTCTGAGTAACGATGTCCGTCCGGCTGGCTGGCTGTCCATGTAACCTTGTGCGCAAAGTACAGGTTGCAATTTTGCAGATAATTTAATACAAATTGGTGCATAGATTATAACTGGCACAAGGACCAAGCCTATTGAAAATGGGGGAATCGGTCCATAATTTTATATAGCCCCCATACAAGCTGCTTTCCGGATTAGGGTCTTTGTGCCTACTATCAAACCGATTTTAATGAAATTTAAAGCATAAAATTTTTTTTATGTTTATGGACACATAAGCTATGCATTTTTTAAAAAATAGGACCAGGAGGGAGAAAGGGGGCAACTTCTGCCTCTCCGAAACTATCTTACAGATTTCAATGAAATTTAAAACATAGATAGATCCCTATTCATAAAGCCACATTAGCTATGCATTTTTCAAAACTAGGACCACGAGGGGAGGTAGGGGGCAATTTCTTTCTCTTTATGTACTGTGGTGTAGGTTATCATATGGTCGGGCTGGACCGTTTACTTTTTTACTTGATTTTGTTGAATCTGCCTTTATACTTATTTTAAGTCAAAAATAAAGTTTTTAATGTCAAAAATTTCAAAGATGTTAAACTTGTTGTTCATCTCTAAAATTCTTCCTTATTTGTTTTAAGAATTTTTACCAACTGTATCATTACAAGAATTCAAATCGAAAATTTCTTAGCCGTTACTTATATGTATTTGGATTCCTATGGTTCCATGGTAGAGCAAAGGGCCACAACAAAGTTCTTCCATTGTGATCTATCCTTCGCTATCTGCATTACGTCGGTCCAGGAATTTCCAATTGTCTCCTCCAGCTGTTAGCGGGTCTGCCTCTTCTTCTACTGCCTTATGGGCTCCATTCAATTGCCATATTTTCTACGTTGTCATTGGTGCGTCTGAGAACATGGCCAATCCCACTCTATTTACGATTGATGATATGATAGACGGAAATGTCACATGGTACATATAAAATTAAATGTATACAAAAATAGAGCTGTATACTATCGTTAAAAAGAAGCAAGCGATTATATATATCGACACATATAACGATTGTCGGTTCGTTAAAAGTTAGTGAATCGCACTACAGTATTAGATTTTCTAAAAGGGGTTTATATGGGACCAATGGTCAAGTCTGGACCAATGAGCACAAAACACGACATAACACAGTAACGAATATAGAAGTTATCGCCGCCAAATTTTATATCAATACTAACAATAACAAGAAAGAATATGGTATTAGAAGTAATTTTCGGGTGAGGTATTTGTATGAGAGCCTTGGTCAAATATGGACCGATTCCAATAAAATTTGATAAGATGATTTAGGTTGCCATATTTAATATAAATACCAACGTAATAAGATGGTTTATGAGACAGCCTCTGTTCCGAAACGAAGTTTGTAAGCGGGCTATGTGAAATTATGAACCGATTCTCACTATTTTCAATAGGCTTGACACTTAAAAAGTGTAATTTTTTTATACAAGAACATTGGCAAAATATTTTTCAGAATGTAAATCTTGACGTTGGCAAACCGTTTTGATATCTTATATAAAAGTGCTTTCCTATTGCTACAATTTTTGTACGATCAGCAATTTCAGCCTGGGGGTTTCAAACTTTGTTTTTCAACAATAGTAAAAGCTCAGGCAATTTTAACACTTCCAGTTCGCTTTATTTATCCCTCTTTTATAAACCGATCGCCAGTGTTACCGTTCGCCCGACTAAAGTCGCAATTTGACCCTTTTTCAGCGGTCTGCGACTTTTTGTGAGACTTTTTTTTATCACCGACTTTTGCGACTATTTTAATTTTTCTGCTACTTTTTACCCTTTTTGTTAAGATTCTTACAAAACATTCAATATTCTTATTATTTGTATCAAAAAAAAAAAAATTCGTCAAAATAGCCTCGTCAAAATTTAAAAACAATTCATAAATTATTGTTCATTTGGCAACACTTTTATTACATTTTTGCAACCTTGTCATGTATACAACGTATTTGAGGCGAATTCAGTTCAAGGTTGTGGCAAGTTTTGACAGTTCGGACCAATTTGTTTTAATTTGTCAGTGTTTTGTTAGAAATGGTTGACATTTCGAATCGTAAACACCAGCAATGCAATGCAAAAAACCTCTGTTGTTTCTGTTGGTTTTGGATTGTTGTAGTCTTAGCACCACCTGTAGTTTTCGAATCGTAAACACTAGCAATGCAATGTAAAAACATGCAATTCAATGCTGTCATCTTTAAATTTAATAGACAAAGATATAGAAGACTGGATTCCCTGTGATGAACTTATTTCTAAATATAGAAATAAAATTTCAAAAAAGTAGTATTTATGTAGGTATGTTAAGAAAAAGAAATATTGCGCCAAGATCAAACGAACGGAATTAAAGTAAAATTTTCAAGGGGCTTTAATTGGACAAGTTTAAATTTTGTCAAAAATATATTAACCTTAACTTTTTTGGCTTGTTTTTAAACAGAAATTCTACTCCTTTGACCTTGGCAGCATACGACAAATTTATTAAACTTAAGTAAATGTTTTCACTATACATGAAAACATGGACAAACATGTACATTGTTATGAAATATGATAAAAATGAATTCTGCAATAAGCTTTTTGTTTCAATTGTTTTGTTATGCTTTTTATTATTAATAAAAAACGTTAAAAAAAAGATGTGCGACTTTTATTTTCTGAAACGACTTTTTTGTGCGACTTTATTTTTATAAAACAACCTTTTGTGCGACTTTTCAAAAATTCCTAACGGTAACCCTGCCGATCGCCACCAAAAAAAAAAACACGTTAAAAAAACGTTAAAATCATCGTATGAATTGGGTGTAACAGTTGTCGGTCAACATAAACATGTCAATGCGTTTCTTCATGAGCCTATAGTACACGGAATGTAAAAAGCTACATGCGCATGTGGTTCTGACGGAATTTGACGTCACTACAAAACCACAATAGCAAGTTTGTGTTGTGTGATGACGGCAAAATTACGTCAGAATCACATGCGCATGTAGCTCTTTACATTCCGTGTACTATAAGCTTTATACGAGTGCAAATCGCCTTGTTAAATCCCACAAAAAAAATACATAGGTTTTCGACTAAATTTCATAAAAGAGCTACAATATTTTGCATTTGCGGGACCATTGGCACCAAACTCTAAATTTTGCTAATGTCTTCGTCTGCTCTTCCGTCAAATTGTTTTCTTGCACAGTAAGCCAGCAACACAAACCAAAAGAATACGAATTTGAATAACAACGATGAAATTGATCAAAATAAAAAATAAGATGCAGAGCGACAAGACGCGAAACGAGTCGAATCAAGTCGAGGCCTTAGTGTACTACATGCGTACAATGATGCCATGTGTATAGATCAATTATTTAAAAAAAAAAATTATTAAATGTTCCATTCACTTTTTAAAAATAAAACGGCGCGTGTTACCTTTTTTTTTTAACACATTTCTGTACAATTTGTTAAGAAAATTGTTATTGTAAATTTCCTATGGAAATTCATGTAATTTCACTGATAACCATTCAATGGAAAACATTGGAATGACCCTTATTACGAGAACTGTAAGGGAGATAATGATTAAAAAAATTGCAACAAATAAATAAAAATTCAGCTCTTAATTAAAAAAAAAACTTTTAACCAAACTCTCTTATAATTTTTAAAAATTTTTTTTAATATTTAGACTTAAACATTTTTTGTTTAATTATGAATTTACTCACTTCTTAATTATTTAACCACTAAAAATTTTTGAAATGAGTTGTTTAACAAAAAATAAAAAAAAACCTTGTTTTTGTTATACTTTCTTTTACTTTGCCCATTTTTTTTTTTTTTTTTTGTATATTTTATGTTTTATTTATTTTTATTTATTATTTGTGTTCTTTAGAAACAAATAAATGAATTTTGTTTGAAAAGAGACCGTATTTTTTTTTATTTTATCAAGTGTAAAAATTTTAAACTCGCTGTTTTTATCTTATATTGTAATAAAGCGTTTTTGTGGAATTTTTTGTAGTTTAACTAGACATTTTTATTATCCAAAATAAAATTTTGGTCGTTATTATTTATTTGAAAAAAATTATTCTACTGCATAGAATTTTAGCAAAATGCATACCTTTTACTTTTTTTTTTTTTTGTATACTAAATAAAGTTTCTTTATTTTGGCACTCAAATATTAACCGAAATATAATATTTCCTTACGAATTTTGAATTTTGCGTCTTAACGGAAGCACTTCGGTAATGAAACTAAATTCTCATTTAAATTAAAGCGAAAGTATACCATGCCCATGACTAACACAACCACAATCCACTTGCCAGCCATATATTCTTATAATGTTAAATTTTTCTAATAACATCTTACACTCGTTTAACGGCGTAGTTGAAAACTAAATTTACAAAAATATAAAGACTTTTCAAAGAAATGGTGGTAAAAGAATATAGCTCACTGTTGGGATCTGGAAAATCTTAAACTGTACCGTCTCAATGGCAAAATTGTACCAAATTGACATAAATTGTACCAAAATTTCGCTATAAAATAAAAGACCATACATAGCAAGAATGCATTACACTTTTTTATTCAATAATACCAAAAACAAAACAAGTAAGAAAATAAAGTCGGTCAAGCCCGAGCATTTAACACCCTACACTAAGGTATCACTATAAAGACAATCATGAACCCGCCAGAACAAAATTATGTTAGGTGGTTAAGATTCATCATGTGAAAGTTCATTGTGACAAATATTATTTAGATATCTTAACCTACATGAGATTTGTTTGCTCTTAAGTGATTTTAGGAATGGGGCATATTTGGGATCTATGGTAAATTTTGGATTTACTATCACAACATTTTAATATGACATATCAGCTAACAAAAGTTATCGTCGTGGCATTAAAAGCTATTTGCGGAGTAGTATTTACAATCGATAAACCTTAAAGATTGCGACCAGTACTTTGCGCACAAGGTTACATGGACAGACATGGGATGGAGGGATATAGTTAAATCAACTCAGAAAGTGATTCTGAGTCGATCGGTATACAATTTATATTTTTAAGTGTTCACACATCTCCACTATTGTGGTGTGGGTACAAAAGTTAAGAAGAAGCAAAAATGTATATTCATACTTCTATTTTGTATCAAAGGTAGACAAAAATGTAGATGCTTGGTAGATAGTGTCGCCAAAACAATCGACAAAAGTGGCGATTTGGCGACACTTGATCTCCGGCTTTCTACAGGGATACGAATACACATACTTCTGTATGAATGTACTTAATATGTTAGCATTACATCGTTACCATGCATAAATTAACAAAAATTTAATTTTTAGTAGTTCTTGCAAGGGCTGGAGATATGTTATTAGGAACTGTATTATTGAAGAGAAAAGTTAGTTAATCTACCTCAAAGAAATAATGAAACTTCGTCGCTCTTTTTTTAAATTATTTTTTAAATTGTACCAAAAAAGGATGAAATGTACCAGTGTACCAATAAAGTTTCGATTGTACCAAATTTGGTATAATCCAATCTCATTTTAAAATCCCTACATTCCTAATAAAAAATTGAGCTTCAAACGAAGCACGTTTTTAAGGGAGAAATGTAAGAGTTTCGCTTACTATCTCGCTTACGGAAGGCATACATTTTAAATGGTGAGTTCCCACTTTGAAGCAATACATTTTTCCTTCACTTACTTTACTGCATTTTTATAAATGTACCATAAGTGCTTAGCAAAATGATAAATAAGTAAGTAATTTAGTAAGAAAAGATAAACTCACAGTTTATTGTTGGTGTTTTGTTCAAGCTTTGATATTGTTACATTTAAAGGTTCAGTTAGCCGGGAGAACCAGTAACGTTGCAAATCAGCTGCTTCATTTTGTTGTATGTAAAGCAATTAGAACGATTATAGTTAGCAGTAAGATGTTACGTCTCAATCTGTAAGAAATAGATTGGTCTTACTTTTTTACGGTAAGGTTACTTTGAGTGTTTATAATTCTTATTCGCTTTTAGGTGTTATTTGTACAGTTGTTTTCGGTTAATTGAGCCCCGCTTAATTGAGTTTCCCGTTTTATTGCACTAAAAATCATGGAACGAAATCATTCAGTATAACTGTCTATGTAGAAATACCCGCTTAGTTGAGTTCCGTTTAATTGCGTTACCCGCTTAATTATTTCGAAAAATAAGACTGCATTGCGAAAAACAAGTGCAAATGTTTTGTTTAATTGTTTCCGTCTACTTAATGTATTTTTGCTCCACAAACGTAAAAAATGATTTAGCGGCAGGAAAGTCATGTTTCTGTTATACATATAATAACATAAATGTTATATGAAAAAATAAAGAAATGAGTTTTATTTTTTATCTACACTTGGGTGTATCGTTTTATTGCACATCTTGCTCAATTAAGCGATTTTCGTTTTAATTGTGTCGGCGATTCAATTAACCGAGTATTGCTTAATTGAGTTCCCGTTTAATTGCGTTTAACTGTATAATATTTTTAGCTTTTCTCAAATATTGAGAAAAGGTTTCCTGATGAACTGACCTAAGCAACCAGTGAAATGCGCATAGAAGCTAGCTTTCCCTCAACAATAAATTTCAGTGTATTAATCAAATATGAAAAATTGGGAATTTAGCACGTCATACAGAAATCTTGTTAACGATAAATTTTTTTATTGCAAAAAGCCTTTTTGCGTGTCGTTCCCAAATTTATTGGAAACAAGAGGATACTTTTAGAAAAATTATTGGACCTTTGCTACCGAATAAAAAACTTAAAAAAATTCTAATAAAAATATTTTTAAAACAATAACTTAGTGAAAATAAACTGGAATTTTCTTGTCTTCCTACTAGATAATTTAAAAATTTTATTCATTGAAATCTGTCAATATTTGCACAAGTTAACAAGCTTTACAAAGTTTCCATATCTCGACTAGTATTCTAACAGGGTGGTCACAAACTTCATTTTCTTAAAGCCTCTACGACTCGTTCATTGTATTTCTTCTTTGTTGCTTTCGTTGGTCGATATGTCAAAAACACCAACCAACAACTTTTGACATTTTCCACTCTAACGCCCATAATTTCTACAAACAGATAACTACTCGTGTTCGGCCCTATCAGCTATCTTTACCTTTCCGGTAACACTATTTTGGGCATTTCAACGTTAATTTTGCCTACGTGAAATAACTATCGAAAATCGATGGTGTAAAATACATTACACTTTAACCCGTAGGTAAGAAATCATTTTAAAATTATGAAATCCATAGATATCTATACACAGCTAGATATATATTTGTAGAAATATCGGGCATAATTAAGAAAAAAATTTAAAATCGATTTCTTAAAAAAAGATCGTACAGCAAGGCTAAGGTATTCAATAGGTTTTTGCCAATTTTATTTTCAAGTTTTAAAACAACAAACATCTAGGTATTATTCTCATATTTTGCTCTCATGGTTACTCAAAGTAAATCTGCGCAAGAATGATGAATACATATAAGAGTGTAGTAGACAGTGCTGCATTGAAAGTTTTTTTTTTATTTTGGGCCAAATCAATGATTCAAAAGTGCCAAAATATCTTTGTTAGGCCAACATTTTTTTTAAAATACAATACGGTATTTGATTATTATTTTTTGTTTTAAATAAAACCAATAGTGGAAAATGACGATTGACGATTTTTTTCCTAAAAGTAATAGTATTATGACGATTTTCTGGTATCAATAAAAAACTTACAAGAAATATTTAAAATTATATTGGGAACAGTCGAAAACGTAAAAATAAATTTTTCGAAATAGAAAAATTATTAGCAATTAAACAGAAATAACCTTCCCCCCCAAGTGTTGCCACTTTGTGGGTAATTACCCGAATTTGGTATAATTTTTACGGTCGTGGGTAGAGCGTGGGTAATTTCTCTTAGGTGTAATTCAGGTGTTATTTGAAATTCTTACTTCAGATAACCAAATAAAATCAAGATTCGATTTCAGTAATGACATTTATTGCTTATCAAATATTGTTGCTCAAAAATGCACAGACTTCTGAACCAAAGTCTCGATGTTTTTTAAGAAAAGACTTCAATCATTAAAAATATATTTCCAAAAGTTTGATAATTAATGTCGCAACATGGATCTTAAGACTGGATAAAGATGACTATCATAGTGATTTAGAATCAGAAGTTTATTGAAAAAGTTATTCAAACTAAAAAATTAGCCTGCGGGCTATGTTTCCAATATTCCAACATATAATTAATTTTAAATTTATCTTGCAACTTTTTAATGCTTTACACTTAATTTACATGATGAATTTTATGACGTCCAATTTTAGACGTCATTTTTTGTTTGGTAACAAGCGGTGTAGAGAAGAAAGAGGAAGAGAACACAAAAATCATGTCTATTTTTCTACCCCTCTTTCTTCTCTACACCGCTTGCTACCAAACAAAAAAATGACGTCCAAACTATCAAGAGGTGTCACATCGCACGGCCTTGAAGTCTATTTAACAGTTTATTTTCTCTAAATGCATACATCACCTTCATTTGTTACGAAAAAAGTTGCGTCAGTTGAATCATGAAGTCGCCTATAAGTTGCGAAAATCGATGGCTCATTTTCAAAGTAAATTTGGATGATTTGGTGACGTTGTTCAAGCATAAATCTATTCATTATGATGTGCCTGAGCAAAAAGTGAAATCAGTATGACAGTTCGTTTGACAGCTAAACTTTCGTAAGCTCTATGGGGCTAAAAAACACCCATTATAAAGGAATTGCAATGAGCATTTTGATCCTTCCCTAGATATATGCAACCAAATGTGGAAGTTAAACTCATGATTTTAGGAGTTTTATTTTATGTTTTATTAATTGTTTTTAAGTCTTTAATGTTATTTTTGTTAATGTATTAAAATTTACAATAAGAATCTTAACAGTTTAACTAATATGGATGTTCTTTCAATGAGTTTGTTGTGTTTTTGATTCTTTGTAAATGCCCTTTTATTGAATAAAACTTCAATTCAATTCAAAGGTGTAATTTCATTTTAATCGGGTAATTTTGCTTCATCTCAAGTGTAAGTTTGAATTGTTCTGGTGGTATCACTGCTTTCATTAGAAGCATTAGAAATTCGAACACTCCAATTATATGAATGCCATAGATATTGCAAAAATATAAACTATTGCCCCGATTTGCGTCGGTCCTATTTGGTCCATTTTTTAAAAATTGGTTAAATACGCTTTGCGTTTTTATGATTTCGATTTGCGTAGATTGCATTTTGCGCTGAAGTCATAATCACATGTGAAAAATTTGTCTATTTAAGTGTAAAAAGGCGAATTCCGATTTAATTCTGTTAGGTAAGTCATTCTTAGTATAGTTGCGTGTTAGGAAGTAAGAAGTTAGTTCATAATAAGAAGTTGTGTAGAAAAATGAGTGCAAAGGTAAGAAAATGCATTAGTTTGAAACTAAAATTGGACGTAATAAAACGTTTCAAGTCGGGTAAAAAGACTGTTTATATAGACAGAACCCTTGGTTTAGCACCTTCAACAGTAAAAACAATTTGCAATAGTGAAAGCGCTAAAAAATTAATCATTTAAAGATAGCTCGAGTTAATAGCAAATGAGATTTTATTTTATGTTTTTTCTGAATATGGATAAATGAAATAAATAAATTTTTGTTAGTTTGTGCCCCGGTAGGCTAGCTGGTAGTGAGCTAGTCTATCAGCGCCGGGTTGCGGGTTCGATTCCCGCCAGAAACTCTGGTTTCTTTCCTGCAGACAAGCGCAGAGCTTCGCGGGGTTTAGCTTTGGGAATTATGTACATATGTATTTTTTTATTTTAAATATATTTCAGCTCACTTGCTGATGGAATGAACTTAACTTTATGATAAATAGAAATTCTTGCTAAAAATTTATATTTTTGAACCAATCAATGCAAAAAATTGTCTCCAATTTGTAAAATTTAAATATTTGACGACTTTTTGACGATTTTGTTAAATTTTCGTGACGATTTTGACGAATTTTGTTAAAACTTTTGACGATTTTTAAAGAAAAAAGCCTAACAACCCTGGTTATATGGTACATGTTTTATTTTACTAAGAACAAAAATTTATGCAATACATTATTTTCGTTAATTTTTGCTTCATTTAAATACTTTATGAAGACTTTTTTACCGTTACAATTATGTACAAGGGGAAAAAGTGCGCCGTACACCCTCTAATCTAAAATATGTTTGCAATCAGGTTTCGGTAAAAATTATATTTTTTTGCCGACCGTAGGGGCGGCGCTGCAGGGGCCAAACTTAACCATTTCTTAAAGCGCGTAGGATGCTTTTAGACGGGTCAAATATATCCCACTTTATTTTTCATTCTCATCATTTATTTCTAACATACCTACCCGCTATCTCTCTTTCTTAAGATCTATACAACATTTTTAATGCAGTTAAGTAGTATGTTTTGGACAGTTCTACGGCACTTTTTCCATACAAATTTGGGATCATCCATAGATGGGAGTATGTATACATTTCTAATTTGAATTGGTATAAATATGTTGTAATTGGATCCCTACAAAATATGATTCATGCCTGGATTTGAGTAAGTAGTTCTAATTGTGTAAGCAAAATCCGTCCGTCCGTTTGAATGGCTGGTTTAAAAATAAAATGATTTGTGTTTGCATCTTTAAAAAAAATTTTTTGTATGTAACAAATGAGAATAAGTTAAACCCGTGTTTCCATCCCTGGGATGAAACTTTTTTTGTAATATTAAACCTTTTTAATTTTCGAATGTGGGATGATGCCTACGCTACGGTGGTTTGAGTCGGCATATATGATCGGTTGGTCGTTTTGCTACGGTTGAGTTAATTAAGGTCATTAATTCATCTTTCACTATGTGTGTGAATGTTAATGCAACATTAATATGTTTAAGTTAGTTTCTTATTGGGGTCATCCCAGCACTACATTATATGTCTTATGAGATGACTGAGCCGTATATGTGTGTATATTAGACTACCTGATCCATTTTAATTAAATGGACTACTCCCTGGACTGGTTCCAATGTAATGCAAGCATGGACCATATCATTCTTAAAAATTGTTTGTAGTAAGACGACATGTCTTCGATTTTTAACTACTTGTAATCCACAGCTGGGGTTATATGGTCCTGCCATAGCACATCGTAATGTTAAATAGACCATGTTTTTACCTACGTTGGGGTTACTTTTGGACTAGTCCTAGTCCCTTGTGGGGGGGGGGGGGGGGCTACCTTTTACACGCGTGTTTGTACTAGTCCTATCATTTACAGGGTTGCAATTTGCTAGCACCTCCACTTCTATTGTCTGTGTATGTGTGTGCGTGAATGTAGTTATCGTGGCTGTGTGTGTGTGTGTGTGTGTGTGTATATATGCGACTGTCGTGGTTGAGGTGCAGGGTCTTTGTTGGATGTTCGTAAAGAGTAGGGTGTGTGTAGATACAACCATGTCGAATGGTCTTTTTTATGTAATATGAAACTTTTTTATTTTTCAAATGAGTTGTACATACGTGACAAATTTAAGTTTCATAAAGTCTCAAAATTCTTGGAAATACAAAGAAATTTGAGTATTAGTTGAGCAGATGTGTAGGTGTTTAGAATTCTTAAAAAATCAAAACAAAAAAATAACTTAATAAATATTTTATAGAATCAGCTAATTGCTCCTTTTCACAATTATCTTTTTTATGTAATATAAAACCTTTTTATTTTTTCAAATGAATTCTACATTTATTCGTAATAAAAATTCATATCGAATTTCATCAAACAAATGTGCTATACAATTATTTAAGAGCCGTATATTTGAAGAGATTGTTGAATCTTCCTTTGATGCTAACCCTTCAACATATAAGAGACTTTCATGTGGTAATACGTATAAATCCTAAATTTGGATTGGCTATACGAATTTCATCATTATTCTTAAACGATTGTAAATATGATGAGTAGCTATGATACTCCTTTTTGATGATTGAATTGTCGAATTGAGGTTTTTGTAAAACAACAATTAAATGATTCATTTTTTTAAATGTTTTAATCGAAATCCCAAGTTTTTTAAAAATTCTTGATTATTCTCGCTTAGACTAAGTCTTAAAGTTTTTTTCAGCTTCTTGTTCCTTTGAACGTAAATGTGTGAATGATGACTCCTTATACAAATCACTTGTATTTTTATTACTATTGTTGTTATTATTATTGAATATAATCATTCTTTTATACTGGTTTTAAATGTAATCGTATAGATATTTTCTCCTCACGAAAATTTATTAAATTTCCGTCTTGATCGATTACTTTTAAAACTAAAGTGTTTATACTTTTAGTGTTAACGGGTAAATATATAACATTAGCCGGTGTCTCTGTTATTTTATAGCCGGGACTGACAACAAGCGAAAACTGATGAAGGGTATGCGCAGATGTGCTATTTATATAGGATCCGTTAACAATATTACATTCAACTATAATATTGTTTATTTTTGTAATCTCTATAGTTTTATCTGAAAAATGTTCTTGATTCTTTTCCAAAATTTTCTTACTAAAACCCAATAGGGAACCGATTGATCGCTCCTTGTTAAAATAAATTGTATCGGTTGTACATTTTATAGACGTTTGTAAAGTATTATAATTAGCTTCAATAATAAGATTTCCTCTTGGATTAAGGGTGTTATATTTATCTATAATCAAATCAGCTATATCCGAGAATTCATATGATCCAACAGGTATAACTATTTCATAATCACCAATATGAAATCTATTGTTATCAACATTTGGTATAGAATGATATGTATCAAGACTAATTAATCCGCAAACGTAATTTCCATCAAGTTGAATGGGGGAAAATAGTTGGCAACTAGAAGTGAAGTATCACCATTTAATGTTAGCGTTATTGACATCTTAAAGTTCGGTGTATTAATAAATTAAAAATTTTTTAATGCTCTTTATATAGGAGACGAATCGTTTACATTTATCCAAGAGTTATGATCTGATGTAAATCCCAACCATTTAACATATAACATATTTCCTCTTCTTCTTAAAATATTTTCAACCAAATACGTTTCTGGATATTTAGTTTTCATTAGTTCAAAATCATAAAAACCACCTTTAATATCATGTCCTTTATAATCTTTTAGTATATAAGTGGTAGGACTTGTGTATCTTACAGTTTTAACTTTAAAGATTTCTGTAGTCCAATTCGGTGTATAACCTTTTTCAAACACATGTTTATATTTACTTATTCGAACATTATCACCAACTTTAAACTTCGGTCTTTTAAACACTTTTAAATTGTTGTAGACTGTATCCAATAGTGATTTTTCATTTGATAAATTTACTTGATTTGGTGTCATTTTTATTGTTCTATGATAAGTATTATTATATTTATTAACAAGTTCTTGATAAATGTGTATCCATTTATATGTTCCTTGATAACTAAATTCTTCCAATTGCTTTAAGTCTTTGCAATATGATCTTCTAAGCCGCAAAATTTTAATTATATATCAGCAGGGGAGTGGTATACTCATAGAACGCCAATATTAAATATAACATATCTTAAAAACTGTTATATTGATAATTTTATAACTTGATAGGAGTCAACCTTATAGTTAGTTATACCTTTGAAAATAAAAATAAAAAATTAATACCACTCGTGGGATACAAAATATAAAATATCGCGTAACTGAAGAACTATTATAGCTAGAGTCTTTAAACGTGGCTAAAGCCAATATTATAGTAAATTATAAATTTTAAAATAAAAATGGGCGAAAGAACAATTATCAATTCACAAAATCTGTTTTAAAAATTTTTTTATTAATTTTATTTCGATGAGGGTAGCAAAGCGCACCGGGTTTAAGCTAGTATGAAATAAAATAATGCAAGAATTTAAACTTAGAAAAAAAATATTTTTTAAAATCTGCTAATTGTTCCTTTTCATAATTGTCTTTTTCGTGTAATATGAAACCTTTTTATTTGTCGAATGAATTCTACATTTGTACGTGATAAATTTATTTTGTGTTTGTATGGAAATATGATTTTATAAAAAAAGAAACTATGTTTTTGAATTAGAAAATAAAACAAATAGTTTGATAGATGTTTATGTTTATGTTTTCATTTTATTAAAATTACAATATTTACATTTAGTTAAATTATATACATTATTATTATTATAATATCCCATGATTTCTTTAGCTTCTTCTATGACAGATTCTTTTGTGTTCTTAAAGCGGGGAACAGGAACAAGTATCTAGATCACACGTATTATTTTCATCTAACCAAGCATAATTATTGTAATGTTCTCCATATCGATTAGTTATTGTTTGAAATTTGTTTTCTATCCTCCTGATATGATTTAATGTTCATAATTTTATTTTTATGTTTATCAAAAATAACGTTAGAAATTTGTTTGAAATTTTTTTTTTTGTTAATTTATTTATTTAATGTGTTAATCTCTTTAATAATCATTGTTGGAGATGTTATTATATACTTATTTGTAATGTTTGTGAATAATCGTTAATATTGATTGTTCTTCCTTCTATTTATATCATTTTGAATACGTTCGAAGTGGACTTGTTTCAAAGTCACTATATCTATCATTATAGTATATATAGGATGATTTCATAGTATAATGAAATTTATAAAAATACTTGCTTACTAATATTAATACATTGAATCTTAAGTCATTTATACTTAATTTACTAGTTACACATTGCTTAACGCCCTTAATTCTTTTAATTTCCTTATCTTCTCTATCAATTTTCACTGAGTACACTTTAGCTCTTAACCCAATGAATTCCTTAATAATATTACCATTACACTCATCCTTCATCATCCCTAAAACTTTTTTATTAAGAAGTGGGATATTGTAGACATTATCTATCGGATATGCAGATGTATCAAAATGAGTATTTATGTCATTTTTAATATCTCTGTATAGATCATCTGTTTTAATGTCGTAAATAAAGGAATCAGTATCCATATAATTGAGTTTAATGTTTTCACGATATTTAGGCTTTATGTAAACATAATGAAAACTATACATTTTAAATTTGGATATTTCTAAGACTGCAAATCCAACATAAATAGGTTTGTTGTATTCAGTTTTAATTCTATTCATTTGGATAGCATGCATATCTTCATGAATTTGAAGTGAACTATGGAAATTTGGTTTAGCTATAAGAGCACGGGCTCCTAAACGTTTACCTCTATTCTCCCATTGACATACTATTTTAATGTCTTTCCTCTTATCAACATTTTCCATAGTTTTCCCGTATACTGCATTATTCAACAATTTAAAAAAATTTTGTTCAAATGAATTTTTTGCTAGTGTTCTGTGATGGTTATTTAAATCAATATATTTTTGTAACCAATTTGATTGGTTAAATTGAAGAATTCTATGTATTTTCTTTAAAACTAAACCATGTTGAATACATTGCTGAAGATTTCGATAATGTATTATGTAATTAGTTCTACTATTTAAATCAGTTATTAGTTTCTTTTGTTTCATGGTTTCAATTTTTTTATTCTCAGCACAAAATGGTAAATCATTATGATAGTCGTGTAATGTAGATGGATATTCTAGATCTACCTCTAATATATATCCTAATGGAGAATCTTTTGCTATATTATTAACGTTGAAATGGTTATAATTTTCAACCCATTTAAAATTTTTATAGGGGAGGTATTGTGACATTGCATAGCCATATAAGTTATTAACATCTAAATATATTAAGTAGTTTGATTCTTTGTTAGAATCATAATCACTAATATATTTGTTATTAGCAATTGAATGTCGATTAGAACATTGAACAATACCTCCCCTAATGCCCCGAAGGACAAAATTATATATATTAATTTCAGTCAACAACTCCAATTCTATTGCAGTTGTTTTCAACATTGCATCCCAGGATAAACCTGGGATAGTATAATATTGACATGGATTTAATAATTTTATTCAATTATAAGTAAGATTTTATATAAAACAGATCGAAAGCAGATGTAAAGCAGATCGAAAGTAGATCAGAAGCAGATATAAAGCAGAGCACAGCAATATGCGAATAGTTAAACAAACGAAACAAATTGTTATTAGAAATGCTGATGTTGAAAAAGAAAAAAAATCTAAAATTGTACATAGCACACTATTACCAAACACAATAAGAGCGTTAATTGTTGGACCATCAAACTGTGGTAAGACTAATGTAATGATTAGTCTTATAGAAAGTCCTAATGGTCTTTGTTTCAAAAACATATACATATATTCTAAATCCTTATATCAACCGAAATATTGTTATTTAAGAAAACTTATTAAACCCATAAAAGATATAAATCTATTTACATTCTCGGAAAATGAAAAAGTTTTAAGTCCAGCTAAAGCAAATCCACACTCTATAATAATATTCGATGATGTAATTTGTGGTATACAAGACACTGTAAGAGATTACTTTTGTATGGGTAGATATAAACATATAGATTGTATTATGTCAAACATCTACGAAAATTCCTAAACATTTGAAACGTGATAATGCAAATATGATTATAATATTTAAACAAGATGAAATGAATTTAAAGCATATATATAATGATCATGTTATCGGTGATATGTCATTTAAACAGTTTATAACAATTTGTAAGGAATGTTGGAAAGATAATTATGGTTTTGTTGTTGTCAGTAAGGACGATCCAATTAATGGCGGTCGTTATAGGAAGGAATTTAATAATTTTATTCAATTATAAGTAAGATTATATATAAAACAGATCGAAAGCAGATATAAAGCAGATCAAAAGCAGATGCAAAGCAGATCAAAAGCAGATACAAAGCAGATCAAAAGCAGATACAAAGCAGATCAAAAGCAGATACAAAGCAGATCAAAAGCAGATCAAAAGCAGATACAAAGCAGATCAAAAACAGATACAAAGCAGATCAAAAGCAGATACAAAGCAGATCAAAAGCAGATACAAAGCAGATCAAAAGCAGATACAAAGCAGATCAAAAGCAGATACAAAGCAGATCAAAAGCAGATCAAAAGCTGATCAAAAGCAGATCAAAAGCAGGTCGAAAGCAGATCAAAAGCTGATCAAAAGCTGATTAAAAGCAGATCGAAAGCAGATTAGGTGTAATAAAACCTATATTTTGTATCTAATTTGGAAACTTTGGCACTTGCCGTTCTCCAGATATACAGAAAAACAAATAAAAACAACAACAAGGCTTTTTTGGGGTAAGATTAGAGTTAATTGTGGTTTTTTTTTTTTTGTTTAATATTTTTATTAAATAAATATGGTTTGAAATAAAAACAACATTTTAATGTCTTCTTTTTTCATAATTTTTTTATTTACAATTTTTTTTATTATCTAAAAAACTTAAAATTAATTAAAATCTATATTTACATTGAGAAGAATGTCGTTATCCTCTTCCATAGGTCCAGAATAGTAATTTATTCTATAATGACCCCATGCAAAAGTATCAACGCCATTATCTCTAATAAATCTCTTATCATCTAAATAACTTAATGTTAGTTTTCTTATATTTTGAGTATAAATTTGATGTATCTTAGATCTAAATATATACATTGAATTATACTATAATTTTTTTTCTAAAAGACATTTTCTAAAGTCATTTATACTTAATTTACTGGTTACATAATGCTTAACGCCCTTAATTCTTTTAATTTCCTTATCTTCTCTATCAATTTTCACTGAGTACATTTTAGCTCTTAACCCAATGAATTCCTTAATAATTTTACCATTACACTCATCCTTCATCATCCCTAAAACATTTTTATTAAGAAGTGGGATATTGTAGACATTATCTATCGGATATGCAGATGTATCAAAATGAGTATTTATGTCATTTTTAATATCTCTGTATAGATCATCTGTTTTAATGTCGTAAATAAAGGAATCAGTATCCATATAATTGAGTTTAATGTTTTCACGATATTTAGGCTTTATGTAATCATAATGAAAACTATACATTTTAAATTTGGATATTTCTAAGACTGCAAATCCAACATAAATAGGTTTGTTGTATTCAGTTTTAATTCTATTCATTTGGATAGCATGCATATCTTCATGAATTTGAAGTGAACTATGGAAATTTGGTTTAGCTATAAGAGCACGGGCTCCTAAACGTTTACCTCTATTCTCCCATTGACATACTATTTTAATGTCTTTCCTCTTACCAACATTTTCCATAGTTTTCCCGTATACTGCATTATTCAACAATTTAAAAAAATTTTGTTCAAATGAATTTTTTGCTAGTGTTCTGTGATGGTTATTTAAATCAATATATTTTTGTAACCAATTTGATTGGTCAAATTGAAGAATTCTATGTATTTTCTTTAAAACTAAACCATGTTGAATACATTGCTGAAGATTTCGATCATGTATTATGTAATTAGTTCTACTATTTAAATCAGTTATTAGTTTCTTTTGTTTCATGGTTTCAATTTTTTTATTCTCAGCACAAAATGGTAAATCATTATGATAGTCGTGTAATGTAGATGGATATTCTAGATCTACCTCTAATATATATCCTAATGGAGAATCTTTTGCTATATTATTAACGTTGAAATGGTTATAATTTTCAACCCATTTAAAATTTTTATAGGGGAGGTATTGTGACATTGCATAGCCATATAAGTTATTAACATCTAAATATATTAAGTAGTTTGATTCTTTGTTAGAATCATAATCACTAATATATTTGTTATTAGCAATTGAATGTCGATTAGAACATTGAACAATACCTCCCCTAATGCCCCGAAGGACAAAATTATATATATTAATTTCAGTCAACAACTCCAATTCTATTGCAGTTGTTTTCAACATTGCATCCCAGGATAAACCTGGGGTAGTATAATATTGACATGGATCTAAATTATAAATGTTTGCACAAACTTTACGGAAATTTTCAAATATATCGCAAAGTAAAAGAATATCTACTTTTAAATATAAAAGTAGATAATCTTTTAATGTTCTACATTTAAATGTTTTCCATACTTTTTGTGCATGTTCATAATCCTCCACACTACACGACTCATTATTTAATTTATTGAAAAATATTGACCGAGGTGGTAATTGAATTTCTTCAAGACGATTCATCGAATCTAAATAATCATACGGAAAGACACCCTTACGTTTCATTAAATTAAATTCTTCATCATTTGGATAGCTTGATTTTACTACCGTTAAATCACTGTCGGACAAATAACTTGCTAATTTTGCTATACTCGATGGCATAAACCTAAATGAACCGAGAAAACGTAACTCAATTGTATCTTTTTCATTTATAGAAATTCTTTTTGATATAGACACATAAAGCTCCTTATTTAAAGGTATAATATTTATATCGCCTTCAATTGTTGAAAGCTCTCTTACAAACAGATGGCAATAATATGCCGAAAGATTATGAAAGAATATAGGGATGAAATTTGCAATTTGATATTCTAAATTACATTGATTATGAGCAGCACCCCTATATTGACCAGTTAGATGACAATGGTCAGCTACTTTATCTTCATTAGATAAAGATTTCGTACAAATATAACAAGTCTTGCTTTCATAATGTTGTATCTGTTGCAGGGGTGTTAAGGAATTCATTGGGTTAAGAGCTAAAATGTACTCAGTGAAAATTGATAGAGAAGATAAGGAAATTAAAAGAATTAAGGGCGTTAAGCATTATGTAACCAGTAAATTAAGTATAAATGACTTTAGAAAATGTCTTTTAGAAAAAAAATTATACTATAATTCAATGTATATATTTAGATCTAAGATACATCAAATTTATACTCAAAATATAAGAAAACTAACATTAAGTTATTTAGATGATAAGAGATTTATTAGAGATAATGGCGTTGATACTTTTGCATGGGGTCATTATAGAATAAATTACTATTCTGGACCTATGGAAGAGGATAACGACATTCTTCTCAATGTAAATATAGATTTTAATTAATTTTAAGTTTTTTAGATAATAAAAAAAATTGTAAATAAAAAAATTATGAAAAAAGAAGACATTAAAATGTTGTTTTTATTTCAAACCATATTTATTTAATAAAAATATTAAACAAAAAAAAAAAAAACCACAATTAACTCTAATCTTACCCCAAAAAAGCCTTGTTGTTGTTTTTATTTGTTTTTCTGTATATCTGGAGAACGGCAAGTGCCAAAGTTTCCAAATTAGATACAAAATATAGGTTTTATTACACCTAATCTGCTTTCGATCTGCTTTTAATCAGCTTTTGATCAGCTTTTGATCTGCTTTCGACCTGCTTTTGATCTGCTTTTGATCAGCTTTTGATCTGCTTTTGATCTGCTTTGTATCTGCTTTTGATCTGCTTTGTATCTGTTTTTGATCTGCTTTGTATCTGCTTTTGATCTGCTTTTGATCTGCTTTGTATCTGCTTTTGATCTGCTTTGTATCTGCTTTTGATCTGCTTTGTATCTGCTTTTGATCTGCTTTTGATCTGCTTTGTATCTGCTTTTGATCTGCTTTGTATCTGCTTTTGATCTGCTTTGTATCTGCTTTTGATCTGCTTTGCATCTGCTTTTGATCTGCTTTATATCTGCTTTCGATCTGTTTTATATATAATCTTACTTATAATTGAATAAAATTATTAAATTCCTTCCTATAACGACCGCCATTAATTGGATCGTCCTTACTGACAACAACAAAACCATAATTATCTTTCCAACATTCCTTACAAATTGTTATAAACTGTTTAAATGACATATCACCGATAACATGATCATTATATATATGCTTTAAATTCATTTCATCTTGTTTAAATATTATAATCATATTTGCATTATCACGTTTCAAATGTTTAGGAATTTTCGTAGATGTTTGACATAATACAATCTATATGTTTATATCTACCCATACAAAAGTAATCTCTTACAGTGTCTTGTATACCACAAATTACATCATCGAATATTATTATAGAGTGTGGATTTGCTTTAGCTGGACTTAAAACTTTTTCATTTTCCGAGAATGTAAATAGATTTATATCTTTTATGGGTTTAATAAGTTTTCTTAAATAACAATATTTCGGTTGATATAAGGATTTAGAATATATGTATATGTTTTTGAAACAAAGACCATTAGGACTTTCTATAAGACTAATCATTACATTAGTCTTACCACAGTTTGATGGTCCAACAATTAACGCTCTTATTGTGTTTGGTAATAGTGTGCTATGTACAATTTTAGATTTTTTTTCTTTTTCAACATCAGCATTTCTAATAACAATTTGTTTCGTTTGTTTAACTATTCGCATATTGCTGTGCTCTGCTTTATATCTGCTTCTGATCTACTTTCGATCTGCTTTACATCTGCTTTCGATCTGTTTTATATAAAATCTTACTTATAATTGAATAAAATTATTAAATCCATGTCAATATTATACTATCCCAGGTTTATCCTGGGATGCAATGTTGAAAACAACTGCAATAGAATTGGAGTTGTTGACTGAAATTAATATATATAATTTTGTCCTTCGGGGCATTAGGGGAGGTATTGTTCAATGTTCTAATCGACATTCAATTGCTAATAACAAATATATTAGTGATTATGATTCTAACAAAGAATCAAACTACTTAATATATTTAGATGTTAATAACTTATATGGCTATGCAATGTCACAATACCTCCCCTATAAAAATTTTAAATGGGTTGAAAATTATAACCATTTCAACGTTAATAATATAGCAAAAGATTCTCCATTAGGATATATATTAGAGGTAGATCTAGAATATCCATCTACATTACACGACTATCATAATGATTTACCATTTTGTGCTGAGAATAAAAAAATTGAAACCATGAAACAAAAGAAACTAATAACTGATTTAAATAGTAGAACTAATTACATAATACATTATCGAAATCTTCAGCAATGTATTCAACATGGTTTAGTTTTAAAGAAAATACATAGAATTCTTCAATTTAACCAATCAAATTGGTTACAAAAATATATTGATTTAAATAACCATCACAGAACACTAGCAAAAAATTCATTTGAACAAAATTTTTTTAAATTGTTGAATAATGCAGTATACGGGAAAACTATGGAAAATGTTGATAAGAGGAAAGACATTAAAATAGTATGTCAATGGGAGAATAGAGGTAAACGTTTAGGAGCCCGTGCTCTTATAGCTAAACCAAATTTCCATAGTTCACTTCAAATTCATGAAGATATGCATGCTATCCAAATGAATAGAATTAAAACTGAATACAACAAACCTATTTATGTTGGATTTGCAGTCTTAGAAATATCCAAATTTAAAATGTATAGTTTTCATTATGATTACATAAAGCCTAAATATCGTGAAAACATTAAACTCAATTATATGGATACTGATTCCTTTATTTACGACATTAAAACAGATGATCTATACAGAGATATTAAAAATGACATAAATACTCATTTTGATACATCTGCATATCCGATAGATAATGTCTACAATATCCCACTTCTTAATAAAAAAGTTTTAGGGATGATGAAGGATGAGTGTAATGGTAATATTATTAAGGAATTCATTGGGTTAAGAGCTAAAGTGTACTCAGTGAAAATTGATAGAGAAGATAAGGAAATTAAAAGAATTAAGGGCGTTAAGCAATGTGTAACTAGTAAATTAAGTATAAATGACTTAAGATTCAATGTATTAATATTAGTAAGCAAGTATTTTTATAAATTTCATTATACTATGAAATCATCCTATATATACTATAATGATAGATATAGTGACTTTGAAACAAGTCCACTTCGAACGTATTCAAAATGATATAAATAGAAGGAAGAACAATCAATATTAACGATTATTCACAAACATTACAAATAAGTATATAATAACATCTCCAACAATGATTATTAAAGAGATTAACACATTAAATAAATAAATTAACAAAAAAAAAAATTTCAAACAAATTTCTAACGTTATTTTTGATAAACATAAAAATAAAATTATGAACATTAAATCATATCAGGAGGATAGAAAACAAATTTCAAACAATAACTAATCGATATGGAGAACATTACAATAATTATGCTTGGTTAGATGAAAATAATACGTGTGATCTAGATACTTGTTCCTGTTCCCCGCTTTAAGAACACAAAAGAATCTGTCATAGAAGAAGCTAAGGAAATCATGGGATATTATAATAATAATAATGTATATAATTTAACTAAATGTAAATATTGTAATTTTAATAAAATGAAAACATAAACATAAACATCTATCAAACTATTTGTTTTATTTTCTAATTCAAAAACATAGTTTCTTTTTTTATAAAATCATATTTCCATACAAACACAAAATAAATTTATCACGTACAAATGTAGAATTCATTCGACAAATAAAAAGGTTTCATATTACACGAAAAAGACAATTATGAAAAGGAACAATTAGCAGATTTTAAAAAATATTTTTTTTTTCTAAGTTTAAATTCTTGCATTATTTTATTTCATACTAGCTTAAACCCGGTGCGCTTTGCTACCCTCATCGAAATAAAATTAATAAAAAAATTTTTAAAACAGATTTTGTGAATTGATAATTGTTCTTTCGCCCATTTTTATTTTAAAATTTATAATTTACTATAATATTGGCTTTAGCCACGTTTAAAGACTCTAGCTATAATAGTTCTTCAGTTACGCGATATTTTATATTTTGTATCCCACGAGTGGTATTAATTTTTTATTTTTATTTTCAAAGGTATAACTAACTATAAGGTTGACTCCTATCAAGTTATAAAATTATCAATATAACAGTTTTTAAGATATGTTATATTTAATATTGGCGTTCTATGAGTATACCACTCCCCTGCTGATATATAATTAAAATTTTGCGGCTTAGAAGATCATATTGCAAAGACTTAAAGCAATTGGAAGAATTTAGTTATCAAGGAACATATAAATGGATACACATTTATCAAGAACTTGTTAATAAATATAATAATACTTATCATAGAACAATAAAAATGACACCAAATCAAGTAAATTTATCAAATGAAAAATCACTATTGGATACAGTCTACAACAATTTAAAAGTGTTTAAAAGACCGAAGTTTAAAGTTGGTGATAATGTTCGAATAAGTAAATATAAACATGTGTTTGAAAAAGGTTATACACCGAATTGGACTACAGAAATCTTTAAAGTTAAAACTGTAAGATACACAAGTCCTACCACTTATATACTAAAAGATTATAAAGGACATGATATTAAAGGTGGTTTTTATGATTTTGAACTAATGAAAACTAAATATCCAGAAACGTATTTGGTTGAAAATATTTTAAGAAGAAGAGGAAATATGTTATATGTTAAATGGTTGGGATTTACATCAGATCATAACTCTTGGATAAATGTAAACGATTCGTCTCCTATATAAAGAGCATTAAAAAATTTTTAATTTATTAATACACCGAACTTTAAGATGTCAATAACGCTAACATTAAATGGTGATACTTCACTTCTAGTTGCCAACTATTTTCCCCCATTCAACTTGATGGAAATTACGTTTGCGGATTAATTAGTCTTGATACATATCATTCTATACCAAATGTTGATAACAATAGATTTCATATTGGTGATTATGAAATAGTTATACCTGTTGGATCATATGAATTCTCGGATATAGCTGATTTGATTATAGATAAATATAACACCCTTAATCCAAGAGGAAATCTTATTATTGAAGCTAATTATAATACTTTACAAACGTCTATAAAATGTACAACCGATACAATTTATTTTAACAAGGAGCGATCAATCGGTTCCCTATTGGGTTTTAGTAAGAAAATTTTGGAAAAGAATCAAGAACATTTTTCAGATAAAACTATAGAGATTACAAAAATAAACAATATTATAGTTGAATGTAATATTGTTAACGGATCCTATATAAATAGCACATCTGCGCATACCCTTCATCAGTTTTCGCTTGTTGTCAGTCCCGGCTATAAAATAACAGAGACACCGGCTAATGTTATATATTTACCCGTTAACACTAAAAGTATAAACACTTTAGTTTTAAAAGTAATCGATCAAGACGGAAATTTAATAAATTTTCGTGAGGAGAAAATATCTATACGATTACATTTAAAACCAGTATAAAGCTGGGATCACACGATTGCCGCAATGCACCAATTTTCACACTTTTTAATACCCCAATCGTGTGACTGCACAACCAAATGGCTCATGTACCAATCGAGGGCAATATTGTGTTTACTTTTCCTAATCAAATGCAACCCTGGTGCGGCAATCGTGTGACTGTTTGCTATGCAACCGCGCGTCAATAAAAATAACAAAAATGCACCAATATTTATTGTGTTCTTGTGCAAACAACACAATACGCGCCAATATTTGCCTTTTTTAATAAATTTACTTTTTTGTGTTTCTTTTAGTAGGTAATAAAGATAAATATGTATTTATTTATTGTGCATTTAAATTTTTTTTAATGCTTTTAACAAAATATGTATGTCCCCAAGCATATTTAGCTGTTCAGTGCGAATTGTGGCAATTGTTTTTACCATTTCGCTTTGTACCAACTAGCGGCAATTAAATTAGTTTAAAACAGGGCAATCGTGTGATTTCAGAATATTTGATTGGTGCAATTTCATTATTGTGCGTCAATAAAGCATAATAAAAATTGTGTAATATTGGCGCATTTGCGGCAATCGTGTGATCCCAGCTTAAAAGAATGATTATATTCAATAATAATAATAACAATAGTAATAAAAATACAAGTGATTTGTATAAGGAGTCATCATTCACACATTTACGTTCAAAGGAACAAGAAGCTGAAAAAAACTTTAAGACTTAGTCTAAGCGAGAATAATCAAGAATTTTTAAAAAACTTGGGATTTCGATTAAAACATTTAAAAAAATGAATCATTTAATTGTTGTTTTACAAAAACCTCAATTCGACAATTCAATCATCAAAAAGGAGTATCATAGCTACTCATCATATTTACAATCGTTTAAGAATAATGATGAAATTCGTATAGCCAATCCAAATTTAGGATTTATACGTATTACCACATGAAAGTCTCTTATATGTTGAAGGGTTAGCATCAAAGGAAGATTCAACAATCTCTTCAAATATACGGCTCTTAAATAATTGTATAGCACATTTGTTTGATGAAATTCGATATGAATTTTTATTACGAATAAATGTAGAATTCATTTGAAAAAATAAAAAGGTTTTATATTACATAAAAAAGATAATTGTGAAAAGGAGCAATTAGCTGATTCTATAAAATATTTATTAAGTTATTTTTTTGTTTTGATTTTTTAAGAATTCTAAACACCTACACATCTGCTCAACTAATACTCAAATTTCTTTGTATTTCCAAGAATTTTGAGACTTTATGAAACTTAAATTTGTCACGTATGTACAACTCATTTGAAAAATAAAAAAGTTTCATATTACATAAAAAAGACCATTCGACATGGTTGTATCTACACACACCCTACTCTTTACGAACATCCAACAAAGACCCTGCACCTCAACCACGACAGTCGCATATATACACACACACACACACACACACACACACACAGCCACGATAACTACATTCACGCACACACATACACAGACAATAGAAGTGGAGGTGCTAGCAAATTGCAACCCTGTAAATGATAGGACTAGTACAAACACGCGTGTAAAAGGTAGCCCCCCCCCCCACAAGGGACTAGGACTAGTCCAAAAGTAACCCCAACGTAGGTAAAAACATGGTCTATTTAACATTACGATGTGCTATGGCAGGACCATATAACCCCAGCTGTGGATTACAAGTAGTTAAAAATCGAAGACATGTCGTCTTACTACAAACAATTTTTAAGAATGATATGGTCCATGCTTGCATTACATTGGAACCAGTCCAGGGAGTAGTCCATTTAATTAAAATGGATCAGGTAGTCTAATATACACACATATACGGCTCAGTCATCTCATAAGACATATAATGTAGTGCTGGGATGACCCCAATAAGAAACTAACTTAAACATATTAATGTTGCATTAACATTCACACACATAGTGAAAGATGAATTAATGACCTTAATTAACTCAACCGTAGCAAACCGACCAACCGATCATATATGCCGACTCAAACCACCGTAGCGTAGGCATCATCCCACATTCGAAAATTAAAAAGGTTTAATATTACAAAAAAAGTTTCATCCCAGGGATGGAAACACGGGTTTAACTTATTCTCATTTGTTACATACAAAAAATTTTTTTTAAAGATGCAAACACAAATCATTTTATTTTTAAACCAGCCATTCAAACGGACGGACGGATTTTGCTTACACAATTAGAACTACTTACTCAAATCCAGGCATGAATCATATTTTGTAGGGATCCAATTACAACATATTTATACCAATTCAAATTAGAAATGTATACATACTCCCATCTATGGATGATCCCAAATTTGTATGGAAAAAGTGCCGTAGAACTGTCCAAAACATACTACTCAGTTAAGAAATATTTTTAAGTCCCATAATTTCTTAGGAGTCCAACAAGGGGGATTAAATGTAAGACCGGCCTTCATTAGTTTTTCGTCCTTTACATTTTTTCAAAACAAACTTGCACATAATTTTTTTTTGTTTGAAACTTTATTTCTAAACGTGTAGCAAAAATTAGAAGCATAGCTGCATTTTCTAATCTTTTATGGTTTTTTATAAAGCAATAACTTCGAAATTTTGCTAAAATAAAATTTTTCTAATAATTTCAATATATTTCTAAAACGACTACGCATATTGTAAAAAAGTAAAGCCTTCCTTAAAGGTAATATTATTGCAGAATTTGTGTTTTTTAGTTAATTCAATACATTGAACCATTTCCGAAAATAAAATATATATTTTTGTATAATTAAATTTAAAAATTTTTCTGCTGGAATTATCGAACTACTTCCTTAGCAAAAGCTAAGTAGTTTCTAGCGAGCTTTAATTTTCTGACATTAGGGTGGTACGAACACAGATCTGGCTGGTTAAATACTAGAACGAGATACTTGAGGTCAACGGCCACTGAGGACAAAACATTGGTCTCTAAATTGATATATCATACTTTAAGATCAGACTGTAAATGCCTAAGATAAATATGTATAACGAAAAATGTAAGAAAGGCGAAACCTCCTTGCAAAAATACTTTATATTAGAGGGTTTGCGGCGCACTTTTATTCTTTTTACTTTTACATGCAGTATAGTGTTGCCACAATATTATTTTTAACTACACAAAATATATGGAACACTGATTTACAGCTGTTAAATTTAAACTTCATACATACATACATATACATTTAAGCTTAGTTCAACTAAATAAAAGTTTAAGCATTCACTGACTTTTAGCCATAACGAGTATTTTCTTTAAAAACATGCCTCATATTTATTCATATGTTCAATCAACAAGAAATATTGTTAATAAAAGTAGCGTTCGAAACAGGGAAAGTTTTAAGTACATACACAGAGGGAAAAATCCGGTATAAAAATACCAAAATTGACACCATCCGTTGTCAAAAGTGAGCCAACTACGTTTGTGTTCAATTTGATAACGGATGGTATCAATGTTTTTTAACCACCTCGTTGTCAGTTTGTCACCATTTGTTCTCAATATGACATCAAATTGGTTATATATTATCACCATAATTATACCATACCGACAACATGCTGTTGTCATTTTTGACAACACACCGTTAATATATTGACAACATTCGGTTGTCGTTTCGATAACACATTGTTCTGATTGTAGTATGTACTTAATAACCCATTCTGAACCCAAGTAAAAAAATGGAATAATGTAAATTTATTAATTTATTTCACATTAAATAATATACTTATAAAAAAATACATAAAAAATTCACACTTTTACAGCCAGGCCCACGATGTCACACGTTAACGTTCGCATAGAAAATTAAATTGAAAACAAATTTTAGAAATTTTTTTTATTTTATTTATTAAATTTTTATTTATTAATTTAATCACAGCACTGAAACTTTTCACTTTTTACTTTCGAATACCAAAGTTGATTGTGGGATAACTTGTATACGCTGTTAATAATGACAACAGGGCGATACCTATTTGACAACAGGGTGTTATCAATTTGACAACAATGGTACGTTTTTTATCTAACGGCCCAATTTGACAACATTTTGTTTAAAATTTAACAACAAATGTTGTCGAAATATTGACAACAGTTTGTTATCAATTTATTACCACTGGTTGACAGTTTTTTAACGTTTTTTTTCGCTCTGTGTAGTTAAATTTTAACCTGGAAGGGTTAAAATAGATAAGAAATTACCAAAAGTGCCAAAACTTGCCCAATTGTGCACCTTTTGCATCACTGGTAGTAGACTTTACCCAAAAATTGTTCTTTTACTTCTTCCCATCAGGGTTCCCAGTTTTATTTTTTACTTTATCCCCAATTTAAGAATATCCCCAAAAATCTCCAAAATAGTTTTTTTTTTATCCCCAAAAATCCCCACAGATCCTAAAAATTAAATATTTTTTTGTCAGTTGTGTTATTAAAATTAATTTTACATATTTGTACTTTGAGTAACTTAAAAGGACGCACAAGAGAAATAGTTTTGCATCAATGTTTGTCATATCAAAAACTTCTGGTGTTGTTTGTATTAAAAAGTGTTAGCATTTGAGACAATGGAATAAATTTTTCATAGAGAACTGAATTATTTTTAAAGTGTGTATTTATTCTGAGAAGAGCTTCTAATAACTCATACTGCATTATGTTGCAAATTTTGGTTTTAATTATCAGGCCTGTTCTGAAAATCACTTTAACTCAAATCACGTGAATTTAAATCACATGTGCCTACTCAACTCACACGGGTGATATTTTAGTGTGTTTCGGTGTGATCTTCAATTGCCGAAAGCACACCGAGAAACACAAAAACGGAATGCCGAAAGCACACCGAGAAACACAAAAACGGAATGATTTTCAGACAGTGATGCCAGGAGAAATTTCAAAAAATCCCTACGTGTTTAAAAAAAATTCCCTTTTTTCCCTACAACCATAAAAAAAATTCTCTACACTTTTCCCTACGTTAAAAACTTATTATTTTTAACAACAGGCAAACAAATACATTTGTTGCTTACATTTTGTAAATATGTTATAAAAAAGCATTAATTAACAACAAGAAAAAAAATCAAAATAAATATGAAAATACCATATAATGCACATACAAAAATTCAATATCAAATCTAAGACTGTGTGCCAAATTTTAATTTTTTCTTTTTGGCAGAAACACCTCTATTTGATTTTTCGTTTCATCATCTTTTGTCGTTTTTAAAGATCTAATTTAAAATAATTTTATAAAAGTCTGAGTTCATACGGCTCATGTCTTATTGACAAGATTCTTCCTTTTTCTTCTTTGAACATGAATTGGCGTTCAAATGATTCATGTCATGTTGACGGCGTGTGATTTTTTGATAATGAAAACAATAACAAAATTAAACAACGAATGAAAAAGCAAAACGTAAAGACAGTACATGCATCTGTGTACTCGTTTCTTTTCCCCTCGTCCCTCTCGCCTATAAAGTAGCAATCTTGTCAATAAGACATGAGCCGTGTGAACTCAGACAAACATATGTAGTATCTTATAATTTTTAGCAAACTTGGTACAAAATAAATGCGAAGGCTCTGTAAAATTAAAAAAAAAAATAATTTCTTCAGTTGCCCTGAACTAATATATAAAAAAATTCCCTTCCGAAAATGTATCCTTAACAGTTTTCATTACAAAGTTTTTAAAAATTCGAAATTTAATTGTTTTATTTCTGTTAGTTTAGTTGTGATTGGCTTTTTACAAATTACATAATTTCTATGTAGAAATTTCATTCATTGCATAGTTTGCAAATGCGAAAGCACATATTCTTATCCCTAATTATATATTAGGGGCGCCACACGGTTGTAAGGTCTCATAGTAAAGGGGTTCTCTTAAAAAATACTACATTTGTACTTAAATGCTATTGTATATGAAAAATTTTAATTTTAAAATGAAAACAAGACAAAATTTACGCATTTTTAGACAATCACCCCTATCGTGAATAACAAGTGGAATTTCTGTTCCCATGAAATTTTCATTCCCCTCGAAGGGAAAAAAGCAATCGTGAATCTCATGTGAAAAATTTTTCACGCTATCAGTTCCAGTGAATGTAAAAAAAAAGAAGAAAGATTAAAAAAATTAAAAATCAATAAAATTTTGGTTCAAAAATATACAAGTATATATTTTAAAGAAAAGTTTAAATAATAAAGCAAAGTATTCAGTATTGGAGGGATAGTTTGATTACAAAGTTAGTTTTTCCATTTTTTAAATTTAATGAAGTAAAATATTTTCAAAAATTCTGCCGCCAAGTCAATCGAAAGTTTCACAAATCCACAGGCAATCTACCTGTTGCTTTGCATTTTGTTGAGCAATATATCGGTTTGTGCCTTTTTATCTTTATTAACCCTTAATATTCGATATATAGGAGAAGCTTCTTACATACATGTTCTGTTCCCTAGCAAAAACAAAGTGAGAAAATCTAAGGGAAATGTGAACAAATTACGAGGGAAAAAGTTTTTCACGATAAGGGGAATTTTTTCCCGTGAACATTTTTTCACGTTATTATTCTCCTTTGAATTAAATTTGTTAATGGGAGTTGTTCATGATCGCAAATATGTGAAAAGGGGAAAAATTACGAGGGAAAATTTTTTCACGATAGGGGTGAATATGTATATTGAAGATGAAATAAAGTTTTTAAAAATTCCCTACGTTTGCCTTAAAATAAAATATCTGTCCTTTTTCCCCTACGCTTGAAATTTTTCGAAAAAATCCCTACAAAAAGGGAAAATTCCCTACTGTTGGCATCACTGCTTTCAGAACACCTCAAAATCACAAGTGTGATTTCAAAAGCACGTGATTTGAAATTACGTGCTTTTCAGAACAGGCCCGTATATTTATTAAAGAAACAAGCGTTACATGTTGGAACAGGGAGCATATTTAAAATTATTTCAGCAAGCTCTTGAAAAAGTATCGAACCGACAGCGTCTTTGTATGACAAAAAAAAAAAAAAACTTTGGACCGACGAAAACTTTAATTTGTATCAACGTCTGGACCAAACTGGCTTTGTCATTGCACAAATGGCGTATATTAATTATGTATATATTATTCCCAAAAACCCCTAGCGAATAATAACCTTTTTCCCAAAAAATCCCCTGGGGATTTTCACGAAATGTGTATCCCCATTTACAAAACAAAATCCCCAAAACTGAGAACTCTGCTTCCCATAAAGATGTAATTTCTTATAAAACATTTTTTGTATATTTTGCCGGCTCTTTGGCAGACAATATTGGTAATATCTTTGAATACAATCCAACACTTTTACATTTTCTCATTTTAAAATGAATAAATTAATGAGAGAGAGAGACAGAAGCAGTGATGGTTGTATAAACTCTGTTTTTAAAGCTGACGAAACGTTAGAATTTAATATTGAAATTGAAATTTAATAGATTGATTTTATTCTGCAGCCATAAAAAATAGTTACATGTTCATTTAATATAACGATGAATTTATTAATTGCAATAGAGAATAAATTGATTTTCGCTAATTAGTAGCAGTATTTAAATGAATGGAATCTTATTTAAAATGAATGTTGTGTTCTTACTAAAAGAATCGTTCCTCTTACGTAAACGTTACGTTGCGTTGCTGATGAATCTGATAAAATAAAAAATTTTTCCGCTTTTACGTATAAACTGTTAAAAAAATTTATGGATGTTAGGTTTATTGATAAAGCGAACAGTCATTCCATCGATGCAAACGACGTTTTTTATACAAAACGCACAAATAATAAAAGCTAAAATTTATAAATTATGTTAGTATAAGTGGGTCGAAAAAAAGTTGTACCAGTCACCGCCTAGAATGAAAGATATGTCAATGAAGTTTCTAAAACAGGACAAATTTTTGTTGCCACACCCCAAATACAGCGCTTTTTGTTTTTGTTATACATATATAAAACTGCCATTTAAAGTTCGATTTCTTCATATCGCATATCGTTGTCCATGGCCTAACAATGGCTTCATTTTTCACTTTGGTGACTTTTTAATCCGACATCAAGTTCTTGCCGCCACTTATGCCATCCTTTTCATAAATTTCCGAATTTTTGCGCATGCCAAGAAAAAGTCCTTCCAAAACTTAGTATGTCTAGCTTTTAATATACATACTCACTCAAAATAAAGCCCCTTTTTTCTTTTTCACATACATATTGCAATAAACCAAGTACATATAATCCAATACAAAAAAAAAATTCCATCAGTCACGGCCTAGAATGAAATTTATATTTCTTTAGTTAAAATTAAAACTTAAAATTATAACAGAAGCAGAGGATTTAGTTCAAACAATAGAGGGGAAGGAAGATCAGGAAATAGCTAGAAATAAATTGTCAACTATTTTGGACAATCATTTAAGCAAAATGAGATTAGATAACAGGGATAAGTTTATATTAGATAAATTTAATAAGACGAAAAGTTTTTTAGGAAGAAATAGGGATATATTAGTATTAAAGGCAGATAAGGGCAACACAACCGTGGCTATGTATAAGGGAGATTATGACATAAGAATTAATAATATCATAGAAGATGATACAAAATGTAAGGTGATCAATAGGGATCCTACGGGTAGATTGGAAAAAACTAATAATGAAATTGTAGAAGAACTTTTTAGGCAGAAAATTATATCCATATCCGAAAGACATAAACTTAAAACAAATATTGCTACTTCTCCTAAACTTTATGGTTTACCAAAAATTCACAAGGTCGATTTTCCTTTGAGACCAATATGTTCTTTTATAAACTCACCCTCTTATGAATTGTGTAGATATTTGACGAATATTTTAAAAAGAATAACTGAACATTCTCTATATAATGTTAAGGATTCAGTCCAATTCAAAGATAAGTTAAGTAATTATAGTATACAAAACAATGAAAAATTAATTTCATTAGATGTGGTATCGCTATTTCCTAGTGTACCAGTCGATTTGGCACTTGAAATAATAGAGGAAAAATGGAGCATAGTAGAGGAATATACGAAAATTGACAAGGGACTGTTTTTAAGAATTTTAAAATTTTGTATAGAGGACAACAGATATTTTAGTTGTAATGGGAAAGTATATACACAACTGAAAGGACTTCCAATGGGATCTCCTGCTTCTCCAATTGTAGCGGATATTGTAATGGAAAAGTTACTTGACACGTCCATTGGAAAACTGAATATTAAACCTAAGATAATGATAAAATATGTTGACGACATTTTCTGCATTATTAATGAATGTGGGGTAAATAACTTGTTGGACACATTTAATGAGTTTAATAGTAATATTAAATTCACTTTAGAAATGGAAAGTAACTCAAAATTACCTTTCTTAGATACTTTAATAATAAGAAAGGGAAATAATTTATTAATAGATTGGTATCAAAAACCAACAGCATCAGGCAGAATTTTGAATTATTATTCTGGACACAGTAGACGGATTATTATAAATACTGCTAGAAATTTAATTAATAGGATACTAACAATTAGTGACAAGGTTTATCACAGAAAAAACATTATTAGAATTAGAAATATATTAAGGGATAACAATTTTCCAAATAGTTTGAGTTATGGATTAATTAATCAATATAGAGATAGGTGTAATGGGAATACTAGACATATGATTACAACAGAACCAATGATATACAAATCATTATCATACATATCAAATGTTTCGGAAAGGATAAAAGAATCAAAAATCTTTGACACTAATAAATATAACATAGCATACAAAGCTTATAATACATTGAATGGTTTATTTAGCAAGACAAAGGATAGAACTAGTAAATGGGATATGTTTAACATTGTCTACAAAATTCCTTGTAAAGGAAATGATAATGAAAGATGCAACCAGGTTTACATAGGTACAACGAAGAACAAATTGAGGACAAGAATTGCGGGACATAAATCCGATCAAAAATATAGGGACATTAATTCTAAAAAGACAGCGTTAAGTCATCATTGTCATCTATCTAATCACTATCCAAATTTTGAAGAAGCGTCGGTTTTAAACACTGAAACTAACTACAAACGCAGATATATATTAGAAATGTTACACATAATTAATACACCAATTGCACAGAGAATAAATTTTAAAGCAGACACAGAACATATAGCGAATAATTATAGGAATTTAGTTATTAAGGGATAGAAGATTAGATAAAATAATATAAATATAGGTACCTATCGCAGCCTTGGAACAAGAGGGTTCAATTTGTTACATGAAAACTAGGACCTTCTTGTCCTTAGGTCACGATATACATATTAGTTTGTAATAATGAAAATAAGTTTAATTATGTATGTATGTAGTTTGTAATAATGAAAATAAGTTTAATTATGTATGTAAGATAAGATAAAAATAAGTTTAGTTTTTAAAAAATCTTTATTTTATAGGAATTTTTATTAGCCAAAATATTTTTTTATTATTGTAAATTTGGTTTTCGAATTAGGTTTATAGATAGGAAAAAATTTTTTCAGTTTATATGAATTGTTATACTTTAGTTAAATTTATTTTTTGTTATAATGGTTTTTGAAAAATTTTTTATGACAAATAGGTTTTTGAATTTAATTTTTTGACAAATTTTTTTCATTATTTTGTTATCGTTTTTTGTTTTTATTAAACTTTGTTAATTTCCTGAAGATGCTAACCAAAGGTTAGCGAAATATTGAGAAACAATTAAATATAATATAATTTTTTATAAAAAGACCTCAAGCTTAATCAATTTTAAATAATTAAAATGTTTTCCTTTAATATATCTCAAACTTTGGGGACCACTTACTTTTAGCAGAAATACATTTGAAATAAAGAAGAAATACGTTTATTTTTAATAAAATTTAATTAAAAGAAAAAAGTTAAGTAATCCTAAAACAGTAACGAATAAAGCTATTGTAGCTTCGTAGAGTTCGAACCGTAATTTTTTTGGAGTTTGGTTTTAAATTTATAATTCCCATATAGCGCCCACTCCTGAAATATTATAACCGTCGGTGCGCAGTGATTTTATATACTTTTTTAAAAAACACAAATCGAAAAAGATTGCGACATATATATAGTTTTGTCGCATTTTTTAAAAGTCTCTACATTTTAATGTGTCCTTTTTACCCTACGGGCATTGTTTAGAATAAAATCCCTACAAATAGGTATTTTCCCCAACTTGTAAGATCACTGGAAGAGGGTATCATGGATTCGGCACTCTAAATTAACTAAATAAAAGAAAAATCACAAAGTTCAATTTTTTCTATTCGTGAAGATCTGTCCATATTTAACCATAGGTCCCACATAATGCCCACTGTCAGAAAACAATTAAGTACGCGTAGAACCGTAACGAATAATGCTATTATAATAGAATTCGGTCAGACATGGTTTTATAAGACTAGAAATCACACAGTAAATTTTCGTGAAGGTCGGTTCATAGTTCACCATAAGCCCCATAAAACGGATTTTAGAAATTCCGGGCATTGAAATTTTTCGAAAATTCTTTTTACATACATTGCACGATTTTTTGGTCTTAGAAGACCCATAGTAAAATTTGATGCAAAAAATATTCGTAGAACATTTTAACCCTCTAAAGTGCCGTTTTAGAATACTTTTGTGGGGAAGTGAAAAGCGGACAAAAATTCTCCCTTAAAATGAGCGGTAGAGGGTTAATATATTCCAAGAAAAGAATCGCCATACAATTCTACTGAAGACATCTGAAATAGTCTTTTAGCTCAGAAGTACATTTAGTATATTTTTTTGACTTGTCCCAAACGCCTTTTCAAGAAATTCAAAAATATCAATGCCCGAAATTTCGAAAACCGGTTTTACATAATTTGCACGAACTTTTGGTCTATGAAGACCCCTAGTTAAATTTGATCCAGAAAATATTCGTGGAGCATTTTAACCCTCTAAAGTGCCGTTTTAGTATACTTTTGTGGAAAGGTTAAAAAAAGGACAACAATTACTTACCCCTTAAAATGAGTGTTAGAGGTTTTATATATTCCAAGAAAAGAATCGCCATAAAATTCTACTGAAGACATCTGAAAGAGTATTTAAGCAAAGAAGTACATTTGGTATATTTTTTTGGACTTATACTAAACGCCTTTTCAAAAAATTCAAAAACTCGAGCTAACTTTTCAAAACCTTTTGGCAGATTTGCTCCACCAATAGTCTAGTTTCATTTCGCGTTGCAAGTATTTAGGCTGATTTTTTTTTGCACAGTGTTATGCAAACTTAAGGATAAACCCGCTTTCTGTTCACATAATTTGCACATAAGACCCTAAATTAATATGTCATAGGGTATCCAAAAAAAAAAATAAAAATGCCAATATCTCGAAAAGATTAACTATCAGAACCTTTGACTAAATTTTCGACTACCACAGTGTTATTATAAAAAAATAGCAAAAATTATACAGTGAAACTTCGATATAACGAATCTAGAGGGGATCGAAAAATACTTCGTTATAGCTATTGATTCGTTAAATAACGAAAAAAAATTCGTTATAACTACAGTTTTTTTTGTCCAAATTCTATTTTACACGAAAATACTATGTACATAATAAAAATTCAATATTTAAGAGGTAAATAAAAAATTATGTTTTTTTGGCAAAGAACCAAAACAGAAATTACTACATTTGTGGCGCTTTACATATGCAAAAACATTTATGTACCTTTCGTTGTTTTTAAAAGGGACTTCCCCGTTTTGTTTAAAATTTAATTTAGCTTTATTCTAACTTCGTTGTATGGAGGCTATAGTTCAAGACTTCGTTATGTATAGGCTTTTGATAACGGGATTTTAATGACTTACACACTTAAAATGTTATACAGTAAAACTTCGATATTACGAACTTCGTTATAACGAAAAACTCAATTATAACGAATTTTTAGCTGAGTCCCTTGAAAAAACCTTTTTATTGCAAAGTTTTTCATACAAAAATGCCCTATAGCTATAACGAAGAAATTCTGAGCTATAAAGCCTCTATATAGCGAAGTATTATTTCAGAAGCCTATATATAACGAAATTGTAATTGAGAAATACATACATATAACATTTTAAGTGTGTAAGTCATTAAAATCCCGTTATCCAAAGCCTCTACATAACGAAGTCTTGAACTATAGCCTCCATACAACGAAGTTAGAATAAAGCAAAATTAAATTTTAAACAAAACGGGGAAGTCCCTTTTAAAAACAACGAAAGGTACATAAATGTCTTTGCATATGTAAAGCGCCACAAATGTAGTCAGTTCAGTTTTGGTTCTTTGCCAAATAAAAACATAATTTTTTATTTACCTCTTAAATATTGAATTTTTATTATGAACATAGTATTTTCGTGTAAAATAGAATTTGAACAAAAAAAAAACTGTAGTTATAACGAATTTTTTCGCATTTCTTTAAATTTCGCTATACCAAGGTTTCATAATGCATATGTATAACGAAAAAGTAGCTATAACGAAGTGTTTTTCGATCCCCTCTAGATTCGTTATATCGAAGTTGTATGTATTTCTCAATTATAGTTTCGTTGTATAGAGGCTTTTGAAAAAATACTTCGCTATATAGAGGCTTTATAGCTCAGAATTTCTTCGTTATAGCTATAGAGCATTTTTGTATGAAAAACTTTGCAATAAAAAGGTTTTTTCAAGGGACTCAGCTACAAATTCGTTATATTGAGTTTTAAGTTATAACGAAGTTCGTAATATCGAAGTTTCACTGTACCAATATTGGATTTATAACTGGATTGCAATCATATCAAATGCAACTACGTATAATCGAGAAATTTTTGAATTATAAATTATTTTTTTGTAATTTAAAATTTTTATGCAATTGAGACAAACCTGGTTACTTGATTTTCAAAAAATCTTTCAATAAAAGTAGCTTATTAATTAAATTTTTTTGCATAAATGCACATTTATTTTTTAGCTTAATGTTTTGTTTTTCTTTTTAATTTCTGACACATAAATAAAGTTTTTTTTTTTAATAATTACATCAAAAACTGACTGCATTTTTTTGCTTTCATTTAGGAAAATTATAAATTAAACTATAAACATTATTGCAGTTATAATTTTATTTTTTTGTATTTTTTGCTAAATAACAGTTTTTTTGTTTTGTAATTTTTGTAAACATTTTAAATGCCTGCTTTTAACTTGTTTTGGTTTTTTATTTTATAATCAATAGAGTTGTGGAGAGTAGAGTTCTTTTGAAACAAATCTCTCATAAAATAATTTTTTTGTTTTATTATTTCAATACTTTTCTTCTAAAACAATTTGGAAATTGCATATTAATTCATTTTGTCTTTTAGCCCACAGTTTTAATTAAGCATTTTTTTTAATTTTATTTTAATTTCTTATACTTAAAATTAAATAATTATTAGATTTAATATCATTATCATGAAAATATACGTTTTGTTTTTTTTATGTTTTTGCTATATTCAAAAAATATTGTTTGCTTGTAGTTTATTAAAGATTATTAAAAAATACTTTTTTGTCTTTTCTTTTGTTAGTTTAAAAATGAAATCTTTTGTGAGTTTCGGTCTAAATTTGTTAAATTTTTCAAATTTCTCAAATTGTATGTTTTGTTGTTTTTGTATTTGTAATTTTTGTTTTGCTTTAACGGGGTTTTTAATTGATGGTTTCTTCCAAAAATATGATTTGCTTTTTTTACAGTAAAAATATTTTTTGTTAATTTATTATTTGTTTGTAAAATATAGTAGATTTTTTTTTTATAATGTTGCAACTTTTGTTGTACTATTTTTACCATGCATTTTCTCTCAGGTAATATGGTGGGTCAAAAATATTTAATAGATTCTAAATTTTTTATTTAGTATTAAAGGATTCTTCCTGTTTAAGTTTTAAATATTATGCTAATTTATAATAACAAATAAAAAAAAACAATTTACTTTTTGCTTAAAAATAAAGCTCAAATAAACTTTTTACCACTTCAACAACACTGTGCTAAACAAGAAATAATCAGGGGTTCGCATACATATAGAAATTCTGTTTTGTTGAAGTCTACAGTATAAAAAATATCAACAAGTAAGATTGAATAGTCGGTCTAGCCCGACCATTTGATACTCTACACCTGAGTATTCACAGAACATAGTGCTCCCTTTTTGAGACCCAAGGGCAAACATCGACCCGGAAAAACAAAATTAAGTTGTTGGTTTAAGATTCATATAAGAGTTCTTTGTGTCCAATATTCTAGATGGCACAGAGTACACACAGAAGCGACGCGAGACGGAAGATATTCACCCCTATTATGTAAGTCTTAATCGACGCCGACATTAATTTGTAATTGTTGTCACATCAAGTCGACGACTACATCACTTCGACGTTAATTTGGTATTTTAAAAGATAATTGTATCAACGTCGACAAGGTTTCGAAACGCTGACAAAAAAATCCCATCTCCAATTATGTTTCTATTGTTTTTGTTCTTCATCATTATATCGGGTAATTTTTTAAGAGATATAGGAAAGTTTAAAAAAAACACATAAAATTCAGAAAAATGCATGAAATCTTTATTTGAATCGATAGTACGGTCCATATAATTTAATGTTTGAAGATTATTTCATGCAAATGTTGACCGTGGCTGCGCCTCAAATGGTCTATCCGCTTAGTCCAATTTTGGCATACTTTTTCCAACATTTCGGCTGGTATCTCATAAATAAATGCTTCAATGTTGTCTTCCAATGCGTCAATTGAAGCGGGCATGTGTGTATAGACATGAGCTTTAACATAGCCCCACAAAAAATAGTCTAAAGGCGTTAAATCGCACGATCTAGGCGGCCAATTGACCGGTCCCGAACGTGAAATAGAATGTTCACCGAATTCGCCTCTCAATAAGTCCATTGTAAAGCGTGCTGTGTGGCATGTGGCACCGTCTTGTTGAAACCAAATGTCATGCAAGTGAAGCTCTTGCATTTTGGCCAAAAAAAAGTTGGATATAATCTCACGGTAGCGCTCACCATTCACAGTTACGTTACGATTCGCATTATCTTTGAAGAAGTACGGTCCAATGATGCAACCAAAATCGACAATTCTGCTTATTAACGTACCCATGGAGCCAAAAATGAGCTTCGTCGCTGAACACAAGAAGCGCGCGATGAACTTTCTTCACAGAGCACGCATTTTGATAATAAAATTCAATAATTTGCAAGCGTTGTTCGTTTGTAAGACGATTCATGGTTAAATTATAGACCAAACTGAAGTTGTTTGACAGTGAAACAAAACACGAAACGTGCGTCAGCTGTTTAAACCAGTGTTGCCAAAAAGATAATAGCTAAAAAATCACCCGATAGCTTATTTTTAAACGCTCTTTATGCTGTTTTGGCCGATTTGGCGAATTCAAAAAAATGTTAGACTTTGTTTCCGATTTTGAATTTTTACTGAAAGTTGTCTGATTCTTTATAGCTTCAACGTTAATTAATAAATAAAAGACTTTGCTATCATGCCGCTGTTAGCAATTTTTTGCGAATTTGATCAATCGCGAATTTTCCCTATTTTTGTATAATTTTCCAAATTTTCGCGTTTAATTTACTAATAAAATTTGTGCCCATAAACTTCTTTAAAATTTGCATTTTTATTTTAAACGTATTTCAATATTTTTACATTCTATTTAAAATTTCTTTAACTTTCATTTGAGTCTCCGCAAAATATCATGTCGACTAAAACAAGACTAAGACAATTCTACTCGACGTCGACTTAAAAGCGCCTTAGAAAATATCAAGTGACTGTCAATATTAATCGATTATTGTCAATAACGTCTCAGAAAATACAATTACTTTTCCGCTGCCGTCGACATTCATAATAGGGGTGATTAACATCTATATGAGATCTGTTCGCCTTAAGGCGGTTATGGAGAAGTGGTTTATATATGATACCTATGGTTAACTATGGATCTACTACATTTCGCCACGATATAGTAGGTATAATAAAAGCTATCGCCGCCAATTTGTGTATAAATAAATACATTTGAAAATATTTTCGGGAGTGGTATTTGTATAGGATCTATGTTCAAGTATGAACCGGTTTGAATAAAAATTTGTGAAATGATTAAGGTTGCAATAAGATATTTATGGACCAAATATTAATCTAAATACCAACATAATAAGATGGTTTATGGGCACAAAGATTATTCCGGAAAGCAGTTTGCATGGGGCCTATGGAAAATTGTGGACCGAGTACCACCATTTTCAATAGGTCTAATGGCATTTTAGGCCATGCTGTACTTTGCGCACAAGATTTCATGGACAGACAGACAACCAGCCAGCCGGACGGACATTATTAAATAACTCAGAAAGTATTTCTGAATCGATCGGTATACTCTAGGCGAATTAACTACAGGTGGTGTCGAAACGGCAGCTGATATTGACAGTTCGAGCTTATTTGTTTTGATTTGTTAGTGTTTTACTAAGAATGGTACACATTTCGAGCTATAAAACCCTATGTTGTTTCTGCTGTTTTTGGATTGTTGTAGTTCCGACACCACCTTTAGTTAAATTCGCCTTGGGTATACTAAAAGGCAATAAAATATTGCGGAATTTCGATTTTTATTCAATTAACTAAACCGTTTTTGAAATAACGGTATATCTCGAAAACAAGAGCTAACCAAAAAAAAAAAAACGGTTAGCCCGACTGGATTCAGCGTACTCGAACAAGGTTTACCCGCCGGGTGCCCTGCTGTCAGTCTTTTCAACGGACTTAGTGTTATTATTGATACCCTGTTCTGCATTTTTGTTTCAAGAAAATTGTCAACGTACTTTATCATTTTTAAAACGTTTTAATAATGGATGTGTCAATTTATTAGAGCCCCTATAATATTGTCCGTAACTCGGTGTCCATGTAAGTTGAAATCAATCGTATTGATTTAACAATTCCAAATATTTGTTTAAGTTTTCTGCAATCACAATAACATTCCAAAACGAGTTTTAAGTAAAATTGAATTTTTTTTCTTAGCAAAGTTTTTTGGATTATTTAAATATGGCAAGATTTAGAATAAAAATAGTATTTTATGTTTTGCCATATTTTTTTTAATACATTTTGCAATGAACTCTTATGTCTCTTTACAAATGAAATTTTAAGCTTGAATTTTTATATATATTTTTCTTTCTCTATTTAACAAGATTTTTATTTATAATTTGCTAAAGTTTTATAAAACAATTTTTCTTTTCGTTTAAATTTCTTTTTTGTAATTTCAATAAATTTTACAAGTTATTTTAATTGCTAACATTTATTTTATTATATTTTAAGTGGTTTTTACTTTTTTGTTCTAAAAAATGGATTATCTTCTTTGCATATTTTTTTTTTTTGTGATATCAACATAAATAGTTTTTAGAATTTCATTTTAAATATTATTATTTTGTATTTATTTTCTCTCTTTAGATTTATAGTTTTGTTTTTTTTTTTTTTTTTTTTTGTTAAATTTCATTTAAATGTGATTATTATTAAATAAGGTAGTTGTTACGAGTTTCGTTATTTGTATTCTTTTATGTAGTTTGTAATACCATCAAACAACAGGAGGATACAGTCTTTCTAGCCAGGTACCTATAAGATGCAAATGCAAAAGAGTTTTTCAATACATTTTCTGCAAATAGATTAAGGAATTTTGGTTTTTCTTTTACACACACCGTTTTAATTAAAATAAATATGCATTTTATTTAAATTATATACATAAAGTATTGCATACTTTTTGGCTGATAATGTACAGTGAGAAGTAAAAGTTAATTAAATGTTTCGTTTTTCTTTTTTGTAATGAATTTCAAAATTAACGACGTTTTGCATGGTTATTGAGGCTACATCATTAGTGTGATTTTGCTTAAAAAACGTTTTTTTTTTTTATCATTTTACCAGTTATAAAAAAGCTCTCCCACAAGATAATCTCCATATTTTATTCTACACGATGCTCAACGACTTTTCGTTTTTTCCACATAAATTCGTTTTTCCACACAAAAATAATTTTTTTTTGTATTAAGCAAAACTACTAAAAAATTACTTTTTACAATTTTGATGGACATATTCTTTAAGGAAATTAATTTTGCACCTCGTTAATGATTCTTTCGTAAACTTAACGGATAAAAAGTTATTACACTTTGAATACTAAATATTTTTTGTGTAATCGGAGATTACTTGTAAGAATCGTTCCCGCGACAATTGGGTCTACGTACCGGAACGACTCGGAGCATCAACTGCGACGACCAAAGATTGTCAACTCTGCAACACCAATACAAGTCGAGCTGTTACAACAACAACTTGTAAGAAATAGTGTTTTTGTTCCTCAATTTGCTAGTATTCACATAATTTTAAGAAAAAGCCTGAAGATGCTACTTTTAGTAAAACCCAACGGAACCCAAACTAGAGTATTGTCATTCAGACGACCCAGCCCTGATAGTATAGATGTAGTAGTGTATCGACAAAAATCGAGGTAATAACCCTAAAGTTGGCTCGAAGATTTAACGAATGTCATGGCCTAGCCCGAGAATCGTTGATTAAGCTGTTACCATAGATTTTTGCCAAAAGTTATACAAAATTATACAGAATATTACATTTTTATTAAAATTTAAAAAAAATAAAACTAAAGACATAAATGGAAGTGCCACGAATATTCGGTTTCGCATTTCTTAAAATGCCAATATTTAAAGAGAATATCTTATATTGGCAATATCAATAACATTTGGCAGCTTTATTATGAAAATAGTATGCGAGTTCCTTGCTACTTCTCCTGGTAGTGTTACTAGTAAACAATAATTTAGCGTAGCTAATTTAATTAAAGATTCTCAAAAAATACTCTTAGAGGTGATAAAGCATCAAAGCTTATGTTTATAAAATGTTACTTGATTTGATTGAACTTTGAGTTTTAGCGATCTTATGCATATTAATTATGTTTGGTGTATAAAATACATAAATATTTATATCGACAGCTCAATTTCAAAACATGCTATGTCGGTATGCAAAGTATTGTTTAACTTTAGTTCTGTCAAATGTTGGTGTTGATCGGCTAATCCAATCCAAGGTTATGCACAAAAAAGTAATTTAGCATTAGTAGTAGACGATATACATCGATGTAGGGTATAGATACATCGAAACAATCCGACGCTTTCTTTACTAACCAATATCGAATAAACATCGATGTTTTTTATTTGATGCATCGGAGCGAAGTCTGTTATATGAATTTCAATATATCTTCAGTTGTTTTAGAAGAATTTAGGGCAAAAGAAGAAGCCAGTTCGGTTCGGGTTCGGTCTTTAAAATCTACCGAAGTATTGGTTCGCTCTGAAAAATAACGTTCAGTCGGACACTATAAATTATATTAAATGCAATTTTATTATTTGCCTTGATTTGCTTGAATTTAAATTTATTTACAGGATTAAGTTTATTTTTCAAACTATTTCCGTTTAAAAACAACATATCTTCACCTAAAGGATGAAAAGAATTCAAAAGTTTTCATAAGAAAAATACGTTATAAAATGGAAACTACTTGGTAATAATTTGGTTATATTTGATCTAAGAAGTTCAATATATTGTACAACAAGAACCCCAATTTCAAGTTCTTTGATGATACGATGTTTTATTTTTAGGTGACGATATATAATTATAGGCAAATGAATATAGTGCCATACTTTTGTACTTTATATGCACTATATATTTTGTATTATAAAAATATCCATATACACTTTGAACATATTGTAATTATTCGGATTCGCTTTCTCAAAATTGAATTTGATTCGTCGCAATTGCATAAAACACATTCGCAACTCCCTGTTCTTAAACTTCCTGGGGATTTTTTTCTAAGGAATTTTTATCTTGAAAACAATTTTAGTTACTTACATATGTTTCTTATAAATTTAGTTACTATATAAGAGTGAGTTTTTGAATGAAAGATTAAACCAGGATTAAGAGTTAGATTAGTTAATACTTTAATAAAATTAATCTTATTTTAATCCTCTTTATCGTTTTTGAGTGAGAGATTAAAGCTTTTAGCATTACCTAGCTAAGAACAAATGTTAAAAATTGTCATCAAATTATTGTTCGTAACATGAAAAAGAAGAAGAAAAGGCAAACATTTTGAATGCTGTTGAAAATATTATTTTTTAAAAAACATATAAAATCGAAATAGAAACAAAACGATTATAATTTAATATAACGAGTTCGAATATTTAAAAGATCTTGAAACATGAACTGCCCTATTCATAAAAATTAAAATGGATTTGAAATATATTTTAAGAAAAATTTGTATGAAAATTTTGCCTTAAAACACATTTCAAACTTATTTTTTTTTATGAATACGGCAGTAAATATTTGGTCAGCCAGAATTTTTCAACAAATTCTTTGTCATTAAATAAATAAAAAAAATTTGGCTCTTTCTTATTGCCCTTGGTTTACAAATAATTGTCGTATTTAAATGTTCAAATAATTAAAAGTCTTTTTAAATTTTTTAAAAGTTAATTTTATTAATTTTCTACAATAGTTTTTACTTATGTACTTTTATATGTAAGTAATATATCGTCGGCTTAATATGTCAAACTGCTAAATCCACTTTTTAAGTAAATTGATATTTTGATGCCGTGTGGTAGAGAAATATACACCTCATCGCATGTAGTTTTTCATCAATTTGAATATTGAAGTAAAATCTACTATATTTTTGATTTTCCTCTCAAGCTGCAAACATAAAATATAAGAAGTTTTTTGTCTCTCCTGTAAAATGTGCCGCAAGGGAGTTAGCAGGTTTGCATATAAAGCCGACAATATCCTTTCATTAGCTGAAAAAATAGACTACCTAAAAACAAATTTCAAAGATTAAATTTATTTTAATCGCTGATCTTTAGGTCAGAAACTAAACACTCAAAAACCTGAGTGGTTTTCATATACATTTTACTACACGTTCAGTCACTTCTGTTGTGAAAACAGCACATAACTCTAAATGTTGCAAACAGAACTGCGTCGAGACCACATTTTCCATACAATTTGACATAAACATTTATCGTAGAAAGCTGTCATGAAATAAAATCTATTTTATTTTGTGAATGTATTTTTCTAATGCTCTCTCATGTAGACACTTATGGTGTTTTCTTTTCTAAAAAAAAAATAATGCATTATAGTTGTGTAATATATTTATTAGGTTACACGAACCCTTACAAAGTGATACATTTTTCTAAATTACAATGGAACAAAATAATAGCTACGTTTTACACTCAACACTAATGTGTATTTAGCGTGTTAAATATTGAATGCAAAGTTTGTACTAAAAGCGATATTCACCACGCTTGTAGCAATTTTCAACATTAAATTTTCTTACAATACCAATAAGCGTTAACACACTGATTTTCAGTAATTAATGTCCGCCGTTATTAAAAATTTTTGCGACAATAAAAATATAATTATTAAATAAAAGTAAAACAAACGAAAAACAAAAAGTTTTTATATGCATCACAACATAACTAAAAATCACAATATAACGTAAATTGTCCGCAAACACAAGAAAAAAAAAATACTTGCTTGCATAAAAAAGTACTTTACGCAGATGCAAAAAAGGGTATTATCTCACACTCAGTTATAACTGCGGGTAAGAAATGGAACAAATTTGCCATTTATTGTTGCAACATATTTAGAAAGGAAAACGACAACTTCTCACATTTTTGCATATATTTTTAGAATGGAACGAAAACCCGCACGAATGGCAGCATACATATGGAACATTATTGTCAGAAAAGAAAACACCATTATTCTCCAAAAAATGCTGCCTTTCATTAAATTCATTAATTTTGTAAACAGAAAATGAAAAACAAAAAATTAAAAAATAAAATGAGAGAAAGAACTTGATTTTACTGCCGACGTTTTAATTATGGGCTTTAGGATTTTTGCCTGTTAAGTTAAAGACTCAATTCTGTTTGAACCAGGGACCGAAAATAACAGTTATTTTAAAACAAAAAAAAGCGTATAGAAGTAAATTTCGAAAAACAGATTCGAGTATATCATATTGATCCTTATGAACTTTTCTTTGATAAAATATATTGGCTTATACTCATAGTCAAACGCTAAAGTCGGTTTTTTTTTAAAACAACTTTAAAATAAAAACATTGGCGCATATTCATAAATTATTACCAAGTGTTAACTTTTTTTAAGTGTCTATTTAAGTTGTTCACAGATGATTACTTTCAGCATAAAAAGCTTACACTTAATTATAGGTAAAGCTGTAACTAAATGCCAACTAACTAATACATTCAAAGAACAGCTGATTGATATCATTTTATAATTTATTTCAAAAGTAAAATATATGAAGTGGTAATAAAAAAATAAATGGAAAAAATTATAACAGATATTCAAACAATATCAGATAAAAACATGGCAAAAAACAGTTAAGACGTATAAAACACGCTGCAATCCATTTTAAATGCATTTCTACTGCATCAAAAAACATCAATACAAAACAAAATAAACTAGAGATGTGTTCTTAGTCGATAAATTCTATTGAATATTTTTATTTTTACAAGTCCTTATTTTTATTGATTTATATACAGTTATAACCAAAAAATTACCTTTTTAGAATTTGTGTTAATTCTTTATAGAACAAAAAAATGGGTTTTTAATAGTTAGATAACATTTTTAATTAATTACAGAATATATCGTTCAAAATATTATGGGCATTAAGCACGAAAAACAAGATTTTTTGAAATTAAAATTTTGTATTCCCAAAAATTGAAATTACTTTTTAATAATAAACAGGCAAGTGCACGGCCTAAAAAACACTTAATTGACAACATCTTTTGTAAGATGTTGTTGTTTTTATTTTGTTTTTCTTTACCTACTTACAACTACAATTAATGTTGAGAGAATTTCAACTAATTGTAGTGGGGAATGTAAGATGAGATAACCCCACTGGTGTTTATTGTTGATGTGTTTTGTTTAAACTTTGATATTATTACAAGTAGAACTGTTGCTATAATTCTTATACGTTTCTGATGATCTGGCCTAAGCAACCAGTGAAATGCGCATAGGAATAGCTTATCCCATCAACAATAAATTTCAAGTGTTTTTGTCAAGAATAAAAACTGGGAATTAAGCACGAATAACAAGATCTTTTGAATTTAAAATTTTGTATTCCCAAAAATTGAAATTACTTTTTGATATTATCGACATTTAATTTTCTCTACATGCCAATATGCATGGTTGCATTTATTCTATCAGCTGAGAGCTGTTACTACGTTAGTTATGAATTGTGAATAAGATATACATATAACTATCTATGAACCATTTTTTAGTTTCTGTTTTGTTAGTTACAACTTTAGCTATGATTTCTGAATATGTGCCATTATTTTAATTATTTTGCTACTATAGTAAAAATTAAAGTATGTTTTAAATTGAACCGACTTTAACTGAGTGCCACCTCAAATGTAGAAAATTTTTTCATACAACATACAAGAAAATATAAGCAAGTGGCAACTCTAAGCAGCTGACATTGAAAATTAAAATATAAATAAAACACTGCATACATACTGCATACCCTACAAGGGTTGAACTTTTTAAAAACCCAATGTGAATTTATGTAGAAAGCCACAACAAAATTCCAAAATTTTTTTGACTTGGTTTTTGCTTGCATTGTAATTTTTGGCATTGCGTTTTACACAATTAGGAACTATACATATGTATTTTGTGTTAAAAGATAAAAGATTTCCTCCAAATCAATAATAATTGCAAAATATCGACCAACATCTTGTAACATAAACATTCAGCTAGTTTTGAAATTAACACCTGTTTTAACGTGTAAAATATGCTTTTGCTTGTCTATAGAATATCAAAAACATATTTTTTATAAAAGTTTACTTTAGAACTGTTAAAGTATGCTTTGTTTACCCAACAACACGGAGGTTTGATTTCAAATTGAAAATGATTTGAAATCAAACGTTTTCTCAAACCTCAAACGTTTGATAATGATTTGAAAATCATAGCGTTCTCAACAAAAAGGGGAAATTATTTTCAAATTTAAAAATGCCTTTATTTTCAACTTGCTTTCAAACGTAATTCTCAAATGCTTTTCAAATGTGGATTATAATACAATGTGGAACATAAATAAAAATATTTTATTTTTTTTTTTAATTTAAATTTATTATTTATTTAAATAAACTGTGAGATAAACATTCGGCACCATAGCTAAAAGATGAAATAATGTTCTTTTCGTCTTCTAATTCTTGGAAAGACAAACTACTTGGCTCCCTTTTATTTTGAGGATTGTCCCACCGCGATCGTTCAACAAACTTTCTTCACTTTCCCGTTTTATTTTCCTTTTTTTCGTATTTTTAATCATTGTAATTACTCACAAATAATTTTTATTTTTCACAAGAAATAAGCTGTTCACTTTGTATTTAAATTTATTTTTAATAGTAAAACACATGTAACCACAAAGTGAAAAATGTAACTTTAATCGCCATTTTTAATGATTACATTTATTTTTCGCTTAAGTATAAACAAGTTTATTTTTGATTGGAAATAAACATTTGACAAACATTTGACATCAAATTGATAAAACATTTGATATGAAATGTTTATTTTCAAATAATTATCAATTTGAATTTAAATGTTAAATCAAACAATTGAAAAACGTTTGAGAATTGTGTTTGATGTCAAATGATAAAGTCATTTCATATCAAAGGTTTGACTTCGTGTTTGTTGGGTATGGGCCATTGTTTTTTATTTTTTTTTTTTTTTATCAAATAAAACAGTTATTTTTTGATATTTATATTTTTGAACAAAAATAACAGTTATTTTTTGATTTTTTTTTCGAGCAAAAATAAAAATTATTCTCTTAAGAAATGAACGTGTTATAATAATTTAGTTGACTTTAAATATTTATTTATTTGTGTGCTCACCATTGGTATTTCTTTTACATAAGTCATCTAAATTATTATAACTCGTACATTTCTTTAGAGTATAACTTTTATTTTTGCTCGAAAAAAAAAAATCAAAAAATAACTGCTAATTTTGTTCTAAAAAATAAAAATCAAAAAATAACTGTTATTTTTGATCAAAAAAAAAAATAATAAAAATCTGAAATTAACTATTGGTTGTTATTGTTGAAAAAAATCAAAATATAACTGTTTTCATCTGACTTTTATGAAAAAAGGAATAACTGCTACGGTCCTTGGTTTGAACACTAAAATACCTTTGCTGTTATATTGGTTTCAAACGACTAGTCGTAATTAATAAGTAACTTAACTTTTAAATCTTATTAATTTTTAATTTGTATTACTTTTCTTCTTCACTGTTTTAGCACCCAAAAGTATGCAATACATTAATATATTCAAAATTTCAACAATTTCTATTCTAAAATAAAAATTTTTATAAAGATAATTCTCTTAAATTTATAGGTATAATAAGGCTGCGCTTTTGAGACTAGGTTAAGTTTATCTAAAAACAGATTTCTGCCGTCATAACCAGGTTTGTAAACAAACTTTTGACGTAACAGCTTAGTTTTGCTTTAGATGTTGGTCTTTAATGAAATAATAAAAAAAAAAAAAAATCATATTCGCCGGAAAAATCTGAGTTTCAGGCTACGTTAAACTAAGTTTAAACTTAATCCACATCTCAAAAACCAGGCCTCAATAATCAATACTTACTGCGTGACATGTGATAGACGACGTCTTTTTTATCTTTTTTTTTAATTGTTCTAATAATTTAAATTGAACAATAACAATTATTTTTAAATAAATTATTAAATTTTCGCTTTTTTAATTTGTTGAAAAACAGATGAATGATTTTCCTGCTATTTCTTATTTTTTTGCATTTAAAATGAAAACGAGTCTTTTTATTTAATTTTTGCTTAAGCGATGTTGATTGGATGATTCTTCTTTAAACTATTTATTGTTAATTATTTGTTTATTTGTTTTTTGCTTATGTTGTTGTAATTGGATAGTTTGCAATGATATCTCAGCTAGTTTGAGGTGTGAATAGTAGGCATTTGCTTTGAAATTAATTTAATGGAATAAACGTCTCTCTAATAGTTAACGTCTTTCACTCTATAAACTGCTTTTTTACTTAAAAAATGGAACTGGAAGATTATTTAATTGATAAAAACTTTATCTGATTTTTGTTCATCTAAGAAAATGATGATGGTGGTGGTGGAGACTTGGTGTATTTTTCCGTGAACAGGTTCTTTTTTCTGGATGATGGTGCTGATGTTTGACTTGTTCAGCTCTATTGGTGACTAAAGTAGGTTTTGCGTTTTAGATAGCCACTGCGTATCGGCGAAGATAGACCGGTCTCGTTGCTACAAGTGGTTGGTAGTTGGATCATAATTGTGGTCGGGATTATTGGTTAGTTTTGTTAAATAGGTGGGGGGAGAGGATTTTGGGAGATTAAGAATATAATTTAATATGATTAATTTTGTTTTTATTTTCTAATTTGATTGTTTTTTTTTTTTTTTTTCGAAAAATTTCAATATCATTTGGTAACAACAATTTATGATTGTTCTACTACACATTTTTGTAAATTTAGTTTGGATTTTTGCTTGACAACATTTATTATAAATATGTACTAGGAAATAAAAAGAGGAAAAAATAAGAAAAACTTTTTCTGGATTAACAACTCGGCTTGCCTTTTCTTTTATGATGGTGGACTTCAATATTTGCAGGTTTAAGCTTCCTGTTGCTCATGCAGCCTAATAAAATTTAATTGTGTGGGTGTGTTTGTGTGTTACAATTACAAAGAAGTGGAGGTTGTTTTAAGGATTTGTTGGGTTATTTGGTTTTAATGTTTATTAATTAAGGATATTGTGCATATGTTTTAAATGATCATTGGGGGGGTGAGTAAAAGAAATGATAAAATACGAAAAAAAAGAAAAAAGTGAAATTAAAAACAAATATTTGAAAATCATTTAATATTCATACAAAATATATGGAAGTGCGATGTTTCAAGGTCATAAAAAGACAAAGATGGTGTGGTTACTATCGAAACATATTAAATCGACCTGTCCGTGAATGTGGGTTTGATTCCCCAGTCAGTCAAGAATGAAAATTAAATAATATTCAGCCCCATTCTCAATAAAAATTACCCGAGAGTTATATTCCTTTCCCCATTTTTACAATAAAATTTAAATAGGATAAATGGAAGGAGGGAAACCATAATTGGGATGATTAACTGCCTGTTTATCAACGTAGAAAGAAGATTATTTTCAAATAAAGCACCTTTTGAGGAGCTGAACTTGTTATACACTTGTCAAGATCAAGGATCTACTTTTAAACATAAATAGTAAAAATTTAAGAGCATAAACAATTAATCAAACATATTAGGACTCATGCCAAAAGAATAGATCTGAAATTTAATGACTACTGCGGGCTTTGTCATGATGAGGAGAAAGAGGAAATTGTGTTTCAGTGTCTGTGTCAATGTCCTGGAATTAACGACATTTGGGCCAATAGTGTTTGTCTGTTCTGATCATCTAATTTAGTTTACTTTTTCTTTTCATTTAATTCTGCAGTGGCAACTATTGAGTAATTGCTCTGTAGGATGGGCATTGGCGCTGGGTATCACAAAGGGACCACTGCATCTCCCAAGTGAGCTAGCTGTCTTCTGGATGGTTGCATTACGAACTTAACCTAAAGGCAAATAAGAAAAAAAAGTATAATTAAGGTAAAAATCTAACAACTATAACAATTCTTCTTCAAGCAAATGGTGGAATACATCAGATCAAACGTTTCCCGAAATAAATATCCCTTATTTGAATTTCGATTTGTTTTTGAAAACTTTGATAATGCGATAGATTTGGCAACGATGACAACATTTAAAAATAATGAGAAGCTCTTGTTGTACTCTATTGTCTGAAACGCATTCCAAAGCTTCTGGCTTCATGTTATGAAAGCGTCATTGAAAGAAATTGTATTGGTTTAAAATACTAAAGGCTTATACTTTGATTGATTTCCTTTTGCTTTTAGGACTGCTTCTTGGGCATCGATTCCACCAATTTTAAAGTTAGCTATTTGAGAATTTTTGATAACACTTCCTGCAGGACTCGCTTTAGAAAATGTTTGCTGATTTTGATTCCTTTTTAATTTTTCTATCGAATTGCTTCCGAAGATGTTTAATTGGATTAAGATCCGGCATTTTTGTGGATGATCCAGCAGTTTTGGGACATGGTACAACAACCATTCTCTAAGGATTTCAGTGGTGTGCTTAGAACCGTTGTCCTGTGTAAGATCCATGCGCATTCTAAGTCAAGTTTCTATATGCTAGGCCTTCGCCATACTACCTCCACCATTCTTTATTGTGTGCTTAAACTACCAATGTCAATTTTTTGCTGTCTAAGTTAATCGTTGCATTAGGTGAATTTTCCTTCTCCTTGATTTTGCTGAAACAGCCAATGTCTAGCTAATTATACCCTTCACCGAAGGTAGAAAGGGTATATATAACTTTGTCATTCCGTTTATAATTTCTATAAAGTATCAGGGGTGTCATGGAAATCGAAAACGTAAAACGAAAGAATTTTAAGAGTCGTTTTTCAATAAGATTTCTGTAATAAAAAAATTTTATGACAATTATTATACGAATAATACTCTATTAAACAGAATTTTTTAACAAAAATTGTAAAAATTAGATTAAAAGTTGAATAACAAGAACTGCCAAATTCTTTCGTTTTACGTTTTAGATTTCCATGACACCCCCTGTATATATCTTCTGGGTCCTTATGAAAAGCGAAGTTCAAAACCGGTTGTCCGTCTGTCTGTTGAAATGGGTTTTCCGAAGCCCCCAGATATGATGGGGACTTGGTTGGGGTATCTTTATGTCAGGTATTCTTTTTATAATTTTGCTATTGAAATTCAGCAAATGGCTGAGTTATGAGCAAAAAACCACGACTACCTCTAATTTTTTCTGTATATCTGGGGAACGGCATAAGCCAAAGTTTCCAAATCAGGTACACACATTTAGGTTGTCAATACACACCATCCTACAAAATGTGGGCGGGATTGGAGAAGTGGGCGTGGTACCTCCCGTACAAAAAAAATTAAAAATTGTATAAAAACCTAAATTTTAGGGCTGTCATATGTCTAATGGATATGACTTATAAACCAAAATATCGGAAATTTTTTAGTAGAACATATTTCATAAAAAAACTAGGGAAAATCGGTTCAGATACAAAAAAGTTATGACCAAAATTAAATTTTCCGAGTCCAAGCTTTTTAACTCAAGTAAATGGTCTGTCAAATCGGTTAAAACATGGCTGAGTTATGGGTTAAAAAACATCAACATTTTTATAAAAACCTAAATTTTAGGGCTGCCATATGTCCTATGGATATGACTTATATACCAAAATATCGGAAATTTTTATGAGTTATACCCGAAATACTGGGGTCTAATCACCGCATACGATATCGAGCAAAATTGATCGAAATTATTTATTTTGGTATCTTGAAACTCGATATAGAATGAAATGTATTGAATTTGAAATAATAGCATTCGACATGGAGTAACTCGACATTACATTTATCGAGTTTTCATTCAATACGCCAGTGTCTATCGTATACAAAAAATTCAATAGTTTATTCAATACGATAGTATCGAATGCGGTGATTAGACCCCTGAATTCCCAAAAATTACTCTTTTTATACCCTCACCGAAGGTAACTTTGTCATTCCGTTTGTAATTTCTACAATATTGATCCTACACCCTATAAAGTATATATATTCTGGGTCCTTATGAAAAGCGAAGTTCAAAACCGGTTGTCTCTTATTTAAAAAAAATATTTACCAGTTTTATTTAGTTTTTGTCTAGTTGCTCTGTATTCTGCTCGCACAATGGTGAAGGGTATATAAGATTCGGCACAGCCGAATATAGCACTCTTACTTGCTTTACTTAGAACTCTTCTATAAAAAACATTAATTTCAAGTTACAGATATTCAGCCTTATTACGGTTGTCGTTGTCGTAAACGGTTGTGTCGTTTTTTGTAAATAGATTTAAGTAACACACAACCTGTATTTTTTAATCTACACCACAAAACGAACGACTTAGCCGTTTAAGAGAACAACAACCGTAATAAGGCGAATTGTTCCGGCTGTTTTCCTAATTTTAACTTCGCTAAATTTTGTAACTTTTTTTATGTCTAAAGACTTCAATGTTGCTCCAAAACGTGATAAAAGCCAGATTGGCAAAGTATCAAAATAACACTTTTTTAAAATTGAAAAACATTATTCTGACGCTTACTGTAGATATGTCTGGGTTCACACTATGAAAGATTTCTTTCAGAAAGTCTGAGTTAATTGTTGAGAGAGGAAGAGAACAAGCTATGATTTTATCCCCTCTCATCAATAAACTCAGACTTTTTGAAAGAAAACTTTCAAGTGTGCACCCAGACTATTGAAAATATGATTATAATAGTGCATTTACACCTATGGCGTAGGTTAACAGGTTATAAGTTGTTTATGATGATAAACTAGTATGAGAAACTTGTTTATCCATACAAATTATAAACACGTTTGTAACTAGCTTTTGAGATAAACTAGTTACAAACAACCAGTTTTTGTTAATGCAACTCTGTTTTTCAAATTTTGTTCTGGCAATGCTAGTGATATTTGACATTTCAGCAAAAATAAAAAAAATCAAGTGAAAAAAAATTTACTTTTATCTGTAAAAAAAGCCAAAACAATAGTAAGAAAAATAATATAAACAAAGAAAATGTTTAAACAAATTCCAAATGTATAAGAAATGTTAGTTTTTTTACATATTTTCTTTTAGATTGACAACGGAAATAAAAGGTTTGTTTATATGTTCGTATGTATGTGCATCAACGTTTTTTTTTTTTTGTATTATTGGGGCTAAAGGTGGAAGTACATAACACCCGTTAGTTCGTCGACAAGTATCGTGCGTTTATAAACTTTAGCGCGTCAAAAACTGCAAGTTACACAACACGCGTTACAAAAGCCATTTCTGTCAGCTGTTTTTTATTTGTTTACTTATTTGTGCATTAAAAACGCGTTCGAAAGTATATCAAGATTTTGTTATTTTATTAAATTTATTCTTTTTTATAAATATTGTATGTTTTTTAAGCTCTTCAATAAGTTTTTCTTTCATGATTCACAAATTTGTTAAATTATTCTTTTTATTGTCAGCTGATTACTTGTCAAAAACACACAACGCGTTAAAAAGTTCAAAGTTAACCAACTTTCTGGCGCAAACGCGTCAAAATATTTTGCATGTAGCTTGTTCTATGAAAACACACTAGCTTAACTTTTTTTGACAGAAGACGACAGAGCGCGCGCGCACTAACGCGTGTTATGTACTTTTACCTTAAGAACTTGTCAAAGATAAACAACTTAACTGTCAAAAATGCTGATGTAAACGGTATAGTTTATGAAAGTAGTTTATGATCGTAAACTAGTTTGAAAATTACAAGTGTAAATGTACTATAAGGCTTTAGTTAAAAATATGTCGTTCAGGTGGGATATAATATTGTAACGTGTTTGAAGTCGGTCGGCCAGTCGGTCGGTTGGTTTCGCAAAAAAATGTATATTTGCTTTTATGACCTCTCGATTACATCACACCCCTTATATATAAATGTTAAAATAAATATCGGTATTTTTATATACATATGTATGTATGTAATAGAAAAATACAATTGATTATATTATATAGATATGTATAATATTATGTAATATTGTTCTATATGTATTATTTAAGTATGTTCCTATTATTAGTATGTTTTTAATATTTGTATCAATTACAATAAATTTTTTTATAATTTCAAAAAAAAAAAAAAAAATTATTACAATATTTATGTATATATTTTGTCCAATTTTCTATAATTGTTTTTAAAATTCATAATTTTCGGCATCATCCACAAAGATTTGCAGGTTGTTGGATGTACTAGATTTATCAATTGTATTGCTGGTGTTAGTTGTTGGGCTAATTTTGTCAATTGTTAAAGTTAAATTCAAAAATAAATAAATAATAGTAATATTCGGTGTTAGTAAAAATCAAACACAAACGAAATAATAAAAGACCAAATCAAACTAAATAAATGTCAATTAAATAAACAAACTAATAAGCGGGTATCCAAAAATCGGTTTTGCAAATTATACCAGATTTGAAAAAAATATGTATATAAAATTATGATTTGAAGGTTATTAATTGAACATATTTTTTAAGGCAAATAACTTAAGAATTTCAAAGAAAATAAAAATTAATAACATTTATTTATACATACAATTTTGATGTAAATGTGCTGCTGCTAATTTAATTTTGAGATAAATATACATTTATAAAAACATACATACATACACTTTAGTTTTATTTCATTTTGTTTTTTTTTACATTTTGAAAATTGCAATTTACTGTGATTTATTTTTGAGTCATAAGAACTTGAACTGGAATTAATGTGTGTTCTAAAAATTAAAATGCAATTTTAAATTTAAAACTGTGGAATAATGAATAGAATAACACTGATCATCAACTTTAAAAAAAAATTGACTGCAGCAAAGAAGCTCGTTTTTAACTAATCTGGGTGCGCTGAATTCGAATCAAAATTGGGCTATCACGTCTTGTTTATTTTTTATCGGATGGTGGCAATACTGTAAAACAGTCAATACTGACAATACAATTTCACAATTATTTATTTGTAGCGTTTAAGCATCTCAGGAAGATCGTGTGTTTTTGCTATTTTTGTTTTGTGTGTGGTGAAAATTTAGTTGGAAAAATAGGATATGCAATATCAGAATCATTAAAAAAATTCGTACTTAAATTATTTTGGTTTTGCAGTCAGAAACTTGGACAAACTGTGGACACCGACAATGTTTTGCATATTTTTTATTCGCATTTAGATTTTCCAAAAAAAAAACTAGGCGCAGTGAGCGCGAACAGGGGGAGCGTGCTCACCAAGATTTAATGAAAATTGAAGGAATTTATCAAGGATTTTAGGACTAAAACATGCTGGGACACTATTGCTGGACTCTAATACGTGAAACCGAACCAACTAAATACAAACGACGTTCAAATAACGCCATTCACTTTTGAAAATTAATTGAATTTTAAATAAACTAGTGATTTTTTATGTAAAAAACAAATAAAAAATTTTTTGTATCTCAAAAACCTGACGTGATAGAAAAAAACCAAGGGCCTGTTCGTCGATAACGAAAGAAGACTACGTTCGCTTAAATTACATTTAAAACAACAACAAATTATAAAATGTTGGTTTTCTTTTACATGTTAGTTAAGCGAACGAAGTCTTCATTCGTTATCGACGAACTGGCCACAAATACAGATTTATTAGCCAAATCATCATGTGGTTCACTAGAGTCGGAAAATGTATCGAAGTTCAAGCCAACAAGCGAATAACTCTAGTCGACTGCACTTTTTGCCACAGCCTTGCACTTATTAATATAATCTGTTGGGTTTTACTGTCTGGATTTTTATTCTTAAGATTCGGAATGAATGATCTCGTTGCTTTTAAAGCTGTTATGCAGATTTATGGATTTTGACTAAAGACGGCCTTTTGGCTTAAGTATTGGAGGCAAAATAGGAATGTACATTAAAGTACAGTACATTTAGAAATATTCGAAAGCACTCTCTCTCTTTGTAAAAGTCGGCTCACCCTTTGGCACTTTGACATTGAGTCCAGAATACCGCAATGGTGGAAAAGTGTATGTAATATAAAGATTTGCTTTAAATGCTTGGGATGCAATAATTATTTTAATAATCTAATCTTGCTGAGACCAGATCATCAGGAAATCTTTTTCTTAAGACTTTGACAACACTAAATATAATATACAAATAAAACTGTAAAGCGAATGAGAATTATGACCTACTAAATAATGGACAAGAGTTGTAAAAATACTGTTTTTACGTTAATTCAAATATTTGTTTTTTTATTGAATATCAAGAAATATTTAATTACTAGCTGGCCGCCCCGGCTTCGCTCCGTAGCTGATTACTAATGTTCAATGGAGCCGTTTTCTGATTTTAGGTAAATCGAAAAAAGTGGGCGGGGCAATATTTGCTTTCCGTAAAAACCTAAGTTGGACCATGGCGATCGTTTTAAAGAAAAAATCGTCCAAATCGGTGAAAAAATAGAAAAAGTGGGCGTAAAAGTAGGCGTGGTAAATTTTTCTTTCGATGAAAACTTAAAACAGATTAATACGAATATTTGAAAAAATTTAGTGAAATCGATGGAGCGGTTTTCTGATTTTAGGTTAATCGAAAAAAATGGGCGTAAAAGTGTGCGGGGCAAAATTATCTTTCCGTAAGAACCTAAGTTGGACCATGGTGATTATTTTAAAGAAAAAATCGGTCAAGCCGTTCTCAAGTTATGCGATCAGCAACAGACAACATTTCATTTTTATTATATAGATTTCATTATTAAATATGTTTTATTGAGTGCTATTTTGCAAAGTGTAAATTTGATAAATTTTTTCATTGAATCAAACCAAAAGTTTGTTGATCAAAAATTGTATTCTTAACAAGCTGTGTTGTTAAAAATTTTCTTGAGATTTTTTTTTTCTGTGTAGACTTCTGACTGCACTTTCAGATTGATTAAACCGAAGTTTTTTTTTTAAATTTTAGTTCAAATAATTACTTCAAATCCGTTTGGAACTTTAAAAAAGTCACATTTTGTACACAAAGGTCACATTTTGTACACGAACCAGTTTTGAAAACAATTTTGTTTTTAAAGTTCATAAAAATATTTCCTTTTATATACTTCATACTTCGAGTATAGCTTGTCTTTATCGGAACTACTCTTAAATCAGAGTGCTCCCTATTTGGGAGCCATGGGCAATCATGAACCCGCCAGAACAAACTTATGTTATGAGCTTCATATAAAAGTACTTTGTCTTAAATATTAATAAAGAAACTTGGTAAGAAACTTTTAATTTTAGTATAAAAAAGTATGTCGGATGTAGCAAAAAGATTTTTTAAATTCCATTAATATCAGATCAAGTTCGTACGAAAGTTTTTTTTAGACTTGAGTGTGTAAAATACATACATACGATAATACTTGCATCAATTGAATACACTACTACATAAACTTGCCGATACATAAAATATACAAATTAAAGCAAACTTAAAAAAAACTTACCTTCTACGACGTGGATTAGTAGTTTGACCCGGTAAATTGAAACAACCTCGAGGTATAACCATGCGCGCATTGCCTTTGGCAGGACGAGAACCGCCTACAGCTTGCAAAGTTGACAAGTGAGAAGCATAGCCTTCATTTAAAACAGTGGCATTTGTTTGCAGTTTTTTGCTAACCTGAAATAGCAAAACACAAGTTATAAAAATAATTTCAAAAATTATATTAAAAAACCACCAACCTTTCCTACAATAAATATCTGATCTGGTCTTAAGCCGATATTGGAATAAACACTGATATCTTTACTACTGCCATAGGCGGCCATTACTGAGATTCCATGATTTTGCACAAGATTATTTAAGTAGGCGGTTTTGTGACCCAACGGATCTGTAGAAAGACCATCGGCAAATGATATGAGACCATGAGGGAAATTATGTTGACTTAGCCAGGAAACAACACGTTGCTGTTGCATATCCGGTCTTCCCGTTATATAGATTAACAAATAACCCAACTCCTGCCAATGTCGGCAGACATCCACAGCCCCGGCTCTAACTTTGGGATCTCGGCCAGTCACCGACATTGAGGCCGTAAAAGAACCATCTATACTAAATACGACACATTCTGTTAAAGGTGGTACCACAGCTAAATAACAGTCAACTGAAGTATGATCTCCTCTCACTACCATTTTAATGGGATAGATGCCATACCCGAATGCGATATGATCGGGAATGGTATAGGCAATGCGACCGGTTTTATCAGTCACTTCGGTACTTAGGAAACTCCACTCGCCAGCGGGTGGATCTTTCATTATATGTATATCAACCTTTTCGCCGTGCAAAGTGATCATGTCCAAGGGACCATACATAAAACGAGCATTGAGTCTTTGTTCGCGACCCTCCAAAACTATCACATCATTGGCGCGATGATTAGCGGCCACGTTTTTCAATTTTACCGAGGTACGTTTACGTATCCATTTTTCACGTGGTTGACCGGGATTAAAGTGGACAGTTTCTTTATTGTCCATGGATGTTACATATGGAATGCCTTCAAATTTACCAATCTATACAAAATATATTGCTAAACGTTGAGGTAATACTTAAAAAACAAATAAAACTTACCTGTCTTAGTATAAATGCTATAACATCAGCACTTTCCCAGTAGCTGGCATGGAATAAATGTGGCAAAGCATTAGCTGGAAAATTACTTAATCCTTCCGGGCAATATAGAGCATAATCTAAACGTTTTGTACCCCACCATTTCATTTGTACTAATTAAATTAAAAAAAAGTATTTATTAACAAAAAATAAGAACATATTGGAAACTATTAGCGTGCTTTCCAATTTTGAGGGTTTATTAATGTTACACTGGCTTTTCTACAATCTAGCAAACTTACATGAATTTATGGTACTTAATGATACGTTTTCTATAAGACCGGATACCGTACTTTGCATAGAAACATCAGACAATCGACGACCACATATCATGTTGGCCTCATTAAAGTGTTGGGGATTGGATTGAATAACCTCCACTGTTTTAAATAATATGGAACGTAAGTAAATTTTCAAAACAATTCCTATTTGGACAAATAAAACCTACGTAAATGCAAAGGCTGGCCATTCCCTAGAGGATATTTGGCATAACGTGGCACATTGACCGGTGCTAGCATTGAGAATCTGGCACTTAATAAAGGTTCTAAACGGGAAGCCGTTGGATCGGTAGGATGGAACATATTATAAACCTGATTACAATTGGGCCGTTGAAGAGCTGAAAGAAAATAAATAAATTGAAAAAAAAAACATAAAGCTTTGAAACAGTCCTTAAATTACTAACCAGTTTTAGCATCATGTAACTTTTTAGCTGCCAATACTATAGACAATGGGGAGCCAAACATAAAAAAATCCCCAACTTCAAAATCCAGTTTTGCTTGTTTCGAATCATTTGAGGAAGAGGAACGTCTTCTACGTGGTGAGGGCGCTACCAATAAACGTTTAGCATCCAATTCAGTGTCATCAAAACGTTCGTCGTCATCGGTATTGCGTGAAGAACGACTGGCAACATCATTGCCATTGGTGCGACACAAAGCCTCGTAGGCCAATAATGAACCCATTGAATCACCTAACACAACAATTTGACCCGAAAAGCCATTACCCTCTTCAGATTTAAGGAATTCATGGTACACAATATTAGCTGCCTGTACGGTTTTATTAACAGTGTCCTGAAATTCTGGTGAAGATACGGCTAACAGAGGAATAGCCCCAATAGGAACATCTGCAATATTGGGCATATCCGCTGAGGGCGAAGAATCAAATGAGTATGGACTTAAACTAGATAGAATTCCCAAAGCATCGGTACAAATGGATGGACATGGCACCATTTTAATGGTAACATGAGTTAATAGGCTCGGATAATGTTGACGCATAACAGCCTCAAAAGAACCACGAAATGTGGTGACATCAGATTTTTTGGAAGTCAATTCACTAGTTGCATCTAAAAAAATCTGTATTAACACCTTTACTTTTTGAGAAATGCCAGTATTACCTAAAACACTTCCTGCATGTACTACCAGTATCAATATAGTAGTGGAACAAGATGGAGTACCCGGCGAACCGGGCGGTGATATATCATGGCCTTTTTCCATACTTTGCGATGAACGCAATTGTCTTTTATTGCCTCGCTCCGAGGCTACTCGCATAAGGAAATCTTGATTGAATATACTATCCTCCTGTTTACTTCTTCCATGAGCACCTGTATGAGGCGGCGGACTATCGTCGGGCTCACCCAACAATTCTAATGAACTCCATTTGGCCAAAGAATTACTATCATTTGTATCTGAAAATGATAATTATTCTGGTGAAATATTTATTCAAATTAAAAGTAACGTCATAATAACTTACCAATACAATCGAAAAATTCCTCTTCTGAATTTGATTTTGAATCAACTTCTAAACGCTCCATGCGCCAATTTGCCACCTGTAAAGTTTTTTTTAATCATATTGAGTGAAGGTGTTAAGAAATATTGCAAGGTGTTAAATAAATTTCAGTGTTGCTACAAACATTAAACATTCAAATTCAAATAAAATTTAAATTATAACATACAACTTACGTTTTTACGCTTAGCGTTTTTGGCATGCTGCTAAACGAAATGTAGTTAGGCGCAAAAATAATTCGTAGAATAAATTTGAATTAGAAGAGACGGTAAAAAACAAGGAGGAAAGAAGAATATAAGAAACCGAAAAGAAAATAAGTAACGAAAAACAACATATCAACAGAAAGTTTCCGCTAGCGATTCAAATATTTTAATATCACCTTGGATTGATCGATTAAAATAATATATGTATGTTTGATTTGTTTATTTATGAAATACGAATGTTAGAGAGCAAGTAAAAAAAGGGCATAAAAAGGCTGTTGTTCGAAAACAAGGCAGTTTTTCGAAGCTTTACTTAGCGAAACCGGTTTTTGTTAGACCATAAAGGAGAAAATCCTTGCGCACGGCCGAAGGCCGGCTATACAGAGAAGCTTTAGTTAGCGAAGCCGGTCTTTATTATACCATAGAGGAGAAAATCCTTGCGCCCGGCCGAAGGCCGGCTATACAGAGAAGCTTTAATTAGCGAAGCCAGTATTTGTTATACCTTAGAAGATGAAATCCTTATTTTGGATATATATATTTAATATATACACCCGGAGTAAAAGCTATAAAAATATTTTATCCATATTATGTTTAATTTAACCAAATCATTGTCACCGACAACCATATTATGGTAAAATTAGTATTTTTAAAAAAATCACTTGAAATTTTAACGGTATTTTAAAAAAAATTTACACATTTTTGATTATAAGTTAAGTTGCGGACGTTATGACAATTCTTCGATGGACATTATGACACTTTTAAAAGTGTCATAAAGTCCAACACTACGACACTGGACGTTATGACATGTCCCCTAAATTTATATGAATAATAAACACTTTTTTGCAAATTGAGTAATTTTTTATTTTTTTTTTTTTTGGGAAAAAATTCGTTTTTGCTTTTTGGGTCATTTTTCATTTTCTTTTTGGGCCCTTTTTCGTTTTTTTGGGGCAAAATTTCATATTTACCTTTTTGGGTCATTTTTCATGTTCGCTTGGGCGATTCTTCATTTGGGCGATTTTTCATTTTTTTTTTTGGGCCATTTTTCTTTGGGCGATATTTCCTACAGCCTGAATTTCAGTGCTTTTCATTTTAAAACTACTAAAGAATTACCGTTGTAGGATGATAAAGTAAAACATCCTACAACGGTAACTTTTTAGTTATAAAATTGTCTGGGTTCACACTATGAAAGTTTTTTTTCTTAAATTCTAAGTGTATTGGTGAGAGGGGAGAGAAGAAAACCATGTAAACTCAAACTTTCTGAAAGAAGATTTCCATAGTGTGAATCTAGACATTAAAAGCGCAAAAGCGAAAAACCGAAAAGACAAAAGAAAATTAAAAAAATTGTATAGAAAAAAATAAGAGTACCGAAACGTTCACTTATTATTCAGTTTTGAGCGAGTGTGAACGTTTAAAAATTTTGCTACATACGGAAGAGGGTGAGGAATAAAAAAAATTTTGCATTTTGAAGGAGACATTTTATTTAAAGCCCAACTATGTATAATATATATGTGCTAGCTTAAGCTAATGTCAAACATTAACGAAAAGCCGCTCAAATGCATTTAAAACAAAAAACAACCAAAAAAGATCTGGGGGGATAATTCTGGTAGCCGAATCGAAAACAATTTCGATAGTGGTCTTTTTTAATTATGTTCGTCTTAGTATTTACAAATCGAAATTATGAAAAAAATTCAAGAAATTATAAACAAAAAACATGTTTGCAAACCAGAGATCTGCAATTAATCGTTTTTTCGCAACTCAGAGTCACTCATGAAATTTTAAATATGAGTGAGTAGACATCATTAAAATTTAACTATGAAAATTTATAAACATTTATTGTTCTTTCATGAGGAAATTCATCAATGAATAAATATGAGAGATCGTAATTTTTCTGAACTCTGGAAAAAACTTCTCAACGCATTTGCAAATGTCATACTAAGTTGATCACATCTCTCGTCATTGCAGGGCTATAGAGTGGTAAACACGTCTTCTAGATATGTTAATGAAATCCATTGTCGGATCCAAATAATTCCACTCTATCTCAAAATTAATTAGATCTCTTCAATCCAAATTTCATAATCGTTTTCGCTTAAAAAATGAAACTTGTTTACTTTTACACACTGTTACAATTATCATGCCACATTGAACAGCTCTTATACATACATATGATTACAGTTTTTTCTAACAATATACATCGACTTTTCCAACTTACCTGTAACTCGAAACTATGAGCTGATCCCAGAGGTGAATGCAGTCCGCCAGCTTTAGAGCCAGATTTTGATTTAATCATTTGTATACTCTGAGAACGTGATCTTTCGCTCGAATTATTTTGTTCAGGAGCTTCTTCCTCTGATGAACCTTCCTCACTAGGAGGTTGTTCTGTAACCACAGGAGGTTCTTTAACAACAACACGATCTTCAGTGTCTGCTGAATGGGATTCCAAATGACCATCAGAAACACTTTCTATAAAGAGTATAACAAAAATTAATTTCTCTTCATTCAAATTAGGCTTATTTTGCCTTTTAATTATAGCTACGTTTAACGATTCTTACCGTCTTCCTCCTCTTCTTCACCGCTTAAATCTCCACCACCCATTTTACGAGCTAGCGCTTGTTGAGTTTGTCGTTCTATTTCGCGAATATCTTCAATGGTAAGACCATGCCATTCATCTTGCCACGCCCAGGCCTGACGATGAGCTCTTAGCATGGTTTTTCTTAATGCTACATCATGTATGAATTTCTCTAATTTAGTTTGCATGCCCCAATAACGGAATTCAACACGGCATATTTTATAGGCACACATCAGTGACATGTTACGGGCTGTAGGTTGTTTTTTACCCTTCACCTCACGCCAATATTCCTCCAACCATTCTTCACTTAAAGGGCCTCGGCCCGTTTTTTCCGATACAAATAATTTGGGATCCTCTTCCTTGACATAGTCACCACCATATAATTGATCCTTGACAATGTCAATGCAGTCTGGAAATTAAAAATTTTATACAAGATTCTTAAAATCGATAATCCAAAAATTACTTACCTACTTCCCGATTTCTTAATTCACTGCCAGTTAATTTAAAAACATTTTCCTGATAACCATTATCGGGAAAATAATATGTTTCTATATCTAAAGAGAATTTTTCCACAAATGGACATGTGTAACGAGTACGTGTATAGGGATAAGCATTCCAGGCTTCTTCTTCCACCGTTAAAGCACTTTTAGGAAGTAGACCTAAAATGTATTAATTTGAATTAAAATTTTCAAAGGAAACAAAGCCTTTCTAAATCACTTTTAATCCATCCAGGCAAATGACTGCCGACATGATAAATCTTTTTCGTATATTGACCTTTTCCACCAGGACCATCATCGTAGGGTTCATTTATAATAATCTCAACTCCGCTGCCTTCGCCATGACTTTCCTCGCGACTTTTTTTCTGTAAAAGAAAGTTTTTTTTAAAATTAACAAATGCAAACAGTATTTTATGCTTAAACTAACAACTATAAATAACCTAGGGATGTAACGAATACCGATATATCGGCGATACTTGGGAATTACTTCATGCACCACTACTACTTTTTAGACAGATACAAAAACGCATTGAACGCTGGGTGTGGACCGGTAACTTTAGCCGTTTTGCGTTGCACCATAATATGTAGTTAAATGTTCTTTCATTGTACCCTGTAAAATTTTTTTTATCATTTTGCGGTGCACTAAACTAAATTAAAAAAATAAGCGCACCTTTTTTTTGCTAGGCAATAAGAAACATATACAGTGATGCAATAAAGTAAGTAAACGAACTTTAAGCAAGTTTTATTTAAAAAAAAGTATTTCAAGTGCCACGCCATTCCCTTACTACGAAGCAGGTTTGTCAGGGAGAATACTAAAAAATAACCAGCAACATTCAGTGTGTAAAACTAATAGCTACACTCAGCAGTTTTTATATGAGTGGAATAAAACGGGTTTGGGTCAAAAATGTATTGATTCAAAGCGGGAACTCACCACATAAAATTCAGGCCACCTATTAGCGATGTGGTAAGCGAAAATCTTACATTTCTCCCATACAAAACTGCTTCTTGAAAGCTTCATTTTTTAATAAAAAAAAAATGGTTAATATTTCGCCAATTAATTTATGTTGGTGAGAAAAAATAAATTTTTTCTTCAGTCATGAAGAATGGCGAAACAAAAAGTTTTTGTAACCCTCCTCACCAGTAATGTTGTTGTTGCTCGACAGTTTGCATGACCACAGCACGAAATGCATGTGTGTGTATTTGGTTCTTGTAAAATTGGTAAAGGCAACCAGCCAAAGTGTCTGTTGGATTTTTTGTAGGCAAAAATGATTGAAACAAAATTAAAAGAACTGCACATATCGTCATCTAAAATGCAGAATAATGTAACATCACATTTCAAAGGTTTACACGAGAAGCAAAAAACTTTGTAAAATGGTAATTATTTGAGATTCAAAAGCCAATGTAAATATTTCAGATAAAAATGCGATAACCGATATATTTTTGAGGAACAAATAAATGCACCTATAAATATAATAATCACACGATTAATATGAAGCATTATTAGTCGACATGGTGAATCAAGTTTGCTTTTCTGATGCAGCGCAGGCAGTACTGCATTTTAGAACGTGGGAACATATTTGTTTCCATATAATGAATTATTTCAAAAGAACTTCTGTTTCGCATACTTACAACCAGTGTGACCCTTTTAGCATTTTCACTGCTAAATTTAGCATTATTTATTTTGATTTAGCAGCGAATTTTTCAAATAGCATTTAGCATTATTTTCAGCATTTTTGTAAAATTTTTTTAGCATTATTTAGCATTTTTTTAATCTTAAAAACTTTATATGTATATTGCTATTTCACAATATAACTTATCAGTTCTGTCAATCTCTATAATTGTATTTTGACATTTATTCGTTTATAGAAATATATAATAATAGCAACCCTGTAAACACCAAAAAAAAAAGTAAGAGTGCTATATTCGGCTGTGCCGAATCTTATATACCCTTCACCATTGTGCGAGCAGAATACAGAGCAACTAGACAAAAACTAAATAATTTTTACATATACATACATATTTGCAATACCACAAACTTCATTATAAATAAAATTTAAAAAGCGAAAACTGGTAAATATTTTTTTTAAATCTTTTTTAGAACATAAAAAAAATAAAAATATTAAAAAAAAATTTTCTTTTTAAAAAACCAAGAATCGAACCGGGAACTCTCAGTTTCTAACAAACCCCCTAGACAACTGAACCATGAAGGAACGTTAATCGAATATCATTAAAATGAAATATGGCACGTTGACTGTTCACAAAATTCAACAAAGTTTTGTTGTAATTACTTCTGATGTTTTTGTTCACCACAAAGTTGGGAAATATATTCACCAAAATAGTTTGCGCCATGTATGTGTGTTTGTTTGTTTTCTTTTATCTTTTTTGGCGAGTTTTTAAGTAGCAAAAAACACAAAAATTCCTAGTTTCTATTTTTAAAAATATTTTCGTTAAATAGATGAAATAATAAAGAAGGGTGATAACGAAAATCATATTGGGCATTATGCTAGTATATATAAGCAATTGAAAGGGGGGGGGGGGGGGGGGGGGCTGGAGGGGGTAGAGGGACATCACATGGTTAAATCAAGTGGGTATAAAAAGAGTAATTTTTGGGATTTCAGTATTTTGATTATAACTCAGCCATTTCTTAACCTTGGACTCGGGGAGATCTATGGTTCCCGAAAGTTGGGTATTTAATTTTGGTCATAACTTTTTTGTATCTGAACCGATTTTCCCGAGTTTTTTATAAAATATGTTCTACTAAAAATCCGATATTTTGATATATAAGTCATATCCATAGGACATATGGCAGCCCTTAAATTTAGGTTTTTATACAATTTTTAATTTATTGGCAACCTAAATGTGTGTACCTAATTTGGAAACTTTGGCTCTTGCTGTTCTCAAGATATACAGAAATAAAAAAAATACAACAACAACAAGGGATTTTTGGAAAAATTTAGAGGTAGTCGTGGTTTTTTGCTCATATCTACGTCATTTTTAGACCGATCTGGCTGAATTTCAATAGCAAGAAATGGTGGACAGTATGTAACATAAATGTATAACAACCTAGCCGCTATCATGTCTGGATTATCCGGAAAGCACATATCAAACGTAAGACGGACAGACGGTCAGACGGACAGACGGACATCGTTAAATCAACTTCTCTTCTCATATGGACCCAGAATATATATACTTTATGGGGTCTAAAATCAATATTGTGGAAATTACAAACGTTATGACAAACTTATATATACCCTTTTCCACCTGAGGTGAAGGGTATAAAAATTAAAGAAGAAGTGGTAGATTTTACTACAGAAGAAATAACGGTTTTGGAACAGCAATGGCAAAAGCTGCATGCATACGAATTGATGAACCAAAGTTCAACTATTGAATTCTGGATAGGTGTTTAGAATATGATGGTATTTTGACCAACACTTTAGAAATTAAGGAAAACTATTCATATAATGGTTTGTTTAATGTGTAATTAAATTTACTGAAAATGCTGTTGAATAGCCTTTTATGTTTTCAATGATAATTTTTGTTTTTACTTATATTTTGTATTTAATAATATATATCTGTGGCAATAAATAATAATGCTTTTAAATTTTATTACATATTCTTATGATCTTCTTCACGTTGCTTAATTTCAAGTATTAAATGTCATTATTAATAAAACTATTTGCATTTATATTTTAACTTTCACAATACAACACACAATTCATTTTAGACAAAACCCTTAATATCTCAAAACACGAAATTTCGACTAAAGCCATTATTAATATCTAACATTTTTAAAATTTTACAAAAAACTATTTAAAATTTCTTTTTCTTTTACTTTTCTTGTAAAACCTAAAGGCCCAAAAATAATATGCATAGCCTTGCTTAACCTTATTAAAATTAACAAAGTCTCTAAAATTTATTTAAAAAAGCAAAAACACAATCAAAAAACATTTGATTCCGTACGGAATGTGCGATCAGTTTCGCACTTTGCTTAAGCAAATGACAGTTTCATAAAACTTAACAAAAATTTTCTTTAAGTTCACATTTGCTAAGCCAACTTAAGCACATTATGGTTGCGCCTTAACAGTTTTATTGACAGTTGAAAATGTTGCATATTTTGCAATCTGTAGGTTAGGGCTTTAAGCGTTTATCATGTATTAATTTGTAGATAGGGACTTTTGTTTTTTTGGTTAAAAAATCGGTAAATTTTGTCAAACTACTGAATTGTTTTTATTAAATAAATCTATGTACATATGTATCAAGATATATTTACACAAGGTAGACTCATTTGGTAGTGTAGACATGCTGCTCTATAAAAGGAACCAAGTTGTCAAAATTGTCAAACATATGGGCCAACTAGTTTACCTTATGTACATATACCTTGGTACGGATATAATTTATTTTTATTTTAAAGAAATATAATATTTTCAGGTAAATTAATGTATAATTCATTCATTAAAACGATACAATTATTTAAGAAAATTTAGCATTTTTTTAGCATTTTCAAATTTAATTTTTAGCATTGTTTTAATCCCCATTTAGCATCCAATTTTTTTCCAATTGTGGTCACACTGCTTACAACGCTTTGTACGGAACAAAAAGTAAATTTAATTAGGTGATTTCTGAAAAAAAGGCCCAACCACAATGTGCTTAAGTTGGCTTAAGCGAATGAGCGAATACATGTAAATTATATGAGGCAAACCATATTGAACTTAAGGAAACTTTTTATTAAGTTTAATGAAACTGTAATTTGCTTAAGCACGATGCGAATCTAATCGCACATTCCGTACGGAATCAAATGTTTTTTTTATTTTGTTTTTGTTTTCTTAAATACATTTGAGAGACTTTTTTTAAAATTTTTGACAGTAGGTTAAGCAAGGCTATGCATATTATGGTTGAGTCTTTAGAGTAGTATTGATAGCAGCCCCCGTATTCAGTAAACAAAAATGTTGGACAAAGTAGTACTTCTCGAAAAAAAGATATTATGTATTAGAATTTAAAAATTAATAATTCATTTAATTAAGCTGAAGGATTAACACAAAATATAGCTAAACAGTCTATATTCCACTACTTAATAAAAAATTTAAAAACGGCATTTATTCTAAAAATATAAAATAATTGTCTTTTTGAGGATGAAGGGTAGGCTGAAAAATTTATAAAAATTCTAACTATCCTATGTGGAAGAAGCTGATAGTCACACTCATTAAAGGTTTTGTAATACTACATACCGTATATGGATTCGGTTTTTATAATTTTTTAGCACTTTATTTATTTTTTCTTATGCAATAATTTTCAGTCTGATCACTAATTCCACAAACACCGTGGTAACACTAATAAAACAGATAACCCAGTTTTGACATTTAAAAAGATTAATGCGATCTTATTAAAAGAATTAAATACTCTGCTAATTTTTTTCTTGAGTGTGATTATACCTACATAATGTTGTTTGATGATACGTAATTTTTTATTTTGTAAATAATTTGGTTATTTTTTAAGGTAGAAGTTTAAAATTTTATAAAAATACCAATGTAACGTGAATCGTAATAAAAGTCAATTTAAAATTTTCCAATAATACCTATGTATGTATGTACATTGTTTTGCATTTAAGCTAACGATTTGTATTTTGTTTGTGTAAAAAAATTTTTGATGTCTTTAAAAGGGTCAGTTTTTTTTTCGTTAAAAAGACGTAGGTACCTGAAGCCAAAAATTATTGAAAAATAAAAAAGAGTAGCCGCAAGAACTTGTAGGTACATATTTTGCTTTTGTACAAAAAATTTTTCTGTATCAAACAAAACGTTGGGCTTTTTATGTTGAAAAAGCTTTTCTTAAGTAAGTAAAAATATTTGAATAACAAGTAAAAAAAAAGTCTTGTTTTGCCACAATTTATGTGTAAACCTACTTATGTATGTATATACATAGGTACATATAAGCAAATGTAAAAGTAAGTACAGTTGATGGGTTAGCAGATGTGTTTTATTGTTGTACCTAATGCAACTTTATTGTTTCGCTCCAAATTATACCTACCTAATGCCAGTTTTTGTAAATTCAATGTAGTGTTTTCAACAAAAAAACCCACCGTTGCTGTTGGTACAGAAAGCAAAATTTTTTTCACAACAAAAAAATATGTCTTTACCCTGCAAATAAAATTGGACCACCTGGTCCATTTTGATGAAATGGACTACTCCATGGACTGGTCCGATGTAATGCAAGCATGGACCATGTCATTGTTAAAAAGTGTTTGTAGTAAGACGACATGTCTTCGTTTTTTAACGACATGCTTTCGTTTTTAAACGACTTCAAAACTAATCCTTTTGAGTGTACCATGGAGTAGTTTTAAAACTACTCCTTAGTGGTCCAAAGGTGGGTTATATGGTCCTCTCCTAGGACATCGTAATGTTAAATAGACCAGTACCCATGTTCTGTAACTTTTGTGAGAACTTCTTGCATCGAAAAGATGTGAAACAAAATATTCCATCGTTTCTCGAAAAGTGAGAAAAATGTGTGTCTGTAACTCGTGTCGAAAACTATCAAAAGAGATTACGTCGTTACGTTATAAATGTCATAATATTGCACTCGAAGCCGATGTGGCATTGCATACGTTCAGAACGCCAGTAACACATATCGTTGACGGCGACCAAAATTTACTTAAATTGAAAATTTTTCAACGACGGCGGCGAAAACACAACCGTCGGTTATACCAAATTGTGTAAAGAGCGACTTTAATGTTTGTTGTTTGCAAACGAGCTTTGAAGACATTCGTATATTTTATAAAAATATTAAAAGCAAAATAATAAAACAATGAAAATGTGCCAAGAATAAAATATTATTATTATTATTCTTTGAATTTTGCATTTTTAATTGTTTTTTAGTGTTAAAATTTTTTCTCGCCCCATTTTTATTCGTGAGTTTATTTGACAGTTCAAAGCGGGAACGTTTCTCACCAAAATGTTACAGACACACTTTTTCTGTAAATTGGCTAGTAATTTCCTTACGTGACAGCTTGTACTCGCCAAAAAAAGTTACAGACACAGTTAAGTGAGAAAAACAGCTGTTTGTTTCAATTTATGGCATTTTTGTTTCATTTCACACATTTCAATCGAAAACTTTCTCGACGCGAGAGTTACAGAACATGGGCACAGGTTTTTTCCATACGTTTGGCTTAGTTTTGGACTAGTCCTGGTCCCTTGTGGACTACTCTTTACACGCGTGTTTGGACTGGTCCTATTATTTGCAGGGTAGTTCTTCCAGGTATGTAGTAATTTTATTTTTCAATAATTTTTGCCTTTATGTCTTTTAAACGAAAAAAACTGACCCTTAAGTTCACCAGCCAACATATAATTTTACAAAAACAATCCCACACCGTGTAAACTGGAAATACAGTTGGAATGCGGCTGGAAAACTTTATGTCGCCAAAAAGGCCTTCTATGTATAAGGCATCTTTACTTCTTCTTTTTTCCGTTGTTAATAGTCGGGTAAATCGCGTTTTTTTCCTTATGAGGAATTTGAATGTTAATTTGTTAAAATTTTTCATATTTGACAAATTCACATAGGTATGAATTTTTTTCAAAATACAGTATTTATCGGATATAAGAAACTTTAAAAATCCACGAAAAAAGTTTCTTATAAGCGTTTCTTTCTTATATACAATTATTTTATATAAGAAACTTATTTCTTATATAAGTAGCTATGGCAGAATTTTGGTTTTCTGTCTCTTTTTTTGGTAACATTTCTAACTTTTAAATAATTATTTTCTATGTCTTTTGAGTTTTTCACTATTTTAGATGTTTTTGCAGTTTCGCTTCTTTTTATACCGTTTTGTATTTCTTTAAAAATTTTAACTTTTGTTTTTATTGCCAAAAAACACAAAGCTTCTCATGAGTACCAGCTCGCTCATCTAAAACTAAAAGTAAAAAAAACTTTGTTCTTGTTGTAAAACTGTCAGAAAACAGCGTTGTCCATGCAAACTACATAAATTCTGAGTGCCGTTGGAAGTTTCTTATATAAATTGTTTTTCTATACATTTTGTGGTTTTGGTGTTTAAGAAAAATGTTCTTTAATCAGTTTTTTTCTTATAAGCGTTTTTCTTATATGAAACCTTTTTTGTAAGAAAAATCACCAAAAAGACATGGTGTTTTTGAAAATGTTTCTTAAAAGCGTTTTGTTCTTATATGAGATGTTCTTATATCCGATAAATACTGTATTCAAAATATTTTTTTCCTCACCCTCATGAGGATGAAAAAGCAGTAAAATTTTTAAATTTTCACGCTCGCTCATGACTGAAAAAATAGTGAACGTTTTGATACTCTGTTTTTTATTGGGTATGTATTTGTACGTTTTAAAATTGTTTGCTTTCTTTTATTAATTTTTGTAAGAATAAAAAACAATTTTCCACAAATTTTGGGTAACTTCGAAAGGACCACAAGTCCATAAGCAAAGCTACTGCTACAATCGCTCTTATCGTGGTTGGCGAATTTAAAATACGCCTGCGACTGTTTGGTCATAGATTAAAGTGAACGTTACCTGGTTGCCTGACGCTATTCCGCAAGTTAACAGTCTTCGAGCATTAAGCTGGGATCATACGATTGCCGCAATGCACCAATTTTCACACTTTTTAATACACCAATCGTGTGATTGCACAACCAATTGGCTCTTGTACCAATCGAGCACAATATTGTGCTTACTTTTAGCAATCAAATGCAACCCTGGTGCGGCAATCGTGTGAATGTTCACTATGCAACCGCGCGTCAATAAAAATAACAAAAATGCACCAATATTAATTGTCTTCTTGTGCGGCAATCAAACAACACAATACGCGCCAATATTTGTCTTTTTTTTAATAAATTTTACCTTTTTGTGTTTCCTTTAGTAAGTAATGAAGATAAATATGTATTTATTTATTATGCATTTTAATTTTTGCTTTACTATGTTCAGTGCGAATTTTTTATTAAAGATATTTAATAAAACTATATTATTTCTTTTACGGATATTTCTCGTTGATATTTCTTAAAGAAAATTATTTGTAAACTTGAAAACGAAAATAAAAAATTTGTTAAAGTAGCCGATATTTCTCTTTACTAAACGATATCGGTAGTTAAATATATAAAGTTAAAGAATGTAGTTACTGATATTTAAATAATATAATTTAAATTTTATTATTTCATAAAAAATTTATATGCAAACGTTGAACAGACTGTTAATTTTTGGAATTTCATAAATTTTTCTTTAAATGTTTTAAATAATACTATTCAACAAACAATTGTATAGTAGGTACCTATGTATATGAACAAATTTTTCGTTTTTAATGAACATACCAACTAGATCTTCCAAACAAATGAAAAAGCTATCACAACAGCTGTTTTCGCAGTTGTCAAGTAAGAACAATCGTGTGACTGTGCTGCGGCAATTATTGTACCCATTGCACTTTGTACCAACTAGCGGCAATTAAATTTGTATAAAACAGGGCAATCGTGTGATTTCAGAATATTTGATTGGTGCAATTTCTTTATTGTGCATCAATAAAGCACAATCAAAGTTGTGCCATATTGGTGCATTTGCGGCAACCGTGTGATTCCAGCTTTATTAGAAAATACAATTAATGAATTAACTGAGATGTAGAATAGTTCGGAACCAAAAAATTGACGAATCATTTAGTAGCTAATTTCAATAAATGAACGGTTTGGGTCACAAATCTCAAAAATTTCAAATTCGAAATAGATTGTAAAAACGTTGTATTAAGCTTCTTAAAATGAGTCTGCATTCCGAAAGTGTTGAAGACACGGTCACCACTACACTTAGTAAAAATTCTGATTTGCCTACAAGAATTTACTTTTGGAGCGTTTGTGCAAATGCTATAAGAAAATTTTGAGATGCATTATGCTCCGTTCATCCAACGCTGAGGTTCAGCTAAAGAAGAAGTCTTCGATTTTTTTATTTTTCTAGAGAGGAATTTCCGCTTGTTTACTGACGGAATGAAAAGTAATACCCAAAATTTAAGAACATGGCGCAGAAATGAGTTCCGTCGCATCTGATAGACTATTTTGCACTGTATTTTAAATAATAATCTTTTACACTTTTTTTGTTTAAAAAGTTATTTAACTTTTGGTAATTTCACCATAAATTTAAATTCAATTCGTTGTCTTTAAAATCTTATTATTATTAAGCTTATTAAGATTAATAATGTCTAACACAGTAATTTTATGCAGGTATGCAATATCTATACATTTTGTCTGGGAGTTCTTTAATTTTTCTTGGCCTTATTTCATCCCTTTTCGATGGACTGTTTTTGGAAGTTATTTTATAAATTTATTTGTTAATTATTTCATTATGAAATATCGCCCAATTGTTGGGATTTCTTAATTTTTAATTTGGGAGTTAATAAGCTTTTTTGGGATTAAATTATATTTTTCGCTGTGTGACTTATATTATTTATTTTGGGATTTATTTAATTGAAAGTCATTGCACTGGGACTTATTGTACCTACGATTTATTTCGCACTGCTCTATATTCATTACTCGATAATATACTCAATTACTTAAGGCCGTTACACACTATCCCACAAAGTCTTACGTATTTTATGAAAATGCAACCCTGTCATGATAAGTTGTTATTGTTTTTTGAAAATTTATAAACAATAATTAGATCAGGGAATCATTTTTATAAAATACGAAAGACTTTGTGGGATAGTGTGTAACGGCCTTTAATAATACTGAATATATTTCATTTAAGTACAAACTGGGAATTATTTCCTTCCGAAGGTAACTTTTATATTATATTCAACATTTTTCATTTTTCGAATTTATTCTATGAGCTAAATTTCAGTTATGTATTTTATAAAGCTTTTTTGTAATAGTTCTATTCCTACAATTTTTCAGAAATGACTTTATACACTACCAGACTATTATATTGTATTTTCTTTTTACATTTTACCATAGCCTTCCGTTGGAAAGCAATGAGGTATATTGAATGTACAGAAAAATTTACAATTATTAGACACCAGCAGAATGTAATGCATTTTCTGGCCCGCTACGGCCGTAATAATAGAACTATTACAAAAAAGCTTTATAAAATACATAACTGAAATTTAGCTCATAGAATAAATTCGAAAAATGAAAAATGTTGAATATAATATAAAAGTTACCTTCGGAAGGAAATAATTCCCAGTTTCTATTTGTTAAAATAGTTGAGTTAAATACATTCAATTTATAAAGTAACACTATCCAGTGAGACACAAAGAATGCTGACGACGGCCGTAGCGGGCCAGAAAATGCATTACATTCTGCTGGTGTCTAATAATTGTAAATTTTTCTGTACATTCAATATACCTCATTGCTTTCCAACGGAAGGCTAAGGTAAAATGTAAAAAGAAAATACAATATAATAGTCTGGTAGTGTATAAAGTCATTTCTGAAAAATTGTAGGAATAGAACTATTACAAAAAAGCTTTATAAAATACATAACTGAAATTTAGCTCATAGAATAAATTCGAAAAATGAAAAATGTTGAATATTCATTTAAGTACTTAATATTTTCAGCGTTTCAAATCAAAACGCCAGTTTTCAATTAATTTTAACAGCGGTTTTCACACTTTGTATTAAGTGAACAACTCTGCTTTACTTAACACGTAGGGATGAAACGATACGAGTAAATACAAGTACATATTCGATACTTTTATATAAGTACCAAGTATTTTTGTAATCGATACTTAGCAACCGAGTACCAAGTAGTATCGGTAAAAAATACTCGGTATCGATCAAAAGTAATCGTTTTACTTTGGTATTGAAATAAATCTTAAATTTTTGTTTGACCAGCAAACACTAGGGATGCCGATCCCGAATACCGAAATCCCGGGATTATTCTAAAAATTTAAGTTCCGAATCCCGAGATTTTGGGCTTAGTAAAAATTCAAAAATTTAATATTAAATCATACTAAATATTAAATCATGAACCTAATTTTTAACTGGTGACAAAAAAGTCGCAAGTGAATAAATGTTACATGCAATGCATTTTGTACCACGAAAACAAAATCAGAAGGTGTGGTCTTTTTAATGATAATAGAACTGCGCACGCAAAATAAGAGTTGTGCAAAAAGGTCTTTGGACACATATTTGTTTAAGTTTATTTTATTAAATTAATACTTGCATATATATTTGAAATAAAACAAATTAAGTATTGTCATATAGCATATATGTAGCTATTTATTTACGATACCCAGAAGTGTTGAATGCGAACATTGGTTTCGTCGGCAGCATATGTTTGCAATAAAATAAGGCATCAATTACACTTTTTTTGAGACAAGCTGTTTAAAAAATTCTTAAACTTGGCCCCTGCAGCGCGTAGGATGCCCCTAGATGGGTCAAATGTATGACCGACCCCACTTTATTTTTCATCACAATCTTTTATTTTTGTCATACCTACCCGCTATCTCTATTTCTTAAGGGGGCTCCCATACAAAATGTTCAATAAAGATTTGAAATATATTGAAGAAAAAGACCCATAAATGCCCAGGAGTCGGCCCTACTGGGACATGATGTATTGCCGACCTCAATTAGAAAGAAGTTTTTTAATAATTTTATTGCAGAATTTCGGTTTTTTAGTTTTTTCAATAATCTAAAGCGTTTTTGCGTTATGCGAATGTATGTTGTGTAGCCTCCTCCATTTTCGAACTAACGGTATATCTCTTAAACCAGAGCCAACCTAAAAAAAACGTCGGGCACCACTGGATTCAGCGTACCCGAATTATGTTAAAACTTCATGTGCCCGGCTTGTCTGTTTTTTCAACTAGCATAGTGTTATCAGACGTCATTAATTTGTTTTAGAAACTTTTTAAAATATAAGTTTTTATACATAATACTTCCATATTACTTTAAAAGAATACATTAAACTGTTTTATTTTGTAATGAGTTTAATTTTCTTCATGAATGAATTTGTTTTAATACTTATACATAAACAATCAATTATAATTATATGAATTTTACAAACTGGCTTTTATATATGAAATCCCGATTCGTCCTGAGATCCCGTTTTTTTAATTAAAAACCCCGAATCCCGGGTTTCAAAAAACCTGGTCCCGTTTGGCATACCTAGTAAACACCTATAAACCACATATCGTCTAGGTCCATTTCCTCAATTTCTTGCGATAGCGAACACCACTCACGGTAATTGCTTGGCCGACCTCATTTTCGAAGAAGTACAGCCTGATTACGCCGCCAGCCGCAGAACTAACTGGACACAATTCTCCCGATTGTGGAAATATTTGGTCGATTATGCTGACCAAATGTGCACGAAATGCATTTTGATTGAATGCCCATTTTCGTAAAAGGCTTTAACAATCTTAATGCGCTGCTCAATTGTGTACCTCTCAATGGTCGAAGTAGTCAAATACTGAAACAAAGGTGTGACTCACAATAAACATCATGGATTATTGTTTTACCACCCTTTATTATATATATAAATATTAATTTAAAAATAAGATACATACTAACATTTAAAATAAATACATAGTGACATTGTTGATTGAATGAAGGTTGTTATCCTGAACGTTCTAAGTTTCCTAAGATAAAAAAGATTTTTCGAAACGAAATTGGTACTAGGTGGTAACTAAAAGTGGTCTCAATCTTTACACTTTTCATTTTTCACAAAAATTCTAATAGGTCGTAGTTCTTTTTTATTGTATAGTACTAAAACACTATTAAGAAAGTTTTGAAATGCTGCTTTCTTTTCTTTTATCATACAGACGATACAAGTACCGATACAAGTAAGTATCGATACTTTTTTTTCGAAACTAAGTAGGTATCGATACTTTACGATCGATACCACATCGAGTAAAAGTATCGATGCCTTAGAGGTATCGTTTCATCCCTATTAACACGATACATTTTGTTTTTGCAGTGTTGTAAATCTTAGTACTTTTACTAAATTAATAAGATTCACAAGGTCTACATGGGACTTTACTATCAAGGGTGAAAACCGCTAATATCTTTTGTGTTAAATTAGTTTACAAACAGTATAATTTTTTAAAACTTAACATTTATCATTGTTTTTGGAGATTTTATCGCTCGTATGGTGAGAGATAAGACCTTATTTTTAAGAGTTCATTGTTCCGTTCTAATGTTTGTGCTTCACATGAAAGAAGACGTTAAAGAAAAAGTTCAAAATATAAGCAATAAAATATTTATTGAAAAACTTGACAAAGTTTTTAATCGAAATGTTGGTCTTAACATCGGGTTATCCATAAAGAGCTAATAAAGTTAAACTATCTTTTTGGTTTTAAATGTGTTTAAACCAGACTAAACAAACGTTCACTTATTTGTCAGTCATGAGTGAGCGTGAAAAATTATTATTAATTTTACTGCTTTTTCATCCTTATGAGGGTGAAGAAAAAAATATTTTGAATTTCCTCATTAATGAGGAGTGAGCAAACAAAAAAATTCATAGGTATGTGAATTTGTCAGATATGAAAAAATTCGCGATCAACAGCGTAGAGGCCTTTTTGGTTATATAAAGTTTTCCATCCGCATTCTAACAGTATTTCAAATTTAAACGGTGTGTCCAAGGCGAATTTATAAAGGTGACCGCATCATGAAATAGAGTTATGCTAGCTATCCCTTTTTATTGAAAAATACTATGTATTTTGTTTTTGTAAAAAGTTAGAGTGAATTGTAAAAAATATTTGTTGAAAATATAAAAAAGGAAATTTTTTTGTTAATAAAATATACACAATTTCTTAAGAAACTCCTCAATTGCAAATTAATTGTGGCTCCACTTATTCCTTACGCATCTTTAATTTCTTGTGTTTATATTATTTCACTTTTTTTGTTTTATATAATTTAAATAAGTTTTTTTTTCAACTATGTATTTAAATTTTTATTGAATTTTAAATTTGAATTAATTTTTTCACAAAATGTAAACAAAGCTTGACATTCAGTATACACCCAAAAAAATAAACAATAAACAGATGACTGGAAAATGTCACCTTTATGAATTCGCCTTGGGTGTGTCACTGGAGACCAAAGCCAGGGCTGCCAAGTACTTTTTTCCCTAAAAATCCCTAAATTAAAAACAAAACTTTAAAAATTAAATTTTTTTGTTTTTTTCTGAATAAATTATGATATTTTTTTAAGTAATAAGAAAAATTATAACAAGAAATTCCCAAAAATCGCCAAATAAAAATTCGAGTCGGAAAGAACCCAACCAATTGTAGGGGTATGTAAGAAAAGATAAACTCACTGTTTATTGTTGGTGTTTTGTTTAAGCTTTGATACTGTTACAAGTAAGACTTTGAACGTTTAAAATTCTTATTCGCTTAAGGGTTTTATTTGTATAAAATATTTTTAGCTTTTCTAAAATCTTTGGAAAAGGTTTCCTGATGATCTGGCCTAAGCAACCAGTGAAATGCGCATAGAAGTTAGCTTTCCCTCAACAATAAATTTCAGTGTATTTATCAAATATGAAAAATTGGGAATTTAGCACGTCATGCAAAAATCTTAAAAATAGGCTATATAAATTTTCGAAATTTTTAGTTGAGGTGGCACCTCCTATACAAAGTTAATACTTATTTTCGTCAATTTTAAAAGCTTTATGAGCTAGAGCTTTCAACCTTTTTTTCAACCGAAGCGTTCACTCATTTTTCAGTCATGAGAGAGCGTGAAAAATTTAAAATTTTACTGCTTTTTCATATTCATGAGGGTGAGGAAAAAATTGTTTGAATTTCCTCATTCATGAAAAATGAGCAAACAAAAAAATTCATATGTGAATTTGTCAGATATAAAAAATTTAAAAAAATTCACATTCAAATTCCTCATAATGAAAAAAACGCGATTTGCCGACCATTAACAGCGGGAAAATTAAGTAGTAAAGAGGCCGTATAGAAGGCCTTTTTGCCGATAGCAAGTTTTCCAGTCGCATTCCAACTGTATTTCTAATTTACACAGTGTGTCATTAAAGAACAAAGCCTTATCTTCCCGCATCCACTTTAAAGGCTTCTGAAAGGCCTTCGAAAAATAATTTAGAATTAAGAATAAAGTTGTATCCAGTGTTTTTCGCGACCTTAGGACAACAAGGTTCTATCTTACATTTTGTTTAGGTGCATATAGAACCTTGTTGTCTTAAGTTCGCAAATTGTTGTTGCTAATAACGCGAAGTGAGTAAATTAATAACTAAACTTGCTACACATTCCAACATAACTGCTAATAAAACTATTTCGACAGGCCTTATCGCAGAGCGGAATAAGTAAAAGTTTATTAAAAATATAGTTGTAAACTTTCTTTAAGGCCTGTAAAGTCAAAGCGCTCGCAATTTTTCCCGCTAGGCAGCACGATAGCCTGTGTGCGTTTTGTAAAATTATTTGTTGGCTGGTTAACTAAAATGTATTTTGATTTTGTAAAATATTTTTTGATGCCTAAAAAAGGATCTGTTATTTTTCGTTTAAAAGACATAAAGGCAAAAATAATTGAAAAAAATACTACCTGCAAGAAATGAAGACATGTATTTTGGTCTTTTGAAAAAAATTTTGTTTCTGAACCAACCCTGCAAATAATAGGACCAGTCCAAACACGCGTGTAAAGAGTAGTCCACAAGGGACCAGGACTAGTCCAAAACTAACCCAAACGTATGGAAAAAACCTGGTCTATTTAACATTACGATGTCCTAGGAGAGGACCATATAACCCACCTTTGGACCACCAAGGAGTAGTTTTAAAACTACTCCATGGTATACTCAAGAGGATTAGTTTAAAAAATCGTTAAAAAACGAACACATGTCGTCTCACTACAAACACTTTTTAACAATGACATGGTCCATGCTTGCATTACATCGGACCAGTCCATGGAGTAGTCCATTTTATCAAAATGGATCAGGTGGTCCAATTTTATTTGCAGGGAAGCGCAACGGAGTTGAAAACACTACATTGAACTTTCAAAAACTGGCATAATCTGCCGCGAAACAATAAAATTACATTAATGCAACAATAAAACACATTTTCTTACCCATCAACTATACTTACTGTTGCTTTGCTTGTGGCGAAACAAGACTTTGTTAGTGTTTTCCAAATAACTTTACCTACGTAAGAAAAATGTTTTCAGCAATAAAAACCCATCATCGCGATTGGAACAGAAACCAAAATATTTTTACAAACACAAAATACCAACAACTTCTTGTGTCTATTTTTTTCTCAATAATTTCTGCATATAGGTACGTCTTTTTAACGAAAGAAAGCAGTGACCCTTTTTAAAGGCACCAAATAATTGTTTACACAAAAAAAAAAAAAAACGTTAGCTATGCAAAACAATGTTGGTACAGTACTTTTCGCTTATAGTCACATCCTTTAGTTGCAACCATTACGTGGACTATATCGCTAATGTGACTATAAGGCTAATTCACATCAGTGATGTTATAAACTTTTTTGAAAATTCCTTACGCAGCCCGTACAAAATCCCTATTTTTCCCTACGCGTTAAAAGATTTGTCTCTACAAAAATCCCTACAACTTTTAAATAATTAAATATAAATACAAATAAGATCATTTGTATCAATGTATATACATTTTATTTAAAGTTGTTCCCAGCAAGCATTTCAGCGATCTTTTTTGTAAAAATAACCTAAATGAGTATTGTCAGATCACTTTTGATGATTAAAAACTGATTTATCACTTGATCAATGAAGCCCAAAAACTGTTTTCAATTAATGAAAATCAAAAAATGAAAACGAAAACGAGAACCCGATAACTTTTGTTTGGTTCTAAAATAAAATTTGTTCAAAACATCAAAACCATAATGGTGCTGCTTTTATTTAGAAAAAATTCAAGAATGTGACGATAAAAAATGATTTCAAATATAATAAAAAACTACATAAGTATATATGTATATAATTTACGATTGAAAAATAATACCAAAAATAAAATTATTATAAAAACTACAATTAAATTGGGATCAGAAAATCACAAATGATTATTTGATGTGATTCATTGGATTCACGACGAGTGTATCATTTATATTCGAAAAAGTGATAGAAATTCACTTAAAATCACATTATGTTCTTTTGGATTTTGTTTGGATACTAGAAAAATAAATTGGTTGCCCGTATCAATTTGTACAGGTGTAAGGATACCATTTTTATTTAAATAAGTTTTGGTACACTGGAAGGTAATACAATTTTTACACTCGTCTTGTAAAAGAGCGGATTATGCAAATTGAAGATAAAATCTTATGACTCATTTCTTTCCTTTGCGCCAACACATCAGTGATGATATAAAAAATCATTTCGCTATTTGTATTGGCATGTGGCAGTGATAAGTCAAAGTTATCTTCATTCAAAATTTTAATTTTGGTGACCTTAATTCAAAACTTTTTGATACCCATCTTTTACAAATTGCGTATTTATTGTTCTGGAAAATTGATTTCAAAAGATCTCCATTCTTGTAAAAGCGATTTTCTCATATTAACGTTAAAATCAAAGCTGAAATGAAAAGCGATTTTCTCATATTAACGTTAAAATCAAAGCTGAAATGACGGCAAGCGACGACTCAAAGAAATTAAGCAATTTTAAATGTTGCCGCATTAACAATTTTATTTGTATTCTATGTTCGCTACATTATTCAAAAGTCCCTACATTTTAATGATTTCAAAAAATCTGTCCTTTTTTCCCTACGGCTGTTTTTTTTAGAAGAAAGTCTCTACCAATAGGGATTTTTCCCTACGTATAACATCACTGATTCACATATATGCCACTATGACGCATATAACCGAATTCGAATATAATCAAGATATGTGAATAAAGGAAAAACAAAATTCATGTAAATAACACCGATATCAGGTTTATGGTTTTACAACAGAGTTGTATACTGTATAAATACTAGTTAAAAATATAACAAGATACCAACGGCAAAAACTAATTTTTTACGAGTAGAGAGATGATGACAAAAATTAAATGATTTTATTCATTATTAAGATTTTTGTATGACGTGCTAAATTCCCAATTTTCCATATTTGATAAGTACACCGAAATTTATTGTTGAGGGAAAGCTAGCCTCTATGCGCATTTCACTGGTTGCTTAGGCCAGATCGTCAGGAAACCTTTTCCAAAGATTTTAGAAAAGCTAAAAATATTATACAAATAAAACCCTAAAGCGAATAAGAATTTTAAATACTCAAAGTCTTACTTGTAACAATATCAAAGCTTAAACAAAACACCAACAATAAACAGTGAGTTTATCTTTACTTACATCCCCCTACAATTGGTTGGATTCTTTTCGACTCGAATTGTAGTTGTAAGCAGCGTTACCGTTGGTGCCACTAAAGTGGCAATTTGCCACTTTTTCGGCTGCTTGGATACTATTTGGCCACTTTTACAAAATGCACCCAAATGTGGTACTTTTTGTGATTCTTGCCACTTTTGTGATACTTTTTACGTTAGGAAAAGATACTTTTTTTCTTTCTGTTTTATTATAACTCCCAGCTTTAAAATATGCTAAGAAATTAGCGTCCTTGGTGGGTTCAAGTCTTTCCCAACTGCCAAAAAATCCTTTAGAAAATAAACTTTTATATGAATTTTGTTTCTTTTCATGCGTGGTTAGCTTAAAATCGATTGAATAAACTTTCTTTTAACCTGTTTTATTTATTATGAATAAGGGGGTAAAGATATCTCGCACATATATGTATATTGGTCGTGAAGCAGAAACCGAACTGTACTGAAAACTTTTCTAAAATATGTGTAATTGACATTAAAAGTAAAATCTAAGTTTTTACCAAAAATTTTGTAAAGAATTGACAACAATAATTGATATAAAAAACAAAAAGCTCAATATATTGAAGTACTTAGACCCATTATTTATAGTGTCTAATGAAGACGTAAACTATTTCGAATTAGTTTCAGAGTTTAAAGATATTATAACTGACCCAGATGCATTTATACATGAATTTAAACTTCAAGAGAGTAAAGTGAATGTCACAAATTATGAACACATATTTAAAATTTCGAATGCTGAAGAATTTTGGCGTGAAATTCGGACATTGAAAAATTGATTTGATGAGTATATATTCAAACTTGTGCAAATTGATCTCTCATATTTTTACATTGTCACACAATAGTGCTTCTGCTGAGCGTGTTTTTACTAAGTTAGCTTTAATCAAAAATAAAGTAACAAATAGGTTAAAAGTTAATACTTGCGAATCCATGCTTTTATCTTTAAATTTGTTAGATACTAGCTTTGAAGATTGGGTTCAAAGTGAAGACATTTTACGGAAGTATAGAAGTCATTTTAAGAGCAATTAATTGTAAAAAAATTTGTATGAAACTGACCATTAATAAATAACACAGGACGACATTGAAAAAGTTTGTTTAACCATTCCAACTGATGCTTATATTTTTCGGAATGCTCCCATCACGTCACATTTATCAGATACACCAATTATTGTAACTTCGGAAGATGTTTTGTATCAAAATAAGTAACAAAATCCAGTTTAATTGTTTTGGTCTATAAGCCTGATTACAATTAATTAATTTGAAGCAATAATAGACGAAATTAGTTAATTAAAACACTACCACTTAAATTCAACAGCATGATTGCAATTATTTGTATTAAAGTGCGGAACTGATTAAATAGAAAGTATTTAAAAACGTGATATATTCGTTTTTTTGTCATAAGATTTCTTGTTATTATCCGATTATAGCTTAGAACATTTTTTTGTTTTTGTTTTCAATACAAATATACGAAAGAAATGTTCTTGTCGACAAAACATTCAAGTAAATTTTTTATAAAAATTACTTCTCGAGAGACCTTCTGATTAATGAAACCTCAAAAAATGGTGCCACTTTTTTTGTAGATATCCCCCTTTTCTGGTACTTTTTTAAAATATCCGACGGTAACACTGGTTGTAAGTGGGTAAAAAGAAAAAACAAAATTAAAAAACAAATTGCTTCATTCTATTGTCTTTGCAAGAAAACAACAAAAAAAAAACAATTTGGCAATTCAGTTTTCTGCACGGGCACATGCAAGTATATTATCAAAGTTATTTACGGGAATACAAAATTTACTATTAAGATTTTTGTATGACGTGCTAAATTCCCAATTTTCCATATTTGATAAATACACCGAAATTTATTGTTGAGGGAAAGCTAGCCTCTATGCGCATTTCACTGGTTGCTTAGGCCAGATCATCAGGAAACCTTTTCCAAAGATTTTAGAAAAGCTTAAAATATTATACAAATAAAACCCTAAAGCGAATAAGAATTTTAAACACTCAAAGTCTTACTTGTAACAATATCAAAGCTTAAACAAAACACCAACAATAAACAGTGAGTTTATCTTTTCTTACATTCCCCTACAATTGGTTGGGTTCTTTCCGACTCGAATTGTAGTTGTAAGTGGGTAAAAAGAAAAAACAAAATTAAAAAACAAATTGCTTCATTCTATTGTCTTCGCAAGAAAACAACAAAAAAAACCAATTTGGCAATTCAGTTTTCTGCACGGGCACATGCAAGTATATTATCAAAGTTATTTACGGGAATACAAAATTTACTATTCATGTTTTCTTTGGATGGATTTTTGATTCGAAAACTAAAAAGAACTTAGTAAATTTTGCTAATGTGACTATAACGCCATTAATTTGCTTTACTTTTCCCTTTGACTACTGTTGATAAATGGCATATATGGCAAATGTGCTTATATCGCTAAATGGACTATAACGTTAATACTTTATATTTAATTAACTTATAGCGGCAAAATAAACAGATAAAATGGACTATATGGCTAATGTGACTGTAAGCGTAGTGACTATAAACGAAAAGTACTGTAGGTATCAACCCCCATTGAAAAGGTCTGCGCAAGAAGCCTGATGATCATTGTTTTCGTTCTTTTGAGATTTCAAAAGTTATTTACAAACACTGAAAAAATTTTCTTCACAGATCCAATGAAATTTACATTAAAATTCAACCTATGTAACCTTTCATTGGATTAATGAAGGATTAATAAAATCAATGACAAAATTTTCATTGATTTTATGAAACATTTCATTAATGCAATGAAAGGTTACATAGGTTGAATTTTAATATAAATTTCATTGGACCTGTGAAGAAATTTTTTTCAGTGTACACGTTTTTTCCTTTTGCTTTGTATATGTGGTAGTAAGTTTTTGACAGCTTAAAAGAAAAAGTTTTTTGTTTTTGTACAAGTAAGCAGACCTGGTAGATGGGCCTTGGTAGGTATTATTATATTTTCTTTTTTTGTTTTTATGTATGTATGTAGGTAGGCTTGCCAGGCGTACTGTTTTCAGCAGTACGCGTACTTTTACTATTTGTACTTCTTCCTGCATAACTATTAAAAAAGTACGCAATTGTACTTTTTTTTAGCTATTGTTCTTCTTTTGGTACTTTTTTTTGCACAAAAATTAAACACGTTTTCTAAATATTGTAGGTATGTATCTATATATATAAAAATGAAAAATGTTTGTATGTGTGTTTGTTTGTTTGTTTGTTGGCTTATAGACTCCGAAACTACTGAACCGATTTTCCTGAAATTTTTACAGTAACATCACGTCAGCCCTAAAAATAAAATAGGCTACTTATTTTTTCGATAGGGGCAGGGGAATTGGTACCCCCCATAGAATGCCAATATTAATTATCGCATATCTTAAGAGCCGCTGGACGCATTTTGCTGAACTTTTGTAGTAGGATCTTCTGAGCCCCGAAATTGAAATAAAATAGCAGCGGGGGTATTGGAATCCCCCATAGGACACCAATGTTTAACATCGCATATCTTAAGAACTGTAATAGTGAGAATGTTCAAACTTTCTAGAAGTCACTCTTATGGTATACTACACTTTTGAAAATAAAAATAAAGCGGGTAGGCGCAGGGGGGAAATACCTCTCATAGGATGCATACATTAAATATCGCTCAACTGAAGAACTATTAAAGGGAGAGCCTTCAAACGTGGTTAAAGCTACTATTATAGTAAACTATAAATTTCAATATAAAAATGGGCGGGAGAGACAGGGGAGGAGCAGTACCCCTCATAGATAGAAATATTAATAAGAGCCATTGTACGCATTTTGTTCAACTTTTGGTAGTATGATCTTCTGAGCCCCGAAATTGAAATAAAGTAGCAGCGGGGGAAGTGGTTTTCCCCATAGGACGCCAATGTTTAATATCGCATATCTTAAGAACTGTTATAGTGAGAATGTTCAAACTTTGTAAAAGTCACTCATATGGTATACTACACTATCTATCTATATATATAAAAATGAAAAATGTTTGTATGTGTGTTTGTTTGTTTGTTTGTTGGCTTATAGACTCCGAAACTACTGAACCGATTTTCCTGAAATTTTTACAGTAACATCACGTCAGCCCTAAAAATAAAATAGGCTACTTATTTTTTCGATAGGGGCAGGGGAATTGGTACCCCCCATAGAATGCCAATATTAATTATCGCATATCTTAAGAGCCGCTGGACGCATTTTGCTGAACTTTTGTAGTAGGATCTTCTGAGCCCCGAAATTGAAATAAAATAGCAGCGGGGGTATTGGAATCCCCCATAGGACACCAATGTTTAACATCGCATATCTTAAGAACTGTAATAGTGAGAATGTTCAAACTTTCTAGAAGTCACTCTTATGGTATACTACACTTTTGAAAATAAAAATAAAGCGGGTAGGCGCAGGGGGGAAATACCTCTCATAGGATGCATACATTAAATATCGCTCAACTGAAGAACTATTAAAGGGAGAGCCTTCAAACGTGGTTAAAGCTACTATTATAGTAAACTATAAATTTCAATATAAAAATGGGCGGGAGAGACAGGGGAGGAGCAGTACCCCTCATAGATAGAAATATTAATAAGAGCCATTGTACGCATTTTGTTCAACTTTTGGTAGTATGATCTTCTGAGCCCCGAAATTGAAATAAAGTAGCAGCGGGGGAAGTGGTTTTCCCCATAGGACGCCAATGTTTAATATCGCATATCTTAAGAACTGTTATAGTGAGAATGTTCAAACTTTGTAAAAGTCACTCATATGGTATACTACACTATCTATATATATAAAAATGAAAAATGTTTGTATGTGTGTTTGTTTGTTTGTTTGTTGGCTTATAGACTCCGAAACTACTGAACCGATTTTCCTGAAATTTTTACAGTAACATCACGTCAGCCCTAAAAATAAAATAGGCTACTTATTTTTTCGATAGGGGCAGGGGAATTGGTACCCCCCATAGAATGCCAATATTAATTATCGCATATCTTAAGAGCCGCTGGACGCATTTTGCTGAACTTTTGTAGTAGGATCTTCTGAGCCCCGAAATTGAAATAAAATAGCAGCGGGGGTATTGGAATCCCCCATAGGACACCAATGTTTAACATCGCATATCTTAAGAACTGTAATAGTGAGAATGTTCAAACTTTCTAGAAGTCACTCTTATGGTATACTACACTTTTGAAAATAAAAATAAAGCGGGTAGGCGCAGGGGGGAAATACCTCTCATAGGATGCATACATTAAATATCGCTCAACTGAAGAACTATTAAAGGGAGAGCCTTCAAACGTGGTTAAAGCTACTATTATAGTAAACTATAAATTTCAATATAAAAATGGGCGGGAGAGACAGGGGAGGAGCAGTACCCCTCATAGATAGAAATATTAATAAGAGCCATTGTACGCATTTTGTTCAACTTTTGGTAGTATGATCTTCTGAGCCCCGAAATTGAAATAAAGTAGCAGCGGGGGAAGTGGTTTTCCCCATAGGACGCCAATGTTTAATATCGCATATCTTAAGAACTGTTATAGTGAGAATGTTCAAACTTTGTAAAAGTCACTCATATGGTATACTACACTATCTATCTATATATATAAAAATGAAAAATGTTTGTATGTGTGTTTGTTTGTTTGTTTGTTGGCTTATAGACTCCGAAACTACTGAACCGATTTTCCTGAAATTTTTACAGTAACATCACGTCAGCCCTAAAAATAAAATAGGCTACTTATTTTTTCGATAGGGGCAGGGGAATTGGTACCCCCCATAGAATGCCAATATTAATTATCGCATATCTTAAGAGCCGCTGGACGCATTTTGCTGAACTTTTGTAGTAGGATCTTCTGAGCCCCGAAATTGAAATAAAATAGCAGCGGGGGTATTGGAATCCCCCATAGGACACCAATGTTTAACATCGCATATCTTAAGAACTGTAATAGTGAGAATGTTCAAACTTTCTAGAAGTCACTCTTATGGTATACTACACTTTTGAAAATAAAAATAAAGCGGGTAGGCGCAGGGGGGAAATACCTCTCATAGGATGCATACATTAAATATCGCTCAACTGAAGAACTATTAAAGGGAGAGCCTTCAAACGTGGTTAAAGCTACTATTATAGTAAACTATAAATTTCAATATAAAAATGGGCGGGAGAGACAGGGGAGGAGCAGTACCCCTCATAGATAGAAATATTAATAAGAGCCATTGTACGCATTTTGTTCAACTTTTGGTAGTATGATCTTCTGAGCCCCGAAATTGAAATAAAGTAGCAGCGGGGGAAGTGGTTTTCCCCATAGGACGCCAATGTTTAATATCGCATATCTTAAGAACTGTTATAGTGAGAATGTTCAAACTTTGTAAAAGTCACTCATATGGTATACTACACTATCTATATATATAAAAATGAAAAATGTTTGTATGTGTGTTTGTTTGTTTGTTTGTTGGCTTATAGACTCCGAAACTACTGAACCGATTTTCCTGAAATTTTTACAGTAACATCACGTCAGCCCTAAAAATAAAATAGGCTACTTATTTTTTCGATAGGGGCAGGGGAATTGGTACCCCCCATAGAATGCCAATATTAATTATCGCATATCTTAAGAGCCGCTGGACGCATTTTGCTGAACTTTTGTAGTAGGATCTTCTGAGCCCCGAAATTGAAATAAAATAGCAGCGGGGGTATTGGAATCCCCCATAGGACACCAATGTTTAACATCGCATATCTTAAGAACTGTAATAGTGAGAATGTTCAAACTTTCTAGAAGTCACTCTTATGGTATACTACACTTTTGAAAATAAAAATAAAGCGGGTAGGCGCAGGGGGGAAATACCTCTCATAGGATGCATACATTAAATATCGCTCAACTGAAGAACTATTAAAGGGAGAGCCTTCAAACGTGGTTAAAGCTACTATTATAGTAAACTATAAATTTCAATATAAAAATGGGCGGGAGAGACAGGGGAGGAGCAGTACCCCTCATAGATAGAAATATTAATAAGAGCCATTGTACGCATTTTGTTCAACTTTTGGTAGTATGATCTTCTGAGCCCCGAAATTGAAATAAAGTAGCAGCGGGGGAAGTGGTTTTCCCCATAGGACGCCAATGTTTAATATCGCATATCTTAAGAACTGTTATAGTGAGAATGTTCAAACTTTGTAAAAGTCACTCATATGGTATACTACACTATCTATATATATAAAAATGAAAAATGTTTGTATGTGTGTTTGTTTGTTTGTTTGTTGGCTTATAGACTCCGAAACTACTGAACCGATTTTCCTGAAATTTTTACAGTAACATCACGTCAGCCCTAAAAATAAAATAGGCTACTTATTTTTTCGATAGGGGCAGGGGAATTGGTACCCCCCATAGAATGCCAATATTAATTATCGCATATCTTAAGAGCCGCTGGACGCATTTTGCTGAACTTTTGTAGTAGGATCTTCTGAGCCCCGAAATTGAAATAAAATAGCAGCGGGGGTATTGGAATCCCCCATAGGACACCAATGTTTAACATCGCATATCTTAAGAACTGTAATAGTGAGAATGTTCAAACTTTCTAGAAGTCACTCTTATGGTATACTACACTTTTGAAAATAAAAATAAAGCGGGTAGGCGCAGGGGGGAAATACCTCTCATAGGATGCATACATTAAATATCGCTCAACTGAAGAACTATTAAAGGGAGAGCCTTCAAACGTGGTTAAAGCTACTATTATAGTAAACTATAAATTTCAATATAAAAATGGGCGGGAGAGACAGGGGAGGAGCAGTACCCCTCATAGATAGAAATATTAATAAGAGCCATTGTACGCATTTTGTTCAACTTTTGGTAGTATGATCTTCTGAGCCCCGAAATTGAAATAAAGTAGCAGCGGGGGAAGTGGTTTTCCCCATAGGACGCCAATGTTTAATATCGCATATCTTAAGAACTGTTATAGTGAGAATGTTCAAACTTTGTAAAAGTCACTCATATGGTATACTACACTATCTATATATATAAAAATGAAAAATGTTTGTATGTGTGTTTGTTTGTTTGTTTGTTGGCTTATAGACTCCGAAACTACTGAACCGATTTTCCTGAAATTTTTACAGTAACATCACGTCAGCCCTAAAAATAAAATAGGCTACTTATTTTTTCGATAGGGGCAGGGGAATTGGTACCCCCCATAGAATGCCAATATTAATTATCGCATATCTTAAGAGCCGCTGGACGCATTTTGCTGAACTTTTGTAGTAGGATCTTCTGAGCCCCGAAATTGAAATAAAATAGCAGCGGGGGTATTGGAATCCCCCATAGGACACCAATGTTTAACATCGCATATCTTAAGAACTGTAATAGTGAGAATGTTCAAACTTTCTAGAAGTCACTCTTATGGTATACTACACTTTTGAAAATAAAAATAAAGCGGGTAGGCGCAGGGGGGAAATACCTCTCATAGGATGCATACATTAAATATCGCTCAACTGAAGAACTATTAAAGGGAGAGCCTTCAAACGTGGTTAAAGCTACTATTATAGTAAACTATAAATTTCAATATAAAAATGGGCGGGAGAGACAGGGGAGGAGCAGTACCCCTCATAGATAGAAATATTAATAAGAGCCATTGTACGCATTTTGTTCAACTTTTGGTAGTATGATCTTCTGAGCCCCGAAATTGAAATAAAGTAGCAGCGGGGGAAGTGGTTTTCCCCATAGGACGCCAATGTTTAATATCGCATATCTTAAGAACTGTTATAGTGAGAATGTTCAAACTTTGTAAAAGTCACTCATATGGTATACTACACTATTGAAAATAAAAATAGATAGGGGAAGGCGCAGGGGGGAAATACCTCTCATAGGATGCATATATTAAATATCGCTCAACTGAAGAACTATTAAAGGGCGAGTCTTCAAACGTAGTTAAAACACTATTATGGCAAACTTTAAATTTCAATATAGTAATGGGCGGGGTAGACAGTGGAGGAGCAGTTCCCCTCATAGATAGAAATATTAATAAGAGTCGCTGCAAGTATTTTGTTGAACTTTTGGTAGTAGGATCCTCTGAGCCCCAAAATTGAAATAAAATAGCAGCGGGGAAGCGTTACGCCCTATAGGACGCCAATGCTTAATATCGGATATCCGAAAAACTGTTAAAGTGAGAATGTTCAGACTTTGTAGAAGTCACTCTTATGGTATACTACACTTTTAAAAATAAAAATTAAGCGGGTAGGCGCAGGGGAGAAATACCTTCCATAGGATGCATATATTAAATATCTCTCAATCGATAAAGTGGTTAAAGCAGTGTTGCGAAGCGCACCGGGTTAAGCTAGTAAAAATATAAAAGTTAGAGGATAATGACAGCCAAAAATTAATTGAGATTTTCCAGATAACAAAGCAAATTTGCGAAAAATTTAAACAACAACAGAATCAATTAGAATAATTAAATTGTTAAATTAGAACAATTGAATTTTTTGGACAACATGTGATATTGAACTTAAAATTTATTTATTATTTTACAAAATGAAAATTAACAAAGATTTTTTGGCGGCATGAAATAACCTCCCAAAATATAACCCCGCAAAAAAATAATGAAATAACCCCCCAAAAGTTTGTACAGAGAACAACAAAAACGATTTGTTTGGGGTGTTATTTCATTTTTTTAATTGGGGTATTATTTCGGCTGTAGGAAATATCGCCCAAAAAAAATAATGAAAAATCGCCCAAATGAAGAATCCCCCAAAAGAACATGAAAAATAACCCAAAAAGTTAAATATGAAATTTTGCCCAAAAGAAACGAAAAAGAGCCCAAAATAAAAATGAAAAATGACCCAAAAAGAAAAAACGATTTTTTTCCCAAAAAAGAAATTAAAAATTACCCATTTTGCAAAACAGTGTTTATTATTCATATAAATTTAGTAACTTTCAAATGTAAGAGAAAAACATGTTTTATTATGGTCACAACCAACAAAACTATTTTTAAAGAAACTTATTTTACCATAATGTAGTTGTCGGTGACAATGATTTGGTTAAATTAAACATAATATGGTCAACATTTTTTTAAAAATGGTTTTGTTGTTTTTTCTCTGGGTGCATATATTAAACGTATAACGAAAACACTTTTGGGCGCAAGGATTTTCTCCCCTATGTTGTAACAAATACCGGCAGCGCTTACTAAAGCGTCTCGGCATAGACGGCCTTCGGCCGGTCGCGAGGATTTTCTACTCTATGGTATAACAAAAACCGGCTTCGCTAACTAAAGCTTCTCTGCATAGCCGGCCTTTGGCCGGGCGCAAGGATTTTCTCCTCTATGATATAACAAAGACCGGCTTCGCTAACTAAAGCTTCTCTGCGCAGACGGCCTTTGGGCGGGCGCAAGGATTTTTTGCTTTATGGTATAGCAAGTACCGGTTTCGCTAAGTAAAGCTTCTAAAATCTGCCTTGTTTCCGAACGAAGGCCGACTTCGCAGATAAGCTTAAGTTATCGAAGCCAGTATTTGTTATACCATAGAGGAGAAAATCCTTGCGCCTGGCCGAAGGCCGGCTGGGCAGAGAAGCTTTAGTTAGCGAAGCCGGTTTTTATTATACCATAGAGGAGAAAATCCTTGCCCCCAGCCGAAGGCCGGCTGTGCAGAGAAGCTTTAGTTAGCGAAGCCGGTACTTTCTTTTTATCAAAGAGGAGAAAATCCTTGCGCCCGGCCATAGGCCGGCTATGCTTTCGAGTTTGTAAGCTATGCTTTCGAGTTTGTCCACGGACACTATGTCACTGGACGTTATGACTTCCCACCTTTTTGCAATATGTCCCGTTATTTTTATAAATAACATTTAGGAATTCGTCGTATAGTAATAAAGTATGCCCGAAAAATGGGCTATTTTTCATATAATATTTAATACCAAATTTAAAAAACGAAAAATCACCCAATTGTAACGAAAAATAGCCCAACAATTTTGGGTCACTTTTCATATGAATTCAGGCCCAATTTTACATGGAATTTTTTCGGGCGATTTTTCATTTTATTTTTTTGGGCCATTTTTCTTTGGGCGATATTTCCTACAGCCTATTATTTCATATGAAACTATCCCCCAAAAAATCGTTATGAAATAAAGCCCAATATATTTTTTGGGGGATTATTTCGTTTTCAAATTTATAATGAAAACGTTTTTGGGCGCAAGGATTTATCCACTTTGATATACAGAACACCGGCTTCTATAAAAAAAAGCGGCCCTGCATAGCGGCCGCAATGGTTTTCTTCTAAATGGTATACCAAACACCGGCCTCGCTAACTAAAACTTCTCTGCGTAGCCGGCTCGAGTCGGTATTTTTATACTTTAGAGGAGAAAATCCTGGTGCTATGCAGAGAAGCTTTAGCTAGCGAAGCCGGTGTTTGTTATACCTAGAGGAAAAAGTCATTGCGCCCGGCCGAAGGCCGGCTATGCAGGAAAGCCTTAGTTGGCGAAGCTTGTGTTTGGTATATCATACCATGATATCTATCGCGTGATTCTTTAAAGCAAAACTGTATAATTAAATGTATTATATATATTGGGCTCTTATTTCATTTCAGAAATTGGGGTTTTATTTCATATGAAATAAGCCCCCAAAAATTAGGAAATTATGTATTTAATTTATGTTTGGGGCGTTATTTCATTTCGTTGGGGGCTAATTTCATTTTCAAAATTGGGGCTTTATTGCATATGAAATAAGGCCCCACGCTTTGTCCGATTGATTTTGACCTTTTTCGCCAAATTTAATGTCAAAAATCGCCAAAAACGCCAAAGCCTAAATTTTTTTTAGTTTTTAATAGTAAAATAAATATTTCTTATATTATTAAAAATATTTTTTAAAAATTCTAAAAAAATTAATTGTTTTCGATTAGTGAAAATAAAAAAAGTACAATGTTTACTATAAAATAGTTTATAGTAGTCTGCTTTAGGCAACAAAAAGAAATTTTGGAGTTAATATTGAACAAATATTGAATATACATACATACATATGCATGTAGTTGGAGTTTTATTGTATATGTATCAGACACGCTATACTCCCTTTATGTCTTCTTTTTTGGAATACATTGTAAGAGAATTAAATTTATTCAACAAAGTTAGAAAATAAATGCAACATGTACCATTTACATTCATATAATTTGTAACTCGTAATAACACGTCAAGAAGTTTGTATTGCATTCTATTTCGAAGGCGAGCTATAGTAGAGTTCATTATTGAAAATACTCATTCAACAGAGGCATTACTAGTTGGAATTACCAGCATAAAAAGAACATTCAGAGCAAGTTCTTCAAAATGATACGTACTCGCCGTATCCTTATAGATAAAAAATGTTGGCCAAAACTGATTTAAATTAGTTGGGATATCAACAGTAAAATGCTCTTTTCAATAAACAAACGGTAATTTTTGCCATTGTGTTTAACAACAACGACTTTTGCTTCTGATAATATGTAAATTGCTAGATTTTATAATTGAAAATAACCATGTTTAAAGGAATTATATTTATAAATTCTTTCGGGAGCATTTTTAAATATGAAAAACAATTTTCTCCAATATTTTCAATATCTTCGTCAGCCAGTTCAACATTATATAATTTACCATATATCAGGCGCGGATTCAGGGGGGGTGAAATAAGGAAATTTCCCCCCCGTAAATTATAAAAATATGTTTTGTTTATTTCGATAATACAAGAATACCCATTAATATTATCTTTTTTTAATGTACACAATTTTTGGAAATCCCAGCAAGGTTTTTTTTTTGTTTTTTTATTGAATCTCTAACGAAATTTTCAATAAATATCCAAATCTTCATCCTAATAATTATTTATTAGATATTTTCAATGAAACATCTAGTTTACTGTATTCAAATACTTATTATTCTACATTCAATCCCAGCAGGTGCCATCTATGTATAACCAAAGAGTAAACGTTTAACTTGATAATGCGTGCGGTTGAATTATTAAAAAGCCTTAGTATTTGTAATATTTATGTACATACATATATATGAGTTATATGAAAAAAATTCCTATTTGATAATTTTTGACGAACGCAAGGATTTGTCGGGGAAAAGCCAGATTTCCTTATCTTTAAAATATTTCAACGTACAACAAAAAGTTGTTAGGCAAGAATTGTTTTGGCTTTGTTGTAAAAGCATTTGAAGAGCCTTCACAGGATATTGATTATGACGCTGATGTGTAAATTGATGCGATGGCACTATCATCAACAGTTCTTAAAACTTTGACAAATTTTAGTCTTGACCTAAAAAACTGTATAGGAGTTGAAACTGATGGGTGTCGTTTGATGTCAGCAGAAAATGGAGCTGTTTAAAAATTCTGGAAACCGCGACAAATGCGAAACAAACGCCTTGCTATTTCCCGGAAATTATCTGAAAATCTATCAGATAACGTTGTAAATGCTTTAATAAACTGTGATGAAGATATCTACCCAAATCTAAGAAAAATATTTCAAATTTTCGTTTCAATGCTCGTAAGTAATGCTACGAGCGAGAGGTCATTTCCTACCCTTCGTCGAATAAAAACATGGCTCGGATCAACAATGGCAAACTGAACATAGACTGTACTATCTAAATTTGCCTCACAAGGAAATCATAAATTGCTTATTTAAAAAGATTAGTTTATTTTAATTTATATTGAATATTTTATTTAACCTTATTGTTGAGTTTTTTTAATATAATATACACAAATTGCTTTTAATAAACTTTTAAAAACAAAGGGAGTTTTCTCCCTTCTCCCATTTTTCCTATGTTAATTCAATTGTAAAAATGGATAATAAAGATAAATTTATATTCACTATCAATGAATAATAATTACTTTGATAATTAAATAATTTTTTTTTTTAAGATTATAACGCAATTGAGGACGATGTTAGTACATAAATTAAATAGTCAATTCTTATGTACGGAAAATTAAATAAATTTGCAAACTTTTTGGCAAAAAATTTCAGATTTATAACGTGAACATTTTATGGCAGCATTTGGTACAATTTTTGGTCCTTCCACAAATGTGGAAAGAATTTTTTAATGTAACAGAGTTTTGATGTTCACTGGAAAATTTATCTTTGCAAATTATTCGTTTTTTAAAGATTATTTAAAAATTAATAATTTAAACTGTTTTGATATTAATATTAAAACGAATTTATTAAAAATGTCAAACTCAAATATTTGTATATGGAATATACTTAATTATAAGAAAGATAAAAAAAAACTTTATATTTAACTACAATTTCTTTGTAAAACGTTTATTTTGATTGATTTTTTGCCGATTTTTTTTATATTAAAGTGCCGATAATGCCGATTTTTTTTTTAAATATGCCGATTTTTTATCAAAATTATCTGGCACCCCTGTTTCCATTTCTTTGCACCAGTGATGTTAACTTTTATTTTTTCATTACCGGACGGCCCTCTAAAAATTACCGTTTTTGAGAAGAAATTACCGTACGCAAAGGTTTTTTAATTTAAATATTCACAGCAGTATTTAAAAAAAAATTTATTTAAATATTAAATGTGTTTTATGAAAAATTTTAATGAAAATCTTTGTTTAAAACATATTTTAAACCAAAATTATTGTATTTTTTATCAATACGAAAGTAAAATCATCATAAACTTAAAATTTTAACGTTACTGCCAGACTGGTTATCATCGCAGAGCCCAAATGACTAAAGCTAAAAAGTTTGAATTTGGACCGGAATTGGTATCGTTCAACTAAGACAGAATTTTTTAAAATTCGAATATCGCAAGAGAATATTGACTCAAAAATTTTTTTATTACGTTTTGTAAAAAATTTACACGCAATATTCATATCTACCCGATGTAAAATACAGTGCTATTTTGTCATCTTCTTATGATGAAACGATTGGTATAAAAGTTCTTTTTCATATGCCTTTAATACAAAATTAAAACATATAGTTTTGCTTCAACTGAAAAGTTTTAATATTTAAGCTTCGTACAGACGGTGGTCAGATGTTACAATGTTGTCATTAAAATTGCCTAACAAGAATTGCAACTGTGTTAACATTGTAAGCTCATTTTCATTTGGCAGATGTGTAAAATTAATGCATCTGACAATGGCACCATTGTCAGAAAAAGGACTACATTGTAAGATCTGACCACCGTCTGTACGAAGCTTTACTATAGTTAAATGCATCACATTACGGCTACTTTAAATGCTGTTGATTTTGAAACGGACAAAAAGTTTAAAATAAAATAAATAATATAACTATCACTGTTACCTAAGCATTTGCAGAAAAAAACATTCTTAATTTTCAATATGTGTGTTGTTCGACCTTTTGTTGTAATTTTAATGTAAATAATTCGTTAAGCTCAAGGTCAGGTTTTTTATATTTTTTTATTTATTTAAAAAATGTTTTCCAATATTTCGAAATCCACTGGATCTCATCTTCAATTTTAAATTAAATTTTAAATGTAAAACCGTGTGTGACGTGTTTTTTATTATTGTTCTTAGTTTTTTTGTATAACATTCATCTATTTCTAAAACTGGTTGAAAATCACCTCTCAAAAGTTAAAAGCATAAAGCCTTCATATGTAAGTATGTATATAAATAACAAAAAACCCAAATCTTGATATTACCGTATTTTAAATGAAATTACCTTGCTACCTTTTGGGGCTCAAAATTACCGTAAAAAAGGGTAATTACCGTACGGTTAACATCACTGCTTTGCACAATTGTGCACACCAATACTTACACATATTTTTATGCTCTTCAATTCAGTCGTCGATGTGACTTCGACACGTGTACATGTCTAGCGGATGCTTTGTTATTTTGTTTCAGCTAACACTCAAAAAATATTGTGCGGTCAAAAATGCTTTTAGTAACATCCCGTGCCTTGCGTGCAATTTTTATTTAGAGTTTACATTTTAAGACTTAAATGTTGAATAATATAACATTTCATAAGTTTACATACAAAGCAAAGAACTTTGTAAAATTGTAATTATTTGAGATTTAAAATCAATTTTTAATATTTCAGATAAAAATGCGTTAACCGATATATTATTAAGGAAAAAATATTGTATTCTATTAATTTGTTATTTTCAAATAATATCTACATTTTTTTGCATTTAAGCTAACGATATGTGTTTTGTTTGTGAAAAAAATTCTTTGATGCCTGTAAAAGGGTCCCTTTTTCTTTCGTTAAAAAGACGTACCTAAATGCAGAAATTATTAAGAAAAAAAATAGCCACAAGAATTTGTTGGTACTTTGTGCTTGTAAAAATATTTTTGTTTCTGTACCAATCGCGTCGGTGGGTTTTTTTTCTTTGAAAACACTTTTCTTAAGTAAGTAAAAATATTTCAAAAACAAGTTAATAATCCTATACAGATAAAAGCAAATGTGACAGCAGGTTCTAATTTTTTTCCCAAATTTTAACTGGTGATTTTTCCAATTATCCAAAAACTTCACTTGTTTATAGAAATCTCGAAATCGACAAAAGATATGAATATGCCGAAATATTTGAAACACTTTTCAATAATTTTTAAGACAGGTTTCAAAATTTTGTAATTTTACAACCGCTATTAGATCTATTAGATCTTTTCGAAAACCCTTTTCGTTGCGATGTAAGCAACTTCGAATTTGATATTTAATCAGAACTAATCATACTACGAAGCGAAGTAAATGCTCTAGACGAAAATAATATTGTAGAGTTCTGGAAAGATTTGGATGGCGAGTTCTATCCTGAACTGAAAAAAAATTTATTTAAGTGCCTCTCTTTATTCGGCACTACTTACCTATGCGAACAAATTTTTTCGGCTTTAAAATTTATTTGTTCCAAGCAACGTAAATTAAATTAAGTTCATCCCATTTGAAAAGCATTCTGCTATTACGAAACAGCCATAAAAGTATAAATTTAGGAGATTTTATTTTATAAGTTGTATAACACAAGGGAACAAAATTAAACATTTTTTGTGTTGCTAGAAAATGTGTAGCAGTTCTTTACCAATTTAATGTCGCTGATTTTAAAACTGCACTTTTTTCTATCAGCTGTGATTTGCGTGCAATATTTATTTTTTATGAATTTTTAAAACATAAAAATCTTTAATTTTTTTACAATTGTTTGATAAGATATTTGACACTGATTTAGAGTCAAATAAAAAAAAGTGCAGTTTTAAAATCAGCGACATTGAATTGGTAAAGAATTGCTACAAATTTTTTATCAACACAAAAAATGTTTAATTTTGTACCTTTGTGTTATACAACTTATAAAATATATTACTAACATTTTATTTCAACTGTAAATGAATGCATTCTCTCAATTTTTTTACTCTCTCCCTGCAAATAAAATTGGACCACCTGATCCATTTTGTTAAAATGGACTACTCCATGGACTGGTCCGATGTAATGCAAGCATGGACCATGTCATTGTTAAAAAGTGTTTGTAGTTAGACGACATGTCTTCGTTTTTTAACGACATGCTTTCGTTTTTAAACGACTTCAAAACTTATCCTCTTGTGTACACCATGGAGTAGTTTTAAAACTACTCCTTAGTGGTCCAAAGGTGGGTTATATGGTCCTCTCTAAGGACATCGTAATGTTAAATAGACCAGTTTTTTTCCATACGTTTGGGTTAGTTTTGGACTAGTCCTGGTCCCTTGTGGACTACTCTTTACACGCGTGTTTGGACTGGTCCTATTATTTGCAGGGCTGGTACTCACTAATACACAACCAAAAAATTTTTGGAAATGCCTCTTTTAAACAGGGCTGTCAGATATGGCGATTTCTCGCCAAACGTGGCGATTTTGAAACGTGTTTGGCGATGGGATTTCCCATTTGGCGACTGGCGAATTTTATGGCGATTTCTGATATAACTGGCGATTAACTTGGCTATATTTACCATTTATATTATTTCGGCGATTTTGTTTAACAAGTTTTCATTTTTTGTTATCATTACTAATATGAGTGAATTTAATATTCTGTCACTATTTAATTCTAATAGGCTGAAGTGTACGATCTTATAGACTTGTGTACTTAATTTAAGTTTTTAACAGAATACATATCGTCACCTAAAAGACGAAATAACCTATCTGCAGTTTTCAAAAGTTTACAAGAGAGGAAAATAACGTTATAAAATTGGAACTATTAACGATATTGAAACGAAAATTACACATTTTGATTAATATGAAACCAGTAATAAATATCGGTTAAGAAAATTTTGTTTTTCTCATCACAGCTTATGTTATGACACTTAGGTTTTTTGGAATTGTACAAATCTGAAACCAAATAACCTATCTGCAGTACTAATTAGTATGAATAAATAAAAACTTATTTATACACATGAATATTATATACATACATTAAATAATTACAGTAGTAGTTGCCTTTACTGGTTTAAGCAAAAACAAGTACTTAATGTTTGTTTAAATCACGCTATGCAACAAAATTAAACTTTTATCGTGATTTTTGATGATTTATTTTTCTCTTTTTTTAGTGCGTAACGGTCCTCTAGGTACAAAAACTTTGTCATTTGTAATAGTACATGTTCAAAATTTTGCACACACATGCGTAATGATATAGGGAATAAAAATCCATAAAAAACTCAATTTTGAAATTTTTGCAGATAGGTTATTAGGTCTTTAAGATGTTATTTAAAAAAAAATTGCAGAAACAAAACAAAATTTACTTCGGCGACTTTTATGTATTTTTTCTCAGTTTTTGGGAATTTTTGACTGAAAAATTATACTAGCGTTTTCTTCTCGCCGCATTCCATACTTATTTATTTTTTACACAGGTTGTCATTGGGCGCAAGGCCTTCCACACTTCCTTTAAAAACAACTTCGATCCCTTCCCAAAGAAGGGAGTAAGGAAGGTCACTAAAAATAAAAAGTAAAAAAAATGAACACCTTCCTTTCTCCCTTCTCAAAGAAGGGAGTAGCGAATGTGTACTGAATATTTCAGAAGGTCTTTTAAAAAGAAGTTTATACCTTCTAGAAGGCATACTTCTGAACATCATGCGAAGCGAATCTTTTAGAAAGGAGTATAGAGGCCTTCAAAAAGGCCTGCCACTTGCGGTCCTTTCAATATTTACCGCTGGGCTCTTCATAAATTTTATTTAAATTTGTTTTGAAGAATGAAATTTTTATGACAATGCTTAACTATAATTATTTTGTTTTTGTTTTTTTTTTTTTGTTTTTAAGAAAACGTTTTATTTTAAAAACTTTATTTTATGTTTTTAAGAAAACGTTTTATTTCAAAAACTTTATTTTATTTATTTTTTTCGACGGCTTTTTTTTCAAAACTATTTTAGAAATTTTTTATTTTCTGTAAAATGTAGAATTTTTTAAATTTGCACAATAAATACTTTTTTAGAAACAAAATAAAAAAACATTTTCCGGTCCTTGCTTTTTTGGTACAATTCAAAACTAAAAAGTAAACTGGTACCCCCGTGACTCATTTGGTACTTTTTCTAATTTTCCAAAGTTATTGTTAATTAATATAAAATGGCAACTCGTATTAACTGTGCAATGAATATAAGCGGAGTTTAGTGTTTAGTGCAATTGGTCTTGCGAAAATGCAAAATTTCGTAGCTTTTTTATGAAATCTAAAGGAAACTCTGTTTTTGTTGTTGTTGGATTTAACAGAACAGCTATGATATTTTGCATTTGCTCTTTTGCAAGACTATTTGCGCCAAACACTGAACTCCGCTTTGTGAATAGATTTTTTCACTTGTTCATTGAACGATTGCTGATGCCACATTCTTAATTAAGTATCAGCGACAGAATACAAGCGTGCAATTTATAATAATATTGACATGTTTTTAAAAGATATAGGAAACCACTTCTGTAAAAGTTCTACATAGTAGAAAAGACGACTACCTCTCAATTCAAGGATATTTTGGAACAAATTCATAATATTTTTAAATATTTGTCAACAAAATGGTTGCCACGTCAATAAGTTATCAGCAGAATTTTGGAACAGTGAGGGCCACTCCATTATTATTTTACTCCGAATTATTTTGAAGGCGATTTTACAAGCACTAAATTAAATTTTATTATATTTGGACTTTCTACTCCTTTCCGGTTTTTTCAGTACATATTGTAAATTGTATACACAATAAATTTGAATATGTAATCCGAAGATGCTCGTATGCACATATTTTAAGAACGCTTAAAAATTTTATTTTCGTTTAAAATTCGAGATTGCATTTTAAGAAATATTCGGAAATTTTCTACAAAAAAGGCGATAAATTCTAAAAAGGGTACGAAGCGTCAACCAAAAATAAAAATAAATGGGTTTCTCGACCCTAAAAATCGCATGATACAGGTCTGGCTAGACCAAGTACAATTTGTTTGACTCTATTCTTGAATATTTTGGAAAACCAACTATTTTGAAAAATCCGGGGCTTAAAATTCATTTTTGACCTAAGGTTTCTTCGGCAAAGTTTCTTGGAAAGACTTATAGAACAAGAATCGCGATGTGCTTGTGACGCGAAAAACTTTTACCCAAAACTTTAGTATTATGTAGAATTAATGATCATGTATTTTTTGCTATTTATGCTCTACATGTACAAATGAATTTTAAGTAATTACCTTTTGTTTTTAATAATAAGATTTCCGTATGACGTGCTTAATTCCCAAGTGTTCATATTTGATAACTACACTGAAATTTATTGTTGAGGGAAAGCTAGCATCTATGCGCATTTCACTGGTTGCTTAGGCCAGCTCATCAGGAAACTTTTTCCAAAGATTTTAGAAAAGCTAAAAATATTTTATACAAATAAAACCCTTAAGCGAATAAGAATTTTAAACGCTCAAAGTCTTACTTGTAACAATATCAAATTTTAAACAAAACACCAACAATAAACTGGGAGGTGCTTTAAAACCATGGTATATAAAGCCATGATGGCATTACAGTAGACGCTCGCAAATTAGAACCGCTTTGTTTTTAAGGCGATTCTAATTTCTGAATTATTCTAATTTCTGGACTTTTTTTCCGAATAAAAAATAAAAAATTGAGCAAATTTACTTCCAAAAACTTAAATAAAAGACTTTTAAAATTTTTTTAATTCAATTTTGTTTGATAAAAACAAGAAAACAAAACGTAACAATTCAGTCCAATACATTAAATGTATTTTTTTAAATTAAAAATATGAAATTAAACATTTTTTTCATTTTTCGAATTTATTCTATGAGTTAAATTTCAGGTCTGTATTTTATAAAGCTTTTTTGTAATAGTTCTATTCCTTTAATTTTTCAGAAATGACTTTATACACTATCAGACTATTATATTGTATTTTCTTTTTACATTTTACCTTAGCCTTCCTTTGGAAAGCAATGAAGTATATTGAATGTACAGAAAAATTTACAATTATTAGACACCAGCAGAATGTAATGCATTTTCTGGCCCGCTACGGCCTTCGTCAGCATTCTTTGTGTCTCACTGGATAGTGTTACTTTATAAATTGAATGTATTTAACTCAACTATTTTAACAATATGAATATAAAAAAACTAATAGCAACAAAACATAACAATTCAATAAGGAAAAAACATATATGATTTGGTAATTTTTAGTTTTACTATGTTCAAACAGAATAAAAATAAACTACGGATTTCTTGTGTTCAAATAACAAAAAAAAAATAAAACACGCTCTGAAATTAGAATTTTAAATTCGAATTTTAGAGCGTTTAATGTATTGCAAACACTGATTCTAATTTCTGGACGTTCGAATTACTGAAAGCTCTAATTTGTGAGCGCCTACTGTATTGCTCAATTGAATGGGAGATAAAGCCATAATGGCCTTATTGCCCAATCATTGAGAGGTAAGGTCATATTTGAAATTTTGCGAAATGAGAAATGTAGCCATATTTTTTTCGCAAATGAGGTTTAAGCCATATTTTTTCAGAAAATTGTTATGCATGCTATAAACATTCTGTAAAAGGGAAAATCCTTAGTTATCATTGAAAAACATTTGTTTATTCTTGTGACGCACGCAGGAAAACTTTATTCAACGAAGCCACCTGCCGCGTCCTACTGGAGGAAGAGACCCCTAAGCACGATCGCAGGCCGTCACGATAAAAAACTTTAGTATGCGAAGCCAGATTTCAATACTTAACTTTAGTGTCTCCGGAACAGAAATGAGAGATAAAGCTATTTTCTAATATTGTTAATGTGAGCTAAGGCCATGATGGCTTTATCTTCGCTTCAAATAAAAAACAAGTAAGAGTGCTATATTCGGCTGTGCCGAATCTTATATACCATTCACCATTTTGCGAGCAGAATACAGAGCAACTAGACAAAAACTAAATAAAACTGGTAAATATTTTTTTTTTAAATAAGAGACAACCGGTTTTGAACTTCGCTTTTCATAAGGGCCCAGAATATATATACTTTATAGGGTGTAGGATCAATATAGTAGAAATTACAGTTATATATACCTTTTTTTACCTTCGGTGAAGGGTATAAAAAGAGTAATTTTCGGGAATTCAGGGGCCTAATCACCGCATTCGATACTATCGTATCGAATAAACTATTGAATTTTTTTGCAAACGATAGACACTGGCGTTTCGAATGAAAACTCGATAAATGTAATGTCGAGTTACTCGATGTCGAATGCTATTATTTCAAATTCAATACATTTCATTCGATATCGAGTTTCAAGATACCAAAATAAATAATTTCGATGAATTTTGCTCGATATCGTATGCGGTGATTAGACCCCAGTGTTTCGGTTATAACTCATACAAATTTCCGACGTTTTGGTATATAAGTCATATACATAGGACATATGGCAGCCCTAAAATTTAGGTTTTTATAAAAAATTTTATGTTTTTAGCCCATTTTTGGAGTATTTTGCTCATAAATTACCCATTGTCTAACCGATTTGATATTTTTATATACCGACGTGTTAAGGAATAATTTTACCATTTACTTAAGTTATATTTATATATAAACATTTATATAAACTTGTAAATATATATTTTAACGAAGTTAATTATAAAAAGAGTAATTTTTGGGGATTCAGTATTTTGGTTATAACTCAGCCATTTTTAACCGATTTGGCAGATTTATATACCGACGTGATGAAGAAGAAATTTACCATTTACTTTAGTTATAAAGCTTGGACTCGGGAAGATCTATGGTTCCCGAAAGTGGGTATTTAAAAAAAAATTATTTAATTTTGGTCATAACTTTTTTGTATCTGAACCGATTTTCTCGAGTTTTTTGTAAAATATGTTCTACTAAAAATTTCCGATATTTTGATATATAAGTCATATCCATAGGACATATGGCAGCCCTAAAATTTAGGTTTTTATACAATTTTTGTACGGGAGGTACCACGCCTACTTCTCCAATCCCGCCCACATTTTGTAGGATGGTGTGTATTGGCAACCTAAATGTGTGTACCTAATTTGGAAACTTTGGCTCTTGCCGTTCTCAAGATATACAGAAAAAAAAAATACAACAACAACAAGGGATTTTTGGACAAATTTAGAGGTAGTCGTGGTTTTTTGCTCATATCTCCGTCATTTTTGGACCGATCTGGCTGAATTTCAATAGCAAACTTAAACGGAGTATATTTGACATAAATATACATCAGCCTAGTCCACATCATTTCTGGGGTTTTCGGAAAACCCATTTCAACATACAGACGGACAGACGGACAACCGGATTTGAACTTCGCTTTTCATAAGGACCCAGAATATATATACTTTATAGGGTGTAGGATCAATATTGTGGAACATACAAACGGAATGACAAAGTTATATATACCCTCTTACCTTCGGTGAAGGGTATAAAAATAAAAAAGGCTTTATCTCCCTATTGAATGAGAGATAAAGCTATCATGGCCTTATCTACCATGGTCTTAAAGCAACCTTCCCCCCCCCCCCCCCCCTCAATAAACAGTGAGTTAATCTTTTCTTACATTCCCCTACAATTTGTTGGCTTTTTTCCAACTCGAATTGTAGTTGTATGTAAGTGGGTAAAATAAAAAAAAATTGCTTCATTTTATAGTCTTCGTTCGAAAACAACAAAAAAAAAACAATTTGCGTGTTTAGTTTTATGCACAGGCACATGCAAGTTGTATGAAATTTTTTTTTTAAATCAAATACATAAAAAAAATGATTTAGTATTATTGTGGCCAAAAAATTACGATTTTAAAAGTTAGATGGTACAATATTGGTTTATCATCTCTGATGTAGCTTATTTACACATAAATTCTAGCAAAACAAGCTTTTTTAAAAGTTGGTTTTCAAATATTTTTACCTAAATGTGTATTCAACGAAAAAAAAAACCACCAAAGGGGAAGACTCGTAAACAACAAAGAAATTTTTACAGAAACAAAATACCTACATGAGTTCAATTCTTTTAGTTCTGTAGGTTTTTCATTTCCAATAATTTTGCCTTAATGCATTTTTAGCAAAAAAAAAAAAAAAAGTTAAATAAACAAACACACACACTTTGGCGGGTAAGGAAAAAAAATCAACAACAAAAACAACATTTAAACAATCAGAGTTGCCTGTTTGTCCTTTTCTTTGGTCGGGTTTTATTGACATATTTAGTGGAACGGTAGGCTAAACCTTATTTTGGTCGTATTGAGAAAATGTTCTATATTTATTTTAAGAAAATCATAACACGGAGACAAATGCAAATCAAATATCTTTTTTTACAAAAAATAAAATTTTTTTGATTATAAATGCGAGTATGGATGTGGTTATAAAGAAATGCATTACTTTGGTTGTACGTTACTTTCACTTCTCATTCGAGTTTACCACGTCACGAGAAACAGCATCAATTTTTGTTAAATTTTTTTTTTTTATTAACAAACAATATTCCTTTCCACGTGTCGCTCTCACTAGAATTCCAGTCAGAAAGCACTCGTTTGCCATATTTCTAATCAAGTTACACCTAATTTGCTGCTTAATTTGAGTAATTTTATTAAATAAGATTTAATACACAACGATACTGTAGCCGATTTTAATAATAAAAATAATTATATTGATATTTTAAATACATATTTTTATTGCCACAGAACCTAAAATGAACATTAAAAAATCTTAATTCAAACGACGATTTAGAAGTTAAACAAAATGCATAGAAATTTTATTGTAAGATTCACAATAAAATAAAAGCTTGATTTGACTTCGAACGTGAAGGCGTTAAAATGCTACAAATAATTACTCATTCTAAAATGTTGTCTAGAAAATTTGCCTTTATTGTCCCTAAATTTAACATCATTATAACACAGTGGAACTAGTTACGTTTAACAGAATTGAACATTTCAGTAGACTAAGATAACATTTTTTGGGATTAAATTAACTATATAAATTAAAAACAGGTTTAATCAAAAAAGCTTTGGCGATCTTGCTAACTTTAAGTTGGATTTACTTTTGCTTTTTATTGTTTCGCACCTGCTTAACTCAAGCTTTAACAATTTTCTTAATACAAATAACAAAGTTGAGTATTAAACATATGGAATAATGCTCTGTAAAAAGCTCTGCAGCAAATTCTGACAATTATTTATTGCATCAGTTAATTCTCTAATGCAATAACTTTTAACATAAAAGAAATCATTTTATATATCTTTTTTGATGGTTTTTCTCCCTTTTTGGTTCAATATTTTCAATAAAACTTGCTATCGGTATTGTTAATAACATTTGTATAATTATTTTATGTTCGCTTATAAATCTCTTAAAATTAAGCTTGTGTTTAAAAATTCAAACATTGCACAGCAGTTGTGCAGTAAAAAGCATCAGCGTCACAACCACAGATTACTAAACAGATATGTAAAGAGTGACGTATGTAAAAGGCCGAAATCAGTTGCGAAGGCAGCTTAAGAAGAAAAAGCCAGAAAGCTTTTTTTGGTAGTGAAGTGGCAAGGTGTAAAAACAGGGGTCTAATCACCGCATTCGATACTATCGTATCGAATAAACTATCGAATGTTTTTGCATACGACAGACACTGACGTATCGAATGAAAACTCGATAAATGTAATGTCGAGTTACTCGATAACGAATGCTATTATTTCAAATTCCATAATTTTCATTCGATATCGAGTTTTATGATACCAAAATAAATAATTTCGATCAATTTTGCTCGATATCGTATGCGGTGATTAGACCCCAGGCCGTAATAAGCAACACAAATGGCGAGATCAAAACAAAAATAACAAACACAAACCACGTTAAACAAATAGTTCAACAAACGTTGTGTTTTGTGCAAAAAAATTTATTTAGTAATATTGTTTTGTTTTATAATGTTATTTACATACTTAAATATTATTTACTCGTGTTGTGGAAAACTTAAAAGTTAATTTTTACAACAGTTTTGCAAATAAATATCAACCTAACAAATTTGTGTCCATTGTGTTGCGGCATTAAAGATGATGCAAAGAGAAATGCAAAAAGGGCAGCTTTCTTAGAAAGAGACAAAAAACGCCAAATCTTGTGTCTCGTTACATATCTGTTAAGTAATCTGTGATCACAACTGCAGCTTGTGATCACGCATCAGCAACAAAATTTTGCCTTATGTTAAATAACATAAGTTTCAAATTCGAGTTAAATTATTTTGTAAAAAGCTTGTTAAAAAAAGCAATCAAAAGTATGTACATTGTTTGCTTGCCGTCTTTATGCTAATAAACATAGGTTTAAAATTTGCGCAAAATTATATTAAAAAAAACCTGTTTAAAACCATACCACAACGACGAATTTTTACCCTGTTGTGACACTTTGTATACCTTGTATGAATGTTCCTGATGAAAGGTTGCGCATAAAAATAATTAAACATTAAAAAATTTTGCATTCCAAATGCCGTTAATTACAAAGTGACAAAAACTCCCTATTTAACCCGTTTAAAGGCAAACTTTCAAAAGAGCATACCACTTTTATATATTGTGAAAAACTTTTGGCAGCACTGTAAAAAATTTGCATTTATTTAGACCCCTTTCACACTCGGCAAGTTACTCTTGGTTGCCTATGTTGCCTTAAAAACAACATGGCGGCTAATATGTCAAATATTATTGTTTGTTTGCAACTGAGCAAATATGCACTACTAATTTTGCAAGTTCTATTAATATACACTTACATATTAATTCTGTTTTCATAAATTCTAATTATTAACTTATATATGTCCAAAAAATGTAATTACTAGTTTACAATAGGTTGTGGGAAATTTTGGGTGTTTTTTTCAGGGGAAAAACGTATCGAAAAAAATTGTGCTAGTGGCAATACAGGCAATAAATGTTTGATGGAAGCATCTTATATACAATTTAGGCGAATTCATGTAAAAGGTGGTGGAATATCTACAACAAGTGCAACACCACGAACACAACATTGTAATTTTTATGTTGTGTTCGTTGGTCGAAATTTCGAAAACACAAGCATCTTTTGACATTTCTCTCTCAAAGTAAAAAAAAGTAGATCAGCTGTGTTTTCAACGCCACCTGAAAGATATATTCGCCTTGTATACAATGAATATGTACATATGCAGGGACCGTAATCAATATTCCTTTTTTTTATTAATTTTTTCATTTAATTTTTTTTGAGCAAAAAACAGTTATTTTCTTTTATTTTTTTGAACCAAAATAAAAGTTTATTTTTGATTATTTTTTTTTTTATCAAAAATAAAAGTGATTTTAATTTGTTCGAAAAAAAAAATTGTTATTCAGATGTGTCACAAAAACCAAATTCGTACGAAAGAGAAAATTAAAACGTTCTATAGAAAACGTAAAATGCAAAACTTTTTCGTTTTTAATACGTTTCAAAATAGTGAGGTATAATTACTAATTTGAGAGCACTAATAAGGTAAAAGAAACGTTCGAAAAATATTTCAAATGATAGAGAATCTTGTTGTTTCTTAACTTCTGTCTTGAAAAATAGACAAAACTTGTTAAGATAACCAATTTTTTATTTCTTACACTTTACAAACTTAACAAAAAAAAAAAAAAAAAATTAGAAAATAAACAAAAAAAAAACATTGAATTATTTTTTTGTTCTTTTCAGTTTTCTTTCACTGCTGCAATTATTGAAGCACCGGGCAAATACAAAAAATTATTTCATACAACCTAACAAAAAAAAAAAAAAGGAAGTGGCATCACTTTTTTATTTTTTGGTGCAAACGTTAAAAAGGAAAAAGGAATAAACATTTTTGTTTCTTAATTTAATAATTTTTTCATTTTTTTGTATTTATTTGACTCATAACACTATGGAACATTTTTGGGATTATTGTCTGGGGGGTGAGAAATTCCAAGTCAGGGTGATGGTACTAGGTCAGTATAGTAAAACCCTGAAAGGGTTTGGCGTTCGTATGTGTAAGTTTTTTTTTATGACATTTAAAATTTGTTCCTTATCTTGATGTTTTTTTGTTTAACATAGCTCGAGAACCACTTGTCCGATTTTGCTAAAACAAACTCAAAAAATTTAGAATTACAATTTCTTTAATCCGTTCATATAATGTTTTTCTTTATAATCAACAGTTTTGCCGGTAAAAATAAATTTGTGGAGAATTGTAATTGATAAGTGCAAAAAAATGTTCAAGCCTGGATGTATGCAGCAGATTTTATCACAAACCTGCACTGCAATTTTTGTGACTTTTTTTAAGCGATCGGTGAAAATCGTCGGACTTTTGTTTGTTATTTGAAAGAATACACCCACATTCAGTGATGCCAACAGTAGGGGATTTCCCCTTTTCTAGGGATTTTTTTTCGGATCATTTTTATCTTCAATCGGATCTTAATAACTTCTTTTTATGGTGTAATCATAATATGATGAAGCTGAATCTTGTGAAATGCAAAAGAATGCGTTTTTATAGAAATAACTGTATTGCTGTTAATTATGCTTTTGGTGGTCATCAACTGGAGTTGGTTGATTCGTTTCTTGATATTGGAGTCTTACTGGATCCTAAATTAAACTTTGTTTCTCATATTACATTAACTGTTAATAAAGCTCGAGGCGTTCTTGGCTTTATTAAGCGCTGGGTTAAAAATTCACCGATCCATACATAACGAAGCAACTTTACGTATCACTCTTTAGACCAATCTTAGAATATGGGTCAATCATTTGGGATCCATTTTACAACATTCACAATTCTCGTATTGAATCGGTCCAAAAACAATTTTTATTATTCTGTTTACGTGATCTTCATTGGAGTTACTCGACAAACTTTCCTTCCTATGCTAGAAGACTGGCATTAATAAAATTACCATCGCTCAAAAGTCGTCGTACAATGTTAAATGTTTCTTTTATGGTTAATCTTATTAATGGTAATGTTTGTTGTGATTTTCTGTAGAGTCTGCTAAATTTAATATACCTTGTCGCAATACGCGTCATTACAATCTGCTTTTTGTTAAATTTTTTTAGAGAAAATTACGCTATTGCTGATCCTTTTTCGAGGTTATGTAGACAATTTAATTCTATGTCACAATTTGTTGATTTTTATACCCTCCACCACAATTAGTTGTGAAGAGGGTATATTCAGTTTGTCATTCCGTGTGAAACTTTTTTTTTTTTTACTATTCATCTCAGACCCTATAAAGTATATATATTCTGGGTCCTTGAGTAATTTTAAGTCGATTTAGCCATGTCCGTCTGTCTGTCCGTCTGTCCGTCTGTTGAAAACACGCTCACTTTCGAAAAACTCAAAAGAAATCAACAAACTTGGTGTCAAATTGATTGTAGTTATCCTAAGCAGTTTGGGATTGAAATTCAGCAAAATCGGTTAAATAGGATCTGAGCTATGAATCAAAATGTGGAACCACCACCTAAAAAAAATTGATAATTTTGTTACAAAAACTAACATAAATGGTGGAAAAATGCACAGAATGATATAAGATTTCGCAACAATTCGTTTTATTCAACTGGAAATCACGCTGTGAAATTTCGTGAAGATCCGTCAATAATTTACCCTAGGCCCCATATAAGCCCTACTCCCGGAAAACAGTATATTAAGCCTAAAACCCTAACTAACAATGCTATCATTACAAATTTTGGCAAGTCACAGTTACATAGGACTAGAAATTAAACTGTTAAGTTTCGTGAAGATCGGTCCATAATTTACCATAGGCCCCATATAAAACCTACTTCCGGAAAACAACTTAGTACGCCTAAAAACGTAAAAAATAATGCTATCATAACAAAATTTGGTACATCAAAGTTTTATAGAACTAAAAATCTTTGAAATTTCGTGAAGATCGGTTCATAATTTACCATAGGCCCCATATAAACTTTACTCCCGGAAAACAACTTAGTACGCCTAAAAACGTAAAAAATAATGCTATCATAACAAAATTTGGTACATCAAAGTTTTATAGAACTAAAAATCTTTGAAATTTCGTGAAGATCGGTTCATAATTTACCATAGGCCCCATATAAACTTTACTCCCGGAAAACAACTTAGTACGCCTAAAAACGTAAAAAATAATGCTATCATAACAAAATTTGGTACATCAGAATTTTATTGGACAAGAAATAAAATTGTGTTATTTCGTGAAGATCGGTCCATAACTTACCCTGGGCCCCATATAAACCTTACTCCCGGAAAACAGTTTAGTACGCCTAAATCCGTAAAAAATAATGCTATCATAACAAAATTTTGTACATCAAAGTTTTATAGGACAAGAAATAAAACTGTGTAATTTCGTGAAGATCGGTCCATAATTTACCCTAGGCCCCATATAAACCCTACTCCCGGAAAACAGTTTAGTACGCCTAAATCCATAATTAATAACAAATCGTCACAGTTTAAGATAATAATAACATCATACAGATATTATTCCTTAAACATTCGAACTGTCGGTGGAGGGTATCAAAGATTCGGCACAGCCGAATATAGCACTCTAACTTGTTCTTATTGTTTTTCTTTATTCGTAAATTTTTATGTACTACATATATTCTGTAAATTTGTAGTATATTTTAGAACAATGAATTTGAAGGAAGACACGAACAAAATAAATGCGAGCTATATTGTTGCCATTACTTAAGCTGTGATATATTTAAAGTTTAAAGTAATATGTATCTTTTAAATATTAAAATTAATTTTTATATTTGTATGATCCTGAGTACATCTAAAACTTTTTAATGTGATTAAATTTTCATATTGTAAGTCTTTAATGTTTATGTGGTACATTATTGTATTTATTTTATTGTTTTTATAATTTTTAAATAGACAATCCCTTGAAAAAGTCGACAAACAATCGACGAAACATCGGGAACAAAATATTGTAACTAAAAATTGAATTTTATTTACATTGAAGAAATTTAGGCCCTATTAGCTTGACAAAAATAATATTCATAAATTCATCACTCTGGCCAAAGTACAACAATAAATGCATATTGTTATTCATTAATTTTAAGTCAATATTGTTATTAGTCAGTAAGGATAATATCCATTGATTAAATAAATAAATAAATAAATATGCCCTAAAATAAAAAATTGTGTCCTCTTTTCCCTACGGTTGAAATTTTCCGAAAAAAAATCCATAGAAAAGGGGAAATCCCCTACTGTTGGCATCACTGAATGTGGGTGTATTCTTTCAAATAACAAACAAAAGTCCGACGATTTTCACCGATCGCTTAAAAAAGTCACAAAAATTGCAGTGCAGGTTTGTGATAAAATCTGCTGCATACATCCAGGCTTGAACATTTTTTTGCACTTATCAATTACAATTCTCCACAAATTTATTTTTACCGGCAAAACTGTTGATTATAAAGAAAAACGTTATATAAACGGATTAAAGAAATTGTAATTCTAAATTTTTTGAGTTTGTTTTAGCAAAATCGGACAAGTGGTTCTCAAGTTAAGTTAAACAAACAAACATCAAGATAAGGAAAACATTTTAAATGTCATAAAAAAAAACTGACACATACGAACGCCAAACCCTTTGAGGGTTTTACTATACTGACCTAGTACCATCACCCTGACTTGGAATTTCTCACCCCCCAGATTGGCTGTTGTACTGTGTAATCATAGTCATAAACAAAGTACAGTATAACCTACATATCTAATCCGAACAGATATAGTTTCGGCTACTGTCCGGATTGTTGGATCGTCCGGACTACAGTTAAAATAAAAATTTAATCGTAATACGTTTATGTACATCTATATAATTTACTTTTTTTTACCGAAAAGAAGAAAACTACACCAAAAAAATCATTTGTGTTTTATTAATTTACAGAAGACATAAAGAAAAATACTTAAAGTGGTCAAACATATTAGCTCAATTCACAATCTTGTGCAAATGGTCTTGCATCGTAGCATTTGCAAAATGGTATAGTAAATACTGTAGCATACTTTTGGGTGCATTTGCAAAATGGTATAGTATATTTTTACTCTACACCAACAAAATATACAGCAATGCACTTGCTACTCTTTTGCAAATATGCAACGCCTAAAACCAATAGTTTATATTTTCTCGACTTTTGCAACACTTGATTGTAAATCGACAGCTAACACTCTGTGAACCAAGCCAATCAAAAGTATACTACAGTATTTACTATACCATTTTGCAAATGCTACGATGCAAGACCATTTGCACAAGATTGTGAATTGGGCTAGTCATTCTGACAAATAAGAATTTATTTATGTTTGAATACACATACCATTATGGAATGCTGTTCCCTTTAAAGTTTGAGACACATATATTCTTATTTTTTCTTTTCTTGATTTTAAATCAAAAATTTTCGACTTAGAGACACCATATTGTTCAGCCATTTGTCTGATTGATGTTCCACTATCAATTGTATCCAAAATTTTGAACTTTTCTCCAACGTTAATGTTTTACATTTTAAGCTAGCTTAAGTTATTTTTAACTAACTTAACAACACCGCATCAGCTGTTTAAGAGCAGGAATAAAAGTGTCAATATTATTCATATTTTAAGCACAAAAATAATTACACAGTACAACAGCCAATCTGGGGGGTGAGAAATTCCAAGTCAGGGTGATGGTACTAGGTCAGTATAGTAAAACCCTCAAAGGGTTTGGCGTTCGTATGTGTCAGTTTTTTTTTATGACATTTAAAATTTTTTCCTTATCTTGATGTTTGTTTGTTTAACATAACTTGAGAACCACTTGTCCGATTTTGCTAAAACAAACTCAAAAAAATTTAGAATTACAATTTCTTTAATCCGTTTATATAACGTTTTTCTTTATAATCAACAGTTTTGCCGGTAAAAATAAATTTGTGGAGAATTGTAATTGATAAGTGCAAAAAAATGTTCAAGCCTGGATGTATGCAGCAGATTTTATCACAAACCTGCACTGCAATTTTTGTGACTTTTTTTAAGCGATCGGTGAAAATCGTCGGACTTTTGTTTGTTATTTGAAAGAATACACCCACATTCAGTGATGCCAACAGTAGGGGATTTCCCCTTTTCTAGGGATTTTTTTTCGGAAAATTTCAACCGTAGGGAAAAGAGGACACAATTTTTTATTTTAGGGCATATTTATTTATTTATTTATTTAATCAATGGATATTATCCTTACTGACTAATAACAATATTGACTTAAAATTAATGAATAACAATATGCATTTTAAAATATACTACAAATTTACAGAATATATGTAATACATAAAAATTTACGAATAAAGAAAAAAAATAAGAAAAATCAACAAATTGTGACATAGAATTAAATTGTCTACATAACCTCGAAAAAGGATCAGCAATAGCGTAATTTTCTCTAAAAAAAATTAACAAAAAGCAGATTGTAATGACGCGTATTGCGACAAGGTATATTAAATTTAGCAGACTCTACAGAAAATCACAACAAACATTACCATTAATAAGATTAACCATAAAAGAAACATTTAACATTGTACGACGACTTTTGAGCGATGGTAATTTTATTAATGCCAGTCTTCTAGCATAGGAAGGAAAGTTTGTCGAGTAACTCCAATGAAGATCACGTAAACAGAATAATAAAAATTGTTTTTGGACCGATTCAATACGAGAATTGTGAATGTTGTAAAATGGATCCCAAATGATTGACCCATATTCTAAGATTGGTCTAAAGAGTGATACGTAAAGTTGCTTCGTTATGTATGGATCGGTGAATTTTTAACCCAGCGCTTAATAAAGCCAAGAACGCCTCGAGCTTTATTAACAGTTAATGTAATATGAGAAACAAAGTTTAATTTAGGATCCAGTAAGACTCCAATATCAAGAAACGAATCAACCAACTCCAGTTGATGACCACTAAAAGCATAATTAACAGCAATACAGTTATTTCTATAAAAACGCATTCTTTTGCATTTCACAAGATTCAGCTCCATCATATTATGATTACACCATAAAAAGAAGTTATTAAGATCCGATTGAAGATAAAAATGATCCGAAAAAAAATCCCTAGAAAAGGGGAAATCCCCTACTGTTGGCATCACTGAATGTGGGTGTATTCTTTCAAATAACAAACAAAAGTCCGACGATTTTCACCGATCGCTTAAAAAAAGTCACAAAAATTGCAGTGCAGGTTTGTGATAAAATCTGCTGCATACATCCAGGCTTGAACATTTTTTTGCACTTATCAATTACAATTCTCCACAAATTTATTTTTACCGGCAAAACTGTTGATTATAAAGAAAAACATTATATGAACGGATTAAAGAAATTGTAATTCTAAATTTTTTGAGTTTGTTTTAGCAAAATCGGACAAGTGGTTCTCGAGTTATGTTAAACAAAAAAACATCAAGATAAGGAACAAATTTTAAATGTCATAAAAAAAAACTTACACATACGAACGCCAAACCCTTTCAGGGTTTTACTATACTGACCTAGTACCATCACCCTGACTTGGAATTTCTCACCCCCCAGACAATAATCCCAAAAATGTTCCATAGTGTTATGGGCCATTTATTTTAATCATTAAAATTTAATGATCATGGGATTTCTAATGCACATTAAAATAAATATTCAAAGTCAACTTATTTATTATAACATTTAAGGCCCAGTTAGGCGAACGTTGCTGTACCCGTTATGTACCGCACTGTATTATAAGCACGTTGGTACACTTATAGAACATTTAAAAACGTAATATTGGACCTCCTGATCCATTTTGATACAATGGGCTACTCCATGGACTGGTCCGATGTAATGCAAGCACGGACCATGTCATTGTTAAAAAGTGTTTGTAGTGAGACGACATGTCTTCGTTTTTTAACTACGTGCTTTCATTTTTAAACGACTTCAAAACTTATCCTCTTGAGTATACCATGGAGTAGTTTTAAAACTACTCCCTTGTAGTCCAAATCTGGGTTATATGGTCCTGCCCTAGGACATCGTAATGTTAAATAGACCATGTTTTTTCCATACGTTTGGGTTACTTTTAGACTAGTCCTAGTCTCTCTGGGCTACTCTTTACACGCGTGTTTGGACTGGTCCTATTATTTGCCGGGGTGTCATATGTTTTTCCCATACATAAACAAAAAGCGATAGTATACATAAAACAATACACACATTGGTGAAAATCAAAAATGTTTAAACGGTAACCGCTGTACAGAAAAAGTACCAAGTGATTTAAATGGCATTAAAACAGTATTTTGTGTATGTAAAAAACGTTAATAAATAAATATTTATATCTATTATAGATTTACATACAATAAACAAATTTGTATTTTAGCATACATATTTATAGCATACACATATTGTAAATATGCATACACCAAACAAGGTTTTGATACCATTCAAAGCCTTTTATATGTTTCTCATTTTCATTGTATGTTGTGTATGCATTTTTTATATTTGTATATATGGAAATATGTTGCATTGTAAGTTGTTTTTTCGCAATTCCATAGCTATACTGAAAAAGTACCAAAAAAAAGAGCGAAAACAGCAGCATTCAGTGTAACATACAAGCCGCCCATCACTGTTTTACAAATGTCACGTAACAACGGTATGAAATTCTATTTTATACAGAATGGTACGTTGCTACTACGGTACATTACATTTCGGTGAGCTTTTGTATTGGTTTTCATATAACAAAATGCAAACAGCTGTTTGATACGGTACAGCAACGTTCGCCTAACTGAGCCTATTTCACCAATTCTATTTAAATATATGTTTATATGTAAATACAGTTTTTCATATGATTTTATTTTTATTTGGCATGAAAAACGAGTTTTAAACATAAATTGATATTTAAATAGAATTGGTGAAATAGGCCCTTACATTTCTTTAGGAAAAAAATTTTATTTTTTTTTTGGTTAGTTAAAAAAAAAAACAAAAAAAATAAAAAAAAAAAAGTAATTTTTGCTCGAAATAATAAAAAAAAAATACTTAAATTCCCTCTTGAAACAAAGTTTTATTGATAATAATCAATATGATTTACTTTCATCAGTTTCCCTTCATTTACTTCAATATGCTTTTTTGTTTTAAAATTTCAAAATGACTGGATTTTTCGGCCTCTGTAAACATGGGTATATACATACTTATGCAAAAACTTTTGTTAACATTTTTGTGTGTTCAGTGTGTGAATAAAGCACAAATAAACTACAAGGTGAAGGGAAAGGTTTTTCGTTGGCTTAAAGTTTTAACCGGCTTCAACCCTGCACAGCCAGCCAAGGCGAATTCATCCCAGGTAATCTCGGTAATTCAACAAGTACAACTCGTACAAAAACCACAGGCAATTTGTTTTTGTAAAATCATTGTACAATGTCAAAAACAGAAATAAAACAAAACGGAAACAAAGATAATAAAAGTGAATAAACAAAATTTTGACATCCAACAGTGATTTTAGCTAATATCAGCAGGGCTTTTAAGACCACCTGTAATAAATTCGCCTTGACAGCCAGCAAAACCCAAAAACACTAATACATACAAAGCTGTGTATACGTAATACATACATATGTATGTATACATTTTATGCCAGATAATTTGAGGTTCACATAAAATTAGTCTTATGTGTTTAGCAGGACCTGTAAGAACAACGCTCTTTATTCTGAAAATGCGCTCGCGTAAATAAGTTCGGCGTAAAAAATAAAGTTGTGGCTACTTAGACAGTTAAAGAAAAGTAATTTTTTATATTAAAATAAAAGTTAAAAAAAATGGATAAAAAAAATTATCTGAGTTTACTTTGTAAAGAAAAAAGGACATATGAATCCAATGTGGAAAAATATAAAAAAATGTTCCACGCAAGTGAAAAAATTCAAATAAAACATGTGCAAAGTTTAAGTGATCCCTTTGAAACTGATCCAGTCACATCCACATCTACGTTTGGGGGGCTTCCAAGTACAGGTGAGTGTCCTGATGTTAAATCTTCTGCAGGGTTTGTTGGAAACCGTCCTGTAAATATGGATAGTGAACAGCGTTGCCATATATTTTTTAAAACTTCTAATTTCGAAAAATAACCCAAATTTTGATTAATTTAAAAAAAAATACGTTTTCTTTTAACGAAAAATTTGTTTACAATAAATAGGTACCTACCAAGGCCTATCCAATAGGTCTGCTTACTTCTACAACAATACAAAAAGCAACAAGCATTTTGTTTGTGTAAAATTCCCTGCCGTTGTCAAAATCTTACTACAACATAGGGAAAACAAAAGGAAAAATGTGATTTGTGTGCATGTATGTGTGGCAAAAAAACGAAAACGTAAACAAAAATATACACGTATGTGGAAAATGTAAACAACTTTTGACATCGTTGAGGAATTAACCAAATAAACATCTGGCTTCTTGCGCAGACCAATTGGATAGACCTTGGTACCTACCATGGTGGAATAAGCAGGTGGCATCGTTACGGCAACAAATACAACATTTCAACAAAAATGGAAGTTATATCACCGTTTACGTCAAAAAATACTTTTAACAAAAATCAAAGCGTGCTGCTGAACGTGATGAAGCAAATAATTTTTTAGCCAATTTTTATTTAATTATGGTCAATATGTTATTTATTTTTATTTAAAATGATCAAAAACTTCAATAAAATACAATAATCACAGCACAAAACGTGGACTTTTTGTAAACATAAACAAAACTTTGACATAAACGTAGACAAAGAATGCAAGAGCAAAAAATCGTCATCTGGCGTAGCGCTGCCACCTGTTTATTTCACCATGGGTAAAAAAAATTAAAATTCATATTAAAAAAGTAATTTCTTTTAGTTGTTTAAAGTTTGTAAATACAATCGCTGTTATTTTTATTCAAAAAGTCTGACGTTCTTCAAAGTTTTTAGTACATACCTACCTACATATTTCCAATTTGTTGCAATTATTATTTTTTAAATAAAATATCCTGACTATAATTTGATGCCAAAAATTAACCAACAAAAGGCTTGGTTATTTTTTCGTTAAAAACTAATTTAGGCAAAAATAGCTGAAATATCATATGTAAAACAACCTAGCCGCTTCATGTCCGGAGTCTCCGGAAAACACATATCAAACCTAAGACGGACATCGTTAAATCAACTTCTCTCCTTATAAGGACCCAGAATATATGTACTATATAATGGGTGATTTTTTCAGAGCTATAGGAAAGTTAAAAAAAAACACATAAAATTCAGAAAAATTAAGATTTTTGAAGATTTTTTCATGCATGAAGATTTTTTCATGCAAATGTTGACCGTGACTGCGCCTCCAATGGTCCATCCGCTTAGTCCAATTTTGACATACTCTTTCCAACGTTTCGGCCGGTATCTCATTAATAAATGCTTCAATGTTGTCTTCCAATGCGTCAATTGAAGCGGGCATGTGTGTATAGACCAGAGTTGAGAGAAATTCATATGTGACCGCTCACATTTAACCATTCTTGAATTTTTTTCATAAATGAAAAATGTAAAATATGTAACTTTTTTCACAGTCATAAATGAATTGTTAATATTTCGCCAAATTCATTTATGTTTTTGTGGAAAAATCCATTTTTGCCTTTCTTCAGTCATGAAAAATGAGGAAAAAAAGTTTTAGAAACGATCCTCACTAGCAGCGTTACCGTTGGTGCCACTAAAGTGGCAATTTGCCACTTTTTCGACTGCTTCGATACTATTTGGCCACTTTTACAAAATGCATCCAAATGTGGTACTTTTTGTGATTCTTGCCACTTTTTTGATACTTTTAACGTTAGGAAAAGATACTTTTTTTCTTTAATATAAGTAAAACTGTTTTAATATATGTACGTATATGTAAGCAAGTTTATATGAAATTTATTTTCTTGTCATGCGTGGTTAGCTGAAAATCGGTTGAATAAACATTCTATTAACCTGTTTTATTTATTATATATATATTGGTCGTGAAGCACAAACCGAACTGTTGTGTACCGAAAACTTTTCTAATATTTGTGTAATTGACATTAAAAGTAAAATCTAAGTTTTTACCAAAAATTGTGTAAAGAATTGATAACAAGAATTTATATAAAAAACAAAAAGCTCAATATATTGAAGTATTTAAGGTGTTATGATACTTGCTATTTTTTGTATTGGATTTTTTTAGGATTGGCTGAATGAAACAACAAATGCTAGAAAGAACAAGAAATACAATTTTATAAAATGTAAACAAAACAAACAATACTGCCCACGTTTTTTCCCCACAAAAAAATGTCATAAAAGCTAAAAAACTAAAAAAATTGGCAACAGTGCTAACAATTAATCTCGAAATGTCAATTTTAAGTTAAAAAATTTTATATTTTTTTGACAGTCTTAGATTATTTATCGATAACACATGTATATTTGTTTGACTTTTCAAGATTTTTTATGATATAATCATACTCTTTACACTTAGTCAGTTTTCCTATGCAAATATATTTGTACTGTTCTCCAATATAGAAAAAATACAAAAAATTGCAAGTATCATAACAGCTTTAGACACATTATTTATAGTGTCTAATCATTAGACTCTAATGAAGATATAAACTATTTCGAATTAGTTTCAGTGCTTAAACTTCTAGAGAGTAAAGTAAGTGATACGAATTATGAACACATATTTAAAATTTCAAATGCTGTGAAGATTTTTGGCGTGAAATTGGAACATTGAGAAATAGATTTGATTAGTATACCTGTATATATATTATAACTTTTACAAATTGATCTCTTATATTTTTGCATATCCACACAGTAGTGCTTCTGAGCGTCTTTTTACCAAGTTAGCTTTAATCATAAATAAAGTAACAAATAGGTTAAAAGTAAGTACTTGCAAATCCATGCTTTTATCTTTAAATTTGTTAGATACTAGCCTTGAAGATTGGGTTCCAAGTGAAGACATTTTACGAAAGTATAGTATATAGTCGTTTTAAGAACAATTAATTGTAAAAAAATTTGTATGAAACTGACCATTAATAAATAACGCAGGACTTCACTGAAAACAGGACTTCACTGAAAAAGTTTGTTTAACCATTCCAACTGATTCTTATATTTTTTGGAATGCTAATCACGTCACCAATTATTGTAATATCGGAAGATGTTTTGTACCACAATTTATAACAAAATGCAGTTTTATAGTTTTGGTTTATAAACCTGATTACAAAAATTTTAAGCAATAATAGACGAAATTGGATAAAAACTAAATATGCTTCAGTATAGAAATTAGAACACTAGCACTTAAATTCATGTATGCATTTATATGTATTAAATTGCGGAACTGATTAAAAATAAAGTATTTGAAAAAGTGATATTTTCGTTTTTTTGTTATAGGATTAGCTGCCAGGCCTACGGTGTCTACAAGAACATTTCTTTCGCATATTTATAAAAAACTAAAATTAGTTTTTGTTTTCAATACAAATATACCAAAGAAATGTTCTTGTCGACATCGTGGGCCTAAGCCTACAACTTTTGTAATTAGGCTGAATGAAGAATAAAATTATAAAACTATGGATTTTGTTATTAATTGTGGTACAAATCATCTTCCGAAATTACATTAATTGGTTTATCTGATTAATTAGACGTGATGGGAGAATCTGGGGCGAATGGGCAAATAAATTTCTAAAAAGTTTTTAAATATCGACCTGTGCAATACAATGCCTTTAATAAATCAAAGAAAATGTATTTAGAAGGAAAAGTACAAGAAATATATTAATAAATGTATATATAAAACACATTACATAAATATCTTCTATTTGCTGGAACAATGTCATAATCCAAAAAACATGTTTGGCAGAAAACATGTTTAACGTTTTTGAATTACCAAAACATTAAAGTCAGTATTTTATAAAAATTACTTCTCGAGAGAAATATTTCCAAAATATTTATTTTAGTTTTTACAACAAATGAGCCGTTTGTAAGTAAGTATGTCTATTGTAATACGATCAATTGTTTTTTAGTGTTTTTTTTTATTGTACATATATAATACCATTTAATATTATAATAAATAGAAAAAACGTAAAAAATGCATAATGTGGTGTACTTATTTTAATTTTAAAAGATTTTCCCATTTTTTAAAAAAATCCCCTTTTTGGTGCCACTTTTTTTTGTAGATATCCCCTTTTTTTGGTACCTTTTTAAAATATCCGACGGTAACACTGCTCACTAGTAATGTTGTAGTTGCTTAGGGCTTCCAATCGGCTAATCCCGATCCCGGAAATCCCGGGATTTTCGGGATTAGGCGAATCCCGAATCTCGGGATTTCTGATTTTTAAATCCGGGATTTTCGGGATCCCGATTTTTTTTATATTTTGTATTATTTTAAAATTTTTTTAGTAATTTGTATAAATATTTGTTTGTTGGTATATTTGTTGACACAAAAAGTTTTTAATACGCCCTTATGTTCAAAAATAAACAAAACATACTTAAACAAAAACTATGCTACCTTTCATTTGAGAAAACAATAGTTACAATATGTACAATTTATAAATAACGAAAAATTTTGTTCAAAATATATCGATTGAATAAGTTAAAAGGATTTTTTATTAAATTTTAATATTTTAAAATTGTCCAAATGTTTTCCTGTACATAATTTTTTACAATACATTTGGAAATGGTGTTATTTTTATATTAATAATCAAATATTGATAAAAATAAAATTTTTATGTTTTTTGTTACGTTTTTATTACATGATCTTTTTGAATTGTGAGTAATTATTATTTTTTAAGGTTTTTTTAATTATATTTTTTACAAATAAAAATAAAATCATTTTTTTTTTCATAAAACTTAAAAGTATTTATATTTGGTATAAATAAAAAAAAATCCCGAAAATTTTTCAAAAATCCCGTGAATCCCGGGATTCAAAATATCCCGAAAATCCCGGGATCCCGAAATGTTTTCTTAAATCCCGAATCCCGGGATTAAAAAAAACCAATCCCGATTGGAAGCCCTATTGTTGCTTGACAGTTTGCATGATCACAGCTCGAAATGCCTGTCTGTATTTGTTTGTGTAAAATATTTTTGGTAAAGGCAACCAGCCAAAGTGTCTGTTGGATATTTAGTAGAAAAAAAATTATTGAAAAAAAAATTCACAAAAATTGCACATATCGTCATCTTAAATGCAGACTAACATCACATTTCATAAGTTTACATGCAAAGTAGAAAACTTTGTAAAATGTTAATTATTTGAGATTTATAAGCAATTTTAAATATTTCAGCTAAAAATGCGATAACCGATATATTTTTAAGGAAAAAATATTAAATTTATTATTATTTTATAAGTTGTGTGTGTTACGTTATATAAATTTGTAATTTTCAGAATCAAAATGACGTATCATCAACGAAAGTACCTATATTAGTATTAAGAGAAACAAACATTTAAAATATTAAATAGTTAAATATTTGTGTTAAACTACCGGAAAAATAGGATATATCGTCCCCTTAATATAACAATAGCTTATGTGCTCATACGCTCCTATTTTTTTTTATTGCATATTTCGAATCTGCAACATTGATTTTATGTCTGGTCAAAATTTCGTCAAATTCTACTTCCAAAAAGTGCGTCATAATGTCGTTGGATAAAATAGTGTATAATTTCTTGTTCAAAATTTTCCTTCAATAAGTGTGTAAGCTCATATGCGCTATTTTACTTGAAATTGCCACTCCAAAGTTGTTAAAAGAATAATAGTGTAAACGCATTATACTCCATTTTAGCCTGTAGAAAAAAATACAATTTATGACAACTTTAACTCATTAAATAGCTTATAATAATATACACTATTGTTTGAGAAATACTTTCATTCCGACCATCGAAAGCTGCATGATCTCCAAAATTTGTGCAAGAAGAATCGTGGCTCGCAGTCATTTTTCATTAACTTACAAGGTGGAAAGAAGCGAAATTGTTTAGATGAGCCACATGTAGCAGAGGAAGAGAAAGAAGACGAATGAACTTCTAGTTATTTATGATTTACGCAATGTATTCCATAATTTGTCATAATTTTTTGTTTATATTTTATATATGCCACTGAATTAACAAAACTTTGAATTAATCACTGTGGAAGTTGTGAAAGCGGACTTAAAGGATTAACACAAAATAAAGCTAAACAGTCTACTTCATAAAAAAAATTAAAAAGGCAATTATTGCAAAAATTTAGAATAACTGTCTTTTTGAGGATATTGTGGAAGGGCCACCTGAAAGAATGCGATCCTAATAAAAAACAGATTATTTTAAATAAACTAATAAAATGTTTTTTTTGCATTATAAACTTTTTATATTATAATGAAGAACTTTTATGGTCCCATACAGATTCATTATAGGGAAGTTCGACTAGATTTAAATTTATTAAAAAGGAAATACATACATATTTATTATAACTCATAAGTTATATAATATATTTACCTTATAAGTATGTATATGATAGTATACTATCATAATAATGATGAAAGTCTAATGGAAACAAAAATCTGAGGACCTGCAGATGTTGCCATTTATTCTTAGCGTTTGAAAGTGCAATGGGTAAGGCTGCAAAATTTCAAAATTTCTAACAGTCCTATAAGGGAGAAGTTGAGAGTCACACACACTTATTATGAATTTTGTAATACATACTTACGTATATGGATTCGGCTTTAATAATTTTGCAGCACTTTTACATATTACTTTTTCTTAGCAATAATTTTAAGTCTGATCACTAATTCCACTAACACCCTGGTAACAGTTATAAAACAAATCACCCAGTTTTAACGTTTAAAAATATTAATGTGTTCTTATAAAAATAATTAAAAACTCTGCTAACTTTTTTCTTGTGTGTGATTATACATTATGTTGTTAAAATAAATTATATATTTGATGAAACGTAATTTTTAATTTTGTAAGTAACTTGGATATTTTTTTAAGGTAGCAATTTAAAATTGTATACAAATATGTAATGTGAATCGTAATCAACAAAACAAATCAATTTAAAATTTTCTAATAATGTTTTGCATATAAGCTAACGATATGTTTTTTGTTTGTGTAAACAGTTCTTTGGTGCCTTTAAAAAGGGTCACTTTTTCTTTCATTAAAAAGACGTACCTTTATGCAGAAATTATTGAGAAAAAAATAGACACAAGAAGTTGTTGGTATTTTCTGTTTGTAAAAATATTTTGGTTTCTGCTCCAATCGCGATGATGGGTTTTTATTGCTGAAAACACTTTTCTTACGTAGGTAAAGTTATTTCGAAAACACTAACAAAGTCTTGTTTCGCCACAAGCAAAGCGACATTAAGTATAGTTGATGGGTAAAAAAATTTGTTTTATTGTTGCATTAATGTAATTTTATTGTTTCGCGCTAAATTATGCCAGTTTTTGAAAGTTCAATGTAGTGTTTTGAACACCGTTGCGCTTGGTCCAGAAACAAAAATTTTTTCACAAGACTTCATCTTCAGTTGTCTTCAGTTCTTGCATGTAGTAACTTTTTTTTTTCAATAATTTTTGCCTTTATGTCTTTTATACGAAAAAAAAAGCAGACCCTTTAACACATTTTAGTTTACCAGCCAACAAATAATTTTACAAAGCACACACAGGCTATCGTGCTGCTAGCGTGAAAAATTGCGAACATTTTGACTTTTCAGGTTTACAACTAGATTTTTAATAAACTTTTACTTATTCCGCTCTGCCTTCTTCGAAAAGGTTTTTTAGAATGGGTTTTATGAAATATTTTACAAATTCAAATTATCTTTTCTGAGATAAGGCCTGTCGAATAGTTTTATTAGCAGTTATGTTAGAATGTGTAGCAAGTTTTGTTATAAATTTACTAACTTCGCGTTAGTAGCAACAACAATTTGCGACTTTAGGACAACAAGGTTCTATATGCACCTAAACAGCATGTAAGATAGAGCCTTGTTGTCCTAAGGTCGCGAAATACACTGGATACAACTTTATTCTTAATTCTAAATTATTTTTTGAAGGCCTTTCAGAAGCCTTTAAAGTAGATGCGAGAAGGCAAGGCTTTGGTCTTAAATGACACTCTGTATAAATTAGAAATACAGTTGGAATGCGACTGGAAAACTTAAAATCGGCAAAAAGGCCTTCTATAAGGCCTCTTTACTACTTCATTTTCCCGCTGTTAATGATCGGGCAAATCGCGTTTTTTTTCATTATGAGGAATTTAAATGTGATTTTTTTAAAATTTTTCATACCTATCTGACAAATTCACATATGAATTTTTTTGTTTGCTCATTTTTCATGAATGAGGAAATTCAAAATATATTTTTCCTCACCCTCATGAATGTGAAAAAGCAGTAAAATTTTAAATTTTTCGCGCTCGCTCATGACTGAAAAATGAGTAAACGTTTCGGTACTCTGATTATTAGACTTTGCTATCATGCCGCTATTAGCAAATTTTTGCGAACTTCCGCTAATTTAGCAATTTTTATAGAATTTTTGCGTTTCCTTATAGTTTTAGGCACTTTTAAATAATTGTATGGATTTGTTTGAAATGTTAAAATTGTTCGCGAATTTTCGCTATTTTTACAAATATTTTTTTTTTTTTTTTTGTTTTCCCCGACATTTTGTATTTTTTAACCGATTAAGCGATTTCAAATTAATTAACATTCATATCTAACCGCTGTAAAAATATCGTGCTATATTGTCTACTTGTTGATAATGAAACGGTTGGCTTAAAAATTATTGTTTATATGCGTTTAATCTAAAATATAAAAATTGAGAGTAGTTTTTTATCAAATAAAAAAATTATTTAAATTTAATTAATGTGATAAATAATTAAATTACTTTTTTTTTTTTTTTTGGTTGAAAGAAAATTAAAAATATATTATTGTTTTAAATATAATTTTAGTTGTTTTGAAATAAATCTCGAATAAAACTAATTATTAAATTACAAAAAAAAAATATTTCGTTTATAATAAAATAATTTAAACTTCAGAGAAAAAAATAGCTCACCAATTAAAGCATTAATCAAAAATTAAGCAAGTTTTAATTAAAAAATTTAATCAAGTGAATTAAAAATTTAATTGATACTATCAATTTGGTCCAGTAAACAAATTTACTTGATTAATCGTTTTATTCATTTGATTAAGTTTTTAATTAAAACTGATTTTATTTTTCATTATTGCTTTAATTGGTGAATAAAATTTTTCTGTATTGCGGAATTATTGTTGGAAATTGTCAAAATCAATCAACACATTGTTGGAAATGACAAAGCTTTTTGATCATTTTTATACCCTCCACCACAATTAGTTGTGAAGAGGGTATATTAAGTTTGTCATTCCGTGTGAAACTTGCTTATTATTCATCTCAGACCCCATAAAGTATATATATTCTGGGTCCTTGAGTAATTCTAAGTCGATTTAGCCATGTCCGTCTGTCAAATTGCTTGTAGTTATCCTAAGCAATTTGGGATTGAAATTCAGCAAAATCCGTTTAGTAGGATCAGAGCTATGAATCAAAATGTGGAACCACCACCTAAAAAAAATTGATAATTTTGCTACAAAAACTTACATAAATGGTGGAATAATGCACAGAATGACATACGATTTTGCAAGAATTCGTCTTATTCAACTAGAAATCACGCTGTAAAATTCCGTGAAGATCGGTCCATAATTTACCCTAGGCCCCATATAAACCCTACTTCCGGAAAACAGTTAAGTACGCCTAAATCCGTAAAATATAACGCTATCATTACAAAATTTGGTACATCAAAGTTTTATAGAACAAGAAGTAAAACTATGTTATTTCGTGAAGATCGGTCCATAATTTACCCTAGGCCCCATATAAACCCTACTTCCGGAAAACAGCTAAGTACGCCTAAACCCGTAAAAAATAACGCTATGATAACAAAATTTGGTACATCAAAGTTTTATAGGACAAGAAGTAAAACTATGTAATTTCGTGAATATCGGTCCATAATTTACCCTAGGCCCCATATAAACCCTACTTCCGGAAAACAGCTAAGTACGCCTAAATCCGTAAAAAATAATGCTATCATAACAAAATTTAGAACATATAAGTTTTACAGGACTAGAAATAAGACTGTGAAATTTCATGAAGATCAGTTCATAATTTACCCTAGGCCCCATATAAACTTTACTCCCGGAAAACAGCTTAGTACGCCTAAAAACGTAAAAAATAACGCTATCATAACAAAATTGGATACATCACAGTTGTATAGAACTAGAAATGACACTGTGAAATTTGGTGAAGATCGGTGCATAACTTACCATAGGCCTCAATTAAAGCCCACTCTGGTAAAATAATTAAATACGCGGCAAACTTTCTTCCAGTTTAGCTTCATATGGCCAGAAAAAATGTTATGCAATTTTGTGATATACGGTTCATAATTTACCTTAGATTCCATTTTAGCAGCCTTCTGAAATTCACTGCAAACGCTTAAACTAATTGCACCGCTGTATTGAAATTTATGTTTTTTAATAACAGGAATCGTTCTGCAGCATTTGGGATGTTTGGTTCATAGCTTACCATGGCTTTTATATAATTTGTTCTCCTGAAAATCATTTAAGTTCAGCTTAAACTAATATTCTACTCAAGCTTTTTAAAATTGATTCTGATTGTCGGTCAATAATTTTATATAGGTCTAAACCGCAACAAATTTTAATGCAGATGTCTGTTTTTACAAAGATTATAATAATAAATAGACATCATACAGATATTACTCCTAAAACATTCGAAGTGTCAATGGAGGGTATCAAAGATTCGGCACAGCCGAATATAGCACTCTAACTTGTTTTAATTAAAATTAAAAATATAATTTATTAACACGTTGGCGCCACCATATAAAAAAAGTCATTCCAATATTTTTTTTTTTTAATAACAGTTTCACGGTGATTGTTACTGAGATATTACGTGTTCCTACCTTGTCTTTAGTAATTTTTGACGATTCATGAGTGTTTTTAGCCTGTGACCACCGGTGGTTCACATGGCACTTTACTCATAAGTGTTTTAAAGTAATGCCATGTGTACCACCGGTGGTCACAAATTTATTGAGGCTTTTAGTTTTATTATTGTTGGAAGAAGCGCCGCAGTAAAAAAGGCTAAAAAAGTAACAACATATTGTGGTCAAGGCAATGGTGACCCTGCCTTATGCCTGGAGTTCTTCAATAAAAATCATATATATTGTGACTTTTCTACATTTTTTTAATATTTTTTCTTTCTTATGCATTTAATTTGAAGTTAAAAATTAATTAAAATGTCCAAAAATGAATTAAAAATAATAAATAGTTAAATAAAGGGGAAAAAAAAAAAAAAAATAAATCGGTGTTAAAAATTCGACTTGTGTGAGCAGAGCCCTAAAAAAAATGTATACAGTGAAAAGGATATAGTTTTACCAGGGTGCCACTGCATAAAACTTTTATCTATTATCACCAGACCGAAAATTATTTGATGAACAAGTAAAGTATACGTGTGCACCACCGGTGGTACACATGGCCTCATAGTAAAAAAAAAATGTGACCCACCGGTGGGTCACATGGCAGTCAACGTGTTAAAAAAAAAAATATTCAAAATATTTAGTTTTTACAATTTTTAGTAATCAATATAATCATTTTGGTAATACATACATAAGTGTAAAATCAACAAATGGGTTGCTTGATTCTATGAATTTGGTATGAATTTAGTGATTAGAGGCAATTTTTAATTTTTTCTGTGTTGCTTTGCTGTTCTGAAAACTTTTAAATTTTGAGTTAATTCAGTATTGTTGAACAAGTGCGAAAGGTTTTTAAACACCAATACATATTATAGGTTTTAGCCTTGAGTTTTTTTTTTTTAAATTTACAAAATTATTTTTATAATTGCTTATTTATTTAAGCTAGAGTTCGTTCATTTAAAAAAAAATTAAAAAACTATACAAAAGAAATAAAGCAAATAACGAAACAAATAAATAAATATCTTTGTCTTAAAACATGTTTTTCATCTCGGCACGGGTTAAGGTTTTAAATCTAGCCAAAATTGTGGACCAACTTTTTTAAAAATATCTGAATCCACATTTATAACTTTTTAAATGATACTTTTTGTTGTTCAAATACCAACGTTAAATTGGTAGCGGAATGCACCGATAGAACAACTTCATTTTAAACAACTAAAAATAAATTACAAATTTTCAGGATTCGTTTCGGTTTTAGTAAGGTGATCATACATAATACTCTTTTTTGGACGACAATCATCTATTTTAACTGGCTGTCATTTATAAAATTTGTGTCCCTTTTATCATATTTTTTCATAATCTGTCATCTTTGTCCTTTTTATTGTTAAAAGCATGACCAAAATTTGCTTTTATTTTTATAAATAAAAATAAATTTTATTTCACGGCGATCACCGGTTTTTTCTGTCAAATCGAATGGAAAATGTCGTGCCATGCTTGTTCTGTTCATACTCCTACCACAGAGTATACAGAGGCGTCACGAGACAGAAAATATTGTGTTTTTTCCTGTCTTTTTCTTCGAAAGCTGCCTTTTTGCGTTTTTTGTTTTGATTATGCAATTTGTGTAGATAGTAGCGGCCTGTTTTTACGCATTGTCACTTCACTAACAAAAAACGTTTTCTTTCTCTTTCTTCGAAAGCTGCCCTCGCAAATGATTTAGGCATTTTTCACACGTCACTTTTTTCATCTCTGTATACTTTGTGCTCCTACTGAGCTCTCATACACTTGCAGTATAAAATTTTGAATAAGTTAGTGCAATGAATGTTTAAGTTTCGTTATTTTTTTTATCTAATTTTACTTAAGTAAATGTAAATTTTTATAGTTGGGGTATTCACAAGGTGTGCTATCATGTTATATTGTCATTAAGTTCTAACATTTTATAATGGTTTACAAATAATGTTGTTGATTTGTAAACAACACGTGTCTTAAATCAATAGAACTTTGCTTGCTTTGTTTATTGTGCTGTCGTAATGAATCCGAAGAGTCCTGCGCTGAACGGCTGAGCCGAGACGCATTAGTTTTTGTAGCCGTCGCCGTTGGTGGTATAGTTTTATCCTGTAGTTCGTTTCTCGCATCGTAATGTTTCTCACATGAAGTGTGAAACAAAAAATTCCATCGTTTCGCGAGAAAAAAGTGTTTCTGTATTTGAATGCGAAAACAGACAACACAGATTTTGTTTTAACTGGAATATTTCCAGTAATCAAGTGTTAAATGAAAGCGAAACGTCAACGAAAGAAATATATTTAATAAAACCAGAGCTGCCAGGTTTGACGATTTATCGTCATTTTGACGATTTTCCTGTTCCGAAATTAGCAAAGTGCCGGTTTGGTGATTTTTTTCTAAAAAGGGACGATATTATTTATTCTTTGAAATAAGACAATTTTAAATCCTTTTATATGTTTGGCTACTAGGCATTACAAAAAAAGATATTTTAAGAAACAAGGCAGCCTTAATTTTCGTTCTTATCCCTGTTGTGAAAAATGTCCTCGAAATTGTTTGTCTCTTCCCTAAAAAATATATTGGCCAAAGCAAAATTTCGAGTGAAAAGTGTTTACTTTTTATTCCCGTGATTATTTAATAGAATTGTTTGTGTTCAAAACATTAAACCATTACCCCATTTTTCAGTTAATATAGAAAAAAATTTGAGTCAAGATGATTAAATTAAAACAATTTTAAGTGCTATATTCGGTTATGGTAAATCTAATATACCTTCACCATAGCATTAAAAATCGCACCAAAACCTTAATTTCGAGAGGATACTTGCTTGTATGAGGACCAGGTGAAGTAATGAACCGAAAAATATTTATTTTAAAAACTGGGAATTATTTCCTTTCGAAGGTAACTTTATATTATATTCAACATTTTTCGAATTTATTCTATGAGCTAAATTTCAGTTATGTATTGTATAAAGCTTTTTTGTAATAGTCCTATTCCTTAATTTTTTCAGAAATAACTTTATACACACACTACTAGACTATTATATTAGCGGTATTCACACCGAGCTTGTTAGTTTGTTAGTCGTTAATCGTTACTTTTTTACACGCATTTTGTTTTTGTATATCTAACGCGCTACCGGATTAACATTTAACAAATTAACGACACGGCACCCCCGATAAAATAAGTGTTAGTTGGTAACTCACTACTTACCGTTAGCAAACGTTATTTGTGTCAAAGCATGAGTAATTAAATGGTTTAAAATGGTTTTTTTAACACTTTCTCGTGGCATGTTTTATATTTTCCAGAATAATAAATTGTGTCAGAACAATAAATCAGTTGTTTTACTACGAAAGTTACCAGACTAACAAAGTTTTAAAAAGCGGGTCGTTCACAGTTGGTAACTTTAACAAATTAACAAGCTACCGAGTAACAAATTAACAAGTTTGGTGTGAATACCACTATTGTATTTTCTTGTTACATTTTACCTTAGCTTTCCTTTGGACAGCAATGAGGCATATTGTATGTACAGAAAAATTTACTATTATTAGATACCAGCAGAATGTAACGCATTTTCACGCCTTTGTGTGATTTCATCAGGGAAAAATAACAACTTAAAATTGTTATCGGATTAAAGAAAATAAATAATTTTATAAAAAATAGACCTCAAGCTTAATAAAATAAATATAATTTTAAAAAAATTAAGGTCGAACAATAGACAATTTACATTGTGCTTTCCTTGCAAATAAAATTGGACCACCTGATCCATTTTGATACAATGGACTACTCCATGGACTGGTCCGATGTATTGCAAGCATGGACCATGTCATTGTTAAATAGTGTTTGAAGTGAGACGACATGCCTTCGTTTTTTAACGACATGCTTTCGTTTTTAAACGACTTCAAAACTAATCCTCTTGAGTATACCATGGAGTAGTTTGAAAACTACTCCTTAGTGGTCCAATGGTGGGTTATATGGTCCTCTCCTAGGACATCGTAATGTTAAATAGACCAGGTTTTTTCCATACGTTTGGGTTACTTTTGGACTAGTCCTGGTCCCTTGTGGACTACTCTTTACACGCGTGTTTGGACTGGTCCTATTATTTGCAGGAAAATCACTGCTTTTATTTATTGCTTTTTTCTATTTATTCTTCACCAAACTAATCATCGTCGGACCAAATAAACAAACATCTAAATTGACGCACGAAGTTTGATTAAAATCACAGAGTAAACGAGTTGCACATTATATCTCTATTTTGAAACCAACAGTGATGTGTGTGGCTGAACACGTTTGATTGTATAAACGCAAAATAATGAATTTTATAGTGTTGATTAATACCGCATTTAGACTATGCAATTAACGCCGAGTTTTTATACCCTTCACCACAGGTGTAAAAGGGTATATATAAGTTTGTCATAACGTTTGTAATTTCCACAATATTGATTTTAGACCCTATAAAGTAGATATATTCTGGGTCCATATGAGAAGAGAAGTTGATTTAACGATGTCCGTCTGTCCGTCTGTCCGTCTTACGTTTGATATGTGTTTTCCGGATAATCCAGACATGATAGCGGCTAGGTTGTTTTACATTTATGTCACATATAGTCCACCATTTCTTGCTATTGAAATTCAGCAAGATCGGTCCACAAATGGCTGAGATATGATCAAAAAACCACGACTGCCTCTAATTTTTTCCAAAAATCCCTTGTTGTTGTTGTATTTTTATTGCTTTTTTCTGTATATCTGGAGAACGGTAAGAGCCAAAGTTTCCAAATTGGGTACACACATTTTGGTTGTCAATACACACCACCCTACAAAATGTGGGCGGGATGGGAGAAGTGGGCGTGGTACCTCCCGTACAAAAAAAAGTAAAAATTGTATAAAAACCTTAATTTTGAGGGCTGTCATATGTCCTATGGATATGACTTATATACCAAAATATCGGAAATTTTTAGTAGAACATATTTTATAAAGAACTCGGGAAAATCGGTTCAGATACAAAAAAGTTATGACCAAAATTATTTTTTTTTTTTTTAAATACCCATTTTCGGTAACCATGGATCTTCTCGAGTCCAAGTTTTATAACACAAATAAATGGTAAATTTCTTGCTCAACACGTCGGTATATAAATCTGTCAAATCGGTTAAAAAATGGCTGAGTTATAATCAAAATACTGAAATCCCAAAAGTTACTCTTTTTTATAATTAAGTTTGTTTTTTTTATAATTAAGTTTGCTTAAATATATGTACACATATGTAGGTATATATATATATATATATTTATATATATATATATATGCCTAAAAGCCAATTAAATGGAAATGTTATTTTTAAGCACGTTGGTATATAAATCTGCCAAATCGGTTAAAAATGGTTAAGTTATGTGCAAAATACTCCAAAAAAGGACTAAAAACATTAAAATTTTTATAAAAACTAAAATTTTACAGCTGTATTATGACCTATTCATACGTTTTAAAAATTGTATAAAAACCTAAATTTTAGGGCTGTCATATGTCCTATGGAAATGACTTATATACCAAAATATCGGAAATTTTAAGTAGAACATATTTTATAAAGAACTCGGGAAAACCGGTTTTTTTTTAAATACCCATTTTCGGTAGCCATGGATCTTCCCGAGTCCAAGTTTTATAACACAAATAAATGGTAAATTTCTTGCTAAACACGTCGGTATATAAATCTGTCAAATCGGTTAAAAAATGGCTGAGTTATAATCAAAATACTGAAATCCCAAAAGTTACTCTTTTTTATAATTAAGTTTGTTTTTTATTTTATAATTAAGTTTGTTTTTTTATAATTAAGTTTGCTTAAATATATGTACAAATATGTAGGTATATATATATATGCCTATAAGCCAATTTAATGGAAATATTATTTTTAAGCACATTGGTATATAAATCTGCCAAATCGGTTAAAAATGGTTAAGTTATGTGCAAAATACTCCAAAAAAGGACTAAAAACATTAACATTTTTATAAAAACTAAAATTTTAGAGCTGTATTATGACCTATTCATACGTTTTAGATATCAAAATATCGGAAATCTTTAGAAAAACTCGGAATATCGGTAAAAAAAAAGTAATGTCAAAAATATAGTTTTTTTTTAATACCTATTTTCGTGAACCATAGAACTTCCCGACTACAAGTTTTATCACCAAAGTAAATGGTAATTTTATACTTTAAGATGTCGGCATCACCAAATACTGAAATTCGATCAAAACTTAACGTGCTATATATTAATTAAACTTTTAATATATTTAATAGCACGCAATCATGTGCAAATAATTAAATAAAACTAAACGATATATATTTTATAAATATACATGTATATATACATGTATTTAAATATATATATAAACTTCTGTTCTTTCCAAACCATGGTGAAGGGTATATAAGATTCGGCATAGCCGAATATAGCACTCTTACTTGTTTTTTCTATTTTCTTTTAAAGAAGTTGCTACGAAACTCTTTTCACATTTACATTTACATTTTTTTCATGCGTTTTTTCAACTTTTTCAACCCCGTTTTCAAACAAAAAGTTGCATGCGAAAGTTGCGGCATTAATTGGTCTAAGTGTGATTTTTTCCAATCATACAAAACCTTTCACTGATATACATATACAAACATATAACCTATTAGATAAATGCTTATTTTTACGTTAAAAAATTATTACCGTATTTATATATGTACATACAAGATAATATTAATAACTGTTATTTATTTTAAGATAATCACGCTGTATTGCAGCAAATACTATCAAAATTTAACAATCTTGACAAGAGGCTAGACAATATAGAAATAAATCAACAAATCCTTAGAAATGGCCAGGCCAATATCGTAACTAATCAAGAAACGATAGCAAAAAAGCTGGAACAATTTGAAGAAAATGTTAGTATTTGGCTCTTTAATTGTAATTACATCAGTAATTTACATATATTTTTTGCAGCTGACATTAAAGCCGGAAATTATGGCCCAAACTAAAGCCGTATTGGAATGTAAGGTGGCTTTTAAAAAAGTGGAGGGGTTAGTGTGTCGCATTGCTAACGAAAAGCCGGATTCAAAGTTAGTTGAAGCGGCAGCCATGCTTCCCTTGAGCTGTGTTAACTCTGTGCAGGAGATGGAGGTAAAACTGAAGGATGTGGATTTTGCCCAAGCAATGGTAAGAGAATGTGATATGTATATAAAACCAAAATTATTTAAAATTGATTAACCTTGAGGTCTTTTTATAAAAAATTATATTATATTTAATTGTTTCTCAATATTTCGCTAACCTTTGGTTAGCATCTTCAGGAAATTAACAAAGTTTTATTTTTTTTTTTTTTATTTTTTTAATTTCCTGAAGATGCTAACCAAAGGTTAGCGAAATATTGAGAAACAATTAAATATAATATAATTTTTTATAAAAAGACCTCAAGCTTAATCAATTTTAAATAATTATAATAAAAAGGTCAAGTAATACTAAATAACATTTTAAAACAAAAATTTGTTAACTTGAATATTAATTTTTTTTTTAGCTTAAGTACGTGGAAAAACTAAAGGGTGATTCTGAAGATATTGCCCGTATCATCCGTTGCATATTCACTGATGACCTGTTGAAACTGTACAATTGGGAAGGGCGATACAATAGGCTACCGTTTGCAAAGCTTTCCTTTTGTAACAAAATTTTGAGAAGTATACAAACATATTTTGACGCATTTGTTTTATAAGATTACATTTAAATCTTTTCTTTAAATTTCAGATGTTTTCAATAAGCTGCATGCGCAGGAATTTGAAAATAGCATAAGAAAGGCTATAGAAAGCAGCCACAACAGAATAAAACATAGGGGACATTCGATAAAAGACAATGGAAAAAGAAAAAAACAAATCCTTAGAAATGAAGATGCCACTATCGTCAGTAATGAAGAGGCGATAGCAGAAAACCTGGAGGATATTGAAGAAAATGTAAGTATTTGATTCTTTAATTAGTCTTTTAACATTAATAAAATTTTTTGCAGCAACATAGAGCATATGTAAGAGAAGACAATCTAGAAAGAAACCAACAAAACCTCCGAAATGACCAGGCCTCTATCGTCAGTAATCAAGAGGCGATAGCAAAAAACCTGGACGAAATTGAAGAAAATGTAAGTATTTGTTTCTTTAATTGTTATTAAAACATTAATGAAGTTTTTGCAGCAACATAAAGCATATGTAAGAGAAGGCAATCTAGAAAGAAACCAACAAATCTTCAGAAATTTCCAGGCCACTTTCGTTAGTAATCTGGAGGCGATCGAAAAAAACCTGGAGGATATTGAAGAAAATGTAAGTATTTGTTTCTTTAATTGTTATTTAAACATTAATGGAATTTTTTTGCAGCAACATAGAGCATATGTAAGAGAAGACAATCTAGAAAGAAACCAACAAATCCTCATAAATGACCAGGCCATTATCGTGACTAATCAAGAAACTATAGCAAAACACCTGGAGAAAATTAAAGAAAATGTAAGTATTTTACTCCTATTGTTATTAAAACATTAATGAAGTTTTTGCAGCAACATCAAGCATATGCCAGAGAAAACAGTATAGAAAGCAATCAACAAATCTTCCGAAATGACCAGGCCACTATCGTCACTAATCCAGAGGCGATAGCAAACAATCTGGAGCCAATTGAAGAAAATGTACATAAGTATTTGACTCATTTATTGTAATTACATCAGTAATATATTTTTTTGCAGCTGACATTAAAGCCGGAAATTATGGCCCAAAATAAAGCCTTATTGGAATGTAAGGAGTGTCTTGAAGAAGAAGAGGGGTTAGTGTGTCGCATTGCTGAAGAAAAGCCGGATTTAAAGTTAGTTGAAGCGGCTGCCATGCTTCCCTTGTCCTGTGTTAACTCTGTGCAGGAGATGGAGGAAAAACTGAAAGATGTGGATTTTGCCCAAGCAATGGTTAGAGAATCGGATATGTATATAAAACAAAAATTTGTTAATTTTAATATTTATTTTTTTACAGCTTAAGTACCTGCAAAAACTAAAAGGTAATTCTGAAGATATTGACCGTGTCATCCGTTGCATATTCACTGATGACCTGTTGAAGTTGTACAATTGGAAAGGGCGATTTAAGAGGTTACCGTTTGGAAAGCTTTCCATTATTAACAGAATTTTGAGAGGTACCTATACTCACATATTTTGACGCATTTGTTTTATTAGATTATACCTGTATTTTAATATTATCTTCGAATCTCAGATGTTTTCTATAAGCTGCATGCGCAGCGATTTGAAAATAGCATAAAAAAGGCTATAGAAAGCAGAGCATATTTAAGAAAAGACAAAAGAAAAAGAAAAAAACCAATCCTCAGAAATAAACAGGCCACTACCGTCAGTATTCAAAAGACGATAGCAAAAAACCTGGAGGATATTGAAGAAATCGTAAGTAATTTTCTCTTATTGTTATTTAAACATTAATTAAATTTTTTGCAGCAACATAGAGCGTATGTAAGAGAAGCCAATCTGGAAAGAAACCAACAAATCCTCATAAATGAACATTCCATTATTATCACTAATCAAGAGGCTATAGCAAAAAACCTTGATGAAATTGAAGAAAATGTAAGTATTTTACTCCTATTGTTATTAAAACATTAATGAAGTTTTTGCAGCAACATAAAGCACATGTAAGAGAAGCCAATTTAGAAAGACACCAACAAATCTTGAAAAATGTCCAGGCCACTTTCGTCACTAATCCAGAGGCGATAGCAAAAAATCTGGAGCCAATTGAAGAAAATGTAAGTATTTCTCTTTTTTATTTATTTTAACATTAATGAAATTTTCTGCAGCTGACATTAAAACCGGAAATATCGGCCCAAACGAAAGCCTTATTGGAATTTAGGTTGCCTCTTAAAATGGTAGAGGGGTCAGTGTGCCGCATTGCTGGAGAAAACACTGATTCAAAGTTAAATGAAGTGGCATCCATGCTTCCCTTGAGAAGTGTTATCTCTGTAAATGAGGTGGAGGAAAAGCTGAATGCTGAAGATTTTGCCCAAGCAATGGTAAGATAATCTGTACCTCGTTTCTGCATTTCTCGCATCGAAAAAGTTTTTACGTTAAGTGTGAAACAAAAAAATCCCAACACAAGTTCCCTTTTTACTGGAATATTTCCAGACATCAAATGTCAAATAGAATATAACGTCATAAATATAAAATAATCAAGACGAATCAAGACCGAACCCGAACTTCGGTAAATTTTGACAAGTTCGGCCGAATCCGAACCCGAACTTTTTGTTAATAAATCTAAACAATTGCACTTTTTTTAATGTATTTATTCAAAACAAAATAAAATTTCGGGAAATTATTACATTTACACTTTTGGAAGGATGCAACATGAAAAGATAAATTGCACTTTATAGTAGTCAAAACTATTTTATAGTTAAAAAATAATTAGTAATTGGGCGATTCTATTCTAGACAACTTTTAATATCAATTTTCAACTCATACTAATTGATACTTTTTTGATGCCAATTTAAATTAAAAGATCTATATTTTATAATAATATAATTTTTTTAGACGTAAGCTTAAATATAAAATTGTTGTGCACTTCGAATCATTAAGATTCATAGATTTGGCGCGAACAGAAAATTTATTGCATGTTGCACCCGTCATGGCTTAAAGAGCAAATTTCTTATTATTGGATTATATTTCTCTACGATGTTTGATTTAATAATCATCGTCTGATATCTCATCTTTCACATTTAAAAAGAATAATACAATAAAAGTTTAAAAATAAGCAGAGTTTTGTGTTTTTGTGGTATGATCTTATGAAAGTTGGCCAATTTGGTTGCACCCGTCATGCACTTTAAAGCTCTCTCGTAGCTATTTGATCGTTTCATATAAATTCTTGTAAATAGATAACAATAGTATATAAAAAAATTTTACCCCTTTTAGAAATAACTTAATTGCAAATGTTTTTCTTTCTATTAGTAAAAGACGTTTAAAGCGTCTAAATGTTGCACCCGTCAGAAAATTTCTTAGAAGGTTTTAGAATATTGCTTTTCTGTGTGAGGTTTTTTTTTTCAAAAAACGACGGGATATAGGTGTTTTCATTAGTACAACATTCTTGGCCACTCCGTCGTACTATGCCAATAATTTGGTTATAGCCCTAGTATACATATTCGTACTCAAACCTCTACATTTTTTGAATTCGTTGCGGTGTTTTTTCTCTAAGTGGCGTTTAATATTGGCATTAGTTTGTTTGCTTGGCAATGAACTCCCTATTGACATTTGTTAGGCGCAACATTTGCATTTAGCGCTTGCTCAATTTTTTTCAAAAAAACTCCAAAATGGATTGGATGACATTTTTATCTGAAAATATGTATACTATAAAGTTTGGTTTGTGGTTCACTAAAAACTGTAGATTATCTTACCATTCGCAGAATATAAGGAGTGCGCTCGAAATAAATAGTGCACGTGATTATCGTTATAAAATTAAAACCATCAGGTTAATTCTTTAAATCTTTTTTCTGTGTTAATTAATATTTTATTAAAATTTAAAATTAAACAAACTTTAACATATTTTATTTTTTCTTTATAAAATTTTTAACTTTTTCTGGAATACCTTCCATTAGGGCTTTAACTGTAGCTTCCGTAACTTTTTTTGAGGAGGTTGCCCACTTTTTCTTAAACTCGCTTTCACTTTTTGAAGTTCCTTTAGTGTCCTTTAAATGTTTTTTTACTAAAGCCCAATACCTTTCAATTGGCCGAAGTTCCGGACAATTTGGTGGATTAGCCTCCTTTGGCACAAATCTGATACCATTGGTTCGATACCACTCAATCGTTGCTTTACTGTAGTGGCAAGTAGCGAGATCGGACCAGAAATATGATGGTATATCATGTCTTTTAATAAAAGGAAGAAGTCGCCTCTGCAGACACTCTTTTATGTAAACATCACCATTTATTGTACCAGAAGTGACAAAGGAACTGCTTCTTTGACCACACGTGCAAATGGCTTGCCAAACCAAAAATTTTTTTGGGAATTTAGATTTCTTTTGCACACGAAATTCTTCTGCAACATTTCCTCTTCTATCTGCAACATAGAATTCTTGCCCGGGAAGTTGCTTAAAATCCGACAGCACATAAGTTTCGTCGTCCATAATGCAGCATTGAAAATTGTTCAAAAAATCCCTTTGCAGAGCTTTCGCACGCTGTTTTGCCACCAAATTCTTTTTCGAATTTCTATCTGGAACTTTTTGCACTTTATATGTTCTCAGACCAGCCTCTTTTTTAACTTTTCTTACCGAAGTCTCGGAGCACTTTGCCTTTTGGGCCACTTTTCTTCCAGAGAGATAGGGATGTTTAAACAAAATTCTTTTAATTTTCTCAGCCATCTTGCGATCCGAAAATCCTTTTTTTCTACCGCTGCCTCGCTTTCTGTCGATGGTCAGGGACTGTTTATATTTTTTTATTACCCTAGACACCGTATTTCTGGATACATTTGCAAGCCTCGCGATAGTTTTGTACCGGCAACTTGGATTTTCGTTAAAAATTTTAGCAATACGTTTACGGACTTCTTGTTGATTCGACATTTTTACAGAAATAAATTTTGATACTGACATGAACTTTAGCACGTGGTTTTCTAAAGTATTAGCAATTATAAAAAAATAACGGTATTGATTTTGAACACATGGTATTAAAACTAGATGCCTAAAAGTATGCACTATTCATTTCGAGCGCACTCCTTAAATAGAGAGTATTTTTTGCCAAATAAAATTTAACCGTTTTATACCCTCCACCACAATTAGTTGTGAAGAGGGTATATTAAGTTTGTCATTCCGTGTGAAACTTTTTTATTATTCATCTCAGACCCTATAAAGTATATATATATTCTGGGTCCTTGAGTAATTTTAAGTCGATTTAGCCATGTCCGTCTGTCTGTCCGTCTGTTGAAAACACGCTCACTTTCGAAAAACTCAAAAGAAATAAACAAACTTGGTGTCAAATTGCTTGTAGTTATCCTAAGCAGTTTGGGATTGAAATCCAGCAAAATCTTTTCAATAGGATCTGAGCTATGAATCAAAAACTGACATAAATTGTGGAACAATGCATAGAATGATATAAGATTTTGCAAAAATTCGTTTTATTCGACTGGCAATTACGCTGTAAGATTTCGTGAAGAGCGGGTTATAATTAACCCTAGGCCCCATATATACCCTACTCCCGGAAAACAGTATAGTAAGCCTAAAACCCTAACTAACAATGCAATCATAACAAATTTTGGCGCGTCACAGTTAAATAGGACTAGAAATAAAACTATTAAGTTTCGTGAAGATCGGTCCATAATTTACCATAGGCCCCATATAAAACCTACTTCCGGAAAACAGTTTAGTACGCCTAAATCCGCAAAAAATAATGCTATCATAACAAAATTTGGTACATCATAGTTTTATTGAACGAGAAATAAGACTTTAAAATTTTGTGAAGAACGGTCCATCCTTTACCATAGGCCCCATATAAACCTAACTCCCGGAAAACAGCTTGGTAAACCTTAATCCGTAAAAAATAATGCTATCATAACAAAATTTGGAACATAAAAGTTTTACAGGACTAGAAATAAGACTGTGAAATTTCGTGAAGATCGGTCCATAATTTACCATGGGCCCCATATAAACCTTACTCCCGGAAAACAGCTTAGTACGCCTAAAAACGTAAAAAATAATGCTATCATAACAAAATTTGGTACATCACAGTTTTATTGAACGAGAAATAAGACTTTAAAATTTTGTGAAGAACGGTCCATCCTTTACCATAGGCCCCATATAAACCTTTCTCCCGGAAAACAGCTTAGTACGCCTAAATCCGTAAAAAATAATGCTATCATAACAAAATTGGGAACATAAAAGTTTTACAGGACTAGAAATAAGACTGTGAAATTTCGTGAAGATCAGTTCTTAATTTACCCTAGGCCCTATATAAACCTTACTCCCGAAAAACAGCTTAGTACGCCTAAAAACGTAAAAAATAACGCTATCATAACAAAATTTGATACATCACAGTTTTATAGAACTAGAAATGACACTGTGAAATTTGGTGAAGATCGGTGCATAACTTACCATAGGCCTCATATAAAGCCCACTCTGGTAAAATAATTAAATATGGCCAGAAAAAATGTTATGCAATTTTGTGATATACGGTCCATAATTTTCCTTAGATTCCATTTTAGCAGCCTTCTGAAATTCACTGCAAACGCTTAAACTAACTGCACCGCTGTATTGAAATTTATGTTTTTTAATACCAGAAATCGTTCTGCAGAATTTGGGATGATTGGTTCATAGCTTACCATGGCTTTTATATAATTTGTTCCCTTGAAAATCATTTAAGTTCAGCTTAAACTGATATTCTACTCAAACCTTTTAAAATTGATTCTGATTGTCGGTCAATAATTTTATATATGTAGGTCTAAACCGCAACAAATTTTAATGCAGATGTCTGTTTTTACAAAGATTATAATAATAAATAGACATCATACAGATATTACTCCTAAAACATTCGAAGTGTCGGTGGAGGTTATCAAAGATTCGGCACAGCCTAAAAACAATTTCAGTATTCTCAATTAAATGATTAAAAAAAATATTTACACTAATAATACCCGTATTCATAAAAACTTTTAAAATTAATAAAGGTTTTAAGATCAAATTTAGTATGAAAATTGTCCTTAATAAACGTTTGCTAAATTTAATAATCATTTATGAATACGGGGGTTAAGATTTTTTACTTAGTTTATTTACCGTTTGGTTTTATGTAGACCCTATATTAATTAAAATATAAATTACAGTTTTGTTAACTTTGTTGTTCTCGTTCCGTTTATAAATGCGAATTGTTGTGACAGTTTTTGTGAAATAGTTCTCACAGAAACACTTTTTCTCAAATTTTTGCCGTATTTTTTTTTTTTTTTGATAAAAAAAAAAACTAAAATGACTGATCATTTTCGCATTGTAAAATATCCAGAAACACTTGTGTGAGAAAATTAATTTTTTGTTTGAAATTACATCGTTTTTTATTCAATTAATTTGTTTCTTGCGAAAACTTTTACGATGCAAAAATTACAGGAATGAGCTACTGATACATAAAATACATAATAATTTGTAAATTTTTAATATCTATTTGTTGCAGCTTACGCACGTGCAAAAACTAAAGGGTACATCTGATGATGTCAGCAGAAAAATCATCCGTGGTATATTTACGGATGAACTGCTACAGCTGTTCAATTGGGAAGGGAGATGTAAGAGGTTTCCATTTGCAAAGCTTTCCATTTGTAACAGAATTTTAAGAGGTAAATACATATGTACATATTTTACCGTCTCTTTAATATAATATTTAATTTCTTCTTCAAATTTCAGAAGTTTTCCAAAACCTACCTGCGCAGAAATTTGAAAAAAACATAAAAAAAGCTATTCGCCAAAGCCACAGTAGATTGAAATATAGAATATATAAAAAAAAACTAAAAGAATAATTGCTTTATAATTTCTATTCTTTTTTTGTTTAATAATAATTAAACGTATACATAATTAGTTAACTTGGATTGATATACATATTCATTAGGTGTGACTGATACAAGGATGATAAAAAGTGTAACCACCAACAAAACTCAAAATTACACTTGAAATTAAACAGAATTACCCGATTAAAATGAAATTGCAGCTGATATAAAATTATTTTTCTTTCTAAAATAAAACGTTTAAAAAAAAAAGAAAAAACACAAAAAAAATCATTAAAAGGAGATCAATATTAGTCAAACTATTTAAGTTCTCATTGTAATTTAAAATTAATTAACAAAAATAACCTTTAAGACTAAAAATAAATTAATAAAAGCTAAAATTACTTAAAATAACGTATTCAAATTCCACAATGTTCACTGGCGTTCCTTTATAATGGGTGTTTTTTTAAGCTCGATGGAACTTATGAACTCTCACTTTTTGATATATCGATCAATATGCTTTAGCAAATCATCATGAATAGATTCATGCTTGAACGGCGCTTACAAATTTATTTTTAAATCAATTAACGGTTCGCGCAACATACCCGTTTTCAAATGAAACCAATATGGTTTTTAGGATTTTTTTGGAGAAATAAAAAATATGAGTTTAATTTTTCTATAAAAGACAAAGCCACATACACATTATGGTGGCCATTTTTGCAACATCACTTGATAGCACCAGGCAAAAAAAGTTTATTTTTTATCTAAAAAATATCTTAAAAGTTTGAAGCTAATCTTTCAATAATTCGATTATGTATAATAAGTTCAAAAATATTAAAGTGAACACGTTAAGTCAATGAATGGGCTTATTTGGTTCCTTTTTATGTATTTAATATGAAGTTTGGTAACGATTTGGTAAAGAAAAGTCGATTGAAATGTTAAATAGCAAAAAACTCAATTTTTTTGGTTTCTGTCAAATTTTTTATCAGCCCAATTATGAATAAAAATTCCCCGGGAGTTTTTTCCTTTTTCTCATTTTTACAATTAAGTTAATACTAGATGACCCGTGCGAATATTTCGCACCGTTAGTTGTCATTTTTGTAACATAAAATGAAAATAATTAATAGTAATTTTAGTAACTTCAATACATTTTAAAATATAATTTTTATCAATTAAAATATTAATTTTTCAATTTCTAATTATTTTTCGTCATTAGTGTTAGAAATAAGCTTTAAAATGAGATATCATTCATTAAATTTGATGCAGTGGTATGGGAGATATTTGCAACCGACAAAAAAAAGTGCTTTAGAAATAATATATACTAGATGACCCGTGCGAATATTTCGCACCGTAATTTTTATCAATGAAAATATTAATTTTTCAATTTCTAATTATTTTTCGTCATTAGTGTTAGAAATAAGCTTTAAAATGAGATATCATCCATTAAATTTGATGCGGTGGTAGGGGAGATATTTGCAACCGACAAAATAAGTGCTTTAGAAATAATATATATGATGATAGGAAAAATGGGAGAAGGGAGAGAACTCCCGGGGTATTTTTTATTCATAATTGGTCTGTATATGTAAAAGTTTTTTTTCTAGATGACAAATTAATCAAAATGAAGATGCAATTATGTTTTTAAAAAGGTATAACACCCCAAAATCGGCTTAGAACTAGCCCAGCAATAAATAATGCTACAGACCACTTATGTGCCAATTATTATTTAACCAAAAACTGCGAGCACTAACCTTTTACATTTTTGAAATTGATTTGTGCAACATAATTTTTTATTTAAAATACTAAAAATTGTGAGATATTAAAATTTCCAATTACAGAAAAACACTACGTTACGGTACGTTACATTGCACTGCATTACTGCCCGTATATACCAGAGATTATGTTAACCTAGGTCTACACTGAAGATAAATATCTCGGCAGAAAAATCATCCGTGGTATATTTACGGATGAACTGCTACAGCTGTACAATTGGGAAGGGAGATGTAAGAAGTTTCCATTTGCAAAGCTTTCCATTTGTAACAGAATTTTAAGAGGTAAATACATATGTATATACAAACATATGCCCATATTTTACCGTTTCTATTATATAATTTAATTTCTTCTTTAAATTTCAGAAGTTTTCCAAAAGCTACCTACGCAGAAATTTGAAAAAAGCATAATAAAGGCTATACAGCAAAGCCACAATAGATTGAAAAATAATTGCTTTATAATTTCTGTTCTTTTTTTTTTGTTAAATAATAATTTAGAAATATTAAAACGTATAATTAGTTAACTTGGATTGATATATTCATTACAGTTAGCTGAGAGTATCGGCAAATTAGCTGCATCATTTTGTTGAATGTAAAGCAATTAGAACGATTTTAGTTAGCAGTCTCAATCTGTAAGCCCCCTTTTAGACAGGCAAAGTTTACTTTGGCAAAGTTTGTTGAATTCTCTTTTAAACTTTGTTTCGTGTTTAGACACGTAAAGTTTAATTTGACAAAGTTTTGTTTTCTTTTGTTTAGAATATCATATATAAGAAGCGTTGCCAGAATGATGATTTTATCATATTTTTGATTATTTTTTAACAAAAATATAATTTAAAGATTTTTTTCTCAAATGATGATTTTTTTTATTTTTAGAAATTATGATTTACTTTAAGTTTGTTTGTACAGAATACATACACAATTCTATTAAAACAGTAAATTTTTTAAGCAATGAAGTTTTGTATCAGCTTTCTGTTTATTAGTTTTGCACACTTTTGTACCAAGTGTCTAGAATACACAAAATTAAAAAAATATTAAAAAAGCATCTTATACTATGTTCACACTTGGGTTCTTAAACGCGTTTAAGCAGCTCGTACGTGATTAGTCTGTGTTCATACGGCTCAAGGCGAATTGACATGATTGCTACTTTATAGGCAAGAGGGACGAGGGGAAAAGAAACGAGTACACAGATGCTTGTACTGTCTTTAAGGCCCAAATACATTGATCAAAATACTTATCAAGCATTGTGGTAGTATTAGTGAAAATGTGTTTGTATGTGTCACACCGACGATGCTGGATGGAAAATCAAAAAATTAAGATATGACGGCGAATATTACGTCAAGCACACGTACACGATGAATTCGCCGGCTGGACAAGCATTTGACAAGTGTATTTTGGCCTTTACGTTTTGCTTTTTCATTCGTTGTTTAATTTTGTTATTATTTTCAATATCAAAAAAGCACATGCCGTCAACATGACATGAATCCGTATTTATTTCTTTGGCCAATTGATTATTAATTTTCAGTTTATTTTTCTTTTATAAGCTAATAAGACCTAATGATGTTGATGTAAATAAAAAAACAATTTTATTTCATTTCACCCGACGTTTCGTCACTTTTTTGGTGACTTTTTCAAGGGTCGTCTATTTAAATAAAAATAATAAAAGGATAACATTAATACAAAAATATTTTTTCACAACAAGCAAACACAACTTACAAAAATATATATTATTTTACATTAAAAACATCGACAGGTTTATAATAAAATTAAACTGCACAAACATATTTAACAAAAACAGTAAAGCACAACTTAAAGTTATTATCACAGAAATAATTATATTGCGGTTCTATAACAGGCACTAATATTGTCAACATCTTCATTGTGGTTCATTGTTTTCATTATGTGTTGTTGTATTCTTAAGCTTTCTATCGTATATCTCTTTCTCTCCCCTCGTTCAAAATCCAACACTCTCACTTGTTCTGTTTTAAAGGAGTGAGATGTAGAAATCATGTGTTGCGATAATGCACTTGTTTCTCTTCTCTTTAATATATCATTTTGATGTTCTCCTATTCTCTTTTCAAGGGAGCGCTTTGTTGTTCCTATATAAATTAAGTCACAGTTCTGATCGTCCCTTCCGTTACACTTTACTTCGTAAACAACATTACTTTGTTGTAGTTTTTCTATTGGCGCCTTTACTCTTGAAAATATTGCACTTAAAGTTGTATTTGGTTTGTATGCAAAGTTTATTTGTTCTGATTTTATTGTTGTCCTTATGTGTCTATTATCCGTCAAGCCAGGTATGTATTTTACACTGTAAAATTGTTTGCCTTTTTCAGGGTTGTCATCATTATTAATGTTTTTGCTTTGTTCATGTTTTAGTGTATCGTTGATAAGTGTATTTATTAATTTTTTAGGGAAACTATTGCTACATAAAATTTCTGAGATTTTGTCGATATTTTTGTTATGATATTGCGGGTCGCTTATATTTAATACTCTTGATATAAAATTTTTTGCTGTATTGATTATCTGGTTTTTGGGTTGTGTCGCGTTGTAATTCATTATTCTGCCAGATGAAGTTTCCTTTGCGTACCAGTCAAACTTAATCACATCTTGCTGTCTACGTAGTCTAATATCGAGGTACGCAATTTCACAATTTTTCTCAAGTTCTACTGTAAATTTAATTTTGGGGTGGTGACTATTGAAGGTGTTCAGAATAATATCTTTGTCTTTGATGTTGATTATGGCTAATATATCGTCTACATACTTTATTATGTATTTTATGTGAATATTTTTATTTCTAAGTTCCGTGATTGCATCGTCAAGTAAGGTGTCAAGTACTATATCTGCTATAGTAGGCGAAAGAGGATTGCCCATTGGCATGCCGAAGATCTGGTTATAGACCTTTTCTTCATACACAAAGTAGTTATTGTCCGTTAAGCAGAATTGGAGGATTTGCAGAAATTTGGAACTAGGGATTTTTGTAAATTCTTTAATTTTGTCCCATTTTTTCATTATATTTTTAATTGCCGTATAGACTGGGATATTTGTAAAAAGCGAAATAACATCAAAAGATACTAAGACTTCATTTTCGTTGAGCTGCATAGTCTCTAATTGTGTTTTCACCTGCGTAGAATTCTTTACATTATATTTATCCGAAATGATATGCTTTAGTATTTGACCCACGTATTTTGAAAGACTATAGCAAGGGACTTGTATTGAGGACACGATAGGTCGAAGAGGTGTTCCAGGTTTGTGGATTTTTGGCAATCCATATATCCTAGGTGCCGTTGCCGCAGAACACATTAGTTTGCGTTTTTGCCAAGAGTCAATGTAGTTTCCCCTATGTAGTTCTGCAATAATATTGTTATTCTCCCGCTGCAGTTTAGTCGTGGGATCTGACCTAACAGATCGATATGTATTTTTGTCATCTAAAAGTTTGTTCATTTTTTCTTTATATTCGTTCCTGTACATGATTACTGAATCATTTGAACGCCAATGCATGTTCAAAGAAGAAAAAGGAAGAATCTTGTCAATAAGACATGAGCCGTATGAACTCAGACTTAGATTAGCGGTTTTTAAGTTTGAAATTATTTGTGAAAAAACCCCGTATTATTATAAAGTTTCATGTAAAGGGTGGTTAAATTGTAAGGGCCGATGTTGAATGTGAACCACAACTAAACGCCAAGTTTTTTTCCGAATTTTATTTGACATTTCTCTATTTCAGACTTACTTAGGGTAGCCAGATTTTAAATTCGGAAAAACAGTACATTGAATACAAAAAAACAGTACAATCAAGAAAAAAACAGTACATTTTTTTTTGACGAAAACATATTCATTTGTTTTAATTAGTAACCCCCAATTTCACCAAGTTCAGCTATAATTAACTATTAGTTCGAGCTGTCAAAACATATTGTGAGCTGGAAGTTAAAGTAATAGTTAGTTTTAACTGAAATTGGGGTAAATATTTTACACTTTTGATTGAATATGCAACAACAATTATATAGAGAAATACACTTATGCCCGTTTTCACATCTTACCGATAGCTAAAAGTAGACTTTAACCGCTCTTATAAATAATGTTTCATTATTAAAACTTTAATTTAATCTAAAGTGAGCGATAAGGTAAATTAATGCTCATCGTGCCTGGTAGGTAAAAGTTAAGTTGTAATAATGGAACACTTTTTATACGGTTGATAAAATCCTACCTTTAGCTATCGCTAAGTTGTGAAAACGGGCCTTAAAATGTGTAACGTCAACGGAATTATTTCCATTTTATGGCATTTCAGAAATATATGAAATTACTCCATTTGCGTTTAAGAAGCAAACACCACAAACGAAGCATTTGGCCAGGAAAACCATAACATTGCTGTAAGCCATATAAGAAAGGAGAAAAGTGTTACTAAGCTCAAAACAATTAACTCATTGATTGTGTAAGTACGATTTTCTTTAAACATATTCGTATTTAAAGCAATTTTCACTACACACATAGTTGCACAAATCATATAGAATTTGAGAAAATGTTTGTTTCCTAAATTAATTTTCCAATTTTAAACAATTTTTAAATTATTTACGGCTAATTTTACCAAGTTCAGCTATAATTAACTATAACTAAAACAAAAGGTTTTTTGACTTTTATAATGAAAGTTAATTAAACCTGAACTTGGTGAAATTGGCCATTAATTTATAAAATCCAAAAAAAAAAAAATAGTTTGGTTTATTTTTATTTCGCAAACTCTGAAAATATTTAAAATCAAGTGCAATTGAAAACGATGAATATTTTCAGTAAAATTTTTGTAAAAATTAACTTATCTTTTTCTTATTTCAGTAGTTTAGGTAAAGAAAATTGGTATTACGTATTTTTATAAATTTTGAATACGGATAATTTTCCAAATTTGTTTGTTTTCAATTTGACGTGATTTCGATTTCCAGAACATGCCCGAAAATTAAAAAAGTTCTAAAAATTAACGATAATTGTGTTGGAATAAGTATTTTTTTAGTACTTGAAAAAAATTTAGATTTTATTTTTGTCTTTCTCAGGGGTGGAAAGGGAAAGACTATTGGAAGAGGTAGCCATAAAATCATAACAACATGAAAATATACCACTGCTACGAGCCACCCATTATAATTAAGATTTATACTGTGTATTTATGAGAAAACAATGACCACAGCGTAAAAACTCTTATTATTTTAGAACTTTTTTTTAACACAACATAATTTTTGTAAGCCAGTACTGTTAAATATAGACTGTGCAAAAAAAAACAGTACAAAAAACTGTACAAAATGTAAAAAACAGTACATTTGCGTACTGTTCTAGGAGTTGTGCATAAAACAGTACAATTGCAAAAAATCAGTACATGTACTGCTTAAAACAGTACGTATGGCAACCCTAGACTTACTCAATTTGAACCATGGAGAGATACACAATCCAACAACGTGTTAAAGTTATCCAGACTTATTATGAAAATGGGCGTTCAAATCAAAATGCATATCGTGCACTTCGTGATTCAGTGATGAGGCACATTTTCACCTCAGTGGATTCGTCAATAAACAGAATTGCCGCATTTGGGCGAATGAGAATCCAAGAGTGATTGTCGAAAAACCAATGCACCCACAAAGAGTGACTGTTTGGTGCGGTTTATGGGCTGGCGGCATCATCGGGCCGTATTTTTTCCAAAATGAGGCCGGTCAGGCAGTTACTGTGAATGGTGTTCGCTATCGTGAGATGATAACGAACTTTTTATGGCCCGAATTGGAAGATATGGATGTGGACGATATGTGGTTTCAGCAGAACGGTGCCACTTGCCACACAGCTAACGAAACAATGGCTCTTTTGCGCAACAAATTCAATGGCCGTGTTATCTCACATAATGGCGATGTCAATTGGCCGTCAAGATCATGTGATTTGACACCGTTGGACTTTTTTTCTTTAGGGTTATTTGAAAGAAAATGTGTACGTCGATAAGCCAGCAACAATTCAAGAGCTAAAGGATGAGATAATTCGGCACATTAACGGCATAGAACCTCCATTATGCCTCAGGGTCATCGAAATTTTGGACCATCGGATGGAGGTGTGCCGCCGTGGACGCGGCGCCCATTTGGCCGATATTTTGTTCCGTGCATAATTGAGTAATACCAATATATCATAATAAAATAAAATTACAAAAATTTCCTAAATAGTTTGTGTTTTATTCAAAATCAAGTATTTAGTACGAAAAGGTAAAACTAATGGAACTTAAGAAGCTTTTAGTTTAAAAATTCCACCTTCCATTCAATATTCAATATTTTATCAATGAGTTTTTTAAATAGGTACATAAAATTTTCTCAAAATTATTATACAATTATATTACTTTGATATCAAAACAAAAAATCATATTAAATTAAGAACCCTTAAGATTTCATTTGATGTATCAGCTCATTATTATAAATAATACTTCATAATAACACGGCAAAAGACATTCAAAAGAATTAATAAATGCATGGGTCCCAAGGATAATACACACAGAAAAAATTATTTTTCCAATTCAAACAAAAAATTTGTAGAATCAAAAAATGTTTTGTCTGAAATCGGTCCTATAAACAAATTTGCAAATTCAAACAATATATTTGCATTTTGTTTATAATTTAACTGAATCAAACAAAAAGTTTACTGAAATTCATATACATACTAAATTTCAAAATAAAAAAAGAATAAACTTATTCCACCATGGTTAGCACTGTATGAAAGAAGATGACGGCAGAGCAGAGCCGCCGGCTAGCTTTGAGACACATTTTTTTTTTGTTGGAATAATTTTTGAACTAAGTCTTTTTTATACACACAACACAATGTTTTTCTTTATCACTCTCTGTTGCTGTATCCTTTCCTTTGCTAAAGAAGAAATGTAACCAAAAACCGCAGCAGACCGACCCGATATGTTTTTCGTCATCATTCTATTTTTGTATTTGATGTACATATTTAACTAAACAGTTGGAAAAAATTGAATACGGGGTTTTGTTTCTTGTAATGTTGTTTCTGCTATTGTTTTTCTTATAGTCGCACTTTTTTAAAGCGTCCAAAAAAAGAATGTGTGTGTTTTTTGTTGTTGTTCTTATATTTCACATAAAGAAGTGTTGCTTACGATCAAAAAAAAAAAATGCAAAAAGACGACAACATTAAAGAGCGTTAAATATTTCATACAAAATTATGAAAACTTGACACCAATAACGCGTTTATTATATTTTTGAAGAGTTGTCCACATTTTTGTTGGCTAAATAAAAATCAAACAAAAACTTTAATTGAATCAGTAAAACAATTTGTAGAAATTAAAAAAATTTTCAAACAAGCGTTTGTTTAAAAATAATTCGGCAATAATTTTTTCTTTGCAAGGAAAATCAAAATATTAAACCTAATGCTATTTTTTTATTAAAGAAACAGATTCAAACATTAAAAGACATTGAAAATAGTTTTAAAATGTGAATTTGATACAAAATTATACATTTATACAAATTAAAAGTTGATTAGTTTATGAGGTTTTATTTAAATTTCTTCGTATAATTTACAAACAGTAAATGCGTGTTTTTAAATCTAAGTTGTCAAACCTTTTCTTGCTTCTATTAACTATTAAAAATAAATGTATAAATTAAATAAATCTAACTAACTCAACTATTAATTTCCATTGCATAAAATATTCGTCCCTGTTTAATCCAAAAAGAAAACTTTTTTATTTTTGTTTCAGTTCGAAATGTTATTTATTCTTATTTGACCTTTATTTTTATAATTATTTAATCGTGAGGTCTTTTTATTTATAAAATATTATATTTATTTATTTCAATATTTCGCTTACCTTTTGGTAACAAAATGAAATAACTAGGTATTTAATTTTTTTTTTAATTTTATATTGTGTGTTTTGAAATGTAATTATTTAAAAAGTTTTAAATTTCATAATTTTAGGCGAAAATTATACCATTTTGACACATACAGTATCGAACAAAACCTAACCACCCCCTCAGATTATTTTTTTTAAATGATAATTTTTTTAAGAAAACAAAACTATTAAAATTTTTTTTTTATTTATTTATCAGGCATGTCACAAATTCCGATAGGAATGAACCACTTTCGATCGGAATGAAATTCTATGACAGGCCTGTATATCTTTGTTATTGAAAAACACACATTTAAGGAATTCAGAATTTAATAAAAAAAAAGTTAAGATTCAACAAATATTTTAAGTCGCAAATATAAGCGGACTAAACTAAAGCACCCCCAACTTAAGGTACAAAAAAAAACTATTGAAATCAATATTTCGTTGCGAATTCTTTATTCTGGATGACACACGCACATCTTTTAGGCATATAGGATATTAAATTATTAATTATTTCAGGTGATATTGCTTCCCAGGCTATTTTTGCGGCTTCAAATACATTTTCTTTGGTTTTTCAATTTCCTCGGTTGATTTTTAAGTTAACGATCTCCCACAAGTTCTCGATTGGGTTAAGATCATTTATCAAGACATCAATTGAGTGCAAAATATTCGATCAAGAGATCAATTATTTCTAGGCTAATTAAAAAGTTTTTGCAGACTGGTCGCACATCTCCAACTCACTCTGGAGGAAGGCCACGTGAAACTTCGCGACATGAATACTCCTTAATTAAAAGGACACTCCAAAAAGGAAAAACAAAATGTAGATATTTTAAATTTAAAATATGATTATATTTTACAAATCGTGCAATTTAAAATCAATTTTAAACAAATTTGTTTCGACTTTTATTAAAAAATAATCAAACAAAAACATAGTTAAAGTTCATGGGTATTTAATAATTTCATTAAATTTATATTTATTTTGTTAAGCTGGAGGATTATTTTTTAAAAAATGAATTATTAATTAGTATTGTGGTTATTTTGTTGAACTATTTATGGTTTTAAATCCAAATTTTTAATATTTTTAATTTAATTTTCATTAAATTATTTTTAGGAAGAAAGGAATTTTACAACATGAAAATAATTAAAATTGTTATTGATAATCTTTCATTCTTGACCGTGGCCGGGGCTCAAAACATGTCAAGGTAACCTTCCGGCCAGGGTTTATTATTTCATTAAAAGCAAAAACAAAATCAAAAATATTTTATAAATTTGTTATTGCTTTCTACAGACATTCATATTATTTTTTTTTTTTTTAAATTTTCAACGCCACAAATTAGAAGTGTTTGAAATTTAACAATTCAAGATGAATTTCTATAGAAAGTAACAACAAAATTATAAAATATTTTTGTTTTTGCTTTCGTCACTTTTTTAGAAAAAATCATCAAAAGCCCTGTTTTTATTATATGTATTTATTTCTATTGTTGACGTTTCGCTTTTATTTGACAATTAATTACTGGAAATATTCCAGTATAAACAGAATTTGTTGTGTCTGTTTTCGCATTCAAATACAGAAACACTTTTATCTCATAAATCGAGAAACGCTAAAATTTTTTGTTTCACACTTCATGTAAGAAATTTTACGATGCGAGAAATACAGAAACCAGCTACTGGTGTAAATCCGCCTTGTTCTCGTTAAAAATAAATGAAAAATAAGTACCTATACCGGGTTTTAACTGAATTTTGTAAGTGATCATACACGATTTTTCATTCGCTATCCATTGTTTAACCATCCTAGACGTGTGCTTGGGATAGCTATCGTGTTGAAAGACCAAAGCAAGTGGTATTTTCCAAGATGCGTGTGGCAACATTACTCCATCGAAATTTTTTGTATTTTTTTGACCTCATAATTTCATTGATTTTATACCTAAATCGGTACAATTACTAGAACGGAAGAACACCACTAGACCGTTATGTTAGCACAACTATGGTAGAATAAGTACAAGGTATGTACCTACATACATAGCTGTAAAAAATGGCATTGTTAACGAAGTACAAAAAAATGATAAATATATGTAATATTTTAAATTTATAATAAAGGGTGATTAAATTTTAAGGGCGGATGTTGATTTTCAATAAACTACAAATTATTGTAATTTCTTTTTATTATGATGATATTGGTATGGAAAATTATGTATGGAACAAAATATCGGTCAAGTGACCGCTGCGACCTTGGCGGCACACCTCCATCCGATGGTCCAAATTTTCGATGACGCTGAGGCATAATTGAGGTTCTATGCCGTTAATGATTCGAATTATCTCACCCTTAAGCCCTTTCAAATAAGAAAGTTGTCCAACGGTGTCAAATTACATGATCTTGGCGGCCAATTGACATCGCCGCCACCACGTGAGATAACACGGCCATTGAATTTGTCGCGCAAAAGAGCCATTGTTTCGTTAGCTGTGTGGCAAGTGGCCCCGTCCTGTTCAAGCCACATATCGTCCACATCCATATCTTCCAATTCAGGCCATAAAAAGTTCATAATCATCTCACGATAGCGAACACCAATCACAGTAACCGCCAGCCCATAAATCGCACCAAACAGTCACTCTTTGTGGGTGCATTGGTTTTTCAACAATCACTCTTGGATTATCATTCGCCCAAATGCAGCAATTCTGCTAATTGATGAATCCACTGAGGTGAAAATGTGCCTCATCACTGAATCACGAAGTGCACGATAAGCATTCTAATTTTAAACGCCCATTTTCATAATAAGCCTGAATAACTTTAACGCGTTGCTTGATTGCGTATCTTTCCATGGTTCAAATTGAGTTAGTCTATAATTGAGAAATGTCAAATGAAATGCAGAAAAAAACTTGACGTTTAGGTGTGGTTCACATTCAACATCGGCCCTTAAAATTCAACCACCCTTTAATTAAATTGTTTAATTATGGGTAGTAAATAAGTGAATGGGTAAGCGCCGGTTTACTCAACAACTGTAAATCAGTCTCCCATTTATTATATGTAGTTAAAAAAAATAACATAACCTTTTCAAATTCATATGGTCTGTATTGGTAGTTTAAACGGCCAATTTTTTGCGTTTAAAGATGGTTTGCTTATACCGAAATATGTTTACTGAGTTATAGATTTGTTGGGTTAAACACAACTTAAACCAAAAAGATAGTTTAACTTGCTCTGATTGATTAGCCCTTAAATTATTTAAATTGTTAAATTAGAATAATTAAATTTTTTGAATCACATGTGATATTAAACAGAAAATTAATTTATTATTTTACAAAATGAAAATAAACAAAGCTTTTTTATTTTTAACATTTTATTTGAAACATCTGACTAACTAAAAGATTTCACGGCATACAAATCTGTGGCATTTTGACAAAACATCTTAAGTCAAATTTAAAAAGTGGGAAAAAATGTTGTTAGTCATGCGAAATTTCATTTAAAAAACGTTTTTGTTTACGGTTTAAAATTTTGTATTATTAACGAAATTTTTCTTTAATTTTAGTTTATTTTATTATTTAATCTATATATGTACTAGCTTAACCCGGTGCGCTTCGCAACACTGCTTTAACCACTTTATCGATTGAGAGATATTTAATATATGCATCCTATGGAAGGTATTTCTCCCCTGCGCCTACCCGCTTTATTTTTATATTTAAAAGTGTAGTTTACCATAAGAGTGACTTCTACAAAGTTTGAACATTATCACTTTAACAGTTTTTAGGATATCCGATATTAAACATTGGCGTCCTATGGAGTGTAACACTTCCCCCGCTGCTATTTAAATTTTGGGACTCAGAGGATCCTACTACCAAAAGTTCAACAAAATGCTTGCAGCGGCTCTTATTAATATTTCTATCTCTGAGGGGAACTGCTCCTCCTCTGTCTACCCCGCCCATTACTATATTGAAATTTAAAGTTTGCCATAATAGTAGTTTTAACTACGTTTGAAGACTCGCCCTTTAATAGTTCTTCAGTTGAGCGATATTTAATATATACATCCTATGAGAGGTATTCCCCCCTGCGCCTACCCGCTTTATTTTTATTTTCAATAGTGTAGTATACCATATTAGTGACTTCTACAAAGTTTGAACATTCTCCCTATAACAGTTCTTAAGATATGCGATATTAAACATTGGTGTCCTATGGGGAAAACCACTTCCCCCACTGCTACTTTATTTCAATTTTGGGACTCAGAAGATCCTACTACCAAAATTTCAACAAAATGCGTGCAGTGGCTCGCTCTTATTAATATTTCTATCTATGAGGGGTACTGCTCCTCCCCTGTCTCTCCCGCCCATTTTTATATTGAAATTTATAGTTTACTATAATAGTAGCTTTAACCACGTTTGAAGACTCTCCCTTTAAAAGTTCTTCAGTTGATCGATATTTAATGTATGCATCCTATGGGAGGGATTTCCCCCCCTGCGCCTACCCGCTTTATTTTTATTTTCAAAAGTGTAGTATACCATAAGAGTGACTTCTAGAAAGTTTGAACATTCTCGCTATTACAGTTCTTAAGATATGCGATGTTAAACATTGGCGTCCTATGGGGGATTCCAATACCCCCGCTGCTATTTTATTTCAATTTCGGGGCTCAGAAGATCCTACTACAAAAAGTTCAGCAAAATGCGTCCAGCGGCTCTTAAGATATGCGATAATTAATATTGGCATTCTATGGGGGGTACCAATTCCCCTGCCCCTATCGAAAAAATAAGTAGCCTATTTTATTTTTAGGGCTGACGTGAAGTTACTGTAAAAATTTCAGGAAAATCGGTTCAGTAGTTTCGGAGTCTATAAGCCAACAAACAAACAAACAAACAAACAAACAAACAATTAAACAAACATACAAACATTTGTCATTTTTATATATATAGATAATGGCTAGACCGATTTTGGATTTCAAAATCAACTAACCATCATCACTCCTCCCTGTACCTTCCCTAAAAATTTTATGGCAATCGGTCGAGCCGTTCTCGAGTTATGGAGTGACAATCAAAATGTACACTTCTTTTTATATATATAGATATAAAAGAAAGTCGTGTTAGTTACACCACTTATAACTCAAGAACGGCAGAACAGATTTGGCTGAAAATTGGTAGGGAGGTAGCTTAGAGCCAGGAGACGGACATAGGATACTTTTGCCCCGCCCACTTTTTTCGATTTACCTAGAATCAGAAAACGGCTCCATCGAGTTGACTAATTTTTCTTTCAAATCTTCGTATTAATCCATTTTAAGTTTTCATCGATATAAAAATTTACCACGCCTACTTTTACGCCCACTTTTTCTATTAAGCGCATAAATTGAGAACGGCTTGACCGATTTGGACGATTTTTTCTTTAAAATGATCGCCATGGTCCACCTTAGGGTTTTACGGAAAGAAAATTTTGCCCCGCCCACTTTTACGCCCACTTTTTTCGATTAACTAAAATCAAAAAACTGCTCCATCGATTTGACTAATTTATCTTTCAAATGTTCGTATTAATCCATTTTAAGTTTTCATCGATAGAAAAATTTACCACGCCTTCTTTTACGCCCACTTTTTCTATTAAGCGCATAACTGGAGAACGACTTGACCGATTTGGACGATTTTGATTTGACTAATTTATCTTTCAAATGTTCGTATTAATCCATTTTAAGTTTTCATCGATAGAAAAATTTACCACGCCTACTTTTACGCCCACTTTTTCTATTAAGCGCATAACTGGAGAACGACTTGACCGATTTGGACGATTTTTTCTTCAAAATGATCGCCATGGTTTAACTTAGGTTTTTACGGAAAGAAAATTTTGTCCCGCCCACTTTTACGCCCACTTTTTTCGATTTACCTAAAATCAAAAAACTGCTCCATCGATTTGACTAATTTTTCTTTTAACTGTTCGTATTAATTTATTTTACGTTTTCATCGAAAGAAAAAATTACCACGCCTACTTTTACGCCCACTTTTTCTATTAAGAGCATGATTTGAGAACGGCTTGACCGATTTGGACGATTTTTTCTTTAAAATTATCGCCATGGTCCAACTTATTCTTTTTTGATTGAGCCCATATCCACACCATATGTAAGTTATTTTTTAAAAAAAATTTATGATAGGTATTCCATGGATTTTTATTTTAAAGGCCGTAAATTTCGTTAAATGCTCAATTTAAATCGTGTGGTAATACAAAACTAATGTTTACTTAGGGCCAGCAACGTAGACCGGGTCAGCTAGTTAAAAATATTTTCTCACCGATATTTTTTTAAAAACTGTTTTTGCTATCTTAGATCGACTTAAGATGTTTTGTCAAAATGCCACAGATACCTATTGTTACGAAAGTAACTTTAGTTAGTTGTAATTATTGTTTAAGAATTAGTTGTAATTATTATTTATCTTGTATGGATTAGTTATTAAGTATTTGTTAGTTATTTTATTAGTTTACATTGTTAATAAAAATTGTTTTAATTTAGTACACTTTAATCCCAATGTGCAGAAAGCCCTAGAAATGACCGTTAAAAAAGCTTTAGTATAAGTGGTGAAATTATGTTAATATAAGTGCCGCCATAAATCATAATTGACAATATAGTGGTGAATAAGTAAAGCCTCGAACCTTCGAGAAACATTTCGAATGTTCTAGATGGCTGAATTACAGTATAAATACTTGCGGCGGCTAGCATCAAAAAAACAGTATTAGTTCAGACTTTGTCAAGTTAAGAGCGCATCACGCGGAAAAAACTATAAACGATTGGAGTGTGTTGATTACAATAGTGAGTTGTAAATTAAAGCTATAAAAAACGGTTGCTTAAGAGACTAAGTTCTTAATAAATAAGTGTTATACATTAAAGTGTTGTGTTTGTTTAGTTTTATTTAAATTGAAATCAACGAACTCGAAACGGTTTATTATAAAGGAAATAAACCAAAACGTTATTGAAAGGCAGTAACGTAACACTATGTATGTATGTTCTTTATTAATTGCTACACACTTCTTTTTACATTAATGTACTGCGGTTTTTTTCTCGATGTACTTTTAATGGATTTCATATCTGGCAAGCCAATATCAGCGATGCCAACTTAGTGTTTTTGGCACTATTTATGGTGCTTTTTGATGTCTCAAAACGCCAAAATTTTATCCTTACAGTGCAGCCACACGATCAAGATTTTCTTGATGGTCTTTTACATATACTGATTGTCAAAATATGCAAAAGTTGAAAGCTGTGACGTAGGCTGCACGCAAGTTGAAAGCAATTTACTTTTTCAAGATGTCGTCGCCGAGAAAACAACTCAAAATGTTTTGCTATTTTCCACTTTTGATTTTTCTGCACTGTAGGCTGTTCGAAGGGACTTTATTTTTTTCTTAACTTCTTCCACTGGCATTTTTGTTTCAGAAGCTATAGACTCGTAGGCTTTTATTTTCAAATCATTTCGCCTATATGATAAAAGATTCATGTTCCATAAAATTTCATGGCTTCTGTACAGCTCTATGAATCGCAGAACATCATTTTGCTTATTAATTTTATTAATAAACATATTTCACTATTTCTTTAGGTTTTTAGTTAAAATTTTAAAATTCCCGCAACAATTTGTAAAAAAAAAGAACTTCAGCTTTTGCCGGCAAAATATTTGTGAAAAAAAAACAAAAACAACTTTAAAAGATTTTTAATAAGCTGTTTTCTTGAACGAAAATTGATACACTCACTGGCAAGAGAATTTTAGAGGCAAGTTCGTATCAATTTTTAAAAGTATGAGTGTATTGGTAAAAAAGTGTGAGTGTATTAAAACTTGATAGCCAAAACTTGATCGTGTAACCCTCAAGTTAGTGCCAAACTAAGAAAAAGCACTAACTTGGTGCTTTTTCAATTTGTCGTTAGTGCCTTTAGTGCTTTTAACAATTTTTATTTTTTTCTATAATTTTTTAAAACTTTAATTAAAAAGAGGATGACTTAGATGAGATTTGCTATTTGGGGTACAATTTTAAGAAGGCCTGCAAAGATTTTAAGATTTCAAATGATAAAAAAGTTATAAATTTGGAAATTTTACAAAACGTCACACTTTTTAGTGTTGACAACATATTAAGCAATCGTAATAAAAATTATGTATTTGTTTTCAGTAAAAATTTTTTTAAAGATGTAGACACTTTTTCAAAAATAGAAAAAGGACACAAAGACTTTAAAAACAAAAAAAGAGCCGTAACTTGATAAAAGCAAAGTGTTTAATAAATTAAAAACAGCTGACAGAAAATGCTTTTATAACGAGCGTTGTGTAACCTGCCATTTTTCATGCGCTTTAGTTTTCAAACACACGACACTCGTTTCCGATTAACCGCGTGTTGTACACTTCTACCTCTAGTGCTATTGTAAAAAGGTTGACTAAGTATAAGAATACAAACATACATGTTTTTCTATTTTGCACCTTATGTGTGTTCTTCATTCAGAAGCGTACATAGGTTAAAATAATTGGACAATATCATACGCTAATTGTTTTATTAAACTTTGCACGATTTTAATATAGAATTATTTAAACGTTAAAATATAAGATTTTTTATTAAAATAAATTTTCGGTTATTGCAACAGGTACAATTTTTTCGAGTTACGAAAATCGCACTGTATTACTTTAAAACTGTTTTATGGCCAATTCAAACTAAACTGATGGTGATACAAGTGATTTGGATGATATTTTTATTGAAGATAATAATAATACATTTAAAAATGTTTATATACGAATCTAAATATATTTTTTTAATTAAATTTTAAATGAAAATCCCCCATCAAAGCCGTCGCCTTTTTTAAATTTTGTATTATTTTGCACAGCCGAATGCAACTTGTTTTGTGTTTAATTAAATTGTAAAAATGGCTTAGTGCTCGTTAACGCTTTTTTTCGAAATAGTGCTTTTTAGTGCTTTTTTTAATTTTAAAGTGCTTTTTGCTCTCAAAAAGTTGGCATCACTGGCCAATATGTAGTAGGTACCCTGCAAATAAAATTGGACCACCTAATCCATTTTGATAAAATGGACTACTCCATGGACTGGTCCGATGTAATGCAAGCATGGACCATGTCATTGTTAAAAAGTGTTTGTAGTGAGACGACATGTCTTCGTTTTTTAACGACATGCTTTCGTTTTTAAACGACTTCAAAACTAATCCTCTTGAGTATACCATGGAGTAGTTTTAAAACTACTCCTTAGTGGTCCAAAGGTGGGTTATATGGTCCTCTCCTAGGACATCGTAATGTTAAATAGACCAGGTTTTTTCCATACGTTTGGGTTAGTTTTGGACTAGTCCTGGTCCCTTGTGGACTACTCTTTACACGCGTGTTTGGACGGGTCCTATTATTTGCAGGGTATGCATGTAGGTTGTTTACACATAAATTCTAGCAAAACAAGACTTTTAAAAGAAGTTTTTCAAATATTTTTACCTAAATGTGTATTTAACGAAAAAAAACCAACCAAAGGGGAACAAAAAGACAACAACAATTTCTTTACAGAAACAAAAACATGTGTTCAATTCTTTTAGCTACATATGTACATAATTCGTTTCCAACAATTTTGCCTCAATGTAGGTATTAAAAAAAAACAACACACACACTTCGGCGAGTAAAGCAAATAAAAAATACAAAAACAAAACTTTTATACAATCAGGGTTGCCCTCAGGGCTGCCAGATAATTTTGTGAGGAAATCGTTAATTTCCTGAGAAAAAATAAAAAAATCGTCTTCCACGTTCTGAAAAATCGTCAAAAAATCGGACAAAAAAACACATTCAAACAAAAATTACTTCATTCCCAGCTAGCATCTTCAGTCGTGTAGGAGACACTGGAAATCTCATGAAGACCTTCTTTGATCGTTGATGGCCGCATTTTTTTAATCGTAGAAGATGCCCCACACGGAATAAACTGTTACTCGACTGGCATTCTTTCATTGTACAGCGAAAGACGCTTTTTCAATCGTCAAATCTTAATTCAAACGACGATTTAGAAGTTAAAAAAGATGTATAGAAATTTTATTGTGAGATTCACAATAAAATAAAAGCTAGATTTGACTTTGAGCATGAAGGCGTTAAAATGCTACAAATAATTAATCATTCTAACATGCAGTCTACCACAAACACAACACTGTAATTTTTATGTTGTTTTCGTTGGTCGAAATGTCGAAACCACAAGCAAATTTTAACAATTCTCACTTAAAGTAAAAAAAAAGTAGATCAGCTGTGTTTTCAACGCCACCTGAAAGATATACTCGCCTTGTATACAATGAATATGAACATATGCAGGGACCGTAATCATTATTCCTTTTTTTATTAAAGACAGATAATAAATTATATTTTTTGATTTTTATTCGTTTCATTTAATTATTTTTTGAGCAAAAAAACAGTTATTTTCTTTTATTTTTTTGAACAAAAATGAAAGTTTTTTTTTAATTTATTTTTTTTTTATCAAAAATAAAAGTGATTTTAATTTGTTCGAAAAAAAAAAAATTGTTATTCAGGTGTGTCACAGAAACCAAATTGCTACGAAAGAGAAAATTAAAACGTTCTATAGAAAACGTAAAATGCAAAAATTTTTCGTTTTGAATACGTTTCAAAATAATGAAGTGTAATAACTAATTTGAGAGCACTAAGGTGAAAGAAACGTTCGAAAAATATTTCAAATGATAGAGAATCCTGTTGTTTCTTAAGTTTTGTCTTGAAAAATAGACAAAACTTTTTAGATAACCAATTTTTTATATTTCTTACACTTTACAAACTTAACAAGAAAAAAATGTGAAAATAAACAAAAAAAAAAAGCATTGAATTAGTTTTTTTGTTCTTTTCAGTTTTCTATCACTGCTGCAATTACTGAAGCACCGGGCATATTGATATTTAACAATTTTTCATTTCTTTTTCTTTATGATTACAAAGAAGCTGTTTAATAATGATATCCTATTTAATAACAAAAAAGCAAAATTTTGATTTTGTTCGGATTTATGAAAACGTACGAAAGCTGAAGAGGCAAACCAAAACCAGTACCATTTGAAAAATATGAAAACTGTCACTTACGTTCTGTGAAATATCGATTTTCAACTATACTAATTAAGTTGCCTTTTGGTTACAAATCATAGTTTAACAATTAAGAGGGTGAAAAACAACTTTTAATTAAAAATCTGTTTTAACTTGTAATCTAGGTTTAAAGCTGAACCAGCTTAAAATTGGTGCCTTATCAAATATAAAAATTATTTCATACAACCTAAAGGTAGAAGTACATAACACGCGTTTATTCGTCGACGTTTGTCGTGCGTTTAAAACTTTTAGCGCATGAAAAATTGCAAGTTACACAACGCGCGTTACAAAAGCCCTACCTGTCAGCTGTTTTTTTTTTTTTTTTTTTTGTTAACTTATTTGTGCATTGAAAACGGATTCAAAAGTTTATCAAGATTTTATTATTTTATTGAATTTATTCTTTTTATATAAATAGTGTATCTTTTTTAAGATCCTCAAAAAGTTTTTATTTCATAATTCACAAATTTTTTTTTATTGTCAGCTGATTACTTGTCAAAAATACACAAACCGTTAAAAAGTTCAAAGTTAACCAACTTCCTGGCGCAAACGCGTCAAATGGTCCATGCTTGCATTACATCGGACCAGTCCACGGAGTAGTCCATTTTATCAAAATGGATGAGGTGGTCCAATTTTATTTGCAGGGCAGTGTGTGAATATATCCATGCGTCTAAATTACCAAAGTGCGGATTTGCCGATTTTTGATCAAAAAAATGCCGATTTTTCAATAAACGACTACAACATGGTAACTTTTTGATTGTTTTGGTATATTTTTAAAATTTTATTTGAAAACAGTTCAACCAATGCGAATTCATGTAAACGGTGGTGTCGATACTACAACAAGTAACTACACCAAAAACACAACAATGTATTTTGTTGCTGCTTTCGTTGGCCGATATGTCAAAAACACAAGTAACTTTTGACATTCCTCTCTAATTTAAAAAAAAAGTAGCACAGCTGTGCTTTCAACGCCACCTGAAAAATGAATTCGCCTTGAGTTCAACTATGCAGAATGACAGAACTAAATCCCAATAAAAGAAAAAGAAGCCATCGGATAAAATATCTTTTTCTATAAGGAAAATATAAAGAACTTTATATTTGGGTTTGAAATTGAATAGACGCTTACAAAGGAGTAAGGGTAAGCTAAATTTATATTCACTATCAATAAAAATAATTTAAATAAATAAATTATTCTTATAAGATTATACGGAATTGAGGATAATGCAGCTATGTACGATAGCCAATCTAATGTAAGGAAGTGAAGTAAATTTAAAAGGTTTTTGGCGAAAATTCAGAATTAAAACGTGAGAATTTTAGTGGTGCATTTCCAAAAAATTTTTTTCCTTCCAATCTTTCGAAAATTATGAAGCCATGCAACCTAAATAAAACAATATTTCGGTGGTCCCTGAAAAATTAAAATTTGCAAGGAAGTTTCATGTTAAATAATTCGAATTGTTTTGAAACTGATTTTAGGAGGCTAATTCCGGCAGTCGTTATCGAATACATTCAGGCGATACTGAACAAATCGAAATTATTTTTTCAGTGTTCGTTCAGCATCGACTGAACGAATAAGAAATAAAATAGCTTTCGACTCAAAAAAGTTTTCGATCACGTCCGCCGGAATTAGCCAGTATGATTTAATAAAAATGTCAAACTCAAATATTTGTATATAATAAAAAAAGTTTAAAAAACCCTAAAGTACAAAATTTATATATTTGTTTTTAATTATAAAACGTTTCTTTTTTTTTATTGATTATTTTATGTTTTAAACATAAGTTAATGCTGCATTTTCTGTTTTGTTATTAACAATATACTTCATTGTATTTGAAAGAGGTATTTTAAATTTGCCGGTTTTTTTAAATTAAAATGCCGATAATGCCGATTTTTTTTATTATTATCAAAACCTTCTGGCACCCCTGCAACCAGCACAAAACAAAAAAGCAACAACACTAACACATACAAAGCTGTGTGTACGTAATACATATGTATGTATCAGTGATGGAAAATTCAGTATAATGGTACTGTTTGCAGTACTTTTTCCTTTCAAAAATACCACGATAACCCCACGTCCGTTTAAGTGATCTTTTTTGCTATGGTCATTCAAGGTGAATTATAGGCTTTTTACACTTGCTCACATCTTTCATCTTATCGCAAAGATGTTAACATCTTCCCATAAGAATTGTACAGGGCTTTGAAAGATGTTCGTATCTCATGTTGTTTCATTCAACATCTTTCTATTATTTTAGAGCAGGACAGTAATATCATTTATTTAGTTTTTATTCGCTCTTACACGAGAAAATAAATATTTGTATGATGAAAGATGTTACAGATGTAAACAAGTTTTTTTCATTTTCAACATCTTCCACGCATTTCTCTAAGATGTGCTCAAGTGTAAATAGGCTATCAACTACAGGTGGTGTAGAAACGGCATCTAATTTTGACAGTTTGAGCTTATTTGATTCGATTTGTTAGAGTTTTGCTAATAATGGTTGACATTTCGAGCTAATGGCACTAGCAATGCAATGCAAAAAACCCTATGTTGTTTTTGGATTGTTGTAGTTCCGACACCACCTGTAGTTGAATTCGCCTTGGCTTCATTGTTTAGCAACTAAGCGTTGATTGACAACCAGGGCTGTGGAGTTTTCAACAAAAAGTTTTAACACCGACTCCAAACGTTGAAATTCCAACTTCGACTCCTAATCTAATCTTAGCGATGAATGTACATTTATGAGACTTATTTGACTTTAAATTATTTTTAATGCAGTAACTTTGAAATGGTTAAATATAGCAAGAAAAGGATTCAGTTAAATTTTCGAATCAATATTACAAATATTGCATCGCCAAATTCGAAGTATTTTTATGTTGGAAATTATTAAAATACTTATTTTACATTTTTTTTGCCAAACAATTTTGAAGTCGGAGTCGCGAAATTTCGTGCGTACTTCGACTCTTACTCCGGTACAAAAACCTCAACTCCGACTCCACAGCCCTCTTGACAACATTGCCTACACAAAATGTATTCTTATCAAATATATATTATAATGTTAGATATCCTCATCAGAATTTTGCTGTTGAAATTAAGCCAGCTCGGTTATAGACTACCTGAGATATAAGCAAAAAATTATATATTTAAGACTTTTATTTTTAAATTTATCTTCCAAAAAAAAAAATATTTTTAATTTTAAAGTACCAAAATGTTGAGAAAGGACTGTAATAATTGGTGGTCAGTACAATGTAAATTTTCCATCACTGGTATGTATCTATACATTTTATGCCAGATAATTTGAGGTTTACAGTACAAAAATTGTTCGCTTGAAAATTAGTCTTGTGTTTTTATTCAGAAAATGCGCTCGCGTAAATAAGTTCGGCGTGGAAAATAATGATGTTGCTACTTAGGCCGTTAAAGAAAAGTGATTATTTATATTAAAATAAAAGTTTAAAAATATGGATAAAAAAAATTATCTGAGTTTATTTTATAAAGAAAAAAGGGCATATGAATCTAATGTGGAAAAATATAAAAAAATGTTCAACGCAAGTGAAAAAATTCAAATAAAACATGTACAAAGTTTAAGTGATCCCTTTAATACTGATCCAGTAACATCCACATCAACATTTGGGGTGCTTCCAAGTACAGGTGAGTGTTTGGCGGACTCTGATTTAAATCTTCTGCAGGGTTTGATGGATATGGATATGGATAGTGAAAAGCCTTGTCATATATTTTTTTTAAGCTTCTAAATTCGAAAAAAAACCCCAAATTTCGCCACCACGCGAGATAACCAGTGGCGGATTTAGGACTGCTTTCTCCCTAAGAACTCTTTAATATGCCGCCCTTTTTGATTATATACACAGAAAAAATTATTTTTCCAATTCAAACAAAAAATGTGTAGAATCAAAAAATTTTTTGTCTGAAAACGGTCCTATTATAAACAAGTTTGCATTGGTATTCAAACAATTTATTTGCATTTTGTTTATTGAAAAAACACAGATTTTTTCAAACAAATAATTTAACTGAATCAAACGAAAAGTTTACTGAAATTCATTTAAATTTCATACAAATAATTTTGCTGAATCAAACAAAAAAGTTTTGGCACAAGCAATGACGCGCACACAAGCAAGCACTGTAGGAGAAGATGAAGACAGAGCAGAGCGAGCGGCCGGGTGGCTTTGAGACACATTTTTTGTTGGAATAATTTTTGAACGAAGTCTTAAGGCCTAGTTAGGCGAACGTTGCTGTACCCGTAATGTACCGCACCGTACTGTAAGCACGTTGGTGCACTTATAGAACATTTAAAAACGTGGTTTATGTTTTTTCTATACATAAACAAAAAACAATAGTATACATAAAGCAAATCACACAGTGATGGGAATCAAAAATGTTTTAAAAAGTACCAAGTGATTTAAATGGTATTAAAAAAGTATTTTGTGTATGTAAAAACGTTAATAGTTTAATGTTTATATTATAGATTTTCAATAAACAAATTTGTATTTTAGCATATATATTATAACAATATATTGTTATATATTGTGGTGTATGCACCAAACAAGGTTTTGCTACCATTTAAAGCCTTTTATTCTTTTCACATTTCCATTGTATGTATATATGCATTTGTTTATATGTATGTATTGTACATCTAAACATAAATATATTTGTTTATATGGAAATATTTGTATATTAAGTTGTTTTGTCTCAATTCCATAGCTTAACTGAAAAAAGTACCAAAAACGAGCAAAAATGCCCGCATTCAATTTAACATACAAGCAGCCCATCACTGCTTTACAACTGTCACGTAACAACGGCATACAAATCTGTTTAATACAGATCGAGACGTTCCGTCAACGTGACATTTAAATTCAGTAAGCATTTGCATTGTTTGCAAATGACAAAACGAACCAGACGTTCCATTAGGGGACGTGAACGTTCGGCTAACTCTGCCTTTATTTATACACACAATGTTTTTCTTCATCACTCACTGTTGCTGTATCCTTTCCTTTGCTAAAGCAGAAAAAATGTAACAAAAAACGGCAGCAGACCGACTCGATATGTTTTTCGTCATCATTCTATTTTTGTATTTCATGTACTTAACTAAACAGTTTTAAAAAACTGAATACGGGATTAGGTTTTTCTTTTCTTTTTTTTTACCAACTTTGAAACCAACCAAAAATTCATTTTGTTTCTTATAATGTTGTTGTTTCTATTGTTTAAAAAGAGTGAATCGTTTTTTTACCTGCTCTTGTTTTTGTTTTTTTTTTTTACTACAAACCTCGTCACGCTATTTTATCATCTTTCTTATTGTTGTACATACCTTTTTAAAGCGTCCAAAAATAGACTGTATAGGTATGTTTTTTGTTGTTGTCTTATATTTCACATAAAGAAGTGTTGCTTACGATCAAATAAAAAAATGCAAAAAGACGACAACATTAAAGAGCGTTAAATATTTCATACAAAATTATGAAAACTTGAAACCATGCTCGTATATTTTTAAATACATAGTTCTTAACAAGGCGAATTTACTTCAGGTGGCGGCGAGACTACAACAAGTCAACAACACAAAAAACAACATGTATTTTGTTTTTATTTTTCGGTCATGTAATGTCAAAAACAAGGCGAATTAATATATATATGAATTCGCCTTGTATAAAACAGTTGACTAAAGCAGGGCTACCAGATTTGGGGTTCTAATTTCAAATTAGTTTAAAAAAAATTAATTTCGGGCTTAAATTGAGAATGTAAAAAAAACATTTTTCTCTTTAGGGAAATTATTGATAGATTTGTTTCCGTTACAAGCCATCATACATATATAAAATCTGTAAGATTTTTTATGTACAAAACTCATTTTAATACAATGTATATGAAACAAATTATAGCTCAAATACAATATCGGACGGCTGAAAAATCTGATTTACTGATCAGTAAATATCAGTTTTTTATTTAAAATTAATCAGCAGCATATTTTTCTCATCTAAAAAACGTTTGCCCCATTTGTTAAGGTTGACCTGTTAAAACTCTATGAAGTAAAAATACTTTTAAACGTATTCAGGGGTGTTCTGAAAATCGAAAACAAAAAACCCAAAAATTGTATATGTAATTTTTTAATAAGATTTCCGTGATAAAAGAATTTTACGACAAATATTAAACAATTATTTCTTTGTTAAACTGAATTTTATAATAAAAATTATACAAATTAGTTTAAAAGAGTATTACAAACAACTGAACAATTTTATTGTTTTGCTTTTTCGATTTAAAGAACACTCTTGAATGGCTAAGCCAATTAATATTTTACGCGTTAAATGGATGAGTTTGTGGGTCGTTATTATAGCCCTAATTCTCCACATTTGAAATTTTCTGAAGTTGTGAACATTTCAAGTTCTTAAACGATATAAAATGGTGTAACATGGATTTCCAGGCAGACTCCATTAATGCTAGCAGCATGTTTGCCAATGTTCTCATGATGCTTTAAGGTTTATATTTTTACCACTAGTCATAGGAACAAGAAATTTAAAATCTATTAATTATATCTTAGATTAACTGATCACAACTTCCACTTCTTTTAATAACGTAGATTTTTGGTCAGAATTTGTAAGATAATTACCAAATTGTAAAATTGGTTACATGACATTATTGTTTTAGTGTGCTTATCTATGCTAAACTAAATAATTTTTTTTTTAAAGAATTATTTAGTGGCTTTTTATTTTTAGAGGGGATATTTTAAGTAATTTTTATTTTAAATTTGGGATTGAAGAAACAATTTATCTGGCATCCCTAAACTAAAATTAACAAAAATAATTGAGAAAAAAAAAATTAAAAAAAAATAAAATTATTTTTGGAATTAAGAAAATAATAGTTTTTCTAACATAAACTTGTGCAATTTTTGTGAGCATTAATTCCCAAATTCGGTTGAATTTAATGTTGTATTTAAAATAATCTAAGCCGTTTCTTTTCTGTGTTCATTTTATACATTTAAATATTAAACTGCACATAATCATAGAAATAGCTTTAAGCTATAGTTATAATGGTAAAAATTAGTTTTGGTGATATAAAAAAGATTTTAACTTAATTTTTATACATAGTTTAATTTATCATTTCTTTATTGTTTAATTTTTTCATTTATAAGTTGTAAAGCAAAATGTTAATTTAAAAACTCAATTTTAAAAAGCACATGTAAACAAACTTTTGACACATCTGGCCTGAACAAAAAAAAAGCCGGCTGTCTTTTCGACACCACCTGAAGTAAATTCGCCTTGGTTCTTAACATTTTTGTTGGTTAAATAAAAATCAAACAAAAATATCTATTGAATCAGCAAAAAAATTTGTAGAAATTAAAAAAATTTTCAAACAAGCGTTTGTTTAAAAATAATTCGGCAATAATTTTTTCTGTGCACAGAAAAAATTATTTTTCCAATTCAAACACAAAATTTGTAGAATCAAAACATTTTTTGCCTGAAATCGGCCCTATAAACAAATTTGCATATTCAAACAATTTATTTGCATTTTGTTTATTGAAAAAAACACAGATTTTTTCAAACAAATAATTTAACTGAATCAAACAAAAAGTCGACTGAACTTCATATAAATTTCAAACAACTAATTGTGCTGAATCAAACAAAAAGTTTTTGCACAAGCAATGACGCGCACGCACGCAATCACTGGAGGATAAGACGAAGGCAGAGCAGAGCGGCGGCTGGCTTTGAGACACATTTTTTGTAAGAATAATGTTTAAACGAAGCACTATTGCCAACTTTTTTTGAGCACTTCCCGCCAAATCGGACTTCAAAACCGCTATATTTAATATATTTAGCGGGAATTTTCTTAAAAATACCGCCAAAACCTAAACATTTTTAAGTTTAATTTAAATATGTGTGTTGTTTGAAAGGTATGTATATGACTCTCAAATTACGTTTCCAACTTCCATATCTATTTTATTCCCAAAAAAAAGGTTATAGGGAAATAGTCGGCTGTGCCGAATCTTTGATACCCTACACATACAGTTAGAAAATTGCCGGAGTGGTGTTTATATGAGTCATATGGTAAATTATATGCCGATATTCACAAAATTTGAACAGGTTATTTATAGTCTTATAAAACTATGACTGACCAAATGTTATTACAATATAACACAGATTGAGAGAGTAAAGGTTTTACGCGTACTTAAGCTTTTTCCGATAGTGGGCTTTATATGAGGCTAATGGTAAGTTATGGACCGATCGGCACGAAAGTTGACAGTGTCATTTATTCATACAAATTTGTGACAGACCAAAAATTATTAGAATAGCAATATTTGTTACCGTTTTAGGCGTACAAAATCTTTTAAGATAGTGGGCTTTATATGAGGCCTATCGTTATTTATAGACCGATCTTCACGAAAATTAACAGTATGATTTTAGTCATATTTGTGCAAAATCTTATATCAATATAGGCATTCCGCCACTAGTTATGCTAGTTTTTATAATAAAATGATAATTTTTTTTAGGGTGGTTGTTTAACATTTAGATTTATAACTCTTTTCCTACTGAACCTATTTTGCTGGATTTCAATCCCAAACTGCTTAGGAAAACTAGAAACAAATTGATACCAATATTTATTCTTTTTTTTCAACTAAAGGACATGGCTAAATGGACTTAGAATTATTCAAGGACCCAAAATATATGTACTTAATGGGGTCTTAGATGAATATTAAACAGTTTCACCTGGATACAAACTTAGTATACCCTTATCACAACTAGTTGTGGTGGAGGATAAACCAATTCCTTTATAAAAACGCAAAAAGTTTATAACATATATGCTATTTTTGGCCATTATTTGCCGTTTTAAGCAACTAGATAAAATTTAGTGAATTATATTCCTTGGCATATATCGAGACAATTAAGATCAATACCTTACCTTTTGTTTTAAAATTTTAAGCAAGCTTAAAGTTGCGAATTGTCACATACATCCCTAACAGTAGAAGTAGAGTAGAAGAAGTAGAATTAGCCAGAAAAACATACATTTTAAAATCTGTAAATTTAAAATTTGAGAAAGGTTGTGGTAGCGAAAATGAGCCGCTAAGAGATGTTTGAAAATCGCTTAATTTCCCGCTTACCGATAAAACGTATTTTTTCCCGCGATTAACAATTCAAAAATGCTAGATTTAGCGGGAAAATCTCTAAGTTGGCAACAGTGGAACGAAGTCTTGTTTATACCCAAGGCGAATTGACTAGAAGGTGGGGTCAAGTCAACATATGGTGTTTTTTTCGGTGCTCGACTTGTCAAAGTTTGTATACAAACTAGTTTTTTATGTAAACAAAACCATGGTGGAATAAACAGGTGGCAGCACTACGCCAGATGACGATTTTTTGCTCTTGTATTGTTTGTCTAGGTTTATGTCAAAGTTTTGTTTATGTTTACAAAAAGTCCACGTTTTGTGCTGTGATTATTGTATTTTATTAAGGTTTTTGATAATTTTAAATTAAAATAAATAAGATATTGACCATAATTAAATAAAAGTTGGCTAAAAATGTATTTATTTCATCACGTTTAGCGGCACGCTTTGATTTTTGCTTAAACTATTTTTTGACGTAAACGATGATATAATTTTAATTTTTGTTGTAATGTTGTATTTGTTGCCGTAACGATGCCACCTGCTTATTCCACCATGAACAAACCTATACACAATTTTTTTTCTTTTTTCTTCATCACTCACGGTTGCTGTATCCCAAGGCGAATTGACTAGAAGGTGGTGTCAAGTCAACATATGGTGTTTTTTTCGGTGGTCGACTTGTCAAAGTTTGTATACAAACTAGTTTTTTATTTAAACAAACCTATACACAATTTTTTTTCTTTTTTCTTCATCACTCACGGTTGCTGTATCCCAAGGCGAATTGACTAGAAGGTGGGGTCAAGTCAACATATGGTGTTTTTTTTCGGTGGTCGACTTGTCAAAGTTTGTATACAAACTACTTTTTTATGTAAACAAACCTGTTTTTTTTACTAACAATATTTTTGACAACCTGACCACAGAAGCATTGTAGTTGTAGAGTTGACCTCACCTTCTAGTCAATTCGCCTTGCTGTATCCTTTCCTTGGTTGAACGGCAGCAGACCGACTCGATATGTTTTTGTCATCATTCTATTTTTGTATTTGATGTACATACAAACATCCATACAGATTTAACTGAACAGTTTTAAAATATTTAATACGGGATTTACCAACTTTGAAACCAACCACAAATTTATTTTGTTTCTTATAATGTTGTTGTTGTTGTTGTTGTTGTTGTTGTTGTTGTTGTTTCTGTTGCTTTAAAAGAGTGAAACGTTTTTTTTTACTGCTATTGTTTTTTTTTACTACAAACCTCGTCATCAGCGTTGCCGTTTTGGTTACTTTTTTCTCGATCTGTTCTCGTGTGCATTGTTTCAATTTTGGTTACTTTTTTTTAACACAAAAATAACCAATTTTTTATATTTTACTTTTTCTCGATCTGTTCTCGTGTGCATTGTTTCAATTTTGGTTACTTTTTTTTAACACAAAAATAACCAATTTTTTATATTTTCCTTTTTTATTGATCTGTTCTCGTGTGCATTGTTTCAATTTTGGTTACTTTTTTTTAACACAAAAATAACCAATTTTTTATAATGAAAATGGCTTAAATCTAGTTTAACGACGCAGCTACAAATAAAAAAAAAGTACCTAGATAGATAGAAAATTAAAAAATAAGAAGAAAAAATAAAATAAAAAAGTTGGCGGAAAGGCTTAGTTTTCGAGTTATGGACGTTTTAAGTTTTTATATAAAAGCGTGATTTTCCACTACATTTTTATCTTTATATGGTCAATATTGGTATCATTTTAAAGCTTTTGACTTAACGAAGCCGGTACTTACTATCCCAAAGAGGAGCAAAGTCTTGCGACCGGCCGAAGGCCTGCTATGCAGAGAAGCTTTACTTAGCGAAGCCGGTTCTTGCTATACCATAGAGGAGAAAATCCTTGCGCCCGGCCGAAGGCCGGCTATGCAGAGAAGCTTTAGTTAGCGAAGCCGGTATTTGTCATACCAAAGAGGAGCAAATCTTTGCGCCCTGCCGAAGGACGGCTATGCAGAGAAGCTTTACTTAGCGAAGCCGGTTTTTGCTATACCATAGAGGAGAAAATCCTTGCGCCCGGCCGAAGGCCGGATATGCAGAGTAGTTTTACTTAGCGAAGCCGGTTCTTGCTATACCATAGAGGAGAAAATCCTTGCGCCCGGCCGAAGGCCGGCTATGCAGAGAAGCTTTAGTTAGCGAAGCCGGTATTTGTCATACCAAAGAGGAGCAAATCTTTGCGCCCGGCCGAAGGCCGGCTATGCAGAGAAGCTTTACTTAGCGAAGCCGGTTTTTGCTATACCATAGAGGAGAAAATCCTTGCGCCCGGCCGAAGGTCGGCTATGCAGGAGTGTTTTCGTTTGCGACGCCCATGTTTATAATTTGATTACGTTTGTATTACACTTTTATTTAAATAAACTACATACTTACCTGGTGCACTTCTGTAATCACCCCTATCGTGAATAAAAATTCCTTGGGAGTTTTTTCCCTTTTTTAATTTTTCCTATGCTAATTCTATTGCAAAAATGGGAAAAGGGAAAAAACTCCCAAGGAATTTTTATTCACGATAGGGGTGAATATTTTGATGTAAAATGCAAAAAGAATGTAATGTGAGGTAAAGAGATAGTAATTTTCAAATAAATTTTGTATATCTAAAAAGATATGGTCAAAAGCTTTGAAATGATACCAATATTGGCCATATAACGATAAACATGTAGTGGAAAATCGGACCTTTATATAAAAACTTAAAACGTCCATAACTTGAAAACTAAGCGTTTCCGCCAACTTTTTTATTTTATTTTTTCTTCTTATTTTTCAATTTTCTATCACCCTGTGTACTTTTTTTTTTTATTTGGAGCTGCGTCGGTAAACTAGATTTGTTCCTTGAAAATTATGTTTGGTACATATTTGTGCATCTTAAACCAATACTTTTTTTCATCTACTTAAAATTTTTTTTTTAGATGGTTTATGTGCTGTTTGCGCAACACAAGTGATTAACCAGTAAAATGTATATGAAAAACACTCAAAAAACTATGCGAATTTTCAAAAATTCCTAGCGGTAAACCTGCTTGTGTTGTAAAAACAGCACATAAACTTTAACATCCCTGCAAATAATAGGACCAGTCCAAAGAGTAGCCCACAAGGGACCAGGACTAGTCCAAAAGTAACCCAAACGTATGGAAAAACATGGTCTATTTAACATTACGATGTCCTAGGGGAGGACCATATAACCCATTTTTGGACTACTAAGGAGTAGTTTTAAAACTATTCCATGTAGGGTTGCCACACTCAAAATATTATGTAGTTAAATTCAAACGAAAATTCATTTGAAACAAATTAAAATTCATTTAAAAAACGGATCATTTACATTTCATTTAAAACAAATGATTTTTTCAGTAATTTCTAAGTTTTTTATTTATTGAACATCATATTCGTTAAAATTGAATAGTTTTTACTTTTAAAAAATATATTTTAACCGATAAAAATCAAACAAATTAACAAAAAAAAAATACGGAAAACATTATTTTTTGGTAGTTTGTTTTTTTAATAACAAACATAAATGTTGAAAAATAAATTTATTCGTAAAATAACTATATTTTTATTCAATTTTAACAGTACCGAAAACGAATTTAATAACCTACAATCAGTTACTGTAATAATTTTATGAGTGCATACGTACTGTTTTTAGCAGTACATGTACTGATTTTTTGCAACTGTACTGTTTTATGCACAACTCCCAAAACAGTACGCAAATGTACTGTTTTTTACACTTTGTACTATTTTTTGTACTGTTTTTTTGGTTCAGTCTACAAAAAACCAAGATATTAAGAAAAACACTGCTAGTCATATTTTAATAATATCCTAATATTTAACAGTACATAGCTTAAAAAAATTTAGTTGTGTTCCAAACAAAAAAGTTCTAAAATAATAAGTTTTTTTACGCTGTGGTCATTGTTTTCTCATAAATAAACAGGAGAAATCTAAATTATAATGGGTGGCTCGCAGCAGTAGTATGTCTAAAACTGACATGAAATGCTTAACATTAGCACTAAAATGATGTAAGTGTTAAGTATAGACTCATCATGTTAGAGGTTTTCTCATGTTATAACACGGTTGTTAATGCAAATGTTTTAACAACGCTTTTATAACATCATGTTATAACAGCAAATCATGTTAGTTGTAGACGGGGAGTAAGTTTTATACAAATTTATTTTATTTGTTTCTTTTAAATTAAATTTTTTTCCAACAAATTTGTGTACTTTTCTATTGATTTGAATATATATACATATGTATTTTTATAATATTCATTTGAATAATAGCGGTTTTCACCCTTGATAGTAAAGTCCCTTGTAGACCTTGTTAATCTTATTAATTATGTTAAAGTACTAACATTTACAACACTGCAACAACAAAATGTATTAGACTAAAATGTACTATTTTTGTGTATTTTAAATAAATAAAATAAATAATTTAATTGAATAATAAACTATAAATAGCTTGTCGTTTTAATTCATATTTTGCGTTTTCTAAACACTCATCTTGCTCTTCGTCTGTTTTCTCGTCGGTCTCCTCATTTTCAATTAATTCCTCCGGTACTTGCGCTTCTCTTACATCTAATAATATATTGTGCAAAATGCAGCATACAACGACCCATTGGCAACAAAATAAATGGCTTTGGGGAGAGTTAATGCGCATTTTTAAGTTTTTTAAGCTATTAAACTTTTCTTTTAACATTCCGAAGCAATGTTCTATCCTTACTCGATATGAACTATGCCTCCTATTAAACTGTCTTCGCTTTTTGCTGTCCATTTGATTTGAATTTGTTCTGTAGGGTGTTATTACAGTTGGCGATAAAGAATAAGCTGAATCTCCAGCTATCCATTGGTGAGATGAAAAATATTTTTGAGATTCCTTATACAGGTCACAATTCTTAAAAATTTTAGAGTCGTGAACACTTCCAGGGTTTCCAACAACAACGTGTCGTATACGAAGTTTGTGATCACAAACAACTTGGGCTTTTATTGAATATTTGTGTGTTCTTGAAAAAAATGATACACCATCGATCACTGGAGTTTCAGCAAGGGGTATTTCGGATCCATCTACATATCCAATGCAGAATGGAAGTTCGCTGTATGTATCTGCAACAATTTTTTATCTTTCCTCTGCATTAGGCCAAGATACGTACTTTGACTGTAAGTTCAGAAAAGCTTTAAAAATACGCCGTGTTACTTTGTCAATCGTGCCACCGTCACCAACACCAAAAAACGCAGCAATTTTTTTATACTCGCTCCTTCTCCAGATGACCCGAGTCTATATAGGACTATTGCTAACTGGTACTCAACAGGAAATTGTTCGCAAGAATGGGGTTGGTTAAATTCTTTATCATCAGAAATCATAGAAACGAGTGTATTGAATTCAAAACGGCTAACCCTCACCATTTGCAAAAATCTGTTGTCATCTAACTGTGTTAAGATATCAAGAGACCACTTCATTGATTTCGGAACCTTATTCGAAACCCCACGGCGGTACGGAAGAACCGAAATAATGTCCTCAACTAGCTCATCTAAAATGTGGTCAATTGTTTCGTCACTGGTATCTACGGTACCCTCAAACTCCATAAGCTCCACGAGTTCTATTTCATCAATTGCATTTTGCACTAAAAAATTTACGATTTTATCTTTTTCTGTACATTTAGGCATTTTTGTTGACTGAATTTATATTTTCTTATTTAACTAGCTTAACCCGGTGCGCTTCGCAACACTGCTTTAACCACTTTATCGATTGAGAGATATTTAATATATGCATCCTATGGAAGGTATTTCTCCCCTGCGCCTACCCGCTTAATTTTTATTTTTAAAAGTGTAGTATACCATAAGAGTGACTTCTACAAAGTCTGAACATTCTCACTTTAACAGTTTTTCGGATATCCGATATTAAGCATTGGCGTCCTATAGGGCGTAACGCTTCCCCGCTGCTATTTTATTTCAATTTTGGGGCTCAGAGGATCCTACTACCAAAAGTTCAACAAAATACTTGCAGCGACTCTTATTAATATTTCTATCTATGAGGGGAACTGCTCCTCCACTGTCTACCCCGCCCATTACTATATTGAAATTTAAAGTTTGCCATAATAGTGTTTTAACTACGTTTGAAGACTCGCCCTTTAATAGTTCTTCAGTTGAGCGATATTTAATATATGCATCCTATGAGAGGTATTTCCCCCCTGCGCCTTCCCCTATCTATTTTTATTTTCAATAGTGTAGTATACCATATGAGTGACTTTTACAAAGTTTGAACATTCTCACTATAACAGTTCTTAAGATATGCGATATTAAACATTGGCGTCCTATGGGGAAAACCACTTCCCCCGCTGCTACTTTATTTCAATTTCGGGGCTCAGAAGATCATACTACCAAAAGTTGAACAAAATGCGTACAATGGCTCTTATTAATATTTCTATCTATGAGGGGTACTGCTCCTCCCCTGTCTCTCCCGCCCATTTTTATATTGAAATTTATAGTTTACTATAATAGTAGCTTTAACCACGTTTGAAGGCTCTCCCTTTAATAGTTCTTCAGTTGAGCGATATTTAATGTATGCATCCTATGAGAGGTATTTCCCCCCTGCGCCTACCCGCTTTATTTTTATTTTCAAAAGTGTAGTATACCATAAGAGTGACTTCTAGAAAGTTTGAACATTCTCACTATTACAGTTCTTAAGATATGCGATGTTAAACATTGGTGTCCTATGGGGGATTCCAATACCCCCGCTGCTATTTTATTTCAATTTCGGGGCTCAGAAGATCCTACTACAAAAGTTCAGCAAAATGCGTCCAGCGGCTCTTAAGATATGCGATAATTAATATTGGCATTCTATGGGGGGTACCAATTCCCCTGCCCCTATCGAAAAAATAAGTAGCCTATTTTATTTTTAGGGCTGACGTGATGTTACTGTAAAAATTTCAGGAAAATCGGTTCAGTAGTTTCGGAGTCTATAAGCCAACAAACAAACAAACAAACACACATACAAACATTTTTCATTTTTATATATATAGATAGATAAGCATTCAAACTGACGAAAACCAAGACTTAAATCAGCTGATTCATAAATTTACAATACATACGAAAAAGGCACTCACACATTGTAGCATAAAATCGTATTAAGTAGACCAGAGTTGTAAAATTAATACAAAGGGTGAAAACCGCTAATATAAATTGAAATAATAGTCAATTTAACTTCCAAGAGAAGAAATGAAATTTGAAAGACATTATCGTTAATAATTTGAAACTGATTTATATTTAATTTAAAGAAGTATTAAATAAATTTATCATATTTTAATTTTTGTAAAACAGTTACAAATTTTAAATAATTCATTTTGAGCCAATATTTAGAAGAACATAATTTACAATGAACAGCTACGATTCCAACACAATTATCTTAAATTTTTAGAATTTTTTTAATTTTCGGGCATGTTCTGGAAATCGAAATCACGTAAAATTTGGAAAGGGAAAAGCTCGCTCATTTTTACACACATTTTATTGTTTAACAGCGGTGATAGCCACTCCATAGACTCGCGAGGCAGTCAATAATGGTATTTTTCACACAGAGACGGTCGGCAATTCACATGTCGGTGGGTTTTTATTGTTGAAAACACTTTTCTTAGTGCCGGAGAGGATGCCATTTCTTTTCCCCTCTCTCCTAAAAACTCAAGACTTAACGAGACAAACTTGACGTGTATGAGCCGGCACTGACGTAGGTAAAGAAAGGCTTGCTTTGCTACAATTTATATGTAAATAACCTACATACATACATATGTATAAGCAAATGCGAGAGTAAGTCTGTAGCCGCATGGAAAAACTAGATTACTTCATTTTTTTTAAACACGAGAAAACACACTTAGGCCTAGAACAGACGGTGAAACGCAACTGCAACGAAACTGCAACTTCTAGTTATTTTTGAGTTTCATTCGAGTTTATGCCATAGACTCCTTTGAGGGACCACACACGACGCGACCATTTTGAGACCGGTTTGAAATGCATTGGAAATCAGTTGCATTGAAACCGGCGTGCAGGAAACTCGCGTTTGCTTTCATCTGTTCTCAAAGAAAATCGAAATGAGTGTGATAATTTCATTACATTCTGGTACAATTTAGGTTGCAGGGTGTGTGAAAAACGATTGAAACTGGTTTCAAAACAATAATTTCTAAAGGGTTTCGTTGCAGTTGCGTTTTACCGTCTGTTCTGGGCCTTAGAACCACTTTTTGGGTTAGAGATAAGCGATTAAATTAACTTTAATCTCCGTATTTACTTTTTGAGTTGTATTTTTTATTTTGCTAGTTTAAGCGGCCAATGGTGGTGGTTTAAACCTAAACTTAAACTGTAAACATACACATGTTTGGTTATGTTAAAATGTTGCAAAAATATGAAACAAAAAATAATTATTAAAGAAATATATATTGCTAAGCACTTTTATATAATTTTTCCTTTCTATATTGTAAGATCACCGAAGTGAATCTTTCCTTATCTAGTTTTTAGTTTGGTTTTAAAGGTTTTTTTCTTTACCGGCGCTAATTAACGCCACTGATATGAATCGAATAAGGGCAGTTTTATATGCCCGAAGTAAAGAAGGGAAGGTGACAGGTTTAAGGCAATGTATTTAATGATTCTTTATTGAAAATTACTTATCTTTTTATACAAGGATAACGGTATCTTAAAGCTACAATTTACAATAGAAATAGTTGTTGCATGTAAGCTACACCTCCGCTACATTTCCAATAATCAATAATACATTTGGGTGGTGTAGATTTGCATGGGCAACAAAAAAAAAAAAAAAAAAAAGCAAATAATTACATGGTTTTTCTTAGAAACTACATTACACTACAATATTATTTCTTTAATATTATTTTTTTTCTTTAAACACAAAATTCGCGTATTTTCTTCTTCTTCTTTGAAAACATTCATATAGCTTTGTCTGGGTTCACACTATGAAATTTTTCTTTCAGAAAGTCTGAGTTTATAGATGAGAGGGGAAGAGATCATGCTTTTTTCTATCCTCTCTCACCCATAAACTCAGACTTTCTGAAAGAAAACTTTCATAGTGTGATCTCAGACTTTGATAAAAAGTTGACATTTGCAAAAAAAAATTTTGCCAATTATTTGTGCTTAGTATGGTAACACTACATGGTTTAAGCCGCCACCCAAAAATATCAATTTCAGTTGATAGTAGATTAACTTAATTCTCCGATTAGATAATTGTAGAATGAAATTAACTTTAATCTCAAACCCAAAAGGTGGCTCTTAAAGTTTTAAACACATTTCGCTAGTTATTTAATATGAATTTATGTTATTATGCATGTGCATTAACAAATCATAATTTTATATAATGTTAAAGATTTCTGGTTCCATTGAACAAGTTTTTGGACATTAAAACTGAAAATCTATGTCAGTTATCCAGTTTTTTCGAAAAATGGAGTTATCGACACTCATAAAATTATTACAGTAACTGATTGAGGGTTAATAAATTCGTTTTCCGTGATGTTAAAATTTAATAAAAATATAGTTATTTTACAAATCATTTTATTTTTTAACATTTATACTACCAACAAATAAAGTTTTTTTTTATTTATTTTGTTATGTAGTTTGATATTTCGTCAGCTCAGAATTGGTTTGGCGCATATGCCAAAAAGTCGGAGTGGAGAAAAACGACAAAGAAGATTTACACGAAGATTACTCAAATTGTACCCGATAGACTATATTTTTACCACTGCTTCCGGTATATGTTTTTTAGAAAAATGCACATTTTTGCGAACTGTCATGAATAAAGTTAGAATTTAATAATATTTTTTTTGAAAATTAAAAATATTGTTTTGTGCCGCATACGCCACTTTTCGAAAAAAAAAAAATTTAAAAATTTGCTTTTTGTGCTGCATACGTATACTTATTGCTTTGTATTGAGTAACTTATTGTTGAGATGAATTTTTTTTTATTTTTTTTTTATTTGATTTTACTTTACAAAAACAGAAAAAACAGTTCTACTGTTATGAAAAGTTACATAAAAAGCCACAAATTAAACAACTTAAATAATGCAAAAGTAAAAAGAAAATTTAAAACTTAATATTGAGTAATTTTTTATAATAAGCTTTATCAACATGTGGAAGAAATATAAGCAAGTCTTTTATGTCTTTTTTTTATCGCTGGAAATAAATGATGGTTTCGATATTTTCAAAACATTCGTCAACAAATTCTTAGGAGTTTTCAAACTATTTTTTGATGCAGACTTAACCAAAATTGCATTTTTATATTTTTCCTCTCTCGTCGAAGTTTTATAATGTATATATAAATCATTGTTTTAACTGTATAGAAGTACTTTAATTTTAGCAAAAGGGACTTTTCGAAAGTCCATTTTATTTGCTTCCAACGAGTATGTGCAAAAATTTTCCGGAAGCATTTCCATAACTTTAAGTTTTGTTTTATTATTTGGCATTGTTTTAAGCAAATTTAGTAAATGAAGAGGACTATGAATTTCAGTATTCTTTAAGTACCGGTCAATAACACCATGGACACAGTCCACTTCTTGTATTAAAGAATGTACTGGTTCTGAAGACTTTTGTATTTCGGCATCAATATTATTTTGTTTAAAGAACATTTTGATTGCGGTTGCGTTAATTTGATTTTTATTTTGAGGTACGCAAGAATCGCTCCATAATGTCAAAGCTTTAATTAGTGGATAATCTTTTATTAATTCATTTAAAATTTTAATTTAAGCACTAGCAATATTGTTACCTCTCCGACCACTATGAGCTTCCGTGAAAAAGGCACAATAAGTAAAAGTTGGTATATATGACATTTTGATTTAGAAAGAGGGTATTAAAAAAATATATTCCTCATACCTAACTCATTTTTTTTAAAAATGGTCGGTAGGTCAAACCAGTAATGAGCTGACGATTTGTCGGTCAAAATATATTTTTTAAAAGTACAACTATTCAATTTTAACGAATACACTGTTCAATAAATAAAAAATTAAAAAATGAATGTAAAAATCATTTGTTTTAAATGACATGTAAATGATCCGTTTTCTAAATGAATTTTAATTTGTTTAAAATGAATTTTCGTTTGGATTTAGCTACATAAAATTTTGAGTGTAGTTTTTCCAAAAAAACTATCTTTTCAATTAATTTGAACATTTTACGGAATTAATGCAACTTAAGTAATGATTTTTGGAAAAACGTTAACTATTTGACTTAGCACGTTAATTTACCAGGGTTTTTACGGAAACATGGAGTTACCCGGTTTTTCCAAAAAATATTTTTTTCCTTTTATGCTTATTCATACATGTATCAAAAGCTAGCATAATTTACGCTACTTCGTGAGCTTCTCCCTTTCTTTCGTGGACATATCGCTACTTTATTTTAAAATAGTCATACAGTACTTTTCGCTTATCGTCACATAATTTAGTTGCAACAGACTTGCATACAGTATAAAAAATAGTTAAAATAATAATAAGACATTTCATAACTGATACCAAAAGCAAAAACTATTTTTTTTACGTGTAAAGAGTTGCTTACAAAAATTAACGATTTAATTCTTTCTTTCTTGCTTTGGATGGATTGTTGTTTCGAAAACTAAAAAGAACTTAGTAAATATTGCTAATGTGACTATAACTCCAGTAGTTTGCTTTATTTTTCCCTTTGATGACTGTTGATAGATGACATATATGGCAAATGTGTTTATATCGCTAATGCTTCTCTGGTTCCAATGTCTACATACAAATGTTCCCAAAAGAACTACCTAGTCAATAGTACATACAAATGTTCCCAAAAGAACTATCTAGTCAATCGTGCCAACGCCAGCCGTAGATTTTCAATAACACGCACATGTTAAATGTCTATAGTAAATAACATTGTCTGGGGTATAATAAGTCACTTGTACTAGTGACTGTGTCTGGTTGGTTGGTTGACGTGGTAGTCCGCACAGATCAAGGCGTGCTGCAAGTAGAGTCGACAGTAACTCCGTATTGACTGTGTCAATAGTGAATCAGTACAGATTCACTAGTGACAGTTCCTGCATGGTACTTATTTTTACGTTAAACAATTATTACCGTATTTATATACCTATAAGATAATATTAACTACTGTTATTTATTTTAAGATAACCACGCTGTATTGCAGCAAATACTAGCAAAATTTAACAATCTTGACCAGAGGCTAGATAATATAGAAATAAATCAACAAATCCTTAGCAATGGCCAGGCCAATATCGTAACTAATCAAGAGGCGATAGCAAAAAAGCTGGAAAAATTTGAAGAAAATGTTAGTATTTGGCTCTTTTATTGTAATTACATCAGTAATATACATATATTTTTGCAGCTGACATTAAAGCCGGAAATTATGGCCCAAACTAAAGCCGTATTGGAATGTAAGGTGGCTTTTAAAAAAGTGGAGGGGTTAGTGTGTCGTATTGCTAACGAAAAGCCGGATTCAAAGTTAGTTGAAGCGGCAGCCATGCTTCCCTTGGGCTGTGTTAACTCTGTGCAGGAGATGGAGGAAAAACTGAAAGATGTGGATTTTGCCCAAGCAATGGTTAGAGAATCTGATATGTATATAAAACAAAAATTTGTTGATTTGAATATTTATTGTTTTACAGCTTAAGTACCTGGAAAAACTAAAGGGTGATTCTGAAGAAATTGACCGTATCTTCCGTTGCATATTTACTGATGACTTGTTGAAGCTGTACAATTGGGAAGGACGATTCAGTAGGCTACCGTTTGGAAAGCTTTCCCTTTGTAATAGAATTTTGAGAAGTATTCACAGACATTTGACGCATTTGTTTTATAAGGTTATATTTAATTCTTTTCTTCAAATTTCAGATGTTTTCTCTAAGCTGCATGCGCAGGAATTTGAAGATGACATAAGAAAGGCTATAGAAAGCAGCCACAACAGAGTAAAACATAGAAAAGACAATATAAAAAGAAAAAAACAAATCCTTAGAAATGAACAGGACACTATCGTCAGTAATCAGGAGGCGATAGCAGAAAACCTGGAGGATATTGAAGAAACTGTAAGTATTTGATTCTTTAATTGTTTTTTTAACATTTATAATTTTTTTTGCAGCAACATAGAGCATATGTAAGAGAAGACAATCTAGAAAAAAACCAACAAATCCTCCGAAATGACCAGGCCACTATCGTCAGTAATCAAGAGTCGATAGCAAAAAACATTGATGAAATTGAAGAAAATGTGAGTATTTTACTCCTATTGTTATTAAAACATTAATGAAGTTTTTGCAGGAACATCAAGCATATGTAAGAGAAGACAATATAGAAAGCAATCAACAAATCTTCAGAAATGACCAGGCCACTATCGTCACTTATCAAGAGGAGATAGCAAACAATCTGGAGCCAATTGAAGAAAATGTACATAAGAATTTGACTCATTTATTGTAATTACATCAGTACATAATATTTTTTTTTGTAGTTGACATTAAAGCCGGAAATTATAGCCCAAACTAAAGCCTTAGTGGAATATAAGGAGTCTCTTGAAGAAGAAGAGGCGTTAGTGTGTCGCATAGCTGACGAAAAGCCGGATTTAAAGTTAATTGAACCAGCAGCCATGCTTCCCTTGGGCTGTGTTCAGTCTGTGACTGAGATGGAGGAAAAGCTTAAGGATGTGGATTTTGCCCAAGCAATGGTAAGAGAATCTGACATGCATATAAAACAAAAATTTGTTAATTTGAATATTTATTTTTTTACAGCTTAAGTACCTGCAAAAACTAAAGGGTGATTCTAAAGATATTGCCCGTATAATGCGTTGCATATTCACTGATGACCTGTTGAAGCTGTACAATTGGAGAGGGCGATTTAAGAGGTTACCGTTTGGAAAGCTTTTCCTTTGTAACAGAATTTTGAGAGGTATGCATACTTACATATTTTGACGGATTTGATTTATAAGATTATATTTAAGTCTTTTCTTCGAATTTCAGATGTTTTCTATGAGCTGCCTGTGCAGGCATTTGAAAATAGCATAAGAAAGGCTATAGAAAGCAGCCACAACAGAATAAAGCATAGAGCAAATTTTAGAAAAGAAAATAGAAAAAGAAAAAAACAAATCCTTAGAAATGAACAGGCCACTATTGCCAGTAATCAAGAGGCGATAGCAGAAAACCTGGAGGATATTGAAGAAAATGTAAGTATTTGATTCTTTAATTGTTATTTTAACATTAAAATTTTTTTTGCAGCAACATAGAGCATATGAAAGAGAAGGCAATCTAGAAAGAAATCAACAAATGCTCATAAATGACCAGGCCACTATCGTCAGTAATCAAGAGACGATAGCAAAAAACCTGGAGGCAATTAAAGAAAATGTAAGTACTTTACTCTTATTGTTATTAAAACATTAATGAAGTTTTAACAGGAACATAAAGCATATGTAAAAGAAGCCAATCTAGAAAGAAACCAACAGATCCTTATAAATGAGCATTCCATTATTATCACTAATCAAGAGGCTATAGCAAAAAACCTGGATGAAATGGAAGAAAATGTAAGTATTTTACTCTTATTGTTATTAAAACATTAAGGGTATTCATTTAAATTTTTTTTTGGTTGGAAAAATGGAAAAAAGAAAAATACACTCTTATTGACGTGAACGGGGGGTTTTTTTTTACAAACTGTCAAAAAAATCTGTCAAATAATTCGTGGAAGTAATTGATATTTTTCGAGGTGCCGAACAAAAGTGTTAAAAGTGAATTAATTGATTATTTAATTTAAAACGAAGTGATTGGTGTTATTTTCATCATAATATTCGACTACAAAAAGATACTCAAAATGGCGATTGTCTGCCAAAAAGTCGAGTATTTTATTAACTTCAGCTTCTGTGAATTTTTTCATTGAACACATACTTAATATGAATTTTTCTTTTTGAAAGATGTTAATTTTGGTATTTTTTTTGGTACTTTTTTCAGTATATCTATGGAATTACGACAAAACAACTTACAATACAACATATTTCCAAATATACAAATATACATATGTTTAGATGTTTAAAATAAACAAATGCATATACATATACAATGAAAAAGGGAAACATATAAAAGACTTTAAATGGTATCCAAACCTGGTTTGGTGTATGCACATTTACAATATATGCATGCTAAAAATGTATATATGCTAAAATACAAATTTATTTATTGTAAATCTATAATATAATAATTAAATTATTAACATTTTTTACATACACAAAATACTGTTTTAATACCATTTAAATCACGTGGTACCTTTTCTGCACAACGGTCACCATTTGAACATTTTTGATTCTCATCACTGTTTGTTTTGTTTTATGTATACTATTGCTTTTTGTTTATGTATGGGAAAACATATGACACGTTTTTAAACGTTCTATAAGTGCACCAACGTGCTAACAGTACGGTGCGTTACATTACGGGTACAGCAACGTTCGCCTAACTGAGCCTTTATCGTAGTGCTGCCACATGTTATTATTTTAACAACATATAATACTAATGTGTCCCATCATGAGTTTAAACTACATATAAATTCAAGTTTAGTTCAACTAAACCATCTTTTAAACCATCAGTGAATTATTAGCCATAAATGTAAAAGAAGTTATATTTGAAATGTTGTAACTATAAAAAATAATTTTTAAAATCAGAGTTGTACAATTCAAGAGTTTATAAAAAGAGATGCAATTTTTCGTACTTTGTATTAAAAATTAGCAATTTTTTATGAATGGCAACATCATTTCGTTTGACGCTTAAAGCGCAAAATTACATCTTTTTATCCTGACTTTTTTACACTTGGATATAGTCTGATAAAAATGTAACTTTTGTTGGAATTTTTTTTCTTGTGGTTGTTGTTACAAAAATTACATTTTTCAACATATAAAAAAACTGAAATGAATACCCTTATTAATCATAGTATAATAAGTACCAGGTATGTTCCAAAGTATATTTATACCAAGTACATGCAAGTCTACAACAAATCAACAATAAAAAAAAACAACATTCATTTTGTTTGTGTAAAAACATTCGATACTGTCAAACAGCCAAACATAAAGAAAAAAAAAAAAAAAAAAATCATGGCGCACTAAAATGTAAGCAAATTTTGACAATATCGAAAATAAAACAACTGAACAGCTGATCTCTTGCATGTACTTGTAATAAATATACTTTGGTATGTTCATTAGGGAGAGTTTTGATTATTTACCCATGTAATGTCAAAATAATTTATTTGATTTTAAATTATTTTTTTAATTTTTTCCATTTTTTCTTTTGTTTGACGTTATAAGGGTTTTGAAATTGAGAACAAAACTTCTAATGAATATACCAAGGCGAATTCATGTAAACGGTGGTGTCGATACTACAACAAGTAACAACACCAAAAACACAACAATGTATTTTGTTGCTGCTTTCGTTGGCCGATATGTCAAAAACACAAGTAACTTTTGACATTCCTCTCTCTAATTTAAAAAAAAAGTAGCACAGCTGTGCTTTCAACGCCACCTGAAAAATGAATTCGCCTTGGAATATACCTTGTACTTATTCTACCTTGACATTAATGAAGTTTTTGCAGGAACATAAAGCATATGTAAGAGAAGCCAATCTTGAAAGAAACCAACAAATCTTCAGAAATTTCCAGGCCACTTTCGTCACTAATCCAGAGGGGAAAGCAAAAATTCTGGAGCCAATTGATGAAAATGTAAGTATTTCTCTTATTGTTATTAAAACATTAATGAAGTTTTTGCAGGAACATAAAGAAGCCAATCTAGAAAGAAACCAACAGATCCTTATAAATGACCATTCCATTATTATCACTAATCAAGAGGCTATAGCAAAAAACCTGGAGGAAATTGAAGAAAATGTTAGTATTTTACTCTTATTGTTGATAAAAATTAATGAAGTTTTTGCAGGAACATAAACCGTATGTAAGAGATACCAATCTTGAAAAAAAACAAGAAATCTTCAAAAATTTCCAGATCACTTTCGTCACTAATCCAGAGGGGGTAGCAAAAATTCTGGAGCCAATTGATGAAAATGTAAGTATTTCTCTTTTTTAGTTATTTAAACATTAATGAAATATTGCGAATACACGGATTCAAAGTTAAGTGGAGTGGCATCCATGCTTCCCTTGAGATGTGTTATCTCTGTGAATGAGGTGGAGGAAAAGCTAAAGGCTGCAGATTTTGCTCAAGAAATGGTAAGAGAATCTGTACCTCATTTCTGCATTTCTTGCATCGATAAAGTTTTTACATTAAGTGTGAAACAAAAAATCCCATAGTTTCTCGATTTGTGATTAAAAGGCGTTTTTGTATTTAAATGCGAAAACAGGCAACACAAGTTCCGTTTTTACTGAAATAATTCCATAACGTCATAAATATAAAATAAACAAGACGAATTCATTATAAGGCGGTGTTGAAAACAAGCTGTTTTCTGCATATTTTTTGCTATTCTAACTTGAAATATAAATTTTAATCACGGTGGTCATTGTGCAAATTTGCAATTTGTAAATTTGCAGTTCATATTATCAGCCATGTCAGAGAAACGGAATTCATTCCGTATTTTGGTGCTTCAGAAAATAACGAAAAAAAAATTCGGAATGAAACCATTATTGTTTTCATGCACGGAATGGGAGTTTTCTGAATCTGAAAGGCCAAAAAACTATCAAAATACACTTTCTATCAAACAAATATGTTTTCTTCAATTCCGAACGAAATTGTACTCTGTGACATGGCTGTATGATTGATCGTGAGCATACCACTTTTATTTTTTGTGCAAATATGTTATATTTTCTAAAAATTTATTCTGGCAACACTAAAAACTTCTGGCAGCACTGTAAAAAATCTGCATTTGTTTACAATTAAACCAGAGTCCGCCAAACACATAAATTTACATTTCTTGTTTCCAAGGTATATTTATAGCTATAAATATACCTTGCTTGTTTCTCTTGGTTGTTTATTTTTGAGCGTAATTGTTTTTGTTTGTTCAGTGTTTTCGAGTAAAAATACAAATTATTTTCTTATGCTCTCTTTATTTGCGTGAGAGCATTCGCACATGTGCGGTGTTTTGCAGATCTCTGAAATAAACACAAGCAAATTAAAATAAATTTTTTGTTTTTAATTAATTAAATAAAACCCACGAAAACTTTCAATTTATAAGTTTCCTAAAAACAATTTCTGTTTTCTAAATTAAATGATTAAGAAAAAATATTTACATTAATAATTACAAATAGTTTTTATATTTTTTACTTAGGGTGTGTGTGAAACGGTAGCAAAGTACTTATGAGAGTAAAATTTTGACATTGTTGAGGACATTAGCGTTAAAATTCTTGACAATTTTAATTCACTATAGATTCTGTTCTATAGTATAGAACAGTGGTGTCAATTATGATTGCGTTGGTGAGATTACTTTTATCTCTTACATTCCCAGCGGGTGAAATGTGCGGTTGCGAGGCCTATTGTGAGGCCTAATTACTGATCTTTTCTAAAGAAAACAGAAATAAAACAAAACAGAAACAAGTTAATAAACAATCAGCAGGACTTTTAAGACCACCTGTAATAAATTCGCCTTGCACAACTATTAATATATTATTTATGTTTAGAGGCCTCAAAACAGGCCTTGCGATATTTGCGATATTTCCCGCTGAATGAGAGTGTTTCTCAGTAAACAATTATATTTTACGCTCGCAAAATAAAAGAGCGTAAGCGTACATGTGAATTAATTTCCACAATTGTGTATGGCGCTGACATCCCTGCTATAGAACCAAAATGTATTAACAAAGTGACCTCAGTACTACAACAATGAAACAATAAAAAAACAACATGCATTTTGTTGCTAGAATTGAGACGGCAAGTGTCAAAATGCCTTATAAAAAAAAGTAAATAAACAAAAAAAAAAAATGACGACAAACGTCACACACGAAGAAAATCATTGCAAACAGCTGCGCTTGTGAGGTCACTTTATTAGTACATTCTGTATAGAACTTTGCTACCGTTTCACACACACCCTTAAAGGGAAATCGCGATGGGTAGTGCAAACGTTGCAAAATTACACACATTTGCGCAATACAGCAACAAAATGTACGTATTTGCAATTTGCTCTATTTTACTTCGTTTGCACTAAGAAACCATAAGCAAGATTAGTAGTGCATACTTACTCCATTGCAAACAAATAGAATAAGTTTTTAGAATTATAGCACATTTGCACTAAAAATAAAAGTTGTATGCTCACGATCAATCATAATATCAGTGTCATTTTGACAAAATATCTTAAGCCAAATTTAAAAAGTTTAAAAAATGTTGTTTATCATATAAATTTTCATTAAAAAAACATTTTTGTTTATGTTTTTAAAATTTTGTATTATATAAGAAACTCTTTTTAATTTTGGTTTATTTTATTATTTGATAATGATGATTTAGTCACCGAGTTTTTGTTAAAAACTTTTTTGCTATCTTATCTCGACTTAAGATGTTTTGTCAAAATGCCACAGATATGCACTGCATATTTACACATTGCAAATTTGCAATATGACCATCGTGATTACCCTTTTAGTTTATTTATCTTTTGGTCTTATGTAGATTCCATATTAATTTTAATTTAATTAACAGTTTGGTTCTCGTGCCGTTTATAAATGTGAATTGTTTTGACAGTTTTTGTGAAATGACTGATCATTTTCGCATTGTAGAATATACAGAAACACTTGTGTGAGAAAATTATTTTTTTGTTTCTATTTACATCGTTTTTCATTCAATTTATTTGTTTCTTGCGAAAACTTTTACGATGCGAAATGAGCTACTGGTACATATATAAAATAATAATTTGTAAATTTTGAATATCTATTTGTTACAGCTTACACACGTGCAAAAACTAAAAGGTACATCTGAAGATGTCAGCAGAAAAATCATCCGTGGTTTATTTACGGATGAACTGCTACAGCTGTACAATTGGGAAGGAAGATGTAAGAAGTTTCCATTTGCAAAGCTTTCCATTTGTAACAGAATTTTAAGAGGTAAATACATATATACATATGTTCATATGTACATATTTTACCGTTTCTTGAATATAATATTTAATTTCTTCTTCAAATTTCAGAAGTTTTCCAAAACCTACCTGCGCAGAAATTTGAAAAAAGCATAAAAAAAGCTATTCGCCAAAGCCACAGTAGATTGAAATATAGAATATATAAAAAAAACTAAAAGAATAATTGCTTTATAATTTCTATTCTTTTTTTGTTTAATAATAATTTAAAAATATTTAAACGTATACATAATTAGTTAACTTGGATTGATATACATATTCATTAGGTGTGACTGATACAAGGATGATAAAAAGTGTAACCACCAACAAAACTCAAAATTACACTTGAAATTAAACAGAATTACCCGATTAAAATGAAATTGCAGCTGATATAAAATTATTTTTCTTTCTAAAATAAAACGTTTTAAAAAAAAAGAAAAAAACACAAAAAAAATCATTAAAAGGAGATTAATATTAGTCAAACTATTTAAGTTCTCATTGTAATTTTTAATTAATTAACAAAAATAACATTTAAGACTAAAAATAAATTAATAAAAGCTAAAATAACTTAAAATAACGTATTCAAAATCCACAATGTTCACTGGCGTTCCTTTATAATGGTTGTTTTTTTAAGCTCGATAGAACTTATGAACTCTCAGTTTTTGACATATCGATCAATATGCTTTAGCAAATCATCATGAATAGATTCATGCTTGAACGGCGCTTACAAATTTATTTTTAAATCAATTAACGGTTCGCGCAACATACCCGTTTTCAAATGAAACCAATATGGTTTTTAGGATTTTTTTGGAGAAATAAAAAATATGAGTTTAATTTTTCTATAAAAGACAAAGCCACATACACATTATGGTGGCCATTTTTGCAACATCACTTGATAGCACCAGGCAAAAAAAGTTTATTTTTTATCTAAAAAATATCTTAAAAGTTTGAAGCTAATCTTTCAATAATTCGATTATGTATAATAAGTTAAAAAATATTAAAGTGAACACGTTAAGTCAATGAATGGGCTTATTTGGTTCCTTTATATGTATTTAATATGAAGTTTGGTAACGATTTGGTAAAGAAAAGTCGATTGAAATGTTAAATAGCAAAAAAACTCAATTTTTTTGGTTTCTGTCAAATTTTTTATCAGCCCAATTATGAATAAAAATTCCCCGGGAGTTTTTTTCTTTTTCTCATTTTTACAATTAAGTTAATATAGGAAAAATGGGAGAAGGGAGAAAACTCCCGGGGTATTTTTATTCATAATTGGGCTGTATATGTAAAAGTTTTTTTTCTAGATGACAAATTAATCAAAATGAAGATGCAATTATGTTTTTAAAAAGGTATAACACCACAAGATCGGCTTAGAACTAGCCCAGTAATAAATAATGCTACAGACCACTTATGTGCCAGTTTTTATTTAACCAAAAAATGCGAGCACAAACCTTTAACATTTTTGAAATTGATTTGTGCAACATAATTTTTTATTTAAAAGACTAAAAATTGTGAGATATTAAAATTTCCAACTACAGAAAAACACTACGTTACGGTACGTTACATTGCACTGCATTACTGCCCGTATACACCAGAGATTATGTTACCCTAGGTCTACACTGAAGATAAATATCTCAGCAAGTTGGCAATAACGTCGACAGAATAAGGCTGAGTTCCTAAACATCATAATACTTTGCAGTCAAAGTCAAAAAAGTATCATAGAGTTTAACTATATCTAGTTTGATTATTGTGTACGTATCTATATTGTTGTTAGTGAACTTTGGTACAGATAACATTGTAAAATTTTTCACGGTTGCTTGGTAGAAAGCACTTAAAAAAGCGAGTTGCTTTGCAACTGATGTTTTGGAACTCACCCTAACAGAGCAATATTTCTTATTGCTCAGCTTATGTTAAAGGCATGGGAAAACGTATTTATGTTAACTCATAATTTGAAAATTATCAAGGAAGAAGGTGTAGTGTTAAAACTGGCGATATCTTGCAAAAATTATATGTATTAATATAAATTCTTTCTTATTCGACTTTATTATTTAAATGAATATTAATTTGTTTAGGAGAAAAAAATAGAAGCAACTTGTGTGAGAAAGAAATTAAATTTGTGTAATGGTAGCAAATTATAATTGTAGTAAAAGAATTAAACACTAAAATAAAATTACAAAAATTATTTTTATTAATATAATTGTTTTCTTATACGATCTTTATTATTTAAATTTATATTAATTTGTTTAATTTTGATTTCTTTTTTATATAAAACTAATAATTTTACTTTAACAAAAAAAATTAATAATTTTAATTTTTTTTATATAAATAAAGATCTCAAGCTTAAACAAATTAATATACTACGTTTATACGCACCACTTATTTGCAAATAAATATATTGAAGTAGTAGAATATTGGCGCATAAAAAGTGAATTAAATTTTTATTTGCGAATAGCTAACTCATGAAAACAATTCCTCATTAACGAAACTATTTGCAAATAAGATTTTAAGCATTGCAGACTTTTAACCGTTTTACGCTTTTATTTCGATGTGGCACATTCATATGACAACAAAAGTAAAATTTAATAAAACATGTGCAAATAAATTTAAAAATACACAATAATTTTTGATCTTTTTCATTTAAAAAATAAAAAGTTTATAGACATATGTACATACAGTGATACTAATGGCGATTTCTTTTCTGAGAAAAATGTTGCATTAATGTTACATGTTCTATATTTTTGTGTTCGTTTGTACAAAAAATACAACTGTGGGAAAAATTTTATAGTTCTTTTGTGAATATGTTGATAAAAAACGTGCAAAACATGTTGCATGTTTTACCCTTACTTTTACTTAAGGTGTTCATACTGCCCTGTCTTACAATTTTGGTACTTACTACTTTGTTTGTACAACCAATGTTTTATTTTGTTTGTCATAATTCATACAGCTCATAATTTTGTAAAAAAATTATTTTAAAACAAAATACAAATATATTTACACATTAAAATAAAAAAAAAAGTCTATTTATATGATAATCATTTAAATTTTTTTAAGCCATTAGTGATGTCAATATTTGTTTCCAAGCCATAATTGCGTGCAGAAACCGCTGAAATAGCTTTAAAAATCGCTCATGAAGTACATTAATGATGAAAGTGTAATAGTTGTAAATAAAAGCAGCTAATTGTGTTCTATTGAAATTGCACAACATGTAACACTTCCAGTGATTATAGGTAACATTAGAAAATGTTACATGTACATACTGTAACATATTTTTTTCAGAAAAGAAATCGCCATAAATGAATAAATTTTCCATCTGGCATCACTTAAAAATAAGAATTTTCATTAAGAAATAGACATATAAACAGTAAGTTAGTTAATCGCAAATAATTTTTATTCGCGAATAGGCTACGTATAAACGTAGTAATAGAAGGAGAAGACAACCTAGTATTTCATGTAGCAGAAGAATAACATTTAGGTAGTAGTTTAATAACATTAACCTAGGGTTTACACTTGCAAGTGCAAGTTCGAAAAACTCAATACACTCGCACATTTTTACTAACACCATCACATTTTTCGTACTTGCAGCCCAACTTGCAAGAGAATTTGCTTGCAAGTAAATTTTTGACACTTGCTGCAAGTAAAATGACAAATGAAGAAACAGTGTTACCATGGATGACTTTTGTATAAATTTACTAGTACAGGGTGGGCCAAAAGTAACCATGGGGCTTAAACGTTTAAGGTGTTATGATACTTGCTATTTTTTGTATTGGATTTTTTTAGGATTGACTGAATGAAACAACAAATGCGAAAAAGAACAAGAAATACAATTTGATAAACAAACCCTTTTTTCTGAAACAATACTGCCCACGTTTTTTGCCCACAAAAACCCGTCAAAAAGATAAAAATCGCGAAAGAAAAGTTAAAACCCGCTACTTTCGATCAAAAATTAAAAAAATTTCCAACAGTGCTAACAATTAATCTGGAAATGTCAATTTTAAGTTAAAAATGTTTGTATTTTTTTTGACAGTCTTAGATTCTTTATCGATAACACATGTATATTTGTTTGACATTTCAAGATTTTTTATGATATAATCATACTCTTTACACTTATACTATGTTTCCACTATGAGCAAAACAACTTGTTTTGAGCAAAACGTGTCAAAGTGTTTCCGTTATGTAAAACTGGTTTTGGTTTTCGATTTTTCGAAATCAATTTGACATTTATGTTGTAAACAAATATGAAAGCCAAAAAAAAAAAATATGTGTTGAAAAAAAAATATTTTTCTTTAACAGGAAATTTTCTTGTTTGTTTTTTAATACACAGATATACATATATGTACGTATATAAAAGCCCATAATTTACTACCTTTTTATCATATTATTTTATTATTTTTACGCTGCAAACAAACAAATCAGCTGGAGAGTTGCATAAACCTATTTAATAAGTCTTGATATTTTGGTAAATATGTCACTTTTTTCGAAATGGTCAATTACCAATAATGGATAACCCAGAGTTGTATTCATGATTTTCAACATGTTTTGGAGCAAAACTAGTTTTTGTTTGAGTTTTCGAACATTTAAAATGTATAGGAAAACAAGTGGCAAAACACTTGTTTTGCTGCAAAACTAGTTTTGTGGCCCAAAACATGTAAGTGGAAACGTACTATTAGTCAGTTTTCCTATGCAAATATATTTGCACTGTTCTCCAATATAGAAAAAATACAAAAAATAGCAAGTATCATAACAGCTTTAATAACTTTTTCGTTTATTAATTTTTTTTTATTTTTTTCTCAGATTAGTATGAAAAATAATGTGTTTTAAATGACCACCGTTTTCACCTTCGCACTGATGGGCTCGGTTTTGAGCATTTTCCATAACATCTTTCAAAATTTGTGGCTGCAGCGTAAGGATTGTCTCTGGTTTGTTCACATGCACTCGCTTCGTCAAATAACCCCAAATAAAATAGTCGGGTGCTGTCAAATCTGGCGATCGTACTTGCTAAATAAATTCAGAACTACTGGAAATTATTCGCTCTCCAAAAATTTGACTTAAAAGCTTGCAGTAAAATAATTGATCCCTGATTTAAATTCTATTATTCTGGTTCTTCGTTCAGTTGTGTATCTCTCCATTATTTATTCTCCAAGTGTTATTTATATAATCTAAAAAAATATTTTTAAAAATTAATAAACGAAAAAGTTATTAAAATTTTAAACTCCATGTTAACTTTTGGCCCACCCTGTACTTAGTAATATAAAAGTTATGTTTATAGCGGATTTTCTATGTATTTATAAAAAATACCACATAAAAAAGAGAACAACTATACAACAATCCATCTCAATGGTAATTTTATCATAAATTTTAAGCATTTTGAAAAAAAAAAATTGTTAATCAAAATATTTTCTCAGTAATATTATGAAATCGCCACTACGGCAATACTGGAGTCAGATATTTTATCTTCTTTCTTCTTTTATTTGCCCATCCGTTATTCGGATATTAGCGATCATAAATATATAGTACATTTTATAAAACATACAATTAATTAATTCATTTTGGAAGTCTTTTTTTACAATTCAGAAATAATCAGTTCTCTATTTTTGGCGGTATATAGGAGACTTCGTTCTTCACGATAACCTGTCCATTCTTGAATATTTTTTAACCAGGAAAGTTCTCTTCTACCTCGAGCGCGTTTTCCTTCTATTTTCCCCTTGAGAATTGTTTGGATAAATTTATATTTGTCGTTTCTCATCAGGTGTCCCAAATACGATATTTTACGGTTTTTAACGGGTTTTAAAAGTTGTCGGTCCAGGTTCATTCTTCTCAATACTTCGATATTTGGGACGTGGTCAGTCCATGGTATCTTCAATATGCGCCGGTATACCCACATTTCAAATGCTTCCAATCTTTTCTCATCCGTCGCTTTAACTGTCCATACTTCTGCCGCATATAAAAGTACGGACCACACATAGCATTTGATAAACCGTGACTTTGTTGCAAGACTGATGTCATGGCTGGTCAGTACCTTGCTGTATTTAAAGAAAGCATCTCTCGCCATCTCTATACGACATCTTATTTCCTTTGATGCGTCCCATTGATCATTTAACAAAACTCCTAGATATTTAAAATTTTTTACACGTTCAATTTCTGTGTTATTTATTTTTAGCGTCGTGTTATTTTGAGCATTCTTCCTGCTGACAACCATGTATTTTGTCTTTTTAATGTTGATTTTCAGACCATATGATTCACTTACATATGTAAGTTCGTCTGTCAGTTTTTGTAGGCCAGATATACTGCTTGCAAGTAACGTTGTGTCGTCAGCGTATCGTACGTTATTGATAAACTCCGTTTATTAGTATACCTATTCTCTTTCCTTCTACTGATTCCCGAAATATTTTTTCTGAATATATGTTGAATAACAAGGGCGATAGTATACACCCCTGCCTGACTCCTTTTGATATGGCAATTTCGTCACTAAATTCTCCATTTATTTGAATTCGTGCTGATTGGTTCCAGTATAGGTTTTTTATGCATTGTATTTCCTTCTCATCTATTCCAATGGACATTAAAATTTCCATTAGCTTATCATGTTGGACAGTGTCCAAAGGCTTTTTCATAATCTATAAAGCACATGCATACATCTTTATGGACATCTCGACAATTTTGAATTAGTATCTGCACACTTAGTAGCGCTTCTCTAGTACCCATTGCTTCTTTGAAACCAAATTGTGATTCTCCCATAAGAGTTTCGCATTTATCATATATTCTCCTGTGTATTATTCTAAAAAATATTTTTAGTGCATGGCACATTAGGCTAATTAGTCTATATTCACTGCATTTTCTAGCATTATTTTTCTTTGGTATGGTGATAAATGTTGATTTAAGCCAATCGTGTGGGTATTGACCATTGTCATAAACGTAATTAAAAAGAGTCACTAGCAATTGCATACTATTACCATCTATTAGCTTCAAAACTTCGGAGGGGATTTCATCTGGACCGGTTGCTTTTTTGTCCTTAAGCGAGTTGATTGCATACTCTACTTCATATCTAGTGATTGGTGTTCCAGTCAAAGGGGTTTCTGAGCTACGGTCATCAGCTGATCTTTCATATTTTATAAAATCGTTTTGCTAATAATGGTTGACATTTCGAGCTAATGGCACTAACAATGCAACGCAAAAAACCCTATGTTATTTCTGTTGTTTTTGGATTGTTGTAGTTCAAACACATAAACGAACATTACAAGGCGAATTCATGTAAACGGTGGTGTCGATACTACAACAATTAACAATACCAAAAACACAATGTATTTTGTTGCTGCTTTCGTTGGCCGATAAGTCAAAAACACAAGTAACTTTTGACATTCCTCTCTAATTTAAAAAAAGTAGCACAGCTGTGCTTCCAACGCCACCTGAAAAATGAATTCGCCTTGGAACATTACTTGTTTTAAAATCAGTGTTGCCAGAAAACTTTTGACTCATGTTCCTATAAAATCCCCATAAATCTCCAACTTTTTAAGTTTATAACAGTCTGGGGACAAATGTTGTAAGCTTTAATTCAATTTATTAAATAAAAATTTTTAAAATAAAAAATGTATTTATTTAAAATAGTAAAATGATCTATACAACTAGTTTTAAGGATAATTTTCAATTTATATGACAACGTTATTAACCGTAATTTGAATCATTTTCTTCAAAGAGATTTAGTTCATGAATTGCTTCATCTAAAAAGGATGGATTTAATTTTACCAGCAACATCTTTTCAAGCGTATCTTTGTTTAACCGATTTCGGTTTTCTGTTAAAACTAATTTTAAAGATGAAAATGCTCGCTCAACGGACATCTAGAAACGGATATTAAATTCAACGCATAATTAATAAATATTACTTAAAACTACGCACTTGAGTTGGCGGAATCGCGAAACAGATGTTGCTGAGGGCGTAAAGTTCCGGGTAACTATGTTTTCTTTCCTTCCAAGAATAGAAATTCTTCTCACTTGATTTGTCTTGTACAGGTTCAACAGATTCTATTATATCTTTTGCATTTATTAAATTACAGTTAAAGCCCGGTATGAAGAATACGCAGTTTAACGAATATCCGATATAACGAATAGCCAAATTTTTACATTAACTACCTTATATAGCGAATGGCAAAAAAAAAAATCCCGATTTAACGAATGACAAAGCAAAATAAAAAAATCGCTACAGAACCTTTAGATTTTTGTGAGTTTTTTTGGCTTTTTTGCTTTGTATTGAAAGAACACGTGTGATGCGTTGCTTTTTTTCGTTAAAGTTTAGTTGTTTTGTTTGGTTAATTGTGAAAACAAGATGTCAAATAGAAAAAGAATTACTTTTGATAAAAAATTAAAGATTTTAGAAGAGTGTAAGAAAGGTGTTAATCTTTTAATAATATCCCAAAAGTATGGAATACCAAAATCTTCAATATGTACCTTAAAAAAGAACGAACATAAAATTGTGGAAAATTTAAAAATTACAAACAATGGGACAAAAAATCGGGAATCTCTTAAAAAAAGGTGAATTGCCAAGAATGGAAAAGGCTCTCTTCGAATGGTTTTTAAGCCAAAGAAACAAGCAATGGAATGGTTTTAAAAGAAAAGGCAATACAAATCCATTATCAAATGTACTGCTCCGATTTCCACGCAAGGGATGGCTGGCTATCACGTTTTAAGAAAAGATATGGGATCAGGTTGCTAAAGCAAGGCGGCGAAAAACTTTCAGCTCGACAAGATTTAGTGTAGCCTTTGAAAAATCATTTCTATAACTAAGTAACCGAACAGAATTTAACAAGAGATCCAATTTTATGATTTTTAATGAAATTACATATTAGAAATAAAAAAAATTCTTAAATAAACGTGAAAATATCAATTAATGTTTTATTTCGACACTTAATTATAAATACATTTAAATTTTAATGGTTTTCAAATTGTGGGCCACAGTTTTTTTGTTATAAAATTTTAAGGTAAAAAATTACTGTTCGATATAACGAATATCTCGGTATAACGAAAGGGGTGAACATTATATCATTCGTTAAACCGGGCTTTGACTGTATTGGACAATCTAGCTGGGGTAATTTTATAGATTTTAATTCTTAAAAACTTGACAATATTTCGACAATTTTGTATTTCATGTTTAATTTTTGCATTTTTTATAGTATCAAGGGCACAAAGTTGTAAGGTATGAGCAGCACAATGGCATATTTCATTCAATATCTCCCACATGCATTTCACAATTAAAGTCAATTGAATTTATAGTTTCAAAATATATACTGTTGTAAATAATATCCTCACTATTTTCTTCCTCACATAAACAATGTGATAAAATTTTTGTTGACTTTATCATATTACTCCCATTGTCGCTGGTTATTGTTACAATCTGCTGTACATTTATTTTGTATTTATTGAGCACATACAATGTTGCCCTTTTAGTTTCACCATGCCCAACATTGTAGAATGGATAATGTCATTTCTCATATATTGTGCAGAAATGCCGAAAATGTTGCGAGAAAGACGTGAAGCAGTATCAACTTTCAAAGAAATGAAACGATTTTCACATTCCTTTGATATTGTTTTTACTACATTTGCTGCAACTTCTGTCAAGGTCAACAGTTTTTTACTATTTTCACATTTAATAATTTTTGTCTTATATTGGAAAATTGGGCTATGTAAATATATTATTTACGGGTTGTTTGCCTGTTTAAAACTCAAAACTATATGAACTTGTTCAATGTGTTTCTTAAAATTATATTCTCTATCTGTATTAAAATCTTTTTTACAATGTTTGCACACTAAAACATCATTATATTTTTCAAAATTAACGTCAATATTAATTGTATTCTTTTTTTTTTGACATATTTAAAAAAAAAATATTTTAAATTATTTAAATATGAAAGCTTCCAGTTTACTTTTAAAATAGACGATTTCAAATAATATGAAAAAACGATTTTGCCAGTATACGTAAAAAACATTTCTTTCAATCTGTTGCCAATATTGCCAATAATTTAAAATTTGTATATTCTATAAATATTAAATAATTGTGATATTTTAGTTGAACTGTCGATTTTTAATTTGAAATTTTGATATTTAGTTAGGATTGAGTTCATCAGCCAAGAATTAAAATTATCAATAAATTTTAATAATTTTAATGTTGTAAAATTCCTTCCTACAGTAAAATTAATAAAAATTAAATATAATAAACTTTAGCCTAACTAAATATCAAAATTTCAAATTAATATTAAATTATTTTAATTAATATTTTAATAATTCTAAAGTTATGTTGCTTTAAGCTGGATATAAACTAGAGTTGTCAATTACTCGCCTTTCAACTTTGTTCGAATAATTCAAATAATGGTTTTTGTTCGTTCGATCAAACGATTAAATCTTAAAAATTATTATATTAATCGATGAGAATAACGAATAAAAAAATTATTTTTACAAAAAAAATACTATGGAAAAACTTACATTCCATCCGCTATAACTTCTTCTTTTTTTGATGCATACAATTTTTCATCTTAACTCCACATCGTTGTATTACTTGAAGGCATCGTAAAGCCCTTAATTCCTTAATAACCCGATGTAACTCTGGATTTTCGCAAGTCGTTGGCAGACCTATCATCTTCAGCCCAACTTCTGACTGCAATTTCTTCCATAGAACAGCCGCTGTCTCTCTTAATGTATTTTTCCATTGGAACAAGTTCGGCATTTCTTGATGTCGTTGGATTATCTTCCACTACATCGTTTTTAATGGTAATATTCTGACACTTATGCAAATGTTAAAGATATGCATATATAATTTTAAAAAATATATAATACAATGGCTGACTTCCAAAACGTCTAATGCTTTGTATAAGAACAAAGTATAATGTTTCATTACGCCGCAGTACAATATATGTATATGGAATGCAAACCCTTCCAAAACATCAATAGTAAGTATTAGTAACGCAGCAAAAAAGCAATCAGAGCATCGGTTTTCAAGTTTGTGCTTTGTGATATTTGACATTTAATTTGCAAGCAATACAGATTTATTTTAATATTATGCATTGCTTCACTTACATTTCAAAATAAACAGAACACATAGTTGCATTGTTTCGGTACGTTGTACATGTGCATCGTTAAAATACAGTAGTAAAACTGTATACAAACTTTGTATTAATACGTTTTGAAAGTCAGCCAATAACAACATTTTCTATTTTCAAGATATGATATAGATAAATCAATTCTTTATTTTTAAGCTTTTTGTTTATTTCTAAATTTTTCCCCCGAAGTTGAAAAATCCCCTTCCTTGAAAATTTTTTAACATTTGATTTAAAAATAAAACAGCTGATACAATTGAGAAGGTGAGTTGCAAAACTCGATTGTTGCAAAATACGCAAACATAAATCTAAACGTTCGAATTAAAGATGGAAAAGAACTTGACGACGTCGTCGAAAACTTCACACACTTGATCCATGAAGCTGGTTTTCAAGACACCCCTACGGAGACTCAAGAAAATTCTCGAAACAAGGTAATAGTATCAGCGGAAATCAGAAATCTAATAAGACACAAAAGAAGGCTACGGAAAATATGGAAACGTACAAGAAATCCAGCAGACAAAACCAATTTTAACCAAACCTCAAATGAGTTAAAACGACGTTTAGATGAGAACAAAAATGAACAATTAAGCTGTTATTTGAAGAGCCTTACTACCTCATGCGATAGAAGGAATGAACTTAATATGTATATGGAATGCCACAAAATATTTAAAAAGGCCAGTAAAAAGAAACGTCCCTATAAAAGACCAGAACGACACCTGGTGTAGATCGAACTATAACAAAGCCGTTGCTTTTTCTCAATGTTTAGAAAATATCTTTACACCGTTTGCTTTATGCGAACCTGTAGATGCTGATATCACTTCTGCCTTCTTAGACATACCGTGCCAAATGGACTTACCAATTACGCACATATCCCCAAATGAGGTCAAACGAGAAATTTTAAAATTAAACAATAGAAAGTCTCCTGGTTATGACAAAATTTGCGCAAATGACATCAAAAATTTACCTAAAAAAGCCATTGCCCTTCTAACAACAATCTACAACTCTATAGTTAGACTTCATCATTTTCCAACTCAATGGAAATGTGCAGAAATAATGATGTTTCATAAACCTTCTAAGCCTGAAAATGATATTAAGTCTTATAGACCAATAAGTCTTTTGCCCATATTTTCAAACATTTTTGAAAAGTTATTTTTATATAGGTTGCAGCCAGTTTTAAACACCAAGAATATTATCCCTGAGCATCAATTTGGATTCCGTCACAAGCATGGTACTCCTGAACAGTGCCACCGAGTCGTAAATGTAATTAAAAATGCTCTAGAAAGAAAACAGTACTGCTCTGCTGTTTTTTGTGATGTTAAACAAGCCTTCGACAGAGTATGGCATGTAGGTCTTTTATATAAACTAAAAACGCTTATCCCTGCACCATTCTTTTTGGTCCTCAAATCCTACATACAAAATCGTTACTTTTATGTAAAAGTAAAAGACGAAATTTCCAATATCTGTGAAATAAAAGCTGGTATTCCGCAGGGAAGCGTACTTGGCCCAGTTTTATATACTTTATATACCTCCGATATGCCACCTGATGAAAATGTTACTATTGCTACGTATGCGGATGACACAGCCTTAATGGCAAGTAATATTTCCTCAATAGAGGCCTCAAACCAGGTTCAAAATCACCTGGACAGATTATCGAACTGGTTTAAAAGATGGAATATTTCAATAAATACAGAAAAGTCTAATTACATTACTTTTACATTAAGAAAGGGAATTTCTCCTCCTATTTTACTAAACAATGAAGAAATTCCAAGAACTGATTGTGTGAAATATCTTGGCATGCACATTGATAAAAGGCTGACGTGGAAGCAACACATAAAAGCAAAAAGGGACCACCTAAATATTAAAACAAAGCGAATGTATTGGCTGCTCGGTAAAAAATCAGAACTTAGCTTAGAAAACAAAGTTCTTTTATACAAAACAATTTTAAAACCGATATGGACATACGGAATCCAATTGTGGGGCACCGCTAGCAATTCGAACATAGAAATACTCCAACGATATCAATCAAAAACTCTTCGAATGATAGTAGATGCTCCATGGTTTGTAACTAACGAAACGATTCACAGAGATTTACTTATACCAAAGATTAATAATGAAATAAACGTGTACAGCTCTAGGTACATTGAAAGACTTAGTAACCATTCTAACCCACTTGCCATTAGTTTACTAGATGATAGCGAGGAAGTACATAGGCTAAAAAGGCTTCATGTGCTTGACCTTCCATACAGAAAATAAGCATGTAAATTAGGGTGGCCGTTATTTTCTTTTTTTTGATTTCTTATATTCTCCCCCCCCCCCAAATCGGTTCAGTTTTATGTAAAAAAAATACAAAAAAATTTCGTAGCGATAAGTTGTGTTTTAGGGGGGGCGTCCGCCCCTCAAAGTTTGCCATCAAGCCATTTATTCAAATGTAATTTGTTTGCATATGACTATCTCTTAAAAACAACATTTTACAAGAACATGATATATGGCAATATTTTAGCTCTTCTAGTCAACAACATTAGCCTCGAAGAAAGTTTTTTGCTAAAATTAATATTTAAGAAAATAATTAAGAAAATAACAACAAAATTCCAAACATTTTATATACGTTTTATATATATAAAAGAGGGATTTAATGTCAAGTGAACTAATTTTGAAATCGATGTCTTTCGATTTGGATGAAATTTGCACCAACGTTAGTCCTATTGAATAGTAGTTTAGACACAAATTTTCAACAAGATCGGTCAAAAAGTTTCTGAGTTTGGGGGGGTCAAAGTTTGAAATTTTGGCCATATAGGTGTTCTTTCACATCCATGTAACTTATTACCAATTGGGGTTAGCAAAATTTGTCCCAAGCAGCTTAGATAGCTATTTGATCAATCTTTAAAAAAAAAATTTTTTTGTTTTTTTTTGAATTTTTTAAAATTTTTTTTTTAAATTTACAACTTGGCAAAAAAAATAGCTATCTAAGCTGCTTGAGACAAATTTTGCTAACCCCAATTGGTAATAAGTTACATGGATGTGAAAGAACACCTGTATGGCCAAAATTTCAAACTTTGACCCTCCCAAACTCAGAAACTTTTTGACCGATCTTGTTGAAAATTTGTGTCTGAACTACTATTCAATGGGACTAACGGTGGTGCAAATTTCATCCAAATCGAAAGATTTCGATTTCAAAATTAGTTCACTTGACATTAAATCCCTCTTTTATATATATAAAACGTATATAAAATGTTTGGAATTTTGTTGTTATTTTCTTAATTATTTTCTTAAATATTAATTTTAGCAAAAAACTTTCTTCGAGGCTAATGTTGTTGACTAGAAGAGCTAAAATATTGCCATATACCATGTTCTTGTAAAATGTTGTTTTTAAGAGATAGTCATATGCAAACAAATTACATTTGAATAAATGGCTTGATGGCAAACTTTGAAGGGCCGACGCCCCCCCTAAAACACAACTTATCGCTACGAAATTTTTTTGTATTTTTTTTTACATAAAACTGAACCGATTTGGGGGGGAGAATATAAGAAATCAAAAAAAAAAAGTTCTCCATACAACTAACGGCCACGCTAATGTAAATATTTAAAATAGTTACTGTACTTATGTATGTAAATATAGAGAACATATTGTATACATATAAACAATTGCATACTTATAATTGTACTCAGAGAAAAGAGCACTAATGTAAATATATTTTAACCTTAATGTAGGTTAAAACCATAGCTGGGGAATTTGGATTAGAATTAGAAATCATTACGATTAGAGAAATAAAATAATCTAATCATTAGAATTGAATTTTGATAAACATTTCAGATTACTAATTGATTTAATTAGAAATAATCAAAAATCTAATCACAATAATTTTCTATTTCTAATCAAATCTAATCAAAACTAATCCAAAAAATAATTGATTAGATTTCTTGATTATTTTTGATTAGAAATGTAATCGTCACTAATTGTGATTAGATAAATAAAAGAAAAAAACTCCGTACATTTTTACTTACCAATAATTTTGAACACTTTAATTTGAATAAAACAAAAATTACAATCTTACAAAACAAAGATTTTACTTTCAATGTTAAGTAAACAAAAAAATTATACTTGTACTTCCTCAAAACACGTTGAAAATTAACATTAATAATAACACAACAACAAAGTGTTTTTTATTATACCCACCACCACAATTAGTTGTGAAGTTCTGATGAAAATGGTGCCGATGTATTTTGTAATATTTCAAATCTTTGTCTACACCAAATCAACGGAGTCTACAATATTTTTAGAAAATTGCTTGATCTGGTATTTGTAAACGTACCTAATGAATGCACAGTAAATCGTGTTGATCCAATTACACTGCCCGAAGATCGATACCACCCCACAATTGAAATAAGCTGTAATGTTCAAGGTTTAAATTGCGCTAAAAATGTTACGAAAAAGGAAAAAAAATTCTGCTTCCAACGTACAAATTACGCGGATTTTAACAATCGTTTATATAATACTAATTGGCTTCAACTATTATCCATACCAAATGGTTTGACGAATTCTGTTGATAAAATGATTCAAATTTTTTATGAAACCATGTACCAATATATGGATGAATGTATTCCAAAATATTCGCCACGTTCTCAAACTGGTCCACCCTGGAACTCTAAACAACTATCTGCCTTAAAAAATCTTAAAAATAAATATTATAAAAAATACAAGAAATATGGCCACGCATTTGATTATGGAAAATACTCTGTTCTTCGTGCTGAACACAATTTGCTGAATGCTCAACTGTACAAAAACTACTTAACCAAAATGAAACATAGTTTCAATCGTAATCCGAGGTCGTTCTTTACGTTTGTTAACTCAAAAAGGAAGAATTACGGCACCCCATCATTTATGAAATATTTAAGTACAGAGTCAAGCAATGAATCAGACATTAGCAATTTATTCGCTGAATTTTTTGCCTCTACTTACTCTAACGCCGAATACGATGATGATGAACCCTATCCATTTAATGTTCACTCCATTCAAACAATATCTTTCCCATTACTTGACACTACGCACATAATAAAATGTTTAAAAAACTTCAAGTCCTCACTGTCGTGTGGTCCAGATGGCATACCAAGTTGTCTTTTGAAAAACTGTGCACCAGCTATTGCAACACCTTTATCAATTATATTTAATACTTCTTTAAAATATGGCTACTTCCCTAGAATTTGGAAAGAATCGTTTCTTATTCCTTTATTCAAATCTGGTAATAAGTCACATATCATAAATTATCGAGGCATAGCTAAATTAAACGCTATTCCAAAACTATTTGAAAAATGTATTACTGATTCTCTCGTTCATCAAGTATCTCCCCTCCTTACGCCATATCAACACGGTTTTCGTAAAGGATCTTCAGCTATGACTAACATTCTACAATTAACTACTTTGGTTAATGAAGGATTTACTCTTGGTCAACAAACAGATGTCATTTATACTGACTTCAGTAAAGCCTTTGATAAAGTTAATCACAAGCTTCTGCTTAAAAAATTGGATAAAATGGGTTTCGATAATACTTATTTAAGCTGGTTAAAGTCATATCTGTTATGCAGAACACAGTCCGTTAAATTTAATTCTGCAAATTCAAGAAATATTTTAGTAAAATCCGGTGTTCCGCAGGGAAGTCATCTGGGCCCAATTTTATTTCTACTTTTCATCAACGATTTGCCTGAAGCAATAAATTATTCTAATATACTGATGTTCGCAGACGATGTTAAAATATTTTTAAGCCTCAAGCATTTACCAGATAATAATTATCTCCAAAAGGACTTGGATAATTTTTATAATTGGTGTAACATTAATTTAATGGAACTTAACCTCAAAAAATGCAAGCACATGACTTTTTCGAGAAGGCGTGACGCTCTTGGTCACTATTATATCAGTGGTCACAAACTGGAATCAGTAAACGTAATTATGGATCTTGGTGTTTTGTTGGATGGAAAATTAAACTTTGTACAACATATCATGATGGCTGTTAATAAAGCTCGAGGAATCTTGGCTTTCATCAAACGATGGGCAAAAGAATTTAAGGACCCCTTTATTACCAAAAAATTATTCATGTCACTTGTAAGACCGATTTTAGAGTATGGCTCAATTGTATGGGACCCCTACTATAACGTTCACATTAATCTTATCGAATCTGTTCAGAAACAGTTTTTACTTTTTTGTTTAAGATATGCTTATAGAGGCTATTATGCGCTTCCATCTTATTCATCACGACTTGCTTTGATTCGACTGCCAACATTAAAAAGCCGAAGTATTATGCTTAACGTTTCATTTCTAGTAAATCTTTTAAACGGAAATGTTTTATCAGATTTTCTTTTAAGTAAAATATCATTGAATGTTCCTCAACGCACATTAAGATTTAATCAACCACTATATGTTAAAACTTTTAGAACAAACTACGAGATGGCAGACCCGTTTAGGAAATTATGTTGTTGTTTTAATGAAATGTTTAATTTTGTAGATTTTTCTTTAAATGTTAATGTTATTAAACGTAATATTATTTTAAGTTTAAACATGTAACTGCAGTTATATTGAGAAAAATTGTTAAATTTAATAGGTAGTCTGTAAGGATTGTATCTATAGACTTAATTTAATAAATAAATAAATAAATAAGTTTCTCATTCCGTGTGAAACTTTTTTATTATTCATCTCAGACCGTATAAAGTATATATATTCTGGGTCCTTGAGTAATTCTAAGTCGATTTAGCCATGTCCGTCTGTCTGTCCGTCTGTCCGTCTGTTGAAAACACGCTCACTTTCGAACAGCTCAAAAGAAATGAACAAACATGGTGCCAAATTGCTTGTAGTTATCCTAAGCAGCTTGGGATTGAAATCCAGTAAAATCGGTTCAGTAAGACCAGAGCTATGAATCAAAATGTGGAACCACCACCTAAAAAAATTTATAATTTTGGTACAAAAAATAACATAAATGCTGGAACAAGGCACGGAATAAAATAAGATTTTACAAAAATTTGTTTTATTTGACTGGAAATCACGCTGTTAAATTTCGTGAAGATCCGTCTATAATTTACCCTAAGCCCCATATAAACACTGCTCCCGGAAAACAGTTTAGTACGCCTAAAACCGTAAAAAATAATGCAATCATAACAAAATTTGGTACGTCACAGTTTAAGGACTAGAAGGACTAGAAATAACACTGTGGAATTTCGTGACGATCGGTCCATAATTTACCTTAGGCCCCATATAAACCCTACTACCGGAAAACAGTTTAGTACGCCTAAAACCGTAAAAAATAATGCAATCATAACAAATTTTGGCTCTTCACAGTTTTATAGGACTATTAATGACGCTGTCAAATTTCGTGATGATCGGTCCATAATTTACCCAAGGCCCGATATAAACCCTACTACCGGAAAACAGTTTAGTCGCCTAAAACCATAATTAATAACAAATTTAAGATAATAATAACATCATACAGATATTACTCCTTAAACATTCGAACTGTCGGTGGAGGGTATCAAAGATTCGGCATAGCCGAATATAGCACTCTAACTTGTTTTATTTGATTTAACTAATTTGTAGCGGGTTAAATTTTTTAAAAGAACATGAATAATTTTTTTTGCTATTGATTACTTAAGTACCCAAATACTTCACACTTTTACAACTCTAAAAAATTAACATAACAAAAAAAATTTCAAAACTTTGTATTTAGCTAAATAAATGCTTCACAAACAAGTTTAATTAAATAATTTTTATTCACTTTTTGTTTTGGTTTAATTTTTATTTCAACTTTTCTTTTATTTAACAGTTTTTTCACAATTTGTATGTTTTTTATTTGTTACTTTTGTTTGTTTACCTTTTGAAACATATGTTTTTTGATTTACTAAATTTTACTGAAAATTTCTGCAGTAAAAATTTGTAAATACAGTTAAACCTCGATTAACCGGGCCTCTATTAATCGGTTACATCTATTAACCGGCATGCGGTTCTTTTTATTTTTTCCCTCTATTATCCGTGCTTCACCTATATTATCCGTGCTTTAGACTTACACCTTTATTAACCGTGCTTTACATGTATTATCCGTGCAGTATTCATATGTTTTTTGTTATGTTAATCTAATTCCGGTGTTTCCCCTTTTTAAGGTCATGTGCCCACACATAAGAACATATTTGCGTTTGTATTCATTTAGCAAGTGAAATTTTAACATTTCGTCAGAAGAAATGCAAAAACAAAAAAGCATAAAACGTTGTAAAATGTACAAATTTTGTGCATTCATGTAGTTTGATCAACCAAAGCATAATCAGTAAATATTTGATTTTGCATTGTCTATGGGAATTTGTATGTTTTTTAGAAAAATATGTGGTATATTTGAATCTGCAGTTCCATAAATTTAATGTTGAAATAAAAATAAATAAAAAAAAAATTTCTGTTTATATTAATATAACCTCTATGAACCGTGTATTTCGATTATCCGTGCTGGTGCCGGTCCCACGAGAGCCGGATAATAGAGGTTTAACTGTACTCAGACAAAAACTGTCACTTTTCGCTCTCAATTTATGTTATCATTTACTGCATTTTGTGAACTCGAACGCAATTTCGTAAAAAATAGTAAAAACTTTTGTGTTCTCGAACGCAAATTTATTAATAGAGCTATAAAATCTCGGAATGTAAATCGTATTTGTTTTTCTATTTCAAAAATTTTTTAAAATCGTAATTGACGGAAAAATCAGCTTAACATGAATTTAATTTAAATTTTAAAACAATTTGGTATGAAAGGCCTTTTAAAATATTGTACAGTTTCTACATCAAAAGAGTAGGGATTTGTATGTGCATTCAACAAAAAAGTGTGGTAGATTTTCAATAAAGATTACTTGAATATTCTTAAATTAAATAATGCTAAATATGTTGTAGTTAAAAAACACTAAAAAAATGCTAAATGGAAAATTTTAATCTTAATCAGACAAAAAAAAATGCTAAATTAAGCTGCAAAAATGCCAAAATGGCCACGTTGATCGGTATTCAATTAAAACAGTGTCGGTTGTCAACATTGGTATTTATATACCTTTTTGTTCTTATCGCACCATGTTGAAAGGTATTTAAGATGCAGCATCGCCCGTTTGTTGCTGCAGTTGTTCTTTGATATTCTCCCTTACATAGCAGGTACGTAATAAGGGAATGGCGTGTTTTTATTTTTATTAAATCGTTAACTTACCTAACTGTATTTCTGATGCCATATTATGTAGCGCATTGACAGCGCTTAAGCTGGAGGTCCATACCACGCGTTTTCGCCTCCACGCAGCGTATGCTTTTATAACCTTACTTGCGTTCTACGCTTCAAGTTACATCAAAGAATACACAGAACTGTAAAAAGTGACGTGTGAAAAAGGCCCAAATCAGTTGCGAGGGCAGCTTTCGAAGAAAAAGACAGAAAGCTTTTTTTGGTAGTGAAGTGGCAAGGTGTAAAAACAGGCCGCAACAATCAACACAAATGGCGTGATCAAAACAAAAATAACAAAACACAAACCACGTTAAACAAATGCATTAGTTCAACAAACGTTGTTTTTTGTGCAAAAAAAATTTATTTAGTAATATTGTTTTGTTTTATAATGTTATTTACTTACTTAAATATTATTAACTCGTGTTGTGGTGAACTTAAAAGTTAATTTTTACAACAGTTTTTTGACAGCTGCGTATGCTGCGAAAAAGCGAGTAACGCGTGGAGTGGACCTCCAGCTTACTTTTTAAAATGTTTCATTACACAGCAGTTACACGCTCAAGTTTTTCTTGATAGTCTTTTACATATACTGTTTGTCAAAATTTCCAAAAATTGATAGTTGTGACGTAGGCTGCATTCAATTTTTAAGCAATTTACTTTCAAGATGCCATCAAGAAAAAAATTTATAAAGAGAAATGAAAAATTTGCTCACTAACCTTGAAATCAGCTGTTTTCTTGAACGTAAATTGAAACACTCACTGGCAAGAGAATTTTAAAGGCAAGTTCGTATCAATTTTTAAAAGTATGAGTGTATTGGTAAAAAAGTGTAAGTGTATTAAAACTTGATAGGCAAAACTTTATCGTGCAACCCTCAAGTTAGTAACACAGAATACTAACAGAACTGTAAAAAGGCCCAAATAAGTTGCGAGGGCAGCTTTCGAAGAAAGAGACAGAAAGCTTTTTTTGGTAGTGAAGTGGCAAGGTGTAAAAACAGGACGCAACAATCAACACAAATGGCGTGATCAAAACAAAAATAACAAAACACAAACCACGTTAAACAAATGCATTAGTTCAACAAACGTTGTTTTATGTGCAAAAAATGTACATATGTATTTAGTAATATTATTTTGTTTTATAATGTTATTTACTTACTTAAATATTATTTACTCGTGTTGTGGCGAACTTAAAAGTTAATTTTAAGAACAGTTTTGCAAATAAATCTTAACTAAATGAATTTGTGTTCATTGTATTGCGGCATAGAAGACGATGAAAAAAAATGCAAAAGGGCAGCTTTCTTAGAAAGTGACAAAAATAAAAACGCAAAATCTTCCGGCTCGTGACAGTTCTGTTAGTATTCTGTGATTAGAACTACGCACAACAAAAATTCATTCATACACAATTATGTGATTTGAAATAAAAAAAAAAATTGGGTTTAAAAACGCGGGCAACAAGATTAGCGCTGTGTTACTAACAAATGTGTTCATACTATGCTAGGTTCAGCCTTTCCGTTCTAATTCGACAATATTAACAGCCTGGGTTAAAATGATTTGTTTCTAATATGAAAACTGACTGCGTGAATCTTGTACAAATCCCTCGCTTAGGGTCCAAAATTTTGTTATAAGGTGAAGAACAGAAAGTCCCTAACCTAACACCATAATCATCCACCATTTCCCCGCAACACTGTGTAGACCAATATCCCAGCGGGAAAACTCAGAAGACATTCTCACTTCATACCTTTTTAAAGGCCTGCTTAAACATTTTTTTGGTTCAATTACTATTTTTATCTAACAGCTAAAGAATGCCTTATATACGGCTTTGGCTCTTTGTTACAAAAGATAAGATACACCTTCCACACTCGCTTCTATGAGAAGTAGGGATGACAATCGGGATTGATTTTAGAAAATCCCTGGATTTCTGGATCCCGGGATTTTTCGGGATTTTGTTTTAAATAAACAACAATTTTTATTTATTAATGAATTTTTAAAAGGTATTATACAAGGTATATTTACACAAGGTAAACTCGTTGGCCCATATGTTTGTCAGCTGTTTACCCCAGTTGGAACCCAAACGTCAAATTTCGTGTACATGAGCCAAAATTTGTACATGTGTGCATGTGTTTTATATGAAAACAATTTTGACAACTCGGTTCCACTCGCTTATTATTATAGAGCAGCATGTCTACACTCCCCGATGAGTCTACCTTGTGTTAATGTACCTTGGTATTATAGATATATATTAAGGTGACCATACGTACTCTTTTTTAGAGGACAATCCTCTTTTTTAACTGGCTGTCCTCTATAAAATTTGTGTCCTCTTTTATCATCTTTTTTTCATAATCTGTCATCTTTGTCCTCTTTATTTTTAAAAGCATGACCAATATTTGCTTTTATTTTCATAAATTAAAATAAGAATTTTATTTCACGGTGATCAACGGTTTTTCTGTGAAATCGTATGGAAAATGTTGTGCCATCTCAGTGGTATGGCGTACTAGTTCTGAACATGTATTTTCGCTAGCTCATTGAAAACTACCGCTAGTCCCACTACAATCTACCTCACATGCTTTTGACTGGCGAATTTAACACGGGGATGTCCTACGAGGTGGCGATGGATCCCTTTCTACATAATATCTACCTACCATAAGGGTTAGCTACTTATATCTTCAAAGCGGGCTAGCAAAAAGCCAGCGATTTTGTTGTTGTTCTAATAGCGGGATATATTTCGAATACACAATCTTTTGTGTTGTCGTTGAAAAAAAATTGTTTTCTGCATTACTTGGAGCTATAGAATTAGCTAGCGAAAAGTGGGTACCTATTTTCAAATTAACACTAGATATTGGTGTCTAGGGAAAGATTTAGGTATGATTTAATTGAGTGAAAGTGCTAACTATTTCGCCCGTCATTGGTGGCGATTGCTACTTTTTATTCCACTGGGATGCTTGTTCTGTTCATACTCCTACTGGACTCTCATACACTTGCAGTATACAATTTTGAATAATTTTTTGCAATGATTACACTATGGAACATTTTTGGGATCATTGTCTGGGGGGTGAGAAATTCCAAGTCAGGGTGATGGTACTAGGTCAGTATAGTAAAACCCTCAAAGGGTTTGGCGTTCGTATGTGTCAGTTTTATTTTATGACATTTTAAATTTTTTCCTTATCTTGATGTTTTTTTGTTTAACATAATTCGAGAACCACTTGTCCGATATTGCTAAAACAAACTCAAAAAAATTTAGAATTACAATTTCTTTAATCCGTACATATAACGTTTTTCTTTATAATCAACAGTTTTGCCGGTAAAAATAAATTTGTGGAGAATTATAATTGATAAGTGCAAAAAAATGTTCAAGCCTGGATGTATGCAGCAGATTTTATCACAAACCTGCACTGCAATTTTTGTGACTTTTTTTAAGAAAAGGGGAAATCCCCTACTGTTGGCATCACTGAATGTGGGTGTATTCTTTCAAATAACAAACAAAAGTCCGACGATATTCACCGATCGCTTAAAAAAAGTCACACAAATTGCAGTGCAGGTTTGTGATAAAATCTGCTGCATACATCCAGGCTTGAACATTTTTTTGCACTTATCAATTATAATTCTCCACAAATGTAATTCTTAATTTTTTTGAGTTTGTTTTAGCAAAATCGGACATGTGGTTCTCGAGTTATGTTAAACAAAAAAACATCAAGATAAGGAAAAAATTTAAAATGTCATAAAAAAAAAACTGACACATACGAACGCCAAACCCTTTGAGGGTTTTACTCTACTGACCTAGTACCATCACCCTGACTTGGAATTTCTCAACCCCCAGATTAGCTGTTGTACTGTGTTATTAAAGTTTAGTTGTTTTTTTTTTATACCCTTCACCACAGGTGTAAAAGGGTATATATAAGTTTGTCATAACGTTTGTAATTTCCACAATATTGATTTTAGACCCCATAAAGTATATATATTCTGGGTCCATATGAGAAGAGAAGTTGATTTAACGATGTCCGTCTGTCCGTCTGTCCGTCTGTCCGTCTTACGTTTGATATGTGTTTTCCGGATAATCCAGACATGATAGCGGCTAGGTTGTTTTACATTTATGTCACATATAGTCCACCATTTCTTGCTATTGAAATTCAGCAAGATCGGTCCACAAATGGCTGAGATATGATCAAAAAACCACGACTGCCTCTAATTTTTTCCAAAAATCCCTTGTTGTTGTTGTATTTTTATTGCTTTTTTCTGTATATCTGGAGAACGGTAAGAGCCAAAGTTTCCAAATTGGGTACACACATTTTGGTTGTCAATACACACCACCCTACAAAATGTGGGCGGGATCGACTTTACATGCGGTTCGATGGTCGAACGGTCTAAGCGGTCTGCCTCCTAACAATTTGTTATTGGTTGACTGGTTCGAATCCCATTCATTCCATTTTTTGTTTGTTTTTTATTTTTCGTTTTTTATAAATTCTTTTTATCTAAAAAGAAATTGGTCAGTTTTTAATTTTTAAAATTTTTTAAATATATTTATGAACTTCATAAACGTATATTTTATACATATTTACGCCTTTTAATTTACCCTTTTTATACCCTTATTTTTATTGATTTAATTTTTTTTTTTACTTATTTTATTTTTTTATTTTATAGGTAATTCGTTTACATACATAAGTTTGTCATTCTGTTTGTTAATAATTATTTCTACAATATTGATTTCAGACCATATAAAGTGTATGTATATATATTGGGTGCTTATGAGGAGAAAAGTGGATTTAACGATGTCCGTCTGTCAGTCCGTTTGTCAATATTTATAGAAACCTAATTTTTAGGCCTGCCATATATATGACCTATGGATACGCCTTATTTATTAAAACATCGGAAATCTTTAGTAAAACATATTCTCTGCAAAACTCGGAAAAATTTTAGGGCTGCTATACGTCCTATGGATATGACTTATATACCAAAATATCTGAAATTTCTTGTAGAACATATTTTATAAAAAACTCGGAAAAATCGGTTCAGATACAAAAAAGTTATGACCAAAATTAAATTTTTTTTTTAAATACCCACTTTCGGGAACCATAGATCTCCCCGAGTCCAAGCTTTATAACTAAAGTAAATGGTAAATTTCTTCTTCAACACGTCGGTACATAAATCTGCCAAATCGGTTAAAAAATGGCAGAGTTATAACCGAAATACTGAATCCACAAAAATTACTCTTTTTATACCCTTCACCACAGGTGTAAAAGGGTATATATAAGTTTGTCATAACGTTTGTAATTTCCACAATATTGATTTTAGACCCCATAAAGTATATATATTCTGGGTCCATATGAGAAGAGAAGTTGATTTAACGATGTCCGTCTGTCCGTCTGTCCGTCTGTCCGTCTTACGTTTGATATGTGTTTTCCGGATAATCCAGACATGATAGCGGCTAGGTTGTTTTACATTTATGTCACATATAGTCCACCATTTCTTGCTATTGAAATTCAGCAAGATCGGTCCACAAATGGCTGAGATATGATCAAAAAACCACGACTGCCTCTAATTTTTTCCAAAAATCCCTTGTTGTTGTTGTATTTTTATTGCTTTTTTCTGTATATCTGGAGAACGGTAAGAGCCAAAGTTTCCAAATTGGGTACACACATTTTGGTTGTCAATACACACCACCCTACAAAATGTGGGCGGGATGGGAGAAGTGGGCGTGGTACCTCCCGTACAAAAATTGTATAAAAACCTTAATTTTAGGGCTGTCATATGTCCTATGGATATGACTTATATACCAAAATATCGGAAATTTTTAGTAGAACATATTTTATAAAGAACTCGGGAAAATCGGTTCAGATACAAAAAAGTTATGACCAAAATTATTTTTTTTTTTTTTAAATACCAATTTTCGGTAACCATGGATCTTCCCGAGTCCAAGTTTTATAACACAAATAAATGGTAAATTTCTTGCTCAACACGTCGGTATATAAATCTGTCAAATCGGTTAAAAAATGGCTGAGTTATAATCAAAATACTGAAATCCCAAAAGTTACTCTTTTTATAATTAAGTTTGTTTTTTTTATAATTAAGTTTGCTTAAATATATGTACACATATGTAGGTATATATATATATATATATATATATATATATATATATGCCTAAAAGCCAATTTAATGGAAATGTTATTTTTAAGCACGTTGGTATATAAATCTGCCAAATCGGTTAAAAATGGTTAAGTTATGTGCAAAATACTCCAAAAAAGGACTAAAAACATTAACATTTTTATAAAAACTAAAATTTTACAGCTGTATTATGACCTATTCATACGTTTTAAAAATTGTATAAAAACCTAAATTTTAGGGCTGTCATATGACCTATGGAAATGACTTATATACCAAAATATCGGAAATTTTAAGTAGAACATATTTTATAAAGAACTCGGGAAAACCGGTTTTTTTTTAAATACCCATTTTCGGTAGCCATGGATCTTCCCGAGTCCAAGTTTTATAACACAAATAAATGGTAAATTTCTTGCTAAACACGTCGGTATATAAATCTGTCAAATCGGTTAAAAAATGGCTGAGTTATAATCAAAATACTGAAATCCCAAAAGTTACTCTTTTTTTTTATAATTAAGTTTGTTTTTTATTTTATAATTAAGTTTGTTTTTTTTATAATTAAGTTTGCTTAAATATATGTACAAATATGTAGGTATATATATATATGCCTATAAGCCAATTTAATGGAAATATTATTTTTAAGCACATTGGTATATAAATCTGCCAAATCGGTTAAAAATGGTTAAGTTATGTGCAAAATACTCCAAAAAAGGACTAAAAACATTAACATTTTTATAAAAACTAAAATTTTAGAGCTGTATTATGACCTATTCATACGTTTTAGATATCAAAATATCGGAAATCTTTAGAAAAACTCGGAATATCGGTAAAAAAAAAGTAATGTCAAAAATATAGTTTTTTTTTAATACCTATTTTCGTGAACCATAGAACTTCCCGACTACAAGTTTTATCACCAAAGTAAATGGTAATTTTATACTTTAAGATGTCGGCATGAGCAAATACTGAAATTCGATCAAAACTTAACGTGCTATATATTAATTAAACTTTTAATATATTTAATAGCACGCAATCATGTGCAAATAATTAAATAAAACTAAACGATATATATTTTATAAATATACATGTATATATACATGTATTTAAATATATATATAAACTTCTGTTCTTTCCAAACCATGGTGAAGGGTATATAAGATTCGGCATAGCCGAATATAGCACTCTTACTTGTTTTTTTTGTAACTAATTTTACTTAAGTAAATGTAAATTTTTATACATCGTCGGCTTAATATGCAAGCCTGCTAACTCCCTTTCAACAAATTTTACAGGAAAAACTTTTTATTTTTCCTATTTACTGCTAGAGAGGAGAACCAAAAATATAGTTGATTTGACACACTTCAAGACACAAAATGAAGAATAACTACATGCTGGTCGACGAGGCATACTTATTTCTCTACAACACGGCATCAAATCTCAATTTACTTTAAAAGTGGATTTCGCAGGTCTGCATATTAAGCCGACGATATGTAATTCTTTTTAAATTTTCTTTACATTTATTAATATGGGAATGTTAATTTGTCTGTAAAATATTTAAAAAAAAATCTTGAAGTCAAAAAATTTTTTTACTTTTTTTCTTTATGTCCTCTATATTAATTTTCAAAATCTGTGCCCATGTTCTGTAACTCTCGCGTCGAGAAAGTTTTCGATTGAAATGTGTGAAATGAAACAAAAATGCCATAAATTGAAACAAACAGCTGTTTTTCTCACTTAACTGTGTCTGTAACTTTTTTGGCGAGTACAAGCTGTCACGTAAGGAAATTACTCGCCAATTTACAGAAAAAGTGTGTCTGTAACATTTTGGTGAGAAAAGTTCCCGCTTTCAACTGTCAAATAAACTCACGAATAAAATTGGGGCGAGAAAAACTTTGCACACTAAAAAACAATTAAAAATGCAAAATGCAAAGAATAATAATAATATTATTTTGTTCATGGCACATTTTTCATTGTTTTATAATTTTGATTTTAACATTTTAATAAAATATACGAATGTCTTCAAAGATCATTTGCAAACAACAAACATTAAAGTTGCTTTTTACACAATTTGGTATAGCCGACGGTTGTATTTTCGCCGCCGTCGTTGAAAAATTTTAAATTTTTGGTAAATTTTGGTCGCCGTCAACGATATGTGCTACTGGCGTTCTGAACGTCTGCAATGTCACATCGGCTTCGAGTGCAATATTATGACATTTATACGTAACGACGTAATCTCTTTTGATAGTTTTCGACATGAGTTACAGACACACATTTCTCTCACTTTTCGAGAAACGATGGAATATTTTGTTTCACATCTTTTCGATGCAAGAAGTTCTCACTAAAGTTACAGAACATGGGTACTGGTCGCCTTAATATATATATACTTCTGTACTTCTTCTTTTTTTCTCGCTGGGATGCTAAGGGATCCAGTGGTACCCGTTTGTCACGTTTTGCTGCAATATGTCACGTGTTTAGAACGTTAAGAATAAATAATAGTCGTATGACTATTTTAAAGATGTTTCGGTGTCACGTAAGGCATATTGTGATAGTATCCGAAAATTTATTGAGTTCCTGAACTAATGCTATAAAATCTTCTCTAATATAAATTTTTATCTTTAACAACTAAAACTTAAAAATGTTTGTAAGACATTTGCATGTTTTACAAATAACTAAATATGACTTTATACCAGTACTTACCGCTATCATATACAGCTGGGCTATACGATATTCTTCCACTGTCAGTGGCAGCGGGATGTGATACTCCTTAATCAACATTTCTGTTTAGATGGAATAATAATGATGACCAGCGTGTGTTTTAGCGTATTTATTCTATTGTTATGATATTAAAATGTTGTATTTTCATTGGATATTTTATCCCTCATTCAGACCAACGAAAACAACATGTTCTTCATTTTTATAGTTTTCTGCTCGCCACCACCTTTTAAAATATTATTATATCTCGTAAATACTTGAATCTTTCCTAAGAAGTAATAGATTTTATTTTTAGTAGCTTGTGCTGGTAAACTGCATGTGTTCTTCTTGTTTATTTATTTAGCCGATTATTCAAATTTATAAACTTTTTCAACTGAAATAAAAGAAAAAAATTTGTATTTTTAAAATTTTGAAATTAACTAAACAGCAGCAAATACCAACAACGAATAGTAAATAATTGTATGAAAATTGTCTGTTTTTCTGGTGTAATTAATTATAATTTTTTTTTTGCTACCGATTTTTCTTGTAGCAGTTTTTACTTGCAGGAAGACAATCAAAACTTTTTAAAAAAAATTTAGTGGTGACCTCATATTGAATAAGAAAAATATTGTGCACTTTAATGGTTTCCATTAAAGCATTTGGGGATATTTAGCTTATATTTTCTGACATGGTATCACCATATACTTATACGTGTAAAAACGAGGGTAGTTTAGGAATTAAAAAGAATGGTTATAAAAAGTTCAAGGTTTAACTGTTGTAAACGGTTTCTTAAAATAACTTTTTTTTTTCTTTGCTCGCAACAATTCCCAAAATTATACTCGAAGCTTGATTGTCAATAAAACTCTTTAAAAGGTGTTTTTGAAAGAAAGCTTTTTAATCAGTAGCTGCAAACAATGTGGGTTAAATTTTGGTTATCGATCAAGTCCTACTGACGCTTATACGCTCAATCATTTCAAACTCAGTTGAAAATTCTACGACTTGGTTTTTTGTTCAAAGTATTAACAACTTGCTTAAAAGTCGTGGCTAATAACTTCAATTTTAATTGCAGCACAGACTACACTCGGGATAAACTAAGTTTTTTATACTAACATACTAAAATTACGAGTCGTACTCAAAAATTCAAGTACGAATAACGCTAAAACATACTTAAAGCAATCCTAAATGGGATTACTTTCGAAAATCCATCCCGGAATTTCTTAAAATAAGTTCAAAATTCTTAAACCGAGTAAAAAAGATAAAACTTTTCGTTGGTAGTGCCACTCTGAGAGTTAAATCTCAATTAACTTATAGGGCCCATACACAATACCATCATAATTGTGCAATCAAGTGATTGTGCAATTAAGGTTGAAGCACACAATACACCAGCATGCTGGTGCAAAATTAATTTTTTACTAAAAAATGTGTGGAAAAGGTCGTAATAAATGACGACAAAATGTTCTATCATTTTATTGTATCATTGGTTTTTAATCGACATTTGCAGTATTCCGTACTTTTAACTTTCCATAGGCAAGGCATTGTTATATAAAGTTCGAGAATTTCTCCCCAAAACATTTTTTTTTGGCATTCATATTTAAAATTTTTTATTTTTTGATGTTTATGCCTTGACGATTTAACTTTTATGAGCTAACTTTCAAAAGATTTTATTATTCGTGCTTAATTCCCAGTTTTTATTAGCTGCGTTCTTTTACCCCAAAATTCGTACAAATTTGTACAAATTTGTACTGGATTTTACTGAAATGCGTTCGCGTACACATAAAATTGCAAAAGAGAGCATCTACTGAGAGAGCAAAGTGACAGTTGTCAGACTACTCGCCTGCAAATTTTCACTGAACAAATTTTTGCCTGTAAAATCCAGTAGAAAACAAAAACATATGATTCAATTAAGTAAACAAACAAAAGTAAGCAAAAACAATTTTTTATAAAAACATTAAAAAGAACAAAAGCTGAATTAAAAGTGCAGTAAAAACTAAAATTAATTATTTTAAACGTGAAACAAAGTAGTCAGTAATAATCATTGTACATAGGTATTTATCAGTTTTCTAATATCTGTGTTTTTGAGAAGTAAATCAAATTTTAAAAAAATGAATAACATTGTTACAAGAGATGCAGCTTCCACCAGTTCGGAGCAGCGTAATGACGACTGTAAGTTAATTTAAGGAGGGATTAATTAATTTATTAAAGTGTTAAACATTTTAATTTTAGCTGCAAGTGTGCAAGAAATAAAGATGGGTTCTGTTATGTTCAATTCAATTACTTTCTTGGTTGAGTCGTCATCTGAAAGCGAAGATGAACAGGAAATAATTTTGCTTGAAATGTTAAGAAATAACAATGAAATATACCCTTATGACATACTATTTAAGAATGAAAGAATGCCACGCAATTCAATAAAACATTACTTCTATGAGATAGTACCGAAATATACAGATGAGGAGTTTCGGACACATTTTAGAATATCAAGAGCTTTATTTGAAAATTTAAGCAAGCGATTTCTTGATTCCGATATTTATATAACTCTTCGCCCGGATAAAAGATTGCCAGAAAGATTGCATATGTTAGTATTTTTGTGGTTTGCTGGCCACGAAGCCTGTAGCTTTAGCGATTTGTCGGATCGTTTTAATTTATCCCGGTCAACCATATGTGCAATAATAAACCGAGTAACTTTATTTATCAGTTCATTAAGTAAGGAAACTATTAAGTGGCCAACTGAAGCACAAAAAATAGAATCCAGCAAGTATTTTAAAAACAAATGTTTATTTCCCAAGACTATAGGTAATTTTTTAATTCAAATGTTAATAAATTATAAAGGTATAAATAATACTGTTTTAAATTTAGGTGGTATTGATGGAACACACATCGTTATTGATCCCCCCTCCAAATCAAAAGATGAATATATTGACAGAAAAGGAAACACAACAATTTGCATGCAAGGTATCTGCGACGAAAAGAAAAAGTTTTTAAACGTATTTATAGGATACCCATGATCTTGCCACGATAGCTGGGTTCTTAAAAACTCACCCATTTACGAAAAATTGCCTTTATATTGTGGAGGTAATATTTATGTGCGAGTGTAACTTATATATGAACATATTGCCACTGACATGAACACGTACCCTGATAAATCGAATCATAATCAAAAAAAATCGGTTTCGAATTTTTGAATAGTTACGTCCGTTTGCATTTAAAGTGGCGATATAAACATTCTGATGTGATTTTAACTCCAAATACAATTTTATATATATTTTCAGAGTACTATCTATTGGGTGATTCGGCATATCCATGCAATAAATATTTAATTACGCCATATAAAGATAATGGCCATTTGAGCAGGCCCCAGAAACTTTTCAACATAAAATTAAGCTCAGGTCGTGTTGCCATTGAACACACTTTCGGAATTTTGAAGCAACGATTTCGGCAATTATATTACTGTAAGCTAAGAGGAATGAAAAAAATTTGCCATTTTGTTCGAGCTTGTTGTGTATTACACAATATTGCCAATGAAGAATCCATTGACTTTAATGCTGATATGATACCAGAGCAAAACGATAAATTTATAGGCCACGCCGAAGTTTCAAGTGGAAATTTAATTAGAGATCCAATATGCCAATTAATACAAAGGCAGTGCTTGGAATGAATTTAAAGCTCAAATTGGAACCTTTTTATAACATATCGCACTTGTTTAAGAATAGTGTATTTACTCAAAATTTTTGTTTTTTCACTTTTTGGAAAAAATGTAACGTAATATTTATATCTAACCGCTGTAAAAATATCATGCCATATTGTCTAACTGTTGGTTTTAAAATTTTTTTTCATATGCCTGTAATGTAAAATTAAACATTGTTTTGCTTCTACTGAAAATGTTTAAATTTTGAGTTAATCCAGTATTGCGGAACGAGTGCGATATTTTTTAATAAGAATATAGTTTAAATAAAATATTCAATTTATACTGTCTAATATTCAGTCTTATTTATTTCAACTTAAGTATTTTCCATAAATGTATATACATATTTAATTTACATTCATATTGATATTGATGTTGATATTTTCAAGTAAGTAATAATCTAGTTGATCATTCTCAGTTACCAAAAAAAAATTTTTACTGACAAACAAAAAAGTTACATACAGGATTTTGTTGGTAGAGAAACCGGGTTTTTGGCCTTTTTGTTTTTAACCTTCAACTTTTTTGTTAACTAAAGAAATATGTTTTGCTTATTTTTTATAACTCTACAAAAAGATATAATAAATAAAAAAAAATTGCACAAAGGTTAAAAATTTAAATGGGTTTCTCTAACAACAAAATCCTGCATGTAACTTTTTTGTTTGTCAGTAAAAAAATAATCAACTAGATTATTACTAAAAATACAAAATGATGAACTTTAAAATATCAACATATAAATATTGAGAAAGCGGTATCTAAAAATATTAATATAAAAATAATTAAAATTTTCAGTTCGACCCTCGTAACTTATTCATTTTTAATATACAGGGGTGTGCTGAAAATCAAAAACGTAAAACGCAAGAATTTGGAAGTTGTTTTTATTTCACTTTTAATCTAATTTTTATATATTTTGTTATAAAATTATTTTTAATAGAGAAATATTTGTATATTTTTCATAAAATTCTTTTATTACAGAAATCTTATTAAAAAACGAGTTTTAAAATTCTTGCGTTATATGTTTTCGATTTCCAGCCCCTGATAATCTGTTGTAGATTAAACGAAAGTAAAAGCTTGATGAATTTTTTGGTATGCTTTCTTAAATTTGATTCTAATAGAAATCGTTTTCAAGCCAATCGAATTCCACCACATAGCACAATTTGTTTTTTAGTTTTTCACTAGGTGGCTTACAAGCCTTTCTAGAAGATCCACCTTTTGCTTTTCCAAAGCAACTCTTCTTTCTGCACGTTCTTCCTTTTGCTTAAAATTTTCTACAAGCATTTTGCGAATTTCTTCATCATTTTTTTCTTTTTTTTCTGCATGCATAGCTGCTTTCTCCATATATATTTCCATTGCACTTTTTCTTTTTCTAGAGGTTGATGGTGCCAAGTCTTAAATTGGAAAAATAATTGATTAAAAATTAATATCGTTATGAATGTATGTTTTTACCAACATGCTCTTCTAATCGTACGTTTTCCAAAAATTACAATTGCGAAATTAGGGGTTTTAAATAAAACAAGAGTGCTATATTCGGCCATGCCGAATCTTTAACACCCTCCACTGACAGTTAGAATATTTCAGGCGTGGGCCCTATATGGGATCTATAAATTATTCATTAACAATTATAAAAACGGAAGTCAGTATTAAAATTCGTCGTGGCTTAGACCTACATATGGTATATATAAATTAATAATAATATATACTTTATAGGGTCTGAGATGAATAATAAAAAAAAGTTTCAAACGGAATGAGAAACTAAGTATACTCTCATTCACCACTAGTGGTGGTGGAGGATAAAAAAAATAAAACGTAATTAAAGCATCAGCAACAAGTCGGCTTGTTTTGACTTTGTCTTTAGTAATCATACGATTAGAGATCACTCGATTCCCATAACGTATCATATATTTGCTGTATACTAACCAGCTTTTGATAACTCCGGCTCCTCTGTCAAATCGTTGATGGATGATTCATCAAGACTTACATCAGTCTCGCTGTCTAGCAAATACTCCGGTTTTAATGACACCTTTTCTTTTAAAATCGCATCAAGTTCACTAACATAAGTATACAAATTGTAATTTTTTTAAAATTTTTCCATTTTTGTGACGATTTATTTATAAAAACTTACCTTTGATAGGGGCATGTTTGCCTGCTGCGGCCGGTTTTATTATTATTCAGCGCGACTCTTTTGTATTGCCTCTCAAGAGTAAAATATTTGGCCTCTACTTGTGCTGCCGTAAACAAATAACCTTTTTCCTGAAGCCCTTGCGAAATTTTTTGCCACATTTGTTTTTTGGACTTCAAATTAATAGATTTTCCAACCAGTGGCCGCAAATCTTTTATTTGGGAAATCAAAAATTTCACAGCAGAGTCAACCCATACATTTATTTTTGACTTAGCTGCACTATTATCACTTGCTTCTACTGCTAAATTGTTATGCTCTTCAGCATTGGGTGTGAAAATTATTTCATCAAATTCTTCGCCATTTGAAAAATCCACAGCAACGTTATTTCTATATATTTCATCTATAATTTAAAAGATATTAAAAATTTAGTATACATATTTGCATATATTTATATAAGTATGCATAATAAACAAGTTTACTTACCACTTTGTACCTTCCCAAATGTTCCAGGAGAACATACAATATTTAATTTTCTTTTTTTGGCATCCATTGTAAAACTTAAGTTTTTCTTTCTGTTTGTTTACATTATTATTTTAGTGATGTAAATCTAATGTATATATGAATACTTCTTATTGCATATTTTTCGGGGTACCGAATATCAAAAATCAAATATCGAATTATTTTCGTATGTTATTTAACTAGAAACAAAATTAAAAGTCATGTACAAACTTAACAAGTATAAAAGCTTCCACAGAAGTTTATTTAATAAATACTTTTGTAACGAACTTATAATTATTAAAATGCAATGCATCAAGTACCAAAAACAATATATACTGGGTAGTCTAAATAACACATATTTTACAACACTAAGCTTTTTAGCGATCATATGTTTGAGTTAACCTGCAAGTTTTTGCAATTTTTCCGTTCGTTTACTTTTTTGTGCAAGAGCCAGTTTTGAGAGTAAAATTTTCATATTGCCCAAAATTTACTCATCTACTGGATTTTACTGGAAAAGTAAACGAACGCACCTATTATTGATAAAAACACTTGAAATTTATTGTTGATGGGATAAGCTATTCCTATGCATTTCACTGGTTGCTTAGGCCAGATCATCAGGAAACTTCATCCATAAAGGTTTTAGACAAACTAAAGATATTAAACCAAATAAAACTGTTAAACGTATAAGAATTATACAACAGTTCTACTTGTAACAATATCAAAGTTTAAACAAAACACATCAACAATAAACAACAGTGGGTTCATCTCATCTTACATTTCCCCACTACAATTAGTTGAAATTCTCTCAACATTAATTGTAGTTGTAAGTAGGTTAAGAAAAACAAAATGAAAAAAAAAACAACAACTTACAAAAGATGTTGTCAATTAAGTGTTTTTTAGGCCGTGCACTGCCTGTTTATTATCAAAAAGTAATTTCAATTTTTGGGAATACAAAATTTTTAATTTCAAAAGATTTTATTATTCGTGCTTAATTCCCAGTTTTTATTATTGATAAAAACACTTGAAATTTATTGTTGATGGGATAAGCTATTCCTATGCATTTCACTGGTTGCTTAGGCCAGATCATCAGGAAACTTCATCCATAAAGGTTTTAGACAAACTAAAGATATTAAACCAAATAAAACTGTTAAACGTATAAGAATTATACAACAGTTCTACTTGTAACAATATCAAAGTTTAAACAAAACACATCAACAATAAACAACAGTGGGTTCATCTCATCTTACATTTCCCCACTACAATTAGTTGAAATTCTCTCAACATTAATTGTAGTTGTAAGTAGGTTAAGAAAAACAAAATGAAAAAAAAAACAACAACTTACAAAAGATGTTGTCAATTAAGTGTTTTTTAGGCCGTGCACTGCCTGTTTATTATCAAAAAGTAATTTAAATTTTTGGGAATACAAAATTTTTAATTTCAAAAGATTTTATTATTCGTGCTTAATTCCCAGTTTTTATTATTGATAAAAACACTTGAAATTTATTGTTGATGGGATAAGCTATTCCTATGCATTTCACTGGTTGCTTAGGCCAGATCATCAGGAAACTTCATCCATAAAGGTTTTAGACAAACTAAAGATATTAAACCAAATAAAACTGTTAAACGTATAAGAATTATACAACAGTTCTACTTGTAACAATATCAAAGTTTAAACAAAACACATCAACAATAAACAACAGTGGGTTCATCTCATCTTACATTTCCCCACTACAATTAGTTGAAATTCTCTCAACATTAATTGTAGTTGTAAGTAGGTTAAGAAAAACAAAATGAAAAAAAAAAACAACAACTTACAAAAGATGTTGTCAATTAAGTGTTTTTTAGGCCGTGCACTGCCTGTTTATTATCAAAAAGTAATTTCAATTTTTGGGAATACAAAATTTTTAATTTCAAAAGATTTTATTATTCGTGAGCTAACTTTACAACACACGATTCAATCATGCGGGTGCAATCAAAAAAATATCAAACTATTTCTGATAAAGCACCAGCAGCTGGTACAATCACACCACAAGCTCATACACGGTCAATCAGCTGGCACAATCACTTGTTGTGTGTAGAAAAAACAAAAACAACAGAACAAGACGAAAGCACATTATTTTCATGCTTGAAAATCATTTATGTGTGGTTTATAGAACACGAGCCCAAAAGTCGTCCGTTCAACTTACATTTAAAACAAATTTGGAAATTTTATTTTTTTTGTTAAAACGGGTAAGTAAATCAATCATAATCCCCTTCTAGTTTCACTTGTGGTTTATTTCAAGTAAGAATTCGGATTGAATCAAGCGCATTTTGAAATTGGTTCAATCTAAGATTTACCAAGTCAATCTCATTTTCGGATTATTTAAAGTACGAGTTCGGGATTGAATATGGATAAGTTAAGTATTTAGCGATTGAAATCCGTACATGAAAAAAAAATCGGTTCTAGCCGTTCTCCAGATATACTGAAAAAAGTAATAAAAATACAACAACAAGGGATTTTTGAACACAAAATATACTAAGGATTATGTTCTGGTCTATCACTCTGACACCAATCGAGTCTAATACTTGACATATATTTTTTTAAGAATTTTAAAAAATATACTTTTCCAGATATTGACCTTTACCTCAAAAAATTACCTTTGAACTTTTCTTAGAAAAACACAGTATACATATCATTTTAAAGGGTGCACTTTCACCTTTTGACTTGCGATTTCAATGCTAAAGTAGGCATTGACAATGAAGGAGTAGAACAAATCATGGGACGCAACGGAATTGGAGTCCGAATTAAGAACGGAGAAAGACTGGTGGAACTGTGCCAAACATACCAACTGGTCATTGGTGCGACCATATACCCACACAAAGACATACACAAATATACATGGACATCTCCCAGTGGTAACGCGCGAAACCAAATTGACCCCATTTGTTTGAGTAGGAGGTGGCGTTCTTCCCTGTGCGACGTACGTACGAAAAGTGGAGCTGATATTGATTCGGACCACGAACTCTTGGTCGCATATGTGAAGCTAAAACTCAGGTCCCACAAGGCAAACAACAAAGGCCGTAGTAAAAACTTTAACCTTGCCAAGCTTAAAGACCAAGAAGTTAGTGAACAATCGTGGAAAAATACGTGCAAGATCATGAATCAAATAGCTGAAGAGCAATTAGGTCCGAACCAGAGGGCAAATAGAAAACCGTGGATTACAGACAGAACGTGGCAACTAATCGAACAGCGAAACAATTTAAAAATATCAATGGCCAACAACCCTCAAATCAAGCAACAATACGCCGTTGTGGCAAAAAGGGTTAAGAGAGCGGCTAGAAATGACAAACGCTCGTATATAGAATCCTTGGCAGATGAAGCCGAAAAAGCAGTAGGCTCCAACAACAGAGCTACATCAGGTAATCAATCGGCTCACAAACAAAAAACCAAAATTAAACCAGCCAGTACGTGATCGCAGCGGAATTCTACTTACAACCACTGAGGAACAAACCAAAAGGTGGATGGAACATTTCAGAGATTTAAGTAACAGCAGTTTACCGCGCAAGAACAAAACAGAACAATCGCATGTGACCCGCCTACTATCACAGAGACAGCAACTGCAATAAGCAAAGTTAAACGCAACAAAACTTGCGGTGCAGATGGAATTCCACCAGAACTCTTCTTAATAGACACTGAAATTGCAGCTAACATCATACAACCGCTTATTGCACAAGCTTGGAGAACAGAAACCATAAATCATAAATTGTTCGTGGACTAGAGGTTATGTGGTAAAATTACCCAAGAAAGATGGCCTCAGAGATTGTGACAACTGGAGGGGTATCACGTTGCTCAATACAATATACAAGGTACTAGCCACAATAATACTTAAAAGGTTGGAAACTGTAGAGGCTGGACTTAGAGACGAACAGGCTGGATTTCGTCCACATCGTAGCTGCGTCGATCAGGTAAATACACTTCACATAATAATTGAACAGTCGATCGAATGGAAGTCGCCTCTGAATGTGCTATTCGTTGACTTTAAAAAAGCGTTCGATGCAGTCAATAGAAACGCTATATGGCTAGCTCAAAAAAAGAAAGCAGTGCCAAACAAAATAAAACAAGTCATCAAAGCTATGTACACCAACGCGGAACTGCAGGTTCTACACAACGGGACAGTAAGCGATCCGTCCACGACCAACATGGGAGTGACAGGGCTGCCCTCTATCGCCACTACTCTTTGCAGTGGTAATGGACTGTTTTATGGAGGAACTGTGCAAGAAGAAAAGGGGTATTATGTGGAGTTTTCAAAGACATCTGGAGGATTTAGAATATGCAGATGATATTTGCCTTCTTTCACACAAACTTTCGGACATGCAAGATAAAACAAACGATCTTGTGAAGATAGCAAGGAAAGTTGGCTTGGAAATAAATATAAAAATGAACGTACGCCATGCTTCTACATAACAGAAGCAACGGTCATATCACCATCAACAACCACCGAATAGAATACGTTGACTGCTTCTGCTACTTAGGGAGCAGAATGTCTGCAAGCGGTGGCATTAATGAGGACATTTCAAATATGCTCAATAAAGCAAGGAGTGCATTTGGAAGACTAAAAAATATATGACGAGCACCACAAATCACGAGAACAACAAAGCATTTTTAACGCTTGTGTCAAGTCGACCCTTTTATACGGGAGTGAAACATGGCTGGCCAGTGAATCGATCAGGCAGCGGCTACAAGTTTTTATAAATAAAAGCCTTCGAATTATATGTGGCATATACTGGCCCAGCACAATAACAAATGAAAACCTCTGGAGCTTAGCCAGAGAAGAGCCTATACACATACAGATAAAACGCAGAAAGTGGAAATGGATAGGACACACCTTAAGAAAGCCAGTACATAATGGCACTTGAATGGAATCCACATTGAAGTAGGCAAAGAGGTCGACCCAAAAATACCTGGCGTAGGTCTGTAAGGAGAGAACTTGCGGACATCAATAAATCATGGGATGAGGCAAAAATAATTGCGAACAATAGATTAAGTTGGAAATATCTTGTTGAAGCCCTATGTTCCCTCGAGGAATAAATAAAGGAAAAAAAAAACTTTCACCTTTAAAACGATACCAAAACTAAATTATCTTGCGTAGTTCAAAAGTTCTATCCCCTTTTTTAAGGAGACTTTTGTGATTTTTTAACATTTTTTACAATTTTTATGACGTTATATTTCGAAACCCGACAGAATCTTGGTTTAATTTTTTTTGTTTAATTATACTCTTATAGTGTATGACATTTGTGTTGAATTTCATTGAAATCGGAGTGTGATGATGCCGAAAACTCCATTTTTTTGTGTTGGTTTGACGTGTTTTAACTTATTTCTCTTTTATGACACAATACAATGAACGCAAATTACTTTAATTGAGATTTATTTGCAAACCCGTTGTAAAAGTTACATTTCAAATTTACTAAAACACAAGTAAATAATTACAAAACAAAACAATATTATTTAATAAATTTTTTTGCATAGTACAAAACGTTTGCTGAAGTTATCCTTTTGTTTAACGTTTTTTGCGTTTTGTTATTTTTGTTTTGATCACGAAATTTAAGTTGATTGTAACGGCTTGCTTTTACACGTTTCCTCTTCACTACCAAAATACGTTTTCTGGCTCTTTCTTCGAAAGCTGCACCTAGTGAAATCCATTAGCATGTGGAAATATTTTAAATTCACTTGGTTTTCTATGACATTATTTTAGAAGTCGGAGATAATAGTCTTAACTGCAATTGTAGTTCTGTTGATAAAATACATCGCTCTACATTTGGACAAAAACCAACCTCTAATCTGACATTTTATATACGATTTTTTATAGCAGCTCCGTGTGCAAACATTTTAAAGATACTGGGAGATTATAAAAAACGATATCATGCTACAGGAATCGGTACCTTGCTATGAGTTAAAGATAATAATCAGAACTTTGATTGAGCCTCTGTTGAATAACAACAGCACATGCATGCCAAACTAAGTCCTCTTAACTTGGTAAAAAATCAGCTTATTATCAGATCAATTGGAAAAGTTCATTAACGCACGATTTATGCACCAAATATCAAACATTTTGCTAAAGGCTAGTTTGCACCATCACAAAAGTCTTACGTATTCCATTATACTTTGTGAAAAATCTCAACTTTATTGGCAGCTCTTTTGCATTACAACAGCACACCGAGAAACCTGTTAGCATTTCACATTTGGTCCTCCATTTCAAGACATTATTAAGATGTTCGTCCTGCGATTTTGTTTAAACCATTGCTACCACCTCAATCCTGAAGGAGCCTTACTAATAACCAGTCCAGTACAAATAAAGTCTCGGAAACTTCCTTGTCAAATTTTTGTTTTAATCTCAGACAAACTTAAGCTGATAAGCTGCATCTATTTTCTCCAAGTGACTTTCAGAGCTTAACAATAACTTTTTGATTTAAATAATTAATTCAAGGCGAATTAAATAAAAGCTCAATAATTCATTCAAGACGAATAAAAACCTCAATAATTCATTCAAGTCGAACTAAATGCTGACAATTGTTTTAGCTATCCCTCGTATTATTTAGTAATCATTGTTTCTATTTCAACTTTCTGTTAATGTTCGTATTGTTCATTGTCTTTATTTCAAGTGTGTGTATTTGTCATCTAGCTTCAGCTTTTTTGTTATTCTATTTTAGGGTTTTTATCATGTTGCGTTGTAAGTTGAACCATAAAAATGGCTTTATTTCCACAATTACTTAATACCAATTCTGTTGAGGCATCTAAATGAAATACTCGCACAATAATGCGAGTTGTTGTGTAAATGCCAAAAAAAAAAAAAAAAATAATAATACAAACAAGGCAACACGCATTTCTGTCATATACACTGTACGATGGGAGACAAAAGTTTTCGAACACTTATGAAATTATCTAGTAATTTTGAACCCCCTAATACAATTTCAGACCATCTATTTTTAAACATTTTGCGGGTTAGACTACGCTAGTCGTTCTTTAAAGTAAAGAGTAAAACTTGCTGACTGCTAAGTCTTCTAGTGCTATGCTTGGAGGGGCAGGTCGCTTTCGAATTCAAAGATGGTTTGAAGAATTATCTGCTACTCAATATCATTCTTGACTATACTCTGTATAAAATGGAGCTTAGAAAATCGGAAACGTAAGGTAGTAACGTAAAAGTCCCTCTTACCTTTACCCTTACGAAAGGGATAAAATAAATAAATAAATTCACTAATAATGCAAATATAAAATTAGAAATATAATCTTGTAGATTTTGTGTAAATTTTAAACACCTGGTTTGCATGGTTTCCTTACATGCTACGAATTTTCATTCTGTATGCTAACTTTTAGCCCTTACTGTTTGTGTAAGCTTGAAAATTGTCTGTATTTTAGGTTGATGATTGTAATTCTCTGTCACATTTTTCAATACGAATTTATTGGTGTTTTTACATAGTATTTTTTGCGTTGTTTTGGATTTACGAACAATATTTTTGTTGGAAACATGCCTTTAGAAAATAAGTAAAGGAAGAAAAATAAAATCAATGAATTTAGATATTTGCCATGCAATCTTAATTGAACATTGTACTCATCGTAAATTTTGTTTGATATTGACATTTTTGGAACAATGTCATCAGCAAAGTAATTTTTGGTAACGTTATCGTATTTCAATATACTTAAATGAGTGAAGAAATTATTGATCTATTTTAACGGAAATAATTTAAATTAACTATTTTAGTTTAATTTAGTTTAATTTAATTGTTGAAAGAACACTTTGTTTCGCACAAATACATGTGAAACAAAAACAAAATTTAAAGAATTTTTTTGTGCGATTTTATTTATTTCCAACTTTATAATTTCCATTAAATGTAAAAAACATTAAAATATTTCAATCCATTCACAATTTAAGCATTTAGATAACATATTAATTTGAATTAAAATAAAAACAAGTTAGAGTGCTTTTGATGCCCTCCACCGATATATATCTATATGACCTATCTATAGGATCTATATGATATTTATTACTAATTTATCTTTATAAAAACAGACATCTGCATTAAAATTGTTTGCGGTTTAAACCTATATTAAATAATTGACCGACAATCAGAAAGTGTTATGCTTTTTTAGCAATCTTAACTAGCTTGAGTAAAATATCATGATTCGTAGCAGTTTAAGCCGATCTTAAATGATTTTCAGGAGGGGAATTAATATTGCAGCCATGGTAAGTTAAGAACCAATCATCCTAAAATTCTGCAGAGTGATTTCTGGTATTCAGACCTTAAATTTCAATAAATTTCAAAACAGCGGTAAAAGAAGTTTTAGCGTTTACAGTGAATTTTGGAAGACTGCTGAATAGACGGATGGACAGCCAGACGGACATGAAGTCCATGATTAAAAAAAAAAGGAATTGGATTGGATTACATCCTAATTGGTTCCGTTTTTTAATCTTGGACTTCATGTCCGTCCGTCTGTTCTAGAGTCGGTTTTCGAGAAATTAAAATTTTTCGTATGGGGACCATATGAAGGGTTGGATATAGAGGATAAGTTTGTTCTAGAGAAATATTGGAGATGCAAAAATAATGGGGGTTGCTCAAACATTTTACATCTCTAGGGGTGACTCCTCAGTAGTAACAGGCGTTTTTCTCTCCATTAAGAACGAATTTCATTCTCACAGATTTCAATGTGCGTGCGGCACGATAATTTTCAACCGATCGCGCTCATATCGAGCCCTAACAGCGAAAATAACGTAAGCGACATGATTTTTAATTTTCGTTTTTTTTAATAAATGACTTTATTGGCAACACTTGCATCATCTCCTAAAATATCATGGTTACATAATGTACCGTTACGATTTTATAGCAAAAACTATTTTAGTGTAAGCGACAAATTTCATACAAAATTAATATGAAATAAAACAAAAAAGCTCTCTCCTGTAAAATTAGATTTTTGGCGCTTACATTATTTTCGCGGTTAGGGGTCGATATTATTACCAAATTTTTTACTATAAGCTAACACAAAACTGCAGCCGTATTCTGTAATTCGCTTAGCTAAAGCTAAATCTCGAATGCCTTAGAGAACACAAAATTAAAAAATTTGTATGGCATTGCCAAATTTAGCAATGCACGTTACTGAGTTGCATTCGTAGCCAAAAACCGCTAAATCAATTTTTTAGATTTTTAGCGATAGAGATTTAGCTTTAGCGAATTACAGAAAACGGCTGCTGGTCTACTTTTTTGGAAAATCGAAAATAATAATTTTGGACCACCCTAATGTAAAGTTTACTTTTTTATATTTTGGTGTAAATCGCAACTAGCTCTACATTAAGTAACAAAAGGGATAACATAGGGTCTTCTCCTGACAATTTTTTGTCATAATAAACGTCAAACTTCATATAAAAAAAACGCTGACAAAAATTTTAAAGTTTTTTTTATATGGACTTTGACGTTTGGTATGACAAAAAATTGTCAGGTGAAGACCCTATGTAACGGTTGAACAACATGGTCCTATAATACAACCTTATTTGCATTCTGGCGTTACCTTAAAAAAAGTAGACTTTTCGCTGAAAATGCCCATATGTACCTTAAAACGAGCAAAATTGTTTAAATTTGATATCTTAAAAAATAAATCTATATAAGCCCAGAGCTAATTAAAAAATATTTTATACTAAACGTCTTGCTCGATTCGCAGTCTTATTTAATTTTGCTATGCAAGTCAAAACCCACTTCCGTTTTTTTAACGTCTCGCCAGCGCATATTTTTGCTTATATCTGCAAATTCTTAGCATCGATTGCTCTAATTTTTTTCTGAATATAGTGCTACTTCATTACTTTGTATATATAAACCCTTTTTACGAATTTGACTTCTTTATTGACACGTCAAAATGGAAATGCCCATGTCACAAAATTCATAACATTTTTTATTATAATTCTATTATGATAGCATTATTAATTATGGTTGTACTCATACAAAACTGTTTTCCAGAAGTAGGGTGTATATGGGGCTTAGGGTCTTTATAAAATTTTACAGTGTGATTTCCAGCAGAATAAAAAAATTTTTTGCTAAATCTTATATCATTCCGTACATTGTTCCACGTTTTATGTTAGTTTCTGTGACAAAATTATAAATTTTTTAAGGTGTTGGTTCCACATTTTGATTCATAGCTCTGATCCTACTGAACCGATTTTGCTGGATTTCAATCCAAAAGTGCTTTAAAACTACAAGCAATTTGACACCAAGTTTGTTAATTTCTTTTGAGTTTTTCGAAAGTGAGCGTGTTTTCAACAGACGGACAGACGGACGGACATGGCGAAATCGACTTAGAATAACTCAATGATCCAGAATATATATATACTTTATGGGGTCTGAGATAAATAATTGAAAAATTTCACACGGAGTGACAAACTTAGATACCCTCTTCACAACTAATTGTGGTGGAATTTACAGGTTTTATGAAGCATCTCTAAATAGCGAGGTGACAACGCTTTGCAATTGGAAAATCCTAAAAACGCGTTTGATAGTGACCGCTATTGTTAATAAAAAATGGCAATTTTGCTATTTTATGGTCAATCTAGCGGTTCTATCTCCATTTTTAATTTCTATTGTCTGGCTTTTATTAAACCAGAAAGTAAACACTACTGTTCGGAACACAACGTTGATGCTCTTGCTTAGGCTCCGCCTTCCGCTCGTGTTAAGATACGGCTGTTATTCGGCTCCATTGAACTTTGGCATATTTTGCTGAAATTACCAAAAGGTCGACGAAGCTTGAATGTAGAACAAAATTTGTTATTCTATTAGTAATTTTAAAATATCTACATATGTATAGGGTTACTAATTTTTCAATTTCAAAATTAAAGTTCAATAAAACACACATAAAGCTATATTTTCGATGAAACTTTTATTTCATTTAAATGCTTGGACCTTGCCATTTCGTAGAAGTACAATGTAATTTAGATGACTGCATCTAGATTGGTTCCTGCAGTCGACTCTTTTGAGCTAGTCTTATAGCACTTTTTCGTACGTTTCGGGCGGTATCTCGGCGATAACTTAACAAATATTGGCTTTCAATTGCTCCAACGTTAATTGATTATTCGCGTAGACACGGTCTTTGACGTAGTCCATAAGAAGAGTCCAGCGGCATCAAATCGCATGAGCCAAAACGTAAAATTATTCGTTCTGCAAACTTCCCATGCACTGTGCTGTTAACACAACAACTCTCCCAGCTTATAATCTTTAATTGCAGGCCAAAAAAAGTCGGTTATCATACGGTAACAGCGCTCTGAGCCACTTTCACTAACAGAAGCGATATTTTCGGTAGTGCGCACATTGTGATGATGCACAGGCCTGACCACATCTGTAATGCCTCTAGTCGCTTCAAATTTCTTCATAACATTGCCGATTCCTTGAAAAGTAGGTCGATTATGAAGAGCATAAGTACCCCGTAATGCTCGAAAAGTGGCCATGTTTGAACCACCAGTTTTGTAGTAAGTTTTAAATATTTGTACGCGTTCTTCGGTTGTTGAACGATCAATTTTCGTGAATGGCAAACCTTTCTCTTTTGGCGCTTTTTGAGAAGAAATATACTGATTGTATCAATGCATATCCTTGGAAAAACGTGGAAGAGGACATGCATTGACACAATTAGTATATTTAGCGCAAAAAAAAACTGTCAGAAACGATTGTTATCTCGTATTTTTAACTTTGTAACGAACAAGTTTTGCAACTCACCTACTCATTTCTTTTGGCTTAATGATTTACATAAAAAAACATGGAAATGAAACAAAAAAATCCAACACCTTTAAGGAAATGGAAAAAATCTACGAGAAATTAGGAAACCCTACTGTCCTTTCGCATTTTCTTCCTTTTACTTCACTACGTCGTTAAAGTGAGAGGAAATCAATATCACAAACCTTTGAAATTTTTTTTGTGTATTTATTAAGAAGTAGCTTTATAAACAAACTTTACCCACACATAAACAATTTCTAACTAATCAAGTTAAAAACAAAAAAAAAAACAAATAACCTTTGAAATGCACCCCAGACACTTCTTTTATTAGTATTTATTCTAATGTTAATAATAGTTTTATCTAATTTATCTAATTATAGCCTGAAAATTATAAATTAATTTGACTTTAAAATTCGATTATTTTTAGAATATAAAATTAACAACTTAAACAGGCTATTGTTCATGTTAGGGTTTCAACTTAAACGTAACTTTTTCAATCGCGATTACGATTAAAAACAATTTTCTAGTTGCAATTTTAAAAAACCAACAACAACTTTGGTATAAATTTAAATGGTTTAACGTAATTTAATATAAATTTTAAATGATTTAGGAAAGGAAAATTTGTTAAGGTAACTAAAGCCAAAGTTTTCTATTGATAAAAGGCTAAATTTTAAAAAGTGGAAGTTTTTTGTCCCCTTAGGAGCGGCATTTTGGGATCTGAAAAAAGACATTCCGATTGACTTCAGATTTTCGAAGTGTGTCTTTTTTGAAACAATATAAGGTTTCTTCATTAAAAGTTTATTAGATGTCATATATGGGTAAATCCAATGTGTTGAACGTGACAGTCGTACGCATCAAAAATGCAATAACATTTTAAACAACAAATATTTTTACGTTCTTTTAACACTTAAATTATAGCAATAAGAAAGCACTGTTGTCTATGCTAAAGTTAATGGAGGGCGCGATTCAAAGATAATGGCAAAAGAAGTAGCGGTTCGAACGTGAAAAAAATAAAAGTAGTTTTTGTGGCCATGAATAAAAAGGCGAAATTTAGCGAAACCTGGCACAATATTTTAGTCAAATTACTTTCAGAATTTTACGTAGCAATGTAACATTAAAATGTCTTTGGTTTGATTCCAAAATCTTCTGTATTTTTTTTTATGTCAAAATCTGGGTCGATACTTGACATTTCGAACGTGAAATTTTTTCCATAATAATTTAACTGAATAATGATTAAAACAAAATAAAAATTTACCGTTAATCCGAATAACATTTTTCTCTTTGAACTCCTCCTTAGATTACAGACCAGGTAAGAAAATTTTTTGGAATAATTTTTATCAAGTTAATATTAAAGAAAACATACAATAAAACATTTTCACAAATAAAAAATTTCGTTTGCACAACTTTGCAGTCTGATTGTTCATCTAAGTGAACAAATTTATGGATAAATTTATAAAATTAGTAAAATCTAAATATTTCTCTATAACGATATCGTAAAATAATCAGCTTCGGTGGACCTTTTGACGGAAATGCCCATATTCATTATCAAATTTGTACACTTTTTGATAGAATTCGGGGAAGAGCAAAGAAATGTTCAACACTTGAAAAACATGGAAACCAATCTAATGCTGGGTACAGACAGTTCAATATCTACATGCAATCTATTTCAATGCAACCTCAAAATATCAAAGCGTTTTGATGTTGATGTAATTTGGAATGAATGAAAATGAATTTAATTTGAGGTTATGTCAGACGAAACCAAAAACGAACGCGTGAAAGTTAAAATTATTCTATATAAAAAGAATTAGTCTGGAATTAAAAAAAATTCGGAATTGGGAATTGCTTTAAAATCTAAATAACTAAAAATTTGATGTACCAACAAAAGTCGCCGCAAATAAGAAACAGTTGCATTTTTATTTGAGGCAAGGTATAAGAAAAGTTGGAATTTTCAGTTTTAACCTTAGAAATTTTTGCGGGATTACGATAACCAAGCTGCAAGTAATCGCGTTTACAATACATAAGCGATTGGAAAGCCCTAGTTCATAGGAGTATGTATGTATGAATGCACTACAGAAATATTGGGAGGGTTCTATTTTCCATTCTAATGAAAATTATAAACATTATTCTACGTTCAACCACTTACACTCACATACAGCTTTTAACTTTGGCATGAGTTGTAGTGGTGGTTTTGTGTAGTAGTATTGTACATAACAACAATGCACTCATCAGCTACTATATTATTCCATTATAATGTTATGAGTGCACTCGAGGGCGAGCTAAGTCAGTTTTCAAAAATTACACTATGCAACAAAGTTGAATCTTTGGCATGACCTTTGAAGTCAAAATTTAAAATTCTATGGAAACATTTTTTGTTTCAAAAATTAATTTTTTTAAATTGCGGTTTTTGCAGAGGCTGTTCCACCGATTTGTTCAATACTTAGGAAGAGTTTTTCCAATTTTATAACAAGAAACGCTAAATAGCTTGAAATAAAATTGTGTTTATGTCGTGCTTATATTATTTTTTTTAAGAAAGAACTTTGTCAGCAAAAGTTGGCGTACTAAATGATGAAAAATACTTTTTTTTTGACAAAATTTAACATTTTTATTTTGTAAAACTTATAAAAAAATTTAATATAAAAAAACTTACTATTTTTGTAAAATTTTCTTTAAACATCGTATATTTTAAATAAAACTAATTTTATTCATGAAAATCGATGGATAAATATTGATTTTATTCACAATAAAATGAAATATCCTGATTTAATAGAATCCATAGATTTTTTTTATAACTTGAGACAGAATCGTTTAATTTTGTTCAAAATTATTAGAATTTTAGTCGTCTTTAAGAAACTTTAAGTTATTTTCGACGAAATTAAAAAAAAAAAAATAATTTTTGTGGTCCGAAATTAAAAATTGTGTGCAATTTTGAATTCAATAATAAGTTGCAATAAATTATTAATTTTATCACTGGATTATGAAACTACGCCAGCGGGAAAATAAGGAATTAATTGACATAAATAACTAAAAAAATAATGTATTATTTTCGAAAGAAAAAAGAACTTTTTTTTGTTCTTTAAAAATTAATAATAAAAAATATAAAAAAATTCGGCAAAAACACAGTTTTTGTCTAAAAACTCTTACTGCCTGTTTGTAGAACGCGAGCGCAAAAGTGACTCGTTCAACTTATATTTAAAACAAAAACATATTTCGAATGAAATGAGCTTTACTTCATTGAAATTGGTGCACAACTTTTGATTTTGTTCACAATTTACTGAGAAAACTGAACTGATAAAAATCCAATTTGTATAAAAAAAAAAAAAAACGTTTGTTAATGTGTATCTTCGAACAAAATTGAAATTGAATTATCAATTCAGAAAATTGTGAATAAAATCAAAAGTTGTGCAATGCAATAAAGCTCGTTTTATTCGAAATATGTTTAACTAAATGTTTTTCGACCAAAACTGTGATTTTTGTCGCATTTTTATTTTTTTATTAATTTTTAAAGAACAAAAAAATTTTTTGTTTTTAATTTTTTTTATTTTCTTTCTCGGCACGGCTCACAGTGGCTGAAAATTTTATTTCACTGGCCAAAAGTACAATTTTTGTTTGTCACCGATTTCAAAAATTTTAATTTTATTAAATAGTAAACATATTAAAACTAAGGTGGCAAAAAAAAAATTAGATCAAAATATTGGTAATTGTGGTTGTGCCATGTTGTTAAACACAACTTTTTTTTTAATATTTAATCCGAAAGAAATAATCATTGCACAAAAACTATCAGCGATAATGACCTGCTTGCTTTTTTGCTAGCTTGGTAGTCTTGTTATCTTTAAAAAGGTAATAATTTATATTTGAGATGTTAGGACATATTTTCTAAACTACTATATTTTTGTCAAATTTCAACTTAAGTAGAATAGAACTTTTGCGGATCAAAAGGGATTAAGAAAGTTAAACCACTGATAGAAAGGTGAAAGTGGTTTCTTTAACCCTATATACACTCTTGTACCCGTTTGGACCCGTCTGTTCAACACTTTTTTAATTTTAATGAAATTACTCAAAAAAAAAAATTTCTAAACTACTATACTTTTGTCAAATTTCAATTTTAGTAGAAGATAACTTTTGCGGATCAGAAGGGATTAAGAAGGTAAAACCACTGATAGAAAGGTAATTTTAATGAAATTACTCAAAACAATTATTTTTTTTTTAAATTGTTTTTTTTACAATTTTTTTTTTTATTCCGCAAAAATGTTTGCAGAAGTAACAGAAATCATGTGCTATTGTCTTCAAAAAAAATTTTATGATATAGGGTAAATCGATCGTGATCGAACATAATACAGGTAGTACATATAAAAAGCCGAAACAAGGGTCAGACAATACAAATGATGGCAATACCGCAAGAAGATTCTTTTCAGATCCAGAAACAGCATCTGAAATAACAGGTGTTGATTTTAACCTCATTTTTAGATTTAAAATAATCCAAGAATACTTGCGTGCAATGAAGAAATTGATTCTAGAAAATTTGGAAATTTTGCTAAGTAAACTGCAAAAATATATACAACCAAGTACCCATGGAGAAATATGTCTGCTACAGTTCACAAAATCCTTTATCGTTGAGAAGATGTCATTAAATATCAGTTGGTGCCACTTGGAGATTTATCAGAGGAAGCTCAAGAAAAAAGGAATAAGGAGAGAGCACAATACTAGAAAAATTTCACGAAATTCCACTAATGAAGATCTATTTCATATATTATTGGCAACGTCAGATCCGTTCATCTCCAGTATTCGAAATCAATGGAAAGTGGAACATCGGGATTTAGATGAAGAAGTCAAAAAACTACTAAAGAACAGAAATAACACAGAACAGAATACGGAATATTTGCAATCAATCTTTCAATTAAATGAACAATAATTATAATTCATTAGATCTAAGACAGACATTGTGTTAGTAAAAAATAATAATAAACAGGAACTCACATTGTTACAAAAGCTATTAAAATCTATTGCTGCTATTATTTTCAAAATGTTTTTTTTTCCACATATGTATGAAATGTTTTAATAAATAAATAAGTGTAAACAAATTTGAAAGCAAACATTTTTTTATTTTTCAGCAATAATAGCAAAATTTCCAGTGGATTTTACTATTTTTTTTATGTTAAAATTTTTTTTATAGTGTAAACTTTTAATTTTTTGAGTGTCCCATTATTACAAAAAATGTTAATGATTATTATCTATATATATAAAAAGAAGTGTACACTTTGATGTCACCACTAACTGCAAAAACGGGTAGACCGATTTCAACAAAAACGTTCGGGTACGTTGGGGATATTCTGTATATGGTTTATGTAAGGTTTGCATGACATCAGCCCAGTGGTTCCGGAGATATTGCATTTAGATTTTCCTATATATTCCCATACAAAGATCAACAAAATGCCCTCCATTTTGATTTCCTTCGAAACGGCTTGACTGATTTTTATGAAATTTTTTTAGGGAATAGGATTTGAAATAGGGCAAGAAGGGTAAAAGCTCCCCCTCCCAATATCTTCTTGAAAATTCGCAGCCAAATAGTGTTACAGCTGGAAAGTACTATAGTAGGAGGAGGGGTAAAAGCTCCTTCCCTATATCTTCTTAGCTAATCAACCGGGTTTCTTAAAATTTGGCATGCAGACACTGTAACATCTGAAAGAGAAAGGGAATGAAATAGGGCAAGAGGAGTAAAAGCTTCCCCTCCCTGTATCTTCTTAACTAATCAACTGATTTTCTTGAAATTTTGCGGGCAAATAATGTAACATCTGGAAAGAACTAAAGCCTATAATTTTTATTACCTTCTTTACTAATCAACCGGTTTTCTTAAAATTTGGCATGCAGACACTGCAACATCTGAAAGAAATAAGTTATATGGCAAAACAACGTTTGCCGGGCCAGCTAGTTTAAATCTAAAAATTACATTTTTAAATAATTAAAAGAAATAAAAAAACCATATTGCACGCTAAAGTAAAAAAAAATCTAAAGTTCCACTTTGCCCTTAAATTCCGCAATAACTACTCAACCCATTTTAATGAAATTTAAAGTAGAGAAAGTTTAAGAATCTATCTGTCGATTAAAAATTCGCTAAAATATCTCCTTCGGTTCAAAAGTTACAGATTTTTGGCCAATGAAAAAGTGTTGTGTGTTACGTCAGAATCACATGCTCATGTGGCTTTTTACATTCGGTGTACTATAGGTTTAAGTAATGATAAAAAATTAAAAAAATGTTTAGAATAAAATGTATCCACAGAATTTAAAATTTCAACTATTTTGTTATTAAAAAAATCAAGTTTTAATCCTTTTATTTTTTTTCGTTGTGTTTTTAACGTGTTTCACCCTTTGTGTTAAGTGTACAACTTTGATTTATTAAATACGATTTTTAAACACAAAGCATGAGTGTATTTTTCGGATGTGCTGTAAATTATTAAATCTGCTAAGATAGAGAAGGATAGAGGTAGAGTTTCGTCAATTGTTTTATTCTGGTAGAACGTGTTTACTACAGCTTTTTATGTAATTTTTCCAACCACAGCGTAGTAAATAAAAGTTTAATACATTTTTTTGTTGCGGTGTTGAATATACTTACTAGTACGTTTACTTCGTAAATAAAGCTATGTTCACATTATGTGTATTTGTCATGTCAAATGTCACTTTTCTTCCCACATGTGATTTCATGTGCATGTCAAAATGTTAGTTTTTAACACGTTCACTCACATGTTGGTACGTAACGTACACTTCACATAACCTATCAAAAATAAAAAAATACATCTTACCATTTTCAATAATAAATTTTTTATATTTTTTATTATTTATTTACGTCATATTATAATTTATATTAATTAAAATTTCAATTAATTTTAGCCGCCACAAACAATTTTGTTGATATAAAACAGCTGATGGCAGATGGTTTGTCATTTGAAAATAGAACTCGTTCTTAATAAAAAATGCCATGTGCACTGTACACAGAAAAATAACACATGATATTGTTTGGAGGGGTTCAGACGATATGTACAAGTTTAACATGTGAAAAAGTGGCAAACCATATGACAAATACACATAATGTGAACATAGTTTAAGATTGACATGGTCTACAATGGTTTCTTACTAACAAGAGTGAAAAATGCTATTTATAATTAACTTGCGTAACTCTATGCGCCTGCTATCCTCATTGAAACAAGTTAAGTAAATTTTATTTAAAACGAATCTCGTGCATTGATAGCGAGGCAATGTCTACAAAATTCGGATACTTCTCCAGATATTAGGACATTAATATGGTTTTTGTATGGGAGGTTACACGCTCACTTTTCCAGTTCATATCTGTTTTTGAAAAATGTTTTTTGTTTCAAATTTGGAAACTTTTATCGTGACCGTTCTATAAATACACAGCTGATTTTACAGTGTGTTGTATTTGAGGTGCTGTCTTCTACATGGCGATATTGGAATTGCTCTGTTGGCGTATTGATTCTGTGGAATTTTGCACCACTTGTTGGTCTGATTTCTTTGCTGCTTTTGCATGAGAGGAAAACACAGCTAGATTAGTTTTCTCTTGTAATAATAAAATATATAAGATTTAAATTTGATATTTCAAAAGCACTTTTCATTTCGGCCTCGTTAATCTTTAAGTATGGTCGACTATTAAACGACATCATTAATGAAACTTACATCAATAATTTATGTATGTGTTCATATCGTTAAAAACTAGACAATACACACAAATAACCATAAACTTTAACATCACTTAGACTGTGTGTCACACTGCACCAGAAAAATTACATATACATACATATGTATATCCTTTACATCAAAGGATATGTTTGTGCACATGCAAGTGTGTTTATGTGCTGCTCAGATATTTGGAAAAGAGGAAGAAATGAAAGGCAGGAAAAACATCATTGTGTGACACAACTTTCGTTTAAAAAGTCTTTCAAATGCTGGTGAATATGTGAAGGCAAATGTTTCAACTTTTTTTTTTGCTGCCATCTCGTTTGGGGCCATTGTTGTTCAAAATCAACCTACTTTTCTAGTCATGGATGTTTATTTGTTTGTTTCTATGTCTGCAACATCAAGTAATTTTTTGCATTCAATTATACATATGGCCAATAGAAAAAAATATAAGTGTTTTAAGACAGAATGTCCTATCACGATGTCTTTTAATGGGGAAGCATAACTGTGTTGTGAAAGTTGATTTTATTTAAATTTCAGCATTTACGGCCGTATTCATAAAAAAATCATAGTTCAGGTTTTAGATAAATTTTAGTTAAAAAACATTTTAAGCCTAAAAAAGCTTTTTTTAAATTCGTGTACCAGTGTTGCCATTAGGATACGAAAGATACATTTTTCGTATCTTTTGATGGCTTCACGTACCATGTATAATCCTGAAATTTTTCGTATTTTTTGAATCTGTATGCAAAATGTACTAAAACTTATTAAGACTGATCATCGTCACCGACTGAATACTTATACAATAGCAGATTTCATAATGGTGAAAGAAAACATTAAGGATATTTCAACATACGATTCACCTAAATCGAGGATTACAAGTAGAGGGGCGATTCTATTCTGACGGGTGCAATATTTAGACGCTTTAAACGTCTTTTACTAATAGAAAGGAACACGTTTGCAATTAAGTTATTTCTAGAAGGGGTAGCATTTTTTTTATATAATATTATAATCAACCAAATTGGCCAACTTTCATAAGATCATACCACAAAAAGACAAACCTCTGTTAATTTTTAAACTTTAATTTTATTATTCTTTTTTATTGTGAAAGATGAGGTTTCAGACGATGACTATCAAATCAAACATCGTAGAGAAATATAATCCAATAATAAGAAATTTGTTCTTTAAGCCATGACGGATGCAACATGCAATGAATTTTCTGTTCTCGCCAAATCTATAAATCTTAATGCCTCGAAGTGCACAACAAATTTATATTTTAGCTTACGTCTAAAAAAATTATATTTTACTTTAAATTGGCATCAAAAAAGTATCAAATAGTCTGATTTGAAAGTTGCCTAGAATAGAATCGCCCAGTGCGAAGTTGTTCGAAGGAAATATGAACATCTTTTATTTTCAGGAAATTATATGAACTTTTTGATATAATCGCCTTGGTATTAACGCCTTACAAAAATGAAGAAGCTAGCTTTCTCTCAACAATAAATTTCGGTGTATTTATCAAATATAAAAAATTGGGAATTTAGCACGTCATACGGAAATCGTATTACTAATAAACTTTGTATTCCCGAAAATAACTTTGATAAAAATGAATTTGTTTCCCATTAAATTGAGCAATTAAGCCATCATGGCCTTATCTCACAAGGTTTTAAGGCACCCCCCCCCCTCCCTAATTTTCTTTACAATATTCATTTAATATGAAATAAAAATGTAATGTTAATAAATGTTAAACGTTAAAAATGGACTTAAAATTTTTTTTTTCAAAATGTATTTTTCTGGGAAAAAGTGTACCTTTTTGGAAACTAATGGTGTTTTCTTTTCTAAAAAATAATGATGCATTATAGTTGTGTAATATATTTATTAGGTTACACGAACCCTTACAAAGTGATACATTTTTCTAAATTACAATGGAACAAAATAATAGCTACGTTTTACGCTCAACACTAATGTGTATTTAGCGTGTTAAATATTGAATGCAAAGTTTGTACTAAAAGCGATATTCACCACTCTTGTAGCAATTTTCCACATTAAATTTTCTTACAATTCCAATAAGCGTTAACAGCACTGACTTTCAATAATTAATGTCAGCCGTTGTTAAAAATTTTGCGACAATAAAAATATAATTATTAAATTAAAGTAAAACAAACGAAAAACAAAAAGTTTTTATATCCATCACAATATCACTAAAAATCACAATATAACGTAAATTGTCAAATTTGCCATTTATTGTTGCAACATGTTTAGAAAGGAAAACGACAACTTCTCACATTTTTGCATATATTTTTAGAATGGAACGAAAACCCGCACGAATGGCAGCATATATGGAACATTATTGCCAGAAAAGAAAACACCATAAAATGTATCTTTCTCGAAATTTCACTGGCAACACTGTCGTGTACATAATCAGCATTTTAACTAATAAACGTTTTACCGTACTTTTTAATTGGATGGTGGCAACGCTATCTCTTTTATTTGTCACTTGAATCATACCCAACAAACCAAAAAGATTTAGAAATAACTTGTAGCGTAAACTTGCTACATAAGCATAGCATAGCATAAGCCTTAAGCTTAGAAAAGTGCTGTGATTACTATTATAAAAGGCTTATAAACAATTTATTAATAATGAAAACTGATCCCTTGCGTTAATATTACTTGTATATAATATAATGTAAGCTAAAAAGTCTAATATTAGAACAAGCTTACAGAAAAATACTTTTCTAAACTTTAATAAGATTGATTACATACTTTACGAGCATTCTTTATATATAAGTAAAAAGTTTTTTACTTATATAAAATTTAATCACTTTTTTACAATTGTGCACTGTTTAAAACAATTTAAAACACTTCACTCTTCGAACCGAACACAAAGTCTGAAAACTTAAACTAATAATACAAAATTAAGGCACGCGTCATATAACGGGACATCATTCTCAAAAACACTTACAAAACTATAGCGAGAATAAGTCATTTGCAATCATATTTGTTGTCATGTTGTATCTCTTTTGATAAGCTTGTTCTACAACTAGGGTTTTTTCCCGGGATTTCACTTATTATATTTCCCGTTTTCCCGGGATTTTTGTTGCGGGATCCCGGGAAATAAAAAGTTCTTCATAGTTTCAGAAAACAGCTATTTTTACTCTGAAATTTAGTTTTCTTTTCTCTAAAAATTAGCATCTGTGGATGGGTTGTCGATTTGATCAATTATAAGAAATGTGTACAAACGTAAATCAATGTCTCCTGCGGCAATAAATCTATTAAAAGCAGAATGGGCAGTGCAACAGTTGATAATTAATAAATGTAGTGAAGTGATGAATTGATAAAGAACATAAATTCAAAATAAGATGCAGGCAGTAAATTCTCATTGACCATGGACAAGTCTTAAAAATAGGATATACATAAACATATCGCCCCGTTATTGCAACATAGTCGTATCTACAAAAAAAAAATCGAGCTTGGTAATATATCCGGTAAGTGCGGGGAAACCGAAATAAAAAAATAATGAAACTCGTGTAAGTTACTAAAACATACAATTTGAAAAACACATTGTCCTAAAGATTACAGATGGACCTAATGAAAAGAAATAGTTTGTAAGAAGTAGTCCAGATGATGCTATTTTTTGCATCAACCTTGACATCAGAAGCATGCAACAACGGTGCACTTTTAATTATTTGTCCAACCTCGGTAAAAAAGTAAACGAAATTTTTCGGAAACATGTTAATCAGTAAACAAAATCAGAAATATACTCTTTGGCGACTCACTAAACGCTTTGAGTGTGTCAGAAAGTAATTTCCTACGCCGTTAAAAAATATTTTATATATTTTATGATTTTACTTTTTGATCTCATATCTTGAGTACCTCAATTGTTATGTTTTTTTTATCTTGAACTAGATCATCATAATACGGAATTTACTTATAATAGCCAAAGGTAATAATAATTCAAGTTCCGCTTTCAATCTTCAATTAATTTTTGTAGTATTTAAGCATTTATTTACTTACTTTGTAAACAAGTTCCCTCACGTTTGTTTATAAAAGTTTTTTCATTAATAAAACCAAGTTTACTTTGTATTATTTGTATGGAGCGGGATCCCGGGATCCCGGGAAATTTAAAAATTTTTCCCGCTTTCCCGGGAATCGAAAAACTCCGGGGAAAAAAAAACTCTATCTACAACTCATTTACATTTTTCTCTGTTTTGGTCTGTTGGGTAATGATGCAAAACAGTGGTTATTAATTCATACACTGAAAGAATTTTCTTCGCAATACCAATGAATTTTGACATTAATCCCATGAAAAATTGCATTAAAAAGGAACCTATGGAACCTAAGAGCGTAAATATGAGATTAAATTGTCCATAACAACAATAACAACGTTGATTGAAAGTGGATTGAAAGTTTTTGTTTCATTACTATAGTGACATTTTTTTTGTCATAATTAAATTTATGACGGCAATTATTGAAATATGTTGCTTTTATAAAAAAATTTTTGATTTCATAATTTTAATGGCATACATGTAACATTAGATGTATGAAATTATTAAATCTTACATTTTTTGATTAGCAATTAAACATTTTTTTAAGGAAACTATAATTTTATATTAATTTATGAATATAGTTATGTTTGCATATTGTTTTTTTATGTTCCCAATTAAAATTTTTTGTTTAACTTGGACAAACTTAAGTTTTCATATATCCAATGAAAATTTTTAACGTAATTACGAAATCCAATGAAGCGATTTTAACGAAAATACTTCATTATTTATTTATTTATTTATTTATTTAATCAATGGATATTATCCTTACTGACTAATAACAATATTGACTTAAAATTAATGAATAACAATAAGCATTTTAAAATATACTACACTTTACAGAATATATGTAAATACAAATTTACGAATTAAGAAAAACAATAATTTTATGCTTTATGGAATTTAAACATAAAGAAAAATCAACAAATTGTGACAGAGAATTAAATTGTCTACATAACCTTGAAAAAGGATCAGCAAAAGCATAATTTTCTCTATAAAATTTAACAAAGAGCAGATTATAATGACGCGTATTGCGACAAGGTATATTAAATTTAACAGACTCTAACAAAAAATCACAACAAACATTACCATTAATAAGATTAACCATAAAAGAAACATTTAACATTGTACGACGACTTTTGAGCGATGGTAATTTTATTAATGCCAGTCTACTACCATAGGAAGGAAAGTTTGTTGAGTAAATCCAATGAAGATCACGTAAACAGAATAATAAAAATTGTTTTTGGACCGATTCAATACGAGAATTGTGAATGTTGTAAAATGGGTCCCAAATGATTGACGCATATTCTCAGATTGGTCTAACGAGTGATACGTAAAGTTGCTTCGTTATGTATGGATCGGTGAATTCTTTAGCCCAGCGCTTAATAAAGCCAAGAACACCTCGAGCTTTATTCACAGTTAAAGTTATATGAGAAACAAAGTTTAATTTAGGATCCAGTAAGACTCCAAGATCAAGAAACGAATCAACCAACTCCAGTTGATGGCCACCCAAAGCACAATTAACGGCAATACAGTTATTTCTGTAAAAACGCATACATTTGAATTTCACAAGATTCAGCTCCATCATATTATGATTACACCATAAAAAGAAGTTATTAAGATCCGATTGAAGATAAAAATTATCAGCGAAGCAATTAAAAGAATGGAAAATTTTTACATCGTCAGCATACATCAATATATTGGCGAACTTGATAACGTTGGGCAGATCATTAATAAACAGCGAAAATAAAAGTGGGCCAAGATAACTTTGAAATTCTATTTAGACAATGAAAGTTTTCATTTACCCAAGAAAATTTTTTTTTATGAAAATGATTCATTAAATATATGAAGCATTTTTTTTTCAGTGTACTCGTACTCATATCTAAATTTTTTTTTGTCGTGTGTGAGAAAATTGTTTTTTATACATATATGAATAGTTACACGATAGTTTCTCCTATATTTAAAAAAATAAAAAGAGTTTAAACAAAACAAAACTATGTAAGTGCAATTTAGATGATGATAACAAAAACTTTTCAAATAACGAGTTTTATTTTATTTGGAAACTGGGAATTATTTCCTTCCGAAGGTAACTTTATATTATATTCAACATTTTTCATTTTTTCGAATTTATTCTATGAGCTAAATTTCAGTTATGTATTTTATAAAGCTTTTTTGTAATAGTTCTATTCCTACAATTTTTCAGAAATGACTTTATACACTACCAGACTATTATATTGTATTTTCTATTTACATTTTACCTTAGCCTTCCGTTGGAAAGCAATGAGGTATATTGAATGTACAGAAAAATTTACAATTATTAGACACCAGCAGAATGTAATGCATTTTCTGGCCCGCATTTTCTGGCATTTTGTTAAAATAGTTGAGTTAAATACATTCAATTTATAAAGTAACACTATCCAGTGAGACACAAAGAATGCTGACGACGCATTACATTCTGCTGGTGTCTAATAATTTTATTTTATTTGTTTTGATCGTTTACACATCACTAGTTCATAATGTACAATTAATAATTTTTTGAGCTTTAATTTGTGAAATTGAGAAATATATTAATAATATACATTTTACACACATACTTATTTTTTTTTTGAATTTCATTTTATTTACATAATAATATACACTGAAAGAAAAATGCTTCATATATTTAATGAATCAATTTCATAAAAAAAATTTCCTTGGGTAAATGAAAACTTTCATTGTCTAAATAGAATTTCATAGTTATAATGAAGTATTTTCGTTAAAATCGCTTCATTGGATTTCGTAATTACGTTAAAAATTTTCATTGGATATATGAAAACTTAAGTTTGTCCAAGTTAAACAAAAAATTTTAATTGGGAACATAAAAAAAAACAATATCGATACCTTCCCGTAAGAATGTATTAAGCGACATTTCTAAAATTGTGTAGGAAACGAAAAAAACGTTTCATTTAGTTATTTATTTTTCGGATTTTATTGAAAGAAACATATTTGGAAAGCGATTTTCAGAATACAAAACATAATTAAAAATGTGGCTTAGCATAGTTTCTTTGGCGGATAATACAAATTACAGGGTGCCACATTATTCCAGTGAGAAAACTTGACGGTTGATACAATTTTATTTTCACCCTAGTTTCCTTTGCATCCATGATAGGGCAGCGAAACCCAGGCCAAAATGTGGCGCTTAATTTCTAGTATAGTTCCACATCAAAAAGTCATTTTCGAAAAAAGTGTCGCTTAATACATTCTTACGGGAAAGTATCGATATACAAACATAACTATATTCATAAATTAATACAAAATTATAGTTTCCCTAAAAAAATGTTTAATTGTTAATCAAAAAATGTAAGATTTAATAATTTCATACATCTAATGTTACATGTATGCCATTAAATTTATGAAATCAAAATTTTTTTTATAAAAGCAACATATTTCAATAATTGCCGTCATAAATTTAATTATGACAAAAAAAAATGTCACTATAGTAATGAAACAAAAACTTTCAATCCACTTTCAATAAACGTTGTTGTTATGGACAATTTAATCTCATATTTACGCTCTTAATTGAGTAAAAAACATAGTTTTTTTATCCAAAAACTACACTGCCCCGGTAGACTAGCTGGCAGTGAGCTAGTCTATCAGCACCGAAGTTGCGCGATCGATTCCCGCCAGAGACAGAACAAAAATAAAAAATAAAATAAAGTAAAATAAAATAAGAAAAAAAAAAAAAAAAATAATAATTAAAAAAAATAAAATTTTTTTACTTTATTGAAAGTATTCATCCAATGAATAATATTCATAGATCAAATGTAATGTTTCATTAAATCCTTTTAATGAAACAGGTTTCATTGATCCAACGAAGCGCTCCATAGGTTCCTTTTTAATGCAATTTTTCTTTCAGTGTATTGACTGAAAATTTCTCGCAAAAATTTTCAAAATGAACATAAAGACACAGCAAAAAAGCAAAAATTTATTTTTTAAATAGGTTTAAACAAGGGACGAACCAATTTTAAAATTCGCTTATTTACACAAGGTTTATAATAGGGTTTTTACGGTAATATTCGCTTATGAATACAATTTTAACGATTTATGCTTAAAACAGATTTGAAATGATGTTTAAAATGTTTATGAATACGGCTGTTAAAGTTCAGATAAAAGAGAAAAATATTCTAGAGTTAAATTAAAGGTTTTTAAAAAAAATTTAAATGCCGGACAGGGATTAACGTTCGTACAGTGTTCAGACAAGCTCAATTATCATTTGAGCTTAGCTATAGGATTTTAAATACTAAAACTGTGTTGGATAAGCAGTATTTCGAATTCGAATTATTTAAAACAAAACAACATATTGTTTTACTATACTTACACCGAAATAGTAAATAGTAAGAGTATTATGTATTTGTGCTGACTCGGAATTACTTTCTAAATCGATGCAACGATGTTCACCCGTCCGTCCGTCCACTCGGCTGGCTGGTTCTCTGTCCATGTAAACCTCGCGCGAAAAGTACAGGTCGCAATTTTGAAGTTAATTTCATGAAATTTTATATATACGTTTGAATTGCCATTAAGAGGAAGAATATTGAACATGGTGAGAATCGGTTTATAATTTTACATATCCCCTATACAAAAATCATTCCGGAATAGGGCATCCATCCCATAAACTATCCTTATTTTGTTATTAAGATGTAAACCACAACCAGCATGTGATTTCCAAAAAGTATTTTTTTCAATGAAAAAGCGAAACTTCCGCAAAGAGAATCTTTCTGGAAAACAGAAAGCGTTTCGCGAAATAAGCATACTAAAGGAGGCCAATAGTCATCCTGGTGTCGTACGGCCACGGGCTACTGACTCCCGAGATAAAAGATAGGATCTATGGAAAGCAGCGATCGCAAGAAATCGAACAGATCTCTTGATATCTGATAATTTAGGATTTTTTGCCGAATCATGGCTCATAAAAAATAGCCAACAAAATCGCCAACTATTTTATAAATCGCCAAACATCTGAGAACCCTGTTCACCACTATTATTTCTGTAGTAAAATTTAAATAATCAGGATATAAATTAGTTATGGGTAGTAGACATATGGAAGGCTCGAAAATACGTTGATGTTTAGTAAGTGCCCATTTGCATTATACGATTTTTGTCGTTTTAATTATTGTCGCTTCTTCTTTGAAGTCGGGTTTATAATAACATTGTTCGATTTTTGTCGTTAGAACTTTTTCTGTGCCACCGAACTTTCGTCAAAAGAGAGAACGAATGAGCGAACAAAACTAATGAAAAAGAACACTCACTTGTGTACAGGGTTGTTAGATGTGACGATTATTGGAAATTAAACAAAAAAGTCTTCCCCCATCACAAACCAGGTAGTAATTCGAATTATACAATTATATGCCATCGATACGGCAAAAAATATACACTAGAGCCCCGATTTGCGTCGGTCCCATTTGCGTTTTGATGATTTCGATTTGCGTTGCTACATACGATTTAATTTTTTCGCTGAAGTCATAATCATATGTGAAGAATTTTTCTATTTGCGTGTAAAAAGGCAAATTCCCATTTAATTATTATTAAAAGTTATTCTAAGTAAAGTTGAGTGTTAGGAAGTAAGAAGTTAGTTCTTTATAAGAAGTTGTGTAGAAAAATGAGTGCAAAGTGAAGAAAATGCACTAGTTTGGAACTAAAATTGGACGTAATAAAACGTTTCAAGCCGGGTAAAAATACTGTTGATATAGAGAGAACTCTTGGTTTATCACCTTCAACAGTAAAAACAATTTGCATTAGTGATAGCGCTAAATAGTTAATAGCGTATGTGATTTTATTATTGATTTAATGTTTTTGTGAATATGGATATATGAATAAAATAAATGTTTTTTATTTCTTTTCAAATGATAAATATACTTCAGCCCACTTGCTGAAATAAATAGAATAAAACTTAACCATATCACTTTCTTTATCATAAATATAATTTCTTGCTAAACATTTATATTTTTGAACCACTCAATGCAATAAATTGTCTCCAATTTGAAAAATTTAAATATTTGACGATTTGTTGACGATTTTGTTAACTATTCATGACGATATTGACGAATTTTGTTAAAACTTTTGACGATTTTTGAAGAAAAAAGCCTAGCAACCCTGCTTGTGTACCACTTTTAATTCTCTCCTTCCTCGCCTATTAGGTAAGAATCGCAACGACAAAAATCATATATGGACTATTTACAAGGTAGTCATAAAGTTGTAAAGTCATATGTCTTAAAATAATTACAAGAAATATATGTGTGAATCCAAAGTGTTGAACGTGACAGTCGTACGCATCAAAAATGCAATAACATTTTAAACAACAAATATTTTTACGTTCTCTTAACCCTTAAATTATAGCAATAAGAAAGCACTGTTGTCTATGCTAAAGTTGATGGAGGGCGCGATTCTATGTCAAAGATAATGGCAAAAGAAGTAGCGGTTCGAACGTGAAGAAAACAGAAGTAGTTTTTGTGGCTATGTAACAAAAAAGCGTAATTAAGCGAAACCTGGCACAATTTTTTAGTCAAACTACTTTGAGAATTTTACGTAGCAATATAACATTAAAATTTGATTCCAAAATCTTCTGTATTTTCTTTTTTTTATGCCAAAATCTGGGTCGATACGTGACATTTCGAACGTGAAATATATTCCATAATAATTGAACTCAATAATGATTAAAACAAAATAAAAATTAACCGTTAATCCGAATAACATATTGCTCTTTGAACTCTTCCTTATATTACAGACCATGTAAGAAATTTTTTTTGGAATTATTTTTATACCCACACCAGAATAGTGGAGAGGGTATTATGCATTTGTGCTGATGTGTGTAACGCCTTAAAATAGTGGTCCTAGACCCACCGATCTACTCAGAATCACTTTCTGAGTCGAACTAACGATGTCCGTCCGGCTGGCTGGTAGGCTGGCTGGCTGGCTGTCCATGTAACCTTGTGCGCAAAGTACAGGTCGCAATTTTGGAGATAATTTGATTATTTGATTGATAATTTGGGTCATAGGTTCTTATTGGCACAAGGACCAAGCCTATTGAAAATGGGCCGAATCGTATGACCACGAGGGAAGATAGGGGGAAATTTCTTCCTCTCAGAAACTATCAAACTGATTTTAATGAAATTTAAAACATAGATGGAACCATATCTATATGGACACAAATGTATAAATTTAAAAAAAAATCGGCCCACGAGGGGAGATAGGGGCAATTTCTGCCTCAAAACGATTTTAATCAAATTTAAAACATAGATAGATTTATATCTATAGGAACACATAAGCTATACAGTTTTTAAAAATAGGACCACAATGGGAGCCAGGGGGCAATTTCTGCCTCTCACAAACTTTCAAACCGATTTTCATGAAGTTTATAAACATAGATAAACCCATATTTACATGGACACATAAGCATGATGTGTGTTTAAATACTGTGGTGTAGGGTATCATATGGTCGGGCTTCAATATATCAAATATAACCTCTGTTCAGGAAGATAATATTAAAGAAAACATACAATAAAAAATTCTCACAAATAGGAAATTACGTTTGCACAACTTTGCAGTCTGATTGTTCATCTAAGTGGACAAATTTATGGGTAAATTTATAAAATTAGTAAAATCTAAATATTTCTCTATAATAATATCGTAAAATAATCAGCTTTTAATAACTTTTAAATTTTAGGTCACGGTGGACCTTTAGCGCTTACAATTTAGATTTCTAAAGTACAGTTACGACGAAATAATGAACACAGCATAAAAATGTTTATTTTGTTTTAAACACAACAATATTTTTTTAAGCAATTGTAAAATATTATTTAGGACATTATGACGATTTGACTTGATTTCAAACCTTGTGAATAGCCCAATAATGTAAGTGGAGACTAAGTGAAATATTAATTTCTGGAGAAATTTACTTATTTTTATTACTGTTACCTTTCGTTGGTAGTGCCACTCTGAGAGTAAAATTACAAAGTGACCGTTTTAATCTCATTTAACTTATCAAAGTTTGTTGTAGACAGTGTCGTACGTCTACGACACTACAACATTAACATACAAGTAGTTAAAAAAAGATTTGCTTGTTGTGTGTAGAAACAACAAAAACAACAGAACAAGACGAAAACACAACATTTTCATGTTTAAAACGTAAAATTGAAAGCAAGAGTTCTCATTGAGTTTACATTTTCAGTTACATATATATATATATATATATATATATATATATATATATATATATATATATATATATAAGTAATTAGTATTGTGGTTATTTTGTTGAACTATTTATGGTTTTTAATCCAAATTTTTAATATTTTTAATTAGGCTTAAGTTCATGAAATTTAATTTTTATTAAATTATTTTTATGAAGAAAGGAATTTTACAACATGAAAATCAATTAAAATTGTTATTGATAATCTTTCATTCTTGACGTGGCTCGGGCTCGAACCCTGGCCGGCAGGTTACCATGACATGTTTCGATCGCAACCACTCGATCTCCTCAGATGGATTTGCCGTCTTACACTCGCAGCCATCGACGACTGCTGACGTCACTAGTCAAACATCAATCCTTAAACCAAATTGTATTTTAACATTTGGTAGATCGAAATTTGCTATCCTGAATGATTATCAATTTTAATTGATTTTACATGTTTTTTCCTTTTACTTCTGTTTTTTCGTACTTTCGTCAAGAATTTTTCTTGAAGTCCAAGTACATTTTTTTGTTTTTTCACTTTGTCTTTCTCTTTTCTGTTGACCTTTTTCAGCACAACTTGAAGGACAAATGTACACATAGAGCTCGTGCCTTAGCTTTAACAATAATTAGTATTGTGGTTATTTTGTTGAACTATTTATGGTTTTTAATCCAAATTTTTAATATTTTTAATTAGGCTTAAGTTCATGAAATTTAATTTTTATTAAATTATTTTTATGAAGAAAGGAATTTTACAACATGAAAATCAATTAAAATTGTTATTGATAATCTTTCATTCTTGACGTGGCTCGGGCTCGAACCCTGGCCGGCAGGTTACCATGACATGTTTCGATCGCAACCACTCGATCTCCTCAGATGGATTTGCCGTCTTACACTCGCAGCCATCGACGACTGCTGACGTCACTAGTCAAACATCAATCCTTAAACCAAATTGTATTTTAACATTATATATTATATATATATAACATATATATATATAAGTTTTAAAAGTAAAAACCATATCGGGAATGATGCTGGTGTTTTATAATTGAAATTTCGTAAGGTGTAAAACGCGTAAGTAAATCAATCATAATAAAATTCTCCTTCTGATTTCACTTTTGGTTTATTTCAATTACGAATTTGGAATTTAATAAATTTTATAATACTTGAATCAAGCGCATTTTGAGATTGATTTAATCTTAGTTTCACTTAAATCAAACTCATTTTCGGATTATTTTAATACGAATTCGGAATAGAATATTGATAATTAAGGTATTTTGTGATTAAAAATCAGTACTTGATTTAATCTTTCTGTACTTGATTCAAGAAATTCCGTACTCACCGTACTTTTAATACCGCTTCGGATTGATTTGAGTACGGATGGATTGATCTTTCTTGGTTCTGTTCAGCTGTGCGCCATTCATATTTTAATCTATTACCGTTTTTTTGTTTTGTTTTATTATGCAAATGTCAACCATAGAAACTTTTAATAGTTTAGACTTTAATAGTTAGACGTTAACTTTTCATTTCACACTTGGGGTCCTTCCGTTTCCATTAAAATTTTTTTTAACAATGTACAAGGTTTCATATTCAAAGATTATATCACTTTTTATCTGAAACTTTTACTCATGTAATTATGTGCATTAAATTTTCAAACATACATACAAACGACACACATGAAGAGTATTGAATATTGACCTCTATTTGTAGAAAATAAAAATGTCACATTTTTTTTTAAGTTTGTTTGTGGTAAAAATAAAAGAAAAATTTACTTTGAATGTTTTAAAAGAGCCAATAAATACATATGTGCTAAATAGAAACAACTTTCAATTGCAATTGTTGTTTAAGTTTCTAGTGAGTGCACCATTTAAAAATCTTGCAATAAAGCTTTGATTTCATTGAAAAGAAAAAGCGAAAACTTCTGAACTTTTAAGCATTGAAATTCCAAAGAAGCTCACTAAGATAAGGAAAGCCCATTTTTATAGTATAAAAAACTTATATGTATATATGTACCAACAAATTCCTTGGTGATGAGTATTAAAAGCAGGGCTGTGGAGTCGGAATTGAGGATTTTGTACCGGAGTCGGAGTCGAAGTACTCACATTAACTGGCGACTCCGACTACAGAATTTTTCGGCGTAAAAGATTAAAAAAAAATTTCTAATATTTTCCAAAATAAAAAAATTTTGACGTCAGAAAATAAGGACTACACCATTTTTCATTTAAAATGAGAAAATTCAAGATGATATTGAGAAAATTCCAAATGAAATTGAGAATTTCAATTTGATATTGAGAAAATTCCAATTGAAAATGAGAAATTCATTTTGATATTGAGAAAATTCCAAATGAAATTGAGAATTTCAATTTGAAATTGAGAAAATTCCAAATGAAATTGGGAAATTTTAATTTGAAATTAAGAAAATTCCCAATGAAATTGAGAAAATTCCAAATGAAATTGAGATTTTTTAACTTTTCATTGATAAAATTGAAATATCTATGTATATAATTTTTATTATATTCATTCAACAAACATGCATAACTAACAAGGATCCAAAAATATGAAAATAAATACAAATCGCGTATGCTGTATGGCTCTACTGCAATCTCCAGTAGTTATACATGCCTTAGAAGCATTAATCATCTGTTCTAAAAAGACAAGCCTCTGTTCTCCTACATGGGTGGGAATTACGTTCGGTACATTCATCGTTGTTTTTACCGTACTTTTTATTTTTGACCAAATAATTTCAATGGGGTTAAGCATCGGTGAATAGAAGCTCAATCGCAGGAGCGTAGCTGGAGAGCTGTCAAAAATAATTTGTAGCCGACTGTGGCATTGAGCATTGTCACATACCAATACGAGGATCTGGATGCCTGTTGGTCAATAATACTGCGATTTTTATTTAGTTTAATTTTTTTCGATCCTGGTTAGTTATGTATGTTTGTTGAATGAATAAAATAAAAACTATATAGATAATTCAATTTTTTCAATGAAAAATTCAAATTTCTCAATTTCATTTGGAATTTTTTCAATTTCAAATTTAAACTTCCCAATTTCATTTGGAATTTTCTCCATTTCAAATTGAAATTCTCAATTTCATTTGGAATTTTCTCAATTTAAAATTTAAATTCTCATTTTCATTTGGAATTTTCTCATTTTCACTGAAAAATGGTGTAGTCTACTTTACATACACTCAAAATATTATGTAGTTAAATTCAAAAGAAAACTCATTTTAAACAACTTAAAATTCATTGAAAAAAAAAACGGATAATTTACATTTCATTTAAAACAAATGATTTGTATTTGATTGTTCACAGCAACAATTTCTTTTTTCCTCCCAAAGTATTTCATATAGTTTCCATTCATTTTAAGAACAAAAATGTAACTAAATTTTTTTTTAAAAATGTAACTAATGGCGATTTCTTTTCTGAGAAAAATATGTTACAGTATACACATGTAACATTGATGTGCAATTTCAATAGAACACAATTAGCTGCTTTTATTAACAACTATTACACTTTCATCATTAATGTACTTCATGAGCGATTTTTAAGGCTATTTGAGCGCTTTCTGCACGCTATTGTGGCTTGAAAACAAATATCGGCATCACTAATGGCTTACAAAAATTAAAACGATTATAAAACAAAAAGACTTTTTTTGATTTTAACGTGTAAATATATTTATATTTTGTTTTAAAGCAATTTTTTACAAAATTATGAGCGGTATGAATTATGACAAACAAAATAAAACTTTGGTTGTACAAACAAAGAATTAAGTACCAAAGTTGTAAAACAGGGCAGTTTGAACACCTTAAGTTAAAGTTAGGGTAAAATATGCAACATGTCTAGTATGTTTTTAATCAACATATTCACAAAAGAACTTAAAAATTCTTCCCACAGTTGTATTTTTTGTACAAACGAACACAAAATTGAAGAACATGTAACATTAATGCTACATATTTCTCAGAAAAGAAATCGCCATAAAGTTGAGTCTACTTAAACTTCAGCAACAATTTGTATGAAATTGTTTCTGACTTTTAAAATAATTTTATTTAGTTTTGAATACAAATTTTAACATAATCATCCCTATCATGAATAAAAATTCCTTGGGAGTTTTTTCCCTTTTTCCATTATTCCTATGTTAATTCAATTGTAAAAGGGAATAAACTCCCAAGGAATTTTTATTCACGATAGAGGTGAATGTTGTAAAAAATAATACTAAATGCATAATATTGTTGTGGCTAAAATTGGCAATCGGTTTCTTTATGCAAAATGTGTGTGGTTGCAAAAGAAATTGTTGCTGTATTATGAACACCAAGTGAAAATGTTTTTTGATTGTGAACGTTGCTTTAAACAGCATATTCCTTAAAATTGAATAGTTTTTACTTTAAAAAATTATATTTTAACCGGCAAAAATCAAACTACACAAAAAAAAATACGAAATTACATTATTTTTTGGTAGTTTGTTTTTTGAATAACAAGCAAAAATGTTATTAAGAACATTCAAAAAAAATTTTTTTAAGAAACGCTTTTCTTAAAAAAAGAACATTTAAAAAAAATTTTGCCCGCCCCCCTAGATTTTATCCTGGCTACGCCCATGTATTCGTGTACTGTCATCGGTAATATGTATGCCTGCAAAGTTTCATCCATTTGCATTGAGTAAAAGGCGGTCAAAAAAGCATTTTGCCCAAAAAAAATTTTTTTTTGCCTCCCCCCCTAGATTTTATCCTGGCTACGCCCATGTATTCGTGTACTGTCATCGGGAATATGTATGCCTGCAAAGTTTCATCCATTTGCATTGAGCATAAGGCGGTTAAATTAACGTTACAAGAAAAGGTTTTAAAAAATTTTGCCCGCCTCCCCGAGATTTTATCCTGGCTACGCCCATGTATTCGTGTACTGTCATCGGGAATATGTATGCCTGCAAAGTTTCATCCATTTGCATTGAGTATAAGACGGTTAAATTAACGTTACAAAATTTGATTTTCCGAAGTGAAGCTAAAGAAAAGGTTTTAAAAAATTGTGCCCGCCTCCCCTAGATTTTATCCTGGCTACGCCCATGTATTCGTGTATTGTCATTGGAAATATGTATGCCTGCAAAGTTTCATCCATTTGCATTGAGCATAAGGCGGTTAAATTAACGTTACAAGAAAAGGTTTTAAAAATTTTTGCCCGCCTCCCCTAGATTTTATCCTGGCTACGCCCATGTATTCGTGTACTGTCATCGGGAATATGTATGCCTGCAAAGTTTCAGCCATTTGCATTGAGTAAAAGGCGGTCAAAAAGCATTTTACAAAAAAAAAGCTAGTCTATACATGAAGCTGGCCATACACTTTGTTCTCTTTACTCAGTTTTAATCGCACTGATTAAAATGTACGGCTAAACACGAACAACAACCATTCCCAAACACTCACGGTTTTTTCAGGAGTTCCAAGCTTATTATTATTTTTTTTTTTACGTGGTGGCATCATGGTACAACAATAAAAACAAAGGTGCTACTCAAATGCCAACATATAGTGCACTTTTTATGGGAAAAAATTATCTACTGGCGTTATGATGTTACCTTGTACTCGACGCTTACATAAACCGTCCTTTTTAACTGTGTAATCACATACACTAGCTGTTTTGAACGAACACGTTTGAAAACGGACGATTAAAATCAAGCTGAAACAGTTTTTATAGGCGCGCTATTGTGTGTTGAATTCGAGAAGGTTTTGCACAGTAGAATGAATCGTAGAGGATAAATTTAAAACGATTCGTTCACAAACTTTGATTATTTCAGAAGACTCAATATAAAATTGTTTAACGGTTCTAAACATTGTAGCGTTGTCCGAAAACTCATCTAATTACATAAATTGTCATCCAACTGAAAGTTCGTGTCGCCAAAATAAGTTGAAATCGAGATAATATAAATTTGATATCTACTAAACTGTTGCGTTCGTTGCTAACGTCGATAGCCTCACCAACGCCGCTTTGAGTTTGCTGTCCACTTACCCACCGACGCTGTAGTTTTTGGCCGAATTGGTTCGTACGAAATAGTTTACCAATGTTTCAGTAGGAGGCACTTCAACATTGTTGAACTCCTTCGTAGGGTCATACTTTTTTATTTTATTAGAAAATATTTATGTTCGTGCTGCTCCCTCTGGGATATTTCCTCTTTTGGTGTTACATCATCCGGGGAAAATTTGGTTCAGCCAATTCCTGGGATTCGGCCAAGATAAAAAATTCAAATATTTCTTGAGATCGCGGCTGACCAGAGAACCCATTCATCTGGTACAACGGAAGTCAGTAGCCCACGGTGACATGACACCGGTCTGACTATTGGTTTAGGCCTCGGTGAGTATGCTTTTTGCAAGGAATGCTTTCTGTCTTTCAGAGGGATTGTCTTTGCAAAAGTTTCGCCTTTTCTCTTTCGAGGATCAGATGGTGGTTATGGCTTAAATCTAAAGTCGCAGATAGGGAAAGTACTGAAAAACCATCTAAAGGGCCGGTTTTTTTACTACTTGTAGGAGGCTACGGCCTGAGGAAGAACTATCCCTAGGTTTCGTTGTTAGTCGAGAGAAGCAGACGGCATTTCCTCTAGCAGTGGAGATTAGATAGCTCTTACTCCTTTACAAGGTTTGAGTGTATAATTTTGCCAAGTCATGCACTCAAATGGTTAACTTGGTGTGATGGTCCTCGCTAACTCAGCGGCGGTTGGTAAACGCATAGTTTGTCACCAATGTTGAGTTGATCCACCATTATATTAGGTTATATGGCAGATACTCATGTAAATTCTTTTCACAATCTGCTCGTGACGCCATACAATTTCCCATTAATTTGTTGAAAATGGTGAAATTTTAAGCAACGGATTTAAGAGACGACTTTAAACAATATGGGTTTTACAGAATGGCAATTCCGACCTGTTTTTATTGGAAACAGTAAAAAAAATAATAAGCCTTTGTTCACTTTACAATTTTTTACTAAAGTAATTAAACGATCGCTTAACCATAATAAATAGGGCGTGAAATTTCATGCAAATGCATGTTTTTTCTCGAAGGTTTAAATATTAGGTAAATAAATTGTTTATTCAAATCACAATTTTTGCAAATAAATGGCATCGGTTTGTTAGTGCATTTTTTGTCATATAATGTTTAAGAATGCATTTGCATATTATGTGGGTTTTTGCTGAAAAATTTATATTTTTGCATATTTTTTGTTTTCAACTAAATTATTTGTGGTGTTGTCAAAATCAAACGATTGTAGCTCTCGAACAAAAGCTGAATAAATTATTTAAAAAAATTTAGGGCAATAAATGACTTTATGAAAATTAAATATTACTGTTATTTGAATGCACCGTTCGAGGTCTTTCTGCTGCGTTGTTTTCAATGATTTTGCAAAATGGTTTTATGCTTAAAGGCCCAAATACACTGGTCAAATTCTCATCCAGCATTAAGGTTGTTTTAGTGAAAATGAGTTTGTGTGTGTGACACCGACGATTCTTGATGGAAAATCAAAAAATTTAGATATTTAGCATGCTTGACGAGTGATTTTGATGAATGTATTGGCGTTACTCTTCAAGCACCCACACACTTTAAACGTGATTTCAAACCGAACAGACGCTAAAAATGTCGGATGAAAAGAAAAATACATATGTTTTGGAGGGGAAAAATGTTATTTAATAATTTTCTCCTTCTTTTCTTCAATTTTTTTTTTATTTATTAAAAAGCAACACAGTTAAAAGTATGTAATCACAATTAAACACTTTTTATCTATATTTTAATATTTTTTGCTCCTGTTGTTGTCACTTCAAAACAAAATGCAAAATAAATGCTTGACAGCTGATCCAGCAAATGTATGTTCTAATGTCAAGCACACGTACACGAGCTTGATGTCAAGCATTTGACAAGTGTATTTGAGCCTTTACAAAAATCTGGTGTCTTAATTTATTGGTTCCAGAAAGAGAAATTAGCTGACAAGATTGAATTGGTTGAGCATATTTTTTAAGACAAAATCTTAAGAGAAAATTTTTGACGATACATACAATTTTGTCGCTGTTCAAAATATCTTGTTAAAAAATAAGATTTCGCTGTATATAGTTTTTAATTTATATTACAGCCAATAAAAAATATGTTAACTTTTAAAAAATTTGATTTTTGTAAGTAAAAGTAACTTGAATTTTGTTAAAATTTATGTTAAAATCTAAAAAAAATATAGTAAGTTGACTGTCAGTTTTTCTTTAAGTAATGAATGCTTATTTTATTGATTTTTAAAGCTTATTTTGAATTTTTTTTTTAAAAGGTTTAATTGCGCATATTTTCCAATAATAAATGCATGAAATTCTACGCCCTAATAATGATCATTAACTTTGTCTACAAATAGACAAAAACACTTATTTTAATTTTATTGTTATTATTTTTATTACTTTTGTTTTAATTTTTATTTCTCATAAATCTTGACCCAACACTTTGTAGTGACAGTTGAAAGCAGAAAAATAAGAATTTTTATAGGTTTATTTTAGGGAGGGCTAAGGGGGTTGTTTTGATAAACATGCTTAGGCAGGGAAATAATGTATGTCCAGCCTGCCTGAGACGTAGAAACTTTGTTGACCAAAAGCAGAGAAAACTGTTTATCACAAATATTTTAGGATACATGATCATTCACTCGTCTATAAACGTTCTAATAGAGGATCCCAATACTAAGAGAAAATGTAAACAAAAAAGAAAACAAAGAAGAAAACATTGCCAAAACCAATTGTGTAAAAAATGGTGAAAGCATGGGCCAAATTACCGCATTCGATATCGAACAAAATTACAATACAATTTAAATGGAAATTGCGTTTGATATCGAATGCCGTAATTTGGCCCCAGTGTTTTGGAGGAGTAACAGCCTGTTTTTAGAACACGAGTGCAAAAGTGACTAGTTTTATTAACAGATCTTATTAACCAGATCTTCCCTAACTCTTACTTTTTTTATTAAATAGAAACAAGCAAACTCATGTTATTAATGTAGAGACACAGTGGTTGCAAATTGTTTCTTTGGTCAGAGTAGAGTCTAGCATCATTAAATAGCTCTTCACTAGAAGCTCTACGGTGGTGTTGATATGTACTTTTGGCTTCTGCCTTAAGGTTTAGGAATCTAGTGTTCATGTATATTAAAGTTATACCGGCCATACACTACACAAGTTCCGTGCTCAAGTCTGGCACTATACAGTGCGTTTGTGTAGTGCATGGCGGTGATTTAGCTATTTACGCACACGCAAAGAAACAAACATGGTTGTGGTAAACATATTCTAAGAGCAACATATTATGATAAGATTCATGATTGTAGTCACCATATTAAGATTATTATTAAATCATATTATGACTAAATATACTCGTAATATTACATCATAATATTTTTCCATTAATCATATTATTATTCTGTTAATCATACTAAGTTAAGAAGTAATCAAATTATTGTCATGTTAATCATAATAAGTTAAGAAGCAATCATATTATTATCATGTTAATCATAATAAGCTAAGAAATTAATTATGTTATTGTCATGTTTATCATAATAAGCTAAGAAGTAATCATATTATCATCAGGTTAATCATAATAAATTTAGAAGAAATCAAATAATGATACATTTTGTGGCTTTTAACAATTTTTCTTAATGTAAATCAAATAGCGGAGTTCAATATGAGGCTTACAAAAGAGCAAATGCAAAATCTGTGGTTTTCATGGGCAACCGCGTATGCCCATTATTCCGATTTTGAGATGTTGATGCCATATTGCCTAATTTTAAAAGCTCTTTACATTTTTTTGAAAAAAGATGGATCAATTCCGATTATTTAACGTAATGACAAAGGTTAAAAAGTGCAATAACTAGCCCATAGTTTGATCTAGAAAATTGTTTTAAGACATACGCGGTTGCCCATGAAAACAAAGAAATATCGTAGCACTTTTATAAAATATAAGGAAAAACTACGATACTTTGCATTTGCACTATGAAATCACTAATACTGAATGAACTCCGCTAATATTTTAATTTCTTGAAACTTACTTTTTTATGGGAATTTATCTTTAAATTGTTTAAACGCAACTGATTCGACATTATTTTACAAATGGCGCTAACATAATATTATTAGAGTAAAAATAGTTTGATTGCATCTTATACATAATATGATAAATGTATAGAAAGTTATCATGTTATGGCTATTAGATATCATGATATGATTGTGAATAGAATAATATGTTTTGAAAGTGATCATAATTTAGTTGTTATAAAAATTATTATTTTTCGGTAAGCAATACTTAATGGTGTTTTCTTTTCTACAAAAAATGTGACATTTTATTTAAAAAAAAAATGCAATTTGGAGTCTGTTTCTTAAAAATTTTGCTCCCGTAAAGGGTGGGTTGTTTTATTCTAAAAAACTCACCCTTTTTTGGAAGGAAAATTTTTATGAAACAGACACCAAATTGAATTTTTTAAATAAAATGTCACACTTTTTTGTAGAAAAGAAAACACCATAAATTTATAATTGCGATAAACATTGATATGTTTACAGTAACTATAATATTTTTGATATTAAATAAAAAATAACAATTATTTGTGTATGACAACAATATATTGTTACATTAAACATAGTGTTGTTTCCGTAACCATGCCCAACCATATTTTTTCTCTGCGTGCAGTGAACTAAGTAAAAAAAACGATTTTGTTATTTGCTCAACTTTAGACAACTGAAGAGTGAACTTGTGTAGTGTTTTTTAAAAAATTTTTAGTTTTGTAGCGGATTTTTAAGAGTTGACAACAAGAAATGAGCGCGAAAACTCGATTTTTTTTTTAAATTTGGCGTCTTGTATTATAAAACTTTTACTCCGTAGAATTTCAACTCTCCCAAAAAACGTTATCTAAGTTTATTTCCAAAAACGTGTTTAAATTAAAAAAATCAGTCCATTATCTAAAAATTTGTTAAGAAAAAGGTGAAATCACTCTTATTTAATGAAGAATCCCAAGGATATCGTTATCCTTCCTGCAATGGGTATGTCATTCATTTTTATTTTAAGCTTTAATCAAGAGGATCAAAATAATATATTGGATGTATTTTATAACAATAAAATTTATTTTCAATACTGGCCTCGAGCTTGAAGTAAAAGCATTTTTATTTATATTTTTTATTTGTTCTACAATCTTAGCGGTAATAAAATTTTGATTCACAATTCATGGAGAAGTCCTAAAGGACGTAATTATAAGTCATAACATATTTAATTTAAACTTTTTTTTAATTTGCAATTTTTAGAGATCTTAAAACGTCATTCGATTTCGTTTAAATTTGGAACATATGTTGGTGTGGTTCATACGCAATGATCCGCCTTAAAGAGTTGACGATTTTGAAGCACCCAAATAAGTATTTATAAATTAATAAAATTGATTACACAATAGTTTTAGTATTTAATTTTTTTTTTTTTTGGATAATCAATCCCCACCTAGACAGGAAGCAGGCCTAAATCCGCCACTGTATATATAACATCATGAACACAAGTTAACAACAATGTAAGCTTGGAAGTTCTGGTCAGGGCTGGAGATATGTTATTAAAAATTTTATTATTGAAAAGAAAAGTGAGTTAATCCACCTAAAGAAATAATAAGACTTCGTGGGTATTTGTTTTAAATTGTATCATAGTACGATGAATTGTACCACCAAGTAAAAACTTCGCTTGAATAGCTTCTTTCACTCATTATTTAGTAGCTTTCTTCTATTACTACTTTTTTCTGGATGAATGTATGTAGGTAAAAAATAATGACTAACTTTTGAATGCGTTAATTTTGGAACATTCCTTGTAAAATTCATTGGTTCTTTCAGTAGAATTGTAAGTAGTATTTTTAGTAGTATTTTTACTCAACATATTATTTTGTAGGCAAAGTTTTTACTAAGCAGTGTACCAATAAAATTTTGATTGAACCAAATTTGGTACAATTGTAACACAAATTCCTTCAGTGCTTTACCTACACAAGCTTTTAATAAAAAAAAAAGAAAATAAATAACAACACCTTAGACAAATTTCAGATCATCTTACTTTTTCCTAGGCCAAACAGGTTTCTAGATCGGGAAATAATTCCCGGAAATTCACGAGAAATATCTTTTAAATTCCTAGGAGTTTTTAATTTAATTTTCATTAAGGCCTGCGAAAACATAAAAGTCCTTGTCCATCGGGTTCTGGTGTGGTAACTAATGTTGCCAATTTAACCGTTCCTAAGCCATTAATTGTTGTGCCTCCAAAACGTACAATTTTTATTTCCCGTCTGGCTTGCGATACAACCGTAGAAGACATTGATTATTACATTAAAACAAAACTCGGTTCTAATGTTGGTATTGTTATAAACAAATTTTCGTACTCTCAACCCAGAAGTATAACATCGTTTCAATTGCTGTTGCTGCTTGTGTCTTTGATCAGATTCTTGATACCTGTTTTTGGCCTGCTAATATCATTGTTCGTGAATACATCTTTAAAGATAATCCAAGATCTACAAATATTGCTCGTTTGCCACCTAGAAAACCATTTGCTTCAAAAAACTAATTGGCTCTAAGAATCGTTTAAATTTTATTTATCAAAATGCTCGTGGATTAAATACCAAATTGTCTTATCTCTTGGTAAAAAGTTATGACTTCACCTACGATGTAATTATCTTCACTGAAACCTGGCTAAAAGATGATGTTTATAATACCGAAATTCTGTCTAATAAATACCAAATATTTAGTTATAATCGAAATGCACGTAGAGGTGGTGGAGTTATGATTGCTGTCTCTTGTTTATATCCATCTGAAGTTGTGGTTACTGATACCCTTGGTATTGAATTTGTTGCTGTTGTGGTTAAATTGAAAAATAAAAAAATTTACTTCACCTTTTCTTACGTTCCTCCAGATTCTGATAGTGCTGTTTATTTAAAACATGTTCAAGCCATTAAATCCGTTATGCTAAATGTTTATAATGATGACTCTATTTTTGTTGTTGGTGATTTCAACTTGCCCTCAATATCTTGGATGAAGACGTCACCTTATTTAATTTTAGTCAAAAATAAAAACTGTCACGATGACTTCTTGAATGATATTCTTGGTTAATCTCTTATACAATGTATACAATGACTTTGGTAAACTGCTTGATTTGGTGTTCGTAAATAATGTGGATGATTGTATTATTACTCGCTCAGAACCTATAACGTTGCCTGAAGATCGTTATCACCCCCCTATTGGAGTGAGTTTTTTAATTCCATCTGAAGTCAAATTAAAGCCATTTAAGGTCGATAAAGTTTTTTGTTTCAAACGGACTAATTACAACTTATTAAACCAATTAATAAGAAATACATGCTGGAGCAACGTCTTACCTTCTCAATTAAACAACGGCTCGGATATTGATGTGATGGTTTCTATATTTTATAAAAAAATTTACGCCTTTTTTGATATTTGTATACGTAAACAATTTGTTTATACTCCATTTGGGCAGCCATGGAACTCTAAACAGCTTACTAGGCTGAAAAATCTAAAGAGTAAAAATTATAAAAAATTCAAAAAGTCTGGATAATTTATTGATTACGGAAAATACTAAGTCAGTCGTTCAGAATATAATCTGCTGAATCATGCTTTATATAATCAATATATAAATAGGGTGAAAAACAATTTCGTTCGTGACCCAAAATCGTTCTTTGCATTTGTCAACTCTAAAAGAAAATCTAATGGATACCCATCCGTTATGAAATTTCGTTGCCAAGAATCTGGAGATACTGAGGTCATATGTGATATGTTTGCCGATTTGTTTGCCACAACTTATTCTGATGCTGCATACGATGATAGTAATGGTTATCCCTATATGCTCTCATCAAACCATGCAATCTCTTTCCCTACTTTTAACAGCAATGATATTTTGGTTAATTTAAAAAGGCTGAAGATGTATTTTAGTCATGGTCCTGATCTAGTTCCAACATGTATTTTAAATCAATGTGCTGAATCATTAGTTACGCGATTAACTTTTATGTTCAATGCGTCGATTATATGTGGTTATTTTCCCGTATTATGGAAAGATTCGTTTATAAAACCTTTATTTAAATCTGGTAATAAATCGGATATAACAAACTATAGACGAATTGCCAAATAAAGTGCTATTCCAAAACTTTTTGAAAAACTAGTTACTGATTTCCTTAGCCATCACACCTCGTCGTTACTGGCAGCATGCCAGCATGGTTTTAGAAAAGGCTGTTCAACTACAACTAATGTACTTCATTTAACAACTGTAATTTATTGTGCATTTACACAAAAGAAACAAACTGATGCTGGTTATACTGATTTCAGTAAAGCGTTGATAAAGTTAACCATCACCTTCTTCTTACTAACGGCCATTTTCACCAAGTTCGGTTATAATTAACCATCGGTTATAGCTGTCAAAACGTATTGGTAACCGGAACTTTAATTGAAAGTTAGTTTTAACCGAACTTGGTGAAAATGACCGTAAATTGGATTTATTAGGTTTATCCCGTAGAAGTTTATGCTGGTTAAGTTCTTATTTAATTGGAAAAAAGCAAAAAGTACAATTCAATAATTGTATATCCAAGTACATTTATGTTTCGTCCGGTGTTCCCCAAGGCAGTCATCTTGGCCCACTTTTATATTCGCTGTTTATTAATGACCTGCCCAACGTTATCAAGTTTGCCAATATATTGATGTATGCTGACGATGTAAAAATTTTTCATTCTTTTAATTGCTTTGCTGATCATTTTTATCTTCAATCGGATCTTAATAACTTCTTTTTATGGTGTAATCATAATATGATGGAGCTGAATCTTGTGAAATGCAATTGCATGCGTTTTTATAGAAATAACTGTATTGCTGGTAATTATGCTTTGGGTGGTCATCAACTGGAGTTGGTTGATTCGTTTCTTGATATTGGAGTCTTACTGGATCCTAAATTAAACTTTGTTTCTCATATTACATTAACTGTTAATAAAGCTCGAGGCGTTCTTGGCTTTATTAAGCGCTGGGTTAAAAATTCACCGATCCTTACATAACGAAGCAACTTTACGTATCACTCGTTAGACCAATCTTAGAATATGGGTCAATCATTTGGGATCTATTTTACAACATTCACAATTCTCGTATTGAATCGGTCCAAAAACAATTTTTATTATTCTGTTTACGTGATCTTCATTGGATTTACTCCACAAACTGTCCTTCCTATGCTAGTAGACTGGTATTAATAAAATTACCATCGCTCAAAATTTGTCGTACAATGTTAAATGTTTCTTTTATGGTTAATCTTATTAATGGTAATGTTTGTTGTGATTTTCTGTTAGAGTCTGTTCAATTTAATATACTTTGTCGCAATACGCGTCATTATAATCTGCTTTTTGTTAAATTTTATAGAGACAATTACGCTATTGCTGATCCTTTTTTGAGCTTATGTAGACAATTTAATTCTCTGTCACAATTTGTTGATTTTTCTTTATGTTTAAATTTCATAAAGCATAAAATTATTGTTTTTCTTAAAGTTGTGCAACTATAGTAGTGGATTATAAGCAAAAAGTACTGTAGTTGTTCTTTTTTTGTTTAAAACAACAAATTATTGTTCAAAAATATTAAAAAAAAGCAAATCATAATAATAGTGATGTTTATAAAAAGTAAACAAACTTTTTATTCGAATACTTTCTTATCGTATATGTAAAAAAGGTTCAAATAAAAGTTTGTATGATACCTTTCGGCAACATTTTAAAGTCTACAATAAAAAAAAAAAAAAAATTATAAAAAAAAATTTAAATATAGAATATCATGTGAACCGAATAGAAGTTTCATTCATCACTAACAGTAAAATGGCAGCAAAATATAAAGAAAGTTGCCATATTTAAACACAAAATCTACAAACTACAAACAGTTAATAGTAAAAAAGAGACAAAAAACGTTTAATAGTACACAACAAATAAAAAATTGTCTGCACACGCACTGTTGTGCGGTAAAGTCAATACATGCGCTGCTTATTTGTCTAAATTATGGTACAATGGTTAATTAAAAGCATTTTTTAAGCTTCCTACTGTATGCCAAAAATGTTTAACATTTGTAATTGTAAAAATACAATTGTATGATTTATCATTGATTTACTTTCTAACAACTCAAATTCGTTAATAAAATCCTGTGTTATTTATAACATTTTTAAATAAAGATATGAGATCAATAGCGCTAAAAAAGTTGGTTTAAAACGCTTAAAATATTAATGCCATTCATTCTAGATGGCATGGAAATGCAATGAATTCGATACAAAACAAGGCAAATACAATATAGTTCAGTAGTTGAAATTGTCTGGATATAAAATAATCACCTGCTCAATTGAATAATGTTACATATGGGTAATTCCAAAGTGTTGAACGTGACAGTCGTACGCATCAAAAATACATTAACATTTTAAACAACAAATATGTTTACGTTCTCTTAACCCTTATAAAAGCCCTAAGAAAGCACTGTTGTCTATGGGGGGTGTGCTGGAAATCGCAAACGCAATACGCAAGAATTTGGAGGCTGTTTATAATACACTTTTAATCAAATTTTTATAATTTTTGTTATAAAATTCTGTTAAATAGAGAAATGTTTGTATAATATTTGTCATAAAATTCTTTTATTACAGAAATCTTACTAAAAAACGACTTTTAAAATTCTTGCGTTTTGCGTTTGCGATTTCCAGCACACCCCTGTATGCATAAGCTTATGAAGGGCGCGATTCTAGGTGAAAGATAATGGCAAAAGAGGTTCGAACGTGAAAAACAGAAGTAGTTTTTGTGGCCATGTATAAAAAGGCGTAATTCAGCGAAACCTGGCACAATTTTTTAGTCAAACTACTTTCAGAATTTTACGTAGCAATGTATAACTTCATGTTATAAAAGCGTTGTTAAAACATTTGCATTAACAACCGTGTTATAACATGAGAAAACTTCTAACATGATGAGTCTATACCTAACACTAACATCATATTAGTGTTAAGACCCAAATACACTTGTCAAATGCTTGTCCAGCCGGCGAATTAATCGTGTAAGTGTGCTTGACGTAATATTCGCCGTCATATCTAAATTTTTTGATTTTCCATCCAGCATCGTCGGTGTGACACATACAAACACATTTTCACTAATACTACCACAATGCTTGATGAGTATTTTGATCAATGTATTTGGGCCTTTAAAGATAAGCATTTCATGTCAGTTGTAGACTGCATGTTAAGAAAGACAAATATTAAAGAAAACATACAATAAAACCTTCTCAGATATAAGATATTACGTTTGCACAACTTTGCAGTCTGATTGTTCAAATTTATGGGTAAATTTATAAAATTAGTGAAATCTAAATATTTCTGTATAACAATATCGTAAAATACTCAGCTTTTAATAACTTTTGAATTTTCGGTCACGGTGGACCTTTTGACGGAAATGCCCATATCCGGGGGAATGATTAAAATAAAATCGATACTTTAAAGGGAAAATAGGTGAAATTATGCAGCGTTTTTCTATGAAAAGAAAAAAAAGTATTTTACTTACAAAAAAGGGGCAAAAAGTTGGAAAAAGTTGCAAAATTAGACGAGTTTAGACGAGGTGTGTTAGACAAACACATCTACAGTTACTAATTCTTGTTCATTATTTTAACCATGGTATATTCTTCAACCAGGTACGCTTAAAGCTACAACAAATAAGAATAAAAAAATGTAAAGGTTTTTATTGTTGTTTTGTAATATGAACTGTCAAATAATGTTTATAATATTTTAAAGTATATGTGTGTGTTAACAACATTTGAGAGTTCTTTTTACAAAACAACAATAAGAAGCCCTGAAAAAACCAAAGAAAATATAATCAGCTGGCGCTTCGAGCGTACCTTGTAGATGATTTTTGACGTTTCATAAACGTACCAAATCACTTGTACTCAGTGTGGCCACATAAGGGGATTTCTCCCTCAATTGGGGATTTAAACATTTATTTAGAGCCAGATTTCCGTGATGTTTAAAAACATTTGAATTTCATCCAATTCAATTCATATCAATATCAATATCATCAAAAAGTAAATAACTTTGGAACAAACCTTCTAAATTAATATAAATTAATAGTTAATTTGTAAGTTCTTTAAAAACTTTTAACAAGAAAAATCTTTTAATAATTTTATAACTTGTTAAAATTACTTCTATCTTTTTGTATGTTTTGTTAAAAAATCAAATTATGTACATATTTGTATTAACTAGAGTCCTTAAAGCGAAATGATGCCAGATAACAAAAAATTTTTTTTTTGGGAAAACAAGATTATATAGTACGGACAGGAGAGCAATCGACAATGTCAAGATTATAAACATATAACACTTTAATAATTTAAAAAATTTAATTTTAAACATTTAAAGCGAAATAGGATTTAATTTTTATGATGTGGACTTTTGTGGACTTCAAACTCCAAATTGGGCAAATGTGCAAAAAGTTTTCTGGCAGCAATGCTTGTACTACAAAAAAGGCAGTCTCACTCTCTTTTTCTATCTCTCTCCTAAAAATGTTGTTGATATCTGTTTCTTAATGCAGTAATTGTTTTGATTGTGTTGTTGTGATAATCCAATTTATACCAAGATTTCTTTCATTTTTGTGTTGTTGCTTGTATTGTTGTTTTAGTTGCTGTTGTTATTAAATTTTTGTTGAACATACACGCATGTGCCAAAAATATGTGGGCAACAAACAGCAACCAGAAGCAGCAGCAATAAAGAAAGTGTGAAGAAAAAAAAAACTAATTTTTCGTTAGAAAACTGTGTTATTTTTTCTTTCTTCCATTAACCACAAGTTTAGGACACAATTATCTAATTTTTATTTAAAATTTTTGCACTTTTATTTAAAATTTTCTTTTTTATTCAATCTTATTAACTAGAGTAGTATTTTATTATGTTAAAAAATTATTTTTGCTTGTTTTATGGAAGCTACATACTAAGTAAAATTTTCTTTTAATTTTTTTTTAATGTTTGTATTTTCTTTAGCAAATTCCGTAACTGTTTCCGTGTTTTAAGGTATTTTTTCCAACTTGCACTAAACTGTTTAAGCCCCCAAATAAAACTAAACAAAATATTGTTTGTGCAACATAAGATACTCTTCTGTGATGTATTTTGTCTGTGAGCTTCGTGAGCAGCTGGCAGAGTTGCCAATGAGGGAGGTTCAATAGTTTTCGGGTATTTTCCGGAGATTGTTTTACAAAAATTAAAAGAACCTATTGTTGGTTACAATTATCTCCAATCTTTACAAAAAGTTCAGAGAATAACTTGGTTGTACACTAGGACAATATCTCGAACGATCGCTAACACAAATTTTCGAAAGCTGGTGGACTTAAGGATACTCTTAACGTGTTAATAGGTGACTTGTCAAGTCAATTTGGCTAATAAATGCCGCTGACTATTCGGAATACAAATTAATATTAAAAGCAATTTGGCATCAATATTAAGGCCCAAATACATTGATCAAAATACTCATCAAGCATTGTGGTAGTATTAGTGAAAATATGTTTGTGTGTGTCACACCGACGATGCTGGATGGAAAATCAAATAATTTAGATATGACGGCGAATAATTCGTCAAGCACACGTACACGATGAATTCGCCGGCTGGACAAGCATTTGACAAGTGTATTTGGCCCTTTACAATATTTTTCTCGTAGCAGATATGAAGTTTTGAGCACATTAAACTTTAAATTTCACAAGGTTTAAAACAGTTGTGAATGAAATTGAATTGTATTCCATATGAACTAAAAGTAAGAAACGGTAAAACGGTTAAAATATATGAAGCAAATTGCACGCATCAGCAATTGACCGTAAGGTGAAGGATATTTCAAGGAGAGACTGAAAAAATGCGCTAGGAAAATTGCCAAGAAAGTAAAAAAAATGATTGAATGTTAAACACATTTCTTGGCGAACACATGCAAATTTAAACCGATACAACTAATATTAAGTCTTAATTTAATATGCTATTTTAAAGGAGTGGTGTGATCTTATCAGAAAGAATGGGATTTAAAAAAAATGTTTTCATTTATTTAAATTCATTAAAAATAACTGTTGCAGAAACATATCAGAAGGATGTAAGGATTTTGATGTTGAAAAATAGCCTATAAGGGCCACTTTACAAATGCATCACAGCGCTTCATCTAATGTGCAGCCCCATCGTAAAAGCATCACCCGACATCACTGCAAATGTCAGCTGCACGAAAATACATAACAAAAGCAGATGATACACAAGCGAATCTAAAACACCATTAAAATGGCTGATGCATATTATGTTCAAAAATATAACCATGCATGGCCATCAGCTGACTTTCATGGCTACCCGTCTCCACCATCCATCAACTTGGTAAGAACAGCATGTCGCACATGAATTCTACTCGTGTAGACTGTTCATGTTCATGTTTCGTCCATGTGCTGCCACCGTTGCCTAAGCATTCGTCTTAGCATCCATGTGCGCCATGATGTTGGCCATACAATGTATTTGCTGCATACAACCAAACGCACAACAACAAAAATTGTGGTCAATCAGAACATGAACATCAACACGTATTCGCCACATACAAGAACATGAACAAATTAATACCGTTGTTCTGCCGGCGTTATGGTCATGTCATGTTCTAATCGAAAGCGCATGGAGACGTGGGGTGAGTATCGCAAGCTTATCACAGATGCGCAGTGATGCATTTCCCAACAAGTCCTAAGTATCATAACTGGATAAAGATCCTTTACAAAGCATTCAAATACTATGGCGACCACATACGTGCTTTTTCTTTATAAATGGGTACCACATTAAACATGCTGCTTCAACACTACTAAAGAAGCTTTATTTTTAGCATTCGTTGATAAATAAATCTTGAAGGATAATCCAAAGCTAAATTATGAATATTAAAGTGAGATCATGGCTTAAGGTTTGGTAGGATTAAAAGAAGGGTTCTATCAATTAGCCTAAAAGCAAAAAAACTTCTCCCCCAGACATCAAGCTTTAAGTTTTAACCTCGACAATGCTTTCCTTTATTTTGTGATGCCAGTATAAAACTATTTAGAAAACTGACTTCCACTTGCTTCAATCATTTCAAAAGTACGTTTTTGGGTTGCTTCACTTCAGTCAAATTTATTAAGAAATCGCTTGATTCGTTTCTGCTGCGTTTTGTACACATATATTACCAGGAAGAAAAAGAAACCTTAAATTGTTACACATAAATATTTTATTAAAATAAGGTCTTTTCACTTACAATCTATTCTTCCATAATTGAAAACGTTTTTGTGATTTTTGTTGTATTCTTTACAAAATTGATTTGCAAAATTAATGGGAAAATTATTTTTTTTTTTACTTATAATTTTAAGGCTGAAGCCCTTATTAAAATTATATACAACTGACACTGACATAAATTTGTATAATTTATTGGACGGATCATGGAAGACTTAAGGGACATTTCGATTGATAAGTACGGGTTTAAAAAAAAATTTACAAAAAATGCAAGCCTAATTTTTTTGCCGTGTACGTATATGAAAAAAATATATGAAATATTTTTGTTCATTTTCTTTGTATGTATTGGTTTTTACAACAAAAAATTTTGAATAAAAATAAGATTTTCGTTAAATGTATTGGTGTTTGCTCTTCCATAAGGAACTTGCGGGCACCCCTGATATAAACCTACATAATAAATAACTGGCAATGCAACAATGGCAGCCCTTCTTGCAAACAACCCCTAAAAATGTGCTTTACATATTTTTTCTCAAACTAAATGAGTACCTAACATTCTTTTAGTGATAATTTCTCATTCGTTTAATGTTTAGAGTTTGTCCTTTGAATTTTCCCTCTAAAACATGTAATGACGTCATTAAATGCGTGGTACTTTACTACACTTTATAAAAAATTTAAACAAAATACGTCATCAATTTTATTTGGATGTGAGGAGTTGTTTGTTATTATTCTTTCACATATTTTGAAATACTTTGTTAGATTTTTCAAAAACATTTTCTCTTTTACTCTTAATCTTAAACACAACAAGTTGCAGTTGTATGTTTTCTTTTGGGGGGTAAATTTTTTGTAACTTGTGTAAAGAAATAAAAACAAACAACAAAAAAATAAAATGAAAGAATGTAAAATAGAAAAAGACAAAACTTAATTAAGTACATACAATTCCCATACTCTAGTGAAAAATTGGAAAGGGGAAAATTTGAAGCCAAGGACTTTTTATAAGAAACCCTAATTGAAGAATAAGCCGATTTAGAAAACCTATTTATACAAGGATGTTAAGTATACATTAAAGAATGCTATGAATTCTTTTTAATCTTAAAAGATTGTCTTTGGAGCGAAATACATTGAAGTCAAGAAAAATACCCAAATAATAGCCAATACTTTAAGGTACTTGGCAATTCATTTTTTTCCATTAACCACTTTGGGAGCATATGGCTTCCACAAAGCATCTCCATCTTACACGATTTGTTGCAGTTGTTTTCGTGTCTTCCCATGTATGATTTAATTGTCCTTGTTCTTGGAGTATTGTTCCGTTCAGTATTGTTATTTTGCCTTCTATACGTTTCGTTAATTGGTTGTGCTTCCAGCTATGTGATGATTGGCCTGTTTTAGCAGGTAAGATTGTAAAATTTAAATGTCCCTAATTCTTGAAGTATCGAATCAGTCTATTGATTGCTATTTTTGCCTTCTATCAGTTTCGTTAATTGGTTGTTTTTCCAGTTATGTGATGATTGGTCTTTTGCAGCAGGTCCTATTATATTGGGGCTCCCATCTGTTGTTGCCCTCCGTATATTTTTATGTAGTGGTGGGGAACCTTGCTAGTCTTTGATTCCTACCTTTTTTCTCTGGGGTTGGCGGCTACCTGACCTTTGCTATGATTTTTTTTTTTTTTTAGTCATTATTTTTTTTATTGAATCTTCATATATTAAATATGAACTCACAATAATTAATCAAATATGATGTTATCCTTTTTTCTAGGGGGAGGGTGGTAAGGGGGCTTCATGGAAAGTTTGTTTGGAGGGAGATTAAAACCACTTTATTTTAAAAACTCGAAAGCCATGATGACCGATATTTTAAAATGTTTCAAATATTAAAAAACATAATGAAATTCAATTAGATACGTTAATTTTGAAATTTAACTAAGAACCCGCAACATTTTTGTATTTTTTCAAACATATTGCACTTAGTTGCAATATTATTTTATATCAAAATCGAGAAGAAATAGTCAAAATTCTATTTTTTCCTAAATTCAAAATACCGAATTTATACCAATCGCGATTTTAGTATTTTTTACAAAAACAAAAAACTCAGTTGAATTGAAATTAAAACAACTGCTACTGAAAAGTTGTAATTTTTGCTAGTGAAGAAATGTTAATTTAGTTTTCGTTAACCGCAATATAACAGAATTGCCATAAATCAAATTGACCATAAAACAAAAACTGCAAAATGTCAACTGAACTAGAGTTGAGTTATAAACCGTAATAGGGGCATGTTGTTATTATTACGCAAAACTTTTGCGGAGGCAAACATAATATGATTGTTACTTCTTGATAGATTGCTAATTAAACCATAATATAGTTGCCGGTGACATTTAAGCATTTTTTTTGCATATTTTATTGTAGACAGTGGTATCCCGGTTTACGAATACTAAGTTTAACGAATTCGCCATTTAATGTACGGTTATATTTTTTCCATTGAGTACCTTATATTACGAACAAACAGCAAATTTGTGTACTCTATATAACGAACTTTTACAAAAAAATTTGAAAAAACAAAATATAATGAATGCAAACATATTTGAATCCATTCTCCTTTGTTTTTGTATACATTTTAACCATATTTTATAGCGATTTTACTGAAAACAACGAGTTAAGAGAAGTATTTTCTTTTCTTACAAAGAAAGCAAAGAAAATACTTGCTCGCTAAAATAAAAATTTGTACGTTACAAAGTCATTTTTACTTTATCAAAGTTATTTTCGGGAATACATACAAAGTTTATCATTAATACGATATCCGTAAGACGTGCTAAATTCCCAATTTTTTATATTTGATAAATACACTGAAATTAATTGTTGAGGGAAAGCCAGCTTCTGTGCGCATTTCACTGGTTGCTTGGGCCAGCTCGTCAGGAAACCGTTTCCAAAGATTTTAGAAAAGCCAAAAATATTAAACAAATAAAACCCTAAAGCGAATAAGATTTATTAACACTTTAGTTCTTACTTGTAACAATATCAAAACTTAAACAAAACACCAACAATAAACAGTGAGTTTATCTACCCCCCTACAATTGGTTGGGTTCTTCCCGACTCGAATTGTAGTTGTAAGTGGGTTACAAAACAAATGTTTGTTTTCTGTTTCAAATTTGACGTAATTTTTGTGAAGTTTTCGTACGGTTGACATCAAAATGCCCAAAAGAAAACGTTTAATTCTTATAGAAAAATTAAACATTATTGAAAAGGGCCTGCGACTAAGTGCTTTATCTAATAAGTCATCAATATGCACAATTCAAAAATCAAAACGGAAACTTTTGAGCGAAATGGAAAAGACTAATTTCAGATCAAAGAATAGGTGAGTTTCCAAGAATGGAAACAGAATTCTTTAATTGGTTTCAAAACAAGAAGAAGGCGAACATTCCTATTAGTGGTCCTATATTAAAACCAAAAGCAATCATTTGTACTCATTTAATTGAAAATGATATGAAGTATTTATTTTTTGTTTGTTTTATGAATGGAAATAAACGAATTTACTTTGTTTTATTAAAATATTATTGTTTTATTATTAAAAATTTATAAAAATGAACTTCGGGATTTAATGAATTTTTCGATATAACGAAAGGGCTTAACAATATATAATTCGTTAAACCGTTGAAAAAAAATTTGGTAACACTGCAACAGACATACAAATTTTTATTCTCGTGTAAAAAAGACTTTTATACATATCTACATACATACATACAATTACCACGGTCAAACAACAAAAACAGAAAGTCTGAAATATGTACTATTGCTTTTCCAAGTGACGTCACAACACATTGTTGTTTTGTTGTTTTTGCTTTTGTAGTTGGCCCAATATAACTTAATTCGGCTTCTGGCATTTATTTATTCATTATTTGTTGTTGAAAAATGTTGCTTGTTTCTTTTATGGATTTTGGCTGTTGTCGTCGCTGATATTCTGCTACAAAATTGTACTGAAGATGATGGTGATAAAAATACATACATATATACATATGACAATTTCTTCCTCAAGTGTTGTAATAAAGTTGAAAAATGTTGAAAGAAAAAAAAAGAGATTGTTAGGGGGTAAATTGTTTCAGAAAAATCTTCGTTGTTTTTACGCTTAAATAAAAGTTCTTCGCTTCTTTTTATTATTTGATTTAGTTGTCTTTTTTTTCTTTAATAGATCCAATGACCTTGAAGTAGTTTAGCAGTTTGGGGTGAACAAATAGCAGTCGTTTAGCAATTGAAGTTATTTTGAAAAAAAATTTTTTAAAACTTTGACAATATTTGTTTTATTGATAGAATTAATTTGTTTTAATTAATTTTTATATTAAAAACCTTGTAATTTTAATAAAAAAAGGACGCGTTTTTTAATGACCATTTACATAGGTCCGAGGTCTTCCTAAATAACGGTAAAAGTTGAAGTTACCATTGCGCAAAGGGAGTCCGCGAAAAAGTATAAAAAATAAATTATTTAATTTTTTATATCGACTATTTTTTATATCTTCACTCAAAATGTTATGTAGTTAAATTCAAACGAAAATTCATTTTAAACAAATTAAAATTCATTTAAAAAACGGATCATTTACATTTCATTTAAAACAAATGATTTTTACAATCATTTTAAAATTTTTTATTTATTAAACAGAATATTCCTTAAAATTGAATAGTTTTTACTTTAAAAAAATACATTTTAACCGACAAAAATCAAACTACATAAAAAAATAAAAACGAAAAAACATTATTTTTTGGTAGTTTGTTTTTTTAATAACAAACAAAAATGTTAAAAAATAAAATTATTCGTAATATAACTATATATATATATATATATATATATAACTATATTTTTATTCAAATTTAACAGTACGGAAAACGAATTTAATAACTCACAAACAGTTACTGTAATAATTTTATAAGTGTTAATTTTTATCACAATTTATTTTCTTAAATCATGGGAGTAAGTTTGGCAATTTTTGCCGTAGTAAATGCCAAATTATATTGTAAACACAAGGTATTAACTTGTGTAATGCATAAATACCTATGTTTTAGAATACATATTCAGCAATAAATGTTTTAAAACATGGTTGAAAGATCACCTTTAAATAGGTACAAGCTGTCAAATTTAATTGCCCCTTTCTTCAGAGTTGTTTTTTTTTTATTTTTTAAGAAAAATATATGGGAAAATGTATGCAGGTATGCTTTTATTTTTTAAAAACTACAAATATATAAAACTGAATTACATATTACTACCTTTCAAAGCTTATAAATATTTAATAATCTTATTTTTAGCGCTTAAATTTATCTTTACAATGAAAATAAGACGCAGACTCTCTCCAGCAATTTTTTTTTTTTAAATTATGTTCTTAAATATGCACGTGTTAACCTCACCATAACGTGCTTAAGTTGAATTAAGCAAATCTGCGAATACATGTAAATCATATGAAGCAAACCATATTGAACTTACGGAAACTTTTAGTGAAGTTTTATGAAACTGTCATTTGCTTAAGCAAAGTGCGAAACTGATCGCACATTCCGTACGGAATCAAATGTTTTTTGATTTTGTTTTGGTTTTTTAAATACATTTGAGAGACGTTTTGGTAATTTTTGACAGTAGGTTAAGCACGGCTATGCATATTATGGTTGGGCCTTTACTCAAAATATAAGCTTGAATATTACCAATTAGACGCAGTTGTTCTGCCGGCGTTCAGCATCATAAAATTCGGGTCGGGGGGTAAAAAGTCGCAATCTAACATAAAAGTACCTGATGATTTAAATTATAGGTGGTGCAACAACATTCTATGATTTCGAAGAGTAGGTAGAGCGCCACACACCTGGAGACGACAACTGTATATCGAAATCAGACGTAGTGATCTTAGCTGGAAAAAAGTATGGCGAATATCATCAAACCGAACAGAATGGAATAGATTCGTTGAGGCCATTCGTTTCCAATATAAACCACAGGCCATTATATATACATATTTGTATATCTACATACAAATGTATTATAAACTAAAGAACTGCACAGCATAAAAGAAAAATGGCTTAAAAGCAATCTCATTAAATTAAAAATAAGGTATGTATTTTATGTACTTTCAAAAATATTTGTTTGTTTTACGATAAATATGTAACAGTTTCAGTTTAAAGGGACCTATGGGCAAAAAATGAGTTTTGGAGAAAAACGATTTTCAAGTTAACAAGTAAATTTTTTTTCTTATCAAAGGTGTATTTTAAAGCTTACTTATGACAAAAGTAATGAAGTTAGTTGGCTGCATTAGAAAGAGCGTATTGTCTATTTTAAGAATCCCAAAAAAAGTAAAAAACGATTTTTTCATCCATAGCTTCCTTTTAACTGAAACTGCCACATATATTGAAGAATAGAACAACACTGCAATAGAGAAAATAGAATATTCAAAACATGTTTAAACCCCAATTTCACCAAGTTCAGTTTAAACTAACTTTTACTTTAACTTCCAGTTAACAATATGTTAACTATAACTGATAGTAAATTATATCTGAACTTGGTTAAATTGGCGGTAAATGTTTTAATTGTAGACATAGACTAAAGGCAAACTTACATAGAGAGCAAAATTTGAGTTTTTCTATGAATATCGTCATATAAGATTATAATTATAGCTTTAAATCGATGCTTATAAGAAAGCGTTTTCTCATTAAACCGCTTTAATGATTTAATTTTACTGCTGTTAAATATTTTACCGTCTTCTTATACGTTCTAACGGGCCAGGAGCATTAAGTAGCAGTGGAATATCTCCCAGTGAAATTAGTCCTAAAAAAATTACATCAGTCCCAAACTGGAAAAAAGAAATAAACCCCTAAAAATTAAATTGATGTTATATATTTAAAAATGGTGAAAAGGCACGAAACAAACCTTCGTCCGCGCGCAAATTTTCTCCTTTATAGTGTATTTGCTTACTAGAGGTTCAGTGTATAGCAGGCCTTCGGCCGGGCGCAAGGATTTGCTCCACTATTATATAACAAACACCGGCTTCGCTAACTAAAGCTTCTCCGCATAGCCAGCCCTCAAACGTGTGAAAGAAATTTCTCATCATTAGGAGGTTAAGTAAGCAAAGCCAGTGTGTGTTATATCATAGAGAATAAAAATAATTATAGCCGCCCTTAGGCCGACTATGCAGAGACGTTTTAGTAAGCGATACTGGTTTTAAAAATGTTTAATTTTTAAATTCGGGATTTTAAGTTTCGGACATATGATCCCAACCCAAATAAGTAGGTATGTTTTACTACTTTGTACGAGAATATTTGCATATTAGGTAATTTACTAAAAAAAGTAACAAATACCAATGGAGAATTTTAAAAAATATAAAGAAATTGCAAATAATTGAAAACAAAAAATTAAATAACTCCCACAGCATGTTAAGCTTTTGTTAGACTTATTTCATTTGGGTATTATTTCATTATGAAATATCTCCCAGGCGAAAAAATTAAATAAGTTTTACAAAAATCTATATATGGGCATTTCCTGGCGTCACGAACGTACGTTCGTACGCTTTTGAAGTACAAATAATATAGAAAACAAATCTTTTCCTCGCTTTTTTTTTCTCGATTCGACAGCATTTGGGTAGCTCTATGTTTAGTGCAAAAGATAGATTTCATCGAGTTTAAGTTTTCATTATAAGAGTTATAAATGTGTGGTCACGAACGTACGCAAAATAGAAGTCAACTTTGGCTGACAATAGTGAAATGTAAAAATCTGCGCAATGGAACGGAATATTCAAAAGTGATTAATTTATTTTAAAAGTGTATTAATGTAGGTCTCCATCCAGTATTTACAAAATAAAATATCTCTCTTGGTTTTTGTTTTATTGGCTTATTTACCGGTCGTGAAAGTACGGATCGCGAACGTACGATTTTTCCATATGTTTTTTTGTTATTATCACCACGCATTTTCCCATAAATGTCATAAAATTTCCTTAGCAAAAAAACTTAATACACCTTTTACAATTGATTAGAATGGAGAGATTGTGAAGAAAGAGTGTAAACATATTATATTTTTTGCATGTAAAATAAGTATATAAAAATGTCTTTAGAAGTAGAAAATACAGAAAAATATAAAATTTTCCAGTTTCCAGCCCAATTTCCTTAAGTAAAACAGCTGAGATATGCTATGAAACCATTCTTTTACAAGAACAAAGACTTTTTTATAATAATAAACAATAAAAGACGATGATAATCAACATTTTATTTGTTCATCCTGGTAGACCTTTCTGGGGAAATGCCCATATATACATAAAAGAAAGTGGCGTTAGTTACTACGTTTATAACTAAGGAACGGCTTGACCGATTTCGATGATTCGTATCAATTCGGAATGGTCTCTGACCAAGTAAGAAGAATAGAAAAAAAAAACCTTAAATAGGTGGCGCCATTGAAAATTACTTAGTATGAATTAAATCGTAAACTCTGCATTTGACGATGCTATGATCTTTAGCAAAGTTGTTGAGCATGAGCCGGCGAAGGTTAATAAGTTGAATGACCAATTTCAGACAGGTGGCGCCACTGAAAATGACTCGAAATGAGTTAAATCATAAACTGTGCATTTGATGATGCTATGATCTTTAGCACAGCTGTTGAGCATTACCATACAAATTAAAACATTTAGTTTTTGTTTTTTAAAAAAAAGATTTTTTTATTTCTACATCTGTCTTACACCACCAACTTAAAACTTAAAACTGACTTAATTTTATTCTATACTTAATTATTAATACCAGTAGCAAACATGATTTTTGTTTACGCGATAATAATCAATTATGTTGTTGAATTGCAAATCAGCAATTCTTTATTGCGCGTGATAAGTAATTTGATACTAAAATTGAAAACAATTTTTTTCTGCGGCAAGCGTCAGCAGAATTTATGAATTGTATTGATATTTGAAAAAAACGAAAAGAACTTTAAAATAAATTGTATTGATATGAAAAAAACGAAAAGAACTTTAAAAGAATGCTGTCGCCTTAACTCCCCCTTCCGTTAGTGGGATCGTCCCGATACTTAATGGATAGGAAGATCATTGATACTGCGAAATTCGCATCTTTGTTCACGAGGGACAGGCATTTCTCTAGGATCTTCGGTTACCGGCGGATGGTTTTCTTCGATTATATTTGTGACCGTTAATTTGGTCCGAAGTTTGAAAGCCATCGCCAATATACAAACCGTTAACACAACTACAAGGCCCAAATTAAGTGAGAACATCACCTTTCCTTTGGCCGACATTGACGCTAACCTTTCAATATTACTTGTTTGTAGATCCTTCATCAATTCCAAAGAAAGCACTTCCTCTAAATTTCCACCATTTTTTGTTGGTTGCAACAAAGCAGGAAGCGGTTTCCAATCAGATATTTCTTTTGAAATATATGTTTTATTGGCAATTGTGATAGTATCATTGTGGAACTGAATTAGGTATGTTCCACGTAATTCACTTGTTTCATTATTCGATGTCCCGACAATACCTTCAAATTGGTTCAGCAAAATAGTTCCCGGATACAGTTCTTGTACCGTATTTATATGCTGATTATTAATTACAACGCAATCATGTTTCCTACTTGATAAAAGTAAGGGAATACAATTTGTTTTGCTTATATCTATTAATTTTTCTTCGCTACAAATACATAATTTATTATATTCTTTGCAGTTTTCTCTTTGTTCGTAAATTTCCTTATAACATCTTATTATATTTTCAGAGTTAATTTTTACAATTTTGTTTCCCTTTTTTATTGGTTTAATCAACATTTTTTCACAAATCTTACTATCTATTGCAGGAAGATTTACTATATAAATGATAGCTCTATAATCTGTGGCTATTTTAATTGTCGCAAAACTTAATGCTTGTTCTAGATCAGCATAAGGGAACTTTTCCTGATCTAAAAATTGTTTAACCTCATTCATCTCCCTTTCGGATAAAATAAAAGAATTTATGATCCCTACCTTTGACCACTGCAACGCATACTCCACGTTAACAATCTCCTCTCTCAGTAACCTTAATTTATTGGTTATTGTTTCTTCTTGTAGTCTTCTAACTTCTTCTAAGGATTGGATGGTCTTAATAATGTGATTTGTGGTATTCGTCAATAAGTTAACTCTTTCTAAAACTTCTCTATTAATTATCCTCTGTCTTTCATTATAATTTTATAATAATTTTGAGTGACATTTCCTGCAGAGAAGAGAAACATTTATGATTTTATATTCTCCTTATGTATAATCCTACGTCTACTAAATATTTTTACTTTATTTCCTAAATCCTCGCTTATTTTTTGCTTCTTATACCTATCATCTAATTTATTTCTTTTGCCAATAAGTTTCTCATAGACCTCTTGATTTTGTTCGTACGTTTTTATTTTAGTAGGTTTATTTCTATTCATCAACTTCAATTGTGCTTGACGAAGTTTATCTCGTACATCGTCATGTTGGACTTTGTTATGAAATATATCGTATGGTTTTTTATTCGTTACTGAATGAATGGTTAAATTATACTGCTGAGCAGCTCGATAAAATGCTTCTTTAACACCAATTAAATGAAATTCTTCCTTAATGCAACGGGTGATTTCAACCAGAGTTGAGTGTACCCTTTCCACCTGACCATTTGTCGAACTATGGCGTGGATCACAGTAATACAATTCTACCTGTAACCTCTGCATTAATGATTTAAATTGTGGGGTTGTAAACCCTGGTTCATTATCAAGAGTAATTTTTTTCGCGTTTGGAAAGCTTTGCAGAATTTCTTGGACTTTTTCCCCAAGATTCAGTTTATCTTCTATATGTTTTATTACCAAGAATTTTGAATAAGCATCTATACAGGTTATAAACTTATGACTTTGTGCATAAAAGATATCAATATGAAGGAACTCCCCCTCATTGTTGGGAATTGGAGCTTCTCCAATTGGAAGCTTAGCGGGTTTCCTATCATACTTGGCTTTATTGCATATATCGCAATGTCTGATATATTGTTTTATACTATTTAACATTTTTGGCCAATAGTATTGTTGAAATATCTGTTTATGATTTTCTTTACAGTTTCTATGAGCACGGGCATGAGTTTGCTCTATTATAGCTGTTTGATCATCAGGGCTAGTATTGTCAATTGCGAGTATCGTGGTATAAACGAATTTGTTTTTAAATATATTTTTTACGGTTTCTTTAAATCCGTATAGATCTTCTGCGGTGCAATGAATTGCAGCAACAAGATTAGGCTTAAGGAATTCCAACAATATACTTCTCAAATTTTCCCTCGTATCGAACTCTATTATGTGGCGAATTCTACCGAAAGTTATCAGGGATTCATGTTTTGAGAAATTAGTTTTGCAAAGTAAAATTTGTTGTTTAAATTCATTAATAGGTCTAGTGATTTCAGGGATATTATAACTGTCGCTGCTTTCAACAGAATGTTGGGTACTTCGTAGTGACTCATCATCGGGAATATTATTCAAGACCTGTCTAGAAAGTGCGTCGGCTACGACGTTGGTAGCACCAGGCTTGTATACAAATTTAGGAGCATATTCCTCAATAAAAGACATCCATCTTTTAATTTTTGCGTTGGGATTTTTAGTTGAAATCGCAAATGTAAGAGGTTGGTGATCAGTGTGTATTTCCAGATTTGTAACACCATATAAATAATTTCGAAGGTTTTTTATTGCCCAGACTATGGCATATAATTCCTTTTCGTTCGTAGCGTAGTTACGTTCGGTGGAATTAAGGGTTTTGGATATGAATATTATAGGTTTTTTCTCTTGTGTCAATACAGCACCAATAGCTGCGTTTGACGCATCGGTCGTTAGTATAAATTTCTTTTGGTAATCGGGTTGGGTTAGTTCGACTTGACCAGCCAAGAGATCCTTTAATTTAATAAACGCTGAGACACCTTCAGTATCGAGTTCAATTTTAACTTTTTTTGATGCATTAGCAGACACTCTACCGTTTTCTCCCGCAAGAAATCTAGTCAAGGGTTTGGCAACATTGGCATAACTACTAATAAACTTACGGTAATAACCTGTAAGACCAAGGAAACTTCTTAGCTGCCTTAGAGTTTGTGGTTGTGGGTAATTTTTAATTGTTTCAATTTTATTTGGGTCTGTTTTTATTACCCCATGTGCTATTACATACCCCAGAAATTCTACTTCTTCCTCAAAAAATTTTGACTTCTCCAATGATATTTTCATATTTGCCTCTCTGAGAGTATTGACTACTATATCCAAATGTTGTATATGTTCCTCTAAATTTCGAGAGTATACTATTATGTCATCTATATAGACATGACAGAATCTACCAATGAATTTTCTCAAAATATCGTCCATGGCGTTTTGGAAGATGCTCGGTGCATTCCTCAACCCGAATGGCATTCGAACAAATTCGTACTTCCCATTATTGACGGAAAATGCGGTTTTTCCCACATCGTCCTCCTTCATAAGAATTTGGTGGAAACCAGATTCAAGATCAATTGTTGAAAAGAATTTTGCTTTACCTAAGTTGGATAATATAACATTACAGTCTGGTATGGGGTATTTATATGCTATCGTTTTCTCATTCAATTTCTTGTAATCGACAACCAAGCGAAGTTTTTGTGTCCCGTCGTCATTCATTCCCTTTTTTGGGACGACCCATACTGGTGAATTATAAGGGCCCCTACTTTCACGAATAATGCCTGCTTCTAATAACTTTTCTATCTCACTATTAACAAATGAGTTTGCAGATAGCGGATATGGATATTGTTTGCTCCATACCGGATCGTTATCTACCGTCTTAATTTCCGCCTTAATATCTGTTCTAAAAGGCAGATTTAAATTAATATTCGAATGCAATCTAGAAACTTTTTCTCGTATATTCCCGCGTAGTTTTCCCAAAGTTTGCGATTCATGATCAACATTTGTAGTTGAAACACTTTTATCGGTATCTTCAGGATATTCTTCATTAATAATTTTGTTCAAGACATTTTCTACAACGTTGGTGATACTATTCTCATTAGATTTTTTGTCTGGAATATTTTTACTAGCTTTGTTTATTTCTTTTTTAAACCCTAAAAATTTTTCGCAATATCTTCCACAAGTTATTGTTCCTTGCTGGAAGTCTAAAATTGCATTCGTTTTTCTTAGAAAATTGTAACCTATAAGCACATCTGTATCCAAACCTTGGATTTCGTAGAACCTTTGGTTTATTTCAAACATGCTTGCTTCATAATAATGTTCGATGAGAGTATAACCGTTAATAGTTTTTACTCTTTTCTTAATGACTAAATCCCTTTTGTTCGCGAGAACTCCAGGTTTGCAGTAGCTGCACGTTGCGCCACTGTCGATTAAAATTGTGAGTTTTCTTCCGTCCTTTGCTGTCCTGACGATGCAGGGCAGTTCGGATCTTTTTCTAAAAAAGCATCTTCGCTTAAGTTATTTATTCTTTGTGCCTTTTGATTTGGCTGATATATTGTTTGAGATTGTGGACGTTTGCTATTTTGTTGGAAATTACTAGCTCGATTTTGCGATAAAAAATAATTTTGCCCATTGTTGTTATATCTATTTTGCGGATGCCTAACACTGGTCGAACTTCCCAATTCCATTGGTTCAGGTTTAGGTTCTGTTTGTCGTTGCTCGCGATAGTTAACTTGTGGATTATTTTGGTTACGTTGGGGAAAACGTAATGGATTTGTGGACCTAACGTGACTATTATTCTGATGTGTTGCTCTATTGAACTGAGAAGCGAAACTTGCGCGAATGTTGTTTGACTCGAGTGTTCTAAATTCTACTACTGTATTTACATTAACAATCTGTGACAATTGCTGAGTTAATCGATCTATTGTCTCCTGCAATGGAGCGGTCTGTAAACGAATCAATTCGGAAATTTGGGTAGATGTGGTCATGGTTGTATCTGAAGTACTAAGACCTTGAAAAGAACCTGTCAACTCCTCTAACGAATCAATTAAACTCTCTTCTCCTGGCAAATACCCTATTTCTTCTTCTAGTTCCCTGATGCGATCCAGCGTTTACACAATTTTGTATTTATTATTTTATTTTATTAAGACTTCAAACAAATATGCGAGCAATTACTAATAGTAAATCTTCACTTAAATAAATACACTTTTTCCTTACATTAATTCACATAAACAATTTTTAAATTAACTTACATAAAAATAATTAAACTGTAAGTAGAAACTGTTTTGATTGTCGGCTTTCGTTGGTTATCTTATAGCTGACCCAGATTCCCTTTCTTTTCCCACAGGTTTTGCACAATTTGTTTAAAAATTTATATGTAATTTCAAGAGCTTATACAAATTTTTGCTGCCGCACTTTCAAATTTTCAAAAGAATTTGTGTTTTTTTGTAATTTTTGTTTTTATTGTATGTTATTAAGTCACTCTAGCACTAAAAAAAATCTTCCACTTGCACCAGGTTTTTTTTTAGATTTTTATTTTTTCTCCTTTTTTTTTTGAAAAAATTTTCCTTTTTTAAGGATAGTTTTTATTTTTTCTCCTTTTTTTTAAAAAAAATTTTTCTTTTTTAAGGATAGTTTTTTATTTTTTCTCCTTTTTAAGGATACTTATTTTTATTTTTTCTCCTTTTTTTGTTTAAGGATACTTATTTTTTAATTTTTTGATCACTTAACCGAATCCTTACTTTTTTTTTTCAGGATATTTGTACGGTGTGGGCGATCCCGGTTGAGCCCCCAATTAAAACATTTAGTTTTTGTTTTTTAAAAAAAAGATTTTTTATTTCTACATCTGTCTTACACCACCAACTTAAAACTTAAAACTGACTTAATTTTATTCTATACTTAATTATTAATACCAGTAGCAAACATGATTTTTGTTTACGCGATAATAATCAATTATGTTGTTGAATTGCAAATCAGCAATTCTTTATTGCGCGTGATAAGTAATTTGATACTAAAATTGAAAACAATTTTTTTCTGCGGCAAGCGTCAGCAGAATTTATGAATTGTATTGATATTTGAAAAAAACGAAAAGAACTTTAAAATAAATTGTATTGATATGAAAAAAACGAAAAGAACTTTAAAAGAATGCTGTCGCCTTAACTTACATATGTAGGTTGGTATGACCAATTTCCGATAGGCCGCACCATTGAAAATTACTTAAAATAAATTATATCATTTGATCATGCTATGAATTTAGTAAAGTTGTTGCGCATGAGCCGGCAAAGCTTTCTATGTTGGTATGAACAATTTCCGACAAGAATTGTCATTGAAAATGAGTCAAATCGTAAGCTATGCAATTGATCATGCTTTGATCTGTTAGCAAAAAAATGTCTAAAATATTCCAGAAAAAAGAAATAATAAAGAAAATTCATTTTCTCATACATTTTGTATGGAGTGCTAAAAGGAAAGTTTAAAGGAGAGGAAGTTCTCATTCCGAGAATTCCAATGATCCTAACCGATATGCCATTTCCAATTCGTCTCGCATGCCAATCAACAAATCCCAAGGGCAATCATTGAGTGTTTGTGGCCTAAATTTGGAGAACGACTGTTTTTTACACTGTCAAATCTATGTCGTATGTTCCCGTGTCGGAAAGCCATCCTCTTTGTTCATAAAGTGCTTCAATGGTATTCTCTTAACTTATTCAATAGTTTACTTATAATTCACATTTTCATATTCTTTTTTTTTTTTGTAAATAAAGATAAATTATCTGCACCGAATATTAACTGTAGCTGATTCTGTATCTGTATTTTAAATATACACAAAAACAATACTTTTCTAGGCAAAACAACGTTTGCCGGGTCAGCTAGTTTTTAATAAAACTGAAAGGGCTGGGAAATTACTCATAAATGTGTATAAAAAATTGTTGGACTTAATTTAATTTTTGCTTGGGACTTATTGCACCGGGGACTTATTCAAGGCGCCATTCTTTTGTACTCGATGCTTTTGCTATGGTTTACCGTTTTTTTTTAAATTTCATTTCACAAGCCTTACAAAGCTGTACACAAAAACTTTTCGAATAGTTTTGATTTATTCTACATAGTAAAAATCAAGACGAATTCAACTGCGGGTGATGGCAAAAGGTTATCAAAATACCTCTGCTGTTTTAGGATTGTTTTAGTATTGCCACCACCTGAAGTTGAACTCGCCTTGGAGAGAGTCATGTTTTGTTATTTTTGATTTGTGATTTATGTTTACACGAAACTACAGTGATTGGAAGTAGAGTAAAATAGAACATATAACTTTTAAAACATTTTGCGCAGCTCTCTGGTATATACAGCATATACATTAGGGTGGCCGTTATTTTCTTTTTTTTGATTTCTTATATTCCCCCCCCCCCCCCCAAATCGGTTCAGTTTTATGTAAAAAAAATACAAAAAAATTTCGTAGCGATAAGTTGTGTTTTAGCGGGGCCATTTATTCAAATGTAATTTGATTGCATATGACTATCTCTTAAAAACAACATATTACAAGTATATGATATATGGCAATATTGTAGCTCTAGTCAACAATATTAGCCTCGAAGAAAGTTTTTTGCTAAAATTAATATTTAAGAAAATAACAACGAACTACCAAACATAGTGTGGCTGAAGAGCCGTCCACCTCAACTCGTTGTCGTGCCCAACAATTGCACCTCTCATGATCGCCGTTGATGAACATTATGCATAAAGACTTGCATTTACACGCTTACAAGGTGCAATTGACTTTGTTATTATTTTTGTATAGCAATCTCCAACGAATCATCCAGGTGCTTAAAATGTAAACGTAATTTATAATCAAATATTACGCAGCTAGATGAATGAAAACTGCTTAAAAAGTACTTGTTAAGTTTTAACAGGAAAATTTTTTGTTTATTGCATAGCAAATGTCTAAAAATTAAATTTTTCATCATTCATAAAATTTCCACCGGAGTAATAGTTAAGTTGTGTGTTTTAAAATTATAACTAAAAAACTTCATTTTAAAGATATAAAGGAATTAAATACCTTTGATGTTTTAGTGCAAGAAGAAGAGGAAAACCTGCAACAATTTGTAAGTTTATAAAATTTAAACAAATAAACAAACAATTAGACTAGCTTAATAGTCATACTAATTTCTTAATAAACTTTTACATTTTCAGAAAGAGTATATTGCAAAAATCGGTGGTGTAGGACCGGCCGAGTTTTTAAGAGCTGCAGTTCGGAAATTGTTTTCAGATGATTTAGCTTGTTTGCATAGTTGGAAAGGGACCAGCACTAAGCCTAGCGCCGTGCAGTGTTTACTTATAACAACAATTTTTTTTTTTTTTACTTATTAAAAGTAGGTATATAATTACATAAGAGGGGCTTAAAGCACAAGGGGTTTAAGTGCACAAGAGGGGAATGTTGGATTCTCATCCCGACGCTAGATATGGTGAACAATTCAAGCACTTGACAATAAAATACCAGCTTCGCTTAGAGCACAAGCGAAACAACCGCTTTTGCCTCATTATTTAAAATAAGTCACTTGAACCCCTTGTGCTTTAAGCCCCTCATATGTTATTAAAAAAAAACTTACAAATATTGTTCGTTATAGATATTTGTCATCTTAAATTTAAAAGCACCGACAAAGAAATGAATGTCATTCTACAAAAGCATTTGGTTCATGCTAAAGATAGGATGGCAAAAAGAAAAAGAACAAATTTAATTTTACACTTTACCTATTATGTATATGTATAATTTTAGTATAATTAAAAAATTTGTTTTTGTTTTAAATGTTAATTAAACAAGTCACTTTTGATTTGCGTTCTAAAAACAGACAGTTAATGTTTTATTTTTATTAAGGAAAAAGAACTGAAAGAAGTCAAATATTACCAGTACCATTGATAAATGACTCGAAAAACGATCTCAATCTATGTAGAAATAACTCTTAAATTATAGAAATAGACTAATAAATGGCTCGATAAATGATTCGAAAATGACTCGCATATGAAGCGAAATAAGACTGAAAAATGACTCGAAAAACGATCGCAAAAAACATAGAAAAGGCTCTTACATGAATAGAAATAGACTGATAAATTTCTATAAAAAGACTCCCAAATAACAAAAAAAACTATTGATTAATGACTCATAGGTGATTAGAAATATGTTTTATATATGAATCGAAAAAGACGCAGAAAAGAAGTTAAAAAAGACTGATAAATGACTAGAAAATTATTCGAAAATGATCATAAATACCATTAGAAAAGAGTCTAAAATTACTCTAAACTAATAAAAAAAAAACTTATCATAAATGACTCATCAAGAAGAGTCGCGGGTATAGTACCATTTTCTTTCGACAAAAGTATCATTTATGATCAGAAAATGAGCGCATATTCTGATTTTTTAATCGCGTTGAAGAGTCAAAAAAGACTCGATTATGATTAAAAATTTTACAAAATGCTAGCTGGGATATATACCCTACTAGCATTTGGAAGATTGTTTTATCAAAAATCACCTTACTAAAAATCACCTTACTAAGTACTTTTGACGACTAAAAACTGATTAATCACTTTCGCGCTTGAAAAAAGACTCGAAAATGATTCGTTCTTATGCTTAAAAAGTAATTTATTGAAAATGCAATAACAAAACACAGTTATTGAAATATGACTGTTTTGAAGTTATTTATGCATAATATTTTGATCATCTTGATGATGAAAAACTGATTTTTATTTGTAAAAATAGTTAGCTTTGAAGCAAGCGTAATATAGAATTAATAGAAAAAAACAATACAGAAATAAATAGAATTTAATATATCATATTAAAATTTAAATGAAAGTAGGTACATAGGTATATAAAAATAAATACAATTTTATAAAAAGTGATTGAAAAAAGGTTATGCCAGTCAAAAAAATAAAAAGATTGGCAAAAAAGGAAGCCGAAAAATTAATATCGCCAACACACCAGTTTTCTCATTAGACAATTTGTAAGTATTAAATATTGTATAAAATTATAAATAATTTCATAAAAATCATTGTTAATCGGGAATACAAATTTTCAGAAACAGTTCATTGCAAAAACAGGAGGTGACGGACCAGCACAATTTATAAGAGTCGCTGTTTGAAAAGTATTTTCTGATGAATTGGCCTCTTTATACAGCTGGAAGGGGACTAGTACTAAGCCAAGTGCGGGAAAAATTTACTTAATAATAATTATTTACGGAAGGTACACGTCCAACAAGGGAAGTATCTAGAGAATAAAAATTAAGTGCTTTGCTGCCCAATCTCACATTAAAGGGTTAAAAAGTGGGGTCAAAAATTACCCAATGAAACCCATTGTTTTAAATAACAAAAATCTTGGGTCATTTTTGAGCCCGCTTTTTAACCCTTGTGTCCAATTAATTTTTATTCTCTACAATATATCTAAGTTTCATTAAGATCTGATAGTTTGCATTTGAATTCCCTTACATATTTAATTGTCTAAAATTAAAAATAATTAATATCAACATTTTTTTTTAGCTATTTCTCATCACAAATTCAAATGCACAGACAAATACATGAACGCTGTGGTACAAAAACATTTTGTATATGCTACGGTGAATAAAAGTTAACTCCAAATTAAATTTAATTTATAAAAATATTTTTTTAACTTTGAATTATTTTGAATAATTATCTTTTTATTTTTTAAAATGGATTATTTATAAAATTACATATATATTATTATATATTATATTGTTGTTATTGTTATTTACGACGAATTAATAAATACCACTTTTATTATTATTTATTTTGAAATGCAATTAATTTTTTTACAAAACATTTAGGGGGTAATTTTGTTGTTCACTTCACCTTGCGTTGAGAAAATTTTCATATAAAATTTTTTGAATTTTAAAAATTTAATCAGAAAAACGACTCGAGAAAGACTCTTAGAGGATCAGAAATACTTCTAAAAAATGAGTCGAAAAAGACTCTTAGACGATCAAAAATACGACTTAAAAATGAGTCGAAAAAGACTCGCAGACAATCAGATATACGACTAAAAAATGACTTGAAAAAGACTCGCAAGTCATTAAAAATATGAGTCATAAATGAGTCGAAACTGATCAGAAAAGCGGGTAATAAAAGACTCCTCAAGAAAAGTCCCGGGTAGGGTACCATTTCCTCCCGAGAAAACAATCATTTATGATCAGAAAATGAGCTCATATATGCTTATTTTAATCGTGCAGAGGAGTCATAAATGACTCGAATATGATTAATTTTTTCATAAAATGCTTGCAGGGTAAGATCCTAATAGGTAGTCAGCCCAGCCATAATAAACTTGTGCTATTTAACTTATCATGACTTTATAAATCTAGTATATTTTTCAGTATTTTTCTATAATAGGAAAATTATGCAAATTCTTCTTCATTCTTTATTTTCTTCATTTATTTGTACGCTTGTTACTTCATATTTAACAAAGTATTTAAGTGATTTGTATTTTCTTTTTCTTTTTTCTTCAGTTTTTATTTAATATTTTTTTTGTGTTCTTGCTATTTTATGGTAATGTGCCCCTTGTTATGTATGTATGTATATTCTAGACTCTTATTGTCACTCGTATGAAATTTCGTTTAAACGTTTTATTTTTGAAGAACACAAGCAAACCGAGGAAGAACGTAGGAATACGTACATATTTTAAGAGGTTTTATAAGTCTGTATTTTCCCTTGGAACCATTATATCGTTCATTTATGGAATTTTCTGAGGAATTTCTATATAAGATTATAAAAAAATTGCTTTTCCACTTTCCCTTTTTCCCTCTAACATTTGCTATTTATTATAAAAATAGCAAAAGGAAAGTAATAATCAGGTTTTAAGGTACATATATTTATGATAAGTTAATAAACTGTTGAAATAGATAAAGAAAAGTGCAAATAAGGTTAAGTGTCATCATTTCTGTGAGAATTCGTGAGAATTCGTTTATTGCTTAACATTAAGGTAAATTTGCGTGAACATTTTTAATGTTTTAGCATTTTTATACCCTCCACCACAATTAGTTGTGAAGAGGGTATATTAAGTTTGTCATTCCGTGTGAAACTTTTTTATTATTCATCTCAGACCCCATAAAGTATATATATTCTGGGTCCTTGAGTAATTCTAAGTCGATTTAGCCATGTCCGTCTGTCTGTCCGTCTGTCCGTCTGTTGAAAACACGCTCACTTTCGAACAACTCAAAAGAAATGAACAATGAAATGAAGAAATGAACTTGGTGCCAAATTGCTTGTAGTTATCCTAAGCAGTTTGGGATTGAAATCCAGCAAAATCGGTTCAGTAGGACCAGAGCTATGAATCAAAATGTGGAACCACCACCTAAAAAAATTGATAATTTTGTTACAAAAAATAATACAAAAAATAATATAAATGCTGGAACAAGGCACGGAATGAGATAAGATTTTGCAAAAATTTGTTTTAGTTGACTGGAAATCACGCTGTTAAATTTCGTGATGATCCCGCCATAATTTACCCTAAGCCCCATATAAACAATACTCCCGGAAAACAGTTTAGTACGCCTAAAATCGTAAAAAATAACGCTAGCGTAACAAAATTTGGTACGTCACAGTTTTATAGGACTACAAATGACACTGCGAAATTTTGTGAAGATCGGTACATAATTTACCCTAGGCCCCATAGCAACCCTACTCCCGGAAAACAGTTTAGTACGCCTAAAACCGTAAAAAATAATGCAATCATAACAAATTTTGGCTCGTCACAGTTTTGTAGGACTACAAATGATACTGGGAAATTTCGTGAAGATCGGTACATAATTTACCCTAGGGCCCATAGAAACCCTACTCCCGGAAAACATTTTAGTACACCTAACACCATAATTAATAATGCTAGCATAACAGAAATTGGTACGTCACAGTTTTAAAGGACTAGAAATGACGCTGTGAAATTTCGTGATGATCGGTCCATAATTTACCCTAGGCCCCATATAAACCCTACTACCGGAAAACAGTTTAGTCGCCTAAAACCATAATTAATAACAAATCGTCACAGTTTAAGATAATAATAACATCATACAGATATTACTCCTTAAACATTCGAACTGTCGGTGGAGGGTATCAAAGATTCGGCACAGCCGAATATAGCACTCTAACTTGTTTTTCTTTCCGTTTATTTTGTTTTAGTTACAATATTTGGCAAGAATTTAAATTATGGCTTAAATAATTAAAGATTAAAATCACAGTCATGAAATGTGTTGATTCACATTTTTTATATGGTTGCGGTAGTTATTATATGGTTGGAGATTTTTTTCTGAGAATATTTTGTAACTATCGCATCGGAATATTAATTTATCTGGCTGTGGTCAATGATGCGAACGCTTTACGTGAGTACCTGCCATGGTGGCCTAACTCATGGTTCACTTAGCACCGGGTGTCAAACAAGAGTGTACTAATCATCTTCATGTGTAAGCGCCACAACACACAGGTAGCAATTCTGCCCCTTGTTTAAGTATTGAAGCTTTTCAACCTCCGCTGCAATTTTGTTGCAATCAGCATTTGTTAAGAAGCAACAGCACTGCGAGAGATCCTCCAGCAGCCGAACTCCTCTCATATTGGAAAATCTGCTTGTGATGCCGAAATTTTAAGATAGCTCTTCCCGCGATTTTTCGGGTCCATACCACAACCACCAGGTGATCCCTGACGGGGCCTTTACCAAAATCTAGACTATAACCGAGCTTTCAGGCGCTACTGACTTCCGAGTATCAGATAGGTTCTCTAGTCAGCCGCAATCTCAAGAGATCTGTCAACTTGCACCTGAGGAAGATGAAAACTCAGATGGTGAAATATCTTTAGAATGTCCCCGGGGTCTGGCTGCGTTCAGAAAATAAATGGAGTAAGCTAGCACTTCAGACTCTGGTCTGTTAATATCGTTAAAAACACATTTAAATTTTTTTCATGATTTTAAATTTTTTAAGCTTTTTAAGAAACAACATCTTCAACGGAGAAGAGTTAACAACTAAGACCCAAAACTACACAGCACTTTCAGTGCAACAACAAATTTATAAACAATAAATAAACCAATTAAGATGAAACAAGCACATAAGTTTGAACCAGCAAGAACAATTAAAACAAACACAAAAATCTAAACAAACAAGAGCCCCGCAAATAATAGGGCCAGTCCAAGCACGCGTGTAAAGAGTAGCCCACAAGGGACTAGGACTAGTCTAAAAGTAACCCAAACGTATGGAAAAAACATGGTCTATTTAACATTACGATGTCCTTGGGCAGGACCACATAACCCACCTTTGGACTACAAAGGAGTAGTTTTAAAACTACTCCATGGTATACTCAAGAGGATTAGTTTTGAAGTCGTTTAAAAACGAAGACATGTCGTCTCTCTACAAATACTTTTTAACAATGACATGGTCCATGCTTGCATTACATCGGACCAGTCCATGGAGTAGTCCATTTTATCAAAATGGATCAGGTGGTCCAATATTATTTGCAGGAAACAATCATACAAACACATAAGTTTAAGCGCTAAATATATAAAAATACTGTTGCAACAAATAAATTCATATTTTAAATAGTTTAAACATTCTCTTTGGGTTTAATTAACAAACCACCAATCAAGTAAGTGTATTCAATTTCTTTGAATTATTAGCTGATATTCAACACTGCTGTTGTACCCTACACACATTTATTACATTTCGTGTAATAAATTATTTTAATTATCTACTTCGGTCACGCCAAGTAGAAACAACAATTTCCAATTCACGATTGTAGACTTCTTTAAGCATTTTGGTTCATATATATCTACGACAGATCGCCTGGGTGAACTTGGGATAATTGGTGAGCACTTCTCTTAAAAAGAAAGTCAGAGCAAACTTTTTGATCAAAAGCGATGGTTAGTAATTATTTGGACAAGAACAGGGAGAGATGTTTACTTAAATAAAAGGTTGGATCCACATGCCTTAAGCGGTCATAATTGGAATGTCAGCGTGGTTTGACGAGAGAGAGGGAGTGCTTTGCTATTACACTGTCATGCCATGTGTGTCGTATATCCGAATACAAGCAAACACTAAATGTTGAAGTTCATGTTTATGATGTTTTTTTTTAATTTTTTGTGGTATATTTCAATTGTTATCAGCCATAATGATTGCAGTCTTTCATACACTTCAACTAACCCTTTTAAAATTGCGTTCTCATACCAAGCCATATTCACCCTTTGCTTACGACACTGTGTATGACAGAAGAGCTATAGCACGAGTACGATAACATGACGGCATACACAAAATTTCAAACATTTTCGAAAACCATCATGCCAAACTGAAAACAAGAATTTTGCACTATTTCACTAGTATGCAGACATGCCAATTATGACCGTGCAATAGACGCTTTACATTGCGTCATGCAATTGATTTTAATGTTTGCCAACTAGATCGTGCAATAAGATTTTTTTCTTTTTATATTAAGCTCCTGTTTACAAAGTTATGAGTGAAGGCCCAATCAGGGCCCTGTTTCTCAAAACTACAAGTTACAAATCAACACGTAAAATATGTTTGAAACTAAAATTGTAAAATTTTTGCTTTTTTTTAAAGTGTTTTACATGTAGATTTGTAACTTGTAGTTTTAAAAAACAGGGCCCAGAATGTGCATAATCTGCGATCAGTTTCGCACTTTGTTTAAGCAGACGATAGTTTCATAAAACTTAACAAAAAGTTTTTTTAAGTTCAATATGGCTTGACATTTATGATTTACATGCATTTGCTTAGTAGCTTTAGCTACATTATGAACATTCTGGTTGGGCCTTAAGAGAAGGATCTTAAGCTGGAGGTCTACACCAAGCGTTTTCGCCTACCTGTGTTATTGTTAAACAGCAATTATACAAATTATTTTGTTGTTAATAACCATAAAATGATCGGAGCAGCTCTAATATAGTTTTATTTAATCATAATAAGGTTGAAAAACGAAGAAACACTTTTAAAAATAAAACGAATTTTAAGAATGAATACACAAAACTATCGATATTTCTCGATAAAGCGGTTGCTTGAACTTTTTCAATTAATACGAATACAGTACTTTTTGCTTGTCGTCACATCCTTTAGTCTGGGATCACACTATGAAAGTTTTCTTTCAGAAAGTCTGAGTTTATTGGTGAGAGGGGAAGAGAACATGCTTTTCATCTTTCCTCTCTCACCCATAAACTCAGACTTTCTGAAAGAAAACTTTCATAGTGTGAGCCTAGACTTAGTTGCAGATAAAACGTGGACGATATCGCTAATGTGACTATAAGGCTAATTCACATATATGCCACTATAAGGCATATAACCGAATTCGAATACAATCAAGTTGAACATAGAAAATAAAACACTCATATAAATTACACCGACATCAGGGTTATGGTATTGCAACAGAGTTGCATAAAGTATACAAAATAGTTAAAATAATAACAAGATATTTCATAACTGATTCCAACGGCAAAAACAAATTTTTTACGAGAAGAGAGTTTATGACAAAAATTAAACGATTTAATTCTTTCTTTCTTTGAAAAACAACTTAGTAAATAATGCTAATTATAACGTCATAATTTTGCTTTACTTTTCCCTTTGATGACTGCAAATAGATGGCATATGTATATGTCAAGTGTACTTTTATCGCTAAATGGGCTATAACGATAATAATTTATAAAAAATTAACTTAAAGAATCAAAATAAACAGATAAAATGGAAAACGAAAAGTACTGTATTTTGCTTTTACATTTTTTTCTGTACTTTTTTTCAGCTTTATGCCTGTCATTTTGATCATAAAAACAGTGAAATCTCTCGTGACTGGACACCAAAGGGACAATTGAACTTTGTTCGTGCTTTGGGGATGTCACCCAAAAGAACTTAATGCTTTCCTAATAGAACAATGCCGGGATAAGGGCAACAGTGTTCACCGAAAGGAGGTGTCCGCACTGGAATATAAATTTCTTTCACTCATTTATCTTAATGATCTAAAACTGCATAATAATTTATGTTTTATTTTTCACATTTTTATCACAAAAAAAAAGTTCTTTATCTCGGAATACAAAAAAAAAACCTTTAGACTGCAGTAGTCTTAACTTGCAAATAGTACTTTTTGTTGGAAAATACTGTTTTAAATTTTTTTTTTTATTAAAATTTTTGCTTAATTAAATAAACAAAGTTAATTAAAGCCACAATTAAATAATAGTATTTAAAATCCCTAACATAAAATTTTTGAAGAATAACAATAAAACCAATTCAATTTCTACATGCCTTGAAAGAAGCTTATGTTTAAATCTTTTTTTTTTGTTGTTGTTTGACTTTGATTAATTGTTGTTGATTTTATGATGAGATAAATTCTAATTTGTTTTGTAAATAATATATTTAAAAATATGTACATTGTACATATGTACATATATAAAAATTTTGCTAGACAATTTGTACACTTTTTTCTTAAGTAGTTTTTATATTCAATAAAGCTGCATGTACACGACATGTTTTTAACATCTGACTTGTCAAATTTCACACTGAAAAATACATACATATCGTATGTTACCTTAAAAACATTGCTTCTGTAAAAGTCAGATGCAAAGTCATCTGACAAAATTTCAATTAGAGCATGCTCTATTTTCTTCTGATAGAGCAGCACGCTATTTTAAAATTGAGAACAACTTTGGTGTCTGTAATAGCTATGCGAAAAAACAGAGACAATGTCAGAAGCAAATTACATGTACGTTTGTGACCGAGAATTATTATACCTTATGTAGAACAGCAGTTTTGACAGACATGTACAATTACATGTGACTTAAAAAAATGTCAAGTCAGATGTAAAAAAATGCCGTGCACATTAGGGCCATAAATTTTTTAATTTTTTGCGAATATCAAAATGGCTAGCATAGTCAAATACACCAATGAAAGTAATTAAAAAAAATTTATTACTAAGGGACTTTCCATGTGGCGATTTTTGAAATAACTGGCGATTTACTTGGCTATTTTTCCCATTTATATTATTTCAGCGATTTTTTTAACAGTTTGTCATTTTTTGTTTTCATTACTAATTCAAAAAAAAATCTGGTAAATTTTTTCACATGATTTTTGTTTTGTTATCATTTTAAGTGCATTTTATTTTCAGTCATTATGTTATTCTAATAGTATGTATGCACCCTACAGATAATATTGGACTACGTGGTCCATTGTGTCTTAAATGGACTACTTACAACATGGTCCAATGTAGGGATTGCTGTTCGGTTTTAACCGAAATCGAAACCGCGGTTTTTAATGCCTATAAACCGAAACCGAAAACCGACAAAAAAACCTCGGTTTTAAGCTTTTACTTTAAAAAAAAATTTATACTTAAAGAAATTGCAAATTATATTTACATAATACTCGTACTTCAAGATAAGAAAAGTAAAAAGCGAATCAAAAATGACTCATCAATAAGAGTCGCGGGTAGGGTACAATTTTCTCCCTGCAAATGTATCTTTTATATTCAAAAATTGAGCGCATATTCTGGTTTTTTAATCGCGCTGAAGAGTCAAAAAGACTCGAATATGATTAATAATGTATCATAGTTTAATATTTGAGGAATCAGCTTCACGAACAAAATAAGTGCATATGAGCTAAATTTTCGATAATAAATGATACACTCGTTGTGAGAAAATGGTTCCCTACCGATGAATCACCTCGAAGAAAAATTGGGATCAGTGTTGCCAGAAGTAGGGGAAAATCCCTACAAGTAGGTATTTTTGATACTAAAAAAAAGCGTAGGGAAAATCGTGCAGATTTTTAATAATCTCCAATATGAAGGGATTTTTCGTCATATCGCATTATTTATGCAATAAATGCAGAAAAAAAACGTATTTTTAGTTATATTTTCCCTAAAATTGCTTAAAATATATTTCAAGAGTTGTTTGAAGTTTATAAAGTTGACGACACTTAAATGTATATATTTGTTTTTTGTAAGATATCTTAAAAAACAAATTGGTGGGGCTTCTTAACAACTGTTTGCTGAAATCGACATCAGTGACTTAGTGCCCAACAAAGAATTTGTCTTACAAAAAATATATTTCCTGCATTACTTAGGGTTAGCGAAGAAGCTAACGAATAGTGGGTATCAATTGTTACAGCTTGTCTGAAGAAAAAGATATGTATATATAAAGGGTGGTTAAATTGTAAGGGCCGATGTTGAATGTGAACCACACCTAAACGCCAAGTTTTTTTCCGAATTTTATTTGACATTTCTCTATTTCAGACTTACTCAATTTGAACCATGGAGAGATACACAATCCAACAACGTGTTAAAGTTATCCAGACTTATTATGAAAATGGGCGTTCAAATCAAAATGCATGTCGTTCGCTTCGAGATGCAGTGAGTAGGCACATTTTCACCTCAGTGGATTCGTCAATAAACAGAATTGCCGCATTTGGGCGAATGAGAATCCAAGAGTGATTGTCGAAAAACCAATGCACCCACAAAGAGTGACTGTTTGGTGCGGTTTATGGGCTGGCGGCATCATCGGGCCATATTTTTTCCAAAATGAGGCCGGTCAGGCAGTTACTGTGAATGGTGTTCGCTATCGTGAGATGATAACGAACTTTTTATGGCCCGAATTGGAAGATATGGATGTGGACGATATGTGGTTTCAGCAGGACGGTGCCACTTGCCACACAGCTAACGAAACAATGGCTCTTTTTTGCAACAAATTCAATGGCCGTGTTATCTCACGTAATGGCGATGTCAATTGGCCGCCAAGATCATGTGATTTGACACCGTTGGACTTTTTTCTTTGGGGTTATTTGAAAGAAAAGGTGTACGTCGATAAGCCAGCAACAATTCAAGAGCTAAAGGATGAGATAATTCGGCACATTAACGGCATATAACCTCCATTATGCCTCAGGGTCATCGAAAATTTGGACCATCGGATGGAGGTGTGCCGCCGTGGTCGCGGCGCCCATTTTACCGATATTTTGTTCCATACATAATTGAGTAATACCAATATATCATAATAAAATAAAATTACAATAATTTCCTAAATAGTTTGTGTTTTATTCAAAATCAACATCGGCCCTTGAAATTTAACCACCCTTTATATGTACACTGAGGTACACAATATTACTAGTGCCATTGGTGTATAGAGTGAAAATGCCAACCATTTCACTAGTCGCTAATGGCAATGGTTCGTTCTAACACCACTGGGATATTATTCAATGTTGAAAGATTTAATTGAATTTATTAAAAGTACACACATATTTATTATTTTTTGCCAAAGCACATTTTCGAATAAAATTTATTTTTTATAACTATTGTTTTTTCTTCTGTTTTAATGACAATAATACGTAGGGACTTTTGTAGGGGAAATTTTATCAACGTGTAGGGAAAAATCGGACCTTTTTTCATGTGTAGGTATTTTTTTCAAAATATCCACTAGCAACACTGATTGGGATACAATTTTCTGATTCCTTTTTGAGAATATAAATGAATCAATGATTATTTTCAATGATTTCATATGATTAAATCCCATATGAAATTATTTTCAATCGCTCAAGTGATAAATCAGTTTGTAATCATCAAACGTGATCACAGAAAACTCATTAAGGTGATTTTTACAAGAAACTATCACTTTAATGCTAGGTGGGTTGAAACAAATAAAAAAATTGTATAACATACAAAATATATTTATAGGTTTATGTAGTTTTATTTGGATATTTTTCAAAACCGAAAACCGAACCGAAACCGACCGGTTTTAATCATTTTAAAACCGAAACCGCGGTTTCACATTTTTACGGTTTTTAGCAAACTCTAGTCCAATGTACTGTAGTATGGACCATGTTATAAGAAATTAAAATGCAGCGTTGCCAACAACTGCATGATGTATACTTTTTAACAGGTATGTGATGGAAAACGATTTTGCAAACAATACGAATTGAAAACGATTATATTCTTTTAAATTCTTTAGTATATATGTTGAGTGAACTGTATTTTAAACACAAAGTTAAGACATTAATTCAGAAATGGATTTTAAATCGGTCGAAATTCAACACACCTGCTAAAAACGATCATTTTGAAAACTAACGTTTTTCATCACATCCCTGATAGTTTACAGTATTACACATTGGTAGCCCTGATGGTGTCCATTATTAATTGTTTATTTAAAAGTGAAAGTTTTTGAAATTTGTGGAAAAAAAGGTAGAAAATTAAGTAAATATATTTAATAATAGCAATAGTAGACTACAGTACACACCTTAAAAGGCGATTAGTAAAAAATGTAAAAGAAAAATGCTTCAACTACCCCTCAATGTACTCTATACTGTAGTAACATGGAGTGCTTTTAAAACTAACCCACTTTAGTACTCCATGGAGAAGTTTAGGGACTACTTCGGTGGGTTATATGGTCCCCTCCTAGGACATCGTAATGTTAAATGGACCACCTTTTACCCATATATTTGTAGTAGTTTTGGAGTACTCCTACTCCTTCATGGACTACTCTTTACATGCATGTATGGACTAGTATCGTTATCTGCAATGCAGGTCAAAATATCAGTAATGAAATCGATGAGGCTGAAGTGTATGATCTTATAGACTTGTTACTTAATTTAAGATTTTTTTAACTGAATAAATAATCTCCATTTTATGTTCTTTAGCGATTTTTGACTGAAATATTAAACTAGCTTTTTTTGTATGCAAAATTCAATTAAAAAAAAAATAACAAAAACTAAACAAAATTTACTTTCTCGCTTTTTTTGTATGCAAAATTTCATTAAAAACAAGTAAGAGTGCTATATAATATATAATATAATAATATATAGGCTGTGCCGAATCTTTGATACCCTCCACCGACACTTCGAATGTTTAAGGAGTAATATCTGTATGATGTCTATTTATTATTATAATCTTTGTAAAAACAGACATCTGCATTAAAATTTGTTGCGGTTTAGAATCAATTTTAAAAAGTTTGAGTAGAATATCAGTTTAAGATGAACTTAAATGATTTTCAAGGGAACAAATTATATAAAAGCCATGGTAAGCTATGAACCAATCATCCCAAATTCTGCAGAACGATTTCTGGTATTAAAAAACATAAATTTCAATACGGCGGTGCAATTAGTTTAAGCGTTTGCAGTAAATTTCAGAAGGCTGCTAAAATGGAATCTAAGGAAAATTATGGACCGTATATCACAAAATTGCATAACATTTTTTCTGGCCATATGAAGCTAAACTGGAAGAAAGTTTACCGCGTATTTAATTATTTTACCAGAGTGGGCTTTATATGAGGCCTATGGTAAGTTATGCACCGATCTTCACCAAATTTCACAGTGTCATTTCTAGTTCTATAAAACTGTGATGTATCAAATTTTGTTATGATAGCGTTATTTTTTACGTTTTTAGGCGTACTAAGCTGTTTTTCGGGAGTAAGGTTTATATAGGGCCTAGGGTAAATTATGAACAGACCTTCACGAAATTTCACAGTCTTATTTCTAGTCCTGTAAAACTTTTATGTTCCCAATTTTGTTATGATAGCATTATTATTTACGGATTTAGGCGTACTAAGCTGTTTTCCGGGAGAAAGGTTTATATAGGGCCTATGGTAAATGATGGACCGTTCTGCACAAAATTTTAAAGTCTTATTTCTCGTTCAATAAAACTGTTATGTACCAAATTTGGTTATGATAGCATTATTTTTTACGTTTTTAGGCGTACTAAGCTGTTTTCCGGGAGAAAGGTTTATATGGGGCCTAGGATAAATTATGAACTGATCTTCACGAAATTTCACAGTCTTATTTCTAGTCCTGTAAAACTTATATGTTCCAAATTTTGTTATGATAGCATTATTTTTTACGTATTTAGGTTTACTAAGCTGTTTTCCGGGAGTTAGGTTTATATGGGGCCTATGGTAAATGATGGACCGTTGTTCACAAAATTTCAAAGTCTTATTTCTCGTTCAATAAAACTGTGATATACCAAATTTTGTTATGATAGCATTCTTTTTTACGTTTTTAGGCGTACTAAGCTGTTTTCCGGGAGTAAGGTTTATATGGGGCCTATGGTAAATTATGGACCGATCTTCACGAAATTTTACAGTCTTATTTTTAGTTCTAAAAAATTTTGATGTACCAAATTTTGTTATAATAGCATTATTTTTTACGTATTTAGGCGAACTAAACTGTTTTCTGGAAGTAGGTTTTATATGGGGCCTATGGTAAATTATGGACCGATCTTCACGAAACTTAATAGTTTCATTTCTAGTCCTATTTAACTGTAACGTGCCAAAATTTGTCATGATAGCATTGTTAGTTAGGGTTTTAGGCTTACTATACTGTTTTCCGGGAGTAGGGCTTATATGGGGTCTAGGGTAAATCATGGACGGATCTTCAAGAAATTTTACAGCGTGACTTCCAGTTAAATAAAACGAACTGTTGCAAAATCTTATATCATTGTGTGCATTTTTCCACCATTTATGTTAGTTTTTGTAACAAAATTATCAATTTTTTTTTTAGGTGGTGGTTCCACATTTTGATTCATAGCTCAGATCCTATTGAACCGATTTTGCTGGATTTCAATCCCAAACTGCTTAGGATAACTACAAGCAATTTGACACCAAGCTCGTTTATTTCTTTTGAGTTTTTCGAAAGTGAGCGTGTTTATAACTGACAGACAGACGGACAGACAGACGGACATGGCTAAATCGACTTAAAATTACTCAAGGACCCAGAATATATATACTTTATGGGGTCTGAGATGAATAATAAAAAAGTTTCACACGGAATGACAAACTTAATATACCCTCTTCACAACTAATTGTGGTGGAGGGTATAAAAAAAACGAAAACTGAACACAATTGACGTTTGGCGATTTCTGACATCCGGTGTGGCGTTGGAGCTCAAACAAATCTGACAACCCTGCACAGCATAATCCCTGAAAATAAAATTGGACAACCTAATCCATTTTGATAAAATGGACTACTCCATGGAATGGTCCAATGTAATGCCATTGTTAAAAAGTGTTTGTAGTGAGACGACATGTCTTCGTTTTTTAACGACATGCTTTCGTTTTTAAACGACTTCAAAACTAATCCTCTTGAGTATACCATGGAGTAGTTTTAAAACTACTCCTTAGGCTGGATTTTTGAGATCTCAGTTAAACTAGGTTTAGTTAATCTGAAAACAGATTTGTGTCTCCATTACCAAGTTTGTGCACAAAATTTTGACGGAACAGATTAGTTATGCTTAAAATGTTGGTGTTTAATGAAATAATATAAAAAGAAATCACATTTTGCCAAAAAACCCAAGTTTCAGGCTAAGTTAAACTAAGTTTAAACTTAATCCACATCTCAAAAACCCAGCCTTAGTGGTCCAAAGGTGGGTTATATGGTCCTCTCCTAGGACATCGTAATGTTAAATAGACCAGGTTTTTTCCATACGTTTGGGTTAGTTTTGGACTAGTCCTGATCCCTTGTGGACTAATCTTTACACGCGTGTTTGGACTGGTCCTATTATTTGCAGGGATAGAACAAAATATTATCTTTACTTGGTGGCCACACGATCAAGTTTTGCCTTTCAATTCCATTCAATTTGCAATACACTCTCACTTTTTTACTAACACACTCACACTTTCTAAATTGACCACGAGATGGCTTTCAATTTCACCTTTCCATTTGTTTGGCAATTTTACTATCAATTTAACAGCTGATTACATGTTTGTCTTTATAAATTGTTTTCTTGATGACATCTTGAAAGTAAATTGCTTACAAATTGAGTGCAGCCTACGGCACAGCTTTCAATTTACGTAAATTTTGACAAGCAGTATATGTAAAAGACTATCAAGAACAACTTGATCGTGTGGGAATAGTAAAAACTAAAATTTTGCTTGGTTTCAAATTTAAATCAATAATTTGATGTGCAACTAATGAAGTCACAAGCAAAAAGTATAACATACAGTTTCTATTATGTTTTTGCCTTCTCCTGTAAAGTTGCATTTATGTGAGTTAGGGCCTTTCTACATGAGATCAACGATATACAAAGTAATGAAGTAGCACTATATTCAAAAAAAAAAATCGATGCTAAGGATTTGCAGATATAAGCAAAAATATGCGCTGGCGAGAATAAATTTAACAATCTTTGCTCGTTTTAAGGTACATATGGGCTTTTTCTGCGAAAAGTCTATTTTGTTAATGTAACGCCAGATTGCAAATAAGGTTGTATTTTCGGACCATGTTGTTCATCCATTATCCCTTTTGTTACTAAATTTAAAGCTAGTTGCGCTTTACACCAAAATATAAAAAAGTAAACTATACATATAAAATTTTTTGAGAGAAATTACTTCTGGCGCGAAATCCCCAGTGTGCGGCGACCAAAATTTACTAAAATTTTTAACGGAGGCGACGAAAATACAACCGTCGGCTATACAAAATAATGTAAGCGCCGACTTTAAGCTCGAGGTCCATAACACGCGTTTTCGCCTCCACGCAGCGCATGCTTTTATAACCTTACTTGCGTTCTACGTTTCAAGTTACATGCAACGCTTTTTATGCAGCAGCAGCACAAGTAAAAATAAAATTTACTTTGTCAAAATCAGCTGATTTGTTCGAACGCTGCTTGTGACGCTTGCAAAAGTAGAAAGTAAACCTACTTTTCGCCTCAAGGCATCTACGCTTTTGTGCATGTAACTTACTACGTATAACTACACAGATTCTACTTTTTTGACAGCTGCGTATGCTGCGAAAAAGCGAGTAACGCGTGGTGTGGACCTCCAGCTTTAATGTTTGTTGTTCGCAAACGAGCTTTGAAAACATTCGTATATTTTATAAAAATTTTAAAAGCAAAAAAATTAAACAATAAAAAAATGTGCCAGGAACAAAATTTTATTATTATTACTTTTTGTATTTTGCATTTTTAATTGTTTTTTAGTGTTGGAATTTTTTCTCGCCCCTCTTTTATTCGCGAATTTATTTGACAGTTCAAAGCTGGAACTTTTCTCACAAAATTGTTATAGACACACTTTTTTTCTAAATTGGCGAGTCATTTTCTCACGTGGCAGTTAATACTTGCAAAAAAAGTTACAGACACAGCTTAGTGAGAAAAACAGCTGTTTGTTTCAATATACGGCATTTTTGTTTAATTTCACACGTTTCAATCGAAAAGTAACTCGACGCGAGTGTAACAGAGCATGGGCACAGATGAGATACATTTTTTTGCTTTATTGTTTTAATTAAATCGTTAAATTTGTTTTGTAGACCCGTGTAATTTGTATAATATTACAAATTTTGCCCCAAATTTAACTGCTTAATTATTGCATTTCTCTTCAATCATTTATTGCTTAAAAAACTATTTAAAATGATAAAAATATACTCGTATAGCCAGACATTCATTTAAAAATGATTACTAGTCGTGATAACATATCGCAAAAACTTTTTGTTTGTTTGTAATAAAGTGAAATGTGTCTTTTTAATGCACCTTTTCGCTGTTAACTTTTTTTAAAATACAGTTTGTTACAAAAATAAAAATGCATTTACTTGGTTTAGTAGAAAAAGTCATGAATAAAGTTAAATATGAGCCAAACTTCCTCTTTTTATACCCTCCACCACAATTAGTTGTGAAGAGGGTATATTAAAATTGTCATTCCGTGTGAAACTTTTTTATTATTCATCTCATTATTCTGGGTCCTTGAGTAATTCTAAGTCGATTTAGCCATGTCCGTCTGTCTGTCCGTCTGTTGAAAACACGCTTGCTTTCGAACAACTCAAAAGAAATGAACAAACTTGGTGCTTGTAGTTATCCTTAGCAGTTTGGGATTGAAATCCAGCAAAATCGGTTGAGTAGGACCAGAGCTATGAATCACAATGTGGAACCACCACCTAAAAAAATTGATAATTTTGTTACAAAAAATAACATAAATGCTGGAACAAGGCACGGAATGAGATAAGATTTTGCAAAAATTTGTTTTATTTGACTGGAAATCATGCTGTTAAATTTCGTGAAGATCCGTCCATAATTTACCCTAAGCCCCATATAAACAATACTCCCGGAAAACAGTTTAGTTCGCCTAAAACCGTAAAAAATAATGCTAGCGTAACAAAATTAGGTACGTCACAGTTTTTTAGGACTAGAAATAACGCTGTGAAATTTCGTGACGATCGGTCCATAATTTACCTTAGGCCCCATATAAACCCTACTACCGGAAAACAGTTTAGTCGCCTAAAACCATAATTTATAACAAATCGTCACAGTTTAAGATATTAATAACATTATACAGATATTACTCCTTAAACATACGAACTGTCGGTGGAGGGTATCAAAGATTCGGCACAGCCGAATATAGCACTCTAACTTGTTTGTAATGTATTCTAACGATATTTTGTTTTTTATCCGCTTACTAAGGTCAGCACTGGATCACAAAACCTTAATTTGACGCATTAACGCAACAATATGTCAAAAAAATTCCCGAATATCTTCTACTAAATAGGACATAATCCCTTGCCGTCACAAGCAGTTCAAAAATCGTGCACCATTTTGTAGCCCGAATCCTCCTCTACAATCCTATACCCCAATCCTGTACCCCAGAACATTTTTTCTGACCCGAATTCAGATATTAGCTCAGCATCTTTACTCTACTTTGGGATTCCTCGGGATCACAATTTGCATCAAAAGCTTTCCCGTAGAGAGAATAAAATTCATTTGGATCAATTTAGTTTTAAAAAACTTGAAATCATACAACGAAATTTCGTGAAGATTGGTCCATAATTTACCACAGATCCAATTTAAAGGCAACTTTCGAAAAATATTTTAATGCGCCTAAATTTTGTCCAATTTAGTTTTATTGGACTACCAAGTTTTGTTATAGGCCAAAATGTAAAGCCCATTTGCGGAAAAATCTTCTTTCTATATTCTTAAAACCGTTAAATTTGATCTTATATAATTTTATATGAATATAAATAAAAGACTACAGTTTTGAAACGCGTAAATCCGTAAGTTATTAAAATACTGTCTCAGAGGGTAAATTAAAATTCCGGACGGTTTGCAAGATATGAGCCTGAGAAAATTATCACTTTTTTGCAAAAATGCCACCGAGGCCCCAAATCTTTAGGGGCCCATAAAAAATAAAGTTCATGACTTTGGGCAAAACTAAGAGACACGGGTCTTTTTTTTTGGTCTTTTACCACGTAGTGGTGTCCGTATATGGTTATTTTTTTTCGTGTTGCACTGTGTAATTTAATAGGGCTCATAATAGATGAGGATCATTTTGGCTAAACAGGTTTGTGTACAAGAAAAAAAGAAATTAAGAAAAAAGAAAATTGCCGCATACTGAGTAAGGCAACATAAACTACAGACTCCATGACATTCCGACATCGGGCCTAAAAAACACCCTTTATAACTAGAACATGGGATGTCGGATTTTATGAAGATTAGTGATTCCAAATTCAATACAGATCCCCTATAAAGTCAACTCCAATGCAAAGGCCTCGTTAGTCTGATGTCAAGACCCACGTTGTGGTTCAGCTATTCCGTTTTCTTTAAAAAGCTTATGTATGTTGATGTTTATTGACAGAGCAAAAATTCCATCAGCGAACACAACGTTTTTTTTTTTGATATTTTTATAACAAACTACCAAATAGTAAGAGCTCAAATTTATCAGAAGTGTTTTTTTATAACACATTTCAACACCACATGACACGTTTACGTATGTTAAGTAACTACCAACGATTAAAGGCGACCGCAACATTTACGTTTAAATAACGAGGCTTTAATTCTGGGGGAGGAAAATATTGCATTCTTTCTTGTAAAAGTACAGGGTGGCCCAAAATTACCGAAGGGGTTTGAATTGCTTATAACTTTTTTATTATACATACATAATTTTTTTTTCTTTTGAGTATTTTGTGAAGAAGACTTGGGGAATTTAAAATGGAGCAGTACTCATTTGAACAACGTGCCCAAATTTTTGAGCTTTATTTTTCAAATCAACGATCCATTGTTTTGACTCAGCATGAACGAATTATTTCGAGTACAAGTGATTTTAATTGGCCTCCGCGTTCACCGGATTTAACCGCCACAGGCTGTTTTATATGCGGTTATTTGAAAGGAAAAGTTAACATTAATAAGCCTAGAACCATCCAGCAATTAAAAAGCAATATCCGTGACGAAATAAACAACATAACACCTGAAGTTTTGCGAATGGTTATGGAAAATGTGTTGGAAAGAGCACGAATTTGCGAAGCAGAAAATGGCCACCACTTGCGAGATATTCACCCCTATCGTGAATAATTTTTTCCTCGTAATTTTTCCCCTTTTCACATATTTGCGATCATCAACAACTCCCATGAAAAAATGTAATTCAAAGGAGAATAATAACGTGAAAAAATGTTCACGGGAAAAAATTCCCCTTATCGTGAAAAATTTTTTCCCTCGTAATTTGTTCACATTTCCCTTAGAATTTCTCGCTTTATTTTTGCTAGGGAACAGAACACGTATGTAAGTAACTCCTCCTATAAATCGAATATTAAGGGTTAATAAAGTTAAAAAGGCACAAACCGATATATTGCTCAACAAAATGCAAAACAACAGGTCGATTGCCTGCGGATTTGTGAAGCTTTCGATTGACTTGGTGGCAGAATTTTGGAAAATATTTTACTACATTAAATTTAAAAAGTGCAAAAAACTAACGTTGTAATCAAACTATCCCTCCAGTACCAAATACTTTGCTTTATTATTTTAACATTTCTTTAAAATATATATACTTGTATATTTTTTAACAAAAATTTCATTGATTTTTAATTTTCTTAATCTTTCTTCTTTTTTTTGCATTCACTGGAACTGATAGCGTGAAAATTTTTTCACATGAGATTCACGATTGCTTTTTTCCCTTCGAGGGGAATGAAAATTTCATGGGAACAAAAATTCCACTTGTTATTCACGATAGGGGTGATTATTTTTCATAGGTATACTGTATTAAAAACAAAAAAAAAAAAAAAAAAAAAAAAAAATAATAGTTATTTCTTAAATAAAAAGTTATAACGAATTCAAACCCGTGTATATATTTGTGTGAATAATTTTGACACACACTATCTTCATATTAAGGTGCATACATAATATTAAAGTTTTGGATTTTTTTCCATTTTATATTTTTTTATCTTTGATTATTGTAAATACCAAATTTAAATTAATGTCTATAAATTGTATGAATTGTATAATGAAATAAATAACTTGATTACAGGGGAGTGACGGATAATTATTTGTAGTCATGCAATAAAAGCAAAAAAAAAAAAAAAAAACAAAAAAAAAAAAAATATTAAAAAAAGTAAATTAAACATCAGAAAATTTTTAAATAACATAGACGATAATAATTTGCATAAAATGCACAAACTTCCTGTATTAAATTTGATTTATGATGTGTTTGTTGTTCAATTTACTGAGATTTGCGTAAAATGTGCTTCATCAACATGCAACAACATCTTCTTCACATCCATATCCCTGTTCCTTATTTTGTGTTTTTGTTTTTTGGAACAGCTTCCTTCCATCAATGAACTTTAACCTTTAAACGTGCGCATGTCTTAGAACTTGCAAAAAGTAATAAAAACAAATAATCAGGGAATTTTAAAGTTGTAAAAACTTTTTTTTTTATTTGAATTCTTTGTTGTAGTTGGTTATTCTTTAAGTTTGTAAAAAAAAGCTTAAAGAACAAAATATAAAAGAAAAAATATTTTGTACGATAAGTAAACGTACTTATTTATTTAATACTCCCATAATAACACTTTATTATTTTGTTTGTTTGTATGATTTAATCAATATGATTTGTTTTTTGAGTTGTTGTAGAAAAAAAAACAAAAACAATAATTATCAGTTTTAATACTAGCACTTTTTGTTTGGCAACATTTTTGAAAAAACAAGGGGAAAAAATTAAACCAAGAAAACTAAAGACGCTGTCAATCGAAGTTAAACATTTATGGTCTATTTCTCCAATTCTATTTAAATATAAATTTTATATACTATACTATAAACTATATTATGGTTAAATTAGTTTCTCATAAAGAAGCTCCAAACTTATTATGGTTGTCTCTACACATATTAAGTTAAATTATATTATTATGTTTACTACTTAATAACACTGTGCTAGTTCAAACAACTGTCAAGCGGTGCACCTAATTCGAGTACGCTGAATCTAGTGGTGATAAAGGCTAGTTTACACTATTATACTTTGTATTAAAACATGGGCCTGTTCGGAAATGCATCACTGCGCTGCATCAGTGATTTCAACTGCTTAAATATATTGTTATCAGTGAAGTAGATGTAGACCAAAAAATTTACAAATATTCCACAAAAATAGTTCCACAATAAACAAAAATTTAAATTATTTTGTATCGGCACTAAACAATTTTTGCTTTTCTGATGCAGCGCAGTGATGCATTTCCGAACAGGCCCCATGTCAAAAATTCAAGTAATATGTAAAAGTCCGATGTTGTGAATGCATGTGAAAATGACAAGTATTTTGAAAAGAAGTTTGACATCCAATACGACTTCATCGTTTTTTGAAAATTTTTAAACACTAATACTTTTCATTGAATCAGGGTTGCATTTTATTTCATGTGTGAATGTTTATACTTTGTGTGATGGTGTGAACACAAACTGTCATGATAAATTAGATTTTTTGACAGTCACAAAAAAACTTATCAGATTTCTATCTCACAAAGTATCATGGAATACGTAAGACTTGTGAGTTAGTGTAAACTAGCCTTAACCGTTTCTTAAGGTAAGCTGTTGGCAAAAAAAAGATTCAAAGAAAATAAAGTTCCAAACAAAACAAGCCATACATGATTAAAATGTGTCTTCAAGATGAAAAGTTGAGTGAGGGATGAGGGGTGGAGATAAAGATCATACATTGTATCCCCCTAACGGCGACTTCTAGGCAGTTATGGGACTTTTTCTTCAATATATTTATAGTCTGTATAAAAATGTTGTATGGAAACCCAGCAAAGAAATGGAGATAGCGGGTAGTTATTTTAGAAAAAATGATGGGGATGAAATATAAAGAAGAATTGGTCATACATTTGACCCATCTAGGAGCATTCTAGGCGCTGCAGGTGCCAAATTTCAGAATTTTACTAAGCCGCCATATTTGTATGGGAGCCCCACTAAGGGGTGGATATATATGTTTTGAGAAAATGTTAAGGACAAAAAAATAATGGAGGTCAGTCATATATTTTACTCCCTAGCGACGACTCCTAGGCAGTTATGGGACTTTTAAAATAACTATAAAGTGAAACATACCAGACTCTTTGGAAGGTATCGAAACCCTGGTACTAATTGACTAGCTCCCTACAAACTAGTCTACCGTGGCACCCACAACTGATATTAAGTAATTTCGTAAATTAAACATTTTGTAGAAATTTCGTTTTTGATGTTTCACCGAAAAGATATAAATCAATAGTTTGCAGCCTCATTTCAATGAAACTCATAGTTCGATCAACATATTGTTCTTAGTATCTATATTTTCAGAGCTGTATAAGATTGCAATCTATATAATTGCAATCCCACGATTTTTCGTTAATGATTGTTAATGTTTTGATTGCATTTAAAATCGGAGAAATGATTGTATGATTTGAATTTGAAATCATAAAATCAATACGAAAAAAAAAATTTTATCAAATTTTTTTAAACAATTTATATGTATATTACCCTGCCTTTACACATGCAAGTAGGCTAAACGTATTAACATCGAAAAAGCCGACGAAATAGTCGAATGCCATACAAGTTGTATGAATGTTTAAGGACAGTTTACACGGTAATACAATTTATTACGACTTTGTAGAATCAAAATAATATGAAATTCTCTCCGTGTTTAAAAGAAAAAAATAAAAGTCTGTTGAGAGTATACTTTATGTTTACACGGATGGTATAAGTAAAATCAAAAATAATAACAAAAAAGCAGATGGTTGCAGTTTTACAATTTTTTCAAAAACAACATGAAAATTTCCTGAGTAGATTTTAGTTGGTTTTTGTAATTGTATAAAAATGCTTCAATATACTCCGTTTAAATGCACATCTGGAGTGATGAAAATACATACGTTTCTAAAATGGTTAAGAAAAAAACTATTTACCGACCGCTTGTCAGATTTTGTATTGGTATTCTCTCTTACTCAATGCATTTTGCTTTTACATGATATGATTTCTCTCATTCTACATTATGTCGTAATACAATGTATTACCGTGTAAACTGGCCTTTACACAGTCAAGTGCAGGCGAATTAACTAAATGTGGTGTCGAAACGCCTTCTGAATTTTACAGTTCGAGCCTATTTCTTTTGATTTGTTAGTGTTTTGTTTAAGCTGGAGGTCCACACCACGCGTTACTCGCTTTTTCGCAGCATACGCAGCTGTCAAAAAAGTAGAATCTGTGTAGCACATGCACAAAAGCGTAGATGCCTTGAGGCGAAAAGTAGGTTTACTTTCTACTTTTGCAAGCGTCACAAGCAGCGTTCGAACAAATCAGCTGATTTTGACAAATTAAATTTTATTTTTGCTTCTGCTGCTGCTGCATAAAAAGCGTTGCATGTAACTTGAAATGTAGAACGCAAGTAAGGTTAGAAAAGCATGCGCTGCGTGGAGGCGAACACGCGTGGTATGGACCTCCAGCTTTAGAATGGTTAACATTTCCAGTCGCAAACACTAACAATGCAATGCAAAACCCCCTATGTTGTTTCTGTTGTTTTTGGATTGTTTTAGTTTCGACACCACCTGTAGTTGAATTCACCGTGGTCAAGTGGAAGTTCCTTATGAATCAGAGTTACCAAGTGGGTAAACAGAGCTTCATTTCTAAATAAACAGAAGGCATTTAATATAAAAATTATTACTTTTTTAAATTAGATTGATGTTTCAAAATTAAATACATTATCTACTTTATGTATTTATGCAAAAAAAAAATTAAGAAACACTGTCTTCAGAATATTCTTGCAAGCTGAGCTGCAAGTTGTCTGCAAATGCGAAAAATGTGATGGTGTTAGTAAAACAGTGTGAGTGTATTGAGTTTTTCGAGCTTGCACTTGCATGTGTAAAGGCCAGGTTAATTGACTGTAATCCAATTAAAATTAAAATCGATTTGATTGCAATACTTTTACTGAAATCAAATGCAGTAATTGCAATCAAAATTCAACCAGAATCCAAATCTTCGTTCTCTTCAAATAAAACTCCTTATTCTGTAAAATAAGCAGACTCTGATAATTATGAATTGCCAACCTTTTTCTGTTTACAGCTGTTAGATTCCAAGTGTATGTTATTTCGTTGGACTTTTACCTAAGTTGTGAGGAATGGATTAAAATCGCATAATTGTAACACAAATTTGAAATGGAATTGATTGCATAAAGTGATTTCTAAAAAGAATGATTGAAATCACAAGATAGTGCAATTTGGACTAAATTTTATTTTGATATCTCTAGACATAATAAAATCTAAGTTGATTGCAGTTTTATACAGCTCTGATATTATTAATCTAAATTTAAATTTTTTTTAAAAAAGTGCTTAGAAAGTTTTTCATTTGTAGAAAATTTTCTTATGCAAAATTTATTTGACTTTACCATGTTTGCTTAAATTTGTAGAAATGTTTTATTTTATAAAGAATTTGTTTAAATAGTCTTGAAAAAAGTATTGTAGTTCACTATGGCGAAGTCAAGTAGGTACTCATTTATCTAATCAAATTCAATCGTTTTCAATTAAGTTCAACAAATCAGTGGATAATATTCTTTAGCTGGATAGCTAGGGAGTGCGAAGGGAGGGAGTAGGGAAAGAACAAACGATTTCAATGTTGAATTCTGTTTTACTTTTCGCAAAGGCATGAGAACTTAAAAATAATTCTATTTTATTGCATTATTATCTTAAAAAAAGTCCATAAGAAATATTTTAATTAAAGTTGCTACATAAATAAAATTGCTATAAAACTAAAGTGTTTTTTAAACACATTTTAAAAAACCGATTAAAATAAATAACATTTTCAACTGAATAAATTAAATTAACTGCTTCTTTAATTTGCTTTCAATTTCAAGTCAGTTATAATTACAGTTTCTACAGTTGCATGAACACCACAATACGAAGACAACTTAAAAAAAGAGTACAACTACCCAACAGCATTCATTCCAACATGTTAAACAAAAAAAGTGAACTTTGTGTCCACACTGTAAACCTTGACCTTGCTCCAATAACAAACACTACATATTGTGTATTGTCCCATAAAAAAAGTACTCGAACAGAAAATAAAATGAGCAATTTTTTTTATTTTGTTTTTGTCAATACGATCAAGTATCTGCGTACTTTATATTTATGGTCACTCTAAAATTTGTTGATTTTCCTAATGCCAAGCGACGAGCAGCACTTTCTATGGTTGAAAGACCAGAGAGCTAAAAAAACTAAATACAATTTTCAGTGCGGGTAGTGTTTTCAGGTGAAAAAGATGAGTTAAATTTATTGCGGGCAAAGTGCACAGAGACAAAACAATACGACAGATATAAAACAGACTGTCTGTTAGTATATTAGTATACTCTATATTATATTATAGTTCTGTGATATTTACATTAAGTTTGACTTTTATTCGGTGTTTGTGTTGTATTTTACTTATTAATTATTTATTTATTTCTGTGTCGTGTAGTCCAGTTTTTAATATAAAATAGTTAAAAAGTGCAATACAAATGTAAACCCTAATTTATTTTTATGGAATAAAAATAACCCCTGATGAAGTTCGAAAAAAGCGAACGAAACGTTGGGAAAAGAAAATAAATTAACCATAAATGTTTTTTAATTACATTTGGTAAAAAAAAAAACGATTGATCATATTAGCCCGTGAGGAAAACAAAAAACCTCAATAATAATATTGAATAACAATATTACTGTCTGTTTTTAGAACGCGAGCGCAAAAGTGACTCGTTAAACTAACATTAAAAACAAAAACAAAATTTCAAAATTGTATTGCAATTAAAATCATTTCAACAAATTTTATTTGAATTCCTGAAAATAGCTTTTAATGATATTACTTCCTTATAAATGCTTGTATTTACAAAAAAGTTGGCGATAATGACTTTTACCATAGCTACTATGACATAAAAAAATATTGTGCTGGTGGGTCCAAAACTAACTATAGGTCCCATATAAACCCCCTTTCTGAAATCATTTAAAGGCAAAAAAGTTTCATGTAAATGGAAATTTCTATTTCTATCGACCCCTTTCCGCGAAATTATCGTATATGGCATTTTTTTGAATTTGAGTTTTGATGCAATCTTGTTCTACATTCAAATATACGTCACCTGACAAAATATTGTAGGCGAATTCCACTTCGTTGCTCCAAAAATTGAATGTATACTTTTATACTTTTTGTTTACTTGTTTTAAAGTCTTTAATTTCCGGAAATTCTCAGAAGTTTTGTTTTATATAAAGAAAAACCAAAAACTTAAACACTTTTTTAAGATTTGGGTTTGATTAATATTTTCTCTTTGCAAATTACAATTAAAAATGCTTTTGAACCGTTTTTATTAATGTCATTTCAGATAATGAATTTCATTATGTTAAATAAATTCCTAAGCAACCAGTGAAATGCGCATGGGAATAGCTTATCCCATCAACAATAAACTTCAGTTTTTCAATAGTATGAAATGGGAATTTAGCACATTATAACGAAACCTTGATAATAAATTACTTTTTACTTATGTTTAAACTGACATAAATTCGTGCACTGATTGTTATTAAATTTTGAACAAATTCCAATTAGTGAGACTAGAAATCACACATCAATTTACTAGGGGCCCATATAAAAACGACTGTCAGAAAGCATTTTAATACGTCTTAAAAAATATTAATGACAAATAATGATGTTGTATGATGTTTGTTAAACAGAGTTTACTATATACATGTCCATATTAAGTCGCCTTTTAGGTTTTATAAAGATTAGTTCATAAGTTATCATAGTTCCCGTTAAAAAACTTCTGCTGAAATATTCTAAGTGCAAATTCAAAATTTTACTTGCCGGTTCTTTTGTTTAAGAAAAATTAAGAGATTAATTTGAAAGTTCATAATGTGTTAAGCTAAGGTCACACTTGGCAAAAATTTTACGAAAAAGTCGTAACCCACGGGCAAACTTAAACATAATTTCCTCTAACTGTAATATTTATTTTGATTATAATACTACATCATACAAATAACAGTTTTTTGCTGAGTGTGACAGTATAATTAGTTTTATTTTGTGATACATGCTTAATCTCACTAACTATCCTAGAGGGAAGCGAACTGACACCAAAGTAGTCCCGTGATAGGTCTTCGGTGGTAGAGACCGGTTCTAGTTTTAACACTTTCTATGTCATTGGAGGTGGTCAATTGACACCATTTGACCAGTCACAAATCTATTCTCAATGGACGTGTTTAGTGACAGTTACTAAAATGTAGTATTATTTCAATACGATGTAGTATTATTTCAATGAAACAAGTCCTAGAATTAAATTCAAGAGCCAAATTTTAGAAAGTCTCAAAAAAATTTATCACACCACCGGTGAAGACTGTACTGTAATTCATTACTTTTTCTACCTTTTTGTTCTCCATAAACCAGTTGCATGATTGGTTCTCCTTTCACTGGTCATGAGTTCTTTCTTTTTTGTACCTGTTCTATTTTCACAACTCCCAGGACCAGTCTGTGGGACCAATTGACACAAATTTCCCGCAGGGTATTAACAGAAGTAGTGGTTATGCTTATTTGGTCAAATATTTAATAAGCGTGACCTTAGCTTTACTAAATAAATTAAATTTAAGGACTTTGATTTTGAGATGGGTTTTTTTGACACATCAACTTTAAATTGGGGACATGGGCGAAAACTTTTCCGGCAACACTGGTAGCTGGCTAAACTTTAAACAAAAATTGCAATAGTCAACACAATAATTCTGATTATACTGGATGGTAATGTATGTACATATGTAAACAATTTTGAGCGCAAATACGTACATATAGGTAGGTATATACATACACGAGTCTAAAACTTAATGTAAACATTTGTTTAATCATCTAATGAAAACTTACATGTCATTTATAAACAATTATTTAGCAGCTGCTTTTAATAACAACCAACCAGTTACATATACATTTTAGTTCTAAGTAATGAGCTGCTTTTAAATTTAAAATTCACTAGGTAGGTAGGTATATAAAGATGCCTTTTTCAAACAATTTTTTCTGGTGATTTATGATTTGTTTACAAATATTTTTTGGTAAATAACAGTAGTAACCAAAGTATGTATTCAGGGAAAAGGGAATAGGTAGGTAATTATTTTTTATTTTATTTCAATAAAAGCAATTAACTTAAATATTAGTTTTGTTATTTTTTATGTTAAATATAAAAAAAGGAAATATTGAAAACTTTTTCTTAAATATTTTCACTTTAATCTCGATTGTTTTTCTTAAATTTTCTTATAATATGATTCGCATTTCTTTTTGAAAAAAAAAACATAAGACAACTTTTTCTTTTGCCTCTTTATGGTTTCTTATTTATTTTTTTTATTCTTTTTTGGTTTTTATTTTTTCAATGCTTAAATTGATTTTAAAAAAATCTTTCTGCAAAAATTTTATTTGTGGTATTCCAACATTCCGTTTGTTTATGATTTTAATTCGATTTTATTCTACTTTAATACTTTTTGCGTGCTCTCCCGAACGCAGCAGCAGAATAACTGATTGTTTAACCATGAAATTTGTTGATTCCATAAGATGTATACCTACCAACAAGTCCGAATGAGCTCCCCAAAAACTGAAAAATGCGATACATTTATATTGACAAAACAACAAAATTGTATCTTTATCGTTATTTGTGCTCATTTTTTATTCTCTTTGAATTTCATAGCCAGAGTTGTCCGATTAAGGTTTTTATCCCCAACTTGGGGTTTTATTTTGGAAGCGGGGGAAAAAATTGGTTTTGTGGATTGGGGATTTTGTTGGGAATAATACATACACATCGTTACCTAAAACGCAAAAGGACCTAACTAACAAAAAATTATTAATCGACTTTTTCATTAAATCTGATGAATTAATTGCATTAACAAATGCCCACAAACAATTTTGGAATCTTTTAACCAAAATTAGCAATTTTATTAACAAAAAACAAACGGCCCTATCTACAAAAGATTATATGATACGCGCTAAAAGGCCTTACTAAAAGTTTGCATAATATGCAACATTGTCAATTGTCAAAACAGCTCGTAGGTCTTACAAGAAAAATAAATTATAAACAGTTTAAGACAATTTATCGATTAGCATTTTTAATAGTAATTTGCTTCTCCTGTAAAATTTTCAAAATGTTAGATAGGGCGTTTTGCGTTTTAGGTAACGATATAATGTTTTTATACAATTTCTTATGGCAAAAAGAACAAAGCTTGTACTAAAACTTTTTGCTTGACAAATCGTTGTAAGTTTTGTCATAAAATAATTTAAATAATCTGGACACTAATACAATTTCAAAGCAGAATTTTTAAAATTGCTGCAACAAAAATTGCAAGTCTGGACGATGACATATTCAACAAGTACAAAAACTGTACTATTTCAAAATGTTTGAAAAGTTTTTGTATCATATAATTTTTATATCGCCTTTATACTATTTAACTATTTTCTGGAAACTAAATCCTCAAAAATAAGCAGCAAATTTACATCGCAATTGTTAATAAGTGATGCAAACGAATTTAGATGTAGAATAGGCTGGTTTTACAGGATTGTGCTGGTATTAGACTACTTGTCCTGGTGTACTGGTACACTATTAAATTGTCCTGGTTTTTTGTACAGGTCAAGACAAAAAATTTGTTTTTTTGCTGGTTTTAGTTGTAAACAAAGGTTAAGATATCTGTTATAACACTGCTAACATAAGCCAATTGTATAAACAACTTTAATTAAATTCAACTGTTATCTGGTGTAAACGTCGTTTAACTAAAAGCTTTCAATAATATTAGATGAGAGTCAATTCTCTTTCAAATTTTGTTTTAACTAGTTGCTGTTAAAAGTTATACCCTGTACAAGGCGAATTAACTACAGGTGGTGTCGAAAAGGCATCTGATTTAACAGTTCGAGCTTATTTGTTTTTATTTGTTTGTGCTTTGCTTATAATGGTTGACATTTCGAGCTAATGCCACTAGCAATGCAATGCAAAAAACCCTGTGTTGTTTCTGTTGTTTTTGGATTATTGTAGTTTCGACACCACCTGTAGTTGAATCCGCCTTGACCCTTTAAACAACTTTTATAAGTAATCGAAAACCGATAACAACTTGCTTTCTCTAAAGCAGACTATACACGTTTTAATTCAATTGTCATCTGAGTCGGTTGTTGTCCAAATCAAATCGTGTATGGCTTTTGATTATTTTGACAGTTGTCAAGTTGGTTGAAGAAAAATCAAAAGATTTTTTCAAGTTGAGTACTAATGGCTAATAGATCAGTGATGGTTCAAACGCTGGTTTAGTTGAACTAAACTTGAATTTATATGTAGTTTAAACTCAACAACTATTAATCAGTGTCCCATGTATTATATGTTGTTAAAAAATAACATATAGCAGCAGTACTACCATAAATTGAATCAAATTCATATGGGGTGTATTGGTAAAAAAAAAAAAAAAAAAAAAAAAAAAAAAAAAATCCTGAAGAAGATTTCCAACGGAAATCGAAATATTGAATAAAAACTTTTTAATTAATTTTTTAAAAAAGTGACCTGAAGCTTAAATAATTTAATAAAGTATAAAATTTAATAAAAAAGGTCGAAGAAAAAGGATTATAATTTACTGAAAAAAATAAAAGTAATTTTTTCATTTTAAATCAAAACTCTATTGGTTTTCCGAAAGTTAGAAAACAGTGGTTACTAAAATACATACTTAAACCAAGTATATAAATTTGTAAAACCGTTATATGTATGTACCTAACGTGAATTAATGTATTTCATGCTTTATTAGAGTTATACGCAGTATAGAGCTGCCATATGTCCTGGTTTTCCAGGATTTTTCCTGGTTTTAGACAAATTGTCCTTGTGTTCCGGTCCACTCCTAAATTGCCCTGGTTTTTTGATACAGATAAATGCAGACAAAAATTTAGTTTAAGCTGATTTTTGTTATGAACAAAGGTTAAGATTTCTGTTATAGCGCTGTTTACATGAAGCAATTTTACCAGCAACTGTTGTTTGGGATAAACGTCGTTCAACTAATCGATCTCAATAAAGTTTATTCGAAGTTCAAATTATTATTTTTTTATGCTAATTTTTGTATCTGTTGTTTAATAGTTGGACTTAAATCTGAAATATATGGTTAATAAATGTATCAAAATTAAAATTTGATGGGTTTTATTTGTATATGTTTAGTTTTTGGAATATATAAGTTTTTGTTGTACGTTCGGTTGTGATTTGTATTATATGTCCTGACGTAGTAAGTACTAGGGATGCCAAACGAGAAATCCCGGGATTTTTAATATATCAACTTTTGTGTACAAAAATGTTCATTTTTATTGAATTTTTATACTCTATACAAAAAAAAAAAAAAAAATTATTAAAAATTATATTTCAGTTGTATTTTTTATTTTTATAATTCTTATATTTCTTTTTTAAAAATATATGTTAAATATATAATACCTTTTTAAAATTCATTAATAAATAAAAAGTGATTAATTATTTAAAATTGATTAAGCTTGAGGTCTTTTTATAAAAAAATAATATTATATTTAATTATTTCTATAATAAAAAAGGTCAAGTAATACTAAATAACATTTAAATAAAAAGTGTTGTTTATTTAAAAAAAATCCCGGATTCGAGAAATCCCGTAATTTCGGGATCGGGATTTCAAAATCCCGATTGGCATCCCTAGTACGTACTAATGTATAATTATGTATATGTTTTGTAGTACATATTTAGTAATATGTTTTGAGAAAAAATAAAATATGTTGTACTATTTAATTTGGTTTTGTACTATTTTTGCCCAAATTCTGCAATTTTTTGTTTCACTGGTGGCAACGCTGATTGATGCAAGAAAATAAATCTATCGATAGCAATTGAGAAAAAATCGGTATTTGCTAAATTAGTTATGACAAAACTGCTGGTTGGTGGCTGAGATAAACCACTTAGTGGAAACTAAACAAATTATTGTATTTATTTTAGATTGAAATTGCATAATTTTCTTTATATCCCAAAGAGGGCGCCATTTGAAAAAGATGAGACAGTGATGACCAATTGCAAACTGGCACTTAGTCGCAATTCACACGTAGCAAGTCTTATTGATCAGCTTGCTACTTTATAACGAGAGTGAAGAGAGGAAAATAAACGTTTCTCTCTCACTCTCTCTCGCCTATAAGGTAGCAAGCTGATCAATAAGACTTGCAACGTGTGAATTGGCACTTATTAAAATAATATATTAACTGAATTGAAAGGACGCCCAGAAAAATCTATACATTTTACAGGTAAATATTTACATTTATGGGAAGTCTTATTTGGAAAACTATCGTCTTAATAACATTTACAAGCTGCCCAAATAATTCTTTACAGTTTTTCATCGAATAATGCCTAATAATTTTATATGTTTCTTATATTTTCCTCCTTAACGTCCTTGTTATTATCAATATCAATTTCTGAAGAAGTTTTTCTTGGATCTTTTTTTCTCTGTAGACTGTACATGTGAATAAAATCAAAAGTTGCTAATGAATTTAATCATTAATGACTTGTGTAGCTTCGTTTTTATATGTCTGCAAAAAACTAGAAGCCTAGCTGCATTTTCCAATTTCTTATGAACTTAAAAAAACAATTTCGTCATTTTGATAAAAAAATAATTTTTTTTTCCAAAAAAATTTACCTGGATTTTGCAAAAACAATAAGAAAAAGTAACATTTTACTTCAGATTTTATTTTGCAATAAAAAATTTTTTAAAAGCAAGGAAACGCAAGACTTAAAATTCAGTCTTAAATCATATTACAAAATTGTTATCAAGGCGAATTCACTACAAGTGGCAGCAAAAAGCCTGTTGACTTTGACAGTTCGAAACAATTTGTTTTGGTTTCATAATGTTTTATTTATAGTTGACATTTCAAGCCGTAAACACTAATAATGCAATGCAAAAAACATCTGTTGTTTCTATGACTTTTGTATTGTTGTAGTATTGCTGCCACTGTATATATCAATTCGACTTAATATATTTATTTTTATCGCGTTTTTGAAAAATTGGACCGTATCTTATTAATTCGAATGTCTGGCGGCAAATTATAAATTTTTTCCTTACAATTTTTTCTTACCCAGTAAAAACTTCGCTAACTTTTTCAAAATGAATAGCTTCTTTAACTCATTATTTAGTAGCTTTCTTCTATAACCACATATGTAACAACTTCTATAACTCCTTCTTTCTGGATACATGTAGGCAAAAAAAAATAATGACTTACTTTTGAATGCGTTCATTTTGGGACATCCCTTGTAAAATTCATTGGTTCTTTCAGTAGAATTGTAAGTAGTATTTTTTTATTTTTTTCCGGATTACTCAACATATTATTTTGTAGGCAAAGTTTTTACTGGGTAGTTTAGGATTTTGTTATATACAATACCCAGTAAAAGCTTAGGCTACAAAATAATGTGTTGAGTAATCAGAAAAACATAAAAGCACTACTTACAATTCCACTGAAAGATCCAATGAATTTTACAAGGAATGTCCTAAAGTGAACGCATTCAAAAGAAAGTCATTATTTTTTTAACCCACATACATCCAGAAAAAAGCTATTCATTTTGAAAAAGTAAGCGAAGTTTTTACTGGGTAATAAATATAATTAACAAAAAAGTAATTTTTCAAAATTATATAAAGCTTTTTAACTGCATAAATTTCATTTTGGCTGGAACCTGTACCCATGTTCTGTAACTTTAGTGAGAACTTCTTGCATCGAAAAGATGTAAAACAAAATATTCCATCGCTTCTCGAAAAGTGAGAAAAATCTGTTTCTGTAACTCATGTCGAAAACTATCAAAAGAGATTACGTCGTTACGTTATAAATGTCATAATATTGCACTCGAAGCCGATGTGACATTGCAGACGTTCAGAACGCCAGTAACACATATCGTTGACGGCGACCAAAATTTACTTAAATTTAAAATTTCCAACGACGGCGGCGAAAACACAACCGTCGGTTATACCAAATTGTGTAAAATGCGACTTTAATGTTTGTTGTTTGCAAACGAGTTTTGAAAAAATTCGTATATTTTATAAAAATATTAAAAGCAAAATAATAAAACAATGAAAGATGTGCCAAGAATAAAATATTATTATTATTATTCCTTGCATTTTTAATTGTTTTTTAGTGTTAAAATTTTTTCTCGCCCCATTTTTATTCGTGAGTTTATTTGACAGTTCAAAGCGGGAACTTTTCTCACCACACTTTTTCTGTAAATTGGCTTGTAATTTCCTTACGTGACAGCTTGTACTCGCCAAAAAAAGTTACAGACACAGTAAAGTGAGAAAAACAGCTGTTTGTTTCAATTTATGGCATTTTTGTTTCATTTCACACATTTCAATCGAAAACTTTCTCGACACGAGAGTTACAGAACATGGGCACTGGACAACACTCGAAAAAAACTGGACAATCCAGGCCATTCCAGGCCGTCTGGCAACCCTAAATATCTTAAGAAATAAACCAAATCATTAAGGGAAATCATTTTGGTTAGTGCAAAGTGTGCAAACGATGCAAACGCGTGCAAAAATACACACATTTACACAACACAACAACAAAATGTATGAACGTATTTGCAATTTGCTCTATTTTACTTCGTATGCACTAAAAACACCATGAGCAAAATTGCTTACTTGCAAACAAATGTACACAATAACATTCGACATATTAATCGCCATATTGTTTTAAAGGAATTAAATTTAAATAATTTAAAAAGAAAAATTTATTTTAATTATCTTAAGCAGATTTTTTACAGTGCTGCCAGCAGTTTTTTGTATTGCAAGAATACGTTTTTAGAAATATAGCACATTTGCACAAAAAATAAGAGTGGTGTGCTCACGATTAATCATAATATGCACTGCAAATTTAAAATTGCAAATTTGCGCAATGACCATCAATATTCTGGGTCCTAGAGTGATTCTAAGTCGATTTAGCCATGTCCGTATGTCTGTCTGTTGAAAACACGCTCACTTTCGAAAAACTCAAAAGAAATAAAAAAACTTGGTGTCAAATTGCTTGTAGTTATTCTAAGCAGTTTAGGATTGAAATCCAGCAAAATCGTGGAACCACCACCTAAAAAAAATTAATCATTTTGTTACAAAAAGTAACATAAATGGTGGAAAAATGCACGGAATGATATATGATTTTGCAAAAATTCGTTTCATTCGACTGGAAATCACGCTGTAAAATTTCGCGATGATTCGTCCATAATTTACCCTAGGCCCCATATAAGCCCTACTCCCGAAAAACAGTATAGTACGCCTAAAACCCTAATTAATAATGCTATCATAACAAATTTTGGTACATCACTGTTTTATAGAACTAGATATAAGGCTGTATATAGGCCCCATATAAACCCTACTCCCGGTAACCAGTTTAGTACGCCCAAAATCATAATTAATAATGCTTTCATAACAAAATTTTAACATCACAGTTTTATATAAACCCTACTCCCGGAAAACAGTTTAGTACGCCTAAAACCGTACAAAATAATGCTATCAGAATAAAATTAATACTTCACAGTTTTATATTACTAAAAATCACACTAATAAATTTCATGATGATCGGTCAATAATTTACCATAGGGCTCATATAAAGCCCACTCTGGTAAAATGTTATACAATTTGTGATATACGGTCCACAATAATCCATTTAAAACAGCCTTCTGAAATTCACTGCAAACGCTAAAACTAATTTTTCCGCTGTATTGACTAACATTTATGTGTTTTAATACCAGAAATCACTCTGCAGAATTTTGGGATGATTGGTTCATAGCTTACCATGGCTCCAATATAAGTTGCCCTCCTGAAAATCATTTATGTTCGGCTTAAACTGTTACGGATCATGATATTTTACTCAAGCTAGTTAAAGTTCCTAATAAAACTTACTGATTGTCTGTCAATTATTTAATATATGTCTTAACCACAAACAATTTTAATGCAGATGTCTGTTTTTATAAAGATAAATTAATAATAAATAGACATCATACAGAGATTACTCCCAAAACATTCGAACTGTCGGTGGAGGGGATCAAAGATTCGACACAGCCGAATATAATAGCACTCTTACTTGTTTTAGGCACATTTTGTTGAAGCATGTAATTTTATACAAATCTGTCCCCTATTGATTACAATTTTCACCAGGCGAATTAAGTACAAACAGAAAAACGAAAGCCCTCGCTTTGATAAATCCTGATTATTATTTTAAAATGGAAATTTCGATCGATATCGAATGCAGTAATTTGCCCCCTTGGGCCTGATTCTGGCAGTCGGGATCGAGTACTTTTTCGATTTGAAAGCAATTTAAAATTATTTTAGTTAATACTGAACGAATCAGAATTATTTTTTCAGTGTTGTTAAGCATAAATTTCAGTTTTACAATACTAAAACTATAATTTCGATTCGTTCAGCATCGACTGAAAGAATTAGAAATAAAATTGCTTGTGAATCGAGAATGTACTCGATCACGACTGCCAAAATTAGGCCCCTGCTTTGCATTTGTTCGATATCAAGAAGCCGTTCATAAAATTTTAAATAAAATACTATGTTAAATGCAATTTTTTTATTTTTTGTTTTATTAAGTTTATTTACAACTTAGAAGGTTAAAAGCAAAATTAAATTTACATAAAAAAATAAAATTGCTGTTAATAAGTACCGTTAATAACTAAACAGAAACTATACACAGAGAAAAGATTTGTACTTTTTCTGCTAAATTAAATACAAAAAAAAAAACAAGTTAGAGTGCTATGTTCGGCTGTGCCGAATCTTTGATACCCTCCACCGACAGTTCGAATGTTTAAGGAGTAATATCTGTATGATGTTATTATTATCTTAAACTGTGACGATTTGTTATTAATTATGGTTTTAGGCGACTAAACTGTTTTCCGGTAGTAGGGTTTATATGGGGCCTAGAGTAAATTATGGACCGATCATCACGAAATTTTACAGCATCATTTCTAGTCCTTTAAAACTGTGACGTACCAATTTCTGCTATGATAGCATTATTAATTATGGTTTTAGGTGTACTAAACTCTTTTCCGGCAGTAGGGTTTCTATGGGGCCTAGGGTAAATTATGTACCGATCTACACGAAATTTCACAGTATCATTTATAGTCCTATAAAACTGTGACGAGCCAAAATTTGTTATGATTGCCTTATTTTTTACGGTATTAGAGGTACTAAACTGTTTTCCGGTAGTAGGGTTTATATGGGGCCTAAGGTAAATTATGGACCGATCGTCACGAAATTTCACAGTGTTATTTCTAGTCCTAAAAAACTGTGACGTACCAAATTTTATTACGCTAGCGTTATTTGTTACGGTTTTAGACGTACTAAACTGTTTTCCGGGAGTAGTGTTTATATTGGGCTTTGGCTAAATTATGGACGGATCTTCACGAAATTTAACAGCGTGATTTCCAGTCAAATAAAACAAATTTTTGCGAAATCTTATCTTATTCCGTGCTTTGTTCCACCATTTATGTTATTTTTTGTAACAAAATTATCAATTTTTTTAGGTGGTGGTTCCACATTTTGATACATAGCTCTGGTCCTACTGAACCGATTTTGCTGGATTTCAATCCCAAACTGACTAGGATAAGTACAAGCAATTTGGCACCAAGTTTGTTCATTTCTTTTGAGTTGTTCGAAAGTGAGCGTGTTTTCAACAGTCGGACAGACAGACGGACATGGCTAAATCGACTTAGAATTAGGGATGAAACGATACGAGTAAATACAAGTACATATTCAATACTTTTATATAAGTACCAAGTATTTTTGTAATCGATACTTAGCAACCGAGTACCAAGTAGTATAGTAAAAAAATACTCGGTATCGGTCAAAAGTAATCGTTTAACTTTGGTATTGAAATTAATCTTAAATTTTTGATTATTTTCCAAAGCTGGAGCAGCAGTAACGGTATCAGGAAACCGTTTGACCAGTAAACACTAGGGATGCCAATCCCGAATACCGAAAACCCGGGATTATTCTAAAAATTTAAGTCCCAAATCCCGGGGATTGATATAAAAATGCCGAGATTTTGGGCTTAGTAAAAATTCAATATTAAATCATACTGGCCATTAATCTAATTCTTAACTGGTTACAAAACAAGTCACAAGTGAATAAATTTTACATGCAATGCATTATGTACCACGAAAACAAAATCAGATGGTGGGTCTTTTTCTAAGTGGATGATAATAGAAATGCGCACGCAAAATGCAAGTTGTGCAAAAAGGTGTTAACAACTTAAGGGGGTTCTACCAAAGGTCTTTTGACACATATAAGTTTATTTTATTAGATTAATACTTGCATATATATAATTGAGATAAAATAAATTAAATATTGCCATATAGCAGATATGTAGTTATTTATTTACGATACCACACAGAAGTGTTGAATGCGAATATTGGTTTCGTCGGCAGCATATGTTTGCGATAAAATAAGGTATCAATTATCTGACGTCATTAATTTGTTTAAGAATCTTTTTTTAAATATAAGATTAAATACATAATACTTCCATATTACTTTAAAAGAATACGTTAAACAGTTTTATTTTGTAATGAGTTTAATTTTCTTCATGAATTAATTTGTTTTAATTCTTATATATACATACATAAACATAAAATTATAATTATTATTATGAATTTTAAAATTGGCTTTTATATATGAAATCCCGATCCGTCCCGGGATCCCTTATTTGAATTAAAAATCCGGAATCCCGGGTTTCAAAAAAACCTGGTCCCGTTTGGCATCCCTAGTCAACACCTATAAACCTCATATCGTCTAGATCAATTTCTGGCTATAGGAAGTCCGTTATCAACCCGCGATAGCGAACACCATTCACGATAATTGCTTGGCCGACCTCATTTTCGAAGACGCCGCCAGCCGCAGAACTAACTGGTGAGCATGCACATATATTTTCCTATTTCCTACAGACCCGGTTTACTCAAATTTACGCGAAATTCTCCCGATTGTGGAAACATTTGGTCGATTATACCGACCAAAAAAATCACGATAAGCATTAAATGAATTTTGATTGAACGCCCATTTACGTAAAAGACTTTATTAATCTTAACGCACTGCTCAATTGTGTACCTCTCAACGGTCGAAGTTGTCAAATACTTAAACAAAGATAGGTCAATTTAAGTTGCGCAAAAAACTTTACGTTAAGGTGTGACTCACAATTAACATCATGGATTATGGTTTTACCACCCTTTATTATATATTTATCAATTTTAAAATAAAATACATAAACTATTTAGCTTAATTTCTTCGACCTTCTTAATATTTTTTCCTTTTTTTTTAAATTTGTTCGAAATATATAAAAACGAAAAATTCCCTGAAGAAGCTATCCATTGAGATAGCGAAATATTGGATAAATTTTAAATAAATATTCTTTACATTAAACGGACCTTAAGCTTGAGAAATTATTGAAAGGAAATAAAATACATATTTACATTTAAGATAAATTCATAGTGACATTGTTGATTTCCGGAATAAAAGGTGAATGAAGGTTGTTATCCTGAACGTTCTATAAAATTTTGTTTCCTAAGATAAAAAAGATTTTTCGAAAGGAAATTGGTACTAGGTGGTAACTAAAAGTGGTCTCAATCTTTACACTTATCGTTTTGCACAACAATTCTAATAGGTCGTAGTTCTTATTTTATTTTATAGTAATAAAACACTAATAAGAACGTTTTTAAATGCTGCTTTCTATTTTTTTTATCATACAAACCGATACAAGTACCCATACAAGTAACTAAGTATCGATACTTTTTTTTCGATTCTAAGTAGGTATCGATACTTTACGAGCGATACCACATCGAGTAAAAGTATCGATACCTTAGAGGTATCGTTTCATCCCTACTTAGAATTACTCAAGGATCCAGAATATATATACTTTATGGGGTCTGAGATGAATAATAAAAAAGTTTCACACGGAATGACAAACTTAATATACCCTCTTCACAACTAATTGTGGTGGAGGGTATAAAAAAACCAAAAAAAAAAAATCCGAATATATTTTATGTTTTCTAAAAAAACATTTATTTTATTACAATTTTTAAATTTTTTTTAATTGCCAACAACTTTTGAATAAAAATTCATTTTAAAATGAAACATTAAAGCCGAAACTTTTTTATTGTTAAAAAAATTATATATAAAAAGTGTAATAATTATAACAATATTTCATTTTAAATTCTATTTCTGGTTTAAAGTTTATTTACACAACAAGTTTTAAAATTAATAGCAGAGAAAGAAAAATTATTTCAAGGTTAATATTAATTAAAAAATAATTTATAAACAATTATGTTTTTTGTAGATTATTTTTATTTAAAAATTTTTAATAATTTAATACAATCAATCATACTCGTTTAAACTACATTCAAGCTTAAAAAATAACTGGACAAACAAATTTACATAGAAGATTAATTAAAAATTAAATTCAAACACAAACACACGATCTTTGAAACACACTTTCATTCATACTCATACTGTGGCAGATAAAATTGCTTATAAATTACAAAAGAAAAAAACTTTAAGGCCCGTTTTCACAACTTACAGGTAGCTTAAAGTAGACTTTAAATGCCCTTATAAAAAGTGTTCTATTATTAAAACTTTACGTTAACCTAAAGTGAGCGATAAAGTAGATTAAGGTTAATCCTACCTGGTAGGTTAAAGTAAAGTTGTACTAATGGAACAGTTTTTATACGGCCGATAAAATCTTACCTTTAGCTATCGGTAAGTTATGAAAACGGGCCTAAATATTTCAAACGATAAAGAGAACTTTTGTTAACTTTTAAGTTCTGGTATTTTCAGAATCTTTTTAAAATATTTTCAGTGGTTGCATTAAAATATTTTCTTGGTTGTTTTTTTAAATATTAGTTTCCTTTTTTAGTGTTTAACTATTAGTTTAGTTTTTAGTTAAAATTGTATATAAATAGTTGAAAATTGTTTAGCACTTTTATTTACTTTATAATTCTCAACAGGTTCATTAAAAAAATCTATTAAATAATTTTATTACTTTTTAGTTTTTTTTTTTAATTTAAAAAATAATTTTTTTAGTTAATATTTGTATTAAAAGAAATCGTTCGTTTTTATGGCAAAATATAATTATTATTATTTATTGTTTAAAAAAACAATAGTTTTTATTTTTTAAGTTTATATTTATATATATTTTTTTTTTTTTTTGGTGACTAGGAGCCGTTAGTATTTATTGACAAAAATAAAATTATTTTCATTACAAGAACTTTATTTCAGTGTAAACTGTAGCGGGGATCAAGATTCTCTAGAATATAGACCTAAAAAAATAACACTTTTTATAAAAGAGTTACATTTTTGTATGGTTCTAGTGTGTTTTCGAGTTCTCAAACGATGTGGTTCTTGTATTTTAAAAATTTCTTTCTATTACTAGTGTTAATAAAGGCAATTTTTTTTTACTAAAGTTAAACTCTTGGAGTTTTCTCTATAAGCTGTATTCAAAGCACTCATTATGGGCTGGTTAAGTTTTTTACAGATGCTCATCGGCGTGATAACCGTTACGTAAAGGTTGACGTTCCATTGAGTGATCGGTGGGGCGATTACGATTAAAGAAACCACACTGGAGAAGAAAGAAGGAAATGCAAAAGATTAAAATTAATTGAAAAGAAAAAAAAAAAATAAATAAAAACTCACTTTATAAAGCAGGAATATGAGCAATAATAAAATCAAAGCACCTGCACATGCCGCTAACACAACAACCCACAAAGGCACCACATCGGGCACGGGTGTGGGCTCAGGGATAGCCTTATAAAAGATCTCATGTGTTCGTATGATATCATCTTTGGGCTCACCAATATATGGCAATTTCGTAACATGTGAAACAGCCATTGTAGAAACATTAAGTGGAACGCTACCCGCTAATTTTTCCATGGATCTGGCCACCATACGTGTACGTATGGCAATCCAAACACCATCGTCTTTACCTAAATTGCGAGCTACACAACGTAGTGTTTCACATTTGGCAGCCTTGCAAGGTGAATTCAAATCGATTTGGGTTGGCTCACCGACTTCGGATTCTTCACGACGTACTCTTCGATGTGGTTGGGAAGACGAAGAGGAGTGAGACCATTTTTGAGAAGCCTGGGCACCTTGTTGTCCCCCTGTTGATTGACTGTTATAGTCTTCATCATAGTAATCTTCATTTTCGAGGCCATAATAAGGTTTGTTGCCACCGTAGTTAGATGAAGAGGAGGAGGTAGATTGACGGTAGTTGGCGTTAGATTGCGGGGCACCACTGGAATAGGTTTGATGATAATTGTAGCTGCCTCCCTGAGGTTGGCTGTGGGGGCGAAGTTCTTGTTCTACATTAGCACGGTTAAGGGTACCTAAATCTAAGGTACCTGTATGGAACCCTCCACGACCTCCAACAGCGGCCTTTTCAAAATTGACATCCCCGGTAGCGAAGTCATTGTAAGTGGCGGCACTGCCTACACGTTGATTATGTTGCTGATGCTGTTGTTGGGGTCTGTAGGCTCCGCCGGATGATGAAGAATATTGTACTCTTTGTGGGCTTCCCGATGCTACATAAGTTCTTTCGTATTGGGCTGAACCTTGAGGACCAGCCATTTGTATATGACCTCTAGCGTTATGAGAACCAACTTGAGCTTGACCCTGAGCTTGGCCTTGTTGGAATTGTTGTTGACCTGAAGCGCCACCAGCTTGTTGGTAATTAGCCGAGGCTTGTTGAGAATGTTGATAGCTTCTGGGTATACTGTCTAAACTGGTTACATATTCGGTGCTACTTTCTACCACATGAGGTTGACCTCTTTCATCATAATAAACCGAGCTATTTTTAGTTTGTACAACTACTGAAGGACCCGTTCCAGTGCCATTAGAGTTCCATGACCATGCCCAACTGCCACCAGAACCTGCCTGAGTATTGGCTTGAGCTGCAGCATTGGCACGTTGCGAGTGCACAAAGGAAGCATCTCCCGATGCGGCTTGCTCATCTTCTTTTTCCAAACGTCTTTTTTCTTCAACAGTTAATGTTCTGCCTCCACCAATAGATACCACATTAGCTCCACCTTGATTATGACCATGTGATTTTTCGATTAGAACTCCATTATGGCCACTTGAGCTAAATGAACTGGAACTAGAACTTGAACTTTCATAAACACCATGAGTTCTTATGACGGCACCTCTTTCCTCCAAATAGGATTTTCGTACAAGATTTTGATCCAACTGCAAATTCAAAGCATTAACATTAACATGAGGATCACATTGGATATTGCCATGGGTTTCGGGCTGATTTGTCATGTACATAAGATAGTCCCCAGCGGCAGTTTGATAGGGATAATGTATAAAAACTATGGCTTCATCAATGGTGGAAGGACCCTTGTTGAAGATATTGTACAAATGCACCACTTGGGGGCCCAAATCCTCTTCCTTAGTGGCATTTTCAATAGGTTGATAGTCCGAAGCCTTGTACAAAGCAAAGTCAGGCACTGAAGTACCATCAATAGCCAAATCTGTTTCCACCCAAATGCTAATACTCTTGCGTATAATATTGTCGAAATGAGACCCGGGTTTCTCAACATTTGTAGAGTTGGCTTCCATAAAGAAGTCATAACTAGGAGCCATACCAACTTTTTGGGATGGCAACATAACCACCTTAAAATTTGCTACTTTCTTGGATTGCAAAGGATTGCCAATGTCACATTTTAGTGTGTAATTGTTAGTCTCGGAGGGTGCCGTACAGGTAATGGGGGTATCAGTTTTATCGCCAATCTGTTGGATTTTTTTAAAGTCCAAATCCTTAGGCATAACCATATAGAAGGCAGCCTCGAAAGCGTCCTCATTCATGTTTGAAATCAAGACCTCAATGGACAAAGGTTCACGGGAGCCCAAAAGGTATTTATCAATAGTCCTAAAAACATAACGAAAAGGAAGGCAACATTAAAAACGATCTAAAAGAGAAACACTTTAAAATACTTACTTAATTTCTAATCTAAGATCAGGTTCACAAATATTATCAGCACCACAGTTCTTTTGTATATTAATGGCATCCCTTTGAACAATTTCACGATTTTGATCTATAACCGGCTCTAAAGCATCACGCTTACGTCTTACCAAACTTGCGGGTCTTCTACTGGAACGTAAATTGTAGCGTGTTTCAACTTCTAACGGAGTCAATTTATCTTGGACATTATCAATTAGATAAACGGTTTCATTGCGACAGAAATTCTTGCCAAAAGCCAAAGTTATTGTAAGATTACGTATATTGCGTCCCTCATCTTGTAGGAAGAACATGCGAGGGTTTTTGGGTTTCTTAGCATCCAATACCCAGGAAACATCAAATTCCAAAGCATTGGGCAAATATTCTCCGGTATAACTCCAGCAAGTGGTTATATCAGTACAAGCCACATGCTTGCCATCTCTTAGGGTTTGGCAGTGTTTCTCATCAATATTTATAAGTTTGGAGGGACTGGCAAAGGATGTCATGGAATTGACTGCAGCCACAGGGCGGGATTTGAAAATGAACACTTGATCGGAAGCATAAGCACCTACAGCCAAATCAGGATAAGTATTACCATCCATATCCAAACCACCAGACAAAGCAAAACCAAAAGTACGGGGATAAGGAGCACCCTCTACAATATCTTCGGATTGGATGATCTGAGAAGGTTTGGCCAAAGGACCATTGGGAGAGCCATGGAATACATAGACAACACCACGACCGAAAGGACCGTCATAAGGAGCACCAACTGCAAAATCACCAAAACCATCACGATTAATATCACCTAAGGTAGTCAAAGACAAGCCAAAACGTCCCTTGGTATTGAAACCGTCACGGATATGTTCTGTGGACCAACGAGTAGCCTGAAATTTTGAAATAAATTGGATCATGTTGGTTTTCAGAGAGGTTGCAACAAATACTTACATCACTTGTACTGGTTTGCAGTAGAATATACACACGCCCAACATCATATTTACCCTCTGTATTGCCGGGTTCACTGTACATAGGAGCACCAATAATCAAATCATCCAAACCATCACCATCAACATCAGAGGTAGTCATGGCATAACCAAAATATTCACCAATTTGGCGACCCGTTATATTGAATATATTCACCATATTCCATTTATTAACAACAATTTTACCCAATAAACCAGCACCTCTGGGCATACCAATGGCGATATCTTCTATACGGTCACCATTAAAGTCTCCAGTAATCATCGAGTAACCCAAATAGGAATCATCATCTGCCGAACTACTTTCGGAAGTAGAATATACTTGATTTTCGGGTCTAGTGACATCGTAGGAATAAGTTTGTCCTAAATGATTGGAAGTGAAATTTTAATGGAAATTAATTTGGGTTTTTAGGGGTTTTGAAAAAGAAAATTATTGTGCGATTATGTAGTTAAAAAGTGGGTGCTAAAACTAAAAAAAATATAAAATGGATAAACAGCCATAACAATCACCATTTAAAGCAAGACATTGACATAAACATGCGACAAAAATTTAAATACATTTATTTACCATTAAGAATTTACACCACTTATGAACTGATGAGCTAAAACCTTTAATAAGGCCTTAATACTATTTGTAGCGCGGTTTTAAAGGAGAAAATATTAGAGGTTTAATAAGTTATTGGCCTTTAAAAAATCTATCTGATAAAAGAAAAGTGGTACCAAGTTTAAAATATTATTTTTTTACCTTTTTATCAATAAGGTACTTTTTTAATAAGCATATTTTTTTTTGCCAAAAAAGTCGCTTTTACAAAGAGTACTTTTTTATTTTCTTTACCAAATAAATAAATTTTTGATAAAAAGTACCCTTCACCCAATAAATTTGTTATCAAAAAAGTCTATATTCGGTTCTGGCAAAGTTTATATATCTTTCACAAATGTAGGAACCCTACCGTACCAGGAAGACGTTCGTGTGGGCCCAGTTTAAATAATTACACATTAAAATAAATACACTTAATACATAAGAAATATCACAGCCAAATTGGCTTCGTAGCTCGTTTAGTATTTCAGCTATTGTGCCTAATCCATAAAAACGGGGATTAAAAAAGGAGTAAATTTTATACAACCCGATCCATTATAAACCAGTTGCGTTAATTTTTATAATAATTATTTTATTATGCTTATAAAGGTCGTATTTTTGCTCATATCTTAGCGATTTTTGGACCGATCTGGTTGAATTAAGATACCAATATATTTCAGAATATATATGATATAAATGTATACATAAGCAAGGTTCCCATTATATCTGCAGTCTTCGGAATTTTGATTTCAACATCCACATGCACATACGGATATCAACTTTGCTAGTCATAACGTCCACTTTAGACAAGTAATTCTTAACAGAAACACTAATATAATGTTATTGTTAAGTATAGACTGCTAATGTTAAAGTTTCTCTCATGTTTTAACACGGATGTACAAACATGTGTTTTAACAACTCTTTTATGACATGAAATGATGTTTCAGCTTGACAGCAGTAATTTTGTTGATTTTTTTTTTTATAGCACAATTTTTATTCGGCACTGTACTGGGTACTGTACTCTACCATTGAGATATTAAACATTTAATATGAAGTCTTAACAGCAACTCATGTCTGTTGTAGACGGGGTGTAAAGGTAGAAGTACATAACACGCGTTAATTCGCCGAGGAGTGTCGAGCATTTTACAACTTAATCGCATGAAAAATGGCAAGTTAAACAACGCGCGTTATAAAAGCAACACCTTGCTAAAAGAGTTCTTGGCTTCGGCTCTTTTGTATTTGTAGTCCTGGTTTCCTTTATTATACAATACTGTATGTTTTCTAACCTCTTCAAAAAGTTTTGATTTTAAAATTTTGCTAAAATTATTCTTTTTTATTGTCAGCTGATTATTTGTTAAAATATCATAACACGTTAAAAAGTTTAAAGTAAACGCGTCATAACTTTTTGAATGTAACTTGTTCTGTGAAAAAACTCTAGCTTAACTTTTAGACTGAAATCTATAGCGCGCTCGCTTAAAGCTAGTTTACACTATCTCACAAGTGTTACGAATTGCATAATACTTTGTGAGATAGAAATCTAATGAGTTTTGTTGCGACTGTCAAAAAATCTAATTTATCATGACAGTTTGTGTTCACACCATCACACAGTATAAATATTCACACATGAAATAAAATGCAACCCTGATCCAATGTAAAGTATTATTGTTTAGAAAATTTTCCGAAAACGATGAAGTTGTATGGAATGGTAAAATTTTTTATAATACTTGCCATTTTCGTGACACATTGCATTCACACTATCACACTTTGTCATATTACTTGAGTTTTTGATATGTATTAATACAAGGTATAAAAGTTTAATCTAGCCATTAGCAACGCGTGTTATGTACTTCTAATTTTATGATTTCAAATAAAGGACCTGTTCTAAAAATCACACCTGTGATTTTGTGGTGTTCTAAAAGTCATACCGTTTTTGTGTTTCTCGGTGTGCTTCCGGCAATTGAAAATCATACCGAAACAAACAAAAACGGAACACCAATTTTTGAAATTGAAATAATTTGAGATCACGTGATTTGAGTTATTGTAAGTTTCTGAACAGTACATTTTTGGATCTAAGGATCTATCCTGTGGTGAAAGAAAACACTTTACAGAATTTTTTTTACTAAAATGTCGCATTTTAAGAAAGTAAGTTTTTGACCAAAAAAAAAATTCATTTCCAAAAAAAAAAAAACTTCCAATAAAACCTGTTTTTAAAAAAAAATATAAAAATTTTTACTACTCTTAGGCCCGTTTTCACAACTTACCGATAGCTTTAAGTAGACTTTAACCGGCCTTATAAAAAGTGTTCCATAATTAAAACTTTACTTTAACCTTAAGTGAGCGATGAAGAAAATTAAGGTTCATCCTACCTGGTAAATTAAAGTAAAATTCTAATAATGGAACACTTTTTATACGGCCGATAAAATCCTACCTTTAGTTATCGGTTAATTGTGAAAACGGGCCTTATAGTTTTCTTTATATAATTCTTTATATTTTTTATATTATTTAGTACATTTTTAACTCAAATAGTATATGTAAAGAAAAAAGTACCCTTGTACCAAAATATAATCTTTTTACCTATAAGCACCTTTTTACTTAGACATTACAACATAAAAGTACTTTTTCACCAAGAAGTTCCTTTTTATAATAAAGTACATTTTTCCCGTAAAATTTAACTTTTTAACAAAAAATAACTTTTTATATTAAAAAGTACCTTTTTTAACCTAAAAGTATTTTTTTTTACCGTAAAGTACCTTTTTTTACTAAAAAGTATCATTTTACCAAAAATGAGCTTTAAGCCAAAAATTAACTTTTACCAAAAAGTACCTTTTAAAAAGAAGTACCTTTTTACTTAGACTTTATTTTTGAATAATAAAAAAAAAACATAAAAGTACTTTTCCACCAAGAAGTTCCTTTTTATCATAAAGTAAAATTAAACTTTTTACCCAAAAATACCTTTTTTTATTTTAAAAAGTACCTTTTTTTAATATTAAAGTATTTTTTTTTTACCGTAAAGTACCTTTTTTTACCTTAAATAAGCTTTAAACCAAAAATTAACTTTTGCCAAAAAGTGTCTTTTTTTACAAAAAAGTACCTTTTACCACAAATTAGCTTTTACAAAAAGTACTCTTTTATTAAAAATTACCTTTTTACCAAAAAATTTCTTTTTAACAATATGTACCATTTTACCAAAAAGTACGTTTTACAAAAAAGTACATTTCTTACAAAAATGTTCTTCTAACCAAAAAGTACCTTTTAACCCAAAAACTAAAATTTCACAACAGAAGTAAACTTTTTACCGAAAAAAACTATTTTTACAAGATAAAAATTACCAGAAAAATGTAAATAACTTACCAAAAGTTTATTTTTAGCATTTAGATTTTGTCTAGATAAGGCCATTAACTTTTAAATACCCCTAATATCTCTTACACTTTTTTATTATAAGTTTTAAATTTTAAATACATATAAAACAAATCCTTTAAATTAAAGTCGATATTGTTAAGAAATAATGGAAGGATATGAGAGTATAGATGATTTTGAAATGTGTGTGGTAATGTTTTTTGCTTTTTAATCAAACCAATGACCAAATATTTAAACAAAAATATTAATAAATCAAAAATGATCATGATAACGTTAATGATTTTGCTGAAGAGGTGTGATTATACCATTCCGATGATATTTCAGAATTAAATAACTTTTGTTTAAAATGCTATAACTATTACAAAAAAAAAAAAAACTAAAAAAAGAGAAGAAATAAAGCTCAGCCTCAGCAGCAGGCATACGATGACGAGTATTGTTTGATTTATGATCATGGCGTATTTTATTTGACTGAACATAAATGCAACTGAAGAAGTCATTTTACAAACGGGTCAGTATAATGCAATAAGAGTTTTTCTTAAGTTGTAAATAGAAGCGTTTAATATAGATAAAAGTAATAAATAATTTTTTAAGTGTAACATTTTAAAGAAAACACCAGAAATAAAAGCATTAATCTTATAGATAAAACAAAATGAATAAGAAAATTAAACTTAATTTTTAAAGAACTAACTAAAGCTTTTTGAAATAATTTGTCAATAGTAATTGATTTGATTGATGATAAATAATATTATAATATACAAAATTTTTAATTAATTTTTTAATTATTAAAACGATTTTAATATGCAGTTTTTTATTTCATTTTAATTTAGCGTTCGTTTTGTTTTAAAATTGTTTAAAAAGACCATTTTTATGATTTAGATCTTTTTTATAATTTTATTACCTCCGGTACCGAAAGGCTGATAAAATGGCGGCTTATAGGGAAATGTTGCATCTGGCGATACTGAGTAGGCTTGTCCTTTAGTTTGGTAATGGATTTATTTATTTATTTATTTTTTTTTTAATAAATTTTTTAATTTAAAGGTGATTAACAACACATTACACACAACATTTTTGGTTTTTATTATTTTTTTTAATTAGAAATTATTTTTAAAGATTAAACAAATTTAGACAGTTATGCGTAAAATTTGATTTTGTGGTTTTGTAATTTTATTTTGTTTTGTAGGATAGTGCACAGTAGTGGAGTATAAACACGAGCAGAAAACAAGAAAGAAATATTTGAGTTTTGATTAATATTTAAAAAAAGGATACAATTTATAAAGCATTAAAAATATTTAAAACTAGAAGAATAATTATTTCTATATAAACACTTATAAATAAATTTTTATAATTAAGTTTGAAAATTGAAAGGAAATTTGAAAGATTTTATTTGAAAATTTATTTAAGCAATTCACAAAGTGTTCTATTGTGGTATATTGGATGTTTTTTTTTTAATTTTAATGAATTTCACATTCTAACTAATATGAAACAAAAGAAAACTTTGTGAAGAAACCTCGCCCCCGTTTGTGAGGTCCCTGGTAGCGATTTGAGTTCATAATCCCGCAAGATTATACACTCACCCCTTGTTTAGGAGCTGGAGCTATCTAACCTGCGCTGCTTTAAGAAAAATGCTAGCAGCATCTGTTGAGTAGCAATTCTCCCATAGGTGGTGAAAAATCAGCTCTTTAGTGGACTTTTCAGGATTTTTTCACCGAAAATTATCATCATCCTTAAGATGAACCCAATTCCCGGATAAAAGAAAAGCAGAGCGGATAGAGAGTAGAAAAGAACTTTTCAATGTACAGGTCGACGCACAAAACTTTGATGTAGGGCAAAATTATGCAAAAATAGAAGAATTTGACCCAAACTAATAATATTTTGCATGGATATGATAATAATAAACAAAATTTCAAGTTTTGAAAAAATTTCGTCAAAGGATTCATGTAAAAATTTAATTCGGCAACTCTTTTTATGTTGAATTGTTGAAAATTAGCAAATCAATCTAAATATAATTTTAAAATTGATGTACTTTACTCTATATATATACGGTCTTCAAATGTGTATTGGTTCATGAGTTATAGCTATTTTAGTGAACACTCAATTCATTCCGAAACATGTATTACTATTCCCATACAAATATGAACAAAATGTACTCCATTTTGAACTCCTCCGAAACGGCTTGACCGATTTTTATGAAATTTTGTATGTGTGTTTGTTAGGTATGAGAATAGGTCGTAGAGTATATTTTATATCGCTAGAGGGCGCAACATATTGCAATAGGGGTAAAAGCACCCATTCCCCAATCTTCTAAACTAATCAACCGGTTTTCTTAAAATTTTGCATGCAGGCAATGTAACATATGAAAGAGAATAGGGAACTAGGGTAAGGGGGCTAAAAGCTCCCCCTCCCTATATCTTCGTAACTAATCAACCGATTTTTTTGAAATTTCACAGGCAAATAGTGTTACAGTTGGAAACAACTATAGCCTATACTTTTTATTATTTAGGGCGTGAAATAGAGCAAGAGGGGCAAAAGCTCCCCATCCCTCTATCTTCTCAACTAATCAACAGGTTTTCTTAAAATTTGGTATGCATACACTGTAACATCGAAAAGAGGACAGGGCATTTAATAGGACAAGAGGGGTAAAAGCTCCGCCTCCCTATATCTTCTTAACTAATCAATTAATTTTTTTAAATTGGGTAGGCCAATAGTGTGACATCTGGAATGAAATTATAGGCTATATAATTTTTTCTTACAATTTAGCTAGCAGACACTGTTACATCTGAAAGAAATAAATTATGTGGCAAAACAACGTTTGCGGGCCAGCTAGTTTTTTATAAATTCTAGCAAGGATACAAAAAATGTAAATATTTCAAATTTAAAATGTTTCATACAAAAATATTAAAAACAAGTACAATTTGGTGTTCCGAAAAAAGCACAAAAACGGAAAATGTGGTTAATTTTTTTCTTTCCATCAATAGTAAGGGCACTCAGTTTTTTCTTAATTTAAAGTAAATTTCTTATTTTTTTGTAAAAACAGCCTAGCCTGCATTTTTTTGAGGCTATATAATAATGCCTAATAACGGTAGATTTTCTTGAAGTTAGTTTCTTTAAACCGTTAATTTTTAAAAAATATAGGATAATTTTATCGTACAGAAAAATATTTATAGCTTTTAAACTAAAGTACTAAATTATAAAAAAAAATTAATGCATTTTGGGCCTCTTATATCTCTAAGTTAGAACTCAAATGTGTTTAGATTCTCTTTTGATTTTTAGTGGCGGACACTTGGTTTATTAAACGGCAGAGAAAATTTAAAAAAGTATTCACCCAGTTTTTTTATTTGTCCATCAAAAATTTTTTTTACTTTTCTTAGTTACGGCAATACTTTTTTATGATTCATCCAGAGCAGAACTAATACATACTTTAAATAAAGTGTGGGCTCATATCAAAGAAGAATCTCTTTTTTACCAAATACTAACTTAAAAATTGTGGTACTTTAGAATACATTTTTAATAATTTTTTTGCTAGTAATGGGTGATTTTTTAAGAGCTTTAGAAAAGTTAAAAAAAAACACATCAAATTCAGAAAAATTCATGAAATCTTTATTTGAATCGATAGTACGGTCCATATTATTTAATGTTTGAAGAACTTTTCATGCAAATGTTGACCGTGACTGCGACTCAAATGGTCCATCCGCTTAGACCAATTTTGGCATACTCTTTCCAACATTTCGGCCGGTATCTCATGAATAAATGCTTCAATGTTGTCTTCCAATGCGTCAATTGAAGCGGGCATGTGTGTATAGACATGAGCTTCAACATAGCCCCACAAAAAAAAGTCTAAAGGCGTTAAATCGCACGATCTAAACGGCCAATTGACCGGTCACGAACATGAAATAAAATGTTTACCGAACTCGCCTCTCAATAAGTCCATTGTTAAGCGTGAACCGCACCAAACTGTGACTTTTTCTGGATGCATTGGTAGCTCTTGCAATGCTTCTGGCTGATCTTCACTCCAAAATCGACAACTTTCTTAACAGAGCACGCATTTTGATAATAAAATTTAATAATTTGCAAGCGTTGTTCGTTTGTAAGACGATTCATGGTTAAATTATAGACCAAACTGAAGATGTTTGACAGTGAAACAAAACACGAAACGTGCGTCAGCTGTTTAAACCAGTGTTGATAAAAATATAATAGCTAAAAATCACCCGATACATGAATTAAGCTTAATTTTTCTTGTAAAATTTTATTTAAAATTAGGACAAGTTTAGCGACCTCTAGCACAGGCAAAACGTATTTAACATATAAAAGGTTATTCCTACATGTAATTTATTGAGATACGAATACAGTACAGTAATTTTTTTAAACATTGGAACAACATTGTTTCACCTTATTTTTGTATATGGAACAAAGTACTGTGCGACGTAGTCGACGTAGCGTTTGCAGAGTTTTGTAGGCGAAGAACGTGCTACAGGCAAATTGTAAAATTCTCTTCACAGGATGCTCCTAAACCACTTTAAGGGGTTTAACGGCCCCTGGGAACTATTAATGTTGTTTTTTAAAATTTTTTTATTTAAAATTTCCTTTTAATTTTAAGATAACTAAAAAAATACAAGTATGTATGTATGTATATGTACATATTTACATAAAAAATTGTCTATAAGATAAATGGAAGTTTCAATAGTCTGTATTTTAAATGCTTAATATTCCATTAAGTTAATTAGTCTGGACTTAGATATTTGACCAAAGCTGGATAATGTATAGTTGTCCTGAAGTCTGTCTCTCCTGACAGCTAGAAACTTATAATTCTGTGGTTTTAATGGGCAACCGCGTATGGCTTGAAATCAACATTTTCAGGAGAGCCGAAAAACCATTCTAGAACAAATTATGCTCTAGGTATTGAATTTTTTGAACTTTGTTTTGACGCTAAAATTTGGTATTGGTATCGAAATTATTGGTCCATCTTTTTTCAGAAATTTTTAAAGCCATGTAAAACTAAGCAAAACGGCATCAAAATTCAAAAATCGAAAAAAATTGACATTCGCGATTGGCCACGAAAACCACAGAATTATTTATTTATTATGTAATGCAGAAAGTATTGTGTATGCACTACCAAGCCGGAAAAGTAGCTGTTACCGGCCAGCTCATTTAGTTCTATTAAAGTTCCATTTACTTTTTTTTATATTAAATATATGTAAGAAACATTATAAAATATATGTATTTATTTATAATTCTACCATTAATTAACAAACTTTATTTAGTAATTATTAAGTTTAAACAGTTAAAACAAGATAATAAAAAAAATCTAGACTTAATTATATTTACATATAAAGAAATATAAGATACATTGATATATTTTTACAGAATTGTTAAAAAATAATAATAAAAAAATGTGAAAAAATAATTCTTAAAATAAAATTTGCCTTAAAGACATCAGCTGCAATGTATGCTTTGTTTAAAAATTTGAATAAAACCCTCAAAGTAGGCAATTCAAAATTTATTTCAAAATCTTCCTTCTATGGAGTAATTATGAATGTTGTGAATTATGAATTTTAAAGTAATATTGTGTCTATTGATTTTTTTTAAATTAAATTAATACTTTGGAAGTATATTTGCTTTTCGATATTTTTATCTCCTATAAATATCAATTTCGTTCTAGTACAAATTCTAACGATGTTCATGCAGATTGTATAATGAGATCCATAATACTCGTAAGTATGCTTTGGTTTTTAGTCTAAAAAGTAAAAGTAAACTTTTCTTAACTAAATAACTTAATAAATCCTTAAAAAATTCTTAAATATTAAATGCTTATGGGAATAGTTTTTTATATTAAAAAACTAAGGTTCCAAATTTTAAAATTTTGGCAACATTTTTCAATTAATTTTAACTAAAGGGTTAAAGGTAATGCACACCTTCAAGGGAAGTTTTTTGCCCAACTTAATTTGACATTTGTTTGTTTCAGTTGTTGAAGCCTTTTACGAAAATGGGCAATCAAATCAAAATGTATTGCATGCACTTCGTGATTCTTTTGTTCAGCATAATCGACCAAATGCGTCCGCAATCGGAAGAATTATGTGCAAATTGCAGCAAACCGGGTCTTTAGGAAATGTGAAAAAACCTGTTTGGTGCGGCTTATGAGATGGCGGCGTCATCGGGCCGTATTTCTTAGGAAATAAGAGTTGGCCAAGCAGGTGCCGTTAATGGCGTTTGCTATCGCGATTTTTTAACGGACTTCTTGTGCTCAGAAATTGAGGATATGAACCTGGACGACATGTGGTTGCAACATAATGGTGCCACTTGCCACATGGCCAACGAAACAATGGCTCTTTGGCGCGAGAAATGCAATGACCTTGTTATCTCACGTGGTCCCGATGGTAATTGGCCGCCACGATTATGTGACTTGACACCGTTGTTGGACTTCTTTCTTTGAGGATATTAAATAGAAAGGGTGAGATAATTCGGAACATTAACCACATTGAACCGCAATTATGTCTCAGAGTCGTTGAAAATATGGACCATCAGATAGAGGTATGTCTCCGAAGCCCTGGCGAGCATTTGGATGGTAGCTGGTTTTACATAATTGACAAATATCCTTCTACAATATAGATCAACCGGTTGATTCAATAAAGGAGTGGATGCACATCAAATCAAGGTCGGAGAGACTAGTTTTGTCTCTTAGAGTTCTTTGACCAAACAGTTTGAGTCTGTGGTCCCCGAATGCTAGAAAATTAAAGAAAATATGAACTAATTCGATCTATTATTACACTTGGCCCTGAATTTAGGGCTTAACATGATGTATATAAGACTCGGCAAATATATAGAATAGAAAGCTTGTACTCCTGTTTAGTTTAATTTTACAATAATACAGGGTGGAAAATAATGAACGTTATGATTTAGTAAGTGAATAGTTTTTTGTTTACTTTTATTTTGGTTTTTACAGAATTAGCTTTGAAAAACTTGGGAATTTTATGATGACAGCACAGAAAAAGCACCAAAGTTCTACAATTTTATGTCTAACGTCGTCATACGATTATTCACACAGACACAAAGATCATATCTAATAAACAGCGATGAGGCCATTTCAATCTCAAAAATTATAGGGCACCTAAAACCCAAGATTAATTGTTAAACATCAAGTGCACCAGCCATTTAGTTGCACAGGAGGGTGTGGAATATTTTCAGAAAAGATCAAAAAGAAACGACGAACAAGTTGCGGTTAATGTGAATGACATTTAAAGCCGGACAATGATTGAACATTTTTCAAGGCCAGATGTAAAAAAAATCCAGAATTGTGGTTCTAACAATATGGAGTCAGAGCTCACACAGCTCGTTCAACTATGACTCTTTTTTAGGCGAACATAATGTTACTAAGCCTCCACTCTATAAAATACCAAAATGTATGCTATATGTTTAGATTACTAACAAATCCTTCAAATAGGCAACATTTTTTGTAAAACAAAATTAAAAAATAGTTTTAGGTTACAATTACTAACTCCTAGACCCCATTCACACTCGGCAAGTAACTTGCGCAAGTCTCTTGCGCAACTCCTGATTTGTAGACGTCAGCGGTAAGGTCGGGATATTGAAAAAAATTTTGTACAGACTTTGTTGTACGCGGGAAGTAACTTGCGCAATTAGCTTGCCGAGTCTGAAAGGGGTCCTACATAAACACTATTAAAATTTTAAATTTAATCTTATAATTGTACTTATACCGACTTATTCTACTACATAACATGCAAATTCTCATAATTATTAAAAGTTTTTTTTTAATAAAAATTTTACAAATGTTCTTAAATTTAGTGGAGAATTTTTGCTAGAGGGGACAAAATCAACACACAGACACACAATTGTACTTTTATACGAAAAAAAAACTTTAAATCTACATAAAAGGAACATGCAAAATGTTTGTTTGTTCTAACCAAGAGAACAAAACAAATCCTTGACTCCAAAAATTAGCAACAAGGATGACGTATAATAGAAAGATTTTTTTTAAAATTAATTTCAACCTGATACTAGAGGGGTTTATTATATTTCTTAAGGCATTCATTCCGATATTGAAAATATGGGAAAATAGGGGGCATATTACGGAATTCGATATTGATCGAAATCTATATAAAACAGGATGTGTGTATGTATGGACTCCAAAACGGCTGGGCCGATTTTGATGAAATTTTCAGGGAATCTTCAGAATATTCAGGCGGGTGACACTGTGCAGTCTGATTTTTGATTTTCGGCAAAATCCAATTTTCATAATGGACCACCAATGACATCTATATAATTTGGATGATTTTTTCTTTAAAATGATCGCGATGGTCCAACTTCGATTTATGCGAAAAGAAAATTTTGATCCCGCCCACTTTTACGTCCACTTTTTTTTGAATTGCCTATAATCAGAAAACGGCTCCATCGATTTGACAAATTTTTCTTTCAAATGTTCGTATTAATCCATTTTAAGTTTTCATCGAAAGAAAAATTTACCACGCCTACTTTTACGCCCACTTTTTCTATAAAGCGCATAACTTGAGAACGGCTTTACCGATTTGGACGATTTTTTATTTAAAATGATTACCATGGTCCAACTTAGGTTTTTACGGAAAGATAATTTTGCCCCGCCCACTTTTTTCGATTTACCTTAAATCAAAAAACGGCTCCATCGATTTGACAAATTTTTATTTCAAATGTTCGTATTAATCCATTTTAAGTTTTCATCGAAAGAAAAATGTACCACGCCTACTTTTACGCCCACTTTTTCTATTAAACGCATAACTTGAGAACGGCTTGACCGATTTGGCCGATTTTTTCTTTAAAATCATCGCCATGGTCCAACTTAGGTTTTTACGGAAAGAAAATTTTGCCCCGACCACTTTTTTCGATTTACCTAAAATCAGAAAACTGCTCCATCGATTTGACTAATTTTTCTTTCTAATGTTCGTATCTTTTTAACGGATTTTAAAAATCGAACGCAAACATTTTTCCTAATTTGGACAGGACAACGTCTGTCGGGTCAGCTAGTTTTCTATAAAATTGTATTATTACTTTGATCGATAAAGAATGCCGTAATTTGCCCCAGGTCTTATAAATTCTTTAAAAAAGATAGAGAAGAAAACATACAAATTTTTATTCAAATATTTTCATTACAATTAGAACACAATTACTTTGCAAAAGATTTTTACTAAATTTTATTATTTTTTGTTTGTTTAGGAGACTACAAAAAAACCTTAAGGAGTTAAATCAATTCTTTGGAAGGGAACTGTTGGTTGGTTGGGGGAGGGGAGGGGGGGGGTTGGTAGCTAAAACAACTAGTAGAGAATATTAAAAACAATAATACAACAATAATTATTATTTAATTTTCTTTAAAAAAAATTCTACTTTTTATATAAAAAAAATTCAAATAAATAAAATATAACGTACAATATTGAAATAAATAAACTAAATACATAATACAAAAATAAACAGAAAGAATAAAAAAGAGAAGGGAAATAAACAAAAAAAAGAAAAGAAAAAGAACATACCTTGCCAGTACCAGCTACCAGGAGCACCAACATACAAACGATCGCCTCCCTGAAAATGTACAAGAAATCAAAAAACTTATTTAAATTTACACCTTTTCTTGTTTTTCTTTTTAAACAAATTTGAATACAATATGTCTGCAAAATGTAGTTATTCTGGGTTTAAATAGAATTGTTAAGAAAAAATGGCTACAACAAACTTAACGATTACTACCAAAAATCGAAGTGTTAATAATGATTTTTTGTTTGTTTTTACCTCAGTTTAGTCCGAAATTTATGCAAAATATTAAAAATTCTGAACACGTTTTGAAACCGAATTGATTTTATGTTTTACTACTTTTTTTTTATCAAAAAAAAAAAAAAAAACAGTTCTTTTGTTAAAAAAAACGTGTTAAATTTGTTAAGCCTTTTTGTGTTTGGAATATTCTTTGTTTGGTTTAATGGGAATTGTTTATTTTTGGAATTCGTAGTTTCCTTAATGGATTATACTTACACCACTGGCAGCAGCACTGAACCCAGCCTGGCAATAGCCTTGACGATGGTAGCCCCAATTGTCTGAAATTTCAAGAATAAAGATTAAGGATTAGAGGAAAATAATTTTAAATTAACAAATATTTAGCACAACACATTGTTAATGGTGTTTAATTTTCTTAAATGAATATGGGCATTTCCAGCAGAAAGTCTACATTATGTAACGTTACGTAACGCAAGCAAGCAAATAAGTATTTAGGCCTATGTTGTTCAAATGTTATTTCTTTTGTTACTAAATGTAGAGCGAGTTGCACTTTACACCAAAATATTAAGAAGTTAATTATACATATAAAACTTTGTTTGGTAAACAACTTTAATTTGCTGGCGTAACGTTATGAAAAGTAGACATTTCGCTGAAAATTTCTGTATAGAGGGTTCTAAAACTCCAATTATCGATTAAACGCAGAGAAAAAATTTCAATATGGTCACCTCCAACAAAACTACTTTTAACGGAAATATTAAACTTTGTTTTGGATAATTTAACGATAGTATTGGTACCGGCAGCCATATAATGGTTGAATTTGTCCCTAATAAAGAAGTCATAACATAATATTGTATGGTTGCCGGTGACTATAATATGTTTGTACATTTTCGTTTAAAATACAAAGTTTTGTCAAAGGTAACGACCTTATTGCAAAATATTTTTTCTCTGGGTGTACTTTTTGAAAATTTTTCTTTGCATACTTCAAATTCACTGGTTTATTTGCTAAAGCCAATGAAGTCATGTAACCTTTTGGCAAATGTAATTTAAAGGCTTTAAATCGCACTTTCTGGCGCTCAATTATTCTAGCAACCAACCAAACAACTGCTGTTGTCAATATTTTGTTCTCATTTAAATAGTCAACCGTCAACCGAAAATTACTTTGTGGTTCAAAGTTTTTCTTGGGATTCAAAAATTAATTATCAAGGTTACGTTATAATGTGCTAAGTGCCCATTTCATACTATTGACAAACTGAAGTTTATTGTTGATGGGATAAGCTATTCCTATGAGCATTTCACTGGTTGCTTAGGCCAGATCGTCAGCAAACTTCATCTAAAGATTTTAGAAAAACTAAAGATATCATACAAATAAAACTGTTAAGCGAATAAGAATTATAAGCCCAAGTTTAACTTGTAACAATATCAAAGCTTAAACAAAAACAACAACAATAAACAGTGAGTTTATCTTTTCTTACAATCCCGACCACAATTGGTTGGTTTTTTGTCAACTCTAAATGAAGTTGTAAGTGGGTAAAGAAAAAACAAAAATAAAACAAATTTCTTTATTTTATTTTGCCAGTTCAGTTTTATTTACACTGCCACATGCATATTAGTTTTCAAAGTTTTTCTTGGGATTCAAAAATTAACTATCAAGGTTACGTTACGTTGCCGGTGACTATAATATGTTTGTACATTTTCGTTTAAAATACAAAGTTTTGTCAAAGGTAACGACCTTATTGCAAAATATTTTTTCTCTGGGTGTACTTTTTGAAAATTTTTCTTTGCATACTTCAAATTCACTGGTTTATTTGCTAAAGCCAATGAAGTCATGTAACCTTTTGGCAAATGTAATTTAAAGGCTTTAAATCGCACTTTCTGGCGCTCAATTATTCTAGCAACCAACCAAACAACTGCTGTTGTCAATATTTTGTTCTCATTTAAATAGTCAACCGTCAACCGAAAATTACTTTGTGGTTCAAAGTTTTTCTTGGGATTCAAAAATTAATTATCAAGGTTACGTTATAATGTGCTAAGTGCCCATTTCATACTATTGACAAACTGAAGTTTATTGTTGATGGGATAAGCTATTCCTATGAGCATTTCACTGGTTGCTTAGGCCAGATCGTCAGCAAACTTCATCTAAAGATTTTAGAAAAACTAAAGATATCATACAAATAAAACTGTTAAGCGAATAAGAATTATAAGCCCAAGTTTAACTTGTAACAATATCAAAGCTTAAACAAAAACAACAACAATAAACAGTGAGTTTATCTTTTCTTACAATCCCGACCACAATTGGTTGGTTTTTTGTCAACTCTAAATGAAGTTGTAAGTGGGTAAAGAAAAAACAAAAATAAAACAAATTTCTTTATTTTATTTTGCCAGTTCAGTTTTATTTACACTGCCACATGCATATTAGTTTTCAAAGTTTTTCTTGGGATTCAAAAATTAACTATCAAGGTTACGTTACGTTGCCGGTGACTATAATATGTTTGTACATTTTCGTTTAAAATACAAAGTTTTGTCAAAGGTAACGACCTTATTGCAAAATATTTTTTCTCTGGGTGTACTTTTTGAAAATTTTTCTTTGCATACTTCAAATTCACTGGTTTATTTGCTAAAGCCAATGAAGTCATGTAACCTTTTGGCAAATGTAATTTAAAGGCTTTAAATCGCACTTTCTGGCGCTCAATTATTCTAGCAACCAACCAAACAACTGCTGTTGTCAATATTTTGTTCTCATTTAAATAGTCAACCGTCAACCGAAAATTACTTTGTGGTTCAAAGTTTTTCTTGGGATTCAAAAATTAATTATCAAGGTTACGTTATAATGTGCTAAATACCCATTTCATACTATTGACAAACTGAAGTTTATTGTTGATGGGATAAGCTATTCCTATGAGCATTTCACTGGTTGCTTAGGCCAGATCGTCAGCAAACTTCATCTAAAGATTTTAGAAAAACTAAAGATATCATACAAATAAAACTGTTAAGCGAATAAGAATTATAAGCCCAAGTTTTACTTGTAACAATATCAAAGCTTCAACAAAAACAATAACAATAAACAGTGAGTTTATCTTTTCTTGCAATCCCGTGGTTAGTTGTTGACTCAGGAAGTTTTTGATTGTCGCCCAAGTTCGATATTGTGTACCCTATTAGATAGATAGATATATATGTAGAAGACCATATGCACTGCGATATAGGGGATATTTTGTGCAACCTATGTAAATAACCCTGCCCAGAGTGCCCCGGTTGGCTAGCTGAAGTGTGTTGGTTGCGGGTTCGATTTCCACCAGAGACTTTGGTCTCCTGCAGACAAGCGTAGAGATTATGGATTTCAGTTGGCTCATCATTAGCCCCCCGAAAAATTTCCGACTGGAAGTCCCCAAGGTGGGACAACAGCAGAGAAGATGTTCCGACGTTTCGTCATCAACTTCACAGAGTCTGCATATCTTGGTACTAATATTACCCATTGTAAACTGTTGGTATCTGAGACCACAGTGCCCCGTAAATAGGCCAATAAGTAGCCTTACGTTCCCCTTCTCGGGACATAATCATGAATCTCTTGGACTGTCTTAATCCAGAATTGGACGTCCATGTGTAAAGTTGTTCATGTAATGCCTTCCGTAAGCAAGATGTTTAGCGAATATTAACATGTCTATCTTATAAGCCGGCTTTTTTTCGTAGCTCATTCTCAACTGGGTACTGTTTTATTGTTTAAATTTAAAATTAATATGTTGTATTCGATCAGTAAATGCAAATATGGAAAAACTTTTGTAATTTGTTAATAAATTCGTAAAAAAAAATCCCAAAATACCCTAAAAACTGGAATTTAAATATTTTTTTTCACCGTAAAAAATGTGCCACAGCAGACCTTTAATCCTATTCTGTATTTTGTATTCAAATTCAATAGTTTCGAGTTTAAATATTAAATCCAATTACTTCGTTTTTTCAGATATCAATCTAGGGTTATCAAACTAACTAGTTTAAGTAAACAGATTTGTGCCGCCATTACCAAGTTTGTACATACAATTTTGACGGAACAGCTTAGTTTTACTTAAAGTGTTGGTCTTTAATGATGTATTAAATCGTAGTAAATGGAATAATAAGAAAACCACATTTCGCCGGAAAAATTCGATTTTCAAAATACGTTAAACTAAATCCACATCTGAAAGGCCCGTCCTAAATGTTACAAATTATCAATATAATTTTTTTTAGATTTTTTTTTTTAAATTTTAAATTAACACTTTACAACTTTAAGAGCCTATATTTGCCTATTTGATTTTTAATGCAATAATTTTTGGAAACGGTTGTCAAGTCTAAATATATAGATCCCAATGATGAAAAACTTTTTTTTTTGTTTTGCTACTGAACATCACAAGAATCCCAAAACTTTTTTAAAATTCCTAAAAATTTCAATTGTTAAAAAAGTTAGGGAAAAAGTAAAATTTTTTTTTGTTATAAATATGAAGTGGGATGGATGGACGCTAATGGAGCCATCGCGCCTGGCCCAACTTTGCAAAGAATTTATAAACTACAAACTACTACTTTTGGGTATAAGCGAAATGAGATGGCCTGATTCGGGCGAAAAAACAACAACAAATGGACTCCACTTATTATACTCTGGTAAGGCAGCCAACGAAAATAGAGCATCTGGAGTTGGGTTTCTTCTCTCCAAGGAGGCACATAAAGCTCTTATTAGCTGGAAACCCTACTCTGACCGCATAATAGTAGTAAGGCTACGTACACGCGCCAGAAACCTCACATTCATTCAATGCTATGCGCCCACCGATGTCTCCGAAGTTGAAGTGAAGGATGAATTTTATAGCCTTTTGGATCGTGCAATAACATCCTCGAATCGTGGTGATATCCTGGTAGTAATGGGCGACTTCAATGCCCAAACAGGTCCCAACAACACTGGCCTTGAAAGCGTGATGGGGGTGCATGGATTAGGCAGGAGAACTGAAAACGGGGAAATGTTTGTGAACATGTGCGCGGAAAACAGACTGGTCATAGGAGGCACTCTGTTTCCACACAAAAAAAAAAAGCACAAAATAACCTGGGCATCACCTGATCATGTTACAGAGAATCAAATAGATCATATAGCTATCTCTAGGAAATGGCGTGGCTCACTGTTGGATGTGCGAAGCAAAAGAGGTGCTGACATATCTAGTGATCACCACCTACTCATTGCAAGCGTGCGTATAAAGCTAGCAGCTGTAAAAAAGACAGCCCCATGTGTATCAAAAAGGTTCGATGTAAATAGACTGAAAATCCCCTCTGTCTCATCGAATTACGTAAGTTCCTTAAACGAATCTTTGTTAACAACTACCCATGAGGAACGAAAAGTTTGGCAATTAACAAAGAACATGTTTATAAATGCAGCCACAGAGCATATAGGTCTTAAATCAATTAGACGTAAAGAATGGATATCTGATGAAACATGGCGAATCATAAATGAAAGGAAAAATCTTAAAGCTGCACTTAATTCTGCTATAACGAAAAACGAAAAGTCAACCCTTCAAAACCAACATGCTACCCTTGATCGCGAAGTAAAACGCAGTGCCCGTAGAGACAAACGTGCATGGACGAATTCCATAGCGCAAGAAGCGCAAGTTGCAGCTGAAACAAACCGAACTAGTGACTTATATCGGCTCACGAAGAAGTTAACGAACAACTGTACGCCAGTCTCCACCAAACCTATAAGGGATAACTCCGGCACACTCATCACCTCTAAAGACGAGCAACTTGAACTCTGGGCTACACACTTCTCTGTAATGTTCTCCTCACGTTCTCAGATAAATCCCGCTATATGTGATTGTATTGATCATAATACACTTTTAAATATCAGCATTACTCCTCCAGTAATTTCTGAGATTATACTTGCCATTAAATCGCTTAAGAACAATAAAAGTCCTGGCCGCGACAATATTTCTTCAGAACTACTTAAGGCAAACACTAGAACGACGGCAGAACTGATCATGCCTATTATAGAAGAAATATGGACAACAGAGAGAATTCCAGACGAGCTTAAGGAAGGCATTATTGTTAAAATACCTAAGAAAGGTGACTTAACAAATTGCAACAACTGGCGGGGAATAACTTTACTAAGCATGTTGAATAAAGTATTATCTCACGTTATAAACAAAAGGTTAACTGACAAATTAATGCCAAATCTGAGGAAACAACAGGCTGGATTTTGCCCTAAAAAGTCATGCGTTGACCATATAAACTCTTTGAGAGCAATCGTAGAGCAGTCAGTTGAATGGAGGTCGCCTCTATATATTATATTTATTGATTTTGAGAAGGCATTCGGCACCCTGGAACATAATGTTATCTGGAATGCTCTCGAATGTAAAGGGGTACCACGTAAACTCATCCAACTCATAAAAAGTATGTACACTGTTGCAAGCTGCCGAATTCTACACGATGGCAGGCTTAGTCGTAAGATTGAGGTTGGTACTGGCGTTCGTCAAGGGTGTGTGATGTCTCCGCTCCTGTTTAATATAGTGCTGGATAGTGTAATGCACCAGGCAATGATGGGAAATCGCGGTATCGTATGGGGGCTGAACGAAAGGCTGGAAGACCTCGAATACGCAGACGATATATGCCTTCTCTCTCATAGCTATACAGACATGGACGCACAACTAAGACGTCTTACCTACATATCGGAGAAAGCGGGATTGAGAATCAATATTAAAAAGACCAAAGTTATGAGAATAAATTCTGAAAACTCGAATCCCTTTCTAATAAATAATGAATTATTAAAAGAAGTGGAAACATTCTGTTACCTCGGCTTGCAATATCTTCTCGTATGTAAAGAAACAGAAAAAAATAACCAAATCCACTTTACATTCTTCTGTATGAATAAAAAAAGTATAAATGTCCTTATATTTTACTCCGGTTTCATTTAATTGAAAAATCCCATGTAGATAAAGTTTCAAATTGTAACGAATACTTTAATTTCTTTTTTATTTTTTTGTCATTGCGCCCCCAAATTGAATCCTTAGAATTTCAATATAAATTTCATAAACATTTTAAAAGAATAAAAAGTAAAATTTTATGAGGTGTTCTTCACTAAATGAAATTCGATAAAATATTCAATTGCATTTTCTAAATGTTGTTTATAAAAATTATGTTGAGTTTTCAGCTACTAAAAATAGCACTGTAATGCCACCAATGAACATTTTTCAAAGTGATAAAAATACATGAAAATTAAAAATAGAAACGATCGTATTTTGGAAGGGAGTTTTCCGAGTTTTTTCCCCTTTTTTTAGCTGATGTGCGGGTGAGTTTCCATAGAAATAAACATTCGAAATAAAAAAAAGAGTATTAATGGCTTTTTGACATCTGTTGGACACTTGTAAATAATGAACTGAATATTTACATAAATATCGTTGGCCTCATGTAGAAAGGCCCTTAAAATGATTTTTTCGAAAGTTTTTAATGATTCTAATACATTTCACACAAATACACCTTCTAACAAAAATTGAATGCAATAGTATTAAATATAACGGTTTTTCAAAAAATTTAAATTTTAATACAAACAGTTTCTACCTTCTCCCGTAAAGTTGAAATTATGTGTGTTAGGGCTTTTCTACATGAGACCAACGATATATTTTTTATATTGAAATTTATTGAATGAAGTTTTTCAAAAGAAAATTTTTAAACTGTAAAGAAAAAACATTAAAAATTATGAGGGTGTAGAAAGTTAAAAGTTAGCAAAAGTCAACAACTGGTAAGATCATTAGAAGGTCTTAATGTTACAAATAGCATTTTGATCACCAATTGCTCGCGTAGTTTAAAAATGAAATAATTTAAATATTTGTGCTATTAAAATAATGTTTTTTAACACGGAAATGTAGTAAGAGCTTGTTTCTCTTATAGAATACAGGTAATATATGCATCTTATTCAGTAAACGTTTAAATAATGATTAAGGTTTTCTTTTACTCGAAAAGCTACAAACTGCAGGTCTTAAAGAAAACTTCAGTTTACTCGAAATAAGGGCATTACTTTAAGAAAACTGTTGTTAAACTTAAAATAAACTTTAAGAAGATGCATTGAGAGTCAGCAATTTTAAACCGTTTTTAAGTTGCAAGATTTATTCAGAAGAAAGTAAAATGGGGCCAGATCGAAATTAGTAAAAGCTTAACATGCCAAAGGAAAAACTTGATGTGTATTGACATTGAAAAGAAAAAGCTTTATTTTTCTAGACAATTAGAAATTCAGTTAAATTAAAAAAAGTGTGTTAATAATACCATGCTTCACAGGTTATATTATACATATAACTTTTTTGGACGTCATTTTCCCAAGGGTCTAACTTACGGCGAATATTTTTTTGATATTAATACTTCAATTTGGTGGAAACTACACGCGTTGGTGATTTGAAATTGCAGACGGTGTTCTATGGAACACTCGTGGGCTTTCGTAAACTTTATTCATGCCTTTTTTAACCCTTCAAAACTATTTTCTTGGAAACAGCGCTCTGAAAACCAAATTTCAAATCATGCGTCACATATTAAATCACGTAGTTTATGTATGTTCTAAAACTATTTGGTAATTTGTAAGAATAATATTTAACTGCAAGTCATGTGACAAAATCAAGTTGCATTTTTTAATTTAAATGTCACATATTTTTGCATTAGTTTTAGACAAATATCTACCTTTTTCTTCAAGAAATCTTAAAATTCTGGTTTAGCTTGTCAAATGGCATTTTTTCTGGATTCTTAGCACGCATTGAAATAGCTTGACAAACAAGCCCATCTGGCAACAATAGGACTACACTAGTTAAAGCCGAAAGCCGTTGGAACACAATTTCGTATGTTTGAAATGCTGCTCGAATGCCAAAAGCTATGATACTTTTGCATCGAACTATAACTGGCAAATGGATCCATTACGGCAACCCGAAGCCTAAGAAATCGTATGTAAAGCCCGGCTAGTTAGCCAAAGGCACCAAGATACTACTCTGTATTTGGTGGGACCAAAAATGGTCTGCTAAACAAGGAACCTGAACCAAGCAAACATACGGCCGATAATATCCTACCTTTAGCTAAATGTAAGTTGTGAAAACGCGCCAAAGGCCCGTATAATAAATGTTCCATTATTACAACTTTACTTTAACCTACCAGGTAGGATCTACCTGGTAATCTTCTTTATCGCTCACTTTAGGTAAAAGTAAAGTTTTAATAATGGAACACTTTTTATAAGGCCGGTTAAAGTCTACTTTTAGCTATCGGTAAGCTGTGAGAACGGGCCTTAGACAATTAACTAAACTAAACCGTTTTCGAAATAACGGTATACCTCGAGAACAAAAGCTAACCTAAAAAACGGTTAGCACAATTGGATTCAGCGTACCCGAATTAGGTTAAAAAAACCAGGTGCCCAGATTGTCTGTTTTTTTTAATTAGCACAGTGTTATATTTTATAATGAAAGGTTAAAATTTAAAAAAATTTCAGCATGTAACGCACCTAATATTGTCTAAAAATTTGAAAAATAAATTGACTGCAGAAACGAAGTATGTTTTCTAGTTAATCTGGGTGCGCTGAATTCGAATTGTGCTAAACAGTCAATACTGACACTACAATTTCACAATTATTTATTTGACAGAAGCCCACATCCATTCTTAATCTTCATAATACACTGATAGAAAAATGCATCTTCATATTGATGATGCCCTAACATCAGAATTGTGACATCAATGTTACATAGCGTCTTCACCTGACAATTTTTTGTCATACCAAACGTCAAAGTCTATATAAAAAAAACTCGAAAATTTTTGTCAGCGTTTTTTTAATATGAAGTTTGACGTTTGGTATGACAAAAAATTGTCAGGTGAAGACGCTATGTTACTACAAATGGCATCAATGATGCAAAAAGTAATATCAATCCAATGACAAGCGTCTTCCTACAATTTTGTCTTTTTTCACGTGTCATCTAGTGAAAAATCAAATCGATGCCACATTTTGTATATCAATAACATTATTTTCATGATTACAATGTATTAAAAGAAGCAAAAATTCCTAGACTCTATTTTTTTAAATTATTTAGTTGAATACATCAAATTTTTAAAGTAGACAAATTACGAAAACCATATGGGGCATGGTGCTGGTTTTTTTTATTATATAGAGTTCTGCTGTAAACAAAGGTGATGTTAAGGTTGACATCACCATGATGAAAAGTGTCATGGGGTCAAAAACGTAGACACTTTTCATAGTACTGATGTCAAAATACATCAGCGTTATGACGCCTTTTCTATCAGTGTAGCAGCGTTTAAGCATGTCAGGGAGATCGTGTGTTACTGATTTAAGCTATTTTTGTTTTGTGTGTGGTGAATATTTGGTTGGAAAAAAAGGATATGCAGTATCAGAATCATTAAAATATGCATATTTACATTATTTTGGTTTTGCAGTCAGAAACTTGGACAAACCGTGGACACCGACAATGTTTTGTATATTCTTCATTCGCATTTAGTGAGCGCGAACAAGGGGAGCGTGCTCACCAAGATTTTATTAAAATTTAAAGAAATTATCAAGGATTTTGAGACAAAAGCATGCTGGGAGACTATTGCTGGACTCTAATACGTAAAACTGAACCAACAAAATACAAACGATGTTCAAATAACGCCATTCACTTTTGAAAATTCATTGATTTTTTAATAAACTAGTGATTTTTTATGTAAGAAACGAACAAAAACAAAAACAGATCTGACGCGATAGAGAAAAACCAATCACGGATTCGAATTTAGCCCACCAAATTACCCTAGGAAAGATATTTGGTTGCTAGAGTAATTTCGGTTTTATTGAATGGGTTACCAAGTAATGCCTTAGGTAATCATATCATTTTGTTATTGTAAACAGTTAGCAAACTTTCTCCAAAGTTCTTTAAGGGTTAATTAAATATCTGCTAAAATAATTCTGTTCAACATTCTATTAAATATAAAAGACTCGCATGTTTTAAAATGTTTCTTTAAAAAAAAAACAGTTTTAAGAAAAAATATTGTACAGAACAGAACTCTGATATAGACAAATCCCTTTAAAACATTCCTACGTTTCCAAGAGCAATAAATACCAACTTAACGCATTAAATATTTCAAATTGTATGAGAAAAAATAAGAATAAAAAAAAGTTATGAAGTACTTGTATGAATTTAACTTGAAATCGTTTAACTGTCCGATCGCCTTACAGACAGATAAACAAACACAATGCCACTCAGTCAGTCAGTTAGCCCCTTTAAGCAATATTTGCTGTTCTTTGATGAAATACATAATGTTTTTTTGAAATGTGTACAAATAAAAACAGGCAGTGGAAAAAAAGTGTAAGGTAATGTAACAACAACTAATTGAAATTCTATACGGGGGCGATTTTATTATGAGAAATTACTAGCTTCTTAAATGTTTTCATTTGCTTGATTTCGAACAAAAATCAACTCTCAAAGAAGCCATTTACCACAAAACGTTTAAGTGCTCAAAATTTACACGAATCACACAAAGTCGGGAATTATACAAAACAAGAACAGAACGAACACAAAATGTTGAACCACTATATTGGTTTTAAGCCATGGGTTGCTCTTAAAAGAAACTTCAAAGAAAGCTAAACAAAGAGGTGGCAAATAAGTGGGGAAGGTGGCTTTAGTTTTTAAGTAAACTATTTCTGTTTTATTTTTTAACAAAATGTTTACAAACATGTTGCACAAAAAAATTGTAAATGTGTTCCATATATTACCCTAGTTATACTATAGGGTATCTGCCTTCTCATGCAAGGAACACAACTGGCACGATCGCTTAAAATATGCGAAAACGATAATACACACAATAATAGCGTCGGCCGAAATTCGTCTTACTTGGCGAATTTGCAATAGATGTATTTCTATTTCATACGCCGGCGAACGACGAACAAATAAATAAAGTTTATTTTAACTTAAAAATTAATTTTATTTTTATTTTACAGCATTTAAAAGTTAGATATTAACATGGTATTAAGTTGCGAATATTTTAATCTTTTATTTTTTAAGTATAATTTTTTTCATATAGTCACACTATTTCTCTCTTTGCACAAACATCAGCTATTCGTCGTTATTGTGCTTCATACATGGAATTTGGGCGATTCAATTGTGTTTCTAGCAACACCTTGCAGATACGCAACCAAAACTGACAATAGTAGTATATGCGACGAGAAGTACGGGCGCTTAAAGGCTGATATAAAAAAAATACCAAATCAAATCGACGAAACGTCGATAACCAATGCATACAAAACCAACTGATGGAAGACGTTGATTAATTTTTCTACTTGGGAAGTCGTATAGACAACACACAGGTAGATCTAAGCAAGATATACTCAGTAGCATGAATAAAGCTCGGCAGGCATTAGGATTTTTAAACCCTGTATGGAAGTCTGCAACAATATCGCAGAAAACGAAATTGAAACTGTTTAACTCTAATTGCTCTACGGCTGTGAGTCGCGGAAGGATTCTCAACGTGATGTACACGCGATTAAGGTATTTCTCATAAAGTGCCTACGGAAAATGCTGCGCATATTTTGGCCCAGGACTGTCATGAACAATCGCCTATGTTCAAAATCAACCAATCCATCTTGAAATCTGAATGGGCAAATGGGGATGGATGAGCTACACATTAAGAAAGTCAGGCTATCGAGTGGAACCCACAGGGCAGAAGGAGTTGAGGTCGTCCTTTATACACATAGAAACGTCAAATTTCAATACAGTTTTCAGAAAAAGTTTGTATATTATCCTGTTTTGATCTAGGGTTAAGCTAATTTTGTAACAACAATTGCACTGTGCTCGATATTTAGACTTTTTTAACAAGTTGGGCACCCTATCAGTAAGGTTAATTTGAGTTCGCTAAGTGCCAATTCACACGTTGCAAGTCTTATTGATCAGCTTGCTACCTTATAGGCGAGAGAGAGTGAAAGAGAAACGTTTATTTTCCTCTCTTCACTCTCGTTATAAAGTAGCAAGCTGATCAATAAGACTTGCAACGTGTGAATTGGGACTTTAATTCTCTGTAACATCAATGGTGCTAGTCCCGGTAACAAAGTACTGTAAGACAATATTTTTTCTACTTTTGGGATCAATGTTCATTTTAAATCCTGGATTGAACTCAATTTAAACCTAGATAGCTTCCGCGAAAGTTGTAGTATTTGTTTTTTCCACAAGAGATTCATTTCGTTTTTTTAACTCGACGTTTCAATATGTTTTTCAATGAAGATCTAAACTAAATTTAAAGAAAGTTAGTTTTTATTTAACGAAAAAAAAAAAAAAAAAAAATTTAACTTTATTTGAAGTGATTTTCGCTTAAGCTTAGTTTCAGCCCAGATTACTACTGCTATTGTTATTTTGTTAATCAATCTGCTTGTTTCGCAAGTTACTTCTCTTTTCCATTTAAATACTTTCATTGATTAATATTTAAACCGAGTTTAGAGTTGATTTGTTTTTGTTATAAGAAATATCTAAAACATTTTCTTAAGTTAAACTCAGCTTAAACCTTGTTAACCTCTAAAGTTATTCTGTTCAAAAAAAAAACAGTTTTTCCAACTTCTTTTTTTAAATTTTCATTAAAATCTGATTATTTTCTAAAAATATTTAAACTTAGTTTAAACTAGATTAGCTAAAATTAAATAGAATACTCTTAATCCTTTCAAGTTGTATGTGTATAATAAGACTTTTTAAGGCAAATTTTGGTGCATGAAAAAGATAAGTTTAATTGATCTTTTATGCGTTATAGACTTGAGCTTAAAATGAACCAACCTATTAACTACGTCAAAAGACACTTTGTCATAAAAATGACTAGATCCTTAAGATATCCTTCCCTGCTTTTCTTAAGCTAATTTTTTTTATGTTGCTGGTTTGCAAAGCAATTCGTACAGCAATAACAAACAATTCCAGTATGTTGCTTTGTAGTGGTTGTATGTTGTTCTTGTTGTAGCCGTTTGGACTGACTGCCTGTACATTCGTACGTCAGCGACAAATAAAAAAACTTTTTTTATTGTATTTTATTTTTATATAATTCTAAGTCTGAGTTTGGTATGACATATTTTGTTTTTTGTTTGTTTGTCCTTCTTCTCTTTTTATTCTGTCCATTTGAGGATTGTGTTGTGTTTATTGTTGCTGGTGGCAGGCTGGTGTTGTTGTTGTTTTTATACATTAGTGCGGTTAACTTGACTGGGCAAATGTTTAAATTGAAACACTTCAGCGACAAATTGTTATCGTTTAATTTGATCTGGCGCACGATCATGGTAAAAATAAATAGTAGGAAGACATTTGTAAAAGTGAGTGTGTTTATGCTTCTGTTTCTGTAACTTTTTTTCTGCTTTTCTTTATAAATACAGACATACAAAACAAAGTAGAAATGTGTGTATACAAAAAACAAGGACTTTTTTAAGTTTAACCCTTGACAAGCGAGTGTATGTTTCTCTTACACAATGCAACACTTTTTCACTGTGTCTTTTCGCAAATGTTTTTATTGCTAGTGGTATTTACAATACATTTAAATGTAGCTGTTGTGAATTTTTGTTTTGTTTTTGCTTTGCAAATGTTTTAATTCCTTAGAGAACAATTATCCTTTTATGGTCACAAGTGGAGGCACGCATATGGAATGATTAACAAATTGCTATTCAATCAGGAATTTATTTGTTTAAAATAACTTCTCTAAAGAAAATGTTTTCAATGTTAAACGTTGTGAACGAAGATGCTGAAGATATGTTTGAAAGGCACAAAAAAAAAACTTAAAACATGTAACAAATTGCTGTGTGTCTTAATAGAATTTTTAGGTCCTTTAAGATAGCAGAGATTCTTAAACTTGGGCAAAATTAATTTTAAGCAAATATTTTAAAGCTTTTAGGTATATTTTTGTAAAATAGTAAAAAAGGTATTTTTTGTAAAGGTAGATATGGCACTTTTAAGTAAAGAAGTACTTTTGAATCAAAAGGTACTACCTACATATTTATTAAAAAATTTTGAATTAAATTTTTGTAAAAAGGCTCTTTTCAATAATTCACTGTTTACTTTTCTATGTATGATATGTATTTTAATTTAGAATGTAAAAAAGTGTACTTTTTATCTTAAATGTACTTTTTGGTGAAAATGATTTTTTTTGCAGTTTTTATTTAAAATTTTCTTTTTAGAAAAAAGGTCAATAGAGTGGAACTTTTTGGTAAAAAAGGTACTTTTTTGTAATCTAAAAAGTTCTTTTTTTAATTTTTTTTTTCGAATGCATTTATAGGAATTTTATTTAAAATTAAATTTTTACTAAATAATGCCTTTTACAGAGTAACTTCTAAGTAAAAAACTCCTTTTTAGAAAAAAAATACTTTTAATTCAACGTTTTTTTTACTTAATTGTTTATTTTTTTTTTTTTGGAAACGTAGAACTTTTTATTAAAAATGTACTTTTTATTAAGCCCAGTCCGATAGAGCATAAAAAACTATAAGAGAACGTATATTTGTTTTTTCGCTAAGGTCAAAAAAGTTCACACAGTTTGTTTATTTTAAACAAAAGATAGCTCAAGTTTGAAATTTCATTAATATTTAGAGATGGTAAGAGATTTTTCCGCAAACCAAAACGTATTTTTAACCCTTTTTAACGAAAACAAAATTAAAAATAAATTATCAATATTCATATGCGTGAACTTTTTTGAGAAAAATTACAAAAGATTATAATTTTCGTGGTTACTAGGACATGGTTGACCTCACGGTACTATGTCAACAAATTGGTTATACCCCTAATGTACATTCTAAAAGCCTTCGATTTGTCTTCTCCGCGTATGAGCTGGACGTCCTCTTCTTGGCCAATCCACCGCCATTTGCGTCTTTTTATTTCTTTGGCCATGAGTTGTTGGTTGGATTGTTCCCAAAGCCTTGTGTTGGACACCACTCTAGGCCAGAATATTCGCAATATCCTGCGAAGACATTGATTTACAAACACTTGGATCTTCTGCAAAAATCAAATATGTGTACAAAAAGTTTGTGTACATCCACACAATGATACTGCTCGTCGCACAATTCAAATAGTGTTGTTAGTGTACCAGAACTCTAAGAAATACAATCCATACAGTACTTGTTTTTTTTTAAACCTTTTAATACAGTAAACCCATTTTGCCTTTTACGACTGTATTCATAACGAAAAATTGGCATAAAGGTAGCAAAAAGTTTATTCATAATACACTTACTAAACAGTGAATAACGATTTGCTACACTCTTGTTAAAGAGCTGTCAAACGTTTGCCAACTTTTTTAAACAGCTGTTTAATGTCAAACAGTTTTGTTTGCTTTTTAATTTAGTGCCTTTTTTAAACCTTTTCTTTAGCTTCACTTCGGAAAATCAAATCTTGTAACGTTAATTTAACCGCCTTATACTCAATGCAAATGGATGAAACTTTGCAGGCATACATATTCCCGATGACAATACACGAATACATGGGCGAAGCCGGGATAAAATCTAGGGGGGGGGGGGGGGAATTTTTTTTTTTGGTAAAATGCTTTTTTGACCGCCTTTTACTCAATGCAAATGGATGAAACTTTGCAGGCATGCATATTCCCGATGACAATACACGAATACACGAATTTTTTAAATGTTCTTATTATAATTAAAGAACTTTTTAAAATTTGTATATGTAGAGGGCACAACAAAAAATGCAAAACGTGTTGCATTTTTGAGCAAAATAATGTGGCATTATTAAAATTCAGAGTTGATTTATAAAAAGTTCGCAGAAGGATAAGAGTTTGTTATGAATTAACTCTGTGCTAACAAGCGTCTAAGCTTAATCGGCATTCCAGTAAGCAGCTCGTTGCACGTATCGTACAAAATGTGATTCACTCTTTGTTATGAGTACGGCTGCTAGTATTTAAATATTACTTCGTGCAGTTTGCGAGAATTTGTAATGTTAACTTGTGTGTCGTATTTGGCTTAAGCATACAAAAAATTGTTTTTGCAAAAAATTATTGAAATACTATAAAAGAAATTTATATACAAAATACGGCTGTAGGAAATATCGCCCAAAGAAAAATGGCCCAAAAAAAAAATGACAAATCGCCCAAAAGAAGAATCGCCCAAGCGAACATGAAAAATGACCCAAAAAGGTAAATATGAAATTTTGCCCAAAAAAAAAACGAAAAAGGGCCCAAAAAGAAAATGAAAAATGACCCAAAAAGCATAAACGAATTTTTTCCCAAAAAATAAAAAAAAAAATTACTAAATTTGCAAAAAGTGTTTATTATTCATATAAATTTAGGTGACATGTCATAACGTCCAGTGTCGTAGTGTCCTTGGACACTTTTAAAGTGTCATAATGTCCATCGAAGACGAGGGCGAGGACGTTATGACACTTTGCAACGTCCGCAACTTAACTTATAATCAAAAATGTGTAAATTTTTTTTTAAAATACCGTTAAAATTTCAAGTGATTTTTTTAAAGATACTTATTTAACCATAATATGGTTGTCGGTGACAATGATTTGGTTAAATTAAACATAATATGGATAAAATATTTTTATAGCTCTTACTCCGGGTGTATATATTAAATATATATATCCAAAATAAGGATTTCATCTTCTATGGTATAACAAATACTGGCTTCGCTAACTAAAGCTTCTCTGTATAGCCGGCCTTCGGCCGGGCGCAAGGATTTTCTCCTCTATGGTACAACAAAGACCGGCTTCGCTAACTAAAGCTTCTCTGTATAGCCGGCCTTCGGCCGGGCGCAAGGATTTTCTCCTTTATGGTCTAACAAAAACCGGTTTCGCTAAGTAAAGCTTCGAAAAACTGCCTTGTTTCCGAACAAGGCCGACTACGCAGAGAAGCTTTAGTTAGCGAAGCCGGTGTTTGTTATACCATAGAGGAGAAAATCCTTGCGCCCGGCCGAAGGCCGGCTATACAGAAAAGCTTTAGTTAGCGAAGCCGGTCTTTGTTATACCATAGAGGAGAAAATCCTTGCGCCCGGCCGAAGGCCGGCGATACAGAGAACCTTTAGTTAGCGAAGCCAGTATTTGTTATACCATAGAAGAGAAAATCCTTATTTTCGATATATATGTATATATTTAATATATACACCCAGAGAAAAAAGCTACAAAACCATTTTTAAAAAAATTCTACCGATATTATGTTTAATTTAACCAAATCATTGTCGCCGACAACCATATAATGGTTAAATTAGTTTCTTGAAAAATAGTTTTGTTGTTTGCAACCATAATAAAACATGGTTTTCTCTGCTATGTAAGATTATGGTAGAATTTTAAAAATAGCCCATTTTTTTTGGGCCATTTTTCATACAACATTTTTGGGTGATTTTTAATTTATTTATTTAATTTATTTAATTTAAAAAACGAAAAATCACCCAACAATAACGATAAATAGCCCAAAAATTTTGGGCCATTTTTCATATGAAATCAGGCCCAATTTTACATGCAATTTTTTTGGGCGATTTTTCATTTTTTTTTTTGGGCGATTTTTCTTTGGGCGATATTTCCTACAGCCACAAAATACTGCGTCCACACATATCCCAAACCCACATTTAAAACAAAAAAATAATGTGTGTATTTTTTGTTCCCACTCCTAGTGCTGCAAGTATTTTTCATTCCCTTGCTAATTTTTGCGATTATTTTTTATACCCACACTTTCACTATAAGGAGGCTTTTTTTTGCTTCTGCACTTCAACACACTGAAGGCCCAACCATAATATGCATTGCCTTGCTTATCAAATGTATTTAAAAAAACAAAATTTAAAAAACATTTGATTCCGTACGAAATGTGCGATCAGTTTCGCACTTCGCTTAAGCCAATGACAGTTTCATAAATCTAAATAAAAATTTCCCTAAGTTCAATATGGTTTGCTTCATATGATTTACATGTATTCATGCATTTTCTTCAGCCAACTTAAGAAAATTATGGTTGGACCTTTACACAAATTGGTCATCTACACATCTCTTTAGTATTTATTTTTAACAGCGACACTACAGTATAGGGTTTGAAAATCTTTCAATGATTTGAATGCGTGTTTGTATTTGTATATGACAGAAATATCTGGAGAGATGTTTATTTAAGAATCTAGACTATCAATTAAGGAAGTCTATTCATTAAATTGAGCAGAACTAGGGCATAAACGAAAAGCAATTTAAAAGAGAAAATTATTTTCTCATTGTAAAATTCAAAATTAAGTCTGCATGTAACCTAACCTACATAAGCATTAATGGACGATAAAATAAATCAATTTAACCGATTTTTGTTTGTCATTTAAGACTTTTCTTTTAGAAATACATTTGCAGCGACAGACGTATGTACATCACTGTCATTTTAAGTTCAATGGAAATGTGTCAAAAATATGATGGTCACTTTTTTGACATTAACGATATTTCGTTTGATTTCTTGTAATTTGAAAAGCTCTCAAAAATTATTTATAGATAATTTAAATAAAAATAGTTTGTTTTTTATGTAGATTTAAATAGAAATTTGTTTAATTCAACTTACTTGTGCGACATGGTGAGACCTCATTGAAATGCGTAAAGTTTCTTGTGGTAAAACACGTACCAATGGGATCCCAGCGTAAATTCTTTTTCGGTGTGATTGTATGGAAAACATAACGTGGAGCACATGCCTGCAAAGAAATCAAATCAATTCAATATTTAAAAAAAAACAGAAATTTAAACATAAATAAATAAAACTGTAAAAAGAAAAAAAAACCCACTATGAGGAAGAAGACACAAAAACATCAAACCATGTTAATAAAAGTCCACAACAATAAAACGTTTTTGGGATTTTTTTTTTTTTTTTTGTTCAAATTTATTTTGTATAATGCTGCATTTAACATTTTAAATAAAAACTACAAAAAACAATAAATAAAATATTTTTTATATAAAAAAAAAATATGATCACATCAATTGAAATCTTAAAAAAACTTAAAAAATAAGATACGACTGAAATGAACATGATTCATACAATGAATTGCGGCCTGGCGATACGTGGTGGATATGGATGGAAAGGAAAATGCCTGGTTGGATAGATAGATAGATGGTTGGATATTGAATATTTTTCAAAACACACAAACTAAATAAAACAAAAATAAAGAAAAAAAAAAGACTTTATTCAAACAGACAATCATGTACATTTATATGACGAAGGCAACCTGTCAACCAAATATGGTCACTTTAAGGCCGGGCAAAGCAAGCAGTCATTCGTTCGTCAGTTACCAGTAGATAAAAAGCGTTGAAAATTATACAAAAAAAAGCCTTTTGATTTTTTCCTTGTTTTATTTTTGCTTTCCAAACTTTACTTGTAGTCGCTCTTCTGTGCTAAATCCTTCATGGCTGATCCCTCTACAATTCAGGTGAATGTTGTTTGGATCATAAAACAATTACTTTTACAAATTTATACCAAAAAAAATTTTTTTATCTTATTTTATTTTTCTCGCAGTTTTTTTTCCTTTGTATGGCTTTACTTAAGTTGTTTTAAAATATTTTAAGATTCCTTAGAACAATAGTAGTAGATGACGACTGTTGTTTGGCTTTGAAAATTATTTTGAATTTCAAATTTTTTTTTATAAAACAACGAAAAATGTTTAAGAAGAAAAAAAAATTCTTCTTAACTTTCAAAGTAAATAACTTATTCGTTTTTGAAGTTAGATTTAAAAAAATGTTTTTAATAATAGGGTTTGCCTTTTACTTTTTTTTCTTATTAGGGTTGAATTAATAGGTAACCCTAATTCTACAACAAGTACAAGCCAAAAACAACATGTATTTTATCAAAAAGTATGAGTATTTCTAGCAACAATAAATACACTTACTTGTAAACAAACAACATTGTAATCCAATTGTGACATAATGTTAGGTCCGTTAATAATATTCAGCTGGGCTACTGTGGTTAATTGGTCAATGATCCTTATTCATAAAGGCAAGATTACACTATACTACTTTGTATTAACACATGTCAAAAACTCAAGTAATATGAGAAAGTGTGATAGTGTGAATGCAATGTGTCACGAAAATGACAAGTATTAAGAAAAAAGTTTGACATCCCATACGACTTCATCGTTTTTTGAAAAATTTCTAAACAAAAATACCTTTCATTGGATCAGGGTTGCATTTTATTTCATGTGTGAGTGTTTATACTTTCCCAGCAAATAATAGGACCAGTCCAAACACGCGTGTAAAGAGTAGTCCACAAGGGACCAGGACTAGTCCAAAACTAATCCAAACGTATGGAAAAAACCTGGTCTATTTAACATTGCGATGTCCTAGGAGAGGACCATATAACCCACCTTTGAACCACTAAGGAGTAGTTTTAAAACTACTCCATGGTGTACTCAAGAGGATAAGTTTTGAAGTTGGTTAAAAACGAAAGCATGTCGTTAAAAAACGAAGACATGTCGTCTCACTGCAAACACTTTTTAACAATGACATGGTCCATGCTTGCATTACATCGGACCAATCCATGGAGTAGTCCATTTTATCAAAATGGATCAGGTGGTCCAATTTTATTTGCTGGGTTGTGTGATGGTCTGAACACAAACTGTTATGTTACATTAGAGTTTTTGACAGTCGCAACAAAACTCATTAGATTTCTATCTCACAAAGTATTATGGAATATGTAAGACTTGTGAGATAGTGTAATCTAGGCTTAAGCAATATTTAAGATTTTACAAAGCCTTGCTTATAAATTTGAAACAGAAAAGTTGTTTTATAAATCTAAATAATAGATTTAATACAAATTTTGATATTTTAAATAGGCTTTAGCCTTTTTACATGTGCTTTCTTACTTCTAATATAATAATAGATATCGATATCTTCCCATAAGAATGTATTAAGCGACACTTTTTTCGAAAATGACTTTTTGATGTGGAACTATACTTGAAGTTAAGCGCCACCTTTTGGCCTGGGTTTTGCTGCCCTATCATGGATGCAAAGGAAACTAGAGAGAAAATAAAAATGTATCAACCGTCAAGTTTTCTCACTGGAATAATGTTGCTCCCTGAAATTTGTATTATCCGCCAAAGAAAGCAACAAAAGGTGCACAGAAAAATTTTGTTAAATGTCGCTTAGTTTAACCGAAATTGTCGCTTAGCACACTCATCGAACTAGAAATTGATCCATTTTTGTCGCTTATAACACTTCAAATTATGATTGTCTTTGAGTTTAAATAATTTTTATATTCTTCAAAACTGCCAATATCAGGCCCGAAACGAAAGGATTTAGAGAGTCTGCTCAAAAGAAAGTTTATTCCTGGACGATACATACAAGAATACGAGGATATTATAAAAAATAAATTTGGTGAGAAAGAAGACGAATTGGCAGAGACAGTCGAAGAAGATGATTTGTCTGACAATCAAAATGATTATTAATAATCTTAAAATTTCCATTTTGATCTCTAAGTGTGATTTTTGAATTTTTGTTTTGAAATAAATGTTTTGTTACTTTTTATATAGATTCTTATATATTTTATTGTTTAACAGAAAAAATAAAAAATGAATTAAACGACACAATTTATTTCAAACCTTTATTTTTTGTGTCCATGTCAATGCTTTAAGCGCCATTTACCATTGTATTAAGCGTCAATGTCTTGACACCGAAAATGTACTAACCGACAAAAACTTTTTATCTGATTAAAATTTTAGTTTTGCAATGATGTGAAGTTTTGTATTCTGAAAATCGCTTTCCAAATATGCTCCTTTCAATAAAATACACAAATATATAACTAAATGAGACGTTTTTTTTCGTTTCCTACACAATTTTAGAAATGTCGCTTAATACATTCCTATGGGAAGGTATCGATATATTTTTAATTTATAAACAGTTGGGGACTTTTTAGTTCGAAATTTTTATCAAAAAAAAAAAAAAAACATAAAAATTCTGACGAGAGATTATGTAGTGGTTTCCCCATTAAATATTGCCGTACCCTATTGTTTATTGCTCTAGTAGGAACCAATCACAGCTTTTACAAACCCAAATAGATTCATTATGGCACTTTACTAGCATCGATAAGTTCTTAGTGGACACGTCTCTTCAGAGCCACTGTATACACTTTAGCAAAAATAAAGTTTCACGATTCTTCCTTTTCTTCTTCCACTGGCAGCCGAAACTAAGCAAAGTTCTCGTGGGTCCAGTTATTAGTTCCATTGCTCTACCATGTTTCTCTGTTTCAAAGACGTCATCTACCTTATGGGCAAAATAAGCAATGAATAAAATAATTCCAGTTTTAAGGGTTCTTTAAACAAACAATTTGAGCCTTATGCTAGGAACACAACTAAGATGAACGACGAAATTTTGACGGTAAAGAATTCATGATATTTTTAAAGCTCTTATCGCAGACAACTTTCATTCCGATTCTCTCGTATAGATAGTTCTAATCAGAGATCGACAAATACATACATATCTACAAAAAAATATTTCGGTAGTATAACTGGAAATAAAGATCAACGTAAGCAGTGTTGCCAGAAGACTTGTGATATCCCGGTAGCGTTTATGAGCGACGTTGTCATTATGACATTTTCATCGATGAATAATCGCACCAGAGTCAGTAACAAGTTGATATTTAGGGAGTTATGCATGACAACGGCTTTACAATGTCCCTTAAAAGGAAAACCTTAAAAACATTGTCTGTTATGAATAGATCAAGAAGTGAGCGCTGCAGGACTTTGTCTGCTACATGTCTCCGTCAATGAATAAATCAGAAAATAACGGACCGTTTCTTTATTCTGTTTGTTCTGTGCCATTTATTACTTGAGTTTACTCTGTGTTTTCCTTGTCACTCTACCTGAAAAAGTTCACTAATGAAATGATGATATTGTCTGTTAGGACTCACAAACAAATGGACTCCTACAAGGCAAAATCAACATTGGTCATCTATGACAGTTTGGACAAATACTTTAAAAATTCATATATGACACCAAAGTAAAATCAACACTTGTCATCGATGATTTAATATTGTCAGCGTTTGTCACGCTGAATCACTATGACGTTCGCCACCGGGATGTACTAAAATAGGCGAAATTTTTTTTAAATCACTAAAATTTTCGGTTATCAAATAGGGGTTAACAAACGTTGTGCGATCGGTGTCAGATTATGTCTCCGAAAATTTTAAAGGCAAATATAAACCCATTACAAAAAAACAACATTGAATGCAAGTAAAAAGTGCTAACACAATCGTCCTGTGTAAAACCGTAAGCGAGACTGACTAATTGTATTTAATATTGAGCACACGTAGATGCAACAGCCTTACCTAAACAAAAGCAGCACGCATTTTCTAGTTGTCAAAAATTGTCATGCCCATACAATTCTTCTGAAGCATCCCTAAAGGAGCATATAGACGACATGTTTTTGTCATCTGACATGTCAAATTTCCCACTGCAAAACACATACATATCGTGTGTTACCTTTTTAACTTTGCTTCTGTAAAAGTCAGACGCAAAGTCATCTGGCAAAATTTCAATTAGAGCGTGCTCTATTTTCTTCTGACAAACCATCTGACATCAGAAATCTATGCCGGGAAGAAACTGGCAGTGGCGTCAACTATTGAAGGAATCATTAGCCGGCTGAAGTTAATATTTTACAATACCAAGATATGTATGCTCATCTCACCATTGAATAGAATTTATGTAAATATATACATAAAAACCGTTTAATTATAAAATTCTAAATTATTATCTTTAAAATAAAAGAAAAAATTTTAAGATGGCTAAATTATTTTACGGCGCAAATAAATATTTTCGTGGCGGCAGCAAGCTATTTTGAAACCGAGAACTACTTTGGTTTCTGCAATAACAATGCGAAAAAAGAGAGACAATGTCAGAAGCAAATTACATGTACGTTTGTGACCGAATATTATAAACCTTATGTAAAACAGCAATTTTTACAGACATGAACAATTACATGTGACTGGAAAATTTGACATGTCATATGACAAATACATGTTGTGTACGGGCGCTTTAAATAGAGCGGCGTCACCGTTTCGCAGTTGGAAAACCCGATTTTGACAGAGCGTTTAATAACGACAATTTAGCTACTTTTTTGTGAATCTAGCGGTTTTATCTCCTTTTTTATTTCTATTATGTGGGTTTAATTAAACAAGAAAGTTAACACTACTGTTTGTGACACAACATTGACGACCTTGTTTAGGTATGGCATTTCAGCGTTAAAGTTAAGCGGAAGAAAACATTCCACCTTCCGCTCTTGTTTAGGTACGGCGGTAAGATAAAAAGAGAAAAAACGAGCGGCGATGTAGTTTTGCCGATCTCTGTCAAAGAAACTAAAATAGCGTTTGACTAAAGTCGAAAAACTCTTTATTCAATCCCGATTAATTTATTAATTATTTTATTGCTACAACATGTATCTTATGAGGTTTAAATCGCAGCAAGTCTGGCAACCCAAATTACGGATCCAATTTCAGAATCTACGATAGCAAACGAAAACTAGCGCCAGATTTACAGACAAGTTATTCGTATCCGTTTTTGCAACGTCAGTAAATATTAAGTACATACGTATTTCTTAAAATAACGAAATTTAGGAATGACTTTTATTATAGCGTTTATAATCTTCCCAAAAGTTTGAAAGTCTATTCCTGGTCCACATTGGCCATTTTACTTCAAAAAAAGGTGTTAGTATGGGCCCTCCCGAAATTCTGTGCATTAGTGTCCATGGTTTACTTATGGTTAAAGTTTTTTGTTTGTCTAATTCCTTTTTAGATAATTTAGATCGGAAGTTCCAAATTTTCTTTTAGATGCTTATTGATAATTGGAAGTTCATACGGCGCATAGAATAGGCTAATTGTATCACTATGAAAACTAACCCATAAAAGTAATCTTAAACTTTTCTTTAATCCACGGACAATTATTTATCGAGATAACAAAAACAACAATAATTCTGGCAGCTGTGAAAACTCAAATAAATGCTTTACAACACTGAAAAAATAATTTCGATTCGTTGAGTATCGATTGAAACAATTAGAAATATAATTGCTTTCGAATCGAAAAAGTATTCGATCACGACTAGCAGAATCAGCCCACAGGCATTTGTTCATAGCCGGCCAAATTGATTTTTTCTTCTTGAATTTAATTAAAATGTTAGAGAAAAATTCCCACTGAATTTTGTTCAATTTATCAACATTAACAATTTATCGGCACTTTGAACTTCAACTGCCGTATTCATAATGAAAATTTGGCATGAAGTTAGCAAAAAGTTTATTCATAACACACTAACCAAACTCTGGCTAACGATTTGCTAAATTCTTGTTAACGAGCTGCCAAACGTTTGCCAACTTGTGAAAAACAGCAGTGTAATGTCAAACAAGTTTGTTGGTTTTTTTTTCTAATTAAGACCGCATTTACATCTATGAAATTAACGCAGAGTTTTTTTCTATTTTCTTTTTAAGTAGTTTCTACGAAACTCTTTTCACATTAACTTTTACATTTTTTTCGAGCATTTTTTCAACTTTTTCAACCCCGTTTTCTTCCCTTCACCTCTTGCTAACAAACAAAAAGTTGCATGCGAAAGTTGCGGCAAGTTTCGGCAAGTTGCGGCGTTAGTTGCATAATGTAAATATGGTCTTACTGTTTTTTTTTTTAATTTACTGTCTTTTACTTAATCATCATATATATTATTTCTAAAGCACTTTTTTTTGTCGGTTGCAAATATCTCCCATACCACCGCATCAAATTTAATGAATGATATCTCATTTTAAAGCTTATTTCTAACACTAATGACGAAAAATAATTAGAAATTGAAAAATTAATATTTTCATTGATAAAAATTACGGTGCGAAATATTCGCACGGGTCATCTAGTTTATTTAAATTTTAAAAACTTTTTAAAATTTTTAAATGTGAAGGGAAAAACAAATAAAGGAAAAAATTACAAATTCAGCGTTGATTAATGCAAAACGTGTTGCATTTTTTAGTAATACAATGTGGCATCATAAAAATTCAGAGTTGATTTATTAAAAGTTGTCAGATGGAGAAAAGTTCGTTATGAATTAACTCTGTGCCAACAAGCTGCTAGGCTTAATCGACATTCTAGTTAGCAGCTCGTTGTACGTAGTGTACAAACAGTGGCTAACTGTTTGTTATGAATACGGCTGCAAATGTTTGCTTAAATTTTTCTGATGGCTAACCCGGGGTCTCCACATAGCAATATTTATTGCGGCAAATGTCAAATTTGATTGCTTCATTAAATTTTTGCCATGAGTGGCAATCCATTGCGCAACGATTGCTCTTCTGATAGCTTGAGCAATTATTGCTTAGCTATCTGCTGTAAAGTGAATTGGCATTTATATGACATTTCATTTCTCTGTACATTTGCTTATGGCAAAGCAATTTCACGTGTTCTCCAGCAATATAATCAGCAATTATTGCGCCATTGTTCTGCCGACGTTTTTGCTTGCTTGCTACGTGGTGACCCAGCGTAAAAACGTATTATAACTTTGTATTGGAATAGTAATTTTTTGTATATTTTTTAGATACTAAAAAATCAGATAATGAGCTTTATTTGCCATGCTGGACATTCCAAATGTAGGACTTGTTATACTATCCTGTCAGAGTCCGTCGTAATGTTTTGCATAATTAAAAGTTTGAAGTCATAAATAGCGAAAAATAGAAAAATGTTTGCTTTAAATCGTATTTGTAAATATAGTAAACGTATTTAACATAAAATAATGTTGGCTTCGTAAAAAGTCCTGAAAGTGCTGCGGAATGGCAGAATGCTGCGTTCTTATTACCTACGATAAACAGCTGCAAGGCAAAACTTTTTTGAGCGGCCAACTTATTGTAAAACAACTCGGTTTTTTTCGAAATCTTTCTTTGATATATGCATGAACTTATTTTTTTTAACAGAAACCCCTACTCCCTCTTCAATAAAAATCATGATTTAATAAAAATAAAAAAAAACTGCAGAAAAAACCACACGACAAACTAAAATAATTTTTCTACATTTTCCAAACCCCAAAAAACAGTTAAAAAAATTTAAAAAAAGATCTTTGAAAATCTTTTAAACAATTTTCTTACAATTCATTCAAGTTCTGTTTGTTTTTATTTTAATTTTTATTTTCTACTGTTTTTTTATAGCCATATTGACCATTTTTGGTAAAAATTCGTTGGTATCGTAGTCCAAAAAAAAAAAAAAAAAAAATATAAAATAAACTAAAATGTATGAGCAAACAAATCTACTGCAGTTTTGCACCACAATTGTGAACACAATCATTCGCATTGTGCAATTTACCAACAACAACAAAAACAACAACAGCGAACAACAAAAAGCTGTAAAAACAAGGAACCTGTGAACCAGGGGCAGGCATATCATTGTTATCGTTGTTGCTTTTGCTGGCGTAGATATTCCTGTCATCATTGTCAGTTTTAAATGGAGAGCTTAAAAGCAACCACCAACAATAGCTTTAACCTAAAGTTGGGGTTTTTGTTCTTTTTGCTGTTGCAATTGTTTTTGTTGCTAATGTTCCTGCAACCGAATCGGTAGAGGGAACAAGAATTGTTTAGCTTGGATTAAAAAGAAAAAAATCGTTTTATTGAAAGCCAACATATTTTTATGCACCTACAATATGAAGCCATGAAAATAATCTTTAGAATTTAAGATCTTTGTTTACAAAAAAAGAGGAGATGATAGAAATAGCATAGAATATTATTAACAACTGTTTGAACTTAAGCAGAAACGTACCTTTTTTTAAAAAAAATTTTAATTTAATATCGTTTAATATCTTTAGTTTTTCTAAAATCTTTGAATGAAGTTTCCTGACGATCTGGCCTAAGCAACCAGTGAAATGCGCATAGGAGTAGCTTATCCCATCAACAATTAATTTAAGTGTTTTTATCAAGAATAAAAATTGGGAATTAGGCACAAATAACAAAATCTTTTAAATTAAAATTTTGTATTCCCAAAAATTACTTTGATAATAAACAGGCAAGTGCACGGCTTAAAAAAACTAAAGCTGGCAACCCTTTATTATTTAAAGCAGGTTGTTTTTATTTTGTTTTTTCTTAACCTACTTACAACTACAATTAATGTTGGAATAATTTCAACCAATTGTAGTGGGGAATGTAGGAAAAGATAAACTCACTGTTGATTGTTGATGTTTTTGTTTAAACTTTGATATTATTACAAGTAGAACTGTTGCATTTAATTCTTAAACGCTTAACAGTTTTTTTTAATTAAAATTTTGTATTCCCAAAAATTGCTTTGATAATTTTTAATTTTTTAATAAAGTATTCAGGTATATTAAAAAAAAGCATCTTCATTTGAACGAAATATACTTCTTAAAAATATTTAGGAAAATATGCACTATAACCAGGCCAAGTTTTTTACGCTAGCAAAAAAGCTTAAAATACCAGGAAATATGCTTTGTGAAAAAATCATGTTATTTTCAGTAAATCGTTGATCGATAATAGAGTTTTTTTTAGCTTCGAATTAGAATTATCAGATCAAAATATGGAAAATATTTGATTAACTATTGCTACGTCACAAAAACAAATTCCGTCTTTACAACGTAACAAAGTATAAGACGATTTTATAGCAAATTCTGTTAAGAAAAAGTACCTGTTTAAAAAAATTTACTTTGTCCAGGCTGGGAAAAAACTTTTGCTCTGAAAATTCTCATACTTCTTTTGAAACCAATTGAATAGATTGATTTTGAAGTGCCAAAGGTGGTGCTTTTGATGTTAAAGCTTAGGGACGTTCGGATAGGATAAGCATATTGTTTTCTTAAAACCAAAAAATGGAGCTTTCAACATAAAAGTTTCGTTTACCATATTGCTTACGGAAGACATCAATTTTATATGGCGTGTTCCCACTTTGAAGCAATACATTTTTGACACATAAAGCGCTTTTTTCAGCGCATATAAAAATTGTTTGATGTAACAATCAGCTCTTCGCACTGAAGGGTTTGTTACAGTTATTTTTTAGTATTCTCCCTCACAAACCTGCTTCGTAGTCATGACTTTTTTGTTTGATTCAGCAAAATTATTTGTTTGAAATTTATATGAATTTCAGTAAACTTTTTGTTTGATTCTGTAAAATTATTTGTTTGAAAAAAATCGGCAATTTTTTTTTCAATAAACAAAATGCAAATAAATTGTTTGAATATGCGAATTTGTTTGTAGGACCGATTTTAGACAAAAAATTGTTTGATTCTACAAATTTTTTGTTTGAATTGGAAAAATAATTTTTTCTGTGCAGGGAATACCGTGGCAATTGAAATGCTATTTCTTTTTTATAAGAGTTGTTGAGAGTTCATTCACTTACTTTACTGTATATCTGTATGACTTATTGCGTAGCGCATAATTGTGCGGTTATTTTTTTAAATGTACCATAAGTGCTTCGCAAAATGGTAACAATTTTTATTGGGCCGTACTTGGCATTTGGAAAAAGTCTAAAGTGACAGATTTCAGAGATGCTATCTGATATCACAGGAGCCTGTATCGTGATTGTGCCCTCCGTTGGTATTCGAAATGATGCTTTGTCTTTCAGGATAATCGTTTTTGCGGAAGTTTCGCCTATCCACTTGACAGTATACTTTCTGGGATCTCGTAGTGGTTGTGGTTTACATTTCAAAGTTGCGAAAAGAGGATCCTGAAAATCCCACGAAAGTAATAAATTTCCATCACTTGTGAAAAGTTCGGCATTTTTCCAAAAGCACAAAAGCAGTGGATGCTAGATAGCTCCAGTTCCTAAACAAAGGGGAGTGTTTGCTGGTTGCTCTCACACACAGGGAAAGTGTGTGAATGTGGTTGAGATCCACCATGAGATAAGGCCATATGGCAGGTGTTCATGTAAATAATTTCCACAGCTGTGTTAAACGATTGAAATAAAATTTAGATCAGGCAAAAGTATCTACACTAAAATTAGTTAGTTGCTGGCCTTAAAAGATAAGAAATGCCTTTTCAATAAAATGTCAAAAAAAGCTACAGTTATCGGTTTCGTTAAAACATATTTTTGAAATGAAAGCATCAGTAATGTTTTTATTTCCAGTAATATGTACATTTTCTTAAAAAGTTTCCTTTTAAAAAGCATCCTATTTGCGCTCTTATTTTCCGCTTAACTGTTGTTGAACCATAATCAAATATTGTATTGAATTGTTATGCATTTTTAACTTCAAACAATATTAAATAAATCGATTTTCTGTTGACATCCTGTAACGAAAAAGAAATCTAACAAAAAAAAAAAAACAAAGTAGCAAAACTAACATGAAAACCACATAAATAAATACTTCGGCATTCCTGCTCATAAAATCTTAAATGATGGTTTAATTTTAGCATTCAATTGAAATTTTTCCAAAGATCAATTTAAAAATCATAGCAATCTCTATAAAATGAAATATAATTTTTTTGCATACATATCGGGTGTTTTATTTAGATGCGGAAAACCAAAAAATTAACAGCAATGACTTCTGTGACAGCTGGTTTAACAGCCCCCGTTTGTTTTTAGGTTAGCTTGGGTTGTCAGTTCATCTGGATTAGGCTGGATTAGAGCAACGTTTGCCAATTATTTCATTGTTGGAGTGATGAAATAAACATTTGGTTAAAGCAAAGTCATTGTCTCGTGCGTTTTGTGGGCCGGTTGAAATCATTGATATATATGCCTACACACGTAACCATGGTCTAAATGTTACAGTAGGCGGTGAGCGGTGAGTGGTATGGAGTCATTCTTATATTCTTTTTCGTGGCTCATTCTGGGTTCAGACTATGAAAGTTTTTTTGCAGAACGTCTGAGTTTATTGATGAGAGGGGAAGAGATTGTACATTATTCTTTCCTATCTCTTTTAGAATTTCTAAAAGAAAACTTTTACAGTATGAGCCTAGACTAATTGAAAGTATTGCACACGTGTGGTTACACATGTCATAGAGCGCGTAATACATTCAGATTACAGAGAGAAACATTAAAAATAGTGGATGGAGAGGGTATAATGCGTTTGTGATGCTGTTTGTAATAAATTGAAATATTAGTCCTAGATCCAACTCTTAGTATACCGATAGACTAAGAAGCATTTTCTCCGGCTGTGCGCAAAGTGCAACATTTTGAAGACAATTTGATAAAATTTGGGACAATTTTTTTTAATTGCAATAAGGACCAATCCTATTGAGAATCGTTTTAAAAGTTTACAAAGCCCCCATATAAGTTTCTTTCCGTAATATAATCTTTGTGCCCATAAACCTTTTTATTATGTTGGTATTAAGAATAAATTTGGTCAAAACTTATTTGATTGCAATCGAAATTATCTTACCAAATTTTTTTGAAATCGGTCCATATTTGACCAAAGCATTTAATGCTTACAAGTATTGGTATTGATTAGAGTTGGACAAAATCTTCCTTTTGTGGAATCGTTCAGATCTATCTGAAAGATCAAAGGAACTTGGTCGTTCTTTTCGTTCATCGTTCCTGTTTTTTACTTTGAACAATGAATGAACGAGGAACGATAAAACTTCTTTGTCGTTCGTAAAAACGTCAACAAACAAATATTTGTTATTGTTTGTTTTCATGTTGTTGAGTAACAACTACATAAATAATAATAATTATATAATTTTTTTAATGTTTGTAAAGAATAATTAGTATTAGATTTTGTTGAACTATTTATTAGGCTAAAGTTCATCAAATTTAATTTTCATTAAATTATTTTTATGAAGAAAGGAATTTGACAACACGAAAATTAATTAAAATTGTTATTGATAATTTTTCATTCTAATAATAATTACTAATTCAATATGTTCAGATTAAGTTATACCTGTTTTAATCTGCGCGTACCCTAATGCCGTTGCTGGTGGTGAACGATATTGCTAAAATATATTTCTTTGAATCACATTAGTAATTGATTTAATTAGACATTTTTTATATGTCACGATATAAATACACAAAAGCTAGCAACACTGATCAACACATAAAAAACGAACCTACAGAAATACATGTGATGATCCAACGGATTGCAATTGCGTAACGAGGAGCCGTTAAAGAAGTCCGCACAGTTCCTTTTAGGGAATCGTTCAATGGAACTAGGTCGTTCCGGAACGACACAACTTGTACGATTGCTACTATGACAATATGATGTGCTGGTATATCCACAATAAGCCACAGGTCCCATACAAAACCTCATCCTAAAATCACTTTTGCATAAATACTTACCTCATAACATAATTTTGTACTGGCGGATCTACTATTGCCCATGTGCCCATGTAGTGTAGGGTATTTTAAGGTCGAGTTTGACCAGCTATACTTTCTTACTTATTTTCTTTTGGGATATGTAGAGTCCTAGGTCTATGCAGATATACCGACATTCAAGCTTTTGAAAGCGAATATTCTGCGAAGTGCATGTGAAAATTAAATTTTAAATTTGCACCGTGTACACGCTTGTCGCGTTGTTGACCACTTTCTCGATATATTATTTAAACAATAGTGCCATAAGATTAACTTATTTATGAAGCAAAATGTTTTTCCTTTTTTTTTATTTCAATTTTAAATTCTCCGCCTCTAAAAAATACACCCAATATATACGCGGTACTCCTATGCCAAGTTACCATATGTTTTCAATGAAAATTGTCATGTCACGTTGTCAAATCGTCGTTATTTTTTTATTTTCCCGTTTGCCTTCCAATATTTGCATCACCTTATTTGGTTTGAATTTGCCACATAAAATTTAAATTTTTCTTTTATTGATATTCTATTTTTTCAGATATTTGTTGTCATCGTTGCCATTGTGTTTTAAGGATTTTTTTCCGCTCCTTGTCGCTGTTTGTTTGTTTGTTTATTGTGACCAGTCATCTTTGATCATATTAATCCATTAGCGGCTTGTTATTGTGTTCCATTGATGGCAGCCAAGCCAGGCTTCTTTAGAAAAGGAGTGTTTTTCTCTGTGTGTTTGAATGGGGTCAAAAGTCAAACACGATTCATTTTTGTTTTAGATTATTTTTTTGGAAACTTTTTTATTATGTCTTTTTTTTTTTTTTTGTTAAAACTTTAAGCCATTTATAGTATTGAGTTCAATATACAATAAAGTTTATATTTTAGATTTCATTTAAGATGGTGTCATTTGATATTGTTATTGAGTTTTTCTTCTAACCATATTTGTTAAATGACACTTTTATTAAGCAGTGGTAATATATACTTTTTATAACTTATAATTTAAACCAAAAGTATTGGCAGGAGTTTTAACATTTCTGTTTAAACATTTAGTATTTTTTATAACGCACGACTCTCCCAGCATGTGCCAAAATTAAGTGTAAAATTATTAATTTATATTAAAAGTAAAAAAAATGTCAAATATTTCTTTGATATTTTATAAGGGGTGCCCTATTGTCACTAGACCTAAATTAAAATTTTTCATAAAATAAGATAGATAACTAGAATTCTAAATATTTACTTATACATGCACAAAATCTATGAATTGGTTGCTGGTAAATTTGCTATAAATCAGGTTTCTGTACAAGGAGTCATCGAGTTCTCCTGTTGTCGAAATTTAATAGCCTCAAAACATTTTTCAACTTAAAGAACTTTTTTAATATTTCTGGTATATGCAAGCTTTGCTTCATCTCTATAAATATAAAATTTTTTTTTAAATTTCAAAACAGTTTTCCATTTTTATTTAGCTTTTTTTATTTTCCAAACCATTTTTCAAAGACCAGCATCACCAAATAAATATTCGGCAACATTTGAAAAAATGTTTACAGTATGTTTTCTTTCTTTGACATATTCTGTGGTAAATGTGACTTGTTTTGAAAAATACAAGAAGAAGAAAAAACAACGTTTATGACATTTAATAAAGTTTGACAGCATGCTGTGTGTGACGTTTGAATGACACAATAAGGCGGAACTGTGTATAAAGCTGTTAAAAATCACATAAACAAAATGAACATTTAAAACGTTGAATTTACAGCAAACATTGCTTTATTACAAAATTAAAACTACACTAGACTACAAAGGACAGTGGGACAAAGCAAAACATTTAACTAATTTTTCTTTTATAAACGAATTTTTCATAAAAGAAATCAAGATTTCCATTTTTTTCTATTTGTTTATCAAAAATCGGTTTTAACAATTAATTTAATGTTGATTGTTGCAGTTCGATTTTTTAAAGCTAAAAATTGATTTTTTTTATAAAAAATCGGTTTTATTGATTTATATTTTTCATTCAAAATAGATTTTTAATTTATTTTTTATCAAATTAAATTAATTTTTTTAAATTTATTAAATTAAAATCAATTTTTTTGTAATCCAGTATACTTTGGCAAATTATTGTGAATAAATTCACGCTTGAACAACGCTACTATCACCCAATTTTCAGGATAGCATTTAAATCTATATTAAGTTAATTTTATTATAAACTTAAATCGTATTTAAATATTAATTGATTTTTTGAGTTTTATTTGAAAAGTCTTATTTAATTAAGATAAAAGTATGGTAGTTAATCCAAAAAAAATAATATCATAAAAAAGTGTAATTATTAGGGATGCGATTTCCATGCAAATGCATGTTGTTTGTCGATAGTCTAAAGCTGGGATCACACGATTGCCGCAAATGCACCAATATGACACAATTTTGATTGTGCTTTATTGACGCACAATAAATAAATTGCACCAATCAAATATTCTGAAATCACACGATTGTCCTGTTTTATACAAATTTAATTGCCGCTAGTTGGTACAAAGTGAAATGGGAACAATAATTGCCGCAGCACAGTCACACGATTGTTATTACTTGACAACTGCGAAAACAGCTGTTGTGGTAGCTTTTTTATTTGTTTGGAAGTTCTAGTTGGTATGTTCATTAAAAACGAAAAATTCGTTCATAGGTACTCTACAATTTTTTGTTGAATAGTTTTATTTGAAATATTTTAAGAAAAATTTATGAAATTCCAAAAATTAGTTCAACAATTTCGAATCTTAACGTTTGCATAGAAAATTTTTATGATACAGATAATAAAATTTAAATAATATTATTTAAATATCAGTAACTAAATTCTGTAACTTTATTAATTTAACTACCGATATCGTTTAGTAAAGAGAAATCTCGGCTACTTTAACAAATTTTTTATTCTCGTCTTCAAGGTAACAAATATTTTCTTTAAGAAATATCAACGACAAATATCTGTAAAAGAAATAATACTTCGTTTTATTAAATATGTTTAATAAAAATATTCGCACTTAACAGCTACATAGTATGCTTGTGAACATATGTACATATTTGTTAATAACAAAAATTAAAAAAAAAATTAAAATGCATAATAAATAAATACTTATTTATCTTCATTACTTGCTAAAGGAAACACAGAAACGTAAAATTTATTTAAAAAAAGGCAAATATTGGCGCGTATTGTGTTGTTTGATTGCCGCACAAGAAGGCAATAAATATTGGTGCATTTTTGTTATTTTTATTGACGCGCGGTTGCATAGCAAACAGTCACACGATTGCCGCACCAGGGTTGCATTTGATTGGTAAAAGAAAGCACAATATTGTCTTCGATTGGTACATGAGCCAATTGGTTGTGTAGTCACACGATTGGTGTATTAAAAAGTGTGAAAATTGGTGCATTGCGGCAATCGTGTGATCACAGCTTAAGATTGATGTCGACCAATTATCTTTCCGGATCATTAAACTTACGTTAAAATGGCATCGATTTGTTTTGCATATTGTTGCATATTTTGGTGAAAATGCATATTTTTGCATATTTTGGTTTTAAATGCATATTTTTGCATATTTTAAAATTTTTAAGTGATATATTTTTTAAATTTCCATTAATTTCAAAATAATTTTATTTTTAAATCAATTAATTAAATTTTTTAGAGCTCTGCTTAAAATACAAGATTTCGACAATTCTCAATCCTTCAATTTTTAACCGATGAAGCACCTTACATGGTTAAGGCTGCCATGGTTTAGCTAAAACTGTTACATGCTACTTGCTTGGCACATGGCTTACGCCGAGTTGCAGTATAAACAAGAAGGGGAACCTGAATAGATGCTTCAGAATTCTATTCAAAAATTTTTGAGCGATTTAAGAACTTGTTGCTACCGATGCTTATGCAATCAAAAAAAATTAGAAGAAATATTAAATTTAAATAACATTTGTATTTTCCAACTTCGGATATATTGGTGAAACAAAAACTAAATTGGAAGGATTTACAGGGCTGTCAGACTTGGGGATTTATCCCCAAAGTTGGGGATTTTATGCGAGCAAAAAGGACAAAGAAAGTCATTTGGGGATTCGGGATTTTTTTGGGGATTTAAAAAAAAAATTCGGGGATTTTTTGGGGATTTTACACTCTTTAAATATATTTTCCCTTTTATTATTTATGCTTATTTTTCTTTGTCTCGTATTAAAAATATGAAAAAAAAGTAGCCAAACTTTAATATTACTCTTATCAACAACTTATACGGTGTAAAAGGTCCTTATTAAGATTACCATTTTAGTTAAAAGGTAGTGTTAAAGGTACTTTATAAATTAATGTTATTTTTCCTTCAGGGTACAAACAAAATAAAATAATTTTTTTTACAAAAAATTTTTATTTGGGGATTTTTGGGGATTTCTAATTAAAATTTTTCTTACTATTTTTACTTTAAAAAAAAAAAAATTTTTAAATTTGGTCAGAAAAAAAAACAAACAGAAAAATATTTACTTATTAAGGTTTTTTTTCTTAATTTGGGGATTTTTGGGGATATTTTTTTAATTTTTTGGGTACAAGGAAAAAAGTACCTGGCAGCCCTGAGGATTTAGTTCACTTAATTAATTGATATGGCAGACAGTAAAATTAAGATGTGGAAGGAAAAATAAACCGACAAATTAAAAAAAAAATCCAAAACGTGTTGCAAAAAAAAAACACAGTATTTCAAATAATAAAACAAATTTCAACCATTTTTGATCTGGAATCAAATGTGGGATCTGAATTAAAAAATTAATATTCTTCAAATGAATCCTTCAAGTATGCCTCAACTTCGGTTGACGTTGAGAGATCATTTTCCATATACAAAAGCTTTTAAACAGACAAAGGTTTACTTTTGATAACATAAACAAGTATTTATTTGATTATACAAACAAAAATTTAAATGATGAAGTTTTTTAAATTGAATTTTAAAAAATATTATTTTTTTTTATTTTGTTTTATTTTAAAATAAAATAAAAAAAAAACCAACGCTTTTTTTATTGAAAATGGTCAAGTTTTTAGTGCATATATTTTATTTTTTTAATGCATATTTTGGAGTTTTTAGTGCATATTTTATGCGCATATTTTCGATTTTTTAGTAATTATTGTACAAGGTGGTCTCAAAAGACAGCTGTCTGTTGTTGCTCTGCCTGTTGTTGTGAAATTGATGCCACCTTGCTTAGTTATTACGATGGAAACTTAAATTGAATTTAAATATACCAGCTTGGTGAATTAAGTTACATTTTAGTGCCTAATGAAGAACAGAATTTTGTATATAAAACGATTTTAAGTATAAATGTGATATAATATTGTTACGTTACTGCCTTTCAATAACGTTTTGGTTTATTTCCTTTATAATAAACCGTTTCGAGTTCTTTTATTGCACTTTAAATAAAACTAAATAATCACAACACTTTAAACACTGTTTATAATTTACACAACTTTATTTAGTACTTAGTCACTTTAACAACCGTAATTTATAGCTTTTATTCACAACCAACTATAATTTTCTCAGCGTGATACGTTATTGACAAAGTCAGAACTTAGAATGATCTATGTCATCTCTTGCGATCCTATTTATACTCTAGCCCAGATTTGTAGATGATACTAGTAACGTCTAGATGGCTCTAGAAAGTCCGCCTCATAACGGCTATTTATCTTACTCATCTATAGTTACTATCTATATGGCTGAATTATTTGAGTTATTAGGCATCATAAACTAAGGTATACTCTTAGGCGTTACCATAATTTGAGATAGCTTAATAATTAATAATAACGAACATTCGAGTATTTACAGTGGGGTTCAAGTACAATTATGCACAATAATTTTAACATTACATCTGTACATTGATTTTTACACTAGAAGTGTACATAGCTTATATAACAACAATTTTAACTAATAAAATAACTAACAATAAAATTATTTAATTCTTAACCTCCCCTCAGGCATTTTGTTGTTACGTGATAGTGTTATAAAGCACAGTAAAATAAAATTTTACTTAATATCTAATCGACCTGTTTTTGGATTTGCATCATACATAAGTTTTTTTATAAAAATTTTTAATTTAAATTTTAAATTTTTCCGGTTTTTTGGGTACTTTTGAAAAAAGTTAAAAAAAATAAAGTAATATATAATATACCTATCTGAAACTTCTGAAGGAGGTAGCTGACATACGAACAATATTATTTCTACTGAAAAATCCAATCATCGTAAACATTTGAGACTTTTTTTTATGATTGTATATATCCGTGATGCGAAAACGCAACACTGGGCCTAAACGATATACAAATTACATACAATTTTCAAATACAAACATATTTATACAATCACTTGCTATTTAAAACAGCATAATTAAAACATGTATGTATGTTTATTAAAAGTTGTTGTTATTTATGTGTTTTGAAATTTTCGATAATTTTTTCACCTTTTTTCAAACTAATTTCAAATTTTTAAAATGCAGGATATTTCGCAGAAGGTAAATTCTCTATGACAATTCCTTTTTTTTTCTTATGCCCAAAGTGTGTTATTTTCCTAAAGGAAAGCGAACTTACACCAAAGTAGACCCGTAATAGGTCTTTGGTGATAAAACAAGAAATATCACTTTAACATGTGGTTGTCATTGGTCAATTGACACTATTTGACCAGTCTAACATCTATTCTCAATGAACGTGTTTAGTGTTAGTTATAACAATGTTAGATTATTTCGATACAATGTAGTATTATGTCAATAAAACAAGTCCCCAGATCTAGATTTAAGAATCAAATTTTAGAAAGTCCCAAAAAAAAGTGTCACACCATCGGTGAAGAATAAACTGTAATTCATTAGTTTTTAACCTTTTTGTACTTAATATACCAGTTAGATGATAAGTTCTCCTTGTTCTATTTTCATGAATCCCAGGACCAGGCTGTTGGAACAATTGGCACAAATTTCCCCCAGGGTTCTTCAATAGGTACAATAAGAGAAATTCGAACAAGTAATGTGAAATTATCCTCTTCTAGGATATTATCTTTTTGAACTTATTCCATTTTCACAAATCCCAAGACCAGTCTGTTGGAACAATTGACACAAATTTCCCCCAGGGTTATTCAATTGGTACAATAAGAGAAAATCGAACAATTAATGTGAAATTATCCTCTCCCAGGATATTAAAGAAAAACCAGTAAGAGTGCTATATTCGGCTATGCCAAATATTTGATACCATCCACTGACAGCTAGGATATTTCAGGAGTGGGCATTATATTGGACCTGTGGTAAATTATGAACCGATCTTTACGAAAGTCGACAGTGTGATTTCTAGTTATTATAAAACTGTGATAGAACAAAATTTATTACAATAGAATTATTTGTTATGGTTTTATACTACTAAAGTGTTTTTCGAGAATGGGCTTTATATGGGGCCTATGGTAAATAATGGACCAATCAACTACAAACGTGAGAAATGTGACGTAGCAGTGCACCCAAAGTGCTTTGGAACATATCATAATTGAATTAAAAATGAAATGTATATGAATATCTTTTTTAATTATTTTTTTTCCTAAAGACGTGAATAAAAAATTTTAATTTAAAATGTTTGCAAGTGCGCTTAATTTTTATATCGTTAAGGCCCAACGTTGCGTTTTCGCAACGGGGGTTATCTGGGCTCCCACATATCCGATTTGCCCAAAATTTGTTTTCTTTCTTATTTAGGTATAAACAATAAAATTTTAAAAGTTTCGTCCTTATAACTCAACGGGATCATGGCTCGGGCCTTAATGGGTTAACTAAAGTTACTTTCGTAACAATATCAAACCTGAAAATTGGCTGTTAATTAATTAATTTTACTTTCAAAATTAGTCATCGATATGCGCAATTTATAGACCCAAAATTATGCTCAGCGTTGAGGCAATTTTTTGCCTTAACGGGTTTGTTAATAAACATAATTGCTGCAATTGGATTGAAACAAATTCACAACAGTTCCTACAGACTTTATTACATTTAGAAAAAAGAACAGGTTGGTGCGGCTTATGAGTAGTGGTTGCCGAATGTCGAGTATTTTCACTTATGTTTGGGTATTCGATGCTCAAAAGTGGCTACTAAGTACTTGTTAAGTTATATTTTTTGCACAAACTCAATTTAACGGGCTTCTTTCAAAATACAACTCCATTGTAAAATACACCTGCAAAAGTAAACCAATAGCCTAAAACGAGCTAATAATAAAAAACGAAGCTGAAATACATTTAAAGAGCCATTGTTACGACTTGAAGTTAGCTTAAGTTAAGATTAAGTTGACATATAGTAATGTGTTGTCTGTTAAAACGCGTCCAAGAAGAAATTTATGGCTTGTAAACCAATTGAACACAAACAACTAATGGCTAATAAATCACTGATGGCTTAAACGCTGGTTTAGTTGAACTAAACTTGAATTTATATGTAGTTTAAGCTCAACAACTATAAATCAGAGTTCCAAGTTTATATGTTGTTAAAAAATAACATGTGGCAACCCTACGATAAATCTTATCAAATTCAATTGGTCTGTGTTGGTAGTTCCACATCCATTTCTCCAATCCCACCCACATTTTGTGGGATATTGTGTATTGATAACCGAGATGTTTGCTTGTACCGCTTTGAACGGCTCTTGCCTTTCTCCAGATATACAGAAAAAAGAAATAAAAAAACAACAACGTGGGGATTGTGGGTTAAACTAGAAGCAGTCGTGGCCAGAGCCTCCGTTATAGTCATTGAGGATCGTTACCAAACCATGATCAATGATTTTATTTTTAAAAATATGGATGAAATTGATTCAGGTGAGATGTGGTTTCAAAAATGATGGCGCACGTGCCATACGGCGACTGCAACCATCGACTTATTTAAATTAAAATTAGGCCATAAGTTGTTTTCGAGATATGAACCTGACAATTCAGCTCAAAGGTCGTGCGATTTGACACTTTTCGATTATTTCCTGTGTTGCTTTGTAAATTTGTTGGCTTATGCTGATAAACCAGCAAATATTGATGCTTTAAAGGCCAACATTGCTTTGAAAATCTGTTCACCTTGCATTGCGAAATTTTCAAAAATAATTTTTTGAATTTAAAAAAATTTGTTTGAAAATATTTCTAAATTGGGTGAAGTGTTTTACAAAATAAGGGGGCAAAAATTTAGTTTTTGTGTTTTATTTTTGCTAAAATTTTATTTATTTTGGGCTTAAAAAAACAAGGCAACAATTTATTAAATTTTTTTATAAATATTATGAAACAGGAACATTTTTAATTGATTAAATTAAATCAAATAAATTACTTTAATTAAAAGTTAAGATCACCAAATTATAAACTGAAAAAAAATAGCAACAACATCTGTAATTAATTTAATTCAATTACAGCAAATTCTCTTAATAAGACTTTAGTGTATAATATTTGGCCATTAACACAATTTAAGTTTCCAGCGGTTTTTGTAACTTAAGATTTTAATCACATAAAAAACTCTTTCTACAAGCTGTATCTAAACAATTGAAGGTCATGGTAATAAAAAAAAATCGAAAAATCAAACACAAAAAAATCATAAAATTTATAACAAATTTAAACCACAACAAATTTAAGTAACAAACTATTGGCACTGATTATAAAAGACTATAAAAAGCCACATTTTCCAGAACTTAAACACGAAGCAAACGTCATCTTTTTTTATTTTTTACAACTCTGACATAAAACCCTAATGACTGTGATAATGACAATAACAATAATGATGATGATACTGAAGCACTAATTGAGCTTTCATTATACCAGGTATCAACTAGGAATTTACCCCCAGCCAGTCTTCCTTAACACGATAAAAAATAAGTAAACAAAACCAATAGTTAAATCGTTAACAATTAAAAGAAACATTTTAACTGCTTTAATACACATTTTGCGGTTAATACTAAGTAGACATAACAAAGGATGGTAGGCCACACCTTAAATAAGGGCAAGACACACGTTTAAGGCTGTTTTGTTGTATTCACTATTTGTCGGCCTTTACTTACTGCACTGACCTGACACCAGTCACCAGCAAATGACCCAATAAGATTTCAAAATAAACAAACAATTTAATAGTAACCATGATTTGTTTTTTTACTTTCTTTCACCTGATTTTTTTTTCTTTCTTTCCATTTTCTGTTTGCTTAATTTTTAATGAAAAGTGAAAACAATGTTTTTTTTGGCCCCATTCATACACACACGTTTTTAGGTACACACACATTACATTTTCTACCAGTCATAACTTTAAGTATCTGATACTCACACATGAAAGCGATTTTGTGTAATAATCTTACACCCACCTTTGGGGTTCATATTTGTCTATAAAACCGTTAAAATTGCTTTTCAATCAGCCACCCACCCTACAATTATTTAGGAAAAATAACTACAACGAAAATGCATTAAAAATAAGCCCACCTATAAAACCCATTTAAATGGTTGTAATTTTTTTTTATAAATCTTTAAAAAAATGTTTGTTTTTTGTTGTAAAATCTTAAGAATACAGAAATTAAAAGTTTAGAACGAATTTTAGAAATAATCGTCTTATAGAAAGATTTAAACTGAAACTAATGTATTAAAAGTTATATAAAATTCTGCTTTGTTACTGGACCACCCAATTGGGAAGTCATAAAATCGAGTTATTTTGTTATGGATACAAGTTTAACGTGCTTAATTTAAATAAAATACATAAAATAACTGTGATCATCAAAAATCGATTTGTTGGATGCTATTGTATTAATAATTGAAACTGACATTTTACCGTTACATTTTCATTTAAAATCGTGCTTTTTTCTAATTTTTTTTGGTAACTAAAAACGACTCGAACTTCGTAAGAAGTACTTAAGAGAAAAGAAAAATTCATTCCAAAATAAAACCCAATTTAATTGAATAGTCGTGAGCCATAGCAATGCACTCAATTCGACGATATCGGCGACATACCAAGAAATCTTGACATGATTGTGAAAACAATTTCATGGCGACTTAATTACACATAAGAGCCCTCTGAAATGGCCATCTGGGCCATATAATCGTCCATCTTTACATTTTTGACCTCGGGACAGTGTTGCCAAAACTTGCTGACCAAAAATGGCTAAATTTACGGGAAATAATGGCAAAAAAATGGCTAAAAACTTTTTTAAATAAAAACACATTATAATTCAATAACAAAACAGAAATAATTAATTTTAAGTTGTTTACGATCAAATTGTAAGTTAAGATCAATTTGTTAAATAAAAATAAACGTAAAATAATATTAAAATATATTAATATAAAAAAATTTAATCATCGAAAAATTCGATGTCGTTATTGTTCATCTCATAGGAATCACTAACTCATTAGTTTCAAATAATCATAAGTTTTAAATAGTTTGAGGGTAAATCATTATCACGACAACATTTACCCAACCTTTTAAGTCCAGGGGTTTAAATCGCGACATTCGATATCGATCGAAATTGCAATACAATTTACATGGGAATTTCGATCGATATCGAATGTCGCGATTTGCCCCCAGATCTACAATAAAAAACAAGTAAGAAAGTATAGTCGGTTAAACCCGACTTTATGATACCCTACACCACAATAGAACCTTTGTACCCAATTTTATCAAATAATCTCTAAATTGCGACCTGTACTTTGCGCACAAGGTTTACATGGACAGCCAGCCAGCCGGACAAACATTGTTCATTCGACTCAGAAAGTGATTCTGAGTCAATCGGTATACGTAAAGGTGGGCTAAGGACCAATATTTTAAGGTGTTACAGACATCAGCACAAACGCATAGTACCCTCTCCACTATTGTGTTGGTGGTATAAGTATTGTATTGTTATGTTATATTTGCCTAATTGGTAAAATCGAATTAACGGTGCTTAATGTAACCTATTTTTCAAATTATTTTTAACGATTATTAAACACTAGGGTATTCATTCGGTTAACCGTTAATCGGTTAACCGATTAATTACTACCCGATTAACTGATCGGTTAATTTAAAATTGGCTTTTTTCGATTAACGATTAAACCGGTTAATTTCAGTCGATTAACCGATTAACCGTTGTAATAAAAATTATAATTTTTTGTAGTATTAAACCATATTTTTTGTGTTTTAAGCAATAGGTGAGTTCCAAAACGTAGGTTGCAAAGCAACTCCCTTTTTTAAATACATTCATTCTACAGTCACCAAAAAAGTTGCCAAAGTGCACCAATTAGAATTATTTTTTTATACAATATATTTCCTTCTATAAATACATTTTTAAAATACAGTACAAAAACATTAATTACGGAATTCGGAAATTAACTTTTTTTGCAGAATGTTCGGTGCTGTGCTTTGTCAGGACGCAAACGCAACAACAGAATTAACCCAAAAAACTCTTTCTACAAGCTGTATCTAAACAATTGAAGGTCATGGTAATAAAAAAAAATCGAAAAATCAAACACAAAAAAATCATAAAATTTATAACAAATTTAAACCACAACAAATTTAAGTAACAAACTATTGGCACTGATTATAAAAGACTATAAAAAGCCACATTTTCCAGAACTTAAACACGAAGCAAACGTCATCTTTTTTTATTTTTTACAACTCTGACATAAAACCCTAATGACTGTGATAATGACAATAACAATAATGATGATGATACTGAAGCACTAATTGAGCTTTCATTATACCAGGTATCAACTAGGAATTTACCCCCAGCCAGTCTTCCTTAACACGATAAAAAATAAGTAAACAAAACCAATAGTTAAATCGTTAACAATTAAAAGAAACATTTTAACTGCTTTAATACACATTTTGCGGTTAATACTAAGTAGACATAACAAAGGATGGTAGGCCACACCTTAAATAAGGGCAAGACACACGTTTAAGGCTGTTTTGTTGTATTCACTATTTGTCGGCCTTTACTTACTGCACTGACCTGACACCAGTCACCAGCAAATGACCCAATAAGATTTCAAAATAAACAAACAATTTAATAGTAACCATGATTTGTTTTTTTACTTTCTTTCACCTGATTTTTTTTTCTTTCTTTCCATTTTCTGTTTGCTTAATTTTTAATGAAAAGTGAAAACAATGTTTTTTTTGGCCCCATTCATACACACACGTTTTTAGGTACACACACATTACATTTTCTACCAGTCATAACTTTAAGTATCTGATACTCACACATGAAAGCGATTTTGTGTAATAATCTTACACCCACCTTTGGGGTTCATATTTGTCTATAAAACCGTTAAAATTGCTTTTCAATCAGCCACCCACCCTACAATTATTTAGGAAAAATAACTACAACGAAAATGCATTAAAAATAAGCCCACCTATAAAACCCATTTAAATGGTTGTAATTTTTTTTTATAAATCTTTAAAAAAATGTTTGTTTTTTGTTGTAAAATCTTAAGAATACAGAAATTAAAAGTTTAGAACGAATTTTAGAAATAATCGTCTTATAGAAAGATTTAAACTGAAACTAATGTATTAAAAGTTATATAAAATTCTGCTTTGTTACTGGACCACCCAATTGGGAAGTCATAAAATCGAGTTATTTTGTTATGGATACAAGTTTAACGTGCTTAATTTAAATAAAATACATAAAATAACTGTGATCATCAAAAATCGATTTGTTGGATGCTATTGTATTAATAATTGAAACTGACATTTTACCGTTACATTTTCATTTAAAATCGTGCTTTTTTCTAATTTTTTTTGGTAACTAAAAACGACTCGAACTTCGTAAGAAGTACTTAAGAGAAAAGAAAAATTCATTCCAAAATAAAACCCAATTTAATTGAATAGTCGTGAGCCATAGCAATGCACTCAATTCGACGATATCGGCGACATACCAAGAAATCTTGACATGATTGTGAAAACAATTTCATGGCGACTTAATTACACATAAGAGCCCTCTGAAATGGCCATCTGGGCCATATAATCGTCCATCTTTACATTTTTGACCTCGGGACAGTGTTGCCAAAACTTGCTGACCAAAAATGGCTAAATTTACGGGAAATAATGGCAAAAAAATGGCTAAAAACTTTTTTAAATAAAAACACATTATAATTCAATAACAAAACAGAAATAATTAATTTTAAGTTGTTTACGATCAAATTGTAAGTTAAGATCAATTTGTTAAATAAAAATAAACGTAAAATAATATTAAAATATATTAATATAAAAAAATTTAATCATCGAAAAATTCGATGTCGTTATTGTTCATCTCATAGGAATCACTAACTCATTAGTTTCAAATAATCATAAGTTTTAAATAGTTTGAGGGTAAATCATTATCACGACAACATTTACCCAACCTTTTAAGTCCAGGGGTTTAAATCGCGACATTCGATATCGATCGAAATTGCAATACAATTTACATGGGAATTTCGATCGATATCGAATGTCGCGATTTGCCCCCAGATCTACAATAAAAAACAAGTAAGAAAGTATAGTCGGTTAAACCCGACTTTATGATACCCTACACCACAATAGAACCTTTGTACCCAATTTTATCAAATAATCTCTAAATTGCGACCTGTACTTTGCGCACAAGGTTTACATGGACAGCCAGCCAGCCGGACAAACATTGTTCATTCGACTCAGAAAGTGATTCTGAGTCAATCGGTATACGTAAAGGTGGGCTAAGGACCAATATTTTAAGGTGTTACAGACATCAGCACAAACGCATAGTACCCTCTCCACTATTGTGTTGGTGGTATAAGTATTGTATTGTTATGTTATATTTGCCTAATTGGTAAAATCGAATTAACGGTGCTTAATGTAACCTATTTTTCAAATTATTTTTAACGATTATTAAACACTAGGGTATTCATTCGGTTAACCGTTAATCGGTTAACCGATTAATTACTACCCGATTAACTGATCGGTTAATTTAAAATTGGCTTTTTTCGATTAACGATTAAACCGGTTAATTTCAGTCGATTAACCGATTAACCGTTGTAATAAAAATTATAATTTTTTGTAGTATTAAACCATATTTTTTGTGTTTTAAGCAATAGGTGAGTTCCAAAACGTAGGTTGCAAAGCAACTCCCTTTTTTAAATACATTCATTCTACAGTCACCAAAAAAGTTGCCAAAGTGCACCAATTAGAATTATTTTTTTATACAATATATTTCCTTCTATAAATACATTTTTAAAATACAGTACAAAAACATTAATTACGGAATTCGGAAATTAACTTTTTTTGCAGAATGTTCGGTGCTGTGCTTTGTCAGGACGCAAACGCAACAACAGAATTAACCCAAACAATTAGAAGTGTTAAAAATAAAACAGGATTTAAATGGTATAATGGAAGATTTTATATGTTCAGAGAAATCCATAAAAAAGACTGAGAATTTAGATATTCTGTATTATGGGTTGCTTTCGATTTCTCCAACATCTACGATAAGTGAAAGAAATTTTTCCAAGTCAAAATTTATCAAAACCAAAGAAAAGAGTCGCTTAAATGTAATACATTTTAACCAAATTATTTATCATAACTTTTTAATTATTTAAGCTTGAGGTCTTTTTTTATAAAATATTATATTTATTATTTTCAATATTTCGCTAACCTTTGGTTAGCATCTTTAGGAAGAATATTGAAAATAATAAATATAATATTTTATAAAAAAAGACCTCAAGCTTAAATAATTAAAAAGTTATTATGAAAATAAAGGTCAAATAAGAATAAATAACAAATTATTTATCTTAAAGATTATTTTATAAGAATTTCTTAAACTATTTAAATTACTAATAAAATGATATCAGAGTTTACTTTTTAATAAATACATAATCGGCCTTGTTCTGGAAATCGAAATCACGTGAAATAGAAATCGAACAAGTTTTTAATTCTATCCTGTGTTTAAAATTGATACAAATATTTCTTTTTCATTACTAAATACTTTGATGACCACATATCTTTACCAAAACTACTTTTGAAATCTGGAAGAGCTACGTTCATTTAAAAAAATTGAACTTGAAATCTCCATCGATTTAAATTTCACGTGATTTCGATTTACAGAACGTGGCCGAATATGTATTAATTAAAAAATATGTATTACAGAGTTATAAATTATTTTTTTTTGCTCGTTTTAGTTCACGTGTTGTTATGTTATTGTTTATTTTTTACTACAAAACTGCAAATAATAAATAATTTTTCATTTATATTCAGTGAAAGTACCTAATTTATAAAAAAAACTTTATTAATCGGTTAACCGATCAATAACAAAATTAACCGATTATTAACCGATTATACAAAAACCTCGGTTAATTAATCGAGCGATTAACCGATTAAATCAAAAGCCCGGTTAAATGAATACCCTACTAAACACCCTCTCTACTTCAGCATTACACCATAGAAGTGAGAGCAACTTTATAGGCAATTCTGAAATTTCTAAAACAATTTTGTTGTTTGTGAAATACTTGCAACCAGAAAGAAACAGCGATGTTTGCGTTGATCGGTTTTATAAATTTAATAGTGGAAAGAAATTTTGAAAGATGTTTCAGCGTCAAAGTTTATAGCGATTTTCAACATTTGTTAAAGTTGTGATTTAAATTAAAGGCGTTTTAGTTGTTCAAAATGTTTATTTAACTTTTATAAATTTTTATAATAAAATAAAAATTATTCTTTTAAAAAAAAACGACAAAAAAATTTCATGGCTAAACCAGTTGAAAAATGGCTAATGGCTAAACTCTTTTTTAATGGCTAAACAAGTTGAAAATGGCTAAAACTAGCCACTAAGAGCCACTTTTTGGGTTTGAGATTAAAGTTAATTTTATTCTATAATTAGTTAATCTGAGAATTTAGTTAATCTAGTATCAATTGAATTTGATATTTTTGGGTGGTGGCTTAAACCATGTAGCGCTACCATACTGAGCACAAATAAATGGCAACATTTTTTGCAAATATCAACTTTTTATCAAGCAATATGGATGTTTTCAAAGAAGAAGAAGACAATGCGAGAATTTAATATTGTTAACAAGGTAGAAATTGTTTGCGTTTAAAGAAAAAATATATTACAGAAAAAATATAGAATGGAAAAATTATGTAAAAGTGCTAAGCAATGTTTTACAATGTATTTTTTGTTTATATTTTTGCAAGTTCTTTATGTTAAACATGTGTATGTTGACAGTTTAAGTTTAGGTTTAAACCACCACCGTTGGCCGCTTAAACTAGCAAAAAAAGTTAAAAAAATACAACTAAAAAAGTAAATACGAAGATTAAAGTTAATTTAATCGCTAATCTCTAACCCAAAAAGTGGCTCTAAATGGCTAAATTGGCAACACTGCCTCGGGACTATACAAGTCAATCAATAGCTGGCGCAAACGTAAAAGCATACATATGTATATCTTATAATATATGATGCGGTTTGCGACCGGTACCAAGCCCGGATGAAAGAGAGGAAGGGAAAGTCGCAGCATAATACTGTAAATATGGTATGCAAACAATACCGTCTGGAATGACTGCGAATGTTCGTCCTGAAAACCAAAATGGGAGCAGCCATCCCTAGCAGAATAGATAGACATTGTACTAATAATTCACTTTCCCGAATAACAAGTACAAAGATTGCAGCAAAACAAAAGCGAATGAAAAATACTGAGCCGAAAAAAAGTTTACCGACCTGGCGACGAATTTAAACTGTTATTAATGGAATGGAACGTACACAGAAAAAATTAAAATTGATTTAAATTACATAATGAAAATTGGTTTCAATTAAAGAATTTGTAAAAAATTAATTTAATTGGCACCAGTAAACTAATTAACAGTGTCTATCACATATTTTTTTGGATATTAACCACATTTTGTGCAGTAATGTTGTAGATATAAGTAAACGTTTAATAGACTTGATTAAATTTTTAATTAAAACTTATCTCATTTATGATTAATGGTTTAATTGAAAAAAATGGCGGGAATTGATGTAAAAAGACTGAATGGAAAAGAAGATGAATTAGTAGATGATATAAAGGAGCCACAAATAGGGTGTCTGGCAACAATGGAAATAAAAAAGGACGAGGTAGCGAGATAATCAGGTATGGTTTAATACTTGTTTGCTCTGGTTAATGTCATATGAGAGAATAAAATTTGGTGTGAGATTTATCATACATAAGGACATGGAATCAACAATTTGTGAATGTAAATGCATAAATGAAAGAATTATGTGGCAGAGCCGACGGACAAGATGGTGTAGCACCAATTTATTTTAATTTGCTGTTACATGGAAAAACAGGTTGGGAGTTATTACACAAAGTAATAAACACTGCGTGGAGGCACGCAAAAATACGCTAAGATTGGCAAATAAACTGCAAAGGCAGACAATTAGCATTGTCAAAACGATAGCGGAATATCTATATTCAGCGTTGCGAGGAAAAAAATACTTGAGAGTTTTGACAGAGAGGTTCAAGGTCACCAGTGAGTTATGAGAGAGTGCTATATGAAATTGTGTATTGTAATGCTCCGAGTAGCAATTATGTAAGTATGAAAGATAATGCGTTTCGGAATGTAGTTGTTTTTAACATGTAAGTAAAGTTTTTTCTGGGTTGTTCGTTGTTTGATACTAAATCGAACGAAAAAACGAACTTTATTTGAAGAAAATTTTTTTTAAATCCCGCCAGTTATAATACCATATTTTTAATAGATCAGATTTATAAAAGATAATTGATGTTTTCAAACCCCTTTAGGCGTTCGTTAACCCCTAAAGATTTGACAAATAGTATTTGCTATAAATAAAATTTAATTTTTTTCTATTTATGTACCATTTAAAAACTCATGCAGTTCATTCATATCATTGTATATTGGAAATTCTTAATAACTATTTTGTTGTGCACTTTTTCATTTAAATTCTATATAAATATTTTATTGATAAAATATATGCAACATTCGAACTAAAAAAATCTCTCTACTCACCACTACTAAATCGTTATCACGACTTGTTGCTACTGTTGCACCCAACCACTGATATGACTTGCGATCAATCACATCGCCATGTGTATTACGATTATTGCCTGTAAAAAGAATGAAAGAAAAAAAAGAAAATACGGAAAATTGTATTAATAAATTAATTGAAAATTGTAAAGTTTTATAAAAACACTGAAAACTAAAATTAATTTACAAAAAAAAAGTGATAAATCTGCTAGACAATTAATCAAAAACAATCATAAACAAAGAATGGCTCAATTAAAAAGCAGTTTTAAAAATTTTATACAATTATTAAAACAAACATGAAATGGTGACATACAGCTAGATAAAGATGCAGAGAGACATGGGATTTCACATCCATCCAGAGTCATTAAAATAGTCATGATCATCAGCATACTCATGTGTTGGGGTTTCAGATGATCATTAGTAAAACACATAATATTTTAAAGTCAATAAAGTGTTGTATATATTTTTAAAGTAGAGAAAATAAAAGTTAAATAAAAATACACCATTTCCAAACTAAAAAAATAATTAATTACAGTTAAAAAATTTCTTTTAAGTAAAGCTTTTATAAAGCTTCTAGGGCATTATTTAATTGAACTTTGAAATTTTAATTGAGTTTAAACTTTAGAGACTAGATTGTTAATAAAAAAAGCTGTTTAAAAGCGAAGCTTGAAGACACAAATGCAGTTGCAATCGAAAGCTTAAGAAATACTTCGAAAGGCTTGCAAACAATTAGGTCATAATAAAATTGTAATAGTCGGATATTTTCTGTTCTAAAGCTCTTTTTTTAGGCTTCGTGGAGGCTTTTCTGTATTATTAAGTGCTGGTTCACACTCTTCAAGTTTTAGCCGCCAAGTCTTTAGCTTTTTGAAAATAATGGAAATGAGAATGCCATTTCTTTTCCTGTCTCTCGCTTCTAAAAACTCGAGACTTTACGGCTTAAACTTGAAGAGTATGAACAAGCACTGACACATTTTTCTATAAATAGTGTTTTTTACATCCACAGACTTCTTTTTTAAAGCCCTTTTTAAAAGCTTTCATATGGTTTTAATTTTTTGTAAAGCTTTTTCCTAAATTTTTTTTCCCTTTAATTTCCTTGGTTTTTATTAAAAAAACAATAATAGTAATAAATGGTGTCTTATAATTTTTTTAAAGCCATAAATCACGGCGGTTGACTTTAAATAAAGAAAAAAAGAGAAATTATTATTTTGTATGATTAAAATGAAGCGGAAGTTTTATAATGCGTTTTATTTAAATCAAAATTGAAATGAGAAATTATAAACATCACACACAATTAAAAAATATTTAAATTTATAAGCGCAGGTTATAAAGAGTGATGAATTTTGAGGTACTTTTTGCAAGAATGCAACACTGAAAAATATTTCTTTAAAGATGTTAATCGTAACAGTGCCTTTTCGCAACTACAATTTTCGGAGTAACAATTTTCGACTACTTCTCGAGTTTCAAATCTTCTATTAGAGGCCTGCACAATTCTATTTGAACACAAATTCAAATTACTTAAAAATCTTCCAACTCTTTAGTATCGCTGTCACAAACAAATACTCAAGAGAAGTAGATGACCAATTTACGTGAGTATGTAGAATGAAAAAATAAATGCTACACTATAGTAAAAATGAGGGTGTAAGAAATACTCTCAAAAATGAACATGAGAATAAAAAATACACGCAGAAATGAGAGTGGGAATACAAAATACACATTCTTTTGTTTTGATATGTGTGTACTAAATATTTTATTTGTTAATATCTTTAGTTATATTGCAACTTGAATTACTGGCAAAAATAATTCTTGGTTTACGTGCGACACATACGACACATAAGTAAAAATCGCAAATTCTTTGCAAGCGTCCGTAACGTACGACACACAAGTAAAAATCACAAATTCTCGCAGACTGTACGAGGTAATTTTCAAATACCTTGTACAGGCCTGTATAAGACGTATTCAAGTACAGGTGGTGTCGATACTACGCCAATTCAAAACAACAGAAATAAGATGGGGTTTTTGGCATAGCATTGTTTGTGCTTACGGCTCAAAATGTTAGCCATTCCTAACAAATCTAAGCAAATTGGTTCGATCTGTCAAAATCTGATGGCGTTTCGACACCACTTGCAGTTAAATTCGCCTTAAGTCTGTAGATATGCAAGAATTCCCTACTGTATTGAAAGGTTTTGAAAGAAACAACCACACCACACCATTTAAATTGTGCGACGAAAAGAAGCGCTTCGCATTAGTCATTGTGGTCGTATACAAAAGTTTTGGGCACACTTTTGATTTCTGTTTTGTTTGTTACATTTATGCAAGCTTTTACTTTCGATTGATCAATAATAACAGGTTAATTCGTGCAATATAAAGCCATGGCAATGTTGGAGCCATTATTCGAAGATTGCAGCAACATTTGCAGGTAGAAAAAAATTACAATAAAAGCTTTTGATTCTTTTTTAAGTCTGCTTTTATTTAAAATAGGAGAACATTGCTCACTGTAGCTTTTAAGACAATCGGATTGTCGTACAAGCTTTGCTTACTGTAGCTTTAAAGTCAATCAGTAAGCGGTGCAAACTTTGGATCGCGTGTGGTCTAAAGTTAAGATATCGCATTATATGATATGCGGTCAAAGCACAGGAATTTTGCTTACTTACATCAGAAACTCAAAGGCTCAAATTATAACTCTTGAGGGATTGTATAATTCGTCATTGGAATGCTATTCGTTTCGTTAGAAGCTAAGTTTTTGTTTTTCTCGATTCATGTTTACATTTCTATATAAAAAAAGATAATGGCTAAATCGTTGTTTCGCTCTTTAAAGCGCTTTGTCGAGCTGCATTTTCTATATTCTACATAATATTGATCCAACTTACGCTTAATTAAAAATAAGTACCTGCTAATGAATCACTCGATATAACAATAATTAGTGATTTTAATTGTTGTGACAATAATTTGTATTTTTTTATACTTATTATTATTATTTTCTGTGGAGTGTATTTACATTTATGGTGCGAAATATCCATTTTGTGGTTAGTTTAAGACTTAAACAATTTCATACCTTTTAATCTTATAAAACATTTATTAAGATCTGTTATTTTTATTAAATAAATATTAATTAATATGACGATAAATAAAAAAAGAGAAACATATAATTAAAAGTAAGTCATTATTCAATTAACGTTTCATTATAATTTTAAAAAAGAATAATTAACTTAAAGAATACCAGACAAAATTTGTTGAACACATGTTAATCAAATGGCAATAATAATGTTTTGCATTAAAAGCTATTCAGCAGTTTTTTTTATTAGGTTCAGCACTTAGGGGATAACCCCCACTAGCGCATTGAATTGTGTTGGAACTAGGAAATAGGTTATGGGAAGGAGGATAGAGGCAGTAGTGCCTGTGGACATTCAACTTGAACTAATTCATGTTGAAAGTGAGAGGAAAGACTTCAGCAGGAAGGTTATTTCATATACGAACAGACTGGCTTTGAACGATGCACCGGACAATCGACCACAAAAGGATGGGCTCTTGAGCACAGAAAAATAAGCAGATAGGTATGTAAAAAGTGACGTGTGTAAAAGGCCCAAACAAGGTACATTTTTAGCAGGTAGCCGCGAGATTACAACAATTGTACAATAAAACAAACAACAAGGCTTTTTATTGTTGTTATGTGATACGAACTGTCAAACAGCAAAGGGGTTGAAAAGAGACAAAAGATAAAGACAAAAAAATTGTTGACTTGTTTACTATACAACATTTGACAGTTTGTATCACAAAACAAGCAAATAAAAAATCACCAGCTGGCTTTCCGAGACTACCAGCTATAAATATACCTTGGGCCCAAACCAGTTGCGAAAGCAGCTTTCGAAGAAAAAGACAGAAAGCTTTTTTAATAGTGAAGTGGCAATGTGTAAAAACAGGCCGCAACAATCAACACAAATAGCGTGATCAAAACAAAAATAACAAAACACAAACCACGTTAAACAAATGCAATGGCTCAACAAACGTTGTGCTTTGTGCAAAAAAAATTATTTAGTAGTATTGTTTTGTTTTATAATGTTATTAACTTACTTAAACATTATTTACTCGTATTGTGGTAAAGTTAAAAGTTAGTTTTTACGACAATTTTGCAAATAAAATCAACTTAATAAATTTGTGTTCATTGTATTGCGGCATAAAAGATGGTGCAGAGAGAAATCCAAAAAGGGCAGCTTTCGAAGAAAGAGAAAAAACGCAATATCTTCCGTCTCGTGACATATCTGTTTAGTAATCTGTGCATTTGAGGAAAAACGTGGTTTACAAACAAACGTACGAGTTTCGGAAACCAGATCCCTGACTTCATCAGAACACATTCCATTGTAGTAACGATAAAACAGGCCAGATACAACTCACATTACGAAGGTGCTCAAGGGAGTCAATAGAAATGTATACCACAATTCATTTTGCTAATTCTACTGGAAAGTTGCTAACGTAACGCCAATTCACAAAAAAAGAGTCGCTAATAACCCTGAAAATTACCGCCCAATTGCAATTTGTTCGGCACTTTCCAAAGTTATGGAGAGTATGGTAAATTACCATCTTGTCAAATATTTAGATCAAACTACCTTCTAAGCGACCGTCAAACTACCTTCTAAGCGACCGTCAAACTACCTTATAAGCGACCGTTCTTTCTCCTACTCTATTTCTTATCTTTCTAAAGGACCTCCTTTGTCAAACTTCCAACTCTATCTACTCTTTTGCAGATGACAGCAAGCTTTGCCATTCGTACTCATTTGAATGCAGACCAAGCGTATCCAATGTCGGTGCTATGAGGCAGAATATGAATGATACGCTTGGCCGAGACCTTGACAAAGTCTCGGAATGGGGTCATGCGAATAGGGTCGATTTTAATGTCCGAAAACCCAATGTTGCGTTCTGACGCATAACCGCGCGGCAAACCGGGGTGCCTCATCATATATGGCTGGTTTAATTATTGAGGAATCAGAATCTCTTGATGTTCTGGGCATGAGGATACAATGTGATGTCCGATGGACATAACATATATTCAGGGTGTCGAAAGAAGCATTCAAGTGCCTCGGTTTTCTTAGAAGGTATGAGATATACTTCACTCCATCTGATCTCCTTACTATTTATACCAACTTTATCCGACCGCGTATGGAATAAAACTCTCATGTGTGGGCCGGTGCTTCAAAGTCTATTTTGAAGCTTCTCGACTGCGTACAGGAGAGGGCGAAGGTACTCATTGGTGACAGTAGGGTATCCAATTCTATTGACTCCCTTGAGCACTCGCAATGTGGGTTGTATTTGCCTGTTTTATCGTTACTACAATGGGATGTGTTCCGACCGAAACCCGTACGTTTGTTCGTAATACACGTTTTTCCTCAAGAGCCCATCCTTATGTGGTCGATTGGCAGGTCAATCGTACAACGCATTACAGAGAGAATTCGTTTTTTTCCTGGACTGTTCGTATGTGGAATAACCGTAACTGCAAATCGAATGTTCACAAACACTACTCCTATCCTCCTTCCCACAACCTATTTTCCTAGTTTCAACACAATGCAATGCATTAGTAGGGGTCATCCCCTGAGTGCTGGTCCTAACAGTTAAAAAAAACGCAATATCTTCCGTCTCGTGACATATCTGTTTAGTAATCTGTGCTCTTGAGGAAAAACGTGGTTTACAAACAAACGTACGAGTTTCGGGAACCAGATCAGAACACATTCCATTTTAGTAAGGATAAAACAGGCCAGATACAACTCACATTACGAAGGTGCTCAAGGGAGTCAATAGAAATGTATACCACACTGTCAACAATGGGAACATTTGCCCTCACCTGCACGCTGTCGGGAAGCTTCAGAATAGACTTTGAAGCACCGGCCCAAACATCAAAGTTATATTTTATTGGCGGTCGAATATAGGTGGTATACATATAAGCAGATCAGATGGAGTAAAAGCTCCTTAGCTGTTTTTTTTTATAATATAAAAAAAACATTTATTTTTAAAGCATTGTGATAAAAGCCCAATCAATTTAACCTCATAAAAGCGCTTTGTATTTAAACCCCAATTATTTTTTACTAATTAATTAATTAACCCTAAGTTAACTAACCACAAAATATTCTAACTAATTCTGTTAGCGAATTCAATACAATTAAACTTCAATCAATTAAAAGCTCACGTCATTTATGATTTAAAAAGCAATTTAATCATCGTTATATTTCTAACTTTATATTGACTTTGGCAATGACTGGCCAAGCCAGTCAAAAAGTGATTTTTTTCTACAAAAAAAATATATGTGTAAAATCAGCGGAAACTTCTGTCATTGTTTATTAACTTCATTCTTCAATACTCATCATAAATCTTGTAAAACTCTCTTTTGTTTTACTCTTTTTGCATATTTATTGGCTCTTGTTTTATTTTTTTTTTACACATTTCGCCTGGATCCTATAAATTTCTTTTTATTTTATTTCCAATTCAAACTTTTTTGTGGTTACTGACAGTTGTTGTGCTGCTTCGGCCCTACTACCACTTACAGTCACAGTGTTTTATACTTCACTTCCTAAATGGAGATGGATGGATGGCGAATGGCTTCCGCTTTAAATTAAACTCGTGAATTGAAATTCAATTGACTGAAAATATTAAAAAGAAAAACGCCTGTAAAATAATGACGAATGCTGCTGTTATTATCACTTTAACAACTATTTACATACAAATCAACAATGTACAATAATTTTTTGTTTTCATTTTTCAAGACGAAGAGTGACAATGACGACAGTGATGACAGGGGCGACTATGACAACGACGGCAAATGACGATGATGACAACGGCAACGTCGCTGTTGATGCTAATTTTTTAAGGCGGCTTTTAGAAGTTAATCAGTCAAATCACGTCAATGTTACCAACCGACAAGAGAGTGTTTGCAAAATACACGGATCTCTTACATTGAATCAGAAAAGTTTTTTTTGTGATCAATTGATCACAAACATTTAACATGTTGAATGATTGATCATCCATTAAACTAACTGGCCATTCATCCACCTTTTTTATTGATTTGACTTAACAAAAGACCAGGGATACAAAAAAAAAAAAAAAAAAAAAAACTAACACCCAGCTTGAACCATCATAATCACACAGTTTACATGGCTAATCATCATGATCATGGTATTAACTTATTATCCAGAGATGGAAAATAATAATTTTGAAATTATATTGAAATCTTTTTTTAGAAAGATTTTTGGATAATTCAGTTTATGATTAAAATGGTCTAAAAACTGCTTCGCAGCAAATGTTGTTCAACGTATTTTTACCTTCTGGCTAATAAAAATATTTTAGTTACATTAAAGTTTTAGTGGATAAATTTTCATAAAATTACCTAAACCTTTCGTAATCCTGTAATATTTTTTTATAAATGAGACCCTTGATTAAGAAAACTTACTCTTTGGGGCTTATTCTGTCAGTCGTGATCGAATACTTTTTCGATTCGAAAGCAATTTTGTTTTAAAATTTTTTTCGCTCGATACTGAACGAATCGCAATTATTTTGGCATTGTTGTAAAGGATTTGTTTGAGTTTTCACAACTCAAATGTAAATAAAACTGCTTTCGAATCGAAAAAGTATTCTATCACGACTGGAAGAATTATCCGCTTGGATTATTCACAGTAGCTTAACCTAGCGAAAAGCCCAGAGGACAGAAGATTATTTTATGAGAATTAATACAAAATTTTAAAAAATTACGTAAATAAAATCTAGTCGTTTAAGAATGGAATACAATCCCGAAAAATAAGCTTTAACTCTGATAATATCAAAATTACCAATGCACTAAATTTCCCATCTCTGCACTAGGTGCGACTCTTAAAGCGATAGATTGTGTTCGAATTATGATGGTAGTAGTTGGAGTGTGAATCTCTCTGTTGCTGCCTGTTACTTAAATGCAGTCAATTTAGAATTCATTAACACATTCATCTTATTTTCAGTTTTTTTTCTTTTTTTGCTTTCCACTTGAAACTGCTTTAACTGTCGTAAAAATTTTTGCTACACTTGATTTGTTGTCCGCAATTTAACCATTCATTTGCTTACGCTTCTGTTTGTAGAAGTTTTTATGCAAATTTAACAGAAAAAAAGTGTTAATGTTTGACACGATCTTATCGTGTCATGACAGAGGCGTAGATGCAAAGTTCTTTTAAAAGTGGGGAAAAATAAAAAATCCGTTAAAATTAATTTTTAATATTTTTCCATAGCAAAAGTTTTGTTAACCATTTTGGGAGTATTTAACTGCAGCATCTTTTTAAGTCGTTTTGTGCCCCAAGAACATTTGAGTGTGAAAGCTAATGTTGTGGATACGTAAACGTTACGGTCGACGGTTTAAGAGAAAGAAAAAATAAATTTGTCAAAATTAATATAATTTATAAAGTTAGTTTTTGTTCTTTGTGTGATTTCTTTAAAAATATAAAAAAGTCATGTACTTCGATGCCATACTCGCTTTATCAGAAAACATAAACAAACGTAAATTCTTTAACAGCTGTTACGTAAGAAAGAAGAACAATTTTAGTTTTATCAGTTTCATCCGTAACTCGACATCCGTAACGACTCGCTTACGTAAGAGTACCTATTTATACGTAAGCGGATCAGATGATCCAAAACGTATTCGTTTACGTAAGAGTAACTAGGACTTTAAACTGGAATTTTTTTTTGTTCAGCTAGAGATCTAAAAAAGTTTAATGGCCGTTTTCTCAATGTATCGACAAACTGCGATTTACTTAATCTCCGCTTATATTTAATAGACTAATAAACTGTCCATTTACGATTTTGAATTTCTCAATATACCAACATCCAAGATCTATCCGATAGGTCTGCTTACCTCTGCAACAATACAACAATACGAAAAAACAACAGAAATTTTATTTCTGTAAAATTCCTCGCCGTTGTCAAAATCTTACTACTACATACACGCAGAGAAAAACATGCTTAAATATGGTCACCTCCAACAAAACTATTTTAAAGAAAATTTTATACAAATAATGTTAAATATAATCATATTATTGTCAACTACAACCATATTATGGTTAAATTAGTCGTCCATCAAGAAGCCACAACCATATCAGCCGGTACGCTAGGAAATAGCGATACAACATCTAATGAAATTAATTTTTACTTGTTTGTAATATATATTCACCCTTATTCTATTTGGCGTCGTCAATAGTTAACAACGCCGTTTTTTATGGTTTGTTTCAATTTCGTATTCCGGTTGGCAATATTGCCATATTTCGATGACTGTTAACATATGTTTGGTATTTTCTAAGAAAAATTGGCGTTGCTGTCGCCTTAAATTGCCCTTGATTTTGTCGTCGGCATTTTTAGTGTTGTCTTATGCTGCTTTGTGTCGTGTTTTAAAAATTTTACGTTATGGTTGGGTATTTTTCTTCATTTGTGTTGTGTTTTGATATATTTTTTGTGGATATAACTGAAAAAATTAAAATAACAACTAAGTGCCAGTTCGAGAAGCTAGTGGAAGAGCTTGTAAAAAATATATTACTAGCCAGAGGATTATGCAGGGTCTCTTTTCCTAATAAATTCAATATCCCTTGCGATTAAAGAAGAGATAGTTTTCTTGTTTTTTGAGCTAAAATTTTTAAAATGCTTTTCAAAGAAATGCAACTTTAATTTATCCATTGTGGACAAAGTTCTCTATTCATGACTTCCAGAGTCTCAGACAAAATTTTTAAACTTGTGGCTGGGACAGTCAAAAGTTGAAATAATTTCCAACGCTGAGCTGGTACGATCCCTGGGCCAAAAAACGCAATGTTGCTGCAAATATAATGTGTTTGGAACAAACGTTCCCTTTTTTAAATGAGGCTTTATTATTTCCAACACATTTTTAAAAGAAAGTTTATTCTGCCGAAAATAACTTTCAAATCTAAAAAAAGGTTAAAAATAATCCATTAGACACTTGGGAAAATTTAATATAATAAAAAAAATTTTCATTTAAACATTCTTTTTTTACAAACAAATTTTTATTTAACTTAAAATTTGCACAAACAGCACAGAATTTTTTTTTCTTATAAAAAAACAGTAAACAAAATGAAAAAGCTGATTTTAATATTAGAGATGTGTGATGTATTTTATTAACATTATCGATAACTAGTCAACGGCGTCATAATACTCTTACAAAATACCAATTTAACATAGAATTGATGTTGTCTTTGATAAGAATTGTTGTTGCCTTAACATTGACGTTGTAATTGCCGACGCCAAATAGAATAAGGGTGATTGATTCTTTAATTTTTCTTCAAATTGCAATGAGTCTTTAACATTGTAAATAGAATGTTCAGTAATATTCTTTAAAATTTTTGCATAACTCATAAGAAGGTTAGTTGATAAAAGAACATATTGCACTCAAAGGGAAATCATTTTTGTGGATTTTTGGTAATCCATAAAGTTTGGGTCTCAAAGGGAAATCATTTTTGTGGATTTTTGGTAATCCATAGAATTTGGGTGCAGCTATATTAGTTTTAAGTCTATTTTTACCAGGTTCTTCTATAATCTCATAGTTTGTTTTTTCTAATTTATTCGTAGGATCCCTATTTATCAATTTATATTTTGTAACATCTCATTATATTATTAATTCGTATGTCGTAGTCATTTGTATACATACGTAGTTACTGTTGTGTTACCCTTATCTGCTTTCAGAACTAATATATTTCTATTCCTGGTTAAAAAAAACTCTTAGTTCCAATAACCTTACCCAATATAAACCTATCCGTGCTATTAAATCGCATTTTTTTCAAATGATTATCTTTAATAATTAATTTATTTCTAGCTATCTCTTGTTCCTCTTTGTGCTCTATTGTCTGAACTAAATCTTCTCCCTCCGTAATCATTTTAAGTGGAGGGAAATCTTCCCTTTTAACCGGTAAAACATATTTTGGTCCTAATGAAAGGACCCACTTAACGTCCATTGGAATATCTTGCCAAGTCTTATTTACAAAAAATTTATAATTTGTTCTAATTCCTAAGGCTGAGGTTAATCGGCAGTTTTTCTTTGGGGAAAAAATATAATCGCCTAATGCCTAAACGGCCATTAGTTTTTAAACAAGTTTGTTATCAGTTAACTTTAAAAATGATGCACCGTTTCACCAAAATGTAAGACGAGTTATTTGCTCATAAATAAAATGGTCCTGTTAGGATAATATTTTTTTTGATTTATGCAGCATTATAGGGTTAAATGCTAACTCCAAATAAAAGTCTAATACATTTACAGTGAGAAGCATAAGCCAAGGTACCTCTTTTGAAATAAAACAATATCTAAAATTTTTTAAAAAACAAGTAAGAAAGTTTGTGTTATTTTATCCTATATTGTAAAATTATTCATATACTACAGTCTAGCAAAATTATGCACTCTTATTCTCAGAAACAACCATAAAATATCCTTAAGTACCTGGCAACTCCATAATTTTGCACAGCAAAAGTCTTGGTACTCTCTAAAGAGATCTATGTTTTAGTATTGGCATAGCTATTATGTTAAATGTTTTTTTCTTTCTACATTAATGAGGGTACATTTAGAATGTATTTAGAGTTATTTCTTGTTGATATCAGTAGCAATTAATAAAACGAGTAGAAAATAAGACCAGATCTGGGCGTCATTGTAAGCTTAGTATCCGAGAAGAAAGAAAAATAGTGTCTTTAATTAGGAATGACACCTTTAAAAGTGCACCAAAGATTGCTGCCGAGTAAAAAAAGTCCATGGACAAAAGTGTTTCCGCGGATACAGTACGAAGATCAATCAAAAGAGCTGGGTACACCGCTCGTACAGCACCCAAAAAGCCCTATATAAAGAAGTCAACCAAAAAAGCGAATTGATTTTGCAAATAAATATAAAACAAAGCCAACTGAGTTTTGGGATAAGGTTATTTTCTCGGATGAGTCAAATTAAAACATTTATGGCTCAGACGGACGTGCTTTAGTATGGAGGAAGCAAAATCAATTCGCCTTTTTTTGAATTCGCTTATATAGGGCTTTTTGCGTGCTGTACGAGCGTTGTACCCAGCTGTTTTGATTGATCTTCGTACTGTATCCGCGGAAACACTTCTGTCCATGGACACAAGGCTTACATGGACAGCCAGCCAGCCGGACAAGCATCATTAATTCGACTCAGAAAGTGATTCTCAGTTAATCGGTATGCGTAAAGGTAGGCTAAAGGCTCAGTTAGCCGGGAGTAACAGTAATGTTGCAAATCAGCTGTTTCATTTTGTTGTATGTAAAGCAATTAGAACGATTACAGTTAGCAGTAAGATGTTACGTCTCAATCTGTAAGAAATAGATTGTTCTTACTTTTTTACGTTTAGGTAACTGTTACTCCCGGCTAACTTAGCCTTAAGGACCAATATTTTAAGGTGTTACAGACATCAGCACAAGCGCATAGTACCCTCTCCACTATTGTGGTGGTGGTATAAATACTGTATTGTAATGGCAAAAATATTTACCTAATTGATAAAATCGAATTAACGGTTGCTTAATGTAACCTAGTTCTCAAATAACTTTTAACGATGTTTACTTGGCTAAACACCCTCTCTTCTTCAGTAATAGACCATGGAAGTGAGAGCAACTTTATAGTCAATTCTGAAATTTCTAAAACAATTTTGTTACCGCCTGCATCCCTTTATTGAAATACTTGCAACCAGAAAGAAACAGCGATGTTTGTGTTGGTCCATTTTATAAATTTAATAGTGTAATACTGTTCCTTTATTTTGAAAGATGTTTCAGCGTCAAAGTTTATAGCGATTTTCCACATTTGTAAAAGTTGTTATTTAAATTAAAGGCGTTTTAATTGTTCAAAATGTTTGTTTTACTTTAATAAATTTTTATAATAAAATAAAAATTATTCTTTTAAAAGAAAAACGGCAAAAAAAATTTTATGGCTAAACAAGATAAAAAATGGCTAAAAAAAATGGCTAATGGCTAAACTGATTTTTTAATTGCTAAACAGGGTGAAAAATGGCTAAATGCCACTAAATGGCAAAATTGGCAACACTGTTTAAGCCTTAAGTTAAGCTTGGGTTAAAATAAAATTTATTGCAATTCTTAAGATGGATCATGTTGGATTGATTCGGTTTCCTTACTTAAAGGTATAACGAAAATGATTTAACGAGCATTTTAAGGTTAAGTCCAATCTCCAAATAAAAGTCGAATACCTTTAAATCTATCATTAAAAAACAAAATATGTTGGATTTTTGACATTTAGATAGATTTTGATAATTCTTCTTATTTTGGGTCTTTTAAGCCTCAAGTTCTGTTAGGGTTAACATATTTTTTTTTTTTTTTTTTTTTTTTGCAAAGTCTCAAGATTCAATTTTTATAAAAAAAGGTTAAAAGTTTAATTGATTCTGTTTTTGTGTGTATGTTGAAATAGGGTTACGAAAGACCCTAGATGTAATGAGGACTATGCTGTTATACACTAATATAACATATACATAGTCCAAAAAAGTTTGGTTTTTAAATTTAGCTAGATCGATTTACAAATGGCTGAGATATAAGCGAAAATCCATGACTACGCATAATTTACCCATAATTGTCTAAGTTTTATCCATGGACTTTAAGTTTTGAGCATCTTTTTCTTTTTAAATAATGGTTTTGGCACAAAAGCGCCCTTATGAGCTATGAGAATATTACAAATAAACCAAATTGGTTCAATATTTTACCCGTATCCCATAAAAACTTCCTTCCGAATTTAGGGTTTTGGTTGGATAGGGTTACAAAGAAAAGTGGGTTGATAAAATTGAGCTCAAATATTTTTTTTGGCCTTAAAAATCAAGGAAATCGCCCTATTATTTCACCTAGCGCCAATACAAATATGCTCCCGGAATAAGGAATAAGTCCATAACATATGACCTAGGGAATTAATAGATTTTCAATACTATGGTGAAGGGTATAAAAGATTACAGAAGGCTCTAGTAACAATTAAGCCTCTAGTAAAAATTAACAATCCATGGGATTTTCAAATTTATTTATATCTCAGAAACAAATGTAAAATTAGAAATAAAAGAAACAACTTTCCTTGAAACATTTTTTACTTATTACAACCCCCCATCCCCCTTTCGAAACAACCTCTCTTTGAATTCATTCTTTACACTTTTTAATCTTTTGTTTATTTATCACGAGCTAACAAGAAAAAACCAACGGCAGACGATCATCCCATTCCTGGTTTATAATTCTCCTTTGAAAAACCATAAATATGTTGACTATTACCCACCGAGTAATAACCATGAATTAGCGTATTTATAGCACTTTATGAACATGACCATTATCATGAGAATATAAAAACGACAACAACAACAATAGCAAACAATTGTAGACAGTGTCTTTTCCAAAGTGAATATTCATTCATTCACTTAGATCCATAGAGCGGCGGCCGTTACTTGCTACGATCTAAAGTAGCAAAAGTAGTTGTACGAGTAATACCTCCTAAGATAATGATGATGCACTCGGTCGATCATTATTAAATTTATGGTTTTTATTTGCTGCCTTGTGATGAAGATGGTGATCGTGGCGGCGGTATTGGTGGTGGCGTAGAAAATGTAAACTATTTTGCATGCAACTCGTATAAAGTGTATACGGAAAATCGTATATGGAGCCATCATCATCATCATTATTATCTTCCAGAGACAAAACCATAAACATTTACTGCAGTCTTCACGGCTGTAGACAAGATGTTCTGCATAAATTTATATTTTACGCACATAGTTTTTTCTTATTTGCTACAATGAAGAGAGATATGGGTGTTTCCATAAAGAAATATATTTATAGAATTAACAATAGTGTTCCGAAGCTGACCCTTTTTTTTGGGATTGAAAGAAATCGTTTAAAAATTATTGGGTTAAAAACTAGTTTTTTTTTTAAATTTTGTATTCAGTTTTTTATGGAAATACCCGTATTTAAATTTTTATTTGCATTCTCGAGTCAGTATGCAAAACAGCAAAAGTTTTCAATTTATTTTTTCTTTTTTTGAGTACATCCATCGAGTACTTATTGCTCGTGTTGTGTGTAAATTTTTCGTTTTTAAAATAGCAAGCAAATGTTTGCTGATAGTTCTTTCATGTGGTTCTTTTTATAAAAAGTGCGTTACTTAGCCCCCCATTCGATGTTTCCAAACAGCCAACCAGCCCTGCCATACATTCACTCATCAACATGTACTTGGTGCTGTGGTAAGTTCTGTGGTCTTGTTCTTTAAAGAAATAAGAAAAAAAGTTGTAAATTTTTGTTGGCAAAGCGCACGCGCGGGCTTTCATCATCAATCGCGCATTACCCACAAATTTTACAAACAAGCGTATAATTTTATTTGCACATCCGCACACAGACCGCTAAGAGCAAATTTTATTTATTTCTAAAAAAAAAATAAAAATGGAAAGCATATTTGTTGAAGCTGAAGGAAACAGTAGAAAAATTGTTGCCACAATTTGTTTTTATTGTTACGGTTACAAAAAAAAATCAAACAAGGAGAAGAGCAGTCTGGAAAAATTGTATAAATTTAAACAAATGTGTTTTTCCAAAGTGTATGGCTAACATTACTTCGTGGTTAAATATGGCGAAGTATCAATTAAGCGATTTTTTTTCATAGTTGGATGAAATTTAAGGTATGCATTAAGTATGTCGAAAGCAATTTGAATGGAAAAATATAATGCTTAACCAAAAAATAATATTGAATCTTAGAAAAGAATGAAAAAGTAGATATTAGTAATAATTTTTTTTTAATTTAAAAAATTAACCCTTTAAAGCATTTTAAATTAAATCAGTAATCAGGGTCATTTATGTAGGCAGCAATTTTAAAATTAAAACATTTTGAAAAAGTATTCCGATTTTTTTATTTCTATGTATTGGTGATTAAAAGGTACAAAATAAAAAACAGTTTGCAACATCGTGTTAAACTAAACCCTTAAATGCCATTGGTAATAAAATAGTTCAAAATAAAAAACTTTTTAAAGAGAATGAATAATCGCCATAAAATTATAAATAATCGCCATAAAATTGTTTGAAAAAAAATTGTATTAAAGAAGATTTTATAAATATTAAAGTTCGAATTTAACACACAAATGGTCTAAATTCAGAAATAATTCTAGAGTCTGATTCAATTAATGGAAATCTAGGAAAAAGTTTTATACTTTTATACAATTAACCACCATAAAATATTATTGGAACCAGGGTTTGAAATACTACAGTCGAAACCAAAAATTTTCGAACAAAAAACAAGTTGGTTTGTCAGCGACTGTTTACAGTTAATGAATCAGAATTAAAAACAACAGTTTTTTGTTGGCGACTGACAATTGAAGAAGTGGAAGAAGTTTTTTCTAACGCTGATTAGAGCCACTTTAATATGTTATTGGAAATAAAATTAAAAAAAACGTCAAAAAATAGTTTTTAGTTAATCATTTAACGGAAAAGACCAAAGGAAACAATTTTAAAAAAAATACTCCTTTCTTTAAAATATACATATATGTATAACATATGTAAAGAATATAACAAAATATTTTAAATTTTTTAGAATTTAAATAATTTAAATGAGTAAAGCACCTAAAAATTTTGCTCAGTAGGGTTAATTTAACCCTTTAATTGCCCAGGTACAAAAAGACTACAAATAAGAAACTTCTGAAGACTAAAGAGAAAAAATCATTAGAATTTTTGTAAGAAACATTTGGCGTTCCACTAAAAAACATTTTAAGCCCTGCCGCTGTCTCCCAAGCAATAAAGTCATAATAAAAATCCAGTGTTAATGCTAGATTACACTATATCACAAGTCTTACGTTTTCCATAATATCGGGTGATTTTTTTAGCTATTATCTTTTTGGCAACACTGGTTTTAACAGCTGACGCACGTTTCGTGTTTTGTTTCACTGTCAAACATCTTCAGTTTGGTCTATAATTTAACCATGAATCGTCTTACAAACGAACAACGCTTGCAAATGATTGAATTTTATTATCAAAATGCGTGATCTGTTAAGAAAGTTCATCGCGCGCTTCTTCCATTTTATGGTCAGTTTAATCGACCCACTGAAGCGGCTATTCGGGCTTTTGTGACTAAATTTCGCACCAAATTTACATTGTTGGACATTAAACCACCAACACGCTTACGTAGAGTGCGAAGTGAAGAAAATATCGCAGCTGTATCGGCCAGTATCATTGGACCGTACTTCTTCAAAGATGATGCGAATCGTAACGTAACTGTGAATGGTTAGCGCTACCGTGAAATGATATCCAACTTTTTATTGCCCAAAATGCAAGAGCTTGACTTGCATGACATGTGGTTTCAACAATACGGTGCCACATGACACACAGCACGCTTAAAAATGGACTTATTGAGAGGCGAGTTCGGTGAACATTTTATTTCACGTTCGGGACCGGTCAATTGGCCGCCTAGATCGTGCAATTTAACACCTTTAGACTATTTTTTGTGGGGCTATGCTAAAGCTCATGTCTATACACACATGCCCGCTTCAATTGACGCATTGGAAGACAACATTGAAGCATTTATTCATGAGATACCGGCCAAAATGTTGGAAAGAGTATGCCAAAATTGGACTAAGCGGATGGACCATTTGAGGCGCAGTCACGGTCAACACTTGCATGAAATAATCTTGAAACATTAAATTATATGGACCGTACTAACGATTCAAATAAAGATTTCATGCATTTTATGTGTATTTTTTTAAACTTTCCTATAGCTCTTAAAAAATCACCCATTACTTTGTGAGATAGAAATCTAATGAGTTTTGTTGCGACTGTCAAAAAATCTAATTTAACATGACAGCTTGTGTTCACACCATCACACAAAGTATAAACACTCACACATGAAATAAAATGCAACCCTGATCCAATGAAAAGTATTATTGTTTAGAAATTTTTCAAAAAACCATGAAGTCGTATGGGATGTCAAACTTTTTTTCAAAATACTTGTCATTTTCATCACACATGCATTCTCACTATCAGACTTTTACATATTACTTGAGTTTTTGGCACGTATTAATACAAAGTATAGTAGTGTAAACTAGCCTTTAGTAAAAAGAGTGCCCAGGGTTTAAAAAACTGCAGTCGAAACCAATTGTAGGGGGATGTAAGAAAAGATAAACTCACTGTTATTTGTTTATGCTTTGATATTGATACAAGTAAGACTTAAAGTGTTTATAATTCTTATTCGCTTTAGGGGTTTATTTGTTTAATTTTTTTGGCTTTTCTAAAATCTTTGGAAAAGGTTTCTTCATGAGCTGGCCTAAGCAACCAGTGAAATGCGCATAGAAGCTAGCTTTCCCTCAATTTTATGTGTATTTATCAAATATGAAAAATTGGGAATTTACCACGTCATACGGAAATCGTATTAATAATAAACTTTGTATTCCCGAAAATAACTTTGAAACCAAAAACTGTCGAACAAACTGTTTACATTTAATGAATCAGAAGTAAAAGCAACAGTTTTTTTGGCCATTGGCCAATAAAGAAGTGGAAGAAATAACAGTTTTTCTACTTTGACTACTTTTTTAGTTTTTAAACGCTAAAAATTTCCTTCCCTAATAGTAATTTTGACCCTTTTTATTTCCACACCAGAATAGCGGAGAGGGTATTATGCGATTGTGCTGATGTGTGTAAGAAATAAAAATATTGCTTCAAGACCCCACTTTTAGTGTACCGATCGACTCAGAAAGTGATTCTGATCACGATGTCCGTCCGTCCATCCAGCTGGCTGGTTGGTTGTCTGTCCATGTTCGCAAAGTACAGGGAGGTAACCGAGTATTCATTTCGGTTCGAAATAAATAATTTATTTACATATTACACTATACAAATTGTTTGACAATTTAAATAGTGTACTACAATTTTCCTACTCGTTCGAAACGATGGTAGAGTTTTATATATGGGAAATTTGATGAAAAGTTATTGTTCGAATGGAGAGTTGCTTTTTTAAAAGGAACTCTTTGTTTTCGATAAAGTGCTAAAACTGCCGTTCAATCGAAATAAGCAATGCGAAAATCGTAAACACAGTACAAATTGTTCGAACTCGTTAATAATTGCATTCGAATCAAAATGCGCAGTAACCCCATGTGTACTTTGCAAACATGTGCCCATGTTCTGTAACTCTCGCGTCGAGAAAGTTTTCGATTGAAATGTGTGAAATGAAACAAAAATGCCATAAATTGAAACAAACAGCTGTTTTTCTCACTTAACTGTGTCTGTAACTCTTTTTGGCGAGTACAAGCTGTCACGTAAGGAAATTACTCGCCAATTTACAGAAAAAGTGTGTCTGTAACGTTTTGGTGAGAAAAGTTTCCGCTTTGAAATGTCAAATAAACTCACGAATAAAAATGGGGCGAGAAAAAATTTTAACACTAAAAACCATTAAAAATGCAAAGAATAATAATAATATTTTGTTCTTGGCACATTTTTCATTGTTTTATTATTTTGCTTTTAACATTTTAATAAAATATACGAATGTCTTCAAAGCTCGTTTGCAAACAACAAACATTAAAGTCGCTCTTTACACAATTTGGTATAGCCGACGGTTGTATTTTCGCCGCCGTCGTTGAACAATTTTCAATTTTAGTAAATTTTGGTCGCCGTCAACGATATGTGTTACTGGCGTTCTGAACGTCTGCAATGTCACATCGGCTTCGAGTGCAATATTATGACATTTATAACGTAACGACGTAATCTTTTTTCATAGTTTTCGACATGAGTTACAGACACACATTTTCCTCACTTTTCGAGAAACGACGGAATATTTTGTTTCACATCTTTTCGATGCAAGAAGTTCTCACTAAAGTTACAGAACATGGGTAATGGACAGGCAAACAGCCAGCCGGACGGACGGAAGGACATCGCTAGATCGAGTCAGAAAGTGAATCTGAGTCGATCGATATACTAAAAGGTGGTTCTAGAACTTGGCCGCAATTTAGGATGATAGTTTAATAAAATTTGATGCATACGTTTTAATTATCCTAAGGACGAATTCTATTCAAAATGGTGAGAATCAGTCCATAATTTTAAATGGCCCCCATACAAAGTACTTTCCGGAATAGTTTTTGTGGCGATCCAAAAAGATCTTAATGCGGCGTAAATCGTCTTAATTTTTTTTTAATCAGTCAATATTTTACCGTAGATCCCATAAAAATGCCACTCCCGAATATAGCTTTTTTAGTGCCATAACTTTCTTATAAATGTTGGTATTGATATATAATTTGGCGCCGATAAATTTTATAATAGCTAGTATGTTACTACTGCGTGCTGAGAGGTCCAGAAGTGACCATAGGTCCCATATAAACTCCCTTCCGAAAATCAGTTAAAGGAAAATAAATCTCATATGGATGTTGGTATTTAGATAATCAGCCTTTTTACTACAAAAAACGAATAAGTCGTTCACGACAAAGACAACCGTAATATCTGGCACAAAGAACTCTTTGTGAATCTGAACCTCATAAATAGCATAATTATGTTTTACCGGATTCATGATTAGCTATTGTTCCCTAAAATGGCGCTTTCTCGAAAATTTGTCTTTGTATACTGTGGTGTTGTGCATCAAATGATCGGGCTTGACCGATTAAACTTTCTTAAATGTTTTTAATTTGGATTTGGTTCAATTTGGAAAAGCTTGAACTTCTTGTGGTTTATTAAAGATTTAAATTATACTTCTTTTTATACTATTTCCTACCAATACTAAGATATTTTCCTCCAAAGGAATTTACTCCTTAAAACTCCTGCTTTGCTAAAAAAAACGCACTAGAAATTTTGAAACCAACCACATTATCATCAAAAGCATAAAACATATGCGGAAATATGGTAATTTTCAACATTTTCTTTTTTATGGTGAATTTAGAAATAAACATTTAAAGTTTTTTACTTTTAGTTCAGTTTTCTGATATAAACGTAAACGAACGTAAATGAATTTGAATTTGAAAAAAAAAAAACAATCTACAAAGGAAAACAACATTCTTCTTTATGATCTTGGCAAATCGTAAATGTAAATGTTGTTGGTTGAGCTCCATATAAAATAGAGAGAAAAAAAAGAAACATTCTCTTCTGTTGGTCAGGCAGGTACTTGTTTAAAAATGGAATTATTTTATTATTTGTTGTTGATGTTGATGTTGTTATTGCTGCTATTCGTATCTGAATGGTGTTGTCTAGATACAAAGTTTGTTACAACATACACAAAAAAAAAAAATAATTTCCGTTTGTAGCAGCAAAAAACAAATTGAATTAAAATTTAGTTGGGAGTTATTCGGAATAGTTGCTGTATTTTAAGGTGAACTAGTTTTGCCCTAAAACAAAAAGCAAACACACACAGAGTAGAGTAGAGTAGCGTTAGAGATACGAGTACAATGCGTAGGCTTAAGACTTTTTGGCTTGGTGAAGTATCTATGGTAAATGGGTTTGGAATCTTAAACAAACACAAGTTGTCACTATTAAATATTTGTCTTTAGAGTTTTTGTTTTTTTTGTGCTGTTTTTATTGTTTTCATGGATGTGGGTTGTTGCAGCATTGAAACAAACGCCCAAACAGTTAGAAAAAAAAATACTGTTGCCTCAAATCAACTGTAACAAATAAATATTTTATCAAGATCATCGTATATGTCATTCACTCTCTAGAGATCATCATCATTCAACCCATATGGTGGCATATTCACGGTAATAAAGACATTTATTAATATGCATTGACATTTGAGCCAACATTTTTAGATTTTTAAACGAAAAGAAAACAGTCATTAGAAAAAAAGCACAGTCATTAATAAAAAGCTTTGAACTCGTACTGTGTAGAATAAAATAGAAAATGCATGACAAAAAGTTTTCTTAAACAAATTGTTGGTATAATTAGTAAAACAAATCAGAACCAACAGCCAGCCCTAATTTTATCAGAACCAAAAAAAAAAAAACATTATCATTATTTATGGTCTTTTGCACCCAGCATGGGAATTATTTAAATTAGTTTTTTCTTTAAAAATAGAAATTTATCTTTATTATTAAAATTCTAAAAAACAAAAAAAAAAAAAAATATTTAAAACCACCTGAGACTGATTGGTGTGGTTAATATTAAAGCGTTTAATTTTGTAGGTATTTTCTTTTTATAGATCTTATATTATAGAGTTTAACTTAATGCTGGTTCTTATTAGTTTTTTTTTTATGTTAAAAAGTTTTGTTGATGACATTATAAAACACTTACTTGAAGAATCAAATTTCACTAAACTACATTCACCATCGCTCATGCCGCAGTTAAATACAGCACCGGCTTCTATAACACCTTCTTGATAGGAAGATGTATCGAATTTAGGGGCACCGACCACCAAACTGCAAGTAAATAAAAAAATATAACCATAAATAAAAATTTTAAAGAAAAAATTTTGCTTAAATTCACAAAAAAAACCAAAATCAAGTAATACAGTATTAACAAGTTAGAGTGCTATATTCGGCTGTGCCGAATATTTGATACCCTCCACCGACAGTTCGAATGTTTAAGGAGTAATATCTGTATGATGTTATTATTATCTTAAACTGTGACGATTTGTTATTAATTATGGATTTAGGCGACTAAACTGTTTTCCGGTAGTAGGGTTTATATGGGGCCTAGGGTAAATTATGGACCGATCTTCACGTAATTTCACAGTCTTTTCTATAAAACTTTGATGTACCAAATTTTGTTATGATAGCATTATTTTTTACGGATTTAGGCGTACTAAACTGTTTTCTGGGAGTAAGGTTTATATGGGGCCCAGGGTAAGTTATGGACCGATCTTCACGAAATAACACAATTTTATTTCTTGTCCAATAAAACTTTGATGTAGCAAATTTTGTTATGATAGCATTATTTTTTACGTTTTTAGGCGTACTAAGTTGTTTTCCGGAAGTAGGTTTTATATGGGGCCTATGGTAAATTATGGACCGATCTTCACGAAACTTAACAGTTTAATTTCAAGTCCTATGTAACTGTGACTTGCCAAAATTTGTAATGATAGCATTGTTAGTTAGGGTTTTAGGCTTAATATACTGTTTTCCGGGAGTAGGGCTTATATGGGACCTAGGGTAAATTATTGACGGATCTTCACGAAATTTCACAGCGTGATTTCCAGTTGAATAAAACGAATTGTTGCGAAATCTTATATCATTCTGTGCATTTTTCCACCATTTATGTTAGTTTTTGTAACAAAATTAACAATTTTTTTTAGGTGGTGGTTCCACATTTTGATTCATAGCTCAGATCCCATTGAACCGATTTTGCTGAATTTCAATCGCAAACTGCTTAAGATAACTACAAGCAATTTGACACCAAGTTTGTTGATTTCTTTTGAGCTTTTCGAAAGTGAGCGTGTTTTCAACAGACGGACAGACGGACAGACAGACGGACATGGCTAAATCGACTTAAAATTACTCAAGGACCCAGAATATATATACTTTATAGGGTCTGAGATGAATAGTAAAAAAGTTTCACACGGAATGACAAACTGAATATACCCTCTTCACAACTAATTGTGGTGGAGGGTATAAAAATAAAAACAAATTTTAGAGTTTTTTAAATAACCGGGGGTTACACCATTCAGGGCCATTATTACAACTTGAAGTTAGCTAAAGTTAAGATTAAATTGACAGATAATAATGTGTTATCTGTCAAAAAGCTTCTGTTAACTGTCGGATAACAGCTGACGCCAAGTTATAATAATGGCCCTCAGTTGTATAAAGGGTGTATAAAAGGTTTTGTCACTCCGTTTGTAATTACTACAATATTGTTGTTAGTCCCTATAAAGTATATACATTAGAGCGACTCACTAAAAAAAGTACTCGATGTACCCTCCTAAAATTGAACCTTGCACTTTTTTAAGATGACATTTTAAATATTTCGGCTTCAGCTTTGACCTCTCGTGAGCTGGACTAGTTTGAAAAAGGGTCTATTTTTGCATGTTTTGTTTATTTGAGAATCTGTTTCCTAACCAACTTATGCAAATTGGGTATCGTAAGAAAGGATTTTTTAAGGCACGTCCAACTGTATATACAATTTGTCCAAGGACGATCATCCATGTCCTTTTTTTTAAGGATTTTCTGTAAAAAAAACGGTTGCCAAATTAACATATTTTAATCTTTAGTCGATTTCATTAAATACGTGTCTCAGCATTTTTTGAAATTCGTGCTAGTTCGCGTTTTGGAAAAAATGCAATGGGGTGGTAGCCCTTCGTTTTAAATAGGGCAATATGGGTATCAAATTTCATCTTTTGGCAAGTATATCATCTTTGTATGTAAATAATTTAGATTTTTGCAAATTAGATGCATTTTGCACGGTGCTCTGGAATATATAAATGCAATTTTGTAGTAACTTTAATATGATAGCGGATTTAGTTTCTAGATCATGTATGGATGAAAATAGGACTAAAGAAAGAAAAAAAGAAATGATCCACACTTGAATTTTTTTAATTTGCAAAAAAAAAATATGCCGCCATAAAGTCGTGGATCATTTCTTTTTTTCTTTCTTAAGTTTTATTTTCATCCATACATGATCTAGAAACTGAATCCGCTATCATATTAAAGTTACTACAAAATTGCATTTATATATATTCCAGACCAAAAATCTAAATTCTTTACATACAAAGATGATATACTTGCCAAAAGATGAAATTTGATACCCATATTGCCCTATTTAAAACGAAGAGTTACCACCCCATTGCATTTTTGCCAAAATGCGAACTAGCACGAATTTCAAAAAAAGCTGAGACACGTATTTAATGAAATCGACTAAAGATTAAAATATGTTAATTTGGCACTTTTATTACAAACAACCCCGAACAAAAAATTCAAAAACCGTTTTTTTTACAGAAAATCCTTAAAAAAAGGACATGGATGATCGTCCTTGGACAAATTGTATGTACAGTTGGACGCGCCTTAAAAAACCTTTCTTACGATACCCAATTTGCATATGTTGGTAAGGAAACAGATTCTCAAATTAACAAAACATTCAAAAATATACCCTTTTTCAAACTGGTCCAGCTCACGAGAGGTCAAAGCTGGAGCCGAAATATTTAAAATGTCATCTTAAAAAAGTCCAAGGTTCATTTTTAGGAGGGTACGTCGAGCACGAATTTTGCTTCCATACAACTTGAGTCCCTCTAATATACATATATTCTGGGTCCTTAAATACTCAATATAAATTATTTTAATGCTTTTTGGCAATGTGCGTAAGTACCTGGGTAGTCTAAGGCGCTGCTTCAGACACGTTTTCTACTGGTTCTAAGTTAAAATATATAAATATATATGTAACCTTAAGTCTTACGAAGACAAAACAGTGCAAAAATGGAGATTAAACCTTAAATACACTTGGGGTCAAAATGAAAATTTCTATTTTTATGTATGTATGTGGAAGGTCATAAGCACCACGACCCAGAGGATCTTTTGTGCAGCCCATATGTCTCACCATGTCAGATCCAGGATGCGTTTAAAGCCCATTACACTGCCCGGTGAAAGATTACAAACACAAATAGTTTAGTTTGCCTTCCTTATCTATATATAAATAGGCAAAGGCAAAACAATTAAGAACACTTTCCTCCGCCGCATGTCAACCGATTTGATTTTGTTTAAGCTTTGATATTGTTACAAGTAAACCTGGGGTTTTATATGTATAATATGTTTAGTGTTTCTAAAATCTTTGGATAAAGTTTCCTGACGATCTAGCCTAAGCAACCAGTGAAATGCGCATAGGAATAGCTTATCCCTTCAACAATAAATTTCAGTTTATCAATAGCATGAAATGGGAATTTAGCACATTTAAACGAAACCTTGTAAATTAAATTTTTGAATCCCAAGAAAAACTTTGAAAATATACACCATTTACTTGCAGAAACGCACAATATATATTTTATTATTAATCTGTTCAAAAATTTCAGAGTTATAAGCGTTTAAATTTGCTACTGACACGTATGCAGAACACATTAATAAAAAATTTGTTTTTTTCAATTATCAAATAATTCGAATTATTCGAATATTTCTACTATATACCCAATAAAAAATAGAGCTTCCAACGAAGCAGGTTTGTAAGGGAGAAACATAAACGTTTCGCTTACCATTGCGCTTACGGAAGACATGAATTTTATATGGCGAGTTCTCACTTTAAAGCAGTGATAGACACTCGCGAGTCAGTCAATATTCGTATTTTTCACACAGACACGGTCGGCAATTCCAATGTATACAACAACTTTGTTCGTTTCAAAACATCAGACTATCATCCCCAGTTGGCAAAATGGTCCTAGACGCAAATGTCGTCTACGATGTCCTCAGGACAATTTAGAATTTGTCGCTTATATAACATTGATGACGAAAACTTAAGTAACAAAACGTGTATTTTGTCGTGTTTAAAATCGTATTTGCCTTAAATAATACTTTAATGAGGACAACATAAGCGACCATTGCATGCATGTTGTCGTGTTTCAAACCACATTGACGACAAAATGCATGCAATTGTCGGTCATCTTGTCTTCAATAAGACTTGATTGAGGACAACATAAGCGACCACTGCATGCATGTTGTCGTGTTTAAAACCACATTGACGACAAAATGCATGCAATTGTCGGTCATCTTGTCTTCAATAAGACTTGATTGAGGACAACATAAGCGACTACTTCATGGATTTTGTCGTGTTTCCAACCACATTGGCGACAAAATGCATGCAATTGTCGGTCATCTTGTCTTCAATAAGACTTGATTGAGGACAACATAAGCGACTACTTCATGCATTTTGTCGTGTTTAAAACCACATTGACGACAAAATGCATGCAATTGTCGGTCATCTTGTCTTCAATAAGATTTGTTTGAGGACAACATAAGCGAAAAATAAAAGATGAAAGACAATACCTAAAATTTGCTTCAACTTTTTCTTAAAAATAACGGGGCAATAACGACAAAAGAAAGAAATCACAAACAAAAAAACATGTAAAATTATTTAGTTGAATTTTTAAAGTGCGTGGTAAAGGTTTAAGGCCCAACCACAATATGCTTAAGTTGGCTTAAGCGGATGAGCGAATACATGTAAATTATATGCGGCAAACCATATTGAACTTAAGGAAACTTTTTGCTAAGTTTAATGAAACTGTCATTTGCTTAAGCAAGGTGCGAATCTAATCGCACATTCCGTACGGAATCAAATGTTTTTTTATTTTGTTTTTGTTTTCTTAAATACATTTGAGAGACTTTTTTTTTAATTTTTGACAGTAGGTTAAGCAAGACTATGCATATTATGGTTGAGCCTTTAGTTTTGCTCTGTTATTTTTTAACAATTGTGATTTGCTGTTTTGTTTATTTTGTTAATTAATTTGGTAAGTATAACTAAAATGTCAACAAGAGCTCAAAATTTTTATTTTTTTACTTTTTAGAAAAAATCGACACGTAATATTCATGCCTATTTGGCCATGTCTTGAAGACATCCTTGACGACGCGTGTACGACCATATAAAATCCTTGAGGACGCGTAGACGACCGTCCAGGCAAATCGTCGACGACTTTTTCAAACAAATGTCCGCCAAATCGTTCACGACTAATGAGCTATATTGTCGCCCATATGGTCGTCGACGACATAATAAGCGATATTGTCGCTCATATATCGTCAACGACAGCGTCACCCATATGATCGTCAACGACATATGAGCGATAATGTCGCTCATTAGTCGTGAACGATTTTGCGGACATTTGTGTGAAAAAGTCGTTGACGATTTGCTTGGACGGTCGCCTACGCGTCGTCAAGGATTTTATATGGTCGTACACGCGTCGTCAAGGATGTCTTCAAGACATGGCCAACTGGGTCAGTCTCTGCGACCGCACACAAGTACATAATATCTTTGTGTGCGTGCGTTCGGGGTTTGGTTAGTTCGGGGCTTGGTTATCACTGCTTTAAAGCAATAAATTTTTGACACATAAAGCGCATAAATCAGCGCATATAAAAATTGTTGTATGTATGTAACGATCAGCCTCACAAACTGAATGTTTTGATACAGTTATTTTTAAGTATTATCCCTTACAAACCTGCTTCGTAGTAAGGGAATGTCGTAGCACTTGAAATTTTATTTTTTGTATAAAAGTTGTTGTGAGTTCTTTCACTTACTTTACTGCATTTCTGTATGTCTTATTGCGAAGCGCATAATTGTGCGCTTATTTTTTAAATGTACCATCAGTGTTTCGTATAAATCGGCACAGGCAAAACAGTTAAGAACGCTTTCTTCCTTTGTTTTTCAACCGAACCTCTATGGGGAGAAAAAGTATAAAAAATGGCAAATACGGGATATTAAATTTCTTTCTTTTACTTTTCCGTTCTTCATGTGATAATTTTTAAATTTTCTATAATATTGAACTGAGAAATGCTTCAATGTTGTCTTTCAATGCGTCAATTTAAGCGGGCATGTGTGCATACCCGTGAGCTTAAACATAGCCACACAAAAAATTGTCTAAAGGCGTTAAATCGCACGATTTAGGCGGCCAATTAACCGGTCCCGAACATGAAATAAAATGTTCACCGAACTCGCCTCTCAATAAGTCCATTGTTAGGCGTGCTGTGTGGCACCGTCTTGTTGAAACCACATGTCATGCAAGTCAAGGTCTTGCATTTTGGGCAAAAAAAAGTTGGATATCATCTCACGGTAGCCCTCACCATTCACAGTTACGTTACGATTCCCATCATCTTTGAAGAAGTACGGTCATCATTAACACTGGCCGATACAGCTGCGATATTTTCTTCACTTCGAACTCTACGTAAGCGTGTTGGTGGTTTAATGTCCAACAATGTAAATTTAATAGCCGCTTAAGTGAGTCGTTTAAACTGACCATAAAATGGAAGAAGCGCGCGATGAACTTTCTTAACAGAGCACGCGTTTTGATAATAAAATTCAATAATTTGCAGGCGTTGTTCGTTTGTAAGACGAGTCATGGTTTAATTATTGATCAAACTGAAGGTGTTTGAAAGTGAAACAAAACACGAAACGTGCGTCAGCTGTTTAAACCAGTGTTTCCAAAAAGTGAATAGCTAAAAAATCATGGTCCTGAGTTAATAAGAATGTATATTCTTTTTCGTTCTACATCTGGTACTTTGATTAATTTTTGTTAATATTAGACATAGAATTATAAAATTAAACATGCAGTGTCCTGAGTGGATGACAATCTATAAAGGAGACTTTTTGATACTTTTTTGTTTTTCAATTGATTTGAATCGGAGGTTGGTCCATCGCCAAATCAATCCACTAAGACGGGAAAAATAAATGCTCCAAACATGTTAATTCACTAACACTTATATGAACTATGTTTTCTTTCTTATAAACATAAAAATGAATGGTCGAATTTTGACCATTAGGCGAACACTAGTTAATATAAATATGTTAAACACCATCCAAATGTACAGTTTGAAAAGTCTGGGGTCATTTTGTCCCCAAGTTCATTTAAGAGTTAATTTTTTTGGAGCACTCCAATCTACATACATATTTGTTTATATGTGTTACCGATTCTGTTTTAAACACTATTGCATGGGTCAAAACATTGTTGTTATAACATGAACCATCTTTAATTTTTTCCTACCCAGCAAAAACTTTACTTACCTGGTAATTTAGCAAATAATGTTGGAGAAAATAAACACTACTTATTTTTCGGCTGAATAACTACTTATTTTTGTTCGAGGTGTCCAAAGAATTCAGTACTTACAAAATACACTTACTAGAAGTCAAAAAATACCTAGTTATTATTTAACTACTAGTAAGTTGAATTGTAAGTACTTACAATAAACTTACCAGAAGCCCAAAAATCACTAGTTAATAGACCTAATAAGTAGTTATTGAGTACGTTACGAGTAAGCAAATATTCAGTAGTGAAAATAACAGAAGTAATAAGTAGTTGCTGAGGTCATTACTAGTAAGTACTAATTGATGTTTTCAGAATAACGACAATTGTAATGACAACTACTTACCAGCTAATGTATGAAATAACTACCAGCTATTACTAAAATTCAAAAAGTTTTTCCTGGGTAGAACCTTTTTTTAAAACATTTCGTTTTAATATAAGTTTGTCATTCCGTTTAAATTTCTGCACTGTAGATTCTACAGTATTGATATTGTCATATTAAATTCATTGATATTAGTTTGCAAAGCGGAAACTTGCCATATCAAAATCATGCCTTCCGTAAGCGAAATGGAAAGCGAAATTTTTATATTTAACCCTTAGAAGCCTGCTACGTTTGAAGCTCAATATTTTGCTTGGATGCTTTCCTAAAGCCTTCATGGCCAAAGCTTATTAAGAACTTAATTATGCATACTTTTTTCTTCTATACATACATTTATGGTCTGAAAGTTTTATATTTATAAAAAATCTTTTCTAGTGTCTTTTATTAAAAAAAAAAAAGGAATTTGACTTTGAATTTTAAATAAAAATGTTTGCAAAAACAAACTTTCGTTTTCTTTTTTGTTTTGCCTAAAAGTTAAATAAAATTAAAGTTCATTGCCCATGAACCGAAATTTGCTTTTTGTTTAAATAATTAGTTTTTGCATTTAAAAATAAATTTTTGACTAATATGGTAAAATGGTTTGCTCTTTTTTTTTTTTTGTGTAAAAAATGTGATTAATGCAATAAAATTTAAGAAAAAAAAAATAAATGTTCGTTTATTTATTTCAACTGTTGAGATTTGTTTATTGTTTAAATATTAAAAAAAAAGAAATATTAATCAGAGTTCAAAAATATATTTGATGTTATAACCACGTTTTAATAAGTAAAACTTTAGCAACTAAAGTTTTTAAGACATTTCTGCAAATTTTATGTTTGTTACCAGAAATACAAATTTGTATTCATAAGTTTATAAATTCGTAAGAAACTATCGCTTATATTGTCAAGGTTAAGACGTTGATCTGAATTTTTTTACATACTTAACACGAGTTTTAAATCTATTTTCAAAAAAAAAAAAAAAAAAAAAATGCAACTGGGGATCAAGAAGGAAGTTTCAGAAAAGTTGAGATTAGAGTCGGCTCTAGAAACTACATTTATTTTCCCAATTTTTTTAAAGAGGCTAGTTACAACGACTTTAAGGAAGTTTATTAACTTTCATGAAATAATTTTTAATTTTGTGATGGGAAGGAATTGTTTCATAATGGAATAAGTCCCCAAATTTTGTATATAAAATAAACCCCAATTTATATTTTTTGGGACTTATTTTATCAGCCATGTCACAGAGTACAATTCCGTTCGGAAACGGAATTCATTCCGTATTTTGGTGCTTCAGAAAATGACGAAAAAAAAAATTCGGAATGAAACCATTTCTGTTTTCATGCACGGAATGGGAGTTTTATGTATCTGAAAGGCCAAAAAACTATCAAAATACACTTTCTATCAATAAACAAATATGTTTTCTTCAATTCCGAACGGAATTGTACTCTGTGACATGGCTGTATATATCATTCAAATCGCATTTAACATTTCAAATATTGGGGAAAGGGGTCATATGCCCAAAACTTAAAATCTGGAATTCCAAAATCCCGAATTTTGAAATCCGAATCACTAACTAAATCGCTCAGAATAGACTTCGGCCGGGCAAAAGTGTTTTCTCCTCCAACAAGCCCGATGGATAGATGGTGTCAATGATAATTTGAAAAGGCTAATGTACAAAGCTGAAAAATGTTGCGAGAGATATAAATTTAGCTGTAGCGCCTTAGATGTATGTATGTATATATGAGCAAAATTAACCAAATTAACTATATTTTGGTCAGAAATTCTCATTATTTGGTCAAATAAAATAACCATCATATGGTCAAATCTAACCTCAATTAACTTAACCATAATTTTGTCAAAATTTATCAGAATATAGTCAAAATGAATTTGTAACCAAAACATTTTGTAAGTTCAATTCCTTATATTTTTCCTTTTCTATAAATATTTTATTTTTTAATTTCTCTATTTAAACTCTCTAGTGATATTTATTAATGGAATACCCCTAGAAATCTGTAATATTAATATTAATTTCTGTGTTAATTTATTTTTTTTTTTTTTTTTTTTGGTTACTTTTGCGCTTAATTTACATTTATTTCTTTTAAGAATTATTTAAAGTATTATTAAAGTTTAATGTAATTATTCCTTTCAGCATAGGTGCACGTAGTGCGGAAATTGAATCTGACTGTCATTCACTTGGTAGTGACCAGTAACGATTCCTCTGTTTGACTGTCCAAGCAGCTCACTAATTCCAGTTCAAGACCAAGTATTTTCCGGGCAATGGTTTTTTAGATTCCTCTGAAAGCTACACCCAGAGAAAAAACATGTTAAATTATGGTCACCTCCAACAATACTATGTTTAAAGAAAATTTTAACCATATTATGGTTAATTTAACCATATTATTGTTAACGACAGCCATATTATGGTAAAAATAGTCCTTCATCAAGAAGCCACAACCATAATATGGTTGCCTCCGAACACATTATGGTTAATAATAACTAAAATATGTTTATTACTTATAATAGCATGGTTGGTTTTCAACCATATCATGTTGCCCTTGAAAAAGAGGAAAATACTATTGTCAATTTGCAAACAAATTATTGTCATATTTAACCATAGCATGTTTACAGGCAACCATAATGTGGTTGTGACTTCTTGATAGGCGACTAATTTAACCATAACATGGTGGAGACAAAAATATGGTTAAATTAAACATAATATGGTTTAAATTTTCTTTAAACATAGTATTGTTGGAGGTGACCATATTTAAACATGTTTTTTCTCTGCGTGTAGCTAAAGTGAGAAGGCGCCCAGTCATGTAGCCTGAATGGTTAAAGTACATCTTAACGTCCGAGGCAAGTGAGCAAATTACATGAATATTTACTGAAGCATGACTCCATCGTGGGATTGGACACGAAGATAGCAGCCCTATTACCAATCTAAGAAAGGAGGGCCAGCAACCCACTTTTCCGAAATATAATTTGCTAACGAATCGCCTTGGCGCCCTTTGCTCCAGTGGGAGTTAGAGGAATATATTTATATAAGGGCCATTATTATAACTTGGCGTTAGCTGTTATCCGACAGTCAACAGACGCTTTTTGACAGATAACACATTATTATCTGTCAATTTAATCTTAACTTTAGCTAACTTCAAGTTGTAATAATTGCCCTAAGTATTTTAAAAATTCTCCTTCAAAATACTTGAAATTTCTTCTGAATGTCAAAATTTGCTTAAAGCAAACTTCTTTTTTTTTTTGATAATAAAACGCGAAATATAATAAAAAAAATTGTAAAAATCATAAAAGAAATTGCAATAAAAACAAATATTTTTTTTTTATCCAAAAAAAAAAAGAAAATATTTTCGAAAAAAAGAAACTTGAAAAACTGCCAATAGTATAAATTTATTATCGCTACTTTTATTATTATTTTTTTTTTGTTCAATGCAGAAACAAATTGTTTGTTGATGCAGAAATTAAAAGAAAAAAAAATTAAATTTAACGTATTTTTTTTTTTAGGAAAACAGAAACAATTTTATGTGTTTTTTTCTAAAAATCTTTAAATCATTTTACTGACTGTATTAGATTTTGGGACAAGGCGTTAATGCCACGCGTTTTTATCACATAAATTTGTTTTATTTAAATTAAAATAAAAACAAATCAAACAAAAAATACAAAATAACAATCAAAATAGAGTATGACTCATACCCCCAAAATCTATTGAAAAATGTTTGCCTTTATTGCTAAATTAGTTTTTTTTTTGCATTTTTTTGACAGATGGCTTCTAGATTAAAACAACAAAAAATGTTAAATATCATGGCAAATAAAATTACTCATTTAACTGTCTATACAAATAATGAAGTAATTAAAACTTATTCAAAAATTTAAACTTTCTTAGAATAATTTTGAAATCATTATTAGTCAGTCAATTCTTTTAAACAAATTAATTGTTTATTATTAATGACTTCATTTAATATCGAATGACTTCATTGCATTTTTAAATAACTGAACACATATTACACAGAAAAATGTTTCACCAAAATTTTTTCAATTAATTCAACAATGCTGTTTAAAAAATTTTTTTAATTGTTCCAATTAATTTCCCTTAATTGAAAATAAAAATTATAATGTTTGTGTGTATATTTGCAAATATGAAAACATACACACAAGCTTTAAAATATTTAAACTTTTCAAAAAATTTTTTTATTGTTTCAATAAACTGTGTTGATTGAAAAAAATATTTTAATTTGTGTTTACGTTTTATTTAGCCTCTTTTGCTGGTGGTCAAATTTCAATTAAACCTATTGATTGAAACTGAACAGCAAGAAAAGCTCAAATTTACAAATGTGTTAATTGATATGATCAATTTGTTTGCTGGCGGAAAATCAGTACGGAGTTTAATTGATAGTACAAATTTCTAACAAATACGTTAATTAAAGTTGGTTTTTCATTTTTTTCTGTGTAATATTAAAATTTTTTTTCATAAATACAACAATATTTTACGTAAAGTTTAATTCTAGCAAAAATTATGTTCAATTAAATTTTCTTGTTTTTGATTAAATGTTTCATTTTCATTTTTTCTATCGATTTCTTCAAATGACTTCATTAAAATCGAATAACTTCAATACATTTTAAAATAAAGCTTCGTTCACATTAAAAAAACCATTTTCACTTGGTGTTAATAAAAGAGCAACAATTTCTTTTGCAACCACACACATTGTGCATTAAGAAGCCGTTTGCAAATTTTAGCAACAACAATATTATGCATTTATTATTATTTTTTACAACATTATGTTAAAATTTTCATTCAAAACTAAATAAAATCATTTTAAAAGTCAGAAAAAATTTCACACAAATGGTTGCTGAAGTTTAAGTAGACTAAACTTTAGTTGCATTTTTAAAAAAATTTTACTTACATTGTTGTTGTTCTAAAAATGAATGGAAACTATATGAAATACTTTGGGAAGAAAAAACTAAATTGTTGCTCTGATTGTAGTAAACAAAGCTTAATTGAACAACTCAAATAATTTCAAAATCTTTTTTATTAATAGAACAATGTTTTACGAAATTTTCATTGCAGTATAAATGATGTTTAATCAAATTTTCTTATTTTTGATGGAATGTCTTTGTTGCTCTTTATCTCTGTTTATCTCTGTTAGCCTCATTTTGTTTCTCATTATAATCTATTCGTATCTTGATTGCTTTACTTTTGTTTGGAATTTTGTGTTCTACTTTTATTTTTTTTTTTGTTTCGTTTTTCAATTAATTATTTTACACTCCTATAGATTTTGTCGAATGCACACAGTTTTGCAATAAATAATTGAGAATCATGTTGTAAATTGTAAAATTCTTTATACACACAATCAAGTGTATTGTATAAACAAATGAATACAACAACAACAATAATACTTGCTATATATATAACATTACAGTTACATTCCTAATAGATCGTGTAGTAGTTGTTTTGTATTCAACAATTTACAGATACAAAATGATAAACAAACTACTAAATAATGGATGGCATTTTGTTTATTTGTTCTTTTTTTATTTAAAATTTAAAAATTCTACGAACTTGTACTTTTTATGATGTTCTGGTTTTCTTGTTAACTTTTTACTCAATACATACACTAGAAATATGAAAAATTTTAAAGTTTATTTTTCAATAACGATTTTGAAATATTTCTTCTTCTGAGTTTTCATTTAGAATTTTGGGAAAAGAATTTACCTATAAGAGAATTAGAATAAGTGAAAATAGAGCTTTTTACAAATAGAAAATAAAATAAGACAAAATTTTAATTGTAGAAATTACAGTACATGAAAAAATTAAACCACTTAATCTTCGAATCTAACGTTAACTTTCTTTCCACTCTAGTAGTTTTTTTTTTAAATAGCCATCATGTTTTCTCTTCCCAATCTTTTTAACTTTGTATTAAAAAATAAATTTGTTTAAAATTTTAAAATTTCGAGTCAGAGGTTACATTTTTGAAAACAGAAAAACTTAAGACCGATTTTTACTTACAACAAAGACGGATGACATTTGTTTCTAACATGACACGCTAATTGATCTAATACTGGGTTTTCATTATGGCTTTTTTGCTTGGGGAAACTGACATGACTATTTTTTGTAGGCGAAGGGCTTAGAAAAGCAACCAGGGTGAGCTTACTTAGCGAATCTGGCCCACCCATAGCCTATGCCAATGCAAAAGTGTCAGCGCATGAACTCAGACTATTGAAATAGGAGACTATAAATGCTCAACCATAATGTGCTTAAGTTGGCTTAAGCAGACGGCAATTCTAACTACGACACAAAATGCCCTAGACGAAGATAAGGGCAAAGAATCAAGAAGACAAAAGGACTTTGTCCTTTCTCCGCAACCAGTATCAATACTTTACTTCACCACCCTGCAAACAATAGGACCAGTCCAAACACGCGTGTACGAGTAGCCCACAAGTGACCAGGACTAGTCCAAAAGTAGCCCAAAAGTATGGAAAAAACATGGTCTATTTAACATTACGATGTCCTAGGAGAGGACCATATAACCCACCTTTGGACTACTAAGGAGTAGTTTTAAAACTACTCAATGGTATACTAAAGGGGATCAGTTTTGAAGTCGTTTAAAAACGAAAGCGTGTCGTTAAAAAACGAAGACAAGTCGTCTCACTTCAAACACTTTTTAACAATGACATGGTCCATGCTTGTATTACGTCGGACCAGTCCATGGAGTAGTCCATTTTATCGATATGGATCAGGTGGTCCAATTTTATTTGCAGGGCACCCATCATCCTCGGTATCTCAATTTTTCGCCTTACGCAGAATGCTGGACTTCATTGATTCGGGTTGGAAAGCAGTTACTTGACCCTTCATGCACTATCTACAAACTCGTCACCCATCATGATCATCACTCATTTTACTGTCACATAAAGTGAACCTCTCACACCCAGTAAAAACTTCGCCTACAAAATAATGTGTTGAGTAATCAGAAAAACATAAGAGCACAACTTACAATTCTTCTGAAAGAACCAATGAATTTTACAAGGGATGTCCCAAAATGAACGCATTAAAAAGTAAGTCATTATTTTTTTTACCTGCATACATCCAGAAAAAAGTAGTTATTGAAGTTGTTTTAGATGTAAGTAGTTATAGAACAGTGATAACCAAGCAACAAACAAAGTTGTTGTATACATGTGAATTGCCGACCGTGGCTGTGTGAAAAATACAATTATTGACTGCTCGCGAGTCTATGGAGTGGTTATAACTGTTTTAGAACAAAGCTACTAAATAATGAGGTGAAGAAGCTAGTGATATTGAAAAAGTAGGCGAAGTTTTTACTGGGCAGAACTTATCTCAAGCTCAAAGTTAAGAAGCCTCAAGAGGATCACCACACCTCCAGGGGGAATTAAATGGCCAAACAAACTGACCCTTAAATAAAAATGTTCCGGACTATGCGACATAACCCTGCAATAATATTCGTATTTACTTTTGGCGTCCCTGCGAAAACTCGTATACCTTCAGGCGTTACGTTTTTTGCTGCAAGTCACAGCCGACATATCAGAGAAAGCTGGGCTGAAATAAAAAAGGCAAAGGTCGATTCCGGAAACTCTAATCCATTATTGATGAATAATAAAATATAAGAAGGGGATATTTTAAGCAGAACTTTTGGATCTAGTAAAGACATTCTGGAATTCAAAAAGGCACAAAATCTTTTGGTCAGCTCACTTTAATATGAAAATCTTCTTTAATATCATGCCGCGATTAAAAAAACATTTTCAACGCCAATGTGAAATCAACATTTTTATGTGATTGCAAAACTTTAAACTCTGCCCCGCGAGACATAAACACTTGGCAAGTTTTCGTATATAAATGTTTCCGAAAAATTTTACGTATCTTCTGGACACGAACCACCTCAAGCAATAGTCTGTTGAGTGAAACACATCAAATACCTTTGTGTACAGATACACTGGGAAGAAAGTGGAACTGGATTGAACACACACTCCGCAAACCGATGTTTGATATTGCCAGATATTTTATCGAATGGAGTCCTCAGGCAAGTTGCAGAAGTTGCTTACCAGCACACACATGGCGAAGGCAACTTAACAGCGAGTTGAAGGAAATTTACACAAGCTGATGAGAAGTAAAAAATATTGCGATGGATAGATGTGAATGGAAGGAGATTGTTTGGAGATTGATGACATGTGTATATAACGGGAATATCAAATTGTTGCCAGATTTCACATTTCGTGATCCGTTGTTTACCCGCAAGCGTCTCTACACTTTTCGTCCACAATCTTTTGAATTTCCATGAAATATTTCTGTGCGACACTTCGCATAGTCTGAAATAGTTCTAACAGCCAATTTTTAGGTTTGATATTATATCACATGTATATTTAAAATCGTTTTAAATACAAAATTCTCTTTCTCACTAAATACTTAAATTAAACTTAATTTACTAAGTTGGTACATTTAAATTCAATTTATGTTTCCATTTTATATAATTTAGCAAGATAATACAACAACAATACAACAACAACAGACAAAGCAATAAAGAGTCAGCAGTTTTTGAAACCACATTCTAAATGAATACAGTTGTTATTATTATTAAGTTTTTTTGTTCATATGGAAAAAAGCTTAAAGACCCAACAATAATGTGCTTAAGTTGACTTAAGCAAATGTGCGAATACATGTTAATCATATGAGGCAGACCATAATGAACTTATGGAAACTTTTGTTTTATGAAACTGTCATTTGCTTAAGCAAAGTGCGAAACTGATCGCACATTCCGTACGGAATCACATGTTTGTTTATATTATTCTTGTTTTTTAAATACATTAGAGAGACTTTTTGTAAAGTTTTGACAGTAGGTTAAGCAAGGCTATGCATATTATGGTTGGGCCTTAAGCTGGAGGTCCATACCACGCGTTTTCGCCTCCACGCAGCGCATGATTTTATAACCTTACTTGCGTTCGACGTTTCAAGTTACATGCAATGCTTTTTATGCAGCAGCAGCACAAGTAAAAATAAAATTTAATTTGTCAAAATCAGCTGATTTGTTCGAACGCTGCTTGTGACGCTTACAAAAGTAGAAAGTAAACCTACTTTTCGCCTCAAGGCATCTACGCTTTTGTGCATGTAACTTACTACATATAACTACACAGATTCTACTTTTTTGACAGCTGAGTATGCTGCGAAAAAGCGAGTAATGCGTGGTGTGGACCTCCAGCTTTAAGACTTGACGAGTCAAACTTGACAGGTGTGAACCGGCACTTATTGAATAACACTGAAAAAGCCAATCAGTATTTAATTACGATTAAAGTTTCTATGAAAATTAACAAAATATAGATTTAAATTCTTTCTTCAAAATTGGATATTAAAAATAACAAACTTGAGACTTTTAAATAAAATGAAACCTTAATCTTTATACGATTTAGATTATAAATAATTTACGATAGTTTTTTGTTTAATTTTTAAGATCCACAATTTTCGTTACAACTGCAATGCTTTATGCTTTCTTTATGCTCTCTCTCTCTCTGCCTCTCTGCTTATCATTTTAAAACTTTAATATTTTCCTAAAATAAAAATCTATTTTTAAAATTCTGCTTCTATTAATAAACCTGTTCCCCAACTAAGGCAGTGGGCCTTTATTTAGAATTCATAGTAATTATATCTTTTTACCAAATTAATAATTACAAACGCAAACAAATAGAAATTATTATTTAAACAATAATCACACAATAACCATTTTAATAGTTTCTTTTTGTTTTTTTGTGTATGAGGCAATAATTTATTAATAATTCCAAATTCAAATATGGATGCCAACTACTTGTTAATTTATTTTGAATCACTGATCATGTTAATATTTCATAAATTACGTCAGATATTTTTCGTATCTCATGAAAAGACATTGAATACAAACTGTTTGAGTCGTTTATAAACAAATGGCAATAAACAAATATGTATGTATGTAAATGAAATTTACACATTTGTTAAATTTTTATATGACCATATGTTTAGGAAATTTGCACAAAAATTTGGAATTTTAGAAAAAAAAATCAAACATTTAAAAGCGTTTGCTTTAAAATAAGGGTTTCTTGATGGCCGGCCGTACTGAAATTCGGAGTAGGCGTGTTTTTTGTAGTTTCACAAAAATCACTTAGTTCTCTTTTAAATCTCACATTTAGTTTTTAAATTTTTAGCAGATGTCACTTTTTAATTTTAATCTTGTTTAATTTATTTAAATGCGAAAAAAACTACCATCATCTCCTCATCAATACAAGAACGAATGTTTAAGCCATTTAGCACCCTTTTGTCGAAATTTTTAAGTTTTTTGTTTTCTTTCGAAAACATTGAAAGAGTAGAAGAATGAAAGAGTTCAAGTATTGAGTATTAATTGTGTACGATTTATTTTGGAACCCTCATTTATTGTGTTTTGAAGTGTTTTATTAACAAACGAAATAAATGATGACTTCAAAATGGGATTTTAAATAGATTTTTATTAATAAAAATATACTGACAATCGGAAATATGCATTTAACTATTAATTGTATTGTTTGTTGACAGTTAATATAATTTAATTAAAATTAATTAAGTTGCATTTTATCTTTTTTATTTTTCAGCTAGACAATTGACTTTTTTAAGAAATTATTTTGCGAAAACATTAATACATATTCATATTAGAGCGACTCAAGTTGTATGGAAGCAAAGTTCGTGCTCGATGTACCCTCCTAAAAATGAACCTTGGACTTTTTTAAGATGACATTTTAAATATTTCGGCTCCAGCTTTGACCTCTCGTGAGCCGGACCAGTTCGAAAAACGGTATATTTTTGCATGTTTTGTTAATTTAAGAATAAGTTCCCTTACCAAAATATACAAATTGGGTTTTGTAAGAAAGGGTTTTTAAGGCGCGTCCAACTGTATATACAATTTGCGTAAGGACGATTATCCATGTCCTTTTTTTAAGGATTTTCTGTAAAAATAACGGTTTTTGAATTTTTTGTTCGGAGTTGTTTGTAATAAAAGTGCCAAATTAACATATTTTAATCTTTTGTCGATTTAATTAAATACGTGTCTCAGCTTTTTTTGAAATTCGTGCTAGTTCGCGTTTTGACAAAAATGCTATGGGGTGGTTACCCTTCGTTTTATATAGGGCAATATGGGCATCAAATTTTATCTTTTGGCAAGTATATCATCTTTGTATGTAAATAATTTAGATTTTTGCAAATTAGATGCATTTTACACGGTTTAATACAAAATTTTAATTTCAAAAGATGTGTAGTGGGGAATGTAAGATGAGATAAACCCACTGTTGTTTATTGTTGATGTGTTTTGTTTAAACTTTGATATTATTACAAGTAGAACTGTTGCTATAATTCTTATACGTTTAACAGTTTTATTTGGTTTAATATCTTTAGTTTTTCTAAAATCTTTATGGATGAAGTTTCCTGATGATCTGGCCTAAGCAACCAGTGAAATGCGCATAGGAATGGCTTATCCCATCAACAATAAATTTCAAGTGTTTTTGTCAAGAATAAAAACTGGGAATTAAGCACGAATAACAAAATCTTTTGAAATTAAAATTTTGTATTCCCAAAAATTGAAATTACTTTTTGATTATAATTATAACTATTTTAAAAACAACGAGTTGGATTTGAATTCATGGTAAAATTACCAAAAGTTTAATTACTTTTTAAACAAAAAATATGTAAGAGATTATTATTTAAAATTAATATTAATAAAATTTTTATATTTTTCAAATTTGTTTGAAGCATACCTGAAGTGCAAAATAATCTCTTAAATTATATATCTTTTTACTCCGTCAGTAAATAAGCGGAACATTCTTGAAATTTTCTTAGAACATTTTCACAAACGCTCCAAAGGTCAGTTCTTGTAGGATTATCAGAACTTTAACTATGTGCAGGGGTGACCGTGTCTTCAACACTTTCGGAATGCTGAGTCATGTTAAGTAGTTCAATAAGAGGTTTTTTCAATCTAATGTCTTTGGCTCTGAGATGTAGTATAACATTGTATTTTCTAATAATGTTCGAAGACTGTTAACTTGCGGAATAGCTTCAGACAATCAATCAATCTTATCGTGGTTGGCGAATTTAAAATACGCATGCTTTTTGGTTTGTTTTTCGTTGTTTTTCTTTCATATCGACTTTTTAAATAAATTTAAAGAAAGCTCACAGTTTTATTTAAAACACATTTTCCCTCCCTTGAACTATGATTTATGGTGTTTTCTTTTCTAAAAAATAATGATGCATTATAGTTGTGTAATATATTTATTAGGTTACACGAACGCTTACAAAGTGATACATTTTTCTAAATTACAATGGAACAAAATAATAGCTACGTTTTACACTCAACACTAATGTGTATTTAGCGTGTTAAATATTGAATGCAAAGTTTGTATTAAAAGCGATATTCACCACGCTTGTAGCAATTTTCAACATTGAAATTTTCTTACAATTCCAATAAGCGTTAACAGCACTGATTTTCAATAATTAATGTCAGCTGTTGTTAAAAATTTTGCGACAAAAAAAATATAATAGAAGTAAAACAAACGAAAAACAAAAAGTTTCTATATCCATCACAATATAACTTTAAATCACAATATAACGCAAATTGTCCGCAAACACAAGAAAAAAAATACTTGCTTGCATAAAAAAGTATTTTACGCAGATGCAAAAAAGGGTATTATCTCACACTCAGTTATAACTGCGGGTTAGAAATGGAACAAATTTGCCATTTATTGTTGCAACATGTTTAGAAAGGAAAACGACAACTTCTCGCATTTTTGCATATATTTTTAGAATGGAACAAAAACCCGCACGAATAGTAGCATATATGGAACATTATTGTCAGAAAAGAAAACACCATTAGGTTAGGCAAAAAGGCTGGTGTGAAGTCAATATTAACATCCTCAACTTGACCCCGTATAGTTTATTGAGACGACTTAGGTAATAAAAGGAGATTAAGAAAATAAGAATGGATGAAAGCTTCTTAACAAAATAACCCTACCACAACACCATAATCCTACATAAGTCAAATCATCAGCTGCATGTTATACAGCCAAATCATACCCATTACAAATCCCGCCAGGTTTTCCAGCCCATAGTCTGAGACTTCTGCCAATTCGTCTAGGAATCTACTACGCAGCCATCTCAGCCTAATGTTCTGTAGCCTAGAACAGTGACCAAGAGTGAGCTCAACGATCTTTATCTCCTCTGTGATAGATCAGACACGTCAGATTCTAGTTACATCGCATGCTGCCTAACATGCAGTGGCCCATAATAATATCTACCATGTTTCTTACACAGATCTTTCCCCTGCCTAGTATTGAAATAGAATCGGCCTTACTAAGCACCGATCATTACGTCAGTGATACTTTACAATTCATTATATTCCCCCAAGTCCAATGAGTCCCGTTTAGAACCCGTTCTCTAATATTCCTCAAATAAAAGCCTATTGGAGGTCTGACTGTTTTCACACAGTCAGGATCCTCCATTTCCGGGCCCAGTTTCGTAAATTTTAGCCCATTTCATTACCGTTGCTTTTGATGATTTTAAAATTTACGCGTATTTTTTTTGTTGTAAAACCACAAATAGGAATAAAAATAGAATTTTTAACGTTATAGTAGAAAGTACTTTTAAATCATACATACCCCTGTTTTTTTTTCTCCTCTTTTTTTTTTTGTTCTTACCCACTGTGTAGCGCGCGTTTATGGGATTCACAGGTTTGAGTTCGAAGTCCAACTAGCTACTCAAGCCCAGACCAAACAAAACACATCGAACGCAAACAAAATCATTGTTAAAACACACACAACAACTCACATGTGCTTCATAAATGTTTAGATGTTTATTTTATTACATGACATTGAACTTCCCCGATGTACTAAAATCAAACAACAACAACATTGTTGTAATAAAATACACATTTGAAGTAAATAATAACAACAAGACTTAAAAAAGGCTTATCAAAACAAAGTAGAACAACAAAAATCACACACTCGCATTAAAAATATATTTATATGTAATTTAATAGTTTGCGGAACTCAAAATGTACTTTTTAACAACATGACTGACCGACAGTATTACATCTATGTAGATCCGACTAACCATTGACTAATTGTAAGTCAAGTTAGCCAGATATTGGGTAGTTAAAGTAGCAATTCATTAAACGACTTATGGGAAATTTCTGTTTTTCTTTACATGTGTTCGTTTATTTTCCAAAATTCAGGGAAATTCTTAGGAAATTATTTTTAATTTACTAATTTTTTTAATTGTTTTGTACTTTATAAAATGTTAAATATCACTTCAAACTTTGTTTTCTTTAATCTTTAAAGTTTAAACACTATTTTTTAAAACTTTACCATGTGTTTAAATGAGTGTTACGAGCAGTTGAGAGGAGAAAGTTTCCTCTTATGAAAAAAGAGAGGGTGAATTTAATTCCCATATTTTTTTTTTTTTTTTAAATATCAGTACGTGTGTGTGTTTCCTTCTTTACATGGAAAATTGTTGGTGTAGGTTGTTGTAATTTTATTTTTGTAAATGTGTTTTTATTTAAACGAGCAATACACACATCAAACAAAAGTCACTCATGCGCTTATCCGGTAAATATTTATTTATATTTTAAATTCTTTCCCATTTTTCAAAATCACTTAATGCAGGAGTAGGCACACATTTAACAAATAAAACGTTTGCATTAGTTAGTTTGTGATTTAGAAGAGAAATGATATTACAAAACTTATTTTAATTGTTTGAAATGAATAATTGAATATTTTGATTACAAAGGAATGTATGTACATTCAAATCGCAATTGGTCATAAAGAGCATAATAACTCAAAATTTAAAAATAGTATTAGCAGAAGCAAACCAATTTCTAATACATATACATACATAAGATTAAAAGCATAGATACCTATGAAAGATAATTTTTAAATCAATCGTTTTAGTGTCAAATGGTAGACAAAATGACACTTTATTTTTGCATTGGGTAGAATTTTCCAAAAATTTAAAAAAAATTTGATTTAATACCCTCTTTATGATCAAGTGCAATATGTATGCATATTACCAGTTCAAAAATGTAACCTTTTAGAAAAAAACATGAATAAAAAATTTTATATTTTCAACCAAAAATAATTTAAATTTAAAATTTCTTTTCGCTACTTTTAATGTAAAATCAGAAATACATATATAATATTTGTATGTATTTTATTCAATTTAATTATAAATTCTTGTTGGAAGTGTAATTTATTTACAAACACTAAAATGCACATCAGTCTTAAAAAAAAGTAAATCCAAACAACCATTGTTGCCAGATAAATTAATTAAAAAATCGTTAAAAATGTTTGCAAAAATCGTAAATATTGTCAAATTGATCTGCCCAAATCGAGATTGATCTATTTGTTATACCAATTTGTTTATTAAAAAAACTTTTCGGAACTGAACTCATTATCATTTCTTTATAATTTCTTATGAAAAAAGTTGTCCAAAAACACTTTAAATAAGAAAATTTTAATGTTGACGAAAATGCATGCCAAATGCAAGAAAAACTGCCAGAATCATTAGGAGGAATAAAACCCGAAACGTTTTTCTTCTGTAAACAATATGATTCATACAATGAAAATCAAACAGATATCGGGTAAAAAAAAATAATTTCATATTAAGGTACCCATACACAGGGCTGGGCAGTATTTGAAATACGTATTTAAAATACAAATTACATCCAGCAAGTATTTTGTACTTTAAATACATCAATAAATAGAAGTAGTTTGTATTTTAAATACATAAAAAATGGGAGTATTTTGTATTTTAAAAACATAGTTAACATAGAGCACTTTCGCGGCTATAGAACTGGAATATTTAGAGGAATTCACTGTAGTTTTGCCACTGCTGTAGATTACTTTCAGGGTAACAACTCTTATTACGGAAAACTTTTGCCGACTTTAATGTTTGTTTCAACAGGGTTACATCGGTTGAATGGAAACAATTTAAAACATTTAAGTCCTATTATACCACTACTAAAAGATAGCTTGGAAAAAAAATCGATAAGTTTTTTAAACTATCACCGGAAATAAATAGAGCTATTTTGGCCTTCTGTTATCATCCTAGTTATAAAATGCGTTGTTTGCTAGAAAACATCATGACAGAAAAAAGGCAGAGAATCCAAAATCTTGCAATTTACACTCTGAAGAAAAATTACAAAATACTTAAAATGACACCTGAAAATATTAAAAGTAGAAGCACCAGTAAAGAACACGATGATTTTGTTGTTTTCGTAGATAGGGATGATGTTGAATCTAGGCATCAAATTTGGAGTTGGAATTTGTCAGTTTCCTTAGTGACAAGAGCAAATACATTATCACTCTTGACAGCTATCCAAATATAAAAAGAGTATTCATAGAATTTCATACAAGTTTGTGCTCATCAGGACCTCTAAAAATATTATTTTCTTCAGCAGGTTTTATTTATTCTTCAACAAGAAACTGTTTGTCTGCTGGTACATTAAAAAATCTGATATTTATGAACGGAAACCATTTTTTTGCTAATTAGTTTTATCTAATGTATTTTTTGGTTTAAATAAAAATGGTGTATTTCGTATTTTTAATTGTACATACATGTACATGACGTAAAGTATTTTGTATTTTGTATTTGAAATACATCACACTCTTTTTATTATATTAATAACTCCATTTTTCATTTCATTCAAAAAACAAGCAAAATCCGCACCAAAGCAAAATATCTGACAATCAGAAAAATTTCGTTAAGAAAAATATATAAATCAACATAAACTGTATTGTACTTTTGGCCCTCTTGCAGCAGGACTTGTAAAAATCTGGCAACGTTGAGAATTTTAATGCCCTATAACAATAAAACCAGACAATACAGCCAGCCCTAAGTTAAGAAAACAAAATAACAGAAAAACCTAAAAAAAAAAAAATAAAGAGATTAATTGTTGTCTGCATTCACGTGCTGTTTGTAGTTTTGTTTGCCAAAACCATAAAAGGTTAATTCTTTATTTTAAAAATAAAACAACAGATTTTACAGTGAAAAAAAGAGTAGAACAGAAATCCCATTTAAACATCAAGCCCTTGATCACACACGCACACTACACTTTGCTTCTTACCTCACTCCCAAAAAAAATGAGCAGGAAAGAAGTCAAATCGACTTTATTATTAAACACGAGAACGTCGGCGTTTGTCTGCTATAACAACTAAAATTATCCGCAGCGGATGTCGAGCACATGTATGGGATCAATGTCAGAATTTACAAATAAAAACAGAAAAAAAATGCTCAACTCTATTTAAATGTGTGTAAAATAAAAGAAAAACAAGGAAAATTCGAAGGCATAAAGCTAAATGTTTGGAAAATTTAGTTGTAGGTATGTTGTAGACTTTCGGTGTTGTTCTTGTTGCTTATTTTAGTAAAGGATATTGAGATTTGAATTAGGTATTTAGCTTAGGACTAAATTAATTGAATGAAAAGTGCGTTATTAATTTGATATTTTTTTAAGTTCTACATAACCTTAAAGTAACAAAGTACATGTTATTAAATTATAACAATGCTACTCAGGGTTCCCAGTTTTATTTTATACCTTTTTTTTAATTTATTTATTTATTAATTGAATTGCTCCATACACAAGACTAAGAGTCTTATTTTGCAGTATGGAACTGAGAATATGTTAAACTTTAAATCTTTAATTAATTAATAACTTAATAACTAACTACAATTTTTATATAAGTTATCAAAAAAAAAAAACTATTTCATTTAAACAAAAAAAAAAAAAAATCAAGATAATTTAATTTAAATATTTAAAAAAATCATAAAACAATATATTTTAATAATCAAAAATTTAGATAATTTTATATATTTTAATCTCAAGTAATAATGTTTCAAAGTGCTATGCTGAAAACAGTTTAAAAATATTTTCCCTGAATTTTCGTGCGTTACTTAAAAGTTGAATGCTATATGGTATAGAATTCCAGAGAGATACTGCGAATATGTAGAAATGCCACTCAGAAATTAAACTTTTTATACCCGAACGATCTAATTCTTTTCCCTCTGCTTATGTCAGAAATACAAAGTTTACCGTACAAGTGCTCAGGTTTGTGGATATATATTATCTTATGTAAAAAAAACTAAAACTCTCATGTTCAGCAGATTATCTAAGGAAAGGCCATAAAGCCGAGATGAAAACAAAGAAACACTAGAACACCTTTTAAGTCCATACACGTACCGTACAATATTGTTAAACGCAACGTTCAATTTCGCCTTACTAATCGTATCAGATTTAGCAAATAGCCCACAGCCATACAGTAACACTGGCATCAGATAAGTTTTAGCAAGAGCATTCTTATTCTTAAAGGTGTACAATGCTGGGTCCGCCAAAGAGTTCTAATCATTGAAAAGGTGCGACCACAAGCATAGTTAATGTGGTTCGACCACGTAAGAGTGTCATTGAAAAATATTCCTAAATTCTTAGCAGATTTTACTATTTCAATCTGCTGATTATTTATAAATATATAAGGTATAATATTAAGTTTATTTAGTCGCCTTTGAATAACTACGCATTGGGATTTTTTTGGATTTATTTCCAAGCCATTTGCCGTTGCCCACGTATAAATACGATGAAGTTGTTGATTAAGAGATATAATACACTGGTCGATTAAGGCATTATTACAACTGGTATAAAGTTGAACGTCATCCGCGTACATTCTTACATTACAATTATGCCCTTTTTACGGGTTTTAACTCCAAGATACCTATTTTGTTACCCTAAAAATCCCCACAGATCCTAAAAAGAAAATAAAAATACTTCAAAGGAAAAAATGCATACATTTTATTCTTTAATAAAATTCTACATACACAGCTACATATGAGCCGTTTATTTTGAAAGTGGCATTAGTCACTTTTTCAAAAAAAATTGAGTTAATTATAAATAATAATAATAATAAATAATAATAATAATAATACTGAGAAAAATATCATTATCATGATGTATCAAATACAAGTGAATCTTCTCGAAAGTTAGCATCCATATTTTTAAACGTGTTAAAACGCCAACCCTTAAATATCTCGACTTAAAAACCGAAATGACTTATGCCACTTTCAAAATAAACGGCTCATATATAAAAAGTTACTTAAAAAGGAGCACAATGTTTATTATTTCAAAAACTTCCGAATCAAAAATTTCTGGTTCATCAGCCATTGCAATATTGTTTTACATGTTGTTTGTATTAAGAAGTGTTTGAGAAGATGGAATAAATTTAAAAAAACAAACTGATATTTGGGGATAAACCTTTAAAACTGAGAACGCTGATGCTACCATGGTAAAATATTCCACCATGGATGCTACAATTGAAGAACAGCCGCGAATAACGTTGTAAGCGACAAAATAATTATTTTTCATGAGAGATAAAAAACGCTTTTAAAAGGCGGGGGACTAATCATGGTAGTCGTGATCGAATACTTTTTCGATTCGAAAGCAATTTTATTTCTAATTCTTTCTGCCGATACTGAACGAATCGAAATTATATTTCAGTATTGCGAAGCATTTATATTCGACCACGACTGCCAGAATTGGCCACCAGAATCATTTTTTTTAGATTATCAAAAACAATGGTAACATTGGGAAACAGTAATTTTGCGGCCTGGAACTTTATTGAAAATTAATACTAATTTGAAGTCGCTGACTTCAAATCAAATCTCCTATTTTTCTCTTTCAGCCGACTTTTCGAGATTTACCGTTATGTTCAAAATTAAGGAAATTTCGTTACAAATATTGGAATAACTTGAAAACGTTTCCCCATATTCAGTTAAAAAAAAAATCGAAACTCTTCAACAAAATTATCTTTAAGCCGTTCTTATATGGTTTTTAAATTTGTCCAGTTGGTTCAGAGATATTGGTAAAGTTTTGAAAATATAACAATTTAGAAAAAAAAATTTTTTGTTCATTAAAAATTAAGAAAAAATAAAAACGCGACAAAATTCACAGTTTTGGTCTTAAAACATTTAGTTAAACATATTTCGAATGAAATAAGCTTTATTTCATTGCAATCGATGCACAACTTTTAATTTTGTTCATTATTTACTGTATTGATAAAATATAATACATCACAAAAGTTCAAATCACATGTGATTTTAAAATCACAATTGTGATTTAAGGGTGTTTTGGAAACCACCAAACCAAAAGTTTTAACTTGGTTTAAAATGGTGGAAAAATTTAAGCAAGAAATCCTATGATCTGCGACCACTTACCGACCAGTTTAAAATCAAAAAAGCTTTTTCCAGAACACCATTCTTGTTGTGATATCAAATGACTTTCACAAAAAGTGATTTTCAGAACATGCCTGGTAATATTGTTGCCGAGTTTCGGGGTTTTTTTAACTGAATATGGTGACCGTTTTCAAGTTTTTTCAATATATGTAGTGAAAGTGCCTTTATTTTGAACATAACGGTATATCTCAAAAAGTCGAGCTGATAGACTTAAGTTTTGTTCCCTTGTGTAACAGAAACTTTTATGCAAAATATACAAAAATTTTAATTTTTAAATTACATGCAAATTTACAGTTTGTAATGTTTCTTAGGGGAAAAACGTTTCCATAATCGCGAACTCAGCAAAAACGTTTTTCCACTACACAAGCGGCTTTTAAAACGTTATTTCACGTTGCAAGATGATTTTGCTTTATGATATTGTAAGTAACTTATAAAGTGCTTCCACTGGCTGACTAGGTAATGCCGAAAGTAATCAGTAAGTCTATCCAGTAATGCAGTAAGGAGTTTAATTGCAGGCGTATTAACTAATTCGTTTGTTCTTTCATTTATTTCTTATTTCCAACCATTTCTTTAAGGGTTAAGCTTCCGAATGTATAAAATGTGTCTGAAAAATATGAATGTTATAAAGAAAAAGGAAATCCAAAAGCACACACAGTTAAATATATGCATTACATACACACAATATGCATTTGTAAGTACACTCGTGAGTAACAATTTCCCTTTTTTCATAATAATTTCAATATAACAACTCAATTCTGAAAAAAAAAATATAAAAACAACAATACCAACAAATTTAACATGTGTATTACTACTACAATATGAATAACAAGAAGAAAAGTATCTTATAGTCATATTTTTTTTTTTGTTGTTCCTTCAATTTAGAGGATCTAAAAACCATAAACAAAACATTGACTGACTCTGACTGAATGACTAAATAACCGTGTAGAAACTTTTGTCTGTCTTCCTGTAAGTGTCTTGTTGTTGTTGTTTTTGCTTTTGTGTCTTTTTAGTTTATTATAGCATGTGCTGTTTTAGTATATTATTGTTCTGTTGTTGTTGGTGTTTTTCCTTTTATTTTTCTCTTAAAATATTCCAATTTCCATTTTTATACATGCATATGAACTCTTATAGGAGCATGGCAAGACATATGCAGTTTTTCGAAATTTTTGACGTTTTTAGTGAGTTGAGTTGAATTTAAACAATAGACCCTGCATTTTATATTTTATGTGAGTGTGCGCTTCTGCGTTTGCCCAGCCGTTGGTTTTATATTTTGCGGAAATTTCATGCATTTCACCGGCATGACCTTTATGTTAAACCCATATGTTTTTTATTCTCTAGGTTTTTATTAGGGTTTTTCTTATAGAGGGCTGAAAAATGTTTAATGTTCTAGGGAGTTGTTAATTGTTAGTTGTGTGTTTTTAACGAAATTTTATAAATTTTTTGTTCAAAAAATATCTATTAAACTTGATAATTAACATACATACATACATACATATTGCCTCAGTAAAAGAAGATTTTTAAAATGCCATTAAAGAAAGTTTTATATACTTTATACATTTACCATAAATTTTAATTTTTTTATAACTTCTTTAAACTTCTAAAAATAACTTTCCATAACAACTTTTATTGATCGCAAGTATTTAGGTGAATTTGCCATAAATGTTGAAATTATCTACTTTATTCCTTTTAATAAAAATAATATTAAACAAACAATGTCATAAACTATTTTATTTAAGCCATAAAAGCCATATTTCCTAAGAATATTAAGGTCATTTTGAACTCAAACAGAAGCAGCAGCATCTTTAACAGATTTCATATCTTTTACACGCTTTCATAACAGCCAGTAGAAGTTTGAAACGTTCTATAACATGAGACATGCTGTGAAATGTCACTAATTAGCCAGCAGAAGATGTTGGTTGGTTGATATTGATGAATTGTATGACGATGATGATGATTTTGAAAAATAATCAAGAAGTTACAAATAAATCACCTAATTTAATCAGCTGCTGGATGACTGGTTGTTTGTTGGCTGTTGGTAAACAACAAATTATGGCAACAGTCAGCCAACAAGCCAACCATAATAAAAATTCACTGCCTGCCATGACCCATACCACAAGTTTAGTTTGGCTATTTGTGACGATTTGTTCTTAAAACCAACTTGGCTAAGTAGTGCAACAAGTGTTAGACTACAAAAGCGGTAAAAGAGCAAAAAAAAAAAATCAGAAATAGTTTGTTCAAGAATCAATTGCATGATCAATGACTAAATTTGGTTTTTTTTTTAGAAATAACACAAGAAACATCTGATTTTATATAACCATCTTTTGTTTTATTCCAACATTTATCTAACAATATTGTTCAAACAAAGTGCTTTAAAATCTAACAAGTTTCCTTTTCAAGAGTTTTTGAGTTTAAACTTAAAATTTAGAAAATAAGAGAGAGAGTTTTAGAAAAGAAATGACACAGATTGTGGAAAATTGATCAGACATAACATAAAAACATCTTTTGTTAAAAATAAAAGTAAAAAAGGATAGTCAGGCAAGCCGACCATTTCATATTCTACACCAAGGTATATAAAGATAAATTTTAGAGAGTGTACTTTATTTGGGACCCATGATCAACCATGGACTCTTTAAAATAAAATTATGTTATGAGGTTTGTTTTTATGTAAAAGTTCTTTGTGCCGAATATTATTTCGATATTATTCTTCATGTGATTTTTTTGTCTTTAAGTAATTTTGGGAAGTTTATATGGGACCTATGGTTATTTTTGGACCTACCAGCAAAACATTTTGTCATGACATAGAAGCTATCGTAAAAGTTATTGTCGCCAAATTTTATATTAATACCAATATTAACAAGAAAGTTGTTTCATTAAAGGGAACTATACACGGTCAAGCATTTCTCATCAAGAGCTTTGGGTATATATCGGGTGATTTTTTAGCTATTATATTTTTGGCAACACTGGTTAAAACAGCTGACGCACGTTTCGAGTTTTGTTTCACTGTCAAACATCTTCAGTTTGGTCTATAATTTAACCATGAATCGTCTTACAAACGAACAACGCTTGCAAATTATTAAATTTTATTATCTAAAAGCGTGCTCTGTTAAGAAAGTTCATCGCGCGTTTTTTTCCATTTTATGGTCAGCTCATTTTTGGCTTAATGGGTTCGTTAACAAGCAGAATTGTTGATTTTGGAGTGAAGATCAGCCTAAAGCATTGTAAGAGCTACCATGCATCCAGAAAAAGTCACAGTTTGGTGCGGTTTATGGGCTGGTGGCATCATTGGACCGAACTTCTTCAAAGATGATGCGAATCGCAACGTAACTGTGAATGTTGAGAGCTACCGTGAGATAATATCTTACTTTTTTTTGCCCAAAATGCAAGAGCTTGACTTGCATGACATGTGGTTTCAACAAGACGGTGCCACATGCCACACAGCACGCTTAACAATGGTCTTATTGAGAGGCGAGTTCGGTGAACATTTTATTTCACGTTCGGGACCGGTCAATTGGCCGCCTAGATCGTGCGATTTAACGCCTTAAGACTATTTTTTGTGGGGTTATGTTAAAGCTCATGTCTATACACACATGCCCGCTTCAATTGATGCATTGAAAGACAACATTGAAGCATTTATTCATGAGATACCGGCCGAAATGTTGAAAAGAGTATTCCAAAATTGGACTAAGCGGATGGACCATTTGAACCGCAATCACGGTCAACATTTGCATGAAATAATCTTCAAACATTAAATTATATGGACCGTACTATCGATTCAAATAAAGATTTTATGCATTTTTCTGAATTTTATGTGTTTGTTTTAAAACTATAGCTCTTAAAAAATCACCCGATATGTAAAAATGTATTTGTTGTGTGACACCGACGATGCTGGATGGAAATTTATTACGCCCAAAACACGTACACGAGTGAATACACCTTCATGAAAAGCATTTTAACCGTGTAGAGACCCCTTAAATCTTAAAGCCAAATATGGACCAATTACAATGAAATTTTTTGAGATGATTTCAATTGCAAGAAAATAAGTTAAGACCAAATTTAATCTAAATACTAACATAATAAGATGGCTTATGTACACAGACGCTATTTCGGAAAGTAGCGTGCATATGAGCTTTGTGAAATTATGGACCGATTCTTACAATTTTCTTGGTACTTATGAAAATTGAGACGTATGTAGAGAAATTTTATTAAATTATCTCCAAAATTGGAACCTGTACTTTCCTCACAAGTTTTACATGAACAGCCAGCCAGACGGAGGGACATCGTAAGATCCCCTCAAAAAGTGATTATGTATCGATCGGTATACATATAGGTGGATCTAGGACCAATACATCAGCACAAGCACATAAAACCCTCTACAATTCGATTATGGTGTCGGTATAAAAATTGGCTTAAATTACATTTAGGGTATTTTTTTAGAAAGTACTTTGTTGGTATTTTTGTTCTAATGTGTAAATTTTTCAAAAGGTAATTATTGCACAAAATGGTGATAATTGTTTTAATTATTATTTGTTAAGAAGACGTTTTTCTTAAAGTATAAAATTAAATATAAATGAAGAAGTTCAAGGGAAATTTGTATAAAACAAACATATTTATACCAATTGATTATTTGGCAGTTGACCGCAGTAAAAAACTTTAAAGTAAAAGTATTTTTTCAAAACAATAGTCGTTCGTATTATCGAATAGCAAAAAAAAATATGTTTATTCGTACAACACAACTGCCAATGATAAAAATTTGCCGTTCGTTCTATTGGAAATTCATGGAAAATCAATGAAAATGCAAATTTTCTTTAAGGAAAATATTACAGAACTACACCCAGAAAAAAAACTTGTTCAAATATGGTCACTTACAACGAAACTATTTTTAATGAAAATTTTAAACATATTATGTTCAATATAACCATATTATTGTCAGCGGTAATCATATTATGGTTAAATTAGGCCTCCATCAAGAAGCCCTAACCATATTATTGTTGCTTCCAAACATGTTATGATAAATAATAACTAAAATTTGTTAAACACTTACAATAGCATGGTTGGTTTTTTAACCATAGTATGTTGTTCTTGAAAAAGAGGAAAATACTATTGTAAATTTATAAACAAATTATTGTCATATTTAACCATAACATTTTTAGAGCCAGCCATAATATGGTTGTGGGCTCTTGATGGAGGACTAATTTAACCATAATATGGTTGTCGCTGACAATTGTATGGTTATATTAACCATAATATGTTTAAAATTTTCTTTAAAAATAGTTTGGTTGGAGGTGGCCATATTTAAACATGTTTTTTCTCTACGTGTAGGTATCTATCATTGAAACCTTTTTATTCGCATAAGAAATTAAAAGAATGTAGGTGTTAAGTTGAGTTATGTTGCAGCAAACTCAAAATGCCTGTCATGGAACAATAATACAAGGTAGCCTCGAAGAGCTTGCTGATTATGATTTTAATTGCTTGTTTCGTGATATGATCTGTCAAATGTTGTTTATGCGTTACCTACATGCACAAACACTACTAAAAACTTGTGTTTTTTTATTGTTTGTTTTTTAATTTCCTTTCATTGCTATTGGATGCTGTTTTTAACAGTTATCCCCTTTACTTTCTGTTGTTGTATCATGATCCCTGAAGTTCATATAAATATCAGTTTTTCTCTGAAAAGTTCCTTTATTTTGCCCCTTACTGTTGGAATTGTTTTGGTAGAATTTCCTCTTTTTCCCCCATTTTTTACAGCAAAATTAAATTTTTTTTATTTTATGGACTCAGTAAAATAAACATAAGCCACATTAATTGCCAAAATGCAAACAAAGAATGAGAATCATTTGTGGTTCTTTGCTTGAAATGCATTTAATTTGCCAATAATTGCAAGCAAATATTTAGTTTGTTTTATTACATTTCGCTCCCTTGAAAACAAGAGAGAAAAAAAACATCCAAATGTCTAAAATTGTAGTAAAAGTAAATAAACAATAACACCAAATGCATTACAGAGAAAATGTTTCAACAGGGATGGAAAGTTTAAATGTATAAGAATTTTGTTAGTACAGTATTATGAACTAGGAAAATTTTGAATAAAAAAAATAGGATAAAGAATTATAAGCAGTTTTGAAATTCTTGGTTTTTATACACCACAATAGTGGAGAGGGTATTATGCAATAGTGCTGATGTGTGTAACGCCTTAAAATAGTGGTCCTAGACCCACCTTTAAGTATACCGATCTACTCAGAATCACTTTCTGAGTCGAACTAACGATGTCCGTCCGTCCGGCTGGCTGGCAGGCTGGCTGGCTGTCCATGTAACCTTGTGCGCAAAGTACGGGTCGCAATTTTGGAGACGATTTGATAAAATTTGGATCATAGGTTCTTATTGGCACAAGGACCAAGCCTATTGAAAATGGGCCGAATAGTAGGACTACGAGGGAAGATAGGGGAAAATTTCTTCCTCTCAGAAACTATCAAACCGATTTTAATGAAATTTAAAACATAGATAGAACCATATCTTAATGGACACAAAATGTATACATTTTTAAAAAAATCGGACCACGAGGGGAGATAGGGGCAATTTCTGCCTCTCAAACAGATTTTAATGCAATTTAAAACATAGATAGCTATACAGTTTTTAAAAATAGGACCACAAGGAGAGGCAGGGGGCAATTTCTGCCTCTCACAAACTTTCAAACCGATTTTCATGAAGTTTATAAACATATAGATAAATCCATATTTACATGGACACATAAGCATGATGTGTTTTTAAATACTGTGGTGTAGGGTATCATATGGTCGGGCTTGACCAACTATACTTTCTTACTTGTTTTAAATTCATTTAATATGATTGAATTTTCCAACCCTGTATCACTAAGAAAATCTTCGAATTGAAAACCATTAAAAATTGATCTTGTACATTAGTTTGAAACCTAAATAAACAAAAGATGTTAAAGTTCTCAAAGCAACATTTGCTGAATAAATATTAGTAGATAGATATTTTTGTTTGTTTATTCATTCATTTATTTTAGTTCCTTTTCCAAATTTCTGTCATTTTCACTTTCGTATGACAATCATGTAATTGTTGTATGTACTAAAAAACATAAAAACAGCAACAAATACAAATATTTTATCTACAAATGTTTATCAACAATTATCTCTCTTTTTTCAATACGATTTTCAATTGTTCAAAAAAAAAAAAAAACAGAAACACAAACATTTAACAACAATAATCGATTTTGAGCTCATGCATGTTTTGAATTTTTAAAAAAGGAAAATAAAAAGAAGTGAATACTGAAAACCACAATTATCCCCTAGAAATATTTTATATGCACTAGGTATTGCTGCTGCTATAAACTGATAAGCATCAATTACAAATATCTAACGCCTTTAGTAAAATTAGAAAGAAACACAATACACACGTACCACTACAATTAAAAGACAAACAAATTAAAGGACAACAACCATCACATTTAGGTACTAAATGAAAAAGTTTTGTTGTTGTCGTACTCGTCTGATCAAAATTTGTTTCATGTGGCTTTATTGTTGTTGCTATTGCTGTTTGTTTACATGTTTGTTGTTGTTTGGTAGTTTAAGGTGGATCCTTTTTTGTAATTGTTACCTAAAACATTCTGAGTATTTCTCTATTATGAACGTGTTCGCTAAATGTTTTTTTATTTATTGTTCTTTCCCCATTACGGAAGTAACAAATAAAAATTGTAGGAATTGAAATTTTTAAAGAAACCATTAATCCAATACAATTTAAAGTACAGTGTAACGATTTAGTACTAAAATAATATTCTGTTAATGAATATTTCAAATATTCTGTAACAATAGAGTTTCTAATTTCACTGACTCTTTTTATTGCCGGGAACGTATAAAATTCTCTATTATTCCTGGGAATTTTTGTAAAGCATACCATAAAATAGTGGATACGGTTTGTGCTATTGGTAATGAAAATCAGAAAAAACCAAGAATTTGTACGGTAAAATATCTGTTAGGCAAAGCATAAGTCGAATAACTTTCCTTTCGTTATAAAATGTATTTCATCGCCGTTAAATCTTAAACAATGCGAAATGATTGTTCGTGTCAAAAGCGATTTAAATGAAAACTCTAATAGAATTGAGGATATGTAATTGATTATGAGAAATACACGAGCTAGTAGGTCCTTTACTGTGAACGACTTCAACAATATTTAAAAAGTTGAGGACGAGTGGTTCTTATGGTAAAGTTAAATTTTTGTTCTCTCGACATAGATAAGCCAGTTTAACCATTTAGGGCCAGTTTTTGATTTTGTGTTCAAATATTATTTGCCAAAGACCGTTATCACCATTTCTAAAACGCGTACAGCGGGAATCTAGCGAGTTTTGCTCAACAAAAAAATAAAAAAGGTTTAAAATATAGCGCTACTTAGTTATTGTTTTGTACAGAAAAGCAAAATGGTAAAAAGTACCTAAAACCCCCTAAATATAATTGTATTCCCCTAAATTATACCCTTAAGAATTTGTACCACCTAAATTTGCCCCTGAATGAAAAAAACCAATAAATCTGAGGGGGGGGGGGGCCCTAAACTGGTAACTCTGGTACAGATGTGCAAAAGATTTACATAGATACCTGCGGCGAATGCCGACTCCGTGGTGAATTTTAACCTCTGACTGATGAACGATTTGCTTAAGGCGACCGCACACTGCAAAATACATACATGTCGTGTGTTACCTTTTTAACTTTGTTTCTGTAAAAGTCATCTGACAAAATTTCAATTAGAGCGTGCTCTATTTTCTTCTGACAAACCATCTGACATCAGAAATCTATGCCGCAGCGGCGTCCCCTATTGACGGAATCATTAGCCGGTTGAAGTTAATATTGTCAATACCGACATATGTATGATCATCAAACCATTGAATAGAATTTATGTAAATATATATATATGTATATATAAACCATTTCATTAAATTGGTATCTTTGAATTAAAAGAAAAATATGTTAAGATGGCTAAACTTTTTACGGCGTAAATAAATAAATGGCGGCATTTTTATTTTGGGATTTTGCAACAACTATGCGAAAAAAACAGAGACAATGTCAGAAGCAAATTACATTAATTTACCTTCTGTAAAACAGCAATTTTGACAGACACAATTACATGTGACTTGATAAGTTGACAAGTCAGATGAAAAAACATGTCGTCTACATGCACCAACCGCCCCTGTGAGCGAGAGCAACCAACACACATATGTAGGTGGCAATTTGACTGTATAGTCCGGCAAGATTATACTTTCGGCCCTTGATTCAGAGCTGGATCTATTAAACCTCCGTTGCTTTTGGAAATATCCCAGTAGCATCTGTTGAATAGTAACAGCAACAAGGTATGCTTTGTCTCTCACACACGCAAAGAAAAAACATGGTTGTGGTAAACATATTCTAAGAGCAACATATTATGATAAGAATTATGATTGTAGTCACCATATTAATATTATTATTGAATCATATTATGACTAAATATACTCGTACTATTACATCATAATATTTTTCCCTTAATCATATTATTATTCTGTTAATCATACTAAGTTAAGAAGTAATTAAATTATTGTCATGTCAATCATAATAAGCTAAGAAATTAATCATATTATCATCATGTTAATCAGAATAAATTTAGAAGCAATCATATTATGATACAGCACCTTTCATAGCTGTCATAAAAATACAAAAAAAATTAAAATATTTTTGCATCGATTTTTTATTTTGTGGCTTTTTACAATTTTTCTTAATGTTAATCAAATAGCGGAGTTCAATATAAGGCTTGCAAAAGAGCAAATGAAAAATCTGTGGTTTTCATGGACAACCGCGTTTGTCCAATTTTTCGATTTTAAGATGTTGATGAAAAATCATAGCACTTTTATAAAATATAACGAAATCTCTGTGTGTTTTGTTGTTGGATTTTACAAAAAAACTATGATATTTTGCATTTGCACTATTACATCACTAATACTTGAATGAACTCCGCTAATATTTTAATTTTAAATTTCTTTAGACTTATTTTTTTTGGATTTTTATCTTTTAATTGTTTAACCGCTCACAAATAAAAAAAACGACACAACTTCTTCAAAATTATTTTACCAATGGCGCTAACATAATATGATTAGAGTAAAAATAGTTTGATTGCATCTTTAACATAATATGATAAATGTATAGAAAGTTATCATGTTATGGCTATTAAATATCATGATATGGTTGTGAGAAATATAATATGTTTAGAAAGTTATCATAATTAAGTTGTTAGAAAAATAATTATTTTTCGGTCAACAATACTCAAATTCATGATTGCGATAAACATTGATATGTTTACAGTAACTATAATATTGTTGATATTAAATAAAAATTACAATTGTTTGTGTACGACAACAATATATTGTTACATTAAACATAGTGTTGTTGCCGTAACCATGCCCAACCATAGTTTTTCTCTGCGTGCACCGAACTCTCCTACAACTGGTGAGAAATCAGCCCTTTAGTAAGATTTTCAGCATGCCCCTACCCGCGACTTAATCTTTATAAAAGCTAGAAAGTATTTCCCGCAATAAAAATACTTTCGAAGACCTCCAATAACCATATAAAGGGTGGTCTAACGATAATGGGCGATGTTAATTGTGAGTCACACCTAAACGTCATGTTTTTTGCCCAACTTTATTTGACATTTCTTTGTTTCAGTGTTTGACAAATTTAAATGTGAAGAGGTACATAATTGAGCAGGCCGTTAAGATTGTTGAAGCCTTTTACGAAAATGGGCATTCAAATCAAAATGCATTTCATGCACTTTGTGATTTTTTTGGTCAGCATAATCGACCAAATCTGTCCACAATCGGGAGAACTATGCGCAAATTTCAGCATAATGGGTCTATAAGAAATTAAAAACTCCTGTTTGGTGCGGTTTATAAGCTGGCGGCCAAGCAGGTATGGGGAATGGTTTTCGCTATCGCGATATTATAACAGACTGCTTGTGGCCTGATATTGAAGATATGGATCTAGACGAGCCACACAGCCAACCAAACAATGGCTTTTTTGCGGGAGAAATTTAATGGTCGTCTTTCTTATCTCATGTCGTGGTGATGTTAATTAGCCTTTTTTTTGGGATATTTAAAGAAAAAAGTGTACGTCATTAAGCCAAGAACAATTCAAGAGCTAAAGGATGAGATTCTTAGGTACTTTAATGGCATTGAACCTCTATTATGTCTCAGAGTCACTGAAAATATGGACCATTGGATAGAGTTATGCCGCCGAAGCCGTGGCGGGCATTTGGCCGAAATTTTGCTTCACCCCTAATTGTCATAGATCCTTCTATACTAATACAAAAATATTAAGATAATTCTATGAAAACTCTTGTTTTATTTACAACCGTGCATTTTGGTTGGATGGACCACCCTTTAGGATCTCTGGTCAGCCGCGATCTAAAGCGATCTGTCAATTTTGATTTCTTTGCAGATTCCTAGGTATAAACTGCACCTTATTTCGCTGAAGGATGTAAAGCCAGAAAGTGTAATATCCTTAAATTTATCCCTACAAACCCCCGGGGGGCATATAGTAGTTTATTTAAAAAAGCTAGAATATCAGTTTGATGGTTACGGGCTCCATTTCTGCTAGAGACTCTGGTCTGTTTCACTGCAAGCTAAAAGAATTCGTTACTATTGATCGGTTATTTAAGTTATTTTATAATTTATTTTTATTTACTTTAAAACGTGAATCTCAACTAGATCAGCAATTAGGAAATTGCAGTGAATTCCTCGAAAAATTAGAACTTTTTTCCAAAAATTTACTCAGTTTAAATATACTATGGACCAAGGAATGAATATAAAACTTGGAAAAGTGCTCAACTTAGAAATATTTCTTCTTACTCTCTTGCAGAATTACATACAAATATTCTGAACTTTTTTCTTGAGACACAATTAAACTAATGAGATTACCATCATAATTTTTTATCATGTTTGTAGGCTTAATTCCAATCGAAAACATGGTACTTTAATAATAATTTTATTGCTTAATTTAGTGCTGAGTAACTGCAACATGCTAACAATACAATTTTCGATAATCTTGAAGAGTTTAAGTGCGTATGAAGTGTATCTTGTATCTTTAAGAATGTCAAGTACTTAAGAATTGTGCGAGTTGTATGAGTAAAAATATCTTAAACAACACAGCCATTTAAAGTACAATCACTTGATGTCAACAATTCGAACAAATAAATTAGTATATCAAAGGAAAAATATTTTTTTTTATTCTTTTTTTTTTGTAAAAAAAAACTTCCTTAGCATAAGTTTCCTTCCTTCGTTTCCCTGCCTCGAGGTTCAAAAGACTTTTTTAAAAATGTATCTATAAAACTACAGCATTCACTAATTTTAGAACAAAAAAGAAATGTGAGAGGAAATATTTTTACAGCACACAGATTGAGCAGCCAGCGTGTTGAACTAAAAAAGTGCCAGCGGTTATTTATAAAGTGATAAGTCAGGTAATCTTATTGTGTGTGTATCTAAAAGATTTAAGTGCTTTTACTTTATTGAAGTTTAGTTAGACAGACACACACACAACTTTTACACATTTAGCTACCCAGCGGGAAAACTCAGAAGACCTTCTTACTTCAGGCCTTGTTAAAGGCCGCTTAAATTTTTAAAATTTTATTTTGGTTCAATTAACATTCTTATCTAACTGCTAAAGAAGGCCTCGGCTCTTTCGTATAAAAGATAAGATACACATTCCACATTACTTTCTATGAGAAAGGAGAAGAGAAGGAGTAACATTTTTTGTTTTGTTTTTTGCCAAAGCAAAATGCAGTGAACTCGCGCAAACGTGAACACTCAAAAGGGTGAACTTCTCAGAAACGTAAACAAATTTATTTTTTACACAGACTATTCATAAACGTTAACAAAATCTGGAAGCTCTAAAACGTGAACACATTTTTTTCTTTTTTTGTTTTCTTATTAAATGTTTTTTTTTTTTTAATTGGGAAATCCCCGAATTGAGTTCACTTATTGGTTTATGTTACAGCGTTCTTTTTTCTTAATTGTATCCATGTATGTATTCGCTAACATCTTAGCTGTTTTGAACATCGCTACGTTATTCGTGTTATTTGTGAAAGTGAAAAATATCATTAAAAAATCGAAAGTGTTATCTTTGAAAGATAAAGTAAATATTCTTGAATTATTGCAAAAACGTTATAGTGGCAGTGGCTTGGCTAGAAAATATGGTGTTGCTAAATCAACAGTTTGTTCCATTAAGAAGAAAAAATAGGAAATAACAAATCGTGTAAAGAAAACTGTTTATGGTACCGGAAAGCGTAAAACATTACGTTCTTCTCAGCTTCCGAAAATAGAAAAAATTCTTTACAAAAGGTTTCTTAGCTTGCGAAATAAAAAATAACCGGTAAGCGGACTGATGCTAAAAGAATTGAGCTTTAGAAATTTACCAACAAATTAAAGACGAATATTGTGGTTTTTGTGCCAGCGATAGCTGGTTTTAAAAAAATTAAGCAGAGGTTTATTGTTTGTCTTCTCATAATTTCCGGAGAAAAGCTTTTTTATCAGCTACAACTTGTTGACCCGTTTAAAGAAAAGTTATGATCAAAACTGGAGGAACTCTCTTTATGTGCAAATCAGCTTGTAATGGAAGCAGCAGGTAACCCATACTTTTCATCATTGGAGAAAAGAGCTGAAAGAAAAAGCTTTGTTAAAGATGATCAAACAAAACGACTTTTAAAACTTTTAAGATGACCGATTTTTTCCTGAGAAACTTATAAACATTCCTTAAACAAAAAAATGTTTCTATTCGTTTTTGTTAATCTTATGTTTATTTTTTTTATGGTATTCATAAGAAATTAATTTTTTAATGTATCATATGCAAAGTCAACTGAATTATTGCGGATACACATATTTTTTGTTATTAAAAATGTATAAAATATGTTTTTTAAAATACTTGTTTATCCATTTATTTGAAAATAGGGGTGTTATTTTTTATAAATTTTGGCATTCGATAACGTGAAACGCCATTGTAAAAATTAGTTCACGTTATCGCGAGTTGACTGTAATTATTTTTTTTTAATTTGTATCCATTCTAGGGTTTCTAATTACCCGGACTTTTTATATTCCCGGGAAACGAAACAAAAAAAACTTATTCCCGGTAATCCCGGGATTCTTTGAATAAAACAATGATTTCATTAAATGAGTTCAAGACAAAAGTTTTTACTTTTTTAAAAGAATATACACATATACAACAGTCTAAAAAATTAGCTTTATTAATTCCAGAGGGCCTTCTAGAAGGCCTCTGTACTCCTTCTTTTCCCCGCTGTGTAGATTCACAAAAAATGTTTACACAAAGCATGCAACAAATTCTCCCGGTTATGTGTGAACTTTCTTAAAGTTTAAGTTTTTGTTTTTGGCATTTTGAATGTTTTACAAAAACATTTTTTTTAAGAAAATTGTTAATTTTTATTTGTAGTTTATTTAGTCGCTTTTTTGTTTTTTTTTTTTGGAGGGGGGGGGGGGGGGACTTAAAGAGAATGTTAAGTCAATATAAACAGATTTTAGCAGACCATTAAAACTATTTAGGACACCACCAGCTTTTGTTTATTCACATACTCGTATGATTTTAACACGGTCCGGCCCGGTCCGTGTTTTCTTTGGATTGATTGATGTTACAGATTTTTCGGTTGTTTGGGTCTTTTTGCTGGGGGAAAAACAAAGTCTTGTAAGAAAAGTAAATAAAGTTAAACGTTTTAGTTAATTGTTTAAAGCTTTTAGGCAAACAATTTTTAAATTTAAGTAAATTAAAAAAAAATATACATACATACATATGTATGTATGTATGTATGCATATAATATATGTAAATACATATTTTTGTTTGTTTATGTTTAATATACCATTTTCTATTTCACTGTTGTAAAAATAAACTTTAAACAAAATTCGTTGTTGTTCTTTGGTAAAAGAATATTTATTTGGTTAATTTTAAAATTTTTTTAGTTACCAAAAAAATGTTTGTGTTAAATGCACTCAAGATTTATGATAACAATTATAAAGGGGAGAAAAATTAATTATGGCGGCTGAAATTAATAAAACACTAAAACAAAAATTCAGTGTAACTAATTAATTAAGCAGAAGTGCTTTTTTAACTAAACTAAAACATTTATTTTATAGGTCACTTGGTCTTTATTAAATTTCTAAGAAATTCGTTTAATTTTTCATCAAAGTTCTAAAATACTTAATTTCATTTATAATTAATAAATATCGAGCCCTTGCCGTAAAAATAGCTTAAGCGACATAATTTTTAAAAAATAACTTTATTGGCAACACTTGTGGTGATCTCCTAAAATTTCATGGCCACATAAGGTACCGTTGCGATTTTATAGCAAAAACAATTTTATCGTAAGCGACAACCTTCAAACAAAATGTATATGAAATTTTGTTTTTTCGCTTAAGCTTTTTTTGCGGTAATGACTCGCAATGCATGTATGTATGTGTGTATCTGCCCTGCAAATAATAGGACCAGTCCAAACACGCGTGTAAAGAGTAGTCCACAAGGGACCAGGACAAGTCCAAAAGTAATTCTAACGTATGGAAAAAACATGGTCTATTTAACATTACGATGTCCTAGGGGAGGACCATATAACCCACTTTTGGACTACTAAGGAGTAGTTTTAAAACTACTTCATGGTATTCACAAGAGGATTAGTTTTGAAGTCGTTTAAAAACGAAAGCACGTCGTTAAAAAATGAAGACATGTCGTCTCACTACAAACACTTTTTAACAATGACAAGGTCCATGCATGCATTACATCGGACCAGTCCTTGGAGTAGTCCATTTTATCAAAATGGATCAGGTGGTCCATTATTATTTGCAGGGTTTGTATATTTGTATATTTAAAAAAAAAAAATTAATTTTGAATAAAGTGTGCTCTTCTTGAAAAACAAAAAGTACCTTTTCAACAAAAAAAGGTATCTTAATAAAAGGTAATTTTATAACAAAAAGTGTCATTTAAACAAATAAAAACAAAAAGTACATTTCTTTAAAAATAATCTTTTAATTCAAAAATGTATTTTTAGCAAAAATAACAACGTATTTTATAAGCAGATCCTATTTAACCAAAAATACCATTTAAATAAAAATTACTTTTTTAACAAAAGCAGCTCTTAAACAAAAATCACGTTTTTAACAAAAATTGCATTTTTAGCAAATAATTTTTTTTTTAAATGTCCCATTTTAACGGACGCTTTTTTAAAAAAGTCCCCTTTTGTAAAAATCGCTAAGAAAAAAATTAAGTGTTCATACGAGATTTTCCGCAAAAAGAATACCGGAAAATTTGTGCGGAAATTCCCTTGATTTTTTTATTTTTTAATTTATTTTGGCAGCTGTATAAAATACTTTTAAGATTAGAATATGAACGTGATGTAACTACTCTTTATGAAAAAGATGTTGCCAGTCATTTGAGGCAATTTTGACTACAGCAATTAGTAAAAAAAAATCCAAATTCGGTTCAAAGAAAATAATTTTCTTAAAAAGGAAATAAAAGTTGTTTACAAAAATACCTAAACAAGAGCGGAAAGCGTTTTCTAGCTATCAAAATTGCTCATGCCCATACAATTTACATGAAGCATCCCTAAATAGCGCGGCGTCAACGCTTTGCGGTTGGAAAATCCGATTTTGACAGCGCTTTTAATAAATAATAGCAATGTAGCTATTTTTTGTCAATCTAGCGGTTTTTCTCCTTTTTTATTTATATTATGTGGGTTTAATTAAACAAGAAAGTTAACAATACGGTTTGTTTAGGTACGGTTGTTATGGAAGTGGTGAAAATTATAAATTATATTATGCTCTCTTGGCTATAAAGCCAACAACCGTAGAAACTGAACGGGTTTCTCATTAACAGGACTCTTCTTACATAAAATTACAAATAGGCTGTCAAACGATTCTGTAGGCTCATAGAAAAATGCATCTTCATATTGATGATTCCCTAACATCAGAGGCCTAATTCTGGCAGTCGTGGTCGAGTATTTTCTCGATTCGAAAGCAATTTAATATCTAAGTTGTTCAGTCAATACTGAACAAATCGGAATTATTTCTTCAATATTGTAAAGCATTAATTTGAGTTTCACAAAACTGAAAAAAATAATTTCAATTCGTTCAGTATCGACTGAAATAAAATTGCTTTCGAATCGAAAAATTACTCGATCACGACTGCCATAATTATGCCCCAGAATTGTGACATCAATGTTATAACAAATGGCATCAATGAGGCGAAAAGTTACATCAATCCAATGACGAACGTCAACATAAAATTTTGTCATATTTTATGTGTGATCTATGCTATTACTACAGTGACAACAATTTTTCATGTTTAAAAAGTAAAATAAGAAGCAAAAATTTCCATATTCTATTTGTTTTAATTATTTAGTTAAATACAACAAGTTTTCAAAGTTGAAAGATTACAAGAACCATATCAGACCTGCTGGTGGTGTCTAATAATTATGAGTTCTTCTGTAAACAAAGAGCGAAATACAACAAAAGTGAAACAAACATGTGTAACGGGTAAGTAAATAACAATATTCGCGTTTTGACTTAAATCAATCCCAATGACAAATTGTCCTTAAATTGAGCCCAGTGGGTTCCTTTCTTTGATGTTACTGAGTCATCGCACTTACGAAATTTGTTATTAAACTGATTCCGATCTATCATTTTTAAGATGTAGATGTGTCATCCCATTGATGACACAATTTGGCCAAGTGATGTAAGAGCTGACATCACAATGATGGAAAAGCGTCATCGGGCAAAAACGAAGACACTTGTCATAGTACTGATGTCAAAGTTATAGCATTATTAAGCCTTTTCTATCAGTGTACAAGTCCCAAATTTACTCGAATAGTCAGAGCACTATTATCAATTTCTTAAAGTAATTTAATACAATAGTATTTATTTTTTTAATTAAATTTACTCTTACTTTCAATTTCTTACTCGGTAATTGTGTATACATCCCTTACAGGAAGTCGTGGACTAATATAATTATGACACCTTTTCTATCAGTGTAAATGCTTATTCTGTACTTAAATTATATTTTCAAAAGAATATTGCCTTTATAATTTAACTTTTTGGTTTTATATTAATGTTGTTGGCTCTGCATTAAATATAAACTTTTAATGCAGCTATAAACTTATTTAAAAGATCTCGTGAATTGTTATTTATTTTTTTTAATAAACTAAATTAAATATTATTTTGCATCGTTTTAAATTATGAAATAATCAGTCCCGCTTTCCCTTGAAAAAAACTCCGCGAAAAGAAAACCTTCAAAGAGATATTATTAAAATTTGTTATTTGTTTGAAAGGCCTATCGATGCCATCAGCATCGCTGGTTGGTGCGCAAACTAAATGTCCAATTTACCATTATCCTGGCGCATAAATCATACTGAATTTGACTAGAGGCATGTTAAATAAATGTTGACTTTAAGTGCTTCTTCTGTATTTTTTTGCCTATTCGCATAGACCCGCGACGTAAACAAGCCTTACAAAAGAAAGTCTAACGGGGCCTAATCGCAATATCTTAATGGCCAGCTCACATCATCTGCACGTAAGATGATCATGCCCTTTAATCGCTCGTGCAGAATGTCCAATGTGGTCCACACCGCTAAAGATGATTTCTCGATGAAAATTAGGGCCGGAACAGAGCACCCATCTTGATAAGAGAGTTTTATCATTTGCATGTCTTGACCGCTTGTGGTGATTTGGCAGAACAGACTGAATAAATGAAAGCCAATTACACAGATGTAGCTTCAACCATATAGACGCTATCAACTTTTAAAATTAGGACATTTGGCTTTAGCATTTTCTATTACAAAAATAATGTATGTCAAAAATATTTTTAAACTTTACTGATTGATCGTGGGAATTATTACAATAAAAAGATTAGTTTTTTTTTCAAATTAATCATATTTTAACACCCTAAAATCTTGTTGGGATAAACGTACATAAATATAAACAACCTCTCAAGTGATTTTTTTTTCTATAAATAAGTGGAAAGGAGGGAGAGCTAAGGGAATTAAATAGCAGTAACGTTTTAGAAATTTTATAACACAGAAAATAAATGTGCGTGCCTTAATCAGATAAAAAGTGGTAGTTAAATAATCAAAAAATTTTAAAAAATAATAAATATTAATAAAAGAAAAACTAAGATAAAAAAAATGTTTTAATGAAAAAAAAAATAACTTGACAACAATGTTTAATATGAGTACTTAAGTTTTAAGGCAGTAACTACTAAATACAGACTCATTTAATGAACCAGGAAAAGAATTCTGAACAAAAAAAAAAAAAAACGCAACACACCCTCAACAAAACAATTGTTTATTTTTATCTTATTTAATTGAACAGAAAATTCTTATGAGAGAATCAACAAAAAAAAAATCTAAAAACGAATAAAAAAATTTACAGTTAGTTGCTGTAAATATGATACATTCTCAAAGATTAAAGAAATTGTTTAAAAAAATATTGCAAATGTTTTCATACCCTCCACCACTAGTAAATTATGGTATGCTAAGTTTGTCATTTCTTGTGAAAAATTTTTAATATTCATCTAAGACCCCATAAAGTACACATCTTCACCTAAAATGCAAAATAACGTAACAACACTTTTTATAAGTTTACAGGAGAAGCAAAGAACAACAGGGTGTACTTGGCGTTTGAATTTCTTTAATGAAGTCGCCATTTTTGATAGCAGGGGTCGACATTTTTTAAAACGAACAAAAATCAATCAAAAAGTCAATTTCGAATTTTTGAATAAAACGTTGTTTTGTATTTTAGGTGACGATACATTCTGGACCCTTGAGTTAATCGGAGTCGATTTATCCATGTCCGTCTGTTGAAATCACGTTCACTTTAGAACGACTGAAAAGAAAAGAACAATATTTGCGCCAAATGGTTTCTTGTTATCAAAAGCAGTTTGGGATTGAAATCCAGCAAAATCGGTTTAGTAGGATAAGACTTATGAACCCAAATGTGGAACAATCTTCCTAAAAAAATTTATATTTTTGCTACAAAAATTAACATCAACTGGTGACAAAATGCAACGATTTTCATTAGGATTTACAAAAAATTCGTTTTATATGACTGGAAATTATACTTCAACATTTTGTGAAGATCGATCATAACACTAACCAACAAGGTTTTGACCTGGAGCAACCAAATATCTTTCCCAGGGTAATTTGGTGGGCTGAATTCGAATCTGTAATTGGTTTTTCTCTATCACGTCAGGTGTTCGAGACACAAAAATAATGTTTTTATCCGTTTCTTAGATCAAAAATCACTAGTTGCCCAAGTTTCTGACTGCAAAACCAAAATAATGTAAATATGCATATTTTAATGATTCTGATACTGCATATCCTTTTTTCCAAGCAAATATTCACCACACACAAAGCAACAATAGCTTGAATCTGTAACACACGATCTCCCTGACATGCTTAAACGATGAATGTGGACTTCTGTCAAATAGTGTCAGTATTGACTTACAGTATTGCCAGCATATGATAAAAAAAAAACAAGACGTAATAGCCCAGATTCGAATTTAGCGCACCAAGATAAATTAAAAAACATGCTTCGTTTCTGCAGTCAATTTTTTCCCAAATTTGTAGACCAGTGTAATTAACCATAGGCCCCATATAAAGCCCACTATTGAAATACACTTTGGTACGGCTTAAACCGTAACAAATAATTATAATGCACAGAAAAAATTCTCCAAAATTTTTCGCCAATTAAAGCATTAATCAAAAATAAAATCAGTTTTAATTAAAAATTTAATCAAGTGAATTAAACTTTTAATCAAGTAAATTAAGCGTTTAATTAATACTATTAATTTGTTCACTGGTGCAAATTTAATTATTTTTTAATTAATATCACGAATTTTTTAATTGAAATCAATTTTTATTTTTTTCTGTGTGGGCTTGAACTTAGTCTGTCAAAGTTTCATTAGATTAGGAATCTAATCCACTTTTCAACATTGTGTTGTCAGCCTTAAAATCACTTGTCTCAGTTGCCATCAGGTGAAATTATGTCACCAATGGGATGAAACATCGGCTCCGTGCAACAACTCCCAGGTGCAATAAGTCCCAGTGCAATAACTCCCAATGAATTAAATCCCAAAATAAATGAAATAAGTCCCAAACTGGAAAAAAGAAATAAATCCCAAAAAACAATGAAATAATTTCCAAGTCTTAAATGAAACAAACCCCAACTCCTAAAGACATTAATGAAAAACTTCCAAAAACAGTCCATCGAAAAGAAATGAAATAAGACCCAAAAAAAATGAAACAACTTCGAAAGAAATTTATTATATATGTATTCGTTTTACTTGAATATTTACATATTAGGTTACCAAAAAACTAACATTGAGTCCTCGACATTTTGACAACAAATGGGGCATTTTATTATATCCTGATATAATGGCAACTGCCTGCAGTTTAAGCACGCCGGGTACAAGGATTACCTCCTCTATGGTATAACAAACATCGGCTTCGCTAACTAAAGCAAACACCGGCTTCGCTAACTAAAGCAAACACCGGCTTCGCTAACTAAAGCTTCTCTGCATAGCCGGCTTTCGGCCGGGCGCAAGGATTTTATACTCTATGGTATAACAAACACCGGCTTCGCTAACTAAAGCTTCTCTGCATAGCAGGTAACCATAAGACACTGCAATTGCAATTAGCAAAATGTTCTTCTTTGATAAACTTAAGTCATTGTATTCAAATAGTTTGAAATATCCCGTTATAAATACCGTTTAAAATTTTAAACAATTTTAAGAAATTGCAAATAATTGAAAATGAAAAAACTCCCACAAAAAATGAAATAACTCCCACAGCAAATGAAATAACACCGAAAACCAAAATAAAATGAAATAACTTCCACGTTAATTTTTTCGGGGACTTATTTCATTTGGATTTTATTTCATTATGAAATAACTCCCAGGCAAAAAATGAAATAACTTCCAAAAAAATTAAATAAAACCGAGAGGGCTGGGAGCTATTTCATAATGAAATTACTCCCACATTTGTATGAAAAAATTTTGGGTCTAATTTCATTTTTTTCTTGGGACTTATTGCACCATCAGAAGTTACGAATCAGAGTCAGTTTAATAAACAATTTCATCAGTGCGATGACTCAGTAACATCGGAGAAAATACTCCTTCGGCTCAATTAAATGACAGTTTGTCATTGGGATTGACTTAAGTCAAAGTGAGAGATTATAATTTTTCACTCACCCGTTACACATGTCTGTTTAACTTATGTTGTAGTCCGCCCTTTGTTTACAGAAGAACTCTTAATTATAAGACACTAGCAGCAAGCTTGTTATAGTTTTCGTAATCATTCTACTTTGAAAATTTTATGTATTTAACCAAATAACTTAAACAAATAGAATATGGGAATTTTCGCTTCTTATTTTACTTTTTAAACATGAAAATAACATTAATAATACACAAAACGTGACATCGGATTGATGTCACTGTAGTAATAGCTTAGGTGACACATTAAATATGACACAATTTTGTGATGACGTTCGTCATTGGATTGATGTCACTTTTTTCCTTATTGTATAATTACAATTTTTTATAAAAATTGGTTTAACATATATAGATCCCATTTGAAGTCTACTCATGAATTCCTTTTACTGTCGATGAAGGGTATCAAAGATTCGGTACAGCCGAATATAACAATTTTACTTCTTTTCTTATTTTCAAAATAAATAAATTAATGTAGCTAAACATTTGTTGTTCTAAATTTCATTTTTAATAATCACCTTAAAAAGAATAATAAATGCATTTCTAAAAATAATTTTCTTATAATTTTTTTAAGAATTATTCTGATAAAAAAGGGTCTTTTACTATCTCCTGTCAGTTTAAGTTAAGTCATGCATTACAAAATCATAAAAACAAGAAATTTAAAAGTCATTTATTTCCCAAAAAAAAAAAACAAAAAAAAAATATTGAAAACTTTACACCTCATAAATAACCAAATATGGCGTTTTCTTTTTTTTTTAGAACATATTTAGTATTTTTATAACTTTTCCTTAATGTGAATGAAAACATATTTTATGTTTTTAAATAGTGATAAATCCCTTGATGCCTTTTAATAAGTAATAAATTTGCCCATTTTTTTTAAACAAAACTACACACAACGTTATTTATTATAAAATAATAATGCTGACTTTTGTGTCCATACGTCCATCCATCTAAAATATAATTTCTATTTTATTAAGTGTCTATGGCTTGGAGTTATGAAAAGTAAGTATTTTAAAAAAGGCCTGTCTCTTAGTGATTCTTTATGATCTGTTTACATTGATACCCTTTTGATCTTATTATTGCCTTTTTTGAAAAAAAAAGTATTAACATTTTTTTTTTTGTTATTTTTCAATGTATGGTGGATGATTGTCTTTAGTACGTCAAGCCTATTTGTTGTTGCTGTAAGCGGTTTGATCATCAATAAATGATTTCTCATAAAAAAAATTCACATTTTGCCAGTTTTGTTTTTTTTTTGCAGTTCAGCTCATGTTAGAAAAGTCAAATGTTGAATTTAAAGATTTTATTTTTATTAAAGAATTGTAAGCAAAAAAAAACAATAATGAACTAAATAAAAAACAAAAAAATATATTCACACAGTTGAATGTTATGACAGTTAAACTTTAACAAGCCGAATTAATGGCCGATGTCGTTCATTTAACATATCAAAACTTATATGCAACGTTGCCGTTTCGGTTCCTTTTAACCAAAATAGGTCCATGGTGACGTAACGTGACCAAAAGTGTACTTTTCTGTGAAAGTGCCCATATTGAGCTCCGACAAAAAATTTTACCAAATAAACAACAGCTCAATTTTATCAATTGTACTACTTTTTTCTTTCAACACCTTAAATTAAATTATTTTTTAAAACTACTTACTTATTGCTCAAAATTACAAAATTCTATTTTTTTTTTTAAGAAAATATCATTAAAAGTTCCGAAAGAAAAAAATCATATTTTAAAGAAGAAAAAAAAAACATATTTTTGTAGGGAGGGGGTAATAAATATATATCAAAATATCGATATTTAAAAAAAAGAACACGTAATACCGTGTTCAGATATACCTTTTTTATTGAGTCAATATTCGGTTTATTGACATAATTATCTTTCTGTTCACACATACACAATTTAGCTCACTCAATTAGCAATTAAAAAATGTAAACAACATTTGACATCTTTAAAGAAAAAACAAAATAAACATCTGGCTTTTGCGTAGACCTAATGGATGGAACTTTGTTTTTGTTGTTTCGTTGTTGGCAAAAATGCCAAAACACTTTGTTTAGTGAGTTGGGTTACTCACTAAACACACTTGTGACAGTGCACTGCAGTGTTGCATTTTAATTTTACTCAATATTTATAACAATTTCGTATTAATTGAGCAATAACTAAATTGCAATTTTGTATGGATAATTGAGCTCAATAATGGCATTTATTGCGTAAAACTCAATTAACGTGCATATCTGAACACGGTATAAGACTGCTATATTTGGCTATGCAGAATCTTATATACCCTTCACCATGGTGCGATTAAAACAGAAAGTTATCTAAATAACTTTCTTTAGATATAATTAAATCTATTTCGTGTCACGTCCACTTCTCCAATCCCGCCCAAATGGTTTACACAGTGCGTATTTTACCCTAAGCAAATAAATTTGCTATTTGATTTTATGTATTTATTTTGTATATTATTTTTAAAAATTTTAACCCCTATAATTCGTAAGAAATGTCCACTGTACTTAACCCAGTTGGCCACGTCTTTAAGACATCCTCGAAGACGGATGCACGACAATGTTAATTCCTGCTTGACATGTGAGGGACAGCGGGAACAAATCTTCAACGACATTTTCGAACAAGTGTCGCGTAAATCGTTCACAACACAAATGGCTAAAAAATCACTGATGGTTTAAACGCTGGTTTAGTTGAACTAAACTTGAATTTATATATAGTTTAAACTCAACAACTGTAATTCAGTGTCCCATATATTATATGTGGTTAAAAAAATAACATGTGGCAGCACTACGATAAATCTTATCAAATTCATATGGTCTGTATTGGTAGTTTAAACGCCCAATTTTATGCGTTTAAAGATGGTTTATATGTTTAGTTGGTTTAAACACATTTTAAACCAAAAAGAGAGTTTAACTTGCTCTGATTTTTTAGCCCTAAGAAAGACAATGTCGCCTACTTTATCATTAACGAAAAATTAGTATATGGTTATCTAATTCAGACAGTTTTTTAGTATAGTTGGAATTTTTATTTCTGTTATATGTTTAATATTCGACTCCTATAAGCAATCCTAAAGTTGACAGTGAAGTACTAACTGCATGTAATCCATTTTCCAGCCCGCGAATAATTTCATCATCATTTTTTGGTTTTACTGTTTAGAACTAATTTGTAAATTTTTTGTAGATATTTAAATCAACAATTAAAAAAAAGAATGTGAGAATTTTAAGAAAACCAAGCAAGTGATTGAATAGCATTCAAGAAAACTTTGTCGTCAGTAGCTTTTATACAAGACAACTTATAAGACAGTGTCGCTCATACTGTCCCACATAGAGTTTAATAGAGAACAACTTATAAGATAAAGTCCCTGTAAATTGTCTTCTAGAAAACCTAAACAACAGGGGACAAGTCGTGCACACATCATTGACGACGATGTCTTCAACGGCAATCTGGCCAACTGGGAATACACTTTTTTACAATTTTCGTTTTAAAGAAAACATAATTTAGTTAGAAAAAAGGTTACCTAAAGTAAAAACTATATATTTATAACATGAAATAAAATTTTAAAAACATAAAGTACTTTTTTCTAAAAAGTACTTTCTTTTCTATTTTTTTTAAAGTACTAATTAATATTAATTTATTTAAAATATATGTTTGTACTTACGAATTCGTTTGAGGACCACTGCGTCCCTTATGCAATGCAATACTGAAACCAAACATGGTATTGGAGTCCAAACTTTGATGTTTCGTATAGCTGGGTATGTCAATGTTGTAGGCCGTGGCGTAAGGACTAAATAACGTAATCCAACAAACCATTAACACAAGCATCCATCCAGAGGTAGTTTTTTTAATGTAGTAGTTGTTGTTTTGACGCAGGGGTAGCGAGCGTTGTCTCGTTGTTGCGGAAAGTTTTTTCAGCTTCATAGTGATGTTTTTTTGTTATTATTTCGAGTATTTTTTCAATTCAGCAATAATTTTAGATTCTTTTATTTTATTAATTTATATTTTTATTGAACACAATTTTTTTTGTAATTAAATTAATTGATTAAAATTCGTCATAATTTTTTAAATTATTTTATTTTGTTTAAGTAAAGTAAGCGACCTTGTTTTGTTGGGTGGGTTCTTGTTATTTTTGTTGATTGTTAATTATTCTTTGATAAATAAATTTGATGTTGAAGTTGTCGCAATATTTGTTGTCGTCGTAATTGCTAAAGATCAAAATAGTTGAGGAGAAAAATAAATTTAAAGAATTGAAATTAAAAAAAAAAAAATTATTTGTTTTTCTTCTTCTCAAGGTCTTTTATTTAAAACTCAAGCAATGTTAAAAATAATTTATAAGAATATCTTTTGTAACTTTGTGGTTATTTTTGTTGTTGTTGGATTTTGTTAATAAAAGATATTTTGGAAGATAACGCAGCTTTTATTAAAATTTGTTCTACATTTATATGGAACAGTATGAAAACTTCGAAAGATATTCAAGGGCAAAATAACTTTGGTTTCTTAACTGAATTCCTCCAAAAAAAGAGTTTCTCTTAATACGAACACATTAAGAACCATTTTCAATAAAAAAACCAGCTAAACATTAATGTCTCACCTTCAACTAACAAACGCGAATTAAAAAAACACGATAAAACACAACTTTAGTACCAATAATGCTTTCTAGCACGAAAAAATTATTAAAAAAAAACTTTTGTATTGGTACTAATAAACTGCTAAAGTACTAATAAAAAAAGTTCAGCTGCAAAAAAAGGCTTAAAACCGGGTTGAATATTATATAAAGGAAAAGCTTTATTAACAAACGTGTGATTTTCTAAAACAAGTGCTGGTTCACACTCTTTTTTTGTTTTGTGGAGAGAAAGGAAAAGAAATGGCATTCTCTTTTTTTCCTTCTTTCCTTTAAGCTCAAGATTTGACGGCTAAAACTTGAAGAGTGTGAACCAGCGCTAAAAAAAACAAGTAAAAAAGTATAGTCGGTTAAGCCCTACAACACAGATCTTAGAGACAAATTTTCGAGATTTGGGACCCACCCAGAACAAAATTATTTTACGAGGTAAAGATTCTTCTAAAAGATCTTTGTGCCGAATAGTATTTAGTTATCTTCATCGATATGAGAACTATTTGACATTAAGTGATTTTAGGAAGGGGATTTATATGGGACCTATGGTTAATTTTAAACCTACCAGCACAACATTTTGTCATGAATTATAGCCTATCATAAAAGTTATTGTCGCTTATATTGTTGTCAATACCAATATTTATAAGGAAGCTTTGGTATTAAATACTATTTTTGGGATCAGTATTTGTATGGAAGCTAAAGTTAAATATGGGTCGATTCCACCCTTCAAGATGATTTAGATTACAATTAAATAAGTTTGGACCAAATTAAATCTTAATACCAACATAACAAGATGGTTTTTGGGCACATAGACTTTATTACGGAAATAAGCTTGTATGGGGGACTTTGTGAAATTATGGACCGACTCTCACTATTTTCAATGGCGCTTGTGACAATTAGAACCTATGAACCAAATTTCATGAAAATATTTCCAAAATTTCGAACTGTGCTCAAGCACAAGGTTTACATCGACAGCCATCCTGCCAGCCATCCAGACGGACGTACATCGTTTGATCGATTAATTTAAAAGCAGATTTCATTTTTATAGCCATTTTTTAATGTTAACATTTTTTTCTGTTTTTTTCTGTTAGGGCGGGCACTCAGGGGATGAACCCTAGTCCATTGTGTTGGAACTAGGAATATAGGTTGTGTGAAGGAGGATAGAGGAAGTAGTGTTTGTGGACATTCGATTTGAACTTAATCATGTTGTAAGTGAGACTTCTTCAGGAAGGTTCTTCAGGAAGGTTCTTCAGGAAGGTTATTCCACATATGAACAGTCTGGGAAAAAACGAATTCCCTCTGTAAGGCGTTGTACGATTCACCTGCCAATCGAACACATAAGGATGGGCTCTTGAGGAAAAACGTGTATTACGAACAAACGTACGGTTTTCGGGAATCAGATCCCTAATTTCGTCAGAACACATCCCATTGTAGTAACGATAAAACAGGCAAATACAACCCACATTGCGACGGTCAAGGGAGTCAATAGAATTGGATACCCTACTGTCACCAATGAGAACCCTCGCCCTCTCCTGCACGCGGTCGAGAGGCTCCAAAATAGATTTTGAAGGACCGGCCCACACATGAGAGTTGTATCCCATACGCGGTCGGATATAGGAGGTATAAATAGTAAGGAGATCAGATGGAGTGAAGTATATCTTACACCGTCTAAGAAAACCGAGGCACTTGAATGCTTCTTTCGACACCTTGAATATATGTAATATTATTCGCCTTAGTGTTGCCAACTTTATTTTAGATTTAAGAATAAATTTTAATAACAATTTGATTTTACGATCACACCACAAGCCAATATTATTTAATTTATAAAATTACTTTAGTAACACCTAAAGCGTTTTTGTACTAAAAAAATATTCAGTAGTGATTTCAATTCAAAAAAAGCTCTAGTTCCTTCATGGTTTTTTATTTAGTACTTTAAGAGCTACTTTTTTAGTTAGAGATTAGCGATTATATTAACTTTAATCTCCGTATTTACTTTTGAAATGTATTTTTTAACTTTTTTTTGCTAGTTTAAGCGGCCAACGGTGGTGGTTTAAACCTTAACTTAAACTGTCAACTTACACATGTTTAACATAAAGAACTTTTGCAAAAATATAAACAAAAATACATTTTAAAACATTGCTGAGCACTTTTATATAATTTTTCCATTATATTTTTTCTTAAATATATTGTTTCACAAAAAAATTCTTCCTTGTTAAACAATATTAAATTCGCACATTTTCTTCTTCTTCTTTGAAAACATCCATAATTGCAAACATTTGCAAAAAAATTTTGCCATTTATTTGTGCTCAGTATGGTAGCGCTACATGGTTTAAGTCACCACCCAAAAATATCAAATTCAATTGATACAAGATTAACTTAATTCTCAGATTAGCTAATTATGGAATTAAATTAACTTTAATCTCAAACCCAAAAAGTGGCTCTTAGTGTTACGTTATTCAAAAAAGTACTTTTTGTCCGAATTTTATTATCTCAACACAAACGGCTCAGACAAATCAAAAAGAACAGTAGAATCATCTGAACAATTAAAACACTATCATATTTCTTAACGAGCTTATTTTAAATTAATTTTCATTGACAAAACAATAGACTTGTTGAGAGCAAAAAAAAAAGTGTAATAATTTTAAAATGTTTTACATACACACGTTTTTTGTAGACTCAATAAACACTACTTTGTAATCAATCCCAGTTTCATCTGATATGAAAATATGAGCACATGTAATATTTTTGTCTGCTGTATGTACGTATGACAGACAATCTGTTGCTCTCGACTTTTTAAACTCTGTCAGACAGTCTGTCTGTCCGTCCGTCTGTTTGTTTATTACAAAACAAGCCAAGGTTAATAAAATAAGTTTAAATACTTTAAAAAATAAAGTTAACAAAGCAATAAAAAACAGAATAAACATTTAGCGAATAAGAAAAGTAAATTAAACAAAAAATTGTCTTATTTTTATCAGTTTTACGTATTTTTTTGGTTAATTCTCTGTTTAAATAAATACATTTTTAAATTTTTTTTATATTTAAGGTAAAATCGCAGTACACAACCCCCGTAACTCGGATATAAACAACATCTGCTGAGTGCAAAAGCAAAAAAAAAAAGTAAAATTAACTTTTAAAATAAATTTCAAGAAAATAAAAAAACTTCGCTGACGTAATTCTGCAAAAACATCAAAATGCTAAAATACAGTGGGTGGGGTTACAAGAAAAGCCTATAAAAATGTAGAATTTTAAATTATAAAAAAATAAATTAGAGTACTATTATATTAAAAAAAAAATACGTATTTTACTATATATGAAATATTAAGATAGATTTTTGATTCTAATAGGATATAAAAAAACATTATTATAATTAATAATTTCGAAACACAAAACAAACAAAAAATTTGTTCAGTACTAAAATAGTACTTAAGGACCCGTAATACTTTAGTACGTATCACATACATGATTAAAAACTACAAAATTTAAACCAAAAATTTTATTACCAAATAAAAAATTTTGTATTTTAGTACCGTGAGATGTTTTTCAGCAGCAAAAATTCCATTATTACCTAAAATTGCTAAATTTCAAAAGTCGTAGATTGCGGACAAACGTCACTTCAGAAATTTAATAAGAAAGTACTTGAATGCCAAAAAAGTATTTTAGTTCTAAATAAAAAATTAAGTACTAAAAAGTTATTTCAGTTTAAAAGAAATTATCAGGTATGTGATGGAAATCGATTTTAAAAACGATACGATTTGAAACCGAAAATATCGTTTTCAGTATCTTTTGAAATGGATTTTAAATGCATATTCCTTTCAAATTGTATATTATATACATACGTTAACTGAAGTGTATTCTGAACGAAAATTTGAGACTATAATTCAGAAATAGATTTTAAAATCCTTCGAAATTTATCACACCTTTTAAAAACGTTCGTTTTGAAATCGATCGATTTTCATCACATACCTGTATTTCTTTATTTCTTAAATAAAAAGTTATAACGAATCCAAACCCCTTCGTTAATTTTGGTCCACCTTGTATTAATAAAAAAACTTATTTTAATATATAAAAAGTATTTCACTAGCAAGAGTAGTTTAGAGTTTAGGTAACAAAAACGTTATTTGCTGTAAAACAATTATTTGAGTATCCAACAGACTTTAAGGTAAAATAACCGTAAATTCGCTTAAGTACCTAAAAATTAATACTCTAGTATCTAAAAACGAACTTTAGTACAAAAAGGTATGTACATTAGTGAAATTTAACATCAGAAGTATAAAAATATAAACCTTCGAAAAAAAAAAATTATAAGAAGGGGGCAAATTACGGCATTCGATGTCGATTAAAACTACTATTTGATTTGTATTTTAATTTCTATCGATATCTAATGCTGTAATTTGCCCCCAGTTAAACTTTCTAAGCGATAATTTTCTTTAGAACCTAAAAATTACGTGAAAAGTTATTTGAGTATTCAAGCACCCAACTCTTTTTATATATCCAAAATATTTTATTAGTATACTATCCACCACTGTGTTTTGTTAACAACAACATTGCATGAGTATTGATTGATTAATTACATTTGTTGTTTGAAATTTGCTCAGAAAAAAATATTCATACTAAAAATAAATCACGCAATTTTGTAAAAGCTTGCCCCACTGTCACGTTGACTGTTTAGATTTTTATTATTTCTCTGTTTCTTTTTTGTTGCTTTTGTTGTATTTTTTAATTTTCAAAAAAGATCGAATTCAAGATCTATAGTATTTGATCATGATCTGAAGTTTTTTTCTTTAATTTTGTTTTGTTTAGATCATACAAAATACAATTCAATGCATATGGAGGTTAAATGTCGTTTCTCTATATTTTTTATTTTGTTGTTTTCAATTTTTGTACATTTTAGTAGAATACTACGAAAAACAGAACTTTACTCTAGAAAAAAAAGCAAAATTTGCTTTTAATTTTGCACACATTAACAAAAAAAATTTTTTTTTTTATTTTTGTAGATACATACTAATACAAATATAAATTTATATCTTTTCGAACTAAAATGTATACATCCGATAGTTTTTTTTTTAGCAGAATGAGTGTATTCGAGTATGAGCTAAAGTATCTAATAAACATTTGCCGCCTAAAAAGAAAAAGATACAGCTAAGAAGACACGAGTACGTCTGCCTAACTTGCAACAACAACATGACTATCATTCCAACTTATACAAACAACATTATTTTTATAAACCAACCAACAGACACGAAGTCAAACGTTTGATGTGAAATAACTTTATTATATGATATCAAGCACAAATTTCAAACTTTTTTCAATTGTTTGATTTTAACATTTGAATTCAAATTGGTAATGATTTGAATATAAATATTTGCTATACTTTGTCTTATCAATTTGATATTAAATTGTTATCAAATGTTTTTCTCAAACCAATAATAAACTTGGCAGCACTAACGCGAAAAATAAATTTAAACATTATGCCCCCCATACACGATTCAATTCAATTGTCAACTTAGTCTATCAACTGAATTGATGCTTGGCCACACACTTCATCAACTGAATTGAAAGATTTCAATCTAATTTTAAAATTTAATGAAATAAAAGACAATTTTTTAAATACTTAAATTTTTTTTTTTGTAAAAGAAGACTAAATTAATTAATCATTAATTTTGACAACTAATCAACACAGTACAACCGAATTGAAAGACTAAGTAGTCAGCTTGAAAAAAATCAAAATCTTTTGATTATTCTTCAACCAACTCGACAACCGTCAAACTAATCAATTGACAAAGCCATACACGCTTTGATTTGGGCAACAACCGACTCAGTTGAATTGAATCGTGTATGGGCTGCTTTAAACATTAAATTACAAAGAGTAAAAGCTCAATTAGCCGGGAGTAACAGTAACTTAACCTTAACGTAAAAAAGTAAGACCAATCGTTTTCTTACAGATTGAGACGTAACATCTTACTGCTAACTGTAATCGTTCTAATTTCTTTACATACAACAAAATGAAGCAGCTGATTTGCAACGTTACTGTTACTCCCGGTTAACTGAGCCTTAAGAATGCTAAAAAAAGGAAAATGGGAATGTCAAGAAAATATAAGTTTGCTGCATGATTGCATGGCTACGCAGAGCCATGGCTATCCTCAAAATAAAGCGGAACTAAGTATTTCGGCTTTCCAAGAATTTGAGAACGGAAAGAACGGTATTTATTTTTTAACAGCGGCTATGGTACAGAATGTTTATCTGACAGTTTATCTAAATAAATATTGACTTAACACTAAACAAATATTTTTCTTTAATGTTCCACATTTTATTACAATCCACATTTAAAAAAACATTTGAGAATAACGTTTGAAAGCAAGTTGAAAATAAATGTATTTATCAATTATCAAAGTAATTTTTGTGGGAATACTTTATTTATCAATTTGAAAATAATTTCCTCTTTTTGTGGAGAATTTTATGATTTTCAAATGATTTTGAAATCATTTTTAAACGTTTGTCATTTGAGAAAAGGTTTGACTTCAAATCTTAAATCAAACCTTTGTGTTCGTTGGGAAAGTTACTAAATTTCTATTAAACGAGCATGTAGTTTTATTTTGTGTTGTTCTATTCTTTAGATATGAAACTTAAAATCAAACAGAGAACTTTTATAATTCTGTTAGATTAAGTTCATTCATTCATTCAATTTATCTCAACATTTTAATTTTAAGAGAATTTGTTTTCGATTAAACAAAAAAAGTCAAAGAAGGAGAAAAAAAAATAACAACTGTAGCCAGATCTTGAGAAGAAGATGAAAACAAAAACAAGAATATTTTTTGTTTTATAATAAAAGTTTTTTTAAAATTTTTTCACTGTCTTTTTGAAGAAAACGTGACATCACTTTTTTAAAATCGTTTTAATATCTTTAAACAAGTTGCACTTGTTTTTTTTTTTTTTGCTAAATGCTATTTATGTCTATTATAATTGTTTATAAAGATTTTTGTTAATTTTTATATATTTATTTTTTTCCCTCTGTCATAAATTTGCATAAATTATTTTATAAATTGTTTCAAATCATTTACCAAACTGACTATCTGACTGATGTAATGAATGTGTAACTTTCTTAGTAGATGAATGAATTTTTGAACTATGAGTTGTATCCGTTTGAAATATTGAGTAGGTGCTGTTTTCAAATAATTTTTTAGTTTTTGTTTTATTCGATCTTTTATTTTTTTTATTCATAAGTTCTTTATGTATTTTCAGTTTAAAAATTATATATCCACGTAACATTGGTTCAGGCGTAGGTGTAATTTTTATTTAAAACACAATCTATTTTCACAATCATATTTTTGACCTTAGTTTGCTTTTTTGATACATTTTTATTAAAGGTGATTTTATGGGTTAATTTTTATTTAGAGTGTCATTTATTTTTTTAATAAGCTACTTTTAATAACTTTTATATTTTTAAACTTTCCGGTTAAAATGTTTTTAATAATGTTAATGTTTAAAATTTAATATTGTGTTAAATAAGTTTTTCGAAAATTTCTCTTTAAACTTAAAATGTATAATAACTATAAAATTAAGCAAACAAGTTTAGTAAAATTTTGACTAATTAAAAGAGAACATTCCTACTTAATATCAGAAAAACAAAAAAGGTACTTTAACTGATCATCTCAAAAATAAACTTATTTCTTGTCTTTTATTTAAGAAAGATGTTTATATTTATTTGAGTACAAACATTTGGCATTTAATAATAGTATGTATTTTTTTTATATTAAAATCTATTTTAAATTCGAATAAGAACATTTAAAAAAAATTTCTTAAGAAACGCTCTTCTTTAAAAAGAACATTTAAAAATTTTTTGCCCGCCCCCCATTGAGTATAAGGCGGTTAAATTAACGTTACATGATTTGATTTTCCGAAGTGAAGCTAAAGAAAAGGTTTTAAAAAATTTTGCCCGCCCCACCTAGATTTTATCCTGGCTACGCCCATGTATTCGTGTACTGTCATCGGGATTATGTATGCCTGCAAAGTTTCATCCATTTGCACTGAGTAAAAGGCGGTGATAAAATCAATTTACCAAAAAAAAAATTTGCCCCCCCCTAGATTTTATCCTGGCTACGCCCATGTATTCGTGTATTGTCATCGGGAATATGTATGCCTGCAAAGTTTCATCCATTTGCATTGAGTATAAGGCGGTTAAATTAGAGTTACAAAATTGGAATTTCCGAAGTGAAGCTAAAGAAAAGATTTTAAAAATGGTCAAAATGTAAAATTTATAAATAAATCTATATGTCGGTACTAAAATCTGAAATTTTGAACACACCAAAAACCTTTTATTAATTTCAAATGTTTAAAAACGCAAAAAATGGTTCTTTGGTATCATAAGTCCATACTTTAGTACTAAAATATTAAATTTTGTACAAGCCAGAAACCTATTTTAGTGTCAAACACCGGAAGTTGTAAAGCATTCTCAACAAAGAGGGAACATTATTATTAAATTGAGAAATGAGTTTATTTTCAACTTGCTTTAAACCGTTATTCCCAAATGTGGATTGTAATGCAAAATGTTAAACATAATAAAAAATATATTTTGTTTGAAGTTAAAGCCATTATTTATTTTTTAAAGAAACTGTCAGCTAAACGTTGAACACAATATCTGCAGATGAATGATGAAAAAGCGGTCTTTCTGTCCTTAAATTCTTGAAAAGACAAAATACTGGGCTCCGTTTAATTTTGCAGATTGTCATGGCTCTGTGTAGCACCGCATTCTTACAAGAAACTTAAAATTTCTTAACTTTCCCTTTTAATTTTTCTTTTATTCACATTCTTACTCTTTGTAATTGATTTTTTACTCACAAATAATTAATATTTTTCACAAGAAATTAAGGTTTTTTAAAAGCGAATTCGCATCACCTTATATAATACTAGCATTTGACCCGCTACTTTGTTAGCGTAAGGCAGTAAGTAGCACCAAAATTAATTTAATGTGAAAACGACAATGACAGTTAATGAACAAAAAAGTACCAGAAACTTCCCTCTTATAGATGCTTATCCACTCAAGACATTGCATAAATAATTTTATGTTTCTAGGTCCAATACTAATGGAAATTCAAAAAGCACCAGTTAAAGAACATAAAAGAACCAAAAAGTTCCCTCATAGATTCTTATCTACTCAGAACATTACACGAAAATTCAAAAAGTACCAGTTTAAGAACACAAAAGTACCAACAAGCCTTCTTACAGATTCTCATTCACTCAGGACCTTGCATGTTTAATTTTATCTTTCTAGGTCCAATACCAACGGAAATTCAAAAAGTACCAGTCAAAGAATAAAAAAGTAGCAAAAAGTTCACTCTTCACCCAGGACATTGCATCTTGAATTTTATGTTTGTAGGTCCAATACTGACGGAAATTCAAAAAGTACCAGTTAAAGAACAAAAAAGTACCAAAAATTTACCTGATAGATTCATGACATTGCATGTTGAATCTTATGTTTAAAGGTTTAATATTAACCATAATTTAAAAAATACCAGTTGTAGAACCAAAAAGCTTAAGAAAGATATTAAATTTCCCGTATTTCCCATTTTGGTACTATTTTTTCCCCCCATTAAAATATCAAACATTGCAGTATTGTAGTGGGGACCCATAATTTAGTACGTATATGTCATCGAATGGAGAAAATGTTTTATAAAAAAAGTTACGATTTTCAACCCTTAAACTTCGAATTTCGAAAAAGTATCATATTTGTATTCGTATTTTTTGGTAAGTTTCGAATGTGGTATAAACTTTGTTTCTATGTTTATTGGTTCAAAAGATAGATGGGGTGTCAATAATGTACCAAAATTCAGGTTTTACCCGTTTACTCTTTAATAGGGCCGAATTTCAAAAAAGTACCAGATACCTGTCCGCTTATTTTTCTAAAGAACAACGATAAGTATTACATTTATTTTGTATCTCTTTTAGTTTTGGAGGTATAAGGTTACCGAATTTTCCCGTTTTTCCCCCTAAACATACCAATTTCGAAAAATCCAGTCTTAGTGGATTGATTTGGGGAGTGTCCAATCGGTAGTTAAAATTTTAAGTTTCTAGGGTCAGCGGTTTGGGCTGGGCGATCATGAATGAGTCAGTCAGTCAGTCACTCACGCAACTCTTTTATATATATCTATATTTTTCTTACAAAATAATTTGTAGTTGATGGCTTACCAACGAATATATGTGGCCACACTATCAAACCAATCAAAAATTTTAGCAAAACTGTCGTTCATGTTCGATAGTGTGTACCACACTTTAGAGAAAGTCTTAGAACGTTAATCAATAACATTTTAAGGTATTGCATATAAAATATTTATGTATATTAAAATATAAATTTCTCTTAAATTCTTTTAATTACAAGTTTATAAAAAATTTGTTTGATAATTTTTTATTTTTCAAAACCACAACTTTCGTCGGCTACCACCTCATTGCCGCCAATTGTCACCATAATTGGATATTGACGTATAATTTAAATACAATTTAATTTGTTTTACTGCATTTTAATTTCTAATTATAATTTGTAGGTGTAAATTGTATGTAATTGATTGAAATACAAACAACTACAACAACTTTTAAAAACAATTTTTTATTATTTTTTATGCTTCGATTCTATGGAAATTAAATGTAGATCGTTATTGATGTTGCAACTAACTACAAGACTCAATTCACTACAAGTCGATTCAATTCACTTAGCGTTACGTTGCTAACACGATACAAATTAATTTTTTTTTTCTTTTTCTTTTAAGTGAAAAAGTTAAAAACATGTTTGGCATATTAATTAATTAAAAATATAGATAATTGTACATAAATAAATAGTTTATTGGAAAAAAATAAAAAGAATTTATATGAAATAAAAAAGACCGCTTTATGTATTTTTTTATGCTTGTACTCATTCGTATGGGGGGTGTAAGTGCGTGAGGTTTGTTAAAAAAGGAAAAAAAATTGCCATGTGTTTAGAAAATAAATATTCTGTCAGACTTTAGACTTTCTTTAACTAACTAAATTCTTTATGGGTACTATTTGTAGTTTTCTTTAACAATTCTTTTAAGCCATAAACTAACTAAAAACCTAAATCATATTTGGTTAAATGTAAATAAGAAATTCTTTGGGTTTTCTTTACGAGTCTAATAAATTAATAGAAGTTTTATTAAATGAATTATTGGCGCCCACGTTTAGTTTGAATTTGAATTCGTCCATTCGATATTTTCATTATTTTTCTACCATTATGCCCACAATTACTTTTGGGCATTTTACATAACGACTAAAATGGTTTACTAGATTTTAAAGCGTATTATTATTTAGTTGAACTTAATATTTATGCATAAACAAGTATTTAAGTATAGTCGGTCAAACACGACTATACTACTACAGGATGTAACGGGACTTTTGGAAATGAGAGCTATGATTAAGTATGGACCAAAGACAACGAATTTTGGTAAATTTATTTATGTTTTTGTGCGCTAAGTGCGAAAAACTATCAATCGTATCGACACTTCAATTTTTAATGGACTATCGAACAATAGCCCAAAAATAATATAGTCACTTATTAAAAAATCCTAGCATGGTTTCAATGATGGGTTTTCAAATGGGGATCCGTGGATGCTTTAAATAGCTGCCTCAAAGTATGTTTGAAAAAATGTTTAATATTTATTTTAATTCAAGGTGTCTTTTAAGCCCGATAGAACTTACAGAAACAATTCCCCAAAATTGTGCACCAATTAAAGCATTAATCAAAAATAAAATCATTTTTAATTAAAAATTTAATCAAGTGAACTAAAGTTTAATCAAGCGAATAAAACATTTAATTGATACTATTAATTTGTTTACTGGTGCAAATTTCATTAATTTTATAATTAATATTACAAATTTTTTAATTGAAATCGATTTTTATTTTTGCGTGTGTTAGCTGTCAAACGAATTGTAATACTCTGCTCACTTTTTGACATTTATGATCGGTTTACTTTGGCGAATAATCGTGAATAGATATACGCTTTAACAATGCTACCAAATTATCTAAATTTACTTTGAAAATCGATCATCGATTCGCACAAATCATAGACGACTTCGTGAATTTTATGGTGCTTGGCTCATTTTGGCTGAACGGGTTTGTTTATAAACAAAATTGCAGCGTATGGAATGAGACCAACTTTGATTTTAATTAAATCAAGTGAATAAAGCTTTTAATTAAGTAAACTTGTGTAGTTGATACTATTAATTTGTTAACTGGTGCATTTGTTTCTTTACATTACCATTTGGTACGGTTTAAACGCTGATGTCATCAGCGAGCCTAGAACAGCTGCAATACCGATACGCCCGAAATAATTTTCAAATGGTAATGTAAGTATTACTCTTTCGAATAAAAACAATTTTTTGTGCTTTTTTAACAATTTTGAAGTTCTATTGAACTTAAAAAATGTTCTTTATAAAAACAGTTTTGTTTAGTTCTTCTTTAAATAATATTCAAGACAATTTTAAATACCTCCGACAGAACAGATCTTTCGAAGATCTGTTTTATTTGGCCTTCGATGTCCCTCGGCTTCAGTTTATGTTACACCAAGGTTAACTGCTTTTAAACTAATAACAACGTTACTAATTGTGTGGTTCACAATGAGATTTTGCAAGTTTTTCTTGCGTTGGAGGTTGGAATTTATATGATCTTTCAAACATTGAAAACTTTTCAATTAAAAATTTGCAAAAAAAATTTGAGATTGCGAACAAATGTAGAACTTCTCATGGGGTCAGAAAGGCGGGAACACCACCACGTATAATATTTAAAAATATTTATGAGTCTAATTAATATTGTTTTGTACGAGTACCTTTTTAATCGTGTTCAGCTAATATTGCTTCTGTATATCCAAAAAAAAAAAAAGATTCGTAACTTACAATTATTTTAAGCATTCGATACTATAAACCTGTAGTGTTATTGCAAACTATGAAAAATATCGAATGAAATGAAGGATCAATGGTTGTAAAGCTCTAGTTCACTTGGCCTAGAAATAAACGGTAACATTATGAGTGTCGTTGTCGAAGTCGAAATAAAGTCATTATTTATGATTGTCGTAAACGACATACATAAATACGACAAACTTTCTATGCTTTGTTATAAAATGTTGAATGCTATTGCAAAATATTTGGAAGGACTTCGGACACGATAACGATTCTCGAAATTAAGCTGAAACTGTCTGGAAGATTAATAAATAATCACGATTGAGTTTTATATGGAAACAACGGTTAATTATGGATCTATCTCTTTGAAAGTGTTAATTATCTTTGCATTAAGGTTACGCGTCACGAAATATTCTTAAGCGTTTTATGCGGGCTTAAAAGAATTTTAAAAATCGTAACAAAATTTCGTTAAGTTGTTTATGGCTACATAAACGTTACTCGTATTATATTTTGTGCAAATACAAACATTTTCAAGAAATATAAAAAGCCTTTTCGTTAAAATTATTCGATAAGGGTTTGGTGAAATAGTAGAAAGATTCTCACTATATAGAATAGGTTTCGTGTTTGGATTGTCTCTAAACAGACCGATGTTCGTCTTAATCGAAATAAAAATTATTCTTGAGAAATAAATTTTTTTTATGACAAACATAATTACAAACTCATAATACCTTCCCTTCTTTAGAAGTGTAGGTAAGAAATAAAACTTCTTAATTTCTTAAAATAGTTTTAGGAAATATTAACAATTTTTATAATAAAAAAATATTAATAACTCTACTAAAACTGAATATAAATTAACTTTAGAAGTAAAAAATTTATTATCTAAAAATATTTTTTAATTCAAATAGTCGAGTGTTAATTGTTTTATTGTGTAGGTATTTAATATTTTAAATGAGAAATTAAGTCATGTAAACTTTTTTTTATTTTAAAATAATAAAAAGTAACGGTTTAATTAGCGTTTGATCTTGAAACACGTATTTTTCGCTTTAAAATAATGAAATGAAAAAATTTATTTATTTACTTTTAAAATTTTTAAATTTATATTTAATAATTTTTTATGCATATTAGTACACACATATGTACATATGTACATTGTATGTACATATACAATCTTAAAAATTTGTATTTAAATATTTTTTACACATTTTTCTAAAATTCAACGAAGCATGAATTAACATTTTTAATATGTTTGCTTAAAACCACAATATTTGTGTAATTTTATTGGAATTTTTTTTTCGATTCTGCGTAAGAATACATAAATACCAAAAGAATGCAAATAATAGTAACCAAAACATTATTATACCCAAATAAAACATTGTACATATTGATCTTCGAAAGATCTGTTCTGTCGGAGGTATTAAAAATTGTCTTGAATATTATTTAAAGAAGAACTAAACAAAACTGTTTTTATAAAGAACATTTCTTAAGTTCAATAGAACTTCAAAATTGTTAAAAAAGCACAAAAAATTGCTTTTATTCGAAAGTGTAATACATACTTACATAACCATTTGAAAATTATTTCGGGCGTATCGGTACTGCAGCTGTTCTAGGCTCGGGATTCACAAGGTGTTATAAAGTCATATGCCTTAAAATAATAACATGAAAAAATACGACTGTTGTGAACAACCCCTCATAATTCAGTGTGTAGAACGGTTAAGTAAAACAAAGAAATTTTCTATACCGTGTTTTCCCTTTTTGATACTTTTTTTCTTTCCCCATTGAAGCATCAAAAATTTAAATATTGTAGTGAGAGCTCATTATTTCATGCGTAAATATACAGTCAAATCCCGATAATTCGTACCCCGATAAATCGTAATTCCCGATAATTCGTAATAAACTGTCGGTCCCTTGAAAAAATCTCGTTAATTCGTAAAATTTCCATACATTTTGGTCCCCTCGATAATTCGTAATTTGTTTTTCAAATAAAATCGTCTTTACCTCTTTTAAATAGTTATTGTTTGCTAAAACTTCGTAATAAAAACAACAGAAACATGGAAAGAATGATTTTTTGTTTACCGCTATTTTCTTTTGCTTGTGTGTGTGTTTATTTTCTTAAGATCAGTTTTTTACATGAATATTTTTGATATATAATTTTTCTATATTTTATTTTTAACAATTGTCTTTTATGTTTTTTTTATTGTTTTAGTAAATAAATTGAAAAACCCCGCTAATTCGTATTTATTTTATATTAACCCCGTTAAATCGAAACCCCGCTAAATCGAAAACCCCTATAATTCGTAAGAAATGGCCGGTCCCTTGCGATTACGAATTATCGGGATTCTACTGTATGTCAATGAATAGAGAAAAATGTTTTGAAAAAAGTACCAAAAATATGTACGATTTTTCAACTTTAAACGTTCTAATTTCGAAAAGGTACCAAAAATACATTTATGTTTTTTAGATGTGATATAATATTTATGTCTATGTTTATTGGTTTAGAATATAGATGGGTTGACAAAATACGGGGTTTACCCGTTTACTCCCCAAAAGGGTCTTATTTCAAAAAGTCCCCTTTTTTTTAATGAACAACGAAAGTATTAAATTTTTTGTATCTCCTTTAGCTTAGGAGATTCAAGGTTAGCAAATTTACACGTTTGTGTCTTTTTTAATCTCCCAAAACATTCGCATTTCCAAAAATCCCGTGTTATTGGATCGATTTGGCGAGAAACCAAATTCCGGCTCAGATTTCAACCTTTTAGCTTTAGGCGTTTAGACTGTGTGAAGATGAATCAGTGTCAGTCAGTAACATTATAATTTAATATATTTACGGCCAATTTCACCAAGTTCAGTTATAATGAACTATCAGTTATAACTGCCAAAAACATATTGTTAACTGAAAGTTAAAGTAATAGTTAGTTTTAACTGACCTTGGTAAAATTGGCCATTAGATGTTATCTTCTGTTTATATAAAAGAGTTGCGTGAGTTACTGAATACCGACTCATTCAACATCGCCCAGCCCAAACCGCTGACCCTAGAAACTTGAAATTTGGACTAGCGATTGGTCACTCTCCAAGTCAATCCACTAAGACGGGATTTTTTGAAATTCAAATGCTTAGGGGATAAAAAATAGGTAAAAACGGGGAAATTCGGTAACCTTATATCTCCAAAACTTAAAGAGATGCAAAATAATTGTAATACTTATCGTTGTTCTTTAGAAAAATAAGCGGACAGGTGTCTGGTACTTTTTTGAAACTCGGTCCTATTAGTGAGTAAACACCCCATCTATCTTTTGATCCAATAAACATAGAAAAAAAGTTTCTATCAAAACTTATCAAAAAAATACGTATACGAATATACTTTTTCGAAATTCGAACATTTCAGGGCTGAAAATCGTAACTATTTTTGGTACTTTTTTTACAAAACATTTATCTCCATTCATTGACATATTCGTACTAAATTATGGGCTGCCACTACAATACTCAAATTTTTGATACTTTAATGGGGGAAAAATATAGTACCCAAAAAAAGAAATACGGGAAATTTGATATTTTTCTTTAGCTTTTTGGTTCAACAAGTTTAAGCCTAGAAAAATAAACTTTGGCATAAAAATATGTCCACAAAGAAAAGGAGACGCTAACGAAGTAGCGGGAATATGCTAGTTTATAATAAATTTATACATCTTTTTTAATGTTATAACTTTTACAACAAAGTTTTTTACTACAATTTTTAATCAGAAGTTTTTAATTTTTTTACAGTTCCCAAACGTTTTTTGACCGCTTGTTTATCCGTAGTGCGTTTTAAATAATTTAAATACATATTTTGCATTTCAATTGTTTTCCACAAAATTTCAGTGAACTTGATCATTGAGTTATGTAATAATTTAACAATTTCTAATTTCAAACTTTTTCATTTGTTATTTTTTTAATGATGCTGAAAAAATATTCACTTTCAATATTCAAAGCAAAATGTTCCAACACTGGAAAAGTAACACTAATAAGATATTTTTAGAATATTCATTTATAATTTTTTTTTTGTGTTTTTCACTTTATCACTTTGTTGTTGTTTATATTTCAAACATAATAATGATGATCATTTATCAACACCGTCATCAGCACCTTCAGATTTAAAATTTAAAACAAAAAATAAAATCTAACGTAGGAAAATTAAAAGAATTAGTCAGCATCTAAGAGATTCACCAAAAAAAAAAAACTTTTTAATTTTATTTAGCTTTTTTTTTTTAAAAAATTTCAATATATTTTCAAAATTTTATAACTTTTCAAACACTTTTCAAATCATTAACAAAATAACGTTATTTTCCTATGAAACTTTAGTTAAAGAATTTTTTATTCTTAATTCTTTTAAATTGAAGGTTAATTTATTTTACATAGAACAGACTTATATGTAGATACATATCGGTCTGCGTATCTGTATCTATATATATATATTGAAAAAAAAAATATATTGCTCACTTTTTTATATCTTTATTTATATCTAGATTTTCTACACATACAAAAATATGTTTTTTTATTTAGATATTTATTTTTAAGATCATTTAGAACGAGTCGGTTCCTTATTTTAATATATATATTTTTTTTTTTTGTTTAAAATAAAATTAATTTTTATGTATTACTTATTTTCGTACTCGTTTTGTAAGAGAACTAAAATTTTGATCTAACCGCCGCGAGTTTTCAACACCAACTAACTTGACTTGTAAGATTTTGAAAAAATACTTGGAACTCTTTTCAAATTTTAATTTCAAAACATATTTTATTTTTCGAACAAAAACAAAACGTAACATAGAGAACACGTAAGTGTGCGAGCATTTCAACAGCAGAAAGCAGCAAAAGCAGCAGACTGCAAGACAATGAGCAAAATAGAAACAAAACACAACATTTGTTTTAACATTATTCGTCTAAGTAGTTGTAGTATCTAACAGATACTTTAAGTCAGGGTGTACAGTGGGCTGTGAAGGCTAAAAATTTGCAAAAAAAAAATCGACTTTTTCTTATATTAAATCAAAATTCGTTCTTTACTGATCGGTTCCAAAAGATGGCCGATATTTTTATTAAACCGAATTTAAGTTTAAATAACCCATCAAACAATCAAATGTCTGCAACAAAATATTAACAAATTATTGCCAATTATAATATGTTAATTTTGTTTGATTGTTCTTAAGAATTATAGAAAAAAATTCGGAATAGGAAATGTTCAAGAACTCTTGTGCTTTTTGCACGAAATTGCTGACCATCAGTGTGGCCAGGTTTTTTAAAAATATAACGCTAAATCATGTTTGAAATAGAGCTAAAAATAAGCTAAAGAAGGAAATATAAAGCAAAAAAATAAAGCTACATTTTTTTATAGCTTCTTGTAGTAACTTTTAATTATTTCAATATTTTTCACAGATTAAGTATTGCTAATGTAATTATAGATGAGAATAATTATATATATAACCGAAAAAAAATCCAAAAAAAACTTGACCAGTAAATTGATCAAACTAACTTTATTTGTAAGAAGATAATTGTATAATGAATTAAGAAACTGTATAATGATGTTTGATCTAGCTGAACGTTTTGCAAAAACAAGGGACGCCAAATATTTAATAGGTATGAACATAACTTAACTAGTAAAATTTTTACTAGCAGAAATTTTCAAGAAATTTTCAAAAAATAGTTGACGGTTGTCGTTGTCGTGATCGAAGTCGTAGCCGTTTGAAATTCAAAATCACGACAACGACAATGTAAAACACATAAGTAAAAAGTTCGCCGTACATATGTCGTTTGCGTCAATAATAATAATACAACACTCATAAGAAGGCCAAACAAGATATTTTTCCCTGATACCTAAGCCAAAAACTAATTTTTTCATGATGAAAAAAATAAACGATTTAATTCTTAGTTCTTTTAATGGTTTGAGTCTTCGAAAATTAAAAAGAACGTAGAACGTTTTGCTGATGTAACTAGGGTTCCCAACTTTTTTTGTTGCAATTAAAGTACATTGATTATTAAAGGTTAAGAAAAAAAAGTACAGAGTATAAATATAAAGTACAATTAATTTCTTTTTATTGGTTTATTTAAAAATGTTTTTTACTGCTTTTCGCGAGTTATATCAAACAATTACACTGTGCTAGAATTTGACACTTTTTTCTTGAGACAAGCCGGGCAACTGGCGCTTTAACTCAATTCGGGTACACTGAATCCAATACCGGTTCAGTTTATTGAAATAACTAAAGAAAAAACGAAAATCCGCAAAACAATTTCCTTAAATTTTTTTCTAATTTGCGCAGTCGTTTTAGAAACATAATTTTTTTTTTTTTTGGTAACAAAAATAATTTTTTGCAACATTTCGAAATTTTTGTTTGTTAAAAATGTATAAAAAATTCCAGACATATAAAAAACAAAGCTTCAAACAAAACAAGCTATAAATGATTAAAAACTGTTAACAACTTTTGATTTTATACATAAAAATCTAAAAATTTTAATTAATTTACAAATTTCATAAAACGCAATATTTGTATGGGAGCCCCCGTAAGAAGTAGTGATAAGGGACAATTATGTCTCCAGAAATTGTTAAGGCCGCTCCTTGGCTCCTATGGTACGTTTTTTTCAATATATTTCTAATCTGTATTAAACATTTTATATGGGAGCCCCCTTAAGGAATGGCAGGCAGTAATTTGAAAGAATTTTGCACTCGTGTTTTTAAAATAGGCAGTTATTGTACTCAAAGAAAACAAACAAGTGATTATTTTTGGCGAAAAATCGTCCTGCCAATATAAAAAAACATCAAAAAATGGCCCTGACTAATATTAATTAGTTGTTCTTTAGTTTTTCTTAAAAAAAAATCTTGTACAATAAGTATTATAATTTTATGACTAATAAAACCCTGACATATATAAAATGAAACTATTTTGAATTCTAGTTAAATCTAATCATGCGAAATAAAATTCTCATAAAGTATAGAGTACAATTACTCGAAATAACGTACAATACTTTATTATAAGGTACGGTTAGCAAGCCTAAATGTAACTATAACGCTCATAATTCGATTTACTTTTGCTCTTAATGTGGCCAATATGCTTTCATCGCTAAATGGACTTTCACGTAAATCCTTTATATTAAATTTACTTGTAACGGCAGAAAAAACAGATAATTGTTATATATCGCTAAAGTGGCTAAAAACTGTAGTGACTATAAACGAAAAGTACTGTATGCTTAAACCTTATTTTTAAATTCTCATGCAATAAGCATAGACATAAAACTTACTCTAAGCTTTGCTTTTGTTCAATTATTGATTTGTGGTCTTGCTTTTATCACGAAATATGGAATAGAAATATGTATGTTTTTTGTTCTTATAAATCACATAAATTTACTGTTAATTCAAGAAATTTTTCGATGTGTAACAAAAATTCTTAATTTTTTTTGGAAAATAGCGGAACTTTGGTATTCTTCCCCCGCAGCACTGCTATGTATGTAAATCAAATCAGCAACAGCGATTTCTTCTGCGCTGCCATATAGGTATTACCCTTTTAACTAAAAAATAAAATAGGCTACTTATTTTTTCGATAGGGGCAGGGGAATTGGTACCCCCCATTGGATGCCAATATTAAATATCGCATATCTTAAGAGCAGCTTCACGCATTTTGTTGAACTTTTGGTAGTAGCATCTTCTGAGCCCCAAAAATGAAATAAAGTAGCAGCGGGGGAAGTGGTTTCCCCCATAGGACGCCAATGTTTAATATCGCATATCTTAAGAACTGTTATACAGGGGTGTGCTGGAAATCGCAAACGCAAAACGCAAGAATTTTAAAAGTCGTTTTTTAGTAAGATTTCTGTAATAAAAGAATTTTATGACAAACATTTCTCTATTAAACAGAATTTTATAACAAAAATTATAAAAATTTGATTAAAAGTGTATTATAAACAGCTTCCAAATTCTTGCGTTTTGCGTTTGCGATTTCCAGCACACCCCCCATAGTGAGAATGGTCAAACTTTGTAGATGTCACTCTTATGGTATACTACACTATTGAAAAAAAAGCGGGTAGGCGCAGGGGGGGCAAATACCTCTCATAGGATGCAAATATTAAATTTCGCTCAACTGAAGAACAATTAAAGGGAAAGTCTTTAAACGTGGTTAAAGCTACTATTATGGCAAACTTTAAATTTCAATATAGTAATGGGCGCGGTAGACAGAGGAGGAACAGTTCCCCTCATAGATAGAAATATTAACAAGAGCCGCTGCACGCTTTTTGTTGAACTTTTGTGAGTAGGATCCCCTGAGCCCCAAAATTGAAATAAAATAGCAGTGGGGGAAGTGTTAGCCCTCATAGGGCGCCAATTTTTAATATTGCATATCTTGAGAACTGTTATAGTGAGAATGTTCAAAATTTGCAGAAATCACTCTTGTGGTATACTACACTTTTTAAAATAGAAATAAAGCGGGTTGGCGCAGGAGGGGAAATACCTCCCATAGGATGCATATATTAAGTATCTCTCAACTGAAGAAGCGGTTAAAGCAGTGTAGCGAAGCGCACGGGTTAAGCTAGTTTATTTTAAAATATAAATAAACACGAAATTGAAATTAAAAAAAGGCTAGGAAAAGCTAAATGCATCGTTGAAAAAAGCTGAAAAAAAGCTTAAAGCTAAATAAGATATCTCTAACTAAAAAGGAAAAAATAAAGCTAAATTTAGCTCAAAAAAAGCTAATTTGGTCACACTGCTGACCATAAAAGGGCTGCTACGATCGCGGAGAGCATACTGCTTTTTTTAAAAACTAAAGTTCCCTGAAAAATAATTATGATTCAATTTGCTACAAAATTGTATCATCCATGTCTTAAAGTAATGCATGACATTAAAGCATCTAGCTCAAAAGTGATCTATATTCGAGAACGACTTATGGCCTTAGTAAAAAAGTTTATATTTAGAATAAACTTTTACTTAAAATTCACAACAAATATGACCAAAAAAAAAAGACTTTTCCAGAAAATTGCAAAATTTAAATGCAGGTACGAAAAAATTGAAATAATTTTTTCATATTTTTAATTCCTATTATATCCTCAATAAATTCCTATGTGACGATGAAAAATTCTGAAATTTGTTTAACAAAATTTTAATAAATTTGAAATGGAATTTTAAAATTGCCGTAAAAAATTGTTTTTTTGGTCAAACCTGATAATAGGTAAACGGATCCTACAAAGGCTAAAAATAATATACAGGTAAATACGTATGCATTTTAATTAAAAATTAGCTCTTATTCAAAAATTTCTCAAAAAATGTGTAAAATATTTTCCTACACTTCTTGTTCAAGTGGCCTGAGACAACACGTTAATGGCCTGGGGAAATTTTAATAATTTAATCATTTTCAACCAAATTTGCCTTATACACACAAAAAAAAAAAATACCAATGTTAAATTAACATGGCGAAATGTTGATTGAGAATCATAGTAAATGTCTGCAAAAATTTGCCATTTATTGAAATTTAATTTAATTTTAAATGAAAAATATTAAAATAACCTTAAATCACGTTTATTTAATATTATTCACTGTTAAATTAACTTTTTTCAATATTGAATCCATAAAAAACTGTTTTATAGTAAAATCAAAAGTTTATCTTGTTAAATTAACATGTATACATACTTAAGTATGTATATTTTTTTATTTTCATGTTTAAAATATGTTAGAAAATGAAGACAATTCCCGTATTCTTAAAATTAAAATTATTTAGTTAAACAGTACATCAACTTTTCAAAGTAGAATGATGACGAAAACCATATCGCGCGATTCTGCTGATGCTTCTGTTAACAAAGGAGAATACAAAATAAGTGAAACATGTGTTACAGGGGTAAGTGTTTTGATTATTCTTAAATAAATGCATATGTTTTCTCTGAAGCTTCTTCACACTGTTATATCATACTCCAACCAATTTGATTCTACATGAAATTCACGTTATTTTAGGTTGAAATAACTTTTATTCAAAGTGATTCGGATTGTTATTTCAATATAAATGACATTTTGCTCTAACTTTACTGCCATGTTAAATTAACATGGATTATAATTGTTTTAAACGGAAAAAATTTTGTTCGCAAGTTATTGTAAAATCATTTTAAATTAACATGAAGTAACAATGAAGCAAAATCACTACCGAAAACGCTAAAATCAATCTTGTTTTCGACGATTTAACATTGATTTTTTTCTGTCTGTATATCTCATTAGAACGATAATTATGTACACATTTCGATTTATTAACATTTAATTGCAAAAGTAATTATTTAATAGCAACATTTTTACAAAACCGGAAAAAAATATTTTTTTCCCCTTGTAAATGCACCTTCAAACTTAAGGGCAGATGAGCCACCCCTTCCCAATATGTGATCAGCAGGGAAACCATTAATATGCAGTTGCATGTTTTTCCCTGTGCGACCAATGATGGCAGAACAATATATTTATCCGTTTTAGAGCTTTTCATGAATATTGGCATCGATTTGTTAGTGTATATTTTTGCATATGTTAGAGCTTAAAGCATTTTTTAAATATTTTAGTTAAAAGCAAATTTTTGTAGCTTTTTTTAAGCTAATAGTGCATATATTGCCTTTTTAAAGCATATTTTAAAACATTTGCAGCCCAATTATGAGAAAAAATTCCCCGGGAGTTTTTTTCCTTTTCCCATTTTTACAATTGAATTTACATGGAAAAATGGGTGATGGGTGAAAACTCCCGGGGAATTTTTATTCATAATTGGGCTGCTTAACATTTTTTGTATGTGCATATCGATCGACCTAGAATCACTTTTTAAAGTAATCTAACTATGCCCATCCGTCCGTCTTTGGCTGGTTGTCTGTCCATGTTAACCTTGTGCGCAAAGTGCAAGTTTGCAATCTAATATGAATTGTAACGTCATAACAGAGCATATTTTCATGTTTTTACTGCATATTTAATGCGCGTAAACGGGTTCTTAGAGCATATTTCTGCTTTCCCTGGTGATCAGTCTAATTTTTTGCGAAACAAGTTTTTTGATGGGAAGAACTTTTCTAAGAGGAGTTAATTTTTTAAAAAAGTAAATACATCTTAAGTTTTTGTCCACCTCTAACCCACTGTTCGAGCGTATTTCGCTTTATTTTTGCTCATGTGTATTAATATTCAATGTTGGGGTTTTTATTAGTATTTTCTGCTCTTGGCTGGCAGTGAGCCCGTCGCTTGTTGTGTTTGTCAATATTGTTAGTTTTATGTGGTTGTATTCTTTAGTTTGTATTCTCGATCGGATCTCTAATATTCATATAAAATTAATAAAAAAAATATTTTTTTGAGTCTCTTCTAGACAAACATTTGTTGTGTGATGTTGGCGTTTGAACCGAGCAGAAATCTCGATTCTTTCATTTGATGTCATTTGTAGACTTTTTAGAACGTGATCGCTTTAAAAAATAAAAAAAAAAAACGAAAAACTTGCAAAATTTACCAAAAAATTTAACAAATGAAATATTTAGAAACATGAAATCATGTCAAAATCTTCTAAAGAAACATATGTGTGGCCTTACTCTCAGATATTGAGAAATAATGACATCTCATTTTTAAATACTCTTAGAGACAAGAAATCAACAGCAAATATAATTGAAAAGCAGACAAATTATTGTAAATAATATTGAAAAATCTTCGTTGAATAAATTAATAAATTATTTTTTTGTATTTTCAATAAAAGTACTGTTATATAAAGCGAAAACACTTGTGCATGTTTATTTCGAATTCGTTACTTTTTCAGCAATTTTTTTCAGTTAATTGAAATTTTATGAATTGCTTTTCTTAATTGAAATCTTTATTAGCGCATGTAAATGGTTTTGGAATTTTGCAAAATATTTTAATATGTAATTTAGATTTTTTTTTTTGTAAAGATGTAATAAATTATAAATGTGGGGTAAAACACAAAAAGGTAAAAAAAAAATTAAACATATAAAGTGGATGATATTGCGAAAAGTGGAAATAGATTCAATTTTGATAAACGGGCATGTTCTGGAAATCGATATCGAACAAATTCAAAATGCGTAAAAATATTTAATTTTATGTATATTAGGGTGATCGTTAAAATCAAAAGTTTCATTTCACCCGCCAATTTGGTGGGTATTTAAGGCTAAGCCATCCCTCACGCCCACCAAAGTTTGAGAAAAATTATATTTTTACATGAAATCTGACTTTTATGTTTCATAACTGAGAAAATATTAATTTTGTAGAAAAGTTGTTAACAAGTTTTTCCTTAATCTCTAATTAAACAAAATAAACTGAAAAGAATCAAATAAGCCTCTAAAAAAATAAAATTTTTAATTTATTAAAGAAACGCAATTTCAATGAATCACGTATCTTTAATTTTGTTGAAAAACATTTATACGGCCAGCCTGGCACCTGGCGTTTTTTTTCGGATACACTGAATCCAGTTGTGCTAACCGTTTTTTAGGTTAGCTCTTGTTTTTGAGATATACCGTTAGCTCGAAAATTGAGAAATTTGCACAGCATATATGCTTAATGTTAAAAACAAAAAACTAATGGAGTTCGGTCATACATAGGGGCGACTCCTTGGCAGTTATTGGGCATTTCTTCAATATATTCCTAGTCTGTATTTAAAATTTTGTAAGGGAGCCCCTGTAACGAATATAGATATCGGGTAGGTATGTTCGAAACAAATTATATTCGTTTGACTATTAAGCAAACGCACACAAACACAAATATCGAGCCCTAACCGCGGAAATAGCGTAAGCGCCAAAAATCAAATTTTACAGGAAAGATTTGTTTTGTTTTATTTTATTTCATATTAATTTTGTATGAAATTTGTCGCTTACGATAAAATTGTTCTTGCTATAAAATCGTACGCCCTATGATCACATATATATAATATCGTAACGGTACCTTATGTGACCACGACATTTTAGGAGATGATGCAAGTGTTGCTAATTAAGTCTTTTATTTAAAAAAACGAAAATTTAAAATGATGTCGCTTACGTCATTTTCGTGGTTTGGGCTCGATATTAAAGCTGAACTGACGTGTGTAAGAAAAAATAGTTCTAAAGAAAAAATTCGCATCAATGCTGCTGTTTACTTTTTATTTTAATTAGGTTTTGTTCAATATGAGTTTTAGAGAAAACTTGCTAAGGCAAAAGTTGTTGGAAACTTTACTAATAACAACTTCTTAGTAAACGATTTGTATGTAAAATTAATATTTTCCAAGTTATGTGGCTTAAAAATTGGACTTTACGATTTTTCTCAAACTTTGGCGGGTGTGAGGGACGGCTTAGCCTTCGCCGATTGTCATAACAATTTTTTGGTGTCGCTTTTTATCAAAACCGTGTCGTTTTATCAAAAGTATGGAAAAATAGACAACAAATATGCTTCATACAGTTAACGACCACCCTAATGTATATACCTCATACTTAAAAGGCCATGTTCCCCTATCTATACTACTTTTGAAATCAGGAAAAGATACGTTAATTTTTAAAAAAATTTAATTGAAAATCTTTATTGATTTCAATTTTACGTACTTTTGATTTCTAGAACACGACCGAAAAGTATTAGAAGCTTTTAAAGTCGATATTTACAAACATAAATGCTACAAAAATTACGAAATTAACAATATAAACAGTTATTTTTGGGAATACAAAATTAATTATTAATAAGATTTCTGTATAACGTGCTAAATTCCCAATTTTTCATATATGATAAATATATATATGTCTATGTATGTCCTTTATTTATCTAAAAAAAAATAATATGAATACAAAAAAAATGTACAATTAAATATTTAAATAAAAGGTTCACGGAGAACATAGGGCGTCAATATCATAAGTACACTGAAATTTATTGTTGAGGGTAAGGCTAGCTTCTCTCCAATATGAAAAATATCTCTTTCCGCCGAGCAATTTCACTCGAGAGCAAATCCGGGGAGTAGGACGGAAGAAAAAGCTATTAGTTATAAATTCATGGATTTTAATGAGCCAACGAAATTTACTTTTTTCCATTTCCTCCTCAAATCGCGCTATAGGAATGGGCAAAAAATATCGATAAATCAAAATATCGATAATTAAAAAAAAATAATCGATATATATCGCCGATATTTAAAATCGATATTTTTTAAAGTCAGTCTTCATTAAAAACTCAAAATTTTAGCCGTGTTTCAATCATATCATTTTTTAAGAATTGGCATCACCGCATGCATCATATGTTTTTTTTACTAATATGAAGATCTAAAATGATTGGCATTTATAAGACGAAGAATTAAGAAAAAAGCTGGGCTTTCATATTGTATGTTTTCACATACAATAAAGTCAAACGAACTTGAAAAGATTTATTTGATGCAGTTTTTGGAATAATAATAAGATTTGTGCATATACATACATATACTAGGAATGGGCAAAATATATCGATATATCAAAATATCGATATTTAAAAAAAAATATATAAATATCGCCGATATTTAAAATACCGATATATCGATGTATCGATATTGAAATACGACTATCGAATTCGATATTTTTTACAGTCAGTCTTCATTAAAAACTCAAAATTTTAGACGTTTTTCAAACAATATGTTTTTTTAAGAATTGGCATCACTTAACTTATATGAATATCTATAACTCCCCGTCTACAACTGACTTGATTTGCTGTTACAACGTGATGTTATAAAAGCGTTGTTAAAATATTTGCATTAACAACCGTGTTATATACATTTTTTAATTTGGTAATAGTTTCAGCGAAATACGTTCGATATATCGATACATCGATATTTTTTAAATAAACATATCCCTAACATATACATACATATATATACAATTTTTTAATTTGGTTATAGTTCCAGCAAAATACTCTCGATATATCGATATTTTTTAAATAATAAATATCGATACTCTTACAAAATATCGATTCGAAATATTTTTTAATTTGCCCATCCCTAGTGCGCTATCAGTGCCTGTCAAACACAAACTAAATGACGCAGAAAGTGATTCTGAGCCGGTCGGTATACTTAAAGGTGTGTCTTGGACCAATATTTCAAGGTGTCACAAACATATACACAAAAGCATAATACCCTCTCCACTATTGTGGTGTGGTTATAAAAATAGAAGCACGAGGGCAATAAGGGGTCATTTTCTACCTCTCCGAAACTATCTAACAGATTTTAATGAAATTTAAAACAAAGACTCGATTCATATAGCCATACACTCTCGAAAATTTATTTTTAAAAGCTGTGGTGTAGGGTATCTTTTGATCGAGCTATTTGTTTTACTTAGGTTTATAAGATTTAGAATTGATTAAGTTATTTCTGCGAAGATTTAACAAAACTTGTTAAAACCTTAAAAAAAATGTTTAATTTTTAATATTATACAATTTATTTACATCTTTTTTTAAATGTTTTTGTAAATTTTATAAATGTTAGGTACGTTTTATAAAGCATTTCAAGCTTTTTTTTAAATATTTTGATATTTTAATATTTGAAATCCATTATATTAAGGCAGAATTAGTCTTTACTTTCTGCTTCTGTTCTGTTCTGTTCCGTGCCGTCCTGTTACGAAATTGTAATAGTTACTTTTTCTGTATTAACTTATCAGCCATTTATGACAAATTTATTAGTTTTGCACCGTCCATTGTTTTATTTTAAATAACTTTAATGCACATAAATTTGAAGAAATTAATTTTTATGAATTCTTAAAATCAAAAAACAGTTTATTTCAATATAAATATGTATTTTTTATTATTTATTTTGCTGTCACTTACAATTTATTAACAAGTTTTTGACCAAATTGGACCGCAACAGAACAGAAAAACTAATCAATTTCACTGGTTTTTTAATAACAAAAACAAATCGGCTGATTAGTAACAGAACAGAAAGTAAAGACTTATTCTGCCTTTAGATATGTTTTATAATTTTTTTTATATTAAATTTAAAGAGTTAAGTACTTTTCTTTATAGATTTTTATAGAATGCATTTCCTTAATTTCTTCTTTTGTTCAAATTTGGCACACATTTTTTAATTAACCCATTTTTAATTCTTCGAAAAAAAATTTATACTAAAATTTTTCTCATATATTTTGGCAATCCGACTTGAAATTAAATTTAAAATATGATTTTATTATTTTTTTCAACATTTTACAATGCACTGTTTACATGTTTTTGTTTGATTTGCTTTATTTAATTAAAATTAATAATCATTTAAGCCAAGAAACTTTAGAGAACTTATTTAGTATTTTTATAAAAAGTTTTAGGCAATTCATAATACATTTAGCTGAAAAAGAACAATTTATTACTTTTTTCGCACTTCCACTATAAATTTTTCGTTTTCTTCTTATAAAAAATTTCACAAATTCGCTTAGCAAAAATATATAATTTCGAAACTCAAATAACCGTTATTAGTAAAATAAATCCACGTAAAATTTCACTTCCGCTTAAATATGAGATTCACGCGTATATTCACTTCTCTTATTTTATCTATCCGTGAGTGTTGCCGGTTGACATGCGAATGAATTTTGAAATTACTTTTGCTCATTCATTTCAATCGGTTTGACAATTATCCATCTTCTACTTTAATGCAACCCATACCACAACACTATCAAACATGTTGGAACCTTTTAAATACAAACATGTTGCAAGTAAACACAAAGTTATTGTTTTATTTTTTATTATGTATTTTTGGAAGAAAATCTTTCGGGAAAACTAAAATGTTTTACTAAATTTTTTGTTGTTTCTGGTTTTTAAGGTAAAAAAAAAACAATCAAAATTCATTCAATAATAAATTAGTTTAAATTGTATAGAATTTGTTAATTTAATTTGATTTAAGAAAATGTTTTGTTATGGACGAATGAAAATAGGTCAAAGAGAAAATTTATATTGGGGGTTTGAAGTCTTGCGATGCAATTTAAAACGATTTTAAAACATACGATTTTGATGGGCTAGACAAATTTTTGACATACAAAATACGTTTTTTCTTTTCTTTATTGCTTTTGGTCAATAATTATAAAAATTAACATTTAATTAAATAAAAAGTAATTAGCTTTCAATCTGATTTAAATTTCACTTAAAGATACAGAAAATGCTTTAAAACATACAACAGTATTTTTCTTTAGGTATTTATATTGTAAATAAATATGTATGTATGTATGTATATCGAAAAACCTGAATTTAGATTTAAAAAAATATATTATTAGGGATTATCGTTATTTTCTTCTGTTTCTAAATACATATTTGACGTTAGTTAAAAAGACATTAGTCAAAAAAAAAAAATGCAATTTAAGTTTTGGATTGGTTACACAGTACTTTTCGTTTATAGTCACTACCGGTTTTAGTCCCATTAGCGATATAGTCCATGTTTGGTGTTCTCAAATCCGCAAGTTTTTGTGTATTCGAATTTTCTGTTCGAAAAAACTTTTGTTGATTTAGCTAATTTGCTAACCGCCGCATGATACCCAAAGTCTAATATTTATTAAAAATCGAGAAAGCTTTAAAGAATCACAAGAAACAAACGCGAATATAGCTAAAATTTGCAAAACTAAAATTTATTTGAAATCGTTAAATGGATTAAAAAAAAAAAAATGTCGGAAAATAACAAAAAAAAAATTGCAAAAATTCTGGAAAATGTTTAATATTGCAAACAAGTCATAAAATTGATTAAAAGTCCCTAAAACTATAAGGAATGGCAAATTCGTAAAAATTTGATAACAGCGGATTGATAGCAAAGTCTGTAGGCCCTATTCATAAACAATATACCATGCTTATAACAGGTTTATAAGACGAATTTTAATTAATTGAAAATTTGTTTAGTTAACTTTTAATAAAACTGAAACATTTTTTATGAATAAGGGGGTACTTATTGTTTTACTATTTATTATAAATCGTTAAAGAATCAGAAAACTTCCAGGAACAAATCGCTTTTATCGCGAGCATGGCTAAAATTTTCGGAAAATTTGAAACAAACCCAAAAACTAATTTGAAATCGCTTATCGATTAAAAAAAAGCAAATTGCTGGAAAAGAACATAAAAAGCGTTAAAAAATTAGCTATACTACATCAAAATGAAAAAGTCGATTTAAAATTTTGGGTAAATTAGCGCCTTTTGTCCGATTAATGGTGTTTTCTTTTCTAAAAAATAATGATGCATTATAGTTGTGTAATAAATTTATTATCTTACACGAACCCTTACAAAGTGATACATTTTTGTAAATTACAATGGAACAAGATAATAGCTACGTTTTACACTCAACACTAATGTGTATTTAGCGTGTTAAATATTGAATGCAAGGTTTGTACTAAAAGCGATATTCACCACGGTTGTAGCAATTTTCAACATTAAATTTTCTTACAATTCCAATAAGCGTTAACAGCACTGATTTTCAATAATTAATGTCAGCTGTTGTATAATAAAAGTAAAACAAACGAAAAACAAAAAGTTTTTATATCCATCCAAGGCGAATTTATTACAGGTGGTCTTAAAAGCCCTGCTGATATTAACTAAAATCACTGTTAGATGTCAAAGTTTTGTTAATTCTCTTTTATTATCTTTGTTTCTGTTTTGTTTTATTTCTGTTTTTGACATTGTACAATGATTTTACAAAAACAAATTGCTTGTGGTTTTTGTACGAGTTGTACTTGTTGTAGTACCGAGATTACCTGGGATGAATTCGCCTTGTATCCATCACAATATAACTAAAAATCACAATATAACGCAAATTGTCCGCAAACACAAGAAAAAAATACTTGCTTGCATAAAAAAGGACTTTACGCAGATGCAAAAAAGGGTATAACTGCGGGTAAGAAATGGAACAAATTTGCCATTTATTGTTGCAACATGTTTAGAAAGGAAAACGACAACTTCTCACATTTTTGCATATATTTTTAGAATGGAACAAAAACCCGCACGAATGGTAGCATATATGGAACATTATTGTCAGAAAAGAAAACACCATAAGACAAATTTGTACATCTCTGTTTAAGTTAAATTCAATTGACAGAAATAACAAATTGACATCAGTTAATTAGGAGTTTAAAAGCCTTTGATCATTCGATAATCCTAGTTTATTAAAAAGTGTTTTGCAAATAAAGAAGTTGAAGAAATGGCAGTTTTTTGGCTTGTATTTACATAAGCAGCGGTTCTACCAACTTTTCATTAAATTTTCCACTTGTACAACTCTGCCATCGTTTCGAACGGGTACGAAAGTCGTAATACACAGGGATAATACTCTCTATTGCAATACGAAACAAAATGTTAGTAAGTCTATTGTTTGTTTCGCATGTTTTAATTTTTTTTTCGCAAATTATTTATTTTTTTTTTTTAAAAAGCTAAAAAAAATAATTATATTCAACATTTTTCATTTTTCGGGTACTCTGTTCAAATTTGTGAAAAATGTTGAGCAACATTTATTATTCCACACGAAAATTTTGACTTGAATCGATGTTACCTATCATGCGAGTTTGTACAATTTGCCGATTTTATCCTGCAAAGTATGCGACATTGTTTTGCGTATGTAAACAAACCCCACATGTATTTTACTATGACGTTTTGACAGCATTTCACGTGAAATGTTGAACAGAGTACCAGGCTTAATAACACAAGCTAACATACCAAAATGTTCAAGCCAACTAGCCATTCAGCCTTATTCCGGTTGTCGATGTCGTAATCGCTCAAGGCGGTTTTTGTAAGAGATTAAAGAACACTGGTTGTTCTTGATCGATTACGACAACGACAACCGGAATAAAGCTGAATATTTGAGGGGTATAGATACAAAGACTGCAATGTCCACTTTTTTCACAAACGTAACTAATAATACCTCTTAGTTGTAGTTAATGAATGTTTCCAATTAGTGAATATTACATTACCAGAAACACTTTTATCCCATAAAAAAGTATGATGTAAAAACGGCGATGTCTATTTGAGATTGTCGTTTTTGCAATGATCACAGTTTGTTAAGCTCCTTTTCTCTCAACTATTTGCTTAAATGCACGCTATTTTTTTTATTCTGTTTCTTTTTTGCAAAACAAAACTAAAACAAGTTAGAGTGCTATATTCGGCTGTGCCGAATCTTTGATACCCTCCACCGACAGTTCGAATGTTTTAAGAGAAATATCTATATGATGTCTATTTGTTATTAATTTATCTTTATAAAAAGAAACATCTGCATTAAAATTGGTTGCGGTTTAAACCTATATTAAATAATTGACTAACAATCAGAAAGTTTTATGACATTTTTTTTTAGCAATTTTAACAAGCTTGAGTAAAATGTCATGATCCGTCACAGTTTAAGACGAATTTAAATGATTTTCAGGAGAATAATTTATATTGGAGCCATGGTAAGCTATGATACAATCATCTTAAAACTCTGCAGAGTGATTTCTGGTATTAAAAGTCATAAATTTCAATACAGTGGAGAAATTAGTTTTAGCGTTTGCCGTGAATTTCAGAAGGCTGCTTTAAATGAATCTAAGGGTTATTATGGACTGTATATCATAAGATTACATAACATTTTTTCTGGCCATATGAAACTAAGTAGGAAGAAAGTTTACCGCAATATCTATATCTGCTACGGTTTTAGGCGTATTTAACTATTTTACCAGAGTGGGCTTTATATGAGGACTATAGTAAATTATGGACCGATCATCACGAAATTTATTAGTGTGATTTTTAGTAATATAAAACTGTGAAGTATTCAGTTTTATTCTGTAAGCATTATTTTGTACGGTTTTAGGCGTACTGAACTGTTTTCCGGGAGTAGGGTTTGATATGGGGCCTATGGTAAAAAATGGACCGATCTTTACAAAATTTGATAGTCTTGTTTTCAGTCCTATAAAACTGCGATGTACCAAATTTTATTATGATAGCATTATTAATTAGGATTTTAGGCGTACTAAACTGTTTTCCGGTAGCAGGGTTTATATGGGGCCTAGGGTAAATTATGGACCGATCTTCGCGAAATTTTACAGGGTGATTTCCAAAAAACGAATTTTTGCAAAATCTTATGTCATTCCGTGCATTTTTCCACCATTTATGTTACTTTTTGTAACAAAATTATCAATTTTTTTAAGTGGTGGTTCCACATTTTGAATCATAGCTCTGATCCTATCGAACCGATTTTGCTGGATTTCAATCCCAAACTGCTTAGGATAACTACAAGCAATTTGACACCAAGTTTGTTTATTTCTTTTGACGTACATGGCTAAATCGACTTAGAATTACTCAAGGACCCAGAATATATAAGCTTGATGGGGTCTGAGATGAATAATAAAAAAGTTTCACACGGAATGACAAACTTAGTATACCGTCTTCACAACTAATTGTGGTGGAGGGTATAAAGAAATTAAAAAATCTAACAAATTACTTTTTTTAAGAAACAGTTAGTTTTATTGTTAATTTTATAACTTTGTCATTAGTCGTAATTATGGAGCTAAGTTGTTATGAAGTTCTTTCAAATCAATCAAGAAAAACCTAAGCCTTTGTTAAGTTTAAGAATTTTATAACTACTGTTTAAATGTGGACATTGCAGTCTTTGCATCGATACCCCTCATTAGCATAATTTTATACCATTTTTTTGTATAAAACGCTTAATATTTTACGAACGACCCTCCAAATCTCTTTCATTTGAGTTGCTGAACTCATTTTGGTAAGTACATATGGGTAATTCCATGTCAAAACGACCAAGAGTGGGACACGACCCCTTCCGATTTTAATGAAATTTGGTGAGAGGGCTCCTTTTATCTTATAAGGAACATATATGAACGAAAAAAAATTTTAAAATTTTTTTTTCAAAAGTTATGTCATATTCAAAATGTCATAATTTCGCCGAATTTCGTCAAGCGGCTGAGCGATGAGCGTCAAAAAATTAAAACATATGAAATACTACTGAAGTGGCCACGCAATGAGCGGCATGTGAGCGAAATTTTTGAGCGGCTAAGCGGCGTCGCTCAGGAATAAATCTTGTTCTAATTTTTAGTTGTTTTCTGAGCGTCAAAAAATAAACATGGCAAAAGTAAATATGGAGCTTATAATTCCATCCGTACAAAGCCGACCGAATTAAGGCAAGACAGATTACCAAATTTTAAAAATAAAAATTGTACCGGGAAATTATTTTTTTGTTTTGTCAATTTGATGTTAACTTTTTGCAACAGCAAATCAAAGGATTTCACAGACAAACGGCAGTATTGTTTTGGGTAGATTTGTATATTAATGGTTTAATTCCCCTTGCTTGATTCATAGGAGGAACACCAAGGCCTGTTCGTCGATTTCGATATGTGTATATATATATATATTTATACCCACATAACAATAGTGGAGATAACATTAAACAAGCCACTCTTTACAATTTTAACAGCTAACCGCTCAGAAGTGACGCTCAGTAAAAAGCCACTTGCCACTCAAACTTGGCGCTTTGACGCTCATCGCTCAGCCGCTTGACGCTTAGCCGCTCATTGCGTGGCCTCGGCCTTAGTCGAATGTGTTGAGCTTATTTCTTCAATATCTCGAAAACTACTTGACATACGAAGATGATTTTAATGTCATTTTAAAGAGAATACTTGGGGCTCAAGCAATATATTGGATTTTGAGCAATAAGTACACTGTGTAAGTTGCAAAAAACAGACCAGCCGCGCACTTGGCATTTTACCCTAATTGAGGACGCTGAATCCAGTGGTGCTAACCGTTTTTTTAGGTTAGCTCTTGTTTTCAAGATATACCGTTATTTCAAAAATGTAAGAGGCTGCACAGCAAAAACGGTTTAGTTTATTGAAATAACTAAAAAAACCGAAATTCGGCAATAAATAATAAAGTGGGGTTGGTCATACATTTGACCCATCTAGGAGCATCCTACGCGCTGCAGGGGCCAAATTAAAGAATTATATTAAGCCGAAATATTTGTATGGTACAGCGCGTAGTATGCCCCTAGATGGGTCAAATGTATGACCAACCTTACTTTATTATTTATTGCCGAATTTCGTTTTTTTTAGTTATTTCAATAAACTAACCCGTTTTTGAGTTACATATATCTTGAAAACAAGAGCTAATCTAAAAAAGCGGTTAGCACCACTGGATTCAGCGTCCTCAATTAGGGTAAAATGCCAAGTGCGCGGCTGGTCTGTTTTTTGCAACTTGCACAGTGTACTTATTGCTCAAAATTACAATAATAAAATTCGATTTTAATATTATTTTTTTAAAGGTTGCGAAAGGAAAAAAATCATATCTTAAAAAAGAAAAAAAACACCTCCTTTCAGAATTATTTAAGAACAGTTTGAGGTATTATACAAAAAAAAAATCAGACAAATAAAAAAATAGGTTTTTGACTAAGTCTGTTTTTAAAATTTAATATTTTGCAGATATTTCATTTTTCAAAAAAAAAAAAATTTTTTTTACCAATATATTGGTTGTAGCCCCAAGTATTCTCTTTAAAATGACATTAACATCATCTTCGTATGTCAAGTTGTTTTCGAGATATTGAAGAAATAAGCTCAACACATTCGGCTTATTCGGCGAAATCATGACATTTTGAATATGACATAACTTTTGAAAAAAAAAAATGATATTCAAAATTATCAGCCGTATTCATGAACATTTGAAATTTTGCATGAAGTTAGTGCAAAGATTATTCATAACATACTACCAAACTCTGGCTCGGTATAGAAACTTTTATAACGGTATATATCTGTATTAAAATTAAATGAACCAAACCAAAAAAAAAAGTTGAAAAAATTGTGAAGGTATGTATTTTATTATTCATATATAAATATGTTTATGAATTATATTTTATTTATTAATTTCAACTAAAAATATAAGGTTCATATAGAGATCATTAAATGACATAAAAAAGAAAAAAAGTTAATTAAATAATTTATGTTGTATAAAAAGACCTTGTATTTATTAATGTACTTACGGCCATTTTCACCAAGTTCGGTTAAAACTAACTTTCAATTAAAGTTTCGGTTACCAATATGTTTTGACAGCTATTACATAGTTAATTATAACCGAACTTGGTGAAAATGGCCGTTAGTGTAAAAAAACTCTTACAAATTACAAATTTATTTCATTTTAAGATTTATTATCTTCTTAAATACTGATAAAAAACAAACATCAAAAATAATTTTTTAATATAAAAGTGACCTTGAGCTTGAAGATTTATTGTGAAAAATATATTAAAAAGGTCAAAGAAAAAAACTAAATAATTTTTTTTTTTTAATATTTTAAACATTTTCGCGAGTTTTAGTGGGTACTACGACTCCGAATCCGGTTTAAGAGCCCCAACTCCGACCCCACAGCCCTGGAAATTACAATACAATTTAAATGAGAACTTCGATCGAATGCCATAATTTTCTCCCTGGCGCCTAATTCTGGCGGTCGTAATCGAGTACTTTCTTGATTCGAAAGCAATTTTGTATAATTCTTTCAGTCTATACTGAACGAATCAAACTTATTTTTTCAGTATTGTGAAACTCAAATTAATGCTTTACAACACCGATTCGTTCAGTATTGACTGAAATAATTAGATATTAAATTGCTTTCGAATCGAAGAAGTACTCGATCACGACTGCCAGAATCAGGCGACTGTACTTGTTTTTCGTTTCTAAAAGAACATAGTAATTCACGTATATTGTCGTCAATTTGCGTTAAACACAAATTTCCTTTTTCATATTTTTCAGGATTGCAACAGTCTGAAGGTGAATTTGTTCTGCAAGTTATATTCAGCCTGATTACGATTGGCGTATATGTACTTCATTAAGATCTTCATATACAACTATTATGTCTAATTGTGTCTATCTTCACACTTATGGTGTTTTCTTTTCTACAAAAAAATGTGACATTTTATTTAAAAAAAATGCAATTTGGTGTATGTTTCTTAAAAATTTGTAAGAAACAGAACCAAATTGCATTTTTTTTTAAATAAAATATCACATTTTTTTGTAGAAAAGAAAACACCATTAATCTTACAATATGATCAATTGCATGTTCCACAAAACTGCCCTTAAAAAATTATTCAAAAACAATGCACCTAGAAAAGCTTAATTCTCAAACAGAATTTATTCTTTCTTTTTTAATTCCTCAAGTAAATTATATGAAAAATTGCTTTCAAATTTCTGTAGTTCAACTCCACATGCATGCCAGGGGGGCTACTCTCTATTGCGATGCGAAAACAAATTCGATGCGAAAGCTAAATGCCAACTTGGTACTCTCCATCACTTTCGCAAAATGTTTTGAAAATGGAGCGATACTGGCAACAAAAATTAAAGATAGCGCAGATTGACAGTAAATAAAATTAAGTATGATTTGCGAAAAGAAAAAAAGTGCGCAAACGCATTAAAGAGTACCAATCGCTAGATTTGCTAACATTTTCTTTCGCATCGCAATAGAGTAGCCCTCAGGCATCAAAGACGTCTCCAAATGTTAACCGTAAAGTTTCCACTATTTTATATTTTCCCATAGTTCATCGCATTTAAAGAAATCGTTATAAGCGAGTGCGTTCGTAAATGCATCACTGCGCTGCATCAGTAATTTCAAATCGTTATATATTTATCAGTGAAGTAAATGTGGGCCAAAAAATTGTGAAATACTCCACAAAAATAATAGAAATACAATAAAAAAAAAAAAAAAAATATAATTATTTTTTATCGGCTTTATAAAAAGTTTGCTTTTCTGATGCAGCGCAGTGATGCATTTACGAACGCACCCAGCCTTTGACACGTTTTCTAAAAATTATTTTATTTTATCATCTACAAAAGTAAACGACCAACGAGTGGCACAATCTATTAGAGGTTTCGTAAAATTATGGCCCCTATTACGGTTCACAAGTCAACTCAGTTGAGTTGGAAATAAAACAACTGGTAATAAACATATTTTCCGCTAGCACAAGTGTTGACATTTAATTTTTTCTATTTGAAAAATTATATTATTTTTTTAATACCGAAACGGATAAACTGTTATAAACCGATATTAAAGGAAACGGTACACGTATACCGGTTTTTTAGGTATCGGTATTAATACCGGTATTCTACTTAAACGGTATTGGTATTGCCAACCTTGAAAAAAATAATTTCGGTAACGGTATTAATACCGTTATTACTGCTTTATTTTCAAACAATTTTGCGGAAGTAATAGAGACAACGTTGCCGTTGTGACACTAAAGTTTTTTTGTGATCTTTTTTTAATTTATCCCTTTGTATCATTTTAACAAAATTTATGACACTTTTTGAACCTTTTTGAAAATAACTACAAGTTTCCATATTTTGCAATTTTCTCTATTAAAAAAAAAACATGAGCAAGATTAGTAGTGCATATTTACTCCGTTGCAAATAAATGTAAACACTTATAAATTGAACATTTTCGTGGGTTTTAATATAAAATAGAGATTTAAATTAATTAAAAAGAAAAAATTTATTTTAATTTGCTTGTGTATAATTGTAAACAAATGCAGTAGGGAATGGTAAATGAATTCCAAAATCGATTTTCGATCGACTTTTTTTATTTCGGTTTTTGAAATCGATTAATCGTTTAAGATTAATTTGCAAACTTATACCTAATATCACAAAGGGGGATACACCAGCATTTTTTTGGCAAACTACTGGAGAAATTGAACTGAGATTTTTAGTGGGTAGATTTGACTACTTTTTATATATTTCGTGTAAAAAGTGAAAATGTGTAAATTTTGAGATGTCCTTTAGAGGAACAAGTGCATTTACATTTCACATACTAAAATTTTATTCTTATATAGTCAGTCAGGCCTGTCACATAAATTAATTCCGATCGAAAGTGGAAGTGATTTCGTATCTTGCTTCACATAAAACGAAATCAATTTTGATCGGAATTGATTTCTGTGACAAGTCTAAATGTATGAATAGTATTTCAAAGGATTATGACAATAGTTCCTGATCAGTGCCGACTGTTTATTTGCTAAGTTACTATTAAGTTAGTTTTAGAAAAAAAATTTTTGTATGTCGTTGATGTCAGAAAGATGCAGAGATATTTCCTTGTAATTTCGTTTTTGATAGGATAAATTACATACTTTTGGTTTTTTTCACTCTACTTATAACTACCCAGGCTGAAATTACGACTCTTCTAAATATTATGTACCGCCACAACCCTGTAAATACAAATTGTGACTTTACCAAAAATATGGTACCATCACAACACTGTAGATCAAAGATGCCCAGTAGTGGCTGATATCAGCAAATTAAACTCACACGTATACTTACGCTCTTTTGTTTGATCGTCAATCAACCAATAGGAAATCAGCATGTTGAGTGGGAGAGACAAACTACACTCGCAGAACTTCTGTGTCTTATTTTACATTTTAATCGTCATCGAGACTGCTGTCAGTGAACACATAAATTGAAATTATTGCGATATATTAATGATGTCAGCCGAAAAGTATTCTATGTTACAAAATGCTTTTGATGACATGCAATGTCTTATTTGTCATAAGACATTTAAAAAAACTAAGAAATATCATTTTAAAAAACATTTTGAAGATGTTCACAAAGAAATGAAATATTTGCAGGGGGAAGAAAAAGAAAAACAAATTAAAATGTATAAGAAAATTTCATTGAAGTATTTATCTTTATTTCCCTCAACGTATCTTTGCGAACAAATATTTTCAGATTTGAATTATATTTGCTCAAAAAAACGCAATAAGCTGAATTCTTCTAGTTTGAGAAATATAATTTTAATCTCGTTGACGACTAAATAAAATGAATAGCAAATTGTTTTCTTTCAGTGTTATTTCGTCACTCTCACCAATACTACTACCTTGGGCATCTTTGTATTGATGTTAATAGTACCCCCTGCTTAGGGGTGAAACGATACCTCTAAGGTATCGATACTTTTACTCGATGTGGTATCGCTTGTAAAGTATCGATACGTACTTATTATCGGCAAAAAAGTATCGATACTTACTTGTATCGGTACTTGTATCGTTTGTATGATAAAAGAATAGAAAGCAGCATTTCAAAACTTTCTTAATAGTGTTTTAGTACTATACAATATAATAAAAACAACGACCTATTATAATTGTTGTGCAAAATGAAAAGTGTAAAGATTGAGACCACTTTTAGTTACCACCTTGTACCAATTTCCTTTCGAAAAATCTTTTTTATCTTAGGAAACAAAATTTTATAGAAAGTTCAGTGTAACAACCTTCATTCACCTTTTATTCCAGAAATCAACAATGTCACTATGTATTTATTTTAAATGTTAATATGTATTTTATTTTTAAAATGATAAATATGGGCATTTCCGTCAAAAGGTCCACCGTGACCGAAAATTTAAAAGTTATTAAAAGCTGATTATTTTACGATATATTCTTATAGAGAAATATTTAGATTTTACCAATTTTAAACATTTACCCATAAATTTGTTCACTTAGATGAACAATCAGACTGCAAAGTTGTGCAAACGTAATTTCTTATTTGTGAGAATGTTTTATTGTATGTTTTTTTTAATATTATCTTCCTTAAAAGAGGTGATATTTGATGAAAATTATTCCAAAATAAATGTCTTTCATAGTCTGTAATCTAAGGAACAGTTCAAAGAGAAATATGCTATTCGGATTAACGGTAAATTTTTATTTTGTGTTAATCTTTATTCAGTTTAATTATTATGGAAAAAATTTCACGTTCGGAATGTCACGTATCGACCCAGATTTTGGCTTAAATAAAAAAATATACAGAAGATTTTGGAATCAAACCAAAGACATTTTAATGTTACATTGCTACGTAAAGTTCTGAAAGTAGTTTGACTAAAAAATTGTGCCAGGTTTCGCTGAATTACGCCTTTTTATACATGGTCATAAAAACTACTTCTATTTTTTTCACATTCTAACCGCTACTTCTTTTGCCATTATCTTTGACCTAGAATCGCGCCCTCCATAAACTTTAGCATAGATAACAGTGCTTAAATTTAAGGGTTAAAAGAACGTAAAAATATTTGTTGTTTAAGATGTTATTGCATTTTTGATGCGTACGACCGTCACGTTTAACACTTTGGATTTACCCATATATAATAAAGGGTAGTAAACCAATAATCCACGATGTTAATTGTGAGTCACTGCTTAACGTCAAGTTTTTAGCGCAACTTAAATTGATCTTTCTTTGTTTCAGTATTTGACTACTTCTACCATTAAGAGGTACACAATTGTGCATCGCGTTATGATTGTTAAAGCTTTTTACGAAAATTTGCGTTCAATCAAAATGCATTTCGTCGTGATTTTTTTGGTCAGCATAATCGACCAAATTACCAAATTTCAGCAAACCGGGTCTGTAGAAATGGAAAAACATATGCACATGCTGCCCAGTTAGTTCTGCGGCTGGCGGCGTTATCGGGCCTTACTTCTTCGAAAATGAGGTCGGCCAAGCAATTACTGCGAATGGTGTTCGCTATCGCGAGATGATAACGGACTTTCTATAGCCAAAAATTGAGGAAATGGACCTAGACGATATGTGGGTTATAGGTGCCAAACGGGACCAGGTTTTTTGAAACCCGAGATTCGGGATTTTTAATTAAAAAAAGGGGATCCCGGGACGAATCGGGATTTTTCGGGATTTCATATATAAAAGCCAATTTGTAAAATTCATATAATTATAATTGATTGTTTATGTATAAGTATTAAAACAAATTAATTCATGAAGAAAATTAAACTCATTACAAAATAAAACAGTTTAATGTATTCTTTTAAAGTAATATTGAAGTATTATATATTAAAACTTATATTGTAAAAAGCTTCTCAAACAAATTAATGACGTCGGGTAACACTATGCAAGTTGAAAAAACAGACAAGCCGGGCACATGGCGTTTTAACATAATTAGGGTTCGCTGAATCCAGTGGTGCCCGCCGGTTTTTTTTTTTTGTTGGCTCTGGTTTTCGAGATATACCGTTATTTTGAAAATGGAGGAGGTTACACAACATATGTTCGTGTAACTCAAAAACGCTTTAGCTTATTGAAAAAACTAAAAAAAACGAAACTCCGCAATAAAATTATAAAATAACTTCTTTCTAACTGAAGTCGGTAGTACATCATATCCCTGTAGGGGAGGCTCCTGGGCATTTATGGGACTTTTTAATATATTTCTAGTCTGTATTGAACATTTTGTATGGGAGCCCCTTAAGAAATAGAGATAGCGGGTAGATACGTTAAAAATAAAAGATTGGGATGAAAAATAAAGTGGAGTCGGTCATACATTTGACCCATCTAGGGGCATTCTATGCGATGCAGGGGCCAAGTTTAAGAATTTAATTAAACCGCCAACAATTAGGTTAAAACGCCAGGTGCCCAGCTTGTCTCAAAATAAGTGTAAATTTCTTGCTTAGTGTAATTGATACTTTATTTAACTGCAAACATGTGCTGCCAACTAGACCAATGTTCGCATTCGTAAATTAATAGCTAAATGTATGCTATATGACAATATTTAATTCATTTTATTTAAAATATATATGCAAGTATTAATTTAATAAAATAAACTTAAACAAATATGTGTCCAAACCACTTTGGTAGAACCTCCTAAAGTTTTTAACACTTTTTTGGACAACTTGCATTTTGCGTTCGCAGTTCTATTATCATTAACTTAGAAAAAAGACTACACCTTCTGATTTTGTTTTCGTGGGTCAAAATGCATTGCATGTAACATTTATTCACTTGTGACTTTTTGTAACCAGTTAAAAATTAGGTGCATGACCAGTATGATTTAATATTAAATTTTTGAATTTTTACTAATCCCAAAATCTCGGGATTCGGGACTTAAATTTTTAGAATAATCCCGGGATTTCGGTATTCGGGATCGGCATCCCTAGTGATTGCTGGTCAATGTATTTCTTGATACCGTTACTACTGCTCCAGCTTTGGTAAATAATAAAAAATTTAAGATTAATTTCAATACCAAAGTGAAACGATTACTTTTGACCGATACCGAGTATTTTTTACCGAGACTACTTGGTACTCGGTTGTTAAGTATCGATTACAAAAATACTTGGTATTTATATAAAAGTATCGAATATTTACTTGTATTTACTCGTATCGTTTCATCCCTACCCCTGCTACGTCGGCACAGCGTCGTGGTGATTGTCTTTTTCTGCCTGGGTTGATTTAAATATCGCTCACACACTGGTCTGTTTGAATATTAGCATATTTTGACAGGAATGCCATGGCTTAATTCACCTGTTGTGTTTCTATAATATGTTGATTTTCACGAAGCTGACTTTCAGTGTTTGGTTTGGTACGATATGTTTACAACTCTTTTGTTCACTGTCCATTGATGAAATTAATTTCTGAAGAACAAGAGCCCTTATATTAAAGTTGGCAGTATACCAAGGGTACTAATAGATAAATACGTAAAACTACGTTACCTTGGAAAACTGCATAAGCATACCTACAGACCTATGTACGCACAAAAGTTAAAGTTTTATTGTGTATGCTCATAATTTATCGATTTAATTAAGATTAGCATTAAAAATTGGCAAAATTTTAATAAAAATAAAAAAATCGATTTTAAAAGCCCAATAATCGATTTCAGTATAAAATCGCATACGTAAATTAGATTGCAAAAAATCGATTTTCGATTGGAATCGAAATCGATTTACCATTCCCTAAAATGCAGATTTTTTATTTAACCAATCAAACTTCATAATTATTTTTTCCGACATTTTATTTTTTAAAACCCATTTATCGAATTCAAATAATTTTTAGGGGTTGTTTCCAATTTTGCAATTTTTTGCGAATTTTAGCTATGTTCGCGATAGAAGCGTTTTTTCCTCTTATATTTATGGTTCTTTACAGCTGTAACGATTTTTAATAAATATTAAACGTTGTTATCATGCCCATGTTTGCAAATTTTTGCGAATTTCCGCTAATTTAACAATTTTTACCGAATTTTCGTCATTCCTTATAGTTTTAGGCACTTTTAATCTATTTTATGGCTTTTTTGAAATATTAAAAATTTTTGCGAATTTTCGCGATTTTTGCAAACTTACCGAATTTTTGCGCAGCTTTGCTGCTTTTTCGTCGCAAACTATATAATTAATTTTTTTTTTGGTCTTTTAATAAATTCGCTTTATATTTTTACAAAACAATAAAATTATACAAATGCAAATATTATAACGACGGCATTTATTTCATATGTTTACTGTTTTAACATGCTTATTTTCTTTTTATTAAAAACAACCAAAAATTGCATTTAAATAGGTAAACACATGCTTCAAAACATAAAACAGATAATTCGAATATCGTTTTTATTTGTGTTCGAAAATAACAAAACCGACTTGTTTTCATGACACCAAATTAAACCAATATTGGTTTACAAAACCGACAAAAAGCAAAACCGACTTGGATTCTATGACACCCCTGATTGTTTACTTTTAGTTTTTTTGTATCAAATTAATTTAATTTTTATTTTTAATGTTTATTATAATTGAAGAAATATGTCATATGCATTTGCTCTGGCAACCACAGAAGTCTATTTGATGAAAAAATGTAAACAAAACTAAAATAGCGTCTGCAAAAAATATAGCGGCTTCCTAAATTTGTAAATTTAAAGGGCTCTGGAGACTTTCAAATAAACCCGTCAATCAGTGCATATGTGTTAGTGTCGTTTATTTGAGGCTTTTTTGGAGACGTATAAATAAACCCGTCAATCAACATTTGTAATTTTGATTTCATAGGGTTCGTTTCAAACAATGTCAAGTATTTATATTTTTTTTTCTTCCGTACATGACAACATACACAAAGCAAATAAATTTTTTTTTGTCAATCACAACTGGAGACTATCAAATAATCAGCCATCAAATAAAAAAATCAAAACTTTTTGATTTTCATCAAGCATTGCCGACAACGCGTATGCGTACCCGAAAAAGAACGACTGCACGCACACAACTATGTGATTGATGTATTTATTTGATAGTCTCCCGGGCGTTTTAAGGTTCTCTCGTATAAAATAATTAATATTAATGCAAAAACAAATAAAGGACTAATCATTTAAAGGGTATGTGATAATTTTATTATACATTAAAAAAAAAAAAAAAAAATGCTTAAAAAAACTTCAAGTGATTTGAAATCGTCATGCTGTAATGTAAGCTAACCGGTTTTAAAACACGAGATTTAAAAAATTTTTGTGGGAAGAATATCTTTTTAGGGATTTCAAATCACTTTACGAAAAAGTAATTTCAGAACATGCCTGTGTAGTACAAAAAACAAGTAGCTTTGAAAGTTTATTTCGTAAAATGTCGCATGCATTATTTTCACTCTCAGTTATTTTATCAAGCGATGGTTAAGTTTTTTATGTCTTTTAAAGTTTTTTTTTAAATTTACCCAGTTAACTAATTTCTTTTTTTTTAGCAAAACTTCATACACATTTAAATAAAACTTTATTTGAGATTTTTTTTTTTGTTTCGTTAATTCATTATGTGTTATGAGTTTATGTTTAAATGTATTTATTAATTAATGCAGATTTAGGTTTACATGATTTTTGTTCATTGAATAAAGTATGTATATATAAATAATTTTAAGTTTAATAATATATTTATATTTTTTTCCTTTTTACCGAGTTTTTGTTTTTATAAGCAAATATAAGCAGTTCGGGAAATTAAACTTAATCTAAGCACAAATTATTGAACATTTTTTGATTGTTAAAATATATTATCAGCCTTATTACGGTTCTCGATGTTGAAAAAGACTCTGTAGCAGATTAAAATAACACACACACATTTTATTTTGACGAACTCACTGTCGAATAAAAATTTTATTTCGACTACAATCGACTTACGGTATTACAGACATCGAGAACCGTAATAAGGACCCTTGTGTTCTTAAATCTACTATAAAATTCGACTTACGGTGTTACCGACAACGAGAACCGTAATTAGGCTGAAAATATTTTCTTAAATTACAAGGTGAATTCATTACAGGTAATCTCGATACTACCACAAGTACAACTCCTACAAAAACCACACAAAAAAATCGTTTATGTAAAATCATACAAATGTCGAAAACAGAAAAAAATAAACAAAATTTTGACAAGTTAACATAATAAAAGTTATCAGCTTGGCTGTTAGGTTCACCTGTAATGAGTTCGTCTTAATTATGTTATAATTTGTTTGTATTTTTATAAAAAAAATAAAATATTCTTTGCAGTAATAATTTAGAGTATGATTTCCTAAAATTTAAAAAAAAGAGTGAAAAATTAAAGAAATGCCTTTAATTATTTCTTTAAATTTTTATAAGCATCATGTAGGTTTTGTACATGGTTTATTTACTTAAGGTGGCCTCGTAGTTACAACAAACATTTTGTGTATTTCTTTTTTAATACGGGTTTACAATCATATATCATAGTGACGTGCTTAACATACCAACTTCAATACTCTTTATACACAAAAACATGAAAGCAAACCATAAACAGCTGGCCTATCGAGGCCACCTACCAATAATTTACTCATGGTTTTGTAGTTATGAATATATTTTTTATTTTTTAATTTATTTGTTTGTTTAGATTTAGAAATATTTGTTTATTTATGATAAGAAATAAATTACGAGAATTTTTGTTGTGTCGTATTTAGAATAGTTTACATTTAAATGTTGATCTGCTTTTTAACTGGCTTAGAAAACAGAAAATAAAGTAGAATAAACTTAAAATATTTTATTTACGCTAAAGAAAATAATTTTAAAAATAAAAAGAAATAATTATTTTAAATGATTGCTGGTTTAAGTGTTGGATGAAAGATGATTTACTGCCTGTCTGTTTTTTTAAAGTAAAATAAACATTTTCGTTTCAGAATTTATATTGAAACAAAGCTTTCGTTAAGAGGCAAAAAGAAAATTAAAGAAGAAAAACCAAACAATTTAACGTATAAAAGAAATATTACGGGTTTCAACTCAACTCTTGTTCGGTTGAAATTTTGCAGTTTTGTATTATTGTTTACAACTCTGTGTTAGTGTGGTTAACAAAAACATCAAAAAATTACAACATATCACTACCAACTGAGTAATGTTTTGAACCGTAATAGGGGCATATGTTCAAGTCATAAGAACTTTTCCATTAAATTCTTAGAAAATAAAATTAACTTTTAAAAGTCCTGCTTCCCGGCTGACTTCACTACTGCAACAACTCGCCCATGACAATTTCCAGAATCATTTTCTGGCGGAAATATTCCATGTTCTGTTGTGAGAATGTTATCTCGCGATTACGTGTTATATACTCCGCAAACATGCAACTGAAAACACCACAATCACTGCCATTCATTTGCCGCGGCACTCCTTGAACCGATTCAATTACAAAGCCACTGGTATTAAAGGATTTCTTACGTTTATCCATCGATTCATCCTTGAGGTATTGTTCCAGTGCCTTAAGTACACTAGGATTTGGTGTGCCCATTGAATCATAGTACTTGATGGTACGATTCTTTAAGTGTATTATTGCCATACACCAATGAACATTGCCTACGTGAACGGGAACAGGCACAATGTCCTTGGTAAAGATGTCGACTTTACGCGTCCAGCGCCTTACGCCAGCGTGCCCGTCTTGCAATAAACGAGGCACGAAAAAAGTATTCATAGCATAAACCGTCGGTAGGCCATGGGATTCGTGTTTCTTTTCACCACGTTCGGTGAGAAGATTCATGTAGAAATTAATTACTTCATCGTTAAGCCAATTGTGGCCACACAAGGTGTGTATGTCGCGTCTGCTGATGTTCAGGTTAAATTTGGAAACCAAGACCTAAAAATATAAAAACCACAAGCTGTTAACAAGTCTGCGCTTTTGTGCAGTTAAGTGATTGTACCTGATTTAATGGGCCGCAAATAGCTGCGTTAATGCGTGCTCTATGCTCTGGCTGAAGTTCCACAAATTCAGGTTCTTCAATTGCATCCTCAAAATCATCGACCACTAATAGTTCTGGGTCAACGATTTGGAATTTGCGCAGACGTTCTTGTATCTCTGCCTCAGCAGCTCGGCGTTCAGCTGTTAGTTTTTCAGTGCTAAAATAATCAATTAAAATATTTTTTTTTTAAAGTAATTTTAAAAGTGCTAAATTTTACAAAAGGCGTCTTAGAAGCATTGGATTTTAAGTCGTGTAATTTAAGTTAAAAGTAACTTACACTTTAACAGTTTCCTTAACTTCATCATGTCGGTTTTTTTTACGTTGTAACCATTTGGATTGCCAATTTTCCAACCAGTTTTCCTTAATGTGTGGAGAGGCATTAAACCGTTCTTTTAAAGAATTAACTGGCTCTACAAATGGTCTATAAAAATACAAAAAAAAAAAATGTTATTAGTTCTTTCACATTTTTCATACAAAGTTTTTCCACATACAAAGCATCTTTTTTAGGTTTCTCAACTTTATCTTCGCATATATTAATAATAGAGTTCTCCTCTTTCTGAATTTTAGCGCAAGCCGACAACACGTGACGTTCTTGATTTTCCAATTCGACAATCTCAGATATTTCATCGTCATCCACAATTATTGCAGCAGGCATAGAGTGCCTGGCCTTTAAAGAACGAGAATTTCTAAAATTAGAAATTCCCGTTATGGTGACATCGTCATCTGCGTCGTCATCATCCAAATTAATGGTGGATGAAAGTGGGGGACGTTTTAAAATCGGTTGACCAAAACCCGTGGCACGTTTGTTGGCAGCTGGAGAGCTGCGTGCAGAGGATGTTATAGCTGTGCCCAAAAGTAGACCAGATCGTCTTCGTTGAACTGCCGAATTCGAGGAGGAAAGTTTATTTTCACCTCCAGTTGAACTGTACAGACGTGGTACCATTTGTTCTAGTAACTGCTGATATTTTTCGCGTTCTTCGCTTTCCTTTTCTTGGTTTAGTATAGAAGAACGATTTTGAGTTGGCCAATGATTTGTGCGACTGTATAAACCGTTTAAGATGCGTGATGATTCAGAAGTCGAGGCAGCTGAAGATGAAATACTACTGCGGCCTCCCAGTACATGTCCAGTTCCCACATTTTGACGCAAGGTTTCGGCATAAGTGGGCTTGCGTCTGTTTTCCAATTGTAAAATGCTGCCTGTACTGGGTTCAATTAATGGAGGTGGTAGTGGTTTCTGTTGGGCAGATTTGAGACGCTCATCGGTTCGTATAATCGGAATGTTAAAGACTTCGGGTAAACGTTTAGCTGAAGCCGAACCCGAAGGTTTAATATTGAATCCCTTTATAATTATGGGTTCATCATCATCAGAAAATTCAACATCGGCATAGGAAGTATTCTTAATGAATTGCGGAGTAATATTAGGAGATAAAAACATAGATTTCCTTAGAGGTGGTTTATCTGAAGAAAAAGAGAGAAAATACTTTTAAAATTTGTATTTAAAATTAAAATTTACCCAAGTATCCACCATTAGAAGTCGAAGGACGATTGGACATCTCCAACAAAGTTCTGGAGCTTTGTGCTAAATTGTTGAATAAATATTGTTTATCGTATTTCTGTGACTTTTGCTGTTGATTATGATGCGACAGAGGTGGCAAAAACTCATTTACATCGTCTTCTTCGTTGCGTGCAGCAATATATTTTGGAAAACGATTCTCCACCTTGCGATATTTTATCTTCTGAGGACCGGCTGACTCACCGGCCGACCAATCGTCTGATCGCCTCTTTCGTTTACCCTCCTGATGGACAGTGCTAAAATTATTCGGCGATGGATTCCAATTAAATAAATGTCTCAATTTATTCAATATGTCGAGTCCCATTTGGGCTTCTTGTTTGCTGTTGAAATCGTTACTATAAGCGTATGCTGATCGACCGGTTGACGCTGCTTCAACAGTTTCTGAATCCGAATAATAATCACAATTGTTCTCGTCTTCTACGTAGAAGGCGTTTGCAGCAGCTGTGTCGTAAGCGTCTCTCTGAGTATTGTTATGTTGTTCTTGGCTATCGATTGGATATCTTTTAAGATTTGGAACTGATCGTCTAAATTGTGCGGGTACTAACTGTTGTAGTGGAGGTGGTGGTGGTAAAGAGTGACCGTTATATAATTTATGACGTAGATCGGTATCAATAGGAATTGCCTCCGGTACTGGTCTTCGAACTTTGCGGTTTAATGCTGAATTAACTTTAAATGTCTGTAAAAGAGAATAATTCCGTTTATTTTTCTTGTTACGCTATTGAAATAAAAGGATTTCTGTTTATATGTATATATGTATGTAAGTACATATTTTACCTAATAATTTTTTCAAATGACATTGTTTAATATAACGCATGTCTAACAGTGTTAAGACCGATATTTCTGTAATTAATGAAACATAATTTTTTTGAACTTAAATATTATACTTAATATTAGGTGTGTTCATTACTAAAAAAAAACAAAGTAAAAGAACGCTTTACCAGTAAAAAATCTTTATTAGCTAATATTATTTAATGAAATTTTACAAATAAATAAGTTTTTAATGCTTAATACAAACCAGATGAAATTTTTTTTTTAACTTTCAAAACGCATCCCACAAATTCCAAAAAACACCCGAAAATCCCGAAAAAAGATTTTTTTTTTTTTGTTTGCTGGATCTCAGGAATCCTAATACACAATTCTGTGGTTTTCATGGGCAACCGCGTATGTCTATTTTTTCGATTTTGAATTGTTGATGCCATATTGCTTAATTTAAAGCGCTCTTTATATTTTTTTTTTTAAATTTTTTAAAACAGATAGACCCGTTCCGATGTTTTAACTCAATTACAAAGTTCAAAAGGTGCAATATCTAACCCATAGTTTGCTCTAGAATGGTTTTTTCGGCTCTCATGAAAAATTTTATGTTAAGACATACGCGGTTACCCATGAAAACCACAGAATTATCATAAACACATTGGGTCAAATAAAATGTGCTTAAAATTTTTTTTTTATTGCTTTGCGAATGAATGGCATTTTCTCTGTCATAAAGTGAAAATTTGTAAAAATAAATAGGTTTATTTCGGAAGAGCCTTGCGTCCGCAGTGATTAAAGTTTTTTGAACAGCAATATTATACATGAAGAAGCCTTTCAGAAAATTATAGAAAATATATACATATATGTCGCTAAAGCCTAGATTACACTATCTCACAAGTCTTACGTATTCCATAATACTTAGTGAGATAGAAATCTAATGAGTTTTGTTGCGACTGTCAAAAAATCTTATGTAACATGACAGTTTGTATTCACACCATCACACAAAGTATAAACACTCACACATAAAAAATAATGCAACCCTGATCCAATCATGGTGGAATAAACAGGTGGCAGCACTACGCCAGATGACGATTTTTTGCTCTTGCATTCCCTACAAGAAATGCATAACCAAAACTAAAAAAAAAATTTTTTTACTAACACACTTGCAAAAATTTTACATTAGTTGTACCACTCTAACGTATATGTGAGAGTAGAACAACTTAAAATACTTCCTAGAAAATTACAATTTTTAATTTTTTTTGTCCTCCGCTTCACTAGCTGATTCTTGTGAAAATTTGTAAATTGTTAAAATTAAATACTGCAAAATATTATTTGCTATTGGTGTAAGGAAAAAAAATCCAGAGGATTCTCTTGAAATAATGAAGGTAATATACGAAGCGGTCGTGTGGAAAGGATCAGTCTTCCAACAGGTGGCGATCATTCGGGTGATGGCTGTGGCCGGGATACTCGTCCAAGATTTGGTGGTGGCAATAAAGGAGTAAATAATACCTGATATTAAAACACCTGATGACTTTTCAAGTAGATACATATGTATGTATGTATTAGGTTTTTTGGCCACAAGTTGTTAACAAATAAAATGGCTTTTTTAGATCTACGAGAAACTAATTGGTCACAAATACGTTTACCTCCATTTAAAATGAACTTTTATAAAGAAGATTCTATAACGAGATCCAGACCCATTCAGAGAATTCGTTCAACAGATAAAGAAGTGTCGGGTTATCTTGGTTCACATGTTTATGTACGCAATAATTCAGAAAGTGGAGATGAATTAGTTTTTGGAACACCCGGCCGTTGCTAGAGTTTGCAGCTAATAGAGTTGGAAATATGAGACATACATATGTATGTATGTATTTTGTATCCAATTAGAATTTATTTAATAAAAATTTTAATTTAAAATGAAAATTAAAAAATCTACAAAATTACCAGACGCAACTCTTGCGTTATGGGAGCAATCGCTCACGTCCCCCCGGGAGCTGCCAAAATGGAGTCAAATGTCACAATTTTTGGTAGAGAGGTATGAAGCAGTAAAGCGACTTAAGAGTATACGAAATTCTAAGGACTGTTTTACCCTATCGCACAAGTCACAGTCAGCCGTGCAGACGTATGTTTCCCAGGAAACGGTTAATTTTAATTGCAAATTGTGCAAAGAAGGCCACAGTTTGAGGAACTGCCCTAAGTTCCGCTCTTTCACTGTACAGCAAAGAGTGGACTATGTATTTCAAAATAAGTTTTGCAATAATTGTTTGGGGACTTCACACCTCAAAGCAAATTACAAAAGTAAATATACCTGTCTGGTCTGCAAGAAAACACATCATACCCTATTGCACATGACTAAGGGAGCTCCGGGTTTGTCTCAAGAGTCGCAGAGGATAGATAGTTCAACTAAAGGAATCAATTCACTAAATTCTCCCCGTAAAACGGTGCGAAAAGTTGAAGATGACCGCCAGGCAGAACGGGCAACAACATCCTCAAGGGTACAAGCCAATTGCTCTGCAGGGAATGAAAGCATTCTATTGCGGACTGCATTGATGCAAATTTAGCACCAGGGAGAAAAATTTACGGTAAAAGCAGAACAGAAAAGGTCAGAAGTCGCCTTTAGATCCCGTATAAAAAATCCTATTACGAAATCGTGGGGATAGGAGGCCAAAAGCAATCTGCATCTAAAGAATGCGAGCTTACGCTGTACGCGAAAAGAACAGACACAAGAATATTCATAAAAGCCATAGTGTTACCGAAAGTTACGAAGCGACTCCCAACCTGTTCATTCCAGGCGCCCAGCTGCAATGAGCTGGATAATCTAGATTTAGCCGATCCCTCATTCAATAAATCAGCACAAATAGATTTAATTCTCGGCAACGACTACGAGAGGTTTATAAATCTAGAGGGTATTAAAAAGGATGTTTGCGGCCAAGCGTCCGCGTATAATACCGTATTTGGCTGGGTGCTAAGTGGTCCCATGCAGGCCCAATTAGCGCACACTTTTACCACTTCACTGACTCAATCCGATAGTGGTGAGCTAAGTGCCCTTTTGAAAAGATTCTGGGAGGACGAAGAAATACCCACCGATCGGCCGAAGTCGGTAGAAGAAGAAAATTGCGAGAGAATTTATAAAGAAACTACCACAAGATGTGAAGATGGTAAATTTATGGTACGATTACCTTTCAAACCTGAATTTCCTGATAAAATCCATCTTGGATCATCCCGCTTTACCGCCCTGGCACAGAATGTTAGAATGGAGCAAACCCTAAATAAAAACCCCGAACTCAAGTCACAATACAAAGCCGTGCTAGAAGAATATTTAACGCTGGGGCACACGGAGGAAACAATTTCTCAGGAAATTCAATCTGATGGTAAATATGAATCTTTTTATTTACCCCATCATGCAGTGGTAAGACCCGAACATAAAACGACAAAGGTAAGGGTGGTATTTAATGCCTCCAGAAAAAGGAAGTCACAGGTAGCTCTGAATGACGTACTTTACACTGGGCCAACGCTTCAGAACGACCTAATAACAGTCATTCTAAATTGGAGAAGAATCGGTACGTTTTTAGTGGCGATATACAGAAAATATACCGGCAGATTTGGGTTCACCCGGAGGATAGAAAGTACCAGAGAATTGTATTTCAAAATCAGGCTGATGACCCAGTTAAGGATTACCAGTTAAAAACCGTAACTTTTGGCGTAAATTGTGACCCGTACCTAGCCGATCGCACCCTGCTGCAACTGGCCTCTGAATGTGAAATTACGTCCCCCGAAGCTGCGTCAATTCTTCGAGGCCAAACTTATGTAGACGACATATTAGCAGGAGGGTACACTATTGAAGAAAATCTTTTGACACTGAGACAGCTAATCAGTGTGTTGAAATCCGTTGGATTCCCTTTAAAAAAGATAACCGCTAATATTAATGATTTACTTTCTGATTTACCAGCCAAAGATTTATATGATTCCAATTTTCTTAGGTTTCACGAGGCAAGTTCCACCAATACCCTTGGAATTAAGTGGAATGCACTATCGGACGCATTCACTTACAGTTTTGAGCCTATGGAAAAGTTCACAAATTTAACAAAAAGGCAGATTTTGTCATCAGTTGCTAAACTGTTTGATCCTGCAGGATGGCTTACACCCATAGTCATCAGGGCAAAAATACTTATGCAGCGACTGGAGATCTCTCAAAAATTGAAGAAATTTCAATAAGTCGATGGATTCAGTACACCCCTGAAGACGAGGTACAGATTCATGGGTTCTGTGATGCGTCAAAGGCAGCATACTGCGCCACAGTGTATATTCGCTGCCAAACTGGGTCCCACAACACATATTCAAATTTATTGCTGGCAAAGTCTAGAGTAGCCCCTATACAAACGGTCTGTTTACCCCGTTTGGAACTGAAGCGAATCTGATAAAGTACGTTCAGACCGCACTCAATTTTACTAATTGTGAAACGCTTCTTTGGACGGATTCATCAATAGTGCTGGACTGGCTCTCGAAACCACCGTCAACATGGGAGACCTACGTGGCAAATAGAATTGCGCAGATACACCAGTTAGTTCCCAGCGCAACATGGCGGCATGTGCCAACTCATACAAACCCCGCAGACCTAGGTACACGAGGCTGCAAGTCGCAGGAGCTAGTAAATCACATGCAGTGGTGGTACGGACCTCCATGGTTGCATAAACCAATATCAGAATGGCCCAAGCGAAAGCCTTTGCAAGTAGGTGAAACCCCAGTTGAGGTCCATACGCTTTGTGTGGAGGTTCAACAAGATGGTGATGTTCTTGACAGATTTTCATCATACACAAGGGCTCTTCGTGTGATGGTGTATGTTTTCAAATTTTATAACAGAATCGCGGCCAAACTCAGGCCGGATATACCCCCAAGCAAGAGTGAAATAACTCTAAAGGAAATGAACCATGTTAAGATGAGGTTAATTGTCTGGGCTCAAAAGGCAATGTTTTATGGAGAATACCAACGTTTGCTAAAATCTCAACCAGTAGCAAAAAAATTACTTTAAAAACCTTAAACCCATTTCTGGATGCAAATTCTGTTATAAGGGTAAATGGCAGACTGGCTCAATCGTCTCTGCCCTACAATGAAAAGTATGGGTGCGTTCGTAAATGCATCACTGCGCTGCATCAGTGATTTAAAATCGTTATATTTTTATCAGTAAAGTAAATGTTACCCTCGCCTGGGTAACAATCTTGTCGAGATGCGAGGGCTTAAGTGCACTCTACGGTTCTGATCTTTGGGATGATGTATGTGATGAATGCGTCTTCGCGGGAGGTCGTGAACACTGAAGGGGTGTGCAACTAAAGGTTACTCATCTTGTCAAGATAATGAGGCGGTGGTGAATGGTACACTTCCGGTCCATTATCAGTACATATAGCATGGCGTGCCAACCCATGGGTTCGCTCCTTGCAAGGTGGGGGCTTTACCAGTGGTTGGGGCGCGAAATGTGCACTTTTAAGGACAACGTGGTTGGTAGCAGTGCCGAGGTCCTGTGTGGCTAGTTAGTGCGTAAAAAAACTAGTCGTTAACAGCTCCCCTCAGCGTCAGGGCAAAGCGCTGTTGTATGTTAGTTGCCTAGTCCACGCACGCCGTCACTGCGTGGTACGGTCCGTCTGAACGAGCCTACTCGTGGGAACAAAAATGAAGCCAATTTTAAAAACAAAAACTATAACAAGCACAAATAAAACGGAAAATGAGGACACGACGGACGAGATTGACCAGGGTCAGTCGGACGTCACGGTCTCTGAGTCGGAGAGTACCCTCTTGACTGTTCATGAGAACATATTTGAGCAGGAGAGACAGGTACTGACCGACCTATATGTGGATAGTCTTCTGGTACTATCGGGTGACTCCTGTGGTGAAACCGGGGCTACTCAGGGGTTAGAGAGGTTGACTCTGCTCTCTGACACGGAGCTTGATATTGATATATCAGCTCACAGTCAGACTGCAGAGCCTGCTACTCTTATCTGTGAAGCCAGGGGACATCAGAGGGGGCACTCGGGAGAAGATTGTCCACAAATTGTTCGGCAGGACGCCGTGGAGGACGAGCCAAGCGCCCCTCCACGAGATATTAAGAACTCCAGCCGAACGAAGAAGGAGAAGGCGCAGAACGGAACAAGGAGCTCTCTTGCATATCTGGACAAGATGGCGAAGCGAGATCCTTCAACGTTCTCCGCGAGGGATAGGCACCTTCTGAGAAGGCACCGACAAAGCGTCGCTAAATTCGAAAGAATTTACGGCCCTGTCAGTACCGTGCTCGGTTGGCCCTATCCTTGGAGAAAGCAGGTGAACGAGGTCGCCGACCCGGAAACTACTCAAAAGAGTACAGGGCCGGTGGCGTCGTCAACCTGCCGTGGAGAGATAGAGGAAGGAGGGGTTGCCCCGGTGACCAAAGCGCTCATGTCTTCGGAACGAGCTGCGGAGGATAAGGGGGCGATACCCAAGAAAGGAAGCAAAGTGGCTAAGGCAGCGAACACGGGGAAGAAGGCTGGTAATCCTCCGTCCGACTTCTCTAGTGGCTCTCGTAAGGGGGTCACTAGGGGAAAAGGTGCGGGCAGGAACGGGCCTTCAAAACCAGTCGTACCGAAGTCACCGAGCACAGTGAAGAGGGCTGGTACATCTCCGGCTGAAGCTCCTAAGGGCTCCAATAAGGAAACCATTAAGAGGGTCAGATCTGGGGATGATCAGCCTTCCTCATTGAATAAAAGAATGAAGAAGTCGACGAGCCTGGAAGGTCATCTGCAGGTGGCTGTCATAGATCGGAATGATCCGGATGGGAGGATCAGTGCCGAGCTATGGCAGCTAGTAGAGGCTAGGCTTATCGACGAGCTGGCAGTTTTTAAAGGCAAGGAGGAGGACGTATCCTTCAATGGTGCGGACTGGGTTAAAGGGGTCAAGGTTGTCAACTGTGGTAACAAGAATTCATTGGAATTCTTAAGAACCACAATTGGCAAATGCGGCGATATTAACCCGGGGGCAAGGTTTGAAGTCATACAAGCCTCCGAATTGCCAATTAGGTCCATAGTGACAGTGTGGATTCCACCTCCCGTACGCAAGGTGGAAACTATACTGGCAGTATTGGGCAACCAAAATAGTAGGCTTCTTACTGACCAATGGAGGCTAGTGACCTCACTGGTGTGTAAGGAGAATACCGGCAAGGACTTCCGTTTCGCAATCGATCGGAAGTCCATGGAATTCTTGGAGGAGGTGGGGGGGGGTTGTTAGGTTCGGTTTAGGTAACGTTAGGTTTCGGTAACCGAAGCATGACAGGACCAAAGAGGCTGTTAGTGGTGCAGATAAACCTGCACCATTGTGAATCAGCCTCGGCCGAACTTGTAACCTTCCTCTCCAGTACTCGGACGGACGTAGCCCTTATCCAAGAACCTTGGATAAATAAAAATAAGGTTTGCGGTTTAAGGGTTGCGGGATACACTCTGTTTGTCCCGTCCACAGAGGACAAGGTAAGAACGTGTATACTAGCGAGAAGTGAATTGAATTTTCTCATATCTCACTCTTTCAGGTGCGGTGACTTGACCGTTATAAATGGAGAGGCCAAAGGGAAGCGTACGCTTACACTGGCCTCGGTGTATATGCCATATGAGGGGTTGGAACCTCCGGGTACAGAGGTGCGGCAACTCACGGCATATGCAAGGAGGAGAGGTGCAATCCTTGTGTTGGGCTGCGATGCCAATGCTCATCACAGCCAATGGGGGAGTGCCGATATTAATAAAAGAGGTGAGTTAATGTTTGATTTTATAACTACTAACAATCTTATTATCTGTAATATGGGTAACACGCCGACGTTCAGAAATAAAGATAGGCAGGCAGTGATAGATCTGACATTAGTAAACCGTGACGAGCTAATTGTTGCTGATTGGAGGGTGGCAACGGACTGTACTTTTTCAGACCATAGTCGTATTACCTTGTCTAAACTTACGTTTAGACACTATAAATTGATTTTTTTTTATATAAAAAAAAAAAAAAAAATAGTTTAAAAAATTGAAACCTGAAATTTGAATTTTTGTAAATATTAAACTGTAAATTATTTGTCAAATGAATTAAAACTTATGAATCTAAACTTATGTATCTAAATTTGAATTTATGTAAAGTAAAACTATTGAAGTTCAAGATTTGAAATTAAAACTGTAAGATAAAACGCATTAATATTTGAAGTTGAAATGAATTGTAAACCCTTATTAGTACAAAATTATATTACAGTTTAAAAGCCTTTGGAGTAGTTGTAATTATCCGTAAGCTGCAATATGCAAATGAGTTTTTTTTGTAAACAGGTTAATGGCAGAAAATAAAGTTATGTATCGTTCAATTTCCACTTAGCAACAAAAGCGATCAGTTCATACCTAAGCCTATCTACCTAAATCTAAATAAATTTCTTAACCTAATTTGTAGAATAATAATGAAAAATTAACCTAACTTAAAGAATAAACCTAAACTACCTTACAATTACAAATTAAAACATTAAATCGAATTTTTTAATGATAAAGGAAGAGTGCATACCCTAACCTACTTACCCGCTTCCCAATTCAGTTTGCCCACGCTGGAAACCAACACCCCAACAATCCCAAGGTAACTACATATCTTTCTATTCAGTGTCAATATTCTCCAATTAGAAAAGAAATAATAAATTCTCTTTTTGTTACTTCTTTTGCCCAAATCCTAAAATTATAATCACTCATATGAGTGACTATAATTACAATCTTCCACATAAGATCATCCCGCATCTTTAGTGCCCTGCAGTTCTGCAAACAAATCGAAGATTGTTTAGCTTTCTGTGTTAACCTCTTAGACACAGAATTACAACCTTCACACTGAATTTTGACCTACCTAGGGCTCCTCCATTCAGGAACCCGAGGGGGACAAAATGGGACTCCTTCAAGGAAGGGGTCCGAACTGGGTTGGCGCATCAGGCCTTGGCCGACTTGCTGCCGACGGATCTGGAGGGGGTGGTGAATAGGTTCACTCATCTTCTAAGGGAAAGCTATGAGCAGTCCTGTCCGGTTACGTTTCCGGGTAGGCGAAAACAGCCTAAATGGTGGACCAGGGAACTTCATGTTCAAAGGTCTACGGTGAGGGGACTGTTTAATAGGGCCAAGCTTACGAGAGCACCAGAGGATTGGAACAATCACAGGGTGCAGTTCAACAGGTATAAGGCGGATCTGAAAAGAGCAAAGCGACTATCGTGGAGGCAATTTTGTGCGTCCATCGATAATGTCAACGAGCTGTCAAGATTCCGACGGATTTTATCTAAGGACCCTAAGGCCCTGGGTTACATCCAAAGGAATGACGGCTAGACTGAGTCTAGCTCTGAGACCCTAACCTTACTTATGGAGACGCACTTTCCCGGGTGCAGGGAAACCGGTGGTATGGAGGACGGTCAGTGGGACGTCATGTCTGTGACATCGGATCATACTTCCGCTTGCGTCGATGAAATGGTCACAAGGGAGAAGCTGGCGTGGGCGGTCAATACTTTCGACCCATATAAATCACCGGGTCCGGATGGTATTTTTCCGGCTATGCTTTGCAACATCCCGGACGATGCATCATTTCTGCTGGTGGATATATTTAGGAAATGCCTCAGTAGGAGGTATCTGCCTAGGGGGTGGAGAGGTCAGGGTGATTTTCATACCCAAGGCTGGTAAAGCAGGCCACTCGAAACCGGGGGATTTTAGACCTATTAGTTTGTCTTCATTTTTGTTGAAGACTCTTGAGAGGCTAATAGATTTCTATCTCAGGAGTAATATTGAGACCCGCCTTATTAGCAGCGCTCAACATGCTTACCTGAAGGGTAAATCTGTTGAGAGCGCGTTACATGAGGTGGTGGGTTGTATTGAGCACGGTCTGAGGCATAAGGAGTATACTCTCGCCGCGTTTCTGGATATAGAGGCAGCCTTTAATAACATTAGGATAGAGGCGATTAGGGATTCCTTGTTGGAGTTGGGAGTTGAGGACTTTCTGGTGGAGTGGATAACCTGCATGCTTGGCAGTAGGATTATAAACTCGAGCCTGGGGGATCATGTGATAAGGAGGAGGGTTACCAGGGGGACACCACAAGGGGGGGTATTATCGCCTCTACTGTGGTTGCTTGCGGTTAACGGGATTCTTAGGTCATTTGATTCCATGGGCAGGAAAGTTGTTGCCTATGCGGACGACATAGTTTTGCTGGTCAGGGGAAAATTTCTGTCCACGATCGGGGAAATTATGCAGGTGATGCTAGGTGAACTTTCGGCATGGGCAAAGGATGGGGGACTGGGTGTTAACCCTGCGAAGACTGAGCTGGTGCTATTCACCAGAAGGTATAGGATAGAGGGATTTAGGGGGCCAGTGCTAGATGGGTTGAGTTGCCTCTATCGGACGGAGCAAAGTACTTGGGTAACTTTCTGGACTGCAAACTGTCTTGGAAGAGAAATACTCAGGAGAGGATGAGAAGGGGACTCAATGCATACTACACATGCAGGAACTCCATTGGTAAGAACTGGGGTCTTAGGCCTGATATGGTAAACTGGATTTACACATCGGTTGTTAGGCCTATACTTACTATATTTACCTATGGATGCACTGTTTGGTGGGGTGCGTTGGGAGTGGATAGCTATAGGAAGATGCTCAGCAAGGTTCAAAGAAGTGCATCTCTTGGTATCACAGGCGCAAGGAGAAGCACTCCGCAGGCAGCGCTGGACATCCTACTATATCTATCCCCTATCGAGCATTATGTGAGGAGTGTGGCGGCTAGGAACCTACTTAGACTTTACGAGTCTTCTTTAGTTAGACCTAGGCGGGACGATCACACGAGAATTTTGTACGAGATGGGTCTGCTTGATCAGGGTATTATTCTCGAGGGAATCTCGGATCACAAGACTATGACCCTGGACTTCGGTGCAACACCACCAGTAGAGTTCCCGGATAGGGAAAATTGGAGTGGATCCAATGGACTGTTTGAGGGGTGGGCAGTATTTACGGATGGATCCAAGATGGAAACCGGCACTGGTGCCGGTGTTTATATCGCGGACACCGAGGTAAAAAGGTCATTCAGACTCCCTGATGAGTGCAGTGTCTTCCAGGCTGAGATCCTAGCGATCTGGAGGGCGACGGAGGTGATACTGGATCACATCGTGGGTGGATCTGAGGTGACAATTTACGTCGATAGTCAGGCGGCGCTTTGGGCATTGAGCAGCCATACGGTGCGATCATGCCTGGTTGCGCGGTGTAGGAGCGCTCTTAGGGAACTCATGGGGTCATTCAACGTGAGGCTGTGTTGGGTACCAGGACACTGCATGGTTGATGGGAATGAGGTGGCGGACGAACTCGCGAGAGGGGGTTCGGGTCTCGACTTAGTGGTGGGGGACAGGGGGTAAAGCCCCCCCTATGCTACTACTATGGGGTGATACGGGAGAAATTCCGTGATGACGTTAACCGATCCTGGAGGGGCAGAATGGATTGCAGGGTGTCTAGGGCACTATGGCCCAAATTGGACGCGGGGGCAACCAGGGTTCTACTGGGATTGGATAGGGGTAGTCTCAGAACACTTATAGGGTTCTTGACGGGTCATTGTCCTGTCAGGGCTTTTGGGGCAGATGGGACAACGCCATACCGGACTTCTGCAGGCTATGCGAGGATTCGGAAGAGCTAGAGACGATCGAGCATGTACTGTGCCATTGTCCTAGGATGCAGGGTCTCAGACTGAAGTGGCTAGGAGATAGGTTTCACGACGAACTGGGGTGCATAGCTGGATGTAATCCGGCCAATATACTGGGGTTTGTCAGGGAAATAACGCGGCTGTTTCTGTTGAGGGGACTGTAAGGGGGGTATTGTTCCAACTTTCTAATTTTCTGTCTATATCTTACTTCCTTTTCTCTATTTTTCACTTCCTCTTATCTCTATCTCTATCTCTTACTTCATATTTTCATTGAAGGGAGTCACAATGGATCGTATTCGGTCTCCGAGTGGAGGTGTGCCTGTGGGCGCACAACCCTTCTTAACCTAACCTAACCTAAATGTGGACCAAAAAATTGTGAAATACTCCACAAAAATAATAGTCATACAATAAAAAAAATTATAATTATTTTTTATCGGCTTTAAAAAAAGTTTGCTTTTCTGATGCAGCGCAGTGATGCATTTACGAACGCACCCTATCCCATGATACTGCCAGGCAACTCCCGATTTTGCCATCTATATCTAACACATTTGCATGAGTTTCTCTATCATGCAGAAATAAGCCAGATGTGCCGAATGGTGCAAACTGAGTATTACCTTTTTCGTCTCAAACCCCGAGTGAAAAAGGTAATACGTCATTGCAAAACGTGCATAATTTACAAACAGCAATCATGTTTTCAATTAATGGCACCTTTACCTCCAGAAAGGTGCAATTTATCTTTACCCTTTCAGGTTACCAACAGGACGGAGCCACATGTTACTGCGGGCGCTACCATTGATTTACTCAAAGAAACTTTTGATGAAAAAATATTTTCCCGTTATAGCCCAATTAATAAGCCACCAAGATCTTGTGATTTGACCCCATTGGATTATTTTCTTTGGGGTTATGTTAATTCACTTGCCTACGTCGATAAACCAAAAACAATTGAACACCTGAAAATCAACATTTGAAGAGTTATCAGCGAAATACGTCCACAAATGCTGCGAAAAGTTGTTAAAAATTGGTGTTGCAGATTGCGCCACAAGGCAGAAATCATATTTAAACATTAATTTAATAAAATTTTCTTTCCAATAAAGCCCATTTCATTGATATTAAAAACATTATCAAAATAATTTTTGGGAATATAAAATTTTAATTTTAAAAGATTTTGTTATTCGTGCTTAATTCCCAATTTTTATAATTGATAAAAACACTGAAATTTATTGTTGATGGAATAAGCTATTTCTATGCGCATTTCGCTGGTTGCTTAGGCCAGATCATCAGGAAACTTCCACTCATAAAGATTTTAGAAAAACTAGAGATATTAACCTAAATAAAACTGTTAAACGTATAATGGCCATTTTCTTAATGTATCGACAAACTGTCTGTTACTTAATGTCAACATAAATTTATTTGAACGATAAACTGTCCGTTAAAGATTTTGGGTTTCTCAATATACCGACAAAAAACAGCTGGCAACGCCACTCAAAATACATGTAAAAGTTGGGAGTCAGCTGATTGTTTTTATCTGTACGGCAAATAAAAGGAATATAAATAATTGGCAGATGAGTGCCGGTTAGCTTTGCGATAAAATCTAAGCAAATGAGACATTGAGAAAACCAAATTTCTTTAATGTGCAGTTTTTCGTTGGGAAAAAAGATAATTGCCTAATGAGAAAATGGCCATAAGATTTATAAGCAACAGTTCTACTTGTAACAATATCAAAGTTTAAACAGAAAATATCAACAATAAACAGTGAGTTTATCTTATCTTACATTCCCCACTACAATTGATTGGAATTCTCCCAACATTAATTGTAGTTGTAAGTAGGTTAAGAAAAACAAAATGAAAACAAAAACAAATTTCAAGAGCATGTTACCAGTTAGTTTTTTCAGGACGTGCACTGCCAGTTTATTATCAAAATAATTTTTGGGAATACAAAATTTTAATTTTAAAAGATTTTGTTATTCGTGCTTAATTTCCAATTTTTATTATTGATAAAAACACTGAAATTTATTGTTGATGGGATAAGCTATTCCTATGCGCATTTCACTGGTTGCTTAGGCCAGAATTAGGAAACTTCATCCTTACAACTACAATTAATGTTGGGAGAATTCCAATCAATTGTAGTGGGGAATGTAAGATGAGATAAACTCACTGTTTATTGTTGATGTTTTTTGTTTAAACTAATACATATTTTACTCTCCTGTAAAATTATGATTATGCAGATAGCAATTTTTGAATATAAGTCCTTGATATATTTTATGTTATTGAACAATTTTTATTTAAAAACTATCTTTTTTTAGTTTTATAATTGAGTAGGAGAGTTGCAAAACTGGTTTCGTTACAAAATTAAAAGTACGAGATGACAATTTATTCCGAGTTCTTTTGGCGCTTTATGACAGGAAATATACTGATTGTATCAATGCATGTCCTTGAAAAACAAAAACGTGGAAGGGGACATGCATTGATACAAAAGGCATATTTCTACTCATAATGCTTGAAACACAACTGGGACGAACGACGAATTATTCGCAACGAATATTCGTCACCAGAAATAGAACACATTGTTGTATATGAAAGTACACACAATCATTGCGTTGACCGAAATTCGTCGTGCGTAACGAACTCTGCGATAGGTTTATTTCTATTTTTTATGCAGACGAACGACGAATAAATTGGGAAAGGGACAGCGCAGCATGATAGCGAAGTTCAATATTTATTAAAAATCGTGAAATCTGTAAATCTGCTTCTATTGCGAACTTGGCTAAAATTCGCGAAAAAATTGCAAACTTTTAAACAAACACTAAAAGTTATTAGAAATCGCTAAATGAGTGAAAAAAGAAAACAAAATTTCGGAAAATAACAAAAAAAAAATTGCAAAAAGCGCAAAAATTCGAAAAAAATTTTAATATTTCAAAAAAGCCATAAAATTTATAAAAAGTCCCTAAAACTATAAAGAATGACAAAAATTCGGTAAAAATTGCAAAATACCAAAATCTACTATTTATTATAAATCGTGAAAGCTGAAAAGAATTAAAAAACTTACAGGAACAAATCGCGAACATGGCTGAAATTCGCGAAAAATTGCAAAATTTGAAACAAACCCAAAAACTAATTTGAGATCGCAAAATCGAAATGCAGATACTAAAAATGCTAAAGAAATCCATTTCTAGTGGATACGGATTTTAGGACATACCCGATTAATAGTTTCTTAAAAATTAAAAAAAAATTTAGGTTCACGCACTTATTGTGTCTCATTTGATGAATTTACGCAACGAATTCTTGCCGACGAATTCGTCGTACTATGCGAAGTTCGTCGTTCGTCCCAGTTGTGTTTCTAGCATAAAGCGCCAAAAGAACTGTCAGAATCGATTGTTATCTCGTATTTTTAATTTTGTAACGAACGCGTTTTGCAACTCACCTACTCAATTGTTGGATGTTAAAATATTGTTTATTATCTTTGTTTTTGTTTTTAACATTGTACATTGATTTTACAAAAACAAATTGCTGGTGGTTTTTGAAGGAGTTGTTCTTGTAGTAGTACCGAGATTACCTGCAATAAATTCGCCTTTATTACGCTAGTAACATTTTGAAAGTTTCTGCCAGTATAATTTTACTTAATTCGGGTACGTAAAACCCACTGATGCTAGCCGTTTTTTTAGTTAAGCTCTTATTTTCGAGATATACCGACATTTCGAAAATGGAGGAGGTTGCACAACATAGATTCGCGTAACTCAAAAACGGTTTATTTTATTGAATAAACTTTGCTTTCTATATCGAGTCATAAATCAAAAATTCAGATTTTTCAGCTAATACCTATATGTATTTAATTCTTTAATTTCCAGTGGAACATAGGGCCGCCTACTAGCTAACAATGTGGAGTTAATCGTCCTATCGTTTCATCGTTATTTGTAAAAATTTCATACAAATATCTATATACTCAACTCAAGAGAGAATATGTAATTAAATTTTAAGGTCATATTTGAGTTATGACTCTATTGCAGCAAAGGCAACTAAATTATAAACTGTCAGAACTCATCATTTTTATTTAAAAATAGTTTTTATACCCACACCACAATAGTGGAGAGGGTATAATGCATTTGTGCTGATGTGTGTAACAGCTTAAAATATTGGTCCTAGACCCACCTTAAAGTATACCGATCGACTCAGAATCACTTTCTGAGTCGAACTAACGATGTCCGTCCGGCTGGCTGGCTGGATGTCCATGTAACCTTGTGCGCAAAGTACAGTTCGCAATTTTGGAGATAATTTGATCATTTTGATGGGACATAGGTTCTTATTGACACAAGGACCAAGCCTATTGAAAATGGGCCAAATCGTAGGACCACGAGGGAAGATAGGGGGAAATTTCTTCCTCTCAGAAACTCTCAACCCGATTATAATGAAATTTAAAACTTACTTAGAACCATATCTTCATGGACACATAAGGGATGTATTTTTTAAAAATAGAACCACGAGGGGAGATAGGGCCAATTTCTGCCTCTCAAACCGATTTTTATGAAATTTACAACATAGATAGATCCATATCTATATGGACACATAAGCTATACAGTTTTTCAAAAATAGGACCACAAGGGGAGGTAGGGGACAATTTCTGCCCCTCACAAACTTTTAACCCGATTTTAATGAGTTTTATAAACATAGATAAATCCATATTTATACGGACATATAAGCATGATGTGTTATTTAATACTGTGGTGTAGGGTATCATATGGTCGGGCTTGACCGACTATACTTTCTTACTTGTGAAACAAAATATTCCACCGTTTCTCGATAAGTGAGAAGAAAAGTGTGTCTGTATCTCATGTCGAAAACTATCAAAAGAGATTACGTCGTTACGTTATAAATGTCATAATATTGCACTCGAAGCCGAGGTGACATTGCAGACGTTCAGAACGCAAGTAACACATATCGTTGACGGCGACCAAAATTTACTTAAATTGAACATTTTTCAACGACGGCGGCGAAAATACAACCGTCGGCTGTACCAAACAATGTAAAATGCGACTTTAGTGTTGGTTGTTTGCAAACGAGTTTTGAAAAAATTTGTATATTTTATAAAAATATTAAAAGCAAAATAATGAAACAATGAAAAAATGTGACAAGAATAAAATGTTATTATTATTTTTTAGTTTAAACATTTTTTCTCGCCCCATTTTTATTCGTGAGTTTATTTGACAGTTCAAAGCGGGAACTTTTCTCACAAAAATATTACACACACTTTTTCTGTAAATTGGCGAGTAAATTCCTTACGTGACAGCTAGTACTCGCCAAAAAAGTTACAGACACAGTTTAGTGAAAAACAGCTGTTTGTATTGAAGTATGGCATTTTTGTTTAATTTCACACATTTCAATCGAAAAGTTTCTCGGCGCGAGAGTTAGGGAACATGGGCACAGGGGGTAATTCTGGCAGTCGTAATCGAATACTTTTTCGATTCGAAAGCAATTTTACTTCTAATTCTTTCAGGCAATATTGAACGCATCGAAATTATTTTTTTCAGTGTTGCAAAGCATTTATTTGAGTTTTCACATAAGTTATAGGAAGTTCACTTGCTTCCTATAATTGTTTGAAACATTCTAAGATTACTCCAAAGAAGATCAAGGCTTGATTTGCAGTTTAGTAAAATAAGTGCATTTTGTTTCTTTGGTGACTTTAAAACATTACTAGTGGTCTGAAACTATCGATAGTCGATACTTTCTAAAGTATGCAATAGTATTTAAAGACCATCGATAACTATCAATGGTTTTCGATAGTTTTTAAAACTTACAATATTTCCTACAAAATACAAAAAATTTATAACAAAATGAATATGAGTCTTTAAACAAATAAAACTTTTGGCCTGTTCGTCGATAACGAATGAAGACTTCGTTCGCATAACTTACATGTAAAACAAAAACAATCACCCCTATCGTGAATAAAAATTCCTTGGGAGTTTTTTCCCTTTTCCTATTTTTACAATAAGGGTATTCATTTCAGTTTTTTTATTTGTTGGAAAAATGGAAAAGTGGAAAAATGTAATTTTTGTTACAACAAACACAAGAAAAAACTTTTCCACCGAAAGTTGCAATTAAAACAAGCTTTAACCAAGTGTAAAAAAATCAGATTGGAAAATTACAATTTTACAATTTTTAAAGAGTTGGCAATTCACAAACTTCCAATTGAGCGTGGTTACCACCATATTAAAAATGTTGTTATTTTTCACAAAAAGCACTAAAATTTACATCTCTTTTTAAGATAATCAACTATGATTCTTTAAACTCCATTTTTATTAAATCAAATTTTACTTTTTTAAAACGTCGTTTTTTAAAACTAAATTAAAAATGAACTCTATACAAAAAAATATATAAAAAGAACTTAAAAATGACGTGACAATTAAATAATCAATTAATTCAATTTTAACTCTTTTATTTGGCATCTTGAAAAATATCAATTACTTCCAAGAATTATATGACAGATTTTTGTTTTTGACAGTTTTGTACCTTTAACTAAAAAAATACCCTTCACGTCAATAAGGTGTAATTTTCCTTTTTTCCATTTTTCCAACCAAAAAAATTTTGAAATGAATACCCTTAATAGAATAAGCATAGGAAAAATTGAAAAAGGGAAAAAACTTCCAAGGAATTTTTATTCACGATAGGGGTGAATATTTTAAAATTTGTTTCTGTTTTAAATGTAATTTAAGCGAACGAAGTCTTCATTCGATATCGACGAACATGCCAAAAGTTTTATTTGTTTAAAGACTCGTATTCATTTTGTTTTGTTGTTTATATCATAGAACACGTAGAGTCCCAAGTAATTCGTCGAAAGCCAAAGTCTTCTATAGAAAATTGTGTTTATTTTAATGGTTATAATTTTTAGTCATCGTACACATTTGAAATTTTTGTAGCGACAATTTTTTAATTCTGCTTTGAAATTGCCAGATTATGAAATTCTAGTCTTGCAATTTTTTATATTTTAATCTTGTCTTTCCCCTTCTCCTTTTTTATATTTTACATATGAATACAAATACACTACAGCCAACTTCAAGTTAAAAAGTGTGAGCATTACAAAACAAAACAGAATTGCAGAATACATGAGACTTGGGTACCCCTCCCTAATCTTCTCACCGTTAAACTGAAGAATTGCTGCAACAAAAATTGCAAGTCTGGGTTTACAGAAATGTTTTATAATTCTTTTTTTATAATAATATCCCAAGCTGAATATTATTCAAATAAAATGAATTCATTTGTAGTTTTATTCAACAAAGTTTGTAGAGTATACAGTTATTCAAATCAAACCATTTAAATACAACAAGAGGGAGTCAACTCAAAATTTGAACATTTTCAGTAGAAGCAAAATAATTATAATTTTAGATGAAAGGCATAAAAAAAGAATTTTTAAACCAAACTTTTCATTAATAAAAAGTAGACAAAATATGTAGCATGATTTTTTCTACAGTGGGTAGATATGAATATTACGTGTCGATTTCTTCCAAAAAGTGAAAAAATAATATTGTTGATCAAGTGTGTTATGTATATATGTATAATAATAATATATTGACAAATAGAAACTGGGAATTATTTCCTTCTGAAGGTTACTTTATATTATGTTCAACATTTTTCATTTTTCGAATTTATTCTATGAGCTAAATTTCAGTTATGTATTTTATAAAGCTTTTTTGTAATAGTTCTATTCCTTCAATTTTTCAGAAATTATTTTATACACTACCAGACTATTATATTGTATTGAATTACAAAACAAATATTAAAAGTTAGACGAATTAAAAAATTTCACGATATTTTGTAGAACAATCTTGTTGCTAGCCTGACAAAAGGTTCTTTATTATTGCATTAAATCATAAATTCGGCGGTTCTTAGGTCAAAAACAAAAAATATTGTTTGATTTTTTAAATTGAAATAAAGTGCAATTCAGTGAGTTTGTTGTTAAGTTGAATAGTTCGAAACAACTGTATGAAGGTCATGGCCTAAACTCTAAACAGTGTATCGTAATACTTCCTTGCCGTTGTTTTCCAAATAGCAACAGGCAGCCATGTTCTGAAAACTAAATCAAGCCCGACTGAATTTAAAATGGCACAAATTTTGAAAATTCATACTTTTATTACTACTTATCTCATTTTGAAAAAAACTTATATCTAACATTTATTCAATACAAAGTCTTTATTTCAGTCTTTCATTCATATCTTTTTTGTTTCTTTTTTTTTTTTATATCCACAACACAATAGGGGGAAGGGTATTATGCGTTTGTGCTGATGTGCGTAACAGCTTAAAGTATTGGTCGTAGACCTACCGTAACGTATACCGATCGACTTAGAATCACTTTCTGAGTCGAACTAACGATGCCCGTCCGGCTGGCTGGCTGTCCATGTAACCTTGTGCACATAGGTTCTTATTGGCACAAGCACCAAGCCTATTGAAAATGGGCCGTAGGACCACGAGGGAAGATAGGGGGAAAGTTCTATACTTTTTTCTATTCTATACTTTCTTACATGTTTTTTTGTTAACAAATTTACTTTCTTAAACATAGATTTAAATATATTTTTATGCATATGTTGAAAATCGATAGATCGTTTTAAAAGGTGCGATGTATTGGCTAACTTATGTGCGATGTATTGGTTAACTTATGTGAACTATGTATAACGTTTTTGCCTAAGGGGGAAAATGTACGGTTCATTAAAAGATAATGCTAAGTTGTGTTACTGTCAAACGTTGAAAAATAAATACTATCGATAGTACTGAAAACTATCGATGGTGATAGTCAAAAACCATCGATGGTATCGATAGTGCTATCGATAGTTAACTCATTGATAGTCTTTTACATATACTGTTTGTCAAAATTTCCAATAACTAAAAGCTGTGATGTAGGCTGTACGCAATTTTTAAGCAATTTACTTTCAAGATGTCATCAAGAAAACAATTTTTAAATACAAACTTGTAATCAGCTGTTAAATTGAACGTAAAATTGCTAAACAAATGTAAAGGTTTTAATAAAAAGTGAGTGTGTATTGCAAATTGAAAGTGCCGGATCACACACGTCAAGTTTGACTCGTCTAGTCTTGAGCTTTTAGGATAGAAGGGAAACGAAAATGTAATTTCCTTGACGTGTGCGAACCGGCACAAAGGAATTGAAAGGCAAAACTTGATGGTGTGGCCTCTAAGTAAACACACTTGTGACAGTGTTGCATTTTAGTTTTACTCAATATTATAACAATTTAGTATTAATTGAACAATAAATAAATTGAAATTTTATATGGACTAGTATTCATTCGCCTTATGGTCAAAATTCGACCATAGATTTTTATGTAGATATGAAGAAAACTTAGTACATCTAAGTATATATGAATTTACATGTTTCGGGCATTTATTTTTTCCGTCTTAGTGGATCGATTTGGCGAAGGACCAACCTCCGGTTCATATTTTATCTTCCACGTGAGTTAATTTAATTTTGTTAGTTCAATATAAAAATATCAGTTTAAAACAAAAATTGTCATCCACTCAGAACATTGCATGTTTAATTTTATTTTTCTGCCTAATATTTACGAAAATTAAACAAAGTTCCAGATGTTGAACAAAAAAGTACCAAAAAGCTCGCCTTAATATTCTTATTCACTCAGGACCATGATAATTTTATCTTTATAGGTCGAATATTAACAAAAGTTCAAAAAGTAACAGATGAAAAACAAAGAGTACCAACAACTCAGGACCCTGCACCTATAATATGTTTCTAAGTTTAATATTATAGAAAATGTAAAAATTATTACATGCAGCATGAAACGTAGGTTAGGTTAGGTTAAATGGGTAGCCGTCACGAAGACGACTCACTTGGGTCCTTATAGCGGTCCCTTTGTGATACCCCTAGCCAGTGACAAGGGTCAGCCAGTATCCACCAGACTATTCCCCAGAGGTCACCGCAGTCTCGAACCACCCCGATTTCCTGCAGAACAGGGAGATCGATTTCAGTCCCGCATTGGACAAATCGTCCAGACATGGCAATTCCGGTCTCCCAAAATGCCTAACCCTAACGCCCGCCAGACCGGGGCATTGGCAGAGGAAGTGAAACACCGTCTCCTCCTCCTCCTCATCATGACAACTCCTGCAGTAGTCATTATACGCAAGACCCATCCTCATAGCATGAGTCCCTATCACCCAGTGACCCGTGATAACCGATATCACTGTCCTTATCCGGTCCCAGCCGAGACCGAGTAGTACTCGCGTTCTCGCCGCGTCATAGCCAGGCCATAGAGTCCTGGCCATCAAACAGGTATGCTCGCCCTGCCATCTCCCCTGAGCCCTTCTGTACGACTCCCGTCTGATGAGAGTCCTGCAGCGGGCCATTGAAGTGCCAATCAGGCCGTCGACGAACATGTCGTCCAACAGACAGCCTTGTTTGGCTAGACTGTCCGCAGTATGGTTGCCCAGGAGCCCACTGTGTCCTGGTATCCATGTCAGCGTTACACTGGAATTTTTCGCGATCTCACGTAAAAGAAAGAAATTTCATTTACCGTATTTATAGTCGAAATATTCAAAACCGGTTGCTGAAAAATGTCGAATAATCGAATAAACCTCCCTATTTAATCGTTTTATAATTGAAAAACCCAATTTTGTATTTATGTATTCTGCATATGTGTTTGTAGTAAATTTGAACGCTTATAACTCTAAAAATATTGAAGAGATACAGAGGAGGAAAGTGTTCTTAGCTGTTTTGCATTTGCTGATTTATATATAGATAATTGAGCTCAATAATGGCATTTATTGCGCAAGGTATATAGGTATATAGCTAGGTATATATACTGCGTTTAATAGCTCACATGAGCTTTATATTACCTAGCTATTGAAAAATTGAAATTAAATTCGAGCTGGCATTTACAGAAGCAAATTTTTTGCTTTTAACGACATGTATGCATGCAGTCGGAAATTTGACAAGTACACATTGCTAAATACATATCGTTTAAAATAGGGAATGGTAAATGTATTCCAAAATCGATTTTCGATTTTTCGATCAACTTTTTTCATTTCAATTTTTGAAATCGATTAATCAGACCTCAAAATCGTTTTTAAAATCGATTTCAAAATCGTTTAAGATAAATTTGTAAACTTATATGGGCATTTCCTGGAGTAACGAGCGTACGTTCGTACGCTTTTGATGGACAAATAATCGTTTAAGATAAATTTGTAAACTTATATGGGCATTTCCTGGAGTCACGAACGTACGTTCGTACGCTTTTGATGTACAAATAATATAGAAAACTAAACTTTTCCTAGCATTTCTTTTTTCGATAGCATTTGGGTAGCTCTATGTTAAGTGCAAAAGATGGATTTCACCGAGTTTAAGTTTTCATAATAAGAGTTATAAATGTGTGGTCACGAACGTAAGCAAAATAGAAGTCAACTTTGGCTGACAGTAGTGAAATGTAAAAATCTGCGCAATGGAACGGAATATTCAAAAGTGATTAATATATTTTAAAAGTGTATTAATGTAGGTCTACATCCAGAGGGGTTACCGCGTGTTTCGATTCGAAAGAAATCATTTACGGATTCGAACAATTTGTACTGTGTATTACGGTTTTCGTAATCGTTCGAAACAATGACAGAGGTTGTATTTTTTAGTAAATGGGAAATTTGATGAACAATTTTTGTTCGTAATAGAGAGTTGCTTTTAAGAAAGTGATTTTTTGTTTTCAATAAAGTATGAAAAACGTCCGTTTATTCGAAACAAATATTACGAAAATCGTAATACACAGTACAAATTGTTCGAATCCGTAAATGATTTCTTTCGAATCGAAATACGCGGTAACCCCCCAGTATTTACAAAATAAAATATCTCTCTTGGTTTTTGTTTAATTGGCTTATTTACCGGTCGCGAACGTACGGATCGCGAACGTACTATTTTTCCATATGTTTTTTAATATTATCACCACGCATTTTCTTATAAATGTCTTTACATTTCCTTAACAAAAAAACTGAATACTCCTTTTACAATTGATTGTAATGGAGAGATTATAAAGAAAGAGTGTTCACATAACATATTTCTTGTAGGAAAATAAATGTACAAAAATATCTTTAGAAGTAGAAAATACAGAAAAATATAAAATTTTCCAGTTTCCAGTCCAATTTCCTCAAGTAAAACTGGTGAGATATCTATGAAACCATTCTTTTATAAGAACAAAGACTTTTTTATAATAATAAACAATAAAAGACGATGATAATCAACATTTTATTTTTTCATCCTGTGCCCATGTTCTGTAACTCTCGCGTCGAGAAAGTTTTCGATTGAAATGTGTGAAATGAAACAAAAATGCCATAAATTGGTTTCAATGTTGTTTTTCTCACTTAACTGTGTCTGTAACTTTTTTTGGCGAGTACAAGCTGTCACGTAAGGAAATTACTCGCCAATTTACAGAAAAAGTGTGTCTGTTACATTTTGGTGAGAAAAGTTCCCGCTTTGAACTGTCAAATAAACTCACGAATAAAAATGGGGCGAGAAAAAATTTTAACACTTAAAAACAATTAAAAATGCAAAGAATAATAATAATAATATTTTATTATTGGCACATTTTTCATTGTTTTATTATTTTGCTTTTAACCTTTTTATAAAATATACGAATGTCAACAAACATTAAAGTCGCTCTTTACACAATTTGGCATAGCCGACGGTTGTGTTTTCGCCGCCGTCGTTGAAAAATGTTCAATTTAAGTAAATTTTGGTCGCCGTCAACGATATGTGTTACTTGCGTTCTGAACGTCTGCAATGTCACCTCGGCTTCGAGTGCAATATTATGACATTTATAACGTAACGACGTAATCTCTTTTGATAGTTTTCGACATGAGTTACAGACACACATTTTTCTCACTTTTCGAGAAACGATGGAATATTTTGTTTCACATCTTTTCGATGCAAGAAGTTCTCACTAAAGTTACAGAACATGGGTACTGGTAGACCTTTCTGGGGAAATGCTCATATATTATATCACGAAGGGAGATACAACTGCATTTTTTCTCAAAATACTAGAGAAATAGAACTAAGATTTTTACAGTGGGTAGATATGTCCACTGTTTGTCGGTTTCCTGCAAAAAGTGAAAATATGTAAATTTTAATTTGACTCTCTTTTGTATGAAAATTTCACATATTAAAAGAGTATTCTTGATTACAATTATTAAAAAAGTTCTGAATTTTAGAAATATTTTTTATACTAAATTAAATACATTTCAAAATACTGCAAATAAATTATTATTATTATATATATTTATTAGTATTTTTTAATAATAATAATAATAAATCAATGTATGGATAGTATTTCAAATGATTATGACAATAGTTATTGTTCGGTGGCGACTGTTTCTTTGCTAACTTACTATTTAGCTTTAAAAATTAAATGTTAGCATGTCATTGATATCGGAATGATGTAGAGATATTTCCTTGCAATTTCGTATTCTCTAGGATAAATAATAGTGTCCGACCGAACGTTCGGGTTCGGTTACGGAGTTCGGCAAAAAATGATGTTCGGCCAAGGTTCGGCGAAATTTTTACCGAACTTTACCGAACACCGAACTTTTCTATGAAATAACAAATTATTATAACTTCAAATTATAATTTGCCATCATTGTTTATGAAAATAATGCGAAAACAATACAACTATTTTTCTCTATGATTATTAGTACGAAAAAATACAGCGATGACTAAATAAAATGCTTAAGTGTAGGGATGAAACGATACGAGTAAATACAAGTACATATTCGATACTTTTATACAAGTACCAAGTATTTTTGTAATCGATACTTAGCAACCGAGTACCAAGTAGTATCGGTAAAAAAATACTCGGTATCGCTCAAAAGTAATCGTTTAACTTTGGTATTGAAATTAATCTTAAATTTTTGATTATTTTCCAAGGCTGGAGCAGCAGTAACGGTATCAAGAAACCGTTTGACCAGTAAGCACTAGGGATGCCAATCCCCAATACCGAAAACCCGGGATAATTCTAAAAATTTAAGTCCCGAATCCCGGGGTTTGATATAAAAATCCCGAGATTTTGGGCTTAGTAAAAATTCAATATTAAATCATACTGGCCATGAATCTAATTTTTAACTGGTTACATGCAATGCATTATGTACTACGAAAACAAAATCAGATGGTGGGTCTTTTTTCTAAGTGGATGATAATAGAACTGCGCACGCAAAATGCAAGTTGTGCAAAAGGTGTTAACAACTCTAGGGGGTTCTACCAAAATTCTTTTGACACGTATAGATAAGTTTATTTTATTAGATTAATACTTGCATATATATAATTGAGATAAAATAAATTAAATATTGTCATATAGCATATTTGTAGTTGTTTATTTACGACACCACCCAGAAGTGTTGAATGCGAATATTGGTTTCGTCGGCAGCATATGTTTGCGATAAAATAAGGTATCAATTATCTGACGTCATTAATTTGTTCAAGAATCTTTTTAAATATAAGTTTTAATACATAATACTTCCATATTACTTTTAAAGATTACATTAAACATTTTTAAATATTTTTTAATGAGTTTATTTTTCTTTATGAATTAATTTGTTTTAATTCTTATACATTAACATTTAATTATAATTATACGAATTTTAAAATTGGCTTTTATATATGAAATCCCGGGTTTCAAAAAACCTGATCCCGTTTGGCATCCCTAGTCCACACCTATAAACCACATATTTGCTGAAATTTACCCGCAATTCTCCCGATTGTGGAAACACGGTTGATTATACTGACCAAAAAAATCACGATGTGCATTAAATGCATTTTGATTGAACGCCCATTTTCGTAAAAGCCTTTAAAAATCTTAACGCGCTGCTCAATTGTGTACCTCTCAATGGTAGAAGTTGTCAAATACTGAAGCAAAGAAAGGTCAATTTAAGTTGCGCAAAAAACATGACGTTAAGGTGTGACTCACAATTAACATCATGGATTATGGTTTTACCACCCTTTATTATATATTTATCAATTTAAAAATAAAATGCATAAATTACACTGGTTTACAGACAAAAAATACCAAGAACGCCACATGCCTAGATAAGTTAATTGAGACCTCCTGAACACGAAAAACGCTGTAATTTTTTTTCCTAAGTACAGTTTTTTAGAAAACGGTACTTTTGTGTTGTGGAGCCCAACCAAAAAGTCCAATCGAAATAAATGGCATATCGTTGGAAAGTTAATTGAATGCCTTTTCTGTCGATATGCTGAAAATTTCTATCTGATAAGAAATGGCTGAGTAATGGCACCTACCTCAAAGTTCAAAATTTGCCTATTTTTTTTACGTTTTTTTTCATTTTTATTTCGTTTTTTTTCTACGTTATATTAAATATCTGGAATGTTTTATTTTTTAACCAAATAGAAAAACACAAAAGTACCGTTATCTAAAAAAATTACAGCGTTTTTCGTGTTCAGTAGGTTCCAATTAACTTATCTAGGCATGTGGCGTTCTTGGTACTTTTCAAAACTTAAAATTTAGCTTAATTTCTTCAAACTTCTTAATATTATTTCCTTTTTTTTTAAATTTGTTTGATATATAAAAAAACCAAAAAAATCTCTGAAGAAGCTATCCATTGAGGTAGCGAAATATTGGATAAATTTTAAATAAATATTCTTTATATAAAACGGACCTTGAGCTTGAGAAATTATTGAAAGGAAATAAAATACATATTTACATTTAAGATAAATTCACAGTGACATTGTTGATTTCTGGAATAAAAGGTGCATGAAGGTTGTTATCCTGAACGTTCTATAAAATTTTATTTCCTAAGATAAAAAAGATTTTTCGAAAGGAAATTGGTACTAAAAGTGGTCTCAATCTTTAAACTTATCGTTTTGCACAAAAATTCTAATAGGTCGTAGTTCTTATTTTATTGTATAGTAATAAAACACTAATAAGAACGTTTTGCTCGCTATGCTTTTATCATACAAACCGATGCAAGTACTCATACAAGTAACGAAGTATCGATACTTTTTTTTCGATTTTAAGTAGGTATCGATACTTTACGAGCGATACCACATCGAGTAAAAGTATCGATACCTTAGAGGTATCGTTTCATCCCTACTTAAGTGTATAAAAATGTCTTTATGTGTAATTTTTAGAAGACGGTAAACAATACAACAAAAAAACGGTTAAATTTTATTTGGTCAAAAAATATTCAAATTATATTTTGCGAATGGTAAGATAATCTAGTTTTGGGTGAACCACAAACCAAACTTTATAGTATGCATTGTCATCCAATCCATTTTGGAGTTTTTTTTAAAAAAATTCAGCTAGCGCTAAATGCAAATGTTGCGCCAAACAAATGTCAATATTAAACGCCAATTACCTGGGATTTACACGTGAAAGTACTTTCTTGCAAGTAGAGTATACGTATTATCAACGAAAAATCGAAGAAACAGCCGATTGGCTGAAAGTACCAAAATTATGTGTGTGCTAGTGAAAAAGTGTGAGTGTATTGCGACTTTCAAGAAATTTACTTTCACGTGTAAATGCTATGTTAGAGAAAATACACCCCAACGAATTAAAAAAATACAATGTAGAGGTTTGATTGCTAATATGTATACTAGGGCTATAACCAAATTATTGGCATAGTTCGACGGAGTGGCCAAGAATGTTTTAGTAATGAAAACACCTCCCGTCGTTTTGCGAAAAAACCTCACACAGGCAAGCAAATTTCTAAAACTTTCTAAGAAATTTTGAACAGCGATGAATTGTAACCGTAAGCAGGGGATAAATTTCAAAATAGCATTTAAGTGATACGTATAGGAATATATTTTTTATTTTTATTTTATTTTATTTCTTCAATTACATAACCGAGCCCTTAGGGCCTTTTATGGTTAATAAAAGCTACTAACTAGACAACAAACTTCAGTTATTTATCAGAAACAATATATATATATATATATATATATGTAATAAACAACAAAAAAAAAAAAATGGTACTTATGTATATAAAACTTAACGTAACTATCTTACAAACTAGAAAAAAAACTTAACCCTCTACTGCATGCAATATGATCCAGCTACAAATTAATTTTTTTTTTTAATTATGATTTTAAATGGCATAATTAAGATATGCTAACAAAATTTTTTCAGAAAATCATGTCAGTTTTCTGAAAAAAAAAAAAATTGCCATATATGGCTTCATATGCACTCCTGTCTGTATCACCCTAAAAATTTATTGCCATATATGGCGTTTCATGCAACAAAGGTAATAGAAAATGAGTATTGCAAAATCTAAAACAGATTGATCTACTAATGCGTGGAATAAGGCAAAGCAATTTCTGTCTTTGTTCAAACAAAGATGTACCCCGCATTTAGTACAAGTTATATATGATCGAAATTTGCAATCATTTTGACATAGCTGACGAACTTTTTTCCATTCTGGAAGATGATCTGTAGAATCCAGTCTGACAGCACTTAGTGGAAAGTCTTGGCGGCGAGCTTTGTTTTTTGTGTATTTCTTTGGCACGTTACAGGAACTCGGGGTTGAACCACAGGAATTCTTTTCTATTTGCTAGAGTAGTTCGCTTTCGAAACTTAACTGACCAATGGTTCATCATCCCCAGAATCAAATTCGCTACTTACATCCGTTTCAGGTATCACCAGTGAATCCTGCCAAGACTGATTTGCTACTGATTCATTATCTGACTCAGGTAATTCTGCATCGCTTTCTAACCCATCAAAAAGAATCGAATAAAAGCGTTTTGTTGTCATCGCAGATGCCATCGAAAGTGTTGCTATTATGAAAGAAATGAAAACACATATACCGTAATGTTTATCAGTAAATGCATGAGAAGCCAAATATGGCACGACAAAGTTGGACGAATTTTTCTGTGAATGCATGAGAAGCCATATTTGGCTGTTCTAAAAAATGCGTGATTTTACAAGTTCTACAGGCACAATTGAAAAATATTGATATACACACTATTCACAAAGCTATATACTCTACAAAAAAAAATATATAAGCATACCAACTTACTTGTAATTAAATAAATATATGTTTTATTTTGTATATTTTTACTGTACGAAGTGACCACGTGTACTTATAAACAAGACTTAGGTTTTCTATGCAACTATGTAAAGAACAGAGAAAAAAACATTCGTCTCATAATCACAAAGGTCTACTTGTGTTTTTCAAACACTATTATTTTTCAAAACTGTTAATTTTTGATGAGAATGTGCATTTGAAATTAAAAAACCATATATGGCTGCATATGCAGTAGAGGGTTAAGTTAAAAAATAACAAAGACATAAAGAATGCTATGTATTCTATTTCCATATTATGCAGAAAGAAAATTCCAACACATTGGCCATTATTCGTTTCAGTGAATTGACAAGTTATTTAGCGCTGCAAATTCAAACAACTTAGATTTAAATAAGTGCAGCGAATATGAAAATTTTCTTAGTTCTCTTGGCAACGTAGGTATTCCAGATTTTTGAAACCCGAATCTGATATGATTGTCCAAAAGTGTTTAAACGTCTAATAGGAAAAATAATTTGAGGATTCCTTGTTGACCGAGAGAAATTAAAATTTTCAACAATATAATCAGGGTTACCATTTACAACGCATTTATAGAAAAATAATAAAATTCTAATGGCAATAAAATTTTCAAAAGATGTCCGTAGAAAGGTAAGCGTATGCCGATTTACATGATCCCGAAATCTCAAACCGAAAACATAACGAATAATTCTGTTGAAAATAAGCTTAAATTTCTCAAGCACATAATAACTTGCGCCCGAAAAGACTTCCAAACAGTATAGAATATGTGGCATTAAAACCGCCACAGCAACACGCCTTCTCACTGAACAAGGCAAGTAAATATTTAGAGAATACAGTCTTTTCAAGACAAATGATACCCGAGACGAAAGGTAATTAATATGAGGAGAAAAATTCAACAAATTATCAATAACGACCCCTAGACATTTCATTTTGTCGACAATAGTGATGTTTATATTATTTGTCTCAAATCCAAATCCCATCACTTTCGTTTTAACTCGGTTCACGCTGAAACCATTGTCATGAGCCCATGCTACCACCTCACGAATCACATAATTAACACCCTCCTCCAACACGTCGAGGAACTCAGCATCAGAATAACAAACAAATTGTACATCGTCAGCATAGACGAAAGGCTTACAGGAGACGCCATTAAATTCCTCTAATAGGTCATTAATATAAATCATAAAGAGTAGCGGGCCAATTACAGATCCTTGTGGAACACCACTTGTAATCTGACGAATCTGGGAGTAACGAGCACCTACTGATACATATTGGGATCTATCATAAAGGTAAGATTCAATAAGTTTACATTCATGAGACAATTTTAATAGTAATTTAGAGTGTACTACTCTATCAAACGCTTTTGAGAAATCTATAGAAAGTAAAACCACCTTCTTACGGCTATCTAAAAACTGTCTAACAGAATCTGTCAGAGACAATAGCAGCGAAGTTGTGTTATAACCTTTTCGAAAGCCCGACTGTGCCGAGTGAATTAACGATCTCTGATCCAAAAATTCAATTATTTGGTCTTTAAAAATGTGCTCAACTACCTTAGAAAGAACGGAAAGTATTGATATAGGACGCAAGTTATCAAAACAAGCCGACTGACCTTCCTTCTTGACAGGCACGACTCTGGCAATTTTCCAACCATGAGGAAAAACTGATGTTGTTATAATTGTATTAACAAGGTGAAGCAAATGCGAGGAAACAAACGGAAAAATAATCTTTAAAAATCTTACTGATAACATATCATGACCCACAGCAGTAGACTTAATTTTTAGTAAGGCAGTGTATAAGGAATCGGAATTAATACATTTAAAAGAAAACCCCGTCCTAGAAAATCCGCCGACATTACTGAAAACACTTGGATTCTGATTTTGACATTCAACAAAGTAATTGTTCAAATCATCTGGCTCAGAAATATATATATAGTAGATATAAATATCAGGTGTATATTTTTTAAAATTTCCGTGAGATTAAATGGTTGTTTTCAAACTTCAACCCGATCCCTGCGTGAACTTTTTTAACAATCCGAAAAAATTATCATTTTTTTATTAATAAATTTTAATGTTCTACACGACTAAACTATGCCGTTTTTGATTTTCGCAAAAAGTGTGAAAAAGTTATAGCCCTAATGTATACTGCATTAAAATTTAACTTTATTTTTTGTCTTAAAAAAAGCAATTACTAATTATTTTTTAACTATAAAATAGTTTTGACTACTATAAACTGCAATTTATCTTTTCATGTTGCATCCTTTCAAAAGTGTAAATGTAATAATTTTCCGAAATTTTATTTTGTTTTAAATAAATACATACCTACATCAAAAAAAGTACAATTGCTCAGATTTATTAACAAAAAGTTCGGGTTCGGGTTCGGGTTCCGCCGAACTTGTCAAAATTTACCGAATTTCGGGTTCGGTCTCAAAAAGTGCGTTCGGTCGAACACTAATAATTAACTTCTACTCTGCTTATTACTGGATTAAAATATCGCTCATATACTGCTCTGTATAAATATTAGTTTAATTCCACCGGAATTTCCATAATTTTATGTTGATTTTCCTAAAGCTCAATTTCAGTGTTTGGTTTGGAACTATACGTTTAGGACTGTTTTGTTAAGTGTCCAATGATGACTTTAATTTATTTGTCGGAACTTTTTTCTTTTATACGCCGATGGTCCACTCTAGTGTAGGTATAGTATAATTTCATAAAACACATATTATAATTTGTTTACCTTTAAGGTCGATGTCTCAAAATAATTTTTTGTGACATATGATGTCATTACTTTCATATGAACGAGCCTAGTTCCGAAATAGATTTCAAAACCGTTGGATACTTTAAATGTTTAAAAAAACAATCGAAATCGACAATTTTTCATCATATACCTGACTACATATTTGGTTAAATTGGTATTATATTAAAAGTATTTACCTGACTGGTAGCAGATTGGCGTAGTTTCGTTTTGGGAACACGAGTAACAATATATTCAAAATCTTCGTCCTCATCCACCTGTATTTGTTGTAGTGCTCCTACTGTGGCTGCTACTGAAGAGTCAATCTTTGGGCTGTCTTTTAAATCAATAACAAAATGACTAGTTGAAGCACAATTGTCCAATTCTTCTTGTTGCACGTTCTTTTTAAAGTTTAAAAATTTTGAATTTTCCGCTTGAGCTGTTTGATCAGCGTCAATTACTTGCAGTAATTCGTATTGCTCTTCTTCTTCCTCCTCTTTTCTCTGCTGCTGGTGCAGTTTTTCTTGTTGCACTTGTTCTTTTTGAGTTGCAGTTGTATTAACAGCCGTTTTCGAAATTTTATGCAGTTCCAGTGAATTAAAATGCTCCAAAGGCAATAAATTTGGTTCAGGACGCCTTATCCACTCTTTAGCAGAAATTTTACAATTTTTAGGCGTACTGCTATTGTTGCCGTTATTTTTTAATAATTGAGTGTGGGGCGACGAAGTCGTTTGTTGTTGCAATGTAGATGATGCGCTATTCTGCGCCTCCCTTACACGCGCCAGCAATGCAGATACTGCAACTGCTGCCGAGGCCTCACTGGCACCTGGACTACTCGATGTGGGTACACGATTCGTTAATATTTGATGTAGATTATCTTCAAGATTTGTGTGTTCAATGTACATCATCAATACAATTTTTGGAAAAAGGCCCCAACAGCCTGTTTAGCCATCGACTTTTTAAAGTGGTTTAAAAAAGTGATTGTAGCACTTTTAGAGTTTAAAGGAACTTGTCTTTTATTTTGCTTTAATTCTAGCACTCGTTTTAATACCGATTTTTTTCTTTTCTATGCTGTACTTTTTGCCACAACTGCTTGCCCGGCTAGCGTCCCTTTATAACTGTTTTTTTCTACTTCACTTTTTGTTTTTGGCAAAATGTCCGACTGTTTTTTATTGCGGTGTCTGAGTTGTTTTATCACAACCAATTTATGGAATTTTTAACACTTTTGTTGATATATAAAGTAGGCGCAGAAATTATTTTAATTATTCTCTTTAATTTCTTGTGAAAAAATAGGTTGGCCAGAGTTTTGCAATAAAAAGTTTCACGTAAAGAAAAAAGCCGCACGCTTGCAATTTCGTTTTTTCTGACTTGAATGTATTCAGCGCACACTTGGTTGTAAAAAACCGTAGTAAATGACTATTAAAAGTTTAAGAAATCAAAAAATTAAAAATAGTACTTTTTAAATGGAAATAAATTTGCTAGCCCTCATGCCACACGGACAAGTTGTTCTTGATCGTCTTTTACATATACCGGTTGTCAAAATTTACATAAATTGAAAGCTGTGACGTAGGCTGCATTAAATTTTTGAGTAATTTACTTTCAAGATGTCACCAAGAAAACAATTTATAAAGATAAACGAAAAAATTGCTCACTAAGTCTGGGTTCACACTATGAAAGTTTTCTTTCAGAAAGTCTGAGTTTGTTGGTGAAAGGGGAAGAGAACATGCTGTTGCTTTTTCCCCTCTCACCCATAAACTCAGACTTTCTGAAAGAAAACTTTCATAGTGTGATCCCAGACTGACCTTGAAATCAGCTGTTTTCTTGAACGTAAATTGATACACTTAGGCCCATTTCTAAAGGGTTTCGTTGCAGATGCGTTTTACCGTCTGTTCTGGGCCTTACTGGCAAGAGAATTTCAAAGGCAAGTTCGTATCAATTTTTTAAATGTATGAGTGTATTGGTAAAAAAGTGTGATTGTATTAAAACTTGATAGGCAAAACTTGATCGTGTAACCCTCAAGTAATTCAATAATATCGCCTGTTTATAGTAAATATTTGATAAAATGTTGTGTAAAAAATTCTTTAAGATATATTATTTTTTAAAAGATTGCCATAATAAAACTTAAGAAACAATGAAATAGCAATTGAGCGAATTGCAAGTTCTTTTTGTATAAACTTTATATATACTACATATGTATTTAGCTTTTATCAATATAAAAAATATTAATAGCATTGTATAAGAAAATAGATTATATATTTTTATACAAAAAATTAGATATTAAAAAACTATGATAGGTATATAATAATATGTACATATTTTCTTTTGGACCTATTTTGATCAACCCTGTTAATTAAATATTCATTGATGCGACATCTAGTGTTAAGTAGTAACATAGACATTTCACAGGGTGGCTATTTTCTTGAAAACAATAATTTATATAAATTCGTAAAGTATGTACAGTTAAAGAAATTTTATACCATGTTTCCACGGTACGTGCTTCGCTCTCTATTCATGCTTCACATCCCAATCATGAACGAAGCAACTGCTTCGCCATACAAAATTTTGAGAGCGAAGCAAGTAGTTTCATATTGAATCTACTTGTGAAGCACGAAAAATTACTCTCTTCTCTAATTTTTATCGCAAGGTTATCTGAACTAGCTGCAAAAATCGATTGTTTCGGAGTTGAAAACTCGGCGCGTTTCGCACCATTTTTGGTGTTTTTTAAATTTTTTTATGCTATAACAATAATGATGAAAATATTAACTTTATTAATTTGAAATAATTTAAATAAATGTTTGATCACCTTTTCAAAAGTTTTAAACATAATCTATTAAATCAATTTACGAAAATATATCATCTTGTACAAATGAATGCAAACATAAATACTATCCCTTATATTCATTATAAAACGAATTTTTATGAAAATTTGTTTAATAAACCTGTCATAAACCCAAACTATTTTTTTAATACTATGGGGGTATGTATTTATGTAGAAATTCGTTTAAATTTTTTATTAAGTTTTTGGTTTTTCTTTTGTAACTATGTAAAATGTAAAAGGCTGTTTTATTGTTATATTTTTTTTTATATGAAAATATTAAACTTCTTAAAAAAATATATACATATGTATATTTTTAAAAATATTTTAATAACACGATAAATACTGAACTATTGCTAATTTAGAATCCTAGTAAGGATTTTAGTGTTGATCTCTTTATAAAAAAATGGATATATTTTACGCAATTAAAAAAAAATTATCTAGTACATATGAATACCGCGTCGAATTCAACATGGTAAACTCGTAGCTACAACAATTTACAACTCTAATAAAAACAACAGAAGTATACATACATACATACTTTGTAATCAATTTTAATAAAAGTTTCACACAAAATGAGTTTTTTCTCAAAAAATTTTAACTTCGACAATTAAATATAATTAAAACAAAAAAATTAAACAAGAAAATTTTTTGACAAATTGGACTTAATAGCTGACGAGCAGTTGCTCTAAAGAGTTTACCTTGTTGATACGTTTAATTTTTTTTTTTTTCTGAAAACTATGAACGAAATATTTCAAGGGTTGTTTACTTTGTCGAAATATTAAATATTCTAGGCGGTATTTAATTGTAAAAAATGCAATAATAAGCAAGTTTTTCGAAAATAACACACTAAATTTATTTAAATTACTTATTTTTTATAAATTAACTTAGATTTAATTTGCACCGGCTGGTTTAAAGTGCACAGCTCCTCTTAAACTACAATTTACGATGCTACTGTATTTTTAATATAAAAATGTTATGCAAAATTAATTCAATATTTTAAATAAAAAAGAAATTCTAAACTTGCAGCGTTTTTTCTCCATTTTGATGGGGTTTTGAAAATGCAAGGTTGATAAAACTGATTTGTTTATTATAGACAACTGTCAAATCGAAGCAAGAAGATACGTCGTGTAAACACCATGATTCATTAACATGATTCAGAGTGCGAAGCAGGTGATTCAAATCGTCGTAAAAACATGGCATTAGTCAAAATAAAAGTTTGTATTGTAAATATTATAATGTATACTACACAGAAAAAATTATTGTCGAATTATTTTCAAACAAACGCTTGTTTGAAATTTTTTTTAATTTCTACAAATTGTTTTACTGATTCAATTAAAATTTTTGTTTTATTTAACCAACAAAAATGTTGACAACCATTCAAAAATATTATACACGCGTTATTGGTTTCAAGTTTTCATAATTTTGTATGAATTATTTAACGCTTTTTAATGTTGTCGTCTTTTTGAACTACAACAAAAAACACATACAGTCTATTTTTGGACACTTTAAAATAGTACAACAGTAAGAAAGATGAAGAGGTTTGAAGTAAAAAAAAGAAAAAAATAACAGGTAAAAAAACGTTTCACTCTTTTTAAACAACAGAAACAACAACATTATAAGAAACAAAATAAATTGTTGGTTGGTTTAAAAGTTGGTTAAAAAAAAACAAAATCCCGTATTCAATTTTTTCAAACTGTTTGCTTAAATACATCATATACAAAAATATAATGACGAAAAACATATCGAGTCGGTCTGTCGCCGTTTTTGGGTTAAATTTCTTCTTCATTAGCAAAGGAAAGGATACAGCAACAGTGAGTGATGACGAAAAACATTGTGTGTTTTAAAAAAACACTTCGTTCAATAATTATTCCAACAAAAAAATGTGTCTCAAAGCCAGCCGGCCGATCTGCTCTCTCTGCCATCATCTTCTAATACAGTGCCTGCTTGTGTGCGCATCATTGCTTGTGCAAAAACATTTTTTTTTTTGATTTTGAAATTTAGTATATGAATTTCAGTAAACTTTTTGTTTGATTCAGTTAAATTATTTGTTTGAAAAAAATCAGTGTTTTTTTTCAATAAACAAAATGCAAATAAATTGTTTGAATATGCGAATTTGTTTATAGGACCGATTTCAGACAAAAAATTGTTTGATTCTACAAATTTTTTGTTTGAATTGGAAAAATAATAAAGGCAGTGCGGACGGCTTTTTGAACGAAGTCTTGTTTATACACCCAATGTTTTTCTTCATCACTCACTGTTGCTGTATCCTTTCCTTTGCTAAAGAAGAAGAAATGTAACCAAAACGGCGGCAGACCGACTCGATATGTTTTTCACCATCATTATATTTTTGTATTGATGTATTTTTTTACCACATTGAAACCAACCAAAAATTTATTTCGTTTCTTGTAATGTTGTTGTTGTTTATGTTGTTTAAACAGAGTGAAACGTTTTTTTACCTGCTATTTTTTTGTTTTTTTTTTACTACAAACCTCTTCATGCTGTTTTATCATCTTTCTTGTTGTTGTACTTTTTTAAAGTGTCCAAAAATAGACTGTACGTATGTGTTTTTGTTGTAGTTCTTATATTTCACATAAAGAAGTGATGCTTATGATCAAATAAAAAAATGCAAAAAGACGACAATATTAAAAAGCGTTAAACATTTCATACAAAATTATGAAAACTTGAAACCAATAACGCGTATATTATATTTTTGAATAGTTGTCCACATTTTTGTTGGTTTAAATAAAATCAAACAAAAATATTAATTGAATCAGTAAAAAAATTTGTAGAAATTAAAATTATTTTCAAACAAGCGTTTGTTTGAAAATAATTCGGCAATAATTTTTCCTGTGTATACCTATTTACGTACAAACATATTCCATGTAATTCCATTCTAACTTTTTATTGTTCCTTTTCATTCCTAACTTTCGTTCCCTTAACTTATATTTTAAATGTAAGTAATGCAAGCGAAGTTTTCGTTCTAAATCGAGGTACAGGCAGTTAATTCTACAACTAAAAAAATTCAATATAAACAAAAAAAAAGGAAAGAATGCAAAAAAACAGTTCGTCAATTTCCAAGACCACATTTTTTTTATATGAAATCTTAAAAAAGCCGGCCATACACTACACAAGTTCAGTGCTCAAATCTGGCAGAGTAAACGAAACTTGTGACACATACTATACAAGCAAAATGTTAAATATTTTATTATTAATTTATAGGCGAAGAAAAAAACCAAACAGTTTTTCCTTTTTTGTTAACATTTTTTGTAGGATCCCACTTTCACCGGTCTATTGGTGCTTTTTATGTGCCATAATTTAGCCGATTATTTGCATAGTTCTAGAAACATTGCCCGGAATATTTTTCCGCGCTTATTGTTGTCATCTCTTAAAAAAATTAGACAAAACTGAATGTTTTTAACATACACGGAACTACCAACTTGCCTAAAAATTTTATTTGAACCACAAATAGTACCGACTTTAACAAGCAATGTTCTTGATTGTTTTAGTCAAACCAGTACTCATCCGATAGTGACATCAGGAGCACTATTTGTTTAATGTGTTCTCCTGTTAATCTTATTTTATCCGGCACTGCTAAATCTAAATCTACTACGATATGTGACAGCGCATAGAGAAAGGGACCAGTAAGGTAAAGGGAACAGTAAAAACCAACTACACGAAACAAGAGGTAGGGACGACCTACACGCGTTTTCAAGGTTGACCAACAAGGTTGAGATGTTTCGCTTTCAAATGAAACACTCTCAGTGATGGTACACCAAAGATACAAAGATAAAATGGCTCTCCTGAACAAAACCCTTAGGTACCTTTCTATTTTTCGCGTCACATATTTTAAAGAAATATTCGACAGGACCTGATTTGCTTTCTAAAAGTTTTGTATATCTTTCTGCATAAATTGCAAGAAGCAGCTTCGTTATTTGCTTTTTTTAAACTTCCACTAGGAAGACATAATTCTATTCACAAAATAACTGTTCTTATACCAAAACCACGCTAAGGAAATTTTTATAAGCTTCTTCGCCTTGACTTTGTAAACTATAAAAACGTACAATGGAAAAGCGCCGTTTTGTTCTTAATATTAGCTAAAAATCATATGATTGAATTCTTAAAAACCAGTATTATAAACAGTAAAACAACGGTTTAAATGTTGAATTTTCTTATAGAGTTCTTAAAAATATCGAATTCGATAGTCGTAAAAATATAGCGGTGTATCGATATATGGGAATTTTTAATATCGGCGATATATATCGACTATTATTTTTTAAAATATCGATATTTTGATATATCGATATTTATTGCACATCACTAATGTATACAGTGCGAAACAAAAACCAAATCAGAACACATTTAAAGATGACAAAAGTACATCCAATAAACTCAAAACTAATTATTCAAAAATAAGTTTTAGTTGGTACTTCTTCGGCACGATACAAAAAGTGTGGTTGAATTCATAATTATAATTAGGGTTTAAAAACTGCAGCCGAAACTAAAAAATGTCTAATAAAAAACGAAAACGTGTGCACAACTTTTAGTTTTTTGAGTTGATTTGACAGCGGCTGTTTACATTTAATGAATCAAAAGTAATGCTTTAAACACATCCGCGACAACAAGCTACCGACTTCAATAGGACAAAAATAGAATACATGTGTGTATTTGGCAATGATTATTTTCACGACGTCACGGCTACATGGCTGCAGGTTGTTGTCTGTGCTTATTTTGTCGTTGTAATCAAATTAAACTAATTTCTATTTTTGTGCACTACAAAACAGAAGAAGTTTTGCTAATAAAAAAAAAATTTTTAAAGAATGAGTGCTTAAATTTTTTTTTTTTTTTTAACAGAAAAGAATCGGCTTGAAACAAGAATATTAACTCGGCTCAGCACCAAACTTATATTTATATAATTTTTTAGTATTCTTGAAAGAAGTTCTATAGAAACATGTTGTTCGCGCCAACGCTCCTAGTTAAGGAGTTATAGGTCGTAAAAATTGCAAAATACTTTATCCATATCTATTTAGGTAAAAAATTAATCTATAAAATATGGGAGTCATTGGAAAATGCTTCAAAATGTGTTTTACATGGAGTTTAAAGCATACAGATTTACCAATTAGGAGGTAATATTATATATTCATACTCCGTGGCTGACATTTTTTACAAAATTGGCTTTATATTTAAATTATGTCGATATTTATTTATTTAACCCTAGATATTTGCTTAATAAACTTTCTTTATTGCGGGGTGTCGACCTTGCGGAACACTTAAGTAATTATGTACATATTACAATAATTAAATATGTAACAAGTACATAAATTATTACTACATACATACATATTTTTTCTCAACCTTATAAATAAATTGAGAAATTTTATAAAATAAAGTTTTTTAAATCTTTATAAATATAAAATTCTATATGATGGAGTTACTAAAAATATGGGTTATAAAAGCTTGAAGTATTCTTCCCTATACATAGTCTTATGAATTGTATATTAAGAAAAATTTGTATGAAAATTTAGCATCAAAATACATTTCAAACTTATTTTATTTTTTATAAACACGGCAGATTATGTTTTAATAAATAAATTTACAAAATTTTAAGTTTTGTAGAAAATCTTTCAAGCAATACTTATTTTTGAAATTTGCTCTTAACGGAATTTTCAATACATCATGTGAAAGATATTTCGAAGTAGTTTCTAATATAACCAGTACTTCTTTGATCCAGTTTTTACCTAACATGCAGTTGTTGGGCAGGGTTACCGTTGGAAATTTTCGAAAAGGGTCACAAAAAGGGTATTTTCCAGAAAAAGGGGTCAAAAAAAGGGTATTTCAATAAAAAAAGGGTCAAGTTTTTTATAAGCAGTATTTCCCATTTTAATGAACATAATAAGACCAAGTTTTTTTTATAAGCAAACAAAAAAATAATATTTCAGGTAGGAAGAGCTCAAAAAACTTGATTTTTTTATGGAATGCTCTGTCCTGTTTAAAACACCTACCAAAAATGTAATCCTTTTCATTATAGCTAATTTTTTCATACATTTTATGTAATTTTCCGATTTAGCGATGTCAAATAAATTTTAGTGTTTGTTTTAAATTTTGCTATCGTTCGCGAATTGTAACCATTTTCTCGATTAAAGCGATTTTTTCCTGTAAGTGTCAGATTTTTTAAAGTATTTACGATTTTTAACAAATATAAGACTTTGCTATCATACCGCTTTTACCAAATATTTGGGAATTTCCGCTAATTGAGCAATTTTTACCTCTTGTTTTCATTCCTGATAGGGCACTCTCAACACTGTCGATTCAAAAGGGGGCGAAAAGTTCAATACCTTTTGCCATTATTAAGGGCGAATTTTTTTGAATAAAACATGGTACTGTTTAAGAGAGCAAAACACCAAATTGCATTTTTTTAATAAAATGTCAAATTTTTGTTTTAAAAAGAAACCACCGTAAAAAATAACAAATATTTATATCGCACTTGTTAAACAATACTGTATTATTTCAAAATTTTAAAATTTTCAGTAGAAGCAAAACAATTTTTAATTTAATATGAAAGGCATAGGAAAAAATATTTTTAAACCAACCATTTCTTTACAAAAAAGTGAACAAAATAGCTCGATAGTTTTACAGTGGTTAGATATGAATAATACCTGTCGACTATTTCAAAAAAGTGAAAAACTAAAAATTTTTAGTTAATACAGTATGTTTGCTTTAAGGGAAGTTGTACTTTACTATCAAAAATCAAGGAGAGGAAAGCATGGAATTGTAAGTTTATACTTTGAGTCTGTTCCATATCAAGCAATGCTTATTTCAAAAACATTTGTTTAGGACTTCTGTTACGCAGTGTTGACAAAAAACAAAATGTGAGAGCAATTTCCAAAAAAGGGTCAAAAAGTGTCACATAATAGGTGATAATGATACAAAAGTATAATTTAAAAAAAGGGTCATAAAAGGTATCAACACCGTCGAAAAAGGGTCAAATTGATACTTTAGTATCACAACGGTAACGCTGTTGTTGGGTATCACTTGCGCAAAAGTAAAGTTTAATATTTCGAAGTAGTTTCTAATAATACCAGTACTTCTTTGATCCAGTTTTTACCTTTAATGCAGTTGTTGGGTATCACTTCCGCAGAATTAAAGTTTAATGTTCGAAAAACATCACTTTTAAGAAACTTGGCATGACTTTTAAGTGTCAAAAGTTTTTTTATGCAGCAAATTTTGGCAATTATTGCTGCAGTTATTTTCTGAAGCAATAGCTTTGACATAAAAGAAATCGTTTTATTTTTTTTGTGATGCTTTTTCTTGTCATTTACCTAGCATTTACACATGCCACTGCCAGTTCGAAAAACTCAATACACTCACACTTTTTTACTAATACACTCACATTTTTCGCAATGGCAGCTCCAGTGGCAGCAAAAATTGCATGCGAGTGGAAATTTGGAACTTGCATGCCACTAAATGTCAAAACGATAAGCAATGTTACCCTGTTGAAAATTTAATTCACATTTACTGGATTGTTGTCAAATTGTTTTTTAAATTTTAACTTAATAAAGAATTATTATGATTATTTTTTAAAAGCGCGCATAAATAAAAGCAAGTTTGTTAATAATAGAGCATTAATATCGTTAAAATAATGCTAATATAAATAAATGAAAAAACTACCCCAAAAATGTGCCACTATGATTAACTCGGTAGCTCTTTTTCGTTTTCTGGTACTTTTTTTTTAATTTGAGAAGTAAACAAATTTGCTCAAGTTGACGCTTCTACGACATTTTGAAAATGAACTCGCAGTGGCATGTGTAATCACAAAAGTTAATGGCATGAGATTCGACTATTTCGAACAAATTTTCTTTGATAATATGTATACAACAGTGGCATGCCACTACTTGCATGTGTAAAGGCAGGGTTATAAGAAAACTGTCAGTTGTTGGTTCAATATTTTTAATAAAATTTGACATCGTTATTGTTGATAACATTTTTATTATTATTTTATGTTTGCTTATTAAACTTTTGCAATTCAAACTTTGCACAGCTGTTGTGCAGTAAAAAAGTATCAGCAACACAACTGCAGCTGGTAATTACGCATCAGCAATAACATTTTGCATCACTGCAGCATTGATGAATAGTTTTCATGCATTAACGTACGTACCCAAAGTGTTCTGAAACTTTTAAGACCTATACCACGTTCGTTGACGGATTTTTTTTATTTTTAATGCAGTTTATATGTTTTTATTTATTTATTCTGCCGTTAAGATTATATTGTTTATTGCTTCAAAAAACAACAAAATTATAATATCTATTATGTTTTATAATAAATTCAATTGTTTTTAAGTTATAAAATGTATTATAAATAAGTATTTATATATTTATAATCTTAAAAAAAGTTTGTATAAAAGTCTGCAATTATGCATGTTTTTCATTTTATAAAAGTAAAAAAGTGATAGTGGCACCATTGAAATATAAACAGGCAGTAAAAAAACAGCTGTTTATAATTTTTCAATTGTAGCTGCCGTCTTCAACATAATTCAGTAGCTGACTACACGACTATAATTGCACCCAGCAGCATTTGTAGTCTTGTGTTCGTGTATCCTACTGGGGTGAATGTGTTTAATGCATAAAAGCAACCGTTTTTTCTTGGTCAATGACAAATGAAAAAGCGGAAGAAATGGCAGTTTTTCTACTTTGACTGCAGTTTTTTAAACGCTGATTATAATGATGCACGCGCTGATTGATATCATACTGAAAGCAGTTCTACAAATGGACTGAAATTTGAACCCTAAAATATTTATAAAAAAGTCCTTAATTTAAAATATTTTTTTTTTTAAAGTTCGAAAAACACGAATTTTAGCAAAATCTTATGTCATTCCGTGCGTTGTTCCACCATTTATGTTAGTTTTTGTAAAAAAATTATCAATTTTTTTTATCAATGCTTAGGATAACTACAAGCAATTTGCCGCCAAGTTTGGTTATTTCTTTTGAGTTTTTCAAAAGTGAGCGTGTTTGCAACAGACGGACAGACATGGCTTAATCGACTTAGAATTACTCAAGGACCCAGAATATACATATATACTTTATGGGGTCTGAGAAGAATAATAAAAAAGTTTCACACGGAATGACAAACTTAGTATACCCTCTTCTAAACTAATTTTGCTCAAAACATAAAAATCAAAAAATATATTTTGTTCTTGTTCGAAAATATAAAAATCGAACTTTTAACGGTAATTTATTTTATCATAGACTTTTTTTTTTCCAATAATAAGTTAACATTATAATTGTACAAAATATTTACATTTTAAAATTTGGGCCTCAGCGCCATAAGGGCATTTTTGAGGCAAGTTGGCAAACCTTTTCTTAGCTGTACAATATACATAAAAAGGAATTAAATCTTCTTATAATTATATAATTAAATTTAAGTTACATACATATGTACATTAGGGGTATAACCAATTTTTTTGGCATAGTACCATGAGGTCAACCATGTCCTTGTAACCACGAAAATCATAATCTTTTGCAATTTTTCTCAAAAAAGTTCACGCACCAATTAGTTTTTCTTAACCAATGCAATATTGAATATTGATAATTTTATACGGCGTTTTTTATTATTTTTTAATTTTTGTTTGTTATTAAAGGTTAAAAATACGTTTTAGTTTGCGGAAAAATCTCCTACCATCTCTAAATATTAATGAAATTTCATACTTGAGCTATTTTTTGTTTTAAATAAACATATTATTAATTTTTCTTACCAAAAAGAAAATTAAAAATTTTCAAAACTCCATCGCGGTTGGTGCGTGAACTTTTTTGACCTAAGCGAAAAAATAAATAACTGTTCCCTTATAGTTTTTTATGCTCTATCGGACTGTGCTATGCCAATTTTGATATTTTAAAAAATTGTTAAAAAGTTATATCCCTAATGTACATATTTACAACAGAATCCTTTCCATTAAGCTTCATAAGTATTCTTTGCATTCTCTTTTAAAACTTGATATTCATCTCTCAATAGATTTCAAATTTGCAGCTAAGTTATTAAAAAGATTACCACCTTCATATATAATCTATACGCTGCTTAGTTCTTTCCAATCGGCACCTTGGTACCCTAAGATTTGATATATTTCTCGTATAAAAATATGACTGGTTTTGCAAAAAAGGAATTATATGTTCACCTGTTTCATGTAAACTCTTATAAACATACAATAAAACCTGGTATTGATATAAACCATAAATTGGTAAAACAGTTTTGCTTACATTTTTGTATAATAAAACTGTTGAAAAATTTCTTGGTAATTTGTATACAATTTTTAATGCCTTATTTTGCAGACATTGTAGTGATTTTTGAACTATACCTATTATGTTTATTTAATGCATAGACACTGGTCAAGTAATTGAGATGTGATTGTATCAGACCGTTATAAATCATTAATTTTTCACTTAGTTTATTTTTGAACTTATATAATATGCCAATGGCCATTTTGTTCTTCACCTCATTTATATGTAAATCCCAGCATAGATTACTCTGCAACGTAATGCCTAAGTATTTAATCGAATGAGTTTCACTAAAGGCCAGTTTACACGGTAACACAATGTATTACGACTTTGTAGAATCAAAATATTATGAAATTCTCTCCGTGTTTAAAAAAAAAAAAATAAAAATCTTTTGTAAGTATAATTCATGTTTACACGGATAGTACCATGCAGACAACGAGACTAGTCCATACATGCATGTAAAGAGTAGTCCATAAAGGAGTAGGAGTACTCCAACTATATGGGTAAAAGGTGGTCCATTTAACATTACGATGTCCTAGGAGGGGACCATATAACCCACCGAAGTAGTCCCTAAACTAAGCCATGGAGTACTAAAGTATGTTGTACACTTAAGGGGTAGTTTAAGCATTTTTCTTTTTCATTTTTTACTAATCGCCTTTTATAGTGTGTACTGTAGTCTATTATTGCTATTATTAAATATATTTACTTGGTATTTTATATTTTTTTACCTTTTTTCCACAAATTTCACAAACTTTCACTTTTAAATAAACAATTAATAATGGACACTATCAGGGCTAGCAATGTGTAATACTGTAAACTATAGAAAAGTATACATCATGCAGTTGTTGGCAGCACAGGAGTTTAATTTCTTATAACATGGTCCATACTACAGTACATTGGACCATGTTGAAGCTAGTCCATTTAAGCCACAATGGACCACGTAGTCCAATATTATCTGTAGGGTATATATAAGTAAAATCAAAAATAATAACAAACAAGCAGATGTTTGCAGTTTTAAATGTTTGCAAAAACAACATGAAAATTTCCTGAGTTGATTTTAGTTGTTTTTGTAATTGTATAAAAATGCTATCACCTTCAATGTACTCTGTTATGTGATGAGAATACGTTAGTCTGGTGTGATGAGAATACGTTAGTTTCTAAAATGGTTTAGAAAAAAAGCATTTACCGACCGCTTGTCAGATTTTGTATCCGTATTCTCTCTTACTCAATACATTTTGCTTTTACATGATAAGATTTTTCTCATTCTACATAATTTTTCGACATGTCGTAATACATTGTATTACCGTGTAAACTGGCCTTAATTGATGTTCCATCAACACATACAAAAAAGTTGTTATTTAAACTTGCTAAAGGCTAGATTACACTATTATACTTTGTACTAATACATGCCAAAAACTCAAGTAATATGACAAAGTGTGATAGTGTGAATGCAATGTGTCACGAAAATGACAAGTATTATGAAAAAAGTTTGACATCCCATACGACTTCATTATTTTTTGAAAAATTTCTAAACTATAATACTTTTCATTGGATCAGGGTTGCATTTTTTTCATGCGTGAGTGCTTATACTTTGTGTGATGGTATGAACGCAAACTGTCATGTTACATTAGATTTTTTGACAGTCGCATCAAAACTCATTAGATTTCTATCTCACAAAGTATTATGGAATACGTAAGACTTGTCAGATATTGTAATCTAGGCTTAAGTGGGGTCTACAACGGAATAACTTTGTTTTTCCAGAATTAAGCAATAAACGATTTAAGCGAGCAAATTCCACTCATAAAGTAGTGTGTTTCAATATTTGTTTTCAGAACCAAATCATACTTAAAAGGGTAAAACAAGCATATATTATCTGCAAACATGAATAATTGACCGGTTAGATTTAAGTTTTTCAAATCATTTATGTAAATGGAGAATAATAAAGGACCAATACCACTTCCTTGCGGTACGCCGTAATCTACAGAACAAAAAAATCTTCTATGCTGTCCAATTTGAACAAACTGTTGCCTGTTCATGAAATAATTTTTAAATAATAATGTTTCTCGCCCTTGAATTCCATAAAATCCTAACTTTTGCAGCACATCTAACTAAGCCTTTGCAAACATACCCTACTACGTTTAATACATCGCACAGAAGGATTTGTTCATACAATGTTTGGCAAAAAATATAAGGAGTGCTCGTAGACCGTTGAAATTTGGCACAGAGCCTTTGGTTAGCTCAATTAAGAAAAATATAAGGTTTCATCAAAATTGGCCACGCCCTCTACCTACCGCCCATAGAACCCAAAATTTATTTTTGGGCCAAAGTTTTTGAAATTTGGCACAGAGCCTTTGGTAAGTTTAGTTAAGAAAAGTATAAAGTTTCATCAAAATTGGCCACGCCCTCTAACCACCGCCCATAGAACCTAAAATTTATTTTTGGCCCAAAATTTTTGAAATTTGGCACAGAGCCTCAATTAAGAAAAATATAAAGTTTCATCAAAATTGGCCACGCCCTCTACCCACCGCCCATAAAACCCAAAATTTATTTTTGGCCCAAAGTTTATGAAATTTGGCACAGAGCCTATGGGTAGCCCAATTAAGAAAAATTTAAAGTTTCATCAAAATTGGCCACGCCCTCTACCCACCGCCCATAGAACCCAAAATTTATTTTTGGCCCAAAGTTTTTGAAATTTTGCACCACTCACTGCCCATATAACCCATATTATATTTTTTCCCCCAACGTTTTGTTTCTTTACCAAAACTAATTATTTTATAAATAAATTTCAATATATGCATTTAAATATAGACTTTTATTGATCATCCATAATTTCAGTAACCATATCATCAAGTTTCGCTGGCCTTTCGGATAGCCTTCGTACCTATTGTACAAATTTAAGAATAATTTTATTTGAGTATAAACAAAATGAGTAAACTTTTAAACTCATTTCAAACATTTTATTCATCAATTATCCATTATATTCAAAGTACACATTAATTATATTGTTTTGAAACGTACTTTTTAGCCAAGCATAATTTTTCTTAAAGAAATATGATTTGTTTCTGTGAGATTCGGCCCAACGTTTAAAAAAGTAACTAAGAAATCGCTTCTGAACTGATTTTTTCACAATTTGAATTTCATTAATAGTAAGCACCATGTTTTTTGTTTTTATGAAATCAGTTAATAAATCCACATTATTATTGTAATTTATAAGTTCCTTGCACAATTCACTATATGCAACGCAAAATGAATTCATTTTAAAAATTAGTTACGTTTAATAATTTTCTTACACTTTTTTTTAGCAAATATTATTATTTCAAATAATCATATGGTTTTGTTTATCTTTTTTGTTATGCACTTTTTTGATATTGCTGTCAATCAATTATTAAAACGTTAAAGCCTAAAAGTATACAAAACCTTTTATTGTAAATATGCATTGCAATTTATTGAAAATATTCATAAAAAACACATGAGTTTTATCACAAAATTTATAAGTTTGTTCAGCGATCGCAAAAAGTCGCAGAATTTTTTTTATATAAAATGAAAGAAAATATTCCAAGCTTTCATTTAGTAGTAGTACCAACACGGAGGTAGACCGAGCTAACTTATTTTTTTTCTAATGAAAACTGCAAATGCTAAATTTTTTGGAGTCATTTTAATTTGCTCAGATTTCTTAAACTATATATGTAATTTAAATATTTTTTCTTTCCTTTTAAGTTTAATATACTATATTTTAATAAAAATGCTCTAAAAGTATTGGTAGTTGAACCATATTTATTGTATAAACAACTGAAATGTAGTAAAATTTTCATCAGTTTTCGTTGTATAATATTAAGATAACTTTACCACACTCTTTTTTATACAAAATTTAATTTTTTTCGAAAACAAATCATGTTTTTCTACTAATGAAACATTTCTCTACAGAATTGCATCATTAGATTTCTAAAAAATAACTGTAAAAAAAATCCCACTATGCAGCGTCCTGCGCACAGTGGCTGAAAATCGTTTTTCATTGGCCAAAAATCTGTAACTTTTGAACCGAAGGAGATATTTTAGCGAAATTTTTTAATCGACAGATAGATTCTTAAACTTTCTCCATTTTTTAAGGGCAAAGTGGAACTTTAGATTTTTTTTTACTTTAGCGTGCAATATGTTTTTTTTATTTCTTTTACTTATTTAAAAATGTAATTTTGAGATTTAAATAATAACATTAACATTTTTTGTAATAATGGGACACTCAAAAAATTAAAAGTTTACACTTTAAAAAAAATTTTAACATAAAAAAAAAAATAGTAAATCCACTGGAAATTTTGCTATTATTGCTGAAAAATAAAAAAATTTTTGCTTTCAAATTTGTTTGCACTTATTTATTTATTAAAACATTTCATACATATGTGGATAAAAAAAAACATTTTGAAAATAATAGCAGCAGTAGATTTTAATAGCTTTTGTAACAATGTGAGTTTCTGTTTATTATTATTTTTTACTAATACAATGTCTGTCTTAGATCTAATGAATTATAATTATTGTTCATTTAATTGAAAGATTGATTGCAAATATTCCATATTCCGTTCTGTGTTATTTCTGTTCTTTAGTAGTTTATTGACTTCATCTAAATCCCGATGTTCCACTTTCCATTGATTTCGAATACTGGAGATGAACGGATCTGACGTTGATAATAATATATGAAATAGATCTTCATTAGTGGAATTTCGTGAAATTTTTCTAGTATTGTGCTCTCTCCTTATTCCTTTTTTCCTGAGCTTCCTCTGATAAATCTCCAAGTGGCACCAACTGATATTTAATGACATCTTCTCCATGATAAAGGATTTTGTGAACTGTAGTACATATTTCTCCATGGATACTTGGTTGTATATATTTTTGCAGTTTACTTAGCAAAATCTCCAAATTTGCTAGAGTCAATTTCTTCATTGCACGCAAGTATTCTTGGATTATTTTAAATCTAAAAATTAGGGTTAAATCAACACCTGTTATTTCAGATGCTGTTTCTGGATCTGAAAAGAATCTTCTTGCGGTATTGCCATCATTTGTATTGCCTGACCCTTGTTTCGGCTTTTTATATGTACTACCTGTATTATGTTCGATCCCGATCAATTTACCCTATATCATAAATTTTTTTTTGGAGGCAATAGCACATGATTTCTGTTACTTCTGCAAACATTTATGCGGGATAAAAAAAAAAATTGTAAAAAAACAATTTAAAAAAAAAAATTATTTTTTTGAGTAATTTCATTAAAATTACCTTTCTATCTTCTACTAAAGTTGAAATTTGACAAAAATATAGTAGTTTAGAAATTTTTTTTGAGTAATTTCATTAAAATTAAAAAAGTGTTTAACAGACGGGTGCAAGAGTATATACAGGGTTAAAGAAAAAATTTTTACTTTTCTATCAGTGGTTTCACCTTCTTGGTCCCTTTTGGTCCGCAAAAGTTCTATGCTACTAAAGTTGAAATTTGACAAAAATATAGTAGTTTAGAAATTTTTTTTTGAGTAATTTCATTAAAATTAAAAAAGTGTTTAACAGACGGGTCCAAACGGGTACAAGAGTATATATAGGGCCAAAGAAAACACTTTCACCTTTCTATCAGTGGTTTTACTTTCTTAATCCCTTTTGATCCGCAAAAGTTATATTCTACCAAAGTTGAAATTTGACAAAAATATAGTAGTTTAGAAAATATGTCCTAACATCTCAAATATAAATAACACAATATTACCTTTTTAAAGATAACAACACTACCAACCTAGCAAAAAAGCAAGCGGGTCATTATCGCTGATAGTTTTTGTGCAATGATTATTTCTTTCGGGTTAAATATTAAAAAAAACACTTTTTTTCTGAATTAAAAAAAAAGTTGTGTTTAACAACATGGCACAACCACAATTACCAATATTTTGGTCAAATTTTTTGGCTACTTTAGTTTTAATATGTTTACTATTAAATAAAATTAAAATTTTTGAAATCGGTGACAAACAAAAATTGGACTTTTGGCCAATGAAATAAAATTTTCAGCCACTGTGCTGCGTACTAACGTACCCTTTTCTAAATCCAAATTGATATTTGTATAAGAATTTGTTATACTCAATATAAATCAATAGTCTGTCATACAATATTTTTTGAAATATTTTATCTATTTGTTGAAAGCACAGCAATCGACCGATATTTATCCTCAGTAGTTGCATTGACAGCTTTCGGTATTGGTACTATCTTATGAATTTTTAATTCCTTAGGGTATTCTGAAGTTCTTATAATTTTGTAAAATATTTCAACTAAAATAGGTAAAATAACATTTATACATTCCTTTACCATTTCAACCGTAATGTTATCAAAGCCAGGGCAGTGATTTGCATTCATATTAAAAACAATATTACTAACATCTTCCATATCTATTTCATTGAGAGCAAACCGGCAACTTGTTGCAGTAAGTGCCGGTTCACACACGTCAAGTTTGTCTCGTCAAGTCTTGATCTTTTAGGAGAGAAGGGAAAAGAGAATGCCATTTCTTTTCCCCTCTCTCCTAAAAACTCAAGACTTGACGAGTCAAACTTGACGTGTGTGAACCGGCACTAAGTGTTCTTAACTGAGCAACCTAAATAAGAGCGGAAGCGTTTTTTGTATGTCAAAACTTCTCATTTAGGTCATTATACAACTAACAAAAATTTCCGTCTATTTAACCCACATTTTTTAGTTAAATTTAAAATTTTAATAAAATAATCAATTTGAAGAAAATTTGTCAATTTGAATAACATCAATCGTTATTAAGCATGGCGTAAATTTGACGAAAAATAAGTTAAATAAAATAAAAAATTTGTTAAAATAACGAAAAATAATCTTCATATATAGAAATATTTCTTCATTTCAACTAACCTTTATTATTCAATTCAACAAAAAATCGTTAACTTTCAAAGCGTTTCAAAACCCCAGTAGAAAAATGTAAAAAGTATCCTATATATTATTTAAACAATTTTATAATCTTGAGTATCAAAATAATCAACTGCCTATTTCACTAAATGCGAAACAAATCTTTCTTTCGCACAACTACATGTAAAAACAAAATCAAATTATAAAAAATAATTTTTGTTTCAAAGGTATTTGTGCGGAAGAAAGCGCTCTTTCCCCATCGTGAAATTGGCAGTAAATGTATTAAATTGAACTATAAATTATACAAAATTGTATTCAATAATAGACCTGTTTGTGTAAGGCGTTGGTCTAAAAGCCTAAGTCGTTTTGTTGGTGGAGACTAAATAACACGGTGTTACTTTAACCTATTGCAAAAAACAAACATAGGCATTTATGACAAAGTCTTACACAATCGGGCGCAATATATACGTATAGTATACACAATCTATATAAAACTTTAATCTCTACTTGTACAAAATTATCATAAATTAAAACTATCAACGTAAAAGAGTTAAAACCTAACTAAATAGCGTTAGGTTTTAACTCTTTTATATAAAAATTTTTACAATCTAACAATTGTAGATTCATTCTTTCTTATCATTAAATAAAATAACAATAATAATAATAATACCTATATCGCCTTGTTCTGTAAATCAGTTCGATTGGAAATCGGGCGGTTTTAGAAAATAAATGTGGGTAATAGCAACATTTTGTAATCCTATGTTAATTTTATTTATTATTTAAAGAGAAAAATATCGTATACCATTATTAATTACAAATCGACTTGATTTTAGAACAGGAACAAAAATAAGCGTTTGAAAAATATAAAAACATTCATTGTAAAAGGTTTAGAAATTAAAAGAAGTTCATCTGTTAATACGACCATTATGAGTTTTTACTAATAACTACTTCCAATGCAGCGACCATCTGAAAAGACAAATATTATAACATTATTTAATAGTTAAAAATGAGAAAATGTTTAATAAATCTTACTTTCTGTAATATAAATTATTTGTTCCATACTTTGCAATAAGTATTCGCATTCCTTCATTTAATTTTAAATTGTTCTTATAGTAGTCCAAAACCACTCTTCCTTGAGATGATGACTTCAATATTTTTTTTTGACATTGACACCGGCATTTAATTTTCTGTATCTTGATTTGATATATTTATATTGGTATCTAAACTGGAACAAGTTGTTGAGGGATATGTACGTTTATCAGTCTGTTGCCAAGATATTAAACGGGCTTCCTTCCAACTTTACTAGAATTCTTATTTCATGTTCCATTTTTTGCCAAGATGCTTTAGAGAGGAGTCATTACCTTTAAAGCATTATATGTATCTGTACGTGCACCTGCAAGGTTATACATTCATACATATAAATGTTAAAATAAACTTCCGAAATGCCACTTGTTTAAGATTTCCTTAACGTAGTCGATTTAATTATGTGCCATCCAGATCTCTTCACATGAATCAACATTTTCGCTATTTTATTTATTTTCAAATGAAAAATTTAGGTTCCAATTAATGGATAATTATATTCTTTTATATCTTTATTTTTTAAAAACTACTTTGTTTTTTTTATATTTATTGTTGGGTAGATATATTTCTTTTTATTTATTTGTATTAATTTTTATTTGTTTATTTTATATAGCCTTCAAAAACTCAATAAATTTGTAAACCACACGATAGTAATTGATATTAACAACAATCAAAAAATAAATGTATCCTATTAGCAAATTTTCATTAAAATAAATAAATTTCTTCAAACCTACATAATTTTAGTACGTTTGTATAAATTTATTCAAAACGATGAAATTTTTTCAATTAGGCTAACATAGTACTGTTATTTTAATAAAGATTTATCATTTCTACGTTTTTGTCTTCAATATGAATAAATTTATTTATATTAAAGAATTTTATTCCATTCGACTAAAAATTAATTGTTAAAGCTTAATAATTTTCTTCAATTCAACATGCCATTAATACGTTTTAAAATATATGTACATATGCACATATAAGTATGTATGTACAAATATATTACCAGAAAAAGCTCTTGTTCTTCTCCAACTAAACTTAACAAAATATTGTCAAGTTAACAGAGAAATTATTCAATTTAACATCCTTGAAGGTTGTTTATTTGAATAAATGTTTCTGTTGTTTCTACTAAAGTCGATTACGAAAACTTACTACCCATTTAACAATATATATATAAATGTGACAAAATTTTTGGGTATATTTTAAGAAATTTTATTCAAACCAACATGTTAATCTAAAATTAATTTTTTACTAAAAATTAATGTTAATTTAACTAAAAAATATTCAATTAGAAGAATTTTTATGTATATTTGAATAAAAACCCTGCGAATTCATCTATTTCTTTCTTTGATAAATTACGAACCATTTTATTCATTATTACCAACGAGATTTTTTTCTGTGTACGAAACAAACCATTAGAATGCGAATTAGAAACCACCCGGCTGATAAATTTTATTTCACAGATCGCTATGTCGGTTTGTTTTATTGAAATTGTGTTTAAATAAAATTTTCATGTTTAAAAAAACGCTTGCCGCTTTTGTTTAGGTTGTTCAGTTAGTCCCAATTTACAATGTTGAAATTGAAAGGCAGACATTTTTCTTCTTCTCTTTTGAACTTGCCTAAACCTTTCACAATCGCGAAATTAATAGGCAGACAGAAATTATTGTTTTCCTCTTTTCGTTCTTTTTCGCTGTTGACGGAGATGAACATTTAACAGGCATTGATACTACAATAGCATTGTTGTGAGAAAAATGATATGAAGCAACAACATGAAAATGGCGAAAAATGTAAAAGAGAAGCAAAAAATGTCTACAAATGTCCAGTACAGATAGTCATGTACTACACACTCTACCTCTACAACCCCTCTACAAGTTTATTGGTGAAACTTCGTCTGTCTACCTTCCACTTGCCACATTGTAAAAGGGGACTAAGGAATTAATTGAGTCCCCAGGAAAGATATTTATTCAACTTTTAAGTTGTTTTACTATCAATAAATACTTTATTGAAACAGTCTACTTTAACTTGTTCATTTAATATTGAATTGCCTTGTGTATCATTTAGTTTTACAACACTATTTTTCGATCTACCAAGTACATTGTTTAAAAATTTCCAACATTTCCTCGGATCATTACCAGCTTTCTTCAAGCTATCTGCGTAATAACAATCTCTACATATTTTTATCGCCGATTTGATAACCTTACTTATTATCTTCAAAGAAATTTCATTATCTCTATTATTACTTGACTTACGTCTTCTCTTTAATAATTTTTGTTTAAAAGAAATTAGTTCTTGAATATTTTTATTAATCCAAGGTGTAAGTTCAAAATGTAATGGCTTTTTAGACTTTTTTATTACAGTTGAAATATTAATAGCTGACTCCATGGAAGATATTAATGAATTTGTCAAACATGTCACAGGCAATGATGAATAGTTTGTAGGTAAAATATTTTGTAAATGATTTTTAGCTTTCTCATAATCACAATAAATTTTAGATAAGTATCTCCGTGAACTTTGTTCTTTTAAAGTTACTCTTCATCCTACACTGAAAGAAAAATGCTTCATATATTTAATGAATTTCCTTGGGTAAATGAAAATTTTCATTGTTTAAGTGGAATTTCATAGTTATAATGAAGTATTTTCGTTAAAATCGCTTCATTAGATTTCGTAATTACGTTAAAAATTTTCATTGGATATATGAAAACTTAAGTTTGTCCAACTTAAGCAAAAAATTTTAATTGGGAACATAAAAAAACAATATACAAACATAACTATATTCATAAATTAATACAAAATTATAGTTTCCTTAAAAAAATGTTTAATTGTTAATTAAAAAATTTAAGATTTAATAATTTCATACATCTAATGTTACATGTATGCCATTAACTTTACGAAATCAAAATTTTTTTTTATAAAAGCAACATATTTCAATAATTGCCTTCATAAATTTAAATTTTCATTATGCCAATAAAAATGTCATTATAGTAATGAAACAAAAACTTTCAATTCACTTTTAATCAAAGTTGTTATTGTTATTATGGACAATTTAATCTCATATTTACGCTCTTAATTGAGTAAAAAACATAGTTTTTTTTTATCCAAAAACTACAATGCCCCGGTAGACTAGCTGTTAACCTATTAATGGATTTTGAGCTAAATCATGTAACGAATCATCAAGTAAATTTATGAAATTAACTTCATTACATTTTTGTTAATGATAATATGACACAACTCTTAGTGGTTTAGATTCAACCTTTATGTTATGTAAAGTAATAGCCAAAATTTCAACAATATTTTTTTTCACTTTTACAAATATTAAGACTGTAACTAATATTCTTGTTTATATATAAAGATGTACCACCATACCCATCTTCTCTACAACAATGTTCATTTGCAAAACTGGATATTTCATATATTTGAGTAATATCTTTTTCAAACCATGTTTCCTGAATTGCTATTAGATCCGGCAATTTTGATAATTGAGACAAAACTGATTTGAATTTATTACATTTTTCAATAGATGAAACGCTTCTTATGTTAATACCGAGTTTATTTAAAAACTCATCGTTTAAACAATTTATGTACTTTTTAAAGTTTGAATAATTATTAAAGCAAGTATAATTACAAAACATATTTAAAACATCTTCTTTATCAGCATCACTAGAATCCACGGCTTTAACTTGTCCAGAATGAATTTGAGATATTCTTTTCCAATGTTTGTTTCTTGTTGCATTCAATAATATTTCATCAACTTCATCCTCATTTTGTATTAATTGCTGCCTAGAAATTTCACTTTTTTTGCAAAAAACTTTCCCATTTTTAATAAAAACATATTGATATCCAATGATTTTAAGGACTTTGCATGATTAAAAAGATTAATGATTTCTTTGCTGTTAAAATGGTTAATAAAAACCTTCATAAACTTCTTCATAAAGATCAATATGGTATACTTGATTCAGTTTTTTCTTCCATATGTTTTGTTGTGTTTTATAATTTCAAAACGGTCCCTGCTTTAGCCAGTTCTCAGTTAAATAATAAAATTTAAAAGAAGTTGGGTTTCGAGAAAATATTATGTTGCGATAGCCAATTATTTCTAAAACATCGATTCATATTTATGTATATAAATTAACCTTAAGGAAAATCAAATAAGTAAATATTCACATTCAATATGTATATTTTTAAATTCTTTATTTTTTACAATTAAAACATAAATATATTAAATTCCATAATATAATACTGCTGGCATAGAGGGCCGCTGCTAGACCCACACTTGCTTGAAATGAAAAATTCACTACCACCCAGTGGGCCAGTGCACCCCACACAAGTATTAACAAGCCATTGGTAAAGTGTACAGGAAAACGTATTGCCGTCCACTGAGAACGTGTCATACTCATTTGAAACACCCAGTCGTGAAGGAAAAGTGTAACGGACTGACCGAATCCCAAAAGGGCAGCTGAGACACTGAGTAAAAGTTTTGATGTCGAAAAACTAATAACTGTAAAAGCAATAGATTTATAATAAAATATCATATATTTATTAAAATTACTAAAAATTCAATTAATTAGAGTCTAATACATAATTAAAATTTGGGAAATCCTGTTCTCATCCTGTTTTTGGGTATGCGAAAATCAGTTTAACGGTAAATCGGTAGTCATATTTTATAAAACTTCAATAGTGTTTGTGTAGACAACCATTAAAAAAATACTGTTTCCCTGTTAGTCATCTTTCGAACACAAAAATAATACTGTTTTTATCAAACTCAACAAAAGATTAAATCCACAAACTTCATTGTGTTCGGTTCGGCTCATTGTTCGTCCCTTTTGGCTGGTAAAAACACCAAACATTTTTTACAAAAACAAAATACACATTGCTTGTTTATTTCTTTATCAATGTAAAAAAAGAAACATTATAGAACATTAAAATATAATGTTTGTCTACAGTATCACTGCAATTGTTCTGCTTTTTAACGAAGAACAGAACACTATATAATTTTCGGCTCTTTCTTGAAAATAGTTACGAATGGTATTAAGGGTTGTCCTCGTCTACTCAATCACTAAAAAAATAGCTGAACGCTAAAAATGTACTGTTTATTTTCGAACACTGGTTTTAAGAGAAATATAATAAAAAAAACATGAACATGAAAACACAAACCGAGTCTTTTTGTTTACCCATCTTTCCTTTCAACAAAAAGAGACGTCGAAAGAGCGACGTTGTTGAAATCATCGTATAAATTAGATGTAAGTGAAAGTACGACGTAAATATGTTTTAACATTTGCGCCAGTTATTGTGTGCCTTTTTTTTGTGTGTTTAGTATTCCATATAAGTTTAAATTTGACCATTGGTAAAACTGCTCTGGACGGGAAGCAGCTGGCGCATCTTTGTCTTTTTCTTTTAAAAACAAAGAGGCCGTGTCGTGTTTGTTTGCTTTTTGTGTGTTAAAACTTAAATGTGTTACATCTGGTGCAGAGCTAAAGAAAAATAAAAAAATAAAAACCCAGAGTAACTGGTGAAGTACAAAAAAAAACTCAGACGTTTTATTGGTAGAGATTATACTCTGGATCGGATTTTGGAAGCACTTCGTTTTTTTTATAGGACAGAGTACATATGGATGAGGCTCCAAAAGCTGTGTAATACTCTTGAGATATTGTAGTAAAAATAAAAAAGGTTGTTTTATTTTTGACAGCGTATCAACGTCATACGCTGCTACGTTCCCTCAATGCAGTTGCGTTCTCACGGTAACATTTGGTAATAACCTTAAAAACATTTAGTTTTCCCTCTCCTATCAGCGCATTTAATTTTTTGAGACATTTTGATGCAGTGACCTAAATTTTTGGTACAGAAAGGTGAACCGGAAATTAAAGTTTGCCGAATCAAGTTTTTCTCAACGGAATTGCTATTAAGGACTAAAAATGTTTATATAAAAATTCATGTTGCAAAAAGGAAGAAAGTGCTTAAGTCAACTTAAGCTCAATTTGTAATAGAACCTTAGAGATCATTATCATCAAAAGTGCTCACGGGTAAAGTATCAAATATTTTGTACGATTTTTTGAAAGTTAAATCAAAATTTATTTTTGTTTATCTTTTTTTATTGTGTAATATCGTTTCATTTACAAACTTAAGTTAACTTCCCATCTTTGACGTTAGGATTATTTAGGAATAAAAATTTAGAAAACTATAACCGAGGAGAAGTAAGTGATTTTTCATTGAAATTGAGAAAATTCCAAATGAAATTGAGAATATAAATTTGAAATTGAGAAATTTCAATTGAAATTGAGAATATCAATTTGAAAGTGAGAAAATTCCAATTTAAATTAAGAAAATTCCAATTGAAATTGAGAATATCAATTCGAAATTGAGAAAATTCTAATTGAAATTGAGAATATCAATTTGAAATAGAGAAAATTCCAATTGAAATTGAGAATGTAAATTTGAAATTGATAAAATTCCAATTGAAATTGAGAATATCAATTTGAAGTTAAGAAAATTCCAATTGAAATTGAGAATATCAATTTGAAATTACTAAACTCCAAATGAAATTGAGATTTTCAATTTGAAATTGAGAAAATTCCAAATAAAATTGAGAAATTTCATTTTGCAATTGAGAAAATTCCAAATAAAATTGAGAAATTTTAATTAATAAAATGGAATTAAGTTGGCTACATTTATCTTCGTTTTCACCGTCCTTTTTTTTGACCAATTAATTTCAATGGTGTTAAGCATTGCTGAATCGACCCTCAATGGCAGGAATGTAGCTGGAGAGTTGTCAAAAATAATTTGTAGCCGATTGTGGTATATACATATCATTGTCACATACCAATACGAGTTCTAATAATTCATTTGGAATTTTCTCAATTTCATCTGTAATTCTCTCATTTTAAATGAAAAAAAAAAAACCTTTAAACTAAAAAAAAACTTAAGTACTTCTTCCTTATTGCCACAGATATATTTAATACAGCCATCACATTAAGAAACCTGCTTCCATACTATTTTTTTAAATTCTCATGTTCCTAAAATGGTAGCTTCCCCTTATTATCCTTTCATACTTACATATTAAAGCAAACCCCTTCGAAATACAGCCCAGAGTGTGCCATTGAAATTTGTGCTTATACAAACTATTACCAAAACGTGGAGTCATCAAGGAGAAACACATCCAGGGAAAAGCCAACAAGGAAAACAGAAAGGGAATTTCAGCATTTTTAATGGCATGATGACTAACCGCCAGCCCTGGCAACACGGTAAGGCACATAACATATGAGAAAATATCTGCTGACAGAAAAAATGTGGTGGAATATAATTGAGGAACTATCAAGGCAGCTTGCAAGGGATGAGCTATTTTATCCAAAAGGTTACCCCATAAATTAGTAGTGACATTGCGAGAAAATTGTTGGATTTTATCCTTTAACAGAAAAGCATTCTTGTAAACATAAAATTAATTTCCTTCCATAAATTTCTACCTACCAAGTTACTGTAACCTGAATCGACCACCCCCTCTCGACTCATTTGTAAACTATTTGATATGGATTTTTGCATTGACTGGGAAGCGCTAACACTATTTCTGCCATAGTTCTCTATGGTAGCCGAACTGGAACGCATTATTGAAATATTTTCATCTTCTTCGGGTATGATTTCCATTATTTCTACGCCATTTGGATTAATAAATGTAACATCCACTTGATCGGTGGGCAACATATAATGGCCACTATCAGCCAAAGCTAAAGCCGCTACACTGGGGTGATGTTCCATAATCGGATTTTTCCATGTACGCAATTCTATGCCATCCATTTGATCGTTAAAAACATTTGAGAAACGGCCCAACTGATGATGCAATGGCGTAAATGCTGTCTCTGCCTTTATCACAGATACACGTTGAGTTATGGCACCCTCACGATGTCGTGTTATAATTAAACTTATTGGTATGAGATTCACTAATAAGGCAGACATTAATACTATAGACTGGGCGGTTCCGTAAAGAGTGCGTAAGTTGGTAAAAGCGAACGATAAAAATAATTGGCAAAAAGCTTCGCCACATAAAAATATGGTTTTGCGTACGAATTTATCTTCTCTAGGACGTACGGCTTCTAAGATAACGTGAGTTTTCCATATAAATAAACTGGAACCAATACCTGTATAAAAATATATTGAAAATTAAAATATTTTGCTTATACGTGGTACTAACCTGCAAAAAACCCATAAAACACTATTGCTATTGCTTGAGTAGTTGTTGTAATTTTCACCCATGCCGAAGAAAAGAATATTCCACTGACCATTAGGGAGCAACAGATTATTAAAGTTGCTAACAGAAATACTTTACGATATTTAGCCGTTTCTCTTGTTCTTCCACGGTACTCGGTATCCAAATGTTCTAGTATACTTCGGCATAATTGTCCCGTGGCTTGATAAACAATTGCCGGCCATATTCTTAGTACCAAATCCTTGTCAGATTCAACCACATTGCCATACAAATAGGCGGGAGTGGCAAGAAACGCCTGAAACGACGGAAAAATTAAATCTAAAACAAATGTTAGGGAAATGTGAAAATTTTTTTTAATCTGCTCTGAAATTATTATCGGGTTTATAAACTTTATGTGGCTCTTTGCGACAAAAAAAGCATTGGGGGTTTTGATTTTAATAAGGTTATAAATTAGACTCAAGACTAAAAAAACTCAACATGTGACCATCAAACACCCAGTGAAGAACAAGAACTAGCGTTCTCAACGTTTTTGATTTCACATCGACTTCGAGTGAAAAATGATGACATTTATAACGTAATATAAACTGTACACTAACGTAGTGTATTTTTTGAAAAAACAAACACTAAAGCTTCTTTCAGTGTTTGTGAATTTGTAGAAAATTCGGTTCTTATAAAGGCACTGTGTTAAATTCAAAAACCACTATAACCGTTTTTTCAAGACGGGAATTTAACGCAGCTTCGAGTATTTGGAAAGGAAAATACGCAAAAAGCACCAAAGTGGCAACGCTGATGAAATTGCATGTGAAAGTGGTCGGATAAAAGAACATTACACTACATGTACGCTAAAGCAGGAATGGCACGTTATTTTAGTATTTGTGTTAGCCAGCTCATAGTCGTTGTGTAACGTATTTTGTTTGTGTACAAATTCACAAGCCCAAAACCATTTTTTTTATTTGTTATTTTTGGCATTGAACACTAAAGTGTCGTTCCTGAGTTTTTTTTCGAACTCTGTTTTAAACACTGTTTGTATTTATTTTTAGAACTAAAGCCGGAGGTCCACACCACGCGTTACTCGCTTTTTTGCAGCTGTCAAAAAAGTAGAATCTGTGTAGTTATACGTAGTAAGTTACATGCACAAAAGCGTAGATGCCTTGAGGCGAAAAGTAGGTTTACTCTCTACTTTTGTAAGCGTCACAAGCAGCGTTCGAACAAATCAGCTAATTTTGACAAATTAAATTTTACTTTTACTTGTGCTGCTGCTGCATAAAAAGCGTTGCATGTAACTTGAAACGTAAAACGCAAGTAAGGTTATAAAAGCATGCGCTGCGTGGAGGCGAAAGCGCGTGTTATGGACCTCCAGCTTAAAGCTAGAGCACCACACTACGCGGTACATGCATTTTATACCATATTGATACTTTTTCAAGGCACATGCAAAAGTAGAAAGAATTCTTACTTCATGCGTTTGATGCGTACATATCGCACCTGTTCATCAAAAGTAACACAACTCAAAATTTACAAGTTTTCAGTAGAGGCAAAAAACTAATTCCGCCAATATGATGGAATTATTGTTATAAACAAATATAATGTTATAAAGGAAACTCACTAATATTTCAATAAAATCACAAAATTTATTTCTCTTCTTCCTTTTTCCGAAATTATTACGGATTTTTGATTTAATACAGTTTTCATGAAATTTTTTGATCTACATGTCAATATTATTTCAAGTTATGCTTATCACAACCCAAAATCAACAGCTATTGATAAACAGATTTTTAACATGAAAACAATCACAACTCGAATTAATACAGTTTCGCTGATTCATTTGAGCACCATCACCCTTGAACACTTCAACGCAACTAAAATTACAACTCTTTAATTGAATCAAAACAAACAATATGAGTACGCAAAGAAAGACATAAAGGCATTTCTCTCATGAAATATTACAAATAGAATACCAAAAATTTTACAGTCGTTAGATATGGTAATCATACACTGTTTCCTTCAAAAAAGTGGAAAATAGAATTTTTTGAGTTGTGTTACTTTTGATGAACAGGTGCGATATATGTATTCTGAACTCGTGCTGTGTAACTTGTCAAAAGAACTTTAAGTGGTCCATACACTTGCCATATTATTGTATATGATATTCGCCGTATTATTTTCATTTTGTCCTATATTATGCAGTATGTCGCACAGTAGTTTCATTCATTCAATAAAAAGGTGAACATAACCTATAGGAATATCATAAACAGCATTGTACAATGTTGCCAATAGATTTCACTTTCTTTTCGTTGTGCAATAAAAATCAAAAGTCTTTTGATTGTTGCCAATATTCGAATATTACATACACATGGGCGATATAATTGTACAATACGTAAAATTGAACAATTTTATTGCAAGTGTATGAGCCGCTTTACACTGATTCTACATTTTGTGACAGACGCATTAACTAGGGATGCCAATCCCAAAATCCGGGGTTTTTATTTTTTCAATCCCGGGGTTTGCGGGATTCAGTCAATTTAATTATAATCCAATCAATAATTGTTTTTGTTTTACCTTTTTCAATAAAACAAATTTATCTTGACTTTACCCCATGGGTTGATAGGGAACACACCAATACAAACTGTATTTTTATTTAAATAGGATTTTTATAGGAAGCTAAAAAAATTGATTTTTATTTTAATAATTAGAATTTTAATTGAATCCTTCAAATAAATCAATTACATAACTTGTAATTGATTTTTTTTTTGTAAGATTCTGAATTCAATTATATATACATATTAATTAAATTCTTTGTATTTATTTTGAATTGCGGAGTTTTTACGAGTTGACAAAAACCAAGTTAGAGTGCTATATTCGGCTGTGCCGAATCTTTGATACCCTCCACCGACAGTTCAAATGTTTTAGGAGTAATATCTGTATGATGTCTATTTGTTATTATAATCTTTATAAAAACAGACATCTGCATTAAAATTGGTTGCGGTTTAAACCTATATTAAATTATTCACCGACAATGAGAAAGTTTTATGTTTTTTTTCTAGCAATTTTAACAAGCTTGAGTAAAATGTCATGATTCGTAACAGTTTAAGCCGAACCTAAATGATTTTCAGGAGGGCAATTTATATTGGAGCCATGGTAAGCTACGAAGTAATCATCCCAAAATTCTTGAGAGTAATTTCTGGTATTAAAAAACATAAATTTCAATACAGCGGAGCAATGAGTTTTAGCGTTTTCAGTGAATTTCAGAAGACTGCTAAAATGGGATCTAAGGTAAATTATGGACCTTATATCACAAAATTGCATAACATTTCTTTTGGCCATAAGAAGCTTAGCTGGAAGAAAGTTTACCGCAATATCTATATCTGCTACGGTTTAAGGCGTATTTAATTATTTTACCAGAGTGGGCTTTAGATATATGGGGCCTAGGGTAAATTTCGGACCGATCTTCAAGAAGTGTAATTTCTAGTCCTATACAACTGTGTCGTACCAATTTCTATTATGATAGCATTGTTATTTACGTTTTTAGGCGTAGTAAGCTGTTTTCAGGGAGTATGGTTTATATGGGGCCTAGGGTGAATTATGAACTGATCTTCACCAAATTTCACAGTCTTATTTCAAGTCCTATAATACTTTGATGTACCAAATTTTGTTATGATAGCATTATTTTTTACGGTTTTATGCGTACTAAACTGTTTTCCGGAAGTAGGGTTTATATGGGGCCTAGGGTAAATTATAGACCGATCTTTACGAAACTTCATAGTGTCATTTTTAGTCATATTAAACTGTGACGAGCAAAATTTTGTTATGATAGCATTATTAATTATGGTTTAGGCGTACTATACTGTTTTCCGGGAGTAGGACTGAGGGTAAATTATGAACGGATCTTCACGAAATTTTAACAGCGTCGTTTCCAGTCGAATAAAAAGAATTTAAGCAAAATCTTATATCATTCTGTGCATTATTCCACCATTTATCTTAGTTTTTGTAAGAAAATTATCAATTTTGATTCATAGCTCTGATCCTACTGAACCGATTTTGCTGGATTTCAATCCCAAACTGCTTAGGATTACTACAAGCAATTTGTCACCACGTTTGTTTATTTCTTTAGAGTACTCAAGGACCCAGAATATATATACTTTATGGGGTCTGAGATGAATAATAAAAAAGTTTCACACGGAATGACAAATTTAGTATACCCTCTTCACAAATAATTGTGGTGGAGGGCATAAAAAGTGACCTCGGAAAAGATTCTCAGAATAGAGTTCCTAGAGCTCTGCGAAGAATCGCCTGAAATTTAGAGCATTAAAAGCATCAAAAGACTCATGAAAGTCGAATCCTATGAAAAATTAATGAAAATGTTTAAAAATAACAAGCATCATTTCTTTTTTTTTATTTGCACATCTTGTCTTCTTCGCTTATAAATTTAAAGTACAAATTTGCATAGTTTTCTTGAATAGTGTGTGTCACAAGTTTCGTTTACGCAGAGCCAGACTTAAGCACTGAGCATGTGTTTGGCTGGCATTAGTTAAAATGCTTGTGTTACTTGAAATACTTATTAGTTAGGACCATTATTAAAAATGATAAAGGTATAATAGATATTCATTAAAATAACTTGAATTTTCCACATGTTTTATCAGCTCTAAAAACACTAACACACTAATAAAAAACGAACCATGAAGATATTAACAAGATAAATTCACATTCTCTTCTCTTGTTCCATCTTCTCACCCTGTGCTAGGGGAAGAGCTTATTTTACTATTTATTCCTTTTAAGGGCTTAGGGGGGTGCTTATATTTTTAATCTGGTATGTATATTGAAAAAATCAGAACAAAAAAAAAATATTATATTTCATAAAAATTCATTTATGTACATGTATTGCGAAACCACACAACATATACTTCTGTTGGATATGCTTTTTTATCACACGCCTTCGTTGAACACCAGCCGTGGCTACAGCTGCGGCTACAGGACGCCTGACACCATTTGGACCGGTTGGGGAGGCCAGCAAAGTGGCGGCTTCTAGAGGATTTCTATTTAGATTTGAATGTGAATATGAGGGTGATGAATCCATTTGTAATATCGTTAATTAAAGTTGAATTTTATTTTTGTTTGCCGCCACTCCCGTTCGCCGTAATCGCAAAATAGCTGGCGTATTCTACGCAATATTTTTTTCTTCTTTTTAACAATAAAATATCTAAAACTATGTTCACTACTTAATAATTTTTTATACCCGTTCGTTATGGTTAGTTAGAGTTAAAAACAACTACTGCTGAGCGCCATAGAAAATCAAGATATCAGATTTTCAAATTATGTACGTACGTCTGACTGACTGATTGTCTCTCTTTGTAGAAATAACCATATAATTTATTATTGCTGATAAGCGTTATCTGATGATAATATCTTAAGATTACTAAATCGAATGCATTCGTACGTAAAGGTTTAACGAGAACTTTTTGAGTGAATTTTGAAAAAGTTGTGAGTAGTATAAGAGATTTTTTGATTAGATTGCGAGTAAAGTTTTCTTCCCGGGATTCCGGTGCTGGGTAGAATCCCGCTTTCCCGGGAATTTAATGTGGGGTCCTCAGGAATATTTTTTAGGTTAAAACTAAGAAGATGAGGGAAAAATTACTTACAAACTTACATTTATAATTGATTTTAAATACTTTACCTAATTATACCCTTCAGCACAGGTGGAAAATGTATATACATACAAATCTGTGGCATTTTGACAAAACATCTTCAGTCGAGAAGCAAAAACGGAAAAAAACTCGTTGAAAAATTTCTTTTTATTAAATAATAAAATAAACCACAATTATAGAAAAATTTCGTTTATAACGAAAAATTTTAAAAACGTAAACAAAAATCAAGGTTTTTCTTGGGATTCAAAAATTAATTATCAAGGTTTCGTTATAATGTGCTAAATTTCCATTTCATACTATTGACAAACTGAAGTTTATTGTTTTTAATGAAAATTGATATGATTAACAACGTGTTTCTCAACTTTTTAAATTTGTTTTTGTCAAAATGCCAGAGATATATGTAAGTTTGTCATTCCGTTAGTAATTTCTACAATATTGATGTTAAAACCTATAAAGTATATATATTCTGGGTTCTTATGATTAGCGATGTTGATTTAATGATGTCCATCTGTCAGTGTGTATGTTGAAATGGGTTTCCCGAAGACCCTAGAAATTTATGTAACATATACTTCGTTAAAGTTTGCTATTGAATTTCAGCCTGATCGGTCTACGAGGCTGAGATATGAACAAAAATCCACCACTGGCTCTTATTTTACCCATAAATTTCCTGTTGTGGTTTTTTATACCCTTTACCACTGGTTGTGAATGATGGTATACTTAGTTTGTCATTGTCTTCGTCCAGACTTGCAATTTTGTTGCAGAAATTCTTTAGTTTATTGTTGAGAGGGGTAAGAAGATTGGGGAGGGGTACTCAGTTTCATATACTTCGAAATTCTGGTTTGTTTTGTAATGCTCACACTTTTTAACTTGAAGTTGGTTGTATTTAGGTGTATTTGTATTAGGGATGCCAGTCGGGACTGGTTTTCGCAAATCCCGGGATACGGGATTTCAAAAATTCAAATCCCAGAATCCCGGGATTTTTCGGGATATCGGGATTCGGGGTTTTTGAAAATTAGAAGATAAATGCTTTTAATAGATATTTATTAAAAAAAAAAACCTTATTAAAAGCGGTTTACAAGCAAAAGTTTTTTTTATTAATTTGTAATTTTAAAGTTAAAGATAATGTTATATTTATTCCCTCGTGGTCCTATTTTTTAAAAAATGCATCCCTTTTGTGCCCATAAAGATATGGTTCTACGTACGTTTTAAATTTGAGGGAAAATCTTCCCTCGTGGTCCTACGATTTGGCCCATTTTCAATAGGCTTGGTCCAACAAGAAACTATGTCCTAAATTTTATCAAATTATCTCCAAATTTGTGACATGTACTTTGCGCACAAAGTTACTTGGACAGCCAGCCAGCCTGAGTCGATCGGTATACTTTAAGGTGGGTCTAGGACCAATATTTTAAGGCGTTACACACATCAGCACAAATGCATAATACCCTCTCCACTATTGTGGTGTGGGTATAAAAATTGAATATTGTAATTGAATAGAGCAAACTTGTAATTGATTTATTTGTAAGATTCTATTTAAATTTTAATTAAGTAAATTAGAATCAATAATTCAAATTTGGATTCGAAATTAATTATCAAAATCAATTTATTTAGTTAACCATAAAAATCTCATTTAACCCACCACAAAGTGGTAGGAATTGTTCTTAATTTTGTAAAATCGCTCCATAAATTGCCGTAGTTCCTATGCCTACTCTCGCACAACACTTTTATAATTATAACCCTGTGAAGAGTAATTTAATGTCGAATTTGGTGCACCAGTGGAATGTTTTGTGCATTTCAAAAGACATTTTTTTCCATTATTAATTTTCTTCTTTAATTATGTTCTTCACTTCTCGTTAAAATTTCTTTATAACTGTTAAACACGCTTAAAACAAACAAAGTTTAACTTTTTTGTATCGTTTTCAATGACAGTATTAACAGAAATAATCAAGTAAATATTAAAGATCAGCAATTGCAAAGCAGAATTTTGAAAATATGCAAGTCTGGACGATGACGTTCTCTGCGAAACTTTTTTAATAATTATCTAAGACCCCATAAAGTATGTATATACGTGTATTCTGGCTCCTTAAGAAATTCTAACTGCCTGTTTATGAAATTAAATTAAAAAATATTGAAAATAAAAACAAATTTCAAATTTTTATTGTTGTTTCAATATAAATTCTCAAGCAAAAATTTTTATTTTATTTTGAAAAACAGGCAGTAAGTCGATTTAGCTATATCCGTCTCACTTTTAAACGACCCAAAAAAAGAGAACATTATTAGTATCAAATTCTTTCTAGTTCTCCTAAGGAGCTTGGAATCAGGGCTGCCAGACTTGGGGATTTATCCCCAAAGTAAGGGATTTCATGCGAGCAAAAAAAGAACAAAAAAAGTCATTTGGGGATTTAAAAATAAAATTTTTTGCATAAAAGGATTTAAAAAAAACATGCCAAAACCAGTCGCTACTAGTGCTGGGATACTATCGATATTTTCTACTATCGATATTTATGGATAGTTCAGATTTCACTATCGATATATCGATATTACTATCGACTGAATGGTTGTACTTGTGCAGGAAAACTTTAATTATTTTTTTACAGTCCATTGTTTTTATCACTTTATTGAATGTATGAAACGTATGTATACATATACGCACGTTATTTTAGATGGCAGTTTTTTATAAATTGATTAGTACCTTTCTGAAGGAACCGAAGTAACAGGGACTATAAGATATTCCATTGCAACTTTAAAAAAATTTCTAAATTCTAAAAGGTCATCAATCTAGCGGACTTATCCTCAAATGGTCGTTCATTGTTTTGTCCTATGTTCGCAATTGCAATTGCATTTGGATTGCATTTGTTTTTTACAACATTACAAAAATTTTTGACATTTCAGTCACTATATAAATATTTAAATAAATAAAAAAATATCGATATTTATATTTTTCCTATCGATATTTTCGATATTTTAAGACTATCGATAATATCGATAGTTTCCCAGCACTAGTCACTACAAACAAAATAAAATACTTTTTTTTGCTATAAATTTTTATTTGGGGATTTTTAAGGATTTCTTATTCAAATTTTTCTTACTATTTAAAAAAAAATCTAAAAGTTAGTCAGAAAAAAAACAAACAAAAAAATTAATTAGTATTGTGGTTATTTTGTTGAACTATTTATGGTTTTAATCCAAATTTTTTATATTTTTTAATTAGGCTTAAGTTCATCAAATTTAGTTTTCATTAAATTATTTTTATGAAGAAAGGAATTTTACAACATGAAAATTAATTAAAATTTTTATTGATGATTTTTAATTTTTGACTGTAGCCGGGCTCGAAACATGTTGGATCCGCCATTTTGAATTTTTAAAAACTAACATCAGATTCGTAATCAGCGAACCCAACCATCCCGTGTAATAAGTTTTAAGCGAATTCGATTAATTTCTTAAAAATTTTCCGCTATATTGGATCCGCCAATTTAAATTTTTAAAAACTGACATCAGATTCGTAATCAGCGACCCTAAAAACCTTAAGGTACCCGGTTTTATTAAAATTTATTGAATCCATATGAAGTTAATAGTTTTGTCGCACTTAATTTCCAATTTGTCCCTTGACTTTTTCCCCATCATACATTTAGTTTCCAAATTCAAAAATAAATTGCTATCGAAATGTAAGCGTTTGCACAAGTCGGACCATCTGCTTAGAAACTGCAGATTTACTTTCCTAATGGATTCAGGTATCCGGTTTAGCGATATTTTCCGAATTATTTTTGAATCCTAAGCAAACAAATGCCTGTTCTCGAAACTTTTAAAAGTCCTAACTAACGGAATTGATTCAAATTGTAGCGAATGGTTACAAAGAAAATCTATCATTTAGAAGGGGTCGCCTCTCTTAAATGTAGAAAACTATGTATAATGAAAAAACAACAAAAATTAACCGGATGTTAGAGTAAATAAATAAGATCGTAAAACTTGATCACCTCCTTACTTGTTAACTTTTTTAGAACCTTCGAACAACGTTTTTGTTTTGGTGCAATCTACTTATTTGAGATAAAAGTTAAAAGGAAAAGAAATATAATAATTAAGAAGTAACAAATTTTTGCAGTTGTTTTTTTATGGACACAGAGTGTTGACACACATTTCAGAGAAATTATTTATTTAAGATAAAAGCAGATCATTAAAAGATGACGAAGTGTGAATAAAAAAATAAGTTCATATTCTTATTATTTTTCATTATTTCGCCTATAAAATGTGTCCAGTTAGCAAGATGTTTCTAAGTACAACAACGAATTTCGAACAAGAAGCACTTAAAATGTGGAAGCATAAAATTATCAAATTGAGTGTATTTCTAATTCTACTGGTAAGATTTTTAATTTGGAAAATTGAATAATAAGTAAGGCAATTCATTTTGCAATGGTTTCAGATCCTGGTACAGGAATCAACAGGAGCTATAGCAACAAATTCTCTACCTTTAGAGGAAGGTAGCGGAGCTGAAAGTACAACAATTATTGCAGATGACACATCAACTACTGAAAATGTATCTACAACTCTTGACGAAGGTATTAACAATACCGAGTCTCCCAATAATGACACTTCCACATCTGGGTCCATACTTGAAACAACAACAGATTCAATAGAATGTGTTTGTGATTGCAGTGCCAATGGAAACCAAGTAACAGTTGGCTGTTCAACTCAATCGCCGGAGGAGACACAAACTGAAAGTACCGAAAATTCAGCCAATAATGACTCAACTTTACCAACCTCTGAAACTACCACATCCAGTCCCAAAGAAGAAACTTCTACTAATGCAATTAATAAAGAACCTACTACTGAACCAAATGCTGGAGTAAATACTACCAAACATTCTACAGACGAACCTGAAGCTACAATTGCAGCACCTCCCCCGATTTGTAGCACCCCTGGTGTCCAAGCTCACGATACGGACTGTCAACAATATTTTGATTGTTCTTTAGAGGGTTCGCAAGATGGTAGTTTTCATTTGCTTACAAAATTTTGTCCTAAAAAACAAGCCTTTAATATTGAACTTAATCGTTGTAGTCGCGATATTTCATCGTGCTCCTTGCCTGTGAAATGCGTAGCTAAGGGGGGCTATGCTGACCCAGCTAGTAATTCCTCATACTATCTTTGCGAGCCTCGTCTAATTGGCCTTGGTTTTCGTATTTTTCATGTTGATTGTGCTTCCAACGAAATTTTCTATCCGGCATTAGGTAAATGTTTTGTAGACTTTAATAATTTGCCAACACCAGGATTTCCGCCATACAATTGGAATCAAATAAAAGATATCGATATTGTTAAGGCGGAACTGAAACTATTAAAGCAACAGGACAAACTTAAACTAAAGCAGGAAAAAGATCGTAAAAAGGCTGAAGAAAAATTGCAAAAGGAATTAGAAAAAGAAGCTAAAAAGAAGGCCAAGGAGGAGGAGAAAGCCAATAAAGAAAAAGCTAAACAAGAGGCAGCAAGTTTTGTATGTGTTGAAGAAGGAAACTTTGCTTCCCGAATCGACAATAGTATTTACTATGCTTGTATTAACAAAAATGGAAAATTAAAGGCCCTTCCTATGAAATGTAGTTTTGGTGAAAAATTCGATGGAAAAATTCGCTTATGTGTCAACAATTCCACCGGGGAAAATATAAGTATCAGTGATGATGACGAGGACGAGGACGACGATTAAAACCATGTATTAAGTTAAAAATTCTACTCAATTTATATAAAAAGTTTATGGCGTGTTCAAATTGTAATAAATATATATTTATAAAATTTAAAATTATATGAATCTTTTTAATATCTACATATCGCACCGGTTCCTCTGAAGGGTGTTATCTCAAAATGTATAACTTTTTTTTTTAATATGTTATATCACAAAGACGGTACCTTACTCCCCGTCTACAACTGACATGATTTGCTGTTATAACATGATGTTATAAAAGCGTTGTTAAAACATTTGCATTAACAACCGTGTTATAACATGAGAAAACCTCTAAAATGATGAGTCTATACTTAACACAAACATCATTTTAGTGCTAATGTTAAGCATTTCATGTCAGTTGTAGACTGTATGTTATGTGACCATGACATTTTAGGATATGATGCAAGTGTTGCCAATAAAGTCATTTATTAAAAACAAAACGATAATTGAAAATAATGTCGCTTACGTTATTTTCGCGGTTAGTGCTCGATATCGTTTTTATGCAAATAGTGAGAGGAACTATTGCGATATGTATGTATTATTTACATACATTTAAAATATTTACTTTCCGTCGAAATCTAAATATCTGAAAATTAAATTTTTAAAAAGAAATTCGTTTGGTTTCCAAAAACACAGGAAGCTAGATTTTAAACTGCCAAATGCATATAATATACATATGTATGTATTTTATTTGCCAGATTTGCTTCTGCTGTCTTCGGGCAATAAGAACTTCTGAGAAATGATTGTCAAGAAAAAAGAAACTTCTATAACTACATACAACTTAAGAAATCAACTGATATATAAGTGAATTTATATCAAAAGACTTTAATGATTAGCATGCATTACAACAATGCTTCGCTATGGATAATGATAAGACCTACACGTCTATGTATGTACATATAAACATTCATACATAAGTATATGTGTATATATTTTTAATTTTTGTTCTTGAAAGTCTTGTTTATCAGTTAATTACCAAAAGTTTGCGATATTTAAAATTTTTTTTGGCTGTTGGTATAAAAGTATTGACAAACTTTTTTTTACAAATTAGTTGGTTTAAATTTTTGACGTCTTACGGTTATAATTCATATCGGAGCAAGTAATATAAGCAAACATAAAATTGGGTGTATTCAATTTTATCATAGTCCAAATAAAATTACCGTTTATCGCTTACTGAATAAAAAAAAAAACCAAATGAAATATTTAATATTGTTAACTGTGTGCCTGTTTGCACTAAGTGCTAGTGCCGATGTTCCTGAAGAGAATCCCTGTAAAACTCCTGGTTTTTTTGCGATAAGAGATAAAAGTCCCGTTTTTTACGGTTGCTATGCTAACAAATATGGTGGCTTAACATTGAAATATTTGACTTGCCAAAAAGGTGAAGTGTTTAGCTCCAAAAGAGGCTTTTGTGTTCCCAAAGCTTTTTTAAACGAGATAAAGGATGAGGTCGAAGCGATAAACACTCCAGATGTTGAAAACCCTACAATTCCTACGGAGGCAACAACGAAATCTGATGACGTTGAAACGCCAACTATTCCTACAACCGAAGCCCCCGCTACAGAAGAACCTGAAACAGAAGCTCCTGAAACAGAAGCTCCTGAAACAGAAGCTCCCGAGACTGAAGCGCCTGAAACTGAAGCTCCTGAAACTGAATCACCCGAAACGGAAGCTCCAGAAACGGAAGCACCTGACACAGAAGCTCCTGAAACAGAATCACCTGAAACTGAAGCTCCAGAAACGGAAGCACCTGAAACAGAAGCTCCTGAAACTGAATCACCCGAAACTGGAACTCCTGAAACAGAAGCGCCTGAAACTGAAGTGCCCGAAACAGAGGCTCCTAAAACAGAAGCTCCTGAAACTGAAGCACCTGAAACAGAAGCTCCTGAAACTGAATCCCCCGAAACTGAAGCTCCAGAAACGGAAGCACCTGAAACAGAAGCTCCAGAAACGGAAGCACCTGAAACAGAAGCACCTGAAACAGAAGCCCCAAAAACTGAAACTCCTGAAACTGAAGCACCCGAGACAGAAGCTCCTGAAACTGAAGCACCCGAGACGGAAGCTCCTGAAACAGAAGTGCCTGAAACTGAAGCGCCCGAAACAGAAGCACCTGAAACAGAAGCTCCTGAAACAGAAGCCCCAGAAACTGAAACTCCTGAAACTGAAGCACCCGAAACAGAAGCACCCGAAACAGAAGCACCGGAAACTGAAGCGCCTGAAACAGAAACTCCAGAAACTGAAGCACCTGAAACAGAAGCTCCTGAAACTGAAGTTCCTGAAACTGAAGCACCTGAAACAGAAGCGCCGATAACAGAAGCGCCTGAAACAGAGGCTCCTGAAACTGAAGCACCTGAAACAGAAGCTCCTGAAACTGAATCACCTGAAACGGAAACTCCAGAAACGGAAGCACCTGAAACAGAAGCTCCAGAAACGGAAACACCTGAAACAGAAGCTCCAGAAACGGAAGCACCTGAAACAGAAGCACCTGAAACAGAAGCCCCAGAAACTGAAACTCCTGAAACCGAAGCGCCTGAAACAGAAACTCCAGAAACAGAAGCACCAGAAACCGAAGAACCTGAAACTGAAGCGCCTGAAACAGAAGCTCCTGAAACAGAAGCTCCAGAAACTGAAGCACCTGAAACAGAGGCTCCTGAAACTGAAGCTCCAGAAACTGAAGCTCCTGAAACAGAAGCTCCTGAAACTGAAGTTCCTGAAACTGAAGCACCTGAAACAGAAGCGCCGATAACAGAAGCGCCTGAAACAGAGGCTCCTGAAACTGAAGCACCTGAAACAGAAGCTCCTGAAACTGAATCACCTGAAACGGAAACTCCAGAAACGGAAGCACCTGAAACAGAAGCTCCAGAAACGGAAACACCTGAAACAGAAGCTCCAGAAACGGAAGCACCTGAAACAGAAGCACCTGAAACAGAAGCCCCAGAAACTGAAACTCCTGAAACCGAAGCGCCTGAAACAGAAACTCCAGAAACAGAAGCACCAGAAACCGAAGAACCTGAAACTGAAGCGCCTGAAACAGAAGCTCCTGAAACAGAAGCTCCAGAAACTGAAGCACCTGAAACAGAGGCTCCTGAAACTGAAGCTCCAGAAACTGAAGCTCCTGAAACATCAACTAAGGAAGATGGGGAAACTACAACTGACGTACCAGTTCACGACTTTTATTGTCCTACTACCGGCTTCTTCCCGCAGGACGGCAGCTGTAACGAATTCAATTGCTGTGCTGAAGTTGATGGTAAATTAAAAGCATACAGACGCAAATGTCCTTCAACGCAAAACTTTTATCCTGCTGGGGGATTTTGTACCAAAGCATACAATTGCAATGTAGAACCAACTGAAGCTCCTATAATAACAACTGAAACTGCAACAACGGATGCTCCAAGAACTGAACCCACTAAAGCACCTGAAACTGAAGCTCCTAAAACCGAAGCTTCAGAGGCTGAGGGTCCTGAAAAAATAGCGCCTCAACGCATCAAAGAATTCCTATGTTTATCGGAGGGTACATTTGCTCATACTAACGACTGTTCCAAATACTACAAGTGCAAATGGGATAAAAATAACAAAAGCTTTCATGTCAACACTTTGCGATGTCCAGCAAGACAGGTTTATAGCACCATAGCTGCCAGTTGCGGCCGCGAAGGAATTATAACTTGTTTGGGACGTCCAAAGAATTCCAAATTTCTCAGACTGTAAATTTATCGAAAATTTGAGTTACCTTAAACAAACGAATTTGTTTTTACATGGAAGTGCAAAACGATATCAATTAATATTTGGTTAATACCAAAGAAGATCCTTATTTTTTTTAAATACTACTTATTTATTTTCAATTGGACAATAAAATGTACCATAAAATATTTATTAAAATTTATTTATTTCATCAATAAAAACTTTTACTTTTCATTTTGACTGTTGCCTAGAAAACTGATTAGAATTGATGTCATAGACGACGCATGTATTTTGGGTGTAGATAATAGGATTTTGGCTAAAACCTTTTTTAAATTTGATCGCAATAAAAAGTTAATTATAAGAGATAAGAAATAAATTGTCGCTAAATAAGTTGATGGTGACTTTTGTTTTAATTTCTGCTAATAATGAAATAAAATCTAACAACAATTAAACGTTTTCTTTGGTTTAATTATTGTATGACCCGATTAGCGATCTTGTTTACTGTTGTGGTTTTGGTTTTTAAACAAAATATTTGATTAAAATTTAAAGGTATTCTTACGTTTTTACTTGTATTATTAGTTTTTCATCTGATAAGAGTTACTGATTTTGAGAGGTGCAATTTCAGCTCTATATTAATATTGAGTTTAACCGTAGGAATACATTTGCACCGTATGATGTAGATACGTTTTAAATAAAAACTTTTTATATTTGAGTAGATGAGTTATGCCACTCGAGTGTTACACTTTAATCGAAATTTGGGAAAATGCTAAAAACGTATTGCGCATCATTAAATGGCCCAAATTAGTTGAATGTTTTTTATTTTGAAGTGTTATTCTTGATTAAAGACTCAACAGTTGGAAAATTGAAACTAACTGAAATATAGAGAAATAATAGATATAATAGATTTAAATTCGGTTTTAATTGACCTTTTTCACTAATATAAAAAGACCTGGAGCTTAAAATATAATAGATTAAGGCCCGTTTCCACAACTTACCGTTAGCTAAAAGTAGACTTTAACCGCCCTTATAAAAAATTTTCCATTATTAAAACATTACTTTAAGCTAAAGTGAGCGATAAAAAAATTAAGGTTCATCCTACCTGGTAGGTTAAAGTAAAGTTGTAATAATGGTACACTTTTTATATGGCCGATAAAATACTACCTTTAGCTATCGGTAAGTTGTGAAAACGGGCCTTAATTTTGCAACGAACGAGGTTTGCTACGAATTTTCGAAAGAAACAAATTTCGCTACAGACCATATGGGATCGAACTAGTTTAACAATACACTATAGACACCAGGAAAAATAACCATTCAACTTCACTTATTTTGCAACAGGTCGGAAAAAGGTAACACTTGTTGAACAATATGAACTTTCAAACAAATATTAATTTCTTAAAAATTTTGTACGGATAAGTAGTTGCAACTAGTGCTCACCGAATTTATTATTGATATTCATGCACAGAAAGAAAAACACTCGGGATAAATCAAGTTTTTTATGATTACTTTGAGTACAAGTCGTACTCAAAAATTTTGGCCAGACTCAGGTGCACCACGAAGGGCTTAAAAGTTAATTTGAACTCTTGCGTCTCATTTAGTTTATATTTTTGGTTAAATATGTACATAAGATTTCTAAAGTAAAAACCATATCGGTCATGATGTTGGTGTTTAATCATTCAAATTCGGGATAAAATCAACTTTATTATACTTGAATCAAGTGCATTTTGAGATTTATTCAATATTAGTTTTACTTAAATCAATCTCATTTTCGGATTGTTTCAAGTACGAAATCGGAATTGAATATGGATAATTTAAGTATTTTGCGATTGAAAATACTTGATTCAAGATTCGTACTCCCCGCAGCGATGCCAGAAGTGCAGATTTTGTCCCCAAAATTATCAAAATGCAGATTTAAAGATTTATGTTTTAAAATTCCAGATTATTTAGCTCGGTTAAAACTTCTTTACATTGTTACTTATGTCTGCAGTTTTTCCACTTTTTGCATTGAAATACATAAGTAGCAGTGAGGCCAACTTAGTGCTTTTGGCACTATTTATGGTGCTTTATGATGCCTAAAACCCCAAAATATCCATAGTGCCAAACTAAGAAAAAGCAATAACTTGGTGCTTTTTCAATATTTCGTTAGTGCCTTTAGTGCTTTTTACAATTTTTATTTTTTTTCTAGCATTTTTTAAAATTACGATTATATAGAGGATGATTAAGATGATCTTTGCTATTTGGGGTACAATTTTGAGGAGGCCTGCAAAGATTTTAAGATTTCAAATGATAAAAAAAAGATAAAAGAGACTTGCATTCGTTTTACCAAAAACTTTATTAGCAAAGTGTAAATTATAAATTAAAAAGAGCTGACAGTAAATGCTTTTATAACGAACGTTCCCTACCAGAAATGAATGAGCGAGTAGTCACAATTTTCATTTTGGTGTTAAGAAAATGATAGAAAGAAATGACCGAAATAAATTTTTCGGTCACATTCGGTCATTTCTTTCTATCATTTTCTCAGCACCAAAATGAAAAACGTGACTACTCGCTCATTCATTTCTTGCAGGGTTGTGTAACCTGCCATTTTTCATGCGCTTTTGTATCAGTGTTCGAAAATAAACACTAAATATTGTTTCTTAATGTTCGGTTCGGTAGATTTGTGGAAAACACAAACGCTAATACTGTTTGTGTAGAAAATCATTAAAAAAAATAACGTTTCCCTGTTAGTCATCTTTCGAACACAAAAATAATACGGTTTTTATCACACACAACAAAAGATGAGAACATTTAATTCCGTTCGGTTTTTTTTGAAAATCCACAAACTTCGATGTGTTCGGTTCGGCTCATTAATGTTCGTCCCTTTTGGCTGGTAAAAAAAAATAAAAATTTTTTACAAATACAAAATGCACACACGAAAAAAACATTAAAGAACATTAAAATATAATGTTTTTCTACAGCATCACTACAATTGTTCTGTTTTTTAATGAAGAACCGAACATTATATAATGTTCTGTTCTTTCTTGAAAATAGTTACGAACGGTATTAAGGGTTGTGTATTATTACACAATCACTAAAAAAATAGATATCGTTCTTGGGTGTGTGAGCCGAACGTTAAATAATGTACTGTTTATTTTCGAACGCTGTTTTGTATTACTTTAAAACTGGCCAAATCAAACTCAGCTGATGATGATCCAAATGATTTGGATGATATTATTTTTATTGAAGATTTTAAAATTTTTATATACAAATGTAAATAAAAATGCGTTATTGTGGGCCGTTTTCGTTTCATTAAGATGCAACTTGTTTTGTGTTTAATTAAATTGTAAAAATGGCTTAGTGCTTTTTTACGCTTTTTTTATGTGAAATAGTGCTTTTTTTAAATTTTAAAGTGCTTTTTGCTCTCAAGAAGTTGGCATCACTGATAAGTAGATTCATTAGTAGAAATTTTAATCACAAAAGATTACTTAAAAATTAAAAATTTACATTGTCTTGACACATTAATATCGCCGGACTTATGTCATCTGATTTAACACGAAAAAATATGCATATGTACTAGAGTTGTCAATTATTCGCCTTTCAACTTTGTTCGAATAATTCGAATAATTGTTTTTGTTCGTTCGATCAAACGATTAAATCTAAAAAAATATTCGATTAATCGATGAGATTAAAGAATAAAAAATATTATTTTTACAAAAAAATACGTTTTTAAATATATGCCATTCCATTCCATTTATCTACAATTAACTTCTTTATTTTTATAATTGCTTTTCAAATATTTGTTTATTAAGAACATAAAATACATTTTTGAAATACTATGAGTACTTAACACGATTATTTACAACCAGGGCTATGGCTTCAATATTTTTAACTTTTTTAGATTTTGTAAAGGATCTTGTTGAAAACTTGTGTCTAAACTACTATTCAATAGGTCTAACGTTTGTGCAAATTTCATCCAAATCGAAAGATTTCGATTTCAAAATTAGTTCACTTGACATTAAATCCCTCTTTTATATATATAAAACGTATATAAAATGTTTGGAATTTTGTTGTTATTTTCTTAATTATTTTCTTAAATATTAATTTTAGCAAAAAACTTTCTTCGAGGCTAATGTTGTTGACTAGAAGAGCTAAAATATTGCCATATATCATGTTCTTGTAAAATGTTGGTTTTAAGAGATAGTCATACGCAAACAAATTACATTTGAATAAATGGCTTGATGGCAAACTTTGAGGGGCGGACGCCCCCCCTAAAACACAACTTATCGCTACGAAATTTTTTTGTTTTTTTTTTACATAAAACTGAACCGATTTGGTGGGGGAGAATATGAGAAATCAAAAAAAAAAGTTCTCCATACAACTAACGGCCACGCTAATATACATATATAAAAATATATAAAAATGAAAAATGTTTGTATGTTTGTTTGTTTGTTGGCTTATAGACTCCTAAACTACTGAACCGATTTTCTTGAAATTTTTACAGTAACATCACGTGAGCCCTAAAAATAAAATAGGCTACTTATTTATTATTATTTTTTCGATAGGGGCAGGGGAATTGGTACCCCCCATAGGATGCCAATGTTAAGTATCGCATATCTTAAGAGCTGCTGCACTCATTTTGTTGAACTTTTGGTAGAAGGATCTTCTGAGTCCCAAAATTGAAATAAAATAGCAGCAGGGGAAGTGGTACCCCCCATAGGACGCCAGTGTTTAATACCGCATATCTTAAGAACTGTAATAGTGAGAATGTTCAAACTTTGTAGAAGTCACTCTCATGGTACACTACACTTTTGGAAATAAAAATAAAGCGGGTAGGTGCAGGGGGGGGAAATACCTCCCATACGATGCATATGGGCATTTCCACAGAATGGTCTACCAGGATAAAAAATAAAATGTTGATTATCATCTTCCTTTATTGTTTTTTATTAGAAAAAAAGTCTATGTTCTTATAAAAGAATGGTTTCCTAGCATATCTGAGCTGTTTAACTTGAGACAATTGGGCTGGAAACTGGACAATTTTATAATTTCCTGTATTTTCTACTTCTAAAGACAGTTTTATATACTGATTTTACATGCAAAAAATATGTTATGTTTACACTCTTTCTGCATAATCTCTCCATTACAATCAATTGTAAAAGGAGTATTATTATTTATGGTAAAATGCATGGTGATAATAATAAAAAAAACATATGGAAAAATCGTACGTTCGCGACCCGTACGTTCGCGACCGGTACATTAGCCAATTAAATAAAAACCAAGAGAGATATTTTATTTTGTAAATACTAGATGGAGACCTACATTAATACACTTTTAAAATAAATTAATCACTTTTGAAAATTCTGTTTCATTACGCAGATTTTTACATTTCACTACTGTCAGCCGAAGTTGACTTCTATTTTGCGTAAGTTCGTGACCACACGCTTATAACTCTTATTATGAAAACTTAAACTCAATGAAATCCATCTTTTGTACTAAACATAAAGCTACCCAAATGCTATCGAATCGCAAAAAAAATGCTAGGAAAAGTTTTGTTTTCTATATTATTTCTACATCAAAAGCGTACGAACGTACGTTCGTGACCCCAGGAAATGCCCATATATTAAATATCGCTCAACTGAAGAACAATTGAAGGGAGAGTCTTTAACTACCCGTCTCCACCATCCATCAACTTGGTAAGAACAGCATGTCGCACATTAATTCTACTCGTGTAGACTGTTCATGTTCATGTTTCGTCCATGTGCTGCCATCGTTGCCTAAACATTCGTCTTAGCATCCATGTGCGCCATGATGTTGGCCATACAATGTATTTTCTGTATACAACCAAACGCACAACAACAAAAACTGTGGTCAATCAGAACATAAACATCAACACGTATTCGCCACATACAAGAACATGAACAAATTAATACCGTTGCTCTGCCGGCGTTTTGGTCATGTCATGTTGTAATCGAAAGCGCATGGAGACGTGGGGTAAACGTGGTTAAAGCTACTATTGTGGTAAACTATAAATTTTAATATAAAAATGAGCGGGGTAGACAGAGGAGGAGCAGTATCCCTCATATATACACGCATTTTGTTGCACTTTTGGTAGTAGGATCTTCTGAGCCCCAAAATTAAAATAAACTAGCAGCGGGGGAAGTGGTACCCACCATAGGACGCCAATGTTTAATATCGCATATCTTTAGAGCTGTTATAGTGAGAATGTTCAAACTTTGTATGAGACACTCTCATGGTATACTACACTTTTGAAAATAAAAATAAAGCGTTAGGGGGGAAGAACCTCCCATGGGATACATATATTAAATATCTCTCAACTGAAGAACTATTAAGGGAAGAGTTTTCAAACGTGGTTAAAGCAGTGTAGCGAAGCGCACCGTGTTAAGCTAGTACATATGTATATAAAAATGAAAAATGTTTGTACGTTTGTTTGTCTGTTTGTTTGTTGGCTTATAGACTCCTAAACTACTAAGCCGATTTTCCTCAAATTTTTACAGTAACATCATGTGAGCCCTAAAATTAAAATAGGCTACTCGATAGGGGCAGGGGAATCGGTACCCCCCATTGGATGCCAATATTAAATATCGCATATCTTAAGAGCCGCTGCACGCATTTTGTGGAACTTTTGGTAGTAGGATCTTCTAAGCCCCAAATATTAAATAAAATAGGAGCGGGGGAAGTGGTTCCCCCATAGGACACCAATGTTTAATATAGCATATCTTAAGAACTATTATAGTGAGAATGTTCAAACTTTGTAGAAGTCACTCTTATGGTATACTACTCTATTGAGAATAAAAGTAAAGCGGTAGTCGCAGGGGGGGAAATACCTCCCATAGGATGCATATATTAAATATCGCTCAACTGAAGAACTATTAAAGTGACAGTCTTCAAACGTGGTTAATGCTACTATTATGGTAAAATATAAATTTCAATATAAAAATGGGCGGGGTTGACAGGGGAGGGGCAGTACCCCTCATAGATAGAAATATAATTAAGAGCCGCATCACGCATTTTGTTGAACTTTTGGTAGTAGGATCTTCAGAGCCCCAAAATTTAAATAAAATAACAACGGGGGGAGTGGTACCCACCATAGGACGCCAATGGTTAATATCGCATATCTTAAGAACTTTAATAGTGAGAATGTTAAAACTTTTCAGAAGTCTCTCTTATGGTATACTACACTTTTGAAAATAGAAATAAAGCGGGTAAGCTCAAGAGGGGAAATATCTCCCATAGGATCCATATATTAAATATCGCTCAACTGAAGAACAAATATATATATATATATATATATATATATATATATATATATCAGCGAAGGAAGTGTTACCCCCCATAGGACGCCAATGTTTAATATCGGATGTCTTAAAACTATTAAAGTTATAGGCGCTGGGGGGGGGAGGGGGAAATACCTCTCATAGGATGCATATATTAAATATCGCTCAACTGAAGAACTATTAAAGGGAGAGTCATCAAACGTGGTTAAAGCTACTATAATGGCAAACTTAAAATTTCAATATAGTAATGGGCGGGGTAGACAGAGAAGGATCAGTCCCCCTCATAGATAGAAATATTAAAAGGAGCCGCTGCACGTATTTTGTTGAACTTTTAGTAGTAGGATCCTCTGAGCCCGAAAATTGAAGTAAAATAGCAACGGGGAAGTGTCGCATATCTTAAGAACTGTTATAGTGAGAATGTTCAAAATTTGCAGAAGTCACTCTTATGGTATACTACACTTTTGAAAATAGAAATAAAGCGGGTAGGCGTAGGAGGGGAAATACCTCCCATAGGATCCATATATTAAATATCGCTCAACTGAAAAACAATTAAAGGGATAGTCTTCAGACAGGGTTAAAGCTACTATAAAACTATACAATTCAATATAGAAATGGGCGGGGTAGCCAGAGGAGGAGCAGTACCCCTCAAAGATAGAAATATTAATGAGAGCCGCTGCAAGCAATTTGTTGAACTTTTGGTAGTAGGATCTTCTGAGCCACAAAATTAAAATAAAATAGCAGCGGGGGAAGTGTTACCCCCATAGGACGCCAATGTTTAATATCAGATATCTTAAAAACTGTTATAGTGAGAAAATTTAAACTTTGTAGAAGTCACTCTTATGGTATACTTCACTTTTGAAAATAAAAATAAAGCGGGTAGGCGCATAGGGGAAATACCTTCCATAGGATGCATATATTAAATATCTCTCAACCGATAAAGTGGTTAAAGCAGTGTAACGAAGCGCACCGGGTTAAGCTAGTCAAATATAAAATTAGATGCCAGTTATAAACGGATTAAGCATTTTTTATTAGATGGATACAGTTAATGAAAAATAAACACATTTCTTGGAATTAGTAACTTAAGTTTTATTTCGGCCCATAGAACTAGCGAAATTTCATTTTCAGGCTTTGCAAATAGAGATCAAAAAGATATTAAGCATGCGAAGGAAGTTTATTATTGAGATGCAGTCGTCAAGAGTTTAAGTAATCTCAGTAACTTGATAAATTGGCTTATTACTATATCGACCAAGTTTGACTAGGCCGAATGTGCCCCAATTGAAAATGCCGAATCTACCTTGAAAACACTATTTACACTATTTTCTTTTTTTTTCTTCTATTCTTCAACACAGATATAGATATAATTTATTTTTTAGGAAACTGGCATAATTATTAATGTTGGTTTGTAATTTTTATTTTAAATATTGATCATTTTCAAATACAAAATACTTACTAAATAGAATCAAAATATTACAAAAACACTTGGAAAAACACTTAAACACGTGTAGCTTTTTCAGTTGGTATGCTAGAGCTGACCAACTTTGCGGGTGTTATTTATTTTGATTTTCGATAAATTTAAATAAATAGTTAGTGATGTAAAATAAGTGCATCATATCGAAAACGTCATTGACGAATGTACCCCAGTGCCGAAGCTGCCTCAGTCTCTCCTACATATATTTCGTTCAAAAAACCTTTTTATTCACGTTTTTAAAATTTTGTATTATAAAAAAAAAAATGTCTTTAATTTGGGTTATTTTATTATTTGATAAAATTAATATTTTCACCGAGTTTTTTTTAAAAACTTTTTTGGTATCTCGACTTAAGATGTTTTGTCGAAATGCCACAGATATGTTCTTATGTATAAATATCTTTAATAGTTGCAATATTTGATCTCTTGTAAATTTTCAATAAGTACCTTGATATTTTAAATATGTATCATGTCAAGCAGTTATCTTTTAATTTGTTGTTTGAAACAACAAAGGTATGATAAGTCCCAACTCTGCCTGAGAAGTTAAATTTGAAAATATATTTTTAACGTGTTAAATGTGTTTTGAAGATTTTTAAAATCTCGACGCAGATTTTACTGATTTTTTGATGAAAAATTATGGTTTTTTGCTGATTTTACCTCTAAAAGTTCTGGCAACACTGACTCCCCATACTATTAATACCGCTTCAGATTGATTTAAGTACGGATGGATTGATTTTTCTTTTGAGTGAGGCTATTCAAATACATATATGCGTTCGCGACAAAAACTTACAAGAATGACATTTGACAATTTTATAATACACGCTAGTGACCATCGATAAAATGCTGTCGAATTATTGTAATCGTCACCTTTGCACAGTGGTACCAATGGCATCTTTAGCGCGAAAAAATTCGTTTTTGGGGATGGCACAAAAGGCAAAAAATTTGTTGATTTTTTTAATAACAAGTAGCTAAATAATTTTTTTTGGTATATTTCCAATATTATCACTGCAGTATTGTTTAAAACCCAAATAATTGCTTAATTTTGTTTTCAAGAGATCAGTCGATAATTGTATGTGGTTTGGAGAGCTGATAAAATAAAGTGAAAACATTTTCTGTAATATTTGTTGGTTTTATTTAAACAATAGAGGTATGTATGTATTTTTTTAATTTAAAATGTGCCGTTGATTTAGCATTCCGTTTAGTAGAAGGTGTGTGGAAATTAAAATGCATTTCTGAATTGTGCAGTTATATCTGTATTATAACTTGAGTTGGACTTTTAAATGTGACTTTCACCAGCTGTCGCTTCTATTTTTGTGCCGTTATTATCTATAACATGTGAATTGTTAAATGGTTAAGAAATCAGCTGTCTATTTTTGCCTAAACACTTTATATCGAAACTTTAGTTTGCAGTCTCTATCATCAAAAAGCAATTGTTCAATGTTTGGTACGCTGAAAAAGATCAAGAGAAAGATAGTTACGGTGTAATATTTTACAATTTTATCAAAAGTGGTATAGCAAATGATAAATGATAGTGACTATAAAAATAAAGTAAAGCAAGAAGCTGAAAATTTTGTAAGCAAACTGTCGAAGAAGAGGATGCAGGCACATCGAACAAAGAATGTTTTCGAGTCTACTTTTAAATGTTGGTTGGATGAATTTTTCGAAAACCCGTTTTACACACATTGCACGATTTTTTGGTCTTAGAAGACCACTGTGAAATTTGATGCATAAAATATTCGTCGAACATTTTAGCCCTCTAAAGTGGCGTTTAAGCATACTTTTATGTTTTTGTTTAAGTTTTGATATTGTTACAAGTAGAACTGTTGCTATAATTCTTATACGTTTAACAGTTTTATTTGGTTTAATATCTTTAGTTTTTCTAAAATCTTTATGGATGAAGTTTCCTGATGATCTGGCCTAAGCAACCAGTGAAATGCATAGGAATAGCTTATCCCATCAACAATAAATTTCAAGTGCTTTTGTAAAGAATAAAAACTGGGAATTAAGCACGAATAACAAAATCTTTTGAAATTAAAATTTTGTATTCCCAAAAATTGAAATTACTTTTTGATAAACAGGCAAGTGCACGGCCTAAAAAACACTTAATTGACAACATCTTTTGTAAGTTGTTGTGTTGTTTTTTATTTTGTTTTTCTTAACCTACTTACAACTACAATTAATGTTGAGAGAATTTCAACTAATTGTAGTGGGGAATGTAAGATGAGATAAACCCTCTGTTGTTTATTGTTGATGTGTTTTGTTTAAGCTTTGATATTGTTACAAGTAGAACTGTTGCTATAATTCTTATACGTTTAACAGTTTTGTTTGGTTTAATATCTTTAGTTTTTCTAAAATCTTTATGGATGAAGTTTCCTGATGATCTGGCCTAAGCAACCAGTGAAATGCATAGGAATAGCTTATCCTATCAACAATAAATTTCAAGTATTTTTGTCAAGAATAAAAACTGGGAATTAAGCACGAATAACAAAATCTTTTGAAATTAAAATTTTGTATTCCCAAAAATTGAAGTTATGTATAATTTTCAACACAACTGGTATTTTAAAATAATTCCTATATAAATTTCCCAGTCATTTCTAGAAATGGTTATAGAACATAATAAATAGTTTTTACGGGAAGGTGCAGGAAAAATCTAGAAATAATTATAAAATATAAAAAGGGGTGACTCATGTAAAATTGTTTAGTTTGTTTTGTGAAACGGTTCTGTTCGTAACTAACAATTGTGAACAAAATAATAAAGTTTGTAAAGTTGAATAAGTGTGTGTATTTATTTTTATTTGCAATTAAAAGAACTCAACGGTTTATTATAAAGGGAGTAAACCGAACGCGTTTATTAAAGGAAAAACGTAACAATTGGTGTCAGAAGTGGGATTGCAATAAAAAAAAAAAAAAATAGAAATAAAATAAATAAACAAATAAAAAAAAGGATAAAAAAAACTATACAAACAACAATGAAATTCGAGGAGCTAAAAGTTGAACAACTCAAGAAAGAGTTGGGCAAGTTGGATCTGCCTACTGCAGAAAATAAAGCTGAGCTGTAGAAAAGATTAATCGATGAATTTAAGCGACGCAATATTGACATCGCAACTTATGAATTTGAAGAAAAAGAAGAAATAGAAGTTGCTACCCGTGCGGTAACAAGCAACATGGATCTTGGTACAATGTTTGCTGCTATGATGGAGAAAATGGAAAAAATGTCGGCAGAAACTTCTAGAAAAATTGAAGAGAATTCTGGAAAAATGGAGGAAAATATGGAGAGAATGGTAAAAGAAAACTCTGCTGAAACTTCTAGAAAAATGAAAGAAAACTCAAGCATCATTTTAGCCGAAATTCAACAAAATTCCAGATTGAGAAATGAAAAACTTGAGAAGCTTCAAGATATTTCTACTGCTATAAATGAAAGAGTAGACGATATGGAGATAGAATTCAACCAGAAGCTGTTTGATGTTAAGACACAAGTCACTGATGTAAAAACTCAAGTCACGGATGTAAAAACACAAGTCACTGTTTTTGATGGAAAACTACATCATTTGGAAGAAAAAGTAAATAGTCTTCAGTGCCAAGAGGGAGTGGTGCGAGTTTTTCCAGAAGTCTCGAATAGAATAAGAGCTCCAAGTTTTGACGGCAGCTCGCCATTGAATGTGTTTAAGTTCCAGTTTGACACAGTTGCCAACAAAAATGCATGGAACAATGAAGAAAAAGCCATAGAGCTGATTCTGGCTTTAAAAGGAACTGCGGCTGAAATTCTAGAAAGTGTACCAGTAAGTTGCAGGAATAATTATGATGACATTATGGTAGCACTGCAACGCAAGTATGGTGGTGAACATAGAAAAGAAATATTCAGAATGGAATTACGGGGTAGAGTACAAAAGCCAAACGAGACGCTACAGGATTTCGCATTAGAGATTGAGCGCTTGGTGCAGCTTACTTATCCAGGTGAAAGTCATCCATTGCTAGATCATTTTAAGACCGAGGCATTTGTAAACGGTATACGGGATGCTGATGTAAAACTAGCGGTATGTGCATCACAGAAGCCATCATTTGCAGAAACGGTATCATTTGCCCTAGCACAAGAAACCGCAAGGATAATTTCAAGGCCACAAACGTTTATGGTGGGAAAACTTAATTTTGCTGCTGAAGAAGAAAGAGATATTTTAAAGGAAAGTAGAATCATGAAGGAGGCAGTTTTGCAAGCTTTAAGCGAGAAAAAAGGTAAAAACAAAGCAAAATGCTATAATTGTGGTAAAATTGGCCATATTTAGCGAAACTGCAAAGCACCCAAATAACGATCAAGATCTGCTTCGCCGCAAAGGGACAAACGCTAAAGTTGAGAAGAGCTAGCAGTGCAGAGGAAACTGAAGGTCCCACGATAAATTAAGTAGTGAAAACGCGTAACAGAAATATTACGACCTGTGGTTACATAAATGGTGAAATCCGCGTTTTGACTATCGACACTGGTGCAGGACATTCCATTATAAGAGCTGATTTGATAAAGGGAGCTGTCGAGCCGCTAAGTGGTGTAAACTTGCGAACAGCTACGGGAGAGCCTGTTATTGTCTATGGCAAAGCAAGAGTGGAAATAAGAATGGCCGATATGATCGTTTTTGATGAGTTTATTGTGGCTGAAATTATGGATGAAGTCATAATTGGAGCAGATTTTATGATTCGTCAAGGCATTTGTCTAGATATGGGAAGACAAATTATGAATTGGTATGGCCTAGAAATACCCCTTAACGTTGGGAATGGAAGTGAAACTCTTGTAAAACAGCTAGTCACTAGTGATCATAAGAAATTGTCATCCCAAAGAGACGATGAAAAATGCGGGAAAGCGAGCACATATTCAAGACGGCCCAGTGAACACAAGAGCAAGCACTGTACAGAGTCTAAAAACAAGAAACGCATAAATGAGATTCGCTTATTACATGTGGAACCCAGCGAAGACTGGTCAACGGCGCAGAAAAGTGACCACATATTAGCGCAAATTATGAAGGCTTAGAAAAAAGGTGAAAGGCCGACTCATGAAGAAATTAGATTGGAGGGTCCACTAATGAAAGCGTATTGGGCGCAGTGGAGTAGTCTGCGGATGGTAAATGGTTGCCTATACCGTACATGGGAAAGTACTGATGGCAAAACGGTTAAAAACCTTATTGTAGTACCGTCTTCTAAAGTATGTGAAGTTGTGAGGAAATTCCACGAAGGTACTGGGGGTGGGCATCTTAGCGTTACGAAAACCATAAAGAAGTTAAAAGCAAGCTATTATTGGATCAGTTGCAAGCAAGCCGTGATTGATTGCATAATTAAATGCCCACAGTGCGTTGCAGACGGTGGTCTAATTGGAGAAAATAGAAATCCGGTCCAGCAGTACAACTTTGGTGAACTATCCATACCACCGAATATTAATGACTCTACCCAAGAGCAGAAAAACGAGTTAAAACGAAGGCGTGTTAATTCATCAAATGACCAGATGAAAGCCAGAAACAATGGAATGGCAAATTCCTAAGGCTTCAAAGAAGGCCAGTTGGTTTTACTTTTTAATCCACAACGAAAGAAAGGACTATCGCCAAAGCTGCAGACTCATTGGGATGGCCCATATAAAGTAATAAAGAAATTGAATGACGTGGTGTATCGGATCCAGAAATATAAGAGCCCAAGTTCAAAAATGGAAGTGGTACATCTAGAACGACTAGCTTAAGTGGAGGGCAGTGTTACGAAAGCTAAATTATCCAAGAATTATTTATAGTTTTAGTTATAAGTTATCTTGTAAGTTATAGTTTTATTAAAAATTTTTATGTATAATTTTCAACACAACTGTTATTTTAAAATAATTCCTATATAAATTTCCCAGTCATTTCTAGAAATGGTTATAGAACACAATAAATAGTTTTTACGGGAAGGTTCAGGAAAAATCTAGAAATAATTATGAAATATAAAAAGGGGTGAGTCATGTACAATTGTTTAGTTTGTTTTGTGAAACGGTTCTGTTCGTAACTAACAATTGTGAACAAAATAATAAAGTTTGTAAAGTTGAATAAGTGTGTGTATTTATTTTTATTTTTTTATTTTTGCAATTAAAAGAACTCAACGGTTTATTATAAAGGGAGTAAACCGAACGCGTTTATTAAAGGAAAAACGTAACAATATGTAAAAATATACTGGTAGAATCAATAGAATGTAAATTATCGGATTACAATATGATTTCTATTAAAATTAATGTTCTATCACGCAATCGAAATTTTCAAGAAGAAAAACGTTTATATTGCGATTTTGATCGATCAAAAAGATATATTCAAGCTGAATTACCTCAAATACGTGAATCAGGTGACCCGTCTACTGATACAGCTGCTTTAATTGCTTGTTTGGATGATGCTGTTAAAATCTCGTCAAATGTTAAAATACTAAAAATTACCAATAAACAAAAAGTAACTCCGTGGATTAATGGCAATTTACAAAAATTAATTATTTATAAAAATAAACTTTTACGGCTAAGGGGGAAAAAACCAGATAATGCAGATATCAAGGAAAGATTGAAAAGAATTAGCAATATAATCAAAAAAGCACTTAGAGCGTGTATGAGTAATTTTTTTTTAAAAACAATCTAGAAACAATTAAACATGATCCTAAGAAGAGCTGGAAATTTTTTAATGAGTCACTCGGAAGAACTACAAGAAAAAGCATTTGTATTAAAGACGTTAATGGAGACGAAATTTCTGATGACTTGGAAAAAGCTGAATTGTTAAATAACTATTTTATTGATTCAATATCAAATTTGAAATCGGAAATAATATATTCAGAAACTGATTACTTTAATTCATTGTTAACTTTAAACAGAACCACTACAAGATTTACTTTTAATTATACTACGCAAGATGAGCTGAAGCATGTTATATTAAAGTTAAAATTAAATAAAAGTTGTGGACATGATAATGTTTCAACAAAAATACTTTTAAAATGTGTTAATGAAGTAACTCCTTTTTTGGTAAACGTTTTTAACAGCATGATAACTAGGGTTGCCAGACGTACTGTTTTTAGCAGCACATGTACTGATTTTTGTCAATTGTACTGTTTTATGCACAACACCCAAAACAGTACGCAAATGTACTGTTTTTTACACTTTGTACTGTTTTCTGTACTGATTTTTAAGTTTAGTGTCCAAAAAACAAAGATATTAAGAAAAACACATTTGGGAATTTTTAACGGTATGCTATCAAGCCATATTGTCATAATATCCTTATCTTAGAATTTATTTACTCTCTAACTCTCATTTTGAGGGGTAAATTTTGCCCTTTTTCCCAACTCTTAAACAAAAGTATACAAGACGGCACTTATTAGGGTTAAAAGAATTCTCAAAATTTCGGGCATTGAAATTTTTGAATTTATTGAAAGGGCGTTTGGTACAAGTCAAAAAAATATACTAAATGTACTTCTGACTTAAAAGACTATTTCAGATGTCTTCAGTAGAATTGTATGGCAGTTCTTTTCATAGAATATATTAACCCTCTAACACTCATTTTAAGGGGTAATTTTTTTAACTTCTACACTAAAACGGTACGTTAGAGGGTTAAAATATTCTGTGAATATTTTCTGCATCAAATTTCACTAGCGGTCTTCCAAGACCAAAAAAGCGTGCAATGTATGTAAAACGGGTTTTCGAAAAATTAAAAAAAATCAAGGACCGGAATTTCGAAAACCCGTTTTACTTGCATTGGATAATTTTTGGTCTTAGAAGGAACCTAGTGAAATTTGATGCAGAAAATATTCGAAGAGCATTTTAACTCTTATAAGTGCCGTTTTAGCATCCTTTTTTTAAGAGTTGGGAAAAAGGGCAAAAATTACCCCTTAAAATGAGAGTTAGAGGGTTAATAAATTCTAAGAAAAGAATCGCAATACGATTCTACTGAAGACATCTAAAATTATTTTTTAGTTCAGAAGTACATTTAGTATATTTATTTTGACTTATACCAAACGCCTTTTCAAAAAATTAAAAAACTTTAGGGGCCCATATTTCGGGAGCCCGAGCTAATTTTGCAAAACCTTTTGGCAGATTTGCTCTACTAGTAGTCTACTTTCATTTCGCGGTGCAAGTGTTGAGGCTGGTGGCGATGACCCTAATTTTGTTGCACACTCTATTTTACAATATTTAGTTTAAAGAAATTGTTGTTTTGCAAACAAAAAAGTTGTAAAATAATTAGAATTTTTGTACTGCGTCTATTGTTTTGTCAAAAATACACAGATTAAATAAGGAGTTGCTTACATCCTTCATATAGTGCCGGTTTTCACACGTCAAGTTTGACTTGTCAAGTCTTGAGCTTTTAGGAGAGAAGGGAAAAGAGAATGCCATTTCTTTTCCCCCCTCTCCTAAAAACTCAAGACTTGAAGAGTCAAACTTGATGTGTGTGAACCAGCATATATTTTCGTGTTATTATTTTAAGACATATGACTACCGTTTAAATTAAAGAAAGAAACAAATATTTTCTGAAATTTATGCGATAGTTCCACAATATGTGTGTGGTGAAAATTGCTTCAAATACCAATATGTTTTAAGAAAATTCTACTAACCCAATCAATGAATAAGTTTTTTAAGTTAAATATAAACTAAGATATTTAAACATTATACATTGGAAAATGATACAATGGCCAAATGCTTCGTTTGTGGTGTTTGCTTTATAAACGCAAATGGTGTGATTTTGTATATGAAATACCATTAAATGTAAATCTTTCCTTTGATGTTGATGTTTGAAGTCTATTTCTTTATATTATTTTTGTTCAAGAGTTGTAAATATTATGTTATGGTTTCGTAAAAAAATGTACTGTTTTTTTCTTGAATGTACTGTTTTTGTTTTTCCGAATTCAAAATCTGGCTACCCTAATGATAACTACCCAAACATACCCAAATATTTTAAAAACTCATAAAATAATTCCAATTTCTAAGCAAAATAATGCATCCGCAGTTGATATGTATAGACCTGTTGCCGTTTTGTCAGAAATTAACAATATCTTTGAAAAAATTTTATACAACCAAATGTCATTGTATATGTATGACAATTTACTTAGTGATTTTCAATATGGGTTTAGAAAACGGTGCGGAACGGAAGAAGCAGTCATTAATGTTATTAACTACATCTGTAAGGGATTAGATGAAGGGCAGGGTGGTGTGGCTGGAATTTTTTACGATTTTAGTAAAGCATTTGATCTTATAGATCATGATATTTTGCTACAAAAATTAAAGTTTTATGGTGTTATGGAAAGAGATCGTTTGTTATTAAAAAGCTATTTTACAAATCGTCAACAGTTCGTTCAAATAGGTGTTAACAAAAGTAGTACACGATGTGTTCAAAATGGAGTGCCACAGGGTAGTGTACTTGGTCCATTACTATTCAGCATTTTTATTAATGATTTGCATAATCTTGGTCTTAGTGGTAAAATATTTATGTATGCAGATGATGTTTGCTTATTTTACCCTTATAAACATGAAACTGTTGTCAAAGCTTACATGGAACGTGATGCAGCCTTAATATGTGAGTTTGCTAGAATTAATAAACTTATCTTGAATGCTAATAAAACTCAGCTGATAAAATTTAAGCCAACTTGTAATAATATAAATTCTTCGATAATTGTTGATGGAAGAGAAATCATAGAAGTTAAGTCTGTTAAGTACTTAGGCATTAATATCCAAAACAATCTTGTTTGGGACAAACACATACAATCGCTTAGAATGAAAGCCGCGCAAGCCGTTGGCATTTTATACAAATTCAGAAACAAATTTCATGAAGATTCGAAACGTATTATATATAATCCGTGTGGCCATATCCAAAAATATTTTACAGCTAAATCGGCTTTCAAACAATGCTAAAAAATGCCAAAAAAATCCTAAACTGCTAAAAAATAATGCTAAAATTTAAATAGTATTATTTTTTTTGTTATTTTAGTTAATATACCTTTATACATGATTTATTTTACATAATTCTTCCCTATAATCATATAAATAGAACAAACTGATTAAAAAATAACAATAAAATATTTATTAAACATAAAAAGTCTTAAAACTATTAAACAAATATATTTCAGTCTTTATATACGTACATAAAAAGTTTTCAAACAAATAGCTATTATTTAGTATTTCAATAAAATTTATATAACAGGTTTAATAAAAAATTTAATTTTATAAATTAAATACGTCATAAAATGAATATTCTTCTTCAGCTATTTAACGTCATTCTATTTCGAATTTTCGTTCTTAAGAGATTAATACCATATTCAACATTTTTAATTTTTCGAATTTATTCTATTAGCTAAATTTCAGTTATGTCTATATATAAAGGGTGGTTAAATTGTAAGGGCCGATGTTGAATGTGAACCACACCTAAACGCCAAGTTTTTTTTTCCGAATTTTATTTGACATTTCTCTATTTCAGACTTACTCAATTTGAACCATGGAGAGATACACAATCCAACAACGTGTTAAAGTTATCCAGACTTATTATGAAAATGGGCGTTCAAATCAAAAAAAAAATGATCTTCAGTGATGAGGCACATTTTCACCTCAGTGGATTCGTCAATAAACAGAATTGCCGCATTTGGGCGAATGAGAATCTAAGAGTGATTGTCGAAAAACCAATGCACCCACAAAGAGTGACTGCTTGGTGCGGTTTATGGGCTGGCGGCATCATCGGGCCGTATTTTTTCCAAAATGAGGCCGGTCAGGCATTTACTGCCTGTTTTTAGAAAACGTAAGCAAGTGAGTGAGTGAGAAATTATATTGAAAACAAAAACAAATTTTCGTTTTTTATTGTTGTTTTCAATATAATTTCTCACTCACTGACTTGCTTACGTTTTCTAAAAACAGGCAGTTACTGTGAATGGTGTTCGCTATCGTGAGATGATAACGAACTTTTTATGGCCCGAATTGGAAGATATGGATGTGGACGATATGTGGTTTCAGCAGGACGGTGCCACTTGCCACACAGCTAACGAAACAATGGCTCTTTTGCGCAACAAATTCAATGGCCGTGTTATCTCACGTAACGGCGATGTCAATTGGCCGCCAAGATCATGTGATTTGACACCGTTGGACTTTTTTCTTTGGGGTTATTTGAAAGAAAAGGTGTACGTCGATAAGCCAGCAACAATTCAAGAGCTAAAGGATGAGATAATTCGGCACATTAACGGCATAGAACCTCTATTATGCCTCAGGGTCATCGAAAATTTGGACCATCGGATGGAGGTGTGCCGCCGTGGTCGCGGCGCCCATTTGGCCGATATTTTGTTCCATACATAATTGAGTAATACCAATATATCATAATAAAATAAAATTACAATAATTTCCTAAATAGTTTGTGCTTTATTCAAAATCAACATCGGCCCTTGAAATTTAACCCTTTATAAAAATGAAAAATGTTTGTATGTTTGTTTGTGTGTTTGTTTGTTTGTTTGTTGGCTTATAGACTCCGAAACTACTGAACCGATTTTCTGAACGAAATTTTTACAGTAACATCACGTGAGCCCTAAAAATAAAATAGGCTACTTATTTTTTCGATAGGGGTAGGGGAATTGGTACCCCCATAGGATGCCAATATTAATTATCGCTTATCTTAAGAGCCGCTGGACGCATTTTGCTGAACTTTTTGTAGTAGGATCTTCTGAGCCCCGAAATTGAAATAAAATAGCAGCGGGGGTATTGGAATCCCCCATAGGACGCCAATGTTTAACATCGCATATCTTAAGAACTGTAATAGTGAGAATGTTCAAACTTTCTAGAAGTCACTCTTATGGTATACTACACTTTTGAAAATAAAAATAAAGCGGGTAGGCGCAAGGGGGGAAATACCTCTCATAGGATGCATACATTAAATATCGCTCAACTGAAGAACTATTAAAGGGAGAGCCTTCAAACGTGGTTAAAGCTACTATTATAGTAAACTATAAATTTCAATATAAAAATGGGCGGGAGAGACAGGGGAGGAGCAGTACCCCTCAAAGATAGAAATATTAATAAGAGCCATTGAACGCATTTTGTTCAACTTTTGGTAGTACGATCTTCTGAGCCCCGAAATTGAAATAAAGTAGCAGCGGGGGAAGTGGTTTTCCCCATAGGACGCCAATGTTTAATATCGCATATCTTAAGAACTGTTATAGTGAGAATGTTCAAACTTTGTAGAAGTCACTCATATGGTATACTACACTATTGAAAATAAAAATAGAGCGGGTAGGCGCAGGGGGGAAATACCTCTCATAGGATGCATATATTAAATATCGTTCAACTGAAGAACTATTAAAGGGCGAGTCTTCAAACGTAGTTAAAACTACTATTATGGCAAACTTTAAATTTTAATATAGTAATGGGCGGGGTAGACAGAGGAGGAGCACTTCCCCTCATAGATAGAAATATTAATAAGAGTCGCTGCAAGCATTTTGTTGAACTTTTGGTAGTAGGATCCTCTGAGCCCCAAAATTGAAATAAAATAGCAGCGGGGGAAGTGTTACACCCTATAGGACGCCAATGCTTAATATCGGATATCCGAAAAACTGTTAAAGTGAGAATGTTCAGACTTTGTAGAAGTCACTCTTATGGTATACTACACTTTTAAAAATAAAAATTAAGCGGGTAGGCGCAGGGGAGAAATACCTTCCATAGGATGCATGTATTAAATATATCTCAATCGATAAAATGGTTAAAGCAGTGTTGCGAAGCGCACCGGGTTAAGCTAGTATTTTATAAAGCTTTTTTTTAATAGTCCTATTCCTTTCAATATTTCAGAAATGACTTTATACATTACCAGACTATTATATTGTATTTTCTTGTTACATTTTACCTTAGCTTTCCTTTGGACAGCAATAAGGTATATCGAAAAAGCTTTATAAAATACATAACTGAAATTTAGGTCATAGAATAAATTCGAAAAATGAAAAATGTTGAATATAATATAAAAGTTACCTTCGGAAGGAAATAATTCCCAGTTTCTATTTGTTAAAATTGTTAAGTTAAATACATTCAATTTATAAAGTATCACTATCCAGTGTGACACAAAGAATGCTGACGAAGGCCGTAGCGGGCCAGAAAATGCATTACATTCTGCTGGTGTCTAATAATTGTAAATTTTTCTGTACATAAAATATACCTCATTGATTTCCAAAGGAAAGCTAAGGTAAAATGTAACAAGAAAATACAATATAATAAAGTCATTTCTGAAATATTGAAAGGAATAAAACTATTAAAAAAAGCTTTATAAAATACATAACTGAAATTTAGTTCATAGAATAAATTCGACAAATGAAAAATGTTGAATATATGTAATATAAAAGTTACCTCCGGCAGGAGATTTATACCACTTAAAACCTATTTTAACTTCCGCGTTGCTAAATGGCAAAACCAAAAACAATGAATGGATTTTCATTTAATGCATTTTTATATCCATAAACATTTATCCAGAAATCAACTGTTGAGTTCTTATTTAACAATTCATATGAATTTAGTTTCTGCCGCTGATGTTCCAAAGTTGTAATTTCTTCTACAGTGAAATCAATCATTTCTTCTTTAAAATTTTAGCTTAGTCTGGGATCACACTATGAAAGGTTTCTTTCAGAAAGTTTGGGTTTATTGGTGAGAGGGGAAAAGAAAATCTCTCACCCATAAACTCAGACTTTCTTAAAGAAAACTTTCATAGTGTGAACCCAGAATTAATTTGCATTGGTTAGTATTTTCTGCACAAAAAAGTTAGAATTTGTTATATTATGAAAATTGTTGGCAATCGTTGTCTAAGTTGACATATTAATTGAGCTATAAAATGCCAGCATGTAATTCGTATTTGTTTTTCTATTTTAAGAGTTATGGTATCTCTCAAAATCGTAGTTGAGCTTAACATGAATAACACTACGTGACAATTTTTTTACCAAATTTTAGCCTATTTCAATACGAACATTTTGTGCCCAATAGGATCCGGATCGGTGCAAAAATGACAAAGTTACAGAAGATTAATTGAACTAACCCACAACAAAGCAAAATTTTTAGTAACAATAAATTTTAAAAATTGCTTAAAAGAATTGAATTTCTATGTGGGTTAATTTACTAAATCTTCTGTAGCTTTGTCATTTTTGTACCAATCTATTTCTTATTGGGCGCAAAATGTTCATATTAAAATAATCTAATGTCCCATGCAAAAAACATTAGGATTTTTAAATCATTGGTTTAAAAAAAAAATAACTTGAATAGAGCAAAATTAAACAAAATCATTTCTTCACCAATCTTCACTAGCAATCCATGGTTATTTTAGAAATTTTATAACCTTTCACTAGAAAGAAAGAATTACATAATCCGTTTAAAATTTTTGAAAATATTTGCATTTCAGTCACATCATCTTTTTTAAAAACACAAATAACGGTTATTTTGAAATATCTCAAAAACTGTTCTACTTTTGACAATTCAATTCATATTCGGATTCAGCGCAAAATTTTACATAAAGATTAGCTGTCAGATTCATTTGGTCACGACTTTGTTGAAATTTTGTCACGTAGTGTAATCGATCAAGCTGTCCAAATTTTAAAACAATTTGATATGAAAGATCTTTTAAAAGATTGTACAGTTTCTATAGCAAAAGAGTAGGGATTTGTTTATGCATTCAACAAAAAAGTGTGGTAGATTTTCAAAAGAAGATTACTTGAATACTCTTAAATTAAATAATGCTAAAAAATGCTAAATATGTAGTTGAAAAATGCTAAAGAAAATGCTAACTGCTAAATGTAAAATTTGCAGCTAAATCAGACAAAAAATGCTAAATCTAGCTGCAAAAATGCCAAAATGGCCACGCTGTATATAATGCTTTAATCCACCGTCATTTTAATTATTTGGCCATTTTGTATGGATATAAAAAAAGTTATCAATTAAAATCGTTACAACGCATGCATAATAGAGCTTTAAAAATCGTCTATAATTTGCCAATGTTATATTCTACTTCATCACTGTTTAAAAACATATGCCAAACTATATTGCCAATATATGGTATTTACAAAATGCAACTTTTGTTATACGTATTTAAATGCTTGAATAACATTGGACATCACACCATTAAATTTTTACCAAATCAAAATGTAATTAATACTAGAAATAATCAAAATTTAAGAATAGCCCGATGCAGATTGGAAACAACTAAGCAGCGTGTTGAGTTCATTGGTATCCGTGAGTTTAATTACTTACCACAAGAGTTAAAAAACGCAAATAGAATTTTAACATTTAAAAAATTACTAAAAAAACACATTTTAGAACATCCCAGTAAAAAACGTGCTCTAAAAGGAGCAGGTTTTTTGTATGAATTCATACCTCAAATCGCTTCAAAACTGCTGATAGGATGCCTGATTTTTGTATGGGGTGTTCCCGGTTTGGAGGACTATTTTCTGCTGACAATAAGCGTTTCTTTTAACATGCGAACAAAGCGCTCCTAGAGTGCTTTTTTAAGGGCTAACTATATAAACATATTCATTAATGTTTTGCCTTAACTTGTTTAAATGCCTTTTTTCAATCATTTTCGTAAACCATAATATATTTTTTTTTCGCTTACAAACCCTCTTTGCTGTCAGCACTAAAATAGCAGCTTTTTTGTATGTTTTATTCGTTATCATTTACTGCTTTATAAGAGCTCTCTAATTGAAGCGCTCGAGTATGCGCTTTTTCTCTGTAGTGCTTCAAAATATCCAAATTTTTTTTACTGGGATATATGTAGATGAGCTTTTAACGTAAAATATATTTATTTCTTATTAAATACTTATATAATTTTTTTTTCTTTTTTTTTTGATTTATGAACATATGTATGTATGTATATTGAAATTAATTTTAAATTAACTTTGCCAACTCGCCTCATAAATGCCACTAGGCGCTGAGGCCACCTATTGTAATGAATTAAATTGAAAATATACTTAATAAATTTAAAAAAAAAAAAAAAAAAACTATATCAAAGGCCGAAATGAAGTTCTAGAAAAAGTGCAATCCTCTGAAAATTATTTTAGTTTAGAACATTTTAAGCTCAACTTTTTATTAATTTTCATCGTTTTTGTGTACATGAAGTACACGCTTACTTTTTTTATATGGGGGATTTCATGTCAAGTGACCCAATTTTGAAATCGATGTCTTCCGATTTGGATGAAATTTGCACCAAGGTTAGTCCTATTGGATAGTAGTTTAGACACAAATTTTCAACAAGATCGGTCTAAAAGTTTCTGAGTTAGTGGGGGTCAAAATTTGACATTTTGGCCATACAGGTGTTCTTTCTTATTATTACCTATTGGTGTTAGCAAAATTTGTCCCAAGTAGCTTCGATAGCTATTTGATCCATCTTTTGAAAATTTTTTTTTTGTTTTTTAAAAAATTTTTTTTTTAAATTTAAAACTTTTTTATTTTTTTTAGCGGGAATGTTTTTTTTTTTTTTTTTTGTTAAAAAGAAAGCTTATGTCTTTTCCTTTAAGGTAGTTTTAGTCGCTTTTTGGGATGCAAGTGGCTTATGTATAAAAAAAAATAATTTCTAACTCTAGACGAGGTTTTTTCAATTTTTAGCATATGCAGTGTTCTTTCTCATCCATGTAACTTACTACCTATTGGTGTTAGCAAAATTTGTCCCAAGTAGCTTCGATAGCTATTTGATCAATATTTTGAAAAATTTTTTTTTTGTTTTTTTAAATCTTTTTTTTTAAATTTAAAATTTTTTTTAAATGTAAAATTTTTTTTATCCGGAATGTTTTTTTTTTTTTTTTGCTCAAAAGAAAGCTTATGTCTTTTCCTTTAAAGTAGTTTGTCGCTTTTTGGGATGCGAGTGGCTTATGTATAAAAAAAAAAATATTTTCTAACTCTAGACGAGGGTTTTTCAATTTTAAGTAGAGTTGGGTAGTTCATGAACGAACTAGTTCAATTGAACTAGTCAGTCAGATGAACGTTGAACTGTCATTCAGTCTGACAGTTCCTTTTAGTTCAACAGTTCACTTTTCGTCACTTTGTCTTTTGCGTCAGCAGTCTTTTGAGAGGGTTCATTTAGTTCAATTCATTTAGTTCACAGGTTCATTTACTTCAGTTGCTTGTCCACTTGATTTCTTATTCTTTACCGCACTGATTGAAAAGAAACAACAATAGTATTAGTGTCTCTATGTTTAACATTATATTGTTTCTTTTACTCATTGCCAGATAACTTTAAACATTTTCATAATAAAATCAAGGCTGCCATACTTAGAGATGTCTAGCTGCGATTTTTTCGGCAATTTATAAAATCTTTTGTATTATTAATAAAGGGTCACATAGACACATACTTCTCATGCTCATGCAATCAGCATGTGTTTGTAAATTTGAAATTTTTATTTATGTATGCGTCACACAGACAATGCAGTATGAAAAACCAAAATAGGTTTGATTTCAAAATGAACTCATACTGCTGACAGTTGTTCAATGAACAATAAAAAAAATTATTAATTTTATGATATATTTTTCTTTCAATTTAAATTAAAACAAATTTAAAATAGTTTCTGAGAAAAAAACGTGTGAAGAAAGTAGGGGTTCTCTTGAATTTCACGAAATTACATTTATTTTAAAATGATGATTGATAGGTGTGTAGTAAAATATCAATCACACACGTATACGAAGGATTCATCGGCAGTAGGTGTCAGCAGTATGTGTCTATGGGCCTCTTAAGATTTCCGTAGGACATGCTGAAATTTATTGTTGAGGTGATTTTGTCGGCATTAACATAGCGTTTTCACCTGACAATTTTTTGTCATCGCAAATATTTTGGGAGTAAAAATTTATATTGTGCATTATTTGTCAGTGCTTTATAAACAAATGTCTCTATTGTGAATAAATTGTCAGAGCTTGTATTCTGAAAGAAAAATATACAAAATAAAACACTAATAATTATATGATAAAATAAATAATGAATAATGTTTATCTTAATTTTTCTTATTAATACTCCTTCAATAAAAGAAAAAAGTTATTTAATTGAGCCCTACCTTAAAATACAAATTAAAACTTACATGTTCCCTACATGTTTTTAGTTTGGGAATTCGTTCCCATAAAATTTGTTATAGGAATCATTCACAATACGAAATAAAAAAAATATAGGAATATTTTCATGGGAGTAGTTGTTTGAGGTAGGGGTGCTTATTTTGAGCAAAACGTGTCAGAGTGTTTCCATTATGTAATAGTATTTCACTTAAGCGGCTCATACACTTAGAATAAAATTGTTTAATTTTACGTATAGTACAATTATATCGCCAATGTGTATGTGATATTCGAAGGTGGAACAATATATTGGCAACTAAAAGACTTGATTTTTATTGCACAACGAAAAGAAAGAGAAGTGTGTTGGCAACATTATACAATGCTGTTTATATTATTCCTATAGGTTATGTTCGCCTTTTTATTGAATGAATGAAACTATTGTGCGACTTATTGTAAAATATAGGACAAAATGGAAATGATGGAAATATCATATACAATAATATTGCAAGTGTATGGGCCGATTTACATGTTTTGGGCCACAAAACTACATTTGCAGCAAAACAAGTGTTCTGCTACTTGTTTTCCCATACAGTTTTCATGTTCGAAAAACTCAAATAAATACTAGTTTTGCTCCAAAAAATGTCGAAAACCATGAAAAAACTCAGAGTTTTCCATTATTGGTGATTAACAATTTCGAAAAAAATTACAGATTTACCAAAATAACAAGACTTATTAAATTATATGTATAATGTGTATTAAAAAACAAATAAGAAAATATTTATTATTTTACAAAAATATTTTTTGCTTTCATGTTTGTAAACAACATTAATGCCAAATTGATTTCGAAAACCAAACCCAGTTTTACATAATGGAAGCACTCTGACACGTTTTGCTCAACACAAGTTGACAACAAGCTGATAGTGGAAACATAGTATTAGAGTCTTAAAATAAATTAATAGCTTATCTAATTTTAGTGTATTTATCAAAAATAATGGGGGGTGTGCTGGAAATCGCAAACGCAAAACGCAAGAATTTGGAGGCTGTTTATAATACACTTTTAATCAAATTTTTATAATTTTTGTTATAAAATTCTGTTTAATAGAGAAATGTTTGTATAATATTTGTCATAAAATTCTTTTATTACAGAAATCTTACTAAAAAACAACTTTTAAAATTCTTGCGTTTTGCGTTTGCGATTTCCAGCACACCCCTGAATAATTGGAAATTTAGCACGTCACACGGAAATCTTTTTAATAATAAAAAAATCGCCATATATTTTATAAATCGCAGTGTATTCAAAATGTTTGAAAATTGCCACATGTGGCGAGACATCTCTTAATATGGCAGCCCTGATTATATTATGAACATATTTTAGTAGTCTGGCAACGAGTAAAAGAAACAAGTATATTATAACATATAGAAACTAATAATATTGTTGTCTCTTTTCTATCAATTCGGTAAAGAACATAAAAAATACTATGCATTTTGTTTTTGTAAAATGAGGAATGTCAAATTTATTTGTTGAAAAACAAAGAAAAGGAAATTTTTTAAAAAATTCACAATTGTGTTTTTGAACTTTATTAAAAATTTATATTTATTACATTATATTTAAATATTTATTAAAAATTTAAATAAGTTTTTTTAAGTATTTAAATTTTTATTAATTTTTTCAAAGCTTGACACACACAAAAATAAACAACAACAGAATAAGAAATCAAAATAAGCAACTGAAGTAAATGAACCTTTAAACTACATACATGAACTGACTTAAATGAACTGACTGACGAAATATACAGCTGGCTCAAAAGACTGACTGACTAAAAGTGAACTACTGAACTAAAAGAACGAACTAGTTCACTTTTTTTAAATGAACTCTAATGAAAAGTCACCTAAATGAACGATTAAGCCCAAGACTAATTTTAAGCATATGCACTATTTTGAATTTTTTCCTATTTGTGTTTAAGTGTTTCTAAAGCCTTAAAAATAAAATGTATGCAAAGAAACTAGACAAATTAACCTTTCCGACGGTATGTTACAAACCCAACTATTATTTTATACCTTCGATACTGTAATGCCCACAATATGTTTATCACTTTTTTTCTGTAGAAATGTTGACAAATTAAATTCTTTTTATTAATTTGTAATAATAATTTCAAAAGATTTTGTTATTCGTGCTTAATTCCCAGTTTTTATTATTGATAAAAACACTTGAAATTTATTGTTGATGGGATAAGCTATTTCTATGCATTTCACTGGTTGCTTAGGCCAGATCATAAGGAAACTTCATCCATAAAGGTTTTAGACAAACTAAAGATATTAAACCAAATAAAACTGTTAAACGTATAAGAATTATAGCAACAGTTCTACTTGTAACAATATCAAAGTTTAAACAAAACACATCAACAATAAACAACAGTGGGTTCATCTCATCTTACATTTCCCCACTACAATTAGTTGAAATTCTCTCAACATTAATTGTAGTTGTAAGTAGGTTAAGAAAAACAAAATGAAAAAAAACAACAACTTACAAAAGATGTTGTCAATTAAGTGTTTTTTAGGCCGTGCACCGCCTGTTTATTATCAGTTTTTTTCATTTTGTTTTTCTTAACCTACTTACAACTACAATTAATGTTGAGAGAATTTCAACTAATTGTAGTGGGGAAATGTAAGATGAGATGAACCCACTGTTGTTTATTGTTGATGTGTTTTGTTTAAACTTTGATATTGTTACAAGTAGAACTGTTGCTATAATTCTTATACGTTTAACAGTTTTATTTGGTTTAATATCTTTAGTTTGTCTAAAACCTTTATGGATGAAGTTTCCTGATGATCTGGCCTAAGCAACCAGTGAAATGCATAGGAATAGCTTATCCCATCAACAATAAATTTCAAGTGTTTTTATCAATAATAAAAACTGGGAATTAAGCACGAATAACAAAATCTTTTGAAATTAAAATTTTGTATTCCCAAAAATTGAAATTACTTTTTGATAATAAACAGGCGGTGCACGGCCTAAAAAACACTTAATTGACAACATCTTTTGTAAGTTGTTGTTTTTTTTCATTTTGTTTTTCTTAACCTACTTACAACTACAATTAATGTTGAGAGAATTTCAACTAATTGTAGTGGGGAAATGTAAGATGAGATGAACCCACTGTTGTTTATTGTTGATGTGTTTTGTTTAAACTTTGATATTGTTACAAGTAGAACTGTTGCTATAATTCTTATACGTTTAACAGTTTTATTTGGTTTAATATCTTTAGTTTGTCTAAAACCTTTATGGATGAAGTTTCCTGATGATCTGGCCTAAGCAACCAGTGAAATGCATAGGAATAGCTTATCCCATCAACAATAAATTTCAAGTGTTTTTAGCAATAATAAAAACTGGGAATTAAGCACGAATAACAAAATCTTTTGAAATTAAAATTTTGTATTCCCAAAAATTGAAATTACTTTTTGATAATTTGTAATAATAATTAAATTAATATATAATTATAATAATAATAATTTCTAATAATAATAATAAAAAGATAAAGAATAAAATTAAAAAAAGAATTTAATTTGTCAACATTTCTACAGAAAAAAAATACATAAGCCACTCGCATCCCAAAAAGCGACCAAAACTACCTTAAGGGAAAAGACATAAGCTTTCTTTTGAGCAAAAAAAAAAAAATAACATTCCGGATAAAAAAAAAATATAAAAAAATTTTACATTTAAAAAAAAAATTTTAAATTAAAAAAAAAAGACTTAAAAAATTTTTTAAAAAACCAAAAAAAAATTTTTTCAAAATATTGATCAAATAGCTATCGAAGCTACTTGGGACAAATTTTGCTAACACCAATAGGTAGTAAGTTACATGGATGAGAAAGAACACTGCATATGCTAAAAATTGAAAAAACCTCGTCTAGAGTTAGAAATTATTTTTTTTTATACATAAGCCACTTGCATCCCAAAAAGCGACTAAAACTACCTTAAAGGAAAAGACATAAGCTTTCTTTTGAACAAAAAAAAAAAAAAAAAAACATTCCCGCTAAAAAAAATAAAAAAGTTTTAAATTTAAAAAAAAAAATTTTTAAAAAACAAAAAAAAAATTTTCAAAAGATGGATCAAATAGCTATCGAAGCTATTTGGGACAAATTTTGCTAACACCAATAGGTAGTAAGTTACATGGATGAGAAAGAACACTGCATATGCTAAAAATTGAAAAACCCTCGTCTAGAGTTAGAAATTATTTTTTTTTTTATACATAAGCCACTCGCATCCCAAAAAGCGACTAAAACTACCTTAAAGGAAAAGACATAAGCTTTCTTTTGAACAAAAAAAAAAAAAAAAAAAAAAACATTCCCGCTTAAAAAAAAAAATAAAAAAAAGTTTTAAATTTAAAAAAAAAAATAAAAGAAAATTTTAAAAAAAACAAAAAAAAAATTTTTCAAAAGATGGATCAAATAGCTATCGAAGCTACTTGGGACAAATTTTGCTAACACCAATAGGTAATAAGTTACATGGATAAGAAAGAACACCTGTATGGCCAAAATGTCAAATTTTGACCCCCACTAACTCGGAAACTTTTAGACCGATCTTTTTGAAAATTTGTGTCTAATCTACTATCCAATATGACTAACCTTGGTGCAAATTTCATCCAAATCGGAAGACATCGATTTCAAAATTGGGTCACTTGACATGAAATCCCCCATATATATTGTTGGATTTAAAAATAAAAATTCTTAAAATTTCAGGAGAGCCAAAAAACTGTTTATGTAAAAATGGTGTTAATATTTAAAAAAAAAGTTGTTCCCTTATGAAAAAAGTCCAATTTGAAGAAAGTTTTGCCATGCCTCTTTACATTTTGTAAGTAGCTAGAGATGTGAAATGAGAATTATTTTATGAAAAAAAGTCATTTTGAGTTGTGACCAGGGTTGCCGTTAAAAAATGTTTTATCCGACCAAAATTGTCTACAAAACCTACCAAAATCTTTTGGAACCAACCAATTTTTTTATATATTTAAAAACCAATATGGGCACTTCCACAGGATCGTCTCGTTGCGCCAACAAATAATTAAGTTTGCATTTTAGAGCATGTTGTTCAAATTCTTTCTTTCACTAAATTGCGCTTTACACCAAAATACAAAAAAAAAAAAAAAATTCAATAATATATAAATTATTTTTTTATAAACAAGTTAAAAAGCTTGGTGACGTAACGTGACAAGAAGTAGACTTTTCGATAAAAAAAATACCCATATACTTATCCTACTTAATCAACAAAAGGGTATTAACTCAAAATTTAAATCTACAAGAATAGGAAAATCTTGTTAAATGATATACCTTGAAAATTTTAAATTTCACAAACTTTTATAATATTGAAGTAAAGTACTTGAATGAACTATCTTTCATAAAATAAATTAAAATATACTTATTCATAGTGATGTGCAAAATATTGCATCGCCAATTTCGAAGAATCGCGTAAATTCGCGAGTTTTTGTAGGTACTTCGACTCCGAATCCGGTACAAAAAACTCAGCTCCATAGCCCTGAGAAATTCTTTTAGTTCAGAAAAAGAACTGTAAATATTACGACAAAGAACCTCAATATCATTTTGGCATCATTTTACATGCGTAACTTAAACAAAGGCGAATGAAGTGGAACGTGCACCTTCATTGCTAAGTAACGTTTTTAGCCCACTTATTTTACCAGCTTTGACGTTATCGCCGTTTGTTACCAATCCGGTCAATATTTTTAAAGGAATATTGTTTGTTGATAAAAAATTGTTTTAAAAGAAAATAATTGAGACAACGCGCCATCTGACTTGGTTAGCTCGAATTAGGGTACAAAACTATCCTTTATAGAACTAATTCCGTCCAACAATACAATTCGTCTTCGCAACATTCGTAGTTTCATCAGCAATCAAAAATAATCTTCTGTTTTTTTTTTTACATTTTCACTTGCCTGCTTTGCGATATAGGCAGCTGCTTTAACAGACTTTTTCCTACCAAAATAAGGCTGGAAATTAGTCCATTAGCAAAAATGGGAAATTTTGTTTGTTTTTCGTCTGTTGAAAAGTAAATAGCGTTGCCGGAAAAATAAATAGCGTTGCCTTCTCAAACCGACTAAAATTAGGTTTAGCCTACCATCCGACCAAAGGAAAAATATCCGACCAAATTTGGTCGGAAAAGACCATGTTCGGCAACCCTGGTTGTGACCCTTTAGTATTTAGGGTGCGATATACTACATACATATGTGTTAAAAAAAAATTTTCTGTTGGTGTAATTTTTTATCCATTTTTTCCATGTGTCCTGGTTGATAGGTTCAAACTTGTGGCCGCCCTATCCTAGCATTAAGATAAATAATATAAATGTTTTTTTTTCATACAATTCATATTTTTATTAACTTTATTTACATGTTATTTATTATTAAAATTAATTATTTTATAAATACTAAATATGATGACTAAAAAATTATACATAATTTATTTTTTTAAACCAGATAATAAGATTGTGTTCTTAATTTTCTTTCTTTAATATTTAATTTTGTTTTAATAAAATTTAATTAAAGCTAAATACAGAATATAAAATGTTTAAATCTTAAATAAAAGATTTCAACATTTTTTTTGGCTAAAGAAAATTCTTTTAACAAATTAAATACATATTAAAATTTATTCCGAAGGAAAAATAGTGAAAATATGTAAATTGCTTACAAGATGATTTATAATACAATGGACTTGATGATGGAATATTTAAGTGAAAGAGGAATAAAATATAAAGTTTTAGACAGGAACCTGCTACAGTTTTTATCTGGGCGATGGAGCCATTGTTGCTTTTCTTTTTGACGCTGTATGATGATCTTTTGTTAAATCCATTATGTTATGGCGCGTAGTTGTTTCCAAATTACTGGGCGGAGTTACAATATTTATAACCTAAAAATAGATGTGTGCGTGCATGTAAATGAGTGGTAGTGTGTGGGTGTAGCATATGTGTTATGTGTTTATGAATTTGTATGAAAAAAAATGATTGATTAATACGATGCTTTGGGAAATCAAAATGGTTTTATGTTGATTTAATGTGATTTACTTTAGAATTTCCATCTATAATTTCCACCGGTTCTGATGGTACATACGCTGACAATCCTCTTAAACCGAACCATTCAGGTCTAAAATAGGAATTACTTTCATTTTCTTTCGATTGGGTATCTGAAATTTTTGAAAGTTTATGAGCTGCAAAGAAACAAATAAAGTTTTTGGGTGTTTGGGTTAGAGGGAAAAAGGTTGTACTTGGAACATGTTTGTTAAATATATGTGAAAAAGTTTAAATTCTACACTTTTTTAAGAAAATTTAAAAGTTACTAAAGCGGCACATACACTTGCAATCTTGTTCAGTTTAACATATTGTACAATTATATCGCCAATGTGTTCGAAGGTGGCACAATATATTGGCAACAATCAAAAGACTTTTGATTATTATTGCACAACGAAAAGAAAGTGAAGTGTGTCGGTAACATTGTACAATGCTGTTATGTTATTCCCAAAGGTTATGTTCACCTTTTTATTGAAAGAATGAAACCATTGGGCGACTTATTGTGTAATATAGGACAAAATGGAAATAATAATATCGAATATCATATACAATAATATTGCAAGTGTATGGGCCGCTTATAGATATGGTCCCATTTAACAAACATTTGACGCCTCGCACGTAGGCACTGCTTTTATCAAACATTAAATTTAATAGATACACAAAAATTATTATAACGAAAGTTGAAAGTAGATCCATTTAGTGGTCACGTTGTTTTGGAATTTCTCATCAAATATTTGTTAAATGTGAACATATCTTAAGTTTTGTCCAAACATTCAGCAAAAAAAAAATAATTCTAAAAAGTACCAGTTTATATATATTTTTATATTCCTGCAGAAGTTACAGTATAAGTAAGCAGGATTGAAACTCAACTATTTCTAAAGGCAATGAAGCAAAGAGAGGGTAAAATTTATTTTTTACGTTTTTGTATGGGGAATTAGCAGCATTCGCCAAGCAGTGGATTGTAGAGCAAAACAATACTTAATATACATTCTTTAAAATAGTTGATATGGCGACAAATGTATGCTTAATATCTCCGAAACCATTAAAAATTTAGTGATACAGATTTTGGATTCAGATATTTGGTATTCAAAACATATATACCACATACCAAGCTCAATTATTTTAAAAATGGTCGGTAGGTTAAACCAATAATTAGCTGACGATATCTCTGCAAACAAATGAAAGATATCAGTAATCAAAGTAATTTTTGATTTTCTTTCTTTTATAGTTAAAAAAAACTGGCAAAATATTGACAGAAAAAAATTTACATTATTTATCCATTTACATTTTATATATTAAAAAAAATATATATATAAAAAAGGGCGTATTCTCCAAGGTTACAGATATTTCCCAGCAAAAACTTTACTTACAATCCTACTTTTAATGGCTTCAAGAATTCATTACTTTGTAGCTTTATTCGTCACTTTTTGGATTATTAGGTATATATTAAATAATAACATTATTATTACATCTTAAATATACATTACAAAAAAAAAAAAATAATATTATTATACGATTTTAAATAAATATTTAAGTCAATTTGCAGTTTATTCCGTTAATATTTGGTAATATGTACACTTATAAAATTATTACAGTAACTGATTGTAGGTTATTAAATTCGTTTTCCGTACTGTTAAATTTGAATAAAACTATAGTTATTTTACGAATAATTTTATTTTTTAACATAAATGGTTGTTATTCAAAATACAAACTACCAAAAAATAATGTTTTTTCGTTTTTATTTTGTTATGTAGTTTGATTTTTGTCGGTTGAAATGTATTGTTTTAAAGTAAAAACTATTCAATTTTAATGAATATGCTGTTTAATAAATACAAAATTTAAAAATGAATGTAAAAATCATTTGTTTTAAATGAAATGTAAATGATCCGTTTTTTAAATGAATTTTTACTTGTTTAAAATGAATTTTCGTTAGAATTTAACTACATAATTTTTTGAGTGTACTACATAATTTTAACAATAATTTTGATGTTAAGTCCATGGAAAATCTAAAAATCAATCAAATGTATGTAACTATATGCATAAATGTGTTCCAAAATGACCGTCACAGTATATTTTTGTTATTAGAACGCTAGTAGTTATCTCGATCTAATGTAAACGATGTATTTTGAACAACATAACATTTACATTACACGTATTTGTATTACAGTGTTAGAGTTATAAATGATTTTGCGCAGCAAAACACTCCTTATGAAATGTTTTCTTACATTTCGAAAAATTTTTTATTGTGTACACTTCCATGTATATTAGAGAAATTTTAATTAGTGTGTTTTAAACTTTTTGGAATTAATTTGCAATAACTTATTTCTGGACTCATTTTGTGACTATATATTTTTATAAAAATTTTAAGTATAGAAAAAACATATTATTTTTTAGGTTATAATAGGCCAAATTATAAAGGATTACTTTTGGGACATCTCAAACAAAAATAAGTACTTTTTCTAGTAGAAAAGTAAGTAGTCGGCTCGTCAAATTCTCATTATTTTTCTGCTTATTTTGTAAGCAAAGTTTTTGCTGGGTTGAGAAGAAGGCAAGAGACAAGCTGCAAAATTTATGGACGAAATTTTTACGGAAAACGAAGAAAAATTTAACTTTAGTGTCGAACATGGGGTAAATAAAGATAATGTTCTCTATTCTTTCTGAATTTTGGCTATTTATGTATGAATATGAAATAACTTTATTTTAAAAAATAGAATCTGGGAAGTTATTTCTTATGGTGAGTTTCTATGCACTGTCAGAATTTTTTCTGTTAAAATAACTAACACTCAATTTTCACGTTGATTTTTTCCCCTATTTTTGAAACATGTCTTTTTTAGTTTGATAGCGAGCGGGGGAGAAAAGTCAGCAGGGTAGAAAAAAAGACATGAATCGAATTTTCTGTGTTTTTTTGACATTCCTCTTTGAACGTAATTTTGTTTTTTAATTTATGTTGTATTTTTATTTCAAAATGACAATTGCTTATTAAAGTATAAAAAATAAACAAATTTAATTTAAAAAAATTCAATACATACATTACATCCCAGTAAAAATTTCGCCTACGAAATAATGTGTTGAGTAATCAGAAAAATATATAGGCACTACTTACAATTCTACTGAAAGAACCAATGAATTTTACAAGGCATGTCCCAAAATGAACGCATTTTAAAGTAAGTCATTATTTTTTTACTTTAATACATCTAGAAAAAAGTAGTTTTCGAAGTTGTTATAGCTGTAGTTATAGAAGAAAGCTACTAAATAATGAGTTAAAGAAGCTATTCGTTTTGAAAAAGTAAGCTAAGTTTTTACTGGGATATATAAGGAAAATAAAAAAAATCAAACAAAATAAGAAACATTGTGAAAATGTATCATGTTTTTGGAAGATTCTTTAAAAAAGAACTACAAAAAAGACATGTCTTTTAAATCATCGTGAAAATTAGGTGTAAGTTAAATACATAAATTTTAAAATAGGCTCTATCCAGTTATAAGATACAAAGAATGCTGACGAAGGCCGTAATGGGCCAGGAAATTCACTACATTTTGCTGGTATCTAATAGTTGTATAAATATTCTTTACAATTTACTTCATTGCTAGCCAAAGGATAGCTAAAGTTAGCCTCGTAACAGAAAAAAACAAACGAAAAATTCTGATAATGCATAGAAAATATTGAAGGAATAAGCCTATTAAAGTATAAAATCTTTTGAGGATTGTAATTTGACTTAGAATACACATTCGAATAATATGAAAAGTTATATAACTTTATTTTATTTATAAATTGTATTATTTTTAACAATATTTTATATAATAAACAAGTTTACTTAAAATATATAATAATAAGTACCAGGTAGGTGCATTAGGGAGAGTTGACATTATTTACCCATGTAGTGTCAAATAAATTTATTTGAATTTTGACGCTTGTCTTAATTTTTTTTCCTTATTTTCTTTTGTTTGGCGTTATAAAGGTTTTAAAATTGAGAACAAAACTTCTAATGACTATACCCAGTAAAAAAAATTTGGGTTTTTTGAAGCACTTCAGAGAAAAAGCGCATACTCAAGCGCTTCAATTAGAGAGCTCTTATAAAGCAGTTAATGATAACGAATAAAACATACAAAAAAGCTGCTATTTTAGTGCTGACAACGAAGAGGGGGTTTAAGCGAAAAAAAAAAAATATATTATGGCTTACGAAAATGATTGAAAAAAGGCATTTAAACAAGTAAAAGCAAAACATTAATGAATATGTTAATATAGTTAGCACTTAAAAAGCATTCTAGGAGCGCTTTGTTTGCATGTTAAAAGAAGCGCTTATTGTCAGCAGTAAATAGTCCTCCAAACCGGGAACACCCCATACAAAAATCAGGCATCCCATCAGCAGGTTTGAAGCGATTTGAGGTATGAATTCATACAAAAAACCTGCTCCTTTTGGAGCACGTTTTTTACTGGGTACCTTGTACTTATTCTACCATGATTTAAAATAAAAATGTGTGGTAAAATGTAAATGAATATTTTTGAAATGCAAAATCTTCTTCTCATCATCCTTATGGTATTTTGGCGATATCTTCCTATTTGCTTATAAGTCTGGCAATATTGCTAGTTTATCATCTAGAAGAAGGAAGATTTTCCGCAATACGAAATCGATTATTGCCGCAATAATATTTTTCATCCAGGCAATACGTTTGGCAAAACATATGGAGTATTTCAGTGTATGCTGGGCTGTTTTAAGTTTTCACCCACTATGTACTTCGAAAAAATAAAAAATACAAAACGTGTGAGTTCTAGCCCTAGAGATCGAATGCCACTTTACGAATTTCAGCACATGGCCCTTAGATAGAGAGAAATAGTTTTTTCTAATGTCTAGGGATATCAAACATAATTTTTTAGTTAAAAGCTTTTATATGTCATGGAAAAACTATCCTCTTTGAAACTATTTGTTATTAAGTTAAGACATTTTAGTTGAGTAGCAAAGGGACTTTTAATACATACCATTTCCCGGGGTTGGTCTCACCAAAAATCTCGGTGATTTGAAACCACTGCCAAAACTGCTAAAGGGTCTCTCCGTTGTCGTGCTAGAGGTTGGCTGTGTTGAAGAATAAAAGCGTTGAGGGTAGAATCGAGGTTGAGGCGTTACCACATATACTTTCTCTTGAGTTTTTGGAGATATTGATACGCTGGCCTTTTTCCAAAGTTCTTCAGGTTCTAGCATTTGTAAAGGTCTTAAATGTATAGGTTTTTCTGTACTAGTTGTGCTGGTGCTGGTTGTCATAGTTGTTGTTGATGTTGCAGGTGTCGATGTGGTTTTATAATTGGTTAAAGTTTTTGATTTCATTGCCTCAAAATTATTGTATAAATCCCTTAAATGATTATCAGTTATTTGCGTATATTGATAATGTTTTGTACTCTCTCTTTCGTATAAAGGTTCCAAATTATTTATAGAGCTTGGAAGTTCCGACTTGTCTCTAAAATCTTTACTAGTTTTTGATTGCCTTGCTTTTAGAGCAGCTGTAGTTGTGGGTAAATATTCAGAGGGTATATGTTTGGAACGACCTCGTATGGTTGGTGTGCTGGGTCTATGCGATAGGGAAGTATATTCTTGTTCCGTCCAATCGTCTATATTCTTCTGCAACTTATAAATGTCAATGTCTAATGAATTTTGACTGAGTTTTAGTTTGGTAGGTTCATGTTCACGTTGCAAAAGTTCTCTAATGTTCGAAGCCAATATTTTTGTCAGATATTTTGTGGTACGCGACTTGGGAGTGGTAGTCGTAGTTGTTTCTGCAGGTCTTATATGAGATTTAACTAACATTGATTCTTGGGGTGTGTGCAATTCCACATTTTGTGTTTGACTCCAAGTAGAGAAAGTTGTAGTGGAAGGTGATTTTGTTACCATATTGACTTTCGTAGTTTCAAAAGGCCTTGGTCGGGTTTTAGTGGTTAAATATGGCAATAAAATCTGATTACTGTTGTATGTTGATGGCAAAGATGGCGGAGACATACCGGCATATTGCCCACTAGCATCTATTGAACTAAAGGTAGAAGTAGACAGAGAAGACTCTGTTACGGCAGGTTGTGGGTTCCAGGATTGATGGGATGAAGGTGGCTGGTTAGTTTTAGGCAATTTATGGCTTGTCGGTCCCAGTCTAAAGGTTAAATCTGAAGGATCTCTGGTAAATGGTCTAGGTGCACCAAAATTCCCATTATTATGTTGAATGGGAGAGTCCAACAAACGTTTGGGCGTTTCTCTTTGTTTCGGTTTTTGGGCCCACAATCTTGTATTTTCGTTATTTGAGTGTTGATCATTGGTTTGTATTGAAGCTATAAACTCGACCTCATTGTCTCGTGTTTGTGGTAGAGTGGTACTTTGAAGTTCGGTTGTTAGAGTAGAACTTTCTTCTGTTGTGGTTTCAAGTTGTGGAGTTGAAGTGGCATATTCAAAATCATTGGATTCCAAGGTCCAAGCATCCAGATATGTATTTTGTTGTGGTGGATGCGGCTGCACATGCTGTTCAAGTACCGAAGTATTTTGTTGTGAGGCCGCTACATAATTGTCATATTCGTAGTGTTGCACTTGTTCCACAAATTGTGGTTGATGATTGTAGACTGTAGTTGTTTCATTAAAATTTGTTTGTGATAGAGATTGATCCTGATTGGCAGCAATAAAACTTGTGGGATCGGTTAAAATCTGTGAAGCTGGTATATGCTGATTTAAATGTGGACTAAGAGTTGAATGCTGGTAAAGTCCTGTACTTATTTTGGTATCTCCTTGGTGGCTATCAGCAGGCAATTGTGGGGGTTGGGTACTTATATCATAAGAATGGGACGGAACATAGGAGGCAGGATATTCCACTGATGACACATAATCCACTAATTGATGACTTTTTACAATTTCAAAGCTGGCATCTTTATTTGCAGTTGTGTGTGGTATTTGTGTTGGTATTGCCGTATCAATATGAATTTCAGAATGTTCTGCAATGTTTTCGGCAAAATGGGCCGGTTCTGTCAAAGGCAATTCCTGTATGGCATTTGGCATGGAAGAAATTGGAGGTAGAAAATTTTGTGCATTGTATAAGGGTGGTACAGCTGAATTACTTAAAAGGGGTGGTATTGGTATGGGAAGGAATGGACCTGTAGAATATTGAATATGATTGATATTTTGGGTATCTGGGGCTTTTTTAGGTTTTAAAGGTGGTATATAAGGTAGTGGAAAATTAAATTTAACAGCTCTTTGCTTCACACTTGAGGCAGATTGTTGAATTTGTGGGGGAGACTGAGCACCATAATTGTTTTGTAAGACTTGTTGTTGTTGTTGGCCACCACCAGCGTTATATGAATTACTATTACCAGAGTAGTATGGCACATTGGACTGCTGTTGACTGTGCTTAGAAGCATCCCATTGATTGCCTGTTTGCGGATAGTGTATACTATTTGCCATCATGGGTACCCACGGATATTTATTACATAAATTACAATGCTCTTTATCCCCTGTAGCATATTGTTGTGGTTTCTGGTAATAATATGCCTGTTTATTTGTTCCCCCAGCCAACTGTTGATCGGTTGGCACATTTTGATTTGCAAAGCCAAACCATCTGGCGACTCTTGTCATTAAACCTGCTTGTTTGTCATTGGGATTTGTCGACAATTGTGTACTAATAAATTTTGGTATTGTTCTACTTTCCGCTGGTAGTATATTTTGATGCGTCTGTTTAATGCGTGTAGCTGCTGCATTGCCGGACAGCAATGGAGGAGGCACTAAGTAGTCAACGGGCGCAGGTGCCAAACTTAAAATAGTTTGAGGCAAGTAGAGTAGCGAAACAAGAAGCGTTACTGAGAAGAATTTATATTTTCGATGTCGAGAAATCTAAAATGAGAAAAAAAATATATACATATTTTCAGTTACATACATACATTATTTTTTAATAATTTCATAAAATACTAGCATTTAACCCGCTACATCGTTAGCGTCGACCTATCTATTGTAGACATATTTATGTGGGAAAGCTTATGTTTCTAGCTTTTAACAAAAAAGAAAAATTCAGTAACGTTACAATTTTATGCGCGTGTATGTAGATAATTGAAGAAATTTTTTTTTTAAAATGTAACAAACATAGGTACATATACAAAAGTACCAGTTGTAGAACGAAAAAGTTCGAATAAGCTCCCCCTTACAGATTATCACTCACTCATGAGTCATGGCATTGCATGTTTTATTTTATGTGTAAAGGGTCTATATTTACAAAAATTAAAAAAAGTACCAGCTGAAGATCAAAAAAGTTCCAATATTTTTCATATTAAAGTTTCCAAACGCTCAGGAACCTGCACCTATAATTTAATGTTTCTAACTGTGCTACCTTAACAAGAGCGGCAAGCGTTTTTTAACATATAAATTATATTGCTAATACATTTTTAATAAACTAAAATGACTAAGCGATCTATCAAATAATATTTTCCAGACGGGTGGTATTGAATCCGCGGTGAATTCTTAAGGTTTATATAAACTTTGACATAAAACAGACGCTTGCCGCTCTTATTTAGGTAGCTAGTAAGTGTTATAAAATAGAAAATTCAGTAAGTTCCACAGCAGCACGGAAGATTTAAATAATGAAATTTTTGATTTTTTTAAAGAAACTAGTTCAACCATAATATGGTTGTCGGTGACAATGATTTGGTTAAATTAAACATAATATGGATTAAATTTTTTTTAAAAATGGTTTTGGAGCTTTTTCTCTGGGTGTATATATTAAATATATATATCGAAAATAAGGATTTTCTCTTCTGTGGTATAACAAATACTGGCATGCTAACTAAAGCTTCTCTGTATAGCCAGCCTTCGGCCGTTCGCAAGGATTTTCTCCTCTATGGTATAACAAACACCGGCTTCGCTAACTAAAGCTTCTCTGTATAGCGCAAGAATTTTCTCCTCTATGGTATAACAAACACCGGCTTCGGTAACTAAAGCTTCTCTGTATAGCCGGCCTTCGGCCGGGCGCAAGGATTTTTTCTCTATGGTATAACAAACACCGGCTTCGCTAACGAAAGCTTCTCGGTATAGCCGGCCTTCGGCCGGGCGCAAGGATTTTCTCCTCTATGGTATAACAAACACCGGCTTCGCTAACTAAAGATTCTAAAAACTGCCTCGTTTCCGATCAAGGCCGACTACGCAGAGAAGCTTTAGTTAGCGAAGCCGGTATTTGTTATACCATAGTGGAGAAAACCCTTGCGCCCGGCCGAAGGCCGGCTATACAGAGAAGCTTTAGTTAGCGAAGCCAGTATTTGTTATACCATAGAAGAGAAAATCCTTATTTTCAATATATATAAATTTAATATATACACCCAGAGAAAAAGCTACACAACCATTTTTAAAAAATTTTTACCCATATTATATATTAAATTTAACCAAATCATTGTCACCGACAACCATATTATGGTTAAATCAGTTTCTTTAAAAAAAGATTTGTTGTTTGCGACCATAATAAAACATGGTTTTCTCTGTAGATCTTTTTTTGTATATAACTTCCTTAGTAATTATGGACCTTATGTCACTTTTAAAAGTGACATTATGTCCATTTCCAAAGTGTCACAGTGCCCACGGACATTATGACACTTTTAAAAGTGTCACAGTGTCCATGGAAACTATGACACTGGACGTTATGAAATGCCACCGTTTATTGGTTCAAAAAATAGATGCAGTGTCGAAAAAGTTCCAAAATATAGGTTTGACCCGTTTATTACCCAAAAAGAACGAATTTCAAAAAGAGCCAAACACCTATATGCTTATTTTTCTAATGAGCAACGACTTTGTATCCTTTTAGTTTAAGAGAAATGAGGTTACCAAATTTACCAGTTTTAGCCCCCTAAACAAGGATTTTGGGAGAGTCCAATCTCCGGTCCGAATGTCAACTTTATATCTTTAGGCATTTAGGCTGATATAGCAGCTAGTCAGTCAGTCAGTAACATTAAAATTTTATATATGTATATCGCTCCTATAAGCCCTTATGACACTAAATTTTTTATTCATTGAATTGATATAGAATTGATAGAAAGAAACAGTAAATGTTAGAAGAGCAAACTATAAAAATGTGAACAAAGTTTTTTTCTTTTATAATGGTTTTGTTTATCTTATGAAATGTTGTCAACTTTTTATTTATGAGAAACATAAAAACAAAACAAACAAAAAGCGGTAAGTCGCTGAATTTTTCCATAAACCGCTGATACAGCAACACTTTTAATATTTCAAGCTTGAAATGTCAATTTTGAGCTGAACAATTTTACATTTTTTTTGACATAACTTCATTTTTTTATCGATAACTTTAGTAAATATTTTGACAGTTTGCCATTTATCTTAATACAACTTAACTCTTTGCACTTGGTAAATTTTTCTATTACATTATATTTGTACAGCCCACTAAAACTTAAGGGCTTTATTGCAGCATAGTCATACCTCACTTAAGTAATCGTGCTCTTTCATACTTTCTCTATTTGTAAAAAACTCTGTGTTATATCTCAAAATTGGTCGAAGTAAAATATATTTTTCTAAATGTTTTTTTTTTTTTTTAATTTCCTATTCTAATCCCGCGAAGCTCTTCGCTTGTCTGCAGGACAGAAACCAGAGTCTCTGGCGGGAATTGAACCCGCAACCCCAGCGCTGATAGACTAGTTCACTACCAGTTAGCCTACCGGGGCACTCATGTGTATAAAAAGGTACAATAAGGGAGCGATATGTAGAGTGACCTAGTAAAAAGTATCGTTGTCGTAGTCGAAAACGAGTCGTTTTAAAAATTGGCATGTATGTATTATGATAAATCGCGAGTATGTTTTTGCCTTCTTATTATTATGAATGAAATGTGTGTATCTATGACGTAATCGCAATAACGGTTTATGATTTTAAAAATGGTCAGCAGTTATGAAAACATGAAATCATAAAAATTTATTATCAATTTTTCACGTTCGTTTATGTCTTTTTTTACTTTTATTTTTTGCATACAAACAAATCATATTAAAATATTTATAGTAATTGTTATAATTATCATGTATATTTGTGCAAATTGTTAAGCAATTGCTTATCTTGATGCGATGGCATTTAAGCATAAATTATTGTTACAACAACAAAATAATGATTATCAACGTCAACATAATTATCACATTAGTAAACGTCATTAGTTAGCGTCGTAATAATAAGTATGCGTAACATGACTTTTCGAAAATTGGATGTATGTTGTTGTTGTTGTTGACTCGTGTAAGACGATCTATTATGTGCGAATATGTAAATTTTAAACCAAACTTAATAATGATGTTGATAATGTTATAAAATATGAACAAAGTCAACAGTCACTCATTTAGTTGTTTAGTAGTCTGTATTTTCAAATGTCACGTAGGTTGGTATGCACATATGTATGTATGTGCTCAACAGAGTGCATATATATGTATGTGCATATAAGTGCAAGTCCGTATGTGGTCTGAAATTGTATTTCTGCATTCGTTATATTTTTCCTTATTTGTATGGCTGTTTGCGAATGTTTGTGTATACTAAAAATTCAATTGCCAACTTATTTCCCACAATATGCTTAAAAATTTTTCATTTATTTTCTTCATATTTTTTTTCTCTGGCAAACATAAATTTCTTTATGATCGTCATAATAAATATAATAACAGTGTTTTTGTATGTGTTTTAATATGCACTCTTGTCTTATAAATTAAATTTTTATATTTCAAATTTTGTTTGGCTTTCACTGCATATTTTCAAGCTTACAGGGTAAGCAAGGACAAAATTCCATTTTTATACTTAATACCATTAGGGACGAGAGTTTTACCATTGTAATAAAGATTTGCCAACTCAGACATGTTGTTTTTTTTCTGTTCTTATACAAATCGATTTAGTTCGTTCCATAATGGACCCGAAATTTGTATTACGCCTCGTCGACCAGCATGTAGATTTTCTTTAATTTGAGTCTTAAGGCTCAGTTAGCCGGGAGAAACAGTAACATTGCAACTCAGCTGTTTCATTTTGTTGTATATAAAGCAATTAGAACGATTACAGTTAGCAGTAAGAAGTTACGTCTCAATCTGTATGAAAAAGATTGGTCTTACTTATTTACGGTAAGGTTACTGATTCTGTTACTCCCGGCTGACTGAGCCTTAAGGGTGCGTACAGAGTGGCCGCTAGTTGCCGAGCCTAGCCGACTGATGCATTAAACACATTCACCACAGCAGGATACACGAACGCAAGACTACAAATGCTGCTGGGTGCAATTATAGTCGTGTAGTCAGCTACTGAATTATGTTGAAGACGGCAGCTACAGTTGAAAAAATATAAACAGCTGTTTTTTTACTGTCGGTTTATATTTCAATGGTACCACTATCACTTTTTTTACTTTTATAAAATGATAAACATGCATAATTGCAGACATTTAAACAAACTTAATTTAAGATTATAAATACTTATTTATAATACATTTTATAACGTAAAAATAATTGAATTTATTATCATATATATTATTTCTAAAGCACTTTTTTTTGTCGGTTGCAAATATCTCCCATACCACCGCATCAAATTTAATGAATGATATCTCATTTTAAAGCTTACTTCTAACACTAATGACGAAAAATAATTAGAAATTGAAAAATTAATATTTTCATTGATAAAAATTACGTTGCGAAATAGTCGCACGGGTCATCTAGTAAAACATAATAGATATTATAATTTTGTTGTTTTTTGAGGCAATAAACAATATAATCTTAACGGCAGAATAAATAAATAAAAACATATAAACTGCATTAAAAATAAAAAAAATCCGTCAACGAACGTGGTATAGGTCTTAAAAGTTTCAGAACACTTTGGGTACGTACGTTAATGCATGAAAACTATTGAAAAAATTCCGTTTCTATTTTCTACAAACTTAAAATTTTGTAAATATATTAATTAAAACATAATCTGCCGCATTCATAAAAATAAAATGAGTTTGAAATGTGTTTTGGGGCAAAATTTTCATACAAATTTTTCTTAAAATACTTTTGACTATGTATCGAATACTTCAAGCTTTTATAAACCATATTTTAAATAACTCCATCATATAGAATTTTATATTTATAAAGATTTAAAAAATTTTATTTTTGAAAATTTCTCAATTTAATCCAAAATTTTAATATTTTTAATAAGAAATTTAACATGAAATTTAATTTTTATTAAATTATTTTTTTGAAGAAAGGAATTTTACAACATGAAAATCAATTAAAATTGTTATTGATAATCTTTCATTCTTGACGTGGCTCGGGCTCGAACCCTGGCCGGCAGGTTACCATGACATGTTTCGATCGCAACCACTCGATCTCCTCAGATGGATTTGCCGTCTTACACTCGCAGCCATCGACGTCATGTCATGGTAACCTGCCGGCCAGGGTTCGAGCCCGAGCCACGTCAAGAATGAAAGATTATCAATAACAATTTTAATTGATTTTCATGTTGTAAAATTCCTTTCTTCAAAAAAATAATTTAATAAAAATTAAATTTCATGAACTTAAGCCTAATTAAAAATATTAAAATTTTGGATTAAAAACCATAATAGTTCAACAAAATAACCACAATACTAATTATTTCTCAATTTATTTATAAGTTTGAGTAAAAATATGTATGTATGTAGTAATAATTTATGTACTTGTTACATATTTAATTACTGTTATATGAACATAATTACTTAAGTATTCCGCAAGGCCGAAAACCCGCAATAAAGAAAGTTTATTAAGCAAATATTAAGGTTAAAAAAATAAATATCGACATTATTTAAAGATAAATCCAATTTTGTAAAAAAATGTCAGCCACGGAGTATGAATATATAATATTTTCTCCTAATTGGTAAATCTGTATGCTTTAAACTCCATGTAAAACACATTTTGAAGCATTTTCCACTGATTCCCATATTTTATAGATTCATTTTTATACCTAAATAAATATGGATAAAGTATTTTGCAATTTTTGCAAATTTTACTCCTTAACTAGGAGCGTTGGCGCGAACAACATGTTCCTATAGAACTTCTTTCAAGAATACTAAAGAAATATATATATATCAATTTGGTGCTGAGCCGAGTTAATATTCTTGTTTCAAGCCGATTCTTTTCTGTTAAACAAAAAAAAAAAAATTTTTTTTTAAGCACTCATTCTTTAAATATGTTTTTTTATTAGCAACACTTTTTCTGTTTTGTAGTGCACAAAAATAGAAATTAGTTTAATTTGACTACAAAGAAAAAATAAGCACAGACAACAACCTGCATCCATGTAGCTGTGTCGTCGTGACAATAATCATTTTCATATGCACACATGTATTATATTTTTGACATATTGAAGTCGGTAGCTTGCTGTCTCGAATGTGTTTAAAGCATGACGCTTGTTGCGAGAATTTGTTTATGCGATGATCAGCGCTGATATTGTATTTATTATTTGTGTGTTATGTACGTACCTCTGTTTGTATGCATTTTTTAATTTTTTTATAATTGTTATATTTTTATTTATTTATTTATTTATTCATTTATTTACGTAATATTAAGCCATCTAGGCCAAAAATCAATATTACAAGTAATATATGCTTAAGATACATATACATGCGTATATAATATTCATTAATCAATAATTATAATTCATAATAAAAACTAATAAAATGAAAATAATATACAGATATAAGAATAATATACATACTAATACTTCAGATTAAGGCTCCCCAGCCACATTTAAAATATAAATATCATAAGTATCGTCCATCAGTAGCTAATCAAGATTATTAAGGAAGTCTAAAATTTTTACCCGGAAGACATTATTTGAATAGGAAAAGACTCGTAACGAAAATGGTAAAAAGTTCCAAAGCCTAGCAATCCGAACAATTAAAGATTTTTCGAAACAGGATGCTGAGATTCTTGGTATACGAATTAAGGGATTCCTAGAAGAACGCATAAACTCAAAGGAGTTTAATAATTCAGGTGGCTTACCATTTTTGATAATTTTATAAAACAAAATCATGTTCCGATATTTAATAAAGTTATTAAAAGTACACCCAAGAAAGCTAAAATCAAAATTAGAAACATGTTCATAGCGTCTAACATTATAAACAAAACGAACTATTAGATTGAAAATACGCCTGATCATCCTCAAACGCATAGAACCAGTACCTGAGTAAACCTCAAGGCCATATAAGATATTAGATAACAGCAAGAAATGTGCCAAGTTTACCTAACTCGCAGAGGCAAGTATAAATTAGTAGAACGAATTTTGCGCAATATACCATAAATTTTACCATTAACTATATTAATATGGGGATCAAAAGAAAGTTTACTATCCAAATATACACCAAGACACTTAATATGGTCAACCAAAGAAATAGGAGTATTGCTCAAAACTATATTAATGTCAGGATAAAAACGACCGGTTGGTCCAAACATCATTGCTTTAGACTTACTAGGATTAATAGATAACGAATTGAAAGAAGTCCATTCACGCACCTGGTCTAAGCAAAAATTTATATTATTCTGTAACACATCACTAAAGTCAACTCTGCTTTTGAAGAGTAAGAATACATCATCGGCAAAAATGAATGGTTTACATAACGATGCCGTAATTTTTTTTTTTGTTTTATTTGAATTTTCATTTTTTTATTTAATTTTTATTTTATTTCTTATTTTTATTATTATTTTTTTTAATTTTTTGTTGCATATTTTATATACTTTTTCTAAAATTTTTGTTATTAATTTTTTTTAAATGTTTTCCAAACAAGTTGAAATCATATAACAACATAACATAAACAATGTTTTCGGCGCTGAAATACGCTTTCGAACTGTTTTCTCGCATTCAATCAGCTTTGCGCTCTGACCAGCTCGGCGCCCACTACGACCTATTCGCGCTTATTTGTACTAACTTGTATGGTACCAGTTTTCTCGCATTGGTTCTCGCAATAAGCGTCTGTCGGCTCGGCTCGGCAACAAGCGGCCACTCTATACAAAAAACTTTGTAAAATATTAATTACACTGTGCAAGAAATTGACACTTTTTTTGAGAAGGCGTTTTTACAAACAAATACACACACAGGCATTTCGAGCTGTGGTCATGCAAACTGTCGAGCAACAACAACATTACTAGTGAGGATCGTTTCTAAAACTTTTTTTTCCTCATTCTTCATGACTGATGAAAGTCAAAAATATATTTTCCCTAAAAACATAAATGAATTTGGCGAAACAATTCATTTATGACTGTGAATAAAGTTACATATTTTACATTTTGCATTTATGAAAAAAATTCAAGAATGGTTAAAAATGAGCGATCACATATGAATTTCTCTGAACTCTGCTTTCTATTACCTAAATGATTTCGTTTCGATATCTTTACAATATCGCTTGGCTTACTGGAAAACTTTTAATAACAACTTTGCGATGTTTTTTTTTTGAGACAATTACGATTCAAAATATTAAATTGAAATGAAATAATTGAATACGCATGTTAAATGACGATATAAATCTTTAATATAAATTTATTTCTTAATATTTTTGTTACATCATAGATAATGCCATAATATTTAATTCATATATTTTTTTAATTACACTGTAAAACAATTTCGAACTTTTTCTAAAACAACGGTGTTTTTCACAATAGATTCTGGTATTGGAGAGCAAAAATATAAACTTGTGTTGGCGTTTTGAAAAATCACATCGAAATTTTATTTAAGTACATACAAATAATTTTTTCCCATTTTGGGACCCATGGGCAATCATGCGAGGTTAAGACTCATGTAAAAGTTCTTTGTGCCGAATATTATTTGGATACCATCATCTATATCAGATTTTATAATGGGGGTTTATATGGGTCCTGTGGTTTACTTTGGATCTACCAGAAAAAATTTTTGTCATGGCTATTGCAAATTTTATTATAGCCAATTTTTGTGTAAATATTAACCAACATTTATGAGAAACTTATGGCATTAAAAGCTATTTTCGGAAGTAGTATTTGTAAGGGAGCTATGGTCAAAAATGGACTGATTCCAATAAAGTTTGGTAAGATGATTTTGATTGCAATAAAATAAGTTTGGACCAAATTTAATCTAAAAAGCAACATCATAAGATGGTTTATGGGCACAAAAAATAAATAAGCTTGTATGGTCAAGATGATTGGTCCTTTTGCCACGAATTTTCATGTTTTTTTCGGGTATATTTTCATGCATATTTTGAACATATTTGTGCATATGTTAACTTGCTTTGGTCATTATAATAAGCAAATGTGGCAAAGATCATTCTTGAGTTTGGTTATATACGTGTGTACATGTTTTTTCTTTGGTCTCTTCTACCAGAACCAGTCTTCGAAAATGACGATGCTGCATATATCAAACAAAAAGGCCTGAAATTAGGGCGTGGCAAAAATATTTTTTTTTTAAGTTTTTCAAACTTAATAAATATACCTTTTATTCTACGGCGTAAGTGATGAAAATTTTTTTGGTTTCTATTGGCTTTTACTTGGTTTAATGTAGTATGTATGAGAAAAAGAAAAAAGTGGCTTAATTTGGAGGCGTGTCATAAAAGTGAGCATATTAAAATCTATACATACGTAGTTTTATAAGGACTTTCTTGGCACGTTATAAAAATTGGACATTTGGGGGAAGGATCCGGGATGGCATAAGTGGCGCCCAGAATTTCAGGTCGGATTGAAAAGTCAACATAGACAAAAATGAAGCCACTATTAAGCCATGAACAACGACATGCGATATGATGAGATCGGACTTAAAATGGCAGCGCTACATATAAAAAATCAAAAGTGCTGTATTTTGGGGCGTGGCAAAAAAAAAAAATTTTCCTGTTTCAGAAACGTCATTGACATATCTTTCATTCATGGAGGTCGACCCGGTCTAAGGTACAGGTATCTCGTGTATAAAGAAAGTAAAAAGTCTACATAAAAAAAAAAAACCACACAAATTAGACGCAATCGAGGTTTTCTGTCTTTAAATCAGTCATTTATGGACCGATACTGGCTGGTCCCTATTCGGAAACAAATTTGAATATACACAAGGACAGACGGACATCGTTAAACCAACTTCGCTACTCATAAGGACTTAGAATATATATACATACTTTATATTGTAGAAATTACAAATGTAATGAAAAACTTTAATGTACTTTTTCTACCTGTGGTGATGGGTATAAATATAATAAGATTAAAAGAACGATTAGATTGTACTTCCCCACTTTTTATTCTTAAGAATTTCAATAATTAGTAAAATCAGTTATCTTTGAACGAACATACATACAAAATAACTAAAATTAAAATCTAAGTTGTTGTCTCTTTTTCTTGATTGTAGTCACAGTTGGCAGAATTAATTTTTATACAGCCAAAACAAATTTTGTGTTTGATGAAAAACCCGTATTTTTACGTATGTGTGTATCAGTGTTGCCAAGTTTTTAGTTTTTAATAATTTGAAGGTAAATCATAATCACGACAACATTTACCCAACCTTTTCAGTCCAGATCAACAATAAAAAACAAGTAAGAAAGTATAGCCGGTCAACACCGACTATATGGTACCCTACACCACATTAGAACCTATGTACAAAATATTATTAAATAATCTCCAAAACAGCCAGCCAGCAGGACAAACATCGTTAATTCGACTCAGAAAGTGATTCTGAGTCAATCGGTATACGTAAATGTGGGCTTAGGACCATTATTTTAAGGTGTTACAAACATCAGCACAAACGCATTCTACCCTCTCCACTATTGTGGTGCTGGTATAAATATTTTATTAATAAAATCGAATTAACGGTTGCTTAATGTATCCTTTTTTTCAAATTACTTTTAACGATGTTTACTTTGGTAAATACCCTCTATACTTCATCATTAGACCATGCAAGTGAGAGCAACTACATATATAGTCCATTCTGAAATTTCTAAAAAAATTTTTTTGTCGCCTGCATCTCTTTATTGAAAGAAACTCCGATGTTTGTGCTGATTCATTTCATAAATTTAATATTGGACTACTATTGCTTTATTTTGAAAGATGTTTCATTTCATGTTTATAGCGATTTCCAACATTTGTAAAAGTTGTGATTTAAATGCAATGAGTTTGAATTGTTAAAAATGCAAATTTTACTTTAATACATTTTTATAAGAAATTTGAAGTTGAAAAATGGCTAATGGCTAAACTCATTTTTTAATGGCTAAACAGGATGAAAAATGGCTAAATCTAGCCACTAAATGGCTAAATTGGCAACACTGGTGTGTATACCCCGGTGACACAGCTAGAATGAGCTTCATTTACACAAACATACATGTACATATGTATTTTTAATGGGTGATAACTTTTTTATTAATGCGATTATTATTATTAAATTTTGTTTGATTAGCTTTGAATTTTCTGTTTTGAACAGAATTCGCAGAATTTCGGGTATTCTAATTTCTAATGCTGGTTTTTAGTTGGGGGATGGTTATTGGATTGAAATGTGAGGTGCCAAGGAAATCAATTGTGCGTGAAATAATGAGTTCGCCGATTATGTCCCTTACCAAAGCCATTGAGGCACCCGCCTCAACCAAATTTTCCTTTATCGTTCGAATAACACCACCCGTGATAGATTAAAAAAAAAAAATTTGTTTCGTTGACCAAATACAGTTCGAAAAAGGAAGAATGAGAAGGAAAGTTTTTACACACGCAGAGAAAAAATATGGTTGGGCATGGTTACGGCAACAACACTATGTTTATTGTAACAATATATTGTTGTCGTACACAAATAACTGTTATTTTTATTTAATATCAACAATATTATAGTTGCTGTAAACATATCAACGTTAATCACAATTATAAATTTGAGTATTGTTGACCGAAAAATAATTATTTTTCTAACAACTAAATTATGATAACTTTCAAAACATTTTATATTACTCACAACCATATCATGATATCTAATAGCCATAACATGATAACTTTCTATACATTTATCATATTATGTTTAAGATGCAATCAAACTATTTTTACTCTAACAATATTATGCTAGCGCCATTTGTAAAATTATTTTGAATCAGTTGTGTCGTTTGTTTTATATGTGAGCGGTTAAACAAGATAAATTACAATAAAAAATAATAAATTTAAAGATATTAAAATAATTAATAATTAATAGTGCAAAATATCGTAGTAAAATCCAACAACAAATATTGAACTCCGCTATTTTATTTACATCAAGAAAAATTGTAAAAAGTCACAAAATAAAAAATCGATACATAAAAATTTTAATTTATTTTGTATTGTTATAACAGTTATTAAAGGAGCTGTATCATAATATGATTGCTTCTAAATTTATTATGATTAACATGATGATAAAATGATTAATTTATTAGCTTATTATGATTAACATGACAATAATTTGATTCCTTCTTAACTTATTATGATTAACAGAATAATAATATGATTAAGGGAAAAATATTATGATGTAATATTACGAATATATTTAGCCGTTATATGATTCAATAATAATCTTAATATGGTGACTACAATCATGAATCTTATCATAATATGTTGCTCTTAGAATATGTTTACCACAACCATGTTTTTTCTTTGCGTGCAGTTTCTAAATTAGAAAAGAGAGGCTCACCCAGACATTCTCTTAATCTCAAAACTTTTAACATCCAAATTGTCAAAACATAAAAAGAATATACAAAAGTTCGGTTACAGATTTACGGCGTGAAATACATTTTAATTGAAATCGTTTGATGGACAAGTTAGCTTTTTTTACACAAAACTTTTATGATCCAAAAATAGTCCAACAAAAAATATTTTGTCCGAATTTTGGATGATTACACAGAAATCGGAATCTCTGATTGTAACCAACTATTTAAGGGTATTCGCAAGACGTCATTAAGGCCTTCATAGCAGGGATGGCATTGCAAATTTTAATATTGTATTAACAACTTTTAAAAACTGTAATTTTTTTACCTTAATTCTACTAAAAAAATTTTTAGTTCAATTTTTTTTATTCAAAACACCACAAAAAGATATAATAAATCTTATTCGTATACGTATACGCGTTGAAAATTACTGAACACACATTTAGTTATAATTTAATGCGCATAGTTAATTTTTCAGCAAACGTTCGATTTAGACCGAACTAAACACTTCATAATTAAAGGCTAAACGCGCGTTTTTAAGGAAGGTGAACGACTTTTGTAATTTTTTACTTTAAGCGTTTACGGTGCAGAAAACCTAATAAATGTTTGGAAAAAGTATATGTACATTCGTTCCATTTTTTACAACGTTGTTTTTTCTGTGTACTTATATACGATAATATAACCAAATACAGTTCAGTTTGTTATATAAACAACTAGCTGATCCGGCAAACCATGTTTTTCCCATTAACGTATTTCTTTCAGATGTTACAGTGTGAGCATGCCAAATTTTAAGAAAACCGTTTGATTAGTTTAGAAGATAATAAAAATTAAAGGTTATAGTTCTTTCTAAATGTTGCACAATTTGCCTGCCGAATTTCAAGAAAATGAGTTGATTAGTTAAGAAGATATAGGGAGGGGGAGCTTTTAGCCCTTTTGCCCTATTTCATGTCCTGTTCTCTTTCAAATGTTCCAGTGTCTGCATACAAATTTTAAGAAAACCGGTTGATAAATTAAGAAGATATAGGGAGGGGGAGCTTTTCCCTTCTTCCCTATTTCACACCCTATTCCCTATTTCCATTCAGATGTTACAGTGTCTGCATGCCAAATTTTAAGAAAACCGGTTGATTAGTTAAGAAGATTGGGGAGGGAGAGCTTTTACTCTTTTTGCCCCATTTCATGACCTAAATAATAAAAAAATTTAGACTATAGTTCTTTCCAGACATTACACTATTGCCTACAACATTTTAAGGAAATCCATTAGTAAGTTGAAAAGAAATAGGGAGGGGGAGCTTTTACCCCTCTTGCCCTATTTAACGCCCTATTCTATATTTACCTTCAGATGTTACAGTGCCTACATGCCAAATTTTTAAAAAAGGGTTGATTAGTTAAGAAGATATAGGGAGGGGCAGCTGTTGCCCTATTTTGCGCCCTCTAGCGATATAACATATACTTAACGACCTACATAAACCATCGAAAGTCTATCCCCAACGTACCCTGGTTTTTTGTTGAAATCGGTCGACCCGTTTTCGCAGTTAGTGGTGTCATCAAAGTGTACACTTCTTTTTAAATATATAGATTAAGATAAAGGAGCTACGCACTTTGTTTCAATTGGTGTACCATTATAAATTTCAAGCTTAAAAAGTACCAAAAAATTTTATAGTTCCAATTTTGCCAGCCAAATCATAAAAACACACATAATGCTCTAAAAAATTAAAATTCCCAAAACTGAGTTTTTTCAAGTTTTTGAAACATTTTCCCCTCCACATCAGGTTTTATTATCCCCATTACACTATTTTTATATACTTATTGTGTCACACAAACAGTACTTAAAATTAATTATTCTAGCTTTACTTACGATTGGAGAAAATGTGGCAAAAAGTGGAAAGTAAAATGTGCTAGTTTTGATCTACCTTGGTCAAGTAGTATTTGGAAAATATAGGATTAAAATTATAATGATTCCCACTGTGCACTGTAGACTTAATGAAAGGAGCATACAACCAACCCAGCCGATTGGCTTTTTTTATTGACTCTTGAGTTGGCTGTTTTTGTTTTGGGCTATGTTATGTTTCGAAATGTGCAGTGAAATTACATTTAATATGGGTTAATATGCACAAAGATATTTGCCGTAACATTTTCTAAAAAGTTGCTGAACATACCTTATACTGCCTTTACACATGAAAGTAACTTATTGAAAGTTTGATATCCATACGTATTATCAACACAAATTTCAAAAAAAAAAAAACAAGTAAGAAAGTATAGTCGGTCAAGCCCGACCATATGATACCCTACACCACAGTTTTTTAAAACACATCATGCTTATGTGTCCATGTAAATATGGATTTATCTATGTTTATAAACTTCATGAAAATCGGTTTGAAAGTTTGTGGGAGGCAGAGATTGCCCCCTGCCTTCCCTTGTGGTCCTATTTTTTAAAAACTGTATAGCTAATGTGTCCTTATAGATATGGATCTATCTATGTTTTAAATTTCATTAAAATCGGGTTGAGAAGCAAAAATTGCCCCTATCTCCCCTCGTGGTCCTATTTTTTAAAAAAGGCATCCTTTTTGGGTCCATAAAGATATGGTTCTATCTATGTTTTAAATTTCATTTAAATCGGTTTGATAGTTTCTGAGAGAGAGAAATGTCCCCCTATCTTCCCTCGTGGTCCTACGATTCGGCCCATTTTCAATAGGCTTGGTCCTTGTGCCAATAAGAACCTATGACCCAAATTTTATCAAATTATCTCCAAAATTGCGACCTGTACTTTGCGCACAAGGTTACATGGACAGCCAGCCAGCTAGCCTGCCTGCCAGCCGGACGGACACCGTTAGTTCGACTCAGAAAGTGATTGTGAGTAGATCGGTATACTTTAAGGTGGGTCTAGGACCACTATTTTAAGGCGTTACACACATTAGCACAAATGCACTTTGTAGTGTGGGTATAAAAAATAGTATTTCATGAAAATTTACATGAAAGTGAAACTTCATTTTCAACATGTTGTCATAGAGTAAACTTCTATCATAAATTGCTTTTCTTCTTCTTTGTTTTGTTTTGCTTATTTGAAGTTTCAGAGTTGCCAAGACAATTACTTACACCAAACTTCAGGCATTCGTTTAAATTTATATTTATTTTCATGATATTTATACATTTTATTTAGAATAATTGTGTTTTTAATAAATAAAATAAATAAATAATGAAAGTTGCTGCGATTAAAATTGCACAATGTAAACGTAAAAGGAATTTCAAGAAGAACTGACAAAAGTTGCAACGACGAAAATCGTATATTGTAAATGGGCACTTTCAAAACGTCGACACACATATTATAGTTTTGTTGGTCTCCTCTTTGGAAAAAGTTCAAAATTGGTCTACAGTGTAATTCATCAAATCTTATTCTTTTATTTATTTTATGTCATGCAAGTGCACTGAAAGGCGTTAAAAAGATATCTGTAAAGTCTCACTTCTAGAAAAGTTGTTTTAAGTTGAAATAACATTCATTCAACGTGATTCGGATTGTTATTTCAATATAAAAGACATTTTGCTCTAACTTTACTGCAATGTTAAATTTACATGAATTATAGTTATTTTAAAAGAAAAAAATGTTGTTCGCAAGTTATTGTAATATCAGGTTGAATTATCATGAAAAAAGTATCAAGCAAAATCGGCACCGACAAATTTTAAGTCAATCTTGTTTTCGACGCTACAAGTTATAAATTTAAAGTATCAGATACGTATGTACCCTGCTACACCCTGGGCTGGTCCAATGTTATTTCAGCATGGACCATGTCATTGTTTAAAAGAGTTTGTAGTGAAACGACATGTCTTTGGTTTTAAACGAAATGTTTTCGTTTTTAAACGAAGTTAAAACTAATCCTCTGAAGTATACCATGGAGTAAGTTCAAAACTAATCCACTAGGTGTATGTATGAACATGGAGTGGTTTAAGAGTACTCCGCTGTAATGCAAAACTGGGTTATATGGTCCAGCCCTAAGACATCGCAATGTTAAATAGACCATGTTTTTTCAATACATTTGGGCTACCTTTGGAGTACTCTTACTCCTTTATGGACTCCTCTTTACATGCATGTATGGACTAGTGTCGTTCATTACAGTGTATTTGAATAAAAAGCCAAAGTAAAGAAACAAAACCAAAGCACCTTGAATTTAATATATGTACATATATTTAAAAAATGCATCTCAAGTTAAAATAATTGTTTTCCATAACAACATCAAGCATTGCATTTTTGTCACAATTAAATAACTTTATGCAATTAAGGCTTCCATTTATTTTAGTAGCCATATGCAACTGGATCGTTGGCATACCTGTGTGTAAGTCCGCAATACACGAAGTGGTGATAAAAAATAATCATGTTTTTATGCCATTGGTGCAGCACCATCATTCCTAAAATCACTTAATTTATTTATTAGACTAAATGAAAGAAAAGAAAACAATGTGTATCAATAACGATGAGTGCTTTCTGCAACACCAAACTAAAACATTTTCTCAATTTTTCGTAATATGGAAAAATGTAGTGAAAAGTGAAACTTGTTCAATTCATGGGTTGACACATGTTTGCCCAGTTTTAACAATTTCGTGTTTTGAATGAAATCGAACAACTACTGATCTAATTTATTAACGTTTTTATACGTGAAGAAACGGAAAATTGTTAACGAATTCAAAAACCACTTTTGATTGTTGATTACTCAAGTTTAGGATTTTTTTTAGTTTGTAAAATTGTTTGCTTCTTTTTAAATTGTTAATCTTTGAATACAAAGAAAATGTCTGGGAAATGTTAAATTTGTTTGGTGCTATCACCCATATAAATTCATAAAATTTCATTTATGTTGTTGGTAAACAAATTAATAAAAAGTAGCATACTGGCAGTTTAGATAAAAATTATTGTTGACTACTGCAATTTTATAGAATTGTAAAAAATTATCTTTTTTAAGGTAAGAAAATAACTAGACTAGATGCCAAAAACAAGAAGAGTGCTGCTATATTTGGCGGTGTCGAATCTTTGATGCCTTCCATCGACACCTATCCTCATATTCATAAAAAACATTTTAGGTTAATAAAGGTTTATGAAACGAATTTTCTATGAAAATTTGAAACGAATTTTCTGTGAAAATTTAAAACGCATTTTCTGTGAAAGTTTAAAACGAATTTTCTATGAAAATTTGTTTAATAAACCTTTTATATTTCAAAAATTGTCTTATGAATATGGTGGTCTGAAAGAATATTTCAGGAGTACGCTTTTTTATGGGATATGCGAGTTATTCGCCAATCTTTATAAAAACTAAAAAAGTATGATTTCGCAAAATGGGCTTTGTATGGTTTCGACGAATTTTCGAGTTCATCCATCACTCAAAAATTCACATTCTTAATGAACGTTATAAATGATTTGCTACAGACGAATATTGTGTTCTTATTTGTTATACTCACGCCACAATAGTGGAGAGTCCCTACAAAAAGGAAAAAATCGCTACACACGGCATCACTGTTTGATAGCCATCTCAATCATCTTAGCAAATTTAATTGAAATCAGTTCATATGTGACCATATAAATAATACTCTTGAAAAAAACTTTTAATGGCATTTTGTCCTTATACATGTCGGTATTGACATAAAAATCGGCGACAAGAACTTTAACGATAGTTACTATGTCATCAATACTGTGGTCTAGGGTTTCGTATTTAAAAAACTGGAATATACTTTGGTTTTTTTGTAAGAAACTACCGAAGCAACCGCGCTTAATCGATAGTCAGCAATGTTATAACTGGGTGTTATAACATTGAACGAACTACAATTTTTGCTCCTTAGGGCCATTATTATAACTTGGCGTTAGCTGTTATCCGACAGTTAACAGACGCTTTTTGACAGATAACACATTATTATCTGTCAATTTAATCTTAACTTTAGCTAACTTCAAGTTGTAATAATGGCCCTTAGTGGATTAATTACACTGTGCTCGACATTGATACTTTTTTTTTAGACAAGCCGGGCACATGGCGTTTTAGCATAATTCGGGCACGCTGAATCCAATGGTGCCCGTCGTTTTTTTTAGGTTACCTCTTGTTTTCGAGATATACCGTTATTTTGAAAATGGAGGATGTTGCACAACATATGAGGGGTATAGATGCAAAGACTGCAATGTCCACTTTTTTAACAAACGTAACTAATAATACAAAATTAAAAAGAAATTAAAAAATCTAACAAATTACTTTTTTTAAGAAACAGTTAGTTTTATTGTTCATTTTATAACTTTGTCATTAGTCGTAATTATGGAGCTAAGTTTTTATGAAGTGCCTCCAAATCAATCAAGAAAAAACTAAGCCATTGTTAAGTTTAAGAATTTTATAACTACTGATTTTTAAAGTCCATGTTAAAAAGCAGCAATGTCCATTTGATTAGAGCAAACACAGCAATCACTAATTTTATTATTCTAATTGCCAGCAAACCGCTATATCGATTTGGTTGAAACTTGCGTCATATCTTCATCATATTCTTATTTACTGAATAGCATGATATACAATACAAAAATATGAATATACTTTGAGCTAGAGGTGTTTACTATTTATTACGAAAACTATAAATGTGGACATTGCAGTGTTTGCATCTATACCCCTCATATATTCCCGAAACTCAAAAACGGTTTTGTTTATTGAAATTACTAAAAATAACCGAAATTCCGCAATAAAATGCCCGTAGATGGGTCAAATGTATGAACAACCCCACTTTATTTTTCATCTCAATCATTTATTTCTAGTACCTATACGCTATCTCCATTCCTTAAGGGGGCTCCCATACAAAATGTTCAATGCAGACTAGAGAAATTATTTATTGACCGAAGGTTATTTCTTTTGTGCTTTAACTAGTTGTGCTTAGCAAACGCAGGGCTGCCAGGATTTATCCCCAAAGTTGGGGATTTCATGCGAGCAAAAAGGACAAAGATTGGGGATTTTTTTTGGGATTTAAAAAAAAAATTCGGGGATTTTGTGGGGATTTTACACATTTTAATATATTTTCCCTTCTTTTATTATTTACGCTTATTTTTCTTTGTTTCGTATATAAAATATGAAAAAAGTAGCAAAACTTTTATCTTACTCTTATCAACAACTTATACGGTGTAAAGGGTCCTAACTAAGATAAGCATTCTTGTTAAGTGTGAAAGGTTGTGTATTATGTTATAATTCTTGAGTGAGTGTTTTAAAAAAAGAATCTAAAGGGGTCTGTACACGGTCAAAATGCTTGAAATCACGGAGAATTTTCTCGTGTACGTCTGCTGGACGTAATATTCGTCGTCATATCTAAATTTTTTGATTTTCTATCCAGCATCTTCGGTGTCACACATACAAACACATTTTCACTAATACTACCATAGCGCTTGATGAGAAATGTTTGACCGTGTACAGGACCCCTTAAAACCGTTGACAACCCACACAATTTTTAATTTTTCAAAGACGAATTTCAAGCAAATATGTCTTACCCAAAAATAAGTGAATATGAAAGACAATATAATAAAGTTTGAGAAAAAGAATGCTGGGCTATTGGTAAGTGCTTATGATGCATCGAAGGATTAAATAAATGACGGATATATGTATATTTGCTGTTGATTTTAAGGATGGCTTATACCGATTTAACAAGCTCCTAATTCTAGTTCTTTTAAATTGGCTCATTCGTCTTCAAAAACAGCATATTGCTTGTAATTCTCACTGGAATCGCAAAAAAGGGTTTAAAAAAACATTCCAAAACCAGTCGCTACGAACAAAATAAAATATTATTTTTTACTAAAAATTTGTATTTGGTGAACAAATTTAAAATTTGGTCAGAAAAAAACAAAAAAAAAGTATTAACTTTTTTAGATTTTGTTTTTTTAGCGAGGACCTGGCAGCCCTGAACAATCGTATGAGACATTTTGAAACATGACTCACTAGAAGCGATATTGGTTGAAATGTTATAACTGCCCTAAATTTAACGGCTAATCATTATTGCAGTCATAAATGTGTGTGTGTCTTTTCAAGCAAAATAGACCTAGACAACAATTTTTGCTTTGCACTTAATTCTGCCAACAAGCAAACACAAGTGCAGTTTTTTTTCTTAAATATGACAATAAAAAAGTACAATTTTTAATCACATTTAAGAATACATTAAGAAAGAATTCGTTAAAAGACATGAATGGAAATTTTGCAATTAGCTTCTAATAAAAATGAAATTAAAAAAAAGATAAGATTGTAGGTACAAATTATAATAACCAGTGTTGCCAGTGAAATTTCGAGAGAGATACATTTTAGTTTCAAAAAAGATACACTTTTTTCCAAAAAGATACATTTTGAAAAAAAAAAAAAAAAATTAAGTCCACTTTTTTAATTACATTACATTTTTATTTCATACTAGCTGAGCCGGCAAACGTTGTTTTGCCTAGAAAAGTATTGTTTTTGTGTATATTTAAAATACAGATACAGAATCAGGTACAGGTAATATTCGGTTCCTTTTAGCACTCCATACAAAATGTATGAGAAAATTAATTTTCTTTATAATTTCTTTTTTCTGGAATATTTTAGAAATTTTTTTGATAACAGTTCAAAGCATGATCAATTGCATAGCTTACGATTTGATTCATTTTCAATGGCACTTCTTGTCGGAAATTGTTCATACCAACACAGAGTTTAATTTAATTCATACTGAGTAATTTTCAATGGCGCCACCTATTTTAGATTTTTTTTGCTATTCTTCTTACTTGGTCAGAGACCATTCCGAATTGTTACGATCATCGAAATCGGTCCAGCCGTTCTTTAGTTATAAACGTAGTAACAAACGCCAATTTCTTTTATATATACAGTAGAATCGCGGAAAAGGTAACACTCGGAAAAGTTAATCTCGCGGATAAGTTAACCCAATTTGAACGTCCCTGCGTCGCTCTAAAAAGTTTACTTTTAGTTAACTTTTCTGAATGTTTTAGTAAAAAGCATCGGAAATGAGCAGAAAGTAGAGAGTTTGAACAAAATTAATTCAGATATTCAAAGAAAACTACAAGCGTTGGGTTATGGATCTCAAAAATTAGAAATTTTTTTTTGAAATTCTCGAGGGTGTGGCGAATACATATGAAAAATCTAAGTTTCTTTTTTGTTATGATGAAAACTAAGCCATTGGAATAAGTTTAGTGATTTATTTCCAAAAAATCCATGTTTATTATTTAATATTTTTAAAATTTAAGCCCGCTTAGAAAAGTAAATAGTTCGAAACAGTTAACAAACCTTGGGACATTTTGGTTAACTTTTTCAGAATTCTACTGTATATAGAAATAGATATAGATTAAATGAATATTGTAAAGAAAATGATATCATATAAATTCATTTTCATATTTATTTAAGTCATAAATATTAGGTATGTAATTTTTAAAAATACAATAAGCAAACATTAAAAATATATATGTAACTATCTTTGGATGTTATCGAAACAAATTCAGTTTTGTAAAAATGAATATACAAGTTAAGGCGTTTATACCAAGGCGATTATATCAAAAAGTTCATATAAATTTTCTGAAAATAAAAGATGTTCATATTTCTTCCGAACAACTTCGCACTACTTGTAATCCTCGATTTAGGTGAATCGTATGTTGAAACAATCTTCCCCCAACAATTAAAGAAACCAGCAGCGCCCTGCATTTCAAGCAACAGTTATTTAGATTTTATTCATAAATAACTAACGTTATTATTATCGCTCTCAATATTGTTTTCGTATATAAATGTATATGTATATTTTATAAGAAAATATTAATTGCTAAAATAATATACCCGTTTTATGTTATTAATTTGTATATTTTTATGTTATTGATAAATACTTTTGATCATAACTTCATTCGATTTCTACTCACTAAAACCAATGTTTTGTTGTAGAAGTTCCAAATAAATTAAAATTATATTAAAATTTAAACGTCTTTAATGTTTTCTTTCACCATTATGAAAGCTGCTATTGTATAAGTCAGGGCTGCCAGATTTGACGATTTATCGTCATATTGAGGATTTTTTGTATCGAAATTAGCAAAGTGCCGATTTGCTGATTTTTTAAAAAAAAATGTCGATTTTGTTCATTCTCCAAAGTCTGAATAAAATATTTTAATTTTCTGACAATTTCGTTCTTTAATATTATAATGTTTAACAGCCCTACCTTAACAAGAGCGAGAGGCGGAACGTTTTCTTTCGCTTAGCCTTTACGCTGATATGTAGTAGTTATAGCTTTCTTGTTTAATAAAACCCACAAACAAATCTAAAAAAAATAGAGATAAAAAACGCTAGATTGACAAAAAAAAAAAAATAGCTAATTGCCATTATTAATTAACAATAGCGACAAACTTCACTTTTAAACGAGCTGTCAAAAGCGGTTTTATCAATTGAAAAGCGTTCAGGCCGCTCTATTCAAAAACTACGAAACGCATGCCGCTTTTTTAGGTACGGCTGTAATATGCAATTCCTAGGAAAATCTTCGATTATTTTCAGAGTAAAAAAACAATGTTACACTTTGTTTATCTTTCGTCAAACCATCATCGAATGAACCTTTTACAACTCCCTGTATAAATCATGTTTTCAACAATTATACGAGAATATCAACATGAGTCTCATACGATTCTTGACATGAAAGTCTCGTTAGATTATCTTTACCCAAGTCTTAAACGATTACCACAACGATTGAAGAAACGTCTTTCGCTGTGCTATGGAAGAATCTCACTCGTGTTAAAGTTTTTCCCGATGAGGAGTCTTCTGGGATTAAAAAATGCAGTCATCGACGGTCAAAGACGCTCTTAATGAGACTCCCGGTAGCTCTTACACGATTGAAAATGTAAGCTGGATGAAGTAATTATGACTTTGTTTGAATGTTTTTTTTTTATAAAAATCAAACAAAAATTGTTTAAAAAAACACTAATGGCGATTTCTTTTCTGAGAAATATGTTGCATAAATGTTACATGCTCTATCCCTTTTGTGTAGAGCATGTAACATTTATGCAACATATTTCTCAGAAAAGAAATCGCCATAAATTTTAAAATGTCCGATTTTTTTGACGATTTTTCGAGACGATAGAGACGATTTTTTTATTTTTTCTCAGGAAACTTACGATTTCCTCACAAATTTATCTGGCAGTCCTGGTATAAGTATTGATTCGGTTACGATGATCAGTCTTAATAAGTTTTAGTTCGTTTTGCATACGGATTCAAAAGATACGAAAAATGTCAGGATTATACATGGTACGTGAAGCTATCAATAGATACCAAAAATGTATCTTTTGTATCCTAATGGCAACACTGATAGTAACTGCAATATTTAAAAATGTCATTCACGCGTACCAGCAAGTACATTAAATGTTTATAAAAGGTTACAACTTTTGATTCGTGATTAAATACACAATGTTTTGTATATGTTCGTATGTACATTAACGGGCAATTTTTTTTATTAATTAAACAAGTAAGAGTGATATATTCGGCTTTGCCAAATCTTTGCTAGCCTTCACCCACATCAGTGTTGCCAAAACTTGGTGACCAAAAATGGCTCATGTGTTGTTTCCAGGTGACAAGCAACTGATTGTGTAGAAAAATTTAGTGATTTTCATATAAATTTTTCTGCACAATCAGTTGCTTGTCACCTGGAAACAACACATTAATTTACAAAATATGGCGAAAAATTTTTTTTAAATAAAAACACATTAAAATTTAATAACAAAACAAAAATAATTCATTAAATATTTTTTACAATCAAATTGTAAATTGATATCAATTTGTTACAAAAGAATAAAAATAAATTTTAATTTAAAAAATTAAATCATCGATAAATTCCATGTCGTTATTGTTCATCTCATACACTCAAATGAATAATCAATCCATCCGTACTCAAATCAATGCGAAGCGGTATTAATAGTACGGTGAGTACGGATTTTCTTGAATCAAGTACAGAAAAATTGATTCAAGTACGGATTTTCAATCGAGAAATACTTAACTTATCCATATTTAATTCCGAATTCGTACTTGAAATAATTCGAAAATGAGATTGATTTCAGTAAAACTAAAATTGAATCAATCTCAAAATGAATCAAGTGTAGTGTCTAAAACAAACTTTGATAACTTAAATGAGATTAAACGCTCACTTTGTAATTTTACTCTCAGAGTGGCACTACCAATGAAAAGTTTAATCTTTTTTTTTTTTACTTGGTTTAAGAATTTTTTACATATTTTAAGAAATTTCGGGATTGATTTTCGAAAGCGATCCCATTTAGGATTGTTTTAAATACATTTTAGTGTTATGGGCCGATCTTCACTAAATTTTGTGGTATTATTTCAAGGAATATAGAGCGAATATCAAGCATGGTTTGTAGTCTTCTGGGCATTGACCGTACACATTTTTTAAAAAAGTACTTTTTAAAAGGCACTTTTTGAAGATGTTTAATTTTTTTTAAAGGAACCTTTTTTAACGGTACTTTTGTTTTTTCAAAGTTTTTAAAAGTACATACATACTTTTTATTATTGTTTTTCTTTAAAAAAAGTATTTTTCCCCTTTACACTTTGCTATCTTAGATAAGCCTACGCATCTTAATATTGAAAGTACTCATACTTATTTATATTAAATCATCTCGTACCTTTTTTGCGGTTGTTTACTAAAGAAAGTACTTTATGTACATAAACAAATTCATTTACTTACTTTGTATGAGCGAATATGTATTTGTGTTGATTATGTATGTAATATCATCTAATAATTTATATTATATTATTATTATTAAAAAAGAAACAACAACAACAACAAAATAATAGTATGCAAAATAACCACAACATAAGCCATTGACTTTTGGTATCCCACGGAAACATTCAGATGTCTTTAATATTTGTTGTTTATATGAAATGTGTTTCTTATTTTTATTGTTGTTATTTTTTGCTTTGTGGTATTTGAGTGGCAACATCTTTAAAGGTTAATGTTTTCCTGGGAGAGTTTAATTTTACATATGGAAAATGTAATAGAATTAAATTCTCTTAATTCAACGTTAATGTTATAACTTTAAGGAGTTGTAAGAGGGGTGTACAAATTTTTTAATATGATGTAAGATGTAAATTAGAATAAGCTGCGTTTAACGGGTGAAAACGCTAATTTTATGGAATACTTGCTTTATTCAGTGCGTTTCGCTATGATATTGAAAAAAATAAATATTTTATTAATAATAATTACAAATCATTATCCTCAGGATATTTAAAAAGTTTCTTCTTAAATATTTTATAATAAAATTTAAATGTGCGTTTTTATATAAAAAGAAAAAAAAAATTAATAATATAAATATTTTTATATAAAAACAAGTTAGAGTGCTATATTCGGCTGAGCCGAATCTTTGATACCCTCCACCCAAAAGTTCGATTGATTTAGGAGTAATATCTGTATGATGTCTATTTATTATTATCTGCATTAAAATTGGTTGCGGTTTAAACCTACATATATTAAATTATTGACCGACAATCAGAAAGTTTAATGCTTTTTTTTAGCAATTTTAAATAGCTTGAGTAAAATATCACGATTCGTAACAGTTTAAGCTGAACTTATATGATTTTTTGGAGGGCAATTTATGTTGGAGCAATTCTACAGAGTGATTTCTAGTATTAAAAGCAGAGTTCAGAGAAATTCAAATGTGAACGCTCATATTCAACCATTCTTGAATTTTTTCATAAATGAAAAATGTAAAATATGTAACTTTTTTTCACAGTCATGAATGAATTGTTAATATTTCGCCAAATTCATTCATGTTTTTGAGGAAAAATCAAATTTTGCCTTTCTTCAGTCATGAAAAATGAGGAAAAAAAAAAGTTTTAGAAACGATCCTCACTAGTAATGTTGTTGTTGCTTGACAGTTTGCATGACCACAGCTCGAAATGACTGTGTATTTGTTTGTGTAAAATATTTTTGGTATAGGCAACCAGCCAAAGTGTCTGTTGAATTTTTTTTTAAGAAAACATTATTGAAAAAAAATTAAAAGAACTGCACATATCGTCCGTCATCTTGAATGGAGAATAATGTAACATCACATTTCAAAATTTTACATGCAAAGCAGACAAATTTGAAAAATGTTTATGAGATTTATAAGCAATTTTAAATATTTCAGCTAAAAATGCGATAACCGATATATTTTTAAGAAAAAATTATTAAATTTATTATTATTTTTTAAGTTGTGTATGTTGCGTTATATACATTTGTAATTTTCAGAAACAAAAAGACGTATCATCAATGAAAGTATACATATTAGTATTAAGTAAAACAAACATTAAAAATGTTAAATTACCGGAAAAATAGGATATATACTTATGATAATTTTTTATTGATTTTATTACTAATAAGTAGTGGTTTAAATTAGAAAATGTAACTTAATTTAATTTAGCTATGAATTGATTTTAAAAAGCCATATTTTTATATTTATTTAATAATTCTAAAGGATTAACACAAAATAAAGCTAAACAGTCAAATTCCACTTCTTTATAAAAAAAAATAAAAAAGGCAATTATTCCAAAATTTAAGAATTACTGTCTTTTTCAGGATATTAATGAAGGGCCACTTGGAAGAATGCAATCCTAATAAAAAATGGATTATTTTAAATAAACTTATAAAAATATTTATTTTGAATAATCAGTATTGTGGTTATTTTTGTCGAACTATTTATGGTTTTTTAATCCAAATTTTCCAAATCCAAAGTTCATCAAATTTAATTTTTCATTAAATTATTTTTATGAAGAAAGGAATTTTACAACATGAAAATTAATTAACACTGTTATTTATAAAAATTTGGATTAAAAATATTTCTTTTGTATTATAAACTTTTTATATTATAATTAAGAAATTTTATGATCCCATACAGATTCATTATAGGGAAAGTCGACTTCATTTAAATTTATTAAAAAGGAAATACATACTTAGATATTATAACTCATAAGGATACTATCATAATAATGATGACAGTCTGATGGCAACAAAAATCTGAGGACCTGCAGATGTTGCCATTTATTCTTAGAAATTTTAAGCGTTTGGAAGTGCAAGGGGTAGGCTGCAAAATTTCAAAATTTCTGAAAGTCCTATATGGTGACGGCTTTTATCATTTTACAGCACTTTTATTACTTTTTCTTCTGCAATAATTTTTAGTCTGATCACTAATTCCACTAACACCCTGGTAACAGTTATAAAACAAATTACCCAGTTTTGACGTTTAAAAATATTAATGTGTTCTTATAAAAAGAATAAAAAACTCTGCTAATTTTTTTCTTGAGTGTGAATATACATTATGTTGTTAAAAAAAATTGTATTTTTGATGAAACGTAATTTTTAATTTTGTAAATAACTTGGATATTTTTTTAAGTATAGCAGTTTAACATTTTATAAAATATGTAACCAACAAAAAAATTAAATTTAAAATTTTCTAATAATTTTTAAGCTAACGATATGTTTTTTGTTTGTGTAAACAATTCTTTGGTGCCTTTAAAAAGGGTCACTTTTTCTTTCGTTAAAAAGACGTACCTTTATGCAGAAATTATTGAGAAAATAGGTATGCCATAATATTTATAATAATATAAATTCTCCACATTGCTAAATGCATTACTGCCTGCACTGCATCAGAAAAGCAAACTTATCTTACCATGTCAACGCAATCCTTATGATGCTACATATTAAGCGTGTGATTATCATATATTTATATATATCTATATATATAAAAGTGAATGTATATATATTTGTATATATATATATATTTGTGCCTTATAGGATGCCAAACCACTTGACCGCTGGCCTTGAAATTTTCACAGCCTGTAACTGTAACAAAATTTACAATCGTGTTATCTATGACATTTTTTGACCTACGCCGATAATATTTGGTATATATGTTGTTGCCATGAATAGAAATAGGTTTAATTAAATACCACTGTTTTAATTAAACCTATTTCTATTCAGTGTATTGGACAAAGGGGCGGTGCCATATTTTTTCGTGGATGCCAATATTAAATATCGCATATTTTAAGAGCCGCTGCAAGCATTTTGTTGAACTTTTGGTAGTAGGATCTTCTGAGCCCCAAAATGCAAATAAAATAGCAGCAGGGGAAGTGGCATAGGACGCCATTGTTTAATATCGCATATTTTAAGAACTGTTATAGTGAGAATGTTCAAACTTTGTACAATTCACTCTAATGGTATACTACACTTTTGAAAATAAAAATAAAGTAGGCATGCGCAGGGGTGGAAATACCTCCCATACGATGCATATATTAAATATCGCTCAACTGAAGAACTATTAAAGGGAGAGTCTTCAAACGTGGTTAAAGCTACTATTATAGCAATCTTTAAATTTCAATATAGTAATGGGCGGGGTGGACAGAGGAGGAGCAGTATCCCTCATAGATAGAAATATTAATAAGAGCCGCTGCAAGCAATTTGTTGAACTTTTGGTTGTAGGGTCTTCTGAGCCCCAAAATTGAAACAAAATAGCAGCGGGGGAAGTGGTTCCCCCCATATAACGCCAATGTTTAATATCGCATATCTTGAGAACTGTTATAGTGAGAATGTTCAAACTTAGTAGAAGTCACGCTTATGGTATACTACACTACTGAAAATAAAAGCAAAGCGGGCATGCGCAGGGGTGGATATACCTCCCATACGATGCATATATTAAATATCGCTCAACTGAAGAACTATTAAAGGGAGAGTCTTCAAACGTGGTTAAAGCTACTATTATAGCAAACTTTAAATTTCAATATAGTAATGGGCGGGGTGGACAGAGGAGGAGCAGTTCCCCTCATAGATAGAAATATTAATAAGAGCCGTTGCAAGCAATTTGTTGAACTTTTGGTAGTAGGATCTTCTGAGCCCCAAAATAGCAGCGGGGGAAGTGTTACCCCCCATAGGACGCCAATGTTTAATATCGGATATCTTAAAAACTGTTATAGTGAGAATGTTCAAACTTTGTAGAAGTCACACTTATGGTATACTACACTTTTGAAAATAAAAATAAGGCGGGTAGGCGCAGAGCGGAATACCTTCCATAGGATGCATATATTAAATATCGCTCAACTGAAGAACTATTAAAGGGGTAGTCTTCAAACGTGGTTAAAGCTACTATTATGGTAAACTATATAGAAATGGGCGGGGTAGACAGAGGAGGAGCAGTACCCCTCATAGATAGAAATATAATTTAGAGCCGCTGCACTCATTTTGTTTAACTTTTTGTAGTATGATCTTCTGAACGCCAAAATTGAAATAAAATAGCAGCGGGGAAACGTTACCCCCATAGGACGCCAATGTTTAATATCGCATATCTTAAGAACTGTTATAGTAAGCATGTTCAAACTTTGTAGAAGTTACTCTTATGCTATACTACACTTTTGAAAATAGAAAAAAGCGGGTAGGCGCGGGAGGGAAACACCTCCCATAGGATTCATATATTAAATAGCTCTCAACTGAAGAAGTGGTTAAAGCAGTGTAGCGAAGCGCACCGGGTTAAGCGTGTATATATATATATATATATATATATATATATATATATATATATATATATATATATATATATAAAAAGGCCTTCTTTAAGGCCTCTTTACAACTTCATTTTCCCGCTGTTAATGGTCAGGCAAATCGCGTTTTTTTCATTTTGAGGAATTTGAATGTGAATTTTTTTAAATTTTTCATATCTGACAAATTCATATATGAATTTTTTTGTTTGCTCATTTTTCATGAATGAGGAAATTAAAAATATTTTTTTTCCTCACCCTCATGAATGAGAAGAAGCAGTACAATTTAAAATTTTTCACGCTCGCTCATGACTGAAAAATGAGCGAGCGTTTCGGTACTCTGATTAAAAGACATAAATTTCAATACAGCGGTGCAATTAGTTTTAGCGTTTGCAGTGAATTTCTGAAGGTTGCTAAAATGGTATCTAAGGTAAATTATGGACAGTATATCACAGGAAAAAGTTTACCGCAATGTCTATATCTGCTACGGTTTTTTAATTATTTTACCAGAGTGGGCTTTTTATAGGGCCTAGGGTAAATTATAGACCGATCTTCACTTAAATTCACAGTGTCATTTATAGTCCTTCAAAACTGTGACGTACCAATTTCTATTATGATAGCATTGTTAATTACGGTTGTAGGCGTACTAAACTGTTTTCCGGGAGTAGGGTTTATATGGGGCCTAGAGTAAATTATGGACTGATCTTCACCAAATTTTACAGGGCGATTTCCATCATTCTCTGCATTGTTCCACCATTTATGTTAGTTTTTGTAAAAAAATTATCAATTTTTTTTAGGTGGTGGTTCCACATTTTGATTCATAGCTCTGATCCTACTGAACCGAATTTGCTGGATTTCAATCCCAAACTGCTTAGGATAACAACAAGCAATTTGTTTATTTCTTTTGAGTTTTTCGAAAGTGAGCGTGTTTTCAACAGACGGACATGGCTATATCGACTTAGAATTACTGAAGGAACCAGAATATAAATACTTTATTGGGTCTGAGATAAACAATAAAAAAGTTTTACACGGAATGACAAACTTAGTATACCCTCTTCTCAACTAATTGTGGTGGAGGGTATAAAAACACCTCAAGCTTAAACAAATTAATATACATTTAAGCAGGGACCGTAACAGTTATTCTTTTTTTCATAAAAGTCAGATGAAAACAGTTATTTTTTGATTTTTATTTTTTTTGAACAAAAAGAACAGTTATTTTTTGATTTTTAATTTTTTGAACAAAAATAAAAGTTATTCTCTTAAGAAATGTACGTGTTTTAATAATTTAGTTGACTTTTAATATTTGTTTTAATGTGCATAAGAAAATTCCAATGATAATTACACATTAAACCAAAAATTTAAAGTCAACTAAATTATTAAATCACGTACATTTAATTAGAGAATAACTGTTATTTTTGATCGAAAAAATAAAAATCAAAAATAACAGTTATTTTTGATCGAAAAAATAAAAATCAAAAAATCACAGTTATTTTTGTGCAAAAAAAATTAATCAAAAAATAACTGTTAAGTTTGATCGAAAATATTAAAATCAAAATTTTAAAAATCAATACATTTTATCATTGACAAGTGCATAAGGAACAATATGGTATACTTGAATCAGTTTTTCGACATTTAATTCTATATGCTATTTTTGTTTTAAAATTCCAATATAACTGTTATTTTCGGTCCCTGCATTTAAATAATAAAGTCGAATAAGAAAGAAATTAAATAATTTTTGCAAGATAGCGCCAGTTTTTACACTGCATCTTCTTCCTTGATTTTTTTCCAATTTTGAGTTAAACATAAATACGTTTTCCCATGTCTTTAAAATAAGCTGAGTAATAAGAAATGTTATTCTGCCACCTTGCTGAGATAGTTATCTTAAGTGTAGACCTGGGGTTTTCCAATTACTGATATAGGAACTTCATGCAACTGTATGTTTGTTGCCGTTACTCAGAGACGAACCTAAAGTTAATACCTTTGCGAATCACGACGTTGCCAGTAGAATGGCAACAATCTATTAGTGCATATTTTTGCATATTTTGCTTTAAATGAATGTTTTTGCATATTTTGTATTATATACAAATTTTTCGACATATTTAGTAATATTCAAAATAAATAGCTTTTTCCTTTATTTTTTTTTTTTTTTTGTTCAATATTGTACAGTTGCTTTAATAGCTCGAGCTTTGAATTATACAATTTCGCTTTTTTTACTCTACTTGACTGATGCAGCGCCATACATGGTCTGGATATTTTTTAAAGGTGTTTTACCCAAAAATTTTCAATGTAACATGCTTAGCTTATGCCATGTATCGTATGTCTAAAGAAATTAGAAATTTATTCGTTGATATACCTGTATATGAATCGCTAACAACAAGGAACAACTTCAAAGCATTCAATTTGAGATAATCAATTAAAACAGTGTAGCTTATAATAATAAATGCAAGTTTTATGTTATTAACTCGCGGTGGGGAGAACTGATTCATTGATAACAGTGTTTAAGAGAATCCTTCACCACAACAACTCAAACTGATTGGTGGCAGCCGAGTTTTATACGAAAATTATGATATCGCAATAAAACACTAAATAAAAAAAAAATTTTAAAATTAACCCAATATTAAAGCGCAATCAGTATTTTTTAAACTAAAACTATGGACTTCTAGTCGAGACAATAACCGAACTGCATCTGTTTAAGTCACTGACAACTCAGGTTGAACTTTGATGATGCACGCCGTTATTAATTTTTTTTTTATTTCTTTAGCGTATGGAATAATATAAAAGAAAGAACATATACATAAATCAAAGGTATTAGAACGATTCTAAATTGTTTACAAATTCAGTGAGTTTAACCATGAAACTGCGTCTGTCGTCAAAGTGTGGATATCGCTCAATGGTCCTTTGTAGGATAAGATTGGGCATACTTTAAAGATGCTATCGGTTGTTTGACGGGGGTCACCACATGGACATTTGGGATCATCTACTTGGCCCCATTTGTAGAGCGTTTCCAGGGTTCTATCGGTACCAGTTCGCAATCTGTTCAGGTTACACCATGCTTTCTTTGGTAATTGAAGGACTTCAAATAATGGGCTGGATCTGTGTGAGTTAGACCATAGACTAGACCAAGTTGCGTTGATATCAAAGTTTTCTATGAGTAGGTTCTTGGCGAGGTCTAGTGGAGCAGGTCTGGACTGCAGCCTTCGGCTGGGAGGGTAACGTAAGTCGATATTAAGAGGGATTTGGTTATTGATTTGTATCTTGTTATACTCTCGTAACAATGCCTGCTTTCTCCTCAACTCTGGCGGTGCTTTTTTACATATTTTTGGCAGCCATTATGTTGGAGTCGGACGGAGAGTTCAGAGATTAACCTCATTGTCGTGTTAAGTTGAGTGTCAATTTTTTGTGTGTGCCGACTATTTAGCCATACTGGACTTGCATATTCGGCAGCGGAATATAAAAGGGATGGTGCAGATATGCGCAAGCAGTTTGGGTCCATCTTAAGTGAAATAGTTTGTATATTATTTTCGCAAATTTTGAGATTTTTAGTGCTTGAACTTTCTTGCCCTGGCTATAATTAATCATTTGCTGCATAACATTCAAGTATGTAACATAAAATGTTTGAAAAGTATCACGCCTACTTCTCCAATCCAGCCAACTTTTTGACAGAGAGTGCATTGCTAATAGGGCTGTATGTTTCAAACTTAGATACTTTTACTGTAACCGTTCTCCATAAGTATAGAAATTTATATTGTCTTTGAATGAGATGTAGCACGCCCACTTATCCCATCGAGGCCACTTTTTGACCGATCTGGTTTATTGATAACGAAGCTGCATATATGTAGATAGCATTGCCATTACTGGCTCGTTAGATAAGTTCTAGCAATAGTTGTGTACCATTAGTATCTTCTTAGAATTTACCTTTAGAGCATAAACTAAAGTAAAAAGTTTTCTCTTGCGAAACTTTCACTTGTGATCCGTCGAAATAGAAGGGAGTTACTTTGCACTTTATATTTGGCATTGCAGATAATGTTCAAACTTTTGGCAGGTTGAGCTGTCGATCGAAAAATACATCTGATAAAAAAATATAAATTTTTTTTTGTTAAATAAAAGAAGAAAAAACCTGTTGCCAACTTAAAATGCAAGGCGATTAACTGAAGCACAGCCGCGAATAACGTTTTAAGTTACAAAATAATAATTTTTCAGGAGAGCAAAAAAACGTTTTTTGACAAGCAGCATTATTTGTTTTAAAAATTTTTTTTTTCTATTATTTAAAATAGTGATAATAAAAACTTTAATGCAAAAGGCTTTTAAAACATTATTCCGCACTGCAAAACCATTTCGGTTTCATCATTATGTTAGTAACTTGCAATGTTCTTCCACTGCCTGACACTTTGTACGCCATTTTGAAGGCGTTAAGGTGCATAGTTTTGGTTAATTTGATGTTTAAACTGTGTAAGAGAGTAAAGTCAACGTTTATCTGCAAAAAAACAGTTTTTGCAAAATGTGGCGTTTACAACGTTTTTCGCGGCTGTGCTTCAACTAAAATAAAAAGAAATATTTTTAAAAATAACCATTTTCCTAGCAATTATTTTTCGTATTATCTTCATTTAAAGTTGTACAAATTTTTGAACATTTAAAAAATTATAAGAACGATATAAAAATAATAGTTATATCAGTAAAATTACTTTAAAGACGTTAACAGTTTAACAGTATATAATCACTATTTTTAAAGATTATTTCTGTTATAATACTTTTTTGTATGTGCATTTATTCTGTTTTAAATTTTCTTTTGTTTGAAAATTAATTATTTATAAACTTTATTAACTCACTTATTTGTTTTTTAAAGCTCAAATTAAAATAAATGAAATTACCCACAACTCTAGTTTCGTTTGTTTAAATCAAGTAAATTATATCTGTTTCTTTTTTTGTCTTTTAATAAAATAAATTTTTCTTTTGCTGCTGGGATAATGAAGAAAAACAAATAATTTAATGCAAAAACTAGTAAATCACTCATTATTTTTTACCTTGAGTTATGACGAACATGTTTGGGGTACTGGAGTACAAGAGTTTTATGTTTTTCTTTTGTCTTGTTGAAGACATACATATTATTTGTTCCCAAGCTATTTAATCATCTAAATTACATTGCAATGAATTCCATTGGCATTGTATTCACTAACACAATATTTATAAACAATTTACTTGCTTTTTATTCATTATCCCCGGTCATCATTTGTCGCTGTAGCGCTTTTGTCGTCAGCTTTTCATTTCGAAAGCCTAAAGTGATCCAAATATATAGTAAGGGATATTTAAATAGGAGCAGTTGGCTTCTTTTTAAGGTGCTTTATAAAAACTATTTGTACTACAGAATTTATCGCTACTTATTTTTGCCGATATGTTACATTCTAAGGAAGAAATTTCTTAATTTGACATTAATTTATACATGACGAGCCTTTACCGCAAAAATAGCTTAAAGCTGGAGGTCCATACCACCATACCATACTGCGCATGCTTTTTAAACCTTACTTGCGTTCTACGTTTCAAGTTACATGCAACGCTTGTTATGCAGCAGCAGCACAAGTAAAAATAAAATTTAATTTGTCAAAATCAGCTTATTTGTACGAACGCTGCTTGTGGCGCTTACAAAAGTAGAAAGTAAACCTACTTTTCGCCTCAAGGCATCGACGCTTTTGTGCATGTAACTTACTACGTATAACTACACATATTCTACTTTTTTGACAGCTGCGTATGCTCCGAAAAAGCGAGTAACGCTTGGTGTGGACCACCAGCTTAAATCTCATGGTCACATACCGTTAACGTTACGACTTTATAGCAAAAACAATTTTAGCTTAAGGGACATCCTTGGTACAAAATTTTTATGAAGTTATATAAAAAAATCTTCTCCTGTTAAATAGTGTTTTTGTCGCTTAAGCTTTTTTTGCGGTAAGGGCTCAATGTAGAATCAAGTAAGAAAGTAAAGGCCATTTAAAAACAAATTTTCGAGATTTTACTCTATTTGGGACTAGAGTTTTTCTTTTTCATTTTCCGGCAAAGCGGGACTGATTTTCAATTTCCCGGGATAAACCGGGAATTCCTGCTAACGCAAAACGATGGTAATTATAATTTAATTTATTAAAAAAAAAAAAAAAAAATAACATTTGATATTGATTAGCTTTAAACGTTTTGGTGTTACATCCTGTTAAACAAAATATTACAAAATATTTCTTTAAAAATTAGATTTGTGATCAAAATAAGTATTTACAGAATCGCTTGATAGCCATTTTTTTAAGTTGGTCATGTCGATGAGAGAGAGACACGTTCACTTTCTGCGAATGTTTGACTTATAATAATAAAGCATATTTTAATTTCTAAAAACTTTCACTTTTTACCACTTCTTTTAAAAACTTGTGATTCATTCAAAGAAATATACTTTCTTCGAATTGAATCAGAGTTTTCTTTACTAATTGTTGCATTTAAAATTTTTTCAAATGTTAATTTTTCATTTTTGTCAACAACTCTTACATAAATATTTACTACATTTTCAGTATCTAATCCAAAATCTCTGGGAATTTCCGCACAAATTTCCGTACATTTTTTCCCGAGATTTTACTTTTTGGGACCCATGGTCCATGATTGCGACTCACAAAAACAAAGTAATACTTATAAGATTCATGTAGCATTTTTGTGTCGACTATTATTTTAGATCTCTATATCCATAGTGACTTTAGGAAGGGGGTTTAAATTGGACCAAATGTTAATTTTGCAAAAAAGTCAAAGTAGCACTATATTCAGAAAAAAAATTACAGCAATCGACGGTAAGGATTTGCAGATATAAGCAAAAATATGCGCTGGCGGGACGTTAAAAAAATGGAAGTGGATTTTGACTTGCATTACACAAAACTTAATAAGAATGCGAATTGAGCAAGACGTTTTGAATAAAACCTTTTTAGACTTATATAGATTTATTTTTGAAGCTATTAGAATTAAAAATATTTGGCACGTTTAAAGGCACATATGGGCATTTTGAGCGAAAAGTCTACTTTTTTTTAATGTAACGCCAGAATGCAAATAAGGTTGTATTTTAGGACCATGTTGTTCTACCGTTATCCCTTTTGTTACTAAATGTAGAGCTAGTTGCGCTTTACACCACAATATAAAAAAGTAAACTATACATACACATACAATTTTCTTGAGAAATAATTTAAATTATGTCTGGCGTTACGTTACAAAAAGTAAACTTTACGATGGAATTGCCCATATATGGTTTATAGCCCCAAGTATTCTCTTTAAAAAAATTTTTTTTTTTACTGTTAGGACCAGCACTCATGTTGCAAGTGAGAGGGAAGACTTCTGCAGGAAGTTTATTCCACATACGAACTGTGCTTGAAAAAAACGAATTCTCTCTGTAATGCGTTGTACGATTCACCTGCCAATCGACCACATAAGGATGGGATCTTGAGGAAAAACGTGTATTACGAACAAACGTACGGGTTTCGGGAACCAGATCCCTAATTTCGTCAGAACAAATCCCATTGTAGTAACGATAAAACAGACAAATACAACCCACATTGCGACGGTGCTCAAGGGAGTCAATAGAATTGGATACCCTACTGTCACCAATGAGAACCTTCGCCCTCTCCTGCACGCGGTCGAGAAGCTCCAAAATAGACTTTGAAGCACCGGCCCACACGTGAGAGTTGCATTTCATACGCGGTCGGATAAAGGTGGTACAAATAGTAAGGAGATCAGATGGAGTGAAGTATATCTTACACCGTCTTAGAAAACCGAGGCACTTGAATGCTTCTTTCGATACCTTGAATATATGTTCTGTCCATCGGACATCACATTGTATCCTCATGCCCAGAACATCAAGAGGTTTTGATTCTTCAATAATTATACCACCCATATATACAGATGAAGCACCTTGATTTGTCGCGCGTTTATACGTCAGCACGCAACATTGGGTTTTCGGGCATTAAAATCGACCCTATTCGCACGACCCCACTCCGAGATTATGTCAAGGTCTCGGCCAAGCGTATCATTCATATTCTGCCTCATAGCAGCGACATCAAATACGCTTGGTCTGCATTCGAATGAGAACGAGTGGCAAAGGTTGCTGTCATCTGCAAAAGAGTAGATAGGGTTGAAAGTTTGACAATGGAGGTCGTTTAGAAAGATAAGAAATAGAATAGGAGAAGGAACGGAGCCGAAACCGCATCTATAACAACTCGTATAGTGCGACCTCTGAGAAAACTCGATATAAATCGAGAGAAATTATCACCGACACCAAATGCAGCAAGTTTTGACAAGAGTGCACCATGCCAGACTCTGTCAAACGCCTTGGAAATATCTAAAGCAATTACCTTACTTTCGCCAAAATGGTGAATGGAACGGCACCATTTTTCCGATAACAGAGCTAGTAAGTCTCCAGTAGAGAGACCTCTACGAAAGCCATACTGGCGGTCGCTTAGTAGGTAGTTTGATTCTAAATATTTGACAAGATGGTAATTTACCATACTCTCCATAACTTTGGAAAGTGCCGAACAAATTGCTATTGGGCGGTAATTTTCAGGGTTATTAGCGGTTCCTTTTTTAGGAATTGGCGTTACGTTAGCAACTTTCCAGCAGACTGGAAATTCCGCGGCACGGTATAAAGTGCTGAAAAGGTTTGCTTAAGGACGAGCTAGCGTCGAAGAGCACTGCTTTAAGACCAGTGCAGGTTTACCATCCGGCCCAGGAGACTTGTTTATGTCGAGATCCGCAAGAACCCTTTTAACTAGGCATAGTTACACAGAAAAAAATAAAAATTGATTTCAATTAAAAAATTTGTGATATTAATTAAAAAATTAATTAAATTTGCCCCAGTAAACAAATTAATAGTATTAATTAAACCAGTTAATAGTATTAATTAAACGTTTAATTTACTTGATTAAATGTTTAATTCACTTGATTAAATTTTTAATTAAAACTGATTTTATTTTTGATTAATGCTTTAATTGGTGAAAAATTTTGGAGAATTTTTTCTGTGTACGGATACTTTTTCGAGTTCGGGTAGTGGTCGATTATTAGCAAATAATTCGGCAAAACAATTAGCCTTATCAACCGGGTCCGTGAATGATCGGCCATCCTTTAAAAGAGTTGGTATTGAAGAACTAGCATTAACCCTTACTCTTTTAACGAATGACCAGAAGCTTTTACTACCCAGGGAGCAGCAAGAACTTCAGCACGAAGACGTTGCTCGTGAAGAGTTTTTTTCCCGTCGAGGTACTTTGGCACACGAAGACCTTGCCATTTTGCGTAGTAATTCAGTATCAACGTTTTTATTTTTACGGCAATTTCTGAATGCTTCATCTCTGGATCTGACTGCTGATTTGCACGACTGATTAAACCAAGATTTGGATCGAGGTTTATTCGAAGCTTTTTTAACTGGGATGAAGATTTTCAGCATTATTACGTTTTCAACCATTTTCTCCATGGCATTGACGTCATTGTCCAGGAAACAGAGTTTCCAATTGAAATGCCGAAAAAAGTCATTGAGCTCAGCCCAACGTGCTTTTCGGTAAACAAATATTGATCGTTTCGTAGCCCGTCGTGAAACGTTCCGAAGTTCGGAGAACAGAAAAGAGGCGGAAATTGTGCAATGATCCGAGTTGCCGAGAGGTGCTAGAACCTCAACTTCGTACTTTTGGGGGTGCGAAGAGAGGAATTTTCGGAATTTTCAGATACCTGAGTTTCACATAAGGCGAAAACATCCGGCCGGTGGAGACAAACGTGAGCATACCGTAGAAAAAATTCGCTCTCAGCCCACGTATATTGCAAAAGTCGATTCTAAACCGACCTCTCATCACAACATAAAAAAATTCAAATCAAACGCAAAGTACCGATATTCGCTATGTTAAAAGTCGTTAAAAAACTGTTTGGTGATCAGTGTTATACCTTCATCACCAAAACAGTTCAACAACGATTAACACACGAACAAATTACATTTAAATCATCCTCGTATGTCAAGTAGTTTTCGAGATATTGAAGAAATAAGCTCAACACATTTGGCTAATTCGGCGAAATTATGACATTTTGAATATGACAAAAAAATTTGATTCATATATGTTTCTTAAGGTACGGTCACATATGGCAAACATTTGTCAAAAAATATCAAATATTTGTTTGCCCTAATCTGACCACAAAATATTTTTGAGGGGCAAACAGAAAAACAGCTGATTTTGGGCAAACAAAATTATTTGCTAGCAAACAAAAATGCTCCTAATGTGACCATTTAACGTCAAATATTTTCCTTGTTTTTAGGCAAATAAATATTTGTTCTTACAAAAATTTTGTAAGAACAAACAGCGGCAAATGAAAAGCTTTAAAATAAAAATTATTGAATAAAATTAAAAAATTAACAAAATTAAATAAGTTTTTAATGACGAAAAATCTTATTTATGTAAAAATTTTTCCTGTGTTCTCTTTTTAGCAAAGAGTTGCGCGGTAAATAGGATTCAATATGTTACAAAATACATTTTTCTTAATTAAATGGGTCATTTCTATGAGCTTATGTTACGAATTATGAATTGCAAGCATGGCGTATCTATATAAATAGATAAATTTTTGAGAGTGTACCAGTTTGGGGTCATTGGACAATCAGAGACCCGCCAAAATAAAATTATATAATGAATTTAAGATTTATATAAAACATATTAGCGCCAAATAATATACCGACATAGACACCTTTATGAGATTTTTTTTTCGTCTTGAAGTGATTGTAGCAAGTGACCTAGAACCAATTCTCGGCCTAACAAGACGAAATTTTGACACGACATACAAGCTATTATAGAAATTATTGCCAAAACCGACATTTATAAGATTATTATGACATTAAAAGCTATTTACAGAAGTGGTATTTGTATAAGAGCTATGGTAAAATATGGATCGATTACTAACATTTGGTAAGGTGATAGAAGATTGTCTATGGCAAAAATAAGTTTTTATGGGGGCTATGTGAAATTATCGACCGATTCTTTTCACCTCTTACGACAATTAAAACGTAAACAACATTTCATTACTATCAGGTGTGTTTTTGGAATCCGCATAATTCAGAAATTGGTGTTCTGAAATCCGCATGTTTTTGTGTATGCGAAGTTCTTGTGCAGAAAAAAAAAATTGATGATGTTTTCTTTGATAGTGCCCTGTAAAAAAGGTGACTACGGTTTATATATGTACGGGGCTATCTTAATAATGGCGACGATTGCCGAAAAACGCAACAAAGATATGCGAAAATTGCAAAAAAAACGATAAATTTCAATATTTCAAACAAGCCATAAAATTGATTAAAAGTCCCTAAAATTATAAAGAATGGCAAAAATTTGATAAAAATTGGTAAATTAGCAGAAAATCACGAAAAATTGCAAACTTGGAAGCAAACCCAAAAATGTATCGGTTAAAAAACGAAATGTCGGAAAAACAATAAATTTAAAAAACAGCGAAAATGCGCGAAAATATTTAATATATTTGGAATAAGCCTTAAAGTTGATTAAAAGCCCCTAACACTACAAGGAATGGCAAAAATTCTGTAAAAATTGCGAAATCAGTGGAAATTTGCAAAAATTCGCGATATTCGCAAAATTCTGTTTTTCCTTAAAATGTTCTCAAATATAAGAATAAAAGTCGATTTGTTTTACTTTCAATAACCCCTTACTACTCTAATTGAAAACGAATAAAAACATGTGGTGGTGAATTGCAGAACACAAAAAATGCTGAATTAATCCACTTGTGAATTCGGATTCTAGAACACACCCGATTATCTCAAAAATTGCGACATGTACTTTGCGAATAAGGTTAACATGGACAGCTAACCGGACGGATGACATTGTTATATCGATTAAGAAAAGGATGCTGACGAAAAATAAAAATTTTGGTGGCAAGTTCACTCAAGTTCTTTTAAGCAGTTTGGATTGAAATTCAGCACTTTTGGTTCAGTAGGAAAAGCGTTATGGACCAAAATGTGAAACAACCTCCCGAAAAAATCGATATTTCTGTAACAAAAACTAACGTAAATTGGTGGCGGAATGCACCTTTTATCGTTAAATTTTGCACAAACTCAATTTATATGCCTAGAAATCATATAACTAAATTTCGCAAAGATCTGTAAATAATTTACAATAGATCCACTGTCTAAAAACACTTTATTGCTTGAGTCTAAAACATTTATGAATAATACTTTAGCTTCATAGTTTAGTTTAATTTAGTTGTATAAGACGGGAAATTACTTTGACAATTTGCCTTCATCCCTTTATTTGTTATCTTAATCCTCTTTTACTTTAAAAACTGCTGTTCTCGCTCTTCTGCACCATAAACCCATAAAAGTTTCAATATTTTGCATCAAAATTTTAATTTTTGGTTTTAATAAAAAGTAATTATATTTATTTAATTTTTATTTTTGACAATTGGTTCAAATATTTATTTTTAGGCAAACATGTTTTCCCATATTTTATTTGCAGCTATTTTATATCTGTTTGAACAAACAAAAATGAGCAAATAAATGTGGGTAGTGTGACCATCAAATAAAATTTTTATTTTTTTCAACAAATTTTTTAAAAATGCCGGCAAACAAAATTTTACAATTGTTTGCCATATGTGACCGTACCTTAATAGGATTTTTTTTTTTTTTTTTTTTTTTTTTCATTATTTATTTATTGAATCTTCATATATTAAATATGAACTAACAATAATTAATCAAATCTTAACCTAATGCTTTATTTTATGTCCTGCCAGTGCCAGACAAAAATTTTCTTCATCACGGGTTCTGTTCACATATGTAGGTGTTTATCGCTCATCTTAATGGGTAAGTGCTGCAGTGTCTCTTCTTCTTAGGCGAGAGTGGCCGCTATCATTTAAAATATTTCGTGCTAGTGGATTTGGGTGCAACTCTAGCCTTTTCAAATATTTTACCGCATACTTCGTAATAATAGTCCTTACCAGGGGCACATTGAGATCCTTGTGGATATTTGAGTTTTTAACATACCAAGGGGCAGCTGTAATTATTCGAAGAAGTTTATTTTGGCGCCTTTGAATTTTTTCGATATTTGAGGCCGAGGCAGTGCCCCATAGTTGAATACCGTAGCACCATATTGGCTTTAAAATAGCGTTGTAAAGTAGTAGTTTGCAGTCGAGACTAAGAACAGAATTTCTTCCAATAAGCCAGTTAATTTGAATTGCTTTTAGTTTCATTTGGGTTAATTTTGCATCTATAAACGCCGATCTAGATGAATACCGAGATATTTGACATGCGATTGTTGAGGCACTAGTTGATTATTGATTTTAATAGGGGGACATGTTTCCCGACGCAAGGTAAATGTTATATGTACGCATTTTTGCTCATTGACCTTTATTCTCCATTGTTTAAACCACAGTTCTAGTTGAAATATATGATTCTGCAGGTATCGAGATGCTTCACGACTGTTCTCGTGTACGCTTAGAAAAGCTGTATCATCAGCAAAAGTTGAGGTTAGGGTGTGATTGTTTGTTGGCATGTCCGAGGTATATATAAGGTAAAAAAGTGGGCCCAGGATGCTTCCCTGAGGGACTCCAGCTTCAATTGGCTGAGGAGAACTTAAAAAATCGCCTTCCTTAATAATAAATTTTCGACCGACCAGGTAGCTTTCTAACAGCTTATAGGATAAAAGGAACCTTCTATCAAATTTCATTAAAATCGAAAGGGGTCGTGTCCCACTCTTGGTCATTTTGACATGGCTATTATTAATGTTTTTGTCGTCAACTTGTATGTCAATAACAACATTTATAAGGAAGTTATAATATAAAATCAATTTTCGGGAGTTGTACTTGAATGGGAGCTATGTTCAAAAATGAACCGATTCCAATAACATTTGCTAAGATGATTTAATATAATTTAAAATAATTTTGTACCAATTTTAATCTAAATACCAACATCATAAGATGGTTTATTAGCGCAAAGGTCCTATTTCGGAAAGAAGCTTGTATGGGGGCTATGTGAAATTATAGACTGATTCCTACCATTTTTAACAGGCTTGGTCCTTGTGACAATTTGAACCTAAGTATGTTCCAAATTTCATCAAATTATCTCCAAAATTGCGAACTGTACTTTGCGCCTAAGGTTTACATGGACAACCACATTGTTATATCGATTCAAAAAGTGATTCCAAGTCAATAAGTTTACTTTAAGGTGCGTCGATGACTAATATTTCAAGGTGTTAAAAATATTAGCACAAACGCACCTCAACCGTACCTAAAAAAAAGTTTCCCGGTACACCCTCTAATATCAAGTATTTTTGCAAAACTATAATGATTTTTTGCGAGCTTTTATTTTCTAATTAAATTTAAAAATGTTTCTGTTATCGAATTACTTCCTTAGCAAAAGTTAACACTAGGGTGGTACGAACAAAGATCTCGTGGTTAAATACTAGAACGGGATAATGGCTCCTAAGGGTCATTGGTCTTTTCGAAACAAAAACATTAATATATCATACTTTAAGATCGGACTGTAAACGCCGCAGATATAACAAAAAATTTTAAATGTCGACCGCTACGATCGGCAATAATAAAACAATTTCTTTTTCGAAACCTCCTTGCAAAAATACTGCATATTAGAGGGTGCACTGCGCTTTTCCTTGTAAGGTGCTGCGCTCTAATACAAATATATATATAGAGAACACAGGGCCATACAAACGCATAAACTATTGTTGTGTAGTTATAAAAAGAGCAAAAACCATCAAATAACAAATATCCATGTTAACACAAATATGTCATTTTAAACCACAAGTACAATTATTTAATAAAAAATAGAACCCTTTTAAAATTACAAAATCTACCTCTAATAAAATTTCTTACAGTGTAGTACATCGCTTGCATGAGCCGCTGTAAATTGTCTCTGATAATAATGATTTTGATGATGCACTAAGCAGGCAAACAATTTATAGTTTTCCAAAACAAGCTTTTACGATTGGACTAGAGAGCTTTGTTTGTTTACAATTTTCAAATGACTTGCACTAAACGAGACTTGTTTAGACGTTGCTGCTCGTGGTGCATATTGACTTAAACATGAGGGAAATTTATTTGGGTGCACATTTTTCTACTAGTTTTTCTTTTAGCATAACTTGTGTTGGCGTTTAACTTTTTTTTCAATAGCCTTTTCTACAGCTTTTGCTAATACAGCAACTTCTGTTGCACATGAAGCTTAAATAGCTAGAAAATGTTGATGATGAGCAATGTGTTGCACGTTTTTTTTTTTTTTTTTTTGTTTGTTATAAAACTTCTTTGGCGAAGGAAACTCAGTCAATGTCTTGCCTTGTAAGTTTTCTTTGAGTGAGAGAGTATTGGCGCATTGATATTAAAATGAACTCGTTTTTTTTTGTTGCAGTTGATTAAGTTTTCCCAGCAGCATTAACAATTTTGCTGCATGGGTGAAACATAAAGGCATCAAGCCACTTTTGGATTAACAATGTTTACTTGCTGCCACATGCTTTAGATGCTCTAATGTTTTCCCAAAAACAAAAACTGAGGTACGGGGTTAGAAAATCATATCGATACAGGTTAATTCCATGTGTGTATTTAACAAAAATGATGACGGCGGTTTTTTGCAAGTTTGCACATGCATATGCATGCCTCATATTGCTACTGCTACTTGGCAAAAGTGCGACTACTACTTAAAGGAGATTTTCAAAAAGAAAACTAAAAAATCTACTCCAACATATAAAGTAATTTCACTTTCTTCTTTGTGAATCATAACAATCTTACTGCTCATACTTCATATACACTTTAAGCTAATAATCAAATCAAAATGCAGACTAGTAGACCTGACTTGAATACATTAATAAAATAAAATGCCTAAAGGTTGTAACTTCTTTGGGTTTTTGCATGAAATTAGAGTCATCTTTTTTTAACTGATGTTTGGCAACTTAAATATTCGCATCTTTAAAATAATTTTTTATGAGACATTCATATTCTCTTGCATGCCACTTCGTAGCTGTTTGAAAACAAATGAATAATTGTACAACTTTAAAGCGTATTTATGCTCAAACAAATCTTTATGAATAAATTTCTCCATGGTTTGATAAAATAATAAACATTTTTTTTATGTTTGAAATGTTTTTCAAATATTTTTAGCGAAAAAACCGCATTCATTATCAGATTTACGCATTTGAATGTTTGTAATTTTTTTTATTTTTTATCTAACATTGTAGATGTTTTTGTAATAATAAATAAATTACCGACAGAAAACCATAATATTTAGATTTTAACAAACATTTTTTGTTGTATTTTAATATGTACATTAGTGAGGTCGTTCGCTGTATTGAAGAAATTTTTTTGAACTTATCGACCGTAACTCCCTCTTAAAATGTTCGCTATAAAAACGGCGTGTAAAAAATTACGGGTATCGGATAAAGGGAAGGAGTGGCGCATCACCTCTCAAGTTTGAAGGTACATTTACAAGGGGAAAATATTTGTTTCTGTAAAAATCTTGCCATAAAATAATTACATTACATGTAAAAGAATTGAAATGTTAACTTAATTATTGTTCTAAAATTTAATAATTTCCCCAGGCCATTAACGTGCCTCACGACACTTGAAGAAGAAATGTAGGTACAAAATTAACGTATTTTGAGAAATATTTGAATAAGAGCTAAGTTTTATTTAAAATATACCCGTATTTATACTCTAGGTATCATCACATCGAACTAATCTTTTCATTTACGAGTTATCGTACGCTAGGAACCAACATGGTCTATGCGAGATCTTTGTGACCGGTCATTTAACCCTACCTTCCTCACATACCAATTCACGGGTATGACCAAAAAAATTTTTGAACTGCAATTTCAAAACTCCATTCTCAAATTTTGAAAAATTTTTTTTATCATCACACTGGTCCCAACAAACTAAAACGATTAAGAAAGAACTTATAGCAAGCTTACTAGCATAAGTCTTAAGCTTAGAAAAGTGTTGTGATTACTATTATAAAAGGGTTATAAACAATTATTTAGTAATGAGAACTGATCTCTTGCGATAATATTACTTGTATATAATATAATGTAAGCTAAGAAATCTAATATTAGAACAAGCTTACAGAAAAATATTTTTCTAAACTTTAATAAGATTGATTACATTCTTTACGAGCATTCTGTTTAAATTTATATGGCATATTTACAAAAAGTTTTTTGCTTATAGGTTTAATAAACCATTTTAAACACTTCACTCTTCGAACCAAACACAAAGAGTGAAAACTGTAACTAATAATACAAAATTAAGGCACGCGTCAAATAACGGGACAGCATTCTCAAAAACACTTCCAAAACTATAGTGAGAATAAGTCATTTGCAATCATATTCGTTATCATGTTGTTGAAAATCTCTTATGATAAGCTTGTTCCACAACGTATTTACATTTTTCTCTGTTTTGGCCTGTTTGGGTACTTATTGAAAAAAAAAATATCGAAAAATTCTGTCAATAGTTTTTCCGTACCTGCGATTTTCGGGAAAAACTAATTTTTTGCCGTATTTTTTTGGCGAATGAGCCCAGTTTCCTTTCTGTTATGCATTTTAAGTAAAACTTATTCAGAATATTACAGTCCAAATAATTTTTAATGTATATACTCTGAAAAATGTACTAAAATCGGAAAACATTAACCCTAAAATAATGAAGGTCAAACGTCTAATTTTGACATATTTGGAATTTCTAAAGGAAATATAGCGAAATAAAAGTTGGAAAATCAGTCTAAATTGAGGTCTGGGACTCCAAATTGGAAAGTCATTAAAAAAAATCGAGACACATTAAAACCAATGTAAAACTGGTATTGCCGCAGTGGATGAGAGATATACCCGAATCTCGGGAAGGGAGGCCTTATAAATGTCTGAGTATGGACTGGTTTTTTAGCTTAGATCAAGTGGGGAAGCTCGGCCTGCTTCTTAGTGTGTTGCTGCATTTCAGCCGAACTTCTGTGAGAAAGTTATATGTATATGGTAACTAAGCAAGGCAGTCATACTTATGTAACAATTGTTTTTTTTCTCGAATTTAATTATTAAAAGCAGAGTAAAGAATATGTAGGAGCCTTTTTATTAAAAAAAAGCAGCTTTTTAAGCTATAAAGCTTAATTTGTAGATTCTAGATCATAAGAAAATAACTGAAACTATTTGCAGTAATTTGTTATTTGTGAACCTGGTGCATTATTTTATCATAAAGACACTCGATTGCCACAGATCCTCTTAAAAGCTGGAACCTTTTACAGTGTATTTTAATACTCTATACCGCCTTAAGTGAAAAGAGTTTCAGATGAATTTGGCACTAACTTTTGTATGCTCTGTCTTCACGAACCATCGGTATGTTTGAACAACAATTTTGTGTGCACACATTAATTTGACTCATGTAGCCTGCTGTCGTCGATTTTTTGTTCTCGTCCAACAGGCATTGTTCGAATATTTATTCGCACAACACAGAAAAAATTATTGCCGAATTATTTTCAAACAAACGCTTGTTTGAAAATTTTTTTAATTTCTACAAATTTTTTTACTGATCCAATTAATATTTTTGTTTGATTTTTATTTAACTAACAAAAATGTTGACAACTATTCAAAAATATAATATACGCGTTATTGGTTTCATGTTTTCATAATTTTGTATGAAATATTTAACGCTCCTTAATGTTGTCGTTTTTTGCATTTTTTATTTGATCGTAGGCAACACTTTTTTATGTAAAATATAAGAACTACAACAAAAAACACATGCAGTCTTATTTTGTGACGCTTTAAAAAAGTACAGCAATAAGAAAAATGATAAAAAAAACCTGACGAGGTTTGTAGTAAAAAAACAACAATAACAATAGCAGGTAAAAAAAAACGTTTCACTCTTTTTTAACAACAGCATTATAAGAAACAAAATAAATTTTTGGTTGGTTTCAAAGTTGATAAAAAAAAACAAAATCCCGTATTCAATTTTTTCAAACTGTTTGCTTAAATACAAAAATAGAATGTTGACGAAAAACATATCGAGTCGGTCTGCCGCCGTTTTTGGTTACATTTCTTCTTCATTAGCAAAGGAAAGGATGCAGCAACAGTGAGTGATGAAGAAAAACATTGTGTGTATAAATAAGACTTCGTTCAAAAATTATTCCAACAAAAAAATGTGTCTCAAAGACAGTCGGCCGCTCTGCTTCATCTTCACCAACAGTGCTTGCTTGTGTGCGCGTCATTGCTTGTGCAAAAACTTTTTTGTTTGATTCAGCAAAATTATTTGTTTGAAATTTATATGAATTTCAGTAAACTTTTTGTTGGATTCAGTAAAATTATTTGTTTGAAGAAATCGGTGTTTTTTTCAAAAAAACAAAATGCAAATAAATTGTTTGAATATGCGAATTTGTTTATAGGACCGATTTCAGACAAAAAATTGTTTGATTCTACAAATTTTTTGTTTGAATTGGAAAAGTAATTTTTTCTGTGAACAATGGCTAACACCAACGACAACATGATCATATTAATAAACACCATCTAAACTGTTATTGTTGCCTTGCCATAGTGCCGGTCCACACACGTCAAGTCTTGAGCTTTTAGGAAAAGACCCAGCTAGCATTTTCAATCGTCTAGGAGTCTATTGGGAATCTCACAAAGAGTGTTTTTGATCGTCGACGAGCTCATTTTTAATTGTAGACGATTCCTAGCACGGGAGAAACTGTAACACGTGCTGATTCGTATGAGAGGTTCTTCTATAACGCAGCGAAAGACGCCTATATTTATCGTAAAGGGAATCGTTTGTAATCTATGTAGATATTATCTAACGAGTCTTTTAAAAAGCATGCCAAGAGTCGTATGAGACTCATGTAGGGATTATTTTACAACTCGTGAAATGCTCAGTCGTATAACTGAGCTACCTAAAAAGGGGCATCACGCGTCTTTTTCATGTAAAAACTTCTAATTTTCATACAATTTATATGAAACACACCTTTAACGCTGGGTACACACTATGCAACGCATTTACGCAATCTAGTGAATTTAATTCATTTTCATTCATTCCAGATTGCATCAACATCAAAACGCTTTGATATTTTGAGGTTGCATTGAAACAGATTTCATGCAGATTGCACTGTGTGTACCCAGCATAAGGTTGCGAAAGCAACACTATCCTGTCGGAAAATCCTTTATTTACGGATCTTTAGGTCGCACATAGGGGTTTTTTGCCAATCTAGCCGGACATTACTTTTTGTTTTAGCTTATATTGCTTCTTAAAAGTTATTGAGTGCCCCTAGATCGATGAAACTTGGCAGAAATATGTGATATTGTCATAGGCAGGTAAACCTAAAAAATAAATAAAATCGGACCAAGGAGGAAAATGTTCCCCCTAGAAGAACTAATCCAACCTCTGAAAAATGCAATTTTTTTTAAACTTTTCCCATACTTTTGTTTGGCAAATGCAACTTTTAACGTCGGCGAAAGTTAAAAAACCTAAAATAAGACCCATGAGATCGTAAAATTACACTTTTCGCCCCCCGCCCCCTTTTGAGGGCGGTTACATAAAATAATATTTAAAAAAAATGTAAATATTAAAAGAAATAGATTACTAACGCCTTAATACTATAAAAATTAAATTTTTGAACTTTAATGGGTAGGGGGAGATATCCCTCCAAACATCCCCCCCCCCCGGAACGACCCTGTAAAATTTTTTTTTTTTTTGCTAATTTCCAAAACATATTAATTTTTAAGATTTTATGTGACTTTTATATATTTTATAGTATTTAATTTATCTGAAAATAATTAATATATTCGTAATAATAACTTATTTATAATAGTAACAGCAAATTTTATTTAAAATAATAACAACTAATTTATTTAAAATAACTTCTCTTTTGCACTAAGATGATGATGAGTGCCATGGTTCTTCTTCGTCTGCTTCTTCAAAATCCTCTTCTGAATCTGAATTCTCTTCAGAGCCAAGTACAGGTGGAAGCATAAAAGAAATTGCTTCTTTCGTAAAGGGTAGTGACTTTTTTTTTGGAGTTGGTCTTATACTAGTAATCAGTGGGTCAGAACTGAGCAAAAGTCTATTTATAACATCTTTGTTACACTGAACCCTCGAAAACTTTCTAGCAAAATTCTGCCTGTAAAGCCGAAAATGTTTATTTCGTGCCTCAGACGCTTCTTCTGATAATAGCCCGATAGGCAACAATGCCTCACTCATTACAGTTGCGCCATGTACTAAAATCTTGTGCATTGTAGGTGTCATAGGATGCCAGGGATATAGAGTAACGTAAAGTTTTGCAGTGTCTAAGCAATAATTGGCAAACTCGTGCAAATGGATTTTGTGACCACTTGTAATTACTTCAATAATAACTTTGATCCGGTAGATGAAATCCAATGCAATTCCAGTTATTTCTGCAGCTAATTCAGGATTGGAAAAAAATCGTCTGCTGGTGTTACCATCGTTGCTGTTTCCAAATCCAGTCTTCGGTACATCCACTATTAGCCCTAATTCACTTCTAAATTTTTCTTGGATAGTTTTTTTCCTCTCATTAACAATAGTTTTGTCCTCATCCGATCTTAATTGCCACTTTTTTACTGTGAGTTTATACGATAGGTGTAATATGCTCTCAAATAGACGAATTCTGGCGTGCAAAGTAGATAATCCGAAAGAAAGTGCATCTACGTCTATATCCCTTTTGATTTTCAAATTGTTAAATTCTTTTGAAGTAGCCCCACAAATATAGCACTTCATTGTGGACGTAGTTTGTGTTGCGGCATTACATACTTTTGCATCTATCATTGTAAATACCATTGTATGTTTTATGGAATATAACTTTCCTTCCATTAAAAAATTAGTGTTTTGTAATGTAGTAATGGCATCTTGTACATAATTAATTTCTTCTTGGATTACATCTACAGTTTCTTTAACAAATCTGATGCGAATAGGTCTACAATATCGCGGTGATGAAGGAGTTGGATTTTGCCATAATATTTTCTCCTTTTTTGCACCATATATTAGTCGAAGCGGTACGAAACTACTCTGAAAAATATGAGAATCAGAAGCATCATTTTTCATCTTTTGCTTAAATTGTGCCTGGTGTGATCCATCGCAGCCCCATTTGCTTATTAGTTCGAGGGAGTTGCATTCTTCTATTTGTGAATCACATAAAACATCTTTTAAATATGTAAGTAATCTACTTGCAGTATGATTAAGCAAATCCTGAAGATTTATTTGAGCACATGTTTCCGTTACTTCAAATGATTCTTTTGGAGGATAGCATTCACTTTTCTCTCTCTGCAGAATTTTGTAGCTAGGATAAACCTTCTTAGCGGCACTTCGGATTATTTCATATTGTTTTCGAGAAAGATCAGCTTCTACAAATATAGAAAGAGCCTTTAGAGGGGTTAGCTGTTTTACTTTATCCTCTTGTGCAGCTTTGTATGCTTTTTTTATTTTTGTAGCTCTTGCCGGAGAAGACACAATTTCTTTAAGCAGACCTGAGGCATCTTTTTTTCCAGACGTTTGTAGTTGTGTTTGGGTAGCGTGCATCAATAAATCAGCATCGGTTTGAGTTCGCAAGATTTCAGTTTTTCTTCTCTTACTTCTTTCGGTCAATTCAACAAACGGCTTTTGTAGTCGTTTTGAAGACGAACTCCCAAAAAAAGGTATTGTCACTGTTCCTTCCAGCCATTTGGCATGCATGCTTACAAATCGATCCTTTTTTCTTTGTGCTGAATGCCAAAATATTTTAAAAAAATATTTGAATTTCTTTAAGCATTGATTTACTACTGATATGTCACTATCTCCCTGACATTTTGAAATTTCGCACAATTTTCTAACTAAAAATTGTAATTTCTCTTCAACGAGTTTAGAACTACATTCTTGTATACTTTGGAATAACTCTAAATTCGTATACACTTTTTCCATTTTACTCTCGAAGCTTCAAAATGGTTCTGATAACAATTTTATGCAAAAACCACAATATATATTTAAAAAAACTAAGTACCTAGAGCCCAGATTTGATTTTTTATTATATATTATTTTTGTTGTTAATGATTTTAAAAGTTATGCAAAACAGGTACATTTATTTTGCTCTATTAAATAACGTCCTTTAGCGGCCGCACAGGTGGTTAAAACCCGTTACTTACTGTTTCGCACATCCCTTTTTTTACACAGGTAATATTAGGCTTATATGTAATAATTTAAATAAAAACCATCTACGTACAACCAAAACATTTTATGACTGACGAAAGGGTTTCTATCATATGTACCTATGCAAGATGAGCAAAAACAGAAAAAAGGTGAAATTTTCAAAAAATCATAAAAAAAATGGCGCAACAACGCGCAACGTTTTTTTTTTGAATTTAAAAGTAGAGATTTCAAATTTTATCGTGATGTATAAAATTTTTAAGAACTCAGCGGAACTCACCTTCAAAAACCTTTTAAATTTTTTTTTTTTACAAAAAAGTGAACAAAAAAATCGTTTTTTTTAATTTCGTACTAATTTTTTTATCATAAAAAATTCAAATAAAATTTTTCTAAAAATTTTTATAATTAGCTGTTTATATAGTCTTTCACAGAAAAAAAAATTCAATGTAAAATCTTTATTCGTTTATCTACAAAAAAATATATTGTAAACCTCCCAAAACCGTAAAAAGTCAATGAACACGTATGCAATTTAATCAACTTTCCTGGTTTTAACAGTGTCCCAAAACCACAAATCTCAAGCAAAAGACTTGAAAATTCACTATACGATGCAGAACTTTGTTGTCTGTCGAGCTGCGTACTTAAATTTTTCCATTTCTTAAAAAAAATTTTTTGCTTAATGTCCGGCTAGATTGGCAAAAAACCTCTATGTGGGTCGGTTTGTTTTATTGAAATTGTATTGACAATAGAATTTTCATATTTCAAAAACGTTCTTATTTAAGCTGTTATGATACTTGCTATTTTTTGTATTTTTTCTATATTGGAGAACAGTGCAAATATATTTGCATAGAAAAACTGACTAAGTGTAAAGAGTATGATTATATCATAAAACATCTTGAAATGTCAAACAAATATACATGTGTTATCGATAAATAATCTAAGACTGTCAAAAAAAATATAAAATTTTTTAACTTAAAATTGACATTTCCAGATTAATTGATAGCACTGTTGCCAATTTTTTTAGTTTTTGATCGGTTTGACGGTTTTTAAATTTTTTTTTTGCGATTTTTAGCTTTTATGACGGTTTTTTGTGGGGGAAAAAAAAGTGGGCAGTATTGTTTGTTTTGTTTACATTTTATCAAATTGTATTTCTTGTTCTTTCTCGCATTTGTTGTTTCATTCAATCCTAAAAAATCCAATACAAAAAAATAGCAAGTAGCATAACACCTTTAGTAATTGTTATATGACTCTTACAGAGAGTCGCAAAAGGTTCATTCCAAGATTAAAAGACGAGCGTGTCAAAAAATAAATTTCAAGTGTTTTTATCAAGAATAAAAACTGGGAATTAAGCACGAATAACAAAATCTTTTGAAATATCAAAAAATTTATAAAAAAAGTTATACATAAAAAAAATTAGATTATTTTGTTTTTGTTAATCGTCAGATAATCATCAGAAGATTCTTTTAGGAGTTGTTTATTTACATTTTTCTCTGTTTTGGCCTGTTTGGGTACTTATTGAAAAAAAAATATGGAAAAATTCTGTCAATAGTTTTTCCGTACCTGCGATTTTCGGGAAAAACTAATTTTTTGCCGTATTTTTTTGGCGAATGAGCCCAGTTTCCTTTCTGTTATGCATTTTAAGTAAAACTTATTCAGAATATTGCAGTCCAAATAATTTTTAATGTATATACTCTGAAAAATGTACTAAAATCGGAAAACATTAACCCTAAAATAATGAAGGTCAAACGTCTAATTTTGACATATTTGGAATTTCTAAAGGAAATATAGCGAAATAAAAGTTGGAAAATCAGTCTAAATTGAGGTCTGGGACTCCAAATTGGAAAGTCATTAAAAAAAATCGAGACACATTAAAACCAATGTAAAACTGGTATTGCCGCAGTGGATGAGAGATATACCCGAATCTCGGGAAGGGAGGCCTTATAAATGTCTGAGTGTGGACTGGTTTTTTAGCTTAGATCAAGTGGGGAAGCTCGGCCTGCTTCTTAGTGTGTTGCTGCATTTCAGCCGAACTTCTGTGAGAAAGTTATATGTATATGGTAACTAAGCAAGGCAGTCATACTTATGTAACAATTGTTTTTTTTCTCGAATTTAATTATTAAAAGCAGAGTAAAGAATATGTAGGAGCCTTTTTATTAAAAAAAAGCAGCTTTTTAAGCTATAAAGCTTAATTTGTAGATTCTAGATCATAAGAAAATAACTGAAACTTTTTGCAGTAATTTGTTATTTGTGAACCTGGTTCATTATTTTATCATAAAGACACTCGATTGCCACAGATCCTCTTAAAAGCTGGAACCTTTTACAGTGTATTTTAATACTCTATACCGCCTTAAGTGGAAAGAGTTTCAGATGAATTTGGCACTAATTTTTGTATGCTCTGTCTTCACGAACCATCGGTATGTTTGAACAACAATTTTGTGTGCACACATTAATTTGAATCATGTAGCCTGCTGTCGTCGATTTTTTGTTCTCGTCCAACAGGCATTGTTCGAATATTTATTCGCACAACACAGAAAAAATTATTGCCGAATTATTTTCAAACAAACGCTTGTTTGAAAATTTTTTTAATTTCTACAAATTTTTTTACTGATCCAATTAATATTTTCGTTTGATTTTTATTTAACTAACAAAAATGTTGACAACTATTCAAAAATATAATATACGCGTTATTGGTTTCATGTTTTCATAATTTTGTATGAAATATTTAACGCTCCTTAATGTTGTCGTTTTTTGCATTTTTTATTTGATCGTAGGCAACACTTTTTTATGTAAAATATAAGAACTACAACAAAAAACACATGCAGTCTTATTTTGTGACGCTTTAAAAAAGTACAGCAATAAGAAAAATGATAAAAAAAACCTGACGAGGTTTGTAGTAAAAAAACAACAATAACAATAGCAGGTAAAAAAAACGTTTCACTCTTTTTTAACAACAGCATTATAAGAAACAAAATAAATTTTTGGTTGGTTTCAAAGTTGATAAAAAAAACAAAATCCCGTATTCAATTTTTTCAAACTGTTTGCTTAAATACAAAAATAGAATGTTGACGAAAAACATATCGAGTCGGTCTGCCGCCGTTTTTGGTTACATTTCTTCTTCATTAGCAAAGGAAAGGATGCAGCAACAGTGAGTGATGAAGAAAAACATTGTGTGTATAAATAAAACTTCGTTCAAAAATTATTCCAACAAAAAAATGTGTCTCAAAGACAGTCGGCCGCTCTGCTTCATCTTCACCAACAGTGCTTGCTTGTGTGCGCGTCATTGCTTGTGCAAAAACTTTTTTGTTTGATTCAGCAAAATTATTTGTTTGAAATTTATATGAATTTCAGTAAACTTTTTGTTGGATTCAGTAAAATTATTTGTTTGTAGAAATCGGTGTTTTTTTCAAAAAAACAAAATGCAAATAAATTGTTTGAATATGCGAATTTGTTTATAGGACCGATTTCAGACAAAAAATTGTTTGATTCTACAAATTTTTTGTTTGAATTGGAAAAATAATTTTTTCTGTGAACAATGGCTAACACCAACGACAACATGATCATATTAATAAACACCACCTAAACTGTTATTGTTGCCTTGCCATAGTGCCGGTCCACACACGTCAAGTCTTGAGCTTTTAGGAAAAGACCCAGCTAGCATTTTCAATCGTCTAGGAGTCTATTGGGAATCTCACAAAGAGTGTTTTTGATCGTCGACGAGCTCATTTTTAATTGTAGACGATTCCTAGCACGGGAGAAACTGTAACACGTGCTGATTCGTATGAGAGGTTCTTCTATAACGCAGCGAAAGACGCCTATATTTATCGTAAAGGGAATCGTTTGTAATCTATGTAGATATTATCTAACGAGTCTTTTAAAAAGCATGCCAAGAGTCGTATGAGACTCATGTAGGGATTATTTTACAACTCGTGAAATGCTCAGTCGTATAACTGAGCTACCTAAAAAGGGGCATCACGCGTCTTTTTCATGTAAAAACTTCTAATTTTCATACAATTTATATGAAACACACCTTTAACGCTGGGTACACACTATGCAACGCATTTACGCAATCTAGTGAATTAAATTCATTTTCATTCATTCCAGATTGCATCAACATCAAAACGCTTTGATATTTTGAGGTTGCATTGAAACAGATTTCATGCAGATTGCACTGTGTGTACCCAACATAAGGTTGCGAAAGCAACACTATCCTGTCGGAAAATCCTTTATTTACGGATCTTTAGGTCGGTTTGTTTTATTGAAATTGTATTGACAATAGAATTTTCATATTTCAAAAACGTTCTTTTTAAGTTTTTAAGTTGTTATGATACTTGCTATTTTTTGTATTTTTTCTATATTGGAGAACAGTGCAAATATATTTGCATAGAAAAACTGACTAATGGCCATTTTCTCATTAGGCAATTATCTTTTTTCCCAACGAAAAACTGCACATTAAAGAAATTTGGTTTTCTCAATGTCTAATTTGCTTCCATTCTGTCGCAAAGCTAACCAGCACTCATCTGCCAATTATTTATTTTCCTTTTATTTGTCGTACAGATAAATTCAATCAGCTGACTCCCAACTTTTACATGTATTTTGAGTGGCGTTGCCAGCTGAAAACAATGTTTTTGTCGGTATATTGAGAAAACCAAAATCGTTAACGGACAGTTTATCGGTCCAATAAATTTATGTCGACATTAAGTAACAGGCAGTTTGTCGATACATTGAGAAAATGGCCATAAGTGTAAAGAGTATGATTATATCATAAAACATCTTGAAATGTCAAACAAATATACATGTGTTATCGATAAATAATCTAATGGCCATTTTCTCAATGTATCGACAAACTGTCTGTTACTTAATGTCAACATAAATTTATTGGACCGATAAACTGTCCGTTAACGATTTTGGGTTTCTCAATATACCGACAAAAAACAAAGTTTTCAGCTGGCAACGCCACTCAAAATACATGTAAAAGATGGAAGTCAGCTGATTGAATTTATCTGTACGGCAAATAAAAGGAAAATAAATAATTGACAGATGAGTGCCGGTTAGCTTTGCGATTAAAACGAAGCAAATGAGACATTGAGAAAACCAAATTTCTTTAATGTGCAGTTTTTCGTTGGGAAAAACGATAATCACCTAATGAGAAAATGGCCATAAGACTGTCAAAAAAAATATAAAATTTTTTAACTTAAAATTGACATTTCCAGATTAATTGTTAGCACTGTTGCCAATTTTTTTAGTTTTTGATCGGTTTGACGGTTTTTAAATTTTTTTTGCGATTTTTAGCTTTTATGACGGTTTTTTGTGGGGAAAAAAAATGTGGGCAGTATTGTTTGTTTTGTTTCCATTTTATCAAATTGTATTTCTTGTTCTTTCTCGCATTTGTTGTTTCATTCAGTCAATCCTAAAAAATCCAATACAAAAAAATAGCAAGTATCATAACACCTTTAGTAATTGTTATATGACTCTTACAGAGAGTCGCAAAAGGTTCATTCCAAGATTAAAAGACGAGCGTGTCAAAAAATAAATTTCAAGTGTTTTTATCAAGAATAAAAACTGGGAATTAAGCACGAATAACAAAATCTTTTGAAATGTCAAAAAATTTATAAAAAAGTAATACATAAAAAAAATTAGATTTTTTTGTTTTTGTTAATCATCAGAAGATTCTTTTAGGAGTTGTTTATTAAACATAATCGTCTAACAAACAGCCTATGCTAGCTGGGGAGATAGTCTTTAGTTTTTAGGAAAGAGGGGAAAAGAAATGCGATTCTCTTTTCCCTTCGCTCCTAAGTGCTGGTTCACACAGGTCAAGTTTGACTCTTCAAGTCTTGAGCTTTTAGGAGAGAGGGGTAAAGAGAATGGAAAGGGGTACATACTTGACCGTACCAGTCAGTTTTGTATTTTTCTTTTCTTTTTTCATCCGTAATATAATAAAAAGATACAAATTTGAAGGAAAAGAAAAAACAAATTAATTTTGTGAATGAACGTGAACGCAAGTTCAAAAGAAAATTTAAATAAAACTGTTCAAGTAAACTTGACCTGTGTGAACCAGCACTAAAAGCTCAGGACTTGACGAGTCAAACTTGACGTGTGTGAACAGGCACATAGTAAAGAACTTGATAATTATTTCAACGTTTGTTGTTTGTCAGACAAAACAATGGCTAGTCAAGAAGGGCTGCAAGGGCATACAAATATTACTCTAAGAGCAGTTGTTATACATTTGGTTTTAAATTCAAAGTGTTTTCCTACTATTACTTGGAGGCCACACGATCAAGTTTTGCCTTTCAATTTTTAAATTGATCACGAGATTGCTTTCATTTGCCAAACAAATTTGTTTCAATTTGTTTGGCAATTTCACCTTTCCATTTGTTTGGCAATTTTACTTTCAATTTAACAAGTTTGTTTTTATAAATTGTTTTCTTTATGACATCTTGATATTCAATTGATTATAAATTGAGTGCAGCCTACTTCACAGTTTTCAATTTATGTAAATTTTGACAAGCAGTATACATATGTATGTTTTACAAACACAAAGAAAACTTGATCATGTGGCCGCAGGGTTAATGAATAAACTTTATCATTTTGTTGTTTAGGAAAAATTAAAAAACAAACAAATTGGCTTTTTACAAGGAAATTTTAAGCACAGACACACAATTAATTGTTTTTTTCTGACAGAACTCGATACCAATGACATTTTACAAAAGAGTAAATTTATTTTGGCACAAAATGTTTGCTTAACCTTCACCTCTAACAATCAAGATAAGATAAAAACTAAACCAACCATATTCCCAAGAGCATTAACCACTCTTAAAAAAATAATTCAAAACATTTTAATAGCTTTCGCAATAAAATAAGAAAACAGGATTAAATTAGCTTTTTAATGTAAAATTATGATTTATTTCACAATTGAACATTTCTTTAATTGCAATTTTAATTAAAATTTTGTTATTTTAACAACAACTTTTTGTCTCTTTTAATGAGTTGTTATATTTGTAGATGTAGTAGCCGTTTTTCTAACAAGAAGACAATTGCAGCACGTTGCTTTATCTTCGATACGAATAAAATACAATACGCTTGCAACATTTGTTGTCAGTCCGTCCATCTGTCTGTCTGGCTTTGCGCATGTATTTGTAACCGAAACAAAGGTTCCCACAATCGAAATTAAATTTTAATAATACGGTTTTTTTTGGGGGTGTAAGTGTGTAGTTCCACACTACAAAAAAAAATTCAATTCAAGCATGAAAATCTTAAGAGTAAAGAAAATACCACTAAAATATATAAAAACAAGAAAAAAAAGACACGAAATGAAAAATTTCCAACACCTTGGTAACCTAATCAGAAGATGTATTTGTACGAGTTAGTATGATGATGATGATGATGACGAAAATGCAATTGCTCTGGTATGAATGCTATCTTTTGCTCTTCAAATTTGGAGGGCTGCTTGGAATGGAAGGTTTTTCGTTGGGTAGCAGAAGCAAGCGTTGGTGATTAAAATTACATAGTTATTGTTGTGAATGACACCGTTGGGTGTCATCGCATGATTTGAAGGCATCTCTAGGTGTCATTGTTTGTTTTTAGTTTAAAAGTCATTACACGAATAGTCGCTCCAACTCCAACGAGATGTAGAAGTCCCCATCTAGTCTGAGTGTTACAAAAAGAAATAGAAAAATATACAGCAAAACGTCAACAACAACTGCAAAAGGTAAAAAGTGAAAATTTTTTTCTGCATAATTACGAACTTTTCACAACAGCAACAGCAACAAAAACAATAACGGACCCATGTGAACTTGAAGTTACAATAAAAAATAAAACTACCACCGCCAACTACCATCCTGAGCTTGGTTCAAACCGCCTTTGTTTTCGATAAACATTTTTCTTCTGATGTTGTAAGCAGCAGTTGTTGTAAATAAATCTAATATTATGCGGTAAATGCGAAAACAAACCAATCAAATGTGTTTTTTTCTTCTTATATTTGCTTGTACTCTTTATACGCATTAAATTGTAAGTTGCGAATATGTAATTCCAATTAAACGAACACAATTTTCTTTACATGTTGAAGGGGGTCGGTAGACTTTAATCATTAATATATAATTCTTTAATGCAGTTAAAATCAGTTTATTTTAACTGATTTTAACTGCATTAAAGAATTATATACTGATTAAAATCAGTTTATTTTAACTGAAATTTTACCACCAGTAGAGTTCCCGGATAGGGAAAATTGGAGTGGATCCAATGGACTGTTTGAGGGGTGGGCAGTATTTACGGATGGATCCAAGATGGAAACCGGCACTGGTGCCGGTGTTTATATCGCGGACACCGAGGTAAAAAGGTCATTCAGACTCCCTGATGAGTGCAGTGTCTTCCAGGCTGAGATCCTAGCGATCTGGAGGGCGACGGAGGTGATACTGGATCACATCGTGGGTGGATCTGAGGTGACAATTTACGTCGATAGTCAGGCGGCGCTTCGGGCATTGAGCAGCCATACGGTGCGATCATGCCTGGTTGCGCGGTGTAGGAGCGCTCTTAGGGAACTCATGGGGTCATTCAACGTGAGGCTGTGTTGGGTACCAGGACACTGCATGGTTGATGGGAATGAGGTGGCGGACGAACTCGCGAGAGGGGGTTCGGGTCTCGACTTAGTGGTGGGGGACAGGGGGGTAAAACCCCCCCTATGCTACTACTATGGGGTGATACGGGAGAAATTCCGTGATGACGTTAACCGATCCTGGAGGGGCAGAATGGATTGCAGGATGTCTAGGGCACTATGGCCCAAATTGGACGAGGGGGCAACCAGGGTTCTACTGGGATTGAATAGGGGTAGTCTCAGAACACTTATAGGGTTCTTGACGGGTCATTGTCCTGTCAGGGCTTTTGCGGGCAGATGGGACAACGCCATACCGGACTTCTGCAGGCTATGCGAGGATTCGGAAGAGCTAGAGACGATCGAGCATGTACTGTGCCATTGTCCTAGGATGCAGGGTCTCAGACTGAAGTGGCTAGGAGATAGGTTTCACGACGAACTGGGGTGCATGGCTGGATGTAATCCGGCCAATATACTGGGGTTTGTCAGGGAAATAACGCGGCTGTTTCTGTTGAGGGGACTGTAAGGGGGGTATTGTTCCTACTTTCTAATTTTCTGTCTATATCTTACTTCCTTTTCTCTATTTTTCACTTCCTCTTATCTCTATCTCTTACCTAATATTTCCATTGAAGGGAATCACAATGGATCGTATTCGGTCTCCGAGTGGAGGTGTGCCTGTGGGCACACAACCCTTCGTAACCTAACCTAACCTAACCTAACCTAACTGAAATTTTATTTTCTAATGCGAAATTATAGATTAAATACTATTTAAAAAGTGACACTCATAATCGAGTGCGCTTTAAGTCCCATTAAAACCCCAGTACGTGACCAATGAAGTAAACCTGACACATATCCCAATAAAGTTTCGGAATCACTGGCACCAGTTGGAATATTTTACGAAGCCCCTTAAGATACTCGAGGTTCTTAATGAATCACTTTTCTTAGTATTGATTACTCTTGTTTCTGTAAAGTCTACTAAACAAACACTTTTAAGTTCGGACATACATCTGCGATAGTTTCTATAAAAAGGTATAATTTCCTTTTGTCTTCTTACTGCTAAGTGAGGCCCTAAGAATTCTTGAAATCTGGCAAATAGTTACTCCATGTAGAACGCCGACTTTTTACAAATATTCTGCAACCAAAAGGAATAAAAATGGCGCCTAATGTGCTCAATCCCTTTCCCATTACATCTTTTTGAACAAAAACCAACAAGAGATTTTAATGTCTTTAATGCAGAGTTAAAAGTTTAATATCTCTAAGGCCGGGGTTTTAAGATGTGGATTAAGTTAACACGTAGTTTAACGTAGTCTGGAACTTTTCTAGCGAAATGTGATTTTTTTTATTATATCATTAAAACCCAAAATTATTAGCAAAAGTACCTAAGCTGTTCCGTCAAAATTTTGTATACATACTTGGTAAAGGCGGTAAAAATCTGTTTTCAGATTAACTAAACCTAGTTTAACTGAGATCTTAAATACATAGCCTAAGTAAACATTTCATTTATTCAAATTTAAAACTATTCCTATACAAGTCTGAAATCGTGGATTTAGAAATAAGCTCTTCTTCGGGGCTTTGATTATATACTTATATCCCAGCCTAAAAACGGGTATAATAAACGTTGTGTATTAACAAAATCCCTGATATTTTTAAGCAATTATAAAGTCCCAAACGTGCCGAATATACGGTATTCTTGTCCTCATACCGAAGTAAAACTTTCTTCACATTTTTTTTTGAATATCTTTTAATATTTCAAAAAAGCTTTTTAGAAATTATATGTATCTGTATTTCTTATAACTTCGGGATATTGCATGGTTTAATAAACTTTTTTTGTTTGTTGTCTTTAAGGCAATTCACAATGTATTCTTTTGAGTCATATTGGTTGTATATGCTATATTTTTATGAATGTAGCATGCACAAAAATATAGCAAATGCAACCAGTTTGACATAAATTCCCTAATTTTTTTATTTATAATTTCTATTTGAATTGTTTTTCTTAACAATTAGAAACGGTCTTATCAAAAAACAAAATAGAAGTAAAAAAGATTAACAATTTAATTGACACGCAATCAATACCTATTTCCGATTGTATTCCAAGTAAATTTGTAGAATGTTTTCTTGGTTTTTGATTGCTACAAACGCAATTTGCTTAATCAATTTTATCTAAAAATAGTCCGAATTATATAAGTCCAATTGAATGAATATTAATTGTGACATCAAATATTATTCGGCAAAGCAGAAAGAGAATTAAAATGTATTTCCGTAAAATATACTTAGAAGAAAATTAAAAGTGAAGTTATTTAAGCCAAAGGGTCTGTAGGGAAAATGTAAAGGCTCAACCAGGATATGCATAAAGCTAGCTTAATCATATAAGAAAACTAAATCAAACAAGTAAGCAAACATAGCCGGTCTAGCCCGACCATATGATACTCTACACTACCGTATTTAAAAACAAATTTTCGATAGTGTAAATGGGCAATCATGAATCCGCCAGAACAAAATTATGTTGTGAGGTTAAGATTCATGTAAAACTTCTTTGTGCCGAATATTATGTATATATCTTGATCTAAGTTTATGATATTTGTTTGCCTTTAAGTGATTTAAAAACTGAGTTTTTATGATTAAGTTTGGACCTACCAGCACAACATTATGCCATGACATAGTAGCTATCGTTAAAGTTAGTATCGCCAATTTTTATGTCAATGCCAACAATAAATGGTTTTTTAGAATTAACGCAAGACGTAAAGTGTTTTCAACCCTAAAAAAATTCGACAGCTGACAGTTTAGGGTTGGTAAAATTTGGTTTTATTTGTTGCCTTAGCGCTGCCATCTTTATTATTTAACAATGGAATCAAAATTTACTATCAAATAAAGTATTTTTATTATTTAAAAGGAAATAGAAGAGGTTTTGAATAATGACAACATTTTAGCTAAACATCAAAAGAAAAATTAAGTAACTTTCAATTAAATTAAAAAGTGACCACTTTCGCATTTTTAACCGCAAATGAATTGAAATAAACTTTCAATATTCTCTTACTCTTATGTTTCATTTAATTGAGATTTTCCGGCATAAAAGAAGCATCCACTTCCTCAACTCACCACATTGAGAAAAGTGTCAAACTTACAACGACAAACAGCAACGGCAAACGACAAACGTGATGCGGTTAGAGGTTGGATGCTTCGTCGGTTGGTGGTGTTCATTTTTAAATAATCTTCGGCGCAAGTTTCTTTAATTGTTGGATTATCTTGGCAATTTAAAAACTTTTTTAAAGATTTTTTTTGTAGTTTTTTCTTGCTGTTTTTTTTTGGACGTTATTATTGTTGTCGGTTTTTTAAACCATATTTGAAACGTTTTGAAAATTATGATGATATTTTTACATACTAAGTTGGAGTTGTTGTATGAAATAGTTAAGGTATGTTGTTGTATGATATTTTTATTATTGCTAATGGGCGTTTTTTTTAATAGTTTTGATAAAATTTTCTTCGTTGCCGGTTTTCATAAATGAATACGAGTTAATGAAAAAAGAAGATGATGCTTTGAACTCGGGATATGTGAACAATTTAAATAAAAGTAAAAGTTTATTATGTATTTAATTTAATTATTATAGCTGTTCACAGGTCGGTTACATGTACAAAGTAGACAAATTTTTGAAAACAAACCACTAATTTTAACTAACACTTTTTTGGGTTTCTTGTAAACTTTGTACGTGCATTTGATTTGATAATTATTTAACATTTTTTTGGTAGGATCGACCTAAATGTTTTCTTTTTTTAATTGTGTTTTCTTTCTGTGACGATTAAATAATTTTTGTTTTGATTTCCCGGTTTCCATTTATTGTCTGTCAGTCATTTATTTTAAACGATTTTTTAATTTTCCCTTATCATTTTCTTCTGTTTTTTTTTTTTAGTTTAATTAAAGTTTTGTTATTATAAATAAAAATCGTTTTATTAAAAACTGTTTACGTTTTGTATTAGATTAAAGGTGTTAGTTTTTTTTTTTGAATTCCACGCGTGCCGCTCATGCATTTTGTAATTGATTAAGTGTGAGTTGTTAGAGTGAAGGGGGATGGTTTTATTAGTGTTAATGATTGATCGATACGCAGTTATAATGAATTTAATTGCATAATATAATACAAAGAAATTCCAATGCATTAAATTTCAAAATAAAATTTGGCAAGAAATTTTTAAGAAAGTTTATAAATTTGCAAATATTAATTTTCTTTTCGCTAATTGTTTAAAATAACAGTGCTTTGCTTTCAATGGGGGTATTCACGTCACCCTTGCAAAAAAGGAAAAGTACAAAAATATAACAACAACCACAAAGACAATTATTTATGCACAACTAATTGTGTGTGTGGTTGTTGCTTTATTTTTGCACTTTTGCTTTTTTGTAAGGGTGCAACTTGTGACGTGAATACCCTTAATGTATTTTCTGAACATTTATTTATTTATTAAATTATATTCTAGCTTTAGGTACCGAGCAATAGTCACGTGGGCTTTTAGCTTGTTATAGGAAAAAAAACGGAAAACGATTCTGCAACTCAACTAGATCACTACGCGGAAAGAAGTTTATTTTCTAAAGTAATCAATTTCGTTTCTTAAAGCAAGAAAACCCCATATCTAAAAATAATATTTTGATTTTAACTTATTTTTCTTAAATAAATAAACATTTTGCTTAAACAAACCAAATATATATTCAGAATAAGTAAGTTTTGGCTTGGCCGAGAATCATACAAAATTTTCTTGGTTCAAGCCATATTTAGTAATTAATTCTTTTCGTGTACCAACTAGCCTACCGGGGCACCCTATTTCCTGAATTTGCATAGAAAAAGTAAGTTATTGTTTACATCTGTGTTAATAATTATTTCATTAAATAAAGCCGTCCTTCGGCCGAGCGCAAGGATTTTCTACTGTATGGTATACAAAGACCGGCTTCGCTTACTAAAGCTTCTCTGCTAAATCGGCCTTCGTTCGGAAACAAGTCAGATTTTAGAAGCTTTAATTAGCGAAACCGGTACTTGTTATACCATAAAGGAAAAAATACTTGCGCCCGCCCAAAAACCGTCTGTGCAGAAAATCTTTAGTTAGCAAAGCCGGTCTTTGTTAAACCTTGCGCGCGGCCGAAGGCCGGCTATGCTGGGAAGCTTAAGTTAGCGAAGTCGGTGTTTGTTATACCAGAAAGGAGAAAATTCTTGAGCACGGCCGAAGGCCGGCTGTGCAGAGAAGCTTTAGTAAGCGAAGCCGGTCTTTGTTATACCATACAGTCGAAAATCCTTGCGCTCGGCCGAAGGACGGTTATGACGGTATTTGTTACACCATAGGGGAGAAAATCCTTGCGCCCAAAAGTGTTTCTGTTATATATTTAATATATGCACCCAGAGAAAAACAACAAAACCATTTTTAAAATTATTTTTAACCAAATCATTGTCACCGACAACCACATTATGGTTAAATAAGTTTCTTTCAAAATAGTTTTGTTGGTTGTGGCCATAATAAAACATGTTTTTCTCTTCGTGTATGAAGATCTATTTTTGTATTTAACGTCTTTAGTAATTATGGACCTTATAACATTTTTAAAAATGACATAATGTCCATTTGCAAAGTGTTTTAATGCCCACGGACATTATGACATTTTGACACTGCGACACTGCGACACTTTTTTGACATGACATGCCACCGTTTTTTCATTTGTTTTTTTATATTACGATCTGTAAAGCTAATTCCCCTTGTATCTTCGTATGTTGTTCTGTTATTATACTATATATTTTTTTTATTTTGACTGCCGTACGAAAATCATGTGTAGAGAAATGCATCTGCTACTTTAAAAATGACCACTCGTCCCCGTTTACTTTATATTACAATTGTAGCACAACCTCTAATGGCTAGAACTCCTGTTACTCGGAAATTACGTTACATATGTTCTACTTGGCTTAAGCGTGAAACCTTGCTTTTAAGCTGTGATACTTAAATATTGTGCTTAGAAATGTTGCTGCTGGTGTAAAAATTACAACTCGTCTGCGTTTGCGTCTAAAGATCCACCTCTAATAGAATCAATATCTCTAAATAGTTTATACAGTTTTCTATATACAGGCTTTCAAGGTCATTAATTTAATGTAAATAAAAGATTATTTATTTCATTTTCAATAAAATCCGACGTTTCGTTGGTATTCTTTCCAACTTCTTCAGGGATTAAGTTTTATTAAAATAATAATCTTTTTCGTCAGTTTACATCATTTATAAAATATATCACAGTATTTTGTATAGGTGAAAAACACAACACAAAACTAAAAATATTAAAATATTTTAATAAACTTTTAAAAACAATTTTTTTTTGAATCATAAAAAATTTATCCCCCCTAAGGCTCAAGTTGGATCCGCGCCTGTAATCGATACACCATCGCTAAACCGGTAGTCAGAAATCGCATTTTGTTCAGTTTTCGAAACATTTTTTAATTTTTTTTTATTTTTAATTAAATTTTGCATACAAAAAAAGCTAGTATTATAATTCAGTCAAAAATTCGCAAAAACTAAGAAAAAATACAAAAAAGTCGCCGAAAGTAAATTTTGTTTAGTTTCTGTTGTTTTTTTTTTTCTAATAACATAAAATTGTTCAATTAAAAAAACTAAAATTAAGTACACAAGTCTATAAGATCGTAGAATTCAACCTCATCGATTTCAGTACTAGTGTTTGGACCTGCATACATACTATTAGAATTAAATAGTGACTGAATATCAAATTCACTTAAAAATAATTAGTGTTGTGGTTATTTTGTTGAACTATTAGTTTTTAATCCAAATTTTTAATATTTTTCATCAAATCTAATTTTCATTAAATTATTTTTATGAAGAAAGGAATTTTACAACATGAAAATTAATTAAAATTGTTATTGATAATCTTTCATTTTTGACCGTGGCCGGGGTTCAAACCCTGGCCGGCAGGTTACCATGACATGTTTCGATCGCAACCACTCGATCTCTTCAGGTGGATTTGCCGTCTTACACTCGCAGCCATCGACGACTGCTGACGTCAATAGTCAAAAATCAATCCTTAAACCAAATTGTATTTTAACCATTGGTATATCGAAATTTGCTTTTCTGAATGATTATCCATTTTAATTGATTTCACATGTTTTTCCTTACTTCTGTCTTCCCGTACTTTTGTCAAGAAATGATAACAAAACAAAAATCATGTGAAAAAAAGTTAACAGATTCTTTTAAATTAGCAATGATAACAAAAAATGACAAACTGTTAAAGAAATCGCTGAAATAATATATATATGGTAAAAATCTACAAGTAAATAGCCAGTTATATAAAAAATCGTCAATAATAAGTCGCCAGTCTCCAAATGGAAAATCCCACCACCAAACAATTCTCAAAATCGAAACGTTTGGTGAGAAATCGCCATATCTGACAGCCCTGATGGCCACCACCAACAAAAAAATTTTTTTAAAACTCATTATGGCTAATTTAACTATATTATTGACGCGACAATCATATTATGATTAAAATAGTCCACCATCAGGACTATATTGATGAAGGTTTTTTCTCTACCTTTAGATTTTTAGAATGAAATTGATGTTCTGAGAATGAGAAAATTATCTACTCAATAAGACCTTCGGCCTGCAATACGTCATTTGGAAAGTGCATTTTACCTGTCACACTATGTTTTACGCAATATACTACGTATTATGAAATAAGCATTTACCATTAAATAGTCATTGACTTTTTATAAATCTTGGCAACTAACAACAACTTAACAACCGAAACATGTAACACTCCATTGTTTGGCTATAAAAAAGCGTTAAAATTCCCAACACACACAGGGATTTCAGCTCAAAAACTAAACGTTTCGATTTGACAAAAAAAAGCAACAAAAAAACACTAATCCACAACAAATATAAACAATGTTTACTACCTCAATTACGATTGTTATAAAACGTTTTGTTCCTTTTTTCCATTTATAGTTTTTGAACAGAAGAAAAGTAAAACAAAAATGTTTTATATTGACACATGTCGATAAACATCAAATTTATGCCGACTAAAAAAAAAAAACACTAAAACAAAAATTCAAGCGAAGAAATGTAATGTAATGCGTTAAAAAACGCACTGGATGGATATTAAAGTAAATATTTGTTTTTTGCTTTTGTACTAAAAAAAGAGTGTTGTCGCAAAATATGTGAAAGACGCGCCGCGGATACGGTTTTAAAATTATAAATTCCTAATTACTTAGTTAATAAATAAAGATGAATCAATGACGAAACAAATAGATATAAATTTGTAATCGAATCATTTAGTGAAATGACAATGAAATCCATTTAACATAAGTTATATAATCTGATATGTGATGAAAATTAATCGATTTCAAACCGATCGATTTTTAAAGGTGTGGTGAATTTCGAACCTTTTAAAATCCCTTTTTGAATTAAACTCTTAATGTATGGTTCAAAATACAGGAAAATTAACTATTTAATATACAATTTTAAAGAATATAGTATGGAAATAAGCAAGAAATGCGTTGAATTAATTTCTTTTGGATTTTGCAAACGATTTTTTTGTTTTTAAATCGATTTCCATCACATACCTGAGTATTAAAGATAGTCTGTAAACTTTTTTAATTAATGCACGTTTAAAAATGGTCACCTCCAACAAAACTATTTTTAAAGACAATTTTAAGCATATTATGTTTAGTTTAACTTTATATTATTTTCATCGACAACCATTATTTGGTTAAATTAGTCCTCCATTAAGAGGCTACCACCATGTTATGGTTGCCTCAAAACATGTTATGGGTAAAAATGACAATAATTTGTTTTAAAATTAAGAATACTATTTTCCTCTTTTTCACGAGCAACATGCTATGGTTGAAAAATAACCATGCTATTATAAGTCATAAAAATATTTTAATACGGCTGTGGCTTCTTGATGGAGGCCTAATATAACCATAAAATGGTTGTCTGTGACAATAAAATGGTTAAATTAATCATAATATGTTTAAAAATGGTTTTGTTGAAGGTGCCCATATTTAAACATGTTTTTTCTCTGGGTGTGGTTATTATCATTTAGGAAAATAAAATTTTTATTTATTTTTTCGAATTTATTCTATGAGCTAAATTTCAGTTATGTATTTTATAAAGCTTTTTTGTAATACATAACTGAAGGAAATAATTCCCAGTTTCTATTTGGAAAATAAATTTTGTTAAAAAATATTTTAGGATATAGTTGATAGTGAGTCTACCATAGATTAAGATAAAGATAGATTAAATCTACCAGTACAAGTATTGCAGGTTCGATTCCTGCCAAAGACTATGGTCTGTTTCTCTACAACGGGCTGAAGGTCTATTGCTACTTTTGCATGTTTTATTAAGCTAGAATATAATTAGAAGGGTGTGGAATTTCATGCAAATTCATGTTTTTATACCCTCCACCACAATTAGTTGTGAAGAGGGTATATTAAGTTTGTCATTCCGTGTGAAACTTTTTTATTATTCATCTCAGACCCCATTTTACCAAACTTCTGGGTCCTTGAGTAATTCCAAGTCGAGTTAGCCATGCCCGTCTGTCTGTCCGTCTGTTGAAGACACGCTCACTTTCGAAAGACTCAAAAAAGTAAAAAAAAAACTTGGTTTCAAATTGCTTGTAGTTATCCTAAGCAGTTTGGGATTAAAATCCAGCAAAATCGGTTCGGTAGGATCAGAGCTCTGAATCAAAATGTGGAACCACCACCTAAAAAAATTGATAATTTTGTTACAAAAAGTAACATAAATGGTGGAAAACTGCACGAAATGATATGAGATTTTGCAAGAATTTGTTTCATTCGACTGGAAATCACGCTGTAAAATTTCGCGAAGATCCGTTCATAATTTACCTAGGCCCTATATAACCCCTACTCCAGGAAAACAGTATAGTACGCCTAAAACCCTAATAAATAACGCTATCATTACAAATTTTGGCACGTTGCAGTTTTATAGGACTAAAAACAAGACTGTAAAATTTCGTGAAGATCCGTATATTATTTACCATAGGGTAGCCAGATTTTGAATTCGGAAAAACAGTACATTGGTTATGAAAAAACAGTACAATCAAGAAAAAAACAGTACATTTTTTTACGAAAGCATAACTTATTATTGAATATTCTCTTGAACAACAGTAATATAAAGAAATAGACTTTAAACATCAACATCAAAGGAAAGATTTACATTTAATGGTATTTCATACACAAAATGGCACCATTTGCGTTTATATACGTTTGGCATACACCACAAACGAAGCCTTTGGCCATAGTATCATTTTCCATTGTAAAATGTTTAAATATCTTAGTTTATATTGACCTTAAAAAACTTATTCATTGATTGAGTTATTAGAATTTTCTTAAAACATATTGGTTTTAGCCGTTTTAGTATACTTTTGTTTAAGAGTTGGGAAAAAGGGCAAAAATTACCCCTTAAAATGAGAGTTAGAGGGTTAATAAATTCTAAGAAAAGAATCGCCATACGATTCTACTGAAGACATCTAAAATTATTTTTTAGCTCAGAAGTACATTTAGTATATTTTTTTTGACTTATACCAAACGCCTTTTTAAAAAATTAAAAAACTTTAGGGGCCCACATTTCGGGAGTCCGACCTAACTTTTCAAAACCCTTTGGCAGATTTGCTCTACTAATAGTCTACTTTTATTTTGCGTTGCAAGTGTTGAGGCTGGTTTTTTTTTTGTTGCACAGTGATATAAGTGATATATGACAATATTGCTTGATAGCATACCGTTATATGACAATATTGCTTGATAGCATACCGTTAAAAATTCCCAAATGTGTATTATTTAAAAACGATTTTTATACCCTCCACCAAAATTAGTTGTATAGAGGGTATACTAAGTTTGTCGTTCCGCGTGAAACTTTTTTGTTATTCATCTCAGACCCCATAAAGTATATATATTCTGGGTCCTTGAGTAATTTTAAATCGACAAAAACTAACATAGATGTAGAACAATGCACAAAATGATATAAGATTTTGCTAAAATTCATTTTATTCGACTGGAAATCACGCTGTAAAATTTCGGGACGATCCGTCCATTATTAACCCTAGGCCCCATATAAGCCCTACTCCCGGAAAATAGTTTAGTACGCCTAAAACCATAATAAATAATGCTATCATAACAAAATTTGGTACATCACAGTTTTGTAAATATTGAAAAAAGACTGTAAAATTTCGTGAAAATCGGTCCATAATTTACCATAGGCCGGAAAACAATTTAGTACGCCTAAAACCGTAAAAAATAATGCTATCATAACAAAATCTGGTACATCACAGTTTTATAGGACTAGAAATAAGACTTTAAGGTTTCGTAAAGATCGGTTCATTTTTTACCACAGGCCCCATATAAACCCTACTCCTGGTAAACAGTATAGTACGCCTAAAACCGTAAAAATAACGCTTTCATAACAAAATTTAGTACATCACAGTTTTATTGGACTAGAAATAAGACTATAAAATTTCGTGAAGATCGGTCCATAATTTACCCCCAGGGGCTATATAAACACTACTACCGGAAAACAGATTAGTACGCCTCAAACAGTACAAAATAATGCTAACAGAATAAAATTTAATACTTCACAGTTTTATATTACTTAAACTCACAATAATAAATTCCGTGATGATCGGTCAATAATTTACTATAGACCTCATATAAAGCCCACTCTGGTAAAATAATCAAATACGTCTAAAACCGTAGCAGATATAGATATTGCGGTAAACTTTCTTCCAACTTAGCTTCATATGGCCAGAAAAAATGTTATGCAATTTTGTGATATACGGTCCATAATAACCCTTAGATCCATTTAAAGCAGCCTTCTGAAATTCACAGCATACGCTAAAACTAATTTCTCCGCTGTATTGAAATTTATGTCTTTGGATACCAGAAATCACTCTGCAGAATTTTGGGATGATTAGTTCATAGCTTACCATGGCTCCAATATAAATTGCCCTCCTGAAAATCATTTAAGTTCGGCTTAAACTGTAACGAATCATAATTTTACTAAAATACTCAAGCTGGTAAAAATTGCTAAAAAAAGTCATAAAACATTCTGATTGTCAGCCAATTATTTAATATTTGTCTAAACCGCAACCAATTTCAATGCAGATGTCGGTGTTTAAAAAGATAAATTAATAATAAATAGACATCATACAGATATTACTCTTAAAATAGTCGAACTGTCGATGGAGGGTATCAAAGAGACGGCACAGCCGAATATAGCACTCTTACTTGTTCTTCAAAGGTTTAAACATCAAGTGAAAAAGATATTTATCAGAAGCACAAGTTTTGCTGAAAAATTGCATCGATTTGCTAGTAAATATTTTTGCATATTTAAGCGTTTAAACATATTTTGTTATATGACGTTTAAGAAAGCATATAAGTTTACATATTATGTCAGTTTTAACTGAAAAAGCATATATTATGCATATTTTTTTGTTTTTGTTCAAATGATTTTTTGTGTTATCAAAATCAAACAATTGCAGCACTCAAATTTTATAAATTATTTGAAAGAATTGGCGACAAAAAATGTCTTTATTAAAATTTTAAATTACTGTTTTTGTAATGTTTGAAGTAGCATTTCTGATATGCAAAATCACCGTTCGTTATTTTGAATGATTTTGCAAAATGTTTTTATGTTTGGCAAAAATCTTCATATTGGTGTCTCAGTTAAAATTCTTTTAAAATTTATGTCAAAATAAAAATAAAAAAAATACAGTAAGTCAACTGTCAGTTTTTCTTTAAAAATAAACGCTTGTTTTATTAACATTATGGGCTTATTTTTTTTAAAGCTTTGTTGGTCAACTTCAGGGAAACTATTTAATGTTTAATGCAGTGTTGTCCGTTGTTAATGTTTTAAATCTATAAACAAACTTGAAATCGGTGTAAAAACGAATCATCTGTTTAACTTTTTTCGTCCACGAAGTCCTTTAAAATTTTTTGTTTTTTAACGACAACGGCGGATTTTGAGGGAGTACCAATGATGCCAGAAATGCAGATTTATCTGCTTTTTGCAGATTTTTTGGTCTAAAAATGCAGATTCTTTAGCTCGGTGGAAACTTCTTTACATTGTCACTTAAGTTTGTACTATATCCACTTCTTTTGTAAATAAAGGCGACCGTACCCGACATGTTTTTGTTATCTGACATGTCAAATTTGCCACTGCAAAATACATACTACGTGTCATGTGTTACCTTTTAAAAATTGCTTTTGTTAAAGCCAGATGCAAAGTCATCTGACAAAATTTCAATTAGAGCGTGCTCTATTTTCTTCTGACAAACCATCTGACATCAGAAATCTATGCCGAGAAGAAACCGGCAGCGGCGTCCACTATTGACGGAATCATTAGCCGGCTGAAGTTAATATTTTACAATACCGAGATATGCATGATCATCGCACAATTGAATAGAATTTATGTATCTATGAATTTTATGTAAATCAAAATATATATGTATATAAAAACCGTTTCATTATAATATCCTAAATTGGTATCTTTGAATTAAAAGAAAAATATGTTAAGATGGCTAAATTATTTAACGGCGTAAATACAAATTTTCGTGGCGGCATTTTTATTTTGGTTTTTGTAACAACAATGGGGAAAAACACACAATGTCAGAAGCAAATTACATATACGTTTGTGACCGAATATTATAAACCTTCTGTAAAACAGCAATTTTGACCGACATGCACAATTACAAGTGACTTGAAAAGTTGACAAGTCAGATGTAAAAACATGTCGTCTACATGCACCTTAAGCGAATACACATTCATGAAAGAACCGTTTGGAAATAGATTCATTAGTAGCAATTTTGTTTCCAAAAGATAACTTAAGAATTACAAATTTGCATTGTCTTGACACATTAATATCGCCGGACTTATTTACGTATATATTCATATGTACTTATGTATAAATATTTTTAACACAGTCAAGTCCCGATAACTCGTACCCCGATAAATAGTAATTCCCGATAATTCGTAATAAACTGTCGGTCCCTTGAAAAAATCTCGCTAATTCGTAAAAAGTCCATACATTTTGATTCCCTCGCTAATTCGTAATTTTTTTCCAATAAAATCTTCTTTACCTCTTATAAATCGTAATTGTTTGCTAACTACCACTTATAATTCGTAAAAAAACAACAAAAACATGGAAAGAATGATTTTTTGTTTACCGCTATTTTTTTGCGTGGGTCTTTGCTTGTGTGTGCCTTTATTTTCTTAAGATCAGTTTGTTACATGAATAATTTTTATATATTTTTTTTTTAACAATTGTTTTCTACGTTTTTATACCCTCCACCACAATTAGTTGTGAAGAGGGTATATTAAGTTTGTCATTCCGCGTGAAACTTTTTTATTATTCATCTCAGACCCCATAAAGTAAATATATTCTGGGTCCTTGAGTAATTCTAAGTCGATTTAGCCATGTCCGTCTGTCTGTCCGTCTGTTCGTCTGTTGAAAACTCGCTTACTTTCGAACAACTCAAAAGAAATGAACAAACTTGGTGCCAAATTGCTTGTAGTTATCCTAAGCAGTTTGGGATTGAAATCCAGAAAAATCGGTTCAGTAGGACCAGAGCTATGAATCAAAATGTGGAACCACCACCTAAAAAAATTTATAATTTTGTTACAAAAAATAACATAAATGCTGGAACAAGGCACGGAATGAGATAAGATTTTGCAATAATTTGTTTTATTTAACTGGAAATCACGCTGGTTAATTTCGTGATGATCCGTCCATAATTCACCCTAAGCCCCATATAAACAATACTTCCGGAAAACAGTTTAGGACGCCTGAAACCGTAAAAATAACGCTAGCGTAACAAAATTTGGTACGTCACAGTTTTTTTTGGACTAGAAATAACACTGTGAAATTTCGTGACGATCGGTTCATAATTTACCTTAGGCCCCATATAAACCCTACTACCGGAAAACAGTTTAGTACGCCTAAAAGCTTAAAACATAATGCAATCATAACAAATTTTGGCTCGTCACAGTTTTATAGGACTATAAATGATACTGTAAAATTTCGTGAAGATCGGTACAAAATTTACCCTAGGCCCCATAGAAACCCTACTCCCGGAAAACAGTTTAGTACACCTGAAACCATAATTAATAATGCTAACATAACAGAAATTGGTACGTCACAGTTTTAAAGGACTAGAAATGACGCTGTGCAATTTCGTGATGATCGGTCCATAATTTACCCTAGGCCCCATATAAACCCTACTACCGGAAAACACTTTAGTCGCCTAAAACCATAATTAATAACAAATTGTCACAGTTTAAGATAATAATAACATCATACAGATATTAATCCTTAAACATTCGAACTGTCGGTGGAGGGTATCAAAGATTCGGCACAGCCGAATATAGCACTCTAACTTGTTTTTTATCGTTTTACTAAATAAATTGAAAAATCCCGTTAATTCGTATTTATTTTATTTTAACCCCGTTAAATCGAAACCCCGCTAAACCAAAAACTCCTATAATTCGTAAGAAATGGCCAGTCCCTTGCGATTACGAATTATCGGGATTCTACTGTAATTGCAATATTAATCTCTTGTAAATAAGACTCTTGATAGTTTAAATATCATGCCAAGCAATTAACTTTTAATTTGTTGTTTAAAATAACAAGTATGGGATTAATCCTTATTCAGCCTGGGTAATAAAATTTGGGTACACAAATTATCAGCCATGTTCTGAAAATCGCATCAATGTGAAATTAAAATCGAGCAAATTTTTAAAACTTTTCTGTGTTGAAAGCTTAAAAAATATTTTCTTTTTTATACCTCATACTTAGAGGACCACTTATATTTACCAGAACAACTTTTAAAACTACCATCGATTTGTAATTAAAGAACAAGAAATTAATTGTTATATCTTTTTCTAAATAAACTACATTAAAAATGTAATAAATCTGTTTCAAAGATTTTTTGAAGATTTTTAATATCTTGACGCAGATTTTTTGATAAAAAGTTATGGTTTTTTTTTTGCTGAATTTACCTTTAAAAGTTCTGGCAGCACTGATTATAACTTAAAAAAATTGTAAAATGAGCCATCTACTCAAAAATATCTGTTGCCTACGCTATATCAAAAGTGTATTGACGGCTCGGCCCACAACGTCAAAAAAAAGTATCTTTCGTGTATTTATGTATATTGAAAACAATAATAAAAAAAAATTTGTTTTCGTTTTTAATGTAAATATAATAAATAAAAAGACAGTACATTTTTTCTATTTTTTCCCCATAGTGTTCTTTATTAACTACATTATAAAAACCAAAATAGATCATAACTTTACTATTGGCCTCACGCACCGTATCACAATTGCGATAAAATAAGATGTGTCATAATTGACACATTTAATCTTAAATTTCAAATGAAAATGCTCAATGGTCATAATGCAGAGAATTAAGGCCTCTTCTCATCATAATTTAATCACAGACGCCGCAAATTTAATTACATGTATGAATGAATAAATGACTAAATAAATGAAAAGCTCTCTAAATGACTGACTGAGTGAGTGACTGCAGTAAATAAATGAACGAATATTTATATTTTAAAATATGTAAATTGCAATTGTAAAGTCAGAAAAAGTTCGAATTACACACAAAACCATTTTTATGATCATGGTTCAGTGATTTTAATGTTTTTGTTTTTTCATCTATCTGTTTTACGATGTTTGCGAGTACAAATGTCTTCAGTTTTGTGGACTTAACTAAGAAAAACTCATAAATATTTGTATTTCAGTTATTACGAATATTATAATAAAAATCATACAATGATCATCATCATCTTTATCATCTCTAACACACAAAAAAAAAAAAAAATTAAAAAAATAAAGAAAAAAGTGTAAAACATGTTAAATAATTTTTTGTTACTTCTTGGACAACAATTAAAATCGTAATGTTACATAAATTATAAGATTTTGTTTTTCTTTTTGTTGTTGTTTTAATTTTATTTTTCTTTTGTTTTTATTATTTTTACTTTTATTTCAACTAAAACGTGTAATAAAATGAAAAAGTGCGAACATTTTTAACTATACGCTTGAAAAGTTTTATATTTTCTCGATGATTTTTTTTTTATTTTTAAAATTAAAACTTTTTCATGAAGTCGTCTTCTCTAACTGTAACAAAAAAGTTGACGGCTGCGATGAGGAGGTTCAACTTCCTCATCATCATAATCATTCATTAAGTCGCGGCTGGTGTTTTGCTTTTGTGTGTGTGTGTGTTTTTTTTAAAGATTTTTGCCTGTAATTATTGTGGTTATTTGGAGCAGATGACTATAAAAGCCTGCCAGTAGAGTGTTGGTATGGGAAATTTCAAGCGAAAAAACAATAATTTGAAAAGTATTAATTAACATTTTTGGTTATGATTCTAATTATATTGTCAAACAGAAAAAGTTTTTTACACTTGCAAATACTTTTCAAGAAAAAATATCATAATTTCCAAAAGTTTACAGAATTCAAGTTTAAAATGTTCGTTATAAATTTCATTTTAATAAAAAGCCGTTGTTTTAAAAATTATTATTATCTATATATAAATCGGCAAAGGCAAAACAGTTAAGAACACTTTACTCCTCTGTATGTGAACCGATTTGAACAAAATATACACCATTTGAAAGATATTGTGCACTTTTGTAAGAAAATATCAGCTTAATACTTTCAGGGCCATTATTATAACTTGGCGTTAGTTGTTATCCGACAGTTAACAGACGTTTTTTGACAGATAACACATTATTATCTGTCAATTTAATCTTAACTTTAGCTAACTTCAAGTTGTAATAATGGCCCTCAGAGTTATATGCGTTCTTATTTGCTACTAACCCATATGCAGAACACATACACCAATAAAAAATTTGTTTTTTCCAATTATCAAATAATAAAAAAATAGGGTGGCCGATTATTCGACATTTTCAAACAACCGGTTTTCGAAGACTTCGACAATATACATAAATCTTATATATAAATCGACACAGGCAAACCAGTTAGATACACATACTATATTTTCTTCATATTAAAAAAAAAATTATGGCCGAGTTTCGACCATTAGGCAAACACTTGTTCAATTAAAAGCACGTAAAAAAAATTATAATTATCGATCAAGTGCGACCATATCACATTGTAGCAGAATTTAAAGTTATTAAAGAACATTTCACTTTCAAAAATCTCCTATTCGGCATAAAATTAATTGATATCCAGTCTTTAGGAGATTTTTTTGGAAGTGAAAGCAAACCCTTCACTTTTTGTGGTTGCTTTAATCCAATCCACAAAGAGGAAGATTTTAAAATGCATGTTGGGGGCTAATTTTGGTACTTGCACAAAGTTCAGCTTGCTGATCTCCAACATTCAACAAAAGCTGTTGTTTAGGATAGCTTTAGCTTTTAAACAAGGGGTATGTGTACTAGTTCAGTCAGATGATGGTAAAATGTATAAGGTTACCCCAGTAGCACAGCTGAATATTGTTAACGAACTTTACATTCTGTCAAAACTTGTTTCCAATTTTGTTTGTTTAGAAATACGAGTATTTATTTTTGCTAGCAATACACATATTTTTTGACAATCTAATAGGCTTTTCTACCAACAACATAAGTATATGTTGTTGCTGTAGAACTAGGGTTACTTTATTAATTGTACCATGAGCATACACTTGCATTACCATCTGTGTGTTGATTGCTCTCTAGGCTTGCCAAATTCAAATTTTAAAAACTGATTTAAACAAGAACCTGGATTTTGAAAAGAATCGTTGACAATTAAAAACTTCCTAAAAAATCTTGTATATGTCACACAATTGTTAAAAACAGTTAAAAGCAAAAAATACAAGCAATTGGATCCAATTATTTGCATCAAATTAATGTGCGCTTTTGTATTAAGTCCGCTAATAACATAAATATATAGAAAACAATGTTTTTAATGTGCTTAAGCAAACTTAAGTTACTGTCAAAAATTAACGAAACGCCTTTCAAATTCATTAAAAAGAACAAAAACAAAATTAAAAAACATTTGGTTCCGTACGGAAAGTGCGATCAGATTCTCAATTTACTTAAGCAAATGACAGTTTAAGTTCAATAAGGTTTGGCACATACGAATTAAATATATTCGCACATTTGCTTAAGCAGCGTTATGCACATTCTGGTTGTGCCTTAAGTTTTGCAATGAGTTCTTAGGCGTATTGAAACAACATTTTTTTAACTGTAGTCCGGGCGATTCAGTAATCCGTTGAAGACCAAAATGATATCTGGATTAACGAAGTTATATTGTGCACTAAAACAAAACGATTTGTTTTTTACACTGCTTTGTTTAAGGAAAACTGTAAACAAATTAAAAAAATTAACATGTTTTTTGGTTGGGCTTTAAAATATCTTGACAAAAAATATTTTTTCTTGATTCTTGAAGAGCACTGAAAATTCTTGTAAATCAAGAAAAATAAGGACCGCCTGGCAAGCATTTTGCTCTTACACAGGGGCGTTAGCAGACGCATTGTATTCACTCTTTGTTTTGTGCACCGTGAGATAAGGTAAAGACGACAGGTACTCACGTTAATCCATTACATTGAATTACCCCTTGTCGACCGTTGATGTCATCCACAACAATATCAGCATTTTTAAAGTATTGAAATTGTTTTCTACTTATGTAGACCATAAAAGTAGAATAAGTGTCAATATTGTTAATTGATTTGAAGGCATCTGTTATCTCAACGCTAGAAATGTTTTTGTACTGTGTACTTAGAGAATGATTTTGTTTATTTTATAGAAAAATTTGCGCTGCGTAAAACCAATGAAAAAATTTTTAAAAGGGTCTCCCAACCAACGTGATCTTTTTATCTGAAACTTTCACACTTCTTCCATTGGACAGTCTGACGTCAAAACCTACATGTGTGACTCAGTTATGATTGTGAAAACGCAAGCTAATAATAAAATAATAAACAGAATAGACTGCTACTAACAGTCTATTCTTAAATGATGATGCTAAACAAATGGTGTTTTTTTAAGCCCTTTAGAACTTAAAATTTGCAAAATATAACACAAAAAATTAAAGTTAAATAAAAAAGATGTAATTCGAAAGATTTCAGGAATATTGGCGCCGCAGCAATTTTAAAAAAAAACGCAATCTGGACGTTCCATTTTGGCATCAACTGTTGCTGCTTTATCAGCATAAACAATTGACTTTAAGTTACCTCCCAAGAAAATAGTCAAGAATTGTCAAATCGCATCCAAGGTCGTGCGATTTGAAACAGTTTACGGGTCCATTTCTCGAAATCAACTTATCGCAAAATTTTGATTCAATCAAGTCGATAGTTGCGGTTGTCGTATGGCATGAAGCGACATCCTGTTTAAACCACATTTCGCCGGGATCAATTCTATCTATATTTTCAAACAAACAAATCATTGATAAGGATGACGTGACGATCCCCATTGATTGTAATGCGAACACCGTTTTTATTTTAAAAGAAATATGAGGCGATGATGCCGCCAGCGAAAACTGTAGCAAATGGTGCATTTTTCTAGATGTATTGGAGTTGGTAAAATATACTTATGTATGTACAATTCCCTGCCGGCTTGTTTTTCGACAGCTAAATATAATTTGATTTATAATAAGAATAAAAATTGGCTCCAAAAATTTTGCCAAACAGATATTAAGCTGAAAATATTTTCAAGTGATTTTAATGAAAATATGTCGAAAAGTTGGTAAATTGTGTCTTAATTCAAAAACTGAAGAGCAGTAGACTTTTGAATTTTAAATTTAAGAAATCTCAATTGTTATAGTGTGTAATAAATATTGTCAGTTTGAATCAGTAGAAATCAGAATTTCGAATTGTTATATTAAAATATTGGTGTTAAGTGTTTTTTTAACGGCACTCATTTTTAATAAAAACATTAAAAAATATCATTTTGATAATCCGATCATATGTTTTTGTTTTTTTTTCAAAATTTGTTAAAAATAAAAATCACTTACAAAACTTTCTTTCAGTGTATATTTTTTTTTAATATTCTAAAGGACTGGATTTTTATGACCTTGACTAATTTTATTCATTTTAACACAATAAAGTGAAAAAAAATCTTCAACATTTTCTTTTTATTTTAACATAGTTTATGATCTCCACAGGTTTTCTTGGATTTTTCACGATCTGTCTAAGCAACATAGTGGAATTTCCACAAACTCAGGTTATTAATCATAAGCAGAAACCGAATACTCTTCAAATTAAGATAAAATAAATAAATCCTTTTATTTTTAACATTTTGTAGCAGCTTACCATTTTGTTAGAAATATAATCCACTCATAAAATTGTCAGCAATGAAAATGGAAAAATTGCACTAAACACTCACTAATGAAGTTGTGTTCACTTGGAAATATTAATATTTTTTTTTTTTTTTTTTGTAGTAAAAAAAATCACTTCAATTTTGAGCAAAAATTGTTGGTGTTTTTTGCCTTTTTTAAATCTTTAAATGCTTATATTAAAAAAGCAATAAAGTATATTTTTTTATTATTAATATATTTGAAAAAATTTTTCGTTGAATTTTCTGGGAAATTTTTTTCTTCAACACAAATAAAAAATATATCAACCGATCATGCGCGCATGCGCATTTGCACTGAAGTATTCGCCTGATTTGTTACAGGTAACTACTTGCTGCTGCCAAACTATCGCAACCATCCAAACAAACCAACAACTAAAAGACAACAAAATCAAACCAAACAAAACAGCTAAAACAACAATGTGCAAGTTTATCACTGGTAAATGAAAAACAACAATTGTTGTAATTACAATGAGAGTAGATTAGATTCCGAAGAGGAAAACTAAAGAGAGTTGAAATTTCTTTATAACAGTATCTGACGGATGGTTATAGTTTTTTTTTGTTTGCAATTTCTGTAACAGTTTGTAATACTTTCATAACTGTTATACTGTATTTTTTTATGTATTTAATGTAAAAATTTGTCAACTTACGGCTAACTAAGAGTGATAATTGAAAGAGTTTTTCTTAAATATATAAATCATACAAAAAAAAAAAAACACCATTACAATCATTCATTCATTCAGTCATCCATTTACACATTCATAAGTAATAATATGCAGAAAATTTATGATCCAAGTTTTGAAATTAAGTCATAAATTTTATTTTGAAATAACAAAGTTATCAAATGCAAACATTTTCTGGACACAATTTTTACATCGAATTGAAGGCACTTTTGTAATCGATTTGCAAATAAAGAAATGATTTAGAGAATATTGCGTCGTTGAAGTTAAACACTAATGGCCAGTTTTTTACTTTGCATTGAAATACGTATTTTGTTAATTTGTATACCCTTTATTTACTACACAGAAAAAATTATTAGTAGTTTTTTATCAATTAAAAAAATTATTGTAAAAGTATTAAAACTTAATTAATGTGATAATTGAATCAATTATTTTTTTGTTGAACGAAAATTAAAAATATAATTTTGATTTAATTAACATTTTAGTTGTTTTGAAATAAATTTTGAATTAAAATAATAATCAAATAACAAAAAATTATTTCGTTTAAAATAAAAGAATTTTAACTTGTGAAATTGTTTTTGGAAATTGTCAAAATCAATCAACACATTGTTTGAAACGGCAAATTTTTTTGATAATTTTTATACCCTCCACCACAATTAGTTGTGAAGAGGGTATATTAAGTTTGTCATTCCGTGTGAAACTTTTTTATTATTCATCTCAGACCCCATAAAGTATATATATTCTGGGTCCTTGAGTAATTCTAAGTCGACTTAGCCGTGTCCGTCTGTCTATTCGTCTGTTGAAAACACGCTCACTTACGAAAAACTCAAAGGAACTAAACAAGCTGGGTGTCAAATTGCTTGTAGTTATCCTAAGCAATTTGGGATTGAAATTCAGCAAAATCCGTTTAGTAGGATCAGAGCTATGAATCAAAATGTGGAACCACCACCTAAAAAAAATTTATAATTTTGTTACAAAAACTAACATAAATGATGGAATAATACACAGAACGACATAAGATTTTCCAAGAATTCGTCTCAACAGGAAATCACGCTGTAAAATTTCGTGAAGATCGGTCCATAATTTACCCTAGGCTCCATATAAACCCTACTCCCGGAAAACAGTTTAGTACGCCTAAGACCATAATTAATAATGTTATCATAACAAAATTTGGCTCGTCACAGTTTTAATCGAATTAAAATGATACTGTGAAGTTTCGTGAAGATCGGTTCATAATTTACGCTAGGCCCCAAATAAACCTTACTTTCCGAAAACAGTTTGGTACGCATGAAACCGTAAAAAATAATGCTATCATAACAAAATTGGGTACATCAAAGCTTTATAGAACTAGGAAATAGACTGTGAAATTTCGTGAAGATCGGTCCATAATTTACCCTAGGCCCCATATAAACCTTACTCCCGGAAAACAGCTTAGTACGCCTAAAAACGTAAAAAATAACGCTATCATAACAAAATTTGGTACATCACGGTTTTATAGAACTAGAAATGCCACTGTGAAATTTGGTGAAGTCGGTGCATAACTTACCTAACCCTCATTTAAAACCCACTCTGGTAAAATAATTAAATTCGTGCTAAACTTTCTTCCAGTTTAGCTTTATATGGCAAGAAAAAATGTTATGCAATTTTGTGATATACGGTTCATAATTTACCATAGATTCCATTTTAGCAGCCTTCTGAAATTCACTGCAAACGCTTAAACTAATTGCACTGCTGTATTGAAATTTATGTTTTTTAATACCACAAATCGTTCTGCAGAATTTGGGATGATTAGTTCATAGCTTACCATGGCTTTTATATAATTTGTTCTCCTGAAAATCATTTTAGTTCAGTTTAAACTGATATTCTACTCATGCTTTTTAAAATTGATTCTGATTGTCGGTCAATAATTTTATATAGGTCTAAGCCGCAACAAATTTTAATGCAGATGTCTGTTTTTACAAAGATTACAATAATAAATAAACATCATACAGATATAACTCCTAAAACATTCGAAGTGTCGGTGGAGGCTATTAAAGATTCGGCTCAGCCGAATATATCATTCTAACTTGTTTTAATTGAAATTAAAAATATCATTTATTGAAAAAAAAAATATTCAAAATTGTAAATTTTTACAATTTTTAGTAATCAATCATTTTGGTAATAGGTGCAAAATCAACAAATGGGTTGCTTGATTCTATGAATTTGGTATAAAATTGGTGATTAGAGAAAATTTTTAATTTTTTCTGTGTACAAGGGTATATATAAGTTTGTCATTCCGTTAGTAATTTTAACCATATTGATTTTAGACCCTATATAAGTATATTCTGGGTACTTATGTGGAGCGAAGTTGATATATCGATGTCCGTCTGTCCGTTGAAATGGGTTTTCCGAAAACCCCAGAAAGGATGAGTACTTGATCATTACATTCACTTATAAAATTATTACAGTAACTGATTGTAGTTTAATAAATTGGTTTTCGGTACTGTTAAAATTGAATAAAAATATAGTTATTTTACAAATAATTTTATTTTTCAACATTTATGTTTGTTATTAAAAAAACAAACTACCAAAAAATAATGTTTTTCCGTATTTTTTTTTTTGCTAATTTGTTTGATTTTTGTCGGTTGAAATATATTTTTTAAAAGTAAAAACTATGCAATTTTAAGGAATATGATGTTCAATAAATAAAAAATTTAGAAATTAATGAAAAAATCATTTGCTTTAAATGAAATGTTAATGATCCGTTTTTTAAATGAATTTTAATTTGTTTATAATGAATTTTCGTTTGAATTTAACTATATAATATTTTGAGTGTATGTATTTCGCATACACTTTGTTTGCTATTGAAATTCAGCCAGATCGTTCTACAAATAACATGAGATATGAACAAAAACCACGACTGCCTCTTATTTTTTTTTTATAATATTTTTATGTATCTCTGGAGAATGGCAGGAGCCAAAGTTTTCAAAATAGTATTATTACACACCGTCCAGACTATTAATTGTTATGTGTGTACAAGAACAAAACATTGACAGAACTAACGACGCACAATTGCTTATAACAATCAGGCAACCATAACAATCAAGGTGGCGTTTATTTATTTGGCAATACTGCAGTGATGTTGGACATCGTTGAGCGAACAAATATTTTAACAGCGCGGTTTTAACAAAAGTAAAACATCGATTACAGCAGCCTTCACCATCCAAATTCATGTGTGCACAAGAAACTATTTGTTGTTTCCACATAGCGATGGCTAATCTAGACGGTATTTTATAAAGAGACCAAACACCAAAGCAACTCATGCAAAAGTGCGAAGATTTTTTTTAAAAATCATTGTTGAGTTCAGCAATGCCAATCGCTCGTCTAATGTTGCTAGTATCTTCTGTGAAATAGTCCAATTTTTTGGCCACTATAATCATGCGACTCAACGTTAACTTTGAAATACTGTTGCGGACCATTGGCAAGTTTAAGCAATATTACTTAAAAACAAGTAAGAGTGCTATATTCCGCCGTGCCGAATCTTATATACCCTTCACCATTGTGCGAGTAGAATAGAGAGCAACTACATAAATTTTAAAAATTTTACATATACATATACATACATATTTACAATACTAAAAACTTCATTATAAATGAAATTTAAAAGGCGAAAAATGGTAAATATTTTTTTTAAATCGTTTTTAGTTTCTGCTAGCTGGCCCGGCAAACGTTGTTTTGCTATATGACTTATTTCTTTCAGATGTTACAGTGTCTGCTTGCCAAATTTTAAGAAAACCTGTTGATTAGTTAAAAAAATAATAAAAATTAAAGGCTTTAGTTCTTTATAGATGTTACACTATTTGCCCGCCAAATTTCAAGGGAATCAGTTGATTAGTTAAGAAGATATAGGGAGGGGCAGCTTTTACTCCTCTTGCCGTATTGCATGCCCTTTCTCTTTCAGATGTTACAGTGTCTGCATGCCAAATTTTAAGAAAACCGGTTGATTAGTTAAGAATATATAGGAAGGGAGCTTTTACCCCTCCTGCTTCACGCCCTTAATAGTAAAAACTATAGGCTATTGTACTTTCCAGCTGTAAAACAATTTGGCTGCGAAATTTCGAGAAGATATTGGGATCGGAAGTTTTTACCCCTCTTGCCCTATTTCACATCCCAGTCCCTATTTCCTTTCAGATGTTGCAGTGCCTGCATGCAAAATTTTAAGCAAACAGGTTGATTAGCTAAGAAGATATAGGGAGGGGGAGCTTATGCCGTATTTTGCGCCCTCTAGCGATATAAAATATACTCTACGACCTATTCTCATGCCTAACAAAAACACATACAAAATTTCATAATCAGTCAAGCCGTTTCCAAGGAGTTCAAAATGGAGGGCATTTTGTTGATATTTGTGTGGGAATATATAGGAAAAACTAAATGCCCTATCTTCGGTGAAGGGTATGAAAAACAAACTTAATTATAAAAAAAAAGATTAATTTTTGGGATTTCAGTATTTTGGTCATAACTCTGCTATTTCTTAACCGATTTGACAGATTTATATACCGACGTGTTAAAGAAGAAATTTGCCAGTTATTTTGGCTATAAAACTCGGGAAGATCTATGGTTCCTGAAATATATGGCGTAACCATAGGGCATATTACAGTAAAAAAATTCAGGTTTTTATACAATTTTTAATACTTTTTGTATGAGAGGTACCACGCCTACTTCTCCAATCCCGCCCACATTTTGTAGGATGGTGTATATTTATAACCTAAATGTTTGTACCTAATTTTAAAGCTTTGGCTCTTGCCGTTCTCCAGATATACAGAAAAAAGTAATAAAAATACTACAACCACAAGGGATTTTTTGGAAAAATTAGAGGCAGTCGTGTTTTTTTGGTCATATCTGAGCCATTGTGGGACCGATCTCGCTGAATTTCAATACCAAGAAATGGTGGACTATATATGACATAAATGTAAAACAACGTAGCCGCTATCATGTCTGGAGTCTCCGGAAAACACATATCAAACGCAAGACGGACAGACGGACGGACGGATGGACGGACGGACGGATATCGTTAAATCAACTTCTCTCCTCATGAGGACCCAGAATATACTTTATAGGGTCTTAGATCAATATTGTAGAAATTACAAACGGAATGACAAACTTATATATACCCTTTTCCACCTGAGGTGAGGGGTATAATTAGTCAATAACCACTATTTAGCAAAATTCGGGTTACGCCACCAGCCTCAAAACTTGCAATGCGCAATGAATCTAAACTACTGGTAGAGCAAATGTGTCAAAGGGTTTTTAAAAGTTAGCTCGGGTTTTTGAAACTTCGGCCCCTAAAAATTTTGAAGAGACGTATGAAATAAGTAAAAAAAAAACAAAAAAAAAATGTTCTTCTAACCTAAAAAGTGATTTTAGATGTCAGCAGTAGAATTGTATGACAATTCTTTTCTTAGAGTATATTAACCTTTAACTCTCATTTTAAGGGGTCAATTGTGTCCTTTTTTCCAACTTCAACTAAAACGCCACTTCTGAGTTTCTACACTTTCTCCAAATATTTTTTGGAAAGGTCTTGTAAAAAAAATCCAACAAACGTAACCAATAAATTGATCAAACTTTGGGTTTATTTTTAACTATTTCTATTAATTTACTAAAAGCGAATAAATTAAAAATAAGGGGTTACATGTAGGACGTCAAATCTTAATAGGCATTTTTCTTAGAAAAATTTACCCTATATTTTCATTTTATGAAGTCTTTAAGTATTAAAAGTAATACACATTTGGGGGTTTCAAACGGTATGCTATCAAGTCATGTTGTCATATTGTCATAATATCCTAATATTAAACAATAGATATGGGGGATTCACAAGGTGTCATAAAGTGTTATGTCTTAAAATACTAACATGAAAAAATACGACTGTTGTGAACAACCCCTCATAATTCACTGTGCTATTTTCAATTTAATTCAACTGATTTAAAACAAATATAAAAAATAACTATTTACTAAAAATATAAATATTTTTTAATTCTAATCCATGAATTAATAAATTAAATAGATCTTACCTGACTATTTTCCATTTTTCAGACGCAAATCAGAAATAAATTTTATTTTGCTTGTTAACCAAACAGCAGAGTCTTAGGCCGACCTAATTTGGCGCCGCAAGTGATTTGTTGCAAAAATTGCTTATCGCAGGTTAAATTTGGATGTTAGCCGGATAAAATTGTATCATCAACGTAGACGGCTTACAAAAACTAATGCACAGGTCTCTTCGGATAAATTACGACAGCACAATAAACATAGCAAGCAAATTTCTATTTATTAAAGACACTTTTTGTTTACAAAGCAACAACAATATTTCTAAACCATTATAAAATGTTAACAACATAACATGATAAAACGCCTTGTGAATACCCCAATTGTGAAATAAAAATCAACGAAGCTATATTTTAAAACATTTATGTTTATAGAGTTTATAGATTAATAGCCAATTTTACCAAGTTCAGTTGTAATTCACTATCATTATAACTGTCAAAAAACTTATTGTTAATTGTAATAGTTAATCATAGCTGAACTTGGTGAAATTGGCCGTAAATATATAAAAAAATTGCTTGAAATTAGAAAATTAATTTAAGAAACAAACCAAATTTAACCTTCATAAGGTCTTCGGGTTAAATCTGGCCCATTTTGAAATTAAAATTTAGTTTTTTCTAAAAGTGAGTGGTTGATATTTTATGACTTTTATTTTTTTTCAATTGTCAACAACTACGTTAGGTTTTCAGAAAAAAATATTGACGAAAAAAAAAATTTATAAAATTTTTTGCACTTACACAGAAAAAATTATTTTTACAATTCAAACAAAAAATTTGTAGAATCAAACAATTTTTTTCTGAAATCGGTCCTATAAACAAATTCGCATATTCAAACAATTTATTTGCCTTTTGTTTATTGAAAAAAAACACTGATTTTTTCAAACAAATAATTTAACTGAATCAAACAAAAACTTTACTGAAATTCATATACTAAATTTCAAAATCAAAAAAAAACAGGTTTTTGCACAAGCAATGATGCGCACACAAGCAGGCACTGTATTAGAAGATGATGGCAGAGAGAGCAGGGGCCTAATTCTGGCAGTCGTGATCGAGTACTTTCTCGATTCGAAAGCAATTTTATTTATAATTCTTTCAGTCGATACTGAACGAATCGAAATTATTTTTTCAGTATTGTGAAACTCCAAATAATGCTTTACAACACTGAAGAAATAATTCCGATTCGTTCAGCATTGACTGAAATAATCAGATATTAAATTGCTTTCGAATCGAGAAAGTACTCGAACACGACTGCCAGAATCAGGCCCCAGAGCGGCCGACTGGCTTTGAGACACATTTTTTTGTTGGAATAATTTTTGAACGAAGTTCTTTTATTATACACACAATGTTTTTCGTCATCACTCACTGTTGCTGTATCCTTTCCTTTGCTAATGAAGAAGATATGAAACCCAAAAACGGCGACAGACCGACTCGATATGTTTTTCGTCATCATTATATTTTTGTATTTGATGTATTTAAGCAAACAGTTTGAAAAAATTTAATACGGGATTTTGTTTTTTTTAACCAACCTTGAAACCAACCAAAAATTTATTTTGTTTCTTATAATGTTGTTGTTGTTTCTGTTGTTTAAAAAAAATGAAACGTTTTTTTACCTGCTATTTTTTTTTTTTTTTTACTTCAAACCTCTTCATCTTTCTTACTGTTGTACTGTTTTAAATTGTCCAAAAATAGACTGTATGTGTTTTTTGTTGTAGTTCTTATATTTCACATTAGGAAGTGTTGCTTACGATCAAATAAAAAAATGCAAAAAACGACAACATTAAAAAGCGTTAAATATTTCATACAAAATTATGAAATCTTGAAACCAATAACGCGTGTATTATATTTTTGAATGGTTGTCAACATTTTTGTTGGTTAAATAAAAATCAAACAAAAATTTTAATTGAATCAGTAAAAAAAATTGTAGAAATTAAAAAAATTTTCAAACAAGCGTTTGTTTGAAAATAATTCGGCAATAATTTTTTCTGTGTAAGGTCTTCGGGTCATATTCGACCTGGAGCGAAATTCTTAAAGTTTTATTAGAGATTTTCAGTTGTTAATTTTTTTTGTCCACCTTCTGTCATAAGCATTATTTTGAAGTGTTCTAATAATGAAGGTAAATGTGTATTTGGTATTAATTGGACTGAAGTTGGCATTTATTGGTTCACTGAATTGTATAGATGAAATAATGAAAGTACGGAAAGTATGTGGAAGGAATAACCTTCTTATTATAGCAATCATGCCGTTAATAAAGTTAAAAATTCTTTTGAGACTAATAAGATTTGAAAACAAGGATACACGCAGTGAGCTATAAAATATATGGGTTGATGAGCTATGCCTAGAATATACAACCGTATACAGGTGGCCTTCAAGTAAAATACTAGATATGTATATTAGCACACAATGTATCATTTTGTATCATTACCATCAGCAAAACTTGGCTGGAATGAAAACTGTTTTGCCAAACGTCCAGATTTTTTAAAAAAGTTAGGTTTTTAACTTGCCGTTTCCAATACCAGGAAGCTAAAAACATTACCCAAAGCCTTATTTTCACGAAAAATTGCAAATAAACTACACGTAATAGTTGAGCAGAAGCAGCAGCGGTCATCTTCAACCAAAACCAAGTAAAAATATGCTTACCAGTCAAAAAAACGTCCAAATAAATCCTTGGCAATTATGTCCCAAAACAGATAACACAACACAAGATGTGTATTGCATCTGTAAAAAAGGTTTATGCAAACTGCATTCGAAAACAATAACCTTGTTCTAACAATGCAATAATTAATAATCAAATTTATATGGTTTTATAAAAACTTTATTCATTGCAGACATTTTCAAGTTAGTTAAATTTGCTACTAATACTATATGTACTTTTGAATTCGCAATAAATGTTAACAACAAATACTGCTTCAATATCTATCTATCTATCTATATATAAAATAGGATGTGTGTATGTATGTATGTATGTATGTATGTATGTATGTATGTATGTATGTATGTATGTATGTATGTATGTATGTATGTATGTATGTATGTATGTATGTATGTATGTATGTATGTATGTATGTATGTATGCATGTATGTATGTATGTATGTATGTATGTATGTATGTAACTTATGGACTCCAAAACGGCTGGGCCGATTTTGATGAAATTTTCAGGGAATCTTCAGAATATTCAGGCGGGTAACACTGTGATTTTTTGATTTTCGGTCTGCGGGCGGAGGGGCGTGGCAAAATCCAATTTTCATATTGCACCACCAATGACTTCTAAGTAATTTGGACGATTTTTCTTTAAAATGATTGCCATGGTCCAACTTAGGTTTTAACGGAAAGAAAATTTTGCCCAGCCCACTTTTTTCGATTTACCTAAAATAAAAAACGGCTCCATCGATTCGACTAATTTTTCTTTTAAATGTTCGTATTTTCCCATTTTACGATTTCATTGAAAGAAAAATATATCACGTCTACTTTAACGCCCACTTTTTCTATTAAGCGTATAACTTGAGAACGGCTTGACCGGTTTGGACGACTTTTTCTTAAAAATCATCGCCATGGTCCAACTTAGGTTTTTACGGAAAGAAAATTTTGCCCCGCCCACTTTTTTCGATTTACCTAAAATCAAAAAACGGCTCCATCGATTCGACTAATTATACCCTTCACCACAGGTGGAAAAGGGTATATATAAGTTTGTCATTCCGTTTGTAATTTCTACAATATTGATCTTAGACCCTATAAAGTATATATATTCTGGGTCCTTATGAAGAGAGAAGTTGATTTAACGATATCCGTCCGTCTGTCCGTCTGTCCGTCTTACGCTTGATATGTGTTTTCCGGGAAAACCAGACATGATAGCGGCTAGGTTGTTTTACATTTATGTCACATATAGTCCACCATTTCGTGCTATTGAAATTCAGCAAGATCGGTCCACAAATGGCTGAGATATGATCAAAAAACCACGACTGCCTCTAATTTTTTCCAAAAATCCCTTGTTGTTGTATTTTTAATTGCTTTTTTCTGTATATCTAGAGAACGGTAAGAGCCAAAGTTTCCAAATTAGGTACACACATTTAGGATGTCAATACACACCACCCTACAAAATGTGGGCGGGATTGGATAAGTGGGCGTGGTACCTCCCGTACAAAAAAAGTTAAAAATTGTATAAAAACCTAAATTTTAGGGCTGTCATATGTCCTATGGATATGACTTATATACCAAAATATCGGAAATTTTTAGAACATATTTTATAAAGAACTCGGGAATATCGGTTCAGATACAAAAAAGTTATGACCAAAATTAATTTTTTTTTTTAAATACCCATTTTCGGTAACCATGGATCTTCCCGAGTCCAAGTTTTTATAATAAATGGTAAATTTCTTGCTAAACACGTCGGTATATAAATCTGTCAAATCGGTTAAAAAATGGCTGAGTTATAATCAAAATACTGAAATCCCAAAAGTTACTCTTTTTATTTATAATTAAGTTTTTTTTTTATAATTAAGTTTGCTTAAATATATGTACACATATATAGGTATATATATATATATGCCTAAAAGCCAATTTAATGGAAATATTATTTTTAAGCACGTTGGTATATAAATCTGCCAAATCGGTTAAAAATGGTTAAGTTATGTGCAAAATACTCCAAAAAAGGACTAAAAACATTAACATTTTTATAAAAGCTAAAATTTTAGAGCTGTATTATGACCTATTCATAGGTTTTAGATATCAAAATATCGGAAATCTTTAGAAAAACTCGGAAACTTAGAAAAAAAGTAATGTCAAAAATATAGTTTTTTTTTTAATACCTATTTTCGTGAACCATAGAACTTCCCGACTACAAGTTTTATCACCAAAGTAAGTGGTAATTTTATACTTTAAGATGTCGGTATGACCAAATACTGAAATTCGATCAAAACTTAACGTGCTATATATTAAACTTTTAATATATTTAATAGCACGCAATCATGTGCAAATAATTAAATAAAACTAAACTATATATATTTTATAAATATACATATATATATACATATATTTAAAGATATATATAAACTTCTGTTCTTTCCAAACCATGGTGAAGGGTATATAAGATTCGGCATAGCCGAATATAGCACTCTTACTTGTTTTTCTTTTAAATGTTCGTATTTTCCCATTTTACGTTTTCATTGAAAGAAAAATATATCACGTCTACTTTAACGCCCACTTTTTCTATTAAGCGCATAACTTGAGAACGGCTTGACCGGTTTGGACGACTTTTTCTTAAAAATCATCGCCATGGTCCAACTTAGGTTTTTACGGAAAGAAAATTTTGCCCAGCCCACTTTAACGCCCACTTTTTTCGATTTATCTAAAATCAGAAAACGACTCCATCGATTTGACTAATTTTTCTTTTAAATGTTCGTATCTTTTTAACGGATTTTCAAAATCGAACGCAAACATTTTTCCTAATTTGGGCAGGACAACGTCTGTCGGGTCAGCTAGTACTGAATAAATCTAGAAATAAATTATCAGCTTTAAAAACATACTTAATTGCAAAAATGGAGTTTTTATATAAAATTTTCTATTTGGGTCAGATTTGACCCGAAGATCGTTAACGTCAGTAAATTTGAAGACCTTATGAAGGTTAAGAAACAAATTCTATACATTTTGTGCAACTATGTGTGTGGGGAAAATTGCTTTAATAAAAATATATTACAGCATTGTTATTGTTTTTCCGTCTTCATATTTTGAAAAATAAAAAACAGAAAGTTTATTTCTGCAAAAATTTTATAACAAGTTCAAAGTAACATATAAACCAAAATATTAAGACATTTTTAAGATACATACATACATTTAAACATGAAACTATGGCCAAATGTTTTGTTTGTGGTGTTTGCTTTTTAAATGCAAATGGTATCATTTCGTATATTAAATGCCATAAAATGTAAGTCATTCCTTTCACGTTAGACTTTTTAACTGTATTTTTTATATTATTGTTGTTTTATATTGAATCAAACCAAAAGCTAAACTAGTAAATAATTAACAAGGTTTTTAAGTTTTTCAAGAATTTAAGTATTTTATTAGAAGAAGAAATCATCATACATTGAAAGTTTTGCTTATAACTGTGCGTAGTAGAATTTACCTTATCAAACAAAACTTTTTTACCCCCAATTTCAGTTAAAACTAACTATTACTTTAACTTCCAGTTAACAATATGTTTTGACAGCTATAACTGATATATAATAATAACTGAACGTGGTGATATTTGGGGTTAGTCACATTTCTATTTAACTTTAGAATTTGAAATTGAAAAATTCTGGGTACAACTTATCATCGAACATTTTCAACAGTTAAAAAAAAATGATTCCATTGCCCCAAAAATTTTGAACTAAAATTGCATAATTTGAATTTAATAGCCGGCAAAAAACATGTATAAAATGGAAAATAAAGTAAATGTAAACATTGTGTAAAACTATATTTTGGGTGCTTAAAAAAAATATGAACATTCGGAGAGCACAAATACAAATAAAAGGAAGGTGACAAAAATACTAAACACGCAAAGTACCACTTTAAGCGGTACTATTAAGTAACAATATTCAGAGCAAAATATTAATGAAAAATGTTTTTTTATTTTTTCTCTGAACTTTTAAACTACACACCAGGAATATTAATGAGGCCAGCGTTGGGCACTAGACATTTTAACTCTGTGTTTAGATAGTAAAATTCATTTTTGTAAATCTGCTGCTTTTGTGATTATTTCAAATAAAAATAGAAACAAACATAAGTTGTATATTTTTTTCTATTTACCCAAACCAAAAGATTGTGTGGTATCTTTTAATTACAGTCAGTGTTTTTATGATTTCATTTGAGAAAATTTGATCCCATTTTAGCCAGTGACTAGCGGTTGGGGGCACAAGCAGTGCAAGTACAAGTAATAACTTTTTTTTATTTTGTTTATTCAAAATTAAAAAAAAAATTACCACGCACTTGACATTGTTATCACGTTTAATACCAAAATCCAAACTGTAAATAAAAATTTAAACCTCCTCTCATTTGGTTACGTGTAAATAGTTTAAGTCTCTTTTAAAGTGGTTGCCTGTAACAAATTATTGTTAACAAAAGCAAATGTGCTATATTCGGCTGAGTCGAATCTTATATACATTTAGCCATAATACGAATATTGAAAATCAAGTTATTTTTCAGCTCATATTGTAGGGGCATTATCGTGTTAACATCGTTATTTCAGCAAAATATTTGTATTGGCCCTTGGTGAGTTTGTAGTTTTCGATCATTTTTAAAACCAAAAAATATCATATATAGAGAAAACTTATTTCGCCCAAGTCCGAAGTTAAAGCAACTTAAGGAGTCAGACCTCTTGGTGTTACAATTACTAGGGTAAATAACAGTTGTATGCACCTGCACTTGGGAAGCGCCAAACATCCAAACGACAGGATTTTCAAACGAGTTAAGCCCAAAACCGCGCAAAGAGAAACATTTACACGAAAAGTTGATTTTTCATGCTTGTGAGAAAGTTCGACCTATAGAGGTATCATTGTAAAATCAACTTCTTATAAGAACCCAGAAATAAATACATACTTAAAAGGGTCTTAAATCAATATTGTACAAACTTCAAACGGAATGACATTTTATACATACCCGATATCAACCTGTGTTGAAGGGTATAACATTAAAAAGTATTTAAACGTTTTTTTTTTCTCTTGATGTTTCCTTTAAAGACGATTATTTGCAGACGTGTTTGGGCTGCATTCAAAAATTTGTATCGAATTCAACTAATGAACGCATGGTTCAATTGAAGGCTGCGTTCAAGTTTTGCATTTTAATAGAACTTCATGAATTTTTAATGTTGTTTAAACTTTTTTTCTTAACTGTATTATTTGCCATTTGTTTTTTTTTTTTTTAAATTTTGTTGGTTAAATAAATTGTGTAGATACTTTATTTAAACAAATTTGCGTTTTATGCAATTTTTGTTTTGTCTTGTTGTATTGAGTGCTTTTTGTCAAACTGATTACGCATTTTAACTTTTTACTACTTTCACTGATTACGAATAAACGCGTCTAATATATTGAGGAGACAATTGAGAAGTGTTATGTAAAAATTAAGATTTTTAAATTTGATCATCTGATGTTTTAGAGTTTTAGTGAATTGATTTTCAAATTGTATCATTTTGAAAATTGAATACAAATTTATGGTGGCCAAATTTTCAAATATTTAAAATGCAAGGCGCAAAATAAACAAATGTTTTTTTTTAACAATTCTAATCGTCACTTTAAGTAAAATAAATAAAAATCATTGAGCATTATGGTTAATTTAAAAGAATCAATGTGATTTAATTGAAGGTTTTAAGATAAAACCGAGTGCTTTGGAAATATCTGTAAATAAAATATGTGCATATCAAGTTCTAAGCATTTCAAATCAAAAATAACTTTATCGTTAGTAAAATTTGCTTAAAAAGTTGTCCATTTTCAATTTGAAATTTAATTATTTTTACCGAAGGAAGGAATTTTACAACATGGAACTAATAAAAATTTATTGATAACACTGTGCTCGAAATTTACACTTTTTTTAGACAAGCTGGGCACTTGTCGTTTTAACCTAATTCGGGTACGCTGAATCCAGTAGTGCTAGCCGTTTTTTAGGTTGGTTCTTGTTTTCGAAATATATCGTTATTTCGAAAATGGAGGAGGTTGCGCAACATATGGTTACTCAAAAACGGTTTAGCTTATTGAAAAAACTAAAAAAAGGAAGTAAAACTTTTTTCTAATATGCGCAGTCTTTTTAGAAACATAATAATTTTTTCTTTATCAAAATTTCGAAATTTTTGAACAAACTGTATCTAGGCTTCTAATTTTTTGCAGACATATAAAAAACGAAGCTGAATACAAAACAAGCCTTAAACTACATTTACATTAGGCCGAAATCTTGTAGATTAGATTTAAAATCTTCTTCGAAATCTAGTGCGTTTACATTATACTTTTTTAACATTAGCGAGATTTTGTTTTTATAACAAAACAACTCTTCAGCTCAGTATTGGTTTGACCTACCAACCATTTTAATGTTAGGTATTAGGTATATATATTTTGAATACCCCCTTGTTGAATCAAAAATCTGTTTCGCGAATCTTTTTGTGGTTTGTGAGATATAAAGCATTCATTCAGGACATTGCATGTTGAATTTCATGTTTTGAGGTCAAATATTAACGATTATTAAAAAATATCAGTTGTAGAACCAAAAACCTGAAGGAAGATATTAAATTTCCCGTATTTCCCATTTTAGTACTATTTTTTCCCCCCATTATAGTATCAAAAATTGCAAAATATTTTGTAAAAAAGTACCAAAAATAGCTACGATTTTCACCCCTTAAACGTTCGAATTTCGAAAAAGTACCAAACCTGTATTCGTATTTTTTTGATAAGTTTCGAATGAGGTATAAACTTTATTTCTAGGTCTATTGGATCAAAAGATAGATGGGCTGACAAAATCGTACCAAAATTCAGGTCTTACCCGTTTTTACCCTAAAAGAGCCGAATTTCAAAAAAGTACCACACACCTGTCTACTTATTTTTAAAAAAAAAACAACGATATGTATTACATTATTTTGTATCTCTTTTAGTTTTGGAGATAAAAGGTTTCCGAATTTACCCTTTTTTAACCCTTAAACATTCGAATTTTTAAAAATCCCGTCTTTGTGGATGGATTTGGGGAGAGATCCACCTCCGGTCCAAATTTTAAGTCTTTAGCTTCAGGCGTTTAGGCTGTACGATCATGAATGAGTCAGTCCCTCACGCACCAAGTATACGTATGCAGCACAAAAAGCCACTTTTTTAATTTTTTTTTTTTTAGGAAAGTGGCGTATGCGGTACAAAACAATATTTTTCATTTTCAAAAAAATACTATTAAGTTCTAACTTTATTCATGAAAGTGCGCAAAAATTTAAATTTTTCTTCAAAACATATACCGGAAGCAGTGGTAAAAATATAAAAAATTCTATCGGGTACATTTTGAGAAATCTTCATGTAAATCTTCTTTGTCATTTTTCTCCACTCCGACTTTTTGGCATATGCGCAAAACCAATTCTGAGCTGACGAACTGACTAAAAGTTTTTTCGTTACACATACAAAACACAAAAAGAAATATACATTAAAAAAATTTGCATTACCTTTTATTAATAACACGGTGCTACAAATGAGCACTTTTTTTTTATACTTGAAAAGCGACCTAGTGTAGGTTATAGACCTTACTGAGTAGATCATAAGTCAATTTTAAAAAGAAACACCCTCAAATTTCGGAGTTATTCCGAAAAAACCCTTTTTGGGTAGGTTCGAGTACTTATGAACACGTAACTCAGTTGATTATTATCCGATTTTTATTTTTTAAACGGTTTCAGAAAGAAGAGACATGTGCCTTTCTAAATGTATACACTTTTTTGGTATGTGTATACAATTTTTGTAGTGATATTCTTAATTATATCTGATTTTAATTTGATTTTTTCTCGATTTTTCAAATTTAGTGCCATTTTTTTAAATTAGTTTGTTTAGAAACATACCAATATGTATACATACTATTAAAGCTAATTTAGTTTTGAGTTAAACCAGCTTTCATTTAATAAAATCGAACAAATAAAAAAGTTATTAAGGTTTTTCAAAAGTGAAAAATGTAGCTTTTTCAAATATTGTTCAATAGACCGGGTCGACCTCCATAAAAAACAAAAATTATGCCAATCTCCCCGTACAATGAAAGTTATGTTAATAAAGTTTCTAAAACAGGAAATATTTTTATTTTTTTCTGCTACACCCACAAATACAGCCCTTTTGGTTTTTTATATATAGCGCTGCCATTTAAAGTCTTATCTCATCAAATCGCATATCGGTGTTCATGGCTTCACAGTGGCTTCATTTTTAATCCGATTTTAAAGTCTTGGCGCCACTTATGCCATCTCAGATCCTCAGCCCAAATTTGTTTGTTTTGTAAGCATTTTATGTCAATTGTAATATTTTTGAAAAACACACAAACGCAATGACAAACCATACTTTGGTATGTAGAGTGTGTATAAGAAATAAATTGCTTATAATTTTGAAACCTTTTAGAACATTGTTTAATTCATAAAAAAATTTAATATATTATAATTTCAGAAAGTAAAGGACATTGTGAATACTTCCCTTTTAGTATATTTTTAATTTAAAGTTTACTTCGGAATAGTGAAGGGTATATTAAAATTCTGCATTACCAAGTGCAATGCACTCAAGTAATAAATAAATGTCAAAATACCAAACGGCAAAATTAAAAGAAAAAAAAGTGCCAAAGTGTTAACTGCATTCAAGCTAAGAAAAACGTATTAATAATAATTCCACTAGTGAGTACCGAAAAAAAAATTTTGCCACCATTACACCTCAAATTGGGATACAGGAAGCAGTTCGTAAAACACCTGGATACACTTGGATTTTACACTTAAAATCAGTTTTTCCAAGAATAGCTTAAGCAGAAATAAAAGATAGTAAAAATGTTTATTGATTTCTAACCATAATTGTTCATGATTGACAAAGCCATATTCTAGCCATAAACAATGATATCCGATACGATAAAATTGGACTTTAAATGACGATGCTGTATATATAAAACAAAAAGCGCTACAAAAAAACAATATTCCTGTTCTAGGGCGTGATTGATGAAATTTTTTTTTGGTTTGTATTGGCTTCTACCTGGTTAAATGTAATATGTACGTGAAAAAGAAAGAGGGGCTTAATACTAAGTTTAAGAAGGACTTTTTTGACACGTGAAAAATTTGGGGTGAGGATCCGTCGGATTAAAAATGAAACCACTGTCAAGCCATGAACACCGATATGAGATTTGATGAGATAAGACTTTAAATGGCAGCGCTATATATAAAAAACCAAAAGGGCTGTAATTGTGAGCGTAGCAGAAAAAAAAAATATTTCCTGTTTTAGAAACTTTATTGACATATCTTTCATTCTACGGGGAGACTGGCATAATTTTTGTTTTGTATGGAGGTTGACCCGGTCTATTGAACAATATTTGCAAAAGCTAAATTTTTCACTTTTGAAAAACCTTAATAACTTTTTTATTTTTTGTTCGATTTTATTAAATGAAAGCTGGTTTAACTCAAAACTAAATTAGGTTTAATAGTGTGTATACATATTGGTATGTTTCTAAGCAAACTAATTTAAAAAAATGGCACCAAATTTGAAAAATCGAGAAAAAATCAAATTAAAATCAGATATAATTAAGAATATCACTACAAAAATTGTATACACATACCAAAAAGTGTATACATTTAGAAAGGCACACGTCTCTTCTTTCTGAAACCATTAAAAAAATAAAAATCGGATAAAAATCAACTGAGTTACGTGTTGATAAGTACTCTAACCTACCCGAAAATGGTTTTTTCGGAATAACTCCGAAATTTGAGGGTGTTTCCGAACATTTTAAAACTGATTTGTGATCTACTCAACAAGGCCTTCAACTTACACAAGGTCATTTTCCAAGTATATTTTCAGTGTAGCACCGTGTAATCAACGATTATTTATTTTATCAATATTATTCGTCTTTTTTATTTTTTACAGTTTTTATAACACTTTTTAATTTTTTTAACAATTGTATTATTTAGTGCTATATTGAAAAAACCATAGTTGCATCATTAAGTACTACTAGATTTTGAGTAGATTTCGTCGAAATCTAGTCACGACGTAGATTTTGTTTTGTATGGGAAATCTAGTCAAAAACAACTAAATTTGGCTCGAAATCTCGTAAGTACTAGATTTTGCGTAAACGATTAAGATATGTTAGCAACTTTTAATTTTATTCACAAAAGTCGAAGCTTATTATAATTTAAGAATTTCATAAAACGCAATATTTGTATGGGAGCCCCCCTAAGAAGTGGTAATAAGGGGCAAGTATGTATCGAGAAAATGTTAAGGACAAGAAATTAATTGAGGTCGGACATAATTATATGCCACTAGGGGCGACTCCTGGGCATTTATGGAACTTTTTCTTCAATATATTTCTAGTCTAGGAAGAGAACATGCTGTTCCTTTTTCCCCTCTTACACATTAACTCAGACTTTCTGAAAAAAAACTTTCATAGTGTGATCCCAGACTTAGAAATAAATCGTTGACTTAAAAAAAAGTGGGGTTGGTGATACATTTGACCCATCTAGGAGCATCCTATTAGAAGCCCTGCTGCATTTTCCAATTTTTATGAATTTTTAAAAAACAAAAATTTCGAAATTTTGATAAAAAGAATTAATTTTTTTCAAATAACGGTATATCTCGAAAACAAGAGCTAGCACTACTGGATTCAGCGTACCCGAATTATGTTAAAACGCCATGTGCCCGGCTTGTCTATTTTTTTTAGCTAGCAAGTACCCAGTTTAACTGAGATCTCAGAAACCCAGTCTTAATACTTTAAACAAAATAATGAGAACAAAAAAAGCAAAACAGTGTTAGTCGTTTGGACGAATACGAATACATACTACCGAATAAAAAAAGCTGCGGGTCCATATGGAGCTGCCGCATTTACGCGAAAAAAGCGAAAATGTTTCATTTAAAAAACTCGAAAACAATATATAAATAAAATGAATTAAGTTATGTGAATAAAAAATATAAAGAGGACTCTTTTCATTTACAATAAATAATAATATGCTCTGTGGGAACTTCCTTAATGCAAATTATACAAATTTATTTTATTAATTTATATTTTTCCAAAAAATTATAATTTGTTATTATTAATGGACCAGAACGAATATGAGCAATATAAAAAAATTATCATCTTTTATTTTTCAGTTTCCAAACAAAACTTATTTTGAAACTTATTCACGACAATCATTTTTTTATTTTTATGTTTTGCAAAAAAATATTATTTTGTGCCGCATACGCCACGTTTCTTAATTAATTTTTTAAATATACCTTTTTTTGCTGCATACTAAGGGTCTTAAATTTACTGCCGTACATTGAGTGACTTGTTGTTGAGATAAAATTTTGTATTTTTTCATTGGAACTTATTTTATTTTTTGAGTTTAATAAGTTTAAATTAAAACATTTAACAATCGCCAAACAGTGGCGTGTACATCAATACAATACCTGAGCTACCTAAATAGTTCATATGGAGCAAAACCATCTTACATATTGGAATTTAAAACATAGACAGATCGCTATTTAGATTGACACTTACGCTGTGGATGTTTTAAAAAATGTGACAACAAGAAGGTAGTAGCACATGCCAGGTATCCGCTCGTTTTCCATAAAATTGTTTAAAAGGAAAGCGAATTTGAATAAATGTACCAATAATAAAAAAATCACTTGTTTTTCTGCCTTAAAATGTTAAAAATATATATTTTTCAGGTGGTATTTAAAACTCATTACCAATTCTATTTATTACTACAGATAAAAAATATACGACGTTTTTCTCGTTGTGTCCTTTCTTTCGCCTATTGCACTTAAATGCACTTTATTTGTTTACAGCCTTTGAAAAAAAATTCGTGTTTACAAAAAGGACAAAAGTACAATGTATTGCCTAAATTGCACAACAAACATACTTTATTTGCGTGGTGCCGTTATATTTAAGGTTTGCGCAAAATCATTTTGAAAACAACAACACGTTTTTACAAAAACTACCCCAAAGTACGAATTTTAACCGTGTTTTATCGCTCAAAAGTACTTTATTTGTTTTCTACCCTTATGTTTAAGAACATAGATTTCAAGTTCATGCCAAATTATTTCAAAATTTACAAAGAGTACCTAATGTAAAAGTTGTTACCCTGTTTTGCTCCTTAAGTGTGCTTGACTTGTTTCTGTCATTATTTTAACATCGCTTTCCAGTTCGTTCAAAATAATTTTAAATAAGAACTTGTTAGCAAAAACTACCAAGAGGACGAATTTTCAACCTGTTTTTGTCCTTCAAATGTACATTATTTATTTGTTGTCTTTATGAAAAATATCATAGTTTTTAAGTTTTTACCAATTTTTTTGAAAAACAAAAATGTTTTTACAGAATGTGCCAAAAGTATGAATTTTTCCCTTTTTTGTCCTTTATAGCTTAAATTTTTTAAATCTTTGTCTTTGGTGATAGTTTTAGCATACAAATAAACACACTTGTTAAATTTGCAGACTTAATGGAGTTTATTAAAAAGTACCCAAAATCCTCTTTTTACCTGCTGTAAAGCAAGGTTTAGAAAAAGTACCAAAAGTACGTATATTCAGCCTAATGGCCTTTTTTGGTTTTTGATGTTCTGCATCAACATAAATGTGCACAAAAATTTTTTGGAATCTTTCGACCAAAATTAGCGATTTTATTAACAAAAAACAAACGGCCCTATTTACAAAAGACTATATGAAAACGCTAGAAGTCCTAACTAATAGTTTGCAAAATATGTAACGTTGTCAATTCTCAAATAACTGGTAGGTTTTATAAGAAAAATTTAAGAAAAATAAATTATAAATAGTTAAGGGCGATTTATCAATTTATAATTTTAAATATTTTTTGTTGCTCCTGTAAAATTGCTTTTTGGGTAACGGTATGTATGTATTATGTGGATTGTTTTAACCATATGTGTATGTATATTAAATTTGTAATCAGATAAATTCACTTACTGAATTCAGTTTTAGCGAAAATTGGATTTTTCTAATTAAGAAGAACTCATAATCGATTATTTAATTATTTTTAATGAATTTCTTGGAACTTATAGCTTAAGTTATCTTTATTAATTTATTTAGGCCCGTGTTCACAACATACCGATAGCTTAAAGTAGACTTTAACCAGTCTTATAAAAAGTGTTCCATTATTAAAATTTTACTTTAACCTAAAGTAAGCGATTAAGTAAATTAAGGTTCATTCTACCTGGTAGGTTAAAGTTAAGTTGTAATAATGGAACACTTTTTATACGGCCAATAAAATCCCAACTTTTTTTTATTCAGCTTCAATATTCTATATTTTCGGGTATGTTCTAGAATCCGAATCCACTCGAAAGTGGATTACTTTAGCATTTTTGGTGTTCTACATTTCACATCCACATGTTTTTATTCGTTTTCAATTAGAGCAGTGATAACCAAGCCCCGAACTAAGAAAGCCCCGAACGTACGCACACAAAGATATTATGTGCTTGTGTGCGGTCGCAGAGACCGATGATAGTCTGATGTTTTGAAACGAACAAAGTTGTAATATACATGTGAATTGCCGACCGTGTCTGTGTGAAAAATACGATTATTGACTGGCTCGCGAGTCTATGGAGTGGTTATCGCTGAATTAGAGTATACTCTTACTATAGTAAGGGGTTCGTGAAAGTAAAATGAATCGACTTTAATTCTAATATGTGATAACATTTTTAACCAAAAAAAAAGATCTAGTTTTTAGTTTAGAACGGTCTTTATCCAATTTAATCAAAAATATATCGTTACCTAAAACGCAAAAGGCCCTAACTAACCCAAAGTTAAATATCGACTTTTTTTATTAATTTTGATGTAATTATAGCTAATTTTTTAACGCTCTTTATGTTATTTTCCGACAATTTGTTTTTTTTTTCAATTGATTTAGCGATCTTGAACTAGTTTTTGGGATTGTTTCAAATTTTGTAATTTTTCGCGAATTTTAGGCATGTTCGCGATAAAAGCGGTTTGTTCCTGTAATTTTTCTGATTCTTTACAGCTTTAACGATTTATAATAAAAAGTAGACTTTGTCATCATGCCGCTGTTAGCAAATTTTGGCGAATTTCCGCTAATTTAGCAATCTTTACCGAATTTTTGCCATTCCTAATAGTTTTAGGGACTCTTAATCAATTTTACGGCTTGTTTGAAATAAAAATTTTTTTCGCGAATTTTCGCTATTTTTGCAAATTGTTTTTTTTACTTAAGGCTGTTTTACACTATCACACAAGTCTTAAGACTTTTGGTCTTACAAAATGAAATGATTTTTGGTCTGATTGTCAAAAAATCAAAGAGAAATTTTTTTTCATTACATTTTGCTTCTACACTATCACACTTCAAATAAAAAGTAAAATCTTTGTGATTTATGAGATCCACTTTAGATTACAAAATAAAGACGAAAAAACATTTTATTAAGCATTGGAACATTGTTAGCTGGCGTATTATTCACTAACTTGCACATTTAAACTTGCACCTTGGTCCTCAGATATATTTTTGCTTTATTTTTAATATTTCTTTAATATTTAATAATTTTTATTTTGATGTGGCCGGCAAATTATTCAACAGCTGTTTTTTTATTTTCTTCTAGGGTGGAAAAGTTGATACAATCATATTTTTTTATTTTTTTTCGTCTGTGTACCGTATTTAACGATTTCTTACAACAAATATTTGTGATTTATTTAAATTTTAAAAGAATTCACTTGAAATTTTATATTTTTTTTATCGTTTTGCAATTTTTTATTAGAAAAAATAATATTGAATATTTGTGCACAAAATTTTAATTTTCCATCCCTGATTTTCTTCTTGTGCTTTTGTAAAAACACAATTCTGATAAAATGAAAAATCTAATCGTTTAGAAAAATTTCAAAAAATAGAGAGAACCATACGACTGCCAAATTTCTTTACGTATTTTTTGACATTTCATTACAAAATGTTTTTACACTATTTACATTATGAATTATTTGTAAGTTTTTGACATGTCTTAACACAAAGTATTATAGTCTAAAATGGCCTTTACCGACATTTTGGTTTTTTAACCAATTTAGCGATTATAAATAAATTTTTTTGTTTGTTCAAAAGTTTGCAATTTTTGGGAATTCGCTATAGAAGCGATTGTTTCCTGTGATTCTTTACAGCTTTCATAAATTTTAATAAATATTTTCCGTTGCTATCATGCTGCGGTTAGCAAATTAGCGATCTTAAGTTCAACTAATGTTTTTTCGAACAAAAATTTCAAATACACAAAAACATGCGGATTTGAGAACACCAATTTATGAATTTTGCGGATTCAAAAAATTTTTCGTTTTCAATTCGAGTCGAAAGCTAGAACATACCTGTTTGTCTATTGTACAGGAAACTTTAAAAAACTTATCAGGAATTAAAGTGAGTACATAAGTGTGGCAACTAGAGTCGCTTAAATAGGCAACACTTTTTTTATAATTCTCTAATTTATTAAAATGGCCCTAAGATATGCAATGCAATTTATATAACGCCCTCGTTATTAAAAGATAAAACACGAGAAATTATACAATTTATTTTATTTTATGTAAATAATTAGATACTTTTTTTGTATATAAACACTAAATTCTAATAATAAAAAAAAAAACAAAAAAATAATATGTACATTCTTAATCTAAAAAGTAGAAAAAACAGAAAAATATTTAATTTTCATCATCTTGTTTCATCACTTAATGTACTTGGTTTCTGTAAATAGCGACGTATTAGAGCCTCTAGAATCCAAGAAGCAGCCGCTAAAAATGTCATAATATTGAGACAATGTAAGGCAATGGCATAATTATAACGATCCCGCACCAAACCTTTAGACAAAAGGAAATTATTAGAGTTCTCTGATAAATAAAAGCATTTCTTTATGCACTTACCCACAAAAGGTCCAGCTGCTAAGGTAAATATACCGGATATTAGCAACTGCAAGCCCGAGGCCGCTGGTAATCGTTTTAAGGGTACACAACTAGGTATTACTAAAGGCCAAAATATTGTACGCACCCCTTTAAACACCCCAATAACGGCAAACGTTGAGATTATCACTGCAAACGAGCGTGTACAGGCCACCACTGTGCGTCCTATGGAAATTCCTACTACTCCTATTAGAAAGAATACTCTGTTATCCCAAGATATTTTTTCCGTTAAAAATGGCACCAAGAACCGAGTGGTTACATCAAGACCACCCAACACCGATATCGATAAAGTAATTTGAGACGTTTCCAAGCCGAAATCATTTAAAATAAATGGTGTCAATATGGAAAAATTTAATTCACCAAAATTTATAATGGTTAAACCAGCTACCAGGTTTACAAATGAAAAATCTCGTAAAAGATCTAAATCAAAAAAGGCTACTACTTTTTCGAAAAATGTTAGTTGTAAGTCTTCATTTGAGTCACTGCTTTCATTTTCTATATCAAAGGCTTCTATTTTATTAAGTTCCATTAACGCTCTCTCCTCGGCACAGGTACATTTTAATGAGCTTCCGCCATAACGGTGGTTTAGGCTACCTTTATGTAGTGTTTCATCTCTTTCTATATTAAAATTATTCGGCTTAAAACCGCTCTTTTGTTTCAATTCCTCATCTTCACTTATTAAACGATGTAGGCGTATGGTATTCTCAATATCTTTTGAGCTCGATATGGTACGAAAACGTAATCGCTTTTTTGAAGAGAGTGAAAGTCTTGAACCATACAAGCCATCATTGGCCCGTGATAACATGGGGGTACCCGGTTCAATAATCTCAAATCCTGGTTTATTTTCATCATCATCTTGATAAAGATACTGTGAAGAGAATATACCCGTCTCTTTCTTCTTTTGCATTTCACAGTATTTACATAAATGTTGTGATTGTTCCACTAACACAGATACCGGTCCGTTATCTTCATCAGAAGGCTTGGGAATGTGGTACTGTACCGGTTCAAATATTAAAGCAGCCATAAAGGTATGCAGAGATAACGCCGCAAATATGAATACAGTTCCCTGCACACCATACACCGCAACTAGAAATGTGACTATATGAGGCAGTACTATGGGACCAAAACCTGTTATGGTCCAGGAAAACCCAGCCGCTTTTCTTCTTTTGTTTTTGAAATAAGTATTAACGGCTAAAGATGAGGCCGAGACTGTGATGCCAGCACCAAATCCTACAGTTAAAAAACAGGTGGTTTAAATTTTTTAGGATTTTTGAATATTCAGTTAGTTAGTTATTTACTTACCAAATAATAGAGCAAACGTGATGATGTACCCTAAAAATGTTTCACAAAATGCTGTTAGCAGAATGCCCAAAAATATTAATATTGATCCAAACAGGGCCACTTGACGAAATGTGAAACGTTTGAACATGGGTCCATTGAGAAGACCTAAAATTTGTAAAAAGATATCATATTGTAAAAGTTTGTTTTAAATAAAATCTGTCAATATTCTGATATTGAACACAACATTTATTCGTTACAAGTACAGGGTGGGCAAACTTGGACTAATTTGATATGTTGAAATTTTTTATTTTGAAAACTTTTTACTTTATATTTATTTGCAGGTAATAAATAGTTTTAAAAGTTTTATAATAACTCACTGCAAGATAAAGTGTATAAACTGTTACATTTTATAATGTGTCCGGACAATCAATTCCTACACCCAGAGAAAAAACATGTTTAAATATGGTCGCCTCCAACAAAATTATTTTTAAAGAAAATCTTAAACATATTATGTTTAATTTAGCCAAATTATTGTCACCGACAACCATATTACGTTTAAATTATTCATCCCTCATGAGGCCACAACCATAATATGGTTGCCTCCAAACATGTTATGGTTCAAATAACTAACCAACCATAGCATGTTGCTCTTGGAAAAGATGAAAACACTATTGTTAATTTAAAAACGATAATATGGTTGTGACCTATTGATGGATGACTAATTTAAAAATATGTTTGTCAGTGAAAATAATATGGTTAAATTTAATTTTAAAAATAGTTTTGTTGGAGGTGACCATATTTAAACATGTTTTTTCTCTGCGAGTACAACACAAAGAAAATACCGGCAGCATTTTAATACTGCAACAGTTTTTTAGGGAAAACATGAGAAGAAGCTTAATAACCAATAGAGCAGTTGTGTGCTACTCATTTGGGAATCTCCATGTTGGAAAATGTTTCATGCCCCGTAGTTCTTAATATTACTGACATATCGTTATATATTGTGTTCTATATGGTTATAGAATAATTTACGAACGACGATATGCTTTAGGATCAAGAATGATAAAAACAAGATTAGGCATTGCGCATGTTTACAAAATATAACTGTTTAATATGACGTCACATCAGAATTTTATACACATGTTTGTTTGTATGTGTTTCAATATTTAAGCTGTACTTATGCTGGGTACACACTATGAAACGCATTTACGCAATCTAGTGAATTAAATTCATTTTCATTCATTCCAGATTGCATCAACATCAAAACGCTTTGATGTTTTCAGGTTGCATTGAAACAGATTGTATGTAGATTGCACTGTGTGTACCCAGCATAATACGCTGATGTGACGTAGATGCGCAGATACATTTCATTTTTTAAAGCTGAATGCGTTATCTTGTTTTCTTTGTATCATGCTTTAGGATGATGGTTACAGCTCAAGCCGCCACACACAATCAGTGATGCCAACTTTTTGAGAGCATAAGGCACTTTAAAATTTCAAAAAAGCACTAAAAGGCACTATTTCGAACAAGAAAAAAGCGTAAAAAAGCACCAAGGCATTTTTAATATTTAAATAAACACAAAACAAGTTGCATTAGGCTGTGCTGAATATTATATACCTCCAAAATTCAAAACAAAGGGACGGCGTTGATGGGGACCATTTTCATTTAAGATTAAATAATAAATAAATATTTGTATAATATACCGTTTCAGTTAAAAGGGACATATGGGCAAAAAATGAGTTTTGGAGAAAAACGGTTTTGAAGTTAACAAGTTAATTTTCTTTTCTTATCGAAGGTGTATTTTAAAGCTTACTTATGACAACAGCAATGAAGCTAGAAAACTGCGGTTTGCTGCATTTGAAAGATCGTATTGTCCATTTTAAGAATCACCAAAAAAGTAAAAATCTATTTATTAATCATTACTGAAAACTACTTATTTATTTATTTATTTAATAGTAAGTTACACAATTTCTTACATTCTAAGGAAACAAATATTGCACAGAAATGGCTTTGCCTTATATCTTAAATATTAACAGGTTAATTACAAAAATTCAAATATATTTATAAATAATTTATGATTTTGAAGGAAAACTATTAGCAAAAACCTTCAATATGAAGAAAACAAGGATCATTACTGAAACTGTCACATATAAACATTTTTAAATGTATTATTATTATCTTCAATAAAAATAATATCATCCAAATCATTTGTATCATCATCAGCTGCGTGTAAATTGGTAATAAAACAGTTTAAATTAATACATACTATGTTTCCACTATGAGCAAAACAACTTGTTTTGAGCAAAACATGTCAAAGTGTTTCCATTATGTAAAACTGGTTTTGGTTTTCGAATTTTCGAAATCAATTTGACATTTGTGTTGTAAACAAATATGAAAGCCAAAAAAATTTGTTGAAAAAAAAAATATTTTTCTTTAACATGAAATTTTCTTGTTTGTTTTTAAATACACAGATATACATATATGCACGTATATAAAAGCACATAATTTACTACCTGTTTACTATATTATTTAATTATTTTTACGCTGCAAACAAATAAATCAGCTTGAGAGTTGCATAAACCTATTTAATAAGTCTTGATATTTTGGTAAATATGTCACTTTTTTCGAAATTATCAATCACCAATTTTCGACATGTTTTGGAGCAAAACTAGTTTTTGTTTGAGTTTTCGAACATGAAAAATGTATAGGAAAACAAGTAGCAAAACACTTGTTTTGCTGCAAAACTAGTTTTGTGGCCCAAAACATGTAAGTGGAAACGTACTATAAAGTAATACAGTACGAGCACCAGTGCTGCCAAAACTTGGTGACCAAAAATGCCTAAATTTACGGAAAAAATGGATAAAAAATGACTAAAAATGGACTAAAAAATGGCTAAAAGCTTTTTTAAATAAAAACACTAAAATTCAATAACAAAACAGAAATAATTCATTTAAAGTTGTTTACGATAAAATTGTGAGTTAAGATCATTTTGTTAATTAAGAATAAACGTAAATTAATATTAAAATAAATCAATATTAAAAAATTAAATCATTGAAAAATTCGATGTCGTTATTGTTTATCTCATAGAATCACTCATTAGTTTCAAATAATCATAAGCTTTAAATAATTTGAAGGTAAATCATAATCACGACAACATTAATCCAACCTTATGAGTCCAGATCTACAATAAAAAATAAGTAAGAAAGTATAGTCGGTTAAACCCGACTTTATGATACTCTACTCCACATAAGAACCTTTGTACCAAATTTTATCAAAAAATCTCTATATTGCGACCTGTACTTTGTGCAGAAGGTTTACATGGACAGCCAGCCAGCCGGACAAATATCGTTAATTCGACTCAGAAAGTGATTCTGAGTTAATCGGTATACGTAAAGGTGGGCTAAGGACTAATATTTTAAGGTGTTACAGACATCAGCACAAACGCATAGTACCCTCTCCACTATTGTGGTGTTATAAATATTGTATTGTTATGGTAAAAATATTTACCTAATTGATAAAATCGAATTAACGGTTGCTTAATGTAGCCTATTTCTCAAATTATTTTTAACGATGTTTACTTGGCTAAACACCCTCTCTACTTCAGCACTAGACCATGGAAGTGCGAGCAACTTTATAGTCAATTCTGAAATTTCTAAAACAATTTTGTTACCGCCTGCATCCCTTTATTGAAATACTTGCAACCAGAAAGAAACAGCGATGTTTGTGTTGATCCATTTTATAAATTTAATAGTGGAATACTGTTCCTTTATTTTGAAAGATGTTTCAGCGTCATAGTTTAAAGCGATTTTTAACATTTGTAAAAGTTGTGATTTAAATTAAAGGCGTTTTAATTATTCAAAATGTTTATCTTGCTTTTATAAATTTTTATAATAAAATAAAAATTATTCTTTTAAAGGAAAAACGGCAAAAAAATTTTATGGCTAAACAAGTTGAAAAATGGCTAAACTCATTTTTTAATGGCTAAGCAGGGTGGAAAAAATGGCTAAATCTAGCCACTAAATGGCAACACTGATACATACCCAGAACCCTCATCAAGCGTAAATGGTACACAGAAAAAATTATTTTTCCAATTCAAACAAAAAATTTGTATAATCAAACAATTTTTTGTCTGAAATCGGTCCTATAAACAAATTCGCATATTCAAACAATTTATTTGCATTTCGTTTATTGAAAAAAAACACTGATTTTTTTCAAACAAATAATTTAACTGAATCAAACAAAAAGTTTACTGAAATTCATATACTAAATTTCAAAATCAAAAAAAAAAATTTTTTTGCACAAGCAATGATGCGCACACAAGCAGGCACTGTATTAGAAGATGATGGGCATTTTTTTGACATATTTTGTTGAAATAATTTTTGAACGAAGTCGTTTTTTATACACACAATGTTTTTCGTCATCACTCACTGTTGCTGTATCCTTTCCCTTGCTAATGAAGAAGAAATGTAACCCAAAAACGGCGACAGACCGACTCGATATGTTTTTCGTCATCATTATATTTTTGTATTTGATGTATTTAAAGGCGCCCGTACACGACATGTATTTGTCATCTGACATGTCAAATTTTCAAGTCACATGTAATTGTTCATGTCTGTCAAAATTGCTGTTTTACATAAGGTTTATAATATTCGGTCACAAACGTACATGTAATTTGCTTCTGACATTGTCTCTGTTTTTTTTCGCATTGTTATTGCAGAAACCAAAGTAGTTCTCGGTTTCAAAATTGCTTGCTGCCGCCACGAAAATATTTATTTGCGCCGTAAAATAATTTAGCCATCTTAACATTTTTTCTTTTATTTTAAAGATACCAATTTAGAATTTTATAATTAAACGGTTTTTATGTATATATTTACATAAATTCTATTCAATGGTGAGATGAGCATGCATATCTTGGTATTGTAAAATATTAACTTCAGCCGGCTAATGATTCCGTCAATAGTTGACGCCGCTGCCAGTTTCTTCCCGGCATAGATTTCTGATGTCAGATGGTTTGTCAGAAGAAAATAGAGCACGCTCTAATTGAAATTTTGTCAGATGACTTTGCGTCTGACTTTTACAGAAGCAAAGTTAAAAAGGTAACACACGACATGTATGTGTTTTGCAGTGGGAAATTTGACATGTCAGATGACAAAAACATGTCGTCTATATGCTCCTTAAGTAAACAGATTGAAAAAATTTAATACGGGATTTGGTTTTTTTTTAATTCAACATTTTTCATTTTTCGAATTTATTCTATGAGCTAAATTTCAGTTATGTATTTTATAAAGCTTTTTTGTAATAGTTCTATTTCTTCAATTTTTCAGAAATGACTTTATACACTACCAGACTACTATATTGTATTTTATTGAATGTAATTCATTTTCTGACCCGCTACGGCCAGAAGGTGGTGTCTAATAATTGTAAATTTTTCTGTACATTCAATATACCTCATTGCTTTCCATAGGAAGGCTAAGGTAAAATGTAAAAAGAAAATATGTACAATATAATAGTCTGATAGTGTATAAAGTCATTTCTGAAAAATTGAAGGAATAGAACTATTACAAAAAAGCTTTATAAAATACATAACTGAAATTTAGCTCATAGAATAAATTCGAAAAATGTTGAATATAATATAAAGTAACCTTCGGAAGAAAATAATTCCCAGTTTCTATTTGTTTTTTTTTTTTAACCAACTTTGAAACCAATCAAACATTTATTTTGTTTCTTATAATGTTGTTGTTGTTTCTGTTGTTTAAAAAGAGTGAAACGTTTTTTTACCTGCTATTTTTTTTTTATTTCAAACCTCTTCATCTTTCTTATTGTTGCACTTTTTTAAGGTGTCCAAAAATAGACTATATGTGTTTTTTGTTGTAGTTCTTATATTTCACATTAGGAAGTGTTGCTTACGATCAAATAAAAAAATGCAAAAAGACGACAACATTAAAAAGCGTTAAATATTTCATACAAAATTATGAAATCTTGAAACCAATAACGCGTGTATTATATTTTTGAATGGTTGTCAACATTTTTGTTGGTTAAATAAAAATCAAACAAAAATTTTAATTGAATCAGTAAAAAAATTTGTAGAAATTGAAAAAATTTTCAAACAAGCGTTTGTTTGAAAATAATTCGGCAATAATTTTTTCTGTGTATAATGTCAAATGTAAAATAAATATACATATCGATACCTTCCCGTAAGAATGTATTGAGCGACATTTCTAAAATTGTGTAGGAAACGAAAAAAACGTCTCATTTAGTTATTTATTTTTCGGATTTTATTGAAAGAAACATATTTGGAAAGCTATTTTCAGAATACAAAACATATTTAAAAATGTGGCTTAGCATAATTTCTTTGGCGGATAAAACAAATTACAGGGTGCAACATTATTCCAGTGAGAAAACTTGACGGTTGATACAATTTTATTTTCACTCTAGTTTCCTTTGCATCCATGATAGGGCAGCAAAACCCAGGCCAAAATGTGGCGCTTAACTTCTAGTATAGCTCCACATCAAAAAGTCATTTTTGAAAAAAGTGTCGCTTAATACATTCTTACGGGAAAGTATCGATATGTCCATAAAAATGCAAAAAATTTATTTGTTTAAAATGTTACATGAATGAATTTGTATGCAATTCAACAAGCGGTTTTTAAAATCGTAATCTACGACGAAGTTTAAGAAGGTTTGCCAAAGAAACCATATGTAGGTCTAAAATCAAAATCGAGCTTCCCGTTTTTAAAGAGAAACTTTTCTTTTCGTTTATACTAAATTACAAAGAGGTCATGTTTGTTTACAGGAGGTAATCTTCGTAACCGCTGAACCGATCTTTATGAAACTTTTGCAGTTTATTATTGATGGTCTGGGAGGTCTTATACGATACATATTTTTTTGACATTTTAAGTGGGCAGGGCACCCCCCATACAAAGACATTTAGATTTATGTTTATCTATAGAACGAGAAGAGAAATTTGGTACGAATATCTTGGTTATCAGTACATAACATCTGCCAAAATCTTGGCGGGACTGGAAAATTTTTTCAATAAAATTTTAGCATATTTTAAAAAAATATAAAATTCGAGAAGAGAATTTGTTGTTAAAACGGGAAGCTCGATGTGGATTTTAGATCCATGGTTTCTTGGGCAAACCTTCTTAGAATTCGTCGTTGATTACGATTTTGACAACCGCTTGATCGAGAAAAAATTTTAAGTACTGCACATTGTACAGTACTTTCACTACCGCTTATAGTCACATTAGCGATATAGTCCATTTTATTGGTTTATTTTGCAGCTATAAGTTAATTTAATATAAAGTATAAACGTTATAGTCCATTTAGCGATATAAGCACATTTGTCATATATGCCATCTATCAAGGGGAAAAGTAAAGCAAATTATTGGCGTTATAGTCACATTAGCAGTATTTACTAAGTTAATTTTAGTTATCGAAACCACAATCCATCCAAAGAAAGAAAGAATTAAAACGTTTTATTTGAGCCGGATGTCGGTGTAATTTATATGATATTTTTATTTTGTATATTCAGATAACTTAATTATATTCGAATTCGGTTATATACCTGATATAGTCCACGTTTTGTCTGCAACTAAGGGATGTGACTTTAAGCGAAAAGTACTGAATATATGTAGCTTTGGTAATAATTTAGAACAATGATATTTTGTTTAAACTACGAAAATAAAATTCTCCTCCCACTTACCGGTACATGCTGATACGGCTGGATGTGTATTAATAATTGTTGTGATCTGTGAATTTGTTAAACCCAAAGTTATAAGACGTTCACGAAATATAAAACCAAATTGCTGAATACAAGGATAAATAGTTAACTAAAAAAAAGAAGAAAACAAAACTATAAAAATTTGTCTTTTTGATTAAACAAACAAATAAACTACAGACAGGATTTCTTAAGCACTTTGGTGTCTACAACTACTCTTCCCATTAAGCAATGCTCTCTTTTAAATAAATAAATATGCATGTAAGTATGTATGTAATATAAATATGTGAGTTCAACTTACATTTGAAACTCCGGCTGCTATACAAACCAGCCATGCCCACCCACCATCAGGTGCTATAAAATTTTCTCCCAAATCACTTTTATCACGACGCGGCGGTTTCTTAGTTTTTGTTGCAACAATTCTTTCTTTACATTTCTTGGCATTGAGTGGGATGGTAGTGGCATTGTAAACGGAAGCATAAGGATTTTCTTTTCTGTATTTTTTACGTGCAGAAGACTCCATTAACGTTGACTGACTCTGTGCAGCAGTTTTATTGTTTCTTCTTTATGCTGCCCCTTACTGCTGGCGATGTCCGTAAGGAGTCTGTAAATTTGGTTATAAAATTATATATTTAGTGTTTTTTTTTTATTTGTATTGCAACGTAATTGCAGTTTATAGACGGTTTTGTGTGTGTCAGTCTTTATGATTCTTTAATTCATGTCTGTAAGAGAACAAAAAAAAAAAAAATATCATATAAAATTATCGTAAAAATGTAGGCAATTCCCATTCATTCATTTATTTGTTAATTGTGTTATGTTAATGGGAATGGCAGAGGGAAATATGTTATTCTTTTTTGGTACTTTTTGAAAGTACGAAATAAAGTGCATAATAAAGATGTCCGAAAGTAAATCTTACGTGGGAGTTACTGCTATTCATTTTTATATATACTTAAAGATAAAAGTTGCGCAATAAAAATTAAAACAGTAAAAAACAATAAGAAATTTTTTGTTTCAAATAGTATAAAAGTACTATCGTTTTAAGTTTTTTTTTTTGTCACGGTTCGATGTCTGGTTAATAAGGGGGGTGCTTTAATACCATGGTATTTAAGGCCATGAAGGCTTTATTGAAATCTGGCTTCGTATACTAAAGTTTTTCTGCATGGTGGCCTGCGGCCGTGCTTACGGGGTTTCTCCTCCAGTAGAACGAGGCTGGTGGCTTCGCTGAATAAAGTTTTCCTGCGTGCGTCACAAGAATAAAAAAATGTTTTTCAATGATAACTAAGGATTTTCCCTTTTACAGAATGTTTACATCATGCATAACAATTTTCTGAAAAAATATGGCTTTATCTCTCATTTGCGAAAAAAAATATGGCTATATCTGTCATTTCGCAAAATTTTTAATATGACCTTACCTCTCAATGATTGGGCAATAAGGCCATTATGGCTTTAGCTCCCATTCAATTGACCAATAATCCCATCATGGCCTTATCTACCATGGTTTTAAAGCATAATAAATCTTTTAAGCATAACCAAAAAATAAAAATTGTTAACAAAAAAATATTAGTGAGGAAATGTTTCGTTTGTCTTTATACATTTTCTGGCGGCATATTTTTTGTTGTTGTTGTGTTTTCCGTTTAAAGGGTGATTTTTTAGCTATTATCTTTTTGGCAACACTGGTTTAAACAGCTGACGCACGTTTCGTGTTTTGTTTCACTGTCAAACATCTTCAGTTTGGTCTATAATTTAACCATGAATCGTCTTACAAACGATCAACGCTTGCAAATTATTGAATTTTATTATCAAAATGCGTGCGCTGTTAAGAAAGTTCATCGCACGCTTCTTCCATTTTATGGTCAGTTTAATCGACCCACTGAAGCGGCTATTCAGGCTATTGTGACTAAATTTCGCACCAAATTTACATTGTTGGACATTAAACCACCAACACGCTTATGTAGAGTGCGAAGTGAAGAAAATATCGCGGCTGTATCGGCCAGTGTTAATGATGACCATCAATTATTGATTCGTCGGGCACTACCGTGAGATGATATCCAAGTTTTTTTGCCCAAAATGCAAGAGCTTGACTTGCATGACATGTGGTTTCAACAAGACGGTGCCACATGCCACACAGCACGCTTACCAATGGACTTATTGAGAGGCGAGTTCGGTGAACATTTTATTTATATTTTTTATTTACATTTTATTTGACCGCCTAGATCGTGCGATGTACATATGTGCTTTTTTTTAAACTTTCCTATAGCTCTTAAAAACTCACCCATTATTACCAATAATAAAATTTTCTGCAAAAATAATGACATCTTAATAATGTACTGCTTAAAATTGCATGCAGCCTACTTCACAGCTTTAAATTTTTGTGAATTGCGTTAACTTCCAAATAAAATTTTTTCTTTCCCATAATTTCTTGTTAAAAAAGCAATTTAAAAGTTCGATTCTGGTGTATCAATGGTTTAAGTTCCAACTCTCAATGCTTTAAGTAATTCTCGTTCTTACGCCAAAATTCTTATGATTCAAACTCCGGCTTAAGGCTCAACTATTAATGCATAAGCTTGCTTTGGCTACTGTAAAAAATTTAAGAAAAGCTTCTCAAATGCATTTAAGAAACAAAACAAAAAAATCAAAAAATATTTGATTCTGTACGGAAAGTGCGAAGTGTTATGCACTTCACTTAAGCAAATGACAGTTTCACAAAATTTAACAAAAAGTTTTCTTAAGTTTAATATGGTTCAACACATATGAATCGTACGCATTCGTACAATTGCTTAAGGCAACTTAAGCATATTTTAGTTGGGCCTTTAAACTTTCCACCATGACCGATTTTCATATTTTTTTTAGATCGTTATAATTTTGTTCAATAACAGTGTGGTCAATTTAGATTTTTTTTATAAATTCAATCCTTTTTTATACCCTCCACCACAATTAGTTGTGAAGAGGTTATATTAAGTTTGTCATTCCGTGTGAAACTTTTTTATTATTCATCTCAGACCCTATAAAGTATATATATTCTGGGTTCTTGAGTAATTTGAAGTCGATTTAGCCATATCCGTCTGTCTGTCCGTCTGTTGAAAACACGCTCACTTTCGAAAAACTCAAAAGAAATAAACAAACTTGGTGTCAAATTGCTTGTAGTTATCCTAAGCAGTTTGGGATTGAAATCCAGCAAAATCGGTTCAATAGGATCTGAGCTATGAATCAAAATGTGGAACCACCACCTAAAAAAAACTAATAATTTTGTTACAAAAACTAACATAAATGGTGGAAAAATACACAGAATGATATAAGATTTCGCAACAGTTCGTTTTATTTAACTGAAAATCACGCTGTAAAATTTCTTGAAGATCCGTCCATGATTTACCCTAGGCCCCATATAAGCCCTACTCCCGGGAAACAGTATAGTAAGCCTAAAATCCTAACTAACAATGCAATCATTACAAATTTTGGCACGTCACAGTTAAATAGGACTAGAACTGAAACTGTTAAGTTTCGTGCAGATCGGTCCATAATTTACCATAGGCCCCATATAAAACCTACTTCCAGAAAACAGTTTAGTACGCCTAAATCCGTAAAAAATAATGCTATCATAACAAAATTTGGTACATCACAGTTTTATTGAACGAGAAATAAGACTTTAAAATTTTGTGAAGAACGGTCCATCATTTACCATAGGCCCCATATAAACCTTACTCCCGGAAAACAGCTTAGTACGCCTAAAAACGTAAAAAATAACGCTATCATAACAAAATTGGATACATCACAGTTTTATAGAACTAGAAATGACACTGTAAAATTTGGTGAAGATCGGTGCATAACTTACCATAGGCCTCATATAAAGCCCACTCTGGTAAAATAATTAAATACGCGGTAAACTTTCTTCCAGTTTAGCTTCATATGGCCAGAAAAAATGTTATGCAATTTTGTGATATGCGGTCCATAATTTTCCATAGATTCCATTTTAGCAGCCTTCTGAAATTTACTGCAAACGCTTAAACTAATTGCATCGCTGTATTGAAATTTATGTTTTTTAATACCAGAAATCGTTCTGCAGAATTTGGGATGATTGGTTCATAGCTTACCATGGCTTTTATATAATTTGTTTTCTTGAAAATCATTTAAGTTCATCTTAAACTGATATTCTACTCAAACTTTTTAAAATTGATTCTGATTGTCGATCAATAATTTTATATAGGTCTAAACCGCAACAAATTTTTCTGTTTTTACAAAGATTATAATAATAAATAAACATCATACAGATATAACTCCTAAAACATGTGAAGTGTCGGTGGAGGGTATCAAAGATTCGGCATAGCCGAATATAGCACTCTAACTTGTTTTTATTATGATTTATCGTCAAAAAATCTTTTCCCACTATGAAAATTTTTTAAATTCTAAAAACAAACCTTCTCTCTTTATTACCCTTCTTTTCCATCCCTATCAAGTGAGATCATTTAAAAATGTTTGCGTTTATGTTCAGTATTATAAAACTGTTTTCGATTGAGCAATAAATTTAACAACTCTATGATCATGTTGTCTTACGTTCCGTTGAATTAAACAAAAACTTTTAGGATTTCCTTGTGTGTAGGTAGATAAACTCATCATGTTGTGTAAATCCATTCGCCTTTTTTCATTTTTCAGTCGTATTTTAGTATTGGAAAAAAATCCCTTTTTTGAAAAAGCCTTTAAACATAATGAAAAAATAGTCTGTTAATTTCAGTGACAAGAACATTTATTAAGTGCCCTTTTAGAACATGTCATTGCAATGCATTTAACACATAAATACTTGTATCGTATGAATACCACACGCGCAGTCCAGTGTTAAGCAAATTAAAACGTCTTCTCTAACGTACGTGATCGTATGCCATTTAATACACAAAAATTTATTACAAAAATATATTTAACGTAATTGCTTTAGTTCTACATTTACTTAGGAGCACATAAAGACTTCATACTTACTAGAAGTATGGAAACAATGGTGTAGACAAAGTCTGAGTATCCCATTAATAAGCGGATTTTGCCGACTTCGATTTTAAACTCAAATTAATAATAAATCATTCGTATTGACTTGTAAGAATTTCAGAGGGCGGCTTTATTTTTATTTTACTTTTAGCAACAAATACAAATGTTTTGTAAAAAAAAAAGATTTGAGTTTAAGTAGATATTTAAATTATATAGCGTTACGTGAATTTTTAGTTTGAAATTTGTCTGAAATAATCTGTAGTTTTGTGATAAATTTTACGTTTGTTAAATAAATAATTTCTGTAAATTTTTTCACTAGTTATATCAACATCAATTTCCTTACATTCATATTTTTTTCTTATTCGGCCTTTTATATGAATTAAAGTCAATTACTGAGTTACTTCCGCCATATTTTCTAATATGTTTTCGATTTGTATTAGAATTATTTTAAATTAATTTGTTCTTAATTCCAGATTTATTTGATTCAAATTAGTTTTTGGAACAAACAAAAAGTTTTAATAAAATTAAATACATAATTGAAAAACATTGAAATTAACTGCCTCTGTCCCTCAATATCGAAGAAAAATTTTTAATATTCTTTTTGTTTTAAATGTAAGTTAAGCGAAATAAATTGTCATTCGATATCGTGGGAGAAAAAAATTTAAAAAATAAATATTATTATTTTTTTTCTGAATTTATCGTAATAGATGCCAGCAAGCAAAAGATGTATGTTCATTAGATCGTACCTCAAAAAAAGTTTCCCCGTACCACCTCTAATATAAAGTATTTTTGTAAGGAGGTTTTGAAAAAATATTTTTTTTTTTTTTTTTGCTGAACGTAGGGGTCGCCTTTTTTGTTTTTTCGTTATATCTTAGGCGTTTACAGTCCGATCTTAAAGTATGATATATCAATGTTTTTGTCCCAATGTTTTGCCCTTAGGGGCCATTGACCTCAAGTATCTCGTTCTAGTATTTATTCACCAGATCTCTGTTCGTACCACCCCAATGTCAGAAAATTTAAGCTCGCAAGAAACTATTAAACTTTTGCTAAAGAAGTAATTCCATAATTTTCAGCAGAAACATTTTTAAATTTAATTAGAAAAATTAAAGCTCACTAAAAATCATTGGAGTTTTGCTAAGGAAGAATTACTATAAATCCTGCACAACATTTAACATTTACAGTCGGATCTTTAATTGTTACACGCAAAGAGAAAACATGGTTGTGGTAAACTTATTCTAAGAGCAACATATTATGATAAGATTCTTAATTGTAGTCACCATATTACGATTATAATTGAATCATATTATGACTAAATATATTCGTACTATTACATCATAATATTTTTCCCTTAATCATATTATTATTCTGTTAATCATACTAAGTTAAGAACTAATCATATTATTGTCATGTTAATCATAATAAGCTAAGAAATTAATCATATTATTGTCATGTTAATCATATTATCATCAGGTTAATCATAATAAATTTAGAAGCAATCATATTATGATACATTTCATAACTGTCATAAAAATTTTTTTCATCGATTTTTTATTTTGTGGCTTTTTACAATTTTTCTTATTGTAAATCAAATAGCGGAGTTCAATATAAGGCTTGCAAAAGAGCAAATGCAAAATCTATGGTTTTCATTGGCAACCGCGAATTTCCCCTTTTCCGATTTTGAGATGTTGATGCCATATTGCCGAATTTTAAACGCTCTTTACATTTTTCTACAAATTTGTTAACGTAATGACAAAGTTTAAAAAGTGCAATACCTAGCCCATAGTTTGATCTAGAATGGTTTTTCGGCTCTCCTGCAAAATTTGTTTTCAGACATACGCAGTTGCCATTTTTGCGATAAACATTGCTATGTTTACAGTAACTATAATATTGTTGATATTAAATAAAAAAAGCAATTATTTGTGTACGACGACAATATATTGTTACATCAAACATAATGTTGCTGCCGTAACCATGGCCAACCATATTTTTTCTCTGCGTGTATGTCTTTTCCTCTACCCCTCTTGCTTCTCTAACCAGTTCGATTCCATACAAGAGGAAAGGTATTCCTTTTTTGTCTGTTTTTTTTTCAAGTAATATAAAAATTTCCGTTTGGGACTTTACATTGAAACGACAATAAAATAGTTCTTAATACACATAAGTTCTAAAACGAAAATTTGTATTCTCATTTTCAAAAACAGGCAGATAAATTATTGTGCATCGGACTTTTGAGCATTTAAGGGTCTTCCAACATTTTATGGCCTTTTACTGTCTAATAATCGTGTGTGTTGCTTACAGGTAAAGCTGAATGTACTCGATATGTTTTTTAAATCTGACTTGTCAAATTTTCCTCTGCAAAATACATACATGTCGTGTGTTACCTTTATAACATTACTTCTGTAAAAGTCAGATGCAAACTCATCTGACAAAATTTCAATTAGAGCAAGCTCTATTTTCTTTTGACAACCCATCTGACAAAAGCTGTGTCAAAAATCTATGCCTATTGACGGATTCATTAGCCGGCTAAAGTTAATAATTTACAATATTCATCATTTCACCATTGAATAGAAATTATGTACGTTCGTTATAATATCGTAAATTGGTATCTTCAAATTTTAAGAAAAAAAAGTTAGAGTGCTATATTCGGCTGTGCGGAATCCTTGATACCCTCCACCGACAGTTCGAATATTTGAGGAGTGTAGCTAAGTATATGGTATCTATTTACTATTAATTTGTCTTTATAAAAACAGACATCAGCATTAAAATTGGTTGCGGCTTAGAGCGATATTAAATTATTGACCGACAACCTTGAGTAAAATATCATGATTCGTAACAATAAATTTCAATACAGTGGTGAAAATAGATTAAGCGTCTACAGTGAATTTCAAAAGGCTGCTAAATAAATATGAGGTAAATTATTGACCGTAAGCCACAAAATTGCGTGACATTTTTTCTGGCCATATTTATTTAATTTAAGTCTATGGACAAATTCCTTACAGACTAACTTAATGTATTAATGTATTAACATAATAATTTATTTATTTAAGCAAAGAAAGAAAGTTTATAATAAACTATTTTTTTTTTTTTTTTTGATATTCTTTAATTAGGCTTGAGTTCATCAAATTTAATTTTCATTAAATTATTTTCACTGAGGGAAGGAATTTTACAACTTGGAATTTTTATTAAAATTTATTGATAATTTTTCTTGGCTGAGCTGGGATTTGAACCCGGGTTGATCTTACATGTCAGTAAGTACATGTCAGTAGTTTGTGTAACAAAATTATCAATTTTTTAAGGTGGTGGTTCCACATTTTGATTCATGGCTCTGATCCTACTGAGCCGATTTTGCTGGATTTCAAGACCAAACTGCTTAGGAGAACTACAAGCAATTTGATACTAAATTTGTTAATTGCTTTTGATTTTTTCGAAAGTGAGCGTGTTTTCAACAGACGGACAGACAGGCGGACATGGCTAAATCGACTAAGACTTAGTCAAGGAGCCAGAATAAGCATACGTACGTTATGGGGTCTGAGGTGAATAATAAAAAAGTTTTACACGAATGACAAACTTAGTATGCCCTCTTCACAACTAATTGTGGTTGAGGGTATAAAAATTTAAGACGGATGAAGTCTTTTACGGTGGTAATAAAAAAATTTTTCTGGCGGCTGCACGCTATTTTGAAACCGAGATCTACTTTGGCTTCTGCAATACCTATGCAAGAAAAACGGAGACAATGTCAGAAGCAAATAACATGTACGTATATTACCGAATGTTATAAGCCTTATGTAAAACGCCAGTTTTGGCAGACATGCATTTACATGTGACTTCAAAACATGACGAGTCCGATGTAAAAACATGCCGTGTACATGCTCCTTAACAAAACGCGGTGTTTCCCGCAATTTTCATGAAATTTTTTTTAAATAATTTTTACATACATTGATAAATTTTATGCAGTTTTTGGAATGGGATATAAAAAACCAATTTCTTAATGGATTTGTAAAATAGTACTTAAGAACGAATTTCAATGAATAAAATAAAGTGCCACTGAAAACAACTATATAAAAATAACTGTTGGAATTTCATCTATATTTTGTTTTTGTATTAACAAAAGTAATTACTGTAATTATAAGACGACCAGAAAATCTTTGAAAATGGGTTTTACTGCTACTGAATTAAACACCACTAAATAACCGTCGAAGTGCTATGTCATTTATTTATTTTTGTATCTGCGGCATAAAAATAATCGAAGTCAAAAGTTGAGTGCTTTTAAACAAAAAGTTTGGAAAAGTATTAGCCTTTAGTGGCAGGGCGCTGGCATTCCAATTACATCGGTAACAATTGCTCGTAGACGTTTGGATAAATTTATTAATAATTACTATAAAGTAGTTAAATATCCATTGAAAGACAACGTTAATGAGTGAAATCGATTGTTCTTGATTATGCGTTGTAAGTGCCACATTGTGACAAATATTCCATGCAATTGCACCGCCTCTGATAAAATCCCAGACGATGTGAAAGATTTTTTCATCGAACAGTGCGGTCCACAATTGTTGTCAAAGATGATATGGTTGATTTATAGAGACCATTGCATGGAATTTGGACTGGAAGTATCGGAGAATACATTCAAAATTGCATGCACTATTCTGTAAGTTTAATATATAAACTTTTTTGTGTTCTGCATAATATAAGTCAATGTACAAATTTACTTAATAATTTGAATAGCTTATTCCGTTTGGTCAGATAAACAAAAATTTTGAACCCATTCCAATGGGAGAAATGCCAGCGAACATTGAAGATGGGAATGTTCGAGGTGACCAGCTTTATCTGTACCGTAAGGTTCGAGCCGTTCATATCCGAGAATGCGATGAGAAATTAGCCAGCGAGAGGCACGGTGCTATTAGCACAGCACGCTGGCTAACAACAGCCTCTTCGCGATTATGTGTCGTGCACGCAGCCCTCGAAGGTATTGAATAAACTGGCTCAGCTCGTTGTGAAAGTTTATGTGCCATTCTGGTGTCTTGTAAAAAGCCAACCACTACTAATTCACGGAAGTCGCAACGTTTTCCAATACATATCTTGGATTCATCAACTGCCGAAAGACGTTCAACAGGTGCTCCATCCGTTTATCGAAAATAACGCGTACTTTTTCCACCCTGAGAATGTTTTGTTATCACGTTGACATCATCAATTGAACCAAATTCGAATTGACTGAGCCGCCATGTTTCCAGTTCTATACGCAAGTCCAGCTGGAAAAATTTCAGTGTTCCAACGAAATAATCGAATAACCATGTTAGCACAAGGAAAATAACTTCATTTGATACTCTTCTTTGCCAAACTTAATTATTCTCACAGCTTTCCCATGCCATTCACAAAACACCGAGCGTTATGTTCATGTAGTACATGAATCTTCCAAGGCGGTCACCGATGACCAACGCATGGGTCATATTTTTTCTAAGCTAAAGAGTCGAAAAATATACAACCAACTTGAATCACGTCGAAATATGACTGATTGTAATTTCCAACATAGGAAAAGAGTTGTGAATCGAATTGTGGAACAACCTTAACCCTAAAAACTTGACAAACCCTAACATCAATTTTTGCCATTAAATTTAAAAAATTCGTTTTATATGTCACCAAATTGTGTAAAGGTAATGATGTAAGTATGGCTAAGGCGTAACGAATAATGCTTTACTTTCAGAAAACTCGATATCATTCGAAATGCCCCATATAAAGCACAATCTCGGAAAACACTTTACTACGCCTTTAATCGAATAACTTTATACAGTTTGCTAAGACAAGAAATAAAATTTCGTGAAGATAGATCAATAATTTACCATAGGCCTTATATAAAGCCCATTCTCAAAAATCAGCTTAATAAGCCATAAACTGGAGCAAATTTTATAATTGAGGTGAACTTCGAAAAAAGCTCTAGGTTCAAGTAAACGATATAATTAAAATACATTTTTTTAATTCAAAGATTTAGCGAAGGCCGCCTGTCCAAATTTTATTCAGTTAATCCCTTAATCATTTTTATTTTTTTTTTTCATCGTTATCGTCAATTAACTTACAAACTTTTTTTTAGTTAACCGATAAAATAAAAGGGATTTAAGAAACTTCAAAAAATGTTTGCTTTTGAATTTTTTTTATCCAAATATTTAAAAATAGTACATTATTTTTGAATTATTATTCAGACAATGGTTAAAAGAAACTATGCGGCTGCTTACTTTTACTTGGCATTAATACACAATTTAATGTCCCGTTTGACATTAAAAAACAAGCCCGACCATATGATACGCAGCACCACAGTATTTAAAAACACATCATGCTTATGCGTCCATATAAATATGGATTTATCTGTGCTTATTAACTTCACTAAAATCGGTTTGAAATTTTGTGAGAGGCAGAAATTGCCCCTTACCTCCCCTTGTGGTCCTATTTTTGAAAAACTGTATAGCTTATGTACCCATATAGATATGGATCTATCTATGTGTTTAATTTCATTAATATCGGTTTCAAAGGCAGAAATTGCCCCTATTTCCCCTCGTGGTCCTATTTTTTTAAAAAATTCATACCTTTTGTGTCCATATAGCTATGGTTCTATCTATGTTTTAAATTGCATCAAAATCGGTTTGATAGTTTCAGAGAGGAAGAAATTTCCCCTTATCTTCCCTCGGGGTCCTACGATTCGGGCCATTTTCAATAGACTTGGTCCTTGTGCCAATAGGAATCTATGTCCCAAATTTTATCAAATTATCTCCAAAATTGCGACATGTGCTTTGCGCACAAGGTTACATGGACAGCCAGCCGGCCGGACGGACGGACATCGTTACTTCGACTGAGAAAGTGATTCTGAGTCGATCGGTATGCTTTAAGGTGGGTCTAGGACCAATATTATAAGGTGTTACACACATCAGTACAAATGCATTATACCCTCTCCACTATTGTGGTGGTGGTATAACAACATTGATAAGTTAATCCTATGAACTATCCATCTGGGAAAAATAATTGCCACCCTCTATCTTCCTTCTATTTAATTTTACAAAGTTTTAAAGGTTCTTTTACAGTTAACAAGCATTTCACGACAGAATCCAAAAAAAAAAAAAAAAAATGTGACCACTAAGATTCTCATTCAAATACTTTCTTCTGAACAAATTAAATCGATTTACTTAACCTTATTTCTAAAAAAGAATTCCAATAAAAAGTCATTAATATACGGTTAACTGATGTTTGATCTAGCAAACGTTATGTAAGATCGAACAAAGTTTAAGTAAAAATAGTTATTACATCTGGGGCGTCAAATACTTGTTAGGGTGAGAACAGTTAAAGTTAATTTTTTGAGGTCCGCAACAGTTTTAATCAGATAAGATTTTAGATGTTTTGTATATTTTCTATTATTTGCTTCGCGATCGATATCATTGTTAAGAGTGTACGTAGTAAATACGAGGGCAGGTCAATAAGTCCGTGAATTTTTGCATTTTTCGCCTCTTAACTATTCCTATCTACTGACAGATGCCTGTTGAGAGTTGACAGTTTTAATAAGCTGCGTCTTAAGTTTTGTGTTAAACAGCCATTGATAGCAGACTGTCTCGTGTTTTGAAAAGCAAATGGAAAAAAGAGAATTTTGTATGCTCACTAAGCATTAGAGTCTAAACACAATGTAATGATAATCTATTGCGGTGCGGTTTTTCATACGATTTTGAAGTAAAAAACCGCAGTGCGGAACGGCGTAAAATTAAAATCTATTTTATTTTCATTGCGGAATTTCTTTCCTTCTCAATTTTTGATACTCATTCTCTTTCTGATGTTGCCATAGATTTTGAATAATTGGCGACGTTTATAACATTATTGTAAACAAAAAACATGATAAAAATGTATGCACAAATAAATTAATAAAAATGTAAACAAACAATGACGACTATTGCCCTCGCCGCCTTCCGTTGTATTATGTTTATTTATCTCTCCCGCAAAGAGAAATCGCACCGCACCGCAAACTTAGGCTCTAATATGGCAAAAATCCATGAATTAGGCTCCCTCATCCGTCCTATTTTACAGACTTAGCCCCAAGGGACTATTTCTTGTTTTCAAACCCGAGGAAATGGCACTTAAAAAATGTTATTTTTTGGAGGGGTATAAAAAACATTGGAGAAACGTTGGACAAAGTGTATAGAACTCTAAGGAGACAACGTTGAAAAAAATAATAATTTTTTATCCAAAAACATGTGTTTAATTTAAAAATCACGAACTTATTGACCACTCCTCGTATAATAATGGAAAATGGTTTAATGGCAAATATGACGTGTTAAATTTTATATAAAAAACTATTATCAAAGTATAGTCGGTCAAGCACGACCATATTATATCCTACATCACAGAATTTTAAAAAATTAAAGAGTGTACCTTATTTTTATTATTGAGGTTAAGATCTATGGGCGCTTCTATTCTGACGGGTGCAACATTTAGACGCTTTACGCGTCTTTTACTAATAGAAAGAAACACATTTGCAATTAAATTGTTTCTAGAAAGGGTAAAATTTTTTATATACTATTGTTATCTATTTACAAAAATTTATATGAAACGATCAAATAGCCACGAAAGAGCTTTAAAGTGTATGACGGGTGCAACCAAATCGGCCCACTTTCATAAGATCATATCACAAAAACACAAAACTCTGTTAATTTTTAAACTTTTATTGTATTATTCTTTTTTATTGTGAAATATGAGATATCAGACGATAATTATCAAATCAAACATCGTACAGAAATATAATCCAATAATAAGAAATTTGCTCTTTAAGCCATGACGGGTGCAACATGCAATGAATTTTCTGTTCGCGCCAAATCTATGAATCTTAATGATTCGAAGTGCACAACAAATTTATATTTAAGCTTACGTCTAAAAAAATTATATTATTATAAAATATAGATATTTTACTTTAAATTGGCATCAAAAAATTGTCAAATATTGTGATTTGAAAATTGATATTAAAAGTTGTTTATGTTAAAGTTCATTACGCCGAATAATATTTAGATATCATCAGCTATATGAGATTATTTTTGCCTTAAGTGATTTAAGAAAGGGGTTTATATGCGACCTATCTGCACAAAATTTTGTCATGACATAACATCTATTGTAAAAGATATTTTTATGTCAATAGTATAAAGATATATAAGGAAGGTATGAAATTAAAAGCTGTATTCAGGAGTAGTATTTGTATGGGAGCTATGGTCAAGTATGCACCGATTCCCAACAATTTTGGTAAGATAGCTTAAATTCAATAACATAAGTTTGCACCACGTAGGTACTACATAGTCAGAACAGGTTGTGTGTTACTTAAATCAAAAAACAATACGGTCGTTTACAACAACGACACCCGTAATAAGACTGAATAAGATGATTTATTGCAATAACATTATATTCTTGAAAGAAGCTTGAGTAGAAGCTATGTGAAATTATGGAATGACTAACATTCGCCATTTTCAATAGGATTGGTCCTTGTGATAATTAAAACCTATGTACAAAATTTCATAAAATTATCTACAAAACTGTGACCTAAACTTTGCGCACACGTTTGCCAGCTGGACGGATGGACATTGTTAGATCGATTCAAAAAGTGCGTCTTAGTCGATCGGTAAACTAAACGGTAGCAATGTTTTAAGGTGTTAGTGCCGGTTCACACACGTCCAGTTTGACTCGTCAAGTCTTGAGTTTTTAGGAGAGAGGGGAAAGGAAATGGCATTCTCTTTTCCCTTCACTCCTAAACGCTCAAGACTTGACGTTTGGGAATCGGCACTTACAAACATCAGCACAAACGCATAATACCGTCTCCACTATTGTTGTGTGAGCACTTGATCATAAAGAGGGTATTAACTCAAAATTTAAAAATTTTCCGTAGAAGCAAAAAAAATTTTAATTTAATATTAAAGGCATATCAAAATTAATTTTTAACCCAATCGTTTCATTACCAAAAAGTAAACAAAGTGCACGAATTTTGTACAGTGGAAAGATATTAATCTTTTGTTTTTTCTTCAAAAAGTAAATAATAAAAATTTTTAGTAAATACCCTCTTTATGATCAAGGGGGATATGTACGTACATCAGGAAAATTTTTATTAATTTTAAATTAAACTTATATTTTTGATAAGAACTAATCCATTTACAAATAGATGTCTAATTGTCCCATATGTTTTCGTAGCAATTGATATTCAATTAATTTCGGCACTGATTGTTTTTAATCCATGATTCACTTTTTATTGTTGTTGCTGCCAACAACATTTAAACGTTTAAATTATTAGTAATTTAATTTCGTTAATTTTTATTTAGTTTAAGATTTCACTATTTGATTATTTGTGGATTCTTATGTCCGTGTTTTAAAAAAAGAATAAATCACTCACAATTCACGTGAATTGAATGTGATAAAATTTTATTAAGGAAAAAATATTTATGGCATTTGAATAGTTAATGCACAAAAAAAATAATATCCAGATTGCATGGCAAGTTTTTTTTAAACGTATTATTACATTTCTAAATTTAATCACAAAATGATTCAATATTCCAATAAATACGTATGTATATATTTAAAATATTTTAAGTTTTAAAAATGTTAGCAAAAATTTTTAAAAAAGAACATTACAACGCGTTGCATTTTCATTCAAAGCAAATGATTGACTGCACTTATAATTAACACCTGTTAACGGTGTTAACAGCTTGTGCTAAAATTCTACAACAGACGACGTCGTGGAATATTTATTATGATGTTTGTTGTAACCATTCCACTTTATGCAGCCATACAATCTGAAGCGAACCAAAGATCGATAAAGCAATCATTGTCTGTACTTCTCTTTTTTTTCTACTTTGCGATTGATATCAATTCGAATTATAAGCTCTTGATAAGACTGATAATATTTCAATTATCTATCAATACAATTGATTTTGCTTAGATTTTATTTAATATTTGTTTTTATTTCATATAGAAAAATTTACTTTATACGTCTGCTACTAAAATAATACAAGTACGTACTGTTATACCCTGACACAGTTTCTTGATTATACTAATACATTTTTTTAAGTGAAATACTTAAAAATTTTGTTCAGTGTTAAATAAATTTTTATTATTTTGCTGGTTTTCTTTAAAAAAAAAAAATTCATTAAATTTTTGTTGTTGCATTCTATTAGCGCCGGCTATTTTTTACGTATTGAAAAATGCTTTTGCTAAAGTAGAATTTTGTTTTCATAAAATTTTTCAATCAGCTTTTTTAAGCCCTTCACCACAGGTGAAGAGGGTATATATAAATTTGTCATTCAGTTTGTAATTTCTACAATATTGATGTTAAACCTTTTAAAGTGTATTTATTCTGGGTCTAAATGAGAAGCGAAGTTTATTTAACGATGTCCGTCTTTTTGTTGTATTATTTCCGAAGACCCCAGATATTATGGGGAAAAGGTTGTATATATTTTTGTCACATAGGATCCAGTCTAATCTTGTCAAAAATTTTTTTTTTAACTCGCTGTTGTTGTTCTTTTTCACACGTAACAAATATATGTATGTAAATTGACTATTATTCGACCTTTACAAAATTTTATTAGTATTATTATTTAAATAAGCTTGAGGTCTCTTTTTTTTATAAAACAAATTAAATTTATTTAATCCAATATTTCGGCACGATTTGTGACTCGCCGTAAATTTTGTTGTCACAACAAATCGACGACTACATACATAACTTCGACGTTAATTCGGTATTTTTTAAGAATGATATCGTTTAGCTTTGGTATAAAATATCAAGTTTTAATACACTCACACTTTTTTACCAATACACTCATACTTTTAAAAATTGATACGAACTTGCCTCTAAAATTCTCTTGCCAGTGAGTGTATCAATTTTCGTTCAAGAAAACATCTTATTACAAATTTTTTGAAGTTGTTTTTGTTTTTTTTTCACAAATATTTTGCCGGCAAAAGCTGAAGTTCTTTTTTTTTACAAATTGTTGCGGGAATTTTAAAATTTTAACTAAAAACCTAAAAAAATAGTGAAATATGTTTATTAATAAAATTAATAAGCAAAATGATGTTCTGCGATTCATAGAGCTGTACAGAAGCCATGAAATTTTATGAATCTTTCATCATATAGGCGAAGTGATTTAAAAATAAAAGCCTACGAGTCTATAGCTTCTGAAACAAAAATGCCAGTGGAAGAAGTAAAGAAAAAAATAAAGTCCCTTCGAACAGCCTACAGTGCAGAAAAATCAAAAGTGGAAAATAGCAAAACATTTTGAGTTGTTTTCTCGGCGACGACATCTTGAAAAAGTAAATTGCTTTCAACTTGCGCGCAGCCTACGTCACAGCTGCCAATTTTTGCATATTTTGACAAACAGTATATGTAAAAGACTATCAAGAAAAGCTTGATCGTGTAGCTGCAATGTTACATAATTTGTTATAAATTTGACAACTTTTTAAACCCGACTGTCAGGCAAGGTTAGGTTTTTCGCACAAATCTGGTGGTAACCCAACAAACACGAAGTCAAACCTTTGTTATGAAATGACTTTATCATTTGACATCCCAAACGTTTTATAATTGTTTGATTTAACATTTAAATTCAAATTGATAATGATTTGAAAATAAACATTTGATATCAAATGTTTTATCAATTTGATGTCAAATGTTTTTCAAATGTTAAATTCAAATCAAAAATAAACTTGGCAATACTAAAGCGAAAAATAAATGTAATCATTAAAAATGGCGATTAAAGTTACATTTTTTACTTTGTGGTAACATGTGTTTTACGATTGGAAATAAATTTTAATATAAAGTGAACAGCTTATTTCTTGTGAAAAATAAAAATTATTTGTGAGTTATTACAATGATTAAAAATACGAAAATAAAACGGGAAAGTGAAGAAAGTTTGTTGAACGATCGCGGTGCTACAATCCTCAAAATAAAAGGGAGCTAAGTAGTTTGTCTTTCCAAGAATTAGAGGACGTAAAGAACATTATTTCATCTTTTTGCTATGGTGCCGAATGTTTACTTCACAGTTTATTTAAATAAATAATAAATTTAAAATAAAAAAAAAAATATTTTTATTTATATTCCACATTGTATTATAATCCACATTTGAAAAACATTTGAGAATTACGTTTGACAGCAAGTTGAAAACATAGGAATTTTTTAATTTGAAAATAATTTCCCCTTTTTGTTGAGAACGCTATCATTATCAAACGTTTGTCGTTTGAGAAAACGTTTGATTTCAAATCATTTTCAATTTGAAATCAAACCTCCGTGTTTGGTTGGGTAACTAGTTCGTATTTTCCAAACGACCGCATTGAGTTCAGCAGGCGGAAGGACAATTGCAAATTATAAACCGAAATAAAATAAATGGGGTCTGCTTTCAGACCTAATAAGGTAATTTAGCTTTCAGCTCATAATGTAAGTAGTTCATTACACCTTAATAAAGTTAACTGTTTTAAAAGTTGTTCGGTCATGTTCTGACAATCACACGAAACTTGTGCATTTCGCTTGCAATCTGTCATAGATTCTTAAAAATATTCTAGTTTTCTTGAGCATATTTTTCCGATCTGAAGTCGTCAAACTTCTTGCAATTGCGTTTTACAAAACACCAATTTATCTATTTCAAGTCTGAACTGCAAATGTTAGGCGTTCTGCGATTGTCATTAGTCGGGCTTTTGATTTTTTTTAATTATGAATCCTGTTTCTTTTTATTTAATATCATTTTCATTTCCGGAGGATGTTTTTCAATTAGAGGTGTGCAAGTGAAGGGATTTTTTCTTGTCACTTTCATGACTTTGAGTCATTTTTAACAAATAATGCGTGAGCGTTGTCAAAGTTTATATTGTTTCATACACTTTTTGCTTAACGCTTTTCTGTATAAGTAAGAAACGTCACGTTAAGCGAAGTATCTGGCACGGCCTTAAGAAAACTTTAATTTAATTGGAAAGTAAAAGTATGGAGCGTTTCCTTTAAATGGTCAAATAAACTACGGAAGCAGTATGAATGTAATTTGTTTTTTTTTTGATTTTCGTACAAATATGCTTCTTCCATTCCATATACTTATTTGAATAAAACACTTATGTAGTTTCTTTCACCCTTAACAAAGAAATCATTGTTCTACATAAAAGTAAACAGTAAGAAAATTACACTGCTCTACTAAAAGTGCTATACATATTCGGCTGTTCCTAATCATTGATGCCCTCCACCAGAAATAAGAATATTTTAGGAGTGGGCATGAATAAGGAGGGGGCATTATGGAGTGGCACCGATCATCCCGAATTCGGTAGAATGATTTCCAGTCTCATGAAACTGAGTCAGACCGAGTGCGCTTTACATGGGGCCTGTGGTAAGTTATGGACCAATATTAACGAGATTTGAAATTATGATTTCTGGCCATATTTAACGAGTTTGTGAAAAACTGTTTAGCAATTGGTGTATTCTGCCACCAATTTATATCAATTTTTAGTAAAATAATTGCCAACCGTTAAGGGTGGATGTTCAAAATTTGGATTCCTAACTCTTTTAAGCCGATTCTGCTGTAGGATAACTAGAACGAATTTGACTTCAATATTGTTCTTTTCTTTTGAGTTGTTTCAAAGAGAGCGCGTTTTAAACAGACTGAAAGACAGCTAGACAACATCGAATTCTTTAAGCACCTAGAATATATAAACTTTATGGAATCTTAGATGAGCATTAAAAAAGTTTTAATCGAAATGAAAAACTTAATATACCCTTATTTTCTCCATTAGTGGTGGGGAGGGTATAAAAATGTACTTAAAGGTCTAAAAAAAACTCATTTTTGAACATTTTTTCATAAAATTATTTTTTTATTTTAATTTTTTCGTGTTGTAATAATTTAGTTGACTTTGAATATCTATTTTAATGTGCATACGAAATCCCCATAATGATCAAATTTCTGTATACTATTCTAAACACTATATAGAAATTGATAACTATACAGAGAAATGAATAGATGTCAATGATGATTTGATGGAAAACTAGAACAGTAGGAACTCTGGCTACGTAGAACGGATTTTGTGGATCAATCTGTGCCTGAGACACAAGTCAGTGTAGAGAGCGTTTTCAATTCTCAAGATGATTCTAGAAGCGATGCGGTTCAATTTGTTAGAGGTAAATTTGAACGCACTAATGATGGAAAAATTAAAAAAATTAAAAACAACTTGAATTAAATTCTGATGTTCAAAATATTAAATTAAAAATTACTCGAAAAAATAAAAATCCAAAAAAAAAACTCGGATATATAATAATCAAAAAATAACTTTAATTTGTTCTCAAACAAATTAAAATTTTAAAAAGCAGTATATTATTTTATAATTGTAGGAGAATGTTTGTGTTTTGTTTAAGCTTTGATATTGTTACAAGTAAGACTTTGAGTGTTTATAATTCTTATTCGCTTTGAGGTTTTATTTGTATAATATTTTTAACTTTTCTAAAATCTTTGGAAAAGATTTCCCGATGATCTGGCCTTAACAACCAGTGAAATGCGCATAGAAGCTAGCTTTCCCTCAACAAAAACTTTCAGTGTATTTATCAAATATAGAAAATTGGCAATTAAGCACGTCATACGGAAATCTTACCCTGCGGGAAACTTGTGTCAAAAGGTCAAACAGACTGGTCCCGGGAGTTGTGGAAATAGAACAGGTACAAAAAGAAAGAGCTCATGACCAGTGAAAGGAGAACCAATCATATAACAGGTTTATGAAGAACAAAAAGTTAGAAAAAGTAATGAATTACAGTACAGTCTTCAACGGTGGTGTGAAACAATTTTTGGGACTTTCTAAAATTTAGTTCTTGAATTTTATTCTAGGACTTGTTTTATAGAAATAATACTACATTGTATTGAAATAATACTACATTGAAGTAGTGCTGGGAAACTATCGATAGTCTTAAACTATCGAAAATATCGATAGGAAAAATATCAATATCGATATTATTATTATTTAAAATACAGCTATGAAGACATGTTACAGCAGCTATACACACACACACAGTTTTTTGCCGCAAGTTTCAACTTGCTTTCATTAATTTGCGCAGAATTAAAGCAATGAATAGAAACAACAAGAATGACAGGTGATATAGATTGCCTTGCTGTGCTTTTTGACTACTAACTTAAGGCCTTTATGCCGAAATTTTTATATGTTTACATAGGGATTGAAATGTCAGATGAGATTTTTATGATGTTGATAAAACAATGAACGACCATTAGAGGAAAAGTCTGCTAGATTGATTACCTTTTGGGTTGGGAATCAAATCCAATTTAGAACATTATCTAAAGTTGCAATAAAATATCTTATAGTCCCTGTTACTTTGGATCCTTCAGAAAGGTGCTTATCGGCATCACAATTTTTAAAAACTGTCCTCTAAAATAACGTGCGTACATACATACGTCTCATAAGTTCAATAAAGGGATAAAAACAACGAACTTTAGCCTGATAAAAACTAGTTAAAGTGTTTTCTACTTGAGTACAAACATTGAGTCGATAGTGATATCGATATATCGATAGTGAAATCTGAACTATCGATAAATATCGATAGTAAAAAATATCGATAGTATCCCAGCACTATATTGAAGTAACTGTCACTAAACACGCCCATTGCGAATAGATGTGTCACTGGCCAAATGGTGTCAATTGACCCCTCCAATGACAACCCCATGTAAAAGTGATAGGTCTTATTCATAGAAAGTGTTAAAACTAGAACCGGTCTCTACCACCAAATACCTGTCACGGGAATACATTAGTGACAGTTCACTTCCCTCTAGGGTATTGATAGTATATTTTTCATTGGCTAGTTCAAAGAATCAATAAAGTATACTTGAATTAGTTTTCCGGCTTTCACTTCTATATGCTTTTTTTTAAATTTCAAAATAACTGTTATTTCCGGTTCCAGACCAAAAATGGCCCAATTATGACACATATTGCACCAATGTTCCCTCCGATGTTGGTGTAGAGTGTGAACAATAAATAATCATGTAGGTTATATTTTAGTCGTTTTTCGATGACATGTAATTTTAATTACATTTTGTTTACATGCAATTAATTGCCTACGTCACTTTATGTGAATGGCCATTGTTGTTGTATTTGATTTTTGACATTGTCTTTGAATTTGTTTGTATTTTTGTTTTTCCTTTCTCATATCAACACTTATTTATAAAACACCCTCTATTTTCCTTTCGTTTTATTTATAAATTTAATTCATATAATTTTTGGCGTGTTTCGTAGTTTTCCTTTAAAATTGTTGATTTTTTTTCATTGCAATGTGGTCAAGTTCAAGGTTGATTTTTGTCTTGATGAACAATTTTATTGTTTCGAAAATATTATTTAGTTTTTTGTGTGTGTAATTAATTACCATTTTCAATATAAAAAGAAAAATTCACTTCACACGTTTTATATTTATTATCCACGTTTGTATTTAGTTGAATGCATTCATTCACAATTGAAATTGATTTTTCTTTTTGATAAAAATATTTTACGATTTTTCTTTCTTTTGAAGTAATATTATGTAAAAATAATTTTATTTTAAATAAGATTTTTTTAGAATCTTGTTGACTCTTTTTTAATTTTCTTTTTATTTTTAAACAATCTTATTTAATATAATATTTTTTTATTAAAAAATTTCTAATGAAATTAACAAAATAAATTTTAAATTGCAAATTTTAGCCCACTGATGCACTAGTGTGACAAGTTTAAACTAATAAACCTTTTCACCGACTACTACTAAAATTCAAAGAGATTTTGCTATTATTTCGTTAATACTACTAAAGCAAATAATTTAATATTATTGTTTTTAAACAGTTGGTGGTGCTCTTACTAGTGAGTATTTATTATTGGTGCGCATGTTCAAGTTTGTCGGTTGAAATTAGCTTTAAGAAAAAAAAATAATAAAAAATCGAGAAAACTGCAACCACTTGTTGTGGGTCAACTATAAGGGAAATTTTATTATAAAGACCCCTTTTGCACGAGCAAAGTTAGTAGGCGAAAAAGAAGGGGAGTGAGTACATAATATGATGTACTTGCAAGTTGTTTTGTTCTTCGTGTGCAGAATTAATGGACATTTTTAAAGAAAATAAAAAAAAGAGTTTGGCAAAGTAAATTTGCGTCTGCAACAGGGGTCAAAACAATACTACGATATTTACGACAGGGTTGGAAATTGAACATTTTACATTAAATAAATATAAAATAATCAATCTTATCGATTCCTTAATATAAGGTTTAAGTGCTAGTCCTACTTTTAGATTTGTAGGAAAACAGTTTTAAATTTAACGGCGTGATTCATTATGGCAGCAATATTTTTACTTTTTTACAACCGCACACATTTTTACAAAAATCAAAAATCTACTAAACATGCTTGAAACGTTTGTACAGTTAAGCAAATGCCAAGGTGAACTGGTATTCTAAAATCATAAATTTAGAATACCAGAAATAGAATAAGAAATTTAGAATTTGCACTATGTGAACATCTAAACTAAAGGCTGAATCCACCCTTGCAAATACAGACAAGGGGTAAATTTCCCGTACACTGAAAAAATTTTCTTCACAGATCCAATGAAATTTACATTAAAATTCAAACTATGTAACCTTTCGTTGAATTAATGAAATGTTTCATAAAATCAATGAAAATTTTGCATTAGTTTAATGACAAACGTATATTTTATCCATTTTTTCAATGAGGATTCATAAAATCAATGAAAATTGGGTCACTGATTTTATTAATCCTTCATTAATCCAATGAAGGGTTACATAGGTTGAATTTTAATGTAAATTTCATTGGATCTGTGAAGAAAATTTTTCAGTGTAGGAACACAACCGTATGAACGTAGTAGCTTTTGACGTATATACGCTGTCAAATTACAACGTATAGTTTATGTATATACAAAGGCACACAATAGCTGACGAAAATTTAATAGCGTATCTAGGTCATACGTCGCACTGTGCCTGAAAATTTAATTTTATCGGCCAAAAGTTAAATTTTTTGTTGGTATTGACGTCATCTTCTACGTGAACTATGCAGAAACAAAATCGGTTCACGCATTACAGAGAACATCAATTACTAACACAGTGCAACTTATTTTTATATATATAGATCTAATTTTTCTAAATTTGATTAGAACTAACTCATGATTTCTTGCAAACTATTATCAGTTAAAGGTCGAATTTTTTTGTTACATTATAATATGTTCACACTTGGGTTCTTAAACGCGTTTAAGCAGCTCGAACGTGATTAAACTCTTATCACTTCAAAATCAAGATGATTACCCATACATTGAAGTGATCACTTCAAATTGACATGATTACAACTAAATCACTTCATAAACCACATAGAATCCACTGAACATACCTCAAATGTAGAATCGCCAACATGATCGTGTACAACCGGCCAAGATTTCTACTTAATGTTTTTATTTTTTTTTCCTTAAATAATTCATAAATTTTCACAATTTCATCATTAAAATTATTAAAATAATCTTCTGATAACTCTATAAAAGTGTTTTTATCCATTTTTAATACTTTAAGGAAATATAAATTTGTTTGTTGTTTTTTTGTGTGTTTGTTGTGTCTTTTTTTTCTTAATCATCTGTCATCATAATCATCTCAAATGTAATGTGAACGGCTTTGATCAGCTAAATCAACATTTTGCTTAAACGCGTTTAAAAACCCAAGTGTGAACTTAGCATTAGACGCGTTTAAAAACCTAAGTGTGAACTTAGCATTAGTGTAATTTAAGTCTTAAAGAATCACTGTATCATTTATACCTGATGTGTTATTAAAAGTTTTCCCAGGTGCTTAATGCTATTTAAATCCCTAATTTCAAAGGAATATAATTTTTTAGAGTCAAAAAGGGTTAAAGAGATGTTAGTACCATCTTAAAGCTAAAGGTGTCCTCTTTAACCCCATATATACTTTTGCAACTGTTCGGAACTGTCTATTGAACACTTTTTTCATTTTAATGAAATTACCCGCAACATTTTTTTTATTTTACTGAAATATAACACAATGGTTTTGGAAAGTTTTGTTTTAAAATAAAAATTTTGCAACTGATGAAATTCTTGAAACTGTCAAAGCCGGGCAGCTTTTGAGTTGATTTTCAGAAATGACTTTATACACTACCAGACTATTATATTGTATAAAGTCATTTCTAAAAAAATTGTAGGAATAGAACTATTACAAAAAAAGCTTTATAAAATACATAACTGAAATTCAGCTCATAGAATAAATTCGAAAAATGAAAAATGTTGAATATAATATAAAGTTACCTTCGGAAGGAAATAATTCCTAGTTTCTATTTGTTCTTTAATATATGTACAAAAAATACATGCAAGCTTTAATAAACTTTTATTTTAAACATAATGCATTTTATTTGTTTGATTTTTGGAATGCTACGTGTACTTAAACTTTATTGGTTCACTGTACGTTTTCGACGAAATTGTTGGTAAATATAGCGCGTTTATAAAAACCTACGTCATACGTTCTTATGATGTGCGATCTGTATAATTATATTCTTAGCATATGGCTTCATTGCCAAGGCATCTGCTTAGTTTCTAAAGCCCTAAAGTACGCATGCCGAGAATTTGCCCACCACTTTTAAAAGGTTTGAAAGAAAATAAAGTCCATAAAATTGTAAAATTTTTTTATTCATTTATTTTCAAATAAAGTTTTATTTATATATAATTTAATCTTAAATGTAACTTAACATTTATAAAAATTTGTTTTGTTGTTTCAATTAAAATATTTGTCATAAACTATTAAAAATATTTTGCTCTAAAAAGCATCTATAAAAATATATGTTTGTATGTATGTGTCCTTATTTAAAATTTATTACAAAATTTGTTTTTAGTACTGTTAAATTAAGTCTCATTTCGTTAAAAATTAATTTTTAAATTATCTACATCTATAAAATAATTTAGTTTATTAAAAAGCGGTTAAAAAAGTGATCTGGAAAAAAATCCAAAATGACAATCGATATGTAACGATATTTTGGTCAGTGCCAAATACCGTTATTGGCACTTTTCTACAATACTGTAAATTTTCCACAATTCACTTCAAAACAATTTTTTATTTTAATTTTCTTAATACTCATTTAGATTTATTTTACCATTTTTTACTTTTTTTTGTCATAAGATTATTTTCTACTTTGTAACTCCGTTTATTTATTTGCAATTGTTAAAGGCGAATTCAACTGCAGGTGGTGGCAAAACTACAACAATCCCAAAAACAACAGAAATAACAAAGGTTTTTTGCATTGCATTGTTGGTGTGTATCAAGGTCTATACAATAGGTCTGCGCAAGAAGCCAGATGTTTATTTGGTTTATTCCTTAAGCCTACATTACACTATCTCACAAGACTTACGTATTCCATAATACTTTGTGAGATAGAAATCTAAAAAGTTTTGATGCGACTGTCAAAAAATCTAATGTATCATGACAGTTTGTGTTCACACCATCACACAAAGTACAAACAATCACACATGAAATAAAATGCAATAAAAAGTATTATTGTTTAAGGCTAGATTACACTATTATACTTTGTATTAATACATGTCAAAAACTCAAGTAATATGAAAAAGTGTAATAGTCTGAATGCAATGTGTCACGAAAATGACAAGTATTATGAAAAAAGTTTGACATCACATACGACATCATCGTTTTTTGAAAAATTTCTAAACAATAATACTTTTCATTGGATCAGGGTTGCATTTTATTTCATGTGTGAGTGTTTATACTTTGTGTGATGGTGTGAACACAAACTGTCATTTTACATTATATTTTTTGACAGTCGCATCAAAACTCATTAGATTTCTATCTCACAAAGTATTATGGAATACGTAAGGCTTGTGAGATAGTGTAATCTAGGCTTTAGAAATTTTTCAAAAAACGATGAAGTCGTATGGGATGTCAAACATTTTTCATAATACTTGTCGTTTTCGTGACACATTGCATTCACACTATCACACTTTGTCATATAACTTGAGTTTTTGACATGTATTAATACAAAGTAAAATAGTGTAATCTAGCCTTTAGCGATGTCAAAAGTTGCTTACATTTTCCTTATACATGTATATTTTTGTTTACGTTTTTGGTTTTTTACTATACCAACATGCACACAAAACACATTTTTCCTTTTGTTTCGCCTATGTAGTACAGTAGTTTTGACTTAACTGCCTTTTGTTTACGTGCACTTTTGACTTAACTGCACAAAATTTATAATTTTTGGAATTATTCTTTATTATTCTATACAAATTCCTTTTTTAAGTGCACTTTCTATACCTGCACATTTAAGATAAATGCACAAAACTTTTGGCATTTTAAAATTTTTTTCATACAAAAAATCAAAGTTAGCTGCACTTTGACTTAACTGCCCAAAATACATATTTTCTGGAATTATTCTTCAAAATACTTGTTTACGTGCATTTTGTATACCTGCACATTTTTCATATTTTTGGGCAGCTTTAAAATATTTTCATACAAAATATCAAAGTTAGCTGCACACATAAAAATATATGGTGGCCACTTTTTCACATAAATATCCAATTTAAGCTGTTAATAAAAATATAAATCGCAATTATTTTGTTTTTTTCCATAAATTTTTATATTTATACATACATACATGTATAAAATGATCTGTTATTTCCCAGCTAGCATAGGCTGTTTGTTAGACGATTATGTTTAATATACAACTCCTAAAAGAATCTTTTGATGATTATCTGATGAGTAACAAAAACATCTTAATCTCTTTTTTATTAATTATTTATTTTTTGACACGATCATCCTTAAATCTTGGAATGAACCTTTTGGGATTCTCTATAGACCGTTTTTGAAGTATGAAAATGCTATTGCCAATACAATTTTAATAAAACAAACCGGCCTAAGGATCTGTGAAAAATGATTTTTCCGACAGGATGGTGTTGATTTCGCGACCTTAAAGTTTGTTTTATAAAAATTGTATGAAAATAAGAAGTTTTGGCATGAAAAATACGCTTGATTTCCTTATTGAGGTAGTCGAACGGCTGAGCATTTCACGAGTTGTAAAAAAATACCTACATGAGTCTCATACGACTCTTGGCATGCTTTTTGAAAGACTCGTAAGATAATATCTACATAAGTACATAATAAACGATTCCCTTTACGATTAATATAAGCGTTTTTCGCTGTGTTATGGAAGAATCTCTCATAGGAATTAGCACGTGTAACAGTTTCTCCCATGCGAGGAATTGTCTACAATTAAAAAATGAGCTCGTCGATCAAAAACACTCTTTGTGAGATTCCCAGTAGACTCCTAGATTGAAAATGCTAGCTGGGTTTAAATAATAAATTAATTTTCTTATTCTACTTTTAAATCAAACACTTTACTTTAGCTGCACATATGTGCAGGTAACCACAATTGTGTATCTGCACATTAAGGCAGGTTAATGCATTTAAGATAACTGCATTTTTGATTTACCTGCACAAAAAATCGTGCAAAGGAGATTGTGCAGCTAAGTCAAAACTACTGTAGTAAGATTTTGACAATGGCGAGGAATTTTACACAAACAGAATGCCTGTTGTGTTTTGTATTGTTGTATTTAGAAGTAAGCAGACCTATTGGATAGGCCTTTGAGTGTATGGTTCGAAATGTCAGCTTTTTCTAACAAAACTAAAACAAATTGGTTCGAACTGTCATCATTGCTGCTACCTGTAGTTGAATTCGCCTTGCAATTGTTATTGCACATAATTTTTGCTTTCATTTTTCGCCTTTACTTTACTTTTTTAGCCGCTCAAATATCCTTATATCCTTGCTATATATTTATATAATATTACAATAAATTAAGAAAGACTCTGTGGTCTCCATTTGTTTTCTTTTTGTATCATTTAAGTAGACAGGTGATTCGCTTTTAAAGCTTTATTTGAGGTTTTTGTTAAATTGTTTGTAGTAAGTAGTGCAATTTAATTATCCTTGCAATCCCTTCGATTTTTTATTTAACATTTTGCGAATCATCGATTCACTTAACCATAACAATAGCGCCATGCAGGTGAGGAAATTGATAAAGTGAATGGTGATTTTATAGCTGTAGACATCGGTAATTAGACCTGTAAATCAAGACAAGAAGAAGATATCATTAATAGCTAGTTTGTATTTAGCTCATGAAGGATTTGACTTTAGTAAAAATAGTAAATTTATTTTTTAAGTTTAAAACATTTTTGAAATTAAAAATTCTATCACAATTAAATAGATCGCTAAGTCCTCATCCATATTATTAAGCATTTGCTGCATAACCTTTCCTCAATTCTCTTTTGAAACTGCATTCATGCCCATTGAATACAAAATTTGTTTTACAGCATTGAGTCATTTTCTATGCTTTCTCTCTTTCTTTCACTAACAAACTTACATAAACTGCTTGTTCATGAAACAAATAACACTTTTCCATTCGTCTTTCCTCTTTCACCAACAAACTCAAATGTTTCACAGCAAATGTTTCATAATATGAATTGGGACTAACCAACCATTTCTATTTTACAAACAAACGAGTTCAAAAGTTACTCCACTTAAAAAGAGTGAATTAAATAAAGTATGAACTAGTTATTTTCCTCAGAAACTAAATCTACTTATTCGCATTTTACAAACTCACCCAGTATTGGCCCAAAGGCAAATGAAAATATTGAATTAAATATCAATTGTAAACCGGATGCTGCTGGTAATCTATTCAACGGCACATAACTGGGCATAATTAGAGGTGAGAAAATTGTACGGAATCCTTTGCCAAAGCCAATCAACACAAATACAGCCAATACCACATTAAACGAATCGGTTAGTGTAACAATCAGACGACCAATCGATATAGAAATAATACCGAAAGCAAATAAAACACGATTGTCCAGTTTCACCTTTTCTAAAGCAAACGGAGCCAAAAACCTTACCGAAATATCCATGCCACCCAACAAAGACATGGCCAATGAAATTTGATTGTCCGAATAGCCAAAACTGTTTAAAATAAATGGCGTCAATACTGAGAAATTCATTTCACCAAACATCATTATGGTCATGCCCATGGCAAGATTGACAAAAGTGAAATCCTTTAACAAATCCAAATCAAAAAATTTTACTATTTTTTGAGTTAAAGTCATTTTGCTTTTAATGCGTTCATCCTCGTCGATTGCAGCTTGAATCTTAGCTGCTTCCAACTTTTTCTCCTCCTCAGTAAGTTGCTGCAGCAAAGCCTTTTCTTCGGCACATGTACAGTGGAACTCATCGGCTCCCGGTTTTGAATATATACTCGCTTTACTGGCATAACGATCTACATCTTCTTTTTCCCTATTGAAATAATTTGGTTTATAAAGAGCAGCCTCTTCGAGATTTTCCTCCTGGCCATTTTCACCACCATCACGTCTGGAATGTTGACGTCTTAGTATTTTAGAAGGTCTGTAGCGAGAACATTTCTCTGAAGCCAAAGAAATTTTAGAGCCATACCAACCATCATTAGCTCGAGCCAACATGGGCGTGGCTGGTTCGGTAATTTCATAACCAGGCCTTTCGGGATCATCATCATTGAACAGATACTGAGAGGAGAATATGCTGCGTTTGCCTTTTCGTTGATATTGGCAATATTTACATTCAAACTCGTTTTGATCTTTCTCCGTGGCAACTGCAGTATTGGGTATAGTATTGCCATTGGTTTCCACCACTTTTTCCTCCACAGGTTTTTTTGTATGCCGTAAAACAGGATGTAGTGTTAAGGCACACAAGAAAGCATTTAGGGCTAGTGCTGAGTAAACCAATATTGAACCTTGGGCACCATAACAATACATCAAAAATGTGGAAAAATGAGGAAATATAATGGGACCTAAGCCGGTTATAGTCCAGGAAAAACCGGTAGCCTTACGGCGTTTGTTTTTAAAATAGGTATTTACGGCCAAAGCGGATGCCGCCATGCAGAGACCCAAACCAATGCCTGTAAAAAGTCAAAATTAATAGCAGAAATTCCAAATAAAACTAGGCCTCCTACAAACTTACCATAAATACTGGAAAAACACACCACATATTGCCAAAATTCCACACAAAAGGCGGAAAGAAAAATGCCCACAAATCCTAAAAGACTGCCCGCTAAGGCAACCTGTCTAAAAGTAAATCTTCTGAACATTGCACCATTTACTAGACCTGTTAATGAAGATATGGCCATGACCACATTCACTATAGTAGTGGTCTGTTTGGCATCGAATCCCAGATTTTTCATACGTTCTCTATAGATGAGCCCATACTGTTGCAAGGCGGGAAATAAGGATAACTGAAAGAAATATGTATTACGAAAAAATCAAAATTAATTTTTAATGGCTTTTAAGATTTAACTCACATTGCTGAATCCAGCTGCAAAACACACTACCCAACCCCAACCGCCATCGGGCGCTACAAAATCCGGGCCCAAATCACTTTTGTCTCTTCTCTTCTTCTTGGGCTTTGTAGTCTGCTGGTACACTGCTGTAATATTTGTATCTGTAAGTGCTGACTTCTCTACAGTCATTTCTGTTTTAGTCATTGTTGGTAGTTTGTGTGTGTGTGTGTGTGTGTGTTTTTTTTTTCTTATTCAAATTTATGTGTCTGTCTGTCCGTCTGAGACTGCTTTTTCTTCTTCTTGTTATTGGCCCTCACTTGTGAATTGTGTGTTCTTTTACGCTTCAATTGTTGCAACTACTACCGACTGCTACTGAGTTCATTTGTTTTGGCCTGCAAGTTAAAAAAAAAACCGAAAAAGAGGAGAATAAATAAAAATTCCATTGTTAGTTTATTTTCGATCTTAATGGTCTCATCTCGTCATGTAGTGGCAATAATAATAAAATGTAATGAAAAATTAAGCAAATTTCAAACTTCGTTAGTCAGCCATTCAATGCTGAACATGTTAAACATTAAAGTGATCAAGTGATCATTTTCGTTTACTTGTTCTTTTTAAATGAGCCTGCTGCCGGAAAGTGTGATATTTGTAGAATATCTTTTGTATATCTTTTTTTTTTTTGGCTGTTAAAAGAACACCCCAACATTATAGAGACGTGATATTTACAGTCCCTGTTGTTGGTGTTATTACTTTATTTCATCTTGCATTACAAAACAAACTTCAAATTGTACTTCAGCAAGTAAACAGTTGTTTTTTACACTTTTATTTTACATTTTACTATAAAGAGCCATAATTCTTTTGGTTTTAATACAGAGTATATATAGATTATATGTACTTATTTTAGCCAGAATAGGAAATACGGATTATTTTTTATTTCATTTGCAAATAGCGAAAAATAAATGACTATTTTTAAACCAGCATACTTTGAAGCGTCTTAAATGGTTTTCTCTGGCGCTGCTGTTGAAATCCATATTGCACAAGAGACAAATGGGAAAATAATACAATATTTGTTAGCACTCTATATCACTGTGAATTATATTTGTCTCTTTTAAAAAGCTTTTAACTGATTCCTTTTTAAATCTGCTGAAAACACACTATTCCCGTATCTTATAACTTAGCAAGTTCATGCAACACCTAAAGGGATCTGTATACGCTCAAGCATTTCTCATCAAGCGCTTTGTTGGTAGTATTAGTGAAAATGTGACGATGCTGGATGGAAAATCCAAAAAAGTAGATATGAGGGCGAATATTACGTCCAGCACACGTACACGGGGGAATTCGGCTGCTTGACAAGAAATTTGACCGTGTACAGACCCCTTGAGAAAGATTTAACAGAGACAACAACTTCCGCATCTTGTCGGCATTTCTGGAGTACCGAAAAATTGTTGCTGTTGCGCCTGAATATGGTCCCATTAGTAGGCCTGCGCCAAACGCCTGCTGATTTTTTGCAGAGTTGTGTTCTTTTTGGGCAATTGTTTTTGTAATTTTTTTTTTTTTTTTGACACCTTTATCATTTTTTACACAGGCAAATGCGGTTTTTTGACATCTTTATTATGTTTTACACAAGGACCGGAAATTACGAACTGAAAACACAAAATTAAATTTTATTTTTTAAATAAAAAATTTTTGTGTGTGAAAAAAAGAATATTGTTTTTCTGTGTTTAAAATTTAAACGAAAAAAAAAAAAAAAATTTCTTTGAAAACAAAATTTATAGTTTCAAAAAAAAAAGCAAAAAATTTAAAAAAAAATAAACAAATAAAAATGTTTAAAAAACTTTTTTTTTTTGTTGAAAAATATTTCTTAAAACGTTTTTTTTGTTTAGAAATTTTTTTTCTATGTATGTATGTTAACATGAATTATAGTTATTTCAAAAGAAAAAAATGTTGTTCGCAGTTACTGTAAAATCAGGTTGAATTAACATGAAAAACGTATGAAGCAAAATCACCACCGAAAAATGTTAAATCAACCTTGTTTTCTACGTTTTTAACTTGATTTTTTTCTGTGTGTAATATGTATGTATGTATTCTCAGAAACCTTCCCAGCGGTAAATATTGAAAGGACCGCAAGTGGCAGGCCTTTTTGAAGGCCTCTATACTCCTTTCTAAAAGATTCGCTTCGCATGATATCCTGCCTTCAGAAGCATGCCTTCTAGAAGTTATAAACTTTTTTTTAAAGACCTTCTGAAATATTCAGTACACATTCGCTACTCCCTTCTTTGAGAAGGGAGATAGGAAGGTGTTCAGTTTTATTTACTTTTTATTTCTAGTGACCTTCCTTGCTTCCTTCTTTGGGAAAGGATCGAAGTTGTTTTTAAAGCAAGTGTGGAAGGCCTTGCGCCCAATGACAACCTGTGCAAAAAATAAATGAGTATGTAATGCGGCGAGAAGGGCTTCTGAATGCTTGTGACTGCTAAATAAGGCCTTCCATTAGGCCTCTTTACTCATTCTAGTTACCGCTGGGTCTTCATAAATTTTATTTAAATTAGCTTTGGAGAATGAAATATAATTATTTTGTTTTTTTATGTTTTTAAGAAAACGTTTTATTTTAAAAAATTTATTTTAGAAACTGGGAATTATTTCCTTCCGAAGGTAACTTTATATAATAATTTTTCATTTTTCGAATTTATTCTATGAGCTAAATTTCAGTTATGTATTTTATAAAGCTTTTTTGTAATAGTTCTATTCCTACAATTTTTCAGAAATGACTTTATACACTACCAGACTATTTTTTTCGACGGCTTTTTTTCAAAACTATTTTAGAAATTTTTTATTTTCTGTAAAATGTAGAATTTTTTAAACTTGCACAATAAAAATTTTTTTAGAAACAAAATAAACAAACATTTTCCGGTCCTTGGTTTTACACAAACAAAATGCGTGCTGTTTTTCTATTGTTGCATTGTTGTAATTTTTGGTAGACCTACTGACCATGCGCCTGATAGAGTTTTCACCAATTTAATAAAGAGTTTTTATTTTATTTATAAATTTGGAAAAAGTCGAAACATTAACCCCCGTATGCATAAACGATTATTAAGTTTAAAAAACTTTTATTAAGTAAATTTGTTCTTTAAACCTTTATTAAATTTAAAAAATGTTCAATAATACAGGCATAAGTCTTTAAAAAAATTAAATACATAACGCTAGAAACACAACTCGGACGAACAACGAATAATCGTTATCAGTAGGGATGCGATTTGGTTGCAGATGCATGTTTTTTGTCGATAGTCTAAGAACACTGTGCTTGTTGAAAAAATAGACAAGCCGGACACATGGCGTTTTGACATAATTCGGGTACGCTTAATCCAATGGTGCTAACCGTTTTATTTTAGGTACCCAATAAAAAATTTTATCATTTTGCGAAGCACTAATGGTAAATTTAAAAAAATAAGCGCACAATTATGCGCTACGCAATAAGACATACAGAAATGCAGTAAAGTAAGTGAAATAACTCTCAACAACTTTCATAAAAAAAAAATTTCAAGTGCTACGGCATTCCCTTACTACGAAGCAGGTTTGTAAGGGAGAATACTAAAAAATAACTGTATCAAAACATTCAGTGTGTAAGGCTGATCGTTACATCCAACAATTTTTATATGCGCTTTATGTGTCAAAAATGTATTGCTTCAAAGTGGGAACTCGCCATATAAAATTCATGTCTTCCGTAAGCGCAATGGTAAGCGAAACGTTGATGTTTCTCCCTTACAAACCTGCTTCGTTGGAAGCTCCATTTTTTATTGGGTAAGCTCTTGTTTTCGATATACTGTTATTTAGAAAAGCCGAAATTCCGCATTAGCATTTCCTTTAAGAAAGGTTAAACTTTTTTTCTAAGATGCGCAATCGTTTTAGAAACATACTTTTTTTTGGAAAAAAAAAATAATTTTGTTTTTTAAAAATTCCTAAAAAAATTGGAAAATGCAGCTAGGCTTCTAATTTTTTCCAGACGTATGTACAAATAAAAAAACGAAAACATGCCATGCCATAAATCACAAAAGTCGAATTTTAATTAATTTAAGAATTTCATAAAACGCAATATTTGTATGGGAGCCCCCCTAAGAAGTGGTGATAAGAGGCAAGTCTGACTCGAGAAAATGTAAGCGACAAAAAACTAATTGAGGTCGGTCATATATTGTATCCCACTAGGGCCGGCTCCTGGGCATTTATGGGACTTTTTCTTCAATATATTTCTAGTCTGCATTGAACATTTTGTATAGGAGCCCCATTAAGAAATGGAGATAGCGGGTAGGTATGTTAGAAATAAATGGTTGAGATGAAAAATAAAGTGGGGTCGGTCATACATTTGACCCATCTAAAGGCATCCTAGGCAGTGCAGGCGCCAAATTTAAGAGTTTTAATAATTCGGTTAAAACGGCAAGTGCCCAGCTTGTCTAAAAAAGTGTCAATTTCTCTCATAGTGTTTTCTTTCCGAATCATTAAATATTATTTTTTATAATTTCGATATAAAGCAGCATCAAATATCGAACGACTATCGAACAAGAATTGTCGCCTAGCTTTAAGGCTTCAGTTATTGCTATGACTTCAGTTTCAACATTAGTTGCTATTTGGGTCAATATTCTTATTTCCATCTTCATCGTATTTCCATCTGGTTCGTAGTCTTTGATTCATCTGTAAAGTTAAAGGGTCAGACATTCTTGCTTTATTCGCTGAACATTTCACGGAATAACGATTTAAAAACTACAGGAGATGTATTGTTTTTGTCAAATTTTTTTTTATTAAAATTTTATTATTTTTTTTTTGAAATATGGTCCTACTATGACTTGTTATATGTATCGTTAGCTAAAATGCAAAAAGGCGTTACAAATAAAATATTCAAAATCAAGTTTTTGATTGATTATTATGAATGCCATTAAAATGTCTTGACAAAATGTTACACTTCCGCAATCAACAATGATGCTTTTATTACAAAAAATTATAAACGGAATGACAAAGTTATATATACCCTTTTACCTTCGGTGAAGGTTATAAAAACAAAGGGACGTAACTTCAAGTGTGTTAATTTGACAAATGCAAAATGACGTAAGCACAAATTTTTTTTCTAACAAATAATAATGAAATAATTTTCTTTGAAAATTGTTTGAAGAATGCCATGGACAACTAATCAATGCATTTTTTTCTGTCATGTTTATAGTTCAAACTTTACAAAGTTTTTTGCTTGTCTTGTAAAATTATATATTTGCTAGTTACGCCCTTTTGCATTTTAGCTAACGGTATGTAAATAAACAAAAATTTATTTACAAGAAAATATTAATACAAATTGGTGCGTGCTATTTTAAAATGAATGCTTATAAAATCTGGCGTCCAAGGACTACAAAAATGTCCAGAGAGAGGCATATATCTGGACAAAATTGATAGCTTCTACTCTGGTCTCGTTTGACCAATTTACGCCACTAATTCTTGCTGACGAATTCGTCGTTCTATGTGATTTTTGTCGTTCGCCACTGTTGTACTAATACCATAAATCTTAAATCAAATACAAAAATGCAATCAAAACTTAAAAAAAATAACAAAAAATATGAAAATTTTAAAAAAGTTACCGGAAAACTCAAAGAAGGAGGAAGATATTACAACGGTTAGGGGTTATAAATAAACATGAATTCGCGCAGCTAAAAGCTCTTAAATATAGCGAAAAATAGGGTTTTTATGTGCGGTTTTCAGAACAAAAGTGATTGAACGTGTAGTAAAATTTATATGAAAAGCACTCAGCTTTTTGATACTACAAAAAAGTCATCGATCCAATCTTATTACAAGGAGATAAGTGACCCAAAAACTTGTTAACAGTAACGAATTAGGTAAAGTTTCTGTCGGAAGTTAGATGACATTAGATCTAAATTTAAACTTGTCTAACAACAATAACTATATATCCAAAAAAAAAAAAAATATTGTAAAAATATTTAGTTCAATCATTCGATGAAGTAGAGTATCAATTAGTTGGTGTCACCATAAACTAGTACCTGCCTCTTAAGGCGTCTTTAATTTTTCCATCACTGAGATTTTTTCAACATTTTTTTAATGTCTACACAAATAATTGCCTTTTTTTTGTTTGTATATATGTTTGTATGCATTTTAAACTGACAGTTGATCTTAGATCATCGATCATTTGCACTTCATGCTGATACAGCTTAAAATACAAATTTAATTTTTATATTTTTAAATATGTACTTGTTTTTGTATTTGTCTACATCTCAACGCCTGCACTATTAATAAAAAAAATTTTGTTTTCAATTTCCAATTTTAGACAATCGACAATACACACCCTCTCAAACTCTATCACAACCAATCTATTCATCTCTAGCAACGAATATCTATTACGATTTCCATGTTCCAGACACAAACTATTGTCACTCAATCTTTGATAGCAACGCGTCACGATGTCAAATTGTCTGTTGCAATTATGCTGCTCGCCATACGATCGAAATGAAATTGTAGATGATGATAATGATGTTCAAATTGTTTTAAACATTTCACATAAATATTTGTTGATCGATAACAATTTGTCATAAATTGCGTTTGAAGTGTGTGTAGGTTTTGCTTGACTTCGTCACGGTGTCTGAGATTCTGTCACTGTGACAACTTGTGCCATTTTTTTTTCTTTTTGTTATTTCTTTGTAGACGCTTTTCTTTTTAAAAACCACAATAACAGCGATAAATATCATCATGTGTAGCAGCAAAATTAAGGTGTGTCATAATTATTACAAATTGATGTTCAATCATAAATAAATTCTTCTAGTCGATACTGACTCTTGATCTTACAAAACGCTGTCGCATTTCATATTTTTTCAGCCGGCATCGAATGCAAATCAATCAAAGCGTTTTTTTTTTTTTAAGTATCGGCATGTTGCCAATTTTTTATTTTAGAGTGTGTAAATAACTTTAATGGAAAATTATGATTAAATACAGAAATGGAGAGAAATTTGGGGAGAGTTCAAAATTTCTTTAAATTGAGAGAGATTAAATTATCATACAATACCTAAGAATTAGTTACTATTTTGGGATTGACTAGGAGATTGTTTAGAACCTTTCGTCGAAGATTTTAAAAAAATTAAAAATGTATGTGCAAAGCATAAGTGAGATAGAAAAGTTGGGGCTAAGAATTGTCTAGCATATCATGGCTGATTAGATTTCACAAATCTCGGCAAAGGAGATTTAACAGAAGTGCGTTTTGTGCTTATTTTGTTATGCCTACAGGCCTTCTTTTACCTGGAGATTAGATAGTTATTGCTCTTAAGTAAAGCTTAAGGTAGGACATAATCTAGACAGTTATGGTCTAGAATTACAGCCTTATCAATAAATTTCTTGAGTTCTGTACGTTCAGATCAGAAATACGAGACATAATTAAAGCTAATACGCATTTTATGAATAAATATGATTTGTATAGAAACCTACTTAAATGACCAACTATATATTAAAAAGAGCGAATTAAAGCACATTAAACCGGCTTAAAATTAATGTTTTTGTGATCAAGAATCTAAAACTTGGCATACTAATATATAAAGAGTGTTTTTAAAAGACGCAAAACTGTAACTGTAACTGCAACTGTAAAACTAGCTTATACGTATAAAGTATGTTTGACTTTTTTCATTATAGTTTGGCAAATCACCATCACCATCACTCCATCACCGATATCATCACTGTTTGGTGCACTTTACATGGCGAGGCCTTTATCGGCCTATTTGTCTTAAAACCCGAAACCATTGACAATATTACCGTAATGGTGAACACTACAGGCAAACGATTCGTTATTTTTTTATTTTTCATGTCATTGCAAATCTTTTAGACGAGAAATGGTTCCAACAAGGCGGGTTAACATCAAGCCAACACTTTTTTGGGACAAACGTTTGGAGATAAAATTATCTCGAGAAATTGGAACTCGTCCGTGTGATTTGACACCTTTGGTATACTTTTTGTGGGGGTACGTCTAATTCCTGGTCTAAACTGATAAACCAGCAACGATTGATAATTTAGAAGCCAACTTTCGACGTCTTATTGACGAAATAAGTGGTGTGCTTGGAAAAGCAGTTTAAAGTTTGACTGCCAGAATGGTAATTATAAGGCACAGTGTCGAAGGCCATCTGCCAGAAATTATTTTTAAACATTAAATGCCATGGAATTTGTGAGCTAATAAAAACAAAATTTTTACCATTTCATTGAATTTGTTGTGTTTTATTTTTAAAAAAGCTCTAAAAAAAACACCATATCGAGTCGTTACCGCAAAATGAGTTTAAGTGACATCAAGGCGAATTTATTCTTATGTTGAAAACGGATGCAACACTGTTAAATACTTTAACCTTGTTTCAAAATAATACAACACTGTAGTAAACAAATCAAATATACATATCATTATGTTTAATTTTAAATTGTGTGTTTTGAAATTTTAAAATTTCAAAACGTTTTTAATTTCATATTTCTAAGTAAAAATTATAGAATTTATGAAATTTGCCCCAAAACCACCATAACGGTATACCATTTTGACACATGGCAAGTTATCAGCTGTTGCCTACGTAGTTAGCTTAGATCACCTGGTGTGAATTCGCCTTGAGAGACATCATTTTGCAATTTTCGTATTTTTATTAAATTAATTTTTTGGAAACACTTGCTTACATCATCTCCTAAAACGTCATTGTCACATAAGGTTCCGTTACGATTTTATAGCAAAGCCAATTTTATCTTAAACGACAACCTTCATACAAAATTTTTATGAAATAAAATAAAAAAAAACCTTCTGCTTTAAAATTTTGTTTTTGTCGCTTAAGCTTCTCTCGCGGTAATGACTCGATATACAAGAAACTAGGTTATAATAATTTGTAAAAGATTTGATTTAAATAAAGTAAATGAAACACCTTTTAGTTCCAGCAATAGTTCTTAAGATTTTTTTTCTTGACTATTTCTGGGAATCCCGATTTAGATTGTACTTTTTAAAACTAACAACAAAACTTTGCTATTTATTCAACCACCTCTGCAATCTCAATTAAAAATCTTTACCTCATTGTCCATTTGCAAAACATGTAAACCAAACCGAACAACCGATCATATGACTAAATGACAATCCGACCAACTAGTCGACCCGACTGACCATAATGTTTGATTTGTTGTTCGAACATGGCTTGTTTGAATTGTTTTTTAATTTTCGTATGATAATTTTCGCACATGATTTGAATACTAATGATCTTGTCAATAAATATTGATCGCTATTCAACTGCCTTCATTCTCATACACATGTTCGAGTTATCGTAATACGAATGAAAGAGAATTATAGAGATGGAGAGTTGTAGCTCTCTAGCATTCTTCAGACTTTATCAATTCATTATACTTTTGATTAGACGGTACTTAAATATTGTAACAACTACTTAGGTGAGTGCTTCTTTATTGAAATATTGTTAATTTATTGAGATATTGAAGTATTAGGTACATTTTTTTTGCCTTGCAATATCCTTTTGTGACCAAGTTGTTAAGTTTACGAACTTGATCTAAATTACTTTTTATATATGTAAGTGCATATGGATTTTTTACTTACTTAAGCCAGTAGTGCATTTTTAAAGTAAGTTTTTCAATATATTTTTCATTTTTGCATTTAAACTGACAGCTAAATAACCGGTAATTTATTATAAGCTTTTTTACACTGAAAAAAAACCCATGTGAATCGATATATTGATGTAAGCCCAGCTAGAAATTAGCAGAATGTTCATAACCAAGCTTAAGCAACAAACGAGTACTTTCTTGATTCGAAAGCAATTAATATGTAATTATTTCAGTCAATACTGAACGAATCGGAATTATTTTTTAAGTATTGTAAAGCATTAATTTGAGTTTCACAATACTGAAAAAATAATTTCTATTCGTTCAGTATCGACTGAAAGAATTAGATATTAAATTGTTTTCGAATCGAGAAAGTACTCGATCACGAATGCCAATATTTGGCCCCAGGTTTATAAAAAACAAAACCATTTTGATAAATTTTGAGTTGTGCCTGTTTAGGATTAATTGTTTGCGTTTGAACTTTCTGTTCGAAAAAGTTTTCGGTGCAATTATTTTTACCGTAAAATTTTTAAAAGGTAAATTTCCATTGTTTCTTTACAATGTCTAAAATTTAAATCTAATTTTTTAACATTTAATAGTTTTTACTTTTAAGCTGGAGGTCTACACCATGCGTTACTCGCTTTTTCGCAGCATACGCAGCTGTCAAAAAAGTAGAATCTGTGTAGTTATACGTAGTAAGTTACATGCACAAAAGCGTAGATGCCTTGAGGCGAAAAGTAGGTTTACTTTCTACTTTTGTAAGCGTCACAAGCAGCGTTCGAACAAATCAGCTGATTTTTGACAAATTTAATTTTATTTTTACTTGTGCTGCTGCTGCGTAAAAAGCGTTGCATGTAACTTGAAACGTAGAACGCAAGTAAGGTTATAAAAGCATGCGCTGCGTGGACGCGAAAACGCGTGTTATGGACCTCCAGCTTTAGTTTTAGATGAGCAAGCTGGTACTCATGAGAAGCTTTGTGTTTTTTGTCAATAAAAACAAAAGGTTAAATTTTAAAAGAAATACAAAACGGTAAAAAAAGAAACGAAATTGCAAAAAATATAATATTGGACTTTCAACGTTATCTAAAATAGTGAAAAACTTAAAAGACATAGACAATAATATTTTAAAAGTTAGAAACGTTAACATGGGGTCTTCACCTGACAATTTTTTGTCATACCAAACGTCAAAGTCCATATAAAAAAAGTTATTGCTAGAACAGTTTAGGCTTGGCTCAATTTAAGTTAACATCATGAAGCAACTGCGATTTCGATATCGTTGTTTTCATGTAGAAACGCCATAACTCGATTTTTTCGAAATTGAGTTTTTTGGTGATTCCAACAATTCGTCGGTTGATTATTTAATTGTCGTATGTTATTTGTATCCACATACGACAATTAAATAATCAACCGACGAATTGTTTTATATGGGGGTCCGTGCAATATGTTACAAATTTTCAGGGAGTTTGTAAGAGTGAACAGAAAATTTTTTATCTTTGTTTTATTTACTATAATTGTAAAATAAAAAAATCATTTATATTGTTATTTCCTTCATATCAGAACAATATATGTGACAGGGCATAGAGAAAGGGACCTAAGGGTCCCTTTGATGTTAATGTGGACAACATCTGAGCATCGAATGAGACCGATCCCTGAACAAACCAGGTTTTCACCCTTAGGTCCCTTTCTATTTTGCACGTCACATATATTGGCTGAAACTAGTTGTTACGTTAATTTTGATAACTATTTCTCCATACGTTTTGTAAACAAATAACCTCTGGGATCCCCTTGTTTTGGAAAAGATCCAATAAGCAAGGACCAGTAGAAATCCCTGCTGCCCAAGTCAAGTGAAACGATTTGAGCGTAATATTCAGACTCAAAACAGATTTTCTATGTCGACTTTTAATTGAAGGCAAAACACCAACTGCACCTGGCGCATAAATTGGAATTTGTTAACCGATTAGCTGATTAAAGTTGTTTTTTCTTTGTACTATCTAAGCCCGGTACGCTTCGCTACCCAAATTAAAAATTAAAATAAATTAAAGTAAAATTACATGGTTGGATACCGATATCGCTAAATACCGTTTAAAATTGAATACTGGTATTGATACCGATACCGAAATAACAAACAGTTTGATACCGGTATTCGTACCGATTGCCAACAAACATATTTTCCATGTGTTGAAAATTTTAATTTGTTTTACTCTTTTTACAATACAATTTGCAAAAGAAAAATCCCTTTGATAATTGCCACCATATCAAAATATTTCATCTAAGTTATTTAGACTTCATCTATGTTCTTTAAACATTATTGATTGGTTTGGTCCAGTGATAACCAAGCCCCGAACGCACGCACACAAAGATATTATGTGCTTGTGTGCGGTCGCAGAGACTGCCCTGCAAGTAACCTGGTTGCAAGTGTCTCCAAGTCACCAGTTTTGTCAACTATATTGGTGACATTGTCAACGAAGTGTCTACACTACATTACATTTGCCGCTTTATTTGGCTTTAATACGAAAAAGATTTTATCAATAACAACTGAGAAGTACAATTCCTATAAAAGTTGAAGAAATAATAAAAAAGATTGTTATGATTTCGTATTGTTACAAAAAGTGTAGACTACTTTTACTACAGTGTACTAGCGATTCTCTGGTTCCAATGTCTACATATGTGCCCAAAGGGACTACCTAGTCAGTAGTACTAACGTCAGTAGTAGATTTCCAATGACACGCACATGTTAAATGTCTATTGTAAATAACATTGCCTGGGGTATAATAAGTCACTAGTAGTGATCAGTACAGATTCACTAGTGACATTTCCTGCAGGGTGATGATAGTCTGATGTTTTGAAACGAACAAAGTTGTTGTATACATGTGAATTGCCGACCGTGTCTGTGTTAAAAATACGCTTATTGATTTCCTCGCGAGGCTATGGAGTGGCTATCACTGGTTTGGTCAAATAAATTTTAAAACCGATATACTAATTGCTATAAAAGATAACATGTACTGAGAGATATCTACTTTTAGTTAGTCTGTTTGTTAAATAAGTTTTTAATTTAGAACAAATCTGCTTATCGGATGCAGTTTTTATATTGAATGGCAATATAAAAAAGATTTGTTCCAAAAGGGACACACAAAAACACAAAATGATACCATAGGGGATTTTAAAAAAAGGGGCAAAGAAAGTGGCAAGGCAGCCAGAAAGGGGCAAACGCGAGTCGCATAGCGGCAATGCTGATTGATATGGTTTTTTTACTGCTGACATCTGCACATAAGTATTAACGTGTTGTATATTACTGATTTTTTTTGTGATGCCATCTTCTGGTGGGTTTTTGCACCTTTTGTGGGTGTGAATTTTTTGTAGTGTCTTTGCATGAGTGATGCCACGCCCACCTGCAAATTTACATATATGTATTTAAAGCCTATGTTAAGCGCCGGGTAATCAGGAAATAACTGTGAAAATCGGTTCAGTAGTTTAGGAGTCTATGAGGTTAAACAAACACACAATCAAACGCATTTTCAATTTTATATGTAGACTAGCTTAACCCGGTGCGCTTCGCAACACTGCTTTAACCACTTTATCGATTGAGAGATATTTAATATATGCATCCTATGGAAGGTATTTCTCCCCTGCGCCTACCCGCTTTATTTTTATATTTAAAAGTGTAGTATACCATAAGAGTGACTTCTACAAAGTTTGAACATTATCACTTTAACAGTTTCTAGGATATCCGATATTAAACATTGGCGTCCTATGGAGTGTAACACTTCCCCCGCTGCTATTTAAATTTTGGGACTCAGAGGATCCTACTACCAAAAGTTCAACAAAATGCTTGCAGCGGCTCTTATTAATATTTCTATCTATGAGGGGAACTGCTCCTCCTCTGTCTACCCCGCCCATTACTATATTGAAATTTAAAGTTTGCCATAATAGTAGTTTTAACTACGTTTGAAGACTCGCCCTTTAATAGTTCTTCAGTTGAGCGATATTTAATATATACATCCTATGAGAGGTATTCCCCCCTGCGCCTACCCGCTTTATTTTTATTTTCAATAGTGTAGAATACCATATTAGTGACTTCTACAAAGTTTGAACATTCTCCCTATAACAGTTCTTAAGATATGCGATATTAAACATTGGCGTCCTATGGGGAAAACCACTTCCCCCACTGCTACTTTATTTCAATTTTGGGACTCAGAAGATCCTACTACCAAAATTTCAACAAAATGCGTGCAGTGGCTCGCTCTTATTAATATTTCTATCTATGAGGGGTACTGCTCCTCCCCTGTCTCTCCCGCCCATTTTTATATTGAAATTTATAGTTTACTATAATAGTAGCTTTAACCACGTTTGAAGACTCTCCCTTTAAAAGTTCTTCAGTTGATCGATATTTAATGTATGCATCCTATGGGAGGGATTTCCCCCCCTGCGCCTACCCGCTTTATTTTTATTTTCAAAAGTGTAGTATACCATAAGAGTGACTTCTAGAAAGTTTGAACATTCTCGCTATTACAGTTCTTAAGATATGCGATGTTAAACATTGGCGTCCTATGGGGGATTCCAATACCCCCGCTGCTATTTTATTTCAATTTCGGGGCTCAGAAGATCCTACTACAAAAAGTTCAGCAAAATGCGTCCAGCGGCTCTTAAGATATGCGATAATTAACATTGGCATTCTATGGGGGGTACCAATTCCCCTGCCCCTATCGAAAAAATAAGTAGCCTATTTTATTTTTAGGGCTGACGTGAAGTTACTGTAAAAATTTCAGGAAAATCGGTTCAGTAGTTTCGGAGTCTATAAGCCAACAAACAAACAAACAAACACACATACAAACATTTTTCATTTTTATATATATAGATGTTTGAGCCGAGAATATTAAAATGTGCATGTTTGCGAGGTTTTAACTTACAGTTTGATTTTTTTTAAAGGAAACTGTTTTTGACAATATAGACTCAATAAAATGCTTGTTGTTTTTGTATAGTTGTAGTGATATTATGTCATGCTGTGATTAGCGATTGTGGTTAAACAATAATTCTTAATAACTAATTAATAACGAAATTAAATGATTCCTTATAAATGCTTAGAACCTATTAAAGCACCTATGTATCTCTATGTATTACTTTGCTGCATTAATCACTTTCCACTTTCTGGTTATGTGGTCAATAAAGTTTTCTAAGAACAACAAGTTCTACAGAATTTGCTAGAAGCCAAAACTAAAACATGATATTTCATGGTACTTAAAAACCACTTTTGCAAAACTTTAAAATATCTTAGTCCTGGCATAATCTCAACAGGATAGCAATATATTTTTGTAAGTGTTTAATGCAACACTTGCTTAATGTCACACATATTTTACAAACTTATATCTTCGTAGCCTTTTAAAATGTTTGCTTATACCATCTCTTACGTGTTTGACATGATTCATTAACATTTCTGAGTCTCCTTTCCAGTTATATTCCTTTTCTTTATTTACTGAGTTTTTCCTTTTATTCTACACAAAAGTGGTTGAGATGATTATTTTATCGCAACACGGGTGACAACATATTCTGTGTCCATTTATTTATTAATTTTTTTCCCTCTAGTAATTATAAACACTAATCTAATGTATTATACGATATATTTTACTAGTAAATCTTGGTAGCTTGGGAACTAGAGACTTAAAACTTGTTTTTAAATCAATATTTTTGCTTTGTTCTTAAATTTTGCTTTGGCTGGCCGGTCTTTGTGGAAAATGTACGCCCTCGTTTGTTTGACTTTAATTTATGCCTCAATAGATTGTAGACAAGAACCAGGCAGGCGGTGATCAATGCAACTGTATGTAGACAAACAATGTTGATAATCAGTTGGCAAAGTTGTCTCAGGTTTGGTGGGATTGGATTGGATCGGTTTGTTGAATTGGAAAGAAAAAAATTTTATATTTAAAGCGATTAATATAGTTGCTTTTACATTTGTCCGTCTGTCTGTCTTTCCGCCTGGCTGTTGGTATATTTGTTTTCTGTCAGTCCTTATGTTTTTGCTGGTTTTTTTTACTTAAACCACAATTTCTACCACAGATTATGATGATAGTTTGTTGCAGTTGCATTTGCAGCAGCTTGTCTAAGTCATCTGTAAAATGGCCAACATTGAAATGTTTCTGAAGACTTTAAAAAAAGAAAATGAAATAAAGTAATACATTTTTATTTAAGTATTTATTATAGTAACTACCTTGAGGGGGTATATTATGCTGTTGCTTAAAATTGTTATTGCATGTAGCATAAATATGTAACATCATCTTAACATATGTTTGAAAAAATTACTGTGCATCAAAAAAAATAAAATTTATTCAACTAAAAAATTTTTGCTTCTTTTTAAAATTTTTATAACTAAATTCCTTGAAAAAGGTTAATGGAGTTACTCGGAATATTGAAGAAAAGAAATTATTAAAATGAAATAAAAAGTTGTTTTAAATTAAATTTTTTTTTAAACTTTCATATTTATCCAAAGCGCATTGATAACACTTCGAAATAGTATTTTTGCGCTCTGGAATTTGATTGCAAGTTTTTACTAATTTGGGGTCGCTGATTTCAAATCTAATCTCTATTTGTCTCTATCAGCTTTACTTTTCGAGATATATCGTTATGTCCAAAATTAAGGCACTTTCACTACATATATTAGAATAACTTGAAAACGGTTGACCATATTCAGTTAACAAAAAATTCGAAACTCGGCAACAGTATTATCTTTAATTCGTGCTACTTTGTTTATACATTTGACTTGTAGTTTCAGAGATAACGTTGAATTTTTGTATAAAAAAGGAAAATTTGTAAAAAAAAAACATCTTTTTTTGTTCTTTAAAAATTCATAAAAACTTCAAATGCGAAAAAAATCACAGTTTCGATCTAAAAACATTTATCTTAACATAATTTCGAATGAAATGAGGTTTATTGCATTTTAATCGGTGCACAACTTTTGATTTTATTCACAATTTACTAAAACAACTGAATATCGCATTGCATACGAAGAGGAAACAACGTTCATGACACACACATATTTAAAACGTTATTTTTGTATGAAAATCGATATTCAGCTTTCTCAATAAATTGTGAATAAAATCAAAAGATGTGCACCGATTATTATTCTTGTTTATGTGGAACCATTTTGTTTCATAACTCTTATCCTACTGAGCCGATTTCGAAAGTGAGCGTGTTTTAAACAGACAGACACACGGGCAGACGGACAGCAGATGGACATGGCTAAATCAACCTAAAATTACTCAAGAACCCAAAGTATATAGAATGAATAGAAAAAAAATTCACACTGAATGACAAACTTCTTACTAGTTGTGGATGGTATAAACATTTTACATTTTACAATATTTTTAACAACATATTTTAAAGTTACTGTATCATGCTTAGTCTGGGTTCACACTATGAAAGTTTTCTTTCAGAACGTCGGAGCTTATAAGTGATACAATAAACTCAAACTTTCTAAAAGAAAGCTTTCATCGTTCGAACCCATTTAATGAACTTAATTTTAGAATCTAAAATTTTAATATGAAGATTTTATTCCTCTCTTAAAAACTCTGTAATTCGAAATTGATTAAAGTCTATCAGACAATTCACAAGGTGTCGTATTAGTTGTATTTGCTATAATTTAATGAATATGACATTTATAAAAGTGAAATAAGTAGTACTCAAGGTATAACGTTTATAAAACTCAATAGTTTTTTTTTTTAATTTGTACCCACTGTTCTTTTGCAACATGTTCAAATGATATCAATGAACTTTGGCGAAGTGTGCCATAAATTGTATGATCTTGTGTCATTAGGCAAGTAAATAAAACGGGCTTTGAACGGTTTTTTTCTCTTTTGCTCTTTAGTAAATGTGAGGGCTTTTAAATTTTAGTCTTTGGGTTTTGTTATTACTGTTATTTTAACTAACAAGCCAGTCAGCCAGCCAGCATTTGTTTTAATCAAGACTGCGAATATAACAACAATTAAGCCAAATGGACAAACGTATAAACAAATAAACACCATCAAACGAGTCAACAAGTTCGACAGACGGACGGGCAGGCAGTCAGAAAGACCAGCAGCAGCAGACCACTAACAAAATTAAACTTCCTTAATGTTAAAATACAGATAATGCACAGTGACTCTAAAGTAGAGTTCGTATTTAATAACTTTAAAACAAAAAAAAAAAAAAAAAAATAAAAATAAAAAAATAGATAGATAGAAAAATATCTGCTACAACTTCTGAATGGCCTAAAATTATTATGAGACAAAACTTTTCAGTTAATACCAACCAGTATGAGATACAGTTGTATAGATGTTTATTGATATTTTGTTGTTGTGCGATTAAACGGTTGATTGCGTTTATTCCCACCTGACCAAGACTTTCGTTAATGATATTGCCATCGAATATATCTCGAACATTTACTGTGTTAATCTTTCGAGATCGACACTCAAAAACGAATTGAAAATTGTTTACATGTCGCTCAGTTTGATCCAAAAAAGCTATCGAATACGAAGGTTCGATAAAGAATTAGAAACGAAGATTTAGCAATATCAATTGCTGTTTGAAAATTCCTTTGCTAATGTTTCGATAGTGGTATCGAAAAATGTTTGCCAAAATATCTTATTCAATATTGTGAAATGTTTACAAAAGATAACTTTGACGATATCGAGAAACCTTATCTGGAGATATTGTTATTAGTCAAATTCGATATCGCTTAATATTCGTCATTACTATCGTTAGTAATACTTCGATATCGAATGATTATTGTTATGTTTCAATTTCATTTTGGTCCAAATCAAACAATTTTTATCGTTTTAATATTTAATTAATTTTTTTTTAATTAATATTTTATTAATATTATTTTTTCAAATTATTTATATTAAAATGTACAATGCTACATACTAAAAAATGTTTTTTTTAATGAAAAAAATAGAATAGAAAAATTTGAATCGGCAATGAAAATACATAAAGAAAAATTCTGTATATTTAAATTGTGTATTTTAATATATTTATATGCATGTATAATAATTAATCAGTCTTAGATAAATATAAATGCAAAAAAAAGAATTTGTTCAACATGAATAAAGACAGTTTTTAACTCAAATAACTTCTTAAAAAATATATAATGAAATATAATGAAAAGCGCAAATTTGTTTTTGAACGAATCTAGGTACATAAAAAGAATGAAAGAGTTAAATTATAAAGGTGCAAAAACGTACAAATTTTCTTTTAAAACTTTCTTACTTCGAATAGCTTGTGTCAATCTGCATCCCTTTATACATTTTTTTGTACTTGTTCCCCTCCATGAAAATTGTTCCGCTAAAGTGTCAGCTAATATTTTTTTCCAGCATGCTCGTATAAACGTGTCGAAAGCTTTTTCACCGGACTGGCACAGTTCTTTTATCTGAATGGGAATTGAAAAAATATTTTACATACATATATATCGCACAGTTACTGAAACAACGTCATAACGCCAACCTTGTGTTAAAATCAATAATACCTTCTTTCACTTCTTTTAACAATTGAACATCTGACTGGTCTGGCTCAGTATTATTTAAAACAACAATTTCAACATTTTCATTACCCCCAACGCCATCAGGAGTATCTCTTGGACGGAGGTTTCTATTTAAAAAGTTAGTTACACTGGGTTATAACATGTCTACTTTCACATACATATACATTTTTTTTCTATCCCCCATTTAACTCACCTTGTTAATTAAATTAAATAACGAATTTTCACTTTATTTTTTTACCACTTTTTAAAAATTTTTATTTTCTTTATCCACACTTCACTTTATAAAGTCTAAATCACAAATAAAATGTTTTTCTGTTTTTATGTTTCAACATAAAAAAAACTCCGTAACTTCTTTTCGCGAAAAATTCGATTAACGTAGTTTTATCGAACCTTTGGTGATAATGTCAAAAATAAATATAGTAAAAAAATAATTTAACGGTAAACAAAATAAATGTTCGAGCATTTGTCTAAAATAAAAAAATATAGAATTCATTTTTGTTTCGAGATTTTATCAAAAAAGAAAAAACCTCGAATGTTTTAGTTAATGAAAAATAACACACTTTCGAATGTTGACTGTCAGTAAAGTTTCGAGAATTGTTCAAATAAAAGAGCATTCGCTATATAAAATATCATCGACTATTTATCGAACATTTTTGTTTCGAAAACTCTTCGCCTTAGTGAGCTTTCAATTTTTTCGAATCTCAGGTCAGGTGGGTTCTATTGGTTGACTCTGTGTTTTTTATTTTATTTTGTATCTAAATTATTAGTTGTTGTTGTTGTGGATGATGTTGCTTTGTCAGATACTGGTTTCTATATCGTTTAGACAGTTTTTTTATTACGTTTTTTTTTTGCAAGTAAAGTAAAAACATCATCACTTAAATTGTTTGTATGTGTTTTTGAATAATTTTCAACACTAATTGTCACTACTACATATGAACATATGTTTCTTTAATGTTTTTTTGTTGTTATTTGACTGATCAGTCAGTAGGTCCCAGTGCTGCTGTCCATAACATACATTCATGAAAAATTGTATGGTCTCGTATGTTTTGTTTTGGAATTTTAGTCATTAGCATGCGACAAATAAAACAAAACAATTTAACAAATTTTTTTGGTCGGTTGAGTTGATTGATTTTATTGCTACATGGTGCTTGGTAAAAATCATGTTTTAGATAGAAAACAATGGCAATATTCAGTTTTGCCGATCCGTTTATTTCCTTCACCATTTTACTAAAATAGCGATTTTTAAAGCCTTAAATTTTTCGATTTTTTTCTGTTTTCGGTTTTCAAAAAATAATACCTGTTTTTTAACATTTTTTTGAAAGTCATATAAAAAAAGTCGTGTGTTTTTGCCATATATCGGTCATTTGTGGACTCGGATTTTTCCGAAGAAACATTATTTTTTCATTAAAGACCAACATTTTAAGCAAAACTAAGCTGTTCCGTCAAATTTTTGTATTACAAACTTTTCAGATCACCTAAACTTAGTTTAACTGAGATCTCAAAGACCCAGCCTCAGTTAAGAGCACGCATAAGGTTTAGTAGCAGGCGGGATTCATTAATTTTATTACGATGTGTAATTTACAACTATGTCCTGCCTGCCAAACTTAACACGGGTATTCAATAAAGGCATTCAGCCTTATTTTTTTCTATTATTATTTTTTAATTAGTTATTTTATTTTTGACTTTTTTGTCGCCGCACTTTTTATGAGGGGTTCCAGCCAGTTATTTCTTAATTAAATTAAATTAAATTAAAGCAGCTTATTGTTCCTGGAAATCGAGTGAAATTGAAATCGAAGGAAATTCTGATTTAAATATTTTTTAAAAATCACAATAAATCAATTACAAATCCACTTTTAATTTTCTTTTCTTTATTTCAAAGCTCTACTCTATAGGTTTGATAAATATGTATGCCGGTTGGATAATACGAAATAATAAAGGACTTGACAGATGGGTAAAAACATATAACCCATAAACCCACTTGAAAAGGTGCTATTTAAGTAGTAGTTTACGTATAGAATTTAACGTAAAAAATCTAAAAAAATATTTTTATAAAGGGTGGTCTAATCATAATTCACGATGTTAATTGTGGGTCACACCAAAACGTCAAATTTTTTGCCCAACTTAATACGTCATTTCTTTGTTTCAGTGTTTGACAAACTCAACCATGGAGAGGTACACAGCGCGCTAAGATGGTTGAAGCAAAGGCAATTCATTTTTCAGGTGCCACAGCTGTGCTACTTTTTTTCGTACTTACAGAGATAAATGTCGAAAATCCCTTCTGTTTTTGACTTATCGACCAACGAAAGCAACAAATAAAATACAATGTTGTGTTTTTGGTGTTGAAGTATCGATACCACCGTTTGCTTGAAGCCTTTTGCGAAAATGGGCGTTCAAATCAAAATGCATTACGTGCACTTCGTGATTTTTTTGGTCAGCATAATCGAACAAATGTGTCCGCAATCAGGAGAATTGTGCTCAAATTTCAGCAAACTGGGTCTATAGGATTATGGGCTGGTGCAGTCATCGGGCAGTACTTATTCGAAAATGAGGTCAGCCATGCAGTTACCATGAATGGTGTTCCCGAGATGATAACGGGCTTAATGTGGTCAGAAATTGAGAATATGGACATGGACGATATGTGGCTCCAACAGGATGGTGCCACACAGCCAACGAAACAATGACTCTTTTGCGCGAGATATTCAACAGCCGTGTTATCTCACGTCGTGGCGATGTTAATTGGCCGCCACGATCATGTGATTTGACACCGTTTGACTTCTTTCTTTGGGGATATTTAAAAGAAAAAGTGTAGTCAATAAGCCAATAACTATTTAAGAGCTATAGGATGATATAACTCAGCACATTGACGACATTGAACCTTCATTATGTCTCAGAGTTATTGAAAATATGGACCATCAGATACATGTTTGCACCGAAGCCGTAGCGAGCATTTAGCCGATATTTTGTTTGACATATAATCGCCATCCTTCTTTCAAAATAAAAATATATTAAGATAAATTTTTTTTTTAGAACAGTTGTAATTTTTTACGTGTAAATAAAATTAAGAAAGATAATTAATTACATGAATTTTCGAACCACCAATACCATTGGTTAAAGATTGATCTTTGACTGTTGGCTGACAGGCACCGCCAGAATTCTGATGATGAGAATGTGGTTCTTCTCTAAACGTTAATTCAACCCGAGTTCGATCCCCAGCTCAGCCAAGAATAAAAATTTTCAATAAATTTTAATTATTTTCATGTTGTAAGTTCCTACCTTCAGTGGAAATAATTTGATAAATATTAAATTTGATGAACTAAAGCCTAACTAAATTTCGAAATTTCAATATTAAGATAATTCTCTGAAAACTTTTTGTTTTATTTACAATTAATATCGTGCGTTTTGGTTGGACAAAATTAAAAAAGTAGAACGATGCACAATGGCGCCATTTGAGTTTTTTTTCGTTTTAAAAATCATATCTTTTGAACCGAATAAGATAATTGAACAGTTTAAACAGCATATAGATAACTGTTCAGTCTATGAAATGAGCGTTTGGAAAGGGTGCTACGCTTTGTAGGGGCCTACTTATGGGTTATCAAAGTTAAAATTAGTAGAAAAATCAATTTTATGGTAACTAAAAAAAATTATTTTTACATTTTTAGATTGTTTTTATTTTTTTTCTTTAGGGTTTTATGTTTAAAATTATTAGCCAACAAATTAAAAAAAAAAAAAAATTTTTTTTTTAATTTTCTGTTAAATATTCATATAAGCCAGTCCTCGTATTTGGAGTTGAAGTTCTGAATGTTTCGATTAGATTTTACCTATTTTGCCTTAATATTTGCATATATCAGATAAAAATTAGTTTTTATAATTTCGCTTCTCTCAATATTTCCGTATAAGCAATCAAGTTCTTTTAAAGCAGCTTCCGTGAAAAACTTTGGTGTGGTTGACTTTCTAAACAGTTCAAATAATTTTAAATTGTTCAACGACTTTTTTCAGTACTTAAATTGTTTAATGGTTTTAGTAATTGTTGCGCCAACTTTCAGTCGTAAAATAATCCAGGCATTATGCTTATTTTGCAATATATAGGCTTATGCTACCATGCCTAAAAATTTACCTGTTCCCTGCATACATATGGATTTAGGCTGAATAATGCAATTTTGACATTATGCACGTGCCCAAATAAGATTTGTGCCTACCTGTAGGGACCATAAGTCAATATTGTTCTTGGCCATTTGTACGCCAAAGTATTGTTTAAGTGAGGTACGTACCTGCTAATTTCAATGAGTAGTTTTTTTCAAACTATTAGGTCACATATGTATAAAGGATGGACGCCATACAATTTCTGCAACCATTTATTTTTAACCTTTTTTACCTCTAGAAGCCAAACGGGCACGTACGGGCAGATAAAACCTTTTGAATTATGTAAAGAAATAATCAAAGAACAGGTTTTGCAAATATGGCAAATATAGAAATATATAGATTTTTTTTATTTTCCGTCAAAGTTGAAAAATAGTGAAAAAACGGATAGTTTTTAAATAGTGATTTTCCAGGAGAAACACAAAGCAAACAGTTAATTTTTTTTTATCATTATACATTTAATAAATACATCAATCAAAACAAACAAAAAATAAGGCGATTCGTTACCTATTTTTCGTGATATTACACCTGAAATCGCAACAAATTGACTAAAAATTGTGTGTTTTTTTGAAAACCGAAAGTCGGTCAACTTTGAACGGTTATATCTTCTAAACTAAAAATGTGATATTATTAAGAGTGGCATATTTGAAATCGTTGAAAAGTTTCCTATAACATGGGTTTAATCAAAACTTCGTCGGCGCTCATGAAAATTTTGATTTTTGCAACCTCGTTTGCTCTACGGGCTCCACTGTGCGTTGAGAGAAATTAATTTTAATCGATTAATTGACATAAATTGTTCGCATTATTCGTTATTTGAAAATGGCTACTTTAGTTATTCTATAAAAAAATAGCAAAGAAGTTCTTCGATAATTCGTTTAGAAACTCAAATACATCCCTTTCCACCCGTAGCAAAAGGTATAAAAATGCCAATATTAAATATTTAAAAAATCGAGGAATTCGTTATTAAGCCAAAGTAATTATCATCTTTTTAAAGTATTTAAAACTTTTTTTTGTTTTTCGACCGAAAAACTTAACTAGAAAAATGATTTCTGATTTTAAAATAATGTCCAACATGCATTTCCAATTTAAGGCGAGAGAAACAAAAAAACTTGTGAGTAAATATTTCACAAGAAATGAGGTGAAGCACACAAAAGCTTTTGAAGAACCGATTACCCTAACAAAAAATATTTTTAATTCTTTCAAAGATATTCTATTAATTTTAGTCGACAAGTAGTTGTGTAAGGCTTATGTGATTTAAGTTTCTAACAAAAAAACAAACCGAAATTATCGCCTACTTTAACAGATACATTGATATAAAAAAGTTAAATATACTAAAAAAAATTTAAATATGTGTGTATGAATTAAATCATTTTAACGCAAGGCCGTTAAATTGCTTCATCGATAACCTGATTTTAATTTTCAACGTGTATTAGATCTGAAGTAGTTATAACTGTACCAGGTAGTATACATTCGAAGACACTGTGCAGTTAAGAAATATACTTAAAAAAATTTGAATTGTTTTATTAACTATTTTAATTAAAAACTAATTCCATAGTTTTTTCTGCATTTCAATTGACATTTCTCTATTTCAGACTGACTCAATTTGAACCATGGAAAGATACACAATTGAGCAACGATTTAAAGTTATTCAGGCTTATTATGAAAATGGGCGTTCAAATCAAAATATCGTGCACTTCGTGATTTTTTTTTCGGTCGTTTAATCGTCTAAATGTGCGTACAATCGGAAAAATCGTGCAAAAATTTGAGCAAGCTGGGTCTGTAGGAGATGTGAAAACACCAGTGCATGCTCGTACAGCTCGTACTGCAGAAAATATTGCTGCTGTTCGCGATAGTGTGGCTCAAGAGCCGTCCACCTCAACTCGTCGTCATGCCCAACAATTGCACCTCTCACGCTCGTTGTTGATGAACATTATGCATAAAGACTTGCATTTACACGCTTACAAGGCGAAATTGACTCAAGAACTAAAGCCTCTTGGCCATTTCAACCGTCGTCAGTGGTCAGAATGGTGGCAAGAAATGGCAACAGTGGATGATAAATTTTCGAAGAAAATCATTTTCAATGATGAGGCACATTTTCACCTCAGTAGATTCGTCAACAAGCAGAATTGCCGCATTTGGGCGAATGATAATCCAAGAATGACTGTTTGGTGCGGTTTATGGGCTGGCGGCATCATCAGGCCGAGGTCGCGGCGGCCATTTTGCTGATATTTTCTTTCATACATAACTGAACCATACCAATATTATCATAATAAAAAGAAATGTCAATAATTTCCTAAGTAATTTGTGTCTTATTCAAAATCAACATCGGCTCCTCGCCGACTTTTAGCCCGTTGTAGTTAAGCAGACCAGAGTACCTGGCGAGAGTTGAACCCGCAACCCTCACACTGATAGACTAGTTTTATTTGGGGTATTCACAAGGTATGCTATCATGTTATATTGTCATAATGTCCAAACATTTTACAATGGTTTAAAAATATTGTTGTTGGGTTTTAAGCGAAAAGTGTTTTAAATTAATAGAACTTTGCTTGCTAAGTTTATTGTGCTGTCGTAATTGATCAGAAGAGACCTGCGCTGAGCCGAACCGCTTAAGTTTTTATAGCCGTCGCCGTTGATGGTATAGTTTTATCCGGCTAATATCCGAATTTGAGCTGCGGTTAGCAATTTTTGCAACAAAACACTTGCGGCGTCAAATCGGCTTAGGACTCTGATGTTTGGTAAACAAACAAAATAAAATTAATTTGTGATTTGCGTCTAAAAAATGGAAAATAGTCAGGTAAGATCTACTTTAATTTATTTATTCATGGATTAGAATTAAAAAAATATTATGATGTTACGTAAGTATTTTTTCAACATTTTTCGAATTTATTCTATGAGCTAAATTTCAGTTATGTATTTTATAAAGCTTTTTTGTAAAAGTTCTATTCCTTAAATTTTTCAGAAATGACTTTATACACTAACAGACTATTATATTGAAAAATGTTGAATATAATATAAAAGTAACCTTCGGAAGGAAATAATTCCCAGTTTCTATTTGTTAAAATAGTTGAGTTAAATACATAATTTATAAAGTAACACTATCCAGTGAGACACAAAGAATGCTGACGAAGGCCGTAGCGGGCCAGAAAATGCATTACATTCTGCTGGTGTCTAATAATTGTAAATTTTTCTGTACATAAAATATACCTCATTGCTTTCCAAAGGAAAGCTAAGGTAAAATGTAACAAGAAAATACAATATAATGGTCTGGTATTGTATAAAGTCATTTCTGAAAAATTGAAGGATTAGAACTATTACAAAAAAGCTTTATAAAATATATAACTGAAATTTAGCTCATAGAATAAATTCGAAAAATTAAAAATGTTGAATATAATATAAAAGTAACCTTCGGAAGGAAAGTATTCCCAGTTTCTATTTGTAAATATTTTTTATAATTCAGTTTTAATTGACCTTTTTCAATAATATTTTGATTGTTTTTAATTTTAAGCTCCAGGTCTTTTTTTTATATAAAAAATATTAATTTATTTAATTATTTTTTCGATATTTCGCAAACCTTTGGTTAGCATCCTCAGGAAATTAAATTAACAATATTTTTAATAACACAAAAAAAAATATTTTTTTTTATATTTGTTTTAAATCAGCTAATTAAAATTCAAAATAGCACACTAAATTATGAGGGGTTGTTCACAAGAGTCGTATTTTTTCATGTTATTATTTTAAGAGTTATGACTTTATGACACCTTGTGAATTCCCCAATTATGTTTAAAAAATTGTCCCTTTATAACAATCTCTTTTTAAAAATGGACGAAAAATACAAAAGTTCAACTTTAAGGGCAACCGTTTTTAAACATGGAATTGCGTCAGTATTTCATTGCGAACATTGGATTTTTTTAATTATTTATAATGTATCAAGCTTTAATTCTTTTAAAGTCTTCCTTCATATTAAGTTTGCATAGTATGTTTGTTTAAATAACTACACATGTATTTTAAACACATACGAGTATAAAATCATAGTATTTTTTTGTTTGCCGATTCGATTAGAATTAAAAGTATCTGTTTGCTGCCTCATCTAGTATATTTATGAAAAAAAGAAATTCGAGTGGTTTTTTTTTTATTAAAATAATATAATTTTTTTAGCACACTCGCCTCTTAATTAAGAGTACTATATTGCAGTTAAATATCAAATGATTTTTGTTGCAAACTATCAAATTTTATAAGCTTTGCCGAAATTGAATTTTTAGTAAAAAAAAATTCACTAACAAATTAATTGTCATGCTACGTGGGCTTAGAGAAAAGTATACGAGAAATGGTTGCAATGAATAATTAAGGCGATAAGAATTGTAACCCGTTACATTTTAGAAAATTTAATTGCGCAGAAGATTTAAAAATAATTTGTTTTTGTTAATTAGCAATTAAAAAGTCATTTATGTAGAGATTAAATAATATTTGGCATTATCTTTAATTGTACACATGTGCTTTAAGTCAAAAGTTTTTATTTATAGTTTGTAATTTTGCGATAAAATTGTCATTGTGACTGACATGTCTTTTTTATTTACTTCCAAGTTAGCAGTCCATAGATTGGCTGTGAATGAAAAGCACTGGCAGTCTTCTGCCTATTTATGGACCGTTCTTCAATTCTATTTTAAAGAGTTTTATAATTGTATACGTTAAGAGAACATCGCTTATTTGACGTGTACTTCATAGGACACAGATTTAGAAACAAACGGACGTGTGAGACACTCCTTAGACACTACTACCGCATTTATACTATGCAATTAACGCCGAGTTCTTTTTTTCTTCTTTTAAAGTAGTTACTACGAAACTCTTTTCACATTTAAATTTACATTTTATTCAAGCATTTTTTCAACTTTATCAACCCCGCTTTCTTCCCTACACCTCTTGCTAACACACAAAAAGATGCATGCGAAAGTTGCGGCGTTAATCGCGTAATGTAAATATGGTCTATCTTGGACTTTTCACGTGTTAAAATAGCTTCAGTTATCGTTTTCTAAATTTAAAATGTTTAGCTTTTTGGGGTAATTAGCCTTTAGTTAAATATATTTCATATGGGGCTTCGAATTTTTTTTTGGCAAGATCAAATTATTTGATCAAGTTATAAAGTTTCTATGTTGTATTTGACGTTAAAGTATATAGTGAAGTTTTGCAAATAATATTTTAAAAAAATGTTTAACTTTCTTAGTAATTAATTAAAAGTGGCAAGATCAAATTTTTTAACTGTATAACAAATAGCGATAATTTTATTTTACATAAATTTTAATGTACAGTTGGAATCGCTAGTCGATTATTCTCAAGACCTCTACAATCTAATAGTACACATTACAACCGGTTTCTATATTTTAAAAAGACAATAAGACACACCCACACCGGATTTAGATTAATTATAAAACACCCAAGGCGAATTCATACAAGGTGGTCTTATTTGGAAAACGTTTACAACACTGTAAAATATTTTAACGTTGTGCCAAAAATAATACAACATTATAGTAAACAATTTAAACAAATAGGTATTTCATTTTGCTTTTAATTTTAAATTGCGCGTTTGAAATGTAATGATTTAAAAAAGTTTTAAATTTCATAATTTTAAGCGAAAATTATAGAATTTAGTAAAGATTCCCCAGAACCACCAGCACGCAAACGTACAAGGCGAATTTATAACAGGTGGTCCTAAAAGCGCTGCTGATATTAGCTATAATCACTGTTGGATGTCAAAATTTTGTTTATTCTCTTTAATTATCTTTGTTTCTGTTTTGTTTTATTTCTGTTTTTGACATTGTACAATGATTTTACAAAAACCAATTGCTTGTGGTTTTTGTACGAGTTGTACTTGTTGTAGTACAGCGATTACCTGGGATGAATTCGCCTTGCTAACGTAGCTAGTTAAGGTCACGTCATCCTGCCATCCCTGTAATAATGTTATTTGTTGTTTGACGAGCACAAGACACAAGTTATGAAAAAATGGAATACCCTGTTTTGAACACCTGACAAAAAGTTTGAGGTGTCTTTCCAGAAATGTCTGTTTTTGACATTCTCTTTTGAACATGCTACCAAAAACATATTGTCTTTTCACGATGTCATTCCAAACATGTCTGTTTTTGTGTATAATAGTCTAATATACACATACATACAAATTGAAAACATGGAAATTCATATAAACAAACTTGAAAACTCATTTCATGTCTGTTTGGCAACCCCTCCTTCTTCTCTACCCCGATCGTCTACAAACAAAACAAACGTGTTTGTTAGACATGTCTGAATAGACACCGTGTAAACTCCCTCTTTGTTCTTCAAAATAAAAAAAATATATCAAAATCTTTTTATTGCTTCAAGAATTAACTGAATGACGAAATTTCAATTTGCTCGAAAAGAGTCCAAAGTAAGTAAAAATTATACTTAAAATAACGTTGGCAAAAATAGTGGGTGTTAAGGTGCAAATGGTGCTGAACGCGAAAATACTGCAATTACAAACACGAAGATATTCTCACCTGCGCCCACGCTCTGAACTCTCGCAGATTCTATGTTCATATGGATGTACATATGTATTTATAAATGCACGTATTTGCTATTGCGCTGTCATCTTTAGCGTTCCATTTTTTGCGCCGAAAATTACCAGTCATGTTGCTTTCAACGGTGGCTTGTTTGTAGCTTTGTTGCTCTTTGAGGCAATCGCCGCCATCCCAACTTCTTCTGTCATCCCTAAACATCATCAGAAGTCACCTGTTTTAAAGGGTACTATCAACGGGGCGTAAAGTGCCTTATGCCAGGTGAATTTTTTAGATTTTTAGACTAAAATATGCCACCATTGTAGAGGGAGCAAAACACTTTTAAGAAACGAATACCAAATTGCATTACATTTTCTTTGTAGAAAAGAAAAAAACATACGATTTATATTTCAGTTTTTAGCTAATGCTCAGCCAGGGGACTCAGTAGCCCTAGCAGCACGAGGTGACTTAAAAGAGAATTCAGCCAAATTACACTCCTTATTATTAAATAGAACTACATTAATACTACATTTCCATACAATTTGACATAAAAGTTTGACATTGAAAGTCGTCGTGAAATAGGTGACACCAAACAAATCTTTTGTATTACGAGCTGCTAAAATCAGATCATACTATGTATTACAGGGAAGCTCTCTATACACAACGATTGAGTCATTTGATGAGAGTAGCTATCAAACAAATAGTCACGGTATCAGTGCTACCACAACCAATAAAATTGTGAAAAAATATAACCAAATTAAAAATGTCTTTTGTTAATTGAGAAAAACATTAAAATTTATTTTAAGTTGCATTTTAATACAAAGGTTGCTCGCACTTTATAGTGAAATAATAATTACAAATTAAGAAAAGAAAACTAGAAATCTAATTCTTTTACATACTAAACAAATAACGGGAAATTTATTCACAAAAATGTCAAAATATGCATTAAAACCCTAAATATGCAAAAATGTGCATTTTCGCCCATATATGTAACAGTATGCTAAAACAAATCGATGCCATTTTAATGCAAGTTAAATGATTCGGAAAGATAATTAGTCGAAATCGTTCTTAGACCATCGACAAAAAAACTTGGATATGGCTTGGATATGGGAAAAAATCCACGAGCGCTTCTAATTTATCTATACCTATTGAAGTCCTATATTAAAGAGTGGTTAAATTCAAAGGGCCGATGTTGATTTTGAATAAAACACAAACTATTTAGGAAATTATTTTATTTTATTATGATATATTGGTATTACTCAATTATGTATGGAACAAGATATCGGCCAAATGGGCGCCGCGACCACGGCGGCACACCTCCATCCGATGGTCCAAATTTTCGATGACCCTGAGGCATAATGGAGGTTCTATGCCGTTAATGTGCCGAATTATCTCATCCTTTAGCTCTTGAATTGTTGCTGGCTTATCGACGTACACCTTTTCTTTCAAATAACCCCAAAGAAAAAAGTCCAACGGTGTCAAATCACATGATCTTGGCGGCCAATTGACATCGCCATTACGTGAGATAACACGGCCATTGAATTTGTTGCGCAAAAGAGCCATTGTTTCGTTAGCTGTGTGGCAAGTGCCACCGTCCTGCTGAAACCACATATCGTCCACATCCATATCTTCCAATTCGGGCCATAAAAAGTTCGTTATCATCTCACGATAGCGAACACCATTCACAGTAACTGCCTGACCGGCCTCATTTTGGAAAAAATACGGCCCGATGATGCCGCCAGCCCATAAACCGCACCAAACAGTCACTCTTTGTGGGTGCATTGGTTTTTCGACAATCACTCTTGGATTCTCATTCGCCAAAATGCGGCAATTCTGTTTATTGACGAATCCACTGAGGTGAAAATGTGCCTCATCACTGAAGATGATTTTCTTCGAAAATTGATCATCCACTGTTGCCATTTCTTGCCACCATTCTGCCCATTCACGACGTTTGGAATGGTCAAGAGGCTTTAGTTCTTGAGCCAATTGCACCTTGTAAGCGTGTAAATGCAAGTCTTTATGCATAATGTTCATTAACGACGAGCGTGAGAGGTGCAATTGTTGGGCACGACGACGAGTTGAGGTGGACGGCTCTTCAGCCACACTATCGCGAACAGCAGCAATATTTCCTGCAGTACGAGCTGTACGAGCATGCACTGGTGTTCTCACATCTTCTACAGACCCGGTTTGCTCGAATTTTTCCACGATTTTTGCGATTGTACGCACATTTGGACGATCAAATTGACCAAAAAAATCACGAAGTGCACGATATGCATTTTGATTTGAACGCCCATTTCCATAATAAGTCTGGATAACTTTAACACGTTGTTGGATTGTGTATCTCTCCATGGTTCAAATTGAATAAGTCTGAAATAGAGAAATGTCAAATAAAATTCGGAAAAAACTTGGCGTTTAGGTGTGGTTCACATTCAACCCTAGTAAAAAAATTTTTTTTAAAATTGGTTCATAAATGACTTATAGACAAATAGCTACCATTTTTATTCAGAAATAATGGCACAATACCGCCCATACCATATGAGCTGTGATGAATAAATTGAATATATCTTAAACATTAGGAGTATTATGTACAAGAGGCAATCGGTCCATTATTTCTCTTAGGCCCCATACAAGTGCATTCTCAAACTTAAGGTTTTCGTACAACTTTTGATAAATACTATGGTGAAGCACTCTTGATTGTTCCTTTAATAAATATCTGATTAAAGATGCAAGAAAAATTTTTTAACTTTTAAAAGTTTTATTATTAGCCAAGATCAATAAAGGAATTCATTGCAGATATGAATGTGTATCGCTGTGTTAAATTTTCTTAAAAATTCTGAATACTTTTTATCAATGTCAGAGCCAGAACACATTCAATAGTATCAAGTCGAATTCATTTCAGGTGATCTTAAAAGCCCTGCTGATAACTTTTTTTAGGCTTATAATTGACATCCAAAATTTTATTTATTTTGTTCTGTTTTTGACATTGTGTAAACAATGACTTTACAAAGACAGATTGCTTGTGGTTTTTGAACGACTTGTATTTGTTGTAGTACCGAGATTACCTTCATAGTCTATTTTCGATCTGCGAAAGAATTCTTTCTTTCGAACAATTCCATTTAAAACAAAAACAAATTCTCAAAATATTGTTTTTGTGTTAAATGTAGGTTTACGAAAGAAAGAATTATTTCGCACATCGAAAATAGGCAGTTTATGAATTCGCCTTAACAAGTATAAAAAACAAATACACTTTCGACATTTTGGATGTTTAGAAATAAATTTATAAATACAAATTCTTTTATAAAGACAAAAATTTCAATTTAATATATCGATTCCTCTGTACATTTAAAGCAATGAAAAAAATTGAGTTCACATAAAATTTTAAAAAACGTTTCTTTAGTACTTAAAAAATAGTCCAAGTCCTATAAATATTTATATTTCATCAATCAGTTGCATATTAGTCAACACTTCTCCTTATCTTTAATGCACCAAAAAAAAAAAAAAAAAAAATAGAAATATACACAGACCCCACACGTGAAAGCAAAAATATTTCTAACGCCCATTTGATATACAAACTAAAATATAAAATTTATCTTAAATACACTGTTACAAAAGTTTTTATGAAAAAAGTAGTAAATTGATAGGCACAAGTTTCGATTCAATATTTCTCTATTTTAAATTGTCATAACTAAAGAATTTTTATTTTACTGCTCAAAATATGACCTTAAAATGCCCATTATATTATTAAAATATCTAAAATGTTTCTTTAAGTGCATTTATTGGCTTTTAATGTGTGGATTGTTTATGAAATATTAAACCAAAAATGTTCCTGCTGTCATTTTTTATTTTTACTTTATACGATTTCTCCCACTTAAAACAGTTTGACTTCAAGCAATTGTCAAAAAATCTAAAACAAAATACACACACACTCCTTTTGGTTTGTGACGGGCTTTTGACAATCAAAACCAAAAACGAGAACAAAATTCATTTTCCAAAAAAAAAAAACAATACCACCGAATTAAGAATTAATAATAGAAACCAAAAACAACAATTTTTTTTTTTGTTTTTGTTAAAGGGGAAATTCGAAATGTCTGTTCAACGAAGAATAATAACAACTGACATTTGAAGTGGTCTGGGATTAAGTTGCAAGTTCTAAAGAATCTTAGGTTCACAGTACGTGATAAATTTTACATTTCAGTGATACTTGAACATGACCGAGAAACAAAATAATGCAATAAGAACGAAACGAACACAATACAAACTCATGGAACGAAAATGTATTAAATCAACAAATTACGGGGAACAAGACCGAAAATCAAAATTAAAAATAAAAAAAAATCTAAGTGTCATTTTAATGCGTTAAGAAAATTTATAATTTGTTCGAAATTATAAATAAATACATGTGTGTATGTATGTGCATAATAAGAGTTGTAGATATGATAATAAAAAGGAATTAAATCTGGCATCTAGGCTTAAGACTTGCTCTTACATGCGCCTGATTGCTTGTTTCGTGTCCACAGAAATATTCTTACGTTTAAAAAAACAGCCGTGTTGTGTGACCAGACGTGCCTGGGGCCATAAAGCTTTATATTAAAATTCATCTTAAGTAATTACCACATTTATGTGGCGAGAATAAACAATATCTCCTGAATACTTAATTTGTAGGACTAAAAGTTATTTGATACTCCCAAATTTTATGAACTGAATAACATTTTTTGAAAACGATTCTATTTGAGGTGTGGTGAATTAAACGTTAAATTATATCAACAAAATTACTGGAGAAAATGTTGCTAATATCAAAAAAAAGTTAATTGATAGTATTAAATTATTTACTAGTGCAATTAACTTATTAATTAACTTTTATTTAATATCACAAATTATTTAATTGAAATAAATTCTTATTAAATCAATAGTCGGCCCAAAAAGTCTATCGATATCGATATTTTTTTCGATATCGATACTATTGGCAACTTTTCACTAAACGTTGCGATTTCTCGTCAAATGTGGCAATTTTTGTTTAGCTTGTGGGAGAAACTTTAGCTTTGGGAGAAACTTTACAAAAAAGGGTAAAAGGTCGCAACAATATTAAAAAGTCTCAAGTCGGTGATAAAAAAAATGTCTCACAAAAAGTCGCAGGCCGCTAAAAAAGGGTCATATTGCGATGTTTATCATTTTTCACCACCTTCATCCACAAAAGTGACACTTAAAAAAGTTTCGCTACTACCGATTGTATTGATATTTTTAATGCTAACTATTAAATGGGCCGACTATTGATTTAATAAGAATTTATTTCAATTAAATAATTTGTGATATTAAATAAAAGTTAATTAATAAGTTAATTGCACTAGTAAATAATTTAATACTATCAATTAACTTTTTTTTGATATTAGCAACATTTTCTCCAGTAATTTTGTTGATATAATTTAACGTTTAATTGATTAGATTACATTTTTAATTAAAACTGATTTTTTTTGATTAATAGTTTAATTGAAAAAATATTGGCAACAATTTTTTCAGTGTAATTGTTCGGAGCAACTATTATCTGGCTATGGATTCTTGATAGAGGACTAATTTAACCGTTATATGGTTGCCAGTGATAATAATGCAGTATTCATAGTATATTGAAAAAATGTTCGTTGCAAAAAGTTTTTCTGGAGGTGACCATATTGAAAACTTTTCTGCGTGTAAGATTTACAGTTAATTTTTAACCTTTCTGAAAAACATTGAAATTTTTTAGGTTTAATTGGATTTTTGTTACAAGTCTTTTCTGGGATCTGTAGTGAATTATGGACTTTTCGAAATTTTATTCAGTTTATATAATAGTCGCAAGCAATGTGTGTGGGAGCTTTGTAACAATTATAGATCGATTATACCAATTTTCAATAGACTTCTTCGTCTTAGATTAAAATATTAAAAAAAAATTAAGATCTGTACTTTGTTAACAAGTTCTACATGGGCAACGGACATTGAAGGTCAACTCAGTTAGTGATTCTTAGGCTGGATGTTTGCGATCTCAGTTAAACTAGGTTTAGTTACTCTGAAAACAGATTTGTGCCTCCATTACCAAGTTTGTATACAAAATTTTGACGGAACAGCTTAGTTTTGCCTAAAATTATGGCCTTTAACGAAATAATAAAAAAAAAAATACATTTCGCCGGAAAAATTCGAGTTTCAGACTGTGATAAACTAATCCACTTCTCAAAAACCCGTCCTAAGACGATCGGTGTACTAAAATATAAAGACTTGGATTATATTTTTTGCGTTACAAACGTCAGCACAGACGCATAACACTCTCCCCCTCTATAGTTTTGTAGTGTAAAATAAAATATTAAATATTTATTATAGATTTAAAACCACGTTTTTACACTTTTTTCATTGTTGCTTTATTTGAATATCACTGAGTCCCCATTGCGATTACTACAAGGGAATGATGATGATTATCAGCTGTCTATAATTGCATGCGATTAAGTAAATATTTTATTTTAAGTTCGCGCCATACATAGATAAGATTTCTTTTATAATACAAATGTTTTAAATTTTTTTAAAGCAAATCTGCATTCATAATCATTGTAAGAAACAAAGAATGAAATGAAAAATCTCATTATTTATTGTAAAAAGATGTGTGTACTTGAAATTAAATAAAACAATAAAATCTGTTTTCTTATATTTATTTAATAAAATGTCGCGAGTGTTTGCTTTAAGTAAATGTGAAAAATATGGATATTTGCGGTTAAAATTATGTAAAAAAGAAAAAATTCTGGTTTTATATATTTGCAGCTCTTAAATTACATTCGTTCTTATCTTATTCAATGTAATTTATTGCATTGGAATATTCAAGTTTATATGAAAAAGGTAAAAATTTTGACAACTTTATAATTGCATTTTTCTATTTTTGACATCCGTGTTGGTGGCTTAAAGTTATTGAAATTGAATAGAAAGCGTAGAGGTAACGAGATTTGCTATGATAGTCTAGCCAGCTTGAAGGGATAAAGTGGTAGGATTTTATTAGGTCGCAGCACAGTGTTTAACTTGTGGTATAAAATGGCTAAAAGATTTTATAATTCTCCCAAAATAAAATTTGTGTTATAAAAGTGATTGCCTAATTGCAAATATTTATACACTAACTTGCAAAAAAAGCACACTTTTGCGAAATATACAAAATCTTATTTTTCAAGTTAATTTTGGTTGATAAAGAATGAAAAATCTTTTTAAATATAATAAGAAATTCATTTAAAAAAACCCCTTTCAATTTAAAAATTTTAAAAGATTCTTTATGGCTTTTTTAAATTGTATTTATTGTGTTACATAAGTGTGGGATATGCATAATTAGGAAATAGTTATACATATATATGCAAAACAGTTTCGGCTTGTTTAATTACCAAACTTTTATTGAACAAGTCGGAATGCTTTGAACTTGCGTGCATAAATACTGTGTTCAGATCTTGAAAGGATTTACATATGCACCTGTCGTGTCGGCCCAATCTCATGGTGAATTTTGTCCACTTGTATTACAAATAATCCGACCGAAAATGGAATACAACTCCCATATCTGGGCAGGGTCTTCAAGGTCTATCTTGAGGCTTCTGGATCTATTGACTCATTAGAGCATCGTCGGAATGTGGGCTGTGCGTCATTGTTCTATAGATATTACCACGGTAAGTGTTTAGCTGAGATGGGCGAACTCATCCCTGAGACGCGGGTGCATGTCCGTAGTACTCGCCTATCAATCAGATAACATCCGTTTGTTGTCGACTGTCCAATGTATCGCACAACATTGCAGAGAAAACTCGTTTCTTGGTCGAACTAGCCGTATGTGGAATAGACATCCAGCGGAGGTCTTAACAGTCGGCTACTTCTTGGAAAAATTATCTCCTCATAACCTATTTTCCGTAAACCAACACAATGCATTTCATTAGGGTATCCCCTGAGTGTTGGCTCAAAAAAAAAACAGCCCCAAGCGACAATCTTCCCTCACACCGAACTCCCCCCTAAGCTTTGAACTTGGCCCTTTAGTGGGGTATCCAGAATATCCCTGCACGCGTTTAAAGATTGAAACCACAACCACAACGTGGCCCCGAAAGTAGCTCTTTACCAAAAAAGTACCTTTCTGTTGCACCATTTTGAGAGTTCATGCTTTTATAACAACACTGGGACGTATAACAACCTAATAAAAAGCATATTTCTAAAGCTAAGATCCCACTATCGGCGCAATGTACCAATTTTTGTCGTATTTCATGTGCCGATAGTGGGAACGGTCAACATTTTTGAATATGCGACAATCTGTGCCGAAATTGTGCTGACTGTGGACAATCAAAATTTACCTTGATGCGCCGATAATGTGAACACTCTTTAACAAAATCTATCATCCTGAAAGACAGAAAGAATTTCCCTCAAGAAGCATACTAACGGAGGCCTCTACCAATATTCTCGTGGTACCAGAAAGAATCACTGGTTAACCGCGGCTTTAAGAATTTGTTAATTATGGACTTTTTCTGAATCCATGCACCTGATTTCGCAGGAAAATGCACCATTAAAAGTTGAAATATACTTAAAACGATCCATGCAAACCCAATAGGGGGAAAATACTGCTTACAGTGAATGTTTCTTTATGTTTTAAATAATTAACTATTGGGGTGGCAACACTGACAAAATTTTAATTTAAGCCCAATTAGCTTAACAAAAAATTATATTTAAAACATAACACTTCAACACTTTGTCCAAAAAACACAAATCAATAATATACATATATGTAATTTTCTGGTTTTTGTCTTAGCTCGAGTTATTTAGTTGTATTGAATCCGCAAAACAATCACAACTTTTATTTAGATCCCTTTTATAAGTTGCATTCGACAAACAATTTTTGCTGGCTATCGAAAATCGAATATCGACAATCGAATGAAACATTTGTAGGTATTATGAGTCGAAAGTACTATCGAAGATTTCGTTGCGTGTTGAATTTTCTACCGAAATCAATTTTGCTTTCGACGCTGCGAATAGGCTTAAAAACCTTTTTATATGTAAATGTTATTCATTTTTTTTGTTCCATATTCCTAGTTATTATTGCTAATTTTGTGCAGGCCTAAGGTCGTAAGTATTAAGCATCTATTGGAAAATTTCGTTTTCCTGATGGAACAAAATTGGCTTTCGGCAAAAGAAATTTGCATAAATGTTTAGACTATAGAACAATTGGAAGAAATCTGGCAGGCGCGAAATTGCTTTATTTTCAAGGCTAATAAGGCGCATTACGTGTTGTTTTCGAATAATGTTGCCTACCAAAACAAAAAATATGTTACATTTTATACCCTTAATTTATAAGAGCTGTTCTTGTTTTTGTTTTTAATTTCGTTTGTGTTCTTTTCAATACAAAAGTGGAATTTCCCAAAGCTGATATAAGAAAAAATAGCATATATTACAATGATTCGTTCTGTAGTGATCGTTTAAAATAAAACACATTATGAGGGTGTGGAAAACTCTAGGTTCGGTTCGATAGGCAGCCGAAATAGAGTACAGATCACGTGTGTCCAGCAATTAGTTCCCCTTGTTTTACCATGCTTCACAGTCTCCCAAGGGTCATATGTTACCTGGCTGTACACATTCTTATCCAGCCATCCGGTTGATTAAATGAAGAAATTAATCCCGCTTAAATCAATTTAGGACGGACAAGTTTTGTCCCTTAGGGTTCTTGGACCAAGTAGTCTTGATCTCAGGTCTCCGAATGCCGGGCAATGACAGATAAGAAGTTCCGTTGACTCTTCCTTGTTGCCGCAACTTTAACATAGGTTATTGTAAGGGAGCCCTAGCCTTAAGGCATGTTTCCGATGGGCCAGCGGCCATTATAACCGGAATTAGGTTCCTGAGGTGAAGTCTGGACAGGTTTAATGCTTTTTTCACCTATTATGTTCCAGATTTTTCTGGTTTCCCCACAGGTAGTTTCATCAAACCATCCTCTACTGGCAATGAGATAAATTTATGGGCAATAAGTTACTTTCACCTTGGGATTGAAACACCCATGTCGAACCGTTGCGATTCCAGGTGGTTCCTGCAAGCGCCAACGATTGAGCCATATAGTTTTCCCATATGCCCCTGTGTCCAAAGACCTAATTAACCTTCGCGTTACCTAAGGATTTTATGCACATCTTTAATCAATACCCACGTGGGTGGTACTGCACATATGTTTATATGCGATAACCAACTTTTCGTCATATCATTTTTTTTTTTTTAGTTTTTTTAAAGAGCTTAACTATTTGTAAAGTATTCCTTTTAGCTGAAGCAAATTAAAGAGAGTTATTAAAGACATAAAATCGAAATGGTCACTCAGATGGGTATTGGGTAACACTGATGGGAATTGTGGTACAATTCTACCAAATTTGGTACAATCGAAACTTTGTTGGTACACTGGTACAATTCATCCTTTTTAGGTACAATTTAAAAACAAATGCCCACGAAGCTCATTATTTCTTGAAGTGGATTATCTCACTTTTTTTCTTTTCAATAAGAAAATTTCTAATTTCATACATATCTCCAGCCCTGACCAAAACTACAAAAGTTCTTGCATAGGTATATGTACTCGGATCCCTGTACGAAGCCTGGGATCAATTAAGTGTCTCCAAATCGATTTTGTTGTTGTTGTTTTTGTAGCAGCGAAACCTGAAGAACAGGTGTTCTACGCGTCATTCTTGTAAATTTTTTGGTGACGATGTTTAGTATACCGATCGACTCAATATCACTTTCTGAGTCGATTTAACGATGTCCGGCTGGCTGGATGTCTGTCCATGTAGCCTTGTTCGCAAAGTACAGGTCGCAATTTTAAAGGTATGTATGTATGTAATTTAATGGAATTTTGTAAATAGGTTTCAATTCATAATCACTAAGCCTTCTGAAAATGGTGAGGATCGGTCCATAATTGCATATGGTCTTCAAACAAACTTCTTTCCGGAATAGTTTTTGTGCCTATAAACAATCTTATTATGTTGGTATGTATTAAGATTAAATTTAGAAAAAATTTATTGCAATTCAAATCATCTTACTAAATTTTATTAGAATTGGTCCATATTTGCCATAGCTCCCATACAAATACCATTCCCGAATAAAGCTTTTAATCCTAACTTCCTTACAAATGTTGATATTGACATAAAAATTGGCCACAATAACTTTTACGATAGCTACTATGTCATAACAAAATATTGTGCTGTTAGGCCCAAATTGACCATAGCTCCCATGTAATCTTCCTTCCTAAAATCACTTAAGGAAAATCAAATCGTGTATAGATGAAGATCTAAATAATATTCAGCACAAAGAACTTTCACATGAATCTTTACCTCTTGAAATAATTTTGTTCTAGCAGGTTAATGATTGCTCATGGGTCCCAAATGTACTCTAAAAAATGTTTCCTTATAAACTGTGGTGTAGGCTTTATCGCCTATACTTTCTTAATTGTTCTACTGAATAAAAAGGTGTTATTAATTTTTACTATGTATGCTTTTTTATTTTAAAGCCAAAATTTGGTACAATTTATGTCCATTTTATGTACGTTACAATTTAAGAATTGTCAAATCCCAACAGTGTTGGGCAAGCCTAATGTTAAGCGTTGCCAATGAATATCTCGCTTTCTTCTCCAGAAACATCCGGCATTCTTGGACAATGTAAGAAACCTAAACTAACTGATTCAAAACATGTTGGCAACATTTGGTGTCAGATTAAAAAATGCCATAAGAGTTTTAAATTTTTTCGTTTAATTTTATAGCATACCCTTTCGAAATATTTGAATATTGGAGATGAAGAATGGGAGACAAATGAATTGTAAGTCATATTAAACTTAACACATTTTTATAAAAAAGGAAATTCTTAGCGATTAAACACGAAAAGTATTTAAATAAGTATAATTTTATTAAAAAAGAGTTTTAATAAACAAATTTATTTAATTTATTTAAAAATTAAAAATCGCTAAAAAATTTACTTTACTACAAACATTTTTACATACGTTTGCTTAAATTTTAAAACTTCTGTATGAAAACGAAAAAAAAAAATAATTACATAAATAGTATAACAATTAATAGTTCAACACCTCCAAATTTTTCCAAATTTAATTAATTTTAATAAGTTGTGATACCTAAATAAAAACCGGTTAGAACTTTATTATTTAACAACCAAAGTAAAATTAATTTTAATTTCAAACTTTTATATTTTGATCACACGTTATAGATTTATATAGAAAATAATTTCCTATAAAATACTGCGTTTATTTATAATAACTTTTATAATAACAGTATGATTAAGATACAAACTATAAATTACTATTATATTTGATGAAATATCTAATACTTGAATCTACTTTAATAATAGCTTGATGTATAAAAACAAATGTATTAGATACTTAGTTCATGTTATCTGGTTTATAAAGTTTTAATATGTTTGCATGTTTTACTACTGACAAATAAAATCTGTAAACAAATATCCAGAATACCGCCGAAATAAATAAAAAAAAACTTCCGTTTACTCAGAACTTATCTGCTATTTGTTATAATAAAAACTTAAATGTAGAAGTATTTATTATAAAATTATAATAATATAAATATTTGATTAGTGTTTAGAGAATGGCTAAAGGGGTTCATGAGTAATATCATCATAAAAATAATGACATGGTAAATAAGAAATACAGCGTATCTAAAAACTTTAGGTACATAGTGGCCAATTTTTTGGAATATTTGCTAAAAATGTAAATATTTTTAATATTTTACTAATGCATTTATTAGCGAATTCTTAGAAAATATAATTTTCGAATAATAAGCAAGAAAAATAACAACAATAAACAAACAAACTCTTAACAGTTTTATAGCTGCGAAAGTGGTTTTTTGACAATTGCATTTTTTAAAATTCCAAGAATTGCGCTACTTTTTTAAACGTTTACTTACGTTTATGGGTTTTTATGATTCACCCAAATAACTACTTAATTTTGTTCAAGGTGTCCACAGATAGGGATGAAACGATACCTCTAAGGTATCGATACTTTTACTCGATGAAGTATCGCTCATAAAGTATCGATACCTACTTAGTATCGAAAAAAAAGTATCGATACTTACTTGTATCGGTACTTGTATCGTATGTATGATAAAAGAATAGAAAGCAGCATTTAAAAACTTTCTTATTAGTGTTTTAGTAATACACAATAAAATAAGAACTACGACCTATTAGAATTTTTGTGAAAAATGAAAAGTGTAAAGATTGAGACCACTTTAAGTTACCACCTAGTACCAATTTCCTTTCGAAAAATCTTTTTTATCTTAGGAAACAAAATTTTATAGAACGTTCAGTATAACAACCTTCATTCACCTTTTATTCCAGAAATTAACTATGTCACTATGTATTTATTTTAAATGTTAATATGCATTTTATTTTTAAATTGATAAATATATAATAAAGGGTGGTAAAACAATAATCCACGATGTTAATTGTGAGTCACACCTTAACGTCAAGTTCACAGAAAAAATTATTGCCAAATTATTTTCAAACAAACGCTTGTTTGAAAATTTTTTTAATTTCTATAAATTTTTTTACTGATTCAAACAATATTTTTGTTTGATTTTTATTTAACCAACAAAAATGTGGACAACTCTTCAAATATATAATAAACGGGTTATTGGTGTCAAGTTTTCATAATTTTGTATGAAATATTTAACGCTCTGTAATGTTGTCGTCTTTTTGCATTTTTTTATTTGGTCGTAAGCAACACTTCTTTATGTGAAATATAAGAACAACAACAAAAAACACACACAGTCTATTTTTGGACACTTTAAAAAAGTGCAACTATAAGAAAAACAATAGCAGAAACAACATTACAAGAAACAAAATCCCATATTCAATTTTTTCAAACTGTTTGCTTAAATACATCAAATACAAAAATATAATGATGACGAAAAACATATCGAGTCGGTCTGCTGCCGTTTTTGGTTACATTTCTTCTTTAGCAAAGGAAAGGATACAGCAACACCCTGCAAATAAATTTGGACCACCTGATCCATTTTGATAAAATGGACTATTCCATGGACTGGTCCGATGTAATGCAAGCATGGACCATGTAATTGTTAAAAAGTGTTTGTAGTGAGACGACATGTCTTCGTTTTTTAACGACATGCTTTCGTTTTTAAACGACTTCAAAACTAATCCTCTTGTGTACACCATGCAGTAGTTTTAAAACTACTCCTTAGTGGTCCAAAGGTGGGTTATATGGTTCTCTCCTAGGACATCGTAATGTTAAATAGACCAGGTTTTTTCCATACGTTTGGGCTAGTTTTTACTAGTCCTGGTCCCTTGTGGACTACTCTTTACACGCGTGTTTGGACTGGTCCTATTATTTGCAGGGCAGAGAGTGATAAAGAAAAACATTTTGTTGTGTGTATAAATAAGACTTCGTTCAAAAATTATTCCAACAAAAAAAAAAATGTGTCTCAAAGCCAGCCGGCGGCTCTGCTCTTGCCGTCATCTTCTCATACAGTGCTTACTTGTGTGCGCGTCATTGCTTGTGCAAAACCTTTTTTTTTTTTATTTTGAAATTTAGTGTATGAATTTCAGTAAACTTTTTGTTTGATTCAGTTAAATTATTTGTTTGAAAAAATCAGTGTTTTTTTTCATAAACAAAATGCAAATAAATTGTTTGAATATGCAAATTTGTTTATAGGACCGATTTCGGACAAAAAATTGTTTGATTCTACAAATTTTTTGTTTGAATTGGAAAAAAAAATTTTTCTGTGTTTTTTGCACAACTTAAATTGACCTTTCTTTGTTTCAGTATTTGACAACTTCTACCATTGAGCAGCGCGTTAAGATTGTTAAAGCCTTTTACGAAAATGGGCGTTCAATCAAAATGCATTTCGTGCACATCGTGATTTTTTTGGTCAGCATAATCGACCAAATGTTTCCACAATCGAGAGAATTGTGCGCAAATTTCAGCAAACTTTTTCTTCGAAAATTAGGTCGGTCAAGCAATTACCGTGAATGGTATTCGCTATCGCGAGATGATAACCGACTTTCTATAGCCAGAATTTGAGGAAATGGACCTAGACGATATGTGGTTTATAAGTGTTTACTAGGGATGCCAAACGGGACCAGGTTTTTTGAAACCCGGGATTTTTAATTAAAAAAACGGAATGTCGGGTCGAATCGGGATTTTTCGGGACTTCATATATAAAAGCCAATTTGTAAAATTCATATAATTATAATTGATTGTTTATGTATAAGTATTAAAAGAAATTAATTCATGAAGAAAATTAAACTCATTACAAAATAAAACAGTTTAATGTATTCTTTTAAAGTAATATGGAAGGAAGTATGTATTAAAACTTATATTGTAAAAAGCTTCTTAAACAAATTAATGACGTCTGATAACACTATGCTAGTTGAAAAAACAGACAAGCCGGGCACATGGCGATTGAACATAATTCGGGTACGCTGAATCCAGTGGTGCCCGCCGTTTTTTAGGTTGGCTCTGGTTTTCGAGATATACCGTTATTTCGAAAATGGAGGAGGTTACACATCATATATTCGCATTACTCAAAAACGCTTTAGCTTATTGAAAAAACTAAAAAAAACGAAACTCCGCAATAAAATTATAAATTAACTTCTTTCTTATTGAGGTCTCCTGGGCATTTATGGGACTTTTTCCTCAATATATTTCTAGTCTGCATTGAACATTTTGTAAGGGAGCCCCCTTAAGGAATAGAGATAGCGGGTAGGTATGTTAGAAATAAAAGATTGGGATGAAAAATAAAGTGGGGTCGGTCATACATTTGACCCATCTAGGGGCATCCTAGGCGCTGCAAGAGCCAAGTTTAAGAATTTTTTTAAACTGCCAACAACTAGGTTAAAACGCCAGGTGCCCATCTTGTCTCAAAAAAAATGTCAGTTTCTTGCGCAGTGTAATTGATACCTTATTTTATTGCAAACATATGCTGCTGACGTAACCAATGTTCGCATTCAACACTTCTGGGTATCGTAAATAAATAGCAACATACTTATATGCTATATGACAATATTTAATTTATTTTATTTCAAATATAAATGCAAGTATTAATTTAAATAAAATAAACTTAAACAAATATGTGTCCAAAGACCTTTGGAACCCCCTAAAGTTGTTAATACCTTTTTGCACAACATGCATTTTGCGTGCGCCGTTCTAGAAAACTTAGAAAAAAGATCACACCTTCTGATTTTTTTTCGTGGTACAAAATGCATTGCATGTAACATTTATTCACTTGTGACTTTTTTTGTAACCAGTTAAAAATTAGGTTCATGCCAGTATGATTTAATACAAAATTTTTGAATTTTTACTAAGCTGAAAATCTCGGGATTCGGGACTTGAATTTTTAGAATAATCCCGGGATTTCGGTATTCGGGATTGGCATCCCTAGTGTTTGCTGGTCAAACGGTTTCTTGATACCGTTACTGCTGCGCCAGCTTCGGTAAATAATCAAAAATTTAAGATGAAATTCAATACCAAAGTGAAACGATTACTTTTGACCGATACCGAGTATTTTTTTACCGATACTACTTGGTACTCGGCTGCTAAGTATCGATTACAAAAATACTTGGTACTTTTAAAAAAGAATCGAATATGTACTTGTATTTACTCGTATCGTTTCATCCCTATCCACAGAATTCAGTACTTACAATACACTTACTACACTGAAAGAATTTTCTTCGCAATACCAATGAATTTTGACATTAATCCCATGAAAAATTGCATTAAAAAGGAACCTATGCAGCGCTTCGTTGGATCGATGAAACCTGTTTCATTAAAAGGATTTAATGAAACATTACATTAGATCTATCAATATTATTCATTGGATGAATACTTTAAATAAAGTAAAAAATTTTTTTTTATTTTTTTAATTATTTTTTTTTTATTTTTTTAATTATTTTTTTTTATCTTTTCTATTTTTTATTTTACTTTATTTTATTTTTAATTTTTTTTCTGTCTCTGGCGGGATTCGATCGGTCAACCTCGGTGCTGTTAGACTAGCTCTCTACCAGCTAGTCTACCGGGGCAGTGTAGTTTTTGTATTAAAAAACTATGTTTTTTACTCAATTAAGAGCGTATATATGAGATTAAATTGTCCATAATAACAATAACAACGTTGATTGAAAGTGGATTGAAAGTTTTTGTTTTATTACTATAATGACATTTTTATTGTCATAATGAAAATTTAAATTTATAAAGGCAATTATTGAAATATGTTGCTTTTATAAAAAATTTTTTTGATTTCATAAATTTAATGGCATACATGTAACATTCGATGTATGAAATTATTAAATCTTACATTTTTTAATTAACAATTAAACATTTTTTTAAGAAAATTATAATTTTGTATTAATTTATGAATATAGCTATGTTTGTATATTGCTTTTTTATGTTCCCAATTAAAATTTTTTTTTTAACTTGGACAAACTTAAGTTTTCATATATCCAATGAAAATTTTTAACGTAATTACGAAATCCAATGAAGCGATTTTAACGAAAATACTTCATAATAACTATGAAATTCCATTTAGACAATGAACATTTTCATTTACCTAAGGAAAGTTTTTTTATGAAAATGATTCATTAAATATATGAAGCATTTTTCTTTCAGTGTAGTAATATTTCACTATTAGTAGTTGAATTGTAAGTACGTACAATGCACATTTCCAGAAACCAAAAAATCACTAGTTAATACACACAGAAAAAAATACCCATGTAAAATTAACATGGAAAAATGTTGATTGAGAATCATGTTAAATTTCAGAAAAATTATGAAAATATCAGAAAAATATCAAAATAACCTTAAATTACGTTTATTTAATATAATTCACTGTTAAAAAAATAAAAAAAAAAAATATTAAAATATAAATAAATCTGGATTCAATATTGAACCCATAAAAACCTGTTTTGTATTAAAATCAAAAGTTTATCTTGTTAAATTAACATGCATACCTACTTAATTATGTACATTTTTTATTTTCACTTTTAAAATATGTTATAAAAAGAAGACAATTCCCGTATTCTTTTAATTAAAATTGTTTATTTAAATAGTACATCAAGTTTTCAAAGTAGAATGATGACCATATCGGGCGATTCTGCTGATGCTTCTGTTAACAAAGGAGAATACAAAATAAGTGAAACATGTGTTACAGGGTTTTGAATTATTCTTACATAAATGCAAATGTTGTCTGAAGCTTCTTCACACTGTTAAAATACACTCAAACCCATTTGATTCTACATGAAATTCACGTTGTTTCAACTGGAAATAACTTTCATTCAACGTGATTCCGATTGTTATTTCAATATAAATTACAATTTGCTCTAACTTTACTGCAATGTTAAATTAACATGAATTATAGTTATATCTAAAGAAAAAAATGTTGTTCGCAGTTATTGTAAAATCAGGTTGAATTAACATGAAACCCGTATGAAGCAAAATCACCACCGAAAAAATTTAAATCAACCTTGTTTTCGACGTTTTTAACTTGATTTTTTTCTGTGTGTAGACCTTATAAGTAGTTATTTAGTACGTTACCAGTATATAAATATTCAGTACTGAAAACAACACAAGAAATAAGTTGTTATTGAGCTGATTATTAGTAAGCAAATATTCAGTAGGGAAAATAGTAGAAGTAATAAGTAGTTGCTGAGGTGGTTGCAATGACAACTACTTACCAGGTAACGCACGAAATAACTACCATATATTACTAAAAATCAAAAAGTTGTTCCTGGGACACAAAGCTTTTTTTAGAATTTTTCTCAATTAATTTTTCTGCGGATATTGTTGATATCTGGCCATCTTTAGACTCCATTAGCATACTGCAAGTTTTTCTGTGCACATTTTGGCACAAATAAATACACCCTTTTTCCTCTTTCTTCTAAAAGCAAAATATGTAAGTACTTGCGCAAGAATACTTGCTGTGTATAAATTGACAATGAACCGAATTTGAATATTCATCAATTAGATTATTAAAAAACATTGTACTGGTTATAAAATCTATCGGAATAGAATTTGTAATTACTAATTGATTATGTATAAATGTCAAGAAAACAGAACACCTCACTACGGTCCAGAATGCCTCCCCCTTCAACATTTTTACAACAATCCCATAAAACAAACAAAGCAATTATAATATCTAGGAAGTATGTCAACAATACGTATGGTGGCAATTGGTAGGACTTTCATAGGAAATATTAGGTTTTATAAATAAAATATATTTCCTGCAGTTTACGTTAAGCTAAGATATCCTAATGTAATAGAGAGATTCTGAGTACAGATTCGGATTAAGCGCAACTCAAACCCTTAGAAAAGTATATTCTGGTTTATGGGTTAAAAATTCGTTGGCGTGTGTTATTTTTAAATAATTAAAAAATGACCTAATCATTTTTTTTTCTATTTTTAATTTTAGAAAAACATTAATTATTTTAGATTATTTTGTTATAATTAAAATATCTGTAGAGTGGCCGAACTAAAACTTATAACAGGCAAGGCAGGGTCTCCCAATTTCTCTGCGTATGTCCGGCCATCACTATCAGGATAAACACATTCCTGGTCAACTGCAAACAAGCCAACCTTGTTGAAATATCCAGATTTAAACTTAATGACCTTCTTAGATATCAAGCAGTTAATAGCTGGAAAATGCAGCACATTTGAGAAGTGGTGTGAACTTGCCAAAATGGAGTCCTTTAGACTTTACTTCGTCCTTTGCACGCGGTGAACTACTACGATGACCAATTAAACAACATCTTTGAACTAACTTGTTAAATAAAAAACAAAGTCCATATTAGTTTGAATAACGTTTTTAAATTTTACATCTTTATTCAAGAAGCTCAAAGAAATAATTCAAGAACTTTTTTGGGTCAGCTTAAGATTTCATTTAAGTCCAATTTCAGTTTCCCGTAAATATTTCGTTTATTTTTTTTTAATAAACCTCTTATAAACCAGTGTAATTTTTTATAAACAAGGCCGTTAATTTTAAAATCACTTCTAACAGGATCATTTTTTTACTAAAAGTTTTTTTTAGGATTCTACTGTGCCAAACATATGGAATGCTTAAAAGAAAAATGCTTACGTAATAATTGTTTATGGTTGCTCTTCAAAATGCACTTGAGGTTTTTTTTCTAAATTATTTATCAATTCAATCAGATATAAAACACTTAAAATTTTTTATAATATGTATTTTATTTTATTATTTTGATTTACTACTTATTTCTTTAAATTATTTCGATGTCACTGAGAACAACAAATTAAATTGATAAGAAAACTTGAAACGCACCTTTAAACAAAGATATTAAATTTCTATCTTATATTTTTTATTATTATTGTTAGGCGCACACTGTGCATAACATTTGTAAAATAATATTTATAGTTTTTTTTTATTTATACATTTTTGGGGTATTTGCTTACGCTCAACTTACTATCACAGATTTATTTCCAAAATGCACTTGTTGTAAATATATTTTCTTATTTGAAAATTATAAAACAAACAAAAGAACGGATGATTAATGGATTTATTTGTGTTATTTTTTTACTTTATTTAATTCAACTTGAATATTTTAAATTTGTACTATATATTTTATCAATATATGCTCTCTTTTATTTTTTTCACTCTCTTAATTTTTAATTCAAAAACAGTGCTGCCACAACCAATACAATTTTTACAACCAAAATTTTTGAAAAAGTTACCAAATGTGAAAAAATATAACCAAGTTAAACATGCCTTTTCTTAATTGAGAAAATCATTAAAATTTATTTTAAGTTGCATATAACAAATTATTATTAGTAAATATTTGTATCAAGAAAGGCACATTCGTACGTTTTATTATTATAAAAAAAAAGTAACCAAAATGAAAAAGATATTCACATCTCCACATTGAAGAAAAATATAACCAATTTTGGTTAGAAATAACCAAAAATGGCAGCTCTGTTCAAAAATTTAAATTTTTGAAAGTCTTTTTTTTAAATCACTTAAAACCAAATTCGTTTTTCTCTTTACAAAATAAATTAAATTTTAAAATTAACCGTGTTATGTTGACTGTTTCGTGTACGGCGCTTGACTTAACCAGACGCTCTGTGTGTTTGCTCACTTTATAGAATTTCAATAAAGAAACTCAAACTGTCCAATGCTGCTTTACATCGAACGAAAAATTAGATATTGGTTAAAACACATTTGCAGCAACAAAGCGAAGTAACAGCGCACGTCAGTGGCGTTATGCGCCGAAGGGTTTTTTTATGTTCGTCTGATGCAGAGCAACAATTACCTCTTTTTCAGTTCATGCTGTGCGTCATTAACACACATGTTGCTCAGAGAATAACAAAACAGAAGAATAAATAAATAAATAAAAAACAAAAACAAGAAATTTTAAATGCTATTTTAGTGAATTTAACTAACGATTTTGCTAGTTGGAATCAAAGACCCTGCCAAACTTCTTTTCATTCATAGACGAGCATGTTGTCAAAGGTTTAACTTCAAGATAATAAATTAAAAGATATTGAGGAATGAAGTTAGGCAAACTGTGGTTCCTACTAAACTAAATGTAAAATTGTTTTTATTCTACAAATTTTACAAAAGATGCATTTAAAAGCATACACATACTTTTTGCTAAAAGTTCTTTCTCTGCAGCAGCACTTTCCAGATATTAAATAAAAAAATGCGAATAAAAAATATACTTTTTTGTAGAAGAGATACTTTTTTGCAAAAAGTACCTTTTGGACAAAATTAACACTTTCCAAAAACTAAATTTTTTAAAGATTTACTTTTTCTAAAAGTACCTTTTGAAAAAATTTTCTTATTCCAATACCGCATTTAGACTATGCAATTAACGCCGAGTTTTTTTTCTATTTTCTTTTAAAGAAATTACTACGAAACTCTGTTCACATTAACATTTAAATTTTTTTCAAGCATTTTTTCAACTTTTTCAACCCCGTTTTCTGCCCTACACCTCTTGCTAACACACAAAAAGTTGCATGCGAAAGTTGCAAAGTTGGTCCAAAACTATTTTTTTACTTTTAAAACTTTTAACAATAAAGGTTTCTATTGTTCTAAGAAAATACCTTGTTTTTGATAAAAGTGTACTTATTGAAAAACAATTATAAGTGCTTTATTCGGCTATGCCGAATCTTATATACCCTTCACCATGGTGAGATAAGAACATATAGATATATAAATAACGTTCTTTAGATCTAAATTATTTAAATTTAAATTTAAATAAATGTAAACATATGCAATTCTCCAGAGTAAAAAAGTGTGCTTACTCCTACGTTCTTGGTGGCTGTACTTTACAACATGTTAGTGAAATAATGGATTTGGCAATATTGTTAGACAAAAAACTTAACTTTATCCAACATATAACGATGACTGTTAATAAATCCCGTAGCGTTCTGGCTTTTATTAAAAGATGGGCAAAGGAATTCAACGATCCCTTAACCACAAAAAGTCTTTATACTTCGCTCGTCAGACCAATTTTGGAATACGGCAGCATTATTTGGGACCCGATCTATAATATTCATAGTGATCGTATTGAGTCAGTGCAAAAACAATTTCTTATTTTCTGCTTAAGAAGTAAATATAGAGGATGCCTGGTATTACCTTCATATTCAACTAGACTAGCTGAAATAAATTTACCAACGTTAAAAAGCCGGCGAATGATGCTAAATACATCTTTTATGGTCAATCTTATAAATGGTAGTACACATTCCGAATTTTTATTGAGTAACGTAACTTTTAATATTCCTCAACGTTCACTTCGTTTTTTCAACCCTCTATATGTCAGAACATGCCGAACAAACTTTGCGATGTCAGATCCAATAAGAAAATTATGCAACTGTTTCAATGAAATGTATAACTTTATCGACTATTCTCTGAACATTAATATCATAAAAAGCAATATCATATTATATTTAAATCAATAATGTTTATTCTAAACTTTCTTTCTTTGCTTAAATAAATTATTATGTTAATACATTAATACATTAAGTTAGTCTGTAAGGAATTTGTCCATAGACTTAAATTAAATAAATAAAAATAAATAAATAAATATTAATTGAGCCACGCCAACTTTTCATTTCGTCATGCCGAAGAATATGACTAAATCAAAAAAATTTATTAAGTCCGTTTCCTCTTTTGCCAAAGTTGATGTTTTAAATTCGTTTTATAATTTGAAAACCGTTTTTAGGACATAATAAAATTTAACAAAAAAAAAAAAGTTTTCTTCTTTTTTTTAAAAACTGGGACAATCCAGATTCGAACTGGCAGAGTCTCAGGCATATCATGTACATACATAAATGTGTATGCATAAAATTAAATACATTAAAATAAAAAAAAACAACAACCACGTGGTTTTTTTGGTCATCTCAGCCATTTGTGCACCGATCTTGCTGAATTTCAATAGCAGGAAATGGTGGACTATATGTGACATAAATGTAAGAAAAACCTAGCGCCATTATGTCTGGAGTCTTTGGAAAACATATATCAAACGTAAGACGGACATCGTTAAAACAAGTTCTCTCCTCATAGCGACCCAGAATATAAACACTTAATAGGGTCTTAGATTAATATTGTAGAAATTACAAACGGAATGACAAACTTATATATACTCTTTTCCACCTGTGGTGAAGGGTATAACAAGTAAGAGTATTATATTCTGCTGTGCCGAGTCTTTCATACACTTGACCGAGAGCTCTAATATTTTAGGAGTGGGCTTTCTATGGTATTTTTAAAATATTAAGGCTCAGTTAGCCGGGATTAAAGGCTCAGTTAGGCGAACGTTGCTGTACCCGTAATGTACCGCACCGTACTGTAAGCTCGTTGGTGCACTTATAGAACGTTTAAAAACGTGTCATATGTTTTCCCATACATAAACAAAAAGCAATAGTATACATAAAACAAAACACACAGTGATGGGAATCAAAAATGTTCAAATTGTGACCGATGTGCAGAAAAGGTACCACGTGATTTAAATGGTATTAAAACAGTATTTTGTGTATGTAAAAAATGTTAATATTTATATTATAAATAAATTTGTATTTTAGCATATATAAATTTTTAACATACATATATTGTAAATGTGCATACACCAAACAAGGTTTTGATACCATTTAAATTTTTTTATATGTTTCACATTTCCATTGTATGTGTATATGCATTTGTTTACTTTAAACATCTTAACATATGTATATTTGGAAATATGTTGTATTGTAAGTTGTTTTGTCGCAATTCCATAGATATACTGAAAAAAGTACCAAGAAAAATGTAACATACAAGCCGCCCATCACTGTCTTACAAATGTCACGTAACAACGGCATGAAATTCTATTTTATACAGATTGGTACGTTGCAACTACGGTACATTGCATTTCGGTAAGCTTTTGTATTGGTTTTCATATAACAAAAAGCGAACAGCTGATGGATACAGTTCAGATGCGGTACAGCAACGTTCGCCTAACTGAGCCTTAACAGTAACGTTGCAAATCAGCTGTTTCATTTTATTGTATGTAAAGCAATTAGAACGATTACAGTTAGCAGTAAGATGTTACGTCTCAATCTGTAAGAAATATATTGGTCTTACTTTTTTACGGTAAGGTTACTGTTACTGTTACTCTCGGCTAACTGAGCCTTAAGTCAGTCGTTATAAAACCTGACCTTACGATATTATAATTCGTTGCTAATGTTTCAGAAATATTATAACAGCCGTACCTAAACAAGAGCGGAAGGCGCAACGTTTTCTTTCGCTTAGCTTTTACGCCGATATGCCATACCGAAACAAGAGCGTCACCATTGTAACACAAACAGTAGTGTTAACTTTTTTGTTTAATAAAACCCACATAAAAGAAATAAAAAGAAGAGAAAAAAACCGCTAGATTGACTAAAATTCTATAATTTATTACCAACAGCGGCCAACTTCACTATTAATCGCGCTGTCAAAATCGGATTTTCCCATTGCAACCCGTTGACGCCGCGCTATTTAGGGATGCTTCATTCAAATTGTATGGGCAGGAGAATTTTTGTTTAGATACGGCTGTAAGGCGAATCAAACTGATTTTAAGTAGAAGATTTTATTGAAGCTACTGTTAGGTATAGATCGTTTACCACAAGATTCGATAGAACGATTTATAGTATTAAAAGAACCAAAATTAGACCAAATTTCAATACAGTTATAAAATTTAATACTTTCTTAATTTCTTTTCAGAAGGTAAGTTATGGGCCGAGTATCAAGAAATTTGGCGGAATGGTTTCTTATCTTAAGAAACTAAGACAGACTTAATTTGTCTCCAATACGATTGTTCTTTACAGGTTTCAGCGTACTAAAGTGTTTTCCGATATTAGGCTTTATATAGGGCCTATGATAAAATATAAACCGATCTTACAAAATTTAATTGTATGACAAAATTAAATCATAATCGTCCCATTCCGTCTCGAATCTATGCTAGTTTTTGTTACAAAAATACCTATTTTTTGGGAGGCTCTTCCACATCTATGCTCATAACTCTTGTTATCCGATCGCGCTGGATTTCAATCCCAAGCTGTTTAGGAGAACTAAAAATAGTTTGACACCAAGTTTATTCTTTTCTGTGGAGTTTTTCGAAACTGAGCTTGTTTTCAACAGACGGTCAGACAGACATACGGGCAAAGCTAAAACGACATAGAATTACTCAGGAACCCAGAATATACAGTTTGGGACAAAATTATAAAAACTGTCCCACATATTTAAAAAAAAAAATTTATTTATTAAAGGTTCAATGAACAAATTTTCATAGAAAATTCATTTCATAAACCTTTTATAAACCTGAAATGTTTTTTGAATATTGCTGTACATGTATATCATGAAAACTATGAAAGTTTTAACTTGGAAACTCTCTAAAACTATTGTATGGGCTTCTAAGTTTTATAAAAATACTATGTCAACTTATTTTCAAAAGTATCGTTAATTTTGATATTTATACTAAGATTCATTAAAACCATATACATATGTGAACAATAATGTAAATCTTAATAAAAATTCAATAAATAAGTTTTATCAATGGGATTTATTTTTAAAGTAAGTAAATTAATTAATTAAAATTCAAATTTCATAAATTAATAGCTGACCTGGCAAACTTATATCTTTCAGATCTTGCAGTATCTGCATGGCAAATTTTTAAAACACCGGTTGAGTAGTTAAGAAGATATAGGGAGGGGGAGCTTGTACCCCTCTTACACTTTTTACGCCCTGGATAATAAAAGTGATGGGATGTAGTTACTTCCAGATGTAAAACTATTTGCCTGCCAAATTTCAAGAAAATAGGTTGATTAGTTAAGGAGATATAGGGAGGGGGAGCTTTAACCCTTCTTGCCCTACTTCACGACCCATTCCCTTTTTCCTTTCGAAGTTATAGTGTCTGCTTGCCAAATTTCAAGAAAATCGGTTGATTAGCTAAGAAGATAAAGGAAAAGGGAGCTTTCGCCCCTATTGCCCTATTTTACACCCTCTAGCAATATGAAACATACCTTTAGTTACGACCTATTCTCATAACTAACAAATACACATACAAAATTTCATAAAAATCGGTCAAGCCGTTTCGGACGAGTTCAATTACAAACACCGTGACACGGCAATTTTAAATATTTATATAGAGATTTGAATAAAATATGAACAATTAAATTTTGCCTAGTTTTTTCAAGAAGCGGCACTTTTTAAGCAAAGTATTTGTTTCGCCATTAAAATATATAATACTAGAAATACTTTTTATAAATAGATACACTTTTTCTAAAAGGTGCCTATTTTAAAAGGCACTTTTTTTAAATCTGAAAGTAAGTGCTTTCTTTTAAATGGGTAAAATTTGTTTTTAATTAACTTTTTTATCAAAAGGTATTTCTTAGTATAATGTTTAATAATGTCCATTTTCAATATGGTATTTATTTCACTTTGTGTAAACCAAAAATAATTTTTTTTAGTATTTGGTTCGTAAAAACGTACTTCTTTTAAATACACTTTTTTAGTTAGTTTGCTGTTAAAAGGTACTTTTCGAAATGGCATTTTTGTTCTGTTTTTAAAAATATACTGGCGTCGAAGAGCATCGAAAAAAAGATTAATTTACAAACTCTTAACTTCTCTTCACTACTTTCACTTGTATTTATCCTCTCTTTTTGCTTACTTATGAATATTTATAATATATTTTACATTGTTATCGATTTTATTTCCATCCAAATATTAAATAAAATATTTTATTCATGTTTTGTTAAAATAATTTAATATTTGAACAATTTTTATTTAATTTTCGCAACATGCTACCATTTTTGTTCTTACAAAAAAAAAACTCACCGTCTAATCATTATTATGGGTTAATCTATTTTAAAGTGGGAAAATCCTTAAATGAATCTCTTTTTAATTCTCTCACTCGTTTGTGATAAGGCCGGCATAACACAAAATATCATGGTTAAATCTGGTTGGCATCATTTTGTTTAGCAACAGGTAACTAGAGTTTTTACACGTGTGTTTGAGTGTCGATGCCGAAAATATCTCATAGAAAAAGGGGCGTTTTTCGGTAAATTTTAAAGTTCGATATCTTTTAAGACTCCTTGAATTTCAAGTGAAGCAAGAGCGCCTTGAAGAACATGTGTTGGGTAAGACGCCAAATATTTTTTTCTTCGACATCCTGAAGAGAAATGACCACCCGTACTTTAAGTACATCTTTTGTTTTGTTTTTTATTGCAATTTTTGTAAAATTAATTTACATTTTCGGATTTTTATCAATCGTTCGTAGTTAAGTCTTTTCGGTTTTTGTGGGATTTAAATTTCTCTTGTCAATGAGTCATTTTTGTTCAAAACAATTTGCGCGAGTAAATTTTTTTTTTCGATAAATTTTGTTTAGTTTGTACGTAAATTATAAAGAAAATATTTAAAATTTCTATTCAAGAAATAAAAATTATGCAATTTTTCAGACTAATCATTAAATTATTATTATGAATTTTTATAATAATTTATCGAATTTTTTTAGGTTAAACTTATATACGACTTATCGAAATCTGAATGATTACATTAAAGATAATATCGAGCCCTAACAGCGAAAATAATGTAAGCGCCAAAAATCAAATTTTACAGGAGAGAGCTTTTTTGTTTTATTACATATTAAATTTTGTATGAAATTTGTCGCTTACACTAAAATTGTTTTGGCTATAAAATCGTAACGGTACATTATATGACCTTGATATTTTAGGAGATGATGCAAGTGTTGCCAATAAAGTAATTTATCAAAAAAAACGAAAATTGAAAATCATGTCGCTTAAACTATTTTCGCTGTTAGGGCTCGATATAAAAAGGTTTATAAGTCGATAATAATCATAATCGCGATTTAACCCACTTTTTACCCTAATCGTTATTGCATAAAAATTTCTGTGAGTATTATTAAAAATTCAAACTTTTATAGTTCCTTGTTTCTAATAAAATTCCAAGCCCAAAGATGTTAAAATGTAATAAAAACCTCTTTTTTGCGACGTTAATGGACGGTTATTGACTTCGTTTTTAAATATTATTTATTTTTAAGTTCTATTTAAATACAAAATGTAGTTCTCCAGTGCTATTTTCAATGATATTTGAATACCATAAAGCGACATTCAGACGGTTGCCAGATCTTACAATATTATCAGTTAAATGTGCTTAAAATGTCTTACAACCTTGTGAACTGGTAATTTTTATACCCCCACCACAATAGTGAAAGGTATCATATGGTACAGCTTGACCGACTATACTTTCTTACTTGTTGTTTGATATCGTTGTCTGAAAATGCATTGTCAGTAAATTGTAAGACAACAATATTATCAGATAACTGACAATCGTATAAACACTCTTTGGTGTCATTGGCAGATTTTTGTCAGAATGTGCTATTTATTATACCGTCCACCACAATTAGTTGTGAAGAGGGTATATAAAGTTTGTCTTTCCATGTGAAACTTTTTTATTATTCATTTCAGACCCCATAAAGTATATATATTCTGGGTCCTTGAGTAATTTTAAGTCGATTTAGCCATGTCCCTCTGTCTGTCCGTCAGTCCGTCTGTTGAAAACACGCTCACTTTCGAAAAATTCAAATGAAATTAACAAACTTGGTGTCAAATTGCTTGTTGTTATCCTAAGCAGTTTGGGTTTGAAATCCAGCAAAATCGGGTTAATAGAATCTGAGCTATGAATCAAAATGTGGAACCACCACCTAAAAAAAATTGATAATTTTGTTACAAAAACTAACATAAATGGTGGAAAAATGCACAGAAAGATATAAGATTTCGCAACAATTCGTTGTATTCGACTCGAAATCACGCTGTTAAATTTCGTGAAGATCCGTCTAAAATTTACCCTAGGCCCCATATACGCCCTACTCCCGGAAAACAGTATAGTAAGCCTAAAACCCTAACTAACAATGCTATCATAACAAATTTTGGCACTTCAAAGTAAAATAAGACAAGAAATGAAACTATTAAGTTTCGTGAAGATTGGTCCATAATTTACCATAGGCCCCATATAAACCCTTCTCCCGGAAAACAGCTTAGTACGCCTAAAAACGTAAAAAATGACGTTATAATAACAAAATTTGGTACATCACAGTTTTATACAACTAGTAATGATACTGTGAAATTTCGTGAAGATCGGTGCATAATTTACCATAGTCCTCATTTAAAACCCACTCTGGTAAAATAATTAAATACGCGGTAAACTTTCTTCCAGTTTAGATTCATATGGCCAGAAAAAATGTTATGCAATTTTGTGATATACGGTCCATAATTTACCTTAGATTCCACTTTAGCAGCCTTCTGAAATTCACTGCAAACGCTTAAACTAATTGCACCGCTGTTTAGAAATTCATGTTTTTTAATACCAGAAATCGTTCTGCAGAATTTGGGATGATTCGTTCATAGCTTACCATGGCTTCAATATAAATTGACCTCCTGAAAATCATTTTAGTTCGGCTCAAACTGTTACGAATCATGATATTTTACTCAAGCTTGTTAAAATTGCAAAAAAAAAAATAGCATTAAACTTTTTTCGACAATATTTTCATCTCATATAAAATTCCGTGTTTTTTAAATACGTTTAAAATGATGGATTTAAAAAACACGGTATTTTATATGAGATGAATATATTGTCGTTCCACAAAATCCTTAATAAAAACTACGCTTAAAATGTTGGTAATAAAATCTACTATTTGGTTAAGAAATGAAACATTCCAGATATTTAATATAACGTAGTAAAAAAACGAAATGAAAATGAAAAATTTAAAAAAAAACGTAAAAAATTTACATTTTTTTAATTTTGAGGTGCCATTACTCAGCCATATTTTATCAGATAGAAATTTGTAGCATATCATTTAATTAGCTTTCCAACGATATGCCATTTATTTCGATCGGACTTTTTGGTTGGGCTCCTCAAGGGTTTGAGTGGGACCATACACCGAAAAACACAAAAGTACCGTTATCTAAGAAACGGTACTTAGGGGAAAAAAACAGCGATTTTCGTGTTCAGCAGGTCCCAATTAACTTATCCAGGCATGTGGTGTTCTTGGTATTTTTTGGCTGTAAACCAGTGTAATAAATAGACATCATACAGATATTACTCCTAAAACATTCGAAGTGTCGGTGGAGGGTATCAAAGATTCGGAACAGCCGAATATAGCACTCTAACTTGTTTTATTTTATAAATGTTCTACTTTGACTTTACGACTATCTTAAGATTATATTAAAGAATCGGAAAATTTTACTCTATTAAGGCAATTATAATACTCTTGTGAAGGAAATGTGAAATTTTAATTTTTAGATTCGTTTTAAAAATAAGTGCACGTTAAAAAAAAAATAAAAAATTGTACCAAATAAGTGGCGGCAGTATCACGTTGCCAATTAATTTCAAAATTTAGCAAAAAAGGACAATTGTACCAAAGTGTCCATTCCTGATATGGGTAAATCCAAAGTGTTGAACATGACAGTCGTACGCATCAAACATACAATAACATTTTAAGCAACATATATTTTTACGTTCTCTTTACCCTTGAATTATAGCACTAAGAAAGCACTGTTATCTATGCTAAAGTTTATGGAGGTCGCGATTCTAGGCCAAAGATAATGGCAAAAGAAGTAGCGGTTCGAACGCGAAAAAATAGAAGTAGTTTTTGTGGCCATGTATAAAAAGGCGTAATTCGGCGAAACCTGGCACAATTTTTTAGTCAAACTACTTTGAGAATTTTACGTAGCAATGTAACATTGAAATGTCTTTGATTTGATTCCAAAATCTTCTGTATTTTCTTTTTTTTAAGCCAAAATCTGGGCCGATACGTGACATTTCGAACGTGAAATTTGTTCCAGAACAATTGAACTGAATAATGATTAAAACAAAATACAAATTTACCGTTAATCCGAATAACATATTGCTATTTGAACTCTTCTTTAGATTACAGACCATGTAAGAAAATTTTTTTGGAATAATTTTCATCAAATATCACCTCTTTTCAGGAAGATAATATTAAAGAAAACATACAATAAAAAATTCTCACAAATAAGAACTTACATTTGCACAACTTTGCAGTCTGATTGTTCATCTAAGTGAACAAATTTATGGGTAAATTTATAAAATTAGTAAAATCTAAATATTTCTCTATAATACTATCGTAAAATAATCAGCTTTTAATAACTTTTAAATTTTCGGTCACGGTGGACCTTTTGACGGATATGCCCATATGTAGGAGTGAAAAGAACAAACAAAAAGTTAAATTTTGCAAAACTAAAATTGACAACATAAACAAGCTAAAATTCTTGCTTTTTTTCGTTCAATAACAATTTTTTCACTTTGAATTTAAATTTTAATGTCTTGCAACATATCTGGCAGTTATCTGACAACCGTGTGAACTGACCATTTTTGTTGGCGGATGAATTAATTGTTAGACAGTTACCTGAAATTCAATTGTTAGGTTTTACTTTTGGTGGCAATTTTCCTTTGGCGGTATATTGTCATCACATTGCCAAACCATACCATTAGCCACCATTTTATTATGTTGCTATTTAGATTAAATTTGATTGAAATCTATTTTATGGCACTTTTAATCATCGTAACAAATTTTATGGGAATCGGTAATTGACAGAAAAATTGGCGACAATAACTTTTACTATATCCACTATTTCATGTCAAAATATGGTGTTGGTAAGGTACGAAATAACCATAGGTTTCATATAAGCTCAACTCCTAAAACCACTTAAAGGCAATCAAAAATCATTTAGATAAATATATTTTTACAATATTCGGCACAAAGAACATTTTCATGAATTTAAACCTCATACCATAACTTTCTTCTGGTGGTTCCATTATTGCCCATATGTCCCAAGCAGGGTAGACTCTCCAAAATTTGTTCGAAAATAGGGTATATGGTCGGGCTTGACCGACTATGCTATCTTATGTGTTTTTATATTTAATAGTGCAAGCATTCTTTTTTCTTAATTAAATACTTAAAACGAAGAAGCATTAAAAAACTGTCACCCTATTTAAAAACCTCTTAAAATTTATAAATATTAACCAAATACGTATTGAAATGCAAGCCAAAAACGGATCATAAATGACACTATCTGCCGTTAATAAAAAAACATTTTCATAACGCATCCTACCGCAATAAGAGAAACTGAACTTTGTTTAACCCTACGGCCAATAACCAACAAAATATACGTTAGTCAATAACCGGGTACCCCGGTACCCCTTTGTAGATTTTTGCACTTTAACATTAGAATATATTGTTTTTCGTCCATTCACATATTGACAGTGTTGCAAAATAGGCCAATAATAAATTTCCGTATATAAAAATAATCAAATTATGTAGATTTTTGTTATAAATCGCTACGTTTTACTTTGTCAACTGTCGCAAAGCCATTTGTAGCTATCAAAAGAAGTCGCTAAAGTAAACACATAGCAATTTTTTTGTTCTTCTTTGATTACGGTGCTTTTTTAAAATTTTTATAACTTTTAAATATTTTAAGCATTTGCATTTGCTCTTAAATAATGCTGATATTTACGATGAGTCTTCAGTTGAAAGTTATGCCGAAGTCAATATTTTGCCGTGTGGCAAAAGCACAATTTGTTATCCCATCAAAACTAGAAGTCTTAATATTCCACATGGACATAATAGTGCGTCAGACAAACAAAAAAGCAGATGCCAAATATGCCTTTACTGCCTTTACTGACATTTTAATAATGAAAGGTGCAAATCATTCATGTAATGATAATACGAAAGATTTTTGTGCCATCACATCTTATCCTCTATGTCGAGTAACAATGGCCATTACCAGATTCTGGTCCCTGCGACGTTTTATACGATTTAACGATGTAAACATCCAGTGAACGCGAATGCGAATCAGCCAAATTAGAGATTAAAGTTTTGTGGATTTGTGATGCAAAAAACTCCTATCCGGTCGATGACCAACTATATACCGGGAAATCACCAATGGGTCCTGAGATACGACAAAAAAAAGAGTGGTTAAGGATCTAACAGGTCCTTTCCATAATAGTTGGCGCACCATCACAATAGATAATTTTTTTACCACTCTTGATTTAGCGAACAGTTCCAATTAGTCGCCACTATTCATCACGATCTGCTATTAAATGATGACAACGGAAGCCGATACCTACAAATAAGGAAAAACAAATAAAAATTGAAGGGGTACCGCGGTACTCGGTCATTGACTCGCGTAGGGGTCGTATGTTAAACGGGTTTAAACAAAGATCTGGCTCTATATATATTTTTTTTTCTTTTATAATGTTTTTTAAGTCCCAAATAGCGGCGATTTGGAGTTTTATCGTCAAATTTTCATTGTGAAAGAATTGCGAGCATTTTTAAGTTGAAAAAAATACCCGGGTACCCGGTTATTGACCGTACGGCTAATTAAGTTTTCAACGTAATTTAAAACCCCTTACAAATTAAGCAGCTGAGCAAAGAACTATGTTCTTATTTTAACATTTTGAAGAGAGCAATTTTTAACATGATTTGTTTTCTAAAATCTTTTGTGATGCAATGAGAAAACTTTAAAGCAATCCCAAGGATTTTGAAACAAAAGGCAAGCTGATCGACTTTTGCTTATGTCTGAAATGTATTTCAAGCAATGGAAATTATTAAGTTTTTACTAATTAAGCAAGTTGGATAGCATAACATTATAATTTTAATAACATTCTAATGGCATTCTTAACAAAAACTTTCCCGGATATAAAAGAAAAATTTTCCAGGAAACGATAAAAGTCCGGGAAATTAGAAACCCATATATTAATGCCAATTTAAAAAAAAATTATTGAATTAGAAAAAAATGTATTTTAATGAAGAAAAAATCTAGTTGTAAATAGGAATTTATTTAACTTCTGGCAATACTGTTATTGGCAAGCCATGATCTTTTTTTCGAACTGCTAAGAGAAACGAATATAAAATTCAAGTGAAACATTTTATTAGCATTTCAATAATGTTTTAAAAATTCTTCATTCTCTACTTCTCTAGCTATCTCTCAAGCCACTGGTTGTTATTGGCGACATTAATTCCTCTCTATTAAATCTAATGACTTGCATTAATTTACATTTTTTTTTTTTAACAAATTAGAGAGTTTCCAAATTAAATGTTAATTTTAATGTGGCACTTACACGTTCAAAAATTGTTTATAGTGGCAGTTAAATTGAATAACAAACAAAAAAGTAAAATACTTAATTACATATAATATTTTTGAATTTTTGTAATAGGTACGTACTTTTGTATTGAATCTTCATATAAGCACTTAAATTAAAATATAAACTGACAATAGTTAACCAAATCACTAATGAATTTTGAAGTTTATTTCCTGCCAAGGCGAATTCACAACAGGTGGCAGCGAAAAGTCTTGCTTACTTTGACAGTTCGAACCAAACTATTATATTTTTTCAATATTTTGTTTGTAAATGGTTGAGATTTCGAGCCGTAAACACCAAACAACAGTGCAATGCGAAAAACGTCATTTATTTCTCTTATTTTCTTATTGTTATAGTATTTCTGTTACCGGTCTTTGTCCCGTACCCAAAAATCTTGTAAATCCAGAAAAATCAAGGCCGTCTGGGAAGCCTGATATAAACGCATAATACCATCTCATAAGTTTAAATAAGTCTTTGAAATTTCTTGAACTTGAACTTGTTATGCATAGAAATTGTTAACAAATGTTAACATTTGTTTTAAATTAAAACAAAAATAGTTTTCTAACAAGTGTGTCTACATTAAAACATATTTAAAACAAACAATTTTATCAGAAATTTGTGAAACAAGCCAACGTTATTTGTTCGTAAATGTTAAAAGAAAAGAGATACGAATAATAGTGAGCACAAACATGTGTATAAAAAAAAAAAAAATATAAAACTAAAATGATAACGAAATTTACTTTTACAAATTTTTACTTGATTTTAATTTCACAATGACTAATTACTTCGAATGATTTGCAATAATTTTGTTCTTTGGTAAAAATGTTTTATTTGTTTTTACAAATTTTACAAATCACTTCTTCTTAATAAATTTTTCGGAAATTTATCTTTTATCTAAAAGGGGTTTTCTCATTTTGGTAGATAACCAGATATCCAATTTAAATAATAAAATGTTTCCTTAAACAAAACAATTGTAAAAAAAAATTATTCATAAATGTACAAATTTGTTAAAAGATTTTCTGCTAAATTAACTTTATTATGCCGCACATTTTTATTTACTCGCAAAAGCGGCAACAAATACTTAAACAAATAATTATGTACTTGAATTAAATAATTAAATTTTATTGAGTTAGGTAATCCCAGCAAAAAATTGGGATTTTCAATTTTAAATATTTTTGACGATGTTTTTCGAATTTGAAATGGTCCTATTTTAGCGTTATATTTCTCAGGATCTTTCCGTTATTTTGGGGAAATTCTTTTTGTTTAAAAAAAAAAAATATTAAATAAAGGTATGTTTCGACATTTTCGGACTCAATACGGATGGAACCCCTACAGATAATGTTGGACTACGTGGTCCATTGTGGCTTCAATGGACTACTTACAACATGGTCCAATGTACTGTAGTATGGACCAATAGGGTGGTCGTTAACTGTATGGATCAATTTTTTTTTCTATTTTTCCATGCTCTCACCCCCCAATTCGGTGGGTATTGATAAAAGAAACAACTCAACTTGAATTGTATCAAAAAAGTACAATTGCACCAACTTTATCAACCGTGGTACGTTAGAAACAAATGATATGCGTTTGACTATTTTTTTTTTTTAAACAAACGCACACAAACACAAATATTAAAGCTGAATTGACGTGTGTAAGAAAAAACAGTTCTAAAGAAAAAATTCGCATCAATGCTGCTGTTTACTTTTTATTTTAATTAGGTTTTGTTCAATATGAGTTTTAGAGAAAATTTGTTAAGGCAAAAGTTGTTGGAAACTTTACTAACAACAACTTCTTAGAAAACGATTTTTATGTAAAACTAATATTTTCCTAAATATAAGTTATACAAGTCGGACTTTACGATTTTTCTCAAACTTTGGCGGGCTTGAGGGACGGCTTAGCCTTCGCCGATCGTCCTCAAAATTTTTTTGAGTTGTTTTTTTTTATCAATAGCCACCAAATTGGCGAGTGAGACCTAGATAAATCCAACTTTTGATTTTAACGGTCACCCTAATGGACCATGTTAAAAGAAATTAACATGCAGTGCTGCCAACAACTGCATGATGTATACTTTTCTATAGTTTACAGTATTACACATTGGTAGCCCTGATTGTGCCCATTGTTAATTGTTTACTTAAAAGTGAAAGTTTTTGAAATTTGTGGAAGAAAGGTAAAAAAAAAATTAGAATACCAAGTAAATATATTTAATAATAGCAATAATAGACTACAGTACACACCATAAAAGGCGATTAGTAAAATAATGAAAAAGAAAAATGTTTAAACAACCCCTTAAGTGTACTCCATACTGTAGAAACATGGAGTACTTTTAAAACTAACCCACTTAAGTATTCCATGGAGTAGATTAGGGACTACTTCGGTGGGCTATATGGTTCCCTCTTAGGACATCGTTATGTTAAATGGACCACCTTTTACCCATATATTTGGAGTAGTTGTGGAGTTGTCCTACTCCTTTATGGACTACTCTTTACATGCATGTATGGACTAGTCTCGTTATCTGCAGGGACTTAACGAAAACATTGTTTGTTTTTTATACTAAGTAATTCGACAATGTTGCCATTGTCAGATGCACAAACTTCGCTCATCTGACAATAAAAAAAAAATAAGCTAACAACACGATTGTCAAATCTCTAACAATTTTGTTGTCTAACAATTGCCTGACAATGCTTTTTCTGACAACGTTGTCAAACAAAAATAGTCAGTTCACACAGTTGTATAAGACATTTTTATTACAATTTAGTTTTGTATAAAACACGAAATAGAATTTAATATGACTTAATTATTCGAAGCTCCTGTAAAACCCACATCAAGGGAACGAAAATTACTTTCAGAGCTACATATGGGCAAATCCTGCGTGACGAACGCTACATTCGCATGCGTTTTCTGATTGAAATATTAACCTTTTTTGGTCTTTCAAAAGAGATAGCTTCAACTTATATTTAGTATTTAGTGACATTAATATGTACTTACGAATGGCATATATCATAATTTCTTAGCAAGTATTTGTTGCGAAATAACTGATCAAATACTTTTGTGACGCACGCTACAAAAAGTGGAAGTAACTTCAAAGGTTGAAGTGCATTTTCCTAATTTTTAGCGAATTTGGCATGATGACTATAAGAGAATTCTAAACGCCATTATTCGCAGCCAAAAAATGTTGTGATTTTTTGACAAAAGCCGCGAACCCTTTGTGACGCACTCTACAGTCCAGTAGTATTTTATTATTATATTTTATTTATTTTAACAACACAAATTATATTTTTATGAATTGTATTTCTTCAACTAATTTCTTAACTAATGAATATGAACTTTTTTTTTAACGAAATTTTTATTTTGATAAGTCTGCTGTTAGTGTAGTTTTAGCACAAAAATCACCTAAAATAATGCTAAATTCACGTTTAACATTAAGAAATCGGCAGTGGGGTAGGATTTGATAAAAATTATTGCATTAATGATCATTGAAATACATAATTTTTAATATAAAAATGAAATTATGCATCTAGTCTTATATTCCATTAAAAAAAAATTTATTTGAGAAATTTTTGGTTGGTGGATGGACTGTTTCTGGGATTTGCCTATGCCATATGTATGTTGCTAAAAACAAATTAATAAAATATGACTAGAAACGCTAATATCGAAAAATCGATAAACTTTTGGAATTTAATTAAAAGTTTTCCAGTCAAATTTTAATAAACCAGTACCCATGTTCTTTAACTTTGGTGAAAACTTCTCAAATCGAAAAGATGTGAAACAAAATATTCCATTGTTTCTTTAAAAGTGGGAAAAAGTGTGTCTGTTACTCATGTCGAAAATAAAAAACTGTCGGCTGTACTAAATAATATAAACTTGGTTACAAAATGGCTTTAGAAACATTCGTACATTTTTAAAAAATTTTAAAAGCAAAATAATAAAACAACGAAAAAATCAACCAAGAAAAAAATCTTCTTTCGTGTTTTTATTCATTGCATTTTGAATAAATTTTTTTTTGTGTCAACATTTTTTTCTCACTCAATTTTTAGAGTTCAAAGACACACTTTTTCTGTAAATTGGCGAGTAATTTTCTCACGTGACAGCTTTTACTCGTCAAAAATGTCGTAAGCCAGTGATGGAAAATTGAAATATTTAAATGCTACTGACCACCAAGCAGAAGAGTGTCTTTTTTTAACATTTTAGTACTTTAAAACATTTTTTTTTGCTCATATCTCAGCCATTTATGGACCGAGCTGGCTAAATTTTAACAACAAAGTTCTGATGAGGATATATATTATTAAAATATACCAACAACACAGCTTGCCATAACCTTTTGATAATAATATATTTTGTGTAGGCAATTTTGTAAACAGGGGCCTAATTCTGGCAGCCGTGTTCAAGTACTTTCTCGATTCGAAAGCAATTACGACTGCGAGAATCAGACCCCTGGGCTGTGAAGTCGGAGTTGTAGAATCAGAGTTAAGGTTAACGTCGTAGTACCCACAAAAAATTTGCGACTCCGACAGTATCATATACATTAAGCATTAAGGTTAGATTAGGAGTCGGAGTTGGAATTTCAGCGGTTAGAGTCTGAGTTAGTACTTTTTGTTAAAAACTCAATGTTGAAAAAAAATCAACGCTAACAAAGAAGCATAACAAAAAGTGTATTAAAACGGATGTGAGGATACCCTGGTATTTTTGAAAGGAAAAAAGTACTGAAAATAGTACCATAGTACTAAATTGTCCATCACTTTCATAGACGCAGTTAAGTGAGAAAAACAGTTGTTGGTTTCAATTTATGGCATTTTTGTTTCATTTCTCACATTTGAATCGAAAAGTTTCTCGACGCGGGAATACAGAACATGGGCAGAAATTAACTGTAAGATTCTTTCAAAACACGTCTGTATATTTTCCTGTCAAATTTTCGAAAATAAATACACGCATATATTTCACTGAACTCTATGTACATAATTATGTGTTTATTTTACAATCGTTTCCCACAGTGTATTTTATAATAAACAATAAACAAAATCCTTGAAATCCGCTCAAATCTCTTTAAATGCCAAAAAAGTTGTTATAAAACATGAATCAAATAAACAAGATTCATGTTTTTTGTGACGTAGACAAAGACCCTTGTGCTTTATCGTGAGAGCAAAATTCATACAGTTGGGTCAGGCGTGACGTCATACTGACGTTATTTGCAATAGAAAAGAAGAGGAATGCGCCGTTTGTGTTTATTGCTTCATGATTATAAAAAAAAATTCACACGGAATAAAGTGAGTGATTAACTAGTTAGTAAAACAATTTTGCTTTAGCTACTGCAAGTGAGCGTATTTATAATATATAATCTCTGTTTTGTTTAATATTTCTCCGTTTAGTATCAAACAATATTAACAATTTGTTAAAATTTCTACGTGAATCGGATAGAGTAAATAATTAGTATCTTCTGAAATGTTCATTGTTAAATAAGTTTTTTTTAATAATTTTAAACACAGATAAGAAAAAAAATTTTTATATATTTAGTATATTTTCAATTTAAATAGCTTTTTTATTGATCTGTGGTTTTGATTTATTATATGTATATGTATGTAGTATGTAACTAATATTTTTTTATTTGTTAAACAAAGAGCAAAATAATTTGTAATTATGTATTTCAAATAAATACAAAAGAGAAGCCAACTAAAAGAAATGAGAGTCAAAAGAAAGTATCTGCACAATTTAATAAATTCGGTAGATTTTAGGTTTTAATGTAGTATTTGTACTTAATAAGTTTGCCAGAGAGTCGTTGCCAAATTATTTCATTATCATCTACGATGGGTGTGCGAGAAATTTTATGGGAATTTAATTTCGTCATATTTATATACAATTAGGCAATTAAAAAGTGTTCTATTGTGTCATATTGGTTGCATTTGCCTCAAGCTTTTGACTATCATAAAAATAAAAAAAAAAAGTTGAGCCACCTTAGGATTAAAGATAAGTTGAAAAGAATTCCAGAAAATTTTTTTAATTTTTTGCTACGCCTCTGGATTTTAGGGGGGAAGGATCCGAAATGTTAAAAGTGGCGCCCAGAGATCGATGTCGGATTAAAAAGTCACTAAAGATTACAAATGAAGCCATAGGCAAGCCATGAATAATGATATGCAATATGCTATGATCGGACTTTAAATGGCGACGCAGTATAAAAGAAACTAAAAGGTGTTCTAAAGATTTTTACAAATTCCGCAAACAAATCGAACATTTCCAGGCCTGGTAATAACACGACAGTTTACATATTTGGGGTATTCACATGTTATATTGTCATAATGTTCAAGCATTTTACAATGGTTTAAAAATATTGTTGTTGCTTTGTAAACAAAAAGCGTCTTAAATTAATAGAACGTTGCTTGCTAGTTTATTGTGCTGTCGTAATTAATCAGAAGAAACCAGAGCTGAGCGGCTGAGCCGTACCGCGTTAGTTCTTGTAGCCGTCGCCGTTGATGGTATAATTTTATCCGGTTAACATCAAAATTTGACCTGCGGCTAGCAATTTTTGCAAGAAATCAAAAATTTTTGCAAGAAATAAATTTAAAAAAAATCAAGTTATAATTTAAGGTCATTTCTTTCCTTTAATCATTTATAAAAAAAAATATTTTAAATTAATAATGGGAATTGTGTCTAGATTTTAAAAACTAAAAACTAATAATTTTAAAATTCATTTTAGAGATTTTGCAAAAATGTGCGAAAAATTTGTTTTTTGAGTTTTTGTCAATAATGAAATTTTTTATGCAATAAAAATGTTATAGTTTAATATTATTTAATGAAAATTTTCAGCGCTTAATGCAAGCGAACAAAAATTTATTTTAAAATTTCATTAGAAAATTTTAGTAATAATTTTTTACTTCCCTCTTCGCGAAATTAACGGCCAATTTCACCAAGTTCAGTTAAAACTAACTATTACTTTAACTTCCAGTTAAGAATATGTTTTGGCAGTTATAACCGAAAGTAATTTATAACTGAACTTGGTGAAATTGGCCGTAAATGAACTTAAACCAGGTTTGAGAGTTTTAATTTGAGATGAGATGCAAATAAATATTAATTGTTAAGAAATGTTAATTAAAATAGTTTAAAAAAAATAAATTGAAAAGAATTAAACAAATATTAATCATTTAGAAGAATTAAATTTGTGGTGTTTGTTGTCACATGCTCTAAAGATTTTTACAAATTCCGCAAACAAATCGAACATTTCCAGGCCTGGTAATAATACAACAGTTTACATATTTGCGGTATTCACATGTTATATTGTCATAATGTTTAAGCATTTTACAATGGTTTAAAAATATTGTAAACAAAAAGCGTCTTAAATTAATAGAACGTTGCTTGCTATGTTTATTGTGCTGTCGTAATTAATCAGAAGAGACCAGAGCTGAGCGGCTGAGCCGTACCGCGTTAGTTCTTGTAGCCGTCGCCGTTGATGGTATAATTTTATCCGGTTAACATCAAAATTTGACCTGAGGCTAGCAATTTTTGCAAGAAATCACTTGCGGCGTCAAATAAGATCGGCTTATGACTCTGCTGTTTGGTAAACAAACAAAATAAAATTTATTTCTTATTTGCGTCTGGGAAATGGCAAATAGTCAGGTAAGATCCAATTTAATTTATTAATTCATGGAAAAGAATTAAAAAATATTCTTATGTTAGTTAATTATTTATTTTTTATATTTGTTTTAAATCAGCTGATTTAAATAGCATCTGGTATAATTGTATTATTATACCATACTTTTCTATGAAAATTATAAACAACAAAAATACAACATCGTATAAATTTACGATTTAAAAAAAAAACGACGATTATGCGAGCTTGTGAATTGAAAAAATACAAATAAGAGGTTGAGAATTGGATGGAGTGAAATGTAATATAGCATGGAAAAATAAAAGAATCCTCAAAAAACAAAAAAGATCCAGGACAGGTAAAGTGTAAAAACGTTTAAAGTTCACACTTTCTGTAGTTAGGGATGAAACGATACGAGTAAATACAAGTACATATTCGATACTTTTATGTAAGTACCAAGTATTTTTGTAATCGATAATTAGCAACCGAGTAACAAGTAGTATCGATAAAAAAATACTCGGTATCGGTCAAAAGTAATCGTTTCACTTTGGTATTGAAATTAATCTTAAATTTTTGATTATTTTCCAAAGCTGGAGCAGCAGTAACGGTGTCAAGAAACCGTTTGACCTGTTAACGCCTATAAACCCAAATCGTCTAGGTCCAGTTCCTAAATTTATGGATATTGAAAGTCCGTTGTCATCTCGCGATAGCGAACACCATTCACGGTAATTGCTTGGCCGACCTCATTTTCGAAGAAGTACGGCCCGATAACGCCGCCAGCCGCAGAACTAACTGGGTGATCATGCACATTTGTTTTTCCATTTCCTTCAGATCCGGTTGGCTGAAATTTGCGCACAATTCTCCCGATTGTGGAAACATTTGGTCGATTATGCTGATCAAAAAAATCACGATGTGCACGAAATGCATTTTGATTGAACGCCCATTATTGTAAAAGGCTTTAACAACGCTGCTCAATTGTGTACCTCTCAATGGTAGAAGCTGTCAAATACTGAAACAAAGAAAGGTCAAATTAAGTTGCGCAAAAAACTTGACGTTAAGGTGTGACTCACAATTAACATCATGGATTATGGTTTTACCACACTTTATTATACATATATTTACCAATTTCAAAATAAAATACAAGTACCGATACAAGTAAGAATCGATACTTGTTATTCGATACCGAGTAGGTATCGATACTTTGCGAGCGATACCACATCGAGTAAAAGTATCGATACCTTAGAGGTATCGTTTCATCCCTATCTGTAGTGCAATGTGGAATGCTGTCTTAAGAGCCACCAGTCACGAAGCCTATGAGCAAAAGAAAGTCGTTTTAACTGTCATTGCGATATTAAATATGTAACGATTTTCTACTTAAAAAATTTTAAGCATTAAAGTTTGTATTTTTTAGCATTATTCTTGATAAGCAACAAAATAATGCTGCTCTCTTAAAAAATTATTATTTTTACAATTACCACGTTATTTGTGGCTTTGCTTCAATTTGATTTGAGAAATTTGTTCTAAATTACAAAAAAACTATAGGGTTTGTATCCAATATCTTCTTCTTCTATGTATATAACAGAGTTGCGTGAGTGACTGACTCACTGACTCATTCATCATCGCCCAGCCCAAACCGCTGACCCTAGAAACTTGAAGTTGGGACTAGCGATTGGTCACTCCCCAAATCGATCCACTAAGACGGGATTTTTCGAAATTCGAATGTTTAGGGGGTTAAAAAAGGTAAAAACGGAAAAATTCGGTAACCTTATATCTCCAAAACTAAAAGAGATGCAAAATAAATGTAATACTTATCGTTGTTCTTTAGAAAAATAAGCGGACAGGTGTCTGGTACTTTTTTGAAATTCGGCCCTTTTAGGGAGTAAACGGGTAAAATCTGAATTTTAGTACTTTTTTGCCACCCCATCTATCTTTTGAACCAATACACATAGAAACAAAGTTAATACCACATTCGAAACTTATAAAAAAAATACTTATATGAATTTGGTACTTTTTTGAAATTCGAACATTTAAGGGGTGGAAATCGTAACTATTTTTGGTACTTTTTTTAACAAAACATTTTCCTCCATTCATTGACATATTCGTACTAAATTATGGGCTGCCACTACAATACTGAAATTTTTGATACTTTAATGGTTGAAAAATATAGTACCCAAAAAAGGAAATACGGGAAATTTGATATTTTTCTTAAGCTTTTTGGTTTTACTAAAGTAGCGGGTTAAATGCTAGAATTTTAGCAAGTTAAAACCTAGAAACATAAACTTTGGCATTATAATTTCACGAAGAAAAAGGGGAAAAATTTAATTTTAAAGTTGAGGCTTTGTTGTGTCTCGTCAAATCGAAAAAGGCAGAAAAGTATAAAATAAGAAGAGAAGAATACAATGTTTATTTTACAAATCGAAATATGTATATTGACATTTTTCAAAGATAACCAAATCTTAAACAATTACTTTACGATATGCCTATATTTTAAACAATTAATAGCAATAAAACAGATGGAAAATTTTATTTGAAATATAACTTTTATATTAAACTCTTATTACTCCCTGTTTAACGAAAATCCCCCTCAATTTCTAATTGCATTCACCCCTGAACTATTAAATTTTAAACTCTTAATTGCAGACAATACGTCAAAACGATTCTGTAATGCCACTTGAGCCGTTAAAACACTTTAGACTCCAATAAATACAACAACATTCACATGTATCTAACAAATGTTAGGTGAAGTTTGTACTCGTATTCATAGTTGTTATCTTTACAATGCAATAAATATTTACTTTACTTAATTAATTCATTAATTTTTTATTCAATTCATTATTTATTATTTCATCTATTTTTTACTTTTCGTTAAGTTGTTTTATAGAAAAGTTCAGTTTGAATAGAGAATTTTATTTGGTTTTTTTTTATGTATTTTATAGATACAAATAATAAAAATTTTAATGTGTCATTGTTTAGCGTTTCATAATCAATTAATTTCAATTAAAATGGTGCTGCTCTTTCTCTGCACTTTATAAAACATTTAAGTGATCAATTTCAATGCAACACGCACTGAAATTCTGATCTTTAAGTACCCTGCAGGAAATGCCACTAGTGAATCTGTACTGATTCACTATTGACTCAGTCACCACTACTAGTGACTTACTATACCCCAGGCAATGTTATTTACAATAGACATTTAACATGTGCATATCATGGTACTGACTAGGTAGTTCCTTTGGGAACATATGTAGACATTGGAACCAGAGAATCGCTAGTACATTTTAGTAAAAGTAGTCTACAATTTTTGTAAGAATACGAAATCATAACAATCTCTTTTTATTATTTCTTCAACTTTTGTAGGAATTGTACTTCTTAGTTGTTAATGATAAAATCTTTTTCTTATTAAAGCCAAATATAGTGGCAAATGTAATGTAGTGTAGACACTTCGTTGACAATGTCACCAATATAGTCGACAAAACTGGTGACTTGGAGACACTTGCACCCTGGTTTCCTTCAGGGTAATACTTGCTGTAGAAGTGCAATTGTGTGAGTGTGTATTTATTATTTTAACCGGTATCTCTGAGTATATTTTCTCTGCCACTTGGAGTTTACTGCAAGTCTAGTTTATCCACTTGAGTTTTGTAATAATTTAAAAAAAAAAACTTTAAATATATTTCCAATTAAAAAAAAAGTTATTCTCCTTCAGCCTGCATTTGGGTGGTTGATTTTATTTATGTTTTTCTTAAATAATTTTATTGTTATTTTTCTTTAAGTGGGAACGTGGGACACCGTTTTCATTCATTTATTGTTTTGGGGTCTGTGGCGACTTTAATTAGTTGTTTTCACCGCATTTTTTTCTCTGTCTCGTAAATATTGAAAGTGTTGTGCATATAAAATTATTTTTATCAATTTGTATACAACAAACAAATTCATTTAATTAAATTCATTACATAAATTATAACACAACAACTACAACAACAACAAGCGCTCAATATACTTTAACGTACTGATGATGATCAGTTCTATAGAATTTAAAAATTTTCTTTTTGATTCATAACAAGTGCACACGCCTTCGTAGATCGGTAAAAGAGTGTCATCGTTTTAAAAATTAAAAGCATTTATTTCCGTCATGGTTGTTTAAAGTGGATGTATTTGTTTTTAACAGGGTTTACAAAACTGCAGTCGAAACTAAAAACTGTCGTACAAAAATCGAAAATGTCTGTACAACTTTTCGCTTTTTGAGTTGGTTTGATAGCGACTGTTTAGATTTAATGAATCAGAAGTAAAAGCAAGAATTATTAATTTTGGCCATTGCCAAATTAAGAAGTGGAAGAAATGGCAGTGTTCCGCTTTGACTGCAGTTTTTAAACGCTGATTTTTAAGGTAATATGTTCTTACTTAACTGATCTAATAAAGCGTTACAAAGACCACTTTTTGAATTTAAAAAATATTAACATTGGAATCTGGTAGGCTTCTTAAAATTTTAGCCTAGAGCAATGAATCTGTCATTTCTAATGAAGACACTTTGTTCAAGTAAAAATCGCTTCGACCGTCCTACTTACTGTCTACAGGAGATTGCCCTTAAGCGTTCTGAAAGTTTATTTATCTTAACAATCTGTGGTTTTATACGGTTATACATGGCAGTTTGTGCTGGTTCACAATCTTAAAGTTTAGGCCGTCAAGTTTTGTGTTTTTAGGAGAAAGAGGAAAATAATTTATTATCTTTCATGGCTAAATCTTGAAGGGTGTGAATCAGCACTCACCCAAAAAACCACGTTAAATCAGACTCCAATCTTTACCCTCAAGTCATCAGGTTGGCTTATAATGTTTGCTCTTGTTGTTCTATTAATGCTTTTTGGCAGTGGTCGAAACTAAACCTTAAATATCGATTCTTAGTGTTCCGTTTGGTAGATTTGTGGAAAACACAATCGCTAATAGCGTTTGTGTAGTAAATCATTAAAAAAATAACGTTGACCTGTTTGTCATCTTCAAGCACAAATATAATACTCTTCTTATCCAACTTAACAAACTGTGTTCGGTTCAGCTCATTTGTGTTCGTTCGCTTTTAGAAAAAATAAGTACGTATACGAAAAAAAAACAAAAAGCCAGCAAAAAAATTTACACAAACAAGACATACCACAAGCTGCTCGTGCTGCGTTCGTTGCTAAAATTTTGTTTATCAATGTAAAAAAAGAAACATTATAGAACATTAAAAATAAAAATATGTTTGTCTACAGTATCACTTCAATTGTTCTGTTTTTTAACGAAGAACAGAACACTATATAATGTTCGGTTCTTTCTTGAAAATAGTTACGAACGGCATTAATGGTTGTGTTCGTCTACACAAACACTAAAAAAATAGATATCGTTCCTGGGCATGTCAGCCGAACCCTAAATAATGTTCTGTTTATTTTCGAGCTTTTTTGGTGTTCCATTCTACTCGTCACTGTATGCACTGATTCTGGTTAATGTAACATGTGCAGTGGAAGAGAAAGCGAACATTAATGTTTGCGAGGATTAAAAGCTGTCAATAGATATATCGAAAAAAAATCGGTAAAAGTCGTAAAGTTATAACGAAATTATTCCACAATAAGTCGGTAAAGCTTGAAAAAATGCAATTTTGAGAAAAGCATTGAACTCTCATGACTCAGGCGCAGCGAAATTCTCCTTAATAATTTATCCTACAGGGTTATCCATATAGTGGTTTCACAGGCGCTGGTCTGGCAAGGCTGTTAGCTGTTAAATATCTCTCATCTAACGTGTCATTTATTTAGTGAAAGGTTTGCTATTTACGAATATGGTTCGTTTAACCACCAAAGAAAGCGTAAAAATAGTTTAAAACAAACTACAAAAAATTGGTTTAAACGTGTCTCTTTTTCGAGCCGTATGATTACCGACTTTTTTTTGGCCTGCAGCTCACTTTGGTCATTGGTCCCATTGTAATACACAGCGCCAATGCCCATTCTATAGAGGAGTTACTCAGATGGCGTCACTGCAAAATTTAACCAACTCGTCTTCCTTAAGAAGAGAAGAAGCGATCTAAGTTCTATCCTAGATATGTAGATCCTCCAAACAGGCAAACGCCGGCCACATATCTCTACCGATTTCAACTTTCACGTTTTGGCTATGTCAATTGGCCACCAAGATCATGCGATTTGACGCCGTTAGATTTTTTGTAGAGCTACATCAAAGACCATGTCTAAAATGTGCAAACAAGTAGTTGAAAACTTTCTCAAGAAGATCGACTCCTGTAATTAAACTCGATGCGGGCATTTAAATAACATTGTATTTCGTACGTAATGGCAAGATCCAAGCATTATAATTAAAAAAAAACTTCATCAAATTAATAGCCTTAACTTTACTTTTAAAACCGAAATATGGATAACCCGTTTTAACCATTTTGAAAGCTCATTATGGGGTTCCTAAATATCCTAAACGTATATTTAAAGAATTACTACAATGAAATAAAAATCTTTATTCTTTTTTTCAAAATTTCCAAAATACAATACGTTCTTTTGAATCCCTTTACACAACACAAATAAAGAAACAAATTGTCATTTAACGTTTATTCACTCGTGTTGTTAACATACAAAATTTTTCTTTTACTATTTTTGGTTGCATTACAATGTGTCTGCCTGCTTTCGTACATGTTGTATTCAAAACTGAATGAGTTTTCCCTCTTTAACTTTAAGGTTTTTTTTTAATTAAGTTGATGTCGTGCATATTAAACTCGTATTTATTTCTTTTATTCTGTGTTATTCTCAATTGGTGATTGTTTCTTTAACTCATTATTTCTAGTATTTGTTGAATTTTTTTTTTTTTTTTTTTGCTTTTTTAGTTAAACAAAGTGATTTACACGTTATTTTACAACTTTGTTAACTAAATGGTGTAAGAATTCAATTTGTTGCAAGACACTTAAATAATAAAAGGGAAACCGCCACAGAGACAAAATATATTTTCATTAAAATATTTTCTGTTTTACAAATATTTTTATTGCTGTCGTAAATTTGAAATGATTTATGTCTGGTAGCTTAATTAATGCAGCCAAAAAGTAGGCAACAGTTTATTTGCATGTCGTAAAAACTGTGGTCATTTAAGTGTTTTTTTTTTTTGTTGTTTCTTATTGTGGTGTAAAAGAAAAGAGGTGAATTACCTTTTGTTTAAGTGCACTTTTGACTTAACTGCACAAAATTAATATATTTCGTCATTATTGTTTAAAATCCCATATTCAACATTTTTAATTTTTCGAATTTATTCTATGAGCTAAATTTCAGTTATGTATTTTATAAAGCTTTTTGTAATAGTTGTATTCCTTCAATTTTTCAGAAATGACTTTATACACTACCAGACTATTATATTGCTGGTGTCTAATAATTGTAAATTTTTCTGTACATAAAATATACCTCATTGCTTTCCAAAGGTAGGCTAAGGTAAAATGTAAAAAGGAAATACAATATAATAGTCTGGTAGTGTATAAAGTCATTTCTGAAAAATTGAAGGAATAGAACTATTACAAAAAGCTTTATAAAATACATAACTGAAATTTAGCTCATAGAATAAATTCGAAAAATTAAAAATGCTGAATATAATACAAAAGTAACCTTCGGAAGGAAATAATTCCCAGTTTCTATTTGTTAAAATCCCATACAAATTCATTTTTTAAGTGCACTTTCTTTACCTGCACATTTAAAATAAATGGACAACATTTTAGGCATTTTAAAACTATTTTCATACAAAAAAATAAAGTTATCTGCACTTTGACTATACTGCCCAAAATGCATATTTTCTGTAATTATTCTTCAAAATCCCTGCTTACGTGAATTTTGTATACCTGCATATTAATCATATTTTTGGGCAGTTTTAAAATATTTTCATATAAAAAATCAAAGTTAGCTGCACACATAAAAAATAGGAAAGCCGCTTTTTCACATAAATATCCAATTTTAGCTGTTTATAAAAATTCAATATTATGTTTGCATGTACCCTACATTAATTTAATATATGAACATTATATGAAAGAAATAGCAAATCTTTGGCCTGGAACAGAATAAAGTAGTTGTAGTAGTATTTGAAGCTAACGAATGCTTAGTAGCGCAACAAAGTTCAACATTTCGAATTTTGCGCTTCAACTGCAACGAATACTACCAATACGCATTCTGTTGACACTTCTTTAAAACTGACGTTTTTAACTTTTGACAGCTTGCAGCGCTATTCTTAACGTTGTACTACAGCGACTATTCATTCCCCACTTTATTGTTACCAATTTTGCTATCTCGATTATTATAAAAATTAATGAAAAACTACTACAGGTTGTTTGAACGTCATTGTATTATCAATTTACTAACAAAATCGTTTTTATTCTTCTTTCAAACAATTTGCTTTAGCTGCACTTTTATGCAGGTAACTACAATTGCGTACCTGCTCATTAAGGCAGCTAAATACATTTAAGATAACTGCATTTTTGATGTATCTGCACAAAACATTGTGCAAAGGAGAATGTGCAGCTAAGTTAAAATAACTGTATAAAGAAGTATTCCTTTCAAAGAAGTTGCGCCTTTACTACGTTTTACAAAATTCAAATATTCGTGTAACTCAAAAACGCTGTCATTTATTGAATAAACTTTGCCCTTCTGCACTCCTTGGGTCAATTCGACCCAATTTTAGTTTTCAAACGCAAAATTTTTCCCTTTAAATAAAAGATATGGACGTGAAACTTTAATTTATCCATTACAGGGACGACAATTATAAATTTAAATGAAAATGAAAATATAATTTATTGTTCTTATCTGCTTAATTTCTTTTTTTTACATTTGAAAACAATTGCTTGAGGTATTTATTGTTGTTGTTATTACTTGAGATGGGACCGTTATAGTTTTTTTTTTACTCATGATCACGCGGGTGGCCTTTTCATTTAATATATACATTAGGGTGGCAGCTAAATGTATGGAGCAATTTTTTTGTATTAATATTGATGTCTCCCGGGCGGAATATTGTGCCACATGGTCTAAAATTGATGTGGAAAAAATTTTAGCCAAATCGGATAACTTTTACCCCTGCCCCTTTGAGGTCAAAGTTCAAATGAAAAAAAAAAAAATTTCCATACAAGCAAAAAATTTTTTTTTCGAATTTTTTTTTTTATCATTTTAACTTTGACCTCAAAGGGGCAGGGGTAAAAGTTATCCGATTTGGCTGAAATTTTTTCCACATCAGTTTTAGACCATGTGGCACAATATTCCGCCCGGGAGATGTTGAAAATCCAAAGTTGAAATTTAGCTGGCACCCTAGTAATCATGCTCTTAAATAGGGCCAAAAACTGCATTTTTCCAGTTTTTTACCCCAATTTAGAACAAAAATGCGATGTCGAAAAAAATTTTTTTAAAAAAATTTAAAAAACCTGGTATTAAGAGCAACAAAAAATCTTTAATGTGTGCTTATCAAAACTAAAAAAAAATTTTTTTTTAAAATTTTTTAGAGTAAGCCCCTAACAAGCCTCAAATTTTTTTTTCAGAGTCACTTTTGAAACTGAAAATCTTGTCCGATCGAAATGAAATTTTTTGTTGTTAATAAGCTAATAAAGCTTACTAATATTAAAAAATAAAAAAATAAAAAATCGAAAAAAAAATTTTTTGCTTGTATGGAAAATTTTTTTTTTTTCATTTGAACTTTGACCTCAAAGGGGCAGGGGTAAAAGTTATCCGATTTGGCTGAAATTTTTTCCACATCAGTTTTAGACCATGTGTCACAATATTCCGCCCGGGAGATGTTGAAAATCCAAAGTTGAAATTTAGCTGCCACCCTAATATACATATATATATATATATGTATATTTATATATAAAAAAACTTATAAAAAATGTTTTCTTTCAATAATCCGAAATTATTAAATACAAGTGAAAGTAGTATTTAATAATTTCGGAAATATTTTATTTTTAATTATTTCAAATCGCATTAAAGTTTTGTATCAGAATATTAAATGAGTCACGAAACAATCACGCAAAAATTCTACTCTTACTCAGGTTTGCTGTGCTCATCACTATTATTTAAAAATTCCAATTATAAAACGGGATTAAGTTTCTGTCATATACATAAGGTGCGTTCGAAAACCAAAAACTTTTTAATATTATTTACTGAATTGAGAGTAATTTTACAGTTTACTCAGTAATAACTCCAGGGCTTAAAAAACTGCGGTCGAAACAAAAAACTGTCGAACAAAAAACGAAAATGTGTGTACAATTTTTCGCTTTTCGAGTTAGTTTGACAGCGACTGTTTACATTAAATGAACCAGAAGTAAAAGCAACGGCTTTTATTTGGCCAATGACAAATGAAGATGTGGAAGAAATGGCAGTTTTGCTGAATTACTCATTTACAGCATTTTAATGTATAAGTACTCGAACGCACCTATAAAAACGATGTTGAGTGAAAATAGTCTTCAATCAAAATTAAATATAAAATATTTTTAGTTGCTTATTTTTCATGCGTTTCTCTCTTAAGAATGAGTTTGGTTTAAAAATATTGTACGAAGGATAAATCTTATAATGCTAAATGTAACAGGTGCCCCAACCGTATTAATGTAAATGTTCTTCAACAGCTTTACTAATTTACCACTTCACCTGAGTGAGTTAAGAAGATGCTCCAACAACAAAATCCAATGAATAAATATCTTAAACAAGATACTTCGATCGATTCTCTAGAGCAAGTTATTTGCAGAAACATAACAGACGATGGAATGTCCGTGAAAAGTTTCAAAAAATCCAAAGTTATCTTGACTCTAAGTGCCCGAAAGTGAAGCAATAATTTGGAGCTACAATTCTTCAGCTATCTAAACGATAATTCAAGAATTAGCAAAAATATCATTTTCTAAAGGAAGCATGTACATACTTTAAAACTCCCCTAACGTATTCAGCCCCAGTGGAACACGACTGTTTTCTTTTGCCGGGATCGTCAACAGTCCAAGGCGACAATCATTGTGTGATTTTTCCTTTGAAAAATTAGTTTTAATTAAAGCGAATTGTAAAAATATGTAATTATAAATATCCCACCGATTATTCGGCGAATAATCGTTGCGCGGCGTTTCGTCGGCTTAGAGTGTAAACTTGCTAACTCCCTTTTAACAAAGTTTACAGGAGAGACAAAAAAACTTTTTATTTTTCCTATTTGCTGCTTGAGAGGCAAACCAAAAATATTGTTGATTTGACTCACTTCAGGACTCAAATAGAAGAAAAACTACATGCTGGTCGACGGGGCATATCTTTCTCGACCATACTTAAAAATCAATTTACTTAAAAAGTGGATTAAACAGGTTTACGCTTTAAGCCGACGCTTTGTTAATAAAATTTTTTTGTTTGTTTTTTTATTATTGTTTTTTCCTTTGTTTTTTTCTTTAATAAATAAGTTTACAACTTATTATTTATTTATGTGGAGTTTATAGAACACGAGCGCCTTACTCGTCCGTTCAACTTACATTAAACACAAAAACCAAATTTCGAAATTTGTTTTTGTTTTAAATGTAAGTTGAACGGACGAGTAAGGCGCTCGCGTTCTATAAACTACACATAAGCTATTTTTATTGATTATGAAAACTTTAACCCTTAAATGCGCAACGTCTTGCATCTTAATGAAAAAAATATATTGAACGTAAATAAGAAAAAAATTAAAAACTGCGTTTTTATTTTTTAAATTTTTTGTTTTGTTGTAGTTTTATTAAGGAAAAACTGGTTGTATCTTATGAGATACACTGCGCACTCCACACACAAATGATAGATTTTAATCATTTATGGCTTGCTTAGTTTCCATTTTTAATGCCGTTTAAAAAAAAAACTAAAATATCGAATTTTTTTTTATATTCAACATTTTTCATTTTTCGAATTTATTCTATGAGCTAAATTTCAGTTATGTATTTTATAAAGCTTTTTTTGTAATAGTTCTATTCCTACAATTTTTCAGAAATGACTTTATACACTACCAGACTATTATATTGTATTTTCTTTTTACATTTTACCTTAGCCTTCCTTTGGAAAGCAATGAGGTATATTGAATGTACAGAAAAATTTACAATTATTAGACACCAGCAGAATGTAATGCATTTTCTGGCCCGCTACGGCCGTCGTCAGCATTCTTTGTGTCTCACTGGATAGTGTTACTTTATAAATTGAATGTATTTAACTCAACTATTTTAACAAATAGAAACTGGGAATTATTTCCTTCCGAAGGTAACTTTATATTATATTCAACATTTTTCATTTTTCGAATTTATTCTATGAGCTAAATTTCAGTTATGTCTTTTATAAAGCTTTTTTTTGTAATAGTTCTATTCCTACAATTTTTCAGAAATTACTTTATACACTACCAGACTATTATATTTCTGAAAAATTGTAGGAATAGAACTATTACAAAAAAAAGCTTTATAAAAGACATAACTGAAATTTAGCTCATAGAATAAATTCGAAAAATGAAAAATGTTGAATATAATATAAAGTTACCTTCGGAAGGAAATAATTCCCAGTTTGAATTTTTTTTTATTTTGTTAAAATTTTCAAATAAAACTAAATTAATTTTTTATAAACATCATTTAAAATTTCATAAAAGTTGTTGCTGAAGTAGAAGTTGACTCAACTAATTTGGGAAGATAGAGGAAAAAATTAAATTGTTTCTCCCATTGTGAACGAAGATTAAAACACTACCGCTAAAACTCCTGTAAAATAACTCTTCTTACGTGACATTACAGTATCTACAGTTCCTGTTTATGACTTTTTATTGTATCCAGGGCTGTGGAGTCGGAGATGAGGTTTCTGAACCGGAGACGAAGTACCCACAAAAACTCGCCGACTTCAAAAAATAATATTTTTCAAAAATAAAAAAATTTTTAAAACTTATCCGATCGAAAAATATCATTAATAACTAAAGCTGTTACTCTTCAATTTAAAACGATTTAACTAAGAAATTAAAAAAAGTACTTAAAAAAAATTTCTTATTTTATTAATTGTATTCATTTTATTTTCTTAATTTTGTTATATTTATATTGTAGCCTGGTTAAAGTTAAACTAACAATATTATTTGGAATCTCTTTGAGAAAAATGCTCAATATTTTTTAATTTTAACACTAAAAAATTAAACTATTTGTTAAAGAATATGTTAACACAATATTGTACAATTATTATACTAGAATAACGAAATAACATGGAAATAAATTTTGTTTTAATTCATATTTACATAAAAAAAAATTTAACCCAATTTACACGATGATTTTTTTTAGATAACAAAGCAAGAAGGGTACAAAACAAAATGATTTGTGTTCTTCATATCTATTGTTCATATATCTCTTTAAACTTCTTTTTGTTTTTTCTTGTTACAAATAGTTCTTTTTCTTACCTTAAAATTTTTACAGAATAAAATTGTCATGCTATATTTAATCATTTAAAAGGTACTGAATTAAAAAAGAGTTGAAAGTAAAAAAATTTCAGCGGCCGGAGTCGCAGTTAGAACTATTTTTGACGACTCTACAGACCTGCCTTAAAGTGAAATTTTTTTTTCTTTATTTTTCTTAAGTCTATGGAACAAAAATTCCTTACAGACTATGGATTAGCCATTCTTAAATATTTACAATCGTTAAATCAACTTCTCTCCTCATTAGGACCCAGAATATATAAACTTTATTGGGTCTAAGATCAATATTGTAGAAATTACAAACGGAATGACAAACTTATATATGGGTTATTCCATGTCAAATCGACCAATAGTGGGAGACAACCCCTTTCGATTTTAATGAAATTTGGTGAAAAGGTTCCTTTTATCGTATAAGGAACATATATTAACAAAACAAAATTGAAATTTTTTTCGAAAGTTATGTCACATTCAAAATGTCATAATTTCTCCGAATTAGCCGAATGTGTTGAGTTTATATCTTCAATATCTCGAAAACTATTTGACATACAAAGATGATTTAAATGTCATTTTAAATAAAATACTTTTGGCTACAAACCATATTTTGAAAAAAAAAATGTAATATCTGCAAAATATGAAATTTTAAAAACGGACTAAGGCAAAAACCTATTTTTTTGTTTGGTATCCTACGTGCTGCAGACGCGTTCATTTTTTCGTTCATTTATGTTCCCTATAGGATAAAAGGAACCTTCTCCCCAAATTTCATTAAAATTGGAAGGGGTCGTGTCCCACTCTTGGTCGTTTTGACATGGAATTACCCATATACCCTTTTCCACCTGTGGTGAAGGGTATACAAATTCTAAAAAAAGTCATGTGACTAAAAAGCAACTGTCTATTTGTCGATATAAAAAGATTTCGACAATCTATGCAGAAAGAATAGCAACTGCAAAACAGAATTAAAAAGCCTTTCAAAAATCATCGTGTTAGTTGTGTATAAATATCATTAAAACTACTTATACACAAAAAAAAAAAAAAAAATCAAAAACAATAGTTTTGTGCGTTAAGTAAATAAAATATCTACCTCTACTTTGAATTCAGCAAACAGATCTTCTGGCATTAGAATGCAGTTATTAACATGAGAAGTCCAAAAATCAATGCTTTTTGACTTTAAAGTCTTCTCATTTCAAGTCTTATGTTACTGTTTTGGATTTATTCCTATATTTACGCACAAAGGCTTCGAAAACCCAACCCGCGATAGCCAACAAACATAAAACATTTAGAAAGTTCAAAGCAAAAGCATAATTAGTTCTATCACGTATAAGACCTGGAAGATAATAATTGAAATGTATCAAAAATATCATTTTATATAAAAAAAAAAATCTAATGAAATCTTACCAATCAAAGGACCAAATGCTAGCGAAAATAAACCCGACATTAGCAGCTGTAAGCCAGCAGCAGCTGGTAACCTCTTTAATGGCACATAACCAGGTATAATCAAAGACCAAAATACCGTACGGAAGGCCTTATTCAAACCCAACCATACGAATATGCCAATCATAACGTAAAAGTCTCTCGTAAACGATAAAAAGATGCGTCCAATACACATGCCCAATATGCCCAAAATGAAGAAAGTCTTGTTGCTTAGATTTATTTTGGCCGTTATTAGTGGTATAAGGAAGCGTATAATTAAATCAAATGTTCCCAGCAAGGACATGGCCAAAGCAATTTGAGAGTTTTCAAATCCGAAATCAGACAATATGAAGGGCGTCAAAATGGCGAAATTAATTTCAACGAAATTGATCAATGTCAATCCCATGGACAAATTTACATAGCCAAAATCGCGTAATAAGTCCAGATCAAAGAACACCACCACTTTCATGTACCACTTGAGTCTTTTCCGTCTCTCGTTTTCCTCTTCCATCATATCCTTTTCAAGCTCTTTTTCTTTCTGCCTCTCTCTTAAAAGATCTAACTCTGCCAGCACTGCTGTGTTGGCGTTTAATTCTTTGTTATTATTGCCCACATCTTGAATTTTGTAATTATCATATTTCCCTTCTTCCTCTTCTTCTTCATGTTTTTCTTCTTTTATACTATAACTGACCGAAAAACTGCGTACTTTAGCCGAACTGCCATTACTTTTTGAACTGTCGCGACTATTTAAACGTTTTAATTCCATCATTTGTGTGCCTTCTTGGGTTTTATCCCAAGAATCCAATCGATTTCTAATGGAGGGAGAGCTCAAAGAGGTCCTCGAACCAAACCAACCATCATTGGCTCGAGGCAATACCGGTGTTTCCGGTTCTACGGGCTGAGCTATGATATAATCATCTTCCTTCTGGGTAACAAACTTCTTAGAAGCTTCTGCATCTTTAGGTCGTTTCTTAACATGCCATTTTACCGGTTGGTATATCAGAGAACAAGCCACTGTATTTAGTGAGAGACCAGCAAATAACAAAACTGTTCCTTGTACCCCTAAATAATCTAAGAGAAAGGTGGCTACATAGGGCAAGCAAATTGGCCCTAAGCCAGCAACACCAAATTGATAAGCAGTGGCAGTACGTCTTCTTTCTTTGAAATATGTATTTACAGCTAAAGATGAGGCTGATACGGTAAGACCTCGTCCAAAACCTAGAATAGATTGTCAACATTAAAATAAATTTTGATTTAAGTGGAAAATTATTTCATACTTACCATAACAGCACGAAAATGATAGACAGTAGTATAAAAATGAATTTGCAAAGACACATGCAAATAATCCTATGAATGTAAGAAACGAACCAAATAGCGCCACCTGCCGGAAAGAAAATCTGCGAAATAAGGGTCCATTTAAAAGACCTGCGGTAGAAGAGAGTTGTGCAACAATTAATAGTCAATTTGTTTTATATATTGGTAAAAATAAGTCACCTAAATTTTAGCTACTTCCAAAAATCTGTGGCCCACTTGGACTCACATCGATACCTGTCTTGTGCCTTAACTTCACAGTAAATCTCCACTACTTGGTGTGTTAATATTAAGCACTAACCATATGACCCAGAAAGCAATTCAAGTGCATAATTCACTTAAAATTATACAACCCCCCTTGTTAAGGACCCGGAGCTATCTAACCTCCACTGATATTCACTAATCCCAGCAGCTTCTGTTGAATAGCAACATAATCTTGGGTCAACATTACCCGCGACTTCGGGTACCACATCCAAACCGTGTACCCCGATGGTATCTTCTCGTCAAAAAAGCTGCTCTTCGTTAAACACATATTTGGCTCATGCCTTAATATATCTCCTCCCCCATCGGACGGTTAACAACTTAATGAAAAACAATATACTATCCGAAATGCAAGGCAGGAAGTATACTAACAAATATATCACCAAGAGTGGTGCTTGCAGTCACCGGAGGCTGCTGTCTCCCGTGTTACCAAAGTTAGGAACTGTGGTACCACTTCAAACCCAATGAAGTCAATTGGACCCCAAGGAGCTCTGTCTTTTTTGAAGTTTTGTGCAACCCAGGTAGCATTCACCTGTTTTTAAAATGTATGAGATTTCGAAGAATGCCAGTACATTTAAGCGCCAAGGTTAATTAAATTACCAGGGCAGAATTCATTTACCCCAGAGGATGGAACAAAAAAAGAAAGGAATCCCCCAAATTGCTTTAACTGACACACCCTCCCCCCCCCCCCCCCCCCTCCGTAAAATACTTTTTCTACAATTCTTTTAAAAGCTTCCCGATTTTATCTTTCGCACTTAAATCTCTATGTAGTGTTATTCTCTACGTCATCTTAGGGTTACCATCTTAGGTTGTCCAAATGCGCGTCTTACTTTCGTTATCCAGTTGGTGAAATCATTCCAACGTTAATTGACATTATGGAGCCAAAGTAACAAAAGTTGTCCACAAATTGATTTGTCTGACCTTAGATGGTGATATGGCTGTCGGTGGAGTGATATATTCGCATTGCAAATTTCTAACAGGTGTAGATGTAGTCGTAGCAATAACGATTAAATTTTAAGTGAAGCAAAGTTTTTAAGTTTTGTATTGCTACTTTAAAACTTTTTTTTATTGCTAACTAGTTTTTTACTACTTTAAAGTTTAGTTTTAGAACTAAAAATTTGTCACAAATGATTTTATTTTTAAACTACTGCCCTATAAAATTTTTTGTGGTATTAATTTTGCTCCTTTTCTAATCGAGGTTTTCAGCATTTAGCAAAAGTAAAAACCGATTTTAATGCTATGGCTGCTTGTTTTGAATTTTTTTGGAATAAGTAGTTATTATAGTTGTAGCAACGTAATTGGTAGTAATTGCAGCATTTTAAGCACTAAGATACTTTAACTTAACAACGTTCAAAAAATTGCTTCTTGAAAAACTAGTTTGAAAAAGTACTTTGTAGGAATAAAGGAAATTAGATTTTTTTGAAATCAACGCCTAAAAAATATATATTTTTATGAAAGCTTTAAGCCAACTCTTGTCCTGATCTTTTTTAATGTTTTTTCGACTTACCTGTTATAGCTGATACAGCAATTTGTATATTGATAATTGTAGTTAACTGAGAGCTGGATATGCCCAATTGAAACATATGATCACGGAATATAATACCGAACTGTTGAGCCAGGGCAAATGTTACTAACTGAAAGTATAAATTTTATTGTTCAATAATTGTAATCGATAAGTTAAATCCCATTTATCTTACGATATTAACACCACTAGCTATAGACACCAACCAACCCCAACCGCCATCGGGGGCTACAAAATTATCTCCCAAATCACTTTTATCTCTTCGCTTCTTTTTCGCCGGTTTCTTAATACTATTGTTATTATAGTTTAATTTACTATCAGGTATTATGAGTTTGGGTAAATTTGCAGTCTCTATCAATTTTGCCTCTTGGCTGTTGTCTCTTGTTGTTATCACCGCAGTTCCATTTGTAGGTGTTTTCAAAATTCCAGTTATTTTATCTCCCATTGTCTGAATTTCTGTGATTTCTCATTACTCTCCAGCTCGAATTGCAATCTGCAAATGATTTAAACGGTTAATTATTTAATTTTTATTGTTATGGTTTTAATTTTTTTAAACGAGACGTAAATAAAAAAAAATATTTATATTTTTTTCCTAGCCACGCGTATATTTTTGATTAATACAAGAACAAATTATAATAAACACCGGGAAGAAAATAATCGCATTGAGTTGTCTGAGTTGACTGTGTTATAAATAAATAAATGTACCACATAAATTTGTACTTGAAATCGTGTTACTTTGATAAGGATTATTGTTACAATACTTCGTTTTAAGGTCGTTTTAATGTTTTTATTTTTCCACCTTTTGTTTTCGATCGAAAAATGATAGCGTTAAGGTTTCCACACATTTGCTATATTATTGTTCAATAATTAAATGTGTCAGAGAAAAAAAGGCCTAACTCCCCTTTTTTGAAAATTTCTCAATTTTTTTACATCTATTTCTCATAAGTTGTGAACTCTTTAAAAATTATTTTGTTCTTCTATTATCGCCCGGCTCCCCATTTTGTAAGCTTATTGCAAGAAATGCTTCCTGTCTTTCAGGTTGATTTTATTTGTAGAAGCCTTGCCTTTCTGATGGAAGGGATACAATTCAGGGCTGTGGTTTGACCCAAAATCGCGGAAAGGGTAACGTATTGGTATGAACTGATATTTTACTTTGCGTTCGGTCCATCAGGGGTCCCCAGGTGCTGTTTCTATTCGACAGATGCTACCAGAATTCATGTATTAAAAGCGTTGGATGTAAGATAGCTCCGGCCTTTGAGCAAGGGGTGATTGTATATTCTTCAGCAGGTCTATATACTAAAATTGCTAACTGTGTGTGCAAACGAATTCTAACCCACGCAGGGCCATTTGGTAAGTGCATATATTAACTCACATATTGTTAAGATCCAAAAAAGTACATCTAACACTTAGTTTGTGTAGCCTTTAGTATACTCACTTTTATTAAACGTATCAAATTGAGACCCTCTTTTGTCTTTCACATACATCTTACAATAAGCCAAGTTAATCCCAATACAAAACAGAAAACATTAAGCACTATAAATTTAAGAAACCATTTTTGCCTCGCCCCGAAATTCAACACTTTTTGTTTCTTATAAATAGCGCCACTATTTAATTGACATATCTTTCATTCTAGGGGGTAACTGGCACAATTTTTTTTCAACCCACCTTAATGTACAATATATTGTCTTTTGATTTATATTGCACAAAAATAAATACTTTGTAATTTTCTGCACATGTGTGCGTATTGAACAATGACTGAAAAAATGGCGTCATATATGTATATTTTTTCGCTCAACTTATTGAACAGTGTGGAGCAACACGTCAACAGCAATAAACTACTCAATAATATTGAGTAGTCGATTGAATATTCAAAAATTAAATCGCAATTGATACATTTAACAGGCATCACAACACTGCTCATTTTATTTTTGATGATATTAATAATCCAATTTTTTTCTTTTACTGAAGCAGCGAAATTTGACTGCTCCGTTATTTAAGTTTTACGGCTGTTTTCATAATTTTTAATAAACATTTGTTATAATCCTGTTTTTCCTTTTATGAGTGAGAGAGTTAAAATGTTCCTATTTTCATTCTGCTTTCAGAGCTTTCCAATTTTATTCTAGACATAAAAAATTGGCAATTTCCAGCAAGCATTCCTGTCCCTTTCAAAGAAAGCTGCCATTTTGCATTTCTTTTCCATCATCTTCTATGCCGCAATACATTGAACACAAATTTATTTAGTTAAGATTTATTTGCAAAACTGTTGTAAAAATTAACTCTTAAGTTCACCACAACACTAGTAAATAATATTTAAGTAAGTAAATAACATTATAAAACAAAACAATATTACTAAATACATTTTTTTGCACAAAAAACAACGTTTGCTGAACTAATGCATTTGTTTAACGTGGTTTGTGTTTTGATATTTTTGTTTTGATAACGCCATTTGTGTTGATTGTTGCGGCCTGCTTTTACGCCTTGCCACTTCACTTCTAAAAAAGCTTTCTGTCTCTTTCTTCGAAAGCTGCCCTCGCAACTGATTTGGGCCTTTTTCACACGTTCTGTGTATTCTGTGTTAAAGGCCAAAAAAGGATTTAAGCCAAAACAAAACTGTCATATTCACTTGCAGATGTTTTCGAATTTCATAAATTATTATAAATTATTTGTTATAAGGTCCATTTCGCTTGTAGTCTATTTTCGTTTAAGAGCCACATTTTCTTAGCATGCGTATATAATTCTTCATGCAAAAATGTTCGCTTCAAGTCCACTCTATTTTTAATATTGTTTTAAGCAACTGGCAACATGTTCTTAATAACCGTTCTGGCAACTATTATAAATGTCAATTTAGTGCCGGTTCACACACGTCAAGTTTGACTCGTCAAGTCTTGAGCTTTTAGGAGAGAAGGAAAAAATTTATTTTCGATTCAAACTTGACGTGTGTGAACCGGCACTTACATTTCATAACATGCAGTCTACAACTGACATGAAATGCTTAACATTAACACTAATATGATGTTAGTGTTATGTATTCCCTAACATGATGAGTCACATGTCAGTTGTAGACGGGGAGTAAAGAACCATAAGATTTTTGTTTTAACTATTTATTTAAATTAAATATATAAACAATTATTTTAAATAAACTTTTCTTTGGTTTAAAAAAGAAAATTATTTTTATATAGTCCAAAATGTGGATTATACTTGGATTCACTTATTATCCATAAAATGGCTTATACAAAAAATGGGTTATAGTACAAATTCGCTTATAGTCCACAAAAGTTGTGCAACTATAGTAGTGGACGAAAAGTACTGTAGTAATATCTTAGGAACTTTTTATAGGATTCCTCTTTCATTTCAGAATTTTTTGATTCTACCTTTTCCATTTGTCTGAAAATTTTCTTTCAGAAAGTCCGAGTTTATTGGTGAGAGGGGAGAGAAGAATAGCACGTTTTCTTCTCGTCTCACTAACAAATTAAGACTTTATAAAAGAACTCTTTCATAGTGTAAACCTAGACTTTCTTATTTAGATATATTTGAAATTTTCTTTAAAAGTGATTACAAATCTTAATAAATAAGCTATTTATAAATCTTAAATTTGTATTTAGAATTTTTTTTAATATCAATTTGGGATTCTAATTAAAAGATTTCAAATATTAAGTTAATATCTCAGAAGAAAGGGACCATAGTAACAATACCCAAGAAAGGTGACATTAGCCTCTGTTAAAATTGGCGAGGTATTACACTCCTCAACACCATCAACAAAGTACTTGCCCTTATAATTCTCCAACGCATCACACCCTATGTTGAGACGATCTTACGCAAAGAACAAGCAGGCTTCAGGACAAATCGTTCGTGTGCAGACCATGTGACGACCCTAAGAATTCTAATAGAACAATCCGTTGAATTCAACAGCCCTCTGTACCTACTTTTCGTGGACTTCGAACGTGCGTTTGACACTGTGTCAAGAGAAGCTCTCTGGGCCTCACTCAACTGTAGAGGATTCCCAGAAAAAATTGTACACCTAATACGTGAGCAATATACCAATGACGTATGCGCTGTTCGCTTCAATGGAAAGGAAAGCCAACCTTTCTCGATTGAATCTGGCGTAAGACAAGGTTGTGTCTTGTCTCCAACGCTTTTTCTCATACTTCTCGATTGTGTTATGGAACAGACAAACTCGGATTCTCCATTTGGTATCCAATGGAACTTATTAGAACGTCTGAACGACATTGATTATGCTGATGACATCTGCCTCCTTCACACCGACACAGCGACATGCAGGCCAAATTATTTCATTTAGCTAAGAACGCCGAAAAAGTAGGTCTGAAGATAAACATAAAGAAAACCAATCTCACACGTGTTGTAGCAGCAAACAATCTTTCCATTCATCTTAATGGAGTCGTAATAAACGAAGTGGATTCATTTTGCTACCTTGGTAGTACTTTAACTGCAGATGGTGGGTCGGAAAAAGATATAAATGACCGGATCAGTAAAGCTCGATCAGCATTCCAATCGCTTTACAAAATTTAGAGAAAAACAAAACTTCGTATTTTCAACAGTAGTGTTACAAGTGTACTTCTTTATGGCTGTACTACCTGGAGATTAACTCAGGAAAGCTTGAGAAAGCTACACTCATTTACAAACCGCTGTCTACGCCAAATCCTCCAAATTTTCTGGCCGTACTGGGTCACAAACGAACAGCTTCTTGAATTGGCAAACCTCAACTCGATCAAGAATGAACTAAAAAAACGCAAATGGAAGTGGATAGGGCATACACTTAGAAAGCCTCCACATGAAATATCACGCGCAGTGATGGAGTGAAACCCGCAAGGTCCACGAGATCCTGGTCGACCACGCCTAACGTGGATAAGAAACATAAAAAATGATTATGAATATATCGGAATGACATGGAACCAAGTTAAATCACTAGCTAATGATCGAAAAAGATGGAAAGAGTTCGTTGGCGCCCTAAGTTCAAATTGAACGTTTTATTTAACTTTTTTTTACTATTGTAATCAAAAATTTTATAAATAAAGGAATTGAAAAAAAAAATCTCAGAACAAGTTCGACATTTTTTGAAATTCAAATCGACATTTCACAAATCTTAGTTTAATGCCCGTCATTTCTACAAATAGATATCTAGCGTTGTAGAGATATCTAAAGTTTTCATAATTCTAAATCGGTTTTCTTACCAACGGGTTAAAGTGTAATGCATTTTACACCATCGATTTTCACGTTGGCAAAATTAACGCTTAAATTACCACAATAGTTTTAACGAATAGTTAAAGATCACTGCCGGGTACGAACACGACCAGATATCTGTTTGTAGAAATAACGGGCATTAATCTAAGAACCAGAAATCTGAAATTAAAATAAACATGTTTAAAGAACAAATAAAATAACTTAAAAAAATATTATTTTTTTTTATAATTTAAGATGGAATATTATAAATGTATTTAAAATTCAGAAAAATAGATAGGAACAAATGCCTGCCTAACTACACTTCCCAATTACAGCAAAAACTGATTTATTGGAGAGAAAATTAAAAAGCTGTTATTTAATTTTATTCAATTTCAGTTTAACATTTCTGAAATACACAGGCGTGTCTCAGAGTTTGTACCAAATATTTTTATTTTTACTTATGTACGGTTTTTGTTTCTGCGACATACCTGATAATTAAAAGTTCCTCAAATACAGTTGAGAAATACGTATAAAATATCAATTAGGCATTAGATTTTTTCGTTAACCTGCTTAGAATTTTCAGATATTTTTACGCCTTAAAACAAAAACATTATGCGACACAAGAACAAGTTTGTTTTTATCAATATAATTTATTTTCATCTAGTTATACCCTCACTGCAGTAGATAAAGAAGGTATTATGTGTTTGTGCTAATCTTGATGAATATTTCTTTAAAGCCGACCTTTAAATATACCTACTGATCGACTCAGTTTATAAATCAAGCTAACGATGTACGCCTGTCAGATGGTCTGGCTAGTTTTCTGTCCACGAAAAGCATGTTCGCAATTTTATAGAAACATTGATGACGTTTGGTACATACGTTTTAATTATAGTAAGGACAAAGCCAATATATAATGATGGCAATCCGTCCTTAGTTTTCCCAACTTCTTTCAGGAAAAGAGTTTTTGTACCCATTAACCATCGTTTTGTGTTGGTATTTTTTAATTTAAATTTGGCCCAAAAATATTTTATTGCAATCTAAATAATCCAATCAAAATCTATTGGAATCTGTCCTTATTTGACCTAAGTTCCAATAGAAATACTGTTTTTAAAAATAGCGTTTAATATTTTTCTTAAACATAGTGGTATTGACATGAAAATTGGCAACAATAACTTTAACGATATTTCAGATTTTGTTCTTAGTAAGCTCATAAGGCCTAAAGTTTCCTTGTAATTAAAACAATATTTTTATATTACAATTTTCCCAACGTTTCGTCGGTATATGCCGGCATCATCTAATTTAACATAAGACATGAAAGAACACAAAACATGAAATTTAAATTTTAAAAAACACTACTAAAGTTTTGCGCTAGTAGGCCCAGAATTGAAAGTAGGTCCCATATAAACGCCATTCATAAAATCACTTAAAAGCAAACAAATTTAATATAGATGGAGATGTCTTAACAAAATTCAACACAAAGAACATCATAATATAATTTTGTGCCAGTGGGTCCATGATTAATCATGGTTCCCAAATAGGATACACCGTTGAAAATTTCTCTGTAATTCTATGGTGTAGGGTGTCAAATGGCCGAGCTTATTTTTAATGTATTTATTTTTTATCTGTAGTAAAAATAATCTTTATTTAAATCATATCTTTTAGCAACGGTCGGCGGTTTAAAAGCAACGTCATAAATTCCGAAATTCCCTAAAATAATAATTATTTTAAACAATTATTGTATTGTATATAACATTGTTTAAAATATACACGCAAAGAAAAAACAGGGTTGTGGTAAGCATATTCTAAGAGCAACATATTATGAATAGATTCATGATTGAAGTCACCATAATACGATTATAATTGAATTATATTATGACCAAATTTATTCGTAATATTGTATCGTACTATTTTTCCCTAAATCATATTCTTATCATGTTAATCATAATAAGTTATGAAAAATTTTATATTATTATCACGTTAACTATAATAAGTTAAGAAGTAATCATGTTATGATACAGCACCACTTTCATAACAATTAAAAACAATAACAACCGTATTCAAAACAAAAATTTAGTTACTGCATATCCCCTGATTAAGGATTTCTTATTCAAAACACTTTTAAATAAACTATGATTATCGAATGATCAAAGAATTTTTTACTCCTTATTAGCTGCTGTCAGTTTGCTATTTCTGTCAATTGAGTTTAATAAAACAGATGTAAACATTTTTCTTAATCGTGCGATTTAAAAGTGTTTGAATAAACTCATGACTAAATGGTGATTTAGCTTAATTAACATTTTAGTTGCTCACTCGATGAGCGGTGTAAAAATTATTTGCACTTTACAATATTTTTAATGTAAATACAATTTCTTTATTTTTTTAATGTCTTAAGACTTGTTTTTTCAATTTGTATTTTTTTTTTTTTTTTTTTTATTTGTTGAACCACTCACTAACAACTAATTCGATAGGCGTATTTAAAACAAACGACACAACTGCAACAAAATTATTTTACAAATGGTGATAACAAAATATTATTAGAGTTAACTTATTTTGATTGCATCTTAAAGTAGACTATGACTACCCTTATAGAAATATCATGAAATTGTTGTCGGTAATATAATATGTTTTTATATTCAGTTATCATTATTTAGTTGTTAGAAAAATTATTATTTTTGGGTCAACAATACTCAAATTTAAAATTGCGATAAACATTGAAATGTTTGCAGTAACTATAATATTGTTGATATTGAATAAAAATAAAAATTGTTTGTGTACGACAACAATATATTGTAACAATAAACATAGCGCAGTTGCCGTAACCATGCCCAACAATAATTTTTCTCTGCAGTTAACCCAATTAAGAATAAAAATTGCCCGGGAATTTTTTCCTTTCTTCCATTTTTACTCATAATTAAGTTGAATAAATGTATTTCATAGATCGCCTTGAAATTTTCTCTGTTTAAAAAAAAAACAGTTCTCGGTAATTCTAGAATTAAATCTTATCTAAATGTTTTATACAATTAACTACGAAAAAATTCTAGTCTCTTGTGGTCAACAAGTAGAATTGATAAAGAGCTTTGAGTGGCAATTGTTAGTAGCGAAATTACAAGTATATATGTATTTTTTTATAATTAAGTAGAGCGAATAAAAAAAGAAAAAAAGTTTATAAAAATAGGCTTATGTTAATGTTTTATTTTTTTCTTTACCCACTTACAATTACATTTAGAGTTGACAAAAAATCAACCAATTGTGGTCGGGATTGTAAGTGAAGATAAACTCACTGTTTATTGTTATTGTTTTTGTTTAAGCTTTGATATTGTTACAAGAAATTCTTATTCGCTTAACAGTTTTATTTGTATAATATCTTTATCTAAAATCTTTGGATGAAGTTTCCTAACGATCTGGCCAAAGCAACCAGTGAAATGCGCATAGGAATAGCTTATCCCATCAACAATAAACTCAGTTTGTCAATAGTATGAAATGGGAATTTAGCACATTATAACGAAACCTTGAGGCTTATTATTGTTTCTAGTTCTTACATTATTTTACAAAACCAATATTCTAGCGGCCTATTCAAAAATTCTGGACCAAGATTTTAATGTTATTAGTCAGCCGCGATCGCAAGAGATCTTGAAGATCAACTTGTCGAATCCCAGTTATTGCCTGTACCTGAGGATCCTTACAACCCCTAGTGAGACCGCACTTAACAATGAGTATTCTTAATGTAATAGAATTTCGACTATGGCTTGATGATTGTCATTTCAAATTTTTACTGGCTCAGCTATTTAACAAATACCCCTTTTTATACCCTTCACCGAAGGTAAAAGGGTATATCTGTGGCTTGGTGCCAAAAGGACCAATGTCAATAGTTTGCTGTTTTGAGTTAATCGTTTCATTATGTGTATTATTTTACTCTCTATTATTTTTCTGTATCAGCCAATGTCTAAGATAACCCAGAACAGTTAAATGAGGTTTTTTAGACATTGGCTTATACAAAAAAATAAAAGACAAATAACTCAAAACAGCAAAGTATTGACATTGGCTCTTTTAGCACCAAGCCACAGAAATATAACTTTGTCATTCCGTTTGTAATTTCTACAATATTGATCCTACACCGTATAAAGTATATATATTCTGGGTCCTTATGAAAAGCGAAGTTCAAATCCGGCTGTCCGTCTGTCTGTTGAAATGGGTTTTCCGAAGCCCCCAGAAATGATGGGGGCTTGGTTGTTATATGTATCTGTCAGGTATTCTTATTATAATTTCGCTATTGAAATTTAGCCAGATCGGCTCGAAAATGGCAAAAAACCACGACTACCTCTAATTTTTTCCAAAAATTTTTATTACTTTTTTTGTATATCTGGAGAACGGTAAGAGCAAAAGTTTCCGAATAAGATACAAACATTTAGGTTATAAATACACACCATCCTACAAAATGTGGGCGGGATTGGAGAAGTGGGCGTAATACCTCCCACACAAAAAATATCAAAAATTGTATAAAAACCTAAATTTTTTGACTGTAATAAGACCAATGGTTACGCCTTATATATCAAAAGATCGGAAATTGTTAGTAAAAAATATTTTCTCAGAAACAAGGGAAAATCGGTTCAGATACGAAAAAGTTATGACCAAATCATCTATTTAACGAAATTTTAACAAATAGAAACTAGGAATTTTTGTGTGTTTTGCTACTTAAAAACTCGCAAAAAAAAGATAAATCTATGGTATGACAACAGTGCTTTTGCAAAAAGAAAGCAAACAAACGCACATACATGGTACAAACTATATCGGTGAATATAGGTCCCTATAACGGTTCACAACACAAAAAGGTTGATTTGTAATTTTTGTATTCTGGTTTACAACTTTGCTATATTGCGGTGAACAAAACCATCAAAATTAGTTACAACTCAACTGTGTTCAGTTGTGAACAGTAAACCGGCCATATTTCATTTTAATGTTATTCAAACAGCGTTCCTTCATAGTTCAGTTGTCTAGGGGGTGTGTGAAGCTAGAAACTGTGAGTTCCCTGGTTCGAATCTTGGTTTTTCAAAAAGAAAATTATTTTTTTAATATTATTATTTTATGTACGATTTTAAAAAAACTATCTACCAGTTTTCGCTTTTTAAATTTAATTTATAATGAAGTTTTAAGTATTGTAAATATGTAAATATTTCTGTATTCTGCTCGCACAATGGTGAAGGGTATTTAATATTCGGCACAGCCGAATATAGCACTCTTACTTGTTCATTTTAAAATGAATATGTCCGATGAGTAAAGCATGATTTTCGAAATAAATGTGATTACGTTTCTCTGGCGTATATCTAGTGATAATAATTAATCTAACCAAACTTTTATCAAAACAACAGAGAACAATGAATCAATCAGCAGAATAAAGTGCTACCAATTTAAAGTTCTTCGTCTCTTAAAAATAGACCCGATACATAAAAGTGAAATTGCTTAATCGGTTGAGCCTACTTTAGTAAGATCCATCTAATACAATGGGGTTTCAGTTTTTTCGTGAATTTCAGGATTTTGCTATTACGTTTGTAGCGCATCAAAATTTGGTCCAGGTCAAGCAATAGGGAGGAAAATCTTCGTAAATATTGTTATTGATTGAAATTAATTAAATTCAATACAATTATATTTTAAGGCTATTTGGCTTTTATGCCCTTTTTTAAATACACAGAAATACTTTGGATTGATAAATATGTAATTTTTTGAAGGCTTTCACTAGAACTATAGTGTAATTGTCTCCCTTAAAAGCGTGTTGCATAAGTATTTCAAATTCTGCTAACAATATCTTCAACAACTTTCCATAATTAGTTTCACAGTGAAATTTTGGTCTGTGGCAATTATAAGTAATATAATAAAAATGACGCTATCAGTCAAGTAATGACAAGCATATCGCTTTATTTTAAAATTATCTTTGATAATTATACTCACTTATACAGTTCTAAAGGTTGATTACATATTCCAGCACATGTATTTACAGAATTGTAGACATCATCGCTATTTACACAACGACAATTGCATGAACAAATAAAAATTCGTTTAGAATCGATAAACAATATAGGGAAATATCACATATAATGATTACAGGTTTGAATAATAAAAATAATCTTTTTTTAACAGTGAAGTCTCTTAAAAAATGATCCAACTGTATATACATAATCTTGTAAGGCAAAACAATAAGAGCAGGGTTCAGATTTCTACGTGAACAAATTTTCTAATATTTTCCAAAATAACAATTCTTCGAAATTGGGGATGCAATATTTAAAATATCGATTTTAAATTTTTACAGAAAAGTTTATTGATATTTATAACCATTTAGAAGGTACTGGATTAAAAAAAAAGAGTTTAAAGTCAAATAAGGACCAGCCTCATATAAATATAGCATCAATGTAAGAGTAGGAGTGGGAGTTGGAGTTAGAACTATTTTTTGACGACTTCCAGCCCTGGTAACACACTTTTTGGATGTTTCTCAGAAAAAAAGAAATGTGGGAATTTTTTTCCTTTATTATTTTATTATTTTAAAATGTTTGAGAAGAACACATGACCGAAGCATGTCTGCATGTTAACCAAATTTTGGGTAAAGCAAAAAGTATGTAAAATGTTGAAGGAATGGAATTATTACAAAAAAGCTTTATACATCACATTGAAAGAAAACGGTTTAAATAATTTATAAATCACATTAAAAGAAAACGGTTTAAAAAAAAAATTTGTGATTTATGATTATGAAGAGAAAACCATATTTAGCTTTGTTCATTTGTAAATGGTGTCCAAATTTGAAGTATCATCGATCAATGGAAATCCCTACAGGGAGATTATCCGAAGCTTTTTGTGGAGGAAAATTTTTGATTAAGACGTAGAGAATGTGTGGTTTCAATAGGATGGTATCACTTGCAAGAGAAACAATGGATCTTTTGAAAGAAAAGTTCGAAAATTGCATTATTTCTCGTAGAGAAGAAGTGAAGTGGCAATTTAACACCTTTAGACTATTTTTTGTGGGGTTTTTTTTTAAATCGAAAGTGCACAACAAAAATCCAACAACAGTTCAATAGCTTAAAACATTATTATCGAGCAGATATTAACCATTGTCAACAGTTTATTGAAAGATTAAAATGAAACCTCCATTCTTGGACACCAGTGTTGCCAAAACTTGGTGACTAAAAATGGCTAAATTTACGGAAAAAAATGGCTTAAAAATGGCTAAAAATGGGCTAAAAGCTTTTTTAAATAAAAACACATTAAAATTCAATAACAAAACAGAAATAAGATTAATTTGTTAAATAAGAATAAACGTAAATTAATATTAAAAAATTAAATCATCGAAAAATTCGATGTCGTTATTGTTCATCTCATAGGAATCACTCATTAGTTTCAAATAATCCTAAGTTTTAAATAATTTGAAGATAAATCATAATCACGACAACATTTACCCAACCTTTTGAGTCCAAATCTACAATAAAAACAAGTAAGAAAGTATAGTCGGTTAAACCCGACTTTATGATACCCTACACTACATTACAACCTCTGTACCAAATTTTATCAAATAATCTCTAAATTGCGACCTGTACTTTGTGCACAAGGTTTACATGGACAGCCAGCCAGCCGGACAAACATCGTGATTCTGAGTTAATAGGTATACGTAAAGGTGGGCTAAGGACTAATATTTTAAGGTGTTACAGACATCAGCACAAACGCATAGTACCCTCTCCACTATTGTGGTGGTGGTATAAATATTGTATTGTTATGGTAAAAATATTTACCTAATTGATAAAATCGAGTTAACGGTTGCTTAATGTAACCAACTTCTCAAATTACTTTTAACGATGATTACTTGGCTAAACACCCTCTCTACTTCAGCACTAGACCAAGTGCGAGCAACTTTATAGTCAACTCTGATATTTCTAAAACAATTATGTTACCGCCTGCATCCCTTTATTGAAATACTTGCAACAAGAAAGAAACAGCGATGTTGGTGTTGATCCATTTTATAAATTTAATAGTGGAATACTGTTCCTTTATTTTGAAAGATGTTTCAGCGTCATAGTTTATAGCGATTTTCAACATTTGTAAAAGTTGTGATTTAAATTAAAGGCGTTTAAATTATTCAAAATGTTTATTTTACTTTTATAAATTTTTATAATAAAATAGAAATTATTCTATAAATTTTATTTGGAATTTTAATAAAATAAATGTTATCTAATTTTTTATATAAAAAAGAAAAACCTCAATATTAATAAATTAGATTGGAATTTAGAAATTATTCTTTTAAAAGAAAAACGGCAAAAAAATGTTATGGCTAAACAAGTTGAAAAATGGCTTAAAAAAATGGCTAATGGCTAAACTCATTTTTTAATGGCTAAACAGGGTGAAAAATGGCTAAATCTAGCCACTAAATGGCTAAATTGGCAACACTGTTGGACACCCTTAATATGAGATGAATTAATTTTTTCGATATAAATCATTTTTCATACATAATTAATATTAACGCTGCTTATTCATATTGTTAAAGGTTTTCGGCAAATTTCTAAATATTTATACTCCCTCATGAATGAAAGATAATTAAAAGTTTCGTTACGCTGCTTACGAAATTATTAAAGTGATAATAAACAAGTAGGAGTGCTATATTCGGCTATGCCGAATTCTATATTGTTGGAAAATAAAGTTATATTTAAGCTCAATTGTAACCACAAAGATTACTTTGTATGGACCCTATCGTACCAAAACTCTAAATTCAGCACGGCACTTGTATGGCAGCCTGTTGAAATAATATACCGATTTGGCTGATTATTTATATTAAATCTATATATATAAAAATAAGTTGCATTGTGTTAGTAATTGATGTTTTCTGTATTGCGTGAACCGATCTTTTTGCAAAGTTCACGTAGAAGGTGACGTCAATACCAAGGTTTGTATATGTCAACGGTTTTCAAATGTGTATTGGTTCATGAGTTATAGCCATTTTAGTGAACACTGAATTCATTCCGAAACATGTATTTTTTTGCATGGAAATTTTTCGAATTTGACTTAATATTTTGAAAAACTGAAGTTCAATTAGTTTTTAAATTCATTACAATTCGATTTTAGTCAAACCATTACTTTAATTTAACTACTTATTTAGGTATTGTAAATCACATCTTCATGAGTTATAGCTATTTAACTGAACACTGCTTTCATTTCGAAAGATGTATTTTTTCGTGCATGAAAATTTTGCCAATTTAAGTTAATATTTTGAGAAACTGAAAGGCGTCTTCTGGCATTGCAGCCACTTTGTTAGATGGTGGTCGCACAGCACATTCTGCTTCGAAAATGCCATTGAATTACCAAGTTAATAAAACTCTCACATGTAACATTTCAATGCATTCAAGGATACATGCATTATGGCGAATAAGAAATCTGTTGAAGCATTGGAAAGAACAGTAAAAGACCTTCGAGGTAATTCAGAGTTGTTTGATGGTGCCTTGATTTTATAGATCCACAGCTGCCGATGAAATTAACGCTTGCTTAAAGTCGTCATGCTTATGCAGATTTGTAAAAACATTGAAACTCACTACTAACGTTCGTGTTCAGTTCCAGAATGATCTATCTGCTGATAAGTTCTCTTTGCAATTGCTAAAAATTGGGAATGGTGCAATGCCTGATAATGACACTGGATGGATAACATTGCCACATGATTTTTGCCATTTCGTACAGTCAAAAGAGGAATTGACTGAACGTGTGTCTCCTAACATAGCACAAAAATATACATGCCGTACATGGTTAAGTGACAGAGCAATTTTAGCGGCAAAGAACAATGATGTTAGTGAATTAAATATGGCTATACAATCAAAGATTCCTGGCGAATTGGTTTCGTACAAGTCTGTGGTTACTGTTACCAATGTACAATATGTTGTAAATTATCCAACAGAATTTTTGGAATTCGTTGGATTTACCAGGATTGCCTCCGAATAATCTCCAATTGAAAATTGGAGTCACTATTATTTTGCTTCGCAACATAAATCAACCCCGTTTGTGTCATGGCACAAGACTTGCGATTAAAAGGTTTATGGCTTATGTAATTGTAGCTGCTATTTTAACTGGAAAATTAAAGGCGAAGATGTATTCATTCCACGCATCCCAATGACTCCGTCTGTTATGCCATTTGAATTCAAACGACTTCAGTTTCCTGTTCGGCTTGGGTTTGCGGTTACTATTAATGGCGCAAGGCCAAGCATTAGGAATATGAGAAGTGAATTAAGAGTATCCAGTTTTCTCACATGGACAGTTGTATGTTGCCTGTTCGCGCGTTGGCAAACTATCGGTTTTTTATATTTACACCGAAAATGGAAAAACAAGAAATGTTGTGTACCACAGAGCATTACAATAAAAACAATTTATCACTGATTTAAGTGAATTCGAATTGATTTCTTATTTTCTTTTTTGCACTACGAAGTGTGCAGGGGCTCGCTACTACACTTATATTTAAGAAAAACATATATGATATAAATTTGATTCATTGTATGAGCTACAATATGGGCACTATCGTGCCAAAATCCTTATTCGGGGAGCATATTTGTATGAAATGTAGGTGAAATAATAGGCCAACTTCGCTGATTATACCAAACAAATTTCATACACTGAGAATATTTGAGCTCAGACGGACATCGTGAAATGAACTTCTCTTCTCATAAGTTTCTAGAATATCTATATACATATATAAAAATAAGTTGCATTGGAGGGCGCAAAATATTGCAATAGGGGTAAAAGCTCCCACATCCCAATCTTCTAAACTAATCAACTGGTTTTCTTAAAATTTGGCATGCAGACATTGTAACATCTGAAAGAGAATAGGGAATAGGGTGTGAAATAGGGTAAGAGGGCTTAAAGCTCCCCCTCCCTATATCTTCGTAACTAATAAACCGATTTTTTTGAAATTTCGCAGGCAAATAGTGCTACAGTTGGAAAGAACTATAGCCAATAGTTTTTATTATTTAGGGCGTGAAATAGAGCAAGTGGGGTAAAAGCTCCGCCTCCCTCTATCTTCTTAACTAATCAACCGGTTTTCTTAAAATTTGGCATGCATACACTGTAACATCGGCAAGAGGACAGGAAATTAAATAGGGCAAGAGGGGTAAAAGCTACGTCTCACTATATCTTCTTAACTAATCAATTAATTTTCTTGAAATTAGGCAGGCAAATAGTGTAACTATAGCTTATATTTTTTTCTTAAAATTTGGCCAGCAGACACTGTTACATCTGAAAGAAATAAGTTATGTGGCAAAACAACGTTTGCCGGGCCAGCTAGTATATTATATAATTATGTAGAAATTTGAAACGGAATGACAAACTTATCTATGTATACGCTGTTACCTTAGGGAGAAGGGTATAAAAAGGAAAGTTGACAACTAATATTGCTTAAATACCGTTTAAATTGAATACCGGCAGTGATATCGTTACCGAAATAACAAATCACTTAACACCATGACCGAAGCTAAAATTCGTTTTGGTTGCCAACAAACAAATTTTTTATTTGCACAAGTGTAAAACATTTTAATTTTATTCTACTCTACAAAATTGGTAGATATAAAAATATAGAAATTTTTAAATGAAAGTACAGTTTTTGCAATATTTTAGAGAAAAATCCCTTTCATAATTGGCACTATTTTAAAAAATGTCGTGTTGACCTTTTCTATGATTTTATTAATATTCTAGTTTGGCTTGGTTTTGTTAATTGTAAAATCGATATACATACATACTTATTTATACCTTTATAAAAGTTTCTGTACCGATATCGATATAATTAAAATCCCGATATCGTTATTTGAATAAAAAAAAGTGTAATACCGGAGCCGAAATAACAAATACCTACTTTAATTTGTTGCGTTTGCCAACCCTGTTAAAAAGTGGTTACCGAATAAAAAACTTTAAAGCTTGAAAATCGTATTTTCACTTTTATTCACATATCAAATCATAACATTATTCTCATTTGCTGCCCATTAAAAACTTCTATTGGCAAGTATCCATTTTTATTTGATTTCACTGTTTTTACATTAAAATTTGTTTGTCATTGTGCACGTTATCATTTGACTTGTTTGTTTTATAATAAACTATTTAATAATATATTATTTATATAGGATTTTATAAAAATTTAATTATTGAACATTCCTTTGATTAGCAATTTTCAAAGGTATTTTTCATAACTTTTTTATTTTATTTTTTTTTTTTTTCATTAAACGCGTGATATCGGTTCTTTTAAAAAGTGTTAAAATATTTAAATCACATTTTGCATGATGAATTGGTTTAATTAAATTTTTTTTTTTTTTTTTTTTTTTTGATAAAACAAGGAGCACAAGAATTAACAACAACAAAAAGTAATAATAATGCATATCAACACTGTGCTAGCCGCCGCCGATTTTAAAAAGCAGGGCGAAATAGGCTGTATTCAGTAGTGATAGCCGCTTTTTTCAAAGTTAACTTTCGTATTCGTGATATTCGCGATTTCAATTGTATTATGTAAACCATTAAACAATGTTTTTTATTATTAATTACACTCTTTAATTACAATTTTTCGTAATTTTTTTACGTAAAATTTTTTTTTCGCGAATTTAGAAACAACATTTTTCCTAACTCTATTGAATAATTTTTTGAATCCTACTTAATAAATATACAGAATAAATTAACTTTGTAGCTTTTTTTGCAAAATATTTGTAATGATATTGAATTAATTGCAAAGTCAAACAGCAAAAAAAAGCGCAGCTTAATGCCCAACCACAATGTGATTAAGTTGGCTTAAGCGAATGAGCGAATACATATAAATTATATGAGGCAAACCATATTGAACTTAAGGAAACTTTTTGCTAAGTTTAATGAAACTGCCATTTGCTTAAGCAAGGCGCGAATCTAATCGCACATTTCGTACGGAATACATTTAAGAGACTTTGTGTTAGTTTTTGACAGTAGGTTAAGCAAGGCTATGCATATTATAGTTAAGCCTTTACTTAAAATTTGTAATCGCTAATACAAGCGCTTACTTTTAATTCAGCTTTTTCGAATTACTTAGGTCTTACACAAGTCTTACGCATTCCATTATACTTTTTTAGATACAAATATAATGAGTTTAGTTGCGATTAAAAAAAAAAATGTAATTTAACAAAACAGTTTGTATTCACACTGTCACATATCAACATTCTTTTGTTAAAATGCAACCCTGACCAAATGAAAAGTATTAAGGTGGAAGTACATAACACGCGTTAGTTCGTCGACAAGTATCGTGCGTTTATAAACTTTAGCGCGTCAAAAACTGCAAGTTACACAACACGCGTTACAAAAGCGGTTCCTGTCAGCTGTTTTTTATTTGTTTACTTATTTGTGCATTAAAAACGGGTTCGAAAGTATATCAAGATTTTGTTATTTTATTAAATTTATTCTTTTTATATAAATATTGTATGTTTTTTAAGCTCTTCTCTAAGTTTTTCTTTCATGATTCACAAATTTGTTAAATTACTATTTTTATTGTCAGCTGATTACTTGTCAAAAACACACAACGCGTTAAAAAGTTCAAAGTTAACCAACTTTCTGGCGCAAACGCGTCAAAATATTTTGCATGTAGCTTGTTCTATGAAAACACACTAGCTTAACTTTTTTTGACAGAAGACGACAGAGCGCGCGCGCACTAACGCGTGTTGTGTACTTCTACCTTTAGTGCTGGATTGCACTCCACAAGTTTTAGTCGTCAAGTCTTGAGATTTTAAAAGGGAGAGGAAAAGAAATTACATTATATTTTCCCTTCATTCCTAACTTGGTTGCCACACGATCAAGTTTTGCCTTTCAATCCGCAATATACATTCACTTTTTAACTAACACACTAACACTTTTTCAACTGACCACGAGGTTGCTTTTAATTTTATCTATACATTTGTTTGGCGACTATACGTTCAACAGCTGATCACAAATAAATTCTTGTTTTTCCTTTCAAAAATATTTATCTTAAAAAATAAATGTGCTTAACCTAAAAAAAAAAATTGTGTTTTTAAAAATTTTTGTGATTTTTTTACAAAATAACTTGATAAAAGCTACAATTTTGAGTTTTTTCTTTCGTCGGGGGCATTTTTAAAATTAAATTGACTTTCAACTTGTATGCAGCCTGCGCCACGGCTGTCAATTGAAACGAGTTTTGACTAGAAGCTTGTGTGACCAACTTTATAGCGATTGAACGTGTGGCTGTAGGGTTAAATCTAAAGGCTTGACGGCTAAAACTTGAAAAGTGTGAACCAGCACTTATTATTTAGCAAATTTCAATAAACGATGAATTTCTCTTTCGTAATACTTTTTATTTTAATAACACATTGCATTCACACTATCCCACTTTTACATATGTATAACTGAGTTTTTTACATGTATATTAATACAAAGTATAAATACGTAAAGTGAAGTTTACCAGTTGGGTGCCCGAATTGTTACAACTTGCGACTAACTTGTAAGAGAAAAAAAACATTTCTTAAAATAAAATATTCGAGAAAAAAAACTTCCGCGTTTTGTAGTATTCGAATATCGTGAATCCGTGCGCCAATTTCAAATCTAGCACCATTGAATTCAGTGTATTCGAAACAGCTTTACCGGTTGAGTACCCAGCTGGTTTAAAAAAAAGTCTCAATTTCGAGCACAGTGTAATTATTGTTTGCCGCGCGTTCGTACCGGCAATAGAAACTCATGATCGGAAATGACAAGTGAGACAAATTTATTTATCTAAAAGAGGAATTGAAACCACTTTGCAAACGCAGCAATTCTAAACACAGACTCATTAACTCATTCAGAAGCAATTATTATAAAAAAAAACTTATATGTATTTATTTAATTTTCATTACATATTTTTTTAATAAATTTATTTTTATCCTTTTCTTTTAGAAATTCTTTTAGAAAATTACCACTTTAAAATTATGTTTTTTTTTTCTAAAAATACAAATTCAAACACATCTATTATTATTATAATTTTTTTTTTTTAGATTTCCGTTATTTTTAATATCATACCACTTTTCTGTTTTGTTTTCTAACGCCAACTAATTTTTTTGTTTTATACTCTCTGCTAAAGAAGTGTATATATTTTATATTTTGCATTTATTGATAATGTTTATCAACAAAAAATTTAAAAAAAACTAAATTCTTTTTTTTTAATTTATACTCTCCTAAAAGTAAAATAATAACACGCTGCTTAAGTAAACAGCTGTTTTTCGCGAATGTCTCTCCATATTTAAAATTCCAAACACTTATAAAATGTCATATTGTTGTCGCTATTTTAAAAATTTTTTTCAAAAATTGATTAACAACTTTGGAATACGACGTATGTATCTAATTATAGACTAGTGGGCAAATATACAAAAGTAAAATTAAGTAAGCTTTTCATGTTTGTTTTTGTTATTTAAATTTTCTTATATTTATATTTGTTTAATATGTATACTAATGCGATTGAGAAATATAATTTAAGCGACAAGCTACCTTAAAGAAAATTTAGGGAAATTTTATTGTTTCTTCAGTAAAACTTTTAAATTTTTCCCAAAGTTATACAGCTGCGAAAGAGATTTATATCAATACCTGCCCTAGGACCTACTTCATGATGGATCTTAACCTCTTGGTGACAAAGAATGCATTTACCAATCGCCCAGAGTGTGAGCGCAACCAATACACATAGGTAGTAGTTTTAGTGCATAATCCGTCAAGATTATAAACTCGCCCTTTGTTTAGGAGCTGGGGATATCCAACCTCCGCTGCCTTTGGAAAAATGCTGACAAGTGGTGAAAAATTAGCCCTTTAGTGGAATGACCCCCGTGGGGTGATCCCCGAAAGTATCCCGTAAGCGGACAGATATTTATCATATCCCGCAAGAAGCATACTTACAGAGCATCTGTTGGTGTAGCAAAATGTGACCGTTAGAAATATGACCCCAAAGGGCTCAATGAGGAATTGCCCCAAAAATTTTTAGAAAAGGCAACAACATGCAATGCCAAAAAAAAAACAAACAATACTCCAATGTTTTTTTTTTTGCTTTTTTGAATTGTTTCAATTGGGTGTTTTTGCAATTTAGGTGAAATTAAAAGTTTTTTGGGCTATTTTTCGTTTACGTGTTTCCATTTTTGCGAATTTTCACATATCGGGTTATTTTTTAGCTATTATCTTTTTGGCAATACGGGTTTAAACAGCTGACGCACGTTTCGTGTTTTGTTTCACTGTCAAACACTTCAGTTTGGTCTATAAAATAACCATGAATCGTCTTACAAACGAACAACGCTTGCAAATTATTGAATTTTATTATCAAAATGAAGAAAGTTCATCGCGCGCTTCTTCCATTTTATGGTCAGTTTAATCGACCCACTGAATTGGTACGTTAATAAGCAGAATTGTCGATTTTGGAGTGAAGATCAGCCAAAAGTATTGCAAGAGCTACCAATACATCCAGAAAAAGTCACAGTTTTGTGCGGTTTATGGGCTGGTGGCATCATTGTAACGTAACTGTGAATGGTGAGCGATACCGTGAGATGATATCCAACTTTTTTTTGCCCAAAATGCAAGAGCTTGACTTGCATGATATGTGGTTTCAACAAGACGGTGACACATGCCACACGGCACGCTTAACAATGGACTTATTGAGAGGCGAGTTCGGGAAACATTTATTTTCACGTTCGGGACCGGTCAATTGGCCGCCTATATCGTGCGATTGAACGGCTTTAGACTATTTTTTGTGGGGCTAGGTTAAAGCTCATGTCTATACACACATGCCCGCTTCAATTGACGCATTGGAAGAAAACATTGAAGCATTTATTCATGAGATACCGGCCGAAATTTTGGAAAGAGTGTGACAAAATTGGACTAAGCGAATGGACCATTTGAGGCGCATTCATGGTCAACATTTGCATGAAATAATCTTCAAACATTAAATTATATGGACCGCACTATCGATTCAAAAAAAGATTTCATGAATTTTTCTGAATTTGATGCTTTTTTTTTAACTTTTCTATAGCTGTTAAATAATCACCCATTACATATTGCTTTTGGTACACTGTACTGAAAAATTATTCGGGATATTAAAATTCAAGATTTTGACTTTCGGAATTCGGGATTTTATGTTTCGGGAATTTCGATTATTGTTACTTCTTTGTGTTTTTATACCCTCCACCACAATTAGTTGTGAAGAGGGTATATTAAGTTTGTCATTCCGTGTGAAACTTTTTTATTATTCATCTCAGACCCCATAAAGTATATATATTCTGGGTCCTCCCTGCAAATAAAATTGGACCACCTTATCCATTTTGATAAAATGGACTACTCCATGGACTAGTCCGATGTCATGCAAGCATGGACCATGTCATTGTTAAAAAGTGTTTGTAGTGAGACGACATGTCTTCGTTTTTTAACGACATGCTTTCGTTTTTAAACGACTTCAAAACTAATCCTCTTGAGTATACCATGGAGTTGTTTTAAAACTACTCCTTAGTGGTCCAAAGGTGGGTTATATGGTCCTCTCCTAGGACATCGTATTGTTAAATAGACCAGGTTTTTTTCATACGTTTGGGCTAGTTTTGGACTAGTTCTGGTCCCTTGTGGACTACTCTTTACACGCGTGTTTGGACTGGTCCTATTATTTGCAGGGCTTGAGTAATTCTAAGTCGATTTAGCCATGTCCGTCTGTCTGTCCGTCTGTTAAAAACACGCTCACTTCCGAACAACTTAAAAGAAATGAACAAACTTGGTTCCAAATTGCTTGTAGTTATCCTAAGCAGTTTGGGATTGAAATCCAGTAAAATCGGTTCTGTATAACCAGAGCTATTAATCAAAATGTGGAACCACCACCTAAAAAAAATGATAATTTTGTTACAAAAAATAACATAAATGCTGGAAAAAGATACGGAATGGGATAAGATTTTGCAAAAATTTGTTTTATTTGACTGGAAATCATGCTGTCAAATTTCGTCAAGATCCGTCTATAATTTACCCTAAGCCCCATATAAACACTACTCCCGGAAAACAGTTTAGTACGTCTAAAACCGTAAAAAATAACGCTATCGTAACAAAATTTGGTACGTCACAGTTTTTTAGGATTAGAAATAACACTGTGAAATTTCGTGACGATCGGTCCATAATTTACCTTAGGCCCCATATAAACCCTACTCCCGGAAACCGGTTTAGTACGCCTAAAAGCGTAAAAAATAATGCAATCATAACAAATTTTGGCTCGTCACAGTTTTATAGGACTGTTAATGATACTGTGAAATTTCGTGAAGATCGGTACATAATTTACCCTAGGCCCCATAGAAACCCTACTCTCGGAAAACAGTTTAGTACACCTAAAACCATAATTAATAATGCTATCATAACAGAAATTGGTACGTCACAGTTTTAAAGGACTAGAAATGACGCTGTGAAATTTTGTGATGATCGGTCCATAATTTACCCTAGGCCCCATATAAACCCTACTACCGGAAAACAGTTTAGTTGCCAAAAACCATATTTAATAACAAATCGTCACAGTTTAAGATAATAATAATAAATATACATCATACAGATATTACTCCTTAAACATTCATACTGTCGGTGGAGGGTATCAAAGATTCGGCACAGCCGAATATAGCACTCTAACTTGTTTTTTTACATGTTAACTTTTTTTGGGGTTAATATTCATTGTAAAATTTAAGGTGATTTTTCATAAACAAGACTTGCGCTTAATATAGAGGCACAATTCATTTTATTTATAGGGCTATTTTTTATTATTTTGCGGTGACATGTCATTAAAAAAATTGGGCTAGATTGCATAATGAAAAATAGCCCCAAATTTTTGTTTGCCTTTTGATGCCATTTTTCCTGGGACATTTCGCAGCGCCCATCAGAAATGTTGGTTATGAAAAAGTAGTTGGGATCGGTCTTAGAAATTAATCTCTTTAACTCCTCAAGGGTCCGAAAACAAATATCGGCACAAAACAGTTTTTTGTATCGGAGCCCTGTTTAGATATAGAAATTCAAAAACCTCCTTACAAAGAGATTTTATATTAGAGGGTGTACGACGCACTTGTTTGTCCTTGCAAGGTCTAACGTACAATAAAACTGATTTAACGAAATCCGTCTGTTTTCTGTATATCTAGAGCAAAAGTTTCCAATGAACGCAGAGAAAAAATATGGTTGGGCATGGTTACGGCAACTGCTATGTTAATGGTAACAATATATTGTTGTCGTACACAAAAAATTTTTATTTTTATTTAATATCTGCAATATTATAGTTATTGTAAACATTGTGTCGTTTGTTTTAAAATATTGACCCCTTTGCGCGAAATTATCGTATGTTACAAAACCAGGACAGCCATTTTTCTACTTTTATCTGCTTTCGCTTGCATTATAAAATGATAATATACATTCAATTTTTGGAGCAACGAAGTGGAATTCGCCTACAATATTTCGTCAGGTGACGTGTCTTTAAATGAAGAACAAGATTGCATCACAAACTTAATTTCAAAAAAATTGGCATATACGATAATTTCGCGCAAAGGGATCGATATGTCTTGCGAATTATTTGTTAGTGAGTGGTTTAACAATTAAAAACAAGACAAGTTCAAGAAATTAAAAAAATAAAGAAATTGTAATAAAATTGTAATGTGCCACAAAATAAAAAATCGATGATAAAATTTTAATTTTTTTATTTTTGTGAAAGTGGTGCTTTATCATAATATGATTACTTATTATGATTACAATGACGATAATATGATAAGTTCTTAACTTTTGATTACCATGACAAAATTATGATAACTTCTTAACGTTTTACGAATAACAGGATAAGAATATGATTATGGGAAAAATATTATGATGTAATATTACGAATATAGTTTGTCATAATATGATTCAATAATAATCGTAATATGGTGACTACAATCATGAATCTTATCATAATTTGTTGCTCATAGAATATGTTTACCACAACCATGTTTTTTTTCTTTGTGTGTATGGTACCAATCATGTTGGTTATACAAACACAACTTCCAACAAAATGTGGTTGAGATTGGTGAAGTGGGTGTGGCACTTCCCATACAATCCCATTATAAGTTTCTGTATATCTGGAGAATGGGAAAAGTCGAAGTTTTCGAATTAGGTACAGGTATCTTGGTTATCAAAGCACCTCCGAAAAAATGTGGGCAATGTATAGCACAAAATATTGTAGTTATATATAAAGAATTGTAATCGCACCACGGTGAAGGGTATATAATATTTGGCATATCCGAATATTGCACTCTTACTTGTTATTTATTTTATATTGTTTTACTACTTTTTAGTGCTATATCAAAAAAATAGATGATTGACGATGATGGGTGTTGAAACGCTTGCGTACTAGACAAAGTAGCACGAAACGTATACTCAATAAAAAATGGAGCTTTAAACTTAGCAGGCTTTTAAGAGGGAAATGTAAATGTTTTGCTTACCATCTCGCTTAAGGAAGACATGAATGAGTTGTGACTGTAATTTTTTAATATTTTTCCTTACAAGCCTGCTTCGTAATAAAGGCTCTTTAAAGGTCATTTTTTCACAGCATCTAATTGCAAAGCGCATAAATGTAAACAACATTTCTCATTTAATATTTATTGTAAATTTTTCAAACTTATTACAAGATTTGCTACTTAAAGCTGAAGGTAAAATATTTATTTAAAAAGTTTCATTTAATTGTCGTAAACAAAAAATACAAAGTGCAATTGAACAGACAAATGTATGTAGTATACATATGTATATTTGTCTTAAAGCAAAAAGTCTATCGGTAAGATAAGACAAGTCGTTAGTGTCTGTAATCAGTTAAGTCGATTCTTATTTACACTACTACCAAGCCAATTCGTATTTCACACAATACCTTGCCTTACCTTCCAACTTAACTAAAGATCTGCTTAAAATATTGCTATTTGATCACCCTTTTGCATTAGACTTATGAAAAACTGTTTTGTATTGACTTATTTAAGACAAGTGTAACGACTATTAAAAAACGCTTTCGTTGCGTAAACTTTTATCACGATAGAGGAAAAGTAACACGATATTTTCTAATATTTGTTTATGCCCCGCACGGATATGCGGTGGTATTTTTGATATTATCAGCAATTGAAAAAAGATATATCCCTAATGTACATTGTTTTAAAATAAAAATTTGTTTTTGGATTTTGTGTTTCGAATTTTATATACACAACTTAATTGTATTTTTTATTTTTTATTTTAAATACACGAATTCAATTTTTTTTGTATTTCAATCACATCAATGCATGCATTTTTTCCAACACTGCCTGTAAAAGAGTTTACCCTATATCGTAATCAGCGTTACCGTTGTATACATATTTTAAAAAAGTACAAAAAAAGTGGAACCAAAAAGAGGATTAAAAAAAATTAAAATCAGAATAAGTACACCAAACAAGTGCTTGGAAACTATCGAAAATATCGATAGGAAATATATCAATATCGATATTATTATTATTTAAAATACAGCTATGAAGACATGTAACAGCAGCTACACACACACACACAATTTTTTGCCGCAAGTTTTTACTTGCTATTATTAATTCGCGCAGAATTACAGCAATGAATACAAGCAACAAGAATAGCAGGTGGTAGAATTGCTCAGCTGTGCTTTTTTACTACTAACTTAAGGCCTTTATGCCGAAATTTTTATATGTTCACATAGAGACTAAAATGGCAGATAGTTTTATGATGTTGTAAAAAAAATCAAATAAAAATGCAATTGCAATTGCGAGCATAGGATAATACAATGAACGACCATCTAGTTTAGAATATTATCTTAAGTTGCAATAAAATATCTTATAGTCCCTGTTACTTTAGTTCCTTCAGAAAGGGCCTTTTCAGCATCACAATTTTTAAAAACTGTCATCTAAAATAACGTGCGTACCTACTTAAGAACATACATTCAGTCGATAGTAATATCGATATATCGATAGTGAAATCTGAACAATCGATAAAAATCGATAGTATAAAATATCGATAGTATCCCAGCACTACACCAAACTATGTTTTTTGTACACGTAGTTGGTTCAATTTATTTAAAATTTCAAATAACATTTTATAAATGGTAAAAAAATCTCAACACTGGTCGAAAAAAAAGTCAGGGGCTAAATGATATTAATTGACTTTAGCGTGCTGAATCCAAATCTGTTATATCATGTACATATAGCTTTTTATGGGCTAGACCAATATTTTGCCCGAAATTAAGCGGTTATGCTAATACTTTTCGGTGGCATGTCATAACGTCCAGTGTCATAGTGTCATAACGTCCATCAAAGAAATGTCATAGCGTCCGCGGATATTATGACACTTTGCAAAATGTCATAATGTCCACAATAATGAAAAATATTAAAATGTGTAAAATTTTTTTTTAAATATCAAAATAAGTAAGTACATTGCCAAAAATTCTTACAAGCAAGAATGTAAACAAATTTGGGATCATAGCCGGCCTTCGGCCGGTCGAAGGATTTTCTCCTCTATGATATAACAAACACCGGCTTCGCTAAGTAAAGCTTCTAAAATCTGCCTTGTTTCCGAACGAAAGTCGACTATGCAGAGAAGCTTTAGTAAGCGAAGCCGGTGTTTGTTATACCATAGAAGAGAAAATCCTTGCGCCCGGCCGAAGGCCGGCTGTGCAGAGAAGCTTTAGTTAGCGAAGCCAGTATTTGTTATACCATAGAGGAGAAAATCCTTGCGCCTAGAAGTGTTTTCGTTATATATTTAATATATACACCCAGTGAAAAAGCAGCAAAACCATTTTTAAAAAATTGTTTAGCATATTATGTTTCATTTAACCAAATCATTGTCACCGACAACCATATTATGGTTAAATTAGTTTCTTTAAAAATAGTTTTGTTGGTTGGGACCATAATGAAACATGTTTTTCTCTGCATGTATGCAGACCATTTTTTTGTATTTAACTTCTTTAGTAATTATGGACCTAATGACACTTTTGAAAGTGTCATAATGTCCATTTGCAAAGTGTCATAGTGTCCATGGACACTATGACACTGGACGTTATGACATGCCACCTTCTTTTCAATATAACTTAAATCGATTTTCATAACTTATCGAAAAGCTTGGTATATAATAGAGTTGTCAATTATTCGCCTTTCAGCTTTGTTCGAATAATTCAAATAATTGTTTTTGTTCTTTCGATCTAACGATTAAATCTGAAAAATTATTCGATTAATCGATGAGAATAACGAATAAAAAAAATTACATATTTTAAATAAGATACATCCGTCCGTTAATTTACAACTATAGAAAATCTTCCATTTTCTTCTTTATTTTTTCTCAAATCCACTATGACTTTTTTTTTTTTGATGCGTACAACTTTTCATCTAAGCTCCATATCGTTATATTACTTAAAGGAATCGTAAAATCCTTAATTCTTAAATAATCCGATACAACTTTGGATTTTCGAAAGGCGTTTGCAGACCTTCCATCTTCAGCCAAACTTCTGCGTACAACTTCTTCTATAAAACAACCGCTGTCTCTCTGTTTGTATTTTTCCATTGGAAGAAGTTCGGCATATTTTGATGTCGTTGGATTATCTTCTACTACATCGTTTTCTATTGTAATATTGTGACACTTATGCTATGTTCACACTTTAAACACGAGGTGATTAACCATATATTGAAGCTATTTGTTAATCACTTCAAATTGACATTAATGCAACTTAATCACTTCATTAATCACATCGAATCCTCTGAGCATACCTCAAACTGAGTAGTATAATATAGAATCGATCACCATGTAAGTACCCCTCGCGTGTACAACCGACCATGGTTTCTTTTTAATGTTTTTATTTGACTTTAAATAATTCGTAAATTTTCAACATTTCATAATTAATATGTTTAAAATGATGTTCTGATCACTTTTATATTTTTTATCCATTTTTAATAATTTAAAGAAATTTAAATTTGCTTGTTGCATTTTTTTTCTTTATCATCTGTACGGCTCTGATTAACTTAATTAACATTTCATGAAAATTGTTTAACGTTTGATTTAAAAAGAAAACAGCTGTTTATCAGAGATTTGTTTAATACAAACATAAGATACATATTTGAAATACAATGAATACTTAACACGGTTTTTACCTACCAAACATTGAGATTAATTACAATGAGGGCTATAGCAACAATATTTTTTACTTTTTCTACATTTTGTATAAAATCGCTAAGAACGTATTAGAATGAATCAAATTCTAAGCTTTTATTTCTTATTAGTCTTTTATTTATTTATTTTTTTAATAAAAAAAATTGTTCGATTAATCGACATAATTTAATCGATTTATTCTTTATTCGAAAATCGCCATTTTAAAATTATTCGAACAAGAGTTTGTTTTTGTTTGATTGATTAATCGAATTATTCTTAATCGGTTGACAACTCTAGTATATAACGAATCAAATCAGCCATAAATAATGAAAATGTTGATTTTATACAGATTTCATTGAAATTGTTATTTATAATACGCATATAGAAATTTCATGAAAGTACATACTTTCATGTCTAAACGCAGTGTTAAATAAAAATGAAATTTTGCCGAATTTTTCTTAAAAAAATTTTAAGAAAAATAATTTCGGACTAGACATAAGTATGTATACTGTATGGTATAAGTATGATTTCATCATGGTATACGTATAAAAGTAAGTGGCACTAGCCAAGTGCACTTGCTTGCGAAAAATTAATATGTTCACATGTGTACATAAATTATTCGCAAGATATACATGACAAGGCATGCCAAGAAAAAATATTTCATATATATTTAAACAGTACGTGAAAGCTGGAGATTTTAGTAGAACAGAAAGTACAGTACAGAAACGTATCTCTTCTTAAGTAAAAAGTATCAAAAAAGTGGTAAGAATTACAAATAGTCTTTCATTTGGGTGAATTTTTTAAAAGAAGCAAAAGCAGTATACAAGCAGGTGAAAAATTGCCAAATTGCTACTTGCAATTGATATCAAGTTCTTAATAATATCGACAAGAAGCGTGTCTTGCTATGTAATGAGCAAAGCGAAAACCAGTAAAATTATTGTACATTTTTCATATGGATTTCTCATCGAAATATGGAGTATATTGGAAGCTTTGAAAGCCAATATTTCATTTAAAATTAAAAACAAATTGGTTTGTAGAGTTTATATCGACAAATAAATTAAAAAGCGGTATGTGCCTAAAAATGTAAAGAAATAGACTCACTTTTGCGATAATAGCTCGAAACTTGTAGTGGGCCACTCTGTAAATTCATAAAATAAAATTTATCTTTAAGAGCTTTAACTCTCGTCGAGCGGTATACTTTTACAACGTTAATAGGCGGTATGGGTAGAATTGTACCTGATATACCAATGCACTTATCTGCGTATATATAAAATTTCTTCAAAAGCTTATTACATCATTTTTTGCCTAAATTTATAATTGCTACAACAGCAGCTAAAAATCTAAATGAATATACATATAATTATACCCTCCACCACAATTATGTAGTTGTGAAGAGGGTATATTAAGTTTGTCATTCGGTGTGAAACTTTTTTATTATTCATCTCAGACCCCATAAAGTATATATATTCTGCGTCCTTGAGTAATTCTAAGTCGATTTAGCCATGTCCATCTGTCTGTCCGTCTGACCGTCTGTTGAAAACATGCTCACTTTCGAACAACTCAAAAGAAATGAACAAACTTGGTGCCAAATTGCTTGTAGTTCTCCTAAGCAGTTTGGGATTGAAATCCAGCAAAATCGGTTCAGTAGGCCCAGAGCTATGAATCAAAATGTGGAACCACCACCTAAAAAAATTGATAATTTTGTTACAAAAAATAACATAAATGCTAGAACAAGGCACGGAATGAGATAAGATTATGCAAAAATTTGTTTTATTTAACTAGAAATCACGCTTTTAAATTTCGTGAAGATCCGTCTATAATTTACCCTAAGCCCCATATAAACACTACTCCCGGAAAACAGTTTAGTACGCCTTAAACCGTAAAAAATAACGCTAGCGTAACAAAATTTGGTACGTCACAGTTTTATAGGACTATAAATGATACTGTGAAATTTCGTGAAGATCGGTACATAATTTACCCTAGGCCCCATAGAAACCCTACTCCCGGAAACCGGTTTAGTACACCTAAAACAATAATTAATAATGCTATCATAACAGAAATTGGTACGTCACAGTTTTAAGGGACTAGAAATAACACTGTGAAATTTCGTGACGATCGGTCCATAATTTACCTTAGGCTCCATATAAACCCTACTACCGGAAAACAGTTTAGTACACCTAAAACCATAATTAATAATGCTGTCATAACAGAAATTGGTACGTCACAGTTTTAAAGGACAAGAAATGACGCTGTGAAATTTCGTGATGATCGGTCCATAATTTACCCTAGGCCCCATATAAACCCTACTACCGGAAAACAGTTTAGTCGCCTAAAACCATAATTAATAACAAATCGTCACAGTTTAAGATAATAATAATAAATAGACATCATACAGATATTACTCCTTAAACATTCAAACTGTCGGTGGAGGGTATTAAAGATTCGGCACAGCCGAATATAGCACTCTAACTTGTTTTTTTAAATTTTTATAGAACATCTATTCAGTACTTTTTTGAACAATTTTAATTACAATGTAGAAAGTAACTGTTACTACCTATTCAACACAGCATTTATGTTTTAATGGGCATTTCACTAGACATAAAAATATAAAAGACATGTAAAATTTGCGAAGGCACAATTAAACCCAAAAAGCCTCGTAAGGCTTATCAATCACCCAAGCCCTGTTATTAGGGAAAATCCCGATGATATTTTTTTTTAAAATTTTTAAGTGTGGAGTTGTCACAGAATTTCCGCTCGACAAGGGTTAAGAAAATTTGTTTTGTTTTTATGGTAACAACCAAAGTATAAGTTACAACCTTTAGTCGCTCATAAAAAACCTAATAAAATTTAAAAAAAAACACTACGACATTAATAAGTGGTCAAAAATTATTATAAAATAAATAGCTTGACTAGAGGCCGCAAAGTAAGAGTCCAAATTCTAGGGTGGGTGTGTCACTTTTATTTTTGTAAGATGTTGCGTCGTTTTGTTCTTTTGTTTATTTTGTTGCTACAACATGCTTTTGAGACGATAAGACACTTTTTAGAGACACAACACAATAGTGGAAAGGGTATTATGCATTTGTGCTAATGTGTGTAACACACAAAAAAAAATATTCGTCTTAGACCCACCTTTTAGTATATCGATCAACTAAGAATTATTGCTGAGCCGATCTTATGATATCCGTCCGTCCGGCTGGATATCTAGCTGCTTGTCTGTCTCTGTAAACCTTGTGCGTAATGTACACATCGCAATTTTGAAGATAATTTAATACAAAAGCTTAAATTGTGATAAGAACGAATCCAATGGAAAATAGTGAGAATCGATCCATAGTTTCAGATAGCCCACATACAAACTTCTATCTCGAATAAAGTCTTTGTGCCCATAAACCATTATATTATGTTTATATAGATACTAGCTTAACCCGGTGCGCTTCGCTACACTGCTTTAACCACTTCTTCAGTTGAGAGATATTTAATATATGCATCCTATGGAATGTTTTTTCCCCTGCGCATTCCCGCTTTATTTTTATTTTCAAAAGTGTAGTATACCATAGGAGTGACTTCTACTAAGTTTGAACATTCTTACTTTAACAGTTCTTAAGATATGCGATATTTAACATTGGCGTCCTATGGGGGTTTCAATTTTGGGGCTCAGATGATCCTACTACCAAAAGTTCAACAAATTGCTTGCAGCGGCTCTTATTAATAATGCTATCTATGAGTGGTACTGCTCCTCCTCTGGCTACCCCGCCCATTTCTATATTGACATTTATAGTTTACCATAATAGAAGCTTTAACCACGTTTGAAGACTCTGCCTTCAATAGTTCTTAAGTTGAGCGATATTGAATATATGCATCCTATGGAAGATATTTCCCCCTGCGCATACCCGCTTTATTTCTGTTTTCAAAAGTGTAGTATACCATTACTGTGACTTCTACAAAGTTTGAACATTCTCACTATAACAGTTTTTAAGATATCCGATATTAAACATTGGCGTCCTATGGGGGTTAACACTTCCCCCGCTGCTATTTTGCTTCAATTTTGGGGCTCAGAAGATCCTACTACCAAAAGTTCAACAAATTGCTTGCAGCGGCTCTTCATTACATTTCTATCTATGAGGGGAACTGCTCCTCCTCTGTCTACCCCGCCCATTACTATATTGAAATTTAAAGTTTGCCATAATAGTAGTTTTAACTACGTTTGAAGACCCTCCCTTTAATAGTTCTTCAGTTGAGCGATATTTAATGTATGCATCCTATGGGAGGTATTTCCCCCCCTGCGCCTACCCGCTTTATTTTTATTTTCAAAAGTGTAGTATACCATAAGAGTGACTTCTAGAAAGTTTGAACATTCTCACTATAACAGTTCTTAAGATATGCGATGTTAAACATTGGCGTCCTATGGGGGATTCAAATACCCCCGCTGCTATTTTATTTCAATTTCGGGGCTCAGAAGATCCTACTACAAAAAGTACAGCAAAATGCGTCCAGCGGCTCTTAAGATATGCGATAATAAATATTGGCATCCTATGGGGGGTACCAATTCCCCTGCCCCTATCGAAAAAATAAGTAGCCTATTTTATTTTAAGGGCTCACGTGATGTTACTGTAAAAATTTCAGGAAAATCGGTTCAGTAGTTTCGGAGTCTATAAGCCAACAAACAAACAAACAAACACACAAACACACAAACATACAAACATTTTTCATTTTTATATATATAGATATATATATATTAAACTAGCTGGCCCGGCAAACGTTGTTTTGCCACATAACTTATTTCTTTCAGATGGAACAGTGTCTGCTAGCCAAATTTTAAGAAAAAATTATAGGCTATAGTTCTTTTCAGATGTTACACTATTTGCCTGCCTAATTTGAAGAAAATTAATTGATTAGTTAAGAAGATATAGGGAGGCGGAGCTTATCCTTCTTGCCCTGTTTAATTCCCTGTCCTCTTTCCGATGTTACAGTGTATGCATGCCAACTTTTAAGAAAACCGGTTGATTAGTTAAGAATAAAGAGGGAGGGGGAGCTTTAACCTCTCTTGCTCTATTTCACGCCCTAAATAATAAAAACTATAGGCTATAGTTCTTTCCAACTGTGCCTGCGAAATTTCAATAAAATCGGTTGATTAGTTACGAAGATATAGGGAGGGGGAGCTTTTAGCCCTCTTACCCTATATCACCCTATTCCTTATTCTCTTTCAGATGTTACATTGTCTAGCAATATAAAATAAACTCAACGACCTATTCTCATACCTAACAAATACACATACAAAATTTCATAAAAATCGGTCATGCCGTTTCGAAGGAGTTCAAAATGGAAGGCATTTTGTTGATTTTTGTATGGGAATATAAATACATGTTTCGGAATGAATGCAGTGTTCACTAAAATGGCTATAACTCAAGAACCTTCCACGTGAACTTTACAGAAACAAAATCGGTTCACGCATTTCAGAGAACGTCAATTACTAACACAATGCAACTTATTTATATATATATATAGATTTGGTTCAAAAATACTTTTTTGATACGTAAATCATCCTAATAAGTTTTAAGGAAATCCGTCCTTAGTTCACAAAAGCCTCCATACAAATACCATTTTCGTAAAAAGCTTTTAGTGTCATAACTTTCTCATAAATGTTGGTAATGATATAAAATTTGCCTACGATAACAGGAATTATAAATGAAAAATTTTGTGCTCCCCTTTAATCACTTAAAAACGAAATATCTAAATAAAATTCGACACAAAGAATTTGTATGGTTCCAAATAGAGTAGTCGACTCTAGAAAATTTGTTTATAATTACTGTTACGTAGGGTATCAAATCCTCGGGCTTGACCGACTATAATTTTTTACTTGCTTTCCTAAACACTTGCGTTATTAATTACTGCTAAAATTTAGTAGAATTTTAATTATGTTAATAAAATATTATAAAGCAAATAAAGTTAAATTGGAAGCGGCACGATTTCTAGGTGTCTTATCTTCAATTTTCTGTTAATTGCAAATAACACAATGTGTTTGCACAAATAAATAAAAACTAATTAAATAACGTTAGAAAGTTTCTAATAGAAATTTTTAGACTTAAAGAAATTATTTTGAACGAACTTTAACTTTATTTTCAATAATATTATCTAGAAAATAATTTTAAACAATGTTGTTAAGTTTTTTATGGAGTTTGTTCTGAAGTAGAATTTTTAGTCAAACAAATTTTGGCTTAAAATAACACTTTGCGTGTGAGAATTTAGCTGATTTTTTTTATAAAGTTTGTCATTCCGTTTGTAATTTCTGCAATATGGATCGTAGACCCTGGGCGAAATTGATTAAACTAGCTCCGTCTGTCTTTTGAAATTGGTTTTCCGAAGACTCTAGCTATGTTTGGGACCTGATTGTTTTTTTTTCTGTCATATCTGCTCCCTATAATTTTGCTATTGAAATTCCGCCAGATCAGTGCATTAATGGCTGAGATGAGAGCAAAAAGCCAGGACTACCTGTAATTTAACCAATAAATCTCTTGTTGACCTAAAGACCTAATAATAACCTATCTGCAAAAATTTTAAAATTGAGTTTTTATGGATTTTTATTCCCCATATTATAACGCATATGTGTGCAAAATTTTGAACATGTAATATAACAAATGATAAAGTTTTTGTACCTAGAGGACCGTTACGCACAAAAAAAGAGAAAAATAAATCATCAAAAATCAAGAAAAAGTTTAATTTTGTTGCATAGTGTAATTTAAACAATCATTAAGTACTTTTTTTTTTTTGCTTAAACCAGTAAAAGAAACTATAACTGTTATTATTTAATGTGTATAATATTCATATGTATAAGAAACTGTTATTTATTCATACTAATTAGCACTGCTGATAGGTTATTTAGTATCATATTTTTACAATTCCAAATAATATAAGTGAAATAACATAAGCTGTGTTATGAAAAACAAAATGTTCTCAACCGATATCTATTTCTGGTTTAATTTTTAACAAAATGTGACAATAAGTATCTGGAGAACAGCAAGAGCCAAAGTTTCCAAATAAGGTACACGCATCTTGGATATTAATACACAACATCAGACAAAATGTGGGCGGCATTGGAAAAGTGGGTGAGGCAAAAAATAGATTTATTTATATCTTAAGAAAGGTATAGTTAGTATTGTGGTTATTTTGTTGAACTATTTATGGTTTTTAATCCAAATTTTTAATATTTTTAATTAGGCTAAAGTTCATGAAATTTAATTTTTCATTAAATTATTTTTCTGAAGAAAGGAATTTTACAACATGAAAATTAATTAAAATTGTTATTGATAATCTTTCATTCTTGACATGTTTCGATCACAACCACTCGATCTCCTCAGATGGATTTGCCGTCTTACACTCGCACCCATCGACGACTGCTGACGTCAATAGTCAAACATCAATTCTTAAACCAAATGGTATTTTGACCTTTGGTAGATCGAAATTTGCTTTCCTGAATGATTATCCATTTTAATTGATTTTACATGTTTTTTCCTTACATCTGCTTTTTCTTACTTTTGTCAAGAATTTTTCTTGAAGTCCAACTACATTTTTTGTTTTTTCATTTTGTCTTTCTCTTTTCTGTTGACCTTTTACAGCACAACTTGAAGGACAAATGTACACATAGAGCTCGTGCCTTAGCTTTAAAAATAATTAGTATTGTTGTTATTTTGTTGGACTATTTATGGTTTTTAATCCAAATTTTTAATATTTTTAATTAGGCTTAAGTTCATGAAATTTAATTTTTCATTAAATTATTTTTATGAAGAAAGAAATTTTACAACATGAAAATTAATTAAAATTGTTATTTATAATCTTTCATTCTTGACGTGGCTGGGGCTCGAACCCCGGCCGGCAGGTTACCATGACATGTTTCGATCGCAACCACTCGATCTCCTCAGATGGATTTGCCGTCTTCGAGCCCCAGCCACGTCAAGAATGAAAGATTATAAATAACGTCGAGTACTATAATAAAGAGTAGTGGCGAAAGAGGGCAACCTTGTTTTACCCCAGCATTTTTTGTGAAAGAACCATCATATAACGCTCTAATGATGTTGATAAATTTGCCGGGAATACCTTTCTTTTTAAGACACGCCCATATTGAAGATCTGTTCATCATGTCAAAAGCTTTTTTGAAATCTACAAAAACCATATACAAAGGAGTTTGCCATTATATATACATACATATATTGTTCGACGATTATTCGAATTCTAGTTTTTCCTGTATTCTCTTCTGTACTATGTTGGCAGTTATCTTATAAATCATATTTAGAAGAGTTATGCCTCTCCAATTGCCGCAGTCACGTAGATCGCCTTTCTTTGGAATTTTTATTATAACGCCTTTTTTCCACGTAGAAGGGAAATGTTCTTCTTGCTAGGCTTGTCAGCTAGTAGCAGTTCTGTGTGCATACCATCTTCACCAGCCGCACTCTTACTTGTTTAAATATTCTTTAACTCCGATTTTTGTCAAAAACTTCTTAGTCCGTATTTTACAAAATCAACAATAGTGTATTTAATATTTGAGGAGAAATGGTTCTTAATCTTTTTGTTTATTTTGTAACATTGAAATCAAAACTGTGCGAAAATAAAATTGGGAAAAGTGTATTGATAATTTTTCATTCTTGAACAGGTTGATTTGACTTGTTTCGATAGTAACTACACTATCTCTTCAGAAATCTTTTCCGTTTAATAAAAATTTAATTTAATGAACTTTAGCCTGACTAAAATATGAGAATTTGTATTTAAAACCAAAACAGTTCAATTAAATAACCACAATACTAATTACATTTTGAGAAAAAAAAACTCTATAATTACACCAGAAAAAAAGAATGAAAGGCTTGATTTCGTCAAAAGTAGATTACTCTATTTCAAAATAACATTATCCATTGCAAATATACATTTTTGGAAAAAAAAATTACAGGTATACGGAGTTCGAAAAAAATACATTTGCTAATACCACTAATAGAAGAAATAAAGTTCAATGCCACATTAAAAATATTCAAAATTATTATTTGCGTCGGAAGATGAAAATCATACACAATTTAACCTTCTTAAACAACAACAAAATTTGGTTAATTTTACTTTAACTGAAATTGCAATACAAAAGCATCTGAACTTAAAAACGAAAAATGATATGAGAAACTTGCTTGTTAAAGAATTTCGCGGGGGTTGGGCTAAAACTAGGAGCTCTCTTGGTATGTCAGTATAATGAATTACAGCAGTGACGTTTAAAGTATTGATGAAAATTGTGATTGGCTTGAACATGAAATTGCTGTAAGAATTTCAACATACTTGCCTGTATTCATAAAAATATTTTAAATTTAATAAAGGCTTACAAAACTAATTTTGTATGAAAATTTTCCTTAGTAAAGGTTTGTTAATTTAATAATCGTTCCTGAATACGGGGGACTGTGATTAATTTTTTAGTTTAATTTATTTAAAAGTGAACCTCAGGTTATTCAAATAAAATTTCTGATAACTAATTAGTTTGAGCACAACAATATTAATCCACAGTGGTTTGAATCAGAACATGATGATTATTCCTCTAGAGGACATAACAAAACAAATGCAACAAAAGTTTGGGTTAAATACATATTTGTATTCCTAAAAAACTATTTTCTCAAATTGTGCAAACACACAAAAAGTGGAATAGTCAAGTTTTGAAAAGAACTTCCTCATTTAATTAGACTACAGTGCGTATAGTGAATTGTAACTATTCGTTTACTATAAATATTTTGTTAATGATACACACATACTTTTAGGAGGCTTGTTTTATATACATACTAGCTTCACCCGGTGCGCTTCGCTACACTGCTTAAACCACTTCTTCAGTTGAGAGATATTTAATATATGCTTTATTTTTATTTTCAAAAGTGTAGTATACCATAGGAGTGACTCTCTACTAAGTTTGAACATTCTTACTATAACAGTTCTTAAGATATGTGATATTAAACATTTGCGTCCTATGGGGGGTAACATTTCCACGCTGCTATTTTATTTCAATTTTGGGGTTCAGAAGATCATACTACAAAAAGTTTAATAAAATGAGTGCAGCGGCTCTAAATTATATTTCTATCTATTAGGGGTACTGCTCCTCCTCTGTCTACGCCGCCCATTTCTATATTGAAATTTAAAGTTTGCCATAATAGTAGCTTTAACCACGTTTGAAGACTCTCCCTTTAATAGTTCTTCAGTTGAGAGATATTTAATATATGCATCCTATGGAAGGTATTTCCCCCCTGCGCCTACCCGCTTTATTGTTATTTTCAAAAGTGTTGTATACCATAAGAGTGACTTCTAGAAAGTTTGAACATTCTCACTATTACAGTTCTTTAGATATGCGATGTTAAACATTGGCGTCCTATGGGGGATTCCACTTCCCCCGCTGCTATTTTATTTTAATTTTGGGGCTCAGAAGATCTTACAACCAAAAGTTCAACAAAATGCGTGCAGCGGCTCTTAATTATATTTCTATCTATGAGGGGTACTGCTCCTCCCCTGTCAACCCCGCCCATTTTTATATTGAAATTTATATTTTACCATAATAGTAGCTTTAACCACGTTTGAAGACTGTCCCTTTAATAGTTCTTCAGTTGAGCGATATTTAATATATGCATCCTATGGGAGGTATTTCCCCCCTGCGCCTACCCGCTTTATTGTTATTTTCAAAAGTGTTGTATACCATAAGAGTGACTTCTAGAAAGTTTGAACATTCTCACTATTACAGTTCTTTAGATATGCGATGTTAAACATTGGCGTCCTATGGGGGATTCCACTTCCCCCGCTGCTATTTTATTTTAATTTTGGGGCTCAGAAGATCTTACTACCAAAAGTTCTGCATAATGCGTGCAGCGGATCTTAATATATGCGATAATTAATATTGGCATCCTATGGGGGATACCAATTCCCCTGCCCCTATCGAAAAAATAAGTAGCCTATTTTATTTTTAGGGCTCACGTGATTTATCTGTAAAAATTTCAGGAAAATCGGATCAGTAGTTTGGGAGTCTATAAGCCAACAAACAAACAAACAAACAAACAAACACACAAACAAACATACAAACATTTTTCATTTTTATATATGTACTAGCTTAACCCGGTGCGCTTCGCTACACTGCTTTAACCACTTCTTCAGTTGAGAGATATTTAATATATGCATCCTATGGAATGTTTTTTCCCCTGCGCATTCCCGCCTTATTTTTATTTTCAAAAGTGTAGTATACCATAGGAGTGACTTCTACTAAGTTTGAACATTCTTACTTTAACAGTTCTTAAGATATGCGATATTTAACATTGGCGTCCTATGGGTTTTTCAATTTTGGGGCTCAGATGATCCTACTACCAAAAGTTCAACAAATTGCTTGCAGCGGCTCTTATTAATAATGCTATCTATGAGTGGTACTGCTCCTCCTCTGGCTACCCCGCCCATTTCTATATTGACATTTATAGTTTACCATAATAGAAGCTTTAACCACGTTTGAAGACTCTGCCTTCAATAGTTCTTAAGTTGAGCGATATTGAATATATGCATCCTATGGAAGATATTTCCCCCTGCGCATACCCGCTTTATTTCTGTTTTCAAAAGTGTAGTATACCATAACTGTGACTTCTACAAAGTTTGAACATTCTCACTATAACAGTTTTTAAGATATCCTATATTAAACATTGGCGTCCTATGGGGGTTAACACTTCCCCCGCTGCTATTTTGCTTCAATTTTGGGGCTCAGAAGATCCTACTACCAAAAGTTCAACAAATTGCTTGCAGCGGCTCTTCATTACATTTCTATCTATGAGGGGAACTGCTCCTCCTCTGTCTACCCCGCCCATTACTATATTGAAATTTAAAGTTTGCCATAATAGTAGTTTTAACTACGTTTGAAGACCCTCCCTTTAATAGTTCTTCAGTTGAGCGATATTTAATGTATGGATCCTATGGGAGGTATTTCCCCCCCTGCGCCTATCCGCTTTATTTTTATTTTCAATAGTGAAGTATACCATATGAGTGACTTTTACAAAGTTTGAACATTCTCACTATAACAGTTCTTAAGATATGCGATATTAAACATTGGCGTCCTATGGGGAAAACCACTTCCCCCACTGCTACTTTATTTCAATTTTGGGACTCAGAAGATCCTACTACCAAAATTTCAACAAAATGCGTGCAGTGGCTCGCTCTTATTAATATTTCTATCTATGAGGGGTACTGCTCCTCCCCTGTCTCTCCCGCCCATTTTTATATTGAAATTTATAGTTTACTATAATAGTAGCTTTAACCACGTTTGAAGACTCTCCCTTTAAAAGTTCTTCAGTTGATCGATATTTAATGTATGCATCCTATGGGAGGGATTTCCCCCCCTGCGCCTACCCGCTTTATTTTTATTTTCAAAAGTGTAGTATACCATAAGAGTGACTTCTAGAAAGTTTGAACATTCTCGCTATTACAGTTCTTAAGATATGCGATGTTAAACATTGGCGTCCTATGGGGGATTCCAATACCCCCGCTGCTATTTTATTTCAATTTCGGGGCTCAGAAGATCCTACTACAAAAAGTTCAGCAAAATGCGTCCAGCGGCTCTTAAGATATGCGATAATTAACATTGGCATTCTATGGGGGGTACCAATTCCCCTGCCCCTATCGAAAAAATAAGTAGCCTATTTTATTTTTAGGGCTGACGTGAAGTTACTGTAAAAATTTCAGGAAAATCGGTTCAGTAGTTTCGGAGTCTATAAGCCAACAAACAAACAAACAAACACACATACAAACATTTTTCATTTTTATATATATAGATGTATATGTATAGGGAAATAAGTAAAATATTTGCTTGTGATGCATATTTTTTAAAAACTGTGTTGATAAGGAAAACAAAACACACACAAATTAAATGAGCCCAGCGGGAAAACTCCGAAGACATTCAAACTTCGGGCCTTATTAAAGTCCTGCTTAAATATTTTTTTTGAATTCAATTACCATTCTTATCCAACTGCTAAAGAATGCCTCATTGAAGTTTTCAGCTCTTTCATATCAAAGATAAGATACATACACATTCCTTTCTATGAAGTGTAAAATTTTTTGTTTTGTTTTTTGCCAAAGCAGCAAAAACGTGATTTGAAATCACGTGATTTTCAGAACAGGCCCCATATTAACAATTTTAAAGGCTCAGTTAGCCGGGAGTAACAATAAGTGCCGGTTCACACACATCAAGTTTGACTCGTCAAGTCTTGAGCTTTACGGAGAGAAGGGAAAAGAGGATGCCATTTTTTTCCCCCTCTCTCCTAAAAATTCAAGACTTGTCGAGTCAAACTTGACGTGTGTGAACCGGCACTAACAGTAACCTTACCGTAACATAGCGTTTACATTTGCCAGTACTGGCAAGACAGTAGCAATTCATTCAAACTTTTTCACTAATACGTAAACACGTTTACAGCTATTTTGTTTTTGCATTGTTTTGCGAACTAATATGTATATGCTTACTGTCTTGCCAGTACTGGCAAATGTAAACGCTGTGTAAAAAAGTAACACCAATCTATTTCTTACAGATTGAGACGTAACATCTTACTGCTAACTGTAGTCGTTCTAATTGCTTTACATCAACGATCATCACGCTATGCCCCCGGGGGCCAAGCACTTTTCGTGAATTTCACACACACACAACACGAAGGTTAACGAAACAATTGTAAAACGCCATAATTTCAAAAAACAAGAACAAAACACATAGTTAATGTCTCAAACAAGTAAATTTATTTTCTCTTTGTGATGGCCGCTGCTTTACATTCAACAAAATGAAGCAGCTGATTTGTAACGTTACTTTTACTCCCGGTTAACTGAGCCTTAATAGAAGAGGACTACGTGTAAAAAATTTATTTCTTAAACCTCTATTTGTATTTAATTGTTTATAATTACTACTAAATTTTATTTGCCCCTCACTGTATTCATAAATAAATAAATCTCAGTACGTGTTTGTGTGCATTAGTACTTGTGTTTGCAAGCAGCTGATTTGTTTGCTAAATAAACATTTAACTTAAAATCAATACACTATTGGGTAACATTTATTTTTTTTTTGCTTAAGCAGACATGAAGAAGAGGAAAACGAAAACTAAAGAAAAAGATATTACAATGTTTTCTATATACAACCTTAACTTTTGTTTTTTTTTTTTTTTGACCAGCTGAGGGTAAATGAACATTGCAACAAATAAAACGTTGTAAATACATATCTCACTTGATCATAAAGAAGGTATTAACTCAAAATCTAAAAATATTTAGTAGAAGCAAAACAATTTTTAATTTAATAGTAAAAGCATATGAAAAAGGATTTTAAAACCAGCCATTTACTACCAAACAGGATACTTCCAAAAAGTGATAAATTAAAATTTTGAGTTAACACTCTCTTTATGATCAAGTGCGATATGTATTATTTTTAGCTCTAATGCAGTTTTAAGTTTATTTTCATTTTGTTATATTGTTTTTTAATGAAATTGATACAAAGCAAATAGAGTTAATTATTTGTACATATCTTGTACAAAGATGTTTTAAATAATTAATGGATGTTTGGCTGGACATGTGTTTAAGTGTGGTATTTTTCTATATATTTAAGTTTCTGTATTATAAATGTGGGGATGTGTAGGTGAATTAGTTTTCTTTATATTCTTTATTTTTTCTTTATATCATTAAATATAAATTAAATAAACCTGATTACGCATTGCGCAGGTCCGTTTTTTAGTGACGTAGAAAGAGACTATTGTGCTTGGTTTTGAAAACAAAATTCCATACAGTTTGGTCTTGTGTGACGTCATATGCAGCAGAATTTTATTTTAAAAAGAGGAATGCGCCATCTGTGTTTGTTGCTTCATGGCAGGGATGATAAATGAGAAAACCAATATCGTACCAACGAACTTTCAAATCGTACTTTTTCGGCCCCAATAGTACTAAACAAAAGCACATCGCGATTCTTGTTCTATAAGTCATTCCTAGAAACTTTGCCAAAGAAACTATAGGTTTAAAAGAATTATAAGCAATGGATTTTTCAAAATAGTTAGTTTTCCAAAATATTCAAGAATATAGGCCAACAAATTGTAATTGGTGTAGCAAGACATGTATCATTCGGTTTTAAGGGTCGAGTAATCCATTTATTTTTATTATTAATTGTTGCCAGATAGCGTTTTCATACACTTTTTAGAATTTATCGTCTTTTTGTGGAAAATTGACGAATATTTCTTAAAATGCTATCTCGAATTTTAAACGCAAATAAAATTTTTAAACGGATTGCATTTCCAATTTTATTGTGTCTACAATTTTCAATATGTACTACAGAAACAGGAAAGGAGAAGAAAGTCCGATTATAATAAAATTTAGTTTAGAGCTTGTAAAATCTCCTTCAGAATAATTCGGATTAAAATAATAATGGAGTGGGCTCCCACTGTTCCAAAATTCTGTTGATTACTTCTTGACATGACAACCATCTTGTTGACGAATATTTAAAAATATTATGAATTCGTTCCAAAATAATCTTGAATTGAGAGGAAGTCGTCTATTCTACCATGTAGAACATTAAAAACTTATCAATATCATCAGAAAATGCATGCTTATATGCTGCCGCTGATACTAAATTTGAATGTGGCATAAGCAATCGTTCAGTGAACAAGTGCAATAATCTATTTACAATAGCGGAGTTCAGTACAAATGGTCTTGCAAAAGAGCAAATGCCAAATATCATAGCTGTTTTGATAAATCCAATAACCAAAAATTTAGTTTCCCTAAGATTTCATAAAAAAGCTACGACATTTTGCATTTTCGCAAGACTATTTGCACCAAACACTAAACTCCGCTTATGTACATTGGACAGTAAATACGAGTTGCCATTTTATATCAATTATAAATATGTAGGTTTGAAAAATTTGGAAATAGTACCAAATGAGTCACGGGGGTACCTGCGTACTTTTTAGTTTTGATTTGTACCAAAAAAAGTACAATTGTACCAACTTTATCAACCCTGCTTCATGGTCATTGAATATTGAGTAGAATAAAAAGAGAAAGGCAAAACCAAGATCAGCTGTCAAAAAAACCTTACTCTATGATAGTGTTAGTAGCAAATGGGATTTTTTGTTGTATTGAATGTTGAGAGGGAATTTCATGTTTGGTTTTAACCCAACCCAACAAACACGAAGTTAAACCTTTGATATGAAATGACTTTATCATTTAACATCAAACACAATTCTCAAACGTTTTTCAATTGTTTGATTTAAATATTAACATTAATAAAAAAAATTTTTTTTTTTTTTTTTTAATTTAAATTTATTATTTATTTAAATAAACTGTTAGATAAACATTCTGCACCATAGCTAAAAGATGACATAATGTTCTTTCCGTCCACTAATTCTTGGAAAGAAAAACTGCTTGGCTCCCTTTTATTTTGAGGATTGTAGCACCGCGATCATTCAACAAACTTTCTTCACTTTTCCGTTTTATTTTCCTTTTTTTCGTATTTTTAATCATTGTAATTACTCACAAATAATTTTTATTTTTCACAAGAAATAACATTTACTTTTAATAGTAAAACACATGTAACCACAAAGTAAAAAATGTAACTTTAACCGCCATTTTTAATGATTACATGCTTAAGTATTGCCAAGTTTATTTTTGGTTTGAATTTAACATTTGACATCAAATTGATAAAACATTTGATATTAAATGTTTATTTTCAAATCATTATCAATTTGAATTTAAATGTTAAATCAAACAATTGAAAAACTTTTGAGAATTATGTTTGATGTCAAATGATAAAGTCATTTCATATCAAAGGTTTGACTTCGTGTTTGTTGGGAAGAGAGTTTCGGTTCCAGTCAATTTTTTATAGTATTAGGAGTTGTTTCGATTTTCTGAATTTTTCATTCTAACAACAGGTAGTTGAGTAATTAGAGTTTCTAATTTAAATAAAGGTTTCCTTATTTTAATAAATAAAAACTTTTTATGTAAAGCTTTGTTCACAATCAGAGCAAAAATTTCATGTTTTCTTCAATCTAATTTCTTCCCAAATTATTTCATATATGAGGCCGTCAGCTCAAAAGTGTTGTAAGCCACATTACATTTATTTCATATTTGTGTGGCTTATGGCTACTGTTTTATTAAAAGTTGAGCAAAAATAAATAAATTCTACACAAACTTTTGCAACATTTTGTTAGTGATAAACTAGTTTCTTATGTTATTTTCGCAGTTTTTATCAATTTGGCGTAGATAAGTCAGGGTATGAAAAATTAAGGCTTACACCACTTTTGCGCTGACGGCCTCATATTTTCCTTTAATTTTTCAAAAAAAAATCAACTAAAGTTTTTTTTTAAAAGTTGAGTCAACTTCTACTTAAGCAACAATTTCTATGAAATGTGCGTGTTATAAGCTGATTCAGTTAAAAAATTGTTCAAAAAATAAAGTAATTTATTTGCTTTTATACTTTTTTTTTAAATTATTTAGGTTTGACATTACATATGACCATAAAAAAGTATAATAAGTAACTCGACTCTTTAACAGCAGTACCTAGTCGTGCATAACTCAATAAATGTGTAAGTGAAAAAAAGTACATATTGATACATTTTTAGTTTTCACCAGTCATGAAAATGTCTGAAAATGGATTAATATGAGAACAATCTTTACGAGAATTTGGATGTTTAAATCTATTAGTCAAAAATGTTTGTGCTTAAAAACTGTCCTTCCCTGCAGATAACGAGACTAGTCCATACATGCATGTAAAGAGTAGTCCATAAGAGAGTAGGAGTACTCCAAAACTACTCCAAATATATGGGTAAAAGGTGGTCCATTTAACATTACGATGTCCTAGGAGGGGATCATATAACCCACCGAAGTAGTCCCTAAATGTTATTACAGTATGGAGTACACTAAAGGGGTGGTTTAAGCATTTTTCTTTTTCATTTTTTACTAATCGCTTTTTATGGTGTGTACTGTATTCTATTATCGCTATTATTTACTATTATTTTTCCACAAATTTCACAAACTTTCACTTTTAAATAAACAATTAATAATGGACACCATCAGGGCTACTAATGTGTAATACTGTAAACTATAGAAAAGTATACATCACGCAGTTGTTGGCATCACTGCATGTTAATTTCTTATAACATGGTCCATACTACAGTACATTGGACCATGTTGTAAGTAGTCCATTTAAGCCACAATGGACCACTTAGTCCAATATTATCTGTAGAGTTCTTATGCCCTTTTTTTAACTGTACAGTGGAGAGATTTTGCAAGACATTCAAATCAACAAATGAACAATAAAATGTCGTCTGGTACTATCGCGCACATATTTTTTGCGAAAGAAGGTACAGAACAAAATAAACCAACCAAAGAAAAATATACTAAATAGTATGTACAATATTGATTTAAATATATTATCCATAACAGGTTATCCATTATTCAGTTTCGAAAGAGCAGTTTGGCATTCCGTTTGTAATTTCTTTTGAGAATGTTATATGTTATTTATTTAACATACATTTTATACCAAAATACTTAAATATTAAATTAATATTTCCTAATAATCAGTATTGTGATTATTTTGTTGAACTATTTATGGTTTTAAATCCACATTTTTAATATTTTTATAATTAGGCTTAAGTTCATCAAATTTAATTTTCATCAAATCAGGGACCGTTACAGTTATACCTTTTTTCATAAAAGTCAGATAAAACAGTAATTTTTTGATTTTTATTTTTTTGAACAAAAATAACTGTTATTTTTTGATTTTTATGTTTTCAATCAAATGTAACAGTTACATTTTGATTTTTGTTTTTTCGAGCAAAAATAAAAGTTATTCTCTAAAGAAATGTACGTGTTTTAATAATTTAGATGACTTTTAATAATTATTTTAATGTGCATAAGAAATTCCAATGATAATTACACATTAAAATAAAAATTTTAGTTCAACTAAATTATTAAATCACGTACATTTCTTTAGAGAATAACTTTTATTTTTGCTCGAAAAAATAAAAATCAAAAAATAATGTTACATTTGATCGAAAAAATAAAAATCAAAATATAACTGTTATTTTTGTTCAAAAAAATAAAAGTCAAAAATAACTGTTATTTTTGATTAAAAAAATAAAAAATCAAAATTTTAAAAATCATTATATTTCATCATTGACAAGTGCATAAGGAAGAATATGGTATACTTGAATCAGTTTTTCGACGTTTACTTCTATGTGCTTTTTTTGTTTTAAAATTATAATATACAGTATTCCACGGATAATTACCTCGACAAAAATGCCAATACTTTTGGGTAATTATGCGGGGTAAGCATTTAAACGAATACGCTTAACTACCTCGTTGAGGTAGTAATAAGAATACGTTTAACTACCTCATTGAGGTAATTAAGCGAATTCGTTTAAATACCTCAGTGAGGTAATTAGACGTATTTATTTACAAGATAACTTAACATTGATGTATGAAAAAATTTAAGAAAGGAATTTTTACATGTATCAGCTATTATTTGATATAAATTTGGTGTATCTAGATAATATATAACTCTTATATGAATCTTGACCTCATAACATAACTTTTAATGCAAATATTAATTTGTTGAATATTTTGCTTTTAATCAAGCCATATTTTGTTTTTTAGGCATATTTTTTAAAAACAAATTTAGTGCATATTTTTAAATTATTAACATGTAAAACTTGGTTGCATTACTTGTTGTGTTTTTGTCAAATAGTACTGAGGCAATTAAACGAATGAAATGTAGGTATAATTTTGTTTTGGGAGTTAAATTTTTAAGGCAATTATCCGAATCGGGTAATAAAGCGTATGGCAATTAAACGTGGATTTTTGTTTAAAAAATGGAAGAAAAAAACGGGGATTTAAAACTCGAGGTAAATAAGCGTGAAAGGCATTTAAGCGTGGGGTAATTATCCGGGTTATACTGTAACTGTTATTTTCGGTCCCTGCATTAAATTATTTTTTTGAAGAAAGGAAATTTTACAACATGAAAATTAATTAAAATTGTTATTGATAATCTTTCATTCTTAACATGGCTGGGGCTCGAACCCTGGCCGGCAGGTTACCATGACATGTTTCGATCGCAACCACTCGATCTCCTCAGATGGATTTGCCGTCTTACACTCGCAGCCATCGACGACTGCTGACGTCAATAGTCAAACATCAATTCTTAAACCAAATGGTATTTTGACCTTTGGTAGATCGAAATTTGCTTTTCTGAATGATTATCCATTTTTAATTGATTTTACGTGTTTTTTCCTTATATTCTGTTTTCTCGTACTTTTGTCAAGAATTCTTCTTGAAGTCGAAAGTAAATTTTTTTTGTTTTTTCATTTTTGTCGTTTTTTTTCTGTTGACCTTTTTCAGCACAACTTGAAGGACAAATGTACACATAGAGCTCGTGCCTTAGCTTTAACAATAATCAGTATTATGGTAATTTTGTTGAACTATTTATGGTTTTTAATCCAAATTTAATATTTCCTCTTAAATATAAATCGTAAGTAAATTAAGGTAAGAGCTAACCTAAAGTTGGATGCCTTTCTGAATGCATGTATGCATCTGTAATTCAGTGTTTAAGTCTAGCAGTTTTCCGTATATCCTGAAAATGCATAAAGTCTCTCTCTAAAGTGTTGACCCATTGCATTACATTCTATAATAACATTAGCGGTATTCAATGTTTGGTGCGTTTTAGGTTGCAACGGTTTGGTAGTGCAATAATTTAATCGCTGACAGTGAGCGGTATTTTAAGCAACTTTGAAATGCTAGATGCAAATTAGATAACAGCTGTTTTACGGAATTATTGGTCGTGAAAATTTACACAAAGGTATTTGATTATTTTGTGAAATTGTTTTAAAATTCCACGAAGCAGTGCAAAAGAAAATATTATCGCAGCATTAGTAGAACTACGCCAATCGTTGGCCTTTTTTAAGATGCCTTAAGATGTCTTATCTTCCACCTTATAATATCCCAGGTTGCATCGTTACCGCTTTTTTCAACAAATTTTTTATAAAACATTTAAATAATAATAATAAAGAAATTACTTTTGAAAAATTACGGACTTCTCTTAAATACTAACCTCTATGTTTTCTGACTGCTCCAAATAATCCAAAACAGTTTTTATTTCATCTGCCGTCCACTTTTTGTTGGGTTTTTCTCTTTTTAATTTTTTATTTAGTGCTCCATATCTTAAATTTTGTTTCACGATTCTAAATTATTGTTTACAAATGTCAGCTGTTCGACTATTAGCTATGTTAACGCAATACATGTAGCAAAAAAGCTAAACAGTTTTAGTGTTGCGCAAAAGCAATGATGTGACAATTGCAATTCTGTATATTTTGTTGTTGGATTGCAAACAAACGCTACAATATTTTGCATTTGCACTTTCGCAAGACCATTCGCATCAAGCACTGAACTCCGCTATTGTATTTCAACGAATCCTTTACAACCAAATTGAGTCGTAACTGAATATACACAGAAAACATAAAAATTGATTACAATTAAAATATGTGTGATATTAATTTAAAAATTGTAAAACTTGTGTAGAGTATGTTGAATACTTTCAGTTCGGTTGCAGTATTTTAAGAGTTGTCAAGAAAAACTTAGCAAGTATTTCTCGAGAAAATGTTAAGGACAAAAAATTAATTGAGGTGGGTCATACATTATACATATCCCACTATGTGCGACTACTGGTACTTTTTCTTCAATATATTTCTAGTCTGATTGAGATGAAAAGTAATGTAGGGTTGGTCATACATTTGATCCTCTAGAAGCATCCTACTGTTGCGCTGTTCCGGCTAAATTTAAGAATTTCAGCCATACAAATATGGCTGTTTAATAAAATTCTTAAATTTGGCCCATACAGCGCCTAGGGTTCCCCCAGATGGGTCAAATGTATGACCAACCCCACTTTATTTTTCATCTCAATTATGTATTTCTCATATACCTAACCGCTATCTCCATTCCTTAAGGAGGCTCCCATATAAAATAATCAATGCAGACTAGAAATATATTGAAGAAAAATCCCATAACTGCCCAGGAGTCGCTCTTAGTGGGATATAATGTATGACCGACCTCTATTAATTTTTTTTTTCTCAAGACATACTTGACCCTTATCACCACTTCTTAGGGGGGCTCCCATACATATATTGCGATTTATAAAATTCTTAAATTAATTAATTCGATTTTTGTGAATAAAATCAAAAGTTGCTAACAGATTTATGGCTTGTTTTGTTTGGAGCTTCGTTTGTTATATGTCTGCCAAAAATTAGAAGCCTAGCTGCATTTTCCAATTTTTTATGAATTTTTAAAAAACAAAATTATGTTTCTAAAACGACTGCGCATATTAGAAAAAGCTTTATTTTTCTTTAAGGAAATTTTATTTCGGAATTTCGGTTTTTTAAGTTTTTTCCATAAGCTAAAGCGTTTTTGAGTAACGCGGTCATATGTTGTGCAAATAACGGTATATCTCGAAAACAAGAGCTAACCTAAAAAAAACGGTTAGCATCATTACATTCAGCGTACCCGAATTATATTAAAACACTATATGCCCGGCATGTCTATTTTTTCTACTAGCATAGTGTTATTAATAAATTTACGTTATTTTCAAAAAGATTTTGTTATTCGTGCTTAATTCCCAGTTTTTATTATTGATAAAAACACTTGAAATTTATTGTTGATGGGATAAGCTATTCCTATGCATTTCACTGGTTGCTTAGGCCAGATCATCAGGAAACTTCATCCATAAAGGTTTTAGACAAACTAAAGATATTAAACCAAATAAAACTGTTAAGCGTATAAGAATTATAGCAACAGTTCTACTTGTAACAATATCAAAGTTTAAACAAAACACATCAACAATAAACAACAGTGGGTTCATCTCATCTTACATTTCCCCACTACAATTAGTTGAAATTCTCTCAACATTAATTGTAGTTGTAAGTAGGTTAAGAAAAACAAAATGAAAATAACAACAACTTACAAAAGATGTTGTCAATTTAGTGTTTTTTAGGCCGTGCACTGCCTGTTTATTATCAAAAAGTAATTTCAATTTTTGGGAATACAAAATTTTAATTTCAAAAAGATTTTGTTATTCGTGCTTAATTCCCAGTTTTTATTATTGATAAAAACACTTGAAATTTATTGTTGATGGGATAAGCTATTCCTATGCATTTCACTGGTTGCTTAGGCCAGATCATCAGGAAACTTCATCCATAAAGGTTTTAGACAAACTAAAGATATTAAACCAAATAAAACTGTTAAGCGTATAAGAATTATAGCAACAGTTCTACTTGTAACAATATCAAAGTTTAAACAAAACACATCAACAATAAACAACAGTGGGTTCATCTCATCTTACATTTCCCCACTACAATTAGTTGAAATTCTCTCAACATTAATTGTAGTTGTAAGTAGGTTAAGAAAAACAAAATGAAAATAACAACAACTTACAAAAGATGTTGTCAATTTAGTGTTTTTTAGGCCGTGCACTGCCTGTTTATTATCAAAAAGTAATTTCAATTTTTGGGAATACAAAATTTTAATTTCAAAAAGATTTTGTTATACGTGCTTAATTCCCAGTTTTTATTATTGATAAAAACACTTGAAATTTATTGTTGATGGGATAAGCTATTCCTATGCATTTCACTGGTTGCTTAGGCCAGATCATCAGGAAACTTCATCCATAAAGGTTTTAGACAAACTAAAGATATTAAACCAAATAAAACTGTTAAGCGTATAAGAATTATAGCAACAGTTCTACTTGTAACAATATCAAAGTTTAAACAAAACACATCAACAATAAACAACAGTGGGTTCATCTCATCTTACATTTCCCCACTACAATTAGTTGAAATTCTCTCAACATTAATTGTAGTTGTAAGTAGGTTAAGAAAAACAAAATGAAAATAACAACAACTTACAAAAGATGTTGTCAATTTAGTGTTTTTTAGGCCGTGCACTGCCTGTTTATTATCAAAAAGTAATTTCAATTTTTGGGAATACAAAATTTTAATTTCAAAAAGATTTTGTTATTCGTGCTTAATTCCCAGTTTTTATTATTGATAAAAACACTTGAAATTTATTGTTGATGGGATAAGCTATTCCTATGCATTTCACTGGTTGCTTAGGCCAGATCATCAGGAAACTTCATCCATAAAGGTTTTAGACAAACTAAAGATATTAAACCAAATAAAACTGTTAAGCGTATAAGAATTATAGCAACAGTTCTACTTGTAACAATATCAAAGTTTAAACAAAACACATCAACAATAAACAACAGTGGGTTCATCTCATCTTACATTTCCCCACTACAATTAGTTGAAATTCTCTCAACATTAATTGTAGTTGTAAGTAGGTTAAGAAAAACAAAATGAAAATAACAACAACTTACAAAAGATGTTGTCAATTTAGTGTTTTTTAGGCCGTGCACTGCCTGTTTATTATCAAAAAGTAATTTCAATTTTTGGGAATACAAAATTTTAATTTCAAAAAGATTTTGTTATTCGTGCTTAATTCCCAGTTTTTATTATTGATAAAAACACTTGAAATTTATTGTTGATGGGAAATGCATAGGAATAGCTTATCCCATCAACAATAAATTTCAAGTGTTTTTATCAATAATAAAAACTGGGAATTAAGCACGAATAACAAAATCTTTTTGAAATTAAAATTTTGTATTCCCAAAAATTGAAATTACTTTTTGATAATAAACAGGCAGTGCACGGCCTAAAAAACACTAAATTGACAACATCTTTTGTAAGTTGTTGTTATTTTCATTTTGTTTTTCTTAACCTACTTACAACTACAATTAATGTTGAGAGAATTTCAACTAATTGTAGTGGGGAAATGTAAGATGAGATGAACCCACTGTTGTTTATTGTTGATGTGTTTTGTTTAAACTTTGATATTGTTACAAGTAGAACTGTTGCTATAATTCTTATACGCTTAACAGTTTTATTTGGTTTAATATCTTTAGTTTGTCTAAAACCTTTATGGATGAAGTTTCCTGATGATCTGGCCTAAGCAACCAGTGAAATGCATAGGAATAGCTTATCCCATCAACAATAAATTTCAAGTGTTTTTATCAATAATAAAAACTGGGAATTAAGCACGAATAACAAAATCTTTTTGAAATTAAAATTTTGTATTCCCAAAAATTGAAATTACTTTTTGATAATAAACAGGCAGTGCACGGCCTAAAAAACACTAAATTGACAACATCTTTTGTAAGTTGTTGTTATTTTCATTTTGTTTTTCTTAACCTACTTACAACTACAATTAATGTTGAGAGAATTTCAACTAATTGTAGTGGGGAAATGTAAGATGAGATGAACCCACTGTTGTTTATTGTTGATGTGTTTTGTTTAAACTTTGATATTGTTACAAGTAGAACTGTTGCTATAATTCTTATACGCTTAACAGTTTTATTTGGTTTAATATCTTTAGTTTGTCTAAAACCTTTATGGATGAAGTTTCCTGATGATCTGGCCTAAGCAACCAGTGAAATGCATAGGAATAGCTTATCCCATCAACAATAAATTTCAAGTGTTTTTATCAATAATAAAAACTGGGAATTAAGCACGAATAACAAAATCTTTTTGAAATTAAAATTTTGTATTCCCAAAAATTGAAATTACTTTTTGATAATAAACAGGCAGTGCACGGCCTAAAAAACACTAAATTGACAACATCTTTTGTAAGTTGTTGTTATTTTCATTTTGTTTTTCTTAACCTACTTACAACTACAATTAATGTTGAGAGAATTTCAACTAATTGTAGTGGGGAAATGTAAGATGAGATGAACCCACTGTTGTTTATTGTTGATGTGTTTTGTTTAAACTTTGATATTGTTACAAGTAGAACTGTTGCTATAATTCTTATACGCTTAACAGTTTTATTTGGTTTAATATCTTTAGTTTGTCTAAAACCTTTATGGATGAAGTTTCCTGATGATCTGGCCTAAGCAACCAGTGAAATGCATAGGAATAGCTTATCCCATCAACAATAAATTTCAAGTGTTTTTATCAATAATAAAAACTGGGAATTAAGCACGAATAACAAAATCTTTTTGAAATTAAAATTTTGTATTCCCAAAAATTGAAATTACTTTTTGATAATTTACGTTATTTTTAAAATCATACCACTTTTCTGTTTTTCTAAGGAAGTGTATATTTTATATTTCGCATTAGATGGTGTTAATCAACAACAATTATTGATAATGTTGATTTTTGTAAAACTAAATTTTTTTTATTCTCTCTCAAAGTAATCAGCTGTTTTTCGCAACATGTCTCTTTATTTTTAATTTCCAATGGTTATGATTTGACGTTGCCGTCTCAGTTTTGAAAAATGCTGTGCAAGTTTGAAAAATAGATTAACAACTTTGGAATGCAACGTATTTAATTATAGACTAGTGGGCAATTATAAGTTAAATTCCCAGCGGTAAATATTGAAAGGACCGCAAGTGGCAGGCCTTTTTGAAGGCCTCTATACTCCTTTCTAAAAGATTTGCTTCGCATGATATCCTGGCTTTAGAAGTATGCCTTCTAGAAGGCATAAACTTCTTTTTAAAAGACCTTCTGAAATATTCAGTACACATTCGCTACTCCCTTCTTTGAGAAGGGAGAAAGGAAGGTGTTATGTGATTGCTAAATACAATTTTAGCGACAAGCCACCTTTAGAGGAATTTAATTTTCCGAGAGTGAACATTTTAAATATTTTTTCCAAAGTTGTACGAAAAAAAAATTACTAATATACACACATACTTATGTATGTATGTTGCTGATTTGTTCGCTTAATCCAATGACTTTTGGATAACCCAGCGAGAACGTTAAATCATATGAGGAGGTCCATAACAAAACGCAATAATTACACCATAACATTTTTTTGGATAAACGACAAAATGTAATTTAAGTAAGTAGCACATAATTTTTTTAAAAACAATTATTGAGGTATTATTGTCTACAAAAAATAATATTAATCACAAATTAAATATTTTATCTGACAGTATATTTTTAAGTTATTAAGACAACAAATTTGGATTTATTGCGTTTTGGTCCGAATCGTAGTATTTATTTCATTTTGCTTTGAACTGTATGTAGTAAGCGGTTTGTGAAAGAAGGCCGAATCGACTTTTATTCTAAAACAATGTGATAACATTTTTTACAAAAACAATTTTGTTTTTAGTTTAAAGTGTTCTTTATCCAATTTAATCAAATATATATATATCGTTACCTAAAACGCAGAAGGACCTGACTAACCCAAAATTTAAAATCGACTTTTTCATTGATTTGATTGCAGAGCATAATTTATTTATTAAGTTGACTTTTTTAAAATTTCTTATAGCGAGAAATATTAGTTTTTATTTTTTATCAATAAATTTTTTTTATTCACCTGTTGGTTGGTTTTATTATTTTTTAAGATTTTTTTTTTTTTAATTTGTCTGAAACGTGCTTAATGACTTATATTTTAATTGTAAAAATTTTTTGTAAAATGTTGTTTTAAATATTCTATTACATATTTTTTTTTTTATTGAATCTTTCTTGTCGAAAATTACAATATGTATTCAAAGCTTAATCCTAATTCTTATTTGTATTTGTTAGCCGTTACCAATGTAGCCGCTAATTAATTGCATTCAAGTGTCAAAAAAGCCTGCTAGGCTCAAAGTGTCGGATCTTTTCAGCCTCCGGTGACCTTCGAACTTTGTTAGATCCCGAGCGAGGTTGTTGGGAAGGACCATTAGTTTATCTATGTATTTGACTGAATACATTTTAATTTCTTCCTGGATGGTAGCGATGTTAAGATCTCTGTGGATAATGTCATTACGTACATATATACCATGGGGCGCAGACAATTTGCAGTTATATCCTAGACTGTCTTCTTTGTAGCTTCTGGATGTTTGATGCGCATGCAGTACCCCATAATTGGATGCCATATGTCCATATTGGTTTTATGATAGACTTGTATAAGAGAACTTTGTTGTCTAAGGATAAGTTTGAGTTTCGACCGATTAGCCAATGTAGTTGAGCTGCTTTAAGTTTCATAGCCGTTATTTTCGCTTCAATATGGCGAGGCCAGGTCAAGGGTCTATCTATATGAATTCCCAGGTATTTTAGATGGCTTTCTACCGGAACAGTGATGTTATTTATTTTTACAGCAGGGCACGTTAGTCTTCTGAGCGTGAAAGTTAAGTGAGCACATTTAGCCGGGTTAACCTTTATTTTCCATTTTTCTAGCCAGGCTTCTAGTTCATTGATGTGGGACTGTAAATGCTGCGATGCAACTTTTCGGTCCTGATTAACACTAATAAATGCTGTGTCGTCTGCAAACGTAGAAGTATGTGTGCTCGGGCTTGTTGGCATATCAGCTGTATATGGGCAGTTCCAGCGAAAAGTCTCCTTTTTGTAACGTAACGCCAGAATCAATTTAAATTGTTTCCCAAAAAATTGTGCATGTATACTTTACATTTTTATATTTTGGTGTAAGGCGCAACTAGCTCTACATTAAGTAACAAAAGGGATAAAGGTTGAACAACATGGTCCTAAAATACAACCTTATTTGCATTCTGGCGTTACATTAAAAAACGTAGACTTTTTGCTGAAAATTCCCATATGTACCTTAAAACGAGCAAAGATTTTTAAATTTGAAAGCTTGAAAAATAAATCTGTATAAGTCCAAATCTTACTAAAAAGGTTTTATACAAAACGTCTTGCTCAATTCGCAGTCTTATTTAGTTTTGTAATGCAAGTCAAAACCCACTTCCGTTTTTTTAGCGTCACGCCAGCGCATATTTTTGCTTATATCTGCAAATCCTTTCTGAATATAGTGCTACTTCATTACTTTGTATATATAAAAAATCTTTTTACAAATTTCACTTCTTTATTTAATTTTTTTACGTTTTGTGGTACAAATATCACTGCACGTCAAAATGGAAATGCCCATATATTATATACAGTAACGGCCCTAATATGCTGCCTTGAGGGACACCAGCAGATATTTTCTTGGTGGGGGAGCATTGGTTTTTTGATCTAACCATGAATGTTCTGCCAGTTAAATAGCTCTCAAGGAGCTTGTGAGTATTTTGTGGAAGCATTCGTGTTATTTTAATGATCAGCCCATCATGCCAAACTTTGTCGAATGCTTGGGAAATGTCTATAAACAGTGCTGACCAATATTCCTTTCTCTCAAACACTGATCTAATTTGGGTAACAATTCTATGCACTTGTTCGATTGTACCATGCCTTGCTCGGAATCCAAACTGATGATCCGGAATGATTGCGTGTTCATTAAGTAGGGAGTAATACTTAAAAGGAATATTTTTTCGAATAGCTTTGATAATATTGATAGTAGGCTGATTGGTCTGTACACAGAAAAAATTATTTTTCCAATTCAAACAAAAAATTTGTAGAATCAAACATTTTTTTGTCTGAAATCGGTCCTATAAACAAATTTGCATATTCAAACAATTTATTTGCATTTTGTTTATTGAAAAAAAACACTAATGTTTTCAAACAAATAATTTAACTGAATCAAACAAAAAGTTTACTGAAATTCATATACTAAATTTCAAAATAAAAAAAAAAAAAAAAGTTTTTGCACAAGCAATGAAGCGCACACAAGTAAGCACTGTATGAGAAGATGACGGCAGAGCAGAGCCGCCGGCTGGCTTTGAGACACATTTTTTTTTTGGTTGGAATAATTTTTGAACGAAGTCTTATTTATACACACAACACAATGTTTTTCTTTATCACTCTCTGTTGCTGTATCCTTTCCTTTGAAATGTAACCAAAAACGGCAGCAGACCGACTCGATATGTTTTTCGCCATCATTCTATTTTTGTATTTGATGTATTTAACCAAACAGTTTTAAAAAATTGAAAACGGGATTTTGTTTCTTGTAATGTTGTTTCTGCTATTGTTTTTCTTATACCTAGTTGCCCTTTTTTAAAGCGTCCAAAAATAGACTGTGTGTGTTTTTTGTTGTTGTTCTTATATTTGTTGGTTAAATAAAAATCAAACAAAAATATTGTTTGAATCAGTAAAAAATTATTTTCAAACAAGCGTTTGTTTGAAAATAATTCGGCAATAATTTTTTCTGTGTACGACGTAATTTGACTAGCGTCTTTTCCTGGCAATTGTAGAGGTCCTCCAAGAGGATGGGAAGTAGCCAACTCGTAATATCGCATTAAAGATGAGCAGCAAGAATCTTGAAGCAGACGTAGGTAAGTTTCTTATCATTGAGCCTGTGATGCGGTCAGGACCGGGAGATTTTTTAATGTTGACATTTTCTATCGCTGATTTTACTTGGGTTTATTCAAATTTTATTGGATCGTTAACTGTATCAGGAATAATTGGACGACAGGAACAGGTATCGGCATCATGAGGCGTGAAAACTTTCTCCAGGTGGCTTGCAAAGGCATTTATTTTTTCATTTGTGTTTTTGGCCCAGGTACGGTTTTCCAGTCTTAGTGGCGATTTGTGGGTTATAGGGCATTGCATTTATCTTACAGCCTTCCATAAGCTGTAATTGGAGTTTTTTGTGGCATCTAGGCTGTTTAGATAGCATTCTACTGCAGAGTCGTGTTTCTGTCTCAGTTTGTTGCGTAGAGTTGCCTGGCATAACCGCAGTTGGGCCTTGATGGTTGGGAAACGATTATTTTGCCATTGTCTTCTCAACTTCCTTTCTTCCCTGACAAGGGACCACGCTTGATTGGGGTTGCATTTCTTGCAGCAGAATCCAGGACATCCGTAAGTCGGTCGGCAGCTGTTTGGATGTCAGATAAAGTTTTTAGGGAAATGCTCTGAGATAGATGAGCGCTCACATACATTTTATACTTCAACCAATTTGTGTTTTTGTTTGGATAGCAAATAAAGTTTTCAGCTGCGTTATCAAAGTTGCCTTTTACATATTTCGATTTAAGTTTAAAAATGCTCGCATTAACAAAATCACCCACAGTCATGGTGGAATAAACAGGTGGCAGCACTACGCCAGATGACGATTTTTTGCTCTTGCATTGTTTGTCTAGGTTTATGTCAAAGTTTTGTTTATGTTTACAAAAATTCCACGTTTTGTGCTGTGATTATTGTATTGTATTAAAGTTTTTGATAATTTTAAATTAAAATAAATAAGATATTGACCATAATTAAATAAAAATTGGCTAAAAATGTATTTATTTCATCACGTTAAGCGGCACGCTTTGATTTTAGTTTAAAGTATTTTTTGACGTAAACGGTGATATAATTTCCATTTTTGTTGTAATGTTGTATTTGTTGCCGGAACGATGCCACCTGCTTATTCCACCATGCCCACAGTGTATTTTTAGTTAATTATAATTAGAATAGTGAATTTAATTACAATAATTTTGCTGCTCATACTTCACATACTTTTAGGAGGCTTTAAAGAAATAGAAAAAACACTAAAATATCTATATATGATGCATATATGGATGTATATTAAATAGTGTGTTGATAAGGGAAACAAAACACACACAAAAAATTTCACACACATCTCATCAGCGTTGCCAGAACGATGACTTTTTGCTAATATATGATTCGATGAGTTTTTTTCATATGATTATTTTTTTATCTTTAAACATTTTAATTTTTGACTTTAAGACTCAAATTTACAGTTATTAGTTAATTATAAGTAGACTTAAATGATAACTATGTATTGCTTAACTAAAGTATCATATTTACAATAATTGGTTAAATAAAAATTTTAGTCAGACCAAAATATGGTAACTCTTTTAAAATAATAAATAATAAAAACATAAAAGAAGTTAACCAATAGCATTTGAGGGTTTAATTTATGGTTAAGAAAAAGCTGGAAATAACATTTTATTTGTTAAAGTGTTGTAATTGGCTAACTAAAGGCTGTAAATTTGCTTTCGCAAAATATATAATTTTTCAACAATTTCTATATAAAGTCAATTTTTAAAACAAAAAAGTTTTTTATCAGCTTATTGATTACACTACGTGACAAAATTTCAACAAAGTCGTGACCAAATGAATCTAGCAGCTAATCTTTACGTAAAATTTTCCGCTGAAGCCGAATATAAAGTCAGAATTGTCAAAAGTAGAACAGATTTTGAGATATTACAAAATAACCGTTATTTTTGTTTTTAAAAAAGATGATGTGACTGAAATGCAAATTGTAAACGGATTATGTAATTCTTTCTTTTTAGTGAAAGGTTATAAAATTTCTAAACTAACCATCGATTGCTTGTGAAAATTGGTCAAGAAATGACAGAGTTACAGGGGACAAAAGTTCAAGGTTCATTGAAAATTTTATGATTTTGTTAAATTTTGTTCTTTTCAAGCTATTTTTTTTAAATCAATGATTTAAAAATCCTAATGTTTTATTGCATGCGACATTAGATTATTTTAATATGAACATTTTGCGCCCAACAAGACATAGATTGGTACAAAAATGACAAAGCTACAGAAGATTTAGTAAATTAACCCACACACAAATTCAATAGTTTTAAGCAATTTTTTAGCTTCGAATATTTATTTGTTGTGGGTTAATTCAATTAATCTTCTGTAACTTTGTCATTTTTGCACCGATCTGGTTCCTATTAGGCACAAAATGTTCGTATTGAAATAGACTAAAATTTTATTTTTTGGATATTTGCATTTCAGTCACAGCATCCTTTTTAAAAACACAAATAACGATTATTTTGGAATATCTCGAAAACTGTTCTACTTTTGACAATTCTGACTTCATATTCGGATTCAGCGGACAATTTTACATATAGATTAGGCGTCAAATTCATTTGGTCAAAAAATTGTTACGTAGTGTTATTATTAGTTATGTACACTATTGTACCATGTGCCCAGAATACTCTAAAAATTAAAAAAGTTCAAGCATTTAGCACCAAAAGGCAAAACTAATGGAACTAAAGAAGCTTTTAAGATCAGTTAATTTCTTAACATCTTCGATGGTTTTGATCGTATTTAAACAAAGTACATATGTATAATTTGAAAGTGCTTAAGAATATGTATCTTTTAAATGGTGTACAAAAATTGTTTAACAATTTACCCACTAGGAACTTATTAAGGGAAATTCATATTTTTTAATATGTGTTTCAGAAAAACAAATTAAGAATCTTTAAGCTTTCCTATAATGTATTAGCTTCTAAGCTCCCAAACTAAATCTTTTTACCCAAAATATATACATATATATCAATAATTTTAGAACAGAAAACTTTATAAATGGTAAATTCCAGGCCCCTTTAATTAGATGGACTTTTTTGAATAGTTTTATATAGTAAGATATCTGTTTTTTTATATAAAATTATTATTATTAATTTTCTTTTTTTCGTTATAAAATATTTTAATTAAAATAATTTGTTGATTTTCTTCCCAAAGCTTCTGGCAACGCTGCATTTAACATAACGATAAACCTTAATTATACCAGAAAACATTTAAATTGAAAGTTATCACATTTTGGCCAATTACTAAAATTCATTAATAAATTTATTGAAACAAAATAACGAGTAAATAACAACTTTTTTAAACCATGTTTATCAAAAATGTTTCTTGGTATATAATGGGTGATTTTTTAAGAGCTATAGGAAAGTTTAAAAGAAAACACATAAAATTCAGAAAAATTCATGAAATCTTTATTTGAATCGATAGTAGGGTCCATATAATTTAATGTTGAAGATTATTTCATGCAAATGTTGACCGTGACTGCGTCTCAAATGGTCCATCCGCTTAGTCCAATTTGCAACCTTTCGGCCGGTATCTCATGAATAAATGCTTCAATGTTGTCTTCCAAGTCGTCAATTGAAGCGGGCATGTGTGTATAGACATGAGCTTTAACATAGCCCCACAAAAAATAGTCTAAAGGCGTTAAATCGCACGATCTAGGCGGCCAATTGACCGGAGCCGAACGTGAAATAAAATGTTCACCGAACTCGCCTCTCAATAAGTCCATTGTTAAGCGTGCTGTGTCGCATGTGGCACCGTCTTGTTGAAACCAAATGTCATGCAAGTCAAGCTCTTGCATTTTGGGCAAAAAAAGTTGGATATCATCTCACGGTAGCGCTCACCATTCACAGTTACGTTACGATTCGCATCATCTTTAAAGAAGTACAGTCAAATGATGCCACCAGCCAATAAACCGCACCAAACTGTGACTTTTTCTGGATGCATTGGTAGCTCTTGCAATGCTACTGGCTGATCTTCACTCCAAAATCGACAATTCTGCTTATAAAGGTACCCATTAAGCCAAAAATGAGCTGACCATAAAATGGAAGAAGCGCGCGATGAACTTTCTTAACAGAGCACGCATTTTGATAATAAAATTCAATAATTTGCAAGCGTTGTTCGTTTGTAAGACGATTCATGGTAAAATTATAGACCAATCTGAAGATGTTTGACAGTGAAACAAAACACGAAACGTGCGTCAGTTGTTTAAACCAGTGTTGCCAAAAAGATAATAGCTAAAAAATCACCCGATATGTGTATATATCGCACTTGATCAGCAAGAGGGTATTAACTCAAAATTTTTATTTTGTCACTTTTTGACAAAAACCGACACCTAATGTACCCTCAGTAAAAATATCGTGCTATTTTGTCAACTTTTTTTGTAATGAAAGTTTGTTTTAGTAGTTCTTTTTCATATGCCTTTAATGTGAAATTACAAATTGTTTGGCTTCTACTGGAAATGTTAAAATTTTGAGTTAATAATCTCTTGTTGCCACATGGGAGTTGGTAACTTTATGCAAATGAACTGTTCTACATAAATAATATACATATTAGTAATAGAAATACGTACATTTAAAATTCTTAAAGATTGATTAATGAGAAAAAACAAATTGAAAAATTTTAGCATAAATTCTCTGATTAATTGTCAACGCGCCGTTTGGTGTTTTTAAACGTGCATACACGCAGAGAAAAAACATGTTAAAATATGGTCAACTACAACAATACTATGATTAAAGAAAAATTTAACCATATTATGTTTAATTTAATCATATTTTTGTCACCGACAACCATGTTATGGTTAAATTAGTCCCCTATCAAGAAGTCACAACCATATTATGGTTGCTTCTAAACATGCTATGGTTAAATATGACAATAATTTGTTTGTAAACTGACAATAGTATTTTCCTCTTTTTCAAAGGCAACATGCTATGGTTGAAAACCAACCATGCTATTATAAGTGTTAAACATATTTTAGTTATTATTAACCATAATGTGTTCGGAGGCAACCATATTATGGTTGTGGCTTCTTGATGAAGGACTATGTTTACCATAATATGGTTGGCGTTAACAATAATATGGTAAAATTAAACATAATATGGTTAAAATTTTCTTTAAACATAGTATTGTTGGAGGTGACCATAATTAAACATGTTTTTTCTCTGGGTGTACTAAAGAAACCAAACAGTGTCAACAAAATTTAAAAAAATAAAACTACAATTTTTTTTTACACATTTACGTTGTACCTTTTTGCAGAAAATGGCAAAATATCAGCCAAAAGAGGAGAAAAACTCAAAATTTTCGTAGGATTTAAAAAAGACATTCTAATGACATTCAATAGTAAACAATTAAAAAAAATTAGTTTTTAAGCCTTTGGATGATTAAAAAATTATTTCTTTTATGTTAATCGAGAGTTTATGTTAATCGAGAAATTTCTCTACGTTATACCCAATTGTCTAAATACCAAAGTTTTTTTTTAAGAAATCAGTATTATTTGTAGATAATTTTACATTTTTTTACTTTATTTTTATTTTATGCTTTTAATTTTAAACCCACCACATAACAGAAAAAAATGTTTTCATATTTATTTAATTACTCGATTTGACTGTAAATCATAATCAGGATCTTTAAACAATTTACAAAAAAAAGTCTCATTATCAAGTTTTTCTTCAAAAACTGTCAAATTTAGTATAAAAAGCATTAATCCTTCTTAAATAGCAGAAACTTTTATAGGTATAAATTCATAACAACTTTACAAAAATTGTTTCTTCAATTTAATTATATATCAATTTTAATCATAACAAGTCAGAGTGTTATATTCGTCTGTGCCGAATCTTTGATACCCTCCACCGACAGTTCGAATGTTTTAAGAGTAATATCTATATGATGTCTATTTATTATTAAATTATCTTTATATAAAAAACATCTGCATTAAAATTGGTTGCGGTTTACACATATATTAAATTATTGACTGACAATCAGAAAGTTGTACGCTTTTTTTTAGCAATTTTTAATAGCTTGAGTAAAGCATCATGATTCGTAACAGTTTAAGCTGAAGTTAAATGATTTTCAGGAGAGCAATTTATATTGTAAGCTATAAACCAATCATCCCAAAATTCTGCGAAGTAACTTAACTTTCAATACAGCGGAGCAATAAGTTTTAGCGTTTGCAGTGAATTTTATAATGGGATCTAATGTAAATTATGGAACGTATATCACAAAATTGCATAAAATTTTTTATTGGCCATATGAAACTAAGTTAGAAGAAAGTTTACCGCAATATCTATATCTGCTGCGGTTTTAGGCGTATTTAATTATTTCACCAGAGTGGGCTTTATACGGGGCATAGGGTAAATTATGGACCGATCTTCATGAAATTTCACCGTCTTATTTCTAGTTCTATAAAACTTTGATGCACCAAATTTAGCTATGATAGCATTATTTTTTACGGTTAGGCTAGGGTTTATATAGGGCCTAGGGTAAATTATGGACCGATCTTCACGAAATTTCACAGTGTCATTTTTAGTCCTATAAAACTGGGACGTGCCAAAATTTGTTAAGATAGCATTATTTTTTATCATAAATTATTGACCGATCTACACGAAACTTTACAGTGTCATTTCTAGTCCCATTAAACGTATTTCTGCAAAAGCTTATATCATTCTGTGCATTTTTCCACCATTCATGTCAGTTCTTGTAACAAAATTATAAATTTTTTTAATGTGGTGGTTCCACATTTTGATTCATAGCTCTGATCCTACTGAACCGATTTTGCTGGATTTCAATCGCAAACTGCTTAGGATAACTATAAGCAATTTGACACCAAGCTTATTTCTTTTGAGCTTTTTGAAAGTGAGCGTGTTTTCATCAGACGGTCAGATGGACAGACGGACATGGCTAAATCGACTTAGAATTACTCAAGGAACCAGAATATATATACTTTATGGGGTCTGAGATGAATAATACAAAAGTTTCATACGGAATGACAAACTTAGTATACTCTCTTCACAACTAATTGTGGTGGAGGGTATAAAAGAACGGAAAATGTATCTCTTAAACCTTAAATGCCTAATTTTTCAAATTTAATTTTAGATAAAAGGAAAAATAATAAAATTAGTTTTGTATACTAGGAATGGGCAAAAAATATCGGTATATCAAAATATCGATATTTTAAAAAAAAAATAATCGATATATATCGCCGATATACCGATGTATCGATATTGAAATACGACTATCGAATTCGATATTTTTTAAAGTCAGTTTTCATTTAAAACTCAAAACTTTAGCCGTTTTTCAAACAATATGTATTTAAAAATTGGCATCACTGCAAGCATCATATGTTTTTTTAAACTAATATAAAGATCTATAACTCCCCGTCTACAACTGACATGATTTGCTGTTATAACATGGTTATAAAAGCGTGTTAAAACATTTGCATTAACAAACTTGTTCTAACATGAGAAAACCTCTAACATGATGAGTCTATGCTTAACACTAACATCATATTAGTGTTAGTGTTTAGCATTTCATGTCAGTTGTAGACTGCATGTATTAGAAGAAGAATCAAGAAAGAAGCGGGGTTTTCACCTTGCAGATTTCTAATTAAAACAGTAAAGTCAAACGAACTTAAAAAGATTTATCAAAGTTATTTACGGGTATACAAAATTTATTATTAAGATTTTTGTATGACGTGCTAAATTCACAATTTTTCATATTTGATAAATACACTGAAATTTATTGTTGAGGGAAAGCTAGCTTCTATGCGCATTTCACTTGTTGCTTAGGCCAGATCATCAGGAAACCTTTTCCAAAGATTTTAGAAAAGCTAAAAATATTATACAAATAAAACCCTAAAGCGAATAAGAATTTTAAACACTCAAAGACTTACTTGTAACAATATCAAAGCTTAAACAAAACACCAACAATAAGCAGTGAGTGTATCTTTTCTTACATCCCCCTACAATTGGTTGGTTTCTTTCCGACTCGAATTGTAGTTGTAAGTGGGTAAAAAGAAAAAACAAAATTAAAAATCAAATTGTTTCATTCTATTGTCTTCGCAAGAAAACAACAAAAAAAACAATTTGGCAATTCAGTTTTCTGCACGGGCACATGCAAGTATATTATCAAAGTTATTTACGGGAATACAAAATTTATTATTAAGATTTTTGTATGACGTGCTAAATTCCCAATTTTTCATATTTGATAAATACACTGAAATTTATTGTTGAGGGAAAGCTAGCTTCTATGCGCATTTCACTGGTTGCTTAGGCCAGATCATCAGGAAACCTTTTCGAAAGATTTTAGAAAAGCTAAAAATATTATACAAATAAAACCCTAAAGCGAATAAGAATTTTAAACACTCAAAGACTTACTTGTAAAAATATCAAAGCTTAAACAAAACACCAACAATAAACAGTGAGTTTATCTTTTATGCGGTTTTAGAACAATATATGTGCCTACATATATTTGGAATAATAATAAGATTTGTGCATATATATTAAATTTTTTAATTTCGTAATAAGTTCGATATATCGATACATCGATATTTTTGAAATAATAAATATCGATACTCTTAAAAAATATCGATTCGATATATATCGATATATTTTTTCAATTTGCCCATCCCTATTGTATACTTTTGTAATTGCAAAAATAAAGCAAGTACATATTAATTTTGATATTATTAATATTATTTTATTTTGATAATATTTAAAAATTTAATGATTGCAAGTCACAATTCGATTTCAAATCCGGTATCAAATTTGAAACTTGAAGCTTTTAATAAATTTTTCATAATTATGTATTACTAAAATTGTTTTGCCCTTCACTTTATTTATAATTAAATAAAACTCAATACGTGTTTGCGTGTATTCCTACATGTGCTTGCAACAGCTGATTGGTTTGCTTTATTAACATTTAACTTGAAATCAATATATTGAGTAGCATTGAGGTTTTGTGAGCAAACAAGCATGGAAAAGAGTAAAGAGAGAGAAAGAGAGAGTATGTGTTTGTAAATTTTACGCATATTTTAATCATAGAAAAGAAAACATGATAATGTTTAATTAAAAGTAAAATAATGTTTTCTATCTACAATTTGAACTTAAACTTTTGTTACCAGCTGAGGGTAAATGAGCATAACAACAAACAAAACGTTGAAAATATTTTCTCTATGCACATATTCTTGTTTATTTTTCCTACTTTACTGCAGTTTTCCGCTCATTTTCATTTTGTTATATTTTTTTTTTTTTAATAAAAAGCCAGTAGAATAAATACTTTTGTATGTAGGAATGTTTTATTAATTCTGTGGTCATATAGAAGAGTAGCTTAAGTCGACATAAAACAATTAGAAAAGGTATACCTAGAATCTTTAATAGTTAGGTACAAAACTTTTTTTTTTAACATTTACTCTTACTGCCGTATTCATAAAAAATTAAAATAGATTTGAAATGTATTTTAAGAAAAATTTTTATGAAAAACACATTTCAAACTTATTTTATTTTTTATGAATAAGGCAGTAACTGTCTTTATTAAAGTTGTTTCTAATACGATAACATACAGACATAAAGCAATAACTCCTCGAATAAAACTTCAACAAAACTGAGGATACCTACCTATCGGCAAACTACAATATTCGACATAAGCTACTTCTCCATATTGGCACAAAATAAATCCATGTTTGTTTGGATATGAGGTGAATTTTGTTTACTGCAGTTGTTTCTTTTAAGTATCTGTGTTAATAAGTACCATTGTGAATGTGTGGGTGATTTTGTTTTGTCTTTTTATTCGAAAAGCAAAATAAAGAAAAAGAGTGTATTCGTCGTTGTTTTCGATGATGGTTGGTTGGTTGTTGGTCGATGTTTACTACAATTTTTTATTCAGTGCTTTTAAACGCGTTGAAGGAGCCTAACAACAGGTGGTTGTATTAATTCAGTTTGTTGTTACGTTAAATAATTCCTTACTTTTGTTAATACAACATTTTTTCGTTTCAATTTTAAGTTAATAAAATAATTAAAAAAATTAAGTGAGTGCAAAAAATAATAAAATTTAAAATGAAAGTGAAAATTAATTAATAATAAACTGCCCTGTCAGCTGTTAAGTGTAGTTTAAATTAAGAAAAAAAAGTTTATTGCTTTTATAATTAATCATTGACATTGATTTGTTGTAATATAATTATTGCTTCGAGTTTTCTTTTTTTAATTTCTTCGTAGTGTTGCCAGAAATATAAAAATTTGAAATAATTGATTTTGCCCTCAAAATCCCAAAAACTAATTGACAAATAATTAATCCATGTTAAAAATTCCTTTCATTTAATAATGAAAAAAATGTGTCTGTCTTACGTCACATTTAACAAATAAACTTCAAGGACTTTTATTGTATTTTGCCAGCCACTCCTGTGTTGAAATGTGTTTTTGTTTCTTTAGGTCCCATGCTGAAAATGTTTTAAGCACATACATATATGTAGGAAGTTATATTGTTAACGTTTTCTTGTTAAAATATTCTTTTTAAAATACAGAGGATTGTAAAAACAGCTTAAAATAATTGAAGCACAGCCGCGAATAACGTTGTAAAAGCCACGCTTTGCAAAATCTGTTTTTTGCAAATTATCGTTAACATTACTCTCTTACATTGTTTAAACACCATATCATCAAAAAGTATGCACATTAACCTCTTCAAAATGCACTAAAAAAACTGTTATTTTCGAAAAAATTAAATTTGCTTAAAAAATACACTTTTATAAAAAGTGGAATACATAATTGAAGCACAGCCGCGAATTACGTTGTAAACGCCACATTTTGCAAGAACTGTTTTTTGCAGATAACCGTTGGCCTAACTCTCTTACACAGTTTAACCATCAAATCAACCAAAACTATGCACCTTAACGCCTTCAAAATGGCATACAAAGTGTCAGGCAGTGGAAGAACATTGCAAGTTACTAACAAAATGATGAAACCGACATTGGTTTTGCAGTGCGGAATAATGTTTTATAAGCATTTTGCATAAAAGTTTTTATTATCTTTATTTTAAATAATAGGAAAAAAAAATTTTTAAAACAAATAATGCTGCCTGTCAAAAAACGTTTTGAACGTTTGAAAAACGGCTGTGCTTCAATAGACCGCCGTAAGCTCCTTCGCTACGTTCTTCATAATCGACTTTATTATTAATACTGTTCTTATTTGGGGAGGGTCTTTTCAAGTGTACCTATAGATCTTGATATAGATATAATAGAGGAACAGTGGGATAAGATAGAAGAACACACTAAGGCCCGTTTTCACAACTTATCGATAGCTAAAAAAAGACTTCAACCGGCCTTATAAAAAGTTTCCCATTATAAAAACTTTACTTTAACCTTAAGGGAGCGATAAAATAAATTAAGGTTCATGCTATCTGGTAGGTAAAGTTAAAGTTGTAACAATGGAACACTTTTTATATGGCCGATAAAAATCCTACCTTAAGCTATCGGTAAGTTGTGAAAACGGTCCTAATATAGATAAGGACTTATTCTGACGTATTCTGAAATTTTGTATAATTGATAATATATATTTTCAATTGGACAGTAATTTATATGTTCAACTAAGGAGACTTCCTATGGGATCACCAGCATCTCCAATTGTAGCGGACATTGTTGTGGAGAGATTAATAGATAGATGCTTGGAGCAGTTGACTATTAAACCTAAAATTTTGACAAAATATGTTGATGATTTATTTTGCGTAATTAAGGAATCAATAATGGAAAAGGAGTTTCAATCTAAATTGTCTTATTTAGACACTTTGATAACAAGAAAGGGAAAAAGTTTATTAATTGATAAGTATCAAAAACCAACATCGTCTGGTGGAATATAAAAGGATTATAATTAACACGGCTAGAAATTTTATAGATAGGGTATTGCAAATAAGTGATTCTTGTTTCCATAGGAATAATAAGGAAAAAATTTCTAGAGCATTAAGAGAAAAAAGTTTGCCAAAAAAAATTATATATAATTTATTAATACAATATAATAACCATAGAATAAATAACTCCAACGGTAATACGAAACCGAAAGTTTATAATCGCTAACTTATGTATCACAATTTTCGGAGAGGTTAGAGAAATCGAATATTTATGATACGGAAAGGTATAAAATTGCGCATAAATCTTATAATACAATAGGTAGATTATTCACTAATATGAAAGGCAAAATGAATAGGTTGGAAATGTCGAATGTAGTTTATAAAATACCTTGTAGGGGAAATGTTAATGGACAATGCGGTAAAGTGTATGTTGGTACAACGAAAAATAAACTGAAAATTAGGTTAGCAGGACATAAGTCAGATCAAAAATAAAGAAATATTTCATCACAAAAAAACAGCTTTATCAGCTCATTGTGCTAATCTAAACCATTATCCTGCTTTTAAAAATACAATGTTATAAAAGTTGCCCAAATATTAAATTCAACAGATTACTGTAACCCTTCCCCTTAATCTGGCAGCACTAATTGTGTTCATTTTACTCAGTTTTTTCTGTTTTAACAATCTCACTCAGTACTTTTACTGTTTTTTTTTTTTTTTTTTTTTTTGTGCAATTACACTCATCAAGCCATTGTACTCTCTTTTGGGGTTTTTGCTTAGTTTTATGTGTTTTCTTCACACACTCTCATGCATCGAATGGATGAGAACTGTGAACATGTGTTTGTAGGATTTTTACCATTTGTAAATTGTGCGGATCAGACATCAGCTGGTTGTTTGCCTGGTTAACTAACTGGAAGTGCCAGTCTTATTTGGAAACAAGACTGACGCACAACACGAAATTTGTCACAACAATAAAAGTAAACACTTGAAAGAAAAAAAGCAAACAATCAAAAGTCATTTTTAAAACTTCTATTGGAGCATGTATAAAAAAATAAAAACAAAGATCGGAATATAAAATAAAAGCAAAGTGTTAAAAAAATTTGTATTTAAACGAGAAAAAAACTGTTAAAACAAAAGTCTTTGTTCTTAATGTGAAAAACTATTTTAAAATTGTTTCTACTTTTAAATTTGTTATAAATTTTGTAAAATATTTCCACAAGTAAAAAGTGGAATGGAAATTTTAACCGAAAATTTTTTCATTATTAAAAACTATAGCAAATTAACTTTTCAAATTAAATTTTCAATACTGAACTTTAAGATCGACAACGATTTATAGCGGTATTTTTTAAAACAAAAACAAATAAATAAAATGACATCATCATTAATATCGCCAGCATCAATCCGACGACAACATTCTCCACAAAATTTGTTACATTTTTAACAGGAAAATTTTATTGCAAATTAGAATTTGTTGTTGTTTTTTTTTTTTTTTCTTTTTTTTGTTGAACTGCAATTTAAATTATTTTTTATGTTTATAGTTTAAGGAAATCCAAGGCCAATCTTTTGTTAATATCATACGCCCCGATATCAACAAATACAAAAACTTGCACACCCACACTCTAAAACACTCGCACATACAACGGAAGTGAAATAGAAACCAACAACAAAAAAATACCTTTACTACAAAGTGACAAATATTCACTAACGGCCTTAACTCGATCAATTTAAAAAAAATATGTACCTAGGTACTTTAAATATCTAAAAATTAAAAAAAAAAAAATAATTTACGATTAAGAAAGTGAATTTTAGGTTTTTTTTTGCAACAAAGTATTTTATTACCAAAGTTAATTTTTTACGTGCCAAATTGCTATAATTTAATTAAAACTAAAAAAAAACAAATAATTTGCCAAACATGAAACCACAAACGAAAAAAGTGGCTCCCGATGGCGGCTGGGGATGGGTGGCTTGTTTTGGTGTCAGTTTAGTTAATGTAAGTATTATTTTTATTATTTTAAATATTCATTTTATTCATTGCTACTTTTTCTATTTCGATTTAAAAAGAATCATAAAGATTCTCATTGTGTTATTTATGGGAAAACTTTAATTGTAAATAGGTATTAAGGGGGTACTTTTTAACGATTATGTCTTTTGCAAACTAATGCAATTCGAAATTGGAAAATTTCCATTAAGATTGAATAAATTATAAAAACACATGTGAAAGAAAAACTGCCTACTGAAAAAATAATACAAAATTTATTGTACTTCATAATCACCTACACTGATAAACAGTTCAGTTTTATTTAGAACAGATCTGTGTTTTAGTAATTTTTTTCTGTGTAAACTATTTTTTACAAACTAAAAAATCACTTTGTAGTTTGTGTAGTGTTCTGTATTTGTATTGTAGTTACTTAAGGCCAGTTTACACGGTAATGCAATGTATTACGATTTTGTATTACCGTGTAAACTGGCCTTTACTGATTATCAACCCAATTCAAACGTTATATTTTTGATAATGAATAAAATTTTAAATTGTTCCTAACATTAAGCTGTTTGCTCGGATTGTACTTATTTTTATTCAAGAGAACTTTGATTGTAACTTATGCAATTCCAAATGTTTGTAGAACTTACATACAGTGCGCCCTCGGTTACTGCAAACAATAAAAACCAAAGCAGTTGCAGCAATCACGGTTGTTGCTTTTAACGATGCACTAGTTATTGCATATACTGAGTCTACAACAAAAAGTTTACTATTTTGGATAATTTCTTAATTCTAATAGGTATTTTCATGTAACTTTTGTGTAATTTGTAAAAAAATCAATTAGGTACTAAAATTTTTTGAAGTTTCTAAAATCCCTTTTTATTTATGGTCACACTGCAACAAAATTTTGTAAGTAATTTCGGAAAAATAACAACAAATTATTGAAATAGGTATACCTAGGTAGGTATTAATTTAGCTTAATTTAATTTTATTTAAAAAAGCTTACTTGTTAGTGATTAGGTATATGTTTGTTGCCACTACTTAGTGGTACATAGTTGCAAATGTTTCGACTTTTGCATAGGTAGGTAGGTACCTATATTGAGTTTCGCTTATCAAGGATTTCAGTAACCAAGGGCGCACTGTATGTATTAATTAAATTATACCTACCTAAGCCATATTATTTTTTTTTTTAAATTTGGGAAATTTATTTAAAAAAAGGGATGCAAACGCGTTTAATTCAACATACACAAAAGTCAGCTGTTACATAAATTTATTTATTAAAAAAAATTCCAAAAATTAGGGTGAAAACAAAATATGTATGTACCTATATATGTATGTATGTATGTAGGTTTAAATTTTCAAATCAAAACAACCATAAAAATAAAGATGAAATTTTATTACTTTTATAAAAAAAACACAATCCTTAAACCCTGCCAAAAAAAAAAACACCTCAAACTATCTCAACATGAACACCTTAATTATTTCCTTGTTTAGGCTTAGTTTCAACTCATTTTTATAGAATTTCACAATATTGATGTAGTTGTATTTCATTTGGTGTTGTTATGATCATGCTCTCAAAACGTGATACCATATTCCTGCTCTGCCTCCATACACCACCAATATTGTTCACACAATTGAAAAGTATGTAGGTATAAAAAATAATTTTTGTTGTGTAAAAAATTTCCACTTTATGTTTTGCTTTCATCATTTATCCAAACTTCTTTTTTTATATTTTAATTCTCTCTTTGTTTCTATAGAGTTTATATTTCATAAAAGAATAACAAAAGAAATTGTTGTCTATAAAAAGAAGTAAAAAAAATAAAAATAAAATTAAACAAAAAAAGTAGAATGATAAACACAAAATGTAAGAACTTGTACAAAATATAAAAATGATCTTTACAAAATGCAACAACAAAATATTTGTGAGCATACACAAAAAGTAATTAAGCAAAAAAAAATATTAAATTAAAACATACTGCTCCCTGCCAATCAAGTGTTGTTTGTGTTCTTTTTGGTTACACTGACTGGCAGCCTTGCGAAATAAATCCCCACTTTTTGAACACAACACTCACGCACACAAGTGACACCCATATAGAACCAAAAAAAAATATCTACCCAGATAAGAAGCAAAAAACTTAAAATGAACATTTTGCTTATGTTTATATGTTCGTATATTTTGATTTTGAAAATTAAACTCGATTGATTCTCTGCAATGGAAATGTTGATGAATTTTGTATTCTGAAAAACGAAATTGCTTAAAAAATTTCGTCAGCTGTGGCGAAAATAAATCTAGTTTACCGACGCAGCTCCAAATAAAAAAAAAGTACGTAGGGTGATAGAAAATTGAAAAATAAGAAGAAGAAATTAAATTAAAAAAATTGGCGCAAACGCTTAGTTTTCGAGTTATGACGTTTTAAGTATTCATAGAAATATGTAATATATCCACTTAATTTCTAAAGGTATATGACCAATATTGGTATCCTTTTGAAGGTTTTGACTACATAGATCTTTCTGGATATATATAATTTATTTAAAAATTTTTAACTCTTAAGCTTGCATTACAGTTTTTGTGTACTAAGTATATAATTTATTTAAAAAAAATGTAATACAAACTTTTTAAATAGCAAACACCAATGTCGCAATCAAAAACTCCATGCTTCAGCCGGACGCAAAGATTTTCTTCTCTATGATATAACAAAAGCGTCTCTGCATAGCCGGCCTTCGGCCGGGCGCAAGGATTTTCTTCTCTATGGTATAACAAATACCGGCTTCGCTAACTAAAGCTTCTCTTCATAGCCGGCCTTCGGCAGGGCGCAAGGATTTTAAGCTCTAGGGTATAACAAACACCGGCTTCGCTAGCTAAAACTTTTCTGCACCTAAAAAATACTTAAATTAACCTAAAGAGGAAAATAATATGCGAATACAAAAACAAAATACATATTTGCAATTGTGAGCAAATTACCTTTAATTTGAGTACCCACATATCTCACTAAGTAAGCGGGCCAGTTTTTTTTTGGTTCCAGGGGGCCCCACTGGCCTCAGCCCCCTTAAATTTTAACTTTAGTTTTTTCTTTTTTTATTCAGAATCGGATGGCATATTTTTTTTTATTTTTTCGTAACCCCGTAAACTGCACTTCAGCCAAATCTCATATTTCTATGAAAATTAAACGTCCATAACTCGAAAACTAAACCTTTGCGCCAATTTGTTTTTATTAAATTTTTTCTTCTTATTTTTAAATTTTCTATCACCATAGGTACTTTTTTTATTTTGAGCTGCGTCGGTAAACTATCGGGTGATTTTTAAGCTATTATCTTTTTGGCAACACTGGTTTAAACAGCTGACGCACGTTTCGTGTTTTGTCAAACATCTTCAGTTTGGTCCATAATTTAACCATGAATCGTCTTACAAACGAACAACGCTTGCAAATTATTGAATTTTATTATCAAAATGCGTGCTCTGTTAAGAAAGTTCATCGTGCGCTTCTTCCATTTTTTAGTCAGTTTAATCGACCCACTGAAGTGGCTATTCGGTACGTTAATAAGCAGAATTGTCGATTTTGGAGAGAAGATCAGCCAGAAGCATTGCAAGAGCTACCAATGCATCCAGAAAAAGTCACAGTTTGGTACGGTTGATTGGCTGGTGGCATCATTGGACCGTGCTTCTTCAAAGATGATGCGAATCGTAACGTAACTGTGAATGGTGAGCGCTACCGAGAGAATTTATCCAACTTTTTTTGCCCAAAATGCAAGAGCTTGACTTGCATGATATGTGGTTTCAACAAGACGGTACCACATGACAAACAGCACGCTTAACAATGGACTTATTGAGAGGCGAGTTCGGTGAACATTTTATTTCACGTTCGGGACCGGTCAATTGGTCGCCTATATCGTGCGATTTAACGCCTTTAGACTATTTTTTGTGGGGCAATGTTAAAGCTCATGTCTATATACACATGCCCGCTTCAATTGACGCATTGGAAGACAACATTGAAGCATTTATTCATGAGATACCGGCCGAAATGTTGTAAAGAGTATGCCAAAATTGGACTAAGCGGATGGACCATTTGAGGCGCAGTCACGGTCAACATTTGCATGAAATAATCTTTAAACATTAAATTATATGGACCGTACTATCGATTCAAATTAAGATTTCATGCATTATTCTGAATTTTAGGTTTTTTTTAACTTTCCTATAGCTCTTAAAAAATCACTCTTTATATTTAAGCCCAAACTTCATTCGGTATCTGCTTATTTGCTAAAATCTGGTGCTCAGTAGCTGTATTTTATAATTCTCTGATTTAAAAGTAAACACACCTACAGTAGGTATGTATAAATAAAAATTTTGAAAAAGATATGCGCCAATAAGGCGATATTGTAACGATATCGAAACGATATCATATAGGTACGTGATAGAAATTATCACAAGCAGCGTTACCATATAGGTATTTAAAAAATAATAATTACTCCACAAAAGTGCAACATGTTAAAAAGAAAATTGCAAAATGTGTAAGGAAATTATTTTATTTAAAGATATTTAAATCAAAAATAGCTTCCAAGAACCTACAGACTAAAAAAAAAGATAACATACATAGGTATAATAACAAGAGGTACATAAAATTTAATTCATTTTAGGATTATGTTAACACATAAATTTTTTATTTGTAAATTGAAGCAAAGCCGCGAATAACGTTTTAAGTTACAAAATAATTTTTTTTTTCAGGAGAGCAAAAAACCGTTTTTAACAGGCAAGATTATTAATTTTTTATTTTTTTTTAGATTATTAAAAATAATGATAACAACAATTTTTATGCAAAATATCAACAATTTAATACTTAAATTATATGCAAATTTACAGTTTATAACTTTTTTTTAGTGGAAAAACGTTTCATATCCACAATCACGATGTCATTTAAAACGTTCTTCCACTACACAAAGCATCATGACTGATGGCTTTTAAAACGTTATTCCACATTTAAAACCATTTACTTTGTATCATTTTTAAGTACCTTACAACGTTCTTCCACTAGCTGACTTTTTGTATGCCCTTTTTAAAGGCTTTAAGGTGCATCATTTTGGGTGATTTGAGGTTTAAACAGTGTACGAAAGTAATGTTAACGCTTATCTGCAAAAAAAAACAGTTCTTGCAAAAAGTGGCTTTTACAACGTTATTCGCGGCTCTGCTTCAATTGTCTTAATTAAATTTAAAGCTTAAAGTATTTTTATTGTATTTTTATTTTTCTTTCGAAAAGTCTTTTGTTCGTAAAATACCACATAAAGTTGGTATTTCTAATTTGATTCTAACACTTTTTTGTGTAAACTAATGCTTGAAAAAATACGCTCTACATTCGCTGTAGATATTGGTAACGACAAAATTGGATAAACTAATTTTTTTAAACATGGAAAAACTTTGGACTCATCACAAAGTCTTACTTTAAAAACTTCCTCCCAAAAATTCTCAATATATTGTTCTTCTCGCAAATTGTGGGCATGTTCGTCGATTTCGAACGAAGACTTCGTTAGCTTAAATTACATTTAAAACAAAAACAAATTATAAAATATTGTTTTTTATTGTTTTATACAACTATTTTGTTTTTTTTTCTTGTTGTCATTTTATTTTGCTTTTGCTCGTGGTCTAATTATTAGGTTTATGCAGAAATACAACAACTAAAAAACAAAACGCACTTTGTTTGTGTAAATTATGATGAAGATATCAAAAACAATTGCTATAAAAACATTTGCTTGTATAAAAAAAAAACACAAATCTTCGATATATCAGCAGTCAGCTTTTGCTTAAACTACCTTTTTTCCTACGGCAATGAAGCAAAGCAAGAGTGAAATTTATTTTGTACGTTTTTATATGAAGAATTTGGTGCAATTGCCAAATAGTGACGTGTAGAGCAAAACAATTCTTAACAAACATTAAAATAGTTGATATGGAGCAAAATAACCGCTTAATATCTCAGAAACCAGGAAAAATTTCGCGAAACAGGTTTTTGATTTAGAAAGGGGGTATTAAAAAGTATATTCCTCATACCTAACTCATTTTTTGTTTTAAATCGTAGGTAGGTCAAACCAATATTGAGCTGAACATTTGCCAAAATAGCTATAATAATTAAGCAATACTCCTTTGGTTACCTTTTATAGTTAAGTATTAATAAAAATCCTGAAAAAACTTTAAATAAATTAAAAACTTTTTGGCATCTCAAAAACTGGCAAAAAAGTGAGAACTTGACAAATGGTAACGCTGATCACAAGGGATAATCGACGATAGTTTTAACGGACCTTTCCAATATCGTTTTCCATTAAATTATGATATCGTTTTCGATAGCTTCTCGTTAAAAGAAAGTCAGAAAATCTAAGATAATTTAAAAACTTAGACTTTCTATTGTATGTAGGTATATAAATCTATTAAAATGGGGTTGGATGTAAATTTTCTTGTTTGAAAACTGGTTTAAGAAAGTTCTTGTCAAAAGTTTTAAGCACATTCTGACTAATGCCAATAAGCTATAGCAATCTTTTTTGGTGTTCGACAAATAATGATACAAACTTCTTTAATGTTTAAATGTCATTAAATATACAAAATGCATAACAAAATATTACAAACTTTATCGGCTTTTAACCCTTCCACTAATTTCTGTCTTTCTGAAGTTTTATAAAGGTTTCGATTTGTCAGATTGAGATATAGTATAATCGGTAACTGCAAATAAAAACATTGCAAAACTTGATAGTTGAAGCACAGCCGCGAATAACGTTGTAAGTGACAAAATAATTATTTTTCAGGAGAGCAAAAAAACGTTTTTAAAATGCAGGATAACATATTTTAAAATTTTTTTTTTTAGTTATCAAAATTAATTATAATAAAGACTTGTACGCAAAATATTAAGAAATTTTAATTTAAAATAACATGAAAATATGCCGTTTATAACTTTTTTTTAATGGAATCATTCAGAACGTTTTTCCACTACGCAAGCGGCTTTTAAAACGTTATTCCAATTTACAAAATCATTTAATTGTATAATTTTTTTTAGTAACTTCCCTGAAAATAATAGGACCAGTCCAAACACGCGTGTAAAGAGTAGCCCACAAGCGACCAGGACTAGTCCAAAAGTAACCCAAACGTATGGAAAAAACATGGTCCATTTAGCATTACGATGTCCTAGGAGAGGACCATATAACCCACCTTTGGACCACTAAGGAATAGTTTTAAAACTACCCCATGGTATACTCAAGAGGATTAGTTTTGAAGTCGTTTAAAAACGAAAGCATGTCGTTAAAAAACGAAGACATGTCGTCTCACTACAACCACTTTTTAACAATGACATGGTCAATGCTTGCATTACATCGGACCAGTCCATGGAGTAGCCCATTTTATCAAAATGGATCAGGTGGTCCAATTTTATTTGCAGGGATTACAATGTTCTTCCACTAGTTAACTCTTTGTATGTCGTTTTGAAGAGGTTAAGGGGCATAATTTTCGATGATATGATATTTAAACAATGAAAGAGATGAAAAACAGATTTTGCAAAAAGGTAATAAGCAGGGAAACCAGAAATATGCTCTAAAAAATGCGTTTTATGCGCATTAAATATTCGCAAAAACTTGAAAGTTGTTAAAAATAAATATGTCATCGGCTCACAACAACAAAGTTATGTTAAATGGTTAAAATTCATATAAATGGTATTTCTTCCGAATATTGTCTAGGTATTTACATCCATATGAGATTGTTTGTCTAAAAGGGATATAAGGGACGGTCGCTAAATTGTTTATTAATGTTAACATTTAAAAGGAAGTTAAAGCTGTGTTAAAGCGGGAGCTTTGGGCAAATGTGAACCGATTCTAAAAGAATTAAGTTTGCATTAAAATATTTTTGGGGCGAAATTAATCTAAATGCCAACATAATTATATGGATGGATTAGAAAGAAGTTTTAATGGGGAATATGTGAAATTAAAGACCGATTTTCACCATTTACATAGACTTCGTCCTTAGCACAATTAAAATGTATTTACCAAATTTGTTCAAATTATCTACAAGATTGAAACTTTTACTTTGCGCACAATGTTAAATGACATGAGAAGAAAACAAGCCAGACGGACGGATGAACATCGTTAGATCACTTAAAAAAGTGATTCTGAGTCGATCGGTATACTAAAAGATTGTTTTAGATTTCTGTGCATTACACACTTCGCCAAAAACGTGATTGATTTTGTATTTATATACTTACATATGTATAATATTTTTGTATTTATATGTACAGTAGAATCCCGATAATTCGTAATCGCAAGGGAACGGCCATTTCTTACAAATTATAGGGGTTTTCGATTTAGCGGGGTTTCGATTTAACGGGGTTAAACAAAAAATAAATACGAATAAACGGGGTTTTTCAATTTATTTACTAAAACGATGCAAAAAACATAAAAAGCAATTGTTAAAAATAAAATATATAAAAACTATTCATCTAACAAGCTGATCTTAAGAAAAAAAATCCACACACAAGCAAAAACCCACGCAAAAATAAAATAGTGGTAAACAAAAAATCTTTCTTTCTATGTTTTTGTTGTTTTTATTACGAATTATAAGTGGTAATTAGCAAACAATTACGATTTATAAGAGGTAAAGAAGATTTTATTTGAAAAAAAATCACGAATTTGCGAGGGGACCAAAATGTATGGAAATTTTACGAATTAACGAGATTTTTTCAAGGGACCTACAGTTTATTACGAATTATCGGGAATTACGATTTATCGGGGTACGAATTATCGGGATTTGACTGTATTTAAAATTTTTAAGCTTCGAGTAAAATTTAAATGTCTAAAGTTAAGCAACACGTTGGGTATACAGATTAATATTTAAAACAGAAAAGCCAAAATTTCGCAAAACGGAAATCGTATTAATAACAAAAATTTTTTATTTACTGCAAAATATGCATAAAAAAAATTTAACATGTATCAAAATATGTTTAAAAAAAACAAACTATGCGCTATAAACTTAAAAAATGCTTTTTGAAGCTCTTTTAACTAAATTATGCAAAAAAAACTGCAAACGGTAAAATATGCACTAACAAATCGATGCCAAATTCTTAAAAAGCTTTAAAACGAATAAATATATATTTTCTGCCTTCATTGATCGCGCAAGGAAAAACATGCAATTGCATATTTATGGTTTTCCTAGTAATAAGTTACATGGATGAGAAAGAACACCTGGTTGACCAAAATGTCAAATTTTCACGCCCTCTAACTAACAAAATGTTTGACCAATCTTGTTGAAAATTTGTGTCTAAACTACTATCCAATAGGACTAACCTTGAGATAAATCAGAAGACATCGATTTCAAAAGTTGGGTCATTTGACATGAAATCCCCCATATATACATAAATATATCTTTTAAAAACATAATTAAATTGTAATAAATGTTATTTTTTTCATATATATGTATTAGGGCTGGTCGATTTATTTTTCGACAATTTCCCTATGATTTCCGTATTCTATGGGTTATTCCATGAAAATTTGCCAAAGGAACCATACCTCTATCGTTAAAATCGAGTCCCCTACTTTTTGTTGGTAGATTTTTTCCCAAATTGACGTTCGTATGAAATATTACCTACACGTTCACATCCATAACTCAGAAACTATCGATCCAACAAAAGTTCAAAAGTTCCGGGCATTTTTGTCCAAATTTTGGACGACAAGACTTTCAGATAAAATAATGTTTTTGCACATTTTGTCTTTTACTACACTCAAATTGAATATTTTTTTTTTGATAATAGGTTGATAGATACTTTATTATCTCTTAAATTGAATTTTTGTAGAAAAAAAAAATAAAAAAGGAAAAAAATCAAAAAGTTGGTTTTATGTGTTATTTTGTTTTAGCAATATCGCATGAATTAATCAACCGAATTCGATAAATTTGGGCTTAAACTCTTCGTTTTGAATTGTAAATTGAATTAAATAATGGATTGAGCCAAAAAAATGGCCATAAAAGTAATATTCTTGGACAAAATCATGAAAAAAATGGAAAAATGGTCCAAAATTTGAATTGAATTTTTTCACTCCCTACAAATCGACCCGCCCTATTATGTATATAAGACTACATAATATGTAGTAAAAAAAGTATATACTATACAGCACTACCTGCATTGGCTATCGGTAAAATAATAAATAAAAAAGTCCTAATTAAAATCTTTTTTTTTATTCATTGCTAAACTTAAGTATTTTGATTTTAGTTTTGCATTGATAAATATGACATTTAAGTCATTCAGTTGATTATTGTTCACAATTTGAAATACTTAATAATATCACAAGGGAATCAGATAAAGATTTAAAGCGAAAATTTCGATTTGTTAAATTAATTATCGAAATGGCAATATTCTTAAATGTCATAAAAAACGATAATTTACTTTTGTATTGAATTTTAAAGACATAGTGTAATTAATTGATGAGCTCATTTCTATTAAAACAAACACATCATTTATTATTATGATTTATAGTAGAGTATACACGGAAAGAAGTTTAGTTTCTAAAGTAATCAATTTCGTTTTTTAAAAAAAGAAAATCCAAAAATAATTTCCTTATTTTAACTTATTCACCCCTATCGTGAATAACAAGTGGAATATTTGTTCCCATGAAATTTTCATTCCCCTCGAAGGGAAAAAAGCAATCGTGAATCTCATGTGAAAAATTTTCGTCGCTATCAGTTCCAGTGAATGTAAAAAAAGAAGAAAGATTAAAAAAATCAAAAATCAGCATTTTATTGAGAAATATATCGGTTTGTGCTTTATTAACTTTATTTAGTTATATTCGATTTATAGGAGGAGCTACTTATGTACATACATGTTCTGTTCCCTAGCAAAAATAAAGTGAGAAAATCTAAGGGAAATGTGAACAAATTACGAGGGAAAAATTTTTTCACGATAAGGGGAATTTTTTCCCGTGAACATTTTTTCACGTTATTATTCTGCTTTGAATTACATTTTTTTCATGGGAGTTGTTCATGATCGCAAATATGTGGAAAGGGGAAAAATTACGAGGGGAAAATTATTCACGATAGGGGTGATTAAGTTCGTATTAAGGCTTTAATCAAGCCACTCATATACAAACATATTTAGAATAAGTAATTTTTGTATTGGGCGAGATCATGCAAAATTTACTCGGTTCAAGCCATATTTTCTGGTAATTTAGTAAATAATTCTTTCCGTGTAAGTTTCAAATTTTAATTTTAGTTCTAAAACTTTTTCAAACATTAACCATTGCATAGAATTTTATATAGAAAATATGTAGTTTAAAATTTGAGTGCTTTTCATAGAAATTTTTAATAATTAACTTCCGCTTTGGGCCGCTTTTTGCTGGCTGTTTGTCACGAACAACAAAAAAATTTGGCCCACCGCACAACCCTCCAAGGCCAATTGATAGGGCCATTTCTTGAAATCAACTTATCACCAAATTTTTATTTCAATGAGTTGGCGGTTGGCAATCGCCATATACATCCTGTTGAAACCATATCTCGTCCAAAACAATTTCATCCATATTTTTGAACAACAAATTTTTAATCATGAAGCGGTAACGATCTCCATCGACCGTAACGCGAGCAGCGGTTTCATTTTAGGAGTAAAATGGTCGGATGATGCCTCCAAACGGTACATTATTCTAAAATTAATGAAGTCTGTAGGGTGTGTCTCACTGCATATGCTGCTATTTTGTTTACTTACAAGCCCGTTAAGCCAAAAATCGAGAAGTCGTCGTAAGCAAATCGATGACTGATTTGGTAGCGTCGTTTAAGCGTAAATTGTCGCATTTTATGCCAGAAAAATACGTATCACACTTATTCAACAATAATGTGTATGAACTCAAAAATTTTTTTCACTTTTTGGAAAAAATCGACACGTAATATTCACATCAAACCGCTGTAACTCGTCGCGTTATTTTGTTCTATTTTTTGGTAATGAAACGATTGGCTAAGAAATTCTTGTTTATATGTCTTGATTCTACTGTTTTGCTTCTACTAAAAGTATTTTTTACTTTAGGCACTCCTATATCTAGAAAAATCATTGTTTGTTTATGGATCGGTTAAATCATTAACCCCAATGGTTTAATGTAAGGCCATCTGTAGCATGTTTTTATATTCTACCTTTTAATCATTCTGTTATTTAGGCCACTACTATAATTATGGGAAATTTTCCGCTTGATTAAACATTTATAAACCGATTGGTTTTTAATTTTTATAAGTACCTACATAATTTTAACAAAACATTTTTAGAAAAGTTTTATAATGACATATTAAACTCAATAATAGCATTACCAATCAATCACTTCAAAAGCAATACATGACAATTTCTTATATTTATTTATTATCAATTACAATCCCCTATTTTATTATCCCTTAATAAAAATAAATTAAAATTCTAATACAATACAACTATTTTACAATTATCCATAAATTTTTCGCAAAGCAATTAAAAAAATATTTTAAATATAAATAATTAATTTTTATAAATAGAAATAAATGCATTTTAAAATAATAATATTTATTCTACAAAAAAAGGCAAAAAAAAAAAACACTCAAAGTAAATTGTGCTGACATTGAAATAACTGACACAAAATTTTAAACAAAATAAAAAGGAGAATAAAAAAAACTAAACTGTGCAAATATTCATTATTTTCACTCGTATATTGAATACGGCGCAGTATATGAACATGAAATAATGAAAAATAGAACAATTGCAATGTGATTCGCTGCAACGGACGCTTTGCCAAAATTTCTGCAACGTCAAACAGTTTGAGTTTTTGTATGCACCTACATTTAAGTAATTATGTCAATAAGTATGTGGCTTTGGCACAGTGGGAGATTTGAAAATACTTTTTCAGCTTAAACAAGTAAAAAAAAAAAAAAGACTTTTGCATATTACTTTTAAATACCAAGATTTTTTACAATACTTGTAAGTAATTTACGATAAAATATTTCACAAAAATTCGTTGCAAATTTGGGTCATCTTATTGCAAAATACTAGATTAAGGTAGGTCAATTTAGGTAGGCAAATTTAATAACAGATAAGCTATACATGTCACTAACTTCTTTGTGGATCCCCAGTAAAAAATGGAGCTTCCAACGAAGCAGGTTTGTAAGGGAGAAACATAAACGTTTCGCTTACCATTGCGCCTGCGGAAGACATGAATTTTCATTATTCAGAGCATATAAAAATTGTTGGATGAAACGATAAGCCTTACACACTGAAAGTAACAATACAGTTATTTTTTAGTATTCACCCTTACAAACCTGCTTCGTAGTAAGTGAATGCCGTAGCACTTGAAATGTTATTTTTTTTTATAAAAGTTGTTGAGAGTTCTTTCACTTACTTAACTGCATTTTTGTATGTCTTATTGCGTAGCGCATAATTGTGCGCTTACTTTTTTAAATGTACCATTAGTGCTTCGCAAAATGATAAAATTTTTTATTGGGTCTCGACTTGAACATTTCATTGAAACCACATTTTTAAAATCGGGCTTAAATTAGGAATTCTGGATAGTTTTTAATTTTTGTAATTCTCAAAGTTCCCTACTTTAGGAACCTATGGCGCCCGTCCTGATTATCTATGAACTTGAACGTCAAAACTTAAACTCGGACACAAGCCCTTTATTGCCATCAGAAATTTTATTTCAATCAGACTTTCCGTTTATAAAATACAGGTGCCAAATTACCGCATTCGATATCGAGAATTATTTACATTTTTTCCAAATTCTCCCACTGTGTATCGTATAAGAAATGAGAAAATAACACACATTTTTATCTTTCACAATACACCTGTGGTCACAGGCGATAACCGCCTAAGTCGACTTAAGAAAAAATTTAGTTTATAATTGTTTTTATTAAATATTTCTGAAAGTAATAAAACTTTTGTTATAATTTTTATCTTAGCATTGTGGGGGTAAAAATCTTTGATTCTGAATTGCATTTTTTCTAATGCAAATTATTTTTTAAGAAACGCAATCAAAAACTGTTTCGACTTAGGTCGGGTTTTTGAGATGCGCATTAAGTTTAAACTTAGTTTAACGTAGTCTGAAACTCGGATTTTTCCGGCGAAACGTGATTTTTTTTTTTATTAGTTCATTAAAGAACAACATTTTAAGCAAAATTAAGTCAAAATTTTGTATACAAACTTGGTAATGGCGTCAGAAATCTGTTTTCAGATTAACTAAGCCTAGTTAAACTGAGATCGCAAAACCCCAGCCTGAGGCGGTTATTGCTTATGACCACAGATACATGATACATAGGTACATTAAAGCAAATCACATTATTATCAATCTTTGAATTTCTAAAAACTTCTTACAATCAACGTTTAAAAAACTGCAGTCAAAGTAGAAAAACTACTGTTAAAATTACTTCTTCATTTGTCATTGGCAAAAAAAAAAACTGTTGATTTTACTACTGATTCGTTAAATGTAAACAGTCGCTGTCAAACCAACTCAAAAACCGAAAAGTTGAGGCCTTATTCTGGCAATTGTGAACGAATACTTTTCCGATTCGAAAGCAATTTTATTTCTAATTCTTTTAGTCGGTACTGAACGAATCGAACTATTTTTCCAGTATTGTGAGAACTCTTACAAATGCTTTACAACAATGAAAAAATAATTTCGATTACTTTAGTATCGGCTGAAAGAATTATAAATAAAATTACTTTCGAAGCGAAAAAGTATTCGATCACAACTGCCAGAATTAGCGCCCTGCAGGGTTAATAAAGTTGGTACAATTGTACTTTTTTTGGTACAATTCAAAACTAAAAAGTACGCTGGTACCACCGTGACTCATTTGGTACTATTTCCAAACCTACATATTTATAATTGGTATAAAATTGCAACTCGTATTTACTGTCGAATGAATATAAGCGGAGTTTAGTTTTTGGTGCAAATAATCTTGCGAAAATGCAAAATGTCGCAGCTTTTTTGTATGAAATCTAAGGGAAACTCTTTATTTTTTGTTGTTGGTATTACAAAACAGCTATGATATTTTGCATTTGCTCTTTTGCAAGACCATTTGCATCAAACTCTGAACTCCGCTATTGTGAATAGATTTTTGCACTTGCTCATTGAACGATTGCTTATGCCACATGCTAAGTTAAGTATTAGCGGCAGCATATAAGCGTGTATTTTCTGATGATATTGACAAGTTTTTAAAAGATATAGGAAACCACTTCTGCAAAAGTTCTACATAGTAGAAGAGACGACTTCTTCTCAACTCAAAATTATTTTGAAACGAACTCACAATTTTTTCTAATATTCGTCAACAAGATGGTTGTCACGTCAAGAAGTAATTAAAAGAATCTTGGAACAGTGGTAGCCCGCTCCATTATTATTATATTCCGAATAAGTTTGAAAGAGATTTTACAAGCGCTTAATTAAATTTGATTATATTCGTGCTTTCTACTCCTTTCCTGTTTTTGCAGAACATATTGAAAATTGTAAACACAATAAATTTGGAAATGTAATCCGAAGATGTTTTTTTATTTTCGTTTAAAATTCGAGATTGCATTGCAAGTTCTTAAAAAGTTATGAAAACGCTCTCTGGCGGCAATCAAAAATAAAAATAAATGGATTTCTCGACCCTAAATACCGCATGATACAGGTCTGGCAAGACAAAATACAATTTGTTTGTCTCTATTCTTGAATATTTTGGAAAACTAACTATTTTGATTCGGGGTCGAAATTCATTTTTATCCTATGGTTTCTTGGCAAAGTTTCTATTTTTATGTACATATGTATAATAAATGATCATGAATTTTTTCTATCTATACTTTACATGTACAAATGAATTTTAAATACCTTTTGTTTTTTTGGGATTAAATTTTTGTTTAAAAAAAAAAAAAAAAAAAAACAAAAGATTTAGTACTATTGGGACCGAAAAAGTACGATTTTTAAAGTCCGTTGGTACGATACACTCTCTTACTTTTTAAGTATTTATGTTTTAACCAATTAATCGTTATCATATCGTTTATTAAAGCTTAACTAACGAAAAAAAATTATTTATTGGTTTGTTTACTTTCGTTTTGTTTGTACTATTTTGATTTTACTTGAATACAAACAAACACACACAAAACATCAGTTAAAACAAACGCAACAATTGTTATCATTTTTGTTGGTTATTCTTTTGTTTTTATTTAACGACTTTATACACAATATGGGTACATATGATATACATACCAACATATGTACATACATATTACATATATACATACCTATATATCTAGGTATAAATATTTTTGTTTTTGTTTAAGACCATGTGCCGCCAGACAGAGAACACTTTGTAAATATTGAATTTATCAATTCTTGTACATATATACGAGGTTGGAATAAAAAGTTCCTTTGAAAACTAAACACAATGATTAACTACCTAATTCACTAAATGCGATAGAACTATTTCTTTCGCACAACTGCATTTAAGCAAAAACAAATTCTAAAAGCTTTGTTTTTGTTTCAAATGTATTTGTGCGAAAGAAAGCCTTCTTTCGACATCGTGAAATTGGCATTCCGATTTGGATGCAATTTCACATGTTTGTTTTAACTGAACTGAAGTTTGTTTTTTTTTTTTTAACTGAAAACAATACAAATAAGGATAAATGAAAAATAGCGCTGCGAAAAATGGTCCCAGGAAATATGGACCCCAAAAAAATATTCAAATTTACCCCAAATTTGCGGCTATTTTTCATTATTCAATATGGCCCCAGTTTTTAATAAAAAATTAACCAAAAAAAAAAAATTTAAAATAACCCTTAAAAAAAAATGAAATATGATCCTTAATCTGGGATAATTCTTCATTATGAAAAATCACCTCAAAATTTTTAATTAATCTTTACCCCAAAAAAAGTTAAAATGAAAAAAAAAACTTAAAGAAAGTTTTATTAAAAATTTGGGTTCGGCTTATAGCCTGAAACTTAAAATTTAAAATTTCAAAATCCCAAGTTTAAAAATCATGAATTTAACTGCCTGCTTTTAGAACGCGAGCACAAAAGTGACTCGTTTGACTAAGATTTAAAGCAAAAACAAAAATTCAAAATTAGTTTTTGTTTAAAATGTTAGTTAAACGAGTCACTTTTGAGCTCGCGTTCTAAAAACAGGTAGTAAATATTCCGAATAATGACAGTTTTGGTTTTTAAAATCGCACAAGAGATAGCATTGTTGGGCCGTCGGCCGGTCGTAAGGATTTATTTCCTCTATGGTACAACGAACACTGGCTTCGGTAACTAAAGCCTCTGGAAATAGGCGGCCTTCGTCCGTGCGTAAGGATTTTGTTCTCTTTGGTACGACCAACATTGGCTTCGCTGACTAAATCTTCCTTACATAGCCGGCCTTGAGCCGGGCAAAAGGATGTTCTCCTCTATGGTAAAAAAAACAGCGGTTTCGCTAACTAAAGCATTTCTGCATAGCCGGCAAGAATTTTCTCCACTTAAGTATAAGAATTCAGGATTTTGAAACTATCCCTAGACATTTTTATATACAATTTATATAAAAATTTTTGGGAAATGGAAACATTTCTTAAAATTTGCATCATATATTATTAAATAAAAAATAGCCGCAAAATAAAAATTGTGGTTTTATTTGGGTTGATGTTTCATTCGTTGATATTGGGTTCATAATTCATTTCACTTAAAACTCCAAAAACAACCCAACGAAAAAATTACAAAAACCAAAACAGAAAAATTGCCCCAAAATTGCGTTTTACCTTATGTAAAATTTGGAGCCATTCTTAATTTTCTTTTTGGGGCCAATTTTTCAACTTTGATTAAAAAAACGGTCAACAAACTTTGCCTTTCCAGTTTGATTCAATTAAAAAAATAATTGCCAAAAAAATCTATGCACATTAAGGCTAGTTTACACTAGGAGTTTTTTTGCGACTGTCAAAAAATCTAATTTAACATAACAGTTTGTGTTCACACCATCACACAAAGTATAAACAGTCACACATGAAATAAAATGCAACCCTGATCCAATGAAAAGTATTATTGTTTAAAAATTTTTTTTTGGGATGTCAAACTTTTTTCCATAATACTTGTCATTTTCATCACACATGCATTCACACTATTAGATATTACTTGAGTTTTTGACATGTATAAATAAAAATTATAATAGTATAATAATAGTAAAATAATAGTATAAAACTAGCCTTTAGGGTGTCCGTTATTTGTATGGGCAATTTTTTTTTATGAAAATATTTAAGTCTCACCCCTCAAAAACTTGAGGCTTGATGCAAAAATTACTCTCAAAAAAATACACGCTCCTGGAACTACGTCTTCCCGTGCCGACATATAGTTGAAATTATATTCAATTATACTCATTGCAATTTTGGCAAACTAAAGCTTTTTAATAAAGAAAACACTTCCAAATTTTGTGAATGGACCGAACACTATGTGCCGAAGATCGAAAATAAATCTCCCAATTTATGTTAGTTCTTGTAAATTTTTTAAGGAGGTTGTTCCACATTTGGATGCGTAACTCTTTTCCTACTAATCTGATTCTATAATTAAGAATATTGGGGCAATCTCTAAAAGTACTTACAAAACTTAGCCAAGGTAAACAATTAGGCCCAGAACAGATGGTGAAACGCAACTGCAACGAAACTGCAACTTCTAGTTATTTTCGAGTTACACTTAAGTTTATGCCATAGACTCCTTTGAGGGACAACACACGACGCGACCATTTTGAGGCCGGTTTGAAATGCATTGGAAATCTTGCATTAAAACCGGCGCACAGTGTGTCGGCTATTACAAGCTAGCGGAACAATATTATTTCTTCACTTATTTCAATTATTTATTATGTATATTTATGTATTCCAGGTATCCAAGCTATTTAAAAAAAAAAGCTGAAAAATATGTACTGTTACTTATTACCTATTAAAAAATCCTTAAAAATAAAGGCGTCCAAATTTAAATGTTTTGACTTTTTCTCAACTTTTATTTTTAAGGTTTTTTAGTGGGCAATAAAAAAAATTGGCTGATTTAATTTTTTTAAAAAATAATAGGTAGTATCGATTGCTAAATGGACCCACCCTAATGTAGCTGCAAGTAGCTACGTCTACCTATGTCTGTTTACAAAGAAATTTATAGAAAAAATAAAAATCATAATGATAGTGTACTCACATTTATTAACTTAGAAAATATTATTTCTTTTTAAATAAATTTGTACAATAACAGTTTCTGTTTATCAATTACAATAACAAGGTGAAAAAGTAAAAGAAATATAATATTAAATAACTTTATGTATATATTAACACAATAAAATAAGAAAAATAGTTATAATAAAAAAATACTTAAACGTAATAATCACCATCAGAGAGTAAATAATCCTCCTCATTTAATTCGGAATGATGACTTACTGATGTTCTTTCGGATGGAAATGAAGGTGGGATAATCAACTGCAGAACCTCCAATGGCAAATAAGTAAATTTTCTGCGCGGTAACTCTATACGAGTTGATAACAGGATCAGACGTAATTAAAAGCATTCTCAAAAGATCTGTTTTTCTGGCAATACGTGACCGCTTCCTGGTGTGCTATTCACGGAATCAACGACAGTCTTTATTTATTGCCTCCTTGGCTTCTTCGGAGAGTTGTCCTATGGGAAGAAGAAAAGACTTCATAGCTTCCGCGCTGTGTACAAGAATTTTATGCACAGTAACGGACATGGAATACCAAGAATACACATCAAGTATAATTTTCTAGTATCAACACAAAACTTTTCGAATTCAATATAATTTATGTCATATCTCGATGACAAAGTTCTTAAAATTACATGATATCTACGAATTAGGTTTACGTCTAATCCTGTAATTTCGCTGCTCAATTCAGCTTTGGAAAAAAATCTACGTGCTGTGTTTCCATCGTGTTACCATACCCAGGTTTTGGTTTATCTACAATGAGACCTATACGATCTTTAAACGCTTTTTGTATCTATTGTGAGCGTTGCTTCATAATAGCTTTGTCGTTATCTCCCCTGACTTGCCACTTTTTTATTTCTAAGCGATAGCTGATGTGAAGCAAACATTCAAACGTGCGTATCCATGCATGTAAAGTAGATGAACCAAATGCAAGGCGTACTTCGTTGATGGGATATTTCTTTAACTCCTCGTTCATAGTAGACAGGGTGGCACCGAAAATATAACACTTTTGTGTTGAACAGGTGTCTGTTAAGGCATTGCATACTTTGCCATCAGTCATTGTTAACAACAAATCGTGTTTAACAGAGATTTGAGATCCAGCAACGTTATATAATGTTGGAAGAAGTTGACTGACTTCATCTACAATTTTAGAAGTTTCTTCTCTCGTAAACTCTTTTGTCTCCTTGGCAAAAATAAACTTAATAGGACGGCAATATAAAGAAGAGGATGGTCTTGGATTTTGCCAGATCACAGTTTCGCCATCAAGCAGTATCAAAGGGGCAAATGAGTATACGAACAAAAATTCATCTGTAGCGTTAGTGTTCTCAAATTTCTGCTTATACGTGCTATGCCCCGAACTCCCATCACAGCCTTATTTGCTTACCAACGTATAATATGAACGAGGTAACACACTTCTAATGACTTCCGTCTGAACTTTAACTAATCGTTCAGCCGTTTTATATTTTTATAAAACGATGGATACACTTGATGTCCTGCTTTTATTGACCACTTTCTTGCTTGTTTATATGAGTGAGAAGTTGATTTCGAGTCCGCATAATAAGCTAAAGCTTCGTCTTGTGTTAACTGCCGACTTTGTTCAGAACACTTAATCTTTTCTCTAGTTTTACTCACCGCGACGTTATGGATCTGTTTAGCAACACTTGGATGCCCTTCTTTTCGAGTAGCTAACTCAGCTGCGGTAAGAAGCTCACTTGCAGTTCGCGATTCCAAAAGATCTTCTACTCTCCGGAGAGAGCCGCTGATGATGTTGAAGTGTACAGATGGTTAGAACACATTTTTATTTTGATTTCGGATCCCTCTAACCATTCTTTATGTTTGATTATGAACATTACTTTGTTATGCTTTAAAGAAGTCCACTTTTGACTGAATTTTGCTGAAAGGCTTGATATTTTCATTTTGAGTTGTTTTAGAGATTCATCAGAAACATCGGACATATTGAATTTTTCACTAATATAATAAAAAATGCCATTGTTCCGATCAGTTTTGTCATTTTTTAGCCATTCTTCAAAAACTCCATTTTCGTCATAGCCACGACTCGCACTGAAAAAAATTAAATAATTTTACTTGTGGGCCTTTTCGAGGTCTATAATATATATCAATCTGTTAACGAATGTTGTAGGTATTATATATTGAAAAATCTAGGTGGATATATGTGGATAAAAAAAGTTGCTAATCTTTAAAGTTTACAATTAATGTAAAATTGGCTAGATTTTTCTATACATTTACAAATTGACATTACAACAAAAGTATACATCTTTTTTATAAAAAATATAAGTCATAATATAGTACAAACCTTCAATAGAATATTCCATCATTAAGGGTAACTTTGTCCCCCAGATAAGATACCTTTATGAGGTGATAAACAAATACATTTTTGAAATTCGCTACTTGGAGGTGTTCTTTACAAGACGCTATCAGTGTTTAATGGAAATTACGACATGAATATTGTCCCGCTAGCATGCTCTAGCCGAATCACTGTGCGGCGTGCAGGAAACTCGTGTTGCGTTTCATAAATTTTTATAATATAACAAAGTGTTTTCATACCCTACAATAATTTCATTACATTCTGGTACAATTTAGGTTGCAGGGTGTGTGGAAAACGATTGAAACTGGTTTAAAAACAATAATTTCTAAAGGGTTTCGTTGCAGTTGCGTTTTACCGTCTGTTCTGGGCCTTAGGGATTATTTTTTTTTTTTCAAAACTAAACAAAATACCTATAAGTGTTTTCTCTTGCTTGGATGTTTTAGCTGCGTTTTTTGAATAAATACTTTCTACCCACCTATTTTCAAATTCGATTGATAATTTTGCTTTAAAAAAGTTTTCAGTGTACCTTCGTATTTATCCATGTACATCAGCCAAATTTGTAGACATACTTATATACATATTTAAGTACATACTTGCTATTCTATACATACTAACATATTTCTATTTATTTGTATATTTATTTTGATAATCTCGTTTATGTCAATATTTAATGTTTTTTTAATCACATGAGTTAAGCCCTTAAATGATTTATTGGGTGTCATATTGTGAAATTACCAATATTTCTGGAATATACATACATAAATAGCTAACAAACGCTAAAAAGAATGCTTAAGCTGGGATCACACGATAGCCGCAAATGCACCAATATGACACAATTTTTATTGTGCTTTATTGACGCGCAATAATGAAATTGCACCAATCACATATTCTGAAATCACACGATTGCCCTGTTTTAAACAAATTTAATTGCCGCTTGTTGGTACAAAGCGAAATGGTTACAACAATTGCCGCAGCACAGTCACACGATTGTTCTTACTTGACAACTGCGAAAACAGCTGTTGTGGTAGCTTTTTTATTTGTTTGAAAGTTCTTGTTGAATTGTTTATTAAAAAAAATTAAATTTGTATCATATATTCAATATTTTTAATTTTTCGAATTTATTCTATGATCTAAATTTCAGTTATGTATTTTATAAAGCTTTTTTGTAATAGTTCTATTTCTTAAATTTTTCAGAAATTACTTTATACACTACCAGACTATTACTTAAACAAATTTTTATTGAATAGTTTTATTTAAATTTTTTAAGAAATTCCAAAAATTAACAGTCTGATCAACAATTTGTAATGTTAAGGTTCGCATAGAAATATCTTTAATAAAAATATTCGCACTGAACAGCTAAATATGCTTGTGAACATACATACATATTTTGTTCATAGCAATAATTAAAAAAAAACTTCAATGCATACTAAATAAATAGATTTTATCTTCATTACCTACTAAAAGAAAAACAAACAAGTAAATTTATTAAAAATATTGGCGCGAATTGTGTTGTTTGGTTGCCGCACAAGAACACAATAAATATTGGTGCATTTTTGTTATTTTTATTGACGCGTGGTTACATAGCAAACAGTCACACGATTGCCGCACCAGGGTTGCATTTGATTAGTAAAAATAAGCACAATATTGTCCTCGATAGGTGCATCAGCCATTTGGTTGTGCAGTCACACGATTGGGATATTAAAAAGTTTGAAAATTGGCGCATTGCGGCAATCGTGTGATCCCAGCTTTAGATTTAAAAAAAAATTGTGACTTTTGTTAATAAAATTGAAATCAGCCAGATAGTTTCATAGACCTTTTGAATAAAGGTCCAATTAGACGTGATATAACCATACCAAAACTGTAGTACCATCACCTCTGTATTACCAAAACGACATAAACATACCATACAAACCAATTAAATTTTGGTTTCTAAATTCGCCGTTACGTCTGTGGCATTATGGTTATGTCACGTCTAATTTGAGCTTAACCTAGAGTTGTATTTATAGTCATAAAAGCAATGCAGTATTGTACAAAAAATTTGCAATATAATATGTTCTTGGGGAAAGCTAGTTTCGAGTTTTTATAACACAAAAAATGTATGGGAAAACAAGTATCAAAACCAGTTTTGTGGCCCAAAATACGTTGTAAGTGGAAACGTGCTACAAGAGTTTAGGCCTCGTTTTTCATACGTAAATGTTGGGTACTCTTACGTTGCTTAAAATACGTAAACGTATTGCAATATGTTTGAAATAAAACAGAAATTTTTTCAAAATCTACATATATGTATATATGTATATTATACATACATAAATCGGCTAAGGCAAAACAGTTAAGAAAACTTTTCTCTTCTGCATGCGTACCGATTTGAACAAAAAATACACCATTTAAAAGGTACCTATTTACTTACAGAAGTGCACAATATAGGTATATGTATTTTATTAAAATCAGTTCAATTTAGATTTATAATGCTGGGTACACACAGTGCAATCTACATGCAATCTGTTTCAATGCAACCTCAAAATATCAAAGCATTTTGATGTTGATGCAATCTGGAATGAATGAAAATGAATTTAATTCACTAGATTGCGTAAATGTGTTGCAAGTGTGTACCCAGCATAAGCGTTCAACTTTGCTTCTAACACATCTGCAGAACAAATAAAAAAAATATTTGTTTTTTTCTAATTATCAAATAATAAAAAAAAAACATTTTTTAGAATATGTTGACTATATATGTATGTAAATACGGAAAATTAATTTTCTTTCTTTTAATTTTCCGTGCTGCATGTAATAATTTTTAAATTTACTATAATATTGAACTTAGAAACATAATATTATAGGTGCAGGGTCCAGAGTGAATCAAAAACCTATAAGATGAAAAATTTTGGTAATTTTTTTTTTTTTTTTTTTTTGTTTTTGTTAATTTTCGACTAGGGTTTTTAATTTCCCCTACTTTTTCTATTCCCGGGAAACGAAACAAAAAAAAACTTATTCCCGGGAATCCCGGGATTCGTTGAGTAAAACAATGATTTCATTAAATGAATATACAGCCATACAACAGTCCAAAAAAAATTAGCTTTATTAACTAAAACAAAACCAAATAAATTGTAACATTCATATGTACATGCATATTATATATTTTTTTTTTTTTTTTTTTTTTTTTTTTGGGAGATCACGAATTATCATATATATTATTTCTAAAGCACTTTTTTTTTTGTCGGTTGCAAATATCTCCCATACCACCGCATCAAATTTAATGAATGATATCTCATTTTAAAGCTTATTTCTAACACTAATGACGAAAAATAATTAGAAATTGAAAAATTAATATTTTCATTGATAAAAATTACGGTGCGAAATATTCGCACGGGTCATCTAGTAAAAACTTATTAATATTTAGTAGTTATTATAAATAGCAACTTGGTAAAATTAATTTTCTTTTAAGAAAATTTTTTTAGCATTAATTTAAGCATTTAAAAGCTTATCAGAGATTCTATTTCTAATCCTTGTTGAAATGTATATTGCCTGCTACCGAAAACGTGCTCTCGCTTTCTACAGACGTTGGTTTTATAGTAAGAAACGCGTCACACAAAGATTATAAATTTGTTGGCCTGTTACCCGTGACCCAATAGACGTCAAAATCTTTTTTTAAGATATTTTTAGGCTATTGAATTTTCTTAACATTTATTTTATTAAAATTTGTATGTAGACGGTTCAACATCTGGTGTTGGTGATGGTGTATCGTGTACATTTTCATTTTCTACTTCAAGAAGCTTTTTAGACATTTCATCAACAATTAGAAAGACCGTTTATTTATTGGCGTAGGAAAAATAGTTCGATTTGTAAAAAGTTTTTAGTAATTTTAGTAAAGAATATATTTTTATTGCTCGTTCTTTAACAATGCTAACAAATTAAAATTTCAAAAAATTTCATTTGAAATTCCCGAAAATTCCCGGAAAAAATAATTTAAAAAATATTTCCCGGAATTCCCGGGAATTCTTTCCCGCGTAGAAACTCTATTTTCGACCTATAAAGATAAAACTAAACTTGCATGGTCCGGAATGAATAAGAATATGCAAGGGGAGTTTTTTTGGTACTTTTTCGTTCAACATCCGGTACTTGGATTAATTTTCGTTAATATTAGACATAGAAAAATAAAATTAAACTTGCATTGTCCTGAATGGATGAAAATTTATAGAAGAATTTTTTGATACTTTTTTTGTTTTTCAATTGATATTTTCTGATATTTATGTATGTATATTGAACTTACAAACGCCGAATTTTTTTTCTATTTTCTTTTAAAGTAGTTACTACGAAACTCTTTTCACATTTAGACCATATTTACATTAAGCAATTAATGCCGCAACTTGCCGCAACTTTCGCTTGCAACTTTTTGTTTGTAAGTCCCAATTTCCACAATGCAAGTCTTATTGATAAACGTATCACATTTTCTTCTTTGAATCAGCTTCCGCGTTTCCACGAGTCAAGTCTTATTATTTATCTGTTATTCCATTTGTATGAATGTATATGTGCGATTTGACATTTTGCACATACAACACACACAAAAAATCACACACGCTACGATATTAACTTTGTTCAACGAAATTAAATATGAAAGATAATTGTCAAAATAGACCTGCTGAAAATTACGAATGAGAAAACAAAACGCATATGACGAGTACAGCAAGCTGAGTACTCGTTTCTTTTCCCCTCGTCACTCTCGCCTACAAAGTAGCAAGCTAATCAATAAGACTTGCGTTGTGGAAATTCGGACTTAGCAAGAGGTGTAGGGAGGAAAACGGGGTTGAAAAAGTTGAAAAAATGCTTGGAAAAAATGTAAATATAAATGTGAAAAGAGTTTCGTAGAAACAACTTTAAAAGAAAATAGAAAAAAAAAACTCGGCGTTAATTGCATAGATGTAAATGCCGTCTTACTTTTACATTTTTTCAAGCATTTTTTCAACTTTATCTACCCCGTTTTCTTCCCTACACCTCTTGCTAACACACAAAAAGTTGCATGCGAAAGTTGCGGCGTTAATTGCATAACGTAAATAAATTCATATATACTTAGATGTACTATGTACAAATGTACATAACAATTGATGGTCGAATTTTGACCATTAGGTTAACACTAGTTTATGTAATTTATCAAATTCAACATTTTTCATTTTTCGAATTTATTCTATGAGCTAAATTTCAGTTATGTATTTTATAAAGCTTTTTTGTAATAGTTCTATTCCTACAATTTTTCAGAAATGACTTTATACACTACCAGACTATTATATTGTATTTTCTTTTTACATTTTACCTTAGCCTTCCGTTGGAAAGCAATGAGGTATATTGAATGTACAGAAAAATTTACAATTATTAGACACCAGCAGAATGTAATGCATTTTCTGGCCCGCTACGGCCGTCGTCAGCATTCTTTGTGTCTCACTGGATAGTGTTACTTTATAAATTGAATGTATTTAACTCAACTATTTTAACAAATAGAAACTGGGAATTATTTCCTTCCGAAGGTAACTTTATATTATATTCAACATTTTTAATTTTTCGAATTTATTCTATGAGCTAAATTTCAGTTATGTATTTTATAAAGCGGGCCAGAAAATGCATTACATTCTGCTGGTGTCTAATAATTGTAAATTTTTCTGTACATTCAATATACCTCATTGCTTTCCAACGGAAGGCTAAGGTAAAATGTAAAAAGAAAATACAATATAATAGTCTGGTAGTATATAAAGTCATTTCTGAAAAATTGTAGGAATAGAACTATTACAAAAAAGCTTTATAAAATACATAACTGAAATTTAGCTCATAGAATAAATTCGAAAAATAAAAAATGTTGAATATAATATAAAGTTACCTTCGGAAGGAAATAATTCCCAGTTTCTATTTGTTAAAATAGTTGAGTTAAATACATTCAATTTATAAAGTAACACTATCCAGTGAGACACAAAGAATGCTGACGACGGCCGTAGCGGGCCAGAAAATGAATTACATTCTGCTGGTGTCTAATAATTGTAAATTTTTCTGTACATTCAATATACCTCATTGCTTTCCAACGGAAGGCTAAGGTAAAATGTAAAAAGAAAATACAATATAATAGTCTGGTAGTGTATAAAGTCATTTCTGAAAAATTGTAGGAATAGAACTATTACAAAAAAGCTTTATAAAATACATAACTGAAATTTAGCTCATAGAATAAATTCGAAAAATGAAAAATGTTGAATATAATATAAAGTTACCTTCGGAAGAAAATAATTCCCAGTTTCTATTTGTAATTTATCAAAGAAATTTTTAGAAGTATAAAATTTTTAATTGAAAAGACAATTGTAGTGGGGAATGTAAGATAAGATAAAGTTACTGTTTATTGTTGGTATGCAATTTGTTTAAGCTTTGATATCGTTGCAAATAAGATTTTTTGAGTGTTTGCAATTCTCACTCACTCTGCTGATTTATTTGCTAATATCTTTAGCTTTTCTTACATTTTTTGGGAGATTTTTTCATGATGAACTGGCCTTAGCAACCAGTGAAATGCGCATAGAAACTAGCTTCTTCTCCAACAATAAATTTCAGTGTTTTTATCAATGGTGATTTTTGGAAGAAGAAGTTACATAAAAGCTTTGTGATCAGATTTTGTTCTTAACATTTGTGTTTTAATTTTTAATAAGATTTAGTTTTATATATGTGAGTTATGGCTCGAACCCACGACATAATATTTTTAACATTTTTATACAGCTGTTTTGCCGTCATGCCAATAAAAATTCGTGCGAAATTTTATAACGATGCGGACAATTTCTTCAGATTTATAAAAGCGAAATAATTTTCCGACAGTGGACATACCACCACAAAGTTTGATTTATTATTAATGTCAACTGATATATAAAAAAAGGTTTATGTCAGACCCCAGCGTATTAAAAAAAAATTTGACTTTTTTAATAAATAAAGGACCTTGTATATATGTTTTTGAATACTATGGCACGAGCATACATTTTTTAAAGTGGCCAAATTATGATATTTGATATCGATAAATAAGGAATTCTGGATCGTTTTTAATTTTGCAATACCTGAGCTGTCCTACTTTGGGAACCTATTGCGGCTCTCCTGGTACGTCTATTGACTCCAAATGCAAAATGCATACTCCAATAGAAGTCCTTAATTGACAATTGTAATTTTTTTCAATCGGGCTAATCGTTTACAACATCCAGTATTATTTCCATTTTTTCAAAATCCCCACTGTGCGCTGCGTTAATTAGTTGTAAGCTTTGCTAACTATGGTAGTTGCGGAAAATAAGAATCTTACGGAAACTCTTAGCCCGTTTTCACAACTTATCGACCGTATAAAAAGTGTTTCATTATTCCAACTTTACTTTAACCTACCAGGTAGCTTCAACCTTTCTTTTACTTATTGCTTACCTTAGGTTAAAGTAACGTTGTAATAACGAAACACTTTTTATAAGGCCGATAAATCACACCTTTAGCTATTGGTAAGTTTCCATAACGGGCCTAAGACGGAAAATTTTTAGGTATAAAAACATTTATGAACATTTTAAACATAAATTAGACAAGTTGTTTATTGTAATTAATAAAAGTGATGAAGTGAATTTCAGGAGTTTTGGTCTTTATTACCAGTTAAAAGATCTCCCGCGTTTTTTAAAACGTTGCAAACATAACTATAATTAAACAAAATGTCTCACTTTACTTTGAAGATGTTATGGAAAACGTAATTTTTTATTTATAATGTAGAAAGTCTATTCTGAATAATTTTTCAGCATTAATAATTTAAATGTATTAAAATTTTATTTTAGAAAAAAAACTACAAATTAAATAAATTTTCTTCTTAAATAAAAAAAATTCATTAGAAATATTTAAAACGTGAAATCCCCAAACAACTTTAATTGAATTTAACTTGCATTTTATATAGAAGATTAATATTAATAAAATTTATTTTTAGAATTTTTTATACAAATTAATATTTATTTAGCTTTTACTGTTTATTTAGCTTTTAATGTTTAATATAATTGTCAAGCTAGAACAATGTGTTTTTGTATATACATAAGTATAATGTACATACGGCTGTAGGAAATATCGCCCAAAGAAAAATGGCCCAAAAAAAAAAATGAAAAATCGCCCAAATGAAGAATCGCCCAGAAGAACATGAAAAATGACCCAAAAAGTTATATATGAAATTTTGCCCAACAAAAACGAAAAAGGGCCCAAAAAAAAAATGAAAAATGACCCAAAAAGCAAAAACGAATTTTTCCGAAAAAAAATTAAAAATTACCCAATTTGCAAAAAAGTGGTTATTATTCATATAAATTTAGTTCCATACAAGTGTAAGTTTTATGTTAAAAATTGCATTCTATCTTCAACAGCTGCTCGGCAGTAAGGACAGTAATACCGGCTGCGCAAACTTCGCTAAGCTTCTCTGCATAGCCGGCCTTCGGCCGGGCGCAAGGATTTTCTCCTCTATGGTATAGCAAACACCGGCTTCGCTAAGTGCAGAGAAGCTTTAGTTATCGCAGCCGGTATATATTATATCCTTGAGGAGAAAATCCTTGCGCCCAAAAGTGTTTTCGTTATATATTTAATATAAACACCCAGAGAAAAAACAACAAACTTATTTTTAAATAAATTATAATTATATTAAATAAAGATGGCCCGAAAAAATGGGCTATTTTTCATATAATATTTTTTAAAAAACGAAAAATCACCCAATAATAACGAAAAAAAGCCCAAAAATTTTGGGTCACTTTTCATATGAATTAAGGCCCAATTTTACATGGAATTTTTTTGGGTGATTTTTCATTTTTTTTTTTGGGCCATTTTTCTTTGGGCGATATTTCCTACAGCCGTACATACTTATGTATATACAGAGTAAATTCATATAAAGTTAATTTCATTTAAAAGATACATATATACCTAGTATCAGTAATCAAAAGTTGTATAAACCAAATTTTAAGAAGATTGGATAACATTTAGAAGATTTATAGAAATTAAAAAAATAATGATAATCCGCAATTCTCCTTCTTGGCAAGAAAACGCCTCAAATAGAAATTTGCATCTGGTTCTTTCTGTCTTACGCTGGCCTTATTGCGTCGTCCTAAGCAAATAGCGACCTGGCTGTTTTAGGGTTGATGTCCGCCAAGTTATTTTAAGGCGACCAATTTATCCGAGCTTCCTTCGTATGATGTCTTGGTGAATCGGAGATGGGTTTGTTAGACGTAAAAGGTCGATGTAACAATCCCTGGCCAACAAAACTGATTATACGGCATAGGCAACGGTTAATAAAAGTCTGTGGATTTTGGTAACTTTTTGGCTTAGACCTAGGCTTACCAGATCAATATTCAAAAGAAAAAGCTTGATTTTTCTTGACAATTTTAAATTCGGTTAAATGAACAAACAAATTTATATTGTTGTTCAGTTTGTTGTTTTTTACAATACTGATGTTATACGTAACAGAGCTGATTTAACGATGTCCGTCTTTCCGTCCGTTGGTTTGCCTCTCCTTGTGTGTATGTTAAAAGGGTTTTCTGAAGAAGATTTTTATATCGCGTAGACCGGAATTGAAATTCGGCCAGATCGATACACTAGTGGCTGAGATATCAGCAATAAATTATTAATGCCTCTTATTTCTACACATAAATCTTTACTTTTTAAAGACTAGTTATAAAATAAATAAATAAATAAAATAATTTAAGAATTTGATTTTTCAACTTTTACATAAAATAAACTTGGTAGTGAAAATAACAAAATCGTTCTATAAATGAACTTGTTATAGACAACTAATTACCTTATTCTACCAGAAAGCAAGTTTTTAGCAGAGTAACGCCCATTCCATATGATGTAGGAGAACTTAAGTTTGCTCAGATATTTCATAAAATATATCTAAATCCAAAATTGATTTTTAAAATTGAAACATGAAATTAATGGATAATGTAAGAAATGAAAAACAAATAAGACTCTGACAATCTTTCTGCTATACATATTTCTACTATTCTTTGGGATACAAATTCTCATAGGTCTTTCCGACAATTCATTTTAACTGCAGGCCAAATTGTTTAACGATTTATAATGGTTACTTCTTCTTGATTTTTCTTCACAATTTAATGGAAACTTTTTTTAAATGTCGATTTAGCTTGGCAAATTACATTTGTTCTTGATTCTTGGCACATATTGAAATAGCTTGACAATCAATCCTGTCTGGCAACCCTACTTATGGCGATTTCTTTTCTGAGAAAAATATGTTACAGTATATACATGTAACATTTTCTAATGTTACCTATAATCACTGGAAATGTTACATGATGTGCAATTTCAATAGAACACAATTTGCTGCTTTTATTAACAACTATTACACCTTCATCATTAATGTACTTCATGAGCGATTTTTAAAGCTATTTGAGCGGTTTCTGCACGCTATTATGGCTTGGCAAAATTAAAACGATTATGAAATAAATATAATTTTTTTGATTTTAATGTTTGTTTGTTTGTTTGTTTTGTTTGTTTGTTTTAACGCTATTTTTTTACAAAATTATACGCGGTATGAATTATGACAAACAAAATAAAACATTGATTGTACAAATAAAGAATTAAGTACCAAAGTTGTAAAACAGGGTAGTTTGAACACCTTAAGTTAAAGTAAGGGTAAAATATGCAACATATCTTGAATGTTTTTCATCAACATATTCACAAAAGAACTTGAAAATTGTTCACACAGTTGTATTTTTTGTACAAACGTACACAAAATTGTAGAACATGTAACATTAATGCAACATATTTCTCAGAAAAGAAATCGCCATTAGACTCATTTTTCACAAGCATAAAGAAGGATTGGCTAAACGCAGGTATTGTAAATTAATAACTTCGTATCTCGGGAGTATAGACAGACCTTCACATACACTTCAAAAGACTTCAATCAATAAATATATATTTTCAAAAGTTTAGTAATAAATGTTTATCATAGTGATTAAGAACTTGATGTTTATTGAAAAAAGTTATTCAAAATACAAACTAGCCTTGGGGTAGAAATGTTTCTAATATTCCAACATATAATTAATTTTATTTTTGTCTGGAAACTTTCAAATGCTTTAGTTTGAAGAATATTAAACGCCCTAAACAGTTGTAAAACTGAATTAAGAAAGGGAAAGTTGTACAAAACCCTGCAGGCATTCAGTTTACTAAAAATGGTATAAAGGGTATTTTTTAAGACCATGCAACTTAAAATTATAGAAAACACAAAACAAATGAATTTTAATTGAACGCATTGCAGACGTTCAATTTTGTTCCTCTTTTTCGAGCATTGCTGGCTGCATGTCAAGAATAAATTAACAATGTTGACCTCCAATATGTCAATTGTTGCTGGTTTATCAGCACAGGCCTACGGAAAACAATCAAGAGGTGTCACATCGAACGGCCTTGAAGTCTAATTGACAGATTATTTTCTCTAATTCAACACATCGCCTTCATTTGTGAAAAAATTGCGTCATTTAAAGCATAAAGTCGCCTCTAAGTTGCGAAAATCGATATGGCTGATTTTCAAAGTAAATTTGGATAATTTGGTGGCGTTGTTCAAACATAAATTTATCTATCTATGATGATGTGTCTCTATGACAGTTTGTTTGACAGCTGACCTTCCGTAAGCTTTCTCGGGCGTAAAAAACACCTATTATAAAGGAATGGCAATGAGCACTTTGAACCTACCTAGAATTTTTGCAACCAAATGTGGAAGTTAAACACATTATTTTAGGAGTTTGTTTTTCAGTCTTTAATATTATTAATTTTAATGTTAATTTATTATAAATTAGAATAAGAAGTTAACAGTTTGATTAATATTGATCTTGTTTCAATGAATTTGTTGTGTTTTTGCTTCTTTGTAAATGTCTTTTATTAAATAAAACTTAAATTTTATATCAGGTGTAATTTCATTTAAATCGGGTAATTTTGCTTCATCTCAAGTGCAATTTTGAATTTTGCTGGTGGTAACACTGGTACGATTATATTTTACTTGGGGATTTTATACATGAAAATTAAACAAAGTACGTCAATATTAGAATGTTTTTTTTTTTGAGATAATATCAGTCATTATGCGCAACCTTTAAATCAGTGTTCGAAAATAAACAGTACATTATTTAACGTTCGGCTCACACACCCAGGAACGATATCTATTTTTTTTTGGTGATTGTGTAGACTACACAACCCTTAATACCGTTCGTTACTATTTTCAAGAAAAAAACGAACATTATATAATGTTCGGTTCTTCGTTAAAAAACAGAACAATTGTAGTGATACTGTAGACAAACATTATATTTTAATGTTCTATAATGTTTTTTTGTGTGTGTATTTTGTTTTTGTAAAAAATGTTTGGTTTTTTTACCAGCCAAAAGGGACGAACATTAACGAGCCGAACCGAACACATTAAAGTTTGTGGTTTTTCAAAAAAACCCGAACGGAATTAAATGTTCACATCTTTTGTTGAGTTTGATAAAAACAGTAATATTTTTGTGTTCGAAAGATGACTAACAGGGAACCGTTATTTTTTTAATGATTTTCTACACAAACACTATTAGCGTTTGTGTTTTCCACAAATCTACCGAGCCGAACATTAAGAAACGATATTTAGTGTTTATTTTCGAACACTGCTTTAAATATTATTAAACCTTATTTAAACGTCATATACATATATAAATTTTATGTCACCGAACACCGGGCGTGAGCAAAGTTATATGAAAAACATGAATTTGAAAAAAATTAAACACCTACAGCCGTATTCATAACAAAAAGTTAGCCACAGTTTGTACACTACGAACAACGAGCTGCTAACTAGAATGCCGATTAAGCTAAGCAGCTTCTTGGCACAGAGTTAATTCATAACGAACTTTACTCCATCCGCCAACTTTTAATTAATCAACTTTGAATTTTTATGATGCCACATTGTATAAATCAAAAATGCAACTCGTTTGCATTAAACATCGCTGGTTTGTCATTTTTTTTTGTTTTTTTCTCCACATATAACAATTTTAAAGGTTTTTAAATTAAAATAAAAAAAAGATATAAAAATATAATAAAATAAAATAAAACAGTAATAATTTACATCAAACCAACCAAATTGTTTAACATTAAACAGTTGTTTTTCACAAGTTGGCAGCTCGTTAACAAGAGTTTAGCAAGTCGTTAGCCAGAGTTTGGTAAGTGTATTATAAATAAACTTTGTGCTAACTTCATGCCAAATTTTCATTATGAATACGGCTGCTTATGTACTTACATATGTATATACTAACTATGAGCACAAAAAATATGGTAAATATATACACGCAGAGAAAAAATATGGTTGGGCATGGTTACGGCAACAACACTATGTTTAATGTAACAATATATTGTTGTCGTACACAAATAATTGTTATTTTTATTTAATATCAACAATATTATAGTTACTGTAAACATATCAATGTTTATCGCAATTATGAATTTGAGTATTGTTGGCCGAAAAATAATTATTTTTCTAACAACTTAATTATGATAACTTTCTTAACATATTATACTTCTCACAACCATATCATGATATTTAATAGCCATAACATGATAACTTTCTATACATTTATCATATTATGTTAAAGATGCAATCAAATTATTTTTACTCTAGCTTATTATGATTAATCATATTATGTTAGCGCCATTTGTAAAATAATTTTGAAGCAGTTGTGTCGTTTTTTTATTTGTGAGCGGTTAAACAATTAAAAGATAAAATTCCATAAAAAGAAAAGTTTAAAGAAATTAAAATATTAGCGGAGTTCATTCAAGTATTAGTGATGTAATAGTGCAAATGCAAAATATTGTAGTTTTTTTGTAAAATCCAACAACAAAACACACAGAGATTTCGTTATATTTTATAAAAGTGCTACGATATTTCATCAACAGCTTAAAATCGAAAAAATGGACACACGCGGTTGCCCATGAAAACCACAGAGTTTTCATTTGCTCTTTTGCAAGCCTTATATTGAACTCCGCTATTTTATTAACATTAAGAAAAATTGTAAAAAGCCACAAAATAAAAAATCGATGCAAAAATATTTTAAATTTATTTTGTATTTTTATGACAGCTATGAAAGCTGCTGTATCATAATATGATTGCTTCTAAATTTATTATGATTAACATGATGATAATATGATTACTTCTTAGCTTATTATGATTAACATGACAATAATATGATTAATTTCTTAACTTAGTATGATTACCAGAATAATAATATGATTAAGGGAAAAATATTATGATGTAATAGTACGAGTATATTTAGTCATAATATGATTCAATAATAATCTTAATATGGTGACTACAATCATAATTCTTATCATAATATGTTGCTCTTAGAATATGTTTACCACAACCATGTTTTTTCTTTGCGTGTACCTTTTTGAGTTTTATCATAATTTTAATTCAAAAACCAAATTTAATGCAAAAATAACAATAAAGTTTTTGGTTTGCATATTTTTAAGCACAGTTCAATATTATTGTGAGCTCTTTTGAAATCTTTTGAAATTTTGCAAATGGGCAAAATTGTGAGACTTGTTTCATGAAGCCCCTTTTTAACTTTTGTGCAATTTTAGACAATCAAAGTCAAACGTCAATACAATTTTGTTTGTGTCTAAAAAGTGAAATTTGTTTTGAAAAATGTCTACAGAAAGCCAACAGTCTAAATTAATTTTCATACAATTTTTTACAGTTCACTAACAATTATACAATCAAAAATATTCTAAACAATTTGATTAAATCATTTTTATTGTTATAGACTAGTTTCACTTTTAAATTATAATTATTGTTTTATTATAAGTTATACGTGAACTTATTACTGTTATTTACAAGTTTACCCGACAGCACCATAGGTTGGGATGGTATTATGCATTTGTGATGATGTATGAACCAGATGCACCAGGCAGAAAAAGTCTGCTAACAAAAAAAAACAAACAAATTCACTTAAAATATTACAAAAAAGTGATGCAACGATGACTTTTCTAAACTCAAAATTTATTTTTATTAATTTATATTTTCGCAGCCTTTTAAACAACACAAACGTTAAACAAAAATTCCTACTAGGTTTTAATAATCTTAATAAATAAAACAATAAGTAAAAGTCTGCGCACAAGTTTATTAAAAAATTTTATATATGGAAATACACACGAATACTATCAATAAATAAATAGCTTTTTATTAATTGATTAATTATTTGTTAAATTAATAACCAGTTGAGAACGTTTCCATAATTATTTTTCCAAAGAATGAACCAATTTCAATCATTGTGTCCCCAAGTGATATTTTTCAACATATTTTTGATGTTATGACATGCTAATGGCTTTTGCTGCAATAAATCCCATAAATGTAAAATGGGATAAACATCTGACGACTAGGGATTCGTACGCAACTGGTTTGGCACATTATGAAGCAACCCAAGTTTCCCAATATCGGCTGTGTAGTTGAGATCTTTATCTTGTTGAAATAAATAATTGTTCCCAAGGCCCAGATTCGCTGCCGTTTGCTTAGAATTTAGCTTTAAAATATCGACATAATCTGTAGTATCCATAGTGGACTCATCAAACTTCAGATTACTACCCGTTAGCCGTTATAAATCCTTAAAACACTTCCACCACCATGTATGTCTGTGCCGCACAAATTGACTGTACCGAATTTTATTTTTCTCATCCTAGGAAAATAACCTATTTCCAAAACTCTAAAGTGCTCTTTAGCAATTAACCTTTTTTTTTTTGCTTCATCAGCATCTCAGTATTCTCAAATTATTAGTGATGAATAAAAGAAACGTAGTTTGGATAGATTTTTAAAAAAAATACACTGAAACAATATTATGAAACATGTAAAAAAATTTAAAAAATAAGAACTTGTTTCTTGATGAGCACAGAAAGTTCTTGTACATCAAGAAAAATCAAGGCCGTCTAGCAAGCCTACCTCAATATCACAACAATACAAAACCAACAGCCAAAGCTAAAACAATCAGCTGTGTGTTTGGAACCCCTTATAAGCAAATTCAGTTTTGTTATGATGTTTTTCTGATATTTAAGGTTATATGATACTTGCTATTTTTTGTATTGGATTATCTTTTTCCTCAACGAAAAACTGCACATTAAAGAAATTTGGTTTTCTCAATGTCTCATTTGCTTCGATTTTACCGCAAAGGTAACCGGCACTCATCTGCCAATTATTTATTTTCCTTTTATTTGTCGTACAGATAAATTCAATCAGCTGACTTCCAACTTTTACATGTTTTTTGAGTGGCGTTGCCAGCTGAAAACAATGTTTTTTATCGGTGTATTGAGAAACCCAAAATCTTTATCGGACAGTTTATCGGTCCAATAAATTTATGTTGACATTAAGTAAGTGCTGGTTCACACAGGTCAAGTTTGACTCTTCAAGTCTCGAGCTTTTAGGAGAGAGGGGTAAAGAGAATGGAAAGGGGTACATACTTGACCGTACCAGTCAGTTTTGTATTTTTCTTTTCTTTTTTCATCCGTAATATAATAAAAAGCTACAAAGTTGAAGGAAAAGAAAACAAAAATTAATTTTGTGCATGAACGTGAACGCAAGTTCAAAAGAAAATTTAAATAAAACTGTTCAAGTAAACTTGACCTGTGTGAACCAGCACTAACAGACAGTTTGTCGATACATTGAGAAAATGGCCATTAGATTATTTATTGATAACACATGTATATTTGTTTGACATTTCAAGATTTTTTATGATATAATCATACTCTTTACACTTAGTCAGTTTTCCTATGCAAATATATTTGCACTGTTCTCCAATATAGAAAAAATACAAAAAATAGCAAGTATCATAACAGCTTTAGTAGTGCTTATATAATTTTATCTTTATTTAATTAGACTATGTATTTAAATAACACTGAAAAAAACTGTATTTAAATACAATTTAGTTTTAAATAAAAACTAACTAAATACGTATTTAATTTCGATCTCAAAAAAGGCCATAAATCTCATAGAATTTATAATAATAACAAATAACTCATATGTATATGTACATATGTCGCCTTATGGCTTATAAATCAGTGATTTTCAAAAAATAATCCAGCTATAGTATATTACTTCCTAGTTGGTATTCAAGTTGATGCAGTTGAAAATTTCCTTGATCTTGGAATACTTAGCTTTAATTCGCATATTACGTTTATGATAAATAATGCTAGAGGAACACTTGGATACATAAAATGGTGGGCAAGAGAGTTCGATGATCCGTATATTACAAAAACCTTATATATGGCACTTATAAGGCCGATTCTTGAATATGGATCGATTATATGGGACCCCATTTACCAAACTTATTCAAATTTAATTGAATCTGTACAGAAACAATTTCTGCTCTTCTGTCTTCGCGGATTACACTTTAACCCACTAACCTTGCCCTCATACACATCTCGACTGGCTCTGATTAAGCTCCCTACTTTAAAAAGTCGTAGAACAATGCTGAATGTATTGTTTATTCTGAACATTTTAATGGTGATATCTGCGCTGGATTTTTAATTAATGAGATTTCATTTAATATTCCTCAACGACCATCTCGAAATTTCATACCATTATCCATTAAATTCTTTAGAGCTAATTATGGTGATGCTGACCCTCTTAGAAGAATGTGTAACACTTTCAATCAATGGATTATTCGTTGGATCCAAAGTCAATAAGTAGATTAATAATTGCTTTTCCTTATTGATGATAAAATTTGTGTAATGTAATCAAATGTTAGTTATAGTCTATTTTATTTAAGTGTAATTTTAAATGTCTTAAATGTCTGTAAGGATTAATCCATAGACAATAAATAAATAAATAAACAAATGGCTTAAACGCTGGTTTAGTTGAACTAAACTTAAATTTATATGTAGAACAACTATAAATCAGTGTCCCATGTATTATATCTGTGGCAATAAATAATAATGGCTTAAGTTGACATAAGTGCTTATTAATTTTATTACATATTCATATTCTCTTCTTCAAGATCTATCACTCAGCTAAATTTCCAGTATTAAATGTTATTATTAATAAAACTATACGCATTTATATTTTAACTTACACAACAAAACACACAATTTATTTTAGACAAAACCCTTAATATCTCAAAACACGAAATTTCGACTTAAGCCATTAGTATCAAATTCATATGGTTTGTATTGGTAGTTTAAACGCCCAATTTTATGCGCATAAAGATGATTTGTATGTTTGGTGATTTAAAAATTTGTTGGTTTAAACACATTTTTAACCAAAAAGAGAGTTTAACTTGCTCTGATTTTTTAGCCCTAAGGGTTTATCGATTTATCGTAGTACTGCCACATGTTATATTTTAAACAACATATAATACACAAAATTTGCAGCAATCGACGCTAAGTGCCGGTTCACACACGTCAAGTTTGACTCGTCAAGTCTTGAGTTTTTAGGAGAGAAGGGAAAAGAGAATGCCACTTCTTTTCCGCTCTCTCCTAAAAACTCAATACTTGACGAGTCAAACTTGATCTGTGTGAACCGGCACTAAGTGCTGGTTCACACAGGTCAAGTTTACTTGAACAGTTTTATTTAAATTTTCTTTTGAACTTGCGTTCACGTTCATGCACAAAATTAATTTTTGTTTTCTTTTCCTTCAACTTTGTAGCTATTTATTATATTACGGATGAAAAAAGAAAAGAAAAATACAAAACTGACTGGTACGGTCAAGTATGTACCCCTTTCCATTCTCTTTACCCCTCTCTCCTAAAAGCTCAAGACTTGAAGAGTCAAACTTGGCCTGTGTGAACCAGCACTATGTATTTGCAGATATAAGCAAAAATGTGCGCTGGCGTGACGTTAAAAAACGGAAGTGGATTTTGACTTGCATTACAAAACTGAATAAGACTGCGAATTGAGCAAGACGTTTTGTATAAAACCTTTTTTAGTAAACTTTGGGCATACATAGATTTATTTTTCATGTTATAAAATTAAAAAATCTTTGCTTTTTTAAGGTAGGGAATATTCAGCGAAAAGTCTACTTTTTTTTAGAGTGACGCCAGAATGCAAATTAGGTTGTATTTTAGGATCATGTTGTTCAACCATCATTCCTCTTGTTACTTAATGTAGAGCTAGTTGCGCTTTACTCTTAAATATAAAAAAGTACAAAAAGTAGACTTTTCGCTGGAACTGTCCATATTTTTTTCAGTCGATGCGGCGCCTTTTTATCTTTAGAGCGGTGTAAAAAAAGGCATGTAATCATCATCATATATATTATTTCTAAAGCACTTTTTTTGTCGGTTGCAAATATCTTCCATACCACCGCATCAAATTTAATGAATGATATCTCATTTTAAAGCTTATTTCTAACACTAATGACGAAAAATAATTAGAAATTGAAAAATTAATATTTTCATTGATAAAAATTACGGTGCGAAATATTCGCACGGGTCATCTAGTATATATTATTTCTAAAGCACTTTTTTTCGGTTGCAAATATCTCCCATACCACCGCATCAAATTTAATGAATGATATCTCATTTTAAAGCTTATTTCTAACACTAATGACGAAAAATAATTAGAAATTGAAAAATTAATATTTTCATTGATAAAAATTATATTTTATATAGAACTGCAATAGAACTGCATGATAATACTGTTCAAACGTGGTAGCACAGGGTCGCTTAATAGTAATGCAGTTCTACATAATATAGTATGTATTAAAATCCATTCTGGCAATACCGCTATTTACTATAATGCCGTTCATTAAAGTCAGTTATAGTCATCATTTTCATTGATAAAAATTATATTTTAAAATGTATTGAAGTTACTAAAATTTCTATTAATTATTTTCATTTTATGTTACAAAAATGACTACTAACGGTGCGAAATATTCGCACGGGTCATCTAGTATATATTATTTCTAAAGCACTTTTTTTTTGTCGGTTGCAAATATCTCCCATACCACCGCATCAAATTTAATGAATGATATCTCATTTTAAAGCTTATTTTTAACACTAATGACGAAAAATAATTAGAAATTGAAAAATTAATATTTTCATTGATAAAGGATTTGTACGGGCAAAAAGTTAACGAAGTATTATAAAAGCATTTAAACATATGTATGTATGTATGTAAATATGTATGATATATATTATGATTTCTAATATTTTTATACTTTTAATAAAATGTATTGAAGTTACTAAAATTTCTATTAATTATTTTTATTTTATGTTACAAAAATGACAACTAACGGTGCGAAATATTCGCACGGGTAATCTAGTGTAAATGAATTAAGCAAAAAATGGATTACACTCTAAGCCGACATAATGTTTACATATGCACATATTTCATTCTAAGGCTGGGTTTTTGGAAGTGGACTAAGCTTAAACTTAGTGTAGCGTAGTCTGAAACTCAGTTTTTTCCGGCGAAATATGATATTTTTTTAATTTCTTTAAAGGCCAATATTTTAAGCAAAACTAAGCTGTTCCTTAAAAAATCTGCTAAAATCTGCTTTCAGATTAATTAAACCTAGTTTAAATAAGATCTCAAAAACCTTGTCTTAAAGACATGAAATTGCTTGCGCTAGTTGGCCGATAATTGGTTGGTCCAAAACCTAACAACTAAGACCAATCCATATTTGGAGGGAAAATAAAACATATGTACATATTTATAAATATACTTCCTATGTAGTAAAACGAAACTTAGCTAGATAAAAAATGAAAATGTTTACCATTACACAGAATAAATAAAATAGGCACTAATCTGTGGTGTAGGGTATCATATGGTCGGAATCGCCAGATTTACCTTTCTTATTTTTCCTTGCCTTTTATTGTGTTATTTAATTTTGCTATACAATTGAAATTCTATTAAACTATTAAACGAAACAAACAAAAACAATAAAGCGTCACGTGATTAGATTAAATCCATTTTCGTTGAACAGTCAATAGTCTTGAATCAAGACAAATAAAACGACAAAAAAAAATTCAAAATAAAAACAAAAATGTTCACTGATAAGAAACTGATATGTATAAATAAATAAATTCTGTTTCGTAACAAGAAATACTCGTTTCAATTATAACTAAATTTATTGTATTGTTATTATTGTATTGTTTCATTAATAACAAATACAGTGTAACCTCGGTTAACGCAACTCCACGATAAACCAAACTCGATTTAATTAAAATAAGAGCATAAATTTTAATAGCTAACATGTTTTTTTTAATGATATATTTAACGCACTGCCCGTTTTTAGAACGCGAGCGCAAAAGTGACTCGTTTAACTAACTTTTCAAACAAAAACTAAATTTTGAAATTTGTTTTTGTTTTAACTAACTCGTTTAACTTACATTTAGAACAAAAAAAAAATTCGAAATATTGTTTCTTTTTTGCGCTCGCGTTCTAAAAACAGGTAGTAAGTTTGACATAAGCTCTTTAATCGAAATATAAGCAACAGCCTAAATTTATGTTGGTAGCGTTAACCGAGGTTGCACTGTATATTCCTTTGTATACATACATACATATAAACTAATTGAAAATAAAAATAATCGCAAAATTTTAAATAAAAAGAATAATAAGACATTTGAAAAATAATCACTGCAAGGTGATTTAAATAAATTTAAATGCCGGACTTGTTTTTACTTTTACTTTTTGTAATAAAAAAGTTGTTATAACGTGGAAAAAACACGTGCTACATACTTATGTACATATGTATGTATATTAATTTGCAATTAGAGATTTACATTCAATTATAATTCAAGGAAAAACTCTACATTTGAGATTTCCCGTGTTTTTAATACATTGATTTACTTGATTTGTCAATTCATAATTTACAATTTGCTCAGAATGTAAAAACGATAACATAATTATTTTACTAAGTTTTGTGTAAACAGGTTATAATGTAAACAAGACATACAATTGCGGGAAATATGTTTATTTTTGGGTCCATAGTTTTTTCAGGGATGGCAATTTGTACATAGCAACAAAATAAACAATTAAAGCAGCTTCGTATTGCTAAAGGTTAGTTTACACTATTATACTTTGTCTTAATACATGTCAAGAAACTCAAGTAATATGTAAGAGTCTGATAGTGTGAATGCATGTGTGATAAAAATGACAAGTATTACGAAAAACAATTTGACATTCCATACGACTTCATCGTTTTTTGAATAATTTCTAAACAATAATACTTTTCATTGGACCAGGGCTGCATTTTATTTCATATGTGAGTGTTTATGCTTTGTGTGATGGTGTAAACACAAACTGTAATGTTAAATTATATTTTTTGACAGTCGCAACATTAGTCTTTAGATTTCTATCTCACAAAGTATTATGGAATACGTAAGACTTGTGAGATAGTGTAAACGAGCCTTAAAGGAGGAAGTGTAATGTTTATTTTTACATAGACAACACGAATCACTACAAAACTCTTTTAAAACTTCAACCTGGAAGGCAAACATTTCAATCATTCGGAATAGAAGAGGGTGCATCGCTTATTTTATTTAATACTTTAGGCCGTATAAGCTCAAATAACATCTAATTTAATGAACAACTACATTGGCCAAACAACCAAAATATAGATAAAATTCTACAGTGAGCGAAAAAAAAAATTGTGTACGATAAAACACGAAATTCTTAGCATGTGTTTTTGGAGCTTTAAACAATAAGTGCATCTATATGGTGTAGTTTTTAGCTATAACTTCCGATAACTTTCGGTATCGATAACTATGGTTTGACAGCTTAGAATTTTAATGTGTGTTGACATATCTGTTCCATAAGATTGGGCAAGTTATCATGAATCGCTATAAAAACGCTTCCAAATTTGTAAATTTACTTTAAAAAAATATAAAATTGTTCGTGAAGTTCATGAGATGAACCTCATTTCTGGCTAAATGGCTATGGCAATAAGCAAAATTGTCGTATCTGGAGCAAAGATAATCCTCAAGCCATTAACAAATCACCATTAATTACATCCATTAAAATTAACTGTTTGGTGCTGTTTACGCTCCGGTGGCATCATCGGTTCTTATTTCTTTCGAAATTAGCAGGAATCGAGCATTTCTGACTGAATTTTGGTTTCCAAAAACTTAATCAGGTTCCAACCTTGCCACACAGCGACAAGGTGACAACTTTATTTACAGTGGCTCTATTCACTAGCCGAAGGTTTGTGCGATTTAACGCCTCTGGATTACTTTTTATGTTAAGTCATTGGTTTTCGGCGACAAACCAGCAACTCTTGAAGAATTGGACGCCAATATTGAAGCCATACCGACAGATTTATTGGGAAAAGTAGCCAAAAATAAATGCCATAAAGTTATCTACCAATTTAAAATAAAAAAAAAAAACTTAATTCTAACAATATTTTTGTCTTGTTTTATCATTTTAAAGTATGAGAAGAGTATGAGAACAGCTTAAAAAAATACCCTATATAAAAACTCGCTTATTTGCTTCTACACTGCATAATGAAAGATAAAAACTTAAGGATGGTGCAACAATTGTGCATGACGCTAATTATATGTCACACCTTAACGTCAAGTTTTTTGCCCAATTTAATTTGGCATTTCGTGCACTTCGTGATTATTTGGTCAGTATAATTGAACAAATGTGTTCACAATCGGGATAATTGTGCGCAAATTTTAGCAAACCGTATCTGTAGAAAATGTAAAAACACCTATTTGGTGCGGTTAATGAGCTGGCCAAGCAGTTTACGTGAATGATTTTCGCTATCGCGACATGATAACGGACTTATTGTGGCCAGAAGTTGCGGATATGGGCCTGGACAATTTGTGGTTATAACAGGATGGTGCCACTTGCTACACATCCTATGAAGCAATGGCTTTTTTACGCGAGAAATTCAACGGCCGTGTTATCTCACGTCGTGGCGATGTAAATTGCAATTAACGACATTGAACCTCGGCTACGTCTTAAGGTAGAAGTACATAACACGCGTTAATTCGTCGACGTTTGTCGTGCGTTTAAAAATTTTAGCGCATGAAAAATTGCAAGTTAAACAACGCGCGTTACAAAAGCCATTCCTGTCAGCTGGTTTTTATTTGTTTACTTATTTGTGCATTGAAAACGGACTCAAAAGTATATCAAGGTTTTATTATTTTATTGAATTTACTCTTTTTATATAAATATTGTATGTTTTTTAAGTTCCTGAATAAGTTTTTCTTTCATGATTCACAAATTGGTTAAATTATTATTTTTATTGTCAGCAGATTACTTGTCAAAAATACACAACGCGTTAAAAAGTTCAAAGTTAACCAACTTTCCGGCGCAAACGCGTCAAAATATTTAGCATGTAGTTTGTTCCATGAAAATACACTAGTTTAACTTTTTTTGACAGATGTCTACAGAGTGCGAGCGCACTAACGCGTGTTATGTACTTCTACCTTTAGAGCCATTGAAAATATGGACCATCGGATAGAGGTTTGCCACCGAAGCCGTGGCATTTGGCCCATATTTTGTTTCACACATAATTGTCACAGATCTTTCTATCATGATAAAATATATTGAGATAATTTTCTGAAAACTTTTTGTTTCATTTACAATTAACATCGAGCGTTTTGTTTGGGCCACCCTTTACTGTACTTGAGTCAAAAGTGCATACATACATTTAAAGTTTGATTTAAAGTGATCGAATATACATCCCTGTCACAGAAATCAATACCGATCGTTTTTGCTTCACATAAAACGAAATCACTTTCGATCGAAATTAATTTCTGTGACAGGTCTGATAGTTTCAAAGAAATAATTTTTACACGTTGTTTTTGTTATTGACGTAAATATCTGAGTCCAAAATTAGATGATTACTTAAAATTCGAGTTAATAAAGGTAAAACTTTACATACGCTGGAAAACTGCAAATCTATTTCTTAAAACTTCATACTAAGATAATCAAAAGGCACTATCTGATTAGTAGATATATGAGAAGAGCCTTTGAAATGCTATTCGAATTTCGAACATATTTTCTTCCGAATCAAAATACAAATTAATTATTGTTGACAAGTTTTGAATTCGTTTAACCTTCTTCGGTGTTTTATATAAAAGAAAAATAAATACATATTTTGAGTCAATAAATTATTTACTTCAATGAATAATAATTTTTTGATCAAGGAAATGTTAAAGCGGGTCGGCCGCCATACAAAAAAAAGTTTTGCCAGTCAGCCTTTAGAATGAAAGATACCTCAATGAAGTTTTTTTAAAACAGGAAAAACATTTTTTGTTTGACTCATCCAAAAATACAGCACGTTTTGTTTTTTTTTATATAGCGCCACCATTTAAAGTGCTGTTTTAGAAACTTCATTGACATATTTTTTTATTTTATTGTGAAAGTCGACCCACCTTAGGGAACCTTATTTAATATGAAGTTGTTTCTATCACAAAAATTAAGAGAGCGATAAGTAAATCTTGTTAAAAGTGCCCTGATACATAGTAGGGTTCTCAAAAATATAACACTATAAGTTTTACACTACAGATACATACTATTTTTTAAAGTATTTTTAAGTTTGCAGAAATTGTCCCATTGAAGAGATAAGAATTAATTAGGGAAAAAATGAAATTTTACGCAAACCATTAATAGCGATATTCGGAGCATTATCATCGGACTTAAACTGGCGGTGCAATGCTCAAACGACAAAAAAGTGGTTAAACTTTTTTTGGAGTTTGAGAACCGACATACTTTAATATATATATAAATAACACTATGCCACAAAAAAAAAATGAACCTCCAAAATTTGCGTTTTCGAGATATACGCGAAAATCGTGTTTTTTGCAGTTGTTTTAGGTATTTCGAAAAATCTCGAGAGCTGTTCAAATGGATTTAACATTTTGCATAGATATCTCTTTTCTCTTTCAGAACATATCCAAACCGTGTCGATCGGATAAAGATTTACTGAGTTACAAAACTTTAAACATGAAAAAGTGATTTCTTATGTTTTTTAAAAATTCACCATTTTAATTCGCTCCAGTAAGACAATAAAAAAAATTTTAAATTTTTTTAACATGTATCTTAAAAAATATTTTGTTTCAAACGTAGTAAGCGTAATATTGTTATCGTCGGACAAAGAATTAAGAAATAACGGCATGTTTAGTGAAAACATCTGAATTTGAGTTTTTATAAAATTTTTTTTTTTAAGAATGCTGCTATTACACTGCGGAACATTTCGGAGATGATGCAGGGGTTGCCAATAAATTCATCTATTGAAAAAAACGAAAATTGAAAATGATGTCGCTTAAGCTATTTTTGCGGTAAGGGCTCGATATCTTTATTTTTTTAATAAAAAAAAAAACTTGTGATGTGGTGTGTAAAAGGAAATTGTTTGCATAGAAACAAATAAAATTGCAATAGAGTCCTAAAATTTACGACTGTCTAAACAGTTCCTCCAACTGCGGAAGAAAATTTCATAGAGGCTGATGGGAATTTTTCTACAACTTATTGAATATTGTTTATACTACTTTCAATATTATCAAACTAAATCGCCACGAGTTTTTGAAAATGTTGTACGAAGAAATTATAACCCCTTGTTTTCAACGATAATTAAAAATTCCAACTTTGCAACCTTCATTTGCACCACAAAGCATACAGAGATGAAAAAAGTGACGTATGAAAAATGCCTAAAGGCCCAACCACAATGTGCTTAAGTTGGCTTAATCAAATGTGCGAATACACGTTAATTATATGAGGCAAACCATATTGAACTTAAGGAAACTTTTTGCTAAGTTTAATGAAACTGTCATTTGCTTAAGCAAGGTTCGAATCTAATCGCACATTCCGTACGGAATCAAATGTTTTTTTATTTTGTTTTTGTTTTTTTAAATACATTTGAGAGACTTTTTGTTAATTTTTGACAGTAGGTTAAGCAAGGTTATGCATATTATGGTTAGGCCTTAAATCATTTGCGAGGGCAGCTTTCGAAGAAAGAGAAAGAAAACGTTTTTTGGGGGTGAAGTGGCAATGTATAAAAACAGGCCGCTACTATTAACACAAATTGCGTAATCAAAACAAAAAATGCAAAAAGGGCAGCTTTCGAAGAAAAAGACAGAAAAAAATACAATATTTTCTGTCTCGTGGCGCCTCTGTGTGCTCTGTGTTTTGCACTAACAAAAAGCCAAACACATATTTTTTGTTAGGATGCTGAACAAAAAAAATAGAAAAATTACAACGCTATTCCGCAAGCCTTGACACCAGGGAGCTAATTCTGGCAGTCGCAATTGAATACTTTTTCGTTTCAAAAGCGATTTTATTTCTAATTCTTTCAGTCGATGAATCTAAATTCATTCAGTTGAACAGTTCTCGAGATTTTTGGAAATACATACCTAAAACAACTGCAGAAAAACAAGATTATTCGTGATCAGCAGCCCCGATTTATCTTAGAAACATCTCATTTTTGAGGTTATGGCAAAAAGGTAAACATTTGTGAATCAGTGTAATAAATAACCTTCATTGAATTCATAAATTATTTAACATAAGTAACATTTAAAAAAAAAAAAAAAATTATATTCTTTGGCACTTAAAGTCATAAAAAAAAGGTAAAGCACCACCAAAAACAAGTCACATTAACATTCAGGTTTCGTTTTTTTTTTTTCAAAGTTGTTTGAAAATCTTTTTTTCGCCAATAAATTGTTTTTGTTTTTTTACCTTTAAAACAACGTACAAATTTAAATTAAAAAGGTAACCTTTCGTTATTTTCTTTTGCTTTAATATTAACGTGAATTTTAAAAAGACATAAATTTTCAAATAAATTTGAATGTCATTAAATTTGATAGTTTCCTAAACCAAGCAATATATTAAAAATTGTTGTGCGATGGATAATAACTACTGTTTATGCCATGAATTTTATAAATTATTTATTCCCAGGTCTGAAATTAAAAAAAAAAATCATATCGCTTTTTTGCAGTTTGTAAAAATTAAATACAGAAAAAAATGTATTTAAATTCAAACATAGAATTTTGTGTGTATCGGTCGAACATGTGACAAACGCGTGCACACTTTTGGGAAAGGTTTCACGATACGCTCAGGGAAAAATATCTGTAAAAAATAAATAAATTATGTATGTATTTTGTAACATGACTTTTATTAAATAGAAACAAATATGAAATTTCTTGCTTAGAATGCCTTTATAATTTATTGTTTTTGTAACATTTCCAAGGAACTAAACTTTTATTGCAAATTGAATTAAAAGGGTTTTGATTTCTAATCGAGTTTGATTATAAATTTGTTTAAAAAAATATTATGTTCAGTATTTTAGAATTAATACAATTTTTTTATTATAAAATTTTGATTACAATTATTAGTTTGGTTTTTTCAATGTATCAGAGATGGGCATGTAATTATAATGGGTTGTTTAATCGTCTTTCGAATTACTGGGAATACAAATAAATGTACCTATGCCTTAAAAAAAATCCGAAATACTATCCCAGAAAAAAATGTGCTCCAAAAGGAACAGGTTTTTTGTATGAATTCATACCTCAAATCTCTTCAAACCTGCTGATGGGATGCCTGATTTTTGTATGGGCTGTTCCCGGTTATGAGGAATATTTCTGCTGACAATAAGCGCTTCTTTTACCATACAAACAAAGCGCTTATAAAGTGATTTTTTAAGGGCTAACTATATTAACTACACTCAATTTACGTGATGAATTTTATGACGTCCAATTTTAGACGTCGTTTTTTGTTTGGTAGCAAGCGGTGTAGAGAAGAAATAGGAAGAGAAAACAGAAATCATGTCTATTTTTCTACCCCTCTTTCTTCTCTACACCGCTTGCTACCAAACAAAAAAATTACGTCCAAAATTGGACGTCATAAAATTCATCATGTAAATTGAGTTATATTCATTAATGTTTTGGTTTTACTTGTTTATATGCTTTTTTTAATTATTTTCGTAAAACATAATATATTTTTATTTTTTTCGCTTTAAAATCTTCTTCGTTGTCGGCACTAAAATAACAGCTTTTTTGTATGTTTTATTCTTTATCATTTACTGCTTTATAAGAGCTCTCTAATTGAAGCGCTTCATTATGCGCTTTTTCTCTGTAGTGTTTCAAAAACCCCAATTTTTTTTACTGGGATGATACATAATTGAGCCGTTTATTTTGAAAGTGGCATAAGTCATTTCTGCTTTTAAGTCGAGATATTTAAGGGTTTGCGTTTTAACACGTTTAAAAATATGGATGCTAACTTTCGAGAAGATTCACTTGTATTTGATACATCATGATAATGATATTTTTCTCAGTATTATTATTATTATTATTATTATTTATTATTATTATTTATTATTATTATTTATTATTAACTCGATTTTTTTTGAAAAAGTGACTAATGCCACTTTTAAAATAAACGGCTCAATTATTTAAAGTTTTTGCATTGTATTAGCAGTCATTGTAAGTGCTTATTCAGACGCTTCAAGTCTGTGTCGTCTTGAGTATTTAAAGGACAAACTAGACCATACTAGTCAATTTTCTTTTTATACCAGTGATAACCAAGCCCCGAACGCACGCACACAAAGATATTGTGTGCTTGTGTGCGGTCGCAGAGACTGATGGTAGTCTGATGTTTTGAAACGAACAAAGTTGTAATATACATGTGAATTGCCGACCGTGTCTGTGTGAAAAATACGATTATTGACTGGCTCGCGAGTCTATGGAGTGGTTATCACTGTTTTATACCCTTCACCGAGGGTGAAATGGTACACACATAAGTTTGTTATTCCGTATATATTGCTTTTAGACCCTAAAATGTATATTGGGTCCTTATGAGGAGCGAAGTTGATTTAACGATATCCGTCTGTCCATCTGTCTGTTTAAATGGATTTTCCGTAGATCTCAGAAATGAAAGCGACTTGGTTTGTATCCCAAATAATGTGTTGAGTAATCAGAAAAACATGAAGGCACTACTTACAATTCTACTGAAAGAACCAATGAATTTTACAAGTGATGTCCCAAAATGAACGCATTTTAAAGTAAGTCATTATTTTTTTACTTAAATACATCCAGAACAAAGTAGTTATAGAAGTTGTTATAGAAGTTCAAGAAGCTATTCATTTTGAAAAAGTAAGCGAAGTTTTTACTGGAATATACATATTTATGTCTCATAAGCTCTATTCAATTTTGGTATTGAAGTTCCGCCTGATCGGTCATCTTATATTATATATTAGTTCCTTTAAACTCCTACAAGGAGCATAGGGCCATCGGTCATCTTAAGTGTCATTTATTTAAAAAAAAGGTTTGCCGTTTTCGAATACAGATCGAAGAACGCGTAAAAACATTTTAAACCTTCTGCAAAAGTGGTAGATCAAAATTAACCACTCTTCGAGCAATACAATAAAGAAGTTTGAAGAAACTGCAAGCGTTACAGATGTGGGCAAGCCTATGAACCAACGCAAGGTGCTTACTGTTTGTCGATTATCGTAATGACAATATAATTACTTGTAACAGTTGTAAAATGGTAGAACGAAATAAAATTACAACAACTTGACTCAATAAGCAAATTGGCTGAAATTAAAACCTGTAATATGGTCAACATATTTTCGTTAATTATGACCACAATATGGTTACTTTTGACAAAATTCTGGAAATCTTGGACCATATTATGGGTTATATGGACCGTAATAAGGTTAATTTTAAACATAATAAGGTTCGTTTTGACCAAATTTTGGTTAAATTTAACCAAATTATGGTTGAAGTCGGCAAAATTATGGTTCATTTTAACCATATTATGGTTATATTGAATTATAATATGGTTGGCAGGTAACTTAGATATTGTTTAAATCCTACCATAGAATGATTATCTTAGAATATGTTTGTTCGAGTAGCAACTAAAACTGTATTTTAATACAACCTTAATTTAAATAAAAATTTACTAAATAGATCTTAAAAGGCGAAGTCAAAAATTGGCCATAAATATTAAATTATTTATATACCTAAAGGCTCAGTTAGCCGTTGCAAATCAGCATCTTCATTTTGTTGTACATGTGTAAAGCAATTAGAACGATTATAGGTTGCAGTAAGATGTTACGTCTAAATCTGTAAGAAATAGATTGGTTATTTAGTATTACTTGACCTTTTTATTATAATTATTTAAAATTGATTAAGCTTGAGGTCTTTTTATAAAAAATTATATTATATTTAATTGTTTCTCAATATTTCGCTAACCTTTGGTTAGCATCTTCAGGAAATTAACAAAGTTTAATAGAAACAAAAAACGATAACAAAATAATGAAAAAAATTTGTCAAAAAATTAAATTTTGAATAAATACAATATAATTTTTTATAAAAAGACCTCAAGCTTAATCAATTTTAAATAATTGAAATAGATTGGTCTTACTTTTTTACGGTAAGGTTAAGTTAGTGTTACTCCCGGCTAACTGACCCTTAAAGGTACCTATACATTTATCACATTTTTGCTCTGTAATGGATACTGTACAAATGAATTGGCTGTGTTTTATGTATATCCTTTTTGTAGGTTGCACAAAATATTGGATAAAATCAAAGTCGTTTGATGAATATTATGCAAAAAGAAAATTTGTTTAATGTGTTGTCAACATTGTACAATATACACATGTGCATGATCCATTAAGTAGGTCTGCTCGAAACGCCTGCTGATTTTTTCAGAGTTGTGTTTTTAACGTGTAATTGTTTTTGAAGCAATTGCTTTTGACGTTTCTGCCATTTTTTACACAAACAATTGCTTTTGTTCTTGACATCTTTATCATTTTTTACACAAACAAGAAATGATTGCGCTCAGACCTACTAATTGGGCCATGCACATGTGTGCTTTATTTTTGTTTACTTTAACATGTATTCAATAAAAAATTTCGTCATATATTCGTTTCTAATCTTTCCCAACTTAAAGAATAAAGTGGAGAAAATCGACAATAACTCTGCAGTTACACGCTCAAGTTTTTCTTGATAGTCTTTAACATAAACTGTTTGTCAAAATTTCCAAAAATTGATAGTTGTGACGTAGGCTGCATTCAATTTTTGAGCAATTTACTTTCAAGATGCCATCAAGAAAAAAAATTTATAAAGAGAAACGAAAAATTTGCTCACTAACCTTGAAATCAGCTGTTTTCTTGAAGGTAAATTGAAACACTCACTGGCAAGAGCATTTTAAAGGCAAGTTCGTATCAATTTTTAAAAGTATGAGTGTATTGGTAAAAAAGTGTCAGTGTATTAAAACTTGATAGGCAAAACTTGATCGTGTAACCCTCAAGTAACAACAGCGATAAAGTACTCAATAATATTGCAAAAGTATGGGTACCTTAAGAGGTCTATTGTGAATTTCGATTTGAATGAAAACCATTTCGAATTTTAAGGTATTTTAAATGCAAACTTATATTAGTATATGTGAATTGAAACACACAATTACCCGCTAATTAAAATACTTTTTAATTATTGTATTTAATTCCAAAATTATATTGATTTAAGTACCAAAAATGGCCCTAACATAAAACCGTAAAGAGCCATTACATGCAGTCTACAACTGGCATGAAATGCTTAACTTTTACACTAATATGGTGCTAGTGTTAGTTATAGACTCATCATGTTAGAAGTTTTCTCATGTTATAACACGGTGGTTACATTGCAGCCACACGATCAAGCTTTTCTTGATAGTCTTTTACATATACTGTTTGTCAAAATATACAAAAATTGGCAGCTGTGACGTAGGCTGCACGCAAGTTGAAAGCAATTTACTTTCAAGATGTCATTAAAAAAAAAAATTTATAAAGAGAAACGAAAAATTTGCCCACTAACCTTGAAATCAGCTGTTTTCTTGAACGTAAATTGAAACACTCACTGGCAAAAGAATTTTAAAGGCAAGTTCGTATCAATTTTTAAAAGTATGAGTGTATTGGTAAAAAAGTGTGAGTGTATTAAAATTTGATAGGCAAAACTTGATCGTGTAACCCTCAAGTTAATGCAAATGTTTTAACAACGCTTTTATAACATCAAGTTATAACAGCAAATCATGTCAGTTGTAGACGGGCAGTTAACTTGGGAAAAGAGAAAAAGAACCATATGATTTGTAATCGACTAGTTACAATAAAGTTCAAAATGACACAGTAAAAAAACACTGTCCGAATTGGCAATATTGATACTACGGAACTATGTACTGCGATTTAATTAAAGAAACGTTATCACATTGATACCGCAAAAGCATGTAAAAATTTTGAATTTTGCTTGGTACAATTTGTAAATATCATTTCGCATCACTGTTGTTTAGTGAAGTGTAGCGTACAGTGTGCCTTACATGTTTGTTAGTTAAAATGTAAATAAATGGTTCTCCTAAGTTTTTTTATTTTGTTTTGTTACCATATGTTTGATTTTGCACACATTTTTGCCTTAAACCGGTTTGTTTTCTTGCCTGTTGTTTCTGTTGTGGCTTTTATTTTCACTTCTGTTGACATTTTAAAGTTCAAGAACCGACTTTTGAGTTATGAATAAAATCACATACTACTTGTTGCTGTGCAGTGAGTGGTGCTATCATTACAAAATGCTGTTTCGAATAAAAACAAGTTTTTTTTTATATGTTGTTCATAGTTTTTGCTGTTGTTAAACTATGTTGACTAACTGACTGAATGACTTACTAAAATAAACTGCTACTGAATAACTGTAGTCGTTTTTAGTAGACAATAAAACAAGACTTTAATCACGTGACGTAAATTATGTGTAAAGACAAAGTTTACACTTCGTGCATCAAATGCCGCCCGTTGCTATTGGGTAGAAAAAATATAATTTTGCAAATATTTGAAAAATTATTGAAAAAATTAATAAAATAATAGAAATCGATTTTGAAAATAAACTGATTTTATTTATTTTATTTATTTAATATATAATTAGGTCTATGGATAAATCCTTACAGCCTAATACAAATGAGTATTTAACTTAAGTATAATATTACGTTTAACAATATTTAAATCCAGAGAAAAATCAATAAATTCAAACATTTCATTGAAGCAACAACACAGTTTTCTAAATGGGTCTGCCATAGCATAGTTAGTTCGGAAAGTTTTTATAAAAAGGGATTATAGTACCGTACCGTACGTCGTGGAATGTTAAATGATAAACTACTTAATAAAAAATTCGAGCATACTTTTCCATTTATTAAGTAAAGACAAAGTTTAAAGACAAAGTTTACACTTCGAAAATTTTAATTTTCAGTATGTATCTTCAAAAATTAAACTCTTAAACGCTTTCCTTTAATTTTCTGTCATACATTCTTTTAATTTTTATGTTATATAAGTTAACTGTACTGTTATTTGAACAGTAGGGACTGCTGTTCGGTTTTAACCGAAACCGCCTAAAATGCCTAAAAACCGAAACCTAAAACCGAAAAAAAACTTCGGTTTTAGCTTTTACTTTAACAATGTATTTATGCTTGAAGAAATTGCAAATTAAACATCATACTCTTACTTCATATACAAAAACTATATACATAACAGCCTTCAACAATGACAAGGTATTTCAAAATTCTTAAAATTCAAAATAAGTACTAAGAAGAACAAATGTTATCTTTATAACTCTTAAGTACACACCTTATTTGTGAGGCATAAACTGCCACCTGGGCCACTTGAATTTTGTATGGAGTTTCTTGTGGCTATAGAAAAAACTCACACTAACAAGCACCTCGGCAAGGCTGGGACTACTTTATATGTAGGAGTTTTATGGCTATAGCAGGAACATTTTGTTGGGAAATAAAATAATTTTTCGAAAAAACAGAAAAGAAAGAATTCGTATGTGTTGTGTATGCTATTTGAAACGTTTCATTTTTATTTTATTAACTGCAGTACATATATTATAGGAAAGGGCCTGACCAGGCCCAGGTACATAAAGTTTCTTTTTATATACTTAATAATTATATATAAAAAACTGGAAAAAAGTCAAAAAATGCCTGGCCAGGCCCACTTAATTTTTAATCATTTTCAATTTTAATCATTTTATAACCGAAACCGCGGTTTAACATTTTTACGGTTTTAAGTAAACTCTACCTACCTAATTCAGAAACGGATTTTTTTTATAGGTCGAAAGTCATCACACCTTTTAAAAACGATAGTTTTGGAATCTATCGATATTTATCACATACCTAATATTTAAGCTTTTTTTTAATGTTTTATAAGACCATATTTACATTATGCAATTAACGCCGCAACTTTCGCATGCAACTTTTTGTGTGTTAGCAAGAGTTGTAGGGAAGAAAACGGGGTTGATTAAGTTGAAAAAATGCTTGAAAAAAATGTAAATGTAAATGTGAAAAGAGTTTCGTAGTAACTACTTTAAAAGAAAATAGAAAAAAACTCGGCGTTAATAGCATAGTCTAAATGCGGTATAATAAAACTTAAGGAAATTTCCCTTTTCACATACCCAGCATACAAAAGTATTTAAAAATCTAAATTCAATGGTGGCACGTTGTACAATGGGTGCAATTGAGTTATCGTGGCAAGCGATATCAGCCTTTAAAAAAAAGATAGGCAAAAAACCGCCCATAGGTGCTTGTTATTCTCTTATTTACACGTACTTAAACATTCGTACGGACAGAGTTGACAAATGTGCAGATTTATCTGCATTTTGCAGTTTTCAAAGCATTACAATTTTTTTACTTTCAATTTTGTGATATTATATCTTAAACGTATTCTTAACAGAGGCAATCTTTAAGAGCCAAGCAAACTACACAAAAGGCTTACGGAACACACACTTTCCGTTTAAACGTCCCAAACATTATTAATCATTTTTCAACAAATTCTAATTAAAAAAAATCTATTTTACCACAAACGTGTTTTAATCTTTTGTCAAAAAGCCCAATTGACAACGCAAAAGGTTTGTACAAACGTACAATTTTTACATGTTTGCCAAGCCGTTTGAATAGTTTATTTGGCTTAACATTTCAATTTCAATTGTGGCCTTGTTTACAATATGGGATTTTTATCCCTGATATGTTGTTGTTCTTTTTTTTATTTTAAAGTAGCATTTGAGTTGTGAAATTGCTTTTTTAAATGTTTATGTACACTTGACAAATAAAAATTTTGCGCCCAAGGTTTTTTTTGTTTTAAAAGTTGGTACGAAATTAGAAGAGCTATTCTCCACCTCTGATTCTTTGTAGGTTGTTTACTTTTTTATCAAATTTTCTCCATCTTAATTGTGTTGCATTCGTAACAAATGATGAGGGCGCTTAACGCTCTATTGACCGAAGTTTCTTCCATTGATTCATTTATGACTTGCTGTTTGACAATTGTATTTATTTTTAATAAATCATATGGTGATCACGCGCCTGGTAACTGGATTTAATTAACGCGGTTCGAATAATGAACTTTGTATTTTCTCTTCGATCTAAGTAAATACATACAAGCACTTTATACAACAAATATTTATGAACACATTTTAATCGAAATCAATTAAAAAATGTCATAACTTGTCGTTTGATCAAAAAATAAAAATATTAACAAACTACATACCTACAATGTAATTTAAACAGTAAATTTTACTTGAAGAGAAAGTTAAATTGATATTATTGTTTTTTTACGCAGGCTTAAGTTTTCATTTTGACAATGGTTCTTATATGCAAGCAGAATATTTGTAAATACAAAATTGTTAGAACAACATTTTTATTCCGGGAGTATTTTTTAATAGACACTTTGTTCCTGGGCCAAAAAGAAATTTTAATTATTTTAACCAAAATCTTTGTTTTTATAATGTATATACACTGTTTAATAAAAATAAAATGATTGTTAATCGACTGGTATTTTTTCTTCGAAACTCCACAGCAGCAAATTCAAATCGACCGTTACTTGGAGGCCACACGATAAAGTTTTGCCTTTCAATTTGCAAAACACTCTCACTTTTTTCCTTACGCTGGGTCTCCACGTAGCAATTTTTATAGCTAAGTACAAGCAATAACGTCGGCAGAACAATGACAGAACAATGGAGCAATCACCCTTATTCTATTTGGCGTCGGCAATAACAATGACAATTTTAAGGCAACAGCAATTCTTATCAAAGACAACATCAGTTCTATGTTAAATTGGTATTTTGTAAGAGTATTATGACGCCGTTGACTATTTATCGATAATGTTAATAAAATACAGCACACATCTCTAATGTTCAATCAGCTGATTCATTTTGTTTACTGTTTTTTTTTTTTATAAGAAAAAAAATTCTGTGCTGTTTGTGCAAATTTTAAGTTAAATAAAAATTTGTTTGTAAAAAAATAATGTTTAAATGAAAATTTTTTTATTATATTAAATTTTCCCAAGTGCCTAATGGATTTTTTTTAACCTTTTTAAGATCTGACAGTTATTTTCGGCTGAATAAACTTTCTTTTAAACATGTGTTGGAAATAATAGAGCCTCATTTAAAAAAGGGAACGTTTGTTCCAAACACAATATATTTGCAGCAAAATTGCGTTTTTTGGCCCAGGGATCGTACCAGCTCAGCGTTGGAAATTATTTCCACTTTTGACTGTCCCAGCCACAAGTTTAAAAATTTTGGCTGAGATTCTGGAAGCCATGAAGAGAGAACTTTGTCCACAATGCATAAATTAAAGTTGCAGTTCTTTGAAAAGCAGCATTTCCAGGTGTAATTGGCTGTGTGGACGGAAGACACATCAAAATTTTAGCTAAAAAAAAAACAAGACCACCATCTCTTCTTTAATCGCAAGGGATATTTAATTTATTAGGAAAAGAGACCCTGCATAATCCTCTGGCTAGTAATGGATTTTTTACAAGCTCTTCCACTAGCTTCTCGAACTGGCACTTAGTTGTTACTTTAATTTTTTCAATTATATCCACAAAAAATATATCAAAACACAACACAAATGAAGAAAAATATCAAAACCGCCCAAGAAATAATGATTGCAGCCAACCATAACGTAAAATTTTTAAAACACGACACAAAGCAGCACAAGACAACACTAAAAATGCCGACGACAAAATCAAGGGCAATTTAAGGCAACAGCAACGCCAATTTTTCTTAGAAAATACCAAACATATGTTAACAGTCATCGCAATATGGCAATATTGCCAACGGGAATACGAAATTGAAACAAAACATAAAAAACGGCGTTGTTTGCTGTTGACGACGCCAAATAGAATAAGGGTGAATAATTGCTGACTATATTGCTGGAGAACACTTGAAATTGCTTTGCCATAAACAAACGTACAGAGAAATGAAATGTCAGATAAATGACAACTCATTTTACAGCAGATTGCTAAGCAATAATTGCTCAAGCAATAAGAAGAGCAATCATTGCGCAATGGATTGCCACACATGGCAATATGTGGTCTATACGTTGCAAGTTTAAATGAGCAATCAAATTTGACGTTTGCCGCAATAAATATTGCTACGTGGAGACCCGGTGTAACACACTCACACTTATTAAATTGACCACGAGATTGCGTTTAATTTCACCTCTCCATTTGTTAGACAATTTTACTTTCAATTTAACAGCTTGATGACATCTTATGCTGGGTACACACTATGCAACGAATTTACGCAATCTAGTGAATGAAATTCTGTGTCTGTACCCAGTATTAAAGGTAAATTGCTTACAAATTGAGTGCAGCCTAGGTCGCAGCCTTTAATTTATGTAAATTTTGTCAAGCAGGTGTAACACACTCACACTTATTAAATTGACCACGAGATTGCGTTTAATTTCACCTCTCCATTTGTTAGACAATTTTACTTTCAATTTAACAGCTTGATGACATCTTATGCTGGGTACACACTATGCAACGAATTTACGCAATCTAGTGAATGAAATTCTGTGTCTGTACCCAGCATTAAAGGTAAACTGCTTACAAATTGAGTGCAGCCTACGTCGCACAGTGCTTTGGCCCATAGACATAAATCAAAAAAAAAACAAGTCTTATATTGTGCTTAAAAATGTACAGATCGATAGATAACAAAATAATTAAAATGAATTTTGAATAATTTTTAAGATTTAACTCTTTTTGGCGGCGCTAGAGGGCGCCAAAGTTTGAGAATTTATAGTAAAAATGGCCAAACAACTACTTGAGTTTTACATGCTTTAGGAAAACTGTTGTAAAACTGTTGTTTTTTAAAGCACGAGATTGAAATTTTTTTCTGTAGTAGTTTACTATATTTAGAACTAACTGTAAAAAATTTTTATTGATTTATTTTCTCATAAGTGTTTTTTTATTGGTTTGAAAAATGCTTATTATTTACTTAAGCTCTAAAAATTTTCTAACTTTGATGGAATATTAAAAAAAAAAGAAAAATATGGTCTATGGGTTTTTTTCTGATTTCGAATATTTAGACTGTTTTCTAATAACTACAAAAAAAAAATTGAAAAAATTTTACCACAACTTGAAAAAAAAAACTTTTTTTAAATGGCTATTTTCATGATTTTTGATCAAATTTTGATAGTTTTCAGGAGTTTAAAAGACAATTAACTACAAATACTGTGAAATATTAATTCAAACTTATACCATTCAATAAAAAACAACAAAAATCAAAATATGTATAAAAAATTGTTTGTGTTTGTCTGCATTTTACGGCATAAGAGGGCGCTGAAATCACAAATGCCCTTGGTTTTTTATTGTTTCAAGAAAATAATTGTTAAAAATTAATTTTTTGGATTACGAGATTCAAATTTTTTTCTGTAACAGCTAACTATATTCTAAACCATCTATAAAAAAATTTTACTGGAATTATGCTCCTATACATATTTTTTAATGGTTTGAAAAATGCTTATTATTTAGTTAAGCTCTAAAAATTTCTTAACTTTGATGGAATATTAAAAAAAAAAGAAAAATATGGTCTATGGGTTTTTTTCTGATTTCGAATATTTAGACTGTTTTCTAATAACTACAAAAAAAAAATTGAAAAAATTTTACCACAACTTAAAAAAAAATTTATTTAAAAAAAATGCTATTTTCGTGATTTTTGCTCAAACTTTCATAGATTGAATTAGTTAAAAAAAAATAAACTAGGAACATAATAAGAAAAAAATCCAAATATATATACTATTGAATTAGAAAAATTGGCAAGATAAATTAAAAAAAATTAGTATAACAGTTGTGTCTGTTTCTTTTTGTCGACACAAGATGGCGCTAAATTCCCAGATGACGTTTGTTTTTCATCGTATAAAGAATATTTTCAAAATGTGACTTAGTGCCGTTATTTTTTATTTAAATTGAAGATGGTTACGTGACAGAAGTTTTTTTTTGGTAACAGCCTTTGTTTGTAGTAAGAGCAATTCTATTGTGGAGTGTTCGAAAATATTGCATACAGGGTTTTAAATTTAAAAGAAAATAAAAATTTTCTATTAAAATGTTAAATCAATTTATATATTTAATAAATACTTACTTTTACAAACGAGTAAAAGTGAGGGCGCGTGGTTCAAAAAATGAACATGCACATCTCTAATCAATTTTATTGCAATCAAAATCAGCTTATCAAATTTTATTGGAATCTTTCTATTTTTAAACATAGCTCCCATACAAATCATTCTCCCGAAAATAGCTTTTAATGCCAGCTTCCTTAAAAATATATGTAGTAACATACCAATATAAACCATAGGTTACATATAAACCCTCATCCAAAAAACCCATATATGAAGATGAAGATATCTAAATAATATTCGGCAGAAAGAACTTTGAAACGAATCTTAACCTCATAACATAATTTTGTTCTGGTGGGTCCATGATTGCCCATGGGTCCCAAATAGATTACAATCTAGGAACTTTGTTTTTAAATACTATGCTATAGGATATCACATGGTCGGGCTTGACCGATTATACTTTCTTACTTGTTATTTTTGCACGAGCATTTTAAGCGTTTTTCACTCATTTTTTATTAAATGATGTTTTTGTATTTTTCACATTTATAATCCGATTCTACCAAAATTTGGCACACATATATATCTAACAAATATGAATTTTCATACCAAATTTTATTACGATCGGATAATTTTTGGAAGTGTTATAACATTTTTAAGAAAAAGGATATATGGCAGGACCTTGAATCCTTGTTCAGATTTAAGTGAAAATTTGCACATACGTTGCTAGTTGTGTGTGTATTAGTATGACAATTTTTTGTAGTTTTGTGGGCATTATTGAAGCTAAAATTACATTTTTCCATTTCAGGACACATGGGAGGTAGGCGTGTCCTTGGACCGATTTGTCCCAAAAAATTCACATTTTTCTTAACTAAGCTATTCTATGCTTGTGTACCAAATTTCAAAAATTTCTGACAACTCCTTCTATTTATGTCCCTTCGTTATATGGGGACAAAGCACTGTGCGTCGCAGCCTTTAATTTATGTAAATTTTGTCAAGCAGTATATGTAAAAGACTGTCAAGAAAAATTTGATCGTGTGGCCGAAGGGTTAAATGTGGGGCACTAAGTTGTCATATGTTATTCCAAGATTCTAGAGTTGCTAACACTTTATTTTACAAACGACAGTAAATTAAAACCTTGCGTTAATAATGGGACACCATTAAGTTATTCGGTGCTTATTAAAATTTGAATCCACTGAGCTCTAATTTTTTAAAATAAATATGAATTTCTCTTTTACTAACTCAGCTCAATTTAAGGTACATTTACACAAGGTATATACACTAGAGGAGCCTATGCTTGCTAACCCTTTTTTTATGTAATTTTATAGTCTTCTATATATCAAATCCATGTATGCTATCTGTCATAGAAAAAAGGGACAGCTGGCATCCTAGTGCATATATGTAGCTAGTGTAAATGTACCTTGACTTAATTGTTCAGATGTGAAATTTTATAAGACAAGAAGCATTTGTGTGTTTGTCTTTCATTAAAAAAAACCTTTGTTTTCGCAAATAAAAATTTAACCCAAAATAGGATTTAAACTGCACGATTTGGCAAATTAGATTAAAATTATAACTATGTGGTCATTTTCTTATAACGACCTTAATATGAATTGCGGGGTTTCTAGGTATTTACTTTTAACTTCATTTACTATGAAATCGAGATTAGTTATCTCGACATTTTTTGTTACTCCAAAAATCACTATCATTTTTGTCGCCCTTTTAAATTGTTATGTGTCTAAAATATTCTCCCAACTCGATAAACTTTCTTCTTCGGCCTTTTTATACCCTCTACCTTTAGTTGTGAAGAGGGTATACTAAGTTTTTTTTAATCTTCATCTAAGATCCCATAAATTGTATATGTGTATTCTGGGTCCTTGAGTAATTCAATTTAGCTATGTCCATCTTTTGAAAACACCCTCACTTTCAGTTTTGGCATCAAAATCCAGCATAATTGGGTTAGTAGGAAAAGAGTTAAAGACCCAAATGATATTTCTAATAAGATTTCTGTATGACGTGCTAAATGCCCAATTTTTTCCATATATTTGATAAATACACTGAAATTTATTGTTGAGGGAAAGCTAGCTTCCATGCGCATTTCACTGGTTGCTTAGGCCAGATCATCAGGAAACCTTTTCCAAAGATTTTAGAAAAGCTAAAAATATTCTACAAATAAAACCATAAAGCGAATGAAAATTAAAAACACTCAAAGTCTAACTTGTAACAATATCGAGACTCGAATTGTTGATGTAAGTGGATAAAAAGAAGGAAAAACAAAATTAAGAAAAAAATTGCTTCATTTTATTGTTTTCGTAACCTGGGGTTTACACGTGAAAGTACTTTCTTGAAAGTAGAGTATACGTATTATCAACGGAAAATTGAAGACACAGCCGATTGGCTGAAAGTGCAAAAATTGTGTGAGTGTTGGTGAAAATGTTTGAGTATATTGCAACTTTCAAGAAACTACTTTCACGTGTAAATGCTAGGTAAGCAAAAATTATTATTTATAACAAACTAGCTGACCCGGCAAACATTGTTTTGCCTAGAAAAGTATTGTTTTTGTGTATATTTAAAATCGGTGCAGATAATTTATCTTTATTTACAAAAAAAAAAAAAAAAAAGAATATGAAAATGTAAATTTTAAGTAAACTCTTGAATAAGTTAAGAGAATATCATTGAAGCACTTTGTGATAAACAATATTTTTCGTTTTGTTGGCAGTTGCGAAAATGAACAAAGAGGATGGCTTTCCGACACGGGAACATGCGACATAGAGTTGACCGTGTGAAAAAAATGATTGCCCTTGGGATTTGTTGATTGTCATGGCGAATGCGAGACGAATTGGAAATTGGATTCGTTTTAAATCGAATAGCATATCGGTTAGGATCATTGGAATTCTCGGAATGAGAACTTCCTCTCCATTAAACTTTCCTTTTAGCATATGTATGAGAAAATGAATTTTCTATATAATTTCTTTTTTCTGGAATATTTTAGACATCTTTTGCTAACAGATCAAAGCATGATCAATTGCATAGCTTACGATTTGATTCATTTTCAATGGCACTTCTTGTCGGAAATTGTTCATACCAACATAGAAACCTCTGCCGGCTCATGCGCAACAACTTTACTAAAGACCATAGCATGATCAAATGATATAATTTATTTTGAATAATTTTCAATGGTGCCGCCTATCGGAAATTGGTCATGCCAACCTAGGAACCTTTGTATGGTAATGCTCAACAGCCGTGCTAAAGATCATAGCATGATCAACTCATTTCGAGTCATTTTCAGTGGCGCCACCTGTCTGAAATTGGTTATATCAACTTATAAACCTTCGCCGGCTCAAGCTCAACAACTTTGTCAAATGCAGAGTTTACTATTTTTCTTACTTGGTCAGAGACCACCGAATTGGTACGAATCAACGAAATCGGTCCAGCCGTTCTTTAGTTATAAACGTAGTAACTTGCGCCACTTTCTTTTATATATGTATATAGATTATTTTGTTTACTTCAAAGATATTAAAAATAATTACAATTTATTTTTAGATAAAGCGAATTTTCGAATTTTCGCATTCAGACCCGCCATTAGCTTCTTGACACGTACTCTTAAAACTTTTTTGCAGCATTATTCCAACTTACACACACTTTTATTCTGTCTTTAGCTTTTTTGGATGTTTTTTTCAGCATTTGTTTGATAATTGCCCAAAACTTTTCTAGCGGGCGCAATTCAAGGCAATTAAGGAGGTTACAAGTTTTCGGCACAAAATGTATAGTTTTACTTTTATACCAATCCACTTATTAGAGTAATGTTTGATAGCCAAATCGAGCCCGAATATAGAAGTGATATTGTGCTGCTTATTCATCGGCAACAGTCTTTTCTGAAGGCATTCTTTTGTATAAAGTTCTTGATTTAAGGTACCCGTACTAACAAACGGTTTTGTCATATAATCACAACTACATACATATTCCTTGGCAAACCAAATATCTTTTTACATATTTATCCATCTTTTTAAATTTTACTATCTTCTTAACACTATAAGCTTACATATGCTGTATAATATTGTTTTCCTAGAAATTGTTGAAAATCTGCTTTCACGTAAGTTTCATCGTCCATTATTACGCACCCTTTAACATTGGCCAGAACTGTTCGAAGAAGTTCCAGAAGGTCGACACCAGATCAAGGTTTTCTATCAAAAGACTGGTTCTTCTGGAATCTAATTATAACATTTCTAGAGGTTGCCCGAGACGTACCAAATAATCTTCCTACACGCAAAGAAAAAACATGGTTGTGGTAAACATATTCTAAGAGCAACATATTATGATAAGAATTATGATTGTAGTCACCATATTAAGATTATTATTGAATCATATTATGACTAAATATACTCGTAATATGTCATCATAATATTTTTCCCTTAATCATATTATTATTCTGTTAATCATACTTAGTTAAAAAGTAATCAAATTATTGTCATGTTAATCATAATAAGCTAAGAAATTGATCATATTATTGTCATGTAAATCATAATAAGCTAAGAAGTAATCATATTATCATCATGTTAATCATAATAAATTTAGAAGCAATCATATTATGATACAGCACCTTTCATAGCTGTCATAAAAATACAAAATAAATTAAAATATTTTTGCATCGATTTTTTATTTTGTGGCTTTTTACAATTTTTGTTAATGTTAATCAAATAGCGGAGTTCAATATAAGGCTTGCAAAAGAGCAAATGAAAAATCTGTGGTTTTCATGGGCAACCGTGTGTGTCCATTTTTTCGATTTTAAGATGTTGATGAAATATCGTAGCACTTTTAAAAAATATAACGAAATCTCTGTGTGTTTTGTTGTTGGATTTTACAAAAAAACTATGATATTTTGCATTTGCACTATTACATCACTAATACTTGAATGAACTCCGCTAATATTTTAATTTTTTAATTTCTTTAGACTTATTTTTTATGGAATTTCATCTTTTAATTGTTTAACCGCTTACAAATAAAAAAAAACGACACAACTGCTTCAAAATTATTTTACAAATGGCGCTAACATAATATGGTTAGAGTAAAAATAGTTTGATTGCATCTTTAACATAATATGATAAATGCATAGAAAGTTATCATGTTATGGCTATTAAATATCATGATATGGTTGTGAGAAATATAATATGTTTAGAAAGTTATCATAATTAAGTTGTTAGAAAAATAATTATTTTTCGGTCAACAATACTCAAATTCATAATTGCGATAAACATTGATATGTTTACAGTAACTATAATATTGTTGATATTAAATAAAAATAACAATTATTTGTGTACGACAACAATATATTGTTACATTAAACATAGTGTTATTGCCGTAACCATGCCCAACCATATTTTTTCTCTGCGTGTATGCTTGCATAGAAAATTTGTTTTATCTTTTCTAATTTTACTATTGATGCCATTACTGACAATCTTAAACTAAAGATGAGATTTTTTCTACATTCCTCACAGACAAGACAACTAACAGTCAGCGGGATTTTTTAATAGTGTGTAGAGAATTCGTGTTATTAATACATAATTTTGTAAAATTTTTATTGATTCCAACCAAATTATTTATAAAACTAATAAAACTAGGAACCAAAAAAGATCGGTCCATTTACCATAGGCCCCAAATAAAGCCCACTATCGAAAAACATTTGAGTACACATAAAAACGAGATGAATAATGCTATTGTAGTAAAAATTTGGTCTCTATAGTTCCATAAGTAAAAAAAATTGTATTGCAAAATTTCGAGAAGATCGGTCCATAATATACCAGGCCGATGGTAAAGACAAAATAAAGCATTCTTTTGAAATTTTAATTTTAATACTGTAAGGTCAGTTTTTTTCAAATTGTTTCATAGCTTATAGGTCCCAAAAAAAATCCCACTTCCTAAATAATCTTACTCTCAGCGGAGGGTATCAAAGATTCGGCACAGCCGAATATAGTGCTTTTACTTGTTTTATCATAAAATACAATTTTTTTATCGATTTTTGTAAATTGCTTTTAGCAATAAAAAAAAGTGCGATTAATAGTGGTAAACATAAATATTTTGCATTTTTATCAATCTGTTTACGACTGCTTCCAATTTATAACTAATAAACAAATAAATAATTTTATACAGTAAATTGATAAATAAATAAATCATGTTAGTGTTAATTTAAATAAATAATTATTCATAAATGCTTGCATTATTATTTACTAACATAGATTGTTAACTAAGGAAAAATTTAAGCAAAAATATATGATTTTTTGTATGTTTTTATTTTTTTCTTATAAATTTTTATAACTTAAGTGTGACTTTGATTTGGCCAAATTGTAAAAATTGAATTTATTTTCAACTTAGTAAACTGGTACTAGACAAGGGGTGCCAGACGTACTGTTTTAAGCAGTGCGTGCACTGATTTTGTCAATTGTACTGTTTTATTCACAACACCCAAAACAGTACGCAAATGTACAGCTTTTTACACTTTGTACTGCATTTTGCACTGATTTTTTGGTTTAGTCTCCATAAAACAAAGATATTAATATATTAAAGAAATACATATTTGGGAATACCCCCTTTTTGAATCCAAAATCTGTTTCGCGAAATTTTTGTGGTTTCTGAGATGTAAAGCATTCAGAACATTGCATGTTGTGAAATATTAGCGATAATTAAAAAATACCAGTTGTAGAACTAAAACGCTGAAGAAAAATATTAAATTTCACGTTTTGGTACTATTTTTTCCCCCCTTTATAGTGTCAAAAATTGCAAAATGCAAAATGTTTTGTTAAAAAGTACCAAAAATAGTTACGATTTTCACCCCTTAAACGTTTAAATTTCGAAAAAGTACCAAACTTGTATTCGTATTTTTTTGATAAGTTTCGAATGTTGTATACACTTTATTTCTAGGTTTATTGTATCAAAAGATAGATGGGCTGACAAAAACGTACCAAAATTCAGGTTTTACACGTTTTCACCCTAAAAGAGCCGAATTTCGAAATATTACCACACACCTGTCCACTAATTTTTCAAAAGAACAACGATATGTATTACAGTTTTTTTATCTCTTTTAGTTTTGGAGATAAAAGGTTTCCGAATTTACCCTTTTTTACCCCCTGAACATTCGATTTCTTAAAAATCCCGTCTTAGTGAATCGATTTGGGGAGAGATTTTGAAATTTAAAATTTTTTTTTTTTATTTATAAAATAAATACTTTTTCCAACACATTTATCTTATTACATTTGTAAAGCTTTTTAATTTTGTTTTGTTGAACTTTATATGCAACTTGTTATACCCTCCACCACAATAAGTTGTGAAGAGGGTATACTAAGTTTGTCATTCCGTCTGAAAATTTTTTATTATTCATCTCATAAAGTACATATATTCTGGGTAATTGAGTAATTCTAAGTCGATTTAGCCATTTCCGTCTGTCTGTCCGCCTGACCGTCTGACTGTCTGTTGAAAACACACTCCCTTTCGAAAAACTCAAAGGAAATAAACAAACTTGGTGACAAATTGCTTGTAGAGCTATGAATCAAAATGTGGAACCACCACCTAAAAAAAATTGATATTTTTGTTACAAAAACTGACAAAAATGGTGGAACAATGCACGGATTGGTATAAGATTTTGCAAAAATTCGTTTTATTCGACTGGAAATCACGCTGCAAAACTTCGTAAAGATCCGCCCATAATTTACCCTAGGCCCCATATAAGCCCTACTCCAGAAAAACAGTATAGTACGCCTAAAATAGTATAGTAAAATAGTTTAATAGGCCTAGAAATGACGCTGTAAAATTTCGTGAAGGTCGGTCCATAATTTACTATAGGCCTCATATAAAGCCCACTCTGGTAAAATAATTAAATACGCCTAAAACTGTAGCAGACATAGATATTGCGGTAAACTTTCTTCCAACTTAGCTTCATATGGCCAGAAAAAATGATATGCAATTTTGTGATAAACCTTAGATCCATTTTAAGCAGCCTTCTGAAATTCACTGCAAACGCTAAAACTTATTTCTCCGCTGTATTGAAATTTATGTTTTTAATACCAGAAATCACTCTGCAGAATTTTGGGATGATTGGTTTATAACTTGCCATGGCTCCAATATAAATTCCCCTTCTAATATGCATGCATGATTTGGTTTTCTGTGGAATTAATAAAGCTAATTTTTTGGGATTGTTGTATATGTGTATATTCTTTTGAAAAAGTAAAAACTTTTGTCTTGAACACATTTAATAAAATCTATGTTTTATTCCAAGAATCCTGGGATTCCCGGGGATAAGATTTTTATACCCTCCACCACAATTAGTTGTGAAGAGGGTACATTAAGTTTGTCATTCCGTGTGAAACTTTTTTATTATTCATCCCAGACCCTATAAAGTATATATATTCTGGGTCCTTGAGTAATTCTAAATCGATTTAGCCATGTCCGTCTGTCTGTCCGTCTGTCCGTCTGTTGAAAACACGCTTACTTTCGAACAACTTAAAAGAAATGAACAAACTTGGTGCCAAATTGCTTGTAGTTATCCTAAGCAGTTTGGGATTGAAATCCAGCAAAATCGGTTCAGTAGGACCAGAGCTATAAATCAAAGTGTGGAACCACCACCTAAAAAAATTTATAATTTTGTTACAAAAAATAACATAAATGCTGGAACATGGCACGGAATGAAATAAGATTTTGCAAAAATTTTTTTTTTATTTGACTGGAAATCACGCTGTTAAATTTCGTGATGAGCCGTCCATAATTTACCCTAAGCCCCATATAAACAATACTCCCGGAAAAGAGTTTAGTACGCCTTAAAACGTAAAAAATAATGCAATCATAACAAATTTTGGCTCGTCACAGTTTTATAGGACTATAAATGATACTGTGAAATTTCGTGAAGATCGGTACATAATTTACCCTAGGCCCCATAGAAACCCTACTCCCGGAAAACAGTTTAGTACACCTAAAACCATAATTAATAATGCTAGCATAACAAAAATTGGTACGTCACAGTTTTAAAGGACTAGAAATGACACTGTGAAATTTAGTAATGATCGGTCCATAATTTACCCTAGGCCCCATATAAACCCTACTACCGGAAAACAGTTTAGTCGCCTAAAACCATAATTAATAACAAATCGTCACAGTTTAAGATAATAATAATAAATAGACATCATACAGATATTACTCCTTAAACATTCGAACTGTCGGTGGAGGGTATCAAAGATTCGGCACAGCCGAATATAGCACTCTAACTTGTTTTTCTTTCGTTTCCCAGGAATAGAAACAGTCCGGGAAATTAGAAACCCTAAAGCGAATAGAAAAATTAAACAAATTGGTTAATGCCAAAAACGGTTAATTAATTTGTAAATAAATTGATTAACTAATAAAACTCTTACACGTGTTAAAATAAGTTGGTTTTTTAATTTGATTTTTTGTTAGCAACTAATTTAATACTAGTTTACAATGCTATTCAATATACATACATACATATGTACATACATACATCTTTTTTTATTAACATACAAACATCTTTTTATAAACAAATTAAAAAAACAAGTAAGATTGCTATGTTTGGCTAAGCCGAAACCTTGCTACCCTCCACCGAGAGTTAAAATATTCGATCTATTGTAAATTTTGGATCGTTCATCACAAAATTCGTTAGAGTGATTTATAGTTTTAAAAAAACCTTGATTAGTCCAAATTTCAATACAGTAATAAATTTTTTTAGCATTTTATGCGTCTTGAAGTGCTTTTCGGAAGGCCGCTTTATTTGGGGCCTATGGTAATTAAGGACCAATCTTCACGAAATCGATTAAGAAATTTCGATCAAGCTTTCCCTCAACAATAAATTTCAGTGTATTTATCAAATGTGAAAAATTGGGAATTTAGCACGTCATACAAAAATCTTAATAATAAATTTTGTATTCCCGTAAATAACTTTGATAAAATAAAATAACTTTTTTTACGATGCTGATAAAAATAACCGAGTTTTTTTATAAGCACAGCATATGCATATAAGCGAGTTTACATGAATTTCTTTTATTACAATATCATTATTCTTTACGGGTTTAGGCGTACGAGAGTGAGCTTTATATGGGGCCTATGGTAAATTATGGACAGATCTTTTCGAAATATAGTATGTAGTATGATTTCTAGTCCGTGCATTTCCGAACATATTGTTGTTGTTACCAACCATTTGAAAAACGCAAATATCTTTCCTTATCTAAATACAAAATACTTTATTGAACTTTAAATCGATTACAGTAATCAGACAAAAAATAATCTACACATTTTAAGGCACTAATCAAAGTTTCAATTAGCACCAATAAAATTTTCAACAACTTTGTTAAATTCTAAGTAAAAAAAAAGATAATTATAATGGTTTTTTACAACAAAAACTTAAAGGGTGTTTTTTGTAGAGGTAGAGAACTTTAAATTAAAATAAAAAATAGAAAAACGTTTTAATATCCATTCAACTGGAATTACATGCCGTTACCTTAAGCTCCAATTTGTACAAACCTTTGCAGTAAATTTGGCTGTATTTGGGCAATAAAGCGTCGAATAATTGCTTCCAAGTGCTTTATCGTTTACAGTTTTTGTGTAATGAAAACAGTCGAATGTAGTTAAATCACATCGTTGGCCAAATGTTTTTCCCAGTAAATAGAATGAATTACGCGTTGTGTAACATGTGGTACCATCCCGCTAAAAACACATGTGTGCAATTGTAATGCCTTCCAGTTGAGCTTTGAAAAAGTAAGTTAACAGTAACGTTCTGACTATCGCTTTTAGTAAGGCCAATAAAGCGCACTGGGTAGTGAATTTTCCTGGAAATAATGGTGTTTCCACAATGGCTTATCATCGCTTCAAATACGGCGATTTTGTTTATTACTAAATAAAATATTTTTCAATTTATTATATACAGTCAAACCAAGGCGAATTCATACAAGGTGGTCTTATTTTGAAAGCGGATACAACACTGTAAAATACTTTAACGTTGTGTCAAAATAATACAACATTGTAGTAAACAATTCAAACAAACATTTTAATTGGTTTTTAATTTTAAATTGTGTGTTTTAAAATGTATTAATTTAAAATCGTTTTAAATTTCGTAATTCTAAGTGAAAGTTATAGAATTTATAAAAGATTCACCAGAATCACGGTTAGTTATCAGCTGTTACTTACGTAGCAAACTAAGGTCACCTGCAAGGCCCATTGAAAAGGTCTGCGCAAGAAGCCTGATGATCACTGTTTATATTCTTTTGACCTGTCAAAAGTTGTTTACATTTTGCTTACATGTGCACATGCATATGTTTGTTTACGTTTATTGTTTTTTCCCCACACATACGTTTATGGTATGCCACACATACACGTTTTTTCCTTTTGCTTTGTATATGGGGTAGTAATTTTTTGACAACTAAAAATAAACTTTACACAAACAAAATACATGCCTTTTTTGTTATTGTAGATGGGCCTTGGTCACCTGGTGTGAATTCGCCCTGAGTAAAACCAAATGAACCTCAAAACAACCGATAACGGTAAAATCAACTATCACCAGCGTTGCCAAATACGCAGATTTATCTGCACTTTGTAGTTTTTGTAAGCATTGAGGAGTTTTGAAGATTTTTGTTTTTGAAAAATAGTTTGTTTTTGTAAATTGTGCAGATTTTGCAGTTTTTTTATAAAAACTTTTTTAATTTCAATTCTGTTATATTATTATGTTTATTTCTAAAGTCATAATCCCAGACACCTTTCACACTCGGCAAGTTACTTGCCGACAACAACAAAGTCTGTACAATTTTTTTTCCTAACCCCGACCTTACCGCTGACGTCTACAAACCAAGAGTTGCGCAAGTAGCTTGCCGAGTGAGAAAGGGGTCTTACCAAATTTGCCTTACACATACTCGTATAAAAGGGTCTGTACACGGTCAAGCATTTATCATCAAGCGCTATGGTAGTTTTAGTGAAAACGTGTTTGAATATGTGACACCAACGATGCTGGTAGCTACCCTGCAGATAATATTGGACTACGTGGACTGGCCCAATGTTGTGCAAGCATGGACCATGTCATTGTTAAAAAGGGTTTGTAATGAAACGACATATCTAGTGGACAAGTTTGAAAACGTTTAAAAACGTTTAAAAACGAAGTTAAAACTAATCCTATGGAGTATATAGTTTCAAAACTAGTCCACTAGAGTATGTATGAACATGGAGTAGTTGTAAGACTACTCCGTTGTAATGCAAAACTGGGTTATATGGTCCACTCCTAGGACATCGTAATGTTATATCGCCCACCTTTTAAACATATATTTGGAATAGTTTTGGAGTACTCCTATTACTTTATGGACTACGATTTACATGCATGTATGGACCAGTCTCGTTATCTGCAGGGTAAATCAAAAAAATTAGATATGACGGCGAATATTACATTCAGCACACGTACAGTGGCAAGCCTTTAGAGCCAAACAAACTACTCAAACGGCTTGGGAAAGACATTCTTTCCGTTTACAAATAATCGACCCAAACATAAGAAGGATATTCACGTCACAAGTTGAACCCTTTCAAAAAAGCAAAAGTGCAAAAACATAACAACAACCACAAAGACAATTATTTACGCAAAACTAATTGTCTGTGTGGTTGTTGTTATATTTTTGCACTTTTGCTTTTTTGCAAGGGTGCAACTTGTGACGTGAATACCCTTAATAAATAAATTTTCAATAAATTATATTAAAAAATGTTATTCTCGTAATTTTTTTTTATGTTTTGTCTATTTCTTCTTCTTCTTTATTCTGTAAAAATGTTACTTAAATGATTGAATTTAGCTTACCCCCCGTTTCCACATGCAAATACAAGTTCGAAAAACCCAATACACTCATATTTTTTACTAACATTTACAAAATGTTTGTAATTTTAGACAATCGGCTGTTTCCTCGATTTTTCGTTGATAATACGTGTATACGTATTCAACTTGCATGTAATTACTTGCATGTGGAAACGTAGGATTACGATATCGCAAACAGCTTGAAAATTAATCAATACTAGATGACCCGTGCGAATATTTCGCACCGTAATTTTTATCAATGAAAATATTAATTTTTCAATTTCTAATTATTTTTCGTCATTAGTGTTAGAAATAAGCTTTAAAATGAGATATCATTCATTAAATTTGATGCGGTGGTATGGGAGATATTTGCAACCGACAAAAAAAAGTGCTTTAGAAATAATATATATGATGACGATTGCGATTTTTCTACAAACTTAAGGCCTAACTCGTTTATCAAATGTCCCCAATTAACGATGCAAAAGGTTTTTACAAACTTTCAGATTTTAAATGTTTGCCCAGCCGTTTGTGCAGCTTATTTTGCTTTTACTTTTCATAATGTAATTATGTCCCTGTTTACATTGTGTGATTTTCGTCGCTGATATTTTGTCGTTTCTTTTTTAATGTTGCATTTTATTTAACATAGTGAAATTTTTATTGCAGCAATTTTGTACATACACTTAAGAAATAACAATAACTAGACTTAATTTTCTGTCAAAGGAGGGAACAAAACAAATCTCAAGAGTACAGGTACTTGTTTACCCCTCTTAATAATGACATCCTATTCTTTTGCCAACAAAGTAACGATTTTCGTTAATAATATTGCATTTTTATATTACTCGAATGTATAAATAAATAAATAAATTATTAAATTATATTTTTTGGATCTTTTTATTTAAAGTTTTTTTCAAAACCATTATGGCAGCGCTGGCTGTCATAGAAGAAAGTACCCTGCAAATAATATTGGACCACTTGATCCATTTTGATAAATTGATCTACTCCATGGACTGGTCCAAGTAATTCAAGCATGGAACATGTCATTGTTAAAAAGTGTTTGTAGTGAGACGACATGACGTGCTTTCGTTTTTAAACGACTTCAAAACTAATACTCTTAAGTAAACCATGGAGTAGTTTTAAAACTACTCCTTTGTAGTCCAAACCTGGGTTATATGGTCCTGCCCTAGGACATCGTAATGTTCAATAGAGCATGTTTTTCCATACGTTTGGGTTACTTTTGGCCTAGTCACAGTCCCTTGTGGGCTACACTTTACACGCGTGTTTGCACTGGTCCTATTATTTGCAGGGTACTGCCAATTTTAATTTCGATTTCTTTTCTGAGAAATATGTTGCATAAATGTTACATGCTCTACACAAAAGAGATAGAGCATGTAACATCGTGCTTAATTCCCAGTTTTTATTCTTGACAAAAACACTTGAAATTTATTGTTGATGGGATAAGCTATTCCTATGCGCATTTCACTGGTTGCTTAGGCCAGATCATCAGGAAACTGCATCCATAAAGATTTTAGAAAAACTAAAGATATTAAACCAAATAAAACTGTTAAATGTATAAGAATTATAGCAACAGTTCTACTTGCAATAATATCAAAGTTTAAACAAAACACATCAACAATAAACAACAGTGGGTTTATCTCATCTTACATTTTTTTACCAAAGTTAACAAATATATTTATTCCATATAAGCAGCACTTAAATGGCAGTAAATCTGATAATTATTAAAAATAATAAAATTCTGATAAATAAACATCACCTCCACAAAAAAAAATAACAACAAGATAAAAAAAAGATTTATTGAAAAATAACATAGTAACAGTTATGTTAAAATTTTAAAATAAATACATGATTTGTTATTTTACACTCGAGAAAAATATTGACTTCTGCCAACAGATATCATATTATTACGACCATATTAATTTCCTGGACAAATAACAATATTTTTGTTTTGAATTTCAGAATGTTATGTCAATATTTCAGTCTAAATGTTTTGCAAAAATAGAAGAAAGACAATTTAGAAATATAAAGAAAATATTTTGTGTGATAATTGCTAATAATTATTTGCTTTAAAATCTCTTACATTAAAATGTTTTTTGATAAACTATTTACATATACAAATCATGCATGTTAGTTGTGCAAGGAATAAACAAAAGTGGTAATTGATATTAAAAAAGTAAACAAACAAACTTCAATTACTTTTTATTAATCAGCTGAGATTTTAGCACTCTTTATGTTAAATCGCAGTCACGCGAGGTTTTCCCAACAATCACAATAGATTTACATTTAAAGTAAAATAATACATTTTAGATTGTTGGAAGAATAAATTTGACACACGTTTAGAAAATGGAAAACAAATTATCACTTTTTTGTTAATTTTTCAGATATTTTTTTAAAATTTTAAAGATGTTTTCCGTATTGAAAAATGCTTGAAGGCTTTTGTTTCCTTTCAAGCGACTTTCCTACTTTTTAACATTATTTATTTCGATTTATGCAAGTGTTGAAATTATTTTTATACATTCCACCACTAGTGGTGAATGAGGGTATACTAAGTTTGTCATTCCGTGCGAAACATTTTAAGTATAGTCTGGGTCTTTGAGAAATTTAAAGTCGACTAAGCCATGTCCGTCTGTTGAAAACACGAAAAGAACAAAAACAATTTTGGTGTCAAATTAATTCTAGCTCTCCTAATTAGTCTGAGATTGAAATCCAGCACAATCGGTGCAGTAGAATAAAAGCAATTAACCAAAATGTAAAAAAATGTCCCCAATAACTGACATTAATTGGCGACGAAATGACGGAAATGTTATAAAATGTTGCACTGATTTGTTATATATGACTAGAATTCATACTGCTTTCGTAAAGATTGGTCCATAATTTACCATAGGCCCCATACAAAACCCACTAGAATAAAGCGATTTTATTAAAATTAAGAGTCATAGTTCATATGAACTTTATAAGACTAGAAACCATACTAATAAATTTTGTAATGATACTTTACTGTAGGCCCCATATAAAGTTCATTCTCGGAAAATACTTTAGTTTAGAAGGACTAAAAGTCACGCTGTCAAATTTCGTGAAGAACCATCCCTTATTGACCATAGTCCCCATAGAAAGAGTATTTTTAAAATAGACTTTAATACTCTTAAACCCGCAATGATAGTTAACACAGTTTTATGCCAATCCTAAAATATTTTTACTTCTGGGTGGACGATATCAAAGATTCGGCAAATCTTCATCTTTTTTGATTTATTAATGTTTCATTAGGTCCACTTAAGCTTGCAATATAGTTTTTGCGCCCTTATTTATGTCCATACTTCAATCTTAAAATTTCAAAAAAAACCTGAAAATTTAAATTCCTCATGGCAAAGTTTTTATTTAACCTTATTTTCCGGACTTTTTTGTTATCGGAAGCGCAATTGTGGTAAAAATGACTGGAATTTATTTTGAGGAACTTTGGAGCTGACATCTTCCAGTATTTGCTTAAAATGACAAGATTTGATATTTCTGTTTCATCATGTTAAACATTTTTTTCATGTTATGCCTGGAAATTTTCTTTTTTAATTTCAAAAAAAAACAAGTTAGAGTGCTATATTCGGCTGTGCCGAATCTTTGATACCCTCCACCGACAGTTCGAATGTTTAAGGAGTAATATCTGTATGATGTTATTATTATCTTAAACTGTGACGATTTGTTATTAATTATGGTTTAAGGCAACCAAACTGTTTTCCGGTAGAAGGGTTTATATGGGGCCTAGGGTAAATTATGGACCGATCATCACGAAATTTCACAGCGTCATTTCTAGTCCTTTAAAACTGTGACGTACCAATTTCTGTTATGATAGCATTATTAATTATGGTTTTAGGTGTACTGAACTGTTTTCCGGGAGTAGGGTTTCTATGGGGCCTAGGGTAAATTATGTACCGCTCTTCACGAAATTTCACAGTATCATTTATAGTCCTATAAAACTGTGACGGGCCAAAATTTGTTATGATTGCATTATTTTTTACGGTTTTAGGCGTACTAAACTGTTTTCCGGTAGTAGGGTTTATATGGAGCCCAAGGTAAATTATGGACGGATCATCACGAAATTTCACAGTGTTATTTCTTGTCCAAAAAACTGTGACGTACCAAATTTTGTTACGCTAGCGTTATTTTTTACGGTTTTAGGCGTACTAAACTGTTTTCCGGGAGTAGGGTTTATATGGGGCCCAGGGTAAATTATGGACCGATCTTCACGAAATTACACAGTTTTATTTCTTGTCTTATAAAACTTTGATGTACCAAATTTTGTTATGATAGCATTATTTTTTACGGATTTAGGCGTACTAAACTGTTTTCCGGGAGTAAGGTTTATAGGGGGCCCAGGGTAAGTTATGGACCGATCTTCACGAAATAACACAATTTTATTTCTTGTCCAATAAAACTTTAATGTACCAAATTTTGTTATGATAGCATTATTTTTTACGTTTTCAGGCGTACTAAGTTGTTTTCCGGGAGTAAAGTTTATATGGGGCCTATGGTAAATTATGAACCGATCTTCACGAAATTTCAAAGATTTATTTTTAGTTCTATAAAACTTTGATGTACCAAATTTTGTTATGATAGCATTATTTTTTACGTTTTTAGGCGTACTAAGTTGTTTTCCGAAAGTAGGTTTTATATGGGGCCTATGGTAAATTATGGACCGATCTTCACGAAACTTAACAGTTTAATTTCTAGTCCTATGTAACTGTGACTTGCCAAAATTTGTAATGATAACATTGTTAGTTAGGGTTTTAGGCTTAATATACTGTTTTCCGGGAGTAGGGCTTATATGGGGCCTAGGGTAAATTATTGACGGATCTTCACGAAATTTCACAGCGTGATTTCCAGTTGAATAAAACGAATTGTTGCGAAATCTTATATCATTCTGTGCATTTTTCCACCATTTATGTTAGTTTTTGTAACAAAATTATCAATTTTTTTTAGTTGGTGGTTCCACATTTTGATTCATAGCTCAGATCCTATTGAACCGATTTTGTTGAATTTCAATCCCAAACTGCTTAGGATAACTACAAGCAATTTGACACCAAGTTTGTTGATTTCTTTTGAGTTTTTCGAAAGTGAGCGTGTTTTCAACAGACGGACAGACGGACGGACATGGCTAAATCGACTTAAAATTACTCAAGGACCGAGAATATATATACTTTATAGGGTCTGAGATGAATAGTAAAAAAGTTTCACACGGAATGACAAACTGAATATACCCTCTTCACAACTAATTGTGATGGAGGGCATAAAAATCTGAAATGCTGCTGTTGTAATTATATTAATTTACTTTTTAATAAACACTTTGCAAATTATAATAAATACATCTTTTTAATTTCGTTATAATTATTTATCAAAAATAAATTATCAATAATCAATTCAGAGGCCAATAATTGTGCAGTCGATTTGCCTTAAAATCCCACACTCGGTCGTTAAATTTATCACGTAATCCATAAAAGTAAAATATTTGCTATCAAGAGGGCGTAGAACTTTATGCATTTATTTTTTGGAAATATGCGCATAAAACAAACATTCTTTAAAAAAAATTCAAAATTGTGCTTCTTTAATTTTTCTTTATTAAAAAAAAAAGTAAGAGTGCTATATTCGGCTGTGCCGAATCTTATATACGTTCACCATTGTGCGAGCAGAATACAGAGCAACTAGACAAAAACTAAATAAAACTGGTAAATATTTTTTTAAAATCGTTTTTAGAACATACAAATAAAAAGAAAAATTCTCTTTGAAAAATTTAACCAGAGGACTAACAGTTTTTAAACTCAACCCCCTAGACGACTGAACCATAAACGAATGTTGTTTGAATATCATTAAAATGAAATATGGCCCGAATAAGAGACAACCGGTTTTGAACTTCGCTTTTCACAAGGACCCAGAATATATATACTTATAGGGTGTAGGATCAATATTGTAGAAATTACAAACGGAATGACAAAGTTAAATATACCCTTTTTACCTTCGGTGAAGGGTATAAGAAGAGTAATTTTTGGGAATTCAGTATTTCGGTTATAACTCAGGCATTTTTTAACCGATTTGACAGATTTATATGCCGACGTGTTTATTGAGTTATAAAGTTTGGACTCGGGGAAATCTATGGTTCCCGAAAGTGGTTATTTAAAAAACAAAAATTAAATCTGGTCATAAAATATGTTCTACTAAAAAAAATCCGATATTTTGGTATCTAAGTCATATCCATAGGACGTATGGCAGCCCTAAAATTTAGGTTTTTATAAAAGTTTTGATGTTTTTTAGCCCATTTTTTAAGTATTTTGCTCATAAATTACCCATTGTCTAACCAATTTGATAGTTTTATATACCGACGTGTTTAGGAAGAATTTTACCATTTAATTAATTTATATTTATATATAAACATTTATATATATACTTGTATACATATATTTTAACAAAGTTATTTATAAAAAAGAGTAATTTTTGGGGAGTCAGTATTTCGGGTATAACTCAGCCATATCTTAATCGATTTGACAGATTTATATACCGACGTGTTTAAGAAGAAATTTACCAATTACTTGAGTTATAAAGTTTGGACTCGGGGAGATCAATGGTTCCCGAAAGTGGGTATTTAAAAAAAAAAATTTAATTTAAGTCATTACTTTTTTGAATCTGAACCAATTTTCCCGAGTTTTTTATAAAATATGCTCTACTAAAAATTTCCGATATTTTGGTATATAAGTCATATCCATAGCACATATGGCAGCCCTAAAATTTTTTTTTGTACCAGAGGTACCACGCCCACTTCTCCAATCCCGCCCACATTTTGTAGGATGGTGTGTATTAGCAACCTAAATGTGTTTACCTAATTTGGAAACTTTGCCTTTTGCCGTTCCCCAGATATACAACCACAAGGGATTTTTGGGAAAAATTATAGGTAGTAGTGGTTTTTTGCTCATATCTCAGCCATTTGTGGACCGATCTTGCTGAATTTCAATAGTAAACTATTCCGGACCATATGTGACATAAATGTATAATAACCTTGCCCCCATCATATATGAGTTCTTCGGAAAACCCATTTCAACGGACAGACGGACAGATGGACATGGTTAAATCAACTTCGCTCCTCATAAGGACCCAGAATATATATACTTTATAGGGTCTTAGATCAATATTGTAGAAATTACAAACGGAATGACAAACATACCCTTTCGGTTAAGGGTATAAAAACGCTGAAGAAAGTCAACCTATTCTCGAAAAAGTTAATGACGACCAGTTTCTCTTTTAAAATCACTTGCCTTCAGGAACTTCAAAGATAGTAGTTTTAATGCGTAAGATCTTTTAGAAGGGAGGAGATAATAAATTTAAAATATTATACGATTAAAGGCCATTATTACAACCTAATGATGAAGTTCCTGAAAGTTATCGTGAACAATAGCTATCGTAAACGATAAATTGAACATTAAGTTGTCTCCATTATTACAACCAGGACTGTTGAGTCAGAGTTGCAGAGTCGAAGTTGTACCTCAGTCGGAGTCGAAGTACCCACAAGTACTCCGACTTCAAAATTTTTCGCTATAAAAAATTTTAAAGAATTTTCTAAAAATTTTTCCAAATAAAAGTTCTTTTCGAAATTGGCGATGCAATATTTAAAATATCGATTTGAAATTTTTACAGAATAATTCAAAAAAAGAGTTTAAAGTCAAATAAGGACCTTTAAGCATCAATGTAAGCGTAGAAGTCGGGGTCGGAGTGGGAGTCGGACTTAAAGAATTTCAGCGGTTGTAGTCGGAGTTAGTACTATTTTTGACGACTTCACAGCCCTAATTACTACTGTCCGATAAAATGAAAAAACTTATTAAGATTTTTGGTTGTTTAAAATACGTAGTGGCAACGACTTACTTTTGTTTATTTCTTTAGCTGAAAGCAAAAGTCTATTTGTGTGCTTTATTTTTGTTTTTATGGTCAATTGTTTTGTTTTTTTTTTTGTGTTAAATTTTGTTAAAAAATAAAATTGTCAAAGGCAAATAATGAGAGGAAAATAAAACTGTTGTTGAAGTTACCTTATCTTCAGCAGAAAATATGGCAGCTTTAAACTCTTCAAGTTCACTTTTAAAGTGACTATGAATATAAACCAGTTGTAAGCTTTTAAGACACTTTTTAGGTTAATGTTAACTTTTAATAACCAAATACCATTTATCTGTCAGTAAGCATCCTAAAAATAACTGTTTGTTGTTGCAGAATCATAAAAAAATTATACAAACGGATATTTGCTTAATAATGCGTGCTACTTCAACAATAGCTTATCCAGATCGGACGCCTATTTTGCACATCAAAAATTATGCTTTAAGCAAACTCCTCCGAAAAGATTGAGTGGTTGCAATCGAAATATGTAATGGTAACCTGTAGTGAAAACCTGCGTTCGGTTCCCAGCTCAGTTAAGAGCTAAGGCAAGATGTTTACTTTATGTCCTTCAAGTTGGCTGAAAAAGGCCAACAAGAAAAAAGAAAGACAAAAACAATAAAAAATAGAAAAATTTAATTAGGAAAAAACAGAAGTAAGGAAGAACAATCACAGAAGGTAATCATTCAAAGCAAATTTCGATCTACCAAGGGTTAAATACAATTTGGTTTAAAGATTAATGTTTGACTATTGATTGCCAGCCGTCGTCAATTTTCTGTGAGTGTTAAACGGCAAACTCCTATGAAGAGTGTGGTTACTATCGAAACATGTCAGAGCAACCTCTCTGCGAAAACCTGGGTTTGGTTCCCAGCTCAGTCAAGAATGAAAAGTTATCAATAAATTTTAATTTATTTCATGTTGAAAAATTCCTTTCTTCCTAAAAATAATTTAATAAAAATTAAATTTGATGAATTTTACCCTAAATAAAATATCAAAACTTTGGATTAAAATCCATAAGCAGTTCAACAAAATATCCACAATACAAATTATTGTTTTAAGCATTTAAATTAAAATTTTCAAGATTTTATTTAAGTGCTGCGAAATATCTTTCCAAACGACAAAATGTGAACAAACAAATCGTTGCCATTTATCACCAAAAATTGTGATTCGGATAAATTACTAACTGCCAATTCACGATGTCGACTGAACGATTTCTTTCGCACAAATACATTTGAAACAAAAACAGTTTGAAGAATTGATGTTTGTTTGAAATTAGTTGTGCACAAGAAAGAGTTCTTTCGCATTTAGTGAAGTAAGGAATAAATATCTTATTATTTTGACGTAGCCATGCATTTGCATATAATTCCGACTCCTAGTTATCAATATTTTCACAAATATATGTATGTATGTACATAAGTATGTATGAACTTAATTGTGATAAGAATTGCCAACTTCACATTGTACACTAAAAGTTATCAAAAAATAACTTTCTTAACAGTTGTTTTATTTGTTTGTGTGTTAACTATGTACAATGATGTATCATGTATTCCTAATGTTTCTATTAATACGTCATTGAACATTTAGATAGTGTATATATTTTTTCAGTTTGATAAACAAAAACTTTTTATGTAATTTATAAAAATGCGGGCTTATAAAATGATTACAACTGATAAATTTATTGTATACACTGTAAGTTGCAAATAAATTATGATGCATGAGGAATTAAAACACATAGAAATTTGTTTTGTTATTTTTTTACAAAATTATCAATAAAATAAAAAAATAACACTGATCCCGTTGTTGTGCAAACCTTAATAATTGTTGCAATACAAATTTTACAATAAAATTTTAGAAATAATAGAATATTTTATTGAATGGCAGTAGTGGCCTAGGCGTTTTCCAAATGTCTACTTAATATTTCTATTTCAGAATCTTTTAAATGTGTGCATACTACATACACTAGTTTCTGAAATCGGCATTAACAAAAATTTTATAGCAGAAAATATATTTAACGATTTGATGTCATATTTGTGTTGGTATATAATAGGGTATACATTCGGTTAACCGTTAATCGGTTAACCGATTAATTACTACCCAATTAATTGATCGGTTAATTTAAAATTGGCTTTTTTCGATTAACGATTAAACTGGTTTATTTCAGTCGATTAACCGTTGTAACAAAAATTATAATTTTTTGTAGTACTAAACCATATTTTTTTGTGTTTTAAATTATGCGTGAGTTCCAAAACGTCGGTTGAAAAGCATCATGCATTTTTAAATGCATTCTACAGTGCAACCATATACAATTTTACAACGTTATCCGTTCCAAAATTCGCCAAAAAAAGTAACCAAAGAGCACCAAAAATGTTGTGTTTTGAATTATTTTTTTAAACAATATGTTTCCTTCTATAATATCCCTGCGGGAAATTTGTGTCAATTGGTCCCACAGACTGGTCCTGGGAGTTGTGAAAATAGAACAGGTACAAAAAGAAAGAACTCATGACCAGTGAAAGGAGAACCAATCATGTAACTACTTTATGAAGAAGAAAAAGTAATGAATTACAGTACAGTCTTCACCGGTGGTGTGATACATTTTGTTGAGACTTTCTTAAATTTGGCTCTTGAATTTAATTCTAGGACTTGTTTTATTGAAATAATACTACATCGTATTGAAATAATACTACATTTTAGTAACTGTCACTAAACACGTCCATTGAGAATAGATTTGTGACTGGTCAAATGGTGTTAATTGACCCCCTCCAATGACAACCCCATGTAAAAGTGATAGGTCTTATTCATATAAAGTGTTAAAACTAGAACCGGTCTCTACCACCAAAGACCTATCACGGGACTACTTTGGTGTCAGTTCGCTTTCCTCTAGGGATAGTACAAAACCAGAAATTAAGGAATTCGGATATGAACTTGTTTGCAGAATGTTCGGTGCTGAGCTTTGCCTGGATGAGTTAGATGTTGACCTGACAGCAGAAGAAACTTACGATAGTAACGAAACTAAAGAATATACCCAAACAATTAGAAGTGTTAAAAAATAAAACAGGATTTATATGGCATAATGGAAGATTTTATATGCTTAGAGAAATCCAGGAAAAATACTGAGAATTTAGATATTCTGTATTATGGGTTCCTTTCGATTTCTCCAACATCTACGATAAGTGAAAGAATTATTTCCAAGACAAAATATATCAAAACTAAAGAAGAGTCGCTTAAATCCTAAACATTTTAACCAAATTATTTATCTAAAAGATCATTAAATAAGATCTTCTTAAACTATTTAAATTACTAATAAAATTATCTCACAGTTTATTTTTTAATAAAAACATAATCGGCCTTGTTCTGGAAGTCGAAATCACGTGAAATTAAAAACGAACGAAACGAAATTTTTAATTATATCCTGTGTTTAAAGTGGATAAAAATATTTCTTTTTTATTATCTCATACTTTGAGGACCACATATCTTTACCAAAACTACTTTTGAAATCAGGAAAAGGTACGTTTATTTAAAAAAAATTTAACTTAAAGTCTCCATCGATTCAATTTCACGTGAATTCGATTAACAGAACGTGGCCGAATATGTATTAATTAAAAAATATGTATCACAGAGCCATGAATTATTTTTTATTTGCTTGGTTTAGGTCACGTTTTGTTATGTTATTGTTTTTTTTTACTACTAAACTGCAGATAATAAATATTTTTTAATTTTTATTCTTAAAAATTACAAAAAATACTTTATTAATCGGTTAACCGATCAATAACAAAATTAACCGATTATTTACCGATTAAGAAAATCCGCGGTTAATTAATCGAGCGATTAACCGATTAAAGCAAAAGCCCGGTTAAATGAATACCCTAGTAAGTACATATATTCAAAGATATTGTTTTTTAGTTTCAAAAGAAAATAATTCCAAACTATATGCGACATAATATATAAACACCTGGACACACGGTAAGTCGAACCAACGGACAAACAGACATCGATTTGAACTTCTCTTCTCAAAAGAAATTACAAACGGAATGCCAAACTGCTCTTTCGAAGCTGAATAATGGATAACCTGTTATGGATAATATATTTAAACAATATTGTACATACTATTTAGTATATTTACATGTATGTATCTATGTATGCCATATATTGCAATCTTTAATTCCAATTTTTTTTTTTATTTCTTTGGTTGGTTTATTTTGTTCTGTACATTCTTTCGCAAAAAATATGTGCGCGATATTACCAGACGACATTTTATTGTTCATTTGTTGATTTGAATGTCTTGCAAAATCTCTCCACTGTACAGTTAAAAAAAGGGCATAAGAACTCTACAGATAATATTGGACTACGTGGTCTATTATGGCTTAAATGGACTACTTACAACATGGTCCAATGTACTGTAGTATGGACCATGTTATAAAAAATTAACATGCAGTGATGCCAACAACTGCATGATGTGTACTTTTCTATAGTTTACAGTATTACACATTAGTAGCCCTGATGGGATCCATTATTAATTGTTTATTTAAAAGTGAAAGTTTGTGAAATTTGTGGAAGAATAATAGTTAATAATAGCAATAATAGAATACAGTACACACCATAAAAAGCGATTAGTAAAAAAGGAAAAAGAAAAATGCTTAAACCACCCCTTAAGTGTACTCCATACTGTAATAACATTTAGGGACTACTTCGGTGGGTTATATGATCCCCTCCTAGGACATCATAATGTTAAATGGACCACCTTTTACCCATATATTTGGAGTAGCTTTGGAGTACTCCTACTCTCTTATGGACTACTCTTTACATGCATGTTATCTGCAGGGAAGGACAGTTTTTAAGCACAAACATTTTTGACTAATTGATTTGAACATCCAAATTCTCGTAAAGATATTAATCCATTTTCAGACATTTTCATGTCTGGTGAAAACTAAAAATGTATCGATATGTACTTTTTTTCACTTACACATTTATTGAGTTATGCACGACTAGGTACTGCTGTTAAAGAGTCGAGTTACTTATTATACTTTTTTAGGGTCACATGTCAAACCTAAATAATTTAAAAAAAAAAAGTATAAAAGCAAATAAATTAATTTATTTTTTGGACAATTTTTTAATTTAAATCTATCCCTTCCTCCCCTGAATCAGCTTATAACACGCACATCTCATAGAAATTGTTGCTTAAGTAGAAGTTGACTCAACTTTAAAAAAAAAAAACTTTAGTTGAATTTTTTTTGAAAAATTTAAGGAAAATATGAGGCCGTCAGCGCGAAAGTGGTGTAAGCCTTAATTTTTCATACCCTGACTTATCTACGCCAAATTGATAAAAACTGCGAAAATAACATAAGAAACTAGCTTATCTCTTGTTTTGCCAATCACTAACAGAAAACGTTGCAAAAGTTTGTGTAGCATTTATTTATTTTTGCTCTACTTTTAATAAAAAAGTAGCCATAAGCCACACAAATATGAAATAAATGTAATGTTGCTTACAACACTTTTGAGCTGACGGCCTCATATATGAAATAATTTGGGAAGAAATTAGATTGAAGAAAACATGAAATTTTTGCTCTGATTGTGAACAAAGCTTTACATAAAAAGTTTTTATTTACTAAAATAAGGAAACCTTTATTTAAATTAGAAACTCTACTTTCTGAACTACCTGTTGTTAGAATGAAAAATTCGGAAAATCGAAACAACTCCTAATACTATAGAAAATTGACTGGAACCGAAACTCTCTTCCCAACAAACACGAAGTCAAACCTTTGATATAAAATGACTTTATCATTTGACAACAAACACAATTCTCAAAAGTTTTTCAATTGTTTAATTTAACATTTAAATTCAAATTGATAATTATGACTATGATTAGTTATGATTTTTTTTTTTTTTAGTTCGTTTAAGTTCAAGAATTGTTATGTTATTGTTTTTTTATTACTAAACTCCAAATAATAAATAATTTTTAATTTTTATTTTTTGAAATTACCTAATTTATAAAAAGAAAACCTTATTAATCGGTTAACTGATTAAACCAAAACCTTGATTAATTAATCGAGCGATTAACATATTAAAGTAAAAGCCCACTTAAATGAATACCCTAGTATATAACATTCCATATAAAAACCAAGCCCAAAATTCTAATATGCTCTAATAAATATCATAAAAGTTCTAATATCTTGTTAAAAGTTATTATTCATAAAATCACCTTCACTTAAAGTAACTTCATACAAGGATTTCACAGAACGTAAAAAATTTTATTTCAGAGAATTTTCTGTTAAAAATAATATTTAAAAAGCAGATAAAGGCCGTTACACACTATCCCTTAAAGTCTTTCGTATTTTATGAAAATGCAACCCTGTCATGATAAGTTGTTATTGTTTAATGAAAATGTATAAACAATATATTAATAATAATAAAATTAAACTGAGAAGTTTAATCGTTTGAAATAAAAACTTTACAGAAGTCAATTATCTTTCCTTTTGTTTTTTAATTTGTGTCATTGACGTTAAACCTTTTCCGGGAATTTAATGCGGGATTCCCGTAAAATTTGTTCTTAGTAAATCAAGAAATGAGAAAAAACTTCTTTGTTTCACTTAAATATTTCAACAAAAAATACATTTGAATAAGTGTTGCAATTAATTTTAATTACTTTACGTTATCATTTACTTAAAAATACCAAATAATGAAATGCATTTGAAAATCAAACACACAACACAAATAAAATGTGGGTCCAAAACTTTCATGTACAACTACACTTCTCTTCAGTATTTGTTTGTGACAGCGACACTACAGTATAGTATTTGAATAATTTGCAATGATTTGAATGTGTGTTTAAATGGAATTGTGCTGGCTTCTAGTGCATATTCATAGATGGCAACACTGAAATAAAATTTTACATTAATAGCAAAATATATCATTAATTTTCTGCCAGATCACAGAATTCAAAAAGGTTAATACATATATAAAAATATTTATATATTAGAATATTAAACTTTTGAGTTAATGCCATGTATTTCTTTAACAATTTAAACGTTTATCAAAAAAGAGTATCCTATTCCGATTTACCAACTAGATAAGACGCTTAAGACCAAAAAATATATTGAGAAAGGTGTAAATGCAAAATACGCCATAATGAGCCGTAAGATACGCAAATTGCTAAGGTGGATTCTCCGAATTCGGATTATCGGCCACACTTTCACTAAAAGAAGCTAGATTTTCGGCAGTGCGCACATTGCGATGATGCACAGGTCTGACTATATCTGCAACGCTTCAGTCTCCATATATCTTAATAATCTTGCCAATTCCAATGTTTATTTATCGATATTGAGCTTCAAAATACAGGAAAAAAGTTGAATTTTATTTTAATAATGGGTTCTTGAGGAGCATTTGTTTCTGAGTAACTTTACGAAATGTGTCGTTTTAACCGAAGTAACTGACTGATTTTTATTGCACAGAAAATTTATTTTTTTTTTTTCATACAAAGTTTTTTAGATGAAAATGCAATTTAATGGCAAAGGTTTTTTTCTATCCTAAAAACCAAAATAGTCAATTGCGAAAAAATGGCGCTTAAGTAATTTAAAAAGGAACGCGACGATGTAGTTTAATATGAAAAAAATATGTCAACCGATATACATATGTACATACCTATGTATACATATAAAAGTTTTTGTAACGGTATATCGAAACCGATATAATTAAAATAACGATACGATCATATCTTCTAGACTAAGCTTAACTCACAATGATTACTTTTATAAGTCTCCCCCCCCCCTCCCCTCTCCCCCCAATTAATTTATATTAACCTTGTATCTTATTAAAATAGCTGTTTTTTCTGATTTATTTTTAGTTGGCCACACGCTCAATAGAACCTTCATTTGGTTTATTGTTTGGTGATTTATTGCGTGATCTCGATGTGGGTACCACCGGTGCAGCTGTGATTATTAGTACCTTAGATGTATGCATGAATTTTTCGGGTCTCTTTGTGGGGCCCTTGCTAAAGGAGTTTTCCTATCGCAAAGTGGCCATTGCCGGGTCATTACTATGTGCCCTAGGTTTGGCGTGTACAAGCCCTGCAGCCAGTATGGCGCATATAATAAGTACATATGGTGTTATAAATGGCATAGGCGTGGGTTTGGCGACTTCTGCGGCGTTTGTGGCCTTAAATCATTATTTCAAATATAAAAGAGGCCAAGCAGTGGGTTTGTCTATGGCAGGAACAGCATTGGGCATGTTGATCATGCCCCAGCTAGTAAGAGTTCTGTTAGAAGCTTTTGGTTTTCGTGGGGCTGTTTTAATATTGGCTGGCGTGGCCTTGAATGCTACGGTAGGTTCGGTATTGCTACAGCCTGCCAAGTGGCATATGAAAGATGAGAAAATCGATGAAGAAATGATTGTCATCGCCGCTACAGCCCCAACTGAATTTAAAGTAATTCAAGAGGACGGTACCGAAGAAGATGCTCTACCCGAAATGAACACTTTGCTCTTTAACAAGCACAATCACCAGCAACAACAAATGAGAAAGAACTTCTCGGAAATGGATATGAACACTATGGTTGGCTCTAGAATGGGCTTGCCTAAAAGACCAACCTTTCCTCGCATCATGTCTTTGGCCGGTGTCCAAACTGCTGCTAATGGCTATGCCTCCAACAGTAATGTCAATATGACATTAAGAAGTCGAAAACAATCGGTCACGTCTAACTTATCCTATATGGATTTTACTGGTTCCATTTTACAAGTTCATATGAATGTAGGTGATGATGAGTTTGAACAAAATGATCGTGAGCTTAAGAGAGTTACAACGGCGACGGGTGCATTTGGTAATGCTCATCGGGATTCATTTATTAAAATGAAACCTATTGAACTTGAAAAAGCCACTGAAAATGCCAGCGACAAAAAAGCTGAAAAGAAACCTGGTTTCTGGGCTAGATTTGCTGATCTTATGGATGTAGATTTGCTAAAAGATAAAATGTTTCTTAATATACTCTTTGGTTTATCGATATTTTATGTTGCCGAAATGAATTTTAAAATGGTTACGCCTTTCTTCTTTGCCAATTTGGGTTACAACAAAGCTGATGTGGCCTACTGTTTGTCTATAACAGCCATAACGGATATTGCTGCTCGTATTGTTTTACCGCCGATTTTCGATCGAACGAATATTAAAAAGCGAACTGTATTTTTAGTATCAATTATATTCGTGGCCATAACAAGATCAAGTGAGTACAGTTTTTAAAATTTTAACTGAACATGACGAATAAAACAAGAAAATGTATATATTTTTTGTGTCCTACATATTCAGGTCATGAATATAGATTTGAACTAGGGAATGGTAAATGGATTCCAAAATCGATTTTCGATTTTTCGATCGACTTTTTGTATATCAGTTTTTAAAATTGATTAATCGAACCTCAAAATCGATTTTAAAATCGATTTCAAAATCGTTTAATATTAATTTGCAAACTTATACCTTATATCACAAAGGAGGATACACCAGCATTTTTTGGCAAACTACTAGAGAAATTGAACTGAGATTTTTACAGTGGGAAGATATGAATTTACACAATGAAATGTGTAAATTTTGAGATGGCCTTTAGAGGAACAAGTTCATGTAAATTTCACATATTAAAATTGTATTCTTGTATAGTCAATCAGTCCTGTCACACAAATTAATTCCGATCGAAAGTAGAAGTGATTTCGTATCTTCCCAGGCAGAAATTACGACTCTTCTAAATATTATGTACCGCCTGTACAACCCTGTAAATACAAAATTGTGACTCTACCAAAAATATGGTACCATCACAACACTGTAGATACAAAATTACAACCTTAGTTTTTTAATACCGTTTGTAAATAAGATTCAAAACCGGTACAACACCCTAAATACAAATATACGACTTTAGTTTTTTAAAGTCGTATTTACCATAAAACTATACCGCTACAACACTGCAAATATATATAAGAATTAAACCTTTATTTCTTAATACCGTGTTTTCTAATAATTCCGTACCGCTACAACGCTGTATATACAAAAATTCAGTCTTATTAATTTAATAGTGTCGTAATAAAATGAAAACACAAAAACTATTTTAGGTTAGAAAATATACAAATTTTTGCTTGTTTATTTAGCGAATTTATATTTGTAACAATATTGAAAATAAGAGTCGGAAGACAGTTGTGACTACGTTGTAAATTCGGGAATCCAACATTGTAAACTTAGATTTACAGTACTATGACAACACCAAAAAGAAGAGTCGGAAGACGCACATTTGGCGTTATCATTTTAATATTGCGACAACATTGTAAACAGTACGTTGTATTGATGTTGATAGTACCCCCTGCAACGTTGGCACAGCGTCGTGGTGGTATGCCTGGGTTGCTTCACATAAAACGCAATCACTTTTAATCGAAATTGATTTCTGTGACAAGTCTGAATGTAAGGATAGTATTTCAAAGTATTATGAAAATAGTTCCTGATCGGTGGCGACTGTTTCTTTGCTAAGTTACTATTAAGTTAGTTTTAGCAAACAAACGTTTGTATGCTAATGATGTCAGAAAGATGCAGAGATATTTCCTTGTAATTTCGTATTTGATAGGATAAATTACATACTTTTTGTTTTTTCACTCTGCTTATAACTAGATTTAAATATCGTTCACACACTGGTATGTTTGAATATAAGCGTATTTCCACAGAAATGTCATTGCTTTATTCACCTGTTGTGTTTCTATAATACCGCTTAATTGACCAATACGGGTATTTACCTTAAAAATTAAACTCTTAAATTAAAATGTCCCCTAAATTTTATTCGCCCACTTTCCCTGGTACTTTTTGACAACAACACTGTTAGTAAAGCTACGGCCAGGCCACACTTGGCAAATATTTGACGGAAAAACGGAACCAACAAGCAAACTAAATAATTATTTCCTTAAATTTCAATATTTATTTTTATTATAATACTACATCTTAGAGAAAATAGTTTTTTGCTATGTCTAGTTGTATAATTAGTGTATTTTGTGATATTAAGACCATTTTAATCTCACTAACTATAAACAAAAGTAGTGATTACGCTTATTTGGTCAAATATTTAATAAGTGTAACCGTAGCTTAATACAACCGAGCTTACATGTTAATTTTAATAAAGTATATATGTGTGTGGACTCAATAATGATAGAATACAAAATTACGCCATGAGCAAAGCGAATTCACACCAGTGTCCATGTTCTGTAACTCTCGCGTCGAGAAATTTTTCGATTGAAATGTGTGAAATGAAACAAAAATGCAATAAATTGAAACAAACAGCTGTTTTTTCTTACTTAACTGTGTCTGTAACTTTTTTGGCGAGTACTTTTTTAAAGTAACTCACAATCACTTCACTTATGCAAAAAAAATAACGCGAACAAAATCACAATTATCACATGGAATGATTAATTACTAATACCGTTTAAGCTTAACGTGCTTATTTTCAAAGAATACTTAAAAGAAAAAATCATAGCTTACTTTTATTTCAAATCACAAAAATCAACTTTAAAACCCTTAAATTTATAAGAAAAAAATTATCTACTTTGCTCCACTATTAACAGTAAAATAGTTATCTGAGAGCCAAAATAATAAATGAGTTGTATGTTTTGAAGTATTCGCTATATTCTGTCATCAAAATTTTATTAAAATTAAAAAAAAAAAAATAATTTTTGGCCGGAATTTCCCAGTGTGCATTTGTTGAACTAATACTTTTGTTTTGTTACTTTTGTTATCATCACGAAATTTGTGTTGATGGAAGCGGCGTGATTTACACATTGACAATTTACTACCAAAAACGGTTTCTGTTTTGTTCTTCGACAACTGCCTTCGGAACAGAATTGGGTCTTTTTCAAACGTCACTTTTTCACCTCTGTATAGTACTCTGTGGTCTACCAGCTTGAAATTGTTAGCCAAAAGGAATGCATTTTTAGCATAGTTAAAACTTTTTAGTAATAGTGGTAGGCAGTGTTGCCAATTTAGCCATTTAGTGGCTAGATTTAGCCATTTTTCACCCTGTTTAGCCATTAAAAAATGAACTTAGCCATTAGCAATTTTTTTAGCCATAAAATTTTTATTTTATTATAAAAATTTATAAATGTAAAATAAACATTTTGAACAAATAAAACGCCTTAAATTTAAATCACAACTTTTACAAATGTTGAAAATCGCTATAAACTATGACGCTGAAACATCTTTCAAAATAAAGGAACAGTATTCCACTATTAAATTTATAAAATGGATCAACACAAACATCGCTGTTTCTTTCTAGTTGCAAGTATTTCAATAAAGGGATGCAGGCGGTAACAATTGTTTTAGAAATTTCAGAATAGACTATAAAGTTGCTCTCACTTCCATGGTGTAATGCTGAAGTAGAGAGGTGGTTTAGCCAAGTAAACATCGTTAAAAGTAATTTGAGAAATAGGTTGGAATCACTTTCTGAGTCGAATTAACGATTCGACCTTGTGCGCAAAGTACAGGTCGCAATAGAGATTATTTGATAAAATTTTGTACAAAGGTTCTAATGTGTAGGTGTAGGGTATCAAAAAGTCGGGTTTAACCGACTATTCTTTCTTACTTGTTTTTTTATTGGAGATCTGGACTCAAAAGGTTGGGTAAATGTTGTCGTGATTATGATTTACCTTCAAATTATTTAAAGCTTATGATTATTTGAAACTAATGAGTGATTTCTATGAGATGAACAATAACGACATCGAATATTTCGATGATTTAATTTTTAATATTAATTTACGTTTATTCTTATTTAACAAATTAATCTCAACTCACAATTTCATCGAAAACAACTTTAAATGAATTATTTCTGTTTTGTTACTGAATTTTAATGTGTTTTTATTTTAAAAAGCTTTTAACCATTTTTTAGCCCATTTTTAGCCATTTTTTCCGTAAATTTAGCCATTTTTGGTCACCAAGTTTTGGCAACACTGGTGGTAGGTCCAAAATTAAACAGCACATAAATAATGATTGTCTCAAATCTCATTTCAGAAATCAGATAAATGTTAGTTTTTATAGGCAATCATGTTACACTCGATGTAGGGTGTTATATGATTGGGCTTATTAAACTATGTTTTATTATGTATACAAAAACTATATCAAGTTTAGCTTTCTTTCAGAGTTCGAAACTGTTTTCAACTAAGAACTCTTTTATTTCTAAGACTGTTTGACCTAATTATTACTACATAACATAAATATTCAGTATAACATATTTTAATAATTTGTTTTTTTTTTTCAAGTTATGGCCGAACAAACAGAATGGGGTCAACTTATGTTATGGCTGTCAATATGTGGTTTCTTCAGAGGCTCAGCACTCAGTAACTTTACTCTTACAGTTTCGGAGTACTGCTCTCTGGAGAAATTACCTTCAGCCTTTGGTTGGCATTTAGTAGGTAAAGCAGTATTTGTTATATGTTTTGGCCCTCTAATCGGTAAGTATAATGTGGAAAATCTTTTTAATTATAACAACACGTTACTTATTGATTTTTATATATTTTTAGGACTCATACGTGATGTTACCAATAGTTATCCAATTTGTATTCATGCTCAAAGCGTGTGTATTTTGTTGTGTGGATTAGCCTGGACCATTGAGTATTTTATTGAATACTTACAGTATAGAAAGACCAGAAAAGAGGTGGCAGCAGTTCCCTCTGATAATAATGCTCCAGATTTAAGCTGCAAACAATAAAAGATTTAGTTTTAATTCTTTTTTTTATAAATGATAATAATGTACTTTAGACCAATTTACAATTGCTATACATATGAAATAACTAAGCCAATATACATATATAGATACATACATATGTCCTTTCATATGAGGGGTATAGAAAAAAAAGTTTGCAATCTCCATTATAATGCCATACAGCAGCTTTTGCCAAATTCTTGTAACGTGTGAATTAGGCAATACCAAAAAAGCGCTTATCGAACTTAAATCTATAGTTAAAAAGTACTGATTTAAGCAAAGATAGCAATCTCCAAATTGGAGATTGCTGCTTTTGTTTTCCACTCATATTGAAATGGTAATTTTATGTTTTCTCATTTTCCGAAAAGTTGCACACTTTTTATTTTTGGAAGAAAAAATAAAACTAAATTAAAAAAATAACATTACATCAAAAACATTAAATCATAAGTATGTACATATTTCTATTTAATGTTTGTTTAAAGTTACATTATAATTCTATATTTTTATCAATTGTTAAGCAAAGTGTTTTTTTCAAAAAGAAGCTGAAAATCAGCTCAGGAACTAAGAAAAAAATTTCCAGCAAAAAAGAATCAAAAACCGCAATTTTGATTTATATCCATTTATGTACTACTTTCCATTTTATTAAAACAAACACAACAATCTCCTATTGTCGTAACAGATTTATTCCTAAACATGGGAGTGAATTTGGTTGAAACTTGCTTTATATATTCTTCTAATTGGATTGTATCGAATAAGAAAACATCATATCCAATGCAAATATCTATGAGGATAAAGGGTTTTGATATTTATTATAGAAACTAAAAAAATGGAGATACCTACCTTTGATTCTATACGCCTTATTTACATACATATTTATATTCTTTTATTCGATCGTAGTTTTAAAACAAAGAAAATAATAAACTAATACCAGCCACTTTTATTTTCACCTACTTATAATAAATAATAATGGAATAATATATTTTTTATATGTATTTATGTATGTACTCGTATATCGTAAGTAGATAGTTACTAATAAAATTACAAAAATAAAAACGAACTTGTATGTGATAGTTCAAAATTTTACCTACATATTTTAAGTATGAAAACTAAAAACAAATTATTTTTATATGTACCGTTAAAAAAAACCACTACTGTTAATTATATTCAAATACTTTATATAATTAAAATGAGTTTTTAATACTATATTTATTAAAATATGTATGTTAAGTAAAAAATTAAAAGGATAATTATACTTTTGAACTTAATCCATTTATTTGGAAACTTTAAATACCTATTAATAATTTTTAAGTTAAACTTACATTAACATAAAATAGCAGTGTATTTTTTAAACTACTTTATTGTTTGTTTTATTATTATTTTTTATAATTAAAACTTATTTGCCAGTACTTGTACTTATACAAATAAACTTAATTTAGTATTTTAATGAAAATCCATTACTTAAATAAGTTCTTTATAAAACAATACATTTTAATTTAATATAAGTAAAATTTATATACATTTTAAGAACATACTAGGCTGTAACTTAATAAATATTAAAACAAATATTATACAGAAATTTCTAATACTGGTATACAATTCGCATTAAGATGTTTTTCCAAAACAAAAAAAAAAAATAAAATAGGTGCAGTGAGTGCGATCAAGTGCTCACCAAGATTTAATGAAAATTTAAATAATTTATTAAGGACTAGTCACAAAGCCTGTCCCTGCCAGGCATAAAAATCTTTTAGATAATAACTAACATAGTAACGCTCATAAAAGAAATTAAACAAAAAATTATTATTCAATGTTTTAATACATTTAGTAGGTATATGAAGAAAAAATATGTAAAAAATAACAATAAGTAAGTAACTAAATTATAATACCTCTTTAAAAACATTTTTTGAAAATACTGAGGAGCAACCCTGTTTTCCATCCACATGCATCACTTTTACCTTAACATCGTATTTTTTCACTCTTTAGAAAGCAACGTACAATTATCCATGACTAAAAACTTAAATATATCCCCCATCAATAATTAGTATTGTGGTTATTTTGTTGAACTATTTATGGTTTTTAATCCAAATTTTTAATATTTTTAATTAGGCTTAAGTTCATGAAATTTAATTTTTTTTTTTTATAAAATTATTTTTGTGAAGAAAGGAATTTTACAACATGAAAATTAATTAAAATTGTTATTGATAATCTTTCATTCTTGACGTGGCTCGGGCTCGAACCCTGGCCGGCAGGTTACCATGACATGTTTCGATCGCAACCACTCGATCTCCTCAGATGGATTTGCCGTCTTACACTCGCAGCCATCGACGACTGCTGACGTCACTAGTCAAACATCAATCCTTAAACCAAATTGTATTTTAACATTTGGTAGATCGAAATTTGCTTTCCTGAATGATTATCCATCTTAATTGATTTTACATGTTTTTTCCTTTACTTCTGTTTTTTCGTACTTTCGTCAAGAATTTTTCTTGAAGTCCAAGTACATTTTTTGTTTTTTCACTTTGTCTTTCTCTTTTCTGTTGACCTTTTTCAGCACAACTTGAAGGACAAATGTACACATAGAGCTCGTGCCTTAGCTTTAACAATAATTAGTATTGTGGTTATTTTGTTGAACTATTTATGGTTTTTAATCCAAATTTTTAATATTTTAATTAGGCTTAAGTTCATGAAATTTAATTTTTTATAAAATTATTTTTGTGAAGAAAGGAATTTTACAACATGAAAATTAATTAAAATTGCTATTGATAATCTTTCATTCTTGACGTGGCTCGGGCTCGAACCCTGGCCAGCAGGTTACCATGACATGTTTCGATCGCAACCACTCGATCTCCTCAGATGGATTTGCCGTTTTACACTCGCAGCCATCGACGACTCCTGACGTCACTAGTCAAACATCAATCCTTAAACCAAATTGTATTTTAACATTTGGTAGATCGAAATTTGCTTTCCTGAATGATTATCCATCTTAATTGATTTTACATGTTTTTTCCTTTACTTCTGTTTTTTCGTACTTTCGTCAAGAATTTTTCTTGAAGTCCAAGTACATTTTTTGTTTTTTCACTTTGTCTTTCTCTTTTCTGTTGACCTTTTTCAGCACAACTTGAAGGACAAATGTACACATAGAGCTAGTGCCTTAGCTTTAACATCTCCATCTCTAACGTTTGACCTTGAGCTTTGTTGATGGTGATGGAAAACGCCAACCTTATAGGAAACTGCCTCCTATGCAAAATAAATGGTAGGTCGGTATTTATGGGAGCCAAATCAATCCTCGGAATAAATACAGGATTGCCTTTTGCAGTGCTGGTTAATATAGTTGCGCATATTAGATTCTGTGACAATTGTGTAACTTGCAGTCTTGTGCCATTGCATAGCCCTCTTTTAGTGTTTAAATTCCTCAGAATCATGATTATGGCTCCCACCTTGACTTGCAACTTATGAGGAGGCATTCCAGATGGCGATAGACTGTTTAAAAACCACCGGATGTCAACGCTCAAAAATGTAAAACATTCACCATCTAAAAGACTTAGTACTTCTTCATTAATTTGGCATACTTCATCATTCTTAGGGCATAAAATGGCAAATTTACAATACTGTTCTTCATCAGACGGCTTTAAACATTTACCGAAGATATTTTTAAAAATTGAGTTTTCAGCCAGCATTTCGTTTGGTAATGCAATAATGTCCTCTCCAAATTCCGAACTGAGTTCACCATTCCCCATTTTTAAAAGCCAATCTCTGTAAATATTATCCACTGCACGAATATTGACTTTAAGCTGTAAAATTTTAAAGTGTGACCAAAGATTAGAAAACTTAATACATGATTCGATAATGGCCGTCCTGTGAGCATGTGGTACCACTGGTAAATATTGGCGAAAATCTCCTCCAAGAAGCACAACTTTACCTCCAAAAGGCTTGTTATTTTTCATCAATGTTTTAAGCAACTTGTCAATAGCATTAAATGCATAGGTAGGTGCCATTGTTGTCTCATCCCAAATGATTAACCTAGCCTTTCTTATCTGCTTTGCATCCACTGAATTTGCTCTCATACTAGAAGTTGATGTTTCTGTCAATTGTACTGACAGCTTGGACAGAGAATGATATATGCGGCCCCCTCTAAATAATTCAATAATGCTATTGCATTAGCCTTTCGCTGCCGGCATTAAACTGTAGGTCCCTTCAATGATTTTAAAAATAGAATCGGATGCAGATCATTCACTGGGAAAGGTCTTTCCATGCCCTTAACGGAATTTGTTTTTTATAGGAAAATGTTGAAAAAAATAACGAACAATTGAATAATCTTATATACTATATTTACGGTCTCTGATTTAAATCCTCGGCGTTTTACATATTGCTGGTTATAAACCACCCACCAAACCGAAGTATAGTAAAATGTAAACGTATGAAACAGTTGATAACAAACACCGAAAAAATCTCTGCTTATTTATACGAAAACTGACATACATCGTACGAAATATTCGTAAAAACGTGTTTCGAAATAATAGACAACGAAAGTTTTTCGTAAAATTTCGCATAAAATTTTTTGGATGTACATAACACAATATAACCTACCTTGAAGAGGACTTTGAGCAGCTTTCAATATTATTAATGACTTAAGTTAATTTTAAAAGTTAATTTTATGTTGTAATATCGAAAATATAGAAATTCTTTAAAAAATACATAATGCAAAATTGAGGGCTTTATGATGAAATAAGCCACATGTACAGCCCGGAGACCGAAAATTAGGAATCTGACAATGCTATGATCTTCCTCAGACAGAGGGCTTTAAATAAAAAAAGTGTCATTAGGAAAACGCAAAAGTTTCCTGCAAAAAATATAAGAAAAAGTGAATGGTTTATTCAATGACCACGCCCACCGCCCACAGACCGAAAATCAAAAATCGGGCTCCGTCTTGAACCAGTGGAGCAAATGAGCTTTACGTATGCCAAATTTCATCTTTCTGCGACGTCAGACGGCTTCAGAAAGCCGCGGAAAGAGAACCGGACATACATCCGGACAAACAAACATAGATTTTAAGACAAAAGCATGCTGGGAAACTTTTGCTGGACTCTAATACGTGAAACCCAACCAACAAAATACAAACGACGTTCAAATAACGCCATTCACTTTTGAAAATTCATTGATTTTTAAATAAACAAGTGATTTTTTTTTATGTAAGAAACGAACAAAAACATTTTTTGTATCTCGAAAACCCCTGACGTGATAGAGAAAACCTAATTACAGAATCAAATTCAGCCCACTAAATTATACTTGGAAAGATATTTGGTTATTCCAGTCCAAAACCCTGTTGGCTAGTGTTATTAAACATTGACCTTTAAATTTATACCCCCTTATGAAAAAAAAAGTTAAAGTTTACAAAAGAAAAAAAATTCAAATTTAGTATTTTTAAATATCATAAAAAATTCCAAAACGGGAAAAAATAAGAGTCTTATAATTACTTTCACGTAAAGTCACATAACCTGTGAAAAATATGAGACATTAATCTTAAAAATCGATGAACGCGTTTAGCTTTTATTCACAACTAGCCGACCCGGTCCGTGTTGCTGGCCCTAAGCAAAAATTAGTGTTTATTACCATACGATTTAAATTGAACTTTTAACGAAATTTACGGCCTTTAAAAAAAATCCATGGAATACATAACACAAAGTTTTTTTACAGAATAACTAACATATTTTGTAGATATGGGCTCAATCAAAAAAGAAACGCATATATTTAAGGCAAATTGGAAATTATGGGCCATGTCACAGAGTACAATTCCGTTCGGAATGATTCCTTTCGGAATTGGAGAAAACATATTTGTTTGTTAATGGAAAGTGTATTTTGATAGTTTTATGGCCTTTCAGATACAGACAACTCCTATACTATGAAAACAAAAATGGTTTCATTCCGAAACATTTTTTTCGTCATTTTCTGAAGCACCAAAATACGGAATGAATTCCGTTTCCGAACGGAATTGTACTCTGTGACATGACTGTATATTTATTTATTACTTCATCTTAAGGCCAGCCGGTAGACAATGTTTTTTGTTTTTTTTTTTTTTTTATTTGGTGTAAAAACGTATAAATTTTTCGGCGTGCCAACTCGGGAGCAAGCCACATACAACTGGCCGTTTAAGCCAGCAATTGTCACTGATTGGCCTTGTGCTTTGCTTATGGTAATAGCAAGACGCAAAGGGAATTGGAGCCGCTGGAATTGGAATGGTAAATCGTTGGAAATGATCGGAATTCGTGGATTTTGAAAGTTTTACAATTTTAATATTGGATCATTATTAACATAAATAGTTTTTTTTAAATATCTACGGAACTACATAACCGATTTAAAAGTTTGATATCTCGTTTTGAAAAACATGACAACGGCATGAAATAAAATAAAATAAAAAAAAAAACAAAATAAAATAAATTGTATATGTACATATGTGTCCCCTGCAGATAACAAGACTAGTCCATACATGCATGTAAAGAGTAGTCCATAAAGGAGAAGGATTCCTCCAAAAATACTCCAAATATATGGGTAAAAGGTGGTCCATTTAAGATTACGATGTCCTAGGATGGGGCCATATAACCCACCGAAGTAGTCCATAAACTACTCCATTGAGTACTAAAGTGGGTTAGTTTTAAAAGTACTCCATGTTACTACAGTATGGAGTACACTTAAGGGGTAGTTTAAGCATTTTTCTTTTTCATTTTTTTCATTTCATTTCATTTTACTGTAGTCTATTATTGCTATAATTTAATATATTTACTTGGTATTTTTATTTTTTTTTACCTTTTTTCCACAAATTTCAAAAACTTTCACTTTTTAATAAACAATTAATAATGGACGACATCAGGGCTACCAATGTGTAATATTGTAAACTATAAAAAAGTATACGTCATGCCGTTGTTGGCAGCACTGTATGTTAATTTCTTATAACATGGTCCATACTACAGCACATTGGACCATGTTGAAGGTAGTCCATTTAAGCCACAATGGACCACGTAGTCCAATATTATCTGCAGCATCATTGCTGGTGCAACATGAAATTTGGATTTTGCCACGCCTCTCCACCCGCAGACCGAAAATCAGACTTCACAGCGTCACCCGCCTGAATATTCTGAAGATTCCCTGAAAATTTCATCAAAATCGGCCCAGCCGTTTTGTAGCCCATCCCTGCAAATAATAGGACCAGTACATATCGTCAGCTTATTATTTAAAACAAAAATTGAATTAGATATGGGGTATACATTAGACTTGTCGCATTTTGTATTAATTTTTTTTTTTTTATTTAACTGTTTGCGCTTAAAATATGAGGTTTGGTGTAAGAAATCATGTCCTAATTTTTCAGCTCAATCCGACGGTGCATAGTCGTGCCAAGTAGGGCCCAAAGCTCCCCATATTATAAAAAAGCATCTATTCCGAAAATCAAAAATCTGGCTTCTTTACGATCTTCCGCAGAGAAAGTACTTTAAGTATGCCAAATTTCAACTTCATATGTCATCAGATGGCTTCAGAAAGTTGCGGAAAGTATAGGACATATAACAAACATCTGGACATACTTAGAAATTATATATTGAATAGATAGATTAAAGTATTTGCTATTTAATACTTTAGTATGATACGAACGAAAGATTTTTAAACTAATTCGGGTACGCTGAATCCAGTGGTGGTTGCCGTTTTTTTAGGTCAGCTCTGGTTTTCGAGATATACCGTTATTTCGAAAATTAAGGAGGCTGCACAACATATGTTCGCGTAACTCAAAAACGCTTTAGCTTATTGAAAAAAACTAAAAAAAACGGGGCCAAATTTAAGAATTTCAACCATAAAAATAGGGCGGTTTAATAAAATTCTTAAATATGGCTCCTGTAATGCCTAGGATGCCCCTTGAAGGGTCAAATGTATTACCAACACCACTATATTTTTCTAACTTGTTATCTCCATTCATTAAGGGTCCTCCCATTTAAAATTTAAAATACAGACTAGAAATATAATGAAGAAAAAGCCCGATAACTGTCAAGGAGTCGCCCCTAGGGGAATAAAATGAATGTACGACTGACCTCAATTAGTTTTTTGTCCTTAACATTTTCTCGAGACATACTTGCCCTTCACCTCTACTTTTTAGGGGGGCTCTCATACAAATCTTGCGTTTTATGAAATTCTTAAAGTAATTAAAATTTTTCGTCTTTTGTGAATATATAAAATCAAAAGCTGCATTTTCCAATTTTTAAAAAACATAAAAAAAATTATGCTTCTAAAACGACTGCGCATATAAGAAAAAAGTTTAACCTTTCTTAACGTAAATTTTATTGCGGAATTTCGGTTTTTTTTAGTTTTTTCAACAAGTTAAAGCGTTTTTGAGTTAAGCGAACTACAATTAATTGTTTTTAAATTAACAATAGTATTTTCCTCTTTTCCAAGAGCAACATGCTATGGTTGAGAAGCAACCATGCTATTTATCATAAGTGTTAAACATTTCGCTGGCTTTAAAGCTCTAAGTCCATTTTTTTTCGTGCGACCGATGAAGACAGAAACAATATATGTATCCGATTTTAGAGCTTTTTACGAATTTTGTCATCAGTTTGTTAGTGCATTTTTTTTTCATATTTTACTGTTTGCAGCATTTTTTGCATAATTTAGTTAAAAGAGCCTTTTTGCAGCATTTTTGAAGTTTATAGCGCATATTTTGCCTTTTTGTTGCATGTTTTGAAACGTGTTAAATTTTTTACATGCAGCAAATAAAAAAGTAGTTTTTTGCGAAATTTCTGTTTAAAATATTTATCTGTATACCCAACGTGTTGCTTCACTTTCGACATTTAGTTTATACTCGAAACTTAAAAATTTTATATATAAACAACAGCTAAGGAAAAATCTATTAAATTATATACGTTTGGTTTGTGGCGATGTGCGTAATGCATAGAAATCTGGACCAATCTTTTAGCATGTATACCGATCGACTCAAAATCACATTTTAAAGTGATCTAACGATGTCCATCCGTCCGTCTAGCTGGTTGTCTAATCAAATTTCGTATTAATTAATTGTTCTAAGGACGAAGTCTATGTAAATACAGTATTGTTCGGATATAAGAACATCTGATATAAGGACAAAACGCTTATAAGAAACATTTTCAAAAACACTTTTTTGCGATTTTTCTAACAAAAAAGGTTTCATATAAGAATAACGCTTATAAGAAAAAAACTGATAAAAGAAAATTTTTCTTAAACACCAAAATCACAAAATGTGTAGAAAAAGAATTTATATAAGAAACTTCCAACGGCAACACAGAATTTATCTAGTTTGCATGGACAACTCTGTTTTCTGACAGTTTTACAACAAGAACAAATTTTTTTTTTTTTTACTTTTAAGCTGGGGGTTCACACCACGCGTTTCTTGCTTTTTCACAGCATACGCAGCTGTCAAAAAAGTAGAATCTGTGTAGTTATACGTAGTAAGTTACATGCACAAAAGCGAAGATGCCTTGAGGCGAAAAGTAGGTTTATTTTCTACTTTTGTAAGCGTCACAAGCAGCGTTTGAACAAATCAGTTGATTTTGACAAATTAAATTTTATTTTTACTTGTGCTGCTGCTGCATAAAAAGCTTTGCATGAAACTTGAAACGTAGAACGCATGAATTATGACAAACAAAATAAAACATTTGTTGTACAAACAAAGTACTAAGTACCAAAGTTGTAGAACAGGGCAGTATGAACACCTTAAGTTAAAGTAAGGGTAAAATATGTAACATGTTTTGCATGTTTTTCATCAACATATTCACAAAAGAACTTGAAAATGTTTCCCACAGTTGTATTTTTTGTACAAACGAACACAAAAATGTAGAACATGTAACATTAATGCAACATTTTTCTCAGAAAAGAAATCGCCATTAGATTTTAATTCCTGAAATTTACTTTACTTAAAAAATTTATTAATTTTACACAATAATATGGAAATATTTTGACTATATTTTCAATTTGTTTGGAATATTTCTATAAATTTTTTGAGATTTGAGTTCATATAATATAATTAAAGCATTCATGAAGTGACTGTTAAAAATTTGCACTAATTTATTGCAGTGCAAAATTTTCACTACCTCTAATGTTTAGTAGAAGTGGAAAAATGTTCACTACCACTAATTTTTTAGTGGTAGTTAAAATATTTTGTACTACCATTATAGTGATGAAGAATAGTGGAAAATCCAAATGTTGTCACTGTAGTGGGATTTAGTGGAAACCTTAGTGTACTAAATATTTAATGCACTACACCCAACTCTGCCATAGATATCAAGTTGTTTGTGTCAGTTTTTTGATGCCTTTCAATTCAAGTTACATAAATGAAAATTTAACTACATACTCAACCACTTCCCGCTTTCCCGAGAAATAATTGCAGAATTTTTGAAGAAAGCTTTTTTTAAACTTTAGTTAATCTACGTTGGACTTAGTTGTTTCATTCAATTATATTGCACAACAATATCAAATCATTTTTGAGAACGGGCTTTATAAAGGGCCTAAGGTAAACTATAGACCTATCTTCACGAAATTATATTTCGAAGCTATACAGTAGAAACTCGATTCTTGCACGTAATGAAAACCGAGCTCGGTGCCAGTTTCGAGGTTGTCGCAAGTACCAAGTTTTAATTTCCCATACAAAATAAAAGACACATACATCTTTTTAAAATCTAAGTTTAATATTTCAATTCAAAACACTTAAGTTCAACGATTTCGTATAACAGTAGATACATATTTCATCAGCAGCATAAAACGACGGGGATTTCCCGAAATGTATTCAGTCTAAGAAAACGTAAACAAAGCAGAACGCAAGAGTAATGTTGCAAGTATCGAGTGTAAAATTTTCGGATATCGCAAGTACTGAGTGCGAAATGAAAAATATTTCTATGTGCAAGAATCGAGGTGTGCAAGTATCGAGTCACTACTGTATATTAGTCGTAAGTAAGCGATAAAGTAAATTGAGGTTCATCCTACCTGGGGGCAAATTACGGCATTCGATATCGATCGAAATTTCCATTCAAATTTTGATCGATAACGAATGCCGTAATTTGCTCCCTGGTAGGTTAAAGTAAAGTTGTAATAATGGAACACTTTTTATTCGGCCGTTAAAATCCTACCTTTAGCTATCGGTAAGTTGTGAAAACGGGCCTAAGTGTCTTAAAATAAGTTTAGTCTTAAGTTTTTTCGTTTTGTTATATACTAGATTTAATTAATTTATGAATACAAGCCAGTAATAAATATAAGTTTGATTGGAGAATTAAGTGAATATATAAATTCCCGCTTTCCCGGGAATCCAAATAGGGCGGAAAAAAAAACTCTAGTAAAAATCATTCCCCTCTGTATCATTTCCGGCGTTGCTGTTTATCGTTACTATCTCGGCGAGCGTAAGTAATCAAATCAACTTTAACCGAAGATGATGCTATTAATTTTGAAGTCTCCGCCTTTAAAAAAACACCCGATATAAAAAAATTTCTGTAAAGATAAATAATTCCAGACGTATTTTATGTTATCTTATTACTTGTACTAGTAGTGGTAATAAGACAATAGTCATAAAATCATTTAAATGTTTCACAGTTGTAAAATAAAAGGTTTCTGTAAAAATATCTTTCACAATAAATCTTTGCTTTTAAAAATTTATATACATATTTAAAATTTAAATTACAATAACACTATGCAACAAATGAGGAAAATTTTTTTCCCTTAAATAATCATATATTTTTTGATCCGCTATAGACACCTAACGTCAAAAATCATCATTATTTCAAATTCTATGGTTCAGTTTTTTTTAAAAAAATTTGGCAAAAATTTGAGATTTTTGAAGTCATTACTTTGGTACGACGTACTCGATTTTGTTATGCAATACATCAATTAAATAACACCAGATTTAAGTCTATATATAATTTTTTAATTAGGCATTAGTTTTGGAGTTGTTGAGGCACAAGTGGACAAAAATTTATGTTATTTTTTTAATTATAAAATTTTTGAACTCAAAAAATTTATAAAAAATTGATATCAACAAATACCTCCCAGTTTTGGTACTAAATCGTAAAGTTGCATCTTTTAGAAATAAAATAAATTTTATTACATGAAAATCCACGGACAAATTCTTGTTTTATTCCCGATTAGTGCTGGGATACTATCGATACTTTCTACTATCGATATTTATCGATAGTTCAGATTTCACTCATATTACTATCGACTGAATGTTTGTACTTGTTTGGGAAACTTTAATTATTTGTTTATAAGGCTACAGTCCGTTGTTTTTATCACTTTATTGAATATTAGACGTGTGACGAACGTTATTTTAGTTGGCAGTTTTTTAAAAATTGATAAAAACCTTTCTGAAGGAACCGAAGTAACAGACACTTTAAGATATTCCATTGCAACTTTAAAAAATTTTCTAAATTCTAAACCCAAAACGGTAATCAATCTAGCAGACTTATCCTCTAATGGTGGTTCATTGTTTTGTCCTATGCTTGCAATTGCATTTGGATTTGCATTTTTTTACAACATTAGAAAAATATTTGACATTTCAGTCCCTATGTAAACATATATAAATTTCCACATATGTAAATGCCAATAATTAGCAGTTAAAAGCACAGCTAAGCAATCCATACCACTTGCCATTCTTGTTGTTTGTATTCATTGCTGCAATTCAGCGCGAATTAATAATAGCAAGTAAAAATTTGCGGTAAAAAACTGTGTGTGTATAGCTGATGTAAGATGTCTTCATAGCTGTATTTTCAATAATAATAATATCGATATTTATATTTTTTCTATCGATATTTTCGATATTTTAAGACTATCGATAATATCGATAGTCTATCGATAGTTTCCCAGCACTATTCCCGATGAACTGAAAGTACCTAGTTTTGACCTTTTTTATTGCAAATTTGTGTAGAGCTAAAAATCACAAAGTTTTACCTTTTTATTACACAATATTTTTTTAAATCCTATACTTTAATCATAGATAAACTCGATTTTGATTCCCGATAAAGTGAAAGTAGTTAATTTTAACATTTTTTTATCGCAAATTTGTGTAGAGCAACATGTTTATTTTATGTTTGTAACAAGTTGCTCGATACAAAGTTACGACAAGATGTCTTGAGCCTCTTCAAAAATCTCAAATTTTAAGAAAAAAATTAAAAAAAACCTTACGATAGAATTTTAAATAAGGATGATTTTTGCAGTTGTGTGACTATAGCGGATCAAAAAATATAGTGGTTATTCAGGGAATTTATGCTTGTTGCATACCAGATAGAAAAATTCATCTTTATCAGAATTGTGACATCAATGTTACTAAAAATGGCATCAATGATGAAAAAAGTAACATCAATAAAATGACTAAAGCTCAGATTAGACGTGACATAACCATAATGCTACAGCCGTAACGGCGAATTTAGAAACCGAAATTGAATGGGTTTGTATGGTATGCTTATGTCGTTTTGGTAATACAGAGGTGATTGTAATACAGTTTTGTTATGGTTATGTCTCGTCCAATTGGACCAATTCAATTTTGGTTTCTACAGTCATCGTTACGGCTGTGGCATTATGTTTATGTCACGTCTAATTGGACCTTAACGTCTTCGTACAATTTTGACATTTTTTACGTGTAATCTATTTTATGACTATACACTGAAAGAAAAATGCTTCATATATTTAATGAATCATTTTCATAAAAAAATTTTCCTTGTGTAAATGAAAATTTTCATTGTTTAAATGGAATTTCATAGTTAAAATGAAGTATTTTCGTTAAAATCGCCTCATTGGATTTCGTAATTACGTTAAAAATTTTCATTGGATATATGAAAACTTAAGTTTGTCCAAGTTAAACAAAAAATTTTAATTTGGAACATAAAAAAACAACAAACAAACATAACTATATTCATAAATTAATACAAAATTATAGTTTCCTTAAAAAAATGTTTAATTGTTAATTAAAAAATGTAAGATTTAATAATTTCATACATCTAATGTTACATGTATGCCATTAAATTTATGAAATCAAAAATTTTTTTTAAAAAAGCAACATACATATTTCAATAATTGCCTTCATAAATTTAAATTTTCATTATGACAATAAAAATGTCATTATAGTAATGAAACAAAAACTTTCAATCCACTTTCAATCAACGTTGTTATTGTTATTGTGGACAATTTAATCTCATATTTACGCTCTTAATTGAGTAAAAAACATAGTTTTTTATCCAAAAACTACACTGCCCCGGCAGACTAGCTGGTAGTGAGCTAGTCTATCAACACCGAGGGTGCGCGATCGAATCCCGCCAGAGACAGAAAAAAAATAAAATACAGTAAAATAAAATAAGAAAAAAAAAAAAAAATAATAAAAAAAAAAATTTTTTACTTTATTGAAAGTATTCATCCAATGAATAATATTCATAGATCTAATGTAATGTTTCATTAAATCCTTTTAATGAAACAGGTTTCATTGATCCAACGAAGCGCTACATAGGTTCCTTTTTAATGCAATTTTTCATGGGATTAATGTCAAAATTCATTGGTATTGCGAAGAAAATTCTTTCAGTGTAGTGACATGAATTCGATGCCACATTTTGTATATTATTAACATTATTTTCATGATAACCATGTGTTATAAGAAGCAAAAATTCCTATATTCTTTTTTTTTAATTATTTAGTTAAATACATCGAATTTTCAGAGTAGAATGATAACGAAAACCATGTGGAGCATGGTGTGAGTGTCTTGTTATTGAGAGTTCAGCTGTAAACAAAGGTCGTAGTTCAACAAACATATGTAACGGGTAAGTAAATAATAATATTCTCTCACTTAAGTAAATTCCAATGACTTTGATTAATGACAAAATGTCATTAAATTGATGCTAATGTGTCCTTTCTCCGATGTTACTGCGTCATCGCACTGAGGATATGTTCGTCATTTCTGTGATGCCGATGTGTCATCCCATTGATGATATTATTTCATTTTGACCCTGATGATACTTTGGCCAAGTGATGTTAAGGTAGACATCACAATGATGAAAAGTGTCATGGGGTCAAAAACGAACACACTTGTCATAGTACTGATGTCAAAATACATCAGCGTTATGACGCCTTTCCTATCAGTGTAATAGCTTACTCCCCAGTGTATCGAATGTACTTTAATTGAAAATTAACCCTTGCTTAAATGACAGAAATATAATTCCAGTCCACTAATTTGGTTTCCGTTTACATCACGGAACTGTGGAACAAATTAACTGCTTGATTTTAGAGATAGGAAATTCTTTGAACTAAATAACGAGTTAAAAAGTAAACAAGTTCAGTATACGCACAGAAGAAGAAATTTCATACCTGTCACACTTGATATGTTGTGAGGTGGATTTTGATACATACCTTTTTATACCTTTAGAAAGACGGGTGACTTGGTGTCGGCATATACAGGTACAAACCAAGAGACTTTACTTGAAGTTAACAGCCTCTAGATATCACTGGATTTTTTGAACCAATCTAAACTTAGCCAATACCAGCGATTAAAAAACTGCAGTCAAAGTGGAAAAACTGCCACATCTTCCACTTATTTATTTATTATTGGCCAAAAATAAAAAAAAATTTGCTTTTACTTCCGATTCATTAAATATAAACAGTCGCTTTCAAACCAACTCCAAAAGCGAAAAGTTGTACACAAATTTTAGTTTTTGTTCGACAGTTTTTTGTTTCGACTGCAGTTTTTTAAGCCCTGACCAAGACTTTAAAACCATTTTTAATACCGATTTGGACATATGGTATCCAATAATGGGAAACAGCTAGCAATTCCAGTATCGATATTTTACAGTGGGTACAATCGTTAATTCTTTGAACCATGACTGGAGCGCTGAAATGAAAAAAATTAATAGTGATTTAGAAATGCCAATGGTAAAAAATGGATTTCGTAAGGTCCATGCAAAAGTAGGATTCGAAGAGCCGATCTTCCACCACGCTAGGTCGAGGACCGTCCAAACAGTATTCTTCTACTAGGGTGGAACTAACTTTTGGTTTAAAGATTTTTACTGCTTACTGTTAGGCCTACATAGGACAGATTCAGTAAATAAATATTTAAGTATAAAAAATTTATGTATTTAGTCAAAAGTTTACTAAAACAAATAACCATATACTCTTCTTCCAGGGCTGTGGAGTCGTTACGAAATAGTTCTAACTCCGACTCCATCCGCTGAAATTTTTTTCAGTACGACTGCGACTCCAACTTGGACTCCTACTCTATCCTTGATGCTATATGGTATATGATACTGGTCCTTATATGACTTTAAACACTTTTTTAATGCAGTACCTCTTAAATGGTTAAATATAGCCAGAAAATGATTCTGTAAAAATTTTAAATTCTTGTTTTAATTTCAACGCGTGTCGCATTGAGCTTTAATATGATTTTTTACATACAGTATCGGACAAAACCTAAGCACATCTTTTAGGCATAGATGATATAAAATTATTTATTATTTCAGGTGATATTGCTTCCCAGGCTATTTTTGCGGCTTCAAATAAATTTTCTTTGGTTTTGAAATTTTCTCGGTTGATCTTTAAGTTAAGTAACGATCTCCCTCAAGTTCTCGATTGTGTTAAGATGAAGTGAATTTATCAAGACATTAATTAAGTGCAAAATATTCGATCAACAGATCAATTATTTCTAGGCTAATTAAAAGGTTTTTGCAGGCTGGTCGCACATCTCCTACTCATTCTGGAGGATGGCCACTTTAAACTTCGCAACATGAAGACTCCTTAAATCAAAGGCCAATCCAAAATTATCCTACAGAATCTTATAGTCATATACGAAACCACTTAGATTTAAAAATTAGCGAGAGTGAGATCGTTAACTTAAAAATCAACCGAGAAAATTGCAAAACCAAAGAAAATTTATTTGAAGCCGCAAAAATAGCCTGGGAAGCAATATCACCTGAAATAACTAATAATTTAATATCCTCTATGCCTAAAAGATGTGCGTGTTTCATCCAGTATAAAGAATTCGCAACGAAATATTGATTTCAATAATTTTTTGTGTACCTTAAGTTGGGAGTGCTTTAGTTTAGTCCGCTTATATTTGCGACTTAAAATATTTTTTTAACTATAACTTTTTTTTATTAAATTCTGAATTCCTTAAGTTTGTGTTTTTCAATAAAAAAGATATAAATAAATAAAAAAATGAAAAAAAAAATTTTTAATAATTTTGTTTTCTTAAAAAAATTATCATTTAAAAAAAATATACTGAGGGGGTGCTTCGGTTTTGTCCGATACGTATGTAAAGAAGACTGGTCCTTATTTTTCCACTTCAAAATTTTTTAAATTTTTTCATTTTGGAGAATATAAGAAAATCTTTTATGCCGAAAAACGTTGGAGTCGGAGACTCCGACTTCACAGCCCTGTCTTTTTCACTATGTTTTTGGTATGAATATTAGGGTGGGTTGATTTAGCAATCGATATTGTGCCATCGATTTTTCGATAGGTTTTGGCATAAGGAAAAAGGCGTACAATTTACTTTGGATAGGATATATTTAAAAAAAAATTAAAATTGGTGAATTTTTTTAACATACGTACTAAAAAACCCCTCAAAAAATAATGCGAAAAAAAATTTCGACAAAAACTCGTCCAAAACCTCAAGAAAAAAAATTATTTTTTTTTTTTTTTTTTTTTGAGAAAAACTAACGCCATCGATTTAAGCGTACAATTTCACCTTGGAAAGGTAATAGTTTACAAAAAATTAATTCAGCCGATTTCATTTATTCCCTACAAAAAAAAACCTTAAAAATAAAAGTTGAGAAAGACAAAAAATTGGAATTTGGATGCCTCGAAAATTATTTCTTTGATATGTAGTAGTGTAACTTTTTTTTCATGCCAAAAGCTATCGAAAAATCGGTAATACAATATAGTAAATTTTTGTCCTTACAAATCGGCCCACCCTAGTGGATATTCATGCTTTTCTTTGCATAATTTTGAGCATATTTCTCTGTTTCATTTTTTAAGCTTTTTTGCTTGCATATATAAACGCTATTTGTGCTTATAAAAACTTGCCTTCAATTTATTACATATATCTGTTAGCATCTATGTGCATACATGCGAAGATCTACTATATCAGGTGTTATAACTAGATCTTATCTTTGTTATCTTTTGGCACCTAGTTAAAAAATAAAAGATGCTACTGTACTATCTTATTTTAAGATTGGGCCAAGTTATGAACTTTAAAAACGTTATTATTCACTTAAATTTTACTCTTTCAATTATAAACGTGAATTTAATTTAAGAAATTAAAATGAAAGCGAAAACTTGTCTAGAACCTCCAGATGGAGGTTGGGGAATACTAGTGTGCATAGGCATGTCCATGCCATTTGTATGTATTAAAATTAAAATACAATTGTTAAAATTTATATAATAAAATCTTACAGATTAGCGGTTTAGCAGCTTTACCTTCATTTGGTTTGGTTTTTGGTGATTTTCTAAAGAGCATTGGAGCCGAAACGAGTGCAATTGGATTTATAACAAGTGCCTTTTTCTGTGCATTTAGTTTTGCTGGTTTATTTTCGGGATCTTTATTCAATCGTTTTGGTTTGCGTCCTGTGGGCTTGTTTGGAGGAACTTTGTATTTTTTTGGTTGCCTTTTGCAAATATTTGTTAACTCTACCTTTACACTTCTACTAGCTTTTAGTCTTATACAAGGTGTTGGTTTTGGCCTAATGGTGCCCACCTCCTACACTACTTTTAATAATTATTTCGTCAAGAAACGTATTATGTGGATGAGTTTTGCCCAGTCGTTAATTGGTCTTGGTTCTATGTTCTACCCGGTGTTAATGCAAAAACTTTTGGAAGCATATGGTTTCAGAGGTTGTTTAATGGTCTTAGCGGCCATAAATTCCCATGCGTTATTGGGCATGTTATTAATGCAACCTGTAGAGTGGCACATGCATAAAGTTCTTATAGCAGATGAAGAAGATCAAGCAAGCGATAATAACTTGCAACTGGAAACGGTTACTCCGCAAAAAATTACTTTGCAATATGAAGATAGACCTGAAGAGGAAATATTAAATATAAATAACCCTCACAATGATGATTCCGATCATCTTTCGCCCCTAATGAACAACAGAAAAAGTTCTCAAAAACTTTCTAGCGAAATGTTGAATAAAATTTCTAGTCGTTGTTCAAGTATTACGAGTCTTGGGAATTGGACTGGCCCTATAGTTGTGTCGGATGCTTCACCTGAAATGTCAAATGTTATTGGTTCTCGTAGAGCTTCCACCATAATCGCGGAGAATAAAGAATATCAGACATGTGTCAAAGATGATCGCTCAATATATCAAATTATTGTAGACTTTTTAGATTTGACTCTTTTGAAGAAACCCATTTATGTGAACATAGTCTTAGGTATTTCATTTGCTTTGTACTCGGATATTGCATTCTTTACGTTGCAACCATTGTATATGTTTGAATTGGGATTTGATAAGGTGTGTGCTTTAACTGATTGTGATATACATACGTTATGATATATTTTGTTGACTAAGAAATTTTGCATTATTTTAGCCAGACACCGCCAATATTATCGCAATAGGGGCAGCAGCAGATTTGGCTTCGCGCATATTTTTAGCGTTTTTAGCGGTATTTATACAAGTGCCTTCTAGATACATCTATTTGGCAGGATCATTTTTCACCGTTTTATCGAGATTTGGTAAGTTATTAATCAAATAAATAATTAGTTGCTATTTAATATTCGAACTAGGTATTCCAAAAGTTATGATTTAAAATTTCGAAAAAAAACATACGTTTTAACTCTGCTCAAGGCGAATTTATTACAGGTGGTCTTAAAAGCCCTGCTGATATTAGCTAAAATCACTGTTGGATGTCAAAATTTTGTTTGTTCTCTTTTATTATCTTTGCTTCTTTTTTGTTTAATTTCTGTTTTTGACATTGTACAATGATTTTACAAAAACAAATTGCTTGAGGTTTTTGTACGAGTTGTACTTGTTGTAGTACCGAGATTACCTGGGATGAATTCGCCTTGACTCTGCTCCTTGCGTTTTAACAATTTCAAAAATTTTTATAACTCGTCCAAAAGAAAAAAGTGCAAAGTTGAAATAAATATTTTTTTATTGAAGAACAATATCTTTGGTAAATACTTAGGAAACTTGACTTGTGTGAACCGGCACTTACTTCCGATCTGTGACATTGAAAATATTTAGAAATACCTATAAACTCAAAAAAAAAACACAACCACATAGAAGTAATGATTATATGTATTTAGTAGAATAGTAGAGTAAATTTTCAAAAGTAATTTTTAAAGTGTAAAATTGCTCTCCTACAATGCTTAAAAAATGGACTTAAGCAAGGTGTCTATCTTGCTACAGAACTATTGAAAAAAAAATACCTTGACCGGATTAACCGAATAATGTTACATGTGGCATTTTATAGATATGGTAACAGTAATAACTAAACAAACGCCATAGAATTTTATTATTACTTTAATAAAAACTATAGTATGTATTTATATTGTTTTTTTAGAATATTTTTAAGTAAATAAAAATCTCTAAGCACTGTTATTTAATAAATGTACACATAATAAATCTTTCAGTCTTTCTAAATGCTTTTGATTTTAAAAGTATGTCAATTATAACTGCTGTAATGGGATTTTTACGTACTTGGATACACGTACCGCTTCCACTAATATTTGCTGAATATTTGCCAAAGGAAAGGTAATTAATTGTATGTTAACTGTGCTAAATATTGATATTCTAAACGTTTTCTTTTTTCAGATTTGCTAGTGGCTATGGCCTATTTATGTTTTTACAGGGTAATATTATGTTTGCTATAGGTCCTGTTGTTGGCTATCTGCGTGATAAGACTCAAGACTATGTATTAACATTTCATTGTCTTAATTTCTTCATGGGTTTGTGTGCGTTTCCCTGGATTATAGAAGTAATATTTGTTAAATTTCGCAGACGTACAAAAATTAATGCTACTGTAAATACAACACCAATGTAATTAAGACATAACAAAAAAAATATATTTTTTAGAATAACAGTCAAATAATAGTGGTTACTTAAATAGGCATATATTAAAAATAAAAATTTACTGTTCTATGCTACTAAATAATACTACCCTGCGTGCTGTTTACTTTTCTTTTAAAGTTTAACCGAACTGTTATACATTGACAGTTCGTGGTGACAGATAATTATTTGTTTTACAAATGTCAACAAATCAATTTAATTTTAGTGAAAATAGTTTGTGTTTCTTAATAAATTCTTTAAATTAAATGGTTTTTCAACAAATTAAATTGCTCATATTGAGCATTGTAGGTTTAATAAGACGTGCATTATGTTGCTTTTCCCGAAAACGTAAGCCAAGTTATTCAGAGCCCATGACAAATGTTGTGGTAGAACCAAATGTGTCGTCGTCGCAACGAATTTCCAAAGTCGTGGTAAGTTTTCTGTACAACAAAAGCAATGCTGCGTTACACTTTATCTTAACTTTAACACTTAGGTTCCAGAAAGAGACTGGAACTCTTGGGATGATAGTCCACGCACCGTTGAGGAACATATTGAACAATATCGTCAGCAAATTGCTAAACCTCCAACGCCGCAAACTGAAGAACAAGAACCAGATTTTTTCAAAGTAATTTTTCAATAAATGTTGTAAAATATTAATTAATTTATTTTACGTAACTAGGAATTGACTCCCGTTATAAAACCTCAACTAAAATATTATTTGGGAGATGATACCCAAACTCAGACCAATTTTTCACGTCTAGAGGCCAAGACAGATGTGCCTATTACATTAAATGTAATTACATACATACTAATAAAATACATATGTAATTTTGATTTTATATTAACCTTTATTTTCTTTAGGCTGAGTTAGAAGATTGGGTTGACGAAAACTCTGGCGATTGGGAAGAAATGGATACAGAACAGGCCAAACAATTAATTCGGGACAAACGTCGAGAAATGCGTAACATGAGACAAAAAGTTTCTACTAAATCACCTCAAATGTCGAATCATATTCAGACCAGTGGATTTTACAATACGCAAGTTACTTCCTAGTATTGGTATAATTTTTAGTCTTATTATTATTTCCATTTTGTTTTAATTTATGCAAAATGTATGCTTCTATTATTTTGTATTTTTTTCGGTGTGCAATTTATTAGTTTAATCTTTTTGTTATGTACAAAAATTATTGGAATTGGATGTTTGTTAAAAAAAAAAGGATTTGATATATGTTCCCAAATAAAGTATTAGAAAAAACATTTATCGCATTGATGTATTACAAACCAATTTAGAAAATTTTAAAATGCTTATGTATACTACGTTACTTAAATATGTTCTTAATATCGTCGGTTGATTATTTAATTGTCGTATGTTGTATGTAATTTGTATCCACATACGACAATTAACGGGTGTGTTCTAGAATCCGAATCCACTCGAAAGTGGATTACATTAGCATTTTTGGTGTTCTGCATTTCACATCCACAAGTTTTTATTCGTTTTCAATTAGAGTAGTAATGGGTTGGTGAAAGTAAAACGAATCGACTTTTATTCTAATTTTTAATAACATTTTTAACAAAAAAATAAATTTTGTTTTTAGCTTAAAATCTTCTTTATCCAATTTAATCAAAAATATATCGTTATCTAAAATGCAAAAGTCCCTAACTTACACTAAATTTAAAATAGACTTTTTCTTGTAATTACAGCTTATTTTTTTTAACGATTTTTATGTTATTTTTTTGTTTTATCGATTTAGCGATCTCAAATTAGTTTTTTTGTTTTTTTTTTTTTTTAAATTTTGCGATTTTTCGCGAATTTTAGCCATGTCCGCGATAGAAACAATTTGTTTGTAAGTTTTCTGATTCTTTGCAGCTTTAAAAATTTATAATAAATAGTAGACTTTGCTATCATGCCGATGTTAGCAAATTTTTGCGAATTTAGCAATTTTTACCTAATTTTTGCCAATCCTTATAGTTTTAGAGAATTTTAATCAATTATATGGCTGGTTCGAAATATAAAAAATTTATGCGATTTTTCGCTATTTTTGCAGTTCTTTTTTGTTATTTTCTGACATTTTTTTTTACCAATGTAGCAATTTCAAATAAATTTTAGTGTTTGTTTAAAAGTTTGTAATTTTTCGCGAATTTGAGCCATGTTCGCGATAGAAGCTATTTTTTCCTGTGATTCTTTACAGCTTTCGCGGTTTTAAAAAAATATTAAACATTGCTATCATGCTGCGGTTAGCAAATTAGCGATCTTGAGTCCAAAAAAAGTTTTTTCGAACAAAAACTTCGAATACACAAAAACATGCGGATTTGAGAACACCAATTTATGAATTATGCGGATTTAAAAAATTTTTCGTTTTCAATAAATAATCAACCGACGATATGTACAATTAAGGTGTTCTTATTTGTTTGGATTTGTATTAATTAAATATGTCAACTAAACTTCATTGGGTTCGTTCAAAATTTTACTTCTATACTTTTTAATATAAAGTAGCAAAAATCTGCCCGGCGAACTGGAATCAAAACAATTTTAAATTTGGCCATACAAATAAGAACGCATTTAACGTACATTTGTAGAAAAGCTTTTAAAATTATGAGTTACATATATACATTTCAATAAATATTTTGAATAACACGTCCAAGCTGCTAAACCGTTATTATAGGATATATTTTTTCAAAATTTTGGGTCAGGAAGGGATAAGGTAAAAAAAGGCAAACCTGGAACCAATTTTTTTTTTTTTTTTTTTTGAGAAAGACACATTTAACAATTTTAAAAAGTTTTTAAAATAAAAAAAAGATTAATGGCCTGTTCGTCGATAGCGAATGAAGACTTCGTTCGCTTAACTTACATGTAAAACAAAAACAATATTTTAAAATTTGTTTTTGTTTTAAATGTAATTTAAGCGAACGAAGTCTTCATTCGCTATCGACGAACAGGCCTTAAATTAAAAAAAAAACAGTAATTAAAAAAAACCAACTAAGTTGTTTAACATTAAACAGCTGTTTTTCAAAAGTAGGCAAGCGTTTGGCAGATCATATACAAGAGTTTAGCAAATCGTTAGCTAGAGCTTGGTAAGTATATTATGAATAAACTTTGTGCTAACTTCATGCCAAATTTTCATTATGAATACGGCTGAAAGTTTTTGACAAACTATTAAAGTAATAATGCCAGGGTATTACACAATTTTTGGATCTTCAACCATAAGTCCTCGTTCGTATAGGAAAGCGAGAGCTTCCAGAATCCGCTCCAGAGTATTTTGGTCTCCACCAGTAAACGTCTGAGTTATTTCCTTGGTACTCCATCAGTAAAACGTCTGAGTTATATATGGTACTCCACCAGTCACTTTCAGTTATTTTTGGTTCTCCACCAGACAAACACATTACAAAATATTTAATTTTAAGGTCTTTATATAGCGATAAAGTTTCTACTATAGGTTAATAAAAATTAAAAATTTTTAATAATAAATTTAATACCATATAACATATATAATTTCCACTCTCCCAAAATACGTTATATATATGAAGTTTATTTCCGAAAACGTGTTTAAATTAAAAAAATCAGTCTATTATCTAAAAATTTGTTAAGAAAAAGGAGTTAAAACACGTCAAACCATCACGAAAAAATGGCATTTTCGGCATCAGCACCTCCGATTTGAATGAAATTCAACACAAATGTTATATGTAATTGGACTTAAACAAAACATAAATTTCAGACCCCACATTCTTTCGGCATCCGAAATATGACGTCATAAAAGATGTGAAAAATGTTTAAAAAAACACAAAAGTCTCCTTACAAAAGGGGATAGAACTCTTGAATTACGCAAGATAATTTAGTTTTTTGGTATCGTTTTAAAGGTAAAAGTGCACCCTTTAAAATGATATGCATATTTTGTTTTTCTAAGAAAAGGTCAAAGGTAAATTTTTGGGGTCTTGAGTTCAAAGGTCCATATCTAGAAAAGTATATTTTTTAAAATTCTTAAAAAAATATATGTTAAGTATTATACCCTCTTCAACATTTGCAGAAAATTTAAAGGTGGAGACTCGATTCGTGTCAGAGTTATATACCTGAACGTGATTCTAAGTATGTTTTGTGTTCAAAAATCCCTTGTTGTTGTTGTATTTTAATTATTTTTTTCAGTATATCTGGAGAACGGCAAGAGCCAAAGTTTCCAAATTTAGTACACAAATTTTAGTTATCAATACACACCATCCCACAAAATGTGGGCGGGACTGGAGAAGTGGGCGTGGTACCTCCCGTACAAAAAATATCAAAAATTTTTTTATCTGAACCGATTTTTCCGAGTTTTTCAGAGAATATTTCCTACTAAAGATTTCCGATCTTTTGATATATACGGCGTAACCATAGATCATATGACAGTCCAAAGATTCAGGTTTTTATACAATTTTTGATATTTCTTGTACGGGAGGTACCACGCCCACTTCTCCAATCCCGACCACATTTCGTGGGATGGTGTGTATTGATAACTAAAATTTGTGTACTAAATTTGGAAACTTTGGCTCTTGCCGTTCTCCAGATATACTGAAAAAAATAATTAAAATACAACAACAACAAGGGATTTTTATTTATTTATTTATTTATTTATTTATTTATTTATTTATTTATTTATTGGTATTCCTATACAACAGGACTTAAAGTCTTATAATTATAGTACAGGATAAACAATTCGTAGCAATTTCTTATGTGTCACACAATAAAAGATTATAACAATAAACATTAAAATAAAAGAAATTAATACAATAAAGCAATAAATCAAACAATTTTAGACATAAAGGCATTCATTTTTAAGTACGGGAATAAAAATTAAAAATACATTTCCTAAACTGCGTTGCATTACTAGTAAATTGAACAGTTGCTGGTAGTGTGTTCCAAAGACGAATACTGTGAACGAAAAACTGCCATTCAGAAACTAACTTCTTGAATCTTATCGGGATCAGATTGTTATTTCTTCTTGACTGCGTAAAAGTAACACGTTCAAATAGATAAGTCGGCATGCCAGTATAGATTATTTTATGCAGAAGAGTTAGGCATCGAATATTTAACATGTCAGAAAAACGCACTCCATAAAGTTTACTTTCATAGGGTGTAACATGTGAGAAACGTCCTAAGTTGAAGACATATCTCAGAATGGCATTATATGTAGAAGTTAATTTCCTGGTGCTTTTTTGATCACAGCTTGCAAAAACCTCGCTGCCATATATTAAAGCTGGAATAAGATATGTCTTAGCCAAAAGCATACGTATGTTGAACGGTGTTGAGTGCTGACTTGCCCAAAGCGAACGAAGCATCGCAAATACTTTTCCTGCAGCAGCGTTTATATGATCTGACCACGTAAGTGAAGAATTAAAAATAATGCCAAGGTTTTTAGTCTTTTTTACAATTTCTATTTGTTGCGAGTTTAATATTATATTGGGCTCAACAGTTATTTGTGTATTGTTTCTGGAAAGTACAAGGCACTTAGATTTAGCGGGATTCAGACAAAGACCATTTGCCTTTGCCCAGGCTTCAATTTTTGATAGATCAAAATTTAATCTTGAAATATACTCATCAGTCTTATCAGGTTCACTACATATATAAACCTGAACATCATCGGCGTACATATGAATTTTGCAATGTGATAACTGTTTTGGCAAATCGTTTATATATATTGTGAAAAGTAGAGGACCTAATATGGACCCTTGAGGAACACCTTTGATCACAGGCAACGGCAATGATTGCTTATTGTTTGAACTTACATACTGATAGCGGTTACTTAGATATGATGAAATGAGATCAGCCGCTGAGGAGGAAAAATGGAAAAGCTTAGTTAATTTAATACGAAGCATGGCATGATCAACCATATCAAATGCTTTGGAATGATCCAAAAGCACCAACAAGGTAACATTTCCGTTATCTATATAGCTTCGAATTTCCTCCGTCACTCCAATAAGTGCAGTAGTACAACTATGTTTGGGTCGGAAACCAGATTGCATTTTGGTAAATAAATTATTCATCTCAAAGTAAGCACCTATCTGTTTATGCAAGAGCCTTTCGAAAACTTTAGATAAATATGAAAGGATAGCTATTGGACGGTATTCATTTCTATTTTTAGGGATGGGCACAACTTTCGCACACTTCCAGTTCTGTGGGAAAATACCTTTTGTAATTATTGTGTTGAAAATGTGTGTGATTTGTGGAAGTAAGTTAGGTAGAAGGAGTTTTAAAAATTTTGGGTGAATTTTATCAGGTCCAATTGCATCTGATTTGATATCATGGCAAGCAATAAAGGTATCATCCTGAGAAACACAGTGAAAAGAAAATTGTGGTGCGGAGCTATTAAATGATGAACTGGCACTACTAGAATAATAGTTAGGAGAAATGTTTATGTTTGGAATTTTAGTAAATAACGCGTTGAGTGAGTCAACATTAATTTCCGAAGAGTCTGTTTTATTTAATTTTCCGATACCAATATCACGAATTATTTTCCAATTTTTCTTTGAGTTCGCAGCAGTTGAAAATAAGTTAGTAAAGTAAGAGAATTTCGTTCGCTTAATTAGATTATTAACTTCTCTTCTGGCACTAACAAATTGATCATGCAGGTCATCAGTTTTGAAGCGTTTCCAACATTTATATAGATGATCTCGTTGGTTTATTTTAGCTTTAATTTGTTCATTAAACCAAGGCTTTGTAGTGCTTTTTTGTGTGACTGTTTTTACTGGCACAGATTTTTCGAAAATTTCAACAATATTTTTCTCCAGAAAATTAACTTGGTCATTAACATCGATCATGAAGAAAATACGATCCCAATCAACTATTTGAAGCTCATATATCATTGCATTATAATCCATTCTTTTAAAATCATAATAAGTATTCTCTTCCCTCGTATATTTGGTTCTGAAATCGAAGCATAAAAATATAAGGTCGTGTTTCGAGAAACATGGTGCGCCAATCTGATCATATAACAGGACTTTATTTATGTCGTTGACAAAAAACATATCCAGCAGTGATTGATTTGTAGAAGTAAAATGCGTTGGTGTAAGTACATTTGGAGAAACTAAACCTATTGATTCCATTACGTCAAGTAGTTGTGATTCGCATAAAACATTAGAGTTGAAATCTCCACACAAAACAACGTTTTCATAATTAACCGTTATGTTTTCGAGATTATGATGTAGTTCTCCCAAATCTATGCGCCTATTGGGTCTATAAATACATCCAATAAGTAGTTTCTTCCCCATAGATACAACTTCAACAAATATGTATTCGATTTTTTCGTCAGGAAGAGATTTAAGTAGAAATTTACTCGTAATACATTTCCTGATAAAGATAGCAACCCCTCCACCATGCGTACGCCTATCACAACGATGCATCTTGAAACCAGACAACTCAAGTATACCATCAGGGATATATTGATCAAACCATGTCTCCGACACACATATTACATCGACGCAAGAGTTCTCAAAGATATACCGATACTCATCAATCTTATTGTTTAAACTCTGTGCATTTATATGGCAGATGTTCATACCAGATTTCTGCTTGCATAAGATACGAATCATGTTGAATGTAACGTCATTGGAACTAACAAAATTACCAGCATCGTTTAATACCATATTTTCCATTATTTATTTCAAAAAGACAACGCAGATAGGGATTTTTGAACACAAAACATACTTAGAATCACGTTCTGGTATATAACTCTAACACTAATCGAGTCTCCACCTTTAAATTTTCTGCAAATGTTGAAGAGGGTATAATACTTAACATATATTTTTTTAAGAATTTTAAAAAATATACTTTTCTAGATATGGAGCTTTGAACTCAAGACCCCAATAATTGAGCTTTGACCTTTTCTTAGAAAAACACAATATGCATATCATTTTAAAGGGTGCACTTTCACCTTTGAAACGATACCAATAAAACTAAATTATCTTGCGTAGTTCAAGAGTTCTATCCCCTTTTGTAAGGAGACTTTTGAGGTTTTTTCACATTTTTCTCATCTTTTATGACGTCATTTTTCGGAAGCCGAAATAATCTGGGGTCTGAAAATTTATGTTTTGTTAAAGTCCAATAACATTCAACATTTGTGTTGAATTTCATTCAAATCGGAGGTGATGATGCCGAACGACTTAACGGTTTGACATGGATTCACTCAAAGGTAAAATAACTCATATTTATCCCCAGGATATTGTTATCCTTCCTGCAATTGGTATGCCATTCATTTTTATTTTAATGTATTTTTTGTGCCCACTGGCTATGAAAATAAAAAATTATAACAATTTTTTGTTTGTTCTACAATCTTAGAAGCAATAAAATGTTGATTCACAATTCATGGAAAAGTCCTAAAGGACGTAATTATAAGTCATTACATATGTATATAATTTAAACTTTTTTTTAATTTGTATGTACATTTCCATACAAAAAATTCTGATGAGCTGGTCTAAGCGAAATGCTTTCCCTCAACAATAAATTTCAGTGTATTTATCAAATATGAAAAACTGGGAATTTAGCACGTCATACGGAAATCGTATTAATAATAAACTTTGTATTCCCGAAAATAACTTTGATAACGAAAAATTGCAATTCTTATATATCTAAAAACGTCATTCGATTTCGCTTAAATTTGGAACATACATATGTTGTGTGGTTCATACGCAATGATCCAGCCTTGAAGAGTATAAATCGGACTTCTTCAGACGATTTCGAAGCACCGTAATTAAAATAAATACACAATAATTTTAGTATTTACATTTTTTTTGTTTTTGGATAATCACTCCTATATAATCAAAAAGGGCGGCATATTAAAGAGTGCTTAGGGCGGCAGCAGGCCTAAATCCGCCACTAGTGATAACGCAAAACGCACGAAAAGCAGACAAACATGATCGACCTGTTTGTCCTTAAGAAATAATGACAAATAGCGCGAGCTGCTTCTCTACTCAGAGCAGTTTTACGAGTGTTAAGACATTTAAGAAATTAAGTACGCATGTTCAGTCCCAATCAACAACAAGGTTTTTACAAGTCTTGAAGATTTTCATGATAAATTAATTAATTAATTTTTTTCTATTTAAAGAGCTGTTTTCATTGATTTTATCGAATCCTATTTATTTTCAAAATTCTAAACAAAAAAAATCTTAAGATGTTTAGAACTTTCACAAAATGCGTTCACATCAGGCAAACTGGAAATCTCAAACAAATGTCCTTAACCATTTCCTGAGAAAAATTTCACTATAGAATTTTTTTAATCTGTGTTTTCTGAATAGTCAAAATCTGAAATATTTTCCTGTTTAATATAAATTTATCTCTCTTAATTTTGCAATACTTATTTTTTATTTTACATGAACTTAAGATTACAGGAAATTATAAACTATTAATACATTTGTTTTTGAAAAAATGCTTCAAAGTGCACAAAAAATGTTGGTCAGTAATGTTAATGGAAAAACTAATTCATTCCGCGGATTATTTCCTAAACTTAAGTTTCCGCTTACTATGTTTTAATACCTTTAACTGTGTACATAACGAAATTTGTGGTTAAACAAAACTGTAACAATGTAAATATTTTAATGCTTCGCTTAACATTGTAATGAGATATTTAGCTCTATAAATGCATTGAGATCTGTGAATTAAAGCAATAGTTAAGAAAAGATTTAACAACGATGACAGCTAAGGGAGCAATATTAACACTGCTTTGCTATTTCAACTTGGCTTATGCAAAACCTCAACAACAAGACTCGTTGAATAGTTTTTGGAATGGTGCAAAACCTGGAGAGCTTTTAAGATCCTTGGATGCGATTACTTCAACTACTCAGGAATTAATTCAACCTGTACAATTGGAAGAAATAAATACCCATAAATCTGTTTTGCAAAGGAGAATAGGTGAAGGATCTTCTGAAAGTTCAGAGTATAAAGCACCCTACGATTATGATAAAGCTTACGATGAATTTGTAAAAAAATATTTTGATGATTCCGTAACTGATGCCCTATCGGCTAGTGAGAGCGCTGAAAATGTAAGCAATGAACAACATGATGCGCAGACAAATAGTGGTGAAGAATTAGATTCTAGCGAAACTTATGAACCTATAAGCGAGGCCAGTAAGAAATCTTCTAATGCCGAAAAATGTAAAAGAATTGTTAGAGGCCAACAAAATTGTTTGATATGTAAAGACCCTCGAAATGGTGAAAACTCCGAAAGTTGTTCCTACAATAAAGAAACTAAACCGTTGGATTATAAATTTGAGAAACAAAAAAACTACCGTAAATATCGTGCAACACCAAAAATTAGCGAAGAGGAAGATGCGACTCAAGATTTTTCCACTGCAAAATCTAACGTTTCCTTTAGAAAACCAATTAAACGCACTGGCAATAAACCAAATGACACTGCTTCGTGTACAATGAAGGTATTTAAAACAAAAGATTGTTATTATTGTGAAAATAGTAAAGGCGAAAAAGTAACAAAATGTTATGCAGAAGAACTGCCAACTGAACAAACCAAAGACGGTAAGAAGACTCTGCAGAAGTCTCATCAACGAATTTATAAAAGAACAATTTCATTTTCCTATGAAAACACTCCACATAATACAAATGAAGCAAATAATCAAACAAATGTTTTGGAAAATCCATTAATACAAAAACATTTTCTTCTTAAAGGAATAAGCGAAAATGAAAGATAAGTTTATTTGAAAATGTTTACGCATTTTTATTTATCATCATTTTTTTTTTTTTTTATATATATTTTATACACAATGTAGATACAGATACATATTAGATTTTAAACTTATTCAAAAAAAATATTAAATTATTTAATTATTCAAATATATAAATTAGTACACAATTTAAAAATTGTTTAATCTTCTTAATTTTTTTCTGTCACGGCTAAGCTTAAAAGTATGATTACAAAAATAAAATTCGTTAATGATATTAAAATGTATTTCCTTAGTTTTCATTTATGTTTTAAAAGATTATTGCACATTACACATTTTGCGTATTCCAGTTTAACGCTTGCAATTTAATTTTTCCGCTTTTTTTGTTTCTATAAAAAAATTAATTTCCATGGCACTACGGCTTTTTAAAATTCTTAAGCTTTTTTTTATTATAAAATCTATAAAATATCAACCATGTATTTGTACAAAATTACATTTTTGTTGAATTAGGAAAATAAAACAGTTCAGGAATAGTATTTAGCATTACTTTTCTTCAAACTCTTAGTTAGACCATGTTATAATATATACAAGGCAGGTTCAGAGTTGTCCTTATTTACCCATGTAATGTCAAATTAATTTATTTTACTTTTAACGCTTGTTTTAATTTTTTTCTTTATTTTCTTTTATTTGACGTTAAATGGGTTTTAAAATTGAGAACAAAATTTCTTATGACTTTACCTTGTACTTATTTTGCCTTAACTATTTTTTTCTATAAATTTTAACGAAAATATGTTTCTAGATTAAAGGGGAAGTGCTTAAGAAAATAAGGTTGATAATAATAATTTAGAGTTTTTATTCGCTAATATCCGAATAACGGATGGGCAAATAAAAGAAGAAGAAACTAGACCAGGGGCCAAATTCTGGCAGTCGTGATCGAGTACTTTCTCGATTCGAAAGCAATTTTATTTCAAACGATACAGAACGAATCGAAATTATTTTTTCAGTATTGTGAAACTCAAATTAATGCTTTATAACACTGAAAAAATAATTCCGATTCGTTCAGTATTGACTGAAATAATTAGATATTAAATTGCTTTCGAATCGAGAAAATACTCGATCACGACTGCCAGAATCAGGCCCCAGGAAATATAAATCTATTCTGGATCAACGATTGATTTTTAGTCAGGTTTAGTATTTACTTGAAGAACATGCAATTATTTCTAAAAGCAAAATTTCCATTAACGGGTAAAAAAGTTGACAAATTAGAAAGCTTGCAATAACCAGGGGTCTAATCACCGCATACGATATCGAGAAAAATTGATCGAAATTACTTATTTTGGTATTATGAAACTCGATATCGAATGAAATGTATTGAATTTGAAATAATAGCATTCGTTATCGAGTAACTCAACATTACATTTATCGAGTTTTCATTCGATAAATCAGTGTCTATCGTATGCAAATACATTCGATAGTTTATCGAATGCGGTGATTAGACCCCTGGTACCAAAATATTCTCGAAATGGAAATTAAGTGAAATTTCAACCAATGGATATTTTCAATTCAATTTTTTAAAAAAAGTTTTCCTTGGGCGCTACTCTCTATTGCGATGCGAAAGAAAATTGTACCAAATCTAGCGATCATCACTTTATTTAATTTATATGTATTTTCAAATTTCAAATATTTTTACACACTTTGGCATTTCATTACTGTAAATCCGCGCCATCTTCAATTTTTATTGCTACTATCGCTTCATTTTCAGAAAATTTTGCGAATTTGATACAGTACCAAGTTGGCATATAGCTTTCGCATCGAAATTGTTTTCGCATCGCAATAGAGTAGACCCCTTGATTTTAAAAGTAGTTTTGGCCAAGTATGAAGTTAATAAAAGGAAATAATTTGTATGAACTTTTAAAACAGGATAGTTTACAAAATTTGGGAACTTTCGGAAATGCATCTGTTGGCTGCGCAGTTTAGTTATATTTTTGAACACAATATGCATTAGCTATTTTTGTGATGCATGTTTTAGATTTGTTTGCGCATCATTTTCTTCAGTTACAAATTTTCGAACAGCTGACATTTGCTGTGATGCTTTTAACTTGAACTTGAATGACAGTGAAAAAGCTTATCAGTCAACACCAATCACAAATTCATTTGCGGTTGAGTTTTGACTCACGAAAATTAACACTATCGAGCAAGCGAAACTTTGGGCAAAATTGTCTTTCATGTTCGAAAGTCTGTACCACGCTTAAGGGACGTGCTGCGCATTAGATGCAGCGCAGGGATGTATTTCCGAACAGGTCCGTTCTTTGATTTTAAATTAAGTTTTGCTCTGTCAATCTACTTTAAAAAAAAGTACTAGTTTTTAGATATTTTCCTGGTTAAACAAGAGAGATACAAACTGTTATAATCAGGCATATATATTAAAAAAAATAAAGAATTACTTTCATCGCAATTGATTTCTGTAACAGGGGTATATGACACTCGATACCGAATGAAATGTATCGTAATTTGAGAAGAAAGCATTCGATATCGAGTAACCCAAGACATCACATCTCTCAAGTTTTCATTCGATACGTCAGTGTCTATCGTATGCAGAAAAATACGATAGTTTGCTCAATACAATAGTTTCCTCGATATCGAATGCGGTGATTAGACTCCAGGCCCGAATACCGAATAAATCCGTAAATTTTATAAAATATAGTGTTTGATTAACAAGTAATGTGCGTAAAAATACTACAAAAATTTAATCGTTAATGATTTGTGCTAAAATGTCCATATTCTCCCTTCTCTGCTTCGTTTTTTCTCTTTGTATTTTTTTCTTATTTACTCACTCAATATTTTTCAAAACTCTCAAAGTGGAGAAGGAACTGTATCCATATTCAATCATACTCTAATAGAAATATGCCAATTTATTATTATTTGTTTTCTTTTCTTTTGTTTTATTTTAATTATATGTATGTATGTACGTGTAAGAAAAACGTTTTTATATTAAAAATATATATTTTTATTTTATGTAAATGCAGTTAACTTTATACTTTGATTTTTATCGTTCATAACTAAAAATATATAGTACATGATACAAAATGTTCGTTTTTTATATGTGTTTTTATTTTCCATAAGCTTAACCTTTATTTATAAAATAAGGTTGTTTAAATTTTTGTTTGTGTTTCTACATAAAAAGCATAAAAATTTAAAATTCAACAAAATAGTTACTTTAAAATATAATAAAAAATTAAATTAAATTAAAAAAAAAAAATAAATCAAGTCAATTAAAAAAACATGATTACAAAAGTAACGTTAAATTATCACCTTAAAGCTTTAATTTAACATCATAAAAATTTGTATAAATTACAAGCTTCTAAAAAATATATATAAATACATAATTACTTAATTGGCGTTGTTGCTTAATGTTTGTTGTTATAATTTCATTTATTCGCTAGCAAATAAAATGTTTAATTTGTTTTATTATAAAAAAATAAAGTGTCAGTATTCCTTCATTTCGTGGCAAACTTTTGGGATTTCTTTATTTTTTATCTGTTTGTTATCAATTCATTTCCATTCAATAAATTGTTTATGACTGTTTATCTTTTTCTATTTATATTTTGTGGTGGTGGTGTGTGTTAGTTATTAAGATTATTTGTCGTTGTTAATATTTGGCATATTAGTTGCTGTTGTTAATATTATTTTGATTTTCCACACTATCCATATTGGGTATATAATCCAAGGCCATCATACAGGCGAATACAGTCATAACCATCTTGGGTTTCACCTCCGTAATATCCTCGGGTAAAGCATAGACACGTGCACCAATCTTACGTGCCATTGATATGGCGTATTTGGCATTAGCCAAATTATCCTGAAAGGATTTAATTTTTAGTATACATTTAGTTGATTGTAAATGCAAAATTAAAAAAAATAATTGAGTAAAAACAAAACAAAAAAACTGCTAGATATTAATAATACGAAAAAATTACCTCTTCTGTTCCACTTGTTTTCACTAATTCATAGTTTATACTGCCGGTCTTAAGGGCATCCACTAGATCAATAACTATTTTAGCATCAGCAATTGCAGAATCATTGAAGTTCTTTAAAGTTGATTGTTTGCCAGCTTCAGATAATTTTTTGTTGACCCATTGTACAATCTCTTTTTCTACAATTGGATTTCCGGAGTTGGCCAAGCGAGAAAGAATGGATAGAGTATAAGCCCGCATCAATTGCCAAATTAAAGCTGTAAGAACACAAAAAAAAATTATAATTTCTCTAAAATTATAAATGTTTTACAAACAACTTACCCAAAGTTAAGGTGGCATTGCCATCATTTAAATCTTGACCAGCAATACCAACTAAGGAGAATTTTAACTGTTTGCCCAGTTCAACAGCATAATTGCAATTTTCCAATTTTTCCATGAATTTACGCAATGGAGTAAAACGTTTGTGTACTCGGTTCCAGCTAACAATACCCGGCCTAATGATATCGAACAATTGAAAAATCACCAAACCATCAGCTAAATCAGAGTACAACCAATTTACATGGGGGCTAACACCCATGGAGTTCATCCAGTTACGATAAGCTAACAAGTTTCAAATAAATGTATATCAAAATAATTTCATAGAAGATTACTTGTTAAACTTACTTTTCTCTTCGCGAGTCTCTTCAATTGCCTGAAGACCTTCAACTTGTTCTGGTTTATCCAAACCGGGATGATTGTTGAATAGATTAGCAACAAAGGCCAAATTTAACTTGTAGACTCCATTGACTACGTCCTGTGGTGTCAAGAAGCTGCGACAGTTTAATTTGGCAGCTTGTTGCAACATAACTTCGGCTCTAGATGTTAAATCAGTTTCGCGTAAAGCATCTAAATTAACATCTGCATCATTGCCAGCAATTTGTTTCAACAAATGTGAATATATTTCCGAATCCACAATGTCTGATTGGAAGTTGGTGCAACGACGCTGAATGCCAGCACGTTCCAAATGATGATTAACCCAACGCAGCAATATGGCCTCTGGAGATAATTTCATTAAGTCCTCAAGACGTTCATCATCGAACAAAAGGCCTGCTAAGCCAGGACAACTATCTAAGGTGATGTGACTGAAGAGACCAATACGAATAATTTGCCACAACAAACCCAACACTAAATGTGGCTTGCCTTTAGCCAAATCGTGAGCATCAATATTAACAATATTACAGCCTATAGCTTGTGATGACACCAAGGCTAATGTCAAGTTTTCAAACTCGCGATAAACGGTGAGGTTCTTTTTATTGATGGCTCTTTCGTCAATGGTATCGGGGCATGAATGATTAATGATTTTACACAATAAAATACCATCCTTAATGGATTGATACAAGCGTTTGCCTTCATTATCAATAGGCAACAAGTGTTTCAAATCTTGATCATGGCCCAAATTAGAATTTATCCAATCTGAGAAAGCCAACTGTTCTTCGAGACGCACAGAATGTGTGGTACCCTCTGACGAAATACTAGACATGCCACCTAACGTTTCGAGATTTTCTTTTTTTGACACCACTGCTTTGAAGGTACTAGCCACATCTTTTGACTTCAGATCCAAGCAAAGGTTTTCAAATTCTTCCAAATTCAATTTTCCCTGGTGAGAAGTTCGTTGTTTGTTTTGGAATTCGTCAATCATCTCACGTACCTGATAGCCAGGCAATTTAAAGCCGACCTGATCAAGAGCTTCTTTAAGTTCACTAAGGTCAATGAAACCATCTTTGTTGGCATCAATCTGCAAAAGGAAACAGAAAAATAAAATAAAATTAGCACTCAAAAGTCAAAACTTTAACGGAATGTTTTCAAATTCAAATTATTCATATCATGCGTTTTTTTGTTTGTTTTTGAATAAATTATTGATAAATTAAGTCATCTATTAGAAACAACAATTTAGTAACAATGAGTCATTTATATATGTACATATTTCATTCATATTTGCATATACCCCTGTAAATGAATCAAATAAAGCATTAAAACTGGCAGGTGGGATAGTAGTATGTTATTATGAATAAGTAAATATTGTGGATACTTTAATGATTTGTAAATTTATACACTTGTGGCCAAATAAATATTAAAGTATCAATAATATCATTAATAAGTAGCAACATAAAAAATCGTTTTGGAATGACAACATAAATTTCGTTTGTTGGTTATAAAGGGTGGTCCAACCATAATGCACGATGTTAATTGTAAAACAAACAAAGATATTTTTGATTATTATAGAAGGACTATGGCAATTGTGTGAGAAACAAAATATCGGCATTTTGCTCACCACGGCTTGGGTGGAATATCTCTATCCGATGGTCCATACTTTCAATGACTGAGACATAATTAAGGTTCAATGTCGTTAATAAGCCGAATTAATCTCATCCTTTACTTTTTTAATTGTTCTTGGCATATTGACGGTGTGAAATCACATGACGACTTAAGACAAAACGGTCATTGAAAAGCCATTGTTTCGTTGGCTGTGTGGCAAGTGTCACCATCCTGTTGGAATCACATATCGTCCAGGTCTGGCCACAAGAAGTCCGTTATCATCCCGCGATAGCGAACACAATTCACGGTAACTGCTTGGGCGACCTGACTTTCGAAAAAGTACGGCTCGATGACGCCGCCAGCCCATAAACCGCACCTAACACATCTCTACAGACCAGTTTTGCTGAAATTTGGGAACAACAATCTTAAGGCGCTGCTCAATTGTGTACCTCTTCATGGTTGAATTTACCAAACACTGAAACAAAGAAATGTCAAATTAAGTTGTGCAAAAATCCTGCCGTTAAGGTGTGCCTCACAACTAATATCGTGCATTATGGTTGGACCACCCTTTGTATAAATCGTATGAGTAATAGCGGGTGACTGCTAAAGTGTAATCATCTTTGTCAAAAAAATATTTAAACCTGTTATGTAGTTGTTTGCTTATTATACAACCTACAGTTTCCTAAAGCTTTTTAAAGTACTTAATCAACAATACTCTTACTGTCTTCAAAATGTAAACAATTATTAGAAAAAAAAAAATAATTAAAAAGAATGCCGATATTATGGCAATGGTAAATATAAGAGTGTTTTTGGTAAAGTAGGTACACAATGTGTAATACACATTAAAGAATTTTTGAAAATAATTGTTGAATTAACTTAAGTAAATTGACTTCAAAAATAAATATATTTATTTTATATATTTTGGCAAACGCTTTAACCCATTCCTGCCTAATGGATATTTAAATGTCCAAAAAATTTGAGATAGCAAAAAAATTATAGCAAAGGCCACATAAGAGATAATTGTTGCAACTTAAATTTTTATACAATAGTAGACATTGACTGAGACTACAATGTCCAATGAATAGTGCAGTAAGTGTCCTTACTTCACTTTTTACAAGCAAAAGTAACTGACTATTTTAATACGGAATAAAGTGGCGAATCCTTTAGTTTGTCGAAATCCAGAAATATTTGTCCATAGCCGATTTAATTCACGTACGGCCTATTATTTTATCATCTTCATAATTTAAGTACAAATTCTTAGTCCACTAAGATATAATAAATAAAACTACAGTTCGAAACAATATTTGGGTTGTTTTCAACGGCGCAAGCCAAATTAATGATGTGTTCAAATAATATACATATACATACCAGAGAATGACAACAAGTACCCATAAGAATAATACACAGAGATATTTACCCACGCTTTTCGTTATTGTGTATACACATATTTTTAACGCAAAAAGTATGGTTATTACTTATACTTATGCACGGCAATATCTTCACGCAACCACATTCAGTAAACAAAAATACATGAATATTATGCAGATGTTATTCAATGCCCATGAATGTGTTTTGGTTATCTGCCACCCAGTTGGCAAAATGGTCCTAGACGCAAATGTCGTCTACGATGTCCTCAGGACAATTTAGAATTTGTCGCTTATATAACATTGATGACGAAAACTTAAGTAACAAAACGTGTATTTTGTCGTGTTTAAAATCGTATTTGCCTTAAATAATACTTTAATGAGGACAACATAAGCGACCATTGCATGCATGTTGTCGTGTTTCAAACCACATTGACGACAAAATGCATGCAATTGTCGGTCATCTTGTCTTCAATAAGACTTGATTGAGGACAACATAAGCGACTACTTCATGCATTTTGTCGTGTTTAAAACCACATTGGCGACAAAATGCATGCAATTGTCGGTCATCTTGTCTTCAATATGACTTGATTGAGGACAACATAAGCGACTACTTCATGCATTTTGTCGTGTTTAAAACCACATCTTGTCATCTTGTCTTCAATAAGATTTGTTTGAGGACAACATAAGCGAAAAATAAAAGATGAAAGACAATACCTAAAATTTGCTTCAACTTTTTCTTAAAAATAACGGGGCAATAACGACAAAAGAAAGAAATCACAAACAAAAAAACATGTAAAATTATTTAGTTGAATTTTTAAAGTGCGTGGTAAAGGTTTAGTTTTGCTCTGTTATTTTTTAACAATTGTGATTTGCTGTTTTGTTTATTTTGTTAATTAATTTGGTAAGTATAACTAAAATGTCAACAAGAGGGTATTAACTCAAAATTTTTATTTTTTTACGTTTTAGAAAAAATCGACACGTAATATTCATGCCCATTTGGCCATGTCTTGAAGACATCCTTGACGACGCGTGTACGACCATATAAAATCCTTGGGGACGCGTAGACGACCGTCCAGGCAAATCGTCGACGACTTTTTCAAACAAATGTCCGCCAAATCGTTCACGACTAATGAGCTATATTGTCGCCCATATGGTCGTCGACGACATAATAAGCGATATTGTCGCTCATATATCGTCAACGACAGCGTCGCCCATATGATCGTCAACGACATATGAGCGATAATGTCGCTCATTAGTCGTGAACGATTTTGCGGACATTTGTGTGAAAAAGTCGTTGACGATTTGCTTGGACAGTCGCCTACGCGTCGTCAAGGATTTTATATGGTCGTACACGCGTCGTCAAGGATGTCTTCAAGACATGGCCAACTGGGCATACAAATAAAATATCCATGTTTAAAAAAATACCTTCAGTATTTTTGGCACTTCTGTGTAAAATTGAAAAAAAAAAAAAAATTACCAAAAATGTGCTTTGTCACTAGACAGGTATGGGACTATGTACATATTATTTATGATATTTAAAATAAATTTGTCCGTAGCATCAGCAGTACCTATGTAAAAATACACATAAGCTATACATTTTTATAAAAAATACGACCACGAGGGGTGAGAAGGAGCAATTTCTGCTCTCCGAAGCTATCTGGCAGATTTTAATGAAATTTAAAACATAGATAGATTCATATTTATATAGACACTTGAGCTATGTATTTATTTCAAAAATAGGATAACGAGGGGAGATAGGGAGCAATTTATTCCTCTCCAAAACTATCCAACAGATCTTAATGAAATTTAAAACATAGATAGATCCATATTTTCATAGACACATAAGCTATGTATTTTTTAAAAAATATGACTAAAAGGGTTATAGGGGGCAATTTCTGCCTCTCCGAAACTATTTAATAGATTTTTGTTTGTATTTCCTGGTTAAGCTAATTTTTTTTTTATTTATTTGGACACATTAGCTATGTATTTTTTTTTCAAACTATGACCACGAGGGGCGAATTACACGTACGTTTTTGATCAATATTACCCCTTATTGTGTTTGGCGTATTACAAATACGCCTACGACTATTTGGTTATAGATTAAAGAGAACGTGAATTTGTTTTCTTTATTCTATTACCAAACAGTCGTAGGCGTATTTTAAATACGCCAAACACAATAATTAAAAAAAACTTTGTTAAACACATGCACAGCAACATGTGACATGAAAAGTTGACAAGTCAGATGTAAAAAACATGTCGTGTACATGTATCTTAAGCAAACGCTATAAATAAATACGTAGTGAGTGGTTGTTTCACTCTTTCTTATTAGCACAACATACAAATCAATACTTACATGCATACATAAAAAACAATATCTTCCATCTCGTGTCGTCTACCTATGCTATGTGCGTGTGACAGCAACAAATGGCTCTACGATATTTTTATTTTTGCATGTAAAAACCCATTACGCATCCGCACAATTTTTTTGCACTTATCGCTGACACACAAAGCATAGGTAGACGACACGAGATGGAAGATATTGTTTTTTATGTATGCATGAAAGTATTGAGTTGAATGTTGTGTTAATAAGAAAGAGTGTAACCGCCACCTTATACATTTAGCGCATGCTTAGACGCCTTTCTGTAACGTTTGAAAATTCAAACAATTATTTTTAATAAGTTGTAAAGAAGAGTTTTTTTAAATTTCATCCAGTGTATGTATGTATGTAGCATATGAAAAATTATAAATTTAAAGTATGAAAAATAATCAAGAAATTTTAGAGAAAATAAATGATTTTGGAGAGGCATAAGTCGCCCCCTATCTCCCCTCGTTTTCATAATTTTTTAAAAATACATAGCTTATGTGTCTACACAAATATGTATCTATCTATGTTTTAAATATCATTAAAAGCTGTTAGATAGTTTTGGAGAGGCAGAAAATACCCTCAAGCTTCTCTCGGGGTCCTATTTTTAAAAAAAATATATAAAGCTTGTGTGTTCATATTAAAATGGATATATCTATGTTTGAAATTTTATTAAGATCTGTTAGATAGTTTCGGAGAAGCAGAAATTGCCGCCAACCGCCCCTCGTTGTTCTAATAAAATAAGCTTACCGCCTTAGTCAAATGTTAAAAAGCTTTAAAATTATCTTGATATTTTTCTAAATAACAACACAAAAAAATTTTGCCTAGTTTCAACATTTTTAAAGTTGCATTTGCCATCTCTGCTCTCTCTCGCGCTCTGTATGTTTACGTTATACTTACGGTAATACACATACTTATATGGGTATTGCAGATAGCTAACAGAAATTTTATTTATATCTGCATGTACATTCAAAAAGAAGAATGAATATGCAAATACCCTGCAAATAATAGGACCAGTCCAAACACGCGTGTAAAGAGTAGTCCACAAGGGACCAGGACTAGTCCACAAGTAACCCAAACGTATGGAAAAAACCTGGTCTATTTAACATTACGATGTCCTAGGAGAGGACCATATAACCCACCTTTGGACCACTAAGGAGTAGTTTTAAAACTACTCCATGGTATATAACCCACCTTTGGACCAGTAAGGAGTAGTTTTAAAACTACTCCATGGTATACTCAAGAGGATTAGTTTTGAAGTCGTTTAAACACGAAAGCATGTCGTTAAAAAACGAAGACATGTCGTCTCACTACAAACACTTTTTAACAATGGTATGGTCCATGCTTGCATTACATCGGACTAGTCCATGGAGTAGTCCATTTTATCAAAATGGGTCAGGTGGTCCAATTTTATTTGCAGGGTACACATTGGCAGCGTATACCTATACATATTCAACTTTAGCTTGTAATGGGTATTGCTACGTATGTGTATGGTTTTGATCTTTACCCATACATGTCCGAACATGTTTTCTCACTAATATTGAAAGAGTACTTAAAATGATACTTTTGTCATTCTCTGATACATACACACATAAATATGAAAAAACACTCAACGGTTGCGAAAAGTTGCTTCTTATGAATGTGCCCATTAATAATTACAGTAGAATCCCGATAATTCGTAATCGCAAGGGACCGGCCATTTCTTACGAATTATAGGGGTTTTCGATTTAGCAGGGTTTCGATTTAACGGAGTTAAAATAAAATAAATACGAATTAACGGGGTTTTTCAATATATTTACTAAAACGATAAAAAAAACATAAAAAACATTTGTTAAAAATAACATATATAAAAATTATTCATGTAACAAACTGATCTTAAGAAAATAAACACACACACACAAGCAAAAGAGAAACCCCACGCAAAAAAAAATAGCGGTAAACAAAAAATCATTCTTTCCATGTTTCTGTTGTTTTAATTACGAAGTTTTAGCAAACAATTGCCATTTATAAGAGGTAAAGACGATTTTATTTGAAAAAATACGAATTATCGAGAGGACCAAAATGTATGGAAATTTCGATATAATTTTTTTTTTGTAAATATGAAGAAAACATAATTCATCTAAGTATATGGGCAAATCCCAGAAACAGTCTACCAACCAAAAATTTTTCAAATGAATTTTTTTTTAATGGAATATAAGACTAGATGTATAATTTCATTTTTATATTAAAAAATATGTATTTCAATGATCATTAATGCAATAATTTTTACCAAATTATACCCCACTGATGATTTCTTAATGTTATACGTGAATTTAGCATTATTTTAGGTGATTTTTGTGCTTACAATAGCACTTACAGCAGACTTATCAAAATATAAATTTCGTTAAAAAAAAGAGATGACATTCATTAGTTAAGAAATTAGTTTAAGAAATGCAATTCATAAAAATATAATTTGTTTTGCTAAAATAAATAAAATATAATAATAAAATACTACTGGAAAAACTGTAGCGTGCGTCACAAAGGGTTCGCGGCTTTTGTCAAAAAATCACAACATTTTTGGCTGAGAATAAGTGCGTTTAGAATTCTTTTATAGTCATCTTTCTTTTAGGAATTATATTTTGTATTCCTTATCATGACAAATTCGATCAAAATTAGGAAAACGCACTTCAACCTTTGAAGTTACTTCCACTTTTTGTAGCGTGCGTCAAAAAACTTTGTGATCAATTATTTCGCAACAAATACTTGCTAAGAAATTATGATTTATGCCATTCGACAGTACATATTAATTAACTTAATAACTTAATTAACTTAATACTATATATAAGTTGAAGCTATCTTTTTTGAAAGACCAAAAAATGTTTATATATCAATCAGAAAACGCGTGCGAATGTAGCGTTCGTCACGCAGGATTTGTCCATATATTAATTTATTCGTTTCGAGCATTTAGTTTTTCCTTCAAATTGGATCGATTTGGCGAGGGACCAACCTCCGGTTCATATTTTTTTTCTTCTACGTGAGTTAATTTAATTTTGTAAGTTCAGTATAAAAAATACCAATTGAAAAACCAAAAAGTATCAAAAAGTCTCCTTTATATATTGTCATCCACTCAGGACGTTGTACGTTTAATTTTGTTCTATGTCTAATATTAACGAAAATTAATCAAAGTACCACATGTAGAATGAAAAAGTACCAAAAAGCTCCCCTTACACGTTCTTGTTCAACCAGTTTAATGTATAATTTTATCTTTATAGGTCGAATATTAACGAAAATTCAAAAAAGTTCCAGATGAAAAACAAAAATTACCAGCATTTTTTATCTTATAGGTTATCACTCACTCAGGATACTACACCTATAATATTATGTTTCTAAGTTCTATATTATAGAAAATTTAAAAATTATCACATGAAGCACAGAAAATTAAAAAAAAAATAAATAAAGCTTCCCATATTTCCCCTTTTTTCTCCCCATGTAGGTTCGGTTGACAAACAAAGGAAGAAAGTGTTCTTAACTGTTTTGCTGGTCTGATTTATATAGTCGAAATATTCGAAAACTGGTTTCTGAAAAATGTCGAATAATCGATCACCCTAATTTTTTATTATTTGATAATTGAAAATAAATTTTTATTTATTTATTTTGCATTTGTGTTAGTAACAATTTTGAACGCTTCCCAGCGGTAACTAGAATGAGTAAAGAGCCCTAATAGAAGGCCTTATTTAGCAGTCACAAGCAGTCAGAAGCCCTTCTCGCCGCATTCCATACTTATTTATTTTTTATACAGGTTGTCATTGAGCGCAAGGCCTTCCACACTTCCTTTAAAAACAACTTCGATCCCTTCCCAAAGAAGGGAGTAAGGAAGGTCACTAAAAATAAAAAGTAAATAAAACTGAACACCTTCCTTTCTCCGTTCTCAAAGAAGGGAGTAGTGAATGTGTACTGAATATTTCAGAAGGTTTTTTAAAAAGAAGTTTATACCTTCTAGAAGGCATACTTCTGAAGGCAGAATATCATGCAAAGCGAATCTTTAAGAAAGGAGTATAGAGGCCTTCAAAAAGGCCTGCCACTTGCGGTCCTTTCAATTTTTACCGCTGGGTTATAACTCTGAAATTATTGAACAGATTTTAATAAAATATACATTGTGCACTTCTTTGAGTAAATACCTCTTAAATGGTGTATATTTTGTTCAAATCGGTTGACATACAGAGGAGCAAAGTGTTCTTATCTGTTTTGCCTTAGCCGATTTATAATTATCTATACTCAAAAAAAAAACAAAACAAATATTTTTATTTATTATATAAAAATATATAAAAATATATCACACCAAAGCCCTTTTAGTATTTAAATACCCATTTCCTATCCCAGGAGTTGAAAGAGGTAAAATATGTTTCACTCCAAACCACTTCTAAGGACCCCCAACAATTAAGTTAAAATCGCACAAGCGGATCTTTGGGCAGGCATAAATGGGTTAAGTTTAAAAATATATTTGTTTGATTTCACAACGTTAATGAAAAAAAACACGAGTGTTATATTCGGCTATGCCGAACCTTATATACCCTTCACCATCATGCGATAAGAACAGAAATTTACATAAAGTCCGGTCTTTAGATATAAATAAATCTAATTTCCGCCTCGCCCACTTCTCCAATCCCTCTCATTTTTTCGGATGTTGTGTATTGATAACCAAGATGCTTGTACTAAATTTAGAAACTTTGGCTCTTGCCGTTCTCCAGATATACATATATCTATAATGTCTTTGTACGGAAGTTGCAACCAGTGATGTTAGATGTTTTTTTCGAAATATCGTCAAAATTTAAAAAAAAAAATCGTCAAAATCGTCAGTAGTTTTGAAAAAACCCGTCAAAAAATCGTCATATAAAAAAATCGTTTTTTTATAAACACGGATATATCACTCTATTAAAACATAAAAAAATATTAAGTATAAAATCATACTTTTGTACGATTTGGTGCGGCTTTGATATTGCTCTCCGGAGATTTTCGTCAAACAATTCCCGTCAGCCCCAAATCTTCTGCTGCAGGTGAACTTAATGCCTGCCTGAAATCGTCGTCTTTGTGGAGGCATGTCCAGAAGTTGCAATTGACCGCAAACATTAGAGTCGTGTTGCAGAACGACCCATCGGCTGCTGAATTCTCGAGACAGCTGCTGGGGCTTGGCAACGGCCAAATTCCTATTGATGTTTCGAATGGATTGATATCGTTTTGTGAATTCACATCGTCCAAGGAGGAGCTCATCAGCAAAGTGTTCCCCGACATTGCACAAAACTACAAAAATCTCGATTGGATTGGTGAACGGGCAAAAATAGCAGCGAAGAATAAGGACGTCGATAACTTAAACTTAATTATTCAAAGTTAAATCGCCGGACAACTACATATAGGGTTCCCAACTTTTTTTGTTGCAATTAAAGTACATTGATTATTAAAGGTTAAGAAAAAAAGTACACAGTATAAATATAAAGTCCAATTAATTTCTTTTTATTGTTATATTTAAAAATGTTTTTTATTGCTTTTCGCAAGTTTTATCAAACAATTACACTGTGCTAGAATTTGGCAACTGGCGCTTAAACCTTTTTCGGGTACGCTGAATCCAATACCGGTTCAAAAACGGTTCAGTTTATTGAAATTACAAACTTAAAAAAAATCCGCAATAAAATTTCCTTTAAACGTTAAATTTTTTTCTAACATGCGCTGTCGTTTTAGAAACATATTTTTTTTTTTTTTTTTTTGGCAACAAAAATAATTTTTAATCAACATTTCGAAATTTTTGTTTGTTAAAAATCTATTAAAAATTACAGCTATAAATGATTAAAATCTGTTAACAACTTTTGATTTTATTCCCAAAAGTCAAAAAATTTTAATTAATATAAAAATTTCATAACTTCTTAAGGGAGCCCACTTAAGAAGTGGTGATAAGGGGCAAGTATGTCTCGAAAAATTGTTAAGGAGACTCCTTGGCTGTTATGGTACGTTTTCTTCAATATATTTCTAGTCTGTATTAAACTTTTTGTATGGGAACCCCTTAAGGAATGGACAGTTTTAAATTTTGTTTTAAATATTAGTTAAACGAGTCACTTTTGTGCTCGCGATCTAAAAGCAGGCAGTAATTTGAAGGAGTTTTGCACTCGTGTTTTAAAAGCAGGCAGTTATTGTACTGAAATAAAACAAACAAGTGAAATAGTGCTGTCAGATTATTTTTTTTTCGAAAAATCGTCCTGCCAATATAAAAAACACATCAAAAAATGGCCCTGACTAATATTAACTAGTTGTTTTTTAGTTTTTCTAAAAAAAAACTTGTACAATGATGGCTAATAAACCACTGATGGTTTAAACGCTGGTTTAGTTGAACTTAACTTGAATTTATATGTAGTTTAAACTCAGCAACTATAAATCATTCTCCCATGTGTTATATGTGGTAAAAAAATAACATGTGACAGCACTACGATAAATCTTATCAAATTCATATGGTATGTGTTGGTAGTTTAAACGCCGAATTTTATGCGTTTAAAGATGGTTTATATATTTAGTGATTTATAGATTTTTGTACATCAAATCGCTCTCTACTGATTCCATTCAAATAAATCATATTAAAAATTTTAATATTTGTGTTGTATTATTACTCTAAAGTTTGTCTGAAGGCTTAAAATTGGGACGAAGCGAAGTTCGTCGAGTCCGCTAGTAGATATAAATATATATTCGCCTCTATATACATATATTAACTAACCCCCCGTTTCCACATGCAAGTGCAAGTTCGAAAAACTCAATACACTGACACTTTTTCACTAACATTCACACAATTTTTGTTCATTCAGCCAATCGGCTGTTTCCTCGATTTTTTGTTGATAATACGTATACACTACTTGCAAGTAATTACTTGCATGTGGAAACGTTCGGTAAGAAAAAAACTTTACTTGACAGATTAAAGTGTTAAAAATTTGATGAAAGATTAAAGTTTAAACTAAATTTATTGACGGGATTAAATCGTAAACACCTAAGTGACTCTACATTCAAAATCGTCAATCGTCATTTTGGTAAATTCAGCGAAAAAAAATCGTCAAAATGACGTAAAATCGTCACATCTGACATCCCTGGTTGCAACGCCAACTTCTCCAATACCGTAAATATTTCTAGAGAGGTTGTGTATTGATAACCAAGCTATGTGTACGAAATTTTGACAACTTTTCTCTTACCGTCCTTTAGATATAAAACAATTTATTTGGTATCACGCCTACTTATCCATTCCCGCCTACATTTTGTCAGATGTTGTGTATTAATAACCAATATGCTTGTGCCTAATTTCCGTTCTCCAGAAAAACAGACGGACATCGTTAAATCAACTGTATGTGTTTGTTATTTGTAAAAAAGTAAAAAAAACTTTCGGTGATGGGTATAAAAAATCAACAACAACGTAGGATTATCGGTAACACCGAATGGCTTTACCGGCACAACTTCGACGTGATTTTTTCCTCCTACGTACTTTTTTTGGTTTTGTGCTGCAGCTTTTTGCCGTACTAACTGTTTTTCGATTGATCAATTACTTTTAAAAACATCAATAACAAACATTTTTTCCACTTAGTAACACAATTTTTTTGTTAGCCCCATGTTGTTATGCTCGTTTTCGGCATCCCTCCATAAATCCTACTTATAGTTATTTATAAACTCCCTTTTGTTTTGCAAGTAAATGTTTTTCGGAAAAAATACAGGCTTTTCATGCGGAATTTTTATTTGTAATAGGAGGAATGGGGGAAAGGGAAAAATTTTCCGCGGAATTGTTATTCGTCATTGGGCTGTATATAACATGTGTTGAAATCGGGTTTCCGACAGACTGACATCGTTAAACCCACTTTGCTACTTATAAGGCCCCAGAATATATATAAGTACTTTTAAGGGTCTAACAATAATATTGTAGAAATTACAAACGGAATAACAAACTTTTATATACCCTTTAACACCTAAAGATGGTTTACACAAAGTATTATTATTTTTTTTTTTCAAAAGTATTTACACAAGTTTGGTACTCGAAAATTTGTTGGTACAATTTTGCAAAGTTTGTTTAGCGCCTGAATCAAACGATAATTTAAAAGCTTATTATACCCTCCACCACAATTAGTTGTGAAGAGGGTATATTCAGTTTGTCATTCCGTGTGAAACTTTTTTACTATTCATCTCAGACCCTATAAAGTATATATATTTTGGGTCCTTGAGTAATTTTAAGTCGATTTAGCCATGTCCGTCTGTCTGTCCGTCTGTCCGTCTGTCCGTCTGTTGAAAACACGCTCACTTTCGAAAAACTCAAAAGAAATCAACAAACTTGGTGTCAAATTGCTTGTAGTTATCCTAAGCAGTTTGGGATTGAAATTCAGCAAAATCGGTTCAATAGGATCTGAGCTATGAATCAAAATGTGGAACCACCACCTAAAAAAAATTGATAATTTTGTTACAAAAACTAACATAAATGGTGGAAAAATGCACAGAATGATATAAGATTTCGCAACAATTCGTTTTATTCAACTAAAAATCACGCTGTGAAATTTCGTGAAGATCCGTCAATAATTTACCCTAGGCCCCATATAAGCCCTACTCCCGGAAAACAGTATATTAAGCCTAAAACCCTAACTAACAATGCTATCATTACAAATTTTGGCAGGTCACAGTTACATAGGACTAGAAATTAAACTGTTAAGTTTCGTGAAGATCGGTCCATAATTTACCATAGGCCCCATATAAAACCTACTTCCGGAAAGCAACTTAATACGCCTAAAAACGTAAAAAAATAATGCTATCATAACAAAATTTGGTTCATCAAAGTTTTATAGAACGAAAAATATATCTTTGAAATTTCGTGAAGATCGGTTCATAATTTACCATAGGCCCCATATAAACTTTACTCCCGGAAAACAACTTAGTACGCCTAAAAACGTAAAAAATAATGCTATCATAACAAAATTTGGTACATCAGAGTTTTATAGGACAAGAAATAAAACTGTGTAATTTCGTGAAGATCGGTCCATAATTTACCCTGGGCCCCATATAAACCCTACTCCCGGAAAACAGTTTAGTACGCCTAAAACCGTAAAAAATAAAGCTAGCGTAACAAAATTTGGTACGTCACAGTTCTTTAGGACAAGAAATAACACTGTGAAATTTCGTGACGATCGGTCCATAATTTACCTTGGGCTCCATATAAACCCTACTACCGGAAAACAGTTTAGTACGCCTAAAACCGTAAAAAATAATGCAATCATAACAAATTTTGGCCCGTCACAGTTTTATAGGACTATAAATGATACTGTGAAATTTCGTGAAGATCGGTACATAATTTACCCTAGGCCCCATAGAAACCCTACTCCCGGAAAACAGTTCAGTACACCTAAAACCATAATTAATAATGCTATCATAACAGAAATTGGTACGTCACAGTTTTAAAGGACTAGAAATGACGCTGTGAAATTTCGTGATGATCGGTCCATAATTTACTCTTGGCCCCATATAAACCCTTCTACCGGAAAACAGTTTGGTTGCCTTAAACCATAATTAATAACAAATCGTCACAGTTTAAGATTATAATTACATCATACAGATATTACTCCTTAAACATTCGAACTGTCGGTGGAGGGTATCAAAGATTCGGCACAGCCGAATATAGCACTCTAACTTGTTTGTATTGTGATTTTTAATTTTAAAATTTGAAAAAACTTGAAAAATAACCGAAAAACTTAGCAATTTTCCTAAATATCCAAGATATGATGTTTATCAAAATTTTAAACAATACTCAAACGTGTTCTTTTTGGTTCAAAATTAAAAATAAAATATTTTTTTTTTTTAATTTTAAAACACTTCTAAATGTACTAGATAAAATAACTTATCTTTTTCACCAGCGAAGTTCGTAAAGTCAGAAAGAATTTCAAAAATGCAATGAATGTTCAACTCGATCCTTTCAGTTTGTCTTATTACAGAACATTTCCCATACTGAAGATTTATTTTAAATTGAAAACCTTTGAAAAAAAAAATTATTAAGCCTGTGTAAACATTAATGCTTTTATTCGTAAAACTATTTTAAATTTTACAAAATAAATTTCATATGACATTTTCGTTAATAACCGAAATAACGTTAATAATCATTCGATTAGAAATTTTTCTCATGTCTCTTATGATTTGTATTTTTTTTTTTTTTTAATTAATAACCGAATTTCGACGAAGGCTTATTGCAGAATATTTTATATTCATACATAAAATGTTAAAAAATTTAAAACATTTTTTTTATTTGATCTACTTGTTAAATGTAAATTATACCACCCTAATTTTATAAAAAAAAATACTTTTCTGTTACGTTGCAAAAGTTTCCATTTCCAGTTATTTCATATTAAAGATAATGTTGAGTTCTTTAACATTCAGTTATGGGAAACAATTCCTATCCCACAATTTAAATAAAGATAAGATAAAAATGTATGAGTTTTTGAAATTAATAAATCACAACTTCATCAAAATATTGTAAATTGTGGTAAGATTTGAATAACATTTTTCTGAATAAACAATTTGTTATTTTTCTAATTAAAATTGCGATAAGTTTGGATAAACATTGTACTTTATCAGTGTTTCGGGTATAAGATATTGAAAATGCCGAAACTTCGGTGGAGAAATATTCAAAGCTGTTGAAACGCAGCCCTAAGGACTGTCACAGGAAGCCTTCAAATATCCTCTAAACAAAATCTTCATGAGAAGACAAAGGTTCTACAGGTCAAGGAACACAACGTCATGCTGGGATGTCAGTGAAGAACTCATCCAAACTTTGATATCACACAGTTGGAGACTCCCCCGAGGCATGTCAGACAGGACCTACGAATATACGAGGAGAGCATACAGAAGTATGTATAGGATCCATTTGATAGCAGCTCGTATATGACAGCTTTAAACGAAATTTATTCATGCGGTTGCAGGATAACGCATGAATGTCGTACTTGGAGGTCGCCTACCGCCTTTAGCTGAAATTATTTGACAAATTTATCTTTCTGTTCACATATACACAATTTAGCTAATTCAATTTATATTACTACTACATACTACATTCATCGTAAACAAAAATGTACATGTATAAGAAAATGTAAACAACTTTTGACATCTTTAAGGAATAAACATCTGGTTTTTGCGCAGACCAAATGGATGGGCCTTTTTTTGTAATTTCAATTGCCAAATGTCAAAACACTGTTTAGTAAGTTGTGTTTTGCTTAATAAACGCACTTGTTACTGTGTCGCATTTTAATTTTACTCAATATTTATAACAATTTCGTATTAATTGAGCAATAACTAAATTGCAATTTTGTATGGAAAATTGAGCTCAATAATGGCATTTATTGCGTAAAACTCAATTAAGGTGCATATCTGAACACGGTATTAGCATACGTTAAGAACTCTTACCACATTCTTATGACACAACCACATGTTTAATTGTAACACTCAAATTTTTACTTGTCCAGCCAGTCCTAATCCGCTATGTCTAAGAAGTCTTTGGACCCACCCTGTGAAAGTAGCTCAATTCCTTGGACTTCCATGGACTTGATGTGGCAGAAAGCCCGATTTAATTTTGTATATTGTTTATACTGTTACAACAACAACCCGTACGGTTAAAAAGAACGAAATGTATTGGGGCTTAATAAGAAAAAGTGTGACCACTGTTATTTCAATATAACCGTTATTTTACAACAACAAAGTAATCAAGAGAAGTTTAAAATAGTTTCGTTATCTTTAGAGCAAACAAAGCAGGGGTCTAATCACCGCATTCGATACTATCGTATCGACTAAACTACCGAATTTTTTTGCAAACGATAGACACAAATTAAATAATTTCGATCAATTTTGCTCGATATCGTATACGTTGATTAGACCCCAGAAATTTTTAATATGAGAATCACTGCATAAATTTTTATATTTACAACACAATAGTGGAGTGGGTTTTGTACTGATGTGTTGCAATGTTGAAGATTATTTAATGAAATTTTGTGCATACGTCTAAATTGTCATAAGGACGAAGCCTATAAAATGTTGAAGCATCGGTTCATAATTTCACATGGTCCCCATACAAACTTTTTTCCCGAATAGTGTTTGTGGTTAACTCTCTTATTATGCTGGTATTAAGATTAAATTTGGCTGAACAATTTTTTATTTCTGCACAAAGAATTCGTATATAAATCTTAACCTCATAAAATAATTGTTTTGCACGGTCCATGATTAGTCATGAGCCTAATCCTTTATAGGGGACACCCTCGAATATTTGTCTGTATATACTGTGGCGTAGGGTATTAAATGGTCTTATTTGCAGACTATTCTTTTTTACTTTTGCATCACCGTTTTATTTTTTTTAATACATACCTTCATTCAATTTATACTCCTAACACATTTTATAAACACTTCAAATATCAGTATCTAATCAATTACTCGAAAACATATAAACAGATAAGGTCCCTGAAAAAATCAATCTTATGTAAAATTTTTTGAATATATTTAACACCTACATTTGGTATTAATTCATCTAGAAATTGCTTATATTCTTCCATATGCTGATGATGTTCAATATCCATAATATCAGCCATTTTTTTATATTGATTTTTGTTGTTTTCTTAAAACTTTCGAACAATTCTAAGATATCTTTAATTAAATAGTGGCGACACTTAGTTTAAACACTTGAATAACAAGTTCGAATATTGACAGCAAAATCAAATAACCGTCTAACGGAGTCAAATGCAAAACTCAACTGATCGAATACAATATATTGGAAAGGTGTATAAAATTGTATACACCAAGTAAATGACGATAGGTATTTCTTATCTACTAACACAAATAACAAATTCATTGACACATATATGATTCAAGCAAACCTATATAAAGAAAAAATACCAATAGCTCTTTTCCGCTCTTACTCATCATTGGAAGAAAAGTTTTTTATTTAATTTTTTATATTACACCAATAATTAACCAAGAAACTGTTTTAGATTTGAAACAATTAAAACAAATTATACCTTGTACTCGTTCTATGTTAACTAGAATATACATATCGCACTTGATCATAAAGAGGGTATTAACTTACATTGAAATAAAATTTCAGACGAAGCAAAACAATTGTGAATTAAATATTAAAGCTTATGCAAAAGGATTTTAAAATCAACCATTTCGTTGCCAAAAAGTAGACAGAAAAGCACGATATTTTTACAGCGGATAGGATTGAATATTACGTGTCGATTTTGTCCAAAAAGTGAAAAAAAATTAGAGTTAATACCCTCTTTATGATCAAGGGCGATATATATTAGTTATGTTACGATTAAAAATACATGGCTGATGTGCACATATACATAAATATGGATCTATCTATGTTTAAAATTTCATGGAAATTGGTTTGATATTGGGCACACAGATCCTATTCCGGAAAGAAGCTTGTATAGGGGCTTTGTGAAATAGTGGACCATTTTCAATAGGCTTGGTCCTTGGAGAAATGAGCCACATTTCATCAAATTGTCTTCAAAATTGCGGCCTTTACTTTGCGCACAAGGTTACATGGACAGCTAGCCAGCCACCCTGCTATCCAGCCGGCCGGATATCGTTAGATCGACTCAGATGTAATTCTGAGCCGATTTATACTTTAGGTGGGTCTAGGGCCAATATTTTAAGATGTTACACACATCAGCACATGTGCATAATACCCTTTCTACTACTTACAAAAAAACATTATTCTACCTTTATTCTACTCGAGGTTTCTGGAAAATTTCTAACCGCACCCTCCTGACATTGACTGTTATTAACTTTTGTTTCCAAATTGAGTAGCTTTTCATCAAAATCAACGAGCTTCTTGTTGAATTCTATTTCCAAGTTATCTACTCTTTCATTTATTTCAGTAGAAATCTCCAGAAGCTTCTCGTTTGTAGCCTAAAGCTTCTCATTAGTTATTCTAGAATTCTCTTGAATTTCAGCTAATATGGTAACTGAATTCTCCTTTACCATTTTTTCTACATTTCTAGAAAATTCATCAATTTTTCTTGAAGTTTCAGCTAGAATATCACTCGAATTTTCTTTTATCATCATAACCATGCTTCTAGAATTATCGTCCATTTTTCTAAAATTTTCTTCAGACATTTTCTTCATTTGCTCCATCATAGCGGCAAACATTGTATTTAAATCCATACCGCTAGCAACTGTACGATTCGTAACTCGCAATGTCCATATTGCGTCGCTCGAATTCATCTAATAGTCTCTTCTGCAGCTCTGCTTTATTACCTGCAGTTGGCAGATCCAACTTGCCCAATTCTTTCTTGAGCTGTTCTACTTTTAGCTCTACAAATTTCATTGCAGTCTATTTTTTTTTTTTTTTTTTTATTATTATTTTTTTTTTTAAGTATTTTTTTTATTTTATTTATGCAATTTCACTTCTGACACCAATTGTTACGTTACTGCCTTTCAATAACGTTTTGGTTTATTTCCTTTATAATAAACCGTTTCGAGTTCTTTTATTGCAATTCAAATAAAACAAATAAACACAACACTTTTGCTACTGTTTACAATTTACACAACTTTATTTAGTACTTAGTTACTTTAACAACCGTAATTATAGCTCTTATTTAAAACCAACTATAAATTTCTCAGCGTAATTCGTTAACGACAAAGTTAGAACTTAGAATGAATCATGCCATCTCTTGCGATCCTATTTATACTCGGGCAAATGACCATAGAACGTTCGAGTTCTAAAGTCTAGATGGCTCTATAAAGTTCGCCTAATAACGGCTATTTCGTTAATTAAACTTATTCAGCTATTACTATCTATATGGCTGAATTAATTGAGTTATTAGGCATCATAAACTAAGGCATACTTTTAGGCGTTGCCATAGATTGAGATAACTTAATAAAGAACATTCTAGTTTACAGTGGGGTTGAAGTACAATTATGCACAACAATTTTAACATTACATCTGTACATTGATTTTAACACTCGAAGTGTGCATAACTTATACAATAACAATTTTAACTAATAAAATAACTAACAAATACTTAATAACTAATCAATACAAGATAACACATAAATTAATCTAATTCTTAACCAATAATTACAAATAATTCTTAACTACCCAATAAAAATTTTTACCATTTTGCGAAGCACTAAAGGTACATTTAAAAAAATAAGCGCACAATTATGCGCTACGCAATAAGACATACAGAAATGCAGTAAAGTAAGTGAAAGAACTCTCAACAACTTTTATAAAAAAAAAAAAAAAAAAAAATTTCAAGTGCTACGGCATTCCCTTACTACGAAGCAGGTTTGTAAGGGAGAATACTAAAAAATAACTGTATCAAAACATTCAGTGTGTAAAGATGATCGTTACATCCAACAATATTTATGTGCGCTGAATAATGCGCTTTATGTGTTAAAAATGTATTGCTTCAAAGTGGGAACTCGCCATATAAAATTCATGTCTTCCGTAAGCGCAATGGTAAGCGAAACCCTTATGTTTCTCCCTTACAAACCTGCTTCGTTGGAAGCTCCATTTTTTATTGGGCAAAGTTACTTCCGTAACAATATTATTAATAATTTTTATTTAAAAAAAACCTTTGTTTTTAACAAATTGGAAATGCGGGCGCTGCAGTGGATTGAACAAAGTACAGTAGAATCGCGAAAAAGTTAACTCGCGGTTAAGTTAACCGAATTTCAACGTCCATGTGCCGCTCTTAAAAGTTAACTCTCAGTTAACTTTTCTGAGCGTATGCATTTGTCGTTCCCTAAAGTATCAATTTGGCCACTTTTTAAACATTTTTAGAGACAACTCTAATCTCTAATTAAGTATGTTGTTATTCACCTTGTTTTTTTTTTTTTTGTTTGCTTTGAGCTGCAAAAACCTTTGATCATCTTCATGCGCAAACTACGGTAAGTCGCGAATCAAAAAGCAGTACAAAATATCATAAATCACAAGGCGAATTAAATACTGGGTAGGCTTGTTAGCTGTGTGAAGGTGAATTGGCAATTCAAAAAATTCAAGTGTCAAAAATTTTTTATGTTTTCATGTTGGCTTTCGTTAAAATTCTTTAAACTAAAAAATTATGCAAGCGAAAATTTAAAAAAATAAAATAAAATTTAGCAAACAAAAAGGAATTCTTTTTACACTTTTTTCATATTCCCATTGTGTTTTAGTTAGATGTTTTGATCAGATTAGTAAAGTTGTACCAGGCGATTTGCGTATTTTTCTATTGTTGTAGCGATAGTGTCACCTAGTATTCAATTCTCCTTAATAAATCAGATCTGAAGTAGATATCTCAAAATTAAAAATAACATGAAATATGCTTCTCTTGAACCAAGTTTGTATAAATGTTGCTTTAAGGAACGAAAGTGCAATTGTGTAACGTCTGGTTCTATTTAAATATCAAGAGCTAAGCACGAGTTTGTCATACTGCAACTTAAAAATTAAATATCAGTATGTAATACTATAAGGCTGGCAAATTTTAAGAAAAGACACGGCATCTTAAAATTTGTGAAAATTTCCTTAAAAAATCAAAATAAATAGAAATTTATAAATCAATAATTTTTCATTTGTGTTCCACATTGTGTTACAATCCACATTTGAAAGAGAGAATAACGTTTGAAAGCTAGTTAAATATAAATGAAATTTTCACTTTGTTGATAAATAATACAAGTATAAAAAACTGGCTCAAATATAGTTTACCCAAGTAAGAGACATTGGCTCCTAAATTGTACCACTAAGAAAACTTTTTTCTCTGAGTTCGAAATAAAAAGAATTTTTTGGCGGCAACCTTTATTACCCGAGTTTTGAGCCTTTAAATTTTTGTTATATTTATATCCACACTACAATAGTGGAGAGGGTATTATGCATTTGTGCTGTGTGTAACGCCTTAAAATTTTGGTACTAGGCTCACCTTAAAGTATACCGATCGACTAAGAATCACTTTCTGAGCCGAACTAACGATGTCCGTCCGGCTGGCAGGCTGGCTATTTATGTAACCTTGTGCGCAAAGTACTGATCGCAATTTTGGAGATATTTTGATAAAATTTGGGACAAAGGTTCTTATCGGCACAAGGACAACCCCTTTCGTAGGACCACGAGAGAAGATAGGGGGAAATTTCTGCCTCTCAGAAACTATCGAACCGATTTTAATGAAATTTAAATCATAGATAGAAATATATTTATATGGACACATAAGCTATGTAGTTTTTCAAAAATAGGACCACAAGGGGAGGTAGGGGGAAATTTCTGTCTCTCACAAACTTTCAAGCCGATTTTAATGAAGTTTATAAAGATAGATAAATCCATATTAATGTGAACACATAAGCATGATGTGTTTTTAAATACTGTGGTGTAGGGTATCCTATGATCGGGCTTGACCGACTATACTTTCTTACTTGTTTTTATTATATCTTAAATATTAATTGTCCATTTGGGGAAGTATTGGTTTCAAAGAATAGCTTATGATATTAATTTTTTAACTTGACAATTCTTTTAACCCATTAACAACTCAATAAAGAAAAAAAAATGGAAAATATGATTAATAAAATGTAATCCATGGCTATGGCCAAAGGATTACCGCCTTTTTTTGGGCGTGCTATTGAACATTATGAACTGGACGATATGTGCTTTCAACAAGACGGTACCGTAAGCCACACAAGTTTCCAGAACAGCTCATTTCACGTTTTGGCGATGTCAATTGGCCGCCAAGAACACACGGTTTGCCGCTGTTAGCCTTTTTTGTGGAGCATTTGAAAACAAACGATCGCCAAGTTAACGCCGAGATACCGCACCAAATGTGGGAAAAGTGATCGAAAACTACCTCAAACGGATCGACTGCTGCAACCAATCTAAGGGCGGTCATCTAAATGACACTGATATTCATGTTCTATCATTCATTATTAAAATGGTTTTCGTAATTTCAAATTTAAAATCGAAACTGAGATTTATCGATATTCGCGATTCAATGCAAGCCCTAAATAAAATTAATTTCTAGTATAACCAAACAATACAACCAATCATTAACTCGTTCCCACGACAATCGGTTCTACGCACCGGAACAACTCAGAGTTCAACGAACAACGACATAGGATTGTCAACTCAGCAACACTCCTTTCAATATTTCAGGTCGCGTTGCTTGCTACAACAACAAAAACCAATCATTACCTAATGTATTGTTGATAAGACATTAAGTCTAGCGCCTATAAGTTCGTTTGACATGAAAACAACGAAACAATCGGTAATAAACCAAGAACATGATTCAAATAATTGCTAAATTTGACGATTGCCTAAAAAGTTCTTAGTGTCGTTTTGACTTGTTGCCTGCCAATTGGGGTATAGCATAACAATACCATTTTAATTTGTTAACTCTTTCATTTGTAGTGTGCTCGACAAGTAATTTTCAATACATTAACTAAGCAAAACTGTTCTATGGAATCTTGGTTTTGATCTACGTTCGATTATATGTATGTTAAAAGAATGAATGAATAAGAAATAAAAGAATCCATATAACAACAATAAGCTAACAATATCCATAAAATACAATCACCTTATGAACATCATAAACGAAAATAAAAGAAAAATAAAAAATATTGTAGAAAAATTTGCATAAGACACCTTCCATAAAGTGATATGAAAAACGGTTTTGTAGTTTCTATTTTAAAAGTGTTAAAGAAAAATATTAGTAATTTTTTTCGAATTTGAATAGGATAAACATATACGGAAACACTCTAACAACCACAAAGATATTAAAATCAACTGTAAAACATGTTTAAGCACTTTGTGGATCTACCAATAAGAAAATTTTATTCAATAAACACTATTTAAATAATAATCATACATACAAGTCATACTACTAAAAAATTGTAGTTAGAAAGTTGACGAAAATTAAAAATTAATAACTTTTATTCAATGCAGCCAACAACTGCCATACAATGTATTTATTTCACTATATTGTTGTATCTTCGGTTGAAGTAATTTTTTAAAACTACGAGTATTACCAAAGATTGTTAAGAAAGAAAAAATTAATGCATACTACATTTAACAAATTGCTTAATTGGCATTTATTGGTCAGGGCCTGATAGCTACAAAAAGCAACGACTATTTAGAAATTACTTGTATGTAAGTATTCGTATTTGCCACAATTTTGTGTGTACAAAACGTTATAAAGGCATGTTATTGTTTATATCAGTAAGTTCAATTGCTTTAAAAGAAATTGCATTCAAATGACATAAGTTTTATTACCGAACACTATAAATGTAAACTTATTTACTCATTTTTATTATTGTTGATGTTAAAAGTGTGTAGCTAAAAAAAACTTGTACGTAAACTAGACCGACTCACTTTATATGGACAGAAAAAAAAAGTTATTTTGTTACACCTTTGTTGTTAAATAATAATTCCGAAAATATTTTAGGGGTGGTGGTGTCCGCTCGTGAGCTGACCTTAAAAAAAAATGTAAACAACATGTTCACGAGTGTTGACAGATGAGGGGATTTCTCCCCAAATTAGGGATTTGGGAATTTTGGCAAAATGTGGGGACATAACATTTTCTTTATGTTTGTTATTACAACAAAAAACAAATGTTTGTTTATTAAGTCTTTTATTTTCGGTAAATCCCAGAAGTTTAATATACAAAGAAAATTTTTAAAACGTATTTAAGATTTTGGTTTGATTATCATTTTCTCTAAGAAAATTATTGTCCCTATTACGGTTTACAACTCAACTCAAGTTCAGTTGAAATTTTTGTATTATGGTTTGCAACTCTGTTTAAGAGCGGTTAACAAAAACATCAAAAAATTACAACTCATAACAATCAGTTGCCTTCATTTCAACTCACTGAGTTGTGTTGTAAACCGTAACAGGGCATATTTACATACACTCAAAATATTATGTAGTAAAATTCGGCTCCACGAAAAGCCCCCAATGAAATAACGCCCAAACGAGAAATGAAATATTCCCCAATTTTTTTTTCATACATTTTTGGGCGTTATTTCATATGAAAAAATTTACAATTTTTTTGGGCCGTTTTTAATTTTTTTTGGGAATTATTTCATTCTTCATTTGGGGTTTTCAAATTATGAAATAATCTCCAATGAAATAACACTCAAACAATTTTTAAAATTCGGTGCTTGTTTCATAGCGTGTTTAATTTGGGTGTTATTTAATTTTTAATTCGGAGGTTATTTCATTTTTAACACTAAAGTTAAGTATTGAAATCTGGCTTCGCATACTAAAGTTTTTCTGCGTGACGGCCTGCGGCCGTGCTTAGGGATTTTTTCCTCCAGTTGGACGCGGCAGGTGGCTTCGCTGAATGAAGTTTTCCTGCGTGCGTCACAAGAATAAAAAAATGTTTTTCAATGATAACTAAGGATTTTCCCTTTTACAGAATGTTGACACCATGCGTAACACTATTCTGGAATAGAATGGCTTTGTCTCTCATTTGTGAAAAAAAATATGGCTATATCTCTCATTTCGCAAAATTTTAAATATGATCTTACCTCTCAATGATTTGGCGATAAGAACATAACGGCTTTATCTCCCATTCAATTGAGCAATAAAGCCGTTATGGCCTTACCTCCCATGGTTAAAAAACACCCCCCCCCCCCCCCCTGTGTAAAGGCCAAACGTAGAAGGCAAATTGTCTTCCGAACTGCAAAAATAGAGCAGGGCTACAAGGATCTACGTGCGGGCAAAATAACTGCAGCAATATTTTTGAACCGAATATATCCTTATTATTAAGAAGACGCCTGCGGGCCTCCACACGATTCATTTCAATAATTTTGCGACTTTGCTGTTGGTCCATATTGACTTCATGAAATCCTTGGTGAAACTGACTCTTTTATGAATTTTGGGCATAATTTCATTTTTGTTGCTGATGGGGTTAATTTCATTGGGGGTTATTTCATTTTCATCATTGTGTGTTATTTCATATGAAATAACATCAAAATATTGGGGGTTGTTTCGTTTTCGTTTTGGGGTTTATTTCATTTATTTTTCGATGTTATTTCATTCACTGCTTTTGGGTGTTATTTCCAATTTTTTGGAGATTATTTCATTGGGGGCTATTTCCTGGGCGTTATTTCATTGGGGGGCTTTTCGTGGAGCCGTAAAATTCGAACGAAAATTCATTTTAAACAAATTAAAATTCATTTAGAAAACGGATCATTTACATTTCATTTAAAACAAGTGATTTTTACATTCATTTTGAAATTTTTTATTTATTGAACAGCATATTCGTTTAAATTGAATAGTTTTTACTTTTGAAAATTATATTTTAACCGACAACTATCAAACTACATAACAAAATAAATACGGAAAAACATTATTTTTTGGTAGTTTGGTTTTTATATAACAAACATAAATGTTAAAAAATAAAAAAATTCGTAAAATAACTGATCTAAAAAAGTCTAACAACATCAACTTTAAAATGTTCTAAAAAGATCAACGAAAAAAAACATAAAAATGTACTTTGGACTTCAGGAAGAATTCTTGACAAAAAGTATGAAAAACAAAAGTAGAAAGGGACATATAAATATAAATTAAAATAGATAATCGTTCACAAGACTTATGTTTGACTATTGACTGCCAGCCGCCGTCAATGGCGGTGAGTATTAAAAACGGTTAACCCCTCTGAAGATATAGTGTTGTTACTATCGAAACATGTCAGGGCAACCTGTACGTGAAACCTGGGTTCGATTCCTACGTCAGTCAAAAATGAAAAATTATCAATAACATTTTAATTTATTGCATGTTGTAAAATCCCTTTCTTCATAAGAATAATTTAATGAAAATTAAATTTGATGAATTTTAGCCTGATTAAAATATAAAAATTACGATTAAAAACATCGAAAATACATAATTTAATTTACTTCGAAAATCAAAGAAAAAAAAGACAAACTAACTGTCTAAATTCGTTGGTTTAACTTACTGTGCTACCTTAATAAGAGCGTCAATCATTTTTGTTTTCCGTTTGTTGTATTAATTATATATTTGGAAAGGAACTTGCATGGTTAAAAAGCGCTGGAACCTCTTATTTAGGTAGCTCTACAACATTTGAAACAAAAACAACATTTCAAAATCTTCTTCTTATTGTGCATAAAAGAAAATTATACAACTATTATGTCGTTTTTTATTTTTCAAAGTTATTCAAATAAAAATTTTTATTTATTTGATCGCATATTAAAATAAAAGTTTAAAATTATATATATACTCGAATATAAAACCCGAATAATTGTAATAATATTATTTGTATTTTAATCTTCTTCTTCTTCTATCTTCTACTTCCATATATGTGACGCGAAAAATAGAAAGGGACCTAAGGGTTTTGTTCAGGAGAGCCATTTTATCTTTGTATCTTTGGTGTACCATCACTGAGAGCGTGTTGGTATTGGTCTCATTTGAAAGCGACACATCTCAACCTTGAAAACGCGCGTAGGTCGTCCCTACCTCTTGTTTTGTGTAGTTGGTTTTTACTGTTCCCTTTACCTTACTGGTTCCTTTCTCTATGCGCTGCCACATATATAAAAATGAAAAATATTTGTCTGTTTGTTTGTTTGTTTGATGGCTTATAGACTCCTAAACTACTGAACAAATTTTCCTGAGCCCTAAAAATAAAATAGGCTACTTATTTGTTCGATAGGGGCAGAGGAATTGGTACCCCCTAGGATTAAAATATTAAATATCGCATATCTTAAGAGCCGCTGCACGCACTTTGTTGAACTTTTGTTTGAATTAAAAATTTAATTAAAATAGCAGCGGGGGAAGCGGTACCCCCCATAGGAACTGTTTGTTTGGCATTTGCGATGACAATAAATAAATCGCAGGGACAAACTCTTCATGTATGCGGCCTAAATTTAACAAACCCATGTTTTTCTCATGGACAACTTTACGTTGCATGCTCAAGTGTTGGAAGACCTAAAAGTTTATTTGTTTACGCCCCTGAAGGAAATACCAAAAGTATTGTACATTATAAAGCATTACAATAATTATTCATAATAAGAACACTATGCGACAGTCAAAATCAGGATGGGATGAAACCAACGGGAAATGTTGTATCGGTAAAAAAGAAGTTATACGTGTCCCGGCGTTTCAAAATTTTTATAAAAACCTAAATTTTAGGGCTGCCATACGTCCTATGGATATGACTTATATACCAAAATATCGGAAATTTGTAGTAGTATTTTATAAAAAACTTGGAAAAATCGGTTCAGATACAAAAAAGTTATGACCAAAATAAAATTTTTTTTTTTAAATACCCACTTTCGGGAACCATAGATCTCCCCGAGTCCAAGCTTTATAACAAGTAAAATCCGATTTGACAGATTTATATACCGACGTGTTAAAGAAGAAATTTACAATTTACTTGAGTTATTAAGCTTGGACTCAGGGAGACCTATGGTTCCCGAAAGTGGGTATTTAAAAAAATTAAATTTTAGTCATAACTTTTTTGTGTCTGAACCGATTTTTCCGAGTTTTTTATAAAATACAACTAAAAATTTCCGATATTTTGGTATATAAGTCATATCAATAAGACGTATGGTAGCCCTAAAATTTAGGTTTTTATAAAAATTTTGATGTTTTTTAGCCCATTTTTCAAATTTTTCACAGAATCACGAAGTGCACGATATGCATTTTGATTTGAACGCCCATTTTCATAAGCCTGAATAACTTTAAAGCGTTTCTCGATTGTGTATCTTTCAAATTGATTCAAATTGAGTTAGTCTGAAATTGAGAAATGTCAAATGAAATGCAGAAAAAAACTTGACGTTTAGGTGTGGTTCACATTCATCATCGGCCCTTAAAATTTAACCACCCTTTATTTGTTAAAAATTTTCTTGCTTTCTTTATCAAGGCAAATTTCTTATCCCGGAGGTCTTTTGTAAGGGGTAAAGGTAAGATAATAGATAGATTTGGCTCATTTTTAAAAACGAATCAATAGTCTAAAAATCATTTTTACCTTATTTTAGATTAAGTCGGGTTTTATTGCTACCTCTATTGTGTTTTCAACAGACGTATCTTCTTAAAACTTTACAAGGATCAAGAATATATACAACCCAATTATGAATAAATTTTCCACGGGATTTTTTTTCTTTTCTTTTATTATTAAATTTGTAGAAGGTAAAAAACTCCAGGCAAATGTTTAATCTTAATTGAGTTGATATAATTTGATGATTATTTCCCTTAAGACCGTAATTGTTAAAATTATCTCAGGAGGCTTATTCTGAATTGCGATGCGAAAATCAATGCGATGCGAAAATGCATAAATGCGAACAATTGCTATTCTGTATTGCGATATTCGCAAAGTTTTTTTTTAATCGCATTTTAAATGCGAAAAGGTGACAAGTCGGTATTCTACATTGCGAAAACAAATGTCAAATTCGCAAAATTTATTCGACAACAAAATAGCATTCGCAAAGTACAAACATGTTAGTGAAAGATAATATTTTATTTATTTATTCATCATATATTTATTATTTAATTCAGGGAAGCAAGCAATAAGTCCACCAAACCGCGTCAATTTGAAATAATGATAGAATTTATGAATAAGCACCAAATGCACGTCAGTCGGCAAATACTTTGTGGCAAACGTTAACTGAAAACAAAACATCAATGGACCACCTATTAGAGAAGCTGCAGGATGGAAAAAGTATGAAATATATAAACCAGTTAAATAAGATTTGACTTCAACTTTAATTTTAATAGGTTTGGGCCGATTTTAAAGTACACACAAAACATTATCATTTTCTTCGTCGTCGAACCACAGTGCCACAAAATCCATTTTTATTATTTTTTTTATTACAGAATGTCCTAAATATATTTTTTAAACAATTTTTCACAGCCAAACGCAAACAATTTATTTATTTTTAATTTGACGTTTATTGTTACTGACGTATATTTGAGCAGCGTTGCCACGATTTGAAATAAATTGCGAATGCGATTGCGAAAGTCGAACAGAATACCAATTTTCTTTCGCATCGCATTTCATTTGCGCATCGCATTGATTTTCGCATCGCAATTCAGAATAAGCCTCCAGATTTATTAAAACGAATTTTTTATAAAAATTTATTATAATTTATTAATCTTAATTTAAAAGAATATTTATGAATCTACTTCTTATGAGTATTGGATGCATGTTTTATTTACTACATTTTTTTTTTTCTGATAAGATAATATAAGCACTAAAGGTAATTTTTACTTGGTGTCGCCACAACAACAGAGGGACGTGAACAAACTAAGATATTGCTTATAAAATATAAAAATAATGCTGTCATCATTATGATCATATTGATGACTTCTTTCTTCACATGCATTTCGCCAGTTTAACAGTAGATCATTTATTTCTTTTTATTTTGCTTTTTTTTAACTATTTTCAAGGTACTGTTGAATGTATTAATTTACTTTCACAGCAAAATGTAGAAAAAAGCAAACTAAAAATTGTGAACGATAATCATAAATTAAAGAAAAGAAATCGTTTATTAACTTCCTCAAAACCACAATAATTTAACACTTTTCATTGAAAAATCTAAAAAAAAACAATAAGAAAAACAAACAAGAAATGCAGTCAACAGTGACAATTTTGCAATTGCCACGATTAAAAATGAAATATTAAACACACAGTGGCATGAAATTTATCTCATGATTTCGAAAAGAAAGTAAAAGCCAAAAAAACATAACAAAAAAAAATTGTTTTAATATTTAATAACAGTAGGGTGGATCAAAAATAAATTAAGCAGCTAGTCACCCTCTAAAATAAAAGATTTGTAATTATATGATGATTTTTTTTTAGTCTGAATATTAACAATTCGCATATTGTTGCCCTAAGTTACCGCTTTAATTTTTTCCATGCTGATAATTTTTGAATACACCAAAAGGTTTTACTTCATTATCTTGAAGGGGAAGAACTTAATCGGCAGTTTTTTTTTAATATGAAACAATTAATTCGATACAAAAAATAAGTCGGTTTTTTGGGCCGTAGCCAAACATATAACATATTTTTGCATATTTTGAAACGGTTTTGACATTCTTCATAAAAAGCTCAAGGTTGGCCAATATTACAATTAGAAAAATATGTACTTAAATTACGGGTACATCTATACATCGTCCCCTCAATATAACAATAGCGTATAATTATTTTGGGGTTTTGAGAAAATCGTGTTTAAAGTTTTTGTCAAATCGGATGTCTATTAAAACCTCAATACCGCGGTAAATAAAAATTCTTCATATTTGATTTTTCGACGAAAACATAATACCGTTTCTTGTCTTTAAATTGACCATTTTTTCTTATTCTACGCATCCTTTAAGACCATTATTATGTCATTCAAAGTGCAAGTCCTCCATATAGGCTATTTTATTTTTTAAGGAATTCGAATGATGTATCTGATACACTATTTTATTTTGTATGGTATACGCTGTTTTTTTCAATAATTTTACGGTATTTTTATTGAAATATTTAATCTCAAAAATATCAATTTGTAACATTATAAAACAGTGATTAATTCATAGATTCAATGGCAAATATTCACTACATTCCAATTTGGTTTAATTTAAACAAAAAATTATGACAAATTAATGTATGCATTGCGTAAATCAAAAATAACTAGAAGTTCATTCGTCTTCTTTCACTTCCCCTGCTACATCTGGCTCATCTAAACAATTTCGCTTCTTTCCACCTTGTAAGTTAAAAAAAATGACTGCGAGCCACGAGGAATTACATTCTTTTTGCACAAATTTTGGATATCATGCAGCTTTCGATGGTCGGAATGAAACTATTTCTCAAACAATAGTGTATATTATTATAAGCTATTTTATGAGTTAAAGTTTTCATAAATTGATTTTTTTTTCTACAGACTAAAATGGAGTATAATGCGTATACACTATTATTCTTTTAACAACTTTGGAGTGGCAATTTCAAGTAAAATAGTGCATATGAGCTTACACACTTATTGAAGGAAATCTTTGAACAATAAATTATACACCATTTTTTCCAACGACATTTTGACCCACTTTTTGGAAGTAGAATTTGACGAAATTTTGACCAGACATAAAATCAATGATGGAGATTCTAAATATGCAATAAAAAAATAATAGCGTATGAGCACATACGCTATTGTTATATTGAGGGGACGATATATAAAATACAAAAAATGTTTGTATGTCTTTTATAGACTCTGGAACCACCCAACCGATGTGCTTCATTAGAAAGGTAATTTCCTAGGGATGGTTTTAGGCTTCCCTTTTTTCCAAAATTCGGACCACGAGGAGACTTTGGGCGCAATTTCTGCCCGACCGAAATCACCTCATAGATTTTAATGAAATTTAAAACATAAATAGATCCCTACATATTTGGACACTTTAGCAATGGACAAACAAATAAAAAAAAATTTTTTAAATAGGATGGGAGGTGGGATAAATTGTTGCCCCTCTGGAACTACCTCACAGATTTTAAGGAAATTTTTCACATAGCTGGATGAATACTTATAATGACAAATAAGTTAGATATTTTTTGAAAAATAGGACCACGAGGGGAGGTGTTGTGAAATTTCTGCCCCTTTGGAACTAAATCAGAGATTTTAATGAAATTTAAAACATAGATAGATTCCTACTAATGCCATAAACAAAACGTATTTCCTTTTTAGGCGTAGTAACACACGCCGGGCCGCTAGAGTAAGGAAAACGAAATTACACATTATTAAATAAACCGGTTTATTGTTCGAAAAATGGACATTTAAAAACAACCAGCTTGAGCAAAACTAAAAAAGCTGTAAAAACTGGTCAACAAAACCATTCGATCTCTCTAATACATAAACACTAAAGGCATTTTTCTGGATTTAATGGAGTCTGTAGTGTATTGGTTTCACTCCATATACGGCAATTTTGTTTTTAACAAGCCCGTTAAGCCAAAAATGAGTCGTGCGCCACAAATATCACGAAGTCGTCTGTCTATAAGTTACACGGATCGGTTACTGATTTTCAAAGATTTTTGGATAATTTTATAGCGTTATTCAAGCGTGAATATTTTGACGATGAGAGATGATGAGATGAGAGAATTCTAATCCTCAGGGAAACCAAAAAAGTGTTTTATGCGCATTAAATATGCATTAAAAACTTAAAAATATGCCATAAAAATTGTTAAAAAAAAATGCCCCAAAAACCATGGGCAGTCATGACTCATCAAAGCAAAGTTATCTTATGAGCTAAGATTTCATATAAGTTATTTTTACCAAATATTCGGCGTTATTATTAGTGTGGTAGTCAAAAAGGAGTCGCTTTTAGAAATTGGTATTATTACTGACGTTTACGACAAACTTTTTTGTGCTTTATATTGTCGTTGTCGTGAAAACGACAAGCATTTCCAACGGCTACGACTTCGGAATCGACCGCGACAACGACTTTCGTATTAAGATTTACTATCTTGATGTACTATCTATGTGAGATTTTTCGTCTTAAAATGTTTTAGGGACGGTCGCTAAATTTTAAATAAATAATTACTTTTAAAAGGAAATTAAAGCTATTTACGGATAGTCAAATGCCAACCGATTCCAACCAAAATTAAATTTGCAGTAAATTTAATCTAAATACGAACATAATAAGATGGTTTATGGCACACAGAGCCTATTTCGGAAAGAAATTTATAATTTTATTTTTTCTTATTATATCCACACCACAATAGTGGAGAGGGTATTATGCATTTGTGCTGATGTGTGTAACACCTTAAAATACCGATCGACTCAGAATCACTTTCTATTAACTTCTCTTTAGCAATAATTTATTATAATTTTAGTTAGTTTCGAATGAAAATTTTAATAAAATGTTTTAAAAAATAATAATAAATTCCTAATATTGCTGTGGGAAAAAATTGCAAACGTTTTCTTAATTGAAAATGTATGTGGTTGCGAAAAAAATTGTTGCTCTATTATGAACACCATGTGAAAATGTGAACGAAGCTTTAAACTTGATGATTGCTTAAATTTTTGTGTTTAAGTTTGGTAAAGCATTTTGTTGAACGGTATTTCTAACTTTTTTTTTATTTTAAAATCAAATTTCACGAAGAAAATATTTTGCAATTTCCAGGAAATTTGGATCACAGATTTCGGCGGTACATAGACCTTATTATACCATATAATTGCAGCCTTTTAGTTATTAAAAAAATGTAAAAATAACATATCTCAAAAAAAAACATTATTACATATTAACCCACATATTCATAAGTTTTTTATTCATTTTTGCCTGTATTCATAAAAATATTTTAAATTTAATAAAGGTTTCAAAACAATTTTTTTGCGAACGTTTTCCTTTAAAAACGTTTGTTCAATTTAATAATCGCTTATGAATACGGGGGTATATCTTTTTTTAATTTTTAATAAAAGTTCACATTCAATCCAGAAAAAGCTGGGTAAATAAACTTTCAACAATTTACACAATTAAAAGAATTTCACAAATTTTAATAAACATTTAAAACCTAAACTTATAAATAAATCGTTCAAAATGAACACATTATTATTTTAAAATCAAAGAAAAATCTTCATATGGCTTTAATCATCATCATCTTTGAAATTTAACAAAAAAGTCTTCCTTTATGAAATCATACAACAGAAGATAACTAACCATTCAATTGAAAACATATGCATGCAATGTTTAATTTCAAAATAAAAGAAAAAAAGATTATATAATGGAATTTAATTGATAATTCAAAACACATACAACACACTACCTGTGCCAAATGATACGCAGCGAAAAAGTGTTTGTTTCTATGAACGATTGCAAGTTATTTGTTGTTTTACTCTATTTCAACCGAATGATTGCGCCATAATGAACTGAGAAGACTACCAAGTAGTTTAGTCATTTAACAAAGTATGTCTGGGTTAATAAATGCAAAAACAAACTACCGCAAAATGAAAACGAAATCTTATAAAACAAGTAAGAGTGCTATATTCGGCTATGCCGGATCTTATATACCCTTCACCATGGTTGGGAAAGAACAGAAGTTTATAGTTATGTACTTACTTATATTTAAATAAATGTATATTTATATAGTATTAATCGCTTAATTACATTTAATTATTTGCACAAGTTTGCGTGCTTTTAAATATATTAAAAGACAAACTCATTTATATAAAAAAGAGTAATTTCTGGGATTTCAGTATTTTGGTTATAACTCAGCCTTTTTTAGCCGATTGAACAGATTTATATATCGTCGTTTTAAAAAAGAATTAACCATTTACTTTGGGGATAAAACATGGACTCCGAAAGATCTATGATATGACATACAAGCCGTATCCATAGGTCAAACTACAGCCCTAAAATTCAAGTTTTTATGAAAATGTTTATGTTTTTATCCCATTTAGGGAGACGGTGGGGGATATGATTACCTTGGATAAGGTAACATGGGCGATAAATAACTTTGGGTCCTACAAATCGGCGGGGCCAGATGTTATATTTCCGGCGATGTTACAGAATATCGGGGAATCATCACTCCTGTTGTTGGTGGAACTGTATAGGATATGTGTGCTGAACGGGTACATTCCTACACCCAGAGAAAAAACATGTTTAAATATGGTCACCTCCAACAATTCTATGTTTAAAGAGAATTTAAACCATTATGGTTAAAATAGTACTCCATCAAGAAGCCACAACCATATTATGGTTGCCTCCAAACATATTATGGTTAATAATAACTAAAATATGTTTAAAACTTATAATAGCATGGTTGGTTTTCAACCACATAATGTTGCTCTTGAAAAAGAGAAAAATACTATTTTTAATTTAAAATCATATTATTGTCATATCTAAACATAACATGTTTAGAGGCAACCATAATATAGTTGTGGCTTCTTGATAGGCGACTAATTTAACCATAATATGGTTGTCGGTGACATAAATATGGTTTAAATTAAACATTATATGGTGAAAATTTTCCTTAAACATAGTATTGTTGGAGGTGACCATATTTAAACATGTTTTTTCTCTGCGTGTAGGAGGTGGAGGGAGGTTAGGGTAGTTTTTATTCCCAAGGCGGGTAGAACCGGTCACTCTAAACCCAAGGATTTTAGACCAATCAGCTTGTCGTCTTTTCTCTTGAAGACGTTGGAAAGACTGATTGATCTACATCTGAGGACGAAGATTGACGCCGGCATCATCAGCGGCGCTCAACACGCCTACCTTAAAGGTAGATCTGTTGAGAGTGCGTTGCATGATGTGGTTGGTTATGTTGAGCGGGGTTTGCGAACCAGGGAATACACCCTGGCGGCATTCCTGGACATAGAGGGCGCCTTTAACAACTTGAGGATAGAGGCTATAGGGCAGGCACTGGTTGACCTGAAACGAACGCTTAAGGAAATCGGTGACTATGGGGACCCCACAGGGGGGAATTCTCTCTCCCTTGTTGTGGCTCTTGGCCGTCAATGTCGTTCTAAGACGCTTTGACAGAATGGGTCAGAAGGTCGTGGCCTACGCGGATGATGTGGTGATATTGGTGTCGGGCAAGTTTCTGCCGACAATTAGCGACATCATGCAAGGGGCGCTGGGCGAACTGGCGGCATGGGCAAGTGATAAGGGACTGGGAGTTAATCCGGAGAAGACGGAGTTGGTTCTTTTCACTAGGAGGTACAAGGTAGAGGAGTTTAGACTGCCGGTACTAGGAGCAGTGGAGCTTGGACTATCTGTTAGTGCTAAGTATCTGGGGGTTTTTCTGGACAGCAAGCTGTCATGGGGTAGGAATACTCAGGAGAGACTCAAAAGGGGTCTCAATGCCTACTATGCTTGCAGATCATCGATAGGTAGGAGCTGGGGACTCCGGCCGTCAGTGGTGGGATGGCTGTACACTTCGGTGGTTAGACCCATTCTTACGTATGGATGTTGTGTTTGGTGGGAGTCATTGAGATGGGTAAGTCGTAGGAACCTTCTTTCTAAGGCTCAGAGGTGTGCTTCAATTGGCATTACAGGTGCCATGAGAAGTACTCCTCAGGCTGCCCTGGATGTCATTCTACATCTTCTGCCTATTGAGCAGTATGTGATGGGAATGGCGACCAGGAGCATTCTTAGACTGAGGGAGTTGGGACTGACGAGGAATGACACTCAGGGTCACTCACGGATCCTGGGTGAGATTGAGGCTGGTGGCAATTGCCTGGGACCGCCGGGATCCACTGATTATGTGGGCACCAAAGTGGATTTTGGTCGGTTGCCGGAGGTAATAATGCCCTCTGTGGAGGGCTGGTCGGGCAGGAGCAGATTATTTGGTGGATTTGCTATTTTCACTGATGGCTCGAAGATGAGGGGCACGGGTGCAGGGGTCTACATTGAGGATCTGAACATAAGAAGGTCATATAGGTTCTGGGGGTCTGGAAGGCCGTGGAACTGATAAGAGACAACATTGATAGGGGCTCGGAGGTCACTATATATGTGGACAGTCAGGCAGCTCTTATGGCCGTAAGGGGCTGTTATTTGAACTCTAGGCTGGTTGATGATTGTAGGAGGGCTCTGAGGGGAGCCTTAGGGGAGTATTTGCTAAGGTTGTGCTGGTTGCCGGGTCATTGCGACATAGGCGGCAATGAGGTTGCTGATGAGTTGGCAAGACAGGGCTCAGAGATGGAGGATCCTGACTGTGTGGAGGCGGTTAGGCCTCCATTGGGCTTCTATTTTGGTAGAATTTAGGAGTGGACACTGGGCGTGACCAATCGGGCCTGGGGGGGCCGAACGGACTGTCGAGTATCACGGACACTGTGGCCGGTGCTTAGGAAGTCCGATTCGGTGTCGCTGCTGGGCAGGAGCAGGGTCTGCGTTAGGACCATGATAGGAAAGATCACGGGCCACTGTATGATAGGCAGGATGGCGGTGAGGATGGGATCCGACTTGTCGGATATATGCAGGTTGTGCGAGGACCCTGAGGAGTTGCAGACAGTTGAGCACTTTCTGTGCCACTGTCCCAGGTTGCAGGGTAGCAGGCTGAGGTGGCTGGGCAGTAGATTCCTGGGCGAATTAGGGGATGTTTCGAGTTGCGGACTCGAGAATCTGATAGGATTCGTAATGGGGATGGCCTGGCTGCGCGAGCGGAGACCGGGTGCTAACCGCACGTAGGGCGGATTTGGTTTGGGTGGGATTTATCTCGGGGTTGGTCCTTTACCTTCTTTTTCCTTATTTTCTTTCCTTTCTTTTCTACCTATCTTTTGGATCTGTCTTATGCTTTCGCTGCTTATTTCACCTACTTTCTACCTTAATGGCTATCTCTAATAAAGGCGTCACAATGGACCATATTGGTCTCTGGGTGAAGGTGTGAAGGAGACTTCACACCGGCCTTTCTACCTACCCACCTACCTAGCCCATTTTTTGGAGTAGTTTGCTCATAACTTGTTCATTTTTCAACAGATTTGATAGTTTTATATACCGACGTGTTTAAGAAGAATAAACCTTGGGTCATATAACGACATATATGTATATATACTTACTAAAGGGCTGCAAGAATACATTCATTTGTTTATTACACACAAGCATTCCAATATTCATTCAAATATTTAAATAGTTAAATACTGGCTTACAGAGTTTAAGAGTTAAAATATAAAAGAGAGTGTAGTCTGTGTTTTACTTTATCATAACAAAGGCACACATTCTATTCACTCTTTTTCTTTGAATATTTATTTACTCAATTTGCAAATGCAAACACACACAAGTATATGGTAACAGTTAGACTATGTGCAAGAAATACTACATAGTAAAATTAGTACTTATGTTTATTCTCATTACAAATATATCTCTATTAAACAGAATTTTGCAACAAAAATTATAAAAATTGGATTAAGAGTATATTAAAAAGGAATTTAAAATTCTTGCGTTTTACGTTTTCGATTTCCATAACAAAAGTTGCTAGTAATAATATTAATGTATTCATGTTATGAGTAAAACATTCAAATAATATTATATTCGAAACTTATACACATTTTATTATGTCTGTTTTATTTGAATGTGGTAGTATTTTTTTCTGTTTACATACAGTTGTTTTCTTTTCTCTTTCGCCTTGTGTGTTTATTCATTTGTTTTTTTAACATAAAATGTAAAGCACTGCGTACTTAAATCGTTTGTTGTACTTTACTTTACCTACTTAAAAAACAAATGAATGTATTCATATGCCTTTTAAACAGTGTTGCCACTTTGTGGGTAATTACCCGAATTTGGTATAATTTTTACGGTCGTGGGTAGAGCGTGGGTAATTTCTCTTAGGTGTAATTCAGGTGTAATTTGAAATTTTTAATTCAGATGCCCAATAAAATCCAGATTCGATTTCAGTGATGACATTTTTTTTTTTTTTTAATATTGTTGCTAAGAAATGCGCAGCCTTCTGAACCAAAGTCTCAGTTTCCTTTTAAGAAAAGGCTACAATCATTAAATATACCTATATGTTCAAATGTTTGGTAATAAATGTCGCAAGATGGACCCTAAGATTTGGATAAAGATGCCTATAATAGTGATTTAGAACCTAAAGTTTATTGAAAAAAGTTATTCAAACTAAAAACTTGCCTGGGGGAAGATATGTTTCCAATAATGCAACATACAATTGCTACTTTTTAATGCTTTACGAAAGGGACAGTTGTATAAAACTCTGCTGGCATTTTGTCTACTAAATAAGGTATAAAGGGTATTTTTTAAGACCATGACTAAAAATAGTAGATAACACAAAAAAAAAAAAAAATAATTTTAATCGCAGATTAATACACGACAATACGAATTGAAACTGATTTACAACAAATAGACACCGCGTCTGTCCTTGACGAAACGAATTGCAGACGTCCAATTTTGTTTCTCTTTTTCAAATAAAATGAACAATGTTGACCTCCGATGGTTGCTGGTTTATCAGCATTAACCACTGACTTCACAGCCCTACGGAAAACAATCAATAAGTGTCACATCGCACGGCCTTGAAGTCTAATTGACTGTTTATTTTCTCTAAATCAACACATCGCCTTCATTTGTAAAAAAAGTTGCGTCATTTAAATCATGAAGTCACCTTTAAGTGCGAAAATCGATGGCTGATTTTCAATGTATATTTGGATAATTTGTTGGCGTTTTTCAAGCATGAATCTATTCATGATGATGTGCCTGATCAAAAAGTGAAAATCGTATGACAGTTCGTTTGACAGCTAACCTTTCGTAAGCTCTATGGGGCTAAAACGCATCCATTATAAAGCAATGACAAGGAACATTTTAAACCTTCCCAAGATATATCAAACAACTGTGGAAGTTAAACTCATTATTTTAGCAGTTTTATTTTTTTTAAGTGTTTAATGTTATTTTTGTTAATTAAAATAAAATTCTCAGTTTGAATAATATTAATCTTTTTTTAATCAGTTTGTTGTGTTTTTGCTTCTTTGTAAATGCCTTTTTATTAAATAAAACTTAAATTTTATATCAGGTGTAATTTCATTTAAATCGGGTAATTTTGCTTCATCTCAAGTGTAATTTTTAATCTTGCTGGTGGTAACACTGCTTTTAAATGTAGTCATGCAGACCTTTAATACTTACATATATGTATATATACTTACATACATTTATGTTAACAAACTTAATTATAAAAAGAGTAATTTTTGGAATTTCAGTATTTTGGTTATAACTCATCCATTTTTTAACCGATTTGACAGATTTATATACCGACGTGCTTAAGAAACATTTTTTCATTAACTTGGGCTATAAAATTGAACTCGGGAAGAAATATGGTTCCCGATAATGGATATTTTAAAAAATTATTTTAAAATAATATGTTCTAAGATTTTCGATCTCTTGATATATAAGGCGTATCCATAGCTCATATGAAAGCCCAAAAATTCAAGTTTTTTTTTTTAATTTTTGATGTTTTCTGTACAGGAGGTACCACGCCCACTTCTTCAATTCCTCCCATATTTTGTGGGATGCTGTGTATTGATAACCTTAATGTTGATACCTGATTTGGAAACTTGGTTCTTGCCGTTCTCCACACGTAGAGAAAAAATATGTTTAAATATGGTCACCTCCAACCAAACTATTTTTAAAAAAAATGTTTAAACATATTATGGTTAATAAAACCATATAATTGTCAGCGACAACCATATTATGGTTATATTAGTCCTCCATAAAGAACCCACAACCATTTTATGGTTGCCTCTAAAAATGTTATGGTTAAATATGACAATAATTTGTTTTTTAATTTACAATAGTATTTTCCTCTTTTCCGAGAGCAACATGCTATGGTTAAAAACCAACCATGATATTATAAGTGTTTAAGATATTATAGTTATTATTAATAATACACTTTTTTCGAAAATGACTTTTTGATGTGGAACTATACCAGAAGTTAAGCGCCACATTTTGGCCTGGGTTTCGCTGCCCTATCATGGATGCAAAGGAAACTAGAGTGAAAATAAAATTGTATCAACCTTCAAGTTTTCTCACTGGAATAATGTTGCACCCTGTAATTTGTATTACCCGCCAAAGAAATTATGCTAAGCCACATTTTTAAATATGTTTTGTATTCTGAAAATCGCTTTCCATTTATGTTCCTTTCAATAAAATCCGAAAAATAAATAACTAAATGAGACGTTTTTTTCGTTTCCTACACAATTTTAGAAATATCGCTTAATACATTCTTATGGGAAGGTATCCATATCATGTTCGGAGGCAACAATAATAGGATTGGGGCTTCTTGATGGAGGCCTAATTTAACCATAATATTATGGTTATTGCTGACAATAATATGGTTATAATAAGCATAATATGTTTAAAATTTTCTTTAAAAATAGTTCGGTTGGAGGTGACCATATTTAAACATGTTTTTTCTCTGGGCGCAGATATACAGAAAAAATAAATAAAATAAAACAACAACAAAGGATTTTTTTATTTAAATTAGAGGTAGTCATGGTTTTTTGCTCATATCTCAGTAATTTTTCCGATCTGGCTGAATTTCAATAGCAAAATTACAGTGACAATACCTGACATACATAAATTCCAACCAAGTCCCTATCATATCTGGGGGCTTCGGAAAACCCATTTCAACAGACGGACGGACAACCGGATTTGAACTTCCCTTCTCATATGAACCCAGAATATACTTATAGGGTCTAAAATCAATAATGTAGAAATTACAAACGGAATGAAAGACTTATATATACCCTTTTCCACTACCTGTGGTGAAGGGTATAAAAAGGATTTAAAATAATTACAAACTTTAAAAAAACCAACCCACACATTGTATACACATAGTATTATACATATATAAATACGTATGTATATAATTTTTTTAGTGTTTACACCGGTTTTTTATATTGAAATTTTCAGTTTATTTTGAATACTAATTCTCTTCAAACATAATATACTAGCTAGACAGATATTCGATCCATGACACATACTCATAACTTTTTAGTTTTTTTTTCTTTGTCGATTTTTTTAAGTTGACATAGTATTAAAGGGTATGTATGCATGTACAATGTACATACATATATCTTTTACAATTGAAAAACAAGTGATAACAACAAAATTACAAATGAATGACTCAGAAGGTGGTGGTCAAGAGAAAAGCTGAAGTATTCATGTAAATCCCAACATTATTCATTTAAAGAACTTCAAATTAAAAGAAAATTACCACATCATTTTGTGTAACTTTGTTAATTGTTCATATACTATATATCGTCACCTTAAATGAAAACGGACGTAACTACACAAAAATTCGAAATCGAGTTTTTGATTGATTCTGGTTCGTTATATGTAGACGATGTTACCGGGATTAACCGTCCCGGAAATTCTTTAATTGTTTTCAGTTCCCAATTTCCCAGGAATAATTTGCGGCATTCCCGGGAAATTTTGAAGAAAAACTTTTTTTAAAACTTTATCCGAGAGTGTGTTCCAAATAGGGCGCACGATAAATTAAGACCCAATCTTCACAAAACCTAGTGGGTGATTATGAAAGTAGATTATGCTTAATATCACCACAAAAGCACTATTCGTTAAGCTTTTAGCTATACTAGCATGATTTCTAAGAGTGGTCTTAAAATGGGGCCGTAGGGAAACTATGCGCCGACCTTCACGAAATTTGGTGACAGGAAAAACAAATTTGTTGAAACATTATCAGCCCAATTATGAATACAACTTCCGCGGGAGTTTTTTTTCCTTTCCCCATTCTTACAATTTAATTTACATAGGAAAAATGGGAGAAGGGAGAAAACATTCGGGGAATTTTTATTCATAATTGGGCTGTATGACAATCGGTGCATTTCGCCACAAATTAATGTTAGTTTTTTTTAAATTTTTTATGGAGGCTTCCACATTTGGGTGGATTTCCTACTGAGCCGATTCTACTAGATTTTAATCCTAAATACTTATGAAAAATAGAAACAATTTGTTACCCAAATAGTTTTTTCTGCTGAATCGGTTGAAAGTTAGCATAATTTTTACAGACGGACATGAATAAATCGACTTAGAATTCTTGAAGGAAATGACAAACTAAATACACCTTCATTCACGCTTCTTATTATGGGTATAAAGCTGTAAAAAATATGTTGTTTATTTCTCCTTCATGCAAAATTGTGAAATTGTTTCAGAATATTCCTACTTTATAATTTGTTTTTATTTTTGTCCCTTCCAGAGATTATCAGTCAGGCCCACGATGTCACACGTTAACGTTCGCATAGAAAATTACATTTAAAACAAAAACAATTTCTAAAATTAGTTTTTGTTTTAAATGTAAATTTCTATGCGAACGTTAACGTGTGACATCGTGGGACTGGCTGTATGTTTCCCTAATGGCCTATTTCACCAATTTTATTTAAATATCAATTTATATTTAAAAATCGTTTTTCATGTCAAATAAAATAAAAATTATATAAAAAAATAGGTTTAAATATGAACTGATTTAAATAGAATTGGTGAAATAGGCTTCTAAGACTTCAACACTTTCAGTCTAATTATGAAAATTTTGATCCTATCCTATAATTATCCTAATTCCTATAATGTTGTTTACTGAAAGATTTTAACATAAAATTAGTAAAGATGTAGAAAACTAAATATGTATGTACAAAAAATGTTTGTAAATTTTTCTTTAAATCTCGCCGTAATTTTTATGTGAACAAAGTCGCGGGTAAAATCTGAAATATAATACATAAGTAACCTTTTAACGTCGTTTTTTTATATTTTTATACAAACGCACAAATAACAAAAGCTAAAATGTATTAATTATATATTATACATATAATTTTGACAAATTTTCTCTTTTCCTTTTAATTTTGTTTTAATAAGTTAACGTAAATCGACCAAAAATTTTTTTTACATATTCCCTTTTAAAACCCCTACATCTGAAAGCCTTTTAGAATGTTAGAAGAAATGAGTGTTCAAGGGCTTGCTCTCAATGACAACCTTCGTTAAAGATAAATTAGTATGAAAATATTCGAGGAGTGCTTGTGGGTGCTAAGGCCTTCTATTAGGCCTCTTTACTCATCCCTTTTACCGATCGGTAAAGTTCAAAACACACATAAAGCTGTGGTATCAATGCTACATTTATTTTATTACATTGCTTGGATTTCGACCACTTTCGAACACATTTCGGGCGCTGTATCGGCGATAACTTGACGAGTGTGGCTTTCAAATTCTCCAACGTTAGGGGCTTATCCGCATATACCTCCCATGCAATAAAGCCAAAGTCGGTCGTGTTGTGTGGCTCTACATATCCACATATCGTCCAGTTCATGATTTTCAATTGCAGGCCAAAAAAAGTCGTTTATCATACGGTCATAGCGCTTTCAGCCGTGGAATCGAAAAATGCGGGTTATCCGCCACATTTCCACGGCAGTGCCAACCTTTCCAATTCCATGCACAGTAGGTCGATTATGACGATAATAATCCTCCGTTATATTCGAAAATTTTGCCTCGTTTGATCACCACTTTTGTAGCAAGTTTTTACTATTTTTACGCGTACTTCGGTTGTTAAACGATCCATATTCGTAGATGGCAAACCTTTCACTTAATAAATGACACTTCAGATGAAAGATATTTAAAAGCTAACAGCCTTGACAGACCGGCGGTTTTGAAACCACTAAATGGATTACCCTGTATTTTAAAAATTACTTTAAAAATTCCTTATTATAAACACTTTTTAGATGATCATACCCCATAATTGTTCTTAAAAGTATGTTTGTCTCTTCTACACATTTTTATGCAACTAGCTGTACTCGTGGAAAATAAAAAAGGCGTGTTCGGCACGCGACCACAGAAAAACGAGTTCCCTTAATTGTTTCAAACTTGAACGAAGTAAGGTTTACCTTTTTGTATTTTAAATATTATGATAAACGCTAAGTAATATGTACTAAAAAGCAGACTGTGCATTAAACCATTAAAAAAATTTTGAAGAAAGTAAAATTGTACTTAAATCTTTTAAGTATTTTTTTTTAAAACACTTTAATGTTATTTTTAGTTGTGTGTATATTTATAAGTGTGCTGACAAAAAACAACAATTAACCAAAATCATTAAAGATAAAAAAAAAAACAAATTTCTAGTTAATTCGTTCAACAAGTATGTATTTGCATTTACATTATAAACAAAAAAAATATGATTCATTTAATTTTCAATGTAGTACGAGTATAAAGTGATAAGACGCTTTTCCACGAATCTATTTTGGCTGGTTAATCCTGAACACCTGCATTAGTTTATAAATTAAATTTAAAGTAGTTTTTTTGTATGCAAGAAATGTTTACTTTATGAGTCATAAGTAGGCAGTCTAGGAGCGAATAATCAATTTTAACATTCAAATGAAAAAAAATCAAAAATTGATTAATTACGCATCGGCAATTTAATAAAATTTGAAAAAAAAAATTTATTAAATGTAGTTGCATGTTAAGATAAATTTTAAGTAAAGAAGTAGAAAAAAAATAATGGTAATTTATAGAAATATACATGTATGTAATATGTTCATAGCAAACCGTAAGTGCCGGTTCACATACGTCAAGTTTGACTCGTCAAGTCTTGAGTTTTTAGGAGAGAGGGGAAAAGAAATGGCATTCTCTTTTCCCTTCTCTCCTAAAAGCTCAAGACTTGACGAGTCAAACTTGACGTGTGTGAACCCGCACTAAAGAAAATTGTATATATGTATGTATATTTACATATCGTTATCTAAAATGCAGAAAGCCGTTACTAACAAAAATATAATTTTACAGGAGAAGCAAAAAACTTTATAAAATGAAAACTATTAACATTCTTAACGAAGTTTTTTTTCTAATTTTACTTTAAACACACCTACAAATTTATTTTGAAATCAAAAAAAAAATTATTTTTGTTATTTGAAGATATGTATATTTTAGATACGCCTTTTTGACTTCTGCTTTTCTGAAACACAAAAAGATCTATCTACAACAATTAAGTTTTAAACATATAGTTGAAGTATTTTATAAAAAAAACAGCCGTATTCATAACAAAAAGTAAGCACAGAGTTTATTCATAACAAACTTTTGTACATCTGCTAACTTTTAAAAAACCAACTCTGCATTTCAATGATGCCACATTATATTACTCAAAAATGCAACATGATTGCATTAATCATCGATGGTTTTGTCACTTTATTGTTTTTTCCTCCACATAAACCAATTTTAAAAAGTTTTTAAAATTAAAATAAATTAAAAAAAAATATAGAAAAATAAAATAAAATGGTAATTTAAATAAAACCAACCAAATTGTTTAACAATAAACAGCTGTTTGTCACAAGTTGGAAAACTTTTGGCAGCTCGTTAAATATAAATAAACTTTGTGCTAACTTCATGCCAAATTTTCGTTATGAATACGGCTGAAAATGTCTTTTTCGGCTTAAAGAAGGCAGACGAATTAATGATTGGTTATAATAAATGGAGTATATTGATTAAATAATCGTTTGCCAAGGTCATATTCGCAGTGGAATCTCCGGCCTCATTACATAAAATTTTGGTCTAATAGAAGCATATCGCTTAAGGCCGTTACACACCATCCCACAAAGTCTTTCGTATTTTATGAAAATGCTTCCCTGATCTAATTATTGTTTATAAATTTTCAAAAAACAATAACAACTTATCAAGACAGGGTTGCATTTTCATTAAATACGTAAGACCTTGTGGTATAGTGTGTAACGGCCTTTAGAAATAGACTCATAATTAAGAAAGCAATTATGATTTATATGATGCACTGTGAAAGGTTTCGGACAATTTCGGCCTGCTATTATTTGCTGAACAAGTTTGAATGGTAAATTTAATTGTTTATTTTTAATTTTTCATTCAATCAAAGAGTAGGTTGAATCACTTTCCATTTCAGTGTGAAAAACTACCAAGTATTTGTGCTCTATTGTGATGTTTTTTTCTACGCATAAAGAAAGTAAAGCATCAGACAGTACCACATTTTTATTTTGTTAAATACAACCATCAGAATAGAGAACAATGTGGTGCATATCAGGGAATTTAACAAGATCATTTCTAAAATATTTTACAATAATTGTTGCAAATGTCGATGATACCAGATTTCCTTCTGTTTCATCCCAAATATAATTATCGGAGTCATGATTTAAAACATTAAAAATAGCTTTTTTTTAATTTCCTAAGCAAATCCCCCGAAACTCTACGCTTGTCTGCAGTAAAGAAACCAGAGTCTCTGGCGGGAATCGAACCCGCAACCCCGGTGCTTATAGAATAGCACACTACTAGCTAGCCTACCGGGGCACTGTAAAATTTATGAAAACGATGAAAACGTTATTTTCAACAACGACAACGGCACCCATGATTATGCCCATTATTTTCTTAAAAGATTAAAATGCATGCCATTTTTGCTAGTCACTTCGGTCTCAAATGGATACTGGTCGTACAAAGAAATTAAATTACTCAATATGATTTTAAATGATAGTATACTAACCAACGTCAAAAAACATGCGTTGATAACTCGTCCATGGAATTCTTCAAACAATCTTGAAAGTACATAAACCATTTCATTATATATTGTTAGAAAAATATATGTAGTCACATCGTTTTGCATTGATTAAATAAACACACTTCGCTCATTTGCTGCAAGACCGGCATAACTCAAAAAATCTATTTCGAGATAAACGCATTTAAAGTTTTTGATTTGCTCTAACTACTTAGAAAAAAATAAGACACATTCTCTTCAAACTGGGAAAGTATAAAAGATATAAAGATGAATTTAATACACAATATAAAGAAAAACAAAGCGAACAATTCTGCATTTCTAACTCCAAAATTTCATTTTTTGAGTTATGCCGGTCTTGCAGCAAATGAGCGACTTGTAGTTACGTCCTTTGGGTTATTTTTTAATAAATTCGTAATTTTTGATCGCTGAAGTGTAAAATTTTGTCAAGACATGTAGTTTAATGGCATTGAAAAAAACTCAATTAAAAACTCGATTTTAAATTTTTTTGTTAGTAACGCCTTTTTGCATTTTAGCTAACGATATGTATCTATGTACATTTGTATGTAAGTATTTTTAGGAAAAATAAAAGTAAAATCAAGTTTAAAAAGTGAAGTAGTGTAAGTGTAAGTTGCGATCTGAATTTCAAAAATGTGACAGTTTCAAAAATATGCAGCTTAAGAATTGAATTATTTTTTATTATTATTATTATTATTATTTATTTATTTAGTAGTATTTAGAATACTTTTAAAGTTAACAATTATGATATTTAAAACAATCTCAATTTTCACAATTTCTCCTAATAAAATTAACAATTTTTCTTTTAAAGACATTTGTATTTGTTTCATATTTAATATCATTTGGAAGCATATTGTAAAGATGTAACCCTTTATGTAGAAGTGATCTTTGCATAAATGTTGTGGTTGTTCTTGGTATCCTGAAGTTGTTATCATTTCTCAGGTTATAAGGCTGTACTTCTCCAACGTATCTTAGTTGTTCGATGAGGTATTCAGGGGTACTTCCATTTTTCATTTTTTGTATAAAGCTAAGCGTATTCATCTCCAATCTTTGTTTCACGTTGAGCCATTTCAGAGCATTGCGCATTCCATCTATAGGCGTATATATATTACATTTTAATATCGATCGCATTCCTTTATTTTGTAGTTTTTGAATTCTTTATATTTGTGTTCCTGTGCAGCAAGTATATAAGATCGTTGAGCCAAATTCAAAATGTGGTTTTATCATGGTGTTGTAGATATTAACAACAGTAATCGTAGATACCTTTTTTCGTATTCTTTTGAAGAAGCCAATTTTTTTACCAATTTTTTTGCATATATATTCTATATGTTCATTTAGTTTTAATTTATTATCAATTATAAATCCCAGGTATTTAATTTGATTAACTTTTTCTATTATTTGATCATTTATCTTAAAAACAGTATCATTGTTCATATTTATTTGCATAAGTTTCGTTTTATTTTCATTTAACTTTAATTTATTCATTTTTAACCATTTATTGACATTATTTACGTCATGTATCATATTTTCGTAGCACTGTTGATCTGTATCTCCTTCTGTAAATATTAATGTATCATCTGCATATAAAATACCTTCGCATTTTTGTAGCACTTTTGGCATATCATTAATATATATAATAAATAGCAATGCTCCTAGTATTGATCCTTGAGGCACACCATAGTCATTATTTATATGTTCTGATTTTATGTTGTTAACTTTCACCATTTGTTTTCTATCGGTTAGGTATGATTTAAACCATTTTAGTTCATTTTCTTGTATCCCGTAATTATAAAGTTTTTGTAATAAAATTTCACGATCAATAAAACAGAATTTTTCCAGTTCAATAACAAATTTTGTGCTGGGTGCAAATAACGGTATTCGATGTCGATCGAAATTCCCATTTAAATTGTATTGTAACTTCGATCGATATCGAATGCGATAATTTTGCACCTTCTTAGATCTACATACATACTCAATATTTAGTTTCAAATAAGTTTAATTTGACATACATACATACTTATGTATGTACATAAATCAGTAAAGAAAATAAAAAATTTTTATTTTTTTATACTTTTTTCTATATCTGATAATGTGTTGTTCTCATTGTTTGCATAAAGATGTTATGACATCACTTTGATTTGATGCTTTTATTCAAGAAAGCAACGGCAGCAGTTTCAAAAGCCACATTTATTGCATTAATTTAATAAAAAAAGCAGTGTTAAGTTTATTATAATAAAACGATTACTATAATTATACGAATTCATTGTAATGAATGCGCAAATTCATTTGCCATTTTGATCATTTACTTGACTTGAATGTAGTGTATATATACATGTTCTTGACAAATATTAGGGACACAACAAAATTGGAGGTTGCTAATAAAAAAATATTGACCGAAGTCTAACAGGTCAATCGTCTATGGCAGTACGCACTAAATTCATAGGAATATTATCCACTGTACGGAATATGATACATATGTAATATAAATTAATTAAAAAATAGTGAATAAATAATAATTTTAATAACAGTCGCCCGAGTTTAGTGAACGAAAATATCGCACCAAATAATAATATAAATGTGAAAGTTTGTAAGTTTGGATATTTGGATGTTTGTTAGTTTGTGGCTCAATCAGGCGCAAATCGTTTAATAAATTTAGATGAAATTTGGAAAGCATATGGCCCAGATTCAAATATGAACAAGGTACTTTTTATGAGGCACAAACGGGGAAAAATTGGTACTCTGTACTTTTTCTATTATATTGATCAATTTGGTATACAAATTGCATATGGTTTAAATAAAAACAAGTAAGAAAGCATAGTCGGTCAAGCCCGACCATATGATACCCTACACCACAGTATTAAAAAACACATCATGCTTATATGTCCATATAAATATGGGTTTATCTATGTTTATAAAAGTCATAAAAATCGGTTTTAAAGTTTGTGAGAGACAGAAATTGTCCCCTACCTCCCCTTGTGATTCTATTTTTGAAAAACTGTATAGCTAATGTGTCCCTATAGATATGGTTCTATCTATGTTTTAAATTTCATTAAAATCGGTTTGATAGTTTCTGAGAGGAAGAAATTTCCCCCTATCTTCCCTCGTGGTCCTACGATTTGGCCCATTTTCAATAGGCTTTTTTTGATAAATTTGATATACGGATTGCATATGGTCCAGTGGCCAGTTAACATATTTAGACATTTATAGGGGCAGTTGAATGTCGGTTGCTAAAGAGTATCGAGCGTTCAAAACTTAGTATGTATGTATGTGTTGGCGAAAAAAATTTAGTTGTTTATGGAAATATTTAAACATAAATTCCTGCAATTTTTTTTTAGGATAACACCCCTTTTCATTAATGTGCTGTTTCCAGGTTACAAGCAATTTATTGTGTTTTCATATAAATTTTACTACACAACCAATTGCTTGTCACCTGGAAACAATACATAAAGCTTACTCTAATTTTCAAGTAAACGAAGAGACGGGTTAAATCTAGTATTAAATAAAGTTAAAGAAGAGGTAAAAAATATAGCAAAGCAATTTGAGATTCTTTCCAGTTCTTCATTAAATGTTTTATATTATAATGCAGTTATTTATTAAAAAAATATGGAAGCTACGTAGTAAAACCAAAAACAAAGCAATGCTCAGATAGTATTTTTCAAGATTACTGAAAAAATAAAAATTTCATATTTACAGCAAAAGCAAAAATAGGAAAAAAATTAAAATAAATGTATAAGAACAAATTCTATATACACCCACATAAATTTACTGGTATCAAATAAAAATTTTGAACAAAAAACAACAAATTTACTCTTTTAATTTTTATTTTTACTTATAAATACAGTCCCGCACAAAACTTTTGGCACATCAAGTATACTCAGCATTATCACTATTTTAATGCCATTTAAAAATAATTTTATTAAAAAAAAGCTGTATTCTGATTGTGCTCTAAAGTGTTCGAACTATTAGCATTGTTTTTTTTTATATGGCATTTTATATTATATGTAACTTTTTTAGAAAAAAAAAAAAAAACAATAATTTTGCCGAACAAAAGTTTTGGCACACACAGGCAGCATTTTCATTTATGGTTTGATTATGGGCAACTTTTTGGAAATCTGGCAACGCTGTTCAGCAAATATTTTTATATGTAGTATACCATAAAACTTAAATGTTCCGTTACATCTTTTAAACTCACGTTTTGCTTAAAAAAAATTCAAAAAAGTAATTCGCAATTTTAAAATGAGTTCAAAACAAAAAGAAACCACAGAATCTGAGCGAAAAATTATACTACATCTGCATAATCAAGGCAAGTCATATGCTGAGATAGGTGAAATAATGGAAAGAAGTCGTTTTACAATTCGCAGTGTTATAAGTCGTTTTAAAAGAGAGACAAGCTACAAAAGTGCTAATCGAACAGGCCGTCCTAGAGCTTTAACTGATCGTGAGAGCAAGACAATAGTTCGAAAAATAAAGCAAAACCCCAAAAAAACATCGACCGAACTTGCCGCTGAAGTTCTAGATGAATTTGGCAAGAATATTCATCCCATGACCGTTCGCAGAGTCCTACACGAGGCTAATTATACTTCAAGAGTTGCAAGACGTAAACCGCTTGTTTCTTTAATTAATCAAAAGAAGCGATTAGACTATGCGAGTGAATTCAAAAACAAACCTATTAGTTTTTGGGATGATGTACTATTCTCAGATGAGAGTAAATTTAACATTTTTCGTTCTGATGGCCGGATTAATGTTTGGAGAAAGCCCAATACAGCATACGAAAAACAAAATCTTGCTCCTACAGTTAAATACGGAGGAGGTGGAGTAATGGTATGGGGCTGTATGTCGTCTGAGGGTGTCGGTGAGTTGATTTTTATAGAAGGCATTATGGACAAATTCGTTTATTTAAATTTACTCAAAGAAAATTTAAAAAAAAGTGCCGAAAAGTTAAATTTGTCAACATCATTTACATTCCAACAGGACAATGACCCCAAACATTCAGCTCATGACGTGCGTATGTGGTTAACATACAATGTTGCGCATGTTCTACCACATCCTCCACAGTCTCCAGATCTCAATCCAATTGAGCATTTGTGGGAGGAGCTTGACAGAAGGGTCAAAAAGCGGCCAATTTCAAATAAAGTACAATTGCAGCAAGCGTTAAAGGAAGAGTGGCTGAAAATTGGGAAAGAAACCACACAAAAGTTAGTGCATTCTATGCCAAGGCGTCTAAACGAGGTTATAAAGCAAAAGGGCTTGCCCACTAAGTATTAAAGTGGTAAAATTTATATAATTGTTAGCTTATGAAGTATAAATGTGTTAATTAAAAGTGGGCCATAAATGATGTGCCAATACTTTTGTGCGATAGAATCGTTATATTTTTTAATGTTAAAAGCGTTATAAATGAATTAATAAAAAAATATTGATTTACAACAACTTAAATTAGTCGTTTTAGTAGATATGTAACTTAACTGAAAAAAAATTTTTTATTTTTAAAAATTTAAAACGCTATAAATCAAGTAAAAAGTAAAAAATGATTGCTGTGCCAATAGTTTTGTGCAGGACTGTACATCCCAGCTAGCATTTGGCTGATTATTTTTTGCAAAAATCATCCAAATGATTCTTTTCAGATCAGTTTTGATGATTAAAAACTGATTTATCACCTGGGTGATTAAAAAAGGATTTTTATAAGATTCATTTATATGTTTAAATAATGATTTTTAAATATTTTGAATTTTTGTTTTTGCCAAATGAAAAAATATAAAAATAGAAACTTTCATGTCAGCCAAACAAATAAAAAGGTTGGCTAAAAAAGAATCCAAAATATTATTGACACTTTATAAACTTAAATGTGCGTGCAAATTGTTTATCATCTTTGCGAAAAACCAATTACTTTTGTTTGGTTCAAAAGCCATAATGATCCTCATTTTTCAGAGAAAAATTAAAAAAAAATAACAATTAAAAAATTAAAATAATACATCCATATATATAATCAAAAACTATATAATTTACGATTAAAAAATGATACAGAAACGATTCAATAATGATTAGAAAAACTAACATTAAATTGATCAAAAAGGAATCAGAAAACTGTATCTCAAATGATTCTTTCAGGTGATTCATCGGTAGGGTACCATTTTCTCACAACGAGAGTATCATTTATGATTGAAAAATGAGCTCATATACGGGTATTTTGCCCTTGAAGCTGATTCGTAAATGATTAGATTATGATACAAAATGCTAGCTGGGATACTACATACCGGTCATTTGCTGCAAGACCGGCATAACTCAAAAAAATCCATTTCCAGATAAACGCATTTAAAGTTTTTGATTTGCTTTAACTACTTAGAAAAACAGAAGACACATTTTCTTCAAACTATGAAAGTATAAAAGATATAAAGATAAATTTAATACACAATATAAAGAAAAACAAAGCGAACAATTCTGCATCTCTAACTCCAAAATTTGATTTTTTGAGTTATGCCGGTCTTGCAGCAAATGAGCGATATGTATAACTTAAAATGTCTTTAAGAATTTGTTCAACTAAAGTCAAGTTTATTTTAAATATTACGCATTTTTATTATAAAGCATTTTTATTGTTTATTTCAGTACAAAAAAAAAAATATAAACCAAAAGGCGCTATACAAATAAAAATGATGGAATTATAAAGAAAAAAATTTAAAAATTCTTTCAAGTGGTAAAAGAGCACTTACATGCAATATACTTTATAAAACACGAAAATCAGACAATGGCAAATGATTATAAAAAAGTCTGCGTGTGTGTGTTTTAAGTATGTTTCCTATCTTGCATTCATTTTTTTGACAACAAGACATAAACGAAATGTTAATTTTATAAATACAATTCATTATTAAACTGATAACACCCTGTAACAGGAATTTTAAATATTCACACTGCATATTCAGTTTTTCATAGTCGCAGCAAAGGACTTTAAAAATACGTACAGCAATTAAAAAAATTATAAAAACTTTTTATTAATAGGTATGTACATATTATTATTTTATTATTATATCAATATGCATAGGTATTAAATGATAAGTAAAAACTCCTAAAGTTCAATAAACTTGATCTGCTTTAAAACATCTTTACAAAGATAAAAATGCAAATCTTAAATGTTTCTAAAATTAATTTAGGAAAAGCGATTAAATTTTTTTTAAATACATAACTTGACCCTCTGATTTTAAATACTACATTCATTTGCTAAAGTTATAAAGACAGACTGTCAAAATTTGTCCATAATTGATTTTAAAACTTCTAGACAAATAGTTTAAACCAAATATGAAGATTTTAGCCATAAAATTTTTAAATATTTTTTTATTCCAATTTCAAAAGATTTTGTTATTCGTGCTTAATTCCCAGTTTTTATTCTTGACAAAAACACTTGAAATTTATTGTTGATGGGATAAGCTATTCCTATGCATTTCACTGGTTGCTTAGGCCAGATCATCAGGAAACTTCATCCATAAAGATTTTAGAAAACTAAAGATATTAAACCAAATAAAACTGTTAAACGTATAAGAATTATAGCAACAGTTCTACTTGTAACAATATCAAAGCTTAAACAAAACACATCAACAATAAACAACAGTGGGTTTATTCCTTTTTTTTTTGGAAATTGATGTAGGGTGTAATTTTGAAATGTATGAAATGTATGATATGATGATTGTAATAAAACCCGTAATTTGTGGTTGTTTTTTCGATAGCCATAAATAAATTACAAACTTACCCCTGTTTTCATACATTTAAAAGGTTTAAAATGCATAATTGAAAATTTTATGTAAGTATGAAAATGTAAAACGCAAGAATTTTAAACGTAGTTTTTTTAATAAGATTTCTGTAATTAAGCAATTTTATGACAAATATTATACAAATCTGTCACATTTTGACAAAACATCTTAAGTCGAGATAAAATGTCAAAAAAAGTTTTAAGAAAAACTCGGTGAAAAAATAGTTTCTATCAAATAATAAAATAAACCAAAATTAAAGAAAAATTTCGTTTATAATGCAAAATTTTAAAATCGTAAACAAAAATGTTTTTTGAAGGAAAATTCGTATAATTAACAGCATTTTTTTCTAACTTTTTAAATTTGACTTAAAATGTTTTGTCAAAAGGCCACAGAAATAAGTATACCTATCTCTATTCAACAAAATTTTATAACAAAAATTAAAAAAATTAGTTAAAAGGTGAATTAAAAACAACTTCGAAATTCTTGCGTTTTACGTTTGCGATTTCCAGCACCCCCTGTAAATAGTATTGAAAAATTAAAAACATGTTTTCAAAATTTTGTTTTTAAAAAAAAATTTTTTTAAACTTAAACATTTTAAGTAACCACCCGCGAACAGTTAAACAACATATAAATTTATGCTTCTTCCAAGTTCCCATTAATAGTATATTTTCCACAAATAAACACAATATAATCTCAACAATCATAAACATATTTATGTGCATTCGTACAAACATACATATGTCTCTACATTAGGGGCTTCAAAAAAAAATAATTTTGTTTGTTTTTTTAATTGCTATCATCTAATATATAAAATAAAACTACTTAAAGATATACTTTTACAATTATAATTTTAATGGGCATATACTTTTAGGAAAAAAGTTTTCCTCAAAATATCCTCTCATATAGGTATGTATATTTTTTTTTTAACTTAACGGGTAAAAAGTTATTAGACTTTGAGTACCTACTAGGTATTTTTTGTGTTGTCGCAAACTACTTGTAACAAATAGTGTTTCTGTTCCTCATTTGTGCAAGAACTCAAAGCCAGAGAACAAATTACAACATTCTACGTCGATCGAAACTACAATAAAATTTTAATGGAAATTTCGATCGATGTCGAATGCCGTAATTTGTCCAATGATTATGTTTTACCCATTAAGTTTATGAAAAAATCATGCACGACTTTTTTTTTTGTGCAAAATTTAATTTCTTATAAGAACATGGCCATCAAAATTGTAAAAAAAAATTTATTCGTTTTACTTTCAAAATACGAAAAACAAAAATTTGGACATCTTATAAGAGAGCTTTTTTATGCCTGTTAGGGCACTGCTACACGTTCAATAAATATCTTGATATTTCTAGTATCACGATATTTATTGAACGTGTAGCATGTAATATTGATGGATCGCATTCCATATCGCAGAATGGCCTAAAATATGAAATCCAGATCGCGGATCGTGGATCGCGTAATTAATATTGAACGTGTAGCATTTTCATGATAATAAATCATGATACGTCAGTAAAAACTGGCAAATAAAAGAAAATACACAGTCAAAAAAATTAAACAAATGAAAAGTAAAACACAATTGACAAAATTTGTGTATTTTTTGCTCCACATTTTTCTTTCCACTTTTTTCTTCAATGAAAAAGCAATCAAACTAGCTAAATAGGCTTCCTTTTGGGTTTCTCGCGACATTGATCAACGACCCGCACAGCAAAAAAATAACATTAATACTGACGCGATAAATATTGAACATGTAGCATACGCCTTAGAACCTTCTGTGATAATGGCAAAAAAAAACTTTTTTGTGAAACTCCCTAATTAATGTACATACTCCTTGTTCAAAAAAAAAAAAAAAAAAAAAAAAAAAAAACTGAATGAGTTACTATTGTAATTGTTGATTTATGTATGTATGTATTTATGTTATTTTCTTCTTTGTGAATATAAATGCTGCGCCTGTGTCTTAAAAAAGAAAAATAATAAAAAAACAAGTAAAAGTTCTATTTTCGGTTGTGACGAATCCTCTATACCCTCTAGCACATAAAGTATACCTAGACGCTATCGTGTTTAAATCCTTATTCCGGTACATAGTTGTATGCCCGCTGTGTGAAATATTTAGTTATTGTCCGCAAACAAATCTTATATTGATGTATGTAGGTATATATAAATAATTCAGCTCAATGTTACTTCCTTGGTTGTTTTGTATGGACATTACATTACCAAAACCCTTAGTTCGAGGGACACTTGTATTGGGGCGAAATTAAGTAATGAACCGTGGTGGCTCAACCTTAATACTCTTTCCCCTTATTCATAGGTATTAAACAAATTTTTATAGAAAATTCCTTTTATAAACCTGATACCTATAGGCAAAGTATAATCCTATAGGTATTTGTTATCCGCTCCAAATTGTTTTTCCAAACTCATATGTTATGAACGCTATTGTGCTTAAACCAGTATTTTATGAAGAAAAAATTAGTTACATACCTATTAATTTTTTGCCCGGTCATTTATACCTAATCCGCTTTTGTAAATTTCTATTACAAGTTTTCTATTACGTTTACTTAAGCTGAAATTCTAAAGATTTATGTATTTTTATTAATAATATTTTAGCCATTTGTAAGCCTACCTATCTGGCTGAATTATAATAGCAAACTATTCCGGACTAGGTATATGTGATATAAACATATAACCTAATGGACCTTTAGAGTTATTTGCCTATATTGTATATCACAGAGTAGGTAGGTAACTATATTATTTGCTTTATAGTGTAAAAACACAATAATGCATAGTATATAGCTGACGATTATAAGCCGGCAACACCCATGTGGCCACATTACGACTAAAAAAATGCATTTACTTTTGCTGAGTAGTAGACGTTTGTATGCCATTCCATCCCATCCATCCCCACCAGAAAACAAATATCGTAGACATTTTGAATAAGGCATACACACACCCTTTGCATCAAAAGAGAAACAACAAAATGTAAAAGAAACAATCAGGGAGAAATCAAAACATGTGCAGCCTTGAAAATTCAACTACAAGAGGATGTTAACAAAGAAATCCTCAATATAATTTTGGGGTTGAATATTAGTAATAAATATTTTTTATACATATGTACATATAAACTTAGTTGAAAAAGAAATACAAAAATTACACTCCCAAGAACTCAGCTTTCTTTTTGTATTGCAAAAACAATAAATTAAAAAAGTAACCAAACAACCTTTCCCCTCCAACACTAATAAATGACATGGTGATGTTATTGGGTGGCTTTACAATGACTCATCCGAATTATATTCAAGTAAATTATTTCCTGGTTTCTTAACGAGATAATAAATTATTTAAATGTTTACAAACAATAGAAATTAATATTGCAAAAATTAAATGCAATTACATTGTACGTACCTCTATAAATTTCTCCTGTATTTCTGCTTTCTCGTCTGCAGACAAGCCTTTCGTAAATTTATTTAATGACATTGTGTAACTTTTATTTGTTTCTTAAGTGGATTGATTTGTTAATAAAGTAATTTTTTTAATCACCCAAAAAATTGTTATTCTATTTAATATTAACAATTTTTTAATTTTTTAACACACACACACACTAATATTTTCTTCTTTTTATTCTTCCGCCAACTCTTTTTGCTTTTCTTTTTTCTTAAATCCGTTTATTATCACTTTTGTGGTGCTCCTCATTCGCTGGCTTTGTGACGTTTGGATTTTTTTAAATTATAACTTCTTACTTTTAATTTTATTAAAATTTTGTGCAATACTTTTTTACAATACACTTTAATTTATTTTTTTTTTGCAGATTTATTAAGTTACGTTACAAAATATATATAAAAAACTGCAGTTTCTCACAAATTAAAACCAACTTATTACAATGACGTGCGAAGAAGAAATGCGAGCTTTGTTGAAAGAAAAAAGAAACAGTAGTGATAATTGGCGGGTTTTCTCTACAACCTAGCGTTTTTTAAATAATGTAAAAACATGCATTAAAGCGGCTCATACACTTGCAATAAAATTATTCAATTTTACGTATTGTATAATTATATCGCCAATGTGTATGTGATATTGGTAGGTGGAACAATATATTGGCAACAATCAAAAGACTTTTGATTTTTATTGCATAACAAAACAAAGTGAAATGTGTTGGTAACATTGTACAATGCGGTTTTTGTTATTTCTATAGGTTATGTTCACCTTTTTATTAAATGAATGAAACCATTGCGCGACTTATTGCATAATATAGGACAAAATGGAAATAATATGGCAAATATTTCCGAATTTTGTTGAAAACTTCTATCCAATAGGACTAACCTTGGTGCAATTTTCATCCAAAACGGAAGACATAGATCTAAGAATTGAGTCATTTGACATGAAATCCCCCATATATATTTGAAAAGATTTAAAAATATGAGTAGCCAGTGAAATTGAATGCCAAATCGGTAATTAAGAGCAATATATGAACATATAATTTTAATATTTAATATTCAAAATTTAATAAAAAAAAACATGTTTATAAGCATTTTTCAATATATATATATATATATATATATATATATATATATATATATATATATATATATATATATATATATATATATATATATATATATATATATATATATATATATATTTCTCTTTTTTGCTTTAAAAACAAACTATTTTGCTACGCAATTCCATGTTTTTTTTCTAAAACACAGCAAAGTACCGTTGTATTTATGTGCAAAAACTTTTTTTTTTTTGTTCGTTTTAAATGTAATTATTTATTTAAATGCTTCATAAATATAATATATCATTCGATATGTGTTTCAAAATCATTTTTATTGCAAAAACACTGTTTTAAATTTTTATTCGGCAATCCGGTATATTTGATAATCTGCAATCAATTATCTGGTCACTCAAGCTTTTATATATATATATATTTGGTCTAACGGCTCTTAATATGCGTTTTTCTTAAAATAAATATTTTTATTTCTAACGGCTCTTAATATGCGTTTTTCTTAAAAGATATATTTTTATAAGATTTCAGAATTCTAAGCTAATTATGTGGGTTTAACAACGTGCAATAATAGGTTAATACAACGAACTTTCTAAGGCCTCAATTTTAAAACCACTGTAATGTCGAACAAAAGAAAATAAGAAAAAAATATTAAAGCAAATGTCAAATATCAAACAACTAAATTAATTTTATGTTATTATTTTAGTTAGCCAATTTTAAAATTTTAATCGTTTTCCTATTTTTAATTAAAAAAAAAAATCTTAATATAAAAATTTTGTGATATCAAATTTTAACAAAAATTCAATTTCGACTAAGCAAAGTTTGTTGAAATTTAAATATTTTAAATTGAGTTGTATTTCGTTGTTAGATTACATCAGTAAATATTGAAAACTGTTGTTAATGACTGTACGTTGTAATTATCATACTATGGTTTTTAAAAAAAATTGAATTATTATTTCCACAATCAAATATACACCCATATTTCTTTTGAGAAAAATTTAAACATATTTTTAAACATTTTTATTAATAATCAAATATCTTGCAATATATAGAATAGATTTTAATTTATACGCTGCCAACCATTCTTAAAAGTGTGCTACCAATGTAAGGTGAGTGTGTGTTGTAGGTAGAAGAAGCATGCAATCAAAACATTGATTAACCTCAAATAGTTGTTTTTATACCAAACTGGTGGTAAATTTACTTTAAAAGTTCAAAACACATTTAAAAAATATGAGAGAAACTCCACTATCAGTATGCGAACGCAATTTTATCATACAGGCAATTAAACAAAATCAAGTAATTATTAAAATAAGCAAATGTTATTTTTTATCCTTAATAAATTCGTTTTAATTACCAGCGTTTAGATGGTCGTAAAAATGATGAATTCCGTCCCATAAAAATAAACTATGGTGCCATATGGGGAAGTGTTGTTGTTGCTATGGGAGAAACGAAGGTTCTAGCCCAAATTTCAAGTGAACTAGGCGTTCCAAAAGCAACCAGGCCAAATGAAGGCATGCTGCACATAAACGTTGAACTAGGTCCTATGGCTGCTCCTCATTTTGAAGTTGGTCGTAATTGTGAGCTCACAGTGCAATTAAACAGAACATTAGAAAGAACATTTAGGGAGTCCCGATGCCTAGACTTAGAGTCCTTGTGTATACAGTCCGAAGAAAGGGTATGGATTTTAAGAGTTGATTTAAACGTTCTTAACCACGAGGGAAATCTTATTGACTGTTGTTCGGTGGCGACGTTGTGCGCATTAATGCATTTTAGAAGACCTGAAGTCAGCTTAGTTGAGGATGAAGTTGTTATACATACCGCTGCGGAAAAGGAACCTTTACCAATGGTCATGCATCATTATCCGGTATGTGTTAGTTATTGCACTTTTGATGATGGTCGCATAGCGTTAGCAGATGCTACAATAATGGAAGAAAGAACTAGCGAATCTCAAATGATTTTTGGTATAAACTCGTTTAGAGAACTATGCTGTCTTAATTTAGGAGGCACCTCGTTAACAAGCTCAGCTTTGTTATTACAGTCTTCTAAAAGAGCATCCAATCAGGCCAAGAAAGTGGTAGATTTAGTGAAACAAACTCTAGAAAAAGATTTGGCTGCTAGAGAAAACGGAAAGAATGTTGGTTTTACTGAATGTTTAAGACAAAATACTATTACAAGTCTAGCAGAGGATCGTTTGGTATTAAAACTTAGACATTTTACATTTAACGAGGTAGAGACAGAGGAACAAAAACGTAAGAATGAGTTCTTTAAGAAATTGAAAGAAGAAAATTATGATGACGATGAAAGTGGTGATGAAATTACTCTCGACAATATGAATGGTAAGCTGTGACCTTTTGCTATTTATGTTTCAAATTTAACACATACATTTTCCAGCTTCAAAAACTATTAAATCAGCTCAGGACGATTCGAAATGGATACCAAAAGAAGAACCTAATGATGCTTCAATGGAATCTGCTTGCAGTAGTGAAGAAGATGAAACATTAGAACGGTCGGTAAATAAGGCCTTAGAGCAAGGAAAACCTCAAAGTAATAAACCCACAAATAAACAAAAACATCCTAAGCAGATGAAAAAACCAGCTAGAAAACATCCTCCTAGTAAGTTTAAGTTCCTAAAACTAATAAGTGTTTTAATACAGATATTTCTTTACAGAATATTCACTATCAGATTCCGAAGAGGAGGAACAGGTTGTTTTATAAGTTTTTGTGTTAAAAGTAAAATTATTTTAAGATTCCAATAAATAATATCAAAATAATTATAAAATATTCTGAAAAAACAAAACTTTAGTATTTTTTGTCCTGTAATGTTTTTTTTAAATATTTTTTAAAACTTATATAAAGATAATTTGCGTTAGTCATACTTTTTTTTCCAAACAACTATTGACTTTGAAATCAATCTAGGGACTGTTCGTAAATACATCATTGCTATGCATCATACAAGCAAACTTTACTTACACAGCCAATGCAAGTTTGTCTGATATTTTATAGCAAAAGGCATTTGTCTGTTATATGGAGGGTTATTTTTCAAATAGTGCTGAATGCAATTTTTCAAAAATGTGTTTTTTATAGAAACGAGTTCCCTAACTAAAGGGTCATCTGTCATTTTTTTTTTTTTTATTTATTTATTTAGCATACATGCTATTATTTGTACAATTTTATAACATTATTATAATGGATTTTACAACACTTTCAAACTTGTCAAACTTTTGTTTGACATATGAAATAATGTTACGTTTAAATATAAAAAAATTGTTTTCACATTTTAAATTTTCTGGCATTTCATTAAATAATTAAAGACCATTGTAAAATAACAAATTTTGACAGAAATTGGTTGAACTGAAATTTAATCTGAAATCATTTTCGTTGCGCAAATAATAGGGTTGAACATCAGACACGTAAACTAAATATCTTTGCATGTATTCTGGCAATAATCCATTTTTGATTCTGAAAATAAAAATTAAAGCATTCATCTCAAGTCGCTGATTTACAGAAAGCCAAAACGTTTTTTTTCATAAATATTATTTGTGCTATCTAAAACATAGGTTTTTTTTTTTCTTTGTAAAAAAGTGCTATCTACATAAAAAATTTTCTTCATATAATAAAATGATAAAAATGGTTATTACAAAGTAGACATACATATTATACATCAAAGTGGTGGGAATTGTGTCTAGATTTCATAAACTAATATGTAGGTATAATTTTAAAATTCGTTGCGGAGATTTTGCAAAATAACTGCAAAAAATTTGTTTATGAGTTTTTGTAAACAATATAAAGTTTAATTTATGCAATAAAATCTTTGTTAGCTAATATTATTTAATGAAATTTTACAAGTAAATGCTTAATACAAACCAGCTCCAAATTGTATTTAACTTACAAAACGAATCCCACAATTTCCAAAAAACATCCGAAAATTCCTAAAAATTAGTGTTGTTTAGAAATATAATGGCTACCAAGCACGGGTCTTAGTATTCGTATTGCACAATTATTATAAACATATCGGGTCATACAAACTCGAACGAGTCGCCCAAAATTGGACCGTCCGAAAGGACCAACTCAGGCCAACATTTACATGATACGTATTATACAAATAAAACTGTTAAGCGAATTAATTTGAATAATATCTTTAGTTTTTCTAAAATCTTTGGATGAAGTTTCCTGATGATCTGACCGGTAAAATGCGTATAGGAATTGCTTATCCCATCAATAATAAATTTCAGTGTTTTTATCTAAAATAAAATTTGGGAATATAGCACGACAAACAAAATCTTGTTGATAATTCACAAAAAAATATTTCAAACAAATTATGATAAATTTGAGTCTTATATTTCCAAAATACTAGACCAATTTTAAATTATGAAGAACACGGCAAACGCATTTCACAAAAAAATTATTTTTAGCATCCAGCTAAACTTAAGAACTAATGATCTCTTCAGTTTTTGTTATACCCGAGATGTCCTAATTTGGGAACCTATATCACCTATCCTGCAAAGTCTATAGACCTCAAATCCACGACTTAAACTCGACTACAACTTTTTCATTGTAACCTCAAACTGCGTTCACGTCGGACCAACTGTTTATAAAATATAGAATTATTTCCATTTTTTTCAAATTTCCCACACTGTGCAGCGATCATATAAATAAAAGCGAAAGCCTTACAATCTGGCCCCCGTTCTTTTCAACTAAGCAAACGGATGCATTTTCAAAGCATGGAAGTCTACTATATCGTTATTTTTATGATAATTAAAAATATGTGGATAGTTTAATTATTTATTGCTTTTCAATAAGCGTTAATGTAAAATTTTAACTCAAATTCGAGTTATTTTATTAACGTTAACGTTATTTCAATAAACGTTAGTGTAAAATTTTAACTTAAATTCGAGTTATTTTAACATGATTACGCGTTTCTTTAAATTTAACTAATTATTTTAATAAAAATCGTGTAACTTTAACTAAAATCTCAAATAGTTTTCATTGCAGCTCATTTTCATGTTTGTTCAAATAGTGCTATCTGCTTATTCCAATGCTCAAATCGATAAAATTTTAATTTGTGAATAGTGCTATCAGACATATCTGTGGTTTTCATGGGCAACCGCGTATGTCTTAAAATAAAATTTTTCAGGAGATCCGAAAAAAACATTCTAGATTAAACTATGGGTTAGATATTGCATCTTTTGAAGTTTGTAATTGAGTTAAAACATCGGAATGGGGCTATCTGTTTTTAAAACTTTTTTAAAAAATGTAAAGAGCGCTTAAAATTAAGCAATATAGTATCAACATTTCAAAATCGAAAAAATAGACATACGCGGTTGCCCATGAAAACCACAGATATACAGGGGTGTGCTGGAAATCGCAAACGCAAAACGCAAGAATTTTAAAAGTCGTTTTTTAGTAAGATTTCTGTAATAAAAGAATTTTATGACAAATATTATACAAACATTTTTCTATTAAACAAAAATTATAAAAATTTGATTAAAAGTGGAATATAAACAGCATCCAAATTCTTGCGTTTTGCGTTTGCGATTTCCAGCACACCCCCCATAAGCGCTAATATCTGAAATTAAGAAAAAAATTAACTTATGATTAAGACGTTGTTTTTTAATAACATTGTAAAATAAAGTTTAGTTAATTCTCTTAAGGCCATTATTACAACTTGAAGTTAGCTAAAGTTAAGATTAAATTGACAGATAATAATGTGTTATCTGTCAAAAAGCGTCTGTTAACTGTCGGATAACAGCTAACGCCAAGGTTTAATAATAGCCCTTAGAGTTATCGAAAAAATCAGTTTTTTCACTCTCCTGTAAAATTGTGATTTTGCTGATCGCACTATTTGAAAAATAACCCTCGATATGTTATATATATTTCCAAATAAAAAAAAAAAAATATTACATAGGTTGATAGAAAGGAAAACTAAAAATAACATATATGTATAAAATAACAAGTCTCGGAAACGCATAGTTTTCGAGTTATGATAGTTAATTGTAGGTGCATTGGTAAACTAGATATTCTTAGATAAAAAAAATGTTAAGCAAGTCAGTGCTTTGATTTAGGCCCCTATTACTGTTCACAACTCAACTCAATTGAGTAGTTATTAAGACAACTGGTTGTAATCAGTTGTAATTGTTGTTTTTGGTCACCGCAATATAGCAAAGTTGTAAACCATAATACAAAAATTAAGAAATTACAACTCAACTGAATTGAGTTGTGAACCGTAATAGTTGCCTTAAGTTGCTTTTAAGGCGTTCGCTCAAAATAGCTGTACAAGCAACATGCAAAATATTTTGGTGTTAAAAAGTATTAAAAACATCGTTTTGATTTCGACACGTATTTGAATTAATTTTTTTAATAATTGTGAACAAACTTAAATTTATTAGATCATGTTTTATTGCCACTATTTATCCTTTATTATCATTTTGTTTAATGTATTTTTTAAAATGTTTTTAAAAAAATTATTAAAATTTTTAATGAATATTCTTAAACATGGTAAGGAAACTACGAAACATGATAAAATATGAAAACATAATTCGCACTTGATCAAAAAGTGGGTGTTAACTCAAAATTTAAAAATTTTTAGTAGATGTAAAACAGTTTTTAATTTAATATTAAAGACATTTAAATGGATTTTTAAATCAACGGTTTTATAAGCAGAAAGTGGATAAAATACCACGATATAACGTTTCGGTTTTTGCCAAAAATTTATATAATAAAAATTTTGAGTTTAACCTTCTTTATGATCAAGTGTAAATTTTAATTCAATTTAGAGCTGTCCATTTTGTTTAAAACTGTGGTTTTAGCCAATTAGTTATACAAATGTATCATTAGGTTTAAAATAAAAATATGTTTTATATATAAAATATTACACAAAAATTATTGAGTGACTTAATGTAACAATTGCTTAAATTAAAATAATTTCTTCGTAAAATTAATGTATGTATTAGGTATAAGAGCACCAGCAATTTAACAGCAGAGACGCTCCTTAAGTGATACAATTCAAGTCGTGTCATTACTCATGCCATTTTTTAGGTCTAATTTATTGGAATTCGACTTGACCATATATACGAAATAGGTAATAATTTCCTTTTCCTTTATAGGTATCGTTTTGAAATGTTTCATAATTGTCTAAAATTTAAAAATATAAATAAGTTATTCATCGAATTTATTAATAACAAGTGAAAGTGTTATATTCGACCGGGCCGAATCTTATATACCCTTCACTATGGTTGGATAAGAGTAGAAAGTGTTATAAATACATATACATATATATCGAGCCCTATTTGCGATTATACCATCGCTTACGATTTAAACGAAATTTTGTTTTTCTTTTACAAATATTTTATAATAAGTATGTACTCGTTACAATGACGAACAAATTCATAGACTTTGAATTTGTAAGGTTGCGAAGATAAGGGTCATCTAAAGGCAAATAAAGCATTGCATTGCTTAAGAAAAAATAATAATAACCCTTCTCCTATAAAGATTGCCTTTTGTCGCTTACGATAATGTCGCAAATAGGTCTCGATATATGGAGGGTTCAGAGCTGAACCGAACCAAGTCATTAAATATAATGCATATACTATGTATTTCAAAACTGGTGTGAAATTCTTGGCAAATTTTAACTTTATCCAGTCCTGTAACGGACCAAATCAAAAAGTGTTTCGTTCCTAAGGTAACGGAACTAAACCCAAGTCAATGGCTCCAGAAATTAATGACAATTCACTTACTCAAACTCAAAATATTATCGAATTTTCTTTTTTGATTTGGTTCGCTTCAGCTGTGAGCCCTCCATATATATGTACATAATTAAATTTCACAACTTTTAATATATATAACGTATAAATTGTACTAAAGCCCAAAAAATTGTTTTCATTAAAATGTTGATGTTTTAAGCTCATTCCTTAGCCATTTGTGAACAGATTAGGCTGAATTTAAAAAGCAATATTATCGACAATACTACAATTGCTACAAGCCGATATTGCTAATTTTAAATACCAAATTCTTGATAGCACAACCACAAACTTGGTTTCAACCGATAGACAAACGGACATTGTAAAATGAAATTTTCTTCACACAAGGACCCAGAATAAATGTACATACTTGTTAAGGTCTAAGACCAATATTTCAGAAAACACAAACGGTGAAGGGTACCATATTTATTTTTTTCTAACATAAATTTTGTGGTCCCATTGTGCAAAAAATTATAATTACATATTCTCAATACTTACGTCAGCAAGTTGGGCTCTTTTCATACCGGGTCGTGTTTGCAATTTATAATGGCGTTTGTAGCGTCTCAAAGTGTTGACTTGTAGTTGATACAGATCGGGCACTTCGGGTAGGTCAATGTCTGTATCATTGCTGTCATCTTCCGATTCCTTACGCCTTCTCTTTGAGCGTGCCGATTGTATACGTTCCTTATGAAAATCGCAGATGTAGATGTGTTGAGATGTTGGATCACTGCTTAATTTTAAACGTTTGTCCTTCACAGTTTTCTGTATACGCTTGCTATAGCTGGCATTGCCAGCTGGTCTATTGCATCTTTCATTTTCATCAATCAAGCAACATGTTTGATCCGTATGCCCTCCTCTTGAATCTTCCTCACCCGTACTAAAACCGTTGTTCATGGTAGTTTTCTATTTTTTCTTTTGATTTTATTTTAAACAAAACTATTTTTAAAATTGATAATTTTAACCTTTTCACAAAAAAAATGAACCAGCTAATATTTTTCGCGATTAAACAATATTTCCTCGATGGCTTTTTTGTAGCCTAATTACGTTTTTTCTTTTACTGAACAAGTTTTATATTGTATATTTGTATAGTATTTTCATATTATCGTAACATCTTCACCATATCTGTTTACCGGCTACATTTCTTGTTTATTTTTTATACATCTAGTTAAATAATGACTTTAATGAAATGCGCTATTTTTTGGTTTTTAATAATTTTTAAAAGTTTTATCTAAGAATTACTTCAACTTTTTTATTTATTTGTTACACTTGTGAAAATTGGAGCTGAAATACAAGCACAACGAATAAAAAGGCAATGAAGAAGCAAAACAAAGCAAAGATAGGGTGGCATACAGTGGTGATAACGTAGTGATTTTTAATGTCAATTTAAGAGATTTTGATACATTAAGTACAAAAAACCAGGAACCGAAAAAACAGTTATATTGGAATTTTAAAACAAAAAAAGGCATATAGAAGTAAATGTCGAAAAACTGATTCAAATATACCATATTGATTCTTATGAACTTGTCTATGATAAAATATATTGATTTTCATATGTTTGATTTTTATTTTATCGATCAAAATTAACAGTCATTTTTTTATTTTTATTTTTTTTTTCAAAAAATAACAATTTCTTTTATTTTTATTTTTATGAACTTAAATAACAGTTATTTTTTTATGTTTATTTTTTGAGCAAAAATAAAATTTTTATTTAAAGTTTAATAATATTTAAAGTCAACTAAATTATTAAACCACGTACATTTCTTTAGTCTGGGTTCACACTATAAAAGTTTTCTTTCAGAAAGTCTTAGTTTATTGTTGTGAAGAGAGCGAATAATAGCATGTCCTCTTCCCCTCTCACCAATAAACTCAGGCTTTCTGAAAGAAAACTTTCATATTGTGAACCCAGAGTTAGAGAATGACTTTTATTTTTGCTCGCAAAAATAAAAATCAAAAAATAACTATATTTGTGTTCAAAAAAATAAAAACCTGAAAATAACTGTTTTCATCTGACTTTTATGAAAAAAGGAATAACTGCTACGGTCCCTGAAAAATATTGTAGCTTAATTAGTTTTTCTTGTGTTCTTGAAATCCCCAGGGGATTTTTTTTGGTAAACAGCACTATGTATTTTCGTTGGGTATTTTTAGGGATAATAATATATTATTATAAATGCCATTTGTGAAATGGCAAGAACGATTTGGTCCAGATCTGTGTACAAATTGAAGTCTTTTTTGGTGGTTGGGAAATATGCAGTTATAAATGTGCTAAATACAACCAAAACCAAAATTCGCAACAGAATGCAGTGTGAGTTATTAGAAACAACATCATTAAAATACATACTTTAAAAATAATTTAGTTTTCTGTGACAAATTATTTTATCTTCTCAACTGGTAAAACTTTTTAATAAAAAATATCATTAAAAAAAAAATGTATTGGCTGATTAATCAGCTCTGAATTTTTTGAACTGATAAACATAGTTGCATAATTATTTTTCTTGTTCTTTTTTACGTTGCTATTTTTATATATGTACATGTGTGTTTAGATATGAACTGAGAATTTAAAGTGCAAACAAAACGTGTCTCAATAATACAAATTGATTTAATTAAATAAATAAATGTATGCATATGACATATTGTTTTATTTTAAAGGTTTTGTGGAGATTTTGGAAATTATAAAATATCTATTTTGGGAATTTTAGGGGATGAAAAATCGCAAATTGAGAATAAGGTATAAAATAAGGCTGGAAGCCTTGTACCCCTTCAACAACAAAGAACGGAAAGGAGAATTTATAAAGGTGACCGCATCATGAGATAGAGTTATGCAAGGCGAATTCAACTACAGGTGGTGTCGAAAGGCTATCTGATTTTGACAGTTCGAGCTAACCATTTTCTATTATTATTTATTCTTTATATTCTTATTTATATTGAAATAACAGGCTTTTAGAATTTAAATCATTTTTAAGCCAACATTTAATTGTTTTTAAAAGTTTTTTATATAATTGGAAAACAAAACAGTGGTAAAATACATTAAAATTAAAAAAAGTGTAAAAATAAACTAAAAAGTGTTAAACAAAAAACTAAAAAACAGTCAAAAAAGTAAAATTAAAAAATGAAGCGTGGCTCTATTAAAAAAACAAAAAGCTGGAAGTGGAAGTTTTTAAAGTGTTCCGAACGATGATCGCAGGCTTAAGTGGAGCAATATTTGCAACTTGAATTTCTTCCGGCAAGCAGTAGTTTGCATAAACCAGTTTGCACCATCAAGTGTCGTCAAAACCTCATTTGTTCATTTGTTTTCTTAACAATATCATTGAAATAAGAAGTCAACATTTATAACTTTAATAAAAAACATTAAATAATTGCAATATATAGAAATAATTTTGTCTTATTTTAAAAGAAATAAGTAAGAAAGTATTGTCGGCCAAGCCCGACCATATGATTCGAGAGGGATCGACCTATGTTTTTAATTTCATTAAAATTTGTTTGATAGTAGACATAAAGACCCTATTTCGGAAAGCAGTTTCTATGGGGGCTATATGGAATTGTGGACCGATTTGCCCCATTTTCAATAGGCTTGGTGTACCAATTAGAGCCTATGTACCAAATTTCATCAAATTATCTTCAAAATTGTGACCTTTACTTTGCGCACAAGGCAACATGGGCAGCCTGCAAGCCAAGTGGACGGACATCATTAGATCGCCTCAGAAAGTGGTTCTGAGTCGATCTGTATACTTTAAGGTGGATCTTGGGTCCATATTTTAAGGTGTTACACACATCAGCACAAATGCATAATACCCTCTCCACTATTGTGGAGCCTAACAGTTATAAGGTATACGACAAAAAAATCATATTCAACCACATATTAATATTGATGAATTTTAGATAAAAAATTATATGTAGGTATGTATGTATATTTTATTTAAGTTGTCTTATAACCAATTGAAGTAAATTAATGAAATTTGGTACATAGGTTCTAATTGTCATGAGGATTAAGCCTATTGCAATTGGCGATAACTTCAACATAAATCTAAACTTGCCAATGGGGCCCAAATGAGGTAAAATCTCTGCTTGACCGACTATACATTCTTATTTGTTTACAATGGATATTTGCAAACAAAAAGATAAATTGTGGCTGACTTCATAAATATATGCTTCATAAACTCCAAAACTTTTCTGTAGACAATGCTTTGAGTTTATTATTTTCAATAACTTGTGTTTTGAAAAGAGTACATTAGTAATGGTTATAACATCCGTTGCAGTGGCGGAAAGGCTGTTTAAAAGATGTTCATGCCTTTAAATGGCGCTTGCTATATATTGGCTTCATCCGCGGTTAGGCTGGTTTCAACGATTATTGTGGAGGCATAGGCTGCAGTGCTAGCTAGCTGTAGTAATGATACCAGAAATACACGTTTTTATTTAATATTTTTTGAATTTATTTTATTTTGCTTTTACCTTAATGACTATTTTTTAATTTTGTTTAATTTATACTATTTTTATTTAATTTTGTTTTCTTTGACATATTTTTGTTTACAAATTTTAAATTTTTGTTTTGGGTTGCATCACGGCGAATTCAAATTTTTGACATTTCGGGCTTGCAAAGCAACAATAAAAAAACCCTGTTGTTTTTGCAATGTTGTACTTGTTGTCGTTGTCGTTAAAATAAGTTTTTTCTCAACATTTTTAATTTTTATTGAATTTTAAATTTGTATTAATTTTTTCACAAAATGTAAACAAAGCTTGACATTCAGTATACACACAAAAAAATAAACAATAAACAGATGAGTCGAAAATGTCACCTTTATGAATTCGCCTTGAGTACGTTCAATAAACCCAGGGTTGCTGCGATAGTACAAGCAAACGTACTAAATAAATAGTAGTAGTAGGATGGCTGTGTTTATTATTTTTTTTTTTAAGATGTGTATATTACAGTGCTGCCAAGTTTGGCTTTTCATCCTAAATTAGCGGATTTCTTTTGGTTAAGGCGGCTAAAGGCCTTATGACACTACATTTTTTATTCATTGAATTGATATAGAATTGATAGAAAGAAACAGTTAATTTTAGAAAGAGCAAATTATAAAAAATGTAAACAACGTTTTTCTTTTTTGAGAAACATAAAAACAAAACAAACCAAAATCGGTAAATCGCTGAATTTGCCCATAAACCGCTTATTCAGCAGCACTTTTAATATTTCAAGCTTGAAATGTCAATTTTAAGTTAAAGAAATTATAAAAATAGCAACAAGAAATTGATAAAACAGCAAACAAATAAACACTAAAAAATGTTTTATTCTAATTTTTCCACATCATCAAAATTATTACAATATACATACAATCATGTGGGCTTTTATGTCTTAAAATTTTTATTTTCTAAGTTTTGTTTGGTTTATTTTTTTTTCACAAAATCTGAAAATATTTATTCAATATAAAAATTTTTTTTTTCTCAGGTGTGTTAAATTTATGCACTGTTAATATCCTGATAAGGGAAAAGCTAATGAGGGATATAAAAGGTTATCATATGTCTTAAAATAATACCACGAAAAAATATGAATGATTTGAGCACCCCGAATTTAATCTGTGTATTTTTTGACAAAACAATAGACGTAGTACAAAAATTCTAATTATTTTACAAGTTTTTTGTTTGCAACACAACAAAAATTTCTTAATAAATATTATGACAATATAGCTTGATAGCATACCGTTAAAAATACCCAAATGTGTATTACTTAAACACGGTTTTTCTTAATATCATTGTTTTTTGGAGATAAAATCAGTACAAAAAACAGTACAAAGTGTAAAAAACAGTACATTTGCGTATTGTTTTGGGTGTTGTGCATAAAACAGTACAATTGACAAAAATCAGTACATGTACTGCTAAAAACAGTACGTCTGGCAAACCTACTTGCATATTACATACAGTACTTTTCGTTTATAGTCCACTACTATAGTTGCACAACTTTTGTGGACTATAAGCGAATTTGGACTATAACCGATTTTTTTTATAAGCCATTTTATAGATAATAAGTGAAACCTTGTATAATCCACATTTTGGACTATATAAAAATGATTTTCTTCAATAAAACCACTGTTTTTAAACAAAAGAAAAGTATATTTAAAACATAATTAAATATTGATTTATTTTAAATAAATAGTTTAAACAAAAATCTTTTTTATTAATAATGCAAATGCTTTAAAAGATTTCAATATAAACAAATGAGTTTGAGATTCATTTTAATTTTTTGGATGACGAAATCAAACACAACATAAATATCAAATTCAACGTCAAAGTCAAAGTCTATATGAAAAAACTCTAAAGCTTCGTACAGACGATGGTCAGATCTTACAATATTGTAAGCAGGCGTTGCCAACAGCAATGGTCCATTGTCAGATGCATTAATTTTGCACTTCTGCAAATACAAATGAGTTTACAATGTTCACACAGTTGTAAGACATTTTAGCCAATTTTAATGCAATTTAAGCAACGCTGCTTACCAATATTGTAAGATCTGACCATCGTCTGTACGAAGCTTAATATTTTTATTAGCGTTTTTTTCCATGAAGTTTGACTGTTGCCAGTTGATTATAAAAATTTTAGAAAACAGAGTGGACTATAAGCGAACATTTTTGCATGAATAATTATATACGCATGCTAAGAAAATGTGGCTTTTAAACGAAAATGGACTTCAAGCGAAATGGACCTTAGAACAAATAATTTGTATGAAATTCGAAAAAATCTGCGTGTGAATAGGACAGTTTTGTCTTCTATCCGTTTTTGGCCTTTACCTTAACAAAAGCGGCACGCGTTTTCTAGTTTTTGAATAGAGCGGTCTGAATGCTTTGCAATTGGAAAAATCGATTTTGACAGCTCGTTTAGTAGTAAAGTTGGCCGCTGTTGTTAATTAATAATGACAATTTAGCTATTTTTTGGTCCATCTACCTTTTTTATCTCTATTTTTATTTATAATTCCTGGGTTTTATTAAACAAGAAAGCTATCACTACTGCTTGTGATACAAAGTTGACGCTTTTGCTTTGGTATGGCATATCAGCGTTAAAGCGAAGTGAAAGAAAACGTCCCGCATTCCGCCCTAGTTAAGGTACGGCTGTTAAACATTCCAAGACTAAAAGACGAAATTGTCAGAAATGTAATGTATTATTAAGACTTTGGAGGCTGAAAAAATCGTCACTTTTAAGAAAAAAATCAGCAAATCGGCACATTGCTAAGTCCGGGTTCACACTATGAAAGTTTTCTTTCAGATAGTCTGAGCTTATGGGTAAGAGGAGAAGAGAACATGATGTTCCTTTTTCCCCTCTCACCCATAAACTCAGACTTTATGCAATAAAACTTTCATAGTGTGAACCCAGACTAATTTCGGAACAAAATATCGTCAAAATTACGATAAATCGTAAAATCTGGCAGCCCTGGTTGTACCGTAAAAGACAGGAAAGAACGAGTTTAAATTAAAATTTTTCTAACTTCCACCTAATTTTTAATTATATTTTTAGCGAAATTAGCCTTCGTTGTAAAACTAATATTATGTGCTCTTCATTAGTTTAAAAACACTCATTATACATATCGGCTATGCATATAAAACACACATAATAAACAAACTATAACGATTATATGGAGGGCTCAGAGCTGAACCGAACCAAGTCATAAAATATATCACGTATATGTACATATTTCAAATTTGGTGCGAAAATCTCCACAAAATTTAACTCAATCCAGTTCTGTAATGGGATAAATCAAAAACAGTTTCTTTCCTAAGGTAACCGTAATAAACCCAAGTCAGTGTCTCCAGTAATTAATGGCAATTTACTTACTCAAACTCAATAGATTTTTGAATTTTCTTTTTTGACTTGGTTCGCTTCAGCTCTGAGCCCTCCATATCAGTGATGCAAGCTTGGTTTAATTTTAAAACGATAAAAAGCTAAAAAAACATCTAAAATTTTAAAAACTGTAAAAATTAAAAAAAAAAAAATCGTTAATTTAAAAATCGCATAAATTTGAATCCGCATAAAACGTGACCTGAGTGTATTTATATATAATTATAAGAAGAACAAGATAAAAATACAAGAACTTCAACCCTAGAGTTTCAAAGCAGAATTCAATAAAATTGCTGCAACAAAAATTCCAAGTCTGGACGATGACTAATGGCGATTTCTTTTTTGAGAAAAATATGTTACAGTATATACATGTTACATTTTCTAATGTTACCTATAATCACTCGAAGTGTTACATGTTGGGCAATTTCAATTGAACACAATTAGTGCTTTTATTTACAACTATTACACTTTCATCATTAATGTACTTAATAAGCAATTTTTAAAGCTATTTAAGCGGTTTCTGCACGCTATTACGGGTTGGAAACAAATATTAACATCACTAATGGCTTATAAAAATTAAAACGATTATAATATAAATAGACTTTTTTTGATTTTAATGTGTAAATATATTTAAATTTTGTTTTAAAATAATTTTTTTACAAAATTATGAGCGGTATGAATTATGACAAACAAAATAAAGCATTTGTTGTACAAAGAAAGTAGTAAGTACCAAAGTTGTAGAACAGGGCATTATGAACACCTTAAGTAAAAGTAAGGGTAAAATATGCAACACGTTTTGCATGTTTTTCATCAACATATTCAAAAAAGAACTAGAAAATTTTTCCCACAGTTGTATTTTTTGTACAAACGAACACAAAAATGTAGAACATGTAACATTAATGCAACATTTTTCTCAGAAAAGAAATCGCCATTAGTCTGTGTTCATAAGGCTCATGTCTTATTGACATGATTGCTACTTTATAGGCGAGAGGGACGAGGGGAAAAGAAACGAGTACACAGATGCATGTACTGTCAGTACGCTTTGCTTTTTCATTCGTTGTTTAATTTTGGTTTTGTTTTCAATATCAAATAAAACAAAATAAAATAAACATGTCGTCAACATGACATGAATCATTTAAACGCCAATTTATGTTTAAAGAAGAAAAATGAAGAATCTAGCAATAAGACATGAACCGTATGAACTCAGACTTACCGATTGCTGAGCAAACTTATTAATTTTCTGAAAAAAGTCACGAATATTGATTGCTGTGCAGGTTTGTGATAAAATCTGCTGCATGCATATAGGCGTAAACTTTTTTTTATAATATTGCACTTACAAATCTTTAAAGTTAAGGCCTAACCATAATATGCATAGCCTTTCTTAACCTACTGTCAAAAATTAACAAAAATTCTCTCAAATGTACTTATGTATATAAAAAAACAAAAACAAAATAAAAAAACATTTGATTCCGTACGGAATGTGCACTTTGCTTAAGCAAATGACAGTTTCATAAAACTAAACAAAAAGTATCCATAACTTCAATATGGTTTGCCTCACATGATTTACATGTATTCGCACCCTACTAAAGCCAACTTAAGCACATTATGGTTGGGCCTTTAGGCAAAAAATATCAATATGTATGCGGTTTTACAATACAAGTGATATAGTGATTTTCATATCAATTTTTGTACACGTTCAATCACTTGTATTGTGTAAACGGTCTTCTCTCTTGTATTATCGTTTTAAGTTCTCATGCAGCTAAAAAACTTTAGTGTGTAAAGCTGATCGTTACATTCACCAATTTTTATCTGAGCTTAATAAAGCGCTTTCCGGGTTAAAAATTAAAAACGTAATGCTTTAAAGTGGGAACATGCCATATAAAATAAGTGTCTTCCAAATTGTAAAATTTTAAGGATACAAAACAGGAATCAACAATAAAGACAAGAGGAATAGTTTTTTCTTGTAAAGGCCAATTAGCTTTATTAAGTAAACGTTTTTTCATCCACAACTGTTAAATAAATTAACAAAAGCATACGAAAAAATGTGCAATATTATAGACCAAAAATAAAACCAACAACATTACAGATATTCATTAAATAAAAGAAATAACAAAACCTACAAAAAAAAAAAAAATATAAAAATTGCACATATCGAATTTAATTGACCTCTCGCCCACTTCACTATACATATTGTACATACTTGTTTTCTTTCTTTCCTTTAGTTTTTCAAATATATTTTTATTTTATTATAGACTACGTTCGACCATCATAATCGTCAGAACTTACTCAATTTGGAAAAATTCGCATGCACATTTAATAAAACAAACAAGTAAAAAAGTGTAGTCGATCAAACCTGAACATATGATACCCTACGCCACAGTATTTACGGAAATTTTTTTTAAATTTTATCCGTTTTAGGACCAATGGGAAATCATATATATGTATTTGCCAAACCAAAATTATTTTGTAAGGTTAAGATTCATATGTGGGTTATTAGTGCCGTAAACTATCTAGATATCTACATTGGTATGAGATTTTCCGCCAACAAGTGATTTAAGACAGGCAATTTATATAGAAGCTATGGTCAATTCTGGATCTACCGGCACAAAATTGCACACAACATAGTAGCTGTTGTAAAAGTAATTGTTGCCAAATATTGTATCAGTATTAATAAGAAAGTAATGAAAAAGTTATTACCGGACGTGTTATTTGTGTGGGACCTATGCTCAAATCTGTGGTCACAACCCATAACAGCCTAACTCGAGTTAGGGCAATTGAGTTTGTGATGGCGACGTGTTTTGGTAATAATTTACGAAAGTTCGGTTTACATTTTGATAACAATTAATTAATATTTCGTTTCGGGCGTAGGAAAATTCTTATTAATTTCCATATTTTCCTATTTTTAAATTGTTATAGTGATAGGCTTTGATTTTTCAATTTTAATTTTTTTATTATATTTGAAAATTTTCTTATTTGGAAAAATTATTTCTAATAAAGGCTCAGTTAGTATTTACTTTCTGTTTCTGTTCTGTTCCGTGCCGTTCTGTTACGAAATTGTAATAGTTACTTTTGCTGTACTAACTTATTAGCCATTTATGACAAATTTATTAGTTTTGCACCGTCTATTGTTTTCTTTTAGTAACTTTAATGCACAAAAATTTGAAAAAATTAAATTTTATGGATTCTTAAAATCAAAAAATATTTTATTTAATATAAATATGTATTATTTATTTTGCTGTCACTCACAATTACTTAACAAGTTTTTGATTTTAACAAACTGAACCGCAATAGAACAGAAAAACTAATCAATTTCAAAGGTTTTTTAATAACAAAAACAAATCAGCTGATTCGTAACAGAACAGAAAGTAAAGACTAATTCTGCCTTAAGTGAGTCGGTCGAAAAATAAAAATTAATTAATTAAATTAATTTGGAAGATATTGAATCCTTTTATTGTCCGGGGAAATTCTATTTTAGAATTCCATTGGTAAGAAAGACTGCAATTTGTGTTGTAATGAATTTGCTTTAGTGAGAAATTCTTGGTGCATTATAGGAATTTTAAGTCTTTAATATTTCATTGTTTGGTGCCTAACAGTTGACGGGGACTTCGGCATTTAGAGAAGTGAAGAGGAGTAAAGACCCAATTACCCACAATTGCAAGAACGTTAAAGTGGGGATTAACAAGGGAAAATTTTACGTGTTTGAAGCAAATTTTTAGTGTCTACGCTCAAAAGGGAAAACATCCCACTGGTGGTTTATTTTAACCCCCTTAATAAGTGCTGGGAGACAAACTTAAATATAGTTAGTACTATCTCTGGCATTCTTAAGTTCATCAGGGTGACCAGAGGTGATAAGGTTTCTATTTAAAAAATCGAATGAGTCTATTGAATAAGATACCGTAATTGTTGATACAATTTGCAAACCAATGGCGTTAAATTCTTCTCAAAATGTGGCTATAAATAGCCTTAACTAAACGTCAATTTTACTTACCTCCCAATTTTGAAAAAAAAAAGAATTAAACAGAGAAAAAAAATATCGTTATATTTAGATTCTATCTTACCTAAACTTAAATAAATTAAATTAAACTTTTTTTTTTATTAGTTGTGATAAAACAACTTTATACCTAGACATCACACACACATTTGAGACCATTTGAAATACTCACCCATAAAGGCCCAAATACATTGATCAAAATACTCATCAAGCATTGTGGTAGTATTAGTGAAAATATGTTTGTATGTGTCACACCGACGATGCTGGATGGAAAATCAAATAGTTTAGATATGACGGCGAATATTACGTCAAGCACACGTACACGATGAATTCGCCGGCTGGACAAGCATTTGACAAGTGTATTTGGGCCTTAACAGGCTCGTCTAGAGATACATATACATTTTTTTTTTTAACCAAAAACATTTAAGCATGGTGTATCTGTGATTTGGCTATGACCAAAAACAATCCCAGTCTAGTTTAAACCACAAATACAATCTCTGCTTGTATATATTCGTCGATAAACCTTCTGAGCAATATTTCATCTGTCCCTGGCGCCTGACGACTGCAATGGAATCTGAATAAGTAAGTTGATTGTTCTTGGTATATTTTTATTACTGTCATAATTCCAAACACTCTCTTATACTCTTCTTATTAGTAATATGAATATATATTTAATCGACATTAAAATTTTTTTATTCCAACCCTGAAAATGTAACTACCCTGTCGTCAAATGAGTAGCTAACTACAAAAAAGCCAACTTAAAGTTAGCTTGTATAGACTAACTTAAAGCCAACTACTAAGCAATGGAAAATTTACATTAACCAAAGTGTATACAAACACTGTGTATTTTAAGTAGAAAAAGCCAAGTCGATTGGCAAACAAGCGGCTTCAAGGACCACAAAAGATTTAATTATTTAGCGCCATTATTACTATATACGAAGTAGAAATTGGTAATCGGTAATGGCCAGGTTAAAGTATAATTAAAAAATTAAATAAAATAACTAAAAACAATTTTAATAAAATAGTTAATTTAAAAAAAAAACAACTTAAAGCTTACTTTAAGTTAAGTTAACGGCTAGGTAACTAGCCTTAAAGTTAACTGAAAGTAATGCAGAGTCGGATAATTGACTACTCCCTAGGACATCGCAATGTTAAAATAGTTAGTTAATTCCATATTAAAGTAATGCAAGTGTCAACCACCACTACTTGAGATAATTAGCTTTCAGTTCATTTAAAGTTAACTGAATGTCCGACAGGGTAAATACAAAAACATTGGATGTTGCTAAAGTATACCATTGTTTCTAGAGCTTCCAATGTTTAAATATGAATCCTAAAGATGCCGATGTTGCAAATAAATCTTTCATAACTATTGTTGCAAGTAATATATGTAAACATTACACACAAAAAAATTCATAGGTAAAATTACCTAAAAATATGGTATAAAATTAACTAAGCGCAAGGGTAGCATGGCAGTATCTAAGTTTCTTAGGTAATAAAACGTTTAACTTAGGTAATTTCTATGTTCGAAAAAGTATCTAAATATTTTTTTTTAAATAACTTAGAAACTTTGAAAATTTATCAATGAAAGCAAAGTTGGTTTATATTTTTATATTAGGAAAGTTGTCTTAATTAAATTTTGTACAAGAACATAGGTTTTGGATAAATTGACTACTTTTTTTTGATAAAAAGCATTTTCAAAAAAATTTAATATACTTTTTTTAGTTACATTCTTTAAATAAAATCAACTACCCTTTTTATTTCATTATATTTTATGCAATGCATAATGTGTAACAATTTACTTAATAATCTACCGAAACTTTACACTTGTATGTTTTTAGTCTATATATCGCTCATTTGCTGCTTGCATCACTAAGTCCCAATTTACACTAGGGACATTTCTTGCCGGACAGACGAAGTTTGACGGCGAGGGGTTGAAAAGGTAGAGTGTGTAGTACATGACTATCTGTACTGGACATTTTTTCATTTCTCTTTCTTACTTTTCGTAGTTTACATACAAGTATTAATTTCTGTCTGACTTCTAATGTTTCATATGTAAACGCTTCGGGTAAGATTAAAAGAGAATTCAAAAAATGTCCGGCAAGAAATGTCCCTAGTGTAAATTGGGACTAAGAAAAAAAGCCGACATAGTTTCTTGAAACGGGGAAAATATAAAAGATATAAATAAATATGAATTTTTTTACCGAATAAAAAGAAAAACATAGCGAACAATTCTGCATCACTTACTCCAAAATTAATTTTTTTGAATTATGACGACGTTGGAGCAAATGAGTGATATACATATATCTTTTATAACAATTTTAATTTTAATCTATGGATAAATTTGGTTATTTAACGTGACGAAACAATGCATATTTCTATTGCTTTCACTTAAACTTGGATATTGTGTAACCAGCTACATTATTTGTTGTTTGTTTGACACCATCTAGCACGACATACGGCGCACAGTGGCTGAAAATCGTTTTTCATCGGCCAAAAATCTGTAACTTTTGAACCGATAGAGATAATTTTGCAATTTTTTTTTGCAGGAGAGAAGACTTCTTGAACTTTTTTACAGTTTTAATTTTGTTAAATTCAGTAGTTGTTGAGAAATTTAAGGTCAAAGTTGAACTTTTGATGTTTTTTAGCATTTAGTATGAAAATGCTAATGATTGAGATTGAGAACTATGGTATTTTTTTTATTAAAAAAGTGGGATTTTTTTCAACCCACTGTTTTAAGAACTTTTTAATCTACATAACCGCCGAATTTCGTTAGCATATCTTTGTTCATGTCAGATTTTTAGAATGTCAAACCTTAAAAATATTATTTTTTACTCATATTGAAAGCCCTTTTATTCATTTACACTATATATTAATAATTTTAATGTTTGACACTCTATAAATCTAACATGAAAAAAGGTATCATAATGAATTTTGGCAGTTATGTAGATTAAAAAGTTCTTAAAACAGTGGACTGCAAAATATCCCCATTGTTGATAAACAAATACCCAAATTCCCAATCCCGGAAAACGGCTTTAAATTTTTTTTTTGTTCAATAAAGGCAATATAATTTACCATTCGATATTGCTCAGAATATTCTAGAAAATAATGAACATATTAGAAAACATTACTGTTCTAAATGTATAAAAATCGGTGTGCTGAATTATTAGAATTTTTTACTCAAATAATTTTTTTTTTTTTTTGTTTGAAAAATTTGATTTGGAATAAGGCATATGGGAGTAAAAATGTCAAACTGACTATAAATTGCTTCTACAAGCATACACTTAATGTTTTTTTTTTGAAAAATATAAACATTTGTATATATTTCTGGAGAAATTCTTATTCATATTACCTTTATATGCATATACATTCGCCTCGTATATGCAACTATACCTTGAAAAAAAAAAATGTATAGGCATGTAATAATACCTATGATCATTTTGTGAATACGTTTCTACATTATCAACTCTACAACAGGTTCAACTGGAACCAGTTCCACTAGAAAACTTTTTAGATTAAAAAAATAAATAAGTGTAAATTTAAAATTTTTTTTTTGCTTTTTTTATTTAAATAACAATAAGGACAAATACATATTTTTTGCTTAAATAACAATAAAATTTATTATATCTACTATTGATTCGGTTGGAAAATTGCCTCCAAATATTCCATATTTGGCTTTGTATTATCTTTGTCCTGTAGCAGCCCTTTTGCTTCTTCATCTAAGTCCCGATGTTCTACTTTCCATTGACTTCGAATGCTAGAGATGAGCGGATCTGACGTTGCCAACAATATATTAAACAGATCTTCGTTCGTAAAATCTCGTGACATTTTTCTGGTATTGTGCTCCCTATAAAATCTGTAATCTTTATTCCTTTTTTCCTGGGCTTCTTCTGACAGATCTCCTAGTGGTACTAAATGATGCCTAATGACATCCTCTGCATGATAAAGGATTTTATGAACCGTTGCAGACATATTTCTCCATGGATATTTGATAGTATATATTCGAGCTGTTTCTTTGGCATAATCCCCAAATTTTCTATAATCAATTTGTTCATTGCATGCAAGTACATCAATGATTGTTTTAAATCTTGATATAAAACTTATATCAACACCTGTTATTTCAGATGCTTTTTTGGGATCAGAAAATAACCTTCTTGCTGTATTCCCATCATTCGTATTGCCTGATCCTTGTTTTGGTTGGTCTATAATCAAGCCACATTTGCGAAATTCATCCTGAACATGCTTCTTTTTTATACTTCTTAAATCCTTGTTGGTTTCATTGTTTCTTATTGATCCTGTAGGTCCAAAATCCAAATCATAAATGATTTTTAGTATGTGCTCCATAATTCGTATTCTTGTATGTAGCGGCGATAATCCAAATTCATATGCATTAGTACTATCTAATGATTTTTCCGGGACTTGGTTTAATTTGCTTGATGTGGTTTGGCATATAATGCAGCTGGATGAAGCCTTTGTGTCAGTCAAAGCCTGGCCTACTTTTCCGTCTATCATCGTTACCACTTATTGATAGTTAACTTCAATTATATGGCCATCTATTTCTAATTCTAATGGCCGTAGTGTTGCAATTTCTATAAATTCTATACTTCTGAATTTCAATTTGACTACAATATAGAACCTAAAAAAATATTTAATAACACAGCAGGTATAATCGGTACAGTAATACAACATAACATTGTTTTAAGACTGCTTTACTACCAATATAAAAAATGTTGAACCCACTATTGATAAGAGTTTGACATAAAACATAATCCATCCGATTAAAAAACTAGAAAAACCGTTATAAAATCAAGCCAAAAAATCCGTTTTATCCGAATATCTCCAAAGGCAAAGGAGATAACCTAAAAATGTAAGCATATTTTTTGTAGCACACCTTAAATTTAATTTTTTTTGAAATCCATAAAATATTTTTGGTGAATTTTTTAAAAGTTTGAATTTCCGAGGTTACCAATTTTAGAGGTCCGCAAGTCACACTCCCGACCCTCCATTCTTTCAATTCAACTCAAAAGCTATCCGGCTATGACAGTTTAAAATTTCATTCAAATGTGTTCAGCCGTTCATAAGAAGCAAAATAATTTTTCAAAACAAAACGTTCGTAAACCCTTGTGTTATATTTCAGTCATACGAGCAGTTTAAATAAAAATAGCAAAAAAAAATGTTGCGAGTAATTTCATTAAAATGAAAAAAGTGTTCAACAGACAGTTCCAAACAGTTGAACAAGTATATATGGGGTTAAAGAGGACACTTTCGGCTTTCTGATGGTACTAAAATCTCTTTAACCCATTTTGACCCTAACAGGTTCTACTCCTCTAAAATTCGGATCTAACTAAAATATAGAACCTGGGGAAACATTTAATAACACATCAGGTATAAATGATACAGTGATGTAATGAACCACTTTTTAAAGACTACTATCCCACTAATATAACAAAAAAAAAATTCGAGCCATTATTGATAACGGTTTGCGAGAAATCATAATTTAGTTCTGATCAAATTTACAAAAATTAATTTTTTTCTAAAACAACATAAAATATTTGTTTCCAGCAGCATGCCACAGCCACAATTATCAATATTTTAATCTAGTTTTGTGGATACCTTAGTTCTAATATGTTTGCTATGGAATGGCATTAAAATTTTTGAAACCAGCGATGACAAAAAATTGGACTTTTGGCCGATGAAATTCAATTTTCAGCCACAGTGCGGCGTTTTAGTTTTTGTTATAACAAGAGTAACCAGTGGTGTATCAGTGGAACTCATAATTTTCATTAGACGTTTGTTTCTTCTCATTCTTATTTTTGCCTTATCCTTTGCAATAAAATTTGTGTGAAATGCTTTTTGTAAGCTTGAGATGCGACCAATAAATTCCAATTTGACTTTATGATTTAAACTAATTTTGTCTTAAAAATCCATATTGATCCAGCATAGAAAAGTTCGCGTCGTCCAAATTAATCATCTTCAATAAAAGCAATAATTAATTAATGTTTTTTGTTTTTTGTTTATATATTCTGTCTTATTTGTGTTTATCCTATGTTAGTAATACTCACATACGTTATATTTTTATCCTTTATCGAATATTTGTTAACTTAATTTTTTTTAATTTCATATTTAAAAATTTTAAATTCAAATTTATATTTGAAAAATGTTTTTTCACAAAAAAATTTCAAATTGAAAAAAAAAAAATAAAATAGACATACATACAAACATACATATGTATGTATGTATAATAAAAAATTCGAAGAAGATACCTAACCCAATAAGTTATATTAAAAAAAAATTTAGGCAATACTTATGTATAATATACCAATTATTTAAGGCAATTAAACTTAGTTTGTTCTTTTTATATAAAAATAAATTACCTATGCCCGCCTTGGTAAAACTACATAGATTATTTTTTTGTGTGTAGATATAGTTTATTAATGTAGAATATTCATATTACGAATATTAAAACACCATACACCCAAGTTACTTATAATTAATTTTTTTTTTTTTAACTTTTCATAATTAATAATTTTTGCATAAAATTTAATGAAAGTATCTTCATTGATTTATAAATTTCAATACTTTATTTTTGTTTAATTGAATTTTAATATATTAAGTTTTATAACTAATGTTGTTCATTGTTGATACCGTTTAAAATTAAGTAGTTTAAGTTTAGTTTAACGGTCATATTCGCAATTTTGTTTTAATAACTTAAATTGTTTTATTTTTTTATATAAATAAATATTTGGAATATTATAATGATATATATAATATTACATGAGATTCTAAATTTTTTATTATTATGAAAGGTGAAGTAGGGTATGGAGGTATATAGGATAATTTAGTTTCCGTTTTCTTTATTTTATTTCATTTTGGGCTGACAACGAAAAATAAGCATACTGTCAGCATGGTGGGCGGGCTAGGTCATAGGGTAGTGAATTCCACCTCAAGCTACCCTACAATCAGCAACCACTTCTCAATTCTTCCTTCTCTATTCTCCCTCTTACTCTGTAGGTCATATAATTTAGTCATGCTACCTAGAGTAAAGTTTCCGGTTACGATTTTAATTTTATTCCACCTTTTGCTATTGGGAACATTACACAACCCTCCCCATCCGACGAGCACAGCCGAATCTATTAGGTAGCCTCGTTCCCAAACTTAGCATACACAGAAAAATTTTTCACCAAAATTTTTTCAATTAATTCAATAAAGCTGTTTCAAACAATTTTTTTAATTGTTCCAATTAATTTCCCTTAATTGAAAATAAAAATTATAAAGTTTGTTTGTATATTTGCAAATATGAAAACATACACACAAACTTTAAAATATTTAAACTTTTCAAACAATTTTTTAATGGTTTAAATAAACTGTTTTGATTGAAGAAAATATTTTAATTTGTGTTTACGTTTTATTTAGCCTCTTTTGCTGGTGGTCAAATTTCAATTAAACCTATTGATTGAAACTGAACAGCAAGAAAAGCTCAAACTTACAAATGTGTTAATTGATATGATCAATTTGTTTGCTGGTGGAATTTAATTGATAGTACAAATTTCTAACAAATACGTTAATTGAAGTTGGTTTTTCATTTTTTCTGTGTACCCAAACACAGAATCGTTACAAGTTATTAGTACTATCGTATTCTATCGTGTCTAAATATATTTGCAATAAATTTTTCATTTTTGTGTCTGTTATGGGAAGGCAATTAACCCTAAAAAACCTAAAAGCTTAAGTTGTTTTTCTAAATGACTGTTTTGGCATAGCTATTTCATTATTGCTTAAACCAACTTAAGTCGTTATTCTCAAAGTTTATGAATTATTATATAGGAATCTGAGAAATTTTGACATAGAATAATCATTTATGTTAACTTGGGCGCACTTAAAGTTTTTATTTTATCTGGATTAATGTCTAACTCAACTTTAACTTTTTGACTTTCTTTCGTTCAACAATTCATTAGAGCCTAAGTGTCTTGTTCGTTAATATTTTTTGACTACGAGAATAAACAACTGTTTTTTTTAACAACTTAGACCGCATTTACATCTATGCAATTAACGCCGAGTTTTTTTTCTATTTTCTTTTAAAGTAGTTTCTACGAAACTCTTTTCACATTTACATTTACATTTTTTTCAAGCATTTTTTCAACTTTTTCAATGCCGTTTTCTTCCCTACACCTCTTGCTAACAAATAAAAAGTTCCATGCGAAAGTTTCGGCAAGTTGCGGCGTTAATTGCATAATGTAAATACGGTCTTAGTAAAGAAATTCGTTTCTTTGGAATCTGCAGCAAAGTTTTTTCCAAACATTAAACCAGGGACCGTAACAGTTATTCCTTTTTTCATAAAAGTCAGATGAAAACAGTTATTTTTTGATTTTTATTTTTTTGAACAAAAATAAAAGTTATTTTTTGATTTTTATTTTTTTAAATAAAAATAACTGTTATTTATTGATTTATTTTTTCGATCAAAATAACAGTTATTTTTTGATTTTTATTTTTTTGAACAAAAATAACAGTTATTTTTTGAATTTAATTTTTTTCGAGCAAAAATAAAAGTTATTCTCTTAAGAATGTACGTGTTTTAAAAATTTAGTTGACTTTTAATAATTATTTTAATGTGCATAAGAAATTCCAATGATAATTACACATTAAAATAAAAATTTAAAGTAAACTAAATTATTAAATCACGTACATTTATTTAGAGAATAACTTTTATTTTTGCTCGAAAAAATAAAAATCAATATATAACTGTTATTTTTGTTCAAAAAGATAAAAATAAAAAAAATTTTTGTTATTTTTGATCGAAAAAATAAAAATCAAAAAATAACAGTTATATTTGTTCAAAAAAATTAAAATCAAAAAATTACTGTTAAGTTTGATCGAAAATATAAAAATCTAAATTTTAAAAATCATTACATTTTATCATTGACAAGTGCATAAGGAACAATCTGGTATACTTGAATCAATTTTTCGACATTAATTTCTATATGCTTTTTTTGTTTTAAAATTCCAATATAACTGTTATTTTCGGTCCCTGCTTTAAACTGCTGTACTGAAAATATTGAAAAACAGAATTAGGCTGTGATAACTTGTGACCAAAGAAATATGAACCGATAATAAAATCTGTTTGGGTTAAATTTTATCTAAATATCAACTTAGTGCTGGTTCACACTCTTAAAGTTTTAGCCGACAAGTCTAGAGCTTTAGGAGCAGTGTGACCCTTTTAGCATTTTCACTGCTAAATTAAGCATTATTTATTTCGATTTAGCAGCGAATTTTTCAAATAGCATTTATCATTATTTTTAGCATTTTTGTTATATTTTTTTAGCATTATTTAGCATTTTTAATCTTAAAAATTTTATATATTGCTATTTCACAATATAACTTATCACTTCTGTCAATCTCTACAAGTGTATTTTGACATTTATTCGTTTATACAAATGTATAATAATAGCAACCCTGTAAACACAAAAAAAAAAAAAATAATAAAATTAAAGAAGAAATGGAAGATTTTACTACAGAAGAAATAACGGTTTTAGAACAGCAATGGCAAAAGCTGAATGCAAACGAATTGATGAACCAAAGTTCAACTATTGAATTCTGGATAGGTGTTTAGAATATGATGAAAACAGATCATATTCTAATGGTATTTTGACCAACACTTTGGAAATTAAGGAAAACTATTCATATAATGGTGTGTTTAATGTGTAATTAAATTTACTGAAAATGCTATTGAATAACCTTTTATGTTTTTTAACAGGGACCGTAACAGTTATACCTTCTTTCATAAAAGTCAGATGAAAACAGTTATTTTTTGATTTTTATTTTTTTAACAAAAATAACTGTTATTTTTTGATTTTTATTTTTTCGATCAAAAATAACAGCTATTTTTTGATTTTTATTTTTTTTTGAACAAAAATAACTGTTATTTTTTGATTTTTATTTTTTCGATCAAAAGTAACAGTTATTTTTTGATTTTTATTTTTTCGAGCAAAAATAAAAGATATTCTCTAAAGTAATGTACGTGATTTAATAATTTAGTTGAATTAAAATTTTTATTTTAGTGTGTTTTGTGGAATTTCTTATGCACATTAAAATAATTATTAAAAGTCATCTAAATTATTAAAACACGTACATTTCTTTAGAGAATAACTTTTATTTTTGCTCGAAAAAATAAAAATCAAAAAATTACTGTTACTTTTGATCGAAAAAATAAAAATCCAAAAATAATAGTTATTTTTGTTTGAAAAAATAAATATCAAAAAATAACTGTTATTTTTGTTCAAAAAATAAAAATCAAAAAATAACTGTTATTTTTGATCGAAAAAATATAAATAAAAATTTTAAAAATCAATATATTTTATCATTGACAAGTGCATAAGGAACAATATGGTATACTTGAATCAGTTTTTCGACGTTTACTTCTATTTATGTGCTTTTTTTGTTTTAAAATTCCAATATAACTGTTATTTTCGGTCTCTGGTTTTTAATGATAATTTTTGTTTTTACTTATAATTTGTATTTAATAGTATATATCTGTGGAAATAAATAATAATGCTTTTTAATTTTATCACATATTCTTATTATCTTCTTCACGCTGCTAAATTTCAAGTATTAAATGTCATTATTAATAAAACTATTTGTATTTATATTTTAACTTTCACAATACAACACACAATTCATTTTAGACAAAACCCTTAATATCTCAAAACTCGAAGTTTCGACTTAAGCCATTATTAACATCTAACATTTTTAAAATTTTACAAAAAACTATTTACGGCCATTTTCACCAAGTTCGGTTATAATTAACCATCGGTTATAGCTGTCAAAACGTATTGGTAACCGGAACTTTAATTGAAAGTTAGTTTTAACCGAACTTGGTGAAAATGGCCGTAAACATGATACATTTATTAATCGCCTTAAACTGTTTATAATTTCTTTTAATTTTCTTGTAAAACCTAAAGGCCCAACCATAATACGCATAACCTACTGTCAAAAATTAACAGAAAGTCTCTCAAATGTATTTAAAAAGCAAACACAAAAAACATTTGATTCCGTACGGAATGTGCGATCAGTTTCGCACTTTGCTTAAGCAAATGACAGTTTCATAAAACTTTACAAAAATTTTCTTTAAGTTCAATATGGTTTGCCTCATATGATTTACATGTATTCGCACATTTGCTTAAACCAACTTAAGCACAATATGGTTGGGCCTTAACTCTGCCATTTAATGACTCATCTCTTCAAACGACCCATGGTTATTTAATAAATTTTATATCCTCTCAATAAAAAGAAAGAAATACATAGTCCGTTCAAAATTGTTGAAGATATTTGCATTTCAGTCACATCATCTTTTTTTAAAACACAAATAACGGTTATTTTGGAATATTTTAAAGAAATATAATATTTGCAGGTAAATTAATGTTTAACTCATTCATTAAAACTTTACAATTATTTAAGAAAATTTAGCATTTTTTTTTAACCATTTTTAGCATTGTTTTAATACCCATTTAGCATCCAATTTTTTCAATTGTGGTCACACTGTTTAGGAGAGAAGTGAAAAGACAATGCCATTTCATCTCCTCTCTCTCTCCTAAAAACTCAAGACTTGACGGTTAAAACTTGAAGATTGTGAACCAGCACTTAAGAACATGGTTAATGGACGCAAAGACACTATAGCGAAAAGAAGTTTGTATGGCAACTATGTGAAATTATTTTCTGATTTTTAATATGTTATCAAATTATGTCCAAAAAAGGTTTACGTGAAAATATAACAAGCCAGCCGGATGGAAGGACAGCTTTGGACCGATGTATATAGTCATTTTGAGTCGAGTTGTATTTGTATGTGTTTTTTTCACATCAGCAAATACACATAATGCCCTTTCCACCTATGGAGAGGGAAAAATAGTAAGAGCTCTACATTCGGTTGTGCTGAACCTTTGATATATGCTTTACCAGCAATTTGAATTTTTTAAGAAGTGAATCTTCATTAAATCTGACATCACAATTTCTTGCCAAATTTTAAAACAGAGTGCAAAATTATGGACCGGCGTAACTTCTAGTCGTAGAAAACTAAACTGGACGAAAATTCACCACAATATCATTCGTAGCGGTATTATGCATTTTAAAGCGTTTTCCGAAAGAGGGGTTTATATGGGAGCTTTGGTTAACTTTTTATCGATCGTTGTAAAATGTAGTAGTGTAGTTTTTGTTCTAATAAGACTAAATTGGACCAAATTTTACCACAATATTTTCGTTTTTAGAAAATGGGCTTTATATATCGCCGCCAGCCTCAATACTTGCAAGGTGCAACGCGAAATTAAACAAGACTATTGGTAGAGCTAATCTGTCAAAGGGTTTTCAATAGTTAGCCCGGGTTCCCGAAATATCGGCGCCTAAAGGTTCTGAATTTTTTGAAAAAGCGTTTGGTATAAGTCAAAAGAAATATACTAAATGTACTTCTGAGCTTAAATACTATTTCAGATGTCTTCAGAAGAATTGTATGGCGATTCTTTTCTTAGAATATATTAACCCTCTAACACTAATTTTAAGGGGTAATTTTTTCCTTTTTTTTAACTTCCCCACAAAAGTATACTAAAACGGCCCTTTAGAGGGTTAAAATGTTCCACGAATATTTTCTACATAAAATTTTATTAGAGGTCTTCTTCTATGGCCAAAATTTCGTGCAATGTATGTATGTAAAACGAATTTTCGATATTTCGGGCATTGAAATTTTTGAATTTCTTAAAAAGGCGTTTGATACAAGTCAAAAAAATATACTAAATGTACTTTTGAGCTAAAAGACTATTGATTGTGCAATGTATGTTAAACGGGTTTTCGAAAAATTGAAATATTTTAAGGCCTGAAATTTCGAAAATCCGTTTTACATACATTGCACAATTTTTTAGTCTTTAATGACCCCTAGTGAAATTAAATGCAGAAAATATTTGTCGAACATTTGAACCCTCTAAAGTGCCGTTTTAGTATACTTTTGTGTAGAAGTAAAAAATAGGACAAAAATTACCCTTTAAAATTTGTGTTATAGGGTTAATACATTCTAAGAAAAGAATCGCCATACATTCTACTGCAGGCATCTGAAATAGTGTTTCAGCTCAGAAGTACATTTTGTATTTTTTTTTTTTGACTTGTACCAAGGCGAATTCATTTTTCAGGTGGCGTTGAAAGCACAGCTGTGCTACTTTTTTTTAAATTAGAGAGAGGAATGTCAAAAGTTACTTATGTTTTTAACATATCGGCCAACGAAAGCAGCAGCAAAATACATTGTTTTGTTTTTGGTGTTGTTACTTGTTGTAGTATCGACACCACCGTTTACATGAATTCGCCTTGACTTGTACCATATGCCTTTTCAAAAAATTCAAAAACTTAAGGGGCCGATGTTTCGGGAACCCGAGCTTACTTTTCAAAACCCTTTGGCAGATTTGCTCTATCAATAGTCCAATTTTATTTCGCTTTGTAAGTATTGAGGGTTGTTTTTTTTTGTTGCACAGTGCTATATAGAACGATAATCACAAAATTTAATGGGTTTATTTTTGGTTATAATTTTTTATCTAGTATATAACACTAAGTTCGACCAAATTTCACTAAAATATCGTTATTTGTTACGGTTTCGAGCGTATAAGAATGTTTTTCAAAAATACGCTTTATATGCATCCTTCGGTAAATTGTGGTTCATGGATATTGGTTGTAAAAGTATGTACAAAGCATATACAACGAAAAAATGCAAAATTTCATGATAATATCTGTATTGAGCCACCCATTTTATGCTGGGTTTCATTTCCAAACTACGTGGAAGAACAATTAACAATTTGCCACCAAAACTTTCTTTTGGATCGTTCAGAAGTGAGCCTGTTTTCAACAGTTGGCTATGGCTAACTTAACTAAGAATTTCTCAAGAACCCAGAATATACACCCAGTAATAACTTTTCCTACAATAATAATAATACAAAAATAATGACTTACTTTTTAATGCGTTCATTTTGGGACATCCCTTGTAAAATTCATAGGTTCTTTCAGTAGAATTGTAAGTAGTGCCCTTATGTTTTTCTGATTACTCAACACATTATTTTGTAGGCGAAGTTTTTACTGGGATATTTATATACTTTATGGAGTCCTTTGGGAATATTTCTTAGTGTGACCTATATAATGACAAACTAATTTTAAACTGATTGTAGTGGAGGTTGCCATATTTTTTTTTACAAAAACTGACAATTTCAAAAAAAAAGAATAAGAACTCCGCAGCTTTTTCTTTTCTTCTCTTTTCAATCATATTTGCATCCACTACTTTTTTTTGATTTTGCTTAAAAATATAGTTTTTGGCGAACTGTTTAAGTTATAATGCCAGGGTATCACACAATTTTTGAAGCTTCAACAACTAAAACCTTAGTATAGGAAGGCGAGAGCTTCCAGAATCCGTTCCAGAGTATTTGGGTCTCCACCAGTAAACGTCTGAGTTATTTCGTTGGTACTCCACCAGTAAAACGTCTGAGTTATATGGAGGGCTCAGAGCTGAAGCGAACCAAGTCAAAAATGAAAATTCGATAATATTTTGAGTTTGAGTAAGTAAATTTCAATTAATTTCTGGAGCCATTGACATAGGTTTATTACCGTTACCTTTGGAACGAAAAACTTTTTGATTTAGTCCGTTACAGAACTCGATAGAGTTAAACTTTGCGAAGAATTTCACACCAGTTTTGAAATACATATATGCATTTTATTTTATGACTTGGTTCGGTTCAGCTTTGAACCCTCCATATATGGCTCTCCACCAATCACTTTGAGTTATTTTTGGTTCTCCACCAGACAAACACATTAAAACATTATGGTTAAAAACGATTGCATATAGTTAATGTTGGACAGTGTTGCCAAAAACTTGGTGACCAAAAATGGCTAAATTTACGGAAAAAAATGGCTAAAAATAGGCTAAAAAATGGCTAAAAGCTTTTTTAAATAAAAATACATTAAAATTCAATAACAAAACAGAAATAATTCATTTAAAGTGGTTTACGATGAAATTGTAAGTTAAGATCAATTTGTTAAATAAGAATAAACGTAAATTAATATTTTGATAGATATTTAAAAAATTAAATCATCGACAAATTCGATGTCCTTATTGTTCATCGCATAGGAATCACTCGGGCCTATTAGTTTTTAATAATTTGAAGTTAAGTCATAATAACGACAACATTTACCCAACAATAAAAACAAGTAAGAAAGTATAGTCGGTCAACACCACATTAGAACCTATGTACCAAAGTTTCTCAAATAATCTCCAAAACAGCCAGCCAGCCATCAGGACAAACATCGTTAATTCGACTCAGAAAGTGATTCTGAGTCAATCGGTATACGTTAAGGTGGACTTAGGACCATTATTTTAAAGTGTTACAAACATCAGCACAAACCCATCGTACCCTCTCCACTATTGTGGTGCTGGTATAAATATTTTATTGATAAAATCGAATTAACGGTTGCTTAATGTATCCTTTTTCTCAAATTACTTTAAACGATGTTTACTTGGGTAAATACCCTCTTTACTTCATCATTAGACCATGCAACTGAGAGCAACAATATAGTCCATTCTGAAATTTCTAAAAAAATTTTTTTTGCCGCCTGCATCTCTTTATTGAAATACTTGCAACCAGAAAGAAACACCGATGCTTATGTTGATCCATTTTATAAATTTAATATTGGACTACTATTCCTTTACTTTGAAAGATGTTTCATCATCATAGTTTATAGCGATTTCCAACATTTGTAAAAGTTGTGATTTAAATGAAATGAGTTTGAATTGTTAAAAATGTTTATTTTACTTAAATACATTTTTATAAGAAATTGAAAATTAATATTTCAAAAGAAAAACGGCAAAAAAAATGTATGGCTAAATAATTTGAAAAATGGCTAATGGCTAAACTCATTTTTTAATGGCTTAACAGGATGAAAAATGGCTAAATCTAGCCACTAAATGGCTAAATTGGTTGCACGATTAAATATATAGAATTATTTAAACGATAAATTATAAGGTTTTTTATTAAAATAAGGAATGGTCGGTCATTGCAAATTTTCGGTAACAGGTACGATTTTTTCGAGTTACGAAAATCGAGCTCGCACTGTTTTACTTTAAAACTGTTTTATGGCCAATTCAAACTCAGCTGATGGTGATACAAGTGATTTGGATGATAGTTTTATTGAAGATAATAATACATTTAAAAATGTTTATATACGAATGTAAATATATTTTTTTTTATTAAATTTTAAATGAAAATCCCTCACACAGCCGAATGCAACTTGTTTTGTGTTTAATTAAATTGTAAAAAATGGCTTAGTGCTTTTTAACGCTTTTTTTTGTTCGAAATAGTGCTTTTTAGTGCTTTTTTTAAATTTTAAAGTGCTTTTTGCTCTAAAAAAGTTGGCATCACTGCGTAACATATGTTTGTTTCACGTTTGTTGAATTACGACCTTTGTTTACAGCAAACTCTCACTAATAGGACACCAGCATTATGGCCCATATGGTTTTCGTAATCATTCTACTTTAAAAAGTTGATATATTTAACTAAATAATTTAAAAAAATAGAATATTGGAATTTTTGTTTCTTATAATACATTGTAATCATGAAAACATTTTTAATACTTTACAAAATGTGGCATCGAATTTATGTCTCTATAGTCATAAGATAAATGACACGAAAAAAATTACAAAATTGTACAAAGACGTTAGTCATTGTATTGATGTTACTTTTTGCATCATTGATGCCATTTGTAGTAACATTGATATCACAATTCTGATGTTGGGGCATCATCAATATGAAGATGCATTTTTATATCAGTGTACCACCGGTGAAGACTGTACTGTAATTCATTACTTTTTCTACCTTATTGTTCTTCATAAACCAGTTACATACATGATTGGTTCTCCTTTCACTGGTCACGAGTTTTTTCTTTTTGTACCTGTTCTATTTTCAACTCCCAGGACCAGTCTGTTGGACCAATTGACACAAATTTCCCGCAGGGAGGTTATAACATTGTTGCATTAGAATAAATGTTTGTTAATCATATTGTAATTAAATGCCTTGTATTATTTGAATAAAATCTAAAAAACTGCAGCGATTTCAAAAAGCTGGGTTCTGAAGTTAATATCTGCAAGACTGTCTTGCAATTAAAAAATCAGCAATAAACAGATAAATCTGTACACTTGGTAACGCTGGTTATATGTAAAAATCTAAAGGTAAATAGCTTTAAAGTTTATTTTCATGCAAATTTACTATCAGTTGTGTGTTTGCTTATGTGTGAAAAATGGTTTATGTATGCATGTATGTTTTAAAAAATTTTTTTACTTATACATACATTTAAAAACAATTTAGCAATCAATTCATTTTAATTCCAGTTTTTATTTCTTAAAAGGTGTTTATATAGGTATGTGTTTCCATTTTATAGTATATGTGCATATGTATATGTAAAATTTTTTATATATATTAATGTACATTATGTACATATATGCTCGATTACTTCATCGTTTTATCTGCTTTTTGTTTCTCCCACACAAAAATTATCTTTGTTTTATCTCAGAGAGTAAATTTTCCTACTGATCTTAATCAGTTTCAAAACAAATGCAAAAATATTTTTATATGTATGTATGTACACCATTTACACTTGTAAAAAGAATTATCTGTCTACTACATAAAATTAGTTTTGTTATATTTGTCATAAACAAATGTTACTAAAGTTGAAAGAATGCTCGCAGAGAAAAATAAAGTTGGGCATGGTTACGGCAACTACACTATGTTTATTGTAACAATATATTGTTGTCGTACACAAAAAATTGTTATTTATATTAAATATAAGCAATATTATAGTCACTGTAACAATATCAATCTTTATCGCAATTATTAATTTGAGTATTTTGGACTGAAAAATAATTATATTTCTAACAACTAAATAATGATAACTTTGAAAACATATTAAATTTCTTACGACCATAACATGATAACTATCTAAACGTGTAGTCATAGTATGCTTAAGATGCAATCGAAATATCTTTACTCTTATAATATTTTGTTAGCGCCACTTGTCAATTAATTTTATATCAGTTCTGTCATAATATTTTAAAGAAATTTAAAATATGCTCTTAAAAACACGTTTTATGCGCATTAAATATGCAGTAAAAACTGGAAAATATGCCTTGAAAAATGTTAAAAATGTGCCCTAAAAATGAAAAATTGCTCATTTGAAGACACAATATTTAACAATTTAATAACAAAATTAAAAAAAAACCTAAAAAAGGTTTAAATTCATAGAAGAGAAGTTTGCGCCGAATATTGTCTAGATATTAACATCCATATGGGTTTTTGTCTTAAAGGGAGCTTTGAGCAAATGGAACCGATTCGAAAATAATTTTATTTGAAGTAAAATATTTTTGGCACGAATTTAATTTAAATACCATCGTAATTAGATAGCTTGCGGACACAAAGAGCCCAATTTGGATGTGAAATTATAGACCGATTCTCACCATTTGCATAGGCTTCGTCCATATTTGATGAAATTATCTACAAAATTGGAACTTGTACTCTGCGCACAATGCTAACATGGACAGACAACCAGCCAGGCGGATGGATAGACATCGTTAGATCACTTTAAAAAGTGATTCTGAGTCGATCGCATAACATTTATCCTTAATGACAACCTGCTTTGTCTTACAATTTTAGAGTAAAAATTAAATGTAGAGGTCGAAATTGAAGTAACAGATTTTCGAAAAAAAAAATTTTTTTTTATTTGCTGCGAAAGCTATTGCAGGCATCTAAAAAAAATTGAATATGTATCAAAATATGCATTAAAAAGGCAAAATATGCGCTATAAACCTAAAAAATGCTGCAAAAAGGCTCTTTTAACTAAAATATGCCAAAAAATGCTGCAAACGGTAAAATATGCTAAAATATGCACTAACAAATCGATGCCAAAGGTCATAAAAAGCTCTAAAACGGATAAATATATTGTTTCTGCCTTCATTAGTCGCACAAGGAAAAACATGTTATTGCATATTTCTGGTTTCCCTGCTAATAACATTTTAATTTTTTTTTTTTTGTTAAAGTGCAAAAAATATTGACCATTGCATGTAAGCTTATAGTTATTTTAATATAAAAAGTATAAAAGATTCTATAAAATAATTTATAAATAATTGCGACCTACGATAAACGATAACAACGATATTATGATAACCTACGATTATAATATGATTACAGTAATCATAATATGATTCTTTTAGATATGTTTTGATTACTTTTAACTTATTATGATTAACTTGATAATAATATGATTATTTCTCAACTTATTATGATTAGAATGATCATAATATGATTATAATAATAATAATAAGCCTTGCTCTAAAATTACATTAGAGCTACCTCATTGTGGGCATAGGCTATCATAATATGATTAAGGGGAGAATATTATGATGTCATATTACGAATATTTTTATGATTCAATAATAATCGTAATATGTTTACTACAACAATGAATCTTATCGTAATATGTTGCTCTTAGAATATGTTTACCACAACAATGTATTTTCTTTGCGTGTGGTGAAACCACAAATTATAATAATTTTACATTAGAGAGTTGTGATGTTACAAATATTCGTATTCGAAATGCCGGATATTTGATGACATTCGCATTCGTGTTCACCAAATTAAAGCAAATATTTTGCAAATACGTTACAAAATACAAAAATTAAAAAAAAAAAAAATAAATAAAATTAGACAAACAATATTAACTTCTAATATTTTTAATAAAAAAACAACTAACATGGGTAATTCCATGTCAAATAGACCAGGTGTGGGACCCGACCCACAGTACTTTATTCCATATACAAAAATAAGGTGAAACAATGCTGATCCAATGTTTAAAAAAAATACTGAACTGTATTCGTATCTAAAAATATTAAATTATCGATATTACTATCGACTGAATGTTTGTACTTGAGAAGGAAAAAATTTATTTTTTTGTAAAAACACAAGTACCCAATAAAAAATTTTATCACTTTGCGAAGCACTAAAGGTACATTTAAAAAAATAAGCGCACAATAGTACACCATTAGAGTGACTTCCACAAAGTTTGAACATTCTAACTACAACAGTTCTTAAGATATGCGATATTAAACATTGGCGTCCTATGGTGGGTACCACTTCCCCCGCTGCTATTTTGTTTAAATTTTGGGGCTCCGAAGATCATACTACCAAAGGTCCAAGAAAATGCGTGCAGTGGCTCTTATTAATATTTCCATCTGTGAGGGATACTGCTCCTCCCCTGTCTACCCCGCCTATTTTTATATTGAAATTTATAGTTTACCCTAATAGTAGCTCTTACCACGTTTGAAGACTTTCTCTTTAATAGTTCTTCAGTTGAGCGATATTTAATGTATGCATACTATGGGAGGTGCTTCCCCCATGCGCCTACTGTCTTTATTTTTATTTTCATAAGTGTAGTATACCATAAGAGTGACTTCCACAAAGTTTGAACATCCTCACTACAACAGTTCTTAAGATATGCGATAATAAACATTGGTGTCCTATGGTGGGTACCACTTCCCCCGCTTCTATTTTATTTCAATTTTGGGGCTCAGAAGATCCTACTACCAAAAGTTCAACAAATTGCGTGCAGTGGCTCTTATTAATATTTCTATCTATGAGGGGTACTGCTCCTCCCCTGTCTACCCCGCCCATTTTTATATTGAAATTTATAGTTTACCCTTATAGCAGCTTTAACCACGTTTGAAGACTTTCTCTTTAATAGTTCTTCAGTTGAGCGATATTTAATGTATGCATACTATGGGAGGTGCTTCCCCCATGCGCCTACTGTCTTTATTTTTATTTTCATAAGTGTAGTATACCATAAGAGTGACTTCCACAAAGTTTGAACATCCTCACTACAACAGTTCTTAAGATATGCGATAATAAACATTTGTGTCCTATGGTGGGTACCACTTCCCCCGCTTCTATTTTATTTCCATTTTGGGGCTCAGAAGATCCTACTACCAAAAGTTCAACAAATTGCGTGCAGTGGCTCTTATTAATATTTCTATCTATGAGGGGTACTGCTCCTCCCCTGTCTACCCCGCCCATTTTTATATTGAAAACTATAGTTTACCCTTATAGCAGCTTTAACTACGTTTGAAGACTTTCTCTTTAATAGTTTTTCAGTTGAGCGATATTTAATATATGCATCCTATGGGAGGTATTTCGCCCCCTGCGTCTACCCGCTTTATTTTTATTTTCAAAAGTGTAGTATACCATAAGAGTGACTTCTACAAAGTTTGAACATTCTCACTATTACAGTTCTTAAGATATGCGATGTTAAACATTGGCGTCCTATGGGGGATTCCACTTCCCCCGCTGCTATTTTATTTAAATTTTGGGGCTCAGAAGATCCTACTACCAAAAGTTCAACAAATTGCTTGCAGCGGCTCTTAAGATATGCGTTAATTAATATTGGCATCCTATGGGGGGTACCAATTCCCCTGCCCCTATCGAAAAAATAAGTAGCCTATTTTATTTTTAGGGCTCACGTGATGTTACTGTAAAAATTTCAGGAAAATCGGTTCAGTAGTTTCGGAGTCTATAAGGCGACAAACAAACAAACATACAAACATTTTTCATTTTTATATATATAGATTTCCCCGGCAGCAGACCAGCACCTTTCTGAAGGAATTGAAGTAGCAGGGGCTATAAGATATTTTAATGCAAAGATAAATTGGTTTTGATTCTCCGCCCAAAAGGTAATCGGTCTAGAGCAACGATCATCACGCTATGCCCCCGGGGGCCGAGCACTTTTCGTGAATTTCACACACACACAACACGAAGGTTAACGAAACAATTGTAAAAAGCCATACTTTTAAAAAACAAGAACAAAACACATAGTTAATGTCTCAAACGAGTAAATTTATTTTCCTCTATTTGCACTCACCATACACATTTTTAACTGTCTCTCTTTGTGATGACCACTGGTCTAGCGGACTTTTTCTCTTTGTTTTTTTACAACAACTGTGATTAAAGCTGCTTTACATTTTTCAAAGCTGTTTTTTTTTAAATAATAATATCGATATCGATTTTTTCCTATCGATATTTTCGATATATTAAGACTATCTATAGTATCGATAGTTTCCCAGCACTTATGTAAAAAAGTTTTCGAGATATTGAAGAAAAAAGCTCACCACATTCGGCTAATTCGGTGAAATTATGACATTTTGAATATGTCATAACTTTTGAAAAAAAAAATTAAAATTTTTTTTTTTCATATGTGTTCCTAATAGGATAAAAGAAACCTTCTCATCAAGTTTCATTAAAATCGAAAGCGTTCTGGTCCCACTCTTGGTCGATTTGACATGAAAATACCCATATTATTTTTGAATTAGAGAGTAGTGATGCTACGAATATTTGTATTCAAAATGCCGTCTGTTTTATGACATCCGTATTCGCTAAATTACAGCAATCATGTTGCGAAAATGTTAAAAAAAAGCTAAAAATAGAATAGGTGTCATAGAAAATTTTTGGTTTTTAGAAAATAAAACACCATATTTGAGTAAAAATAGACTAGTGGCTATGGCCACGCCGGGATACTCAATCACTCGATTATACGTGGCGGGGCGGATTTCTGCAAGCCGCTGTTTCGTTCCTTGCTTAAGCAAGTGCCAGTTTCATAAAATTAACCAAAAAGTTTTCTTAAGTTCAATATGATTCGGCACATATGAATCACATGTATTCGCACAATTGCTTAAGTCAACTTAAGCATATTATAGTTGGGCCTTTAAGGTCTACACTGACGATTCCAGAAAAGGAAGTTAGTTTTCGGGGGTTTCTTCTACTCTCTCATCTGCCGGATTACGGATCGGTGTCCTGCAGGCGGAAATCTCTTCTATAAGATGGGCGGCTTACTGGCTAAGGTATGTCGATGGATATATGTATGTACATATACTTATATCACGGCTAATAATGCATTCCTATCGAGTGTCTATACGACGTATATGTACACACAGAAAAAAAATCAATGTAAATTCGTTCAAAACAAGGTTGATTTTACATTTTTCAGTTGTGATTTTGCTTAATTGTTGTTGCATTTTAATTTAACATAATTTTACAATAACTTGCGAACAACATTTTTTTCTTTTAAAATAACTATAATTCATGTTAATTTAACATTGCAGTAAAGTTAGAGCAAAATGTCATTTATATTGAAATAACAATCCGAATCACGTTGAATGAAAGTTATTTCCAGTTGAAACAACCTGAAGTTCATGTAGAATCAAATTGGTTGGAGTATGATATAACAGTATAGAGACAACATATGGGCAAATCCCAGAAACAGTCTACCTACCAAAAATTTTTCAAATGCATTTTTTTTTATGGAATATAAGACTAGATGTATAATTTCATTATTATATTAAAAAATATGTATTTCAATGATCATTCATGCATTAATTTTTACCAAATTCAACCCCACTGCTGGTTTCTTAATGTTATACGTGAATTTAGCATTATTTTAGGTGATTTTTGTGCTTAAAACAGTACTTACAGCAGACTTATCAAAATATAAAGTTTAAGAAATTAGTTTAAGAACTGCAATTCATAAAAATATAATTTGTTTTGTTGAAATATATAAAATATAATAATAAAATACTACTGGAAAAATTGTAGCGTGCGTCACAAAGGGTTCACGGCTTTTTTCAAAAAATCACAACATTTTTTGGCTGCAAATAAGTGCGTTTAGAATTCTCTTATAGTCATCTTTCTTATAGGAATTATATTTTGTATTCCTTATCATGCCAAATTCGATCAAAATTAGGAAAACGCACTTCAACCTTTGAAGTTACTTCCACTTTTTGTAGCGTGCGTCACAAAACTTTGTGATCAATTATTTCGCAACAAATACTTGCTAAGAAACTATGATATATGCCATTCGTAAGTACATATTAATGTCACTAAATACTAAATATAAGTTGAAGCTATCTCTGTTGAAAGACCAAAAAATGTTTATATTTCAATCAGAAAACGCGTGCAAATGTAGCGTACGTCACGCAGGATTTGCCCATATGCATTTATTTAAGAATAATTCAAAACACTTACCCCTGTAACACATGTTTCACTTATTTTGTATCTTCTTTGTTAACAGAAGCGTCAGCAGAATGGCCCGATATGGTTTTCGTCATCATTCTACTTTGAAAACTTGATGTACTATTTAACTAAATAATTTTAATTAAAAGAATACGGGATTTGTCTTCTTTTTATAACATATTTTAACCAGGAAAATAAAAAAATGTACATACTTAAGTATGTGTGCATGTAAATTTAACAAGATAAACTTTTGATTTTAATATAAAACAGGTTTTTATGGATTCAATATCGAACAATGTTATTTTGACAGTGAATAATATTAAATAACGTGATTTAAGGTTATTTTAATATTTTTCATTTAAAATTAATATGAAATAATGATAAATTTAAATAAAGGGCATATTTTTGCAGAAATTTATCATGATTTTCAATCAACATTTCGCCATGTTATTTTAACATTGGTATTTTTTTCTGTGTGTAGGTTAACTGCAGAATTCTGGATGCGAAAGTTATGCTTATGAGGATTCTAGGGCATGTTAGCTGCTTAATTTTGGTGCGTCTTCCCACAGACACACACAATAACCTTATGAAGGAATTCGAATAGAAGTACGACGGCTGTACACATCATGCATTTATAAGAAACCCCGAAGTCGTTTTTTAATGACTTTTACTATTTATACTTGCTGGTAGTGTATTTAGTTTGAAACAATGTGCGTGTACACATGATAGTATGTTCACTAGATTTACACATGATATAAACAAGGTTGTTATTGGAAAAGCTAACTCGTAAAACTTCTATGAGCTTAATATTTTATGACGCAAGTGGACGTCATGTCCCACAAGAAAACTTTGTTTTGTTTATAAACGTCAGTGTCCGCGAAAGTGTTAAGGTATTACAAAAATCCGCACAAACGCATAATACACTTTCTACTATTCTGGTGTGGCTATAAAAATCAATGAACATCTACGTTACTTTTCAAATGAGTTTAAACATATATGTATTAACTATTTAATTAAAAAAAAAAAACAATCAGGAAATGGTGTAGTTTTGTTTGCTTTATAAAATCGTCAGTGCCAGCCAGCGATAAAAATCTAAACAAAAATTTTATATTATTTTCTTTCGGTATTTTCGATTTGTGCCTACATGATTCCAAAAATAGTTCATACGCTAAAATAAATTTTATTTTGTTGGCTTTTTATAAAAATTTTATATTTTTCACAAAAATTTAAAAATATTTTCAAGACACTACATTTGAACGTTTATTAATAAATTTAAAATTTCTTAGAAAGAATTAAAAAACAAATATTTTGTTTCTTTAGACTTTACATGGAGGTAATTTTTTTCTTTTATATTTACATTTTTTGTAATTAAATTAAATTGGAATACTTGTGAATTTTATTGAAAGTTATAAATATTGTTTAGGCAATTGTCTTTATTTATCTGATAAAAATAATATATTTACTTACCAAGTGTTCATCAGCTGCAGTCATGGTCAATATCAATCAGCACAAATTCTTATTTATTTTTGTTATTTTAAATTATATTTAATGATGTTTTAAGTTTTTTAGGGAAATTATCTAAAAATAAAAAGATGTATTTGTTTAGCTAAAAAGTTAAGAGAAATCAAGACGAATTCATGCACACGGTGGCACCAATACTACAACAGTACAAAAACAACAGAAACAAAAGAGGTTTTGCATTGCATTGTTAGTGTTTACAGCTCGAAATTTCAACCATTTCTTAGCCAAACATTGTAAAACTGTCAAAGCCAGCAGGCTTTTTGCTGGCACCTGTAGTGAATTCGGCTTTTTACTAATTTGTTACTTGCACATATAAATGCAGATGTAATTATTAGGCAAGATTTTATGAGCCGAACTAAATATACAACAAAAGAGTTAAAAAACCTAAAAAATATGCAAAGAAAAACAGTAATATGCATACGGAAAACTTTATTGAAAATGTTATTATTGTAAATTTTTTTTTAGGAAAATGTTGTTTTAAATATAGAATATTATTTTTTCTAGTTTCAAATTTAAGCTTAAAACAGTTGCCGCTCTAATTAATAGAATGTATCGAATATATTCGCTTAATGTAAAACTTAATGGCAAACTTTGGCAGTAGTAGTATTTTGAATTCTCCAAGATGCCTTCAAAGTCGTAAAACAAATAAAGCCTTAATATTGTTGATTGATTACTTTATTTAAACATACATATGAATTTATAGGGAAAAATGCTCTTCTTCATTAAGGCCGAAATACACTGATCAAAATACTTATCAAGCATTGTGGTAGTATTAGTGAAAATGTGTTTGTATGTGTCACACCGACGATGCTGGATGGAAAACAAAAAATTTTGATATGAAGGCGATTATCACGTCCAGCATACGTACACAATAAATTCGCCCGCTGGACAAGCATTTGACAAGTGTATTTGGCGGCTGTAGGAAATATCGCCCAAAAAAAAAAAAATGAAAAATCGCCCAAAAAATTGCATGTAAAATTGGGCCTGATTTCATATGAAAAATGGCCCAAAATTTTTGGGCTATTTATCGTTATTGTTGGGTGATTTTTCGTTTTTTAAATCATAATGAAAAATCACCCAAAAATGTTGTATGAAAAATTGCCCAAAAAATGGGCTATTTTTAAAATTCTACCATAATCTTACATAGCAGAGAAAACCATGTTTTATTATGGTTGCAAACAACAAAACTATTTTTCAAGAAACTAATTTAACCATTATATGGTTGTCGGCGACAATGATTTGGTTAAATTAAACATAATATCGGTAGAATTTTTTTAAAAATGGTTTTGTAGCTTTTTCTCTGGGTGTATATATTAAATATATACATATATATCGAAAATAAGGATTTTCTCTTCTATGGTATAACAAATACTGGCTTCGCTAACTAAAGCTTCTCTGTATCGCCGGCCTTCGGCCGGGCGCAAGGATTTTATCCTCTATGGTATAACAAAGACCGGCTTCGCTAACTAAAGCTTCTCTGTATAGCCGGCCTTCGGCCGGGCGCAAGGATTTTCTCCTCTTTGGTATAACAAACACCGGCTTCGCTAACTAAAGCTTCTCTGCGTAGTCGGCCTTGTTCGGAAACAAGGCAGTTTTTCGAAGCTTTATTAGCGAAACCGGTTTTTGTTAGACCATAAAGGAGAAAATCCTTGCGCCCGGCCGAAGGCCGGCTATACAGAGAAGCTTTAGTTAGCGAAGCCGGTCTTTGTTATACCATAGAGGAGAAAATCCTTATTTTGGATGTATATATTTAATATATACACCCGGAGTAAAAGCTATAAAAATATTTTATCCATATTATCTTTAATTTAACCAAATCATTGTCACCGACAACCATATTATGGTTAAATAAGTATCTTTAAAAAAATCACTTGAAATTATAACGGTATTTTAAAAAAAAATTTACACATTTTTGATTATAAGTTAAGTTGCGGACGTTGCAAAGTGTCATAACGTCCTCGTCCTCGTCTTAGATGGACATTATGACACTTTAAAAGTGTCCAAGGACACTACGACACTGGACGTTATGACATGTCACCTAAATTTATATGAATAATAAACACTTTTTTGCAAATTTAGTAATTTTTTTTTATTTTTTTTTGGGAAAAAATTCGTTTTTGCTTTTTGGGTCATTTTTCATTTTCTTTTTGGGCCCTTTTTCGTTTTTTTTGGGCAAAATTTCATATTTACCTTTATGGGTCATTTTTCATGTTCGCTTGGGCGATTCTTCATTTGGGCGATTTTTCATTTTTTTTTTGGGCCATTTTTCTTTGGGCGATATTTCCTACAGCCGTATTTGGCCCTTTGAAAATTAAATTTTGAAAATGTAAATGAAATGCCACAAAAATGTGACATATTTAAAAATATTTGATAACTTTGCAGCCTCCGAAAACTTTTAGTAAATGTTTATTTGTTTTTTTTTTTTTAATTTTTGAAACAAACCACGTAACAGTGTTTTATTCGGCAATGCCGAATATTCTATACCGTGGTGCGATAAGAGCAAAAAGTTATGTAAATTCTGTTCTTTAGATCGAAGTGTCATTTATTAAGTGGTAAAAGGCTTGCCATCTACGAATATGGATCGTTTAATAACTGAAGAACACGTAAAAAAAGTGAAAACTTGCTACAAAAGTGGTTGTTTAAATGCGGCACACTTTTCGAGTATTACGGGGTGATTGTGATTTTCATAATCGACCTACTGTGCAAGGAATTGGCGAGATTAGAAAAAAATTTTTCTAATCTCGCAGGCCTGTTCTTTATCGCAATGTGCGCAATGTTAAAAATTTCGCTTCTGTAAGTGGAAGTTTGGCGGATAATCCTAATTAGTCGATTCCATGCCTCAGAGCGCTGTAGCCGTATACTAAACAACTTTTTTGGCCTGGAATTAAAGACTATGAGCTACAGATGTGAACAGGCCTGTTCTTTATCGCAATGTGCGCAATGCTAAAGATTTCGCTTCTGTAAGAGGAAGTTTGGCGGATAATCCTAATTTGTCGATTCCATGCCTCAGAGCCTAAACAACTTTTTTGGCCTGGAATTAAATATGAGCTACACATCACGACTGATTTGGAAAAATTTTAGAACTCGTAGTTTTACGTGTTGGCGACGTCAATTGGCCGCCGTTAGACTGTTTTTTGTCGGGCTACGTCAAAAACCGTATCTACGCGCGGATATTCCCCTTAAGTTAAAGCAGTGAAATCCAACATTCGTTAAGTTATCGCAGAAATGTACGAAAAAGTGGTCGAAAATTATATTTAAAGGATCGACTAGTGTCACCAATCTAGAGGCGGTAATTTAAATAACATTGCATTTCGTATGCGAGTAGTTCAAATGAAATGCTATTTCTTTATATGAAGATTATTATTCGTTATTTTGACAATTTTTCATTTTATTTACCTAATTTTCGTCAAATTAACACCATGAATAATAACAATGGAAATTATTTAAATTGACAGGTTTTCTTCAAGCTCTCTATTTAACAATAATAAGTATTGTGGTAATTCTGTAGAACTATTTATGGTTTTTAATCCAAATTTTTAATATTTTTAATCAGGCTTAAGTTCATCAAATTTAATTTTCATTAAATTATTTTTACGAAGAAAGGAATTTTACAACATGAAAATTAATTAAAATTGTTATTGATAATCATTCATTCCTGACTGACCTGAGATTCGAATCCAGGCGTCTGGTTACCCTGACATGTTTCGATCGCAACCACTTGATCTCCTCAGAGGGATTTGCCGTCTTACACTCGCAGCCATCGACGACGGCTGACGTCAATAGTCGAACATCAATCCTTAAACCAAATTGTATTTTAACCTTTTGGTAGATCGAAAATTGCTTTTTTGAATGATTATCCATTTTTAATTGGTTTTACATGTTTTTCCTTTACCTCTGTTTAACTATGCTATTTAACTTTAATTGAAAATTTGAAAAAATTTGTTGGTTGTATAATGACTAGTGCCCGGATTATGCGCATAAAACATGCACTAAAAATAGAAAAATATGCCCTAAAATCGAAAAAATATACACCTTAAAATTTTTTTAACACATTTATTAATGAACAAATCAAATATTTTTTTCTTTTAATAAGTTGTCTCTTATCTCTTCTGCAACACGGTGAAAAATAAAGCAAATAAAACAAGTTTTGCATTTCAATATATGCAAAAATATGTATTTAAAGCAAAATATGCAAAAATATGCACTAACAAATCGATGCCATTTTACTTAAAATTTCTTGACTCGCAAATATATTTGGTTTATGTTGATCGCAGACTCACGACAACAAATATGCATTTGCATAAAAACCTGGGCCTTGATAATGACTAACTTTTCTTCAAATCTACATGCCATTTCGCGCTATTTACCTACTACCACTTTTGGTTCAGTGTACGTAATGGCAAGGGGCAAGCATTATAATGAAGAAAAAAGTTTCAACGAAATAATAGCTTTATGTGAGTTTTATTTAACTTTGCTCTTGAAATCGAAAAATGGATAGCAGTCTAGTCCCCATCATATCCTGAGTCTTCGAAAACCCCATTGCAATGGATACACTGACCGGCGGACATCGCTAAATGAACTTCGCTTCTCATAAGGACCCAGAATATATCGTCATATGATTTCAAAATAAGCCCTTAGTAACATTAATCAAATTTTACAGGAGAAGCAACAAACAACTCTCTTCATTGAAAAATTACCCAAATTCTACAAGAAAGATGTAATTTGATACGGTGCATCGTAATCGATCAAAAAGTCGATTTTGAATATTTTGCAACTTGGGATATTGTGATATGTATACATACTTATGTACTTTTTAGGGTCTAAAATGTAAAAATTACAACTGGAATGACAAGCTTTCCACCTGTAGTGAAGGGTATAAAAAAAAGAGTTTAAGACTGTAGCAAGTTTACAAATACAATTTGAATTCAACTAATAACAAAACAGGCAATATAAAACTGTTCTGCCAAAAGTTGTATTAAGACTAAAAAATATGTTAATATACATTTAATATACAAGTTTTATTCAAAAGTATTTATTACCGTAAAACTTTATACGGTAAAGTTTTCTGCGAAAAGCCAGAAAACAAAAAAGAGTTTAATTTTCCAAAATTTTCTATTTTAGTACTTTGGAACTTTTAATACTTGAACAATTTTAATTCACTGCAGTATTTAGAAGTTTAATGGTCTAACATCTGATTTAAAAGCTCTTTTACAAATAATTTTTTGTTTTAAAAAATATTCTTGTAATATTGACCCAAAAACCTCGACGAGTTTGCTAAAATTCTCTTAAAAGATTATTTTTTATTTAAATTAAATAATTCTTTAGTTATTTTAAAAAACAACAAAAAAATATTTCTAAATCAATGACGTTAAAACGTTAAAAATGTTTTTTATAAAAAACTAAACAATTACATTTTCTTATACTTTTGTATGAATAAATAACTTAAATATACACATACATACACACAAATGTACATAGGTATGTATATCTGTATATAACTTTGTTTGTCAAAAATATATATTAAAAAAATGCAATTGTTGTTTTAAAATTTAATTAAATTCATAACAACAACTATTTCTCTTAACAGTAAAATACTCATTTTTTTATAAAAAAAAATGTATAAGATTATTCGTAACATAAAGGAAATTAAAGAAAAATATTTTCAATATGTGTGTTTCTGTAATAGGGTATTCAAACGATTAGCCGTTATTCGTGTAATCGATTAATTTTGGGCGATTAACTAGAGTTTCTACGCGGGAAAGAATTCCCGGGAATCCCGTGACATTTATTTCAAATCCCGGGAAATTTTCTCCGGGAAGTTTCCGGTATTTCAAATTAAATTTTTTGAAATTGTAATTTGTTAGCATCGTTAAAATCAAAAACGAGCAATAAAAATATATTCTCTACTAAAAACTACTATTACTAAAAACTACCTACAAGTCGAACTATTTTTCCTACCCCAATAAATCAACGGTCTTTTTAATTGCTGATGAAATGTCTAAAAAGCTCCTTGAAGTAGAAAATGAAAATGTACACGATATACCATAACCAACACCAGATGATGAACCATCTACAGATTCTAAAAAAGTAAATGTAAAGAAAATACAAAAGCCTGAAAATATCTTAAAAAAAAGAATTTGAAGTCTATGAAGTCTATGAAGTCACGGGTAACAGGCCAACAAATTTAAAATCTTTGTGTGATGCGCTTCTTACTATAAAACCAACGTCTGTAGAAAGCGAGAGCATGGTTTCGGAAGCAGGCAATATACATTTCAGCAAGGATTAGAAATAGAATCTCTGATGAGCTTTTAAATGCTTTAATAATACTAAAAATTTTTTGCTTTAAAGAAAGTTAATTTTACCAAGTTGCTATTAACAATAACTACTAAATATTAATAAGTTTTAATAATTCGTGATCTAAATAAAAATTTCGGTTTTTTTAGTTTTTCAATAAGCTAAAGCGTTTTTGAGTTGCGCGAACATATGTTAATCTATCTATACAATATATAATTTCTTAGTATGTCAGGATGTTTGCATGTATGTCCTATTCTTTCCGCAACTTTCTGAAGCCATCTGATGACATAGGAAGCTGAAATTTGGCACACTTGAAGTACTTTCTCTGCTGAAGATCGTAACGAAGCCATATTTTTGATTTTCGGCTTTTCAACTAGTATAACTATAAAGATCTGATAGAAAAGATGTTTTTGTTTATAATATTGGGAACTTTGGGCCCCCCCCCGGCACGGCTAGGCACCATCGGTTTGACCTGAAAAATTAGATCATGATTTCTTACACCAAACCTCATATTTTAAGCAGCGCAAACAATTAAATTTAAAAAAAAAAAAAAATCCCATACAAGATGCGACCAGTCTAATATATATACATATATAATGTTTTGGTTTTCTGTGGAATTATTAAAGCTAATTTTTTTGGACTGTTGTTTATGTGTATATTCTTAGAAAAAAGTAAAAACTTTTGTCTTGAACTCATTTAATGAAATCATTCTTTTATTAAACGAATCCCGGGATTCCCGTGAATAAGATTTTTTTAGCTTCGTTTCCCGGGAATAGAAAAAGTCCGGGAAATTAGAAACCCTCGGATTAACTGTTCGAATAATTTAAAATTGCTTTTTTTTGATTAACGAATAGTTCGAATAATTTATATCGATTAATCGGTTAATCGAAAATTTGTTTTTTCACAGTATTATTAAAAGTATTAAAATTGTTAAAAAATCAAAAAAAGATTTAATTGATCCACCAATTTTAAAAAAGACAAGAAATAAAACAGAGAAATTGGATTTTTAACGCTTTACTTTCAATCTCTCCAATGTCAACAATAAGTGAAAGAATCTTTTTTAAATTAAATTTCATCAAAATAATAAAAAAAAAAAATCGTTTGAAACATAAGCTTTTAACTGTATACTCTTTTTGAATATTAGCTTAATGCCCCTATTGCAGTTCTCCACTCAACTCAGTTTGGTCGTGTGAGAGTCAACACGACCTTTGCACAACCCAGCTCATTTTAGGTATTGTGATACCCAACTGTTTTTAGTTAAGTTTGCTATAAAGTTGCCAACTTAAAATATCGATTTGCCAACTTTAAATATAACGTTTGACATGTAAAATTTTTATAAAATTAAATAACTTTGTAAACTAAAAGGATTTTTAATTTGTTGTGTTGAATAAAAAGTATTTATAATGGATATAAGTGTCGATTTATTTTATGATGATGAAAATTAAAACTCTTGTACAGATGTTCTACGTGTAAGAAGAAAAATTCGTGATGATTCCAACCCTCTTGAACTACCTAGTGACAAGTACGAACTTCTAATAAGTAACGTAACTAATTTCCGACTAAACAAGGAATCGTCCCATATATTTTTACAGTGATTTTTGGACATACCAAATTTTGGTTTTCCACGAGCAAACTCTGGGGTTTTTCCATTAGATTAACAAGCCTCTCAAATTGTGCTTTAGTTGTAATTTTTAAAGATCTGCGAACGTGTTAAATGCTATGAAATTATAATATGCAGTACAGCAAATCTTTCTACTTACGGTTTTACCATTGTTATTTTTTTTTTGATTTTAACAATGAAAGTCAACTGAAAACAACTCAACTACTAATTAACAGTTGTGTATTTATAACTTTTCTGTCGACCAAACTTTTACAAAGTTGAAAACGGCAAAACCACGAAAAAAAACAGATACACAACTGAAAAGCCAACTGCCAGTCGAGTTGAGAATGGCAATGCAAATTTACCAAAGACAACCAAACTGTTATAAAAGTGAAGAACCGCAATAGGGGTATAAATTTTGCTATTTTTTATTTTAAAAAATTTCCCCTTTTATTACATGAAGTTACCTTTTGTTAAATTGCTGTTACTTTTTTAATAAAATTTTTATGTTAATAAATATAATTTTAGGTCTTATTTTTAAACTTCTAAACTAAAATAAAAATCATTCGATTAATCGAATTATATTATATTGTTCGGTTATTATTCGATTAAATTTTTGTCTCGATTATTCGCGCGATTAATCGACTAATACCAAATATCGATTAATTGAATACCCTACTCTGTATGTAAATTAGGTTGGGTCGAAAAAAAAAGTTGTGCCAGTCACCCCCTAGAATGAAAGATATGTCAATGAAGTTTCTAAAACAGGAAATTTTTTTTTGCCACGCCCCAACATACAGCACTTTTGGTTTTTTATGTGTAGCGCTGCCATTTAAAGTCCGATCTTATCATATCACATATCGTTGTTCATGGATTAATAGTGGCTTCACATACATACAAATGAGTACTAAACAAAATACTTATATGATAAATGATAAATTAGGTAGTTGGTGTACGTAAATCTTTATGAGACTCAAGGTGGCTGTACTTCTCTCGTCTTCTTATCTTAGCAAAAATATATCCCATTCCCAAAATACAGCACTTTTATTCTATCAAGTCGCTGGTTGATTGTTTTTGTATTGGGTTCTACCTGGTTTAATGTAACATGTATGTGAAAAAAGAAAAAAGGGGCTAAATTTTGAGGCGTGGCATAAAAGTGAGTATAATAAAAGCTGGACATACTTAGTTTTACAAGGACTTTCATGGCACACTTAAAAAAATTTACATTTGGGGAAAGGATCCGAGATGGCATAAGTGGCGCCCAGAGTTTGCTGTCGGATTGAAAAGTCACCAAAGGCAAAAATTAAGCCACTATTAATCCATGAACAACGATATAAATATGATAAGATCGGACTTTAAATGGCAGCGCTACATATAAAAAACCAAAAGTGCTGTATTTTGGTGCGTGGCAAAAAAAAAAAATTTCTGTTTTAGAAACTTCATTGACATACCTTTCATTCTAGGGGGTGACTGGCACAACTTTTTTTTTTTTGTATGGAGGTCGACCCGGTCTAATGTATATACATTTATGCAAGTGTTTTTATACATACAGATAATATACAGATGTAGAGTTATTTATCTTCAGTTGTAGAGGAAATACCTCCACATAGATAGAATAGCAAAAGAATAAACCAAAATTCATATTTGCAGAAAAAAATTACGTATTTCACACGAAATATGATTTTTATAAATTATAAAATTTAACGGACCACTATCTTAAGCGGTCCTGACAGCAGTCAAAATAAATGCATTATGTTGTCATGAGAGGACATTCGCCTTGTACGCTTTTTTTCAAAAATCGGGTTTCGAATATTCCGAATAGATGCTATTTAAAAAAAAATCGGTTTTCGGTTAAGCATTTTAAAAATAATCGGTTAACCGGTTTTAGTTCGAATACATAATAATACGAAATTCAATTTAGTTTTTACAATAAAAAGTTAATTTGAATAAAAACAAAACAATTCACGATGGTAAGGAACCAACAAAATACATAGATATGACTTAAGTTAAGTTCAGACCAGACAATTTTTTGTCAAACTTCATATAAAAACAAGTAAGAAAGTATAGTCGGTCAAGCCCGTCCATATGATACCCTACACCACAGTATTTAAAAACATATCATGCTTATGTGTCCATGTAAATATGGATTTATCTATGTTTATAAACTTCATGAAAGTCGGTTTGAAAGTTTGTGGCAGGCAGAAATTGCCCCCTGCCTCCCCATGTGGTCCTATTTTTTAAAAACTGTATAGCTAATGTTTCCCTATAGATATTGATCTATCTATGTTTTAAGTTTTATTAAAATCGGTTTGAGAGGCAGAAATTGCCCCTATCTCCCCTTGTGGTCCGATTTTTTTTAAAAATTTATACATTATGTGTCCATATAGATATGGTTCTATCCATGTTTTAAATTTCATTAAAATCAGTTTGATAGTTTCTGAGAGGAAGAAATTTCCCCCTATCTTCCCTCGCAGTCCTACGATTCAGCCCATTTTTATCAAATTATCTCCAAAATTGCGACCTGTACTTTGCGCACAAGGTTACATGGACAGCCAGCCAGCCTGCCAGCCAGCCAGCGCACAGTGGGAAATTTTACGAGAAGGCGGTCAAAATTCCATAATTTTTGACTGGATCGGTATTTTTTTATGCGATTTTTTTGCTCGATAAGTGCGATGTTAGGCTTTAATTTGCGCTATAAAACGTATTCATAGGAGCAAAAGTTATGGGGAGTTCAAAATGCATTTTCATTTTTTTGTTGAGTTTCGGTGTAAAAGTTGAATATTTCAAATATGATTTTTTTATAATTTATCATTATTTCTCTTGTATTTTACAACTGATACTTATTTTTTATTGTCGAACTTAGATCCTGTCAGAAAATGCCAATATTTGGCCCCTGTAAATTTTTTAGTCCCAATATTCACAGGGGCCAAAGGTTGACTTTTTTTGGGACGAGACGAGTTGTTATAAGGATAAAACTGAAAAGGAATATTTTAAAAAATGCCCAAAAAGCATTCTTGGCTATCGATAACATTTTAGGTAATTCAACTTTTATTTTTGGTTTGAGATGTATGTCTATTTTATTTTTATATATTAATACAAATATATACTTAAATCAAAAACAAATTATAATCTATAAACAATTTTAAATTTAACAATATTAGTAAAAATTTCTTCTAAATAGCTTTGGGTTTCATTTTCCAGAAGTTGTTTAGCTTCTTCCTCTAATTCGTTTGAGGTTGATTTCCATTTTTGTCGAATACTGGACATATATGGATCTGATGTGCACAACAAAATAGTAATAAGATCTTCATTAGTACAACATCTGGACATTTTTCTTGTGTTATGCTCGCGGAAGAATCTGTAGTCTTTGTTCCTTTTTTCTTGCGCTTCTTCAGATCTCCAATTGGTAGCATATTGTGTTGAGCTATTTGCTCCCCATGGTATAAAATTTTATGAACTGTGGTTGGCATATGTCTCCAAGAGTATTTTTTTTTTTAAAGAATTGCTGTTTCATTTGCATACTAGCCAAATTTTTTTGCATTTATCTTTCTGCTACATGATATAACTTGTAAAATGATCTGGAATCGTCTTATTAATTCAAAATGTACTCCTGTGATAGATGCTGCAGTTTCTGGATCGGAAAAGAATCTCCTTGCAGTGTTTCCATCATTTGAATTTCCTTCTCCTTGTTTTGGCTGATCAATTATAAGGCCAAGGTGAAGGTATTTTTCTTGAATTTGTTTTTTGTTTGCTTCCTTTTTTCCACATTTACTTTGTTTTTCCTCACTGTTTCGCCTAACGGGCCAAATTCCAAATCGTTACCCAATTTAAGAATATGCTCCATAAAACGAATTCTGGTATGAAGAGGGGACATTCCAAATTCGTATGCTTCATTGAAACTATTGTCTTGTGATGGGGTTGGCTTAATTGACTTGATGTCTTTTGGCATATGGTACAGCTTGACGAAGACTTTGTTTCGGTTAATGCTTGTGCAACTTTTCCATCGATCATTGTAAGGAACATTTGGAAATTAAATTCAATGCATTGGTCATCAAATTTAAATATTGCCGGTTAAAGTTATTTAATTTGATCTTTTATTTTTAGTCTATTATTTAGTCTATTTATGTCGCCTATTCGTTTTGCAGCATCCGTTCACCCACAATAAGTTCATAACAATGGCAATACCTTTACCTTCTCCAAATTAATTGATAACCTGACGTGCTAGATAATTTATGAGGCCTAAACTGCTTTATTTGTTGAAAATTCTTTAAGACTCATCTTCTTTAATTTCAGTAATGTTTCCTTGCAGGACTTATTTTTTGAACCGAATATCTTATCTTACGTCACAGAAATTGCTGCAGTTCGCAAGGTCGTATCCAGACGTGTGTACAATGGGGTATAGAAATGTAGGTTAGATTCTGGACTGCAAGAGAGTATAGATTTTTTTTGACGCGTTTTGACGGGCAGGACTTATGCTCTATAAAGTAGGAAATTTCCGGGAAATTTTGACATTAAAAAAAAAAAAAAAAATTAAATAGTTTTAGAGGTCGCAGAGTTTAATGCTTTAAACCACGTATAGCTAATAAAATAAACTAATACACAAAACTTATTCTGTCAAAAAATCTTAAAAAACAAAAAAGTTATGAGCATTTCAACTTCAAAAATTGACTCAGAAATTCAAAACTATAACCAAATATTGAGAAAGTCCATTTCGGACCACCCTGTTCTCAATGAAATAGTTGAAATAGGGTTGAAATTTTTTGGCTCCCGAGGTTCACTAGTACTTTCACATGAATAAAAAAATTTTAAAATCGGAGAACATAAAAAAAAAATAATTTTGGCCGCCTTCTCAAAATATGAACCAGTGTGCAGCGTGCCAGCCAGCCTGCCAGCCAGCCGGACGGACATCGTTAGTTCGACCCAAAAAGTGATTCTGAGTAGATCGGTATACTGTAAGGTGGGTCTAGGACTACTATTTTAAGGCATTACACACATCAGCACAAATGCATAATACCCTCTCCACTATTGTGGTGTGGGTATAAAAACGCTGACAAAAATTTTAAAGTTTTTTTTTATATGGACTTTGACGTTTGGTATGACAAAAAATTGTCAGGTGAAGACCCAATATTTAAAATATTTGACGACAGAATCCAAAAAAAGCGTGACCAGTTAATTTATCAAACTTAAGCTTTATTTTTTATAATTTCTATTTATCATAACTGTATAATGTAATTTAGAAACTATTAAATAATGTTTGCTCTAGCCAAACGTTTTGCAAATACAAACAATTCTTTAAGAAAGAAAACTTGTGGTTACGCGTAGGACGTCAAATATTTAATAGGTGTGAACACAGCTTTAGAATTTTCGATAAACTTTGGTTTTAAAAAATTATAGGAATTTAATAAATAAATTATTTGTGATTTTGTCAAAAATTTATTTTAAATGAGTTTTAATTTGTTGGTGGGTAATCTTGTCGATATGATATATCAGTAGACTTTAACCATATTTTTTAAAAGTGGTTAACATAACACACAGAAAAAAATGCCACTGTTAAAATAACATGGCGAAATGTTGATTGAGAATCATGGTAAATTTCTGCAAAAGTATGCCCTTTATTTGAATTAATCATTATTTCATATTAATTTTAAATGAAAGATATTAAAATAACCTTAAATCATGTTTATTTAATATTATTCACTGTTAAAATAACATTGCTGAATATTGAATCCATAAAAACCTGTTTTATATTAAAATCAAAAGTTTATCTTGTTAAATTAACATGCATACATACTTATGTATGTACATTTTTTTATTTCCATGTTTAAAATATGTTATAAAAAGAAGACAATTCCCGTATTCTTTTAATTAAAATTATTTAGTTAAATAGTACATCAAGTTTTCAAAGTAGAATGATGACGAAAACCATATCGGACCATTCTGCTGATGATTCTGTTAACAAAGGAGATACAAAATAAGTGAAACATGTGTTTACAGGGGTAAGTGTTTTGAATTATTCTTAAATAGTAAATGCATATGTTGTCTTCACACTGTTATATCACACTCCAACCAATCTGATTCTACATGAAATTCACGTTGTTTCAACGTGAAATAACTTTCATTCAACGTGACTCGGATTGTTATTTCAATATAAATGACATTTTGCTTTAACTTTACTGCAATTTTAAATTAACATGAATTAAAGTTATTTTAAAAGAAAAAGATGTTGTTCGCAACTTATTGAAAAATCATGTTAAATTAACATGAAACAACAATGAAGCAAAATCACTACTGAAAAATGATAAATCAACTTTGTTTTGAACGAATTTACATTGATTTTTTTCTGTGTGAACCTCTTAGCCGGGATTATTTATTTCAAATTATTTGTTTTCAACATTATAGAAACGAATAGTAATATGAACATTAGGGTCAAACCTTTTTCATAGTTTTTGCGAATATCAAAAACGGCATAGTATTACACGACTATACTATACTACATTAAAAGTTATTAATACAAAATATGATAATTTTTTCGGATTGTTAAAAAAGTTCACGCAGGGATCGGGTTAAAGTTTGAAAACAACCATTTTTATCTCACGGAAATTTTAAAAAATATACACCTAATGTTTGTATATATTCCTATACGTATCACTTAAATGCTATTTTAGAATTTATCCACTGCTTTAGATTTAAAAAATTTCCTACGGTTTACAATTCATCGTGGTTTAAAATTTCTTGGAAGGTTTTAGAAATTTACTTCCCAGCGTGAGCTTTCTTTCGCAAAACGACGGGAGACATTCATTACTAAAACATTCTTGGCCACTCCGTGGTAATATGCCAAAAATTTGGTTATAGCTTTAATGAACATGCTTTTTGTATGAAATATGAAAAAATGACTTTGTTTGATTCCTGAAATTTTTGTTTTAAGTTTTTGGTGTTTTAATAAATAAAACTGATGAACTCTTCCATATCGTTGATTCCGCCGGTATGTTGTAGTTTTAAGCATATAGATATGCTAGAACTATTTAAGAGTTATGCATAAATAGTTCAACAAAATAGCCACAATACTAATTATTGTTATGCATTCATTTTTGGCAGTATGTTTTAGTTAAGTATTACTTACAGTCTCTTAAGAACTAATGAGTGATTTTTTAGCTATTATCTTTTTGGCAACACTGGTTTTAACAGCTGACGCACGTTTCGTGTTTTGTTTCACTGTCAAACATCTTCAGTTTGGTCAATAATTTAACCATGAATCGTCTTACAAACGAACAACGCTTGCAAATTATTGAATTTTATTATCAAAATGCGTGCTCTGTTAAGAAAGTTCATCGCGCGCTTCTTGTGTTCAGCGAAGAAGCTCATTTTTGGCTCAATGGGTACGTTAATAAGCAGAATTGTCGATTTTGGAGTGAAGATCAGCCAGTAGCATGGCAAGAGCTACCAATGCATCCAGAAAAGTCACAGTTTGGTGCTGTTTATGGGCTGGTGGCATCATTGGACCGTACTTCTTCAAAGATGATGCGATTCGTAACGTAACTGTGAATAGTGAGTGCTACCGTGAGATGATATCAAACTTTTTTTTGCCCAAAATACAAGAGCTTGACTTGCATGACATGTGGTTTCAACAAGACGGTGCCACATGCCACACAGCACGCTTAACAATGGACTTATTGAGAGGCGAGTTCGGTGAACATTTTATTTTATATTCGGGACCGTTCAATTGACCGCCTAGATCGTGCGTTTTAACGCCTTTAGAATATTTTTTGTGGGGCTATGTTAAAGCTCATGTCTATACACACATGCCCGCTTCAATTGACGCATTGGAAGACAACATTGAAGCATTTATTTATGAGATACCGGCCGAAATGTTGGAAAGAGTATGCCAAAACATAGCCCCACAAAAAATAGTCTAAAGGCGTTAAATCGCACGATCTAGGCGGCCAATTGACCGGTCCCGAACGTGAAATAAAATGTTCACCGAACTCGCCTCTCAATAAGTCCATTGTTAAGCGTGCTGTGTGGCATGTGGCACCGTCTTGTTGAAACCACATGTCATGCAAGTCAAGCTCTTGCATTTTGGGCAAACAAAAGTTGGATATCATCTCACGGTAGCGCTCACCATTCACAGTTACGTTACGATTCGCATCATCTTTGAAGAATTACGGTCCAATGATGCCACCAGCCCATAAACCGCACCAAACTGTGACTTTTTCTGGATGCATTGGTAGCTCTTGCAATGCTTCTGGCTGATCTTCACTCCAAAATCGACAATGCTGCTTATTAACGTACCCATTGAGCCAAAAATGAGCTTCGTCGCTGAACACAAGAAGCGCGCGATGAACTTTCTTAACAGAGCACGCATTTTGATAATAAAATTCAATAATTTGCAAGCGTTGTTCGTTTGTGAGACGATTCATGGTTAAATTATAGACCAAACTGAAGATGATTGACAGTGAAACAAAACACGAAACGTGCGTCAGCTGTTTAAACCAGTGTTGCCAAAAAGATAATAGCTAAAAAATCACCCGATAATAAAAAAATAATGTACCAAAAAAGACCCTTGTGCTTTTATTTTGTAAATGACATTTTAATGGACTTTTAACTAGCCAGAGAGATGAAGGTTTGTCTAAAATTGGCTACAAAATTCTAATGTCTTTTTTTTCTAACAAGAAATGTTTTTCCTTTGAGAGTGGGTCAAGGTTATATAAGGCCAGATGAAACGCATTAGCCAAAGGGGAACAATATCCTGTAATAAAGCATACATTTTTACAATTTAATTTCACTCACACAATTTTAACATTTTGTTCTGAAATAACTGAAAAAATATTCATAATCCCTCAGAAATGGTATCTTAAATCTATATTTTTTTGCAGTCATTCTAATGTTTATATTGGGGTTTGCATGTACATACATACATATTTCTATTAAATATGCTATTTAAAAAGTCAACATATCTGTATGTATGTATGAGTGTAGTATATGTAGAGATAAATATTTTATTAAAAAATAAAACAGAAATAGAAATCAACAAAAGAACAAAATTATATCAAGATTATTTTAAATTGGAATAAATAAGAAAATACTAATCTCAATTACCGGCGAATATTAAACAACAAAACATGGACTCAAAACTTTAAAAATATTTATTTAAATATCAAAACTGTCTGGAAATCTTTAAACCCAATTAAACGATTATTGAAAAATTTAACGACAGAAAGGTTTTATACCTAAAAGTTTCTTTTAGTTAAGTATTTTGTCTTAATTAACGCTAACAGGCCCAACTATGATGTGCATAAGCTTGCTTAAGCTACTGTCAAAAATTAACAAAAGTCTCTCAAATGCTTTAAAAAAAACAAAAAACATTTGATTCCGTACGGAAAGTACGATTTGTTTCGCTTAAGCTCAATATGGTTTGCCTTATATGATTTACATGTATTCGCTTAAGTTGCTTAAGCCCGACTTTAGGCTCAGTTAGCCGCGAGTAACAGTAACGTTGCAAATCAGCTGCTTGATTTTGTTGTATGTTAAGCAATTAGAACGATTAAAGTTAGCAGTAAATCGTTTTCAGCGCCTAATCATATCACACACTCGTAAAATTGCTCTATGTGGAGAAGCAGCTCGTGCTTTTTGTCATTATTTCTTAAGGGCAAACAGGTCGTTTTTGTTTGTCTGCTTTTGTTGCGTTTTGCGTTGTCACCCCGCATTGGTTAGTGTTTCGGCGTCGTATAACTGTACCGAGTAACAGTTTTTGCGGTATCTGCATTAACTATATGCAATCGTTTTTAACCTCAATTTGAGGTTTTGTCTGGTGGAGAACCATTAATAACTCATGTGACTGGTGGAGAACCAATATAACTCAGACGTTTTACTGGTGGAGTACCAAGGAAATAACTCAGACGTTTTACTGTGGAGACAAGATATACTCTGGAGCTTATTCTGGAAGCTCTTCGCCTTCCTATACGAAGGTCAAGGTCGATCGAGGACTTGTGGATGAGGCTCCAACAAACCGTGTGATACCCTGGCAATATAACTCTAGATAGTTAGCCAAAAACTTTTAGTGTTTAAGCAAAGTCAAAAAAAAAAAAAGTTAGCAGTAAGATATTAAGTCTCAATCTGTAAGAAATAGATTGGTCTTACTTTTTTACGGTAAGGTTATGTAACTGTTACTCCAGGCTAACTGAAAAGGGTTAATTATTTATTAGAAACTACTTAATAATTTGTATTATTTTTACTAAAATTTTTTGTTTCGATATAGACATACTTCAGGCAAGTGTCGAAAAGGGTGAAGTAAAAAAATCTTTGCTTACTAAAAAAGAAAAATTTCAGATCTGTATTTTATATTTTTAAAACATATTTATTTTAAATAATCTGCCTTTTAGTCGATTTTTCACTAATAATATTATATATTATACTTAAAATTACTTCTTCATAATTATTTGATCTACAATTTCTTTGAATTACAATATTCTTGTAAAATTTAAAATATTGTTGCGATTTCTTGAACTAAAATATATATTTTTATTTAGAAATTTTATAAATTTTCATATTTATTGCAATTTGACTTAGAATAAATAAAATAAATTTTACTCACCATGAGAAATAAATACCCAGATTCTATTTTTTAAAAATTTAATTTGATTTTGATTAAAAAAAAATATATAAAAAACGAAAACCAATTTTTTACGTTTTCTCAATAAACACCTTATTTTTCGCAGCCGGATTTAAATTTCGATAAAATATGAAGATATACCTATCCAGAAAGAAATAAAGTTTTCTTCAAATAGTGACACATTAGTACACCGGGGAATGTAGATCGCTCTATAGTTAATTTTGACAGTTTTCTGAAACTGGCTGTTCAGCATTCCCTGCCCCCAAAAAAACAAAAAATATTAAAATATATTCAACAGATGTCGAGCGTCTCTTGTCTGAAAAAAGGAGAGCTCGAAGGGAGTGGCAATTGCACAGATCCCCTCAACTTAAGAACTTACTAAAAGAGTGTACAGAAAGGCTAAGAAAGTTACTGCAGACTCAGAATGGCTTCTCTGGAAAAATATCTTCAGGAACTAGATGCAACTCCACAAGCAGACTACTCATTATGGCGTGCAGCTAGAAATATCAAAAGGGCAGTTGTCTCTAAACCACCATTAAGGGCAAGAAATGATGTTGAAAAACTTCATCTGTTTGTTAATCATTTAAAAAACGTATTTACTCCAAATATATCTCACGATATTGCGGTCGAGTTACCACCTGTTGCTGCTAGCGCAGCTGTTCCCCTAAGATTTGAGATAAGAGAGATCGAAAAGGCTTTTTATGATTTAAGCCCCAAGAAACCCCCTGGTTTTGATAAGATCAGCACAAAATGCTTTTGGAACTACCCAGCATAGCAAAGAAAATTATTCGTTTTATTTTTAATGCTATTTTACGCCTTGAATACTATCCTCAAACGTGGAAGGTTTCCTTAGTTATTATGATACCTAAACCTGGAAAGGATTACAAAAAAGTTGAGTCATATAGGCCTATAAGCTTACTTTCTAATATATCAAAGCTGTTTGAGAAACTGTAAGTGTCAAAATTAACCCCAATCTTAAATTAAAAAATAGATGTATTCCTAACCACCAACTCGGCTTTTGAAGAGAACACAGCACAATTGAACCAACCCATCGAATAGTAAACGCCACAAGAAAAGCCTTTAAAGAAATCAAATATTGTTCCGCTCTCTTTATCGATGTTTCTCAAGCTTTTAATAAAGTCTGGCATGAAGACTTGTTACACAAATTGAAGCTAAATTAACCAGCAAACACACACAAGCTGTTAGAAAGCTTAGTAGCTCGGTCGTCAATTTATTATTAAAGAAGGAAGTTTTTTAAGTTCACCGCAGCCGATTGGCGCTGGAGTCCCACAAGGCGTCATCCTGGGACCTCTATTATACTTAATTTATAATTGGGACATGCCAACAAACAACTACACCCAAACTTCAACATTTGCAGACGATACAGCTTTTCTAAGGGTGCACGAAAACCGTTATGAAGCATCTCGTTACTTACAGGATCATATATTTTAACTAGATATATGGCTAAGACAATAGAGGAAAATGATCAATGAGAAAAATGCGTACATATAACATTCACCTTGCGCTGGGAATCATGCCCGCCTACTAAAATCAATAACGGTATACATTTGGATCGGCGATTAACGTGGAAATTCCATATAGAGGCAAAATTAATTCAAATTAAACTAAAAGCAATTCAAATTCATTGGCTTAATGGAAAAAATTCTGTCCTTAGTCTTGATTGCAATCTACTACTTTACAACTCTATCCTTAAGCCTATCTGGTGTTATAGTATTCAGATATGGGGCACTGCGTCGGCCTCTAATATCGAAAAAATTCAAAGACGCCAAAATAAACTTCTTCGAATAATCACAGCCGCTCCCTGGTATATTAAAAACTCAAATATTCATAAGGATCTCAAAGTGCCATTTGTAAAAACTATGATAAAAAAATTTTCAGTAAAATATTTAAAAAGGCTTGAACAACACCCAAATCTACTAGCTCGGAATATTTACCATCATGGCGGCTACACTCGCTTAAGAAGAAGAGACACTGCAGCACTCACCCAATCAGAAGAGCGATAAACACCAACATTTGTGAACAGAAGCCGTTTGAAATTTTTGAAATTGCAAAAAATTGGCCCACAGTTCATACGATGCCCCTAGGTGGGTCATATATATAAATTTAAATTTTTTTACATACTTTAGAACGAGTGCTTAAAAGAATCAAAAATGGGATAACTTTCGAAAACTAATATGCGTGCACACGCGTGTTTTCGTAAAATTTTGCTGTAGCAACAGCAACAACACTACAAAAAGAAAAATTTAGATTTTTTTTTTAATTAAAAAGTAAAACAAGAAGCAATAATTCCCGTATTAAATTCTTTTTAACTTTTTTGGTTAAGTACATCAAATTTTTAAAGTAGAACGATTACAAAAACCATATTGGGCATGCTGCTGGTGTCTTATAGCTGAGAATTCTTCTGTAAACAATGGTAATGAATACGACAAAAGTGAAATAAACATGTATAATAATATTCTCTTTGGAGCTGTGTGGTAACTGTGTAAGTTAGAATCAGTCTAATCTCACTTTCGGATAATTTCAAGTTCAAATCGAGTTTAAACCGTCTTAGAAATTCTTGAATCAAGCACAATTTAAGATTCATTTTATTTCTTTTTTAATAAGGGAATTATGTTTTCGGATTATGGATAAGTTAAGTATTTCGCACTTGAAAAAGTCGTACTTGAATCAAGCGTCCTATACTTGATTTAAGGAAATCCGTACTTACCGTACTATTGACATCGTTTTGGCTTGATTTAAGTACGGATGGATTGATTTGTTTTTTCAGTGTATAAACATACATACATAATATATATCTATATATATACATATATATATAATAACCTCTTTACCCATGATGGTGTGGGTATAAAAACTGACTTGTCAACTAAAGAAATTCATAAAGAACAAGTAAGAAAGTATAGTCGGTCAAGCCCGACCATATGATACCCTACACCACAGTATTAAAAAACACATCGTGCTTATATGTCCATATAAATATGGATTTATCTATGTTTATAAACTTCATTAAAATGGGTTTGAAAGTTTGTGAGAGGCAGAAATTGCCCCCTACCTCCCCTTGTGGTCCTATTTTTGAAAAACTGTATAGCATATGTGTCCATATACACATACACATCTCGACTGGCTCTGATAAAGCTCTCTACTTTAAAAAGTCGTAGAACAATGCTGAATGTATCGTTTATTCTGAACATTATTAATGGTCATATCTGCGCTGGATTTTTAATTAATGAGATTTCATTTAATATTCCTCAACGACCATCTCGAAATTTCATACCATTATCCATTAAATTCTTTAGAGCTAATTATGGTGATGCTGACCCTCTTAGAAGAATGTGTTACACTTTCAATCAATTATATAGATTTATTGATTATTCGTTGGATCCAAAGTCAATAAGTAGATTAATAATTGCTTTTCTTAATTGATGATAAAATTTGTGTAATGTAATCAAATGTTAGTTATAGTCTATTTTATTTAAGTGTAATTTTAAAGGTCTAAAATGTCTGTAAGGATTAATCCATAGACAACAAATAAATAAATAAATAAATAAATAAATAAATATGGATCTATGTATGGTTAAAATTTCATTAAAATCGGCTTGAGAAGCAACAATTGCCCCTATCTCCCCTCGTGGTCCTATTTTTTAAAAAATGCATCCCTTTTGGGTCCATAAAGATATGGTTCTATCTATGTTTTAAATTTCATTAAAATCGGTTTGATAGTTTCTGAGAGGAAGAAATATCCCCATATCTTCCCTTGTGGTGCTATGATTTGGCCCATTTTCAATAGGCTTGGTCCTTGTGCCAATAAGAACATATGTCCCAAATTTGATCAAATTATCCTCTGTACTTTGCGCACAAGGTTACATGGACAGCCAGCCACCCAGCCAGCCTGCCAGCCAGCCAGCCTGCCAGCCAGCCGGAAGGACATCGTTAGTTCGACTCAGAAAGTGATTCTGAGTCGATCGGTATACTTTAAGGTGGGTCTAGGACCAATATTTTAAGGCGTTACACACATCAGCACAAATGCATAATACCCTCTCCACTATTGTGGTGTGGCTATAATTATATTATAAATTACTTCTTCATAATTATTTGATCTACAATTTCTTTGAATTACAATATTCTTGTAAAATTTAAAATATTGTTGCGATTTCTTGAACTAAAATATATATTTTTATTTAGAAATTTCATAAATTTTCATATTTGTTGTAATTTGACTTAGAATAAATAAAATAAATTTTACTCACCATGAGAAATAAATTCCCAGATTCTATTTTTTAAAAATTTAATTTAATTTTTGATTAAAAAAAATATAAAAAATCGAAAACCAATTTTTTACGTTTTCTCAATAGACACCTTATTTTTTGCAGCCGGATTTAAATTTCGATTAAATATGAAGATATACCTATCCATTGTTATTTTACATGTCTATAAATAGTGATTAAACAAGTAAGAATGTATAGTCGGCCAAGCCCGACCATATGATACCCTACACCACATTTTCTATAAACAAATTTTTTAAATTCAATATCCTTATCCGCATTCTTTAAGGTGCTCCCATACAAAGTGTATGCAATTTGAATAAAAAAATTGGCCCACAGGTCCTACGAAGCCCTTAGATGGGAAAATGTATGACCGACGTCACTTTATTTTTCACCCCGACATTTCTTTCAAACATACCTACCCGTATTCTCCATTCCTTAAGGGGGCTCCAATACAAAGCAAATTGCTAAAAATTGGGCCACAGCTCATACGATGCCCCTAGGTGGGTCTTATATATATAAATTTATGTTTTTTTTACATTCTTTAGTACGAGTACTTAAAAGTACTTAAAATAATCCAAAAAAAATTTGTCAAGTTTTCATAGAAGAACGATTACGAAAACCATATTGGGCTGCTTGCTGGTGTCTTATAACTGAGAATTCTTCTGTAAACAAAGGGAATGAATACACCAAAAGTATAATAAACATGTGTAACGGGTAAGTAAAATAATAATATCGAGCCCTTATAGCAAAAATTATGTAATCAACAAAAATAAAATTTTACAGGAAAAGGTTTTTTTTCAATATTTTTGCTTTAAGTCTAGGCTTTCGTTTGAAATTGCTTTTGCCTTTATTTCGTAACGGTACTTCCCCGAGATATGAGAATTTTAGAGATGATGCAAATGATAGATTTTCATCAAAAAACAAAAATCTAAAATGTTGTTGGTTACATCATTCTTGCTATTAGGGCTCGATATTCTCTTTGCTGCTGTGTGGTAAGTGTTTAGGTTAGAATCAATCTAATCTCACTTTCGGATAATTTCAAGTACGAATCGAGATTAAACCGTCTTAGAAATTCTTGAATCAAGCACAGTTTGAAACTAGTTTTATTTCACTTTTAATAATGTCAATTATGTTTTCGGTGCGAGTTCAGCATTAAGTATGGATAAGTTAAGTATTTCGCACTTGAATAGTCCGTACTTAAATCAAGCGTTCTGTACTTGATTTAATGAAATCCGTAATTACCGTACCATTAACACCACTTCGGCTTGATTTAAGTACGGATGGATTGATTTGTTTTTTTAGTGTTTATACATATATACATATATATATAAATATATATAATTACCGCTTTACTTATAATGGTGTGGTTATAAAAAGTGACTTGTCAACTAAAGAATATCATAAAGAAAAACTAATTGTATTGTGGCAAAATTAATGTACTACATTTTTATACATATTTGAAACTCTGAATTTAATAAAATTAAAATAAATGTGTACCTGATGAAAAACAATTTTTTATTTACGAAAAGATGTTCTTGTCGATAAAATTCAGACGAGCATAGCGGATGGGTACGGTTGGATGCAAGAAATGCGAATTATTATAAATTCTTGTATGTACAATCTGTGCAATTTGTGCATTGAGGTACTTGGCCTATTGCCCATATAGAATGAAACACACTTTTTGTTTTCTCGATTTTTTTTTGTTTTTGGCTTATGTTTGAACACAAATGGTGAGAAGACGTTTATCAAAAGTGGTTGCAATATGTTTGCAAACAGGAAACCCTTGTGTTTTAACCTTCTCATGAAGAAATAACATTTTGAAAAATATCGTCATGTAAAAATTTTTTTGAAATTTTGAAATTTTTTTCTTTAAAATAAACTATTTCAAATTAATTATTTTTTACAAGTTGCATTTGCCAATTGTGAATTTTCAATTTATATGTGTCAAAATAACAATGAATGAATAGTTTTATAATCTTAACACAAAATTTATACATTTGTTTGTGTTTTTCCTTTTTTAATTATTCTTTAAAGTATTTATAATTTTGTATTCAATTAAATTTATTTGATGCAAAACAAAAGCTTTTTGGCTTGATAAACGATACATTACCATATTTAAATTTTAAAGCAGAATAAATATTGAAAACAAAAACAGTACAAAAAAGAATCCAGATCTACATCTATTAAAACACATCGTCATCAGGCGTATTTCAATGTGGGAAATCTATAAAATTGTTATTAACGAAAACGCAAACCAAAAGGAAAAATCAACAACCACCACCCTCGCAAACACCCACGATCAAAATTCTCTTTCTTTTCTTTTTGATTTGTTTTTGTGCCTGAAGGCATTTTTTTATCTTTATAGAAATAAGATTCTGAACGATACGAAATTTGTTGTTCTATATACATACAAACACTCTATATAATATGCATATACATATGTATATGTTTGTTATACATATGTATATAGAATCAGAAAAAGTTTCTATTTCAAAATTATGCTAGGAGCCTTTAAATATTTTTCATTATTTTTTGCTGTGCTTTTTGTCCAATATGAAACATTTATGATAGACGAAAAAAACAATGCTAAAATATAGAAAAACCAACAAAATTTATTGGTTCTTATCAACCCCCCAACACCCCACCTGTGTAGGTGCAAAAGAGCTTACACGTAGAATAATATCTAAACTATTGCTTTCCTTTTTTAATGCATAGAAAAGATTTTATGGCCTTCCTTGTTTTTCCTATACAATTATTACTCTCCTTTGAGATCGAGAGAATTGCGCTTGTGAGTGTTTTCACTTCTACACAGACAATTGTGGTGCAAGAGCATGCAATGTTTGCTGTGAAAATGTATGGGCATGTACATGTGTTGGTAGGAAAATAGGAAAACTTGCTATTCCGAAAAATCTTTAACATAGCGTGGTGTTTCTTGATAGATCGTCAGTCTGTTTAGTCGAACCGCAGCATTCGCTCCAACTACGTCAGCTGCTCGGACAACTAGTAGAGAGTTTAATTTGTTTCTTTTCCCGAAGTAAGTTCTGATCTCAACAAAAAAATATATCAGAAATTTTAAAAATCAAAAAAATATCTTAACTAAATGAAAAACTAAAAAATGCTTAAATAAAATCCTTTAATTAAAAGAAAAAATCATGTACAAAAATATGGATAATAACAACAATACAGCAATATTTAAGCCTGTCAAATGGACTACAAAATACGAAAATGGATATATTAAATAAAACTTTATAAATTAAAGAATGTTATATAATAACATAAAATAAGAATTAATTTAAAAATATTAAAAAAAAAGACTTTGCAAAACTAAATTAAAAAAAAATAAAAAACAAATATGAAGAAAAATTTGTTTTAACATTAATACAGTGCAAATATGAGACAATTGTGGTTTAATTTTCTAATATTTTATGAAAAGAAAAAATAAATTAAAAAATATTTAACTAAAAATAGAAAATTCTTTTAGATTTAGCAACCGACCTCAAAGTGTTACATGATATATTTTTATCATACATATAAAACACATTAAATTTTTTTTTGCTTTTCTTTTTTACGAATAAAAACGAGACAATTATTCAAAAAATTTGCAAAAAAGTAAAAAATGCGAATAAATCAAAGAAAAACATCTTGAAATTTTTATTTAGAAGCAAGAAATTACCGAAAATAAAATTAAAAATAAAATTCTTGATCTCGTTGGCCGTCATCATCATCATCATCGTCGTCGTCTTCTTACCACTTCTACACACCCTGACAAAAAACCCGAATACCCAACCAACACAACGAGTGTTTTAGTGAAACAAAATAATTCAAATTAAATTGAATTTTAACACAGAAAATTGCGTAAAAAATGAAGATCGCCCGAAAGAAATCATTGACAAGTACGAGGAAAAAACAATCGGAACTGTAAAAGTGTTTGCGGCTATGAATGTGTGTGTGTTTGTGTTTGTGAATTTGTGTGTATCATAATAACTGAGTGAGTGTGAGTTCTTAAAGAGAAAGAGAGAGGAGCCTAGAGAAAGGAAATTGTGAAAAAAATTATTACTTTACAACAAAAAAAAAAAAACAAAAAAAGCTTTCTGGATACTTTTCTTTTAACATTTTGAGTATATCTGATTTTGGAATTATGAAATATTTTTAGAATGTTTTGAAAAAAAAAAAATTAAAATTAAGTATACACACTTAATGCCAACTACCAACACATCTTTTTGAAATATTTTCATACACACAAACACACTCACGCTATAACCCATTTTCAGTTTCCTTGCAATAATGAGATCTTTGACCTTTTAGGGGCATTTCCACCAGTTGAGTTTAACCTTAATATGATTTCATGTTTTTATTTGACGTTTAACATCTCTTGTGGCACGTTCAAACAGATAACTAGGTCAATTGTACTTAGGGGATTTAAGACTCTGTTGACAATTCAGAATGTATCACCAGTGTTTTTAAAGTTATAGGTCTAAAAGCTTTCAAAGAATCTTTAATTTGCACAAAGTATTCTTACGGTAAAAAGAATAAGAAACCGTTAAGATAAAAATCGAAACTATTGTAAAGAATGTTTTAAGTTAAATTATAAATTTTGTTTAACCCGCTAGGAAAGCTGGTATTGAGTAGGTAGCCTATTAGTGCAAGGGTTGCGGGCTCGATTCCCGCATGAGACTCTGGTTTATGTCACTACAATGGGCTGAAGGTTTTAGTTACTATTACTCAGTTTATACAGTTCAAATATAACTTGTAATTGTTTTTGCAACTCTTAATAAATAAGAGCCTATTTCACCCATTTTTTTGAAATATCAATTCATATTTAAATATAGTTTTTCAAATAATTCTTTTGTTTTCAATATGCAAAACGAGTTTTAAGTATCAATTGATATTTAAATAGAATTCGTGAAATTGACCCTTAATAAATAAAAACTTAAGCTAATAAATTATTCACTTCTGTATTTCATTAAAGAATTTTTATTAAAATTCTTAATAAACTAAAAAATATTTTTTTCAAAATACAATGCCAAGTTTTTAACCTAAATAAATTTATGTTTTTCATAAAATTGTTTTTAAAACTTATTATATCATTTTAAATTCGTATACTTATTTTTGCAAAATTATCTACCCAAAAATTATTTAAAATATAAATTTTATTAAAAAAAAAAATTTTGTATACCATCATCATATTTATGCTTTACTAATTTTGCTTCAGTATTAGCGCCAAGGTAAAAAAAGCTCTAAGCCAAAATCTCAATTATTGCGCTCTTTGAAACAACAATTAAAATTAACTCTCTTGGAAATTCAATACGATCTATTTATAAATATTTAAAACATATACAAAGAAATGAAAAAAATAAAATATAAAAATCACCAAAAAATATTGTTGTTGTTACTAAGAAGAAAATTTTGTTTTAAACGTTTTCACGATCTTGCTCACTCTTTTAACCACACACACACAAATACATATATTACACACGTTTATGCACACAGCGTAAAGCCCCCTAAAAAAAAAAAAATTATAGGAGAGAAATTATGACATTTTATATGTATTTTCAAATTGTACCAGATATCTGTTTATATGCATATATATATATATAATTTTTATTCTTCTAAATTTAAAACTATAAATATGTGCTATAAATTTATGTCCAAATAAAAAAAAACATTTTAAGATTTTTTTTTAAAAATTGTAGGAGACCACCTCCATTTTTCTTTTAACCACCTCAATTTATTTATACGTATGTAAATATGTATAGGTGTATGCATATATGTATATAAATATATTTATTGTATACACACTAAACTATTTAAATATTTAGTTTTTTTTTATTTTTAAATATTTGCATTTCTATTTCTTATTGATCAATATGATGCGTAATGTTTTAAATATTTCAAATTAAGTTTAGATTTCTTTTGTTTACTTGTTGAATTTTTGACAAAAAAGAAAAAAAAACAATTGATTTAATTGCTAAACTGAAAAATGCACATTTCAACAATTATTTGTTTAATATTTAATTTATTGAAATTCTATTAGTTATTAAAAGGATTCATTAAAAAAACAGAAAATATTTATTAAAGATTAAAAAAAAAACAAAAAAAAGTTGTTTTAAGAATTTGCTTAACAGAGCTTTAATAAATTTTATTACGAATAAAGCAATCATTTTCCAGGCTTTTAAGTAAATTAATTAACGTTATTAAAGTCAAATTTCAATTGAAAAGTAAACCAATACCCCGGTTTGCGTCGCTAATTGGGACCGGAAAAACTCGACGCAAACCGAAACGTCGCAAAGCGAAGCACTTTTTTCTATACATTTGTATTGATTTCATTTAATTGGTTCCGAGTTTCATAATTTTAGCCGAATTGATAGACTTTGTAACGAATAATTTTATTTTAGATGTTCAAATAAAGTTAAAGCTTTCAGTTGAATAACCATTTGTTTTAAGGGCATTCATCGCTGATTTTAATCTTCAAACCAAATAGTAAGAAGTAGCTCAATATTTTCATTAAGAGACTCCTAATTTTTGTAACCTGTTTATGTTGTAACGTGGTTCTTGTTTCAACAAATTTCTTAATTTTATCAGCGTCACTGGAAGAGCAAATGGATTTTATTGTAGAGGGGGCTAGTTCAAGGTTTCTTTTTCTCTGATTTAGAATGCGTCAAAATGTACAGGTTTTGTTCTAAGCTTATTTGCTTTTTTTTGACTCGTTGTTGCAAAATACTTCAGCAAATGTAATTTTAAGCCAGTTGCAGACAACCTTCACATACATATTTGCATTAGACTTAAACGGGAAATTCCCTTTTTCTGTTTAAGGCTTCGATAGCTTCGAAGCTATGCGACGCAAAGTGTAACAAAATCGACGCAACTTCGAAATCACAGAAATTTTAAAAAGCCGCAACTTCGAAAACGACGCAAGCCGGGGTATTGATGTATGTGAAATATTGAAGGAATAATACGATCACAAAAAATTCTTGTTTTTTTATTGTTGTTTCAAAGTAAATTCCCAAACGAAAATCTTTACTTTTATATTAAAAACAGGCAGTAAATAAAAAAAAATTTTTTATAAAAAACTTTTTCAATTTTTTCAATGAAAAAAAAGAAAGTTTAAAACCAAACCCTTAAAAAAGGTTTAAAACCTTGAAAGATTGCGTTGATTTTTTAAAAAAAATAGCTTAGATTTTACTCCCTAATTTTTTCTATTACATACATTCCAAAGTAACATAAAAACAAAGAAGTTTTACACTTAGGACCAGCTACTAAACTGGGATCTAATTCTGTCAGTCTTAATCGAATAATCCTTAGATTCGAAAGAAATTTAATTTTTTATTCTTTGAGTCGATACTGAACAAATAGAATTTTTTTTTCAGTTTTATAAAGCATTTACTTGACAACACAGATTCTATTATTTCGATTTGTTCAGTATCGCCTTAAAGAATAAGAAATAAAATTGTTTTCGAATCGAAAAAGTATTCGATCACGACTGCCAGAATTAGCCCCATCACCTGATCTTTTGACTAATGGAATATCAAATACATTTTTTTGTTTTTTTGTCTGTTTTTTAATACGACAAGAAGTGTTAATTAAATGTTCATTAATATATCAGTGGCAATAAGGAAAAACTTGTAAAGTTTATTTATTGTATATCGTCGCAGGAATTAAAGAACGCGGTAACTGACAAAACATAAAATGTTCTCCAGAGCCAAAAAACCTGTATGAAAGAAAGTAGAAAAAAGTTCATATCACAAAAACTACACACCTTAGGAACATGATTTTGAAAACATATTATTATTTTTTCTCGCTTTATATATTGGCTCTAAACATTTCCCCTCAAGTCTACTATTCCCGGTGATTCTGCGGCTTACAGCGAACGATTTTTTTTTTGCGTAAGTGGGACCGGGACCAATCGATTTTCTGATAAAAATGATGCAAAAGGACGTATTTTCGATTTTTGTCAGTGACAGCGTTCTTTAATTCCTGCGACGATATATTTATGTATAGTTTTGTAGGAGAACAATAGTAAACTTAAAAGATATTTTTTGAAAATTTACTCCCTTTTCTGCGGTTATAGTTTTTTTTAAGGGAAAACTTGTCAAGTGGTAGCGCTGTTTTCAAAACAAACTTCTTTTTGTCAGTGATGCCATAATAATAATACAACTTATTGCCACTTTTCTAGGAATGACACTAAAATAATCGAAAGATGTAGAATGGAATAAAATGAGATAGGAACATCTTGTAAAGATATTAAAAGATGTTAACATCTTCGTAAATTGATAATAAATGTTAGATGTTGATCAGTGTAAACCAATAACTTGACGAGTTGGGATTTAATTCCAACGAATATTACATAGATAGTGATTTATGGAATGAAGACGAGGATGAGCAAGAACTATTTAATTTAATATAACAATGAGCAATTTTAAACAAAGTAAAATGCTTCTTTAAGCTTAAGTTGGATGAATACCTTAATTGAATTGAATGTAAAATGGTCACATACTCGATACTCTCTTTTTTTATAAATTGCTTTGTTTTAAATTTGTTGTGTTTACTACTTAATTATATTTGATCCCTTTTTGCGATTTTTTGAATATTTTTTGTTTTTTACGCGTTGTGTCCCAAGAGTTCACTGTTCCTTCATTTATGCACAGAGTGTACTGATTTAAAATACGAATATCCTCTTAAATGTTCCCATATTATTGAAATACTATTACTAAGAATCGCAAAAATTACACTACCTGCCTGTTCATCGATTTCCGAACGAAGACTTTTATTGCTTAATTTACATTTAAAACCAAAACAAATAATAGAATATGCTTTATGTTCAACATGTAAGTAAAGCGAACGAAGATTTCGTTTGAAATCGATGAACAGGACATATACATACATACATGTCTGTGGCATTTTGACAAAACATCTTAAGTCGAGATAAGATAGCAAAAAAGGTTTTTAAAAATAATTCGGTGAAAAAATTATTTTTATCAAATAGTAAAATAAACCGAAATTAAAGAAAATTTTCGTTTATAATACAAAATTTTAAAAACGTAAGCAAAAATGTTTTTTGAATGAAAATTCGTACGATTAACAACATTTTTTTCAACTTTTTAAATTTGACTTAAGATGTTTTGTCAAAATGCCACAGATATATTTTTTTCTTTGTATATTTTTATATAACGCTTTGGTTTATACTTCATATTTCGTAAATTAGTAAGCAAATTTTTTTGATTTTTGTTAAAAAACTATAATTTATTTAATACACCAGAAGTAATTTCTAAGATTAAATTTAATCAAAGAGCGTTAGCTACATTGGTCGTCAGCTCTTTTTTATAATTTAAATTTATTGGGAGTATTTTTGAGGCCCTATGTTCCACCTAGGAACTACGGGAATTTAATAATAATAATAATTTCTGAAACGAATGATTCCAAATACCTTTTTGCTGTTCTTTTTCTAAAAGGCTCTTTCAAAATCTACCCTTTATCCGAAGTTATTTCCTTTCCACGCAATCTTCCACCAAAACCTTTTACTCATCCGTTTTTATTGATATAAAAAAGACGTCTTGAAAACATTAGGGGGACCTATAGTCAAGTTTAGGTCCAGACTCATAATTTTGCACATAATTCAGCACATAATTTTGACGTGATATATGAAGGAGTTATTAAAGAAGTTATCGTCGCCTTATTTTATTACCAATATCGTTAAGGCCTAAGCGCTAAAAAAACAGAGCAAGTTGAACTCTTTTTTTTGGTTTAAAATGTGTTTAAACCAACAAATTTATAAGTCACTAAACCTTTAAACCATCTTTAAACGCATAAAATTGGGCGTTTAAACTACCAATACACCCCATATGAATGTGATAAGATTTATTATAGTGCTGCCACACGTTATTTTTTTTTAACAACATGTAATATCTACATGAGACACTGACTTATAGTTGTTGGGCTTAAACTACAAAAAAATAAGGTTTAGTTCAACTAAACCAGCGTTTAAGCCATCAGTGATTTATTAGCCAGAGGTCTTTTTTTGTAATATATTAAAGAACACAGGCTGCGCCAAGGTATATTTATAGCAGGTAGTCTCGGAAAGCCAGCTGGTTATTTTTTATTTGCTTGTTTTGTGATACAAACTGGCAAATGTTGTATAGTAAAAAAGTAGACAAGTTTTTTGTCTTTATCTTTTGTCTTTTTTGTCTCTTTTCAACCCCTCTGCTGTTTGACAGTTCGTATCACATAACAACAATAAAAAGCCCTGTTGTTTGTTTTATTGTACAATTGTTGTAATCTCGCGGCTACCTGGTGTAAATATACATTGGGCGGCGCGTTACTTTAATATATTAAAAACAAACGATTTATATTCTCTCCAACTGTGGTATTACATTTTTATTTGTTTTGTTAGATAATCACTCCTATTATGAAAGTAGACGGCAACGGAACAATATTTTATAATAATATTGACAGTAAATTGGTATTTGCTACGGCGCTTTCAAGTCGACGTCGCGAGGAATTGACTCTTAAAAAATTACAATACAACTTAAATGGGAATTTAGATCGATATCGAAAGTCGTAATTTGGCCCCTGTGTTTGAAATAAAAAAAAAAAAAGATTTTAGACTTCGTCCAAATGCCCACTATGGAATAACACTTGAATAACTAAATACTCCAGGATGAATACTTTACTTTTAGTTTCCCAAAAACACATTTTTTAAGATAATTTATCTTATTCAAAATATATTAAAAAAAACAAGCACTAATTCTATTTAAATATCAATTTATGTTTTAAATTCGTTTTTCATGTCAAATAAAATTATATGAAAAACTTTATTAAAACATGAATTGATATTTAAATAGAATTGGTGAAATAGGCCATAAATGTCAAGTGAAAAAATAACACTATGTGACAGTTTTTTGATTTGAATTGCCCGCTGAATCCGAATATGAAGTCAGGATGCTGAGAAGTACAACAGTTATCGAGATTTTCAAAAATAACCGTAATTTGTGTTTTTAGAAAAGATAATGTCACTTAAATGCTTAAACTTAAACAGATTAAACTTTATTGAAACTATAATTAGTATTGTGGTTATTTTGTCACTATAGTCAAACATCAATCCTTAAACCAAATTGTATTTTAACATTTGGTAGATCGAAATTTGCTTTCCTGAATGATTTTACAAAGTGAAAAAACATTTTTTTGTTTTTTCACTTTGTCTTTCTCTTTTCTGTTGACCTTTTTCAGCACAACTTGAAGGACAAATGTACACATAGAGCTCGTGCCTTAGCTTTAACAATAATTAGTATTGTGGTTATTTTGTTGAACTATTTATGGTTTTTAATCCAAATTTTTAATATTTTTAATTAGGCTTAAGTTCATGAAATTTAATTTTTATTAAATTATTTTTATGAAGAAAGGAATTTTACAACATGAAAATCAATTAAAATTGTTATTGATAATCTTTCATTCTTGACGTGGCTCGGGCTCGAACCCTGGCCGGCAGGTTACCATGACATGTTTCGATCGCAACCACTCGATCTCATCAGATGGATTTGCCGTCTTACACTCGCAGCCATCGACGACTGCTGACGTCACTAGTCAAACATCAATTCTTAAACCTAATTGTATTTTAACATTTGGTAGATCGAAATTTGCTTTCCTGAAAAAATAATTTAATAAAAATTAAATTTCATGAACTTAAGCCTAATTAAAAATATTAAAAATTTGGACTTTATTGAAACTTTTATGATTTTTTGCAATTTTGTCCTTTTCAAGTAATTTTGTTTATACCAAAAAAGAAGATTTAGCGAGTTAATCCACAAAGTAATTAAACAGTTTTAGGCTTTTTTTAATATTTTTTGTTAGTACACATTTCGCACATTTACTTAGTGTGTTTTATGTGACTTAGTAAGAATCGAAAAGTGGGATATTTCAAATAATCTTCCGTAAATTTGTCAATTTTTTTTACCGATTTGAATCCTATTGGGCACAAAATGTGTGTATTAAAATTAGCTTACGTCGTAAGTGATAAAACTTAAAAAAATTGTATTGTTTGGTTTTTAAAAAAAATTAGTTGAAACGAGCAAAATTGCAAAAAATCATTAAAATTTTTGTGAAATTTTGACTTTGGTTAAATGTAACTTAGTCATTTCTTGACTAATTTTTACGAATGACCTGTGGTTTTTTTTAGTAATTTGATTATCTTTAAATACAAATAAAGAATAAAAAATTCGTCAAATATTTCCGAAGATACTTTTGTTAAAGTAACATCATCTTTTTAAAAACCGCCAATAATGGTAATTTGCCAATATCTTCAAAACTGTTCTACTTTTGACAATTCTGACATTTGGATTCAGCGAACAATTTTACATAAATATAACACACAGAAAAAAATCAATGTAAGTTCGTTCAAAACAAGATTGATTTAACATTTTTCAGTATTGATTTTGCCTAACTGTTGTTTCATGTTAATTTAACATGGTTTTACAATAACTTGCGAACAACATTTTTTTCTTTTAAAATAACTATAATTTATGTTAATTTAACATTGCAGTAAAGTTAGAGCAAAATGTCATCTATATTGAAATAACAATCCGAATCACGTTGAATGAAAGTTATTTCAAGTTGAAACAACGTGAATTTCATGTAGAATCAAACATGGATTCAATATTGAACAATGTTATTTTAACAGGTTATTTTATTATTTTTCATTTTAAATTATATGAAATAATGATAAATTTAAATAAAGGGCATACTTTTGCAGAAATTTACCATGATTCTCAATCAACATTACGCCATGTTATCTTAACATTGATATTTTTTTCTGTATGTAGATGTCAGATTCATGTGGTCTCGACTTTGTTGAAAATTTGTGACACAGTGTAATTAAAGATGAGATTCTTAAAAAACACCAAAATAAACGTCGAAGTGATGTAGTCGTCCACTTGCTGTGACAGCAACTTAAAATTTACGTCGACATCGACAACGACAACGACTTATGTAATAGGGGAGATTGTTTATTTGCTAGAAAGATTAATTGTGTTAAAAGATGATGTATAAAAGAAAAATGTTTGTTGTGACAAAATTGCTGTCGTTGAAAATACTCCCCTGGAAAAAAACTTCCGGTTGATACAAAGGGCTATAGATTGATATAAACTATACCCAACTACTATTTTTACCATCATTCATACGAATATTGGATATTTGCTTTAGAAAGCGTTGCTTTTTAAGCCGATGTTAATAAGTCATTTGTGTTTTATGGTATTTTAAATACATAAAAAAGCTTAAATATGCTCACACATGTTGTTATTATCCCAAAAGTATTTTTTGTAAATCGCTTGAAATCCTTTTTGCATTTAAATGAAACAATTGAACATTTATTAACAACAATATTTTGTTTATCTCATGTTTTTAGGTTTTTTTAATCCCAAACCATAACCATGTCCGACGATGAGGAGTACACGTAAGTATTGAAAACAATTTGTCAAACAAATTCAGCAAACCGAAACAAAAACTATACACAGATCTGCAGACATGACATTTTTTTTTTTTTTTTGTTGAAAAGAATCAATTATTAATACTCAAGCCAAACAAGTTTATTACATACTACTACAAATGTTTTTTTCCACATATTTTTTACATTTTTATGATATTACAAATATTTATTGTATGTATTAACTTGTATTTATGTTTAAAATGCACTACAGTCAATATACATGCATATTTTTCTGTTTTTTTTTTGTTTGTAAATATTTGTCAATTTTTGTATTTTTGTATTTATAAGATTTAAATATTTTTTCGTATACATTGTTGTTTTATTATGATTTCCAAAAAATAAATTTAGAGCAATTCGCTTAAACGAAAAATTGAGACACCCTGTTAAGAGTTTTTATTAGCAAATGGACGGTATTTTTGTATAATTGTAAATTTTCATATTAAAAAAAAGACTATTCATAAGTTTTGTAAATTATTAAATACTATTGGGGGATTCACAAGGTAGTCATAAAGTTGTAAAGCCATATGTGTTAAAATAATTACAAGAAAATATGGAGGGTTAAAAGCTGAACCAAACCCAGCCATAAAATAAAATGCATATATGTATGTCGAAACTGGTGTGAAATTCTTCGCAAATTTTAACTCTATCGAGTTCGGTAACGGACTAAATCAAAAAGTTTTTCGTTCCAAAGGTAACGGTAATAAACCCATGTCAATGGCTTCAGAAATTAATGACAATTCACTTACTCAAACTCAAAATATTATCGAATTTTCATTTTTGACTTGGTTCGCTTCAGCTCTGAGCTCTCCATATATGACTGCTGTAGGCAATCGCTTAATATTATGATTTCTACTGTACTGTTATGACGAATCAATGAACACAGCATTACAATTTTTATTTGGCCTGAAACACAACAATATTTTTTTTAAGCAAAAATAAAATACTATTTAGGACATTATGACGATATGACTTGATAGCACATCTTGTGAATCCCCCATATATCTGAAAAAGATCTTATGATTAGTCTATTAGCAAATGTACAATATTTTAAAGTTATTACGTTTTCTTTTTCATATACGTTTTCCCCCTTACCCACATACCAACCACTACTACACCTCTATAAACCTGATAAAACCTGAAATATCATACCTGTTCTATACAACCTGTATCTTTACAACCAAATGAACCCACTTGAATCTTTCACTGTATGATCGATCTATCAATCAATCAATTAAACAATTTGTGTGACAAATGTGAAAATGTTTTTGTTGTGATTGTGTCATGTTGTGAAAATGTGTTCCCTGTAATGAAAACATTTAAATACCTAAAAGCAGTTCCGAAGAGGAGGAGGAGGTTGTCGAGGAGGTTAGAGAGTAAGTATTTTGTTTTTTTTTTGCTTTCGTTAATAATATTATCTAAGAAATGCGTAACTGTTATTCAAAAACAAAAAAACAAAAAAAAAAAAAAAAATAACCAAAGTTTCTTCAAGCAATATTCCAAACATTGACCGAAATCTCTTCAAAATTTTTAACTCTTAAAATTGGCGTATAATTTTATAAAAAAACAAAATTTCTACAAATTGGCTTTACTTTTTGTAACAAATTACCCCCTTTTCTTCTTCCTGGCTTACCAAAATTCGTTGTTGTATATTTCTAAAATTATGTTTATTTTTAGAAAATATGTACATATTATGTATATGAACTTTAATTGTTTATTGTTCTTTATACTATTCATTTGTTTGTTTTTCTTTTCCTTTTTCTATTTTTTTAATTTCAGGAAGTAAGTAATAGAAGTTCTGAAGTTTATTGCGCAACTTTGGTTAAACAATTTTTTTTAAAAAAAAGAGAAAAACTAAAAAAAATCCATATCTAAGCAAAAACTTTTTTTTGAAATTACCAAAAGAAAAATAGTTTTTCAAAATCTTAAGATATTTTTTATGATCAATTGAGGTTCTTCAATAATTTCGCAAAAGCTTAGGCTTGCATCTTAAAAGAGTACTAGAAAACATTATAAAACAGCATGCGGCTGTTTTTGTTAAAGAGGTCCGAAGCTATTTAGCTTTCCATTGACATGTTGCACAAAAGTTGACTTCACACAAACCAGAGAAAATGTCAGGTCATAAATAAGTTACAAATATAAAAATTTTTATTTTGAAAATCATACGCTCTTTGTGCTGATCAGTGTCTAAAACAATTATATACCAAAATGATCATAATTTTGTTAAACTTTTGTGTTTTGTTTAAACTTTGATATTATTACAAGTAGAACTGTTGCTATAAGTCTTATACGTTTAACAGTTTTATTTGGTTTAATATCTTTAGTTTTTCTAAAATCTTTATGGATGAAGTTTCCTGACGATCTGGCCTAAGCAACCAGTGAAATGCGCAAAGGAATAGCTTATCCCATCAACAATACATTTCAAGTGTTTTTATCAATAATAAAAACTGGGAATTAAGCCCGAATAGCAAAATCTTTTGAAATTAAAACTTTTGTTTTACTAAAAAAAAAAAAAAAAAATGCTATAAATTCAACTAAATGGGTAACAGAACATTTAATTCAAAACAATGTAATATTAACAGATGAGATCTGAAATATGAAAATTAAATCGGGCATCCAAAAGAATTTCAATTGATCAGAAATAAAATATTTTGCGAGGTCAAAGCCGTCTCTGTTCTGAAAAAGTTTGTTAAATATCTTAAGATTTCCTTTTTCTTGTACAAATAGAATGGGATTTTTTCAAATTATTAACTGAGTTCACATACTTTTTTCACTTGTAAAAATTTCATGGTCAAATTATAGTTATGCTTTGAAAATTTTTGCTTAGATTTGATATGTTTCATACCGAAAATTTTTCTCCATTTTTTAACAAATTTTTTTTCTTTTTTTTTTCTTTCTTTTTTTTTTATATACGAAAAAATAAACACTTTTTTGTAAAATGTTTTGCGTGTTTTGTTTGAAACGAAAAAAAATCTACCTAAAAAATCCTTTAAATTTGTTTTTTTTTTTCAAAATTTGAATTGTTATTTTTTGTGTTTTATTTGGAATTGTTTCAAACTCATCCATACTTTGGGGCCATCATAATGTTTTATTTACAAAAAACCAATTTTTGTTTTTGCTACTTACTATTTTTGGAAAACGTTACACAAACAAAAACACCTTAAAACTATAAAAAAAAATTTATTCAAAATTCACCACCACCAACCATCATCATTTCAAATAATTGTTGTTACAAAACTGTGTAGAAAACCACCTCAAACACCAGCCGAGTAAGTGAAATGTTTTTGTTTTTTTTTCTCTCTAAACAAAACATTTAGACTAAAAAATAAAATGTTTATGTTTTTTTTTGTTGTTGTAACATAATTATGTTGTTAATAACATGATAAATAAAAAAATAAAAGCTAATTGCGAGCATATAATTCAATAACTTGGTCTTCTACTCCAAAAATAAACTCACCATACCCCATTCTATACATATACATATACACACACACACACACCCTCATGCCCGCTTAAATATAAACAAAATTCCAATTTCCTTAAAAGCAAAATTATTAAAAATTCCATAACACAAACAAACAAACAAACAAACACTTTGTTAATTTAAACAAAAAATGATTGAACTCAAAAGTAAACAATTTGATGATTAAATTTTACTATTGGGTTTAATCAAACAACACTTTAATGTATATAAATGTTCTTAAAAAAAAAAAATTCAAATTTCGGCTCTTGTTTTTTTACCTCACCCACCCACAAAACTAATAACAACAATTACAAACTTAAGCTTTTGTGTTATTTGTATAACACCGAGGATATATCGTATGTGCAATTATTTTTCCAATGATTTTTAAAAAATTTTAATAAAATACTTATACTTTTTGCTTTTTGTTGCGTGTTCATAATATGTATGACAGTCTATGTACATAAGTATGTATATATGTATATATAAATTATGTATCCATTTGTATTTTGACTTTCCTCCAGCATCAAACCGAAAAATAAAATTAATTTCATTATAAAATGTTGCTGCTACACAAACAAGTACTTAACTTTAACACATACAAAACACTTATACATACATTAAAAAAAAAAAAAAAACGAAATGATAAAAACACATAAACAGCTTAAAGCTTTTTGGAATTACCAAAAGAGTCAATTACATACAAGTACACTTTAAGTCGCAACAACAACAACAACAACACACTGTGCTGCAGCGTTTTGTTTAGGTGAGGGTTGGGCTACATCCCAACAAACACGAAGTCAAACCTTTGATATGAAATGACTTTATCATTTGACATCAAACACAATTCTCAAACGTTTTTCAATTGTTTGATTTAACATTTAAATTCAAATTGATAATGATTTGAAAATAAACATTTGACTTCAAATGTTTTATCAATTTGATGTCAAATTGGTATCAAATGTTAAATTCAAATCAAAACTAAACTTGGCAATACTTAAGTGAAAAATAAATGTAAACATTAAAAATGGCGTTTAAAGTAAAATTTTTACTTCGTGGTTAAATGTGTTTTACAAGTGAACGATTTATTTTTTGTGAAAAATAAAAATTATTTGTCATTAAAATGATTAAAAATACGAACTAAAAAAAATAAAACGGGAAAGTGAAGAAATTCTAAGTTCATTGAATGATCAAGGTGCTACAATCCTCAAAATAAAAAGGTGCCAATTATTTCGTCTTTGCACGAATTAGAGGACGGAAAGAACATTATTTCATATTAAAGCTATGGTGCCGAATGTTTATCTCACATTTTATTTAAATAAATAATGAATTTAAATTAAAAAAATACAAAATTTTTATTTATGTTCTACATTGTATTATAATCCACATTTGAAAAACATTTGAGAATTACGTTTGAAAGCAAGTTGAAAATAAAGGCATTTTTCAATTTGAAAATAATTTCCCCTTTTTGTTGAGAACGCTATGATTTTCAAATGATTTTCAAATCATTATCAAACGTTTGATTTCAAATCATTCTCAATTTGAAATCAAACCTCCGTGTTTGTTGGGATGCACATACTACGACATTTTCGATTGAATTTATAAATAGCAGCGATTTGCTTTGCAATAGCATGTGTAAACTACATGATTATGGTTGCTAGATTAAATTGATTAAAAATCATCACATTTTAGCGAAAAACAATAGTGGATATCGTCAAATGGACTTACTTAATCCGCTCAAAGATCGTCCTTGTAAAATAATACTAAGTTTTAATTAATTTTTGGAAATTTTTTTAATTTAAGTTTGTGTTTCCTAAATAGCTTAATTAATTATTCTCGCTTTCATTAACTATTTATAGTTAAAAAGTCTCAACAGCCTGACCTACGATGTCGATCGACAATTTAAGGGAACACCAATAAGTCACGCATTATCGTTCTCATAAAAGCCTCACTACCTTTCGACTTGTCGGTTGTCAGGTTTTACCCTTGGGGGAAAAAAGGAGTACGGATGCCTTCTAGAAGGCCTCTACTTTTCTACTTTTAACGTTATCGATCGCTTGCTTGCGCTCGCTTGCATTGTCAATCGACTTGTCGTGCTGAACATTTGAAGTAAGGCGCAAATCAGCTGTTTGCCGTTGAACAAGTGAAAAGAAAAGTTCAAGTTTTCTTGTCAATAGCAATAGAACCAAAATAGAAGAATATTTGAAATATTGGTGGTATATGTTCCTCTTTATGCAAAACTAACTTTGCTACATAAAGCATGGCTTCAAAAGCTTAAGAGTCTAGAATAAAAAATCCAGTATCATTGTTGTAACATAACTGGAAAGAATGTTTGATGGATCTATTACCAGAATCTTAGCCGTAAACTCTCATGAGCAAAATAAATGCCAAATAAATGTCCGTTGTTATTAAAACTGCTGAGAAATACAAATTCTTGCCAATCCAAAAAAGTATTAAAGCAGCTAAAGAAATGTAAAATTATATTGGAAACTTTTGTAAACTAATACAAAATTTGTAATTTGAAACATCGTTAAATTTTGGGTTTAGATTTGCAAATCATCAAGAGAGCATTTTAGAACCCAAAATCGTTAAAATTATGATCAATAAATAGTCCAATCTGGCAACCGTGAACTTGATATTTTTATAATTTTAGCTAAAAACAGAGAGAGAGAGAATTTGCCGCCAAAGCCTGTTTCAGCCATAACTAAGCAAGAGCGGAAAGCGTTTTCTTGCTGTTAAAAATTCTCATGCCCATACAATTTGTATGAAGCATCCCTAAATAGCGCTTTACAATTGGAAAATCCGATTTTACAGCGCGTTTAATAGTGAAGTTGGCCGCTATTGTTAATAGATAATGGCAATTTAGTTATTTTTTGTCAATCTAGCGGGTTATTCTCTTCTTTTTATTTCTTTTATGTTTAGGTATGGCATATCAGCGTAAAAGCTAAGCAGAAGAAAACGTTCCGCCTTCCGCTCTTGTTTAGGTACGGCTGTTTGCTCATTATTTAGATTAAGAACGCGAGCTTAAAAGTGACTCATTTAACTAACATTTCAAACAAATTTCGATATTTTTTTTTAAATGTTAGTTCAACGAATCACTTTTGCACTCGCGTTCTAAAAACAGGCGGTTAATTTTTAATTAAATTAAAGCTAGTTTTCGCCTTAAAGATCAGCGATTGAATCAGAGTTAATCTTGGGAAGTACATAGTTTTAAAGCAGTCGATTATTTTATTTTGTTTACTAGTCCAAACACCCAAAATTTTGTTTACGTTTAAACGCATCAACTTTTTTTACGTTTTGATGACAATTTTTGAGATTTATTTAAACTGCTGCACTTATACTTAGAAAAAGTAGTCAATTCTTATTACAATGCTAAAAGCTTTTAACTTTAACTAAAAAACGCGAAAGAGGCTTAAAGTTAGATTAATTTTATTATATTATTTACTTATCTAACTCTTAATCCTGGTTAAATCTTAAAGCCAAAAACTCACCATTAAGCCGGAAATCCACATTTTTCGCTGCATACGCACCTGTCAAAAAGTAAAATCTGTGATGTTTTAGGTAGCACGTTAGCTGCACAAAAACGTTGGTCGTCTTAAGGCGTTGAGTGCGAAAGGCTTACTTTTTACTTTTATAAGCGTCACAAGCAGAGATCGAACAAATCAGCGGATTTTGACAAGTAAAATTTTATTTTTACTTGTGGTGAAGCCACATAAAAAGCGTTGCATGTAACTTTAAATGCAGAACGCAAGTGAGTTATGAAAAACATGCAAAGCATAATAACTTTTTGCCATAACTTCATGTGCAATTAAATTTGGAATTGAGACTTAAGTTTACTTCTGATTTGTGACATTAAAAATATTTAGGAATAAAAACTAAAAAAAAAATAACCGCAGAGAAGTGATGATTATATTAAAATTACATTTACAAGTAGAACTGTTGCTATAATTCTTATACGTTTAACAGTTTTATTTGGTTTAATATCTTTAGTTTTTCTAAAATCTTTATGGATGAAGTTTCCTGATGATCTGGCCTAAGCAACCAGTGAAATGCGCATAGGAATAGCTTATCCCATCAACAATAAATTTCAAGTGTTTTTGTCAAGAATAAAAACTGGGAATTAAGCACGAATAACAAAATCTTTTGATGTTACATTTAATGTTTAAAAATGCTCTCCTCCAAAACTATAAAAATAAACTTAAGCACATGTTTCTTATTGCAACAAAAATAATCAAATAACCGTAAATTCTTTAAAAGCTAAAAGGTTTATTTTTCAATAAAATATTTCATTAATTTCAGTCGATCTATGATTTCTGATAATTTTTTTCCAAGTCCATTCGCCATTTTAAGTACACAATTTGACCTACGAGAATGATAAATGATGCAGCACAGTGTAATTGTAATCTTTAACTTACACATACCAAAACAAAATCTTATACGCTCTTCAAAAAAAAAAAAAAAAAATAAACTTCTATAAACTTTTTTAAATGTTTTGTATAAAAAGAAGTTTTTTTGTTGTTACACAACTCCTTTTCTGAGGATGTGTGTTAGATTTATTAAAGAATTCTTTGGAAATTCGTTTTGTTGTTAAGAATTTTAGTAACAGTGTTTTGTGTTTGTTTAAATAAGTTTATCGCATCATGCGTCTTGTGGAGACAAAATTAATGAAATTAAGGGTATTCACTTAAAAAAGCAAATCAAAAAAAATCTTATAAAATTCTTAAAATATTTTCATACTCTATATTCCTTCTAAATTTATATTTTGACACCTTTTTGAAACCTGCCTTATTTAGTGAATACCTTCTTTTACCAAATTTCCATTACTATGTTTAATAGGAAGAAATATCAAGCTTTCCTTCAGGTATCTGTTAAATCATGCATAATATTTTTTAACTACTTTCATGAGTTTATGACTTAGTCGTTCTACATACACACACACACTTATTTTTTTTAAATTTTTTCTTTTATACAAAGACTTATTTACGTTGAAAGAAAAACTAAAATGTACAGAATGGCTAAAAACCGAATTGAAACGAAAACACGCAGCTCTTATATAAAATTTTAACTCATTTTACATTGTGTATATAGAAACAAATGTTGAAAACGCCAAACGCTTTAATTCTAATTAAAGCTTTAAGATACTTTTTTCAAAGAAGTAATCATTTTTTTTGTTAACATTTTCTTTATGATTCATAAACGTTTTTTTTATGTACTTTTTGTAAAGCTTACATTTTTTGTATATACATACACTTTAAGTTTGCACAATTTCATGCAAATATAATAATACAAACAACTAAATTAATCACAAACAGTTACTACCAAGGCGAATTCATCTAATCGGTGGTGGCACACACAATTGTATTTTTTGTTGTTTTCGTTGGTCGACATGTCTGTCAAAAGCACAAGCAAGTTTTGCCACCTGAAAAGTGAATTCGCCTTGGTAACAACTAAACATATATAAAAACTAAGCAAAATGTCACTAGAAAACATGATAAAAGTACACTAATCCCAAAACAAAAAACAAAATTGAGAAAACCAGCATATAGAAACTAATCAATTTTTTTTTTTTGATTTCTTTTAATCTTTTCTTACACTTGTTTAGAGGTGAGGGTGATCCAGAGTTCATTAAACGTCAGGATCAAAAGCGCTCTGACCTCGATGATCAATTGAAAGAATACATCAATGAATGGCGCAAACAGAGAGCCAAGGAAGAAGACGAGTTAAAGAAACTCAAAGAAAAGCAAGCTAAACGCAAGGTCACCCGTGCTGAAGAAGAACAAAAGATGGCCCAACGCAAGAAGGAGGAGGAAGAACGCCGCGTTCGCGAAGTTGAAGAAAAGAAACAACGCGAAATCGAAGAGAAGCGTCAACGTCTCGAAGAGGCTGAAAAGAAACGCCAGGCCATGCTCCAAGCCATGAAGGACAAGGACAAGAAGGGTCCCAACTTTACCATCGCCAAGAAGGATCAAGGCGTGGTAATTATTTCAATTCATCGCATTGCATTTTACTTATGAAGTTTCCTTTTTGTTTATTTCTTTTATTATTATTCTCTCCTACAACAACTAACCCCTGAAATCTTGTACTTTCCTTCATTTTCGAATCCAACACAAAATTTTTTAAAATCTCTTTAAAATTTTCCTTTAAATTCCGTTTACCAAATTACCGACTTTCCAAAAAATAAAAAAACTTTTTTTAATTTTTTTAATTCATTATATATTTTAAACTTAAAAAAAAACTGACGCTTTAAATTTTTTGCAAACAACAACAATCGCAAAACACATTTAAAACACGTGATTTTCTTATTTCTCTTTCTCTTTTTTAATTGTGGCATAAATTTTGGTTGTGTCTTGTGTTATATTGTCTGTCTATCGAAAATACGCAAAAAACCAAATTGTTCTTTTGTCTTTATGTGTATGTGTAACTGTCTATGTATTTGTGTAATATGCTTAAAAAAATGTAGTTGGGTCTTTCCTCCGCCGCCATGGAACGTAACAAGACTAAGGAACAATTGGAAGAAGAAAAGAAGATCTCTTTGTCGTTCCGTATTAAACCTCTTGCCATTGAAGGCTTAGGCGAATCCGCTTTGCGCGAAAAGGCCCAAGAATTGTGGGAACTTATCGTCAAATTGGAAACTGAAAAGTATGATTTGGAAGAAAGGCAAAAACGTCAGGACTACGATGTAAGTTTTAAAAAACTTTGAATCTAAAATTCAATTTGTACTTAAATATTGTTGTACTTTTGCAGTTGAAAGAATTAAAGGAAAGACAAAAACAACAGCTCAGACACAAGGCCTTGAAGAAGGGTCTTGACCCTGAAGCCTTAACTGGCAAATACCCGCCCAAGATTCAAGTCGCCTCCAAATATGAAAGACGTGTAGATACCCGCTCCTACGATGACAAAAAGAAACTCTTCGAAGGTGTAAGTATTTGCCTAAAAATATGTTGTTGTTAAATTTCTTAACTTTTTTAGTCTAATGGGGAAAATTGTGTATGTAATTGTTTTGTTGGATCTATAAAAAATTTTTTATTAATTTTTTTTTTAAAATTAAACTCTTAAGGGTTACAATACGCTTTATAAGGAGACTGCAGAGAAAATCTGGCAAGAAAGACAAGAGAGATTTATGCAACGATCAAAATGTAAGCTTTTCTTTACACACTTTCTCTTTCTCTCTCTCCCAAATATCATTATAGTGCTCTTTCTCTCTATGTCTCACTGTGTCTGTGTGACAATTTGACTTCAATTGTCATTTTATGTTTTATGTTGTGATGTTTTGTCATACGCAAGCAAAATACGACTTGCTTTAATACAAAAAGTCTTGATTTCTTGTTTTCCTAGTTTTTGTTGAATTAACCCAAATAAATTGTTCATTTGAATTGAGGTTTTTCTTAAACTTCAAAATATTTACAATAAAACAAATTCTTATTCCAACTACTACATAACATTAATCCTTAGTATAATTCTTATGCAAAAAAAAAAAACTTTACAGAAAAAACAAATCAAAAATACAAATATATGCTGCTTGCAGGAGCAAACGGAACAAAAAAACTTTGTTGATGTCTTTCAAAATTACATTATAATGCCGAGAAGCATTAGTTTTCGATATGATCACAGAGAACTAGACTTTTGTGGGACCTGGTAGATTATGGACCGATCATGATTTATATTGATAGTGTGATTTCCAGTCTAATAAAAGCCAACTCGACCAGATGTTACAACAGCAGCGTTATTTGTTATATTTTTAGACGATTTCCGAGAGTAGACTTTATATAAGACCTGTGGTAAATTTTGGACCGATTATTAAAGTTATTTTCGGGAATACAAAGTTTATTATTAATACAATTTCCGTATGACGTGCTACATTCCCAGTTTTTTGTTGAGGGAAAGCTAGCTTCTATGCGCATTTCATTGGTTGCTTAGACCAGCTCATCAGGAAACCTTTTCCAAAGATTTTAGAAAAGCCAAAAATATTAAACAAATAAAACCCTAAAGCGAATAAGAATTATAAACACTCTAAGTCCTACTTGTAACAATATCAAAGTTTAAACAAAACACCAACAATAAACAGTGAGTTTATCATTTCGTATAGAATTGTTTGGTGTTATTTCTAGACATATTTACAAAATAGAAGTCTAGTTTCTGTTCTAATGAAACTAAATTAGAGCCAATTTCACCACAATATGATTCGTAAAGGCTTAAAGCATATTAAAGTGCTCCCGAGAGTGGGATTTATATACATAATGTATATAATAAATTTGAGAGCGACATTTACGAAATGATAGCGTGAGTTCTAGTCCTACAAAGCTAAATTGAATTAAATTTTATTGAAATATTCATAACTGTTTTTCCACTAAGCCCATAGGCCAAAAAAGAACTTGAAATAATTTGACATTAAAATCGTTCTTTACTGTTCAGTTGTTCGGAGTTTTTGTAACAGACGGATATACAGGCATAGTTAAAGTGTCTTACTCACTTACTCAACAGACTATGAGGCGAACTCAGAGGAAATGCTGTTATGTCAAGACGAGGACTTTCTTGATCTTGATATCAAGCGACTGCTTTAATTGTGACACCTGACCCCTGCGCTTGAAGTAGGTTTTACTATTGTGAATAAGAAAGTTTGACAGATGGAATTCGCCCTATTCTAGTTAGTGTAACAGCGGGAGCTCGATATCAAGATAAAGAAAGTCGTCCTCTTCATCAAATTGTATTTCCTCTGGTTATTTGTCAGGCAAATCACACTATTATTGCGCTGATCATGTAAAGCTGCGATCGGCAACCTATGTATACTATCACATTCCTGCGATCGGCAACATACACTATTACATTTTGCGATTGTATGCGTTGTATGAATTTTACATATGTTGTTGTTAATGTTATTTAATTCTCTTCAATGTGTGTACACACGTATGTAATAAAAGAGTATAAAAGAGAATAAAAGAAAAAACGCGGCGCCCGGATTTTGCCGATCGCAGATGTAAAGAGACGAATATATTATAACATTATTGCGGTAATATCAAACATTGCCTTTAAAAATAAAAGTTATCTGTGATTATATCAAAATAATATAACTCCTTGTGCAGGGAACAAATAGCGGCATTTAAAACTAATTAAAGTTTACATTAAAATTTTATTACAATTTCAATTACACAGCACATTTGCTCAGTATAAACAATTAAAAGCAGGATTCGTAAATATTAACGTTTATTTGAATTTACCCAGTTTAAGTCTAATTTCCTAACAATTCCTCAAAATTTTACAAAAAACACAACAAAACAAAATACATATATTTTAGCTCAGGGGGGTCTTTCAACATTCAACACTTTACATTTTTTAAAAAACACACTTATAAACGAATACACCATCTTTCTTTCTCTCTCTTTCTTTGGACATTTAAAATGTTGGTTGGGTCTTTTAATTTTATGATGGCGTTAAATTTAATCATTCGTTACATGTTGAATGTTACGTAAAATATTTAAATCTGTGTGCATCTTGTTGTATCTCTCTCATAAATGCTAAAAACCCATTAGGGCTGGGAAGAAATCGGCAAAGAGGTCAATGAAAAGATCTGGAACGAAAGGAAGGAACAATACTCTGGCCGCCAAAAATGTATGTATAACTTGACTAATACAACTCACGAATCTCATGTTTGACTTAACAATAAAATAATATATTTGAACTGTCTACTCGTTTTTTTTCCAATTTTTGAATTTTGTTAAAAATGCATCAAAATAATTTTTTGTTTTTTTTTGAATTTTTATGTGAAGCGAGAGAATTTTTTTTTTTAATTTTTAATAAGAAATTTTACAAAAAATTTTAATAAATTTTTTTTCTTCTCATAGCCAAATTGCCCAAGTGGTTCGGCGAAAGACCCGGCAAAAAGGCTGGTGAACCCGAGACACCCGATGGTGAAGAAGATGCCAAGGCTGATGATGATATCGTCGAGGATGAAGATGAAGTCGAAGAGGAGGTTGTGGAAGAAGAGGAAGAAGAAGGCGAGGAAGAAGAAGAAGAGGAGGAAGAAGAAGAGGAAGAAGAAGAAGAGGAGGAAGAAGAAGAGGAAGAAGAGGAGGAGGAAGAAGAAGAGGAAGAATAAATTAATTTAACTACATTTAATAAAACTAAACAAAAAAACCAACAAAAAATCAATATAGTTATTATTAGCTTATTCTTACCACAACTACAAAACCAAAGCAAAAAAAAAAAGAAAAATTTATTATATTTTCAAAAAATATTAAGAAAGGATTTTACACATTTCTCCAAATAAAACATGAAAACAAAATTTGTAAAACAAGAACAGCAACTTATTTTCATCACTAAGAACGTTTTAAGTAAGGCTTTTTTAAACGCTCTCTCTCTCTTTCTCTCTTAAAGAAAAAAAGGAAAAAAAAAACATCTGCCTACTATATATTTTACATATTAAACTCTCTATCTCTCTCGTGTTATTTGAAAGAATTTATAAATGTAAACTATTTTTAATTTTTAATAAAATTTTTACTACAAACACCTACAAAAAAAAAGAGATCTTAAATCTAGCCATAGATTTGCTCTTACAACGAAACACAATTTACAGTTATTAGATAGTTCCACCAGGTGATGTACTCTTTCATAAACACACTTACACATACTGACACGTGTATACTTGTCGACAAATGAGAGCTTCATTTGCCGTTAAAATCTCTACCAACACATTTGTTTTTTCAAAAACTCATTAAACACACACACACACACAAATTTCCTACTCGAAATTCCTGTTATTTCTTATTTAAGTTTTATTTTTCATATTTTTTTTTAAACATTTTTTTTAGTTAAATAAAGAATTTATTTTTAAATAAATATTATAAAACAACAAATAAAATTCTGAAAAAAAATTGTGCAAATATAAAACCGAAAAAGCTTTTGCTTGCCTGCATCTTAACAATCCTTTAAACACATTCATTTTAAGTCCAAATTGGCCAAGAAAATAACAAACAAACAAAACAACATTTTCTACCATAATAATAGACTAAAGTAAAGGAAAAGCACTCTCATTTATAAAAAAATTATAACAAAAATCCTTCGCAAATACGTACTTGCAAACGAGCTAGGGAACGAGGCAGCAAAGAAATAATAAAGTTTTTTTAAATGGTTAAATTATTTTTTTTATTTGTTTTGTACATATTTTGTTTGTTTGTTGTTGGTTAACGAGCCAACTAAAAGAGGAAACATAATGAAAATGTGATTTAGTGGATTTCCTGTATTTTCTACACAACAAAATGTGAATAACAAATGATTTTAGAATATTAAAAACACACCAAACATCTAGTACGTCGCACAAAAATATTTATGAGCTTTTTATTAAGGGCATATAAACTAAATAGACCGGAAATTAAAGCTGAATTAAAAATGGTCAATAAATATTTTGATATTGGTTAAGTTAGTAAAAATTTGAGTATGTAACATGTGTTTATGGCGAAAGGTTATTTATAAATTATAAAAGGTGGGATTTTCCTTTAATAATTTACAATAAAAGTAAAAACACAAACCACATACGTTAAATTGTGGTCAGTCTATTTGATATAATACAATTAATCGTTATTTGTGTTGAGTAACCATTTTAAATAGTTTTTTTTTATTAAATTATAAACGAATATTGTTGTATAAACATGTGTACATTTGTATCTATCAGGGGTGTGCTGGAAATCGCAAACGCAAAACGCAAAACGCAAGAATTTTAAAAGTCGTTTTTTAGTAAGATTTCTGTAATAAAAGAATTTTATGACAATTATTATACAAACATTACTCTATTAAACTGAATTTTATAACAAAAATTATAAACATTTTTAAAAAGTGTATTATAAACAGCCTCCAAGTTCTTGCGTTTTGCGTTTGCGATTTCCAGCACACCCCCCTATATATATAAAAATAAGTTGCTTTGTGTTAGTAATTGATGTTCTAAGTAATGCGTGAACCGATTTTGTTTCTGCAAAGTTCACGTGGAAGGTGACGTCCAAGGTTTTTGTGTATCAACGGTCTTTAAATGTGTATTGGTTCATGAGTTATAGCCAGTTTAGTGAACACTGCATTCATTCCAAAACATGTATTTTTTTGCATGAAAATTTTTCGAATTTGACTTAATATTTTGAAAAACTGAAATTCAATTAGTTTTTAAATTCATTACAATTCGACTTTAGTCAAACCATTACTTTAATTTAGCTACTCAGGTATAGTAAATCACATCTTCATGAGTTATATCCATTTAAGTGAACACTGCTTTCATTTCGAAACATGCATTTTTTCGTGCATGAAAATTTTGCAAATTTAAGTTAATATTTTGGGAAATTGAAAGGCATTACAGCCACTTTGTTAGATGGTGGTCGCACAGCACATTCTGCTTTGAAATTGCCATTGAATTACCAATTTAATGAAACTCCCTCATGTAACGTTTCAAAAACATCTGAAACGGCAAATTTATTGAAACGTTGCGGTTTCATTATTTGTTATGAATGCGAATAAGAAATCTGTTGAAGCTTTGGAAAGAACAATGAATGACCTTAGCGGAAATTCAGAGTTGTTTGATGGTGCCTTGATTTTATGGATCGACTGCTGCCGATGAAATAAACGTTTGCTTAAAGTTTTCATGCTTATGGAGATTTGTAAAAACATTGAAAATCACTACTAACGTTCGTGTTCGAATGATCCATCTGTTGATAAGTTCCCTAAGCAATTGCTGAAAATTGGGAATGGTGCAATGCCTGTTAATGACACTGGATTGCTAACATTGTCACATGATTTTTGCCATTTCGTACAGTCAAAAGAGAAATTTATTGAACGTGTGTTCCCTAACATAGCACAAAAATATACATGCCGTACATGGTTGAGTGACAGAGCAATTTTAGCGGCAAAGAACAAAGATGTTAGTGAATTGAATATGGCTATACAATCAAAAATTCCTGGCGAATTGGTTTCGTACAAGTCTGTGGATACTGTAACCAATGTAGAAGATGTTGTGAATTTTTGAATTTGTTGTATTTACCAGGATTGCCTCCGCATAATCTTCAATCTTTGGCATTTACAGTCGAATCTTAAGGCTCAGTTAGGCGAACGTTGCTGTACCCTTAATGTACCGCACCGTACTGTAAGCACGTTGGTGCACTTATAGAACGTTTAAAAACGTGTCATATGTTTTCCCATACATAAACAAAAAGCAATGGTATACATAAAACAAAACACACAGTGATGGGAATCAAAAATGTTCAAATGGTGACCGTTGTGCAGAAAAGGTACCACGTGATTTAAATGGTATTAAAACAGTATTTTGTGTATGTAAAAAATGTTAATAATTTAATATTTATATTATAGATTTACAATAAACTAATTTGTATTTTAGCATACATATATACATTTTTAGCATACATGTATTGTAAATGCGCATACACCAAACTAGGTTTTGATACCATTTAAAGCCTTTTATATGTTTCACATTTCCATTGTATGTGTATGTATGTATATGCATTTGTTAACTTTAAACATATGTATATTTGTATATTTGGAAATATGTTGTATTGTAAGTTGTTTTGTCGCAATTCCATATATAAGCTGAAAAAATACCAAAAAAAAAGAGCAAAATTACCCGCATTTAATGTAACATACAAGCCGCCCATCATTGTCTTACAAATGTCACGTAACAACGGCATGAAATTCTATTTTAAACAGATTGGTACGTTGCAACTACGGTACATTACATTTCGGTAAGCTTTTGTATTAGTTTTCATATAACAAAAAGCGAACAGCTGATGGATACAATACAGATACGGTACAGATACGGTACAGCAACGTTCGCCTAACTGAGCCTTTATAGTATGATACATCAAAGTTTTTGTCTTGAGATGTTTGGTTTGCCACAGTTTTGTAAAACTAGAAATTACACTTTAAAATTCATTGAAGATGGGTCCATAATTAACCATAGGCTCTTTATAAACAACACTCTTCGAAAACACCTTAAAACGCCTAAAACCGTTACGAATAACGTATTGTAATAGAAAGGGATGCGATTTCCATGCAAATGCATGTTTTTTTTCGATAGTCTAAAAACGATGTCGACCAATTATCCTTCCGAATCATTTAATTCGCGTTAAAATGGCATCGATTTATTTTTGCATATTGTTGCATATTATGATGAAAAGGCATATTTTTGCATATTTTGGCTTTAAATTCATATTTTAAAATTTTTTTACATTTTCATACTATATAAAAAAGTTCTTCACAAAAAAAGTCCTACACAAAAAAAAAATTAAAATTGGAAAATCAATTAATAGTTTGGTTTGAGCTCTAGTAATATGCATAAAAAGTTATTTAACATTTGTATTTTGCAACTACCGATATAAGGTTGAAACAATTTCTAAATTAGAGGGACTTAGTTTGCCTAATAGTCAGCTCAAATTAATTGATCTTGCAGAAAATCAAATAACCAATTTGGAAGGAAGAATTGCCCAAGAAATTAAAATAAAACCTAAAACGTTTTGCAAAAAAATGTAGGGTTTCAAAAAATAAAACAAATGCACCTAGAATATACGGCTTACCCAAAATACATAAGGAAGGGACACCCTTTCGAACTATTGTGTCGTCAGTTCAAGTACCATGTTACCAATTATCAAAATACGTTGGTAATATTCTTAAAGTCATAATTTCTGACAAACATAATGTTAAAAATTCGCTACGGGTAAAGGAGCAACTGAGCGGCGTGAAAATTAACAATAATGAAACTATGATATCGTTTGACGTGATTTCACTATTCACGAACATCCCAATTCAGACGGCAATAAACACAATTATGAAAAAATGGAGTATTATTAAAAATCATACTAATGTCCAGCTCACAATTTTTAAGAATACTCAAATTTTGTCTAAATGACAATAATTATTTTATGTTTGGTGAAAATATTTATACTCAAATCTTTGGTATGCCAATGGGGAACCCACTATCACCCACTATAGCGGATATCATACTTGACAACCTACTTGACGATGCAATTACTGAACTGGAAAATGAAAATATTTACATTAAATATATCGCCAAATATGTAGACGACATTTTAGCGATAACTCGCATAGAAGACAAGGACACAATTCTGTCAATTCTTAACAAACAACACCCTAAAATACAATTTACTACTGAGATTGAGAAAAACGGAGAAATCGCGTACTTAGACTCAAAAATTATTCGCAAAAATAATAAGATTCTGTTTGATTGGTACACTAAAGAAACATCTTCAGGAAGGTTAATGAATTACCACGCTACACAACCCAAAAATCAAATTATAAACACAGTAAAAAATTTTATTTCTAGGGTATACCATATAAGTGATACACAATTTCATAATAAAAACAAACACATTATAACAAACATTTTAAAAAACAATAGCTTCCCCACCAAACTCACATCTACATTGATAGACAATACGATTAAACAATTGGATAAGGACAAAAATAACCACAACAAATCTGCAAACATAGAAAAAGAAGAGAACAAATTTTGCAGTGTACAATACATACCTGGGTTAACCGATAATAATAATATACGGTCGTCAATAAAAACAAAAAACATCTGTTTTGCATACAAACCCAATTTGACATTAAGTACAATTTTTTCTAGAGTTAAGGCGCCAATTAATAAACAAAAACAAAGTAACATTGTATACGAATTACAATGTAAAGGAAATGACAAACAGCCATGCGAGCTAATTTATATAGGAACAACAAAACGTACACTGGAGACAAGAATGGGAGAACACAAGATGGACATAATGCGGAGAAAAGAGACAAAAGAACTAGCACAACACATCCTACATACTGATCACACAATTAGGTTCGATGATGTTAAAATTCTAGATAAAGAAAATAAAGAAAGAAAGAGGTACACAATTGAAAGCCTAAGAATCCAACAACAAATTAATAGAACAATGAATTTAAAGGAAGACACGAACAAAATAAATGCGAGCTATATTGTTGCCATTACTTAAGCTGTGATATATTTAAAGTTTAAAGTAATATGTATTTTTTAAATATTAAAATTAATTTTTATATTTGTATGATCCTGAGTACATCTAAAACTTTTTAATGTGATTAAATTTTCATATTGTAAGTCTTTAATGTTTATGTGGTACATTATTGTATTTATTTTATTGTTTTTATAATTTTTAAATAGACAATCCCTTGAAAAAGTCGACAAACAATCGACGAAACGTCGGGAACAAAATATTGTAATTAAAAATTGAATTTTATTTACATTGAAGAAATTTAGGCCCTATTAGCTTGACAAAAATAATATTCAACAAATTTCAACTTTTTTTGAATTAGAAAATAAATATTCTACATTTGAATTTGCTTCCTTCAAGTGCGTTCCTATAACTTCGGTTGACGTTGAGAGATAATTTGCCATGCACAAAAGTTTATGCAAACAAAAATTTAAAACAGTTATTTAAGTTTTTGAAAATATTGTACCTTTGAATAACCAAAGAATTTTTTTATTTATTTTGTTTTAAATAAAATTAAAAAAAAAACTTTTTTATTAAAAATGTTTAAGTTTTCAGTGCATATTTTTTATGTTGTTAACGCATATTTTATTTGATGCAAAAGAGCAAATGAAAAATCTGTGGTTTTCATGGGCAACCGCGTGTGTCCATTTTTTCGATTTTAAGATGTTGATAACATATCGTAGCACTTTTATAAAATATAATGAAATCTTTGTGTGTTTTGTTGTTGGATTTTACAAAAAGACCATGATATTTTGCATTTACACTATTACATCACTAATACTTGAATGAACTCCGCTAATATTTTAATTTCTTTAAACTTATTTTTTTTATGGAATTTTATCTTTTAATTGTTTAACCGCTCACAAATAAAAAAAACGACACAACTGCTTCAAAATTATTTTACAAATGGCGCTAACATAATATGATTAGAGTAAAAATAGTTTGATTGCATCTGAAACATAATATGATAAATGCATAGAAAGTTATCATGTTATGGCTATTTAATATCATGATATGGTTGTGAGAAATATACTATGTTTAGAAAGTTATCATAATTAAGTTGTTAGAAAAATAATTATTTTTCGGTCAACAATACTCAAATTCATAATTGCGATAAACATTGATATGTTTAGAGTAACTATAATGTTGTTGATATTTAATAAAAATAACAATTATTTGTGTACGACAACAATATATTGTTACATTAAACATAGTATTGTTGCCGTAACCATGCCCAACCATATTTTTTCTCTGCGTGTAGGTGCAGAAATAAATTCCCTGCTATGTACAGACCTGATATTTTTAAGATCACCCTCTGATTAATTTTGCTGCTGGGAAAAATATACTCTTTCGTTGTTACGTGTCATTGGAACTGTGTGCTTTAAAAATATATGTGGGTCTTCTCCGTGGCAATGACACGTTAAACGATTGGAAATAATTGCAAAAGGAGAAAAATATTTCCTTGTTATTTGATATAAAAACGATATTATGATTTAATTTAAATAACTCTGCGAATAGTCTGTGCCAATTCTCTTAATTTTTCTATTGACAAGAGAATTTGTTGCACTAAATTGTTTGCCTTCTTAATTAACTTATTTGTTACGTTTCAAAAATGTTTAATTGAAATAAGCAAAATTATTAAGATTTTTTTTACATATGCTTAAAAACTTTAATTGTTTTAAATAACTTTTAATATATAATAAAATTAACTTTTTCTACTACATAAATTTATTATATTTATTTAAGCTTTATCCTGTTGCTTTTATATAAAAATAAAAAAGAGTGTTTAATTCTATAATATTTTCTAAAATTTATTTATGCCATGATAAATCTGTTCCTTTAAATAAATTTTAAGAAATTTATGATATGATATCTATGTATAAAGTTTCTAAGGAGATAAACTATCTAAACTTTATGTGAGAGCTCATAAGTACACATGAAGACTTACACAGACATATCCATTCACGTACTCATACATTGCACACTGGGCCAGAACAAAGTTTTTTGGGAAACATATCTGCCAGTTCTAAGCGGCTAGACCGATTGATATGAAAGTTATAATATAAATAGCAGAAGTGTGTTTGGGTTAACGTTTTGAGGGTGGTTCCCACATACCGCTCTAAAGCCGCCCTATGAATTAGAAAATCTCGAACATAACAAGTTTTTGAATGCTCGACTTGATTTACGTTTCTAACGAAATTCTTTTATTTATTGTCACAACAACAATTCCACAAACAAAACGCTAGTAAGAAAATAAAAATCGCCAAACCATATAAATTAAGCAATACAAATACAACTACATATGTGGTAAAACCAAAACTAAATATATGGAATAGAATTTTGTAAAATTTATTTTATTAAACTATATAAATTTATTATTGGTGTTGGTAACAAAAAAAATAGTTAGTGTTGGTGTGTACAAAAAAGTTTCGCTCTGTCGACAACCACAGCACAAGCGACTGATTTTGGCATTTGTGGTCGCACAAAATTTCTAAGTGGTGCGCAAATTTGTATGAAAGCTGTTAGGTTATCGTTCGCTTCGATCGATTTGTTGTGCTGAAAACTGTTAATGGGGCGAAAATAAGCTGTTTGTCGTTAAAAATGCAAACGAACGAGAGCGGCCGATATCGTGGGCTAGGCTGTAATACTTTTGTTAACCGTGGTTTATGTTTTGTTACTTTTGTTCACGAAATACGTGTTGAATGTAGCATCTTGTTTTCACACATTAGCACTTCACTACCATGAAACGCTGTCTGTCTCTTTCTTCGAAAACTGCATCTGCAAATGATTTAGGCATTTTTCTGACGTTACTTTTTTCACCTATATGTGATCTGTGGTACCGTATTTATTTAGTTTTTACAACAATAATGTGTGATTTAATTAAAATTTAAAAAAAGACTTGAAATTTTTTTTTAACATTTTACAGTTTTTTATTAAAAAAAAATAGCGAAAATTTGTGAACAAAATTTCAATTTTCCATTCCCGATTTTAAGAACTGGTGACATATCATAACAATTTTTTTTACACTTTTATACATTTTAAATATATTTAAGTTTTTGAGATGTCGTAGTACTCAGTATTATAGTGTAAAAGGCCCTTTAATATCATTCATATGTTGACTTTAATAGCAATCGAACGAGCCGGTCAGAAATAACAAATTTACTTTCCAAAAATGTTGACTCTGCCCCAATGTGCATAGTAAACATTAAGTTTTAAGATAGCAATATAGAATTGAGATAAATAGATACTGATTCATGTCCCCATAGAATTTATTATCCTTACATATTTGTACTTTCATAACAAAGATTCTAATGTTTATAATACATTTTATTTGTCGTATTTTATTTTCTTGTACGTACGATTGCATTATTATTTTTTATTTTATCTTTCTATCTAACAGTGAGACAAGAACAAAAAACGCTTATTGACTTAAGTCGAATTTGATGTGCAAGTGAGTGTTGGTATGTATTTCAAAGTAACAGTAAAACTTACGGGAAAAGGACAGAATTGGAACTTTAACCTACTGCATTTAATACTTTATAGGAAAAGGATTACAGCTGTTTTAAAAATATTTAGAAATTCCTAACAGTATAGCGGTTATAAGGGGAAAAAGATATTCGATATAACTGACAATAAAACACTTATGTATGTCAATTATTACTCGTAATAGCTCCTAATTAGAAAACTTATATAAAACACTTGATTTTTACTTCGTCTAGATTGCTTTACTTTGGACTTTGCAACAAAATACTCGAAAACAATTTCAGTTTCGGTCAATTATTTCATTAACTATACTCGGCAATAAATTTCCATGTTTTTCCTACTCTTGAGCATTGAATCAAAGTTTTAATAATTTGAATTTAATATTATAAAATAAATAATTTTCTACAATTCGTAAACCTGTTTCAAACATAAACGACATTTTCGTATTTGGTGACCCTTCGTCTTTTTGTTGCAAACCACAAGCGACAATTTAACTTTTAAGCTTTTAACTCAAATTTAGTTAACTAACCAAGTCCCCATCATATCTGAGGTCTTCGAAAAACCTATTTAAACAGGTACACAGACAGACAGACGGACATCGTTAAATCAAATCGTTTCTTAAAAGGACCCAGAATAAATATATATACTTTATCGGGTCTAAGATCAATGATGTAAAAATTACAAATCGAATGATAAACTAAATTGCATTTAAACAAATTAAATTTGGTGTCTGTTTCTTAAAAATGTTGCTCCCGAAAAGGGTGAGTTTTTTAGAATAAAACAAGTCAAAATTTTTAAGAAACAGACACCAAATTGCATTTTTTTAAATAAAATGTCACATTATTATACACCATTATATGTATATACCCTTTTCCCTTTGGTGAAGGAAAGAAAATGGAATATCAATCGGCCACCGCTTTAACAATTTTGCATACAGTTTTTTTTGCCTATCCAAGCAAAAGTCTCCAATTTTGGTACGTCCCAGTAAAAAACGTGCTCCAAAAGGAGCAGGGTTTTTGTATGAATTCATACCTCAAATCGCTTCAAACCTGCTGATGGGATGCCTGATTTTTGTATGGGGTGTTCCCGGTTTGGAGGACTATTTTCTGCTGACAATAAGCGCTTCTTTTAACATGCAAACAAAGGGCTCCTAGAGTGCTTTTTTTAAGGGCTAACTATATTAACATATTCATTGCTGTTTTGCTTTTACTTGTTTAAATGCTTTTTTTCAATCATTTTCGTAAACCATAATATATTTTTTTCGCTTAAAACGCCTCTTCGTTGTCTGCACTAAAATAGCAGCTTTTTCGTATGTTTTATTCGTTATCATTTACTGCTTTATAAGAGCTCTCTAATTGAAGCGCTTCATTATGCGCTTTTCCTCTGTAGTGCTTCAAAAACCCCAAATTTTTTTTACTGGGATATACTTTCTAGAGTTAACAAAATAAGCATGCCAAATTTCATCAACATCAACCACGCCCACAGCCCAAATATAATTGTAAGCAAAATTAGTCCAAAATAATCATTTCATAAGCTACATACTCTAGTTCTACTTATGTATGGATCAGATGACGCAAGCAAACGATGCAGTACATCAGTATATGTTAAAGGTCTATTGCACTTTCTGGAAAACATACTTGTGCTTCCTCGGAGAGCATACCAATTACTGCTGCCTCAAGTATGTCTTTTCCATGTATTAGTATTTTATAGACCGTAACAGCCATTAAGTAGCAGTTATACTTCTTAACAAAGATCTCAGCCTTATCTCCAAAGTTTAAAAAACTGCGGTTAAAGTAAAAAAAACCGCCATTTCTTTATTTGTCATTAGCCAAAACTGTTGCTTTTACTTCGGATCTATTCAATTTAAACAGTCGCTGTCAAACAAACTCAAAATGCGTAAAGTTGTACACACATTTTCGTTTTTTGTTTGAAAGTTTTTGGTTGCGACTGCAGTTTTTAAACCCTTCTTATCCCACACAATTTTTTATGTTTGTCGTTTTTATTTTGTTTTTGCTTTCTCATATTTTATTAGTGTATATTTGCAAATATGAAAGCATACATGCAAACTTTAAAATATTTCAAAGTTTCAAACAATTTTTTAATTGTTTCAATAAACTGTGTTGATTGAAAAAAATATTTTGATTTGTGTTTACGTTTTATAAAGTCGCTTTTGCTGGTGGTCAAATTTCAATTAAATCTATTGATTTTAACTCATCAGCAAGATAAGCTCAAACTTACAAATATGTTAATTGGTATGATAAATTCGTTTGCAGGCGGAAAATCAGTACGGACTTCAATTGTTAGTACAAATTTATAACTAATATGTTCATTGAGCTCGATATTTAAGCTCGTATGTTAAGGGAAAATGTTAAGAACAAAAAACTAATCGTGGTCGGTCATACATTTTATCCCCCTAGGGGCGACTCTTTGGCAGGTTTCGGACTTTTCTTCAATATATTTCTAGTCTGTATTTAAACTTTTTTATGGGGGCCCCCTAAAGGAATGGAGATTGCGAGTAGGTATGTTAGAAATAAATGATTGAGATGAAACCATTTTCTTTATTATTGTACACACCTTTCATTTATTTATATTTTTACCTAAAATGCAAAAGGGCATAACTAACCAAAACTTAAAACACGACTCTTTAATTGATTTTGTACACTGATAGAAAAGGCGTCATAACGCTGATGTATTTTGACATCAGTACTATGACAAGTGTCTTCGTTTTTGACCCCATGACACTTTTCATAATAGTGGTGTCAACTTTAACATCACTTGGTCAAAGTGTCATCAGGGTCAAAATGAAATTATGTCATCAATGGGATTATACACCGCCATCACATAAATGACGAACATGTCCTTAGTGCGATGACGCAGTAACATCGGAGAAAGGACACATTAGCATCAATTTAATGACAGTTTGTCATTAAGTCAAAGTCATTGGAATTGACTTAAGTCAAAGTGAGAGAATATTATTATTTACTTACCCGTTACATATGTTTGTTTCACGTTTGTTGAATTACGACCTTTGTTTACAGCAGAACTCTCAATAATAGGACACCAGAACGATGCCCCATATGGTTTTCGTAATCATTCTACTTTAAAAAATTGTTGTATTTAACTAAATAATTAAAAAAAAAGAATATAGGAATTTTTGCTTCTTATAACACATGGTTATCATGAAAATAATGTTAATAATATACAAAATGTGGCATCGAATTGATGTCACTATAGTCATAAAATAAATGACACGTAAAAAATGACAAAATTGTACGAAGATGTTAGTCATTGGATTGATGTTACTTTTTGCATCATTGATGCCATTTGTAGTAACATTGATGTCACAATTCTGATGTTAGGGCATCATCAATATGCAGATGCATTTTTCTATCAGTGTATCAACATAAAAAACCACAGCAAATTTAGTTATCTTTCGATCAAAATTAGCGATATTGTTAACATAAAACAAACGGCCAAATATTAAGTAATAATCGCTAAAGATCTAACTAGCAGTTTGATTAATATGCATTATTATCAACTGTCAAAACATCTGGTAGGGTTTAAAAGTGAAATAGAAGAAAAATAATTTATAAACAGCTTTAGGGAATTTATCATTTTAAATTGATTTTTGCTTCTCTTGTGTAATTTTCAAAATGTTAGATAGGGTCTTCTGCGTTTTAGGTAACGCTCTAAACTTTAATACTGATACCGTTCAAAAAGAATTCTTATGTATAAATTAAACAACAAAAAAAAGTTCTAATTTATTTCAAACAGTATCCTTTTAATAAACACTTACCTGTATTAAAACTAATCTACTATAAAAACATAAATTTGTATATATTTAGACAAGCACACATCAAGTACTTAGTTACTTTGATAGCTCTATATAAAGATATTTCGATGGGTGAATTTTCCTCATCCTCTATTCTAAGTCTTTTGTAGTTACTCATGTTTTTGGCAACTTCCTTCCAGTAATTCAAGCGAAAACATATTTATGAGGTCAAGTCAATTCTCATCTATTTTACAACTAAATAGAATAGAAAACCAGAAAAACACCAAGAGGAAATACACATACACCCATAAACATACATGCCAATAAATACATACCCAACAAGCAAAAAATTGACTTTATAAAAGCAACGTGTCTTTCTTGTGGTATCAACGATATTGAGATATGAAGAAAAAAAATTTTCTTTTTTTGTTAATAAAGCTATTATTTTTACAAAGTTATTAAGCAATTTCTTATCGTTGGGTGCTTAAAAAATGTTTTTATTGTAAATTGTATTAAATTTTAGGTCAAACTTATTAGTTTGCTGGGATTACATACATAAACTTTTTAGAAGAAGACAAAGAACGAAATGCGGCCGCGTTTACATTTCCATTTAACTGCCATTGTTTGTTGGGTGAAGTGTTGCCAGAATGTAAAAAACAACCCTATCTGTAGGGTTTTCTGAATTGAAAGAGTAGCATCAACAGAAAGAAAACCACTCGGGATAAATCAAGTTTTGTATGTTTACTTTAAGTGCGAGGCGTACTCAAAAATTCAAGTACGAATAACACTTAAACGTACTCAAAACAATCCTCAATGGGACTACTTTTGAAAATCAATCCCTGAATTTTTTGAAATAAGTATAAATTACTAGAAAAAAAAAGATTAAACTTTTCGTTGTGTTGTGTCTATACACATTGAAAAAAGGTCTGGCCAGACTCAAGTGTACCACGAAGGGTTAAAAAGTAAATTTGAACTCTTGCTCCTCATTTAGTTTATATTCTTGGTTAAATATGTACAAAATATTTCTAAAGTAAAAACCATATCGGTCGTGATGTTGGTGTTTTATCATTCTGTAAGGAGTAATACAAGTAAGTAAATCAACCATAATATTTTTTCTTTCTAATTCGGGATAAAATCAACTTTATAAAACTTGAATCAAGCGCATTTTGAGATTGATTGAAACTTAGTTTTACTTTTATCAATCTCATTTTCGGATTATTTCAAGCAGGTTTGTCAGATTTTTTGGAGCTCCATCGCCAAACCGGATGTCAGAAATCGCCAAAAATCCCTAAACGTCAATTTTGTTCATGTTTCGTACTATTTTTTTTTATTTTTAAATAAAATTTTGCATACAAAAAAGCTAATTTAAAATTTCAGTCAAAAATCGCCAAAAACTGAGAAAAAATACAAAAACGTCGCCAAAAGTAACTTTAGCAAGTTAAGTTTCTGTTATTTATTTTTTTAAATAACATAAAATGAAGATCATATATTCAGTTAAAAGAACTTAAATAAAGTACACAAATCTATAAGATCGTACACTTCAGCCTCATTGATTTCATTTCTAGTGTTTTGGCCTGCATACATACTAAATATGAGATTTAAATAGGGACTGAATATAAAATTCACTTAAAATGATAACAAAGCAAAAACCATGTGAAAACAGTTGCCCGATTTTGTAAATATGTAATATAAATGGGAATAGCCAAGTAAGCCGCCAGTTATATCAACAATCGCCAAAAAATCTCCAGTCGCCAAATGGAAAATCCAACCGCCAAACAAGTTTCAAAATCGTTTGGCGAGAGATCGCCATATCTGACAGCCAAAATTTTTATTACGAAACCGGGATTTGAATATGGATAATTTAAGTATTTTGCGATTGAAAATCAATCTTTCTGTACTTGATTTAAGAAAATTCGTACTCACCGTACTATTAATACCGCTTCGGATTGATTTGAGTACGGATGTATTGATTTTTCTTTTGAGCTTATATATAAGGTTTTTCTTAAATTTTCGTTTTTGTACTGTTTATATAAAAGAGACGTTATTGTCACTTTCAGAGAATAAAAATCTTTAATTTGATATCAGTTTTGGAAAATGTTCTTGATTATACCCGCACAACAATAGTGAAGACCGTGTTATGCGTTTGTGCTTATCTTTGTTAAGAACTTAAATACTGGTCCTAGATGCCCCGTTTAGTAAACCGATCGATTAATAATCACTTTTTGAGTCGACCTAACGACGTCCGTCCAGTCGTCCGACTGACTGACTGTCCATGTTAACCTTGTACGCGAAGTACCGATGGCAATTTTGCCGATAATTTGATGAAATTTAATTGGAACAAGAATTAAGCCTATTGAAAATAGTTTATAATTTCAAAAAGCCCTCCTACAAGCTTCTTTTCTGGAATAGATTCTTTTTATCATAAAGCATCTTAATTCGTTGATATCTAGATTTAACTTGGTCCAAACTTATTTTATTACAACATAAATTACTTTACAAATTTTTATTGGAATCAGTTCATATTTGACCATGCAAATCCTACTCCCGAAATTACTTTTAATGCCATAACTTCCTTATAAATAATGATATTGGCGTCAGTGAATTTTCAAAATATATTCTCATTTTGAATATATTTTTTGTAAAAATAAGCAAATATACGTATTATTTTTCTTTAAAAATTAAAATTGTTCATACACGATAGCATCCCAGTAAAAATTGCGCCTACAAAATAATGTGTTGAGTAATCAGAAAAACATAAGAGCACAACTTACAATTCTACTGAAAGAACCAATGAATTTTACAAGGGAGGTCCCAAAATGAACGCATTAAAAAGTAAGTCATTATTTTTTTTACTTGCATATGTACATCCAGAAAAAAGTAGTTATAGAAGTTGTTATAGATGTAGTTATAGAAGAAAGCTACAAAATAATGAGTTAAAGAAGCTATTCATTTTGAAAAAGAAGGCGAAGCTTTTACTGGGATTTAAGTACAAATGAAGTATTTTTAAACAGAAGCCCTATGCTATGATCCTAACAGCCTGGCAATCTTCAACAAGTGGCAAATCCATGTACGTGTGTTTATTAGGGGGCGTCGAATATTCGGGTTCATATTTGGGAACAATTCGCTTATTTTTGCTGTTTGCATTCGTACTCACATTCGCTAACAATTATGCGAATATTAAAAGCAAATATTCAAGAAATTTCGACATAGAAATTAATTTTGTGCCGAGAGAAAAACAATCACTTCATCGAAACTATGAGAACTAAAGTCATACAATTGCGAATTTTTAAAAATTTGTTATGGTATCTAAATAATATTCGGCAGGTTCATTAGTGTGGTACACTCTCGAAAATCTGTTTTTAAATATTGAGATGTAGAGAATAATATGATCGGGCTTGACCGAGTATTCTTGCTTACTCGTTTAAATTTGTATTTTTGAATAAATTATTTGTACAAAACTAATAGAAATTAAGGCCAAATTCACAATGACAGCAACATTTTCGATTGATGTTTTACAATCACACATTTTCCATCAAGAAAACCTTTGCCAATTTTGCCCAAAACAATATTCGGTATTTATTTTTATTTTTTAAATATATTGCTAAAATGTTCATTCAAACTAAGTAAAAATTGGGTTTAATGTAATTTTCAATTTCATATAAGTTGTTGCTTAAAGCTTCGTTCAACAATTTCAATTTTAAACTGTGATACCAAAAGAAAGAAAGTTCATCTGTGATATATTTTATGTATTTTATTATTTATTTTTGTGTTTTATGTAGTACTTGTTGTATTGTATAAAAACAAATTTATTTAAAATTATAATTATAATTCCCTGAGGAAGTTGAAAAAATCTCAACGAAACGTCGGAGGAGAAAAACAATGAATAAATAGTCTTTTATTTTTCATTTACTGTGACCATGAAAGCCTGACTTAGATAATTCTAAGAAAAAAACAACATAATTTTTTTTTTTTTTTTAACGATAAACCAACACTCAGGGGATGCCCCCTATATATGCAGTGCATTGTGTTGATCGGGAAAATAAGGTTTGGGAAGGAGGAAAGAGGGAATAGTGTTTGTGGACATTTGACTTGAATCTTAATAAATTATAAGTACCGGGAAAGACCTCTGCGGGAAGTTTATTCCACATACGGATAGTTCGACTAAAAGCGAATTTTCTCTATAATGCGTTGTGCGAAACACAGGACAATCGACCACAAACGGATGTGATCCACTGGATGAGCGAGTATTACGAAGAAATACTCGGGCGGGTGGAATAAGTTCACTTATCTCAGTGGAACACCTCCCATGGTAATATCGATAGAAAAGTGTCACACAACCCACATTATAGATAAGGTCAATAAAAATTATACTAAATTTCGTTTTTTCTTCTATCTTGTTTCTTGCCAAAGTATTTCTTATATTTACCTTTCATTATTCGAACAAAAATGTAACTTAATTTTTTTTTTTTAAATCGAGTCTTTTATTGACGTTTATTATTGACTGAAAATTCAACCTAAATGTTTATACAAAGAATAATAATGAATACGTAAAATTATTCTTGGCAAAATTTTGCAAACGTTTTCTTAATTAAAAAGGTGTGTGGTTGCGAAAACAATTGTTGCTGAATTGTGCAGTCCAAGTGAAAATGTTGCTGACATGGTAAACGAAGCTTTATTACATTGCAACCACACGACATATAGGCTGACTTCCAAAACGTCAAATGCTTTGTATAAGAACAAAGTATAATGTTTCATTTTGCCGCAGTACAATATATATGCAATGCAAACCCTTCCAAAACATCAATGGTAAGTATTAGTAACGCAGCAAAAAGCAATCAGAGCATCGGTTTTAAAGTTGATGCTTTGTGATATTTGACATTTCATTTGCAAGCAATACAGATTTATTTTAATATTATGCATTGTATCACTTACATTTCAAAACGTATAAATAAACAGAACACATAATTGCATTGTTTCGGTACTTTGTACATGTGCATGGTTAAAATACTGCAGTAAAACTGTATACAAACTTTGTATTAGTACGTTTCGGAAGTCAGCCATACTGTTTGTCAAAATATGCAAAAATTGGCAGCTGTAACGTAGGCTGCACGCAAGTTGAAAGCAATTTACTTTCGAGATGTCATTAAAAAAAAAAATTTATAAAGACAAACATGTAATCAGCTGTTAAATTGAAAGTAAAATTGCCAAACAAATAGAAAGGTGAAATTGAAAGCCATCTCGTGGTCAATTTAAAAAGTGTGAGTGTGTTAGTAAAAAAGTGAAAGGAATTGAAAGGCAAAACTTGATCGTGTGGTTGCTATGTTAGTGCCGGTTCACACGTGTCAAGTTTAACTCGTCAAGTCTTGAGTTTTTAGGAGAGAGGGGGAAAGATATGGCATCCTCTTTTCCCTTCTCTCCTAAAAGCTCAAGACTTTACGAGTCAAACTTGACGTGTGTAAGCCGGCACTTAAGGAAATATTTTTTTTCAGTACACATAATAAATAAATTCATTAAAAAAAATTCTGGCAACACTTAACATACAAAGAATACATACTGCAAGAAAGTTAATGTAAATGTTTTTGTAAAGTTACTCAAAATGAAGAAGCCATATGGATAAATGAATAGTTTAATGTACACTGACATAAATTTGTACATAAACATACATACATATTTATGTATAAAGCAGAAATAAATATATCAAATGTAACCAGCCATACATTAAGATATGAATGTCTAGGTGCACCTGTATCCTGTTTAGAGGTTGGCTGTGTTTGTGTAAACATGAAAATATACTAAGTCTAACAATGAATATATAGAAACTGGTTAACATAAAAAAAAAAACACAATGACAATATTTCTTATTCAGGTAGTTCTTTTTTACTTTTACGATCTTCAAACCGCAGAGTGGTGGCAGATAATAAAAATTTTTAAAGAGGGACAATTATATGTAGAAGGGTTCTTTAGATGAATTTTTTTTTTAAACATTATGGGCTTATTTTTCACAAAATATGCTAAGGGGCGTATTTTGTAAGTCCCTTTACCTTCATATTTGATCAAAAAATTTTTTGAATTTTCTACGATGACGATTTTTGCGGTATTGATAAAAAAGTTTATAGGTATAGTTATTGAGTTTTTAATCAACAACCCAGTTTATTGAGTCAATAAAAAAAGTTGTTGCATAAAATAGTTTCTTTCAACAAAATGTTTACGTGATTTTTATACCCACACCAGAATAGTGGAGAGGGTATTATGCATTTGTGCTGATGTGTGTAACGCCTCCAAAATATTGGTCCTAGACCACCCTTAAAGTATACCGATTGACTCAGAATCATTTTCTGAGTCGAACTAACGATGTCCGTCCGGCTGGCTGGCTGTCCATGTATCCTTGTGCGCAAAGTACAGGTCGCAATTTTGGAGATAATTTGATAAAATTTGGGACATAGGTTCTTATTAGCACAAGGAACAATCCTATTGAAAATGGGCTGAATCGTAGGACCACGAGGGAAGATAGGGGGAAATTTCTTCCTCTCAGAAACTATCAAACCGATTTTAATGAAATTTAAAACATAGATAGAACCATATCTATATGGACACAAAATGTATAAACTTTAAAAAAATCGGACCACGAGGGGAGATAGGGGCAATTTTTGCCTCTCAAACCGATTTTAATAAAATTCAAAACATAGATAGATCCATATCTATAGGGACACGTTAGCTATACAGTTTTTAAAAAATGGGACCACAAGGAGAGGCAGGAGGCAATTTCCGCCTCTCACAAACTTTCAAACCGATTTAAATGAAGTTTATAAACATAGATCAATCCATTTTTATATGGACATATAAGCATGATGTGTTTTTTAATACTGCGCTGTAGGGTATCATATGGTCGGGCTTGACCGACTATACTTTCTTACTTGTTTGAAACAAATTATTGGAAATGTTGAAAAAATCAAACAAAATGATTATCGAATCTAGTTGATTAAGCCAGATATTATGCAAATAAAATTGTAAAACGCATGAGAATTATAAGGCATTAAAAAATGGACAAGAGTTGTCTGAAAACTGTCTTTACTTTAATTCAAATATATTTTTTATTGAATATAAAAAAAAAAAACATTAATTATTTCATTATTAAATATGTTTTATTGAGTGCTATTTTGCAAAGTGTAATTTTGATAAATTTTTTCATTGAATAAAATAAAAAGTTTGTTGACATAAAATTTAATTTTTACCAAACTGTGCTGTTAAAAATTTTCTTGAGATATATTTTTCTACGTTGCGTTGAAACATTTTTTATATAAATTTTTTTTGAATTCTTACGGCCAAAATCACAAAGTTGAGTTTTATTTAACTACCAGTTATAACTGTCAAAACGTACTGTTAACTGGAAGTTTATTTATAGTTAGTTTTAACTGAACTTGGTAAAAATGGTCGTTAAAAATTTGTAAGAAAATTTTTTTAATTTTTTCTTGTTTAGAAAAATATTCAATATTTTTTCTTTGTAACTTAAGTAATTAAATAATTAATATAAAAACCATAGATTTTTATACCCTTCACCACAGGTTGAAAATTGTACAAAAAAGTTTGTCATTTCGTTTGTAATTTCTACAATGTCGATGTTAGACCCTATAAAGTATACACTCACAATATTATTAGAGTAAGTGACTGTACTTTATTTAAGAAGTATTCCGTTCAGTAATTTTTTAATACACAAACATTTAAAATTCCAAGCAAATTTATTGTTAACTGATTCTTACAGTTATTCAAAAAACTAAGTGCATTTATACACAGAAAAAAATATGGCAAGAAAATTTTTAACAACACAGTTTGTTAAAAATATAATTTTTGATCCAAAATTTTAATATTTTTTATTAGGCTTAAGTTCATCAAATTTAATTTTTACAGAAGTAAAGGAAGAACATGTAAAATGAATTAAAATAGATAATCATTCAAAGCAAATTTCGATCTACCAAAGGTCAAATACAATTTGGTTTAAGGATTGATGTTTGACTAATGACGTCAGCAGTCGTCGATGGCTGCGAGTGTTAAACGGCAAGCCCTCTGAGGAGATTGAGTGGTTGCAATCGAAACATGTCAGGGTAACCTGTCCGTAAAAACGCCTGGGTTCGAGCCCAGATTGAGTCAAGAATGAAAAATTATCAGTAAATTTTAATTAATTTTCATGTTATAAAATTCCTTTCTTCATAAAAATAATTTAATGAAAATTAAATTTGATGAACTTAAGCCTAATTAAAAATATTAAAAATTTGGATTAAAAACTATAAATAGTTCAACAAAATAACCACAATACTAATTAATATAATTTTTGTTCTACAAACTTTTTGTTTGATTCAATGAAAAAAGTTATCATATATACACTTTGCAATATAGCACTCAATAAAACATATTTAATAATGAAATATTTAAATATTTCTTGATATTCAATAAAACAAATATTTGAATCAACGCTAAAACAGTATTTTTACAACTCTTGTCTACTTTATAATAGGTCATACTTCTCATTCGCTTAACAATTTTATTTGGTTAAATATCTTTAGTTTTGCCAAAGTCTTTAGAAAAAGGTTTCCTGATGATCTGGCTTAAGCAACCAGTGAAATGCACATAGGAACTGGCTTATCCCCCCATAATAAAAATTTTTGTGTATTTATTTAAAAAGGAAAAAAATGGGAATTAAGCACGTCATCAGTAATAAATAAAGATTCGATAAACATTTATTTGATTTATTCAACATTTCCAACAATTTATTTTAAAAAATCACGCAAACATTTTGTTGAAAAAAATTATTTTGGTTGTTTTTTTATTAATTCAATAAACTTGGTTGTTGACTAAAAATTCAATGACTATACCTACAAACTGTTTTATCAATAATGCAAAAATCGTCATCGCAGAAAATTCAAAAAAAATTTTTTATCAAATATGCGATTTTCGTATTCAAATATGAAAATTATTTTTTTCTGTGTATGCGGATTTTCAGTTGCAGTTAATATTGTCAGTTGATTAAGTTATATTCTTCTTTATGTAAAATTAAATGAAAATGTAATTTAAAGTAACGAAAACTTCATTTAATGCTTACTGTCAAAAATTCAATATATATATATTCTGTGTCCTTAACATTATTAACATTATTAAGTTGATTGACATATGGCCGTCTGTATGTGTGAATGTTGAAATGAGGTTGCCGAAGACCCCTGACATGATGGCGACTAGATTGTCATATATTTGTATCACATATACTCCGTTAAAGTTTTCTGTTAAGATTCACCCAGATCGGTCATAAATGACAGCGATACGAGCAAAAAACTACGCCTGCATCTAATTTTACCCACAAATCCCTGGTTGCTGTTGTTTTTTTATTTTTCTTTCTGTATATCTTTAAAGCGGGAAGCTTCTTGATTTTTAACATACAGCATCCCTAGTAACATGGGCGCGATTGGAGAAGTGGGTGTGGTACCTCCTGTTCCTACACATTGTACAAGCATCTTGGTTATCAATACACAACATCCGACACAATGTGAGCGGGATTGGAGATGTGGGCGTGGCACAAAATAGATATTTTATATTTTTAGATGAGTATTTATATAAATTTCTGTTCTTGTTACATCCTGGCGGAGGATATATAATCTTAGGCAATGCCAAATTTATCACTCTTACTTTTTTAAAATTTTTAAAAATAACCATATTCTTAAGCATTGATTTTTGTTTACTTGCTTTCATAAATTTCTGTTAGTTTAAGGGGACCCATGCATTTTTCAACATTTCAAACAAAAGTAATGAGCTTTTTAAACCAAAAATTCAGTACTGAACCGTTTTTGCAATGACTAGGTAACTGGAGTTTCTGCTGGGATTATAGATAAATATGTATAGTTTTGCCCTCATTTCATCACATACATTTTGCACAATGTCACATTCGCTGAAAGGCTTCCAACATAATCAAAACTAAATTAACAAAACACAAAAATCAAATAACCTTAAATTACATACGTTCTGTAAATTGTTAAGAACAAATCATTCTCATCTTGCCACAATATTTCCATTAATTTTACTGCAACATGTCTTCAAATTATCCAAAAAACCTTCTTGTATTTCGACTAAAATAAATACATAAATAAAACATACTTGTGTATTTTATCTTTCAACTTGAATGTCTTTAGAAAACTTAATTTCTAATCATTCTCTAATTACACAGCCACAACTGTATTTTCTTTAAAGATTTCCATCGCAATCTTGAACATGCACACAAATACTAATAACGCCATACTCACGCACACGTACGCACACACACTTCATTACACCTTTTCACAGTCTGTCATTTAGTATGAGCTTCAATGTTTCTAAGAAAGTTCATTTTATGTACGTGTATTGTCGTTTGTTGCTGTTGTTACTCTAAAGATGAAGGATCTATTGTATACAATTGCAAGAATTTGAGAGAGAGTGTGGTTGAGAGTTTGTATGTTTATGTTGAATGTTTACAATGTTACAGTCAGGACTTTTCACAACTACGACTACTCCTTCTCTTTATGACTGCAAATTTCTAAGAAGTTTAGGTGTGTTTGGGTATGTATGTGTTTGTTAGGGTGCAAGTGTAGCAGTAGTCAAACCTCAACTAAAATAATTTATTTGTTGTTGTTAAGTTTAGTTGTTTACATGCACTACATAAAGTAGACTTTTGGCTTAAGTGGTGAGAACATGTCAAGAAAATTGTTATACGTGCTATGCTGCCTAAACATTTTACGAGGGCGAGCTTTAAAGTTGTTCTAACAGAACAAGGAAGTGTTTTGTTTTTAGCTAAATTATAGTCATTTTTAAGTCAGTTTAAACATTAATCATCTGTCGTAGATGTATAACAATTATTTTTGGCCCAATAAGAAAAAAAAATTTTAAATGAAGAATTTAAAAGGCATATAATTTTATGATTATGTCGCGCACTAAATCATAAACAGGCACAACTCAAAATTTATTAAAATCGTTTTGTTTTTCATAAGCCTGTTCAAAAACCAAATCTAAAGCGACCACAAAAATTTCGTTTGCGTCACTGTCTTCTCTAACTTTCCTTTTCTATCATCTCTGAAACTCAATTTGATTAAAAATTTGCGATCATGTTTTCAAAACCAGTTTTCTGGCTCGCCTCAACATTTTTAAATTTCGAGTTATGCCTGTTTATGATTTAGTATGCAATATGTATAGTTGCAAATGATCAAAATGGTGCCATAAACTTGGCTCTCCGATATTTTCTTGTTGTTGCTTTGTTCCTTTGAAAATGCAAAAATAATAGTTATTTTCGGTCCCTGAATTATACACAAGAAAAGAAAAACAAAATACAAATAATAACTAAAATGTTAAATGTTGCAAGAGAATTTTGAGTATTCAAACACTTCTCTGATAGCCCTTGTAAAAAAATGTACGAGCTTATATATGAGTGCTAACAATGAGAACAGCAAAAAAATTACAGCAGCAGCAACAACAAAAACAGCACGTAGTCACACACCAACAAGTATATGCAAATACCCAGCAAACACAAATTAAATGTTTGAAAAATTACATATCGCACGCCTGGTTTAAAAGTGACTCATCTCAAAAAACTTAATTTTTCAGAAATCGAAAAACCCAGTTTTTGACATAAAAAAACTAAAAGAAAACAAAGCTTTGGACCATTAAGTAGAAAATACATACAGATTATCATTTAAAAAGTTTTTTTTTTTCTAAATATTTATACACTAGATAATGAAAAATTTTTAAGTAATTTTTGATGATGTATTTAACTGACACATGTCTAATTAATATAAACTTCAAAAAAGTTGTATTTGACTAAAAGTGTCACAATTCGAATTAGGACTATTTAGTACTTAGCACAAGGGATCTACTACTATTATATTTTCTGACACAACTAGAAATAAGTCACTTTTATGAATTGCAACTTTATACCAATTAAACGCAAGGAAAGCCATAACTGTTTTTTAGCAACAGTTAACAACAACAAAACTACTGATATTTCTTTGTAGATAAACAAGTCAATTGTGCATAGTTTAAGCATAAAGACCCGAAAATTTAAAATTTGCGTTGAATCACTTTTAAACTAGGTGTGCGATATGTTTTCTTTCTCTTTTTTCTCTCTCTTTGAATATTATTGAGAAAAATACCCTTTTTTTCAAAATGGGATTATCCAAACATATTCTTTTTTTAAGACTATGGTGAATTTCAAATCATTCCTTTATTGATATTAAGCTCCTGTGTTGGCTGGGAACACATCTATACAACCACACAGTGCTTTCTGTTGATCCAAAACATTTATAACCTGGTTATTTCCGTTTAGCATTTGTTATAAAATAATATACATTTCCATACATACATATGTATATGTAAAGGTAAAAGTTTACTTTGTCTGTATGCATGTGTGTCAAAAGTACGTACTTACATGCATGTTTGTTTTATGTGTTTATGTTTGTGTGTGTATGTATATTTGGGAGTGTGAAAGTGCTAAATTATGTACGTAAGCAAGTCGCCAAGATTTTAATTTAAGATTGTATGACACATATAAAATAATAACAACAACAAAACAGCAACAGCAGCAACACCATCAGTACAGGCAACTCCAACAGTTTAAAAGCAACACAAATACCAACATTTACAATACTGGGCGTAAAAGCAAAAGAACCATTATTATGGCCTCACGCAAAAGCACACATACATACACAAACGCATCTACACTTGGAAAAATAAATAAAAAATAAAAATAATAAGAAGAAAAAATTGGTGTCCCATCCTTTTGTCTTGATTTGCTTAAAGGCTTTTTGGATCCTTATTTTTTTTCTCCCACACCCCCATTCGCTTTAATTTACATCTTTACGGTATTTAATACTTAAGCTGTTTCTTTTTCTTGAATTTTTACTTTAACAACTCACACACACACAGGCACTTATACTTTGCAGTCTTACATATTTATACACATACACGCAAAGGAACTGTTTGCTGGCCGAGAATAGAAAAAAATTATTTATGAAAAATAAAATTTTATAGCAAATTGGGTTTAACTTTTACAACTATGATTTTTGTCAAAGTATTAATTTAACAGGGTCATTTTGCCGTAATATGAGTACTTTTTATTCAGTTCCAGGGAAAATTCATTACAATTTTTATGACTTCAGATAAAAAAAAATACATAATTTTTTTTGCAGATAAAATCAAAAGGAAAAAGGCTAAAAGATAAATGTTGTTGTGATATGCAGATGTGTGTCCTTCTTTTATTATGTTTTTTTTTTTTTTAAATAGAATTTGTTGTATTTTTGATATTTTGAATTCAAACTTTAAATACTTTTGAACAAGCAAATATTATTAGATACATTGAATGTTTTGCAAGAACTTAAAACAATTTATGGCAACACGGAATAAAGGTAATTAGCAAAACTATTTCTGAAGATTTTAGAAAAGAACAGGTTATAAGTTTTAAATCTTGATTGAATTCTCAGCAGCCAAAAGTGTTCAAAAATAATATCGAATGTGCATTTTTAATTAAAAAATTCAAGAATTATTTTGGTGATGCGAAACAATTTAATGGCTGTATTCAATTGAGGAGGTCCATAACAAAACGCAATAATTACACCATAACATTTTTTTGGATAAACGACAAAATGTAATTAAGTAAGTAACACATATTTTTTTTAAAACACAATATTAAGGTATTATTATCTTCAAAAAATAATATTAATCACAAATTAATTATTTTATCTAACAGTTTGTTTTAAAGTTATTTAGATAACAAATTTGGAATTATTGCGTTTTGGTCCGAATCCATAGTATTTATTTCATTTTGTTTTGAACTGTATGAAAATGTTATTCACAATTAACTTAAAAAAAACAAAAGGTATTAACTAAACACAAATTCCTTAAGTTTTACAGTTACCTAAGCGTTACCACCAGAGCATAATTTATTTATAAAGTTGACGTTTTTTAAACTTCTTGTAGCGATTTATTTCAAAGATGTGTAATTATTGCATTTTGCTCTAAACCATTATATTTGATATTGAATTACAGTGTAGTTATTGAGTTTTGGAATGCTTTATAATAAAGGTAATATAGGTTTTAATGTGTAGAATAGGATTCAATAAAAAAAAATCAAAAAACTTGAAAAGTGTAATTATTGCGTTTTGTTATGGACCTCCTCAATTGATACCATTTTTTGTAAAACTGACTCCGACTCGTAATTTCTGTGATATCAAATGTTTTATCAATTCGATGTCAAATCTTAAATTCAAATCAAAAATAAACTTAGCAATACTAAAGCGAAAAATAAATGTAATCATTAAACATTAAAAATGGCGGTTAAAGTTAAATTTTTTACTTTGTGGTTTACTATTAAAAATAGATTTTAATATAAAGTGAGCAGCTTATTTCTTGTGAAAAATAAAAATTATTTGTGAGTAATTACAATGATTTAAAATAGGAAAAAATGGAAAATAAAACGGGAAAGTGAAGAAAGTTTGTTGAACGATCGCGGTGCTACAATCCTCAAAATAAGGGAGCCAAGTAATTTGTCTTTCTAAGAATTTGAGGACGGAAAGAACATTATTTCATCTTTTAGTTATGGTGCCGAATGTTTATCTCACAGTTTATTTAAATAAATAATAAATTTAATTTAAAAAAAAAATAAAATATTTTTATTTATATTCCACATTGTATTATAATCCACATTTGAAAAACATTTGAGAATTACGTTTGAAAGCAAGTTGAAAATAAAGGCATTTTTCAATTTGAAAATAATTTCCCCTTTTTGTTGAGAACACTATGATTTTCAAATCATTAACAAACGTTTGTCGTTTAAGAAAACGTTTGATTTCAAATCATTTTCAATTTGAAATCAAACCTCCGTGTTTGCTGGGATTATAACGCCTTATTTGCCAAATATTTTTTGCATGATGTTTATCTGACGAGTTATTGGAGGCTTAAGTATTGCCATTTTTGAAAAATAGTTATTTTCAAATTACTGTTTCGTATAAAAAAAATTGAAAAAAAAAATTTTATCTGCAAAACCGAAAATTACTAATTTAAACAAAAAAATTTCCAACGTTGGCCTATGTTTTTTCTTTTATTTGTTTTGTCCAAAATAGCCTGTGGTGTCGTTATTAAAGTGTAAAAGTTGGAGAAAGGGATCTCTATTAGTTTAAGAGTTATGCAAACTTCTGAACAGGTTTAACGCACTAATTATAATTATTATTGTGGTTATTTTGTTGAACTGTTCATGGGTTGTAATCCAAATTTTGATATTTTAATTAGGCTAAAGTTCATCAAATTTAGTTTTCATTAAATTATTTTTATTAAAAAAGGAATTTTTACAACATGAAATTACATAATTAAAATTTATTGATAATTTTTTCATTCTGGACTGCTGCTGGTATCGAACCAGGGCTTTTACGGACTGGTTACCCTTACATGTTTCAATTGCAACCACTCAATCACTTCAGAGGGCTTTGCCGTTTAACACTCTAAGCCGGTAGTGCTCATTCTGAATTAAAATTTTTCTTAGACTCAATTTTTATTCTTTTTTTAATCTGAAATTAGCCGAGAGTAAACTCATAATACTGCTAACGTTTGAAGTGGGATATGCATTAGTTTAAAAGATTAAAAAAAAACAAGTTAGAGGCTGTGCCGAATCTTTAATACCCTCCATCGACAGTTCGAATGTTTTAGGAGTAATATCTGTATGATGTCTATTTATTATTAGTTTATCTTTATAAAAACAGACATCTGTATTAAAATTGGTTGCGGTTTAGACCTACATATATAAAATTATTGACCGACAATAAGAAAGTTTAATGCTTTTTTTTTTGCAATTTTAACTAGCTTGAGTAAAATATCATGATTCTTTACAGTTTAAGCCGAACATAAATGATTTTCAGGAGGGCAACTTATATTGCAATTAGTTTTAGCGTTTGCAGTAAATTTCAGAAGGCTGCTAAAATGGGATCTAAGGTAAATTATGGAACGTATATCACAACATTGCATAACATTTTTTGTTGGCCATATGAAGCTAAACTGGAAGAAAGTTTACCGCAATATCTTTATCCGCTAAGGTTTAACGCGTATTTAATTATTTTACCAGAGTGGGCTTCATATGGGGCCTAGGGTAAATTATGATCCGATCTTCACAAATTTTCACAGTTTAATTTCTAGTCCTACAAAACTGTGACTTACCAATTTCTATTATGACAGCATTGTTAAATAAGGCGTACTAAACAGTTCTCCGGGAGTAGGGTTTATATGGGGGCAAGGGTAAATTGTCGACCGATCTTCACGAAATTTTACAGTGTTATTTCTAGTCCTATAAAAATGGGACGTGCCAAAATTTGCTATGATAGCATTATTAATTATGGTTTTAGGCGTACTAAACTGTTTTCCGCGAGTGGGGTTGATATGGGGCCTAGGGTAAATTACGGACCGATCTTCACGAAATTTCAGAGTGTCATTTCTGGTCCCATAAAACTTTGACGTACTGAATTTTGTAATGATAGCATTATTTTTTACTGTTTTATGCGTACTAAACTGTTTTCCGGAAGTAGGTTTTATATGTGGCCCAGGGTAAATTATGGACCGATCTTCACGAAATTTTACCGTCTTATTTCTAGTCCTATAAAACTTTGACGTACCAAATTTTGTTATGATAGCGTTATTTTGGTTTTAGGCGTACTAAACGGTTTTCCGGAAGTAGAGTTTATATGGGGCCTAGGGTAAATTATGAACCGATCTTCATGAAACTTTACACTGTCATTTCTTGTCGTATTAAACTGTGACGTGCCAAAACTTGTTATGATGGCATTGTTAATTAGGGTTTTAGGCGTTCTATACTGTTTTTCGGGAGTAGGGCTTATATGGGGCCTAGGGTAAATTATGAGCGGATCTTCACGAAATTTTACAGCGTGATTTCTAGTTTAATGAAACGAATTTTCGCAAAATCTTATATCATTCTGTTAATTTTTCCACCATTTATGTTAGTTTTTGTAACAACATTATCCATTTTTTTTAGGTGGTGGTTCCACATTTTGATTCATAGCTCTGATCCTACAGAACCGATTTTGCTGGATTTCAATTCTAAACTGCTTAGGATAACTTTGTATAAGCAATTTAGCACCAAGTTTTTTTTATTTCTTTTGAGTTTTTCGAAAGTGAGCGTGTTTTCAACAGACGGACAAACAGACGGACAGGGCTAAATCGACTAAGAATTACTCAAGGACCCAGAATATATATACTTATAGGGTCTGAATTGAATAATAAAAAAGTTTCACACGAATTGACAAATTTAGTATACCCTCTTCACAACTTATTGTGGTGGAGGGTATAAAAATATATATAAAATATTTTTTTTTAAACCGAAATTAGGATATCTTTATTACATTTTAAAAGAGTTTAAATTTTGAAATTGTTTTGAATTATTTATTTAAATTAAAAATTATTTAAGGGATCAGAAAATATTTACATTAGGTCTGTTCAATAGCAGATAATAAATGACTACTTTCAATAATTGTTCACGTACTCGAACAACATGCAACGAGGGAGTGAAAAATCTTCGCACCAATTTAAGAGACAAATATTTTTTTGTTTTGAAAATGTGTAAACAAATAATTATCATAATTTTTTAATTAAAGGGTTTTCAATAACATGAATTACACATTTATATGTAGGTAAGATTTTCATGCACTAAAAAATCGAAAATATGCCTTTAAAATATGCACAAAAAACTGAAAAAATTTCGATAAAAAATCGTTTTTTTAATATTACTAAAAACAAAAATATAAAAAATTCAGTCTATTGTTATTGAAATATCTTTAAAAACTTAAATAACTAATAAAAATTTTTGTTTCTTTAAATAAATAAGAACTGTGAATTTAAAAGTAGAACTTTGTCTTGTACTCTTGGATTTTTTTGAATTTGTCGGGCTATTTTTCCTTTCATATTTTCCTTTCAAATTGTCAAGCATATGGAACTGACGTTGGGGCTTACCTTAAATTAGTGCAAATAATTTAAATCAATGAATTAAGGAAGACAAGTTCTCGTATCTAACAGCTGGATAATGTCGATGTGCCCGCCCAACTTTTGCTGGTAAAGCAGTCAATAAAAAGAAAATTTCATTGTTTTACATTTATGTATGTATGTATGTAAAAAATTTTAATAATCTTTTCTTAAACCATAAATTTTTGTAATAGAAAAAAGATGATAACAATGTACTTCGACATTTCCTCGCACCCACACCATATACTTATAATGTCAGCATAATGCATCCATGTTATGATTATTGAGTATGGACTATATCATATTATGAATTAAGTTAACAATTCCAATAAAAAATCAATAAATACAAGAGTTATAAATGCATTTTTGTCTGACTGGCTTCATATTTGTTTGATTATTTTTTTATGAATGAATCTATAAAGTCACTCACTCACTAACAGACTAGACAAATGGAACAAACCAAAAAATGTATGTGAGAAAATATGAATATCTAACAAGCTAAAGTTAACAACAATATGGCCAACATCGTTTCCATTATTGTCGTCGTCAGTATAAACATCATTTTGCATATAATTTGTCTGTGCTTTCTTCTCTTTAGATTCTTATTATGATATTCAAACCCCAACCAAATCCAATCCACTTCTATCACATCTCGCCTGATTCAATACAATATCAAGCCACTTGTTTGCCGGAAGCATTATCAACAAGAATTGAATGAATGAGTGAGTGACTGACTGACTAACTGACTGTTTGGCTGACTTACTGATTATATAAGACTGAGTTGGTTATTTTTTGTGTTTCTTTTTAAATTTTCAGTTATTGAATAACTTGAATTTGTTTGCACATTACTAATTCCTAGCACATAATCGTCGTGAGTTGAGAAGATAAGAAAAAGTAACAAAAATAGAGTTGAACATAAAAACATTTTCCTACCAGAAAAAATGCTGTCATTCACAGTGGGGAGAAAACAAAGAGAATGGAAAGTGTAATTAGTTCGTTATAATTTTTGCAAATTCAAAAATTTAAGATCAACATGAAGGTGAACTATAAAAACGTTATAATAGATTAAGTGCGCACTTGATTTATGCACAAATCAGACCAACTTTCTAGAAAATAGATTTTATCTTACCGGATCAGATCGAGTGTCAACTAAATCCTTCATTCATTTTGGTTCGACATCCTTTTGGCGCCTTTAAAAATTATCCTTTATTTTTCAGAAAAATTATAAGTAAAAATTAAAAAAAAACATATGTCAAGGATGTTTTTTTAGCTGCATGACAGAGAATGGCTTTGTACATTTGAAAAAAAATCGCATTTAATACATGACAACAAATACACTCGTTTACGGGTCATACAGTCAAACTAGCGCAACCGCAAATATTCGCTGCTGGTTTGCAGTCATTCAAATAACGCACATCGTGCTTTGTTATTTATACAATCGTTGCCTTCGTTTTTTTTTATAAAGATTCTAAGTGTTCTGAGCGCAAATGATTGTTTGGTAAAGAAACAAAAAATACAAACGAAAGAGCCAGAAATCAAACAATCATTACTCATGTATTTATGCAGCATTAACTATGTAGTACAAGAAAAAAAAAATTTAAATGAAACTAAACACACATACTTATGTAGGTACACACAATTTCCATAGAAACAAAAAGTACAGAAGTAGTAGTAGTAGGTACAATGTATTTTTGTTATTGTTGTTTTTATTGTTGTTAATTTTGAAAAAGCGTCTCATCGTTGTTTATTGTTGTTGTTGTTAATGTAAACAAAAGTATAGAGAATGTGCTCTTTTGAATTTACTCAGTTGTGTTATATTGCGTGAGCAACAAAAATGCAAATAAAGCACTTTCAATAAAAAACGAATAAATGAAAATATCAAATGTGTACGAAAGGAAAAAAAAAATTACCAACGTTGAACTTTGTTTTGCATGTATAGAGTTATTGTAAATTTTAGCGTATGAATAAATGCACAAAAATAGTGAGATTTGAGGTTCTCTGGTAGGTACACACAATTTCCATTGAAACAGACTTTTTTTTCATTTCAAAAAGTACAGTAGTAGTAGTAGGTATGTACAATGTATTCTTGTTATTGTTGTTTTTATTGTTGTTAATTTGGAAAAAGCATCTCATCGAGTGGTTTATTGTTGTTGTTAATGTAAACAAAAGTATGTATAAGAATGTGTTCTTTTGAACTTACTCAGTTGTGTTATATTGCGTGAGCAACAAAAATGCAAATAAAGCACTTTCAATAAAAAACGAATAAATACAAAAATAAAATGTGTACGAAAGGATGTAAAAATTACCAACGTTGAACTTTGTTTTGCAAGCAAAGAATGAATGTAAATTTTAGCGTATGAATAAATCAAGAAAAATAGTGATTTTGAGGTTCTCTGCTGCATGATAACTTTTGATATCGATTACTATAGTTTGACAACTGATAATATCACACTGTGTTGACATTTTTGTTCAGTTAGGTATGGCAAGTCATCATTAATGGTTTTACGCTAGAACAATGCCTCTTAATTGTGGAAATTTAGTTTGAAAAAATAAATCTTTTTGGTAGTTTGTAGAGCTTCTCGTCCATTTAACGAAGCGCATTTTTGGTTAAATGGCTGCGTCATTTTCTGTTTATCCTAAATGATATGATGTAAGGTTTTACAGTGTAGTGTTTATAGTGAAATAGAAATGCGTGAAGCAAACTGTTGCGTTTGAATTGAAGAATGCTAAATACATAATAAAAGAAAAATTATTACATATACATATTTCTCTTACATTTATAGGGCATTATTCTAATTTGCCTCTACCTATAATTATATTTAGTATGTGTATTTTCTTCTTTGATTTACATCCAACAACATTAAACAGAAATTTTCAATCAAATATTTGCATAAATTTCTTTTAATAATCTATTGGAAATGTTGATGTGTTTGAAAACTATTTTGCATATAGACTTTAAACTTTTTTCTTGCTATTTTCTATTTATGATTTATATGTAGGTATGTATGTTTGGAACGTACTTTTTTTTTGGTTAATAATGTTATGTGCTATGGGAGTATAAGAAACTTTTTTAAGTACTTTGAGTTTTGCTAATAAGGAAAAAATTTCCAATAGGGGGTTGCTTAAAAAAAAAATCAACATAAAAGTGTACGAGATAAAAGAAGAGCAGAAAAGAAAATTAAAAACACTGAAGCCACAACAAACATGCAGTCGTTGATAACGAGAAGTCAACACTTTAAGTCGAATTTCATTTGGTAATAAAGGCACGCCCCAAAGATGTGATGTGAGTCATTAAGGGTTTTCACGATGGGCATTGCAAACTGTGCAAACGATGCAAATACAAGCAAAAATATTTTTCAGGCAACAACAAACAATCATGTAATTGTAATTTGCCTAATTATTCTTCATGTGCACTAAAAAAATCTTGAGCAAAAATAAGTATTACTCAGTTACAAACAAATGTAAACAATAGCATACGACATAGTTAGCGCCATATTGTTGTTTGTTTGTCAAATCTAAAGTTCATATGTCTGTCAAAATTGACAAATGCATAATTAATATAATAACCTAAAATCGTTGACAACAGCCAATCATATATATCGGCATATATTTCTATTTGTATTTTAGTTAAGGAAAAATTTTGTTTATATAAATAATGTTTAAAAAAAATTTTAAACAAATAGATTCTAATAAATTTTTACCGTTACAAACGAATGATTTGCAAAACATCTGATGTCAGATGAATGTTATTTAAAAATAGAACACGCTCTAATAGGAAACTTTTACACTGCAAAAGCTGACTTTTTCGCTTATACACGTCCTGTATGCATTTTTCAGTGGGAAATTTTACAGGCAAACATGCTGTCTAAAACCAGCCTAAATAAACGTATATTATTTCAATATCGAGCCCTAACCGCAAAAATAACGTAAGCACCCAAAATCAAATTTAACAGGAGTCAGTTTTTTCCATTTTATTTCATATGAATTTTGTATGAAATTTGTCGCTAACGATAAAATTGTTCTTGCTAAATAATCTTAATGGTACCTTATGTGACCATGCCATTTTGGGGGATAATGCAAGTGTTGCCAACAAAGTATTTTATTTTAAGGGCACGATATGCTTGTGTATACATGCATTAAGGCATCGAATAACGTTGTAAATGACAAAATTATTATTTTTCAGGAGAACAAAAAAAAAAAAAAAAACACAATTTTTAAAATATTTTTTTCAGGTTATAATAAATAGTAATAAGTAATTAAAATTAAATACTAAATATCGCTCCCTAATATTCGGTTCGGTAGATTTGAGGAAAACACAAATGCTAATAGTGTTTGTGTAGTATATCACTAAAATAAATAACGTTCCCCTGTCTGTCATCTTTGGAACACAAGCTGTTCTTATCCAACTCAGCAATAAGATGAGAGCATTCTTCATTGTGTTCTGTTCAGCTTATTGATGTTCGTTTGTTTCCATTGTGCGTAGCGCCTTTTGGCTGTTAAAAACCAAACACAAAAAAAAATACATATGTATACGAAAAAAAAACAAAAAGCCAGCAAAATAATTTTGCACAAACAAAACATATACACAATGCACACACAAGCTGTTCGTGCTGTGGTCGTTGCTAATATATTTTGTTTGTTTATTTATTTTTCAATTTAAAAAAGAAACAATTTAGAACATTAAAATAAAACGTTTGTCTAAAGTATCACAACAAATGTTCTGTTTTTTAACGAGGAACATAACACTATATAATGTTCGGCTCTTTCTTGAAAATAGTTACGAACAGTATTAAGGTTTGTGTTCTTTCAGTAATGGAGACCTCACGGTTGTGACAGGGGAAGCCAAGGACAAAACGGTCCTGGCATCGGCATACTTGCCATATGAAGCTGCCGATCCACCTGGTGAAAAAGTGCGAGAGTTGGTGGAGCACTCGGGCAGAAGCGGCTCGAGGCTGGTACTAGGATGTGACGCCAATGCACACCATTCCCAATGGGGTAGTGCCGACATCAACAAAAGAGGTGAGTCTATGTTTTTATTGTTGCCAGCAATCTTTTTATCTGTAACAGGGGGAATACGCCAACGTTCAGAACTAGGGATAGAGAGGCAGTGATAGATATAACATTGACGAACTGTAGGGAATTAGTAGAGGACTGGAGGGTGGCTTTGGATTTTTCCTTCTCTGATCATAGTCGTCTGTCCTTTAGTCTAATGTCGAAAGGTCGCCAAGGTGTCCATATAGGAATCCGAGAAGGACGGATTGGGATTCGTTTTCGGGACTAGTGCAACGGAACCTTAGGGTTACACGGAACTGGGGGTCGACTCCGGCCGGAGTGGAGTAACTGGTAAACATCTTCACGGGGGTATTGACCAGTAGCTATGAGCGATCCTGTCCATTAAATTTTCCGGGCAGGCGTACACAGCCAAGATGGTGGACAGACGAGTTGAAAACTCAAAGGTCCACCGTCAGAAGGCTGTTCAATAGGGCGAAGTATACGCGCAGGGATGAGGATTGGAGTAACTTCAAGTTGAGTTACGGGAGGTATAAGGGAGATATTAGAAGGGCGAAAAGGGACTCGTGGATTAAGTTTAGCGAGTCAGTTGAATCCGTGAATGAGATGTCTAGGTTCAGAAGCATTTTATCTAAGGACCCTGTAGTCCCTGGATTTATTCAGAGATCGGACGGCTCATGGACGGAATCTGGCTCTGAATCTCTCTGTCTGCTTATGGAGACTCACTTTCCGGGGTGTGTGGATCCTGGGTCGGGGGAACAGGCTGTATGTGGCGACCCCTTCTCTGGTTCGGGCTCAGGCGGTGAGGAAAGGGAGACGGTGGGTTATATGATTACCTTGGATAAGGTAACATGGGCGGTAAATACCTTTGGGTCCTACAAATCGGCGGGGCCAGATGGTGTATTTCCGGCGATGTTACAGAATATCGGGAAATCATCACTCCTGTTGTTGGTGGAACTGTTTAGGGTATGTGTGCTGAACGGGTACATTCCTAGGAGGTGGAGGGAGGTTAGGGTAGTTTTTATTCCCAAGGCGGGTAGAACCGGTCACTCTAAACCCAAGGATTTTAGACCAATCAGCTTGTCGTCTTTTCTCTTGAAGACGTTGGAAAGACTGATTGATCTACATCTGAGGACGAAGATTGACGCCGGCATCGTCAGCGGCGCTCAACACGCCTATATTAAAGGTAGATCTGTTGAGAGTGCGTTGCATGATGTGGTTGGTTATGTGAAGCGGGGTTTGCGAACCAGGGAATACACCCTGGCGGCATTCCTTGACATAGAGGGCGCCTTTAACAATTTGAGGATAGAGGCCATAAGGCAGGCACTGATTGACCTAAGGGTTCCGTTGTTCTTGGTCGAATGGATAACTATGATGCTTAGCAGCAGAGTTATTCACTCGGACTGGGGAAACGAACGCTTAAAGAAATCGGTGACTAGAGGGACCCCACAGGGAGGAGTTCTCTCTCCCTTATTGTGGCTCTTGGCCGTCAATGTCGTTCTGAGACGTTTTGACAGAATGGGTCAGAAGGTCGTAGCCTACGCGGATGATGTGGTGATATTGGTGTCGGGCAAGTTTCTGCCGAAAATTGGCGACATCATGCAAGGGGCGCTGGGCGAACTGGCGGCATGGGCAAGTGACAAGGGACTGGGAGTAAATCCGGAGAAGACGGAGTTGGTTCTTTTCACTAGGAGGTACAAGGTGGAGGAGTTTAGACTGCCGGTACTGGGAGGAGTGGAGCTTGGACTATCTGATAGTGCTAAGTATCTGGGGGTTTTTCTGGACAGCAAGCTGTCATGGGGTAGGAATACTCAGGAGAGACTCAAAAGGGGTCTCAATGCTTACTATGCTTGCAGATCATCGATAGGTAGGAGCTGGGGACTCCGGCCGTCAGTGGTGGGATGGCTGTACACTTCGGTGGTTAGACCCATTCTTACGTATGGATGCTGTGTTTGGTGGGAGTCATTGAGATTGGCAAGTCGTAGGAACCTTCTTTCTAAGGCTCAGAGGTGTGCTTCAATTGGCATGACAGGTGCCTTTAGAAGTACTCCTCAGGCTGCCCTGGATGTCATTCTACATCTTCTGCCCATTGAGCAGTATGTGATGGGAATGGCGGCCAGGAGCATTCTTAGACTGAGGGAGTTAGGACTTACGAGGAATGACACTCAGGGTCACTCACGGATCCTGGGTGAGGTTGATGCTGGTGGCTATTGCCTGGGACCGCCGGGATCCACTGATTATGTTAGCACCAGTTTGGATTTTGGTCGGTTGCCAGAGGTAATAATGCCCTCTAGGGAGAGCTGGTCGGGAAGGAGCAGATTATTTGGTGGATTTGCTATTTTCACTGATGGCTCAAAGATGAGGGGCACGGGTGCAGGGGTCTACATTGAGGATCTGAACATAAGAAGGTCATATAGGCTTCCTGACGACTGCAGTGTTTTTCAAGCGGAGGTTCTGGGGGTCTGGAGGGCCGTGGAACTTATGAGGGACAACATTGATAGGGGCTCGGAGGTCACTATATATGTGGACAGCCAGGCGGCTCTTATGGCCGTAAGAGGCTGTTATGTGAACTCCAGGCTGGTTGATGAGTGTAGAAGGGCTCTGAGGGGAGCCTTAGGGGAGTATCTGCTAAGGTTATGCTGGGTGCCGGGTCATTGCGACATAGGCGGCAATGAGATTGCTGATGAGTTGGCAAGACAGGGCTCAGAGATGGAGGATCCTGACTGTGTGGAGGCGGTTAGGCCTCCATTGGGCTTCTATTTTGGTAGAATTAGGGAATGGATACTGAGCGTGACCAATCGGGCCTGGGGGAGCCGAACGGACTGTCGGGTATCACGGACACTGTGGCCGGTGCTTAGGAAGTCCGATTCGGTGTCGCTGTTGGGCAGGAGCAGGGTCTGCGTTAGGACCATGATAGGAATTATCACGGGCCACTGTATGATAGGCGGGATGGCGGTGAGGATTGGATCCGACTTGTCGGATATTTCTCTCTGGGTTGGTCCTTTACCTTCTTTTCTTTCCCTTCTTTTCTGCCTATCTTTCGGATCTGTATTATGCTTTTGCTGCTTATTTCACCTACTTTATACCTTCTTAGCTATCTCTAATTAAGGCGTCACAATGGACCATATTGGTCTCTGGGTGAAGGTGTGAAGGAAACTTCACACCGGCCTTTCTACCTACCTACCTACCTACCTACCTACACAAGCACTAAAAAAAATAGATATCGTTCCTGGGTGTGTGAGTCAAACGCTAAATAATGTTCTGTTTTTTTCGAACACTGATAAAAGCGTTTATGCAAAAAAAACAAAACATTTAAATTTTAATTAAATGTAAATTTGCGGTCTAATTCATAAAAATTTCTTGTTTCAGCTTTAATGAATACAATAGTTATCAAACACTTTTTGTTTTATAAACCATTAATAAAAAATCTAATTTATAAACGCTTAATAGGAATGGATTAACTATTAAACGTTTATATTACTTTTGTATTATTATGTTGGCAACATCATGATATATTAATTGTAATTTTTGTAATAGTGATGCATACAACTAGGGATGAAACGATACGAGTAAATAAAAATATCCTACAACGAACGAATTTTAAGTGAATTTCTGTTTTGTTTTCAATTTTAAATGAATTTCTGTTTTTTAAAACGTTATATTTGAATTAATTTTATGTTTTTTTTTGTTAATAAAATACATACTATTGAAATAGAAGCGAAATATGTAAACCATTTTTCAATATCAAATTTTTACTGCTTTAACTCTGTATGTTCCAAGAGAGATTATACAGCTTTATGTTTAATGAATAATTTTACCAATTTTAACCAGATGTTTTGAAAATAAAACCTCCTAGGTTTAAACACATATGTATAACTGCCAAAATATTTTAAGTTCAAATGTTTTCATTTACCTGAACATTCAGGGTATAGTAACCCTTTCTGTTTATATAATATTGGGCAAAATTTGCGCCGGTTTTTTTTTTTTGGTATGTATGTGCGTACCAATAACGTTTGGGAAATTTTTAAATGTCTTAAATTCTCTCATTAGGATTGCTTTCTCTATAAGAGATGAAAGCATTTTAATTTTTCTATTGCCCCAGCGAGCTAAGGCACGAGCCACTCTGGCTGAAATTCTACACACTGTTGCTTGAGAGAACCCATGAAGATCGGCTGCATCATCTTAAATCTTCGAATTGTTTTTTTATCTTCAATTTAATTTGTTGTTATCGCTTTTTTGGTAATAGCTAAAATTTCTAGCAGGCACATTTTTACAAAAATTTAGTTTTAAATCAATTCTATATAATAATAGTGACACCCTTTTTTAACATTTAATACCTTTTTTGATGTCTCGATTATATTTAGAAATATCTAGCTCTAGCATTTCCTGATATCCTTAATTTTACAGTTCTCATTGTTTTGCTTCATTTGTCACTTTTTGTGCTATTTGAAAGACATTTTGAAATATAAGTGTAATGAATGGTAAAAAAAGAGGTTTACATTATTTGAAATAAATCGTAATAGCTTTTTATGCAAAAACTTATAACGACTTTAAGTTTTAACAGAGAACATACATAACTATCTCCCCACGTTATTTTTTACAAAAAAATCCATCAAGCTGCTTATTTTATATAAAATTAATTCAAATATTAGTATTAAACTTTTTTATTAAAATAAATAAGAAGACAAAAATGTTTAATTTTTCATGCAATTATTAAAATTTTATTTTAACAAACATTGAAATATCAGTTTATTAAACGCTTAAAGTAGGGTAAAGGCTACAATAAATATTTCAAATATATGAAACGTTTATTAAACGTTTAATAGGCTATTAAACATTTATAAATACTCTTTTTTCGACTTTTGCTTATTAATGACTTATAAAGCTGCAATGAAGTGTTTATGAATTAGACTGTTAATGTTTAAACAGAATTGCAAAAATCCTAAAGCACATAATTAAAACGTCGAAAGTAACTTCAAATTCTCTCTCATTTTATTGTTAAAGTTGATTATTTTCTTTTGTTTTTCACATCTGTTTACAAAATGTATCATATTTAATGAAAGTAGGGTAGAATTGTTGGGAGAATAAGTTTCTATATTTGAATGCATTTGCATTAGAAAAAACTTTCTCAAAATAAAATAGATTTTATTTCACAACAACTTTCAGGGCAATAATTTGATGTGGCAAATTGTGTGGCTGTTAAAATGTTATTCTATATTTTAGAACAATTAAAGGCCCAACCATAATATGAATAGCCCTGCTTAACCAACTGTCAAACACTAACGTAAAAAAAAAAAAAAAAATCATTTGATTCCGTTCGGATTCACTTTGCTTAACCAAATTATAGTTTTATAAAACTTTACAAAAATTTTCCTTAAGTTCAATTTGGTTTGATTCATATGATTTACATGTTTTCGTACATTTGCTTAAGCCAACTTAAGCACATTATGATTGAGCCTTTAGTTTGTATCATTTTGTAAGGGACTAGCAACGTTCTTCGACTGCGATAAAGTTTAAAATTCTTGCTGATTTGATGTTTGAGCAATATAAGAGAGTTGTGTTAACGGTAACCTCCAAAAAAACAAGTTTTGCTATATATGTCTTTTGCATCGTTAATCGCGGCTTTACTTCAAGTGTAAACAAATGCAGATTTTTGACAACTTCTACTAGTGCTGCCAAAAGTTTTTATGTTACCAGAATAAATTTTTTAAAAAATAGCACATTTACAAAAAAAAAAAACCGTTTTGCTTACGATCAATCATGATATCGAGCCCCTACCGCAAAAAAGCTTATGCGAAATAGTTTTCGTGTTTTTAATAAATAATTTTATTGGCAACACTTGCATCATCTCCTAAAATATCATGGTCCCATAAGGTTACGTTACGATTTTATATCAAAAACAATTTTATCTTAAGCGACAACCTTCATACAAAATTTTATAATATAAAATAAATAAACATTCTCCTGTAAAACTAAACGCTTAACAGTTTTATTTGGTTTAATATCTTTAGTTTTTCTCAAATCTTTAGATGAAGTTTCCTGACGATCTGGCCTAAGCAACCAGTGAAATGCGCATAGGTATAGCTTATCCCATCAACAATAAATTTCAGTGTTTTTATCAAGAATAAAAATTGGGAATTAGGCACGAATAACGGAATCTTTTAAATTAAAATTTAGTGTTCCCAAAAATTACTTTGATAATAAACAGGCAAGTGCACGGCTTAAAAATAAAAAACTAAAACTGGCAACACTTTAGTACAACTACAATCAATGTTGGAAGAATTTCAACAAATTGTAGTGGGGAATGTAAGAAAAGATAAACTCACTGTTTATTGTTGATGTTTTTGTTTAAAGTTTGATATTATTACAAGTAGAACTGTTGCATTTAATTCTTAAACGCTTAACAGTTTTATTTGGTTTAATATCTTTAGTTTTTCTTAAATCTTTGGATGAAGTTTCCTGACGATCTGGCCTAAGTAACCAGTGAAATGAGCATAGGAATAGCTTATCCCATCAACAATAAATTTCAGTGTTTTTATCAAGAATAAAAATTGGGAATTAGGCACGAATAACGGAATCTTTTAAAGTAAAACTTTGTTTTTGTCGCTTAAGCTTTTTTTGCGGCTATAACTCGATATGCACTGCAAATTTACAAACTGCAATTTTTGTATAATGACCATCGTGAAAACCCTTAATGTAACCAAATTCCAAAGTGCGAAAAGGAGTAGAATTCATTTGACTTTTGGTACACAAGTGCATTAAACAATAAACACAAACGTGATAGTCAGGATTATTTAAAACTCCTTTTTATCCGAAAAATTTTACATAACTTTCATTTTACAACACGAAAGAAACCAACTGCTTTGCATTAAAGCTAAAGATTTTTAGAAAATAAATTAAAAGTTAATATTAAAATTCATATTAAATAAAATACATTAAATTACCATAACAACTCTTCTTTAATAAATAATATTTAGTAAAAAGTATTTCAATCAGTTTGTGTTTATTTACAACCAAGAAAATGTTCTTACCCTTGAATCCATATTGAGAAAGGTTTGCCAAAGGCTTTTTATTATTATTATTTAATAATATTGTGAAACCATATTGGTAACAACCAATAACTGTGGCAATAAATTATTTGTGCCTGCATCTAGATAATAATAGATAGTTTAATATCTATAAATGTGGTTTCATTTAATGAAAAGTAAAATATATTAGAGAAAATCATATTTATTTATTATAAAGGAAATATTTCTAACAAAGAGAATTTTAAATGAAAAAGATAACGTGCATTGCAAACTATTGAATGTTGTTAATATTATTGAGAGATTTATACATAATTGTAAATAATATTCTTGGTTTTCTTTGCGCGTTATATCCAGGTCTGCGGAGTTGTCAAGAAAAAGTTCTAACTCCGACTCCTACTCAAAACTTGATGCTAAATGTATATGAAACTGATCTTAATTTCACCCGAAACACTATTTTTTCATTCGGTACCTTTTCAATGGTTAATTCTTTCAAATAGATATTTTAATTCAAACACGTGCCGCATTGAGCTCTAATATAAGTTATTTTAATATGTAAAATAGACTGGTCCTTATTTTCTTACTTCAACATTTTTAAAGCAGAACCTCTTAAAATTTTTTTTTTTTTGGAAATAAAATACAATTTTTTAGGCCGAAAAATTTTAGAGCCGGAGTGGCGAGTTTACTCCTCTTCTTTTACTAGTTCAAAATTTAAGAGCATTAAACATTGCCTCACTTTTCGGATTTGAACTTACATCTATTTCTTGACAATTATATCAGCTGTTAAGTTGCCATAATTAAATTAAAGTATATCGGGAACTCCTGAACAAATTTCCCGGGATTTTCTTTCTGAAAATGTGTGGGATTTTTGTCCCGTAATATCCCGTATGAATAAAACTATAGTTTAGACATCCTCCTTTACGTACCTTTTGCTTTATTTTTCGATCATATAATGGTCGGAAGATCTGATAATGAAAGAAGGCACTACACTCATAGAAAAATGCATCTTCATATTGATTATGCCCTAACATTATGCCCAACATCAGATTTGTAATATCAATTTTATTACAATTGGCATATATGAGGCAAAAATGACATCAATCCAATGACAAACGTCATCCTAAAATATTGTCATATTTTAAGCGTCATCTATGCTATGCAGTGTTCGAAAACAAACACTAACTATCGCTCCTTAATGTTTGGTTCGGCAGAGTTGTGGAAAACACAAACGTTAATAGTGTTTGTGTAGTATATCATTAAAAAATAACGTTTCCGTGTTTGTCATCTTTTGAACACAAAAATAATACTGTTCTTATCGAACTTAACAAAAAATTGAAACGTTTCTTTCGGACCCAAAAATAGTACTGTTTTTATCCAACTCAACAAAAGATGAGAGCATTTAATTCCGTTCGGTTTTTTTTTAAATCCACAAACTTCATTGTGTTCGGTTCTGCTCATTAATGTTCGTCCCTTTAAGCTAGTATAAAAAATCAAACATTTTTTACAAAAACAAAATACACATACGAAAAAAACAAAAAGCCAGCAAAATAATTTTACACAAACACAATATACACACAAGCTGTTAGTGGCACGGTCGTTGCTAAAATGTATTGTTTGTAAAGTCTTTATTAAGTAAGCCAACTGTTTGTATCCAAAACAGATGGCGCTAGAAACATAGTTTTTGCACGGGCCGTTACAACTAATTACTATTGTACAAGAGCAGTGTTAACTCCTCATTATCTCATAATAAGAAGTCTGGGGTTACACCACTTCTGCGCTGATAGCCTCATATAATGTTCGACTCTTTCTTCAAAATAGTTACGAACGGTATTAAGGGTTGTGTTCGTCTACACAAACACTTAAAGAATCGTTCCTGGATGTGTAAGCCGAACGCTAAATAATGTTCTGTTTATTTTCTAATACTGATTCTCTGACTACAGTGACATCAATTCGATTCCAAATTTTGTGTATAATTTACATTATTTTCATGTTTTCAAAGTAAAATAAAAAACAAAAATTCCCATATTCTTTTTGCTAAAATTATTTTGTCAAGGTTGCATTTTATTTCATGTTTAAGTGTTTATACTTTGTATGATTGTGTGAACAGAAACTGTTATTTTAAATTAATTTTTTTTTGCAGTCGCAACAAAACTCATTAGATTTCTATCTCACAAAGAATTATGGAATACGTAAGACTTGTGAGTTAGTGTGAACTAGTCTTAATGAGTCCTTTCTTCGATGTTACGGAGTAATCGCACTCATGACATTTTTTATTGGACTGTCTTCGACTCGTCGATATGCCATCCCATTGATGACAATTTCGCCAAGTGATGTTAAGGCTAACTTCACAATGACACTTGTCATAGTACTGATGCCAAAATACATCAGCGTTATGGCGCGTTTTCTATCAGTGTGCTTATATTTATTGTTTAAAGCTATGTTGACGTCCTACTCGTAACCACTAGTTTTATTAAAAAATTATTTTCTTTTGCACAACGTTTGGCTAGATCAAGCCTCATTTAACAGCTTCTAAATTTCATGCTTACAAATAAAGTTTAGTAATTTAATAGAAATTGTAACAAATATTTATTATTATTATTATTTGATTAATTTACTGGTCACGTTTTTTTGGATTTTTTCGTCAAATATTTATTAGGTCTAAACTTTCCTTAGTATTAGTATTTATAAAAACACTAGCTGACCCGATCCGTTAAAAAGATACGAACATTTGAAAGAAAAATTAGTCAAATCGATTCTGATTTTAGGTAAATCGAAAAAAGTGGGCGTTAAAGTGGGTAGGGCAGAATTTTCTTTCCGTTAAAACCTAAGTTGGACCATGGCAATGATTTTAAAGAAAAAATCGTCCAAATCGGTCAAGCCGATCTCCAGTTATGCGCTTAAAAGCAAAAGTGGGCGTAAAAGTAGGCGTGGTACATTTTTCTTTCGATGAAAACGTAAAATGGTTTAATACGAACATTTTTAAAAGAAAATTTAGTCAAATCGATGGAGCCGTTTTTTGATTTTAGGTAAATCAAAAAAAGTGGGCGGGGCAAAATTTTCTTTCCGTAAAAACCTAAGTTGGACCATGGCGATGATTTTAAAGAAAAAATCGTCCAAATCGGTCAAGCCGGTCAAGCCGTTCTCAAGTTATGCGCTTAATAGAAACAGTGGGCGTAAAAGTAGGCGTGGTAAATTTTTCTTTCGATGAAAACTTAAAATAGATTAATACGAACATTTTTAATAAAAATTTGTCAAATCGATGCAGCCGTTTTCTGATTTTAGGTAATTCGAAAAAAGGGGCGTAAAAGTGGGCGGGCGATCATTTTAAAGAAAAAATCGTCCAAATTATATACATGTCATTGGTGGTGCAATATGAAAATTGGATTTTCCCACGCCCCTCCGCCCGCAGGTAGATTCCCTGAAAATTTCATCAAAATCGGCCCAGCCGTTTTGGAGTCCATACGTTACATACATACATACACACATCCTGTTTTATATATATAGATAGATAGACATTTTTAATATCATTTTTGTTTATTAAACATTTTTTGATTAAATACAAAGATTCTCATGATAATTTCGCAAAGTTTTAAGCTTGACTCTATTAAATATAGGTAAACAAAGCAAATTGTCTATGGACATTTTACTTAATAAAAGTTTGTTAAATTCTATAATCGTTTTTTTATGGGGGTTAAGTTTTTATCTCTGCTTTTACGTTTTTTATCAGTTATTTCTACCTTTTCAATCAGTTTTCTTTATCTAGCAAGACAAAGTTTATATTGAATTTAATACAAATTCTAACAATTTTCCACCAAATTTCAAAATTGCTTTTTCCTGCTGAAAACACCTTAAAACTTCTTTCGACTCGAAAGGCATTACAAATTTATTTGACAGCTAAAAGAAAAACAAAAAAAAAAAAAAAAAAATTAAACAACAATGTCATATAATTTTTATTTTACTAGAAAATACAAGCACAATCATTAATTTTCTCAACATTGTGCGCGTAAAATGTTAAAAATGCGAAACAAAACAGGAAAAAGTTAAAAAAGTCAAAAAAGACTCAGATAGAAAAAGAACAACTGGCCATGTCGTCGTAATGCAACACTTTTAATTTGACACTTGCTAGTTAAACAATAACAAGTGTTGGAGTATGAAAAAGGGAATGCGTTTCGCCAAAAAAATTTGAAAAAAGAAATAGCATTCATTCACTTTATTTTATAAACTTCTATTGCACAAGACAATCATCGTTTGCTGTTAAACCAAGTCTTGTTTTCAGTGTGAAATTAAGAGTGAAGATAAGCCACGTAAAAGATATTTTTTTTTTTCATTTCTACACCACCTCTATTTGCTGTACTTGAAATCAACATTAGAATTCATGACATTTGTGCATGTCCTCAAAAGTGTTAGAAGACGTGTTTTGCACCTTTAAACTGCAATAGCCATGAGATACGTACGAACATTTATTAACTTGTATTTATTTGAACTTGTCTTTAAGGAAAATGTATGGAAAAAGGTTGGCTCAGGCAACAGTCAAAGTAGTAGACTGATAAATTAAATATATAAAATAAAATCAGCCTTATCACAGGTTGCATGTTGGCCAAATAGGCAAAAAATGTAAAAAGATGTTTGCCTTTAATATTAATGCTTGTGCTATTTAACTCTCAGTTTCAGCTTCTTATTTAAATTCTAAGATAAAAAAAAAAATAAAGGAAGAAAAATCCTTGCTAGTTAAATAAGAATTATCCAGAATTATAAATCAATGGCTTAATTAAGAAAGGGTGTACATTAGGCTGGGTCACTGATGTATGAGAAAAAATAAAAGTTCTCGAATCATGTTCTAATAGCAATATTTTTTTGTCTTATGTCAAAACAAATAAAAACTGCAAAAAAGTCACATCTTCAGCCCGCGCAAGAGCTCCTAAAAATTAAGAATATGTAAGAAAAGTAAATTTTTTAAATTTAAATTTTTTATTTACTATCAATTATTATTAATTAAAACTGAAACTATTTTGAATTTAACTTAAAAAAAAAAAAAAAAAATAAAATTTTGGTTCGTATACAACAGAAAACAATAAAATCATTTTTTGGTCACAAAATCTTGTTTACTGTAAAATCTAGGCATCTATCGTCTTGATTTAAGTTTCGTCTATGTTAAACCTTCTCTTAAGAGTTATGGATGCTTCTGATACTATTTTCACGAACTTACAAGTCGATAAAATACAGTAATATGCTTTTCTGCAATACAATGCTATTGTTGTTATATTCAAAATTTAACAAAATTGAAGGTCAATGCGCGGGCTGTTACACTAAAAATAAATTAATAATATATTACAGGGGTCTAGTGCAGACAAAAATACAACATTTTTACGCTATTAGAAGTCGATAAGAGAAAAAAAATATTTTCGACCCACCCTAGTGTACATTGTTTTTGTTCAACATCGCATTTTAAGTAGTCCACTTACAGAAAAAGCCACAAGAAAAGAGTTAACTCATTTTCATATGCTTTTTTTAAATAAAATTCTATGTTTTCGGGTGTTGCGTGGCAAACAAATTAGAAGGGAAGCAAAATCTTAACAAAAAACAAGTAAAAATGTTACATTCGGCTGTGCGAAATCTTATATGCCCTTCACTATGTTGTCGAAAAGTACATAACTCCCCAGCTCATATGGAATGGGCGCTCGTGTCCAGCTCCTTAATCTGAAAATATATTTAAATGGACGCTAGGTGAAGTAATAGGTCGATTTCTCTGATTTGAGAAGCCAAATTAATGTCATATATAGAGATAACTTTTCCTCAATTTTTTCAACCTAGATTATTTCTTATGGACCTTGTATGCGGTCCAGGTGATGAAAAAAAAGATTAACATGAGTATTTGCACAGAAAGAAAAATACTTGGGATAAATGAATTTTTTTGTACTTACTGTAAGTACGAGTCGTACTCAATAATTCAAGTACGAATAACACTAAAGCTAAGAACCATCTTAAAAGGGATTACTTTCGGAAATCAATCCCGGAATTTCTTAAAAAAGTACAAAGTTCTTAAACCAAACAAAAAAAGGTTAAACTTTTCGTTGGTAGTGTCACTCTGAGCTGAGAGTAAATTTTCAGTTTGAGCGTTTAAATCTCATTTAGTTAAAGTTTGTTGTAGACTACTACAACAACACCACACAAGTAGTTTTAAACGATTTACTTGTTGTGTAGAAACATCAAAAACAACAGAACAAGACGAAAACACACGATCTAAGAAAAGATAAGATAAGCTAACTGTGTGTTGTTGGTGTTTTGTTTAAGCTTTGATATTATTACGGGCAAGACTTCTGAGTGTTTATAATTCCTATTCGCTTAACAGTTCTTCTTTGGATAAAGTTTCCTGATGATCTGCCCTTTCTAAAATCTTTGGATGAAGTTTATGGCCTAAGCAACCAGTGAAATGCGCATAGGAATAGCTTATCCCACCAACAATAAATTTCAGTTTATCAGTAGTAGGTTAGGTTAGGTTGGGTTCCATTGGCAGCCGTGATCAAGCACAGTTCACGTGGTTCCACTAATTAGTTCCCGTTGTGCTACCATGTCACACCGTCTCCCATGGGTCCTATGTTATCTGGCTGCTAGTGTTCCCACGCAGAAACCCGGTCTATTCAACAAAGGAGTGGATCCTGTTTAAGTCAATATCAGAGAGACAAGCCTTGTTGTCTTCGACCAAACATTTCAAGTCTTAGATCTCCGAATGCCGGACAATTACAAAGGAGATGTTCCGTTGACTCCTCCTCCTCCTCCTCGTCGCCGCAACTTCTACAGAAGTTGTTATAAGGCAGTCCCAGCCTCTGGGCGTGCCTCCCAATGGGCCAGGGGCCAGTTCTAACCGCAATTAGGTTCCTTAGGTGATGTCTGGACAGCTGTAATGCCCGCCGTGCCACCTCTGACTGGCAATAAGTTGCAACTTGTGCGCTATAGGATGCTTACTCCTTTATCAGTAGTAAGAGTTGGAAATTTAGCACATTAAAACTAAGTTTATTAATAAAATTTTTTGACTCTCAAGAAAACCTTTGATGTTTTCAGTTATATGTATGTATATGCTCATTAAGTTTTTAAAGTAAAAATCATATCGGGAATGATGCTGGCGTTTTTTAAATTCTGTAAGGTGTTCAACGGTTAAGTAAATCAATCATAAGAAAATGTTCCTTCTAGTTTCACTTTTTGAAATTGGTTCAATCTAAGTTTTACTTAAATCAATCTCATTTTCGGATTATTTTAAGTACGAATTCGGGATAATATAAACTTTATAATGTTTATATCAAGCGCATTTTGAGCATTTAGTATAACAACTGTCCCGACCTTATCTAGGCACCCTGGAAAAACTATTTACACATACACATGGACAGATGGACAGACCGACATAGGAAAATCAACTTCGCTTCTCATAAAGACCCAGAATATATATAATTTAAAGGGTCTTAATTCAAAATGTTAGAAATTAGAAACTAGAATGATAAATTTATACTATTAAGCCTTTTCACTTATGCACATTGGTATATTTCGGCCAAAACCCTAAATGTAACTTTTTTGTCTCTCAAAAAGCCAAATATGTATTCGTATTAAAAACTTATACTGCAATATGCCAACTTTTCGACCATCCTACAGTCAAAATAGGCTAAACATTGTGGACGAAATTTGTAAATATATATTAACCCTCGGAAACAGGTATGTAGCGCTTATATTTGTAAAAAAATTTTTTTGTTTGAAATTCCTCGCATAGAAGCCATTCTTTAGATATCCGAAATAAGCTTATTTCACGCATTGAAAATAGAGTAAGTGAAAAAAGCATTGGAAAATTGGTTATGTGAGCGTTTAAAAAACTTGTTACAAAACTAAAATATTTTTTCTTTATAAGCAATTATATTCAATTGTTGTAAAATTTAGTTAACATTTTATATTTTTTATCAAAAGAATAACCGATTTCACTGTTTAAATGAACAGCGGAAAATGTGCTATAAAAAAATAGATTAACAGCGATTCTCCTTCAGTATTTAGCATCACATTTCCATTTCAAAAGGCATATAATCCGCTTTTTTTTATAGTAAAGCACTAATCTTAAGAAGCACAGAACGAAGCTGCGCGGATGCAGTATACGTATTTATTGCTTTCAAATCTTTAAACAATTTTACTAGGTAGCGTATGAGTAAGTAATTTATCACAATATACACGGAAAAAATTTACTTCCTAAAGTAATCAATTTCGTTTCTTAAAACAAGAAGTTGTGCGGAAAAAGGACAACAAGACAAAAGAAAGACAAAAACATGAAAAACCTAAAAAAATGTAGTTTGGACTTTAAGAAGAATTCTTTACAAAAAGTACGGAAGAACAGAAGTAAGGAGGAACATGTAAATCATTGAAAGTAGATAATCATCCAAAGCAAATTTCGATCTACCAAAGGTTAAATACAATTTAGGTAAAAGATTGATGTTTGACTATTGACTGAAAGGCGTCATCAATGGCGGTGAGTGTTAAACGGAGAACCCCTCTGAAGAGATGGAGTGAATGCAATCGAAGAGTTACCTGTCCGTGAAAGCCTGGGTTCGGTTTTCAGCTCAGTCAGGAATGAAAAATTATCAATAAATTTCTTCATAAAAATATTTTAATAAAAATTAAATTTGATGAACTTGAGCCTAATTAAATATCAAAATTTGGATTAAAAACCATAAACAGTTCAACAAAATAACCAAAAAATACAAAATCTAAAAAGATTTTAATTTTTTTTTTGTGAGTAGTACTTGGACGAGAATCATGCAAAATTTTCTTGGTTCAAGCCAGATTTAGTAAATAATTCTTTCCGTGTAGTAAAAGAGTTTCTGAGAAAAATTATTTTTTTTTAAATTAAAGGCAAAAGAATTGCGAACCGCACATTAAGAATGCTTAGGGCCTTGGTATACGACTCGTTTAGATTCACTTATTTCAATATCAATACAGAATTTATCGCTTGTTTCAAAACACGTTTCATAACAAGCACGTCTAGCAAATGCACTATAAGAACTCGAGTTTAGACACATGCGGTGCTAAAAGAAAACCTCGCTTAAATTAACCCACGTGGAAAGTATTTTTATATTTAAGTACGAAAAAGAATGCAATGAATCGTATATGTAGGAGTATGAAAGAATGGAAAATATTAATCACACTTAAGGTAGTTTCACACTATAACAATAGTCTTAAGTATTTTGCGAATATACAACCCAGACATGATAAGTTGCTTTTTTTTTTTTTTTTTTGATAATTTTTAAGCAATTATTAGATCAGGAAAGCATTTTTGTCAATATTCTTAAGACTTGTATTGTAGTGTAAAACGTCCTTTATCCCTTATGAGACATTATTTTCCCTCTTTTTTTGTATTTAATCTCACTGTCAAAACGACAGCAACATCTGTGTGTTTAGTAAATGAAGTCAACCAGAAAGAATTATAATTTTCTTTGTATGTGTTTGTAGGAATGTTGAATTGTAGCTTAAAATAGGTTGGACACTTTCTACTCTGATTGGTTAAAAAAAAATTGTTAATTTAATAAGTAAAATAAAGACAAATACGGCTATTATTCTTATAAGTTGAGAGAGCATGGCTTTTATAAAATAAGCAAAGCAAAGTGCTTATTAAGTCTTAACATTTATGATATAACACGAATGTGTATTGATTTGTTTTATTTTATTGTTGATATCAAAGTTAAGTAAATTATGGATTTCCGCAGTGCACGTTGTATGCGAAATTAATTTAATAATGAAGCAAAACTTATTGAATTACATAAAAACTATTTGTATTTTTCTTAATATTAATCATATAAGCCCTATATTAAGGGTTCTGAGTATAAAAAACTGTCTGCCTGAGAAAGGTTTCACTAACAAATCTAATGGCTTTGCTGATGGGTACTTTACATTATCATACAAGTCTTATATATTTTGACAAAAATGTTTACCGGATCTAATTTTTGTTTGAACATTTTTAAACAACAATTAAAACTTATCATGGCAGGGTTGTGTTTTCCTCAAAATGCGTAGGACTTGTCTGATAGTGTGACATAGCATTTAAAAGTTGGTTCTTACAAACTTAACTTAATATCAACATCTATTTTATTTAATTATGTACATAAAAGTTAAGAAACAATAAAAAATGGGACCTCTCGAATGTTCATGTGAATATGTATGTATGTATACTTTTATGCAATGGAATATTTCACCTGAATACCACTCATATACCAACAAATATGCAATACTATTTTTATTATATGGGTTTATTAGAGTCGTATTAAATGAATGTTTATTTCTGAAACATTTCCAAATGCGTATTTTTATAACAGTTTTGTTTGTTTCTTTTCGTTTTTTTAACCAAACAGAAAACTTTATAGTCTTTATTTTATGGAAATGTGTTTGTGTGCAAATGTGTATTTTTTCAATAAAATTCAGTGTTACCAGATGCCGAAATTGATATTAAATTGGAGTAATTAACATTAATTTTTGGGACAATTAATCTTTGGTAGAAGTTAAGGAATTATTGCAATGTATGGTGATATTTTATAGAAATATTTTAAATTTTCATCGGGCATATTCTGACTCTGTAAAAAATCTAAATTGGCAAATCTCAAGAGATCTTCACGATCTGATACCATGGGAACTATAAGTCCGCGGTAGCTACGAAGCAGATTTACTATTGGGTAAGGCATCCGTTAGTATACTTCTTGCAGGAAATGCTTCCTGTCTTTCAGAAAAATTGTCTTTGCGGAAGTTTTACTTTTCCGAAAATTTTTCCTTTAACGTTGTACCTTCGTTCGCTTGGCTGATTTTAAAAGGAAATTGTGAAAACAATTGATAAAGAATTCGAACTTAAGCTGCCGTGCTTAGGAAAAAGGCCGTAAAGTGTGAAAATTAAAATCAGAGAAAACTGAAAAAATTTTGCATACTTTTAAAATTTATTTTACTTTGAAATTTATAAAATTGTTTTGACTGATTCATCATCGCACAGCCTAAATGCCTGAAGCTTAACACTTAAAATTAAAATACACCAAGAAGGGATTTTTGAAAATGCGAATGTAACGGAAGTAAAAACGGGTATCTTCGGTAACCATATATCTCCAGAACTAAAACAGGTACAAAAAATGTAGAACTTATCATTGTTCTTTAGAAAAATAAGTTTTTTAAAATAACACATTTTTGAAATTCGTCCCTTTTAGGGAGTAAACGGGGGAAACCTGCATTTTGGAACTTTTTTGTCACCCCATCTATCTTTTAAGCCAATATACATAGAAATAAAATTTCTATCACATTCGAAACTAATCTAAAAAGTACATATACGAATTCGGTACTTTTTCGAAATTCGAACGTTTTAGTGGCGAAAGTCTTAACTTTTTTTGGTACTTTTTTACAAAACATTTTTCTCCACTATAATAAATTCTTGATGCCTTAAGGGGGAGAAAAAAGTACCAAAAGGCAGAAGTACGGGAAAATAAATTGGTTTCTTTAGCTTTTTTGTTTTAAAATTGCTACTTTCTTTAATTATAGTTTATATTTTACCTATAAGCATAAAATTCAACATGCAACGTCGTGAGTGGATAAGAACCTGTGTGTGAATTTTTTGGTACTTTTTTGTTCTTTAACTGGTTTTTTTTTGAATTTTCGTTGGTAGTGGACCGAGAAACATAAAATTATGAAACGTGAAAGTTGCTAAGCTAATGAGAAATGTACGAGGGCTTATGGTACTTTTGATATTTAATTGGTACTTTTTGAATTTCCTATAGTATTGGACATAAAATTAAATATGCAAGGCACTTAGTGTATGAGTATCTGTAAAAGGGGTTTTTTTTGGTACTTTTTTGTCCTTTAAGTGGTACATTTTTCAATTTTCTTATCAAAGTAATTTTAGGTAATACAAAATTTTTTAATAAATAAAATTTTGTTTGTCGTGCTTAATACCAAATTTTTATTCTTGATGAAAATATTAAAATTTATATTTGGGGGATAAGCGAGTTTATATGTACATTTCACTGGTTGCTTAGGCCAGATCATCAGGAAACATTCCCCAAAATTTTTTTTAGAAAAGCCAAAGATATAAGCAAACAAAACTCCAGAGTAAATGAGATTTACAACACTCAAAAATCTTATTTGCAACGATATCAAATCTTAAACAAAATACCAAAAATAAACAGTAAACACGTTTCTTACATTCTAATTTTAAAGAAAATGTTTAAGAATATTATGGCTATTTTAATCATATTATCACCGGCAACCAAATTATGGTTAAATAAGTCCTCCACCACGAAGTCATAACCAAATTATGGTTGTTTTTTCTCTGGGTGAAGGGATAAAAAAATTGGAGAAACCTTGGACACAATGTATCGAGCTCAAAGTAGACTACATTTAAAAAATAAAGCAATATTTTTTATCCTAAGACGTTATTTAAAAAGTCTTGGACTAATGGACCCGCCCTCGTATTGTTTAAAATCAATTTATAACATTAAATAAATCGGTGAACATTTTCTTAACGCCTTTAATTCCTGTAATAATTTTTTTCTTTTATAAAACTGATTTTATATATACAAAAAACTAGGGAAGTTATAATTTTTTTATGGCGAATCCAATCTTTAAATTGGGGGAGATAAGCCAAGCACTTGCTGGCAACTCCGTTACAAAAACCCATATTTATACGTTAGTGTGCACTCAATGTAGTTTTAAAACAAACATTAAAATAAATAAACAAATATTTTTATTTATGATAACGAAAATGAAGGTGGTTGTTTCGTTGGTTATACGAATATGTTTTCTTTTGCATTAATGTATTTTTTTTATTAACTTGTGTTTTAAAAACGTAAAAACTTTTACAATTTAGACCATAGAAACCAAACAGGAAAACAAAAATATACTTTTAATGAATATAATATGGGATTAAAGTCGATTTATAAATACACTGCAGTAATTATAAAAAATTCAAATGGATTGGAAAAATTTGTATGAAAATTTGCTCTTAAAAGACATTTCCAGCTTATTTTATTTTATATAAATACGGCAGACAGCCGTGAAGAAAAATTATGTTCAATAAGCTTTAACTATTAAAAGTTCAGAAACATCAATGTTTTCAAATTTGCATCACCGCAATCGTTCGCATTGAATTTTATGTGGAAAATATTTTTAAAACTGAGTGTTTTTCATACAAATTTCGATGCGAATTTTTACGTTCGATATTGTAGAACAGCAAGTTATTGTTATTTTTTTTACAAAATTTTAAATAAAGTTTATAAAAATTTCAAGTGAATGAGACTGCTTGTCGAATAACCTAAGTGTACAACTCTATTAATTTAGAATTTATAATATACTACCTGACCCGACAGACGTTGTCCTGTCTAAATTAGGAAAAATGTTTGCGTTCGATTTTTAAAATCCGTTAAAAAGACACGAACTTTTGAATGAAAAATTAGTCAAATCGATGGAGCCGTTTTCTGATTTTAGGTAAATCGAAAAAAGTGGGCGGGGCAAAATTTTTTCTATCCGTAAAAACCTATGTTGGACCATTGCGATGATTTTATAGAAAAAATCGTCCAAATCAGTCAAGCCGTTCTCAAGTTATGCGCTTAATAGAAAAAGTGGGCGTAAAAGTAGGCGTGGTGCATTTTTCTTTTGATGAAAATGTAAAATGGATTAATACGAACATTTAAAAGAAAAATTAGTGAAATCGATGGAGCCGTTTTTTGATTATAGGTAAATCAAAAAAAGTGGGCGGGGCAAAATTTTCTTTCCGTATAAATCTAAGTTGGACCATGGCGATCATTTTAAAAAATCGCCCAAATTATATAGATGTCATTTGTGGTGCAATATGAAAATTGGATTTTGCCACGCCCCTCCGCCCGCAGATCAAAAATCAAAAATCAGACTTCACAGTGTCACCCGCCTGAATATTCTGAAAATTCCCTGAAAATTGCATCAAAATCGGCCCAGCAGTTTCGGAGTCCATACGTTACATACATACACACATCCTGTTTTATATATGTATGTAGATTTTCCTTTTCAGCTTTCCTAAAAAGTTATAGAAAAATTAGTTCATTGAAACCTTTTTGAGTACCACAACTCTTATTGCCAACATTACTGTTCCCAACTAGTTAGTGAAGCATATAAGTTTCTAAACAAGTTATAGTTTACTTAAGGGGCTAAAAACATACTCCACCCAGAAAAATTTACACTTTTTTCATGAACTTTGTTTTTCTTTTGGCTGCAGGAGAGAAAAAAATTCAGTCAATATAATTTACACGAAATGTTACCTGTTTAAAAACTTGTTATTATTTGTTTTATACTTTTTCAAAAGTTATGAGAGAGGCGTTACACAAAGTACTAGAAATATGAAATTGTTTTGAATTTTTTTTCTGGAAAAGTCTCATAAAGACAACAAAAAAAAAAAAAAATATATAAAATAATATTAAAATATTTTTTATTGTTAATAAAGACACAGATATTTATGAATTTTATGTGCTACGACAAGTGCTTTAAATTGCTCTCAGAGATAATCTAATGTAGAAAAGTTTGCTTTTTTATAATAATTTATTGCTAACATTAATGTCACTTTAAAGTGAACGAAAAAGATATTAAATTAGGCTTAAAGGCGCTAAATCATACACTTGCGGGCGTATACTTGATAATAATCATGATTGTTATTAATCATACGTTATTATGTACTTTGCATGTATGTAATCCAAAATGTAAGTAAAGGATGCATTTAAATGTTTGTGTTTCAAATACTATAAATGTTAATGCTTATGGAAATTATTTGCCGAATCAAAAGCTAAAAATGCCATAAATAAACAAAGAAAGTTATAAACTGAAGGAAATTTAAAATTTTAAAAATGGTTTTTTTTTTTTATTAATTTTCCGAATTGAGACAATGTTTAATAAATCTTCAATAAATTTACTGTTTTTAGAATTTGTACTCGGGAAGACTTTGTTTCCCGAAAAGTGGGTACTTAACAGATGTCAGCAGGCCCGGTCTGATTGTTGGTTGAGGTCTCCAATAGTATACTTTCCATACTTACTTTTGTGCTATAGCCGACACTGAATGTGTTTCATTCGAATACCAATTATCTTTCTCATTTGTGGAATATAAGATTTCTTTTTAAAAGCTTTTATTTAAGTTACAATGTATGTATGTATGTTTGTTCTATGGAATCTTGAAACTCAATTTTAAAGCCGCACTACTGCTTAAAAATTGAGTTGCAAGATTCCACCCGAACAAGTATACATACTAACTTTTATAACGATAATCGTATCGTTAAAATAAATATAACGACAATTTATCGAATATGCTATTCAGTAAAGTTGTTAACGACATTCGCTTTCGTTTGAAGTCAGCTGTTACTTTCAGCAGTTTTTTATTCGTTATTTTAGCGACAATAATTTACGTTGTGTTTATTTAATCGATAAACTAAAAAAAAGAATCAAACTAAGTCAAAACTAAAGAAAAGAATCGCTTCGATCCTAAACATTTAAACCAAATTACTTTTCTAAAAGATTATTTTATAAGATCTCCTTTAACTATTGAAATAACTAATTAAATTATCTCAGTTTATTTTTTTATAAATACATATTTGGGGGATTCACCAAGGTAGTCATAAAGTCTTATGTCATAAAATAATTACCAGAAATATATATCGTCGGCTTAATATGCAATCGGCTAAATCCTCTTTTTATGTAAATTGAGATTTTAATGCCGTGTGGTAGAGAAAGATACGCCTCGTCGACCAGCATGTAGTTTTTCTTCTATTTTAGTATTGAAGTTTGTACAACTAACTATTTTTAGTTTTCTATTAAGCTGCAAAAAGGAAAAATAAAAAGCTTTTTGTCTCTCCTGTAAAATATGCTTAAAGTGAGCTAGCAGATTTTCATATTAAGCCGACAATATGACGTATGTGGGCTACCGCTTATAATTTAGATTTCTACTGTAAGTTATGACGAATGAATGAACACAGCATTAACATTTTTATTTTGTTTAAAACACAACAATATTTATTTTAAGCAATTGCAATATATTATTTGGGATATTATGAGGATATGACTTGATAGCACACCTTGTGTATTAATTGAAAAATGTATATTGCATATTTATGTTTTTTGTTTGTTTGCTCTTTTTAGTTCAAGAATTGCTTTGTGGTATATTGTTGTTTTTTTACTAATAAATTCCAAATAATAAACAATTAATGCATTTTTATATGAATATTGAAATTACTTAATTTATAAAAAAAACGTTATTAATCGGTTAACCGATCAAAAGCAAAATAAACCGATTAGTAACCGATTAAACCAAAACCTCGGTTAATTAATCGAGCGATTAACCGATTAAAGCAAAAGGTCGATTAAATGAATACCCTAATATTTACATAGAAACATATATTCATATGTACGTATATTAGGGTGGCAGCTAAATTTCAACTTTGGATTTTCAACATCTCCCGGGCGGAATATTGTGCCACATGGTCTAAAACTGATGTGGAAAAAATTTCAGCCAAATCGGATAACTTTTACCCCTGCCCCTTTTAGGTCAAAGTTCAAATGATAAAAAAAAAAATTTCCATACAAGCAAAAAATTTTTTTTTCGATTTTTTTTTTTTTTTTTTTTTTTTAATATTAGTAAGCTTTATAAGCTTATTAACACCAAAAAATTTCATTTCGATCGGACAAGATTTTCAGTTTCAAAAGTGACTCTGAAAAAAAATTTGAGGCTTGTTAGGGGCTTTTCAAAAAATTTTTTTTTTTTAGTTTTGATAAGCACACATTAAAGATTTTTTGTTGCTCTTAATACCAGGTTTTTTAAATTTTTTTTTAAAAATTTTTTTCGACATCGCATTTTTGTTCTAAATTGGGGCAAAAAACTGGAAAAATTCAGTTTTTGGCCCTATTTAAGAGCATGATTACTAGGGTGGCAGCTAAATTTCAACTTTGGATTTTCAACATCTCCCGGGCGGAATATTGTGCCACATGCTCTAAAACTGATGTGGAAAAAATTTCAGTCAAATCGGGTAACTTTTACCCCTGCCCCTTTGAGGTCAAAGTTCAAATGATAACAAAAAAAAATTTCCATACAAGCAAAAAATTTTTTTTCGATTTTATTTTTTTATCATTTGAACTTTGACCTCAAAGGGGCAGGGGTAAAAGTTATCTGATTTGGCTGAAATTTTTTCCACATCAGTTTTAGACCATGTGGCACAATATTCCGCCCGGGAGACATCAATATTAATACAAAAAAATTGCTCCATACATTTATCTGCCACCCTAATGTATATGTATGAACAAGCACAAAATTATAAATTCAAAATTCACAAAAAAGCAAATTAAAAACAAAAACAAAATTCTAAATGTAAAATTCAGAAAAAAATATAAAAACCGCAAGTTAACCCTTCGTCTTACTCATGTGTCTGGCCAGGCATTTTTCAACGCATTCTGAATGAAAAAATATGTCTAACACGGAGGGTTGAGAACAATTTCATTTGTTTTTATATTATTCTCTTTTGTGATTTTCGTTTTTTTAACATTTTGTAGACAGAGATGTTACAAAAATGCAGCTGTTTACTATCGTTAAAAAAAATTACAGAATCACACTATCGTTACTGCCAGCGAATATATTTGTCGACAAATATAACGATTGTCGGTTCGTTTAAAGTTAGTGAATCGCACCACAGTTATCTTCAACCGATTGAGCTGAAATTTTGTATACAAGTTCAGTTTGGATGAGAACGCATGGTTAGCTGTGTGACGTCATTTTAAAGCCAATATGGTGTGCAAGCACAACATGGCTTACTAGTTATTTTTGATGCACTTGTGCAATATGGGTATCAAAGAAAGAAGCTACTTTTATTTAAATGCGCTTTAAAGAAAAAATAAATTAAGAGTAAAAAACAAGCTTTAATTTGAATGCGCTAAGAATAAAAGAAAAACTTTGGACTTAAACTTTTACTTTCAATTTATAACGTCATTGCACACTTTATATCACATAAAAGCTTGTCGTGAGATATACTTGTGAAGAAAAACAAATAAATTAATAACTTTATTTTAAGTATGAACATTTTCAAAATAAGTAAATACGAGTACTTTAATCTTGCAAAAAGCTCGTCGACGTTTGTCGTGCGTTTGAAAATTTTAGCGCATGAAAAATTGCAAGTTACACAACGCGCGTTACAAAAGCCATTCCTGTCAGCTGTTTTGTATTTGTTTACTTATTTGTTTATTGAAAACGGATTCGAAAGTATATCAAGATTTTATTATTTTATTGAATTTATTCTTTTTATATAAAAATTGTAGTTTAAGCTCCTCAAAAAGTTTTTCTTTCATAATTCACAAATTTGTTAAATTATTTTTTTTATTGTCAGCTGATTACTTGTCAAAAATACACAACGCGTTAAAAAGTTCAAAGTTAAGCAACTTTCAGGCGCAAACGCGTCAAAATATTTTGCATGTAGCTTGTTCTATGAAAATACACTAGTTTAACTTTTTTTGACAGAAGACGACAGAGCGCGCGCGCACTAACGCGTGTTATGTACTTCTACCTTTATGAAGTAATAAGTTGATAATAAAAGTTTTAAAGCAAAAATTTATTTTTTTATTTTAAGCGAATTCAAATAAAAGCTGGTTTTTTACTCTAAATTTATTTTTTCTATACAGCGCATTTAAATAATTATTACCCATTTAAGAAACAAAAATCTTTTGAAATTATTGCAACTTCCCAATAAAAAGGTTTTTTGTCTTGTGAAGCACTAATAGTAAATTTTAAAAAGTAGGCGTACATTTATGCGCTACGCTATAAGACATGCAGAGATTCAGTAAGGTAAGTGAACGAATTCTTAACAAATTTAAAAAAAATATAACATTTAAAGTGTGTAAAGCTGATCGTTTTATTCAACAGTTTTTATATGCGCTGAATAAAGCGCTTTCAGTGTCGAAAAAAGTATTGCTTCAAAGTGGAAACTTGCCATATAAAAGTTATGTCTTCCACAAGCAATGTTTTACATTTCTCCCTTGCGAACCTACTTCGTTGGTTGCTCCATTTTTTATTGGGTTACTCTATTGTTTTTCACATTTCACCCACTTTGTCAATTATTAAAGGATAAGTAGGAAAGTAAACCACAAATTTAACGATAATAATGTCCAGTTGCCCGCCTAAAACAACTACTTGGAAAATTATTTTAAATTTCTTTTGTTAAAAAAACTTGGCACTTCACATTGTTTGCATTAACAAAAATATTAATTGTCTACTCGTTGAATAATGGCTCTTTAAGTGACAGCAAAGGTCTTCATAGAAGTTACACTGCGATAGTTTTTTTTTAAGCAGCGTTTCTAATTTTGTGGTTAACAGTATATATAAGTGTATAACCTTTTTTTTAATGGTCTGTAAGGAAAATTTTCCATAGACTAGATAAATAAAAATAAAAAATAAATAAACAAATAAAATTAAATCTTAATATGCTTTAAAAAATTAAAAAAAATATGTTGTACTAACATGATACCATTACCAACAATTCCTTTAAATTCTACCATACATGGCTTATGTGTAACATGATTCTACATTCAAAACATGTTAAACTAAATACTGTAAATATAATGACTTTAAGTTGTTTTATTTAGACCCCCACTCCAAAACATGCAATGAGATGATGACAATAATAATGATGATGACGCAAGTCAATGCGAGTACACACATATACACAGTCAATTTATGAATATATGTATTTTAAATTACTAAATTAAGTTAACTACATACATATACTTTACTGTAATTCTAACTCGTGCAAATAACAATTGGAAATTAAAGATTCAAATTAAAGCAAACATTAACACAACAATTTAAAATAAATACGAAAATTTAAAGTTACAATTATGCTCATTGAAAACCTGACGTTGATAACACACTGTCACTTGTAAACGAAATGCCATTTTGTTGCTGCTGTTGTTGTTGGTGTTGCTGTTCTAAATAAGTAAATAAATATAAAACTGCATAGATATAAATAGAAATAAACAACATCTGCATGCGGTGGCTTGTCTTTTGTTCTATCCTTAACAGAACTTCCTACAAACGGTCGAGCAAAGTACAGAGACCTAATAACGATTTGTCTCAATGTTAAGCTTTTGGATTGAACGTTTGTCTGCTCGTCTGCCTGATTGCCGGAATGCCTGGCAGGCTGTCTGTCTGTATATCTCTTATTGTTTTTACTTAATGTCTGTAGCTATTGAAAACGTTGTGTTGTTCTACTGTAGGCGTTTTCCATTGTCGACTTAGTGACTGAATGAATGTGAGTGAATGCCATTAGTTTAATTTAATTTAAAGATGTAGTTTCACTTGTTTCTGCATTATATTTTGTTTTTGTTACTTTACTTGTTTTTTTTTGCTTAGGTTTGTAATATACAGTGGGACCAGAATTGAGTTGTTTTGTTGGGTCTATGAAATAACTCCCACGAAATAAGTCCCACTTTTAAAAACGAAAGAAGTCCCAACAAAAATTGCTTAAAAAATTAAAATAACTCCCACAAAATAAGTCCCACTTTTGAAAGCGAAATAAGTCCCACCAAAATGAAATGATTTAAAAATTTACTTGAAATGAAATAACTCCCACTCAAAATGAAAAAACTCCCCCTTGAATAATATATTTCTTAAATGAATTAAGTCCCACTTTCATAAACGAAATAAGTCCCACTTTTTCACTGTTTAATGCGATTTCAATTAAGAAGTATTTGGCTCTTCGAAAAAAACACGTCGAATAATATGAATAATCAAAGCAGAGGAATAATAAAGAAAAATCGTATGCAAGCTTGCAGAAGGCTTCTTAATGGAATGGATATTACGAATTTTGATAGAGTTCCAGAATTTATTATTAATTCTTTTTTCGGTCAAGGAACGTATAGAGAACGCCTACTAGTAACAACGTTTGGATTCGTAAATGGATTAAGTACAGATCAATTGTTCTTATTATTAAGATGGTAACAGTTTCGGAAGAACCATCAGATTAAAATTATCGACCTTTATAAATGGCTTGAAGATCCAGTGCATGGTAGACGGTATTATAGTTTTAACGTTGCATTGGGATTAGTTGTATTTTGTAATGCTGATATTAGAAAACATGGAACACGAATTCCAATTTCCTACTAAAAATATAATAAAACACATACATACGTAATTACGTCAACAATTTTTTTTAATATTGTTTTTCCAGTAGTTAAGTTCGGTACCTATTTGTACACATTTCTTTAAAGTTTTTTTATTATAGTAAGTATAAAGTAATTAATAACAAAAAAAGGAGAGCCATGAGAGATAAGGACAAAAAATTATAGTTGTCCCTTTTACGAAATGTCCAATATATAACTTTTTGCATAAGAAAAAAATGAGAAATAAAGCCATAATGGCCTGATATTTCATGGCTCTTTCGCACTCCTCCATAAAAAAATCATTTATTTATCAGATAAATATTTGAAGGGTTTCATGAACTTCTGCACGACAGAATGGACATACTAGTTTACTGGTTTGATCAAATAAATCCCACCAAAATATAAATTTAGGGGTATGAAATAACTCCCACTTTACAAAACGAATTTATTCCCACTCAAAACGAAATAAGTCCCACTTAAAATGAAAACGCGTAACGAAATAAGTCCCATCAATTGACGAAATAAGTCCCACTTTTAAAAACGAAATAACTCCCACTTTCAAAACAGCAATTTTTTGTGGGACTTATTTCGTTTTTAAAAGTGGGACTTATTTCGTGGGAGTTATTTCATAGACCCGTTTTGTTTGTATTTTTTTTTTCAAAAGTCATAAAATTGTTTATCTCTTATTATACCTACACCAAAATAGTGGAGAGGGTGCTATGGGTTTGTGCTGATAACATCTTGTTATAACTTAAAATATAAATCTTAGAGCCAACGTTCATTGTAGATTTATTGCACAAGCTGATTGGTATACTAAAATACCAATCAGAGATCTGCAATAAATTGTTTTTTCGTTACTCAAAGTCACTTATGAGCATTGATGTTATACGTAGGGAAAAATCCCTATTGGTAGAGACTTTCTTCTAAAAAAAATAGCCGTAGGGAAAAAAGGACAGATTTTTTGAAATCATTAAAATATAGGGACTTTTGAATAATGTAGCGAACATAGAATGCAAATAAAATTGTTAATACGGCAACATTTAAAATTGCTTAATTTCTTTGAGTCGTCGCTTGCCGTCATTTCAGCTTTGATTTTAACGTTAATATGAGAAAATCGCTTTTACAAGAATGGAGATCTTTTGAAATCAATTTTCCAGAACAATAAATACGCAATTTGTAAAAGATAGGTATCAAAAAGTTTTGAATTAAGGTCACCAAAATTAAAATTTTGAATGAAGATAACCAATACAAATAGCGAAATGATTTTTTATATCATCACTGATGTGTTGGCGCAAAGGAAAGAAATGAGTCATAAGATTTTATCTTCAATTTGCATAATCCGCTCTTTTACAAGACGAGTGTAAAAATTGTATTACCTTCCAGTGTACCAAAACTTATTTAAATAAAAATGGTATCCTTACACCTGTACAAATTGATACGGGCAATCAATTTATTTTTCTAGTATCCAAACAAAATCCAAAAGAACATAATGTGATTTTAAGTGAATTTCTATCACTTTTTCGAATATAAATGATACACTCGTTGTGATCCAATGAATCACATCAAATAATCATTTGTGATTTTCTGATCCCAATTTAATTGTAGTTTTTATAATAATTTTATTTTTGGTATTATTTTTCAATCGTAAATTATATACATATATACTTATGTAGTTTTTGATTATATTTTAAATCATTTTTTATCGTCATATTTTTAAATTTTTTTCTCTGATAAAAGCAGCACCATTATGGCTTTTGATGTTTTGAACAAATTTTATTTTAGAACCAAACAAAAGTTATCGGGTTCTCGTTTTGATTTTTTGATTTTCATTAATTGAAAACTATTTTTGGGCTTCATTAATCAAGTGATAAATCAGTTTTTAATCATCAAAAGTGATCTGAGAATACTCATTTAGGTTATTTTTACAAAAAAGAAATGCTTGCTGGGAACAACTTTAAATAAAATGTATATACATTAATACAAATGATCTTATTTGTATTTATATTTAATCATTTAAAAGTTGTAGGGATTTTTGTAGAGACAAATCTTTTAACGCGTAGGGAAAAATAGGGATTTTTTACGGGCTGCGTAAGGAATTTTCAAAAAAGTTTATAACATCACTGCTTATGAGTGAGTAGACATTATTAAAATTTCACTTCGCTGATTCACTCAAACTAACAATAACGTTGATTTATAAATATAAATTCCAAAATATATGAATCCTTCGTTTGACTTTTAAAACACTTAAATCACTTAAGCTTCGTACAGACAGTGGTCAGATTGAACAATATTGTCAGTAAAATTTTTTAAAAATGAAATGTTTTACAGCCGTCTGAATGGGAAATTTTTGTTTAAAAACGTTTCCACCCATTATAACACCAACATTTTTCTTTGACAGTATATTGTCAACACATTGCCAGACCTTACATTATTGTAAGATCTAACCACCGTCTGTACGAAGCTTTACAATTAACTTAATTCACTCAGCTCATTCATCTACCGTTTCAACTAGGAATGGGCAAAAAATATCGATATATCAAAATATCGATATTTTTAAAAAAAATAATCGATATATATCGCCGATTTTAAAATACCGATGTATCGATATTGAAATACGACTATCGAATTCGATATTTTTTAAAGTCAGTTTTCATTAAAAATTCAAAATTTTAGCCGTTTTTTAAACAATATATATTTAAAAATTGGCATCACTGCCAGCATCATATGTTTTTTTAAACTTATATGAAGATCTATAACTCCCCGTCTACAACTGACATGATTTGCTGTTATTACATGGTTATAAAAGCGTTGTTAAAACATTTGCCTTAACAACCGTGTTATAACATGAGAAAACCTCTAACATGATATACTTAACACTAACATCATATTAGTGTTAATGTTAAGCATTTCATGTCAGTTGTAGACTGCATGTATTAGAAGATGAATTAAGAAAGAAGCGGGGTTTGCACCTTGCAGATTTCTAATTGAAACAGTAAAGTTAAACGAACTTGAAAAGATTTATTTTATGCGGTTTTATAGCAATATATGTTCCTTTATATAGTTGGAATAATAATAAGATTTGTGCATACATATATATACATATATATGTATACATATATATATATATATATATATATATATATATAAATTAAATTTTTTAATTTGGTATTACGTACGATATATCGATACATCGATATTTTTGAAATAATAAATATCGATACTCATAAAAAACATCGATTCGATATATATCGATATATTTTTTCAATTTGTCCATCCCTAGTTTCAACGCAACAGAGCGAGTACATTACCTCATAATCAGGGCTGCCAGATAAAATTGCACAAAAATCGTCAACTTCGTACATTTAAAATGAGGAAAATGTAATCGTCAAATCATCCCTTTGCTATTTCGTATGTTCCAAGCAATACACAGAAAAAAACACTCGGGTTAAATCAAGTTTTTTCCCAGGAAAAAACTTCGCCTACTTTTTCGAAATGAATAGCTTCTTTAACTCATTATTTTGTAGCTTTCTTCTATAACTACTTTTTTCTGGATGTATGCAGGTAAAAAAAATAATGACTTACTTTTCAATGCGTTCATTTTGGGACATCCCTTGTAAAATTCATTGGTTCTTTCAGTAGAATTGTAAGTAGTGATCTTATGTTTTTCTGATTACTCAACACATTATTTTGTAGGCGAAGGTTTTACTGGGTTATGATTACTTTAAGTACTAGTCGTACTCAAAACTTCAATTACGAATTACACAAAAACGTACTCAAAACAATCCTAAATGGGATTACTTTCGAGAACCAATCCCGAAAATTCTTTAAATAAGTATACAATTCTTAAATCAAGTAAAAAAAAGATTACACTTTTTGCTGTGTTTAATCCTCCGGCTTACGCATGTTTTGATTTTCTGTACACATTGAAAATAGGTCTGGCCAGACTACCACAAAGTACCACGAAGGGTTAAAAAGTAAATTTGAAATTTGTCGGGCATGATGTTGGTGTTTTATCATTTTGTAAGGTGTAAAACGGGTAAGTAAATCAATCAAAATAAGTTTTTCTTTCTAGTTCAAGATAAAATCAACTTAATAATACTTGATTCAAGCGCATTTTGAGATTGATTCAATCTTAGTTTTACTTAAATCAATCTCATTTTGGATTATTTCAAGTACGAAATCGGGATTGAATACCCTAGACGAAAGGGAACTAACACTTAACTTATCACGTGACAGTTCTATAGTGATAGGGACCGGTTCGAGTTCTAACACTTTATATGAAGGGGACTTGTCACTTTAACATGGCGATGTCCTACGAGGGGGTTAATTGGCACTTTTCTTACGCTTTGTAACAGGTCACAGAAACAACCTAAATGGACACATTAAATTTCAGTTTAAATAATGCCTGTCGCAAATATTGTCCCAAATGAATCATGTAATAAGGGCGGATCCCCTTCATTTAAAGTAATAGAACCAGGTAGAATTAAATCAGTCATTTCCCACACAAAATCCAGTTACATGACAAATTGTTTGTCAATTACCTTCTGGAGTAACTACTCTTTTAGCGCATTGTCATCAGTTAAGTGATATGCTCTATTTTAACCTGTCACAATTTGTTCCTTTTTATTATAAAACTGCTTTCACTTGTCACGGGATAAGTGCCTTAAAAACAATTGACACACATTTCCCGCAGGGTATGTATAATTTAAGTATTTTGCGATAGACAATTTGTACTTGAATCAATCTTTCTGTACTTGATTCAAGAAAATACATACTCAACGTACTATTAATACCGCTTCGGATTGATTTGAGTATGGATGGATTGATTTTTCTTTTGAGTGTACAAACAAACGATTTAGTTTTTACTGATTGAGCACTTTCTTTCGCAAAAAATTGCCATTAATTGTTAATAATTCATCATACTCCAGAATAAATTTCCTGCAATGAAAGGAACGGTTTCTGGGAATGGAAAATTAGAAACCCTACATCCCATATTGAAAATTTTTTTCTCTAAATACGATCTTGGGGTTCATATTATTTTAACAAAATTTTAAATTTGTATACTGTTCTGTTCAGAAAGCTTTTAAGAGAAGTTCTAAAAAAAATAATCTTTCCAACTTGTTGCTACTGTGTCAGCTTGCCCTGCCCTGTTGTGCACCATGTCTGTTTCTAATTTACTTGATTTTCTTTTGCCAGTCAATTCCAATTGCAAGAAAACCTACAAGAAAAAAAAGACTTAAATATTCACCACAGAATTTGTGTATAAAGAGAATGCATTTATTTTTTTAGCAACAGTTTTTTCTGACTTGTCTAACAGATAATTTAAAATGCAAAATTATCTTTTACCACATTCATATTCTGAAATCTCTTCTTTTTTTGTACTATTTCAGTTTTTCAGTATGAAATAAAGTTGTAGTTGTTTCAGTTGTGGTAGTTGTAGCTGTTTGTAGTGGTTGTATTATCTGTAGTTATTGTTATTATTGTTGTTGTATATAAAGTAGTGCTGGTACATAGTTGTAGGAAGTCGTTGCTTAAGCTGCAAACTTCCAGTTGATGGATTGTTTTATTTGTTGTTTTTGTGTTAGATGGATACATTTATTTTATATGTATGTCAGTAATGAAAATTTCTTCCTCTTTTTTGATGTTGATTATTTTTTTCTATTTAACAATTTTGTGTATTTTTCCATTTTTTGTTTTGGAATTGAAGTTGCATTTTGTACATTAAATTGCAATTGTTTGTTATTGTGTATTTGTTGCTGTTGCTATTGTTTTTGTTGCTGTTGCTGTCTAAGCATGCTTGAGTGGATAATTGTAAGCAATTAAATAGAGATTTAACTTTATTCTTTTATTTGCTATTCATAGTATTCATACTTGCTAGTGTGTGTGTATTTTTGTGTGCGTGTATGAGGATTAACTAACCCAGCAAAAAAAAAAAAAAAAAATTGGTGGATTGGGAAGAAATCAAACTGCTTAAGGATTAGCAGTAAATGAACCAAAAACTTAAGTCTAAGATCCTATAAAATGTTATTCTGTGGAAGAAGAAATGAACAAAGTGATATAGAAAATAGGGGGTTATTTTGTAAAGGCGCTTACCAAACGTTGAGAAATATTTTATATACATTTTTTTTTAAATTGTGGGGGACTATTTTTAAAGTGAGGTAAAGTGTTTTAAAAATAAGGGACCTAAGAATTTTCAGACAAAACAACGTATGTCAAGATGAAAAAACAAATATATATTGTTACGTTTTTCCTTTAATAAAAATATTTGAGGTCTTTTAATTGCAAATCAAAATAAATACACACACTTACTCATTGTTGATGGAAATGAGGTGGCTGACGAACTCGCGAGAGGGGGTTCGAATCTGGACTTTGCGGTAAGGGAAAGGGGAGTTAAGCCCCCCTATGTTACTACAATGGGGTGATACGGAAGAAATTCCGTGATGACGTTAACCGATCCTGGAGGGACAGAACGGATTGCAGGGTGTCCAGGGCACTATGGCCCAGCTTGGACGCCGGGAAAACCAGGGTTCTACTGGGATTGGATAGGGGTAGTCTTGGAACACTTATAGGGTTCTTGAAGGGTCATTGTCCTGTCAGGGCTGTTGCGGGCAGCTGGAACAACGCCATACCGGACTTCTGCAGATTGTGCGATGATTCAGAGGAGCTGGAGACGATCGAGCATGTACTGTGCCATTGTCCCAGGATGCAGGGTCTCAGGCAGAAGTGGCTAGGAGATAGGTTTCACGACGAACTGGGGTGCATCGCTGTATGTAGTCCGGCTGATCTACTGGGGTTCGTCAGGGAAATAGTGCGGCTGTTTCTGTTGAGGGGACTGTAGAAAGGGCAATAGTTCTACGCGAAATCTTCTAACTTTCTATCTTTCTTGTTTCTATCCATCTCAAACTTCTTTTCTTTACTGTCTTTTCTTTTTTTTTTTCTTTTAATTGAAGGGATTCACAATGGACCGTATTGGTCTACGGGTGGAAGTATGCCCTTGGTCGCATAACGCTTCTTTACCTAACCTACTCAATTTAACAAACTTTATTGAATTTCACAAAATGTATCTATATACTATTGAAAGTAACGAACTGAACCGTTTAATGTCTCCATTCAAACTAAACAAAACTTTTATTAGTTAGCCTGAATTTAAAGTTCATAACCGGAAGTAGTAGTAGAGTAGTAGATTCAAGAAACTTCTAGTTGATTCCAGGACATTCTGTCTGAATTATTTTAAATTCTACAATTAAATCTAAAGTCTAAAGTGGAGCAAAAGGCAATTTAAACTCATACAACATAAATTGTAATTAACAAGATAATTTTTAACTGAAACTATAGATTGTTCTAAGATAAATCCAATTGCGTAACAATATATTGTTAATTGAGTGCCCCGGTAGACTAGCTGGTAGAGAGCTTGTCTATCAGCGCCGGGGTTGCGGGTTCGATTCCCGCCAGGGACTCTGGTTTCTTTCCTGCAGACAAGCGTAGAGCTTCGCGGGATTAGCGTAGGGAATTAAAAAAAAAAAAAAAAAATCAACTAATTTTGGTTATTTGACAAAAGACACAAGACAGTTTTAAGTTCTTATAATTAAACAATTTTAAAGAAGCTAATTATGAAATGCGTTTAGAAATAAAAACGTATGTAAGTGCTTTTGTATTTTTTAAAATAGTAAATAATTTGCTAGCAAGTAAAACTTTGTTAAAATGTATGACTTTAGCGTTAGTTTTTATTTTTTTTTTTCAAAGAAGAGAACTTATGACAATCTGTACTTAAATTTTTTTTTTTTTTTTTAAAGAAGAGAACTTATGCCAATCTCTACTAAAATAAAAAAATTTTTTGTCTATGTTATTACAAAAATCTTTTAAGATAATGCAATTTCGTTTCATTATACACTGGTCATTTTAGGAAGTCAAATAAGAAGCGGTTACAAAAAATACTCTAAACAATTAACAAAGAAATGAGAAATAAACGCAACAATGAGAGTAGGATTTAAAAATACACACATTCTTTGGGACACTTTTGTAAGAAATATTTTGTATGTTGAATTTTTTGATAATACTGCAAAAACAATTCTGTGTATGAGTACGCCACATACGACATCTAAAATTCTCACAGAATGCATAATGTAATTTTCGAATACTGCTTTTTTACTATATTAAAAGATTTTAAAAGAAACAAGTGCTTTCTGGAGTGTATTTTTTAACTCTTGTACCCTTAAAACACTATTTAAATTGTGCGACAAACAGTTACGCATTCAATTTGGTTGTACACACATTTGATGTTTGTTGTGTGTTTGATTTTCACTGTTAATTACTTTAAAGGCAAATAAAATCGATTTAAAACCAAATATTAGAAAGGCCATACAAAATTGTAAGGGGCTAAAAGAGCTACGAGCTTCCGTAAGTCGCTGTCTCAGAAGACTTCTTTAAACTTTTTGTCTTGTACAATAACCATAGTAGTATATTTAGGATGGTCCTAATCCACTTTTTCCATACAAATTTGGGAGCATGGTATAACCCAGCAAACAATCACTTGTTCCATACACATTTGGGAGCATGGTATAACCCAGAAAACAATTTCATGTAAAACTATCCTCTATATATCCCTATGTATCCCCTTCCTATCTTGGAGGCGATATCGTAGTGAGCATTCGCTATCAAGATTTTATTTTCACCCTACAGTCGGTTGGTTAACTTAATAAGTTCATCGATTGGTGCGCTACACTGAGCCGTGTATGTGTGTATATTGTTGTGACTTTATCGTGTTGTGGTTTGCGGTTTGTGATTTGCAAGCTCCACCACTTTTGTTGTCTGTGTATGTTTGTGTGTGCGTAAATGTGACCGTCTGGCAACCCTATGCGGGCTCTTTGTTAGGTGTTCGTAAAGAGTAGGGTGTGCATGTGTGTATGTGTGTGTAAATGTAACCATCTGGCAACCCTATGCGGGGTCTTTGTCAGATGTTCGTAAAGAGTAGGGTGTGTGTATGTGTGTGTGTAAATGTGACCATCTGGCAACCCTATGCGGGGTCTTTGTTGGATGTTCGTAAAGAGTAGGGTGTGTGTAGATACAACCATGTCGAATGGTCTTTTTTATGTAATATGAAACTTTTTCATTTTTCAAATGAGTTGTACATACGTGACAAATTTAAGTTTCATAAAGTCTCAAAATTCTTGGAAATACAAAGAAATTTGAGTATTAGTTGAGCAGATGTGTAGGTGTTTAGAATTCTTAAAAAAACAAAACAAAAATAACTAAATAAATATTTTATAGAATCAGCTAATTGCTCCTTTTCATAATTATCTTTTTTATGTAATATAAAACCTTTTTATTTTTTTCAAATGAATTCTACATTTATTCGTAATAAATTTATTTTATGTTTGTAATATGATTTCATAAAAAAAGAAACTATGTTTATGAATTAGAAAATAAAACAAATAGTTTGATATATGTATGTATGTATATGTTTACATTTTATTAAAAATACAATTTTTACATTTAGTTAAGTTATATACATTATTATTATAATATTCCATGATTTCTTTAGCTTCTTCTATGACAGTTTCTTTTGTTTTCTTAAAGCGGGAGCAGGAACAAGTATCTGGACCACACGTATTATTTTCATATGACCAAGCACAATTATTGTAATGTTCCCCATATCGATTAGTTATTGTATGAAATTTGTTTCTATCCTCCAGATATGATTTAATGTTCATAATTTTATTTTTATGTTTATCAGAAATAACGTTAGAAAATTTTTTTAAAAAAGTATAAATCTCTTTGATAATCATTGTTGAATATGTTACTGTATACCTATATGTAATGTTTGTGAATAATCATTAATATTGATTGCTCTTCTATTTATATAATTTTAACTACGTTCGAAGTGGACTTGTTTCAAAGTCACTATTTCTATCATTAAAGTATATGAAGAGTAATTTCACAATATTATGAAATTTATAAAAATACTTACTTACTTATAATATTAATAAACAAACAAAATAAATAAAAACAAAAGATTTTTAATAGAAAAAATTATATATATTTATTTATTTATTTTATTTCTATTTTACATTAGTTTTTTTATTTCATTTGTAAGTGGTATGTATTCGAACATTTTATCATGTATAATTAAACAATATGCGGCCGTATTAGCTGGAATGTTTGTTAAAGTTTTCATCTCAATGCGAATATCGATTGGTCCAGTTTTGACTGATTCATTTTGATGAGTCACATCTAACACAATTAAAGGAGCATCGGATTTAAATTGTTCTCGTGTTAGTAATGGTTGTGGATGACGTAAATAATAGCTTTGTTGGAACTTCAAATACATTTCGTATAGTAGAGCAAAACGATTTCTATCAAATTTGAGATTTAGATCATCATATGGATAAGTATCAGAATTTAGATAAACTTTTATATCTGACAAATCGCAATGTATAAACTTGTTGTTAGTAGTGTTTCGAAATCCTAAAAGAAGAAAACGAGGTCTTTCATTTTCGTTGGCTAGCTTAACATTCCACAAAACAGTTGTACTTTCTGGTAGCGAAGGCTAATAATAATACATATCCCAACTTCGAAATGATATATTTAATGGATGACGATTGTTGATGGTTTTAAATATATACAATTTATATGTATCAGAAAGTTGAACATGCGGTACTTTCCATGTAATATTAAGTATAGTTAACTTTATTCTTTCTGTGGCAACGCTAGATTTGAAAATTTGTTTATCATCTTTGGAACGTAAAAGAATCAATTCATGTTTTGAATTGACTATTATTTTGTTAAAATCTTCAGCAAATCCAAGTAACATCTTTAATGGCACACAAAAGTTAAAATATCCGTTTACAAGTGTCAAATCATTATTATTAGAGGGTGCCCATCCTGCATTTAAGAGGTTATCACTTTCAGATTTATTAAGTGAGGCGTAGTTTTTTATTTCTGTTGCAATACCCAAATGTCGTGTACGATCAATCTCTACACCGTTTAATTCATATCGAATTTCATCAAACAAATGTGCTATACAATTATTTAAGAGCCGTATATTTGAAGAGATTGTTGAATCTTCCTTTGATGCTAACCCTTCAACATATAAGAGACTTTCATGTGATAATACGTATAAATCCTGATTTTGAATGGCTATACGAATTTCATCATTATTCTTAAACGATTGTAAATATGATGAGTAGCTATGATACTCCTTTTTGATGATTGAATTGTCGAATTTAGGTTTTTGTAAAACATCAATAAAATGATTCATTTTTTTAAATGTTTTAATCGAAATCCCAAGTTTTTTAAAAATTCTTGATTATTCTCGCTTAGACTAAGTCTTAAAGTTTTTTCAGCTTCTTGCTCCTTTGAACGTAAATGTGTGAATGATGACTCCTTATACAAATCACTTGTATTTTTATTACTATTGTTATTATTATTATTGAATATAATCATTCTTTTATACTGGTTTTAAATGTAATCGTATAGATATTTTCTCCTCACGAAAATTTATTAAATTTCCGTCTTGATCGATTACTTTTAAAACTAAAGTGTTTATACTTTTAGTGTTAACGGGTAAATATATAACATTAGCCGGTGTCTCTGTTATTTTATAGCCGGGACTGACAACAAGCGAAAACTGATGAAGGGTATGCGCAGATGTGCTATTTATATAGGATCCGTTAACAATATTACATTCAACTATAATATTGTTTATTTTTGTAATCTCTATAGTTTTATCTGAAAAATGTTCTTGATTCTTTTCCAAAATTTTCTTACTAAAGCCCAATAGGGAACCGATTGATCGCTCCTTGTTAAAATAAATTGTATCGGTTGTACATTTTATAGACGTTTGTAAAGTATTATAATTAGCTTCAATAATAAGATTTCCTCTTGGATTAAGGGTGTTATATTTATCTATAATCAAATCAGCTATATCCGAGAATTCATATGATCCAACAGGTATAACTATTTCATAATCACCAATATGAAATCTATTGTTTTCAACATCAACATTTGGTATAGAATGATATGTATCAAGACTAATTAATCCGCAAACGTAATTTCCATCAAGTTGAATGGGGGGAAAATAGTTGGCAACTAGAAGTGAAGTATCACCATTTAATGTTAGCGTTATTGACATCTTAAAGTTCGGTGTATTAATAAATTAAAAATTTTTTAATGCTCTTTATATAGGAGACGAATCGTTTACATTTATCCAAGAGTTATGATCTGATGTAAATCCCAACCATTTAACATATAACATATTTCCTCTTCTTCTTAAAATCTTTTCAACCAAATACGTTTCTGGATATTTAGTTTTCATTAGTTCAAAATCATAAAAACCACCTTTAATATCATGTCCTTTATAATCTTTTAGTATATAAGTGGTAGGACTTGTGTATCTTACAGTTTTAACTTTAAAGATTTCTGTAGTCCAATTCGGTGTATAACCTTTTTCAAACACATGTTTATATTTACTTATTCGAACATTATCACCAACTTTAAACTTCGGTCTTTTAAACACTTTTAAATTGTTGTAGACTGTATCCAATAGTGATTTTTCATTTGATAAATTTACTTGATTTGGTGTCATTTTTATTGTTCTATGATAAGTATTATTATATTTATTAACAAGTTCTTGATAAATGTGTATCCATTTATATGTTCCTTGATAACTAAATTCTTTCCACATTAGTCCCTTTAATGTTCTATTAAATCGTTCAATGATGGAAGCTTTTAAAAGGCTATATGTTGAATAGTGATTAATATGATTAAATTGCATCAATCGATGAAATTGATTATTGAAGAATTCTTTACCATCATCTGTTTGTAGGTTTTTCGGTTTTCTATGATTAATATTAAATATATTTTTAAAAGCGTTCAGTACACTTTCACCACTTTTATTTTTAACTGCAACAGCCCAAGCTTTTTTCGAAAATGTATCTATTACGGTTAAAAGATAACGATATCCATTGTTAAATGTTGCATAACTTCCCATTTCTACTAAATCCGCTTGCCATAAATCATCAATTCCTTTTACAACAACTCGCCTTCTTTTAAAATTTTTTCTCGCTTGTCTATGTAGTTCATTAACTATTGTTCTTTTATCTGCATTTAGATTCATATCTTTTATTTTTGTATTATGTCTGAATTAATATATATTTATGGATATTTAGTTATCTTTATCGGAGGACGTTTATCAATATTTTTAAAAAGGTAATCTTCAATATTGTTAAATCTTTCATCTATGCCATCCAATTTTAAAATATATTCTTCTACTTTATTAACTCTTTCATCCACTTTTTTCATATATTCTTTATTTACTTTTAATATTTGTTTCTCAACTGATTGTTCAATAACATTTTCCTCCTTCTTTATATGATTTGGAATGGCAATACTAATAGCTTCTACATCTTTATAGAACTTTTCAATGTTATTAACGATAGCTTGATTAATTTCATTTTTTAAGTCTGATATTTTCTTTTCGAAATCTTTGTTAGCAGTGGTAATGACTTCAACATCTTTATACAGCTTTTCTATGTTATTAACGATAGCATGGTTAATTTTATTTGTTAGCAGTTGTATTTTAGTTTCAACATCTTTAACAGTTTCATCTATTTTATTTGTTAGTAATTCATTTGTTCGTTTTAAATAGGCTTTTGTAACAGCATCCTTAGGTTCGATCGGTGTGGCTAGATTAGTAATTCTTTTTTTATGTATATCAAAAACATGATTGTTTACTTCAACATCAAGCATTTTTAATAGATTTGATCTTAGTTTTGAATCGTTAAATTTATACTTAGGTGTTGAGCTTTCTCCAAATTTATTTATAAAACTCATGTTTTTAATATATTATATTAGCCTCTCTTAGTTCCTCAATAATTGAAATTATCTCGTTTTTATGATTATTATGACCAGCACCTTCCGATGAAAGGAGTAAACGTAATCTGTCGACTAATTCATTAGGATCATCCCAATATATATAGTTTGGTTTACGTTTTTCTACTAATTTTAAGGATAATCCACTACCTTTAGTAAGAATATTACCCTTTGTGTTGAATAATTTTTTTATAATGCGTTCATATTTAAATGCTTTAGTTCCTTTAATTTGTTTATTTGACTGATAGTTACGTCTGTGTACATTTGTATTAATAAGAATATCTTTATATTTTTTTAAATCTATTTTATTATAATGTAAAGGTTTTATGTGGAATAATAGTTCAAATAATCCTGGTGTCAATTTCAATTTTTTATCGCCTATATATAAAGTGTTATCGTTATTAAATTTTAGTTTGTTTGTTCCATATCGCCAATTTCCAGCATGATCTATATTAAATCCATAGATTCTATCAATCATTTCATTATTTATTAACAACATAATATTCTTATAAAGAGGTGATTCATTTAATTTAGAATTACTTAATTTAATTCGTTTCTTATCGGTATTTAATTGTGTTTTACTTTTACGTTTGGAAAATAAATGTGTGATTTTGTTGCGTTTTCTATCACCATCTTCATCGAAATTTGAAAGCAATGAATAATTCTTTCTTTTTAGATTTTTTTGATTTTTATCATTCTTCAATTGTGTTGTGGATGTTGTTGTTTTTGTTTTTAGTGAAATGTGCTTTTTAGTACTGATAGGTTTTGATGATTTCGTTGTTTCTGTTGATTGTAAAATTTTCATATTATTTTTCTTTCTCTTTATATTAGGTAGAGTAGATGTGTTATTGCTAAATGTTCTTATTCTTTTTAAGTTGTTTAGGTATTGGACTTTGTTATCATTATTATCTTCATTGTAATGGTCATCATCATCAATATCCATGTCGTAATTGGATTTATTTTCTTCATTTAACCTCATCAAACTAGATACATTATCAATATCATCATCATAATCCATATTGGAGTTAGATCTATTTTCTTCATTAAAAACAGCAAAACCAGCTTCGTTATTATCAATTTCATCATCATCATAATCCATATAAGAAAGAACATTACTAGAAGCATTATCCTGATTTAAATTAGGTCTATATAGTGATAGAGAAGATGGTGTATATAGTGATTGATATGATGGCGCTCGTACTGTTCCAGAAGATTTATTTGTCTTATCAAGTTTTTTTATTATATGTTTTAAAGGTTTTGTTATAGGTTTAAAGGTATCTTCTAACATATTAACTTTATCTATTTCATTAAGTTTAATATTTTGTAATTTTTCCTTTAATACCGCTCTGGTTTCAACAATATGTTTTAACAATTCATTATTCTTATTCATGATTGCTGAATGCATGTGTTTGTATTTTAAATTATAAACGATCTGCTTGCAATCTGCTTCTGATCTGCTTTATATCTGCTTTTGATCTGCTTTATATCTGCTTTATATCTGCTTTTGATCTGCTTTATATCTGCTTTTGATCTGCTTTATATCTGCTTTATATCTGCTTTTGATCTGCTTTATATCTGCTTTATATCTGCTTTTGATCTGCTTTATATCTGCTTTTGATCTGCTTTATATCTGCTTTTGATCTGCTTTCGATCTGCTTTACATCTGCTTTTGATCTGCTTTCGATCTGCTTTACATCTGCTTTCGATCTGTTTTATATAAAATCTTACTTATAATTGAATAAAATTATTAAATCCCTTCCTATAACGACCGCCATTAATTGGATCGTCCTTACTGACAACAACAAAACCATAATTATCTTTCCAACATTCCTTACAAATTGTTATAAACTGTTTAAATGACATATCACCGATAACATGATCATTATATATATGCTTTAAATTCATTTCATCTTGTTTAAATATTATAATCATATTTGCATTATCACGTATCAAATGTTTAGGAATTTTTGTATATGTTTGACATAAATAGAAACAATCTATATGTTTATGTCTACCCATACAAAAGTAATCTCTTACAGTGTCTTGTTTACCACAAATAACATCATCGAATATTATTATAGAGTGTGGATTTGCTTTAGCTGGACTTAAAACTTTTTCATTTTCCGAGAATGTAAATAGATTTATATCTTTTATGGGTTTAATAAGTTTTCTTAAATAACAATATTTCGGTTGATATAAGGATTTAGAATATATGTATATGTTTTTGAAACAAAGACCATTAGGACTTTCTATAAGACTAATCATTACATTAGTCTTACCACAGTTTGATGGTCCAACAATTAACGCTCTTATTGTGTTTGGTAATAGTGTGCTATGTACAATTTTAGATTTTTTTTCTTTTTCAACATCAGCATTTCTAATAACAATTTGTTTCGTTTGTTTAACTATTCGCATATTGCTGTGCTCTGCTTTATATCTGCTTCTGATCTGTTTTATATCTGTTTTCGATCTGCTTTATATCTGCTTCTGATCTGTTTTATATCTGTTTTCGATCTGTTTAACTATTCACATATTGACGAGTAATAAAATAATTAACTATAAAAGTAATGTTTTACAAAAAAGGTTATTAATTATTACAATTTTAAGCGCTGAACATATAAAATGGTTATAAGATATAACAATATACACAACACTAATCAGTTTAAAATTGTAATAATTAATAACCTTTTTTGTAAAACATTACTTTTATAGTTAATTATTTTATTACTCGTCAATATGTGAATAGTTAAACAGATCGAAAACAGATATAAAACAGATCAGAAGCAGATATAAAGCAGATCGAAAACAGATATAAAACAGATCAGAAGCAGATATAAAGCAGAGCACAGCAATATGCGAATAGTTAAACAAACGAAACAAATTGTTATTAGAAATGCTGATGTTGAAAAAGAAAAAAAATCTAAAATTGTACATAGCACACTATTACCAAACACAATAAGAGCGTTAATTGTTGGACCATCAAACTGTGGTAAGACTAATGTAATGATTAGTCTTATAGAAAGTCCTAATGGTCTTTGTTTCAAAAACATATACATATATTCTAAATCCTTATATCAACCGAAATATTGTTATTTAAGAAAACTTATTAAACCCATAAAAGATATAAATCTATTTACATTCTCGGAAAATGAAAAAGTTTTAAGTCCAGCTAAAGCAAATCCACACTCTATAATAATATTCGATGATGTTATTTGTGGTAAACAAGACACTGTAAGAGATTACTTTTGTATGGGTAGACATAAACATATAGATTGTTTCTATTTATGTCAAACATATACAAAAATTCCTTAACATTTGATACGTGATAATGCAAATATGATTATAATATTTAAACAAGATGAAATGAATTTAAAGCATATATATAATGATCATGTTATCGGTGATATGTCATTTAAACAGTTTATAACAATTTGTAAGGAATGTTGGAAAGATAATTATGGTTTTGTTGTTGTCAGTAAGGACGATCCAATTAATGGCGGTCGTTATAGGAAGGGATTTAATAATTTTATTCAATTATAAGTAAGATTTTATATAAAACAGATCGACAGCAGATGTAAAGCAGATCGAAAGCAGATCAAAAGCAGATGTAAAGCAGATCGAAAGCAGATCAAAAGCAGATATAAAGCAGATCAAAAGCAGATATAAAGCAGATCAAAAGCAGATATAAAGCAGATATAAAGCAGATCAAAAGCAGATATAAAGCAGATATAAAGCAGATCAAAAGCAGATCAAAAGCAGATATAAAGCAGATCAAAAGCAGATATAAAGCAGATATAAAGCAGATCAAAAGCAGATATAAAGCAGATATAAAGCAGATCAAAAGCAGATATAAAGCAGATCAAAAGCAGATATAAAGCAGATATAAAGCAGATCAAAAGCAGATATAAAGCAGATCAGAAGCAGATTGCAAGCAGATCGTTTATAATTTAAAATACAAACACATGCATTCAGTAATCATGAATAAGAATAATGAATTGTTAAAACATATTGTTGAAACCAGAGCGGTATTAAAGGAAAAATTACAAAATATTAAACTTAATGAAATAGATAAAGTTAATATGTTAGAAGATACCTTTAAACCTATAACAAAACCTTTAAAACATATAATAAAAAAACTTGATAAGACAAATAAATCTTCTGGAACAGTACGAGCGCCATCATATCAATCACTATATACACCATCTTCTCTATCACTATATAGACCTAATTTAAATCAGGATAATGCTTCTAGTAATGTTCTTTCTTATATGGATTATGATGATGATGAAATTGATAATAACGAAGCTGGTTTTGCTGTTTTTAATGAAGAAAATAGATCTAACTCCAATATGGATTATGATGATGATATTGATAATGTATCTAGTTTGATGAGGTTAAATGAAGAAAATAAATCCAATTACGACATGGATATTGATGATGATGACCATTACAATGAAGATAATAATGATAACAAAGTCCAATACCTAAACAACTTAAAAAGAATAAGAACATTTAGCAATAACACATCTACTCTACCTAATATAAAGAGAAAGAAAAATAATATGAAAATTTTACAATCAACAGAAACAACGAAATCATCAAAACCTATCAGTACTAAAAAGCACATTTCACTAAAAACAAAAACAACAACATCCACAACACAATTGAAGAATGATAAAAATCAAAAAAATCTAAAAAGAAAGAATTATTCATTGCTTTCAAATTTCGATGAAGATGGTGATAGAAAACGCAACAAAATCACACATTTATTTTCCAAACGTAAAAGTAAAACACAATTAAATACCGATAAGAAACGAATTAAATTAAGTAATTCTAAATTAAATGAATCACCTCTTTATAAGAATATTATGTTGTTAATAAATAATGAAATGATTGATAGAATCTATGGATTTAATATAGATCATGCTGGAAATTGGCGATATGGAACAAACAAACTAAAATTTAATAACGATAACACTTTATATATAGGCGATAAAAAATTGAAATTGACACCAGGATTATTTGAACTATTATTCCACATAAAACCTTTACATTATAATAAAATAGATTTAAAAAAATATAAAGATATTCTTATTAATACAAATGTACACAGACGAAACTATCAGTCAAATAAACAAATTAAAGGAACTAAAGCATTTAAATATGAACGCATTATAAAAAAATTATTCAACACAAAGGGTAATATTCTTACTAAAGGTAGTGGATTATCCTTAAAATTAGTAGAAAAACGTAAACCAAACTATATATATTGGGATGATCCTAATGAATTAGTCGACATATTACGTTTACTCCTTTCATCGGAAGGTGCTGGTCATAATAATCATAAAAACGAGATAATTTCAATTATTGAGGAACTAAGAGAGGCTAATATAATATATTAAAAACATGAGTTTTATAAATAAATTTGGAGAAAGCTCAACACCTAAGTATAAATTTAACGATTCAAAACTAAGATCAAATCTATTAAAAATGCTTGATGTTGAAGTAAACAATCATGTTTTTGATATACATAAAAAAAGAATTACTAATCTAGCCACACCGATCGAACCTAAGGATGCTGTTACAAAAGCCTATTTAAAACGAACAAATGAATTACTAACAAATAAAATAGATGAAACTGTTAAAGATGTTGAAACTAAAATACAACTGCTAACAAATAAAATTAACCATGCTATCGTTAATAACATAGAAAAGCTGTATAAAGATGTTGAAGTCATTACCACTGCTAACAAAGATTTCGAAAAGAAAATATCAGACTTAAAAAATGAAATTAATCAAGCTATCGTTAATAACATTGAAAAGTTCTATAAAGATGTAGAAGCTATTAGTATTGCCATTCCAAATCATATAAAGAAGGAGGAAAATGTTATTGAACAATCAGTTGAGAAACAAATATTAAAAGTAAATAAAGAATATATGAAAAAAGTGGATGAAAGAGTTAATAAAGTAGAAGAATATATTTTAAAATTGGATGGCATAGATGAAAGATTTAACAATATTGAAGATTACCTTTTTAAAAATATTGATAAACGTCCTCCGATAAAGATAACTAAATATCCATAAATATATATTAATTCAGACATAATACAAAAATAAAAGATATGAATCTAAATGCAGATAAAAGAACAATAGTTAATGAACTACATAGACAAGCGAGAAAAAATTTTAAAAGAAGGCGAGTTGTTGTAAAAGGAATTGATGATTTATGGCAAGCGGATTTAGTAGAAATGGGAAGTTATGCAACATTTAACAATGGATATCGTTATCTTTTAACCGTAATAGATTCATTTTCGAAAAAAGCTTGGGCTGTTGCAGTTAAAAATAAAAGTGGTGAAAGTGTACTGAACGCTTTTAAAAATATATTTAATATTAATCATAGAAAACCGAAAAACCTACAAACAGATGATGGTAAAGAATTCTTCAATAATCAATTTCATCGATTGATGCAATTAAATCATATTAATCACTATTCAACATATAGCGTTTTAAAAGCTTCCATCATTGAACGATTTAATAGAACATTAAAGGGACTAATGTGGAAAGAATTTAGTTATCAAGGAACATATAAATGGATACACATTTATCAAGAACTTGTTAATAAATATAATAATACTTATCATAGAACAATAAAAATGACACCAAATCAAGTAAATTTATCAAATGAAAAATCACTATTGGATACAGTCTACAACAATTTAAAAGTGTTTAAAAGACCGAAGTTTAAAGTTGGTGATAATGTTCGAATAAGTAAATATAAACATGTGTTTGAAAAAGGTTATACACCGAATTGGACTACAGAAATCTTTAAAGTTAAAACTGTAAGATACACAAGTCCTACCACTTATATACTAAAAGATTATAAAGGACATGATATTAAAGGTGGTTTTTATGATTTTGAACTAATGAAAACTAAATATCCAGAAACGTATTTGGTTGAAAAGATTTTAAGAAGAAGAGGAAATATGTTATATGTTAAATGGTTGGGATTTACATCAGATCATAACTCTTGGATAAATGTAAACGATTCGTCTCCTATATAAAGAGCATTAAAAAATTTTTAATTTATTAATACACCGAACTTTAAGATGTCAATAACGCTAACATTAAATGGTGATACTTCACTTCTAGTTGCCAACTATTTTCCCCCCATTCAACTTGATGGAAATTACGTTTGCGGATTAATTAGTCTTGATACATATCATTCTATACCAAATGTTGATGTTGAAAACAATAGATTTCATATTGGTGATTATGAAATAGTTATACCTGTTGGATCATATGAATTCTCGGATATAGCTGATTTGATTATAGATAAATATAACACCCTTAATCCAAGAGGAAATCTTATTATTGAAGCTAATTATAATACTTTACAAACGTCTATAAAATGTACAACCGATACAATTTATTTTAACAAGGAGCGATCAATCGGTTCCCTATTGGGCTTTAGTAAGAAAATTTTGGAAAAGAATCAAGAACATTTTTCAGATAAAACTATAGAGATTACAAAAATAAACAATATTATAGTTGAATGTAATATTGTTAACGGATCCTATATAAATAGCACATCTGCGCATACCCTTCATCAGTTTTCGCTTGTTGTCAGTCCCGGCTATAAAATAACAGAGACACCGGCTAATGTTATATATTTACCCGTTAACACTAAAAGTATAAACACTTTAGTTTTAAAAGTAATCGATCAAGACGGAAATTTAATAAATTTTCGTGAGGAGAAAATATCTATACGATTACATTTAAAACCAGTATAAAAGAATGATTATATTCAATAATAATAATAACAATAGTAATAAAAATACAAGTGATTTGTATAAGGAGTCATCATTCACACATTTACGTTCAAAGGAGCAAGAAGCTGAAAAAACTTTAAGACTTAGTCTAAGCGAGAATAATCAAGAATTTTTAAAAAACTTGGGATTTCGATTAAAACATTTAAAAAAATGAATCATTTTATTGATGTTTTACAAAAACCTAAATTCGACAATTCAATCATCAAAAAGGAGTATCATAGCTACTCATCATATTTACAATCGTTTAAGAATAATGATGAAATTCGTATAGCCATTCAAAATCAGGATTTATACGTATTACCACATGAAAGTCTCTTATATGTTGAAGGGTTAGCATCAAAGGAAGATTCAACAATCTCTTCAAATATACGGCTCTTAAATAATTGTATAGCACATTTGTTTGATGAAATTCGATATGAATTAAACGGTGTAGAGATTGATCGTACACGACATTTGGGTATTGCAACAGAAATAAAAAACTACGCCTCACTTAATAAATCTGAAAGTGATAACCTCTTAAATGCAGGATGGGCACCCTCTAATAATAATGATTTGACACTTGTAAACGGATATTTTAACTTTTGTGTGCCATTAAAGATGTTACTTGGATTTTCTGAAGATTTTAACAAAATAATAGTCAATTCAAAACATGAATTGATTCTTTTACGTTCCAAAGATGATAAACAAGTTTTCAAATCTAGCGTTGCCACAGAAAGAATAAAGTTAACTATACTTAATATTACATGGAAAGTACCGCATGTTCAACTTTCTGATACATATAAATTGTATATATTTAAAACCATCAACAATCGTCATCCATTAAATATATCATTTCGAAGTTGGGATATGTATTATTATTAGCCTTCGCTACCAGAAAGTACAACTGTTTTGTGGAATGTTAAGCTAGCCAACGAAAATGAAAGACCTCGTTTTCTTCTTTTAGGATTTCGAAACACTACTAACAACAAGTTTATACATTGCGATTTGTCAGATATAAAAGTTTATCTAAATTCTGATACTTATCCATATGATGATCTAAATCTCAAATTTGATAGAAATCGTTTTGCTCTACTATACGAAATGTATTTGAAGTTCCAACAAAGCTATTATTTACGTCATCCACAACCATTACTAACACGAGAACAATTTAAATCCGATGCTCCTTTAATTGTGTTAGATGTGACTCATCAAAATGAATCAGTCAAAACTGGACCAATCGATATTCGCATTGAGATGAAAACTTTAACAAACATTCCAGCTAATACGGCCGCATATTGTTTAATTATACATGAGAAAATGTTCGAATACATACCACTTACAAATGAAATAAAAAAACTAATGTAAAATAGAAATAAAATAAATAAATAAATATATATAATTTTTTCTATTAAAAATCTTTTGTTTTTATTTATTTTGTTTGTTTATTAATATTATAAGTAAGTAAGTATTTTTATAAATTTCATAATATTGTGAAATTACTCTTCATATACTTTAATGATAGAAATAGTGACTTTGAAACAAGTCCACTTCGAACGTAGTTAAAATTATATAAATAGAAGAGCAATCAATATTAATGATTATTCACAAACATTACATATAGGTATACAGTAACATATTCAACAATGATTATCAAAGAGATTTATACTTTTTTAAAAAAATTTTCTAACGTTATTTCTGATAAACATAAAAATAAAATTATGAACATTAAATCATATCTGGAGGATAGAAACAAATTTCATACAATAACTAATCGATATGGGGAACATTACAATAATTGTGCTTGGTCATATGAAAATAATACGTGTGGTCCAGATACTTGTTCCTGCTCCCGCTTTAAGAAAACAAAAGAAACTGTCATAGAAGAAGCTAAAGAAATCATGGAATATTATAATAATAATGTATATAACTTAACTAAATGTAAAAATTGTATTTTTAATAAAATGTAAACATATACATACATACATATATCAAACTATTTGTTTTATTTTCTAATTCATAAACATAGTTTCTTTTTTTATGAAATCATATTACAAACATAAAATAAATTTATTACGAATAAATGTAGAATTCATTTGAAAAAAATAAAAAGGTTTTATATTACATAAAAAAGATAATTATGAAAAGGAGCAATTAGCTGATTCTATAAAATATTTATTTAGTTATTTTTGTTTTGTTTTTTTAAGAATTCTAAACACCTACACATCTGCTCAACTAATACTCAAAATTCTTTGTATTTCCAAGAATTTTGAGACTTTATGAAACTTAAATTTGTCACGTATGTACAACTCATTTGAAAAATAAAAAAGTTTCATATTACATAAAAAAGACCATTCGACATGGTTGTATCTACACACACCCTACTCTTTACGAACATCCAACAAAGACCCTGCACCTCAACCACGACAGTCGCATATATACACACACACACACACACACACAGCCACGATAACCACATTCACGCCACACATACACAGACAATAGAAGTGGAGGTGCTAGCAAATTGCAACCCTGTAAATGATAGGACTAGTACAAACACGCGTGTAAAAGGTAGCCCCCCCCCACAAGGGACTAGGACTAGTCCAAAAGTAACCCCAACGTAGGTAAAAACATGGTCTATTTAACATTACGATGTCCTATGGCAGGACCATATAACCCCAGCTGTGGATTACAAGTAGTTAAAAATCGAAGACATGTCGTCTTACTACAAACAATTTTTAAGAATGATATGGTCCATGCTTGCATTACATTGGAACCAGTCCAGGGAGTAGTCCATTTAATTAAAATGGATCAGGTAGTCTAATATACACACATATACGGCTCAGTCATCTCATAAGACATATAATGTAGTGCTGGGTTGATTCCAATAAGAAATTGACTTAAACATTTTAGTGTTGCATTAACATTCACACATATAGCGAAAGATGAATTAATGACCTTAATTAACTCGACCGTAGCAAACCGACCAACCGATCATATATGCCGACTCAAACCAACGTAGCGTAGGCATCATCCCACATTCGAAAATTAAAAAGGTTTAATTTAAAAAAAAAGTTTCATCCCAGGGATGGAAACACGGGTTTAACTTATTCTCATTTGTTACATACAAAAAATTTTTTTTAAAGATGCAAACACAAATCATTTTATTTTTAAACCAGCCATTCAAACGGACGGACGGATTTTGCTTACACAATTAGAACTACTTACTCAAATCCAGGCATGAATCATATTTTGTAGGGATCCAATTACAACATATTTATATCAATTCTAATTAGAAATGTATACATACTCCCATCTAGGGATGATCCCAAATTTGTATGGGAAAAGTGGATTAGGACGGGCAATAACATACTACTAACCATTAAACAGATGAGAGATGTTAGTACCAAGGTTCGTAGAAGAAAATATTCTTGGATCGATTATACCCTTCGAAAGCCACCTGATATATGCTAATACGCCCTTGTTTACAACCCATAAGGAAGCAGAAAAATAGGACGGCGCAAAAACAACTGGCAATAATCCACACGTAAAGAAATAAGTTTATTACCTAATAGTCTTGGAATGGACATCAATAACATCGGAGAGCTTAAAGTTAAAGCCGCACATCGACAGAGATGGACACAGCTAATAGATACCTTATGCCCAGTATAGATGCAGCCCGTAGTAAAAGAGGACGAGCAAGGCATTATATATATTCCCAGTGGTAACTAGAATGAGTAAAGAAGCGTAATAGAAGTCCTAATTTAGCAGTTACAAGCCCTCTCCGCCGCACTCCATATTTATGTATTTATTTTTTAATTATTTAAAATTGATTAAGCTTTAGGTCTTTTTATAAAAAAATAATATTATATTTAAATATTTCTCAATATTTCGCTCAATTTTTTACACAGGATGTCATTGGGAGCAAGCCCTTCCACACTGCCTTTAATATCAAGTTCGATCCCTTCCCAAAGAAGGGAGTAACGAAGGTCACGAAAAATATAAAATAAATAAAACCGAACAAGTTCCTTTCTCCCTTCTTTAAGAAGGGAGTAGCGAATGTGTTCAGAATATTTTGGAAGGTCTTTCAACAAGAAATGTATACCTTATAGAAGGCATACTTCGGAAGGCAGGATATCATACGAAGCGAATCTTTTAGAAAGGAGTATAGAATATCTTGTTTAATAAATAAAAAATTTAATAATTAATGTAAAAATCATTCATTTTAAATGAAATGTAAATGATCCGTTTATTGAATGAATTTTAAGTTGCTTAAAATTAATTTTCGTTTGAATTTAACTACTTAATATTTTGAGTGTAGTTAGTCTATAGATGTCTCAAAAATTACTTATGTGTAGTTTATAGACCACGAGAGTTCTATAAACACAACATTAGTTTATTTTTACAAAATATTTATCGATGTGACCTTAAATTTAAAAATCATTTGGTTATTTTTAAAAAATTTTCGATATATTGTGGACGTTAATGGGAATACCTGTTTTGGATGTCCAAAATTTTACTGAGGTATCAAATATGTTATTCCTTATTAAAAAAAAAAAATGCTTAGCGGAACTTAACAAATTTAATATACAGTGCACTCGCGATAATATTAACTAATTAAAACAATGCCAGTTCACTTTTGCAAGATTGCCCATTTTTGCGAATGGCATCTAATTTGCCTTCAAAAACGTTTTGTCCATAAAAATAAAAGTTTCTAATGTTAAAGTTTTTTTTATTTATTGTTCATTGGATTTAAAAAAGTATTGATTTTTAAAAAAGAAAAACAAACTTAAAGTTATGCGAAAACGTCTGTGATTTTCTTTCCTTGAATCAGTTTAGTTTTGCGCCGTGTCCGCTAACAGTGATCTTTTTGTATCTCATTTTCAAAAACCATTGGTGCATGCATTTTCCATTTTTTTTGGTATTCGGAAGACCGCACATTTTTATTTTTTCAAGTCAAATAAACGTATTATTAGAACATTAAAAAAATAACAAATTTATTTCCTAAATTAGTAATACCTTTTCCTAAATGTTATAAAATGTATTTTTAAAGTTCAAAGCTTATGCTTTTTGAATTCATATATGTATGTATAAGAACTTTTCACCTTAAAATTATATTTAAAAATGTATATAGAATTAATGTGAGAACTAACTTAAGTGTATGCAAAACATTTTGATTAACAACTGGAGACAATTTTAAAGCGATAGCTAGGGAAATCCCCAAGTTATTATGCAGTTGAATCAAAATTGATTTTGATTTTAACACTGTGTAGGTAGATAACAACCGTTAAAATTACAACTATAAGTTGTTCATATTTTAAAGCTTTTGCACAAGTTCATATTTTAGAGTAGTCAATGGAAGAACATAAGTGTTCATATTTTGGGGTGTCCATATATGAGGGGGATCATATTATCGCGAGTGCACTGTATTTATGGCGGTAACTGATCAGTGCTCATTACAATAAAATTTGATTTTAATTAAAAAATGAGTGATATTAATTAAAAAATTAATTACATTTGCACCACTTAGCAAATTAATAGTATCACATAAACGTTAAATTCACTTGATTAAACGTTTAATTCACTTGATTTAATATTGTTACGAAAGTTAAATTATCTAAGAATTATTTATAGTTATAGTTGAAAGTTATGGTTTTATGTTACTTAAAATTGTCATGTATAATTTTCAACACAACTGTTATTTTAAAAATAATTCCTAAATAAATTTCCCAATCATTTCTAGAAATGGTTATAGATCATAATAAATAGTTATTACGTGAAGGTTCAGGAAAAATCTAGAAATAATTATGAAATATAAAAAGGGGTGACTCATGTATAATTAGTTTAGTTTGTTTTGAGAAACGGTTCTGTTCGTAACTAACAATTGTGAACAAAATAATTAATTTCAATAAAGTTTGTAAGGTTGAATAAGAGTGTGTTTTTATTCGGATTTGCAATTAAAATAACTCAAACGCTTTTATTAAAGGAAAAACGTAAAAATATTTTTTTTAAAACTGATTTTATTTTTATATTTATGGAGCAAATTAAAATGATAGTTTTTACAAAACGTCTTAATATAAACTTTTTTGAACTTTTAATGCCTGCAACGCGATACAGTTTTATCTGGTCAACACAATTGTTGTATTGGCTTAGAAAATAGAAAGAATAGATTTTGTCCATGTATCTAGGAATAAAATGCAACGTTTGGGTGCTTTTCGAAATAAAAATTTGTAAAAAAAGATATTTCCACGAATTTTGCTCTAGTTTTTTAGAATTAGAATTTTAGTTTGTCTTAATAAAATTTTGCTGGGTTTTATTTTCGTATTTACTTTTTCAGACTTTTTCTGTTATACATTTTTTTTTTTGAAAAAACTATCTCGTCTACTTTAAAAGAGATGACCGAGAAAAACTAAATGGACAAAGTTTAAACAGGTTTGTGTTCTTGTTTTTTAGTAACATCGAATCAAATTACATAAGAGAAGGTCTAATATTTAAGGCAAGTTTTTTTTTATATTTCATAAAAAGCCCTTCAAAAGAGGCAAAATACAAGCCATTCAAATCAAAATGACATTTTTTAAAATCCCTTTTTTTAGATCCTGTAGTTGTTTGGCTTGTTTAAAAAAGGTCTTAAAAGAAAATTACCTTTTTTTAATGAAATTACCATTGTATTAAAAAACTTGGGAGATTTTAATAAAAATATTTTTTGTTAATATAAAAAAACACACAGTTTCAAGAGGTTAGTAATGAATCCAAGGATATAGAGAGAACATTAAGGGATAAAATAAGGTAATGGAAAGTTTTTTCTCTGTTATGGTAACCCAATCACTCATCTAATAGCCGCAGCTATACTATTCTTGAATTTTACGTCTGCATAGTCACCACAATTTGTTGGTCATCATTTAATCTCAATTATGTATAAACTCTAAGTATGTGTGTGTAAAACATCTTGTACCAAAACGGTTAAAAATACATTTTATTTATTCAACGACTTATTTATGATACTCGTCTATGTAATTTTATAATTATACCTTGAAAATAATCAAAAGTATTTTTTAGCGAGTGAAAATAGCAAAAAAAAAAAAAAAAAGAATAGTTCGCAAATGCGAAACCGAATACTTGTCGCACTTCTATTTAGCTTATATTGGTGGTTAAATTTTAAGGGCCGATGTTGAATGTGAACCACACCTAAACGTCAAGTTTTTTTCTGCATTTCGTATGACATTTGTCAATTTCAGACTAACTCAATTCGAACCATGGAAAGATACCCAATCTAGCAACGCGTTAAAGTTATTCAGGATTACTATGATATTGGCCGATATTTTGTTCCATACGTAATCGAATATTATCATAATAAAAAGAAATGACAATTATGTCCTAAATACTTTGTGTTTTATTCAAAATCAGCATCGGTCCTTAAAATTTAACCCTTTATATGGGATTTTATCGGAAGTATGCAAAATTTTTCATTATTACACAGCTTTACACAGTCGAAAATAGCAATCTAACTTGTTAAACACTCATTATGTTTATACATTTAAGATAAACTTAATATATATCCACCTTAAATGCAAACGAACGTAACTACACAAAAATTCGAAATTGAGTTTTTGATTGATTTTTGTTTGTTTTATTTAGCTACTAGCTGGCCCGGCAAACGTTGTTTTGCCATATAACTTTTTTCTTTCAGATGTTACAGTGCCTGCCTGTCAAATTTTAAGAAAACCGGCTGATTAGTTAAGAAGATAGTAAAAATTATAGGCTTGTTCTTTCCGGTGGAGTGAAATAATGCCTTACGAAATAAGGCCTTTAAGGCTTTATTTCACTTTCAATTGAGAAATAAGGCCTTTATTTGCAAAAAGGCTTTATTGCACTTTGAAAGTGAAATAAGGCCTTTATTTAAATTTAACCAATTGTGCAATAAAGCCTTTATTTTATATTTTTTGATTCTTTTGTTACACTGTTCAATTTATCGATTTTTGTTGTTGTTGGTAGCAGCATTTCGACCGATTAGTAGTTCCAATATCTTTAAACAACTCCTAATAATACATATTGCTCATAATGAACATGTAAGTATATATTTCCGGTGGCATGTCATAATGTCCATGAACATTGTGACACGAATAGTGACATAATGTCCATGGACTTTATGCACTACGTAGGAAAAAGCCACCTAAATCTTCACTTAATACAGTTTTTCTGCATGGCGGCCTGCGGCCGCTCTTAGGGGTTTTCTCCTCCATGGGACGCGGCAGGTGGCTTCGCTGAATACAGTTTTCCTGCGCGGGACTCATTATCAACCGTAGTGTGACGCGCGCAGGGAAAATTTATTCAGCGAAGCCACCTGCCGCGTCTCATGGAGGAGAAAACCCCTAAGAGCGGCCGCAGGCCGCCACGCAGAAAAACTTTATAAAGCAAAGATTTTCAATATTGTTGCAGTTAAATTAACATTTGTTTTTTTTAATTGTTAATGTTCTATTAATTTTTGTTAAAATGAAATTTTTTTATAATTTTTCAATAAAATATAAGAAAAATAAAAAATTTTATTGCTTTATTAAAAAATAAATTTAAGTGCAATAAGGCCTTTACGGCTTTATTTCACTTTAAAAGTGCAATAAAGCCTTTTTGCAAATAAAGGCCTTATTTCTCAATTGAAAGTGAAATAAAGCCTTAAAGGCCTTATTTCGTAAGGCATTATTGCACTCCACCGTTCTTTCCAGATGTTACACAATTTGCCTGCCAAGTTTCAAGAAAATCATTTGATCAGCTAAGAGAATATAGGGAGGGGGAGCTTTTATTTCTCTTGCACTATTTCATGCCTTTTCAGCTTTAACACTATTTGCCTGCGAAATTCTAAACAAATCGGTCGATAAAATAAGAAGAAGATATAGGTTTGGGTAGCTATTACCGCTATTGCCCTATCTCACGCCCTATTCCCTATTTCCTTTCAAATGTTACAGTGTCTGCATGCCAGCAAAATTTCAAAAAAATCGGTCGATTAGCTAATCAGATATAGGGAGGGGGAGATTTTACACCTCTTGCCCTATTTCACGCCCTATTCCTTATTTTATTTCAGATGTTACCGTGTCTGCATGCCAAATTTTAAGAAACCCGGTTGATAACCTAAGTAGATATATAAGGAGGGGGTGCTTATGCTCTATTTTGCGCCCTCTAGTGATATAAAATATACTCTACGACATATACATATACCTAACAAATACACATACAAAATTTCAAAAAAATCAGCTAACCTTTCGGAGGAGTTCAAAATGAAGGGCATTTTGTTAATATTTGTATGGGAATATATAGGAAAATCTAAATGCCAAAACTGCGGAAACCCTAAACCGATTTCGTGCAAACTAAACTCAAATCATCTAGAGACTATCCCCAACGTAACCTGAAATTTTGGTTGAAATCGGCCGACCCGTTTTCGCAGTTAGTGGTGACATCGAAGAGTACCCTTTTTTTATTTATATAGATGTACATATTTACGGAAGTTTTGAGAATCCTCCGATCAAAAATGGCGACTTTATTAAAGAAATTCAAACGTCAAGAACACTTTATTTTTACTAATTTTGTAAAGTTTTTGCTTCTCCTTTAAAAAAAAGGACTTACGCCCGTTTTCATTGAAGGTGACGATATGTATTAATTCCACATTCAAAAGGGAAAAATATTTATATTATATTAATAAATATTTTTGTTGGGACTTTACAAAGTGGTATTTTATGTAAATTAATCTAACACATATATTATCAGTAAACACCAAGTAATAAATAAATTACATACATTAATTTCTGTGTAAACAAATTTTAACAAAAATTTACGTTATTTTTCATATTTAATTAAAAATATGACAATTGAAATGTATGCCTATAAATGGTGAACTAAAGTGAGAAGAAAACACAATTTGGAAAATTTGTATTAAGCTGTAAAATCCATTATCATCTATGAATGTACCCTGAAGGAAATCTGGGTGCAAGTGTCTCTAAGTCACCAGTTTTGCTGACTATATTGGTGACATTTTGGCGACATTGGCAACGAAGTGTTTACACTTTTATATTTGCGTTTAATAAGACAAACATTTTGTTATTAATTCATTTTTATACAAATTTTTGAATTAAATGTTAAAAAGCTAATTTTATTTCGACATCTACTTAAAAAATTACCGAAAGTATAATCTAGATTTTCTTAAGTGTATGTACTGCACAGGTAGAAAAAGAGTCAAACGCTGATGTATTTTGATATCAGTACTATGACAAGTATCTTCGTTTTTGACCCCATGACACTTTTCATCATGGTGATGTCAACCTTAAGATCACTTGGCCAAAGTGTTATCAGGGTCAAAATGAAATTATGTCAGTAATGGGATGACACATCGGCATCACAGAAATAACAAACATGTTCTCAGTGCGATGACATCGGAGAAAGGACACATCATTTAATGACAATTTGTCATTAAGTCAAAGTGAGAGAATATTATTATTTACTTACCCGTTACATATGTTTGTTTCACGTTTGTTGAATTACGACCTTTGTTTACAGCAGAACTCTCAATAATAGGACACCAGAACGATGCCCCATATGGTTTTCGTAATCATTCTACTTTAAAAAATTGTTGTATTTAACTAAATAATTAAAAAAAAAGAATATATGAATTTTTGCTTTCTATAATACATTGTAATCATGAAAATAATTTTAATAATATACAAACTGTGCCATCAAATTGATGTCACTAAAGTCATAAAATAGATGACACGTAAAAATGACAAAATTGTACGAAGACGTTAGTCATTCGATTGATGTTACTTTTTTGCATCATTGATGCCATTTGTAGTAACATTGATGTCACAATTTTGATGTTAGGGCATTATCAATATGAAGATGCATTTTTCTATCAGCGTAGTAATTTTCCAGTTGCAATGTCTACATATGGTCGTAAAGGAACGATCTAGTCAGTAGGTCCAACGTCAGTAGTAGATTTCCAATGACACGCACATGCTAAATGTCTATAGTAAATGTCATTGTCTGGGGTATAATAATTCACTATTACCAATGACTGTGTCAGTAGTGAATCAGTACAGATTCACTAGTGAAATTTCCTACAGGGTAACCATGCAAGTATGTACATTTATGTTTAAACAATTTATTTATTAATAGTTTTTAAACACACAGTAGTTGAATTACTTTGTTATAACAAATGTACGCTATGTGAAATTGCAAACAATAGAGAATTAACGACATGATATTAATTAAATATTTATGATAAATAAATATAAATAAATTAGGTAATAATTTTATGAAGCAAATAAATTAAAATTGTGGTTTGCTTGAATAGCGGCGTATGTCTATCTTTGTGGGTTTTAAGTTAATTATGACCGATCGTATTATAGAAAATGTATTCTAATTAACATGAATTGAAATCATTAAAAAGGACATATGTGGTTATTCCAGAAGACCACAAAAATATATTAATATGAAAACTTTGCATTTTTTATTTAAAAAAAAAGAATGTGGGAAAAAAGATTATATTTAAATGAAATTCATACTTAAATAAATATTAAATATCATTTGAGGTTTTTATTTCATTAAAAACAACTAATTGTTTTTTACAACACTAATAAAAATGTCATACAGTTAAATTTTAAAAATATATAAAACAGCTAAAGCAATAACAATTGGACATTAAAAAAAAAAAAACAAAATTCTGGTTAACTTTTGGTTGCAGGTAGAATCTATAAGGTTGTGACATCATACTGTTTGCATGCATATTGTGGCAAATTAACCCATTTGGAAATACAAAACAAATATAAGAATACAAGCAGTGATGCCAACTCTTGGGATACTAAACGCATTTAGACACTTCAAAAAAAAAAAACGGACTAAATTGAAAGAAAATTTGCCCTTGTGTACTTTTGAACACGAAGATCTTGAAGGTGCCATTAAATTAAATTTAGCTTAATTCTACTTAAGCACTTTTTTCTATTTGTTAACAGAATTTTAAACAAAACGATTTATTACAAAATTTTAATGAGATACTTTCACGTTCAATTGAATTCAGCTCTCTGTGGGAAATTTGTGTTAAGTTTTCCAACAGACTGCTCCTGGGATTTGTGAAAATAGAACAAGTAAAAAAAAGAAAGAACTCATGACCAGTGAAAGGAGAACCAATTAACGTATGCTGAATGAAATATGGACTGATTTTAAATTATCAGTGCAAAAAAACAAAAAAAAAAAAAAAATTAATATAAAAACAAAATATGGAAACAGTAACGGCACATTCCCTGTAACTATTTGGCTAGAGCTCAGTTCAATAAATTAATAAATAAATAATAAGTTGAAAAAATGCCTGTAGGAAATATCGCCCAAAGAAAAATGGCCCAAGAAAAAAAAAATGAAAAATCGCCCAAATGAAGAATCGCCCAAAAGAACATGAAAAATTACCCAAAAAGTTAAATATGAAATTTTGCCTAAAAGAAACGAAAAAGAGCCCAAAATAAAAATGAAAAATGACCCAAAAAGAAAAAACGAATTTTTTCCCAAAAAAAAAAAAAAAAAATTAAAAATTACCCAATTTGCAAAACAGTGTTTATTATTCATATAAATTTAGTAACTTACAAATGTAAGAGAAAAACATGTTTTATTATGGTCACAACCAACAAAACTATTTTTAAAGAAACTTATTTTACCATAATGTGGTTGTCGGTGACAATGATTTGGTTAAATTAAACATAATATGGTCAACATTTTTTTAAAAATGGTTTTATCGTTTTTTCTCTGGGTGCATATATTAAACATATAACGAAAACACTTTTGGGCGCAAGGATTTTCTCCCCTATGTTGTAACAAATACCGGAAGCGCTTACTAAAGCGTCTCGGCATATCCGGCCTTCGCCTGGGCGCAAGGATGTTCTCCTCTATGATATAACAAAGACCGGCTTCGCTAACTAAAGCTTCTCAGCGCAGACGGCCTTTCAGCGGGCGCAAGGATTTTTTCCTTTATGGTATAACAAGTACTTCGCAAATAAGCTTTAGTTAGCGAAGCCGGTTTTTGTTACACCATAGAGGAGAAAATCCTTGCCCCCGGCCGAAGGCCGTCTGTGCAGAGAAGCTTTAGTTAGCGAAGCCGGTACTTGTTTTTATCAAAGAGGAGAAAATCCTTGCGCACGGCCATAGGCCGGCTATGCTTTCGAGTTTGTAAGCTATGCTTTCGAGTTTGTCCACGGACACTATGACACTGGACGTTATGACATGCCACCTTTTTGCAATATGTCCCGTTATTTTTATAATTAACATTAAGGAATTCGTCGTATAGTAATAATGAATGATTTAGACAAATAGTATGCCCGAAAAAATGGGCTATTTTTCATATAATATTTTTTTTTCATAATGAAAAATCACCAAATTTAAAAAACGAAAAATCACCCAATAGTAACGAAAAATAGCCCAACAATTTTGGGTCACTTTTCATATGAATTCAGGCCCAATTTTACATGGAATTTTTTTGGGCGATTTTTCATTTATTTTTTGGGCCATTTTTCTTTGGTCGATTTTTCCTACAGCCTAAAAAAATATCATAAAACGATCAGAAGATCTTTAGTTGATTTGTAAATTTTGTGAAAATAATCCTCATTAAAGAAAATTTGATTTTTTTCGTCACTTTTCTTAAATCCAAATTGAAAAATCTTTTGTTTATAAGACACTAGCTGGCCCGGCAAACATTATTTTGCCACATAACTTATTTCTTTCAGATGTAACAGTGTCTGCTTGCCAAATTTTAAGAAAAAATTATAGGCTATAGTTCTTTCCAGATGTTACACTGTTTGCTGCTCAATGTCAAGAAATTTAATTGATTAGTTAAGAAGATATAGGGAGGCGGAGCTTTAACCCCTCTTGCCCTATTTAATGCCCTGTCCTCTTTCCGATGTTACAGTGTATGCATGCCAAATTTTAAGAAAACCGGTTGATTAGTTAAGAATAAAGAGGGAGGGGGAGCTTTAACCTCTCTTGCTCTATTTCAAGCCCTAAATAATAAAAACTATAGGCAATAGTTCTTTCCAACTGTAACACTATTTGCCTGCGAAATTTCAAAAAAATCGGTTGATTAGTTACGAAGATATAGGAAGGGGGAGCTTTTAGCCCCTTTATCCTCTTTCACACCCTATTCCCTATTCTCTTTCAGATGTTACATTGTCTGCATGCCAAATTTTAAGAAAACCGGTTGATTAGCTTAGAAGATTGGGAGTGGGAGCTTTTACCCCTATTGCAATAATTTGCGCCCTCTAGCGATATAAAATATACTCTACGACCTATTCTAATACCTAACAAATACACATACAAAATTTCATAAAAATCGGTCAAGCCGTTTCGGAGGAGTTCAAAATGGAGGGCATTTTGTTGATATTTTTATAGGAATATAAATACAGGTTTAGGAATGTATGCAGTGTTCACTAAAATGGCTATAACTCATGAACCAATACACATTTGAAGACCGTTGAGTCATAAAAAGCTTGGTATTGACGTCACCTTCCACGTGAACTTTACAGAAACAAAATTTCACGCATTTAGAGTATTGTCCAATTCAAAAGCTCGTCGTATTGTCGTTTTCCTTGTATAGTCGTCTAATTACACAATTTTGTATACTTATTGTTTGTAATTTTCAAGTGTTGACTCATTACACAATTGATTTTTATGTGTTTTCAAAAATTTTTTTTCTATGCCAGGCCTGGTAAATATCACCATAAATTTAATTCTTCTGAATAATTAATATATCGCTCATTTGCTGCAACACCGGCATAACTCAAAAAAACCATTTCGAGATAAACGCATTTACAATTTATTTGCATATTTTTTATTGAAAAAAAACACTGATTTTTTCAAACAAATAATTTAACTGAATCAAACAAAAAGTTTACTGAAATTCATATAAATTTCAAACAAATAATTTTACTGAATCAAACAAAAAAGTTTTTGCACAATCAATGACGCGCACACAAGCAAGCACTGTAGGAGAAGATGAAGGCAAAGCAGAGCGGGTGGGCTGGCTTTGAGACACATTGTTTTGCTTGAATAATTTTTGAACGAAGTCTTATTTTTACACACACAATGTTTTTCTTCATCACTCACTGTTGCTGTATCCTTTCCTTTGCTAAAGAAGAATAAATGTAACCAAAAACGGCGGCAGACCGACTCGATATGTTTTTCATCATCATTCTATTTTTGTATTTGATGTATTTAAGTAAACAGTTTGAAAAAATTTAATACGGGATTTCGTTTTTTTTACCAACTTTGAAACCAACCATAAATTTATTTTGTTTCTTATAACGTTGTTGTTGTTTAAAAAGATTAAAACGTTTTTTTTTTACCTTTTTAAGCCATTATGGCTTTATGTCCATTGGCCTTGTGAAACCCCACCTTTTGAAAAATACTGCGAATTTGCAGCTTTAAAAGGTTAATACTTTAACTTTTTTTCATCAACTTTTTTATTCAACTTTTGGTAACCTGTCACAACAATATTTCTAAAAACACCACGATATTTTATATAATTTTTTTCTTATATTTTTATGTGGGTAATTGCTCTGTTTTGATTGTTGATTAATTACAATGTTTGTACAAAAACAGCAAAACCAGCATACTTTTATGAATTATTGAAAAATAGTACAAATATATACAGTCTGGCGGCTAATTGTGGCAAAAGAATGGGTAAAAACCCAAGGGGTTGGAAAAGATAGACTATACCAAAACAAATAGTTACATCGCAATTTTAAACAATTAGTCGTGTTTATAAGGCTGTCAATAAATCCTTAAATTGCATACAGAGATATAGAAATGGTTTCCCGAAACTAAAAGTCGCTTTGCAGAGAATGATTTTAATAAAGGATATCTGAAAAAATGGAGCAATTGTTACTATTTTTGTCTTGATTGCAAGTGGTATTTTAAAATTGGTCAGCTGGTTCCGAAAAATGTTAGAGTAGGTTAAGTTTTTAGCGAAAAGTTTGTGTTATAAACCTTTTTACGGTATCCGTGTTAAAAACAAATTCATTGGGCGTACAATGTAATTAACAATAAATTTAGCAATTTTATTTAAATAGCATATTTTTATTGGCGACAATAATCAGTGCACGTAGTAACTGTCTTTCACTTATCTCAGTCCTTTTGTTGCCATTTTACAACGTATAAGTAATATAAAATTACCCACATAAAATAAATATTAATCATACCACCCGCAGCTCAATTTAACAACAAATAAAATATTCAATTGTAGAAATCATAAAAATTTATTTTATCTGCTAATAAACAATTTATTTAACATTTATAATGATATTTAAAGTTTAAAAACAAAACAATAGAAAACACACAACAGACAATTTTTATTTGCAAACTTTAAATTGATTTAAAATGAATTAATGGCAAACCAGTTTAAATATGCTTAAACATGCACGTACGTAGATGCATTATAAATGATAACAACAATTTCCAACAACACTTTACACTTTTTGCTGTATGCCTTTTTGTTGTGGCAAAAACCAAAATAAAAAAATCCATTTAAATTCCTGAAATTCTGCTATTGGAAAATTCTAAAAATGTGTATTCCAAACAAAACGAAAACCAAACGAAAAAAGTTAAATATAAAATAAAGTGACATTTTATAACACATGGGTAATCCAAGTTTAAATATTTAAAATGTTTTGATATTTGTTATGTCAACATCTGGCTGGTGCTTGTATCCAATCTCAAACACATTGGAATTATCATATTAAATGCAAATGTGTCACACACATACAGCAATCTCCCTTCCACTCGTGTGAGCAACTCAGCTTTTAGTTTTAAAACTCTTTCACTTACGGCTGCATATGGATGTAACTGTAGTTTTGTTAGTCATCTACGCTATTCTGTACATAAAACATATTTATTTTGCTATTGTATTTCAAAATTAATCAATCTTTTTCGGTATTTTACACATTTAATTTGAAAATTCGTATTATGCTCACACACACTCTCTCTCAGTCACTCACTCACACACCCACTCACAAACTTATAATTTCATTTTGCCTGCAACATAATAAATTGACAGCCATGATGTGAGATATAAAAGGAAACTAATGTTTAACTTGTTTTATCATTGCATATTCATCAAACTTGATAAAATTAATGGTTATTTTGAGAATATTTCCAGCAAACGTGTTGTAGTTGGATGTTCGGTGCTGTTCACTAAACAATAGAATTAGTGCGATTACATTTGGGTGCGGAAGTACATTAAATTCCAGCCACAAATGAGTTATATATATAATTAAATTTGTATATAACTAATACCTGTATGTGTGTGTGTGCTATTTGTAGGAATGTCTGCAACCATGAACGGAAACCCAATACAGGACATTATCATTTTGTTGTAATTAATTAAGTTCTGAATAATACTATAATTATTAAAGTCTTACTTGAATGATTTAATTAGAAAGAAAGTCCTAAAGGTACTTATCGATGGCTTTATATTAAAAAGGCGTAACTCGATATGTATATTTCTTATTTTATTTATTTAGTCTTCATATATTAACTGGACCACGATGTCGACAACAACATTTCTTTCTTATATTTTTATTGAGAACAACAATAGTAAATATACAATAACCAACCAAAAGGCACGATGTTACTTGTACATAAAAGAAAAAGTTTTCATTATATTAATATTTTTTATTATTATAAAAGGATCTATGGCAATTATTTGTGAAACAAAATGACAGCCAAATGATCGCTACGGCTTCGGTTGCATAAGGTTCAATGTCGTTAATGTGCCAAGCTCTTGAATTGTTCTTGGCTTATTTACGTTACACATGTTTAAATTAAAATAACATTTCAAATTGAAAAAGGCCTGTCTGTCCAGACTTATGAGTAAGACGAAGAGATAAATATCCAAAAAAAAATCTGGATAAAAAAATTTTCAGCAAAAAAAAAAAAATAAATATTTTAAAACAAAATGTAAAGCAAAATGTTGATAAATTAAACATATTGGGCACATTTGCTTTCTATCAGGATCTCCAATCGAAGCACATTTTACACGTTGCACCGACGCTTGGAAGCCGTGATAAGACCAAAATATTTTTCTTCCAAGTACTTAAACTGTATGTGACATAATATTTGTAAGCTTTGTTTTCTTTCTCTATTTTAAAGATGGTTTAGTATAAAACATGCTAAGTATTATACATTATTTCAAAGGTTTTAAGGTAATAAGAGTTATTTAAGACGTACAGCTTATAAGGCTATCCTTTGTCCGATCCTGGTGTGGGGCTATAGCGTACGATCCTGGTGTGGGGCTGCCAGCATCGCCACCAGGCATGCAAAGTAAGAGTTTTGGAAAGGATTGGCTATGTGAAAAAGTACGTGACTCGTGAACGCTTCACTTTCCCATTGGTCCCCACTTCCCATGTATTGGATCCACCCATATCTTCTGTGTGTCCAGGATCACATTAGCGAAGCAATTAGTTCAGTTAAAAACAACAAATCCCCGGGCCTGGATAATATTTCCCCAGAACTCCTCACAACCGACAGTGTTACTAGCGCTCGCTTATTGGAACCCATCATTAGAGCATTCTGGAATGAAGAATCCAGACCCGAAGAAATCACCTCCGGCGCAATTATAAATCTTCCCAAAAAGGCGATTTAACCGCTAGGAAAAATTGGAGAGGCATAACTTTGTTGAGCATGGTCAACAAAATTATTGGTAATATAATAAACAAAAGGCTGTCAAAAGCAATTCCTCTCAAAAGGGAACAAGCTGGCTTCTGCTCCACCAAATCTTGCGTCGACCAGGTCAATAGTCTTAGAATTATTGTAGAGCAGTCAGTTGAGTGGAGATCGCCTCTCTATCTTGTATTTGTTGATTACGAAAAGGCTTTTGATACTCGCAGTCACACGGCCATATGGAGCGCACTGTCATGCAAGATGTCCCGACTAAAATAATTAACTTAATTAAGACACTGTACAGCAATGCAACATGCCGCGTATTGCATGAGAAACAACTAAGCAAAAACATCAAAGTAAAAACCGGAATTCACCAAGGCTGTGTGTTATCACCATTCCTCTTTAACTGTGTCCTAGATGTCGTGATGCAAAAGTCAACAAGTCATAGAGAGGGATAACATGGGGTTTGCAAGACAGATTAGAAGACCTGGACTATGCAGATGATATATGCTTATTAAGTCACTCTTTTTCCGATATGCAATCAAAGCTAAATCTTGTTACCGAAACAGCAAAGCTAGCTGGATTGATGATAAACATCCCCAAAACAAAAACACGTAGGATAAATGCTAACGCAACGCAAAAATTCCTAACATACTGCAAGGAAATTGGTGATGTCGAGTCCTTCTGCTATCTAGGCAGAATAATTGACAAATCCGGTGGCCCATCAGCCGATGTGGCCAGTCGCATTAATAAGGCACGCAATGCATTTGCCCAACTCAGCCCTGTTTGGAAATCGCCTAAAATCTCGAGACGCACCAAAATTAAAATTTTTAATTCCAGCGTTAAATCCACATTACTGTACGGTTGCGAATTGTGGAATATGGCACCGCGCGATACCCAGTCCCTTCAGGTGTTTAAAATGCATGCGTAGAGCCTTGCTTGTTTACTGGCCCTCCATAATATCAAATGCCCAACTCTGGTCAGATACCAACCAGAGAATGACAAAAGTATCATTTTAAGTACTCTTTCAATATAAGTGAGAAAACATGTTTGGACATGTATGGTTAAAGATCAAAACCATACACATACATACCAACCATACATACAAGCTAAAGTTGAATATGCATAGGTATACGCTGCCAATGTGTATTTGTATATTCGTTCTTCTTTTTGAATGTACATGCAGATATAAATAAAATTTCCGTTAGCTATCTGCAATCCCCATATAAGTATGTGTATTAACGTAAGTATATCGTAAATATACAGAGTGAGAGAGAGAACAGAGATGGCAAATGCAATTTTAAACATTTTGGAACTAGGCAACATTTTTTTGTTTTGTTATTCAGAAAAATATCAAGATAGTTTTAAAGCTTTTTAAGATTTGACTAAGGCGGTAAGCTTAATTTATTGGGACAACGAGGGGCTAATGGTGTCAATTTCTGCTTCTCCGAAACTATCTAACAGATCTTAATAAAATTTAAAATTTAGATCCATATTAATATGAACACACAAGCTATATATATATTTTTTTAAAACTATGACCCCGAGGGAAGCTCGAGGGTATTTTCTGCCTCTCCAAAACTATCTAACAGATTTTAATGATATTTAAAACATAGATATATCCATATTTATATTGACACATAAGCTATGTATTTAAAAAAAAAACAAGTAAGAGTGCTATATTCGGCTGTGCCGAATCTTTGATACCCTCCACCGACAGTTCGAATGTTTAAGGAGTAATATCTGTATGATGTTATTATTATCTTAAACTGTGACGATTTGTTATTAATTTTGGTTTTAGGCGACTAAACTGTTTTCCGGGAGTAGGGTTTCTATGGGGCCTAGGGTCAATTAAGGACCGATCTTCACGAAAGTTCACAGTATCATTTATAAAAAACTGTGACGTTCCAAATTTGTATCTTAAGCAAACACTATAAATACATATGTATTGAGTGGTTGTTTCACTCTTTCTTATTACCACAACATACAAATCGATACTTACATGCATACATACAAAACTATATCTTCCATCTCGTGTCGTCTACCTATGCTATGTGCGCGTGACAGCGACAAGTGGCTCTACGATATTTTTATTTTTGCATGTAAAAAACCTTTTCGCATCCGCACAATTTATTTGCACTTCTGCACTTGTCGCTGTATCACACACATAGCATAGGTAGACGACACGAGATGGAAGATATGGTTTTTAATGTATGCATGTAAGTATTGATTTGTATGTTGTGCTAATAAGAAAGAGTGTAACCACCATTTAATACATTTAGCGCTTGCTTAGACGCCTTGCTGTAACGTAAAGAGAGTTTTTCTTTAAAAATTTCATTCAGTGTATGTATGTAGTACATGAAAAATTATAAATTTAAAGTATTGAAAATAATCAAGAAATTTTGGAGAAAAAAAATAATTTTGGAGAGGCAAAAGTTGCCCCCTATCTCCCCTCGTTGTCCTATTTTTTTAAAAATACATAGCTTATGTGTCTTTATAAATATGGATCTATCTATGTTTTAAATATCATTAAAATCTGTTAGATAGTTTTGGAGAGGCAGAAAATACCATCGGGGTCCTATTTTTTAAAAAATATATATATAGCTTGTGTGTTCATATTAATATGGATCTATCTATGTATGTTTTAAATTTTATTAAGATATGTAGGATAGTTTCGGAGAAGCAGAAATTGCCGCCAACCGCCCCTCGTTGTCCTAATAAAATAAGCTTACCGCCTTAGTTAAATCTTAAAAAGCTTTAAAGCTATCTTGATATTTTTCTGAATAACAACTCAAAAAATGTTGCCTAGTTCTAAAAATTTTAAAATTGAATTTGCCATCTTTGCTCCCTCTCTCACTCTGTATATTTACGTTATACTTACGTTAATACACATACTTATATGGGTATTGCAGATAGCTAACGGATTTTTTTTTTATATCTGCATGTACATTCAAAAAGAAGAATGAATATACAAATACACATTGGCAGCGTATACCTATTAGACTGGTCGCAATTTTTTTTTTTTTAAATTTACATGTTTGCGCTGCTTAAAATATGAGGTTTGGTGTAAGAAATCAAGTCCTAATTTTTCAGCTCAATCCGACGGTGCCTAGTCGTGCCAAGTGGGGCCCAAAGTTCCCCATTTTATAAAAAAAAACATCTTTTCTATCAGATCTTTATAGTAATACTAGTTGAAAAGCCGAAAATCAAAAATATGACTACGCTACGATCTTCGGCAGAGAAAGTACTTCAAGTGTGCCAAAGTAAATTTTATTGCGGAATTTCGGTTTTTTTTAGTTTTTCAATAAGCTAAAGCGTTTTTGAGTTGGGCGAACATCTGTTGTGCAACATCCTTAATTTTCGAAATAACGGTATATCTCGAAAACTAAAGCTAACCTAAAAAAACGGCTAGCACCACTGGATTCAGCGACCCCGAATTAGTTAAAATTAGTTAAAAATCTTTCGTTCGTATCATACTAAAATATTAAACTGCAAATACTTTAATCTATCTATACAATATATAATTTCTTAGTATGTCAGGATGTTTGCATGTATGTCCTATTCTTTCCACAACTTTCTGAAGCCATCTGATGACATAGGAAGCTGAAATTTGGCACACTTGAAGTACTTTCTCTGCCGAAGATCGTAGCGTAGTCATATTTTTGATTTTCGGCTTTTCAACTAGTATTACTATAAAGATCTGATAGAAAATATGTTTTTTTTTATCATATGGGGTACTTTGGGCCCCACTTGGCACGACTAGGCACCGTCGGATTGAGCTGAAAAATTAGAACTTGATTTCTTACACCAAACCTCATATTTAAAGCAGCGCAAACATTTAAATTTAAAAAAAAATAAAAATCCCATACAAGATGCGACCAGTCTAATACCTATACATATTAAACTTTAACTTGTTATGGGTATTGGTACGTATGTGTATGGTTTTGATCTCTACCCATACATGTTTTCTCACTAATATTGAAAGAGTACTTAAAATTATACTTTTGTCATTCTCTGGTACACACTAGTAGGATATTTTGCGCAAGCAAAAAAGTATTGCAGTTTAAAAAAATCTTATAAAAAATATTTGTTGTACATATTTTTTATTATTGGTACATGACAAAATATTTCTTGTATCAGTGTTTTTCCTTTAAACAGTTTTCTTATACACAATACTTTTTGTATTGACACATACATATGTAAAATGACACTGTGCTTTTTGAAAGATTTTCTTAAAAGGGCCCACTAGATTTTTACAAAACTGTACGAAATATGCTTTTATAAAGGGTGGTCCAACCAAAATGCACGTTGTTAATTGTGAATTACACCTTAACGTAGGGCTGCCAGATGTTTGAACTTATCAACCAGGACACATGGAAAAAATGGATAAAAAATTATACCAACAGAAAGTTTTTTTTTTAATACATATATATGTAGTATATCGCACCCTAAATACTAAACAACTCCAAATTTTTCAAAAACGACTTTTTTCATAAATTAATTCTCATTTCACATCTCTAGCTACTTACAAAATTGAAAAAGGCATAGCAAAACTTTCTTCAAATTGGTCTTTTTTTATTAGGAAACTAATATATTTTTTTTTAAATATTAGCACAATTTATACATAAACAGTTTTTTGGCTCTCCTGAAAATTTAAGAATTTTGAGTTGTTACAGTTTAGTATTTAGGGTGCGATATGTAAAAACCATCCAGTTTTTATTTTTAAATCCAACAATATATAGAAAAAAAAAATTAACGTGTACTTCATGTACATAAAAACGATGAAAAATAATAAAAAGTTGAGCTTAAAATGTTCTAAACTAAAATAATTTTCAGAAGATTGCACTTTTTCTTTCGGTCTTTGATATAGTTCTAAAACAGGCAGCATGTCATATTAAAATCAAACTTACATTGAATAATACTCTCCAGTGTTTCTGTCTTTAACGAGTTTATTTCCTTTGTCCATTGAGCAGACTAAGTACTCCACTTGAAAAAAATCAAACTCTTTTGATTTTTCTTCAACCATCTGGACAACTGTCAAACTAATCAATTGAAAAGGCAAAACACGCTTTGATTTGGACAACGACCGACTCAGTTGACAATTGAATTGAAACGTGTATGGGCTGCCTTAGAGAAAGCAATTTTTTTTTATCGGTTTTCGATAACTTCTAAAAGTTGTTTACACGGTATAACTTTTTACAGCAACTAGTTGAAACAAAATTTGAAAGAGGATTGACTATCTCTAATATTATTGAAAGCTTTAACCAGCTTTACATCAGATAGTTGAATTTAATTAAAGTTCTTCATACAATTAACAACTAAAGCAAAAAACAAATTTGTTTGTCTTGACCTGTACACAAAAACCAGGACAATTTAATAATGGACCAGGACACCAGGACACCAGGACGAGTAGTCTAAAACCAGGACAATCCTGGAAAACCAGGACGTATGGCAGGCCTACCTTAACGTCAAGTTTTTAGCCCAATTTTATTTGTCATTTCTTTGTTTCAGTGTTTGTGAAATTCAATTCCGTGGAGTGGTACACAATTGGGCAGCGCGTTAAGATTGTTGAAGCCTATTACGAAAATGGCTGTTCAAATAAAAATGCATTTCGTGCCCATTGCGATTTTCGGTCAGCATAATCGACCAAATGTTTTCACAATCGGGAGAGCATGGTCGCTCAGTTCGTTGCGATTATATTGCTGTTGTTCACGGTAGTGTGGTAGAAGAGCCGTAAACCTCGACTCGTCGTCTTTCTCAACAATTGAACATCTCAAGAACATAATTGACGCGAATTTTGCATTAACATTTGAAGTCTACTCAAATATGGAAAATTGGGAATTTAGCACGTCATACAAAAATCTTAATAGTAAATTTTGTATTCCCGTAAATAACTTTGAAAATATACTTGCATGTGGCCGTGCAGAAAACAGAATTGCCAAATTGGTTTTTTTTTGTTGTTTTCTTGCGAAGACAATAGAATGAAGCAATTTGTTTTTTAATTTTGTTTTTTCTTTTTACCCACTAACAACTACAATTCGAGTCGGAAAGAACCCAACCAATTGTAGGGGGATGTAAGAAAAGATAAACTCACTGTTTATTGTTGGTATTTTGTTTAAGCTTTGATATTGTTGCAAGTAAGACTTTGAGTGATTAAAATTCTTATTCGCTTTAGGGTTTTATTTGTATAATATTTTTAGCTTTTCTTAAATCTTTGAAAAAGGTTTCCTGATGATCTGGCCTAAGCAACCAGTGAAATGCGCATAGAGGCTAGCTTTCCCTCAACAATAAATTTCGGTGTATTTATCAAATATGGAAACTTGGGAATTTAGCACGTCATACAAAAATCTTAATAGTGAAACAATGGCTCGTTTGCACGAGAAATTCAATGGCCGTGTTATCTCACGTCGTGGCGTTGTTAATAGGCCAATAACAATGCAAGAGCTAAAGGATGAGATAATTTGGCACATTAACGATATTGAACCTCAATTATGTCTCAGAGTCATTGAAAAAATGGACCATCTGATAAAGGTATGCCACCGATATCGTGGCGAGCATTTGGCCTATACTTTGCTTCACACATAATTGCCATAGATTCTTCTTCTATCGTAATACAAAATATTAAGATAATTCTCTGAAAACGTTTTGTTTTATTTCCAGTTTACATCGTGCGTTTTGGTTGGACCACCCTTTTGAAATTTTGCTTGCTAATTTTTGGAAATTGCGTGCAAATTTGGTATTTATTCAAAGTTAAAACTTTGCTATTTAGTGAAAATTAAGCGAAAATTTGCTAAATAGAAATTTTATTTTTATTTACATAGAACTTTGCTGTTTATAGGTAATATTCTATATAAGAGAAAACAAATTAAGAATTATTATGCCACGCCTTGAATATTTTAAAATTGTTGCCTTTTGTGATATCTATTAACTACTAACCCCCCACAACAAAACAATAAGAAAAAATGTATTCATCTTTGGTTCAACAAAATATCGAATGTCTTCCTCATCTATTTTAAAGGAAACAAGTGAATCAACACATCCTGTTCAGATTAAGAATTTATTTTTGGAAATGTTTTTGTTCCTGTTGCTTAGTCAGGTAAGTACTTGTTAAAGCAAACAAACATTAAAAACTAAGTGCAGAAGACATTAAATAAGTGGGAGCACAGTAATATATGTGAGTGAATCAGTTGTTGCTAGCAACTAGACAAGTGTAGTTTGTAACATGTGTCACTGGAGCATGGAAAGCCATTCAACAATTGTGGCCGAGCTGTAAAGGCTACAACTACTTTTGCTACTTCTTATATACCTTCTAAAGAATACAACCTCTACAATGCATCGTTGGTAAGTACCTCAATATTCAACTTGTAACAATTTCTCTAGTGCCTCTTTAAAATGCAACACAGTAACAAAATACCCACAACCCCAACTAACTAACAATTATAAAGGTCTCATCTAGTCAGCATTCACTACCAGGCGAAGAAACCCACACAAATGTAGAATGGTTGCAACATGAAGAGCAAGTGGTTAGTTGTTTTGATGGATTTTGCTGTATTTAATTTTTTTTCTTCCAACATTTCTCTACTTTTCTAGCAAAAATCTGTAATGTGAAGTATGATGTATGTGAAATTCAAGTAGTCTTTCTTCTTTTTTTTTTTGCAAAAGCAGCAAAAGAGTGATGAGCTTGAATTGAGGGATTTGCTCTTGAGCTTTTAGATTGTTGTTTTTGCAAAGTTGTATTTTTTAAAATACGTGTTCGGGAACAGTTTTATTGGCTAGATAAACTTCAGAAGCAGATTGATTTGATAGATATTATTGCGATAATCGCCATTAATTTTACAGGTTAATAATTAAAAAAAAGAAATTTCCACATTTTAAAATTTGATTTTAATGATTATTTAGTTTCTATCAGTGAAGCTGCGTCTTTGAGAATATCATTTGTTTCAAAATCAATTAAAAACTAATAAAAGTAATATTTTTTAAAAGTTTAATGAAAGTTAGTAAATTCTTTTTTCAGACACCATTTCCAAAAAAAAAAAAAAATTTTTACATTGCAGATTCCAAGCTTTTTTTAAAATGTTTAGTGACTTTTTCGTCTTGTGTTCACTATCAAATTTTTAATCGATTTCTGCCACAACTTTTCTTTATCCAATCGGCGCCAAACTTCATAATAAATATTTTTTTGTTTTAGAAGGAACCAAATTAGGCAATCCATTCACTTTAGAATACACTTTGAATGAATGGCCATACAAACTTGGACCACTCTATGAAGAAATAAAGATGTATTTTTGCTGTCAGTGGCAAGTGGTCGAAATTCGAGCAAAGTTTAATTTAATTTATTTATTTATTTATTTTATCAATGGATATTATCCTTACTGACTAATAACAATATTGACTTAAAATCAATAACAATATGCATTTTAAAATATACTACAACTTTACAGAATATATGTACATAAAAATTTATGAATTAAGAAAAACAATAATTTTATGCTCTATGGAATTTAAACATAAAGAAAAACCAACAAATTGTGACAGAGAATTAAATTGTCTACATAACCTCGAAAAAGGATCAGCAATAGCGTAATTTTCTCTATAAAATTTAACAAAAAGCAGATTATAATGACGCGTCTTGCGACAAGGTATACTAAATTTAACAGAAATCACAACAAACATTACCATTAATAAGATTAACCATAAAAGAAACATTTAGCATTGTACGACGACTTTTGAGCGATGTAAATTTTATTAATGCCAGTCTTCTAGCGTAGGAAGGAAGGTTTGTCGAGTAACTCCAATGAAGATCACGTAAACAGAATAATAAAAATTGTTTTTTTCCGATTCAATGCTAGAATTGTGAATGTTGTAAAATGGATTCCAAATGATTGACCCATATTCTAAGATTGGTCTAACGAGTGATACATAAAGTTGCTTCGTTATGTATGGATCGGTGAATTCTTTAGCCCAGCGCTTAATAAAGCCAAGAACGCCTCGAGCTTTATTTACAGTTAATGTAATATGAGAAACAAAGTTTAATTTAGGATTCAGTAAGATTAAGAAACGAATCAACTAACACTAGTTGATGACCACCCAAAGCATAATTAACAGCAATACAGTTATTTCTATAAAAACGCATGCATTAGCATTTCACAAAATTCAGCTCCATCATATTTTGATTACACCATAAAAAGAAGTTATTAAGATCCGATTGAAGATAAAAATTACACAGTACAACAGCCAATCTGGGGGGTGAGAAATTCCAAGTCAGGGTGATGGTACTAGGTCAGTATAGTAAAAACCTCAAAGAATTTGGCGTTCGTATGTGTCAGTTTTTTTTATGACATTTTAAATTTTTTCCTTATCTTGATGTTTTTTTGTTTAACATAACTCGAGAACCACTTGTCCGATTTTGCTAAAACAAACTCAAATGGTTTGGCGTTCGTATGTGTCAGTTTTTTTTATGACATTTTAAATTTTTTCCTTATCTTGATGTTTTTTTGTTTAACATAACTCGAGAACCACTTGTCCGATTTTGCTAAAACAAACTCAAAAAAATTTAGAATTACAATTTCTTTAATCCGTTCATATAATGTTTTTCTTTATAATCAACAGTTTCGCCGGTAAAAATAAATTTGTGGAGAATTATAATTGATAAGTGCAATAAATGTTCAAGCCCGGATGTATGCAGCAGATTTTATCACAAACCTGCACTGCAATTTTTGTGACTTTTTTTAAGCGATCGGTGAAAATCGTCGGACTTTTGTTTGTTATTTGAAAGAATACACCCACATTCAGTGATGCCAACAGTAGGGGATTTCCCCTTTTCTAGGGATTTTTTTTTCGGAAAATTTCAACCGTAGGGAAAAGAGGACACAATTTTTTATTTAAGGGCATATTTATTTATTTATTTATTTAATCAATGGATATTATCCTTACTGACTAATAACAATATTGACTTAAAATAAATGAATAACAATATGCATTTTAAAATATACTACAAATTTACAGAATATATGTAGTACATAAAAGTTTACGAATAAAGAAAAACAATAAGAAAAATCAACAAATTGTGACATAGAATTAAATTGTCTACATAACCTCGAAAAAGGATCAGCAATAGCGTAATTTTCTCTAAAAAAAATTTAACAAAAAGCAAATTATAATGACGCGTATTGCGACAAGGTATATTAAATTTAGCAGACTCTGCAGAAAATCACAACAAACATTACCATTAATAAGATTAACCATAAAAGAAACATTTAACATTGTACGACGACTTTTGAGCGATGGTAATTTTAATAATGCCAGTCTTCTAGCATAGGAAGGAAAGTTTGTCGAGTAACTCCAATGAAGATCACGTAAACAGAATAATAAAAATTGTTTTTGGACCGATTCAATACGAGAATTGTGAATGTTGTAAAATGGATCCCAAATGATTGACCCATATTCTAGATTGGTCTAACGAGTGATCCGATTGAAGATAAAAATGATCCGAGAAAAATACCTAGAAAAGGGGAAATCCCCTACTGTTGGCATCACTGAATGTGGGTGTATTCTTTCAAATAACAAACAAAAGTCCGACGATTTTCACCGATCGCTTAAAAAAAGTCACAAAAATTGCAGTGCAGGTTTGTGATAAAATCTGCTGCATACATCCAGGCTTGAACATTTTTTTGCACTTATCAATTATAATTCTCCACAAATTTATTTTTACCGGCAAAACTGTTGATTATAAAGAAAAACGTTATATGAACGGATTAAAGAAATTGTAATTCTAAATTTTTTTGAGTTTGTTTTAGCAAAATCGGACAAGTGGTTCTCGAGTTATGTAAAACAAAAAAACATCAAGATAAGGAAACAATTTAAAATGTCATAAAAAAAAAACTGACACATACGAACGCCAAACCCTTTGAGGGTTTTACTATACTGACCTAGTACCATCACCCTGACTTGGAATTTCTCACCCCACAGACAATAATCCCAAAAATGTTCCATAGTGTTATATACTGGCGAACTTGATTACGTTGGGCAAATCATTAATAAACAGCGAAAATAAAAGTGGGCCAGGATGACTGCCTTGGGGAACACCAGACGAAACATAAATGTACTAGGATGTACAATTATTGAATTTTACTTTTAGCTTTCTTCCAATTAAATAAGAACTCAACCAGCATAAACTCCTACGGGATAAACCTAATAAATCCAATTTAGTAAGAAGAAGGTGATGGTTAACTTTATCAAACGCTGTCCTGAAGTCAGTATAAACAGCATCAGATTGTTTCTTTTGTGTAAATGCACAATTAATTCAAGTTGTTAAATGAAGTACATTGGTTGTAGTTGAACAGCCTTTTCTAAAACCATGCTGGCATGCTGCCAGTAACGACGAGGTGTGATGGGAGGAAATTAGTAACTAGTTTTTCAAAAAGATTTGGAATAGCACTTAATTTGGCAACTCCTCTAAAGTTTGTTTTATCCAATTTATTACCAGATTTAAATAAAGGTTTTATCTACAAATCTTTCCGCAATACGTGAAAATAACCACATCTAATCGACGCATTGAACATAAAAGTTAATGGCGTAACTAATGATTCAGCACATTGATTTAAAACACATGTTGGAACAAGATCCGGACCATGACTAAAATACATCTTTAGCCTTTTTAAATTAACCAAAATATCATTGCTATTAAAAGTAGGGAAAGAGATTGCATGGTTTGATGAGAACATGTAGGGATAACCATTACTATCATCGTATGCAGCATCAGAATAAGTTGTGGCAAACAAATCGGCAAACATATCACATATGACCTCAGAATCTCCAGATTCTTGGCAACTAAATTTCATAACGGATGGGTATCGATTAGATTTCCTTTTAGAGTTGACAAATGAAAAGAAAGATTTTGGGTCACGAACGAAATTATTTTTCACCTTATTTATATATTGATTATATAAAGCATGATTCAGCAGATTATATTCTGAACGACTGACAGAGTATTTTACCGTTTTTTTACTAAAAAGAAATTTACACAAAACAAAGCTCCATGGCACCATCGAATAGCGGTGTCCAATTGTTGTTGCATAGTTTCTGCTGCATCTTCTACGTTTTTATGTGCAACTACAATCGAAGTATCATCTACATAAGCAATCTATTGACGAGTTCGTTGGTATAGAACAGGTATAGCAATGGTCCTAATTTTGATCCTTGTGGTACACCATGATCCATAATTGCTTCATCGCTAAAATTGTTTTTGATTTTAACACGGAACCTCCTTAATAATATGTAGTTTGTGAAAAATTCGTTACAGTGCCCCATTATGCCAATGTTATCTAGTGAATTTAGCAAGTTTCATGGGATAACGTGTCGAAATCTTTGCTTAAGTCTATAAACAGCGTAAGGCAATGATTACTTCTGCTCAGCTGATCGTTTATATAGTCTGCAAAGTTGCCCAATAATTTATTAATTTTAAAGAATTGGTTTCTGCTTATTATTTTATGTGCACTAGTTGTTAATCTTCTGCATAATATCTCTTCCATAACCTTTTCAATAACTGGTAGTATCGAAATTGGTCTATAGTTTTCCAAATTTGCTTTTGAACCGCTTTTGTGTATAAGACGTATATATGCAATTTTAAGTTTATTTGGTATTCTAGCAGTATCAATTATTAGATGCGTTATCACTGGTGTTATTAACTCGATATTTTTTTTAAGATCGATTGGCCTAATTTTTTTTTTTTTTTTTTTTTTTTTTACTATGATCTAACACTCAGGGGATGCCTCCTACTAATGCAATGCATTGTGTATGAATTAGGAAAATAGGTTAAAGGGAGAAGGGAATAGGGAGTAGTGTTTGTGGACATTTAATTTGAATTTTTCCAAATTGTAGCCGACTGGAAAGACTTCTGCCGGGAGGCTATTCCACATACGGCTAGTTCGACCAAGAAACGAATTTTCTCTGTAATGCGTTGTGCGATTCAATGGACAGTCGACAACAAACGGATATGATCTGCTGGAAAGGCGAGTACTACGGGCATGCACCCGCGTCTCAGGGATGAGTTCGCCCATCTCAGCTGAACATCTTCCGTGGTAATATCGATAGAACAATGCCACACAACCCACATTCCGACGATGCTCCAAAGAGTCAATAGAGCTGGATACCCTACTGCCATTGATGAGCTTCAACGCACTCCTTTGCACCCGATCCAGAAGCTTCAAGATAGACCTTGAAGCACCTGCCCAGATATTGGAGTTGTATTCCATTTTCGGTCGGATATAGGCGGTATAAATAGTGAAGAGATCAGACGTGAAGTAGTTCTTGCACCGTTTTAAGAAACCAAGACACTTGAATGCTTCTTTCGACACTTGAAAGACATGTTGGTTTCAACGAACATCACATTGAATTTTCATGCCCAGAACAATAAGAGTGTCTGATTCTTCAATAGCTATACCACCCATGGATATAGATGACGCTGACTCCACAAGACGTCTGTGGGTCAACATTAAGTCTTACGAGCATTAAAATCGACCCTATTCGCAAGACCCCACTCGGAGATGGTCGTAAGGTCAAGATTGAGTGTGTCATTCATATTCCGTCTCATAGCTTCCACCTCTGTAAGGCTTGGTCTATGATCAGAGGAAAATGAATGACAAATGCTGCTGTCATCTGCGAAAGAATAGATAGGATTGGAAGTTAGACAAAGGTACACCTGAATTCAAATGAAACTCCTCCGATGAGAACCCATCTATAACAACAAGTATAGAGCGGTCCTTGAGAAAGCTCGATATAAATCGAGAGAAATCACTACCAACACCAAACGCAGTAAGCTTTGAAACGAGTGCACCGTGCCACACACGATCAAACGCTTTGGAAATATCCAGAGCAACCACTTTGCTTTCTCCAAATTGGTGAATAGAACGACTCCAACGTTCCGAAAGAAACGGTAACAGGTCTCCCGTAGAACGACTTCTACGAGAGCCATACTGTCTATCACACAAAAGTGAATTGGACTCCAGATAATTTACCAAGTGGTGATTGATATTGCTCTCCATGACCTTCGAGAGCGTAGAGCAAATTGCTATTGGTCGGTAGTTTTCGGGGTTTGTAGCCTCGCCCCTTTTTGGGATTGGCTGGACATTGGCTACCATCCAGCAAGAAGGAAAAACTCCTACCCGGTACGAGTGGCTAAACAATTTTGCTAAAGGACGAGACAATGACAATGTACACTTCCTCAAGACTAAAGCCGTAACACCATCCGGCCCCGGGGACTTGTTTACGTTGAGATCCTTAAGGACCCTTTTAACTGCACGCGCTCGAATAGTATTTATTTGACAATCGTGTAAGATATTTTCTATATTTTTTTTTTAACATTTAATGCAAAACTATTAAATAGTTCTACTATATTAAAGTCTTTAAAGCGTTTTGATATAATTTCATCACTATTTCACTATTTATAGTCTTCTTTCCTATTATTTCATTTATAATTTTCCATGTTATTCGCATGTTATTTTTATTTTCATAAAACTTATGTTTATAATATTGTTTTTTTTTTTTTTTGCAAAATTCAGTTTTTTATTTAAGTTATTTCGATACGAAACTGTTTTGTATAATACAGAATGGATAATCAACGTAACCATAGGAGAAGGATATTATGCGAAAACAGATTTCTTCTTGGTATACCGATGGACTCTAAATGACTGAATGTTTGTCCGTCCAGCTAAGTATCAATGTAAACCTTGTGCGCAGTTTTGAAGATAATATGATGAAATTTAGTGTTCAAGTTTTTATTGTCATAAGGACCATTTGAAATGGTTGAAATTGAAAATGGTGAGAATCCATCCACTATTTCACGTAGCCCTCATTGAAGCTTTTAATGCTATAACTTTCTTTGAAATATGTTTTCTTCGGAATGTAACGAATACCTTTATCGGCGATAGTTTAATGTCGATACGACGACACTTTTAATTTTTTTTAGTTTTAATTTTCAATGCTTATTTTTTGCGTAACAGTTAAGAGTAATAACACATTCAAAAGCAGAGCATAACATCAAACAGCATAATAAATGGTTTCTTTTGATTCTTAGGCTAGAGGTCCACAACACGCATCTCTTTTTTGCAGATGCATAAACGCATTGAACGCTTGGTGTGGACCGGTAGCTTTAGCCGTTTTGCATTGTACTTAATTCGCCAACCACGATAAGGGTGATTGTCTGACGCTATACTGCAAGTTAACAGTCTTCGAACATTATTAGAAAATACTAAAATGAATAAACTGAGATGAAGAATAGTTCACAACCAAAAAATTGGCGACTAATTTAATCGCCAATTTCAATGAATAAACGAATTGAGAAAAAAACGCTTATTGAGTTACTTAACATGGCTCTGCATTCCGAAAGTGTTAGCGACACGGTCACCTCTACACCTAGTAAAAGTTCTGATAAGGCTACAAGAACTGACATTTAGAGCGTTAATGCCAATGTTATAAGAAAATTTCTACAATTATTATGCTCCATACATCCTACGCTGAGTTTCAGCTAAAGTTCGAAGAAGTCTAAAGATACCTTAGATTTTCTTGTTTTTCGAGAGAGGCATTTCTGCTTGTTTACTGACGGAATTAAAGGTTATACCAACAATTTTAGAACATCCCAGCAAAAACTTGGTAATGACTTGCCATTACTGAACAACTTACTTTTCAATGACTACTTCATGCCATCTGCATTACATATAATCTGATACCTAAGTACTTGTGTATGAGTTGATTAACGAAATTTATAATTCATTCGTAATAAAATTCATCTACGGTTGAAGTTTTTTCAAATCTAATACAAATTGATTGAAAATATTTGTTCTTACAATTTGTTTTTTTTTTTTTATTATAAATAAAAAAAAATTTGTAATAAATTTGAATATGAAAAATTATGCTGTACTGAAATTTTATAGTCATGACATGTTAGTTGTAATTTTGGTGACATCGGAGTAATAAGTTATTTAAGTCCCTATTTGTAAGCGAATGTGGTAATGACTTTTTTAACTCCCTATTTGTAAGCGAATGTGGTAATGACTTATTTAACTCCCTATTTGTAAGCGAGGGTGGTAAGTAGTTGCCTCCAATAATTTAATCTCATATTTACGCTCTTAATTGAGTAAAAAACATCGTTTTTTTATACAAAAACTACACTGCCCCGGTAGACTAGCTGGTAGTGAGCTAGTCTATCAGCACCGAGGTTGCGCGATCGCATCCCGCCAGAGACAGAAAAAAAATAAAAAATAAAACAAAGTAAAATAAAATAAGAAAAAATAGAAAAAAAAAACATAAAGTAAAGTAAAATAAAATAAGAAAAAATAGAAAAAAAAATAATTAAAAAATATAATAAAAAAAAATCTTTTTTAAAGTCATGACATGTTAGTTGTAATTTTGGTGACATCGGAGTAATAACTTATTTAAGTCCCTATTTGTAAGCGAATGTGGTAATGACTTATTTAACTCCCTATTTGTAAGCGAGGGTGGTAAGTACTTGCCTCCAATGACATCACCGTGTTAAAATAATGAGTTAAAATGCCAATGTATAAGTAGTGAAGAGTCGTTATATTAGCTTTTTAACTCATTACTTTGCAATGTAAGTTTTTGCTGGGATGGCGCATAAATGACTGCAGGTCTGCTTTAAACGGAGTTGCAAAATACAAAAACAAAACTCTTATTAATATACATTTTTTGTAGTTTTACAATTAATTCAAAATCAATTCGTTGTTTTTAAAATCGTACAAATATCAATTTTAGATATTAATAATCTCTTACACAGCGATTTTGTATAATAAAATAATAACTCTACTTTAAATAGTTTATATAATTTTCTATATGCAGGCTTTCAAGGTCATTAATTTAATGTAAATAAGAGATTATTTATTTCATTTTCAATAAGATCCGACGTTTCGTTGGTATACTTTCCAACTTCTTCAGGGATTGAGTTTTTATTAAAATCTGGCAGCATTGTAAAAATACAAAGTAAAAAGTAGTCAATAATTATAATCTTCATTTTGGACAAATTAACTTACAAAATTCTACTTGAGTTTTGTTAATTTGAACTTGAATTTAATTTAATATTCGTATCGGTTCCGATATCGGTATGGCTATCTCCGATATTTAATTTTAAGTGTCGGTATCGTATCGGCAAAAAGGCGTATCGTTACGTCCCTATTTTTCCCTTTCAAGTACAGATCTTTTGTCATATATTTTAATTTTCCACCACAGTCAAACTTGTTTTTCAAACCGAAACTGTCATTTATTTTCACTTTCTCATAATTGGCCGCACAAGGAAAAACATGCAACTGTGTATTTACGGTTTCCCAGATTATATGACAATTCTACTCACAGACACAAATCAATCAAAAGTTGTAGAGACTGCTACGTTCTGCTTGCATCTGTGTGTACCTTCACAATTTCGAACATCACAATATGACTTTAAGTCTTCATAAAATGAATGTATACAACATATAATATTGTTCATAAAATAAAACAAATAAAAACACATGTACAAATGCACAAATAAATGAGTGTATGTTTTTAATGCAAACAAAAGTAAACACTTTAAAATGTGTATTAAAAAAATTGTTAGTTCTTACACTCTTTAACCACTAGGGGTTTTTTACTTTTCCGGAAAACGGGAAAAACTTTTTAATTTTCCCGGGATCTCCGAAGTACCGCTCTCAAGGCAAACAACATTTAAACTTTTTCTCAACGAGTGTGGTATGGATTGTTTTTCTTAAGCAAATATTATTATTGATGCCATAAATCTGATGGAATTTTGTGAATATGAGCAGGAGATTGTTATTTGCAACTTTTCATTTTCTCTAAACAACATAAAAATTTTAAAGTAATTTCAATTAACTCCCGGTTCAACAATTTCGAACGCTTTCGTTCGTATAAAAAATTTCTATGAACAAAAAAAAAAAAAAAAAAAAAAAAAAATCATTTCCATATAAAGTTCTACAGGGTGGGCCAACTTGGACTGACTGATTTGAAATGCTTATAATTTTTGAATTTTTTATTTTTTTTTGCAGATAATACAGAATTTTATAAAATTTTATAATATCATCATACTCAGTGGAAGAACGTGTAAAAATTGTTGAATTTTATTATGTTTCCTGACGATCAATTGTTACAGTGTTGCAACACAAAGAAAATACCGTCAGCATTTTAATACTGCAGCGGCTTCCAGTGTAAACATGATAAGAAGCTTAATGACCCGTTTTGAGAATTGAGGGAATCCGAGAACATTGCATCAGCGACAATTACACCCTGTCAGATGCACTGATTGGTGTGGAATCATGGCGGAAAAAGTTATTGGTCCATATTTCTTCGAAAATGAACTTCATGAGCCAGAAACCGTCTCTGGGGTGGTATACCGGACCATGTTGGAAAATTTTTTACGGCCGATAGTTCTCAAAAATCGCAACATATGATTCCAGCAAGATGGAGCTACAGCTCGTACCGCAAATATATCGAGCCCTAATAGCAAAAATTATGTAACCAACAAAAATTATTTTTTACAGGAGAAGGAATTTTTTTAAATATTGTTTCTTCAAGTCTAGAGTATCGTTTGAAATTGATTTTGCTCTTATTTCGTAACGGTAACGGTACTTCCCAGAGTTATAAGATTTGTAGAGATGATGTAAATGATCAAAAATTATCGATTTTCATCAAAAAACAAAAATCTAAAATGTTGTTGGTTACATCATTTTTGCTATTAGGCTCGATATTTTGGCTAAAAATTCCAAAAAAATTTTTAAGCCAGTGTTCGGAAATAAGCAGAACATAATTTAGCGTAAGGCTTACACACCTTAAAACGATATCTATATTTTTTGTGTTTATGTATACGAACACAACCCTTAATTCATACCATTCATAGCTTTTTTCAATAAAGTAACGAACATTATATAGTCTTCTTTTCTTCGTTATAAAACAGAACAATTGCAGTGGTTCTGTAAACATACATTATGGGCCATGTCACAGAGTACAATTCCGTTCGGAATGATTCCGTTCGGAATTGAAGAAAACATATTTGTTTGTTGATGGAAAGTGATTTTGATAGTTTTATGGCCTTTCAGATACAGACAACTCCTATACCGGTTATGAAAACAAAAATGGTTTCATTCCGAAACATTTTTTCGTCATTTTCTGAAGCACCAAAATACGGAATGAATTCCGTTTCCGAACGGAATTGTAATCTGTGACATGGCTGTATATTTTAATGTTCTTTTTTAAATTGATAAAGAAATGAGCAAAAAAAAAAAACAACGACCACAGCACGAACAGCTTGTGTGTATATGTTTTGTTTGTTTAAAATTTTTTCGCTGGCTGTTTTTTTTCGTATATGTCTTTTTCTTTTGTAAAAAATTTTTTGTTTTTTTACCAGCCCAAAGGGAGCAAAGCAAAACTGTAACTAACACAATGAAGTTTATGGTTAAAAATTCAATATTCTCATCTTTTTGTTGAGTTGGATAAGAACAGTATTAATTTTGTGTTTGAAGATCACAAGCAGAGAAACGTTACTTTTTTTTAATGATTGGCTACACAAACACTATTAGCGTTTGCGTTTTCCGCAAATCAACCGAACCGAACACTAAGGAACGATATCTAATGCTTATTTTCTTCTTGTCCAAGAGCAACATGCTATATTTGAGAAATAACCATTATAAGTGTTAAATATATTTTTGTTATTATTAACCAGAACATATTCGAAGGCAACTATAATATGGTTGCGACTTCTTGATGGGGGACTATTTTAACCATAAGATGGTTGCCGCTTACAAAAATATGGTTAAAACATAACACGTTTATAACGTTTGCGTTTAAAACACTTTTCTTGAAGGTGACCATATCGAGAGATGTGTTTTCTCTGCGTAAACGATTCTTAATACTTTGGTGTAGGGTATTTTAGATGCGGCATAGACCAATAAAGCAATTTTACTTGTTTTTTATACAAATATGTTAATTGCTTAACATTTCTAAGTAATAAACAGGGAAACCATAAATATGCAATTGCATGTTTTTCCTTGTGCGACCAATGAAGGCACAAACAATATATTTATCCGTTTTAGAGCCTTTTATACATTTTGGCATCGATTTGTTATTGCATATTTTACCGTTTGCAGCATTTTTGTGCATAATTTAGTTCAACGAACATTTTTTCAGCATATTTTAAGTTTGTAGCGCATATTTTGCCTTTTTAAGGCTTATTTTGATACATGTTAAATTTTTTTAGATGCCTAAAATAGTTTTCGCAGCAAATAAAAATTTTTTTTTCGAAATTTCGCAATCTACATTTAATTTTTACTCTCAAATTGTAAGACAAAGCAGGTTAAGGATAAATGTTATCCGATGTGTATAATACATAGTAATGTGGTATACCAATCGACTCAAATCTTTTTTTAAAGTGATCTTACGATGTCCATCCATCCGCCTGGCTGGTTGTCTGTCCATGTTAGCCTTGTGCGCAGAGTACAAGTTCCGATTATGTAAATAATTTGATCAAATATGGACGAGGACTGTGTAAGTGGTGAGAATCGGTCAATAATTTCACAACTTCTTTCCAAATAAGACTCTTTGGGTGAGTAAGCCATCTAATTATTATGGTATTTAAATTAAATTCGCCCCAAAAATATTTTACTGCATATTAAATTATTTGCCTTAAGCTCCCATCCTTAAAAAGCTTTCACTTCCTTTAATTGTTAACATTTGTTAACAATTTAGAGACCGTACCTAAAATCCCTTTAAGACAAAAACCCATAATATTCGGCGCAAACATCTCTTATATGAATTTTAACCTAATATGGGCTTAAGAGATAATATTTTTAGGGCATATTTTTAACATTTTTCAGTGCATATTTTCCCGTTTATACTGCATATTTAATGCGCATAAAATGAATTTGTTATAGCAGATTTCTGGTTTCCCTGGTAATAAATTGAGTAAAGTATTAAAAACAATTGCAAATGTAACATTTACATGAAATAGATTTTCCTTATTTTCTTGATTTTTACTCAAAAATGTTCCCCGGAATCCTGCATGAAGTTCCCGGGAATTGAAAACAACTGTCAGAAACGCTATTTACAGCAAGCAACTACTGCATACGTACGTACATATTGAAAAACAACCTAAATAGTAAAATATTTCGTAAATGTAACTGAACTAAACTGAAAATATTCTTCGTCCACAAATCTAGTACATTCCAATAGATAGTCAGTCATTCATGCTTTCGTTTCATAAATGCTGCTGAATGCTGAACATGATTGTACTAAATACATTTCAATTGACTTTTTGTGTAAATATATATATGTAAATTGAAATGTAAATGTACGTACACAAACATGTCTGTGGCATTTTGACAAAACATCTTAAGTCAAATTTAAAAAAATGAAAAAAATGTTTTTTTTTCTTGCGAATTTCCATTAAAAAAACATGTTTGTGTATGTGTTTAAAATTTTGTATTATTAACAAAATTTTTCTTTAATTTTTGTTTATTTTATTATTTGATCAAAATCATTTTTTCACGGAGATTTTTTTAAAAACTGTTTTGCTTTCTTATCTCGACTTAAGATGTTTTGTCAAAATGCCACAGATATGTAAATCTGTATTGTATTTTCATAGTCTCTATTTTTTTTTTTTGTTATTTTTATTTAAAATTTTATTCAAAAACATACATATGTTTTATTTGTTTTTGAGCAGACTTTGCTAAAATACAAAAATGGAATAAAAGTATTCAAAGCAAAGTTGGGAGGAAAAAAATATATTACAAATTTGTTTACATCTGACTCATGTATGTAACGAAAAATACAACTTTTTAATGCAGAATTTGGAAAAAGTTAAAAAAAAGAAATTTCAAAACATAATGGATTTATTGTGTCAAATTTTGACTTGAAAAGTTTTTTTTTTGCAACATTATCTTTTAGTTTTAAAAGGAATTTGTTTGCCTGCTGTTATAAAAAAATCGTCTTCTTAAGAATGTTTTCATTTAAAATTTATGTATATTGATTTGCTAATGTCTTAGTTTGTAGAAAGAATTTCGTATTTGTTATTGTAAACATGATTTATTTAAAAGTATTATTTTACAAACATACATAAACTTGGTTGTACGTCTAGTATTAAAAGATATTATTTATGAAGGGCGTGTTATTTGCAAGTTTAAATTTTGATAAAGGCTTAATTCTTTATTTAATAAAACATGAGTTGTTTTAAAAACGTATATCACAAAGGATGCCTTCAATTAAAGGTTTGATCACAGAGTGGAAACAATTCTATGAATGTAAATCATTTTGACACTTATCCTTATACATACATATGTACATGGCTTCATGAAATAAGTCTCCAAAAAATATGAAATAAATCCCCAACAAAAAAATGTACAGAAAGCAACAACAACATTTTTTGGGGACTTATCTTTTTTTTTGGAACTTATTGCACCTTATTTTTTTTTTAATAACACCACAAAAATTAATAATTTATATTAGACCCTAAGAATAGTTGGGCTCTATTTCATAAAACAATTGTAAACAATGCAAATTATATTCTGTTATATTTACTGCATACGGTTACCATGGCGCACACTGGGGATTTCGCGGAAAAAAGTCATATAGTCAACATACGCTTCATGCAATATGCAGTTTTTGACTAAATGGGACAACAAAATCAAAAATAATTATTTTGATCTAACTTCTAGTTTTTAAGCCGTCTGAAACTCAATACTTGTATGTTTTACCGAACCAACTTAAAATAATGCTTATTATTTCAAGACGAATATTATTAAATTATGTGAGTTAATGTTTATTAAAAGCAGGATATTTCAATATAATAAAATTGAAAAAATATTCTCTGCAGAGGCTAATTATACCCACACCACAATAGTGGAGAGGGTATTATGCATTTGTGCTGATGTGTGTAACGCCTTAAAATATTGGTCCTAGACCAACCTTAAAGTATACCGATCGTCTAAGAATCACTTTCTGAGTCGAACTAACGATTCCGTCCGGCTGGCTGGCTGGCAGGCTGGCTGGCTGGCTGGCTGGCTGGCTGTCCATGTAACCTTGTGCGCAAAGTACAGGTCGCAATTTTGGAGATTATTTGATGATTTGGGTCATAGGTTCTCATTGGCACAAGGACCAAGCCTACTGAAAATAGGCCAAATCGTAGGACCACGAGGGAAGATAGGGGGGAATTTCTTCCACTCAGAAACTATCAAACCGATTTCAATGAAATTTAAAACATAGATAGAACCATATCTATATAGATACAAAATGTATGCATTTTTTAAAAAATCGGACCACGAGGGGAGAAAGGGGCAATTTCTGCCTCTCAAAACGATTTTAATGAAATTTAAAAGATAGATAGATCCATATCTATATGGACACATTAGCTATACAGTTTTTCAAAAATAGGACCACAAGGGGAGGTAGGGGGCAATTTCAGCCTCTCACAAACTTTCAAACCGATTTTCATGAAGTTTATAAACATAGATAAATCTATATTTATATGGACACATAAGCATGATGTGTTTTTAAATACTGTGGTGTAGGGTATCATATGGTCGGGCTTGACCGACTATACTTTCTTACTTGTTTTTGTTTTTTGTTATATTCAACAATTTTTTTCGAATTTATTCTATGAGCTAAATTTCAGTTATGTATTTTAAAAAGCTTTTTTGTAATAGTCCTATTCCTTCAATTATCAGAAATGACTTTATACTAGAGTTTGCTAAAAAACGTAAAAATGTGAAACCGCGGTTTCGGTTTTAAAATGATTAAAACCGGTCGGTTTCGGTTCGGTTTCGGTTTTGAAAATATCAAAGTTAAATTTACTTCGTGCTTTTGTTTTGCCTCTCCTTAATCCTTTTAAATAAAAAGACGGTATTATATTTTCTTGATCTATATATTTCGAACTTAACGTTCATCTTCAGGATCTATACCAATTACAATAATAAGTCTTATTAATTAATATACATAAGTATTATAAGAAATTTATAACAATTTGAAAATTTACCTTATTTATATATAATTGAGAAATGATTATTCGAAATTACATTGAAATAAAATTTATGAATTTTTCAAAATTACATTTAAATCAAATAAACCTACGTTGAAACATATATACTATTTACTTTTTTAAAGGAGTTATTAAATTACAATATGAATTAATATAATCTTTTTTATCACTCTTGTAATTACATGCATTTTGCTCATACCTCACAATTTGATTTACTTCATGAACTTGTAGTTTAAATTTATTTTGTTCTTGTTTTAGAATTGTTGCGTTATTAAAATCGAACTCATGCTTGTTTGATCTAGCATGTTTAGCTAGCGCTGATAAATTATTTTTTTCATTTAAACTTTTGCAATCATTTTCATGTTGTTTTAATCTTTTTATTAATTTTTGAGTAGTTTCCCTTATATAAACTAAATTACAATCTTTACAGTTGATTTTATATACCACATCAGATTTTTGTCCAATTTTAAGTTTATATTTGAGGTTTTCGAAAAATTTTATGTTATTATCTTTAATTGATGGCTTCATAGCAAGTTTAACATTGGGGGTAAAATATTTACGTGCTTTAGACAAATTTTCAGTTAAAACCGGAACATAAGTTAATGATGCAAAATTATCTGGCGATGATGATGTTTCATTATTGGTTTGTACATTATCCTCATTGATGGATAGATATGCGTAACTAATTTCTGTTGCATTCAAATTGCTATTATTACTAATGCGTTTTTGTCGTCGAACAGAGTTAATTATACGATTAATAACCTTATAAGGATAATTATTTTTCTTGTACGAAAAACTTTATGTGATAAAGTAAATACTTTCCTTATGAAATTTTTGGCTGTGTTTAGTTTCATATGTAATGGATGAGCTGAATAGTAATTTAAAATGCGATTCGATGCAATAACTTTATGGTACCAATTTGTAATGATTTTGCCATTAGTTTTACGATAAATAGTAGTATCAAGGAAGTTTAACTGAGCATTTTCTTCAACTTCTACTGTAAACCGAATATTATCATCATATTGATTTAATTAACTTAGTACATTACACAGTACAACATTTTTCAGTTAATTGATTGCCAACTCAATTCTGTGAACTGTATGTGAAATTAGACCCAAAAAGAAGAATTTCTGCATCATTCGTTTTGTCTTCTTACCTGCGATTTGAAGTAAGTATCGATTTGAAGTTAGTACTATCGTATAGGGGAATTTATCACGTTTTAGGCCCTGTTGTTTGACATAGCTCGACAACCACTAGCCCAATTTAGTTGAAATAAATTTTAAAAAATTAAGAATTACAATTCCCTTAATCTGTTCATATATTGTTTTCCTATACAAGTAACACTTTCGAAGTTAAAAATGAATGTATGAAGGGAAAAAATTATTTTTTGCCTAAAAATTTAAATTTTTTTTTTAAAAAATACATAAAAAATCCAAAATGGAAAAAAGTTTCAAGTCTAGTTATTTTTTCGCAAAGTCACATAACCTATGAGCAAAATGAGACAAAGATCATAAAAATCGATGCACGCGTTTCGCTTTTATTCGCAATTGAGTAAAGGTATGAATTCCAAAAATCAGTTATAGCCACCACCCTTAAAATAAAAATAAAAATATAAATTAAAAAATTATCATGCAAAAAAAAACTTTATTTATAAAAACTTAATGAAAATAAAATAATATGCAATTAATACGCAATTATAATATGCATAAAAACAAAATTTAGAACATTTTTTCAATTATTGGCAATATCCATCCTTGTAGAAGTTGACGCTTGTGGTTCTGATGATCTTGTTTTCTTCGTAGGTTGTTCATATTCATGGTCTGAGTCTGTATCGTCATCCGAGATACACATACTATTCAAGGGCGTGTTTCTTTCACTGTGTCCACCAATTTCAATGTCTTCATCTTCGGTGCTTTCTTCAAACTGCATAATTGTGGAACTCCACCAACAAACCTCCGCAAGCAATGCATCCAATTTTTTGCTTTTGAACCGCTTTTCAAATGGCATGGTCACCTGGTGGAACCTCTCTCCTTGTTCGTCTGATTCCTGAGGTGATTGTGCCAAAAAAGTATCGAGGTGGTGGTGCAAGAAATGCAATTTCAGCGTCATGGATGCACCGATTTTTTCGAAATAAAACAGCAACCTGTCCACTCGTTGCTGTATCTCTTCTCGCTGGACACGGTTCTTTCCTAGAACGCCTTCTATTACTTCTTTCAATGCGTTCCATGCATGTTGGTGGTCGTGATGCTCTGAAAGCAAATGTGTGAAAGAATCACTTTTGATCAATTTCCGAATATCAGGTCCATTGAGAATACCTGTTTTAAATACATAAGAAAAACGAAAAAATTATTGGTAATGCGAATGTATAGAAATTAACAAATTTAGATATGACAATATTGAAATACAGAGTACGATACGTACCGTTTTTAATTTTCTCATCACTGAGTTTCGGAAAGATGAATTTCAAACAGTCAAAGGCGCCGTTAACTTTTTTGACCACCACTTCAACGAATTTCCCAGCTATTTCCAGTTTCATATGGAGCGGTGGCAACAAAATATCATCCAGGTCCTTTATCATAGGTTCATTGCGTAATTTTAATTGTTTGTTGAGCTCGGGAGTTCTTCCTTTCCAATCTTTACATTGATATTGATTTCCTTTGTATCGTGAATCCCAATTACAAAGGAAGCAGAAGTATTTTGGATATCCGCCCTTTTCTATAATCCCTTGTAGTATGTTGACCACCTTCAGATCGCAACAAATGTTCCATTTGTGTTCATCGTATTTGATTTTCTTCAAAATTTCGCCCAATGCTTCATACGTTTCCTTCATAGTTGTGCTGAATCCCAATGGAATGCATGGTTTTTTATTTTTTTTGTGCAGCAGCACAGCCTTCAAACTAGTAACTGAACCATCGATGAATAAACGCCAGTCGCCAGCGATATAATCCATTCCCAATTTTTTCACTAAACCTGGGATATCATGGCAGTACGTGAACGTATTTGCTTCGTCAACGGAATAAAATTTCTGAAAATCAGCTTGGCGTTGTCGGTATGATGTTGCGCTGACATTTTGCTGTGTGAGTTTTCTTCTCTTCAAAAATGATGTCAGCCATTCGGAGTCGTGTTGTGATAGTCCCAGCTTGGCCACAATGTAATCTATTTCAATTTGTGGTAGCGGTTGTGGTGCACTATTTTCAATATCGGGTATCCAATCAGCATCATCCAAATCGGTCGGATTGGTGAAAACGGTTTCGGCTAGCAGGGACACAGTATCCGCACTCGGAGGTTTAGGTGCATCGGTATCAGCAGGGCGTTGCACTGGAAGTGTGGCAGTAAATGCAGTAGTGTATACGTTTGTTTTCAATTGTTGTCTGTTTAATCCAGGACGAAAATTTATGCATGCATAGCACCTGGATTCATCATGTCCAGTTGTGTCTTCCACCCAAATTACTGGCTTCATAAAAGATAACTTTCTACTTTTTCCGTGAATCCATTTTAGAAGGGTAGTATAACAACTGTTGCACACTGTGTTCGGCGTAAAATTTGCACCACTTAAATCTGCTTCATCGAAATAATTACAATACGCGGTTTTGAATTGCTCAGTAAACAAATTTTTTCGATCTTTTTTCTGTATTTTTCGGACGATATGACCACAAACGTAACAATATTCATCCAAATATGGGCACTTGTTGTTTTCCATATTGATATATTTTATGTTTTGTTGTTATTCACTTTTAAAAAACTGGAGAAAAATCACTTTTACTGTTCGCGTTCGTCGGCACTGGCTGAATGCCAAAAATCGATCAATGCACACCTATAAATACTACGTATTTTTGAATATTTTACTGCCAGGTACTTATAAATGGGCGCATATTTTAAGGGCCAAATAATGACCACCCTTAAATGTGGGTGCAATTTCTGTAAAAAAATCATATAGGTAGCCACCGGAAAAACCCAAATAATAAAAAGGTCCACTTTCCGTTTAATTGTCCACGTACATTTATTACCGCAATCATAAAAATCAAATAACCTTTTGTTTATTCCTTTTTTTTTAATTCTCAGAATCATGAAAAAGGTGTCAATGTTTTCTCCAAATAATGTTTGCATATCTCGAGCAAATTTTTGAAATTCATACATTTACTTAATTGTGAATAAATGACAAACGCGTGCATCGATTTTTATGATCTTTGTCTCATTTTGCTCATAGGTTATGTGACTTTGCGAAAAAATAACTAGACTTGAAACTTTTTTCCATTTTGGATTTTTTATGTATTTTTTAAAAAAAAAATTTAAATTTTTAGGCAAAAAATAATTTTTTCCCTTCATACATTCATTTTTAACTTCGAAAGTGTTACTTGTATAGGAAAACAATATATGAACAGATTAAGGGAATTGTAATTCTTAATTTTTTAAAATTTATTTCAACTAAATTGGGCTAGTGGTTGTCGAGCTATGTCAAACAACAGGGCCTAAAACGTGATAAATTCCCCTATACGATAGTACTAACTTCAAATCGATACTTACTTCAAATCGCAGGTAAGAAGACAAAACGAATGATGCAGAAATTCTTCTTTTTGGGTCTAATTTCACATACAGTTCACAGAATTGAGTTGGCAAATCATGTGTTGTACTGTGTTATGTATCATATTATTTGGTATAGCAGTTATATGATCATCTACATATGAATACCAGAATAAGGAAGAAAAATCAAGATTTAACAGTGTCTGATCAACAACATCCTCAAGTACTCTTTCTACCAAAATGGGCGCCAAGCTAGAACCCATAAAAAGTCCATTTTTCATACGTAATATCCTTCCCTCATAGCAGAAATAGTTGCATTCATTTAGGAAAAATTTGAGTAGATCCAAAAACAAATCTTTTGGAATATTAGTATTTTTACTAATATATTGGTTGAAATCTCTTGCTATAATTTTTAAAGCAATTTTTGTTGAAATGTTAGTAAAACAATTTACAACATCAGATGATACCAACGTATAATCTTTTGGGATTTTAACCTTTATAATATTTTTAACAAATTCTTTAGAATTAATAACCGAATATTTAGCTTTAAAAGATTTTCTTAAAATAGTTGCCAAAAAACGAGATAAATTATATCATACTGATTTAATAGTAGATATAATTGGCCTTATTGGTTTATTTCTTTATGTATTTTTATTTGACCATATATTCTTGGTGGAATTGATGTATAATTTGTTAAAAAATGTTTTTGCCTTACCGTTATGAATTGGTTACTTGTGTTGTCATTATCATATAAACGTTTAATTAATTTATTATGTTTTAATTCCAATGATGACGTTGGATCAGCTCTTAGTTCTTCAAAAATCTCCGTGTTGTTTAAAAATTCATTCATTTTTTGTTGGTATTCTAATTTATTAGCAATAATCGTAATGTTGCCTTTATCACTATTTGATACATAAATATCTGGGTGTTCTTTAAGAAATCTTGCTGTGATTTTCGCTGATTTAATTAGTAATTTTTGAATGCGATTGAGTGGTTTTATTTTATTTAAATGCTTAGTAATTAAATACGTAAGGTTAGCTCTCATTGCTCTCTTAATATGATCATTACTAAAACGTGTTATAATAAATTCAATATCAGCTATTAAATCATGTAAAGGTACTTCTTTAATTGGTAATATGAATTTTGGTCCCAAACTTAGTAAAATCATCATTTCATTCGGGAGCTCATAACCAGAAATATTTTTAAATGAAAAAAAAATAATTTATCAGCGCTAGCTAAACATGCTAGATCAAACAAGCATGAGTTCGATTTTAATAACGCAACAATTCTAAAACAAGAACAAAATAAATTTAAACTACAAGTTCATGAAGTAAATCAAATTGTGAGGTATGAGCAAAATGCATGTAATTACAAGAGTGATAAAAAAGATTATATTAATTCATATTGTAATTTAATAACTCCTTTAAAAAAGTAAATAGTATATATGTTTCAATGTAGGTTTATTTGATTTAAATGTAATTTTGAAAAATTCATAAATTTTATTTCAATGTAATTTCGAATAATCATTTCTCAATTATATATAAAAAAGGTAAATTTTCAAATTGTTATAAATTTCTTATATTACTTATGTATATTAATTAATAAGACTTATTATTGTAATTGGTATAGATCCTAAAGATGAACGTTTAGTTCGAAATATATAGATCAAGAAAATATAATAACGTCTTTTTCTTTAAAAGGATTAAGGAGAGGCAAAACAAAAGCACGAAGTAAATTTATAATTAATCCAGCAATACAAATCAAAATAAATAATCAAAGTTAAACTTCATAGATAAACATATACATTTTTTTATGTGTTTCTATACAGGTACTTTTATTAACACTTTTATACCTGGACCTGGTATTTTTTTGACTTTTTTTCCTTTTTTTTATATAATTGAAGCACAGCCGTGAATAACGTTTTAAGCAACAAAATAATAATTTTTCAGGAGAGCAAAAAAACGTTTTTTGACAGGCAGGATTATTTGTTTTAAAAAACGTTTTTTTCTATTATTAAAAATAATGATAATTTTATGCAAAAGGCTTTTAAAACATTATTCCGCACTGCAGGACCATTTCGGTTACATCATTTTAATAGTAACTTACAACGTTCTTCCACTGGCTGACACTTTGTATGCCATTTTGAAGACGTTAAGGTAATTAATTTTGGGTGATTTGATGTTTAAACTGTGTAAGAGAGTAAAGTAAACGGTTATTTGCTAAAAAACTGTTTTGTGGCGTTTACTACGCTATTCGCGGCTGTGCTGCAATTATTAAGAATAGAACGAAACATTATGTATTCCTCAATCAAAGTGTTTTTTACAAGTAAATGAGAAAAAAGTGTAAACACCGTTGTTGACATTCACATCAACATACATTTAATTTTAATTTTATTTTTAACTATGTTAATGAACTACATAAGTTCAGTGTATCGCTGACATAACAAAATTTCATTTTTTGTTTTATTTTACCTTTTGTTTATAAATAATTGTTGACATATCATTATTTTATTTTGTTTACTTGAAGTTCAATCATCCCAAACAATTTTATTGTTTACTTTTGTTCATAATTGTTAACATAGCATTATTTTATTTTGTTACCTGAATCATAACTTTATACATTGAAATGTTAGTCAGCAATTATGCAAACAATTAATTGGGTCACTTCCGCATTGTGCAATAGTGACATTCAGTTTTTAATTAATTAAATTTTAGTATATAAGACAGAACCAAAATAAAGAAAGAGTTCAATTACTATAAGGCATTTAAAGTGTTTTATTGATTGAATCTATTAGCGTTCTACAAGTTAAAGTGCTTGGAGGACAATCAAGGCAATTAATATATCAGTTCAGATTTATGTGTTTGAACTGAAGCATATTATAGCCGCATTCCAAAATACATTTAATCACATTTATACATTGTGAATTTATACATTGGTGACCCCAGAGGCTTTAGAATTAAAAAGTTTCTCCCCACCAGCGGTAAGGGACTTTTTACTCTAAAAGCAGAACACGCAGCAATCATCCGGCACCAAATACATTGGTGACCCCGACAACGTTTTAGACACTGTTTAAGCTTCCCCCCACCAGTGGTAAGGGGCTTTAAACAATATTCCACCAATCAAAAGGCCCAGGTCACTTTAGTGCGTCAAACAGTTTGCACACATCATACGTCCAACTTAAACACATCGACCATATAAGCAGACCACAGGAAATCAACCAGATTCTTAACACCACAGATAGCCAGTTTGAAACTCACCTTAACCAACTAAATAACCTGCAAAAACAACTTAATGAGTCTACAATCACACGTCTACCACAGCTAATCAAGTCTAACAGTCAACATCATCATATAGTAAGCTTCTCCGCGCTTATAATTTCCTTGCTCATCGCGGTAACCATAACACTAATTAAAAGAAGCTCAACCCATCAAAAGAAAGAGGCCACAACTCCCACCAACCAAGACCGCATCCAGTTCCATTACCCCGACCTGTCACCATTGACATCATAGACACCTAAACAACACAGGTTATCATCGACCAGCGGTCGACGCGGGGGAGAATGTTGACATTCACATCAACATACATTTAATTTTAATTTTATTTTTAACTATGTTAATGAACTACATAAGTTCAGTGTATCGCTGACATAACATAATTTCATTTTTTGTTTTATTTTACCTTTTGTTTATAAATAATTGTTGACATATCATTATTTTATTTTGTTTACTTGAAGTTCAATCATCCCAAACAATTTTATTGTTTACTTTTGTTCATAATTGTTTACATAGCATTATTTTATTTTGTTACCTGAATCATAACTTTATACATTGAAATGTTAGTCAGCAATTATGCAAACAATTAATTGGGTCACTTCCGCATTGTGCAATAGTGACATTCAGTTTTTAATTAATTAAATTTTAGTATATAAGACAGAACCAAAATAAAGAAAGAGTTCAATTACCATAAGGCATTTAAAGTGTTTTATTGATTGAATCTATTAGCGTTCTACAAGTTAAAGTGCTTGGAGGACAATCAAGGCAATTAATATATCAGTTCAGATTTATGTGTTTGAACTGAAGCATATTATAGCCGCATTCCAAAATACATTTAATCACATTTATACATTGTGAATTTATACAACCGTGGTCATCGCAAGTGCCCCAATGAAAATTTTGTGAATATTGAATCCACCTGGGCCTGACTAGGCCCTGCCCTATTATATATTTACTGCAGTAAATAAAATCAAAATGAAACGTATCAAAAAGCATACGCAACACATAAGAATTCTTTCTTTACAGTTTTTTCAAAGAATTATTCCACTTTCCGACAAAATGTTCCTGCTATAGCATGCTTTAGCCATAAAACTCCTCCCCACAGAGCATAAAGAGACGTCACGAGACGGAAGATTTTGCGTTTTTTTCCGTCTCTTTCTTCTAAAGCTGCCCTTTTTGCATTTTTTGTTTTGATTACGCAGTTCGTGTTGATAGTAGCGGCCTGTTTTTACACATTGCCACTTCACTAACAAAAAACGTTTTCTTTCTCTTTCTTCGAAAGCTGCCCTCGCAAATGATTTAGGCATTTTTCATACGTCACTTTTTTCATCTCTGTATACTTTGTGCTCCTCACATATAAAAGTAGTCCAAGCCTTGCCAAGGGGTTCTTTAGTGTGAAATTTTGCAATAGCCACAAAAACTCCATACAAAATACTAGTGGTTTCAGCCAGGCCTAGGTGGTAGTTTGTGCCACAAAAATTAGGTGTCTACTTAAGAGTAAAAAAGGTAACATTTGTTCTTCTTAATTTTTTTTTTTTTATTTTTAAGAATTTGGAAATACCTTGCCATTGTTGCAAGCTATTATGTATAAAGTTTTTGTATATGTAGTTCCAGTATTATGTATAATTTGCAATTTCTTAAAGCATAAATATATTGTTAAAGTAAATCTTAAAACCGAGGTTTTTTTTGTCGGTTTTCGGTTTCGGTTTTTAGGCATTTAAAACCGCGGTTTCGATTTCGGTTAAAACCGAACAGCAATCCCTACTTTATACACTACCAGACTGTTATATTGTATCTTTTTGTTACATTTTACAGAATGTAATGCATTTTCTGGCCCGCTACGGCCTTCGTCAGCATTCTTTGTGTCACACTGGATAGTGATACTTTATAAATTGAATGTTATTTAACTCGACAATTTTAAATTTATAAAGTATCACTATCACGAAGTGGTGCAAACTGTAGAACTGCAAAGAATTCTAACAATGAGAATGTGGTTATTCTCGAAACATGTAAATTCGAAGTTCATTCAAGAATAAAAACTATCAAAAAAAAAAAAAATATTATTTAATTTCATGCTTTCTTCATTGAAATAATAAAACGAAAATTTAATTTGATGCGCAGAAATATTTGTATTGCATAAATATAAAATTTGCAGCAGTTTTGTTGCAGTGGCAAATATTCTATTAAATTCGAAACCATAATGTTCAAATGATTTCCACATCTGTGCAAGAAGCATCTTTAACTTTTGCCTCAAATTTCAAATACTATTGTGCAATGTAAACACTACATACTAGAGTATCCAATTATTTGACTTTAGTTTTAGCTCGAGTAAGGAATTAATCGATTTTATAATTATAATTTGGTTCAATTAATCGAGTAAGAGTTCGAATAACTTTTATAACTCAAACAATTTTATACAATGGGAAAACACACATTTCTATTTGATTTGATACTTTTATTATAAATTTTATGTAAATTTGATTTAATTTGTAATCCTCTTTGAATTTTCTTTATTTTAAAGCTCTACTCTAGAGGTTTAATTAGTTTGTTTTTAACCTATTACTATTTCACATCAAAATCTACGTTTCTGTTTTTAAACACCTACACTTAGGTTCTAAGACGAATTTAACGATACCTCAAGTGTCGATTTCCAGTCGATTGGAAGATGCGAGATAATGGGCCATGTCACAGAGTACAATTCCGTTCGGAATTGAAAAAAACACATTTGTTTGTTGATGGCAAGTGTATTTTGATAGTTTTATGGCCATTTAGATACAGACAACTCCCATACCGTTCATGAAAACAAAAATGGTTTCATTCCGAAACATTTTTTCGTCATTTTCTGAAGCACCAAAATACGGAATGAATTCCGTTTCCGAACGTGACATGGCTGAATAAATAAATTGACAGTTACGCATTTATAAATGCTGGCGAACTTTTTTTTTACAATAACCAACAAACTAAAGCTTTGGTCACACTTTTTAAATATTCAACCAAATAAGCATAACCACTACTTATTTCAATAGTTAGTGAGATTTAACATTTTCTTAATGTCACAAAAAACTCAAATTATACTGCTAGAGACATAGCAAAAAAAAAAAAAAAAAAAAAAAAACGGTTCGTTGTAAGATGTGGTATTAGAATAAAATTAAAATTGGAATTAAGAGAAATTACATTTAAGTTTGCCTGTTATATAAATATTGTCCCGTTGTTCCTTTGAGGAGCAGAGGGCCTCAACGAATGTCTTCCATCTGGGTTTGTCTGTAACAATCGATTTTATTTCATTCCAGGATACTCCGCAGCTTTTACCTCCAATAACCTGCGCCCTTCTTCGGCTTCCTTGAGGTGTCCTTTATATACCTTGCCTTGTAATATCATTTGGCGATTTCCATAGAGCAACAAATACACTTACTTGCGGTCATACAATCAAACTTGCTTAACCGCAAATATTCGCTGCTGGTTTCCAGTCATTCAAATAATGCACATCGTGCTTTGTTATTTATACAATCGTTAGCTTCGTTTTTTAATAAAGATGTTTGTGTGTTTGGTGCGACAATGATTGTTTTGGTATAGAAAAAAAAAAAAAAAGCCAGAAATCAAACAATTATTACTCATGTATTTATTCAGCATTCCCTATGGAGTACAAGAAAAAAAAAAAATTTAAATGAAACTAAACGCACATATGTAGGTACATACAAACAATTTCCATAGAAGCAGAATTTTTTTTTTACTTTTAAAAAGTACAGTAGTTCTGTATGTAGGTACAATGTATCTTGTTATTGTTGTTTTTATTGCTGTTATTTTTAACAAAGCGTCTCTTCGAGTGGTTTATTGTTGTTATTGTTGTTAATGGTAACAAAGCGTCTCATCGAGTGGACAATGACAACTTGAATGCAAAAGTATAATAATGTGTTCCTTTGAATTTACACATTTGTGTTATATTGCGTGCGCAACAAAAATGCAAATGAAGCACTTTTAATAAAAAATGAATACATGCAAAAATCAAATGTGAACGAAACGATGTAAAAATTACCAACCTTGAACTTTGTTTTGCAAACAAAGAGTGAATGTAAATTTTAGCGTATGAATAAATATTGTGAAAAATAGTGATTTTGCAGTTCCCTGGTGTGTATGAACCAGGACCATTTGCGCCGCTTTATTGCCGCATGTATCGGTGTCTGACGGGTTCTTACCCACACATCATTATTTGTGATAGAATTAGGCCACAATATGCGGATAATTCAATGGAGGCAACGATTTACAATGCCTGCATTTTTTTCAATTCGCGATTGGATGGATTCCACGTTTCACATGCGTAAAGAAGCACAGGCTTTATGTTGGCATTAAAGATTTCGAATTTTAATGTCTCTGCATATGGAGGTAGATTGCCAAACCGAGGAGAGAACACCATAGACAGCTTTAGCCTTACTTAGACGTGCTTTTATGTCTTCACTAGAACTACCACTGCAAGAAATAATGCTCCCGAGGTAAGTGAAGGAGGAAACTGATTCTATTTCCGTGCCGTACAAAGTAAAAGGCCTGTTCGTAGTCGTATTGATGCACATCGTTCTTGTCTTGTAGATATTAATCTTTAGCCCGCACTCGGTCGTGACATTGCACAGTTCCTCTAATTAGATGACATATAAGCGTCAAAGGGCCCACCGTGACCGAAAATTTAAAAGTTATTAAAAGCTGATTATTTAACGATATAGTTATAGAGAAATATTTAGATTTTACTAATTTTATAAATTTGTTCACTTAGATGAACAATCAGACTGCAAAGTTGTGCAAACTTAAATTCTTATTTTTGAGAATCTTTTATTGTATGTTTTCTTTGATATTTGCTTCATTAAAAGAGGTGTTGTTTGATAAAAATTATTCCAAAAAATTTTTTTACATGGTCTGTCATCTAAGGAAGAGTTCAAAGAGAAATATGTTATTCGGATTAACGGTAACTATTTATTTTGTTTTAATCATTATTTATATTGTTTTAATCATTATGGGAAAAATTTTACGTTCGAAATATCACGTATAGAACCAGATTTTGGCTTAAAAAAATACAGAAGATTTTGGAATCAAACCAAAGACATTTTAATGTTACATTGCTACGTTATATTGTGAAAGTAGTTTGACTTAAATTTGTACCAGGTTTCACTGAATTACGCCTTTACATACATGGCCACAAAATCTGCTTCCATTTTTTGCACGTTCGAACCGCTATTTTGCCATTATCTTTGATCTAGAATCGCAGTGCTTTCTTCGTGCTATAATTTAAGGGAAAAGAAAACGTAAAAATATTTTTTGTTTAAAATGTTATTGCATTTTTGATGCGTACGACTGTCACGTTCAACACTTTAGAATTACCCATATTGAAACTTCTATGAGCGAAAAGACAAATGTCATCAGTATAATCTAAGTTATCTAATGTTCCGTGAAGACCCGTGAAGACCCCATGTTATTCCAGTGTTGCTTGGAGTCGTGTTACTTAGTATTGTGTCTAATACGATGTTGAATAGCAGGGGTCAGAGTACGCATCCTTGCCTAACACCCGTTCTGGTTGTATTTGATGCGACAACTTGCAACTCGATGCATCGTCTAGATAAAGTTTATGATTTTGGAAGGCACTCTATTACATTCTAACGCATTCCATATGGCCTGGTGTTGTAATTTTTCAAACGCCTTTTTAAAGTCAATAAAGGTGAGATAAAGGGGTGAACGCCATTCCACTGATTGTTCAACTACTACACGAACGGTATTTACGTGGTCTATACAAGACCGTTGAGGACGAAACCCGGCTTTTTCTTTTCTTAAATGCGGGTCAAGAGCATTCACTTACCTTTTACTAATGTGTGGGCACAAATTTTGTTAATTAAGCAAAGTAATGTTATATTCCGCTAGTTTTTCCAATTGGACAAATCCCCTTTTTTGGGAAGATTGGTTATAGTGCCCTCTTTAGTATCTTCTGGGAACGTTTCTGATGACCAAAAACGAGTGATGCTTGGGTGTACAATTTAAGCACTTGCTCTTGGGTCTACCTTAAATAATTCTGGAGGGATTTTTTCTGGACCAGGAGCTTTGTTGTTTTTGAGAGCTTTAATGGCCGCTATTATTTCCTCCATGTTCGGGGAGTGGGTGTGAATGTCGTGTCTTTCTACATGTTGTTAACATCTACCAATTTTTGATACCATTGCATCCTTACCTCCTGCCCTGAGGAGGTAAGGATGAATTAACAGTTTTCTTTGTCATCTGTTTTACGGTTTTAAACGGTTAGTGTCAGCAGCCACCTGAGCACTTTGAGCTTTTTGATTAAATTATCGTTTCTTGTCATTTCTTGCGCGTTTTTTAACTTTTTCGTCCATCTCGGAGTATTCCCTCTGCAATTCTATTTTGCTTAATCTGGTTTTTGCCATATTAAGCTCACCTTTGATTTAATTTCTTCTCTGAATCAAATTCCAAGTGTAGTCAGAGATCCATTCTTTTCTTTTAGTTGCAGTAAAGCCAATATTTCGTTCAGCGACTGTTAGAAACATATCTTTAGCTGCATTCCATTGTGTATTGTTGGATTTCCAGAATTTTGCAATGCCTCCGAGAACTGCTTTTGTATTGAGGGCTGCTGCAGTTTTCAAATGGAATTTGACGTTTATTATAATTTATTTGTACGAAAAAAAAAACAGAAGTAAGGAAGAACATGTAAAATCAATTAAAACTGATAATCTTTCAAAAGGGCAAATTTCGATCTACCAAAGGTTAAAATATAATTTGGTTTAAGGAAAGATGTTTGACTATTGACGTCAGCAGTCATCGATGGCTGCGAGTGTAAGCCAGCAAATCCCTCTGAAGAGATCAAGTGGTTGTGATCGAAACATGTCAGGGTAACCAGCCGCCTGGGTTCGAATCTCAGGTCAGTCAAGAATGAAAAATTCTCAATAACAATTTAATTAATTTTCATGTTGTAAAATTCCTTTCTTCATAAAAATAATTTAATAAAAAATTAAATTTGATGAACTTAAGCCTGATTAAAAATATTAAAATTTGGATTAAAAAAAACCATAAATAGTTCGACAAAATAACCACAATTCAATAAAAGTGCCTAAAATATGTTCAAAAGTATTTTTAATGTAAATTAATGCAGAAGGTAACACAATGTAATATCCTTTTAAGGTCAGTTAGAAATCTAAAAAATTATTTTTATATTAAAAATGTTAAATTTTCTAAAAACTTAATTTTAATCGATTAATTGGCATAAATTGTTCGAGGTATTCGTTCGGCTTTTTAATTATTCGATCAAATACGGTCAAAAAAATCCTGGATACTCTACTACACACTAACAAATACTTATACGTATGAGTGATATGATTGCGCAATTATTTAAATATCACTCATACGTTTGTGTTTAATAAAATTTCTGCAGAATTTTAAATTACACTTCATTTATCAAAAACGTTCATCAGCAGCACATTGAATTGAATATCAAATATACAAATGCCTTAAAGAATGAAAGAAACAATTTAGGTAAATGAATTTTTATTTAATAAATACTTCTAAACCGATTTTTTTCAAATATGTACTATGCATTATTAAACATGTCTCGAAGCAACATTATTCAAACTCAAAATAACTTGTTTTGTATTTTAATTAAAATTTTTGACAAAAAAAAACTTTTTTTTTCTTTAATTTAATTGTTAGTTTAGTTTGAACTTAAATATGTATTTTAAAAATACACATGCAAGCATTCACATATTTAAATTTATTTAAATGAATTTCTACAAAGATGGTCGGTCGGTTGGTCGGTCTTCTTTGTTCGCATGGTTGAAAGAACAATTGCAGATGTCTTTTATTTTGGTCGTGTGTGAACATATGTGAACACATTTGTATTTAAACTAGAGCTACATATGAATATATTTGGTTTAAGGCATGAATAGACATGCATACATACATTTGCCAAAATTATTAAGTGTGTTCAATTAAATTTGTACATATACATGCAAAATATTATTGCAATTGGTCCAAATATTTACGTACACAAGTATTTAATTAAAAATTGTTTTAGTTTTTCATTAGCCCTTTTGCTTTATTTTGTGAGACTGTTAAATGTTTGGAAGTTTTGCTTAAAAGCCAGTGGCAATTGCAAGACACTGGTTTTTTAAAAAATAAACAAATTGTGGCTTTTCAATTGTTTGCGTTTTTAGATGTTTAGTCTTTCTTTTTAGTTTTAATTAAACAAAAGTTTCATTTCAAGAAAAACTAATTTTGGGCATGAATAAGTTGTTTTCGGCTTTTACTACTTTTCAATAGTTAAATGGAGTAGAAATTAAAAGAAAGTTTTAATATATTTATTATTTTTGCATATTGTTTTTCCAATGGTTCTAATAATTAATAGTGAAAACAATATCTAAACATAAACTTTGGCTGCTTTCCTAAACGCATGTTGCTTACAGTACAACAATGCCACGTATTCCCAACCACAAAGTGCGAACTTCAATAAAGTATAACATTTCTAAAGTCATCTGTTTCGCAGCTGATATGCGAGCAAACGCAACGAGCGTATTATTTAAAATAACAAAAACGGAGTTAAGTGTTTGGCGCAAATAAAACGACGAAAGCGCAAAATATCGTAGCTCCTTTATGAAATCTAACGAAAACTCTGAATTTTTTTTGTTGAATTTAACAAAACAGCTACGTTATTAAGCAATTGTGGTTTAGCAACCCCGTTTGTCCTAAACGCTAAATTCCGCTAACGCACTTTATTTGCAAGGTTATAAATTCTAATTCTAATTGCTTGATTTAACGTAGCATACAGAAGTTTAGAAAGGCAGTCATTTCTATAGGATATTTTGCAAAAATTTACTTTTTATAGCAAATATTGCAAAATTTTACTATTTACAGGAACATTTGAAGAATTTGCATTTTATAGTATATTTTGCAAAAATTTGCTTTTTATAGGAAATTTTGGCAAAAATTAGATTTTTATAGGAAATTTTGAAAAAACTTGTTTTTATGGCAAACTTTGCAAAAATTTGGTTTTTATGGGAAACTTTACAAAAATTTGCTTTTATAAAATATCTGGAAAAAATTTGTTTTTTATAGGAACTATTGCTAAAATTTACTTTTTGTACTAAATTTTGCAAATATTTGCTTTTTATTTTAACAATTTGCTTTTTATAGGGAATTTAGCGAAAATTGGCTTTTCATAGAATATTTTGCAAAAATAGCTTTTTATAGGAAATTTACTTAAATTAGATTTTTATAGGAAATTTTGAAATAAATTGCTTTTTATGGGAAACTTTGCAAAAATTTGTTTTTTATGGGAAACTTTACAAAAATTTGCTTTTATAGAATATCTGGATAAAGTTTTTTTAAAGGAAATTTTGCAAATATTGGCTTTTTGCAAAATTAGATTTTTAAAGGAAATTTTTAAAAAACTTGCTTTTTATGGGAAATTTTGCAAAAATTTGCTTTTTATGGGAAACTTTACAGAAATTTGCTTTTATAGAATAACTGGAAAAAATTTGTTTTTTATAGGAACTATTGCTAAAATTTGCTTTTTGTACTAAATTTTGCAAATATTTGCTTTTATAGGAAACATTGCAATAATTTGCTTTTTATAGGGAATTTAGCAAACATTGGCTTTTCATAGAATATATTGCAAAAATTTGTTTTTTATAGGAAATTTTGCAAATATTTGCTTTTTGCAAAAATTAGATTTTTATAGGAAATTTTGAAAAAACTTGCTTTTTAATGCAAACTTTGCAAAAATTTGCTTTTTATGGGAAACTTTAAAAAAATTTGCTTTTATAGAATATCTGGAAAAAATTGGTTTTTTATAGGAACTATTGCTAAAATTAGCTTTTTGTAATAAATTTTGCAAATATTTGCTTTTTATAGGAAACATTGCAATAATTTGCTTTTTATAGGGAATGAAGCAAACATTGGCTTTTCATAGAATATTTTGCAAAAATTTGCTTTTTATAGGAAATTTTGAAAAAACTTGCTTTTTATGGGAAACTTTGCAAAAATTTGCTTTTTGTAATAAATTTTGCAAATATTTGCTTTTTATAGGAAACATTGCAACAATCTGCTTTTTATAGGGAATTTAGCAAAAATTTGCTTTTCATAGAATATTTTTCAAAAATTTACTTTTTATAGGAAATTTTGCAAATATTTGCTTTTTGCAAAAATTAGATTTTTATAGGAAATTTCGAAAAAACTTGCTTTTTAATGCAAACTTTGCAAAAATTTGCTTTTTATGGGAAACTTTACAAAAATTTGCTTTTATAGAATATCTGGAAAAAATTGGGTTTTTATAGGAACTATTGCTAAAATTAGCTTTTTGTAATAAATTTTGCAAATATTTGCTTTTTATAGGAAACATTGCCACAATTTGCTTTTTTTAGGGAATTTAGCAAAAATTGGCTTTTCATAGCATATTTTGCAAAAATTAGCTTTTTATAGAAAATTTTACTAAAATTTGCATTTATAGGATATTTAAATAAAATTTTCTTTCTATTACATATTTTACTAAATTCTACTTAAATTTGCTATTTAAATGATATTTTATTAAAATTTGCTGTTTAAAGGTTATTTTACAGAAAATAAATGGTAATTTTAACTAAAATTTGCAATTTATAGGATATTTTACTTAAATTTGCTATTTATATGATATTTTACAACAATTTGCTATAACAGTTAATAATACTAAAATTTGCAATTAATAGGAAATTTTACTTTAATATGCTATTTATATGATATTTTACTAAAATTTGCTTTTAATAGTTAAATTAACTTAAATTTGGAATTTATAGGAAATTTAACTTAAATTTGCTTTTTATAAGGTATTTTACAACAATTTGCTATTGCTAGTAAATTTTACATAAATTTGCTATTTGTAGAGAATTTGACTAACATTTTCTATTTGTAGAATTTTCTATTTTTCGAATATTAGCTATTTGTAGAGAATTTTGAAAAGTTGTTATTTGATGAGAATATGCGGAAAACTTGCTTCCTATAGCTGTTGTTGTTTGAATGAATTTTAGTATACAAATATACCAAAAATACTTTTAGTTCCCATCTAATTAAAAATCAAATGTTTAGTAGCTACAATTATAAAAATAAGAATCTTGTTGAAATGCTTAAAACGACTATTATAAAAAATAAAAGGATTGCATTTTATCAACAGCCTGTGGCTAATCTCATACGTATGGTTTCATACTCATACTTCTCTTCAAAATCGAACAAGTGTTAAAGTTGACTCATGCTTAGTTGCTAGAGGCACCATTTGGAGTGACGCTCTTGCAATTGTAAGATTCGTTTACTTAAATAAAAACAAAGCTTAAGTTGAGTTGATGTTTGTAGAGTTGAGATTTCATGTTCAAAGTTTATTTTTACGATGTGTTCAAAAGTTAGAGCAACATTACTTTTTGTTAATTTTTTTTTTTTTTTTTTCAATAAAACTCGAGCTTACTTGCAATCTGTGACATTAGGAATATATAAGTTAAGATTATTTTGGAATATGGGTTCATTATCAAAAATCACCTTTAAAGCTCTCCTACAAAACTCAAGCACGTTTTTCTCATTTTATTTTACAAACTATTAGACTCACATTTACACGCTTATTGTTATCCTTAAACTGTCTATGAATTTATAGCTGTTTCTTGTTTTTATTGGAATTTTTATCAATTGCTACACATTTTATAGAGACAACTAAAACAATGCTGGAGAAAATTTTTTCCAGTTGAGTTTAAAATAAATGACCAAATACAAAATTGAAAAAAAAGGAAACAACTATTCAATTGAATTTGGTTTAAGGGTTCATCTAAGGGTTTCTTATTTCCCCGGCTTTTTCCAATCTCGATAGAGCTTAACATTTTTCTTTTATTCTCCGGAATTATCGGAATTTTTTTTGTAGAGAATAATAATATGAAAATGTATAAAAATGTTGTAACCCATTATTAACATTCCATGGTTTTTATGCCACAAAACGTTTTAAGTCCGAATTAAACTGAATTGTTTGTATTGCTTTTCGATAATTCTCAATAAAAATTTTTCTTATTTTTGGTAACCATAATGGAACATTTTAAAACCTCAGCAGAAATTATGCGCTACGCAAGAAAACATACAGATATGTAATGAGGTAACTGAACAAATTTTATAAATTATATAAATTAAATGGACCACACGGCATTCATTTACGATGAAGCAGGTTTGTTAGAGAGAATTAAAAGTAATAAGCTTAACAACAAAAATTTCAGTGTATAAACCTGATCGTTACGCTCAACAGATATTTTATGATTAGCTAAAGTAAGCTTCGTAACAGAAATATACAAACGAAAAATTCTGATAGTGCATAGAAAATATTCCTGGAAAATATTGAAGGAATGAGCCTAATAAAGTATAAAAGCTTTTGAGGATTGTAATTTGACTTAGAATAGACATTCGAAAAATATCAAAAATTTATAATAAATGTTACTCACCATGAGAAACAAAATTCCTAGATTCTATTCATTAATGACTTTTGTTAGCGAAATGGTAAGCGGACCTTTAGATTTTTTTTTTAAACTTAAAAACTTCTGCGGTTAACACTCCATTTTTGGATAGAGTCCAACAAAAATCGTTCAATCTAGTTTTTTTTCCCAAATGCTTGGTTAGCATCGCTGTCAAAATCTTTATCGTATTAAATAAGATGTCTGAAAAAAATCATGATAAAAACAAGGGGACGCATTTTAAGAAATATTTAAGCTGATATCTCCCAGCTATTGCTTTAAAACAGAAGATCTTAAATTTCGTTCATTTGTTGCAAAGTCGTCATAACTAAAAAAATTAAGTTTTGGAGTTAGTTAAGCACAATTATTCGCTATATTTTTCTTTATATTGGGTATAAAATTAATTCTTATAGCTTTTATTGGTGGTTAAATTTAAAGGGCCGATGTATATTTTGAATAAAACAAATTATTTAGGAAAATATTATGATAATATTATATATATATATATATTATGTCCTGTGGTTCCTAGTAGGAACAAAGGGCCACAACGAACTCTTTCCATTCGATCCGGTTTGATGCTAGATGTTTAATTTCCCTCCAGCTTAGCCCACTTTGGTTTACTTCCGATTCAAGTTGACGTCTCCAGGTGTGCGTCGGACGGCCAACTCTTCTTGTATTGCCATGGGGGTTCCAGTCAATCGCAGATTTAGTAGGGTCGCCATGTGGTCTACGGAGCGAGTGACCTATCCAGCGCCATTTTCGATTAAGGATCTCGATGTTAATTGGCCGTTGGTTTGTCCGTTGCCAAAGGTTAGTGTTGGATATGGTGTTTGGCCAGAATATCTTGAGGATCCTACGCAGGCAGCGATTAACAAACACCTGAATGGCGTTTATTTCTCGTGATGTCGTGTTCCATGATTCACAGGCGTAAAGAAGCACCGATTTGACGCAAGAATTAAATATGCTAATCTTAGTGTGTTCCGAAATAGAGGCAGATTTCCATACAGGGCGCAACATGCCAAATGATTGCTTGGCCTTTGACATTCGATAGGCCACATCATTGCTGCAGCCGCCAGTATGTGTTTAAATGCTACCAAGATAGCAAAACGACTTGACTTCTTCTAGCTCAACATCAATATGATAATATTGGTATGGTTTAATTATGTAAGGAACAAAATATCGGCCATATGGCTGCCGCGACTTTGGCGGCACACCACCATCCGATGTCCAAGTTTTCGATGACGCTGAGGCAAAATTGAGGTTCTTTGCCGTTAATGTGCCGAATTATCTCATCCTCTGGCTCTTGAATGGTTGCTGGCTTAACGACGTACACCATTTCTTTCAAATAACCCCAAAGAAAGAAGTGCAACTTTTTCATTGTTTGAAGAGAATGTGCTGTGATTTTATGATGCACTCAATAAAAGAACTTTTAACACGTTTATTTCGAAATGAACTTTTTTGGGATATGATAATACTGCAGCAAATTACCGATTTCTGTAACATTATGTTTAACATTTCATTAAAACTCTGCAGGAGATCTTGTCCTCTCCTGAAAGTTCTAGTTTTGAGATTTTTTTTCATATTAAAAGATTCTTTAATAACCTTTTATTATTATAGCAGGCCCGTTGCCTGCTTCGCACGGCAAAACAAAATAAGAAAAGAAACACACTTGTTTTTAATAAAGTTGGTCATTAAACAAAAAAAAATTCACTCAATTTTTTAATTTTTTTCACAAAATATCATATTTGAGATTATGTCACAAAATCATATGACGCACTTGTAACAATCAGAACACTTGTTTAGCAAAACAATCGATTTTTATCTCATTAATTTTTTTTAACAAAATATTCAAATTAAAACGATGATTAGAACGAAAATTAATTTATTTTTATCAAAATACTCACCAAAAAATGCGAAGAAATTAATATTTTCAAAAATCGATATAATCGAATGACGTCCAAAGAGAAAAGAGAAATGATAACAAATTGCTATTTGCATCACTCCGTGCAATGCTCTCCAATACACAAACGACCAAAATGTATTCAATACTAATGAATGCTGTATGCGGTACAAAAAATGCCGGCGGCAAAAACACACTCACTTCACATACGCACCGCACACACATGCGTTATCGGATTTCAACCAAACTTCATATAAACCATATATGGGCCACTGCCTACGTAGTGTTTGGTTGAAATCGCACGACGCGTTTATGATTAGTTCGGCGACGTACATATACGGACTTATTTTTATATACATATATAGATAAAAAGATCAGCTCCTCAAATAGCGCTATTCGTAGTTATTTGTCCGGTTAAAAAAAGATCATTTCATTTTATTCGACATGCATAACTGGTAGTTAGTTTCATTTTAATGATACAGGTCGAAAACTTTGAAAATAAATCTCCTTCCTAAAAAGTTTTTCACCAAAATTCCCTTGGACTATTTACCAAATAGAAACCCTTGTCCAACTGCACTAAAATAGTTACAAATTTTTCTATTTATCTCTCATGTTGGGGGAAAAACGAATATTTAAATCTGAAATAGTAAAGCAAATGTTTAAGTAATAGTGACATTATTCCCACTGCTTTAGACATTTTGAAATAACAACAACAACAACAATCATTTGTGGAAATTGTTACCTAAACAACAATAGCAAATAGTTGGGGAAACAAAATTGTAAGCCCACTTAAATAGTGGTTGGGAACATTTTTTTTATGGGTATGAGTGTGTAATTAAAGCGATTAAGTGCTTTAGGCATTACACTATTATTACACATGTGTAAACATTTTGTTCTACATTTGGGCGAAGAGTGTTTGGGGGTTTTAGTCATTTTATTAGTAAAATTTTGCGCTTCATGTGGTGCAGAATGTACGCTTGAATGTGGACTACTACTTAAGCTTAAAGCATTTTTCTCTATGGCTCTTAAAGCTTGATTTTAGCTGCAATAAGTTTTTAACCAAAAACTTTGTACAAAGTTGTTTTTAAGCTTTAGTGAATTAAAGGTTCTACAAAATTCCTCATAACCGAATAAAGACTTCAATGTTTTTGCTTCCCTTTCTTTTTTCTGTGCCTGCATGTCTGCTCTAATGACCAACTTAATGTGAATTTCAATAAACATGTAAAGTAGTTTTGAACAACAGATCTGTCAACAAAATAATTGCTTGTATTTTTTGTTCTTATTGTCCTTGTTGTTTACTTTCCCGCTGATGCCAACATTTAGTGTTTCTGTTCAACTTTATTTATGTTTGTCAAAAAAATAAAAGGAGAATTTCATTCACATCTGAATAAAATTCCAAAATAATAAATTGCAAACAATTTAAAATTACGTTAAAAATACAGATTTTTGCAGGTTTGAAATATGATGTAATTTTTCGTGTGTAGTTGAAAAATTTGATTATGTTGTTTGTGGGGGAATATGTCAGAATATTTTTTTTACAAAAAAAACCTGAAGGACATCAGTGAAAACATTATCTGCAAAAAGAATTACTTAAATGAAAACAAGATTTTGTACGAATTTGCGATGGGTAGAGAGAACATTTTAAGGCTGTATATCACTCCAAATGTGAACGTGATGCTTTATTAGAACGGCAAGTACATTAATTAACATTAAAGAATACGGTCAGAAAAACCTCCATTGTACATTTATCGAATGTTAACTTAAGGGAAACATTCGTTTGTAACACAGATTAAATGCTCACTGAAAATTTGGACTTTATGCGAGTCGTGTAGACTATAAAAGCAAGTCGCAGAACTCGAACACTATCCTTGATTATTCGGAACACTATTAGATCAGTAATGGCGGATAAGCATCCACTGGGCACTAAAAGTAATTGCCATTAGAACTGATCTCAGTTTTTATAATTTCTTTTCGAATTGTCAGATCAATAAGAAGAGAGAAGCTGTTTTTTCTGCCATTCTAATGAATACTTTTTAGAAATAGCTGGAAAAGGTTTCTTAATTGCCAACGTTGATGAAAGTTTTTTTTGATATAAAACAAGTTAAACTCCTTTGTCTTTTATATGGGCGGAACATTAAGGGCAATATAAGTGAGCTGCCCACAGGCACGCAATGAAGCCTGAACCTGACGCACTTATCTTGATACTCGATATCGAATGAAATGTATCGTAATTTGAAAAGGTAGCATTCGATATCTAGTAACCAAAGACATAACATCTCTCAAGTTTTCATTCGATACGTCATGACACTGATGCATCAGTGTCTATCGTATGCAAAAAAATAAATTAGTTTACTCGATATTGAATGCAGTAATAAGTCGTTAGTATTGAAATTTTAGTAGGATTACCTTATGACCAAGGCGAACGAGCTGAAATCCGACCGATCCACTTGCAGGTATAAATTTAATAAAATTGTTTTGTCAGTCTTGAATCTAACGCAACAATAATGGCATTATAACCTACATTTTAGAAAGTTATTAACAGAGTTTTATGTTCGAGCATTAAACATAAATTTCTGCATTCACCCTCCAAACTGAACTTAAACTTTGTGACAAATTTTTATACATGTCATTTATGTGCATCATCAACGTCGTCAACATACTAGGACAATAATTGTATAATGGAACAATATTCATCCGTACATACACTTGTATCCACATTAAACACAAGGAATACTAACGAAACAAAAATTGAAATCAAAACAACACAATACGGCCACCAACCAGGAATACAACCTACACACACACACACAAACTTATTTAAATCATCCCACCAGACCTGAGATTCGAAAAAATTTAAAGCTCACTAAGGCGAAGAGTTTTCGAAACAAAAATGTTCGATAAATAGTCGATGATATTTTATATAGCGAATGCTCTTTTATTTGAACAATTCTCGAAACTTTGCCGACAGTCAACATTCGAAAATGTGTTATTTTTCATTAACTAAAACATTCGAGGTTTTTTCTTTTTTCATAAAATCTCGAAACAAAAATTAATTCTATATTTTTTTATTTTAGACAAATCCTCGAACATTTATTTTGTTTACCGTTAAATTATTTTTTTACTATTTTTTATTTTTCACATTATCACCAAAGGTTCGATAAAACTACTTTGATCGAATTTTTCGCGAAAAGAAGTTACGGAGTTTTTTTTATGTTGAAACATAAAAACAGAAAAACATTTTATTTGTGATTTAGACTTTATAAAGTGTGGATAAAGAAAATAAAAATTTTTAAAAAGTGATAAAAAAATAAAGTGAAAATTCGTTATTTAATTTAATTAACAAGGTTAGTTAAATGGGGGATAGAAAAAAAAATATATATGTGAAAGCAGACATGTTATAACCCAGTGTAACTAGCACTTTAAAAAGAAACCTCCGTCCAAGAGATACTCCTGATGGCGTTGGGGGTAATGAAAATGTTAAATTGTTGTTTTAAATAATACTGAGCCAGACCAGTCAGATGTTCAATTGTTAAAAGAAGTGAAAGAAGGTATTATTGATTTTAACACAAGGTTGGCGTTATGACGTTGTTTCAGTAACTGTGCGATATATATGTATGTAACATATTTTTTCAATTCCCATTCAGATAAAAGAACTGTGTCAGTCCGGTGAAAAAGCTTTCGACAAGTTTATACGAGCATGCTGGAAAAAAATATTAGCTGACACTTTAGCGGAACAATTTTCATGGAGGGGAACAAGTACAAAAAAATGTATAAGGGGATGCAGATTGACACAAGCTATTCGAAGTAAGAAAGTTTTAAAAGAAAATTTGTACGTTTTTGCACCTTTATAATTTAACTCTTTCATTCTTTTCATGTACCTATTTCGTTCAAAAACAAATTTGTGCTTTGTGACGATGACTTCGACGAAATATCGCAGAATCATTTCCAATATGCTCATGACAGGCTGTCGAAAACATCAGTATACCATATAAAAAAGCAAAAACTTGGGGGAGAGGTGACGACCTCTTAACCAAAAAAAAAAAAAGAACATAATTTCATTTATTTATACATATATTTTTTTAGAAGTTATTTGAGTTAAAAACTGTCTTTATTCATGTTGAACTAATTCTTTTTTTTGCATTTATATTTATCTAAGACTGATTTATTATTATACATGCATATAAATATATTAACATACACAATTTAAATATACAGAATTTTTATTTATGTATTTTCTTTGGCGATTAAAATTTTTCTATTTTATTTTTTTCATTAAAATAAACATTTTTTATGTAGCATTGTACATGTTAATATAATTAATTTGAAAAAATAATATTAATAAAATATTAATTTAAAAAAAAATTAATTAAATATTAAAACGATAAAAATTGTTTGATTTGGACCAAAATGAAATTGAAACATAACAATAATCATTCGATATCAAAGTATTACTCACGATAGTAATGACGAATATTTAGCGATATCGAATTTGACTAATAACAATATCTCCAGATAAGGTTTCTCGATATCGTCAAAGTTATCTTTTGTAAACATTTCACAATATTTAATAAGATGTTTTGGCAAACATTTTTCGATACCACTATCGAAACATTAGCAAAGGAATTTTCAAACAGCAATTGATATTGCTAAATCTTCGTTTCTAATTCTTTATCGAACATTCGAATTCGATAGCTTTTTTGGATCAAACTGAGCGACATGTAAACAATTTTCAATTCGTTTTTGAGTGTCGATCTCGAAAGATTAACACAGTAAATGTTCGAGATATATTCGATGGCAATATCATTAACGAAAGTCTTGGTCAGGTGGGATGTAAAAACCCAGCAAGCAAAATTTTTTTTTTTTTAGTTTTGTTATCGCGTTTTAAAATGTATGTGTGTGCCCATGAGTGTACATAACTTGTATGTATCAGTGTCATACATCAACTTGTTGTTGCCTTTGATTTGTTTGAAAAAGAGAATCCAAAAGAAAGAATCGAAAGAAATGTTATATGCAGTGTGACCATTTTTGCAGCTTTGATTTAGCTGCAAAATTTTCTTAACGGCACAATACACTGTCAAATTGCTCGACATCAAGGCAAATTCACTCGGTCGCGTGTGCTTTTGTAATATATAAATTAGTTTCATTTTCGATCAGCACGATTAATTCAGGGAAGCAGTAGGTTAGGTTCCTCGGGGAGCCATCCAGAAGGCAGTTCTTTTGGGTTATTTAGGTATCACAGAGCAAAGATTTCAACCATTTTTTTTCTTATAAAAAAATGGATCATCTCTTCCTAATGTCCTGAATTTCAGGAAATTGACACAGAAAATTAAACACAGTTTCAACTTCCTCCTCGTCATGAAAACTTTAGCAGCAGTCATTAAATTCTAGACCTATTCTATTAATTTGAGTCCCTACCGGTCAGTGCCTAGTTATCATCGAGATTATTGACCGGATCTGCTACCTATTGAACCTCCGTAGAGATAATGCCCTCCATTCATTGTAGCCGGGCCATAGATTAGGTGGATTCACGAGCCCAGCTCAACTGCGCACAGTGTCGTCATTTCATATAACGACCCAGCAAGAACTTTACTTACAATCCTACTTTTAACGACTTCAAGAATTCATTACTTTGTAGCTTTATTCGCCACTTTTTTGATTATTAGTTTTATATAAAATAATTACTTTATTATTATATCTTAAATATACATTACAAAACAAATTAATATTATTATACGATTTTATATATACTAGTGTTCGCCTAATGGTCAAAATTCGACCATTAATTATTATGTACATATGAAGAAAACATACCACATCTAAGTTTATAGGAATTAACGTGTTTCGAGCATTTATTTTTTCCGTCTTAGTGGATCGATTTGGCGAGGGAGCAACCTCCGGTTCATATTTTATCTTCTTCGTGAGTTAATGTAATTTTATAAGTTCAAAATAAAAAATATCAATTGAAAAACAAAAAAAAAATAATTAAAAAGTATCCTTTATAGACTGTCAGCTACTCAGAACATTGCATGTTTAATTTTATGTTTCTATGTCTAATATAAGCGAAAATTAATCAAAGTACCAGATGTTGAACGAAAAAGTACCAAAAAGCTCCCCTTACATGTTCTTATTCACCCAGTTTAACGTATAATTTTATCTTTATATGTCGAATATTAACGAAAATTCAAAAATTTCCAGATGAAAAACAGAAAGTACCATAATTTTTCATCTTATAGGTTTTCATTCACTCAGGACCCTGCACCTATAATATTATGTTTATAATTTAAATTTTATAGAAAATTTAAAATTTTCACGTGCAGCACGGAAATGTAAAAGAAAGAAATTTAATTTCCCGTATTTCCCCTTTTTGATACTTTTTTCTCCCCATAGAGGTTCGGTTGACAAACAAAGGAGAGCGTTCTTTATTGTTCCGATTTAAAAATAAGATTTATATAGTCGAAATATTCGAAAACCGGTTTCTGAATAATGTTGAATAATCGACCACCCTATTTTTTTTTTATTATTTGATAATTGAAAAAAAACAAAATTTTTATTATGTGTTCTGCATATGTGTTAGTATCAAATTTAAGCGATTATAACTCTGAAATGATTGAACAGATTTTAATAAAATATATATTGTGCACTTCGGTGAGTAAATACCTTTCAAATGGTGTATATTTTGTTCAAATCGGTTGAAATACAGATGAGGAAAGTGTTCTTAACTGTTTTGCCTTAGCCGATTTATATATAGATATTTAATTCATTTTGCAGTATATTCCGTAAATATTTGTTAGACATTTGGTAATACTATATAATTTTAACAATAATTAGGATGTTAAATCCATGTACAATCTAAAAATCAATCAAATGTGTGTAACTATATACATAAATGTGTTCCAAAATTACCCTCACAGTATATTTTTGTTATAGAACACTAGTAGTTATATCGATCGAATTTAAACGATGTATTTTGAACAACAAAACAATTACATCCCAGTAAAAAAAAATTGGGTTTTTTGAAGCACTTAAGAGAAAAAGCGCAAAATCGCGTGCTTCAATAAAAGAGCTTTTATAAAGCAGTAAATGATATAGAATAAAGTATACAAAAAAGCTGCTATTTTAGTGCTGAAAATGTTTGGAAAAAGGCATTTAAACAAAAGTAAAAGCAAAACATTAATGAATATGTTAATATAGTAAGCCCCTTGAAAGCACTTTAGGAGTGCTTTGTTTGCATGTTAAAAGAAGCGCTTATTGTCAGCAGAAAATAGTCCTCCAAACCGGGAACACCCCATACAAAAATCAGGCATCCCATCAGTAGGTTTAAAGCGATTTGTGGTATGAATTCATACACAAAACCTGCTCCTTTTGGAGCACATTTTTTACTGGGATTACACGCTTTTGTATAACAGTGTTAGAGTTATAAATGATTTTGTGCAGCAAAACACTCCTTATTAAATGTTTTCTTACTTTTCGAAATATTTAGTATTGTGCACATTTTCACGCATATTAGGGCGATTTTAATTAGTATGTTTTAAAATTTTTGAATTAATTTGCAATCGCTTATTTTTGGCCTCTTTTTGTAACTACATATATATTTTTATAAAAATTTTAAGTATAAAAAAAAACATATTATTTTTTAGGTTATAATAGGCCAAATTATAAAGGATTCCTTTTGGGACATCTCGAACAAAAATAAGTACTTTTTCTAGTTGAAATGTAAGTAGTCGGCTCGTCAAATTCTCATTATTTTTCTGCTTATTTTGTAAGCAAAGTTTTTGCTGGCGAGTAGCCATAAATACAAGGAGGTTTTGAAAAATGACAAAATTCTGCACACTTTTATATATTTATTACATTTCAGCATGTCGGAGTAAGATTCGAGTCCTTTCAATTTATAAGAATACTAAAAAAATGTATAACGATCATAAAAATTGCATCAGCTCTTTAAAATATTTGCATGCATTTAAGCATAAAGAGCCTTATATCCCTACTAAATTTAGATCAAGGATACGCTTTTTCCTTAACTTTTTATATCCTCCACCACAATTAGTTGTGAAGAGGGTAAACTAAGTTTGTCATTTCGTGTAAAACTTTTTATTATTCATCTCAGACCCCATTTCTAAGTCAATTTAGCCATGTCCGTCTGTCTGTCCGTCTGTTGAAAACACGCTTACTTTCGAAAAGCTCAAAAGAAATAAGCAATCTTTGTGTCAAATTGCTTATAGTTATCCTAAGCAGTTAAGGATTGAAATCCAGTAAAATCGGTGCAGCAGGATCAGAGCTATGAATCAAAATGTGGAACCATCACCTTAAAAATTGATAATTTTGTAACAAAAACTAACATAAATGGTGGAACAGTGCACAGAATGATATAAAATTTTGCAAAAAATCATTTTATTCGACTGGAAATCACGCTGTAAAATTTCGTGAACATCTGTTCAGAATTTACCCTAGGCCCCATATAAGCCCTACTTCCGGAAAACAGTTAAGTACGCCTAGAACCGTAACATATAATGCTATCAGAATAAAATTTAATACGTCATATATTAAACTATGACTAGAAATCACACTACTAAATTTCGCGAAGATCGCTCCATAATTTACCCTAGGCACGATATAAAGCGCACTCTGGTAAAATAATTAAATACGCCTAAAACCGTAGCAGATATAGATATTGCGGTAAACTTTCTTCCAGCTTAGCTTCATATGACCATGGAATTTTGTGATTTACGGTCAATAATTTACCTTAGATGCCATATTTAGCAGCCTTCTGAAATTCACTGTAAACGCTTAAAATAATTTCACCGCTGTAATGAAATTTATGTTTTTTAATACCAGATATCACTCTTGAGAATTTTGGCATGATTGGTTCATAACTAATCATGGCTCCAATTAAAATTCCCCTTCTGAAAATCATTTAAGTTCGGCTTAAACTGTTACGAATCATAATATTTTAATAGCTTGTTAAAATTGCTAAAAAAAAACATAAAACTTTCTGATTGTCGGTCAATAATTTAATATAAGTCTTAACCGCAACCAATTTTAATAGTGATGTGTGTTTTTATAAAGATAAAATTATAATAAAAAGATATCATACAGATATCACTCCTGAAATATCCAAACTGTCGGTGGAGGGTAACACAGATTCGGCACAGCCAAATATAGCACTCTTATTTGTTTGGACTCAGCACTTTTATGTCCCATTGCAAAGTCTGAGTTCATACGGCTCATGTCTTATTGACAACATTATTCTTTTTTCTTCTTTGAACATGTTCAAATGATTCATATCATGTTGACGACATGTTTTTTATTTTGTTTTATTTGATATTGAAAACAAAAACAAAATTAAACAACGAATAAGAAAGTAAAACTTAAAGACAGTACATGCATCTGTGTACTAATTTCTTTTCCCCTCGTCCCTCTCGCCTATAAAGTAGCAATCTTGTCAATAAGACATGAGCCGAATGAACACACAAAACAACAAATGAAACCTATCACAAAGTTTTTTTTTTCTGCAACCTACTTTTTTTTTGTTAACTCTTTTGCACTGCATCAGAAACTGAATTTTCAATAAATTTTGACTTAGCTCAATAACGACTGAAGGTAACGATATGCAACTAATTAGGTTGTTGTTTATAGATATTATTATAATAACATATTTCATTCAAAGCTTGTTTCTATTCAAAAAAACTCCAATAAATAAACAAATCTAGATACATGCAACAAAGTTTCGTAGAAGAAAATAAAACGGAGTTATGTAAAGGAAAAAAGTTCTAGATTATCGAAAATTACATTTAAAAAAAAAAAAAATCAGTTGTTTTTTGTTTTAATCTCACTGTATTGCGAATTTATTACAAACGACAGAAGCTAATGTCAAGATTTTGAAAACCTTATCGCGCACTAATTCCTAAACAGGCACAACTCAAAATTCAAAATTGTTTAGGAGAGGCGAAAGGAAAGTAAAATATTTTAACCAATAAATTTATTTATATTTTTCTTTACGCTGGGTCTCTACGTAGCAATTTTTATTGCTAAGTACAAGCAATAACGTCGGCAGAACAATGACAGAACAATGGAGCAATGATTGCTGATTATATTGCTGGAGAACACTTGTTATTGCTTTGCCATAAATTTGCAATTTTCACCTCGAGTAGTTGTATAAAGTTTTGTGGCAGTATTTATAACAAATGTTTTATGTTGTGTTTTGAAGTGATTGTTAAATTTTCTTTTTTAAATTAATTAATAAAATAATTAATTGTAATTGTCGTAGCTGTGTTTTGTATTGCTTTTTTGTTTATTTGCGTATGAAAAAAACCAAAAACTCGTATGGTTCTATTGAGAAAATAAAAATATACAAAAAAAAAAACAAATTCGTCGTTTGCTTTTGTTAATATTGACGTTTATTTAAAAATATAATATATAAAATATATATGGCAATATGCGGTCTATACGTCGCAAATTTGACGTTTGCCGCAATAAATATTGCTACGTGGAGACCCGGGGTTAAAATACATAATTTTATATGGGCATGTTCTAGAAATCTAAATGAAGTGGAATTAAAATCGAACGAGATTTTTATTAATTATTGACAGAATGACTGTAGTTAGTTTTTCCCTTGTTTAACAGCTGTTCTTGTAAGGGTAATTGGTATTTAAAGTATGGAGTACATAAACAGGAATATTTTTATGAACTTTCTTTACGGGCTCATTTTGAAAATTGATTCGATCTTAAAGCCACTTTATTTCGATTTATAGAACATGTCCGATATACAACACTAAAAAAGTTGTCGTTTATTTCATACAAACAGCTGACTTTACGACAGGCGCTGATTCAGAGGGGGGGGGGGGGGGAATAAGGAAATTTCCCCCCCGCAACTTATAAAAATATGTTTTGTAAATTTCGATAATACAAGAATTCCCAATAATAATATTTTTTTTAATGTACAAAATTTTTGGAAATCCCAGCAAGGTTTTTTTTATGAAATCTCTAACGAAATTTTTAATAAGTATTATTTTTTTTTTTATTGAACCTCTAACGATTTTCAATAAGTATCCATATCTTAATCCTAATAGTTATTTATTCTCTCTTCATTATGCGTCTTTGCAACAAGTGTACATCATAAAGTAGAAGCTTTGGTAAAAATATCTGAGTGGAACTCACTTAGTTCTTTTAAAAGGATCAAGCCTTATCAAAATTTTAATCATGTGCCTTGAAGAAAAAAACAATAAAGCCGAAGAACAATTTAAAGCGATTTTTGAAAAAGTTAAAGTTATTTGCGTTCAAATCGAGGTTCCTATGAAAAGACAAGATTTGAACGAAATAATCACATCCAAAATGTTGAAGATTCCTCTTATGAAATTTATATTAGAAGATCTCATAACAACTTTCTCAATAGATATCCCAAATGTATTGAACATACCTAAACTTCAACCTCAAAGTGTAATCCAGTCATATACAGATACAAAACTGTTAAAACCACAACTTGCTGATGAGCTGATTATATTTGATTAAAGAGATAAACACCTACTAAGATCTTAACTTGAGCCTGATCTATCAGATAACGTTGTAGATGCTTTAATAAACTGTGATGAAGATATCTACCCAAATCTAAGAAAAATATTTCAAATTTTCGTTTCAATGCTCGGCAGTAAAGCTACGAGCGGGAGGTCATTTCCTATCCTTCGTCGAATAAAAGCATCGCTCAGATCAACAATGACAGAAGATAGAAGATAAATGTATATTCAACTGATCTAATATTTTATTTAACCTTTTTGTTGAGTTTTTTTAATTAGGGTAATGACTTTTTTTGGACAAAATTTCTTCATCCCACCACGCGATGGACAATTTAGTATTGATAATGAATAATGCACCAATTGCAATTTCTAAAGTTTTTTTTTAAATTTCCATACACATTATATATGGTACATTTCTTGTTTATATATGCTATATATTTTAGCCCCCATATTCATAAGTGATTATAAAATTTAATAAACTTTTGTTAAGGAAAATTTTCATAGAAAATATGGTTTTCAAGCCTTTATTAAATTTAAAATATTTTTATGAATACAGGCATAAATATATAAAATAAGCAACTGTATAACAAAAAAATAAAGCTATTTTTTGGGTTTAATGAAATAAATTTTAAGTTTAAAGTGCAAGTTGATTTACATAACGGAAAAATATCTTGTGCAACTTTAATAGCTCGTTCCCTGCATATATTACTACGCTGCTGAATATTATCACCGTTTCATATATCCGCCAAACAACTCATCTAACACAACATCTATCATTTGCCCTTCTTCCGTACAAATGGTAAGAGCTTGTTATATTCATGAAATTAATAGAAAATACCTAAAATTTTGTAATTAAATGTTAATTTTGTATAGTAAGGAGAAAAATTGAAATTCAAAACTTTATCGCGTTTGGTGCGAAAACTTTCTTCACGATTGCGAAACAGTAATTCATCATTTCTTAATATTTTTTCACGGTCTATACGGCTATGCGATGAAGAATTTGATATTCGCAAAAATTGCAAAAAGTACTTGCCCTAATACACATATTGTTTTTAATCAGGGACCCGAAATAACTGTTATTATTTTTTAAATATCCAATAGGTTATGGAAAAAATAACTGAAAAAATTGGTCCTGTAATTCTGCCATAAACATTATGAAAGATTATTATTTTTTTTGGTCTTTGATAACCGTTATGAAAGATTATTAATTTTTTTGGTCTTTGGTAACCATTATGAAAGATTTTTTATTCTTATTCGTCTTCTATAACCATTATAAAAGATTTTTATTTTTTCTGTCTTCTATAACCACGCTACAGTTCGCAAATCTTAAGATATTTTTATAAAATTTTGTACACTGACTTATATTTGCACAAGGACGAACTTTTTTTTAATGATTTTGGTAAGGATCCGCAATTTTTTTTATATCTTTCTTATATTTGGTAAATAGAAACCAATTATGCCACACAATCATGGTGCTGAGTTTAAATAAAATCGCTCCAGTTTTAGGCATATTTTCCCGATTTTTGTACAAGAAATTTTGCACTAAAATTGTATTTATATACCATTGAGTAGTCAGTGCTGTTCGTGTAGTAGCTAAGATGTGGACTCTGAAACCGATAGGACCCGGATTCGATTCCTGGCTCGAGCGACCAAAAAAAACATTTTTCAAAAAGAAATAATTATTTCTTAACATCCTCAACTATCGGTTGGCTTGAGCGAACTAATGAAAGTAATTTCTGTTCTAAAGCACTTAAAATCTTGCCGTTTGGATTCAGCATTGAACTGTAGGTCTCGTCATGTATTCTAAGAATATGCAACACACCTAATTACGTATGAGTGGAAGCGCAGTGGTATCGCAACGGACATTCAGTGTCTATGTGAGCTGGCGAATAAAGTCGGCTGCCACCTCTACCTAACCGAAAATACCTTAAGTAGGCTTGTTCGACTATTTTGAACCCAAGTCGACTTCGGAACCATACAAATTTCGGACCCAGCATTGAACTGTAGGTCTCGTCATGTATTCTAAGAATATGCAACACACCTAATTACGTATGAGTGGAAGCGCAGTGGTATCGCAACGGACATTCAGTGTCTATGTGAGCTGGCGAATAAAGTCGGCTGCCACCTCTACCTAACCGAAAATACATTAAGTAGGCTTGTTCGACTATTTTGAACCCAAGTCGACTTCGGAACCATACAAATTTCGGACCCAAATAGGTATGGATATTATGTGGTTTTTTCTACAGCTGAAAATAGTGGTACTGTTATCAGTTATTTCTGCAGAGGTTTTCGCTATTTCTACTGACATTTTTTTTATGAGTGTAAACAAGCGCTTAAAATTGATGAAAATCTCATCGATTCTAAAGTGAGGGTGAAGAAATCTTAAACAAAAACCGCAACAAATGCAAATATTGCTAGTAATACAAATGTTATACAAATTATAATTTAATGAAGCTCTTTTTAGGAATGACTTTTATGAAACTGGTTCATAGATTCTATAAAATGCTTCATTACCTGACGATTAATTGTTTCTGTAAAGAGTTTCATTAATTCTATGAAGCTTTTCATAAACATTGACTGTAACGAAACCTGTTTCATAGATTTATTAGGAGTGTCATTGGCTGAACTCCAAATAATATTTTCATAAATCTTGTGTGAAATTCGATATGGAAGACCGAAAAAGATAAAAATCTTTTATAATGGTTATAGAAGACCAAAACAAAAATAAAAGTCTTTTGTAATGGTAACGAAAGACCAAAAAAAAATTAAAATCTTTTGTAATGGTTATGGAAGCCCAAAAAAAAAAACAAAACAAAAACAAACTATAACGGTTATCAAAGACCAAAAAAATATTGGTTTTTTGTAATAATTATTAAGAGAACAAGTTTTAAAAATTCTTTATAAATTTTTATTTCAGGATTTTTTCAAATATTGGTTATAACTGTTATGTACCTGTTTTAAATAAACTTTTAAAAACAAATTTTTTACTTTTTTGTATCATACAAAATTCCCCCCCTAAGGCTCAAGCTGGATCCGCGCCTGCTTTACGATAACAAGTTTTGTTTTAAATGTTACAGAATAGCATAATCGTGAACTTGCTTGTTAAACTGTTTAACAATAACAATTATTGTTAACATTTGTTAAGGCTCAGTTAGCCGGGAGTAACAGTAACGTTGCAAATCAGCTGTTTCATTTTGTTATATGTAAAGTAATAAGATCGATCATAGTTAGAAGTAAGATGTAGCGTATCAATCTGTATGAAATATAATGGTCTTACTTTTTTACGGTTAAGCTTAAGTTACTGTTACTCCCGGTTAACTGACCCTTTAGAGTCGCACTACTGTTTTCTAAAACGTGGTTGCAATTTTTTCAACAAAATTGGGTTTCACAAATTTTAAAGAAGAATTTTCTCGGTCACTAAAGATTTGATTTTTTGAACTGGTCTATGAAAAAAAGGCTTTGATAAATTTTAAGTAGTGACTGCTTATGATTTATTGTCATATATGTATGGAAACCCATACACCATTAATTAGCACCACCTTTCCATCGTTCAACATCTTTACAAGATGTTACTCTCTCATTTTATTTCATTTTACATCTTTCGAATATTAAAGTGTCATCACTAGAAAAGTGGCCGAAAGTTCTATTATTTTTATGGCATCACTGACAAAATGACTTGTTTTAAAAAACGCGTTACCATTTGTTAATTTTTCCATTTTTTGCGATGTTTTTTTGTTAAATATTTTGTATATTTTTAAACTAAAATAATTCCATTTACATTTTTGTATTCTCTTTTAAAATTTTTTCAATTTTGTAGAAAAAAGATTTGTTTTCCAGAAATGGTGGCATTTTTAGTTGAGTTTTTCAAATTTTCTACATCTTCAATGCGTTTCACTGAGATGTTCGTCAGTGTAAAAAGGCTATAATCTAGGATGTTCTTAAAAACGCATTCATTGGCTGGAGAACAGAGAAGTCGCTGTAGTACAGAGTTACGAATAGCGCTGCAAGCTGTCAAAAGTTAAAAATGCCAGTTTCAAAGTAGTGTCAACAGAATAAGTAGTTGTTTTAGTCGTTTCAGTTGAAGCGCAAAATTCAAAATTTTGAGGATTATTTCTTCAGCTTCAGCTACTACTACAACTACTTTATTCTGTTCCAGGTTAGTTTAATTATTTGCGCAAGTCTATAACAGCTGAACCTAAAAAAGGGCGGAGGGAGGAACGTTCTCTTCTGCTTAGCTTTTATTAGCTGATATGCCATACCTTAACAAGAACCTCATTAAACCCGACTAATAGAAATAAAAAATGGAGCTAAAACCGCTACATTGACCAAAAAATAGCTAAATTGCCATTATTTAGAAAAAATAGCGGCCAATTTCACTTCTAATTGCAAAGCGTTGACTCCGCCCTATTTAGGGTTGCTTCAAGCAAATTGTATGGGCATGATAACTGTTGACAACTAGAAAACGCTTGCCGCTTTTGTTTAAGTACGGCTGTTAGACATGCGCTGAAAAATCTAACAAATATAAGAGAAAAGCGGAAGTGCAACAAAAAAATATTTCGAACCCATAAATGCGTAAGCGACAAAAGACAAAATTTGTTAAAGACAGTGTTCTTATGATTTTTGTTTTATGCAGTGCAACACATAATTCGGATGTACGCTTAAAAAACTTTTCACGAATATGCTGAGATTCAATTGATTATTGTTGTAGCAGGTAGACATAAAATGTTGTGACAGGTTTTGCTCAGTTGACAATTCTTGGTCGTTGAACGTTGACTTTGGAGTCATTCCTTGGCGTAGAAGCTATTGTCGGTTAACGCAGAGATTCAATTGATTATAGCAGTTAAGGCGGTTATGATAGTTTTTATGATGTCACTTACGATATTATCGCAAATAGGGCTTGATACATATATTTTTTTTAAACTTGAAGTTTTGTTAACTGTAAAACCTAAACAATATATAGAATTTTTCAATCGGAGCAAAAACAAAGAAATATTATTGTTCGAATTTTACTTGCACCAGAGTAAAAAAGTTCTTAATATAAAAAAACTTAGCAACCTCCATTGTATGCATGTCTATCAGACCATTTACTTTTTTTTCCAAATAAGTCACTAACGGCCAATTTCAACAAGTTCAGTTTTAATTAACTAACAATTTTAACTGTCAAAAACATATTTACAACTGAAAGTTAAAGTAATTGTTAGTTTTAACTAAACTTGGTAAAATTGTCCGTAAGCGTTAAATAATTTTAAATAGAATTAAATATTCAAAGTTAATTTGTGACAAAAATCTTAAAAACATTTTAGTAGTTTTAAGAATTTTTTTAATTGTCAAATTCGGCAAAAAAAAGTTTCAAGATCTGGTCACACTTAATTTATGCCCTACATATAAGAATGTATAGAATATAGAATGATATAAAGAAACAACGCAAAAAAATAGCAGAAAAGCCACAAGGACATAAATATACTTGTTTATGCATAACTTTATGTTTGTTTGTAGTCATACAATTGTCATCATCAGCAACAGTAACCGGCACCAGCATTATACTTTAACTTTTATACAAGCAACAAACCCAACACAACTGCATCTGCCACTACTACAAACAAATAGTTGAAAACACAACCACAACTACTTCAGTTACAACGAGTAGAGTTTTTTTATTCAGAATCTGATTCTGCTGTTGTATTTGTTACAACTGAATCTCACAAACATAAAAACGCACTCCAAGGCACTCATGTAACCATAAGTGCGGTTGTATTTGTTAGTTGGACCACTAGAGAGTATTTTTAATGTTTTTTTTGCGATTGTTTCTTCATACATGTTCAGAGAAACACAAAAATACATAAATAATTATGAAGATATACATACATTATATGTACGTTCATATAATCTATGAATAGGTAGTTGTTGCTTTTACTTTTTAGCTGTTGTTGTATTTATATTTATAATATTGCTGTTGTTGTTTAATGTTGTAACATGTTCGTATATGAACATTGTGATTTGTTAGTTTTTTATGTAATGATTTCATTTCAATGAATTACTGGTAGCAAAATGACAGCGAAACAGGAAAAATTGTAAATCCTTTTTTTTTAACAATTTTTTTATGAAAAAAAAAAAAAAAAAAATACAAACCCATACAACAAACACAACTTACGCGAATGAAATGATTATAATTGTGGTTTGTTGTTAACGACAGAGAAAAAAAAAAATTAAATTGAGTTCAAATTAAATTTTGATTAAATGGAAAAAAGATTTAGAGCTGGAGAAGAAATAAATCATATTTTATATCAATACCAACTATTACAAGGAAATTATGACAATAAAAGCTCTTTTCGGGAGTGGTGTTCGTATGGGAGCCATTGCTAAATTTGGACCGATTCCAATACAATTTTGTAAGATGATTAAGGTTGCAATAAATTGGTCTTAATTAAGGCTCCTTTTATGCGTCGCATTCGACAAACGATTTTCGCTGGCTATCGAACATCGACTATCGAATGTAAATTTTGTATTATGAGTTGACAGTACTGTTAAAAATTTCGTTGTGCGTCGAATTTTTTAACGAAAATATTTTTGGCTCTCGACGCTGCAAATAATATTAAAAAACTTGCTGGAAATGTAAACAAAAGTTTTCTTGTTTTTATAATCCAAATACCACATTCCCTATTATTATTATTGTTAATTTGATGCAAGTCTACACCCAGAGAAAACACATTTTTAAAGTGAACGTCCAACAAAACTATTATTAAAGAAAGTTTTAAACGATTATTAAATTTAACAAAAAAAATTTGTTCTTTAAACCTTTATTAAATTTAAAATTTGTTTATGAATACAGGCAATTATGTTTAATTTAACCATATTATTGTTGCCTACAACCATATCATGGTTAAATAAGTCCCCCATCAAGAAGCTACAACTATATTATGGTTGCCTCAGAACATGTTATGGTTATTAAATTTTAAAATATGTATGTTTAGCACTATGTTTATGTTTATAATTAGGTTTTCAACCATAGCATGTTGCTCTTATAAAAGAGCAAAATACTATTGTTTATTTAAAAACAAATTGGCGTCAAATTTAACTATAACATATTTAGAGTCAACGATAATGTGGTTGTGGTTTCTTGAAAGAGACTAATTAAACCATAATATGGTTGTCGGCGGCATTAGGGTTCAAGTTGCATATTCAGAAGGAAGCCTTCGGGAATGCCTTCAATATGACAACATGTGCCTTAATTTGCCTCCTCGTGGTGACCCCTGGGCATCTGTTTTACAGATGGCGAAATATTAAGGCTCTAGGTGAGGCTATCCTAAGACCTGCTGGGGTCTGAAAGCCGAATGCTCTTAAAGTTCTCGGACTTTAATAGTGTGGGGTACTCACCAGAGTACCTAAGGTTATCTGGTGCCTCGGGCAATCAGAAAAGTCCCCGGTGGAACGGCACCGCTCTGATTGGTTGGTTGCAGGTTCGCCTTACTGGCCACTTCCGGTGGAGGACTCCTAATTACCGAAGGTATCCAGATAATAAGTACAAATTTCATTCTTAATACATGCATCTTGTGGAATTGATCATGTTTTATGTCGTAACTTTCCATTGTAGAAAGGCGAGTTGGGTGCTCAAATGCGTTGTAGCCCTTCGGCTGGAGTGAGCTGGGTGCTCTATTGCGTTTAAGGCCAAGGGCCAGGGAGGAGCTGGGTGCGAGAGAGAAGCGTTGGATCATCAATGGCATCATAGTAGTTCGTCTGTTTGTGATTGTTATTTCCATAATTTTGTGAACTTGGTGTTCCGTGTTGCATTGGCGTAGTAGTGAGGTCTAAGTAGCCCTCCCGAAGTAAGCTAGGGTGGGTAAGGACCGATCTACTACCGGTGCGGTAGTTGTCTGCAGTAGCTTAGGTAATGTGTTGAGATGCGTTACATCTGTTAGTCAAGGGGCAGCTCTGGTACGAATGGATGGTTGGTGAACGCTTTACTTTTGATGCGTCACGGCCGCATATCCTTTTCCCTTAGTTTACGTTTCATTTTATGTACTTTTGTCAATTCATTAAAATTTCATATACTGAGAATGGTAGGAAGATTATTTATCTGGAATGCTTCTCACATTTGGGGAGTTGGATACACGAGGTGGTTGTGTGTTGTTCCTAAATTCTCAGGAGATAAAGCTGCTGGTTACATTTTTCTCAAGCATCAGAGATAGATAGCACGAACTTTTAAACAAGGAGATATGTATGACCCAGCAGTCATGTATACATTTGCGACCTGTAGACGCAAAGAAAAAACATGGTTGTGGTAAACATATTCTAAGAGCAACATATTATGATAAGATTCATGATTGCAGTCACGATATTAAGATTATTATTGAATCATATTATGACTTAATATACTCGTACTATTACATCATAATATTTTTCCCTTAATCATATTATTATTCTGTTAATCATACTAAATTAAGAAGTAATCAAATAATTGTCATTTTAATCATAAGCTAAGAAGCTAATCATATTGTTGTCATGTTAATCATAATAAGCTAAGAAGTAATCATATTATCATCATGGTAATCATAATAAATTTAGAAGCAATGATATTATGATACAGCACCTTTCATAGCTGTCATAAAAATACAAAATAAATTAAAATTTTTTTGCATCGAGTTTTATTTTGTGGCTTTTTACAATTTTTCTTAATGTTAATCAAATAGCGGAGTTCAATATAATGCTTGCAAAAGAGCAAATGCAAAATATGTTGTTTTAATGGGCAACCGCGTATGTCCAGTCTTCCGATTTTGAGATGCTGATGCCATATTGCCTAATTTTAAACGCTCTTTGAATTTTTTTTTTTTAAGATGGATAAATTCCGATATTTTAACGTAATGATTTAGTTTGATTTAGAATGGTGTTTCGGCTTTCTGAAAAATTTGTTTTAAGACATACGCGGTTGCCCATGAAAACCAAAGAAATATCGTAGCACTTTTTTAAAATATAACGAAATCTCTGTGTGTTTTGTTGTTGGATTTTAGAAAAAAAACTACGATATTTTGCATTTTCACTATTAAATCACTAATACTGAATGAACTCCGCTAATATTTTAATTTTTTTAATTCCTTTAAACTCATTTTTTATGGGAATTTATCTTTAAATTGTTAAACCGCTCACAAATAAAAAAAAACGGCACAACTGCTTCAAAATTATTTTACAAAGGGCGCTAACATAATATTATTAGAGTAAAAATAGTTTGATTGCATCTTCAACATAATATGATAAATGTATAGAAAGTTATCATGTTATGGCTATTAAATATCATGATATGGTTGTGAGTAATATAATATATTTAGAAAGTTATCATAATTAAGTTGTTAGTAAAATAATTATTTTTCGGTCAACAATACTCAAATTTATAATTGCGATAAGCATTGATATGTTTACAGTTACTATAATATTGTTGATATTAAATAAAAATAACAATTATTTGTGTACGACAACAATATATTGTTACATTAAACATAGTGTTGTTGCCGTTACCATGCCCAAACATATTTTCTCTCTGCGTGTATGTGTATTAGTAGCCAAAACACATATGGGGGCTTTTGGTATGTGCTTTAAAAATAGTATTGTTGAAGGTGACCATATTTAAACGTGTTTTTTCTCTAAAGTAAGAATATTTCAGAAGTGGTTGGAATATTGTGGTTATATGGAATCAATATGTTTTGCACCAAAAAAGAAATATAAAACTTAATTTGATCTACGGGCCTGTTCTGAAAATCACGTGCTTTTAAAATCACGCGTGTGGTTTTATGGTGTTCTGAAAATCATACCGGTTTGTGTTTCTCCATGTGCAATTGAAGATTACACCAAAACTCACAAAAACGGAAAGCCAAAATATCAAACGTGTGATTTTAAAAGGCACATATGATTTGATATGACGTGATTTGAGTTAAACTGATTTTCAAATCAGGACTGCTAATTTATATAAAATATCATAAAATGATTTTGATTGTGATTTTATTTTGAATGCAATTACTGAATTTGATTACAATCAAATCGACTGCAAGCAAATAAGATTGCAAACAATTAATTTATAAATTGATTTAAAGAATTTATTCCATTCAAAAAACCAAACAATTGATGGTAAAATTGTAAATTAAAATCATACAATCAATTTTCTGATTTTTCATGCAACCAAAAAATTACGAGAAATCAATTTGACTACAATCTTTTAAGGCTCTGCTACATCCAATTTTCAAATAAATAAGACGTTTCTTCAACTTTCAGTTTACATTTATTCAAAAAGCGCCTAAAAATATGTCAAATTTTAATTTGTAAAACAAACCTTTTACTTACCACATCCATTGTTAAAAACTTGTCAGTGCTATGGCCGTTCTATCAGTTTTTAAATTCTTAAAATTTATATAAAGAATTAATAAAAACGAAACGAACTCAATAAATATACTTTTTAAGTCATTGGCAAAAACCATTAAATTCTAAACCAAATATTAATGGCCAAACAAAAAAACACAACTACATAAAGGTAAAACAAGAAAATAGTACATATTTTAAATAGTTCGTCGTGTTCAAATTATTAACAAAAAAAAAAAACAGAAAAAAATGTTATCAACAAAATGTTATACGTTCCATGTTAAAAATCTACATTTTTAACATTTTACTTGTCAATAAAAATAAATTGACAAATAGAGGTGCAAGCAAAAAGTTGCCACAGCAACAAACGCCCACACAAACCTTTTAAAAACAACAACAAATCCAATTCATACCGTGTAGCAATTATAATACACAGGCAGAGAAAGAGGAAGTTATGGAGGGAAAGAACGAGGTAAAGTACAATTTGCAGTCTATAATTGATAGCTGTCAAAATCCTGAAAACGTGATCAATGGAAGACTGAACATTTACACAGACATTTCGATTTTTATATAGATGTATGAATGTACTAAATGTATACCAAAGTATAACAAGTTAACAACCTCCACCACGAGCAATAATTGATAGCATGCTAAATTTGGCATAACGTATGCAACACCAACGAATATTTGTCTAACACCCCATTATGATTTAAGTAATTTTAAGTTGATTTGACCCTCACCTTACCAATACCCACTCGGGTGGCCATTGCGGTTTTAGATTTATCTTTTATTATTTCCTTAGATTTTAGAACAAATTGTTAAAATCTTTAAAATGTTGAAAAAATGAAAAAACATATGTGAATAAAATTTGAATATTCCATCTTTACATGATATACCACCAGCTACATAGGTGAAGGGGTACTTTGCAGCTAAATTTGTAACTACACTGGAAGAATTTTCTTCGCAATACCAATGAATTTTGACATTTATTCCTTGAAAAATTGCATTAAAAAGGAACCTATGCAGCGATTCGTTGAATCAATGAAACCTGTTTCATTAAAATGTATTTAATGAAACATTACATTAGATCTATGAATATTATTCATTGGATGAATACTTTCAATAAAGTAAAATTTTTTATTATTTTTTATCTTTTTTCTGTCTCTGGCGGGAATCGATCGCGCAACCTCGGTGCTAATAGACTAGCTCACTAGCAGCTTGCCAACAGGGGCAGTGTAGTTTTTGGATAAAAATACTATTTTTTTTACTCAATTAAGGCCCGTTTTCACAACTTAACGATAGCTAAATGTAGGAAGTTATCGAACAGATAATGAGTTTTTTATTATCACAAGTTCCCTTTAATCTAAAAGTGAAGGATAAGGTAAAGAGAGAAACGTTCTACCTTTAACTTTTGTCGTAAAGTTTAGATTTGAGATTGCCATATTATATTCACATATTTTTATATATGGCAACTCCAAGTATACGTATATTTTGTAAATTAATAAAATACTCGTATTTTGACAAATCAAATTTACAAAATATTAAATTCGCGTGTACGCGGTATTTCATTAATATTTGCCATTATTAAAAATATTTGTGCACACAAAAATTTAAAATGAGAAAAGTAAAAGAAAGTAAGTAGTTGCCAGTTCGTATTTTTATTTTGGCAAAAATAATCGGTATTCTCCTTAGTATTGCCACATTTTTAAAAATGTTAAGTTTATTTTATACAGAAGTTGTGAAAACGAAAAATAGTTGCAGGTAACTTTATTCCTCACTAGTGCTAAAGGTACCATTAACTATTTCGATCTTTAAAGGTAAGTCGTGAAAACGGGCCTAAGAGCGTAAATATGAGATTAAATTGTCCATAACAACAAAAACAACGTTGAATGAAAGTTTTTGTTTCATTACTATAATGACTTTTTTCATTGTCATAATGAAAATTAAAATTTATGAAAGCATTATTGAAATATGTTGCTTTTATAAAAAAAATTTTTATTTCATATATTTAATGGCATACATATAACATTAGATGTATGAAATAATAAAATCTTACATTTTTTGATTAACAATTAAAGATTTTTTTTTAAGGAAACTATAATTTTGTATTTATTTATGAATAAAGTTATGTTTGTATATTGTTTTTATGTTCCCAATTAAATTTTTTTGTTTAACTTGGACAAACTTAAGTTTTCATATATCCAATGAAAATATTTAACGTAATTACGAAATCCAATGAAGCGATTTTAACGAAAATACTTCTTTATAACTGTTATGGTTTAAGTTCAACCCAAAAAAATATTTATTATAAAATACAAATAAATAAGTTTATTCAATTCTAAAGTACAAATTACAATAATATGAAAAATTCTGAAACAATATTAAATTAATATTTCAATGCAATATAGTTTTCATAAAATTATTAAAACTGAGTTAAATGTTTTACAAGTGTTTAACTACAATATCTCCCTTTGTTTTAAGTAGCACTGTAGTCCTTCATCCACCTAGGAGGTTGTCGGTGTCTTTTGGGTTCAGATGGTTCTAACCTGCTTGTCGGAAGCGGTGACATTGGATCACATTCAATCACATCGGATGTCGAGTGAAACGAAGAATCCTGTTCTAGCTGAACATTTGAATCACAGTCTATTTCTGCTTCAGGCTGTATTTCATTTTGTGGATCTGCTAATGTTGGATTAGCTTCGCATACTGGAACAATATCCGAGTTTCTACGTAGTTCACACATTTCTAAAAGTAAACTTGTTGAGTTTGTTTGTTCGTCCATTCCCAATCTTCTCTTAATTTGATTTGCATGAGCACGAATAAGCTTTTGTCTGTTTTTGTCATTAACAAGCACGTTGTAGTTGACAGTTCCTACACGTTCCACTATTGAACCAGCTACCCATATATACTTGTTATTCCTGAAAATTTGAGCATATACTTTTTCATTAGGCTTAAAGCTTTTGCTCCATGTTTTTTATTAAAAATTAATTCTTGTTGAATGTTACGTTTAATTGGTACTTGTTCTTGAGGTTTGAGTAAATCCAAAGTGGTTTTAATTTTACGATTTAGAAATAATTCTGCTGGTGATTTCATTTCCAATCTCGGTGTTGATCTATAAGTTTGAAGGAAAGTTTCCAAATTCTCTTTACTTGTACCTTCGTTTTTGAGTTTTTCAAGAGCACGTTTTAACGTTCGAACAAAACGTTCAGCTTGCCCGTTTGATTGTGGGTGATATGGTGCAGTTTTGAGATGTGCGATTCCTCTATCCTCTATAAACTTGTTGAACTGAGAACTTACGAACTGAGTGCCATTATCTGAGACAATGGTATCAGGGTTTCCATATCTAGCGAACATTTTAGTGAGTCTTGAAATAATAGTTACAGATGAAATATTTGATATTTCAAAGATTTCGGGCCATTTTGAATAAGCATCAATAATAACAAAATAATATATACCATCACAGAGACCAGCAATATCTATGTGAATGCGTTCCATAGGTTTATTTGCTAAAGGCCATGATTGTAGAGTATGTTTAACGGGTGCAGAGCAAATCTCAGCACATTGATGACAATTACGGACATAGGTAATAATATCTTCGTCGATGCCAGGCCAGAAAACATGGCTTCTTGCTAAAGATTTCATTCGTTCTTTACCTGGGTGCCCTCGATGAAGTTCTTTCAGAATGCAGTTTCTAAATTTGGTCGGTATTACAATCCTATCGTTAAACATTAAACATCCTTTAACAACACTTAATTGATCTCTTCTTGCATAATATGGGGTAAGTGTTGACGATAACTTGTTGTTCCATCCACTGTTAAGTGCTGATATGACTGACTGAAGTGTATTACATTTGTTTGTTGCATGCAAAACCATATTAAAAGTTATTGGTAGTGAACTAAAATGAGCGGATAACATTTCTGTACAATCTTCTTCCAATGTAGTGCAAGCAATAATAATATCTTCATCAGGTTTCATGTTAGAATCGATGAGCCTTGATAAAACATCTACACAACCAAAGTCTTTGGTGTTAACGTATTCGATTTTGAAATCATACATCATAAGTGTTAGTGCCCATCGCTGCAATCTATTTGCTGCATAAGCTGGAATACCAGATTTCCTGCCGAAAATTGTCAAAAGAGGTTTGTGATCAGTACACAATATGAATTGTCGACCATAAATGTAACGGTGAAACTTTTTTACGGCAAATATTAAAGCAAGACCTTCTTTCTCAATTTGAGAATAGTTCTGCTCAGCTGGTGTGAGTGTGCGTGAAGCATGTGCTATGACTTTCTCTGACTTGTCAGGATTTATGTGACAAATAAACGCACCAATGCCTTTACCTGATGCATCTGCTGCAACCTTTATTGGTAATGCCGGATTATAATGTGTAAGCAGTAAATCTGAACGCAATAGATTTTTGAATTGTTGAAATGATCTTTGGCATGCAGAATTCCACTCAAATGTGACATTTTTCTTTAATAAATTATCAAGTGGTGCTCTTAGATTAGTCATTTGATGAATGTATTTACCATAATAGTTTATCGCCCCAAGGAATGACCTTAGTTCTGATATTGACTTCGGTGGTGGTAAATCCAGAATAGATTTTATCTTGTCAGGGTCTGGTCGTAATCCATTTTCTGACATTATGTTGCCAAGATATTTGACTTCTTTGGCGAAAAACTTGCATTTTTCATACTTGATATGAAAATTGAACTCACGTAGTTTTTTCAAAACTTTGTTGACATTTTCTAAATGCTTTTCAATTGTTGAACCACCAATAATTATATCGTCGATATAAGCAGCTGCATCATCTATACCAGTCAGCATTGTATCCATGATTTGCTGAAAAGCGCCTGGAGCACTTTTTACACCAGGAGCTAACCGGTTAAAAGTAAATAGTCCTCTATGTGTGTTTATTGTTAGAAGTTTGGCTGAATCTGATGTGACTTCCGTTTGTAGATAAGCATCTGAGAGATCAATATGAGTATACATGCAACTGTTAGCAAGTTTTGCATATAGATCTTCTGGTCGGTGAAGTGGGTATTTATGTGGTTCCAAAACATCATTTAGTCCAGTTGAATAATCCCCACATATACGAATTTTTCCGTTCGGTTTCCTTACAGCTACAATTGGTGCTGCCCAATCCGAGAAATCAACGGGTGAAATTATTCCTAATGACTGTAGACGGATAATTTCATCTTCTATTAGAGGTAGCATTGCATATGCCACTGGTCGTTTAGCTCTAAAAATTGTTTGAACGTCCTCCTTAAGATGTAGTTGAACCTTTATTTTCGTACATTTTGCTGGTGTGTCTTGAAAAATGTTAGCAAAATTTCTTCGTATTTGATTTATAACATCTGAGCCAACTTTATCTCTATTTATTTGGCAACAAATTTTATTTAATGGTTGGTCCCATATGCGAAAAATATCACACAAATCTGTACCAAATATTAAAAGCGTATCAATTTCTACAACAGAAAAACTACATAATTGTACTTCACCTTTTAGCCTGACTTGACAATCAAACTCGGCTAAAAGCTTGATTTTGTTGTTTGATGCACTCGTTACAAAACGATTATTGAAATGTTTTCCAGGTTTACCCATTTGTATCCAAAGGGATCTTCCAATCATTGAAACATCTGATGCTGTATCCACTTGAAGTTTAACATCAAATGCATGATTACGCTGACCAGAAGACAAAGGGTTTATATTCACCATGACGTATTTGCGCCTGGATGCGTGCGAAATCTTGTTGATTTGAACAACATTTGATTGTGGACAGCCTGATTTGTTTTTCTTGTTTTTCTTCTTATAGGGACATTTGTTTTTAATTGAGCTATTTTTACCTGGGCTTTTGCAGTATCCCTCTTTATGTCCAACAACGTTGCATTGACCACATTTATGGTTAACGTAAGTGCAATATTTTGCATAATGCATCGAGCCACAGTTCCAACATGGCGTCTTGGAACTTTATTATTGTCATCATGTTTGAATTTTTTAAAATTCGGATTTGTTTTCATAACGTTTACTGACGTTGTGTTTTCCTCCACCATAGCATTATCACGTTTCAGATTCATCATTCTTTGAGCCGTTGCCACTAATTTGTCAACTGTCTGACTTCAAGAATTGATAGAGATTTCATACGGACCTCCATATCTGAATGAGATTGTAGCCCACACACAAAAACTAGACATTTGAACTGATCTGCATTCATTCCCGATAGACTGAACTGCTCACATGATTGATTAATACGAGCTGCATAAGATACCAAATCCTCTTGTGGAGTTTTAACTGTTTGCAGGCATTTATACCGCATACTGAACAAGGATTCTTGAATACCAAACATGCTTTTTAGGATTTTGATTGTTTCAGCGAACGAAATATCCCTTACATTTTTCGGAAGAATGTAAGCAGCATATTTTCCATAAGCGATTGTATTCAACTTTCTCATCAAAAGTCTTACTCGAGCTGCATCGTCTAAGTTTTTACCATCTACTAAAAATATATCTTCATGACGGCTGTACCAAACGTTAAAAGTGATTGAATTTGCTGGGTCAAACGAAAATTCTGATATACAGTTTGACAATTTATCCATTAATTGTTCTTGATTTGTTGAACCACCCATGGATAATCGAGCTAGGATTTCTCCTTGCTTCTGTAATAATTCTAAAATCTTAGGATCTGTTGCCATTATCCTCGTCGCCACAATTGTTATGGTTTAAGTTCAACCCAAAAAAATATTTATTATAAAATACAAATAAATAAGTTTATTCAATTCTAAAGTACAAATTACAATAATATGAAAAATTCTGAAACAATATTAAATTAATATTTCAATGCAATATAGTTTTCATAAAATTATTAAAACGGAGTTAAATGTTTTACAAGTGTTTAACTACAATAATAACTATGAAATTCCATTTCGACAATAAAAATTTTCATTTACCCAAGGAAAATGTTTTTATGAAAATGATTCATTAAATATATGAAGCATTTTTCTTTCAGTGTAGCAAGTTTTGGAACAGTTAAATACTAGATGCTTTAATGTGCTGTTTACACAACACAAGTGACTAAAGGTATAGTAAAATTTATATGGAAAACACTCAAAAACCTGAGTGCTTTTCATATAAATTTTACTACACGTTCAGTCACTTGTGTTGTGAAAACAGCACATAAGACTTGTTACCAAAAAAATATTTTTGTATGCGCCAGAAATTTTGGATGTTAATACAGCAGTGTAGGGAATCAAATGGTCGGGCTTGACAGACTTTGTTTACTTACTTGTTTTAACTATGTATATGCGTTTGTAAGGGAATTTGGTATGTTTGACTGAACTTCTGTGTTTTATATAAAAAAATAATTATATTTAAAACTTTCATAGTAAACCAATTTAAAACTCATTGTTAGAAAATTACACAAAACAAAAGCACAAGAAAGAAAGAAACTTAAAAATTGTTTCTAACTTTATAAAAAAAAACCCCAAAATTTTTAGTTTGCGTTAAAAACTAAATACATAAAACGCAACAGTGTGTGTATCTAACTTGAATTCAAATGTCTGTCAAAACTGAATAGATTTGCTTAAATGCAAGCAAACATACGTAATACAAAAACCACATGCAATTTTTAACAGATTCAGCGTTTAAAAAACTGCAGTCAAAGTAGAAAAACTGTCATTTCTTCCACTTCTTCAATTTTCATTGGTCAAAAAAAAACTTTTGCTTTTTCTTCTAAGTCATAAAATGTAAACAGTCGCTGTCAAACCAATTCAAAAAGCGAAAAGTTGTTCACAAATTTTAATTTGTTGTTCGACTGCAGTTTTTTAAACCCTGTATATTTTGCTTTCGACAAATAAGATATTTTTTATAATTGTGTGATCTTAATATCAATTTAACTTTAATTTATTCACGAAGTAGCAACAATAGCACAAATGTAAAATGTTAAAATGATTTACATAAGCACCTGCCATAAAGCCTAATCACATGGTAGATCCTAACCACTGGGTAAAAAATAATGCATTTACCAACCGTCCATTTTTGTGAGCGCAACCAACACACACTATTAGCAATTATACACTCGTTCTTTTTTTAAGAGCTGGAGCTATCTAACCTGTTATGTTGAATGGCAACAGCACCTAGTGTAGCATTCCTTCAGGCCGACCTCTCCCACAAGTGTAAAAAATCAGCCCTTAAGAGGGCTTTTCAGTATTATCTCCTCCCGCGATTTGGGGGTTGTACGACAAAAAACCAGCCTTTCGTCAAACTCTTTTGCGAGATCATGCTTTCAAAAAAGCCCTCACCCATTGGACGTAGAAAAACCTTATGAAAAGCAACCTTCTATCATGAAGAAGGAGGATTAAGTACAACTGTAAAATACAATTTTCAAAGCCAAAAAGAAAATGTTAACTTTATGTATGGAAATCGATATTGAGTTTTCTCAGTAAATTGTGAATAAAATCACAAGTTGTGCACCGATTACAATGAAATAAACCTTATTTCATTCGAAGTTATGTACGCCATACGGAAATCGTATTAATAATAAACATTGTATTCCCGAAAATAACTTTGATTATATGTATAATTGCATGTGCCCGTGCATAAAACTGAATTGGCAAATTGGTTTTTTTGTTGTTTTCTTACGAAGACAACAGAATGAAGCTGTTTGTTTTTTAATTTTGTTTTTCTTTTAACCCACTAACAACTACAATTCGAGTCGGAAAGAACCCAACCAATTGTAGGGGGATGTAAGAAAAGTTAAACTCACTGTTTATTGTTGGTGTTTTGTTTAAGCTTTGATACTGTTACAAGTAAGACTTAGAGTGTTTATAATTCTTATTCGCTTTAGGGTTTTATTTGTTTAATATTTTTGGCTTTTCTAAAATCTTTGGCAAAGGTTTCCTGATGGCTGGCCTTAGCAACCAGTTAAATGCGCATATTTTAGTATATTTATCAAATATGTATGAAAAATTGGGAATTAAGCACGCCATACGGAAATCGTATTAATAATAAACTTTGTATTCCCGAAAATAACTTTGATAATGTTAAGATTAATGTTTTTAGACCAAAACTGTGATTTTTGTCGCATTTTTATTTCTTATGAATTTTAAAAATTAGTTTTTTTTTTCAAAATTTTCCTTTTTTTTCTTAAAAAATTCAACGAAATCTCTGTAACTACAAGACAAATAAAAAACAATGTGGGCACGGCTTATAGATAACACTGTTGCCGAGTTTCGGATTTTTTTATTACCTGAATATGGTGAATCGTTTTTAATTTATTCCAATGTATGTAGTGAAAGTGCCTTAATTTTGGACATAACGGTATATTTTGAAAAGTAGAGCTGATAGAGAAAAATGGAGATAAGATTTTAAATCAGCGACCTCAAATTAGTAAAAATTTGCAATCAAATTCCATACCGCACAAAAAAGTTAAAATTCGTTTCCTTGTGGAATTTATTGACTTAAAGTGCAAAAATGATCTTGAAAAAATCAAAAAAACTTTACAATTTTCAATTCAAATCGATTGAAGTTTTGTTACATTTTATTAAAAAAGAAAAGTTAATCTTACTGTAAAACAACAAGCAAAGAAGTAAAAGATTTAATCATGTTGGTACAATTTGAAATTAAATTTATGCATCACTGACATCTTACTTGGATAATTGTAAAGTTCAAACAATTTTCTCTATTACTGTAGTTTCCTCTCCTAAATATTTTCCTTGTCTTCTATTCCCTTGAAAAATATTTGTATATAATTTCATGTATTCATTCATGTATTACTAGTTTGTGTTATGTGAAGTGTACAGGGTGGTTCAGCAAGAAGTTATTTATTTTTATGCCTCTCCTAGATATGAACGTTACAAATTCAAATTTGACAAAAAAAAAACTGCAAATTCGTTTTCTCTTGTTTTAAAATTTTCACAGATAGTTCAGCACTCACTAGTACCTCTCGTACATGCGACTATGTCATAAAAAAATTTAAATTTTAATCAATCTTTCTTTCAGGAACCTATACAAATTTTCACTTATCTAAACAGAAGACAGCCAGCCACCTTCATACACGTTCAAATCTTTCAATGAAAATTATTATTAGCGGTTTTAGCCACCTTCATACACGTTCAAATCTTTCAATGAAAATTATTATTAGCGGTTTTCATTCTTGGTAGTAAAGTACCCTTGTAGACCTTGTTAATCTTATTAATGAAGTTAAAATTAATGTAGTAAACATTTACAACCAGTGTTCGAAAAAAAACAGAACATTATTCAGCATTCGACCCACACACCCAGGAACGATAACTTTTTTTTTAGTATTTGCCTAGACGGACACAACCCTTAATACCGTTCGTAACTTTTTTCAAGAAAGAGCCGAACATTATATAGTGTTCTGTTCTTCGTTAAAAAACAGAACATTTATAGTGATACTGTAAACAAACATTATATTTTAATGTTCTATAGTGTTTCCTTATTTACATTGATGAAGAAATGAACAAACAAAAATTTTTAGCAATGACCGCAGCATGAACAGCTTGTGTGTGTAAATATTTTGTTTGTGTAAAATTATTTTGCTGGCTTTTAGTTTTTTTCGTATGTGTATTTTGTTTTTGTAAGGGACGAATATCAATGAGCTGAACCGAACACAATGAAGTTTGTGGTAAAAAAGTAAAAAAAGAGTTTATTTACATAAAAAACTAGTTTGTATACAAACTTTGACAAGTTGACCACCGAAAAAAAAACATCATATGTTGACTTGACCGCACTTTCTATTCAATTCGTCTTGCATTGTAGTATAATATCGTATTAAATAAAACAAGGTTGTGCACTTTACACAAAGAGTGATGTGTGATTTCACTGAAACTTAGTGTTTCGGTCTGTGGGTTCGAAAATTTTACGGTAGGATTATTTTTTTTTTCTGGTCCGATACTATCTTCCACTTTTAGTTATGCTTTACTTTTTATTTTCTTCTTAGTCTTCTCGTATTACCTAAGGCGTCAGAATGGACTATACTGTTCGCTGGGTGAGGGTGTGAAGAATAATTTCGCACCAGCCTTCTTCTCTAAGTTTACCTACTAAAGGGTGGTTTATCCAAAACGCTTTTAATTGTAATGTGACGTTGTTGTTGTTAATTGTAAATAAAACAAAAAGTTTTCAGGGAATCATCTAAATATTTTTTATTATTAGAGAAGAATCTATGTCAACTATATGCGCAACAAAACATCGGCCAAATGCCCGCCACGTCTTCGGTGGCATATCTCTATCCAATGGCCCATATTTTCAATGACTCTGAGCTATGACTGAGGTTCAATGTCGTTAATGCGATATAATTAAGGTTCAATAAGCTTATGTGCCAGCCGAATTTCCACCGAATGCCACCAAATTCTATCGTCGAAAGATCATTTGAGTTCTGCAGTACTGTTGACTGTTGGCATTCAGGTACCGCAGTGGTGCAGTGGGTAGAACTCAAAAGATCTTCCGACGATAGAATGAAACATGTAAAGATCAACCCGGGTTCAAATCCCAGCTCAGCCAAGAAAAATTATCAATAAATTTTAATAAAAATTCCAAGTTGTAAGATTCCTTCCCTCAGTGAAAATAATTTAATGAAAATTAAATTTGATGAACTCAAGCCTAATTAAAGAATATCAAAAGTTTTTTTTATCAATAATAAAAATTGGGAATTAAAAATTAATAACAAAATCTTTTAAATTAAAATTTTGTATTCCCAAAAATTATTTTGATAATAAGCTGGCAGTGCACGGCCTAAAAAGACTTAACTGGCAACATGCTTTTGCAAGTTGTTTTTGTTTTCATTTTGTTTGTTCTTAACCTAATTACAACTACAATTAATGTTGGAAGAATTCCAATCAATTGTAGTGGGGAATGTAAGAACAGAAAAACTCATTGTTTATTTTTGATGTTTTTGTTTAAATTTTGATATTGTTACAAGTAGAACTGTTGCTTATAATTCTTATACGCTTTACAGTTTTTTTTGTTTAATATCTTTAGTTTTTCTAAAATATTTTTGGATGAAGTTTCCTGACGATCTGGCCTAAGCAACCAGTGAAATGCGCATAGGAATAGCTTATCCCATCAACAATTAATTGCAGTGTTTTTATCAAGAATAAAAATTTGGAATTAAGCACGAATAACAAAAGCTTTTACATATATTCAGCCATGTCACAGAATGCAATTCCGTTCGGAAATGGAATTCAATCCACATTTTGGTGCTGTGGAAACCGAAAAACGAAAAAAATTTACGAATTGAAATCATCTTTAAATTCATGAACGGAATTACAGTTTTTTGTATCTTAAAGTTAAAAAAAACTATTTCAAACTACTTTTTTCAATAAAGAATATTGCTTTTTATTAATTTATTCAAAGTATGTTTATAATTATTTAAGTTTTATTTATTTATTTTGTAAATTTCTTAAAGTCTATAAAAAAATTCAATAACATAAATTTACGGAATTTCTTCAATAGCATTGCCATACTTTAATTTTGTAAACACTTTATCAAAATCTTCATATTGGCAGCACATAAAACAAAAGAAAACGGAAAAAACAAAGAAGAATTTCAAAGAGCCAACAGACAAATCAAAGCAACTAAAATATTTTTTATTTAAAAAATTTAAAGCTTTTTATATTTCTGTTCAAAATTTATAGCAGTATAGTTATAATTATATACTTTGGTTATAATTAAACAAATTAATTGTACCGGTTGCCCAAAATAAAGAGTAAAAAACATTTGTTGCAAAATTTAAGTACATACATACGTTTACTTAAATATTCTCATTTTTCTAAATAATTTAAAGTTTTTATATTAAAAGGGGAAAACATCGAAGCTCCTCCGCTCAGGACAAAGTCTTCATTGATTTTATGGAGCAACATCAAGATATTGCCAGGGGCTACACGAAAGGCGATCGAGTTGTTGTTGATGCAAATTGGCTGGAATTGACAAAGGATTTAAATGTATCTGGGCCACCTATCAAGGACGTTGTGGGCTGGAAAAAAACATGGGCAGATTGGAAGACTTGCGTAAAAAAGAAGATGTGCCACAACAAGAAGGAAAACCAAAAAACTGGGGGTTGTGAGTACAATAAGTACATGTTGACAGATATCGAGGAGGCCATTGCCAGAATCTGCGGCAATCTGTGGTGCCAAAAGTTTTTCTTATAACGATGCAGTTTTATTTCTAACTGATTCTGAAAACGAGAACGATGAAATTAATGAAAGCCCTTTTACATCAAAACGTAAAAATTTTGATTCCAACTTTTCGCAAAAGCAACCAAAGCTTGAATCCACTGCTCAAAATAAGGCCAAACAGAATTCAAATTTATCGTCACCAAGTAATCCATGTGAAGAGAGTTCCCTATTATGTGACAGTAAACAAATTAAAAGAAGCACGCCACAAACTTCTTCAAAACCTGATGTCAACAGTCTCTTATTTGAGGAAAACCAACATTTAAAAAATTTGGTAAAACTTATGGAAGACAAGTTAAATGAAGAAAAAAGAGTTTGGAAGAACAACGAGACCTAATGATAGCTCAAAACCAAAACATTAATAGGCTTTGCAGCATTTTGGAGAAGTATATTGAAGCTAAGCAAATGAATATTATGTGAAAAAATAAGTTCAAGTTAAAATTAGTTGCATTTAAACAACAAATTGAAGTACAAATACATATATCGTAATTGCAGCCAAATAAGAAGTTCCTTAAAATATGAACCCCCGTGTTTATTAACGCTTGTAAAATTTATGCCCCTATTGCGGTTCTCCACTTTTGTAACAGTTTGGTTGTCTTTGATAAATTCACATTGCCATTCTCAACTAAACTGGCAGTTGGCTATTCAGTTGTGTATCTGTTTGTTTCGTGGTATGCCGTTTTCAACTTTGTAAAAGTTTGGTCGACAAAAATGTTAAATACACACAACTGCTAAAAAGTAGTTGTGTTATTGGCAGTTAAAGTTTATTTTATTTAATTTCGGTGAAAATCGAAAACAAAATGGAGAAATCGTATGTATAAATTTTTGTAATAACTATTTCGGTTTTTTTAAAAACTTTTATTAGTTTGAAAATAAAAACGAAAGCTCAATTTGAGCGTCTCGTCAAGAGAAACTTAGAAATTGTTCGCGGAAAACACCAGTTTGGTATGATGAAAAATTCATGTAAGCAGTTATGGGAAGAGTTTATAGTGTAGTTAAATAGTTTGGGACCACGACAAAAACTTCTTTCATACACATATGTATAATCTTCTTAATCTAATTATAATATTCTTGGCACAGGTTTGGATACACTACAAGGCAAGTATAAAGAAAAAACTTGCCAAAAATAAAAGAAACACTCAAGCGACGGGGGAGGGCTATCACAAGAAGTTTTATTAAATAGCCTTAAGGATACTGTTTCGCAGCTCTTGCATTGCAAGTCCGGCCAAGTATTTGGTGTTGAAAATGTTCCACCATCAATTTTACAATTTTACTGAGTCAGTTTGACCAATAATACAGCCAGAAGATTCGGCACATGAAAGTTCCGTTACTTATTAGGAATTCTTACTTGGCACTGGAAAGTTCAAGAGGGTTGGTCTAATCACGAATTTGTCTTCTTGTATGTAGAGCATTCATACAAGAGTTTTCTTTTTCATCAACATAAATAAATTGACACTAATATCAATTATAAATACTTTTTATTCAACACAACAATTAGAAATACTTTTAGTTAAAACAATTATTTAATTTTATAAAATTTTCACTTGTCAAACGTTATATTTAAAGTTGGCAAATCGATATTTTAAGTTGGCAACTTTAAAGCAAACTCAACTAAAAACAGTTGAGTATCACAATACCTAAAATGAGTTTGGTTGTGCATAAGTTGGGTTGACTCCAACACGACCAAACTGAGTTGAGTGGAGAACCGCAATAGGGGCATTAAATTACATTTATTACAAATTTGTTTTGTAAACCTTTTCTAAATAAAAATGTTTTTATGAATACAGGCAAAATTGTATTAGTTTTTGTTTTACTTTTTTGTACGAAAAATTTTGTTTAAAAAACTTATTAAATTCAAAAAAAAATTATAAAAGTAAAGCGATTTTATTTAAAAAAATTTTATATATTCTTTTTTATTCAATAAAATAATTTATTTGTGATGCAATTTCATTTCTTAGGCGCTGAGCAACGTTAAAATAAAGTCTTTCAGGTACTTCTTCATCAATTTCAACTATATCCTCGTTTTCAATAGCCACGGTATCTTCTTCAAAATGTATGTTGTATTCTCTACATATATTGTGTAGAGCACAACAGACATTTGTTATCTTAACCACTTTCTCTGGTGTGGAACGTGAAGTACTTGCAAACACCTAAAACGACTTTTTAATACGCTTTTTAATACGCCTATTGTGCGTTCTATAATGTTACGACAAGGCGCGTGTTTTTTATTAAACTTGTGCTCAATTGTTCCCGCCGTAACATTTTTGAAAGGAGTAATTAAAAAGGGTTCCAGGCCATAACCAGAATCGCCAAACAGCCATGAGTTTTTATTTCCATTCGAATATTCATTTAAAAAATACGTTCTTGCGCTGCTCATATTCCAAACGAATGAGTCATGGCAAGATCCAGGTCTGCAACTGTCCACAGCTCGTACTTTCATTTTGTAATCACATATCTGAAACAAACATTACATATGCAAGTTAAATTGCAATCAAAATACAGCACATATTTATTAAAAGACAAAATATTCTTACAATCATTGCGTTAATGCTGTATGTTCCCTTGCGGTTCAAAAAAAGGGACTCATCTTCAGACGACTTACTTAGCTTGATGTGTGTGCAATCGATGCAGCCAACTATGCCAGGAATTTGGTATTTCTCAAAAAAAAAAAAAAGTTTTTTATCTATGTCTTTCTTCATTAAGGCTCAGTTAGGCGAACGTTGCTGTACCCGTAATGTAACGCACCGTACTGTAAGCACGTTGGTGCACTTATAGAACGTTTAAAAACGTGTCATATGTTTTCCCATACATAAACAAAAAGCAATAGTATACATAAAAAACAAATAAACAGTGATGAGAATCAAAAATGTTCAAATGGTGACCGTTGTGCAGAAAAGGTACCACGTGATTTAAATGGTATTAAAACAGTATTTTGTGTATGTAAAAAATGTTAATAATTTAATGTTTATATTATAGATTTACAATAAATAAATTTGTATTTTAGCATATATACATTTTTAGCACATATATATTGTAAATGTGCATACACCAAACAAGGTTTTGATACCATTTAAAGTCTTTTATATGTTTCCCCTTTTCATTGTATGTGTATATGCATTTGTTTTTTTTAAACATCTTAACATATGCATATTTAGAAATATGTTGTATTGTAAGTTGTTTTGTCGAAATTCCATAGATATTCTAAAAAAGTACCAAAAAAAAGAGCAAAATTACCCGCATTCAATGTAACATACAAGCCGCCCATCACTGTCTTACAAATGTCACGTAACAACGGCATGAAATTCTATTTTATACAGATTGGTACGTTGCAACTACGGTACATTGCATTTCGGTAAGCTTTTGTATTGGTTTTCATATAACAAAAAGCGAACAGCTGATTGATACAGTACAGATACGGTACAGCAACGTTCGCCTAACTGAGCCTTTAGACATTTCTAGTTTTATCCATTGTGGGCATAACACGTTTTCAGCTGCTTTTATCACTCGCCATATTATTGTGGACACGGTAGTTCTCGCTAAACTTATATCGACAACATTTCCTTAAATATTAATAAAACCAAATTACAGAAAGTTTTAGAAAAGTTCATTTGTGCTTACCAATAACATTTTGAAATGAGCCAGTCGCTAAGAATCTGAGTGTTGTGGCTAATTGTCGAGTTGCAGGTATACTTGATCTCTGAAGCTGACTTGAAATTTGTTCCAACACCATTACAAATGCTTCTTTATTGACACGGTAATAGCTTATAAATCTGCAATTATTATTTTTTATATAAAAATGTGTATTGTTAAAGATTTTATATTAAAAACAAATTACATTTCACTTGGGTATGACAAAGGATCAGAAGCATCACTTAAAGCTCGACGACGTAACTTTTCTGCCGCATATTGATTTCTTCTATTTTCCAATGCAGCAAATATAGATACGCCAGACATTTTAATGGTTATTTTATAATGCTTGCTTATTAAAACTTTTTAATTTGTTACTCTTTATAATTTTTTGTTTGCTTTTTAACAATTTTGTACAGCTGTTTTCTGTTTTGCTACGTTAATAGGTTGCCACATTATGCTTTTATAGAAACTTATATTGCCACATTTTTAACAAAAATAACGTTTTAAACTTTTTTTCGGTTTGATCAAAACGAACGGAATCCAAAGCACCGCAAATTAACTTTTTCGGAATGGCAACTACGGAATCAAATTTAATCCGAACGGAATCTGTGACACGGCTGATTAAAACAAAAATTTTGTATTTGTGGGGACTTTTTGAAACGAGTTATGCTGTTATTAAAAAATTTTTTGAAAAAAAAAAAATTGAATAATTTAATGCCTAAAATTTTATTTCAACTTGTATTCTTAAAAAATTGACCGAGAAACAATATCGAAGACCGTAATCATGTTGTAGTAAAACAGAACAGAGTGTCTGGCTGGAATCGAACCCGCAATCATCGCACTGGTAGACTAGCAGCTCACCACCAACTGGGATACCGGGGCAGCCAGGATACATATATTGTAAAAAATAAGCTTTTAAATGAATTTTCCAGATTGTTTTTATTAAAAGAAATTCTTTTTTTATAGAAAATTTAAAAAAATTCTTCTAATTTTGTAGTGAAAATTTTATGTAAAATTGTTTATCTTATAGAATTTTTTATGAAAAAGTTTGCTATTAAAACATAATTTTACGACAATTTCCTGCATTTTATTTATTTAAATCTACCTCTATTTGCCGCACCCTGTAACAATGCATGTGTATGCGTTTATTTAAATATTTATAAGTTTTACTTGCTGCTTTTCCAGCTATTCAAAAGATGCGTATGTATGTGAGGGTGAAATTGTTTGAGCAAATTTATTTTAAAACTCAACTTCCTGCCAAGGTGTTGTTGATGCAGCAGAGTTTAGCCAACACTAGTCTGTGGAAAAAAGGATATGGAAAAACTAAAATCCTAAAGTTATGTCAATAATACTTAGAGAAAAATAGTTGAAACAACTACAGACATACTCAAACTGGTTGTTCTAAAATAGTTTTCGAAAACTATAAAATTCGGTTTTATTGGTGGTTTTATTTGGCTTAGAATTTTATGCAGTTTTTGAAATAAAATGAAATTTTGCGAAAGAGAAAGTTGTCATGAAACAAAAACAAGAATCGATGTAATGTAGGTTAAAAACTTAAAGTGGTGTAGTTATTTTTCAGCACAAAATATTTATGCTGTTCAACAAGATTAAATACTTTAAATAAGACCTATTAGTGTAAAATGCTTCTGACCTTCTTTTATAGAAGTGTTCCCGAGTCAAACATACATAGTTTCATATTTTTTCACATGTAAAATACCAAATTTACTAATTAAGTTCATGAAGTTTAAGCCACATTCCGATATACGGCAAACAAAAAAACAAATTTAATGCCGGTTACCATTCAAAGACAAGACGATAAGGACCACCTTTATGCATGTATGTATACAATTTGGCTTTTGAAAACTGACTATTTTAACATGTTTAATTATTGCAAAATACCTTTTGGTCAGTTGAGTTTATAAAATTTCCCATGCAATTGTGTAAATTTCAACACACCAATACAATCACAAAAGTTTACACATAAATGTATGAGTTTGTATGTGTACATGAGTAAATGTAACATGATGTAAATGACTAAAAATTTCTACCATTTTATTTTTGCCCACAGACACACTTCATAATGAAAATGTAGACGTAATGGCACATTGGATTAGAATCGAGGGAAATAAAAACGAAGTTTAAACTAAGTATACGAACATTTGAAAGAAACATTAGTCAAATCGATGGAGCCGTTTTCTGATCTTAGGTTAATCGAAAAAAGTGGCCGTTTAAGTGGGCGGGGAAACATTTTTTTTCCATAAAAATCTAAGTTGGACCATTGCGACGATTTTAAAGAAAAAATCGTCCAAATCGGTCAAGCCGTTCTCAAGTTATGCGCTTAATAGAAAAAGTGGACGTTAAAGTGGGCGTGGTAAATTTTTCTTTCGATGAAAACGTAAAATTGATTAATACGAACATTTAAAAGAAAAATTAGTCAAATCGATGAAACCGTTTTTTGATTTTAGGTAAATCGAAAAAAGTGGGCGGGGCAAAATTTTCTTTCGTAAAAACCTAAGTTTGACCATGGCAATAATTTTAAAGAAAAAATCGGTCAAGCCGTTCTTAAATTATGCGCTTAATAGAAAAAGTGGGCGTAAAAGTAGTCGTGGTAAATTTTTCTTTCGATGAAAACTTAAAATGGATTAATACGAACATTTGAAAGAAAAATTTGTCAAATCGATGGGACGTTTTCTAATTTTAGGTAATTCAAAAAAAGTGGGCGGGGCAAAATTTTCTTTTCGTATTAATCTAAGTTGGACCATGGCGATCATTTTAAAGAAAAAATCGTCCAAATTATATAGATGTCATTGGTGGTGAAATATGAAAATTGGATATTGCTAAGCCCCTCCGCCCGCAGACCGAAAATCAAAAATCATACTGTTTAGGAAGCTTTGCAAAATCTTGCCTTTTATAGGAATTTTTGCGAAAATTTGGTATTTATATGAAATTTTGTTAAAATTGAAATACATAATTATCAGCCATGTCACAGATTACAATTCCGTTCGGAAACGGAATTCATTCCGTATTTTGGTGTTTCAGAAAATGATGAAAAAAAATTTCGGAATGAAACCATTTTCGTTATCATGCACGGAATGGGATTTGTTTGTATCTGAAAGGCCAAAAAACTATCAAAATACACATTCTATCAATAAACAAATATGTTTTCTTCAATTCCGAACGGAATCATTTCGAACGGAATTGTACTCTGTGACATGGCTGTATAATTATAGGAAATTTCGGAAGACCTCAGATATACAATTATTATTCATTTACTATTTGCGAAATATTGCTATTTCAATGAAATTTTTGCAAACATTTGCTGGTTATAGCAAATTTTGCGAAATCTTACTATTTTTAGGAAGCTTTGCACAATCTTGCTTTTTATAGAAACTTTTGCGAAAATTTGCTATTTATATGACATTTTGTGCTATATATTGAAAATTTAGCGAAGATTAAATAGTTATAAGAAATTTTGCGAAAACTTACGGTATATAATTAATACGTATTTACATTTTGCGAAATATTGCTATTTTAAGGAAATATTGCGAAGTCTTGCTTTTTATAGCAAGTTTTGCGAATATTTGTAATTATAAAAAGTTTTGCCAAATTTTCTATTTAAAGCAAATTTAAAAAAATTTGCTTTTCATAGAACATTTCTCCTTAATTTGCTATTTATAGAAAATTATGCTTAAATTTGATATTTTGATAATAAATATCACATTCGAAATTTTGTGAAAGTTTGCTATTACTAGAAAACTCCCCAAAAACTTTTTATGGGAAATTTTGCGAAATCATGGAATTTTAAAGGAATTTTACTAAAATTTGCTATTAAGAGGAAGTCTTTCGATAATTTGGTGGTTATAGGACATTTTTGCAAAAATTAGCAATTTAAAGGATATTTTACGAAAATTTGCTTTTAATAGGAATTTTTGCGAAAATAAAAAGGAACATTTACGGAAATGATATTAATTAACACAACATTTAAAAAAACGTTTGCCAAGCATTGCTTCACCACTGTGCTACTGCAACCAACATGGTTTGTGGAAATACAGGTGTGTATGTGTGCTTTAAAATTTTCAGGTATGTTATGGGGGCAGGACATGTAGTTAACATTTTTGCGGAAGTAGTTGTTGTTAATCATATTAAAAGTAATCGTATGCAAATGTAATTTTTAAGTGTCAGTGTTTGAAAAGAAGGTGGATTTTTGTAAATATAAGTGTGCATGTATGGGTTATTGTTTTCCCTGCAAGCATTTTCTATTGCGGAAGGGCGAAAATACATCATCCGTCATTCCATCAAAATGATAACGAAACAAATAATCATTATTATTCTTATCATTCTAGCGGGAAGGCTTGTTTACAAAAGAGTGGTGTCCATATTGGGATGCAAATATAACATTTCTAGGATCCTACAACTTCTTTGGTTTTATAACATAAATTCTGATTTTTTACATAACATTGGCAGTTTAAAAGATTCAGTGCTACGAATTTATAATATTTTATATGGTTTCATTGAAAGGAAAATACAGTACGGATTGAAACCTTAGCTTATTATGCTTAAACTTATTGATGTAATTAAATAAAATAGTAATAAAATTATATATAGACGATATCTCTGATTAAACGTATTTTTCCTATGAAAAATCTTAATCTTCTTAATGAACCAAATGAGAAAGATTTACACGGGCACTTGTATTGCTGCCCTTATCTAATGGTGGTTTTAACCACTAGCTGACAACCAAAGTGTCTATTACCAGTTCACTTGTGCGAGTGCAACAAGCATATACAGGTAGCAATTACATTTGATTCTTGTTTAGAAGCTGGACCCATATAACCTCCATTGCTTTTGGGTATGCTTGCAGCATCTGTTGAAAAGCAACAGCATCTAGGGAGATCCCACAAGTGATCGATAATCACCCCTTCAAGCTGAGTATTTGAGACCTTCCATACCGTGACCTTGGGTCCAACCCATAATCACCAAACTGTTACCCAAGGGTCAATAGTCAGCTGGGACCAAAGTCTTATGGTCAACAGGCTCCCGTTGTACAAGATATGATTTCTAGTCAGCCGCGATCGCAAGAGATCTGTCAATTTCGAACTGCACATCCTTCCTCCAGAGAAACTTTTGATGTTTCCCTCCACACCCCCTGTAGAAAAAATTATTCAGATGCTGAAAATAAGGCATTTAATTTTATAAAAAATATTTTTCATTCCTCTACAAGCATGAAAGAAGTGAAGCCCTATCACTTATTAACTTTTAAAAATCTTTCAAATACTTGCAGGGTCAAAACGTTTGTTTGGTGGTCTGCTTGTTTGTATGTCAATTTTATAAAACCCCTTCATCAGAATGGCAATCAGTTACGCAATGTTTTATAATGTTGAAACACACTTGTACTGTGGATTTGCAAATGTTTGCAAATAAATTAAAATTTCTGAAAAATCCTTTTTCTTGCAACTATGAATATCTTGCTTGCCACTTAAATGTTGTTTTTCGTTGTTGTTTGCTTATTCGTTTTCATTCATTGTGAGGCATGTTCTTTCATAATACCGACGAAATTGAATTGAAATTTTCCTTTCAAATAAGTAAACAGTTTAATATTGTTTGCATGAGGAAGATTTTAAGAAACAAGAAGACTGACATAAAATAAAAAAAATTTCGAGCTAAATTCACATTATTGCAGTTGTACATTCTTTAATGAGAAATCAGGCATCTGTTTAACTGAATAGTATGAGTGTTTGAAAGTAGATGTTTTGAAATGAAATTCTTTTGAGATGATTAAGAAAAAGATTCCTAAATGTTGATGCAAGGCGTATTGCCAATAGATTTTTGGAATGTTTTGTAACTTAAAAATTCAAGTTTACAGTTACAGTAAGTTTTATAAAAAATTTTGAAGTTTATTTTCCTTAAAGTTAAAAAGTTTTTAGAACTTGTTTAAATTTGGAATACAATATTTTAATTCTTTTCAATATGTATAGTGTATTTTGCTGCCGTCATTCAAGTATCAGCTGCATATAAACACTTTGCGGTAGTAATCAGAATATAACCAAAGGTAACTTTATTTTCTCTGCAACATACACAGCTGCAACAACCACTTTCTACACTAAAAAGCAATACACTAAATGTGTGGTAAATGCACGAGTAAATACATACATGTCTATGCGTGCAAATGGAAATAACCCAACAAACACAAATCAAATAAGACAACAATTATTTTAAATATTCAAACAAATAAGTTGAATATAGATTTTAGAAAAATTCTTTTAAAGCTTTTTTAATCTTTATGTCTCGAATCTGAACGCAGAAAAAATTCTCCAAATTTCACCAATTAAAGCATTAATCAAAAATAAAATCAGTTGCAATTAAAAATTTAATCACTTGAATTAAACGTTTAATCAAGTGAATTAATCGTTTAAACAAATGAATTAAACGTTTAATTAATACTATTAATTGGTTTACTGGTGCAAATTTAATTAATTTTTTAATTAATATTACGAAGTTTCTAATAGAAATCAATTTTTATTTCTTCTGTGAAAGTACGATTTCATTAAAAAATAATGTTAAAAACATTTTTTAAGATGTTCTTAAACTAAAAATAAATTTATGAAAGTTTATAAAGGGTGGCGCAAAGTGAACGTTATGATTTCATAAGTGAATACATTTTTTGTGCACGTTACTTTTGTGCTTGTTTTTGGAATTCACTTTGAAGAACTTGGGAAATTTATGATGGGAGGACTCGTAGATTTTGTTAAATCATTGGAATACGCGCATCGAATAAATTTTGCTTAATAAATCCAAAAGTACTAATTTTTTCCTCTTTTGGCTCTTCAAGCTAATATTTTTTATGGCGGCATGAAATAGCACCCCTTAAGTATAACCCCCCAAAAAATAATGTAAAAGCCCCCCAAAGTGTGGGACCTTATTTCATATGCAATAAAACCACAATTTTTAAAATAATATAACACCCCAAACAAAATGAAATTACCCCCAAAAATCGTTGTTTTTTGTTCCCTGTACTAACTTTTGGGGGTTATTTAATTATTTTTTTGGGGGGTTATTTCATGCCGCCATTTTTTATACATATGTGTTACCCTGGTAATAGCTGAAGCATAAAAGTATATAAACTTTTAAAATTTGCAGTCTGAAAGGTATAAAAGTGTTCATAATAAGGACCAAAGTTCGAATTTTTCCCCTCTTTTAGTTAAAATCTTTCAAAAATGCATATATCCCTAGTGGTAGTTTAGGCCGAAAAATATAAAAACTTTCAAAAATTTTCAGTTTAAAGGAGTTGATTTGACCATTTTATTCCCTTCTGGACCAAAATTCGGGAAAATTGTAGGTACTTTTTGAAACATAAAATTCTAGGTGCAAAGTCCTGAGTGAATATAAACCTATCATATGAAAAATGTTGGTACTCTTTTTTAAAAAACCTAGAAACAAAATCTATGACATATATGTAAATATGTCTACCAAAGAAAGGAAGACGCTAACGGAGTAGCGTGTGAAATGGTTATGTTCTGATATTTTTACAAAATATGTCTGTGCCAGTCAGGCGCGGATCCAGCTTGAGCCTTACGGGGGGGGGATTTTGTATGATACAAAAAAGTAAAAAATTGGTTTTTAAAAGTTTATTAAAAACAATATGTGTATTAGGGTAAGTACTTTTTGCAATTTTTGCGAATATCTTCATCGCATAGCCGTGAAGACCGTGAAAAAATATTAAGAAATGTTGTATTAACTTTCGCGATCGTGAAGAAAGTTTCCGCACCAAGTGCGATAAAGTTTTGAATTTCAATTTTTCTCCTTACTATACAAAATTAACATTTAATAACAAAATTTTAAGTATTTTCTAATAATTTCATGAATATAAGAAGATCTTACCATTATCTTGTTAAATATGGGGGCTAAAATATATAGAATATATAAACAATAAATGTACCATATATAATGTGTATGGAAATTAAAAAAAAAATTTTTTTTGAGGAGCTTTAGAAATTGCATTTGGTGCGGAAACTTTTTTGGCCAAAATGGCCTAAAAAATTATTTCCATTATCAATACTAAATTGCCCATCGCGTGGTGGGATGAAGAAATTTTGTCCAAAAAAAGTCATTAAATAAAATATAAGATCAGTTCAATATACATTTATCTTTTTAACCCATTAAGGCCCGAGCCATGATCACATTGAGCTATAATGATGAAACTTTTACAATTTGATTGTTAATACCTAAATATGAAAGAAAACAAATTTTGGGCAAATCGGATACGTGGGAGCCCAGATAACTCCCGTTGCGAAAACGCAACGTTGGGTCTTAACGATTTCCAAATTAAGCGGATTTGTAAAAATTTTAAATTAAAATAATTTATTCACGTCTTTAGAAAAAAAAATTCAAAAAGATATTCATTTACATTTTATTTTTAATTCAATTATGATATGCTCCAAGGCACTTTGGGTGAACTGCTACGTCACTTTTTTCACATTTGTAAATTCATCGGACCATAATTTACCATAGGACCCATATATAGACCACTCTCGAAAAACACTTTAGTACGCCTAAAACGATAACAAATAATTCTATTGTTATAAATTGTGTTCTGTCACAGTTTTATATGACTAGAAACCACACTGTCAACATTCGTAAAGATCGGTTCATAATTTACCACAGGTTCAAAATAATGCCCAATCAGTATCCTAGCTGTCAGTGGATGGTATCAAATATTTGTCATAGCCGAATATACACTCTAACTGGTTTTTCTTTAATATCCTTGGAGAGGATAATATCACATTACTTGTTCAGTTTTCTATTACTGTAGCTATTGAAAATAGAACAAGTTCAAAAAGATAGAACTCATGACCAGTGATAGGAGAACTAATCATCTAACTGCAATATAAAGAACAGGAAGGTAAAAAAAGTAATGAACTACGGTACATACTACATTGTATCAAAATAATCTTACATTGTTATAACTTACTGGTCAAATGGTGTCAATTAACCAATGACAACCCCATGTAAAAGTGATAGGTCTTATTCATATAAAGTGTTAGAACTAGAACCGGTCTCTACCCCCAAAGACCTATCACGGGACTATTTTTATTATTTTTATTATTATTACATTTTAAATTTTTTAACTTTTTCTAAAAGTACCCAAAAAACAGGAAAAATTAAAAATGTAAATTAAAAATTTTTATAAAAAAAACTTATGTATGATACAAATTCAAAAACAGGTCGATTAGATATTAAGTTAAATCTTATTTCACTGTGCTTTATAACAATATCACGTAACAACAAAATGCCTGAGGGGAGGTTTGAGTGAACGTTGTGAAAACGCAACACAGGGCCTTAATGGGTTAAATAAGCAATTTATGATTTCCTTGTGAGGCAAATTTAGACAGTACAGTTTATCTTCTGCCATTGTTGATCCGGGCCATGTTTTTATTCGACGAAGGGTAGGAAATGACCTCCCGCTCGTAGCTTTACTGACGAGCATCGAAACGTACATTTTTCTTAGATTTGGGTAGATATCTTCATCAACGTTTATTAAAGCATCTACAACGTTATCTGATAGATCAGGCTCAAGCCAAATAAAACTGTTAAGCGTTTAAGAATTAATTGCAACAGTTCTACTTGTAATAATATCAAAGTTTAAACAAAAACATCAACAATAAACAGTGAGTTTATCTTTTCTTACATTCCACAACATTAATTGTAGTTGTAAGTAGGTTAAGAAAAAAAAAAAAACAAAATAAAAACAAAAACAACCTGCTTTAAATAATAAAGTGTTGTTGTTTTAGCTTTTTTAAGTGCACGGCACTGGGGAATGTAAGAAAAGATAAACTCACTGCTTATTGTTGATGTTTTTGTTTAAACTTTGATATTGTTACAAGTAGAACTGTTGCTTATAATTCTTATACGCTTAACAGTTTTATTTGGTTTAATATCTTTAGTTTTTCTAAAATCTTTTTGGATGAAGTTTCCTGACGATCTGGCCTAAGCAACCAGTGAAATCCGCATAGAAATAGCTTATCCCATCAACAATAAATTTCAGTGTTTTTATCAGGAACAAAAATTCGGAATTAAGCACGAATAACAAAATCTTTTAAATTAAAATTTTGTATTCCCAAAAATTACTTTGATAATTTTTCAAAAATCGCTTTAAATTGTTCTTCGGCTTTATTTCTTTTTTCTTCAAGGCACATGATTACAATTTCGAAAAGTCTTGATCCTTGTTGAAGATCTATATCTTGCTTTGTCAAATGATACTAAGTGGCTGTGTTACAATATGTATCGCACTTAATATGTATATTCCGCAAATAAATTTAAAAGTAATAAGTAAGTTCCTTAATATATAGATAGAGACACTACCTTTCCACTCAGATATTTTTTCCAAAGCTTCTACTATATGATGTACACTTGCTGCAAAGACGCATAATGAAGAGAGCTTGGCTCCTAAATACTTTGCTAAAACTCTTTTTCGCTTGGGATGATTATATTAAAAAAAAAATTAATGGTTTCTTTAACAAATGATAAAACTGTTTGTATGAATGGCACTTTATTGCTTTTAGAAATTGAGTTGTTCGATTTATGGGAATAGCAAGGCGCTTGTTTCGCATTTGTCGCTTTTCCAGAAATTTTGAACAGCTCCATTTTCTGCTGTCTGATGTCACCCATCTGTTCCATCTCCTACACAATTTTTTAGGTCAGGACCAAAATTTGTCAAAGCTTTAAGAACTATTGATGATATTGCCTACGCATCAATTGGCACATCAACGTCATCAATATCTTTTGAAGCCTCTTCAAATGCGTTTACAACAAAGCCAATAAATTCTTCCCTAAAAACTTTTTGTTGTATGTTGAAATATCTTAAAGATAAGGAAATCTGGCTTTTCCCCGACAAATCACTGCTTTCGTCAAAAATTATCGAATAGAATTTTGATTCATATAACACATGCATACATAAATATTGCAAATACTAACGGCCATTTTCTCAATGTATCGACAAACTGTCTGTTACTTAATGTCAACATAAATTTATTGGACCGATAAACTGTCCTTTAACGATTTTGGGTTTCTCAATACACCGACAAAAAACATTGTTTTCAGCTGGCAACGCCACTCAAAATACATGTAAAAGATGCGAGTCAGCTGATTGAATTTATCTGTACGGCAAATAAAAGCAAAGTAAATAATTGGCAGATGAGTGCCGGTTAGTTTTGCGATAAAATCGAAGCAAATGAGACATTGAGAAAACCAAATTTCTTTAATGTGCAGTTTTTCGTTGGGAAAAAAGATAATCGCCTAATGAGAAAATGGCCATAAGGCTTTTTAATAATTCAACCGCACGCATTATCAAGTCAAACGTTTAGTCTTTGGATATAAGTAATTGAATACGGTAAACTAGATGATTCTTCAGAAATATCTAATAAATAACTATTAGGATTAAGATATGAATACTTATTGAAATAAAAAAAAAAAAAAAAAAAAATACTTATTGAAAATTTCGTTAGAGATTCCATAAAAAAATATCAATCGAAAATATCAAAACATATTTTAATAATTAACTAGCTTAACCCGGTGCGCTTCGCTACACTGCTTTAACCACTTCTTCAGTTGAGAGATATTTAATATATGCGTCCTATGGAATGTTTTTTCCCCTGCGCATTCCCGCTTTATTTTTATTTTCAAAAGTGTAGTATACCATAGGAGTGACTTCTACTAAGTTTGAACATTCTTACTTTAACAGTTCTTAAGATATGCGATATTTAACATTGGCGTCCTATGGGGGTTTCGATTTTGGGGCTCAGATGATCCTACTACCAAAAGTTCAACAAATTGCTTGCAGCGGCTCTTATTAATAATGCTATCTATGAGTGGTACTGCTCCTCCTCTGGCTACCCCGCCCATTTCTATATTAACATTTATAGTTTACCATAATAGAAGCTTTAACCACGTTTGAAGACTCTGCCTTCAATAGTTCTTAAGTTGAGCGATATTGAATATACGCATCCTATGGAAGATATTTCCCCCTGCGCATACCCGCTTTATTTCTGTTTTCAAAAGTGTAGTATACCATAACTGTGACTTCTACAAAGTTTGAACATTCTTACTATAACAGTTTTTAAGATATCCGATATTAAACATTGGCATCCTATGGGGGGTAACACTTCCCCCGCTGCTATTTTGCTTCAATTTTGGGGCTCAGAAGATCCTACTACCAAAAGTTCAACAAATTGCTTGCAGCGGCTCTTCATTACATTTCTATCTATGACGGGAACTGCTCCTCCTCTGTCTACCCCGCCCATTACTATATTGAAATTTAAAGTTTGCCATAATAGTAGTTTTAACTACGTTTGAAGACCCTCCCTTTAATAGTTCTTCAGTTGAGCGATATTTAATGTATGGATCCTATGGGAGGTATTTCCCCCCCTGCGCCTATCCGCTTTATTTTTATTTTCAATAGTGTAGTATACCATATGAGTGACGTCTACAAAGTTTGAACATTCTCACTATAACAGTTCTTAAGATATGCGATATTAAACATTGACGTCCTATGGGGAAAACCACTTCCCCCGCTGCTACTTTATTTCAATTTTGGGACTCAGAAGATCCTACTACCAAAATTTCAACAAAATGCGTGCAGTGGCTCTTATTAATATTTCTATCTATGAGGGGTACTGCTCCTCCCCTGTCTCTCCCGCCCATTTTTATATTGAAAATTTATAGTTTACTATAATAGTAGCTTAACCCACGTTTGAAGACTCTCCCTTTAATAGTTCTTCAGTTGAGCGATATTTAATATATGCATCCTATGGGAGGTATTTCCCCCCCTGCGCCTACCCGCTTTATTTTTATTTTCAAAAGTGTAGTATACCATAAGAGTGACTTCTAGAAAGTTTGAACATTCTCACTATAACAGTTCTTAAGATATGCGATGTTAAACATTGGCTTCCTATGGGGGATTCAAATACCCCCGCTGCTATTTTATTTCAATTTCGGGGCTCAGAAGATCCTACTGCAAAAAGTTCAGCAAAATGCGTCCAGCGGCTCTTAAGATATGCGATAATAAATATTGGAATCCTATGGGGGGTACCAATTCCCCTGCCCCTATCGAAAAAATAAGTAGCCTATTTTATTTTTAGGGCTCACGTGATGTTACTGTAAAAATTTCAAGAAAATCGGTTCAGTAGTTTCGGAGTCTATAAGCCAACAAACAAACAAACAAACAAACAAACAAACAAACAAACAAACACACAAACATACAAACATTTTTCATTTTTATATATATAGACGGGGGGGGGGGGGGGGGGGTTGTAAATTTCATTATTCCCCTGCTGAATCCGCGCCTGGTACCAGTATTGAAAAGTTGAAGTATTTCGCATATTGTAGTTTCGAGATATCCTATATTAAGGTTATATTCAAGGAGTTTTTTGATTTATGTCTGTTTCTTCTTCTATCTTTTATACATATAAAAATGAAAAATGTTTGTGTGTTTGTTTGTTTGTATGTTGGCTTATAGACTCCTAAACTACTGAACCGATTTTGCTGAAATTTTTACAGTAGCATCACGTGAGCCCTAAAAATAAAATAGGCTACTTATTTTTTCGATTTAGGGTAGCCAGATTTTAAATTAGGAAAAACAGTACATTGAATACAAAAAAACAGTACAATCAAGAAAAAAACAGTACAATTTTTTTTTGACGAAAAAATAACTAATTATTTAAATTATCAACCCCCAATTTCACCAAGTTCAGTAATAACCCAGTAAAAAAAATTTGGGTTTTTTGAAGCACTACAGAGAAAAAGCACATAATCAAGCGCTTCAATTAGAGAGCTCTTATAAAGCAGTAAACGATAAAGAATAAAACATACAAAAAAGCTGTTATTTTAGTGCTGACAACGAAGATGGTTTTAAAGCGAAAAAAGTAAAAATATATTATGGTTTACGAAAATGATGGAAAAAAGGCATTTAAACAAGTAAAAGTAAAACATTAATGAATATGTTAATAGAGTTAGCCCTTAAAAAAGCACTTTAGGAGCGCTTTGTTTGCATTTTAAAAGAAGCGCTTATTGTCAGCAGAAAATAGTCCTCTAAACCGGGAACACCCCATACAAAAATCAGGCATCCCATCAGCAGGTTTGAAGCGATTTGAGGTGTGAATTCATACAAAAAACCTGCTCCTTTTGGAGCACATTTTTTCCTGGAATTAACTATCAGTTAGTGCTGGCAAAACATATTGTTAACTGGAAGTAAAAGTAATAGTCAGTTTTAACTTTACTTGGTGAAATTGGGGGTAAATATTTTAAACTTTTGATTGAATTGCAACAACAATTATATAAAGAAATACACTTGAAATGCGTAACGTCAAAGGAATGATTTCCATTTTTTGGCAATTTATAAATATACGAAACTACTTCTTTTGCGTTTATAAATCAAACACTACAAAGGAAGCATTTGGCCATAACATTGCTGTAAGCCATATAAGAAGGGATAAAAGACTAACTAAATAAGCTTACAACAATTAACTCATTGATTATGTTAGTACGATTTTCTTTACACATATTCGTATTTAAAGCAATTTTCACCACACACATAGTTGTACAAATCATATAGAATTTGAGAAAATTATTGTTTCCCAAATTAATTTTCCCATTTTAAAATTATTTACGGCAAATTTTACCAAGTTCTATAGCAATAGGTTTTTTGACATTTATAATGATCGTTAATTATACCTGAACTTGGTGAAATTGGCCATCATATATGTTATTTCTGAAGTACTTTTTTTTGTCGGTTGCAAATATCTCCCATACCACCGCATCAAATTTAATGAATGATATCTCATTTTAAAGTTTATTTCTAACACTAATGATGAAAAATAATTAGAAATTGAAAAATTTATATTTTCATTGATAAAAATAATATTTTAAAATGTATTGAAGTTACTAAAATTTCTATTAATTATTTTCATTTTATGTTACAAAAATGACAACTAACGGTGCGAAATATTCGCACGGGTCATCTAGTTAATCTATAAAATCCAAAAAACATAGTTTGGTTTATTTTTATTTCACAAAATCGTAAAATATTAAAAAAATAAAATAAAAGTTTTAATAAAACATTTTTTCATTTTTCGAAATTTAGCTCATAGAATAAATTCGAAAAATGAAAAAATGTTGAATATAAAGTAACCTTCGAAAGGAAAAAATTCCCAGTTTCTAGTTTTAATAAAATTTAAAACAAAAATTTCTGTATGTAAAACAATCAAGTTCAATTGAAAACGATGAATATTTTCAATAAAACTTTTGTAAAATTAACTTATCTTTTTCTTATTTCAATAGTTTAGGTAAAGAAAAGTGGTCCTCAAATGTATTAGGTATTTTTATAAATTTTGAACACGGAGAATTTTCCAAATTTGTTCCTTTTCAATTTCACGTGATTTTGATTTCCAGAACATGCCCGAAAATTAAAAAAGTTTTAAAAATTAAAGACAATTGTGTTGGAATAAGTATTTATTTAGATTTCTACTGTGTATTTATGAGAAAACAATGATGACCACAGCGTAAAAACTCGTATTATTTTAGAACTTTTTTTGGAACACAAAATTTTTTTTTTTTTAGCTATGTACTGTTAAATATAAGAATGTTATGAAAATATGTTTTTAGCAGAGTTTTTCTTAATATCTTGGTTTTTTGTAGACTGAACAAAAAAAAAAAAACAGTACGAAAAACTGTACAAAGTGTAAAAAACAGTACATTTGCGTACTGTTTTAGGAGTTGTGCATAAAACAGTACAATTGCAAAAAATCAGTTCATATGGCAACCCTACCCCCATTGGATGCCCATATTAAATATCGCATATCCTAAGAGCGGCTGCACACATTTTGTTGAACTTTTGGTAGGAGGATCTTCTGAGCCCCGAAATTGAAATAAAATAGCAGCGGGGGAAGTGGTTCCCCCATAGAACGCCAATGTTTAATATCGCATATCTTAAGAACTGTTATTGTGAGAATGTTCAAACTTTGTAGAAGTCACGCTTATGGTATACTACACTTTTGATAATAAAAATAAAGCGGGTAGGCGCAGGGGGAAAAAACCTCCCATAGGATGAATATATAATATATATCGCTCAGCTGTAAAACTATTAAGGGGAGAGTCTTCAAATGTGGTTAAAGCTATTATTATGGTAATCTATAAATTGCAATATAGAAATGGGCGGGGTAGACAGAGGAGGAGCAGTACCCCTCATAGATAGAAATAGAAATAAGAGCCGCTGCACGCATATTGTTGAACTTTTGGTAGTAGGATATTCTGAGACCCAAAATTGAAATAAAATAGCAGCGGGCGAAGTGTTACCCCCATAGGACGCCAATGTTTAATATCGCATATCTTAAGAACTGTTTTAGTAAGAATGTTCAAACTTTGTAGATGTCACTCTTATGGTTTACCACACTTTTGAAAATAAAAATAAAGTGGGTAGGCGCAGTGGGGAAATACCTCCCATAGTATGCATATATAAAATATATCTCAACTGAAGAAGTGGTTAAAGCAGTGTAGCGAAGCGCACCGGGTTAAGCTAGTATTATATAAAATAACATAACATAACGTAACAGCTTTAATAGAGACAAAAAAAAATGTTTAAACAAAATTATTAATTTTAAAAGATTTCACAACTGTACAACTTGTTATGTCTCAATTTTTGTCTTACATTGTCTTACGCTACGCTTCCCTGTGGCCCCAGATGTATATGAACGAAGTTTTTTAATTTCAATAACATATGTAATTCTTCAATTCTTTTCAAATCAGAAAAAAATTAATTTGTTTTCTCCAGTTTAAGGTATACAAATATACAATTTAAAATTTTGCAAACATTTTAAAATTTAAAAGAAAATATTTTCTCTCAAATCATTAATCATTCTAGACTTAATCATTGTGTTTGCTGGGGCTCTGTTAAGCTTGAAATGTAAAATATTTTAAAAATTTATGACGCAATGCAGAATCAAGTTCTTTTTTATTTCTTTTTGCTGGTAATAGTTCATTGCAACCAATAAATTAGATTACTTTACTGAAAAGTCTTTGAAGAAATTGTGTACTACTCTACACATTATTTTTCAGACATAATTTAATTAATAATGAAGGAAAAGTATTTTTTGGAAAATTTGTATGTTAAGAACACAAAGATGTTAAAACATTAAAAGTAATATTGAAAAATCTTAAGAGAAAATAAATAATATTTTGTAAAACTTGTCAATAGAATGCTGCATGTATAGAAGAGCAATTAGAGAAGAAGTCGCTCGAAAAAATATTTAAAACAAAAAAACGTAATTCAGTTAAGAAAAACTTGATTCAATGATCGTATTAGTAAAATATGGTACTATTTTGTTGTTATAGCTTTATACAAATGGCGCTATAAAATGTGGCCCCAGGAAATATGGCCCCAAAAAACAAATAAAAATTGATCCGAAAATTAAGAGCAATTATTCAGATGAAATGTCATCCCAAAATAATGAAATAATAGCTTTAAAAACAAAATGAAATATGCCTCTAAATCAGTGTTGCCAGTTAAGCCATTTAGTTGCTAGATTTAGCCATTTTTCACCCTGTTCAGCCATAACATTTTTATTTTATTATAAAAATTTATAAAAGCTAAATAAACATTTTAAGCAATTAAAACGCCTTAAATTTCTATCACAACTTTTACAAATGTTGAACATTGCTATAAACTATGATGATGAAACATCTTTCAAAATAAAGGAACAGTATTCCATTATTAAATTTATAAAATGGAGCAATACAATTCTTTCTGGTTGAGAGCATTTCAATAAAGAAATGCAGGCGGCAACAAATTTTTTTCAAAAATTTCAGAATTGACTATAAAGTTGCTCTCACTTCCATGGTCAATTGCAGAAGTACAGATGGTATTTAGCCAAGTAAACATCGTTTAAAATAATCTGAGAAATAGGTTACAACCGTTAATTCGATTTGATCAATTAGGTACATATTTTTACCATAACAATAAAATATTTATACCAACACTACAATAGTGGAGAGGGTACTATAGGTTTGTGCTGATGTTTTTAACACCTTTAAATATTGGTCCTAAGCCCACCATTACGTATTCCGATTGACTCAGAATCTCTTTATAAGTCGAATTAACAATGTTTTTCCGGCTTGCTAGCTAGCTGGTTGGGTGGCTTGCTGACTGGCTGGCTGCCCATGGTAAGCTTGTGCGCAAAGTACAGGTCGCAATTTTGGAGATTATTTGATAAATAGGTTCTAATGTGGTGTAGGGTATCATATAGTCGGGGTTGACCGACTATACTTTCTTACTTGTTTTTTTTTTGTAGATCTGGACTCAAAAGGTTGGGTAAACGTTGTCGTGATAATGATTTACCTTCAAATTACCCAGTAAAAACTTCGCCTACAAAATAATGTGTTGAGTAATCAGAAAAACATAAGAGCACTACTTACAATTCTACTGAAAGAACCAATGAATTTTACAAGGGATGTCCCAAAATGAACGCATTAAAAAGTAAGTCATTATTTTTTTACCTGCATACATCCAGAAAAAAGTAGTTATAGAAGTTGTTTAAGATGTAGTTATAGAACAAAGCTACAAAATAATGAGTTAAAGAAGCTATTCATTTTTAAAAAGTAGGCGAAGTTTTTACTGGGTATTTAAAACTAAAAGGCACGAGTGATTCCTATGAAATTAACACAAACGACATCGAATTTATCGATGATTAAATTTTTTAAATATGTATCAAATATTAATTAACTTTTTGATTAATTAACAAATTGATCTTAACTTACAATTTCATCGTAAACAACTTCAAATGAATTATTTCTGTTTTGTTATTGAATTTTAATGTGTTTTTATTAAAAAAAACTTTTAGCCATTCTTTAGCCATTTGTTCCGTTAATTTAGCCATTTTTTGTCACCAAGTTTTGGCAACACTGCTCTAAATTGAGAGTTATTTTTTATGCAAAAAACAACTTAATTTTTTTAATGAATAGTAACCACAAAAAGTTAAAATTAAAAAAAAAACAACAAAAAAGTTATATTAGAAATTTGGTTTGGAGTAATATGGCCGAAACTTAAAATGCCGAATTTGAAAATAATTAACTTTAATATTAGAAAATTGTACAGTTCCTTTTTTAAATCGAGCGAAATGTAGCATGGTTGGGTCTTCGGCCGGACGCACAGAATACTAACAGAACTGTAAAAAGTGACGTGGGAAAAAGACCCAAATCAGTTGCGAGGGCAGCTTTCGAAGAAAGAGACAGACAGCTTTTTTGGTAGTGAAGTGGCAAGGTGTAAAAACAGGCCGCAACAATCAAATCAGGCGTGAGCAAAACAAAAATAACAAAACACAAACCACGTTAAACAAATGCATTAGTTTAACAAACGTTGTTTTTTGTGCAAAAAAATATATTTAGTAATATGTTTTGTTTTATAATCTTATTTACTTACTTAAATATTATTTACTCGTGTTGTGGTGAAATTAAAAGTTAATTTTTACAACAGTTTTGCAAATAAATCTTAACTAAATAAATTTGTGTTCATTGTATTGCGGCATAGAAGATGATGAAAAGAGAAATGCAAAAAGGCAGCTTTCTTAGAAAGAGACAACAAAAGCGCAAAATCTTCCGTCTCGTGAGATTTCTGTTAGTATTCTGTGGCCGGACGCAAGGATTTTCTACTTTTTAGTATATCACCGGCTTCGTTAACTAACACTTCTATGCAGAGCCGGTCTTCGGCCAAGCTCAAGTATTTACTCTGCTGTGGTATAACAAACACTGGCTGCACTAACTAAAGCTTTTCTGCGTAGCGGGCGTAAGGATTTTCTCGTCTATAATAAACACCAGCCTCGCTTTCAGTATTATTAAAGGAAAAATAGTCCCAAAGTAAAAATTGTGATTTTATTTTGGGTCTTTTGAATTTCTTCGTATTAGGATCACATTACATTTCAAATTGTAAAAACGGGTGGAGGGGGGGGGGGGGGGGGGGGGTGCTTTAAAACCTTGAAAGATAAGGTCATGATGGCTTTATTGCTCAATTTAAAGGGAGAAAAGGCAAAATGGCCTAATTGCCCAATCATTGAGAGGTAAGGTCATATTTAAAATTTTGCGAAATGAGAGATATAGCCATATTTTTATTTTCGCAAATGAGAGATAAAGCCATATTTTTCCAGAATATTGTTATGCATGGTGTTAACATTCTGTAAATGGGAAAATCCTTAGTTATCATTGAAAAACATTTTTTTATTCTTGTGACGCACACAGGAAAACTTTATTCAGCGAAGCCACCTGCCGCGTCCTACTGAAGGAACAACTCCTAAGCACGGCCGCAGGCCTCCACGCAGAAAAACTTTAGTATGCGAAGCCAGATTTCAATACTTAACTTTAGCGTCTCCGGAACTGAAATTAGAGATAAAGCCATTTTCTAATATTGCTAATGTGAGCTAAGGCCATGATGCCTTTATCTCCCATTCAAATAAAAAAAGGCTTTATCCCCTATTGAATAAGAGATAAAGAAATCATGGCCTTATCTCACATGGTATCAAAGCACCCCCCGTAAAAACACGCCCAAATAAAATAAAAGAAAATTGCTTGTTGTTGACCTTCATATAAAGTTTTGCGGCCTTGGGCATCATATTTCTAATAAGACATGTTTATGAAACCTTCGCCTCTAGTTATTCTCTATGACAAAAGTGTTTAGAAAAGTATTTTGGTAATGAATTTTTAAGAAGTCGGTTCTTTAAGTTTTCAGGAAACTAGAGAGATGGTTTGTTGGAAAAAAAAAACATACTACAAAGTTAACATAGACTCGTCAGTATTTGTCAGCAAGTCATAACCTGATGATATGAGTTTTAGGGAAATATAATTGTGAGATTTGTATGTAAGTAATACATTCTACACTATTGGTCTTATTGATCAAATTTCAGGACACAAGTTATAAAAACATCTTTTTACATAATGGTTGTGTTACATGCTAGCAAAATTAAGATATTTAAAATACTCTCACAACTTTTATGAATATCAATCGATTTTGCACACATATACATACATAATGAAAAGAGTTTAAGTAAACATTTTTGGAATAGTTTCTAATTTGGTCATACCGTTTGTAAACAGTTATTAAAGTTTAAAAGAAGTCACTTCAATTTATTTTTTCTCATAATTTTGAATAACCGTTGCTCATAAGTTTTTTTTTCCTTAATACGAATCGACGATTTGTGCGAAATAATTTTTTGGGCGCTTTTTCTGATTAATAATAAGATACTTTTTTGCGAACTTTGTTAAATAAACCAAAAACCTACATTGAAAACAATAATAAATTAAGTTATCTATCAACATTATGTACTTGGAATACTTGTAGAAATTATAAGTAAACCTGACTTTATGAAACTACATAACCTTTTATGTTCTAGAAAGCAAAATCGGGCGGAAATTAAATCGAACAATGCTACCGTTATTTCGAAAATGGAGGAGGTTGCACAACATATGTTCGCGTAACTCAAAAACGCTTTAACTTATTGCAAAAACTAAAAAAACCGAAATTCCGCAAATTTCCGTACGTTAGAATTCGAAGTACATAAAAAAGCTTATGGGGGATTTCATGTCAAGTGACCCAACTTTTAAAATCAATATCTTCTGATTTGGATGAAATTTGCACCAAGGTTAGTCCTATTGGAAAGAAGTTTAGACACAAGATCGGTCAAAAAGTATCTGAGTTAGAGAGATCAAAGTTTGACATTTTGGCCGAAAAGGTGATTTTTCTCATCCATATAACTTATAACCTATTGGTGTTAGAAACATTTGTCCAAAGCTTCTTTTTTAGTAGGGTATTTAATTAATCGATGTTTTGTATTAATCAATTAATCGCACGAATAATTATTTGAGGTAAAAATTTAATCGAATAATAATCGAACAATTTAATATTATGTCTTTTGTTTTGCTGAAACTTGATATAGAAAATATTCTTTCATTTACACTGTGTGTAATTTCTTAAGTCATGGCAAAATAACCATATGCAAACACCACTACGTGATAAAAGACAAAAAAATACCCTTGTCTCCCAGTTTTGCCCAAAGTCATGCACTTTTTTTTATGGGCCCCAAATATTTGGGGTCTCGGTGTCATTTTTGCAAAAAGTGATACTTTTCTCAGGCCCATATCTTGCAAGCCGTTTAGAATTTTGAATTTACCATCTGAGATCTTGCCATAAAGAACAAAAATTGTGAACATATAAAATCAAAAAAAACTTCATCTTCAAGATAAAAATCGCAAAAAACTTAAAAAAATTGGATTTTTTTTATGCCTTTGCCCCTGTTCAGGTCCATAGGTAGCAAACCGTTCAAAATTCAAGGAAACAATCAGCTACAAAAATGTACCCAAGATCTGAATAAACAACTTTCTAAAACAAATGAACGTCCTGGGAATGATTCTTAGCACCGTTAACGTAACCGCAAAAGTGAAAATTTTCCTGAAAATTTGGTTCGAGAAAAACAAATGAAATTAAAAAATTTTTGGGAAATTTTTCACTTATGCGGCTACCTAACCGCTACATAAACGGTATTAAGGTAAAAAATCGAATTTTCGGGAAATTGTTCACTTTTCGGCTACCTAAACGGTGCTTAGAATCATTCCTAGGAAGTTTATATGTTCTTAAAAGTTGTTCACTGAGATCTTAGGTACATTTTTGTGGCTGATTGTTTCCTTGAATTTTGAACGGTTTGCTACCTATGGACCAGAACAAGGGGAAAAAGGTAAACAAAATCGAGTTTTTTAAAGTTTTTTGCGATTTTGATCTTGACGATGATCTTATTCTTATTTTATATGTTCACAATTTTTGCTCTTTATGCAAGAGCTACAACAAAATCGAGTTTTTTAAAGTTTTTTGCGATTTTGATCTTGAAGATGATGTTTTTCTGATTTTATATGTTCACAATTTTTGCTCTTTATACAAGAGCTACAACTTTGTAAAAGGTAAATCAAAATTCCGAACGGAGCCTGAGAAAATTATCACTTTTTTGCAAAAATGCCACCGAGGCCCAAAATCTTTGGGGGCCCATAAAAAGAAAAGTACATGACTTTGGGCAAAACTGGGAGACACGGGTCTTTTTTTTTGGTCTTTTATCACGTAGTGGTGTCCGTATCGTGTTGCACTGTGTTATTTTTGACGGTGGAGAGATTGATTTAGAAAATATTATTTCACGTTAGAACTAAAGTAAAGCGTTATAAAGCATTTACAATTAATTTCTCGGTCGCTTTTCACGTCATTTCTAAAAATCGGTATTCTTCTATTATGCCACTTGAATCTCTTATTGATTTTTTAACAATTTTAATAGCCTTGTTAATGTCTATTTTCATTAATTTAAAAAAATCATCTTCTTTATCTGAGTCATTGTGGTATAAGTCTTTACTAAAAATTCTTAAAATAAATTTGATTTCAGTCTTTGTATAATATTTTTAAAAATTGTTACTTGAAGGAAATGTTTCTGAGTTAAGACACAATAAAAGGGTATTTAAAATGTACCGGCTTGTTTTTTTTACATAAAAGATAAAAAAATAATACTGTGAAAAAAAACAAATTTTCGATTAATCGACATAAATTATTCGAATTATTCGTTAATCAAAAACAAGCAATTTTAAATGGTTAATCGCTTGAAAACTCAATTAGAAAGCTTTTTTTAGCCTTGGTGCAATTTTCATCCGAATCCGAAGACCGGTGTTTTGAAAAGTTGGGTCACGTGACATCAAATCCCCCTTATGTATATTTTAATGAACTTTCAAAACAGTGTTGTTTTTAAAAGTTGTTCGTTTTTAATTTTACTTGAATTCGATATCCAGAATAAAGTCGAATAATGGTTTAAAATTTTTAATCATGCACAGAAAAAATTCTCCAACATTTATCACTAATTAAGGCATTTATAAAAAATAATATCAGATTTAATTAAAAGTTTAATCAAATAAATTAAATGTTTAATCAAGTAAATTAAACGGATAATCAATTTAATTAAACATTTAATTTGTTTACTAGTGCAAATTTAATTAATTTTTTAATTAATATCACAAATTTTTTAATTGAAATCGATTTTTATTTTTTCCTGTGTGGCGATTTTAAAGTTAAATGCAATGAAGGCTAGGAAAGGATTGAATTTGGTTTATTTAATTGCAATCTAAATCATCTTACCATTTATTGGAATCGGTCTATATTTGACCATACCTCCCATACAAATACATACATACAACTCCCGAAAAAAAAGCCTTTCAATACCATTGACATCAAAAGTGATGATAATAACTTTTTCAATACCTACTTTGTCATGAGATAATGTTGTGCTGGTAGGTCTGAAATTCACCATAGGTCTCATAAAAACCCTCATCCTAAAATCACATAAACGCAAACAAATCTCAAAACGATAAAGATATCGTCAGCTTAGAGTGTAAAGCTGCTTAATCCAGTTTTAACAGCATATGACAGCTTGATACTGTTCGAAAGTTAAGAGAAGCTGCATCGAGTAAGACAAATATTTGGGACATAATAGAATATTACAAAAAAAATCTAATGTATATTGGTCTGCTTCTTAAGGTAGAAATAGAAATCATTAGAAGTTTCTTTTCTGCCCTGTGAAATTTGCTAGAAGTCAGCTAGGTTTACACTTTAAGCCAACGATATCTAAATAATATCCGACAAAAAAACTTTTAAATGAATCTTAACCTTAAAACATAATTTTTTTTCTGCCGGGCCAATGATTGCCCATGGGTCCCAAATAGGGTACACTCTCGAAAATTAGTTTTTTATTACTGTAGTATATGGCATCATATGGACGGGCTTGACGAACTATGTTTTCTTACTTGTAAAAAATTTGTTATTGTAAATGAACCACACAAATAAGGAAAAAAAGATTTAAGTTCAATTGGACCATAACGGTCGCTCAAAAATTTTAAGTTCACCATACACCCCCAGGCCCCAAAAAGATTTTTTTTTGTTCAGCTGGTAGTAGAAAAAGCCAAGGCTTCGATGTCCTCCGTGATTTAGAAAGCAGTGCTCAACGTCTCCAAAATTTTAAAAACTTAATTTTCCTTTTTTAAGATGTTGTTTTTATGAAAGAAATAATAAAGAAAATTCATTAAAATTTTAAAAGTTAGTACTGGCATTTCTTTATTCAAAAGATTCATGGTCCTTTATTCACCAAGACAGCTAGCAGCCATTAAAAAAGCAGTGAAATTTTAAACATCACCACAGTAAATGCTTTATTAGTTGCCTTAGGAAGAAAAAAGCAGCCCAGAGGCGTTTATGTGGAAGTAATAAAGCTGTCTCTACTAGCTCTTGGTCATACTGAAGATAAATTTCATTGGAGAGCTCCTGGTGCAGTACACCTTGGATGGCAAAATTAATACACAACATCCAATTGTTTCGAAGGGAAGGCGATTTCAAAACCGCAGTTTGAACGCTTTGTGAACTTTGGAGCTCTTGTATTTATATGTAAAATATTGAAAGTCTCTATGGCTACAAACGCAGCTTGGGCAGACCTTTCTCTTTGGAAAGACATGATAAATTATGCAATTATTAGTCCTTTAATAAGTGAAGTGGTTAAAAATTGCACAAAATCCTAGCTTTTGTACCTCGCGTGCGAGTTATTTGGCTTAAATTTATTCTTAGAGAAAGTACCAAATAAGGCAAAGGGGGCAGTTGGCGAGAATATAGTGGGTGGGCCTACGTACCGAACGATTAGAGAAGATTCGTCACTTGTAACTGACTAAGCCCTTTTTGTCTGATTTTTCCAACAAAAGATCATTGCGACTGTTCGACAAGTTAACAATAAATTCAACTTTTCTTTCAATTATATTCCTGATATTTTTATGATAAACTAACTGTAAACTTCACGATGTTGAAAGAACGTTTTTTTTTTGCTTTTGTTTTAAATATAGTTATGCAAAAGAAATAGTTCTTTCCCATTTAGTGAAATAGGCAGTAAATTTAAAATAAACGTTTTTCCCTTTCCCCTGCTTTTCCCTTTCTTTAATGATTTATTGTTGCTATAAATTCTTTCAAGAAAGTCATGTAAGTACTTTTACATGATTTCAAACACTCCCCCATTGAAAAAATATCAACCCGGTTAATTTAAAACTGAAAACACATTCTTATTGAAAACTTTTTTTTTTGCCAACCTTAACAATTTTTACTTTTTTGTTTCAATCTTTTACATTTCGTTAGAAAAGTTTTGCATATTTTCACATTTTTTATTACTTTTTCTGAATGAATGACTTAAAATAGAACACATTCACATACAACAACAGCAAAAAAGCTTAAAATATTTTTGTTGAATTTCTCTTTTGTTAGGAAAAAAAAACTTTTTCTTTATCATGTTTCAACAGTGGCCAATTTAATATTTTCTTTCTTGTTTGTCTTTGGGGCAAATGTCCAGACCGGTTCCAAAAATCAACAATCCAAGTGTCCATATACTAAATGGCAATTTAAGACTTGTTTAAAGTCCTTTTACCGCAATCAATGAAAAATACAATGAACAAGAACGAACAAGGAAAGGAGTAAAACGATTTTTGTATTTTTTTCCTTTTTTTATTCTTAATTTAACATTTTTTTTTTTTATAACGAACACATTTAAAATCCCTAAAATTCAAGCAGAAGGTAAATAAATAAGAGTTAAGATTGGGTTTGCATGTGCAAAATATGTGTGTGTGTGTATGTACAATGTGTTTGTCATGACGGATGTGTATGTTACCAACCATATTTGTAGGCAGTCAACCGTAAACTTTCTTTGATTTTCTTCTATATACAGTGCAACCTCGGTAAACGCAAACAATAGAAATTAAGGCCGTGCGTTAACCGAGTCCAAAATTTCTGTGCCTATTTTTCTATTAAAGAGCTTATGTCAAAAGAGGTAAAAGGTTTATTAAAGGAACACACGTAAGCTTTTTAAATAAATGCATTTATTTTAAATTTAGAAAAAAACCAATAAAATCAAATAAGTTTTAAAATTAAAAAAGAAATACATGTTTTAATGTATGTAAATTTGTAATGACAGTTTGAATCAAGTTTAAGAATCATATTTTAATGAAAAAAGTTTGAAATTTTCGCTCGCGTATTTTTCAGGATATATTTTTTGATCTGCAGTTTCTCGAAGCTTTTTCAAGACCAACCAAACAACAGATAGTTATTTTCATGCGCCCATTGAACACAAAATTAAAAGCTTTTGATAGCATTCTGGCGTAAATTTGTTTAGGGTATTGGAGCTAAAATAACATTTTACTGCATGTTATTGTGGTAATAATTGGCAATTAAATAAACCATGTGAAAGTACGTCTGTAGTTTTTAATATATTTAAAATAGGAATAGCTTATCCCATCAACAATTAATATCACTGTTTTTATCATTAATTAAAATTGGGAACTAAGCACGAATAACAAAATCTTTTAAAATTAAAATTTTGTATTCCCAAAAATTATTTTGATAATAAACTGGCTGCGCACGGTCTGAAAAAACTTAACTGGCAACATGCTTTTGCAAGTTGTTTTTGTTTTCATTTTGTTTTTTTAACCTACTTACAACTACAATTAATGTTGGAAGAATTTCAATCAATTGTAGTGGGGAATGTAAAACGCCCGGGAGACTATCAAATAAATACATCAATCACATAGTTGTGTGCGTGCAGTCGCTCTTTTTCGGGTACACAAACGCGTTGTCGGCAATGCTTGATGAAAATCAAAAAGTTTTTATTTTTTTATTTGATGGCTGATTATTTGATAGTCTCCAGTTGTGATTGACAAAAAAATTGTATTTGCTTTGTGTATGTTGTCATGTACGGAAGAATAAACGAAACGAACCCTATGAAATCAAAATTACAAATGTTGATTGACGGGTTTATTTGTACGTCTCCAAAAAAGCCTCAAATAAACGACACTAACACATATGCACTGATTGACGGGTTTATTTGAAAGTCTCCAGAGCCCTTAAGGAGAGATAAACTCACTGTTTATTGTTGATGTTTTGGTTTAAACTTTGATATTGTTACAAGTAGAACTGTTGCTTATAAGTCTTATACGCTTAACAGTTTTATTTGGTTTAATATCTTTAGTTTTTCTAAAATCTTTATGGATGAAGTTTCCTTCCTGAGCAACCAGTGAAATGCGCATAGGAATAGCTTATCCCATCAACAATAAATTTCAGTGTTTTTATCAATAATAAAAATAGGGAATTATGCACGAATAACAAAATCTTTTAAAATTAATATTTCTAAAAATCTAAAGTAAAAATGAGCAAAAGAGAACAAAAACTACTCTTGGCTTGTAAAGTTGCGTTAATTAATGGTTTGTTTTTTGCAAAGCAGCGTTAACAGAGTCACCAATGTTTAGAAATTAGCTGTTGCGATTATCGAGGAGTTGCGTTTAGCGAGGGCTGCATTAACCGAGGTTACATTGTATTTTTTGTTTTGAAAATTTTGCCAAGAATTTCTTTAAAAGTATGTGTGTGCTCGTGTTTGTTGTGTATGTGTGTGTGTGTATCCATGCGTGCAATTGTTTTTGTGTTTTTGAACAACATAAAGGCTTAACAAACATAATGAGTAGAAAAACAAGTGAATAGATAATCTACAATCTTTTTGATCAAATTTATAAGAAAAATAAAAAAAAAAGAATTACGAGCAACCCAAAAGCTGTGCAAAGAATGTTGTGACTACTGCACGTAGATGGTGACAGTGTGGTGGCTGTATAAGGGACACTGATTGGTTTATTGATAAAATTGTAACAGTACACAGAAAAATTCCCTAAAATTTTTGTTCAATTAAACCATTAATCAAAAATTAAAAGAGTTTTAATTTAAGATTTAATCAGATGAATTAAACGTTTACTTATATCAACAACATAACCTACTGCAGAAAATGTTGTTAATATCACAAAATATTTAATTGATACTATTAATTTGTTTACTGGTGTAAATTAAATTAATTTTTTAATTAAAATTATACATTTTTTTAAATGAAATTTATTTTGTTTGGCCTGTGTACAAAAAAAGTAGTTGCTTTTAATGGTAATCCTGTGTTTTTTATATAATCAAATGTATACTGTACCATAGTGAAATAATAATGATTTAAAATTTGCTAAAAAAAAAATCCCGTTTTCAAGGTATTCATCAAACAAATATTCAAATGAAGAAAATTGCCGAAAAATTCACAGTTTTTCCTATGTTTGATCAATAAGAAAATAGTACATTGTGCGACCCTGATATAAAGTTTTGAGTATGATTGTAATCATGTGTATATGCGAGAACATAAAGAATGTGAATTTATAAAAATGTATGAGTGTTCATTGTTAGGCTAAATAACAAGTACATGTGCAATTGAGTCAGTGTGTGTAAGGAATTTTATACTGACAAAAGAATACCAAATGAAAAAAGTATTGTATGTGAATACAAGGCAGGAGTAACTTGTTAGGAATTTTGGGGTTTTTCCGGTTTTTAGTCTAAGTAAGTTAAAGTAAAGTACTAGACTGACTCACTCACATGATAAGTGTGTTTATTGTATAGGTACTGATATTGCTTATATAACGTGTAAACGAAGAAGCAGTATGTGAAGACATAGTTTATATCAAAGCGGACTAGTTGTAGTATTGGGTCCTTTAGTAGTGACAACGTTTATTATTATGGACAAAATAAAAGTAAAGTAGCCTTTGTCATCTATCATAGTTTGAAACAACAGGCTTAGCTAAAGCTAACGTTCTACAACGACTACTTTGTTTGCGATTACGTAGATTTTCCCATAAAGCGTCTGCCGCGATGGTTTTGACAACGAGCCAAATTCTCTTATTTAGACGAGGGAGCAACCTTTAGTTATGTAAAGCGTGTTTTTTAGAGTGTCGCAACTTTAAGTTGGCATCACTGCTTTATTTGAGCGCCCATTTAACAGCTGAAAGTTGCCAATATTTATTTAGTTTGCTTTGAAATTTCATTATGAATCGACTTAAGCTATTCTAACTCATCAAACTCATCGTGCACTTCTTCCATTTTATGGCGTACATAAACTTCCTTCAGAGCGGAAAATTCAAAGAACAATAGATCGTTTTCTGACCACATTTACTGTTACTGATAATGTGCATTCCGTGAGACGCCGAACAGTGCGCACTGAAGAAGCTGTAGCCTCTGTACAGAAAGGCATTAGAGACGATCCTAAACAAACAATTTGTCGCTGTTCTCAGCAACTAGGGTTGTGCCATTCCACTTTATGGAAGATTTTACGAAAGGATATCGGCTTAAAAGCTTTCAAGATTCAACTTGTTCAGGAATTAAAGCCAAACGACCATCGTATGTGCCGCCAATTCGGCGAATGGGCTGAAGCACAAATTGATATCGATTTTGAATTTCCATTCAAAATTTAATTTTCCGATGAAGCCCATTTCTGGTTGAATGGGTACGTAAATAAACGGAATTGTCGCATTTTGAGTGAAGAGAATCCACAAGCTTTTTTCGAAACATCATTATATCCACAGAAAATTACTGTTTGGTGCAATTTATTTTCTGGTGGCGTCATTGGCCCATATGTCTTCAAAAACTATGATGGTCAAAATGTTACTGTCAATGGTGAACGGTAATTTCGTGGCATTAATCTTGATGATATTTGGTTCCAACAGGACGGAGCCACATTGATTTACATTGATTTACTCAAAGAAACTCTTGATGAAAAAATAATAATTTAATTAATTAATTCGCCACCAAGGTCGTGTGATTTTACCCCATTGGCTTATTTTCTTTGGGGTTACGTTAAGTCACTTGTCTACGTCGATAAACCACAAACAATTGAACACCTGGAAATCAATATTCGAAGAGTTATCGGCGTAATACGGCCGCAAATGCTGTGAAAAGTTGTTTACGAGGCAGAATTTTATTTGGAAAACGTTGCTGCTTGTTTCACAATTTTAAACGCATAGAATTTTATATAAAAAGTATTGTAAAAACTGAGAGTTTTTTATATAAATTTTCTATGCGTTAATGTTAGGAAAACTTGAAAGAGGCAGAAATTGTTTGGTGTAGACTTCATGTCGGCGGTATCATCACACATTTTCATTTTTTTTTTGGTTAATGAAAACTGCGGTTGCAACAAGGCCTTGATAGGGGAGTATTTTTTTTTACTTTCTCGACGCTACGAAATGGGGCGATCTATGGTTGCAATAGGACGGTGCAATGTGCCACAAAGCGTACGATACAATCGCATTAATAAAGACCAAATTCAGCGACCGCGTTATTACCCGTAAAGGTGCTCGCAAGTCGTCGCCTCGTTCATGCGGTTTAGCCCCTTTAGACTTTTTTCTTTAACATCACATTAAAACAACGTAAGAAAAGATGTAGACAAACATCGAACGCAAAATTCCTAGCATATCAGCAGATTTTTTCCCGCGAGGAAATTGCTTCCGTCACGGATATTTAAACGATGTCGTATGCAATTTCATCGATTTTACTTTCGTTTAAAAAGCAATCATTTCCATAACTAGCCTTCAATTTAATTGCAAAAACAAAACGCGTTGCTCTTAATAGAATACCCTTTATATATTCTAGTATACAGTACATACAAAATGTTAGAAAGAAAAAAATTGGTTAAACATTTTTGTATGTTGATGACTTAGTGCAGCTGTTATTTTTGTATTTTTATATCCTGTCTCTAGACCACAAATCGCATTTTGTTACAAAATGGTATAAAAATAAAACTTTTTTTTTATTTTGGATTTTTAAGGTTAAATTCAATATAACTTTTCGTTCACCCCAGTAGTTTTGGTATGTCTATTATAAGTAGGGCTTATTTGGTTTAAGACTTTAACTAAACTAAACCTATTGATACGTGCCTTTGGATGGATGATTTGCTACTTTTTGTTGATTCTTTTCCTTTTCTTCCTATAAGTTTTTTAAAAATCAATGAAAAATTGTTCGTGCTGTGGCACAGAGCAAACACGAACAATGGAATATTTTCCAAACATTATAAAGATTTTTTTACGATGTTTGTTATTTTTTTATGCTCGTTTTAAGAAATACTAGCAATTTTTTTGGAGCAACTTTGATGACATGCAAAACATGTTTTTTATATACGATTAATGAAAAATAAAAAATTTTTTTTTTAGTAAATTTAAGAAGTTTTTACTTTTATGGAGGTAAGTGAAAGAGGGTTCCTTTCAAAATTTAATGTTAAGTTTTGTTTTCGTAGTTGGGTAATAAAAGTAGAAAATTGTTTTCTTAACAACAACTTTCTTTACATGAAAGTAGGCTTGCTTTATTGTTCAGTTTTCAAACAGGTTACTTGTAAATGTTTGTCAAAAGTCTTTAAGAAAAATCCTTTAATAACAATAAAAATATATGTATTAAGATTCTTATAAAACAATTTTGTTTTCTTAGAGTCCATAAATTACGAAAATATCAATATTTTTGATTATATATTTACCCCCATATTCATAAAAAATATTTGTATTTTATTGGAGGTTTATTGAACGAATTTCCTATGAAAATGTGTTCAATAAACCTTCAATAAAATTTAAATATTTTTTATGAATATGGGGGTTAATCTATATATATAAAAATAAGTTGCATTGTGTAAGTAATTGATGTTCTCTGTAATGCGTGAACGTGGAAGGTGACGTCAATACCAAGGTTTGTATGTATCAACGATCTTCAAATCATCGTGCCGAAGTTATCTTGCCGTATATCACAAAAAAATTTTTTTCAGAAATCGAATCTTAATGTTCAAATTTTTATACACAAACGTAAAAAATGTCGTCCAATATTTTTTGTCAGATATTGTGTTTAAATTTCTTTATCGATTTATGTATTAATATCCAAAGCAGTGTTCGAAAATAAACAGTACATTATTTAGCGTTCGGCTCACACACCGAAGAACGATATCTATTTTTTTAGTGTTTGTGTAAACATACACAAACCTTAATACCGTTCGTAACTATTTTCAAGAAAGAACCGAACATTATATAATGTTCGGTTCTTCGTTAAAAAACAGAACAATTGTAGTAATACTGTAGAAAAACATTATATTTTAATGTTCTATAATGTTTTATTCGTGTGTGTATTTTGTTTTTGTAAAAAATGTTTGGTTTTTTTTTATCAGCAAAAAGCGACGAACATTAACGAGCCGAACCGAACACATTGAAGTTCGTGGATTTTCAAAAAAAACCGAACGGAATTTAATGTTCTCATCATTTGTTGAGTATGATGAAAACAGCATTATTTTTGTGTTCGAAAGATGACAAACAGGGAAACGTTATTTTTTTAATGAATTTCTACACAAACACTATTAGCGTTTGTGTTTTCCACAAATCTACCGAACCGAACATTAAAGAACGATATTTAGTGTTTATTTTCGAACACTGATCCAAAGTCATAGAAAACAATTTTTTAAGTTATAGCCATTGTCACGTCCGAAAAAATTTTTTTTGTCGTATACGCCACTTTTTGCGATATATTTTTTAGTTTGTGGGATATAAGTCAAAATAAGGTATTAACAAACTACATTCACGTGTTTCACCAATATTGAAAATTAAATTATAATTACCCAGCCAGCAAAATACTCCGACATTGTCTGAATCAGACATTTTGTGCAATTGTCTGACTTCATTCTTAGAGACTTCGTTCAGATTTCTGTCAGACATTGAATATACCTACTGTCTGGCCGATTTCTGATCGATTTCGCATGGATATATCGAGGGGAAATTATGTACAGATATTCCAACAGAATTCCGACGGAATTCCTTCAGAATTGTCTTACGAGACTTATTATTTTTTTTAAATAATGACAATTGTCATTCAATTGAAAATAATTTTAATGTTATTTTTTTTGTTCAAGATGAAAAGCATTAAAAAGGGAAGTACGTGTAAAATTTATAATTATGCATGTACTTTTACATATTTTGCAATACAATTATTTCTTTCAGCTATCAGCTGGAAAGCAGCAAGAATCTCGGCTAACACATCGAACTTCCCATGCCTTTTTTATTAGATTTCTGTTAGATATCTATCAAAAATGCCGACAAAAAACGAGAATTTCCCACGACATGTCTGTCAGAATTCGTGTCAACCACTTCATACATTTTTGGGTCAGAAATCTGACAGAATTTTTATACGATTCCGACTTTTTTGCCGACGTTTCTCTCAGATATCTGAACGACGTCGGATTATTTTGCTGGCTGGGTATATAATCGAATTTCCTTATGTATGAATAATTTTATGGTTTATTATTACCTGAGGGTGGTCCATAATCAGAAATGTAAAAATCATTTATTTTTGAATTAATTTGTAAGTTATTCATGCACTGAATTAGCAAATTTTGAATTAATTCTTTTCACACAAAAAAATGAATTGAATTAAATTTGAGTCAATTCATTTCAATTGGGCAAAATGAATTGCAATTCATTTTTAATTCAAATATATTGCAATTTATTTCCAATTCATTTGAATTGACTTTGAATTAATTCAAATAAGTTAATGCTCATGCTGATAGGATTTTCGCAGCTCCCTACTAATTCAAGTCATATTCTGCCGTTACCTGCTAATTACAGTACATCATTGGAATTTCTATTCTTAATATTTTCTATGCCTTTCGACGATTATCTCGTACTAGGTGATATCCGAAATGAGTGTAATGCTGTCTGATATAATAAAATTAATTTGATAACAAAACGGGAGCAATGATTCTTCGCATTAACATTTTCAAAATCAATTCAAATGAATTGGAAATGAATTGCAATTCATTTTTTCTAACTCATTTGAATTAATTCAAAGTCAATTCAATTCAAATGAATTGGAAATGAATTGCAATTCATTTTGCTTAATTCAAATAAATGACTCAAATTTCATTCAATTAATTTTTTGTGTGAATTCAAAATTTAGCTAATTCGTAATGAATTAAAATCAAAAATGAATGATTCATTTATATCTCTGACCATAATGCACGATGTTAATTGTGAGTGACACCGTAACGTCAAGTTTTTATCCAACTTAATTTAACGTTTCTTCGTATCAGTGCCAAATTCAACCATGGAGAGGTAAAATATTGAGCAGCGCGTTAAGATTGCTGAAACCTTTTACGAAAATGGGCGTTCAAATCAAAAATACATTTTGTACACATCTTGATTTTTTTGGTCAGCATAATCGATCAATTGTGAGCAAATTTTAGCAAACCGGCTCTATAGGAAATGTGAAAACGCCTGTGCATACGTGCTTGGTGCGGTTTATGGCCAGGCGGCATCATCGGGCCTTACTTTTTTGCAAATGAGGTATGCCAAGCAGTTACTGTGAATGGTGTTCGCTATCGCGAGCAAAAAACGGATTTCTTTTTTCCAGAAATTGAGGATATGGACCTGGACGATAAGTTGTTCCAAAAGAATGTGTCACACGGCCAACGAAACAATGGGTTTTTGCACGAGAAATTCAATGGCCATGTTAATTGGCCGTCAGGATCATATGATTTGACACCGTTGGCCTTCTTTCTTTGGTTATATTTAAAATAAAAAGGAAACATTTTAATGTTAATAATTCGTTAAGCTCAAGGTCAGGTTTTTTATATTTTTTTATTTATTTAAAAAATGTTTTCCAATATTTCGAAATCCACTGGATCTCATCTTCAGTTTATATGTTTTATGACACAGTGGGACAAAATGTATTCATTTAATGTTAAAATTATGTTTTTATATTTTGTTAATTATAATTGTAGTACCCTGAAGATGAGATCCAGTGGATTTCGAAATATTGGAAAACATTTTTTAAATAAATAAAAAAATATAAAAAACCTGACCTTGAGCTTAACGAATTATTAACATTAAAATTACAACAAAAGGTCGAACAACACACATATTGAATAAAAAGGAAACAATTCAGTATCTGAAGGATTAGATAATTTGACACATTTAGGACATTGAACATCAATTATGTCTCAGAGCCATTGAAAATATGGACCATCGGACAGACGTATGCTACCGAAGCCGCGACGAGCATTTGGCCGATATTTTGTCTCACACATAGTTGTCATAGATGCTTCTAAAATAATAACAAATATTCATAAAATTCTTTGAAATCTTTTTTTAAATAACATTGTGCATTATGGTTCGACCACCCTGAATATTTAAAAATAACAGTAATATTAATAAGATATTCTCTTTTTCGTAACATGCCTGATATACTTTGTTCACATACAACAAGACAACGCAAGATTTTTTTAATTGAAAGTTTTCATACTTTTTTTTGTCGTACATCCACAATTATGCTACATACGATATTATAACGCACTAAATTTTTCGCAAAAGTGGATATACAACAAAATGGCTTCGTAATATCGACTCCTTTGCGCGAAATTATCGTATGTTACAAAAACCAAATTTTACCGGAGAGCCATTTTTCTACTTTTCTCTGCTATCACTTGCAATATAAAAATGAATATATACATTCAATTTTTGGAGCAACGAAGTCGAATTCGCCTACAATATTTTGTCAGGCGACGTCTCTTTGGATGCAGAACAAGATTGCATCAAAAAATCAATTTCCAAAAAATTGGCATATACGATAATTTCGCGCAAATGGGTTGATATCTCATTAACCATAAGAGAATGAGACGTGAGGATTGCGCAAATCGACAGATCTGTTAAATTTGCCACAGGAAACGGTCTTATCTCATTTTTCTTTAGTTTTAGTTTTGTGATATACGACAAGATAACTCCGGAACGACGAAATTTGTATTAGTTCAGGAGTTATAGCCATTTAAGTGAACACTGCATTCATTCCGAAACATGTATTTTTTCGCATGGAAATTTTTTGAATTTGACTTAATATTTTGAAAAACTGAAATTCAATTAGTTTTTAAATTCATTACAATTCGAATTTAGTCAAACCATTACTTTAATTTAACTACTTATTTAGGTATTGTAAATCACATCTTCATAAGTTATAGCCATTTAAGTGAACCCTGCTTTCATTTCGAAACATGTATTTTTCGTGCATGAACATTTTGCAAATTTAAGTCAATATTTTGGGAAACTGAACGGCGTCTTCTGGTATTGCAGCCACTTTCTTAGATGGTGGTCGCACAGCACATTCTGCTTTAAAATTGCCATTGAATTATCAAGTTAATGAAACTCCCACATGTAACGTTTCAAAAACATCTGGAACGGCAAAATTATTGAAACGTTGCGGTATCACTATTTGGGTGAATGCATTATGGCGAATAAGAAATCTGTTGAAGCATTCGAAAGAACAATGAAAGACCTTCGAGGTAATCCAGAGTTGTTTGATGGTGCCTTGATTTTATAGATCGACAGCTGCCGATGAAATTAACGCTTGCTTAAAGTCTTCATGCTTACATTTTAACTCACTACTAACGTTCGTGTTCAGTTCCAGAATGATCCATCTGCTGATAAGTTCTCTACACAATTGCTGAAAATTGGGAATGGTGCAATGCCTGTTAATGACACTGGATTGATAACATTGCCAGATGATGTTTGCCATTTCGTACAGTCAAAAGAGGAATTGATTGAAAGTGTGTTCCCTAACATAGCACAAACATATACATGCCGTACATGGTTGAGTGACAGAGCAGTTTTAGCGGCAAAGAACAAAGATGTTAGTGAATTAAATATGGCTATACAAACAAAGATTCCTGGCGAATTGGTTTCGTACAAGTGTGTGGATACTGTTACCAATGTAGAAGATGTTGTGAATTATCCAACAGAATTTTTGAAGTCGTTGGATTTACCAGGTTGGATTTACCTCCGCATAATCTCCAATTGAAAGTTGGAGTCACTATAATTACATTACAACCCCGTTTGTGTAATGGCACAAGACTTGCTATTGAAAGGTTGATGGCTTATGTAATTGAAGCTACTATTTTAACTGGAAAACTCAAAGGCGAAGATGTATTCATTCCACGCATCCCAATGACTCCGTCTGATATGCCATTTGATTTCAAACGACTTCAGTTTCCTGTTCGGCTTGGGTTGCGGTTACTATTAATAAGGCGCAAGGCCAATCGTTAGGAATTTGTGGAGTGATTTAGCGAATCCAGTTTTCTCACATGGACAGTTGTATGTAGCATGTTCGCGCGTTGGCAATCCATCGGTTTTGTATATTTACACCGAAAATGGAAAACCACAGAGCATTACAATAAAAACAATTTATCACTGATTTAAATGTATTCGAATTGATTTCTGATTTTCTTTTTTGCACTACGAAGTGTAAAATATATAGACATAAAACTTAAAAAGCCCTGAAGGAAACCAGGTTGCAAGTCGCTCCAAGTCATTATTTTGGTGACTTCTTGTCGACTTTGGAAACAAAGTGTATACACTTTTATATTTGCCTTTAATACAAAAAATTAATTTTTTTCAAAAACAATTGAGAAATATAATTTCCAGTGTTCGAAAATAAACAGAACATTATTTAGGGTTCGGCTCACACGCTTAGGAACGATATCTATTTTTTTTAGTGTTTGTGTAGACGAACACAACCCTTCATACCGTTTGTAACTTTTTTTTAAAAAAGAGCCAAACATTAAATATTGTTCTGTTTTTCGGCAAAAAAAGAACAATTATAGTGATACTGTAGACAAGCATTATATTTTAATGTTCTATAATGTTACTTTTTCAAATCGATTAAGAAATGAAGAAACAAAAACTTTTAGAAACGAATAGTTTGTGTGTGTGTTGTGCACGCGTTTTGTTTGTGTTAATTTTTTGCATGATTCTTATTTTTTTTCGTATGTTTATTTTGTTTATGTAAAAAATGTTTGGTTTGTTTTTTACCAGCCAAAAGGCCGCTTAGCACAGCTGAAACGAACGAACACTAATGAGCTGAACCGAACACAATGAAGCTTCTGATTAAAAAAAAACCCCCCCCCCCCCCCCACGGAATTAAATGTTGTTGAGTTGGATAAGAACAGTATTATTTTTGTGCTCGAAGATGACAAACGTTATTTTTTTATTGATTTACTACACAAACACTATAAGCATTCGTATTTTCCAAAAATCTACCGATGTTTATTTTCGAACCATTTGCAATTTTCAACTACTTTAAAAAAATACCAAAATTGGACCCAACAATCCGAAATGATTTTAGCCCTATGCTTAGAAAAGTGTTGCGATTACTATTATAAAAGGCTTGTTAAAAGTTGCTTAATAATGAAAACTGATGCCTTGCGATAATATTAAGTGTTTTTAAATAATTTTAGCTATGAAGCTAGAATAAGCTTACAGAAAAGTACTTTTATAATCTTTAATAAGACCAAAATGTTTGCGAGCACTCTGTTAAAATTTATATGGCATATTTACAGCAAGTTTTTTACTTGTATAACATTTAAAATTTACTTTTTTAAACTGTGCACTGTTTAAAACACTTCACTCTTCGAACAAAACACAAAGACTGAAAACTTTAACCAATAATACAAAATTTGGGCACGCGTTAATTAACAGCACTTATAAAACTTTTGCGATAATAAGTCATTTGCAATCATATTTGTTGTAGGAAATCTCTTATGATAAGTTTATTCTACAACTTATTTACCTTTAACCTCATGCAGAGAAGCAAATTTCTAAAACCTTCCAAAAAAAATTTCTTAAAAAAAATTTTTTTTTTTTTTTTTTTTTTTGTAGTTATACAATATTCATGTATTGATTTTTTCTATGTTTACATAATAGTTTTAACTTTATACACTATTGGTTGAAATAAACCTTAGGTTAAATGCTCGCGATGATTTTCCCAGTGGATAAATATCCTGTACAACTTTTATTGCTCTCTCTGCACATACTTTTAATACTTCTTGTGATTTTTTTAATTTTGCATGAATTTTGATTGGAAATGATATATTTTTGAAAACTCCTTTTAGAAATAATAATCTTGGCATTTAGTGATGGTACAATCTATGAAATTCGGATCATTGCTTATATTTTTATATCGCTTTAAGCATAAGGTATTTTACTCAGGTTTTTACGTACAACGAATTTTGAACCGCGATGAATTGTAAACCGTAGCAAAATTGTTAAATCTAAAGCAGTGGATAAATTCCAAAGTAGCATTTAAATGATACGTACAGGAATATATACAAATATCAGGTGTATATTTTTTAAAAATTTCCTTGAGATAAAAATGGTTGTTTTCAAACTTCAACCCGATCCCTGCGTGAACTTTTTTTAACAATCCGAAAAATTATTATATTTTTTATTAGTAACTTTTTATGTTCTACACGACTATACTATGCCGTTTTTGATATTCGCAAAAAGTGTGAAAAAGTTATAGCCCTAATACCATATGGTCCCCAAAGTACTACCTATTCAATATTACATTTGTGTATTAAGTTAATATGTACTGTAAGTACAGTACAGTATTAACTCAACATTTTTATATTCACCCCTATCGTGAAAAATTTTTCCCTCGTAATTTTTCCCCTTTTCACATATTTGCGATCATGAACAACTCCCATGAAAAATTGTCACCCCTATCGGGAACAAAATGTGAAATTTTTGTTCCCATGAAATTTTCATTCCCCATAAAAGGAAAATTCCTATCGTGAATTTCATGGGAACGTTTGTTCCTGCTATCAATACGTAGTGAATGTTAAATAAGGAAGAAGAAAACAAAAAGAAATTAAAATATTAAAAACTCAATTTGAAATCCAAATTGTTGAACATTTTTATCGGTGCAAAAAAAATAAGTTTTTAGTAAGTAAGAATGTTAAGAATTGGTGCCGTCATTTTATTGCAAGAGGAGGAGATACTGCAACAGCGAATAACTCGTCGTGCTTTGCGAGATGCGTCTAATCCCTTGGAATTACCCGAAACTTTGTAAGTGGCTTAATTTTCAAAAAATACGATTATTAAATGATTTTTATTTTAGATTTGTGCAACATTACAGGGTTAATAAAGCCGCATTTTCATACTTATTAAATATACTGACAAATTCTCTGCCGGCAGCAAAAAAACCATTTGGTATTCCGACCATCGTAAGCCTTAGTGCTTGTTTACGGTTTTTCGCAGAGGGTGGATACCAAAAGGGTGTTGGTAGAGACTACGAAGTGGGAATGGCACAATCCACATTTTGTGAAGTGCTCTCCAAAGTAATACCAGCTTTAGAGAATAGTCTCTGTGCTGAATGGATAAAATATCCGACGGAAGAAGAAAGAAGACTTACTTGCCAGGAGTTCTACCGTAAGTTTGGGATACCCGGCGTCATCGGATGCATTGATGGAACACACGTCAATATTGTAAGCCCAAATAAAAACAACCATTTATATTACAACAGAAAAGGAAATTACAGCTTGAATGTCACTCTCGTAAGTTGTGTTGTAAATATACAGTATATTAATAGTCATGAACATAACTGTTTCGTAGATATGCGATAGTCAATTGAGAATTAGTTACGTTGATGCCACACATCCCGGAGCTTGTCACGATTCCTTTGTGTGGAATACAAGTTCGTACAGGCGCGTGCTGGAGCAAAATTATTTGCAAAGAGGTTCCCGCGTATGGCTACTAGGTAAGTACAAATATGGAAATGTACATACATACATATGTTTTTGTGCACAGGTACGATTAACTAATACTTTATGCACTTTATATAAATATTTTTAGGAGACGGTGGATATCCTTTGGAACCATGGTTGTTGACGCCGTATAGAACTCCTGCTCATGGCTCCGTTGAACAAAAGTTTAATGATTCCCATTCCAAATGTAGGAATATTATAGAAAGAGTAAATGGAGTATTGAAAAACAGATGGAGGTGCCTGCTCGGTGCTAGAGAGCTGCACTATGAACCTAAGAAGGCCTCGAAAATAATTAACGTTTGTGTTGCATTGCATAATATATGCATTGCTTACAAGTGCGAACCTCATAATGATATTTTATATGAGGAGGAAGAACCTGAATTTTTAAATATAGAAAGCGCAAATTCAAATGAAAGAGAAGGATATCTGGCTACTGCTCAACGAATTCGCACTGATATTGCGAGTTCACTGTAAAATAATACATGTAGATTTGTTAAAAGTTTATGACAAAAACATTTTAATAAAAAATCTTAAATTAAATTCATTATTATAAGTTTAAAATTAACATAATAAAAAATAAGAATTAAAAAAAAGTATTTTAATTTGGTATTTAATTCACAGGTACATTTTAACTAGCATGCATATCTAAAATTAAACTTTTGTACGTACATACATAGATAAGCATATATTATTTTCTTGGATGAGTATGTTTGTAAAAGTATTTGTTAAAAAAAAAAATAAAATTAACATAATTCAGGTTTTGAGAGATTAATCTTGAAGTCACTTATTATTAAACAGTCTTTTAAAATTGTCTTCATTTGTTCAATTGTTTTTCATTTTAATAAAAACAGCATTTTTAATTTCGTGGTTGTGTTACGATAAACACCAATAATTTGTGGCAAATTGATCTCAATCGAAAGCAAAAGTCTAGTTCGTAGCGATTGAAGGAATGACAAATTTAGAACGCTACTACTAATTTTTATCAAAATAACTATTTTTTTTCCGGAATAGTTCAAGCTTTATATCTTCGATTTCTATCAATCTTTTATTTTTTTCTATTTTATTCTCAACTTCTTTTGCACGAAGTTTTTCAAGAACTGCATTGTGTCGGAGCAACTCGTTTAATTTTTTTGATTTTAAGTCGTTATTTTTTTCTAAGGAACGATACACTCTTTTCATCGCAGCTTCCATTTCCTTGTTGCGAGTTTGGACCGACTCAGAAATTTGTGCGATCGTGGAGCATAAATTCTCCTGAGATTTTAACTCTTTTGCAATAAGTTCACTGGTTGTTAATTTTTCCTGTGGCTCAATTCTTCGTTTTTTAGCCACCACCTTTTTTTCACTGGACTCTTCTCTAATTGTGGTCACTAGTCGCGGTGGAGTTAAAATTTTGGAACTAGTGGGTGAATCAGAACATATTTTTTTGACTTCATGGGAAGATGTCATTGCTTCATTTTGTTCACCTTCATAAAAATCATTTGGTAAACCAAAACAGAAGGAATTTTCTAAACCCTCTACCGACTCTTTCATTCCTATGAGGTCAAATACACATTGCTCGTTAGCTGACAAGCTTTTGGTTAGGTTTGGTCCACCTCCAGTTCCACGTTGACTTCTTAAATTGGCCGCAGCTTTTGACCGAACATACCTTTTTTGGTCTATCCATACCTAGAACAAATTACATATACATAAGTATTTATGTATGTATAAAAATATACAATATTATACAAAAATACCTTTTTCCATTCATTGATACTTTTTAAAGGAGGACCAGCACTATTTAATTCCTCTACAATAGAAGTCCAAAATTGTTTAACCACATCTTTGGAAACCTTAACAAAACCACATGCAATGGGTCTGTTATTTTGCATCCTATTTAAAAGAATGTCGCTTTGCACTTTATTTATTGATTTTGACCTAAAATTAGTTAAAATAATCTAAATATTCAGTAAGAAGTAAAAAATTACTTACATTTTTTATCCAGTTCGCATGAAAAAACAAAGTGAACAAACAAACACGAAAAAGGGAAGAAACAGCTTTGAAAAAACCGTTCACGATCATGGGAAATTTTTTTAAATGTGAATATTTTCGTGTTGTTATTCCCCACTGAATTACATATAAATAAATGGGAAAACATTTTAAGGGAAAAGTTATTCACGATTGCAATTATAGAAAAAGGGAAAATATTTTATGGGAATAATTGTTCCCGATAGGGGTGTGTAATTCAAAGGAGAATAATAACGTGAAAAATTGTTCACGGGAAAAAATTCCCCTTATCGTGAAAAATTTTTTCCCCCGTAATTTGTTCACATTTCCCTTAGATTTTCTCACTTTATTTTTGCTAGGGAACAGAACATGTATGTAAGTAGCTCCTCCTATAAATCGAATATTAAGGGTTAATAAGTTAATTAGACATAAACCGATATATTGCTCAACAAAATGCAAAACAACAGTTCGATTGCCTGCGGATTTGTGAAGCTTTCAATTGACTTGGTGGCAGAATTTTGGAAAATATTTTACTACATTAAATTTAAAAAGTGCAAAAAACTAACATTGTAATCAAACTATCCCTCCAATACTAAATATTTTGCTTTATTATTTTAACTTTTCTTTAAAATATATATACTTGTATATTTTTGAACAAAAATTTCATGGATTCTTAATATTTTTTAATCTTTCTTCTTTTTTTTACATTCACTGGAACTGATAGCGTGGAAAATTTTTCACATGAGATTCACGATTGCTTTTTTCCATTCGAAGGGAATGAAAATTTCATGGGAACAAAAATTCCACTTGTTATTCACGATAGGGGTGATTATTTTTTTTTTACTTTTTGAGAATAATCTACACGTTATATTCATATCTACCCGCTGTTAAAATATCGTGCTAATTTGTTTAGTTTTTGGTAATGAAAAGGTTGGTTTAAATGTTTAATTCCGACTTCATATTCGGATTCAGGGGAAAATTTTACATAAAGATTAGTTGTCAGAATCATTTGGTCACGACTTTGTTGAAAATTTGTCATGTAGCTACGCGTAGTGTAATCATCAGGCAAAGAATGCGAAGATATGTGAATATTTCGGTGATATTTTTATACCCTCCACCCCAATTAGTTGTGAAGAGGGTATTTTAAGTTTGTCATTCCGTGTGAAACTTTTTTATTATTCATTTCAGACCCCATAAAGTATATATATTCTGGGTCCTTGAGTAATTCTAAGTCGATTTAGCCATGTCCGTCTGTCTGTCCGTCTGCTGAAAACACGCTCACTTTCGAACAACTCAAAAGAAATGAACAAACTTGGTGCCAAATTGCTTGTAGTTATCCTAAGCAGTTTGGGATTGAAATCCAGCAAAATCGGTTCAGTAGGACCAGAGCTATGAATCAAAATGTGGAACCACCACCTAAAAAAATTGATAATTTTGTTACAAAAAATAACATAAATGCTGGAATAAGGCACGGAATGAGATAAGATTTTGCAAAAATTTGTTTTAGTTGACTGGAAATCACGCTGTTCAATTTCGTGATGATCCCGCCATAATTTACCCTAAGACCAATATAAACAATACTCCCGGAAAACAGTTTAGTACGCCTAGAATCGTAAAAAATAACGCTAGCGTAACAAAATTTGGTACGTCACAGTTTTATAGGACTACAAATGACACTGTGAAATTTCGTGAAGATCGGTACATAATTTACCCTAGGCCCCATAGAAACCCTACTCCCGGAAAACAGTTTAGTACGCCTAAAACCGTAAAAAATAATGCAATCATAACAAATTTTGGCTCGTCACAGTTTTGTAGGACTACAAATGATACTGGGAAATTTCGTGAAGATCGGTACATAATTTACCCTAGGGCCCATAGAAACCCTACTCCCGGAAAACAGTTTAGTACGCCTTAAACCGTAAAAAATAATGCAATCATAACAAATTTTGGCTCGTCACAGTTTTGTACAACTGCAAATGATACTGGGAAATTTCGGGAAGATCGGTACATAATTTACCCTAGGGCCCATAGAAACCCTACTCCCGGAAAACATTTTAGTACACCTAACACCATAATTAATAATGCTAGCATAACAGAAATTGGTACGTCACAGTTTTAAAGGACTAGAAATTACGCTGTGAAATTTCGTGATGATCGGTCCATAATTTACCCTAGGCCCCATATAAACCCTACTACCGGAAAACAGTTTAGTCGCCTAAAACCATAATTAATAGCAAATCGTCACAGTTTAAGATAATAATAACATCATACATATATTACTCCTTAAACATTCGAACTGTCGGTGGAGGGTATCAAAGATTCGGCACAGCCGAATATAGCACTCTAACTTGTTTAATTTGGTTTTTTCTGGATAAACTATTCATGTTAAAGAAAACTAATACAGATCAACATTGTTCATAAGATATTGCCCTAGAATATTTGTAAATAAGGTTTTTCTCTAAAATAAATATTACGGAAGTTATCAACAATTAAAGCGACCCATACTGAGAAAAATAGCATTTTAGCAAACTTTGTGGGCTCAAGCGGTCACGATCTAAAATTTTATATATATATTTTGTTTCTAATTTGGAACCATTCTAAGGGGTTTACCAAGTGAAAATACGAAAAAAATAACGGCCACCCTAATACACAGGCATAATAGAATAAAAATTCGTACTTTGGTACTTTTGCCCAATTTTAAAATAAATCATTTTTATTGGGTTTTATTTTTTTCTCAATTGGGTTTTATTTTATTTCTTATTTCTTATCGCCCAAATAAAATTGCAATCGGAAGCGCTTTAATGGGCAGGTAAAGTGATTGGCTGTTATCTCTTTAAAAATATTGTCGATAAAAACGATACCGTAGTGAAGACTAAAGCATTTTTCAAGAAGTCCTGGAAAAAAAATTTTTAAAGCAAAAAGCTTAAAAGTTTGACCAGACTCTTAAAGTAAAAAGTTTCTTATCTTAAAATAAGGCTAACATTTTTTAATTGTTTAGTACTGGAACATATGTTTAGTACTCTAAAGAGCTAATCACTTTCTTAAAAACCTAAAAAAACAAAAAAATACTGAAAAATGATGATAATAAAAATTGTCAATTCATTTCAATTTTCTGTTGTTAGTTTTTATTATTTTCTTTTAATAATATTTTAATGCAATTGCTTGCGTGCAAAAGCTCAGAGATGGAAATCTTTTTATAATTGTACTTTCTTTGGGTACATTTTAGATTTTTTTGCTACCGTTGTACAGCCAATAATCAGTTTTGTACAATACACATAAAAGCAGAATCGTGTTTTAATCCGAAGGTGCTGTTATTCCATCTCCTGTCTAGCGTTTTCCCTGATACTGACCACTGTCTATTGTATTTGAACTCTAGTTTAGATTAAGATGTATAAAAGTTATTTTAAAACAGTTAGAACAGGAAGATCCAGGAAACCTCTTGAAAAGGTTGTGAACTATAAATACAGGCTGATTCAGCAATGCTAATTGAATTTAAGGCAATAAGCGGTTAAATTCGTTACTAACAACAGCGAATACTTTATTGTTGTAGTTGTTTCTTTGGCCAGAGTGATGAATTTATGAATATTATTTTTGTCAAGCTAATAGGGCCTAAATTTCTTCAATGTAAATAAAATTCAATTTTTAATTACAATATTTTGTTCCCGACGTTTCGTCGATTGTTTGTCGACTTTTTCAAGGGATTGTCTATTTAAAACTTATAAAAACAATAAAATAAATACAATAATGTACCACATAAACTTTTAAGACTTACAATATGAAACTTTAATCACATTAAAAAGTTTTAGTTGTACTCAGGATCATACAAATATAAAAATTAATTTTAATATTTAAAAAATAAATATTACTTTAAACTTTAAATATATCACAGCTTAAGTAATGGCAACAATATAGCTCGCATTTATTTTGTTCGTGTCTTCCTTTAAATTCATTGTTCTATTAATTTGTTGTTGGATTCTTAGGCTTTCAATTGTGTACCTCTTTCTTTCTTTATTTTCTTTATCTAGAATTTTTACATCATCGAACCTAATTGTGTGACCAGTATGTAGGATGTGTTGTGCTAGTGCTGTTGTCTCTTTTCTCCGCATTATGTCCATCTTGTGTTCTGCCATTCTTGTCTTCTTATATAAATTAGCTCGCATGGCTGTTTGTCATTTCCTTATAAATTGTAATTCGTATACAATGTTACTTTGTTTTTGTTTATTAATTGGCGCCTTAACTCTAGAAAAAATTGTACTTAATGTCAAATTGGGTTTGTATGCAAAACAGATGTTTTTTGTTTTTATTGACGACCGTATATTATTATTATCGGTTAACCCAGGTATGTATTTTACACTGTAAAATTTGTTCTCTTCTTTTTCTATGTTTGCAGATTTGTTGTGGTTATTTTTGTCCTTATCCAATTGTTTAATCGTATTGTCTATCAATGTAGATGTGAGTTTGGTGGGGAAGCTATTGTTTTTTAAAATGTTTGTTATAATGTGTTTGTTTTTATTATGAAATTGTGTATCACTTATGTTGTATACCCTAGAAATAAAATTTTTTATAATTTGATTTTTGGGTTGTGTAGCGTGGTAATTCATTAACCTTCCTGAAGATGTTTCTTTAGTGTACCAATCAAACAGAATCTTATTATTTTTGCGTATAATTTTTGAGTCTAAATAAGCGACTTCTCCGTTTTTCTCAATCTCAGTAGTAAATTGTATTTTAGGGTGTTGTTTGTTAAGAATTGACAGAATTGTGTCCTTGTCTTCTATGCGAGTTATCGCCAAAATGTCGTCTACATATTTGGCGATATATTTAATGTAAATATTTTTATTTTCTAGTTCAGTAATTGCATCGTCAAGTAGGTTGTCAAGTATGATATCCGCTATAGTGGGTGATAGTGGGTTCCCCATTGGCATACCAAAGATTTGAGTATAAATATTTTCAACAAACATAAAATAATTATTGTCATTTAGACAAAATTTGAGTATTCTTAAAAATTGTGAGCTGGACATCTTTGTATGATTTTTAATAATACTCCATTTTTTCATAATTGTGTTTATTGCCGTCTGAATTGGGATGTTCGTGAATAGTGAAATCACGTCAAACGATATCATTGTTTCATTATTGTTAATTTTCACGACGCTCAGTTGTTAATTACAATAAAGTTTGTTTAGCTGATTAAGGGCGTGTATTATTTTGATTTGCAATTAAAAGAACTCAAGGATTAATAATAAAGGGAAAAAGCCAAAACGCGTTTAATAAGGTAAAAAACGTAACAATATTGTTACGAAATTAGATTTATCTTAGAATTATTTATAGTTTTAGCTATGAGTTATCTTGTAAATTAAAATATATGCCGTATTAGTTTAAAGTGATATTTACTCCACTGCACACTGATAGAAAAATGCATTTTCACATTGATGATGCAATAACATCAGAATTGTGACATCAATGTTACTACAAATGGCATCAATGATGCAAAAAGTAACATCAATCCAATGACTAACGTCTTCGTACACTTTTGTCCTTTTTGACGTGTCATCTATTTTATGACTATAGTGACATCAATTCTATGCCACATTTTGTATATTATTAACATTATTTTCATGATTACAATGTAGTATAAGAAGCTAAAATTCCTATATTCTATTTTTTTAAATTATTTAGTTAAATACATCAAGCTTTTAAAGTAGAATGATTACGAAAACCATATGGGGCATGGTGCTGGTGTCTTTTTATTGAGAGGTCTGCTGTAAACAAAGACCTTAATTCAACAAACGTGAAACAAACATATGTAACGGGTAAGTAAACAATAACATTCTCTCACTTTGACTTAAGCCAATGACTTTGACTTAATGACAAACTGTCATTAAATTGTTGCTAATGTGTCCATTCTCCGATGTTACTGCGTCATCGCACTGAGGACATGTTCGTCATTTCTGTGATGCCGATGAGTCATCCAATTGATTACATAATTTCACTTTTACCCTGATGACACTTTGACCAAATGTTGTTAAGGTTGACATCACCATTATGAAAAGTGTCATGAGTGTCATGAAACGAAGACACTTGTCACAGTACTGATGCCAACATACATCAGCGTTATGACGCATTTTCTATCAGTGTATTGCAGACTTAAGATTTAATTGTAGAATTTAGAATTCGAACAGAATGTGCTGGAACTGACTAGAAGGTTCTGGAATCTACTTTTCTACAACTACTACCGGTTGTAAACTATAAATACAGGCTGACTCGTACATGTCTAGTGTAGTTTTGTTTTGAAACATTAAACGGTTCAGTTCTTTACTAACAATTTTGGATAAATTTTTTGAATTTCAATAAAGTTTGTTAAGTTGAATAAGTGTGTGTGGTTTTATTTTGATTTGCAATAAAAAGAACTCAACGGTTTATTTATAAAGGGAGTAAAGGGAGTAAAATATGTTGAAGGAATCTATTTATTCCACGCAAACGTGTTAAATGCGCCTTTTCGAGATCCTACAAAATATATCAACCATACAAAAAGTAATGTACATTTTGTTTAAAAAGTTGGTACCAACATTGAAAATCAACTTTCCACCCCTGTCTAAGTTACATTACAACACCTGTTACAAGACGAGAGTAAGTCGTTTTTTGCTCCGCAAAATAAGATAAACTCTAAAGTTGGTAAGTAATCTTGTAAAAGTTAAATATAATTTTATGTGTTGTATCATGCATAAAAATACTTTTCGTAACATTTTTCATTGGGGGGGGGGAGATTTAGTTGTTTTTTTCTTCTTCTTCTTCAGCTTTTCTAACAAATTTAAGTCTTTTTCTTAAAAATAGAATCATTGTCGTAATTTTTAAAGTCTTGATGTTGTTACATTTTAATATTCAGGTGTTTGTATGTGAATAGCTTTTTAAACGATTTACGTATTAAGTTTCTTTAATAAAATTACCAATTCTTATAAATATTTAACATTAAAGAGGATAAAATGGGAAATAAAAATAAATATAAAAATATGACACGTACACACACAAAAGCACAAATATTTAAATTTTTACAAGTTTTAGTACTTAGTAGTGGGTGTTTAGAATGTAAAGAGGGTTGATTGAGGGTTGAATAAAATTTGAAAAAAAAAGTTTTCTTAACAGTTGATAATACATATGTATTTGGTAGTAGGTGATAATATTTTGTTCTTATTCCATGTTTTTAAAAAAGAATAAAGGCGCTACAGTGAACTGAAGAGCACAAAATTAATTTACAATTGCTTGATCACGGAAAGAATTATTTACTACATCACCAGCAAATATGGTTTGAACAAAGAAAAATGTTCACCATTCTCGTCCAAGCCATACATTTCTTATTGTAAACATATGTGTGGCTTTGATTTAAGCAAAAATTTATGACTCAAAGCGAACTGCAATTTACTTAAATACAACTTAAAACAATTTTAATTTTAATTAAAATCAAGTTTTAGTTGCTTATGGCCAATTTCACCAATTCTATTTGAATATCAAGTTATATTTGAATATACATAGCTTTTAATATAATTTTATTTGTATTTGACAGAAAAAACGAAATTCAAACATAAATAGATATTTAAATAAATTGAATTAACATCGAAAAATGGGAGAAGGTAGAAAACTCCCGGGGAGTTTTTATTCATAATTGGTCTCATGGTAGAATAAGTACAAGGTATAGTCATTAGACATTAGCAGGGAAACCAGAAATATGCAATTGCATGTTCTTCCTTGTGCGACTAATGAAGGCACACAGAAAAAAATAATTTTCATATTTGAATACGAAAATCGCATATTTGATAAAAAAAATTTTTGAATTTTCTGCGATGACGATTTTTGCATTATTGATAAAAAAGTTTGTAGGTATAGTTATTGAATTTTTAGTCAACAACCAAGTTTATTGAATCAATAAAAAAAGATGTTGCCCAAAATATTTTTTTTCAACAAAATGTTTTCGTGATTTGTTAAAATAAATTGTTGGAAATGTTGAATAAATCAAATAAATGTTTATCGAATCTTCATTTATTAATGATGACGTGCTTAGTTCCCAATTTTTTCCTTTTTAAATAAATACACAAAAATTTATTATGAGGGGATGAGCTAGTTCCTATGTGCATTTCGCTGGTTGCTTAAGCCGTCAGGAAACCTTTTTCTAAAGACTTTGGCAAAACTAAAGATATTTAACTAAATAAAACTGTTAAGCGAATGAGAATTATGACCTATTATAAAATGGACAAGAGTTGTAAAAATACTGTTTTAACGTTGATTCAAATATTTGTTTTATTGAATATCAAGAAATATTTAAATATTTCATTATCAAATATGTTTTATTGAGTGCTATTTTACAAAGTGTATATTTGATACATTTTTTCATTGAATCAAACAAAAATTTTTTACTAAGATTTTTGTATGACGTGCTAAATTCCCAGTTTTTCATATTTGATAAATACACTGAAATTTATTCTTGAGGGAAAGCTAGCTAGAGATATTTTTTTCTGTGCAGAAACAATATATTTATCCGTTTTAGAGCATATTTTTGCATATTTTACCGTTTGCAGCACTTTTTGGCGTATTTTAGTTAAAAGTGGTTTTGCAGCATTTTTAAGGTTTATAGCGCATATTTTGCCTTTTTAATGCATATTTTGATACATATTTAATTTTCTTAGATGCCTACAATAGCTTTCGCAGCAAATAAATTTTTTTTTTTGAAAATCTGTTACTTCAATTTCGACATCTACATTTAGTTTTTACTCTAAAATTGTACGACAAAGCAGGTTGTCATTAAGGATAAATGTTATGCGATTTGTATCTAGACCAATCTTTTAGTATTCCGATCGACTCAGAATTACAGTGATCTAACGATGTCCATCCATCCGCCTGGCTGGTTGTCTGTCCATGTTAGCCTTGTGCGCAGAGTACAAGTTCCAATTTTGTAGATAATTTGATCAAATATGGACGAAATCTATGCAAATGGTGAGAGTCGGTCTATAATTTCACATCCAAATTAGACTCTTTGTGTCCGCAAGCTATCTAATTACGATGGTATTTAAATTAAATTCGTGCCAAAAATATTTTACTTCAAATTAAATTATTTTCGAATCGGTTCACATTTGCTCAAAGCTCCCGTCCTTAACTAGCTTTAAATTCCTTTTAAATGTTAACATTTGTTAACAATTTAGCGACCGTACCTAAAATCCCTTTAAGACAAAAACCCATATGAATGGTTATATCTAGATAATATTCGGCGCAAACATCTCTTATATGAATTTTAACCTTGTTTAGGTTTTTCTTTTAAATTTTGTTATTAAATGGTTGAATATTGTGTCTTCAGATGAGCAATTTTTAATTTTTAGGGCATATTTTTAACAATTTTTAGGGCATATTTTCCAGTTTTAACTGCATATTTAATGTGCATAAAACGTGTTTTTTAGAACATATTTCTGGTTTCCCTGGTCATTAGAAATTTTGTTCTCAACTATTAAAAACCCATATAACGACAAACAAAAGAAAATAAGGAAATAAATTAAAACAAGCGTCAAATATCACATAAATAAATTTGACATTTAATGGGTAAATAATGACAACTCTCCCTAATGAACCTGGTACTTATTATACTATGATTGGGCTGAACTGGTATCTGGTACTTATTATACTATGATTGGGCTGAACTGGTGCCTGGTACTTATTATACTATGATTGGGCTGAATATAAAAATAAGAAACTTTTAATTGAGTTGCTTATAGCCTTTTTACAATGATCAACATCTAACATCTACCATCAATTTGCCACAATTTGCGAAGATGTTAACATCTTTCCATAAGTAATATAGGGCTAAAAACCAACATCTTTCAACATCTTTAAAACATGTTCCTATCTCATATTATTCCATTCTACATCTTTCGATTATTTTAGTGCCATCAGTAAAAAAGTGACAATAAGTTCAATTATTATTGTGGCATCACTGACAAAAACAAATTGGTTTTGAAAGCAGCGTTACCATTTGTCAAGTTTTCTCTTTTATTGCAATGTGTTTTTTTTTTGTAATTTTTTTTTTATATTTTTAAACAAATTTAACTTCAAATACATTTTTGTGTTTTAATCTTTTTCAAAAATGGTGACATTTTTGTTTGATGGTAAATGCTAGATGTGAGCAATGTAACCGAGTGTTTCACATTTTCTACATCTTTGATGGTAGATGTTAGATGTTGATCAGTGTAAAAAGCCCAATAATTTGTCTATTCAAATACAAATTAATTAAATTAAACCAAGTTTTCTTGAGCATTTTCTGAAAAATTTAAGAAATCCATAGTACAAATTAGTTGTTCTTAATTCCAGAAATTCGATTCAATTTCAAAATCAAGAAAACTAGGCTAATCTATATATCTGTGGCAATAAATAATAATGGCTTAAGTCGAAATTTCGTGTTTTGTGATATTAAGGGTTTTTTTTAAAATAAATATTGTGTTTTGCTGTGTAAATATAGATGCATTTAGTTTTATTAACAATGACATTTTTAACTTGTGTGTAAATAAGAATATGTAATAAAATTAAAACGCACTTAAGTCAACTTAAGCCATTGTTATTTACTGCCACAGATATATAAGAATGAAAAAAGTTTATCTGTTTGTCTGTTTGTTTGTTGGTTTATAGACTCCTATGCTACTGAACCTAAAATGCTTGCAGTAACATCCAGTGAGCCCCGAAAATAAAATAGGCTACTTTTTTTGATAGGGGCAGGGGAAGTGTTACCCCCCATAGGATGGCAAGATTTAGTATCGCATATTTAGAGCCGCTGCACCAAATTTCTTTAAATTTTTGCAGAAGGGTCTTCTAAGCCGCACGCAGAGAAAAAATATGGTTGGACATGGTTACGGCAACAACACTATGTTTAATGCAACAATATATTGTTGTCGTACACAAATAATTGTTATTTTTATTTAATATCAACAATATTATAGTTACTGTAAACATATCAATGTTTATCGCATTTATGAATTTGAGTATTCTTGACCGAAAAATAATTATTTTTCTAACAACTTAATTATGATAACTTTCTAAACATTTTATATTTCTCACAACCATATCATGATATTTAATAGCCATAACATGATAACTTTCTATACATTTATCATATTATGTTAAAGATGCAATCAAACTATTTTTACTCTAATAATATTATGTTAGCGCCATTTGTATAACAATTTTGGAGCAGTAGTGTCGTTTTTTTTTATTTGTGAGCGGTTAAACAATTAAAAGATAAAATTCCATAAAAAAAATAAGTTTAAAGAAATAAAAAAATTTAAATATAAGCGGAGTATATTCCAGTATTAGTGATGTAATAGTGCAAATGCAAAATATCATAGTTTTTTTGTAGAATCCAACAACAAAACACACAGAGATTTCGTTATATTTTATAAAAGTGCTACGATATTTCTGTGGTTTTCATGGGCAACCGCGTATGTCTTAAAAAAATTTTTTGAGGAAAGCCGAAAACCATTCAAGATCAAATGGGCTGGGTATTGCACTTTTTAAACTTTGTCATTACGTAAAAAAATCGGAATTGATCCATCTTTTTTCCAAAAAATGTAAAGAACGTTCAAAATTAGGCAATATGGCATCAACATCTTAAAATCGAAAAAATGGACACACGCGGTTGCCCATGAAAACCACAGAATTTTCATTTGCTCTTTTGCAAGCCTTATATTGAACTCCGCTATTTGATTTACATTAAGCAAAATTGTCAAAAGCCACAAAATAAAAAATCGATTCAAAAATATTTAAATTTATTTTATTTTTATGACAGCTATGAATGGTGCTGTATCATAATATGATTGCTTCTAAATTTATTATGATTAACATGATGATAATATGATTACTTCTTAGCTTATTATGATTAACATGACAATAATTTGAATACTTCTTAACTTAGTATGGTTAACAGAATAATTATATGATTAAGGCAAAAATATTATGATGTAATATTACGAGTATATTTAGTCCATAATATGATTCAATAATAATCTTAATATGGTGACTACAATCATAATTCGTATCATAATATGTTGCTCTAAGAATATGTTTACCACAACCATGTTTTTTCTTTGCGTGCGTAAAATTGAAATAAGATATCAGCAGGGGAAGTAGTCCTCACCCCCCATTGGACGCCAATGTTAAATATCGCATATCTTAAGAACTGGTAAAGTGAGAATGCTCAAATTTGGTCGGAGTTGCTCTAATAGTTAACTATACCTTTGAAAATAATTAAGGTGGTAGGCGCATGTAGGAGTAATACCTCCCATAGGATGCATATATTTCATTTCGCGTTACTGAAGAACTATTATAGCTAGAGTCTTCAAACGTGGTTAAAGTCACTATTATGGTAAATTTTTAATTTTTTAAAAAAAATGGGCGGGGTAGGCGGACGAAAATACTAAACACCGAACATCTGAAGTCAAAAGTCTTCCAGCTTTGTATTGCCATATTTTAAACAAATTTTTGTTTATCTGGTTAAATTAACAAAAAATTATTAATTAACAAGATTTTGTTTGTCGTGCTTAATTCCCAAGTTTTATTCTTGATAAAAACACTCACATTTATTGTTGGAGGATAAGCTAGTTTCACTGGTTGCTCAGGAAACTTCATCCCAAGATTTTAAAAACCAAAGATATTTTACAAATAAAACTGTTAAGCGAATAAGAATTATAAGCAACAGTTTTACTTGTAACAATATCAATCTTAAACAGAAACAACAACAATAAACAGCGAGTTTATCTCTTCTTACATTCCCCACTACAATTGGTTGGAATTCTCTTAACATTAACTGTAGTTTTAAGTAGGCTAAGAAAAAACAAAACAAAATAACAAAAAAAAAAACAGCTTGTTGGATGTTGCCAGCTAAGTTTTTTTTAAGCTATGCACTTGCCAGTTTATTATTAAAGAAGTTTTTGAGAATACAAAATTTTTAATTAACAAGATTTTGTTTGTTACAGGTAAAACTGTTGCTTATAATTCTTATTCGCATAAGAATAGCTTATCCCACCATCAATAAAATTCATTGTTTTTATCAAGAATAAAAATTGGGAATAAATCTTGTCAATTAAAAATTTTGTATTCCCAAAAATTACTCTGATAATAACGAAAAATATTTAAAGGCCACTTTATTCCTTACATTAGCCAACCCTAACTTTAACAAAAATGAACCTTTAAGACACGTTGTAATAACGGTTCTTAGGCCCGCTTTCACAACCCACCGAAAGCTTAAAGAAGACTTGAACCGGCCTTATAAAAAGTGTTCCATTATTAAAACTTTACTTTAACCTAAGGTGAGCTATTAAGTAGATTTAGGTTATCCTACCTGGTAGGTCAAAGTAAATTTGTAATAATGGAACACTTTTTATACGGCCGATAAAAACCTACCTTTAGCTATCGGTAAGTTGTGAAAACTGGCCTTAATGTTTCAAAAATTTGCTCTTTTAAAGTTACAACATTTTCAGGAATCGAGTTATTCTTTATTTTAATGCAGTAGGTCATTACCAAGTCGTTCCAAATTTGAATTCTCTTTTTTTATTTTTATTATATTCAAGAAAAAAAAAATTAAACAAGTCTAAATCTACACTTACCTCATTTTTGTGGGTTTTATGTTAATTTTTATTTTTTAAGTCCTTTTGTTGTTGCTGATGTTGACAATTTGTTTTTGTAGTTGTAGTCCTTGTTGTAAAATCAGCATAATGCTAAATATTTTATGACATTATTTGAAAGTAATTTGCATTTTTGTGTGTCAAATATAGAATAATATAAATAAAGAGATAAAAAACTGAAATTGTAGTATCATTTTCTTACAGTCATCAAGTCAAAAACTGATGATGACATTCTTTAGTTATTAAATTTTAATAAAAGATTTTTACATTTTGAAATTTCTATAAAACTGTAAAAAATTAAAAATAAACAAAATATATAAAATATGTTTAACATTTTTCAATTTCTGCAAAATGCAAAACTCTTCTATAAAAAGTCCTAAAGAAAATTAAACAAAAACAGTTTAAAACAATATCTTTACTTCAAACATTACAAACACTAAAGCACAAACAATTTTCTTTCTTCTTTTTGCCAGAAGCTAATAAACGACTCAATGACACAGCCATACACGCCTACAATTTATTAGATGTTTAGAAAATGTAATCAAGATACTTTATCTTCTTTAAGATACAAGAGATTGTATTAAAGTACTTAAAATGTCAATTTGAGTTATAGTTCTTGTTTTATTTGTTTTTATTTAAGTTTTGTTTTCATATTATATTTTTATTTTTTTGTATTAATGCAATTTGTATTCGCTTAAAAGCTTTTTCTTTTTGTTTATTTAATGATTATTCGTAATATGATTAGACTTGACTTAATATTTTTTTAACCATTTCAAGCATAAATTGGTTTAAGAAGTATAAAAAAAAAACTTGATAGTTATTGAAAAAGGTATCATCATAATATAAAACTGCAGGTCTAACTTGCGTTACATCCCCGTTATGCTTTTATTTAGGGAAGATAAAAGAGTGGATCCTTCATAAAACTAAAATTGCATGAAAAAGCAGAAAGGACTGCCAAGCATTACGGCCGTTATGGCTGGAATTGAACAAAGCAGATTCAATGGGATGTTTAAGTGACTGTAATTACAGGGGGTCGATTCTGGTTCTGTGAAACTGTGAAATGAAAAAAAACTTTTCATTTTCGTTTTCATGAGAACTTTTCATATTATCATTTCACAATTACACAAATTGCGATTCCCGTTCTTTTAATGAAAAAGTGTTTCATTCCATTGTAGCCGTGAAACTTTTGTAACTATGTTAATAAAATGTAAAAAACAAATGCAGATATCGAGGCTTAGCAGTTTGGAACCGGCGGTAAGCCGCAAATTAGTTTTTTTAACCTGCTTGAGCCGCATGTATTTATTTTTGCTGATAGTTTTCTAACCATGTTTTAGCAATTTTGTCCGATTTTTTTAATTTAGAATATTAAGTATTTCTTACACTAAGAATGCATATACTATACTTAAGGCCAGTTTACACGGTAATACAATGTATTACGACTTTGTGGAAACAAAATATTAAGAAATTCTCTCCGTGTTTAAAAGAAAAAAATAAAAATCTTTTGTAAGTATAATACATGTTTACACGGATCGTATAAGTAAAATCAAAAATAATAACAAAAAAACAGATGGTTGCAGTTTTAAATATTTGCACAAACAACATGAAAATTTCGTGAGTTCATTTTAGTTGTTTCTGTAATTGTATAAAAATGCTATCACCTTTAATATACTCTGTTAAAATACACCTCTGGTGTGATGAGAATACATAAGTTTCTAAAATGGTTTAGAAAAAAATCATTTACCGACCGCTTGTCAGATTTTGTATCCGTATTCTCTCTTACTCAATACATTTTGCTTTTACATGATACGATTTTTCTCTTTCTACATAATTGTTCGACATGTCGTAATACATTGTATTACCGTGTAAACTGGCCTTTAGGCGTAGTATTGTAGATACATTTTATATCCACTGTACATAACATACTTTGTTTTTAAAAAATATTTTTAATCAATGTATCATTTTTTTAATTGTAGAAAATTTTCATAAAATGAGTATAGTAATTGGATTTTTCAAACCAAGCAAACCTTTTTGTTTTCTAATATTATTTTGTTCATTTATAATTGTTGAACCCGACGTGATTCTTACGCAAATCCTTTACAACCAAAATATTATGGAAGTTTCCTAATTTCAAAACAATATCTATTGATCGTTTTAGACCTGGATTTTTTGTAAATTATAATTTACAAGAACAATGTTTAAACAATGAAAACGTACAAATATAAAACTTCATTGTATATTTTTTTTTAATTGTAGAAAATTTTCAAAAAATGAGTATTGTTATTTTATTTCCCAACCAAAGAATTTATTTTGTTTTATATTAATTTTTTAGATTTAATTTTTTATAAATACCTTTCTTTTATTTATATTATGGTCCACAACACGAAATTTCTTCCCTTCTTATTAAAATCATGTAAATACCACCCAACCAACTGAAAATTAGAAAAAACAAGTTAGAGCGATAGACTCGGCTGCGCCGAATTTTACATACCCTTTACCATCTTTAAATATATTTTTGGAAGGGTGCATTGCAAAAAAAAAAAAAAAAAAAATTTGCCAGCAAGCTGTACTAATCCCTTTTAAAATTGAAGCAATACTGTTAAAATCGATCAACAAATGAGTTATTCCAAAAAATATTTTTGGACCCAACTGCCAGTTTGTACTTGAGCTGAAACTTGCGCAATTAAATTTCGCATAAACTCGCGCAAGTGACGAAGTTATTCGATAATAAATTTTTTGGACAGTTAACATTAACATTGAGTAACTTAATAATTTTAGTATTAGCATGACATCTGTGACAAAAATGTTGTAATTGATTTCACTATTCGTTTTTCAGGTCGTTTTTAAACAATTTTTTTTAAATATTAAGAACAAGAATCTATCCTTACAATGCTAACAAATTGCTTGTGAAGTATTGATATACAAATAAATAAAAAAACGACCATAAGCTCAAAAAAAGGTTAAATCATTAACAAATCATTAACAAATTTATTAAAATGTTAAATTATAAAACATAAAAATATTGTAGGCGGCCCTAAGTTTACTTTAAGACGTCGCCAAACTTATATTCTTCACCGCCGATGGTAATAACATACATATCTACTTTGTCTTCTGATCAAGTGTCAAACCTTTCAAATTCACAACTAAGAAATTATAAATTTAAAAAAAGTCAGGATTTCATATTTTTTTTTATTTTATTAAATCTATGGATATAAACCCTAACAGACTATTATTTATATTTTAAGAATTTACTAAATAAAGACATTCTTAACACAAACATTTTAAATATAGATAGTAAGTTTAATTACAAATATGTTCATTAATAGAAGAATATTAAAAAAAGTTAGTATTGTGGTTATTTTGTTGAACTATTTATGGTTTTTAATCCAAATTTTTAATATTTTTAATTAGGCTTAAGTTCATCAAATTTAATTTTCATTAAATTATTTTTTATGAAGAAAGGAATTTTACAACATGAAAATTAATTAAAAAAGTTATTGATTTAATTCGTGATGAGCAAAGGCAGGAAAACTTTATAAATGTTTTACGTCAGTAATGTTATATATACATATCATTAAAAATTGGCATTTTATACGAATATATTGGGAGTTTTCACCGTTAAAATCAATGTGTAAAAATATGTCATAAATGAAAAGTTTTTGACACTTCATTGCACTACTACACAGAACAAGAATCGTATTACTGTGAAATTGTGAAAAAATTTGTTTCATTCCACTTGTTCTTTTCATATGAAAACATTGGAATTTATTTATCATTTTTTCACTAAACAAGAATCAGAAACTCTATGAAAATGTGAAAAAAGTTTTCATTTCACAGATTCACAGAACCAGAATCGACCCCCAGGTCATTGCAAGATTGACCAATTTGCACTGATATGGGAATCCTACACTTCGAACATTCGGTCGTAACATGCAGTCCACAACTGACAACTGAATGCTTTACTTTAACACAAATATGATGTTAGTGTTAAGTATAGACTCATGATGTTAGAAGTTTTTTCATGTTAATGCAAATGTTTTAACAATGCTTTTATAACATCAAGTTATAACAAAAAATCATGTCAGTTGTAGACGGGCAGTAAGTTTAAGAATACTGAGGAGATAGACAGTTGAGCACATTTTGTGTTACTGTCCGATGTTACAGAATAGAAATGGCTAGGAAATCTCTTCTAAGGTAAATTAGTCGACGTTTTGAAAACTTGCTAGGGGGCGTAATGGGTATAGCCCGGTTATGGGGGAGTATTAGGTCATACGCAAGATAAAGGTCTTCATGTTTAATTTTTCTTTTTTATTTCTTTTAACTTTATTTCTGTGGCCGTATGGAAAAAACTAGTTAACTAGTTATGGAAAAACTAGTTAACTCCACTTTTTTCGTAAACTGAGATAACACCAATAATAGAAAGCATGTTTCATTTACTATCACTCTGTCAGATCGAAATTTTGATGTAGATTCTCATTTAAATGTTATGTGAAAAACAAAAATCAGAGAAATGCCAATTTTTATGTAAAACATAACTCCATGCATTTTTTGAAAAAACAAGATAAAACAGAAAAATTAGAAGTTTAAAACGGCGTTGTTTCGAAAACTTAGAGAGAAAGAGCGAAATAGAACAAATTCGGGTCGCAAGTTCTTTGGGTCAAAATGTTGAACATAAAAATTGCAACTCTAGAGAATTCAAAGAATATTATATGAATTCTTTATATGCGACTCACCAAAAAAAGAGCTCGATGTACCCTCCTAAAAATGAACCTTTGACTTAAATATTTCGGATCCAGCGCTGAGTTTTCATGAGCTGGACCATTTTGAAAAAGTGTATATTTTTGCATGTTTTGTTAATTTGAGGATCTGTTTCCTTATATCCAACATTTCCAACATATCGTCACCTAAAAGACGAAATAACCTATCTGCAGTTTTCAAAAGTTTACAGGAGAGGGAAAAACGTTATAACATTGGAACTATTAACGATATTGAAACGAAAATTACACATTTTGATTCAAATGAAACCAGTAATATATACATATATCGGGTGAGAAAATTTTGTTTTTCTAATCAGAGCTTATGTTATGACACTTGGGTTTTTTGGAATTGTAAAAATCCGAAACCAAATAACCTTTTATATTCATTAAATAATTAAAGTAGTAGTTTCTTTTACTGGTTTAAGCAAGAACAAGGCATCTAAAAAATGTATCAAACTATGGCTCAAAAAGGCAAAATATGCGCTAAGAACTTAAAAATTGCAAAAAGGTCGTTAAACTAAATTATGCAAAAAAAAAAAATACTGCAAACGGTAAAATATGCAAAAATATGCACTAACAAATCGATGCCAAAATTCATGAAAAGCTCTAAAACGGATAAATATATTGTTTTTGCATTCATTGGTCGCACAAGGAAAATTTGTTTTTAATTAGTAATGAAATCAAAAAATGACAAAGACCATATTTACATTATGCGATTAACACCGCAACTTTCGCATGCAACTTTTTGTGTGTTAGCAAGAGGTGTAGGGAAGAAAACGAGGTTGATAAAGTTGAAAAAAATGCTTGAAAAAAATGTAAATGTGAAGAGTTTCGTAGTAACTACTTTAAAAGAAAAAAGAAACAAAACTCGGCTTTAATTGCATTGTCTAAATGCGGTAAAACTGTTAAAAAAAATTGCTTTAATAATATTAACGGTAAAAATAGCCAAGTAAATCGCCAGTTATATCAAAAATCGCCAGTCGCCAAATAAAAAATCCCACCGCTAAACACGTTTCAAAATCCCCAGGTTTGGCGAGAAATCGCGATATCTGACAGCCCTGGTTATTACTTCACATGAACGATATAAATGAGAAGTAAGAGTGAAGCGTTTACATATGAAACATTAGAAGTCAGACAGAAATTAATACTTGTATGTAAACTACGAAAAGTAAGAAAGAGAAATAAAAAAATGTCCAGTACAGAAAGTCATGTACTACACACTCTACCTTTTCGACCCCTCGCCATCAAACTTCGTCTGTCCAGCAAGAAATGTCCCTAATGTAAATTGGGACTAATGGAGCAAGAAAAGTTGACGGTGTGAGCTGAGACCAGTGATGTTAGATGTTTTTTTCGAATTATCGTCAAAATTTGAAAAAAAATCGTCATAATCGTCATTAGTCCCAATTTACACTAGGGACATTTCTTGCCGGACAGAAATTAATACTTGTATGTAATCTACGAAAATTAAGAAAGAGAAATGAAAAAATGTCCAGTACAGATAGTCATGTACTACACACTCTACCTTTTCAACCCCTCGCCATCAAACTTCGTCTGTCCGGCAAGAAATGTCCCTAGTGTAAATTGGGACTTAGTTCTGAAAAAACCGTCAAAAAATCGTCATATAAAAAATCTTTTTTATTTTTTATCAACACGGATTAATTACTCTATTAAAACATAAAAAAATAATTAAGTTTAAAATTATACAAAAACAAAAAATATAGAATTTTTAATACTTAAGACGATTTGATGGGGCTTTGATATCGCTTTCCGGAGATTTTCGTCAAACGCTTCCTGTCATACCCAAATCTTCTGCTGCGGATGAACTTAACGCCTGCCTGTAATCGTCGTCTTTGTGGAGGCATGTCCAGAAGTTGCAAATGACCACAAACATGAGAGTCGCGTTGCAGAACGACCCATCGGCTGCTAAATTCTCGGGACAACTGCTGGAGCTTGGCATCGGCCAAATTCCTGTTGATGTTTCGAATGGATTGATATCGTTCCCTGAAAATTTTTGGCATTACACAAAATTACAAAAATCTCGATTGGATTCGTGAAGGGGCAATACTAGCAGCGAAGAATAAGGACGTCGATAGCTTAAACTTAATTAACCAAAGTATAATCGCAGGACAACTGCATACGTACAAATCTGCTGACTGCGTGACCGACGAAAATGAGCCGACCAGCTGCCCGTCGGAATTTTTGAACTCGCTTGATGTACCAGGAACTCCGCCGCATAATTTACAGCTGAAGGTAGTATCGATCAAAATCATGTTGCGGAATCTCAATCCTCCAAAAATGTGCAACGGTACGCGGTTGTCCGTCAAATAGCTAATGAACAATGTGATTCAGGCGACAATCATCAAGGTCAAATTCAAAGGAGAGGAAGTCCTTATCCCACGAATTCCCTTTATTCCAACTGACCTTCCATTCCAATTCAAGCGGATTCAGTTCCCCGTTCGATTGGCATTTGCAATGACAATCAATAAATCGCAAAGCCAATGACTAGAAGTCTGTGGGATTAATCTCGGAATTTCCCTGTTTTCCGCACGGTCAGCTGTACGTTGCACGTTCGCGTGTAGTGAAACCGAAAAACATTGTTCATCACATCGCTTTCTACTGATTCCATTCAAATATATCACATTGAAAATTTAAATATTTGTGTTGTATTATTACTCTAAAGTTTGTCTGAATTGGGACGAGGCGAAGTTCGTCGGGTCCGCTAGTATAAATATATATTCGCCTCTACACATATATACAAAATAAGAAAAAACTTTACTTGCCAGATTGAAGTGTTAAAAAATTGATGCCAGGTTAAAGTTTAAAATAAATGTATTGACGGGATTAAATCGTCAACACCTAAGTGACTCTACATTAAAAATCGTCAATCATCATTTTGGTAAATTCATCGAAAAAAATCGTCAAAATGACGTAAAATCGTCACATCTAACATCCCTGGCTGAGACTTATATGGAATTTCTCAATATGAAATTTCTTTATTTTCTCAATAAAAGGCAAATAGCTTAAACTTAACTATCCAAAGTATAATCGCAGGACAACTGCATACGTACAAATCTGCTGACTGCGTGACCGACGAAAATGAGCCGACCAGCTGCCCGTCGGAATTTTTGAACTCGCTTGATGTACCAGGAACTCCGCCGCATAATTTACAGCTGAAGGTGGTATCGATTATAATCATGTTCAGGGCTGCCAGGTACTTTTTTTCCTTGTCCCCAAAAAATTAAAAAAATATCCCCAAAAATCCCCAAATTAAGAAAAAAAACCTTAATAAGTAAATATTTTTGTTTGTTTTTTTCTGACCAAATTTTAAATTTTTTTTTTTAAAAAGTAAAAATAGTAAGAAAAATTTTAATTAGAAATCCCCAAATAAAAATTTTTTGTAAAAAAAATTTTTTTATTTTGTTTGTACCCTGAAGGAAAAATAACATAAATTTATAAAGTACCTTTAACACTACCTTTTAACTAAAATGATAATCTTAATAAGGACCTTTTACACCGTATAAGTTGTTGATAAGAGTAAGATAAAAGTTTTGCTACTTTTTTTTCATATTTTTAATACGAGACAAAGAAAAATAAGCATAAATAATAAAAGGGAAAATATATTAAAAGAGTGTAAAATCCCAAAAAAATCCCCGAATTTGTTTTTTAAATCCCCAATCCCAAAATGACTTTCTTTGTCCTTTTTGCTCGCATAAAATCCCCAACTTTGGGGATAAATCCCCAAGTCTGACAGCCCTGATCATGTTGCGGAATCTCAATCCTCCAAAAATGTGCAACGGTACGCGGTTGTCCGTCAAAAAGCTAATGAACAATGTGATTCAGGCGACAATCATCAAGGGCAAATTCAAAGGAGAGGAAGTCCTTATCCCACGAATTCCCTTTATTCCAACTGTCCTTCCATTCCAATTCAAGCGGATTCAGTTCCCCGTTCGATTGGCATTTGCAATGACAATCAATAAATCGCAAAGCCAATCACTAGAAGTCTGTGGGATTAATCTCGGAATTTCCCTATTTTCCGCACGGTCAGCTGTACGTTGCACGTTCGCGTGTAGGGAAACCGAAAAACATTGTTCATCACATCGCTTTCTACTGATTCCATTCAAATAAATCACATTGAAAATTTAAATATTTGTGTTGTATTATTACTCTAAAGTTTGTCTGAATTGGGACGAGGCGAAGTTCGTCGGGTCCGCTAGTATAAATATATATTCGCCTCAACACACAAAATAAGAAAAAACTTTACTTGCCAGATTGAAGTGTTATAAAATTGATGCCAGGTTAAAGTTTAAAATAAATCGTCAACACCTAAGTGACTCTACATTAAAAATCGTCAATCGTCATTTTGGTAAATTCATCGAAAAAAATCGTCAAAATGACGTAAAATCGTCACATCTAACATCCCTGGCTGAGACTTATATGTAATTTCTCAATATGAAATTTCTTTATTTTCTCAATAAAAGGCAAATAAGATAACAAAAACAGCAATATTTTCTATTTGTATTCTGTACTCTTTTTAGTGTCTGAAATGCTACAATTATCCTGATTCCAGAATATAAACATTTATATCAAAATAATGTCATTAAAGCGTAGAAATTTAATAATTATTTAATTAAAATGTGGTAAATAAAATGATAAGTGATTTTGTCTTATCAAGAAATTATTTATTAAAAGCCATTAATATCCATTAAATAATTTTAATTAAAAAAAATTGTTTTGTAATTCAATTACTTTTGTCATTTCTTTATTAAAAAATCTTTTTATTGAATAATAATTTATAATTTTTTCTTCTTCTTCTTTTTTTTTGTTAGCAATTTACACAAATGTTTAGCATATTTTACATTACATACATATTTGTAGCTTATTGTTTTCTTTTTTTTTAACTTTTTATTATATTATTTAATATTATCTATTTAGTTAAAACTTCTGTCAATTAATTCAAGAGTTTTTGTTTCTGTTTTTTTCTGTGATTCATTTTAACGATTATCATTTTGTTGTTAGTTTAAAATTAAACTCATTTTGTTGTTATTTTAATTAATTTAAAATAAAATAGCTGCCAGTATTTTTTTAAAGATTTTTTATGTCAAACATAATTGTTTTTATAGCTTTTTCTTTTTTTTTTAATTTTTTGTTATGCATATTCTTTTTTAAAAAGCATTAAGGTTGTTGTTTTGTAAAATAAATATTTGCTGCACCTACTCAGCGTTAACAAATTTCGATAAGTTATTTTAGATTTTAACAGTGCAATCAAAAATATTTAAGATCAATTGCCTAAAAATATGAAAATTGTTATTGCAGCTTTTTATTACTGACAACGTATTCTTTCACATACTGCTGTATGACTGCATTTAAAGAATATATATTCAAAAAGTAGACTTCTCTGTGGAAATGCCCATATGCCGCATGTTATGATCGAAATGGGGCCTTAGTCTAAAACAACCAATTAAAAACAAATTTTTCTGGATTAAACTGATTTTACTTTTTATTGAAAAAAAATATTATACAAAACTCTTAATTTTATCTCTATGCCTTAAATTGTCTTATAAAATCCCAATGTTAACTTAATGATAAAGGTCGTGTGAGATACAACTTCGACGCTTTGCGTGACGTTTCTAACTTTAACAGAAAAGCGTAAAGCAAAAGGCATATGAAACAATAAAAGCTTTGACAATACTCACGCATTGTTTGGTTACCTTAAATAGCGGTTGGTAAATTATACATTTCATTATTTGTTATAAAAATAAAAGCTAAACAATTTATTGAAATTGAATTTTGAAAAAAAAAAAAATTATAGAAAATTATACTACTGATTTTTAAAGGCGCAAAAAGATGGGAGTTGCCTAACTTTTTCCTTCCCTCTGCGTTAAAAGTACTTTATGTGACATGCTTCGTATGTCAAAGCGAAACTATAACGCAACGCGAAGCAAAAGTTATGTATATCTGACATGGCCTTAAGTAAAATAATATCTAATTCATTTTGAGAACGTTTTTTCATAAATAGACACTTGTTCTTTTAACAATGCTACCATACTTTCATTGAATATCATTTTATTAACAAAGAAAAATAAGAACAAGAGAAAACAAAATATATGAGAGACAATTCGAAATCAATAAAACTTAGTGCCGGTTCACACAGGTCAAGTTTAACTCGTCAAGTCTTGGGCTTTTAGGAGAGAAGGGAAAAGAGATTGCCATTTCTTTTCCCCTCTCTCCTAAAAACTCAAGACTTGACGAGTCAAACTTGACGTGTATGAACCGCCACATAATTGAGTCTTCACCTTCAACTTTCCTTTTCTTTTTTTCTTATTTTTCTTTGTTTACAAAATGTACGATATTCAATGAAAGTATGGTAGCATTGTTAAGAAAATAAGTGTCTGTATGTGATACGGCTCATGTCTTATTGACAAGATTTTTCCTTTTTCTTCTTTGAACATGAATTGGCGTTCAAATGATTCATGTCAAGTTGACGACATGTTTTTTATTTAGTTTTATTTGATATTGAAAACAAAAACAAAATTAAACAATGAATAAGAAACAAAACGTAAAGACAGCACATGCATCTGTGTACTCGTTTCTTTTCCCCTCGCCCCTCTCGCCTATAAAGTCGCAATCTTGTCAATAAGACATGAGCCGTATGGACACAGACTAAGTGTCTGTACGTGAAAGCATTAGAAAAAACGTTCTCAAAATAAAGACTCAACCACAGTTAGTAAAGTTGGTACAATTGTACTTTTTTTCAGCGTTTAAAAAACTGGGGTCTAATCATCGCATTCAATACTATCGTATCGAATAAACTATTAAATTTTTTTGCATACGATAGATACTGACGTATCGAATGAAAACTCGATAAATGTAATGTCGAGTTACTCGATATCGAATGCTATTATTTCAAATTCAATACATTTCATTCGATATCGAGTTTCATAATACCAAAATAAATAATTTCGATAAATTTTGCTCGATATCGTATGCGGTGATTAGACCCCTGCATTCAAAGTGAAAAAACTGCCATTTCTTCCACTTTTTCACTTGTCAAAAAACTGTTGTTTTTACTTCTGATTCATTAAATGTAAACAGTTGATATCAAACCAATTCAAAAAGCGAAAAGTTGTATACAAATATTCGCATTTTGTTCACCAGTTTTTGGTTTCGACTGCAGTTTATTCAACTCGGGTTTTTTTGATACAAATTAAAAACTAACTTAAAAGTACGCTGGTACCCCGTGACTCATTTGGTCTTATTTTAAAATTTTTCACCCTACTGTTAATTGATATCAAATGGCAACTCGTATTGACTGTCCAATGAAAATAAAGGAAGTTCAGTGTTTGGTGCAAATGGTCTTGCGAAAATGCAAAGTTTTGTAGCTTTTTTATAAAACCTCTGGCGGGAATCGAACCCACAACCCCGGCGCTGATAGACTAGCTCACTACCAGCTAGCCTACCGGGGCATTTGTTAATTTTTGCACTAGCACATTCTAAATTTAGTATCAGCGGCAGCATTTAAACGTGCATTTTCTGATTACATTAACAACTTTTAAAAAGATATAGGAAACCACTTCTGCAAAAGTTAGAGTAGAAGAGAGAACTTTCCTTACTTTTTAAGATTATTTTGGAACGAACTCATAATATTTTGAAATACTCTTCAACAAGATGGTTGCCACGACAAGAAGTAATTAACAACATTTTGGAACAGTGGAATCCACTCCATTATTATTTTACTCCGAATTATTTTGAAGGAGTTTTTACAAGCGCTTAACTGAATTTAATTTTATCCGGACTTTCTACTCCAGCTTATAAAATGTCTTTCCTCTTTCGGCAGTACATATTGAAAATTGTAAACACAATAAATTTGGAAATGCATTGCGAAGATGCTAGTATGCACCTATTTTTAAAATTTTTATTTTCGTTTAAAATTTGAGATTGCATTTTGAAAAATATTCGTCCATTTTCACACCAAGTTCAACAATTTTCCACAAAAAAGTCGATAAATTCTAAAAAGTGAACAAAAGCGCTCTCTGTCGGCAATCAAAAATAAATTGACCCTAAATACCGCATCATACAGGTTTGACTAGAGCTTATACATTTTCCCCCCTCTATTCTTGAATATTTTGGAAAACTAACTATTTTGAAAAGTCCGGGGGCTCGAATTAATTTTTTTTTTTTTTTACCTAAAATTTCTTTGGCAAATGGCACGGAATTACTTATAGAACAAGAATCGCGATGTGCTTTGACGCGAAAAAATTTGACCGACCCTATTATGTATGTTTAATTATTTAACATGTCCTTAATATTTTTTTTTTTGCTATCTATGTATACTTTACATGAACAAATAATTTTAAGTACCTTTTGTTTTTTATTTATAAAAAAAAAAAATTATAAATAATGATTTAGTACTATTGGGGTCAAAAAAGTACGATTTTAAAACTTCGTTGGTACGATATTGGTTTTCTCACTTATCATCCCTGGGCCCAATCGTAACAAAAAGTCTCTCTAATGTATGTTGGTTTTCACCAACAAATTATTTGTTGCAACTGAAATAATTTAAAAATATTTTATTGGAATTGGTCCAATGACTATTCATTCTTTCCATTTTAAAACTGCTCCCACAAATAGCTTTTAGTTTGTCTGCGAGAACCGACACTGCTGTAATAGGACTTCTACTGAATATATCGGGTGATTTTTAGCTATTATCTTTTTGCAACACTGGTTTAAACAGCTGACGCACGTTTCGTGTTTTGTTTCACAGTCAAACATCTTCAGTTTGGTCTACAATTTAACCATGAATCGTCTTACAAACGAACAACGCTTGCAAATTATTGAATTTTATTATCAAAATGCGTGCTCTGTTAAGAAAGTTCATCGCGCGCTTCTTCCATTTTATGGTCAGCTCTTTTTTGGCTCAATGGGTACATTAATAAGCAGAATTGTCGATTTTGGAGTGAAGATCAGCCAGAAGCATTGCAAGAGCTACCAATGCATCCAGAAAAAGTCACAGTTTGGTGCGGTTTATGGGCTGGTGGCATCATTGGACCGTACTTCTTCAAAGATGATGCGAATCGTAACGTAACTGTGAATGGTGAGCGCTACCGTGAGATGATATCCAACTTTTTTTTGCCCAAAATGCAAGAGCTTGACTTGCATGACATGTGGTTTCAACAAGACGGTGCCACATGCCACACAGCACGCTTAACATTGGACTTATTGAGAGGCGAGTTCGGTGAACATTTTATTTAACGTTCGGGACGGGTCAATTGGCCGCCTAGATCGTGCGATTTAACGCCTTTAGACTATTTTTTGTGGGGCTATGTTAAAGCTCATGTCTATACACACATGCCCGCTTCAATTGACGCATTGGAAGACAACATTGAAGCATTTATTCATGAGATACCGGCCGAAATGTTGGAAAGAGTATGCCAAAATTGGACTAAGCGGATGGACCATTTGACGAGCAGTCACGGTCAACATTTGCATGAAATAATCTTCAAACATTTAGTTACATGGACCGTACTATCGATTCAAATAAAGATTTCATGCATTTTTCTGAATTTTATGTGTTTTTTTGGATTAAAACTTTCCTATAGCTCTTAAAAAATCACCCATTAGTACTTCGCTATTTAAGCAAACTTTTTTGAATTTTTCGTTTTAATTTTCGCGTTTAATTAACTAGCAAAATTTGTGCCCATAACTTCCGTTAAATTTGAATTTTTTTATTTTAAACATATTTAATCACCCCTATCGTGAATAATAAGTGGAATTTTTGTTCCCATGAAATTTTCATTCCCCTCGAAGGGAAAAAAGCAATCGTGAATCTCGTGTGAAAAATTGTTCACGCTATCAGTTCCAGTGAATGTAAAAAAAGAAGAAAGATTAAAAATATTAAAAATTCATGAAATTTTTGTTCAAAAATATACAAGTATATATTTTATAGAAGGGGTTAAATAATAAAGCAAAATATTTAGTATTGGAGGGAAAGTTTGATTACAATGTTAGTTTTTTGCACATTTTGAATTTTATGTAGTAAAATCTTTTCCAAAATTCTGCCACCAAGTCAATTGAAAGCTTCACAAATCCACAGGCAATCTACCTGTTGCTTTGCATTTTGTTGAGCAATATATCGGTTTATGTCTTATTAACTTATTAACCCTTAATATTCGATTTATAGGAGGAGCTACTTACATACATGTTCTGTTCCCTAGCAAAAATTAAGTGAGAAAATCTAAGGGAAATGTGAAGAAATTACGAGGGAAAAATTTTTTCACGATAAGGGGAATTTTTTCCCGTGAACAATTTTTCACGTTATTATTCTCCTTTGAATTAAAATTTTTCATGGGAGTTGTTCATGATCGCAAATATGTGAAAAGGGGAAAAATTACGAGGGAAAAAATTATTCACGATAGGGGTGAATATAAATAGAAACTGGGAATTATTTCCTTCCGAAGGTTACTTTATATTATATTATAAAGTCATTTCTGAAAAATTTAAGGAATAGGACTATTACAAAAAAGCTTTCTAAAATACATAACTGAAATTTAGCTCATAGAATAAATTCGAAAAATGAAAAATGTTGAATATCATATTTAATATATGTTTACATGTTTTATACAACTTGCATTTAAGTCATCGCAATATTTCTACTCGACGTCGACGTCAAGAGACTGTGAATAGTAATCGATTATTGTCAACAGCGACTAAGACAATACCATTACTGTTCCTGTGCCGTCGACTTTCAAAATAGGGTTGAATATTTTACGTTGCATAGTAAAAAAATACTTACTTGAGTTTTGTTAAATTTTAATTTGAACTCAAATTTATTATGCGTATCGGCATCGACAATATTCTTATAGCGGCATCGAATCGGCGAAAAGGCAATTGTTACCTTCCCAATTTGAATCACAATCGCAGGCTTTTTTTAGTGATAGCGATTAAATGGTCCGATAAATTACCATGCCCATCATAGTCAAAATATTCCACAATGTTTGTAATTTTAATTATTATTGTTGGTGTACTTTGTTGCTTAACTCTTGTTTAATTTAATACAATAACAAAACCAAAATTAATATATTTATTTCGTTAGCATTTGTCGTCAAGGGGTTAACCTTTAACATTTTATTAAACTGTGAAACATTAAACATTAAAAATTAAAAATGTCATCAAATTAAAAAAGCTTTGTGTAGTTTATAAAAAAAAAATTCATTCTTGTTTTCTTTTCGATAGTTTAATTTATACATTTTATTCTTAGATTTTCTTAACGTTTGTGTTACTCTGATCATGTTTTATTGTCAGCGGTTTTTATACAATTTTATTTCTTAATATTTTTAGTTTTCGTTTTATACAAAATTCGTTACAAATATTTGTTTTGCTTTAGCAAAATAAATTTAAGTAAAATAAATTAAATTAAAAAAAAGACTTAAAAAAAGGATTTGTAAAGCAAGATTCAAATAAAAATGAAAATCAAGTTAAATATTGTAACAATCAGAAATATAAAGAACATGAAAACGATGTAAAATTTATGCGTTCAGATACAAAATTCATAAGAAAGTTTTACTTAAATGTTGTTTGTGTTTCTTGGCGGGGTTAAAGAAAATATTAAAAAAACCTTTTTTTTTTTTGTTTCCTTTTTATCTGTGTTGATTGATAATTTTGTTTCTTTTTGATTTGGGATTCTTATTTTGTTAAACAAATATTAATTTGTATTTATCAATATTATAAAATTTGCTTAAAGTAGCTTTGCAATTTATTTTATAGTTTCTTATTTATTTATATTCATACACAATCAGTCACATAAGTTTTATTTTTACAGATTAACTTGTATTTTAAACAAACACTTAAATTTATGTTTTTTTTCTGTTAATTATTTTTTTAATTTAAATGTTTTTTTTTTTAATTCCTATCTAGTTTTATTTATTTATAATATACAACATTAATTAATTTGTTTATTTTGTTTTTAAGGTTTTTTTTTTAATTAAATAAATACATAATTTTATTATAAATTTATATTGTACTTAAACAAATGTTTTAATATGATTAAAAGCTCTTTTATATACTTGATCTTTAATTAATTTATTCTTACAATTACGTTTTTAATTTTGCTTTGCAATTATTTTTTTTATATGTTTTTTAGTTACTTAAACATAAAGTTGATTTTGGAATAACTTAAAACTTAACCCCCGTATTCATAAACGGTTATTAAATTTAACAATTTTATTAAGAATAATTTTCATAGTAAATTTGTTCTTTAAACCTTTATTATATTTAAAAAATTTTTATGAATACGGGCATTAGACTTTAAAATAAATATGGTTAATGTTATATACAATTAAGTAATTTGTTAACTATACATCAAAGAATTATTGTGTTATAAGACAAAAAACAAAAAAAAAGCTTGAAAGCTTTTGAGCTTTTTGTTAAAATAAAAAAGCTTTAAAGCTATCCGCTTTTTTCTTTACATCTTCAAAAAGTTAAATAAATAAATAAGCTTAAAAGCTTGTAGGTGATTTTAAAACATAATTTGTAAATTAAAGCCCCAAGATAGAAAAGGGTTTACTTTCTTATTTATAAAAAAAAAAATTAATACAGCTTAAAGAGCTTTCATCTGGCCGCAATATGTAGAAAAATAATATATAATTCTTTTAACACTGCAACGGTGCGCTTCTTTTAGTGTGATGTTTATCATAAAAATTCGTAAATTTTACGAATTATAGATGATTTATGAATAAAGTCAAAACTAAGTTTGGAAATGTTTGTATATTACACAATTGTCCCTTGGCCCTAAAGAAACAAAAGTTACGGGTTTTGTTGCTTTTAGTAACTATTACAGGCCTGCACAAATCAACTCTGAAATAAAGTAACACTATCTTTTTCAAGTGGTTGCACAGAACAAACGTACACAAAAAGACTAAAGGTGGATTCATACATGCGTTCCGAACAATATTTTTGTCCGGAGAATAATTTTTTTACTGAAAGTGTTGTGCAGAGCGATTCACCCATTTCGGAAAATTTGTCCGGAAAAACAAAGCTACCATATGGTTTACAGATGTAAACAATTATATAAAATGGCAGCACAACTAGCAAACTACTTTTATTGAATTGTTTTCTTAAAGTGTGTTCAAAAACATGGACGAAGAAAGTAAAGGGATTTTATTATTTTTAATTATATTCATTTATTCAGCAAGAAAGAAATGTTGTAATATACATAAATGCAAAGACACTATATTATGTGACAGTTCAATTCAACTTTTATGTACGAAGAAATACAATTAATTTAGTTCGAGAAAAAACTTGCCCAACAAAATAATTTCTCTCTCTCTTTAAAGTAAGACGGCAATATAAAAAAATTGTTCGGAACGCATGGGTGCATTAATGCCATGTGCTTTGTGATGTGCTTCGCACAATTTAAATCATTCATATGCACTGCATGAGTGAGAAAACACAAGTAGCACAACCAACACGATTTGTTTAGAGAAACTGACTTGTATGACTATGAAAATTACCAAGTGGTTATTCTATTCTTTTTATTGTTGATGGGTTTTTACTTAAAAGCCTATTAAGGCAGCTACATAATTCATACATAGATCAATTGTGCTGAGACCAATTCATTCACACAAAAACAAAACACACAAAACAAACAGCAATTCATCAAATAATTGTTGTAGGTCTCTAGTATTTACAGATATATATTGGCAATGTGTATGCAGAATTTAGTACAATAAGCTTTGATTTTTTTATTTCTTATCCAGGCCTATAAAAACATAACTTTCTTTAAAAAGTATTTTTTGGACCGCACAAAAACATTCACTGCTGAAAGGGTTAGTGCTTATTTTAAAATTATTAACTTTCATCGCACTTCAAAGCAACGTTTTAGTGTTTGTCACAAAATGCCTGGGGGCTTATTCTGGCCGTCGTGATCGATTACTTTAACGATTCGAAAACAGATTTATTTCTTATTCATTCAGTTGATACTGAAGGATCGAATTGCTTTATAGCACTCAAAGTATAATTTAGATTCATTCAGTATCGACTGAAAGAATTAGAAATAAAATCGCTGTCGAATCGAAAAAGTATTCATTCAATTACGACTGCCAGAATTATCTCCCTGATTGCAAGGCTTGCGAAATAGCGTTAAATTTTTTCTATTTTTTTTTTTTTAACGGAAAAATGGTTTATTTTGGTAAAGATGGAATACTTCTTTGCTCAGCACACTAATAAAAAAAATATGTGTTTGGCTCTTAGTTTGTGCATATGAAGGTTGCATAGTTGAAATTTTTAATTATCGTTTAAGCCAAGAGGTTATAACTTCTTCGTACAACATTTTTAAAAACTCGATTAAGTTGTATATTATTAAATAAAAAGAACTACTATAAACGATATTCAATAAGTTGTAGACAAATTTCCATCAGCCCTCTATGTAATTGTCTTCCGCAGCTTAAGGTACTTTTAAGCTAAACAGTGGTAAATTTTAGGACTCTATTGCAATTTTATTTGTTTCTATGCAAACAATATCACAAGTTTTTTGTTATCAAAAATATGAAGATATCGAGCCCTATGCCCATGTTCTGTAACTCTCGCGACGAGAAAGTTTTCGATTGAAATTTGTGAAATGAAACAAAAATGCCATAAATTGAAACAAACAGCTGTGTTTCTCACTTAACTGTGTCTGTAACTTTTTTGGCGAGTACAAGCTGTCACTTAAGAAAATAACTCGCCAATTTACAGAAAAAGTGTGTCTGTAACATTTTGGTGAGAAAAGTTCCCGCTTTGAACTGTCAAATAAACTCACGAATAAAAATGGGGCGAGAAAAAAATTTTAACACTAAAAAACAATTAAAAATGCAAAATGCTAAGAATAATAATATTATTTTGTTCTTGGCACATTTTTCATTGTTTTATTATTTTGCTTTTAACATTTTAATAAAATATACGAATGTCTTCAAAGATCATTTGCAAACAACAAACATTAAAGTCGCTCTTTACACAATTTGGTATAGCCGACAGTTGTATTTTCGACGCCGTCGTTGAAAAATTTTCAATTTTTGGTAAATTTTGGTCGCCATCAACGATATGTGCTACTGGCGTTCTGAACGTCTGCAATGTCACATCGGCTTCGAGTGCAATATTATGACATTTATAACGTAACAACGTAATCTCTTTTGATACAATGGAATATTTTGTTTCACATCTTTTCGATGCAAGAAGTTCTCACTAAAGTTACAGAACATGGGTACTGACCGCCAAAATAGCTTAAGCGACATCATTTTCCATTTTCGTTTTTTTTCACTAAATGAATTTATTGGCAACCCTTGGCATCATCTTCGAAAATGTCATGGTCACATTAGGTACGGTTACGATTTTAAAGCCAAAACAATTTTAGCTTAAGCGACAATTTTCATACAAAATTTTTATGAAATTATTTTAAAAAAATCTTCTGCTGTAGAATTGTGTTTTTTTGCGATAATAGCTCCATATACTGATTTTCAATATTTTTTGTTGTTTTATACGTTCTCAGCTTTATAAATATTAAAATTTTTGAATCGTAAAATTTAAGAGGGCTTTTGGTTCTAGGGTTTAACTGACCATTAGAGGTTAGTTGAATTTAAAAACATGCGTTTGCATAAAATTTCTTCCCCTACTAAAAATATTTATTACTCACGTATTTCCACTTAAACGAGCATCATTGAAACGTGGAGTTTAATTAAAACTTTCATACACGCAGAGAAAAAACATGTTTAAATATTGTCTCCTCCAACAAAACAATTTTTAAAGAAAATTTAAAAGATGTTATGTTTAATTGAACTATATAGTAGTTGTCACCGACAACCAAATTATGGTTAAATAAGTCCTCCATCAAGAGGCCACAACCATATTGTGGTTCACTCAAAACATGTTATGGTTAAATATGACAATAATTTGTTTTTAAATTAACAATATTTTTTTCCTCTTTTTTAAGAGCAACCATGCTTTTATAAATGTTAAACATATTTTAGTTATTATTAACCATAACATGTTCGGAGTAGTGCTGGGATACTATCGATATTTATCGATAGTTCATATTTCAGTATCGATATATCGATATTACTATCGACTGAATGTTTGTACTTTAGTAGGAAAACTTTAACTAGTTTTTTATCAGGCTACAGTTCGTTGTTTTGAACACTTTATTGAACGTAAGAGACGTATGTATGTACGCACGTTATTTTAGATGATAGTTTTTAAAAATTGTGATGCTGATAAGCACCTTTCTGAAGGAGCCAAAGTAACAGGTACTATAAGATATTTTATTGCAACTTAAGATAATTTTCTAAATTGGATTTGATTCTCAATCCAAAAGGTAATCAATCTAGCGGTATTTTCCTCTAATGGTCGTTCATTGTTTTATCCTTTGCTCGCAATTTCAATTTCATTTTTATTTAATTTTTTTTACATCATAAAAATATTTGATATTCAGTCCCTATGTAAACATATTAAAATTTCGTCATAAAGGCCAGCTAAGCAATCCATACCACCTGCCATTCTTGTAGTTTGTTTGTATTCTTTGTATTAAAAACTTGCGACAAAAAACTGTGTGTGTATATCTGCTGTAACATGTCTTCATAGCTGTATTTTAAATAATAATATCGATTCTGATATTTTTCCTATCGATATTTTCGATAGTTTACGACTATCGATAGTACTATCGGTAGTTTCCCAGCACTAGTTCGGAGACCAATATAATATGGTTATGGCTTCTTGATGGTAGCCAAATTTAACCATAATATGGTTGCCGGTGACAATAATATGGTTAAATTAAATAAATGTGTTTAAAAAATATGTTTAAAATTTTCTTTAAAAATACTTTTGTTGGATGTGACCACATTTAAACATGTTTTTTCTCTGGGTGTACGGAAATGAACACCCAGAAAAAGTAAATATTTATTCAAATTAAAGTTTTAAAAGTTTAAAACTATGGCTCACAATTCCACTAAGTGCCTTCGAAAACAAGTAATTTATTTAAGAAATTAAAACCGATGGCACATCAAATAATTATAAAAATACACCACAAACACGAACCATTTACAATACGGTAAAGTAGATTTAACGTACAAGATATCAACCTGAATGACAACGACAAAAAAGGTACGATTAATGTAATTTTTAAATTTAATTACATTCTCAAATGTCAAAGATGTGACACGATAAAAATTTACAACGATTGTTTTGGATTCTAATAAAATCACAAAAAAGATCAGGTTGACAACAGAAAAGAATTAGCCACGAATGAATGTGAATATTGAATTAATAAAAAAAGCTAAAAACTAAACTTATTAAAATTAAATACACATATTTAAAATAAATTTTCTAAATTAAATGGCCCAGGACAACAATAACTTTTTAAACAGATTTTTTTTTTTAAGTTTAATGGAACTAAAATAAATATTTAAACACAAATCAATATTTGAAAACATTAAAGTAGTTAAACTATTTTTAAATAAAAATCAGGTTTTTTGTTTGTCTTATTTTGGTTTTAGTTTAATTTTCCATTATCGATTTGATAAAAAAAAAACAAACAAAATTTACATTCACAGTCTATATATTTTGCAAGTATTTTACATATATAGAACATTTATAAAGGGTCCTTTATTAAGCGCTGCCTGTCGGCTGCCTAATGACATGGGTGATATTGGCCTTAAGGGCCGCTGTAACGTATTTGCGTAATCCTGCGACATAGGAAAACCCCCATGAAAATGGTGAACGGCTTCAGATCGTATGATTTCAGTGGCTAATTGACAATGCCTCCACGGGAGATGACCATGACCAAAAATACTTTGCGCAGTTTGAACATTCTGGCATGAGCTGTATGACACATAACGCCGTTCTATCGAAACGATTTGTCTATGGAATCAACGTCTTGCAATTGAGACCAAAAAAGTCCGTAAAACATTTGCCATAAAGGGTCATAGCATGACAACAACGTTCATAAGGATATATGAAGCGATAACGTCGCCAGAGCAAACAGTAACTTTGATGTATTTAACGCTTAAGGATCTTATGTGGATTGAAAATTCGACAATTTTGGGCTTCTTCGCTGAGCATATTTTTTCGATAAAAAAAGCAAAACCGCTCCAGTGCCCATTTCTGATTTGGTGATTTGGAAAAATAAACAAAAAGCCAAATCGTCAGAAGTGGCTTCAACACTATCGCCGCAATCAACTGTCAAAATTCTATTAACTATTGGCAGACCCTTCACATATAAAACAAAAATATATGCACACATTTTTGAACATATACAATCACATACAATGGCAAAAATTTTATCCCTTTTTTTTTTGCATTTTATATACACGGCACAATAGAAAATGTTCATTGTAAAAAACGGCATTGAATAGCATAGAGATATTCAATTTGTTTTATATGCATTTTTTGCTGTTTTTTTGTAGCTTTTTATGTGTATGTTAGTGCATCACATATAGAACATCCGTTTCCACATTGCACTTCCGGCGTCATATTACTTAGCTTTGCAACTAAAAGCAACAACAATTTTGTGTAACAAAAGAATGAATTTATTTTTTGTTTGCGTTACAAAAAAAGAAAACTTAACTTAGTTGCAACATTCATTTATGCATGAGTATGATCATAACGATGACGTCACAGAATGTATTCATGTGTCTATTTTTACCATTTCCTGTTCTAAGAAAGTGGAAGTATTTGAGGTTTATTGAAATTTTTGTAACTTTTAAGGGAGAAAAAAATTATTCTCATAAAGAAATAAGCGAAAAATTTTGTATATTCTAAAAAAAGTAAAAAGTTTTCTGAAAAATAAATTAGTTATATTGCAAATATATTTTTAAAAAATTATTTTTTTCCACTTAAAACAAATTGCGAGCTTTTTAAGGATTAATATAAAAAAATGTGTAAGCTTTATAAACCCAAGAAAACCTTTTAAGACTAACTATTATTATAACTTTTAATTAACATATTTGGGGGATTCCCAGGGAATGCTATTAAGTCATATTGTCATAATATTTTTATATTTGACAATCGTTTAAACAAATTCTTGTTGCATTTGAAGCAAAAAAGTATTAATATAATTAGACTGTTATGCTGTGTTAATTGTTTTGTCATATCTACACAGTAGAAATCTAAATTATGAGGGGGTTTACCCAGCAGTCACAATAGTTTGTGTTATTATTTTTCTGAGGACACTATGACTACACACAGTAAAAAAAATTATGGTTTTTTGAAGTACTCAAGAGAAAAAGCGCACAATCGAGCGCTTCAATAAGAGAGCTCTTATATAGCAGTAAATGATAAAGAATAAAATATACAAAAAAGCTGCTATTTTAGTGCTGAAAACGAAGAAGGTTTTAAAGCAGTTACCGCCAGCTCATATGCAATGGGCAAGCTTTTACAAAAGAGCTTTTGTGCTTTCACACCCACACGAGTACTACAAGCAATCACACAACAATGCTTGCTGTTTTTTTTTTTTATAAAAACAAACAACGATGAGCAACATGTACGTTAAAAAAACCATATTTAATAAAGCTTGGGAACAATTCTTTTTTTTTTTATTGAAAACAATGACGGCGATCCCGTATGTATGGTTTGTGTTTGGAAACATATTCCTGATGAAAAATATCCCAAATTAAAAAATGAAATATACAAACTGTACTCAATGTTTGGTTCCTCCTATAACTGCGAAACATCTTTTTCATATTTAAAAATAATATTTAATAAATACCGCCATAATTTACCGGATACGCATATTTCGGATCTCTTACGTATACAAATTTATGACGGAGAAATAAACATTCAAAATAAAATAAAATTTCAACATACATAAATAAAAAAAATATCTGAAAAAAATTACTTCAAAGTTTTTTCGGTGTATGAACTTTGAAAAAAGAGCTTTCATAGCTCTCTAGCACTAACTCAAGTATCGATGTATGCGTTCTTGGCTGCAACTGCTTTAAAGCAAAAAATAAAAATATATTATGGTTTGCGAAAATGATTGAAAAAGGCATTTAAGTAAAAGCAAAACATTATTGAATATTTTAATATAGTAAGCCATTAAAAAAGCACTTTAGGAGTGCTTTGTTTGCATGTTAAAAGAAGCGCTTATTGTCAGCAGAAAATAGTCCTCCAAGCCGGGAAAACCCCATACAAAAATCAGGCATCCCATCAGCAGGTTTGAAGCGATTTAAGGTATGAATTCATACCTGCTCCTTTTGGAGCACATATTTTACTGGGCAGTTATAGCAATAGTTACTTGGTGAAATTGGCCGTAAGAAAACTTAGAAGTTTTTAACAAATTTTTGATGTGAGTAACTTTTAGTTTATAATCCAAATTATCAGTTTTTTTCATTTTCCAAAATTAAACAAAAAGCTTAAATCTGTTATGAAAAGCTGCAATTTAATATCTAAAGAAGCTTTTTGCTTTTAAAATTTTATGTAAAACAAAAAGCTAAGAAAACTTAAGCTTTTTTGAAGACTGTAAAATCCAATTGAATAAAAATTAAGTAACTTCGTTTGAAAATCTAAACATAAGGTCTGTGCAGTAATAGAAAGTTATGGCTTATTTTCAATTATTGTTTCTTGAAGTTAAGTGTTAACGTAATCGAAAAACTTGCAACGAGAAAATGAAAAAATATACATATTTGAAAAAGAAAAAAATTTGTTGAAAATTTGTAATAGTAAAATTTTTGCTAGCAAGAATTATTCAACCACCAGTTTCATGTTTTTGTCTACAAAACAAAAATAATTTTCATTATTTTGAAATCCAAAGCTTTTTAGTAACATAAAATATTTTAAAAAAAATTCAAGAAGAAATAATCTTGTTCCTTACAGCTGAATACTGTCGATATGCTTAATTTGCAAGATTTTGCGTTCATTTACATTTAAATTTTTTGAACACACCTAATATTTTATTTTAAAAGTTGGAAATTAGATAGAAATATTTAAAATTTAAATGTCTAGCTTTCTTTAAAGTAAAACCGTTATGTTTCTACGTAAATTAAAGTTATTAGCAAAATATTTTTAAATATAAAAAGTACATTAGCTAAAATAAAAGCTTAAAGCTTTGAAAACAAGAGCTTTAAAATTTCGAAAAATAAATTTTTTAACATTTTTTTAAGTCTTTTTTTACTATAATTTTAAAATAAAAACTTTTAAGCTAAACAAAGGAGGCTTTCAATTTCTTAAAGTTTTATTTTAAAATTTTAAAGCTTTTTTTATGTTTAATTATTTAAACATTAATAACTGTTACAAATATAATAACAAATTCTAACTTAAATTACCAAGCAATAGTAACGCAGATCTGCAGCCCACTGTAGTGAAATAGACCAGCGTGTGTGGCAGGAAACGAACCCGCAACGCTCTCACCAACAAGTCTATCGGGGCACATACAAAATAACTTTCAATTTTTAAAAGGAAATCTTTAAGGAAATTTGTTTAAGATTCTTCTTAAAAGCTGTAAAAGCTTTGGTTTTGTAAAATAAAGTTTTTTTTTAAAACTTTTTAAAGCTTTTTGTTGAAGTTGTTTTGTAAATTTTACCTAAATGTTCAATGATATTGATTAGAACTTTAAAAACTTTTTAGTTAAACAATTTTTTTGTTTGTACAACCGCTTAGGCTCTCGGCACCGTTGACGCCCAAAAACAACTTTGCGCCTAGCAACCGCTCGTCAACAGACTACTGCAGGATTTTCGTGGAACGAGGTAATAATAAGCATAGCTCACAACAGAGTTCGTTGGAAGTCATTTGTTGATACCGTTTGCTCCCTAGCTGGAAAATTTCGGATCATCATTCAACACAAAAAAAGCTTTTACTCTTAACATTTTTTTACTGACTGTTTTTAGAAAATAAAAATAAAATTTCTGGTAAGAAATTATATTGAATACTCAAACAAATTTTCGTATTTTATTGTTGCTTTCAATTCAATTTCTCAGACAACGTTTTGTTTTTCTAAAAACAGGCAGTAAGGTTACGATCACACTTGACAAATATTTGACGAAAAAAAAACGTGACCAACAGGTAACCTAAAATATATAAATCTTACAAAAAGATATTTAAATGAACTTTTGCTATTCCTTGAAGCAAAATTAGTTTTATTTTGTGATTTCAAGACTATGGTAAATCACACTAACTATTTACAAAAGTAGTGCTTACGCATAATTGATCAAATAATTTGTTAGCCGAAAGCTTTCAGAAAATCAATTTAAAAAGCTTTTCATAAAACAAATAGCTTTAAAAGTTGTAGATATCTTTAAAAAAAAAAAAAAACTAAAATTAAATATTAAAATTAAAATAAAAACACTAAATAAAAATTAACTTTATAAAGCTTTCTTAGTCTTGGTTTACACTATGAAAGTTTTATTTTAGAAAGTCTGACTTTAAAGGTGAGTGGGGGAAGATAATAGGCCATTCTTCTATCCCCTCTTAACCTTAAACTCAAACTTTCTGAAAGAAAACTTTCATAGTGTGAACCCAGACTTACAATAGTCTTATTTCCCCAATATTTTACATACTTTTTGCTTAAGCCAACCTTTGGTTAATATTTAAGTTATAGATATGTATGTACCTTTAGTAAGGAATGATTCTATACGCTAACAAAATACCTTGTTTCTTCCTTGTATCTAAAGCTTCAATGTTATACAAAGATTGGCTTAAGCAAAACGTAAATATAAAGGGAATAGGACTATTGTAAGAAAGCTTTATTACTCGAAATTCGAAAAATGCTTAAATAAAATAAAAATTTACTTTTAAAATTAATTTACAATATGAATATATTGAGAAAAAACAAAAGCTTTTAAGATTTATGTATACAAGTTTTTAACTTCGTTTAACGCTTTTCGCGCTTTTATTATAAACATAAAACAAATATTGCAAAAAAAAAATTTTAAGAAATATACCAAAATTTTTTCTATTTTTTAAATAACAATCTATACTAAGAAAATTAATACTAGTTTTTTTATACAAATAAAATTTTTTTAAACTGTATATTTAAAGCCGCCTTTACAATATTTGCTAAAAGTAGTGTGTTAAAAAAAACTTACTCTACTCCTTAATTTTTTTACTGGTTTCATTCGCATTCCTTTAGTTGTACGAAAAACGATCTTTTGGTTGGTTTTAAATAAATACATTTGAATAAAATCTGTTTGGTGAAAGGTCCTTATATGTTTGGGGTATTAACGATGTAAGGCTCGTAGTTTGTTTGGTATTTTATTTCCATTTTAAGGCCTTGCAGCTGAAGAGAGAGGCAGGGGGGTTCTTCTTAAAATTTTAAAGTTGTTATTATATACTTTCTTTCAGGGATTGTTTATTCAATTGTCTTATTGTTATTATGTCCTTTGGTTTTTTATAATCGTCCTCATCTTTTAAGTGTTGACGCTGGCCTGGATAGTGTTGTTGCTGCAACATATTAATGTCGTTGATGTCTTCATATTGCATATTATTTTGATCAATTTCTTCGTGTTGTTGTTGGTGTTGCTGCATAATGGCCTCGGCTTTACTATGATGGCTATATTGATTAATATCGTCGTTGTTATTGTTGTTGTTGTTGCTATTGTCGCTATTTTTATGATTGTTATTGTTGTTGTTGTTCCCGTTGATATTTACATCTCCTGGAGCGAATGTTTCATTGATGGTATTATCATCATCCTCGTCTGTATTGGAATTCTTAAGTTGTTGGGGTGACATTTTCAACACTTCCTTTGCTTTATTTTCCCATAATCTTCGATTGGCTCTTAGCTGTATGAAATCAACCATAAATGATGCAGAAAATATTGATTTTTTTTTATTCGCAAGTATTATTTTCACCATAATCACATCGAGTTTTTTAATGCATGCACATTAAGTGCAAAAATGTTAAAAAGGGGGAAGAAATATTTTTAAGATGAGTAAAATAGCGAAAGAACATTAAAAATTACTTAAAAAATACTATAAGTTTTTATGACAAAAAGCTAAAGATGAGAGAAGAAAAGTGATAAAATGAAAGCATTTGTGCTGTGCACTCATGTCAAAAGTATACAGAAACGTAACGTGCAGGTAAATAAATAATAGACAGCGTAAATTTAAAGAATAAAATTTCACACAAGCAAAAGTAAATGGAAATAAATATAAAAATAAAATTTATACATAAAAGAAAAATATATAAAAAAATAAAATCAAAAGGTGTGCAGCTTTATATATTTCAAAAAATAAATGAAATAAAATTAAAATTCTGTCTGTTTCTCTTTTTTCCAATAAGAATGAATTAAATGATTTTTTACATCTTAAACACGTTTTTTAATGTCGGTTGTATTAGTGCATGAGTTTTGTAAGGATTATTTTTTTTTTTTTACTATTTACAACACTTCTATGACTTTTGTAAACAGATTTACTTACATCTTTTACATTGAAAAGGAAGCGGATGTAAAGTTTGTATGTATTCTTAAATATGTATGAGTGATTAAATTTGTGTGTATGTCGAGAATTCAGTTCAAATGTCAAACATTAAAAAAGAAAATCTTTAAACTGTATGCAACACTTGAATAGGGACGGCTAAATAAAATATTATAAGCATTTAATTCAGCGTAAAAGCAAAAACATTAATAATTTAATTTAATCTTCTTTTCAGACAGCCAAAAGTTTTGTTCAAAGAACTGTTTACGCAATTTCTAATTTAATTTAAAAAATCATTTGTCCAAAGTGTATACAGATCCTTTAAGTGTATTCTTTTATAAGCCATTACAAACAACCCAATTATAAATAAAAATTTCCCGGGGGTTTTTTTCACTTTTCTCATTTTATCAATTGAATTATATAAAATAGGAAAAATGGAAGTAGGGAAAAACTCCCGGAGAGATTTTATTTTTAATTGGATTGAAGCACAGAGAAAAATATAGACAACACAAACAAACAAGTAAAAAAGTATAGTGGGTCAAACCTACGCCACAGTATTACAAGAAAAATTTTCAAGTATTCCTTCTTTGGGGCCCATGGGCAGAAATAAATTAACCAAAATAAAATTATGTTATAAGATAACAACTCATATAAGAGTTATTTGTGCATTTAAAACAAAAAAAAAACAAGTTAGAGTGCTATATTCGGCTGTGCCCAATCGTTGATACCCTCCACCGATAGTTCGAATGTTTAGGGAGTAATATCGCATGATGTCTATTATTATTATCTTTATAAAAACAGACATCAGCATTAAAATTGGTTTAAGGCGTACCAAACTGTTTTCCGGGAGTTGAGTTTATATGGGGCCTAGGGTAAATAATGGGCCGATCTTCACGAAATTTTACAGTGTAATTTTTAGTCCTATAAAACTATGACTTACTGAATTTTGTTATGATAGCATTATTTTGTACGGTTTTAGGCGTACTAAACGTTTTTCCGGTAGTAGGGTTTATATGGGGCCTAAGGTAAATTATGGACCGATCATCACGAAATTTTACAGTCTTATTTCTAGTCCTATTAAACTGTGACGAGCCAAAATTTGTTACGATAGCGTTATTTTTTACGGTTTAAGGCGTACTAAACTGTTTTCCGGGAGTAGTGTTTTTATGGGGCTTAGGGTAAATTATGGACGGATCTTCACGAAATTTAACAGCGTGATTTCCAGTCGAATAAAACAAATTTTTGCAAAATCTATCTTATTCCGTGCCTTGTTCCACCATTCATGTTATTTTTTATAATAAAATTATAACTTTTTTTAGGTGGTGGTTCCACATTTTGATTCATAGCTCTGGTCCTACTGAACCGATTTTGCTGAATTTCAATCCCAAACTGCTTAGGATAACTAAAAGCAATTTGGTACCAAGCTTGTCCATTTATTTTGAGTTGTTCGAAAGTGAGCGTTTTATCAACAGACGGACAGACAGACGGACATGGCTAAATCGACTTAGAATCACTCAAGGACCCAGAATATATACACTTTATGGGGTCTGAAATGAATAATAAAAATATAATTACAAATATAATTACAAATTCTTCAAAAACTTAACTAAACGCTCTTTCGATTAATATATGCAAAAAAATCGACGCCAAGCACAATAAAGCTCTGAATACTTTGCCGTAGTTTTATCGAAAGATTTGGCTTAAAATGGTTACTGAAAACACAATCAGTGTGGATTCAAAAATCTTAAAGCCCCACCATAATATGCATAGCCTTCTGTCAAAAATTAACAAAAAAGGCTCTCAAATGTATTTAAAAAAACAAAATCAAAAAAACATTAGATTTCGTACGGAACTTTGCTTCAGCAAATGACAGTTTCATAAAACTTAGCAATACATACATGTATTCGCACATTTGCTTAAGCCAACTGGAGCACATTATGGTTTGGCATTAAAAGCTATTTATTTACGACAAATAATCACAAAATATTTGTATATTCATAAACCTAATATTCCTTCATTAGCTCACAGATAACTTAAGTGTTTTGAACATTTGACTAATGCCCGTAATTTCTACAAAAAGAAATCCAGCAGTGCATAGAAATCGATGGTGTAAAAGCTGTCATATTTAAAAAGAGAACTGAAGGATAAAACATCAACGCTAAATCAATGTTGAACTATGTAAAGATAATTGTTAGGTACGAACAAGACCAGCTTTCTTTTTGTAGAAATTACGGGTATAAGAGACTTTCAAAAATATATAAAAATTTTCACAAATACAATTTGGATATAGTGCTTATAGATTATTGTAGCCTTGTCCATAGTCTTAATTTTCTATTAGGCTTGATTCCCTGAGATCGAAGGATTTGGACACAGTGGCCATATCACTCACATAGCACTCTCGTGAGAATTTAACTGCCATTTTTTTTTTTTTTTTTTTTTCAAAAATCATAAACTTTAATATAAAAAAGACTAATAAAATATCATATTAGTTTTTAAAGTTATATGTAAGGGGTGATTTTTTAGCTATTATCTTTTTGGCAACACTGGTTTAAACAGCTGACGCACGTTTCGTGTTTTGTTTCACTGTCAAACATCTTCAGTATGGTCTATAATTTAACAATGAATCGTCATACAAACGAACAACGCTTGCAAATTATTGAATTTTATTATCAAAATGCGTGCTCTGTTAAGAAAGTTCATCGCGCGCTTCTTGTGTTCAGCGACGAAGCTCATTTTTGGCTAAATGGGTACGTTATCAAGCAGAATTGTCGATTTTGGAGTGAAGATCAGCCAGAAACATTGCAAGAGCTACCAATGCATCAAGAAAAAGTCACAGTTTGGTGCGGTTTATGGGCTGGTGGCATCATCGGACCGTACTGCTTCAAAGATGATGCGAATCGTAACGTAACTGTGAATGGTGAGCGCTACCGTGAGATGATATCCAACTTTTTTTTGCCCAAAATGCAAGAGCTTGACTTGCATGACATGGGGTTTCAACAAGACGGTGCCACATGCCACACAGCACGCTTAACAATGGACTTATTGAGAGGAGAGTTCGGTGAATATTTTATTTCACGTTCGGGACCGGTCAATTGGCCGCCTATTGGAAGACAACATTGAAGCATTTATTCATGAGATAGCGACAGAAATGTTGGAAAGAGTATGCCAAAATTGGACTTAGCGGATGGACCATTTGAGGCGCAGTCACGGTCAACATTTGCATGAAATAATCTTCAAACATTAAATTATATAGACCGTACTATCGATTCAAATAAATATTTCATGCATTTTTCTGAATTTTATGTGTTTTTTTTAACTTTCCTATAGCTCTTAAAAAATCACCCGATATATTATTGATTTTTCATAAAAACTTTAACATTTTGTGTAAATAGTCGTTTTTTCTTTAAAATATTTTTTTTATCGCATGCGATATTTTTTTAATTTATATATCGCATGCGACATTTTTAAAAAAATTAATTAAACTTTTCATATTTATCTTCACACACGTTTCTTTTTCAAACAAAGCATGTTGGCCTTTGAAAAGAGGACAATACAATTGTAAACTTATTTTTCTTTTTTCTTTGTTCGGATCAGCACTCAGGGGTTGATCCATAATGGATTACATTGTGTTGAAACTAGGAAAATAGGTTATGGGAAGGAGGATAGAGGCTTATGAACGTTCGACTTGAACTTATGCCCGTAATTTTTACAAAAAGAATCTAGCTGTGTATAGAAATCTATGTTGTAAAAGCTGCCATATTTTAAAGGAAAACTGAAGGTTAAAACACGTAGGCAAAATAAACGTTGAAATAGGTAAAGATAACTGTTAGGTACGAACACGACCTGCTTTCTTTTTGTAGAAATTACGGGCATTATTCATGCTGACGGAAGACTTTAGCAGCAAGGTTATTCTACATACGATCAGCCAGGCCAAAAGAACGTTATACGATGCACCTTAAAATCGACCACAAAAACAAACGTACGGGTTTCGGGAAGTAGTTCCCTAATTTCATCGGCATACATTCCATTGTAAAAACGATAAAACAAACAAATTCAACCCATATTGGAATTGTGCTCAGTAGAGCCAATAGAATTGGATGCCCTACTGTCTCCAATGAGAACCTTCGCCGTCTTCTGCACGCGGTTAATGGATTGCTAATTGAACCATTATATGGTTGCCGGTGACAATATTATGCTCAAATTAAGCATAGTATGATCATCAAAGTTTTTCTTGGAATTTAAAAATTTGATTAAAAAGGTTTCGTTTAAATGTGCTAAATTCCCATTTCATACTATTCATAAACTGACATTTATTGTTGATGAAATAAGCTATTCCCATGCGCCAGATCTTCAGGAAACTTCAATATCAATATCAAAGCTTAAACAAAAACAACAACAATAAACAGTAAGTTTATGTTTTCTTATAGTCCCGACTTTAAAACTTTCGTTAAAAATAGATTTGTTGGAGGTGACGATTAGAGTGTCCCAAAAAAATTTTGTTTTTTTTTTTTTTTGATTTTCATGGTTGCTCAAGCATAATTTAAGAGCTAACAGGGTGAAGTATTTTTGAGATTTTTTTCAGATTTTATGGAATTAATACACGGATTAATTTCGAAAACCAGTCTAATTTGTTTTTGAAGCTTGGAATATTTCAATTGATTTTTTTAAAATATATCCAGAATCTTGGGAAGCCAACAAGTCATATCAAGATGCAAAGAAGTTTTTGCCAAATAACTCCCTTGTTTCTACTGACATGAAGGGTGTGGATGCGGTTGCATTAAATTTATGTAATATAAGTCGAATTTTTTTTTTTGTATTTATCATTAACAGGACAAAACGGGCTTCCAGAATCCCAATTCATATATCTTTTCGAAATTAATATTTGGGTACAATTTTTCATATTGTTACACATGCAAGTAATTCCTTGCAGTAGAATTTATGTATTAACATTAAAAATTTCGAAAAAATAGTCTAATGCCATCAGGCGCGGATCCAGCTCGAGCCTTAGGGGGGGTAAATTTTGTATGATACAAAAAAGTCAAAAATTTGTGTTTAAAAGTTTATTAAAACAATATGTGTTAGGGTAAGTACCCTGCGGGAAATTTGTGCCAATTCGTCCCACAGACTGGTCCTGGGAGTTGTGAAAATAAAACATGTACAAAAATAATAAACTCATGACCAGTGAAAGGAGAACCAATCATGTAACTGGTTTATGAACAACTTAAAGGAAGAAAAAGTAATGAATAACAGTACAGTCTTCACCGGTGGTATGACTCATTTTTTGGAACTTTTTTAAATTTGCTTCTTAAATTTAGTTCAACAACTTGCTTTACTGAAAAAATACTACATTGTATTGAAATCATACTACATTATAGTAACTGTCACTAAACACGTCCATTGAGAATATATTTGTGACTGGTCAAATGGTGTCAATTGATCCCCTCCAATGACAACCCCATGTAAAAGTGATAGGTCTTATTCATAGAAAGTGTTAAAACTAGAACCGGTCTCTACCACAAAAGACCTATCACGGGACTACTTTGGTGTCAGTTCGCTTCCCTCTAGGGTACTTTTTGCAATTTTTGCGAATATCAAATTCTTCATCGCATAGCCGTATAGACCGTTAAAAATATTAAGAAATGATGTATTACTTTTTCGCGATCGTGAAGAAAGTTTCAGCACCAAACGCGATAAAGTTTTGAATTAAAATTTTTCTCCTTACTATACAAAATTAACATTTAATTTCAAAATTTTAAGTATTTTCTAATAATTTCATCAATAACAAGAAATTACCATTTGTACGGAAGAAGGGCGCAAAAACAATCGCGAATTTATTTCGCGGTTTTTTTAATAAACTAAATTTTAATGGCAAATGATGGATGTTGTGATAGATGAGTTGTTTGGCGGATATATGAAACAGTGATAATTTTCAGCAGCTTAGTAATATATGCGCGGAACGAGCTATTAAAGTTGCACAAGATATTTTTCCATTATGTAAATCAACTCGCACTTTAAACTTTAAATTTATTTCATTAAACCCAAAAAATAGCTTTACATTTTTGTTATACAGTTGCTTATTTTATGTATTTATGCCTGTATTCATAAAAATATTTTAAATTTAATAAAGGCTTGAAAACCAAATTTTCTATGAAAATTTTCCTTAATAAACGCTTATTATATTTTATAATCATTTGTGAGTATGGGGGCTAAAATATATAGCATGTACAAACAATAGATGTACCATATATAATGTGTATGGAAATTAAAAAAAAGGAGCTTTAGAAATTGCATTTGGTGAGGAAACTTTTTAGGCCTAAAAAAATTATTTTCATTATCACTACTAAATTGCCCATCGCGTGATAGAATAAAGAAATGTTGTCCAAAAAAAGTTATTACCCTAATTAAAAAAACTCAACAAAAAGGTTAAATAAAATATAAGATCAGTTCAATATACATTTCTCTTTTTAAATAAGCAATTTATGATTTTCTTGCGAGGAAAATTTAGACAGTACAGTCTATATTCTGCCATTGTTGATCCGAGCAATGTTTTTATTCGACGAAGGGTAGGAAATGACCTCCCGCTCGTAGCTTTACTGACGGGCATTGAAACGAAAATTTGAAATATTTTTCTTAGATTTGGGTAGATATTCATCACAGTTTATTAAAGCATCTACAACGTTATCTGATAGATCAGGCTCAAGTTTAGATGTTAGTAGGTGTTTATCTCTTTAATCAAATGTAATCAGCTCATCAGCTTGTTGTGGTTTTAACAGTTTTGTATCTGTATATGACTTGATTGCACTTTGAGGTAGAAGTTTAGGTATGTTCAATACATTTGGGATATCTATTGGGAAAGTGGCTATGAGATCTTCTAAAATAAATTTAATAAGATGAATGTAACCTACAACTCGGTAGTAATCTTCAACATTTTGGACGTTATTATTTCGTTCAAATCTTGTCTTTTCGATTTGAACGCAAATAACTTTAACTTTTTCAAAAATCGCTTTAAATTGTTCTTCGGCTTTATTTCTTTTTTCTTCAAGACACATGATTAAAATTTTGATAAGGCACATGATTAAAATTTTGATAAGGCTTGATCCTTTTTGGAGATCTATATCTTGCTTTGTAAAATGATACTAAGTGGCTGTGTTACAATATGTATCGCACTAAATATGTATATTCCGCAAATAAATTTAAAAGTACTGAGTAAGTTCCTTAATATAAAGATAGAGACACTACCTTTCCACTCAGATATTTTTTCCAAAGCTTCTACTATATGATGTACACTTGTTGCAAAGACGCATAATGAAGAGAGTTTGGCTCCCAAATACTTTGCTAAAACTGTTTTTCGCTTAGGATGATTATATTTAAAAAATGTTGTCGTTTCTTTAACAAATGATACAACTTTTTGTAATAATGGCACTTTATTGCTTTTAGAAATTGAGTTGTTCGATTTATGGGAATAGCAAGGCGTTTGTTTCGCATTTGTCGCTTTTCCAGAAATTTTTAACAGCTCCATTTTCTGCTGACATCAGTGATCCCACCCATCTGTTCCATCTCCTACACAAAATTTGTCAAAGCTTTGAGAACTATTGATGATAGTGCCTTCGCATCTATTGACACATCAACGTCATCAATATCTTTTGAAGCCTCTTTAAATGCGTTTGCAACAAAGCCAATAAATTCTTCCCTAAAAACTTTTTGTTGTATGTTGAAATATCTTAAAGATAAGGAAATATGGCTTTTCCCCGCCAAATTCGGGCTTTCGTCAAAAATTATCAAATAGAATTTTGATTCATATAACACATAAATATATACATAAATATTGAAAATACTAATGACCATTTTCTCATTAGGCGATTATCTTTTATCCCAACGAAAAACTGCACATTAAAGAAATTTGGTTTTCTCAATGTCTCATTTGCTTCGATTTAATCGCAAAGCTAACCGGCACTCATCTGCCAATTATTTATTTTCCTTTTATTTGACGTACAGATAAATTCAATCAGCTGACTCCCATCTTTTACATGTATTTTGAGTGGCGTTGCCAGCTTTTTGTCGGTATATTGAGAAACCCAAAATCGTTAACGGACAGTTTATCTGTCCAATAAATTTATGTTGACATTAAGTAGCAGAGAGTTTGTCGATACATTGAGAAAATGGCCATAAGGCGTTTTAATAATTCAACCGCACGCATTATCAAGCCAAACGTTTAGTCTTTGGATATAGATGGCACCTGCTGGGATTGAATGTAGAATAATAAGTAATTGAATACGGTAAACTAGATGTTTCATTGGAAATATCTAATAAATAGCTATTAGGATTAAGATTTGGATACTTATTGAAAATCGTTAGAGATTCAATAAAAAAATAAAAAAAACTTATTGAAAATTTCGTTAGAGATTCCATAAAAAAAGACAAAAAAAACCTTGCTAGGATTTCAAAAAATTTGTTACATTAAAAAAAATAATATTATTGGGAATTCTTGTATTATCGAAATTAACAAAACATATTTTTATAATTTACGGGGGGGAAATTTCCTTATTCCCCCCCCCCCCCCCCTGAATCCGCGCCTGAATGCCATACAAGTTGGACGAATGTTTAAACAGTCAAGAAAAGGTTCTTTTAAAATCAGACACTTGGTAACAAGTGTGATACAGAGCAGAGATCAGCAATGAGTAGTGAAAAAGTGAGTAGAGCTAAATCATGACTCATAAATTCTTGTACTTATACGCACTCATACTTATTCCAATGTTATTCAAACTCATATTCACTCAAAAGTTTCATTTTATTCATCGTGTTTGATTTAGAATCTACTCAAGTCAATGTGTATACGCGAAGCAAAATGCGAGGCTGCCAGATTTGTCCCCGAAATAGCAGTGACGATTTGGCAATTACAGTCTACTAAATTTACATGTATGAAGTGGACGATTTTTCGGCAAATTTTTCTGGCAGCGCTGATTATTATGTTGTGTGTTTTCTCTGTTGTGTTAAAACGGTAAATGGATGAGCTAAATGATTTGAATAATTGTGAGTATTCTAAGTATTTTCATGAAATTATAAATCAAACTGAGGTCATTTAAGAGTATGCGTATAATGTCGACGTCGCACTCATAAATATTTCTCTTGTGAGTATGAGTGAATCAGAGTAGTTTAGTTTAAATGATTTCTACGCACTTATACTTACAATTGCATGAGTCAGTATGAATAGTGAAAAAACGATTCATTGCTGATCTCTGATACAGAGCTTTATTAAAAAAAAAAGTTGACCTTAATAATTTTTATTACTTTTTAATGAAACTGATATTTTAAAATAAAATCAATTGTCTAATTTATGAACATATATTGGCAAAAACAAAAAAATTAAATGTACTTAAAATAACCCTGCGGGAAATTTGTGTCAATTGGTCCAACAGACTGGTCCTGGGAGTTGTGAAAATAGAACAGGTACAAAAAGAAAGAACTTATGACCAGTAAAAGGAGAACCAATCATGTAACTGGTTTATGCAGAACAAAAAGGTAGAGAAAGTAATGACCCTGCGGGAAATTTGTGTCAATTGGTCCAACAGACTGGTCCTGGGAGTTGTGAAAATAGAACAGGTACAAAAAGAAAGAACTCATGACCAGTGAAAGGAGAACCAATCATGTAACTGGTTTATGAAGAACAAAAAGGTAGAAAAAGTAATTAATTACAGTACAGTCTTCACCGGTGGTGTGATACATTTGTTTGGGTCTTTCTAAAATTTGGCTCTAGAATTTAATTCTAGGACTTGTTTTAGTGAAATAATACTACATCGTATTGAAATAATACTACATTTTAGTAACTGTCACTAAACAAGTCCATTGAGAATAGATTTGTGACTGGTCAAATGGTGTCAATTGACCCCCTCCAATGACAAACCCATGTAAAAGTGATAGGTCTTATTCATAGAAAGTGTTAAAACTAGAACCGGTCTCTGCCACCAAAGACCTATCACGGGACTACTTTGGTGTCAGTTCGCTTCCCTCTAGGGGAATTACAGAACACTGTTCTGTCTTTACCGGTGGTGTGACAAATTTTGTTGGTCTTTCTAAAATTTGTTTCTTGAATTCAATTCTACGTCTTGTTTTATTGAAATAATACTACATTGCATTGAAATAAAACTACATTGTAGCAACTGTCACTAAGCACGTCCATTAAGAATAGATGTGTGACTGGTCAAATGGTGTCAATTGACCCCCTCCAATGACAACCCCATGTAAAAGTGATAGGTCTTATTCATATGAAGTGTTAGAACTCGAACCGGTCCCTACCACCAAAGACCTATCACGGGACTACTTTGGTGCCAGTTCTCTTCCCTCTAGGGAAGTTAAAGCTATAATTATTATTTCCACAATTAAGTGTGTTTGGTAGCACTGTTTTTGTTTTTGACATTAACTTCCTGCTTTTGAAAAAACTCTACTTGCAGGTACGAAAAATGTGATGGTGTTGCCGTGTTGCCAATTTAGCCATTAGCCATTTTTTTTTAGCCATTTTTCAACTTCTTTCAACTTTTTATTTTTTTATAAAAATTTATAAAATTGCTAAAAGCAAAATAAACATTTTTAGCAATTTAAACCTATTAAATTTAAATCACAACTTTTACAAATTTTGAAAAACATTATTCCAATATTAAATTTATAATATGAATTAACACAGAATTTACTATAAAGTTGCTTACACTTCCATGTCAAAATACTGAAGCAGAGAGGGTATATTTAGCCGAGTAAACCTCGTTTAAAGTAATTTGAGAAAAAGGTTACATTAAGCAGCCGTTAATTTGATTTTATCAGTTAGGAAACTATTATAAAATATTAATACCCTCACCACAATAGTGATGCAATCTAAAGCACTAAAAATGATATCGAACGAAATGGAATTGACATCATTCCGAACGGAATCTGTGACACAGCTGATAGGGATATTTTCGAATCCCAAAAAATCAAGAAACTTTTAATAAAACTTTGTTAAAGCCTAACAAAGCACTATTAGTTGTTTTAAACCACTTTTCTGAGCAACATTAAAAATTGTATATAAAAAATAACACTACGTGACAATTTTTTGACCAAATGAATTTGACACCTAATCTTTATGTCAAATTTTTGTCGAAAGTAGAACAGTTTTTGAGATATTCCAAAATAACCGTTATTTGCGTTTTTAAAAAAGATGCTATGACTGAAATGCAAATATCCAAAAATTTAAATTTTAGCATATTTCAATACATCATCATTATGTGCCCAATAGGATCCGGATCGGTGCAAAAATGTCAAAGTTACAGAAGATTAATTGAACTAACCCACAACAAATTAATATACAAAGCTAAATTTTTAGTAACAATAAATATTAAAAATTGCTTAAAAGTATTGAATTTCTATGTGGGTTTATTTACTAAATCTTCTGTAGCTTTGTCATTTTTGTACCAATCTATGGGGTGTGCTGGAAATCGCAAACGCAAAACGCAAGAATTTTTAAAGTCGTTTTTTAGTAAGATTTCTGTAATAAAAGAATTTTTTGACAAATATTATACAAACATTTCTCTATTAAACAGAATTTTATAACAAAAATTATAAAAATTTGATTAAAAGTGTATTATAAAAAGCCTTCAAATTCTTGCGTTTTGCGTTTGCGATTTCCAGCACACCCCCCTATGCCTTGTTGGGCGCAAAATGTTCATATTAAAATAATCTAATGTCGCATGCAATAAAACATTAGAATTTTAAAATCATTGGTTTAAAAAAAATATCTTGAATAGAGCAAAATTTAACAAAATCATAAAATTTTCAATGAAGCTTGAACTTTTGTCCCCTGTAACTCTGTCATTTCTTGACCAATCTTCACAAGCAATCCATGGTTATTTTAGAAATTTTATAACCTTTCACCAAAAATAAAGAAATATATAAATTTTTTAAGATATTTGCATTTCAGTCACATCATCTTTTTTAGAAACACAAATAACGGTTATTTGGGAATATCTCAAAAAATGTTCTACTTTTGCCCATTCTGACTTCATATTCGGATTCAGTGGAAAATTTTACATAATGATTAGCTGTCAAATTCATTTGGTCACGTAGTGTAATTTGCATTTATGGTTTTTGAAAAAATTTTTATGACAAATAGGTTTTTGAATTTCATTTATGACAAAAATTTTTTTTGTTATTAGTTTTAAAATTTTTAAATTTAATTTCCTGACGATGCTAACCAAAGGTTAGCGAAATATTGAAACAAATTAATATAATTTGTTATAAATAAAAAGACCTCAAGCTTACATAATTAAAAGTAATTTTAGTAAAAAGTTTATAATAACAAAATTTCCTATCCAAATAATGCGCACTACATGTTCATGTTGCAAATAACACAAGTGCAAAAACACTCATACGCACTGTTGCACATGAACAGGGAAAACATCAACTAAACTCTTCTTAAGAGTAAAGGAAAAACACTGTACTTACTACAAAGTTTACTTAACGTGTATATGTATAAATACAGTATTAAATACAGTATGTTTAAGCACCCTGTTGGCCAAACTGCCGTCGACGACATTGTCGTCAACAATTTATGCACGACATGTCTTCTATCATTTAGGATTTCTGGAAGACAATTTCGAGGAAAATGTCGTGGACTACAAAATACTCGACATTGTCTAGTGCACTGTCTTTTGAAGAAGTTAATAAACGACGACCGACATTGTCTTTCAAGTTGTCTTTTGTTAAAACTTATCCACGACAACATGACAGACATTTTCTTGTAAGGTATACTCTATCAACAACTATGCACGAGAGTATGAGCGACAGTGTCTTGTAAGCTGTTCTGTATTAAAGTGTATGCACGACAACATGACCGACAGTGTCTTGTACGGTGTCCTTTATCAACTTCTAAGCACGACAATATGAGCGACATTGTCTTGTAAGCTGTCTTCTTAACAAACAAAAATAATCTGTTCCGAATAAAAAATAAAAATAACCGTAAAATAACGATAATAATAAAAAAAAACCACCAAAGCAAAGTGAATAAAATCAGTCAGTCAAGTCTGAGAACTCAAAACTAAGGTATGATATGTGCTATTGTATATTTTTATTTAGGTTTATAGGCGACATTGTCGTGTAAGCTGTAACTCCTGCAACTTCATCGACATTGTCCTTTACGCAATCGTTGACGTCAAAGTAGAATCCATTGTCGTCTATATAGTCATCAAAGACAATACAAACGACAATGCCTTTCATGTGGTCATTAACGACTATATGGCCGACAATGTCGTGCATGTGGTCATCAACGACAGGCTGAGCGACATTGCCTCTCTTTGTGTCGTGCACGATTCACGCGACACTTGTTTGAAAATGTCATCGACGATTTGCATTAGTTGTCCCTTACGTGTCGTGCAGGAATTAACATTGTCGTGCACGATTCATCAATGTTTCTTGCACGACATTGCCAACTGGGCATTTACAATAAAAACACACATACACAAATAATGTGTCTGTGTGTGGAAATCAACACTACATTAAGCAAAAATTTAACAACTGTGTTGTAAATAAAAAACTGTTAAGCAAAATCTTTTATCTTTAGTTTTCCCTTTTTTACCCCTTTTACAGAAAATTTAAGTAAAAAAAACCCTGACATAAACAATACAAATTGTAAAATATTTGTGACTTCTTCTTGCTTCTTTACACTTAACGCTTCAGTTCAGTTGTTGAACAAAGTGTTTTATACTTCCGTTAAATATTTTACATGTCTCTGAGACGAAAACGAAGCCAATTTTAATTGAAGAATGATGATAAAGAAGAGGTATTAGACTGTACAGCCAGCAATAAACAAGAAGAAAAAAAAATAAATCTACATATGTACATGCAAATGTGTTTTAAATGATCCTTTTTTACACACATTCATCGGTAATTAAAGCGTCAAGTCGTTTTAACAAAAAATAAAAACAAAATTGTGGTTTGTGTGTAAAGCATTTTTTTTTTAGGGGAACTGAGGTTGCCTTGTTAATTTAAATCACTTGCGGTCTTTTTACATTTTTTTCTTTTAATTTTGTAACAAGACAAGAGACAAGAGCATCAAGTCAGAATTTTTATTAGCAAAAAAACTTAAATTTTCCAGTAATTTTCTTTTTTCTCCTGCCAACCAACTGAATAAGCTCAACCAAGCACTAAAATTGGCACGTCAGCGTGAGCAAGCATTTTTGGGTCAATAGATTAAAAACCGAAATTAAATACCAAACTTCTTTTACATTTCTGAGGCTAAACATTTGTCATTTATTGTCACTTAATCATTGAACGAAATATTACAAATAAAAAAATTTTTTTTTTTGCTTTAAAAGTATAGAAATTTATGCCAATGGTTTTCTTTATTTTTTCAATTTGACAAAAAAAAAAAAAAAAGCGGCTGAAGCACTCCGATTGCTTAACAAACCTTATCCGAAATATGTTCCATCAACGTGCAAGAGATGGTTTAATTTCAAAGACAAAAAACGCCCAGTATAGCCAAAAGAGATCGAAGATGATGAATTGGAATGATTTCTCTATTAAGATAATTGTTAAGCTAAAGACAATCTTGCAAAACCATTGGGAGCCACAAAAGCAGCAATTTCATATTTTAAATGAATACACATTCGTTCAAAAGCAAGCTAAAGGCAAAAGAGAGGTTGAAAAACAAGATTGCATCTCGAAATGCTGCTAAGGGTTCTTCACACTATTATTACACTTTGTTTTAAGAAATGTTTATGTAAAAGTGTGATAGTTTTAATACAATGTGTTTTTTTTTACTATAAGGACCAGCACTCAGGGGATGACCCCTACTAATGCATTGCATTGTGTTGGAACTAGGAAAATAGGTTGTGGGGAGCAGGGTAGAGGGGGTAGTGTTTGTGAAAAATTCGATTTGAACTTAATCATGTTGTAAGTGAGAGGGAAGACTTCTGCAGGAAGGTTATTCCACATACGAACAGTCCGGGAAAAAACGAGTTTTCTCTGTAATGCGTTGTACGATTCACCTGCCAACCGACCACATAAGGATGGACTCTTGAGGAAAAACGTGTATTAAGAACAAACGTACGGGTTTCGGGAACCAGATCCCTAATTTCATCAGAACACATCCCATTGTAGTAACGATAAAACAGGCAAATACAACCCACATTGCGACGGTGCTCAAGGGAGTCAATAGAATTGGATACCCTACTGTCACAAATGAGAACCTTCGCCCTCCCCTGCACGCGGTCGGGAAGCTCCAAAATAGACTTTGAAGCAGCGGCCCACACATGAGAGTTGTATTCCATACGCGGTCGGATATAGGTGGTATAAATAGTAAGGAGATCAGATGGAGTGAAGTATATCTTACACCGTCTTAGAAAACCGAGGCACTTGAATGCTTCTTTCGACACCTTGAATATATGTTCTGTCCATCGGACATCACATTGTATCCTCATGCCCAGAAAATCAAGAGATTCTGATTCCTCAATAATTATACCACCGATATATACAGATGAGGCACCCCGGTTTGCCGCGCGATTATGCGTCAGAACGCAACAATGGGTTTTTCGGGCATTAAAATCGACCCTTTTCGCACGACCTCATTCCGAGACTATGTCAAGGTCTCGGCCAAGCGTTTCATTCATATTCTCCCTCATAGCACCGACATCGGATATGCTTGGTCTGTATTCAAATGAGTACGAATGGCAAAGGTTGCTGTCATCTGCAAAAGAGTAGATAGGGTTGGAAGTTTGACCAAGGAGGTCATTTAGAAAGATAAGAAATAGACTAGGAGAAAGAACGGAGCCTTGCGGCACCCCTGAATGAATCTTGAACTCGTTTGACGAAACCCCATCTATAACAACTCGTATAGTGCGATCTCTGAGAAAACTCGATATAAATCGAGAGAAATTATCACCGACTCCATGCCAGACTCTGTCCAACGCCTTGGAAATATCTAAAGCAATTACTTACTTTCGCCAAAATGGTGAATGGAACGGCACCATTTTCCGATAACAGAGCTAGTAAGTCTCCAGTAGAGTGACCTCTACGAAAGCCATACTGGCGGTCGCTTAGTAGGTAGTTTGACTCTAAATATTTGACAAGATGGTAATTTACCATACTCTCCATAACTTTGGAAAGTGCCGAACAAATTGCAATTGGGCGGTAATATTCAGGGTTATGTGTTAAAAAAATTGACATTCCAAACGACTTCATCGTTTTTTGAAAATTTTCTTAACATTAACACTTTTCTTTTGATCAGGGTTGTATTTTCAGTAGAGCAAGTAAGATTATTATTTCATGTGTGATAGTGTGAATCGGAGAACGGCTTTGTGTGATTGCAAAAAATGTTATTAACACCATAAAATCCACTCTTTTGCGTTCATATAATTAAGAGTGCCCCGGTTGGCTAACTGGTAGTGAGCTAGTCTATCAGCGCCGGTGTTGCGGGTTCGATTCTCGCCAGAGACTCTGGTTTCTTTCCTGCAGACAAGAGTAAAGCTTCGCGGAATTAGCTTGGGGAATTAAAAAAAAAACTTACTTAGCCACACATATTCGCTGCTGGTTTTAAATCATTCAAATAATGCACAGCGTATTGGCTTTGCCTATTTATAACATCGTTTAGCTTCGTTCGTCAATGATTGCTTTGGTAAAGAACAAACTATAATGGTCAATTAGATTTTTTGACAGTCGCAACAAGACTCATTAGATTTCGAACTTACAAAGTATTGTGCAATACCCCAGCCAACAAGCTTACAGATTTTGTCTGATAAAAGACAATTCTGTACAAATTCGTAAGTCTTTCGACATATCGTACAGAGTTCTTTAAAATTGTTAACGAACTTTCGAGGAATTTTATATTTTGCTTATGCAGAAATGTCTGCAGGATTTCGTTCAGCCTTCAGATAGAAACCTCGGAGGAATATTTCATATTCATTCGTTAAGAAATATCTGCACGAAAGCTTGCAGACTGCCGATAGATTTTACAATTGTTTTTCTGTTTTGCTTGTGCAGAAATATCTGCAAGATTTCCTAAAGAACTTTGATCACAAAAGCTTGCAGACTGCTGATAGATTTTTCAATGGTTTTTATGTTTTGCTTGTGCAGAAAAATCTGTAAGATTTCGTACAGAACTTGGATCAAAAGTTCGAAGTTTTTTTCAATTCTTTGTTTGATCAATGTTTACAATAAAAGTTTAATGTGTCTAACGGGATTATCCAATTTGAAGAAAAGAAAACATGTTAATAATCGTCGTTCACAGCAGTGTATCAAATGAATTTGGAAAGAGAAGACGTGCTAAAAACATAAAGTGTTTAGTAATAAATGTGGTTATAATAATTAAATTGAATTTAATTGAATCTGCACGATTTGTCTGCAATCATTTCAGAAATAAAAAAGATTTATTGTCAGATTTCTGGCATATATCTGTACAAACTGTCCCAAAAACTATGCGAATTTTAAACGACTACAAGTACGATTTCTGTCAGACATCGATTGGAAATATCGGAAGGAAATCCAGAATTTCCGTAGGAAATAACATCAGACATCGTTCAGATATCAGACAGGTCTTTCTGTGAAGTTAAGGGAATTTCCCTCGACAATTCTTACAGAACTCGTGTCAACCACTTCATATATTTTTCGTGTCGACTTCTAGACGAAATCTGTCCCGAAATCGGCAACTTGTGCAGAAAGTCGTTATGAAGTCTGAACGATTTCGTCGCATTTGGTTTGCTAAGACGTTACACTTGTGAGATAGTGTTAAGTAGAGCAACATGTTTAATTTTGCAACATGTTGCTCGACACAAATTTGCGGGAATAAAGCAGGAATTTGTCCATGGATTTTCATGAAATGAAACTTTTTTTATTTCTAAAACAGGCAACTTATCGATTTGGTACCAAAACTGCGAAGTATTTGTTTATTTAAATTTTTTATGCATTTTTTGAGTTCAAAAATTATATAATTTAACAAAAAAAAAAAAAAAAAAAAAAAAAATTTCCCCTTGTGCCTCAATAACTTCAAAACTAATGACTAAATTAAAAAATGATTTTATACAGACTTAAATCTGGTGTAACTTAAAATTTTTTGACGCATTGCATAACAAAATCGAGGGCGTCGTTCCAAAGTTACGACAAGATGTATGGAGCAGCCTCTTCAAAAACCTCAAATTTTAGGAAAAATTAAAAAAAACCTTGCCATAGAATTTGAAATAATGATGATTTTTGCAGTTACATGCAGAGAAAAAACTTGTTTAAATATGGTCACCTCCAACAAAACTATTTAAAGAAAATTTTAAACATATTATGGCTAATATAACCATATTATTGTCACCTACAACCATATTATGGTTGAATTAGTCCTCCATCAGGAAGCCACAACCATTTTATGGTTGCCTTTGATCATGTTATGGTTAAATATGACAATAATTTGCTTTAAAATCAACAATAGTATGTTCCTCTTTTTCAAGACCAACATACTATAATTGAAAACCAACCATGTTATTATTAGTGTAAAACATGTTTTAGTTATTTTCGACCGTAAAATGTTCGGAGGCAACCATAATATGGTTGTGGCTTCTTGATGGAGGACTAATTCAACCATAATATGGTTGTCGTAGACAATAATATTGTTAAATGAAACAAATGTTTAAAATTTTCTTTAAAAATAGTTTTGTTGGAGGTGACCATATTTAAACATGTTTTTTTCTCTGGGTGTTGGTGACTAAGCGGATCAAGAAATATAGTGGTTTTTCAGGGAATTTTTGCTTGTTGCATAGTGTTATGAGCAGCTGAAATCGGGGCGAACAAGCACAGGAACTCTGTAAATAACACAGAGAAGAAGAGATCATAGTGTCGTTTTATTGCATACGTTGGCCACATGTTGCATAGCCAGTAAAAAAAAAAAAAAAAATGCCCAGACTACTAATTGCTTTCATTGTGCATATCGCTGGTAGACGTTTGAATTGAAAATATGGTATCCGAAATAAGCTTGATTCGTTTCTTTTGTGGACTACTAAGATGAGCAGTTCTAGTAGCTTACGGTAATTACTTTAGTACTTTACAATAAACGCTTATTATTTGGCTAAGAGCAAAAATTTTTAATTAACCACCCAGTACAAGTGTCTCGCTCTTCTCGCATAACCATTTCCGGATTTGGAAATTAAAGTGGTTGAATTTTGCCATCGAACTTGGTGTATGCCTGACAGTTACTCTAGAGCAACGAAGAAATGAATAACCCAAAGTCTATACATTTTTTGCAGAACCAAAGAAGTTTGAGGCGATTTTGACTTTTTGCCACAATTATATAAATGATGGTTACTTAAGTAACGTTATAGAAACTTAGGAAATAGCTTTACATTCTTTACTGCTATTACTCTTACTTTCAATCAAGATCCTTGGTGAAAAACAAAAACATTAACTGTATTGTTTTCATTTGGACGCTCGCATCTACCGGGTCCTCAATTTCTGGCCGCAAGAAGTCCGTTATCATCTCGCGATAGCGAACACCGTTCACGGTAGTAGCTTGGCCGACCTAATTTTCGAAGAATAAACCTCGCCAAAATGTCACACAGAAAAAAAATCAAAGTAAAATCGTCGAAAACAAGGTTAATTTTCCGTTTTCGGTAGTGTGATTTTGCTCCATAGTCACATCATGTTAATTTAACATGATTTTACAATAACTTGCGAACAACATTTTTTCTTTTAAAATAATTATAATTCATGTTTATTTAGCATTGCAGTAAAGTTAAAGCAAAATGTCGAATCACGTTGAATGAAAGCTATTTCAAGTTGAAACAACGTGCATTTCACGTAGAATAAAATTGGTTTGAGTGTGATATAACAGTGTGAAGAAGCTTCAAAGACAACATACACGTTTATTTAAGAAGCATTCCCAGTCACAATTAAAAGACCCCAGCAGAATGGCCAAATATGGTTTTCGTCATCATTCTACTTTGAAAATTTCATGTACTATTTAACTAAATAATGTTTACAAAAATAGTACGGGTTTTTTTTTTCTTTTTATAAAAATTTATGTTTTTGTTGTTTTATTATTTTGGTTTGGGGTCTTATACAGTGTTCGAAAATAAACACTAAATATCGTTCTTTAATGTTCGGTTCGGTAGATTTGTGGAAAACACAAACGCTAATAGTGTTTGTGTAGAAATTCATTAAAAAAAATAACGTTTCCCTGTTTGTCATCTTTCGAACACAAAACTAATGCTGTTTTCATCATACTGAACAAATGATGAGAACATTGAATTCCGTTCGGTTTTTTTTGAAAATCCACGAACTTCAATGTGTTCGGTTCGGCTCGTTAATGTTCGTCGCTTTTTGCTGATAAAAAAAACCAAACATTTTTTACAAAAACAAAATACACACACGAAAAAAACATTATAGAACATTAAAATATAATGTTTTTCTACAGTATCACTACAATTGTTCTGTTTTTTAACGAAGAACCGAACATTATATAATGTTCGGTTCTTTCTTGAAAATAGTTACGAACGGTATTAAGGTTTGTGTATGTTTACACAAACACTAAAAAAATAGATATCGTTCTTCGGTGTGTGAGCCGAACGCTAAATAATGTACTGTTTATTTTCGAACACTGGTCTTATATAAATAATAACTAAAATTCAAAAAACTTTTAATTTTATTTTTATTTATTTATTTTTATATTTCTCCAATATTTCCAATATACATAAACAACAGAAGTGCAATTCACTAACTTTTAACACTTTAGAAAGTGTTTACTTTAACCACACATTTTGATGTTTGCACTAACCACTATGTGATTCACTAACTTATTTATAATCACGGTAAAAAGATTTATATTTCTCTCTATTCAAATTGATATATTGTGGCAACTCTGCCAAGAGAAACATAAAATAACAAAGAAGAATAAAAAACAACAAAACAAAAACTTTTTAATTTATAGATTTTAAATGATATTATGCAAAGTGCGTAAAGCATTGCTTATTTTAATTATTTTATTTTATTATTTTATTAATTTAAATTTAATTAAATTAATTTTTTTAACTTTTCAATTTTATTTGACTCAAATGGTTGGCTTTAGGATAAATAAGAAGCTCCACGGAAAATTGGTGTGTGGCAAGAAGTGGATAAATTGTAGGCTAAATACCTCAAATCCATGTTATTTATGGACTATAAATAAACAATTTTCTAAGCGGATTTAACCAAACCAAAAATTTTGGTGTTAATAAACCACAATTTGTTTTGTTTAAAATAACAGCTGACTAAAACAGCTGGCTTTGAACACCAGCAGATGTCGCTAAAAGTGTTAGTGAATAGCAAAATTGTTAATTTTGTGGTTAACATTTTTAAACGAAATAATTGTGGTTTAAAAAGCATAGTGAATCGCACTACAGGTCAACTATACACAAGAATAAATTTATGTTCTTCTTTTTATATATAGTGTTGTTATTGTTTCTATACAAAACAAATAAAACAGGATTTTATGGATTCAGTATTGAACAATGTTATGAAATAATGATAATTTTAAATCATGTCCATACTTTTGCAGAAATTTAGTCTACAACAACAACAATTTTATTCACAGCGAATTAAAGAGAAAAAGAAAAGAAGACATTTACATGCATCCATCGTTGTGCATATACTAACGAATAAAAACACAAAGCGTACTGACCGAGTACAGGCATCTCCGTACCAACCCCCTTTTTGCTCTCACCTAAAAATAGAAGAGTTGAGTATCAAAAGATGAAACGTGTGAAAGCAGACTTACTATTGGCGATTTCTTTTCTGAGAAAAATGTTGCATTAATGTTACATGTTCTACATTTTTGTGTTCGTTTGTACAAAAAATACAACTGTGGGAAAATTCTTCAAGTGAATGGCTGACTTCCAAAACGTACTAATACAAAGTTTGTATACAGTTTTAGTACAGTAATTTAACCATGCACATGTACAAAGTACCGAAACAATGCAACTATGTGTTCTGTTTATTTAAACGTTTTGAAATGTAAATGATGCAATGCATAATATTAAAATAAATCTGTATTGCTTGCAAATTAAATGTCAAAAATCACAAAGCATCAACTTTAAAACCGATGCTCTGATTGCTTTTTTGCTGCGTTACTAATACTTACCATTGATGTTTTGGAAGGGTTTGCATTGCATATATATTGTACTGCGGCGTAATGAAACATTATACTTTGTTCTTATGCAATGCATTTAACGTTTTGGAAGTCAGCCAATATGTTGATGAAAAACATGCAAAACATGTTGCATATTTTACCCTTACTTTAACTTAAGGTGTTCATACTGCCCTGTTCTACTACTTTGGTACTTACTACTTTCTTTGTACAACAAATGCTTTATTTTGTTTGTCATAATACATACCGCTTATAATTTTGTACAAAATTTGTTTTAAAACAAAATATAAACATATTTACACATTAAAATCAAAAAAAGTCTTTTTATATTCTAATCGTTTTAATATTTATAAGCCATTAGTGATGTTAACATTTGTTTCCAACCCGTAATAGCGTGCAGAAGCCGCTTAAATAGCTTTAAAAACCGCTCATTAAGTACATTAATGATGAAAGTGTAATAGTTGTAAATAAAAGCACTAATTGTGTTCTATTGAAATTGCACAACATGTAACACTTCGAGTGATTATAGGTAACATTAGAAAATGTAACATGTATATACTGTAACATATTTTTCTCAGAAAAGAAATCGCCATATGATACTCAATCAACATTGCGCCATGTTAATTTAACATTAATATTTTTTTCTGTGTAAAAGAAATCCTGCATTATGGTTGGACCACTCTTTATAACTATCAGTCCAATCATATCTAGAGACTTCGGAAAATCCATTTTAACATATAAACAGGCAGACGGACATCGTTAAATTAACTTCACTACTCATAAGAAGCCGGAATATATATCTTGATAGGGTCTTAGATCTATACCCTTTCCACCTGTGGTGAAGGGTGTAAAAATACGATTTAAGTATTCCTTTGGACAAAAGCTTTAATACACCATTTTTATACTTTATAAATTTAGCGCAAAAAAGTACAACATTTTTTTTAATGAATAGACACCATACACTTGACTAAAATTAAATCGCCATGATAGTCCAAAACAAAAAATGTACAACATTTTTGTAATACAAAAATCAATAATTTGTTTTTTTTTCTGCTACACACTTGTATGGGCAACATAATAAGGCCATAAAAACCTTAATATCCCAATTTATGTAGCAACCACATGGCACAATTTTATTATTGTGCAAAAATGTAAGTGTTCTTTTTATGACACATTCCTTTTTTCTAAATATTAACGAGCATAATTCTGCACATGAATCGTTTGAGCTTAAAATTAAATAATTGTTTAACATTCAGCAGTCGCAGACAGATGTGATTTTTTCCAGTTCCGTGCCTACACGCAGACGTTAAAAATCAATTGAATCCTTTTTAACCTGACAGTGTGCGTGTGTTTGTATTTTATTCTCATTTGGTTGCGGGGGAAATTGTACTAATTGGCTTAATGATAGCAAACTCTTTTTTTTTAATTCTTATTTGCTTTAGTTTCCCCTGGGTGTGATTTAAAATATTGTATTAAGATAATTAATTTTCGTTTAAATTTTTCTCTTTTTAATTAATTTAAATTTATGATAATTGTTTAAATTGCAACCATTGGCTTTCGCAAAAGTTTTTAATATACCATCGAGCGTGTGTATGAATATTTGCGCATTATTTAAGAGTTCTACAGTAATAACAACTTTTTTGTTTACTCGCATTTGGTGATAATTTTATAAAAAAGTTGGAATAATTAAGAGTTAAAAAAAAAACTACAACTCTGAAATTTATATTAATTTATATTTATTTTCGTAATAAATTCGCATATAGAACACATAATAATGGTTAATACATTTAAGCTGGTGGGAAATGCCTTCAGAGATTTTTTTTTTTTTTTTTTTTTTTTGCAAAAATATTAAAATTTTATGGGTAAACGAATGAGATAAAAACATATTTATTTATATTTACACATACTTGTTGCGAAAACGGTAGATTTAGGGATGTTCCAAAACTAAAGTGACGACAACTGAGATTGAAGTTGAAAAAGTTTTAAAGATAAAGTTTTATGGAAAAAGTATTTTAAATTTAAAATTTCCTAAAGGTTCAGCTTCAGGTTTTTTTGAGTGCAAAATACCACTCCAGTGTCATGTGGGAAATGTTGTTTTGATAATAAAAAACAGTGTTTTAAGTTGATTCGGTGAAAAAAGTTACCGCACCGAAAGCGATTTCTGAAGTAAACAGTTCGGAAAACTAATTTAATAATTCACAATCTGTTAATGTAATAATTTTATTAGTGTATCTTAAAGACAATCTAGTGCCTCGGTCTCTAATATTGAAAAAACCCTGCAGTTTTTTCGTGACAATTACCCCAAAAGTGGCAGTACTATACACTGTAGACTGGTTGTAAAGCTATCCATATTGATCCTACACCCAGAGAAAAAACATGTTTAAATATGGTCACCTCCAACAAAACTATTTTTAAAGAAAATTTTCAACATATTATGGTTAATATAACAATAATATTGTCACCAACAACCATATTATGGTTGAATTAGTCCTCCATCAAAAAGCCACAACCAAATTATAGTTGGCTCTAAACATGTTATGGTTAAATATGACAATAATATGTTCTAAAATTAATGATAGTATTTTCCCCTTTTCCAAGAGCAACATGCTATGATTGAAAACTAACCATGCTATTATAAGTGTTCAACATGTTTTACTTATTTTGACCATAACATGTTTAGAGGCAACCACAATATGGTTGTGGCTTTTTGATGGAGGACTAATTCAACCATAATATGGTTGCTGGTGACAATAATATTGTTCTATTAACCATAATATGTTTAAATTTGTCTTTAAAAATAGTTTCGTTGGAGGTGACCATATTTAAACATGTTTTTTCTTTGCGTGTATACTCGGAAGGCTGGTTCTAGAACTGTGGAACATTTTACTGTCACTTTGTGCTGGCACTTAGCTGTCTTTTTGTGTCGCAGATGGTGGATAGTAAAAAATGTATGCCATTGAGTATTTCGTTCATTTTATGAGAGAAAGAGAGTAACAGAACGTATGACAACACTATCAGAAAAGCAGATTTACGGTTGGTATAAGGAGACAGTTAAGGGTAAGCCAAGAAGAACCGGCTTATGAACTGTCTTTTTGTGGCCTCATAGTGACAATTTACTCCCTCGTAGGACATTCCCTTGTTAAAGTGGCCAGTCATATGGCTAGCATTCGGACTAGTTGTGTCATAAAGGGGCTAGTATTATAACCAGCTCGGAGACAGCCACATGAACTACAGGGAATCTATGAGCGCCTAAATAAACTGCGAATAATCACAGCTGCCCTTCGATAAGTTCAAAACTTAAATATTCACAAGGGTCTCTATGTGCCATCAGTTAAAACTATAATAACGAGGTAGCCTGTAAAGTATTTTAAAATGCTTGAGATGCAGCCGAATCCACTAGCTTGAAATATTTTAAATGATGGCGGCCACACTCGCTTAAGGAGAAGAGACACTGCAGGACTCATCCGATTAGAAGAGCGCTAAACACCTAAAAATGTGAACATATGAAGGGAAAAATTTTCGTCCGGCATTGGCAGGACATACAATAACGTATTAGAATAAGATTTCATTAATTACTCTTAGTTCATATTAAATATATGAGGATTAAATAAATAAATAGTGAAGAGAGAAAAAAGGATAATAAAAAGAACCTTATTAAGCATATCCTTTTGGGGTATCCATAGATTGTCTTTAAGGTTAAGAGGTTCTTACATGCGATCCGCTTGCAACTAATTCTTTCAAAATAATAATAGCGGGTTCTTACTAATCTAAACACATCCATTTAGAAGTCTTTGAAAGAGTTTTTCAAACCGTTTGTTTCATACTTCCAGATCTGATTATTTGATAAAATTTCCATTATAAAATTGGCTGCAATAAACAAAAAGTGCCTTAAGGATTCTATCTACAAGGTAGCGCAAAATTTGTTATCCGATTTTCTTTGCACTGTTGTTTTTTTTTGTTCACTGAAAATTTCAGTTAGAACATTCGGCGATAGGTTTTCGTAATCATGGCATATTTTCTCTTTGAGTACTTTAAGAGTTCGGGGCTGGTTGGTAAAAACTCTTGACTCTAAGAAATCCAACAAAAGAAGTCTAGAACGGTTAAATCGGGCGATAATGCCGGCTAAAGCCAGCCACCAAAACGATAGATTAGGCGACCCGCATATGTTGTCCTCGGAATCTCGGTTGTAGGTTGAGCAATATGCGTCATAGCTCCATCCTGTTTGAACCAAATGTTCTTGAGTATTAATTCTTTCAGTTGAAGAAGGCGAAAGTCGCTGATCATGGCTCTGTAACGCTCACCATTTTTACAGAAGTGATGACTTTGCGCCATCTTTAATATAAGTTTTTATAAATGAAAATATATTCGTTTGTTTTTAAAATTTCTACAGTATTTTCCTGAATATTCGGAGGCTGACACAGGCTATAAATATTTATAAAATTCAAAGGCACTTTGAAGAGGTACTAGCATTGGAGAGAGCGAGGCTAATTCCTAATTCCAAATTGTCAAAAGTTGTTGTTATTTCGAATGCATAAGACAATGTGCAAAACGTGTGCGCTCAGTTTTTTTTTTTCATATGGTCCCTTCCACAGAAAAGATATTTTTTTGTCACGTTACGCCCCTAAGCAATTAAGCTTGAATTTTAGATCGATGTTGTTCAAGATTTTTCTCTCTTTAAATAAATGAAAAGCTAGTTTTCACCTGTGAATCCACCTGTTTGATATCCAGGATCCTTTGGCCTGGATATGATGAACGGAGAACTAGAGCTCTACTTGGTTTCAATAGGAACCAGATTAGGACGGTGATATCAGTTTCAGTTTTAACTGGACACTGGCCGGTGGGGACTCATGCTGCGAGGATGGGTCTGGAATTTAATGACTACTGTAGGAGTTGTCAGAACGAGGAGGAAGAGGAGACTGTTCTTCACTTCCTTTGTCATTGCCCTGGACTACGGGGCATCAGGGAAAAATACCTTGGGGAACCGATGTTTTCCTGTTTGGGGAATCTGTCCATGAGAGAACTGAAATCGCTCCTTCTCTTCATTAGGAAGACGAAGTGGTTGGAACCTGCAGTGACGCCATCTGGATGACTGATCTGGGGGATGGGCATTGGCGCCGGGTATCACAAAGGGACCACTGAAGGACCCAAGTGAGCTGTCTCTTGATGGCTGCCCATGGAACCTAACCTAACCTAGTTTTCACCAAAAAAAAAAAGGAGTAAATAATATTTTAATTGAGTTTAGAATGCACTCAATTACATTCTTCACTCAATTTAGATTGATCAGTTTTGTTTTTATATTTGTTGTCAGTCAGTTTGCCGTTATTTGATCTAGTAAAATACCCTACTCTGTTTTAGTTGGCATATGTAATTATCAGAGTGGTCTAAGGGTATGCGGTGGCAACTTATGAGGTACACTACATATTCCTTGAGAAACAATTTAATATGGTTGGTTGCGTAACGTGACAAACAATAGACTTTTCTGTGGAAATGCCCATATTGAGGCAATTTCGACAATTTTAAATTGTCTAAAACACAAGAAAATTAGAGAGCAATAAGTTCAACGTGTTGAATTTGGCTCCAAAGATTCCATGTGGGCGTGGCACCTCCCATACAAAAAAAATATAGTTTTCTGTATGTCTGAAGAACGGCAACTGTAAAAGCTGTACAAATAGCGTGGTTATCAATACTAAACATACGTTAACAAGTCGGAAGGGTTAGAGAAGTGGGCGTGGCACATACCTTAAAATTCGATATAGATTTCTATATAACTAAGGAACGATAACAGTAAAGGTGTCCAGATTTTTTACAAACATTTTGGTTAGCAACACACTAGATCGCTTTAAAAAAATTACCTTATTTTTCAAAGTTTTTCTTGGGATTCAAAAATTAATTATCAATGTTTCGTTGTAATGTGCTAAATTCCCATTTCATACTATTGACAAACTGAAGTTTATTGTTGATTGGATAAGCTATTCCTATGCGCATTTCACTGGTTGCTTGACTAGATCGTCAGGAAACTTCATCCAAACATTTCAGAAAAACTAAAGATATTATACAACAAAAACAAACAACAATAAACAGTGAGTTTATTATCTTTTCTTACAGTCCCGACCACAATTGGTTGATTTTTTGTCAACTCTAAAAGTAGTTGTAAGTGGGTAAGGAATAAAAAAAACAAATTCAATAATCAGTATTGTGGTTATTTTGTTGAACTATTTATGGTTTTTAATCCAAATTTTTTAATATTTTTAATTAGGCTAAAGTTCATCAAATTTAATTTTCATTAAATTATTTTTATGAAGAAAGGAATGGTACAACATGAAATTTATTGATAATTTGTCATTCTTGACTGAAGCTGGGCTCGAACCCAGGCGTTTTTACGGACAGGTTACCCTTACATGTTTCGATTGCAACCACTCAATCTCTTCAGAGGGCTTGCCGTTTAACACTCGCAGCCATCGACGACTGCTGACGTCAATAGCCAAACATCAATCCTTAAACCAAATTGTATTTAACCTTTGGTAGATCGAAATTTGCTTTGAATGATTATCTATTTTTAATTTATTTTAAATGTTTTTCCTTACTTCTGTTTTTTCGTACTCTTTGTCAAGAATTTTTCTTGAAGTTCAAAGTACATTTTTTGTTTTTGTTTTTCCTTTTTATGTCTTTCTTTTTCTTGTTGACCTTTTTCAGCACAACTTGAAGGACAAATGCAAACGTAGAGCTCGTGCCTTAGCTTTAACAATAATCAGTATTGTGGTTATTTTGTTGAACTATTTATGGTTTTTAATCCAAATTTTTTAATATTTTTAATTAGGCTAAAGTTCATCAAATTTAATTTTCATTAAATTATTTTTATGAAGAAAGGAATTTTACAACATGAAAATTAATTAAAATTTATTGATAATTTTTCATTCTTGACAAATTTCTTTATTTTATTTTGCCAGTTCAGTTTTATTTACACTGCCACATGCAAATTAGTTATCAAAGTTTTTCTTGGTATTCAAAAATTAATTATCAAGGTTTCGTTATAATGTGCTAAATTCCCATTTCATACTATTGACAAACTGATCCCATCAACAATAAACTTCAGTTTGTCAATAGTATGAAATGGGAATTTACCTTATTTTATTTTTAGCTCTTTAGGTTAAGCTAGTCGTCTAGAAGGAGATAAAGGCTGGATATGCACAAAAAATATTTTTCACGATTTTTTAAACAAGCATCTCCAAGATTGGCTAGGACATTTTTTATGCATGAGGCATATGGAACAAATTGTGAAAATAAGCTATAAAAAAGAAATTTTGTTTGATGACCATTTACGCATAACCTGGAGAGAAGAGTTCAGTAAGTTTAAGTTCGTTCATCGAATTTATTTGGTTACAAACCCTTAACTTTATGAAAACGTCAATATCATGCAACTTGGAAATATCCTACTTGATTAATGTAAAGATATGGATAATTAGAGAGTCTGTACAAAAAAAGTGGGACTAAAGATTAAAAAAATATGATGGCTAAAACTGTAAAGAATTCTGATGATGATGGGAATGTGGTTATTCTCAAAACATGTAAATTCGGCCCGAGTCAAGAATAAAATCATCAAACACTTTAATTTTGTGTTGTAAAATTTCTTCCTTCATTAAAATAATTCAATTAAAATTAATTTTTATGAACTTAGGACGGATTTTAAAATAAGTTTGTAAAAGTTGAAGGCATAAATTTAAAGACCCACCAGGATACTCAAGTGAGTTGTAAAGTTTTCTTCAAAGCTTATACTATTGTTTTTTAATAACCCAAAATGCTGCTCTCAACAAATCAACTGATTTGAAAATTTATATTTTAATTACAAAAAAATTTAAAAAAAGTTCTATTGAAATGTCAAATTTACATTTATTTACAGATCCGACTGGCTCTATTGCCTGAATGTATCTTTTATAAAAACAAACCTGTACCCATGTTCTGTAACTTTAGTGAGAACTTATCGCATGGAAAAGATGTGAAGCAAAATATTCCATCGTTTCTCGAAAAGTGAGAAAAAAGTGTGGCTGTAACTCAATGTCATAACATTGCACTCGAAGACGATGTGGCATTTCAGACGTTGAGAACGCCAGTGACACATATCGTTGACGGCGAATGAAATTCACTAAAATTGAAACATTTTCAACGACGGCGGCGAAAACACAACCGTCGGCTATACCAAATAATGTACAGTGCGACTTTAATGTGTGTTGTTTGCAAAATAAGTTTGAAAACATTTTAAAATAATTGAACAATGAAAAAATGTACAAAGAACAAAATATTTTTATTATTATTCTTTGCATTTTGCATTTTTAATCGTTTTTAAGTGTTAAAATTGTTTCTCGCCCAGTTTAATTGACAGTTCAAAGCGGGAACTTTTCTCACAGTAATTTTACAGACACACTTTTTCTGTTAATTGGCTCAGTTATTTCCTTACGTGGAAGCTATAGCTGTACTATAGTACTCGCCAAAAAAAAGTTACAGACACAGTTAAGTGAGAAAAAACAGTTGTTTGTTTCAATTTATGGCATTTTTGTTTCATTTCACACATTTCAATCGAAAAGTTTCTCGACGCGAGAGTTACAGAACTGGTTTATTGAAAAATAAAAAAAAAATTAAATTCATTATACAAATTTAATTAAATTACTTACTGAACAATATACAGCATTTTTACACACATGTAAAGCACATAAATAATTTCCTTGTATAAAATGTTTATGTGGTAGTACTGCTGGCACTTGTCGGATATGAGTAAAATTTTACATATGTGTATGTAGGTTTAAGTATGCGTAAATTATAGTGGTATTGTGGATTAACAATTTATTATTATTTTTTTATTTTTTATTTATGTATGTTTGACTTTATTATCAGTCTTATTAGCAACAACTTAATAACGTTTCAGTTTTTTCGCTCTCGTTGCCACGGAATAATGAAAAATTACAATGTATCAATAACTATAATTCCACATAGATTTTTTAATTAAAATCGTCTAGATAATCACAATAACTTTTAATAAAACCAAAATGATGGTTGAAATTAGGAAAGCGGTTGCTGGAAAAATATCACAATGATTAAATAAAATTGAGGCTTTATAACGGTAGCAGTTGTTTTACATGTCAGAACATGTTTCATTTTGATGTGTTGTGTGGTGCAAATATGAGGTTAAGCAACTTATTGGTTACAAATACAGAAAAAAAATGTTTGAATTTTATTAAAATTGTAAAAAAAAATAAAAAATTCAGGTATGTGATGAAATTGACGCCGTGCAATAAAGCCATAGGAAATAAAGCCAATGGATTGGGGAACAAGGCCATATGGCTTTATTTCTATGTAAGGAGTGAAATAAAGCCATACATGGCCTTATTTCCCATTTAAATTTTTTTCTTTTCATATAATTGCAATTTATTTAAATATTGTTTTGTTGTTTTTTGTCCGGGTGTATATATTAAAAATATAACGAAAACACTTTTGGGCGCAAGGATTTTCTCCTCTATGGTATAACAAATACCGGCTTCGCTAACTAAAGCTTCTCTGCATAGCCGGCCTTCGGCCGGGCGCAAGGATTTTCTCCTCTATGGTATAACAAACACCAGCTTCGCTAACTAAAGCTTCCATGTTTAGCCGGACTTTGCTAAATAAAGCTTCTCTGCATAGCCGGTCTTGGGCCGGGCGCAAGAATTGTATACTTTATCGTATAAGAAGTACCGGTTCCACTTAGTAAAGGTTCTAAAATCTGCCTTGTTTTCGAACGAAGGCCGACTACGCAGAGAAGCTTTAGTTAGTGAAGCCGGTATTTGTTATACCATAGAGGAGAAAATCCTTGCGCCCGGCCGAAGGCCGGTTATGTAGAGAAGCTTTAGTTAGCGAAGCAGGTATTTGTTATACCATAGAGGAGAAAATCCTTGCGCCCGGCCGAAGCCCGGCTATACTTTGGAGTTTGTAAATATCTTGTGGCGGGCCAGCCGTGCGGGCCGCGATCGCCCGCCGGACGCGCTCCCTCCCCTGCACCTTCCACCTACTGTACCATATTTGTTCAACACTTGACAATGGCAACTCATTCTTTTGGCAATTTGTAACCATAACAATAACACTGTTATGGCATTATTTCCACTTTGGTTATTAAGCGATTATGGTGTTATGGCACTTGGATGGTGGTAATAAAGCCATATGGCTTTATTTTCTATGGCTTTATTACACGGCACCGATGAAATACACTCGATTTCAAAACGATAATTTTTAGAAGGTGTGATAAATTTCGAGTTATTTATAAATCCATTTCTGAGTTATAGTCTTATGTCCTAATTGTGTAAAACGCAACGCAATGCCAAAAATAACATTGAAAGCAAAAACAATTTCAAAATTTGTCAAAATTTTGTTGTTGCTTTCTACAGAAATACATATTGCATTTTAAAATTATCAACGCCACAAGATGTGCAGCTTTTAAAATTTAAAAATTCAATATACATTTCTATAGAAAACAACAACAAAATTATGAAATATTTACGATTTCGTTTTTTCTTTCAATATAATTTTTGGCGTTGCGTTTGCGTTTAATAAAATACGAGCCTTAGGATAAATTAAGTTTTTTATACATTCTTTCAGTACGATTCCGATTTGACAACTGCTTAGGAGGCGAAAAACGTGGAATGCGTAGTGTGGAATTTCAGCTTTGATGTTCTACATATAACGTAAAACGTACATATACGCTTTACAATTTACCAATTTATCATCAAGAAAATGTTTCATGCACATTTTTCAAGTCGATTAAAATCTAAAGACCATTTGGGCAAATTTTAAAACATTTTTTAAATAGCCAACAAGGATTCGTTAAAGAAAAAAAAACTGTTTTTTTTATATATTGCTAAAAAAAAAACAAAGCATTTTCTTCCATTTTCTTTAATTTTAGTATTTCAAAACTCATTAGTGTTATAAAGCAAGCTGGTAGTAGTCGGTAGCGTAAATGAATATAATTGAGTATCATTCCAGTGAAGGCACAAACACCCACACAAACAAGGACTTAACGATGATAACAGCAGGAACTGGGACACATGAAGTGAGTGGTAAAAGGGAGTAGGGAGGGGATTTGGGTGTAGAAAATAAATTTCATTAAATCTAATGTCCGTAAGAAGATCATAAACAAGGGAGTTTGTAGTTGTCAGCCAACATTTGTTGCGAACAAGTGTTTCTCTTTATTCTCTTGCTTTCATTTTGTTTCATATTCTTTTAATGAATAAGTCTTTGTGGCAACAAAACAAAACAAAAAAAAAGCAACACAACGTAAGTAACAAAATCAAAAGTTTAAATTAAATGAAACATAATGGAAATAAGTATAACGCCAACTACTACTACAACTAGAAAAGTTAATAGCAAATGACACATTTACAAACATACGTACGAAAGTCTATAAAAATGTTTAAACTCATACAAACACATATAACAATAAAATAAACAGTAGGATAAAATGGAAGTTTTAAACAAAAACAACAAAATATTTCAAATATAACAGAGCAGTACAACAATAACGAAACGAACACGACAACAGACAGAAGTTGTTTTTAATGATATAAGCTGCACATACCTTAGATGTATTATCTTCTACCCAGGCATCTGGCTTACCATAATCCGGTGGATTTGCAAAGGGATCATAGCCCAGTACTGACAGCATCGGTGCTATGTCAGCCATATCTCTCACCAAATCTTCGGGTATATTCCCCACCCATTTCGACAGTGCCTCTAAATTAACTGGTTTAATTACCTGGTCTGATGAACGTTCAACTCTGCAACAAGAAAACAAAAAAAAAAAGGGAAAATAAATTAATGTACAAGAGAAAAATTTTTTAATAAGAAACCTGAATTGCTTTGCCAGGTTCATGTTAAGTTAGGGTTTACAGTTCAACGCAAACATTTCATAATCACGATTTCAATTAAAAAAATGTCCATTCATCGTTATCAACTATTAATCCCTCTTTCAATGATGAAGCATTTTTATGCAAAATTACAATAAAAAAAATTTAATAAAAACTTTAAATATTTTTAATAAAATTACGCAAAAACAGGGACATTTATTCATCTTTTAAGCGAAGAAATTCAATATGCTATATGACGATAAACTGCAGAATGTGTGTTTTGGATCGAAAGATGGGTCATGTAAATTTAAAAATATGTAGACTTAAAATTTTTGTTTTGTACAATTACGATTCAGGGGCAAAATTACGGCATTCGGAATCCCAATACAATTCCAATGGAAATTTCGATCGATATCAAGTGCCGTAACTTGCCCCCAGAAGAAAATGTGTGATTTGCTTAGGCCAGATCATAAGGAAACTTCATCCATAAAGATTTTAGAAAAACTAAAGATATTAAACCAAATAAAACTGTTAAACGTATAAGAATTATAGCAACAGTTCTACTTGTAATAATATCAAAGTTTAAACAAAACACATCAACAATAAACAACAGTGGGTTTATCTCATCTTACATTCCCCCCTACAACTAGTTGAAATTCTCTCAACATTAATTGTAGTTGTAAGCACCCTGCCGTCAAATGAGTAGCTAACTACAAAAAAAGCCAACTTTAAGTTAGCTTGTATAAACTAACTTAAAGCCAACAACTAAGCAATGGAAAATTTACATTAACCAAAGTGTATACAAACACTGTATATTTTAAGTAGAGAGAGCCAAGTCGATTAAGAAGCAAACGTCATTATAGTCATTATAGTCAGAAAACATAGTTTTTTAATACAAAAACTACAATGCCCCGGTAGACTAGCTGGTAGCGAGCTAGTCTAGTAGCACCGAGGTTGCGGGATCGAATCCCACCAGAGACAAAAAAAAAATAAAATAAAGTAAAATAAAATAAAATAAGAAAAAATAAAAAAAAAATAATAAAAAGAAATAATTTAAAAAAAAAAATAAAAAAATGTTTACTTTATTGACTTTGTGTAACTATATATTTTTATAAAGTTTTTGCTGGGTAGCTACAAACAGTTAACTTTTAAGTTAACTGAAAGTAGTGCAGAGTCGGACAATTGACTACTTCCTAGGACATCGCAATGTTAAAATAGTTAGTTAATTTCATATAAAAGCAATGCAAGTGTCAACCACCACTACTTGAGAAATAGTTAGCTTTCAGTTAATTTAAAGTTAACTGAATGTCCGACAGGGCAGGTTAAGAAAAACAAAATAAAAACAACAACAACTTATAAAAGATGTTGTCAATTAAGTGTTTTTAAGGCCGTGCACTTGCCTGTTTTATCAAAAAGTAATTTAAATTTTTGGGAATACAAAATTTTAATTTAAAAGATTTTGTTATTCGTGCTTAATTCCCAATTTTTGTTCTTGATAAAAACACTGAAATTTATTGTTGATGGGATAAGCTATTCCTATGCGCGTTTCACTGGTTGCTTAGGCCAGCTCATCAGGAAACTTCATCCATAAAGATTTTAGAAAAACTAAAGATATTAAACCAAATAAAACTGTTAAACGTATAAGAATTATAGCAACAGTTCTACTTGTAATAATATCAAAGTTTAAACAAAACACATCAACAATAAACAACAGTGGGTTTATCTCATCTTACATTCTCCCCTACATTTTTTTTTATAACAGAAATCTTATTAAAAAACTACGTTTAAAATTCTGGCGCTTTACGTTTTCGATTTTCAGAACACCCCTGTATAATTGACTTGCAAACCCTATATTTTATACTAATTTTCACTTTTTTTTTTGTGATTTTATTTTTAACTTACAAAGAAAGACACTCTAAACAATTATTTGAAGCATAAAAAGATTTTAACTTAAACTCTTTTGGTAATGTTTAAAGACAACATAGGGAAACTGTGTGAATGTATAAAAAAATGTGTGTAAGTACATGCACACTACAACATACATTTGCTGTTTTATTCATTTATTGAAAAAGCAGAGCCTTAAAAGAAGGTTTGATTTTGAAAGTAAAATTTATCAATGCACGCAGAGAAAACACATTTTCCAATTTAGTCACCTCTGACAAAACACTTTATTAACCCTCTAGGGAGCATATGGCTTCCACAAAGCATCTACATTTAAGTCATTTTTAAAACAGAAGTCGCACAAGAAAGTCGTCTTTTCAAATTAAAGTCTCACACTTTTTTTTAACATTTTAAATTCTTTAGCCTTTTTTACTGGTTATCTTATTATGTTGGAAATTAAAAAAAAAATTGTGCCAATAAATTTATTTTTGCAATCTAAATTATCTAACCAAATTTTGTTGGAATCGGTCTATATTTGGAAATAGCTCCCATACAATAACTACTTCCGAAAGTAGCTTTAAATGCCATTGGTATTGACATTAAAATTGACTTCAATAAACTGTCATGAAAAGTGTTGTTGTGATTAGGTCCAAAATTATCCACCGGTCCCATATAAGAGTCCTTCCTTAAATCACTTAGTCTGGATTCAGAAAGTCTGAGCTTATTGGTGAGAGGGGAGAGAGAACATGCTTTTTTCTCTCCTCTCTCATCCGTAAACTCAGACTTTCAGACTTTCTACTCAGATTCACTTGTTTTAAGTGATTTAACGATGTTCATCCGTCCGTCTGGCTGGCTGGCTGTCTGGCTGTCCATGTACATTTTGTGCACAACGTACAAGTTGCACTTTTGTAGAAAATTTAATAAATTTAGTAAAAAACATTTTAATGGTACTAAGAACGAAGCGTTTGGTGAGAATTGGTCTATAATTTCACATAGTGCCATAAAAACTTTTGACTATCCACAACTACCTTAAATTTTCTTTTAACCCTTAAGCAAACACCAACATGATTTTACACAAACGAACCCCAGGGCCTGGCTGGGACTTATTGTATTTTGTATGAAGCTTTTTGTAGCTATATAAAAAACTCACACAAACGAACCCCTGGACCTGGCTGGGACTACTTTTATATGTATGGAGTTTTATGGCAGGAACATTTTGTTGTCAAATTGAATAATTTTTTGAAAAAAAAGTAAAGAAAGGATTCTTATGTGTTGCGTATGCTTTTTACTAAGTTTCGTTTTGATTTTATTTGCTACAGTACAAATTAAATAGGTTTGGGCCTGACCAGGCCCTGGTGGATACAATATGCACAAATTTTTATTTAGCCAATTGCCACGCCCACGGTGTTTAAATTTACACTTTTTTTCTCATTTTCTTGTAAAAATCACTTTCATTGAGGAAAACATAAAGCTTCGTTCTAATATATTTAATAATTATTAAAAAAAAAAAATGGAAAAAATCAAAAATGCCTGGCCAGGACTTGGTGTTCGCTTTAGTGTTAAACGTTAATTTTAATTAAAAATTTTGCGACCGCCCCTAAAACACTGTAAGACAAATAAAATCTCATATAGATGGTGGTGCATCTAGATAGTCAGCCTTAATACTAAAGTCGTTGTCAATTTCGATGTCGTAGCCGTTTGAAATGTTTGTCGTATTTGTCGTAAAGGTCAGTAATAATACCAATTTCAAAAAGCTACTCGTTTTCGACAACACGCAGGGAAAAGATATGGTTGGGCATGGTTATGGCAACTACACTTTGTTTATAGCAACAATATATTGTTGTCGTACTGTTATTTTTATTTAATATCAGAATATTATTGTTATTAGGGTATTCATTTAATCGGGCTTTTGCTTTAATCGGTTAACCGCTCGATTAATTAACCGAGGTTTTGGCTTAATCGGGTAATAATCGGTTAATTTTGTTATTGATCGGGTAACCGATTAATAAAGTTTTGTTATTAATCAAGTAATCTCAATCAAAATGCAAAAAAAAAATGATTGATTGGTAAAAAACAAACAAAAAACTAAACGAAACAATTCTTGAACTAAAACGAGCAAACAAAAAAGTTATTCAAAAACATGTAATACATATTTTATAATTTATACATAATATAATGTTTTTATTAAAAAAATAAACTGCGAGATCATTATATTCACCCCTATCGCGAATGTTATGGGAATATGATATATGGGATCAAACCTAAATTCCCATCCCGGTATCGCAAATATTTTGGGAGTAAAAATTTATATTATGAATTATTTGTCAGTGGTTTGTAAAAACAAGTCTCTATTGTGAGGTTTAGGAACCTCCAACTGAAACATACCATTTTGCAAGAATTCATTTGGAAAGACCATAGAAATGGTATATATTTTTCCGTTTAAGGTGGGTGGGGGTTGAGGTGGGTAAGGATGAGTACCAATTCATTTTTCTTCCCCTGTACTCGCGACTGCATAGCTATATATAACAAATATCTGTTCTTTTAGTAAATAGCTGAAATTTGGCATTCAAGTATTGGGCATCAGTACACAGAAAAAAATATCTCAAGAAAATGTTTAACAACACAGTTTGTTAAAAATATAATTTTTGTTCAACAAACTTTTTGTTTGATTCAATGAAAAATATCAAATCAAATATACACTTTGCAAAATAGCACTCAATAAAACATATTTAATAATGAAATATTTAAATATTTCTTGATATTCAATAAAACAAATATTTGAATCAACGTTAAAACAGTATTTTTACAACTCTTATCCATTTTATAATTGGTCATAATTCTCATTCGCTTAACAGTTTTATTTGGTTAAATATCTTTTGTTTTGCCAAAGTCTTTAGAAAAAGGTTTCCTGATGAAATGCACATAGGAACTAGCTTATCCTCCCATAATAAATTTTTGTGTATTTATTTAAAAAGGAAAAAACTTGGGAATCAAGCACATCATCATTAATAAATAAAGATTCGATAAACATTTTATTTGATATATTCAACATTTCCAACAATTTATTTTAACAAATCACGCAAACATTTTGTTGAAAAAAATTATTTTGGGCAACAACTTTTTTTATTGATTCAATAAACTTGGTTGTTGACTAAAAATTCAATAACTATACCTACAAACTTTTTTATCAATAATGCTAAAATCGTCATCGCAGAAAATGTAAAAATTTTTTTTATCAAATATGCGATTTTCGTATTCAAATATGAAAAATATGTGTGTACAAAAATAAAAATAGCTTAATAGAAGAAAGTACCAACGATATTTATATATTCGATTTTCCAAAAAGTACCAAAATTTGTATGAGAGCTTTTAAAGAGAAGAGAAGAGAACACAATTTAAATATCTTTATTACGAAAAAAGTACCAAAATTATATTTTGGCCCTTTTTTATACCCAAAAAGTGCAAATTTCAAAAAAGTACCAAACACATGACAATAAAATTTTCGATTCAATAATGATATTTTTTGAATTTAACGTCTACCTCTGTTAGATCACGAGATATAATGTTGATGATTTTACCCGTTTTGACCCATTTCTAACCCCTTATGAATTTAATTCCCAAAAGTCTCTGCTTTTTTTTATTGACACATTGGGAGGGGATTCTACATACAAAATTTCAAGTGTCTGGCTTAGGTTGTTTGGGCTGGGCGATGATCACCCAGTCAATCACGCTAATCTTATACAAATATAGATCACTTAAAATGATCTGGTTACTAGAGTGGCAGGTGGTGGCAGCTGAAATGTATAGTACTTACTTTTGATACTTAACAGCACTAGACATAATAATCACTTAACCTCCCCCAGCCCCACCTTTTTTGTTATGGTCTCTTTAAATTTGACTTAATTTAGGTTTTATTTATTTTTCAAGTGACTAACAATCACTTCACTTATCCAAAAAAAAAAAAAACGCGCACAAAATCACAATTATCACTTAGAATAATTAGTTTCTAATAAGGTTTAAACATAGCGTGCTTATTTTCATACTTCAAAAAAAAAAAATCATAGCTTACTTTTATTTCAAAGTACAAAAATCGACTTTGAAAACCTTAAATTTATAAGAAAATATCTACTTTGCTCCAGTATTAACAGTAAAATAGTTATCCAAGAGCCAAAATAAGAAATGAGTTGTATGTTTTGAAGTGTTCGCTAAAATCTGTCATCAAAATTTTATTAATTAAAAAAAAAAAAATAATTTTTGGAAAAAGGAAAAAGTAATTTAATTTAGTCCTACTTTAAAATACAAATTAAAATTTACATGTGCCCTTCTCGTTCACATCAACACTTGTTGGGAATTTATATAGTAAAAAAATTCGCGGGAGTAAACATTGGCAATGCCAAATTTTTTAAGTTTGGGAATTCATTCCCAAAAAATTTGTTATGAGAATCATTCACAATACGGTATAGGAAGAAGAGACGACAGCCGGATTTGAACTTCGCTTTGCATAAGGACCCAGAATATATATACTTTATAGGGTGTAGGACCTTCGGTGAAGGGTATAAAAAACAATCTTAATTATAAAAAAGAGTAATTTTTGGGATTTCAGTATTTTGGTCATAACTCTGCTATTTCTTAACCGATTTGACAGATTTATATACCGACGTGTTAAAGAAGAAATTTGCCAGTAATTTTGGCTATAAAACGTGGACTCGGGAAGATCTATGGTTCCTGAAAATGGGTATTTTTCAAAAAAAAAAATTAATATTTTGGTCATAACTTTTTCGTATCGGAACCGATTTTCCCGAGTTTTTCAGAAAATATTTTATATTAAAAACTTCCGATCTTCTGATATGTAAGGCGTAACCATAGGTCATATTACAGTCAAAAAATTCAGGTTTTTATACAATTTTTAATACTTTTTGTATGAGAGGTACCACGCCTACTTCTCCAATCCCGCCCACATTTTGTAGGATGGTGTATATTTATAACCTTAATGTTTGTACCTAAATTTAAAGCTTTGGATCTTGCCGTTCTCCAGATATACAGAAAAAAGTAATACAAATACAACAACCACAAGGGATTTTTTGGAAAAATTAGAGGCAGTCGTGATTTTTTGGTCATATCTCAGCCATTGTTGGACCGATCTGGCTGAATTTCAATAGCAAGAAATGGTGGACTATATGTGACATAAATGTTAAACAACGTAGTCGCTAGCATGTCTGGAGTCCCCGGAAAACACATATCAAACGTAAGACGGACAGACGGACGGACGGACGGATGGACGGACGGACGGATATCGTTAAATCAACTTCTCTCCTCATAAGGACCCAGAATATATATACTTTATAGGGTCTAAGATCAATATTGTAGAAATTACAAACGGAATGACAAACTTATATATACCCTTTTACACCTGTGGTGAAGGGTATAAAAATATGGGTATATTTTCATGGGAGTAGTTGTTTGCGATAGGGGTGATTTATTATTCAATAGTTTAAGGAGATCTTAAAAAATAATCTTTTAGAAAAATAATTTGGTTTATATGTTTAGGATTTAAGCGATTCTTTTCTTTAGTTTTAATAAAACTTGGAGAAATCGGAAGCAACCTATAATACAGATTATATTATTTCTCAATAATTTTCCTGGATTTCTCTTAACATATAAAATCTTCCATTTTGCCATTACAGTCTAGTTTTTATTTTTAACACTTATAGTTGTTTCGGTTAATTCTGTTAAAAGATTGTTTGTGTTACTATCGAGAGTTTTTTCTGTTTTTAGGTCATCATCTTGGCAAAACTCAGCACAGAACATTCTGCAAAAAATTTATTTCCGAATTCCAAAGTTTCTGACTTTGTGCTGTATTTTAAGAATTTATTGCTAGAATATATTTTATATTGTATGAACAAATTTGTTCTAAGCACATACTTTTTGTTTCCTTAAATTTGAATGATTATTACTATTAAAATATATATTTTAAACGACAAAAATTAAACTACATAACAAAATAAATACGGAAAAACATTATTTTTTGGTAGTTTGTTTTTTGAATAACAAACATAAATGTTAAAAAATAAAATTATTCGAAAAATAACTATATTTTTTATTAAATTTTAACAGAACAGAAAACGAATTTAATAACCCACAATCAGTTACTGTAATAATTTTATAAGTGTATGTATGTTTAAATACAATTTACCTTAAATATTTTGTAACATCGGTAAATCGATTAATCGTCAGAAATTAACCGGTTTAAACGTTAATCGAAAATGGCCAATTTTAAATTAACCGATCAGTTAATCGGGTAGTAACTAATCGGTTAACCGATTAACGGTTTTCAAATAAGCAATTGTTGGATTTGTGGGCCATATTTTTAACAATGTTTATGACCAATTTTCAAGTTTTTACTGCATATTTAATACGCATAAATTACTTTTTTGGATCATATTTCTTGTATCCCTGCTTATTACCCATTTCATACTATCGGGTGATTTTTTAGCTATTATCTTTTTGGCAACACTGGTTAAAACAGTTGATGCACGTTTCGTGTTCTGTTTCACTGTCAAACATCTTCAGTTTGGTCTATAATTTAACCATGAATCGTCTTACAAACGAACAACGCTTGCAAATTATTGAATTTTATTATCAAAATGCGTGCTCTGTTAAGAAAGTTCACCGCGGGCTTCTTCCATTTTATGGTCAGTTTAATCGACCCACTGAAGCGGCTATTCGGTACGTTAATAAGCAGAATTGTTAACTTTGGAGTGTAGATTAACCAGAAGCATTGCAAGAGGTACCAATGCATCCAGAAAAAGTCACAGTTTGGTACGGTTTATGGGCTGGTGGCATCACTGGACAGTACTTCTTCAAAGATGATGCGAATCGCAACGTAACTAGGAATGGTGAGCGCTACCGTGAGATGATATCCAACTTTTTTTGCCCAAAATGCAAGAGCTTGACTTGCATGATATGTGGTTTCAACAAGACGGTGCCACATGCCACACACCACGATTAACAATGGACTTATTGAGAGGCGAGTTCGGTGAACATTTTATTTCACGTTCGGGACCAATTAAAATGGCCGCCTAGATCGTGCGATTTAACGCCTTTAGGCTAGTTTTTGGGGGGCTATGTTAAAGCTCATGTCTATACACATATGCCCGCTTCAATTGACGCATTGGCAGACAACATTGAAGGATTTATTCATGAGATACCGGCCGAAATGTTGGAAAAAGTATGCCAAAATTGGACTAAGCGGATGGACAATTTAAGGCGCAGTCACGGTCAACATTTGAATGAAATAATCTTCAAACATTAAATTATATGGACCGTACTATCGATTCAAATAAAGATTTCATGCAGTTTTCTGAATTTTATGTGTTTTTTTTAAACTACCCTATAGCACTTAAAAAATCACCCATTATATTCTTCACAATGACAGGATACCTGTACGGAGGATATAAAAAACTATAAATCAATTGGACGTATAACTTGAACTCTGCTCATGCAAAATCTGGGTTTTGAAGAGGAAACGCAAATACAAGTCTTGCACTTGGCGCCAAGTTAGGTAAGGAACTAAAGAATAAACAGTTACAATTAGCCGAGATTTGCTACTTTAGAGCTTCAAAGCTTAATTTTAAAAACACGTTTGAAATTGAATTAAAATTGGACTATTGGAAAAAACATACACTCATAAAATTTTTACAGTAACTGATTGTGGGTTAATAAATTCGTTTTCCGTACTGTTAAAATTTAATAAAAATATAGTTATTTTACAAATAACACGGTGAGACAGTCCAAAAAACCTGCGACAGGATATCATTTTTCTTGTAGGCCTTGTCGAGTAAAACAAGATTCCAATAGTTAAATATGCCGGACACCTCCAAAATCCGGTTTTACGGTTAAAAATCCGGTTTTTGTACCTTTGCGCACTTATTAGCCTGTAATTTTGTTGATAATGATCCGATTTTCAATTTCTTACTATTATTAGATTTGGAAAGAAGAAACTGAGATCTTTCCAATGATGTATAATTAATCTAAGAAAACTTGAGAAATTTGGGTGTTATTGTCAAGCAAACACAAATTTTGAAGATTTTTCAAAAAATTATCAATAACAATTTTAATTAATTTTCATGATTTAAAATTCCTTTCTTCATTAAAATAATTTAATGAAAAATTAAATTTGATGAACTTAAGCCTGACTAAAAATATTAAAAATTTGGATTTTTATAAAATGTGTAAAAGTTTATTTTCATGAAAAGTTAAGTAACTCAGTCAATTACTTATCTATTTTTAAACCAAAATATGCGTTGTAATCGTAAATAAACGTACTTTTTGAATAAATTCAATAGCATTATAGGTTCTTAATAAAATAATGTATAAAAACGTCACCAAAGTTGAAGATTTTTTGAAAAATCTTCAAAATTTGTGTTTGCTCAACAATAACACCCGTATTTCTCAAGTTTTCTTAGATTAATTATACATCATTCGAAAGATCTCAGTTTCTTCTTTCCAAATCTAGTAAGAAATTGATCGGATCATTATCAACAAAATTACAGGCTAATAAGTGCGAAAAGGTACAAAAACCGGATTTTGGAGGTGTCCGGCATATTTCACTATTGGAATCTTGTTTTACTCAACAAGCCCTATAAGAAAAATAATATCCGGTCCCAGGTTTTTCTATTTTATTCAATTTTGTAACACTGTGTAATTTTATTTTTTAACATTTATGTTTGTTATTCAAAAAACAAACTACCAAAAAATAATGTTTTTTCGTTTTTATTTTTTTATGCAGTTTGATTTTTGTCGGTTAAAACATATTTTTTAAAAGTAAAAACTATTCAATTTTAACGAATATGCTGGTAAATAAAAAAAAAATAAAAAATGAATGTAAAAATCATTTGTTTTAAATGAAATGTAAATGATCCGTTTTCTAAATGAATTTTAATTTGTTTAAAATGAATTTTCGTTTGAATTTAACTACATAATATTTTGAGTGTATTAATTTCCCTTAAGAAAAGTAGCCCAACCGTGAAACAACTAAAAAAAATAAGTCTTTTAAAACTCTTTCTAGACCAAAAAACTGGACATAGATTTTACGTTAAACATTTGCGTTCTCTTTTAAATATATAAACATGTATATTGTTTTAGTTCTAGTGCTCTTTATAAATTTGCAGTTGCTGTTGCGGCTCCAGCTCCAGCTCCTGCTGTTTTGTTTTGAGTTCTATTCTTATATTTCTGTTTTGCTTTATACACACACCCACACATAATTGTAAGTTATGGCGGAAATTAGTTTTTGTTAGCACCACTAAAGCTTTAATAATTAGTTTTACTTTTAGCTTTGTGTAATTTTTTAAGACCATTCTGGAAGCAGAAGTAGAAAATCAACCAACATCATCATCATCATAATCATAAAAATAAGTAGTGTTTAATCCGACAGGGATCATTTGCAAAAAAAAAAAAAAGTAAAATACAATACTAAACAAACAAATAATTAAAAGGGATATTGTGGAATTAAAAGAAATTTTGTTTTAATTTTTTCATAATCCAACTATTTTTTTATTTTTTTTTGCTGTTGGAAACAAAGAATTGTTAACCTCCTTTTGATTTCATCATAGAGAAACTAAGAAAAAGATACAGACAGCGTATTACAAACTTTATTGAATTTTATAATAAAAGGACCTTTTCACTTGAATCCACATTATCTATTAAATGCAGGAATATTTTTTTTCTATTTTTTGTTCTAACCAATTAAAAAAGTTTTATGGCACTTTTGACACAGTTCACTGGTGTGCGTAATTGCTTTAAGGACTTAAAGTTGAGAGCACTGAGGTTGTAGGTGTAGGTATATCAAATTCGCACCATTATGCTAAAAAAATATGCAGTTTTTGTTTTCAGAGATAAATAATTAAGGAGAAATTAATTCCTGAGTTTACAGCAGTTACAAATAATGATTTATGAAAAATATATTGTACTTTTACTTAATGCTTTTTAATTTTCGTTTTTTTTTTTTTTCTAAATAAACAATATATCTTACTTAGACCGCTTAACTTTAAGCCATATGTTGTCTTGTGCTTCAAAAATCTTAATTTGTCCTTTTCAATTACGTCAATAATCTTTAAGCAACCGTAAGGTTCCACAAAGTTATCCTAACTATTGCTTGGATATCATTATCATCTTATATATTCTTTTAACATTTGATAAGGTGACGCTTCTTTTAAAAATCTTATGGGTGTTTTTAGCCAAACAGAGAATTCCTTCAAGTGTCAACACAAATCAACATCTGCTAAATTAACAAGATGTTGACAAACAAAGTAATTTTCTCAACAAACAAACGCATAAACATTTACTTTCATATACTTACACTAAGGAATACACCCAGCAAACACAAAAGTTTGATATCAAACTTGTTGCTGCTGCAACAAATATTTCACCTTATTTGCCTTGTCGAAAAGAACAACAACAAACAAACAACTGAACAGAGGAAAATGTTTTACCGAGAAGTAAATTTTAAAACGTCAACCAAACCAGTAATTAAATGTCGAAAAGTTCAGGGGGGCTACTCTGTATTGCGATGCGAAAGAAAATTGTAGCAAATCTATCGATTGGTACTCTTCAATACGTTTGCCAATGTGCCTTTCGCATCTGCTAATTTTTTTTCTTTTCGTAAATTAATTTAAATTAAATTATTTAAATTTTCCAATTTCAAATATTTTTAACTCACTTTCGCATTTCATTACTGTAAATCCGCGCCGTCTTTAATTTTTATTGCCACTATCGCTTCATTTTCAGAAAATTTTCGCATCGCAAGAGAGAGTAGACTTTAGGATGATTTGGGAGGAAAGGTTTTAGAACAAAGTGTAGATTTTATTTATAATTAAATTAAGGAGATGTATTTATTTAAAACATAAGTTTAAAAACCATAAATAATTCAACAAAATAACCGCAATACTAATTACGTTTAAATTACTTTTTTAGTAGAACTTTTCCTTACGTTTGAAAAACTTAAAATTGCTTTTAACAGTGTTTAAAAAATCTAGACTAAAAGTAGCAATAACAACAAAAATTTACTAAAAAGTTTTGTTTAAAAACGTTAAGAACTAGGAGCGATATTTTTACAAGAGAAGTTCATAAATAAACTTCTAAGAGCAGCAGAGTATTAAAATTTATTTTGCTTAAGCAGCAGTATTACTGTAAAAAGCCTAAATTAATGGCAGCTATAGAAACAGCAGTAAATTTAGCAAAGTTGGAGCAACAAAGTGACAAGGAAGTAAAACCCAAATAGAGCAAATCCGGGTAATATGGTATAGGCTGGTAATGTGGTATAGTGCCTTTTTTAAACAAACAAGTCAAAAACATCGAAACCAATTTAAATGGTTTCCCGCTCAAAATAATAATAATAATAAGCCTTGTTCTTGATGTTGAAAGAACTGCCTCTATACTGGGCATAGGCTGTCTATAAATATCTTCCATCTTTCTCTTCTAGACGCTGCTTCTCGAAGTTCTCCTATGTTCTTGTAGTTTCTATCTTCGGATGCACTATTAATCTTATTAAGTGTCGACCTTCTCCAGGTTGTTTTTGGGCGACCAGGTCTTCTTGAACCTTGGGGGTTGTAGGAGAGTGCTTGGTGACATATTTCCGTGGGTGGTTTTCGTAGCGTATGGCCAATCCACCCGAACTTTCTTCGGCGTATCTCGATGTTGACGTCTCTAAAATTTGAGCGGTTCCATAGGTCTACATTGGAAATACGATTCGGCCAAAAAATTTTCAAAATTCTTCGTAGACACCGATTGACAAAAACTCGGAGTTTGTTTTGTATTTCATCTACTACGTACCAAGTTTCGCAACCATACAGTAGAACTGACAGTACACATGATTTAAAAACCTTGATTTTTGTTGCTGTGCTGTACATATTGTTATTCCAAACTCTATGCAGTGTTGTGTATGCTCCCAGTGCTTTTCTTGTTCGGACATCTACATCCTTCTCTGTGCCTCCTCCTTCAGTAACTATGCTGCCAAGGTACTGGTATTCTTGTACTTTTTCTATTTCGTTTCCATGGAGTGTAAGGGGTTCATTGGTGTTTACGTTTATTCTCATGTCTTTAGTTTTAGAAATGTTTATCTTAAGTCCAACTTTTGAAGATTCAGCCGCCAGATCGTTTAGCTTTTCTTGCATATCACTACGCCTATCTGCGAGTTCGCATTTGTCGTTTGCGTAGTCGAGTGACTCTAATCTTTCGTTTGGGTTAACTGGGTTCCAAATAATACCACGAGGTTTTACTTTCTGTTGCGCGCCTTGAAACCGCATCTATTACAATCAGAAATAGTAGGGGTGAAAGCAAACATCCTTGCCTGACACCAGATAAGGATTGAAATGGCAAAGACATTTTATCGCAGTGAAAAACACAACTTTGAAAACCAGCATAACTACCGCGAATTAGTGAAATGATTTTGTCTGGCACACCGATGTTAAGTAGTTCTGCCCATATACATTCTCTACTTATTGAGTCAAAGGCTTTTTCATAGTCAACAAATAGTGTATATAACGGGGATCTCATTTCTAAGGACTGTTCGATTATTATGCTAAGCGTGTTTATTTGGTCGACGCATGATCGGTTTGCACGAAAACCAGCTTGTTCACGACGTAGCTTTTCATCAATATGTGTCACCATCCGTTCCAGTATAACCTTCATACAAATTTTCATAACAGACGAGAGTATAGTAATGCCTCTCCAGTTATTACAATCTGTGGCATCGCCTTTTTTATACAACTTTACGATTGTTCCTTGTAGCCAATCCGAAGGAAAAGTTTGAGATATCCAAATTTTACAAAACAAAGGATGAAGAATGGTGGCAAACTGTTCAGGGTTACACTTTAGAACTTCTGCTGGGATATTATCACTACCTGCTGCCTTTCCATTTTTCATACTCTTAATAGCGTCAATTATTTCGTTTGCAGATGGTGTATCTGTTCTTATTTGCAGAAGGTTAACATTTGTTTTGTGTGTTGGGCAAACTTCTTGTCGTTCTATGTTAAGGACACTCACGAAATGCTCCTTCCAACGCTTCAGTTGGTCGTCAACATTTGTTAACAATCCACCGTTTAATCTTTTACTGGCTTGTTTTTTCTACAATCTACTCCCGCAATTTTCTTGGTTAAAGTAAAAAGGTCTTTCACATTAGATAGAGCGGCCGCGTTTTCTGCCTGTGCTGCCATATTATCCACATACATTCTTTTATCGTCTCTTGTTGCTCGTTTAATATGTTTATCTAGTTGACTATATTCGCTTTTCAGTCTTCTTCTATCAGTTTCTATTTTGCTTGCAGTTAGGCGGTTCCTTAGTATTGCTCTATTATCTATTAGACTCCAAGTTTGAGCAGATATAAAGTCATCGTTTTTGTTTGATATTCTTCCAAGATTTAGTAGGCATGTATTATTTACTGTTGTTTTTATCACATTCCAACTGTGTTGTACGTCATTGTAGTTAAGAGTATGACCGCCAAGTTTTTCGTTAACAGTATTGGAAAATCTTTCTCGTTGTACGGGGCCTTTTAGTTTGTTTATCTTGTACTTTACTCTATTGTGATTATTTGATTTTTTCATAATCTTAGCACCAAGGCGTATTTTACCAATGAGCAAGTAGTGATCCGATCCTATATCTGCACCTCTTTTACTTCGTACATCACATAATAGATTACTCCACTTTGCACTGACACAAATGTGGTCAATTTGGTTTTCCGTTTTAGTGTCGGGGGAAATCCCGCTCAAAATAAGAGAGCTTTTTTGTTTTTAATGTTTTTGTCTCGAGTATACCAATGTTTTGCCTTCAGGGGCCATTGACCTGAAGTATCTCGTTTTAGTATGTACCCATCAGATCTCTGTTCGTACCACCCTAATGGCAGAAAATTTAAGCTCGCAAGCGACTTTTAAACGTGTGCTTAGGAAGTAATTCGATAATTCCAGCAGAAACATTTTTAAATGAAATTATTTAAAAATATTTACCGTTATTTCGAAAATGGAGGAGGTTGCTCACCATAAATTCACGTAACGGTCCATTGTATTAAATAAACTGAAAAAATATCAAAATTCCGCAATAAAATTATCTTTAAGCAAGGCTATACTTTTTTCAAATATTCGCAGTCGTTTTAGAAACATAATTTTTTTTGCTAAAATTTCGAAATTTTTGTTATATAAAAAATCATAAAATATAAGAAAATTCAGCTCTGCTTCCAATTTTTTACACGTATAGAAAATGAAGTTGCAAAAAAGGTTTTTTGAATCTCTTTTTTTTCTTGTTAGGCTTTCTTGTACGCTCTAACATATATATCGAGCCCTAACCCCGAAAATAACGTAAGCGACATCATTTTAAATTTTCGTTTTATTAATAAATGATTTTATTTGCAACACTTTTGCAACAGTGTTGCCAGTGGATTTTTCGAAAAAATACCTACACATGCTAAAAAAAAATCCGATTTTTCCCTACACGTTGAAAAAATTTCCCTTACAAAAATCCCTACGCATTATTATCATTAAAATAAAAGAAAAAAGAAGAGAACATGCTTCTCTTCTCTCCTCTCTCACCCATAAACTCAGACTTTCTGAAAGAAAACTTTCATAGTGTGAACCTAGACTTAGCGACAAATTTCATACAAAATTTATATGAAATAACATAAAAAAATCTCTCCTGTAAAATTTTATTTTTGGCGCTTACGTTATTTTCACGGTAAGGGCTCGATATATATATATATATATATATATATATATATATGTATATATTTAATAAACTTCAAAAACAAAATCAAACGGAATTCCTAAATGGCAAAAAAAACTTAAACATCTGGTATACTTTAAGTTATTTTAAAGCATACCAAAAAATATGTGAACATTTGCCAATGGGTTTGCTGGGATACCACTTTGATAAATTTCCACATTTACCATTGTGTAAGAGTGACTCTATGGCTGTATGTGTTTGTGATTTTGCCAACATTAATAATGAACTGAAATTTGACAAGAACGAAAACGACAACGACACTTAAATGATGATTACAAGATTTAAATAGACTTACTTCGAAAGAGGAACACCACCCGGTTTATTGATAAATTCTTCATGATGTAACACTGAATTATTCCAAGGCACATCAAGGAAACCCAATATTTTACGCATCCATTCTTCAGGATGCAACACCAATTGTTCGTAATAAACCTAAAAAAAAGAAATTGAGATTCAGGAAATAAAACTTTAACACATGTTGAAAACTTTTAAAATATAAAAACATTTTTATGTATGTGTGTAGGAAATAAAATGAAACAAACTCAAATAATTAAATTATTTATAGGCAAAAAAGAAGATACAGAAAAAAATTATTAAAAATATTTTAGCGTATAATACGATTTATGGATGTTAATTTCCTGAATAAATAAAGAAATAATAATAAAAACAGAGGAAAATTGACAAAAAAAAAAAAACATTCTATTTACCCCCAATTTTACCAAGTTCAGTTAAAACTAACTATTACTTTAACTTTTAGTTAACAATATGTTTTGACAGCGATAACTGATAGTTAATTATAACTGAACTTGGTGAAATTGGGGGTATATAAAACGTTTTTACAAATTTAATACTTTTTTTATGGAATTCAATTAAACGGAAAAACAATTTTAACATCCTGAAAATATAAAAAAAACAGTTTAAAAAAAATTATCTAAATCCGTTTTTGAGTATATTTTAAAACATGTCATGACAGTGGGAGGCAACATTTTTAACATAATGTAAAATGTTGTAGATGGAGTCAATTTTGGCCAAGGTTTTCACTTAAATAAATGACTCTGAAAATATTATGATTTATTATTTTCATATTTATTATAATAAAAATTTAAATAAATATTGAAGCTAAGAGCACTAGCAATAAGGGCTGTTTTGCAAAGGTATTATTGGATGTATAACTAATAACTATTATTGGATTTACAACTAATGACAAATCTTATAAATTTGCTTTGTATTTATAATACCATATATGGCATTTAGGAGGGTAAACATCTGTCTTTTGTTTTCATTGGGTCATTAAACGACACTTTTTCTAGCAAACGTTTTGCAAAAATTTTTTTTAATAAAACTACAGTGGTATTCCGGTTTAACGTATACTCAGTTTAACGAATTCGCGATTTAACGTACGGTCATATTTTTTCCATTGAGTACCTTATATTACGAACAAACAGCAAATTTTTGTACTCTATTTAACGAATTTTTACAAAAAAATTTGTAAAAGCAAAATAGATTGAATGCAAACATATTTGCATCCATTCTCTTTTGTTTTTGTATACATTTTTACCATAAAGCGATTTAACTGAAAACAACGAGTTAAGAGAAGTATTTTATTTTCTTACACAGAAAGCAAAGAAAATACTTGCTCTCCAAAATAAAAATTTGTACGTTACAAAGTAATTTTTTACTTTTGCTTACAAAACAAATGTTTGTTTTCTGTATCAAATTTTACTTCAATTTTGTGAAGTTTTTGTAAAGTTGACATCAAAATGCCCAAAAGAAAACGTTAATTTCTATAAGAAAAATTCAAAATTTTTAACGACTATGAAAAGGGCCTGCGACTAAGTCCTTTATCTAATAAATATCAGCTGCTTAAGTCATCATTATGCAAAATTGTAAAATCAAAACGGAAACTTTTGAGCGAAATGGAAAAGACTAAATTCGGAATATTCCTATTATTGGTCCTATATTAAAAGCAAAAGCCCTCTAGATCTACACAAAAAAATGTATGTTGAAAAATTTTAGCCAGCCATGGCTGGTTCTGTAGATTCAAAAAACGCTATGGAATTCGTTTAATGAAGCAAAGTGGGGAGAAACTCTCTTCTAACAAAGATTTAGTGCAGCCGTTTATATCTACATATGTACTCATTTAATTGAAAATGATATGAAGTATTTATTTTTTGTTTGTGTTATGTATGGAAATAAACGACTTTACTTTGTTTTATTAAAATATTGTTGTTTTATTAATAAAAATGTATTAAAAAAAACTTCGGGATTTAACGAATTTTCCGATATAACGAAAGGGCCTGACAATATATAATTCGTTAAACCGAGATACCACTGTAGTTAGCGGTTAATTGTAGGACGTCAAATATTTTATAGGTGTGAACATAGCTTTGATCGCTGTGTCCAAAAAACTTCAGTAGCTCAGCAAACTATATGTAGAAAGAGCTATTAAAATAGTTTAAGACATATTTCCGCTATGCCAAACTACACGTATGAACATTTAACTTGAAAGGGGAGAGCATTAGCTACATTCAACTCAAAGTTCAGGTGTCGGTATGTTCATTAAATAACGCTAAGGTAGCCAATTTTGGGATAAAGTACAACTGATGACGTAAAAAAGTTTTTAGCGTGGCGCGTTTAAATGCTTTATTATCAATTTTCTAGATATTCAACTGCTTTATTAGACTAAGAGCCACTTTTTGGGTTAGAGATTAGCGATTAAATTAACTTTAATCTCCGTATTTACTTTTTGAGTTGTATTTTTTTTACTTTTTTTGCTAGTTTAAGCGGCCAACGGTGGTGGTTTAACAAGGTTTCGTTTAAACCTAAACTTAAACTGTCAACATACACATTTTTAACATAAAGAACTTGCAAAAATATAAACAAAAAATACATTTTAAAACATTGCTTAGCACTTTTAAAGTGAATAATTAGTTAAGCTCAAGGTTCTTGACTTGAGCTTAACTAATTATTCACATTAAAATTACAACAAAAGGTCAAACAACACACATATTGAATTGCTTAGCACTTTTATATATTTTTCCATTCAATATTTTTTCTGTAATATATTTTTTCTTAAAACGCAAAAAATTTCTACCTTGTAAACAATATTAAATTCGCGCATTTTCTTCTTCTTCTTTGAGAACATCCATATTGCTTGATAAAAAGTTGATATTTGCAAAAAAATGTTGCCATTTATTTGTGATCAGTATGGTAGCGCTACATGGTTTAAGCCACCACCCAAAAATATCAAATTCAATTGATACTAAATTACCTTAATTCTCGGATTAGCTAATTATAGAATAAAATTAACTTTAATCTCAAACCCAAAAAGTGGCTCTAAGATAATTGGGAGGATTGTATCGAGGTCATTGACAGAGGTACCAGTTTTTGATATTTATTCTGAAAATAAATGAACTAAATTCCAGTAAGGCGCCGAATTTTGAATTGTCCTTCAAAGATTGCAACGATTTCGAAAAGTGCATAAGTTTAAAAAATATATAATTTTTTTCATCTAGCGGGTCCGATTAATAGCTGCTAAAGCTTTTACTTTTGGACAGGGCTTAGATCTATCACCAAAAAAATAAGAATCAAAAAAAGCAATTATTTATAATCTTCTCTTGGTTGCATGTCTTCAAGCTGGCCTTTATTAAAATCCTTAAATCGTCAAGTATTGATGAGGGATAAAACTTTCATCAATGTCACTACTTCTGAAACTGATTTTAAGAATTAATTGCACGGCCTAGAACTATAATTGAAGCACAGCCGCGAAAAACGTTGTATTTATTTAGAATTAATTGATTTTTCAAAATGCATTATTGGTTTGTTTCATTTTGATAAAAAATTTAAAAGTTATAAAGCGTTATTTACAAAATTTATAGAAAAATTACGAAAAATTTTGATGGTGTATAAATGAGCAAATGCATTGCCAAAACTTAAAGTCATTGTACACCAAAATAAAGCGTGGACATTTTTCTTTTAAATTTATTTATTTATTAATTTTTTCAAAGAATGTTCAATTCCTGTACAACAAGAATTAATCTTATATTTAGAGTACAGAAAGGTAGTATCGATAAGTTTAATTAGGACGGCAAATGTAAATGAATATATGAATTTAGAAAAAATTATTTAAATAAATAATTCTAAAAGCTAATGGGTGATTTTTTAGCTATTATCTTTTTGGCAACACTGGTTTAAACAGCTGACGCACGTTTCGTGTTTTGTTTCACTGTCAAACATCTTCAGTTTGGTCTATAATTTAACCATGAATCGTCTTACAAACGAACAACGCTTGCAAATTATTGAATTTTATTATCAAAATGCGTGCTCTGTTAAGAAAGTTCATCGCGCGCTTCTTGTGTTCAGCGACGAAGCTCATTTTTGGCTCAATGGGTACGTTAATAAGCAGAATTGTCGATTTTGGAGTGAAGATCAGCCAGAAGCATTGCAAGAGCTACCAATGCATCCAGAAAAAGTCACAGTTTGGTGCGGTTTATGGGCTGGTGGCATCACTGGACCGTACTTCTTCAAAGATGATGCGAATCGCAACGTAACTGGGAATGGTGAGCGCTACCGTGAGATGATATCCAACTTTTTTTTGCCCAAAATGCAAGAGCTTGACTTGCATGACATGTGGTTTCAACAAGACGGTGCCACATGCCACACAGCACGCTTAACATTGGACTTATTGAGAGGCGAGTTCGGTGAACATTTTATTTAACGTTCGGGACCGGTCAATTGACCGCCTAGATCTTGCGATTTTACGCCTTTGGACTATTTTTTGTGGGGCTATGTTAAAGCTCATGTCTATACACACATGCCTGCTTCAATTGACGCATTGGAAGACAACATTGAAGCATTTATTCATGAGATACCGGCCGAAATATTGGAAAGAGTATGCCAAAATTGGACTAAGCGTATTTAAGGCGCAGTCACGGTCAACATTTGCATGAAATAATCTTCAAACATTAAATTATATGGACGGTACTATCGATTCAAATGAAGATTTCATGCATTTTTCTGAATTTTATGTGTTTTTTTTTTAACTTTCCTATAACTCTTAAAAAATCACCCGATAGTTGCGTTGCTATTAAGTTGTTGTGTTTGAGGAAGGATATTCCAGAGACGAGCCGCGCCGCATGTATAAAAAATTGCCATTCAGACACAAGAGAACGGTGTAATGGAGTTATAATATTTTTTCCCCTAACTGATCTGACAAACCTGATTTTGTCAACAAGATATTGTGGCATTTCCTAATAAATGATTTTATGGAAAAATAATAGCACACGTATGTATATTAAAAAGAAAATTGTTAAACGAAACTCCATATAATCTTGAGGAAAATTGGGAAACTATGATCATGTCTACACATATCTAATAATATTGTTGTATAAAACATTTAGCTTAGCTTTGCTAACTGAATCACAAAAAGTTTACAACCGTAGATTAAAGCAGGAACAAGGTACGATTTTGCAAGCAGTTGCCTTATATTAATAGGAGTATAGTACTGTGACGACCAAAGACTCCTCAACTTTGTGTATGTTTGACCTACAAATGTATTAACATGGTTTGTCCAGGTAAAACTGTCATTAAGAACTAAACCAAGGTCTTTGGCAGCATTAACAATAGTGATTTTTTCGCCATTTATTAAAACATCAACATTGGGAATACGATTAATTGTTTTCTTACGAATTAAGAAACACTTTGATTTGCGAGGGTTTAAACAAAGTCCATTTGAAGTTGCCCAGCGTTATATTTTGTTCAGATCGTCATTAAAAGGTTTGTGTCAAAGTTTTGTTTATGTTAACAAAAAATGATTATTGTATTTTATTAAATGTTTTTATAATTTTAAATTAAAATAAATAAGATATTGACCATAACTAAATAAAAATTGGCTAAAAATTTATTTGTTTCATCACGTTCAGCGGTACGCTTTGATTTTTGTTTAAAGTATTTTTTGACCTAAACGGTGATATAACTTTCATTTTTGTAGTAATGTTGTATTTGTTGTAACGATGCCACCTGCTTATTCCGCCATGGGTTATACCGCGTTGCAGAAGCCAATTCGATAAAAATGAAATTTTTAATGAAATGTATTGATTCCCCTTCCAACAAAGCTAGTAGAAACAAGATTCAAATTCTATTTAAAAACCTTTGAGATATATAAGAATTTTAGAAGAGCTTGTTGATACCGATGATTATGCAATTAAAAAAGTAAAAGAAATATTTAATTTAGATGACATCAAAAGTCAATTATCATTTGTATTTTCCAATTACGGATATATTGGTGAAACAATAACTAATTAGGAGAGATTAAGTTCAGGGCGATTCTATTCTAGACAACTTTTAACATAATTTTTCAAATCACACTATTTGACACTTTTTGATGCCAATTTAAAGTAAAATATCTATATTTTATAATAATATAATTTTTTTAGACGTAAGCTTAAATATAAATTTGTTGTTCACTTCGAATCATTAAGATTCACAGATTTGGCTTGAACAGAAAATTCATTGCATGTTGCACCCGTCATGGCTTAAAGAGAAAATTTCTTATTATTGGATTATATTTTTCTACGATGTTTGATTTGATAATCATCGTCTGATATCTCATCTTTTACGATAAAAAAGAATAATACAATAAAAGTTTAAAAATTAACAGAGTTTTGTGTTTTTGTGGTATGATCTTATGAAAGTGGGCCGATTTGGTTGCACCCGTCATGCACTTTAAAGCTCTCTCGTGACTATTTGATCGTTTCATATAAATTCCTGTAAATAGAAAACAATAGTATATAAAAAATGTTACCCCTTCTAGAAATAACTTAATTGCAAATGTGTTTCTTATTATTAGTAAAAGACGTTTAAAGCGTCTAAATGTTGCACCCGTCAGAATAGAATCGCCCTTCACTTAATTCTCAAATAAAATTAATTGATATTGCAGAAAGTAAAATAAAAACGTTTTGCAAGAAAAATTAGGGTTTAAAAAAAATAAATACATTTCAAATATTTTTGATCTGATCTATGCCTATGTTCTGTAACTCTCGCGTCAAGAAACTTTTCGATTGAAAAGTGTAAAATGAAACAGAAATGCCATATAATGAAAAAAACATCTGTTTTTCTCAATAAACTGTGTATGTAACGTTTTCTGGCGAGTAAAGCTGTCACGTAAGAAAATTACTCGCCAATTAACATAAAAAGTGTGACTGTAAAATTTCTGTGAGAATGTTCCCGCTTTGAACTACCAAATGAACTCACGAACAAAAATGGGGCGGGAAAAAATTTTAACACTAAAAAACAATTAAAAATGCAAAATGCAAAGAATAATAATAATTATATGTATTTTGTTCTTGGCACTTTATAAAATATACGAATGTTTTCAAAGCTCGTTTGCAAACAACAAACATTAAAGTCGCACTTTACATTATTTGGTATAGGCGATGGCTGTATTTTTCGTTGAAAATGTTTCAATTTTAGTAAATTTCATTCGCCGTCAACGATATGTGTGAATTGCGTTCTCAACGTCTGCAATCACACATCGGCTTCGGGTGAAATATTATGACATTCATAACGTCACGACGTAAACTCTTTGATTGTTTTCGACATGCGTTACAGACACACTTTTTTCTCACTTTTCGAAAAACGATGGAATATTTTGTTTCACATCTTTTCGTTGCAAGAAGTTCTCACTAAAGTTAAGGAACATGGGTACTGGAATCAAAGTGTCATACTTCAAGTACAAGACGAAGGCTTTCTTATATGTAAAACAGGAACAATATTTTATGTTTTTTTCTTTTAAATGTAATTTAAGCGAACGAAGTCTTCGTTTGAAATCGACGAACAGGCCCTTAATAAAAAATTCGTTAAGCTTTGTTCACAATTAGAGCAACAATTTCGTTTTTTTTTTCTATCCTTTTTCTTCCCAAAGTATTTCATATACAGTGCACTCGCGGTAACTTGAACACCGTCTAAGGTGAACACCGTCTAACGTGAACACCGCCTAACTTGAACAAGATATTTTTTACATTGACTACTCTGTAACGTGAACAAACTCAGAAAGCTCTATAACGTGAACAATTTTTTATACCCTTCACCGAAGGTAAAAGGGTATTAATAACTTTGTCATTCCGTTTTTAATTTCTACAATATTAATCCTACACCCTATAAAGTTTGCATTCCCGATGATCCTGTTAAAAAAAAATTGCTACAAGTGAGGCAATTGAAATTTTTAACAATGCATTGCAATGGGCAGGAGATGCAAAGGTGGATCAAAGTGACGTGAGTGTAGTTAGACGCTTAAGGGAGAAAGCAGTATTTCAACTACTTATTAGAAAAGAAAAAGCAGCAGAAATAGATAACCGATTTTTTTAATGCCTATATGTTATGAGTAATTTTATTTGCAATCTAATTATAATTCAATAGATATATTCTCGTAATCTCATTTTGGTTTGTAATGAATTCTAATTAATAATTTTATTATACCCACACCACAATAGTGGAGAGGGTATTATGCATTTGTGCTGATGTGTGTAACGCCTTAAAATATTGGTCTTTATACCGATCGGCTGTCCATGTAACCTTGTGCGCAAAGTACAGGTCGCAATTTGATAATTTGATGAAATTTGGGTCATAGGTTCTAATTGGCACAAGGACCAAGCCTATTGAAAATGGGCCGAATCGTAGGACCACGAGGGAAGATAGAGGGAAATTTCTCCTCTCAGAAATTATCAAACCGATTACAATGAAATTTAAAACATAGATAGAACCATATCTAAATGGACACAAAATGTATGCATTTTTTAAAAAAAAGGACCACGAGGGGAGATAGGGGCAATTTCTGCCTCTCAACCCGATTTTAATGAAATTTAAAACATAGATAGATCCATATCTATATGGACACATTAGCTATACAGTTTTTCAAAAATAGGACCACAAGGGGAGGTAGGGGGCAATTTTTGCCGCTCACAAACTTTCAAACCGATTTTCATGAAGTTCATAAGCATAGATAAATCTATATTTATATGGACACATAAGCATGATGTGTTTTTAAATACTGTGGTGTAGGGTATCATATGGTCGGGCTTGACCGACTGTACTTTCTTACTTGTTTTTATATTTTAGTAATGGAAATAATAATAAAACACATAAATATATATTTTAATAATAGAAATAATCAGAAAAAAATGTCAGGTTCAAGAGTGTAAAACAGACATATTTTTTATGAAATTCGACAATCGCTAACGTGAACAATTTCGCTAACATGAACTCCCTAGGTTTTAATTAGTTCACGTTACCGCGAGCGCACTGTATTGTACTTTCATTTTTAGAACAAACATGTAACTAAAACTATTTTAAAAATGTTACTAAAGTTGAGTCTACTTTAACTTCAGCAACAATTTGTATGAAATTGTTTCGTTTAAAATAATTTTATTTAGTTTTAAATAAAAATTTTAACAAATTGTTGAAAAAAGTAATAATAAATGCATAATATTGTTGTGGCTAAAATTTGCAAACGGTTTCTTAATCCAAATGTGTGTGGTTGCAAATTAAATTGTTGCTCTATTATGAACACCAAGTAAAAATGGTTTTTGATTGTGAACGAAGTTTTTTTTTTGTATTTTTGTTTTTAGTAAAATTAAAAAGCAATTTTTTGAAAATATTTTAAGTGCATATTTTAAGCGCATATTTTCAAATTTTTAGTGCATGAAAATCTCATCCCTAATTATAATTAATTGCGAGTTAAGTCTTTACACGGAGAGCGCTAAATATCGACTGTGAATTTAAAATATAATAATAAAAAAGCCTTTGGAAGCTTTACAAATTTGATTATTAGTGCCAAAGGTTTTTGTTCAATATTTACTTCAAAAAAAAGTTGTATTATCAGTACAATATGGTAAATAACGCAGTGCACTGTAATTTTTTTAAGTAAAAAAAAATTTATAGCCATACTTCCTTTATAAAATTCTTTTTATATATTCATTTAAAAATTAATCGAAAATTCCTTTAAACAAAATTACGCAAAAAGTCATATTGTCTATCACTGTATTCTTTTTAATCAGTACTTTTGGGATGAATAATTTTATTAACACATTTTTTTTTTTCATTTTTATTTTAATTTATCATTTTCAGTTTCTCTGTATAAAGCGAAACCTCCCATGCCCGCCTTTCTTCCGGATGACAAAATAAAATTCCTGCTTCATAATTAATGTCACTTTGTTGGCAACTTTTTACATAAAACAAGTTAATCGTTTTAAAGTATGCTGCATTTAATTTCCAATCAAACTATTACACAGTTATCGATTCAATGTACAAAAAAAAAAAAAAAAATAAAATTGAGAAAGAGAAAGAGCGAAAAAGGGACAGGATAGGAACAAACGCAAAGATGTTAAACGGATATTTACAAAAAATTATAATGAAATATGATGTATAAAACAAAAAGGTGGCAAAGAAAAAGTGGAAAGCCGTGAGTTCAAAGAATACATGGGTTTGCTAGAGAAAGGAAAATCAGCGTTTCAAAAATATGTTAAAATTACAGCATCAGTATAAAATATTTTTTTTTTTCTGTAAATAGTTTGCATTCACACATACAAACACAGACGGACAGACGGAGAAATAATCTAGATGAATAAAATGGCAGACAGACCACATAATAAAGGCAGTAAAGTCACACTTACGAAAAGGTATTGACATATTGCCGAGCATAACAGAGGGAAGAAAGAGAGGGGGATAGAGAAAGAGCAATTGAGATATTGTGTGCAAGTATGCAGCTGACATTTTCAAGAGTGTATTTAATTTCATGTAATTCCTTTACGCTATTAACCTCAAAAAGTGCGGTTATAAACGCGATATGTATCACATGCAAGGCTGAATGAATAGTGGATGTCAATTGCATAGATAAAATATTTAAAAATAATTAAAAAAAAAAAACAACAAGTTTATTAAGAACGATTATCAAGTGGAGGCTTAATAACTTCTGCTTTGTATTGAAGTTGAGGTTAATAGCTCGTGTAATATTCGTAATTTGCAAAGTTGTGTGCAGTTCAAATGAAATGCTTGCACTAAAACATAACCCCCCGTATTTATAAACGATTATTAAATTTAACAAACGTTTATTAAGGGGAATTTTCATACAAAATTTGTTTTGTAAACCTTTATTTAATTTTAAAAAAAATGTATAAATACAGGCGAAAGAGTTTTATGCACGATTAAAATGTTTAGTAACCATCAGGGCAAGTTTTTTATGGCATATGCAATTTTTTCAATTATTTCGTTAAAGGCCATGCCAAAAAATACCTTTTTCTGCAAGCTAAATAGAAAAAAATTTTAAATAATCTTAGAGAATATGAGGCAGAATCGATTCGAAATGCTAAATAAATGTTGCAAAAATGGGACGTAAAAAGAGACTAAAGCCTCAGTTAGCCGGGAGTAACATTAACGTTGCAAATCAGCTGCTTCATTTTGTTGTATGTAAAACAATTAGAACGATTACAGTTAGCAGTAAGATGTTATGTCTCAATCTGTAAGAAAAAGATTGGTCTTACTTTTTTACGGTTAGGTTACTGTTACTCCCGGCTAACTGAGCCTTAAGGAACTAAATTTGTAAAACGCAAACGCAACGCCAAAAATTATAAAAAATTTCATAATTTTGTTGTTGTTTTCTATTGAAATTTTAATTTTTAAGCGCTGCATATCTTGTGGCGTTGATAATTTTAAAACGCAATATGTATTTATGTAGAAACAACAACAACAACAAAATTTTTACATTGTTTTTGCTTTTAAAGTTATTTTTGGCATTGCGTTGCGTTTCACACAATTAGGGCCTAAGTGAACATAAAAGAGCACTTCCATGTTCAAGTCTCTTGAAATAACAAACAAAAGGGCTTTCTATAAATGAAAACTTGATGGACAGTGCTACGGAAAATATTAAAGATGTCATTATCAAAAAGTAATTTCAATTTTTGGGAATACAAAATTTTAATTTCAAAAGATTTTGTTATTCGTGCTTAATTCCCAGTTTTTATTCTTGATAAAAACACTTGAAATTTATTGTTGATGGGATAAGCTATTCCTATGCATTTCACTGGTTGCTTAGGCCAGATCATCAGGAAACTTCATCCATAAAGATTTTAGACAAACTAAAGATATTAAACCAAATAAAACTGTTAAACCGATTTTGTTGAAAAGTTTTAGAAAATGCCGCCATTTTATATGTTTTTTTAGATACCTGCCTAAGCCTTTATCAGTCTCGTACAAAATTCCGTGAGCTGCGCGCAATTTCTGGTGAACTATTCAAAACACCTGTAAAACTCTCTATCCAAATTTTAAGATCGTCGGTCAATGGAAATCGCGAAGCTTCTTGTTGCTAAAAAATTATTATTTAGACGTAGAGAATATGTGGATTCAACAGAATGGTGCCACTTGCCACACAGTCAGAGACTAATTGATCGTTTGAGGTTCGAAAATCGCCTTTTTACTCGTAGAGGAGGAGTGAAATATCCACCATGATCGTGCGATTCGACCCTTTTAGACTATTTTTTTTTTGGGTTTTTCGAAATCGATAATGTTTAGCAATAATCCCACAACAGTTCAAAAGCTTTAAAACAACATTATTGAGCAGATATCGCCCATTGATAACAGTTTATTGAAAAACGTGATTGAGAATTTTGGTAAACGATTAGGAGCCTGTCGAGCAAGTAGGGGTCACTTGACCGAATAATATTAATCAGTAATAAGCTAAAATAAAAATATTTTTAATATCTCAAAAAAACAACTCGGTTTTTATTAAAATTAAAATGATACCTCAATTTATTTATGATACACATTTTATAAACGTTAACTTTTATATAAATGAGATGAGATAAACTCACTGGTTATTGTTGATGTTTTTGTTTAAATTCTGATATTGTTACAATTAGAACTGTTGCTTATAAGTCTTATACGTTTAAAACTTTTATTTGGTTTCCTATCTTTAGTTTTTCTAAAATCTTTATGGATGAATTTCCTGACGATCTTGCCTAAGCAACCAGTGAAATGCACATAGGAATAGCTTATCCCATCAACAATAAATTTCAGAGTTTTTATCAAGAATAAAAAGCGGGAATTAAGCACGAATAACAAAACCTTTTAAAACTTTTATATAAACTTTTTGTATTGGTAGGAATAGAACCGCCCAATAAAATATTAAGATTCAAACGAAGAAATGTAAGTTTCGCTTATGGTGAGTTCCCACTTTGAAGCAATTCATTTTGACACAAAAAGCGTTTTATTCAACTCATATAAAAACTGGTGAATGTAACGTTTAGCTTTACACACAGAATGTTTTTTTACAGTTATTTTTTAGTATTCTCCCTTACAAACCTGCCTCGTAGTAAGGTAATGGCGTAGCATTTGAAATGTTATTTTTTCTTTTAATGGGTGATTTTTTAGCTTTTATCTTTTTGGCAACACTGGTTTAAACAGCTGACGCTGACGCTAACGTAACTGTGAATGGTGAGCGCTACCGTGAGATGATATCCAATCATGTGGTTTCAACAAGACGGTGCCACATGCCACACAGCACGCTTAACAATGGACTTATTAAGAGGCGAGTTCGGTGAATATTTTATTTCACGTTTGGGACCGGTCAATTGGCCGCCTAGATCGTGCGATTTAACGCCTTTCGACTATTTTTTGTGGGGCTATGTTAAAGCTCATGTCTATACACACATGCCCGCTTCAATTGACGCATTGGAAGACAACATTGAAGCATTTATTCATGAGATACCGGCCGAAATGTTGGAAAGAGTATGCCAAAATTGGACTAAGCGGATGGATCATTTGAGACGCAGTCACGGTCAATATTTGCATCAAATAATCTTCAAACATTAAATTATATGGACCGTACTATCGATTCAAATAAAGATTTCATGAATTTTATGTGTTTTTTTTTAACTTAAAAAATCACCCGATATAAAACTTGTTAAGAGTTCCTTTACTTACTTCTCTGCATCTCTGTATGTCTTATTGCGTAGCGCATAATTATGCGCCTATTTTATAAATTTAACATGAGTGCTTCGGAAAATGATAAACATTTTTATTGGGTGACTATAGATCCCATATTAGCCCCTTTTTCATATAGTTTTTAATATTTAGAAAATATTTGGCCAATAGAACTCTCACCGGGTGCAGTCCCAAATTGGATACACTCTGGAAAATTTGTTTTTATATACCTGGTGTTGTAGGGTATCAAATGTTCGAGCTTGAAGGACTATACTTTCTTCCATGTTTAGTTTAAATTCCTTGTTGTTATTAAAATTCAACTCAGTTAAATTATTAAAGTAAAAAATAGATTTTGTTTGTACTACTACTTCCATATTCTCATTTTTTTATATTTTATTTACAACCACAAAATAACAGCTATCGTGTCAAAAGTCGCACACAAACACCAACAAAAACATCAGCATGTCAGAAAAGTTACTTACTTTCTTTAATAATTCTGTTAAATTTATTTTTAAATCATTTATCAAAACTCACCATCATACAACGTTCTTTGCCAATTTCTTTGCATTGGTCGTGCATGACTTCGATGGCATGATTCCATTTTTGCATACACTGGCGATAGCTGGTCAAATCAAAGCCCGTAATGGTTACTTTGCGTGATATAATTGAGTGAACAGTGGCACGACCATCACGGACCATAAATAAGAATTTGGCCTGGTAAAAATACAAACATAATAAATATGATTATTAAACATAAATTTACATTTAATTTTTTATACAAAATAACAAAAACAAAATACTTACATTAGGAAACAATTCTATCACATAAGTGCCCATTTTAAGGGTTAAAGGATCCTTGTTACACAGTCTAGGCGCTGGATCACCATGTTTAGCAATGATTTCCAAACAAAATTGAGCAATAGCACTGTTCATAACTTCTTTTGTAATGCCTGCCTCTACCAAGCGCAAGGATTCCTTTTCTGATTTCAGCCAGTGGGAACGCAATTGTAATATTCTAGGTATCACCCTCGTTTCCTGGCCGCATCTTTAAATATTAGAGAATACAAGAAAAATTAAATCTTAACATTTCTATTCATTTTCAACAACCTGAAAAAAAGATAAAAAGAAAAACTTTAAACGATTTAACAAGACGAATGATTTGGCATAAACAAAATCTTATAACACACCTACGCTTAATTTAAATGCAATCATTACTGCAGTCATTTCGAAAAGTAAAAGCTTAAGTTTTATTTTTCTTTTTATTATTATTATTTGTTTTACGCATTTTTATTTTTATTTCTTTAGAAACAGAACTTTTAAAAAGTTTTCACTTTGAAGAACTTTGTGATTGTATTTACAATATTTTCTTTTTATTTTGGCACGACAATTTAAGGTGGCATTCTAGAAATTTTGCTGCGAAAGTAAAAATTAAAAACTTTAGTGTTTAACTGCAAGAAAAGCCAGCAAGCAACAAAAATAGTTAAACTTTGTTGCTAATTTTAAAAACTATACAACTTGACGATTAAAGTTACGTAGAGAAAGAGAAAATGGAAAAACCAAAAACTAAAGCAGTAGTTATAAAACGAATAGTTTCAGCCAGAAAACAATGCTAAAATAACATATAACAGGAAAAAAAAACACTTTTTGAAAACTAAAATCAAGTGAAGCGCATAGGAAAAATAGCAACATAAAAAGGGTGAGACAAAAACAGGTATTTTGTTAAATAAAAAATTAAGAAAAAATAAAGAAAAAGAAAATAAAATCATATTTTCACAATTAATGAACTTGAATATGCTTAACTCGCATTAAAACAACGTGTCTACCTTTCTTTTCAAGGACTTGTAAGGGGTTTGTGTCATATTTGAATCCGGCACTGGCAGGACATAAAATAACGTATTAGAATAAGATTTGGTTAATTATTGTTAGTTCATATTTAATATATTACGATTCAATTAATTAAAAAAATAATATTTCGTGAAAAGTTCAAACGATATTCGCCACAAAATTAATGTCGTTTTCATATTAAATAAAATTTCTCTTTACAGCAGAGGCCGGCATATAGGTTAAGTTAGGTTAGGTTAAATGGGCAGCCGTCACGAAGACGACTCACTTGGGTTCTTATAGCGGTCCCTTTGTGATACCCCTAGCCAGTGACAAGGGTCAGCCAGTATCCACCAGACTATTCCCCAGAGGTCACTGCAGTCTCGAACTACCCCGATTCCCTGCAGAACAAGGAGATCGATTTCAGTCCCGCATTGGACAAATCGTCCAGACATGGCAATTCCGGTCTCCCAAAATGCCTAAACCTAATGCCCGCCAGACCGGGCATTGGCAGAGGAAGTGAAACACCGTCTCCTCCTCCTCCTCATCATGAAAACTCCTGCAGTAGTCATTACACGCAAGACCCATCCTTCTAGCATGAGTCCCTATCACCCAGTGACCCGTGATGACCGATATCACTGTCCTTATCCGGTCCCTACCGAGACCGAGTAGTACGCGCGTTCTCGCCGCGTCATAGCCAGGCTATAGAGTCCTGGCCGTCAAACAGGTATGCTCCCTCTGCCATCTCCCCTGAGCCCTTCTGTAAGACTCCCGTCTGATGAGAGTCCTGCAGCGAGCCATTGAAGTGCCAATCAGGCCGTCGACGAACATGTCGTCCAAGAGACAGCCTTGTTTGGCCAGACTGTCCGCAGTATGGTTGCCCAGGAGCCCACTGTGTCCTGGTACCCATGTCAGCGTTACACTGGAATGTTTCGCGATCTCATTTAGAGACATCCGGCATTCCACTGTTAACATAGATGTCGTAAAGACACCAGCCAGAGCTGCAATGGCAGCCTTGCTGTCCGTAAATATACAAATATCCCTCGATATACGATAGTACTTTAGCCATATACTTATACTTACATCAAATATTTATGTGTTTATAGATAAATACGAAAAGTAAAATTAATTTTTTTTTAAATATCGCATGCGATAAAAATATATTAAGAAATATTATAAAATATCGCATGTGATAAAAAAAACATTATAAAGAAAATTTTTAAAGTTTTAATGAAATATCAATCATTTTTATCGTAGTTGTTACTTAATTAGTCTTTTACATATGACATGCGCAATTTTCAAGACAATATTTAAATTTATTTTAAGTTAATTTTCATATAAACTTAAATCGTATTTAAATACAGATTCATTTTTTGAGTTTTGCCTAAAAAGTCTTATTTAATTAAGATAAAAGTATGGTAGCACTTCTAAATCCAAAAAATATCATAAAACAGCGTATTTATTTACAAGGTCGCCTCCAAAAACAGTTGTTTGCTATTACTTTGCCTGTTGTTGTTGCATTGGTTTAATATTGAGACCACCTCGTTAAGTTTTTCCATTGGAAACTTAAAAACTTAAGTGTACCACATCGGTGAATTAAGTTACATTTAATTGTTTAGTGAAGAAAAGAATTTTGTATTTAAAACGATTTTAAACATAAATGTGTTTTTATATCAGTCCTAAAAATTGGGCATTAGACTTATTGCATTTGTAAAAATTTTTATACTTTTATGAAAATTTAGAATGAAATTCTCGTGAAAGTACTCAATGAGGGATATGACCATTGTGTACAAATTCTTCCATTTTAGGGAATCATACAGGGCACTTTCATTAGAATTTCACTCTAAGAAAAATTTTCAAATATTTATACAAATTCTTACATATACAATTTGTATAAAGTGTTTATAGATTATGTTAGCCTTGTCCATAGTCTTCATTTAATAATTGGTTAAAAAACTTAAAATGGAAGAATTTGGGAACAATGACCATATCCCCCACGGAACTCGTTCATAAGAATTTAAGTCTAATTTATATTAAAAAAAAAAAAACAAAGACTAATAAAATATCAATCAAGTTTTTAATATTAAAAACAATCGATAAAAAATGTTAAAATTCGTATTTTCTTTAAAATATTTTTTATCGCATGATATATTTTTTACATATGTTTCTTATCCCATGCGATATTTTAATAAAATGAATTTAATTTTTCGTATTTATAAATATTTTTTTTCTTGTAAAAAACTTTTTTTTTGGGTGAGTATTCCAGTCTTTCCAGACTTTGTATAGAAAGGCGACAGGTTTCAGAATTCGCTCTAGAGTATTATCGACTCCAACAGTTAAAAATCTGAGTTTTTTTTTTTTAATTTTAGGTAACAAACGATTGCATATGGACAATGATGAAAACTGCAAAAACTGTAACTTTGTACAGTTGCGCGACGCCAACCCATAAGCCAATGCGAGAAAAAACGTAAAACGCAAACAAACACGGCCTCTTACCCCCTTGTGCAAAAAAATGTTAAACTACACATTAGTTAACCAACACATTAAGCCCCGCAAAATGTTTATGTTTTTTTGCATAAGAGGGTTAGTCTTTAAAAGAACCCGTTAAAGACGAGCGAGCAGACTTGCCGCCCAAAGCAGTTCTACGAATGGTAGTATAAATTAGAAATGAGTTCAATTAAAGCATTGTTGCTAAGCAACTTTTAACAAAAACAAAAAGCTAAACACTTACAACATCAAGTGCAAAAGCTAATGAGTTCTCATCAATGTAATAACATGGTTTGAAAAATACTGCGCTTCTTAAGGCACTTCTACACGGTATGTATTTTGCAATGTCAAATTTTCCACTGCAAAACGCATAAATGTCGTGTTAAAGCAAACAAATTTGCTTCTGTAAGCGTCAACTCGAATGAGCAACATTTTTTTTTTAATTAGAGCGTATTCTGGCAAATTTTCTTTTAAATCTATTTATTTTCACATATTCTTAAAAATAACAACATTTTATTAACTGAAATACAATTATATAATACTAAATAGGAATATTAATCAGTACATAATTTGCTGTTATGAAAGTTTGTACGATTGACAGAAGAAACCAAAAACGAACTTGTGAAAACAAAAATTATAAAACCCAGCAAAAATGAATGGGTTTAATGTGTTGGCTAACAAATGTGAACTTTAAGTTTTTTGCATAAGGAGGTTAGTTTTTTTTTAAAAAGTAACACAAAAAAAATTTAATTTTAATGAATAAAAAATTGTTATTCAAAAGATTAATATATAAAATAAACATATGCAAATGATTTCGGATAAGGGCACCGCGCATTCAGGACGGTCAATTTGGGTCCATATTTTTAAGCAAAGCCGGCCGTATGTCAGGAATAACACAACCAATGTTGGCCTCGAAGGTGTCAATTGTTTGATGATATATCAGTATTATCCAGTGACTCCAGGATATAAAAGAGAGTGGTCAAATTTTACGACGTTAAAGGCTAATTTTTACATGGGCGCCGCCGCGGTCGTTCTTAACGAATCGGTTTATAAACTTTTTCAATCATCGCTGACGGTATTTCACAAATACATCAAAAATTTTTGGCCTAAAAGGCGTCAATTGTTACTGGTGTATCAGCATAAGCCAGTACCTTCACGAAGCCCCGCAGGAAATAATCGAGAGTTGTAAGGCTGAAGGTCGACTCCACGCCTTTTCGCCTTCATGCATTGCATGAAGTTATATGTAACGATTTTTATTCGGCATCAGCACAAGTAAAAATAAAATTTTATTTGTCAAAATCAGGCGATTGGTGGCGCTTAGAAAAGAAGAAAGTAAACAAAAGTTTCGCCTTCAACGCCTCAAGGTATTCTACGCTTTTGTGCATGTAAATTGCTACGTAAACAACACAGACTTCACTTCTTTGACAGAAGCGTTGGTACCGGAAATGCATGGCATGCATGGTATGGACTTCCAGCTTTTAATAGCACGACATTGGAGGCTATAAGCATGATGCTACCTGCTACCTATCTAACCGCACCAAACAGACATTTTTCTGGATGTAATGTAGTGTGTGGGATCTGTTGTGTATTGGTCTAATCCCAAATGAAGGATTTTTCTACTAATAAAACCGCCTCGTCGCTAAACACAGTTTTGCGATAAAACATCCATGATTTAAGTAAATTTGTATAGTTTGGTAGCGATGTCCAAGCTTGAATCTTATTTTTAATTAGTTCCCAATGCATACTGAATATAAATGTCAAAGAGTAGGCGCAGTAAGACAGTTCGTTTGAATGCTTACCCTTTTGCCAAAGGAGGCCGTTAAAATTCAAACAACATTAAATCGCAAGAGATACCTGTACTTAATTTCAACCTTTAAATAAATGTATTGTGCCACAAACTACAATACACAGCATCGGAAGCAGCAACAAGAATTTGAACAGCAAATATAAATTCTTGTTGTCGCATCTGAAGTAGAAGAATTTTAAATGAAGCACTGTGGCACACATGAAATGTTGATGCAGCATATCATGCAAACGGTTAAAATTAAGTTTTTGCCCTCAAGTCTTTTAAATTGAAATTAAAAGTTTGTTAAATAAAGATTGCTGTTTGACATCGATTAAAAGCTCACTTAAAAACGGATGTTAAATGGAAATTTGAGATTGAAAGTTAACTTCTGAACTGGAAGTTATATAACGTTAAATAAAAATTAATGAGGTGAACTTAATACTTAAAACGTAGGCAGTTCCATAGTAGCAAATAATATTCTGTGAATTTTTACCTTTAACTACAATCCGTTGAAATCACTTATCAAAAGGTGATAAAGAGCAGTTAAAATTATTCTGCCTCACAGTGCAATCTGGCTGCACTTGGTTGCCTACCTACATACATTGTAAGTTGTTGTTGTTGCAGTAGAAAACTTTGTTGTTATTCTTCTTTTTTTTAATGCAATTTCTAAAGAAGAATAAAGAAAAAAACAAAAGCAAAAGCAAAAAATAAAAGAGAAATATGCTGTCGTGGGAACAATAGAACCATAAACAAGCATCCAGAGGAGAATTTAAGAAACAGACGTTTCTACAGCAACACCAACATCATGATAGAAAATAAAACATAAAAACAACAGCAACAACAAACATAAGCATTTAAAAAAAGGAATAGCAACCATTTCTATAAAAAAATGAGAAAAAGTAAAGCATGTTAAAAGGCGCGCAAAAGACAAGCAGAGTAAACACTAAAACGAAACAAGGCTCAAAAACTGAAAGAAGGCATTTCCGTTGCTGCTTTTACAATATGTTTTGTTGATTTTCTTTGCATTTTAAATCTTTTTTGCAACCATACAACAATCATGTGGCAGCAACAATATATATATTTTTTTTAAATAAACAGACGTCTGTTTACAAACAGAAGGAAAATTTAAAATACAACGACAGGAGCAGGAGTATTCCTATTGATAGAGAAACAGCAAGAATGAATAAATGGTTGCCTGGGACTGTTCAAAGAAACAAAAGTGCAAAAAAAAAAAATAGAAAATGGAAATTCTAAAATAAAAGAAATACAAACAAGATGGCAAATATAGGAAAATGGAACTAAAAAGAAATCCTTTTTCAATTCAAAATCACAGTTGGGCATAGAATACTTTTGTTTGTTGCTGTTGAGAGAATCATGATATTTGTTGTTTTCCTAGGTGAACAGTGGGTGTAAATAGTTGATATTATTTGTACGTTTTTTTTTTTTGACGAAAACAAAGAAAAACAATTATTTAAATCTTTCATAAACCGCCAACAGAAGATAATTTTTCAAATGGAGTTAAGTAAAATAATTGCTGCCGAAAAAGAAGAGTTAAGTGCTGTAAACAGAAAATTATTGGAAAAAAATTTCTCATAATAGAAAATAAATTTTGTAGATCATCGATTTAAAGAAACTAGAGACGACTGAGGCCGTCACTAATTGGATGGCTGCACATATCGGTGGTTATAGCCATTCTATAGCTGTGTTTGGTGCCGGCGCGGATCCAGCTTGAGCCTTGGGGGGTGGTTGAGGGTTGAAAATTTGTATGATACAAAAAAGTAAAAAATTTGTTTTTAAAAGTTTATTATGATTTCCTTGTGAGACAAATTTAAATAGTACAGTATTTCTTCTGTCTTTGTTGATCTGAGCCATGTTTTTCTTCGAAGAAGGGTAGGAAATGACCTTTCGCTCAATTAGATTAGATTAGGCTCATGTTAAGATGTTAGTAGGTGTTTATCTCTTTTATCAATCATAATCAGCTCATCAGCTAGTTGTGGTTTTAACAGTTTTGTATCTGTCTATGACTTGATTACACATTGAGGTAGAAGTGAAGGTATGTTCAATTCATTTGGGATATCTATTGGGAAAGTTGCTATGAGATCTTCTAAAATAAATTCAATAAGAGGAATGTAACCTACAACTCGGTAGTTATCTTCAACACTTTGGATGTAATTATTTCGTTAAAATCTTGTCTTTTCGATTGAAACCTCGATTTGATCGCAAATAACTTTCGGCTGTATTTCTTTTCTTTTCAAGGCACATGATTAAAGCTTTGATAAGTCTTGATCCTTTTTGAAGATTTATGTCGTGCTTTTGTAAAATGATACTAAGCGGCTGTGTCCACACTTAATACATATGCATATTCCGCAAATAAATTCAAAAGTACCAAGTGAGTTCCTTAATATAAGAAGTATCTCTACCTTTCCACTCAGATAGTTTTTCCAAAGCTTCTACTTTATGATGTACACTTGTTGCAAAGTGTAAAATTGAGTCGTGAAGGTCCACCCATCTTGTCTCGCATAATGTATAGAGTTTGGCCCCCAAATAGTTTGCTAAAACTGTGTTTCGCTTGGGATGATTACACTACGTGACAGTTTTCTGACCAAATGAATCTGACACCTAATTTAAAAAAAATTGTCCGCTGAATCCGAATATGAAGTCGAAATTGTCAAAAGTAGAACAGTTTTTGAGATAATCCAAAATATTCCGCGCCTGGTTTGGTGGAAGGCATTGAGGCTGGCCAGTAGGGGGAAACTTCTGCCTAAGGCTCAGGCGCAGGGCTGCCAGGTTTGACGATTTATCGTCATTTTGACGATTTTTTGTTCCGAAACTAGCAAAGTGCCGATTTGCCGATTTTTGTCTAAAAAGTGACGATTTTTTCAGTCTCCAAAAACAGCTAATTTTCTGACAATTTCGTCTTGGAATGTTTAACAGCCGTATCTTAATAAGAGCGGAAGGCGGAACTGATATGCCATACGAAAGCGAGAGCGTCAACGTTGTATCACGAACAGTAGTGATAGCTTTCTTGTTTAATAAAACCCACAAATTCTAAATAAAAATAGAGATAAAAAAGCTAGATTGACCAAAAAATAGCTAAATTGCCATTTTTAATTAACAATAGCGGCAAACTTCACCACTAAACGAGCTGTCAAAATCGGGGTTTCCAAGTGCAATGTGTTCAGGCCGCTCTATTCAAAAACTAGAAAACTCGTACCGCTTTTGTTTAGGTACGGCTGTAATATGCAAGTCTTAAGAAAATCTTTGATTATTTTCAGAGTACAAGAACAACAATGTTACGCATTGCTTATCTTTCGTCAAAACCATCATCGAATGAGCCTTTTACGGCTCTCTGTATAAATCAGATTTTCAACAATTATATGGCAAGCATTTCAAGAGTTGTAAGAGAATATCTACATGAGTCTCATACGATTCTTGACATGAAAGTCTCGCTAGATTACACTACTTGACAGTTTTATGACTAAATGAATCTGACACCTAATCTTTATGTAAAATTGTCCGCTGAATCAGACTTCTCAAAAGTAGAACAGTTTTTGAGATATTCCAAAATAACCGTTATTTGTGTTTTAAAAAAAAGATTGTGTGACTGCAATGCAAATATCTTCAAAAGTTTATGTCTTTCTTTCTATTTCGTGAAAGGCTATACAATTTCTAAACTAACCATGGGTCGTTCGTGAAGATGAGTCAATAAATGGCAGAGTTATAGTGGACAAACTTTTAACTTCATTATAAATTTGATGATTTTTTGCAATTTTGTTCTTTTTTTATATTCGGATCCAGCGGACCATTTTACATCAAGATTAGGTGTCAGATTCATTTGGTCACGATTTTGGTGGAAATTTGTGACGCAGTGTTATCTTTACCCACCTCTTCAACCATTCCCACAACGATTGAATAAACGTCTTTCGCTGTGCTATGGAAGAATCTCACTCGTGGTACAGTTTTTCCCGTGTGAGAAATCTTCTACGATTAAAAAATGCTGGCATCGACGATCAAAGACGCTCTTTATGAGACTCCCAGTAACTCTCACACGTTTGAAAATGCTAGCTGGGTATGAAGTAATTATGTTTTTGTTTGAATGTTTTTTTTTTATAAAATTCGAACAAAAATTGTTTAAAAACAACTAAATTTTAAGTTGTCCGATTTTTTGACGATTTTTCGAAACGATAAAGACGATTTTTTTTATTTTTTCTCAGCAAACTGACGATTTTCTCATAAATTTATCTGGCAGCCCTGCTCAGGCGTGTGTTTCGATCGTCATAGGGGCCATGAGAAGCATTCCTCTGGATGTACTTCTACATCGTCTGCCTATTTGCAGTATGTGATGTAAATGGTAGTGAACAGTATTCTTAAACGAAGGGAGTGGGACTGTTAGAACATTTCGAGCAGGTTCACTCGCGGATCTTGGGTGAGGTTACTGCCTGAGGTCGGCTCCACGTATAATGTGGGCCCTAGGGTCGATTTTGGGCGTTTGAGAGAGATGACATTACCGTCTACATTGTGGATCAAGATATTATAAGGGCATACAGGCTTCCTGACGACTGCAGTGCATTTTAGACGGATTTTATAAAAAGCGTAGAATTGATAAGGGGCAACATTGCTGGGGGCTCGGAGGTCGCCGTATATGTCGACAGTAGAGTGGTTCGGTCCCTATACCAAAAAAAAAAAAAAATTGAGCCAGTCACCCACTAGGATTAAAGATTAGTTGCAAAGAATTCCAGAAAAAAAACTCTGTTTACAATTCTAGAAACTTTATTAATAAACAATTTTATTGTGACTTATGCAATTTTCTGGTTTTTGTATGTTGATCTACCTGGTTTAATATAATATTTATGTGCAAAAGAAAAAAAATGGGGCGTACTTTTGGGGCGTGGCATTAAAGTGAGCAAATTATAACCTAGACATACAAAGTATTAGAAGGGCTTTCTTGCTACATGCCAAAAATTGCACCCAGAATTCGATGTCAGATTAAAATGTCACAAAACACAAAAATTAAACTAAACGTCGGCGCTATTTAAAAAAAAACAAAAAGTTCAATGATATATAAATAAGAAAATAAAGTGGGCCTAATTTTGGGGCGTGGCACAAAAGTGAGAGCATTAAATGCTAGAAGTACAAAGGTATAGAAGAGCTTTCTAGCCACGTGCAAAAAATTGGACATAAGGGTGGTACGTGCCGAGATGGCACAAGTGCCGCCCAGAATTTGATGTCAAATGTCACCTGAGGCAAAAATTAAGCCATAGACAAGCCATGAATAAAGATATGCAATATGTTATGATCGGACTTTAAATGGCGACGCAGTATACAAAAAACTAATGGGGCGGTATCCAGAGGCTTGGCAAAAAATTTCGGAATTCTTTTCAACTAATCTTTAATCCTAGTGGGTGACTGGGTCAAATTTTTTTTTGAACCACCTTAGTGGACTGCCAGGCGGCTCTTACAGCCTGCTCATATATTTGCGAACGAAGACTTCGATCGCTTAACTTGCATTTTAAGCAAAAATAAATAATAAAAGCAAGTTAATGATTGTAGGAGGGCTCTAGGGGAATATGTGGTGAGGCTGTGAGGTATGTGGGTGCCGGGTCACTGAAACATCATCGACAATGAGTTGTCGAGACTGGGCTCGAAAATGGAGGACGCTGACTGTTTAAAGACAGTCAGCCCGCGAATTGGCTTTAGTTTTGGAGAGATTAGGGAATGGGTTCTGGACGGGCCTATTTTGGACTCGCAGTTGGACATGAGTAATATCTGCATGAGGTCCTACAGAAGTTGGAGACAGTTAAGCAGGTTCTATGTTACTGTCCTAGGCTGCATATCAGCAGGCTGATATGGCTAGGCACTAGTTTCTTAGGCGAATTGGGAGATGTCTCAATCAATGTCGAGAATCTGACGGTATTCGGATTCGGAATGGGAATGGGAATGACCTGGCTCTTTAATAGGTAACTGGGCGTAATCGGACCGTACTTATTCGAAAATGAGGTCAACTTAATGGTGTTCGCTTTCGCGAAATGACAACGGACTTCCTGTGGCCAGAAACTGTGGATATAGACCTGAACGATATGTGGTTCCAACAGCAAAGTGCGTGCCACTTGCCACACAGCCAACGAAACAATGGCTGTTTTGCGCGAGAAATCTTATGGCCGTGTTATCTCACGTCGTGGCAATGTTGATCGGCCGTCACGATCATGTGATACCGTTGGACTTCTTTCTTTGCGGACATTCAAATAAAAAATTTTACGTCAATAAGTCAAGAACAATTCAAGAGCTAAAGGATGAAAAAGTTGGGCACATTAACGACATTGAACCTCAATTATTATATTTAAAAACTGTGTTGTGCCTTTTCGATTAAAAAAATAATTGTATTGACGAATACGGTTTTCAATATGACAATTGATTTGCCTTAATTTTTTCCGTGAGTGTATTTGTCAATATAAAAAATTTACTTTGACTTCCAAAAATATTCATTAATTAATTTTTTTTATTGAAATTTTTGAAAAATAGAAAATTTTTGTGAAATTTATTCTACCTGAAAAAATTTCCGCAAATTTTTCTACAATTGTCTCTACTGTACCTTAAAATTCTAGTTTTCTGAAAGACAATCATTTTATCTACGCACACATTCACACACGCCAAATCTACACCATCATTCGAAATAAACAAATAAAGGGGAATGACAGTTTTATTTGATTTTGTTTATCTGTCAATTATTTACATACCACTGCACACTCATACTAACACATACACTAACGCACTCGGAGAAAAATGCTTAAAGCTTAACAGTTAAAGTAAATATTGTCCTCGTATTTATACACTTAGCAGAAAAGAATTGATGAGTTTGTATAAGTATGAAGGAAAACTAATGGAAAAAGCTTTTATCCTTTTATTTTCCTTAGAAATTAATTAGATTTTATTTCCTATTTAAGCACGTGAGTATTTGCTTCTTGTTTTATTTATAATTTATTTTTTTTATATCTTGGAGTCATCGTTAAAATTTTATATTTTTAATGGTTTGAAATAAAATTCTATCACACATGAGTCATAAGTAAACATCCTTTTGTGCACTCATACGTTAGCATGACGATTCACAAACTTTATACACGCACACAAACACACACTTGTAAAATTAAGGATAAACAATTTTATATTTGCATGCAATTCGTGTGGATGGATATATTTAGTGAGACAATATCAAAATAATTTTGTATTCGCTTTTGCAAGTTTGACTCTGACTGTGTGAATATATTTAAATAAATATTTATTTTAGTTGAGTGAGTGAGTGTGTGTGTGTGTATTTTATTATTTTCTTTGGATTTACGGCTCTGTTTTACTTTTTCTTATTGTTTTAAAATTACATTTATGACTTTTTGTGTTTGCATATGGTACACAGAAAAAAAGTAATTTTCATACTTGAATACGAAAATTGCATATTTCATTAAAAAAATTTAAGTTTTCTGAAATGACGATTTTTGTGGTATTGATAAAAAAAAAGTTTGTAGGTATAGTTATTGAATTTTTAGTCAACAAACAAATTTATTGAGTCAATAAAAAAAGTTGTTGCCCAAAATTTTTAAATGATTCAACAAATATATTTAAAAACGAACAAAAGTAGTATGTATTAATTTTGAATTTACTGTAATTAATATGTTATATTCAGTGCTATTTTGCAAAGTGTAATTTTTATAAATATTTTCATTAAATCAAATTAAAAGTTTGTTGAATTAAAATTTTATTTTTAACAAACGGTGTTGTTAAAACTTTTCTTGAGATATTTTTTTCTGTGTAAATAGAGGGGAATATCTTTTAAATTTTCTTATATATTGTTAAAGGCAAGAAGCTTTAAGGGAATATTTGCTTAAATGGGATAAATTCAAATATACTTAATGGGTATAGGTACTTAAGATAGAAACTGGAATGAGCCAAAGGCACTAGAATTAGATTTGAAATTAAATGTTTACATAAACAAGTTAATTTAAAAAAAATAATTGATTTTTGAAATCGTTTTTTAACAACTGGGGAACATTTCACTTTTGTTGCATTCCGCCCTTTGTTTACAAAAGAATTCTCAATTAAAAGACTTAATTATATAATTTAATCAAATAGAATATGGGAATTATTGCTTCTAATTTTACTTTTTAAACATGAAAATAACATCTATTTTTTCTTCTTTTAGTATTGTTATTAGTTTTACAAACACACGCGTATGCACGCATATTGGTTTTCGAAAGTTATCCCATTTTGGATTGTTTTAAGTACTTTTAAGTGTTATCCGTACTTAAATTTTTGGGTACGGCTCGTACCAAAGTAATGGTCAACTTTCAGGATTCATATTAAAACACATTTATTTTTAAAATCGTTTTAAATACAAAATTCTCTTTTTCACTAAAATCTTAAGTGAAACTTAAGTCAGCGTTGTGGTACACTTAATTTCAACTTGAGTTTCCATTGTAATATTTTAGCAAGGTGGCCTCAATATCACAACAATACAGCAACAACAGGCAAAGCATTAACGGTCAGCTGTTTTTTCAGACCACCTTGTAAATAAATACACTTTTTTATACCTTTTTTTTGTATTTAGTAGTGCTACCATACTTTTATCTTAATTAAATAAGACTTTTCAAATAAAACTCAAAAAACCAATCTGTTTTAAATACGATTTAAGTTTGTTGTTTCTTTCTGTGTAGGCTCATATAATAACTTAACGGCTTTCGTTAGAAGTTTATGCATAATTGAGTATGGATCAGACCGGATTCCGACTGCACAAATCTTGTGTCGACCAATAAGAACAGTCGGTAAAATGGCGGTCACCTTTATATCTCGTGTTTGAAGATTTTAAAAAGGCTTTTGAACAACTCGACCACACAGTAATAGGGAAAGCGCTTGCCTGTTAAGGAGCTCCCGAAAAGCTCATTCTGCTGATTAAAAGTCTATACCACAATGCAAAACGCCAAGTATTGCACGAGAAAAACCTCAGCCGAAAGGTAGATAGGTTCATATTGGGGTTCGGCATCCCTGTCTTCTTTTCAACATCGCCGTAGACAAGGAATTGATTTCTTTTTACTTTAAAATTTATATTTTCTCCTTCGTAACAACAAAATATGGTCGTCACAGTTTCTTATATTTTTAAATTTTGACAACAGATGTTGTAGAAATAATGACAACACTTTATTATTTTACACAGAAAAAAATGTTCACCTAAATTTTTTCAAATAATTCAATAATGCTGTTTCAAACAATTGTTTTAATTGCTCCAATTAATTTCCCTTAATTGAAAATAAAAATTATAATGTTTGTGTGTACATTTGCAAATATGAAAACATACACTCAAAATTTAAAATTATCAAACAATTTTTTAATTGTTTCAATTAACTGTGTTGATTGAAAAAAATATTTTAATTTGTGTTTACGTTTTATTTAGCCTCTTTTGCTGGTGGTGACATTTCAATTAAACCTATTGATTGAAACTGATAAGCAAGAAAAGCTCTAACTTACAAACGTGTTAATTGATATGATCAACTTGTTTGCTGGCGGAAAATCACTACAGAATTTAATTAATAGTACAAATTTCTAACAAATACGTAAATTTAAGTTGGTTTTTCATTTTTCTGTGTAGTACCATTGATTGAGAATTCGTGAGCGTCTTTTTTCGCTCTGTGCACAATTTGAAGAACATTTTTAAAATATCGCTAGAATTTTCTAATATCTGGAACTTTTACAAACTTTCTGCTATTTAAAATCTTTATTATTTTTTTTTTTAACTAAAATTCACACGCCATAAGATTTTCAAACAAAGCATCTGGATACATACGAAGCTAAAAAAAATTTTGTTTTAGAGAACTTTCATTGCATCCAAACTTGTTGTTAAATGCCAAAGTAATTTATAGTTTTCCAAATTAAAATTTTCCATTTAAAAATTTAATTTTTAACGCCACTTATTAAATGCTGTCGAAAAAGGCGAAGCCTTGACGGGTTAATGTTAAAGTTCAAACAGCAAACAAAAAATTTGTTTAAAAAAACAACGCTTTTGTTTAAATTTGCATACAAAGCAAATCACAACATAAACTTTCCAGCCAACTAATGCATACAGTCAGAGTTTTAAAGGAAGGAAATGTTATTTAAAAAATGAAAGTAGAAAAATTAGACGGTCCACACACGGAGTTGAGTTGAGGTTAAGATTTCAATGTTGTGATCGGAGAGAAAATAAAATTAATTTTATTTGTACGAATTTCAATTTATGCACTTCATACTGGAGATCCTCCCGGAGGATATTGAAAGAAGTGGTGCAAGCAATTAAAATTTTTGTTTTACTTAAAAAAATGGAATTTTGTGCCAACAAAGTATCATTTGCGAGAATTTTCGTTTAATTTCTCCAGTTAAAATAATGTGGAAATCGTTATCTTACTTTTGTTTATTAAAAATACGCTCCGACGATTTCGACGTGAGATAGTTTCTGCGTTTCGGAAGTGAAAATTTTAGAACGGAAGGCTAAGACCCAGATCAGTAAAACAAAAATTCGCATATGATAATTAAGATGCGAGATTGCATGAGTATTGTATTTAACCACAAGAATAACTTGCTAATACTTTTGAGTCTACGAAAGCATGAAGCAGGATTGACTCATCGAAAAGTAAAGAAATTGGGTACCACAAAGTTAATACCGAGAAACGTTAAAAGGCAATTTTGCATGTGCTTGAACACCAAGAAAAATATTCAGTTTCCCATCGAATGAATACTGGCGATGAAAACTGAATCGGTAACGATATCAGAGTCCAAGTCGAAAATTTCAAGGTGAGAACAGAATAGTACTATCCCCAATAAAAAATTGTATCATATTGCGAAGCACTAATGGTACACTTAAAAAAATAAGCGCAGAATTATGCGCTACGCAATAAGACATACAGAAATGCAGCAAAGTAAGTGAAAAAACTCTCAACAACTTTTATAAAAAAAATAACATTTCAAGTGCTACGGCATTCCCTTACTACGAAGCAGGTTTGTAAGGGAGAATACTAAAAAATAACTGTATCAAAGCATTCAGTGTGTAAAGCTGATCGTTACATCCAACAATTTTTTTATGCGCTGAATAATGCGCTTCATGTGTCAAAAATGTATTGCTTCAAAGTGGGAACTCGCCATATAAAATTCATGTCTTCCGTATGCGCAATGGTAAGCGCAACTCTTATGTTTCTCCCTTACAAACCTGCTTCGTTGGAAGCTCCATTTTTTACTGGGATCTATTATGAGTTTCTTATATAAGACTACATAATTACATGGGACCTGTACCGAGCACGACGTGAAGCTGTAATATTCCATCTAGACAACACTCGGCCACATTTTGCAAGACCAGATCAAAACTATTTAGAAAATAGTGGTTAAGAAATTTTGCCTAATGCGCCCAAAAGTCCAGATCTAGACCCTTCTGATTATAATAAGTTTCCATGCAGAACGCTTTCACTTCAATACGTTTGCCTTCAAAACAGTTCAAAAAGATTTGAGAAAATAAAAGTTAACAAAAGCTAATCCTTTGAATAAATTTTTATTTTATTTTTTATCCTAAGAAAATTGATATTGTTTGGTATTTTATCCTCCGTGTCCTGAGGTGCATCAGAATTACGTTGTGAATGTGAGTTTAACCCAAAATCGCGTAAAAGATTTCTTAAAATCCGCAGATTTTCGACATTAAGGGACAATTTGGCTGCTGGCGGTTGTTTTTGGGTGCTATTGCTATTGCAACCGATGCTGCTTGCTTAAAACCCGCAGCGGAGGTTAGTTAGCGCCACGGGCGAGTTCATAATTCGGCAGATTTACTACCTCTCTGTATTGGTTGCTCTTACTTATGGGGGCGGTTGCCAAGCGTATTGATTGTCAGTCAGTGTTAAGACTCCCTAAGGTAGGCCACCAGGAAGGTATTCATGTTACTATGTCGTATCATTGTACCGATGTCCACCTGAAGTAGGTTGAGAACATCTTGGAGGTATTTTAACTCTTGGTGCTACACCCTTGGGGGATACAGGTACAGCTAATGCCAGAATTGGCAGGTCTCCTGAAGATCAGACAGACAAGGGTCTAATCAGGTACTAAGTAAACCATTAAGTCCTGAGATTTTGGTCATATTCGGGATGTTGGTAAGGCTCCTTCGTGAATCACATAATGACTGTGGTTTGCACTTAAAACCGCGGGAAGGGAGATTTTAAACAGCATCTTAATGAACTAATTTTCCATAAAAATTTGTGAAATACCATAATTTTGAAATTTGTTTTGCAACAATTTTAGCAAGTAAATAACAGAATTGATTACAACTTAAATGCAAAGTATTGTTTGTTAAAGGGTCTAGTACATGCAAATGAGTTAAGAGGTTCTTATTCGCTGTTTATGGACGTAAAAATTGTCATTTAGTAATTGATGTTCTCTGTAATGCGTGAACCGATTTTGTTTCTGCAAAGTGGAAGGTGGCGTCAATACCAAGGTTTTTATGTATCAACGGTTTTCAAATGTGTATTGGTTCATGCGTTATAGTCATTTTAGTGAACACTGCATTCATTCTGAAACATGTATTTTTTTTTGCATGTAAATTTTGCGAATTTGACTTAATATTTTCAAAAACTAAAATTGAATTAGTTTTTAAATTCATTACAATTCGATTTTAGTATTTCAGGGTACGGTCGGGATTGTCTCTAGACTGTTTATGTTAAGTTTGCACGAAATAGCCCAGTGCCCATGTTCTGTAACTCTCGCGTCGAGATAGTTTTCGATTGAAATGTGTGAAATGAAACAAAAACGACATAAATTGAACTGTGTCTGTAACTTTTTTTGGCGAGTACAAGCTGTCACGTAAGAAAATTAGTCGCCAATTTACAGAAAAAGTGTTTCTGTAACATTTTGGTAAGAAAAGTTCCCGCTTTGAACTATCAAATAAACTCACGAATAAAAATGGCGAGAAAAAATTTTAACACTAAAAAACAATTAAAAATGCAAAATGCAAAGAATAATAATAATATTTTGCTCTTGGCACATTTTTCATTGTTTTATTATTTTGCTTTTAACATTTTAATAAAATATACGAATGTCTTCAAAGCTCGTTTGCAAACAACAAACATTAAAGTCGCTGTTTACACAAATTGGTATAGCCGACGGATGTATTTTCGCCGCCGTCGTTGAAAAATTTTTAATTTTTGGTACATTTTGGTCGCCGTCAACGATATGTGTTACTGGTGTTTTGAACGTCTGCAATGTCACATCGGCTTCGAGTGCAATATTATGACATTTATAACGTAACGACGTAATCTCTTTTGATAGTTGTCGACATGAGTTACAGGCACACATTTCTCTCACTTTTCGAGAAACGATGGAATATTTTGTTTCACATCTTTTCGATGCAAAAAGTTCTCACTAAAGTTACAGAACATGGGTACAGGTTTTCCGAAGATATGGCATTTCGAATTTTCTATACATTCCCATACAAACATGAACAAAATACCCTCCATTTTGAATTCCTACGAAACGGCTCGACAGATTTTTATGAAATTTTGTTTGTGTATTTATTAGGTATTTGAATAGGTCGTAAAGTATATTTTATATCGCTAGAGGGCGAAAGACAGAGCAAGAGGGGCAAAAGCTACTCCTCCCTATAACTTCTTAACTAATCAACCGGTTTTCTTAAAATTTGGCATGCAGGCACTGTAGCATCTGAAAGGAAATACGGAATAGGGCGTGAAATAGGGCACGAGGGGTAAAAGCTCCGCCCCTATATCTTCTTAACTTATTAATCGATTTTCCTGAAATTTCGCAGGCAAATAGTGTAACATCTGGAAAGAACATAGCCTTAAATTTTTATTATTTAGGGCTTGAAATAGGGCAACAGGGATAAAAGCTCCTCCTCCCCAGTTTTCTTAACTAATCAACCGATTTTATTAAAATTTGGCATGCAGACACTGTTACATCTGAGATAGGGCAATAGCGGTAAAAGCTTCCCTTCCCTATATCTTCTAAGCTAATGAACGGGGTTTTTTAAAATTTGGCATGCAGACACTGTAACATCTGAAAGGCAATAGGGAAAAGGCTGTGAATTAGGGCAAGGGGGGTAAAAGCTCCGCCTTGCGGTGACAGCTAGTCAATAAATAAAAAATTTGTCAAATACAGTTTAAACCAAACAAAGCTTTATAGCCCGAATTCAACGCCAGACGTCTGGAAAATCTAATTTGTCTCGACGCGGCAGTGTGTTTTATTTAAAATGTATTGGTAAACAAATTCAAATTAAAAAATCAACAACCGCTCTGGTTAAGGTTAATGCCCAACCATAATATGCTTAAGCTACTGTCAAAAAATAACGAATAGCCAGTCAAATGCATTTTAAAAAACTAAAACATCTGATTCCGTACGGGATGACAATGATCAGTTTCGCACTTTGCTTAAGAAAATTATACTTTCATAGATCTAAACGAAAAATTTCCTTTAGTTCAATATGGTTTGACCTTGATGATTTACATGTATTCGCACAGTTGCTTAGGCCAGCTCATGTACATCATGGTCGGACCTGCAAATTATTAGAAAAATTCTCTGAAATATTTAATTCTTTTTAAACTCTGTTCTCAGACATATGACTTTATGCCTGAATGCTGAGTGTATGCAGAGTTGTCAGATGCCTTTCAAATTTTATCCCCAAATCGTAAATTTGTATTCCCAAAAATCCCAACTTATTTTGTTATAAAATATTATATTTGTATTGTATTTAATTTGTACATGTTTTTTTATTTTATATTTAAATTATACATCAACTCTATATCGTTAATTTGATCAACAAAGTCAAAACAAAATAAAACAAAAAATTTAGATTAAGATGATTCAAATTTGTATTGTATTACGAAGAGAAAAGTTGGGCAATTATGAATGAAAAATTATATCTGGCAAACTCATTAAAGTTTTTAATAATTTTTTTCGCAAAATGACGGGTCTATTTCGTTAATCACATCACGGATTCTGAGTTTAAAGGATGCAATCGATTCGATTGGCTCCGTATAGACTCTGTTCTTAACATAGCCCCACGAAAAATAAGCCAGTGGTGTTAAATCACACGATCTGGCTGGCCACTTAACAGCTGATGTTTGTAAAATTTTGCGATCGGGAAATTTAGTTTGCAAAAAATTGATCGTTTGATCGGCTGTGTGTAAATTTTAATTATTTTAATGCGATTTTGCAAAATTGAATTATTGTAACAATTGGTAATACATCTACTACGAACGCGTCAAAAAACTAAATGTCAAAACTATCGTGTTGTTTGTTTTGCCACAATTAAAAAACAAAGTTCTTGTTAAAATCCCCGATATATTCGTGTACTTATTTTTTGCGTTTAACAGCTTTATCTTTTCTGGGGATGGTTCAAACGTGTCGCAACAAGTTGAATTAGTTTTAAATGAGTATTTATTTGTTATAATGATTCCAACAATTCGTATTATATTTTATTCTTGTTTTTGTTTAAATTAGGTTCACCGCTGAAAAATCCCGCTCAACACAATCATTACATGTTGGTACACAAATCAGTGTTAATACCAACTTGACTAAGTGCTCAAATGGCCTTGATCCAGCGGCATCTTGATATTAATAAGCTTCTGTTTAAAAAGAGCTCAAAGTATTGACTTTTTGTATAACCAATAAATCTTTCCATTAAACAAACAGCAGTATACTGCATTCTGCTTATATGTCTGTTTAAACTTTCCCAATAAAAAAATGGAGCTTAGAACGAAGCAGGTTTGTAAGGGAGAAACATAAAAGTTTCGCTTATTATTGCGCTTACGGAAGACATGAATATTATATGGCGAGTTCCCACTTTGAAGCAATACATATTCGACACAAAACGCGAATTATTCAGCGCATATAAAAATTGTTGGATGTAACGATCAGCTTTACACACTGATTGTTTTGATACCGTTATTTTTAAGTATTCTCCCTTACAAACCTGCTTCGAAGTAAGTCTGTGTTCAGGCGGTTCTTGTCTTATTGACCTGATTGCTACTTTATAGGAGAGAGGGACGAAGGGAAAAGAAACGAGTACACAGATGCATGTACTGTCTTTCCGTTTTGCTTTTTCATTCGTTGTTTAATTTTGTTATTGTTTTCAATATCAGAAAAGCACATGTCGTCAACATGACATGAATTATTTGAACGCCAATTCACGTTCAAAGAAGAAAAAGGAAGAACCTTGTCAATAAGACATGAGCCGTATGAACTCAGACTAAGGGAATGCCATAGCACTTGAAATTTTATTTTTTTTTAATAAAAGTTGTTGCGAGTTCTTTCACTTAATTTACTGCATTTCTGTATGTCTTTTGCGTAGCGCATAATTGTGCTCTTATTTTTTTAATTGTACCATTAGTGCTTCGCAAAATTAAAAAAATTTTAATTGGGTTGATATTCATAACCGGTTGAATTATTTTTCTAATTAAGCTAAATTGGGCTGTCCTAATTGGCTACAGCATAGATTTGGAGCAAAATGTTTCTAACTCTTTAAATAATTTAGATGTGGTGGAAAACGCTTTAGCATTTGTTGCAATAAACTTATTAGATATCAAAAAATTATTTGTTCCTTTTAATCGTAGCCCAAATCTATTCACCCATATCGTAGTTGGTGAATTTAATGCCCCTATTGCGGTTCTCCACTCAACTCAGTTTGGTCGTGTTGGAGTCAACCCAACTTATGCACAACCAAACTAATTTTAGGTATTGTGATACCCAACTGTTTTAGTTGAGTTTGCTATAAAGTTTCCAACTTAAAATATCGATTTTCCAACTTTAAATATAACGTTTGACAAGTGATAAGTTTATAAAATTAAATAATTTTGTAAACTAAAAGTATTTTTAATTGTTGTGTTAAATAAAAAGTATTTATTATTATTTTATGATGATGAAAAGGAAAACTCTTGCATTGATGCGCTACGTACAAAAAGACAAATTCGTGATTATTCCAACCCTCTTGAACTTCCCAGTGCCAAGTAAGAACTATTAATAAGTAACGAAACTTTCTTGTGCCTCATGAGTTCTTGTTGTGGTTGGGGTAGCTGTTGGCCAATCCGCTGGTTGTATTATTGGTTCAACTGACTCAGTAAAATTGATGGTGGAATATTTTCAACGCCAAATACTTGGCCGGACTTGCAATACAAGAGCTGCGAAACACTTTCCTCAAGGCTATTTAATAGAACTTCTTGCGATAGCCCTCCCTCTGTCGCTTGAGTGTTTCTTTTGTTTTTGGCAAGTTTTTTCTTTATAGTTGCCTTGTAGTGTATCCAAACCTGTGCCAATAATATTATAATTAGATTAAGAAGATCATAAGTGTTTAAAAGAAGTTCTTGTCGAGGTCCCAAACTATTTAACTCCACTATAAACTTTTCATCATACTAAACTTTGGTGTTTTCCGCGAACAATTCCTAAGTTTCTCTAAATAAGCTGGACGAGCCGCTCAAATTGAGCTTTCGTTTTTATTTTCAAACTTATAAAAAAAGTTATTACACAAATGTATACATACGATTTCTCCATTTTGTTTTCGATTTTAACCGAATTTAAAATAAATAAACAAACTTTAACTGCCAATAACACAACTACTTTTTAGCAGTTGTGTGTATTTAACATTTTTGTCGACCAAACTTTTACAAAGTTGAAAACGGCAATACCAAGAAACAAACAGATACACAACTGAATAGCCAACTGTCAGTTGAGAATGGCAATGTGAATTTATCAAAGACAACCAAACGGTTACAAAAGTGGAGAACCGCAATAGGGGCATCAAATAGGCCTGCGACTGTTTGGTAATAGATTAAAGGAAATTAGTTCACGTTCTCTTTAATATATTACCAAACAGTCGCAGGTGTATTTTAATATCGCCAACCTTGCTAAGGGTGATTGAATCTAATACAAAGTAGGATGAATCTGTTTATATCGCCTTTTTTTACGATGAGTGTATAAAATGCCTTTGTTTTGAAAAAGTCAGCAGTCGTCAATGGCTGTGAGGGTTAAACGGCAAAACCCTCTGAAGCCATTGAGTGGTTGCAATTAAAACATGTAAGGGTTACCTGGCCGTGAAAGCCTGAGTTCGATCCCCGCGGCAGTCAAGAATGAAAAATTATCAATAAATTTTAATTAATTTCATGTTGTAGAATTCCGTCCTTCATAAAAAATAATTTAATGAAAATTAAATTTGATGAACTTTAGCCGAATTAAAAATATCAAAATTTCGATTAAAAACCAAAACAGGGGCCAAATTATGGCAGTAGTGATCGAATACTTTTTCGATTCGAAAGCAATTTTATTTCAGTCAACACTGAACGAATCGTAATTATTAATTCAGTGCTGTGAAAACACAAATAAATGCTTTACAACACAAAAAAAATAATTTCGATCCGTTCAGTATGGGCAGAAAGAATTAGAAATAAAATTGCTTTCGAATCGAAATAGTATTCGATCACGACTGCAATAATTTGTCCCCAGATCAACAAAATAACCACAATATTAACCCTAGAAAGATAATCTGCGTAAATTTTACGCATGCACTTTCGAAATATTGATATTTATTTTTAATTAGCTTGAATAAGTTGCCGTGCATTTCAGATATTTTATATGTACAAATATTTTAAATTTTGGTATTTTTATTAAATACAAGTGGTAAAATGACATCCATATTAGTTTGTTCTTAATTAATCAAAAACAACAACAATACAGCAGGCTAAAATAATGCGTAAATTTTACGTATGATTATCTTTAACGTATGTCATGATATGATTATCTTTTAAGGGCTAATTAAGTCAGAAATGTTTATTTCATAGATCGTTTTTTGCTTAGTAAATAAATTGAATGAAAATAAAAATAGAACATGTATTATTAAGAAAAAAATTCACAAAATTAAAAAAATTTCCAGTCCCCAAACCATGTTTTTTGTCCCTACTTTTTAAAATAAAATCCTTAATTTGGGGACAAATCCCCTCATCTGACATCACTAAGTGTATGTTTAAAGTTTTTAAAATTTTTTATTGCTCTGGTACTCATTCTTATTGTGTCTCTTCTTGTTTATCCTCTCTAATACCTCCAGATTCATGTTTCTAGGACTGTTGTGTTTTTTTTCTGGGATACACTTCTGTGCAAAAGATAATATGAATTCGTTTGAGCCTGCCATTGCAGACTAAAATATTGTTTTATGAATGGCTGACATGTGCTTTGTGGTACCATCCAAGTGCTCCTTTTGAATTTTGTTGTTTTTCATTTTATATTTCTGTTTTAGCTTTTCTGATGTTATTATGTTATGTTGTTGTTGTTGTTGTTGTGTCTCTGTAAGAATTTGTATATCAGATGCTGGAAAAGTATTCACATAGTCAGTCGTATTTGTAGTATTTGGAGTAAGTGGTAAAATGAGATTATAGAAATGAAAGTTATTTACAGTACAACTATTTCAAAAGGTTTAATGCTAAAGGCTTTTAAGGATATTAAGAAAGGGAACCGACTTTTGGTATCATAAAATTTACTAGAATTTGTTTCCAGCCTTTGGGGAGGAGGAAGGTTCTGTAAAGATAATAGAAATAACAATAATTGAAAAAAGATCTCAATATGTTGTAGCAAAACCCAGCAAAAACTTTTTCTTACCACGTACATAAAGTTCTTTAAACACAACATATTTTGTGCAGGTAACACAACTTATTACCCAGTAAAAACTTAAAAATACTTCTTACAGTTCCATTAAAAAGAACCAATGAATTTTACAAGGGATGTTCCAAAATGAACATATTTAAAAGTTAGTCTTTTCTTTTACCTACATACATCTGAAAAATAAGTAGTTTTAAAAGAAATCTACTAAATTATAAGTGAAAGAAGCCATTAGCTTTGAAAAAGTAAGCGAAGTTTTTACGGGGTATCTTCCCGAGTTGGACTTTTTTTGGGAGGCATAAACATTTACCTTAAAAAGCATTTGTATAGGCAGAGGTTTGAACTGAACCTAGGAAACAAACAATGTCTACACAACAATGTCCCACGTCCGTATTGCCCCTCCTGCAATTTAAACTTGAAACTTTTTAGTTTCGTGGTTTTATGTTTTGCGTTCAAGCTTAAATTAATAGAAAAATGCATCTTCATATTGATGATGCCCTAACATCAGAATTGTGACATCAATGTTGCTACAAATGGCATCAATGATGCAAAAAGTAACATCAATCCAATGACCTACGTCTTCGTACAATTTTGTCATTTTTTACGTGTAATTTTTTTTGTCATTTTGTATATTATTAACATTATTTTCATGATAACTATGTATTATAAGAAGCCAAAATTCCTATATTCTATTTTTTTAAATTATTAAAGTAGAATGATTACGAAAACCATGTGGGGCATGGTGCTGGGTCTTATTATTGAGAGTTTTGCTGTAAACAAAGGTCGTTATTCAACTAACGTAAAACAAACATATGTAACGGGTAAGTTAGTAATAATATTCTCTCACTTTGACTTAAGTCAATTCCAATGACTTTGACTTAATGACAAACTGTCATTAAATTGATGTTTATGTGTCCTTTATCCGATGTTAGTGCGTCATCGCACTGAGGACATGTTCGTCATTTCTGTGATGCCGATGTGTCATCCCATTGATGACATAATTTCATGTTGACCATGATAACAGTTTGGCCAAGTGATGTTACGGTTGACATCACCATGATGAAAAGTGTCATGGGGTCAAAAACGAAGATCAACTCTATTACATATTTTTGGTATAAAACAAAAAAACCCACATGGGTAATTCCATGTCAAATCGACCAAGAGTGGGACCCGACCCCTTTCGATTTTAATGAAACTTGGTTAGAAGGTTCCCTTTATCCTATAAGGAACATGTATTATGTATTATTTGTTTTTCAAAAGTTATGTCATAATTTCTTGCACAGCATATATGTATTCGCGTAACTCAAAAACGGTTTAGTTTATTAAAATAACTAAAGTAGGAGTCGGTGTTGAAGTCGGACTTCAAAAATGTCAGCGGTTGCAGTTGGACTCGGAATTAGAATTATTTTATGAAATAGAGTTAAGTTGTAAACCGCGTAGCTTAATACGGCAGTATATTTATTTGGCTTTTTTAAACTGAAATTAAACTAAAGTTCTTCGGCTGCTTCAGATTTAGAAATACCTTTTCCTATTAACGCATCAGTCTTATATGGTGTTCATATATACATTTTTCATTGAGTTAATATTCGGTTTATTGACAAAATTAAATTTCCCTTTTCACATATACAATTTGGCTAACTCAATTAGCCATTAACTTAAGCAAAATGTAAACAACTTTTGACATCTTTAAAGAATAAACAAAATAAACATCTGGCTTTTGCGCATACCTAATATATGGACCTTTGTTTTTTTGTTTTGTTGTTGATTTCAGTTGCCAAATGTCAAAACACTTTGTTTAGTGACTTGAGTTTTACTCACTAAACCCACTTGTGACAGTGTTGCATTTTAATTTTACTCAACATTACAACAATTTCGTTATAATTGAAAAATAACTAAATTGAAATTTTATATGCATAATTGAGCTCAAAAATTGCATTTTTTGCGCAAACCTCAATTAAGGTGCATATCTGAACTTAAGCTAGTGGAAGGGTTTTCGGTCTGAGAATGTCTTTGATTTCGACACCGACCGTCAAATGGGTTAAATAATCTTTAAAGCTCTATCGTCGATGTCAAAAAGTATCACATTTTCTTCCATCTTCCTTTAAAAAATAAAATTTTTTAGTTATAACTTTCAATTCTTCGTTAGAGAAACTTATAAATTTGTTAAATATTAAACGAAGAAAAAATTGGGAAAAAGCTGGATGCAGTTTGATTACAGATACGTATCAATTTTTTTATTTATCTTGACAGCATCTTTCATAGCAGAACAATGTTCTCACTTTAATGTACTATGCATCTGCTACAGACGAGAAACATTTTCATTCATGTTTTTCTAAGAATTCGTTTAAATGTGCTTAATTCCCAATTGGTACTCTTGATAAAAACACTGAAATTTATTGTTGGTGGGATAACAATTCACTGGTTGCCTAGGCCAAATTCTAAGGAAACCTTTTTCCAAAGGCTTTAGAATTGTATACAAATTAAACTGTAAAGAGAGTGAGAACTACAAAAGCTCAAGTTTTACTTTATACGATATCAAAGCTTAATCAAAACTACAACAATAAACATTGAGTTTATCTTTTCTTACATTCTCGACTACAATTAGTTTTTTTTTTATCATTTTAATCTGCCCTAAAAAGTCAAAAACAACAGCGTCAAAATTGCCTGACTCAAAAAGCACATTTACCCTTGTAATTTTCAAGCTAGTTTATGATCATAGGCTACTTTCATAAACTATACCGTTTATCTCAACATTTTAGTCAGATAATTTGGTTTATCTTTGACGAGTAACAAAATGTTTAGCCATCATTTATAAACCAACATTGGTACACGTACACTTTTCGTATAAATAAACAAACCTTGTGCTTTCGTTGTTCATAATAAAAAAAAAAAATAACAGCGTCAAAAATTGCCTGACTCAAAAAGCACATTTACCCTTGTAATTTTCAAGCTAGTTTATGATCATAGGCTACTTTCATAAACTATACCGTTTATCTCAACATTTTAGTCAGATAATTTGGTTTATCTTTGACGAGTAACAAAATGTTTAGCCATCATTTATAAACCAACATTGGTACACGTACATTTGTACGTCTAAACAAACAAACCTTGTGCTTTCGTTGTTCATAATAAAAAAAAATAACAGCGTCAAAAATTGCCTGACTCAAAAAGCACATTTACCATTGTAATTTTCAAGCTAGTTTATGATCATAGGCTACTTTCATAAACTATACCGTTTATCTCAACATTTTAGTCAGATAATTTGGTTTATCTTTGACGAGTAACAAAATGTTTAGCCATCATTTATAAACCAACATTGGTACACGTACACTTTTCGTATAAACAAACAAACCTTGTGCTTTCGTTGTTCATAATAAAAAAAAAAAAAAAAATAACAGCGTCAAAAATTGCCTGACTCAAAAAGTTACATAATAGCACATTTTCCCTTGTAATTTTCAAACTAGTTTATGATCATAGGCTACTTTCATAAACTATACCGTTTATCTCAGCATTTTAGTCAGATAATTTGGTTTATCTTTGACAAGTCACAAAATGTTTAGCCTTCATTTATAAACCAACATTGGTACACGTACATTTTTCGTATAAATAAACAAACCTTGTGCTTTCATTGTTCATAATAAAAAAAAAATATTTAAAAATTAAACCTTTTTATTTGTTTACCTTATTTTTCTTATTGTTTTAACTTTTTTTTACAGAAAAAAGTAAACTTTTTTATCTTTAGTTTTTTTTATTTTTGAGAAAATGTTAAATATCACTAGCGTTGCCAGACAAATTTTGTACAAAAAAACAGAGTTGCATTTGCAAAAACTGGTTGTTTTTAACTAGTTTATTTCAAAAACTAGTTAGAAATGTGGTTATAATCTGATTGGATAACTAACTTTCTCAAACTAGTTTATCACCATACAAAATTTATAAACTGTTGATGGCGTAGCTGTAAATGCACCTTATTGGTATCTTAACCAAACACAAGTCCTGATTTTGAATACATTCATAGAGTGACTGTTCCTCTAAATTCGAAGACGTACAATGAATTTTATGAATTAATGCAAACAAGGGCACGTATTTAATCTGGGAATGCAGGCATATAGGATGTGTTCCAAAACGTCAGTTGCAAAGCAATTCGCTATTTTAAAAGCATTAAACAATGTAAGTGTGTAAAATTTAACAATGTCACCTGCCCCAAAGTCCATTAACAGAGTGCCTCCTTAAACTTGATAAAAAAAATTTGACTGTAACTGCAAGGTACAGGGTTATCCAATAAGTGGTTTAAAAAACCGCCGATCTGGCAAGGCTTTCATCTGAAGTGTCATTTATTTTATGAAAGGTTTGCCAAAAATAATAATAACTTACTACAAAAGTGGTTGTTCAAACGTGGCCACTTTTCGAGCTTTACGGTGTGATTATTGTCATCATAATCGACCAACTGTGCAAGAAACTGGCAAGATCATAATTAAATTTGAAAATACTGGACGCGTTACATCCGTTACCGTTATTTCAAAGTGCTATTGCCGTAAACCGACTTTTTGCGCTTGCAGTTGAAGATTGGGAACAGGACGATATGTCGCATGCATGCATGTATATGCATGACCAATTTTGGCTTAATTGCATTAGAAGTTCCCAGAACGTGTAATTTCACGTTTTTGTGACGTCAATTGGCCACCAAGATTTGACGCCGTTAGACTTTTTTTGCATCGAGCTGAGTCGAAGACTGTGTCTGCGCGGATAATCTCCTCACGTTGGAGCATTTGAAAGCCAATCTTCGTCAAGTTATCGCCGAGATACCAACCGAAACGTGCGAAACAGTCAAAAACTACCTCAAAAAGATTGACTGCTGCAACCAATCTAGAGCCGGTTATTTATATGACATTGTATTTCGTATGTAGTGCCATGATCCAGGCACTATAAGAAACTAAAAGTTTCGTCATGAACGAGATAATTGGCTCAAAGTTAAGTTTTGGAAGGATATGCTTCCTTATTTACAGGGAGTACTGGGATACAAAAACTGAGTAAGTAAATGACTGCAGGATCAAAACATGCATTAGGACCTAATGTTTAACAAAAAGTTGACTTTAAGAGTTCCATTTACAATACGTTTTAAATCACACAGTTTTAAAATAAAAGTCGTTTGCACAAAACAGCCCCACAAAATTTCCTCAAATGTTGTTGCAGAAACTTCTAATGATGTACCACCAATTTAGCATGTAACACTATATTCCAACCCTTTTTATCAAAATTCACAATCTTTTTGGCTTCTCTGTTAAGCCTACTGCAGCTACCCCCATGTATAAAATGTTCAAATAAAACTTTTAAAAAAACTCTCTTGGGCAACATTTCAGAAAGAAAAAAAAAAAATGTTTTGCTAGAATTTCATGTTGCAATCATTCGAATGTTGCCTAAGTATTACCTGGTAGACCATGTTAGTCAAGCACCAATTTGGATTAATAAAAGCCAATCGAATAAAAAGTGCGTACAAGCAACATGAATATTCATGTTTTACACACCGCTCTCAAATACTCCAAGCTTGCCACCAAAGCACCCACGACGACCCACAACCATCCGTTTTGTTTTAGTTGCCAAATATGCAAGAAAAATCCCATTCATTTTAACGATGATAACTGAGCCTTCAGATACACAACACACAGCGACGGCAGCAAGTAAAAAAGAAGATGAAAAGAAAAAAAAATAGTTCATATGAAAAACGAACAAAATTTATAATATGCAAGTTAAGTTGGAATTTGTATGCTCATATTTCTTTTTACGAGCTTTTATGTGGCCCATTGACCAGTTTTATTTGGTTGGTTTCACTTTTTTTTTTTTTGTTTCTCTGCTGCTGCAACTGCTTCATTGTGTCTCTCTATGGCTTTGAAAATATTATCATGTACAACCAGTGTTACCGTTCGCCCGACTAAAGTCGCAATTTGACCCTTTTTCAGCGGTCTGCGACTTTTTGTGAGACTTTTTTTTATCACCGACTTTTGCGACTATTTTAATTTTTCTGCTGCTTTTTACCATTTTTGTTAAGATTCTTACAAAACATTCAATATTCTTATTATTTGTATCAAAAAAAAAAAAATTCCTCAAAATTGCCTCGTCAAAATTTAAAAACAATTCATAAAGTATTGTTCATTTGGCCACACTTTTATTACATTTTTGCAACCTTGTCATGTATACAACGTATTTGAGGCGAATTCAGTTCAAGGTTGTGGCAAGTTTTGACAGTTCGGACCAATTTGTTTTAATTTGTCAGTGTTTTGTTAGAAATGGTTGACATTTCGAATCGTAAACACCAGCAATGCAATGCAAAAAACCTCTGTTGTTTCTGTTGGTTTTGGATTGTTGTAGTCTTAGCACCACCTATAGTTTTCGAATCGTAAACAGTAGCAATGCAATGTAAAAACATGCAATTCAATGCTGTCATCATTAAATTTAATAGACAAATATATAGAAGACTGGATTCCCTATGATGAACTTATTTCTAAATATAGAAATAAAATTTCAAAAAAGTAGTATTTATGTAGGTATGTTAAGAAAAAGAAATATTGCGCCAAGATCAAACGAACGGAATTAAAGTAAAATTTTCAAGCGGCTTTAATTGGACAAGTTTAAATTTTGTCAAAAATATATTAACCTTAACTTTTTTGGCTTTAAACAGAAATTCTACTCCTTTGATGTACATTGTTACGAAATATGATAAAAATGAATTCTGCAATAGGCTTTTTGTTTCAATTGGTTTGTTATGCTTTTTATTAATAAAAAACGTTAAAAAAGATATGCGACTTTTATTTTCTGAAACGACTGTTTTGTGCGACTTCATTTTTATAAAACAACCTTTTGTGCGACTTTTCAAAAATTCCTAACGGTAACCCTGTGTACAACTTTCAATGAAAAACAGAGATGGGAAATTAAGAATTTTTTAAGCCATCTACCGTCGACTTTAAAAGTTGCAAAAAGAGAATCAGACCGAAATACAATGCATTTAATAGCTAAAGGGTAAAAAATAGTTTGGTTCTACGATCCGAAAAACATCCAAGGCTTTTATACTTGGTGTAATTCCATTATTTTTTATGTTGGCAAATTTTCTTAATATTAATTTTTTTTGCATGGGAATCCGTTAAAGTGTTGGAGAAAGAGGCTAAGTTTGTCTAAGGGCAATATTGAGGACACAAAAACAATTTGGCTGGTCATACCTTTTATCTCCTGATGAGTTACGAGTTTTGTTTATCCAATTTCCACCAATCCCGTTCTCACGAACTGTAACTCTCATGTGGGACGTCAATTTTTAACCAATCGAGTTTAAATTTTGGACAAATTTTTTTATCCTAACCTCACACAAAATTGCTCTTCGTTTTTAAAAAGAAGATAATACAAGAGAGAAATATTTAGGGGGGAAAACGCAAAAACTTTAAACGTCGTTTTTTAATAAGATTTCTGTTATAAAAGAGTTTTATGACAAATATTATGCAAATATTTCTCAATTAAAGAGAATTTTATAACAAAAATTAGATTAAGAGTCTGAACACAATGTAACGATAATTTATTGCGGTGCGATTTTTCATACGATTTTGAAGTAAAAAACCGCACTGCGGAACGGCATAAAATTAAAATCTATTTTATTTTCATTGCGGACTTTCTTTCTCTCTCAACAAAGCGAATTTAATTCGCCTTGTCTCTCAGTTTTTAATACTCGTTCTCTTTCTGATGTTGCCATAGTTTTTGAATAATTAGCTATGTTCACAACATTATTGAAAACAAACAACATGATAAAAATGTGTGCACAAATAAATTAATACAAATTTAAACAAAAAATTACAACTATTTCCGTCGCCGTCTTCCGGTGTATTATGTTTATTTTTCTCTCCCGCAACTAGAAATCGCACCGCACCGCAAACATTGTGTTTAGACTCTAAAAGTGTGTTAAAAATAATTTCCAAATTCTTGCGTTTTCGATTTCCAGAACACCCCAGATTGAATGAATTTTTTTTTATTATAATCTGGTGGATAATTTCATGGCATTTATTTTTTAAATATGATTTCCGGCATATGTCTCCCGCGGCTACGAGTTACATTCGATCAGTCCAATATTTAACTAGTTTTTCCAAAAAATATCCCCGTATATCCTGGTACTCTGTTCAACATTTCACGTGAAATGCTGTCAAAACGCATATGAAAAAACTTGTGCGGAATATCTATGAAATAATGTTGATAGAGTTGTACTCTGTTCATTTTGTGAAAAAGTTCCGAAATGTTGCTGGCAACATTTTTTTACAAATGCGAAATAATGTAAGCTGCACTTATTTCGCGTGGAATTTTAAGTAAAAGCAAAAAAGTATGTACTAATTATTAAATACGAAATAAAAAATTTAAATAAAAACCGGTAACAGTTTCTTACCCATATTTACTTTCTTTTTTATTAAATTTTTTATTAAAAAAAATTATTTTTAGTAAAATACATGTGGGGTTTGTTTACATACGCAAAACAATGTCGCATACTTTGTAGGAATAAAATCGTCAAATTATAGAAACTCGCATGATAGGTAACATTGATACATGTCAAAATTTTTGTGTGAAATTATTAATGTTGCTCAACATTTTCACAAATTTGAACAGAGTACAAGGCTTATGGCGTCAATAGTGCCCTGAATATTCAGGAAATTTAATATGCTGGAAATTGTAAGCGTTTGGCTTCCAATGCAATGGCATCCAATGCTTCAAGAGCATTTTTTTGAAACAAAAAATTTTGTCAGCATGGCTTAATAGCGCTCGACATTCACTGTAACGGTCGATCCTTGCACATTTCGAAAGGCATAAGAACAGTCTATTTTTATGAATGTAAAGGTGATTCCTAACGGCTTAAGTGAGGATTGTCGTCGCTCCAAATACGGCAGTTTTGCTTATTGATGTATGTATGCATTTAACATTCATTACTAAACATAATTATATAATAAAAAATGTTCATCTCTGGCATGTTTAAATGAGCCCATTCGCAATAATGCGATAAAAACGATATTGTAATAGCTGTAATTTATAGGCACGTAAGCTGTAAAATTTACGTAAGATTTTCCACGTAGTCGAAGGAAAATGCCAACAAGTTGAGACCGACGACGTAACGACATTTTGGCGTGTTCTTTAATACTTCATGCTACAGCAGCAATATTTTCTACTGTACGAACATTTCTTTGTTCTGTTGATGGTTTTGAAACGAGAAGAGTAAAATTAATGCGAAAACGATCAATAATTGCAGGAGTTGCTTGCTGACTAGGCCGATCATGTTGACCGTAAAACTGACGAAGGGCTCTATGAACTTCGCGATCAGATTTTTAGTTTTTTTTTCGAAGTAAATTTCTAGCGTTAAACGATTCATGATGATTTGCCAAGCATTGCTTAACAGAAATGTCAAGACAGTAGAAGCACAGCCGCGAATAACGTTGTAAAAGCCACTTTTTGCAAAAACTGTTTTTTTTTGCATATTACCGTTAACATTACTCTCTTGCACTGTTTAAACATCAAATAACCGAAAATTATACACCTTAACCACTTCAAAATAGCATACAAAGAGTCAGCCAGTGAAAGAAGGTTGTAAGTTACTAACAAAATGATGCAATCGAAATGGTTTTGTAAAGTGGAATAATGTTTTAAAAGCCTTTTGCATAAAAGTTTTTTTATTATTTTTAATAATCTTAAAAACAAAAATTAAAAAACAAATAATCCTGCCTGTTAAAAACGTTTTTTTGCTCTACTGAAAAATAATTATTTTGTAACTTAAAACGTTATTCTCGCCTGTGCTTCAGTTAACAATTCTCAGCAGTAAAACTATAGTTATCGGTATCGAAGTTTCTTATTCAGCTAGAAGAAGGCCCCTCCCTACAGATAATATTGGACTACGTGGTCCATTGTGGCTTAAATGGACTACTTACAACATGGTCAAATGTACTATAGTATAAACCATGTTATAAGAAATAAACATGCAGTGCTGCCAACAACTGCATGATGTATACTTTTCTATAGTATACAGTATTACACATTGGTAGCCTTTATGGTATCCATTTTGTATTGTTTATTAAAAGGTGAAAGTTTGTGAAATTTGTGGAAAAAAGGTAAAAAAATTAAAAATACCAAGTAAATATATTTAATTATAGCAATAATAGAATACTGAACACATCATAAAAGGCGATTAGTAAAAAATTAAAAAGAAAAATGCTTAAACTACCCCTTAAGTGCACTCCATACTGTAGTAACATGGAGTACTTTTAAAACTAATCCACTTTAGTACTCCATGGAGTAGTTTAGGGACTACTTCGGTGATTTATATGGTCCCCTCATAGGACATCGTAATGTTAAATGGACCACCTTTTACAAATATATTTGGAGTACTCCTACTCCTTTATGGACTACTTTTTGCATGCATGTATGGACTAGTCTCGTTATCAACAGGGCTATTACGGTTCGCAAATCAATTCAGTTGAGTTTATTGCGGCAACCAAAAACATCAAAAAATTACAACTCAACATAACCAGTTATTTAATTTACAGCCCGATATATTGAGGGTCTTAATGTGGACCCTTCAAAAAGCTTTATAAAAAAATCGATCATTTGTTTAATAAACATTTTTCTATTGAAAATTAAATGTATTATTCTATAAAAATTTATCGATTTACGATAAAAAGTATTCTATGTACGCATAAATCGATTATTTGCTTAAAAATTAGATACTTTTTAAGGAAAATTTATTTCCCCTAGAAGTGTTTTCCGGATATTTGCGAAAATCGTGTTTTTGTAAAGTTATATTTGGGGGGATTCACAAGGAGTCATAGAGTCATATGTCTTAAAATAGTAACATGAAATAACACGACTGTTGTGAACAACCCCTCATTATTCAGTGTGCTACTTTGAATTTAAAGCAGCTGTTTTAAAACAAATCTAAAAGATAAATATTTACCTAAAATAAACATATTTTTAATTTTAATCCATACATTAATAAATTAAATTAGATCTTACCAGACTATTTTCCATTTTTCAGAAGCAAATCATAAATAAATTCTATTTTGTTTGCTTATCAAACAGCAGAGTCTTTAGCCGATCTTATTTGATGCCGCAAGTGATTTGTTGCAAAAATTGCTAGCAGCAGGTTAATTTCGTTTGTTAGCCGGATATAATTATACCATCAACGGCGACGGCTTACAAAAACCAATGCGGCGCGGCTCGGCCGTTCAGCGCAGGTCTCTTCGGATTAATTACAATAAAGCACAATAAACATAGCAAGCAAAGTTCTATTAATTTAAGACACTTTTTGTTTACAAAGCAACAACAATACTATTGTTAAACCATTGTAAAATGTTAGAACATTATGACAGTATAAAATGATAGCACGCCTTGTGAATACCCCAATTATATATTTCCAAAAATTTCGAGAACTGTTCATCTGAATTGTACAAAAGTTAAAATGTGCTAAAAATGTGCTGAAACAGGAGAAACAACTGCAGAAAAACACGCTTTCCGCAAATATCTCGAAAACGGTTATTAAGAGAAATAAATGTGTGCCATATTCGTGTTTCCATATTTGTGAAGCAGTTTAATCTGGCAAGCATTTTCTGTCCATGCAATAGATTCTTTGGGAAAAAAAATTTTATTATTCACAAGCAAAAAATAAATAAAATCTGTAGCATGTTTTGAGGTTTTATTTGTAAAATTTTTTTAGCTTTTCTAAAATCTTTATAAAGGGTTTGCTAATGATCTGGCCTAAGCAAGCAGTAAAATGCGCATAGAAGCTTTGTTTCCTTCAATTATAAATTTCAGTGTATTTATCAAATATGAAAAATTGGGAATTTAGCACGTCATACAGAAATCTTATTAATAATAAATTTTGTTTTGCCAAAAATGACTTTGTTTTCAATTTTTCGCCAAAATATTTTCATTAATAAAATTATAGTTTATACTTTTCAAAATATTTTTAATCGATTCATTGTATTCAAAAAAACTTTGCCAACAATATATAAATAAGATATCCCATCGTTGAAAATACAATATTTTGAACTTTATGCGGCTGTGGGTGTCTATTGCCTTAGTTAGATAAGACAGGCAAATATTCAAACATTTTTATTTAAGCTCCATAGAGCCAAAACATACACATGCATACAAAGCAGTTTACGAATACCAGAACAATACAAATACATAGACGTGCATATGCATACCCTGATGAACATTTGGCCAACACTGTGATCTATAATTTTTACTTCCTATTAAAATGTCATCGTTAAAGTTGCAGAGCAGTAGCAGCTAAAAGTTGTTCCTTCTTTTTTTTTATATGTAGTTATTTATTTGTTGCAAGTACATTGCCTTAGCAAGTTCTGTTGCTGATGATGCCTACTACAATAATGCTTTGTTCAATTTTCTTCTTTTGTATGCACTCATTGTTGAGTTAGTCAGTCAGTCGGTGGATGTCTGTGATTGTTAAACAAAAAAATTCAGTTTTATTTTTTTTTTCTCATTTTTTGCTTCGCCCTCGCTCTCTATGGCTTAGCAATCAATTTAAACAAAGCCAAAAACTACAAAGTGCAAAAAGAAAAAAAAACCTCTTAGTTGCAGGCTGCTTTAACTTATTCATTCAGTGTTCTTGTTTTATTGCAGTTTTCTTTTTTTGTTTTGAGTCCCTTGTCGGTGTTGTCCGTCCATCTAGAGGCGAATGCTTTCAAGGGGTTTGGGAATTTGGTTGAATTCTTTTTCGTATGTGCGTGTTTTTCTTTTGCCGGATGCTATTTCAAATAAATGCAATTGACGGAAAACTACTACGATGACTATGGCCACTATACAAACACAAGTGTTTGTTTGTACACTCACTCACTCACTCACTCATACACTTGCACAAAATGTTTACAACAACTAAATGGAAATGTGTTTTGAAATCAACTTTAGGCCAGATAATATTTGGGAAAGGAAGAAAATAATAGCGAGAGAAAGAGAGAAAAAAATTCTATCTATTAGCGTTTGGTATACGGAGTTTTTGGGTGTGTGTGTTTGTAAGTTTGAATCTTTTTTGATCTGTGAATGGTCTTAAATTGTATAGAGATGTTATGATAATCGTGTTTAGATGTCCTTTTTAAGAGAATTTATTATGCATTGTTATTTTTGTTGGAAGTTTATTGAATTTCCTGTTTTTTTCGGGTTGTGTCTGTTCGTTTAACTTGCCATTAATGTTTATTTAAAGGACACATAAAGTTTATATTGGCGTCAAAAGGAAAAGAAGAAAACAAAAATGGTTTGATAAAGTTCATATTAAGTCGTAGTAGGAAAACTATGTATTCTATCAAATTCGAATTAAACAAATAGGTATAATAACAATAGTTTAAGTTCTCTGATATTAAAATAATTTCAAAATTTATCGAGCGGACTTCATCCCTCGTAGTAAAGTTAAAAAGGGGTTTCCAACTTCCAGTGAATGGACAGTATTTTATACTTTTTGGAGCACCGTAACGCTTTTTCTTTAATTTTTTATTTATTTTTTTTCTTAATCCAGCTCTTAAAATCAATCTCATTATCTTATCGAGTGTAAAAAAGCTATAAAACTTTTAATTAATTCAATTCTAATTTTCCCAGCCACATGTACCATTTGCTTTTATTACTTTCTTTAAGTGCTAAAAATAAAACTTTTCTTAATGATTGAATTTACAGCGTTTTACATGTTGCATGATTTTCAAAACAGCTACACACGTAATTTGCACAGACAACTATTGAAAAGTTCTTTCACAAACTTTACATCTTTACTAGCGTAATTTGGTTATTGAATAGATACAAGAGTGAGTAGTAGAAGACTCGATGAAGTCTATAGCTCTGCGTGAGTTAAATGCCAGAATTTACAGTTCAGTACAAGGCAATATCGAATTTCAATAATAAAACCTACATACGATGAAGTGAAGCGTACGTGAATATGTTTGTACGAGTATTTAAGCTTCCTCTACTTGCCACACAATCCAACGATGACTTTTTTATTATTTCCGCAAGGTAAGCGAAAAAAATCGTTTTCTTTATTTTTCTTTGTTTGCAGGCTTGACGTACATTTAATGAAATCACAGGCAGGTGTATTGAGTTTCAGTGAGCTTTATTCACCGAGAGGCCTCCAACGGTGGCACCACATACAAAAACACCTTGTTGCAACATAGAAAGCAATTTTATTACATTTCTCTGTTGTTTTTTTTTTTTTTTTTTTTTTGTTCTTGCTATATCCTGTGGTAATTGGGTCATATCGAAAATTGAGGGAAATGCTTTTTCCAAAAGACTTTTTTTACGTTTAACTATGGCTCGTTAGTACGGTTTGATTACGTCATGGATTTTATTTTGAGGCAAAAGTGTGTTGTAAGTGCAAGTTCATTGAACATCAATATTTGCTTCGCAAATGGCATATATTTAAATTATTGGTATATTTTCTTTTCACTTGGAAGTGATTTATTGAGAATGATAAAATACAATTTTTATTAAAAAAAAAAAAAACAAATAAAAAATTTGTAGAGGTAATGAAAGTCATAAATATAGGCCGATTTATACGATAAGTCATACGTAAAGGTGGCCAAATTTTGAGCTACATGAGGGGTATTCTTCTTATACAGTACAAATCGGTTATAGTCACACCGTACAGAAATAAAATTTTGCACCAGTAAAAGCATTAATCAAACATAAAATCAGTTTTAATTAAAAATTTAATCAAGTGAATTAAACTTTTAATACACTTGATTAAACGTTTAATTCGCTTGATTAAATTTTTAATAAAACTGATTTAATTTTTGATTAATGCTTTTAGCAAAACTTTTTTCTGTGCGGTTATAATCATTTAACACTTGTATGCAATTATAGTTTTTATCTGATAGTTTATATCATCAAATCTCTTGCCTTTTATCACCTTGTCAACATGGTTTCAGGAAATCACGTTCTACTGTTACTAATATTTTACAATTAACAACTATTGTAAAAGAAGGTTTTATTAATAATCAACAAACCGACGTTATTTACACGGATTTTAGTAAAGCTTTTGATAAAGTAAACCACGATATTTTACTTTGCAAGTTATCACGTATGCCCAACAAACACGAAGTCAAACCTTTGATATGAAATGGCTTTGTCATTTGATACAAACACAATTCTCAAACGTTTTTCAATTGTTTGATTTAACATTTAAATTCAAATTGATAATGATTTGAAAATAAACATTTGATATCAAATGTTTTATCAATTTGATGTCAAATGTTTGTCAAATGTTAAATCAAATCAAAAATAAACTTGGCAATACTAAAGCGAAAAATAAATGTAATCATTAAAAATGGCGATTAAAGTTAAATTTTTTACTTTGCGGTTACATGTGTTTTACTATTAAAAATAAATTTTAATATAAAGTGAGCAGCTTACTTCTTTTGAAAAATAAAAATTATTTGTGAGTTATTAAAATGATTAAAAATACGAAAAAAAGGAAAATAAAACGGGAAAGTGAAGAAAGTTTGTTGAACGATCGCGGTGCTACAATCCTCAAAATAAAAGGGAGCCAAGTAGTTTGTCTTTCCAAGAATTAGAGGACATTATTTAATCTTTAAGCTATGGTGCCGAATGTTTATCTCACAGTTTATTTAAATAAATAATAAATTTATATTAAAAAAAATAAAATATTTTTATTTATATTCCACATTGTATTATAATCCACATTTGAAAAACATTTGAGAATTACGTTTGAAAGCAAGTTGAAAATAAAGGCATTTTTCAATTTGAAAATAATTTCCCCTTTTTGTTGAGAACGCTATGATTTTCAAATGATTTTCAATTCATTATCAAACGTTTGTCGTTTGAGAAAACGTTTGATTTCAAATCATTTTCAATTTGAAATCAAACCTTCGTGTTTGTTGGGTGGGATTTAGCAACAACGCAATACGCTGGCTTAAATCTTATATTTTAGATAGAACACAACAAGTAAAATTTAAGAATGCTACCTCAAAATGTATCAATGTTCTCTCTGGTTTGCCACAAGGAAGCCATCTTGGTCCCGTTTTATTCACATTATTTATTAATGATCTGCCATCCGTTGTTCAGCACTCCAACATACTCATGTATGCTGATGATGTTAAAATTGTTAATTCGTTTAACAATATTATTGAGCAATCCTCTTTGAGGGCTGACATTGAACATCTCTCTCAATGGTGTAATTACAACTTCTTGGATTTAAACTTGAAAAAATTTAAACACATACCATTTTTCCGCTTATTCAAGCGAGATACTAGTTATTATATAAATGGAACATTACTGGATAAAGTTCACAATATTATTGATCTCGGTATTCTATTAGATCATCAACTAAAATTCTGTGATCACATTTCATTGATGGTTAATAAAGCTAATGGAGTACTTGGCTTTATAAAACGTTGGTCGAAAGAATTTTCTGACCCATATATCACTAAACATCTATATACGTCTGTGGTTCGCCTTATTCTGGAATATCGATCAATTGTATGGGACCCTTACTTTAATATATATACCAACATCATTGAATCTGTACAGAACCAGTTTCTTTTATTTTGTTTAAGAGGTATTGGATGGATTTCGCTTGTATTACCTTTATATGAAAGCAGACTTGGTCTTTTTAAGTTTCCGACGTTAAAAAGTCGAAGAACAATGCAAAGTATTTTGTTTTTAATGGGTCTTATATGCGGTGATGTCGATTCCGATTTCTTGTTGAGTAAAATTAGCTTAAATGTTCCAGCTAGACCTACACGAAACTTTCAGCTGTTAAGTTTAAGGTAATATCGTTCTGTTTATGGTAACAACGACTCCTTCCTTTCGTCAAATTTGCGTTAAATTAATTAGTCTATATAATTTAATTGACTTTTCTGATAGTAACGATGTTTTAAAAAGAACAATTATTGTTTATTTAAATTAATTAATAAAATAATTCTTTATTTATTGTACTCTTATTTTAGCACTTATGTCCGTAAGGATTTTTAGTCTATAGACTGAAATAAATAAATAAAAAAATCTAAAAAATATTTTGTTTTCAGCATTTGCTCTTATGCATATCCAACATTTATGCATCACAAGATAATGTAACTTTAATTAATTCCTTTCTAAAATTTCTCATATAAGCATAAATTCAATCGTGAGCAAATTAAAATAAAAAAATAAATACTTTTCATAGAAACTAATTTTACTTGCAATGTATAGAAAGAAGTACTTTTATAACAAGTAAAATTATTTTTATTCAGTAAATGCAACTAAGCGAGTTTTTATAGGTACCCAAAGACTTTGAAATAATGAAATGCATCTAAGTGTTGTCAAAAATATAACAAAAAATTATATTTGCCATACGATAAAGATGGATTAATTTGGCTAATAATTGATATTAAAAAAAATAAATAAAAAGTAAAATAAAAAAACATCATTAAAAAAAAACTAAATTTTAATCAGTAGAACTGCAAAAGGATTTTCTGCAAATATTTTTCTGTCTCGAGTGCCATTTGTCCAAAAATGCTTAGTGTATTTAAAATTGCTCCATGGGAGTCCTTAAAGAAGAAGAAGAAGAAGTAAGAATCCTATATTCGGCTCTGCCGAATCATTGATACCTCCTCCGATAGTTCGACAACAGATTATTTAAGTGTTTCGTACTTAAAATATAAAATGCGAAAATGGTATTGACTAAGGTAAAAGTGAGATAAAATTAAACTTAAACTACGGGAGATTCAAGTATTTAAAAGTAAATTTAATCCCGAATTCGTACTTAAAATAATATTTTTTTTATGCATTTCGCTTTGAAAGCCAAAGCAGAGGAGTAGTGAGAAAGAGCTTCAGAAAAGCTTAGAAAAATTCTAAGCACTTCCTCCAAGAACCAGAGAAAGAAAGAAATCTTATTTATATTCCTGTTACGCATGTTTCACTTTTGTTGTATTTCCCCCTTTTGTTTTCAAAAAAAAAAAAAAAAGCTCTCATTTATAAGGCAGCAGCAGAATGGCCCGATATGGTTTTCGTCATCTTTTTATGTACTAAAAATTTGAAGAATTAAGCTAACCCCCTTGTAAAACACTTCACTGCACTAAAAAAATATTTTCATACAAATTTTAGAAAATTCGGAAAAATTTTCTATGAAATATTAAAATAATTTTGACAAAAAGAATTCGGGAATATTTCCCCCATGAAGAAAAAAAAATGTATTCATGTTTTTCTTATTGTAGTGTTTGTTGTTATTATTGTTTCTACACAAAACAAGTAAATCGTTTTTATAGAGTTGTTGTTGTTTCTACAACAAGCTTTTACATATCGACCCCTAATCGCGAAAATAACGTAAGCGCCAAAAAAACAAATTTAACAGCAGAGTTTTTTTTATTTTATTTTATATAAATTTTTTATGAAATTTGTCGCTTGTGATAAAATTGTTCTTGCTATAAAACCCTAATGGTACCTTATGTGACCATGACATTTTCGGAGATGATGCAAGTGTTGACAATAAAGTCAATTATGAAAAAACCAAAATTGAAAATTATGTCGCTTACGTTATTTTCGCGGTAAGGGCTCGATATGCTTTCGTATTCACCAGTGTTGGGGAAGAATAAGAAAAGCTACGAATTACTTTAAAAAAAATTAAGTTTTATCTTCAAAATTTACATTTTGAAATATTGAATAAATAGTAAATTTTTGCGATTTATATGGGTAATTTCATGTCAAATCGACATAGAGCGGGACCCGACCACTTTCGTTTTAAATGAAATCTGGTGAGAAGGTTCCTTTTATCCTATAAGGTTGCACAACATATACTCGCGTAACTCATAAAAAAAATCAGCCAAATAAAAAAATAGGTTTTTGACTTTGTCCATTATTAAAAGTTAATATTTTGTTTACATTTACATTTTTCAATATGAATATTTGTAGCCCCAAGGTCTCTCTTTAAAGGTCTCTTTAAAAATCATCTTCGTATGCAAAGTAGTTATCGAGATATCGAAGAAATAATCTCAGCACAGTCGGCTAAATCGGCAAAATTCAAATCGAAAGGAGTCGGATCCCACTCTTGTCGATTTGACATGGAATTACCCAAATAAAATATATATTAAGGGTGTTTTTTTTTAGAGTGACACAAGTTTTAATCATAATAAAACAAAGAAATATATTTTTAATATCAATGAAACGGGCTTTATTGGAAAGAAACTTATTTGAAATTAATGTTAAAATATGATTTCTGCCATGTGGCGCGTAGAAGGCGGAAACTGGAACATCAATTTTCAACCACTTTTACATTCTGACCATCATTGTTCTTGACGACATATGGGCCAATGACTCCGCCAGCCCATTAAGCCCACCAAGCAGTAATTTTTTATAGATGTAATGGTGTTACGACAAAAGCTTGTGGATTCTTCTCACCCCACATGCGACAAATCTGCTTATTTAAGTACCAATTCAACCGGAAATGGTCTTCATCGGAAAATAAAATTTTGAATGGAAATTCAAAATCAAAATCATTAGCCGAATTATTTTTGTTAAAAATTTCAACAATTTGCACGCGTTGCTCTGGTGTAAGTCGATTCATAATGAAATCATAAAGTAAACTTAACAAAAAGCAACTATAAAAGCTGTTAAATGGGTGTTCAAATAAAACATTGATGCCAACTCGAAGTTGTGACACTCTAAACAAACGCCCTTTATTATATCCTTCACCTCAGGTGGAAAAGGGTATATATAAGTTTGTCATTCCGTTTGTAATTTCGACAATATTGATCTAAGACCCTATAAAGTATATATATTCTGGGTCCTTATGAGGAGAGAACTTGATTTAACCATGTCCGTCCGTCTGTCCGTCTTACGTTTGATATGTGTTTTCCGGAGACTCCAGACATGATAGCGGCTAGGTTGTTTTACATTTGTCTCACATATAGTCCATCATTTCTTGCTATTGAAATTCAGCCAGATCGCTACAAAAATGGCTGAGATATGAGCAAAAAACCACGACTACCTCTAACTTTTTCCAAAAATCCCTTGTTGTTCTTGTATTTTTATTACTTTTTTCTGTATATCTTGAGAACGGCAAGAGCCAAAGTTTTCAAATTAGGTACACACAATTAGGTTATCAATACACAGCATCGCATAAAATGCGGGATCGGAGAAGTGGGCGTGGTACCTCCCGTACAAAAAATATCCAAATTTTTATAAAAACCTGATTTTTTGGACTGTAATATGACCTATGGTTATCCCTTGTATATCAAAAGATCGGAAATCTTTATTAAAAACTATTTTCTGAAAAACTCGGAAAAATCGGTTCAGATACGAAAAAGTTATGGCCAAAATAATAATAATTTTTTTTTTTTAAATACCCAATTCGGGAACCATAGATCTTTCCGAGTCCAAGATTTATAACCCAACTAACTGGCAAATTTCTTCTTAAACAAGTCGGTATATAAATCTTTCAAATCGGTTAAAAAATGGTTGAGTTATAATCAAAATACTGAAATCCCAAAAATTACTCTTTTTATACCCTTCAAGGAAAAGGGTATATATAAGTTTGTCATTCCGTTTGTAATTTCTACAATATTGATCTAAGACCCTATAAAGTATATATATTCTGGGTCCTTATAAGAAGAGAACTTGATTTAACCATGTGATGTCCCTCTTCCTCCCCCCCTTTCAATTGTTTACATATGCTAGCATAATGCCCAATATGATTTTCGTTATCACTATTCTTTACTATTTAATCTATTTAACGAAATAATTTTAACAAATAGAAACTAGAAATTGTTGTTTCTATTTGCTACTTAAAAACTCGCCAAAAAAGACAAATCTACGGTGTGACAACACTGCCTATACTAAAAGAAAACAAACAAACACACATACATGGTACAAACCATTTTGGTGAATATTACGGTTCACAACTCAAATAAGTTGATTTGTAATTTTTGTATTAAGGTTCACAACTTTGCTAAATTGTGGTGAACCAAAACATCAAAAATAATTACAACTCAAATGAGTTGAGTTGTGAACAATAAAACGGGCCATATTTCATTTTAATGATATTCAAACAACGTTCCTTCATGGTTCAGTTGTCTAGGGGGTTTGTTGAATTTAGAAACTGTGAGTCCGCTGGTTTGAATCTTGGTTTTTCAAAAACAAATTTTTTTTAATTTTTATGTTCAAAACCGATTTTAAAAAAATATTTACCAGTTTTCGCTTTTTAAATTATAATTAAAATTGTAAATATGTATGTATGTATATGTAAAAATAATTTTGTTTTTGTCTAGCTGCTCTGTATATAAGATTCGGCACAGCCGAATATAGCACTGCATATAAGATTCGGCACAGCCGAATATAGCACTCTTACTTGTTTTTTCCATATTTGAGTTATATTTAATAAAAAAAAAAAAAAATTTTTAAATCCATTTCTGAATAAAGGCAGAATTAGTCTTTACTTTCTGTTTCTGTTCTGTTACGAAATTGTAATATGTAGTTACTTTTTCTGTCGTAACTTACCAGACATTTATGATAAATGTATTAGGTTTGCACCGTCAATTGTTTTATTTCAATAACTTTCATGCACATAAATTTGAAGAAATTAAATTTTATGAATTCTTAAAATCAAAAAACAGTTTATTTCAATATAAATATGTATTTTTTTATTATTATTTTTTTGCTGTCACATACAATAACTTAGCAAGGTTTTGATTTTAACAAATTGAACCGCAACAGAACAGAAAACTTATCAATTTCACTGGTTTTTTTAATAACAAAAACAAACCAGCTGATTCGTAACAGAACAGAAAGTAAAGACTTAAGGCAGAATTAGTCTTTACTTTAAAGTTTATAGTCTTACTGCCATACTCACAAAAAATAATATAAGTTTGAAATGTGTTTTTAGGCAAAATTTTTATTAATTTTTTTATTAAAATATAATTCAAATTCATGTTTTGTTCAAAATACAGTTAAACTAGCTATATAATGACAAATTTGACAGCAAATAATCAGGAAATAAGTAGAAAATACGACATTAAAGTTTTCAAACTGTTTCATTTTCTAAATTCGATTTCCATCACATACCTAAATAAGTTCTCTGAGCATGTAATTTTCTCTCGGAGCGGCACAAAATTTTTAGCTGGTTCAAGCAATTTATACTTGATTAAGAAATTTTTTACTTATTTTTAGAAATTCCAGGATTGGTTTTCGAAAGAAATTCCATTTTGGATTCTTGTACTTTTAAATGTTATTCGTACTTTAATTTTAAAGTACGACTCGTAATAAAACTAAGTGAAAGAAACTTACCGCCTGTTCATCTATTTGCGAACGAAGACTTCATTTGCTTAACGATTTAGTACGAGTCTTTTCTTTCTTTTCTTCACTACTGGTGAAGGAGGGTAAAAAAAACACAAATTCAAAATGTCACGATATTACAAACCCTATTGCCGACCAATGTTAATAATATCTCTATAATGAAATCTTTTGTTTGCTTTTTTTTTTTTTTTTTTTTTTGTTTATAGTGAATTTTTTCCTTTAAGTGAAATAAAAAAAAAGGAAATTAAGCGTATCAAGCATTATTTAAGAAAATTAACTGCTTGTTCAACAATAAATTTATATTGAACCCAAAATGTATTATTGTTTTTTCATGCCAAAAGCAAATACCTAATATCATTAAATAAATCCCAACACAACAATTCCAAAACTCTCACTCCAATATATGACCACTTATCCCACACTTTAAAGGACACGTGTGTATTTAACTCAATAACTTTGTGATTTTAGTTTATAACAAACAAATTATCAAAATGAACTTTTTTTTAGTATTTATTTGTTATAACTATTAAAATGTTTATAAATAACTTTTAAGCTTTTTTGTTGGAAATATTTGTTTGTATATGAAGAAAGAGTAAATAAAATAATAAACAAATACACATACATTTCAACACACACTTACAAATGAGCATATTGACAACCGCATTAATTTTTGTGGTTTGTATATTTGTTTATGGCATTATTATAGTTTTCATCCATCCATTTATGGATCGGTCCAACCCACCCATTTAATATAAAAAAGACCTAAACGTAAACGAAGTGAAATGAAACGATAATGATAATAACAATTACAATAACACAGACGACAACTTTCTTTCTCCCATTTGGAACATATTTAAGCATCTGTCTGTGTATGTCATGTCGTCTGTCGCGGTATCAGTTTAATCTCTTTTGGGTTTGTGGCCAGTCCAACATACATGAATAAAGACAGTACAAATGATTAGAACAGATGTTGCTAGAAGTTTTAAAAGTTGTTTTTTAATTGATAATAAGGTTTAACATAGTAAGAATTTAAAATTCTTTTAGCAATAATTAGTATTGTGGTTATTTTGTTGAACTATTTATGGTTTTTAGTCCAAATTTTTAATATTTTTAATTAGGCTTAAGTTCATCCAATTTAATTTTCATTAATTTATTTTTATGAAGAAAGGAATTTCACAACATGAAAATTAATTAAAATTGTTATTGATAATCTTTCATTCTTGACCGTGGACAGGGCTCGAACCCTAGCCGGCAGGTTACCCTGACATGTTTCGATAGCTACCACTCGATCTCCTCAGAGGGATTTGCCGTCTTACACTCGACTGCTGGCGTCAATAGTCAAACATTAATACTTTAACCAAATTGTATTTAAAACTTTGGCAGATCGAAATTTGCTTTTCAGAATGATTATCCATTTTAATTGATTTTACATGTTTTTTTCCTTACTTCTGTTTTCTCGTACTTTTTGTCAAGAATTCTTCTTGAAGTTTAAAGTACATTTTTTGTTTTCGTTTTTGTCTTTCTTTTTTCTGTTGAACTTTTTCAGCACAACTTGAAGGACAAATGTACACATAGAGCTCGTGCCTCAGCTTTAACAATAATTAGTATTGTGGTTATTTTGTTGAACTATTTATGGTTTTTAATCCAAATTTTTAATATTTTTAATTAGGCTTAAGTTCATCCAATTTAATTTTCATTAATTTATTTTTATGAAGAAAGGAATTTTACAACATGAAAATTAATTAAAATTGTTATTTATAATCTTTCATTCTTGACCGTGGCCGGGGCTCGAACCCTGGCCGGCAGGTTACCATGACATGTTTCGATCGCAACCACTCGATCTCTTCAGACGGATTTGCCGTCTTAAATTCGCAGCCATCGACGACTGCTAACGTCAATAGAAAGCAGAAGTACCTAAGGAAAAAAATATGTAAAATCAATTAAAATGGATAATCATTCAGAAAAGCAAATTTCGATCTACCAAAGGTTAAAATACAATTTGGTTTAAGGATTGATGTTTGACTATTGACGCCAGCAGTCGTTGGTGGCTGCGAATGTAAGACGGCAAATCCATTTGCAATTCTCATTCACTTTGCAGTTTTGTTTGCTAATAAATTTGGCTTTTCTAAACATTTTTGGGAAAATGTTTTCTGATGATCTGGCCTAAGCAACCAGTGAAATGCGCATAGAAACTAGCCTTCGCTCTAACAACAAAATTCAGTGTTTTTTATCAAGAATAAAAATTGGGAATTCAACACAACAAACAAAATCTTATCAATTGCAAATAAAAACTTTAAACGAGTTTATCTTCAATTAAGTTTTTTTTTTTATTAATATCACTATTGAAGTAAATAAGCGATTTGAACCAATTTAAATCGCCGCTACGCTTGACTACAAATCTTCAGATATGCGACAATTATTTATTAATGCCGCGTCCATTTCTCCAAGCCACCTTTTTTTTGAATGTCTTGTAGTTAGTATCAACGCAATTTCTTTTAAATTTTGTAACTTTTACTTTTACTGATTTATTTTGCACTTTTATGAGAGGTTCAACGCCCACTTGTCCAACAGCATCCACTTTTTGAGGGATTTTGTGTACCAAATTTGAACAATTTTCTCCTACAGTTGTTCTGATATAAAGAAATGTATTTTGTGCCTCGTCTACTTCTCCAATTCCGCCCATTGCATTGACATGGAAGCTAGTACTGCTACGATTCTCCAAACATACAAAAATCTATTATTTATATGTGTAGCAGAAGAAATACTGCCCAATTTTGAAGAGAGGTTGTGTATTGATAACCCATGTATGTGTACCAAATTTGTAAAAATATTAGTTTACTGTTCTTTAGATATAAGTTTATCTATTTTGTGCCGTGCCCACTTCCGCAACTTTGCCAACATTTGGTCAGATGTTTTCTTTTGAGAGCCGTGATGCTTGTATCTAATTTCCAGATATACACAAAACCTCTGTCTTAATATGGGAACTGCCACGCACACTTTTCCAATCCCATCTATTTTTTAGAGAGGTTGTTTAGATATCTCAACCATTTGTAGACCGATCTGGCTAAATTTCAGTAGCAAACTTTCCGGGACTATATATGATGTAAATATATAGCAGCCTAGTCCCCATCATATCTGGGGCCTACGGAAAACCTATTTAAACTGATTCACGGACGGACGGACGGACATCGTTTAATGAACTTCGCTACTCATAAGGACCCAGAATATATAAAAATACTTTAAAGGGTCTAATATCAATATTGTAGAAAATACAAACCGCATAACAAACTTGTATATACCTCTTCCACCAGTGGTAATGGGTATAACAAGAAGGCAAATTTCCCGGAAATCCAAGCATGTATACCAAGTTATCATAGAGCGTTTTAAGAGATGTTAACAATAGAAACCATATTTTTGAAACCAAAATACAGAAGACAATAATTTGTTATAATGATGAAAATATTGGACCAAGAAAAATACAGTCCAACTACCTCTTTTATACCATGTACTTGGATTAATCCGTTCTGCTTGGGGATATTGGAATTGGCTTTTACTTTTTTTTCTGAAACACTTATCGTGGCTGGCGAATTTAAAATACGCCTGCGACTGTTTGGTAATAGATTAAAGGAAATAAGTTCACGTTCTGTTTAATATATTAATTCGTCAACCACGATAAGGGTGATTCTTAAACTTATTAGCAACTTGCGACTTGGGGACAGAATAAATCCAGGTTGCATTGATGGGATAATACGGACATTAAGTATTATGCGGCAGGAAATTCTTCAATTTACGCCCATTTTATAACCAACCTTATTTTTAGAATCTTTCGAAAATGATCAAAATTAATTATAATATGGTCGAAATTCGCAATAATATGATCAATATTATTATGCTTTTTGTGTCAAGTTGTAATTTTATTTCGTTTATTTTTTTTTTTTTGTTAGTATTAAATTTGATTTAGTCGTGATAAACGTTATGTTAAAAACAAGAGTAATTTGTTGTATGGGTTTTTTCCCCATGATTTAACCATGGAATTTTTTCCTTCGCGATCATAGTAAAAATTTAAGTCCTTATTCAAATAACTCGCACTGTTTGTGCTCTCTTGCACATACATATGTATGTATCTGTTGGATAAATAATAATTTAAGGTCATTTATTGTTATGTTCAACTATCATGATGATGTGTTTGTTGTCTGTTCGGTTAGTACATTGGAACGTTTTTACAAAAACAACAAAAGCAGACGAAAAACTCAAACAAGCACATACAATAGTAAATTTCATCATGCTGATAAAAATTAAACAGACAAAGTTTTAATACGACAACCATGTTTATAGATTTGTTTGTTTGCTTTTTGTTCGAATAGTGGAAAGCGGGAAAAGACAAACAAACCGAAAATAATGAAAACTACGATTAAAATAAAGCAGATAAAAACAGTGTGTAGTCTGAAGTATATAGACATGTTAACTGATAAAGGATGTGTTTATCCTTAACACAAGGAAGATTTTATAATTTGTTTAGGGAAGCTTTTTCTAAAAGGTTTGTTAAAAACGATTTCGTAAAGTATTTTACCATAGCATAGTTTTAGGTGCCAATTTTTGTGTATAAAAACATTAAAATTTATGCAATTTTATATGTATTTTTACATTGTTTGTTTTATTTAAACTTAAAGTCCCACAGTGATTCATTAGAATGTTTAGTAATGGTGTGTTGTTTTGTGTACATAATTATTTTTGGACAAGTGCCCACAAGTCATTTTAGTCCACACTTAAAGCAACAAATATACTTAAGTACATAAGAAACAGCAACAACTACAACAACTACGACAATTGAAGAGAACACCATTTGTGGAAACTTTTACATACAAGTGATGGTAGGAATATCAATTTACGAATACGAATAACCAATCTTAGCTTTACCGCCACTCGATATTTCAAATTTAATTTAAAAAAAAATTCTACCGTTTTCGTGGATTAAAATAAATTTTTTTAAAAAATTACCACTGCCCAACTGCACTAACATTTTTATTATGACGAAGAGGTCAAAAGCACCACAACCAAAGGGACCAAGTGGGTTAAGGCTACAAATAAAGACTCCAATAACAAATTTTTTTGTTTAACGAAGCGCTAATGTTACATCTTAAAAAGCAAATGCACATTAATCCGCTTCGCAGTGAAGACATAGAGTTGCAGTAAAGTAAATGAACGAGTTCTTAACAGGTTTTATAAAAAAAATAACATTCAAAGGAGTTACGGTACTCCCTTGCTACGAGGCATTTCTTTAAGGGAGAATATTAAGGAATAACTGTATCAACAAACCACTCACCACTTCTTACATGTGTTGAATAAAGCGCTTTTTGCGTCAAAATTTTATTGCTCAAAAGTGGGAACTCGCTATGCAAAACTTATGCCTTTCGTAAGCGATATGGGAAGCGACTTTGACCTTTTTCCCTTACAAATCTGCTACGTTTGAAGTTCAATTTGTTATAGGCCAATTATTATACACGTTAACAGATTGTTTATAAAACTTCACAAGAAAAACGTTTTGACACTATGCCACTATTTGAGGGGCATAACCCTTCTAGAAAAATTTAAAAAACTTATTGCATTATTTATAAACACTAGGCAGGCTTCCGTCCACATCGCAACTGTGTGGATCGGACAAATACCTTGTGCATCATTATATAACAATCAGTTGAATGGACGACACCTCTATCATGAAGATGTATCAAACAGTCTAAATAAAGCTAGAGCTGCCTTTGGAATTCTTAACAAAACGTTATCGATTTTACGATGTAAAATACAGCTGGAAAATGTGATAAGCATTCACTAGTATTATCGAGGCAACACTTGCCAAATTAGAACGAAACTGGGAATACAAGAAAACTGTGGACAACATAAAACCTGTATGAATACAAGAAAAGTCTGGATTACCATTGTGGACCAGCCCGGGTGATGTTTAGGGGATCTTTTTAAAGCATTTTAGGTAGATTGTGTGGTAAAAAGATCCCCTAATCCCAACGAGTTAGTTGGGATTGTTATTTTTAAAATGAGGTACGGTCCATCATTCCCGGTTTTATGGTTGGTCCACAGTTGTAAAAAGATCCCCTAAACATCATATTTGCAAAAAGTGCATTTCAAAATCTACCTAAAATGCTTTAAAAAATCAACAAAAATATTTTTTTTATTAAAAAAAAGTTGACAACGAGTTAGTTGGGATTGTTATCTTTAAAATGAGGTACGGTCCATCATTCCCGAATTTCTGGTTGGTCCACAGTGGTAAACATCATATTAGCAAAAAGTGCATTCAAAAATCTAAAATGGCATGGTCACATAAGGTTCCGTTACGATTTTGTAGCAAAAACTATTTTATAAATTATAAATAAATAAATTTTGTTTTTGTCGCTTAACCTTTTAAGGACGGGTTTTTAAGATGGGGATTAGGTTTAAACTTAGTTTAACGTTCTCTGCAACTCGGATTTTACGGTGAAATTTGATTTTTTGTTCTATTATTTCATTAAAGACCCACATTTTAAGCAAGACTGCGCTGTTCCGGCAACATTTTATTTTAAAACTTGCTATTGGCGGCACAAATCAATTTTCAGATTAACTAAACCTAGTTTAACTGAGATCTCAAAAACCCAGCCTAAGCGGTTATGACTCGTTTTAATATTCTAAAGTATTAGAAACTACATTACAAGGAATATGTTTTCTAAAGATCACTTGACTGAATTTTCCACAGTTTGACAGCTTTAGGATAAAAATAATGAAACTTATAAAAAAATTAAAATTTTTCGACACTTTAGCGATTTTGAGGCACTTGGTGCAGTTTTATCGGCAAGTTTCTTTTACACCATTTTTCTCCTAGTCTACAGCAACAATTGCGTCGAAAACCGGCAAACAAAATTACAATTGGTATCCATGATATAATCGTGAGAAAAATTGCAGATACTTCGGAAAACTTAAGTTTTAGCCAAAATATACATGATACCATAAAATCCGAACAAAACCTAGACTAGCAAAACTCAAATGGCGTTTTATAAGTTTCGATGAATGCTTCGAAAAATTCCAAACGAGAAGGAGTTTCCATTTAATGTGTTGCACTGTGCAAGCAGAACGAAAAGATCTGAACGAGTTTCTTTAAATGACTCATGCATTTCCGTTATATTTTCCAATTTATTGCCGATAGATGATTTACTTTGTTTTCCAATTTGTGTAATTGGATTGGAATTATCTTGATATTTAATTGACCTATTCCAGTTCTTGATAATTTTCTTACGATAATTAGACAATTACAGCATATGATAGTTTATCTAGAAATTCTTAACATCCACTTGAGCAGATTTCATAAATTAGTTTTGTGGCAGCACAATACTTTGTTCTTTGATTGTTTTTACCTTACTAAAGGCCATTTTCACCAAGTTCGGTTAAAACTAACTTTTAATTAAAGTTCCGGTTACCAATATGTTTTGACAGCTATAACCGATAGTTAATTATAACCGAACTTGGTGAAAATGGCCGTAAAAGAATATTTAATTTTCCGTTAAAAATCAAGTTTTTTTTAAATTATCAATAGTTAATATTTTGTATCTAATTTTATGTATTTTTTTTAAACTTTAGAATTTTTTTTTTACCACGTATTCGCAAGATATTCGCGAAATATTTGCTTGAATTTGGCGAATACAAATATGAATGTCATAAAATAGCCGAATGCTAGTCATTTCGATTACGAATACGAATATTCGTAACATCACAAGTGCATACGTGTACAATGTAAAATAAACGAGAGTAGTTTCTTTTTTTGGCATCACAAAGAGTGTTTAATTATTTTCGTTGTACTCATATTAATACAAGTATTAGAGGGTTAACTTAGGCTACCGTATATGCTCCAACTTATGCTTCCCATACTTCTATGTCATACAAAGTTTATATGGATGTTTTATTTTTAAGGTTTTGAGTGTGCAAGAGTGTTTGCATATGTATGTAAGCTTCTGCTTATTTTTATGTTTTAAGCGGTTTTTATTATTTTGTTTCTCCTTTCAGTTTCATATAACAATATTTATTTCTATTTTTGTATTGTTAATTTTCACCACGTATAACCCAGCAAACACGAAGTCAAACCGTTGATACAAAATAACTTATCATAATATATCCAGCACAACTCGCAATTTTAATTAAAAACAAAAAATCATAATGATTTGGCATTTGGCAAACTATTTTTTATCAATTTGTTATCAGTTTGGTTTTAAGTATTATTCTCAAATTGAAAGTAATATTGGCAGCACTAAAGCGAAAATAAAATTTAAACATTTAAACATGATGGTCTGGCCAAAACGTTTGCAAGTGAAACAAATAAAACAATTTGCGTCTAAAAAAAACTAAGATAAAACGGGAAAGTGAAGAAATTAAAAGTTTGTTATATGATCAAGGTGTAAGACAGAATAGACATTCAAATGATTGAAAAAAGTTATAATTCTACCATGTTATGTCGTTGTCAGAAACAAATACTGAAATGAAGTGTAGACGGCGAATTAACGTGTGAATCTGTAGAATCAAAGAAAAATGCTTTACGATAGAGAAAGTAGGGCTATACAAGATACTCTCAAAATTGAACAAAGGAATAACGAATACACGCAGCAATGAGAGTGCGAACAAAAATTACACAATTAATACAACATAATTAAATCATTCTTTATAAGTTTGAGATACGTATGTAAGAAATATATAATATATTTATTTATTTATTGTTAATATAGCGATAACAATTCTTTGCAAAAACAATACGTCCGCTAAATACGATAGACAAGTAAGTAAAACAATTTTTTGCAGACTGCACAAGATAATTTTTAAAAACTTGGAGAATGGACAAAAATTTTTTCTCATTATTAACCCATTAAAGACTGACCCCCGATTTCGTGGTCGGATTGTGATGAAATTTCACACATTTGATATTATGGGCATTTATATTGACATTGCGTTTTTTTTTTTTTTTATTTTTACCTGTCAAACCTTGGCCCCTAGACCATGGGTATTTTTCCACCCACTTCGCTATTAAAGAGTTCTAAAACACAAGACTTTTTGAAAACAAAAAAATTAAAAAACTTATTTATTGCATGCATTGATGTGAGTCGGGTGTGCTTATTTCACTATGTACGTAGAAAGGAAGGAGAAGAAAGAAGTACGGACCCTTCAAGAAGGCCTTTGTATTCTTTGGAAAGAGTGGTTAAATTTTAAGAGCCGATGTTGATTTTGAAAAAAACACAAATTATTTAGGAAATTATTATCATTTATTTTTATTATGATAAAATTTGGTATGGTTTAATTATGTATGGATGATGATGCCACTAGCCCATAAACCGCTCCAAACAGTCACTCTTTGTGGGTGTTATACGTGTGCCGCCGTTTCGCTGGGTCACGTCTAGCAATTGAGTAATATCGATTTGAAAAATGGGCTAAAAAACATCAAAGGTAAAAAGGGTATATATAAGTAATTTTTGGGGATTCAGTATTTCGGTTATAACTCAGCCATTTTTTAACCGATTTGACAGATTTTTGCCATTTACTTGAGTTATAAAGCTTGGACTCGGGGAGACCTATGGTTCCCGAAAGTGGGTATTTAAAAAAAAAATTAATTTTGGTCATAACTTTTTTGTATCTGAACAGATTTTTCCGATATTTTGGTATAAAGTCATATCCATAGGACGTATGGCAGCCCTAAAATTTAGGTTTTTATAAAAATGTTGATGTTTTTTAGCCCATTTTTCAAACCGATATATCTCGATTCCTAGACGTGACCCAGCGAAACGCCGGGACACGTATAACTTCTTTTTTTTACCGATATAACATTTCCCGTTGGTTTCATCCCATCCCGATTTTGACTGTCGCATAGTGTAATCGACCACAGTTGTGATATTTGTTTCTTTATTTTTTACTAATAAATAGTTAATTTTTTATATAAAACGCATTTTTACTTGTCAACAAATTAAAAATAATAATATGTGTTTTGAACCCTCTGACAGCGAAGTGGGTATTTAAATACCCATGTCATTGAATCAAACCTGTAGTCCACGTTATTGGCCCAATTTAGCATATATTTTTTTCTCAAGCAGAGCACACCTAAGGCTATAAGTCACCAATAGGATTTTCCGATTTTCCACTCTCCCAATTTTCCAGAGCCGTTGTCGTTCACTTTTTCCAAATATTAAAAATTGCTTACTTTTAAGCCGCTAACTTACCCAATTAAAGGGGGCAAAATTTAACTTCAAAAATTTGTTTAAGTAGTCCTATCCTTTCTTTATCTTTCTGTAAAAACCAATTTCCGATACCTCTTTCCTGAATTAAGCCAGAATTTTGCTACGAAGGCTCTGTTTTTGGGTATTTAAATACCCATTAGTACTGTATGGAGTGTATTTCTTTGAATTCTTGCACTCTCACAAGACTATTAAAATTGTGCGACGAACAGTACCGCAAAGCATTTGTCATTGGGGTTGTACACAAACGTTTTGTGCACACATTTGATTTTTATTGTGTGAGAGATTTTTAAATACACTTATGCAGCCCTTAACTAGGTAAAGCGTAGGCAATCTTTATCCTTATATTTAACATTTAAAAACAAAAACATCTACAGCCATCTTCAAGTGGAAAAGTGTTAGATTTACAAAACAAAACATAATTGCAGAATACATGAAACTAAGTACCCCTTCCCGATCTTCTCACTTCACTCAACAATAAATTCAACAAAATTGCCAGTATGGACGATGACTTACAATCCACACTTGAAAACTATTTAAGAACTACGTTTGAAAGCGGTATGAACTAAGTCCCCAATGAACCAACTCCCCAAACCCAAAATGAACTAAGTCTCCAAACGACTGTATGTGAAAAAACAACAACGATATTTGGGACTTCGTTCACGTTTTTGGGGGCATCGTTCATTTTTTTTTTTGGGGAGTTAGTACATATGAACGAAGTCCCCAAAAAGTAACCCCTAAATTAATTTTTGGGGACTTAAATGTTTTTAAATTTAGCAATGAGAAATAATTTTCTTGCAAGGGACCATTATAAAGAAAAAACTTGTGTACTCACCGTACACCGGCTGCGCTTACTAAAGCTTCTCTGTATAGCCAACCTTTGGGCTCTCCTTTATGGTATAACAAGTACCGATTTCGCTAAGTTAAGCTTCTAAAATCTGTCTTGTTTCCGAACGAAGGCCGAATACGCAGAGAAGCTTAAGTTAGCGAAGCCGGTGTTTGTTATACCATAGAGGAGAAAATCCTTGCGCACAGCCGAAGCCCGGCTATACAGAGAAGCTTTAGTTAGCGAAGCCGGTTTTTTATACCATAGAGGAAAAAATCCTTGCGCCCAAAAGGGTTTTCGTTATATTTTTAATATACCCAGTAAAAACTTAACCTACAAAATGATGTGTTGAGTAATAAGAAAAACATGAAGGCACTACTTACAATTCTACTGAAAGAACCAATGAATTTTACAAGGGATGTCCCAAAATGAACGCATTTTTAAGCAAGTCATTATTTTTTTACTTAAATACATCCAGAAAAAAGTAGTTATGGAAGTTGTTATAGATGTAGTTTTAGAAGAACGCTACTAAATAATGAGTTAAAGAAGCTATTAATTTTGAAAAAGTAAGCGAAGTTTATACTGGGTATACACCCAGAGAAAAAAACAACAAAACAATTTCTATATTTTTTTAATTTGGGAACTTAGTTCCCATTCATTAGAGGACTTTCTTCACTCTTGTGGAAATTTGGTAAAATTGGGGTCTTAGTTCATTCTTATTTAGGGACTTGTTTCACCTGTTTGGGGGCTTATTCGGGTTATTTCCATAAATGAACGACGTCCCCAAATTTAGGGACTTAGTTCATTTTGGGTTTGGGGAGTTAGTTCATTGGGGACTAAGTTCATACCGCTCGTTTAAAAGCTAGTTGAAAGTAAATGAATTTCACAATTTCCCATTTTTTATTTCCAATTAAATTTTCAATTTTAAATCAAATCTCCGTGTTTGCTGGGATTATACGTTTTTATTTTCAACTAACCAGCAAACGAGCGTCTTAATTAAAGGAGAGGAAAACATAATGAAGTCATCGCATGCATTTAAAAATGCGGTTTTGCGACGCCAAAAACACACATCCATACACAACTACACAAAGAAAATCTTAAACATAAACACAAGCACTCATAAAATTATATATTTCTACAAAGTAGTTGTTGTGTAGTAGTAGCCGACAGTCAAAAGAAAATTATATCGAATACACCCCTGCAAATAATAGGACCAGTCCAAACACGCGTGTAAAGAGTAGTCCACAAGGGACCAGGACTAGTCCACAAGTAACCCAAACGTATGGAAAAAACCTGGTCTATTTAACATTACGATGTCCTAGGAGAGGACCATATAACCCACCTTTGGACCACTAAGGAGTAGTTTTAAAACTACTCCATGGTATATAACCCACCTTTGGACCAGTAAGGAGTAGTTTTAAAACTACTCCATGGTATACTCAAGAGGATTAGTTTTGAAGTCGTTTAAACACGAAAGCATGTCGTTAAAAAACGAAGACATGTCGTCTCACTACAAACACTTTTTAACAATGGCATGGTCCATGCTTGCATTACATCGGACTAGTCCATGGAGTAGTCCATTTTATCAAAATGGGTCAGGTGGTCCAATTTTATTTGCAGGGACAATGTATTGTTTAGTGTAGAGCTGGGCGTGCGAGTGGTGTTTGACTCACGATCAAGCACGCGGACAAGAGAACGAGATGCAGTCACACACGTTCACGCACGAACAATTTAAAAACTTCTGAAGACTACACTACAAATTTTATTTCGAATCTTTTCAAAAATCTCAGAAGCGGGCGCATACTCAACAAATAATTTATTTAAGAAAGTGCTGTTTTAATTAAAAAACGAGGCATAAATTAGTTTTATTCAATTTTTATTTATAAGTTTTAATCACTTGCGATCACATACACAAATTTTATATTGCAATCAAGCTCACTCTCCCGCGAGAATTTTATTTAAGAAAATCACAACCACAAGTGATGTACACAAAAACCACGTGTGACATGAACAATTCACGTCGTCCGCACACATTTAGCAGTGTGTTTAACAAAGTAAACAAAGTTCAAAGTATACTTTAAGGCTAAAAACTGTTTTATTTAAAACATAAAAATTTTGTAATCAACAGAATGCACGCAGAAAAATTCGGGTTGATAAAATAATTTTCGAGCCACAAATTATTGTTGGATTGTGCAAATTTTGCCGGCAGTTTTAATTTATATGTATAATTTCAAATATCAATGTTACTGATGCTTTTTTAAGTCAAAAATAACAATATTAAACTACTATATTATGGTGAATTATTAAGATATTTTAACGCTTCAATACCGTTATAAAAGGAAAATGACATCGCCATCGTCACGAAATTTTTAATTTTTAGTAGTAATTTTAATTATTCTAAATCACGAGCAAGCAACTGTGCCCTTCTTTTTATAGTGCTGCCGCATTCATTTAGTACTTACTGTTGCCATTTTCATTTATTTTTTACTTTTGTATAAAAAAATGTCACCAATCAAACTTCAAAATTATTGATAACTTTTATTTTTAATTTCATAAAATTTTTATTTTTAATGATTTAATTAATTGAATCAATTAGTCATATGCTACACGAATTTTACCCTGAAAGGATTCGACGAACTTTTTATACCCACACCACAATAGTGGAGGGTATTATTATGAATTTGTGTTGATGTGTGTAACACATTTAAATATTGGTCTTAGATCTAAAAGTATTCGATCGACTTAAAAAAATTTCTGAGTCGATCTAACAATACTTTTTTTACTCGTTTAAAAAATTTCTAGCGGATAGATTTTTAAAGTAAAAAATCAACAAAAAATGTTAAAGCATTTTATTAGTAAATAAAATAAAACAAAAAAATAAAAGTTCTTCTTCACCCTCAAAAAAAAAAGTTATGTATATGATAAAGTGTAAATGAGCTTTGTCGATTCAACGAGCAGTAAACATTAGAGTTGTCAATTATTCGTCTTTCAACTTTGTTCGAATAATTCAAATAATTGTTTTTGTTCGTTCCATCAAACGATTAAATCTAAAAAATTATTCGATTAATCGATGAGAATAACGAATAAAATAATTATTTGTACAAAAAACTACTATGGAAAATCTTCCATTCCATCCGCTATGACTTCTTCTTTTTTTTATGCATAACATTTTTCATCTTAACTTCATATCGTTGTATTACTTAAAGGCATCGTTAAACCCTTAATTTCTTAATAATCAGACATTACTCTGGATTTTCGAAAGGCGTTGGCAGACCTACCATCTTCAGCCAAACTTCTGTCTACAATGTCTTCTATAGAACAGCCGCTGTCTCTCTTAATGTATTTTTCCATTGGACCAAGTTCGACATTTCTTGATGTCGTTGGATAATCTTCCAATCTTCAAAAAAAAAAATATAATACAATAACAACTGTTCTATTTTATAAAAAAAGGCGTCTTGTCTATTTAACATGTGATTTAGAAGTGTCTTTATTCATTACAAATCTACAATAATGTGCTTAACCTAAACTATATAATAATAACAGGGTGACTAGTAAAGTTATTATGCTTTGGTGTAAAAGGTACAATGTATGTAAATTTAATAACTTCACAACAACAAAATTTTCTACTTTCCAGATATGATTCATATAAATCAACTCTTTACTTTTAAGCTTTTTGTTTATTTATAAATTTGTCACCCGAAATTAAAAATCCCCTTTCTTGAGAATTTTTTAACGTTTGATTTAAAAATAAAACAGCTGACACAATTGAGAAGGTGAGTTGCAAAACTCGTTTGTTGCAAAATTAAAATACGAGATGTCAAATGATTCTTTCAGTTGTGTTGGAGCTTTATTAGACCATATATTCTGATTGCATCAATGCATGTCCGTGCCAAAATCACGAAAGGGGACATGCATTATTGATACAATTATCATATTTCTTCTCATTAAGCGCCAATAGAACTATTAGAATCAATTGTCATCTTGTATTTTTAATTTTGTAACGATCGAGCTTTGCAACTCACTTACTCGATTGTTTGTTAAGATTTGTTTAATAAGATTCATAAAATACAACACGGTTTTTGCTTAATAAACATTGAGATTAATTACAACCAGGGCTATGGCAACAATATTTTTTAACTTTCCTAAATTTTGTATAAAATCACTAAAAACTAAAAAATTTTAAGCTTTTATTTAATTTATTTTTTAATAAAAAAAATTTTCGATTAATCGACATTAATTAATCGATTTATTCGTTATTCGAAAATCGTCGTTTTGAAATTATTCGAATAAGAGTGTGGTATTGTTTGAGCAATTAATCTAGTTATTCTTGATCAGTTGACAACTCTAGTAAACATCCGGGGTTAAAACTTTGTGGTCTGGCAACCGCAGAAGTCTTTATAATTATTAATATCAACTGACTTTAAAAAAGAAAAGTAGATCATGAAAAATGTAAACAAAACTAAAAAAAGCGTCTGCAAAATACACACAGCGTTTTCCTAAATTTGTAAATTTTAAGGTTGTTCAGTGTAAACAAATTAATTTTATTGCAAAATTAAATTAAGAAGAACAAATCATTTAAATTATATGCGATAATTGTAAAGGGTGATTTTTTAAGATTCAGAAAAAAAATTCAGCAAAACGCATGAAATCCTTATTTGAATCGATAGTACGGTCCATATAATTAAATGTTTAAAGCTTATTTCATGCAATTGTTGACCGTGACTGCGCCTCAAACGGTCCATCCACTCTTTCCAACATTTCGGCCGGTATTTCATGAATAAATACTTCAATGTTGTCTTCCAATGCGTCAATTTGATTGAAGCGGGCATGTGTGTAAAGACATGAGCTTTAACATAGCCCCACAAACAATAGTCTAAAGGCGTTAAATCGCACGATCTAGGCGGCCAATTGACCGGACCCGAACGTGAAATAAAATGTTCACCAAACTCGCCTCTCAATAAGTCCATTGTTAAGCGTGCTGTGTGGCATGTGGCACCGTCTTGTTGAAAGCACATGTCTTGCAAGGCAAAAAAAAGTTGGATATCATCTCACGGTAGCGCTCACCATTCACAGTTACGTTACGATTCGCATCATCTTTGAAGAAGTACGGCCAATGATGCCACCAGCCCAGAAACCGCACCAAACTGTGAGTTTTTCTTGATGCATTGGTAGCTCTTGCAATGCTTCTGGCTGATCGTCACTCCAAAATCGACAATTCTGCTTATTAACGTACTCATTGAGCCAAAAATGAGTTTCGTCGCTGAACACAAGAAGCGCGCGATGAACTTTCTTAACAGAGCACGCATTTTGATAATAAAATTCAATAATTTGCAAGCGTTGTTCGTTTGTAATACGATTCATGGTTAAATTATAGAAAAAACTGAAGATGTTTGACAGTGAAACAAAACACGAAACGTGCGTCAGCTGTTTAAACCAGTGTTGCCAAAAAGATAATAGCTAAAAAATCACCCGATTATAGATTTCACAGAAAAATGCTTAAAATATCTTAAAGAGATTAAAAATCGTCATGCTGTAAGCTGACTAGATTTAAATCACGAGATTTGAAAAATTTTTTGTGCGCAGCTCAACTTTTTAGTGATTTCAAATCTCTGAAAAAGCAATGTTTAGTTCATTCTTGAAAAAACAAGAAAACAATTAAATTTACATTAATATGTATTAAATAAATAACTTAAGCCAATTAATTCATTTCATAAAGTAAAACAGAATTATATCAAACACTTGAAAAAATGTCTTATGTGTCTATCTAGATAGGGATCTATGTATGTTTTTAATTTCATTAATATCTGTTAGACAGTTTCCGAGAGGCAGAATTTGCCTCCTCTCCCGTATAGAAAATAGTTTTAAAATAACTGAAAATATCAACATTGCTAAATCAGTAACGGTAAACAATGTTTTCTCTTTTTTACTTATAGCTTTTATGTAAAAGCACTTGTTTTATTTCTTTTTAATGATAAGCTGTACAATAAGTGATGTCAACATTGAACTTAAATAAAAAAAAAACCAAAATATCCCATCAAGAAATGTTTTTTATGTTAAATGTGGCATTGATATTTTTATGATATTTTTAACTTCCTTACAATTGCTTAGTAATTTAAACCTTAAATGACTTATAAATTCCATATTAATTAAATTTAAATACGCGCTTTATGGGCCTTATGGTGTCAGTGGGGAAGAGGCAAAATCTCCAAAAATATTCCAGAAGGGATGAGCAACAAAAACAATGATTCCTTTTTGTAGTTTTTATAGATTTAATAATAAGTTATTTCATTTAAATTTTTAACCCATAAACTTATTCGCTAGCAAGTTTCATAAAATTTTATTTCGCTTCAACTGACAGAGGCAAAAGAATACAAGTATTCATTCATTAATTCTCATTATAAAGTTTGTAATAAAAGATCAATATTAATTTCCGTTAACAAAGAGCTAAAAATTAAAACCAATTTCCATTCAAATTGTACAAAAAGGCAAAAAGAAAACACCAAGCAAAAAAAAAAAACACGAAAAGCCAATAAAATAAACACGAAATTGAAAATGAATATTGATGATAAAAAGGTTGAAATTGAAATTAATACTGAAATATTGATATAAAAAAAAAACATTTGTAATGTGGTACAAATGTGAAAACTATTCATGTATGAATGTATGTATTCACACAAATAGAATTACATTTTGCATTTTAAACTTACAAAAGGATTGTGGTGTTAGTTTGTGTAAGAATGGGTCAAATAAAATCATTTAAAAACTTATTTAAAACAGTGGTGGGCATTTCAATTATGAACGCGGTTACGTGGTATTTTTGCAACGTCTACTTTTGATTCAAGGCCCAATAAGGCAACTTTTTCTTTGGGTTCAACTTACGAGGGAATTGAAGAGTGTAATAGTTTTAATAACGAAAGAGTTTTATAACAAATTTGCGTGCAACCGTTTATAAACAGTAATCCTTACTCTAGTGACATTAATACCAGTGTTCGAAAAATAAACACTAAATATCGCTCCTAAGTGTTCGGTTCGGTAGATTTGTAGCAAACACAAACGCTAATAGTGTTTGTGTAGTAAATCATTAAAACAAAATAATGTTTCCCTGTTAGTCATCTTTCGAACACAAAAAATAAATACAAAAGATGATAAAATTTAATTCCGTCCGCTTTTGTTTCAAGTCCGCAAACTTTATTTTGTTCGGATCGGCTCATCAATGTTCGTCTTTTTTGGCTGGTAAAAAAACCAAACATTAAAAAAAAACAAAATACACACACGAAAATAAAACAAAAAACCAGCAAAATAATTTAACACAAACAAAACATAAACACAATAAAAGAAGGCACATTATAGAACATTATAATATAATGTTTGTCTACAGTATCACTACAAGTTTTGTATTTTTTAACGAAGAACAGAACACTTTTAATGTTCGGCTCTTTCTTGAAAATAGTTACGAACGGTATTAAGGGTTGTTTTCGCCTTCACAAACACTAAAAAAACATATATCGTTCCTGGGTTTGTGAGCCAAACGCTTAATAATTTCTGTTTATTTTCAAACACAGATTTATGGCCATTTTCTCAATGTATCGACAAACTGCCTGTTACCTAATGTCAACATAAATTTATTGGACCGATAAACTGTCCGTTAACGATTTTGGGTTTCTCAATATACCGACAAAAAACAAAGTTTGAAGCTGGCAATGCCACTCAAAATACATGTAAAAGTTGGGAGTCAGCTGATTGAATTTATCTGTACGGCAAATAAAAGGAAAATAAATAATTGGCAGATGAGTGCCGGTTAGCTTTGCGATAAAATCGAAGCAAATGAGACATTGAGAAAATCAAATTTCTTTAATGTGCAGTTTTTCGTTGGGAAAAAAGATAATCGCCTAATGAGAAAATGGCCATTAAACTATTAAGACATTTGAAAAACGAACAGAAGACTAAATAAAAAAAAAAAAAAAAATTTGGCTTACAAAAAGCGGTAAAAGGGGCCTTAAAGAACAAATTTTTAAGTAAAACTCTAACAACTTTAAACAAATTAATTCAATACAAAAAATTGACTATGAGTGCTGTCGTTTTAGAGGACAATCCTCTTTTTTAACTGGATGTCCTCTATAAAATTTGTGTCCTCTTTTATCATCTTTTTTTCATAATCTGTCATCTTTGTCCTCTTTATTTTTAAAAGCATGACCAATATTTGCTTTTATTTTTATAAATTAAAATAAAAATTTTGTTTCACGGTGATCAACGGTTTTTTCTGTGCAATCGTATGGAAAATGTTGTGCCATGCTTGTTCTGTTCATACTCCTACTGGACTCTCATACACTTGCAGTATAAAATTTTGAATAATGTTTTGCAATGATTATTAAAGTTTAGTTGTTTTTTTTTTGTAACTAATTTTACTTAAGTAAATGTAAATTTTTATTCATCGTCAGCTTAATATGCAAACCTGCTAACTCCCTTTCAACAAATTTTACAGGAAAAACTTTTTATTTTTCCTATTTACTGCTTGAGAGGAGAACCAAAAATATGGTTGATTTGACACACTTCAAGACTCAAATTGAAGATTAACTACATGCTGGTCGACGAGGCATATATTTCTCTACCACACGGCATCAAATCTCAATTTACTTAAAAAGTGGATTTCGCAGGTCTGCATATTAAGCCGACGATATGTAATTCTTTTTAAATTTTCTTTACATTTATTAATATGGGAATGTAAATTTGTCTGTAAAATATGTAAAAAAAATCTTGAAGTCAAAAAATTGTTTTACTTTTTTTCTTTATGTCCTCTATTTTTATTTTCAAAATCTCGTCGCCTTACATTTATACAACTTTTAATATGTATTTGTCATTTTAAAATAAAAAAAATAAACTTAAGTACATGAAACTAAAACCTTTACGAGGATTTTCAGCGCTAAAGTACGAATATATCGGGTGATTTTTTAGCTATTATCTTTTTGGCAGCACTGGTTTAAACAGCTGACGCACGGTTCGTGTTTTGTTTCACTGTCAAACATCTTCAGTTTGGTCTATAATTTAACCATGAATCGTCTTACAAACGATCAACGCTTGCAAATTATTGAATTTTATTATCAAAATGCGTGCTCTGTTAAGAAAGTTCATCGCGCGCTTCTTCCATTTTATGGTCAGTTTAATCAACCCACTGAAGCGGCTATTCGGGCTATTGTGACTAAATTTCGCACCAAATTTACATTGCTGGATCTACAACCACCAACACGCTTACGTAGAGTGCGAAGTGAAGAAAATATCGCAGCTGTATCGGCCAGTGTTAATTATGACCATCAATTATCGATTCGTCGCGGTTCGCAGCAATTGGGCCTCTGTTACTCAATAACGTGAGATGATATCCAACTTTTTTTTTGCCCAAAATGCAAGAGCTTGACTTGCATGACATGTGGTTTCAACAAGACGGTGCAACATGCCACACAGCACGCTTAACAATGGCCTTATTGAGAGGCGAGTTCGGTGAATATTTTATTTCACGTTCGGGACCGGTCAATTGGCCGCCTAGATCATGCGATTTAACACCTTTAGACTATTTTTTGTGGGGCTATGTTAAAGCTCATGTCTATACACACATGCCTGCTTCAATTGACGCATTGGAAGACAACATTGAAGCATTTATTCATGAGATACTGGCCGAAATGTTGGAAAGAGTATGCCAAAATTAGACTAAGCGGATGGACCATTTGAGGCGCAGTCACGGTCAACATTTACATGAAATTATCTTCAAACATTAAATTATATGGACCGTACTATCGATTCAAATAAAGATTTCATGCATTTTTCTGAATTGAATGTGTTTTTTTTTTTTAACTTTCCTCTAGCTCTTAAAAAATCACCCATTATCAAAAAGAAGATTCCAAAATTTCGCGTTTTTAGTTAAGGAAAAAAATTTTTGGCGTAATAGGTACTTAAAAAAGGGTAAAATCTGGTCAGAAAAATGGTTAAGTTGTCATCACTTTTTATAAGTTTGTAACCTCAACACTCAGATCGCTTGCTTTGCCTTTAACGTTTTGTTCTACCTAAAAATCTATTTCGTTTTGATTTTTAAGTAGAGCGTTACTTTATTTGCCCAAAAAAGCAAGCTGAGTACTAATGGGTGATTTTTTAAGAGCTATAGGAAAGTTTTAAACAAAAAAACACATAAAATTCAGAAAAATTCATGAAATCTTTATTTGAATCGATAGTACGGTCCATATAATTTAATGTTTGAAGATTATTTCATGCAAATGTTGACCGTGACTGCGCCTCAAATGGTCCATCCGCTTAGTCCAATTTTGGCATACTCTTTCCAACATTTCGGCCGGTATCTCATGAATAAATGCTTCAATGTTGTCTTCCAATGCGTCAATTGAAGCGGGCATGTGTGTATAGACATGAGCTTTAACTTAGCCCCACAAAAAATAGTCTAAGGGCGTTAAATCGCACGATCTAGGCTGCCAATTGACTGGTCCCGAACGTGAAATAAAATGTTCACCGAACTTGCCTCTCAATAAGTCCATTGTTAAGCGTGCTGTGTGGCATGTGGCACTCTTGCATTTTGGGCAAAAAAAAGTTGGATATCATCTCACGGTAGAGCTCACCATTCACAGTGACGTTACGATTCGCATCATCTTTAAAGAAGTACGGTCCAATGATGCCACCAGCCCATAAACCGCACCAAACTGTGACTTTTTCTAGTTGCATTGGTAGCTCTTGCAATGCTTCTGGCTGATCTTCACTCCAAAATCGACAATTCTGCTTATTAACGTACCCATTGAGCCAAAAATGAGGTGACCATAAAATGGAAGAAGCGCTTTCTTAACAGAGCACACATTTTGATAATAAAATTCAATAATTTGCAAGCGTTGTTCGTTTGTAAGACGATTCATGGTTAAATTATAGACCAAACAAAAGATGTTTGACAGTGAAACAAAACACGAAACGTGCGTCAGCTGTTAAAACCAGTGTTGCCAAAAAGATAATAGCTAAAAAATCATTCGATATATACTCGAAAATAATTTATGTAAACTTATATGCGCTGCTACATACACTAACCTAAAAATATTTTCCACCACTGTTAAAAAGAAAAATTATTTTATAACATAATTACAAAAATTAGTTTATCAAACATTCGATATTTCATCAAATTTTTTATTAAATTATTTATATCTTAAAATATTTTTACCGTAACTAACGTTTTAGTGCATTTAGTTCATAAATTTTAATTAAATAATGGAAACTATACATATTTTTAAAGCAAACACAATTTGTGTTAAATATTTTTAGTCATAAAAAAAAAATACTTCAACACAAACTATATGAAATTACAGTTTTCCATTAGGATTCTAAATAATAAAAGCAATTTTTTTCTTTTATTTCAAGCAACTTTCATAACACAGTACAACACATGATTTGCCAACTCAATTCTGTGAACTGTATGTGAAATTAGACCCAAAAAGAAGAATTTCTGCATCATTCGTTTTGTCTTCTTACCTGCGATTTGAAGTTAGTATCGATTTGAAGTTAGTACTATCGTATAGGGGAATTTATCACGTTTTAGGCCCTGTTGTTTGACATAGCTCGACAACCACTAGCCCAATTTAGTTGAAATAAATTTTAAAAAATTAAGAATTACAATTCCCTTAATCTGTTCATATATTGTTTTCCTATACAAGTAACACTTTCGAAGTTAAAAATGAATGTATGAAGGGAAAAAATTATTTTTTTTTTAAAAATTTAAATTTTTTTTTTAAAAATACATAAAAAATCCAAAATGGAAAAAAGTTTCAAGTCTAGTTATTTTTTCGCAAAGTCACATAACCTATGAGCAAAATGAGACAAAGATCATAAAAATCGATGCACGCGTTTGTCATTTATTCACAATTAAGTAAATGTATGAATTTCAAAAATTTGCTCGAGATATGCACAACATTATTTGGAGAAAACATTGACACCTTTTTCATGATTCTGAGAATTAAAAAAAAAGGAATACACAAAAGGTTATTTGATTTTTATGATTGCGGTAATAAATGTGCGTGGACAATTAAACGGAAAGTGGACCTTTTTATGATTTGGGTTTTTCCGGTGGCTACCTATATGATTTTTTTACAGAAATTGCACCCACATTTAAGGTTGGTCATTATTTGGAAAGTTTTGCACAGTTTGAAACGTACAAGTGCTGAAACAGGTATATATCCAGCCGCCCTTAAAATATGCGCCCATTTATAAGTACCTGGCAGTAAAATATTCAAAAATACGTAGTATTTATAGGTGTGCATTGATCGATTTTTGGCATTCAGCCAGTGCCGACGAACGCGAACAGTAAAAGTGATTTTTCTCCAGTTTTTTAAAAGTGAATAACAACAAAACATAAAATATATCAATATGGAAAACAACAAGTGCCCATATTTGGATGAATATTGTTACGTTTGTGGTCATATCGTCCGAAAAATACAGAAAAAAGATCGAAAAAATTTGTTTACTGAGCAATTCAAAACCGCGTATTGTAATTATTTCGATGAAGCAGATTTAAGTGGTGCAAATTTTACGCCGAACACAGTGTGCAACAGTTGTTATACTACCCTTCTAAAATGGATTCACGGAAAAAGTAGAAAGTTATCTTTTATGAAGCCAGTAATTTGGGTGGAAGACACAACTGGACATGATGAATCCAGGTGCTATGCATGCATAAATTTTCGTCCTGGATTAAACAGACAACAATTGAAAACAAAAGTATACACTGCTGCATTTACTGCCACACTTCCAGTGCAACGCCCTGCTGATACCGATGCACCTAAACCTCCGAGTGCGGATACTGTGTCCCTGCTAGCCGAAACCGTTTTCACCAATCCGACCGATTTGGATGATGCTGATTGGATACCCGATATTGAAAAAAGTGCACCACAACCGCTACCACAAATCGAAATGGATTACATTGTGGCCAAGCTGGGACTATCACAACACGACTCCGAATGGCTGACATCATTTTTGAAGAGAAGAAAACTCACACAGCAAAATGTCAGCGCAACATCATACCGACAACGCCAAGCTGATTTTCAGAAATTTAATTCCGTTGACGAAGCAAATACGTTCACGTACTGCCATGATATCCCAGGTTTATTGAAAAAATTGGGAATGGATTATATCGCTGGCGACTGGCGTTTATTCATCGATGGTTCAGTTACTAGTTTGAAGGCTGTGCTGCTGCACAAAAAAAATAAAAAACCATGCATTCCATTGGGATTCAGCACAACTATGAAGGAAACGTATGAAGCATTGGGCGAAATTTTGAAGAAAATCAAATACGATGAACACAAATGGAACATTTGTTGCGATCTGAAGGTGGTCAACATACTACAAGGGATTATAGAAAAGGGCGGATATCCAAAATACTTCTGCTTCCTTTGTAATTGGGATTCACGATACAAAGGAAATCAATATCAATGTAAAGATTGGAAAGGAAGAACTCCCGAGCTCAACAAACAATTAAAATTACGCAATGAACCCATGATAAAGGACCTGGATGATATTTTGTTGCCACCGCTCCACATGAAACTGGGAATAGCTGGGAAATTCGTTGAAGTGGTGGTCAAAAAAGTTAACGGCGCCTTTGACTGTTTGAAATCCATCTTTCCGAAACTCAGTGATGAGAAAATTAAAAACGGTACGTATCGTACTCTGTATTTCAATATTGTCATATCTAAATTTGTTAATTTCTATACATTCGCATTACCAATAATTTTTTCGTTTTTCTTATGTATTTAAAACAGGTATTCTCAATGGACCTGATATTCGGAAATTGATCAAAAGTGATTCTTTCACACATTTGCTTTCAGAGCATCACGACCACCAACATGCATGGAACGCATTGAAAGAAGTAATAGAAGGCGTTCTAGGAAAGAACCGTGTCCAGCGAGAAGAGATACAGCAACGAGTGGATAGGTTGCTGTTTTATTTCGAAAAAATCGGTGCATCCATGACGCTGAAATTGCATTTCTTGCACCACCACCTCGATACTTTTTTGGCACAATCACCTCAGGAATCAGACGAACAAGGAGAGAGGTTCCACCAGGTGACCATGCCATTTGAAAAGCGGTTCAAAAGCAAAAAATTGGATGCATTGCTTGCGGAGGTTTGTTGGTGGAGTTCCACAATTATGCAGTTTGAAGAAAGCACCGAAGATGAAGACATTGAAATTGGTGGACACAGTGAAAGAAACACGCCCTTGAATAGTATGTGTATCTCGGATGACGATACAGACTCAGACCATGAATATGAACAACCTACGAAGAAAACAAGATCATCAGAACCACAAGCGTCAACTTCTACAAGGATGGATATTGCCAATAATTGAAAAAATGTTCTAAATTTTGTTTTTATCCATATTATAATTGCGTATTAATTGCATATTATTTTATTTTCATTAAGTTTTTATAAATAAAGTTTTTTTTTGCATGATAATTTTTTAATTTATATGTTTATTTTTATTTTAAGGGTGGTGGCTATAACTGATTTTTGAAATTCATACCTTTACTCAATTGCGAATAAAAGCGAAACGCGTGCATCGATTTTTATGATCTTTGTCTCATTTTGCTCATAGGTTATGTGACTTTGCGAAAAAATAACTAGACTTGAAACTTTTTTCCATTTTGGATTTTTTATGTATTTTTAAAAAAAAAAAATTTAAATTTTTAGGCAAAAAATAATTTTTTCCCTTCATACATTCATTTTTAACTTCGAAAGTGTTACTTGTATAGGAAAACAATATATGAACAGATTAAGGGAATTGTAATTCTTAATTTTTTAAAATTTATTTCAACTAAATTGGGCTAGTGGTTGTCGAGCTATGTCAAACAACAGGGCCTAAAACGTGATAAATTCCCCTATACGATAGTACTAACTTCAAATCGATACTAACTTCAAATCGCAGGTAAGAAGACAAAACGAATGATGCAGAAATTCTTCTTTTTGGGTCTTATTTCACATACAGTTCACAGAATTGAGTTGGCAATCAATTAACTGAAAAATGTTGTACTGTGTAATTTGCTTAATTGACACAATAAATTTAACGTTGCATAGTGTAAGGCTGACAATTAAATGATTTTTAATTGTATACATATTTGAAAAATTCCTACTCAGTCATTTAAGTGTAGAAGATTGCTACTTAAATTTGGCAAATATTGCAAAAGTTTTTAAAATTGTTTGTGCTTTAGGAAAAATCGTTGAAAATTGCAATTAAGTTTAGTGTAACAAAAGCAAAATGAGTTAATGCCCTGTTGCATTATGAGTTTTTGCAGGATTTGCAGGGGCTTCTCGGTTCAACTTCAACCTTATCTATTGCATTCTTAATCGACTCAGAAACCTTCGCGTGATAACCCCTGGCCGAAGTTCTTGACCGCCGTCAATCTTGGTATAGCAGCGAGCGCTCGTTTAAACTTAAGTTAAGCAGGTCACAACATGAATGTGATACAATCAGTCTTATGGCTTAGATGGCAGCGTGATTATCTGAATTGGAGGCAGCCGCTAATAATCTGCTTTATGAATACAAAAACTTACACCGATGAGGCCCTATGCTCCTAATGTGATCGATGGAAAAAAACCTATGCATATTTGCAATAAAATTACAGACTTTCCAAAAAGGCCTCTTATTTGAATAAGTTATGTCTCACTTAAAAAATTCCAAAATGAAATGTCGGGGGCTGGTAAAAGGTTTATACTACTTATTATCTAAATATAGTTAGATTATTATATCAAAGACTACGTAACATTAAGAAATATCATCTTTACTATAAGAACTCACAACAGATGACGTTTCTTGGCACATGGTTTGGTTTTGCTTTAAAAGGGTAAATGTTGTGCCAACAAAGCATCATCTGTGGAAAGATTAACTATTTTTCTTTAATTTAAAATAAGGGAGCTTAAGCAAATCGATTTCTCGCCAAATCCTGTACTAAAAATGTTCTAATACCAGTTAAAAATGATTAAGAAAATAGTGGTTAGGAAATTTTGTCTCATGGGCCTAATAGTAGTCAACCCTTACGCCATTTGACTACCATTTGTTTCGATCGACTGAATACGCTTCACCTTAAAACAGGCTACATTTTATTGTCTTGATTCGCTTCTGTCCTCATGAAAAGTTTCTTATTGCACGGTATCCATTTTAAGCCAGAATAATGCGAAAAGGTTAAAGCTTACGTTGGCCAATACTTTGAGTAAAATAATATTGTGCCAATGCTTCACAGTAAACGTTCCAGCCTTGCCCCGTTTTGAAATTATAACCCCATTAGGATTTAAAATAAAACTACGCAATGTTTCACTGAAAAAATTTTCTTCACAGATCCAATGAAATTTACATTAAAATTCAACCTATGTAACCTTTCATTGGATTAATGAAGGATTAATAAAATCAATGACAAAATTTTCATTGATTTTATGAATCCTCATTGAAAAAATGGATAAAATAAACGTTTGTCATTAAACTAATGCAAAATTTTCATTGATTTTATGAAACATTTCATTAATCCAGTGAAAGGTTACATAGGTTGAATTTTAATGTAAATTTCATTGGATCTGTGAAGAAATTTTTTTCAGTGTTGAAATTTTGTTGGAAAAAAATTTTTGTCGCGCCACAAAACATCGCCCTTTTGTTTATTGTTCACAGTTTCCAAAATAAAAACTAAATATCGCTCCTTATTGTTCGGTTCGGTAGATTTATGAAAAATCTAAAAAACCTAAACGCTAATAGTGTTTGTGTATAAAATCATTAAAAAAAATAACGTTTCCCTGTCTGACAACTTTCGAACACAAAAATAATAATGTTTTTATCAAACTCAACAAAAGATGACAACATTTAACTCCGTCCGGTTTTTTCTTTTTAATTCACAAATTTCATTGTGTTCGGTTCGGCTCATTAATGTTCGTCCCTTTTGGCTGGTAAAAAACCAAACATTTTTATAAAAAAAAATACACATACTAAAAACTGTAAAAAACTGTAAAAGTGTAATGTCGCTGTCGCAAACAAATACCGAAGAGTAGATTACACTATGAATTCACGTAAGTGTTTGAAGGTGTATAGTAAAAGTGTGGGTATTAGAAATACTCCTAATAATTAACAAAGCAATGAAAAATACACGCAGCAATGAGAGTGGGAAGAAAAAATTAACAAATTCTTTTTTAGTGTGAGCTTGGGATATATACGAAATATTTTGTCATGATAATATAGCGACAACAATTATTTGCAAAAATAATTCTTTCACAAGGAAATATTACAACTTCTTTTTCTTTTCGCTACATACGATAGCCAAGTAAACATCACAAATTCTAGCGGACTGCACGATGTAGCTTTCAAGTACTAGGAGTAGAAGCAAGAATTTTTTACTGTATTAAAAGAGTGTGAAAGAAAACAAGTACTGTCTTCTTGTGTATTTCTTTGAAATCTTATACATTCACAACACACTTTAAATCAGGGTTTGAAAATAAACACTAAACATCACTCCTTAATTTTCGAACAATTTTTTAAATGTTAATTTTTAAGAAAAGCGTTTCGTAAAAAAAAATTTTTTTTTAAATGTTCTTATTGATATTCTTTAATTAGGCTTGAGTTCATCAAATTTAATTTTCATAAAATTATTTTCACTGAGGGAAGGAATTTTACAACGTGGAATTTTTATTAAAATTTATTGATAATTTTTCTTGGCTGTTTCAAGAATCACCACATTCTATCCTCAGAAGATCTTTGAATTCTACCCACTGCACCACTGCGGTGTCCGTTTTTTCTCAATGTTTTATTATGGATAGTAGGGGCGAAAACGGTCGAGCCATGGTTAATCGAAGTAGTAGACAAATGAACATACACATTTTTTCGTTTAGAATTAAGATTTTCAAAATTCGTTTATTCAATGTACAAGCGTTTGTCTGTTCATTATAAAATAGCAAACCATACTGAAATCATATTATAATAGAATCGCCAGATTTTACAACCCAATTACAGTTTGTTCCCAGTCTTAGAAGAAATGCATTCTTTACTTGAAATTCATTTTGTGGTCTTTTATTTAAAACTGACTTTATTTTTAAGCAATTCACTCAAAATATTTACTGAAGACATACAAAAATAACTGTTAAGTTTCGAGAAAATATGCATAATTAAACAAAGATGTCAATTAAAAAAATAAAATTCAAAATTTCACATTAAAATCAAATCTCTGGAGATTCTTAAAATTTCTTTAAATTAATTCAAAAAAAAAAAAATAAACAAAATAAAAGAACTAAAACATTCAAATCGCATCACATTCAAAATCCTTTTTCATATGTTTGTTTTATTCGATTATGACCAATATTATATTTTCATTACGTAAATTACAAAATCTGATATCTCCCTAGAGAGTTTTTAACTCGTTATACAGAAATTTGTTTGAATTCATAAAAAAATAGCAACAACAAAAAAAAATCGAATATAGAAACACATTTGGGACTATTAAATAAAAATGGAAAAGAATTCAATATTTTTGGGGAGAAAAATCGAAAAAAAATACAAATGTTTGTTGTTGTTGTGGTAAAAATGTGCTTGTTTTAAAAAAGCTACCAAAATAAATATCAACAAAAATAGAAAAGAAAAAATAGCACATAAAAGCATGAAATAAAATAAAATAAAACATTCCAAATGACTGGAAATTTTTTTAAAATTAAAAAAAAAAAAAATACGTTTTTGTGACAGCTCTTGCAGCAAAATACAAATCTATATGCGAATAAGTATATTTAAATGTAGCTCTCTACTACCCAGACAAACATATATGTACATACCCTGAAGGAAACCTGGGTGCAGGTGTCTACAAGTCACCAGTTTTGTCGACTATTTTGGTGACTTTTTGGCGACATTGTCAACGAAGTGTCTACACTTTTATATTGGTATTTAATGAATTCCTATCTTAACTTTTTTTTTTAATAAAATAATTAAATGCTAAAAAAACTATTTTCATTTCGACATCTACTTTAAAAAAGTATCAAAAGTGTAGACTAGATTTTCCAAAATGTAGAAGGGATTCTCTGCTTGCAATGTCTACACAATGTCCCAAAGGAACTACCTAGTCAGTAGTAGTACCAACGTCAGTAATAGATTTCCAATGACACACACACGTTAAATGTCTATAGTAAATAACATTGCCTGGGATATAATAAGTCACTAGTACTGGTGACTGTGTCAGTAGTGAAGCAGTACAGATCAGAGAACGGCTTTGTGCAATTGTTAAAAAATCGCATTTAATCAACAGCAACAAATACACTCACTTGCGGTCATACAATCAAACTTGCGCAACCGCAAATATTCGCTGCTGGTTTGCAGTCATTCAAATAATGCACAACGTGCTTTGTTATTTATATTTATACACTAGTACTGGTGAATGTGTCAGTAGTGAAGCAGTACAGATCAGAGGACGGCCTTGTGCAATTGTAAAAAAATCGCATTAAATCAACAGCAACAAATACACTCCTTGCGGTCATACAATCAAACTTGTGCAACCGCAAATATTCGCTGCTGGTTTGCAGTCATTCAAATAATGCACAACGTGCTTTGTTATTTATACAATCGTTAGCTTCGTTTTTTCATAAAGATGTTTGTATGTTCGGTGCGGCAATGATTGTTTTGGTAAAGAAAAAAAAATACAAACCAAAAAGCCAGAAATCAAGCAATTATTACTCATGTATTCATTCAGCATTAACTACCCTGCGGGAAATTAGTGTCAATTGGTCCCACAGCCTGGTCCTGGGAGTTGTGAAAATAGAACAGGTTCAAAAAGAAAGAACTCATGACCAGTGAAAGGAGAACCAATCATGTAACTGGTTTATGTAGAACAAAAAGGTAGAAAGTGTTATGAATTACAGTACAGTCTTCACCGGTAGTGTGATACATTTTTTTGGAAGTTTCTAAAATTTGGCTCTTGAATTTAATTCTAGGACTTGTTTTATTGAAATAATACTACATCGTATTGAAATAACACTACATTTTAGTAACTGTCACTTAACATGTCCATTGAGAATAAATTTGTGACTGGTCAAATGGTGTCAATTGACCCCCTCCAATGACAACCCCATGTAAAAGTGATAGGTCTTATTCATAGAAAGTGTTAAAACTTGAACCGGTCTATACCACCAAAGACCTATCACGGGACTACTTTGGTGTCAGTTCGCTTCCCTCTAGGGTATGTAGTACAAGAAAAAAAAATTTAAATGAAACTAAACGCACAAACATACAAACAATTTCCATAGAAACAGAATTTTTTTTTTTTTTTTTTTACTTTTAAAAAGTACAGTAGTTCTGTATGTAGGTACAATGTATTCTTGTTATTGTTGTTAATTTTAACAAAGCGTCTCATCGAGTGGTTTATTGTTGTTATTGTTGTTAATGTTAACAAAGCGTCTCATCGATTGGACAATGACTACTTGAATGCAAAAGTATAAGAATGTGTGCATTTTGAATTTACACAATTAAGTTATATTGCGTGCGCAACAAAAATGCAAACAAAGCACTTTCAATAAAAAACGACACATGCAAAAATCAAATGTGTACGAAACGATGTAAAAGTTACCAACGTTGAACTTTGTTTTGCATGCAAAGAGTGAATGTAAATTTGAGCGTATGAATAAATCAAGAAAAATAGTGATTTTGCAATTCTCTGATACACATGTTAAATGTCTATAGTAAATAACATTGTCTAAATAAAAAATACCAATGTTAAAATAACATGGCGAAATGTTGATTGAGAATCATGGTAAATTTCTGCAAAAGTATGCCCTTTATTTAAATTTATCATTATTTCATTTGAATTTTAAATGAACAATATTAAAATAACCATAAATCACGTTTATTTAACATTATTCACTGTTAAAATAACATTGTTCAATATTGAATCGATAAAAACCTGTTTTATATTAAGATCAAAAGTTTATCTTGTTAAATCAACATGCATGCATACTTAAGTATGTAAATTTTTTTTTATTTTCATGTTTAAAATATGTTAGGAAAAGAAGACAATTCCCGTATTCTTTTAATTAAAATTATTTATATAAATAGTACATCAAGTTTTCAAAGTAGAATGATGACGAAAACCATATCGGGGCATTCTGCGGACGCTTCTGTTAACAAAGGAGATACAAAAGTGAAACATGTGTAACAGGTAACAGGGGTACAGGCGCGGATTCAGGGGGGGGAGGGGGAATAAGGAAATTTCCCCCCCCGTAAATTATAAAAATATGTTTTGTTAATTTCGATAATACAAGGATTCCCAATAATAATATTTTTTTTAATGTACAAAATTTTTGGAAACGAAATTTTCAATAAGTATGCATATCTTAATACTAATAGTTATTTATTAGACATTTCCAAAGAAACATCTAGTTTACCGTATTCAATTACTTATTTTTCTACATGCAATCCTAGCAGGTGCCATCTATATCCAAAGACTAAACGTTTGACTTGATAATGCGTGCGGTTGAATTATTAAAAAGCCTTAGTATTTGCAATATTTATGTATATATTTATGTGTTATATGAATCAAACTTCTATTCGATCATTTTTGATGAAAGCACGGATTTGTCGGGGAAACGCCAGATTTCCTTATCTTTAAGATATTTTAACATACAACAAAAAGTTTTAGGGAAGAATTTATTGGCTTTGTTGTAAACGCATTTGAAGAGGCTTCAAAAGATATTGATGACGTTGATGTGTCCATTGATGCGAAGGCACAATCGTCAATAGTTTATAAAGCTTTGACAAATTTTGGTCCTGACCTAAAAAATTGTGTAGGAGATGGAGCAGATGGGTGTCCTCTGATGTCAGCAACAAATGGAGCTGTTCAAAATTTCTGGAAAAGTGACAAATGCGAAACAAACGCCTTGCTATTCCCATAAATCAAACAACTCAATTTCTAAATGCAATAAAGTGCCATTAATACAAAAAGTTGTATCATTTGTTAAAGAAACGACAACATTTTTTAAATGTTATCACCGCAAACGAAATGTAGTTTTAGCATAGTATTTGGGAGCCAAATTCTCTTCATTAACCGTCTTTGCAACAAGTGTACATCATATAGTAGAAGTTTTAGAAAAAATATCTCAGTGGAAAGGTAGTATCTCTTCCTTTATATTAATGAACTCACTTAGTACTTTTAAATTTATTTGCGGAATATACATATTAATTGTGATACTTATTGTAACACAGCTACTTAGTATCATCAAAGTATCAAAAAGAATCAAGCCTTATCAAAATTTTAATCATGTGCCTTAAAGAAAAAAGAAATAAAGCGGAAGAACAATTTAAAGCGATCTTTGAAAAAGTTAAAGTTATTTGCGTTCAAATCGAAATGCTGAAGATGACTACCGAGTTGTAGGTTACATTCTTCTTATTGAATTTATTTTAGAAAATCTCATAACAACTTTCCCAATAGATATCCCAAATGTATTGAACATACCTAAGCTTCTACCTCAAAGTGTAATCGAGTCTTATACAGATACAAAACACAACAAGCTGATGAGCTGATTATAAGAGATAAACACCTACTAAGATCTAAATTTGAGCCTGATCTATCAGATAACGTTGTAGATGCTTTAGTAAACTGTGATGAAGATATCTACCCATCACGACATGGCTTGGCAGAAGATAGACTGTAATGTCAAAATTTGCCTCACAAGAAAATCAAAAATTGCTTATTTAAAAAGATTAATGTATATTGAACTGCAGCCGTATTCTGTAATTCGCTTAGCTAAAGCTTAATCTCGATCGCTAAAATTCCTTAGTTTAAAATTTTAGCGATGACATTAAAAACTTAAATTGCGGCGAATTAGATTTTTATGGCATTGCAAAATTTAGCAATGCACGTTACAGAATTGCATTCGTAGCCAAAAATCGCTAAATCAACTTTATAGATTTTTAGCGATAGAGATTTAGCTTTAGCGTATTACAGAATACGGCTGCTGATCTTATATTTTATTTAACCTTTTTGTTTTAATTAGGGTAATGACTTTTTTTGGGCCAAAATTTCTTCATCCCACCACGCGATGGGCAATTAAGTAATGATAATAAAAATAATTTTTTTAGGTCATTTTGCCCAAAAAAGTTTCTATACCAAATGCAATTTCTAAAGCTCTTCAAAAAAAAAATTTTTTTTTTTTTTTTAATTTCCATACACATTATATATGGTACATTTATTGTTTATATATGCTATATATTTCATAAATGATTATAAAATTTAATAAACGTTTAAAGGAAAATTTTCATAGAAAATTTGGTTTTCAAGCCTTTATTAAATTTAAAATATTTTTATGAATACAGGCATAAATACATAAAATAAGCAACTGTATAACAAAAATGTAAAGCTATTTTTTTGGGTTTAATGAAATAAATTTTAAGTTTAAAGTGCGAGTTGATTTACATAACAAAAAAATATATTGTGCAATTTTAAAAGCTCGTTCCGCGCATATATTACTACGCTGCTGAAAATGATCACTGTTTCATATATCCGCCAAACAACTCATCTATCATTTGCCATTAAAATTTAGTTTATTAAAAAACCTCGAAATAGAGTCGCAATTTTTTTTGCGCTCTTCCGTACAAATGGTAAGTTCTTATTATATTCCTGAAATTATTAGAAAATACTTAAAATTTTGTAATTAAATGTTAATTTTGTATAGTAAGAAGAAAAATTTAAATTCAAAACTTTATCGCGTTTGGTGCGGAAACTTTCTTCACGATCGCGAAAAAGTAATACATCATTTCTTCATATTTTTTCACGGTCTATACAAAAAGTACTTACCTTAATACACATATTGTTTTTAATAAACTTTTAAAAACAAATTTTTTACTTTTTTGTATCATACAAAATTCCCCCCCCCCCCCCCCCCCTAAGGCTCAAGCTGGATCCGCGCCTGCAGGGGTAAGTGTTTTGAATTACTCTTAAATAAATGCATATGTTGTCTTCACACTGTTATATCACCCTCCAACCTATTTGATTCTACATAAAATTCACGTTGTTTCAACTTGAAATAACATTTTGCTCTAACTTTACAGCAATGTTAAATTAACATGAATTATAGTTATTTTTAAAGAAAAAAGTGTTGTTCGCAAGTTATTGTAAAATCATGTTAAATTAACATGAAACAACAATGAAGCAAAATCACTACTGAAATATGTAAAATCAACCTTGTTTTGAACGAATTTACATTGATTTTTTTTGTTTGTGTGTAGGGTATAATAAGTCACTAGTACTGGTGACTGTGTCAGTAGTGAAGCAGTACAGATTCACTAGTGACATTTCCTACAGGGTACAGGTGATGTATTTTTAACATGTATTTAAATGGAGATATTTTTGGTAAAAATAGAGCAAAAATAAATAAAAAAAAAAAAAAAACAAGAACCAAATACAAAACCCCTAGACAATTCTCCACCCAAAAAACACAAAGCTTATACTCTGCTTAAATCGAATTGTTATAAAAACGAAAAAGAGAAGAATTAAACCCTCTACGATATAAAAAACATGTTTCCTGGGTTTACTGTTAAGGGGGGTTTGTTAAAAAAAAAAAATATAAGAATTTAACCGCCTAAAGATACAACATAGATTTTTATCTGTTGGTATATGCATGATTTTGTGTGAACGTGTGTGAAGTTTGTTGCATGTATGAAGTACGTGTTGTATGTTGTAGGAATATGAATATACATATATTTCGCATTTATATCATGTGACACTTAGCAACAAAACCAACAATAACAAGATAGCATTCACATTTATTTGCATACAAACATACAGGGGGCACACAGCTTAGAATGATTCAGGAAACTGCAGCGAATAGTAGCGAAGGTTTGAATCATACAGAATGCAACTTCGAAAACTTAGACAAAAAGTTTACTACTTACGATTATTTTATGATTGTTGCATTAAGGATCTTCTTAGAGATATTTCAACTTATGATGTAACATCCACTGGGAAAATCTGGTGCATTCAATAACTGGGATTCGGCAAAAATTCAAAATCGAGAGATCCCAAGAGATCGTTCAGATCTTCGCTGATCTGTTGATTAAGGTATACAGCAGTATGCATTTTGCAAACAACGCTTTCTGTCTTCCAGTCATTTTGTCTTTGCGGGGAGTTTCGCTTTTCCGTTGAAAAGGGCCTGTTCGGAAATGCATTACTGCACTGCATCTGATGCGCATCTGTGATAAGTTTGCGATGCTCATGCAAATAAGCTGAAGCCGATGCTTGTTTGCTGAGCAGATTGGTTATATTTTTGAAAACAATATGCAGCAGCCATTTTTGTGTTGCGTGTTTTAGTTTTACTTGCTTTTGCTATGTAGTTTCGGGCAGCTGACATTTGCTGTGATGCTTACACGAACGAGCTGCGCATAAGATGCAAGGTGGTGGTTTGGGTTTTGGTCTACTACCCCAAGTCGCGGGAAGGGATATCCTAAAAATTCTACTCAAAGGTTGATTTTTCACCACTTGTGGGAGAGTTCAGCCTGAGGGAGGACCATCTCTAAGTGCTGTTGCAGCGGTGCTTAAATACCTTCAGTTTATTAACAAGGGGCGAGTGATTATTCTTGCCGGATTATGCATTCAAATTGCTACCTTGGTGTGCTGGTTGCTTATCCATGCTAAAGATCCACCATGAAATATGGTCATCTGGCAGGTACTCATGTTTATCTTTTTAGCATCTGTGGCATTCATGTTAATCTTCTGAGCAAAAAATTATGTGGTTAGTACGGCGATCGAACGGATAGTATTCGAACGGTTTTAACCGGTTATTTTAGTTTTGCCCTAATCGAATATTTTAAAATGTCTATTTTTCGAATATCGAATAAACCGGTTATTTTAGTAGAGTAATTTATATACGTTTTCCTTACTTTTACTGTAAACGTGCACGTAATTTAAGTATTTTTCTAATTGCATATTGGGCAAACTTAAACTTTTTATGAGGAACGTCAAAACAAAATGTAACAAAAGTCAAAAAACTTTATCAGCAATGTGAATACAAATCGCTTATATAAGCGTGTGTTTTTGTAAAAAAAAAACCAAAAACTATTCAAAATACCACAAAAAAAAATGTTCAGCTTAAAAAGTAATTAGCAATTGGACAGTATTCTAAATTTTTATAAAGATGTCATCTCTGGCGATATATCGAACTGATTTAAAAGACAATGGTGCTGAAAGGGCCCTAAAATGTTAAGTTGCAAAGGTTCTTCAACGTCACGACTTTTTAATCAACTTTAAATAGTCAACAAGCTTGACATAAATATACGCCAAGTAAAACTTGACTCTGTTCCAAGTAATTCTTAAGAGACTGCAAAACTCTTAAGAAGTTGTAGCATATCTTCATGCTATGGGAATATGGGAAAATTCATCAGTTTTATTTATTAAAAAACACCTAAAACTTTAAACAAAATTGAAGGAATCAAACAATACCATCGAAGGTTTTTAATTGTAATCGACGAATTAACAGATATTTCATATAAAAAGCATGTTCATATAACTATTCATTTCTATAATGCTGAAACAAAATAGTTTTAGTAAATAATTCTGGCTAAGAGGTTGTGTTATCAACTTTTAAAAAATATGGTTGAAGTCTAGTGATTCATATAGACATGATGTTGAAATTTTTGAGAATATGTCAAATAATAAATTTATAAAATTTTAAAAAATATAAACTTTAAGTTTGATAAATTTACTGGTCACGCTTTTTTTTTGATTCTATCGTCAAATATTTGTTAGAGGGAGTTTACACGGTGTCTATTCAGACATGTCTAACAAACACGTTTGTTTCGTTTGTAGGCGATCGGGATAGAGAAGAAAGAGGGGTTGCCAAACAGATATGAAATGAGTTTTCGTGTTTGTTTATATGAATTTCCATGTTTCTAATTTGTATGTATATGTATATTAGACTATTATACATGAAAACAGACATGTTTGGAAAGACCTCGTGAAAAGACAATAGGTTTTTAGAAGCATGTTCAAAAAAGAATGTCAAAAAGAGAATGTCAAAAACAGAAATGTCTGAAAAGACTCCGTGTAAACTCCCTCTTAGATATAAACATGCCTTAAGTCATATCACTCATTTGCTGCAAGACCGGCATAATTAAAAAAAATCCATTTCACATTATCTTCAAACTGGGAGAGTATTAAAGATATAAAGCTGAATTTAATACACAATATAAAGAAAAACAAAGCCAACAATTCTGCATCTCTAACTCCAAAATTTCATTTTTTGAGTTATGGCGGTCTTGCAGCAAATGAGCGATATCTACGTATTTTTTTTGATTTCTTTCCATTTTGAATTGTTTTGTTTTTTATTCAAATTAACTTTTTATTACAAAAACTAATTACATTTTTCGTTATTTCGTTATTTTGAAAATGCTTAACCGAAAACCGGGTTTCTTTAAATAGCAGCTATTCGGAATATTGGAAAACCGGGTTTTAAAAAAGGCGAATAATCGATCTCCCTAGTGGTTAGAGAGCAACATCGTTGTTTGCGATTTTCGGCATCAAATAAATGTCAAAAAAAAAATTTAAGAAAAACTCACTGTTTATTGTTGTTGTTTTTGTTTAAGCTTTGACATTGTTACAAGTAAAACTGGTGTTTATATTATAATTCTTATTAGCTAAACAGTTTTATTTGTATAATATCTTTAGTTTTTCTAAAATCTTTGGCCTAAGCAACCAGCCATCAACAATAAATTTCAGTTTATCAATAGTATTAAAGGGAATTTAGCACATTTAAACGAAACCTTGTTAAAAATTACACGTAATGGCCAAATTTATTCTAATATGATTAATTATGGATTTTACATATTAACTAGTGCAAAAAAAAACCTCAAACGCAAAATCAAAGATGATGGCCCGCCAGAAGCAGAAAGAAACTTTTCTGGCTGGAAAATAGCCAAAATATATAATAAATTAAATCGGAAAATCATCGAAGAGCCGATCTTCCACAATGCTAGGACAAGGACCGTCTAAGCAAAAATGTTCTCCGGGAAGGGGAACTGTTAAGCTTACTAACATGCGGCAGATTCAGTAAATCACTATTGATCTAGAAAAGAAGTATGCAAAAATGGACAGGTAATCACGATGAAGTTAATCCCCTTAATGTCTTCAAAAATTGAGAACTGGTCCTTTCTGGATTTGTCTGGATTGTTATAATCGCTAACATCCGAATAAAAAATTGTAAAATAATAAAAGAAGGTGCTAGTTTACATAATCTTGATCAAAGTATTGTTAGTTTTTGAAAAACATAAAATGAAGTGCGTTTTTAAGGTTTTATGTACAAAACCTTGTGATCGGACTTCAAATGGCGACGCAGCATCCGAAAACATGAAATGGGGGTATCCAGAGGCGTGGCAAATAAATTTGTGGAATTTTTTCAACTTATCTTTAATCATAGGGGGTGACTCGCTCAATTTTTTCAGTTATTTCCATATTTTTAGTTTTCTGAACTGAACCAACACAATGATCGGTTTGAAAACACAACTTCATGGATTATTATTCTTATTCCGATCCAATATGAAATAATTGGCGGCAAGAATTTGATGTCTGATTAAGAGTTATAAAAACCGATTTCCGAAGTATTCGAGATATCAATTTTTTTAAAAAGGCCGGTTTTCGAAGTATTCGAGAAAAGGGGTTTTTTGGTCTCGAATAATCGACTTTTTATTTTATTTAATTTTTTCGTTATCTTGCCTTCGATGACATTTTTAGTAACCCCTTTCGTTATTCACAACAGTGCCAAGCTATTGAACTTGCAGAAGAATTCTACAACACTGACTTTTTCATAATTCCCAGCAGTATGAGTTGTGCGACAGTTCTGACTTTGGCTTTGGTTTCTGGGTTACAACTCACCTCGGTTGAGTTGAAATTAAACAACTGCTAGTGATGAGTTATAAACATTTAATGTTTTTGTAAACAGCACTTATAAAGAGTTGTAAACCGTAATACCAAAACTGCAACTGTACTAGAATTGAGTTGTAAACCGTAATAAAAGAACCGGTTAGTGCTATCTTAAACAAAAATTCAAAACGCAGCTAAAAGGTCAAAAACAGGTTATAACCGTAACTTAAAAGAGGATTTTGACTACAGAGGTAAATTGTCTAACAGAACTTTAAAATAAGATCTCCTTTAAATGGCATTTCTGAAATCGAATGCCCCCTAAATCATTTGAGATGAGTTATGTTGAGTCCCTTTTAATTTATTTACCAACATTAAAAGAAAGTTTATGGGCACAAAGACTATTGCGGAAAGAAGTTTGTATGGGGGCTATATCAAACCTGTACTTTACATGGACAGACAACCAGCCGATCGGCATACAAAGAGGTGGGACTAGCACCAATCTTTCTTTAGTTTAACACACACCAGAGCAAACGCATAATGCCCTCTCCACTATTATGTTGTGGGTAATAAAAACATATTATATTTTTGTTTTATTAAACTGATCTCTATTTACATCTAACTTTTATTTTATATATCGGGTGATTTTTTAGCTATTATCTTTTTGGCAACACTGGTTTAAACAGCTGACGCACGTTTCGTGTTTTGTTTCACTGTCAAACATCTTCAGTTTTGTCTATAACTTAACCATGAATCGACTTACAAACGAACAACGCTGGCAAATTATTGAATTTTATTATCAAAATGCGTGCTCTGTTACGAAAGTTCATCGCGCGCTTCTTGTGTTCAGCAACGAAGCTCATTTTTGGCTCAATTGGTACGTTATTAAGCAGAATTATCGATTTTGGAGTGAAGATTAGCCAGAAGCATTGCAAGAACCACCAATGCATCCAGAAAAAGTCACAGTTTGGTGCGGTTTATGGGCTGGTGGCATCATTGGACCGTACTTCTTCAAAGATGATGCGAATCGTAACGCAACTGTGAATGATGAGCGCTACCGTGAGATGATATCCAAGTTTTTTTTGCCCAAAATGCAAGAGTGATTTGCATGACATGTGGTTTCAACAAGACGGTGCGGTGCCACAGGCCACACAGCACGCTTAACAATGGACTTATTGAGAGGCGAGTTCGGTGAACATTTTATTTCACGTTCTGGAACGCTCAATTGGCCGCCTAGATCGTGCGATTTAACGCCTTTAGACTATTTTTTGTGGGGCTATGTTTAAGCTCATGTCTATACACACATGCCCGCTTTAATTGACGCATTGGAAGACAACATTGAAGCATTTATTCATGAGATACCGGCCGAAATGTTGGAAAGAGTATGCCAAAATTGGACTAAGCGGATGGACCATTTGAGGCGCAGTCACGGTCAACATTTGCATGAAATAATCTTCAAACATTAAATTATATGGACCGTACTATCGATTCAAATAAAGATTTCATGAATTTTGCTAAATTGTATGTGTTTTTTTTTTAACTTTCCTATAGCTCTTAAAAAATCACCCATTAGTACATAATTTGCATAATGCGTTTTAGTTCTGAAGTACCAACGTACAAATTGTTTATTTGGTTTTACTTTTTTATTAAAAACGTAATTTAAAAAAACTGAAAAAGCGATTATTTGAAACCGGTGCTTAGTTACAAGACCGAAAAACTTAATTTTTTTAATAAGTCGAAAACCAGTTTTTTAAATATGGGTAATTCCAAAGTGTTGAACGTGACAGTCGTACTCATCAAAAATGCAATAACATTTTAAACAACAAATATTTTTACGTTCTCTTAACCCTTAAATTATAGAACTAAGAAAGCACTGTTATCTATGCGTAAGTTTATGGAGGGCGCGATTCTACGTCAAAGATAATGGCAAAAGATGTAGCGGTTCGAACGTGAAAAAATAGAAGTAGTTTTTGTGGCCATGTTTAAAAAGGCGTAATTCAGCGAAACCTGGCACAATTTTGTTGACAAACTACATTCAGAACTTTACTTTGCAATGAAATATTAAAATGTCTTTGGTTTGATTCTTAAATCTTCTGTATTTTTCATTTTTTAAGCCAAAATCTGGGTCGATACGTGACATTTCGAACGTGAAATTTAATAGCTTAACTGAATAATGATCAAAATAAAATAAAAATTTACCGTTAATCCGAATAACATATTTCTCTTTGAACTCTTCCTTGGATTACAGACCATGTAAGAAATTTTTTTTGGAATAATTTTTATTAAATATCAGCTCTTTTAAGAGAGATAAATATTAAATGAAACATACAAAAAAACATTCTCACATAATATGTATTGTAAGAAATTACGTTTGCACAACTTTGGAGTCTGATTGTTCATCTAAGTGAACAAATTTATGGGTAAATTTATAAAATTAGTAAAATCTAAATATTTCTCTATAACAATATCGTAAAATAATCAGCTTTTAATAACTTTTAAATTTTCGGTCACGGTGGACCTTTTGACGGAAATGCCCAAAAACGAATATTTGACAACTCTAATGCCTGATTAAAAAGTCAAAAATTAAGCCATACACAAGTCACGAATAAAGATATGCAATATATTTTATATTTGGAATACAAACTATTAACACTTACACTTCAACCCCTCCGATCAACCATATTTTTCTTTTTTGGGCTACACCCTGTACCAATAGCACTTGTAAACTGATGATACCTTTAAAATGTATGCGTTCTGTATATGATTTTGGTCTTTCTGTATTAAGTTGATGTCTACGATGACTATTCACAAAACAACACCCTCAAATTCAACTTTTTATTTTTCAAATGAAAAAAAAAAATACAAAAAGAAAAATTCTACTTGGGTTTTACCAACTAGTAGCCATATTTATAAATTCTCTTTTAAAGTTTTTTTCTTTTTTTTGAGATTCTTGTTTTCTTTTTTTTTGGTTTTTTGAAATTAAATGCTTAATTGATATTAGTTGTCTATTTAAATGACACTTGGAGATTTTAGTTGGTTTTATCAAACAACTTTATTTGTGTTAATTGAAGCAATTTTATCTTTGAGATGAAAAGATTATTTTTTTTTGAGTTTTCATTAAGTTTGAAATGAAGAAACAGAAAGATATAAATTAAATAAAAAAATGCTTGAGTAAGAAAAAGAATTTAAGAAGTTAAATAACAAGTAGGCAATCATATGTAGCAATAAAAAGCTACTTTATTGCTTTTCTTATCCAAAATCTAATCAAGAAATCTACACAAAAATTTAATTTTAAAAGATGGTGCTGTTTTACATATATTTCAAAACCAAACTTAATTTTACTACAGCCTTATTTCATTTATTCTCAGTGAGTAAGAATGGAAATTATCTTATCGTGTTGTATAGAAAATCTTGTAGAAACCTCATATCGCCCTGTTCATAACCTTCAAGTCGGTTAACATACAGCCATAGTGCTCTGAGCCGTGGAATCGGCAAATTCGGACTATCCGCCACACTTTCGCTCACAGGCCTGACTTCATCTGTAACGCTTCCAGTCTCTTCAAATATCTTAAAAATTTTGACCATTTCTTGTACCGTAGGTCGATTATGACGACATAAACACCCCGCAATACACGAAATGTGGTCACTAGTGTGACCGCAAGTTATATGGACAATTTTTTTTTTCGTATTTTTACTTAGCACACCCCTTAGAATGATTTCAAATTAGAAAAAAATATATATAAAAAATTTTAGATCGTTTGCATAGTTATTAGCCGTGCCTTGAGCCCACAAAATTTGCTAAACTGCTATTTTTCTCACTATGTGCTTAATTGTTGATAACTTCCGTAATATTTATTTTAGAGAAAAACCTTATTCACAAATATTCCAGAATGGGATATTTATTCTTACAACTGGCAAGAAAACTCTATGAAAAGGGATGCAAAGGATAATTTGTTAGTGGAAAATTTAAATGAAAACCATATTTATAGAAACATGCAATGTTAAAGAAATGGTTTATAAAGTAAAAGAAACTGAAAAATCATTTTATTCCACAGTTTGCGAAGCATTAAGAACTAAATTTTGTTTTGAAAATAAATCCTTAAAAGTGATAATCAACTTCACTCCAGAAAATATTGTTTTCCGAAAAACCAATAGCATAATACTGTTGTTATTAATGTTATTTACAGACGATTAAGAAAACCATAATAATATCAATTCTCAATTACGTGTTCTAGCGGATCTTTCAGCAATAAAGCATTTTAGAACTGAAAATATAGCCAACATAAGAAACAAAAATAATATACGAAAATAACATTTCACATATTGCTTATGGTATTTTATTTTATTCAATCCTTTACACGTAGAAACTGTTTCAAGTTTGATAAAAACTTAAGAACTATTAATATCAACTGGTAGTTGCTGTTGTAGTTATAATATTTCTTATGATCTCTTAAAGTAAATTTGCTTAATCTTATAACAATATTGTATAACAGAAATATTATTTACATGTGTGATTCAAATATAAATAAATACTGTTTTCTTTTAAATACTTAGATAAATGAATTCCAATAAAATGTTTTTTGCTCCTTTTATTTTCATATATTATTGCTTTTTAACAAAAAGTACCATTTGGTGGGAAAAATACTCTTATAGTTGAAGTTCAGTACATTTTCAAAATTTCAATTTTGCAACACTGTTAATATATACACCCAGAGAAAAAACAACAAAACCATTTTTAACAAATTTTAAACATATTATGTTAAATTTAAACAAATCATTGTCACCGACAACCATATTATGGTTAAATAAGATTCTTTAAAAATAGTTTTGTTGGTTGTGACCATAATAAAACATGTTTTTCTCTGCGTGTATGTAGATCTTTTTTTGTATTTAATTATAGACCTTATGAAATTTTTAAAAATGACATAATATCTATTTGCAAAGTGTCTTAATGCGCACGAGACATGGACATGGTCCATGGACACTATGATACTGGACGTTATGACATGCCCCCGTTTTGGACACGTTATCACACATTTTAAACTCATTTTATTGCATTAAAGACAGTTTGTTTCACTTTAACTGTTTATGGTTTTTAATCCAAATTTTGATATTTTTATTAGGCTAAAGTTCATCAAATTTAATTATACCCACACCACAATAGTGGAGATGGTATTATGCATTTGTGCTGATGTGTGTAACGCCTTAAAATTTGCATTTCAGTCACATCATCTTTTTTAAAAATACAAATAACGGTTATTTTGGAATATCTCAAAAACTGTTCTACTTTTGACAATTCTGACTTCAGATTCAGCGGAAAATTTTACATAAAGAAAATTTTACATAATGATTAACTAGCTGTCAGATTCATTTGGTCACGACTTTGTTGAAATTTTGTCACGTAGTGTTATCAATAATAATGTTTTCCAAAAGTTATTAATAAATTGTTTAAACAAAAAATTATTCAACAATTTTTGCGATAAGCTGTTATCTTTCTTAAACAAATTCTTAAACTATCGTATCGAATGTTTTCGCACACGATAGACACTTACGTATCGAATAAAAACTCGATAAATGTAATGTCGAGTTACTCGATAACGAATGCTATTATGTCAAATTCAATACATTTCATTCGATATCGAGTGTCATGATACCAAAATAAGTAATTGCGGTCAATTTTGCTCGATATCGTATGCGGTGATTAGACCCCTGATTTGGTGTATAAGATAAAAACAAGATGGGATTCAAGTAATAGGACTGAAGAAAAATTTATAAAATTATGATTTATAAAATGTATAAGAAAAAATTATGATTGGTTGAGTAAGACTGTTGAGTTCAAAAAAGATGATAAAAAAAAATCAAAAAATATTAATACAATACAAGGGTGACGCCATTTAGAATTTTATAATTCTGACAGAAAATTCGTAATCAGCGACCCAAAACTCCTCAAAAACGATATGTAATGCTAAGTTCATACTTGGGTTTTTAAACGCGTTTAAGCAAAATGTTGATTTAGCTAATCAAAACCGTTCACATTACATTTGAGATGATTAAGATGACAGATGATTAAGAAAAAAACACACAACAAACACACAAAAAAAATCAAACAAATTTATATTTCTTTAAAGTATTAAAAATGGATAAAAACACTTTTATAAAGTTATCAGAAAATTATTTTAATCATTTTAGTGATGAAATTGTGAAAATTTATGAATTATTTAAGGAAAATAAAAATAAAAACATTAAGCAGAAATCTTGGCCGGTTGTACACGACATGTTGGCGATTCTACATTATTAGGTATGTTCAGTGGATTCTATGTGGTTTATGAAGTGATTAAGTTGTAATCATTTCGATTTGAAGTGATTAACAAATCACTTCAATGTATGGGTAATCATCTCGATTTTGAAGTGATTAGAGCTTAATCACGTTCGAGCTGCTTAAACGCATTTAAGAAATCAAGTGTGAACATAGTATAACTTGATTATGATAAATAATACATGTTATTATACCCCAGGGGGTGGTCGATTAGCAGTGAAGATAGTGAATTTTCGCACATTTGACATAGAACTTGTAATCAGCGACCCCAAAAAGCCCCAAGATTCCAGTTTAGAGTGAATTACTTGAATTTTCGAATTTTGGCCAGCTTTTTGGCAATCGGCCGCACTGTGCGGCTGGAAGTCAATAGAACATAATGCAGCAACATTTATTTTAAGAAAAGAAATTATAAAAAGAACTGTTTCAAAATTACAAATTTATGATTTTTGCTATTTAAGACTTGAAAATAACCATTATTTCATTGAAAAGAAAGAATAAACAAAGTTATTGAAGAATAAATCCATAAACTTTGAACCTTAAAAAAACAGAAATGCTCAATGAAAACTTCTGCATATTTCTTGTGTTGCTACAGTGTTTGTAGACGCAAGCTGATACAGTAAAATCCCGATAATTCGTACCCCGATAAATCGTAATTCCCGATAATTTGGAATAAACTGTCGGTCCCTTGAAAAAGTCTCGTTAATTCGTAAAATTTCCATACATTTTGGTCCCCTCGCTAATTCGTAATTTTTTTCAATTAAAATCTTCTTTACCTCTTATAAATCGTAATTGTTTGCTTTTTACCACTTATAATTCGTAATAAAAACATGGAAAGAATGATTTTTTGCCGCTATTTTTTTTTTGCCTTGGTTTTAGCTTTTGCTTGTGTGTGTGTTTATTTTCTTAAGATCAATTCTTAATTCGTATTTATTTTATTTAAACCCCGTTAAATCGTTACCCCGCTAAATCGAAACCCCCTATAATTCGTAAGAAATGGCCGGTCCCTTGCGATTACGAATTACCGGGATTCTACTGTAATTTGATTTTTGTTTTCTTTTATTATTGCTTTTTAATTTTTTTTCTTTTAATAATTTCGAAAAATCTTAAACAAATTTCTCCACTTACCTCACGTCTGGATGTGCATCTAACATGGCTCTCATTAATGTTGTCCCTGATCTCGGAACACCACCAATAAATATTAATGGCATCTCTCTGTTATATGAATAAACTTTTCGATTGTCTCCTTCAACGTATTTCTGTAAATAAAAAAAAATAAAAAATTTATATTATCAAGAAAATGTTTATAATAAATATAAAGTAAATTGAGCTAATAGAATGGATATTTAAGAAAGAATAAAACTGAAATACCAAAAAAAAAAACGACATTATAAGATAAATTTGTGAACAGCGCCAAGCAAATGATATACAGCACAGGAGTATTAAGTGTCATCAGCTGCAAAATGAAGTGCTTTTTAAAGAAGTTTCATTGTTGTTACCCACTCACTCTTAAAGTGTAATAAATATACTTTCAATTGGGAATTCAAAAAAAAGAAAAAAGAAACTCATAAAAAACCCAAGACTGACACTTTTCTTCTTATTAGTCTTTATAGTATTCTCTGGACAAACACACAACGAACATAATTCAAATAGAAAAGTAGTTGATGGCTGTTTGCTTAAGAAAAAAAATAAAGAAAAAATGGTAACAAAATAGGGAATTTATATTTTAAAACTGTTGGTGTCATTTTGCCGTACAACAAAAGGTGCAAATACAACAATAGCAAAAAAAACATTACCACCTACAACAACACAAATAATTCTCAATTTAAGCAGGATAACATCCAGAATAAACAAACTGATTTATCAGGAGAGTTAAGATGAAACAACTACTTGGGTAACGTATTACTTCAAATACTTTCCCCTCGCCCACATTTAACTACTCCTCAGCAAAGGTATCACTAAGAGCTGAGCTGCATACTAAATGGAAAAAACACACTCCAGTTGTAAAATACAAAAAAAGAGAAAATTGAATTAATGTTTGCTAAAGAGTTATTTTATCTCAATTCTTTCCTTTTTTATACCAACTTTATTCATCCTTTTATCCTTTTTTCCAGCAAGTTAAATTATTAAAAAAAAACGCTGCTGTGGACCTTTATTTTAAAAAAATTTTGAAAAAAGAAAACAAGAAGCCAACAAACACTCAATCACACACCTAAAAAAAACCTACACGCACACACATACTTCCACCGGAACTTAAACTCTTGAAAGTATTAAAGGTGCATAAAATAAAACTAACAGAGAAGTATATGAAAAAAAAGAGGGAATATAAGACAAATAGTACTGAAAAAAAGAAATAAAGAAGTAAAAAGCAGCTCTAAACTTGGGGAAAAAATCTTCTCAAGTGTGCTGTTGTGTGCAACAAATTGAATCTCAGTGCTGCCATCAAAACATTACAGGACTCTTTTTTACAGTTATTATACTTTTGGTTTTAACTCTTTTTTACAGTGTAAGTAAGAGATTTAAATGAATGTCCCTTTTGCAAACTACTGATGAGATTTTGTGTTTGTAGGATAATGTTAACCCTTGAGCAGCCAATAGAGAAAAACTATTTTTAATATTTGTTTCTTTATTTAAGAAAGTTTAACAATTGTCTTAAGCCAAAAACAACTTTATAATACAAATATTAATTAAAGCTGTGCGAGTGAATGCTTTTTCACTTACGATTATGCACAATAATGCAGTATGTATTAAAACCAGTGTTCGGAAATAAACACGAAATATCGCTCCTTAGTGTTCGGTTCGATAGATTTGTGGAAAAAACAAATGCTAATAGTGTTTGTGTAGTAAATCATTAAAAAAATAACGTTTCCCTGTTTGTCATCTTCGCACACAAAAGTAGTACTGTTCTTATCCAACTCAACAAGGATAAGAATGCTTAATTCCGTTCGGTTTTCTAAAAAAACTAAAAAAATTTTCCAAAAACAAAATACACATGCGAAAGAAAACAAAAAGCCAGCAAAATAATTTTATGCCAACAAAACATGTACACAATACACACACAACCTATTCGTGCTGCGGTCGTTGCTAATAGGGAATGGTAAATCGATTTCGATTCCAATCGAAAATCGATTTTATGGTATCGATATTTTGCAATCTAATCAACGTATGCGATTTTATACTGAAATCGATTATTGGGCTTTTAAACTCTATTTTTTTTTTTAATCAAAATTTTGGGAATTTTTAATTTTAATCTTAATTAAATCGATAAATTATGTGCATGCACAGTAAAACTTATTTTTATTGTGCGTGCGTTTGTCTGTAGGTATGCTAATGTAGTTTTCCAAGTCGATAGGTGTTGTTTTTTGTGTATTTATCTATTAGTACCCTTGGTATACTTACAACTTTAATATCAGGGCTCTTGTTCTTTAGAAATTAAAGTCATCAATGGACAGTGAACAATACAGTACTAAACATATCGTTTTATAGAAACACAACAGGTGAATTAAGCCATGGCATTCCTGAGCGATATTTTAATCTAGTTATTAGCAGTAGTATATTTAGGATGGTCCTAATCCACTTTTTCCATACAAATTTGGGATCATCCATAGATGGGAGTATGTATACATTTCTAATTTGAATTGGTATAAATATGTTGTATTTGGATCCATAGAAAATATGATTCATGCCTGGATTTGAGTAAGTAGTTCTAATTGTGTAAGCAAAATCCGTCCGTCCGTCTGAATGGCTGGTTTAAAAATAAAATGATTTGTGTTTGCATCTTTAAAAAAAATTTTTTTGTATGTAACAAATGAGAATAAGTTAAACCCGTGTTTCCATCCCTGGGATGAAACTTTTTTTGTAATATTAAACCTTTTTAATTTTCGAATGTGGGATGATGCCTACGCTACGGTGGTTTGAGTCGGCATATATGATCGGTTGGTCGGTTTGCTACGGTTGAGTTAATTAAGGTCATTAATTCATCTTTCACTATGTGTGTGAATGTTAATGCAACATTAATATGTTTAAGTTAGTTTCTTATTGGGGTCATCCCAGCACTACATTATATGTCTTATGAGATGACTGAGCCGTATATGTGTGTATATTAGACTACCTGATCCATTTTAATTAAATGGACTACTCCCTGGACTGGTTCCAATGTAATGCAAGCATGGACCATATCATTCTTAAAAATTGTTTGTAGTAAGACGACATGTCTTCGATTTTTAACTACTTGTAATCCACAGCTGGGGTTATATGGTCCTGCCATAGCACATCGTAATGTTAAATAGACCATGTTTTTACCTACGTTGGGGTTACTTTTGGACTAGTCCTAGTCCCTTGTGGGGGGGGGGCTACCTTTTACACGCGTGTTTGTACTAGTCCTATCATTTACAGGGTTGCAATTTGCTAGCACCTCCACTTCTATTGTCTGTGTATGTGTGTACGTGAATGTGGTTATCGTGGCTGTGTGTGTGTGTGTGTGTGTGTGTGTGTGTGTGTATATATGCGACTGTCGTGGTTGAGGTGCAGGGTCTTTGTTGGATGTTCGTAAAGAGTAGGGTGTGTGTAGATACAACCATGTCGAATGGTCTTTTTTATGTAATATGAAACTTTTTTATTTTTCAAATGAGTTGTACATACGTGACAAATTTAAGTTTCATAAAGTCTCAAAATTCTTGGAAATACAAAGAAATTTGAGTATTAGTTGAGCAGATGTGTAGGTGTTTAGAATTCTTAAAAAACCAAAACAAAAAAATAACTTAATAAATATTTTATAGAATCAGCTAATTGCTCCTTTTCACAATTATCTTTTTTATGTAATATAAAACCTTTTTATTTTTTCAAATGAATTCTACATTTATTCGTAATAAAAATTCATATCGAATTTCATCAAACAAATGTGCTATACAATTATTTAAGAGCCGTATATTTGAAGAGATTGTTGAATCTTCCTTTGATGCTAACCCTTCAACATATAAGAGACTTTCATGTGGTAATACGTATAAATCCTAAATTTGGATTGGCTATACGAATTTCATCATTATTCTTAAACGATTGTAAATATGATGAGTAGCTATGATACTCCTTTTTGATGATTGAATTGTCGAATTGAGGTTTTTGTAAAACAACAATTAAATGATTCATTTTTTTAAAATGTTTTAATCGAAATCCCAAGTTTTTTAAAAATTCTTGATTATTCTCGCTTAGACTAAGTCTTAAAGTTTTTTTCAGCTTCTTGTTCCTTTGAACGTAAATGTGTGAATGATGACTCCTTATACAAATCACTTGTATTTTTATTACTATTGTTATTATTATTATTGAATATAATCATTCTTTTATACTGGTTTTAAATGTAATCGTATAGATATTTTCTCCTCACGAAAATTTATTAAATTTCCGTCTTGATCGATTACTTTTAAAACTAAAGTGTTTATACTTTTAGTGTTAACGGGTAAATATATAACATTAGCCGGTGTCTCTGTTATTTTATAGCCGGGACTGACAACAAGCGAAAACTGATGAAGGGTATGCGCAGATGTGCTATTTATATAGGATCCGTTAACAATATTACATTCAACTATAATATTGTTTATTTTTGTAATCTCTATAGTTTTATCTGAAAAATGTTCTTGATTCTTTTCCAAAATTTTCTTACTAAAACCCAATAGGGAACCGATTGATCGCTCCTTGTTAAAATAAATTGTATCGGTTGTACATTTTATAGACGTTTGTAAAGTATTATAATTAGCTTCAATAATAAGATTTCCTCTTGGATTAAGGGTGTTATATTTATCTATAATCAAATCAGCTATATCCGAGAATTCATATGATCCAACAGGTATAACTATTTCATAATCACCAATATGAAATCTATTGTTATCAACATTTGGTATAGAATGATAGGTATCAAGACTAATTAATCCGCAAACGTAATTTCCATCAAGTTGAATGGGGGAAAATAGTTGGCAACTAGAAGTGAAGTATCACCATTTAATGTTAGCGTTATTGACATCTTAAAGTTCGGTGTATTAATAAATTAAAAAATTTTTAATGCTCTTTATATAGGAGACGAATCGTTTACATTTATCCAAGAGTTATGATCTGATGTAAATCCCAACCATTTAACATATAACATATTTCCTCTTCTTCTTAAAATATTTTCAACCAAATACGTTTCTGGATATTTAGTTTTCATTAGTTCAAAATCATAAAAACCACCTTTAATATCATGTCCTTTATAATCTTTTAGTATATAAGTGGTAGGACTTGTGTATCTTACAGTTTTAACTTTAAAGATTTCTGTAGTCCAATTCGGTGTATAACCTTTTTCAAACACATGTTTATATTTACTTATTCGAACATTATCACCAACTTTAAACTTCGGTCTTTTAAACACTTTTAAATTGTTGTAGACTGTATCCAATAGTGATTTTTCATTTGATAAATTTACTTGATTTGGTGTCATTTTTATTGTTCTATGATAAGTATTATTATATTTATTAACAAGTTCTTGATAAATGTGTATCCATTTATATGTTCCTTGATAACTAAATTCTTCCAATTGCTTTAAGTCTTTGCAATATGATCTTCTAAGCCGCAAAATTTTAATTATATATCAGCAGGGGAGTGGTATACTCATAGAACGCCAATATTAAATATAACATATCTTAAAAACTGTTATATTGATAATTTTATAACTTGATAGGAGTCAACCTTATAGTTAGTTATACCTTTGAAAATAAAAATAAAAAATTAATACCACTCGTGGGATACAAAATATAAAATATCGCGTAACTGAAGAACTATTATAGCTAGAGTCTTTAAACGTGGCTAAAGCCAATATTATAGTAAATTATAAATTTTAAAATAAAAATGGGCGAAAGAACAATTATCAATTCACAAAATCTGTTTTAAAAATTTTTTTATTAATTTTATTTCGATGAGGGTAGCAAAGCGCACCGGGTTTAAGCTAGTATGAAATAAAATAATGCAAGAATTTAAACTTAGAAAAAAAATATTTTTTAAAATCTGCTAATTGTTCCTTTTCATAATTGTCTTTTTCGTGTAATATGAAACCTTTTTATTTGTCGAATGAATTCTACATTTGTACGTGATAAATTTATTTTGTGTTTGTATGGAAATATGATTTTATAAAAAAAGAAACTATGTTTTTGAATTAGAAAATAAAACAAATAGTTTGATAGATGTTTATGTTTATGTTTTCATTTTATTAAAATTACAATATTTACATTTAGTTAAATTATATACATTATTATTATTATAATATTCCATGATTTCTTTAGCTTCTTCTATGACAGATTCTTTTGTGTTCTTAAAGCGGGGAACAGGAACAAGTATCTAGATCACACGTATTATTTTCATCTAACCAAGCATAATTATTGTAATGTTCTCCATATCGATTAGTTATTGTTTGAAATTTGTTTTCTATCCTCCTGATATGATTTAATGTTCATAATTTTATTTTTATGTTTATCAAAAATAACGTTAGAAATTTGTTTGAAATTTTTTTTTTGTTAATTTATTTATTTAATGTGTTAATCTCTTTAATAATCATTGTTGGAGATGTTATTATATACTTATTTGTAATGTTTGTGAATAATCGTTAATATTGATTGTTCTTCCTTCTATTTATATCATTTTGAATACGTTCGAAGTGGACTTGTTTCAAAGTCACTATATCTATCATTATAGTATATATAGGATGATTTCATAGTATAATGAAATTTATAAAAATACTTGCTTACTAATATTAATACATTGAATCTAAAGTCATTTATACTTAATTTACTAGTTACACATTGCTTAACGCCCTTAATTCTTTTAATTTCCTTATATTCTCTATCAATTTTCACTGAGTACACTTTAGCTCTTAACCCAATGAATTCCTTAATAATATTACCATTACACTCATCCTTCATCATCCCTAAAACTTTTTTATTAAGAAGTGGGATATTGTAGACATTATCTATCGGATATGCAGATGTATCAAAATGAGTATTTATGTCATTTTTAATATCTCTGTATAGATCATCTGTTTTAATGTCGTAAATAAAGGAATCAGTATCCATATAATTGAGTTTAATGTTTTCACGATATTTAGGCTTTATGTAATCATAATGAAAACTATACATTTTAAATTTGGATATTTCTAAGACTGCAAATCCAACATAAATAGGTTTGTTGTATTCAGTTTTAATTCTATTCATTTGGATAGCATGCATATCTTCATGAATTTGAAGTGAACTATGGAAATTTGGTTTAGCTATAAGAGCACGGGCTCCTAAACGTTTACCTCTATTCTCCCATTGACATACTATTTTAATGTCTTTCCTCTTATCAACATTTTCCATAGTTTTCCCGTATACTGCATTATTCAACAATTTAAAAAAATTTTGTTCAAATGAATTTTTTGCTAGTGTTCTGTGATGGTTATTTAAATCAATATATTTTTGTAACCAATTTGATTGGTCAAATTGAAGAATTCTATGTATTTTCTTTAAAACTAAACCATGTTGAATACATTGCTGAAGATTTCGATAATGTATTATGTAATTAGTTCTACTATTTAAATCAGTTATTAGTTTCTTTTGTTTCATGGTTTCAATTTTTTTATTCTCAGCACAAAATGGTAAATCATTATGATAGTCGTGTAATGTAGATGGATATTCTAGATCTACCTCTAATATATATCCTAATGGAGAATCTTTTGCTATATTATTAACGTTGAAATGGTTATAATTTTCAACCCATTTAAAATTTTTATAGGGGAGGTATTGTGACATTGCATAGCCATATAAGTTATTAACATCTAAATATATTAAGTAGTTTGATTCTTTGTTAGAATCATAATCACTAATATATTTGTTATTAGCAATTGAATGTCGATTAGAACATTGAACAATACCTCCCCTAATGCCCCGAAGGACAAAATTATATATATTAATTTCAGTCAACAACTCCAATTCTATTGCAGTTGTTTTCAACATTGCATCCCAGGATAAACCTGGGATAGTATAATATTGACATGGATTTAATAATTTTATTCAATTATAAGTAAGATTTTATATAAAACAGATCGAAAGCAGATGTAAAGCAGATCGAAAGTAGATCAGAAGCAGATATAAAGCAGAGCACAGCAATATGCGAATAGTTAAACAAACGAAACAAATTGTTATTAGAAATGCTGATGTTGAAAAAGAAAAAAAATCTAAAATTGTACATAGCACACTATTACCAAACACAATAAGAGCGTTAATTGTTGGACCATCAAACTGTGGTAAGACTAATGTAATGATTAGTCTTATAGAAAGTCCTAATGGTCTTTGTTTCAAAAACATATACATATATTCTAAATCCTTATATCAACCGAAATATTGTTATTTAAGAAAACTTATTAAACCCATAAAAGATATAAATCTATTTACATTCTCGGAAAATGAAAAAGTTTTAAGTCCAGCTAAAGCAAATCCACACTCTATAATAATATTCGATGATGTAATTTGTGGTATACAAGACACTGTAAGAGATTACTTTTGTATGGGTAGATATAAACATATAGATTGTATTATGTCAAACATCTACGAAAATTCCTAAACATTTGAAACGTGATAATGCAAATATGATTATAATATTTAAACAAGATGAAATGAATTTAAAGCATATATATAATGATCATGTTATCGGTGATATGTCATTTAAACAGTTTATAACAATTTGTAAGGAATGTTGGAAAGATAATTATGGTTTTGTTGTTGTCAGTAAGGACGATCCAATTAATGGCGGTCGTTATAGGAAGGAATTTTATAATTTTATTCAATTATAAGTAAGATTATATATAAAACAGATCGAAAGCAGATATAAAGCAGATCAAAAGCAGATGCAAAGCAGATCAAAAGCAGATACAAAGCAGATCAAAAGCAGATACAAAGCAGATCAAAAGCAGATACAAAGCAGATCAAAAGCAGATCAAAAGCAGATACAAAGCAGATCAAAAGCAGATACAAAGCAGATCAAAAGCAGATACAAAGCAGATCAAAAGCAGATCAAAAGCAGATCAAAAGCAGATTCAAAGCAGATCAAAAGCAGATACAAAGCAGATCAAAAGCAGATACAAAGCAGATCAAAAGCAGATACAAAGCAGATCAAAAGCAGATCAAAAGCAGATACAAAGCAGATCAAAAGCAGATACAAAGCAGATCAAAAGCAGATACAAAGCAGATCAAAAGCAGATCAAAAGCTGATCAAAAGCAGATCAAAAGCAGGTCGAAAGCAGATCAAAAGCTGATTAAAAGCAGATCGAAAGCAGATTAGGTGTAATAAAACCTATATTTTGTATCTAATTTGGAAACTTTGGCACTTGCCGTTCTCCAGATATACAGAAAAACAAATAAAAACAACAACAAGGCTTTTTTGGGGTAAGATTAGAGTTAATTGTGGTTTTTTTTTTTTTTTTTGTTTAATATTTTTATTAAATAAATATGGTTTGAAATAAAAACAACATTTTAATGTCTTATTTTTTCATAATTTTTTTATTTACAATTTTTTTATTATCTAAAAAACTTAAAATTAATTAAAATCTATATTTACATTGAGAAGAATGTCGTTATCCTCTTCCATAGGTCCAGAATAGTAATTTATTCTATAATGACCCCATGCAAAAGTATCAACGCCATTATCTCTAATAAATCTCTTATCATCTAAATAACTTAATGTTAGTTTTCTTATATTTTGAGTATAAATTTGATGTATCTTAGATCTAAATATATACATTGAATTATAGTATAATTTTTTTTCTAAAAGACATTTTCTAAAGTCATTTATACTTAATTTACTGGTTACACAATGCTTAACGCCCTTAATTCTTTTAATTTCCTTATCTTCTCTATCAATTTTCACTGAGTACATTTTAGCTCTTAACCCAATGAATTCCTTAATAATTTTACCATTACACTCATCCTTCATCATCCCTAAAACTTTTTTATTAAGAAGTGGGATATTGTAGACATTATCTATCGGATATGCAGATGTATCAAAATGAGTATTTATGTCATTTTTAATATCTCTGTATAGATCATCTGTTTTAATGTCGTAAATAAAGGAATCAGTATCCATATAATTGAGTTTAATGTTTTCACGATATTTAGGCTTTATGTAATCATAATGAAAACTATACATTTTAAATTTGGATATTTCTAAGACTGCAAATCCAACATAAATAGGTTTGTTGTATTCAGTTTTAATTCTATTCATTTGGATAGCATGCATATCTTCATGAATTTGAAGTGAACTATGGAAATTTGGTTTAGCTATAAGAGCACGGGCTCCAAAACGTTTACCTCTATTCTCCCATTGACATACTATTTTAATGTCTTTCCTCTTATCAACATTTTCCATAGTTTTCCCGTATACTGCATTATTCAACAATTTAAAAAAATTTTGTTCAAATGAATTTTTTGCTAGTGTTCTGTGATGGTTATTTAAATCAATATATTTTTGTAACCAATTTGATTGGTCAAATTGAAGAATTCTATGTATTTTCTTTAAAACTAAACCATGTTGAATACATTGCTGAAGATTTCGATAATGTATTATGTAATTAGTTCTACTATTTAAATCAGTTATTAGTTTCTTTTGTTTCATGGTTTCAATTTTTTTATTCTCAGCACAAAATGGTAAATCATTATGATAGTCGTGTAATGTAGATGGATATTCTAGATCTACCTCTAATATATATCCTAATGGAGAATCTTTTGCTATATTATTAACGTTGAAATGGTTATAATTTTCAACCCATTTAAAATTTTTATAGGGGAGGTATTGTGACATTGCATAGCCATATAAGTTATTAACATCTAAATATATTAAGTAGTTTGATTCTTTGTTAGAATCATAATCACTAATATATTTGTTATTAGCAATTGAATGTCGATTAGAACATTGAACAATACCTCCCCTAATGCCCCGAAGGACAAAATTATATATATTAATTTCAGTCAACAACTCCAATTCTATTGCAGTTGTTTTCAACATTGCATCCCAGGATAAACCTGGGGTAGTATAATATTGACATGGATCTAAATTATAAATGTTTGCACAAACTTTACGGAAATTTTCAAATATATCGCAAAGTAAAAGAATATCTACTTTTAAATATAAAAGTAGATAATCTTTTAATGTTCTACATTTAAATGTTTTCCATACTTTTTGTGCATGTTCATAATCCTCCACACTACACGACTCATTATTTAATTTATTGAAAAATATTGACCGAGGTGGTAATTGAATTTCTTCAAGACGATTCATCGAATCTAAATAATCATACGGAAAGACACCCTTACGTTTCATTAAATTAAATTCTTCATCATTTGGATAGCTTGATTTTACTACCGTTAAATCACTGTCGGACAAATAACTTGCTAATTTTGCTATACTCGATGGCATAAACCTAAATGAACCGAGAAAACGTAACTCAATTGTATCTTTTTCATTTATAGAAATTCTTTTTGATATAGACACATAAAGCTCCTTATTTAAAGGTATAATATTTATATCGCCTTCAATTGTTGAAAGCTCTCTTACAAACAGATGGCAATAATATGCCGAAAGATTATGAAAGAATATAGGGATGAAATTTGCAATTTGATATTCTAAATTACATTGATTATGAGCAGCACCCCTATATTGACCAGTTAGATGACAATGGTCAGCTACTTTATCTTCATTAGATAAAGATTTCGTACAAATATAACAAGTCTTGCTTTCATAATGTTGTATCTGTTGCAGGGGTGTTAAGGAATTCATTGGGTTAAGAGCTAAAATGTACTCAGTGAAAATTGATAGAGAAGATAAGGAAATTAAAAGAATTAAGGGCGTTAAGCATTGTGTAACCAGTAAATTAAGTATAAATGACTTTAGAAAATGTCTTTTAGAAAAAAAATTATACTATAATTCAATGTATATATTTAGATCTAAGATACATCAAATTTATACTCAAAATATAAGAAAACTAACATTAAGTTATTTAGATGATAAGAGATTTATTAGAGATAATGGCGTTGATACTTTTGCATGGGGTCATTATAGAATAAATTACTATTCTGGACCTATGGAAGAGGATAACGACATTCTTCTCAATGTAAATATAGATTTTAATTAATTTTAAGTTTTTTAGATAATAAAAAAAATTGTAAATAAAAAAATTATGAAAAAAGAAGACATTAAAATGTTGTTTTTATTTCAAACCATATTTATTTAATAAAAATATTAAACAAAAAAAAAAAAAAAACCACAATTAACTCTAATCTTACCCCAAAAAAGCCTTGTTGTTGTTTTTATTTGTTTTTCTGTATATCTGGAGAACGGCAAGTGCCAAAGTTTCCAAATTAGATACAAAATATAGGTTTTATTACACCTAATCTGCTTTCGATCTGCTTTTAATCAGCTTTTGATCAGCTTTTGATCTGCTTTCGACCTGCTTTTGATCTGCTTTTGATCAGCTTTTGATCTGCTTTTGATCTGCTTTGTATCTGCTTTTGATCTGCTTTGTATCTGCTTTTGATCTGCTTTGTATCTGCTTTTGATCTGCTTTTGATCTGCTTTGTATCTGCTTTTGATCTGCTTTGTATCTGCTTTTGATCTGCTTTGTATCTGCTTTTGATCTGCTTTGCATCTGCTTTTGATCTGCTTTATATCTGCTTTCGATCTGTTTTATATATAATCTTACTTATAATTGAATAAAATTATTAAATTCCTTCCTATAACGACCGCCATTAATTGGATCGTCCTTACTGACAACAACAAAACCATAATTATCTTTCCAACATTCCTTACAAATTGTTATAAACTGTTTAAATGACATATCACCGATAACATGATCATTATATATATGCTTTAAATTCATTTCATCTTGTTTAAATATTATAATCATATTTGCATTATCACGTTTCAAATGTTTAGGAATTTTCGTAGATGTTTGACATAATACAATCTATATGTTTATATCTACCCATACAAAAGTAATCTCTTACAGTGTCTTGTATACCACAAATTACATCATCGAATATTATTATAGAGTGTGGATTTGCTTTAGCTGGACTTAAAACTTTTTCATTTTCCGAGAATGTAAATAGATTTATATCTTTTATGGGTTTAATAAGTTTTCTTAAATAACAATATTTCGGTTGATATAAGGATTTAGAATATATGTATATGTTTTTGAAACAAAGACCATTAGGACTTTCTATAAGACTAATCATTACATTAGTCTTACCACAGTTTGATGGTCCAACAATTAACGCTCTTATTGTGTTTGGTAATAGTGTGCTATGTACAATTTTAGATTTTTTTTCTTTTTCAACATCAGCATTTCTAATAACAATTTGTTTCGTTTGTTTAACTATTCGCATATTGCTGTGCTCTGCTTTATATCTGCTTCTGATCTACTTTCGATCTGCTTTACATCTGCTTTCGATCTGTTTTATATAAAATCTTACTTATAATTGAAAAAAATTATTAAATCCATGTCAATATTATACTATCCCAGGTTTATCCTGGGATGCAATGTTGAAAACAACTGCAATAGAATTGGAGTTGTTGACTGAAATTAATATATATAATTTTGTCCTTCGGGGCATTAGGGGAGGTATTGTTCAATGTTCTAATCGACATTCAATTGCTAATAACAAATATATTAGTGATTATGATTCTAACAAAGAATCAAACTACTTAATATATTTAGATGTTAATAACTTATATGGCTATGCAATGTCACAATACCTCCCCTATAAAAATTTTAAATGGGTTGAAAATTATAACCATTTCAACGTTAATAATATAGCAAAAGATTCTCCATTAGGATATATATTAGAGGTAGATCTAGAATATCCATCTACATTACACGACTATCATAATGATTTACCATTTTGTGCTGAGAATAAAAAAATTGAAACCATGAAACAAAAGAAACTAATAACTGATTTAAATAGTAGAACTAATTACATAATACATTATCGAAATCTTCAGCAATGTATTCAACATGGTTTAGTTTTAAAGAAAATACATAGAATTCTTCAATTTGACCAATCAAATTGGTTACAAAAATATATTGATTTAAATAACCATCACAGAACACTAGCAAAAAATTCATTTGAACAAAATTTTTTTAAATTGTTGAATAATGCAGTATACGGGAAAACTATGGAAAATGTTGATAAGAGGAAAGACATTAAAATAGTATGTCAATGGGAGAATAGAGGTAAACGTTTAGGAGCCCGTGCTCTTATAGCTAAACCAAATTTCCATAGTTCACTTCAAATTCATGAAGATATGCATGCTATCCAAATGAATAGAATTAAAACTGAATACAACAAACCTATTTATGTTGGATTTGCAGTCTTAGAAATATCCAAATTTAAAATGTATAGTTTTCATTATGATTACATAAAGCCTAAATATCGTGAAAACATTAAACTCAATTATATGGATACTGATTCCTTTATTTACGACATTAAAACAGATGATCTATACAGAGATATTAAAAATGACATAAATACTCATTTTGATACATCTGCATATCCGATAGATAATGTCTACAATATCCCACTTCTTAATAAAAAAGTTTTAGGGATGATGAAGGATGAGTGTAATGGTAATATTTTTAAGGAATTCATTGGGTTAAGAGCTAAAGTGTACTCAGTGAAAATTGATAGAGAAGATAAGGAAATTAAAAGAATTAAGGGCGTTAAGCAATGTGTAACTAGTAAATTAAGTATAAATGACTTTAGATTCAATGTATTAATATTAGTAAGCAAGTATTTTTATAAATTTCATTATACTATGAAATCATCCTATATATACTATAATGATAGATATAGTGACTTTGAAACAAGTCCACTTCGAACGTATTCAAAATGATATAAATAGAAGGAAGAACAATCAATATTAACGATTATTCACAAACATTACAAATAAGTATATAATAACATCTCCAACAATGATTATTAAAGAGATTAACACATTAAATAAATAAATTAACAAAAAAAAAATTTCAAACAAATTTCTAACGTTATTTTTGATAAACATAAAAATAAAATTATGAACATTAAATCATATCAGGAGGATAGAAAACAAATTTCAAACAATAACTAATCGATATGGAGAACATTACAATAATTATGCTTGGTTAGATGAAAATAATACGTGTGATCTAGATACTTGTTCCTGTTCCCCGCTTTAAGAACACAAAAGAATCTGTCATAGAAGAAGCTAAAGAAATCATGGAATATTATAATAATAATAATGTATATAATTTAACTAAATGTAAATATTGTAATTTTAATAAAATGAAAACATAAACATAAACATCTATCAAACTATTTGTTTTATTTTCTAATTCAAAAACATAGTTTCTTTTTTTATAAAATCATATTTCCATACAAACACAAAATAAATTTATCACGTACAAATGTAGAATTCATTCGACAAATAAAAAGGTTTCATATTACACGAAAAAGACAATTATGAAAAGGAACAATTAGCAGATTTTAAAAAATATTTTTTTTCTAAGTTTAAATTCTTGCATTATTTTATTTCATACTAGCTTAAACCCGGTGCGCTTTGCTACCCTCATCGAAATAAAATTAATAAAAAAATTTTTAAAACAGATTTTGTGAATTGATAATTGTTCTTTCGCCCATTTTTATTTTAAAATTTATAATTTACTATAATATTGGCTTTAGCCACGTTTAAAGACTCTAGCTATAATAGTTCTTCAGTTACGCGATATTTTATATTTTGTATCCCACGAGTGGTATTAATTTTTTATTTTTATTTTCAAAGGTATAACTAACTATAAGGTTGACTCCTATCAAGTTATAAAATTATCAATATAACAGTTTTTAAGATATGTTATATTTAATATTGGCGTTCTATGAGTATACCACTCCCCTGCTGATATATAATTAAAATTTTGCGGCTTAGAAGATCATATTGCAAAGACTTAAAGCAATTGGAAGAATTTAGTTATCAAGGAACATATAAATGGATACACATTTATCAAGAACTTGTTAATAAATATAATAATACTTATCATAGAACAATAAAAATGACACCAAATCAAGTAAATTTATCAAATGAAAAATCACTATTGGATACAGTCTACAACAATTTAAAAGTGTTTAAAAGACCGAAGTTTAAAGTTGGTGATAATGTTCGAATAAGTAAATATAAACATGTGTTTGAAAAAGGTTATACACCGAATTGGACTACAGAAATCTTTAAAGTTAAAACTGTAAGATACACAAGTCCTACCACTTATATACTAAAAGATTATAAAGGACATGATATTAAAGGTGGTTTTTATGATTTTGAACTAATGAAAACTAAATATCCAGAAACGTATTTGGTTGAAAATATTTTAAGAAGAAGAGGAAATATGTTATATGTTAAATGGTTGGGATTTACATCAGATCATAACTCTTGGATAAATGTAAACGATTCGTCTCCTATATAAAGAGCATTAAAAATTTTTTAATTTATTAATACACCGAACTTTAAGATGTCAATAACGCTAACATTAAATGGTGATACTTCACTTCTAGTTGCCAACTATTTTCCCCCATTCAACTTGATGGAAATTACGTTTGCGGATTAATTAGTCTTGATACATATCATTCTATACCAAATGTTGATAACAATAGATTTCATATTGGTGATTATGAAATAGTTATACCTGTTGGATCATATGAATTCTCGGATATAGCTGATTTGATTATAGATAAATATAACACCCTTAATCCAAGAGGAAATCTTATTATTGAAGCTAATTATAATACTTTACAAACGTCTATAAAATGTACAACCGATACAATTTATTTTAACAAGGAGCGATCAATCGGTTCCCTATTGGGTTTTAGTAAGAAAATTTTGGAAAAGAATCAAGAACATTTTTCAGATAAAACTATAGAGATTACAAAAATAAACAATATTATAGTTGAATGTAATATTGTTAACGGATCCTATATAAATAGCACATCTGCGCATACCCTTCATCAGTTTTCGCTTGTTGTCAGTCCCGGCTATAAAATAACAGAGACACCGGCTAATGTTATATATTTACCCGTTAACACTAAAAGTATAAACACTTTAGTTTTAAAAGTAATCGATCAAGACGGAAATTTAATAAATTTTCGTGAGGAGAAAATATCTATACGATTACATTTAAAACCAGTATAAAAGAATGATTATATTCAATAATAATAATAACAATAGTAATAAAAATACAAGTGATTTGTATAAGGAGTCATCATTCACACATTTACGTTCAAAGGAACAAGAAGCTGAAAAAAACTTTAAGACTTAGTCTAAGCGAGAATAATCAAGAATTTTTAAAAAACTTGGGATTTCGATTAAAACATTTAAAAAAATGAATCATTTAATTGTTGTTTTACAAAAACCTCAATTCGACAATTCAATCATCAAAAAGGAGTATCATAGCTACTCATCATATTTACAATCGTTTAAGAATAATGATGAAATTCGTATAGCCAATCCAAATTTAGGATTTATACGTATTACCACATGAAAGTCTCTTATATGTTGAAGGGTTAGCATCAAATGAAGATTCAACAATCTCTTCAAATATACGGCTCTTAAATAATTGTATAGCACATTTGTTTGATGAAATTCGATATGAATTTTTATTACGAATAAATGTAGAATTCATTTGAAAAAATAAAAAGGTTTTATATTACATAAAAAAGATAATTGTGAAAAGGAGCAATTAGCTGATTCTATAAAATATTTATTAAGTTATTTTTTTGTTTTGATTTTTTAAGAATTCTAAACACCTACACATCTGCTCAACTAATACTCAAATTTCTTTGTATTTCCAAGAATTTTGAGACTTTATGAAACTTAAATTTGTCACGTATGTACAACTCATTTGAAAAATAAAAAAGTTTCATATTACATAAAAAAGACCATTCGACATGGTTGTATCTACACACACCCTACTCTTTACGAACATCCAACAAAGACCCTGCACCTCAACCACGACAGTCGCATATATACACACACACACACACACACACACACACACACACACACACAGCCACGATAACCACATTCACGCACACACATACACAGACAATAGAAGTGGAGGTGCTAGCAAATTGCAACCCTGTAAATGATAGGACTAGTACAAACACGCGTGTAAAAGGTAGCCCCCCCCCCCCCCCACAAGGGACTAGGACTAGTCCAAAAGTAACCCCAACGTAGGTAAAAACATGGTCTATTTAACATTACGATGTGCTATGGCAGGACCATATAACCCCAGCTGTGGATTACAAGTAGTTAAAAATCGAAGACATGTCGTCTTACTACAAACAATTTTTAAGAATGATATGGTCCATGCTTGCATTACATTGGAACCAGTCCAGGGAGTAGTCCATTTAATTAAAATGGATCAGGTAGTCTAATATACACACATATACGGCTCAGTCATCTCATAAGACATATAATGTAGTGCTGGGATGACCCCAATAAGAAACTAACTTAAACATATTAATGTTGCATTAACATTCACACACATAGTGAAAGATGAATTAATGACCTTAATTAACTCAACCGTAGCAAACCGACCAACCGATCATATATGCCGACTCAAACCACCGTAGCGTAGGCATCATCCCACATTCGAAAATTAAAAAGGTTTAATATTACAAAAAAAGTTTCATCCCAGGGATGGAAACACGGGTTTAACTTATTCTCATTTGTTACATACAAAAAATTTTTTTTTAAAGATGCAAACACAAATCATTTTATTTTTAAACCAGCCATTCAGACGGACGGACGGATTTTGCTTACACAATTAGAACTACTTACTCAAATCCAGGCATGAATCATATTTTCTATGGATCCAAATACAACATATTTATACCAATTCAAATTAGAAATGTATACATACTCCCATCTATGGATGATCCCAAATTTGTATGGAAAAAGTGGATTAGGACCATCCTAAATATACTACTATTAGCAGAGTGAAAAAGGCAAAAGTATGTAATTTATCCTACCAAATACGAAATTACAAGGAAATATCTCAGCATCTTTCTGACATCAATGACATCCAAACGTTTGTTTTCTAAAACTAACTTAATAGTAACTTAGCAAAGAAACAGTCGCCACCGATCAGGAACTATTGTCATAATCCCTTGAAATACTATCTATACATTCAGAATTTTCACATAAATCAAATCCGATCAAAAGTGATTTCGTTTTATGTGAAGCAAGATACGAAATCACTTCCACTTTCGATCGGAATTAATTTATGTGACTGGCCTTATTGATAGTAGTTTGCCAAAAAATAGCTGGTGTATCCCCCTTTGTGAAATAAGGTATGGCTGACTTCCAAAACGTCAAATGCTTTGTATAAGAACAAAGCATAATGTTTCATTACGCCGCAGTACAATATATATGCAATGCAAACCCTTCCAAAACATCAATGGTAAGTATTAGTAACGCAGCAAATAAGCAATCGGAGCATCGGTTTTAAAGTTGATGCTTTGTGATATTTGATATTTAATTTGCAAGCAATACAGATTCATTTTAACATTATGCATTGCATCACTTACATTTCAAAACGTTTAAATAAACAGAACACAAAGTTGCATTGATTCGGTACTTTGTACATGTGCATCGTTAAAATACAGTAGTGAAACTGTATACAAACTTTGTATTAGTACGATTTGGAAGTCAGCCTATAAGTTTGCAAATTAATCTTAAACGATTTTGAAATCGATTTTAAAATCGATTTTGAGGTTCTATTAATCGATTTCAAAAACCGAAATAAATAAAGTCGATCGAAAAATCGAAAATCGATTTTGGAATCTATTTACCATTCCCTAGTTGCTAAAAGTTTTTGTTTGTTCATTTTTTTTATAAATGAAAAAAAAATAATAGAACATTAAAATATAATGTTGTGTTCGTCTACAAAAACACTAAAAAAAAATAGATACTTTCCTGGGTGTGTCAATCGAACGCTAAACAATGTTCTGTTTATTTTCGAACACTGATTTAAGCTACAAATTAAAAAAAGAAAATAATTTGTAAACCCTTCACTGCAGGTGGAAGTGGAATAAGTCGGATGGGATTAACGTCAGTGGCTGTAGGGTGATAATGGAAAGAAATGCACTATAAAAATTCAAAACCTACTGCAAAATATTAAGGCTCAATAGAATTCAAAATGTGTTGTAGACTATTTTCAAGCAACAAGTATGTAGTTACTAGGGTATTCATTCGGGTAACCGTTAATCGGTTAACCGATTAATTACTACCCGATTAACTGATCGGTTAAATTAAAATTGGCTATTTTCGATTAACGATTAAACCGGTTAATTTCAGTCGGTTAACCGATTAACCGATGTAATAAAATTTCTAATTGTTTGTAGTATTTAACCATATTTTTTGTGTTTTAAAATTTGGGTGAGTTCAAAACCGTTAGTTGCAAAGGAAATTCACTCTTTTAAATGCATTCTACAATGCATCCGTGTCCAATTTTACAACGTTTTCTGTACCAAAGTTCACCAAAATGTTACCTATGTGCACCAAAAAAGTTGTGTTTAGAAATATTTTTTCATACAATATATTTCCTCCTATTTCCTATAAAAACAGAAATTAAGGAATTCGGAAATAAACTTTTTTGCCGGATGATCGGTGCTAAGCTTTGTTAGGATGAGTAACATGATGAACTGACAACAGAAGAAACTCTCAATAGTAATTTTGATATTCTGTATTATTGGTTGCTTTCGATTTTTGCAACATCTACGATAAGTAAAATAATTTTATCCAAGTCAAAAATTATCAAAACTAAAGAAAAGAGTCACTTAAATCCTAAACATTTTAACCAAATTATTTTTCTAAAAGATTATTTTAGAAGAGATCCTTAAACTATTTAAATTACTAATAAAATTATCTCACAGTTTATTTTTTAATAAATAAATAATATGTTTTGATTAAAAAATATGTATTACATTGTTATGAATTATTTTTTTGTTTGCTCGTTTTGGTTCAAGAATTGTTATGTTTTTATTTTTTTAGTAATAAACTCCAAATAATAAGTAATTTTTAATTTTTATTTATTAAAATTACTTAATTTATAAAAAAAAAAACTTTATTAATCGGTTAACCGATCAATTACATAACTAACCGAATTTTAACCGATTAAACCAAAACCTCGATTAATTAATCGAGCGATTAACCGATTAAAGTAAAAGCCCGATTAAATGAATACCCTAGTAGTTACGTGCTTTAAGTTTAAATCGTACTTGCACTTGTTGATACGTACTTTCGATTTTCGTTTAAAATATGGCTAATTTTCATTATCTGAAAATTAAAAATTCGAGAGGATATGCATCAAAATCAATCAAAACCCCGACATCTCATTCTGCTGAATTATGCAATCGCCCCTTGTTTGGGAGTTGTAGCTATCAAACCTTCGCTTTCGGTCTTTAAACAAGCGTCATCTGCGGAAACAGCTACAGCACCCAAGGAGATCCACCAGCAGCCGAACTTCCACTCAAGGTGGATAATCAACTTTTAAAGCCGACATTTTAAAATCTCCCTTCCCACGACTTTGGATTTAAGCCAGCGTTTAAAAAACTGCAGTCAAAGCAACAAAAAAAAACTGCCATTTCTTCCACTTCTTTATTGGCCAAAAAAACTGTTGATTTTAATTCGGATTCATTAAATATAATCAGTCGATGTCAAACCAACTCAAAAATCGAAACGTTGTACACACATTTTCGTATTTTGTTTGACAGGTTTTGGTTTCGACTGCAGTTGTTTAAACAGAGATTTAAACCACAACCACCAGCACCAGCACGAGATCAGCAAATGGCCCTCAATCAAAAGTCCGACTGGAACCAACTTTCTTTAAACTATTGTCAACTGTGTGGTAGCAAATATGATCTCTGGTCAGCCGCGATCTCAAGAGGTCTGTCAAATTTTAAATCTGTCGAATTCCGTATATTTTATAGTGTATAAAACCAAAAGTTAAAATATACTTTAAATGTCCTTTAAATATTCTCGGGGGGGTGAAACAGGTTTGATAATACGTTTAAACCTTATAACGCAGTTAATTCAAAAATGTTCGTATGTCTGTGTGTTGGTTGAAATAGGGTTTTTAATAACTCATTTTCTGAGTTATATTCTGCATTTATCCTGCCTTTTACATTTCTTTATGTTCTCTTCAGAAAAATATGTGTTATTTTAAAAGTGCAACGCAACATTTTCTCATGACGTTCCCCTTTAAAGGAAAAAAAAGTGCTACATGTTCAACACTTATTTTGCTTAAAGAGGCATGAGTGCAGCACTACTTAAACCGCTGATTTTCTTATTATTTCTGAAAATTTTAATTTGTTTTTTTTTTTGTTCGTCTCTCATGGTAATTTTAAAATTTTTGTATTTTTTTTATACTTAGAACTTAGCGGTATAAAAAAGCTAACTAAAAACGTTAAATATGCAACACTTCTAAAAAAAATCCCATGTAACACTTTTTTTGGAAACGCTACAAATTATTGAAGTCTTCTTGTTATCTACAAACTCGATTATTTTACTTTCAGCATAGGTAGACTTAGTAGAACACTGATTGTGAAAATCAACAAAATCGGAGTTGAAGTAACTGAGTTAAAGACAAAGAACTACTTTTTTTGAAATATTGGTTTTGGGTCAATAGGAACTATGAGCATACAATTTGCATCAGATCCCAATAAAAATTTTTATCATTTTGCGAAGCACTAAATGTACATTTAAAAAAATAAGCGCACAATTACGCGCTACGCAAAAAGACATACAGAAATGCAGTAAAGTAAGTGAAAGAACTCTCAACAACTTTTATAAAAAAAAATAACATTTCAAGTGCTACGGCATTCCCTTACTACGAAGCAGGTTTGTAAGGGAGAATACTAAAAAATAACTGTATCAAAACATTCAGTGTGTAAATATGATCGTTACATCCAACAATGTTTATGTGCGCTAAATAATGCGCTTTATGTGCCAAAAATGTAATGCTTCAAAGTGGGAACTCGCCATATAAAATTCATGTCTTCTGTAAGCGCAATGGTAAGCGAAACCCTTATGTTTCTCCCTTACAAACCTGCTTCGTTGGAGGCGCCATTTTTTATTGGGATATTTCTTAACTATAAAAATAAGTCAAATCGGTCCATTATTTCAGCTGGCCCCCACACAAGTGTTCTTCCGAATTAAGGGTTTTGGTACAACTGTGATATCAATTTACATGAGCATATGCCCTATGGCCTTACCTCATGGTTGATCTCAACCACCTGTGTGTTCATATAAAGCACTTACCAAATGCCTCTGTGTGAGTGAAGGATTATTTGCACGAACGGATAGAATTTTCGAGTGTATAGTCCGCCCAAAAGTATACACCCACCTCTTGTTTAGGAGCTATTCATTAATCCAAGCAGTTGCTGTTTAATAGCAACAGCTCCTCGAGTCATCCCACAGGTGTGAAAAATCAGTCTTCCACGTGAATGTTACCCTACCCGCGATTTTGGGTTTAAACCACAAACACTACGTGCTCCCTGACATTCACCCTAATCGTGTTTGGCGAATTTAAACTAGTCCTTCGATTGTTTAATCTATTACCAAGCAGTCGCAGTCAAATTTGCCAATCACGATTAGGGTGATTACCTCTTCGTCAATAAAGCCGATCTTCGTTGAACCCTTTTATGAGATCATGCACTACCCCATCGGACGGACAACTTACTGAAAACCAGCCCTCTTTCAGAAAAGTAACGGAAGCCTGCAGGAAGCATTCTAAGGGAGACCTCACCAATAGTCAGACCGGTGCTTGCACATCAGGGGCTACTGACTCCTGTAGAAACTCATGTAAGTTCTGAGGTACAAACTCGAACTCATAAGTCCATAGGACCCTAAGGAGCTCAGTCTTTTAGAAGTTTGGTGTAACCCGGAAAGCATTTCCCTGATTTTAAAATGTACTGGCAGTACATTCAAGCGCCAAGGTTAAAAAAAAAAGTAAATTACCAAAGCAGAATAGTCAGTTGTCACCTTGCGTATCCAGAAAAAATCTCGACCTAATTAACCCCGGAGGGTGTAACACCAAAAGGTGAAATATCTTTCAGATGATCCCTACAACCCTGAAAGGGGTTTTAGTACAAACAAGCTAGGTTGATAAAATTTACCTAAAGTATCCCCTGTATATAAGATTGATTTGGTTTTAAGACAAGTAAGAAAGTATAGTCCGTCAAGCGCGACCAAACGATACCCTACACCACAGTACTTAAAAACAAATGTTTAAGAGTTTATGGCTATATGAATAGGGATCCATCTATGTTTTAAATTTTATTAGAATCTGTTTGATAGTTTCCGAAAGGCAAACATTTCCTCCTATATCCCCTCGTGGTCCTAATTTTTAAAAAATGCCTAGCCTATGTCTCCATAGAAATATGGATCTGTCTATGTTTTAAATTTCATTAAAATTGGTTTGATAGTGCGCACGAAACCCCTATTCCGGAAAGCAGCTTGTATGGGGGCTATATGAAAGTATGGACTGATTCGTCCCATTTTTAATAGGCTTGGTCATTGTGCCAATTAAAATCTAAGTGCCAAATTTCATCAATGGACAGCCTGCCAGCCGGACGGACATCGTTAGATCGACTCAGAATGGGATTCTGAATCGATCGGTATTTTAAGGTGTTACAGTGTACACACATCAGCACAAATACATAATATCCTTTTCACCATTGTGGTGTTGGTGTAATAAGCGAAATCGACATATTATTTCACCTAGCGCCCATATAAATATGCTCCCGGGATAAGGATTTTGGCTCGATAGCGCGCATGCTAAAGAACTAAGGGAAGAATTGGCTTTTCAATGTTATTGTGAACGATATTTGCATAAGATGCGGCATAGCCAAATAAAGCACTTTTACTTATTTTTGTTTTGCCAATCAAAAAAACGAGCGAATACTTTTAAAAACTGTTAAGAATCTTTATTGTTAAAAAAAAAACTTTAGATTTATTTATTCTTTCCATATTTTTGTTTGTTTTTTTGTTTTTTTTTTTTTTTTTTTTTTTTAATACATATAACAATATATTTTAACGCTCTTTTTCTAGATGAGTTTTTGTCTATCGTTCATGGGTTTGTACTTGACTTTATTTGGGCCAAATAAAACGGGTGAATTTTTTTGTAAAAGAGTGGGTTACGCAACACATTCATATGTACCTAAAAGGGTCTTAAAATTGCTCTAGTTTTTACTTTTTTATTGTTTTCTACTTGTATACTTGTGCACCTTTAGTAGGAAATTTCTTCTTTTTTTTTTGTATTTTACATTTGACTGTGCAGAAAAACTTTAATATATAGCACAATTTTGTTTAAAAGGACTCAGCACTAACAACAAAGCAAGTACACACACTCTTACATACATAGAAATTAGGCTTGCCAGATCGAAATTGGCATAAAGCTTGACATTCAAAAGAAAGAGTTTGATTTTTCTTGACAATAAAAAATTCGGTTAAATGAAGAAACAAATTTATATTGTTGTTCAGTTTGTTATTTTTAAAATACTGATCTATTATATGTAGCGGAGTTGATTTAACGATGTCCGTCTATTAGTCCGTTGGTTTGTCTGTCCGTATGTATTTTGAAATGGATTTTCTAAAGAAGATATTTATGTCTCGTTATTAAAATTCGGCCAGAACGGTACACATATAGCTGAGATATCTGCAAAAACTTATGAATGCCTCTTATTTCTACAATAAATCTTTACTTTTTAAAGTCTGGGGTCTAATCACCGCATTCGATACTATCGTATCGAATAAACTATCGAATGAAAACACGATAAATGTAATGTTGAGTTAGTCGATATTGAATGCTATTATTTTAAATTCAATACATTTTATTCGATATCGAGTTTCATGATACCAAAATAAATAATTATGATCAATTTTGCTCGATATCGTATGCGATGATCCCTGGTTATAATTTAAGAATTTTATTTATCAACTTTCACATAAAATAAACTTGGTAGAATACTGGTAGTGAAAACAATGAAATCGGTATATAAATGAACTGGTTATAGATAGACAAATAACTACCTTATTTTACCAGAAAGCATGGTGTTGGTACATTAACGCCCATTCCATATGAAATAGGAGAACTTAATTTTGTTCAGATATTTCGTATAATATATATAAATCCGCAATTGATTTCTAAATCTAAAATTGAAGCATGAAATTAATGGATTATGTAAGAAATGAAAAACAAATAAGGCTTTGACAATCTTTCTGCTATATTCTTCTACTATTCTTTGGGATACAAATTCCCATAGTTTTTTCCGACAATTAATTTTAACTTCAGGCCAAATATAAATAGCACATAGATCGTGCTAGTTACTTTATCTTCAGTTTTCTTGACAATTTAATGGAAACTTTTTTAAAAACTGATTTAGCTTGGCAAATTACTTTTGTACTTGATTCTTAACACATACTAAAAAAGCTTTGCAATCAAGCCCGTCTGGCAACCCTAATAGAAATACATGTAAAAAAACTCTGCTAAAATAGAACATCAACTATTATTACAACGACAACAAAGTAAAAGTAATGCACACTAATACAAACAAACATAAAATGACAAAAAATCAAAGAGCATATTGAGGTCACATACGAAACGAAAAAGCCATGAATGGCAACCTTTGTTGATCTTCTAGCTTGACGTCTATTAAACGCATACTCATCTTAAAAGGATTCTTTTTTTTGTACTTAAAATTTCAATTTATTTTATATTTTTTAAAAAAAAATTTTGTAAGTCAAATTGAGGGTATAACAACGACATCAACAACAATTATAATAAAAAAATGTAAAAGAAATTGGTATGGCAGATAGTTTTGAGAGAAGTGGCTGGCACATGTTGTAATACATGTTGCATGTGAGTTCTATGTGCATTTAAGTTTAGCTGAACACCAAGCAATAAATGAAAGTTATATATGAAAGTTAAAAAAAAGAGATTATAAATCTAAATAGCATGCAAATAAAAGAAAAACTAAGGCCTTTTTTCTTCATTACTTGCTTTAATTTAAGAGAAGTCAATATATTATTTCAATATGACCGACGTTGCTTTTTTACAAAAAAAAAAAAAAAACATACTATTCGACTCAGGTCGAAATAATTTGTAGCAATAGTAGCGACAACATTCTTGTCAAACTTTTCTTTTTATAAGAAATTGCCGAGGACACTACTGTTTTATAAAGAAGTTTACGAAGATTATGCCGCATCTTTTGACCAAATCTAATCACCAATATAGAAAGAACTCTGACGATGAATGAACGAAGAGCCTATAATTCGACAAATTGCAAGAAGTAACCCAATAAAACATTGTGCTTCGAGCGAAGCAGGTTAGTAAGGGAGAAATGTAGGAGTTTCGCCCACCATCTCGCTTACGGAAGGCATGAATTTTGTATGGTGAGTTCCCACTTTGAAGCAACACATTTTTGGCACAAAAAGCGCTTTATTCAATGTATATAAAAACTAGTGAGTGTGGCTATTAAATTTTACAGTTGTTTTTAAGTATTCTTTCTTAGACCGCATTTACATTTATGCAATTAACGCCGAGTTTTTTTTTCTATTTTCTTTTAAAGTAGTTGCTACGAAACTCTTTTCACAGTTACATTAACATTTTTTTGAAGCATTTTTTCAACTTTTTCAACCCCGTTTTCTTCCCTTCACCTCTTGCTAACAAACAAAAAGTTGCATGCGAAAGTTGCGGCGTTAATTGCATAATGTAAATATGGTCTTACAAACCTGCTTCGTATTAAGGGAATGTCTTGGCACTTGAAATTTTATTTTTATACCTTCACCACAGGTGGAAAAGAGTATATATAAGTTTGTCATTCCGTTTGTAATTTCTACAATAGTGATCTTAGACCATATAAAGTTTATATATTCTGGGTCCTTATGAGGAGAGCCGTTGATTTAACGATGTCCGTCCGTCCGTCCGTCTGACCGTCTGTCCGTCTTACGTTTGATATGTGTTTTCAGGAGACTCCAGACATGATAGCGGCTAGGTTGTTTTACATTTATGTTACATATAGTCCACCATTTCTTTCTATTGAAATATTGAAAACAAAAAAACCACGACTGCCTCTAATTTGTTATTATTACTTTTTTAATTTTATTACTTTTTTCTGTATATCTGGAGAACGGCAAGAGCCAAAGTTTCCAAATAAGGTACATACCAGAGAATGACAACAAGTACCCATAAGAATAATATACAGAGGTATTTACTACACATATTTATAACGCAAAAAGTATGGTTATTACTTATACTTATGCACGGCAATATCTTCACGCAACCACATTCAGTAAACAAAAATACATGAATATTATGCAGATGTTATTCAATACCCATGAATGTGTTTTGGTTATCTGCCATACAAATAAAATATCCATGTTTAAAAAAATACCTTCAGAATTTTTGGCACTTCTGTGTAAAAATGAAAAAAAAAATTTACCAAAAATGTGCTTTGACACTAGGCAGGTATGGGACAATGAACATATTATTTATGATATTTAAAATTAATTTGTCCGTAACAGCAGCAGTACCCATGTAAAACTACACATAAGCTATACATTTTTATAAAAAATAGGACCACGAGGGGTGGGAAGGAGCAATTTCTGCTCTCCGAAGCTATCTGACAGATTTTAATGTAATTTAAAACATAGATAGATTCATATTTATATAGACACTTGAGCTACGTATTTATTTAAAAAATAGGATAACGAGGGGAGATAGGGAGCAATTTATTCCTCTCCAAAACTATCCAACAGATCTTAATGAAATTTAAAACATGGATAGATCCATATTAACATAGACACATAAGCTATGTATTTTTTAAAAAATATGACTAAAAGGGTTATAGGGGGCAATTTCTGCCTCTCCGAAACTATTTAATAGATTTCAATAAAATTTAAAAAAATATAAAGGTTTTATTTATTTGGACACATTAGCTATGTATTTCTTGCAAACTATGACCACGAGGGGCAAATTACATGCACGTTTTTGATCGAATATTCACCTTTATTGTGTTTGGCGTATTTAAAATACGCCAATAATAAAAAAATAATTAAAAAAAACTTTGTTAAAGAGCAATTGTAACACACATGCACAGCAACATGTGACATGATAAGTTGACAAGTCAGATGTAAAAAACATGTCGTGTACATGTATCTTGTGGTGTTTTCTTTTCTACAAAAAATTTGACATTTTATTTAAAAAAAAAAATGCAATTTGGAGTCTGTTTCTTAAAAATTTTGCTCCCGACACCAAATTGCATTTTTTTGAATAAAATATTACACTTTTTTGTACAAAAGAAAACACCATTAAGCAAACGCTATAAATAAATATGTAGTGAGTGGTTGTTTCACTCTTTCTTATTAGCACAACATACAAATCAATACTTACATGCATACATAAAAAACAATATCTTCCATCTCGTGTCGTCTACCTATGCTATGTGCGTGTGACAGCAACAAGTGGCTATACGATATTTTTATTTTTGCATGTAAAATCCCTTTACGCATCCGCACAATTTTTTTGCACTTATCGCTGTCACACACAAAGCATAGGTAGACGACACGAGATGGAAGATATTGTTTTTTATGTATGTAAGAAATAGTGTAACCGTCACTCAATACATTTAGCGCTTGCGTAGACGCCTTTCTGTAACGTTTTAAAATTCAAACATTTCTTTTTAATAAGTTGTAAAGAAGAGTTTTTCTTTAAAAACTTCATCCAGTGTATGTATGTACATATGTATGTAGCATATGAAAAATTATAAATTTAAAGTATGGAAAATAATCAAGAAATTTTAGAGAAAATAAATGATTTTGGAGAGGCATAAGTCGCCCCCTATCTCCCCTCGTTATCCTAATTTTTTTAAAAATACATAGCTTACGTGTCTACACAAATATGTATCTATCTATGTTTTAAATATCATTAAAATCTGTTAGATAGTTTTGGAGAGGCAGAAAATACCCTCGAGCTTCCCTCGGGGTCCTATTTTTAAAAAAAAATATATAAAGCTTGTGTGTTCATATTAATATGGATATATCTATGTTTGAAATTTTATCAAGATCTGTTAGGTAGTTTTGGAGAAGCAGAAATTGCTGCCAACCGCCCCTCGTTGTTCTAATAAAATAAGCTTACCGCCTTAGTCAAATGTTAAAAAGCTTTAAAATTATCTAGATATTTTTCTGAATAACAACACAAAAAAATGTTGCCTAGTTTCAACATTTTTAAAATTGCATTTGCCATCTCTGCTCTCTCTCTCTCTCGCGCTCTGTATATTTACGTTATACTTACGGTAATACACATACTTATATGGGTATTGCAGATAGCTAACGGATTTTTTTTTATATCTGCATGTACATTCAAAAAGAAGAATGAATATGCAAATACACATTGGCAGCGTATACCTATACATATTCAACTTTAGCTTGCAATGGGTATTGGTACGTATGTGTATGGTTTTGATCTTTACCCATACATGTCCGTACAAGTTTTCTCACTAATATTTAAAGAGTAGTAGAAAATATTTTCTGAAAAACTCGGGAAAATCGGTTCAGATACGAAAAAGTTATGACCAAAATAAAATTTTTTTTTTTGAAAAATACCCATTTTCGGGAACCATAGATCTTGCCGAGTCCAAGTTTTATAACTCAAATAACTGGTAAATTTTTTCATTAACACGTCGTTTTATAAATCTGTCAAATCGGTTAAGAAATAGCAGAGTTCTGACCAAAATACTGAAATCCCAAAAATTACTCTTTTTTTATAATTAAGTTTGTTTTTTATACCCTTCACCGAAAGTCCAACATTCTATAAAGTATACATATTCTGGGTCCTTAAAAAAGCAAAGTTCAAATCCGGTTGTCATCTGTGTTGAGTTGTGAACAGTAAACGGTCAATATTTCATTTTAATGATATTTAAACAGCGTTCGTTCATGGTTCAGTTGTCTATGGGGTGTGTTTAGTTAGAAACTGTGAGTTCCCTGGTTTTAATCTTGGTTTTTTAAAAATACATTTTTTTTATATTTTTATGTACGAAAAACGATTTTAAAAAATATTTACCAGTTTTCGCTTTTTAAATTTCATTTGTAATGAAGTTTTAAGTATTGTAAATATGAATGTATATGTAAAAATTATTTAGTTGCTCTGTATTCTGCTCGCACAAGTGTGAAGGGTATATAAGATTCGGCACAGCCGAATATAGCACTCTTAGGCCCGTTTTCACTAAAGGTAGGATTGTATCGGCCGTATAAAAACTGTTCCACTATTGCAACTTTTCTTTAACCTACCAGGTAGGATGAACCTAAATTAACTTTATCGCTTACTTTAGTTTAATGTAAAGTTTTAATAATGGAACACTTTTTATCAGGCCAGCTATCAGCTATCGGTAAGTTGTGAAAACGGGCCTTACTTGTTTTTATAAAACTTGTTAATAGTTCGTAAGTGAACGAATATACGAATGATACTGCATCTCTGTATGTCTTATTGCGTAACGCATAATCACGCGCTTATTTTTTAAATGTACCATTAGTGCTTCGCAAAATGATAAAATTTTTTATTGGGAAGTGGCAGCGTTAAAATGACACGTGCTCAGGTCGTTCAAAGAATAATAAATCATTTGATGAATTTAAAATTTTATTTTATCCTACTGTTTTTGTTATATTATGATTACACTATGTGACAGTTTATTGACCAAATGTATTTGGCACCTAATCTTTATGTAAAATTGCCCGCTGAATCCGAATTCAAAGTCAGAATGCTCAAATAACCGCTGTTTGTGTTTTTCACAAAGATGACGAAACGGATTATGCATTTCTTTTTTTAATGAATGATAATAAAATTACTAAAATAACAATGGATTGCTTGTGAAGATTGGTCAAGAAATGACAGAGTTACAGGGGACAAAAGTTAAAACTTCATTGAAAATTTTATGATTTTTTGCAATTTTGCTCTTTTCAAGTTATTTTTTTATACCAAACAATAAAATCGTTTTATTGCAAGGGGCATTCGTTTTTTTCAATACGAACATTTTGCACCCAACAAGACTTAGATTGGTGCAAAAATTATAAAGCTACAGAAGATTTAGTGAATTAACTCAGGTAGTAATTTAACAGTTTTATGGCCATTTTCCCAATGTACCGATAAACTGGCTGTTACTTAATGTCAACAAAAATTTATTAGAGCGATAAACTGTCCGTTAACGATTTTGAGTTTCTCAATATACCGATAAAAAACATTGTTTTCAGCTGGCAACACCTCTCAAAATACATGTTAAAGCTGGTAGGCAGCTGATTGAATTTATCTGCACGGCAAATAAAAGGAAAATAACTAATTGGCAGATGATTGCTGGTTAGCTTTGCGACAGAATAAATGCAAATTAGACATTGAGAAAACCAAATTTCTTTAATGTTCAGTTTTTCGTTGGGAAAAGAGATAATCGTGCAATGAGAAAACGGCCATTAGGCTTTTTTTAACATTTTTTGTTGCTAAACATTGACTTGGTGTGTTTAATGTGATTTGGTAAAAATTTAAAAGTGGGATATTTCAAATAATCTGCGGTAACTTTGTAATTTTTTTTAACCGATCTGGATTCTATTTGGCACAAAATATGCTTATTGAAATAAGCTAACGTCGCAAGTGATAAAACTTAAAATAATTTGGTTGTTTGGTTTTGAAAAAATAAGTTGAAGTAAGTCTGGGTTCACACTATGAAAGTTTTCTTTCAGAAATTCTAAGTTTATTGGTGAGAGGGGAGAGAATAATAGCATGTTCCCTTCCCCTCTCACCAATAAACTCAGACTTTCTGACAGAAAACTTTCATAGTGTGATCCCAGACTAAGCAAAATTTCAAAAATTCATTGAAATTTTTTGCTGAAATTTGAACTGTGGTCCAATGTAACATAGTCTTTTTTTGGCCAATTTATACGAACGACCTGACTTGGTGGTTGTATTAGTAATTTAATTATCTTTGAATAAAAATAAAGGAATAAAAAATCCGTCGAATATTTTCGCAGATACTTTTATTAAAAATACTTTTATTAAAGTGACATCATATTTTTAAAAACCGGCAATAACGGTTATATTGGAATATCTCGAAAACTGATCTACTTTTCACCATTCACATTCGGATTCAGCGGACAATTTTACATAAATAATAGGTGTCAGATTCATTTGGTCACGACTTTGTTGAAAATTTGTGACACAGTGTTATTAATGTGAAAGTTCGGATATTTTGCATATGGCCGAGATACAAAATAGGGTACTTTTTAATAGCAAAATCGCGGAGGAACTTGGTACTTTTTCTTCTTTTGATAAATTTAGTATTTAGGCTAAAAGTGCAGGGCACTTTTTAAGGGATAAAATTGTTACATTTTAAAGGCTAGAAACGGTACTTTGGTACTTATTATCTTTTTGATAAATTTGGTTTACAGATGGTCGGTTTCTCAAGAGTATCGAGTGCTCTAAATTTATATGTATGTGTTGGCGAAAAATAATAATTGCTTTTATTTTGTTTATAGAAATATTTTAACATAAAATAAGTGTAGCTGTAGAAAACTACATAAAATTTCTGTAAATTTCTTATAGGATCAACCCTTTTCTTAAGATCTTTCTCTAATTTTCACGTGAATGATGTCAGGAATAAGTGATAGAATAAATTGAAATTTTCTTGTTAACCCCCTCCTCTGTTCGCAAGTGGAATTAAGGAAGAGGAAAAAAACTTCGCACACATTAAATTTTATTTAGTTGTTTATATTTAGTTTACCTGACGACTTAAAGTTGAATAATGAATCACGCTCTACTTAAATCTAACTAAAAACAAATAACATTAAATATGTTGTCATTTCACACTTACCTCATCTCTCATCATCACAGCTGATTGGTCAGCGGCTGCAGGCGATGATTCGTCCCTGAAGAAACACATTGGACGTAATTCCGTAAATTTAAATAAAAACATTGTGACAACAACAATAGCAAGCATGACCCAAAGGGTGGTCTTTTTATTGCGATAAGGCAGACGCATGATGATTTTTATTTTTTGATTTTATGTTGAATTTTTATATTATTTTTAGTAGTTTTTTTTTTTTTTTTTTTTGTTTTTAGATTTTTGTTTTATTTCAATAGTTATTAGTTAGTTTGTGTTTGTGTTGGTAATGTGAAAATTTAATTAAAATTAAAACACAAAAATTATACACGCCTCACGCACATACAAATTGAGTTTGTGTGCAAAAACAAGAGGGAACTAACAACAACTTAAATGTATGAAAATATGTTGTTCTAGCTTTAACTACAAGCTGTTGGTTGCTACAGTTGATATTGCTAATTTATAAAAATACATATGAAAGTGTGTATAAAAGTTTAGTATTATTTATGTAGTATGTTATTACTCTAAATATACCACCAAATATAATATTTTTTTCTTTAGACTCTTCCTAATATTGGAGGATGATGTTAAAAATAGACTTTGTCTTCATTATTTTTTGGTTTTTTCTTTTTTTATTGGTGTTTTTGAGATTATGATGTTTTTTTTTTTTTGTAATAAAGGTTTTTTCTTTTCCTTAGTCTTATTATAGTCTTGTTATAATTTTTTTGTGCTTAATCAGTAACTTTTCACCAGAAATGAAGAAAACAAGGACTTTTCTACATTCATATAATTTCACATGTGTGTGTGTTTTTTTTTTTGTTTTTTTTTTTAGATTCGTTTTTGTACTGTCTCTCCAGTGACTATGACGACAATGTTAATGATGGTGATAATGACGAGGATTTTATTATTAGTGCCATGATGATTTTATCATACTTTCCGTTGAAGCAAATATATTAACAAAAACAATACATTATTTTTGGGGAAAAAGCTACATCAAATGGATGAAAAAGACTTATTACTACTTGTCTTGCTCTCTTGGTTTTTGGATGTTTTTGTTTTGTTTTTTTTTTTTTTGTATTTTGTAATGGGATCCTTAAAGGCAAAAATATACAAGAGAACAAAAAATGAGGTGATTGTTTCTGCTGTTTCTACTTTGGCTACTGCTATAGCTACTGCTGCTGCTGCTGCTGTTGCTAGTGTTGTTTTGTTTTTTTTTTTTGCTAATAACAATAATAATGATGAAGGCGATGACTTTGTTGGCGTATTACATTTTCCTTTACCAAAAAGTTTCGGTTGGTTTTTATGTCATTTAGTTTTTTTTTTTTTTTTTACTTTTTAGACCATCTATCGAATTTTTGTGTTTTATATGACAGCAACGAAAATAACAACTAAAAGGGTTTGTTAGTTACAAACAAATTTTTTTTGTATGCCACTCATAAATTGTACCGACTCTTGTTCATTTCTCCTTTTTATGTTGTTGTCCTGTAAGTAGTAGCTGTAGAAAGTCCTTGAGCAATGCTTTTGCTATTTGTTATGCGGCGGCGAAAACTGAAAAAAATAAAGAAAAAGTATTAACAAAAAAGTTTTTTAATTTTTAAAAATGAAATTTCAACCTTTTTAGGCTTTTTTGGCAGATAGTTTTATATAATATTGTGGGGTCGAATTATATAAATATTTAAACAAAAAAAAAAATATGGAGTCAAAGCAAAATTCTAAAATTTATTAAAACAAATAGTGCGCTATATTCTTTCATTTTTATATAGAGCAATAGCCACACGATATTATATAAAAATTAAAGCATATAGCCCATTATTATTTTAGGGAAAACAGTGGGACTACCGCACTTATTTAACTAGGACAAAAAATACGGCTACCGCACTATTTTCCAAAGGATCCGCTCTTTTTTTAACAGGAAAGGAATACTGCTACAGCTGCATACTGTTTTTATAGAAAAAAGAAGGAGTGTGGCTACCAAACTATAGGGAAAATATGCAGCTACCAAACTATTCTTTATGCGAAAATGAGTGCGGCTACCAAGCTACATACTATTCCTTGGTAAAAGAAGGCGACCTTCGCCACTTATTTGTAAAAAAAAGTGCGACAGCCGCCCTATTATTTAAAAAAAAAAATATATGGCTACCACAATATTCTTTATACAAAAAGGAGTGCGGCTATCAAACTATGCCATGAAAAAAAAGTACGGTTGCAAATTATTTTTTTAGAAAAAAAGGTTGGACTACCTATTTTTCATACGAAAAAAGATTTGCTACTGCACTATTTTCTATGGTAGAAGAAAGCGAATGCCGCCACTTATTTGTATTAAAAACCATGCGCTTTTTTTAAAGGAAAAAACATTTGGTTACCACAGTATTCTTTATACGAAAATGCGTAAGTCTACCAAGCTATTTTTGACAGGTAAGAGTGTATACTATTTTTTAGAAAACAATGTGAGGCTACCATACAATTTTTATACTAAAAGAAATAGCCTTCTTTTTCTATAAAAGTGCGGCTCCCACACTATTTCCTATACGAACAAATATGCGGCTACCACACAATTCATAATACGAAAATGCGTGCGGCTACCAAGCTATTTTTAGAAAAAAATGTGAGGCTACCACACAATTTTTATACCAAAAGAAATAGCCATCTTTTTCTATAAAAGTGCGACTCCCACACTATTTCCTATGCGAACAAATATGCGGCTACCACACAATTCTTAATACGAAAATGCGTGCGGCTACCAAGCTATTTTTGACAGGTAAAAGAGTGCGGCTGTATCCAATTTGTAAATAAACCTCACCTCACTATTTTCAATGGCAAATGAAGGTGACTACCGCCACCTTTTTGTAGGAAAAAATATGCGGCTACCACAGTATTCTTTAAACGAAAATATGTGCAGCTACTACTAAGCTACTTTTGCCAGGTAAAAATGTACGGCTGCATGCTAATTTTATTGAAAAAATACGTGCGGCTATATTTTCTATGGTAATAGAAGGCGAATTCCGCAACTTATTTGTAGGAAAAAAGTGCGACAACCGCACTATTTTCTATAGGCAAAAAAATATTCGGCTACCACAATATTCTTTAAATGAAAATGCTTGAGGCTATCAAGCTATTTTTGACTAGTAAAAGAGTGTGGCTGTTTACGAATTTTAAATGAAAGAAAAGCCAGGCTATCGCACTATTTTCTATTTTAAAAGAAGGCTACTTCCGCCACTTATTGGCAAAAGAGTGCGACTGCCGCTTTATTCTTTATACGAAAATTCGAACGGCTACCAAACAATTTTTGACAGGAAAAAGAGTGCTGGTTAGAGTTTCTAGGCGGAAAAGAATTCACAGGAATCCCGGTACAGTTTTCTTAAATTAATCCCGGGAAATTTTTCCGGTAATTTTCGCGAATTTCAAATTAAATTTTTTGAAATTTTATTTTGTTAGCATCGTTTAAATCAAAAACGAGCAACAAAAATATATTCTTTACTAAAAATTCTAAAAACTACCTGCAAATCGAACTATTTTTCCTACGCCAAGAAATCAACGGTCTTTTTAATTGCTGATGAAATGTCTAAAAAGCTACTTGAAGTAGAAAAGGAAAATGTACACTATACTCCATCACCAACACCAGATGATGAACCATCTACAGATTCTAAAAAAAATAAATGTAAAGAAAATACAAAAGCCTGAAAATAACTTTAAAAAAAGAATTTGACGTCTATGAAGTCACGGGTTACAGGCCAACAAATTTATAATCTTTGTTTGATGCGCTTCTTACTATAAAACCAACGTCTGTAGAAAGTGAGAGCAGGTTCTCGGTAGCAGGCAATATACATATAAACAAGGATTAGAAATAGAATCTCTGATGAGCTTTTAAATGCTTAAATAATACTAAAAATTGTTTGCTTAAAAGAAAATTAATTTTACCAAAATGCTATAATTAATTACTACTAAATTTTTTGGACTGTTGTATATGTGTATATTCTTTTAAAAAAGTAAAAACTTTTGTCTTGAACTCATTTAATGAAATCATTGTTTTATTCAAAGAATCCCGAGATTCCAGGGAATAAGATTTTTTTCGTTTCGTTTCCCGGGAGCAGAAACAGTCCGGGAAATTAGAAACCCTAGTGCCGGTGCATGCTATATTTATAGAAAAAAAAATATGTGTGGCTACTAAGCTATTTTTTCATATGAAAAAAGTGCTGCCATGCTATATTTTCTATGGACGGCTACCGCCACTTTTTTATAAGAATAAAGTACGACAATCGCACTATTTTCTATTAGATTACATGGAACTAAACAATCGTCTATTTTATACTAACTGGCTTCAATTGCTGACTACTTCGAATAGCTTGTCGTATTCTGTTGACGATTTGACCAATACTTTTTATAAAACTATGCTAAGTTATATGGAGGAATGCATTCCTAAGCACTTACCACGTAACAAATCCGGCCCACCCTGGAATACTAAACAACTTTCGTCTCTTTTTAAGAATTTAAAAAACAAATACTTTAAAAAACATAAAACCACAAGAGCTATTTTTTACTATGAAAAATATGCAGTTGCGCGTGCAGAATATAATTTGCTTAACACAGAACTGTATAAGATTTATCTCCGTAATGTTAAGCGAAACTTTGTTCACGATCCCAAATCATTCTTAAGTTTGTAAATACCAAAAGGAAATCAACAGGATTTCCAAATGTCATAAAATACCTAAGTTCCGAGTCTAGGGATGAATTAAAAATCAGCAATATGTTTGCGACTTCTTTGCTTCTACATATTCCGATGCACTGTATGATGCTAGTAATGTCTACCCTTACAAGATAATTTTTAACCAAAATATATCTGCGTTTACTATCACTACTCTCATATTCTAAACTGTTTAAAAAACGCTAAGTCATCATCTTTTAGTGGTCCAGATGGCATACCAAGTTGTGTTTTAAAAAATTGCGCAACTGCTTTGACGACACCTTTAAATATCATCTTTAACGCTTCTTTAAATTGTGGTTACTTTCCGAAAGTTTGGAAAGACGCATATATTATTGAATTGTTTAAATCAGGAAATAAATCGGATATATGTATGCAATTACAGATGTATAGCCAAACTGAGTGATATTCCAAAACTTTTTGAAAAATGTTTAATGGATTGCCTCACTCATCAAGTTTCTGACTTATTGTCACCACGTCAACATGGCTTTCGAAAAGGATTCTCTACTATGGCTAACATTATCCATTTAACAACGTTAGTTAATAGAGATTTTGCCAATGGACACCACACTGACGTTATTTACACTGATTTCAGTAAGACTTTCGACAAAGTTAATCATCCGCTATTGTTGAAAAAACTGGATGTAATGGGTTTCAATAATAACTTCCTGAGCTGGATCAAATCATATTTGTCATGTAGAACTCAATCTGTAAAATTTAATACGGCAATTTCGGAAAAAATCAATGTAAAATCTGGAGTACCTCAGGGAAGCCACATTGGTCCAATTTTGTTCCTTCTTTTTATTAATGATTTGCCTGAAGCAGTTCAACATTGTAATGTATTGATGTATGCAGACGACGCAAAATTATTTTCGACTGTAAAACATCCTTGTGATCAACAGCATCTACAAAATGACCTGGATAGTTTTGACAATTGGTGTAAACTTAACTTGATGGAACTTAATTTAAATAAATGTAAACATATACAATTCTGCAGAGTAAAAAAGTGTGCTTACTCCTAAGTTTTTGATGGCTGTACTTTACAACATGTAAGTGAAATAATGGATTTGGGAATATTGTTAGACAAAAAACTGAACTTTATCCAACATATAACGATGACTGTTAATAAATCCAGCAGCGTTCTGGCTTTAATTAAAAGATGGGCAAAGGAATTCAACGATCCCTTAACCACAAAAAGTCTTTATACTTCGCTCGTCAGACCAATTTTGGAATACGGCAGCATTATTTGGGACCCGATCTATAATATTCATAGTGATCGTATCGAGTCAGTGCAAAAACAATTTCTTATTTTCTGCTTAAGAAGTAAATATAGAGGATGCCTGGTAATACCTTCATATTCAACTAGACTAGCTGAAATAAATTTACCAACTTTAAAAAACCGGCGAATGATGCTAAATATAACTTTTATGGTCAATCTTATAAATGGTAGTACACATTCCGAATTTTTATTGAGTAACGTAACTTTTAATATTCCTCAATGTTCACTTCGTTTTTTCAACCCTCTATATGTCAGAACATGCCGAACAAACTTTGCGATGTCAGATCCAATAAGAAAATTATGCAGATGTTTCAATGAAATGTATAACTGTATCGACTATTCTCTGAACATTAATATCATAAAAAGCAATATCATATTATATTTAAATCAATAATGTTTATTCTAAACTTTCTTTCTTAAATAAATAAATTGTTATGGTAATACCCCTGCGGGAAATTTGTGTCAATTGGTCCCACAGACTGGTCCTGGGAGTTGTGAAAATAGAACAGGTACAAAAAGAAAGAACTCATGACCAGTGAAAGGAGAACCAATCACGTAACTGGTTTATGGCGGACAAAAAGGTAGAAAAAGTAATGAATTACAGTACAGTCTTCACCGGTGGTGTGATACATTTTTTTGGGACTTTCTAAAATGTGGCTTTTGAACTTAATTCTAGGACTTGTTTTTTTGAAATAATACTACATTTAAGTAACTGTCACTTAACACGTCCATTGAGAATAGATTTGTGACTGGTCAAATGGTGTCAATTGATCCCCTCCAATGACAACCCCATGTAAAAGTGATAGGTCTTATTCATAGAAAGTGTTAAAACTAGAACCGGTCTCTTCCACCAAAGACCTGTCACGGGACTACTTTGGTGTCAGTTCGCTTCCCTCTAGGGACATTAATACATTAAGATAGTCTGTAAGGAATTTGTCCATAGACTTAAATTAAAAAAAAAAAAAATAAATATTTTCAATAGGTATATTTATTTTAGATACCTCACTATTTTGAATGGAACTAAGAGTTGATAGTAAAAAACAGGGTGCAAAGGGATATAATTGCGACTATAGCGCAATTTCCACAAAACATCTGCTAATTTTTATTGGATTCAATATAGCGGTAGCCGCACTTTAATTTTGGATAAAAAAACTCTTGGTATCTTCCATTTAAAGTCTTGGGGTATATTTTGATTTTATTTTTTAAAAGAAAATAAAATAAAGTTAAGCAATTTTTATTATGCTAAGAAATTCTACCGAGTTATCTAAACAGCAATAAATTTCTTTTTTATGTCAATGATTTAAAAAAAGAAATATGTTTTTTTTTTTTTTTTTTTGCAAAATCAAATTATTGTTAAAGTTCGTTGAAACGAATTTAGCAGTGGTAATAAACAACGCTATTGATTTCACATTAGTTGCCATGGATAATACAAATACATACATTAGTGTTAGTAATACAGTGAAACTTCGATATAACGAATCTAGAGGGGATCGAAAACTACTTCGTTATAGCTATTGATTCGTTATACATATCCATTGTGAAACCTTGGTATAACGAAATTTCAAGAAATACGAACAAAATTCGTTATAACTACAGTTTTTTTCTGTCCAAATTCTATTTAACACGAAAATACTATGAACATAATAAAAATTCAATATTTAAGATGTAAATAAAAAATTATGTTTGTTTTGCTACATTCTAACTTCGTTGTATGGAGGCTTTAGTTCAAGACTTTGTTATGTAGAGGCTTTTGATAACGGGATTTTAATGGCTTGCACACTTAAAATGTTATATGTATGTCTTTCTCAATTATAATTTCGTTATATAGAGGCTTCTGAAAAAATACTTCGCTATATAGAGGCTTTATAGCTCAGAATTTCTTCGTTATAGCTATAGAGCATTTTTGTATGAAAAACTTTGCAATAAAAAGGTTTTTTCAAGGGACTCATCTAAAAATTCGTTATATTGAGTTTTTCGTTATAACGAAGTTCGTAATATCGAAGTTTCACTGTAATACGACTACAAATACAACTACACATGTGCTTCAAGAGAATTTAGATGTAAAATTCAAACAAACGTCCATTAATTTACAAACAATTTGAACCTTCTAACCAAATAATACACAACATTAACGTATGTATGTATGGATCTATGTTAAGGTGTGTTAGAAACTTTTGTAATATGTATGGCTATGTAATTATGTTATGTGTGTGTATTTGTAAATAAGTTTTGGTAATTTATGTATGAATACAAATTGCCAATTTTCGCTAAAATACAAAGTAAATAGTTACATACAAAACAAAAAAAAATGGCAAATAAAACTGTTATGGCTAAAATATCGTTTAAGCTTTACCAAGTTAACACATACTTAATCTTTTTCCTAACACGTTTGAATACAAACAAAAAAAAAATACCAATATAATGATATGAAATTATTTAAATCAGCTCATTATTCGGTTCAATCGACGAAACTTGTTTATTAAATTATTTTCGGGAAATTGAAAAATGAATGGCAATGAATTGATAAGAGGAATTCCTGCGAAGCAGTTAATCTCTTTAAATGAAGACATTGATTGATTGAAAGAAATAAGTTTAATGCGACTTTGGCTTTTTTGTTATAAAAATGACTTAGTTGACACTTTTTCTCTATGTGGCTCTTAAAATCTTGTATATAAAAAGGAAATATTTTTGTAGAAAATAAGCTGAGCTGTTTTTTTTTATAAGAAAAACGTTTGGCTTTCTTAGGGAAAAGCTCGAGCCATCAATATATTCTATGGAAAAATTTATATTTCTTAGCTTTTTCTACAGAAAAGTTTTACCCCCTTATGCAAAAAAAATTAAAGATCACATTAGGCTTAGTGTGTTGGTTAACTAATGTGAACTTTAACTTTATTTTGCAAAAGGGGGTTAATCTTTTACTTTTTTCTGTAGAAAAAAGTTCAGCTTGCACCTTTTTCTAGAGCACAGTTTTTTGCTATTAATTTCTGTTTTGTTTTAATTTTTTCCCATTTTTATTTATTAATCTAATTCTTAATGTTTTAGGTCCTGCCAAAGCCGGACGAAGATTTTCCCATTCACAAAGGTGCTGCAGTATCTTTTCTCCGTTTAACTTTTTCTATAAAAGAGTGAAACTCTTTATTTTTTTAAAAACAATTTTTGGTACCACTTTTTATTGGGTCTAAGTAGGGTACAGAAACCGCAGCGAAGGTATATAAGTTTGTCATTCCGTTGGTAATCTATACAATATTGATCTAAGAACCAGTTTTATGTATAAATAATGGGTCTTTATTAGAACCGAAGTTGATTTAACGATGAACGCCTGTCTGTTGAAATGGATATCCCGACAACCCTAGATATGATGGGGACTTGGTTGGCATATCCCTTTAACAACATTGTTCAATACGTCAATTAAATTTGGGTATTTTCCGAAAATTTGGAAGGAATCTTTTATTGTTCCTTTGTTTAAGTCTGGCACTAGATCTGATATTGAAAATTACCGTGGTATTGCAAAACTTAGTATCATACATACATTTTTTGAAAAATTAATAACGCAAAATTTATATTACCAAATCTCAAACATAATATCTCCATATCAACACGGATTTAAAAAAGGTTGCTCTACCACTACAAACCTGCTTCAGCTCACAATTGCTATCAATCGTGGTTTTTTCGCAAGGAATCAAATAGAAGTTATCTACACCGATTTCAGCAAAGCTTTTGACAAAGTCAATCATGCTCTTTTGGTTAAGAAGCTTCAAATAATAAGGTTTACAGATCTTACCTTAAAGTGGATTTACTCTTATTTATCGAACAGGGTCCAAACTGTCCTTTTAATAGAACGTTTTCTAGAAAAATAAATGTGCCATCAGGAGTACCCCAAGGCAGTCACCTTGGACCTATATTATTCTTGCTTTTTAAAAACGATTCACCTGGAGTTATAAAGTTTTCAAATGTTCTGATGTATGCTGACGATGTTAAGATATTTTTAACTTACAACCATGTGTTAGATCACCAACGTCTGCAAGATGATCTAAGTTGTTTTTATGAATGGTGTAAAGCAAACGTAATGGAGCTTAACTTAAAGAAGTGTAAACTAATGCGTTTTTCAAGAAATAATCCAGCTATAGTATATTACTTCCTAGGTGGTATTCAAGTTAATGCAGTTGAAGATTTCCTTGATCTTGGAATAGCTTAGGGTCAAACTTAGCTTTAATTCGCATATTACGTTTATGATAAATAAAGCTAGATAAAGCTTGGATACATAAAACGCTGGGCAAGAGAGTTCGATGATCCGTATCCCTAGATGAAAGCGAACTAACACTTAACTTGTCATGTGACAGTTCTATAGTGATAGGGACCTGTTCGAGTTCTAACACTTTATATGAAGGGGACTTGTCACTTTAACATGGCGATGTCCCACGATGGGGTTAATTGGCACCTTTTTGACGCTTTGTAACAGTTTATAGAAACAACCTAAATGGACACATTTAATTTCAGTTTAATTAATGCCTATCGCAAATATTGTTCCAAATGAACCATGTTATTAGGGCGGATCCCCTTCATTTAAGGTAATAGAACCAGGTAGAATAAATCAGTCATTTCCCACACAAAATCCAGTTACATGACAAGTTGTTTGTCAATTACCTTCTGGAGTAACTACTCTTTTAGCACATTATCACTAGTTAAGTGATATGTTCTGTTTTAACCTATCACAATTTGTTCCTTTTTATTATAAAACTGCTTTCAATTGCCTTAAAACCAATTGACACAAATTTCCCGCAGGGATATTACAAAAACCATATATATGGCACTTTTAAGGCCGATTCTTGAATATGGATCGATTATATGGGACCCCATTTACCAAACTTATTCAAATTTAATTGAATCGGTACAGAAACAATTTCTGCTCTTCTGTCTTCGCGGATTACACTTTAACCCACTAACCTTGCCCTCATACACATCTCGACTGGCTCTGATAAAGCTCCCTACTTTAAAAAGTCGTAGAACAATGCTGAATGTATTGTTTATTCTGAACATTATTAATGGTGATATCTGCGCTGGATTTTTAATTAATGAGATTTCATTTAATATTCCTGAACGACCATCTCGAAATTTCATACCATTATCTATCAAATTCTTTAGAGCTAATTATGGTGATGCATGATGAAGAATGTGTAACACTTTCAATCAATTATATAGATTTATTGATTATTCATTGCATCCAAAGTCAATAAAGCCCTTATGACACTACATTTTTAATGCATTGTTCAAGTTTTGGTGAATAGTGAATAAAAAATGAAGTTATGTCAAAAAAAAATGAAAAAATTGTTCAACTTAAAATTGACATTTCAAGCTTGAAATATTAAAAGTGTTGCTAAATCAGCGGTTTATGGTAAAATTCAGCGATTTACCGCTTATTGTTTTTAGGTTTCTCATAAACAAAAAGTTGGCAACATTTAATAAAATCAACAGAACAGGGATGGCTAAGTTGTTTTAATTGTACTTTTTTATTGATACTTTTTAAACTAAGATTTATAATACCTTCTTGTGGTGTTTTTTAAGAACATAAATAAAATTAATTTCAACTAAAAAAATCTTTTAGTACAATTAGGTACAATTTTAAAAGGTTGTTGGGACAATTCAAAAAATTCTCAACGCCATCCCTGAAACTAAACCATAACAAAAGAAAAAAAAAACTAAAAAACTTTGTTTACATTTTTTATAGTTTGCTCTTTCTATCATTTACTGTTTCTTTCTATAAATTCTATATCAATTAATGAATAAAAAATGTAGTGTCATAAGGGCTTAAGTAGATTAATAATTGCTTTTCTTAATTGATGATAAAATGTGTGTAATGTAATCAAATGTTAGTTACAGTCTATTTTATTTAAGTGTAATTTTAAATGTCTAAAATGTCTGTAAGGATGAATCCATAGACAACAAGTAAGAAAGTATAGTCGGTATACCATATGATACCCTACACCACATTATTTAAAAACACATCATGCTTATGTGTCCATGTAAATATGGATTTATCTATGTTTATAAACTTCATGAAAATCGATTTGAAAATTTGTGAGAGGCAGAAATTGCCCCCTGCCTCCCCTTGTGGTCCTATTTTTAAAAACTGTATAGCTAATGTGTCCCTATAAATATGGATCTATCTATGTATGTTTTAAATTTCATTAATATCGGTTTGAGAGGCAGAAATCGTCCCTATTTCCCCTCGTGGCCCGATTTTTTTAAAACTTTATACATTTTGTATCCATATAGATATGGTTCTATCTATGTTTTAAATTTCGTTAAAATCGGTTTGATACTTTCTGAGAGGAAGAAATTTCCCCCTATCTTCCCTCGTGGTCCTACGATTCGGCCCATAAGAACCTATGACCCAAATTTTATCAAATTATCTCCAAAATTGCGACCTGTACATTGTGCACAAGGTTACATGGACAGCCAGCCAGCCAGCCGGACGGACATCGTTAGTTCGACTCAGAAAGTGATTCTGAGTAGATCGGTTACTTTAAGGTGGGTCTAGGACCACTATTTTAAGGCGTTACACAGCACAATGCATAATACCTTCTCCACTATTGTTAAATTTTGCTATTCCCCCTGATCGGTCCATGGCTTATATATGAGCACAAAACGACGAACGCCTTTAATTTTACCAATGAATTCCTTGCTGTTGTTTTCTTTTTCGCCCCAGGCATCATGGTTATCAATACATAACATCCGACAAAATGTTGGCAGGATCGGTAAAATGGGCGCGGTACTTCCCATACAAAGACATTATAGATTTCTGTATATCTGGACAATAACCAAAGTTTTCAAATTGGATCACGAATGGAAATCATGGTACAACTGTACTTTTTTTTACATTTTGGAGCTTGTTAGTACCGTGGTACTACAGCGGCTCACTTGGTAAAATTTAAAATTTTCAACGTTTTGCTAGATGTCAACTATAAATTTGTTTGGTCACTTTTTTGATCCTTTTTTTCTTCTTTTTTAAGGTAAGCTTTTGTTCTAACGTTGTTTTAATAGATATTTTTGTTAACTACTTGGTGCCAACTTTAAGTTTGTTATGATTTTATGTGGTGTAAAGCGCACAACTTACCGCTAACGAACAGTAGAATTTTAAGTGTTCAATTATTATAATTTTACTTTAACCTACCTGGTAGGATAAATCTTACTTTAACATATCGTTCACTAAAGGTTAAAGTAAAGTTGTTATAATTCTAGCCAACAAGGTTTTGGACTGGAGCAACCAAATATCTTTTCTAGGATAACTTGGTGGGCTGAATTCGAATCTGTAACACTGTGATAGTCAAAAAAACGAACTTCGATGAATTCTTTTCGAACTATTAGGGGGGAGTCCCCTGAGTGCGAAAGTACATTTGGAAGTGTCAGATTGGCTCCACTTTTTGAGAAATCGGTATATAGCCATTTTTCATGAATAAAGCTAAGTCTGCGCTATTTAAAAAAATTTTATTCGACTGTACTAGTTTTTTTTTGCCGTATTAACTTTCTTTTACGGATTGTTTTGACTTTTTTTTTCAAAATTTCACGTTATTCAAACCATTAATGTCGATCAAAAGTAACGATTTTTGACAATTTTGTCAGGTTTTTTAGCCATCTTATAAAGATTTTCCTAGCATAGACCTCAAGTTAAGCTTCAAAATCAAAATATTAGACTTTTGTTTATTTGTTTCGTTTTTTTCTTAAGTTAGTTAATTAAAATTAAACAACTTTAATAAAATATGTTTGTACAATAACGTTAATATTTATATGTTTAAATAAATCATGACGAATTCATCAAGTTTCAGCTCAGTTAGAGCATTGGTATGGTGGAAAAATATTAAATTCTCTTTAGATTAGCATGATATGTAACGGTTATTTTTAAATTTTGAGTATTTGTTGTTAGAACAACGTATAAGAAGGACAAAAATAGACACCAGATTTGAAAATTTGTGCAGACTATATCCATGGCTAAAAATGGTTAAAAATCGTTACTTTTGATCGACATTAATGGTTTAAATTACGTGAAATTTTCAAAAAAAGGCAAAAAAAAACTAATACTAAAACTAATCGAATAAATAAATTTTTAAATAGCGCAGACTTAGCTATATATATGATATATACCGATTTCTCAAAAACTGGAGCCAATCTAACACTTACAAATGTACTTTCGCACTCAGGGGACTCCCCCTAATAGTTCGAATTGGATTCATCGACGTTCATTTTTTTGGGTCAAAAACTATCACAGTGAAATTGGTTTTTCTCTATCACGTCTATCTACATACAAATAAAGGTTTGATTTCGTTTCTTACATAAAAAATCACTAGTTTGTTTAAAATCAATAAATTCTCAAAAGTGAATGGCGTTATTTAAACGTCGTTTGTATTTTGTAGGTTCGGTTTCACGTTTTAGAGTCCAGCAATAGTCTCCCTGCAATTTTTTATCCCAAAATCCTTGATAAATTCTTTTAATTTTCATTCAATATTGTTTTTTTTTTTAATCCAAATGCGAATGAAGAATATGCCAAATATTGTCGGTTCACGATTTGTCCAAGTTTATGACTGCAAAACAAAAATAATGTAAATATGCAAATTTTAATGATTCTGATAATGCATATTCTTTTTTTCTAACTAAATATTCACCACACACAAAGCAAAAATAACTTGAATCAGTAGCACACGATCTCCCCGACATGCTTAAACGCTACTATTCCCTGCAAATAAAATTGGACCACCTGATCCATTTTGATCAAATGGACTACTCCATGGACTGGTCCGATTAAATGCAAGCATGGACCATGTCAATGTTAAAAAGTGTTTGTAGTGAGACGACATGTCTTCGTTTTTAAACGACTTCAAAACTAATCCTCTTGAGTATACCATGGAGTAGTTTTAAAACAACTCCTTAGTGGTCCAAAGAAGGGTTATATGGTCCTCGTCTAGGACATTGCAATGTTAAATAGACCATGTTTTTCCAAACGTTTGGGTTACTTTTGGACTAGTCCTGGTCCCTTGTGGAATGCTCTTTCCACGCGTGTTTGAACTGGTCCTATTATTTGCAGGGTTATGAAGATTTCGAATGAATGTGGGCTTCTGTCAAATTAATAATTGTGAAGTTAGTTCGATAAAAAATTAACAAGACGTGGTAGCCCAATTTTGATGCCAGATTAGTTAAAAAACATGCTTCGTTTCTGCAGTAAATTTTTTCCGCCAAATTTGTAGACCAGTGTAATTGAACACTTTTTATATGGCCGATAAGATCCAAACTTTTGGTATCGGTAAGTTGTGAAAACGGGGCTTAAATCAATAAATTCTTGAAAACACAAAGAAGATTCTCTAAATTAACATACAAATTATCTATAATGCGGGTCAAGTAAGCAATCTCAGGAATTTGTTAATATTTTAAAAAAATAATAAATTTTTGTATATCTAAAAAAGGGTAAGAGAAAAATTGTCCAAATTTGGTGCACATAGCTGGCTTATCAATACACAACCTCTCTGAAGTGGGAGGGATTGAAGAAGTAGGTAGGAAAATAGGTTGTGGGAAGGAGGATAGAGGGAGTAGTGTTTGTGAACATTCAATTTGAACTTATTCATGTTGTAAGTGAGAGGAAAGACCAGGAAGGTTATTCCACATACGAACTGTCCGGGAAAAAAACGAATTCTCTCTGTAATGCGTTGTACGATTCACCTGCAAATCGACCACATAAGGATGGGCTCTTGAGGAAAAACGTGTATTACGAGCAAACGTACGGGTTTCGGGAACCAGATCCCTAATTTCGTCAGAACACATCCCATACTAGTAACGATAAAACAGGCAAATACAACCCACATTGCGCCGGTGCTCAAGAGAGTCAATAGAATTGGATACCCTACTGTCACCAATGAGAACCTTCGCCCTCTCCTGTACGCGGTCTAGAAGCTCCAAAATAAACTTTGAAGCACCTGCCCACGCATAAGAGTTGTATTCCATACGCGGTCGGATATAGGTGGTATAAATAGTAAGGAGATCAGATGAAGTGAAGTATAAGATCATCAGGAAACCTTTTTCCAAAGACTTTAGAAAAGCTAAAGATATTATACATATAAAACTCTAATTTTACTTGCAACGATATCAAAGCTTAAACAAAACAACAACAATAAACAGTTAGTTTATCTTTTCTTACATTCCCGACTACTGGAGAACTGTATGACAAAAATTTTCCAAATTTCGAACACAGAGTAGGGTGGTCAATACACAAAATCCGTCATAAAGTGGGTGTTATTGGTTAAGTGGGCACCTCCCTTACAAATACAAAATAGATCAGTAATAGTTAAAGTTACAAAATTCAGTGCACAAAGCTTTAATGCCCATACAAGACATCCGACAAAGAGTAGGCGAGCATCGAGAAATGGGCGCGACAGTAAAAATTAGATTTCTTATATTTGGAGTTAGTCGCGGGGTAGCAACGCGCATCGGGTTAAACTTATACATATATTTATATAACTTTCTGTTCTTACCGCACCATGGTGAAGAGTATATAAGATTCGGCTTAGCTGTTTGGTAATGTGCTTTAGTCAGTGAGTGATATGGTGAAGGATTTTAAAAATTTGGCACAGCCGAATATAGCACTCTGACTTGTTTCATATCTTCAGTTCATTATTGGTTTGACCTACCGACCATTTTTAAAAAAATCCAAAACCTGTTTTCAAAATTTTTAATGGTTTCTGAGATATTAAGCATTAATTTTGCTTCCTATCAACTGTTTTAAAGATTTTTAAGTATTGTTTTGCTCTACACACAACTATTTGGCGATTGCACCAAATTCTTCTTATAAAAACGTACAAAATAAATTTCAATTTTGCTTTGCTTTATTGCCGTAAGAAAAAAAAAAGAAGCTTAAGCAAAAGCATCGTCGAATCAGTAGGTCGACGGAAAACGACTGTTGATTTTTTGTAGAGTTGTTTTTTTTTTTTGTCATGCAATTATTTTTGATATCTTCTTTATGTTGTACACAAATAAGGGCGTGTTGTTTTTTTTTATTGTTGTAATTCTGCACAGACCTAATAATTGGACCATAAGCAAAAGAAAAATATAATTACAACAAAAAAAAAAAATATTTTTATAAAATAATAGACACGAGTTAATAAATAGTAAACAATTTCTAAACTTTATTAAAAATATCAAAATGTAACTGTTTTTGTAAAATAAAACCAAATAAAAGAAAAATAAACATCAATGTTGACTTTTTATTGGAATGAGAATTGTTAATAAAGAAACTTTCATTTCAGCAAGTTACTCAATGCTAGCAAAAGTATACATATGCAGCACAAAAAGCTACTTTTTAAAAATAATTTTAGAAAAATGGCGTATGGCACTTTCATTCATGAAAATTGACAAAAACTTACATTTTTCTTCAAAACATATGCCGGAAGCAACGGAGAAATTATAAAAAAAAATGCTATCGTATTCATTTTGACAGATCTTCATGTAAACCTTCTTTGTCGTTATTCTCCACTCCGACTTTTTAACTAGTAATGAGCTGACGTTATAGTGTTTTTAATTTTGAGAACGAAATAAAAATATGTATAATAAATTTACATAAAAACAAGTAAGAGTGCTATATTCGGCTGTGCCGAATCTTATATACCCTTCACTATTGTGCGAGCAGAATACAGAGCAACTAGACAAAAACTAAATAAAACTGGTAAATATTTTTTTTTTTTTTTAAATAAGAGACAACCGGTTTTGAACTTCGCTTTTCATAAGGGCCCAGAATATATGTACTTTATAGGGTGTAGTATCAATATTGTATATACCTTTCTACCTTCGGTGAAGGGTATAAAAAGAGTGATTTTCGGGAATTCAGGGTTCTAATCACTGCATTCGATACTATCGTATCGAATAAACTATTGAATTTTTTTGCATACGATAGACACTGGCGTATCGAATGAAAACTCGATAAATGTAATGTCGAGTTACTTGATGTCGAATGCTATTATTTCAAATTCAATACATTTCATTCGATATCGAGTTTCAAGATACCAAAATAAATAATTTCGATGAACTTTGCTCGATATCGTATGCGGTGATTAGACCCCAGTATTTCTGTTATAACTCATACAAATTTCAGATATTTGGGTATATAAGTCATATCCATAGGACGTATAGCAGCCCTAAAATTTAGGTTTTTATAAAAATTTTGATGTTTTTTAGCCCATTTTTTGAGTATTTTGCTCATAAGTTACCCATTGTCTAACCGATTTGATAGTTTTATATACCGACGTGTTAAGGAAGAATTTTACCATTTAATTAAGTTATATTTATATAAACTTGTAAATATATATTTTAACAAAGTTAATTATAAAAAAGAGTAATTTTTGTGGATTCAGTATTTCGGTTATAACTCTGCCATTTTTTCACCGATTTGGCAGATTTATATACCGACGTGTTGAAGAAGAAATTAACCATTTACTTTAGTTATAAAGCTTGGACTCGGGGAGATCTATGGTTCCCGAAAGTTGGGTATTTAAAAAATTTTGGTCATATTTTTTTTGTATCTGAACCCATTTTCCCGCGTTTTTTATAAAATATGTTCTACTAAATTTTTATATTATATTATTTTTTATGTTTTATATATATATTTTTATATATAAGTCATATCCATAGGACATATGGCAGCCCTTAAATTTAGGTTTTTATAAAATTTTAAATTTTTTTTTGTACGGGAGGTACCACGCCCACTTCTCCAATCCCGCCCACATTTTGTAGGATGGTGTGTATTGGCAACCTAAATGTGTGTACCTAATATGGAAACTTTGGCTCTTGCCGTTCACAAGATATACAGAAATAAAAAAAATACAACAACAAGGGATTTTTGGAAAAATTTAGAGGTAGTCGTGGTTTTTTGTTCATATCTACGTCATTTTCGATCTGGCTGAATTTCAATAGCAAGAAATGGTGGACTGTATGTAACATAAATGTAAAACAACCTAGCCCCTATCATGTCTGGATTATCCGGAAAACATATATCAAACGTGAGACGGACAGACGGACATCGTTAAATCAACTTCTCTTCTCATATGGACCCAGAATATATTACTTTATGGGGTCTAAAATCAATATTGTGGAAATTACAAACGTAATGGCAAACTTATATATACCCTTTTACACCTGTGGTGAAGGGTATAAAAATAGAACAAAAAATTATTTAATTCATTAAAAAACATACATATGGGCAACTTCAAATTTTTTGAGCACCTGCTGAAACCGACATACTATGGCTCTTATTTCGTTAAGTTTTATGAATTGAAAAAAACGTTGTACAGGGTTTGGATGACTATACTTGAAGGATATGACGTGCAAAGTTTTACGTTGAAAAGTCCTCACATTAAGAATTGGTGGTCATCTAAAATTCGAAAAATTAAAAAAACGACTTGAAACTTCCAAGAGTTTTTTCATTCATTCCGTTTTCTTTGTAATAGTTTTAAGCTTTCAGATCCAAACCCATACAAAATATAGTCACTAGACTTGGAGGATATATCCACTAAAAAAAAAATTTTGATATCGCTGCTGGGTGAAAAGTTGCATGGTGTTTTAAAGTGAAACCAAAATTTTCCGAATTTTGAAATTTTTGAAGATTTTACATAGAGTTTTTGCGCCGTTTAATAAAAATGAGTTTAAAGCGCAGAATTAAAAAAACTGCGTAATTTTATAAAGTTTGAGGTGTATCAAGTTGGTGTCAGCGCACCAATAACGTATCACGGACATCACAAACTTAAAAGAAATTACCGTAAATTTTTTAAAAATGTATCTTTTTTGCGTCTGACAATCTGAATTGCCTTTTAAGTTGGCTAGTGTATTGCGTGATGTGAGTAACTTCGTAAAGGGCACCTCCGAGGCGAAAACGCACTTTAAAATTTTTAAACGCAAAAATTTTATGAACTTTTGAAAATTTTTGCAAAAAAACAATTTATTTTTAAGCTTTTTTTATATCAAAACATGTCATGGAAACATGTTTAGGTATCTTAATAGATTCTTCGCGACGGACTAAACTGATAAAGTGCAAAAAAAATAATTTTTTTCAACCGTGGCGCGTGCAGCGGCAGTTTTTTCCAAACACATTTCGCCTTGTGACAACTGAAGCGCTGTATCAATTCCGCTCAAACCTACATCGAATAGAAGACTTTACTGAGCTTGATACTAAAATTGAAAACGCACCAAAAAATTTTAAGGATTTAAAATTTTATGGAGGAAACAAAATGTTTCTAACCTCAAAAAGCATCCTTGTATGAAATATTTGATTAGCGATAGCCAAATAGTTTTTTTCCCAAAATATTGCAAATTATGTCTTATACTAGCCGTAATTTTGTAAAATGTTTAACAATTTTAAATAAATTTTTTATATGCATACACGATCAAAAAAAAAATTTTTTTATATTTTTTTCCAGTGTATTTTAAAAAGTATTCAAGCTTTTACAAATATTTTAGTGTGCTAAGAAAGCCCTTAAGGGGTATTATCCACACGCGTTATCCTTTTTAAATTTTAACAAAAACTGTAATTTTTATATTTTTTTTTTAATTTTTAACTTTAAACCGCAGTAAAATTTGCGCCGTGTAATTAAAATGATTAACGCGAACGGATTTCACATGCTCAAATATCGGTTTATACACACGCAAATCAACATTGATGTCAGACAAAAAAAAAATATTAAAAAAAAAATGTCTAGGTGTCGTAATTTTTTGAAGTTGCTCATATCTATTTAGATAAACATAACATTTTTTGATGGACCTATTTTTTTTCTTTTTTTTAACAAAATTGTCGAAGGTTTCTGAATTGTTAAAGATTTTTTAAGCATAGATTTGTTGGTAGCATTTTATGACGTTACTATGAGATGCTTTCATGCCTGTGCTACGATTTAAAATTGGACCACATTGCAACAACAACGAAAATCGGAATCGAAACTGGGCAAATTGAGGCTTTGGTGCATTTTAGTTTTATATATTTTTTTTTTTTTTTTTTTTTTCATTAACAAAGTAATTTTATTTTATAATGTCTGTATTATTGGTTTACAGTTATAATTCAATTCTTATTAATATCAATATGTTTCAACTAGAATATTAAAAATGCTTGCAAAATAGCTTATTTTCAACGAAATAATGTAATACAAAATTAATATATTTTTGCTTTGTAATCAATGCAAACTATTCTATAGTGCTCATTTTGCAAATACATTAAATTGAAAATTTTATATCATGGCCTTTAGTTGAATTAATTTTAAATATTTATATACATTTACTCAATAATATTTGCAATAATTTGTAAAACATATTATCAATATCAACAATATTATCGACATTAATTTGGTATAATTTGTTATGGTTGACCAAACATGTTTAATGAATGAAATTTTGGTTTATAAAGGGTGTCCAAAAATTGAGGTATCATTCTAATTTTAATAAAAAAGAGTTTTTTTTTTTTTGAAATATTAAACATATTTTTATTTCAGTTTATTACAAATAGGGTCCGGTTAAAAATGTAAAATAATGTCGGTCAAGAGACACACCTACTGGCTCGGCAGGCTCCCAATCTTTTAATAAAATTCTCTATCACGTTTTTCAATAAACTGTCGGTTGATATCTGCTCTATAATTTTATTTTTAAGCTCTTAAACTGTTGTGGAAATAATGCTGTACACTTTCGGTAAAAAACCGACAAAAAAAATAGTACAAAGGTAACAATAATGCGATTTTCGAACTTTTTTTTTTCAAAAAATATATTGTTTCTCTTGCTGTGTGGCAAGTGGCACCATCCTGTTTAAGCTACATATTCTCTACGTCTACATCACACATTTTCGGATAATCTCCCTGTAGCGAATTCCACTGATCGATGATACCTCAAATTTAAACACCCTTTATATTAAAAATGTAAATAATGCCCCAATTGGAATGTGCCCAAGTGGCCAAAAAGTAAAATCAAAAGTGAAGTACCAACACAAGTAGAGAATAATTTGGTAAAAATGAATATTAAATTAATCAATTCCCACAAGGAATTCAAAACGTTTATTTTAATAAATATTTATTGTATTTATTTGTAACTACCTTTCTAACTTAATATTCATTTAGTAAAATATTGCATAAATCCCAGAAATCCTTTCAGGTTACTAAAATGGAATATATTTTAAAATCCTTCGAACATACATACATACATTCGTGCGTACAGCTCGAAAGCAAATGCTCTCAGGAATATTGATGTATTTGTAGTGGAGTATAAACACAATTTTACTTGTGTGTTTGTGTGAAACTGTGTGTTGGGTTTAACTTTGTGTTTGTTTGTTTGTTTGTTTGTTTGTTTGTTTGTTTTTAAGAATGATTGGTAAAATGGGTAAATATTTGTACGGAGATTTAAACATTGGGGTCAAAGATCCCATACGTGGTTTTTAACTTCATGCTTCACTTGTCATATTTGGCGAATAACCAAACCAAAAGATAGATAAAAATAATATTAACAACAATAGCAACAATAACAACTCATAAAAATACACAATAATTTATCCGAACATTTTTTTTTTTATTGTCAAGAATACTTTGCCATTTAGAATCCCACATCTGGATAAATAAAGTTTGAATAGATTATATATAAAATTTGCGAGGGTAATATGAAAATTCTCTAATAGCCAAAATGGGCAAAAGATACCGCTTTTACTGTTTACTGGATGTGGGAGAAAGTTTGACTCTTAACACTTTCTTGAAAAAAATTGTTTGTCTATCAATATTATTTAAAGAAAAAGTATCCATCCTCAGTTTTCTGTTAAATTTAATGATGCTTCGGTGGACATTTTGGATTTCTACAGAGAATAGTGTGGCCACAAACTTTTTCGATAGGAAAAAATGTTGCTCTAATATTGTCTATAGAAAATATGAAAGCAACACAGAAAAATCGAAGCTACACATTTGTATCTGCAAACGAGACTGAGGCTGCCATTTTTTTCTATAGAAAAGGTATCACTCCCACTTTTTCTATGGAAAAAAGTTCTTCTCCCACACAGAAAGAAAAACACTCGGGATAAATTAAGTTTTTTATACTTACTTTAAGTACGAGTCGTACTTAAAAATTTCAGTACGAATACCACTAACAAAATGTAAAACAATTCTAAAGGCTCAGTGAGCCGGGAGTAACAGTCACGCTGCAAATCAGCTGCTTCATTTTGTTATATGTAAAGCAACTAGAACGATTATAGTTAGCAGCAAGATGTTACGTCTCAATCTGTAAGAAATAGTTTGGTCTTCCTTTTTTACGGTACGGTTAAGTTACTGTTACTCCCGGCTAACTGAGCTTTGAATGGGATAACTTTTGAAAACCAATCCTAGAATTTCTTAAAATAAGTATACAAATCTTAAGCCAAGTAAAAAAGTTTAAACTTTCCATTGGTAGTGCCACTCTGAGAGTTAAATTACAAAGTGAGCGTTAAAAGCTCTTATAACTTATTACTCTCATCTCTCAGCATTACATTCTATATGCGTGCATACGCGTGTTTTTTTCAAAGTTTGTTGTAGAAACTACAACAACACCACACAAGTCGGGAAAAACTATTTACTTACTTTATGTAAAAACAACAAAAACAACAGAACAAGAAGAAAAACATATGTACATAATTTTCATGTTAAAAAAAGTAAAACAAAAACCAAAAATTCCCATTTAGTTTATATTTTAAGTTAAATATGTATGTACATCAAATTTTTAAAGCAGAAACCATATCGGGCATGATGCTGGTATTTTATAATTGAAATTCTGTAAGGTGTACAACGGGTAAGTAAAACAGTCATAATCCTTCTTTCTCTGGTTCTCTTGGGTTAGTGTTTTAGGTTAGAATCAATCTAATTTCACTTTCGGATTATTTCAAGCACGAATTCTGGATTAAATCAACTTTATAAAACTTAAAACAAGCTCATTTTGAGATGGATTCAATCTTAGTTTTACGTAAATCAATCTCATTTTCGAACTATTTCAAGTACGCATTCGGGATTGAATATGGATAATTTAAGTATTTCGCGCTTGAAAATCCGTACTTGAATCAATCTTTCTATACTTGATTCAAGAAAATCCGTACTAATGGTACGGTTATTACCGCTTTGGATTTATTTAAGTACGGATGGATTATTTTTTCATTTTAGTGCATATATTTTATGGCTTCTACTCCTAGAGTGAGGCCCCCAATTTTTTCTAAAGAAAGTAGCGTAATTCTAATTGTTGCCTTTAAAAAAGTTTTGCTCTGACTTTTTCTATTGAACAAGTCATAATACCACATACAAGACGAATTAACTACAGGTGATGTCGAAAGGGCTTCTGATTTCGACAGTTCGAGCTTGTTTTGATTTGTTAGTGTTTTGCTAAGAATGGTTGATATTTCAAGCCATAAGCACTAACAATGCAATGCAAAAATCCTATTTTGTTTCTATTGTTTTTGGATTGTTGCAGATCCGACACCACCTGTAGATGAATTCGCCTTGACCACATATTTCTTGATAGTTTGTGGCTGCCACTTTTTTCACAGGGAAAGTTTTTTTTTAATGAAGAAAGAGTGTGGCTCGTACTTTTTTATGGAGAAAAGAGTATGGCTCTACATGAAATCGCGAATTTTTGACCTTCGAAAAACTTACTATGAAATTGTTTCTTTGATACATTTTTAGTTGGCCTTTCCATTTCTAAAAATGTAGGTTGTCTTGGATGGATGGTTGAATTTTAAGCGGCATTAAACTGTCGGAGAAATAGGAAAACCACCAATAACAATAAAAAAATACATCAAAAGAGCATAAAAACAAGAGATAATACAAAGAAAGAATGAACAAATGAAAGATAATATTAAATAAATAAAAAACGATAGCGAGTTAAGAGTGGTGGAAAACAAAAGAACAAAATCAATGAACGGTAACGATATCTTCGTAACTTTTACTCTTTTTTTATAGCTAAAGTTAAACAAACAAACAAAATTAAACATAAAACAATATTATGAAATATTGCTTGCTTGATGGCACCTTTTAAATAAAAATAGCAAAATAAAATAATAATAAAATAAGAACTTAGGCAAATTGAGTGAATTATTGCACGTAGATGTGAAAATATTTCCACTTTCAAATAAAGTTTTATGATTGTAGAAACTTTAATAAACCTTCTTTGTCTATCCCTTTTTAGTGACTTATTTTAAGGCGTTTTATTTTTATTCTCAATACCTTTTAACACATAAATTATACGCATATATTTTTCAAAAATACCACACTTATTTTCTGCCGAGACATTTTGGATTTATCTTAAAATACTTGCCGGCATCACTGCTATGAGATTTTTTGTTTTTTTTTTTATGAAATATTAATGGCATCGAAAAGAAGCGAAAATATTAAGTGAAAGTAATAAATTCTCAAAACGAAATAAATCATAACAAATAACAGACAACAAATTCTAATCTCAAGGTTTGCAGATTGTAGCACGTTGTCATTGACATCAGTTATGATTTAAGAAAACTTAAGTAAAAGTAAAACAAAATATATTCAAGAATATTCAAAGGATTTTCGATTTTTTATAGAATTAGAGAATATTAGTGATACCGAATTTCAGTAGGAAGTTCTATCTCTATTCACTGATCCCCAGTGATCGTCTGACCCTTTTTCATCTGAACTATTCGGGTCACACTATATACTACAAACTATTTCCTCGGCTCTATGGATGTTTAACTTTAACGTTGATTCTTGCCCGGTCTTCATTCTTTCACTTCGGATTGTCTTTATGGATCCATTTTTCCCGCGACAGTAATAATTGATGCAAAAATTACTGCTAGAGCAGCATATTGAACATGTAAAGTTGTCTTTCAAAGACTTTCGGGTTTAACTCGTGTGGTAACCGATTTCCTTGCTATACGAAGTATTCTGCTGCCCGAACACTTTCGTACTCGCTGAAGTTTACACAGAAAAATATTTTGAGCCGGTAAAAGCATTTATCAAAAATAAATCAGTTTTTATTAAAAATTTAATCAAGTGAATTAAACGTTTAATCAAGTGAAGTAAACTTTTAATCAAGTGTATTAAACGATTTTATTGATAATATTAATTTGCACCAGTAAACAAATTAAAAATATCAATTAAACGTTTAATTCACTAGATTAAATTTTTAATTAAAACTGATTTTATTTTTGATTAATGCTTTTACTGGCGCAAAATTTGTTTCTGTGTAACAACAATCTTCAACTATAAAATTAAAATACCACTTGCACGTTGATGGAACATATGCCGCATAAGCTTCGTAAAGCCATCGATGTGCTTAAACTGCACTTTTTGTCATATTAAAGAAGTAAAGCTGATTTCGAACAAATGCTGATTTGTTGGTGTAGAATTCGAAATTTTTTGTTCTTTTTACAATATCCTTCAATGAACAAATGGGAATAAATCGCGGATATAAATAATCTAGAGCAAATGATCCCAAATTAAGGTCCGCGGGGACATTACAGATTTTCATTTCATCCTCGAAGAGAAGCTAAGAGTGTTCATTTTAAAATGAAAATCTTTTAAATTTTTTTAAATTAAGAAGTTTGTTATCGTTAAATCATTTAGAAGTCATAAAGAAACAAAGAAAACATCGATTTAAAGAACTGGTTCCATTGTTTTTGACGAATATTTTGTTAAACCTATTAAATATGATCCGCGGATCTTGACAAGCTGTGTGGTTCGGAATCTCCTTGACTTGTAGAGACATATTTATTTCAGTTACGAAGTTTGGAATTAACAGCCATTTTTCTTGTGAAAACAACACAATGACTGAAACGTTTTTGGGGGTAAAAGCAACTTTATTACACTCCACCCTTCGTTCGTCCATGGTGTGTGATATCTCCACTGCTGTTCAATATAGTGTTGAATAGTGTGATGCACCAGGCAATAATGGGAAACCGCGTGATCGTATAGGGGCTGAACGCAAGACTGGAGGACCTCGAATATGCAGACGATATATGCCTTCTTTCTCATATCTATACTGACATGGCGGCATATTTAAGGCGTCCCACCTACATATCAAAGAAAACCGGATTGAAAATCAATATAAAAAAGCCAAAGTTATGAGAAAAAATTCTAGGAACTTAAATCCCTTTCTAATAAATAACGAAATATTAGAAGAAGTTGAAATCAAACTGGTGGATCCAGTAAACATTATAAGGCGAATAAAACAAGGCCAGCTCAGTAAAGTATGGAAATCGTCCTCAATATCAGGCCGTGTTTAAATCAACATTTTCAAAACCAATGTAAAATCCACTCCGTTAAATGGATGTGCCACACGAGACATTTTTTAAACTACGCAAATTCTTGTAAATAAATGTCTCCGAAAAGTTCTACGAATCTTCTGGCCGCGAACAACAGCACACAACAATTGGTGTGCTGAATGAAACACGTCAAATACCGTTGTGGGAAAGGGAAACTAGATTGGACACACAATCCGTAAGCTACTCTCCGATTTTAATTGCTGCAGTAGTTTAACTTGCTGTGTTTGCTTAAAATTGCCGTTTTTTTTTCTTTTAACGTTCGCTTTAGCAATACCCACTTAGGTGACCATTTTAGTTTAATAAATTTAATCTAATAAGTGTGTTTCAGTTAAAGAGAAATATTTACTCACTGAACAAATTGTTAAGTTCTTGAAAAAAAAAACCTGAAAAACAACACAATAAAAATTTGTGTGACAAACACTTGTTCATCGCCTATAAGCACATTTATAGAAGGGCGAAAGTTACTTGTTAATTTAAATACATACCGACGTTTTAATAGAAAACTAAATTGGATTTTAATCAATTTTGAGGAAAATGTGTATGTTAATTTAGTTGAAACATACGTTTAATCGCTTTATTATTTCTAATGAATATGGCAGATAAACTTTACGTAGAATTACGAACCAGTTAAAGCAAAAGAATTCGGATAGAGGCCGTCGCAGGCTGGAATATATATTTCAAGTCTGCAATTCATTTCACTGTCAAAAAAAAAAAGCGAAATACACTTGTAACTCAATTTTTAACAAAAAGCACATTGCAAATATATCTGCTATAGATAACCATTTTATCGTTAATCTAACCATGCATTAGTTAATTTTGACCATATTATGATTAACAGGCGCGGATCCAGCTTGAGCCTAAGGAGGGGGGGGGAGGGAAATTTTGTATGATACAAAAAAGTAAAAAATTTGTTTTTTAAAGTTTATAAAAAACAATATGTGTATTAGGGTAAGTACTTTTTGCAATTTTTGCGAATATCAAATTCTTCATCGCATAGCCGTATAGACCGCGAAAAATATTAAGAAATGATGTATTACTTTTTCGCGATCGTGAAGAAAGTTTCCGCACCAAACGCGATAAAGTTTTGAATTTCAATTTTTCTTCTTACTATACAAAATTAACATTTAATTACAAAATTTTAAGTATTATCTAATAATTTCATGCATATAACAAGATCTTACCATTTCTACGGAAGAAGGGTGCAAAAAAAATCGCGACTCTATTTCACGGTTTTTTTAATAAACTAAATTTTAATGGCAAATGATAGATGTTGTGATAGATGAGTTGTTTGGCGGATATATGAAACAGTGATAATTTTCAGCTGCGTAGTAATATATGCAGGGAACGAGCTATTAAAGTTGCACAAGATATTTTTCCGTTATGTAAATCAACTCGCACTTTAAACTTAAAATTTATTTCATTAAATCCAAAAAAATAGCTTTACATTTTTGTTATACAGTTGCTTATTTTATGTATTTATGCCCGTATTCATAAAAATATTTTAAATTTAATAAAGACTTGAAAACCAAATTTTCTATGAAAATTTTCTTTAATAAACGCTTATTATATTTTATAATCATTTATGAATATGGGGGCTAAAATATATAGCATATACAAACAATAGATGTACCATATATAATGTGTATGGAATTCTAAAGGCTCAGTGAGCCGGGAGTAACAGTCACGCTGCAAATCAGCTGCTTCATTTTGTTATATGTAAAGCAACTAGAACGATTATAGTTAGCAGCAAGATGTTACGTCTCAATCTGTAAGAAATTGTTTGGTCTTCCTTTTTTACGGTACGGTTAAGTTACTGTTACTCCCGGCTAACTGAGCTTTGAATGGGATAACTTTTGAAAACCAATCCTAGAATTTCTTAAAATAAGTATACAAATCTTAAGCCAAGTAAAAAAGTTTAAACTTTCCATTGGTAGTGCCACTCTGAGAGTTAAATTACAAAGTAAGCGTTAAAAGCTCTTATAACTTATTACTCTCATCTCTCAGCATTACATTCTATATGCGTGCATACGCGTGTTTTTTTCAAAGTTTGTTGTAGAAACTACAACAACACCACACAAGTCGGGAAAAACTATTTACTTACTTTATGTAAAAACAACAAAAACAACAGAACAAGAAGAAAAACATATGTACATAATTTTCATGTTAAAAAAAGTAAAACAAAAACCAAAAATTCCCATTTAGTTTATATTTTAAGTTAAATATGTATGTACATCAAATTTTTAAAGCAGAAACCATATCGGGCATGATGCTGGTATTTTATAATTGAAATTCTGTAAGGTGTACAACGGGTAAGTAAAACAGTCATAATCCTTCTTTCTCTGGTTCTCTTGGGTTAGTGTTTTAGGTTAGAATCAATCTAATTTCACTTTCGGATTATTTCAAGCACGAATTCTGGATTAAATCAACTTTATAAAACTTAAAACAAGCTCATTTTGAGATGGATTCAATCTTAGTTTTACGTAAATCAATCTCATTTTCGAACTATTTCAAGTACGCATTCGGGATTGAATATGGATAATTTAAGTATTTCGCGCTTGAAAATCCGTACTTGAATCAATCTTTCTATACTTGATTCAAGAAAATCCGTACTAATGGTACGGTTATTACCGCTTTGGATTTATTTAAGTACGGATGGATTATTTTTTCATTTTAGTGCATATATTTTATGGCTTCTACTCCTAGAGTGAGGCCCCCAATTTTTTCTAAAGAAAGTAGCGTAATTCTAATTGTTGCCTTTAAAAAAGTTTTGCTCTGACTTTTTCTATTGAACAAGTCATAATACCACATACAAGACGAATTAACTACAGGTGATGTCGAAAGGGCTTCTGATTTCGACAGTTCGAGCTTGTTTTGATTTGTTAGTGTTTTGCTAAGAATGGTTGATATTTCAAGCCATAAGCACTAACAATGCAATGCAAAAATCCTATTTTGTTTCTATTGTTTTTGGATTGTTGCAGATCCGACACCACCTGTAGATGAATTCGCCTTGACCACATATTTCTTGATAGTTTGTGGCTGCCACTTTTTTCACAGGGAAAGTTTTTTTTTAATGAAGAAAGAGTGTGGCTCGTACTTTTTTATGGAGAAAAGAGTATGGCTCTACATGAAATCGCGAATTTTTGACCTTCGAAAAACTTACTATGAAATTGTTTCTTTGATACATTTTTAGTTGGCCTTTCCATTTCTAAAAATGTAGGTTGTCTTGGATGGATGGTTGAATTTTAAGCGGCATTAAACTGTCGGAGAAATAGGAAAACCACCAATAACAATAAAAAAATACATCAAAAGAGCATAAAAACAAGAGATAATACAAAGAAAGAATGAACAAATGAAAGATAATATTAAATAAATAAAAAACGATAGCGAGTTAAGAGTGGTGGAAAACAAAAGAACAAAATCAATGAACGGTAACGATATCTTCGTAACTTTTAAGGCCTAACCATAATATGCATAGCCTTGCTTAACCTACTGTCAAAAATTAACAAAAAGTCTCTCAAATGTATTTAAAAAAACAAAAACAAAATAAAAAAACATTTGATTCCTTACGGAATGTGCGATTAGATTCGCACCTTGCTTAAGCAAATGACAGTTTCATTAAACTTAGCAAAAAGTTTCCTTAAGTTCAATATGGTTTGCCTCATATAATAAACATGTATTCGCACATTTGATTAAGCCAACTTAAGCACATTGTGGTTGGGCCTTTACTCTTTTTTTATAGCTAAAGTTAAACAAACAAACAAAATTAAACATAAAACAATATTATGAAATATTGCTTGCTTGATGGCACCTTTTAAATAAAAATAGCAAAATAAAATAATAATAAAATAAGAACTTAGGCAAATTGAGTGAATTATTGCACGTAGATGTGAAAATATTTCCACTTTCAAATAAAGTTTTATGATTGTAGAAACTTTAATAAACCTTCTTTGTCTATCCCTTTTTAGTGACTTATTTTAAGGCGTTTTATTTTTATTCTCAATACCTTTTAACACATAAATTATACGCATATATTTTTCAAAAATACCACACTTATTTTCTGCCGAGACATTTTGGATTTATCTTAAAATACTTGCCGGCATCACTGCTATGAGATTTTTTGTTTTTTTTTTTATGAAATATTAATGGCATCGAAAAGAAGCGAAAATATTAAGTGAAAGTAATAAATTCTCAAAACGAAATAAATCATAACAAATAACAGACAACAAATTCTAATCTCAAGGTTTGCAGATTGTAGCACGTTGTCATTGACATCAGTTATGATTTAAGAAAACTTAAGTAAAAGTAAAACAAAATATATTCAAGAATATTCAAAGGATTTTCGATTTTTTATAGAATTAGAGAATATTAGTGATACCGAATTTCAGTAGGAAGTTCTATCTCTATTCACTGATCCCCAGTGATCGTCTGACCCTTTTTCATCTGAACTATTCGGGTCACACTATATACTACAAACTATTTCCTCGGCTCTATGGATGTTTAACTTTAACGTTGATTCTTGCCCGGTCTTCATTCTTTCACTTCGGATTGTCTTTATGGATCCATTTTTCCCGCGACAGTAATAATTGATGCAAAAATTACTGCTAGAGCAGCATATTGAACATGTAAAGTTGTCTTTCAAAGACTTTCGGGTTTAACTCGTGTGGTAACCGATTTCCTTGCTATACGAAGTATTCTGCTGCCCGAACACTTTCGTACTCGCTGAAGTTTACACAGAAAAATATTTTGAGCCGGTAAAAGCATTTATCAAAAATAAATCAGTTTTTATTAAAAATTTAATCAAGTGAATTAAACGTTTAATCAAGTGAAGTAAACTTTTAATCAAGTGTATTAAACGATTTTATTGATAATATTAATTTGCACCAGTAAACAAATTAAAAATATCAATTAAACGTTTAATTCACTAGATTAAATTTTTAATTAAAACTGATTTTATTTTTGATTAATGCTTTTACTGGCGCAAAATTTGTTTCTGTGTAACAACAATCTTCAACTATAAAATTAAAATACCACTTGCACGTTGATGGAACATATGCCGCATAAGCTTCGTAAAGCCATCGATGTGCTTAAACTGCACTTTTTGTCATATTAAAGAAGTAAAGCTGATTTCGAACAAATGCTGATTTGTTGGTCTAGAATTCGAAATTTTTTGTTCTTTTTACAATATCCTTCAATGAACAAATGGGAATAAATCGCGGATATAAATAATCTAGAGCAAATGATCCCAAATTAAGGTCCGCGGGGACATTACAGATTTTCATTTCATCCTCGAAGAGAAGCTAAGAGTGTTCATTTTAAAATGAAAATCTTTTAAATTTTTTTAAATTAAGAAGTTTGTTATCGTTAAATCATTTAGAAGTCATAAAGAAACAAAGAAAACATCGATTTAAAGAACTGGTTCCATTGTTTTTGACGAATATTTTGTTAAACCTATTAAATATGATCCGCGGATCTTGACAAGCTGTGTGGTTCGGAATCTCCTTGACTTGTAGAGACATATTTATTTCAGTTACGAAGTTTGGAATTAACAGCCATTTTTCTTGTGAAAACAACACAATGACTGAAACGTTTTTGGGGGTAAAAGCAACTTTATTACACTCCACCCTTCGTTCGTCCATGGTGTGTGATATCTGCACTGCTGTTCAATATAGTGTTGAATAGTGTGATGCACCAGGCAATAATGGGAAACCGCGTGATCGTATAGGGGCTGAACGCAAGACTGGAGGACCTCGAATATGCAGACGATATATGCCTTCTTTCTCATATCTATACTGACATGGCGGCATATTTAAGGCGTCCCACCTACATATCAAAGAAAACCGGATTGAAAATCAATATAAAAAAGCCAAAGTTATGAGAAAAAATTCTAGGAACTTAAATCCCTTTCTAATAAATAACGAAATATTAGAAGAAGTTGAAATCAAACTGGTGGATCCAGTAAACATTATAAGGCGAATAAAACAAGGCCAGCTCAGTAAAGTATGGAAATCGTCCTCAATATCAGGCCGTGTTTAAATCAACATTTTCAAAACCAATGTAAAATCCACTCCGTTAAATGGATGTGCCACACGAGACATTTTTTAAACTACGCAAATTCTTGTAAATAAATGTCTCCGAAAAGTTCTACGAATCTTCTGGCCGCGAACAACAGCACACAACAATTGGTGTGCTGAATGAAACACGTCAAATACCGTTGTGGGAAAGGGAAACTAGATTGGACACACAATCCGTAAGCTACTCTCCGATTTTAATTGCTGCAGTAGTTTAACTTGCTGTGTTTGCTTAAAATTGCCGTTTTTTTTTCTTTTAACGTTCGCTTTAGCAATACCCACTTAGGTGACCATTTTAGTTTAATAAATTTAATCTAATAAGTGTGTTTCAGTTAAAGAGAAATATTTACTCACTGAACAAATTGTTAAGTTCTTGAAAAAAAAAACCTGAAAAACAACACAATAAAAATTTGTGTGACAAACACTTGTTCATCGCCTATAAGCACATTTATAGAAGGGCGAAAGTTACTTGTTAATTTAAATACATACCGACGTTTTAATAGAAAACTAAATTGGATTTTAATCAATTTTGAGGAAAATGTGTATGTTAATTTAGTTGAAACATACGTTTAATCGCTTTATTATTTCTAATGAATATGGCAGATAAACTTTACGTAGAATTACGAACCAGTTAAAGCAAAAGAATTCGGATAGAGGCCGTCGCAGGCTGGAATATATATTTCAAGTCTGCAATTCATTTCACTGTCAAAAAAAAAAAGCGAAATACACTTGTAACTCAATTTTTAACAAAAAGCACATTGCAAATATATCTGCTATAGATAACCATTTTATCGTTAATCTAACCATGCATTAGTTAATTTTGACCATATTATGATTAACAGGCGCGGATCCAGCTTGAGCCTAAGGAGGGGGGGGGAGGGAAATTTTGTATGATACAAAAAAGTAAAAAATTTGTTTTTTAAAGTTTATAAAAAACAATATGTGTATTAGGGTAAGTACTTTTTGCAATTTTTGCGAATATCAAATTCTTCATCGCATAGCCGTATAGACCGCGAAAAATATTAAGAAATGATGTATTACTTTTTCGCGATCGTGAAGAAAGTTTCCGCACCAAACGCGATAAAGTTTTGAATTTCAATTTTTCTTCTTACTATACAAAATTAACATTTAATTACAAAATTTTAAGTATTATCTAATAATTTCATGCATATAACAAGATCTTACCATTTCTACGGAAGAAGGGTGCAAAAAAAATCGCGACTCTATTTCACGGTTTTTTTAATAAACTAAATTTTAATGGCAAATGATAGATGTTGTGATAGATGAGTTGTTTGGCGGATATATGAAACAGTGATAATTTTCAGCTGCGTAGTAATATATGCAGGGAACGAGCTATTAAAGTTGCACAAGATATTTTTCCGTTATGTAAATCAACTCGCACTTTAAACTTAAAATTTATTTCATTAAATCCAAAAAAATAGCTTTACATTTTTGTTATACAGTTGCTTATTTTATGTATTTATGCCCGTATTCATAAAAATATTTTAAATTTAATAAAGACTTGAAAACCAAATTTTCTATGAAAATTTTCTTTAATAAACGCTTATTATATTTTATAATCATTTATGAATATGGGGGCTAAAATATATAGCATATACAAACAATAGATGTACCATATATAATGTGTATGGAAATTAAAAAAAGGAGCTTTAGAAATTGCATTTGGTGAGGAAACTTTTTTGGCCTAAAAAAATTATTTTCATTATCAATACTAAAGTTATTACCCTAATTAAAAAAACTCAACAAAAAGGTTAAATAAAATATAAGATCAGTTCAATATACATTTCTCTTTTTAAATAAGCAATTTATGATTTTCTTGTGAGGAAAATTTACACTGAAAGAAAAATGCTTCATATATTTAATGAATCATTTTCATAAAAAAGTTTTCCTTGGGTAAATGAAAATTTTCATTGTCTAAATGGAATTTCATAGGTTTGATGAAGTATTTTCATTAAAATCGCTTCATTAGATTTCGTAATTACGTTAAAAATGTTCATTGGATATATGAAAACTTAAGTTTGTCCAAGTTAAACAAAAAATTTTAATTGGGAACTTAAAAAAACAATATACAAACATAACTATATTAATAAATTAATACAAAATTATAGTTTCCTTAAAAAAATGTTTAATTGTTATTTAAAAAATGTAAGATTTAATAACTTCATACATCTAATGTTACATGTATGCCATTAAATTTATGAAATCAAAAAATTTTTTTATAAAAGCAACATATTTCAATAATTGCCTTCATAAATTTAAATTTTCATTATGACAATAAAAATGTCATTATAGTAATGAAACAAAAACTTTCAATCCACTTTTAATCAACGTTGTTATTGTTATTATGGACAATTTAATCTCATATTTACGGTCTTAATTGAGAAAAAACATAGTTTTTTTATACAAAAATTACACTGCCCCGGTAGACTAGCTGGTAGTGAGCTAGTCTATCAGCACCGAGGTTACATGTTCGAATCCCACCAGAGACAGAAAAGAAATAAAAAATAAAATAAAGTAAAATAAAATAAGAAAAAAGAAAAAAAAATAAATAAAAAAAAAAAATAAGAAAAAAAAATTTTACTTTATTGAAAGTATTCATCCAATGAATAATATTCATGGATCTAATGTAATGTTTCATTAAGTCCTTTTAATGAAACAGGTTTCACTGATCCAACGAAGCGCTGCATAGGTTCCTTTATAATGCAATTTTTCATGGGATTAATGTCAAAATTCGTTAGTATTGCGAAGAAAATTCTTTCAGTGTAGACAGTACAGTGTATCTTCAGCCATTGTTGATCCGAGCAATGTTTTTATTCGACGAAGGGTAGGAAATGACCTCCTGCTCGTAGCTTTACTGACGGGCATTGAAACGAAAATTTGAAATATTTTTCTTAGATTTGGGTAGATATTCATCACAGTTTATTAAAGCATCTACAACGTTATCTGATAGATCACGCACAAGTTTAGATGTTAGTAGGTGTTTATCTCTTTAATCAAATATAATCAGCTCATATCTGTATATGACTTGATTACACTTTGAGGTAGAAGTTTAGGTATGTTTAATACATTTGGGATATCTATTGGGAAAGTGGTTATGAGATCTTCTAAAATAAATTCAATAAGATGAATGTAACCTACAACTCGGTAGTAATCTTTAACATTTTGAATGTGATTATTTCGTTCAAATCTTGTCTTTTCGATAGGAACCTCGATTTGAACGCAAATAACTTTAACTTTTTCAAAAATCGCTTTAAATTGTTCTTCGGCTTTATTTATTTCTTCTTTACGGCACGTGATTAAAATTTTGATAAGGCTTGATCCTTTTTGAAGATCTTGCTTTTGTAAAATGATACTAAGTGGCTGTGTTGCAATAGGTATCACAGTTAATATGTATATTCCGCAAATAAATTTTAAAGTACTAAGTGAGTTCCTTAATATAAAGGTAGAGATACTACCTTTCCACTCAGATATTTTTTCCAAAGCTTCTACTATGTATATGATTTACACTTGTTGCTAAGACGCATAATGAAGATAGTTTGGCTCCCAAATACTTTGCTAAAACTGTTTTTCGCATGGGATGATTATATTTAAAAAATTTTGTCGTTTCTTCAACAAATGATACAACTTTTTGTATTAGTGGCACTTTATTGCTTTTAGAAATGGAGTTGTTCGATTTATGGGAATAGCAAGGCGTTTGTTTCGCATTTGTCGCTTTTCCAGAAATTCTGAACAGCTCCATTTTCTGCTGACATCAGAGGACGCCCATCTGTTCGATATTCTACACAATTTTTTAGGTCAGGGGCAAAATTTGTCAAAGCTTTAAGAACTATTGATGATAGTGCCTTCGCATAAATTGACACATCAACGTCATCAATATCTTTTAAAGCCTATTCAAATGCGTTTACAACAAAGCCAATAAAATCTTCCCTAAAAACTTTTTATTGTATGTTGAAATATCTTAAAGATAAGGAAATCTGGCTTTGCCCCAACAAATCCGTGCTTTCGTCAAAAATTATCGAATAGAATTTTGATTCATATAACATATAAAAATATACATAAATATTGCAAATACTAAGGCTTATTAATAATTCAACCGCACGCATTATCAAGTCAAACGTTTAGTCTTTGGATATAGATGGCACCTGCTGGGATTGAATGTACTTACAGGCATGTTCTGAAAATCACTTTTTCGTAAAGTGATTTGAAATCACTAAAAAGGTGTTCTGCCCACAAACATTTTTTAAATCTCGTGATTTAAAACCGGTTAGATTACAGCATGATGATTTCAAATCACTTGAAGTTTTTTTAAGCATTTTGTTTTTAGATCTGTAAAAAAATTATCACAAACACTTTAAATGATTTGTTCTTTATTTGTTTTTGCATTAAAATTAATTATTTGGCACGGGAGAACCTTAAAATTTACAAATTTAGGAGGTCGCTGTATTTTTTGCAGTTTTGTTTACATTTTTCGTGATTTACTTTTTAGTAGTCTGTGGTTGCCAGAGCAAAAAAGTCTTAAAGTCGTGTAGCATATGACTATTTTCTTCAATTAAATTAAACACTAAAAATAAAAATTAAGTTTATTTGTTACAAAAAACTAAAAGTAAACCATAATTATGAAGTTTGATTGGTTAAATTTTAATATATGACGGTAAAAAATAAATGAAAATGGCAACCAAACGTACTAAATGAATGGCAATATTTTAAAAAGAAGCGCACAGTTGTTTTCTCGTGGTTTAGAACAATGAAAATCACGACTAAAAATTAAAAATCTCGTGATTTTCAGAACACCAAAACATTTCTCGGGTGATTTCAAAATCGTTCGTGATTTGAAATCACCGTGATTTCAGAACATACCTGTTAATAAGTAATTGAATACGGTAAACTAGATGTTTCTTTGGAAATATCTAATAAATAACTATTAGGATTAAGATATGGATACTTATTGAAAATTTCGTTAGAGATTCCATAAAAAAAAAACAAAAAAAACCTTGCTGGTATTTTTGTACATTAAAAAAAATATTATTGGGAATTCTTGTATTATCGAAATTAACAAAACATATTTTTATAATTTACGGGAGGGAAATTTCCCCTCCCCCTGAATCCGCGCCTGATGATTAATGTTTTCCAAGGTATGTATACTTTTGACCGTATTATGGTTAGGTGTTACCAAATTATAGTTACTTTTCCCTTAAATATAGTTAATTTTCACTTAATTTTGGTAAATTTTAAACTTTTATGCAGGGCTGTGTAGTCGTCAAAAAAAGTTCTAACTCCGACTTCAACCGCTAAATTTTTTAAGTCCGACTGTGAATTCGACTCGAGCTTCGACTTCGACTCCCACTCTGACTCCAACTACGACTCCGACTCCTACTCTTACATTGATGCTAAATGCATTTGAGACCGGTCCTTATTTGACTTCAAACTCTTTTTTTAATGCAGTACTTTTCAAATGGTTAAATAACGAAAGAAAATAATTCTGTAAAAAAATTCAAATCGATATTTTAAATATTGCAACGCCAATATCAAAGAATTTTTATTTTGGAAAAATATTAGAAAATTCTTTTAAATTTTTTATGCTGAAAAATTTTGGAGTCTGGGTAGCGAGTTTTTTGGGTACTTCAAATCCGTCTCTGACTCTGGTACAAAAACATCAACTCCGACTCTCCAACTCCGATTCCACGGCCCTGCTTTTATGGTCCTTTTAAAGTTTTATATGGTTGCCCATAAACATAAACAATGTTAAAATGCAACTATAGGATGTAGGTTGCTCTTAGAATATGGTTACCTCGTCTCATATATTTTTTCTAGGTGTATGTTCACTCACTATTCTATTGTTTTTATTAATCGATTAATCGCGCGAATAATTATTCGAGGTAAAAATTTAATCGAATAATTATCGAGCGATTTTTTATTATTCGGTTAATCGAATAATTTAGCATCAAAACTTAAGCTAATCTTAAAAAATAATTTTTCAAAAAGAGTTTATATGTACATGTTTAGAGCGATTTCTTTCTTTTCTGATGAAACTTGATTAAGAAAAGATTCTTTCACTTATTTTTGACGTTGAAGAGATTGAAAGCAGAGTACGAAAACAAACAAAACGAAACGTTTGCTTTCGTTTTGTTTTGTTCTTTGAAGTGAGTAAAACAAAAACAAAACAATGAGAATGATTGTGCCATTTTGTTTTGTATTAGTTTTGCTCGTGAGCGCAAATTGTACATTAATATAAACGTACACAGCTGGAAAAGAAAAGAGTAAGAACAATATTGAAACATTCAGAGCAAGGCGAATTCATTTTTCAGGTGGCGTTGAAAGCCAGAGTTGCCAATTTAGCGCCTTCGGCGCTAGATTTAGCGGCTTTTAACTGTTGAAAAGGCGCATATTTTTTCCTTAGCGCTTTTTTTCAAAAGAGCGCTAAATAAGCGCTTTTATTGATACCTAACATTTTTGTACTTTTATTTGCATACATTAAAATCAAGACACATTAAACCAAAATTTGTTTCCGTTTTGTAAATACTTTACATTCTATACAAGGAAAGAAGTTTATTTTCTAAAGAAATCCATTTCGTTTCTTAAAACAAGAAAATCAAAAAATAAATAACTGATTTTAACTTGTTTTGTACGTATTAAGTAAAAGTTTCTTAAATAAAGAAACAGTTTTTCATGATTAAAAAATTCACGTTTTTGGTCTATGATCAAACATTTCAAGAAGCATTTATTTAATATAAGTCTGATTTTAAAATAGAATCAAGAAACAAATGCTAGCGATTTCTTTAAATTTTTCAGAAAATGCTCAAGAAAACTTGGTTTGATTCAATTAGTTATTATTTGGATCGACATGTTAACAAATCAATCAAAAGGTTCTTATTTTTTTATATTAAGTTTTTTTTAACTAACTAGTGCTATACGTTTTTATGGAACAAATTTAGGCAACGAAAACTTGATTTAAGTTACTATAGAATTAAAATAAATTTAGTTCGCTCTGAGTCATAACTTTTTGCTTAAACCAGGCAAACACATGTTTATATACAATAAGAAATTTTTGGCTTGGACGAGAATAGTGGAAAATTTTCGTGGTTCAAGACATATTTTCTGGTGATTTAGTAAATAATTCGTTACGTGTATATTTGAAATTATATTACTTTAATTTTCCTGAAATATCAGAAAAGGCTTTTCAAAAATATTAATGTTTTGTTAACACTGCTCGGCAAAAAAAAGAAAAAAAGTCGATCTAGAGAACTTTATTATGTGATTTTAATTCACTTTAGCGTGCTGAATCCAAATAGTTTATTCAATCACGTCTAGTTAACATTTTGTTTACTGATCTCTTGTCTTATTTTTTTCATAATATACCTGGATTTCTGATTAATGATAAAAATACTAATTTGCATGGAAAAATGGCCGCCACTAATTAAGAAAGAATTTTGAAAATAATTATTTGTAAAACGGATTTGAATTTAGCGCAGTAGTATTTTTGTTTTTTATATATTTTTATTTAAAACGATTTTTTTTTGACGGCCAGTGTAATTAATAAAATTTGGTTCTTAAACATTTCATTAAGTTTTTTTATTTAGCGCTTTTTAGCGCTTTCTGATTGGGGGCACGGCGCTTTTTGATTAGAAATAGTTCACAACCCTGTTGAAAGCACAGCTGTGCTACTTTTTTTTTAAATTAGAGAGAGGAATGTCAAAAGTTACTTGTGTTTTTGACTTATCGCCCAACGAAAGCAGCAACAAAATACATTGTTGTGTTTTTAGTGTTGTTAATTGTTGTAGTATCGACACCACCGTTTACATGAATTCGCCTTGATTCAGAGAAAAAACGTTTGCCAAGCGTTTGGTTATTGTTTTACTCATTTTAATATTTACTAATATATATATAACTATTGTTGCTAAGTGAAATAAAAAGAGAGGTTTTTAGGTTTATTTGTTTTTATTAATGTTTATTTTAATAATAAAAAAAAAAACAAATTAAATTAAATAAAAAGTAATTCAAAGAAAAGAGAAAAAAAAAATAAATTAGAAACTGGGAATTATTTCCTTGTGAAGGTTACTTTATATTATATTAAACATTTTTTCATTTTTCGAATTTATTCTATGAGTTAAATTTCAGGTCTGTATTTTATAAAGCTTTTTTGCAATAGTTCTTCTTTTAATTTTTCAGAAATGACTTTATAAACTATCAGACTATTATATTGTATTTTCTTTTTACATTTTACCTTAGCCTTCCTTTGGAAAGCAATGAAGTATATTGAATGTACAGAAAAATTTACAATTATTAGACACCAGCAGAATGTAATGCATTTTCTGGCCCGCTACGGCCGTCGTCAGCATTCTTTGTGTCTCACTGGGTAGTGTTACTTTATAAATTGAATGTATTTAACTCAACTATTTTAACAATTAGAAACTGGGAATTATTTCCTTGTGAAGGTTACTTTATATCATATTAAACATTTTTTTATTTTTCGAAATTATTCTATGAGTGAAATTTCAGGTCTGTATTTTATAAAGCTTTTTTGTAATAGTTCTTCTTTTAATTTTTCAGAAATGACTTTATACACTATCAGACTATTATATTGTATTTTCTTTTTACATTTTACCATCAATATACTTCATTGCTTTCCAAAGGAAGGCTAATGTAAAATGTAAAAAGAAAATACAATATAATAGTCTGATAGTGTATAAAGTCATTTCTGAAAAATTAAAAGAATAGAACTATTACAAAAAAGCTTTATAAAATACAGACCTGAAATTTAACTCATAGAATAAATTAGAAAAATGAAAAAAAGTTTAATAGAAAAAAAATAAATTTAAAAAAACAAGGAATGTGTATCCACTTAAAAACTAAAAATATTACTCATACATAAACTCGGCATTCGACTTTACTAGCAAAATATGCTCTAAATTTCTGAATCTAGTTGTAATGTTTTATTAGTAATTTCAATATAAAGATCACTATACATTAGAGTTGTCAATTATTCGCATTTCAACTTTGTTCGAATAATTTCAATAAATGTTTTTGTTCGTTCGATCAAACGATTAAATCTATTAAATTATTCGATTAATCGATAAGAATAACGAATAACGAGAACAATTTTTAAGAAGTATTTTTTATAAATTACATTCGTCTATTCATCTACAACTATGGAAAATCTTGATTTTTTTTTTCTTTTTTTCGCAAATCTGCTATGAATTCTTCTTTTTTTAAAGTTAATCTATTCATCTTAACTCCATAAGTGACAGCGCATAGAGAAAGGGACCAGTAAGGTAAAGGGAACAGTAAAAGCCAACTACACAAAACAAGAGGTAGGGACCTACCTACGCGAGCTTTCAAGGTTGAACAACAAGGATGGGATGTGTCGCTTTCAAATGAGACCAATACCAACACGCTCAGTGATGGTAAACCAAAGATACACGTATTTAAATTTTTAAAATGGCAAAACGCTTAGGTCCCTTTCTATTTTTCGCGTCACATATCGTTGTATTACTTAGAGGCATTGTAAAACCCTTAATTCCTTAATAGTCCGATATTACTTTGGCGTTGGCAGGCCTACCATCTTCAGCTAAACTTCTGCATACAATTTCTTCTATAGAGCAAACGCTGTCTCTCTTTTTGTATTTTTCCTTGGACCAAGTTCGACATTTTTTGATGTCGTTGGATTACCTTTCACTACATCGTTTTCAATGGTAATATTGAGACAGTTACGCAAGTGGTAAAAATATATATAATTTAAAAAAGGATAATACAATAAAAACATTTTCTACTTTCATGATATGATTTATATGGGCCGTTCCAGCGTTATAACGTAACGCCAGAAGTTATTTAAATTGTTTCTCAAAAAATTGTATATGTAAAGTTTACTTTTTTTATATTTGGGAGTAAAGCGCAACTAGCTCTACATTTAGTAACAGAGTAATAGAACGTATGTACAACATGGTCCTTAAATACAACCTTATTTGCATTCTGGCGTTACATTAAAAAAGTAGACTTTTCGCTGAAATGCCTTTAAACGAGCAAAGATTTTTAAATCTGATAGCTTGAAAAATAAATCTTTATAAGTCAAAAGCTTACCAAAAAGGTTTTATACAAAACGTTTTGCTCAATTCGTAGTCTTTTTCAGTTTTGTAATGCAAGTCAAAATCCACTTCTGTTTTTTTAACGTCACGATTAGCGTTGATTGTTGTAATTTCTTTTTCTGACTATAGTGCTACTCCAATACTTTGCATTTATAAAAACCCTTTTTACAAATTTGTCCTCACGTCACGTCAAAATGGAAATGCCCATGTATGTAAATCAATTCTTTAATTTTTTTAGCGTTTTGTTTATTTCTGTTCTATTTCACACGTTTGAGTTTAAAAGAAAACAGTTGATACAATTGCTTGCAAAGATTTGCTTTTTAAAAACATAAAATACATTTTCGGAATACTATGAGTACTCAACATTGAAATTAATTACAGTCAGGGCTATGGCTACAATATTTTTTAACTTTCCTACATTTTGTATAAAATCACTAAAAACGTATGAGCATAAATCAAATTTTAAGCTTTTCGATTAATCGACATTATCCAATATATTTATCCGTTATTCGAAAATCGCAATTTTAAAAATATTCGAGCAAGAGTTTGGGTTTGTTTAATCGATTAATCGAATGATTCTTAATCGGTTGACAACTCTACTATACATACATATATCAAATTTTCTGATTATAATTTTTTTGATGTTGTGGCCTATACCACTTTAAACAAGTTTAAAAACTCATCAACAAAAGCCCAAATTCCGTTGGATGCACCAAAAAAAGCGTTATCATTTTTTATAAGTTCTATGAATTCCTTTAACTCCATCAATCTTTCTAGCATTAGATACGTAGAATTCCATCTAGTAATGTTGTCCAATATCGGCATTTTGTAAATAGTTACAATTTTTTTTAACAAATTTAGGTATGATTGTGTTCTCAGCTTTTTTTACAATCGTTCTGATAACTTCAAGTTTTTCTTTAATGTCTCTAGACTTCATGACATCTATCACGCACAATTCAAGAGTGTGGGCACCACATCGGATATTAGTTATGCCATCCATTGACAAATCTGAGTCCATACATATTAAATCAGCCTCACACAGAAAAAATTATTTTTAAAATTTAAACAAAAAATTTGTAGAATCAAACAATTTTTTGTCTGAAATCGGTCCTATAAACAAATTTGCATATTCAAACAATTTATGTATTTGCATTTTCTTTATTGAAAAAAAAACACTGATTTTTTCAAACAAATAATTTAACTGAATCTAACAAAAAGTTTACTGAAATTCATATACTAAATTTCACACAAGTAAGCACTGTATGAGAAGATGACGGCAAGAGCAGAGCCGCCGGCTGGCTTTGAGACACATTTTTTTTGTTGGAATAATTTTTGAACGAAGTCTTATTTATACACACAACACAATTGGGGGATTCACAAGGTGTCATAAAGTCATAAGTCTTAAAATAATAACATGAAGAAATATAACTGTTGTGAACAACCCCTCATAATTTAGTGTGCTATTTTTAATTTAAATCAGCTGATTTAAAACAAATATAAAAAATAAATGTTTACCTACCATCAAAATATTTTTTAGTTCTAATCCATGAATTAATAAATTAAATTAGATCTTACCTGACTATTTTCCATTTTTTAGACGCAAATCACAAATAAATTTTATTTCGTTTGTTTACCAAACATCAGAGTCCTAAGCCGATATAATTTGACGCCGCAAGTGTTTTGTTGTAAAAATTGCTAGCCGCAGGTTATATTCGGATATTAGCCGGATAAAACTATACCATCAATGGCGACGGCTACAAAAACTAATGTGGATCGGCTCAGCCGCTCAGCGCAGGTCTCTTCTGATCAATTACGACAGCACAATAAACATAGCAAGCAATGTACTATTAATTTAATACACTTTTTGTTTACAAAGCAACAACAATATTTTTAAACCATTGTAAAATGTTAGAACATTATGACAATTTAACATGATAGCACACCTTGTGAATACCCCAAATGTTTTTCTTTATCACTCTCTGTTGATGTATCCTTTCCTTTGCTAAAGAAGAAATGTAACCAAAAACGGCAGCAGACCGACTCGATATGATTTTCGTCATCATTCTGTTTTTGTATTTGATGTATTTAACCAAACAGTTTTAAAAAATTGAATACGGGATTTTGTTTCTTGTAATGTTGTTTCTGCTATTGTTTTTCTTATAGTTGCACTTTTTTAAAGCGTCCAAAAATAGACTGTGTGTGTTTTTTTTTTTGTTGTTGTTCTTATATTTCACATAAAGAAGTGTTGCTTACGATCAAATAAAAAAATGCAAAAAGACTACAACATTAAAGAGCGTTAAATATTTCATACAAAATTATGAAAACTTGACAACACCAATAACGCGTTTATTATATTTTTGAAGAGTTGTCCACATTTTTGTTGGTTAAATAAAAATCAAACAAAAATATTGTTTGAATCAGTAAAAAAATTTATAGAAATTAAAAAAATTTTCAAACAAGCGTTTGTTTGAAAATAATTCGGCAATAATTTTTTCTGTGCACCATAAACTTCATCTGAACTATTATGTATACCGTCATTTAAATCACTGACGGCTTTGACCATGCTAACTCCATTGTCAGTTGGTTTTGTGATCACTTGATTAAAATTAATACCGTAAGCTGTGGGGACTTCCAGTATTAAGGCTTTATTGTTTTCAAATACTCGCCTGTGTGCCGTGAAGTTAACTTTTTTATGGCTAGTGTTTTTATTATTACACTGTTGTTTTTAATAAATTGTACATTGACACCTAGAACACTTACAGATAACCCTGAGGCTGCATCAATTTTCAATGAAATTGATCTTCCGCGAAGTTCTTCTCTGATTTCACTTTTTAAATTCAATGAAATTTCAGCAATATTGTTCATAATAATTTTTTATTAAGTCCGCTAAGTATAGGATTAACAGGGATTTTGAATGGCCGGTCTTCAGCCAAACGTAGAGGTCTGCCGCATTTTGTAAATAACTCTATGAATGCCATTTGTAAATGTTTTTGTTCACTGTACAAGACAATTTAACTGTGTAACTTTTTTATCTATTCAAAACACCAATGCCTTTTTTTTTGAAGGTAACTGTCATAAACACTACTGTGGGAAGTTTAATGTATTATTACACTTTTCATTTTTGCAACTAACATGCTTATCATTTATAGGTTCAAAACAAGTCCGTAAAAAATCATTTTTTTGGACGAGGCATTGTGGATTTTACTCTTGTTATGCCACTACAAAAACCAAACAAGAACTAAATCAATTACTCAAAACAAAACGTTTCTCTATCTGTTTTGTACTCAGATGTACGATTGTAAAGGTTAATTAAATAATGCAGATGAGTGGAAAGCCAATTGTTTCGTTTCCTCTCTTTGACACTTGAAAAGTTTTTGTTTTCGTTTTGCTCATGTAAAATACAATTTAAAGATTTTGAATGGTTTTGTACATTTTGCAAACGTTTGCGAAATGTTTTGTTCGTTTCATACTCTGATTGAAAGTAAAGCGCTATAGAGCAGATGAAATTCCTCTGTTCTTTTTCTCGTCTTTTCTAAAAATTTGTAGTCTTTCATTATGCCACTTGAATCTCTTATTGAGTTTTTTAACAATTTTCATAGTCTTAAGGTCTGGTAGAAGGTTGTTTTCATTCGTCTCAAAAAAATCATCTTGTTTATCTGAATCATAGTGGTAAAAGTCTGTACTAATCATTCTTAAAAATAAATTATTTTCAAACTCTTTGGTTTCAGTCTTTTAACTCGAAGGAAATGTTCCTGAGTTAAGAAACAATAAAAGGGTATTCAAAACGTACCCGCTAGTTTTTTTACATAAAAGAAAAAAAACTAACACTGTCAAAAAACCATTTTCGTTTAATCGATAAAGATTATTCGAATTATTCGTTAATCGAAAATAAGCAATTTTAAATTTTTCTAACCGTTAATCGCACAAAATATTCGATTAATTGATTAATCAAATAAAACTAATACTGTGAATAAGCAATCGACATAAAAATGTTCGTAAATCGAAAATAAGCAATTTTTATACCCTTCACCTCAGGTGGAAAAGGGTCGTTCTTAAAAAGCATGGCCATTCTGAATTTTATAATTTTTAAAAATTAAGTTGGCCAAATATGTTTATAATTGGCCTCATGTGGTTACGGATCTTATCAACAATAGGAATCCATAACCAGCAGTAATTTTTTAAATTGTTGGAGTTTTTACAGATAAAAAAGTTACAGTGTGGACCGGTAACAGAGGGGACAAATTAACTCAAAAATACCATATTTTACCTTTTTATTAGAATTTTGTAGAATTTATTTGTCCACTTAATTAGTGTACACAAAATATTTATAAAAAAATTATAAAATAAATAAAAAATCACTTTACTCACCGTTTTTCAACAGTAACAGAGTTGACACTGAATAATGGTACGCACCCGGCCTAGAATTAAGTTGCTTACTCAACTACGCACTAAACAAGACTGAACCGTTAAAAACACATTTTGTTGATTTTAGCTAAGTTATGATGGAGAAGCATAAGAGAAATATACGCGTTATAACGTTTAACAAAAATTGTTCAATAAAATGAGTGGGCGTAACAGAGGGGACCAAAACCTAGGGACAAGATTTTTCTTCAACAGAATTATACAAAAAAAATTATTTTTCATCATTCTTTTCTATATATGGTATTAATATATACAAACTGAATTACAAAAATTGTAAATATTATTTTTTTTCAATTTTATTTTAACTGAAAATAACTATTAAATTTTTATAAATTGGCTCGGGACACAGGTTTTTGCTAAACCTTTGACATTAAAAATATGTTTAAAGTTATTTTCAGATAATCAATTATTTTTTTTTATAATATAGTTACGTAGAATCGATAATAATTTATAAAAATGCAGATATTTTTCTATTTTTTTTTTGGAGAAACAAAATATAAAATAGTAAAGTCTGGGGACACAAATTGGTAATGTTTTTTAAGAATATATAAGTTTGTCATTCCGTTTGTAATTTCTACAATATTGATCTAAGACCTATAAAGTATGTATATTCTCGATCCTTATGAAGAGAGAACTTGATTTAACCATGTCCGTCCGTCCGTCCGCCCGCCCGTCTGTCCGTCTTACGCTTGATATGTGTTTTCCGCAGACTGCAGACATGATAGCGGCTAGGTTGTCTTACATTCACGTCACATATAGTCCACCATTTCGTGCTATTGAAATTCAGCAAGATCGGTCCACAAATGGCTGAGATATGACCAAAAAACCACGACTGCCTCTAATTTTTTCTAAAAATCCCTTGTTGTTGTATTTTTATTGCTTTTTTTCTGTATATCTGGAGAACGGCAAGAGCCAAAGTTTCCAAATTAGGTGAAAATATTCAAGTTATAAATACACAAAATATGGGCGGGGTTGGAGAAGTGGCCGTGGTACCTCCCATACAAAAAATTTCAAAAATTTTATAATAACCTGAATTTTTTGAAATTTTTAGTAGAAAATATTTTCTGAAAAACTCGAGAAAATCGGTTCAGATACGAAAAAGTTATGGCCAAAATAATAATTTTTTTTTAAATTTCCAATTTCGGGAACCATAGATCTTCCCGAGTCCAAGATTTATAACCCAACTAACTAGCAAATTTCTTCTTAAACACTTCGGTATATAAATCTGTCAAATTGGTTAAAAATTGGCTGAGTTATAATCAAAATACTGAAATCCCAAAAATTACTCTTTTTATACCCTTCACCTCAGGTGGAAAAGGGTATATATAAGTTTGTCATTCCGTTTGTAATTTCTACAATATTGATCTAAGACCCTTAAAGTATATATATTCTGGGTCCTTATGAGGAGAGAACTTGATTTAACCATGTCCGTCCGTCTGTCCAACTGTCCGTCTGTCCGTCCGTCCGCCCGTCTGTCCGTCTGTCCGTCTTACGTTTGATATGTGTTTTCCTAGGTTGTTTTACATTTACGTCACATATAGTCCACCATTTCGTGCTATTGAAATTCAGCAAGATCGGTCCACAAATGGCTGAGATATGACCAAAAAACCACGACTGCCACTAAGTAGAAAATATTTTCTGAAAAACTCGAGAAAATCGGTTCAGATACGAAAAAGTTATGGCCAAAATAATAATTTTTTTTTTTAAATTTCCACTTGCGGGAACCATAGATCTTCCCGAGTCCAAGATTTATATTCCAACTAACTAGCAAATTTCTTCTTAAACACGTCGGTAGGAGAGAACTTGATTTAACCATGTGATGTCCCTCTTGTCTAGTTGCTCTGAATTCTGCTCGCACAATGGTGAAGGGTAAATAAGATTCGGCACAGCCGAATATACCACTCTTACTTGTTAATTATGCGAACAGTTAATAGCCAAAAGTTTTCGATTAATCGATTAATCAAATAAAACAACAATTTTCGATTAATCGCTTTATCGACATGCATTATTCGTTAATCGAAAATAAGCAATTTTTAATTATTCGAACAGTTAATAGCCCAAAATTCTTCGATTAATCGAACAACCGTTAATCGTTTGAATACCCTAGTTCACTATTGCCTAAAGAATTTAACTAAAGCAGCCAGTGAAATGCGCATAGGAATAGCTTATCCCATCAACAATAAATTAAGCACGAATAACAAAACCTTTTAAATTATTATACATACCCACACCACAATAGTGGATAGGATATTATGCATTTGTGCTGATGTGTGTAACGCCTTAAAATAGTGGTCCTAGACCCACCTTAAAGTATACCGATGTACTCAGAATCACTTTCTGAGTCGAACTAACGATGTCCGTCCGGCTGGCTGGCTGGCTGTCCATGTAACCTTGTGCGCAATGTACAGGTCGCAATTTCGGAGATAATTTGATAAAATTTGGGCCATAGGTTCTTATTGGCACAAGGACCAAGCCAATTGAAATCGTAGCACCACGAGGGAAGATAGGGGGAAATTTCTTCCTCTCAGAAACTATCAAACCGATTTTAATGAATTTTAAAACATAGATAGAACCATATCTATATGGACACAAAAAGTATGCATTTTAAAAAATAGGACCACGAGGGGAGATAGGGGCAATTTCTGCCTCTCAAATCGATTTTAATGAAATTTAAAACATAGATAGATTCATATCTATATGGGCACATAAGCTATACAGTTTTTCAAAACTAGGACCACAAGGGGAGGTAGGGGGCAATTTCTGCCTCTCACAAACTTTCAAACCGATTTTAATGAAGTTCATAAACATAGATAAAACCATATTTATATGGACATATAAGCTTGATGTGTTTTTTAATACTCTGGTGTAGGGTATCATATGGTCGGGCTTGACCGACTATACTTTCTTACTTGTTATTTTTATTTAGTTTTAGAATTTTCCGAAAAAAAAAAATCTTTAATACCTAAATAAATTTAACATTTAGTATATGATTAAGTGTTACTTCTTAAATATATTTTACTTAAATATTTTAATGTATACATTTGATTTTTAGCCATAAAGTCTTAAATAAGATTACAGATAACACATATTATACCATTGAACTGGCACAAAATTTTAATAAATAATAAAAAGATATTACAAAACACCAAGTAAAATTTAATTTAAACAAATAGATAAAATACTTTTAGAATAATCCGTAAATTTGTTAAATATAGCCCTTAACTTTATTTGTTTTGCGTAAATTTTAAAAGGGTTTTTAAATGAAAAAATAAAACATATTAAACAAACAAATAAAAAACATGTTAAAATATTTTTCAGTTTAAAAAAAAAAGAAAAAAAAAATATGTAGTAACAAAACATAAAATGTAATAAAATAAACGTAAAACAAAAATGTGCTGTTCAAAATGTAATAAAATTGTATGAGTTTTAAAAGAACTGAATCTGTAAATATTAAAAAGCTTGAATGTTTAACAGTGCGTGAAAATAACAATTTATGACCTTCTTTGTGGAAAAACAAAAACAGTTAAGAAAACAAAAAAAACCTTGTTTAAGGAACATAAAATAAACAGTTAACAAAACATTTTTTGTTTTTTTTTTCAAAAATATGTAAAATAGTTCAACTTACCTTTTTTTTTAATTTTGAATGTTTTGCTTTAATTCCCTTTTGAGCTTTTAAACGAGTTTTTGCCAGCACACATGAGATGCTGAGAAGAAGGTGGTTGTTGCTTTTTTTGTTTTAGTACTTAATGCTGTTGGCTAATTGTTTACAAATAGTTCCCAACCGAAAAACTTTAAAAGTTTGAACAGCATATAAACAGGTATGAGCATTAAGCTCACTAAAACATAATACAACCAACTTTCGGTGATAGAGTCCGTCATAACTGTAATCAGAACGGAAAAAGGTACAAAATGGTAGTTATTTATTAGATAACAGTTTGCAAAGGGGATTTATATGGGAAACAAAAGAAGCAGAATTTTTAAGTCACTGATACTGTTTATCTGTACCAGTAACTTTTTGTGCAAATGAACTCTTATAAGATGTTTCCTGGCAAAAGTAATTTCAAAATAGCATGTAATGGGTAAGGCCATAGTCTAGCCCATAATCTAAAATTTATTTTAGGTAATGTGTACACTAGAGTTTGCTAAAAACCGTAAAACTGTGAAACCGCGGTTTCGGTTTTAAAATGATTAAAACCGGTCGGTTTCGGTTTTGAAAATATCAAGGTTAAACTTCATAGATAAACATATACATTTTTTTTATGTGTTTCAATACAGGTACTTTTATTAACACTTTTATACCTGGACCTGGTATTTTTTTGACTTTTTTTCCTTTTTCTATATAATTGAAGCACAGCCGTGAATAATGTTTTAAGAACAAAATAATAATTTTTCAGGAGAGCAAAAAAACGTTTTTCGACAGGCAGGATTATTTGTTTTAAAAAACGTTTTTTTTTATTATTAAAAATAATGATAATTTTATGCAAAAGGCTTTTAAAACATTATTCCGCACTGCAGGACCATTTCGGTTACATCATTTTAATAGTAACTTACAACGTTCTTCCACTGACTGACACTTTGTATGCCATTTTGAAGACGTTAAGTTGATTAATTTTGGGTGATTTGATGTTTAAACTGTGTAAGAGAGTAAAGTAAACGGTTATTTGCTAAAAAACAGTTTTGTGGCGTTTACTACGCTATTCGCGGCTGTGCTGCAATTATTAAGAATAGAACGAAACATTATGTATTCCTCAATCAAAGTGTTTTTTACAAGTAAATGAGAAAAAAGTGTAAACACCGTGGTCATCGCAAGTGCCCCAATGAAAATTTTGTGAATATTGTATCCACCTGGGCCTGACTAGGCCCTGCCCTATTATATATTTACTGCAGTAAATAAAATCAAAATGAAACGTATCAAAAAGCATACGCAACACATAAGAATTCTTTCTTTACAGTTTTTTCAAAGAATTATTCCACTTTCCGACAAAATGTTCCTGCTATAGCATGCTTTAGCCATACAACTCCTCACCCCAAAGCATAAAGAGACGTCACGAGACGGAAGATTTTGCGTTTTTTCCGTCTCTTTCTTCTAAAGGTGCCCTTTTTGCATTTTTTGTTTTGATTACGCAGTTCGTGTTGATAGTAGCGGCCTGTTTTTACACATTGCCACTTCACTAACAAAAAACGTTTTCTTTCTCTTTCTTCGAAAGCTGCCCTCGCAAATGATTTAGGCATTTTTCATACGTCACTTTTTTCATCTCTGTATACTTTGTGCTCCTCACATATAAAAGTAGTCCCAGCCTTGCCAAGGGGTTCTTTAGTGTGAGTTTTTGCAATAGCCACAAAAACTCCATACAAAATACTAGTGGTTCCAGCCAGGCCTAGGTGGTAGTTTGTGCCACAAAAATTAGGTGTCTGCTTAAGAGTAAAAAAGGTAACATTTGTTCTTCCTAATTTTTTTTTTTTTTTAATTTTAAGAATTTGGAAATACCTTGCCATTGTTGCAAGCTATGATGTATAAAGTTTTTGTATATGTAGTTCCAGTATTATGTATAATTTGCAATTTCTTAAAGCATAAATATATTGTTAAAGTAAATCTTAAAACCGAGGTTTTTTTGTCGGTTTTCGGTTTCGGTTTTTAGGCATTTAAAACCGCGGTTTCGATTAAACCGAACAGCAATCCCTAGTGTACACAGAGAAAAAAATCAATGTAAAATCGTCGAAAACAAGGCTGATTTAACCGTTTTCAGTAGTGATTTTGCTTCATAGTTACTTCATGTTAATTTAAAATGATTTTACAATAACCTGAGAACAACATTTTTTTCTATTAAAATAACTATAATACATCTTAATTAAACATTGCAGTAAAGTTTAAGCAAAGTGTGATTTAAATTGAAATAACAATCCGTATCACGTTGAATGAAAGTTATTTCAAGTTGAAACAACGTGAATTTCATGTAGAATCAAATTGGTTTGAGTGTGATATAACAGTGAGAAGAAGCTTTAGAGACAACATATGCATTTATTTAAGAATAATTAAAAACACTTACCCCTGTAACACATGTTTCACTTATTTTGTATTCTCATTTGTTAACAGAACCATCAGCAGAATGGCCCGATATGGTTTTCGACATCATTCTACTATGAAAACTTGATGTACTATTTAACTAAATTATTTTAACTAAAATAATACGGGAATTGTCTTCTTTTTATAACATATTTTAAACATGAAAATACAAAAATGTATAGAAGCTAGCTTTCCCTCAACAATAAATTTCAGTGTATTTATCAAATATGAAAAATTGGGAATTTAGCACGTCATACAAAAATCTTAATAATAAATTTTGTATTCCCGAAAATAACTTTGATAAAAAAATGTATGTTTTTCTTTTGGTGGTGTTGTTGTTTTTTATTTATACAAAACAAGTAAAACAGGTTTTTATGGTTTCAATATTGAACAATGTTATTTTAACACTTTTCATTTAATATTAATTTAAAACAATGGCAATTTTAAATAAAGTCCATACATTTGCAGAAATGTACTATGATTTTTAATCAACATTGCGCCATGTTAATTTAACATTGATATTTTTTCTGTGTGTACATTAGGGTGTCCCAAAATTTTTTTTGTAAGAGGCTCAAGCATAATTTGAAAGCTTATAGGGTAAAGTATTTTTGATTTTTTTTTTAGAATTTTCGGAATAGGTTTAGAGGTCGTGCAAATGGAGTTTTCATAAAAAAACGGAGTTTTCGGCCATTTATTTAACTTTACTCATAACTTGGTTAATACCACGAGTTTCTTCACTTTTGAGGAAACAGTTTTAAAGAAAGGTATCCAAGCTTTATTCCTGTGTGAAAAAATTATAAGTTTTGGTGATGAGTGTACTCATATAGATACCCTTAATTACAATTTTTCGTAATTTTTTAACAAATTCTGTAAATAACGGTTAATTACTTTTCAAATTTATATGAAAGGTATTAAAACTTGGGACGCGATTTTGAAAACCGATAAGTTCTAAACAATAAAGAAAAACAAAAATGGAATTTTGTCCTACAGTTTCCGAGTTACACTATTTTTATAGTTTGTACCTTAAAAATGGTGATACTTTTTTCGTTATAATTATTGTATATTTCCATAAATTTTTATAGTTAGGTTTTAACTGTCATTAACTTCTGACATTTATTGATCTGAATCGTTACACGCTGTAATTTCCACTTTCTATTTCATGTGTGCTCCAGGGGCTATCAATCGGGCTCGCTGAATGATGAAAATTATCTATTCTTTGAAAATATGCATTTTCCGAAACCAGTTGCAATCTTATATAGATAAATCAACAGTTGATGCCTTGCTTGAATTAAGTTAATTTATTTTAAGAATATGTATCAAATATTGGTACCGTATCAAGTGCCAGTGCCCTGGATACGCTCCTCTCAATCTCAATCAGATCTGAGCCTATTAAAGGAATTGGATAGTTATAAAATTATTAATAAAGCCGTTGAAAAAGCCTCGCTTAAAACTATTCTAGGTCATCAGTGATACTTAACTCCGAAATTGGCTGCCTAAGCGTTTTTTGATGAACGTATCGACACCAAAACTTTGCACTTAATGACAAAAAAAACTTGCAGATACTCAATGGAGCGATTACGAGTAGCAAATGTAACTTTAACAGAAGAAAAATCTAGAAATAAAGAAACTCAACAATTTATTTCAAAAGCCAGTCTAACTTTTTTTGAAGTTTGCACTATTTCAATCGATTTTTTAAAAATAGATCCAGAGAATTGGAAAGCTAACAAGTAATTTCAAGAGGCAAAGAAAAAAGTTCAACAATTACAAGTGGTAAATGATGTGGTAGAACGAGGTGTGGCTTTGGCTAATACTTATATTAATGTCACAACTTCTGAAACTGATTACCAGAACTTGTTGCAAGGTATAGAACTACATCGCAAGAACCTCAATAAATGATTTTTCACAGAGCTGGCAAACAGCTTATAATAACATATACTGGGTATAAAGATAAAAACGGGTATAACTCAGGAATGGTAGGAACAAATTTAAAAATTGTTTATTCGTAATAATTAGAATTAATTTGTCTCTCAAACTGCATCATTAGTTTTAATACCTTTCATATAAATTTGAAAAGTAATAAACCGTTATTTGCAGAATTTGTTAAAAAATTACGAAAAATTGTAATTAAGGGTATCTAAATGAGTACACTCATCACCAAAACTTATAATTTTTTCACACAGGAATAAAGCTTGGATACTTTTCTTTAAAACTGTTTCCTCAAAAGTGAAGAAACTCGTGGTATTAACCAAGTTATGAGTAAAGTTAAATAAATGGCCGAAAACTCCGTTTTTTTATGAAAACTCCATTTGCACGACCTCTAAACCTATTCCGAAAATTCTAAAAAAAAATCGAAAATACTTCACCCTATAAGCTTTTAAATTTTAGTTGAGCTCCTATGAAAATCACAAAAAAAAAATTTTGGGACACCCTAGTGTACATGCATACACATAACCATACATATGTACCTACACAGATGGCCACGTCCTTAAGACATCCTCGAAGACGGATGCACGACAATGTTAACTCCTGTACGACATGTGAGGGACAGCGGGAACAAATCGTTAACGAAATTTTTGAACAATCGTGGAAATCGTTCACGACACAAAGAAAGATAATGTCGCCTACTTAATTATCAACGACTACATGCATGACAATGTCGTCTATTTCGACGTCCACGACAAAAGAATCCTAAAGTTGACAGTGAAGTATTAGCATGTTTTCCATTTTCCAGCCCACGAATAATTTCATCAGAATTTTCGGTTTTAAGGTTTAGAACTATTTGTTAATTTTTTGTAGGAATTTAAATCAAAAATAAAAACAAAAAGAATGTGAGAATTTTAAGAAAACCCAGCAAGTGATTCAATAGCATTCAAGAAAACTTTGTCGTCAATAGCTTTTATACAAGACAACTTATAAGTCAGTGACGCTCATACTGTCCCACAAAGTGTTTAATAGAGGACAACTTATAAGACAAAGTCGCTCATACTGTCCCATATAAAGCTAAATGGAAGACAACCTATAAGACAACGTCGCTCAAACTGTCGTGCACGACGATTTCCTGTAAATTGTCTTCTAGAAAACCTAAACAAAAGGGAACAAGTCGTGCATACATCATTGACGACGATGCTTTCAACGGCAATCAAACAACCTGGAAGTGTTGCGAAAACTTGGTGACCAAAAATGGCTAAATTCACGGAAAAAAAAAATGGCTAAAAAATTGCTAAAAAAAAAAATGGGCTTAAAAATGGCTAAAAGCTATTTTAAATAAAAACTCATTAAAATTTTATAACAAAACAGATATAATTCATTTAAAGTTGTTTACGATGAAATTGTGAGTTAAGATCAATTTGTTAAATAAGAATAAACGTAAATTAATATTAAAATAAATTAATATTAAAAAATTAAATCATCGAAAAATTCGCTATCGTTATTGTTCATAGGAATCACTCATTAGTTTCAAATAATCAAAAGTTTTAAATAATTTGAAGGTAAATCATAATCACGACAACATTTACCCAACCTTTTGAGTCCAGATCTACAATAAAACACAAGTAAGAAAGTAATAAACCCGACTTTATGATACTCTGCACCACATTAGAACCTTTGTACCAAATTTTATCAAATAATCTCTAAACTGCGACCAGTACTTTGCGCACAAGGTTTACATGGACAGCCAGCCAGCCGGACAAACATCGTGATTCTGAGTTAATCGGTATACGTAAAGGTGGGCTAATATTTTAAGGTGTTACAGACATGAGCACAAACGCATAGTACCCTCTCCACTATTGTGTTGGTGGTATAATTATTGTATTGTTATGGTAAAAATATTTACCTCATTGATAAAATCGAATTAACGGTTGCTTAATGCAACCTATTGCTCAAATTGCTTTAAACGATGTTTACTTGGCTAAACACCCTCTCTACTTCAGCATTAGACCATGGAAGTGAGAGCAACTTTATAGTCAATTCTGAAATTTCTAAAACAATTTTGTTACCGTCTGCATCCCTTTATTGAAATACTTGTAACCGGAAAGAAACAGCGATGTTTGTGTTGATCCATTTTATAAATTTAATAGTGGAATACTGTTCCTTGATTTTGAAAGATGTTTCAGCGTCCTAGTTTATAGCGATTTTCAACATTTGTAAAAGTTGTGATTAAAATAAAGGCGTTTTAATTATTCAAAATGTTTATTTTACTTTTATAAACTTTTATAATAAAATAAAAATTATTCTTTTAAACGAAAAACGGCAAAATAATTTTATGGCTAAACAAGTTGATAGTGTGTTTATAGTACACAGATTTGTTTATAGTACAGAGATATGTACAATACTGATTGGGAACAGGACCTTTTGGGCAAAGCTGCTATTTCGTCATGCGGAAATCGGGCAAAAAAAAAATCTCTGAACACATTGATGTTATGTTTTGAAGTGGCGTTGACCTTATTGTATGGGTACCGAAGAAGCTTTAAAAGAAAGTTTTCATTCAGGAACTTTCTTATTGTATATTCGTTCGTGGAAGATCAAATATATCCCCAACCCACTTGTCCAATTGTTACAAATTAAGAAATGTATTTAAAAAAAAAATATTATTCGAAATAGCCACCATTTGCCTTCCAGCATGACCCAAATTGAATAGTTCATTCGTCTATCGCAAGACGTACAACATCCATAGAAAAATCATCCACTGCTCGGAGAAGGACATGGAGATCTTAAAGTACCAATCGAAAAACCAAAAAGTCCCCTTTTATAGTTTCTCATTCTCTCAGGACCTTGCATGTTTAATTTATGTTTCTAGGTCCAATACTAGCGGAAATTCAAAAAGTACCAGTTGAAGAACAAAAAGGTACCAAAAAGTTTCCTCTTTTAGATTGTCATCCACCCAGGACATTGCATGTTTTATTTTTTGTTTTTAAGTCCAATATTAACGGAAATTCAAAAAGTACCAGTTGAAGAACAAAAATGTACCAAAAAGTTCCCTCCTGTTGATTTTCATCCACTCAGGACATTGCATGTTTGTTCTATGTTTCTAGATTCAATATTAATGAAAATTCAAAAAGTACCAGCTGTAGAACGAAAAAATGCCAAAAAGCTCCCCCTTACAGATTCGTATTCACTCAGGAGCAATAATCACATGCAGCACGGAAAATTAAATAAAGAAGTTTCCTTTTTTTGATACTTTTTTCACCCCATTGAAGTATCAAAAATGTCAATATTGCAGAGGGAGCCCATAATTTAGAATGTATATCTCAATGAATAAAGAAAAATGTTTTCTACAAAAGTACCAAAAATAGCTACAATTTTTAACCCTTAAACGTTAGAATTTTAATTTTAAAAGCTTTATTTCTATATGTATTAGCTTAAAAGATAGAAAAAAAAGTTCCAAAAAAAAAGGAACTCGGTTTACTCCCTAAAAGGTCGATTTTTGTAATAAACACCGATAAGTATTAATTTTTTTGTTCTCATTTAGATTTGGAGACCAAATTAACCTTTTTTAACTTCTCAGATTCATAAAACTAATATTGTGCACTGTAAATACCTTTGGAATAGTGTATTTTTAAGCAGTTTTGCCTTTACCGAATCAGCCTACTTTTTTGCTCTCATAATAATATTGGCTAACTAAGGATTAAAAACTATTTAAGTGTTTAAGTCTTAACAACTTTAATCTCTCAATAAACAGTAATTAAATAGCAACTAAAAATTTATTTAACCTATTGTTACTAAATATTCATAAATTAAGTTCAAATTGTTTAACATCGTTTTTAATATTCATCATACAAAATATTGGGGGTTTTTCTATACATTAAGGCAAAAAAAAAACTTAAATCTCATTTGTAAATGAACAAAACTTTTGGGGTGTCATTTTGCTCGTATGTGTGTGTGTGAGTGTTAAATTGCCTAAATGTAAAAGCAATTAGTGAAAACCTTTTTATACCAATTGCTCCATTCCCAAAGGCCCCATCTGGGCTGCTGCCTGCGTCTCTATACATGTAAGTAAGTGAACACTAATGAAAATGTGGAAGGACTCCATAAATACTATTCTTACACACTTGTGTTCTCTATTCAAACACAGTAAAACGTTATCCATACGTAAACGCAGAAACGTATTTAAAAACTTAAAAAAAAAGAAATTGCAAAGAGGAAAGAAATCATGTTGTTTTCATTTGCATTGGAATGTAAGGGAATGTTTTGCAAGTGACTATGATTGCAAAGGTATGTATGTATGCTGCTCCTTACACATGGGTGTAAAGGGCCAGTACAAAAAGTTGTTTCAACCAGTAAAAGTGCTATATTCGGCTGTGTCGAATCCTCAATACCCTCCAGCGAAAGTTCGAATTTCGGGAGCAGCCTTTTTGTCGAATCTATAAATTATAAGCCAATCTTTAAAATAAAACCTGGGGCCTAATTCTGACAGTCGTGATGGAGTACTTTCTCGATTCGAAAGCAATTTTATTTCTAATTCTTTCAGTCGATCCTGAACGAATTGAAATTATTTTTTCAGTTTTGTGAAACTCAAATTAATACTTTACAACACTGAAAAAATTATTCCGATTCGTTCAGTATTGACTAATAATTATATATTAATTTGTGCAAAACTTCATGAGAATCAGTGCATTCTGTCACCAATTTATGTTAATTTTTGTAACAAAAATACCCATTTTTAGGGAGGTAGTTTCACATTTAGTTTCATAACGTTTGTGCTGGATTTCAATACAAAACTGCTTTGGAGAATTTAAAAGAATTCCACACCAATGCTGTTCTTTTCTGTTTAGTTATTCGAAAGTGTGCGTGATTTCAACAGACAGACATGGCTTAATCGCCTTAGAATTACTCAAGGACCCAGAATATATATACTTTATGGGATTTTAGATGAATATTAAAAAAGTTTCACACAGAATGACAAACTTAATATACCCTCTTTCACCACTAGTGATGGTAGAGGGTATAAAAATATGAAGGTCATATAAGGATGTAGAGCGTGTTAAAGTAGTAATGATTTAAAACAAAAGGACTTTATTGCCAGCCGTCGTTTGCTACATAATCTCAATTTGTATGAAAGTGTTTTGCCTACAAATGAATTAAGGTACAACTTTAGTATTTTTGTATTTAGCAATTGTATGTATGGCTGTGTGTAGGTGGTGTCCTGTTTTAGTAGATGTATTAGAAATTTTACAAATTGTCCATGTGGGTTGTCGTACATTCAGTTGTTTCGTTTGCTCGCTCAACTTTTACAAACCTGTAATCGTCATCAGCACCTATGAAGTTTGCTACAGCTGCATGTTTGTAGTTGTAAAACAGTAGAGTGAATGAATGAATGAATGAATGAATGAGTAAATGAGTCAGTCCATGCGGCATTTTACTACAACTACTGTCAAATGTACAAACATTTCAATGTGTTTGTCGGTTTCCTTAGTTAACAAACACGAGCATAAACACTTCTACGAAAAAAAAAATTTTTGCTTAAGTAAGGCGAGCATGGAATAAAGTTCACAGCAAAATTATAACGGCAGGAAAAAGTAAGTGTTGTTGATAAAAAAATAAAAAGAAAAACAATGAATTTTCCACTTAGTCAGTCGGAAGAAATTCTTAATTAGGACTCACAAATAATTGCAGTGATAACCGCATCTGTGGCCTTAACAATTTACAATTTCATTTTAACCAATTGTACGTATCTGCCGTCTCAGTATCTGTAGCAGACACACACTACTTGCTGCACTTGTTCACTCGTTATCTGGCAAACATATTTTTATATAGTTTAATTTAATTACCTTTAAAAAAAAACTATATAATAAAAACTTTTGAAACTTAAACTTTACCAGTTTATTATTCAATACAAAAAGAACATTTATACATCGTGTTGCTATTGATTAAACGATGTGGGAAATAAAAGTTGTTTCCTGTTTGTTTCAGTCAGAGTTTAAACTTGTGTGCAAAATATTTATGTACATTATAAAACTTTTATTTTAAAGTTATAAAAAACTCCCAAGTAGATACAAATTTTAAGTATTTAAAACGAACTAATTTACTTCAGTAGGGTGATACCTCAAAGAGCATGATATTGAAAAGAAACTATTTCAGAATCGGTGGGAATTTACCGCTTGTGATAAAAATGTGGCCTTATTCTACTGGTTCATACGTTTACCCACACAACAGTGAAGAGGGTATCTGTAAGTTATGCGACTAGTCCATACACGCATGTAAAATGTAGCCCAAAGGTAACCCCAATGTATGGGAAAAACATGGTATATTTAACATTACGATGTCATAAGGCAGGTCCATATCACCCAGCTTTTCATTACGAAGAAGTAGTTGTAAAACTACACCATGGTATTCTCCGGAGGATAAGTTTTAAAATCGTTTAAAAACGAAAACATGTCGTTAAAAAACGAGGACATGTCGTTTTACAACAAACTCCTTTTAAACCATTCACCACAGGTGGTGAAAAGGGTATATATAAGTTTGTCATTCCGTTTGTAATTTCTATGATATTGATGTTAGACCCTATAAAGTATATATATTCTGGGTCCTTATGAGAAGCGAAGTTGATTTAACGATGTCCGTCTGTCCGTCTGTCCGTCTGGCCGTCTGGCCGTTGAAATGGATTTTCCAAAGACCCCATATATGATGGGGGCCAGGTTATTATTCATTTATGTCAAATATGGTGCGGAATTGTTTGCTATTGAAATTCAGCAAGATCTTTCCCCAAATGGCTGAGATATGAGTAAAAAACCACGACTGCCTCAAATTTTTTCCTTTAAAGGTCCAATTAGACGTGACTTTACCATACCAACACTGTATTACCAAAACGACATAAACATACCATACAAACCAATTAAATTTTGGTTTCTACGGTCATACAGTGGCTATGGTAAAACAGTTTGGCAATGTGGTTTTTTTTTTGTGGTGGATTTTATTTGTAATGTGTTTGATTTTACGCATACACATTAGACTGGTCGCAATTTTTTTTTTTTTTTTTAAATTTAATTGTTTGCGCTGCTTTAAATATGAGGTTTGGTGTAAGAAATCATGATCTAATTTTTCAGGTCAATCCGACGGTGCCTAGCCGTGCCGGGTGGGGCCCAAAGTTCCCCATATTATAAAAAAAAAAACATCTTTTCTATAAGAGTCAACATAAAGAAAAAAGTTTTACCTTTCTTAAAGTAAATTTTATTGCGTAATTTCGGTTTTTTTTTAGTTTTTCAATAAGCTAAAGCGTTTTTGAGTTGCGCGAACATATGTTAATCTATCTATACAATATATAATTTCTTAGTATGTCAGGATGTTTGCATGTATGTCCTATTCTTTCCGCAACTTTCTGAAGCCATCTGATGACATAGGAAGCTGAAATTTCGCACACTTGAAGTACTTTCTCTGCGGAAGATCGTAACGAAGCCATATTTTTGATTTTCGGCTTTTCAACTAGTATAACTATAAAGATCTGATAGAAAAGATGTTTTTTTTTTATAATATGGGGAACTTTGGGCCCCACCCGGCACGGCTAGGCACCGTCGGATTGACCTGAAAATAAGATCATGATTTCTTACACCAAACCTCATATTTAAAGCAGCGCAAACAATAAAATTTAAAAAAAAAATCCCATACAAGATGCGACCAGTCTAATACACATACACATTAATGCATGCCGCTCAAATAAAGAAACAAACTCATAGACTCAATATATTTTAATTTAACGCTTCTTCAGTTGTTAAGTTCTCTCCTGAGACTGATGATATTGCCGATTTTAAGATTATAAAACGAATTTCAAACATCAACTTTGGCAAAAGAGGTAACGGGCTTATATAATTTTTTTGTTTTTTATATTCTTCGGCATGACGAAAATAAAAGTGGCTCAATTAATATTTATTTATACCTATCTAAAGAACGTTATTTATGTATATAACTTTTTGTTCTTATCTCATCATGGTGAAGGGTATATAAGATTCGGCATAGCCAAATATAGGACTCTTACTTGTTTAACAATGTTATGGTCCATGATTGCATTACATCAGACCATGTTGTAAGTAGTCCATTTGATCAAAATGGATCAAGTAGTCCAATATTATTTGCATGGGTTTTATGCGTTTGTGCTGATTCTGGCAGTCGTTTGAGTTTCATAATACTGAAAAATAATTTCGATTCGTTCAGTATCGACTAAAAGAATTAGAAATAATTTGCTTTCGAAACGAGAAAGTACTCGATCACCACTGCTAGAATTAGGCCTCTGATGTTTGTAACACAGACTCACCTTGTTGTATATGGATCGAATCAGAATCACTTTTTGAGACCGGCTGGCTGTCCATTAGGGCGATTGATAATTCGACTTTTTTCAAAACCCGGTTTTCGGTTATTCCGAATAGTTGATATTTTAAAAACCCGTTTAAGGATTAACCAGTTTTTTTCAAATAAATAGTAACACAAAAATCAAATTACACTACGTGAAAGTTTTTTGACTAAATGAACTTGACACCAAATCTTTATGTAAAATTTTCCGCTGAATCCGAATATGAAGTCAGAATTGTCATTGCCGTTTATTTACTCATCTTCACAAACGACCCATGGTTGTTAAAGAAATTTTATAACCGTTCACTTAATAGAAAGAAATACATAATCCGTTTAAACACAAATAACGGTTATTTTAGAATATCTCAAAAACTGTTCTACTTTTGACAATTCTAAGTTCATATTCGGATTCAGCGGAATTTTACATAAAGATTAGCTGTCAGATTCATTTTGTCACCACTTTGTTGAAATTATGTCACGTAGTGTTATTTATTAAAATAAAAAGTTTATTTTAATAAAAACGAACCAATTCACAAAGGTGAGGAATCAACAAAATACATATCGCACTCTATCATTAAGAAAGTATTAACTCAATGTTTAAACATTTTCGGTAAAAGCAAATAAAGCAAGGTTCGAGGTAACCAGGAAGACCAAAGACAACATGGAGGCTAACAATTGTTTTCGAAAACCGCAAATTGTTGAACGAACTAAGGCCTCTATTACGGTTCACAACTCAGCTCAGTTGAGTTGTAATTTCTTAATTTTTGTATTTTGGTTTAGAACTTTGCTATATTGCGGCAAACAAAAACATAAAAAAAATTACAACTGATCACAAACAGTTGTCTTAATTACAACTCAACAGAGTTGAGTTGTGAACCGTAATAGGGGCCTAAGACACATCGCAGCAGACAGATTGAAATGAAAATTCTACGTACGCAGCCTATTTTCCTGAAGGAATTTGCGGAATATATATGTTCCTTTTACTCCTCTGGGGAGCACAGGACCACAACTAAGAGAGACAGAATCATAAAATACCTACAACTAGTGTTTTAATAGATCTTAACTAGCATTCATTTGCTTTTCAAATGTAGAACGATCGGACTAAAAATAAGAAAGTGGGATCGTTTCAAATTGCGCGCACACCCAAGGAACCTCCTAGCACGTTCACATAATGCCTATCGGTTGCGAACTCAACACACGATTGTCTTTAAGAAAAAATATTACATTTTTGGACAAAGTGAGCTTTTGGCTCGATGGTTCTGTTAAGAAACTGAATTGTCGCATTTGGACAAGTGTTCAGGCTTAAGTGATGCACGACGAACATCTTTAAGCCAAACTGTTAAATGTGGTTTTACGCAGGTGGATTCATCGCCACAGGGTTATGATATCGTCATTTAAGGCCAGTAACAAATAAAACTAATTTTATTCCAGACAAGCTGCTCGAAATCAGTTGAAGCAAATAAAATGCGTCCTTGTGACAGTCTAAGCTATAAAGCAGCTAAGGTTTTGCAAATATATAGCTTATGGATGGTAAACTTTAATATTTCCAGAACTTATTGATCTCGCAAACTGTTTATTAATAATTTCAATTTAATTAAAATTTTGCATTTTATGACAGTTCTATACAGAAAGAAAAACACTCGGGATAAATTAATGCCCCTATTGCGGTTCTCCATTCAACTCAGTTTGGTCGTGTTAGAGTCAACCCAACTTATGCACAACCAAACTCATTTTAGGTATTGTGATACTCAACTGTTTTTAGTTGAGTTTGCTTTAAAGTTGCCAACTTAAAATATCGATTTGCCAACTTTAAATATAACGTTTGACAAGTGAAAATTTTATAAAATTAAATAATTTTTTTAAACTAAAAGTATTTCTAATTGTTGTGTTGAATAAAAAGTATTTATAATTGATATTAGTGTCAATTTACTTATGTTGATTAGCATTGGGCAAAATCTTTCATTTATGTGAATCTTTCATTCTCTTTGAGAAAGGTTAACTGAATTAATTCATTCTTTTCTTTCACCTTTCTAAATGACACACAGTTTCAAAATGAAAGAATGAAGGTCTAGTTCTTTTGAGGAATGATTAAATTGCTATTTTAAAAACAAAAACGTTTTTTTTTATAGTAAATTGAAATTAGATGTTAGTATTAATGTTAAAGAGTTGTTTTATATATATGTATACATATATCAAATATGCACAATTTTAGTATGTTTATGTATGTAAAACTTCAGATTGGTTTTGAAAAATTACATTCGTCAAAAAAAGTAATTAAAAAACTTAATTTCAATAAAAGACAAATAGAAGAGAACAAACATAGCAAACAAGATAGATATTAACAGAATATGAAAGCAAATAAAAATATGAAAGAAAAAAGATGAAACCGAAAGATGAAGGAAATGGAAAGAAAATACGGAAATATTTCATTCTTTCACTTAAGTGAATCATTCAGTTGAAGTAATTCATTCAAGAACGACACAAGCCTAATGTGGATGAAAAAGAAAACTCTTGTATGAATGCTCTACATACAAGAAGACAAATTCGTGATTAGTCCAACCCTCTTGAACTTTCCAGTGCCAAGTAAGAATTCCTAATAAGTAACGAAACTTTCTTGTGCCGGATGAGTTCCTCTTCTGGTTGGGGTAGTTGTTGGCGAATCTTCTGGCTGTATTATTGATTAAACTGACTCAGTAAAATTGTCACTTGATGGTGGAATATTTTTAACACCAAATACTTGGCCGGACTTGCAATACAAGAGCTGCGAAACAGTGTCCTTAAAGCTATTTAATAAAACTTCTTGTGATAGCCCTCCCCCGTCGCTTGAGTGTTTCTTTTATTTTTGGCAAGTTTTTTCTTTATACTTGCCTTGTAGTGTATCCAAACCTGTGCCAAGAATATTATAATTAGATTAAATATTAGATTAAATATAATTAGATTAAAGATTATCGGGCATGTTCTACAAATTAAAATGAAGTGGATTTGAAAACGAACGAGATTTTTATTTCAATTATTTACAAAATTATTGTAGTTTTTCCTGTTTTTAAGAGCTGTTCTTGTAAATATAATTGGTACTCAATATATAAAATATAGAAAAAGGAATATTTTTATGGGCTTTCTTTACAGGGTCGTTTTAAAAATTTGTTCGGTTTTAAATCCACTTCATTTCAATTTACAGAACATACCCGAATAAGTGTTTAAAAGAAGTATTTGTCGTGGTCCCAAACTATTTAACTCCACTATAAACTCTTCCCATAACTGCTTACATGAATTTTTCATCATACCAAACTGGTGTTTTCCGCGAACAATTTCTAAGTTTCTCTTGACGAGACGCTCAAATTGAGCTTTCGTTTTTATTTTCACACTAATAAAAGTTTTTAAAAAAACCGAAATAGTTATTACAAAAATTTATACATACGATTTCTCCATTTTGTTTTCGATTTTCACCGAAATTAAATAAAATAAACTTTAACTGCCAATAACACAACTACTTTTTAGCAGTTGTGTGTATTTAACATTTTTGTCGACCAAACTTTTACAAAGTTGAAAACGGCAATACCACGAAACAAACAGATACACAACTGAATAGCCAACTGCCAGTTTAGTTGAGAATGGCAATGTGAATTTATCAAAGACAACCAAACTGTTACAAAAGTGGAGAACCGCAATAGGGGCATAAGTTATTTATACATACATACTTCAAGTACGAGTCGTACTTAAAAATTCAAGTACGAATAACACCAAAACGTACTTAAAACAATCCTTAATGGTATTACTTTCGTAAATAAATCCCGGAATTTCTTAAAATAAGTAGAAAATTCTTAAACCAAATAAAAAAAGATTAAATTTTTCGTTGGAAGTGCAACTCTGAGAGTAAAATTACAAAGTGAGCGTTTTAATCTCATTTAACTTATCAAAGTTTTTTTTAGACTTCTACAACAACACCACACATGTAGTTAAAAAACGATTTGCTTGTTGTGTGTAGAAACAACAGAACAAGATGAAAACACATTATTTTCATGTTTAAAAAGTAAAATTGAGAACTATTGCTTCTCATTTAGTTTATATTTTTCAATTTTATATGTACATTTAGTTTTTAAAGTTTAAACCATATCGGGCAGATGCTGGTGTTTTATAATTGACATATTGTAAGGTGTAAAACGGGTAAGTAAATCAATCATTAAAATATTCTCTTTTTGTCTCTGGTTTTCTGTGGTAAGTGTTTTAGGTAAGAATCAATCTAATTTCATTTTCGGTTTATTTTAAGTACGAATTCGGGATTGAATCAACTTTAAAATACTTAAATGAAGTGCATTTTGAGTTTGGTTCAATCTTAGTTTTACGTCAATCAATCTCATTTTCGAACTATTTCAAGTACGACTTCGGGATTGAATATGGATAAGTAAAGTATTTTGCGATTGAAAATCCGTACTTGAATCAATCTTTCTGTACTTGATTCAAGAAACTCCGTACCCAACGTACTATTAATACCGCTTCGGATTGATTTCAGTTGGGATGGATTGATTTTTCTTTTGAGTGTTATAGTTATTAATCTACGAAACAAAAATTTTGATAATTAATATTTATTAGTTTTTAAATACAAATGAAGTTAAATTGACCTTTTTTACTATGAACAAAACAAATATTTCACAGAATTCATTAAAAATGTTTGTTAAATCTGAAAAGAAGTATTACCCCCGTATTCATAAACGATTATTAAATTTAACAAACGTTTATTAAGGATAATTTTCATAGTTAATTTATTTTTTAAACCTTTATTAAATTAAAAAAAAAAAATTGTGAATACAGGCATTAATGTTTACAGATTTTTAATCATTCGTTAAATTTTCATTACAATTTTAATTCTTCTAAAAATGCAAAGAAATGAATTAATATAATAGACAAATTTTAACAATAACAAAAACTAACAAAGCAACAATAGAACCAAAAATTTACATTAAATACATGCACAAATGGACAAATGCATCGTTAAACGTATGAAATTTGACCACCAAAAAAGCATAAAATAAAATATTTTACAAACTAACCAGAATCACAACAACAGTGTGGTAGAAAAGTTTTGCTACTAAAATCTCAATTGGGGGAATAAAAAGCAAAGGGGTACGTACAAGTGCCAAAATAAAATTGGTGAGTAATTTATTTTTCAAGGTTTTCCTTATATTTAAATGAGTACTTAATACGGTGCTTAGTCGAATAATTCTTGTTCGATTAATCGAAAAATTTTAGACGATTAATTGTTCGAAAAATTTTAAATTGCTAAATTCGATCAAATCATTAATCGAAGAATATACACCGATTAATCGAATAATAATAAAAGTTTTAATTCGAATAAATAAACCAAAAGTATGTGTCCGTTGGAAATAAAAAAACAGTCATGTTAAGTGAGTAATTTTGCTCATATTTTTTCAACACAAGTGGTCCAATGAATAAATATTAGTGCTGGGATACTATCGATATTTTCTACTATCGATATTTATCGATAGTTCAGATTTCACTATCGATATATCGATATTACTATCGACTGAATGTTTGTACATGTGCGGGAAAACTTGAATTATTTTTTTAGAATTCTACAGTTCGTTGTTTTTATCACTTTTTTGTATGTATGTATGTACATACGCACGTTATTTTAGATGGCAGTTTTTTAAAAATTGGTAAGTACCTTTCTGAAGGAACCGAAGTAACAGGGACTATAAGATATTCCATTGCAACTTTAAAGAATTTTCTAAATTCTAAACCCAAAAAGTGAATCAATCCAGCGGGCTTATCCTCTAATGGTCGTACATTGTTTTGTCTTATGCTTGCAATTGCATTTGGATTTGCATTTTTTTACAACAACAAAAATATTTAACATTTCAGTCCCTATATAAACATGTCAAAATTTCGACTTAAAGGCCTTAAATTAGCAGTAAAAAGCACTGCTAAGCAATCCATACCACTTGCCATTCTTGTTGTTTGTATTCACTGATGTAATCAGAGCGAATTAATAACAGCAAGTAAAAATTTGCAGCAAAAAACTGTATGTGTATAGCTGCTGTTAGATGTCTTCATAGCTGTATTTTAAATAACAAAAATATCGATTTTTATATTTTTCCTATCGATATTTTCGATATTTTAATACTATCGATAATATCGATAGTCTATCGATAGTTTCCCAGCACTAATAAATATTTCAAACAAGATACTTCGATCGATTCTCTAGAGGAAATTATTTGCAGAATCTTAGCAGAGAATGGAATGTCCGTGAAAAGTTTCAAAAAATCCAAAGTTGCATTGACTCTTTTAAAATCTAAGTGAACGAAAGTGAAACAACAATTTGGAGCAACATTGACAAGTTTTGAATATTATTTTTATCAAGCTATTAGGGCCTAAATTTCTACAATGTAAACAAAATTACATTTTTAATTACAATATTCCCGACGTTTCGACGTTTGTTTGTCGACTTTTTCAAGGGATTGTCTATTTAAAAATTATTCCCGACGTTTCGACGATTGTTTGTCGAATTTTTCAAGGGATTGTCTATTTAAAAATTATAAAAACAATAAAATAAGTACAATAATGTTACAAATAAACAATACAGACTTATGGCAATTTTCTCAATGTATCGATAAACTGGCTGTTACTTAATGTCAACAAAAATTTATTAGAGCTATAAACTGTCCGTTAATGATTTTGGGTTTCCCAATACACCGACAAAAAACATTGTTTTCAGCTGGCAACACCTCTGTTAAAGCTGGCAGTCAGCTGATTGAATTTATCTGTACGGCAAATAAAAGGAAAATAACTAATTGGCAGATGAGTGCTGGTTAACTTTGCGACAGAAAAGAAGCAAATTAGACATTGAGAAAACCAAATTTCTTAAATGTGCAGTTTTTCGTTGGGAAAAGAGATAATCGTGTAATGAGAAAACGGCAATTACAATATGAAATTTAATCACATTAAAAAGTTTACCATGTACCAAGGAGCATACAAATATTATATATAATTTTAATATTTAAACACATATTAATTTTAATTTTTAGTATGTCACAGCTTAAGTAATGGCAACAATATAACTCGCAATTATGTTGTTCGTGTCTTCCTTTAAATTCATTGTTCTCTTAATTTGTTGTTGTATTCTAAGGCTTTCAATTGTGCATCTCTTCCTTTCTTTGTTTTCTTTACCTAACATTATTCAAACATCATCGAAATTGATTGTGTGACCAGTATGTAGGATGTGTTGTGCTAGTGCTGTCGTCTCTTTTTCTCCGCATTATGTCCATCTTGTGTTCTCCCATTCTTGTCTCCAGGGTACGTTTTGTTGTTCCTATATAAATTAGCTCACATCTCTGTTTGTTTTATTTAAAAAAGAATGTTTATTTACTCAACAGTGGAATGACCCGTTAGAGAGAGCAAGTTTACAAAAAATATTCGAATAATTTTTGAATTATTGAATGTCCATTAGAGTTGTCAATTATTTGACTTTAAACCTTGTTCGATTTATTCAAATAATTGTTTTTGTTCGTTCAAACAAACGATTAAATCTAACAACATATTCGATTAATCAATGAGAATAACGAATAAAAAATATTATTTTTACAAAAAAAAAAAAAATACGTATTTTAAATAGATACATCCGTCCATTCAAATACAACTATGGAAAATCTTCAATTTTCGACGTTATTTTTTCTCAAATTCGCTTTGACTTCTTCTTTTTTAATGCGTAAAACTTTTCTTCTTAATTCCATATCGTTGTATTACTTAAATACATCGTAAAACCCTTAATTCTTAAATCATTCGATAATATTTGGATTTTCGAAAAGCCTTTGCAGACTTTCCATCTTCTTCTGCATATAGTCTTCTATAGAACAACCTCTGTCTCTCTTTATGTATTTTCCACTGGACCAAGTTCGGCAATTTTTGATATCCTTGGAAAAAATAAAATACATTTTTGAAAAACTATGAGTACTTAACACGGTTTTTTCTTACTAAATATTAAGATTAATTACAAGCAGGGCTAGGGCTAAAATATTGTTTTAGTTTTCCTACATTGTGTAAAGGAAGTCCAACCATAATGCACGATGTTAATTGTGATTCGCAACTTAACGGCAAGTTTTTTGTCCAACTTAATTTCGTGTTTGACCAGTTCAGCCATTGAGATGTACACAATTGAGCACCGCGTTAAGATTGTTGAAGTCTTTCACGAAAATGAGCCTTCAGATCAAAATGTATTTCATGCACTTCGTGACACACACTTTCACCTCAGTATATTCGTTAACATGCAAAATTGCCGTGTTTAAAGCTGAAGGTCCACGCCATGCGTTTATGCGTCTGTCCTTTTTATGCATTTGACAAAAAAGTTGAATCAGTGTAATTGTATATGACAAGATACGCAACAAAATGCAGAGAATGCATCAACGCATGAAAGTAGGTTTACTTTCTACTTTTGTATCCGTCGCATGTGTGGTGAAAAAAAGTCAGCTGTTATTGATGGCCATGGATGGCAAATCATATTTATTTTCAATGTTATCGATAAATATGTTTGTGTGGTGGATTATTTTTTACTATGTTTTTGCATTAAAAAAGGTTTTTAATAAGAGAAAAAGCTTTCGTTATAAAGATTGTATAAACTTTAATGAATAAAATACATTAAAATTAATTTTTAGCACAATTTAACAAGAACAAAATTTGCCATTCTACTTATCGATTACTTTTATCTTCTGAGTGTCATCTTTGTTGTGCTTATTATTTTTTTTTAACAAATGCCATGAATTGGAAACATATTGATACCGTGAAAAATCACGAATATTTTTATAATAAAAGCTTACTCCCCTATGAATTCTATTAAATAAATTCTATTAAAATATCAATTACACTCTCAATTTCTTGCAAATTTGTTTTTAATTGTTAAACATATTAGCACAACAGCTGATAAAAAAAAAAAATTTGGCGCATAAAACGCATTGCATGTAACTTGAATTTAGAAACGCATAAAATGCACAAAAAGTATCATACGCATCTACGCATGAACGCATGGTGTGGACCTTTAGCTTAAAGAAAAAGTGTACGTCAATAAGCCAAGAACAATTCAAGAGCTAAAAGATGAGATAATTCTTAGTCATCGAAAATATGACTATCGGAAAGAGGTATGCCACCAAAGCCGTGGCGAGCATTTGGCCGATATTTTGTTTCCCACGTATAAGAAAAAATCAAATTCTAAGCTTTTATTTAATTAATTTTTAAATAAAAAAAATTGTTCGATTAATCGACATTAATTAGTCGATTTATTCGTTATTCGAAAATCGCCATTTTAAAATTATTCGAACAAGAGTTTGGTTTTGTTTGATCGATTAATCGAATTATTCTTAATCGGTTGACAACTCTAATGTCCATACATTTATTTTAATACATTGACATAATATGTGTGTAAGCTTGTGGCTTCTTTTATTTGTAAGAGATAAGCTTACACATACATACGTAATGTGTAGGTACAGAAATTTTACATTCAAATTATACTTGAATATTTCACTCATTTGACTTGAGTTGCCTGAATTGAATGAGTTTTTATTCGTTTTGTCTTTGGTTAATCTTTCATTTGTTTGTTTATTATTGGGTGCTCGACACATTGTAGTTAAAAAACAAATGAGTGTGTTGAAATTGGTTTTTATTTATTCTTGCAGACCTCTACTGACTACTATTAGACAGCTGGCGTTCATACGTCATTGTGACTTAAAAAGTTTTTGAGAATAATTGTTTTCAATCATGGAATGGGGCGACATTGAAAATCGTATTGTTGTAGTTGGCTTACTAAAATGCAACATGGAAAAAGGAGATATCTTTAAGACGTTGCAACCGCTTGGAATCACTCGTACGAGACAGTCAAAGATCCGACCGTCCGCGCACTGTGAGAACTCCAAAAGCGATCAAAGCAGTGAAGAAACGAATCGACCGAAAACCTCTTCGAAAACACAAAATCTTGTCGCATGAAATGCAAATTTCACTGAAATCAATGTCTCGCATTATCAAAGAAGACTTGGGACTCAGCGCGTACAAGCGACATACTGGACATCTGCTCACGGCCGCATTAAAGGAAAAACGCAAGCAAAAATCAAAATCGTTACTCAGCCGGTATGTACACGAAAAATGCTCACAGGCAAATTTTACCGAAAAAGAATCGTTCAATAAACAGAACGATCGTGTGTGTGCTCGGTCATCCAGAGAAGCATCCCGAAGGTGCAAAGAAGCCACCATCCCGCGTCTGTAATGGTATGGTGGGGAGTGCGCTACGATGGCGTTACCAAGCTTCATTTTTGCGAGAAAGGAGTGAAAACATCGGCCAATGTGTATCAATCGACCGTCTTCGAACCCATTGTAAAGCCTCTCAGACAATCATTATTCAACAACACGCCATGGACCTTCCAGCAAGACTCTGCTCGAGGTCACAAAGCAAAAACGACGCAAGGCTGGTTAAAAAAAAACGTTTCGGATTTCATATCAACTGTTAATTGGCCAGCTGGTAGTCCAGACCTCAACCCGTTGGATTACAAGTTGTGGTCCGTATCACAGGGCATGACTTGCACTAATCGACACCCAAATATTGAGTCACTGAAGCGAGGCCCTTGTCCGTGCAGTGAAAAAATTGTCCCATGTATGAAATGCGTCTTGCGATCGATGATTGGCCAAATCGTCTTAGGTCATGCTGGTACACTGAAAGAATTTTCTTCGCAATACTAACGAATTTTGACATTAATCCCATGAAAAATTGCATTATAAAGGAACCTATGCAGCGCTTCGTTGGATCAATGAAACCTGTTTCATTAAAAGGACTTAATGAAATATTACATTAGATCCATGAATATTATTCATTGGATGAATACTTTCAATAAAGTAAAATTTTTTTTTTTTTTTTATATTTTTTTTTAATTATTTTTTTTTTTTCTTTTTTCTTATTTTATTTTACTTTATTTTATTTTTTATTTTTTTTCCTGTCTCTGGCGGGATTCGAACATGCAACCTCGGTGCTGATAGACTAGCTCACTACCAGCTAGTCTACCGGGGCAGTGTAGTTTTTGTATAAAAAAACTATGTTTTTTTCTCAATTAAGGGCGTAAATATGAGATTAAATTGTCGATAATAACAATAACAACGTTGATTGAAAGTGGATTGAAAGTTTTTGTTTCATTACTATAATGACATTTTTATTGTCATAATGAAAATTTAAATTTATGAAGGCAATTATTGAAATATGTTGCTTTTATAAAAAAATTTTTTGATTTCATAAATTTAATGGCATACATGTAACATTAGATGTATGAAATTATTAAATCTTACATTTTTTAAATAACAATTAAACATTTTTTTAATGAAACTATAATTTTGTATTAAGTTATGAATATAGTTATGTTTGTTTATTGTTTTTTTGTGTTCCTAATTAAAATTTTTTGTTTTACTTGGACAAACTTAAGTTTTCATACATCCAATGAAAATTTTTAACGTAATTACGAAATCTAATGAAGCGATTTTAACGAAAATACTTCATCAAACCTATGAAATTCCATTAAGACAATGAAAATTTTCATTTACCCAAGGAAAACTTTTTTATGAAAATGATTCATTAAATATATGAAGCATTTTTCTTTCAGTGTAGTCAAATGGAGACCATTTCGAATAAGTTGTTCTAGGATTTGTAGCCATTAAATAACTCAATAAAACAAAATTAAAATGTTTTAAAATATTAATTCGTATTCATTTGGGGTCGATTTTCCTGTGTACCAGTATTTATGACTTGACTAGGTAAAATTTCTGGATTTAGGATTTCATATTCGATTAATCTATTAATTTTAAAATTTTATTCGTTTCATCGAATAAGTTAAAAATGCCATATATCGATCAATCGTTTAATCGAACAAAAATAAATCCCGATTAATTGAACAACGTAGTACTTAATATAAAGTTTCGGTTTAGGACAATTTGAAATAGTTATAGTTTAAAGATACAACTAGAAAGTGTGGATTGCTGCTGCATCTTACGCAACTTTTAAAGTTTTGCACTTGTAGACCTCAATTGTAATTTAAGTTGCAGAACTTTTCTTCTTTTCAGCCCCAGAATTGTAAACTCCTAAATTTTTCAATTATTATTTCGTATTTCCTTTGTCCAAAAACTTTCTTCACACACTGTCTGCGATTTTATTTTCACATTAATTGTCGCTGTTTATGCTAGTATAAAGCAAATAATTGTTCCAGCCATTGTAATTTTGTTTATTCAACAAATTCTAATTTAAATTTAAATACGAATACAAAATTGAAATAAATATATAAATTTATGTAATTAGCTAAAAGTATACCGCGAAATTTAAAACATTTAGGAAATTTTTTGCGATTTTATCTCAACAATTTAGTGAAAAAAGTACGATTGACTGTATTAAAAGGGTTTTTGTTAACATAATTAAAAAAAATTGGTAACCAGATATTTAAACAAAAGACTAAAATTTTTTTTACAATTAATTATCGAAACAAAAACAGTTCAAAATTTGTTAAGCCTTTTGAAAAACAATCAATATCTTTATTTGGCAAAAATTCTGATTTAAATTGCAAAATATTTAAATATTTATTTTAATTAAAAAAATATCAACCTTTTTCAATTTGTTTAAAAAATAAATAACTTATATACAATCTGATACTCGTGTTAAATGGCATTTTAAATTCCACTGTTTTCATACACAGAAAAAAATAACAAAAGTTATTAAGGAATTAAAGAAAATTTGTTAAATCTTTTTAATATTTTTAACAATTTTTTTAATTAACATGTTTGTAAATTGTCATATTAACAATTTGTTTTTTTTTTTTTTTTTTGTAGAAAATAAATGTGTGTATCATAGAAAAAATATTTTGTGTCAAAAAGTAAAAAACATAAAATAAAAAATTCTGTATTTTCCATTTTAAATCTTTAAAAGAATGAACGATGTGGCGCTTGTTCTGAAATTTTACCAATCAATACGGTCAGTTAACTTATTATTTAATTATTCATAAAGAAATTTTAACGAGTGTTCTATAAATTTTACTCTTCTAGATTCTAGTTTTGTGTTGATGTCAGAAACTTATAGTGCATTGCATAAAGGTCTATATTTGTTCCCTTATCTGTTATAATGATTTTTGTGATGTAATTTTTAATGAATTTTACTAAAAAGTTAATAAAAACAACTTTTAAATGCATCTTTAATTTCAATTTTGTTAGAAACAAACTATTTTGTTAATATGACAATTTAGTAATAAAAATTTATATTTAATTGTTAACAAATATTTTATTCAATATTACAAACTCAGTGTTAAAAATATTTGTTGAATTTTAACAATTTTCATTAGTTGTTGGTGCCTTTTGAATTAAAAAGTTAATTGTATTGACGAACTCAATACAATTCGTTCAATATGACAACTGATTTGTCGTTTTTTTTCTGTGATACCCTCCACCACAATTAGTTGTGAAGAGGGTATATTAAGTTTGTCATTCCGTGTGAAACTTTTTTATTATTCTTCTCAGACCCCATAAAGTATATATATTCTGGGTCCTTGAGTAATTCTAAGTCGATTTAGCCATGTCCGTCTGTTGAAAACACGCTCACTTTCGAAAAATTCAAAAGAAATAAAAAAAAAAACTTGGTGTCAAATAACTTGTAGTTATCCTAAGCAGTTTGGGATTGAAATCCAGCAAAATCGGTTCGGTAGGATCAGAGCTGTGTATCAAAATGTGGAACCACCACTTAAACAATTGATAATTTTGTTACAAAAAGTAGCATAAATGGTGGAAAAATGCACGGAATGATATAAGATTTGGCCAAAATTCGTTTCATTCGGCTGGAAATCACGCTGTAAAGTTTCGCGCAGATCCGTCCATAATTTACCCTAGGCCCCATATAAGCCCTACTCCCGGAAAACAGTATAGAACGCCTAAAACCCTAATTAATAACGCTATCATTAAATTTTTTGGCATTTCACAGTTCATAATCGGTTCATAATTAACCCTAAGCCCCATATAAACACTACTACCGGAAAACAGTTTGGTACGCCTAAAATCATAATTAATAACGCTATCATAACTAAATTTGGTAAATCACAGTTTTATATTACTAAAAATCACACTAATAAATTTCGTGGTGATCGGTCCATAATTTACTATAGACCTCATATAAGCCCTGTTCTGGCATTTTTGTTTAATCAAAACCAGTAACACAGAAAAAATTATTGGCAATTTTTTTCAATTAATAGTGATTTTTGAATTTTAAAATAAATTTGATTACGTTCTTAATTGATTGAATTAAAAAAATATATTTTTTTTTCAATTAAAATTTTACTTGATTTTAAGCCTAATTTTAATTATAAGTTTAATTGAATCAATCAACTCGGTTGTTTGAATTGACACTTTGTTGCTTTCTCCTTGTTGCTTTCCTCCCTCATCAACAGTTTGCGAAAAATGTTACAAGTGCAACCACAAACTACACACAAACACACATGTTTTTGTCATCAAAAAGAACAGTAAGCGTCGCGTGCAAAAAAAAAACTATCAACAAGGAAAAAATGAACTGAGATTTGTTATAGACGAAGTACAATTATGACGACCACCAATGTCAATAATGAGCCTACATACATATGTATATTATGCGTAAAATAAAAAATCGCCTTGTGGCTGACCACATTGCTGACGGTGGTTATGGTCGCAATCGAAATTTGGTGTTTATTTTCTTTGTTTGTTAATTTTTGAATTATTTTTGGCGTAATTTCATGTTGTGCGTTTAAAGTGAATAGGTGAAAAAAGTACAGCCAAATTACACAACAAAACAGTTTTTTGTTTTCAATCTTGAATACCCTGAAGAATCAGAGTTATTCTACAATTTTATGCAAAGTTGTATGTACGAAATTCCTTTGTCAAAAAAATCTTCCAAAATTTGTACAATTAAGCATGTGCTATTACAATTAAACAAATAAAACAAGTTATTTTTAAACCATATTTAAATAAAATATTTATTTTAAATATTATTATTTTGCTTCATTTAACCATCAACTGAATTGATTAAACAAACTTATTCAATTAACAATTTGTTTGATTGAATAATTTGCGTAATTGAATTTAGATTGTATTTCAAATACACTGTTTAATTTATTCAATTAAAAATTTAATCGATTTAATGCAAAAATTAAATCACTGTTTTAATCAATATAATTATTAAAATAATTAATTTTCTGTATTGTAATCAATTACGTAAGTAATTCATTCAATTAAAATATTGATTTTTTTTAATAATTTGTTAATTCATTCAATTAAAATATTGTTTAATATTAATAATTTTTTCAATTATTTTTGTAATTTAAATGTAAAAACTTTTTAATTAGAAAAAATCATTGTTTTGCAATTTTTGCAAATTTGAGTAACTGGTATAATCATTTCGGTGATAGGTGCAAAATTAAACAATTTTTTGCTTGTTTCAATTATTTTGTTGATCAAAACTTTTTTACTTTTTTCTGTGAAGCCAGTAACTGTTTTCTTTAAGTAAACTTTGTCTAGAAAAGGCGTTATAATTTATATACACAATTGTTGTTTCATTTAAAGAAAGTCATAAGATTTATGTGCTGTTTCCAAGTACTCAACGAAACTGAGTGATTTTCATATAAATTTTTCTACACAATCAATTACTTGTCACATGGAAAGAACATATTTTATTAGAAATGTAGTTTATTTTCGTATAAGGTAAAAAAAATTTTTTGAATTCGAAACAATACTTTTATATTAATAAAAACTCAAATACAATGCTAAAATTTTTTCAAATTTATTTTACTTAAGGCCCAAATACACTTGTCAAATGCTTGTCCAGCAAGAGAATTCACACGTGTACGTGTGCTGGACGAAATATTCGCCGTCATATCTAAATTTTTTTGGTTTTCTATCCAGCATCGTCGGTGTGACGCATACATACACAATTTCACTAATACTACCACAATGCTTGATGAGTATTTTGATCAGTGTATTTGGGCCTTTACTCGCACAGCGTAGCGTTTTTTTTTTTTTTTTTTGCCTCTTAGCGTATACGCCGAATTGGCATACCTTCTTAAGGAGCGTATAGACGACATGTTTTTGTCATCTGACATGTCAAATTTACCACTGCAAAACACTTACATGTCGTGTGTTACCTTTTTAACTTTGCTTCTGTAAAAGTCAGACGCAAAGTCATCTGACAAAATTTCAAATAGAGCGTGTTCTATTTTCTTCTGACAAACCATCTGACATCAGAAATCTATGCCGGGAAGAAACTGGCAGCGGCGTCAACTATTGACGGAATCATTAGCCGGCTGAAGTTAATATTTTACAATACCAAGATATGTATGCTCATCTCACCATTGAATAGAATTTATGTAAATATATACATAAAAACCGTTTCAATATATAATTCTAAATTGGTATCTTCAAAATAAAAGAAAAAAATGTTAAGATGGCTAAATTATTTTACGGCGCAAATAAATATTTACGTGGCGGCAGCAAGCTATTTTGAAACCGAGAACTACTTTGGTGTCTACAATAACAATGCGAAAAAAACAGAGACAATGTCAGAAGCAAATTACATGTACGTTTGTGACCGAATATTATAAACCTTCTGTAAAACAGCAATTTTGACAGACATGAACAGTTACATGTGACTTGAAAATTTGACATGTCAGATGACAAATACATGTCGTGTACGGGCGCCTTTAACAAGAGCGGCATCGTTTTACTATGAACCCCAATGTTAATTTTTTAAATAAAAGGGCCGATGTTGAATGTGAACCACACTTAAACGTTAAGTATGTTTCTGCATTTCATTTGGCATTTCTGAGATTAACTCAATTTGAACCATGGAAAGATACACAATCGAGCAACGCGTTAAAGTTATTCAGGCTTATTATGAAAATGGGCGTTCAAATCAAAATGCATATCGTGCACTCGTGATTTTTTCGGTCAATTTAATCGTCCAAATGTGCGTATAATCGGAAAAATCGTGCAAACCAAACCAAAAAATTTGAGCAAACCAGGTCTGTAGAAGATATGAAAACACCAGTGCATGCTCGTACTGCAGAAAATATTGCTGCTGTACGCGATAGTGTGGCACCTCAACTCTTCGTCGTGCCCAACAATTGCACCTCTCACAAGTACAAGATGCTAATAAAGAACTAATAAAGCCTCTTGACCATTCCAAACGTCGTCAATGGTCAGAATGGTGGCAAGAAATGGCAACAGTGGATGATAAATTTTCGATGAAAAACATTTTCAGTGATGAGGCACATTGCACAATCCACTGAGGATTCGTCAATAAGCAGAATTGCCGCATCGGGCCGTATTTTTTACTGTGAATGGTGTTCGCTATCGTGAGATGATAATGAACTTTTTATGGCCCGAATCGGAAGAAACGGATCTGGACGATATGTGGTTTCAACAGGACGAAGCCACTTGCCACACAGCTAACGAAACATTTGCTCTTTAGCGCGACAAATTCAATGGCCGTGTTATCTCACTGGGTGTCGATGTCAATTGTCCGCCAAGATCATGTGACTTGACACCGCTGGACTTCTTTCTTTGGGGTTATTTGAAAGAAAAGATGAACGTCGATAAACCAGCAACAATTCAAGAGCTAAAGGATGAGATAGTTCGGCACATTAACGGCATAGAACCTCAATTATGCCTCAGCGTCATCGAAAATTTGGACCATCGGATGGAGGTGTGCCGCCGAGGTTGCGGCGGACATTTGGCCCATATTTTGCTCCATACATAATTGAACCATACCAATATTATCATAATAAAAAGATATGAAAATAATTTCCTAAATAATTTTAAATTAAAATTTTTTTTTTAAGAGATAAACAAATTTAGCAAACTTATACTTTTTCTTAACTCCTGACTTATTTTATTTACGGAAATATTCAATTAAAAATAACTTTTCGATTTACAAAGAAGTCAGTTATAAGTTGATTACGTAGATTTCAGTTGATTTTAAGTTTTTCGCTTCATTAACTTCCAAATAAAAATTTTCAATTGAATTCACATCCGAAGTTGTCGTCGCTGTAGCCTCTTTTAGATATTTACGTCTACTTGTATTCGCAAATGTCTTCGATGTTTGTCGTTCTGTCTTTTGGTAGTTTCTTATTCATTGTTACTCACACTCCATTTAAATTGAGAAATTTAAAGATAAATATAAAGTCAAGTTAGAATAAAAAATAAGACTTATTTTCTTAAAGGATAATTAAGATACAAAATAAAAAAAAAAAAAAATAAACAGGATTTAATGTACTCCCTTGATGGAATAAATATCCTTAGCCAAAGAAACTTTATATTGCATTTGGTAATAAATATTCCCTTTCACACTTGCTTGGACAAAATTTGAACCAGTAGTTATTAATTTAATATTTGATCAATAATTTGCTTAGAATGCAAATTTAATAGAAATATAATTTCCATATAAAATTAAACTTTATGGAGAGCAAATATGTAAATTTAATTTTACAAAATGTAAACAAAGTTGTAAATTTGATTAGGCCAATGATATTTCTTTATTGTATTTTTATGACCTTAATAATTGACTTAAATGTGTAACACATTATTATTTAACTTTTAAACTCAAAAACACAAAATTACAAAATAAGGCAGTAATAAAATATAAGTAAATAAATGAAACAAAATTTGTAAGTTAGAAAGTTCAAATGTTGGAGTCATGACAGAAAATAATCAAATTAAAATTTAATAACCTAAAAGAAAAATAATACAGGGTTACCCATTTAGTGGTTTAAAAACCACTGGTCTGGCAAGGTTGTCAGATGTTAAATGTGTCCCCATTAACATTGTACGCTTTTTTTTGTTCGATTCTTACCTTATTGGCGAGAGGGGCAGAGAGGAATTAAAAGGGTCACACAAGTGAGTGTACTCTTCGAATCGTTTTGTTCGCTCAGTTCTCCCATTTGAAGAAAAATGTGTTTAAGTTCGGTGGCGCAGAAAAAGTTGTAACGACAAAAATCGAGCAATGTCAATATATGACCGACTTCAAAGAAGAAACGACAATAATCGCAACGACAAAAATCGTATAACAACCAATGAACGTGCAGAAATAGTTAAAACTTAGTGCAAAAGTGGTGGTTCAAACATGGCCACTTTTCGAGCATTACGGGGTGATTACAGTCGTCATAATCGACTTGCTGTGCTAGGAATTGGCAAGATTATAAAGAAATTGGAAGATACTGGAAACGTTACAGATGTGGTCAGGCCTGTGCATCATCGCAATGTGCGCATTGACGAAAATATCACCTGTTTTATATAAATTATTGCGGATAATCCGAATTTGTCGATTATCGCTATGGCAGTATGATAACTGACTTTGTTTGGTCCTAAAATTAAAGATTATGAACTGAACGATATGTGGTTTCAACAAAACGGTGTCACAAGCAACACAACATGACCGTTTTTGGCTTTATTGCATGGGAAGTTATCAGAAGGCGTAATTTTATGTTTTGGCGACTTCATTGGTCATTAAGATCATGCGATTTGACGCCGTAAGACCTTTTTAGGGGGCTTCGTCTTAGATCATTTCTACGCGTATAATTCCCTAACATTGGAGCCATTGAAAATCAACATTCGTTAAGTAATCGCTAAAATGGCACCCAAAATGTGCAAAAAAGTGGTAAAAGGAAGTGGAAAAGGATTATAATGAAATAACAGTTTCATCGAAGGCATAGCTCTTTGTTTGTTTTATTTAACTTTACTTTTGAAACCGAAAAACGGGTAACCCGTTACTCTCAAAATGTATGGCAATACAAGAAACAAAAGAAATCTTATTAATAATAAATTTTGTATTCCCAAAAATAATTTTAACAAAATATTAAATGTTTAAGGAAAAAGGTTAAATTTACTGGTTGTTATTGTAAAAAATGCAGGCCCAAAAATAATCTGTTCCCAAGTTATTTGCGGAAATTTTCATTGAATGAGTTCTCCGGTGTTTGTCGTAAGAAAATATCGAAGACCAATAGAGAAATATTGTGTGTTTGTTCTTCCTACACAGAAAAAATTATTTTTCCAATTCAAACAAAAAATTTGTAGAATCTAACAATTTTTTGTCTGAAATCGGTCCTATAAACAAATTCGCATATTCAAACAATTTATTTGCATTTTGTTTATTGAAAAAAACACTGATTTTTTCAAACAAATAATTTAACTGAATCAAACAAAAAGTTTACTGAAATTCATATACTAAATTTCAAAATCAAAAAAAAAAAAAAAAAGGTTTTTGCCAAGCACACAAGCAGGCACTTTATTAGAAGATATGGCAGAGAGAGCAGAGCGGCCGGCTGGCTTTGAGACACATTTTTTTGTTGGAATAATTCTTGAAAGAAGTCTTTTTTTATACACACAATGTTTTTCGTCATCACTCACTGTTGCTGTATCCTTTCCTTTGCTAATGAAGAAGAAATGTAACCCAAAAACGGCGACAGACCGACTCGATATGTTTTTCGTCATCATTATATTTTTGTATTTGATGTATTTAAGCAAACAGTTTGAACAAATTGAATACGGGATTTTGGTTTTTTTTTAACCAACTTTGAAACCAACCAAAAATTTATTTTGTTTCTTATAATGTTGTTGTTGTTTCTGTTGTTTAAAAAGAGTGAAACGTTTTTTTGCCTGCTATTTTTTTGTTTTTTTTTTACTTCAAACCTCTTCATCTTTCTTACTGTTGTACTTTTGTAAAGTGTCCAAAAATAGACTGTATGTGTTTTTTGTTGTAGTTCTTATATTTCACATAAAGAAGTGTTGATTACGATCAAATAAAAAAATGCAAAAAGACGACAACATTAAAAAGCGTTAAATATTTCATACAAAATTATGAAAACTTGAAACTAATAACGCGTGTATTATATTTTTGAATGGTTGTCAACATTTTTGTTGGTTAAATAAAAATCAAACAAAAATTTTAATTGAATCAGTAAAAAAATTTGTAGAAATTAAAAAAATTTTCAAACAAGCGTTTGTTTGAAAATAATTCGGCAATAATTTTTTCTGTGTATTTGGTAAAAGCTTTCGGGAATTCTTGTTCAAAATATTTTTGTAATTTCCAGGACTGATTGAAAGCGAAATTTGGGAATTCTTTTGCTAAGTCGTAGTCTTTAATTTAAGATGTTGTTGCATTAAATGGTACTAACTGCACCCTTAGCCCCAGTGGGAGTTAGAGGAACATATATATGCATAATTATAAATGCCAGTTAATCGATTAAAAGAGATTAGTTTAAAAAACAGTTGGACTGGACAAAATGACAGCCAATCTCAGCGGAATTTTTGAAACTGAATTCGAATCATACAATGGGGGGTGTGTTTTAAGCCCAATGGAACTAAAGCCACAATGTATACAGAGATGAAAAAAGTGACGCATGAAAAATGCCTAAATCATTTGCGAGGGCAGCTTTCGAAGAAAGAGAAAGAAAACGTTTTTTGTTAGTGAAGTGACAATGCGTAAAAAAAGGCCGCTACTATCTACACAAATTGCAAAATCAAAACAAAAAACGCAAAAAGGGCAGCTTTCGAAGAAAAAGACAGAAAAAACACAATATTTTCTGTCTCGTGACGCCTCTGTATACTCTGTACTAAAGCCTAGAGTACACAGAATCACATGCGACACTACGGTCATTGTGTGTTGTGTGATGAAGTCAAAATTACGTCAGACCTCTAGGCTAGAAGAAATGTTTAGCTTCTGAAACGAATAATAAGTATAATAAGTATAATCTAGCAAATCATCATCTATAGATTCAAGCTTGAACCACGCTACTAAATTATGCAAATTTACTTTTAAAATCAGTAATTAATTTTTTTCGCTTCAGCACAATTTTAAATTTTTGCCTTATCGGGTTTATTAATAAACAAAATTGCCGCATATAGGTTGAGACCAGTCCACAACAAAGCCTAAAGAAATAAGCAGTGTTGGGTGCTGTGCATAGCGGTTTAAATGCTGGTGGCATCATCGGACCTTGTTTCTTCAAAAATTAAGCCTAAACTTGCGTTCCGGTCAATAGAGATCGTAAACACACCCTGATCAATTAATTTTTGTTTAAAAATACGTAAGACATTGATCCTGGCGAGATAATGCAACCATCCTGTTATTGAAATTTAAATTTGGCTACTGTTAATAACGGCAAATAGACCTGTCAATCGGCCTCTAAGGTGATGCGATTTTACACCTCTCGATTATTTAATGTAGAGCTACGGGAAGTCAGTGAATTATGCTGATAACCAGCAAAAATTGTCGCCTTAAAGCTAAATTCAAGTTACATACGATGCGTTTTATGCGACAAATTGTTTTTTTATCAGCTGTTGTGAGAATATTTTTGTTAAATAAAATCTATTTTGGCAAAAATGGAGAGTGTTATTGATATTGCAGTACAATTTATTAAAAAGAATTCAAAGAGGAGTAAGCTTTTATTATGGAATTATTCGTGATTTTTCACGGTATCAATAACTTTCCAGTACATGGCATTTGTTCAAAAAAAAAAAAAAAAAAAAAAAAAAATAACAAACACAACAAAGATGACACTCAGAACATAAAAGTAATCGATGAGAATGGCAAATTTTGTTAAAAACTAATTTAATGTATTTGATTATTTAAAGTTTATGTAATCTTTATTACGAAAGCTTTTTCTTTCATTTAAAATTGTTAATTATTGTTATTAATGCAAAAAAAAAAAGTAAAAAGTAATCCACCACACAAACATATTTATCGAAAACATTGAAAATAAAATATGATTTATCATCCATGGCCATCAATAATGCCATGTTTCCACGACGATTTTAATCACCTGCTTCGCTCTCTGAATCATGTTAATGAATCATGGTGTTTACACGACGTATCTACTTGCTTCGATTTGACAGTTGTCTTTAATAAACAAATCAGTGTTGTCAACTTTGCATTTTCAAACCCCACCCAAAATGGAGAAAAAACGCAGCAGGTTTAGAATTTTTTTTTATTTAAAATATTGAATTAATTTTGCATAACATGTTTATATTAAAAATACAGTAGCATCGTAAATTGTAGTTTAAGAGGAGTTGTGCTCTTTAAACCAGCCGGTGCAAATTAAATCTAAGTTAATTTATTAAAAATAAGTAATTTAAATAAATTGAGTGTGTTATTTTCAAAAAATTTGCTTTATTGCATTTTTTTACAATTAAATACCGCTTACGGCCATTATTACAACTTGAAGTTAGCTAAAGTTAAAATTAAATTGAAAGATAATAATGTGTTATTTGTCAAAAAGCGTCTGTTAACTGTCGGATAACAGCTAACGCCAAGTTATAATAATGACCCTTAGAATATTTAATATTTCGAAAGAGTAAACAACCCTTGGAATATTTCGGTTTACTTTTTTTGCGATTCTACTGTATAACAATAAAAAAGTCTTTACAGTTCAGAGTTTGTAGAGAAAAAATAAATAAAACTTATCAAACATAAAAAAACTACACAAATTTGTTTGCATTCATTTAAGGCAAATTCAACCAGGTAAACTCTTTAGAGCAACTGCCTGTCAGCTGTTAAGTCCAATTTGTCAAAAAATGTTCTTCTTTAATTTTTTTGTTTTAATTACATTTAATTGTCGAAGTTAAAATTTTTTGAGAAAAAACTCATTTTATTTAAATTGATTACAAAAGAAGTATGTACTAGATTACCCGTGCGAATATTTCGCACCGTTAGTTGTCATTTTTGTAACATAAAATAAAAATAATTAATAGAAATTTTAGTAACTTCAATACATTTTATTAAAAGTATAAAAATATTAGAAATCATAATATATATCATACATATTTACATACATACATACATATGTTTAAATGCTTTTATAATACTTCGTTAACTTTTTGCCCGTACAAATCCTTTATCAATGAAAATATTAATTTTTCAAATTCTAATTATTTTTCGTCATTAGTGTTAAAAATAAGCTTTAAAATGAGATATCATTCATTAAATTTGATGCGGTGGTATGGGAGATATTTGCAACCGACAAAAAAAAGTGCTTTAGAAATAATATATATGATACTTCAGTTGTTTTTATTACAGTTGTAATTGTTGTAGCGACGAGTTTACCTTGTTGAATTCGACTCGGCATTCATATGTATATACTTGGTAAATTTTTTTTAATTGCATAAAATATATCTAATTTTTTTTATAAAGAATTCAACACTAAATATCTGGTAAGGATTCTAAATTAGCAACAGTTCAGTATTTATCGTGTTATTAAAATATTTTTAAAAATATAATATTTTTTAAGAAGTTTAATATTTTCATATAAAAAATATAACAATAAAACAGCCTTTTACATAGTTAAAAAAGAAAAACCAAAAACTTTATAAAAAAATTAAACAAATTTCTACATAAATGCATACCTCCATATTATTAAAAAATTGTTTGGGTTTATGACAGGTTTATTAAACAAATTTTCATAAAAAATTCGTTTTTTAATGAATATAAGGGATAGTATTTATGTTTGCATTCATTTGTAAAAGATGATATATTTTCGTAAATTGATTTAATAAATTCTGTTTAAAACTTTTGAAAAGGTGATCAAAAATTTAGTTTAATTATTCCAAATTAATAAAGTTAATATTTTCATCATTATTGTTATAGCAGAACAAAATTTAAAAAGCACCAAAATGGTGCGAAACGCACCGAGTTGACAACTCTGAAACAATCGATTTTTACAGCTAGTTCAGATAACCTTGCGATAAAAAATTAGAGAAGAGAGTAATTTTTCGTGCTTCGCTCTCAAAATTTTGTGTGGCGAAGCAGTTGCTTCGTTCATGATTGGGATGTGAAGCATGAATAGAGAGCGAAGCACGTACCGTGGAAACATGGTATAACAGCTGGTTTTTTTTTCACCACACATGCTACGCATGCAAAAGGAGAAAGAAAATCTACTTTGATGCGTTGATACGTGTATGCATTCTATGCATTTTGGTGTGTAACTTGTCACATACAATTACGCTGAATCTACTTTTTTGTCAGATGCATAAAAAGGACAGACACATAAACGCATGGTGTGCACCTTTAGCTAAAAGGCCAATATTGTTCGTTTATTTCGTCACATATGGCCAGCGAAGTTCGTCGAAAAGTTGGCCTAAAATTGGACATGTGGAATGTGCTACGTCAACAACTGCCGCTTATAAAAAAAATTATTTTGATTAAAATTTTTTAACAAATTCAAGTTCTTTTGGGCTTAAAAAAACACCCTTTATTCATTTTACAGGATTGTATATTGTTTTTCACCGCTAATTAAATTTGAGCAATTTATTGTAAATATAAACATGATTTTTCCAGATAATATCAAAAATAAAAAAGAAATAAATTCAAATTTTTTTTATCAAGGACGTGATATTTGACATGATGTTTAAAGCATTCATATCGAATGTTGTTTATGTATCACCCAATTTCCTTACTTTTGAATGGATTCAAATGCTTTTCAATCAAGTAAAGTTCTAACTAATCTAAAGCGGCTTGTACACTTGCAATAAAATTGTTTAATTTTATATATTATATTTGCCAATGTGTATATGATTTTCGAAGCTGGCACAATATATTGGCAACAATCAAAAGACTTTTGATTTGTATTGCACAAAGAAAAGAAAGTGAAGTGTGTTGGCAACATTGTAAAAAAAAAAAAAAGATAATAGGTTATGTTCACCTTTTTATTGAATGAATGAAACTGTTGTGCTACTTATTGTAAAATATAGGAAAAAATGGAAATAATATGGCGAATATCATATACAATATACAATAATATTGCATGTGTATGGGCCGCTTAAGGCGAATTTAAAAAGGTAAGTGCAACTCTACAACTACAAAAAGCCACATGTATTTTATCTTTGAAATTTAATTGCTTGTTGTCAAAAACATTGAACACCGCCGCATTTTTTTTTTTTTTTTAATTAGAACTTTTACTTTTTTAAAAAAGAAATTAATAATTTCACTTTAATTACGCTACGTGATAAAATTTCAACAAAGTCGTGACCAAATGAATCTGACAGTTATCTCATGTAAAATTAAATCATTGATTTAAAAAAAATAACTTGAAAAGAGCAAAATTGAGCAAAATCATCAAATTTTTTATGAAATTTTGTCCACTGTAACTCTATCATTTGTTGACATATCTTCACAAACGACCCAGGGTTATTTTAGTTTGAAGATATTTGCATTACAGTCACATCATCTTTTTTAAAAACAAAAATAACGGTTATTTTGACATATCTCAAAAGCTTTTGACAATTCTGACTTCATATTCGGATTAAGCGAAAATTTTTACATAAAGATTAGGTGTAAAATTCATTTGGTCAAAAAACTGTCACGTAGTGTTATTGGCAGCCTTTTATTTGTTTTATTATTAAAATAATATTCTCTCGCAATTTTCAATTAATTTCTTCTCAGAAATTTTTTCGGTCATTTTGGCACAAAACATAAACAAAAGTTATTTTGACGTTTGGGAATTATATTTGCAATTCGCCGTGGATTCAGCTGATGAACGGCTGACGAGTTGCACTTACCTTTTTAAATTCGCTTTCCCCTAACCTAATTCTTAATATGCAAACGTTTTCTACACAAATTCTTATTTTAGAAGTTATACTACGATAAAAATTTCAATCTCATAACAACTAAGTCTGAGTTCAAACGGCTCATGTCTTATTGACAAGATTCTTCCTTTTTCTTCTTTGAACATTAATTGTAAATTGTCCATAAGTCGCTCCAACTCGCTCTGTTAAAAATTCTAGGGATGGAAACCGATGGAGAAACTTATTGTCCACAAAACCTAATCATTTTTTTTCGCTCACGTTGATTCCTTTTCTAGAAATCATTCTTTTCGCCCACGTTGACTTCTTTTCCAGAAATCTGGACGCATACATCATAACAGCGTTTACAAAAGTCTAGTTAAGTTTAACCACTTAACAGAATAAGTCCAGAGTTATACATTTTAAAATTTCATTAAGAACTATTGTTGTTTTAAAAAGAGAACGATTAGCCGCGTTGACAGTTGCATTGTGGAAATCGCACACAGTCTGTCGCTACTGTTGGTACTTCTTTGACTAGATCAATTTGTATACGTAACTTTAAAACAGCCTATATGATGGCAATTTTTTAAATTAATCAAATTTTATAAGCTGAATATAAAATTTTATGTACAGTTGAATATTGAAAACATTAATTACGAAATTGAAGTCTTATTATAACTTAAGCGTGCGCAAATATTGACACAACAAATATTTAAGGCCCCTATTACGGTTTACAACTCAACTCAGTTGAGTTGTAATAAATACAACTGGTTGTGATTAGTTGTAATTTTTGTTATGTTTTTGTTCACCGCAATTTGGCAAAGTTGTAAACCATAATACAAAAATTAAGAAATTACAACTCAACCGAGTTGCCTAAACCATATATAACTTGCGCAATGCGTAATCTTGTTTTTAACATTTTTGTGTACTAATGCGCACAAGAGCACATGCCACTTTTAATAATTGTTTTATTATGACTGACCTATTTCAATTGCATTAATTTTAGATTAAGCGCTAGGGTTTAGAATTTTCGGAACTTTTTCAATTCGCGGGAACACATACAAAAATTTGGCCATTCCGGGGAAATTTCGGGATCTAAATTGATCTATTGTGAGACCACTTGGTTGCGTTTGGACAACATTCCCGAGGTAGAACCGAACCAAAAACAACACTACAATTAAATGTTTATTTTCTCAAAAGCAACAAATTCCATAATGCCCATTCAATTAATCTGTAGTGCAGGGCAAAATCGAGAAGGTCTTTTACTTTTCCCTTTCAATGTCAGCTTGATAGCTGCGGCTGTAACTGTAGAGTCTTAAAACTAGATTCTATGTGTGGGAGTTTTTTTAAATTACTTTCGCTCTAATTTGAAAATTCATTCAATTCTATTCAATAGAAAGTAACAAATCATAAATGAAGTGTAAGGCCAAGGCCACGCAATGAGCGGCTAAGCGTCAAGTGGCTGAGCGATGAGCGTCAAGAAATTAAAACATATGAAATACTACTGAAGTGGCCACGAAATGAGCGGCATGCGAGCGAAAATTTTGAGCGGCTAAGCGGCGTCGCTCAGGAATAAAACTTGTTCTAATTTTTAGTTGTTTTCTGAGCGTCAAAAAATAAACATGGCAGAAGTGAATATGGAGCTTATAATTTCTTCCGTACAAAGCCGACCGAATTATGGCAAGACAGATTACCAAGTTTTAAAAATAAAAATATGACCGAGAAATTATTTTTTTGTTTTGTCAATTTGGTGTTAACTTTTTGCAACAGCAAATCAAGGGATATCACAGACATACGGCAGTATTGTATTGTTAAGATTTGTTTATAAATGGTTTAATTCCCCTTGCTTGATTTATAGGATGAAACCAAACTACCCAATACAATATATTTATACCCACACCACAATAGTGGAGAGGGTATTATGCATTTGTGCCGATGTGTGTAACGCCTTAAAATATTGGTCCTACACAGAAAAAATTATTGGCAGTTTTTTTCAATTAATAGTGATTTCTGAATTTTAAAATAAATTTGATTACGTTCTTAATTGATTGAATTAAAAAAAATATTTTTTTTTCAATTAAAATTTTACTTGATTTTAAGCTTAATTTTAATTATAAGTTTAATTGAATCAATCAACTCGGTTGTTTGAATTGAACACTTTGTTGCTTTCTCCTTGTTGCTTTTCTCCCTCATCAACAGTTTGCGAAAAATGTTACAAGTGCAACCAACATCTTTATAAATTTATTGTCTTTGCTCTTACATGTACCTACATACACACATGTTTTTGTCATCAAAAAGAACAGTAAGCGTCGCGTGCAAAAAAAAACTATCAACAAGTAAAAAATTAACTGAAATTTGTTATAGACGAAATACAATTATGACCAGCAACAATGTCAATAATGAGCCTACATGCATATGTACATTATGCGTAAATTTAATGCAAAAATTCAATCACTGTTTTAATCAATACAATTATTAAAATAATTAATTTTCTATATTGTAATCAATTACGTTAGTAATTCATTCAATTAAAATATTGATTTTTTTTTTTAATTAATTTGTTAATTCATTCAATTAAAATATTGTTTAATATTAATAATTTTTTCAATTATTTTTGTAATTAAAATGTAAAAACTTTTTAATTGGAAAAAAATCCTTGTTTTGCAATTTTTGCAAATTTGAGTAATTGGTATAATCATTTCGGTGATAGGTGCAAAATTAAACAATTTTTGCTTGTTTCAATTATTTTGGTGATCAAACCCGTTTTTTACTTTTTTCTGTGTAGACCAATCAACTTAGAATCACTTTCTAAATCGAACTAACGATGTCCGTCCGGTGTCTTGCAGGCAGGCTGTCCATGTTACCTTGTGCGCAGGGTACAGGTCGCAATTTTGAAGATAATTTGATAAAATTTGGGACATAGGTTCTTATTGGCACAAGGACCAAGGACCATATGATACCCTACACCACAGTATTAATAAACACATCATGCTAATATGTCCATATTAATATGGATTTATCTATGTTTATAAACTTCATTAAAATCGGTTTGAAAGTTTGTGAGAAGCAAAAATTGCCCCCTACCTCCCTTGTGGTCCTATTTTTGAAAAACTACATAGCTTATGTGTCCATATAATTATATTTCTATGTATGATTTTAATTTCATTAAAATCGGTTTGATAGTTTCTGAGAGGCAGAAATTTCCCCCTATCTTCCCTCGTGGTCCTATGATTCGGCCCATTTTCGATAGGCCAATAAGAACCTATGTCCCAAATTTTATCAAATTATCTTCAAAATTGCGTCCTGCCAGCCGGACGGACATCGTTAGTTCGATTCAGAAAGTGATTCTAAGTCGATCGGTATGCTTAAAGGTGGGTCTAGGACCAATATTTTAAGGCATTTCACACATCAGAACAAATGCATAATACCCTCTCTACTATTGTGGCGTAGGTATAAATATATCGAAATCGAGGAACAGGCATCGGTGTTCATCCTATAAATCAATCAAGGGGAATTAAACTATTTATATACAAATCTACCCAATACAATACTGCCGCATGTCTGTGAAATCCTTTGATTTGCTGTTGCAAAAAACCAAATTGACAAAACAAAAAAATAGTTTCTCGGTCATATTTTTATAATTAAAATTTGGTAATCTGTCTTGCCATAATTCGGTCGGCTTTGTACGGTTGGAATTATAAGCTCCATATTCACTTTTGCCATGTTTATTTTTTGACGCTCAGAAAACAACTAAAAATTAGAACAAGTTTTATTCCTGAGCGACGCCGCTTAGCCGCTCAAAAATTTCGCTCACATGCCGCTCATTTCGTGTCCACTTCAGTAGTATTTCATATGTCTTAATTTTTTGACGCTCACCGCTCAGTCGCTTGACGCTTAGCCGCTTATTGCGTGGCCTCGGCCTAAGGCTGATATCAGAGTTGCCGCTACACACGAGGCGAGTATGTAGCGCTTTAATCACTTAGAACAAGATTTCGTAATTCACACTTTAAAATTTTTTAAGCATTATTATAGCACAAATATTTAAACACCTGCCAAAGCTTGTATGGACCAATCTGAAATCATTTAAGACTTTATTTTTTGCTTAGGGGAATATTGATTTGTATAGGAAAAGGTGTGCTTCCACAAGCAAAAAAGTTATAGTAAAAATTAAGTCTAGTTGAATTGGGTAGCTTGTTTTTGTTGGAATCTACTTATTTCACACATTTGTAAAGTTTTCCTCATGATTATGTTTCAGAAAAAGCACAGAATACGAAAAAAAAACTCGGCTGTTTAAATAAAAATAATACAAAAGAATTTCTAAAAAAAACCTGAAATGAATGAAAACAAATAAAAATTCGAAGGCAAACAGTTAAGTTAATAAATGTACAGACTTAACCGTCATTGCAAGAGAACGTATAGAACATGGAAACAAAATAGAAAGAGATTAAGAAAAATCAACAATTAAAACCAAATAAATAGGTAAAGAAACAAAACCAAATAAGAATAGACCAGAATTTTTATTCAAATACTAACTGTTTTTGAGTTCTTTAAGTTATTTTTGAATCAATGGATTTTTGTGTAACTTTTTTGTAATTTGTTTATCAAATTGAATGTGCGAATTATTTATTTTTATACGTTTCTTTAATTATATTGTTACGAAAGTAACTTTAGTTAAGAATTATTTGTAATTATTGGTTAAGAATTAGATTAATTTATGTGTTATCTTGTATTGATTAGTTATTAAGTATTTGCTAGTTATTTTATTAGTTAAAATTGTTATTGTATAAGTTATGCACACTTCTAGTGAAAAAAAAATCAATGTACAGATGTAATGTTAAAATTGTTGTGCATAATTGTACTTCAACCCCACTGTAAACTAGAATGTTCGTTATTAAGTTATTTCAATTTATGGCAACGCCTAAAAGTATGCCTTAGTTTATGATGCCTAATAACTCAATTAATTCAGCCATATAGATAGTAATAGCTGAATAAGTTTTATAACCGAAATAGCCGTTATTAGGCGAACTTTTTAGAGCCATCTAGACTTTAGAACTCGAACGTTCTATGGTCATTTGCCCGAGTATAAATAGGATCGCAAGAGATGGCATGATTCATTCTAAGTTCAGACTTTGTCAAAAACGTATCACGCTGAGTAGATTATAAATTACGGTTGTTAAAGTGACTAAGTACTAAATAAAGTTGTGTAAATTGTAAACAGTAGCAAAAGTGTTGTGTTTATTTGTTTTATTTGAATTGCAATAAAAGAACTCGAAACGGTTTATTATAAAGGAAATAAACCAAAGCGTTATTGAAAGGTAGTAACGTAACAATATTAACCATTTTTTATTTTTTGAATGTGTTCAATGTATCAAATTTCAATTTATAAAGCTTTCTTGCAATAGTTCTATTCCTTCAATATTTCACATAGTTTTTGGCTTAAGCCAACCTTTGGTTAACAAAGCTGTTGATTTTTGTCAGCGAATGTGATTATTAATGCAAAACGTTTTGCAAAAGTTGTACATATCGCAAACACCCTTTGTACAAATGTATTCTTTGGACTATTCTTTATAAAACAATTTGTTTGGGGAAACGCGAAATCTTTAACTGATGCACTCTTATATAAGATATTATCATATTCGGCCCTATTACGAGAGTCGAGGTCGAAGTCGTAGTCGTTAGAGTTTTTGTTAATACCAATTAAAATTTTTGACGATGACATGGCAAAACACAAAGAAAGTTTGTCGTACTTGTGTCGACAATCATAATACAAATTATTTGAAACGATCCTCCACCACAATTAATTGTGAAGAGGGAAAGTATACTAAGTTTTTTTAATATACATACATCTAAGACCCCATAAAGCATATATATTCTGGCTCCTTGAGTAATTCTAAATTGATTAAGCCATGTCCGTCTGTGTGTCCGTTTGACCGTCTGTTGAAAACGCGCCCACTTTCGAAAAACTCAAAAGGAATGAAGAGATTTCTTGTTCTTATCCTAAGCAGTTTGGGATTGAAATCCAGCAAAATCAGTTCAGTAGGATCAGAGCTATTAATCAACAAACATAAATGATGGAACAATGCACGGAATGATATAAGATTTTGCACAAATTCGTTTTATTCGACTGGAAATCACGCTGTGAAATTTCTTTAAGATCCATCTATAATTTACCCTAGGCCACATATAAACCCTACTCTCGGAAAACTGTTTAGTACGTCTAAAACCGTAATTAATAATGTTATCATAATAAAATGTGGTACGTCACAGTTTTATTGGACTAGAAATCACACTAAAAAATTTCGGGATGATCGGTCTATAATTTACTATAGGCCCCGCCCAATATAAAGTCCACTCTTGTAAATTAAATAAATACGGCTAAAACCGTAGCAGATATATCGGGTGATTTTTTAAGAGCTATAGGAAAGTTTAAAAAAAATCACATAAAATTTAGAAAAATTCATGAAATCTTTATTTGAATCGATAGTACGGTCCATATAATTTAATGTTTGAAGATTATTTCATGCAACTGTTGACCGTGACTGCGCCTCAAATGTTCCATCCGCTAAGGCCAATTTTGGCATACTTTTTTCCAACATTTCGGCCGGTATCTCATGAAAAAATGCTTCAATGTTGCCTTCCAATGCATCAAGTAAACGGGGATGTGTGTATAGACATGAGCTTTAACATAGCCCCACAAAAAATAGTCTAAAGGCGTTAAATAGCATGATCTAGGCGGATAATTGACCGGTCCCAATCGTGAAATAAAATGTTTACCTCACTCGCCTCTCAATAAGTCCATTGTTAAGCGTGCTGTGCGGCATGTGGCACCGTCTTGTTGAAACCACATGTCATGCAAGTCAAGCTCTTGCATTTTGGGCAAAAATATTTTCTTCACTTCGCACTCTACGTAAGCGTGCTGGTGGTTTAATGTCCAACAAAGTAAATTTGGTGCGAAATTTAGTCACAATAGCCCGAATAGCCGCTTCAGTGGGTCGATTAAACTGACCATAAAATGGAAGAAGCGCGCGATGAACTTTATTAACAGAGCACGCATTTTGATAATAAAATTCAATAATTTGCAAGCGTTGTTCGTTTGTAAGACGATTCATTGTTAAATTATAGACCAAACTGAAGATGTTTGACAGTGAAACAAAACACGAAAAGTGCGCCAGCTGTTTAAACCAGTGTTGCCAAAAAGATAATAGTTAAAAAATCACCCGATACATATTTATTGTGGTAAAATTTCTTCCAACTTAGTTTCTTATGGCCAGAAAAAATTATATGCAATGAACGGTTCATAATTTGCCTTAGAACCCATACTTAGCAGCCTTCTGAAATTCACTATAAACGCTAAAACTAATTTCACAGCTGTTTTGAAATTTATTGAAATTTATGTTTTTTAATACCAGAAATCACTCTACAAAATTTTGGGATGATTGGTCTATAATAACAATATAAATTCTCCTTCTGAAAATCATTTAAGTTCGGATTAGACTTTTACGAATCATGATATTTTTCTCAAGCTAGTAAAAATTTAAATTTCATTAAATTATTTTTATGAAGAAAGGAATTTTACAACATGAAAATTAATTAAAATTTACTGATAATTTTTCATTCTTGACTCAATCTGGGCTCGAGCCTAATTAAAAATATTAAAAATTTGGATTAAAAACCATAAATAGTTCAACAAAATAACCACAATACTAATTATTGCTAGTAAAAATTGCTAAAAAAAAAAAAAAAGTCATAAAACTTTCTGGTTGTCGGTCAATAATTGAATAAAAGGTCTAAACCGCAACCAATTTTAATGCTGACGTTTGTTTTTATAAAGGTAAATTAATAATAAATCGATCCCATATAGATATCACTCACTTGAACAAATTCAAGTGAAGAGCTGTGCAACTTTTTAGATCAGTGGTGGTAACACTTCACAAAAACACAACATTTATTTTTAATAACAACAATAAAAAAACTAAGCTTGAATAAATAATTAAACAAATACTAAACCAAAGAAAATCGAAGAAAAAACAACAATAACACACAACAAAACCAGAAAAAGGTAAAAGATGATGAAGATTATGTATAAATATCAGGGAGAAAAAGAAAACAGGAAGATACACTACCAGGGTTACCGTTGGAAATTTTCGAAAAGGGTCACAAAAAGGGTATTTCAATAAAAAAAGGGTCAAGTTTTTTATTGCAGTATTTGCCATTTTAATGAACATAATAAGATCAAGTTTTTTTATAAGCAAACAAACAAATAATGTTTCAGGTAGGAAGAGCTCAAAAAACTTAATTTTTTTATGGAATGCTCTGTCCTGTTTTAAGCACCTGACAAAATTTTTATTCTTTATCATTATACATAGCTAATTTTTTAATATTTTTTATGTGATTTTCCGATTTAGTGATGTCAAAAAATTTTAGTGTTTGTTTTAAATTTTGCAATCGTTCGCAAATTGTAACCATTTTCTCGATTAAAGCGATTTTTTCCTGTAAGTGTCAGATTTTTTAAAGCTTTTACGATTTTAAATAAACATAAGACTTTGCTATCATACCGCTGTTACCAAATATATGGGAATTTCCGCTAATTTAGCAATTTTTACCTCTTGTTTTCATTCCTGTTAGGGCACTCTCAACACTCTCGATTCAAAAGAAGGCGAAAAGTTCAATATCTTTTGCCATTATTAAGGGCGAATTTTTTTAAATAAAACATGCTACTCTTTAAGAGAGCAAAACACCAAATTGCATTTTTTTAATAAAATGTAAAATTTTTGTTTTGAAAAGAAACCACCGTAAAAAATAACAAATATTTATATGAGTTATGTTTGCTTTTAGGGAAATTGTACTTTACTATCAAAAATCAAGGAGAAGAAAGCATGGAATTGTAAGTTTATACTTTAAGTCTGTTCCATATCAAGCAATGCCTATTTCGAAAACATTTGTTTAGCACTTCTGTTCCGCAGTGTTGACAAAAAACAAAATGTGAGAGCTATTTCCATAAAAGGGTCAAAAAGTGTCACAAAATAGGTGTAAATGATACAAAAGTATATTTAAAAAAAAGGGTCATAAAAGGTATCAACACCGTCGAAAAAGGGTCAAATTGATACTTTAGTATCACAACGGTAACGCTGTACACTACAGTTCTTCTTTCATTTTTTTCCAATTCACACAATTTAAAGTTGCAGTCAATGAACTTTAGTCAAACAACTACAATAACAAAAAATTAACAAACTTATGGGCGAACAACAATGGCAACAACACCAATAACAGCAACAATAACAATAAATATGTAAATATGTATGTTTATAAAAATTATGCCAAACAACGTGACGTATTTCATTATCAGAAGATTTTAACACAGTGCGAAACGTTTTTGTTAAGAAAACATTTTTAAGTGAATTAAACTTTGTGGGGGAAATTATCTAAAGCAAAAAACTAAAAAAGATATAATTAAATTGTGATATGAATTTTTTAAAACTAATTTGCATTCAACAAAAAAAAAAAAAACATAAACATTTAAGATATTATCACAAAAAAATTAAAATATTTGTTGAACAGAGTGACCCAAAATAAATCAGACAGAAAAAACAATTTTGTACTAAATTTTCTTAAAGACCAACAAATTTGTAATCCATACACCAGAGTATACTTTTACGGCTTGAGTAGCGAAATATGGCAAAAATACTATGCATACAACGAAAGCCCAGAGTTTTAAAACTTTAGATTAAGATAACGCATAGATGGAACAGCATAATACAAAGGATAAATATTTATTTTAAAGGTAATTGGGACGACTTCAGGAAAACTTGTTACAACATATTAACTACAGATAAGAGCGACACAAAGCGGCAACCGAAAGTAAAAACGAATGTGTAGGTATGCGATTTCCATGCAAATGCATGTTTTTTGTCGATGGTCTAAGAACAATTTCGACCAATTATCTTTTCGAATCATTAAATTTGCGTTAAAATGGCATCGATATGTTTTTGCATATTGTTGCATATTTTGGTGAAAATGCATATTTTTCCATATTAAGGTTTTAAATGCCTATTTTTGCATATTTTTGCATATTTTCACATTTTAATTATTTTTTTTAATTTTCATTTTACAAAAAAGTCCTTGAATACCCAAAAAATCTTTTCTTTTGGATCTTTGCTTTAAATACAAGATATTCAAGATTTCGAAAAAATGTCCTTCTATTTTAAACCGATGCATCTTATTACATGATAAAGCTTCTTATGGGTTTAAAATATTTTATCCAAAACTGCAATTTTTAATGAAATGTATCCATTGATTTCCCTTCCACCACAGCCAGAAGTAACAAGATGGGAGCCTGGCTAGATGCTTCAGAATTCTATTTAAAAACTTTGAGTAATTTAAGAATGTTAGAAATGCTTGTTGATGATTAGGCAATTAAAAAATTAATGAAATATTGAATTTAAATAACATCGGAAATCAATTAGCATTTGTATTTTCCAAATACTGATATACTGGTGAAACAATAACAAATTAGTAGGGATTAAGTTCACTTAATAGTCAAGTCAAATTAATTGATATTGCAGAAAGTAAAATTAAGAATGTGGAAGGAAGCATAGCCCGACAAATTAAAAACAATCGAAAACTTTTTGCAAAAAGAATAAAGGATTTAGCTAAATAAAATAAATTTCAAATATTTTTGATCTGATCTGGAATCGAAGTGGGATCTGAAAATAAATTTTTTCAAAATGCATTGGCATTCTTCAAGATCAAGACAAAGTTTTACTTTTAATAAAACAGTACTTAGTTATTTAAACAAACCAATCTAAATTAGACTCTTGCGCAACTCTTGGTTTGTAGACGTCAGGGGTAAAGAAAAAAAGTTTTGTACAGACTATGTTGTACTCGGCAAGTAACTTGCGCAACTAACTTGCCGAGTCTGAAAGGGGTCTTAGTTATTTAAGTGTTTAAGATATTTGAAAACTAAAAGACTGAATTTTTTATATAAAATTAAAAAACGATTTTGAGTGGAGTTTTTTTTTAATTATTAGTGCATATTTTAGATTTTTTAGTGCATATTTTAAGCGCATATTTTCGATTTTTTTGTGCATAAAAATCTTATTCCTACTTTTACTAATACGTAAATGTTGGCGACGCGTAAACGTTGCAGTTGATTTCAATGTTTCGAAGTTGCTAAAAATACGTAAATTTTAGCTTTTCTTAATTTTGTGTTTGTATAAAAATATAAAAAAACATCGTGTGCGTCGATTAACCATTCCCTACACACAGAAAAAAATCAAGCTAAAAACGTAGAAAACAAGGTTGATTTAAAAATGTTCGGTGGTGATTTTGCTTCATACGTTTTTCATGTTAATTCAACCGGATTTTACAATAACTTGCGAACAACATTTTTTCCTTTTAAAATAACTATAATTCATGTTAATTTAACATTGCAGTAGAGTTAGAGCAAAATGTCATTTATATTGAAATAACAATCCGAATCACGTTGAATAAAAGTTATTTCAAGTTAAAACGACGTGAATTTCATGTAGAATCAAATTGGTTTGAGAGTGATATAACAGTATGAAGAAGCTTCAGAGACAACAAATGCTTTTATTTAAGAATAATTCAAAGTACTTACACTTGTAACACATGTTTCACTTATTTTGTATTCTCCTTTGTTAACAGAAGCATTAGCAGAATCCCTAGATATGGTTTTCGTTATCATTCTACTATGAAAACTTGATTTACTATTTAACTAAATCATTTTAATTAAAAGAATACGGGAATTTTCTTCTTTTTATAACATATTTTAAAAATGGAAATAAAAAAATGTGCATACTTAAGTATGTATGCATGTAAATTTAAAAAGATAAACTTTTGATTTTAATATAAAAAACTGGTTTTGATGGATTCAATATTGAACAATGTTATTTTAAAAATTTAAGTTTATTTTAAATTTTTCCTTTAAAATTAATATAAATAATGATAAATTTAAATAAAGCGCATACTATTGGATGTGTGTATGTATGTATGTAATGTATGGACTCCAAAACGGCTGGGCCGATTTTGATGAAATTTTCAGGGAATCTTCAGAATATTTAGGCGGGTGACACTGTGAAGTCTGATTTTTTATTTTCGGTCTGTGGGCGGAGGGCGGAGGGGCGTGGCAAAATCCAATTTTCATATTGCACCTCCAATGACTTCTAAATAATTTGGACGATTTTTTCTTTAAAATGATCGCAATGGACCAACTTAGATTTATACAAAAAGAAAATTTTGCTCCGCCCACTTTTTTCGAATTACCTAAAATCAGAAAACGGATCCATCGATTTGACAAATTTTTCTTTCAAATTTTCGTATTAACCCATTATAAGTTTTCATCGAAAGAAAAATTTACCACACCTACTTTTACGCCCACTTTTTCTATTAAGCGCATACCTTGAGAACGGCTTGACCGATTTGGACGATTTTTTCTTTAAAATGATTGCAATGGTACAACTTAGGTTTTTACGGAAAGAAAATTTTGCCCCGCCCACTTTAACGCCCACTTTTTTCGATTTACCTAAAATCTTAACGGATTTTAAAAATCGAACGCAAACATTTTTCCTAATTTGGACAGGACAACGTCTGTAGGGTCAGCTAGTTTACTATTACTACGTTTATACGCACCACTTATTCGCAAATAAATATATTGCAAGTAGAGAATATTGCCGCATAAACAGTGAATTAGATTTTTATTTGCGAATAGCTAACTCATGAAAACCACTCCTGATTAACGACACTATTTGCAAATAAGATTTTAAGCATTGCCACACTTTTAACCGATTTACGTTTTTATTTCGATGTGGCACATTTATATGACAACAAAAGTAAAATTAAATCAAAAATGTGCAAATTAATTTCAAAATACACAATAATTTGTGATCTTTTTCACTTAAAAAATAAAAAGTTTATAAACATACAGTGCTACTAAATGAATACATTTTCCATCTGGCATCACTTAAAAATAAGAATTTTCATTAAGAAATAGGCATATAAACAGTGAGTTAGTTAATCGCAAATAATTTTTATTCGCGAATAGGCTACGTATAAACGTAGTATATGATTCTCAATCAACATTTCGCCATGTTAATTTTAGATTGGTATTTTTTTCTGTGTGTACGTACGTAGGAGAAAAATTTTTATTTTATTATGTTCCAACGAAACGCAAAACTACCTACGTTTACGTACCTATTGCACATAAACTTGGTAAGAAAAACGAAACAGTTGATCTACAATAAACACGTTTATTTAATAAAAACGAGGCCTTTACGAAACGACGTTTTGCAAAAGCCAAATTACGTCCAAGTCGATAACATTATTATCATTAATTTCTAGCACTTATCGCTGTGGTTCTGACCTCCCCACAGTAGTGTCTAATCAATCAGCACTACTTTCGCGGATTAACATGGTTTTTTTTTTTTTTTTTTGCTTTTTAACAGTTTCAGACTTAGTTCGATATAAAATAAATGTTTTTTTTTTTATTTGAAAGTGTTCCTTAATCAGGTAACCTGCTATAACGATTAGGCATGCCGAGATACCCTTATTGGACAATAGAGTGGTTCGAAAAAAATTTTTTGTCACTCCTCCCCTAGGATTAAAGATAATGTAAAAACAATTCCAAAAATTATTTTTTTGCCACGCCTAGAAATACCGCCCTTTTAGTTTTTTGTCCACTGTGTCGTCATTTTAAGTCCGATCATAACATTTTGTATATCGGTGTTCATGGCTCTGTAAGGGTTACATTTCTGTCTTTAATAGTTTTTTTTATACAGAAGTTGTATCAGAATAACACAGCTTAATTTTAGTTCAAAAATATTCAGCGTTTGGGAGGGTATAAACCGAGCTTTTGAAAGACATGACTAGAATTTGCGTGGTATAAAAAAACTATTTAAGACCGAAATGTAGCCCTTACAGAGCCATGAACACCGATATACAAAATGTTATGATCGGACTTAAAATGGCGACACAGTGAACAAAAAACTAAAAGGGCGGTATTTCTAGGCGTGGCAAAAAAGTAAAAAAATTTTTTTTGGAATTGTTTTTACATTACCATTAATCCTAGGGGCTTACAAAAAAATTTTTATTTGAACCACTCTATAAAACATTGTAATCATGCAAATAATGTTAATAATATACAAAATGTGGCATCGAGTTGATGTCACTATAGTCATAAAATAGATGACACGTAAAAAATGTAGGTATTTCTAGGCGTGGCAAAAACATAAAAAAATCATTTTTGGAATTGTTTTTACATTATCTTTAATCCTAGGGGGGACTGACAAAAATTTTTTTTTTCGAACCACTCTATTGGGCAATCAACTGAAATAAATACATGATAGTTTGGAAATAATTTCGAACCTCCGTATCTACATCAAATATATATCGGGAAGAAGGGCTAAAGACTCTGAGAATAAACATTAACAAAGTTGTTTGGGTTATAATAACGGTAACCATATTTTTAACACCAAAATATACAACACGAAAATTTGTTGTTATGCAAACAGATCATATTGAAACACATTGGATTTGCCGTGATACGTTAACCACGAGTTTATTTTTCAAATTTTGCCAATTTTATTTTTTTGCAAGTTTTTAAAAATTGCAATCTAATTTCTTGTTTTTAAAAATTTTGGATTTCAACCAAAAGAAGAAACAATATGAACTTGAAGTTAGAAAAGTATCAAGGAGGGATTTGACAATCGAAAAAGAATATAAACGATCTAAGGTAAGATATTTGAAAATGAATACGTTGCAACAAAGTTTCAATGGGTATTATTTCAGAATTCTGTTTAAAACTTTCATGAAAACTAAAAATCTCGGTATTTTTTATTTATTTCGTTAGTGTTGAAAAGGTTGTTTATGAGCCTGAAGTGCTTCTTAATATTTAAAAGATAATGTGTACGTCAATAAGCCAAGAACAATTTAAGCGATAAAATATAAGATAATTTGGCATATTAACGACATTGAACCTCAATTAGTCTTAGAGTCATAGATAGGCCGGAATAGAAAATGCTTGTGTAATTTCAAACAATGCGATTTCGGCATTTACAACGTGGATATGTATATGGGTTTTACTAAGTCTTTTAATTCAATTGGATATATTTAAGCTGCGAACTCGACAGGCGTCAATGAATAGTTTGAGGCATAAGGGATCGTGAACAAATTCTTTTTTTGGTATCAACAACTTTCTGACATACTAATGGCCAATTTCACCAATTCTATTTATATATCAATTCATATTAAAATATTGTTTTTCGTATAATTTTATTTTTATTTGACATGAAAAACGAATTTTAAACATAAATTGATATTTAAATAAATTGGTGAAATCGGCCATAAATATTTTTTTTTTTTTTTTTAAATTAAAATTGCATCCATTATATCTTTTCACTCTGTAAATTTAATTACTGCGTCCGGACAAAATGTAAAATACAATTTAGCAAAACATTTTCGCTCTCTTTCTCGTTTTTCGCTTCTGTTTTTTTTTTTTTTTTAAGATACATTTTAATGTAAACAAGTACCGCTCGTCCAATGTTTGTTAATGTGTTACAGCACAATTGCTGTTGCATTAAAGCCCTGCTCTTGATTTTTTTTTTTCTTGATATTTTAATTTATGGCAAAAAAAAAATAGAGATTATTAATGTAAATTTGCCATGTGGGAATAGTGGCTGTTTATTAAATTATGTTTTGCTTTTATGAAGAACAACTGAAAGTAATTTGAATACAGGTCTCATTATTTTGATACTACAAAGTTTTAAAAAAAAATTCTATGGTTTAAGTGTTAAGTATATTTTTTTTTTTTTTTTTTTTTATTATTATTTTACGCCTCTTGAACATGTTTATCGTTTAATTGTTATCGCTTCTTATTTAAATAGAGCTTTTTGCTTCAGTAAAATGTGTTTCAAAATTATGAAGGTTTATTTATTTTAATTATGCGTTGAATATATTTGTCAAAATTTTTAAAAGATTTTTCTAGAGCTTAAAAAAAAAGAATATGTGTCAAGTTTAATGTAAATTAAATCGCAAAAACTTTTCATAAAGGGTGGGCCAAACATAATGCAAGATGTTAATTGTGAGTCTTTAACTTAAACGCCAAGTTTTTGCGCAACTTAATTTGACATTTCTTGGTTTTAGAGTTTGACAAATACAATTATGGGGAGGTACACAATTGAGCAGCACGTTAAGATTGTTGAAGCCTCTTACGAAAATAGTCCTTGAAATCAAAATACATTTCGTGCACTTCGTGATGTTTTTTGGTCAGCATAATCGAAGGAATGTGTCCTTAATCGGGAGAGTTGTAAGTGAATTTCAGAACGTCTACAACTGACATGATTTGCTGTTATAACATAATGTTATAAAAGCGTTGTTGAAACATTTGCACTAACAACCGTGTAATAACATGAGAAAACCTCTTACATGATGAGTCTATACTTAACACCAGTGTGACTAGATTTTTTAAAAATATAAAGCTAAATCAAGATTGAAATAGAGCTAAAAAAAAAGCTAAAAAAGGAAATTTAAAGCCAAAAAATAAAGCTAAATTTGTTTATAGCTTCTTGTAGTAACTTTTAATTATTTCGATATTTTTCATTCACAACTTACCGATAGCTAAAAGTAGACTTTAACCGGACTTATAAAAGGGGTTCTATTATTAAAACTTCACTTTAACCTAAAGTTAGCGATAAAGTAAATTAAGGTTCATACTACCTTGGAGCTTAAAGTAAAGTTGTAGTAATGGAATACTATCGGTTTGTTGTAAAAACGGGCCTAATTGCTTATGTTATTATAGCTGAAAATAATAATATAAATAAACGAAAAAAAATCGAAAAAAAGCTTGACCAGTAAATTGATCAAACTTAAGCTTTATTTTTAACAATTTCTATGGATTTGCTTAACTTTATTTGTAAGAAGATAATTTCATTATGTAATTAAGAAACTGTATAATGATGTTTGATCTAGCTAAACGTTTTGCAAAAGCAAATAATTTTTTTTATTATAAACGACAATGTAAAACACATAAGTAAAAAGTTTGCCGTACATATGTCGTTTGCGTCAATCATAATAACAACTTTTAAAAACGACTATATTTCGACCACGACCACAACACTCATAAGGAGGCCAAACAAGATATTTTCTCTATACCTATGCCAAAAACTAATTTTTTTCATGATGAAAAAAATAAACGATTTAATTCTTAGTTCTTTATATGGTTTGAGTCTTCGAAAATTAAAAAGAACGTAGAACGTTTTGCTAATGTAACTATAACGCCGATAATTCGATTTACTTTTGCTCTTGATGACTGCTTATAGATGAAATAAGTACGTGGCAAATATGCTTTCATCGCTATATGGACTATCACGTAAATCCTTTATTTTAAATTTACTTATAACGGCAGAAAAAACAGATAAATTGTAATATATCGCTAAAGTAGCTAAAAACTGTAGTGACTATAAACGAAAAGTACTGTATGCTTAAACCTTATTTTCAAATTATCATGCAATAGGCATAGGCATAAAACTTAGTCTAAGCTTTGCTTTGTTCAATAATTGATTTGTCGTCTTGCTATTATCACTGAAATATGGAATAGAAAATGAATGTTTTTTGTTCTTATAAATCACATAAATTAACTGTTTATTCAAGAAATTTTTCGAAGTGTAACTTTTGACCAAAATTCCAAATTTTTTTGGAAAATAGCGTAACTTTTGTATTCTTCCCCTCGCAGCATTGTTATGTATGTAAATCAAATCTGCAACAACGATTTCTTCTGCGCTTACAGACTATTACCCTTTTAACTAAATCACACATAAGTTTATTCGGATAAACTGTTTTATTTATTTTAAAATATTAATAAACACGAAATTGAAATTAAACAAAGGCTAGGAAAAGCTAAATGCATCGTTGAAAAAAACTGGAAAAAAAGCTTAAAGCTAAATGAAATATCTCAAGCTAAAATGGAAAAAATAAAGCTAAATTTAGCTCGAAAAAAGCTATTATTGGTCACACTGCTTAACACTAACATAATTTTAGTGTTGATGTTAAGCATTTCATGCCATTGTAGACTGTTTGTAAGAAATGTGAAAACACCTGTGAATGCCAATCCAGTTCGTTCTGCGGCAAACATTGCTGTTGTTGGCAATAGTGTGGCGTGAATGTATTTCGTAAACGCGAGATTATAACGGCATTCTTGTGGACAGAATTTGAGGATTTGAACATTGGCGATATGTGGTTCCTACAGGATGGCGACTCTTGACACAAGGCCAACTAAATAATGGCCGTGTTATCTCAAGTCATAGCGATGTAAATTGGCCGCCACGATCATGTGATTTGACATCGTTGGACTTCTTTCTTTGGGAATATTTAAAAGAAAAAATGTACGTCAATAAGACAAGAACAGTGCAAGAGCTAAAGGATGAGATAATTCGGCACATTAACAACTTTGAGCCTCAATTATGTCTCACAGTCTTTGAAAATATGGACCATCAGATATACATAGGTTTGCCACCGAAGCCGTAGCGAGCATTTGGCCGATATTTTGTTTCACACATAATTGTCATAGATCCGTCTATACACACAAAATACCAATGTTAAATTAACATGGCGAAATGTTCATTGAGAATTATTTAATTTTATCATTATTTCATATTAATTTTAAATGAAAAATATTAAAATAACCTCAAATCTCGTTTATTTAATATTATTCACTGTTAAAATAACATTGTTCTATATTGAATCCATAAAAACCAGTTTTTTATATTAAAATCAAAAGTTTATCTTGTTAAATTAACATGCATACATAGTTAAGTATGTACATTTTTTATTTTCATGTGTCAAATATGTTATAAAAAGAAGAAAATTCCCGTATTCTTTTAATTAAAATGATTTAGTTAAATAGTACCTCAAGTTTTTAAAGTAGAATGATGACGAAAACTATATCGGGCGATTCTGCCGATGCTTCTGTTAACAAATGAGAATACAAAATAAGTGAAACATGTGTTACAGGGGTAAGTGATTTGCTTAAGGAGCATATAGACGACATGTTTTTGTCATCTGACATGTCAAATTTCCCACTGCAAAACACATACATGTCGTGTGTTACCTTTTTAACTTTGCTTCTGTAAAAGTCAGACGCAAAGTCATCTGACAAAATTTCAATTAGAGCGTGCTCTATTTTCTTCTGACAAACCATCTGACATCAGAAATCTATGCCGGGAAGAAACTGGCAGCGGCGTCAACTATTGACGGAATCATTAGCCGGCTGAAGTTAATATTTTACAATACCAAGATATGTATGCTCATCTCACCATTGAATATAATTTATGTAAATATATACATAAAACCGTTTAATTATAAAATTCTAAATTGGTATCTTTAAAATAAAAGAAAAAGTGTTAAGATGGCTAAATTATTTTACGGCACAAATAAATATTTTCGTGGCGGCAGCAAGCTATTTTGAAACCGAGAACTACTTTGGTTTCTGCAATAACAATGCGAAAAAAAAACAGAGACAATGTCAGAAGCAAATTACATGTACGTTTGTGACCGAATATTATAAACCTTATGTAAAACAGCAATTTTGACAGACATGAACAATTACATGTGACTTGAAAATTTGACATGTCAGATGACAAATACATGTCGTGTACGGGCGCCTTTATTCTTAAATAAATGCATTTGTTTTCTCTGAAGCTTCTTCACACCGTTATATCATACTCCAACCAATTTGATTCTACATTAAATTCACGTTGTTTCAACTTGAAATAACTTTCATTTAACGTGATTCGGATTGTCATTTCAATATAAATTCGCAAGTTCGCAAGTTATTGTAAAATCAGGTTGAATTAACATGAAAAACGTATGAAGCAAAATCACCACCAAAAATTTTAAATCAACCTTATTTTCGACGTTTTAACTTGATTTTTTTCTGTGTTTAGTAACAAAAAATATTAAGATAATTCTCTGAAAACTTTTTGTATTACATATTTACAATTAACATCGTGCGTTGTGGCTGGACCACTCTTTATAATTTTCTATTTTCACAATTGTTTAAGCATTAAGTGCAGGTCATTGCATTGACATTGTTTTTTTTTTTTTATTTTTTGTTATTATTTTAATTTTTATTTAAATTTGTTCATTTTCGCTTTTAAAGTCATGGAATTTTAGCATTCCCTTTTTCAACTTGTTGAAGTAGGCACTTTTTAAGTTTTTTGTCTGACTTGGAATTTTGTTCGTGTTTATTGAAATGAAATTGCTGTTATCAGCTGCATTTTATTTCATTCAATATTCTTTAATTTTGTTTTTTCCTCTTTCAATAAAAAAAAAAAAAAAAACAATAAAAATAGGAACAAGCAAATACATCGTCATGATTTTAATAATGAACTGTTTTATTTTATAGATCATGTGTGTAGTTATTTTTAAATATATACATAAATTAAATGAATTCAGTTTATTTGATTTTCAATAAAATGTTAACATTTGAACACTTGTTTTTATACATTTCCATGGAGTCACTCAAACACTCACTTTATTGATTACTTAAGAGAGGGTGAGAAATAGAAGTGCATTAAATAAAAAAAAGTCGTAAATAGTTAAAAGTAAATAATAAAATGAAAAAAAAATATTTTATTTACAACTGCAATAAGTGCATCCATCAACATCGTAATGAAAAGAAGAAAAGAACAAAAACTAACGAACTGGTTTTAGGAAGCGTGATAGAAACATGTGTTGGCATGTTGCAGAGAGTTTATTGTGACCAGTTAAATATGTATGTAGAATATGCTTTTTACAGAGATTTAAAAAACACACAAAGATTAAAAAAATTCTTTATGTTATAAACAAGTCGACCTTAGCCATCTCTTATTAGACTTCAATTATATCAGAACTTATTGAAATTTTGATGTGAAACAGGATTTTGCCAATTTCTTATGAAAAGGGCAAGTTTAAATATGCACAAAAATAATTGATATATGCATTCAAAAATTTCCAAAAAACAATAAGGAATTTGTTTTTGTAAAATCATTGTACATTGTCAAAAACAGAAATAAAGATAATAAACAAATTATGACAGCCAACAATTGAAGCACAGCCGCGAATAACGTTTTAAGTTACAAAATAATAATTTTTCAGGAGAGCAAAAAAACGTTTTTTGACAGGCATCATTATTTGTTTTAAAAAATTTTTTTTTTATTATTAAAAATAATGATAATAAAAACTTTAATGCAAAAGGATTTTAAAACATTATTCCGCACTGCAAAACCATTTCGGTTTCATCATTTTGTTAGTAACTTGTAATGTTCTTCCACTGGCTGACACTTTGTACGCCATTTTGAAGGCGTTAAGGTGCATAGTTTTGGTTGATTTGATGTTTAAACTGTGTAAGAGAGTAAGGTCAACGGTTATATGCAAAAAAACACTTTTTGCAAAATGTGGCGTTTACAACGTTATTCGCGGCTGTGCTTCAATTATTAAGCTAAAAAAAAGTTATCAGCAGGGCTTTTAAGATCACCTGGGGGCTACTCTCTATTGCGATACGAAAGAAAATTGTAGCAAATCAAGCGATTGGTACTCTTCAATACGTTTGCGCATGTGTCTTTCGCATCTTTTAATTTTTTTTTCTTTTCGTTAATCATCACTTTATTTTATTTAAATTTTCCAATTTCAAATATTTTTACACACTTTGGCATCATCTTTAATTTTTATTGCCATTATCGCTTCATTTTCAGAATATTTTGCGAAAGTGATAGAGAGTACCAAGTTGGCATTTAGCTTTCGCATCGAAATTGTTTTCGCATCGCAATAGAATTAGACCCCCTGTAGTGAATTCGTTTTATATAAACAAATGTTTATTACAAAGTACAATCATGAGTTTTTTTTAAGTTTTAAATTGTAATGATATTTCTTCGATTGTCACATAATACCGTAGAACAGTGTTGAAAAATTCAGTACTTTGGTACTTTTTTCAGTACTTTTTCATATTGAAAATACCGCAGTACCCCCGAGTTGTTTTCAGTACTTTTTTATCCTTTGAGCTTTTTTAACTGTGTTGCGATCATTTCGATAGCAGGCTTAGGTTATCATGTGGTTGTTGCAAAATTTATGTTGTATTTTAAAAATAATTAACGACGTTAATATTGAAATGCAAAGCGTGGATGCCAGGATCCATTTTTGCTTTCCAGAATGGGATGTTTGTTCTTACAACTGGCAAGAAAACTCTATGAAAAGGGATGCATAGGATAATATGTTAGTGGAAAATTAAGAAATAAGGGAAATAGTTTATAAAGTAAAAGAAACTGCGAAATCGTTTTATTCGACAATGTGCGAAACACTAAGAACTAAATTTTGTTTTGAACATAAAACCTTAAAAGTGATAATCAATATTGTTAACCGAAGAACCATTAGCATAATACTGATATTATTAATATTATTTACAAACGATAAAGAAAACTATAATAATATCAATTCACAATTCCGTGTTCTAGCGGACCTTTCAGAAATAAAGCATTTCAGAACTGAATATTTTTAAATTTCCTGGAAAAATATAGCCAATATTATACCTCAAATATAAATACTGTTTGCTATTAAATACTTAGATAAATGAATTTTGTGGTATTTTGACAAAACATCTTAACCCTGCCTTTACAAAATGCAAGTAGTGACATGCCATTGTTGTATACATATTATCAAAGAAAATGTGTTCGAAATAGTCGAATCTCATGCCATTAACTTTTGTGATTACACATGCCACTGCGAGTTCATTTTCAAAATGTCGTAGAAGCGTCAACTTGAGCAATTTTGTTTACTTCTGAAATTAAAAAAAGTACCAGAAAACAAAATAGAGTTACCGAGTTAATCATTATGGCAAACTTTTGGGGACATTTTTTCATTTATTTATATTAGCATTATTTTAACGATATTAATGCTCTATTATTAACAAACATGCTTTTATTTATGCGCGTTTTTAAAAAATTAATCATAATAATTCTTTATTAAGTTAAAACTTCAATAACAATTTGACAAAAATCCAGTAAATGTGAATTAAATTTTGAACAGGGTAACATTGCTTATCGTTTTGACATTAAGTGGCATGCAAGTGCCAAATTTCCACTCGCATGCAATTTTTGCTGCCACTGGAGCTGCCATTGCGAAAAATGTGAGTGTATTAGTAAAAAAGTGTGAGTGTATTGAGTTTTTCGAACTGGCAGTGGCATCCCAACAAACACGAAGTCAAACCTTTGATATGAAATAACTTTGTCATTTGACATCAAACACAATTCTCAAACGTTTTTCAATTGTTTGATTTAACATTTAAATTCAAATTGATAATGATTTGAAAATAAACATTTGATATCAAATGTTTTATCAATTTGATGTCAAATGTTTGTCAAATGTTAAATCAAATCAAAAATAAACTTGGCAATACTAAAGCGAAAAATAAATGTAATCATTAAAAATGGCGATTAAAGTTAAATTTTTTACTTTGCGGTTACATGTGTTTTACTATTAAAAATAAATTTTAATATAAAGTGAACAGCTTATTTCTTGTGAAAAATAAAAATTATTTGTGAGTAATTACAATGATTAAAAATATGAAAAAAAGGAAAATAAAACGGGAAAGTGAAGAAAGTTTGTTCAACGATCGCGGTGCTACAATCCTCAAAATAAAAGGGAGCCAAGAAGTTTGTCTTTCCAAGAATTAGAGGACATTATTTAATCCTTAAGCTATGGTGCCGAATGTTTATCTCACAGTTTATTTAAATAAATAATAAATTTATATTAAAAAAAATAGAATATTTTTATTTATATTCCACATTGTATTATAATCCACATTTGAAAAACATTTGAGAATTACGTTTGAAAGCAAGTTGAAAATAAAGGCATTTTTAAATTTGAAAATAATTTCCCCTTTTTGTTGAGAACGCTATGATTTTTAAATGATTTTCAAATCATTATCAAACGTTTGTCGTTTGAGAAAACGTTTGATTTCAAATCAAACCTTTGTGTTTGTTGGGATATGTAAATGCTAGGTAAATCAAATTTAAAAAGTTGAAAAAAATGTTGTTAATCATGCGAATTTTCATTTAAAAAACATTTTTGTTTACGTTTTAAATTTTGTATTATTAACGAAATGTTTCTTTAATTTTGGTTTATATTGTTTTTTGATTAAAATCTTTTTTCCCCGAGATCTTTTTAGAAACTTTTTTGCTATCTTATCTCGACTTAAGATGTTTTCTCAAAATGCCACAGAATTCTAATAAAATATTTTTTGTTTCTTATATTTTCATAAATTATTGTTTTTTTTTAACAAAAAGTACCATTTGATGGGAAAAATACTCTTTTAGTTGAAGTTCAGTACCATTTCACAATTTCAATTTTGCAACACTGCCGTAGAATATTAAAAAAGTCGATGATACTAGCGCATATTTAAATAATACTAGTTCACATGGAGATAGTTTTTCGTATTTATTTAAATATATTTACCTATGTATGTATGTATGTTGTTTTTAAACTTTGTCAACGTTTAAAGACTAACAGTTTGTTTAAAAACGTTGTCAAGTTGTTCAATTTATATTTTATTCTTGATATGTATTTTGAACTTTTTCTTTACGTCTTCTATCATCTTCTAACGTCTTCTATCACACAAAATAAAACGAAACAATCCACTCTTAAAATTCATGGTTTATCTATCTTTTCTTTTTTGATTTTTGAATAAATTACTAACAATAACAAAACATCTAAAATTGTTCATTAACCGTTTATTTTAGAAAAACTTAACCCGATGTAATTTTTGTTAGAAAATTTATAAAAAAAAATTCGATTTAAAAAAATACATAGAAATGTGAAAGGTTAGGACTAGGGTGTTCAATTAATCGTGTTTTATTTTTGTTCGATTAAACGATTAGTCGATATTTGGCATTTTTAACTTATTCGATTAAACGGATAAAATTTTAAAATTATCGATTATTCGAATAATTCTAAATCCAGAAATGTTATAATACTTTTTTTTATAACTTTTTTGTTTTTTTTTTAGTTATAAGAAAAAGTACGCTTATAACTATGTATGCATTAAAATTAAATTGTATTTTTATTCAGGAATATATCTTTGTAATATCGTCGGTTGATTATTTAATTGTCGTATGTGGATACAAATTACATACGACATACGACAATTAAATAATCAACGGACGATATATCGAGCCCTAATAGCAAAAATTATGTAACCAACAACATTTTAGATTTTTGTTTTTTGATGAAAATCGATCATTTTTGATCACTTGCATCACCAGAGATATAAGAGTTTTAGAGTCTCATATCTCTGGGAAGTACCGTTATAAAAAAAGAGCAAAAGTAATATCAAACGAAACCCTAGACTTGAAGCAAAAATATTTAAAAACAAGTTAGAGTGCTATATTCGGCTGTGCCGAATCTTTGATACCCTCCACCGACACTTCGAATGTTTAAGGAGTAATATCTGTATGATGTCTATTTATTATTATAATTTTTGTAAAAACAGACATCTGCATTAAAATTTGTTGCGGCTTAGACCTATATAAAATTATTGATCGACAATCAGAATCAATTTTAAAAAGTTTGAGTAGAATATCAGTTCAAGCTGAACTTAAATGATTTTCAAGAGAACAAATTATATAAAAGCCATGGTGAGCTATGAACCAATCATCCCAAATTCTGCAGAACGATTTCTGGTATTAAAAAACATAAATTTCAATAAAGCGGTGCAATTAGTTTAAGCGTTTGCAGTAAATTTCAGAAGGCTGCTAAAATGGAATCTAAGGAAAATTATGGACCGTATATCACAAAATTGCATAACATTTTTTTTGGCCATATGAAGCTAAACTGGAAGAAAGTTTACCGCGTATTTAATTATTTTACCAGAGTGGGCTTTATATGAGGCCTATGGTAAGTTATGTACCGATCTTCACCAAATTTCACAGTGTCATTTCTAGTTCTATAAAACTGTGATGTATCAAATTTTGTTATGATAGCGTTATTTTTTTACGTTTTTAGGCGTACTTAGCTGTTTTCCGGGAGTAAGGTTTATATGGGGCCTAGGGTAAATTATGAACTGATCTTCACGAAATTTCACAGTCTTATTTCTAGTCCTGTAAAACTTATATGTTCCAAATTTTGTTATGATAGCATTATTTTTTACGTATTTAGGTTTACTAAGCTGTTTTCCGGGAGTAAGGTTTATATGGGGCCTATGGTAAATGATGGACCGTTCTTCACAAAATTTTAAAGTCTTATTTCTCGTTCAATAAAACTGTGATGTACCAAATTTTGTTATGATAGCATTCTTTTTTACGTTTTTAGGCGTACTAAGCTGTTTTCCGGGAGTAAGGTTTATATGGGGCCTATGGTAAATTATGGACCGATCTTCACGAAATTTCACAGTCTTATTTCTAGTCCTGTAAAACTTATATGTTCCAAATTTTGTTATGATAGGATTATTTTTTACGTATTTGGGTTTACTAAGCTGTTTTCCGGGAGTAAGGTTTATATGGGGCCTATGGTAAATGATGGACCGTTCTTCACAAAATTTTAAAGTCTTATTTCTCGTTCAATAAAACTGTGATGTACCAAATTTTGTTATGATAGCATTGTTAGTTAGGGTTTTAGGCTTACTATACTGTTTTCCGGGAGTAGGGCTTATATGGGGCCTAGGGTAAATCATGGACGGATCTTCAAGAAATTTTACAGCGTGATTTCCAGTTAAATAAAACGAACTGTTGCGAAACCTTATATCATTCTTTGCATTTTTCCACCATTTATGTTAGTTTTTGTAACAAAATTATCAATTTTTTTTTATGCGGTGGTTCCACATTTTGATTCATAGCTCAGATCCTATTGAACCGATTTTGCTGGATTTCAATCCCAAACTGCTTAGGATAACTACAAGCAATTTGACACCAAGTTTGTTTATTTCTTTTGAGTTTTTCGAAAGTGAGCGTGTTTTTAACAGACGGACAGACGGACAGACAGACGGACATGGCTAAATCGACTTAAAAGTACTCAAGGACCCAGAATATATATACTTTATAGGGTCTGAGATGAATAATAAAAAAGTTTCACACGGAATGACAAACTTAATATACCCTCTTCACAACTAATTGTGGTGGAGGGTATAAAAACCTTCTCCTGTAAAATTTTATCTTTGTTGGTTACATCATTTTTGCTATAAGGGCTCGATATGTTAATTGTAGGAGGCTTTTATATATAACTGTGAATGAAATAAATAAATTTTTTTTCAATAATTTTAGAAGAAGTTAGTACTTGAGTAAATAAACATTCTTTTTTAAATAAAACTTTGCAATGTAGCTTCAAATTTTTGCTTCACTTTCGGGCACTTAGATTTTAAAATTGACTATATTGACTATAACTTTGATATTCTGAAAGTTTTCAAGGATATTTCATCTTCTGTTATGCTTATGCCAATTATTTCCTCTAGAGAATCGATCGAAGTATCTTGTTTAAAATATTTATTCATTGGACCACTTTTGCTTTTGTTGGTGGAACATCTACTTCAAGTTCTTTGTTATAGTCACTGTGTAAGTGATAAATTAGTGAAGTTGTTGAAGAACATTTACGTAAATACATTTTGGACACCTGTTACATTAAGCATTATTCAGATTTATCCTTCTTACAATATTTTCAAACCAAACTCATTCTAAAGAGGGAAACGCATGAACTCTTTTGTTAAAAAAAAAAAAAAAAAACGGGAGTGTTGTAGAAATCGAAATAAAGTGAATTTAAAATCGAACAAGTTTTAAAAACGATCCTGTAATGAAAGTTCACAAAAATATTTCATTTTATCTACTTTATATTTTTAGTATCTCTTATTTTTGCAAGAACAACACTTAAAACCACGAAAAACTACGGTCATTTTGCAAAAAGTAATTGAATTTAAATTATCGTTCGATTTCAGTCTCACTTCAATTCGATTTCTAGAACATACCCGAAAAATTAATATATAAAACTTGTATAATTATTATTCGATTAATCGGTATAAATTCTTCGATTAATCCTTTAATCGAAATAAGCAATTTTAAATTATTCGAACAATAAATCGTGTAAAATTGTTCGATTGATCGAACAAGAATTTATAAATATTTGGTAATTGCATCAGATTGACTGACTCAAACGCAATTCTTTTGTTAAAAACAACTGCCAACCTGCGTTATATGCAAAATATATCAAAAAATAATAAGAAATATGCAAGAGCATAATTTCCTTGCCCTGCTTTCAAAACTATTAATGTACATATAAATTATAAGAGAATTTTTGTTACTTTCTGCAAAACAAGTCGTGCATCATCGACATTAAATTGTCATATATAGTTTTTTTATATATATAATGCATAGATGGGCATTTTGCAGTACCAGTACTTTTTCAGTATTTTCTTTTTTTACTGATTATTGGAAAAAAAAATCAGTATTCAGTAAAAAGTACTGATTATTGGAAAAAAAAATCAGTATTCAGTAAAAAGTACTGATTACTGAAAACAAAAATCAGTATTCAGTAAAAAGTACTGATTACTGAAAAAAAAAATCAGTATTCAGTAAAAAGTACTGATTACTGAAAAAAAAATCAGTATTCAGTAAAAAGTACTGATTACTGAAAAAAAAAATCAGTATTCAGTAAAAAGTACTGATTACTGAAAAAAAAAATCAGTATTCAGTAAATTTTACTGATTTGTGTAAAAAAATGCAGTAATCAGTAAATGATTGATAGTAGATACTGTCTGCCTTAAAAATAATACATACACATTGTATGAACAGTGGCGTGTTTTCACTTTTTTTAATTATTAAAAAGGGAAATGTGTTATTGTGGAAAAAAATATTATCATAGTTAAAACAACAAGTTATTTTAATTTACAATGAAAAAAATTTTCAAGCCGACCGAGCTGAGAGTCGAACCCACGACCTAGTAGATGAGAGCCGTAAACGCCTAGTACTAGACCAATATCTTTTATATTTAAATTCATATTTATATTTTGAAAAAAAAAGTTTATTTTTTTTTTATTTTTTAAAATGTTTAAAAAAATTTATTTTTACATTTAAAATATAAAAGAGAAAATATCTTGTCTGCCAAAGCCGGATTCGAACCACCGAACCTAAGGATTAGCGGCTTAAACACTAACCAGTATGCCACGCCAATCACGTCGTAACTTTGCATTAATGGACACTTTAAGTCAAGATATAAAAGATATTCATAAAAGATCTTTCAGCAGGTAAAATTGAAAAAATTCATACTACAAACCGCTTCGATTTATTTTTTACTTTTATGCTTATAGATGTACACAGATTTGGAACAAATGCAATAGACCGAAGTCTGCAGAAGTCATCAGCGGAGTTTTAAGCGTCAATTTGTTGACTCCATGTATAACAAGGTGGAACTCTCTTTATGATTCCGTAAAAAGGTTGTTGCAGCATAAAGGTAATTTGCCGGAACTTTGCTACCGGCTTTCTATCCCCACCATTCTTGCAGACGAACTGGAGTACTTGGAGGAATTTCTATTAGTAATGAAACCTATAGCAGAGGCAATTGACTACCTTCAGGGAGAAAATACTATGTACTTCGGATATTTCGTCCCCACCATAGTCTCGTTAAGGGTAAAATTTTGGCGTTTAGAGCAATCAAATTTAAAATACCTATCTCCATCGATAAAAAAAATGAAAGAGGCTTTATTTCTAAGATTTGAAAAATATTTCAAAGTACAGCCAGACGCTTGGGATGCTATCATTGCGGCGGTAACTATACCTGAAATAAAGCTCCGATTTTTAAAACCTCTATTGGAAACGGCTACATCAAAAACAGAGGAAGATGTAAAACAAATGTTAAATACATACCTAATAAAATACGGAAAGATACCGGATACTGAAACCCGTATTGTGCCTCAAACGCCGGAAAATTCATTTTTAGATTTTGGGGAAGAAGGTGATGTTAACTTTTGCACATTATTTTCCTTTGATATTTATATTAGTATGTATATTTGAATATCCAATTTTCTTAACCAGATGATGATGTACAGTCCAATTTAAGCGATGTGGGAAATTATCTCGAGGAAACAATTTTATACTTGGCCGACCGGGATACAACAACAAATTGCCTGCATAAGCACAATGCAATAAAAAACGTTTTTATAAAATATAATACCCCACTACCCTCATCTGCACCTGTAGAACGACTGTTTTCTTTTGCTGGGATTGTGAATCGCTCTAGAAGACAAAAACTTAGCGACAAAAATTTTGAAATGCTTGTGCTTAGAAAAGCTAACAGCATATAGCACAGCATGTATTCACAAATACATCTAATTTTTTTTTCATTGTTTATTTAAAATAACTCGTTGTTTTAACCATGTAAATACATTTTTTTTACCCAATAACACATCTCCTTTTTAAATAATTTAAAAAAGTGAAAACACGCCACAGTATCTACTATCAATCATTTACTTATTACTGCATTTTTTTACACAAACCAGTAAAATTAACTGAATACTGATTTTTGTTTTCAGTAATCAGTACTTTTTACTGAATACTGATTTTTTTTTCAGTAATCAGTACTTTTTACTGAATACTGATTTTTTTTCCAGTAATCAGTACTTTTTACTGAATACTGATTTTTTTTTCAGTAATCAGTACTTTTTACTGAATACTGATTTTTTTTTTCAGTAATCAGTACTTTTTACTGAATACTGATTTTTGTTTTCAGTAATCAGTACTTTTTACTGAATACTGATTTTTTGTTTCAATAACCAGTAAAATTTACTGAATACTGATTTTTTTTTTCAGTAATCAGTACTTTTTACTGATTACTGAAACGTGTAATGCAGTAAAAAAGTAATGCAGTATGCCCATGTATGATATAATGACTGGTAGGTTATTTATGGAAATGATTATTTTTTAAAATAAAAGTACAATCGATGGGAGTATTTATGCATACAATACGACGTTGTTTAAACATCTACCGCGAAAGTGTTGGTACATTTGAGCGCATCGTGAGTATGATAACTCGCTCGCTGAACATAGACCTGGAACAGAATAAAGTATTTGTATTTGTAGTTGTAGCTGAAACTGAAGCTGACGAATGCTCTGCAGCGCAACAAAGTTCAAAATTTCGAATTTTGAGCTACAAATGCAAAGACTTCTACAACTAAGTATTCTGTTGACACTACTTTGAAACAGCCGTTTTTAACCTTTTACAGCTTGCAGCTCTATTCGTAACGTTGTACTGTTCCCCATTTAATAATGGTCGTCTAAGTTTATAGTGCCGAACTTGTCAAAAAAAAAAAACAAATTACAATATTGTTGCCCATTAGCGATCGTCGGTAAAAAAAATCAGAAGAACGCCGACGACATGAAAATTAAAATAAATTTAATCCTATGTATCTTAATAATGTTAGTAGCATTCTAAAATTCTTAAAAATTAATATTACCAAAAAAAATTCTCATATTCATATCATAGATACCAGCATTTTTTCTTTCTTTAATGTAGCCTCCTTTAAGCTTTATACAGTTTGTCTAACGTTGCTTCGATTTTTTTTTATTCCTCCCGAATTAAAAAAAAAAAATTTATTTTGCATTGAAAATACATATGTACATTAGACTGGTCGCATCTTGTATGGAATTTTTTTTTTTAAATTTAAATGTTTGAGCTGCTTTAAATATGAGGTTTGGTGTAAGAAATCAAGTCCTAATTTTTCAGCTCAATCCGACGGTGCCTAGTCGTGCCAAGTGGGGCCCAAAGTTTCCCATATGATAAAAAAAAACATCTTTTCTATCAGATCTTTATAGTAATACTAGTTGAAAAGCCGAAAATCAAAAATATGACTACGCTACGATCTTCGGCAGAGAAAGTACTTCAAGTGTGCCAAATTTCAGCTTCCTATGTCATCAGATGGCTTCAGAAAATTGCGGAAAGAATAGGACATACATGCAAACATCCTGACGTACTAAGAAATTATATATTGTATAGATAGATTAAAGTATTTGCAGTTTAATATTTTAGTATGATACGAACGAAAGATTTTTAACTAATTTTAACTAATTCGGGGTCGCTGAATCCAGTGGTGCTAGCCGTTTTTTTAGGTTAGCTTTAGTTTTCGAGATATACCGTTATTTCGAAAATTAAGGATGTTGCACAACATATGTTCGCGCAACTCAAAAACGCTTTAGCTTATTGAAAAACTAAAAAAACCCGAAATTCGGCAATAAAATTTACTTTAAGAAAGTTAAAACTTTTTTCTTTATATTGGCTTTGGTCTTCGAGATATACCGTTATTTCGAAAATTAGGGAGGTTGCACAACATATATTCGCGTAACTCAAAAACGCTTTAGTTTATTGAAAAACAAAAAAAACCGAAATTTCGCAATAAAATTTACTTTAAGAAAGCTAAAACGATTTTCATATATGCGCAGTCGTTTTAGAAACATAATTTTTTTTTCTGCAAAAAAAAAATAATTTTTTTATTAAAATTTCGGAATTTTTGTTTTTAAAAATTCATAAAAAATTGAAAAATGGAGCTATGCTTCTAATTTTATGTATTCACAAAAGACGAAAAATTTTAATTAATTTAAGAATTTTATTAAACCGCCATATTTGTATGATTGAAATTCTTATATTTGGCCCGTGTAGTGCCTAGGATGCCTCAAGATGAGACAGATAAGCAGTACCTACTCCAAGTTGTTGAGCACTATCGTCATTTATATCCGTCCTACAACAAATCTTCTCTTTAAAATTTATCAATTTAATAAAATCAATCAAATAAATTTACACTTTTTTTTGAAATTTCGAAATTTTCATTAAAAAAATTATTGTAGAAGCATAGCTGCATTTTCCAATTTTAAATGAATTTGTATGAGAGCCCCCCTAAAAAGTAAAGGTAAAGGGCAAGTATGTCTCGAGAAAATTTTTAGGACAAAAAACTAATTGAGGTCGGTCATACATTCTATTCCCCTAGGTCTTACTCCTTGGCAGTTATGGAGCTTTTTCTTCAATATATTTCTAGTCTGTAGTTAAAATTTTGAATGGGAGCCCCTTAATGAATGGAGATAGCAGGTAGGTATTTTAGAAATAAATGATGGAGATGAAAAATAAAGTGGAGTTGGTCATACATTTGACCCTTCTTGAGGCATCCTAGGCACTACACGGGCCAAATATAAGAATTTCAATCATACAAATATGGCGGTTTAATAAAATTCTTAAATTAATTAAAATTTTTCGTCTTTTGTGAATACATAAAATCAAAAGTTGTGAACAGATTTTAATCATTTATAGCTTGTTTTGTTTGCAATATTGTTTTTTATATGACTCTATAAAATTAGAAGCATAGCTCCATTTTTCAATTTTTTATGAATTTTTAAAAACAAAAATTCCGAAATTTTAATAAAAAAATTATTTTTTTTTTGCAGAAAAAAAAATTATGTTTCTAAAACGACTGCGCATATATGAAAATCGTTTTAGCTTTCTTAAAGTAAATTTTATTGCCGAATTTCGGGTTTTTTTAGTTTTTCAATAAGCTAAAGCGTTTTTGAGTTGCGCGAACATATGTTGTGCAACATCCTTAATTTTCGAAATAACGGTATATCTCGAAAACTAAAGCTAACCTAAAAAAAACGGCTAGCACCACTGGATTCAGCGACCCCGAATTAGTTAAAATTAAAATTAGTTAAAAATCTTTCGTTCGTATCAAACTAAAATATTAAACTGCAAATACTTTAATCTATCTATACAATATATAATTTCTTAGTATGTCAGGATGTTTGCATGTATGTCCTATTCTTTCCGCAACTTTCTGAAGCCATCTGATGACATAGGAAGCTGAAATTTGGCACACTTGAAGTACTTTCTCTGCCGAAGATCGTAGCGTAGTCATATTTTTGATTTTCGGCTTTTCAACTAGTATAACTATAAAGATCTGATAGAAAAGATGTTTTTTTTTATAAAATGGGGAACTTTGGGCCCTACTTGGCACGACTAGGCACCGTCGGATTGAGCTGAAAAATTAGGACTTGGTTTCTTACACCAAACCTCATATTTTAAGCAGCGCAAACATGTAAATTTAAAAAAAAAAAAATTGCGACCAGTCTAATGTACATTCATATCGTCAGCTTATTATTGGTTTGGCGCAAATGCCAAAAAATCGGAGTGGAGAAAAATGACAAAAGGTTTACAAGAAGATTTGTCAAAATGTATACATACGATAGAATTTTTTTATATTTTCTCCACTGCTTCCGGCATATGTTTGAAGAAAATTTAAGTTTTTGTAAACGTTCATGAATGAAGTTAGAAGTTAATAGTATTGCATTGAAAGTGAAAAATTTTATTATGAGCCGCAACGCCACTTTTCTAAAAATTTGTTTAAAAAGCAGCTTTTTATGCTGCATACATATACTTATTGCTATACATTGATTAACTTGCTGAAATTAAAGTTTCTATATTAACAATCTTATAAAATGGCATGAAGCAAAGCAAGAGTGAATTTTTTTTACATTTTTATATGAAGAATTTTGTGCAATCGCCAAATAGTGGCGTGTAGAGAAAAACAATACTTAAAAAAATTTAAAATAGTTAAAACATCAACATTAACTGATGAGTCTTAATTTTTTTTCTATTCAACTATGCTATGCCGTTTTTCCTCTTTGCAAAATTTAAAAAAATGTTATTCCTATGCCTAATATATACAGTGCACGCTCGGCTTGTGCAAACCTCAATAAACGCAATACCTCGTATATTGCAACAATCAAATGTTTAATATTGTAGACTCTACTAGCGCAACTCTAATACATATTTGAATCGGTTATTGCAACTTTTTTTCAGTTTGTTTTTATTATACCCTTCACCGAAGGTAGAAAGGGTATACCCACTTTCAGGAACCATAGATCTCCCCGAGTCCAAGTTTTATAACTCAGGTAAATGGTAAATTTTTTCTTAAACACGTCGGTATATAAATCTTTCAAATGTTAAAAAATGGCTGAGTTACAACCGAAATACTGAATCCCCAAAAATGACTCTTTTTTTATAATTAACTTTGTTAAAATATATGTATGTATACAAGTATATATAAATATAACTTAAGTAAATGGTAAAATTCTTCCTTAACACGTCGGTATATAAAAATATCAAATCGGTTAGACAATGGGTAATTTATGAGCAAAAGACTCCAAAAATGGGCTAAAAAACATCAAAATTTTTATAAAAATCTAAATTTTAGGGCTGCCATATGTCCTATGGATATGACTTATATACCAAAATATCGGAAATTTTTATGAGTTATAACCGAAATACCGCATACGATATCGAGCAAAATTGCTCGAAATTATTTATTTTGGTATCTTGAAACTCGATATCGAATGAAATGCATGGAATTTGAAATAATAGCATTCGACATCGAGTAACTCGACATTACATTTATCGAGTTTTCATTCGATACGCCAGTGTCTACCGTATGCAAAAAAATTCAATAGTTTATTCGATACGATAGTATCGAATGCGGTGATTAGACCCCTGAATTCCTTACTTACTTACTCATTTTATACCCTTCACCGAAGGTAAAAAAGGTATATATAACTTTGTCATTCCGTTTGTAATTTCTACAATATTGATCCTACACCCTATAAAGTATATATATTCTGGGTTCTTATGAAAAGCGAAGTTCAAAACCGGTTGTCTCTTATTTTAAAAAAATATTTACCAGTTTTATTTAGTTTTTGTCTAGTTGCTCTGTATTCTGCTCGCACAATGGTGAAGGGTATATAAGATTCGGCACAGCCGAATATAGCACTCTTATTTGTTTTTATAGAAAAACTGGTTTTTACCGTTAATTTTCAGTTAAAAAAGTGTGTATGCTTGTAAGTTGAACACTTGTTTGCAAAAGAGTAACAACATTAATATAGTTTACCAAAGTGATTCTTAGTGGTGAGGGGTGATATTTAAGAAAAATTTGTAAAGAATTTCATATCAATAAAATTACAGTGAGCTGATAAAAAGAAGGTGTAATTAAACAACTTGTTGGAAATGCAGAATCTGGAACCAAAAATCGTAAAAGAATTATACCTGGAGAATATCCAGAAATAGCAAACTCGCTTTATAAGTTGTTTTTAAAACAAAGAAGGCAAAACCTGCCAGTTTTTTTAGAATTTTAAAAAGCAAAAGCTTATAGCACAAAACTATATTGCAACATCCTCGGATTTTGCGTCACCCTTGTTCGTACTGTATGTTCTTCCAACTCCCACTTTAAAATATGGCGCCTAATAATAAATTGTTGTTCTCAATAAATAAATACAAACATACATATGTATGTATGTATGTACCTATGAACTTGGTTTAGAATTAATACTTTTTATTTCAATTATATTGTAATTTTACCTTTTTGTTTTAAATTTCATAAGTTTTATAGAAAATAAACAACTTTTTTTTTATACCCTTCACTTTTCACTAATGTCTCATTGTATAGACGTTTAACTGTTTTATTTCGATCTAAATCATTAAATTTTGTATGGAGTAACAACATATTTATTGTAAATTAAGCAAAAAATTAAAAAAAAATGGAATTGTTGCGTTTTATTATGGACAGTGATGCCATTAGGATACGAAAGATACATTTTTTGTATCTTTGATCACTTCAGGTAGGTACCATGTTTAATTCTGTTATTTTTCGTATCTTTTAAATCTTTACGCAAAATGTTCAGAAATAAAATATTAAACTTTTGCTTAACAGTGACATGGCCACGGATGAGTATTAGGAAAAAGTGTTTAATTTAAAAATTTTGGTAATGGGCCAATGTTTAAAAATTTGAAAAAAGTAGTTTGTTTATCATTTGTACTTCCATTTTCGAATGCATGTTTGGAGAGAATTTAAAGCCAACTAAAACTTATTAAGACCGATCATCGTAACCAAATCAATTCTGATACAATAGTAGCTTTAATATTGGTGAAAGAAAACATTGAGGAAGTTTCAACATACGATCCACCTAAATCGATGATTACTGTGTAGTGCGAAGTCGTTCTGAGCAAATATGATCATCTTTTTTATTTTCAGGAAATTTATATGAACTTTTTAATGTAATCGCCTTAGTATAAACGCTTTAACTCGTATATTAATTTACAAAAATTAATTTGTTTTGATAAAATCCAATGAAAGTTACATTGCACTATGGGTAATTTATCCAATTTTTTTGGCCAAAATTGATAACAGGCGGACAGAATTTTAACAAATCTGGATATGAACTTTTTTATTAACTTTTTAACTTATTAACTCTAAAACTAAGAATAAACTTGGAATTTCTAAATATCGCATTCTTATGAAAAGATACGTGTTAGAACAAAATTTTTAGAATTTCTTTTTGTCTACTTTTGGTATATCTTATTAATTTTCTAATTTAATATCATCCAAATCATTTGTGTAAATTGTGTATGTTAACATATTGACATCATCTGCGCACTCATCGTTTTCACTGGCGCTAAGATCCTCAGTGTTTTCAGAGCTTAAGCGAAAAAGAGGTTGCCTGCAAAAAAATGGGATATCTAAAAAAACGCAAAAAAACGCAACATGAAATTGATTATACAATCTCAAAATTAAAGACTTATCAAGACTTTATTACTATTAGGTTTAAAAAATTTTAAACTTTTTTTAAAAGCTTCTCCAAAGTTGTATAAAACTTTTATTATTTTTTTTAATTGAGATAAGATCAAAAGATTGATTTTTTTCACCAATAAACTATTTTATTTTAAACAATGATTATGTATTTATTTAGCACTTACTTAAATATTGTTTTCCATATTTAATTGTATTTTTCATTTGTTTTTTATTAAAAACTAGTGTCAGGTATTGTTATAAATAATAACACAAAGCGCGCCCTACTTAAACTGTTGATTGTATACATTGACTTTAAGAGTCGAGCGATGAACGGGTTTTTGTTATTTATAAAAGAAAAATTCACTTCTACTTGCTTTGAAGTGTTCTTTATCACATTACAACAAAAAAAACTACTTTTTCTAAAGTGCAGATTTTGAATTTTGGCCAAAAATATAGACCAAATTACCTACTGTGCATTGGTACAATAAATTTTAAAGTTTGCTTGCTGTATTTTTAAAAATTACTTGACTTAAATAAATGTAAATATGAATTTACAGTAGTTTTGACTTAACTGCCTTTTGTTTACGTGTACTTTTGACTTAACTGCACAAAATTGATAATTTTTGGAATTATTCTTTCTAATTCCATACAAATTTCTTTTTTAAGTGCACTTTCTATACCTATATCTATATGCACAAAATTTTTGGCATTTTAAAATTATTTTCATACAAAAAATCAAAGTTAGCTGCACTTTGACTTAACTGCCCAAAATAAATATTTTCTGGAATTATTCTTCAAAATCCTAGTTTACGTGCATTTTGTATACCTGCACATTTTTCATATTTTTGGGCAGTTTTAAAATATTTTCATACACAACATCAAAGTCAGCTGCACACATACCACTTTTTCACATACATAAATATCCAATTTCAGCTGTTTATAAAAATATAAATCGCAATTATTTTGTTTTTTTTTTTTTTTTGTTTTATGTTCTTTGTGAATTCTCATTGTTTTTGTTAATTCTACTTTTATATTAAATAAACATACATACATGTATAAAATGATCTGTTATTTCCCAGCTAGCATAGACTGTTTGTTAGACGATTTTGTTTTATATACAACTCCTAAAAGAATCTTCTGATGATTATCTGACGAGTAACAAAAACATCTAAATATTTTTTTAATTTATTATTTTTTTATTTATTTTTATTTAAATCTTGGAATGAACTTTTGGGACTCTGTAAGAATCGTAAACCAATTACTGAGCTACCTAAATAAGACCCTTTTTGAAGTATGAAAATTCTATTGCCAATACAATTTTAATAAAACAAACCGGCCTAGGGATCTGTGAAAAGGATTTTCCGACAGGATGGTGTTGATTTTGCGACCTTAGGGTTTGTTTTATAGAAATTGTATGAAAATTAGAAGTTTTGGCATGAAAAATACGCCTGATGCCCTTATTTAGGTAGCTTAGTCATACGGCTGAGCATTGCACGAGTTGTAAAATAATACCTACATGAGTCTCATACGACTCTTGGCATGCTTTTTGAAAGACTCGTTAGATAATCTCAGCATCATCATAAACGATTCCCTTTACGATTAATATAAGCGTTTTTCGCTGCGTTATGGAGGAATATCTCATACGAATTAAAAAATGGGCTCGTCGACGATCAAAAAGACTCTTTGTGAGATACCCAGTAGACTCCTAGACGATTGAAAATGCTAGCTCGTTTGAAATAATATTTTAATAAAATATAAATTTATGTATTAATAAAATAATTTTTTTATTCTACTTTTAAATCAAAAACTTTACTTTAGCTGCACTTTTGTACAGGTAACCACAATTGTGTACCTGCACATTAAGGCAGGTAAATGCACTTAAGATAACTGCATTTTTGATTTACCTGCACAAAAAATCATGCAAAGGAGATTGTGCAGTACGTATATGATTTCATTTTCTTTACAATATTCATTTAATATGAAATACAAATGTTATGTTAATAAATGTTAAACGTTAAAAATGGATTTTAAAATTTTTTTCAAAATGTATCTTTTTGGAAACTAAAATGTATCTTTCTCGAAATTTCACTGGTAACACTGATTATGGACCTACACCAGTGTTGCCACTTTGTGGGTAATTACCCGAATTTGGTATAATTTTTACGGTCGTGGGTAGCGCGTGGGTAATTTCTCTTAGGTGTAATTTGGGTGTAATTTAAATTTTTACTTCAGATGCCCAAATAAAATCAAGATTCGATTTCAGTGATGACATTTATTTCTTTTTAAATATTGTTGCTTAGAAATGCACAGCCTTCTGAACCAAAGTCTCGGTTTCTGTTTAAACATTAAACATACATATATATTTTCAAATGTTTGATAATGAATGTCGCAAGATGGACCTTTAGATTTGGATAAAGATGCCTATCATAGTGATTTAGAACCTGAAGTTTATTGAAAAAACTATTCAAACTAAAAACTTGCCTGGGGGAAGATATGTTTCCAATATTGCAACATATAATTAATTTTATTTCTATCTTGCTACTTTTTAATGCTTTAGTTTAAAGAATATTTAACGCCCTTTACAGTTTTAAAACTGAATTACGAAAGGGAGAGTTGTATAAAACTCTGCAAGCAGTTTGTTTACCAAATAAGTTATAAAAGGTCTTTTTTAAGACCATGAAACTTAAAATGGTAGACAACACAAAAAAAAATTTATTTGAATCGCAGATTGATACACGGCATTACCATTTGAAACTGTTTTAAAACAAATAGGCACCGCGCCTGTCCTTGACGAAACGCATTGCGGACGTCCAATTTTGTTTCTGTTTTTCGAATAAAATGAGCAATGTTGACCTCCAAGGCACCAATTGTTGCTGGTTTATCAGCATTAACCACTGACTTCACAACACTACGGAACACAATCAATAAGTGTCACATCGCACGGCCTTGAAGTCTAATTGACAGTTTATTTTCTCTAAATCAACACATCGCCTTCATTTGTGAAAAAAGTTGCTTCATTTAAACCATGAAGTCACCTTTAAGTTGCGAAAATCGATGACTGATTTTCAATGTTTTTTTTTTTTAATTCCCTATGCTAATCCCCGCGAAGCTTGGCGCTTGTCAAGCATGGATCTATTCATGATGATGTGCCAGATCAAAAGTGAAAAAAGTATGACAGTTCGTTTGACAGCTTACTTTCGTAAGCTCTATGGGACTAAAAAGCATCCTTCCTAAGATATATCAACCAAATGTGGTAGTTAAACTCATTATTTTAGCAGTTTTATTTTATGTTTTATTAATTTTTTTTAAGCCTTAAATGCTATTTTTGTTTATTTAAATAAAATTAACAGTTTGACTAATATTGATCTTGTTTTAATGAGTTTGTTGTATTTTTGCTTCTTTGTAAATGTATTTTTATTAAATAAAACTTCAATTTTATATCAGGTGTAATTTCATTTAAATCGGGTAATTTTGCATCATCTCAAGTGTAATTTTGAATCTTGCTGGTGGTAACACTGACCTACACAACTGTTGTCTAAAACAAAATGGTAGACAAATTTAAGTAATACCTACGTATATCAATGCCAAAAAATAAATTTTGTCACTCAGTGTAGGCTTTTTTTAAAGCAAAATAAACAAGTAAAAAGATTTAGTCGGTCAAGCCCGAGCATATCAAACCCTACACCACAGTATATAAAATCAAATTTTCAAGGAATGGGGTTTATACTAGACCTACGGTTTGTTTTGGACTATCTAGCATACCAGTCATGACATACTAGATTTCATAAAAATTATTTTATCAATAACAACATTTATAAAAATTTCATCAAATTATCTCCGAAATGGCGATCTGTTCCTTACGCAAAAAAACGTTAACATAAATAACCAGCCGAACATACGGACGGACATCTTTAAATCTATTCAAAGTGATTCCAAGTCGATCTGTATACTAAAAGGTGGGTCAAGGATCAATATTTTAAGGTGTTACAAACATCAGCACAAACGCATAATACCCCCTCCACTATTGTGGTAAGAGTATTAAAATTCATCAGATAAAATTCAGCTGTCAAGACATGAAAATAACAGAGATAAAAATAAAGTCCTACATGTTAAACAAATTAAAAACTTCTATAATTAAGTTCCGGAATTAAGAACCTTTTCCCAACTCTGAGAACTCAACAAAACAAAGTAAAATAAACAAAACATTATTTGTTAACTTTTTTCGTCATTCTCATAGATAAACAAATGTGCAAAGTTTGTTCAAGTTGGTTGCCTGCAAAAACTTTGCACACAACATCAGCAAATTTCACAACAGCCTCCACAAAAACTGACCCAACAACAACAAACTATGTAGATTAATAAAAGTTTTGGTATTTTACCTTGTAAAACTGTTCGGAAATCCTTTTTGTCAAACAAATTTTCATTAAATCCACAATAAAACAATCAGCTGTTTTGTGTTTTATTTTCAATTTTCTTTTGTATGTTTTTTCTATTTTCTTTTGTACCACGTACTTTTTATTTATTTCGTGCGACACCACATTAAAATATATTTTATTCACACATGTTGCATCTGGGCAATTTAAGTTTTATCTTAAATAAATCTCACAGATTTCCACAAATAAATGCGTTATTTTACTCACTATTTTATTAGATAACTTTTAGATGCACTTTTTATTTTGTTTTATTAAGATTTTCGGCGAATTTTTAGACATTTCTAATGAAGTTTTATTGAAATAGTACGTCGGCAAAAAATAATGTGCAGACACAGATACCGACGCACACCACAACCGTTTAATTCCGCGTTTGACAAATAACTGAGAAAAACGTTTTGTTTTGCTTCTGCTATTTTGCATATTTATAGAGTTGTATCTTGAAGCAGTAAAGCAACGAGTGAATGGCCATTAAAGGGAAAACAAACGGTTGGCAGCGCCGATAGTTCGGTTGTGGTCTTTACTTTTTGTGGCAGCGGATTTATATAAGAGCCATCTATATGTGAAATTATCCAAAGTTCTCTTAATGGTTGTTGAATTTAATTGAGCTTTTGTGTTATGTTCTTAATAAAGTTGCCAGACGATTAAGAGACTTTTAAAGCTTTATTAGAACTGCAGGTGTCAAAAACTCTGAAAATATTAGATGCGATCCCGTATTCCCGCAGGCTCCCAACATTGACTACGGGATCCCACCTTATAGAGAGCATTTATAAGCTTTGCTCAACAAATAAAATATTTTTATAGATATTGTTTGTTCCTTGTTATCGTTATCTTTTTATTATTATTATCGTAATCGATAATCAGTGTTGCCAAAACTTTGGGACCAAAAATGGCTCAATTTAAGGCAAAAAATGGTTAAAAAAATGGTTTGAAACTTTTTTTTTAATAAAACACATTAAAAATCAATAAAAATACAGAAATAATTCATTAAAAACTTTTTACAATGAAATTGCAAGTTGAGATCAATTGGTTACATAAAAATAAACGGAAACTAATATTTTAGCATTTAAACAATCAAATCATAGATAAATTCGATGTCGTTATTGTTCATCTCAGAGGAATTACTCGTGCCTATTAGTTTTAAATATTTTGAGTCAAAATCTACAATAAAAAACATGAAAAAAAGTGCAATCGGCCAAACCCAAGGTATATTTATAGCAGGTAGTCTCGGAAAGCCAGCTGGTTATTTTTTATTTGCTTGTTTTGCGATACAAACTGTCAAATGTTGTATAGTAAACATGTAAACAAGGTTTTTTGTTCTTATCTGTTGTCTTTTTTGTCTCTTTTTTCAACCCCTTTGCTGTTTGACAGTTCGTATCACAAAACAGCAATACAAAGCCCTGTTGTTTGTTTTATTGTACAATTGTTGTAATCTCGCGGCTACCTGCTATAAATATACCTTGGCAAAACCTATGTTGCGGGTGGAGTTTTTGCGGCGAAATGATGCTGCGTCGGTGGCTTCTTTTTGAAATTCTTTTGGTTGTTGAAGTTTTTCGTGTCGTTTTTTTTTAGTTGTGGTTGGTGGTAGCTTGAATTTTGTTTTGTTGATTTGTACCACAAACACCGTCTGTAGAGGGTTGAGATGTTTTTTTATTAATTTTTTAACTTATTTTTTCTTGGTTTCAACAAATGGAGTATGTTTGTAGGTCACATTTTTTTTGGAATTGTTGAGCGATTGTTTTATTTTTCAAGTGGATTGTATTATTTTGTTTTAATTATTAAGTTTTTTTTTGCACGTCATGGTTTTCTGATTTTTAAGTTTTTATTGCCTGTTTTGTTTTGCTATGTTCATTTACACACTTTACAGCGTAGTCAAATCATAGTAGTAGTCGTAAGGGGAGTATGGCAATGCTCATATATTAAAAACAGGGATGGCATTTTCATTCAAGTTGAAGGGAAACGCTGTGAGAAAAAGTGTTAATTTTGAATTTAAAAATTTATGAATGGGCAAATTGTACTTTCTGTTTACGCATGAGAGCCTGGTAGAGGAAAAACTTGTAGCGTAGAGATTTAACCACGGAATGTATGGATGGAGGTCAGCAAGACAGGCCTATTGAAAGGAAAATTTTAGGAAAAAGTAATTAGACGAACATCTAGATAAGATTATATAGAAAATTTAATATGTATATTTAAATAAAAAAGATGGACATTTGGCGGCAACTATAAAGGTCTAGAAAATTCGGTGAAAAAAGAAAAGTGGAAAAGAAAATATGGCGATGTGATGGAAAACTTTGGAAGGCTAAGGAAAAATGGAAATTTTGGAAAATCTGAAGGGAATAGATTTAAAGAAAATTGCATTGAAGATCAAACGTAAAAAGTTAGTCAAAGTGATAACACCCACAAAGTTTTTGTAAAGTAGGTATTTTAAATAAAGTTTTTTCTTAAACAAGTTTTTTTTTAAATCAAGTTTTTGTTAACAAAGTTTTTGCAAATTGTGTGTAAAGACAAAGTTCGAGTTTTACTCAAGAGTCCTGGGAGACATATTGAAGTTAAAGTGGAAATTTAATCTTTGAAGATACAGGATAAAACGTAAGGATTAGTTATTGAAATGTTTATAGAAGTAAAATAAAGAAAATGGTTTTTTTTATTTAGCTGGCTGGGGAGAGAACAAATAAATTACCTGTGCAAATAGAGGCAGGAAAGTTGATAGTTTTCCTTGGAGTGAGAAGTGAGCTCTAGAGTATGATCACGAAGGGTAATTACTGCTACCACAGCCAGGTAACAATATTTTAAAGTTTTTATGAAAAGTCTTCTGAAGGATGGTGGTTATTTCTTGTTTATTAAGTTAACAAATAGAAAAAGAAATTTAATTTTAATCCTTTGTTATAAAAAGTATAAATCCTCATTAAAATTTCGAATAATGTTTGACTTTTAAAAAAGCTAGCAAATTAAAAATATTAAAAAAATTGGTGTAATTGAAAAAAAAAGAAAAGAATTAGTATTCATAAAAAAAAGGATAAAAAAAAACAAAGAAGAAAATATTATAAAATTTGATATATTAAGAGAAAAATTAGTGAATTTAATATTAATAGTGTAGAGTGTAGTTTTTATTAATTTTAATATTTTTATTATATATTTTTAACGTTTAGTGCTATAATTTAAGACAGTACAGTGAACGGTTTTGTTTAATATTAATTAAAATTTAGTACCGCCTAAAACTATGTGGTTTTTTTTGTTTGATTAAAATGTTCTTTTATTTATAATTACGCCGGAAGTAAAATTGTTCAATTATAAAGTTAACTGCCTGTTTGTAGAACGCGAGCACAAAAGTGACTCGCTTAACTTACATTTAAAACAAAAACAAATTTTGACTCGTGACTCGTTCAACTTTTGCACTCGCGTTCTACAAACAGGCAGTAAATCTTTTTGTTTAGTTTGTTTATTGTGGTTATTGGTCCTGAGAGTTTTTAAGGACAAAGTGTTAGCCTTAGGGAGCTCCTTCAGGTTAGGTATATATCATTTATTAGAAAGTTGTTAGAAAAAGAAAAAGGTTTAACTAGAAAGGAAGAATTTTATTTGTAGGTGTAGATAAGATGTTGATTGTGAGATACTTACATGAAAGGAAATCTTTTGCTGTACTTGAGGAATATAAATATAAATATTAAAAATTGTTGTGTAATAGTGTAATAGTTTTTATTTTATTTAAATTTTGTTTTTTTTTGTTGTAAAACTGAAGATAGTAAGGCTAGGTAGGGTATATAGAAAATTGTATTAAGAAAATTGAATTTGTTTTATTTAATAAAATATGTAGTTTGTGAATCCTAAAGTTCAATATGAATTGTTTGGTTTGAATTTAAAGGGTGATGGCATGAAGGTGAGTTAAGTTTGGAGAAGTCGGGTGGTTAAATGGGCCACAAATAAATGTATGATGGATCTTCTTGTGACATGGCAGGGTGGGCAATCTGGGGGCATAACAACCGCTTCCTGAAAATATAAAAAAAAGGAATAAAGTATCATTTGTGGGGTGCATGTGTGTTTGTGTAGTGAATAGGTTAGATAGTACCTGAGTATTTTCTTTATGTGCAGCGTACCCAGTGGGAAGGGTTGGAACCTTCTGGGATTTGTTCACCGTGGCTAGTCGGAAGCCTCACTGGTCCCTACGGCTGTAACACCCACTATATGATTCCCTACACTACATTACAACCCATGTACCAAATATTATCAAATCATCTCCAAATTGCGACCTGTACTTTTTGCACAAGGTATGCATGGACATTCAGCCGGACGGAGATCGTTAATTTAGAAAGTGATTCTGAGTCTATCGGTATACTTAAGGGTGGGCTTAGGGCCAGTACAAACATCAACACTAATGCAGAGAACCCCCTGCACTATTGTAGTGCTTTATTGTTATGGTAAAAATATTTTCCTAATTGATAAATCGAATTAGCGGTTGCTAAATGTTACTTGGGTAAATTTCCTCTCTACTTCAGCATTTTAACCAGCCGCCTGATAGAAGGTCGGACCCCGTTAGATGCATTCTGAAATTGATTCTGAGTCAATCAGTATACAAAAAGGTGGGTCCAGAATCTATATGCACAAACACATAATATCCTCTTCACATACAGTAGTTTGGGTATAAAAAGTAAGAGCAGAATGCTGTGCTGGAGTGGCTCAGGCACCTCGAAATTTTTCCCTATGTATAAAAAGATTTGACACCAACATCTTTGTGTAGAAATATAATCAATATTTACACGCTTTCATTCATGTTTGGTTAAAATATATTTTCTACTAGCAAATTTATTTTATATTTTTTATTAAGTTTAAAAAATTTTAACTTTGACGTTCTTACCTTTTTACTGATATTTGTCGTCCATATTTCTAGACAAAAATATTTGTTTATTTAAAATAGAGAATAACAAATTCGTTAAAGTTACCGATATTTCTCGTTACTTAACGATATCGGCAGTTGAATTTAAAAATTTACAGAATGGAGGTACTGTATTTAATATTTTAATTGATAATAAGTAAATATAGAATTTTTAGCCTTTTAAGACATTGATATAGACATTTTATTAAGCAATTAAAACTTAAAGCGAAATTGCTAAAGATAAAGATGAAATTTCATTTTATTCAAATACCAACATTTATAAAAAAATTGTTTTCAATATTTAATTTATTTTTTGCAAGATAGCGATTAATAGCTAATTTTTTCTTGAAATGGATTTTGTTACTAAGTTTTTTTTAATTACGTTTCCCAACAAAACTGTTATTAATAAGACAGCTTTTTTTTAATCAAAAACTAGCATTTTGAAATTAACAAAGTACCGATTTGGTGATTTTTTCTAAAACAATTTTATTCAATCTCCCAAAAAAGAAAACTTTAATTTCAAAAGATTTTGTTATTCGTGCTTAATTCCCAGTTTTTATTCTGGATAAAAACACTTGAAATTTATTGTTGATGGGATAAGCTATTAAACCAGTGAAATGCGCATCGGAATCACTGATGGGATTTGTGGTACAATTGTACCAAATTTGGTACAATCAAAACCTTAATGGTACACTGGTACAGTTCATCCTTTTTTGGTACAATTTAAAAAAACAATACTTAGTAAGTTTATCTTTTCTTTGAAGAGGGTTAAATCACTTTTTTCTCAAATAATAACATATCTAGTTAAATATCCCCAGCCGTGACCACTGAGCCGCCAAAAATTGCATTACATATTAAAATATGTATTAAGTACATATGTACATATATCAGTATATGTACTCGTATCCCTGTAGGAAGCTTGGAATCAAGTGTCTCCAAATCAGCGGCTGGCTAGTTGTTTGTCTATGTAACCTTGTGCGCAAAGTACACGTCGCAATATTCAAGGCCATTTGATGGAACTTTGTTCATAGGTTTCAATTCATAAGCACGTAGCCCATCATCTTCTTCATATTATTGAACTTACCAAATTTTTTTGAAATCGGTCCATATTTGACCATAATGCCATAACTTCCTTATAAATGTTGGTATTGACAATAAAATCGGCTATAGCTATTATATCATGACAGATTAGTGTTAGGCCCAAAATTAACCAGAACTCCCATTAAGACCATTTCCTAAAATCACTTAAGGAGAGATGAAGATATCTAAAAAATATTTCGCACAAATAACTTTTATATAAATCTTTACCTTCTAACATAATTTTGTTCTGGCGGGTCCATGATTGACCATGGCTCCCAAATAGGGTACAATCTAAAATTGTCCTTTTTATACTATGGTGTAGGGTATGAAAGGGTCAGGCTTGATTATTTTTATTTTTTTATTTATTTATTTATTTATTTATTTATCATATTGTTATTCTGTACAACAAGACATTAATTCTTATAATTACAGTACAGGATTAGAAAAAGGTAAATGGGAATTTGTATAACTACATTTAACAAAATTTTTACAAAATTTAAAATAACATAAATATTTGATTATTACATAATAAAGAATATATAAATAGTAAAAAGAAAAAAAAAAATAGAAGAAAACAATGATATTTATATGTATATTAGTTAATGAAACAAGTTATATATAGCCCTTTTAAAATGCATTGGATTACTAGTAAATTGAATGCTTGGGGGTAATAACTTCCAAAGACGAATTGAGTGGGTATAAAATTGCCAAGATGACTGTAGCGTTCGGTATCTGACATGTATCAAATCATTGGATCTTTGTGAACGGGTAAACAAGAGTCTCCTATAGAGATACATAGGCATACGTTTATTAATAATTTTATGCAATAGAGTTAATGTTCTTATTTTCAACAAGTTGATAAAAGTTACTCCATATAAGTCACTTGTATATGGTGTAATATGATCAAATCTCCTTAAACCAAACACATATCTAATCACTGCATTTTAACTTAGTTCCAATTTCCGTAAGCTGCTTGAATCACTACTTCCAAAAATTTCACATCCGTATAACAAAGTAGGAATTAAATATGTTTTTGCAAGAATTAAACGAATTCTTATAGGAATAAATTTTTGTGTTCTCCATTACTTGATTTGTTGAATATAAAATTTAATATTTTTATTTTATAGTCATAATTTGATACAATTTATGTTAATTTGGTACAATTTTGCCTTGGAGACGGTACAATTTAAGAATTGTCTGTTCCCAACAGTGATAGGAATAGCTTATCCCATCAACAATAAATTTTAAGTGTTTTTATCAAGAATAAAAACTGGGAATTAAGCACGAATAACAAAATCTTTTGAAATTAATTATTTAATTAATTTTGTATTCCCAAAAATTGAAATTACTTTTTGATAGAAAACTTTAAATGTTCTTATATATTTAGATATGAAGAATCACAGAAAAAAAATTATAAAATATCGGGTGATTTTTTAGCTATTATATTTTTGGCAACACTGGTTTAAACAGCTGACGCGGCTATAGGAAAAATCGCCCAAAGAAAAATGGCCCAAAAAAATAAATGAAAAATCGCCCAAATGAAGAATCGCCCAAAAGAACATGAAAAATGACCCAAAAAGTTAAATATGAAATTTTGCCCAAAAGAAACGAAAAAGGGCAAAAAAAAAAAATAAAAAATTACCCAATTTGCAAAACAATGTTTATTATTCATATAAATTTAGTAACATACAAATGTAAGTTTTATGTAAAAAATTGCATTGTATCTTCAACAGCTGCGCGGCAGTATGGGCAGTAATACTTATTTGAGCCCTCCTCTATGATATAAAGGGTGTTTTTTTAAGCCCGATAGAACTTGAAAATGTAAAAAATAACACAAAAAATTAAATTCTAATCAAAATTTTTTTTTTTATTCGAAAGATCAATACGTGACATTAACATATGGGCACCGCGGCTGTTCTTGACGAAGCGCATTCTGGACGTCCAATTTTGGGCCACTTTTTCGAGCACTGCTGGCCGTATGTCACGAATAACACGAACAATGCTGGCCTCCAAGGCGTCAGCATAAACCAGTGACTTCACGTAGCCCCACAGGAAATAATCGAGAGGTGTCAAATCGCACGACCTTGGAGGCCAATTGACAGGTCCATTTCTCGAAATCAACTTATCGCCAAATTTTGATTTCAATAAGTCGATGGTTGCGTTCCCCGTATGACCGGCTTCGCTAACTAAAGCTTCTCTGCGCAGACGGCCTTTGGGTGGGCGCAAGGATTTTTTTCCTTTGTGGTATAGCAAGTACCGGGTTCGCTAGGTAAAGTTTATAAAATCTGCCTTGTTTCCGAACGAAGGCCGAGAAGCTTTAGTTAGCGAAGCCGCTACTTGTTTTATCAAAGAGGCGAAAATCCTATGCTTTCGAGTTTGTCCACGGACACTATGACACGGGACGTTATGACATTCCACCTTTTTGCAATATGTCCCGTTATTTTTAATAATAACATTTAGGCATTCGACGTATAGTAATAATGAATGATTTGGACAAATAGTTTGTAAGATTTTGACGAAATTTTAAAAATGTGACCCAACATTTTTGGGCTTTTTTTCGTTATTATTGGGTGATTTTTCGTTTTTTGAATTGGGTGATGTTTCGTTATGAAAAATCACCCAAAAATATTATATGAAAAATAGCCCATTTTTTCGGGCCATCTTTATTAAATATAATTGTAATTTATTTAAAAATAAGTTTGTTGTTTTTTCTCTGGGTGTTTATATTAAATATAAAACGAAAACACTTTTGGGCGCATGGATTTTCTCCTCTATGGTATAACAAACACCGGCTTCGCTAACTAAAGCTTCTCTGTATAGCCGGCCTTCGGCCGGGCGCAAGGATTTTCTCCTCTATGGTATAACAAACACCGGCTTCGCTAACTAAAGCTTCTCTGTATAGACGGCCTTCGGCCGGGCGCAAGGATTTCCCCTCTATGGTATAACAAACACCGGCTTCGCTAACTAAAGCTTCACTGCGTATATGGCCTTCGTTCGCAAACAAGGCAGATTTTAGAAGCTTTACTTAGCGAAACCGTTACTTGTTCTACCATAGAGGAGAAAATCCTTGCGCCCGGCCGAAGGCCGGCTATGCAAAGAAGCTTAGCGAAGTTTGCGCAGCCGGTATTACTGTCCTTACTGCCGAGCAGCTGTTGAAGATAGAATGCAATTTTTTACATAAAACTTACACTTGTATGGAACTAAATTTATATGAATAATAACCACTTTTTTGCAAATTGGGTAATTTTTAATTTTTTTTTCGCAAAAATTCGTTTTTGCTTTTTGGGTCATTTTAATTTTTTTTGGGCCCTTTTTCGTTTTTGTTGGGCAAAATTTCATATATAACTTTTTGGTTCATTTTTCATGTTCTTTTGGGCGATTCTTCATTTGGGCGATTTTTCATTTTTTTTTTTTGGCCATTTTTCTTTGGGCGATATTTCCTACACCCTGACGCACGTTTCGTGTTTTGTTTCACTGTCAAACATCTTCAATTTGGTCTATAATTTACCTATGAATCGTCTTACAAACGAACAACGCTTGCAAATTATTGAATTTTATTATCAAAATGCGTGCTCTGTTAAGAAAGTTCATCTCGCGCTTCTTCCATTTTATGGTCAGTTTATCGACACACTGAAGCGGCTATTCGGTACGTTAATAAGCAGAATTGTCGATTTTGGAGTGAAGATCAGCCAGCAGCATTGCAAGAGCTACCATTGCATCCAATGGTGGCATCATTGGACCGTACTTCTTCAAAGATGATGCGAATCGTAACATAACTGTGAATGGTGAGCGCAACCGTGAGATATCCAAATTTTTTTGCCCAAAATGCAAGAGCTTGACTTGCATGACATGTGGTTTTAACAAGACCGTGCTAATGCCACACAGCTTAACAATGGACTTATTGAGAGGCGAGTTCGGCGAACATTTTATTTCACGTTCGGGACCGGTCAATTGACCGCCTAGATCGTGTGATTTAACGCCTTATGACTATTTTTTGTGGGACTATGTTAAAGTTCATGTCTATACACACATGCCCGCTTCAATTGACGAATTGGAAGACAACATTGAAGCATTTATTCATGAGATACCAGCCGAAATGTTGGAAAGAGTATGCCAAAATTGGACTAAGCGGATGAACCATTTGAGGTGCAGTCACGGTCAACATTTGCATGAAATAATCTTCAAACAAGTGTTCGAAAATAAACAGTACATTATTTAACGTTCGGCTCACACACCCAGGAACGATATCTTTTTTTTTAGTAATTATGTAGACATACACAACCCTTAACACCGTTCGTAACTATTTTCAAGAAAGAACCAAACATTATATAATGTTCGGTTCTTCGTTAAAAAACAGAACAATTGTAGTGATACTGTAGACAAACATTATATTTTAATGTTCTATAATGTTTTTTTCGTGTGTGTGTTTTGTTTTTGTAAAAAAATTTTTTTTTTTTTACCAGTTTTTTTTTTAAAAACCGAACGGAATTAAATGTTTCCATCTTTTGTTGAGTTGGATGAAAACAGTTTTATTTTAGTGTTCGAAAGATGACTAACAGGGAAACGTTATTTTTTTTTTAATGATTTTCTACACAAACACTATTAGCGTTTGTGTTTTCCACAAATCTACCGAACCGAACATTAAGAAACGATATTTAGTGTTTATTTTCGAACACTGCTTCAAACATTAAATTATATGGACCGTGCTATCGATTCAAATAAAGATATCATGAATTTTTCTGAATTTTATGTGTTTTTTTTTTAACTTTCCTATAGCTCTTAAAAAATCACCCATTATATAAAAACACCTTAATTTGTTTGGTTTTTTTCCCTAAAAAATGTATGGGGAAAGGCTAAATATCAAAGGAAAAAATTGCTCACTTTGATTTTTTAATGTATTTCTTTTTTTTCTGTCAATGTAGAGGGAAGTTTTGATCTAGACAATTTAAAAAATACATTACATTTTCCGACATGTTAATTTTTGAATCTTGAAATACTTAACACCCGTACCGAAACAAAAGTGGAAGGCGGAACGTTTTCTTCAGCGTATCTTTTACGAACGTTGTGTCACGGACAGTAGTGAGAACTTTCTTGTTTAATAAAACGTAAAAAATTATAAATAAACAAGTAGATACAAACGCTATTTTGACCAAAAAATAACTGAATTGTCATTATTTATTAACAATAGCGGCCATCAATTGCAAAGCGTTGAAGCCGCGCTTTTTAGGAATGTGTCATACAAATTTTATTGCAATTTGGAACTCATGTTTTGATTGGCATAAGCACGAAGCCCTTTGAAAAAAGTGAAAGTCGGTATATAATTTCACATAATCCCCAAACAAACCCTCTTTCCGGACCCTCCAATTTTGTTACTATTTAGATTAAATTCAGCCCAAAAATATTTTGTTTCAAAACCTCTTTACTAAATTTGTTTTAGCTCCTATACAAATACCACTTCCAAAGATATCTTAACTTTCTTATAAATGCTTATATTGATATATTTGGCTGCACTAACTTTCATAATAGATTCTATGACATGGCCAAATTTTGTAATGGTATGTTTAGAATGGACACCTTAAATCCCGTTTCCCTAAATTCACTTCAAGATGAAAAATCTTATATAAGTTGTTATATCTATATAATATTCGGCACAAATAACTCTTGTATGAATCTAAACCTGCCCATGTGTCCCAAATAAGGAACACTCGAATATGTGTCCTTAAATATTGTGGTGTGCAAAGGTCGAACTTGACCGAGTATACCTTTGTTACTTGTTTATTATATGAAAATATTATAAAATTGTTGACTGTTTTGTTTAAAAAAAGCCATTTTTTGTTAGTCATATTTTTTAAACTTTTTACGGCATATTTTTAAATTTTATTGCATATTATTGCGCATTCAACATTTTTTCCGGTTTCCCTGGTGGTGACTATATTTTTTACAAAATTTTATTAATACAGCTATTTTCCAAAAAAATTTAAATCAATGACAAAATATTTACAAAAACTGCTGTCCGCTGACTTCTTTTTTCTTACTGCCTGTTTAACGATATCGAACGTCATCGTTCGCATAGAAAATTACATTTAAAACAAAAACAAAATTCGGACATTGTTCCAAGTTTGTTTTTTTTTTTATGTAATTTTCTATGCGAACGATGACGTTCGAAATCCATGAACTGGCTGTTAATTAAATTTGATGACAACAAAATTCTCCACAAAAACCTTTATACAAAATATGTTATCGATGTTCATATTTATAAAAACAATTTATCGATAATATTATTATTATATAGGGTAGTCCAATCATCTTAACGTCAAGATTTTTGCCCAACTTAATTTGACATTTCTTTGTTTCAGTGTTTGCAAATTCAACCACAATGTGCATTTGGGCAAATGGGGCTCCACGAGTGATGATTGAAAAGTCGATGCATCCACATATAGTGACTGTTTGTTGGGGTTTATGGGCTGCCGGCTTCATCAGGCCGTACTTCTTCGAAAATGAGGCCGGCCAAGCAGTTACCGTGAATGGTGTTCGCTATCGCGAGAATATAACGTACTGCTTGTGGCCAGCAATTGAGGATATGGACCTGGACGATATATGGTTCCAAAAGGATGGTGCAACACAGCCAACGAAACAATGGCTCTTTCTCACGTCGTGGCGATGTTTATTGGCCGTAACGATTATGTGATTTTACACCGTTGGACTTCTTTCTTTGGGGATATTTAAAAAAAAGTGTACGTCAAGAACAATTAAAGAGCTACTGGATGAGATAATTCGGCACATTAAAGACATTGAATCTCAATTATGTCTCAGAGTCATTACAAATATGGACCATCGGAAAGAGGTATGCCACCGAAGCCGTGGCGAGCATATGGCCGATATATTATTTCACACATAATTGTCATAGATCCTTCTATTATAATTAAAAAAATATTTATTTAATTCTCTGAAACTTTTTGTTTTATTTACATATAAATAACATCATGTTTATGAAGGGAAAAAAGTTCCGTTAGAAATGGTTAAAAAGTCAAGTTTTAAAATAGTTATTGGCGACACTGTTTAAATTTCAATTGTTGCACAGGAAAAAAACTATAGAGTTGGCAACGCTATGTAAATTGGCTCTGAGCTAAGCTAATATTGTATTTCGTGGTGAGTAAAGTAGGTTCAAGAACCACAGAAGTTAAGGGTTTTGTAGAGATAAATAAAAAATGTAGTGTGTTTATACGCAAGTAAAAAAAATACTTTCAAAAGGGACATTGACACCGCCGCGCCGCGCTACGCCGCACTCACACCTTCTCACTCATTGTTTATAACTTTTACAATAATAAAATAAAAAGACACAACCAGGCTTAAAATCAATTAACATACTTTACTTTTACACTACAACAATGCAAAATCTAATGCAGCAGTGCCGTGCAACATGATTAAAAAGTTCAACATGGGCTTTAAAAGGTCGTTGTTGCAAATTAACAAAAACAATAACAGCAACAAACAACAAGCTGCAGCTCCACTAAACAAAAAAGAGGCAACAGGAAAACTTTAACTCCACGATGCCCCGCACAAATGTTAAATGTTCACGAACTAAATGAACCATATTGTGGTTGTAGGTGGATGTTCCTGCAAATACTTCCTGCCATTTGTCTGATAGAAGTTGGGAGAAAAATAAAAGGAATAAAATAAATGTACAAACAAAGTCTCGTATAAATAGGTGCAATATTCTAATTTACATCGCATTACATTGCAGCGCATAATAATTGTATATAAAACAATGAATGCAGTAGGACTATGAAAACTAAAACGTTGAACATTGAATTCGAAAATATGTATAATCGCATCTAATACATTCAAATGCGTCATTCGGTTGTATCAGTTGCAATGTCAATGAATTTAAATGAAGTGAACATTCTAAACTGTAAACTACTACAGCCTCTTTGCGGAAATATTACAACCTAAAGAATTTGTGGGAGTACGATATTCCTGCCAGGGATCGATGTCATGTAGTTTGTACATATGTATGTATGTAGTTTTGAATTCAAGACAGAGATGGATGTTGTTAATTGGTAAAATATGTTACTGAATGCTTAGAAAGGGATGTCCAAAATATTGCAGCGATTTAATTTAATCCATAGTCAAGACAAAATTTAAAACTATTAATTTACAATGAAATATTTTTTTGAGAGAAATTGTAAAAAAAATTTAAAATTTAAATTTTGAGAAAACAAAAAAATCATATTTTGTATGTTAATAATTTTAAACATTGTTACAAATTTGAATTGCACGGAAATTAGTTTCTTAGAACAAGAAAATCCAAAAATATTTTCTTGCTTTTAACTAATTTTGTTCGTATGTAATAAAATTTTCTAAAATAAAGAAACATTTTCTCATGATCAAAAAATTCACGTTTTTGGTATTTATGTATGTATGTACATATCGATGGTTTTCTTCCGCAACCTCGTAACTCAAAAACAACTACTTTTCAGGAGAGACAAAATACTTTATTTTAACCAAATATTTGAAACTTTTTGCTTCATATTCTTTTATAATCCAATAATTAGGAAAAATTCCGATATTCCGCCAAACAAAAAAATTGCAAAATTGTAAAGCGGTATTTACTGATTACTTTCCCAGTTAAAACAAAAAATCATAAAAAATCGAGTTACGTGGTTGCGGAAGAAAACCATTGATATATTATCAAACATCTCATAAAACAAGAAATTCAAAAGTTGATAGTTTTTATTAAAAATAAGAAAGATATTTCTGAAATCAAGTTGCATTTATTTAAAGTTAGTCTGGTTTTAAGTAGAATCGAATTTCTCTTATCAATAAACAAATGCTAGAGATTTCATTATATTTTTCAGAAAATGCTCAAGAAAACTTGGCTGGATTCAATTAATTTTTGTTTGAATCGACATGTTAAGCAAATAAATCATAAGTTTCTTTATATTTATATTAACTCCCAACAAACACGGAGGTTTGATTTCAAATTGATAATGATTTGAAATCAAACTTTTTCTCAAACATTTGATAATGTTATGAAAATCATTTGAAAATCATAGCGTTCTCAACAAAAAGGGGAAATTATTTTCAAATTGAAAAATGCGTTTATTTTCTCCTTGCTTTCAAACGTAATTCTCAAATGTTTTTCAAATGTGGATTATAATACAAGGTGGAATATAAATAAAAATATTTTATTTTTTTTAATTTAAATTTATTATTTATTTAAATAAACTGTGAGATAAACATTCGGCACCATAGCTAAAAGATGAAATAATGTTCTTTCCGTCCTCTAATTCTTGGAAAGACAAAATACTTGGCTCCCTTTTATTTTGAGGATTGTAGCACAGCGATTCTTTCTTCACTTTCTCGTTTTATTTTCCTTTTTTTTTGTATTTTTAATCATTGTAATTACTCACAAATAATTTTTATTTTTCACAAGAAATAAGCTGTTCACTTTATATTAAAATTTATTTTTAATAGTAAAACACATGTAACCACAAAGTAAAAAATGTAACTTTAATCGCCATTTTTAATGATTCCATTTATTTTTCGCTTTAGTATTGCCAAGTTTATTTTTGATTTGAATTTAACATTTGACAAACATTTGACATCAAATTGATAAAACATTTGATATCAAATGTTTATTATCAAATCATTATCAATTTGAATTTAAATATTAAATCAGACAATTGAAAAACGTTTGAGAATTGTGTTTAATGTCAAATGATAAAGTCACTTCATATCAAAGGTTTGACTTCGTGTTTGTTGGGTTGTTTACACTCAACCCTAGTGTGTATTTAGCGTATCAAATATGCAGTGCAGAGATAGTTTTTTGAGCTCCATCGCCAAACCGAATGTCAGAAATCGCCAAACGTCATTTTTCGTAACATATTTTTTTTAATTAAATTTTGCATATAAAAAGAAGCAAGTATAATATTTCAGCCAAAATTTGCAACACCATTTGCCCAACCCTGCAGATAACGAGACTATTCCATACATGCATGTAAAGAGTAGTCCATAATGGAGTAGGAGAACTTCAAAACTACTCCAAATATATGGGTAAAAGGTGGTCCATTTAACATCACGATGTCTTAGGAGGGGACCATATAACCCACCGAAGTAGTCCCTAAACTACTCAATGGAGTACTAAAATGGGTTAGTTTTTAAAGTACTCCATGTAACTTAAGTTTAAGCATTTTGCTTTTTAATTTTTTACAAATCGCCTTTTATGGTGTGTACTGTAGTCTATTATTTCTATTATTAAATATATTTACTTGGTATTTTTAATTTTTTTTGAATTTTTTCCACAAATTTCACAAACTTTCACTTTTAAATAAACAATTAATAATGGACACCATCAGGGCTACCAATGTGTAATACTCTAAACTATAGAAAAGTATACATCATGCAGTTGTTTGCAGCACTGCATGTTAATTTCTTATAATATTGTCCATACTTGTGCTGAGATACTATCGATATTTATCGATAGTTCAGATTTCACTATCGATATATCGATATTACTATCGACTGAATGTTTGTACTTGTGCGGGAAAACTTGAATTATTTTTTTAGAAGGCTACAGTTCTTTGTTTTTATCACTTTTTTGAATGTATGAGACGTATGTATATACGCACGTTATTTTAGATGGCAGTTTTTTAAAAATTGTAAAGTACCTTTCTGAAGGAACCGAAGTAACAGGGACTATAAGATATTCCATTGCAACTTTAAAGAATTTTCTAAATTCTAAACCCAAAAAGGTAATCAATCTAGCGGGCTTATCCTCTAATGGTCGTTCATTGCTTTGTCTTATGCTTGCAATTGCATTTGGATTTGCATTTTTTTTACAACAACAAAAATATTTGACATTTCAGTCCCTATATAAACATGTCAAAATTTCGACTTAAAGCAATCCATACCACTTGCCATTCTTGTTGTTTGTATTCACTGATGTAATTTAGAGCGAATTAATAACAGCAAGTAAAAATTTGCGACAAAAAACTGTGTGTGTATAGCTGCTGTTAGATGTCTTCATAGCTGTATTTTAAATAACAAAAATATCGATTTTTATATTTTTCCTATCGATATTTTCGATATTTTAATACTATCGATAGTCCATCGATAGTTTCCCAGCACTAGTCCATACTTCATTGGACCATGTTGTAAGTATTCCATTTAAGTCACAATGGACCACGTAGTCCAATATTATCTGTAGGGAAAACACTGAACTCCGCTATTGTGAATAGATTTTGCGACTTATTTCAAGATTGAAACTAATAAAGGCTAAAGTCCATTTTAAATGTGATTTTTTTTATTTAAAATTAAAAAATTTCCCTTTTAATTAATTTAAAAGAAAAACAACATAAAATAGTATAATCGTTACTTTATAGAATTTTTATTTAGTACTGCACTTTCCATCCCTGATTAAATATACCTTTAGTATTGCTTTAAAGATTTCTTCAAAAAAATCAATTTATTAAAGATTATTTTAATAAAGAATGTGTTTTTGTTATAATTTAAAAAATTATATTTTTTTTTTGTAAAAAAACTTATTGGCAATAAAAATTTTTTACAAAAAACATTAAAGAAACTTTTGTTTAAAAACCATTTTTTAAAGAGTGTTTTTTTAAAAAAATGGAGTAGCTTTTTTAACAGTTTAATAACTGTTTTTTTATGACGAAATATTTACGAATTATGTATTATTTTACAAAAGTTAAGTAATTCATTTTAAAAATTTGTGTTTACAAAAACCTTGTTAAAAGAAGCTTTTGATAAAAATTCATAAAACATATAAAATTTTCTTATAAGAACTATAGCCACTGTTCCCACTATGAACGTTTTCTTTCAGAAAGTTTGAATTTAATAGTGAGAGGGGTGGGAGGAATAGCATTGGGTGTAGACGTTCCTGTACTTAGAAATTCTCTGTGTGATAATTAATATTAAAGAACTAGAAAAAAAAACATCCAATAAGGTATGCACATTCATATATTTTGGTATTTTTGAGCATATTTCTGTTTTTTTTTTTAAGTAGAAAATTATTTGGGCAAAATTATTTATTTATTAAAAAACAACTTTTTAAAACATGTAGATATTTACATGGTATAAAGAATACAAGGTAGTGCCACTTTTTTTTCTGACACTGCCTTTTGACAACTAACGTGTTTTGTGAAAACTGTGATACCATATTTGTACTGAATAATATTTGCCAAAATAAAATCTTATTTAAATCAACAACACAAAAAGTTTTAAAATAAAAATTTTTACAAAGAGAACATCAGCTGCAAAGTCCAAGACTGCAAGAACACAAGGCCCAACTATAAGGATTTGGATATCACATACCGCTGTTGCCGTTTACACGTAAAAATTGGTTAAACGCTTGTAGGAAGGAAGCAGATGTGAAAAAAGAATCATTTGCTTGCTCAGGAAGACCTTTCGAGTGAATAAACACAATGTAAGGCTTAATTGAAATGCCATTTCCTTCCAAAACAGGTAATTTGGAAAATAAAATTATTTAAAAATAGCCATCATTGCGATCGATTTAGGCATTAAATGCCAAAAAAGATTTTTGTTTTTATAGTTAATAGCTTAAGCCGGTGCGCTTTAACCACTTTATCGGTTGAGATATATTTAATATATGCATCTTATGGAAGGTATTTTCCCCCTGCGCCTACCCGCTTTATTTTTATTTTCAAAAGTGTAGTAAACCATAAGAGTGACTTCTACAAAGTTTGAACATTCTCACTAAAACAGTTTTTATGATATCCGATATTAAACATTGGCGTCCTAAGGGGGGTAACACTTCCCCCGCTGCTATTTTATTTAAATTTCGGGGCTCAGAAGATACTACGACCAAAAGTTCAACAAAATGCGTGCAGCGGCTCTTATTAATATTTCTATCTATGAGGGGAACTGCTCCTCCTCTGTCTACCCCGCCCATAACTATATAGAAATTTAAAGTTTGCCATAATAGTAGCTTTAACCACGTTTAAAGACTATCCCTTCAATAGTTCTTGAGTTGAGCGATATTTAATATATGCATCCTATGGGAGGTGTTTCCCCCTGCGCCTACCCGCTTTATTTTTATTTTCAATAGTGTAGTATACCATAAGAGTGACTTCTACAAAGTTTGATCATTCTCACTATAACAGTTCTTAAGATATGCGATATTAAACATTGGCGTCCTATGGGGGAAACCACTTCCCCCGCTGCTATTTTATTTCAATTTTGGGGCTCAGAAGATCCTACTACCAAAAGTTAAACAAAATGCGTGAATCGGCTCTGAGATATGCGCTATTTAATATTGGCACCCATTGGGGGTACCAATTCCCCTGCCCCTATCGCAAAAATAAGTAGCATATTTTATTTTTAGGGCTCACGTGATGCTACTGTAAAAATTTCAGGAAAATCGGTGCAGTAGTTTAGGAGTCTATAAGCCAACAAACAAACAAACATACAAACATTTTTCATTTTTATATATATAGATAGAAGAAGAAGATGGAAGATAGATAATCGTAAGAAATTATCTTTTAAATTTAAATGAAACTACCAGTGTACATAACGGTTTCTTAAATATTTCGCCATCACATATTTTTAATTCATTAAGAGCCAGTTTTTGACATAAAGATCACTGATTAAATTAGAACTTATCTTTGAAATTCGTTTTTGGGTAGTCGATTATTTCATTTTGTTTCCAAGTTTAAACGCCCAAAGTTGGCGGTTTAAACTTGCGACATAACTTTCAAAAGTACGAACAGCTTATAAAAGGAAATATTTTTTATTTTTTTTTTATTTAAAGTTTTATTAAATATTCCACCTTCAAGCTTAAATAATTAAAAATAATAATTAGTATTGTGGTTATTTTGTTGAACTATTTATGGTTTTTAATCAAAATTTTTAATATTTTTAATTAGCCTTAAGTTGACGAAAGTACGAAAAAACAGAAGTAAAGGAAAAAACATGTAAAATCAATTAAAATGGATAATCATTCAGGAAAGCAAATTTCGATCTACCAAATGTTAAAATACAATTTGTTTTAAGGATTGATGTTTGACTAGTGACGTCAGCAGTCGTCGATGGCTGCGAGTGTAAGACGGCAAATCCATCTGAGGAGATCGAGTGGTTGCGATCGAAACATGTCATGGTAACCTGCCGGCCAGGGTTCGAGCCCGAGCCACGTCAAGAATGAAAGATTATCAATAACAATTTTAATTAATTTTCATGTTGTAAAATTCCTTTCTTCACAAAAATAATTTAATAAAAATTAAATTTCATGAACTTAAGCCTAATTAAAAATATTAAAAATTTGAATTAAAAATAATTATAAAATAAAGGTCAAATAAGAATAAATATCTATTAATAAATATATAATATTATATAACACAATACAAAATTCTCGCCTTTTCTTCTTCTTTTTCACGTTAAGAACAGTAATTTGATGACAATTTTTGGTATTTGTTTTAAACTGCCATACTTATACATAAAAGTATTGTCAATTCATATGGCAATGCTAAAAGCTTTAATCTTTCACTCAAAAACGCCACAGAGGATTAAGGCTAGATTAATTTTATTATAAGATTAACAAATCTTACTATTGATCCTGGTTTAAACTCTAAGTAAAAAACCCGCTCTAAATGTGAGAGTAAGACTAAAATTTGTACGACATTTTCATTCATCTCCAACTACACATTTACTTAACCGATTTTTCCAGATTATATATACTTTATAAGGTTTTAGGTGTATAATAAAAAAGTTTCACACGGAATGACAAACTTACTTATACCCTCATCACCAAAGGTCATAAGTTAGTTACAGTTTTTTGCAGCGCATGATTTTATAAATATGTTTTAAATAACTGCATACTCTTTAAACCGCAGGGCATTAATGTATTCGACTTAATCATGTTTATATAACTACATTAGATTACTAAGGGACTAATGTAGACATTTTGAATTTATTAAAACATTTTACTAGTTTTTGTGGTTATTACTATTGCAGTTTGGCATTTTTGCCTCTAACTGTGGCACAACTTAAAAGCAGCGCTCAATGAATTTAAAAATACACTTTAACGCAAGGATGTGTGAAGCGAATAAAGCAAACAGTTGCAAAAGCGACTGCAACAAATATCCTGCCATTTGCACCCGAAAATATATATATATCGCTATTATGCAACAAACTTATGTATATAAAGTAGCAACTAGACAATCATGCAACCAAATAAACAGGGAGACAATAAAACAGACATACAAATAAATAAATTTAAAAAATGGCAAATTCTATATGACTGGTGACTGCAGTCATTTACAGGATATTGGAGGCTAAGTTTGCCCACAGAACAACATCATCGGTCTGGAACAGTAACAGCCTTTTGGATTGGTTTTTTTTTGCCATTTAAACCAGCAAATTAAAAAAAAAAAAAAAATAGGAAAACTACACAACATCACAACGTTTGTATTTGCCTCAAAGCTAAAACTCTGATTGTGTGTGTACAAGAGCGAAATGAGCGAAAAATAACTCTTGAAGCAAAGTTAAAAGCAACAAATACAAACTCATTTGGCTGAATGAGCACTTGTGCTTAAGGGGATTTAATTGCAAAAAGCTGAAGAGCAGCAGCAGTAGCAGTAGCAGCACCAACGCAAAAAGCGGAAATAGTTTTGAATCCGTTTGGACATTATCATTTCATTTTCTGTTTTGCTCGTAAGTTTGGTTTTTTTTTGTTTCTCCGTTTGCTGCACTTTGAACCAAAAGTGATTTATGAGTATTATATGGACAAAATATAGCGATTCATTTGACTAAAAAACTAAAAATGTGAAAAATATTAAAATGAGCTCAGAGTCGGGGTGGAGTAAAAGATACATTTTAATAAATTTGCTTTTCTGCTAAATGATAAATGCTTTATAGTTTTCGAAATAAAGTCTTTAATTAACTAAACTCACTTGTACGAATTTCAGTTAGTAAATCTTCGTTGCTTTAGTTTTACTCCTTTTAATGGTTTTTGTTATTACGTAGACTTCCTGGTATCTTTGACTTTTAATGCAACTTTGTCGTTCTATTTCAAACTCTTTTAATTAATATGTGCAAATACATTTTGCTTTTTTTTTACTTTTTTTGCTGTTCAGTGTTAATTCTATAAAATAAAGTTCTATCTGCATTTAAACATGTTTAACTACACTAAACCCATGAAGCTTAAGAAGTAACTTCTAATTTACTTAATTATTAGTTTTATAACATAAGTATGTTTTGTTTTGTATGTTATACCTTTTGCTTATATTTTCTAATGTATTATGGAATGTTATTTTTTGTGATGTGTTTTAAAATTGAAATATTTTACATGGGAAGAAATTGTTGGCGGCATGAAATAACCCCCCAAAATATAACCCCCCAAAAAAATAATGAAATAACCCCCCAAAGGTTTGTACAGAGAACAACAAAAACGATTTTTGGGGCGTTATTTCATTTTGTTTGGGGTGTTATTTCAATTTTTTAATTGGGGTATTATTTCATATGAAATTATCCCCCAAAAAATCGTTATGAAATAAAGCCCCAATATAGTTTTTGGGGGTTTATTTCATTTTCAAATTTATAATGAAAAAGTTTTTGGTATACAGAACACCGATTTCGGTAAATAAAGCTGCCCTGCATAACCGGCCTACGGCCGGGCGCAATGGTTTTCTTCTATATGGTATACCAAACATCGGCTCCGCTACCTAAAGCTTCTCTGCGTAGCCGGGTCGAGTCGGTATTTTTATACTATAGAGGAGAAAATCCTGGCGCTATGCAGAGAAGCTTTAGTAAGCGAAGCCGGTGTTTGTTATACCATAGAGGAAAAAGTTTGTTATACCATAGAGGAAAAAGTAAGCCAACTGTTTGTATCCAGAACAGATGGCGCTAGAAACATAGTTTTTGCACGGGCCGTTACAACCAAGTACTATAGTGCAAAAGTAGTTTCAACTCCTCATTATCTCATAATAAGTAGTCTGGGGTAACACTACTGCAAAAAAATCATTTTTATTGAATAATAAAATAAAGGAAAATTAAAGAACAATTTCGTTTATAACACAAAATTCTAAAATCATGCACCAAAATGTTTTTTGAATGAAAATTCGTACAACATATTTTTCAACTTTTTAAATTTGACTTAAAATAAATTATGTATTTTATTCGACCTTTTTTTTCAAATATTAATTATTAATACAGCTAAAAATTTTATAGAAAGAGTTTTAAAAATAAATGATTCAGAATTTCATAGAGATAATAAAAGGAAGATTTTAGGTATTTGAACTGATAATAGCTTTCCTAAACAATTAATAACAGATTTATTAATACAACATAATAATTGTAGATTAAATAACCGAAATAGTATTACAGAACAGAGGATTTTTAAGTCGGTAACATATAAACCAAAATGTTCAGAAAGATTAGAAAAATCAAATATATATGATAGCAAAATATACAAAATAGCTCATAAATCTTTTAACACAGTAGGTAAACTATTTACTTAAATGAAAGACAAAGTAAAGAAGATGGATATGTCAAATATTGTTTATAAAATACCATGTAAGGGTAATGAGAGTGGACAGTGTAATAAAGTATATATAGGTACAACAAAAAATAAACTAAAAACTAGGATAGCAGGACATAAATCAGATCAAAAATATAGAAATATTTCATCACAAAAAACAGCCTTATCAACTCATTGTGCTAATCTAAGCCATAATCCAGTTTTTGAAAATACAACTGTTTTAAATACAGAAAATATCCAGATTTTGAAAATACAACTGTTTTAAATACAGAAAATTATAAACGTAGATTTATGTTAGAAATGTTACAAATTAAAAAGGTTCCGTCAATTTCGAGACATAATTTCAAGACAAACACTGAAAATGTAGCACAAAATTAAAGACACTTAATTTATAAAAATAGAAACGGAAGTTAAAAATTTATTTATATTGTAATATATCAAGTTTGATTTGAAAAATATTTTATTTTGTTTTTGAATTAAAATTTTTTTAATTTGTCACTTATTGTTAAATTTTTTATTTCAGCTATTGATGCTCCAAGTGCTTTGCCCTTCTCAGCAACATGGTACCTGTTTGTGTATTCAGTAACTTTTTCAAAAAATTCATCATTAAAATAAACGGAAAAATATTGATAAGGGGTTTCTATAGGTACGTTTGTGTCATCAGTTGCACAAGAGCTACTTTCCAAATGCGTCTCAAACGGTCTTCTTTTCCAAATATCACGACGATTGTCAGTTTGACTTACATCTGGTGGTGTCACTGATATAGCATTTACCTCTTCTTCATTCTCGCTTTCCTGATCTGACAAATCATTTCCTACAACGGGTAATTCCCAAGTTGCATCCCCGCACTCATCGTCACTACTAAAATCTTCCAAGTCTGAATTTAAAAGTTCAGCTAAGATATCGTCTTCAGTTAATCCACCTAAGAAGTAGAAAAAAAAAGTAAACATATTTTTATAATATAGTCCGAACACGCACAATTGTTGCACTCCAAACAATTTTGACGTAAAAATATAAAAAATCACAAAATAATCAAGAAGTTACACTTTACACACAATATTTAGTATTTTTTCTGATTAAATACAATTGTTTGATAAAATATTCCACAATTTAAATACTTTTAATTTATATGCAACTTACCCTTTCGACTCATTTTTGCAACTGCCAAAAGTTCACAACTAAAACTATGAAATTAACATGAAACAACCAAAACTAATAACGGTTCTTTTTCATTAGCAACAAAGAAACAGCATACACAATTGTGTTATGCCGGTCTTATCGCATAAAGTCAAATATTAAAGAAATTATAGAGATTTAAACTTACCCGCACAATTGTGCGTATACGGTCGGAAAGGGTTATACCTATAGTTTGTTAAAAATTTAAAAAATAAGGCAAGAAAAAACCCTGAAGATGGCACTCAAGGAAGCGCCGAAATATTGGTTTTTAAATAAAATTTAAAAGTTTTTTTTATAAAAAAAGACCTTAGGCTCGAAAATTTATAAATTTTTGACTTAAAATGTTTTGTCAAAATATCACAGATATGTAGGCATATAACTAAGAAATCAGGGATTTAGAACAAATAGAGCATCTTTGATACATAGTGCTCATTTGCTGGTTTTCATGGGCAACCGCGTATGCCCTTTTTGCCGATTTTGAGATGTTGATGCCATATTGCCGTTCTTTACATGTTTCGAAAAACTTTTGAAAAAAGATGGATCAATTCCGATTTTTTAACGTAATGACAAAGTTTAAAAAGTGCAGTATCCAGCCCATTTGATCTTTAATGCTTGTCGGCTTTCCTGAAACATTTTTGTAAGACATACGCCGTTGCCCATGAAAACCACAGAAATATCGTAACTACGATATTTTGCATTTGCACTATTACATCACTAATACCGAATGAACTCCGCTTATATTTTAATTTTTTTAATTTCTTTAAACTTATTTTTTTTATGGGAATTTATCTTTAAATTGTTTAACCGCTCACATATAAAATAAACGACACAACTGATTCAAAATTATTTTACAAATGGCGCTAATATAATATGATTAGAGTAAAAATAGTTTGATTGCATCTTAAACATAATATGATTAATGTATAGAAATGTATAATGTTATGGCTATTAAATATCATGATATGGTTGTGAGTAATATAATATGTTTTGAAAGTTATCATAATTTAGTTGTACGACAACAATATATTGTTACATTAAACATAGTGTTGTTGCCGTAACAATGCCCAACCATATTTTTTCTCTGCGCGTAGGTATGTTGATGATGTTCAGCTTTATAGTAGTGCTAGTTTAGCTGATGTGCAATCGTGTTTTTGCAATATGAATGATGATTTAAATAGAATTTATAATTGGGCCATGGAAAATAGATTATTCCTTGACCCTAAATCTTCAAAAAATTCTAGAGTTCTTCACGATAATATTGAAATAAAAATTAATTACAATGCTATAGCCCTAGTTAGCACATCAAAAAATCTCGGCATTACCTTTAACAGTCAACTAACTTGGTCAAATCATATAAACTCGGTCGCTGGAGAAGTGTACGGAATGCTGAGAAATGTATGGGCTGTAAAAAGTTTAACACCTTTTAAAATAAGAATGCTGTTAGCCAAAACGTATTTGATTCCAGTTCTGCTATACGGATGTGAAATTTTTGCAAATTGTGACTGTGTCGACTTTCAAAAAGTAAATGTTACCTACAATAATATTGCAAGATATGTATTCAACAAAAATAGCCGTGAAAGTATATCAATGATTTCATATCAAATTTATGGAATGAATTTAAAAAATCTTTTGCAATTTAGATGCCTTTTATTTTTGCATAAAATTATTACATCCAAAGAACCAAGCTATCTGTATAATAAATTGCAATTTGCCAGATCAAATCGTGGAAACAAATAATTTCAGCACAGATTTGTCAGCCTTATGTCGGAACGACAGTTTTTTGTTTTTACAATCCGTCTTTGGAATGCCCTTCCAATCCACTTTCAACTCTTAAGCAACGCAAACACGTTTAAAAAGGAGCTATTAGAAATACCTGGTTAATACCTTATACTTTAATTTTTGTATTATTTATAAATGTTTTTATCTATGTACTTTGATATTTTACGTTTTTATTTTTTGAAATTATATTAATAATATCACTAGCGCTGTAATTTATAAGATTTTATCTTGTTGCGCTAGATCAGTTAATAAATAAATAATTGTCTTTACTGGAAGTTTTACCTTTCGTTAAAAAACACTTTCGGAGATAACGTGTAAAATTTGCGATATTTTGATCCAATTTGGGTATAAGTCTTTCGAATCTAAAACGTTATATTTTCTTGATTTATATACTTGACTATTTTCGTAAATATTATATACAAACAACTCCTTATTTTCTGTCTGTGTACAATTGTTTAAAGGCACTGAGTTTTTTTTTTTATCTGAACAAATGTTCTAATAACATTTATACGGGGTTTTCTGTCCCGATATAGAACGTAGTCCTTTCTTTTTTGTAAAACATTTTTTGTTTTAGTTTTGCCAGACTTTTAAAATTGCTTAAAGGTTGCCGCCCCAAGTATTGTCTAATACATTTTAAGGTTTAAAATTTTCGCTATGATTTTGTTTTTCTCCGCACATTGTTTTGCTTTAAACTTTTCTTTCAGATTTTAATTAAAATGTTAATGGGTCTAAGTTTATTTTTGATATCTGCGATTAAGTAGAAAAAGTATACTAATAACATGGAAATTACATTAAATATTTAACTTTAATAACGATTGAGTTGAAAAAAAAACTTTTTATTTTTTTTCATTCCTGGTGTTGAAGACAAGAAGAGAGAAAATAAGTTTTATTTACCAGCAACAATGACAATCTACTTGCAAATTATGTTTAAACTCTTCTTTAGTGTGTTAAAACTTCTAAGCCATTTATGTAGTTTAGAGTAGAATTTCTGTTTTATTTAATTACACTTGTGTAGTTTTATTGTTCACGTAAAGTTTTTTTTTGCATTTTTGCATTTTATTCTAGAATCTCAGCCTTTTGATTAATTAGTCAGAGTAGTTGGTTGTAAGACACGTAATAAATCTAAATGTGGTAATTTTCTTTTTAGAGTAAGTAGATAATAAAATTGAAGTTCTGTTGGAAAGTGGTTAAAATGTGTGTGGGGGTGTGTGTTAGTGAAGGAAGTAGGACAATTAAAAGTGAAGGTAAGCAAGGAAGTATCATTCAATCATATGCATTTTAAAGCAGTTGTAAAATAATTGAAAAGTTGTTGATTTTAATGTTTAAGAAACTCATTTTTTAAAAAACTTGTTTCTTATTTTTACTTTTGAAATAAATATTAAAATTTCTATAATAAAGGGTGTTTTTCATTAGGTCCAAAATAACTTGAAATTGTTAAAAAAAATAACACAAACTTAAATACCCTTCAACTAACGTAATGCAGCGTCTCGACCACGCTGAATTAATAAAATAGAATTAAATAAAAAAAAAATATTAGATATGTTGGGTATACTTTTTTTCTTTAAAACACATTTCTCTATTTAAGCCGCATATTATATATGTATTTGAAATGTATAAAAAAGCAAAAAAAATCTACTTTTTAAAATAAAAAATTACAACCACAGCCACAGAACAAAATATTGCACCATCAATAATCAAGTGAATTAAACTCTTAATAAAGTTAATTAAACGCTTAATAAAGTGAATTTAACGTTTAATTGATACTATTACTTTTTTTACTGTTGCACGCACAGAAAAGTTTTTTCACCAATTAAAGCATTAATCAAAAATGAAATCAGTGCAAATTAAAAATTTAATCAAATGAATTAAACGTTTAATCAAGTGAATTAAACGTTTAATCAAGTAAATTTGTTTGCTGGTACAAATTAATAGTGTCGATAAAACGTTTGATTCACTTGATTACATTTTTTAATTATAACTGATTTAATTTTTGATTAATGCTTTAATTGGTGAACAATTTTTTTTCTGTGCATTAAGAGTATCATATATTCACTTATAATATATATATATATATATATATATATATATATATATTCACTTGATTAAACGTTTAATTTACTTGATTAAATTTTTAATTAAAACTGATTTTATTTTTGATTAATGCTTTAATTGGTGAACAATTTTTTTTCTGTGGGGGATTTTATGATTTTGGCTGGTCCATTCAAAACGCACTTTGAGCCATAATTGAGGTTCAATGTCATAAATGTGCCGAATTATCCTTTAGCTCTTGAATTATTCTTGGCTTATTGACGTACACTTTTTCTTTAAAATATCCCCAAAGAAAGAGGTCCAACATGATCGTGACGGCCAATTAACATCGCTATGACGTGATTTAACACACCAATTGAATTTCTTTCGCAAAGAACCATTGTTTCGTTGGCTGTGTCGCAAGTGGCACCATCCTGTTGAAACCAGATATCGTCCAGGCTATAGGAAACACCATTCACGGTAACTGCTTGGCCGATCTCTTTTTTGAAGAAGTACGGCCCGATGCGCCTCCAGCCCATAAGCCGCACCAATCACATTTTTCACATATCCTACAGATCCGGTTTGCTGTAATTTGCGCACAGTTCTCTCGATTGTGCTGACAAAAAAAAAAAAAAAATTTTCGTAAAAGGCTTCAACAATTTAATTTGTCAAACAGTGAAAAAAAAGAAATGTCAAAAAACTTCACCAGCGTGTAAATAGTTCTTTTAACTAATAATTATCCATACCTTTTGCAAGAAACTAGCGTTTGAGATTTTAAAGGGGTACGTGAAACAAAAACTGGTGGGAACCCCTGATTTAGACAATAAGGTAACATTTTACTATGCGTTCTTTTTGCAGGTTAAATGTCGCACAGTACTGCGGTATAACATGTCATTTTTTCTTGTGATGTTTTTATAAAATCCTTTAGATTTTTTAAATAAAGCTTTTATAATATTTAATCCACAAAAATCCAAATATTTTTCCATTGTATTTAACATACGAAATTTAAATAATTCCTTGTCTAATAACAAAAATGTATATCTGTATCTTACTTAAGCCATATAACACATATCAATTACCTTACAAATCCATATACAAACTTTATATCGCATCCTTTATCTGCCTCTTACAAAATTTTCCATTACCACTACGCCACAGATAAAAGTTTTCCTCGTTTTTTATGTATTAAATTCAAACTACAAAAGACGTTAAATAAAAATACATCAACTAAGTTCAACGAGCCGGAGTTTTAAAGCTTCTTGTTTGTTGTATGCCCAAAAATACAAATCACACATTTAGAGAAAATCTTAAAATAACTATTCTACAATGAAAATTTGGCGAAAATCCTTTATTGAACGATAAAGAGGGGGAAAAAACTGGACGAAGTTTTGCTTTGCATACTTACCATACCAAGAATTTGAAGGAATAAATTCGTTGGAGGATATTTTAATATCCAAATAATACGCGGAAAAACTCAGGAAAGCCGATCATGAAAAGTTAATTAATGTTAAACACATCAAAAATATGACATTGAAATGCTTTCTCAAGTATTTTCAAATTCTTTTAAACTGCTGCAAATCGACTCAATAATACAGCTCAACACCCATCAAGCATTTGTTAAATAAAGTTTTTAACCCTTTTTTTGTTGTTATTTGTTTGTTCTTTTTGTAGTCAAATTCAAATTGAAAGCTTCTCTTTATGTTCAGTTTTACTTACAAACCATGGAAAGGAAATAGTTAAGCAACTAAATGTGAGCGGGAGTACGTGAGCAAATAAGTAGGTATGTGTGGAAGCGGATGTGAGTTAGTGTGCCAGTTTGTGATTTGTGGAGATTATTGTTCGTATGTGTATCAATATCTGTAACTTGGGGGAAATGCAAAAATTTGACAAGAGAATGAATTGCAACCACGTTACGACACCACAAATTAAAAAAAGAAAACGTACAAATCGTGCTAATGCACTTACTCCATACACATGGTACTTGTTCAACATTTAAGTTAAATTAATGAAAGGACTACAATAATTGGGCCAGTTTAAAATATAAAACTTTCTCATAAAAAAGCTGCTTCTTAGAAACACTTTCTCTGAACAATTTTGAACTGAAGTAACGAAGTTAAAATACCAGATCTTTTATAGACTTTTTGTAGAAAAATGTACCAGCTCTTATTAAAAAAGTTGTTTAGTAAACCCTTATTATAGAAAGACTCATAAACGCTTTTATGATAGGTAAGTTCATTAAAGCTCTTTTGTTAAAAAACTTTTAAAGGCAAAAGGATTTTTAAAATTTGTTTAAAAGATAAATTTTCATATTTATTCGAATGTGTATTCTTAGTAAAATTACAATTTAAAAAGCTTTTTTAACTTTAATAGTCTTATTCCTTCAATATTTTCCAGGAATATTTTCTATGCACTATCAGAATTTTTGTTTGTAGGTACGAAAATATTCCTAGAAAATATCGAAGGAATAATACTATTAAAGTTTAAAAAGCTTTTAAAATTGTTATTTGAATTAGAATAACACATTCGAATAAATATGAAAATTTATATAATAAATGTTACTCACCATGCGAAACAAATTCCCATATTCTATTTGTTTAATAGTTTAAAAACGCTAATAAAAGCTTTATTTTTTAAAGACTTTATTAAACAATTTTATTTAGAAAAGCTTTTTTATTTTTTTAAGAAAGTTTATTAAGATTTTTTTTAAAAGTTTAGTTTAAGTTTAGTTTGGTATAAAAGCTTATTGAAGCTTTTTTTGTATAAATCTTTTTGCAAGATTTTTTCTTAATAAAATCTCATTGAAGCTATTTTCTTAAAAAAGTTTATTAAAGCTATTTTTAAGAAAAGTTTTTTTCTATCAATGTTTTGAAAGCTTTTTTCTACAAAAGCGTAAAAACTTTTTTTTTTCTAAAATAGCTCAAAGAAGCGAAGTAGAAACAAAAATTTGTTGAACATATCTTTTTTGTAAAAAAACTTTATTTTAACACCATTTTTGTATAACGACAACAAAAGATTTTTGTGAAAAACATGTAGAAGCCGTTATTGATAAAGTTTATAAAGCTATTATTGTATGAATTAAAAAAAAAAAACTTTTAAAAGCATTGTTGTTCGACAAAATCCTACCTTTATCTAACGGCAAGTTGTAATACTGGCACTTAGTCTGGGTTTACACTATGAAAGTTCTCTTTCAGAAAGTTTGAGTTTATGGGTGAGAGGGGAGAGGGGAGAGAAGAATAGCATGTTCTCTTCCCCTCTCACCCATAAAGTCAGACTTTCTGAAATAAAACTTTCATTGTGTAAACATAGACTAAGTTAAGTACTTTTTAAGTTTTTTTTTTAAGTATAAAGCTTTTTGTAAAGTTGTATCGTACAACTTGTGAAGAAATTAAATCTGATTTAATAGATGGCCTTGTATTCCAAACTAAGGATTTGTTTAAGGCCTCTGCATATCCTCGTTCTCCTTAAAATCACGGTCACTTAAAATCTCTCATAGTCACTAAAGGAAACATGCAAAGTAAACACTATTCTGAACGCACTGTTCTTACGAATTTTGGCGGTTTTATCGTTGTTTGTCAAACTTTAAGTGCCAGTTGCAACAATAAAGACAATGTATAAAAGAATGGATGGATGTGTAGATGATGGTTGGTTTTTGGCTGTTAGTGAGTTTGTTTGTTAAAAAGAGAAATGCGTTAAACTAAGTATAAACGTTTTTGTAAGTCTGCTATAAACTTTCACACACAACCATTCAAATATTTTCATCAAACTCTTGTTTTCGAAAAAAAAGAAACTTTTTGTTTGTGGACACAAATCTTAAGAGACAACCACTTTAAAAGCAATTTTAAGGGCAGGCGCATAGACAAAGTTGTTTTAATTAAATAGTCCGACACTTGTTTTTAAGAAAACAGATTTGAACAACAGCACCAACAAAAAAGTAAAAATACTGGTACTTGCATAGTCAATCTTAAAAACAATGTCTTTAAAAGGATTAAATAGAAATTTCTAAATTAAACTTTTATTTTTGCAAGGAGCAAAAGTAGTTTCGTTATTTATGTGTTGTAAAAAAACTTAAGCTTTTCATATTTTTTCAAATAAGTATGTATTTTAAAAGTTGATATAGCCTAAGAAGATTATCCGGAGAAGCTTTTGCAAATAGATTTTTTAAGTTTGTTTTGTTTCAAAGCTTTTAAAATTACCTATAACATTTAAACAAAATGTGTTTTTGTTACTGATTTATTTTCTTATTTTTTCTTTTTAAAGTTTTTGTGCTAAGTAATTTCTACAAACTTTTCTTTTTAATTTAAGCTTTTTTTCTTTAAAAGCTTATAAAAACATTTTTCTTTTAAAGCTTTCGGAATTTTTGTTTTTATAGAAATGCTTAAAAAAATATTTTTTTTAGAATGTAATATGTAAAATAGAACTCCAAAATATGCATTTAGAAAATAAAAAATTGCACTAAAAACTTGAACATTTTCAAAAAAAGCGTTTTATTTTTCATTAAAAACAAAAAAAAAAAAAAAAAAAAATTTAAAATTTTATTTTTGTTTTTATTCTATTGTTATTCATAGGCATAATATTTTTAAAACTTAATTTATGCATTATCAAATAAATACTATTAATATCATCAAAAATAAACCTTTGTCTGTTAAAAAGCTTTTTTACTTGGAAAATTATCTTTCAACGTCAACCGAAGTTGAAGCATACTTGAAGGATGCCAATTCATTTGGAGAATATTAATTTTCTAATTCAGATCCCACATTGGATTCCAGGGGCCGGATTCTGGCAGTCGTGATCGAGTACATTCTCGATTCGAAAGCAATTTAATATCTAATTATTTCAGTCAATACAGAACGAGTCGGAATTATTTTTTTCGGTGTTGTAAAGCATTAATTTGAGTTTCACAATACTGAAAAAATAATTTCGATTCGTTAAGTATCGACTGAAATAAACTTGCTTTCGAATCGAGAAAATACTTGATCACGACTGCCAGAATTAGGCCCCAGATTCCAGAAAACGTTTTGGTTTTTTTTTTTATTTGTCGGGCTATTCTTCCTTTAATTAACTTAAGTTGACTATTAAGTGAACTAAATTCCTCCAATTTAATTATTGTTTCACCAATATATCCGAAGTTGGAAAATACAAATGCTTACTGACTATTGATGTTATTTAAATTTAAGTCGGTAGCAACAAATTTTTCAATAATATTCTTAAACTGCTCAAAGTTATTCGAACAGTATTCTAAAGTATATAGCCAGTTTCCCCTTCTTGTTCATACTGGCTACGGTACCAAGGGACTCATTTTTTTTTACAAATTTGCAGCTCGTGAAGGATCCTTTAAAAATATTATTTCCCGTATGAATTAAAAAATTCAATATAATCGAATTTTCTTCTAATTTCCTCTGCAACTCGGTGTAACCCATGTTCGAAGAGAGAAACATGTAACAGTTTTGGATAAATAGTTTTAGGCAAATTGGCAGCTGCATCGTTTAAAAATTTAAGTATTTTTTGTGGAAATCTTGTATTTTAAGCAGAGCTCCAAAATAATTTATATGTAAATATATTGATTTAAAAAAAAATTTTTTTGTAAGATTTTTTTTTGTATACAATTTTGAAATTTTTTTGAAGAACTTTTTAACAATATGGAAATTTAAAAAAAATATATCACTCAAAAATGTTTAAATATGCATTTCAAATCAATATATGTAAAAATATGCATTTTCAGCAAAAATATGCAACAATATGCAAAAACAAATCGATGCAATTTTAACGCAAATTTTATGATTCGGAAAGATAATTGGTCAACAACGATCTTAGACTATCGACAAAAAACAGGCATTTGCATGGAAATCGCATCCTTAGTAATATGTATTTTTGTATACAAGCTTGAAAAAAAGTTTCTTACCGTAATAGTAAGTGTAAGTATATTAAATCCTTTTTGTATAAGGTTTTTTTTTTAACTTTATACCAATACATATCAAATAATAAATATAATAAATTTTTAATCCAAATTTTTAATATTTTTAATTAGGCTGAAGTTCATGAAATTTAATTTTTCATTAAATTATTTTTATGAAGAAAGGAATTTTGCAACATGAAAATTAATTAAAATTGTTATTGATAATCTTTCATTCTTGACGTGGCTGGGGCTCGAACGCCGGCCGGCAGGTTACCATGACATGTTTCGATTGCAACCACTCAATCTCCTCAGATGGATTTGCCGTCTTACACTCGCAGCCATCGAAGACTGCTGACGTCAATAGTCAAACATCAATTCTTAAACCAAATTGTATTCTAACATTTAATAGATCGAAATTTGCTTTCCTGAATGATTATCCATTTTAATTGATTTTACACGTTTTTTCCTTACTATTGTTTTTTTTTTACAAATAAAAAACAACGAAAAGCTTTTTCAAACTTTTTTGTAAAAAACCTTTTAAAGGAACTTTTTTAGTATATTTTTTTTGCGAAAACTTGAGCACAAAAATACTAAAATGGGTATTTCCACAGAAATGTCTACTTTTTGTCACGTAACGTCACCAACCATTTTTAACTGTTTCTCAAAGAATAATAAAATATTAGGTCTGTCTGCGTACTTTTCCAGTAGCAAATACTCAGTAAATTTTTTTGGGAGAGTAAGACCAATATTACTCTATCGGCTGAAAAAATCCCAAAAAGTACGCAGACAGTATCCAGTGAAATTTTGCAAGAAAACAGCTGATCGGTGTGTAAACAATTGAAATAACAAAGCAAAAGAATTTGATCATATGTGTACGCAAAATTGAATTCTCGGGGTAAATTAAAAAATTATTAATTAAAGTGAAGCTTAAAAAGTGTTGTAAATTAAAAAACTTGTTTATTACACAGTTATTAGTTTGGTAAATGGGTAATTCCATGTCAAAACGACCAAGAGTGGGACACGACCCCTTCCGATTTTAATGAAATTTGGAAAGAAGGTTCCTTTTATCCCATAAGGAACATATATGAACGAAAAAAATTTTTTAAATTTTTTGTTCAAAAGTTATGTCATATTCAAAATGTCATAATTTCGCTAAATTAGCCAAATGTGTTGAACTTATTTCTTCAATATCTCGAAAACTACTTCACATACGAAGATGATTTTGATGTCATTTTAAAGAGAATACTTGGGGCTACAAACCATAAATGGAAAAAAATTCTTTTTTTTTGAAAAATGTAATATCTGCAAAATGTTAAATTTTAAAAACGGACTAAGTCAAAAACCTATTTTTTTATTTGGCTGATTTTTTTTGGTATAATACTTCAAACTGTTCTTTAAAAATCCTGAAACTTTGAAGGAGGCGTTTTTTTTCTTTTTTAAGATATGATTTTTTTCCTTTCGCAACCCTTAAAACAATAATATTAAAATAGAATTTTAATATTGTAATTTTGAGCAATAAGTACACTGTGCTAGTTGCAAACAACAGACCAGCCGCGCACCTGGCATTTTACCCTAATTGGGGACGCTGAATCCAGTGGTGCTAACCGTTTTTTTAGGAAAGCTCTTGTTTTCTATATATACCGTTAATTCGAAAATGTAAGAGGCTGCACAGTATATATTCGCGTAACTCAAAAACGGTTTAGTTTATTGAAATAACTAAAAAAACCGAAATTCGGCAATAAATAATAAAGTGGGGCTGGTCATACATTTGGCCTATGTAGGAGCATCCTACGCGCTGCAGGGGCCAAATGAAAGAATTTTATTAAGCCGATATATTTGTATGGTACAGCGAGTAGGATGCTCCTAGATGGGTCAAATGTATGCCCAACCCCACTTTATTATTTATTGCCGAATTTCGGTTTTTTTAGTTATTTCAATAAACTAAACCGTTTTTGAGTTACGCGAATATATACTGTGCAGCCTCTTACATTTTCGAATTAACGGTATATCTAGAAAACAAGAGCTTACCTAAAAAAACGGTTAGCACCACTGGATTCAGCGTCCCCAATTAGGGTAAAATGCCAGGTGCGCGGCTGGTCTGTTGTTTGCAACTAGCACAGTGTACTTATTGCTCAAAATTACAATATTAAAATTCTATTTTAATATTATTTTTTTAAGGGTTGCGAAAGGAAAAAAATCATATCTTAAAAAAGAAAAAAAACACCTCCTTCAAAGTTTCAGGATTTTTAAAGAACAGTTTGAAGTATTATACCAAAAAAAATCAGCCAAATAAAAAAATAGGTTTTTGACTTAGTCCGTTTTTAAAATTTAACATTTTGCAGATATTACATTTTTCAAAAAAAAGAATTTTTTTCAATTTATGGTTTGTAGCCCCAAGTATTCTCTTTAAAATGACATCAAAATCATCTTCGTATGTGAAGTAGTTTTCGAGATATTGAAGAAATAAGTTCAACACATTTGGCTAATTTAGCGAAATTATGACATTTTGAATATGACATAACTTTTGAAAAAAAAATTTTTAAAATTTTTTTCGTTCATATATGTTCCTTATGGGATAAAAGGAACCTTCTTTCCAAATTTCATTAAAATCGGAAGGGGTCGTGTCCCACTCTTGGTCGTTTTGACATGGAATTACCCAAATTCAATTTCTTCTTAGTTTTTAGTTTTATTTGTCGGGTTTTTTATAAAACTTCTTTTGCTTACATTGCCCAACATATGTAGTGCCGGCTTACAATGGAAAAAAAGAATGAAATGCCCAATACAGTGCCCTCCAACAGCTCGACAACGGAGAAAAATAATTTGGATGTGAAGTGCTCGTCAGGAACACAATTCCAAATACTCGCCTCTTCAATTGCAAAGTTTGTCCCACAAAGTTCTGCTGGTTCTATCGGTTCTGCCATCTCCACTCCACTTACGCCACGGTCGCACTGTATATTTGGATTTTTCTAGCATGAAGTAAAATGTTTTGTTTATTATAATTTATTATAAACGTTAAAAATCAACACAACTAACTAACTTACCTCTGCCATTGTTAAATTTAAATTTTTATATTCATTTCACAAAAACTATTTCATTCAAACAGCTGTTCAAACTATTTGCAAAATCTTGCAAGCGGAAATTTCTCCAGTAACATTTTGCAAGTTCTCTAACTTCCAACTGTCAAAAAATTCTCTTTTTGGCTCTCTCGCTGCAAGAGATTTAGAGTACGCAGACAACATTTTGCAAGATTTTGCAACATTTTGCGCAAAATATGTGTACGCAGACAGACCTATTATTTACTTTTTTGCATTTGGGTGTGGAGCGCAACTAGGTAGTCATTTAGTGAAAATACAAGAATAATTGCTAGGTGGCGTGACGTGACAAAAAGAGAGCTTTTCTGTGGAAGTACCAATATATACTTTTATGAACATTCTTAAGAACAATATCTCTTAAAGGATTTGGATAGAAATTTCTAAGTTAAATTTAAATTATATAAGATTTTTGTTTTATTTTTTAGTTTTGAGTATACACAGCAGTGCTGTAAATGAATCATTAAATTTTGAATTAATTCATGAATCATTCATGCACTCAATGAGCAAATTTTGGCACATTAAAATGAATTGAATGAAATTTGAGTCAATTCAAACGAATAAGGCAGAAATGAATTTCAATTTGTTTCCCAATTCAAATGGATTTGTAAAATGAATTGGAACTCGTTTTGAATTAGAAAAAATAATTAGCAATTCACTTCCAACTCATTTGAATCAATTGATATTTGAATTGGGTTTGTATTGGAATGGAATTGTCAGGTAGCGGCAGATTCGGAATTAAATTATAACGTATGGTCGAAAGTCCTTTCAAAATGGAAAAATGTTGATTATTTGCTAAGAGAAACTTACATTTGTATTTTTGTCAAATAGTGTGAAAATAGTATTAAAAGTGTGTTTAACAATAACTTTTTTTGTTTAAATAATATCATATTTGTGTGTTGTGGAAAATTTCTGTTTTAAAAATTTTCAATCGAATTTTAAAGATTTTAGCAACTTTGTATCTCAACAACATCTTTTGCTGTCAAAGCTGTGTTCGTTTACTCGAAATTCTTACTACTTTTAGTACAATTAGAAAATTGGTTTACTCTTGAATTTGATTGATTGCAACTCATTTTTGATTTCATTCATTTGAATTGCAATTAATTTTTCTAATTTATTTGAATAATTTCAAAATAAATTCAATTCAAATGAATCTGTAAAATGAATTGCAATTCACTTACACAAATTCATTTGAATTGGAAACGAATTGCAACTCATTCTACAAATTCATTTGAATTGGAAAACAAATTGAAATTCACTTCTGCCTAATTCGTTTGAATTGATTCAAATTTCATTCAATTCTTTTTTGCTGTGAAAAGAATTAATTAAAAATTTAGCTAATTCATAATGAATTAAAATCAAAAAAGAATGATTTATTTCTCTGATACACAGTTGTGTCTCATGCTAATACAAATACCGTACATATTAGCGCTTTTGCGTAAAAAAGTCCCCAATTTCTTTGTTTTATTTAAAAATTCTCTATTTTTTTTTTTTACATTTTGTGATATTAACTTTAATTCACCTTATAAAATTTGGTAATTAAAACGGATTATATTTTTTACTAATGGTTTAATTGAAAACAAAAATTGAGAGATTCTTTTCTGTGCACTTGTACAACATACATTTGCATATGTATATTTTTTTAATATAGACTTATAACCCCTTTTAGGAAATGACTTTTCTATCAAGCTTTTAAAAGTTGTTATGCCTCACGGATGATTATCCTTAAAAACTTATACAAATATACATATTAGAAGTCTGATACTTTGTTAACAGATTCAACATTAGATGCAAGTTTTACATATTTTTACATTTTTATTAAAAATCAAAAAAAGTAAGTTTAAATAGATATTTAAAGAAAGTTTATGTGAAACAAATTCCAGTAAGCACTTATGTACGTATATGAAATTGCTTTGCAAATGCAACGAACATAAGCGGATTGGGCAAATGACAAACAAATAATATATTTAATTTATTTTCTAATTTAATTACCAAGACACATATATATTTCAATGTAATGAGTATAAAATAAGACCATAATTGATTACTATAAACTTTTAACGAGTTTAAAATAAATTTTGAGTATAACAATTTATTTACTTGTTAGGTTAAAGTTTGTTTTACCCAACAGGTTGTCTGCCAGCCATAGAAAATTTTGTTAACCCACAATATATTTGAAATGTGGGAAACTCCTGTTCTAAATAAGTAATACAATATTTTTAAATACGTATTGTTTATAATACAGTGGGCTAATGGCAACAAATTCGGTAGGTAGTTTAAAACCACTGTTGCATTGTTAAAATTCTAATTCATAAGAACCAGAGATCAGCAATCTAATACCCTTTGTACACTTGCATACATTTCGGAGGAACGCATGGAAGATGTTGAAAATGTGAAATGCGCGTTCCCACTTGAAACATCTAACATTTACCATTAACAAAAAATGTCACCATTTCGGAAAAAAAACTTTTATTTTTTAAAATACTTTTTTTCTACAAAAGTACCAACATTTTAAGAGATAACACCAAAATGTTTTTCTAATTCATTTTGTTTAATAATTTAAGCAAAATAAGGCTTGCAAAAAGGAAAAACTTGAGAAATGGTAACGCTGCTTTCAAAGCAACTGCCATTTTGTCAGTGATGCCACAATAATAACAGAATTTATTGCCACTTTTCTAGTGATTACACTAAAAGAATCGAAAAATGTAAAAGGGAACAAAATGAGATAGTAAAATTCTGTAAAAATGTTGATTTTTAGCCCTATGTATTTCCTATGGGAAAATTCCAACATTTTCGCAAATTGATGTTAAATGTTATATGTTGACAAGTGTGAAAAGGCTATAAGGTCATTTATGAGTATGCGTATAATGTCGACGTCGCACTCATAAATATTTTTCTTGTGAGTATGAGTGAATCAGAGTAGTTAATTTGAAATGATTTCTACGCACTTATACTTACAATTGCTTGAGTCAGTATGAGTAGCGAAAAAACGATTCATTGCTGATCTCTGATAAGAACGAATAAGTACCCCAATCTTCTCACCACTTTTACCCGTAAACTCAAGAATTGCTGCAACAAAAATTGCAAGTCTGGACGATGACTAATAAAAAATCAACAAAAATGGCTGTCCATGTAAAATGTGCTCAAGATAAAGATACATCTTTAAGGATTAGACTTTTTTGTTTAAGGAATATACTTAAAATGGCGAGAACAGAACGAATCGAAACAATTCCTTCTAAAATTGTTAACGGATGGTATTAAAACAACAGCGATACCTTGTCATATTAAGAACATCTTATAGTCAAATCAATAACGATGCGTTATCGCCCCATTGATTTGATTTCTAGTATTATACTTCAGTTATTTGTGAATGAATAAGTACATTGTGTTTCCCAAGATTGTTCAGAGATTTGAGCAGTCTATGACCAACCTGGACTTAACCTCTAAAGAAGATAGTGCTCTAAGAGAGGCCTGGCTAAACGACATTATAAATAATCTCAAGCCCTTTGCATTCCTTCTAAGATATTTCCCACCACATATTAGCATAGCGTAAATCTCCGTCTGAGAGTTCGTAGCCTTTAGGCACAGGAGCCCATTATTCAAGCCCCAGTATTATTCGTATTATAAAAAAAATTTTAATGAAATTCTTTTATTTACGTTTTGCAAAAACTCTGTTATTAAATGAAATATTGTCAAATATTTTTATAGATGGAATTTTACCCTGTATTAACCCGATGTTTGGGTAAATATCGTGTAAGTACCAGGTTAATTTATTAAAATCATTCAACATATTGCATTTTAAATGCAGTATATGGCAGCAGCTTTACCGTTCAAAATTTTTAAAAAGGGGCACAAAAAGGGGATTTTCAAAATAAAAGTGGCACAAAAAGGGGAATTCTGAGAAAAAAAGGGGCAACTTTAAAAATAAGACCATTTTCATTTTTATTAAGTTATTTTTACTTAAAACATAAACGTTCCAAAAAATAAGCCTCTTCCTCTTTTCGAAAATTTCTCAATTTTGTTATATTCCTATCTAATTAGCTGTGAACTCTTTGAAAATGATTTTGTTCTTTTATAATTTTAATATTTTCTATTAAAAAATATGAAAAATTGGTATAGGGTTTTAATCTTATTTGATGTTTTCAGAAGCTACCAGCCAGATAAAAGGAAAATATACATAACAAAATTAGGCCATTATATATTGCTTAAATATGAATTACTAAGCTTAGCGTGTTTGGCAAATTTTTTTTTGTAGCATTTTAAATTTTGTAAATCCATTTTTCAAACAATACTAATTTTCTCTACTTTTTATTTTGTGGAGGCCTTTTAGCTTTTGACACATCCATATATAGTCGAACTTCACTATATTATACAGAACTAAATTTTTTTTCTTCTTTCGTTAATAAAAACTGGTATTTTAGTTCGATTATCGATTAACATTTGCTTCAATAATATCCTTATAAGGAACAGTTTGAAGACTTTTGCGTTAAGTGTTTAATTGCTTGTACGAAATAAAGTGCTGGAAAATAATCTGCTGGGCTACAAAACCTTTTGTGCTGCTTATTTAACTTTTAATTATCATATTTATTTTAAAATAAATGCTGCTACATTTTTGTCCACTAAAACGAGCGAATGTTGTTAAAATCATTATCAAGAAACTAAGATACTGCCATGCTACCTTTGCGCTTAGTTAATTTAATACCATATTTTTAGGTTATTTTACCTATGATTTTTTTGTGTGTAAGGAGATTATAATAATTTTTTTAAATTTTTTATATAGAAAGCTTCATTTTATAGAACTTCACTATAGAGATGTTCGAATGTACATATATATACACAGCGAAAATACACGTCTTGTTTGCAAGTTAATGTGTATGAACTGTTGCATATAATTTTACTCTTCACCACAGCTGAAAATATATATGTAAGTTCGTTATTATATAGTTTGTCATTCCATTTTTAATTTAACAAAATCGGTTACTAATTGATTTAGTAATAGACTTATAACCACGTTATAATTCCCAAAATAAGCGCTTTGTCACAATAGCGCCTTTATTATGAGTGATAGGTGGACCAAATTTAGTGCTGAAATTTCCTATTAGAAGAAGTTAGTAGTGGTACGATTTTTTATTAATGCATTACAGTGCTATGCTGTTTCTTTAGTTGTTATATAAGTATCTAATTTTCGAAAATATGCATCTATGTGTATTTATTAATAAGTTCAACATGGACTGCCAGGTATCTACTTTCAGTCTATTGGACCACTTATTGTTTTATAATGCTCATACAATCATATAAAAGCTGGAAGTTCAAAAAGGGGCAAAAGGGGCACAAAAACATACAAAATGATACAAAAGGGGATTTAAAATAAAAGGGCAAAGAAAGTGGCAAGGCATTAAAAAAGGGGCAAAAATGCGACTTTAGTCGCATAACGGTAACGCTGGTTGTATGCTATTGGCCTTTAACAAAACATAAATTTTCAAACCCTAGATTCTTTCGGCTCCCGAAATATGACGTCAAAAAAGATGTGAAAAATGTAAAAAAAACACAAAAGTCTCCCTACAAGAGGGGATAGAACATTTGAACTACGTAAGAAAATGTCATTTTTTGGGGTCTTGAGTTCAAAGGTTCTTATCTCGAAAATTAATTGAATTTCATTGAAATCGGCGGTCATTATGGCAAAAATGCGATTTTTCGTGATGGTTTGACGGGTTTTAACTCCTTTGTCTTTTTGGAAACATGTCCATTTAATTAAATTAAAAGTTTGCTTCGCAATAAGTTCGATTGTTAACGAACCCATACAATACTACTGAGTACTTTATTGCTGTAGTTATTGTCGATTCGCTCCACATTGTTCAATTTGTTGAGCAATATAAAAAAAAAACATATATATGGCTCAATTTTTTATTGATTATTGTTGTCATTACATTAAAAAATATTTATTTTGCGCAATATTAATCAAAAGACTTTAATTTATCCAATATATTGTGTCATCTACTAATATTATTACACCAACAGCCAATTAAATTGTACAGTATTCATTATTCAACAAAATAGTTCAAATGTATTGGCACCTTTAAATATTTTTCAACAACGTTTATACCCAACTTTTTGATAAATACCTCATAATTTACCCATTTCAACGGGTACTTACCATTTCACCCTTTTCTTATCAATCGGAATTTAAATTTATTTGAAAAAATTCATAAAAAAAATTAATCTATTTTTTTTAAATTTTATTTAAAAGCAACGTTTTTTTTATACAAGATTTACCTACCTCTATTAAAAGTGTTTTCCATATTAAAATATCTCGAAAAAAAAAATTATTTTACAGTTTTCCCACAAAATGTTCTTTTCACATGCCACACACTCAAATCTGTGTTTAACTAAGTACAAGACTTTTTTAAAGTGGCAAAAACTAAAATCAAATTTGACACCTCATCCTAAAAGGTACCGTCTCTAATCATGTGCTAAGCTTCCACATCCATATTTAAGAGGAATTTGTTAAAATGTTTTTGCAAACTTAAGGAAGAAGAATGAATCTACTAGAATCACATCATCGGCTAATTTGTGTGGACGTCGACGTCCTCTTTGTGAGTGGAGAAAAAGTTGTATGTACTTTCGTTTAGTTGGGGCTTGTAGCAAACCATTTAATACCCAACCGGACACTTTTGAATTTGCATGTTTGAAACTATTCTTTTCATTTATGTTGTTTTTTTTTTTATAATAGAATTGAATTAGAAGAGAAGGTTCCCGCAGAGGTCCAAGCCGATATATAATTTTCGGCGGCGGCGGCTTGAAGAAAACTAGCCGGCGGCGGCTTTAAGCCGGCTGAAGCCGATGTTAAATTAATTAATTTGTTAAATTTAAAAACAAACCTTTTTACCTTTGTTGATGGGTATAAAAAAAATAATATCTATTTTTTTGCTTAAAACATTTCTTACTGAATTTATATTTTTCGAGTATCTGTTTCTTGCTAATTTAAGAATCTCACAAAAAATATCCGCAATTTGAGACATCACATGTGCTTTGCCTTTTTTTTCTACATAAGCTTCTTTATTGCAGAATTTTTTGAAAATATTCTATAGGTAAATCCAAAATAACTTAAATGATAATTATAGTTGGAAAGCTCTTCATTTTCTGACCCTGATGAATTTTCTACAATTTTGCTCGCACTTTATGTAGAAAAATAACTTTTTATACCTATGAAGTTTGGAAAAAAAACTCTTAAGTCAGAAACTGTAGTGTTTCATATTGGTGAATTGAAAATTCTAGATTTGCCTTATTTAATTGACGAATTTTTAAAAATCAAATGATAGCAATTGAGAGCGTTTAAGATTAATACGCTATTTCCAGGTGACAAACAATTGATTGTGTAGACAAATTTATATGAAAAGCACTCAAAAAACTGAGATACCAAACAAATTTAGATAAACCCAATCAGAAAGTTAAAATGGATTTTTATACCCTCCACCACAATTAGTTGTGAAGAGCGTATATTAAGTTTGTCATTCCGTGTGAAACTTTTTTATTATTCATCTCAGACCCCATAAAGTATATATATTCTGGGTCCTTGAGTAATTCTAAGTCGATTTAGCAATGTCCGTCTGTCTGTCCGTCTGTTGAAAACACGCTCACTTTCGAACAACTCAAAAGAAATGAACAAACTTGGTGCCACATTGCTTGTAGTTATCCTAAGCAGTTTTGGATTGAAATCCAGCCAAATCGGTTCAGTTGGACCAGAGCTATGAATCTAAATGTGACACCACCACCTAAAAAAATTGATAATTTTGTTACAAAAAATAACATAAATGGTGGAACAAGGCACGGAATGAGATAAGATTTCGTAAAAAGTTGTTTTATTTGACTGGAAATAACATTTCGTGACGATCGGTCCATAATTTACCTTAGGCCCCATATAAACCCTACTACCGGAAAACAGTTTATTACACCTAAAACCATAATTAATAATGCTATCATAGCAGAAATTGGTACGTGATAGTTTTAAAGGACTAGAAATGACGCTGTGAAAATTCGTGATGATCGGTCAACAATTTACCCTAGGCCCCATATAAACAGTTTAGTCGCCTAAAACCATAATTAATAACAAATCGTCACAGTTTAAGATAATAATAATACATCATACAGATATTACTCCTTAAACATTCGAACTGTCGGTGGAGGGTATCAAAGATTCGGCACAGCCGAATATAGCACTCTAACTTGCTTTAACTTAAAACCTTTTTGCCGAACTTCAAAGTATATATTATAGTAAATAACTTCATAATGATACATGTAAAATTGTTGCGAAAATAACGAGATATGCATATTTTCAAAAAACAGGGTTGTAATTTGTTAATGTCTAACAAAAAAATGTTCGGCTAAGCTGGTTAAGTCGGCTTATAATCTAAGCCGAAACTAGCCGGACTTTTCGGCGGCGGCTTATGCTAAGAAAAAAACATCGGCGGCGGCGCTAAGCAGGCTTGGAGCCGATCGACTTGGACCTCTTTGTTCCCGTTTAAGTAAATTACAAACGTAAGTAAAACTAATACGTTTTGTTGATGAATGTAATTAAAAAAGGGGCACTATTGTTGGATTTAAGCTTTAGCCTCTAAAAAGTTTTCACGCTTTGTTGTTAAGTGCAACATTCCCTTTATAGATGTTTATACAAAAATCTATATTTATCTTTGCATGTTGGATGTACTTCACACTCTATTGCTTTTATTTCTATTTTCTCCCCCTCTTTTAAATGCTGCAGTACTGTGGTTTTACAATATTTGTTTGATTTTGTTCGTAAATAAAATGTTTTTTCTTTCATTTTTCTTTACTTTCTTACCACTCTTCCTGTTTGTTCGGCAGATAAAGTGTAACACTCAAGCAACGTGTTGACAAAGCTTGACAACTGCAACAGCTACTCTGGCAAAGAGTGGTTGTGTGTGTGGAAGTGTGTAAGTGTGTTTACATTTGAATAGGACACACATGTCAACACGCTGGAGTGGAAGTAAAAGACAACTACGTTTGACCATGGAGTTGTGTAATAAAATGTTATTTAACACTTGTTGGTTGAATTTACAAGGATCCCAATGGGATAAAATAAAACTTTTCCTCTTTACAAAAAAGCTCCTGTTTGTATACCAACTTGTAAATTTCTTTGTTTCTATTTTTTGTAATAGTCCTGACGTTCTAATACGATTTGCAAATTGATGTCTTTCTTGTTGCAACATTGTATGCAACGATATAAAAAGGAGTTTTTGATTAATCTGAAAACATGGTTTTTGCATACAAAACTTGTTTCTTTAGCTAGAAAAATTTTAACAAAGTTTTGAGGTAAAAAAAAGAAAAAATATTGGAATCTATTTTGCTAATTAATCTAGTAAAAAATCTACAAGTATTCATCAACCGTTTCGTAATAAAAATTTTCTGAGCAAACACTATTTTCTGGCCTTATTAAATCAATTAAACCGATATCTATATGGATCAGGCATGACCTGCAAAGACCTAACGAAAAATTCGACATACTACCAGAAGTCAAGCAAGGATGCTAGCTGTCACCTTTACTCTTTGGAGTGGCAACTGTGGATCAATAGCCCGTTTCTGTATTTCTCACATGGTAAAACTTTTCGCATGAAACGTGTGAATTGCAACAAAAATAGTGTGAAATGAAACAAAAAATGGCTTTTCTCACACAAGTGTTTCTGTATCTTTTTTTGCGAGAATTATCTGTCATTTAAATAATTTTTCAGCAATTATTGGAAGGATGCGAGAAAAAGTGTTTCTATAACAATATTTTGCGAAAAGTTTCTTGCAACAACTGTCAAAATAAGTCACATTTGAAATTGGTGGCGAGAAAAACAATATGTAAATATTTTGAATTTAAAATATGTTTATATACTATTTTTTTTAAATAAATAAAAAAATAGAAGGAATATAAATGATGAATGCATAATTTATATGATGAAATTAAACAAAAAACAATTGTTATATATTGTTATATTAATTTTTTTTAACCTTTTCTTGTTTTGGTTTTAATCAGTGTTGCCAGATAAATTTGTGTTAAAATCGTCAATTTCCTGAGAAAAAAAATAAAAAAGATCGTCTTTTTTGTTTTAAGAATCGTGCAATTTAAAATCAATTTTAAACAAATTTGTTTCGACTTTTATTATAAAATAATCAAACAAAAACATAGTTAAAGTTTAAAGGGATTTAATAATTTCATTAAATTTATATATTTATTTTGTTAAGCTGGAGGATCATTTTTTAAAAATTATTTATTTTCTTTAATCCGATAACAATTTAAAATTGTTATTTTTCCCTGGAAAAGTTACACAAAGGTATGAGAAAATATCATTTTAAACAAAAAATAAAATAAATATTTTTACAAAAGCAAAAAGAAACCAAGCTTATGTTGTTTTCTTTTCTACAAAAAATGTGACATTTTATTTAAAAAAAATGCAATTTGGTGTCTGTTTCTTAAAAATTTTGCTCCCGAAAAGGGTGGATTGTTTTAATCTAAAAATCTCACCCTTTTCGGGAGCAAAATTTTTAAGAAACAGACACCAAATTGCATTTTTTTAAAATAAAATATCACATTTTTTGTAGAAAAGAAAACACCATTAATAAAATAAACATATATCCTTTTTTAAAATAGATATATACATATTTACAAAAACCGAGATCAAAATGGAAAATTTTTAAATTAAATCAGCTTTGATAACAGTATTATAAATATTCTGGGTTTTTATGGAATTGATAGTGACAACGTTGTTTTATATTTATATCGTATGTAGTCCGAAATGGTATATTATTGAAATTTAACTATATCGGTTTACAAATGGCTGAGATATAAATCTTTAATTTACCTATTCCTATAATCTTTTTCTTTTTTACCTGAAATAGACTTAGTAGAATACCTGGTAGTTAAAATTGAAAAAATCGGTTCATAAATAAACGGGTTAAACCCAGTAAAATCTTCGCCTACAAAAAAATATGTTAAGTAATCAGAAACACATAAAAGCACTACATACAATTCTTCTGAAAAACTAATGAATTTTACAAGGGTTGTGCCAAAATGAACAAATTCAAAAGTAAGTAATTTTTTTTATCTAAATACATCCAGAAAAAAGGAGTTATCGAAGTTCTTATGGAAGAAAGCTACTTAATAACGAGTGAAAAAAGCTACCCATTTTGAAAAAGTTTTTACTATATTATTTTTTTTTTTCAATTTTCAAAGCCACAAAGTAGAAGTGTTTGAAATTTAAAAATTCAAGATGAATTTCTATAGAAAGTAACAACAAAATTATAAAATATTTTTGATTTTGTTTTTGCTTTTGCTTTCGTCACTTTTTTAGCAAAAATCATCAAAACGTCACTTTGTTAATATCGGAACAAAAAATCGTCAAGATGACGATAACTCGTCAAATCTGGCAGCCCTGTTTTTATTATATTTATTTCTTTTGTTGACGTTTCGCTTTTATTTGACTGGAAATATCCCAGTATAAACATAATTTGTTGTGTCTGTTTTCGCATTCAAATCAGGGGTGCCAGCTAATTTTGATACAAAAATCGGTATTTTTAAAAAATAAAATCGGCATTATCGGCACTTTAATATAAAAAAATCGGCTAAAAATCGGCAAATTAAAAATACCTATTTTAAATACAATAAAACCTATTCTTGCTTACAAATAAGAACAATTCAGAATTATCTAATGTTTATAACTTATGAAATTTCAAAAGAATCAATCAAAATAAACGTTTTACAAAGAAATTCTAGTTAAATATAAAGTTTTTCTTAACTTTCTTATAATTAAGTATATTCCATATACAAATATTTGACTTTAACATTTTTATTAAATCCGTTTTAATATTAATATCAAAACAGTTTAAATTATTAATTTTTAAATAATCTTTAAAAAACGAATAAATAAAATAAAATCTGAAATTTTTTGCCAAAAAGTTTGCAAATTTATTTAATTTTCCTTACATACGAATTGGCTATTTAATTTATGTACTAACATCGTCCTCAATTGCGTTATAATCTTAAAAAAAAAATATTTAATTATCAAAGTAATTATTATTTAAATTATATTATATAGTGAATATAAATTTATCTTACCTTTATTCTTTTGTAAGTATTTATCTATCCATTTTCAAACACAAATATGTATAAAGTGTTTTATATTTTCCTAATAGAAAAAGATATTTTAACTGAATTATTTTAGGTTTAAAAATTATTTATTTTTTAACTTTGGCCTTTAATTCTTCATAGTGGAATATTTTTCAAATAAAAATGTATTAACCCAACACACATTACAAACACTGCATTTAATATTTAATAAAACTAACCCGTTTTTCTTTAGTAGAAGCGCTGACTTAATAACAGTTGTCTCTTTTCAATGTTACAACTGTTTCAGTATCGCTTAAAGTTAGTGTAGTATTATCAAACAAACAATAAGTAATCGCCTTTTTCGTGTTGGTCAAAAAATCGGCATTTTTGGAGCAAAAATCGGCAAATCGGCACTTTGATAATATAGGGGCAAAAAATCGGCAAAATGCCGATAAATCGGCAAAAATGGCAGGCCTGATTCAAATACAGAAACACTTTTAGCTCATAAATCGAAAAACGATGGAATTTTTTGTTTCACACTTCATGTAAGAGCTATAGAAGGGAATACCAAGGAGGGTAAGCTAAAGCCAAGAAGATCTATACTATGCAGAAGTCATAAGACTAGCGCAGCTAAGGTGGAGAATAGGCAAGGGAAACTCATGTTACTTATCTTAGAACTACAAACATTAATTTGGTACTTTTTCAAAATTCTTACATTTAAGGGGTGAAACACGTATCTATTTGTGGTACGTTTTTTAAAAAACATTTTCCGCATTCACAATTTGAAATTTGAATGGGTGGACAAAATAACGGGAAATTAATGGCCTGTTAGTCGATAGCGAATGAAGACTTCGTTCGCTTAACTTACATGTAAAACAAAAACAATATTTTAAAATTTGTTTTTGTTTTAAATGTAATTTAAGCGAACGAAGTCTTCATTCGCTATCGACGAACAGGCCTTAACTTTCTTTCTTATACTTTTTCATTCTGCATGTGGTACCTTTTGAATTGTATTGAACTTAGAAACATAAAATTATTGGCGCAGGGTAATGAAAACCTATAAGTTGAAACATGGTGGTACTTTTTTATGGTCTTCAACTGAAAAATTTAAAATTTTCGTTAAAAATAAACCTAGAAAGATCAAGGTATACATGCAAGGACCTTATAGCCTTTTTACACTGATCAACATCTTACATCTACCATCAATTTTCCACCATTTGCGAAGATGTTAATATCTTTCCATAAGAAATACATAGGGCTAAAAACCAACATCTTTAAAAAATGTTCCTATCTCATTTTATTCCATTCTACATCTTTCGATTTTTTTAGTGTCATCACTAGAAAAGTGGCAATAAGTTCTATTATTACTGTGGCATCACTAACAAAAATAAGTTTGTTTTGAAAGCAGCGCTACCATTTGCCAAGTTTTATCTTTTATTGCAATGTTTTTTTGTTAAGTATTTGTAATATTTTTAAACAAATTGAACTTCAAATACATTTTTGAGTTTTCTTTTTAAATGTTGGCACATTTGTGAAAAAAAAACATTTTTAATTTAAAAAAATTTTTTTTTTAAAAATGGTGACATTTTTGTTTGATGGTAGATGTTAGATGTGAGCAATGTAAGTGCTGGTTCCCACAGGTCAAGTTTACTTGAACAGTTTTATTTAAATTTTCTTTTGAACTTGCGTTCACGTTCATGCACAAAATTAATTTTTGTTTTCTTTTCCTTCAACTTTGTAGCTTTTTATTATATTACGGATGAAATAAGAAAAGCAAAATAAAAACTGACTGGTACGGTCAAGTATGTCCCCCTTTCCATTCTCTTTACCCCTCTCTCCTAAAAGCTCAAGACTTGAAGAGTCAAACTTGACCTGTGTGAACCAGCACTAAACGAGTGTTTCACATTTTCTACATCTTTGATGGTAGATGTTAGATGTTCATCAGTGTAAAAAGCCTATTAGTGTATGGGAATCTTTCAGAGTAAACTTTTACGTTTATTAAAGGGCACTTTTTGAATTATTGTTAATATTGGACCTAAAATATGCAAGTTCTTGAATAATGCTGGTAATTGCTACACAAAGAAATATAGCTGTGTATAGATATCTATGATGTAAAAGCTGTTATATTAAAAAAAAACTGAAGGTAAAAACACTTAGGCCAAATAAACGTTGAAATAGGTAAATATTACTGTTAGGTACGAACGGTACGAACGGGCATTAATAGGAATCTATAAGAGCAAACTTTTTGGTACTGTTTCGTTCATTAACTGGGCTTTGTCTCTCAAAACTACAGCTTACAAATCTACAAGCAAAATACGTTAAAGAAACAACAATTTTAAAATTTTTATTATTTTTTCAAATATATTTTACTTGTAGATTGGTAACTTGTAGTTTTGAGAAACTGGGCCCTGGTCCTTTTTGGGTTTTTATTAATTCTGAACCAAGAAACATAAAATACAACATGCAGATTTCAAAGTAAATGGGAAACTATAAGAAGAAACTTTTTGGTAATATTTTGTTCTTTTACTGGTACTTTTTGAATTTTCCTAAATATTGGACCTAGAAACATACAATCAAACATGCAAAGTTCTGAGTGCATTAGAATCTATAAGAGGTAGCTTTTTGGTACTTTTTGTTGTTCTTAAACTGTCATTTTTTAAACTTCAGCTAGTATTGGACGAGAATGAGAATATATTAGAGGGAACTTTTTGGTTCTTCAATTGGTCCTTTTTGAATTTCTGTTCGAATTTGACCTAGAAACATAAAATTAAACATGCAAGGGCCTGAATAAATAAAAATCCATAAGCATAAAACTTTTTAATACTTTTTCGTTAATTATCCGGTACTTTTTGAACTTTTATTAATAATGAACCTAGAATCATAAAATACAACATGCAGAGTCCACAATCCAGAGTAAATGAGAGGACACTTTTTGATAATATTTTGTTCTTTTACTGGTACTTTTTGAATTTCTGTTCGAATTTGACCTAGAAACATACAATTAAACATGCAAAGTTCTGAGTGAATTTGAATCTATAAGAGGTAACATCTTGGCAGTTTTTTTGTTCTTCAACTGTTACTTTTCAAACTTCCCTTAGTACTGGACGAGAATGAGACTCTATAAGAGAGAACTTTTTGGTTCCTCAATTGGTACTTTTTGAATATCTGTTAGAATTGGACCTAGAAACATAAAATTAAACATGCAAGTGCCTAAATAAAGAAGAATCATAAGAGAAAAACTTTTTGGTACTTTTTCGTTCATTGCCCGGTACTTTTTGAATTTTTATTAATAATGAACCTAGAAATATAAAATACAACACGCAGAGTCCAGAATCCAGAGTAAGTGTGAAACTTTAAGACGAAACTTTTTGATAATATTTTGTTCTTTTAGTGGTACTTTTTGAATTTTTTATTAATAATAAACCTAGGAACAAGAAATACAGCATGCAGAGTCCAGAATCCAGAGTAAATGAGAAACTTTACGAGGGAACTTTTTGGTAATGTTTTGTTGTTTTACTGGTACTTTTTGAATTTTCGTGTATATTGCCCCTTGAAATATAAAATTTGTCCTGAGTATATGAGAATCTATAAGAGGGAACTTTTTTGTTCTTCAACTGGTACTTTGGAAATTTAACATGCAAGGTCCTGAGTGAATAAGAATCTATAAAAGGAAACTTTTTGTTTCTTTAATTGGTACTTTTTGAATTTCTGATAGAATTGGACCTAGAAACATAAATTAAAACGCTGTGTTCGAAAATAAACAGAACATTATTAAGCATTCAGCTCACACACCCAGAAACGATATCTATAGCTTTTAGTGTTTGTGTAGACGAACACAGCCCTTAATACCGTTCGTAACTATTTTCAACAAAGAGCCGAACATTATTTAGTGTTCTGTTCTTCATTAAAAACAGAAAAATTGTATTGATACTGTAGACAAATTTTAATGTTCTATAATGTTTCTTTTTTAAATTGATAAAGAAAAGAACAAACAAAATATTTTAGCAACTACCGCGGCACGAACAGCTTGTGTGTGTATTGTTTAAAATTATTTTGCTGGCTTTTTTTTCGTATGTGTATTTTGTTTTTGAAAAAAAGTTTTTTTTTTTTTTTACCAGCCAAAAGGGCGCTAAGCACAACAGAAACGAACGAATACTAATGAGCTGAACCGAACACAATGAAGTTTGTGGTTAAAAAAACCGAACTGAATTAAATGTTCTTATCTTTTTGTTGAATTGGATACGAACATTATTATTTCTCTGTTCGAAAGATGACAAAAGGGGAAACGTTATTTTTTTGAATTATTTGCTACGCAAACACTATTAGCGTTTGTGTTTTTCACAAATCTACCGAACCAAACACTAAGGAGCGATATTTAGTGTTTATTTTCGAACAGTGCTAAAACGTTACGTTATAATGTGCTAAATTCCCATTTCATACTATTGACAAACTGAAGTTTATTGTTGATGGGATAAGCTATTCCTATGCGCATTTCACTGGTTGCTAAGGCCAGATCGTCAGGAAACTTCATCCAAAGATTTTAGAAAAACTAAAGATATCATACAAATAAAAATATAAGCCCAAGTTTTACTTGTAACAATAACAAAGCTTAAACAAAAACAACAACAATGAACAATGAGTTTATCTTTTCTTACAATCCCGACCACAATTGGTTGATTTTTTGTCAACTCTAAATGTATGTAGTTGTAAGTGGGTAAAGAAAAAACAAAAATAAAACAAATTTCTAATCCAAATTTTTAATATTTTTAATTACACAGAAAAAATTATTGCCGATTTATTTTCAAACAAACGCTTGTTTGAAAATTTTTTTAATTTCTACAAATTTTTTTTAACTGATTCAATTAAAATTTTTGTTTGATTTTTATTTAACCAACAAAAATGTTGACAATCATTCAAAAATATAATACACGCGTGAAACCAATCAAGTTTTCATAATTTTGTATGAAATATTTAACGCTTTTTAATGTTGTCATCTTTTTGCATTTTTTTATTTGATCGTAAGCAACACTTCCTAATGTGAAATATAAGAACTACAACAAAAAACACATACAGTCTATTTTTGGACACTTTAAAAAAGAACAACAGTAAGAAAGATGAGAGGTTTGAAGCAAAAAAAAAAAAAAATAGCAGGTAAAAAAACGTTTCACTCTTTTTAAACAACAGAAACAACAACAACATTATAAGAAACAAAATAAATTGTTGGTTGGTTTCAAAGTTGGTTAAAAAAAACCCAAATCCCGTATTCAATTTTTTCAAACTGTTTGCTTAAATACATAAAATACAAAAATATAATGATGACGAAAAACATATCGAGTCGGTCTGTCGCCGTTTTTGGGTTACATTTCTTCTTCATTAGCAAAGGAAAGGATACAGCAACAGTGAGTGATGACGAAAAACATTGTGTGTATAAAAAAAGAACTTCGTTCAAAAATTATTCCAACAAAAAAATGTGTCTCAAAATGACTCTCAAAGCCAGACGGCCGCTCTGCTCTCTCTGCCATCATCTTCTAATACAGTGCCTGCTTGTGTGCGCATCATTGCTAGTGCAAAAACCTTTTTTTTTTTTTGATTTTGAAATTTAGTATATGAAATTCAGTAAACTTTTTGTTTGATTCAGTTAAATTATTTGTTTGAAAAAATCAGTGTTTTTTTCAATAAACAAAATGCAAATAAATTGTTTGAATATGCGAATTTGTTTATAGGACCGATTTCAGACAAAAAATTGTTTGATTCTACAAATTTTTTGTTTGAATTGGAAAAATAATTTTTTCTGTGTAGGCTTAAGTTCATCAAATTTAATTTTCATTAAACTATTTTTATGAAGAAAGGAATTTTACAACATGAAAATTAATTAAAATTTACTGATAATTTTTCATTCTTGACTCAATCTGGGCTCGAACCCAGGCGTTTTTACGGACAGGTTACCCTGACATGTTTCGATTGCAACCACTCAATCTCCTCAGAGGGCTTGCCGTTTAACACTCGCAGCCATCGACGACTGCTGACGTCATTAGTCGAGGAGATTGAGTGGTTGCAATCGAAACATGTCAGGGTAACCTGTCCGTAAAAACACCTGGGTTCGAGCCCAGATTGAGTCAGGAATGAAAAATTATCAGATAATTTTAATTAATTTTCATGTTGTAAAATTCCTTTCTTCATAAAAATAATTTAATGAAAATTAAATTTGATGAACTTAAGCCTAATAAAAAATATTAAAAATTTGGATTTAAAACCATAAATAGTTCAACAAAATAACCACAATACTAATTATTGTTAAAGCTAAGGCACGAGCTCTATGTTTGCATTTGTCCTTTAAGTTGTGCTGAAAAGGTCAGTAAGAAAAAGAAAGACAAAAAAAAAAAATGGAAAAAAAAACGAAAACAAAATATATACTTTGAACTTCAAGAAGAATTCTTGACAAAAGTACGAAAAAACAGTAAAGGAAGAACATGTAAAATAAATTAATTAATATCAGACAATTTTAATTAATTTTCATGTTGTAAAATTCCTTTCTTCATAAAAATAATTTAATGAAAATTAAATTTGATGAACTTAAGCCCAATTAAAAATATTAAAAATTTGGATTAAAAACCATAAATAGTTCAACAAAATAACCTCAATACTAATTAAAACAAATTTCTTTATTTTATTTTGCAAGTTCAGTTTTATTTACACTGCCACATGCATATTAGTTATTAAAGCTTTTCTTTGGATTCAAAAATTAAGGTTCTGGGGGAATGATAATCTGTTAGAGCGATCTTAGCGGTATTTTTTCCTTCCTCAACTGGTAGTTTTTGAATTTTCTATAATATTAAACCAAGAAACTTAAAATTAGGATGCACAGGATTATAAATGTATGAAAAACTATAAGAAAAGACTTTTGTTTTTACTTTGTTAATACACAGAAACAGAAATTTTGTCCACGATAGAAAGGGAGATGCTAACTAAGAAGCGTGTTAAATGCTAGTATTTACTAAATGCTTTAGAAACCAATGTAATAATGAACTTTACTATTTAATCTTACTTTGTAACTCTGTTCTATTACCATTTTTCTTTAATAAATCATTAAAAATAGCAATTCCGCTTGAAGAATTTTGCTTTTAGGCTCGTCTTTCGGAATTTTCGATCTGAAATGCGTTCTGTAAAGTGGTTGTATAATTCAGAAATTTGGTTTAATGTAAATTTATAAAACTATCTGGGAAAACTTATAAGGGCCATTATTATAACTTGGCGTTAGCTGTTATCCGACAGTTAACAGACGCTTTTTGACAGATAACACATTATTATCTGTCAATTTAATCTTAACTTTAGCTAACTTCAAGTTGTTTTGCAATTCATTGCAAAAATATAAAAATAAAATTCTTAAAGGTAAACAAAAAAAAATGTACCCCCAAGAAAAAATAAATATAGATATACATATCATATAATCTGAACCACCTGTGTTTAACTTTTTAAAAACAATCATACCTTTAATTAATAATAATATACTTTTTTTTTCGTTAAAATGGTACTCTTAATTAAATGTGCTTTTTATTTATTTAGTTGGGTTTTATTTTTGATCCAATTCTGATTCACTGTGTTTAAAATTTATAGCTTTTTTGCTCCATTTAAAAACACATGTTTAATTAAAATAATTTTAATTTTCAGCAAACAAAATTTTAAATAAATTGCAATGCAATTTTTTTTCTAAATAGCAAAAAAAAAACGTCTAAGCAACTGTCGGACAAACCACTTTTTAACAATTTATTCAGCATTTACAGTGCATAAATATTTTATAAAATAAAATTTAAACAAATTCCAATCATTTCAAAATGCTGGAAAAACTCAATGGCCCCCAAATGATAATCAGGGTTTTTTAGCTTAAATATCTATTGTTGTTGCAGTTTAAAACACTTTTAACAATCAAATTCTGGTTGCCACTTTAAAATGTTTCAAAAGCTATTATTATCATGATGATGCATGCACGAACATGCATTCATATGATGGTTATTATGCAAAATACTTGCATTGAATATTGAATGGGACATTTAGAGTTAATGGCTTTTAACAAAACTTTTCTACAGTTAGTCAGATTTTTTCATTGTTTGGTTAGTGATTTATGTAGTTTTGAACTGGTGGGCAGTTTGGTTGGATAAATATCAAATAATTTGCACGGGTGAAGGAAGACTTTTTTTTATAAATAATTGTACTAAACCATTTTCTCTATAACTAAATGATTTTTTTGGGGGAAGAAAACTAAAATAATACTAATTGCTACAAAATAAGAAAATAACGATTAAAAAAATACAAATTTTATTTTGATCCTACATTAGAAACACATACAAATTTAAAATTATTTTCTTACAAGTATTTCATATGATTCAACTTTAACCTCACCACCACCATAAGGCAAATACAAACAGCCATGTGAAGGATGAATTTTTCCAATGCACATGCTGCCCTCATGTTCAGCACGGCCAACATACAAAGTTTCACCATCACTGGTATTACCAGCGGGTACAGCTCCTGGTACAATATTACCATTTTCACAATGGGCCCACATGAAACCAGCACCAGCTAAAACTTGGAAATTATCTACTTTATGTTCTGCGCTGCCGAAAGCCACGTAAGCACCTCCCTTGTTAGGGATAACTTTAGCAGGCAAGAGATCTCCATCCTTGAAAACACGGCCAACATAAATAGGATCACCATCAGCATCACGGCCACCTACCAAAGCATCCTCGGGCATGGAAGCGGCAGTAGCAGCAATCCACTGATCGGGCTGTGTTAAGACCTCATATTCGCTTAATTTAACTTCTTCCTCACCATAAGGAATATACAGGCAACCATGAGAGGGGTGAACTTTGCCCACAGTCAAACTACCTTCATAGTGACCACGGCCAGCATACAAAAACTCACCATCGGCAGCACGACCGACTTTAACGGCTGCTGGAGGTACATCGCCATTAGCAGCAGGAATCCACTGATAGCGTAAACCATTTAACACGTCATAATTGTGAACTTCAATTTCTTGGCCACCAAATGACACGTATGCTTTGCCTTTGTTCGGTACAACTTTAGCGGGCAAAAGATCGCCAGAGTACTCGGCACGACCAATATAAATGGCATCACCATCAGAATCATGACCAGCAACAACGGCCAAAGAGGTTATAGCTCCATTCGCACAAGCAACCCAATTGTGTTCTTTATAAATTTAATTCAAGATGTATTCATTTAAATTTAAATAAACTTGTAAAACATTCTTACCCATATTTGCTTAAAAAAAATTATTATTCTAGAGTTATTAGCGTTAATGACTTTTGTTATGAAATGCTTTTTCCAGACTAAATACTTTGAGTCACTGGTCTACCAACGTACAGATATGGGTTTGAAAACGAAAGCAGTGGAAAATACTTAATAAAAAACAGTTTTATCATGTGGAGTATATTTTCGTAAATGCACGAATGTGTTTTTAGTCATTCTAAAGATAACAAACAACCGATAACAGTATTTAAGAGTAAATAAAAATTCTTTTATAAACAGTATTTCTAAGAAAATAAATATGTACTTACCTGCATAAAGGTGTTTTTAAATTATCAAGTACAATATTTGAATTGTGTTAGACAAATAAAACTACATATATTAGAGATCAAATGCGATAATATGTTTGAGTAGTATTCAATATCAGCGAAAGCGAAAGTTCTTTGAAATGGGCGTAAAACGAATTCAGTGAAAATGTTTAACCCATTGGCGGCATTTAATATAAATGGTAGAATTCTAAAAGCTTAGCAAATTCGATTATATTTCCGTTCAGTATAATCTATATACACTGAGTGTCATAATTATTTTGCATATTAGAAAAATAAACTTTTTAGAAGAAACTTGATTGACATCCATTTATTTATTATATTAAAAAGGAATTTCCTTTTATTAACGTTTAAGGAAAAAGGCAAAAAACTAAATTGTAAATAAAAATTTTGAACATCTTAATTATTATACTCTTTATACGAGATTTTAGAAGAATTTAGTGCATTTTTAAGGTCACAAAAGTATTTTGCTTTTTAAAAATATCAGTTTGTTTTAGCGTATAACAATGGATATGTCACAGTTAATACTTTGTGGCATAACCGTTGTTTTTAGAAACTGCAGCTTATCGTCGTAGTATAGATTCCACCGAATTTTGTTACTTTTCTTGAGGTATTTTTCCACATTCTTGTAGCAACACTTGTTTCAACGTAGTTTTCGAAGATATGTGGAGTTGACGAGCATTTTATCAACACTCGCGTTAAGGTTTTCTTTAAGAATTGACAGATACACATGTCGGTCCATAATTCCATCCATAAAGATAAGATTTCCAACTCCAGAGGCTGGCATGCAGCCCCAAACCATAACAGACCTCATCCATGTTTTACTGTCGGATTTCCAAAAGAACCTGTGGTTTTATGCTGATAAGCGTTTTTTTCTTGCTACTCTTAACTAGATTTTCTTTTTTTTGACGACACCTCTTAAACATTTGCGATATAAAAAAACTGTTTTACCTTGGTCATGAAGGTGCAATATGATTTTCCTCTCGGCAAAACTTTTCTTTTCTTTCGGCATTTTAATTAGATAAATAATAGCAAAATACCACGAAAATTTTATCCTATTCGAACGAAAATATGATTAAAAAGTGTAAACGATGCAAGCCCATAAAAAATGTAAAAATTTATGATAATATTTGCACGGATAAGCTGATTTTTTTAAAAAACAAAATACTTTTGTGAGTATAGGGTCAAAATAGTTTTAATGTCAGAAAAAGGCCATGAATTTTTAGGATATTTACGTTGTAACACATATCACCTACGTAATAAATGGACTATTTTCTCAAAAATTAAACAACTTGTACTTCATTTTGTGGAATGTATTTAACCTTTATGGAGTAAAAAAATATGCAAAATATTTATGAGACACAGCCTAAACGCCTGAAGCTAAGAACTTGAAATTTGGACCAGAGATTGGTCACTCCTCAAGTCGACCTACTAAGACGTGATTTTTGGAAATTCGAATGTTAAGGGGGTAAAAAGGGAAAATTCGGTAACCTTATATTTACAAAACTAAAAGAGATACAAAAAAAAAAAAAAAAAAATGTAATACTTATCGTTGTTCTTTAGAAAAATAAGCGGACAGGTGTCTGGTACTTTTACGAAATTCGGCCCTGTTAGGTAGTAAACGGGTAAAACTGAATTTTGGCACTTTTTTGACACCCCATCAATCTTTTGAACCAATAAACTTAGAAACAAAGTTTATACCACATTCGAAACTTATCAAAAAACTACGAATACACATTTGGTGCTTTTTCGAAATTCGAACATTTAAGGTGTGAAAATATACTGAAATTTTTAATACTTTAATGGGGGAGAAAATAGTACCAAAAAGGGCGAATACGGGAAATCTGATATTTTACTTTAGCTTTTTGGTTCTACAACTAGTCTATAATAATCTTATTACCGGGCTCATCTATTGTTTAATTTATACAGAATAAACAAAAGAAAAAAATAGAAACTGGGAATTATTTCCTTCCGAAGGTAACTATATATTATATTCAACATTTTTAATTTTTTCGAATTAATTCTATGAGCTAAATTTCAGTTATGTATTTTATAAAGCTTTTTTGTAATAGTTCTATTCCTTCAATTTTTCAGAAATGACTTTATACACTACCAGACTATTATATTGTATTTTCTTGTTACATTTTACCTTAGCCTTCCTTTGGAAAGCAATGAAGTATATTGAATGTACAGAAAAATTTACAATTATTAGACACCAGCAGAATGTAATGCATTTTCTGGCCCGCTACGGCCGTCGTCAGCATTCTTTGTGTCTCACTGGATAGTGTTACTTTATAAATTTAATGTATTTAACTCAACTATTTTAACAAATAGAAACTGGGAATTATTTCCTTCTGAAGGTTACTTAATATTATATTCAACATTTTTAATTTTTTCGAATTTATTCTATGAGCTAAATTTCAGTTATGTATTTTATAAAGCTTTTTTGTAATAGTTCTATTCCTTCAATTTTTCAGAAATGACTTTATACACTACCAGACTATTATATTGTATTTTCTTGTTACCTTCAGAAGGAAATAATTCCCAGTTTCTATTTGTTAAAATAGTTGAGTTAAATACATTCAATTTATAAAGTAACACTATCCAGTGAGACACAAAGAATGCTGACGACGGCCGTAGCGGGCCAGAAAATGCATTACATTCTGCTGGTGTCTAATAATTGTAAATTTTTCTGTACATTCAATATACTTCATTGCTTTCCAAAGGAAGGCTAAGGTAAAATGTAATTACATTCTGCTGGTGTCTAATAAATGTAAATTTTTCTGTACATATAATATACCTCATTGCTTTCCAAAGGAAGGCTTAGGTAAAATGTAACAAGAAAATACAATATAATAGTCTGGTAGTCTATAAAGTCATTTCTGAAAAATTTAAGAAATAGAACTATTACAAAAAAGCTTTATAAAATACATAACTGAAATTTAGCTCATAGAATAAATTCGAAAAAATTAAAAATGTCAAAAAAAAAAAAAAATTAAATAAGCTACTTCGTAACTTTTCTAGCCAAATAAATGATTATTTAAGCAAAAACTGTACCTCAGGGTTCGTAATTAGGCCCGTTATTATATATTATCTACGCAAACGATATGATGAACCAACTATGGAACTGCACAGCGTATGTATGCCTACGCAGAAGACACTGCAATTATTGTAGCGCATAAAAATCTAAATGCCGCTTGTCAAACTATGCAAAGGCGACTTGGTATTGTGTCTTAATGGTGCCACGATAATAATCTTGTTGTTAAAGCAACGAAAACGAAGCTTATGCATATTAAACCCCGACATATTTTACACACAAATATCAAATATATGCTGTTTCATTTCAGCAACTGCGCATCCACAGTAGTGCTAAGGCAAGCGTACTTCTCTCTCGCCGAATCTTACCTAAGACATGGCATAACTGCATGGGGAAACGCAAATTCTATACGACAGCTGCAAAATACACAAAATAGACTACTGAAAATTCTGCAAAAGAATTAAAACGACAATAATAACATTAGAAACAAAATAGCACACACACTACTAGCAATAGTTTAAACCATTACTTACCTAACAGCAATATCAATATTACAACTAATTCAAGCAGCAACAAAATACATTACAACAGCGTCAATAATACAGGAACCTACTGTAACACAAGCGAAAACCTAGCTAAAAGTCTAAACGTCCTTAATGTAAGAAATATATAGTACGCAACCAATGAACTTTTTAATGATTCTCGTTTCCTACAAGCGATCGACACACAACACAAGATCTCGTGCAGCCGGTAGACTTAAAGTCCAAAAATATAAGCACAATTACGGAATATACACCCTAAAGGTATCTCTGCCAAAAATAATGAATAAGTTGCCAGCAGATATAAAAAGGACTACTTATATATATAAAAGAAGAAAATTGATAAAAATAAATTTTTTAAGTTCGCAATGAATTAACATTTTGAATATTAAATAGATTGCACTTCTGCAGCCAAGCCCCGAGGCTTCGTAGATTAGTTCCTATTTAATATTAAAGTTAATTACTTATTGCAAAATTATAATGTTAAGCTGCACATAAGTACTTCTATCATTATTATTGTCAATAAAGTAAATGAATTGAAGAAAATACCTACTGATGTCGTTGTTGGTGGTGTTTTGCTTGGACAATTTGCTTTCACAATCTGAAGTGTTTGCACAATTTTAATTTTGTATGGAGGCAGCTTAAGATGCAATTATCTGCAATGTTGTATTGGAAATGTACAATTGGACGGAACAACGACGAGTCGAGACGGGTGGTTCATTTTTAATACTCTACTAGTTATTAAAAAATATTAATCGCACATTTTAAAATGTTTCGACTTAATTTTATTTTGTACACCAGACGCTTGATATGGGCATTTCCGTCAAAAGGTCCACCGTGACCGAAAATTTTAAAGTTATTAAAAGCTAATTATTTTACGATATTGTTATAGAGAAATATTTAGATTTTACTAATTTTATAAATTCACCCATAAATTTGTTCACTTAGATGAATAATTCAGACTGCAAAATTGTGCAAACGTTATTTCTTATTTGTGAGAATCTTTTATTGTATGTTTTCTTAAATATTGTCTTCTTTAAAAGAGGTGATATTTGATAAAAATTATTCAAAAAAATTTCCTTACATGGTCTGTTATCTAAGGAAGAGTTAAAAGAGAGATATGTTATTCGGATTAAAGGTTAATTTTTATTTTGTTTTAATTATTATTCAGTTAAATTATTATGGAAAAAATTTCACGTTCGAAATGTCACGTATCGACCCAGATTTTGGCTTAAAAAACATATAGAAGATTTTGGAATCAAACCAAATACATTTTAATGTTACATTGCTACGTAAAATTCTGAAAGTAGTTTGACTAAAAAACTGTGCCAGGTTTCGCTGAATTACGCCTTTTTATACATGGCTACAAAAACTACTTTCATTTTTTTCATGTTCGAACCGCTACTTCTTTTGCCATTATCTTTGAATCGCGCCCTCCATAAACTTAAGCATAGATAACAGTGCTTTCTTAGTGCTATAATTTAAGGGTTAAGAGAACGTAAAAATATTTGTTGTTTTAAATGTAATTGTATTTTTGATGCGTACGACTGTCACGTTCAACACTTTGGATTTACCCATATTGACAATTTTGAGACCTCTATATCAATAAAATTTTACAAAAATATTATGTATTTACTTTTGATACAATATTCGTTATACAGGGTGGGCCATAAGTAACTGAACATTGTAGTTTTGATATAATTTTTTTTTATTTTGTAATTTTTTCTTTTGTTATTGTTCAGTATTAGAATCAAGATTTGGGAGATTTAGTAGCCATGTATACGATTGAGGAATGAGCAAAAATTGTTGAGATTTATTTCGCTAGTCAAAATTCAACAATTCAAGCCCAAAGAAAATGAAAAAAAAAATTTTTTTTAACACTAGTAATGCACCATCAGATAATCTAGAACGCAATCTAGTCGCTCGTTTTTCGCCATTGGGATCAGGGTTGTCAGATGTGGCGATTTCTCGCCAAACGTGGCGATTTTCAAACTCGTTTGGCGACCTAATTTTTGATTTGGCGAGATGACGATTTTAAAAAAAAAATTGGCGATTTTGTTGGCTACTTTTGATGAGCTATGAATTTGTTATGAAATTCGTAAAATTCAATACTTAGAAATAATGTTATTTTAATTCTCGTATTTTTATGAATGAAATTTCAGGCATTCATATGTTTGATAGGTATTGAAGGTATGTTCAAATGGCTGATGAAGTTAATGAAAATCTTCTAGAAAATAGGAGTTATAAGTTACAGTTGTTTTCGGTTAATTGAGCCCCGTTTTATTGCACTAAAAATTATGGAACGAAATCATTCAGTATAACTATCTATCTAAAAATACCCGTTTATTTGAGTTCCGTTTAATTGCGTCACCCGCTTAATTATTTCGCAAAAGAAGACCGCATTTCGAAAAAAGAGCAAATGTTTCGGTTAATTTCCGTTTACTTAATGTGTTTTTGCCTCCACAAAAGTAAAAAAATTATTTTGTGGCAAGAAAGATTGTACGATGAACGTACCTGATTTTTATTTTGTTTTAAAAAACCTAAACCATTTTTAACTTAATAAATAAAGCATTGAGTTTTATTTTCGATCTACACATGGGTGTTTCGCTTTATTACACATCTTGCTCAATTAAGCGATTTTCGTCGATTGCGATTGCGTCGGCTATTCAATTAACCGAGTACTGCTTAATTGAGTTCCCGTTTAATTGCGTCAAAAGTCGTGCATTTTTAGAAACTCAATTAAGCGGAAATAACTGTTTACACAGAAAAAATTATTGGCAGTTTTTTTTCAATTAATAGTGATTTTTGAATTTTAAAATAAATTTGATTACGTTCTTAATTGATTGAATTAAACAAAAATATTTTTTTTCAATTAAAATTTTACTTGATTTTAAGCTTAATTTTAATTATAAGTTTAATTGAATCAATCAACTCGGTTGTTTGAATTGAACACTTTGTTGCTTTCTCCTTGTTGCTTTCCTCCCTCATCAACAGTTTGCGAAAAATGTTACAAGTGCAACCAACATCTTTATAAATTTATTGCCTTTGCCCTTACATGTACATACACACATGTTTTTGTCATCGAAAAGAACAGTAAGCGTCGCGTGCAAAAAATAACTATTAACAAGTAAAAAATGAACTGAAATTTGTTATAGACGAATTACAATTATGACCACCAACAATGTCAATAATGAGCCTACATACATATGTATGTATATTATGCGTAAAATAAAAAATCGCCTTGTGGCTGACCACAGTGTTGACGGTGGTTATGGTCGCAATCGAAATTTGGTGTTTATTTTCCTTGTTTGTTAATTCTTGAACTATTTTTGGCGTCATTTCATGTTGTGCGTTTAAAGTGAATAGGTGAAAAAAGGTACATACAGCCAAATTACACAACAAAAACAGTTTTTTGTTTTCAATCTTGAATACCCTGAAGAATCAGAGTTATTCTACAATTTTATACAAAGTTGTATGTATGAAATTCCTCTGTCAAAAAAATCTTCCAAAATTTGTACAATTAAGCATGAGCTATTTGAATTTAACAAAAAAAACAAGTTATTTTTAAACCATATTTAAATAAAACATATATTTTAAATATTATTATTTTGCTTCATTTAACCATCAACTGAATTGATTTAACAAACTTATTCAATTAACAATTTGTATTTCAAATACACTGTTTAATTTATTCAATTAAAAATTTAATCGATTTAATGCAAAAAGTCAATCACTGTTTTAATCAATACAATTATTAAAATAATAAATTTTCTGTATTGTAATCAATTACGTTATTAATTCATTCAATTAAAATATTGATATTTTTTTAATTAATTTGATAATGCATTCAATTAAAATATTGTTTAATATTAATAATTTTTTCAATTATTTTTGTAATTAAAATGTAAAAACTTTTTAATTGGAAAAAAATCCTTGTTTTGCAATTTTTGCAAATTTGAGTAATTGGTATAATCATTTCGGTGATAGGTGCAAAATTAAACAATTTTTTGCTTGTTTCAATTATTTTGGTGATCAAAACCGTTTTTTACTTTTTTTCTGTGTATGAATGGGAATAGTACATGTTCACACAGAAAAAAATCAATGTAAATTCGTTCAAAACAAGGTTGATTTTACATTTTTCAGTAGTGATTTTGCTTCATTGTTGTTTCATATTAATTTAACATGATTTTACAATAACTTGCGAACAACATTTTTTTTTTATGTAGAATCAAATTGGTTGGAGTGTGACATAACAGTGTGAAGACAACATATGCATTTATTTAAGAATAATTTAAAACACTTACCCCTGTAACACATGTTTCACTTATTTTGTATCTCCTTTGTTAACAGAAGCATCAGCAGAATGGCCCGATATCGTTTTCGTCATCATTCTACTTTGAAAACTTGATGTACTATTTAAATAAATTATTTTAATTAAATGAATACGGGAATTGTCTTCTTTTTATAATATATTTTAATCATGAAAATAAAAAGATGTACATACTTAAGTGTGTATGCATGTTAATTTAACAAGATAAACTTTTGATTTTAATATAAAACAGGTTTTTATGGATTCAATATTGAACAATGTTATTTTCACAGTGAATAATATTAAATAAACGTGATTTAAGATTATTTTAATATTTTTCATTTAAAATTAATATGAAATAATGATAAATTTAAATAAAGGGCATACTTTTGCAGAAATTTACCATGATTCTCAAACAACATTTCGCCATGTTATTTTAACATTGGTATTTTTTTCGGTGTGTTGCTTTTCTTTTGTACTTTCGCTGAATAAATTTAATACCCTCACAGTGTAGTCCAAATAAGAAGACAAAAAGCGAGTCTTGCCGGTGAAGCGTTTTAGATATAATAAAACTATTGTAAATAGTGCATTTCTAATATTTATTAAGTACTGGCTGCAAAAATTATTTTTTTGTTGCTTTAAGTAGCCACTATAAATTATTTACCTTGCCTTTTTTGTGTTTACTAACTATTTTTATTTCGTTCTAAATAAAACTTAAGCATAATAATTTCAAAAGGTTTTGTTATTCGTGCTAAATTCCCAGTTTTTATTCTTGATAAAAACACTTGAAATTTATTGTTGATGGGATAAGCTATTCCTATGCGCATTTCACTGGTTGCTTAGGCCAGATCATCAGGAAACTTCATCCATAAAGATTTTAGAAAAACTAAAGATATTAAACCAAATAAAACTGTTAAACGTATAAGACTTATAACAGTTCTACTTGTAACCATATCAAAGTTTAAACAAAACACATCAACAATAAACAGTGGGTTTATCTCATCTTACATTCCCCACTTAAGCATAATATATATCATGGCGCCTTTTTTTTGAATTTTTGGCGTATTTTAGCGATGCGGAACTAATTTATTTTTTAGGTTATAAAAAAAATATTTTTAATAATTTAAAAAATATGTATTTTATTGTCAAAATCTGGTAAATAAATGCTTTGGCGATTTTAGCGATTTTTGACTTTGAATTTGGCGAAAAAGGTCAAAATCAATCTGACAACCCTGATTGGGATCTGTTAGTGACTTGTCTCTGAGAAGAAGACCGCTTGAAGAACGAAGCTAAGATAATATCTAACAAGTTCGTAAGAGCGTTAATGAGAGCCTTTAAACATCGATTCGCAAATGCACCACTCCGCTTTCAATGGAACTGCGGAGAATGAAAAAAAATGTTACTGTTTTCTTGCAAGACATATAAAGTACATGAAATTTAGCCGCAAGACTTTGCAACCCGCTTAAAATTTGTTAAAGGTTTACCGAATTATTAGCAGATGTTCTTATTGCCCACCCTGTATATTGTAACTTATAATTATTTCATTAAGACTGTATTTAAATTAATCTAAGTCCAACAATTTAGCTTAAATTGCTTCATAAAACAATTATTAAATTGAAAAAAACCCTTAAAGCACACAAATCTTTCTCAAACTTTTAGCGGAAATTTGTTTGATCTCGGAAATTACAAGCTTTTTTCCGCTTTTTTTTAAATAAATTAAATTAATTAAATTAAATACCCCAATCAAATAACGTATATTACGAATTTTTTTAAGCATACAAATAGGTTTTACCCTAATAACCACTTATGATCAAATTCAAATTTTTATGTGTCAACTTAAATTGGTGCTCACATTCCTGCATAAGATTTTATTCTTCTAATTAAATTATCTTATTTCACAAAACTCTTGCACTTATTTCATTCTCAATGGACCCAATTAAACTTTTTGCTCTTTTTAGTTTCACTTCATTTAAATATAAAAGTTAAAAGATTCTCAAAAAGGTAAGAAGCCTGACTGCATGTGGTAAAAAGCTTTTTTTTTTAAAAATATTTTAAAACTAATTTGTTTTTTGTACTTGCAAATTTCCAGAAAATTATGTTAACTGTGTGTGGACATGAAGAAAACTTTTCATATTGTCAAGCACACAAATTATTTTGTTCAACTTTCAATTTCAAGTAAAAAACTTTGAAAAAGATTTGGGTAAGTAAAGAAAAGGTATCAAATTAACTTAATTTTTCAGCAGAAGAAGTTAGATAAATTGTATCTGTTAAAAAAAGAAATTTTAAGAATATTTTAAAAAAGTGCTGAATTTCTTTTACATTAAATGATTTTTAAATTAAAATTATTGGTTAGAAATCAATATCAGGGCCGGCGTTTTGAGATGGAGATTAAGTTTAAACTTAGTTTAACGTAGCATGAAATTCGAGTTTTTCCGACGAAATGTTTATTTAAGAAAATTTAAGAAAAACTAAGCTGTTCCGTCAAAATTTTGTAAACAAAATTCGTAATGGTGGCACAAATCTGTTTACAGATTAACTTAACCTAGTTTAACTGAGATCTCAAGGACCCAGTGTAATTAACTCTATGTAAAATATATGTCTACCTTCTTCAAGTCAAACGCATTGCCATTTCAAACTTTGAAAAAGTCTTGTCAATTTAAATAATGCGCTAGTTGCGTTTCTTTGCATATTATCTGCTGCAGATAAGATAACAGATAACTAAAACCGCTAGGGAAAAAATACCGAAAATTTGTGATTACTCATACTTTTTACCAAAAATAAATTTTTGGGCTGACTTTGGTAAAGTGTGCAAGGTTGCGTTTGGGAATACGTAATAATATTGCGCTGTAAAGCAACATGCGTTTAGTTAACCTTTTTTATAGAGAAATATTGGGTGCAATAACTAAAAATGCCTAATTACACAATGGTTTGTGTCTTCAATAACTTTTATAACACTTTGCAGCGTAAAAATCTCTAATATATTCTCACTTATTTAAATTAACCATATTATGGTTAATTTTGACCATATTATGGTTACTTTGGTTAATTTTAATCACATTATGGTAATTTTTAACAATATTATGAATACCTGCATATATAAACATTGTTAAAATCTAACCATAGTATGTTTTTTTTCAATTCCCTAAGCTTATACCGCGAAGCTCTACACTTGTCTACAGGAAAGAAACCAGAATTTCTGGCGGGAATCGAACCCGCAACCCCGTCACTAATAGACTAGCTCACTACCAACTAGCCTACCGAGGCACTCCAAGCGTGCAAAAGCCCCTTATCTATTATGAGTTGCTTGATCGAACCAGAAGATCAGAGACTACCTGTATCGATTCCCTGCGGGAAATTTGTGTCAATTGGTTATCCCGTGATAAGTGAAATCAGTTTTATAATAAAAAGGAACGAATTGTGATAGGTTAAAAGAGAACATATCACTTAACTGGTGATAATGTGCTAAAAGAGCAGTTACTCCAGAAGGTAACTGACAAACAACTTGTCACGTAACTGGATTTTGTGTTGTTAATGACTGATTGATTCTACCTGGTTCTATTTCTTTAAATGAAGGGGATCCGCCCAAATAACATGGTTTATTTGGGACAATATTTGCGACAGGCATTATTTTAACTGAAATTGAATGTGGCCATTTAGGTTGTTTCTGTGACCTGTTACAAAGCGTCAAAAATGTGCCAACTAACCCCCTCGTAGGACATCGCCCTGTTAAAGTGACAAGTCCCCTTCATATAAAGTGTTAGAACTCGAACCGGTCCCTATCACTATAGAACTGTCACGTGACAAGTTAAGTGTTAGTTCCCTTTCCTCTTTCCCTGAAGCGAACTTTTGCCAAAAAATTCGGAATTTGCTATCAGACGTAAATCCTGAATATTCCATAAGTACAACGATCTGTTACATGATACTGGTCACGCTAAAAACAATTAAGATAGTTGTAGTTTTACGTCACACGCTTTAAAGTTCAGACATTGCCCAACCCGCAACCATTTGTTTCGACCGATGCTCAAACTGAATTGCACTTCCATCCAAAATTGGCTTAATTCATTTTTGGCCTTCAACATATTTTGGCGGAATTTCAATGTTGCCAGATAGTAGAAAATTATCTGGTACTGACCATGAATAGATTTGTATCTTACTAATGTCTTTCAATAAATGCTTAAAATTGGCCATTATTCACGGATTCTTAACAACAACTCTATTTAATTTAAAACTAAGATGATTTAAAAAAATGACTATTTAACTTCTTTATCGTATTTGCTTCTGCTCTTTTTTTTTTTCTAAATAAAAGCGAAATGGATTAAAAATCTAAATAGTTTGTAAATAAAATATGTTTTCTTTAATTCTTTTTTACACTCATATGTAAATCTTTAATAAACATTGTGTTTGTGCTAAATATTCATTTGTGGAAATAGATTTGTCTGTACAAATTCAACATAACCATGATGATGAAGGAGGACAAGGCCACAGAGAAAGCAAAGCCACCAATAGACAGCAAAAATAAAAAAAAAACAAAACCTAACCAGAGCATATGATTATCCTTAAACACAACTCTACAGACAATGAAATTGTCCTCAAACGATCAAATAAAAAAAGAAAAATTGCTTTAAAATTAAATACAAAAAATAAAACCAAATTAAGAAAGGAAAACATAAATGTTGGAAGGAAATGTAACACACACACACACACACCTAAACACATACAACAAGACTTAAAACAATGGTCATTATTCACCAACAGCTGCTGTGACTGTGAACAATCAGCAGTTGTATTCGCAATGCAAAGCAAAGCGAACCAAACCCAACCAACAATCACCACACATGACAAACACCAAATATAGTGGACGACAAATGGAGGAATCTTCATTATACACTGTGTGGAGAAAGAGAGGCCAGAGGGACATACACAAACAAACCACTGTGTACATTCGACAGAATTTACAAACAAATAAATGGCGACAGGACATCATGGCGTACAAAACCACAATGTGTGAAAATACTCGTTGTTGTTTTTTTTCTTGTTTTTATTTGACGTCTGTGTGTTGGTGTGAATATGAGAACCGGTTCCTATTGAAAACGGTGTTCTCCTTTTTGTCTGTTTCTGTTTGCTGTCTCTGGAATTCTTGTTTTGATGGCTCCTTTATGTGTGCTTATGTGTGGGAGTTTTTGCAGATGTATATCAAGTCAGATTTGCTTGGTCACCGTTTGTTGTGCATGTGGATGAAATCGTGAGTCTATTTTTGCTTTTATTTTTTGTAGAAGGTTTATTCGAAAAGTGCATTCAATATTCATTCTTAAATTTTAACCTATTTCAGCTTTTTTAATTGTGGATGGTTTTGTTTAAAAAAGCATTTTCATACCTTCTATGCACCAAACGTTCTTGGAGATTTTTTTTCCAAAAAGTGTTGTTGTAAACATAATAAATGACATCAAATACATATATATTCATAATAATAAATTCCATAACAAACTTTTTTATTTTATTTTTGTATCTAAAATTTATTTTGTTAAAAACCCTTTTTTGTAAAATTTTTATCAAAAAATTTTTAATAATTATTCCCGTATTTGAACTTGGAATCCCGAGGGATCTTAACGTTAAAGAAAAGTGTTTCTGTACTCGAAAATTGTTTAAACGAGGGCACTTCTACGAGACCCATTTTCCTTCTTCCTCCTGCACAAAACAGCACAGGCGTTTTCTTAGGGTAGATTTGGTAAAAATAAACAGTAATAAAAGAAAGACTTTGACTTTTCACCAAAAAAAAAAAAAACATTTTTAATATGGTCACCTCCAACAAAACTATTTCTAACGGAAAATACTAAGCATATTATGGTTAATTAATACACTTTATTGTCACCGCCAGCCATATAACAGTTAACATAGTTTTCGATACCAACCATATTATGGTTTCATCCGAACGTATTATGGTTATAATATCATGGTTGGTTCTTAACAACAGCATGGAAAATACTATTGTTTATTTAAAAACAAATTATTGCAACATATTGTGGTTTCATGATGGAGGACTATTTTAACCATAATATGGTGGCCGTTGCAGTTAGGGATTGCTGTTCGGTTTTAACCGAAATCGAAACCGCGGTTTTTAATGCCTAAAAACCGAAACCGAAAACCGACAAAAGACGTCGGTTTTAGCTTTTACTTTAACAATATATTTATGCTTAAAGAAATTGCGAATTATACATAATACTCGTATATAATATACAACAACTTTATACATAACAGCCTGCAGCAATGCATTGCAATGGCAAGTTATTTAAAAATTCTTGAAATTTAAAATAAATACCAAGCAGAACAAATGTTACCTTTTTAACTCTTAAGTAGTCACCTCATTTGTATGTCACAAACTGCCACCTGCACCTGGCTGGGACCACTAGTATTTTGTATGGAGTTTTTCTGGCTATAGAAAAAACTCGCACTAACGAGCCCCTGGGCCTGACTGTTGTCAAATAGGATAATTTTTCGAAAAAAAGTAAAGAAAGAATTCTTGTGTGTTGCGTATGCTTTTTGATACCTTTTGTTGCCTGACTGTTGTCAAATAGAATAATTTTTCGAAAAAAAGTAAAGAAAGAATTCTTGTGTGTTGCGTATGCTTTTTGCTACCTTTTGTTTTGATTTTATTACCAACAGTCAATATATAATAGGGCAGGGTCTGGCCAGACCCAGGTGGATACGATATCAACAAAATTGTCATTTGGCCAATTGCCACGCCAACTTTGTTTAAATTTTTAAATAATTTTCTCATTTTGTTAAAAACATTTTTAATGATGAATACATGAAGTTTTGTTCTAATATTCTTAATAATTATAAGAATAAAACTTGAAAAGGTCAAAAAATGCCTGTCCAGGCCAGGTTTACATTTAAGGGTTAATCAAACTACCTCAATTTAAACAAATAAAAATGGTTTTAGATGCAAAAAATTTATACGTATACATATCGTTACTTTAGTATAGAAAAGCCCAAACTAACATTTTCGTTACTTTACAGGAGAAGGAAAAGACTTAATAAAAATTGTAGTATCGTAGTTGCGATTTTTTTTAACGCAGTTTTTTATTAAATTGTTTTGAGAGTTTGATATTTTCAAAACCGAAAACCGAACCGAAACCGACCGGTTTTAATCATTTTAAAACCGAAACCGCGGTTTTAAATTTTAACGGTTTTTGGCAAACTCTAGTTACAGTAATATGGTTAAATTAACCATAATCTGTTTAAAAATTGTAAAAAGCTTTTTCTCTGCGTTTTAAAATATAAAATCTGCGGCAGTTAGTAAAAATTGCTTAATAATCCTTCGTCAATAGTTCTGCATTTTGAATATTTAACACACATTCTGTTTTACATAAACACAACATAAAACATAAATTTAATTAAACAAAACAAATGCAAAAATATAAATCAAAGTAAAAAATATCGCAGTATAATTAAATTGTATTAAACTAAGTATCACAGAAGCAGAACTAAACTCTGTAAAATTTTTGGTATTTTTAACAAAATTTTTTCAACCAAATTTGTGTTGATTAGTGTAAAAAAAAACTTTTTTGGTATGTAGGCATAACTCGGATTTTAACTGATTGTGAAAGTTTTAGTAATGTGTGCATTAAGCACATTCTTTTTTTATAAGGCTTTAATACCTGGCCCTATTCAAAAACTACATAAATACAACGACTACAACTCCACATTAACTGACTAAGATGTGTAATTCTTCTACGAATTACGAACAAAGAAACAATTCAGCATTACATTCTCAATGGGACAAACGTTGATATCCAATAACGAGATTGCACAGGCAGCACTGCAGTAGAAACCTCAAGGATCCCTACGTCACTGACTCCAAAACTCGTCCTGGCGTATTGCAGCAATACAAGAACTGAAATGGAACACACAAAGAACAACGAAATCAGTTTTACTCCCGAGCTGGAGAATAGCAAATCAACAAAAACTTAAATTACCTGTCTTCAAGATAATTTCCAACTGCCCTCGTATAATGCTTGTTGGTGGTATTCTTGTTTTTCTTGTATTTGTTAATCTTGGCATTACAACTACATTATTTTTCGACTTTGGTCATTTTAGTGTTGGTGGTAGTGGCGGTGACAATGACGTTGTATGTTGTTGCACAGTAGAGTGAAATAGTACAGAAAGATGCAAAAAAAAAACAAAAAAGAAATTAAATAATGAAAACAGAAATAACACAAAACATCATAAAGAATGGCAAAAGAAACAAAAGGATTCTTTATAATTATATTTATGTTAAATGTTGATTGTGGTGGTGGTCATAATGTCAGGGGAACATTTACTAAATAACGTGGTTAATAGGGCGGTATTAAGTTCTTATATAAAAACCGAATGTCAAAACACTTAAAAAAGTTATAACATTTTGGGGAATAAGTTAAGCCTTGTTCACAATGAAAGCCAAAATTTCGGTTTTCTTCTATTTTATTCTTTCCCAAAGTATTTCATATATTCTCCTTTAATTTTGTTTAATAAAAATTTAACTGAAGTTTTTTAAAAAATTGGGTCTACTTCGACTTTAGCAACAATTTCTAGGAAATTTTATATGACGTTTATAATAATTTGTATTTATTTTAGAATGAAAATTTTTACAAAATATTAAAAAAATAATAATAGATACGCAATATTGTTTTGGGCAAAAAAATAAGACTTCGTTCAAAAATTATTCCAACAAAAAAAAAATGTGTCTCAAAGCCTGCCGGCGGCTCTGCTCTGCCGTCATATTCTCATACAGTGCTTACTTGTGTGCGCGTCATTGCTTATGCAAAAACTTTTTTTATTTTTATTTTGAAATTTAGTATATGAATTTCAGTAAACTTTTTGTTTGATTCAGTTAAATTATTTGTTTGAAAAAATCAGTGTTTTTTTCAATAAACAAAATACAAATAAATTGTTTGAATATGCAAATTTGTTTGTAGGACCGATTTCAGACAAAAAATAGTTTGATTCTACAAATTTTTTGTTTGAATTGGAAAAATAATTTTTTCTGTGTAGACAAACATTATATTTTAAAGTTCTATAATGTGCCTTTTTTTAAAGTGATAAAGAAATTAACAAACAAAAAATTTTAGCAATGTCTGCAGCACGAACAGCTTGTGTGTGGATATGTTTTGTTTATGTAAAATTATTTTGCTGACTTTTTGTTTTTTTCGCATGTGTATTTTGTTTTTGTAAAAAATTTTGTTTTTTTTACTAGCCAAAAGGGACGAACATTAATGAGCTGAACAGAACACTATGAAGTTTGTGGTTAAAAAAAAAACCGAACGGAATTAAATGTTCTTATATTTAGTTGAGTTGGATAAAAAAAAGTATTATTTTGTGTTCGAAAGATGATTTTTTTAATGATTTACTACACGGACACTATCAGCGTTTGTGTTTTCCAAAAATCCACCGAAATGAACACTAAGGAACGACATTTAGTGTTTATTTTCGAACACTGCTTTTTTGTGAACACCAAGTGAAAATGTTGCTGTCATTGTGAATCTGGCTTTATAATTAAAAATTTTATTGTTATTAAAAAAAGGTTAATAAAAAATATTATTTTTTAAATATATATGTAAATGGTTCCCTAAATATATAAATGGTTTCCACAACCAATTTTCCTAGTTCCAACACAATGCAATGCATTTTTAGGGGTCATCCCTGAGTGCTGGTCCTAACAGTAAAAAAAGAAATGTGTATATACATACGTAAGTTATTATTCCTACATGGGCATTTCCACATAAAAGTCTTTTTTTTTGTAACGTAACGCCAGAAATCAATTAGAATTATTTCTCAAAAAGTTTTGTATGTATTATTTGCTTTCTTGTATTTTGGTGTAAGACACAGCCAAGTCTACATTAAGCAACAAAAATTGGAAACATTTGCCAACATGGCCATGTAATTCAAGCCTTTTTGCTTGCTGTCGTTACGTTACAAAAAGTAGATTTTCGGTTGAAATGCAAATATGTACAGTTATAACCACTAAGTTTTTCCAACTGAAATTTCGTATTTGGTTATATCGTTTATTAATGTGGGAAGGTGGACATTTGTGCAATTTTGTCATGATGAAAATAATGAAATTAAATATTATGGTTATTCATTTTATTCTTGATAATAAAAATCTTATCTGACAGATTATATTTTTTATTTTTTGTTGGCTTTATTCTGACTCTACACTGAAAAAATAATTTTTCCAATTCAAACAAAAAATTTGTAGAACCAAACAATTTTTTGTCTGAAATCGGTCCTATAAACAAATTCGCATATTCAAACAATTTATTTAACTGAATCAAACAAAAAGTTTACAGAAATTCATATAAATTTCAAACAAATAATTTTGCTGAATTAAACAAAAAAAATTTTGCACAAGCAATGACGTGCACACAAGCAAGCACTGTTGGCGAATATGAAGCAGAGCAGAGCGGCCGGCTGGCTTTGAGACACATTTTTTTGTTGGAATAATTTTTGAATCAGTGTTAGAAAATAAACAGTACATTATTTAGCGTTCGGCTCACACACCGAAGAACGATATCTATTTTTCTAGTGTTTGTGTAAACATACACAAACCTTAATACCGTTCGTAACAATTTTCAAGAAAGAACCGAACATTATATAATGTTCGGTTCTTCGTTAAAAAACAGAACAATTGTAGTGATACTGTAGAAAAACATTATATTTTAATGTTCTATAATGTTTTTATCGTGTGTGTATTTTGTTTTTGTAAAAAATGTTTGGTTTTTTTTTATCAGCAAAAAGCGACGAACATTAACGAGCCGAACCGAACACATTGAAGTTCGTGGATTTTCAAAAAAAACCGAACGGAATTTAATGTTCTCATCATTTGTTGAGTATGATGAAAACAGCATTTATTTTTGTGTTCGAAAGATGACAAACAGGGAAACGTTATTTTTTTTAATGAATTTCAACACAAACACTATTAGCGTTTGTGTTTTCCACAAATCTATCGAACCGAACATTAAAGAATGATATTTAGTGTTTATTTTTGAACAGTGTTTTGAATGAAGTCTTATTTATCCACACAATGTTTTTCTTCATCACTCACTGTTGCTGCATCCTTTCCTTTGCTAATGAAGAAGAAATGTAACCAAAAACGGCGGCAGGCCGACTCGATATGTTTTTGTTCATCATTCTATTTTTGCATTTGATGTATTTAAGTAAACAGTTTGAAAAAATTGAATACGGGATTTTGTTTTTTTACCAACCAAAAAATTATTTTGTTTCTTATAATGTTGTTGTTGTTTCTGTTGTTTAAAAAGAGTGAAACTTTTTTTTACCTGTTTTTGTTTTTGTTGTTTTTTTACAACAAACCTCGTCACGCTATTTTATCATTTTTCTTATTGCTGTACTTTTTTAAAGCGTCCAAAAATAGGCTGCATGTGTTTTTTGTTGTAGTTCTTATATTTCACATAAAGAAGTGTTGCTTACGATCAAATAAAAAATGCAAAAAAACGACAACATTAAGGGCAGTAAATATTGCATACAAAATTATGAAAACTTGAAACCAATAACGCGTATATTATATTTTTGAATAGTTGTCCACATTTTTGTTGGTTAAAAAAAATCAAACAAAAATATTAATTGAATCAGTAAAAAAATTTGTAGAATTCAAAAAAATTTTCAAACAAGCGTTTGTTTGAAAATAATTCGGCAATAATTTTTTCTGTGTAGCAGATATATGGTATAAACGGCGGCATGAAATAACCCCCCAAAATATAACCCCCCAAAAAAATAATGAAATAACCCCCCAAAAGTTTGTACAGAGAACAACAAAAACGATTTTTGGGGGGTTATTTCATTTTGTTTGGGGAGTTATTTCAGTTTTTTAATTGGGGTATTATTTCATATGAAATTATCCCCCAAAAAATCATTATGAAATAAAGCCCCAATATATTTTTTGGGGGATTATTTCATTTTCAAATTTATAATGAAAACATTTTTGGGCACAAGGATTTATCCACTTTGGTATACAGAACACCGGCTTCAATAAATAAAGCTACCCTGCATAACCGGCCTTCGGCCGGACGCAATTACTTTTTCCTCAATGGTATAACAAACACCGGCTTCGCTAACTAAAGCTTCTCGGCGTAGCCGGGTCATGTCGGTATTTTTAAGCTATAGAGGAGAAAATCCTGGCGCTATGCAGAGAAGCTTTAGTTAGCGAAGCCGGTGTTTGTTATACCACAGAGGAAAAAGTCATTGCGCCCGGCCGAAGGCCGGCTGTGTAGAAAAGCCTTGGTTGGCGAAGCTTGTGTTTGGTATATCATATCATGATATCAATCGCGTGATTCTTTAAAGCAAAACTGTATAATAATTGTATTACATATATTGTGCTCTTATTTCATTTCAGAAATTGGGGTTTTATTTCATATGAAATAAGCCCCCAAAAATTAGGGAATTATTTAATTTATGTTTGGGGCGTTATTTTATTTCGTTGGGGGCTAATTTCATTTTCAAAATTGGGGCTTTATTGCATATGAAATATGGCCCCACGCTTTGGGGGGTTATTTCATTATTTTTTTGGGGGGTTATATTTTGGGGGGTTATTTCATGCCGCCGGTATAAACACAACGCATAGTACGACGAATTCGTCGGCAGGAATTCTTTGCGTAAGTTCGTTAAATGAGACACAATAAGTGCGTGAACCTAAATTTTTTTTAATTTATAAGAAACTATTAATCGGGTGTGTTCTAGAATCCGAATCCACTCGAAAGTGGATTACTTTAGCCTTTTTTGGAGTACTGCATTTCGATTTAGCGATCTCAAATTAGTTTTTGGGTTTGTTTCAAATTTTGCAATTTTTCGCGAATTGCAGCCATGTTCGCGATTTGTTCCTGTAAGTTTTCTGATTCTTTACAGCTTTAACGAGTTATTAGAAATATTAGACTTTGCTTTCTAATTTAACAATTTTTACCGAATTTTAGCCATTCCTTATAGTTTTAGGGACTTTTAATCAGTTTTATGCCTTGTTTGATATATTAAAATTGTTGGCGAATTTTCACCATTTTTGAACATTTTTTTTTTGCCATTTTTCGACATTTGTTTTTTTCACCCATTTAGCGATTTCTAATAAATTTTAGTGTTTGTTAAGGAGTTTGCATTTTTTTCGCGAATTTCTGCCAAGTTCGCCATTGAAGCGATTTGTCCCTGTAATTCTTTACAGAGTTTACGATTTTAAATAAATATTGGACTTTGCTATCATGCTGCGCTGTCCCTTTCCCAATTTCTTTGTCGTTCGTCTGCGTAAGAAATAAAAATAAACCTATCACAGAGTTACGCACGACGAATTTCGCTCTACGCAATGATCGTGTGTACTTTCATATACTCCAATGTGTTCTATTTCTGGTGACGAATATTCGTTGCGAATAATTCGTCGTTCATCCCCGTTGTGTTTCTAGAAATACACAATTTGTTTTAAATAAAAAAAAAAAATTATATTCAATTTTTAAAAAGTAAAATATTGAATGGTAAAATACTTAGGAAAATTTTATTTTTCTGAAATTTAATATATTGTTTAAAATAGCGTCACAGAGAAAGAAGGACACATTGAATGGACTTAATACTAAGGTCCGTTTTCACAACTTACCTAGAGCTAAATATAGGATCTTATCGGCGTCATACAAATTGTTCCATTTTTACAATTTTGCTTTAACCTACTCAATAGGAAGAACCTTCCTTTAATTTTTCGTTAACTTACGGCTAAATAAAAGATGTAATAATAGAACACTTTTCAAAGGCCGATAAAATTCTACCTTTAACTATCGGTAGGTTGTGAAAGCGGGCCGAAAAGTGTCAAGCAACATTTTTAAAAATGTTATCAAAATTTATTAAAGGACATAAATTATTTCTTAAGAAGGGCCTTTCTACATTTTTTTAAATCGCCTTGAAATAATAACAACATATTATTATTATTTTGTGTATTTTTTTGTAATTTGTGTTTCTTTTGCCATCTACTGTAAAATGTAGATTTATTATTATAGTTAATGATAATGAATTTAAGGTTTGTCCATGTCATTGTTAAACATACATAACTCAATCATATACAATGACACATTTTCTTTTGGTATTAGGTAAGAGAAAAAGTTTCCATTAATTTACAAAAAAAAAAAAAATTGGTCAAATCCATTTGGTTTGTACAAAATTCAAACAAAGTTCTATTATTTAATGGTGTTTTCTTTTCTACAAAAAAATGTGACATTTTATTTAAAAAATGCAATTTGGTGTCTGTTTATTTAAAGTTTTGCTGAGTGGTGAGTTTTTTTAGATTAAAACAAGCCACCCTTTTCGGGAGCAAAATTTTTAAGAAACAGACACCAAATTGCATTTTTTTTAAATAAAATGCCACATTTTTTGTAGAAAAGAAAACACCATAAGAGTAGAAAATATTAAAATTCCTGAAATAAAATCTCTAACTTTAGGCAAAAAGGTCTTAAGGCAAAAAAAAAAAGCATTTTGAGTTATTGGTTGGGCTAAACTTAATTTGTTTCTCTCTTTCGTTTAGTGGCAATAACGTAAGTCTATGACAACTGCCTCAAATCGTAATCATTTGCTCCATAGACAAAAAGTCAATTAAAATTTATGATTACGAAAAACTACAGTTTCTGACCAAATACCTTTATGCGCTGACTTTAAGGATATATATAGTGTTAAAATCCCAGCCGACGAGTATTTAAATATCGTCATCTATTTATTTGACTTTAAGAGACTATAGGTTTATATGGGACCTATAGTTAATTTTCGATCTACAAGCTCAACATTTCTTCATGATTCGTTAAAGCTATTATCGCCAATTTTTATGATAATACATATGTACATACTAACATTTTAAGGGAAGTTACGGTAATAAAATCTATTAGTTCTATGTCTATTGGAGCTGTGGCCGAATTTGACCGATTCCAATAAAATTTGGTAAGACGCTTAAGATTCCAATCAAATAAGTTGAGTGCAAATTTAATCTAAAAACCAACACAATAAGAAAGTTTATGGGCACAGAGACTCCATTCCGGAAAGAAGCTTGTATGGCGGTTATTTGAAATTATGAATTCGTTCCATTTTCAATAAGCCAGTGCCAGTTAGAACCTTTGTACAAAATTTCATCATAATATCTTAATAATTGTGAACTGTACTTTGCGCACAAAGTTTACATGGACAGCCAGCCAGTCAGCAGGGTGGACATCATTAGATTGAATCAGAAAGTGATTCTGAGTCGATTGGTATACTGAGAGTCTATGGACCAATTTTTTAAGGTATTTTCTTTTGTTCGACAGCATTAAAGCTTTTTATACCCACACCACAATAGTGGAGAGGGTATTATGCCTTTGTGCTGATGTGTGTAATTATCACCTTTAAATATTGGTCATAGACCCACCTTGAAGTTTACCGATCGACTCAGAATCACATTCTGAGTTGATCTAACAATGTCCGTCCCGCTGACTGGCTGTCCATGTAACCTTGCGCGCAAAGTACAGGTCGCAATTTTGGAGATAATGAAATAAAATTTGGCACATAGGTTCTTATTAGCACAAGGACCAAGCACAAGGACCAAGACAAGGGGTCGATTCGTAGGATCAAGAGGGGAGATGGGTTCAATATTTGCCTTTCAGAAACTTTAATTTAAATGAAATTTAAGATAGATCCATATTCATATAGCCATACACTCTCGCAAAATTTGTTCTAAAATATTGTGGTGTAGGGTATCATATGGTCGGGACTGACCGACTATACTTTCCTACTTGTTTTTATACCCTTCACCGAAGGTAGAAAGGGTATATATAACTTTGTCATTCCGTTTGTTATTTCTACAATATTGATCCTACACCCTATAAAGTATATATATTCTGGGTCCTTATGAAAAGCGAAGTTCAAAACCGGTTGTCCGTCTGTCTGTTGAAATGGGTTTTCCGAAGCCCCCAGATATGATGGGGAAACTGGTTTGGGTATCTTATATCTTTATGTCAGTTATTCTTATTATAATTTTGCTACTGAAATTCAGCCAGATCGGTCCACAAATGGCTGAGATATGAGCAAAAAACCACGACCTCCTCTAATTTTTTCCAAAAATCCCTTGTGGTTGTTGTATTTTAATTACTTTTTGCTGTATATCTGGGGAACCGCAAAAGCCAAAGTTTCCAAATTAGGTACACACATTTAGGTTGCCAATACACACCATGTGTTGCCAATACAAAATGTGGGCGGGATTGGAGAAGTGGACGTGGTACCTCCCGTACAAAAAAAAATTAAAAATTTTTTTTTTTTTTTTTATATTTTTAATTAGGCTTAAGTTCATGAAATTTAATTTTCATTAAATTATTCTTATGAAGAAAGGAATTTTACAACATGAAAATCAATTAAAATTGTTATTGATAATCTTTCATTCTTGACGTGGCTCGGGCTCGAACCCTGGCCGGCAGGTTACCATGACATGTTTCGATCGCAACCACTCGATCTCCTCAGATGGATTTGCCGTCTTAAACTCGCAGCCATCGACGACTGCTGACGTCAATAGTCAAACATCAATCCTTAAACCAAATTGTATTTTAACATTTGGTAGATTGAAATTTGCTTTCCTGAATGAGCCCGAGCCACGTCAAGAATGAAAGATTATCAATAACAATTTTAATTGATTTTCATGTTGTAAAATTCCTTTCTTCATAAGAATAATTTAATGAAAATTAAATTTCATGAACTTAAGCCTAATTAAAAATATTAAAAAAAATTTGGATTAAAAACCATAAATAGTTCAACAAAATAACCACAATACTAAAAATTAAAAATTGTATAAAAACTTTAGGGCTGCCGTATGTCCTATGGATATGACTTATATACCAAAATATCGGAAATTTTTAATAGAACATATTTTATAAAAAACACGGGAAAATCGGTTCAGATACAAAAAAGTTATGACCAAAATTAAATTTTTTTTTTTTAAATACCCACTTTCGGGAACCATAGATCTCCCCGAGTCCAAGCTTTATAACTTCAACACGTCGGTATATAAATCTGTAAAATCGGTTAAAAATGGCTGAGCTATACCCGAAATACTGAATACCCAAACATTTTTTTATAATTAACTTTGTAAAAATATATGTATACAAGTATATATAAATGTTTATATATAAACTTAAGTAAATGGCAAAATTCTTCCTTAACACGTCGGTATATACAACTATCAAATCGGTTAGACAATGGGTAATTTATGAGCAAAATACTCCAAAAATGGGCTAAAAAACATCAAAATTTTTATAAAAACCTAAATTTTAGGGCTGCCATATGTCATATGGATATGACTTATACACCAAAATATCGGAAATTTTTATGAGTTATAACCGAAATACTGGGGTCTAATCACCGCATACGATATCGAGCAAAATTGATCGAAATTATTTATTTTGGTATCTTGAAACTCGATATCGAATGAAATGTATTGAATTTGAAATAATAGCATTCGACATCAAGTAACTCGACATTACATTTATCGAGTTTTCATTCGATACGCCAGTGTCTATCGTATGCAAAAAAATTCAATAGTTTATTCGATACCATAGTATCGAATGCGGTGATTAGACCCCTGAATTCCCAAAAATTACTCTTTTTATACCCTTCACCGAAGGTAAAAAAGGTATATGTATATAACTTTGTCATTACGTTTGTAATTTCTACAATATTGATCCTACACCCTATAAAGTATATATATTCTGGGTCCTTATGAAAAGCGAAGTTCAAAACCGGTTGTCTCTTATTTAAAAAAAAAATATTTACCAGTTTTATTTGGTTTTTGTCTAGTTGCTCTGTATTCTGCTCGCACAATGGTGAAGGGTATATAAGATTCGGCACAGCCGAATATAGCACTCTTACTTGTTAATTTTATTTTTACGTTCTTTAGCAGACAATTTGTAAAAACCATAGAAACTTTCTTAATTTGCTTTGTATTTTGTTTAATGGCTTTTATTAAAAACACAAATATTTGGTTTCAATAAAACCGCAAATACATGGGCGATTCTATTCTGACGGGTGCAACATTTAGACGCTTTAAACGTCTTTTACTAATAGAAGAAACACATTTGCAATTAAGTTATTTCAAGAAGGGGTAACATTTTTTGTATACTATTGTTATCTATTTACAAGAATTTATAGGAAACGATCAAATAGCCACGAGAGAGCTTTAAAGTGCATGACGGGTGCAACTTAATTGGCCCACTTCCATAAGATCATACCACAAAAACACAAAACTCTGTTAATTTTTAAACTTTTATTGTATTATTCTTTTTTATTGTGAAAGGTGAGATATCAGACGAAGATTATCAAATCAAACATCGTAGAGAAATATAATCCAATAATAAGAAATTTGCTCTTTAAGCCATGACGGGTGCAATATTCAATGAATTTTTTGTTCACGCCAAATCTATGAATATTAATGATTCGAAGTGCACAACAAATTTATATTTAAGCTTGCGTCTAAATTATATTATTATAAAATGTAGATATTTTACTTTAAATTGGCATCAAAAAAGTATTAAATAGTGTGATTTGAAAATTGATGTTAAAAGTTGCCTAGAATAGAATCGCCTACATATACATTAGAGTGGCCATAGTGGAAAATATGAGGTTGGGAATAAAAATAATTATGCATATTTTAAATTTATATTTTTTTAGTTCCGAATACCTCCGGGTTGAGCCCAAACTTTTATTACATTACCCATTTATCACTATTTTTGTTCCTGTTTGTATTTGAATAACAACAAAATCTGAATGTATGTTCCCAACTGAATTTCTTTGATACCTATAATAATTACCTTTTCAACGAGCCGCAATAGTCTGCAAATAAACTATGGGTAAACTTGCCCGGAATACCCTAAAACCAAAGTTCCAAAAACTAAGTGAATTTTTTATTTTTTTTTTGTTGATAATATTATACTAATAAAGATTTTTGTGGAATGAAAACTTTTTGCTGTAGTGCTCCACAACTTGAAGCAAATACTGATTATGCTCTTCTTCGTATGTCAATGCCCGATTGAAATCTGTAATTAGTTTTATTGCTCTTTCTGACATGTCATTTACAACGGTTAAGTGTTGGCATATTCGTTATACGGTGCAGTATTCTTCTTGATCCTTCCAAATTGATGGATCCAATTCAAAAAATGTCACATTGATTTGTAAACCATGGAAAAAACGCTTGGCGCGAGGTGTGACGAAAGAACTTACATCCTTATTATCTACTTTCACTTGGTCCAGCGTTAAGTTTAAATATTTATTTATATTTAATTATTCATTATGTACCTTGAATACATCTATGATCGGATTCACCTGTCTGCGGCGATATTCTTTTCGCATTGTTTGAAACTTGTATATCGTTCGAGTCAGATTTCATTTTCTGCAACTTCCGCAAGTTACGGCTGTAATTGTAGCAGATGGTAAATGCATCGCGATCACTGATGCGTTATTTATCCATGCTTGCTAACATTAGATCATCACCAAAACCGATTTTTCCGCGAGAACAGAATTCTTTCTCATCGTTTCTAAATTTTTCATATTTGCCAAATCTGTTCTTGGACAAATTTGTCCATTCGGCATAAAGTAAGTTAAATTTTTTCATGCAATTGATTCCGGTCATTGTTCGAATATTCGCTTTTTGCCAAAATTCAAGAGTAGAATGTATTGTATTTTTTATTTTTGCCTTCACAGGGAGCTTTTGCACTCGGGTTTTATAAAAAAATAATTAGGCAACTTTGCGCCTTTCAGTTCACTTTCGCATTTTCCCACCAAAAATATACCATTATCGTATCGTAGTTTCTTAGATGAGCTTGGCATTATAACTGTTTATTGGTTTAATTTATTTAATTTGTCTTTGCTTATTATTAATCTTCTAGAAATATTTTCTTAAAATACAGTACAAAAACAGAAATTAAGGTGCTGAGCTTTGTCAGGATGAGTTAGATGTTGACCTGACAACCGAAGAAACTCTTGATAGTAACACAACAACAGAACTAACCGAAAAATTAGAAGTGTAAAGCATTTAAAAAATTAAAACAGGACTCTAATGGCATAATGTAAGATTAAAATAATTAAAGGAAAATTACTGAGAAATTAGATAATCCGTATTTGATTTCTCCAACATCTTCGAAAAGTGAAATAATTTCTTTCAAGTCAAGTTTTATCAAAACTAATGAAAAGAATCGCTTCAATCCTAAACATTTAAACCAGTGCCCGGCAACACATAAATACATGCAGACTTTTTGTTTTTGTGAGAGAATAATAACTCTCCCTCTAAGAAGCACTTAAAGAAATTTTTGTGTTATTTTTTTGTTTTTAAAATCAATCTGGCTGTTAATGTAAAAACTCAAAACATAAGTGTATGTTTTATATAAAATAAAAAACAAAAAATCATTAAAATTAAGTGCTTCTGTGATACTTAGTTTAATACAATTTAATTATACTGTGATATTTTTTACTTTTATTTATATTTTTGCATTTGTTTTGTTTAATTAAATTTATGTTTTATGTTGTGTTTATGTAAAACAGAATGTGTGTTAAATATTCAAAATGCAGAACTATTGACGAAGGATTATATATCTAATAAAATATCCCTGATGATGTTGGGAATCTCCAACGAAACGTCGGAAAAATAAATTATGAAATAGTCTTTTATTTGCATAGAATACATGACGTTAATAAGCCCGATTTAGAATTTTCTAAACAAATCAATAATAAAATAAGGAAAAGGTCGATAAAAAACTTAAATAAATAAAAAAATCACATTCTTCAAAAAAAATAAAAAATAAAAAAAAAGTCTATAAAATCATTTAAACGTGTTAATCTATTGAAACAAAACCAAATTCAGAAATAAATTACTTGCGTTCATTAAACTGAACTAAAACTTAAACGATTCTTCAAGAAAAATAAAAAAAAACTATAATTTCATTAACATTCGGGCTTGCCAAAAAATTTCGGCAAACAAGAAATTAAATTCCCATTCTTCTTGAAACATTTCTCGCAGTGGAATTTTAAAGCAAGCGTCAACAGAACCTTCTTGTTGGAATGTTTGTTTGTTTTTTACAAAGTGAGAGCGAATGTTATTGTGAGAAAAAAAGCACGGTGTAGTACTTTTGCCGGTCTCTGATTTAAACCAATTTATTTTTCTAAAACACTATTTAATAAGATCTCCTTAAACTATAAGAATTAAATAATTAATAAAAATATCTCACAGTTTATTTTTTAATAAATACATAATATGTATTAATTAAAAAATATTTATTACATACATAGTTATTAATTATTTTTTTGTTTGGTCGTTTTAGTTCAAGAATTGTTGTTATTGTTTTTTTACTTATAAAATCCAAATAATAAATAATTTTTAATTTCTATTAATTGAAATTACTTAATTTAGAAGAAAACTTTATTAACCGGTTAACCGATCAATAACAAAATTAACCGGTTATTAACCGATTAAACCAAAACCTCGATTAATTAATCGAGCGATTAGCTGATTAAAGCAAAAGCCCTATTAAATGAATACCCTACTAATATAACAAAAATTTTTGAAAGGGTGATCAATGGGTAATATAATAAAACTTTGGGCTCAACCCGGAGGTACTCGGAACTAAAATAAAAAAAAATTTTAATATGCATAATTATTTTTATCCCCAACCTCATATTTTTCAGTGCGAAAACTTTTGGATTTAACATTTTTTAATTTTTCCATATAACGCTATGGCCAGTCTAATATACATACATACATACATATCGATGGCTTAATATAAAAAAGGCGTAACTCAATTTATTCCAAAAAAGATTTTTTGGTTTATGCTGGTAGATAAACGCCAAATGCACCTTGCTATAAGATTTCAGGGGGCTTTATAATAAAATGTGAATGTAAAATGTAAAATTATTGAATTAAACTTTTTATATATCTTAAATTGTTTGGATTTGATTAAGCTCTTTTCTTCACTTGTAAACTATCAAGCAATCGAGTTACGCCTTTTTTATATTAAGCCATCGATATGTTTTTTTAGCAACAAAAATCTACGTGTGTATGTATAAATAAAAATTTAAAGGTATTTTTTTTTTTTAATATATCACTTTCTTCAATAGTGTCATAACTCCTAAATTCAATTTATTAGTAGAGCCGTATAAGTTTTTTGATTAAAAATATCTTTCTAACACAAAATATATCGCTATTCTGAAAAACCTACGATCTCAACCTTATGAACCCCTGGAAAAACTGAGATTTTTCATTGCTATTATTAAAAAAAAAATATGTTTAAAGTTTAAACAAATATAATAGGCTCACACTTTTATCACAAGCGGTTCATTGACAGCGATTCAGAAATAATTTTTTTTACACAAAATTAATTATGTTAGAGTGCTGTGCCGAATCTTTGATACCCTCCACCGACAGTTTGAATATTTCAGGAGTAATATCTATATCGGATCTATTTATTATTAATTTATTTTTATTAAAACAGACGTCAGCATTAAAACTGGTTGCGGTTTAGACATTTATTAAATTATTGACCGACAATCAGTAAGTTTTATACTTTTTTTTTTATCAATTTTAACTAGCTCGATTAAAATATCATGATTCGTAACAGTTTAAGCCGAACTTGAATGATTTTCAGGAGGGTAATTTATACTGGAGCCAGGGTATGTTATGGAATCATCCACAAATCCTGCAGAGTGATATCTGGTATTAAAAAACATTAATTCGAATAAATTTCAATAAAGCGGTGAAATTAGTTTTAGCGTTTACAGTGAATTTCAGAAGGTTGCTACATATGGGAGCTAAGGTAAATTACGGACCGTATATCACAAAATTGCTTGACATTTTTTCTGAACATATGAAGTTAAGCTCAATATCTTTATCTGCTACGGTGATCATCAGGAAACTTCATCCATAAAGATTTTAGACAAACTAAAGATATTAAACCAAATAAAACTGTTAAACGTATAAGAATTATAGCAACAGTTCTACTTGTAACAATATCAAAGCTTGAACAAAACATATCAACAATAAACAACAGTGGGTTTATCTCATCTCACATTCCCCACTACCACTATCACTATCCTATCAACAATAAATTTCAAGTGTTTTTGTCAAGAATAAAAACTGGGAATTAAGCACGAATAGCAAAATCTTTTGAAATTAATTATTTTTTTATTTTTTTGCCACGCCCAGAAATACCGACCTTTTAGTTTTTTGTTCACTGTGTCGCCATTTTTTGATCATAACATTTTGTATATCGGTATTCATGGCTCTGTAATGGCTACATTTGTGTCTAATAAGAGTTTTTTTATACAGAAGTTGTATCAAAATAGCACAGCTTCATTTTAGTTCAAAAATATTTAGCGTTTGGGAGGGTATAAACCGAGCTTTTGAAAGACATGACTAGAATTTGCGTGGTATAAAAATACTATTAAAGAAATGTAGCCCTTACAGAGCCATGAACACCGATATACAAAATGTTATGATCGGACTAAAAATGGCGACACAGTGAACAAAAAACTAAAAGGGCGGTATTTCTAGGCGTAGCAAAAAAATAAAAAAATAATTTTTGGAATTGTTTTTACTACCATTAATCCTAGGGGCTTACAAAAAAATTTTTATTTGAACCACTCTATAAAACATTGTAATCATGCAAATAATGTTAATAATATACAAAATGTGGCATCGAGTTGATGTCACGATAGTCATAAAATATATGACACGTAAAAAATTACAAAATGGTATGAAGACGTTAGTCATGGGATTGATGTTACTTTTTGCATAATTGTTGCCATTTGTAGTAACATTAATGTCACAATTCTGATGTTAGGGCATCATCAATATAAAGATGAATTTTTCTATTAGTGTAGGGTTTATATGGGGGGTCGAATAAAACGAACTTTTGCAAAATGGTTAATTCGTGCATTGTTTAACCATTAATGTTAGTTTTTGTAAAAAAATTATTAATTTTTTAAGGTGGTGGTTCCACATTTTGATTCATAGCTCTGATCCTACTGAACCGATTTTGCTGGATTTCAATCCCAAACTGTTTAGGATATCTTCAAGCTTGTTTATTTCTTTTGAGTTTTTCGAAAGTAAGCATGTTTTCAACAGACGGACAGACAGATAGACATGGAAAAATCGATTTAGAATTACTCAAGGAGCCAGAATATATATACTTAGATGTACACAGAAACAATTTTTTTTCCAACTCAAACAAAAAATTTGTAGAATCAAACAATTTTATGTCTGAAATCGGTCCTACAAACAAAATTGCATATTCAAACAATTTATTTGCACTTCGTTTATGGAAAAAAAACTGATTTTTTCAAACAAATAGTTTAACTTATCAAACAAAAAGTTTACTGAAATTCATATAAATTTCAAACAAATAATTTTGCTGAATCAAACTGAAAAGTTTTTTTGCACAAGCAATGACGCACACATAAGCAAGCAATGTAGGTGAAGATGAAGGCAGAGCAGAGCGGCCGGGCTGGCTTTGAGACACATATTTTTGTCATCATTCTATTTTTGTTGTTGATGTATTTGACTAAACAGTTTGAAAAAATTGAATACGGGACTTTTTTTTACCAACTTTGAAACCAACCAAAAATTCATTTTGTTTCTTATAATGTTGTTGTTTCTGTTGTTTAAAAAGAGTGAAACGTTTTTTTACCTGCTATTGTTCTTGTTGTTTTTACTACAAACCTCGTCAAGCTTTTTTATCATCTTCCTTATTGTTGTACTTCTTTAAAGTGTCCAAAAAAGACTGCATGTGTTTTTTGTTGTAGTTCTTATATTTAAATATAAATTCACATAAAAAGTGTTGCTTACGATCAAATAAAAAAAAAACGACAACATTAAGGAGCGTTAAATATTTCATACAAAATTATGAAAACTTGAAACCAATAACGCGTATATTATATTTTTGAATAGTTGTCCACATTTTTGTTGGTTAAATAAAAATCAAGCAAAAATATTAATTGAATCAGTAAAAAAATTTGTAGAATTTGAAAAAATTTTCAAACAAGCGTTTGTTTGAAAATAATTCGGCAATATTTTTTTCTGTGTAAACTAACATTTATCACCAGTGTGACCACAACAATGGGGATTAAAACAATGCTAAAAATGCTAAAAATCAAATTTGAAAATGCTAAAAAATGCTTAATTTTCTTAAATAATTGCATAATTTTAATGAATGAATTATGCATTAATTTACCTGAAAATATTATATTTCTTTAAAATAAAATGAAGTTTATAAAAAAAAAAAATTATATACATACATAGATTTATTTGATAAAAACAATTAAGTAGATTGACAAAAGTTAGCGATTTTTTAACCAAAAAAAAAAAAAAACAAAGGACTTATCTACAAAATATTACATGATAAACGCTTAAAGCCCTAACCTACAGTTTGCAAAGTATGCAACATTGTCAACTCTGTGGTTTTCATGGGCAACCGCGTATGTTTTAAAATAAAATTTTTCAGGAGAGCCGAAAAAACCATTCTAGTTCAAACTATGGGTTACGTATTGCACCTTTTGAACTTTGTAACTGAGTTAAAACATCGGAATGGGTCTATCTATTATCAACAATTTTTAGAAAAATGTAAGGAGCGCTTAAAATTAAGCAATATGGCATCAGCATTTCAAAATCGAAAAAATAGACATACGCGGTTGCCCATGAAAACCACAGAACTGTCAAAAAAAAAACGGTTAAGGCACAACCATAATGAGCTTAAGTTTGCTTAAGCAAATGTGCGAATACAAGTAAATCATATGAGGCAAACCATATTTAACTTAAAGAAAATGTTTGTTAAGTTTTATGAAACTGTCATTTGCTTAAGCAAAGTGCGAAACTGATCGCACGTTCCGTACGGAATCAAATGTTTTTTGATTTTTTTTTTAAATACTTTTGAAAGTCTCTTTGTTAATTTTTGACAGTAGGTTAAGCAAGGCTATGCATATTATGGTTGGGTCTTTAGGTCTTACAAGAAAAGTAAAAGAAAAAGAAATTATAAACAGTTTAAGGCAATTAATAAATTTATAATTTGAAATAGTTTTTGTAACGATAAACATACATATCTGTGGCAATAAATACTAATGGCTTAAGTCGGAATTGCGTGTTTTGAGATATTAAAGGTTTTTTCTAAAATGAATTGTGTGGTATTGTGAAAGTTTAAATATAAATGCGCATAGTTTTAGTAATAATGACATTTTATACTTGAAATTTAGCTGCGTCATAGATCTTGAAGAAGATAATAAGATTATGTAATAAAAAAAAGCACTTAAGTCAACTTAAGCCATTATTATTTATTGCCACAGATATATATTATTAAATACAAAATATAAGTAAAAACAAAAATTATCATTGAAAACATAAAAGGCTTTTCAACAGCATTTTAAGTAAATTTAATTACACATTAAACACACCATTATATGAATAGTTTTCCTTAATTTCCAAAGTGTTGGTCAAAATACCATTAGAATATGATCTGTTTTCATCATATTCTAAACACCTTTCCAGAATTCATTAGTTGAACTTTGGTTCATCAATTCGTATGCATTCAGCTTTTGCCATTGCTATTTAAAAACCGTTATATCTTCTGTAGTAAAATCTACCATTTCTTCTTTTTTTTGGTGTTTACAGGGTTGCTATTATTATACATTTGTATGAACTTATAAATGACAAAATACAATTATAAATATTGACAGAAGTTATAAGTCATATTGTGAAATAGCAATATATAAAATTTTTAAGATTAAAAAATGCTAAATAATGCTAAGAAAATATTTCAAAAATGCTGAAAATAATGCTAAATGCTATTTGAAAAATTCGCTGCTAAATCAAAATAAATAATGCTTAATTTAGCAGTGAAAATGCTAAAAGGGCCACACTGTTTATCACTAATGGTGGTGAAGGGTATAAAAATCATGCTTTTTGAGTTAGGACACTATTGATGTAAATAAGCGATATGCAAAAACCCTTTTACATAAAAAAATATTTGCAATGAAATTGAAACTGTTTCTTTTGGATAAATGAAAACATCAAATTCAGTTATAAATGTTAGAAGAAAAAAGTTTTTTAGTATAAGCCCGGCCTCTACTAATGATTAATTAAATTTCAGAAAACTTTTTCCACCCAAACCCAATATTCCAAAGTTTGTACTTTTTTGAGAGTGTGCATGTGTGTATTGTCTGAGCTGTAATCTTAGTTAATACTAAGAGGATAATTAAAATAACAACGCAACGCTTACGAAAGATTAATTAAAACCAAAGTTTAATACAATATAAAAAATAAAAATTCTTTTTATTAATTGTACGATAAATTCACTCTTATTAAAAAATAAATCTTAAAAAGATAAATTTAAGAACTTTTACTAAATATTTACGTTTATTTTTCGTTTTGCTTTAAGCGAATGAACAGTCGTAAAACTTAAATGCAGTTATTTAACAAAGTCAACGACCATTTAATGACCATCACATTAGAAATGGGGTTTTGAACAAAAATCCACACAATTTCTGCTGGTAACCAAAGGAAAAGTTATGCAAACATTTTTGATAATAAATTTCTATTACGGCTATTAAGTTGAGTTGATTAGCTTAAATGGAATAAAGGTAAATCGTATTCAAGTTATAGAGAGTAGCAAAGAAGAAAATTAAATGGAAAAATTTGTTATAATTTCGTGAATGTATTCAGCTCAAATTCGTAGTTATTTTATTTCCACCATCACGAGTGCCCACAGAGAAAAAACATTTTCAAAGGTTTTTAAGCAAATTATGGTTATTTCACCGATATTATTGTCATCGGTAACCATCTTATGGTTAATTTAATCCTCCATCAAGAAGCCAAAGTCATATTATGTTTGAATAGGACAATTATTTGTGGTTTTAAATTGACAATAGAATTTCCTATATTTCAACAACAACGTTTATGGTTAAAAAACAATTATTAACCACAAAATGTTCGAAGGGAATCATTATGAAGTTGGTTCTTCTGATGGAGGACTAATTTTACAATATTATTGTTGCCAGTGTCAATAATATGGTTAAATGAACCATGATATGTTGAAATATTTTCGCTATAAATAGTTTTGTTGGCGGTGCCCATATTGAATTTTTAATTTTTTCGTACTGTAATGCGGTAATTTTTGAATATTCTATAATATTGAACTAAGAAATATAATATATTGGGTGCAGGCTCCTGAGTGAAGGAGAACTTCTAAGATAAAAATTGTTTTACTTTTTTGTTCTTCATCTGGTACTTTTTCAATTTTTGTTAATACCGGACCCATAAACATAATATTAAACATGCATGGTCCAGATTGAATAAGAATAAGTTAGGGACAGCGTTGCTGTTTTGGTTACTTTTAACCATAATTGCTTACTTTTTTTCTCGATGTGTACTTTTTTCCATTTTGGTTAGTTTTTTTCAACTCAAAAATAAACAATTTTTTGTCTTACTTGTGTGTTAGATATCAAGATTTGCCAACTCGCTCATACTTTTTAATATTAAATCTAATTTGCTTTCAGTTTCTCGTTCAAGTTGAGTGTTTCAATTTACTTTCAAGAAAACAGCTAATTACAATTTGTTACAAAGTTGTTTTCTTGATGACGTCTTAAAAACAGGGACCGTAACAGTTATTCCTTTTTTCATTAAAGTAAGATGAAAACAGTTATTTTTTGAACAAAACTAACAGGTTTTTTTTTGAGCAAAATTTAGAGACTTTTTAATATTTTTTGTGTTTCAATAGGTACATTCTGATATTTTTTTATACTGAACTTACAAAGTTAAATAAAACATTCACGGACTCACGTGGAAAATAACATAAGGACTGGAGGTCGATCCCTCGCCAAATCGATCCACTCATACGGAAAAAATATATGCTCGAAACAGTTAACATGATATACTACGTTTTTCAATATTTACATAAAAATTTACGTTCGAATTTTGACCATTAGGAAAACCTTAATTTCTCCTATACATACTTACATATTTATATTCTGGGTCCATGAGTAATTCTAATGGTTTTTGTTCTATTCTAAAAATATATGCAAAAATGTGAGAAGTTGTCGATTTCCTTTCTAAACATGTTTCAACAATAAATGGCAAATTTGTTCCATTTCTTAACCACAGTTATAACTGAGTGTGAAATAATACCCTTTTTTGCATCTGCGTTAAGTACTTTTTTGTGCAAGCAAGTATTTTTTTATTAGAGCTTTTCTTGTGTTTGCGTACAATTTGCGTTATATTGTGATTTTTAGTTATATTGTGATGGATATAAAACCTTTTTGTTTTTCGTTTGTTTTACTTTTATTTAATAATTATATTTTTTTTGTCCCAAAATTTTTAACAACAGCTGACATTAATTATTGAAAATCAGTGCTGTTAACGCTTATTGGAATTGTAAGAAGATTTAATGTTGAAAATTACTACAAGCGTGGTGAATATCGCTTTTAGTTCAAACTTTGCATTGAATATTTAACACGCTAAATACACATTAGTGTTGAGTGTAATGCTGGGTACACACTATGCAACCTACATGCAATCTGTTTCAATGCAACCTCAAAATATCAAAGCGTTTGGATGTTGATGCAATCTAGAATGAATGAAAATGAATTTAATTCACTAGATTGCGTAAACGCGTTGCATAGTGTGTACCCAGCATAAAACGTAGCTATTATTTTGTTCCATTGTAATTTAGAAAAATGTATCACTTTGTAAGAGCTCATGTAACCTGATAAATATATTACACAACTATAATGCACCATTATTTTTTAGAAAAGAAAACACCATAAGTGAATTGAGCCAGGTCCGTTTGTTGAAAACACCGTCCAAACCTTGACAAAGTATAGTTTTTCTAAAGTCATCTGTGTCGCAGATGAAATGACAATGCATTTGTATAGCAGTGTTGTAAAGTATAAGGGCTTTATTTAAGCACCGATTTCACAATACAGTCGTACGTTAATGAAGGCACACTTACTTTTGAACGACTAAACATAAAAGAATGATTTTGGTGTCAAATTCCACCAAATCTTTTATATAAATCGGCAAAGGCAAAAGAATTAAGAACACTTTGCTTTTGAGTTTGTCCACTGACTTGAACAAAAATACACAATAAAAACGGGTATATTCAGTAACTTTATATCTCCAAAACTAAAAGAGATACAATTCAAAACTCAAGACTTATCGTTGTTCATTAGATAATAAGTGGACAAATTTGTGGTACTTTTTTGAACTCGGCCTTTTTAGGGAGCAAACGGGCTTAACCTGTACTTTGGATAAAATTCAAGACTTATCTAAAAATTCAAATATAAATTGGGTACTTTTTCGAAATCCGAACATTTAGCGGGTTAAAATCATACATATTTTGGTATAGTAAATTATGGGCTCCCACTACAATTTTGAAATATTTGCTACTTCAATATGGAGAAAAAAATTTATCAAAAAGGGAAATAGTGGAAATTAGATTTCTTTCTCTTACTTTTTTGTTTAGCATAAGGTAATTTTGAATTTTCTATAAAATTGAACTTAGAAACATTAAATTATAGGTGCAGGCCAACATCAAAACTGTTAGCAATTTTTTGTTTTTCAACTGGTACTTTTTGAATTTTAGTTATATTGGAACTAGAAACATAAATTTAAGCATGCATGGTCCTGAGTGAGCAAGAATCTGTAAGGGGGAGCTTTTTGGCACTTTTTCGTTCTTAAACTGGTACTTTTTTATTTTATTGGACCTTGAAACAAAATATTAAATATGCAAGGTCCTGAGTAAATAAAAAGCTGTAAAGGGGAGCTTTTTGGTACTTTTTCGTTCTTAAACTGGTACTTTTTGATTTGCCGTAAGTATTAGACCTTGAAGAAAAAAATTAAACATGCAATGTCCTGAAAGAACGAAATTCTGTAAGCTGTAAGAGGAATTTCTTTGGTAATTTTTTCGTTCTTTAACTGGTACTTTTTGAATTGAGAAACTATTAGATTAGACTTTTTAGTACTTTTTTGTTTTTCAAGTGGTACTTTATGATTTTTTTTATATGTATTATTGAACTAACAAAATTAATTTAAACATTCACGGATGTGAGAGGAAGACAATATATGGACCGGAGGTGGGTCCTTCCCCAAGTCGAAAAAAAACAAATGTCTGAAACATGTAAATTCACATTTTCATAAATAATTGTGGTCGAATTTCGACCACTGAGCAAATACTAGTTTACTTTAAAAAACTAACATAACTAACTATATCCTAGCAATATAGCTGATAGAACTGATATTGACCCGCCCACGAAGACGGGCCGGGCCCTATATTACAAAAAACTAAATTTCATGTATTTGCGCGACAAAATACCAAAACTGATCATAACATGTGTAACAAATTGTGCATATTGTCATGCAATTTTTCTCACAATCGATCTTTATTCATGATAATCAGTCTATAATTTACAAAAGATCCCATGGAAAACTCTTTTATACGCTTTAAACTACAAAGAATAGAAAATATTGTTATGAAATTTGGCTCAGATAATTTTTGTATGCCTAGAAATAATGACGGTAAATTTTATGTAAAATTGGTCCATAATGGTCCATAATCGATGCCAAATGATATCCACTTCCATAAAATTGTGATTTGTGAGGGGGCCATCAATGATTTGTCACAGCCGAATAAAGTATTCGTACTTTTTTTTAACTTCTTATAATAGGGCTTCAAATTGAATAAATATTCACCCCTATCGTGAAAAAATTTCCCTCGAAATTTGTTTCCTTTTCCCTAACAAACTTATGGGGAAAAACAAAATTTCGAGGGAAAAAACTGTTAATTTTTTATTCACAATAGGCGTGATTACTTATTTATGCCTTAAAGCAAAATATAATTTGTATCTTTCCCTAACCAAACAAGCCACTCATTTTCGTTTGTTTATTGTAACTTAGTTCGTTAAACAAATTCCAGAAGCATTCTGGTTAAATATTAATGCATCACACACTTTGACCGCATATGCCTTCCTCAACAATTTTTTATTTTCTAAAATTTTGTTCTTTTCGTGGTGTCTGTTGATGTGGTTGGTTTTATATGCAAAATCTTTAAACCAAAAAAAAGGGGAAGTACGAATATAAAAAGGATTAATATTTGAAAAACTAAGTTACTAAGTCAACAACCGTATTTTCTTTTTGCTGTATATATTTAACATGAAAGCCACATGTAAATATGGAATAGAATAGTTAGAAAATATTCGTGTGTAAAAAAAAGAAACTTAAACTTGCAACAGAAAGTTGGCATAAACTTGTTCATCTCTTTTTCATACAAGTGAGCAGGGAATACATTGAAGTGTAACTAACTGTTTAATACATTCATACACTTATACACCCGCATCTAAGGAGGATATAAAAGTTAAATTTTTTTTATACACACCCTGCAAATAATATTGGACTACCTGATCCGTTTTGATAAAATGGACTACTCCATGGACTGGTCCAATGTAATGCAAGCATGGACCATGTCATTGCTAAAAAGTGTTTGTAGTGAGATGACATGTCTTCGTTCTCCTCTTGAGTATACCGTTGAGTAGTTTTAAAACTACTCCTTTGTAATCCAAAGCTGGGTTATATGGTCCTGCCCTAAAACATCGTAATGTTAAGTAGACCATGTTTTTGCCATACGTTTGGGTTACTTTTGGACTAGTCCTAGTCCCTTGTGGGCTACATTTCACACCCGTGTTTGGAATGGTCCTATTATTTGCGGGGCATTAACTCACACACACACACACACACACACTCTGTCTTACATTTGTGTGAATGAATACACACATTTACAATTGCGTGCATTCTCTGTACTTTTCTCATACAACAAATAAAGATCTTTGAATAGTATTTTTTTATTCCATGCCACTAAAGCCACTTAACGCAAATTAAATGCACATTTATACGATACGCGAAACTAAATAATAAAACAGGAAAAAAAAACAAGCATAAGCCAAACAGTGGCAGTAAGAAAACGTCCTTTAAAAATTACACCATTTTTATAAAAAAATATATTCAAAAAATATGTAAATTAATTAATTAAAAAAACAAAGTATAGTCGCAGAAAATAAATTTTCTATTACGCTCTATTTCATGAGTAGCTGAGGATCACGTCTTAAGCGCCCGTTAGTCTTATGAAAACGTATACGTTGATCAGCTGTTTCGTTTTCCTTACCAAGCTTTTTTATAAATAGGAAGTCTTATGTAAACGTGACGTTGCATTGTGGAGGAACATAATGAAATGGAGATTTTCTCCGTCTTTATGTATCAGCTGTTAAAGAATTTTATGTTTGTTTATGTTTATTGATAAAACGAACAAAACATCCACTCACACCAAGTTTTTTTTATAAATTAAATATATTTCAAAAATATTTTTTTTAAACAAATTTTAACCCGGTTGTTTTTGTAAAGTTCCATTGATTTGAAACGCAACGTTTTCGTTTCCGCAACATTAAGGTTCGAGTAACGTGGCCTTAACCCTTAAATGTATACCGTACTATATATTACTTACTACTGCCAATAAGCCGGCCACAGGTCATAAAATATTTGTACATTTTTTGTGTGAACAGGCAATAAATATTTCGCCTAGGTTATAAAGTCGAAAAAGTTTCGTTACATTTGATTTGTCCTTCTTTTTGTAATTTGTCACCTTTTAGTATTTTGGTACATTTCATGAAATACATAAACCTTCGCCTGCTTTTTTCTTAATAACTCATGTTGTAGTAAAGACTCCACATTGAAATTTGGCAGACTTGTACAAAACATAATAAGAATTAACATATATTTTTTTGAAATTTTTAAAAATATTGATTTTCGAGATATATCCTTTGGAAATTTTAGTCCTTTTTTTATTTACATTATCCTTGATCGAAAATTAAAAAAAAAATTTTGGAATGGCGCATGTTTTTGTCTGTAAAATGAGCCCTTTATTATTAACGTACAATGAATACTTTTCGAGATATTAAAAATTGTGTTAAGGCACCTGAGTGCTTTTTTATTGATTTTTGCCAACTTGGAATGGCCATAATTCTGAAAGTTGGAAGGCTATATGTCTGAAAGTTGGCAAATATTATTGTGCCGATCCATAGATCATGTGTACAAAATGTTATCAAATTTGGAGGTGCTGAGGTCAGAAATGTTTATATTTTCCGTTGATTTCATATGTTTTTACCCTTCTGTATCAAAAATGTATTGCATCAAGGTGCGAACTTGCCATTTTAAATTCATGGCTTTCGTAAGCGATATGGTAAGTTAAACTTTTAAGTTTTTCAAGATTCTTATAAGATGTTTCTATCTCATTGTATTCCTCTCTATCTGATTTGTATATATTGGTATTTCCACAGAAATGTCTACTTTTTGTCACGTAACGTCACCAACCTTTTTTAATCGTTTCTCAAAGAATAATGAAAATATTACTTACTTTTTTGCATTTGGATGTAGAGCGCAACTAGGTTTTCATTTAGTGAAAGAGTGGAAAAATTTGAACAACGTGGTTCTAAAATACAAGAATAATTGCTAGGTGACGTGACGTGACAAAAAGAGAGCTTTTCTGTGGAAGTGCCCATATTTAGAATTATTAAAGTACCATCATAAGAAAAGTGGCTATAAATGCTATAATTATTATGCCATCACTGACCAAGTGACCTTATTTAAGAAAATAATGTGGCAAACTTTCAAGTTTTTCTAGTGAAAAAATATTGTTGCGTCGCTTTAAGGTGTTCTAGAAAAAATTTTGTGGCTTTTTCTCAAGGTAAGTTTAGAAAAAAAGCTTTCTTAAGAAAATCTTGCTGTTCTCTCTCAAAGTTTTGTGATCTTGTAACTCTTCTCAATATTCTCTAAAAAAAAATCTTGTGATTCTCTTAAGGTGGTCTGAAGAAATTGCGCTTTGTTTGGAAACGGTTTTCAAAGGAAAAATCATGCGACAAATTCTCATTGTGTTTTCTATAGAAAGTTATGCGGCTCTATCCAAAGATTTTCATAGAAGATTTTGCGCAAGCTCTCTCAAGATTTTCGTAAAATTAGTTAAACATGTGCTTCCAAGAAAAAAATACTCTTCTTCTCTCGAGGGTTTCTATTGAAAAACTTATCAATATCAGGGGTTTTGTGGATCCATATGAGCAATTTAAGCACAGCAGGCTTTACCCTAATAGGGCTTCCTGTAATAGTTTGGTAAAACTATTCTATTTAATAACTGTTATAATATTTATCGTTTTTATGAGAAATTTAAGCACAGAAGATAAGCCCTTTTAAGGTCTTCTGAAGTAAAACATGTGGCAAAATCCACCAAGTTTTGCTATTGCAAAGCATGAAACTTTTAGGGTTTTTTTTTGGTTTTATAATAAAAGACAAAAGACAAAAGGCAAGTAACTACTTGTATTAGGTACTCAAACCCTTTGCAAAAGCTCTTATATATTTAAGTAACGAGAAAAGACCCGCAAATATGCCAAAGTTCGTCTTCCCTATAACTATCTGCATTTATTATACCAGTATGATACGTATTAAGTTTTGGTTGCTTCTGATTATCTTGGTACAAAATTTGGCACTCCTTAGCCGCGATCTTTTTTGAGTCTGTTAGTTTAAGAACCTTAAGAAGCCAGGATGCGAGAAGCTTTTTCATGCAGTTTATAAAGAAACAGTGTATTTCCCCTATTTTTAAATACAGTGTAAAATTTATAACTTTCGTCTGCGTAACGATTCAGCAACATACTTTCACACACTCGTACGATTCGAAGGGGGAACATAATTTTGTGGCTTAATTCCAAGGAAGGGAGCTAGAGAAGCTCCTTACTTACTTATTGCGAATACGTAGAAGAGTTCACTGAGCCTTTTGAGTTTTTGTAGTTTTTTGAATTCGAAACAAAAAAAAGTTTTATGTGCTGCTGTGGCTTGGTGGCTCTATGTGGCCTGTTTGGTTGGATATGTGCATCATCATATTTTTTGGTTGTTGTTTATTTATAAAACTTGAACAGAAAGTTTACTCGTTTATAGGTTTTAAAACTTTTTTCTGGCATGGAACTGTGTAACTAATAGAATTTGCATATTCTGACAAGGATAATGCTAGTGATGTGAGCTACATGTTAGTTTCTTAAAAAAATAATTAAAGTTAACATCTGTTTAACATTAGAACAAGCTCATTTGAATTTTTTAACGCTAAAATTTTAGCGAGGTTTTGAAATTAATTAAGAATTAGAATTTAAATCTCCAAAATTTTTATTACAATTCTCAAACGCTCTAAACAATCAAAAATGCCGCCAAACACTTAAGTATTTGTAAATTAAAAGTAGAAAACTCTATCGACATTTTTTTATGCACGTGAAATTATTTATCTGAACTAAAACTTTGGTTTTTGTTTATAAACAACTGCTACAACTATTAAAACTACATAAAATACTTGTACAAAAACTATATAGTCAAAGGTTCTTAACTAGATGAAAATATGAAAAACTAAATGGAAAACACATTAAAATTTGGAGGGGTGAAAAAAAAACACTTGCACATGTACAGACGTGCACACCAACCCAAATATTAGTGCAGACGCATAAAGAAGCATAAAAAAAACTTAGAAAACAATAATTTAGGTTTTTGAAATCAGGTAATTTTACGGGTGATTTTTAAAGCAATGCTGGGAGTTATGGATGGTAAGCCCTCTATAGGTGTCCGATATTTGACTTTTACATTATTCTAGTCCCAAACACATTGCTTTTTAGTTGAAATTTAAGTAAACAAATCGGCTCCAAATTATTTTTAAAGCCTTTTTAAGGATATGGCTCTTAATCTGTGTTTATTTTTTAATTTATTTTTTTAACCTTTATGAGCTTGGTAGTCTACATTTGTAGCATTTTTGCAGAAAAAGTTTAATAAAAATAAATTTCCACAACAACAGGGTTCGAAATTTTCAGTAGCTTACTAAAAATCAATTCTAAGCAGTTTTGGCTACTGACACGTTAAAAAAAACAATTTACAGCATCCCCCAGACCCTACTTTTCAAAATGACCATCTCCTTGCCGATAGTCTACAAACGTAGACACCATATAAAATGTATGGTAATTCACATCGTTCTTTTACTCAACTCGAATTTTTTGAATGGGGCATGTCGAACATTTAACGTAGTATTTTTTTTTAACTTTTGTTTTCTTGTGCACGTTTATGTATGCATGCGTTTGCTTTAGGGTTGCAAGACGGGCTCGATTTTGCTTGACTGTTGAGCTTTTTCAATGAGTGTCAAGCAGAGAACTGCAAAATCACTATTTTTCTTGATCTATTCATACGCTCAAATTAACATTCACTCTTTGCCTGTAAAACAAAGTTCAACGTTGGTAATTTTTACACCGTTTCGTAGACATTTGATTTTTGCATGTGTTCGTTTTTATTGAAAGTGGTTTGTTTGCATTTTTGTTGCGCACGCAATATAACACAATTGTGTAAATTCAAAAGGCACACATTCTTGTACTTTTGCATTCCAGTAGTCATTGTCCACTCGAGGAGACGCTTTGTTACCATTAACAACAATAAACCGCAAGAATACATTGTACATACAGAACTACTGTACTTTTTATGATGATAAAAAATTCTTCTGGTTCTATGGAAATTGTTTGTACCTACATATGTGCGTTTAGTTTCATTTAAATTTTTTTTTTCTTGTACTACATAGTAACTGCTGAATGCCTACATGAGTAATAATTGCTTGATTTCTGGCTTTTTTGTTTGTATTTTTTTTTCTTTGCCAAGACAATCATTGTCGGACCAAACACACAAACATCTTAATTGACAAACGAAGCTAAACGATGGAATAAATAACAAAGCACGATGTGCATTATTTGAATGACTGCAAACCAGTAGCGAATGTTTGCGGTTGCGCAATTTTGATTGTATGACCGCAAGCGAGTGTAGTTGTTGGTGTTCATTTACTGCGATTTTTTTGCAATCGAACAAAGCCGTTCTCTGGTGTCAAGAATCAAGAAAAAATATCATTTGCCAAGCTAAAACGGAATTTTAAAAATTGTTCCATTAAATTAAGAAAATAAAGAAACAATAAGAATTATTAATCTGTCTATAACTAGATCATTTATAGACCGTTTATTTTATGCAAAAGTTGAATAAAAAAGTTCATTATATATCGAGCACTAATAGCAAAAATTATGCAACCGACATCATTTTCAAATTTAGTTATTTTTAATAAATGACTTTATTGGCAACACTTGCATCATCTCCTAAAATGTCGTGGTCACATAAGGCACCGTTACGATTTTATAGCAAGAACAATTTTGAGGTAACCGACAAATTTCATACAAAATTTTTATGAAATAAAAAAAAAATACTCTCCTGTAAAAGTTTATTTTTGTTGGTTACATCATTTTTGCTATTAGGGCTCGATATAACAAGACTTTTTAAAGTTAAGTTTTATGGGTAAACATTAGAGGCATTCGTAATTAGTTGCGGATATCTCAAACATTTGTGGACCGATCTGGCCGAATTTCAATTGCAAGCTATTCCGGACTTTACTTGAGGGTTACACGATCAAGTTTTGCCTATCAAGTTTTAACCCTCTGACTGGCAAAACAGAATCCGTTAATTTTTTTTTATCGGGAATTTTACTAAGGGTAAACAATGGTCAAAAATTACGATTTTCAAAGTTTCAAGTAAAACAAATCAGCCGTTTAGCCGCCAGATAGATTTTTATTTTGCACTCCTTTAGGGTCGCTTACCAGTTTGAGCGTAAAAAATATAGATAGGTAAGAACTATGTAACTAAGTATATATTCAAGAGTGGTTTTTATTAGAAAATAAGAAGAAAAAAGTTGAAAATAAACAGTATCAAGGCTTCCCAATAAAAAATGGAGCTTCGAACGAAGCAGGTTTGTAAGGGAGAAACATAAGGGTTTCGCTTACCATTGCGCTTACGGAAGACATGAATTTTATATGGCGAGTTCCCACTTTGAAGCAATACATTTTTGATACATAAAGCGCATTATTCAGCGCACATAAACATTGTTGGATGTAACGATCATATTTACACACTGAATGTTTTGATACAGTTATTTTTTAGTATTCTCCCTTACAAACTTGCTTCGTAGTAAGGGAATGCCGTAGCACTTGAAATGTTATTTTTTTTTTTTATAAAAGTTGTTGAGAGTTCTTTCACTTACTTTACTGCATTTCTGTATGTCTTATTGCGTAGCGCATAATTGTGTGCTTAGTTTTTTAAATGTACCTTTTGTGCTTCGCAAAATGATAAAATTTTTTATTGGGTTAGTAAGTAATGAAAAGATTAAACACGACGGTGATAGGCGCCTAAACAATTTTTGCAGAGATGCAAGTGAAACTTTTCACAAAAAAATGGTGTTCTGGACGTTTTGCATAACTTAAAAAATCTTTTTTCACTGTTTCCTAGCATTGTTAGGTTATGGTTGAATCCGTCATAACGAATATCATCAATGGGCTCTTTGGCTTTCTGACCAATCATCAAATTACATGGTGGTGTTGATGCTGGTGGTGTTGTATGAGTAGGTGGTCGCGATGTTGGTCGGCCAACAAATCGTTTATCTACAAACTTGACAAGACCACTGGCAATTTTTTCGCGAAATTCAGGTAACTGCAGCAATTTTTTATTCTGAACAGAATCAGTCGAATCATTTCTCTTGATATAAAATATATGAATTTGTTGCGGCCATGTCAACGAAATAGTAGAAAAGCCGCACCATCAGATTTCTTGTTTTCGCCCTTATATGGTAGCGGCCCAAAAGTCCGTCCATTAAATTAACTGACCCATGTGGCTGTTAGGTGCCCTATGCTCCAGTGGGAGTTAAAGGAACATATATACATATATATATGTGGCTGTTGTATTCACGTATTATTTGTGGACATTCCACTTCGATGAAACGCTTTTGCTTCCGATCAAACCGTGATGCCTTCGCTGCCTGATGCTCCGGATTTAAGCGCAAGAACGGCAAGACTCCAACATATGTTGAGGCTAACCGGACAGACTTGACGGCAAAAGCCGGAAGCGTGTAAATCAGCACAAATTGTAATTTTTCCAAAGAAATTACTTTAATTTCATGCTTACAATATACAGAAATATTTTACTTTGTAGAATTAGGTTCATAATTTAATATAGTTTAATTTAAAATATTAGCAACTTTATTTCTTTTATTTCTTAAAAGTGTTAAAAACTTAAATGCAGGCAAAAATGTCGCTAAAGATATATTTATGGCAAATAGAAAAACTTCAAAACTTTGTTAAGACTTGGTTATTCATAAGAATAATTGCCTAAAAGTTTTACCCTTAAAAAACCCTTTTTGCCAAACAGTACAAAAGTTCATTAAAAGTTTGTCAAAAGTTACGAAAAAATAATATTTATTAAACAAAACAGCGACAAGGACAAATAAAAAGATTTTAAAGCAGGAAAACAAACTTGTCAGTGTAGACGACTTGAGTCATATGTTCAAATAAATTAAAGAAATATAAATAAAATTACACAGAAAAAATAAAAATGGTAAGTCTATAAACAATCCTTTAATTACACTTTAAACATAGTTCAAAAATATAATTTTTAAACAGTTGAACCTTGATTATTCGCAATAGTCGGGGTTAGGAGCACCAATTTTCCCGGTTAATTGAGTACCAACTTTGTTTTCAATTGTTTAGAATTTTCTTTGTCTTTGCCTGATACGGACAAACACAACAATCCACACTTCTCAAAGTTTTAAACTAAATACCTGTCCAAATGCTTTCGAATCATGGTATGCAAACAAGGAAATTCCAATTTTTTGCTTTACCATCCCGGTGGATTAAGTAAATCACGGTTAGTCGATGCACAAAAATTGATGATGACTGTTAATCGAATCACGGATAATCCAGGTTCCACTGTCTTGTTTTAACGTTACCAATAAACTGCTAAAGAGTTTAAGTAGCATTTTTCTTTAAGTAGTTGCTTATACGGTTTTTCCCTAATTGTGTAGTGTTGTTTATGTTCCTACAACAAACAAGTAAATCGTTTTTTATCTCAAACAAAACTATTAACAGAAACAGTAAAACGTTTTATATAAATTTAATACAATTTTCTAACAAGACGTTTGTTTGAAGTGTTCGATAATAAAATAACTAAATATTGCTCCTTAGTGTTCGGTTCGGGAGATTTGTGGAAAACACAAACGCTTATAGTGTTTGTGTAGAAAATCATTAAAGAAAATAAAGTTTCCCTGTTTGTCATCTTTCGCACACAAAAATAATACTGTTCTTATCCAACTCAACAAAAAGATGAGAACATTTAATTCCGTTCGGTTTTTTTTTACCACAAACTTCATTGTATTCGTCCCTTTTGGCTGGTAAAAAAAAATTTTTTTACAAAAACAAATTACACATACGAAGAAAAACAAAAAGCCAGCAAAATAATTTTACACAAACTTTTTGTTTGTTCATTTCTTTATCAATGTATAAAAGGAACATTATAGAACATTAAAATATAATGTTTCGGGCTTTTAACGAATGTTCGGAACTTTCATGAAAGTAGTTACGAACGGTACAAGGGTTGCGTTCGTCTACACAAACACTAAAAAAATAAATATCGTTCCTGGGTGTGTGAGCCCAATGCTAAATAACGTTCTGTTTATTTTCGAACACTGACAGAAATAATACTGTTCTTATCCAACTCAATAAAAAGATGGGAACACTTAATTCCGCGCATTTTTTTTAACAATAAACTTCATTGTATTCGGTTTAGCTCATGAATATTCGTTCGTTTCTGTTGTGCGTAGCGCCCTTTTGGCTGGTTAAAAAACCAAAATTTTTTTACAAAAACAAAATACACATACGAAAAAAAAAAACAAAAAGCCAGCAAAATAATCTTACACAAACAAAACATAGCCCCAATACACACACAAGCTGTATGTGCTGCGGTCAATACTACCCAACAAACACGAAGTCAAACCTTTGATATGAAATGACTTAATCGTTTAACATCAAACACAATTCTCAAACGTTTTTCAATTGTATGATTTAACATTTAAATTCAAATTGATAATTGAAAATAAACATTAGATATCAAATGTTTTATCAATTTGATGTCAAATGCTTGTCAAATGTTAAATTCAAATTAAAAATAAACTTGGCAATACTAAAGCGAAAAATAAATGTGATCATTAAAAATGGCGATTAAAGTTATATTTTTTACTTTGTGGTTACAATCGTTTTACTATTAAAAATAAATTTTAATATAAAGTGAACAGCTTATTTCTTGTGAAAATAAAAACTTATTTTTGAGTAACTACAATGATTAAAAATACGAAAAAAAGGAAAATAAAACGAGAAAGTGAGGAAAGTTTGTTGAACGATCGCGGTGCTACAATCCTCAAAATAAAAGGGAGCCAAGTAGTTTGTCTTTCCAAGAATTAGAGGACGGAAAGAACATTATTTCATCTTTTAGCTATGGTGCCGAATGTTTATCTCACAGTTTATTTAAATAAATAATAAATTTAAATTAAAAAAAAAATTAAATATTTTTCTTCCACATTGTATTATAATCCACATTTGAAAAACATTTGAGAATTACGTTTGAAAGCAAGTTGAAAATAAAGGCATTTTTCAATTTGAAAATAATTTCCCCTTTTTGTTGAGAACAACACTATGATTTTTAAATGATTTTCAAATCATTATCAAACCATTGTCGTTTGAGAAAACGTTTGATTTCAAATAATTTTCAATTTGAAATCAAACCTCCGTGTTTGTTGGGTAAAACTTTTTGTTTGTTCATATCTTTGTCAACGTAAAAAAGGAACATTATAGAACATTAAAATATAATGTTTGTCTACAGAATCACTACAATTATTCTGTTTTTTAAAAACAATATTTATTTTTTTTTTGAACGAGAATTGGGATACCAGAATATTTTTAATTTCTTTACTCTTTGTCGATAAGTCAGTAAAAAATTGTTTTTGTCAATAAATATGATTAAAGGAGCCATTAAATTTAGGACTTTTTTTTTGCTATAGTGCGATATGGAATAATATCGGGTGATTTTTTAGCTATTATCTTTTTGGCAACACATTTCGTGTTTTGTTTCACTGTCAAACATCTTCAGTTTGGTCTATAATTTAACAATGAATCATCTTACAAACGAACAACGCTTGCAAATTATTGAATTTTATTATCAAAATCAGATCAGCCTGAAGCATTGCAAGAGCTACCAATGCATCCAGAAAAAGTCACAGTTTGGTGCGGTTTATGGGCTGGTGACATCATTGGACCGTACTTCTTCAAAGATGATGCGAATCGTAACGTAACTGTGAATGGCGAGCGCTACCGTGAGATGATATCCAAATTTTTGTTTGCCCAAAATTCAAGAGCTTGATTTGCATGACATGTGGTTTCAACAAGACGGTGCCACATGCCACACAGCACGCTTAACAATGGACTTATTGAGAGGCGAGTTCGGTGAACATTTTATTTCACGTTCGGGACCGGTCAATTGGCAGCCTAGATCGTGCGATTTAACGCTTTTAGACTATTTTTTTGTGGGGCTTGGTTAAAGCTCATGTCTGTACACACATGCCCGCTTCAATTGACGCATTGGAAGACAACATTGAAGCATTTATTCATGAGATACCGGCCGAAATATTGGAAAGAGTATGGCAAAATTGGACTAAGCGGATGGACCATTTGAGGCGCAGTCACGGTCTACATTTGCATGAAATAATCTTCAAACATTAAATTATATAGACCGTACTATCGATTCAAATAAAGATTTCATGAATTTTATATGTTTTTTTTTAAACTTTCCTATAGCTCTTAAAAAGCACCCATTATTTGTTTCCTCAATTAACAGAGTGTGTTTCATTTAAATATAGATTTGTAGTACTATGTACATTAGGGACATAACTTTTTAACAATTTTAAAAATACCAAAATTTTAATTTTATTTTTGGCTAAGAAAAATTAATAATATGTTTATTAAAAACAAAAAATAGCTCAAGTATAAAATTTCATTAATATTTCGAGATGGTAAGAGATTTTTCCGCAAACCAAAACGTATCTTTAAACTTTTTTAACGAAAAAAAATTAAAATTGAGTAAAAAAACACCGTATAAAATTATGAATATTCAATATTGCATTGGTGCGTAAACTTTTTTGAGAAAAATTACAAAAGATTATAATTTTCGTTGTTACTAGGACATGGTTGACCTCATGGTTTATACCCCTAATATACATATGTACGTATGTTTCAAATTCATTAACTAAGTTAAAACAGCCTTTTACTCTCAGTTAATCTAAAGAAAAAAACAAATAATTACAACAATTAAAGTATATTTATAAACAAAAATTAACTAATTTAGATTAAAACTTAGTTGAAGGAGATTAACTTTTTTATCAACATGGAATCTTAGTCATTCTTTAGTTTTATAATTCTACAAGTATCTTTTCATTTTGTAAATAACTTTCTGTTGGCACACTAAACGCAGCAGAAGCAAGAACTTTATATCTTTCCGTTTTTCACTTGACTCCAGTAATTTGTTTTTAACTTGAATGTTGCTGTCGATTCATCTAAATCGTTTTGGGGTGGCTGTGCTGTAATATCAGCTAATAAAAAAAAAAAAAATTAAAGGAATATACTCAGAGAACAAGATGATAAATAACAATAAGATAAAGAAAATGAAGAGTAATCTTTAGTTAATTAGTCGAATGACTTGAGTTGTTTAAGCAAAACTAAAAGATGTATTCAGTACGTACTCACCGTGTACTTAGAAGTAATTAAATAAAGTATATTTTATTTCGTTACTTACCTTTGACTGTGTAATCCAAGTCATTGAGGGTATAATAAATTGTTAAGTACTTGTTTTCCTTAATCTTGAGAGTATAAAAACCCTCAATAACTTTAGATTTTTGATTGTTGGCAAGTTTTTCGATGCCAGAACGTTGGTAAAGTAAAATGCCATTACTAAGGCGGGCACTGAAATAAAGAAGAAAATGAAGTTGGAATTGGTCATTAGAAATTGTTTATAATAGATAAAGCGTAAGTTGTAGTTATTTTGTTGAATTGGAGTTATTTATATGCAGAATACTTTATCTAATATTTGAAATATAAAGTTGTTGAATTTATTTCGACACCTCCAAAAACATACGAGTTAATTTTTAATGGTTAACAAATCGAAGGGATGGACAAATTTACATATTAAATTTACATAAAAAGCAAGGTCGGCCATAAAGATGTGGATGTTGTGAACAGAGTTAATCGCTCATGAAGCGCAACTTAAGGCAAAGTGCGACGGTCTTCGTAAAAACCTAAGAGGCATAAAATTAATATCGGTGGCATTTTGACAAAACATCCCCAGTAAAAACTTCGCCTACAGAATAATGTGTTGAGTAATCAGAAAAACATGAATTCACTACTTACAATTCTACTGAAAGAACCAATGAATTTTACAAGGGATGACCCAAAATGAACGCATTTTTAAGTAAGTCATTATTTTTTACTTAAATACATCCAGAAAAAAGTAGTCATAGAAGTTGTTATAAATGAAGTTATAGAAGAAAGCTACAAAATACTGAGTTAAAGAAGCTATTCCTTTTGAAAAAGTAAGCGAAGTTTTTACTGGGTCTTAACCCTGCCTTTACACATGCAAGTAGTGGCATGCCACTGTTGTATACATGTTATCAAAGAAAATTTGTTCGAAATAGTCGAATCTCATGCCATTAACTTTTGTGATTACACATGCCACTGCGAGTTCATTTTCAAAATGTCGTAGAAGCGTCAACTTGAGCAAATTTGTTTACTTCTCAAATTAAAAAAAAAAGTACCAGAAAACGAAAAAGAGTTACCGAGTTAATCATAGTGGCACATTTTTGGGGAAATTTTTTCATTTATTTATATTAGCATTATTTTAACGATATTAATGCTCTATTATTAACAAACTTGCTTTTATTTATGCGCGTTTTTAAAAAATTTATCATAATAATTCTTTATTAAGTTAAAACTTCAATAACAATTTGACAACAATCCAGTAAATGTGAATTCAATTTTTAACAGGGTAACATTGCTTATCGTTTTGACATTTAGTGGCATGCAAGTGCCAATTTTCCACTCGCATGCAATTTTTGCTGCCACTGTAGCTGCCATTGCGAAAAATGTGAGTGTATTAGTAAAAAAGTGTGAGTGTATTGAGTTTTTCGAACTGGCAGTGGCATGTGTAAATGCTAGGTAAGTTAAATTTAAAAAGTTGAAAATAAAGTTGTTAATTATACGAAAAATTTATTATTTAATAAAAATAATTTTTTCACCGAGTTTTTATTTAAAAAACGTTTTTGATATCTTATCTCGACTTAAGAAGTTTTGTAAAACTACCACAGAAATATTGAACTCGAGCGTGTTTTGACCAAACACATCTAAAAGGCCTCTTGTCAGGCAGCAACCCAACACCCATTGCCCATGATACGCCGCGGCGAATATGGTGAGAAGAATCGTTTAAAAAAGCGTCTCCGACAAAGCAAAGGACAGTCTGAAGTAACATCCTTAAGAATAGGTATTGGTAGAATTATAGCGCAAGCAAGGAGGGCTCACATGGCCACAAATTTGTAAATAAATTTTCTATTGTAAACACCTTACCTTAAATTATAAAATTCTTCTATATAAATCTAACGTTATTAAATGCATACTACATTATTCAATATAAGTTTCCACATTAGAATTGCTAGAAGCTCCTTCTCTGGTGCAGCAGAGAACAATGTTTTCCATAAGAACAAGTTTTATGGGTGCTACTGCGGAATGTGAAACTACAGTGAGAGTTGACAAAAAATCAATCAATTGTGGTCAGGATTGTAAGATAAGATAAACTCACTGTTTATTGTTGTTGTTTTTGTTTAAGATTTGATATTGTTCGAATAAAACTGGGACTTATAATTCTTATTCGCTTTACAGTTTTCTTTGTATAACATTTCTAATTTTCTCTAAAATCTTTGGATGAAGTTTCCTGACGATCTGGCCTAAGCAACCAGTGAAATGCGCAGAGAAATAGCTTATCCCATCAACAATAAACTTCAGTTTGTCAATAGTATGAAATGGGAATTTAGCGCATTATAACGTAACCTTATTAGTGAATAGAAAATGTTTTTTTAAAACTCGGTAAATTTCGAAAAAAAAACATAACTTTAAACATAAAAGAATGCTATATTCGGCTATGCCCAATTTTATGTACCCTTAAACCACTGTGCAATACCTACTTGAGACCGATTGACATTATTTTTTTCATAAAGTATGAATTGGAAGATGCACAAGAATAGAGCTTTTTAAACTGGCTTAAATGTTTTCTATGCTGATTTCTCTATCACTATTTCAAATCGATATGTTAAATATTTACATCACTAATTTCGAAGAATTTTTATTTTGGAAAATATTCGAAAATTTTTTATATTTTTTATGCCGAAAAATTTTGGAGTCGGATTCGCGAGTTTTTGTGGGTACTTCGACTCCGGCACTTAAACCTCAACTTCGACTTCACAAGCCTGGTTTTTGCAAATCTATTGCTTGAAAATCCTTATCTAACCAAATAAGATAAATAAATTGTTTCCCATGAGAACATGTTAATGTGTGCTTTCTTGGGATGGAAATTGGAAATGATTTTATAAAGTCCCGGTAATCGGGACTTATAAAATTTCCAATTCTCGAAAAATAGAACTAAAACTAAAACATAAAAGAATGCTATATTCGTCTGTGGCAATTTTCATGCACCCTTTAACTGCTGTACAAAAGATCATGAACTGTTTATGAGCTGTAAGATGCATTTTTCTATGCAGAATTCAGTCGCATCAATGGGCACATTCATAAGACGTAACTTTTACGCAACTGTTGAGTGTTCAGACGTAATCAGTTACGTCTTATGAATGTGCGCAATACTTCACTTTGCTTTCATACAAATAAAAACTACGAAATGATGTGTTATAAATAAAATTCTTAATTGACTTAATTAAACTTTTTTGGCTTCTTACCTTAGTTCCTTGTCTCCATTTAAATTAAATTTTATATTTTGTTGTAAAATCTCTAAGCCATCCGCAGCTCTGGCTGGAGCTGGTGCCACAGGCAGTGGCAACAAATTTTCACAGCGACAGTTTAATGTTTGAGTTATGGGACAGTTGGGTATTACACCCGGCAAAAGTCCACCCAGATTGCCTAAGCCAGGCAAATTACCCAAACCTGGTAAATTTCCCAAGCCAGGCAAATTGCCCAAACCTCCCAAGTTGCCTAAACCTCCAAAATTTCCCAATCCACCCAAGTTTCCCAATCCACCCAAGTTACCTAAGCCTCCCAAGTTTCCTAAGCCTCCCAAGTTTCCTAAGCCTCCTAAATTTCCCAAACCTCCCAGATTACCCAAAGGCACTAAAGTGGTTAAGGTCGAGGTTATACCATTCAAACCAGGCACATTGCTAACTAAAGCTCCCAATAAAGGCAGACCCTGTTGTTGCTGACCAGGTAGTGAAGCAGGTCTGGGTGGAGGCACCGATGCTTGGTGAGGGATGGCGTCAAAATAGATGGGTGAAGAAAATATTGATTCTCTCTTCGAGCGATCTTCATTCTGTTTTTCATTATTATTTTCCGGCTTTTTTACTGTGGAACTTTCCGCTACTACTAGCACAAATATTCCAACGGTAACTAAAGTTTTTATATGAACTAACATTTTTCCAACGAGTTTAAGGCGTGACTGAATTTTTATTTTGCTTAACGTTGCCATTTTATATGCACTCCTGCCGAGATTTTTCTTAACTTTAATAAAAAAATAAAGACGGCGATAATAAAAACCAAATGTGGAGTATACACAATTTTTAAAATGTATTTTTAACAACATTTTTTGTTCTTTTCTTGTGTTCAGTTCTGTTTCGTTCCTTTGAATTTGATTGTTTGCTTTTATTTTCTTTGCTTAAATGTCAATTTTATGATTTTAAATCCATATTTAATTACATTTTAGTATTGGAATGTGATGCATTGATCTGATTACGAACAACAAGTAATAAAATTATCCAGTTTATTTTGGACTTCTTCCGGAAATCAAATACATCTCATACTCACTGATAAACTAAGAGAATGCCGCAAATTCAAATGTTAATTTTAAGTGTGTTGTACAATATTGTATATTATGGCCTTAGACTGGATTTTAATGTGCCGAGTTTGTTTTGTTAGAAAGTTAAGAAGTGAATGGGTGAAGTAGAATTTAAATGAGTAATATATTGGAGAATACGTTGGGTTAAAAAGCTATGGATTAAAACTTTACTTAATTTAATGGTATTAACGTGTGAGACTACAAGTTAAATATAAAGTTTTCATCAGGCAACGAGATTACTGTATCATAAGAATAGCCCGAGAACAAATGCAGTGTCAAAGGATTTTCGGCGGGAATATCAATTTAGTCACTGAAGAACGTTTTCAGTTACACCACTTGGGGAGCTGCTAATCTTGAAAATATATTGTGGCATTTGGCGGTTATCCTCAAATGGGTACCAGGACTGGTCACAAAAAAAGTTGGCAACCACCCGTGAAGGTTGGAACTTTCTCACCACGATTTTTGTATAAACTTTAAAGATGAAGAACTAGAGGAAACTACGGAACATCTTCTTTTAATGACTTAATACGGGGAAATTTTGGTCCCCGCAAACTCATATACAATACTTGTCTATCAGAAACCGATCTGCGCATTGTCAACGCCTTTACAAAGGAAACTTAATGGATTAAGAGCGATATTAACCACCAGTTGGATTAGGGTAAAAAGGTTTTTTTAACGAAACGGTATTGACTTTTGACCCCGCGTCACTTTTCTTAGCGGCGCATGCATCGATGGGAATTTTTGGGATGTTGCTTTGAACCATAAAAGGAAGTTTCACGCAAAAATTCAGATTTATCTTAATTATTCTCCGGACCATAAAAACAATTACTGTCTATATTAATAAAACAAAATTCTCGATTTAAAAATGGAAATATTTTGAATTTCTTTGAAGATTGCATGGCACACTGGGACAAGCCCCAAATCTAGCTGGGCAAAACGTTTTGATGGTCAGTCTATATGGTTTTGGGGCTACTAAGTTCGAATAAAAAATTAGTTAAAAAATTCAAGATCATTTTTTTTTAAGAAAATACCATAGAGTTTCGCTATTGAAAACTTTGTTAGTATTAATTTTTCACATAATATTAACAAATTCGCATTAGCTTTAAATGTTTTAGTGAATTTTGAAACATATTTACAAATTTCTACATCATTTAAAAAAACAGTGAAGTTTAGGTATTGCAAACTTTAAACAATAAGATATTTATCATTTACAGTACAGTTAAGCTTTAAAAAAAAAAAAGAATTTAAAAAATATTTCAACTTTTATTAAATAACTTGACTTAAATATTATTTAGGTACTTGCATTATGGTAAACTTAAAAGTTAATTTTTACAACAGTTCTACAAACATTCTTCTAAGAAAATGTTGTTTTATATGCATTCAATAAAAAAGTGATTACTTAATTATTTAAACATTCAATAAAAGTTAAGCATAGTGGTGCACTGTATTAAATCAAAACTAACAAAATTTTAAACAGCTGTATATAATTTCGTAACGTAACGTCATGTGAGGAATTGTAAGCAGCGTTCGATAATAAACACTAAATATCGCTCCTTAGTGTTCGGCTAGGTAGATTTGTGGAAAACAAAAACGCTAAAAGTGTTTGTGTAGTACATCATTAAAAACTAACTTTCCACTGTTGGTCATCTGTCGAACACCTAAATAATACTGTTCTTTCTAATACTGTTCTTTTCCAACTCAACAAAAGATGAGAAAATTTAATGCCTTTCGGTTTTTTTTTAAAACCACAAACTTCATTGCGTTCGGCTTAGCTCGTTAGTTTTCGTTCGTTTCTGTTGTACTTAGTGCCCTTTTGGCTGGTTAAAAAAAACGAAAATTTTTTTACAGTAACAAAATACACATACGAAAAAAAAAACAAAATGCCAGTAAAATAATATTACACAAACAAAACATTTACAGAATACACACACAAGCTATTCGTTCTGTGGTCGTTTGTTCATTTCTTAATCAATATAACAAACATAAAAATATAATGTTTATCTACAGTATCACTTCAATTGTTCTGTTTTTAACGAAGAACAAAACACTATATAATGTTTTGCTCTCTCTTAAAAACAGTTACAAACCGTATGAAGGGTTGTGTTCGTCTACACCAAAAATAGATATAGTTCCTGGGTGTGTGAGCTAAACGCTAAATTATGTTCTGTTTATTTTCGAACACTGATTATAAGGTCACGAACAACAACAGCTTCGCCTTAAAATTAAAAAAAATTTATAATTTTTTTCCCATACCACAATAGTGGAGAGGGTATTATGTCTGCATTTGTGCTGATGTTTATAACATCTTAAGATATTGGTCATAGAACCACCTTTAAGTATGAACCGATCGGCTCAGAATAACTTTCTAAATCGAATTATCGATGTCCTTCCGGCTGGCTGGCTATCCATGCAAACTTTGTGCGTAAAGTACAGGTCGAAATTTTGGAGATATTTTGACGAAATTTGCTACATAGAGAATTGAACATATGATAACTCAGTCAATTATCCATTTCCCCTGGTGGCAAGCAATGCAATATCTCTATTGCTTCTTGAAGTGTATACGATTACAAATAATCTAAAAAAACTGAAGTTCTCTTACAGTTGTGGCCCGGATAAAATTCCTAGTTGTGGGTTAATAAAGTGTGCAGATTCCTTAGCAATCCCTCTGACAGTTTTATTCAACGCATCTATAAAATGTACTTATCTGCCGAAATTGTGAAAGAGTCGTATATTGTTCCTTTGTTTAAGTCGCTTATTGAAAATTACAGGGGAATTGCAAAACTGAGTGCTATACCGAAGCTTTTCGAAAAAATGATATCATCACATTTGAGTTATCAAGTTGCAAATATAATATCTCCTTATCAGCATGGATTTCGTAAAGGAAGTTCTACGACGACAAACCTCTTACAATTTATTATCGCTGTAAACCGCGGATTTCTTCAAAAAAATCAGAACGATGTCATTTACACTGATTTAAGCAAAGCATTCGATAAAGTAAATTATTTGCTTCTTGTAAAGAAACTTCAATTAATTGGTTATACGAAGCATTGCATAAAATTGATATATTCATATTTATCAGATATGAGGAAAACCGTTTGATTTAAAAGCAGTTATTCTAAAAATATTAATATTCTTTCTGGAGTACCTAAAGAAAGCCACCTTGGACCGCTGCTTTTCTCCTTGTTTATTAATGACTTGCCTAATGTTGTAAAATTCTCGAATATTTTAATGTATGCTGATGATGTCAAAGTTTATCTAGCCTATAACCAACTTTTAGACCACCATCGACTTCAATTTAAAGAAATGTAAATCAATGCGCTTTGTAAGAAATAACCCGATTGCTGCTGATTTTTTTTGGGAGATTATAAAGTGGTATTAGTTGTCAGCTTTCAAGATCTTGGTAAAGGGTGGTTAAATTTCAAGGGCCGATGTTGATTTTGAATAAAACACAAACTATTTAGGAAATTATTGTAATTTTATTTTATTATGATATATTGGTATTACTCAATTATGTATGGAACAAAATATCGGCCAAATGGGCGCCGCGACCACGGCGGCACACCTCCATCCGATGGTCCAAATTTTCGATAACCCTGAGGCATAATGGAGGTTCTATGCCGTTAATGTGCCAAATTATCTCATCCATTAGCTCTTGTATTGTTGCTGGCTTATCGACGTACACCTTTTCTTTCAAATAACCCCAAAGAAAAAAGTCCAACGGTGATAAATCACATGATCTTGGCGGCCAATTGACATCGCCATTACGTGAGATAACACGGCCATTGAATTTGTTGCGCAAAAGAGCCATTGTTTCGTTAGCTGTGTGGCAAGTCCTGCTGAAACCACATATCGTCCACATCCATATCTTCCAATTCGGGCCATAAAAAGTTCGTTATCATCTCACGATAGCGAACACCATTCACAGTAACTGCCTGACCGGCCTCATTTTGGAAAAAATACGGCCCGATGATGCCGCCAGCCCATAAACCGCACTAAACAGTCACTCTTTGTGGGTGCATTGGTTTTTCGACAATCACTCTTGGATTCTCATTCGCCCAAATGCGGCAATTCTGTTTATTGACGAATCCACTGAGGTGAAAATGTGCCTCATCACTGAAGATGATTTTCTTCGAAAATTGATCATCCACTGTTGCCATTTCTTGCCACCATTCTGCCCATACACGACGTTTGGAATGGTCAAGAGGCTTTAGTTCTTGAGCCAATTGCACCTTGTAAGCGTGTAAATGCAAGTCTTTATGCATAATGTTCATCAACGACGAGCGTGAGAGGTGCAATTGTTGGGCACGACGACGAGTTGAGGTGGACGGCTCTTCAGCCACACTATCGCGAACAGCAGCAATATTTTCTGCAGTACGAGCTGTACGAGCATGCACTGGTGTTCTCACATCTTCTACAGACCCGGTTTGCTCGATTTTTTCCACGATTTTTGCGATTGTACGCACATTTGGACGATCAAATTGACCAAAAAAATCACGAAGTGCACGATATGCATTTTGATTTGAACGCCCATTTTCATAATAAGTCTGGATAACTTTACCACGTTGTTGGATTGTGTATCTCTCCATGGTTCAAATTGAGTAAGTCTGAAATAGAGAAATGTCATATAAAATTCGGAAAAAAACTTGGCGTTTAGGTGTGGTTCACATTCAACATCGGCCCTTACAATTTAACCACCCTTTATATTATTTGATCCTAAATTGAATTTTACTCTGCATTTAACAACCATAATAAATAGAGCAAGGGGTACACTGGGTTATATAAAACGTTGGGCTAAAGAGTTTAATGATCCGTATATTGGTAAAATTTATTCGTGGCACTAGTTCGACCTATGGTTGAATATGGATCGATAATATGGGACCCTATTTACCAAATCCATTCCAATGCTATTGACTCGGTCCAAAAACAATTCCTGTTGTTTTGTCTTCGTAGATTACGTTTTAACCCCTTGAACTTGCCTTCATATGCTGCCCGACTTGCTCTTATTAAATTTCCTACATTAAAAAGTCGTAGAACTATGCTTAATGTGTCATTTTTATTCAATGTTATTAATGGTGACATCTGCTGTGGATTTTTGATTAATGATATTTCTCTCAACATTCCTCAACGTCCATCCCGTAATTACATACCTTTATCAGTAACATTTGTTGGAGCTAATTTTGCTAATGCTGACCCTATCAGGAGAATGAGCAATGCATTTAACAACTTATATAGATTTATCGACTTTTCTCAAATCCTGATGCTATAAAAAGGGCAATAATCGCATTTCTTAACACTTAGTAATTTTATTGTTAATTATGTATTATATTTTTGTGTGTAACATTTTGTAATCAATTATTTTTTAAATTGTCTGTAAGGAATTAAATTCCATAGACATATAATAATAAATAAATAAATATTTATTGGCACAAGGACCAAACTTATTAAAATTAAGCCTAATCGGTCAATAATTTCACATAGCCCCCATACAAGCTTTTTTCCGGAATAGGGTCATTATGCCCCTAAACCATCTGATAGTGTTGGTATTTTGATTAAATTTGATCCAAACGTATTTTATTGCAATAAAAATCATCTTATCAAATGTCATTCTACTTCCGAAAATAGTGTTCAATGCCATAGGTTCGTTATTAATGCTGGAATTAACATACAAATTGGCGATGATAACGTTTACGACAGATACTATGTCATGACAAAATTTTTTTCTGGTAGGTCCCATATAAACCCTAGACTGGTCGCAACTTTTTTTTTAAATTTAATTGTTTGCGCTGCTTAAAATATGAGGTTTGGTGTAAGAAATCATGATCTAATTTTTCTGGCCAATCCGACGGTGCCTAGCCGTGCCGGGTGGGGTCCAAAGTTCCCCATATTATAAAAAAAAAAAATATTTTCTATCAGATCTTTATAGTTATACTAGTTGAAAAGCCGAAAATCAAAAATATGGCTTCGTTACGATCTTCTGCAGAGAAAGTACTTCAAGTGTGCCAAATTTCAGCTTCGTATGTCATCAGATGGCTTCAGAAAGTTGCGGAAAGAATAGGACATACATGCAAACATACTGACATACTAAAAAATTATATATTGTATAGATAGATTAACATATGTTCACGCAACTCAAAAACGCTTTAGCTTATTGACAACCAAAAAAAAACCGAAATTCCGCAATAAAATTTACTTTAAGAAAGTTAAAAGTTTTTTCTTTATGTTGGCTTTGGTTTTCGAGATATACCGTTAATTCGAAAATTAAGGAGGTTGCACAACATATGTTCGCCTAACTCAAAAACGCTTTAGTTTATTGAAAAACTAAAAAAAACCGAAATTCCGAAATAAAATTTACTTTAAGAAGGGAAAAACGTTTTTCTTATATTACACCAAACCTCATATTTTAAGCAGCACAAACAATTAAATTTAAAAAAAAAAAAAATCCCATACAAGATGCGACCAGTCTAATAAACCCCCATCCTAAAATCTTATTTAGATGAAGATATCTTAAAAAATACGTGGCACATAGAATTTTTACATAAATCTTAGCCTCATAACATAAATTGGTCCTAAATAGGGTACACTAGCAATAATGGTTTTTATAAGCTATAGTGTAGTGTATCATATGGCAGGCCTGACTGACTATGCTTTCTTACTTGTTTTTTTTAAATTATTCTAATAACCTTTTTTAACATAGCTAATTTATTACTTTAGAAAAGAAAAGCGAAATTGGTTAGAACTGGCTACAAATTATACAGAAAATTATCCTCTGATAGATTGTCTAGCACGTAGTTGTAGAATTGTAACTTAATAACTTATAATCCTTGATATAATAGCAACAATATCTTAATTTGCATAACCAATTCAAATATGTGTAATATTTATGACTTTTGTCCAGGTGGATTCCGGTTTCGTACCAATGTGCATTGGTAAGAGGACTTTATATTCAACCTTTTATTGTATTATATTTATGATATCTATAGTTAAGTTTCAGATCCCAATAAATAGGCGCATAAATTTGTTGGCATATAAGTCCTCGTCCATATTACGAAATGCTTGCTGCAGACACTTCCTTTAATTCTCTTTTGAAACTACATTCATGTGCATATAATTAAGATTTGGTTTTGCAGCCTTTTGAGTATTTTGTAAACCTTTACTCTTTTTCCTTACTCTTGATAGCAAATTCCAAAATTGCTTATACACGAAACAAAGTACAATTTTGCAATCACCTTTCGCTATCAATTTCAAACCTTTCGCAGCAAATCTTTCATAGTATGAACGGGTACTCAATGCAAATAAAACGGTTTTTTTTAATGTTTCACGATTATATAAAAATTTATTTTTGTACAAAAAGCTGGAAACATTTGTGTTGATGATACCGATGTTTATTTATTTAATATATTCAATCAATATAATAATTGGGGGGATGATATTAAAGATTCGACTAATTCGAATATAGAATTCATACTTTTTCATTTAAAATTCTTTGCTTTTACTAATAACTACATTCGTCAATGCGTCTGGGTAAGAAAACAGCATGACCGTCTTTGTCGTTATTTTTAGAAGACAAACAGACCGACTTTGTTTGTTGGCTTTTCGTATGTTTTGCATTGGATAATGCTTGGCGTTGTGTGAGTGAACCGAGTTACAGTTTTTGTGGTTTTCTGCATTAACCATATGCAATCGTTTTTAACCAATTGTAACTTTTTTGTTGGGTGAAGAACCATAAATATGTAAGTGCTTGTGACTCTGGATCAGATTCTAGCCTCCCTATATGACTTTTTGATAAGGCATAAACATAACTACTAATGAGTTGTTAAAAATTTTTAGTTTTAAAAAAATATATCGCAGAAAAATACCTTCATTCGATTAAACACGATTTCGATTTTAATCGCTCTGGGAACTCTTATTTAAGCCACAATCATTATCTCAGTCAACAAATAGATTACTTTGCAGCTAGTGACTTATTCATTAACGTTAAAAGAATCACCTAAAGTTGATAAAGCAATTTAATAAAAGAAATATTATTTATTGATGTCGACAATTGGTAGAAAAACTATATTATTATAATAGTTTGAAATTGCAATTTAGTCTTTTAGAAAATTTGCTAGCCCACGGTGTCCTTGCGTGTGAGTTATCTTGTGTATACTTAAAATATTATTCGCCATATTGTTGATTTTGTAATTCTTTGAAATCGCAGATTACATACTGCTAAAAGATATGTAAATGTACCGGTTACGCGACAGAGGCAAAATAGGTGGGTTCCTTATAGATTGTGGCTGACAAGAGATCGTATCTGGTGCAACGCTATGCAGTGGATTCTGAGATTTTAGCGTGGTCTTCTACAGGCTTCCCACGGGGCTGTAGGGATCATCTAAAGGATATTTTGCCTGGAATCCGACAAAGGTTCCAAATAAATAGGCCTCCTGAATACTTCGTGATTTCTTAAATCCCAGAGATCTTTCCTATCTGGTAGCACAGAGGTCAAAAGACTCCGGTGCGCATGCACTGGACTGATTATTGGTTGAGGCCTTCGTAAGTATGCTACTTGCCAGAAATGTTTCCTGTTGTTTTGGAAGATGGTTCTTGCAGAAGCATTTCTTTTCTTCAAGTTGTTCTCCGTCCGATGGGGGAGAGATTTTTTCACACCATGAACCAATAATATGGTGCAAGGAAAGGCTGCCTATTTGACGAAGAGATACTTTTAGATTGGCATCAGTGGAATTTCTGTCTACACGCAGAGAAAAAACATGTTTAAATATGGTCACCTCCAACAAAACTATTTTTAAAGAAAATTTTAAACATGTTATATTGAATATAACCATATTATTGTCACCGACAACCATAGTATGGTTAAATTAGTCCTTCATTAAGAAGCTAAAACCATAATATAGTTGCCTCTAACCATGGAATGGTTAAATATGACAATAATATGTTTTCAAATTCACAATAGTACTTTCCTTTTTTCTAAGAACGACATGCTATGGTTAAAAAACAACCATGCTTTTATAAGTCTTAAACATATTTTAGTTATTTTTAACCATATTATGTTTGGAGGTAACCATAATATGGTTGTGGCTTATTGATGGAGGACTGATTTAACCATAATATGGTTGTCGGTAATAATTATATGTTTATATTAAACATGACATGTTTAAAATTTTCTTTAAAAAAAGTTTTGTTGGAGGTGACCATTTTTAAACATGTTTTTTCTCTGGGTGTAGGGAGAGCTGGTCAAGTTAGTGAAAATTATATTAGGGATTTGCTATTTCTACTGATGGGTCGCGGATAAGAGGCAGGGTGTAGGATCTGCAAATACGATATAGATATTATTTGGAAGGCCGTAGATTCAATAAGGGATAACATTACTTGGGGCTCGAAGGTCACTGTAAGCAGCCAGGTTGCTTTTAGAGCCTTGATGGGCTGTTTTGGGAATTTCAAGTTAGTTAATAATTGTAGCTCTAAGGAAAATCTTGGGGGAGAATATAGAATTGGCCGATAAGTTGGCGAGACTGGTCTCTTAAATGGTGGATACTATCCACTGTATCCACTGTAAGTGTGGATGCAGTCAGACATCCAATAGGCTTTTATTTGGGGATAATGGGTTCTAAATTTTAAATATGGCAATGTTGTTAGTGGGACATTAATCTGGTGGTGCTTCGTGGCCCTTCAATTAACGTATGGGCAATTTTTAGAATCTTTTGCTGAATAGTTAGTTTCGGGCTAAAACATTTAGCAAAGCATTGCTCAATACACATCTCCATAAAATTTTATTTTTAAAGCAGTGTAATTTTCCGAAAGGTTTTCTTTCAATATAGTTAAAATTCGTTAGCACTTAATTAAATAAAAAAAATGTTAATAAAACACACAATAAACAGTGAGTTTATGTTTTCTTACATTACCCACTACAATTGGTTGGAATTCTCCCAACATTAATTGTAATTGTAAGTGGGTTAAGAAAAACCAAAATAAAAATAAAACAAATTGCTTTATTGTTTACGCAAGAAAATTAAAACAAAGCAGTTTGCTAGTTCAGTTTTTTATGCCGTGCACTTACAAATATATTATCAAAGTAATTTTTGGGAATACAACAATTTTAATTAATAAGCTTTTGTTTATCGTGCTTAATTCCAAATTTTTTTCCTAATAAATACACTGAAATTTATTGTCGGAGGATAAGAATCTTTTTTATTTGTTTTAAAGTTTACAACCAAAAATTTCTAATATTTCATTATAAAATTTTCATATTAAAACGGATTTTTTTTAGCATTATTGGACTTAGCACTTTTACGTATAACTCTGGGTGCATAATATGCACTGCATATATTAAATTTATAATATTCGGCCGGGCGCAAGGATTTTCTCCTCTATGGAATAACAAAGACCGGTTTAGCTAAGTAAATCTCCTTAAATCTGCCTTGTTTCCGAAAGAAGGCCGACTTCGCAGAGAAGCTTTTGTTGGCGAAGCCAGAATTTTTGGTGGCATGTCGTAGTTCCCACGGACATAATGTCCATGGACATAATGGGCCACCAAAGAACGACATTAAGTCCATGGACGCTATGTCGTTCAGCGATGCAACAAAATGTCCATCAATATAGTGTAATAATGTCCATGGACATTTTGTCCTTTTTTGGTGCAACATAATGTCCATAAAAATTGTAAAGCGAATGTTTCCTATTTAAAGGTACTTTAGATTACCGTTATACATTTTTTGATTTAATTGTGTAAAGTTCGGCCGGGCGCATGGATTTTCTCCTCTATGGTATAACAAAAACCGGCTTCGCTAACTAAAGCTTCTCTGCATAACGTCCACGGACTTTAGGACACTGCTCTGATGGACATTATGACACTTTTAAAAGTGTCATAAAGTCCATGGACACTGTGACACTTTTTAGAGTGTCTGGACGTTATGACATGCCACCAATAAAACATATAAAAAGTATTTTTTTTTGAAACTCTCTATTTTTGTATTCTCTATTGAACTGCATAAAAAAACTAAATTTAAAAAAAATGTGGACTTAACTTCTTTACGAGCTGAACCGAACGAAGTCATTTAATATTTTATAAAAATATGTTTCAAAACTATTGCGAAATTCTCCGCAAAGTTAAACTGTATTCGGTTCTGCAACGGACTAAATTTAAAAGTGTTTCGTTCCTAAGCTAACGGTAACAAGCCCAGGTCAATGGCAATAGAAATTAATGGCAGTTCACATACTCAAACTCAACATATTTCCGAATTTTCTTTTTTGAGTTGGTTCGCTTCAGCTCTAAACATCAACCAAAGAGTAAATTTTTTTCTAAACTTACTATTTTAAGTTAAATTGCTCTTTAGGCTGGTATAATAAGGGATTTTTATTGTCCTTTTGGCTTAAATATCTACATTTATTCAATAAAACATTTTTACAGTTTCATTATGGTAATAAATTTCTTGTAGGGTTTTGCTTAAATAAGCAAAAATTTTTATTAAGTTTGCAATAAAAAAATTCTTTGAAAAAATCACCATCAGATGGCAATAATAACAATATTGTAAGACGAAACAGAAAAAAGAATGTAAAAATAAAGCAGAATAACAATAAAACGATAAAAAATACAACTGACAAAAAAAAAAAAAAAAAAACAACTGCAGTCGGATTAAAGGATAAGGATAAGTTTTTAAACTTAAAGTGGGTCATCGAACTAAATAAAAATCAGACAAAAACCAAAACAAGAGTTTGTTTTTAAATAATTCAACGAAATCTGCCTACAAAATGAACGGCAAATGCAAAGAAAAAAATAAGCTTTTAAGAATTGTTAAGAAAAATTTACTCAAAACAAAATTTACCAGAAAACAAGTAAGAGTGCTATATCCGGCTATGCCGAATCTTTGATGCCCTCCACCGATAAATATAATATTTCAGGAGTGGCTAAATGGGAATGTGTTTTCGAAGAGTGCCACTTATATGGGGCCCATGGTTAATTATGACACTGTGATTTCTAATTTTATGAAACTAAAGTTTTTTTTGTCGAGAGTGGGCTTGTTATGGGGCCGTTCGTAAATTATAGACCGATCTTCACGAAATTTGACCGTATGATTTGATGTCTTATACAAAATCGACAGAACAAATAGAATAATATAACAACATTTTTCGTTACGATTTTTAGAGTACCACATTTGGGGGTTTTATATGGGGCCTGTGGTAAATTATGGACCGATCTTCACGAAATATGCCACTGCGATTTATAATCTTATGAAACTATGGCAGACTATATACTACTCCAATATCAAAAACACCATTATAATAAGATAATTTATAGTCACAAAGACTTTTTTCTGGAAAAAAGCACAACACTCTCTCCACTATTCTGTTGTGGCCTTAACAACCGATAATTCTGTGTTCGGCTGTGCCAAATATTTTATACCCTCCACCGAAATGTCGCGATAGTTAAAATATTTTAGGAGTGAGCTTTATATGGGACCTATGGTAAATTTTGGACCGATCCAAAGTTAACAGTATGATTTCTAGTCATAAAAAACTGTGACAGACAAAATTTTATTGTAATAAAATTATTCGTTACGGTTTTTCGCGTACTAAATCGTTTTTCGATATTGGGCTTTAAATGGGGCCTATGGTAAATTATGGACCCATCTTCACGATATTGAGCTATATAGAACACATTTGTGCAGCATCTGTTATCAATATGTGCATTAGACTGGTCGCAATTTTTTTTTTTTTAAATTTAATTGTTTGCGCTGCTTAAAATATGAGGTTTGGTGTAAGAAATCATGATCTAATTTTTCAGGTCAATCCGACGGTGCCTAGGCGTGCCGGGTGGGGCCCAAAGTTCCCCATATTATAAAAAAAACATCTTTTCTATCAGATCTTTATAGTTATACTAGTTGAAAAGCCGAAAATCAAAAATATGGCTTCGTTACGATCTTCCGCAGAGAAAGTACTTCAAGTGTGCCAAATTTCAGCTTCCTATGTCATCAGATGGCTTCAGAAAGTTGCAGAAAGAATAGGACAAACATGCAAACATCCTGACATACTAAGAAATTATATATTGTATAGATAGATACACATATGTTCGCGCAACTCAAAAACACTTTAGTTTATTGACAAACTAAAAAACACCGAAATTCCGCAATGAAAATTTACTTTAAGAAAGTTGAAACTTTTTTCTTTATGTTGGCTTTGCTTTTCGAGATATACCGTTATTTCGAAAATTTAGGCGGTTGCACAACATATGTTCGCGTTACTCAAAAACGCTTTAGTTTATTAAAAAACTATAAAAAACCGAAATTCCGCAATAAAATTTACTTTAAGAAAGTTACAACTTTTTTCTTTATGTTGGCTTTGGTTTTCGAGATATACCGTTATTTCGAAAATTAAGGAGGTTGCACAACATATGTTCGCGTAACTCAAAAACGCTTTAGTTTATTGAAAAACTAAAAAAAACCGAAATTCCGAAATAAAATTTACTTTAAGAAGGGTAAAACGTTTTTCTTATATGCGCAGTCGTTTTAGAAACATAATTTTTTTTTTCAGGAAAAAAATAAGTTTTTTATTAAAATTTCGGAATTTTTGTTTTTAAAAATTCATTAAAAATTGAAAAATGCAGTTATGCTTCTAATTTTATGCAGACATTGCAAACAAAACAAGCAATAAATGATTAAAATCTGTTAACAACTTTTGATTTTATTATGGAAAAGAATTAAAATATTTTTTAATTCTTTTCCATGAATTAATAAATTAAACTGGATCTTACCTGACTACTTTCCATTTTGCAGACGCAAATAAGAAATAAATTTTATTTTGTTTGTTTACCAAACAGCAGAGTCATAAGCCGATCTTATTTGACGCCGCAAGTGATTTCTTGCAAAAATTGCTAGCCGCAGATCAAATTTTGATGTTAACCGGATAAAATTATGCCATCAACGGCGACGGCTACAAGAATTAACGTGATACGGCTCACCCGCTCAGATCTGGTCTATTTTGATTAATTACGACAACACAATAAACATAGCAAGCAACGTTCTATTAATTTAAGACACTTTTTGTTAACAAAGCAACAACAATATTTTTAAACCATTGTAAAATGTTAGAACATTATGACAATATAACATGATTCGTAGAATAAACTAGTAGGACAGCAAAAATGGAATCAAATTGAAAAAAAAATGGATGAAATAAATAACCATAATATGATTAACATTGACCATATTATTGTTAATTCTGACCATAATAAGGCTACTTTTGTCAAAATTCTGGGAAATTTGGGCCATATTTTGGTTAATTTTGAACATAATATGGTTAGTTTAGACCATTATTATAGTTAATATTGACCAAAATATGATTAACATGGACCATATTATGGTTGATTACTTGAATTTTGTTGTTGATTTTAACCATACTATAGTCATATTTAAACATAAACAACCATAAACATTGTTAAAAGCCAACCATAGTATGTTGCTCTTAGAATATGGTTACTTTCAACCAAATTTTTCTTCTAAGTATACTCATGCTCTGTTGCTTTGGTGAGAATTTTTTGCATCGAAAGATGTGAAACAAAATATTTCTCGAAAAGTGCGAAAAAATTTGTCTGTAACTCATGTCCAAAACTATCAAAAGAGTTTACGTCGTCATGTTAGAAATGTCATAATATTTAACTAGAAGCCGATGTGAAAATGCAGACGCTGAGACAGCTAATAGCAAATATCGTTAACGGCGAACACAATTTACTAAAATTGAGAAATTTTCAATGACGGCGGCAAAAATTTAACCGTTGGCTTTAGCAAAAAAATTTAAAGTGCGACTTTAATGTTTGATATTTACAAAATAGCTTTGAAAATATTCGCTTATCTTTCTATATTTAACAGTTCAAAGCGGAAACTTTTCTCACAAACATTTTAAAGATACACTTTTTCTGTAAATTGGGAAGTAATAACATTAAATTACAGCTCTTACGCGCCAGAAAAAGTTACAATCAACCAATTGTAGTCGGGACTGTAAGAAAAGATAAACTCACTGTTTATTGTTGTTGTTTTTGTTTAAGCTTAGATATTATTACAAGTAAAACTGGGGTTTATAACTTTTATTCGCTTAACAGTTTTATTAAGTTATTAAGATATTAAGTTTTTCTAAAATATTTGGATGAAGTTTCCTGACGATCTGGACTAAGCAACCACTGAAATGCGCATAGGAATAGCTTATCCCATCAATAATAAATTTCAGTTTATCAATAGTATGAAATGGGAATTTAGCACATTTAAACGAAACCTTGTTAGAAAAACAGGTGTTTGTTTTTATTTATGCCATTTTTCTTTCTTTTCACTCATTACAATCAAAAAGTTTGTGATATAAATTAAAAAATTAATTATATTTGCAGCAATAAATAAATTAATAGTATCAATTAAATATTTATTGATATTACCAACATTTTCTGCAAGAATGTAATTAAATTGAAAAAAATTGGCGAGCATTTTTTCTGTGTATAGAACATGGGCACTGCTTCAGAAAGAATCTCCATTCGCTTCGATCTTTTGTGCCTTGTTCGATTCACCAAGGATTTTTAGGTGTTCTTCAACATGGTTTTTCTGCCGCATTCTCGGTCTTGCCCGTTTACGCTTTCCTTCATATAAATCCACGAGTGCCTTTCGTTTTTGGAATACCCACGTTCATTCTTTCGCCATCCCTGCCATCGCAATTGTTGTATCTTGATGCGTTTCACTACGTTTACATTGGAGAAAATCTCATATAGCTTACCTATACTCTCCGCCAACGAACATTTCTCCATACATTTTATTGAAATATTTTTCTTTTTTTTTCCATGTTTCGCTACCATATAACAACATGGGCATCACAAGTTTGTGATTTGCGTTTTTCTGGCGATGTGTTTACTTTTGAAATGCTTGCTTAGTCAATAGTAAGAGCTGTTCGCAAGCGCTTTCCTTAGTTTTATTTAAAGGCTGATGATATTCTCCGCTGATCCAAAGTAGTTAAATTCTACCACTAGCTCGAAATTCAAATTAGCTGCTTGCACTATGATGCCTTATATTTTTCGCGGTTTTTCTTGTAGTTGCAACCAACACCTTTTTTTTATTCCTCGGTTATTACCAAACCAATTTAAGCTGATTCCTTCTTAACTTTCTCACAGTCAGCAGTTACATCTCGTATTTTCCTTTCGATTTTACTGGAACCTTTAGGAATTAAGCGTCTTTTTAACAGGCAGACAGAAGAACAGATAAATACTAAGTGAGTTTATAAAATAAGACTTCTAAGTGTTACATACGAAATGACAAACTTAATGTACCGTTTGTCATTCACCACTTGTGGTGGTGGTGGTGGTAGAGCATATACAAAAAATATTTACTTTGGCAAACCAGAACATCATAAACTACCAAAATAAACAGTAAAAGGTAAAATGTAAAAAAGGTATGAAAATCACTAAACAAAGCCATAAAATAAAAAGCTAACGAAAGCTGAAAGCAGCAACAATGACAGCATTTAGCCAATATTTGCGGTTTTCGAAAGGGAATATAAATACCTGCATAACCATAAATTGTGGACTTTCTGAAAAAAGTTTTCAATATTCGCATACATCACATCAAACAACGAACAAATCAAGACTCACCTGGAGTAAAATACAAAATCAAGAATCGAAAATAACACAAGTATAACACAACATACGGGTTAACACATCCTTTATATACCATCTCTTCCCACTTTTGCATTTTAAGCACACACAAACACGCGGCAACAAATTATTAATTCAGCCTCATAACCAGCAGTAACTGACAGCCAGTAGCAGCAGCAGCAGCAGCAACAACATGAAGAGTTTAGTTATCAAATCTCTAATGCTGATAATGGTTTTACAAGATGTTACAACAGTTTTAGCTAAACCGACATCAAAAGTAGCAACAAAGGTATGATTGAATCTGAATAAAGAACCCTGTTAGTTACTGCATGAATGAATGAGTGAACGTTTAAATTCTGAACAGTTTTTGGCTAAGAGACAAGTGTGTATTTAATAACAGAATTGTTGATGTTGAGTGAAAACAACTTTTGACTTGATTAAAATAGATTTTATTGAATGGGGGAAAAAGTGTATTTCGTTTAAAAGTAAAGTGAAGTGAATTGATAAAAAAAATTTATAAAAAAATAAATTGTGATAATTACAAAGTATAAGTGTGCATTAAAAATCAGGATACAGTGATGACTGCGCCTTTGGGGTCAAATTGATGTTTAAGAAAGAGTTGCTGTTGGGAAAAATTTCTGTAGAAATTTTATTGTGGTTAAACTCCTGAATAGTTTTCTTTTGGAGAAGAGTGTATATTTATAAAAAAAATACCGTTTAAGATTTCACTTAAAGCTTGAATAAATAGCAATAAAAAAACTTCATTTAATTGGAAAGGGAAAAGTGAAAGTCGTTTAAAATTAAAGTTTACTGATAAAAAAGATTTTATGAAAATAATATATGGGAATTATTTCTTTTTCATAAATTGTTTTAATTATATTAAACATTTTTTCAAATGTGTAAAATTTCAATTTATAAAGCTTTTTACAATAGTCCTATTCCCTCAACTTTTTGCTTACGCCAACGTTTGGTTACCATTGAAGTTACAGATATGTACACATACTAAGGAATGATTCTATACACTAGCAGAATGCAGTCAAATATGGCTACTGTAAAACGCTTTCAAATAAAAATTCGACTCTTTGAACTTTTTGATTACGGCTCTCTGAACCTTTTGATTACGAAAAAATATCCCTTAGATTGTTTTATAGAAGAAGAAAATCTTGGAATATTTTCCATTTGATCTTCGTACAAACGTGGGTGCATCAAAGGCGTATAATTTTTTAAGGTATACGTATTTCCGGATTTTATTTATTTAGGTCAAAATATTATAAATATTAGAACAATGACGATTCTAAAAGCCCTTAGCGTAGGCCTGCCATACGTCCTGGTTTTCCAGGATTGTCCTGGTTTTAGACTACTTGTCCTGGTGTCCTGGTCCAATATTAAATTGTCCTGGTTTTTTGTACAGGTCAAAACAAACAAATTAGTTTTTTGCTAGTTTTAGTTGTTAACAAAGGTTAAGATTTCTGTAATAACACTGCTAACATAAGGTAATTGTATAAACAACTTTAATTAAATTCAACTGTTATCTGGTGTAAAGCTGGTAAAAGCTTTCAACAATATTAGATGATAGTCAATCCTCTTTCAAATTTTCTTTCAACTAGTTGCTATAAAAAGTTATACCGTGTAGACAACTTTTATAAGTAATCGAAAACCGATAACAAATTGCTTTCTCTAAGGCAGCCCATAAACGTTTCAATTCAATTGTCAACTGAGTCGGTTGTTGTCCAAATCAAAGCGTGTATGGCTTTGTCAATTGATTAGTTTGACATTCGTCCAACTCGACAACAGAAAAATCAAAAGATTTTGATTTTTTTCAAGTTGGGTACTTAGTCTGCACAATGGACTAAAGAAAGAAACCCATTAAAGACTGAAGCACTGGAGAGTATTATTCAATGTAAGTTTGATTTTATTATGACATGATGCCTGTTTTATAACTATATCAAAGACCGAAATGAAGTTCAAGAAATAGTGCAATATTTTAAAAATTATTTTAGTTTAGAACATTTTAAACGCCCGGGAGACTATCAAATAAATACATCAATCACATAGTTGTGTGCGTGCAGTCGTTCTTTTTCGGGTACACAAACGCGTTGTCGGCAATGCTTGATGAAAATTAAAAAGTTTTGATTTTTTTATTTGATGGCTGATTATTTGATAGTCTCCAGTTGTGATTGACAAAAAAATTTTATTTGCTTTGTGTTTGTTGTCATGTACGGAAGAAAAAACGAAACGAGCCCTATGAAATCAAAATTACAAATGTTGATTGACGGGTTTATTTGTACGTCTCCAAAAAAGCCTCAAATTAACGACACTAACACATATGCACTGATTGACGGGTTTATTTGAAAGTCTCCAGAGCCCTTTAAGCTCAACTTTTTATTATTTTTCATTGCTTTTTATACACATGAAGCACACGTTAATTTTTTTTATATATATTGTTGGATTTAAAAATAAAAATTTTTAAACTTTCATGAGAGCCAAAAAACTGTTTATGTAAAAATGGTTTTAGGCCCGTTTTCACACCTTACCGATAGCTAAAGGTAGGATTTTATCGGCCGTATAAAAAGTGTTCTATTATTACAACTTTAATTTTTCCTGCCAGATAGGATAAACCTTAATTTATTTTATGTATCGCTCTCTTTAGGTTAAAGTAAAGTTTTAATAATGGACAACTTTTTATAAGGCCAGTTAAAGTCTACTTTTAGCTATCGATAAGTTGTGAAAACGGGCCTTAATATTTTAAAGAAAATTAGTTCCCTTATGAAAAAAGTCCAATTTGAAGAAAGTTTTGTTATGCCCTTTTAAATTTTGTAAGTAGCTAGAGATGTGAAATGAGAATTAATTTATGAAAAAAGTCATTTTATGTTGTGACCCTTTAATATTTAGGGTGCGATATACTACATACATATGTATTAAAAAAAAACTTTTCTGTTGGTGTAATTTTTTATCCATTTTTTCCATGTGTCCTGGTTGATAGGTTCAAACTTCTGGCAGCCCTACCTTAGCTATTTCCTACCATCCTATTTGGCTGTTTTTGCTGGTCATTCAAGTAAACTACATATTAACCAAATTTAAAAAAAGTGAGGAAGAAAATGAGTCTCTATAACATTTTATCTTTCCGATTAAAGGCAAACAATAATAAACATCGTTAAATCGAATGTCTTATCGGTTTTGCTCTACTGTTGCAAAATATCGCTGGCTACAGTAGGACTAAACTCAAAACTCCAGCAATTTACAAAGCGTTGTCTGCGGCGCATTTTAAAGATTTGATGGCCTAAGGTCATAAGCCATGATATTGTAGCGACGTGAATTTTCAAATGATACTGGATTAGGCTCTCTCTCGGCCTCCAAGGTTCACTCTCCTACCCCGATTAATTAACACGCGATTGATTCAGTAAACGCTATAAATATTTATATACCGATCGTCACTTATTCTACGTTAAGCTAGCCTTCTAAACGAAGCGACGAAAACACACACTCTTACAGCCTCGGAGAAAAAACAACGAGAATCACCTTATTAAGACAAGTTTGGAAGTCGATATGACTCGAGTATGACCCTGTGGTACATACGACTTCTAAAATCCAGAGACATTTATTTGACTGACGGAAGTTAAACCCACACACTCAGCACACCTGAACCTCCTGTTAATGTTATTTAACTGAAACGAGTATTATTGAGGATAAGATAAATAATATCTTAATTAACCCACGGCAGGAAGCACCATTAAAACGAGCTGGCCCAATGTCTTTTTGTAACGTTATTTAACTGAAACGATTATAATCCAGGACCTTACCGCCAGCTTTTGGCTGACTCCTCATGGTAAAATAAAAAGAGGTCGACCAAAGCATGTGGAATAGAAAATAAACGAAAGATACAGAATGCACCGGAAAGAGTTGAAACGAAGTAAAGCCTATAGCAAGTGATACAGTATCTTGTAGAAAAAGGCCCTATGCAAGGATTAAGAAGAGACTTCTAAAGGCGGGCTTTAGATTTGTGAGTTACTCCCAAATTAGTCATAATTGCGTTCAGCTTATCCGTTCGGTTCGTTTTAGGGTTTCTAATTTCCCGGACTTTTTCTATTCCCGGGAATAAGATTTTTTTCGTTTCGTTTGCCGGGATTCTTTGAATAAAACAATGATTTCATTAAATGAGTTAAAGACGAAAGTTTTTCCTTTTTTAAAAGAATATACACATATACAACCGTCCAAAAAAAATTAGCTTGATTAATTCCACAGAAAACCACAACAAAACCAAATAAATTGTTACATTCATACGTGTAAGTTTATATTTTTGGGAGATCACGAATTATTAAAACTTATTAATATTTAGTAGTTTTTATTAATAGCAACTTGGTAAAATTTATTTTCTTTTAAGAAAAAAACATTTTTTTTTATCATTAAAGCATTTAAAAGCTCATCGGAGATTCTATTTCTAATCCTTGTTAATATGTATATTGCCTGCTACCGAAAACGTGCGTGCTCTCGCTTTCTACAGACGTTGGTTTTATAGTAAGAAGCGCATCATAAAAAAATTTTTAAATTTGTTGGCCTGTTACCCGTGACTTCATAGACGTCAAATTCTATTTTAAAAATATTTTCAGGCTTTTGTATTTTCTTTACATTTATTTTTTTAGAATTTGCAGATTTTCATTTTCCACTTCAAGAAGATTTTTAGATATTTATTCCAGTGTTCGAAAATAAACACTAAATATCGTTTCTTAATGTTCTGTTCGGTAGATTTGTGGAAAACACAAACGCTAATAGTGTTTGTGTAGAAAATCATTAAAAAAATAACGTTTCCCTGTAAGTCAACTTTCGAACACAAAAATATTACTGTTTTTATCAAACTCAACAAAAGATGTGAACATTTAATTCCGTTCGGTTTTTTAGGAAAATCCACAAACTTCAATGTGTTCGGTTCGGCTCGTTAATGTTCGTCCCTTTTGGCTGGTAAAAAAAAACCAAAAATTTTTTACAAAAACAAAATACACACACGAAAAAAACATTATAGAACCTTAAAATATAATGTTTTTCTACAGTATCACTAGAATTGTTCTGTTTTTTAACGAAGAACCGAACATTATATAATGTTCGGTTCTTTCTTGAAAATAGTTACGAACGGTATTAAGGGTTGTGTATGCCTACACAATCACTAAAAAAATAGATATCGTTCCTGGGTGTGTGAGCCGAACGTTAAATAATGTACTGTTTATTTTCGAACACTGATTTAATCAGCAATTAAAAAGACCGTTGAATTATTGACGTAGGAAAAATAGTTCGATTTGTAGGAAGTTGTTAGTAATTTTAGTAAAGAATGTATTTTTATTGATCGTTTTCGATTTTAACGATGCTAACAAATTAAAATTTCAAAAAATTAAATTTGAAATTCCCGGAAAACAATTTTCCGGGATTAATTGAAAAAAAAGTGTACTGGGATTCCTGGGAATTCTTTCCCGCGTAGAAACTCTAGTTAGTTTCCTAAGTTTCCGAACATTTTCAATTTACATAAATGTATTAACTTTTTCTTTAATTTTCCTAAATTTCTCGAAAATTTATCGAAACCAAATTTGAAAGAAGGTTTGATTTGATGATCTTTATTGAAAATATTTCTATAAGTTACCCTGACCCTTCATTTGGAAAATGGTTCTCTCCTGTTAATTGTCTTTAAGAGAACTCAAAACAATGAAACTAAATTTATATTATTAAAACTTAAAAATTTGCGTTAAACAGAAAAATACACAATATTTGAACAAAAAGTTCACTAAGGACATAAGGGCCTCCAATCAGTCAGCACTCCTAAACACGAAACAATAACAGATACTTTTACAAATTTAAATAGCAAATTATTAACAATAAAATATCTTTTTGTGATTTTTAACAATCTTTTCCTTTTTTAAAAGCGTTTGTGTTTTTTAACAGCCAAATTAAATAAATAGCCAGTTGATAAGACAACACCTTTAACCCTAATTAAACACCCACCCTCGTTTTAAAAAGGTTTTCTGTTTATAGGCACCCATTGCCATTGATAGCACACAACCTGTCTACGAATTTCAATTGGCCGTATGGCCAACAGATGTCGATGATATGATTGAAGCTGTAATGCCACCCAACAATGAATTGCCCCAGCACACACTCATAGAACAGCCAGTCGTTGCTTTGCCTGACCTGGACGATGCACAATATGATGAAATCGGTAATAATTTTGCTGCTGACGATGATGACTATGATGTTGTCTATGATCCAAGCACTGATTTGTGGCCAACAATTATAGGTCAGTCAGAGCCCGCACATCCAAACCCAATAATTGTACTGGAAAATTATCATCATAAATACAACAATGGCAGTGAGGAATACAAGTAAGCACGAAGTAAGTGTTCGCAATATGTCATTTTAATTAATTAATTTCCGTTTGTAGATTGGTGCTGAGTAATGGCTTGGTCAATTATCAACGTATCGAGCTTGTCTTGGTGGATGGTGTTTTGAAACCAGTACAACAGGGTTATTACACGGTGCCGTCGCAGGGTGCAAGGCAACTGTATCAAACTACTTATTATCGTGCAGATGTAAATGGTTATAATGTCTATAAAAGTAGGATAAATATTTCTTAGGAAAAGTTTATTTAATACAACATGTTTTGTCTTTTCGTTTTCTTATAGCTGAACAAAGTCCACGTAATCCAGCTTTTGATGTATATTTGCAATATACAAAGGATCAAGATGTTAAGCTGCAATGAAATGTATTATTAATTTTTTAATTTATAATTAGAAAAAAGTAAAGTGAAAATTAAAAATGGAATTATATTAAATTATTAGTTTTATTTTCTTGATTCGTTTACAAAAAAAAAGTTTGAAAGATTGCAAAGATACTTCAATATTTAGATGTTGAAATTAAATTATTTTCGAATTTTATTATAGAGTGTTACAAATATGTTAAGAAATTATATTCCAAACTTATTTAAGGGTACTTTACACTATTATACTTTGTATAACACTCAAGTCATATGTAAAAGTGTGAATGCAATGTATCATGTAAAAGACAAGTATTACGAAAACAAATTTAACATCTCATACGACTTCATTGTTTTTTGAAGTTTTTGTAAACAATAATATTTTTCACTTGACAGGGTTGCATTTCAACAAAAGCAAATTAAATTATTTGCTCATGTGTCGTAGTGTGAATACAATCTGTGATATTAAATTAGGTGTTTTGACAATCGAAACAAAACTCATTCGATTTCCTTCTTGCAAAATATTATGAGACACTTAAGGCTTGTGTGATAGTGTCAAGTAGTGCTGGGATACTATCGATATTTTCTACTATCGATATTTATCGATAGTTCAGATTTCACTATCGATATATCGATATTACCATCGACTGAATGTTTGTACTTGTGCAGGAAAACTTTAATTATTTTTTTATAAGGCACAGTCCGTTGTTTTTATCACTTTATTGAATGTATGAGACGTATACGCACGTTATTTTAAATGGGAATTTTTTAAAAATTGATAAGTACCTTTCTGAAGGAACCGAAGTAACAGGGACTATAAGATATTCCATTGCAACTTTAAAAAATTTTCTTAATTCTAAACCCAAAAAGGTAATCAATCTAGCGGACTTATCCTCTAATGGTAGTTCATTGTTTTGTCCTATGCTTGCAATTGCATTTGGATTTACATTTTTTTTACAACATTACAAAAATATTTGACATTTCAGTCCATATATAAACATGTACAAATTTCCACATAAATGCCTATAATTACCAGTAAAAAGCATAGCTAAGCAATCCATACCATTTGCCATTCTTGTTGTTCGTATTCATTGCTGTAATTCAGCGCGAATTAATAATAGCAAGTAAAAATTTGAGGCAAAAAATTGTGTGTGTATAGCTGCTGTTAGATGTCTTCATAGCTGTATTTTAAATAATAAAAATATCGATATTTATATTTGTCCTCTCGATATTTTCGATATTTTAAGACTATCGATAATATCGATAGTCTATCGATAGTTTCCCAGCACTAGTGTCAAGTACCCTTAACCAAGCAATAGAAACGAAGGCATGTGCCCTCGTGAACCAACCGGTGTGAAACAAAAACGTCTGTTCCGAATAAACAAAATGTGGGTTCGGTAGAAGTAAATTCGAGTTTAATTTTGTTAGAGCATTTAACAAGCAGCAATGGTAAAATGGTACATAAGAATAAGAATGAAAACACGATTTCTGGTGAAACCAATATGGGCATTTTTAATATATGAGTAGGTGAGATGCAAAACTCGTTCGTTACACCTTTTTCGAATTTTGGGAAAATGCAAAAAACATATAGCGCCGGATTAACTGGACCAAATTAGTTGTTTTTTTTTGATTTTGAAGTGTTATGCCATTCTTGATTAATAACTCAACAGTTGAAAAATTGAAACTTTAATTTTGTAACGAACGAGTTTTGCTACGAATTTTCGAAAGAAACTAGTTTTGCTACGATCCATATGGGATCGAACTAGTTTTGCAACGCACTTTAGCCCACCAGAAAAATTAATTATTGAACTTTAGTATATTTTTAAAGTTATATTAGTTTATTTAAATTATGGACAAAATGGTAAATAATTTAAAAGCTTATTTAAAAAAAGTTTAAGAAACAACTATCAATTTTTAAACCTATAAAGATAGTAATTCATCTTCAGCGTACTCCTCATTGTTTTCTTCTACACCATGATCAACATTGGTATTGTCCAAGACAGAAACATTAAACTGCAGTTCTTTATTATTTTTCCAATTTACCCCAAAGTGGTTTGATAACAGCTTTTCATCATCTTTTTTCTTTTCAGGCTTAATTTCCAAATTGATTGGAAGTTCTTCTGGATTAATATCCTTATTTTTTTTTCCTCGTTTCAAGAATGGTTTAGGCTGGCAAGAATTAATTCTGTAATTCATTTCTCATTGAAGAGTCATTATTCGTTTCCCTGTTTTTTCTATTATTATAGTTCGCTTTGAGGATTTAAATGGGAAATGTAGTTGCCCTGGTGCTTTCAACATAGAAGCTACAGCAGTTTTCCAATCATATACAGGCACTTCACTCCCAACTTTTCGAACTGTAACGAATTCGTTAAATAAGTCCCAGTATTCCCTAGGCTTTATAATCGTATCTTTTTTTTAATTTTTTTTCAATCCTCCCGAACACCCTATCGCGTGGAATGAATGAGTGCCCTACTACAGGATAAGTTATTGTAATTTTTTTGCAATTTCGTAATTCAGACAAAAACTTGCTCAGCATTCCTAAAACAGTGATATTTTTATTTTGTCCTGAGCAGCCATCACAAAACAGTTGTACTTCCTGAATGTCTGTCAAGTTTTTATTCTTTAAGTGGTAGAATACAATAGAGATTTCATTGTATCCTTTTTAAATTTTAATCTATTTGTTTTTACTACAAGGTTATTGAGTTAAAATATATTCAACTTAATCGTGTAAAAGTAAAGGACCAGTAAGTTCTTATTATAAAAATTTTTTCAAACGGTGTTTGTTTTATCTCGGTGCACAAATCCACTTTTTTGCATAAAGTTTTGATACGTGTCGCGCCAAACGGTATTTACATATGTTTGTTGTTAGTAGATGCATATTAAAACATAAAATTTGTATTTAGTTGTTATTGTTATAAGTTATTTTAAACTGCAATATTAATGTTGACAAATTACCCAGTGAACAAGCGACTTTTGCTACAGAACATGTAACGAGTTAGTTTTGAAAATGACTGCTTAATGGAACAAACCAGTTTTGCTACTAACTACAATTTAAGGTCATAAAAAAACATCGAAATATAAATGTATTAAGTCGATGAGTATATTCTTTCTCATTAGGCTTCAAAAGAACTTTAAGAATCAATTGTCATCTCGTTTTTTTTTAGTTTTTGTAACGAACGAGTTTTGCATCTCACCTACTCATATACAAAGTACTGAAGTAGCACTGTATTCAGAAAAAAAATTACAGTAATCGACGCTAAGGATTTGCAGATATAAGCAAAAATCTGCTCTGGCGTGACGTTGAAAAAACGGAGTGGATTTTGACTTGCATTACAAAACTGAATAAGACTGCGAATTGAGCAAGATGTTTTGTATAAAACCTTTTTTAGTAAACTTTGGACTAATACAGATTTATTTTTTAAGCTATAAAATTTTAAAATCTTTGCTTGTTTTAAGGTAAATATGGGCATTTTCAGCGAAAAGTCTACTTGTTTTTAATCTAACGCCAGATTACAAATAAGGTTGTATTTTCGGACCATGTTGTTCAATCGTTATCCAATTTGTTACTAAATGTAGAGCTAGTTGCGCATTACACCAAGATATAAAAAAGTAAACTATACATATAAAATTTTTTGAGAAACAATTCAAAATATGAGTGATCGCAGATTTTGCTTGTTTTTTAATAAAAACGATTATGTATTGAAATTTTATCGATTGAGAGATATGATGAGATTTTATGGAACTCCTACATAAAAAATCGATTTTTCGTCAGCAATCATAGATATCGCTTGTTTTTTATTTAAACGCATTTTTATTGAAATATTAAAGTTAAAAGGTTTTTTGAAGTTTTGCATGTAAAATCGATTTTTAAAAGAAATATAAGAGTGATCACCAGGGAAACCAGAAATATGCTCTAAAAAACACGTTTTATGCGCATTAAGTCTGCAGTAAAAGCTGGAAAATATGCTCTGAAAAATATTAAAGATATGCCCTAAAAAACCTAAAAATATTATCGCTTGAGCCCATATAAGGTTAAAATTCATATAAGAGCTGTTTGCGCCGATTATTATCTAGATATTAACATCCATATGGTTTTTTGTCTTAAAGGGATTTTAGGTACGGCCGCCAAATGTTAACAATAGTAATATTTTGAGGAAGTTAAAGCTGTTTAAGGATGAGAGCTTTGGGCAAATGTGAAAAGATTCGAAAATAATTTAATTTGCAGTAAAATATTTTTGTGGCGAATTTAATTTGAATACCATCCTAATTAGATCGTTTATGGACATGAAGAGTCTAATTTGGAAAGAAGTTTTTAGGGGAATATGGGCATTTATAGAACGATTCTCGCCATTTACATAGACCTCGTCCATATTTGATCAAATTATTTACAAAATTGAAACTTGTACTTTGCGCAAAGGTTAACGTAGGCAGACAGCCAGCCAGACGGACGGATAGACATCGTTGGATCACTTATAAAAATGATTTTGATTCGATCGCCATACTTAAAGATTGCTCTACATTTCTACGTATTATACACATCGCATTACATTTATCGAACCTACTTTGTCTTACAATTTGAGAGTAAAAATTGAAAAACAGAATTTCGAAAAAAAATTTATTTTCTGCGAAAGCTCCTATAAGCATCTTAAAAAAGTTGAACATGTATCAAAATATGCCTTAAAACTGCAAAATACTGCGAACGGTAAAATATGCACTAAAAAATCAATGCCAAAATGCATAAAAGGCTCTAAAACTGATAAATATATTGTTTGTACCTTCATTGGTCGCACAAGGAAAAACATGCAATTGCATATTTATGGTTTCCCTGGTGATCACAGATTTCGGTTGGTTTTCCGTTATTATTTAAATATAAACTACTTATGATTTTTTTTAAAAATATTGCATGACAAATCGATTTTTGGTAAAAATATGAGTGACAACAGATTTCGGTTATTTTTCCATTTAAACTTGTAATTACTGAAATATTAACGAAATAAGCTTTTAAGGAGTTTCTATACACTGATAGAAAAATGCATCTTCATATTGATGATGCCCTTACATCAGAATTGTGACATCAATATTACTACAAATGGCATCAATGATGCATTTTTTACGTGTCATCTATTTTATGACTATTGTGACATCAATTCGATGCCACATTTTGTATATTATTAACATTATTGTCATGATTACAATGTATTATAAGAAGCAAAAATTCCTATATTTAATTTTTATAAATTATTTAGTTAAATACATCAACTTTTTAAAGTAGAATGATTACGAAAACCATATGGGGCATGGTGCTGGTGTCTTATTATTGAGAGTTCTGCTGTAAACAAAGGTCGAAATTCAACAAACGTGAAACAAACATATCCTCCTTGCGCGAAATTATCGTATATGCCAATTTTTTTGATATTGAGTTTTTGATGCAATCTTGTTCTACATTCAAAGGGACGTCACTTGACAAAATATTGTAGGTGAATTCCACTTCGGTGCTCTAAAAATTGAATGTATATTTTCATTTTGATATTGCAAGTGATTGCAGAGAAAAGTAGAAAAACGGCTGTTCTGTAAAATTTGGTTTTTGTAACATACGATAATTTCGCGCAAAGGGGTCGATATGTAACGGGTAAGTAAATGATAATATACTCTCACTTTGACTTAAGTCAATTCCAATGAATTTGATTAATGACAAACTGTCATTAAATTGATGCTAATGTGTTCTTTCTCCGATGTTACTGCTTCATCGCACTGAGGATATGTTCGTCATTTCTGTGATACCGATGTGTCATCCCATTGATGACATAATTTCATTTTGACCCTGATGGCAATTTGGCCAAGTGATGTTAAGGTTGACATCACCATGATGAAAAGTGTCAAACAAAAACACTTGTCATAGTACTGATGTCAAAATACATCAGCGTTATGACGCCTTTGCTATCAGTGTATGAAAAATCGGGTTTTGGTGAAAAATAGGAGTGATCAAAGATTTCGGTTGTTTTTCCATTTAATCGATTACACTACGTGATAAAATTTCAACAAAGTCGTGACCAAATGAATTTGACAGCTAAAAAAATTCCGCTGAATCCGAATATGAAGTCAGAATTGTCAAAAGTAGAACAGTTTTTAAAGATATTCCAAAATAACCGTTATTTGTGTTTAAAAAAATGATGATGTGACTGAAATGCAAATATCTTCAAAAATTTATGTATTCCTTTATTTTTGGTGAAAGGTTATAAAATTTCTAAAATAACCATGGATTGCTTGTGAAGATTGGTCAAGAAATGACAGAGTTACAGGGGACAAAAGTTCTAGCTTCATTGAAAATTTTATGATTTTGTTCAATTTTGCTCTATTCAATTTATTTTTTTTAAACCAATGATTTAAAAATTCTAATGTTTTATTGCATGCGACATTAGATTATTTTAATATGAACATTTTGCGTCCAACAAGACATAGATTGGTACAAAAATGACAAAGCTACAGAAGATTTAGTAAATTAGCCCACATAGAAATTCAAAAGTTTTAACCAATTTTTAATATTTATTTTTACTAAAAATTTAGCTTTGTATATTAATTTGTTGTGGGTTAGTTCAGTTAATCTTCTGTAACTTTGTCATTTTTGCACCGATCCGGATCCTATTGGACACAAAATGTTCGTATTGAAATAGGCTAAAATTTTATTTTTTGGATATTTGCATTTCAGTCACAGCATCTTTTTTATTCGGATTCAGCGGAAAATTTTACATAAATTCAAATTCATTTGGTCAAAAAATTGTCACGTAGTGTTATTTAATGAAATTTAAACGATTTAAGATTTTTTTTAAATATAACATGAAAAATCGATTTTTGGTTGAAACTATGAGTGATCGGAGATTTCGCTTACTTTTGCATTTTAACGCTTATTTACTAAAATATTAACGATTTAAAATTAATTTGTAACAAAATCATATGTACGTAAAACGAATTAAAACAAATTTAATATCATGCCATCATTTTGTGTTTGTTAGTTTTTATTCATTTGCAAACTCTTATGCCTGTATTTATAAAAAAATTTAAATTTAATAAAGGTTTGTATGAAAATTCTCCTTAATAAACGTTTGTTAAATTTAATAATCGTTAAAAAAACCCGGGGTTAAAACGTAGTTATACCTTTAAATTTAAATTTTAAATTATGATTACTTTGTTTTAGATCATAAATATGAATCACTCCTTAGAAAATTGTTACAATATTAAAGTAATAAAAACAATAACGAAAAATAAAAATAATAAAGAAACAAACAAAGCGAACATAAAAATTTTGCCGCAATCAAAAAGCGTAAAAATAAAGTCAATAACCGAAAAAATATTAAGTGCTAAAATCATGTGAATGAACATTTATGAACAGAATCCAAAGTAAAACAAATGAAAACAAAAGAATCTTCCAAATGAATTCATTTACATAAAACTTCTTTATTGTAACTTGATGTTGTTTTTTATTTAACGCTTTTTTTGCTCTTATTTTCCTGAAAAGATATGAAATTTAATCTTTTTGCGTACGTTTGATTGAATTAAGATAAAAAAGAACACAAAAATTAAAAAAAAAACAAACAAAAAGAAATAGAAAAAAGTTCTTTTATAGGCTTAATTTTTATAAATAATTCATGGAGTATTGGTTGAATAAAAATATACGAATATTTTTTCAGCGATTTGAAGGAATGAGTTCTTAAAATTTCTGTAAATTAATTATATCTTTGAAATGGCGTAAAGTGGTATGAATGCAAACTAGACTGAGAAAATTATTTACTAAATCACCAGAAAGTATGGCTTGAACTAAGAAAATGTTGCACCATTCTCGTCCAAGCCAAAGATTTCTTATTGATTTAAGCAAAAAGTTATGACTCAAAGCGAGCTAAAACTTACTCAAATACAGCTAAAAATAAATTTATTTTAATTCTATAGTTATTTAAATCCATTTTTCGTTGCTTATGGACAATTTCACTAATTCTTTACCAGGTGACCTTAGCTACGTAAGCAACAGCTGATAACAAACTATGTGTCAAAATGGTATAACATTATGGTGGGTCTGGTGAAGCTTTTATAAATTCTATAATTATCACTTAAAACTATGAAATTAAAACGTTTTTAAATTAATTCATTTCAAAGCACACAATTTAAAATTAAAAATAAAATGAAATGTTTGCTTGAATTGTTAACTACAGTGTTTTTTTTTTTTAACACAACGTTAAAGTATTTTACAAAAAAAAAAAAGACCATCTTGTATGAATTCGCCTTGAATTATATTTAAACATCAATTTCAATAACGTTTTGGTTTATTTCCTTGATAATATACCGTTTCGAGTTCTTTTATTGCAATTCAAATAAAAAATAAACACAACACTTTAATGTATAACACTTATTTATTAAGAACTTACAGCTTTTATTTACAACTCACTATTGTAATCAATACACTTAAATGTTTATAGTAAACTTGACAAAGTCTGAACTAATACTGTCTCTTGATGCTAGCCGCCGCAAGTATTTATCCTGTAATTCAGCCATCTAGAACATTCGAAATGTTTCACGAAGGTTCGAGGCTTTACTATTCACCACTCTATCTTCTATTATGATTTATAATTACAACTAATTCTTAACCAATCATTACAACTAATTCTAAACTACAGTTACTTTCGTAACAATATTTAGATATAGCTTTTCATATAACTTTATTTTTATACACACACCACAATAGTGGAGAGGGTATTATGCATTTGTGCTGATGTGTGTAACGCCTTAAAATATTGGTCCTACCCCCAACTTAAAGTATACCGATCGTCTTAGAATTACTTTTTGAGTCGAACTAACGATGTCCGGCAGGCTGGCTGGCTGGCTGTCCATGTAACCTTGTGCGCAAAGTCCAGATCGCAATTTTGGAGATAATTTGATGAAATTTGGGTCATAGGTTTTTATTGGCACAATGACCTAGCCTTTTGAAAATGGGCCGAATCGTAGAACCACGAGGGAAGATAGGGGGAAATTTCTTCCTCTCAGAAACTATCAAACCGATTTGAATGAAATTTAAAACATAGATAGAACCATATCTATATGGACACAAAATGAATGCATTTTTTAAAAAATAGGACCACGAGGAAAGATAGGGGCAATTTCTGCCTCTCAAACCGATTTCAATGAAATTTAAAACATAGATAGATCCATATTTATATGGACACATTAGCTATACAGTTTTTCAAAAATAGGACCACAACGGGAGGTAGGGGGCAATTTCTGCCTCTCACAAACTTTCAAACCGATTTTCATGAAGTTTATAAACTTAGATAAATCTATATTTATATGGATACATAAGCATGATGTGTTTTTAAATACTGTGGTGTAGGGTATCATATGGTCGGGCTTGACCGACTATACATTCTTACTTGTTTTGACATGAAAAACTTATTTTAAAGATAAACTGATATTAAAAAATTTTAATAAATTGGTGAAATCAACAATTAATATTTTACAAAATTCGAAGAAAAGCCTGAATATTTTAAGATTTATTAAAATTTATTGAAAAAAGTGGTTTTTGAAGCCGTCCTATAAATAGGACATTGGGCACATTACTCATTGCGTGTGATACGACGCAAAATATTATACACATTATCCTTTATCACATTTTCGGTATCTAGTTAAGGTTTTTTGATGGCAGGCTCCACATTAAGTTTGTTTTTCCTGTGAAATAACCCAATGGTCCAATCGGTCATAACGCAATTCATTATTTAGGGACCCAGGTCTTTGTAAGTGGCACTGAAATTTAGAGAAGCACCTTGGTAATTCTCGAACTAGTATATATAGCCTTGTGGAGTCGTACCTACCCATAGTCGGAAGCCATTACGAACTGTCTTATCATGAATATACCTCAGTATGGAACCATGGCTTCATCTACGCTGGGTCCCTCTTCAACATCAGCCTTTTCAATAAACGTTTTATTCAAATGCGCGAAGAGTCGCCTGACTTTGGCGAGCTAGCAATGAATATTGGACAAAGTAAACTCAAATCAATTTTGGGCTTATGGGCCCACGATTTGGCATAAGATCAACAAATAATAATGGCTTGGGGAACAAGTTTATTGTTGAAGTCTTTCGAACTTTCCCAAAACCTTCTTCTTCTAGGCAGAGCTTTGCAGAGGAACGAATCGACTAAGCAAAATTACTCCAAGAAAGTATTTCGTTTCGGGTATATTCACGCGCAAGTCTCTATTCTTTTGTGACTTCTAGCTCATCATCGAATAAAGAGAAAAAAAGAAGTAGAATTACGCGTATCTATGTATGTCGAACCCCCTCCCCAGGTTTTTCAAAAATAGCATCATAGGTGGACAATTTTAAGAGCGCTGTATCAATTTTAAGAGCGACATAGAGAGTACTTGTTCCAACAACTACATACATTTAGTCAACAAAGGGAATAGAAAAATGCAATAATATTATTAAGTTTAGTAGTAATTATGATGACGAGTTAAAAACAACTATAAGAAATTTTGTTTGTTTATTTAAAATCCATTGTGAGTACGTTTGTCAATATATAAAAATACTGTTTAAGAAAAATCTATTGTTGTTGTATTACTGTTGTTAATATTGTGTTTATCGTTTGTTTATGAAAATTGTCAATTATACTTAAATGTATTATTGTTTGTTCACTTGAAACTAAATCATACTTACCTTTTGTATTGTTTTTATATTTAAATTAAAGATACTCCCTGAGGATGCTACTCGAAGAGTAGCGAATTATTGGAAAAAATAAAGAAGAATTTTAAAGAACAATCCAGGCCTCGAGCTCAACTATTTTATTTTTATTATTAAATTGGAAAGGTCAAATAAAAAACAACTTAAATATATAAATAGAAACAAAATAAAGTATTTATTCTTTTGTAAATGTACAAAATTTACCTTACCGTACAGTCGTGGTCCCACATTCTGTCATTAGGAAAATATCACAAATTAATAACTCAATGACTCAAAATTTGTAGCAAAAAATAATGGGACCACACAATCTCTCGCGAGGTATTGAATTTTCTTAGCCAGGGCCCTGTTTCTCAAAACTACAAGTTACAAATCTACAAGTGAAATACATTAAAAAAGCAACAATTTTACAACGTTTGTTTTTGTTGCAAATATACATATTTTTCTTGTAGATTTGTAACTTGTAGTTTTGAGAAACCGGGCCCAGATATCTTCCTGTGATGAAGGGTATAATAAAACATAGGAAAATCCCTTATGAATTAATTATTTTAAAGTCTGTCTTGAATAAATAAACACAATGTGAACAGACAAACAGTCAGACATGTACTTTTGTATAAAACGGAATTTAGTTATTAAATATTAATATTTCTTTCCACATTTACACTAAATGTAGGTAAGCATTTATGAATGTGTGTGTGTGTGTATAATTGAGTGAGTGTTGGTGTATTTGTTAATGGTTGAGTAGTTTTAAACGTAAGAGTCTGAAGTGTTAAAAGAGCACTAAGAATGATTCTTAAATTTGCAACAGTTTTTGCAAAATAAACAAGTGTTTTTATTTGGGTTTTTATTTTATAAATAGGTATGTATTTTTTGTTGCAATTTAAATTTTTTTTTTTTTTACTTTTTCTCAAGTGAGGAGTAGGAGTCGTTAAAGGCGTGATAGCACTTTAAGGAAAGAGATATTTCAATAGTTAACGTAAATTTCATATTCTTTTATGTCACATTCTGTTAAGCTTTTTTAAAAAAGTAAGTATATTTTAATGTTGACATACATGTAAGTACTTATGGAAGTACTTACATACACACATACTACGTATGTAAACATACATATATTTTGTATGTCATGGCAAGTTCATGTAATGAAATAAATTGGAGTATGAGTCGATAAATTGCTGTTAAAATGTGTGTTAATAATTTTCTTCTTTATTAAATTTTTACAATAAATATGGGTATTAACTTTTATAGTACGGTATTAAAGGTACTAACAATTTTATGGAAATTCATTATCTGGGTTAAGTGCTGCATTGGGCAAAAAAAAGAATATTTTGTAAACATTAAAAAAAAAAAAAAAAAATTAAACAAAAGAGCAAAAACAGAAAATTTTTTGTACCAAAACAATTTGAAAAAATGCGTTTTTATACTCTTCACCTCAGGTGGAAAAGGGTATATATAAGTTTGTCATTCCGTTTGTAATTTCTGAAATATTGATCTAAGACCCTATAAAGTATATATATTCTGGGTCCTTATGAGGAGAGAACTTGATTTAACCATGTCCGTCTGTCCGTCTGTCCGTCCGTCCGTCTTACGTTTGATATGTGTTTTCCGGAGACTCCAAACATGATAGCGGCTAGGTTGTTTTACATTTATGTCACGTATAGTCCACCATTTCGTGCTATTAAAATTCAGCAAGATCGGTCTACAAATGGCTGAGATATGATCAAAAAAGCACGACTGCCTCTAATTTTTTCCAAAAATCCCTTGTTGTTGTTGTATTTTTATTGCTTTTTTCTGTATATCTGGAGAACGGCAAGAGCCAAAGTTTCCAAATTAGGTACACACATTTAGGTTGTCAATACACCCCACCCTACAAAATGTCGGCAGGATGGGAGAAGTGGGCGTAATACCTCCCGTACAAAAAAAATTAAAAATGGTATTAAAAATTAAATTTTAGGGCTGTCATATGTCCTATGGATATGACTTATATACCAAAATATCGGAAATTTTTAGTAGAACATATTTTATAAAAAACTCGGGAAAATCGGTTCAGATGCAAAAAAATTAAGACCAAAATTAATACCCACTTTCGGGAACCATAGGTATCCTCGAGTCCAAGCTTTATAACTCAAGTAAATGGTAAATTTCTTCTTAAACACGTCGGTATATAAATCTGTCAAATCGGTTAAAAAATGGCTGAGTTAATATATATTGTGGGTCCTTATGAGGAGAGAACTTGATTTAACCATATGATGTCCCTCTACCCCGCTCCCCCTTTCAATTGTTTACATATACTAGCATAATGCCCAATATGATTTTCGTTATCACACTTCTTTATTATTTCATCTATTTAACGAAATAATTTTAACAAATAGAAACTAGGAATTTTTGTGTTTTTTTGCTACTTAAAAACTCGCCAAAAAGATAAAAGAAAACAAACACACATACATACATACATGGCACAAACTATTTTGGTGAATATATTTCCCAACTTTGCCATTGTGGTGAACAAAAACATCAGAAGTAATTACAACTCAACTTTGTTGAATTTTGTGAACAGTAAACGTGCCATATTTCATTTTAATGATATTCAATTAACGTTCCTTCATGGTCCAGTTGTCTAGGGGGTGTGTTAAGTTAGAAACTTAGAGTTCCCTGGTTCGAATCTTGGTTTTTTAAAAAGAAATTTTTTTTTTTAATATTTTTATTTTTTTTATGTTCCAAAACGATTTAAAAAAAAATATTTACCAGTGTTCGCTTTTTAAATTTTATTTATAATGAAGTTTTAAGTATTGTAAATATGTATGTAAAATTTATTTAGTTTTTGTCTAGTTAATCTGTATTCTGCTCGCACAATGGTGAAGGGTATATAAGATTCGGCACAGCCGAATATAGCACTCTTACTTGTTTTTATTAGAGCCCTTATTTGTGAGTTATTATCAGTTAAGAGCTGAGAATAAATGTCGCAAAAGCAAAAAACTCTCCGCATTGTGGCGAAGTCCCAGAAGTTAGGTTTGTGCGTCAGTTCAGCTTTCAATGGAGTATTATGTCTTCCAACAAATTGTAACGATTATTTGAGTTGTTCCTTTAAAGCGAAGCTACCTTTAATAACGGCGGTGATCGTCGGAGGGTTGAGTTAATATGAGTTCCCATTAAAAATAAATTAAAATCATTTACAGTAGATTTAAAAATCAGGTAGCTAATGGCTATGTTACACTATTATACTTTGTATTAATACATGTCAAAAACTCAAGTAATATGACAAAGTGTAGAGTTGTCAAAACCGATTTCCGAAGCATTCGAAAAATCGGGTTTTTTATATTTTTGCGCTTTTTTAAAAGCGGTTGTTTGAAAAGGCCGGTTTTCAAAGTATTCGAGAAATCGGTTTTTTGGCCTCGAATAATCGACTTTTTCTTATATATAATTTTTTTTAATTATCTTGCATTCAATGACATTTTTAGTAACCACTTTCGATATACAATAGTATTTTAATTGTTGTCACCATACATAACATATTCATCACAATACCAAGCTATTGAACTGGCAGAAAAATTCTACAACACTGACTTCTTTAAAAGTTAAGCGACAGTTCTGGGGCCTAATTACCGTATTAGATATCGAGTAAGCTATCGTATTTTTCTGCATACGATAGACACTAGGGTGGCAGCGAAATGTATGGAGCAATTTTTTTGTATTAATATTGACGTCTCCAGGGCGGAATATTGTGCCACATGGTCTAAAATTTCAGCCAAATCGGATAACTTTAACCCGTGCCCCTTTGAGGTCAAAGTTCAAATGATAAAAAAAAAATTTTCCATACAAGCAAAAAATGTTTTTTTCGATTTTTTTTTTATTTTTAAATATTAGTTAGCTTTATTAGCTTATTAACAACAAAAAATTTCATTTCGATCGGACAAGATTTTCAGTTTCAAAAGTGACTGAAAAAAAATTTTCAGGTGACGTCGTAATTTTGTTTTTTAATAGGGCCAAAAACTAAATTTTTGCAGCTTTTGGCCCCAATTTAGAACAAAACTTCGATGTCACCAAAAAAAAAAGAAGATTTAAAAAACCTGGTATTAAGAGCAACAAAAAAATCTTTAATGTGTGCTCATCAAAACTAAAAAAAAATTTTTTTTGAAAATTTTTTAGAGTAAAGCTCGATTCACCCATGCGTTCCGAACAAAATTTTTGTCCGGATAAAATTTTTTTTTATATTGAGTTTGACGTTTTACTTTTGAGAGAAAGAGCAATGAATTTGTTCGGAACGTTTTTTCTTGAATTGGTTTAATTTTAAGTGCTGGTTCACACAGGTCAAGTTTACTTGAACAGTTTTATTTAAATTTTCTTTTGAACTTGCGTTCACGTTCATGCACAAAATTAATTTTTGTTTTCTTTTCCTTCAACTTTGTAGCTTCTTATTATATTACGGATGAAAAAAGAAAAGCAAAATAAAAACTGACTGGTACGGTCAAGTATGTATGTCCCCCTTTCCATTCTCTTTACCCCTCTCTCCTAAAAGCTCAAGACTTGAAGAGTCAAACTTGACCTGTGTGAACCAGCACTAATTCTTGTGCCGAACAAAATGAACTGAGATGCCACATTTTTTTTAATTTGTACATAAAAGTTGAATTGAGCTGCCACATATTAAATTTTTCGTTTTGTGCTGAAGAATAAAAAAAAAATTAAACAAAAATGGATGTTAAAGAAAATATTGCCCTAAAACTTAAAAATAAAAAAACCAGGTAAAGAATGTATATATCATATGGGAAATCGTTCATATAAAAATACTTACTTAAAACAAAATATATGGACGGAAATAGAAAAATCTATTGGAATTGGTCGTAAGTAAATTTTAAATGGTAAGTTTAAATATTTTTTAACATAATGTTTACCAATTATTGTAGGAAGTGAATGTTAATTATTTATAAACGATTCCACGTCATGAAAGCGCATCTCTGGAACAAGTGTGTGGAAAACACCGTTTGTTCTTCTTTTCTGTAATATTTTTCTAACTGCTATTCTTTTTACTTTCAACCTTTTTTGATAAATTTGTTTTGCTAGTAAATGGGTTGTATGCAATTCAATTAAAAATAATAAAATTAATTTTCTTCTTTATTCGATTTTCACACACTTTTATAAAAAAAAACTAATAGCTTGCTAACTGTGCTGTCACTTTGTATAATCGTTTACATCTGTAAACCATATGGTAGCTTTGTTTGTCCGGACAAATTTTCCGAGATGGGTGAATCGTTCTGCAGAACACTCTCTCTAAAAAAATTATTGTCCGGTCAAAAATATTGTTCGGAACGCATGGGTGAATCGAGCTTAAGCCCCTAACAAGCCTCAAATTTTTTTTTCGGAGTCACTTTAGAAACTTAAAATCTTGTCCGATCGAAATGAGATTTTTTGTCGTTAATAAACTAGTGAATCAAACTAATATTAAAAAAAAAAAAAACGAAATTTTTTTTTTGTATGGGTTTATTTTTTATCATATGAACTTTGACCTCAAAGGGGCACGGGTTAAAGTTATCCGATTTGGCTGAAATTTTTTCCACATCAGTTTTAGACCATGTGGCACAATATTCCGCCCGGGAGATGTTGAAAATCCAAAGTCGAAATTTAGCTGCCACCCTAATAGACACTGACGTATCGAATGAAAACTCGAGAGATGTAATGTCTTTGGTTACTCGATATCGAATGCTATCATCTCAATTAACGATACATTTCATTCGATATCGAGTGTCATTTCGATCAATTTTGCTCGATATCGTTTGCGGTAATTAAACCCCTGACTTTGGCTTTGGTTTCTGGTGTACAACCTAACTCAGTTGAGTTGAAAGTAAAACAACTGCTAGTGATGAGTTTTAAATTGTTTATGTTTTTGTAAATTGCACTTAAAATCATAATACAAAAACAGCAACATTTCAACTGAACCAGAGTTGATAGAAGACCCGCTTAATGCAACCTTCAAAAAATTCAAACTCAGATAAAATGTCAAAAACAGTTAATAACAGTGACTTAAAAGAGGATTTTGACTACAGAGATAAATTTTCTGACAATTAACCCAATCTCAACGATAAGTGAAAGTGTTTTCAGTATTTTGCTCTATAAAAACTAAGTTGAGAAATCGAATGGCCCCAACTCATTTGAGACGATTTAAGTTGCAATAAAATATTTTTGAGTCAACTGTAATCTAACTGCCAACATAATAAGATTGTTTATGGGCACAAAGACTTTTCCGGAAAGAAGTCACCAATTTCAATAAACTTCGTCCTTGTGACAATTGAAATGTATGTATTAAATTTTGTCAAAATTGCGACCTGCACTTTACATTGACATCCAACCAGCCGATCGGTATACTACGAGGTGGGTCTAAGACCAATTTTTGTTAGTGTTACACACAGAACAAATGCATAATGCCCTCTCTACTATTGTGGTGTGGGCATAAAAACAAATTTTTTTTTTTTGTTTTATGTATTAAACTGATCTCTATTCACATCTATTATACATTTTATGTAGTAATATACATACGTCACATGCTTATACGTTTTAGTTTTGAAGTACATACATATATATAACGTACAAATTGCTTGTTTTGGTTTTTATTCGAAACCGCGTTTTTGTTACAAAACCGAAAACCCGATTTTTTCAGAATTTGGTTTTTCGAAGTATTCAAAAACCGGGTTTTTTTTGGAATATACGAATATTTGACAACTCTAGACAAAGTGTGATAGTGTGAATGCTATGTGTCACGAAAATGACAAGTAAAATTGATGGCGATGGGGTAATAAAATATTAAATATCCATGTATTAGATTTTTTTCAGTTGTGGCTCAAGAAAAAAAAACATGTTAACCCATTTAAGCCAAAACAAAAACTACCGGAAAAAATTAAATATTTTTTATTTTATTATTAAATTCATTACATATAAACAAAATATCAAAAAAAGTTTTTTTTTTGGAAATTTAAGAGTTGTACCAAAGTTGGCACAAAAAAAAAATTTTTTTTTTGATGTTATGTTATAGAAATGTCTGAACTTTTCATTTATCGATTAGGCAAACATAATGTCAAAAACTTTGTCATAAGCCGCAAATAATGAAGTGTTCCCAAATTGGCACAGCGTAAATGGGTTAAAGAGGGGAAACGGGAAAACCGGTATTTCGAATTTAAATAAGTTCAAATACCAAAATTTCGGCATCATGCAACGCCATATGTTTTATTGCAAAATTCTTATATATTTATGACTACAGATCACTTTTAAGTGCCGGGAAAGTTTTTTATACTTTTTGTTAAAAAAATGTTTTCCATAGTTCGCGGAAAAAAACTATCCCTAATACATAAGTTTTTCGTAACAAAAATGTAAAAATTACTGTCTGATTTTTGAACTCGAGGGCAAAAGTGACTCGACATTTAAAACAAAAACAAATTTTGAAAGTTGGTTTTTGTTTTAAATATTAATAAAATGAGTCACTTTTGTCCTTGCCTTCTAAAAACAGGCAGTTCTTGTGGCTACAAAACCCTGCCCTTGTTATAGAAAACAGTAAAAGCGGGAGTAGTCATTAAATAAAATAAACTCACTTCAATCAATAGACCCCATATCTTAAGCGAGTCATAAAAAATTTGTGTGGTTTTGCAAATTCTTAAACCTTAATTTACTTTAATTAAAGAATTTTAATTTATTGCATTATCACTGAAAAAAACTTAAATCGCATTTTTTTCTTTTATTGCTTCTTTTTTTAGAGGTTTTAATTTTAACTTAAATCCAATTAAATTGAATACCTGCGGTGTTAATTTCGTTACAAAGATATTTTTTTTTTAATTTATTCTTATTTATCACTCAACACCCAACATTAAGAACCCGTTCCAAGAACATTTAACAAAGTTCTTGTTCACCCCAGACTTCATTAATTATTTAAAACGTGTTTTAAAGATTTTAAATTTTAAAATTTTTTAATGCTGTAACCAACAAACGTTCATACGAGTATTAAAAATCTCAATAAATTAATAAAGAAAATCTTTTATTTAATTTCTTTTCGTTTTTAAATGACCCAATTTGCAGGAAATAATTTGTATTTCACAAATATTTGTGAAGAGCAAACACAATAAACTCTCTTAATAACAAATGTATTTGTATACATCACGGATGGAAATCACGGTACAATTTACTTTTTATACCCTCCACCACAATTAGTTGTGAAGAGGGTATATTAAGTTTGTCATTCCGTGTAAAACTATTATTCATCTCAGACCCCATAAAGTATATATATTCTGGGTCCTTGAGTAATTCTAAGTCGATTTAGCCATGCCCGTCTGTCTGTCCGTCTGTTGAAAACACGCTCACTTTCGAACAACTCAAAAGAAATGAATAAACTTGGTGCCACATTTCTTTTAGTTATCCTAAGCAGTTTGAATCAATATGTGGAACGACCACCTAAAAAAATTGATAATTGATAGCGAAAGGTAGAATTTTATTGCCCGCATAAAAAGTGTTTTATTATTATAATTTTACTTCAACCTACCAGGTAGGATGAACATTCCTTTAACTTATCGCTCACTCTAGGATAAAGTAAAGTTGTAATAATTGAACACTTTTTATATGGCCAATAAATTCACAATTTTTGGTACCGTAATTTCTGAAAACGGGCCTAAAATTAATAAATTCTTGAAAATAGAAAGAAGCTTTTTTTCAATTAATATACAAAATCTATAATGCAGATTAAGTAAGCAATTGAAGCCGTTTGTGTTACAATTTCGGAAATTTGATAAATATTTATTATTTTTGTTTTATTTTTTTGTGCACTATTTAATTTGTATACCCATTTATGCTAAGCTCGTTTTTTTTTTTCTGATAAATATTAAAATATGGTACCGTCACACATATGTAGGTTGAGGTTCACAGAAAGACCGGCTAAAAATAGAAGAAGTTGTCGAAGGACAATGAAACTTGGCACATGGTCATTTTTTGTGCGAATCAAGAAAAAATGGAAAAATCAAAATGATCCGCCTACTTTTACGCCCACCTCCCATACAAAGTGAAAATTACATTTTGACCTACGGGCAGGGATGTCAGATGTGACGATTTTACGTCATTTTGACGATTTTTTCGCTGAATTTACCAAAATGACGATTGACGATTTTGAATGTAGAGTTACTTAGGTGTTGACGATTTAATCCCGTCAATAAATTTAGTTTAAACTTTAATCTTTCATCAAATTTTTAACACTTTAATCTGTCAAGTAAAGTTTTTTTCTTACCGAACGTTTCCACATGCAAGTAATTACTTGCAAGTAGTGTATACGTATTATCAACAAAAAATCGAGGAAACAGCCGATTGGCTGAATGAACAAAAATTGTGTGAATGTTAGTGAAAAAGTGTCAGTGTATTGAGTTTTTCGAACTTGCACTTGCATGTGGAAACGGGGGGTTAGTTAATATATATATATAGAGGCGAATATATATTTATATCTACTAGCGGACTCGACGAACTTCGCCTCGTCCCAATTTTAAGCCTTCAGACAAACTTTAGAGTAATAATACAACACAAATATTAAAATTTTTAATATGATTTATTTGAATGGAATCAGTAGAGAGCGATTTGATGTACAAAAATCTATAAATCACTAAATATATAAACCATCTTTAAACGCATAAAATTCGGCGTTTAAACTACCAACACAGACCATATGAATTTGATAAGATTTATCGTAGTGCTGTCACATGTTATTTTTTTACCACATATAACACATGGGAGAATGATTTATAGTTACTGAGTTTAAACTACATATAAATTCAAGTTTAGTTCAACTAAACCAGCGTTTAAACCATCAGTGGTTTATTAGCCATTATTGTACAGTTTTTTTTTATAAAAACTAAAAAACAACTAGTTCACATTAGTCAGGGCCATTTTTTGATGTTTTTTTTATATTGGCAGGACGATTTTTCGAAAAAAAAAATAATCTGACAGCACTATTTCAAAACTCCTTCAAATTACTGCCTGCTTTTAGATCGCGAGCACAAAAGTGACTCGTTTAACTAATATTTAAAACAAAATTTAAAAATGTCCATTCCTTAAGGGGTTCCCATACAAAAAGTTTAATACAGACTAGAAATATATTGAAGAAAACGTACCATAACAGCCAAGGAGTCTCCTTAACAATTTTTCGAGACATACTTGCCCCTTATCACCACTTCTTAAGGGGGCTCCCATACAAATATTGCGATTTATGAAATTTTTAAATTAATTAAAATTTTTTGACTTTTGTGAATAAAATCAAAAGTTGTTAACAGATTTTAATCATTTATAGCTGTAATTTTTAATAGATTTTTAACAAACAAAAATTTCGAAATGTTGATTAAAAATTATTTTTGTTGCAAAAAAAAAAAAAAAAAAAAAATATGTTTCTAAAACGACAGCGCATGTTAGAAAAAAATTTAACGTTTAAACGAAATTTTATTGCGGATTTTCGTTTTTTTTTTAGTATGTCATTTCAATAAACTGAACCGTTTTTGAACCGGTATTGGATTCAGCGTACCCGAAAAAGGTTTAAGCGCCAGTTGCCAAATTCTAGCACAGTGTAATTGTTTGATAAAACTTGCGAAAAGCAATAAAAAATATTTTTAAATATAACAATAAAAAGAAATTAATTGGACTTTATATTTATACTGTGTACTTGTTTTCTTAACCTTTAATAATCAATGTACTTTAATTGCAACAAAAAAAGTTGGGAACCCTATATGTAGTTGTCCTGCGATTTAACTTTGAATAATTAAGTTTAAGTTATCGACGTCCTTATTCTTCGCTGCTATTATTGCCCGTTCACCAATCCAATCGAGATTTTTGTAGTTTTGTGCAATGTCGGGGAACACTTTGCTGATGAGCTCCTCCTTGGACGATGTGAATTCACAAAAATTTTCAGGGAACGATATCAATCCATTCGAAACATCAATAGGAATTTGGCCGTTGCCAAGCTCCAGCAGTTGTCTCTAGAATTCAGCAGCCGATGGGTCGTTCTGCAACACGACTCTAATGTTTGCGGTCAATTGCAACTTCTGGACATGCCTCCACAAAGACGACGATTTCAGGCAGGCGTTAAGTTCATCTGCAGCAGAAGATTTGGGGATGACGGGAATTGTTTGACGAAAATCTCCGGAGAGCAATATCAAAGCCGCACCAAATCGTCTTAAGTATTAAAAATTCTATATTTTTTGGATTTGTATGATTTTATACTTAATATTTTTTTATGTTTTAATAGAGTGATATATCCGTGTTTATAAAAAAACGAATTTTTTATATGACGATTTTTTGACGGGTTTTTTCAAAACTACTGACGATTTTGACGATTTTTTTTTTTAAATTTTGACGATATTTCGAAAAAAACATCTAACATCACTGCCTACGGCATTGTTTTTTGGCGCATATAATTTTTAAACACTCAGAATCATTTGTGTGAAATTTGAATATATCCGTCTACTTTTACGCCCACTTCCCGTACAACTTGTATTGAAAAAGTAGCATAAGCATAACTCCCTTGAGTTTTAATGCATCAACTTAATTTTCACAAAAAATAGATATTATGATTGTATAATGGGCTCTTGAGAATATATACCTGATCCACCCACTTTTAAGCCCACCTCCCATACAAAATACAAATAGAAAAAACAGGAATAAGTAAGTTAAGCAAGTTAACCAACCAATTTAAGCATAGTCTTTAAATAATTTCTTTCGTTTTTTTTTTTGGAAAGGTGCAGGTAGGAGCAGTTTAATTTTTTTCAGCTTTTAGCTAAGACTTCAAGCTGTTATTTGACAACTTTCGTTAAACAGCGCTAAAAAGATGCAGTCCACTGAAGTTGATGAACATTGAATTTTGATGTTGTTTATATTTTGTTCTACGAAATTTTTTATATGGCACTTTTTTCAATGTTTTTAATGCAATTCTCATCTATGACAATTGTCATTTACGCAAATATACAACAAAGTCAAATGATACGATTACTGAAATCGTACCTAAAGATTGAATAAACAGTAAATTTGCATGCCATTTTAAACAAGCGAACATATATAAACTTTGGGCGTGTCGGTCCAAGCAAATAATAATTATATCAGCCTAATATAACGGAATCATAATATGCTGACAACAAAATACCAAAAAATTATCCAAATCGGCGAACATTAAAAAAATGAATTTCAAACACTCTTCAACCTATGTGCGTCATGGCCTGAAAAGAACATTTTTTTTTTATAGTTGGTACAAAATTATTAAAGCCATTTTCCATCCCTGGTATAAATTCATTTTGATTAGTGTACATATATGTGTGAGCGAGTATTTACCCTGCAAATAATAGGACCAGTCCAAACACGCGTGTAAAGAGTAGCCCACAAGGGACTAGGACTAGTCCAAAAGTAACCCAAACGTATGGAAAAATATGGTATATTTAACATTACGATCTCCTAGGAGAGGACCATGTAACCCAGCTTGGGACTTTGGACATTTTATCAAAATGAGCCGATGTAATGCAAGTTTTTAACGACATACTTTCGTTTTTTAACGACTTCAAAACTAATCCTCTTGAGTATACCATGGAGTAGTTTTAAAACTACTCCTTTGTAGTTCAAAGCTGGGCTATATGGTCCTCCCCTAGGACATCGTAATGTTAAAAAGACCATGTTTTTCCATACGTTTGGGTTACTATTGGACTAGTCCTAGTCCCTTGTGGGAAACTCCTTACACGCGTGTTTGAACTGGTCCTATTATTTGCAGGGTTTATACAGACATGAATCATAGCTGCCAGATAAGTTGGTCGAAAGTCGTAAAATTTTTTAGAAAAAATCGTCAAAATCTTCAAACTGACTAACATAACTAACATTGCAGTTGGTAACAAATCTGGTTCGTTCCACTTACCAGACATTTTCAAAACTATCTCTACATTTTCTGTAACAAAACTCGCTGGTCCACAGTTAAAACCTTTCTGTGTGTAGTGCGCCAAGATATCGTCGATAAAATAGAGTCGAATCCACAAACTAGTGATTTGTGCGTGTGATTTGTTAGCGTTCCATTTCTCCACACACGACAAACAAATCACAATTAGCGAAAACGTCAAAAAGAAAACATGAATTGTGAAGCGGATGATGCAATTGATGATTTATTTGTTTACACAACAAAAAAATTAATTAAAAAAAATTTAAAAAGAATACAAAGAATTTTTGTATGTTAAACAACTCCGCAATAGACACAATTTGATGTTTCGTTGTATACTAAAATGAAAATATTTTAAAATGTTCGCGCACAAGCCCACTAACACATCGAACAATTCACAAGAAAATCATTTTGAATTACTTGGGATTTGTGCGCGCACAGCCCCATTAATAAGATGTTGTGCTTGCACAAATCACTAGTGTGTGGCCAGCTTTAGGGAATTAAAAATACAAAATTGTAAACAAGTCCGCTTTGACATATTTGTTATTGATAAATCGTGTATTGGAAAATATTTTTGTAGCGATGTTCATATATCTGACTGGAAATCTGCTGTAGCTCCTGTGGTGAAAGCACTAAGTAAACTACAATTTAAATTCCAAACTTCAAAGTGAATGATAATATAAAAAAACAGGAGGTCGGAAAACTAGATAACATTGTTCGAGATGTTATTCCCATCAATGTGGGGGTAAACCGTACATACTTTTATCTATTCACTTTGGGGACAATTGGAGCGAAAATAAAGACAATAATAATATTGATAACTAAACGGGGAAAAAACAATGGCGAGTACACTGAAGAAAAAAATTTCAATTAACTTGCTTAAAAATTCTTATTTTTCAAAATTATTTTTAATTTTTCGAATTTATTCTATGAGCTAAATTTCAGTTATGTATTTTATAAAGCTTTTTTGTAATAGTCCTATTCTTTCAATTTTTCAGAAATGACTTTATACACTACCAGACTATTATATTGGCATTGCTTTCCAACGGAAAGCTAAGGTAAAATGTAACAAGAAATACAATATAATAGTCTGGTAGTGTATAAAGTCATTTCTGAAAAATTTAAAGAATAGGACTATTACAAAAAAGCTTTATAAAATACATAACTGAAATTTAGCTTATAGAATAAATTCGAAAAATTAAAAAAAAATGTTGAATATAATATAAAGTAACCTTCGGAGGGAAATAATTCCCAGATTCTAATTCATATTTTTTTTTAACTCTGCAGGTAGGAAATAGACAACACAAAGACACATTTTGAAAACTTTACAGTAGACCTCAAAATCATGGTGAAAATTACAAACGCATCTATTTCCGTAATTTGCATTTGTCCGAATATTTTATATGAGTCATATATATTTTGTCGATGATGTCCTTAAAAAAATAAGGTCTTATAAGGTAACATACTTTTAACATACATACTTATTAAATTGGACTTGGTGTTCTTTATCTCCGATTATGGTATTGGTACTGTTCAATCTCTTGAGACAAACAGCACCAAGTGCAACAACAAAAGGGGTGCTATTTCCAAAAAATAATACAAAGCTTACAATAAATTTTTTCTTTACTCTTCATCCAAAATGTGTTATGAAAATTTTACAAGTAGCAAATGATGGCGCATCTGCATTTGGGTGGCTCGAAATACAAAAGTATCGAATATTCGCGCTCCACAACGCTGATCCTATTCGAATAGTGCTTAAAAATGTTCAGTCTAAATTTGAGCACAATCGGTCAATATTTAGAGGTTGCGATAGTTAAATGATTTTTCGGGGTTAGATAGACTTACACCGTCAATAGATCCACTAAAGTCGTTTTAAAAAACAGATTTCACTTTTATTGGTTTAGTTGTATTTTGTTTTTTGCGAAACTTAACTTCTTCGTGCGATGAATCTGACTCTCTGTCAGAAATTTCAACACAATCCTTCTAAACTCTTTTTTTGTAATTTTACATTCAAAATAAGTTAAATAATTATGTAGAGGGATAAATATTTTCAATTTTAGCAAATGTAAATCTACTAACGATCAAAGAAATGTGGGAAAAAGTATCTCCAATACATAAACAAGAACAATAATGATAAGCCAAAAGTAAATGCATGTAATAGGTATAAGATGTGAAACATAAAAGTCGCCATTCATCGCGACCTCTAAATATTGTCCTATTGACCCAATTTTTGGTATATATACAGTAAAATCCCGATAATTCGTAATCGCAAGGGAACGGCCATTTCTTACGAATTATAGAGTTTTCGATTTAGCGGGGTTACGATTTAACGGGGTAAAAAAAAATTGTTAAAAATAAAATATATAAAATTTATTCATGTAACAAACAAGCTGATCTTAAGAAAATAAATCCACACACATGCAAAAACCCACGCAAAAGAAAAATAGTGGTAAACAAAAAATCTTTCTTTCTATGTTTTTGTTGTTTTTATTACGAATTGTAAGTGGTAGTTAGCAAACAATTACGATTTATAAGAGGTAAAGAAGATTTTATTTGAAAAAAAAATTACGAATTAGCGACGGGACCAAAATGTATGGAAATTTTACGAATTAACGAGATTTTTTCAAGGGACCGACAATTTATTACGAATTATCCGGAATAACGATTTATCGGGGTACGAATTATCGGGATTTGACTGTATATGTATATATTTTAGTAAAATAAACAAAAATAAACAAGCATGTGAAGAAAGTATTGGACTATACTTTTACTTTTCCATACAAGCGTGGGCTAGTCTAATCTGCATGTGTAAATAAAAATATATTTAATTTTCCTGAGAATGGTTAATAAAGTTGGTCGAAATATTTGACTTAATAAATAGTTTACAAAAAACAAACTTTAGTTATGAATCCAAAACAAATTAAAAATATTGGTATTATTAAACAGAAAAAAATAACTAAAGTTAATAAGTAATTGAAGAAAATTTATTAAAACTTTTCTAATATTTTTAACAATTTTCTTAATTAATATGTTTGTAAATTGTCATATTTACAATTTGTATTTTTTTTTTTTTTGGTAAAAAATGAATTTGTATATCATAGTAAAAAATTATTTTGTGTCAAAAAGATTAAAATATAAAATAATTAAAAATATCTTTGGTTCAAAATCTTAAAAGGAATAAAGGATATTCGATTGCTGAGAAGCTGTATCAATCTACTGGGTAAGTAAAGCTATTATTTAATGATTCATAAAGAAATTTTAACGGGTATTTTATGTATTTTATATATTCTAGTATTTCAAATATTACCAACAATGGGGTCAAAAATTCGATTTGTGGTGATGTCGCAACTTCCTAGTGCATCCAGGGATTAGTCTGTTGGTGAAATAGCTTTCAATGTTACTTGTAATGTGACTTTTAATGTATTTTACTAAAAAATTAATAAAAATAACTCTTAAATGACATTTGTTGTTCAAATCAATAAGCAATAATATATTTTGTTAAAATCCCAAACTCCAAATAAAAATTGATGTTTACTAAATGTTAACAAATATTTTATTCAATATAACAAACTCATTGTTAAAAATATTTGTTAAGGTTTAACAATTCTTAGTAACAAAATTATTTTTTATATTTACAAATTCGGTTGTTGGTGCCTTTTCAACTAAAAAGTTAATTGGATTGACGAATATGGTATTCAATATGACAATTGATTTGTCGTAATTTTTTTCTGTGTTAGTAATTCCAGCTGTGACTATACGGGCAGGACACAAATGTTTGAGAACTAAGAACTAATTGTAAAGTAGCACAACCAAAACTTTTTCAAAAGTCTTGGAATTCATATTAAAGTAACAAAACGAACAAAAAGTCGTGAGATATTCAGCACTTAGTTTACACGCCGAAGATCTTGCTAAAGTGCTAAAAAAGAATGGTTGTAAAATGAATTTTATAAAACGGTACCCACTGCGCAAATTTACCTTCAAAAATATGCACCGCTCTAAAAAAGCGTTTTTTTTATTATAAAATAAAAATGACTGCCAATCAAATAAATTAAGGTATCTGTGAAGGTTAAATAAAATGTTAAATTGTACTAAAATATCTGTAAATTTGCTTAAACGTTTTCATTTGAAAAACCGTCATATTTAGGGTATAAATCGTCTAAGCGTCAATAGGCAACTTTTATAACAAAAATCGTCAAAAAGACGATAAATCGTAAAAATCTGGCAGCCGTGACATGCATAATTAAAATACAAACCACTAACAATTGAGATAATCACCAACCATCTTATTCACAGCCAACAGCAAAACAACAGCAACGAAATTAAATAACAACAATACGATACAAAAAAGTTTATTAATTATAACGGCTTATCTTAACCAAAAAATACGATTATTTTTGCCAGTGCTGATTAATTGTAATTAAATTCATTAATAAGTTGTAAATATTTATGTAGGGGTCCTTATGTCCCAAAGTTTTTCTTTTCCCCGAATACAAAAAAGTATTGGGCGTATAACTTAAAAAAGCGGGATTCACAATTATTCAAATAATTGTTGAATAATTATGTGGCAATTTGGAGAGGAAATTTAAAATTTATTCTCACTTACTTGAGGGTTACACGATCAAGTTTTGGCTATCAAGTTTTAATACACTCACACTTTTTTACCAATACACTCATACTTTTAAAAATTGATACGAACTTGCCTCTAAAATTCTCTTGCCAGTGAGTGTATCAATTTTCGTTCAAGAAAACAGCTTATTACAAATCTTTTGAAGTTGTTTTTGTTTTTTTTTTCACAAATATTTTGCCGGCAAAAGCTGAAGTTCTTTGTTTTTACAAATTGTTGCGGGAATTTTAAAATTTTAACTAAAAACCTAAAAAAATAGTGAAATATGTTTATTAATAAAATTAATAAGCAAAATGATAAAGTCCCTTCGAACAGCCTACAGTGCAGAAAATAGCAAAACATTTTGAGTTGTTTTCTCGGCGACGCCATCTTGAAGAAGTAAATTGCTTTCGACTTGCGTGCAGCCTACGTCACAGCTGTCAACTTTTGCATATTTTGACAATCAGTATATGTAAAAGACTATCAAGAAAATCTTGATCGTGTGGCTGCACTGTTAGTCAATGAACGAAATAGTGCTTACGACTTAGTTCTTTCTTTAAAAGAGGAAGTTTTATTTAACTTTTTTTGGGCCTTGTTTATCGATATTTCGTTCCCTTTACTTACATGTAAAACGTAAACAATATTTTATAATTTATTTCACATTCACTTTTGCTAGGCTTAATGTGTTCGTTAACTGATGTGAACTTTAACTTTTTTTTTTGCATAAGAGGAATAGTCTTTATATCTATAAAGAAGCGGCCTTTTTGTTTGTAACCGATAAACTCAAAAACAACTACACGGATTTTTACAAAACTGTACACATACATATTTGCTATCGGCCGTGAGGAGTAGTTTTGTATAGTTTTGCTGTTTCCCGATAGATGGCGCGAGTTGTGAAAGACTTAAATTTATTGGTTTTAATAGATGTTTTTGTATATGTTTTGATTAGTCAACTTATTTCTTCCACTCCCATGAAGATATAGGTAGGAAGGGTACTTCATATTAAATTAAAGTTATTCAATATCAGGAAAACTCCAATAGGGAGAGTATTAAAATTTAGGGTACGTTATTTTGAAAATCATTTCCGTTGTCAAGCATAAGGAGCAGGCAATCACAGGCCTGGTGGACTACGGTCGGGAAGAAGGTATATGCCAACTCAAGCCCCATTAGGGAACATCAGTGTATGTACCCTTTCATGATAAACAGTTCAAAAAATAAACATTTGCATGTCAATATTGATTCAAATTAAGTATTTTAAATACACTTAAAGTTACGAAAATATTTTATCAAAATAAGTACCACAATCCCATCTAAATATTGGTCGCTTAACGCGTGGAAATAAATCTAGTAAGTACATTACGTTCACTACAAACACAAGAGGAACGGGCATCAGTTAACGAACGTTTTCGAGAAAACTTCAGACAACATCTACATACGTGAAATACAAAATTAAGAACAACGTCTATACAAAAGGCAAGCAAGAACAGCTATACATAACACTAGCCGAGTAATATTTACATGTCTGGCATTTAACAAGGACCTTACCATTAGTTACGATATTTGGTTACTATAAAAATTTTCCAATTTATTGCTTGTACTTCTGAAAGGTCATAGGTACAAAACTGGAGGGATGGGAGGGCGTACCACATATAAACTTTTTTAAAACAAAATTCATTTTATTTCGTTGCGTTGGGGATAGCGAAGCACACCATGTGTTTCTAATTCTTAATTAATTGTTCAAACGCTGAAGATTGAGCAGAAACGTCAAAAACTATAACCCATCGTATACAAAGTTCAGCTCCTCAAATTCCCTTGGAATCCCTGCGGGAAATTTGTGGTCCTGGGATTTGTGAAAATAGAACAAGTACAAAAAGAAGGCACTCATGAACAGTGAAAGGAGAACCATTCATTTAACTGGCTTATTAAGAACAAAAAGGTAGAAAAAGTAATGAATTACAGTACAGTCTCCACCGGTGGTTTAAGAAATTTTTCGGGACTTTCTTTAATTTGGTTCTTGAATATAATACTAGGACTTGTTTTATTGAAATTATACTACATTGAATTGAAATAAAACTACATTGTAGAAACTGGCACTTAAAACGTTCATTGAGAATAGATGTGTGACTTGTCAAATGGTGTCAATTGCCTCCGTGCAATGACAACCCCATGTAAAAGTCATAGGTCTTATTCAACTAGAACCGGTCCCTACCACCAAAGACCTATCACGGGAGTACTTTCGTGTCAGTTCGCTTCCCTCTAGGGATGCTTTAACATTTATTTCAAACGAAAAATTATCTTTTCAATTTTATTCGAAATTGATAAGTTTCTAGTTAATAATATTTACTGCCTGTTTTTAGAAAACGTAAGCAAGTGAGTGAGTGAGAAATTATATTGAAAACAAAAACAAATTTTCGTAATTTTCCTTCTAAAAATTCCAAGAAATTTTAACAATATTTTTGCGGGAATTTTTTTTCGAATAGGAACCCTTGTTGTAAGTAAAATCATTTAAATTCATCTTTTAATAAACTACACAACAGATTAAATTATCATTAAGTGATTTACAAAATATTTGATTTATTTGATAGAGGTTTGACATGTTTGTTTATTATTTACAGTTATGATTGGTAAATTATTGCAAGTATTAAATTTGGAGGGCTTAGAGCTGATCTCTAAGCTGGTGCGAAATCTTCCGCAAAGTTGAATTCTGTTCGGTTCAATAATGAACTAATTCAAAAAGTGTTTTGTTTGTAAGTTAATGGAAATAAGCCCAAGTCAATGGCTCCAGAAATTAATGGCAGTACTCATCCTCAAAATATTTTTAAATTTTCTTTTTTTGACTTAGTTCGCTTTTTAGCTCTCCATTTCATGGATTTAAGTTTGGGTCCTTAGTTCATCCTGATTTGAAGTTACAGTAGTTTTGACTTAGCTGCACAATTTTGCACGATTTTTTGTGCAGGTAAATCAAAAATGCAGTTACCTTAAATGCATTTACCTGTCTTAATGTGCAGGTACACAATTGTGGTTACCTGCACAAAAGTGCAGCTAAAGTAAAGTGTTTGATTTAACAGTGAAATAAAAAAATTAAAAAAAAATCATATAAAAATTTTAATAATAAATTTTGTATTCCCGTAAATAACTTTGATAATATACTTGCATGTGCCCGTGCAGAAAACTGAATTGCCAAATTGGTTTTTTTTGTTGTTTTCTTGCGAAGACAATAGAATGAAACAATTTGTTTTTTAATTTTGTTTTTTCTTTTTACCCACTTACAACTACAATTCGAGTCGGAAAGAAGCCAACTAATTGTAGGGGGATGTAAGAAAATTGTTGGTGTTTTGTTTAAGCTTTGATTATGTTAGAAGTAAGACTTTGAGTGTTTAAAATTTTATTCGCTTGAGGGTTTTATTTGTATAATATTTTTAGCTTTTCTAAAATCTTTGGAAAAGGTTTCCTGATGATCTGGCCATATCAACCATTGAAATGCGCATAGAAGATTGCTTTCCCTCAACAATAAATTTCAGTGTATTTATCAAATATGAAAAATTGGGAATTTAGCACGTCATACAAAAATCTTAATAATAAATTTTGTATTCCCGTAAATAACTTTGATAAAAAATTATTTTATCTATATATATAAAAAGAAGTGTACACTTTGATGTCACCACTAACTGCGTAAACGGTTAGACCGATTTCAACAAAAACGTTGGGGTACGTTGGGGATAGTCTGTAGATGGTTTATGTAAAGTTTGCATGAAATCGTTGCAGGGGTTCCGGAAATATGGCATTTAGATTTTCCTATATATTCCCATACAAGTATCAACAAAATTCCCCCATTTTGACGTGACTAATTTTTATAAAATTTTGTATATGGTTTTGTTAGGTATGAGAATAGGTCGTAGAGTATATTTTATATCGCTAGAGGGCGCAAAATAGGGCATAAGCTCCCCTCCCTATATATTCTTAGCTGATTAACCTGTTTTCTTAATATTTGGCATGCAGGCACTATAAAATCTGAAAGAAAATAGGGAATAGGGCGTGAAAGAGGGCAAGAGGAGTAAAAGCTCCTCTCCCTATATCTGCTTAAAAAATCCTCCTATTTTCTTGACATTTTGCAGGAAATAGTATATCATCTGGAAAGAACTATAGCCTCAAATTTTTATTATTTAGGGCGTGAAATAGGGCAATAGAGGTAAAAGCTCCCCTTCCCTATATCTTTTAAACTAATGAGCGGGTTTTCTTAAAATTTGGCATACAGACACTGTAAAATCTGAAAGGAAATAGGGAATAGATGTGAAATAGGGCAAGAAGGGTAAAAGCTCCCCCTCCCAATATCTTCTTGACATTTCGCAGCCAAATAGCGTTACAGCTGGAAAGTACTAAAAGTACCTATATTTTTTATTATTTAGGGCGTGAAGCAGGAGGGGTATATCTTTTTAACCAATCAACCGGTTTTCTTAAAATTTGGCATGCAGACACTGTAAAATCTGAAAGAAACAATGTTTGCCGGGCCAGCTAGTTAATACATAAATTTATATCTTATTAAAATTTAATTTCAACCCAGCTAGCATTTTCAATCGTCTAAGAGTCTTCTAAAGAATCTCACAAAGAATGTTTTGATCGTCATTTCTTCCATAACGCAGCGAAAACCGCTTAAGTTAATCGTAAAGGGTATCTTTTATGATGTATGTAGAGATTATCTAATGGGTCTCTCAAAAAGCATGCCAAGAGTCGTATGAGACTCATGTAGGTATTATTTAAAACTCGCCATATGACTGAGCTACATAATTCATGTCAAAACTTTTCATTTTCATACAATTTCTAAAAAACAAACCTTAAGGTCGCGAAATCAACATCATCCCGTAGGAAAATCCTTTTTTACAGATCCTTAGGCAATAGCATTTTCATACTTCAAAAACGGTCTCATTTAGGTAGCTCAGTAATTGGTTTACGATTCTTACAGAGTCCCAAAAGTTCATTCCAAGATTTAAATAAAAATAAATAAAAAAATAAAAAATTAAAACAATATTTAGATGTTTTTGTTACTCGTCAGATAATCATGAGAAGATTCTTTTAGGAGTTGTATATAAAACAAAATCGTCTAACAAACAGCCTATGCTAGCTGGGAAATAACAGATCATTTTATACATGTATGTATGTTTATTTAATATAAAAGAAACATTAACAAAAACAATGAGAATTCACAAAAAACATAAAAATTTATGGAAAAAAACAAAATAATTGCGATTTATATTTTTATAAACAGCTTAAATTGGATATTTATGTGAAAAAGTGATCACCATATATTTTTGTGTGTACAGCTAACTTTGATGTTTTGTATGAAAATATTTTAAAGCTGCCCAAAAATATGAAAAATATGCAGGTATACAAAATGCACGTAAAAAAGGATTTTGAAGAATAATTCCAGAAAATATGTATTTTGGGCAGTTAAATCAAAGTGCAGCTATCTTTGATTTTTTGTATGAAAATAATTTTAAAATGCCAAAAATTTTGTGTATTTATCTTAAATGTATGCAAATGTGAAAATAATAGAAAATTAAAAATATATCGTCCCCTCAATAAAACAATAGTGTATACGCCTGTACACCATTATTTTTTATTGCATAAAGACATATCAGAAGCAATCATTCTAGCAAAACTAAACATAATTCCAAAATTAATCCTGCATACTGATGAAATACAACAGATTAGTCATTACCTAGAAAATCAGTCTATTAAAACAAAATCAGTAGAAAATATATATGAAATACTTGGACTTCAAGCTTATTATAATGAATCTAACATTATTTTTAATATTCAAGTTCCTAACCTTGATCCCAACTCCTACCAATTTTATCATATAATACCATTACCAATAAACGAAACAAAAACAATTATTATAGAACCATACGTATTGTATAACGAATTTAAAATTATATATGCAACCGAAAAATGTCCTAAAATAGAAAATATATACTTTTGTTCAAAATTTAAAAATGCAGAAGCAACGTCGAGTTCTAGGTGTATTGGCCAACTTTTTAAAAACCAAGATGCTAATTCTGTTATTAATGACACCGGTAAGATACAGTCTATTTGGCAACCAGAACCTAACCTCATTTTATTCATCAATGTACCAAAAACAAAAATTGAAACAACTTGCGAAACAAACAATCAATCAATAGAAGGAACCACCTTAGTGCATTACAAAAATTGTGAAATAAATGTAAACAATATTACATACAATGATGATATCAACACCTTTTGGGAAGACATATACATAGCCCCAGCACCAATAGCCGAAATCCATGCATCTGTAGAAACCAAAACAATTACCTTAAAGAGACTATCAGAATATGATATTAAACAACAAGCCGAAATTACGACAATATCCTACAGGATGAACGCACACGATTTGGTTGAATTGTTAATGTGGATAGCTACTATTGGAACGAGTATCTTTATCCTTAAACAGTTGTACTTACAAAGAGTCAAACAAGATGTCCACGCTGAAGCTGTTATCCCTTCTATCCTACAGCTTCAGACTAGGGGGGGAGGAGTTACATACTCACCTACTACTGCACTGTATTCCATACCACAACAGCAATGTGTACAATAAAGGGGGTCAATGCACTAGACGCTACGTTGCAAATTGCAAATACAATTATTAAGAATTTATTTAGCATTTTCGAGTTAAACATAAAAATATTGTATTTATTATAATAAATAAACAGGAAATAAAGTATTTTGTTGCAATTGTGAAATTTATTTGTAGCTTAAGTTGCATTTGTCAAATATAATAAAAAATAGCTTAAGTTGCAATTGTAAAACTTAGTTTTAAAGTATAATGTATTGAAGAAAGAATAATAAAAATCAGAAGTAAATTGGTGTGCAAACCTAACGTGTTTTTTTTCGGTCTAAACTAAGGGCTAATCATAACTCGTGCGTATGCATGTGTGCTTTTTTGATATTGAAAACAATAACAAAATTAAACAACGAATGAAAAAGCAATGCGTAAAGACAGTACATGCATCTGTGTAGTATACAGTGTGTACTCGTTTCTTTTCTCGTCCCTCTCACAGACTAAGCAAAAAAAGAATACAATTTCTTAAAAAGAGTCGTGTAATGTTGTTTGTCTAATATTTTTCAACTGCCATCACCGGATAATAGAGGTAATCACGGTTAATCGAAGCAAACAATTTGAAAACATTGCAAACAAAAAATAATAGACTGATCTTTGGCCATGGCGGTTAATCGGGGTTACCGGTTAACCGGATCACAGATAATCGAGGCCCGACTGTAATTTGATAAAATTGTCATTTAATCAACATCCCTATAAATTAGGCTTGCCAGATTCAAATTTGCAAATTCATCCTGACATTCACTGAAAAATATTTATTTTAAAAGAAATTCTTAAAAATTAAAGACTTGCTACGATAGATAATCTTAAAAAAAAAAAACAATTTAAACCAAGTAAAAGCAGAAAAAACAAGGAAATAAATTCTTACTATTTGCACCAGGGACCTATAGGCAAAAAATCAGTTTTTTTATCAAAGGTATTTTTTAAAGCTTACTTATGACAAAAGTAATGAAGTCAGAAAACTTTGCATTAGAAAGAGCGTATGTCTATTTTAAGAATCACCAAAAAAGTAAAAATCAATTTTTTTCATCCTTAACTGAAACTGTCACATATATTAAGTTAAAATTGTAAATAAAAACACAAATCGAGAAAAAAATGGTGAAATATAGCAAAAAATCGGATTATTCAAAATTCAGGATTAGATATCTCAGAGAAGAAGCAATTTATAACAGAGGGTAAATATTTATTTCAAAGGCAATTTGTGGACTTTCAGACTACGTTGTATAAATTATTTATTTATTTAACGTATTAGGCTTATAAATTAAATTATCAGCTAATAATAATTATGGCAATGGCAGCGAAGGCCTTCAGCTCAATGTTTGTACACATTTGTCTTAAAATTAAATTAAGATTAATTTGCGCAGATAAAATGTCTTGAATATGGCTAAAAACAGGGATTTGTAAGCTTTAAGCGAAGAAATCGCGAAAGCCTGATTTGATAGAGACGTAAGTCCCAGGGTTTCCAATTTTTTCCAAATTTTTGAGGCCTGTGTAATTTATATTATTTTTTGTGATAATTTATTTAAATTTTTAATTGTTTAATTGACAAATTAAACTACGTAGGCCTTGTCCATATTATAAACCAATTGCTGCAAAAACTTCCTTCAATTCTCTTTTGAAACTGCTTTCTTGCCTGGTACTCTGTTCAACATTTTACGTGAAATGCTGTCAAAACTCATATAAAAAAAACTTGTGGTAAACGCAAAAGTTTCATTCTTAACCGCGTAAGTGCCAAAAACTAATTTTTCAGAAAATTTATCTGATTATCTGAAGGTTGTAGAAACTGTTATTGAAAATTTGCAAATAAAATTAAATTCCTAATCTATTTTTAATTTTATTATTTATGCTAAAAAATTTAATCAGGTATCCCAAATTCTCTACATACAATTGGGGGATTCACAAGGTGTCCTAAAGTCATATGTCTTAAAATAATAAAATGAAATATACGACTGTTGTGAACAACCCCTCATAATTCAGTGTGCTATTTTGAGTTTAAATCAGATGATTTTAAAACAAATCAAAAAAAATAAATATTTACCTACAATCAAAATATTGGTTTATTCTAATCAATGAATTAATAAATTAAATTAGATCTTTCCTGACTATTTTCCATTTTTCTGACGCAAACCACAAATAAATTCTGTTTTGTTTGTTTAACAAACATCAGAGTCCTAAGCCGATCTAAGTTGACGCAGCAAATGTTTTGTTGCAAAAATTATTAGCCGCAGGTTAATTTCGAATGTAAGCCGGATTAAACTATACCATCAACGGCGACAGCCACAAAATCATAGCTGCTCAGCTCAATCGCTCAGCGCAGGTCTCTTCGGATTAATTACGACAGCACAATAAACATAGCAAGCAAAGTTTTATCTATTTAAGATACTTTTTGTTTACAAAGCAACACCAATTCTTTTAAACCATTGTAAAATGTTAGAACATTATGACAATACAACATGATGGCACACCTTGTGAATACACCAAATATTTTGACTCAACTTTAAAATATTCGTTTTCGAAAAACTTCAAAAATTACGTATATTCGGCAAATTTCATGTTTTTTCCATATATTTTACGGTTTTTATGGGAGCTACTATTAGAAGCAGAGAAAGAGCTTTGAATCATTTACAAGAAATGTTGGTTGGGGTCGGTCTAAGAAATTAACCTTCTATGGATACGCGTTAACCTTTTAGGGTCCGAAAACGGATTTTAGGTCAGAATGGTTTTTTGTAGGGGAGCCATGTTTAGATATCGAGATAGGGCTTAATATACAGGAAAAAAATTGCAATTAAATTAAAAAAAGTTTTTAAATACTCAAGTTACTTAAAAGTAAATTTCGGAAAAAATAGAGCTTACCTGTTTCCATGTTCTGTAACTATAGTGAAAACTTCTCGCATCAAAAAGAAGTGAAAAGTGAGAAAAAAGTGTGTCTGTAACTCATATCAAAAGAGATTACGTCGTTACGTTATTAATGTCATAAGATTACACTCGAAGCCGATGTAACATTGCAGACGTTGAGAACCCCAGTCACACATATTGCCGACGGCGACCAAAATTTACTAAAATTGAAAAATTTTCAACGACGACGGCGAAAATACAACCGTCGGCTATACCAAATAATGCAAAGTGCGACTTTCATGTTTATTGTTTGCAAACGAGCTTTGAAAACATTCGTATTATTTTATAAAAATGTTACAAGCAAAAAAATTAAACAATGAAAAAATGTGTCAAGAACAAAATATTATTATTATTTTTCTTTGCATTTTTAATAGTTTTTTCGTGTTGAGATTTTTCCTCACCCTGTTTTTCTTCTTGAGTTTATTTGACAGTTCAAATCGGGAACTTTTCTCACAAAATTGTAACAGACACACATTTTCTGTTAATTGGCGAATAATTTCCTTACGTGACAGCTATTTCTCGCCAAAAATGTTACAGACACAGTTAAATGAGAAAAACAGTTGTTTGTTTCAATTTATGGCATTTTTGTTTCATTTTACACATTTCAATCGAAAAGTTTATCGATGCGAGAGTTACTGAACATGGGCACTGGGTAAGCAAGAAACGCGACGATATGCGGCTCTACTTATTTGTTACAAATCAGAGTACTAGAGTACAGAGTACTATCCTTTGAATGACAAGCTTACAAAAACCGCTTGTATACGAAACAAAGTACACTTTTCCATTCGTCTTTCACTTTTCACAATCAAACTCAAATGTTTTACAATATGACTTTTCGTTCGAAATCAGTGAACATGCCAAGAATAAAACAATTCTATTAAATGATATACATATTTCATCTATTTTGTATACTATTTGCATATCGAAAAAAAAAAAAAAAAATTAATTTAATTTGAATACTCATTAACACTTCTAATGGCCATTTTCTCATTGTATCGACAAACTGTCTGTTACTTTGTTGAGTGCCCCGGTAGGCTAGCTAGTAGTGAGCTAGTCTATCAACCCCGGGGTTGCGGGTTCGATTCCCGCCAGAGACTCTGGTTTCTTTCCTGCAGACAAGCGTAAAGCTTCGCGGGGATTAGCATAGGGAATTACAAAATTTAAAAAAAAAAAAAAAAAACTTAATGTCAACATAAATTTATTGGACCGATAAACTGTCCGTTAACGATTTTGGGTTTCTCAATACACCGACAAAAAAGATTGTTTTGAGCTGGCAATGCCACTTAAAATACATGTAAAAGTTGGGAGTCAGCTGATTGAATTTATCTGTACGGCAAATAAAAGGAAAATAAATAATTGGCAGATGAGTGCCGGTTAGCTCTGCGATAAAATCAAAGCAAATGAGACATTGAGAAAAGCAAATTTCTTTAATGTGCAGTTTTTCGTTGGGGAAAAAGATAATCGCCTAATGAGAAAATGGCCTAAGAGTGTTATTTTGTCAATCACTTTATCTTGCGCTGAAAATAAATTTAAACATAAGTACATAATTTTCAAAATTTAGTTTGAAAATACTTTTGAAGTGAGTTGAAACGTTTTACAAAACAAAGTGGCAAATCAAAATCCTTTGAGATAATTTAAATCTATCAGTTTTGTGTAAATCATTCCAATGCCACTTTTGACCTTAAGTTTCTACGATTTAATGTAAAGTTTTCCAGATATTTTGCAGTTACTGATAATTTTTTTTCCTAAAAATATCTTCATTTTTTATTGGGAAAACTGTATCATCAGATTTTTTGTTGCGTTATTTTATTGACATTTGCAAATGACAATATTATAATTAAAGTAATGACAAACTGCATTAAATCAAACAAATATGCGTGCAAATGAATGCATGCACACACACCAACAAGCACACACACACATATACATACCGGGTCTTTCATTAAGCACCTTCTATCTTTAAATATAAATTTAGCAAAGTAAATATAGCACTTGATTATAAACAAACCTTGCATTTAAACAAACCTTTTCATTACAAAAAAGTAAACAAAATATAGCGATATTTTTCCATCGGGTAGATACGAATTTTGCGTCTCGACTTTTTCCTATAAGTGAAAAAAAAAAGAAAATGTTGTGTTGATACACTCTTAATGATCAAGTGCGATATACTTACATACGTAAGTACAATACACACGTATGTAAGTACTATACAAACATGTACATGTATAGTACGTATGTACCCAGCGGGAAAAATTAGGAGTACGGATGCCTTCTAGAAGGCCTATGTACCCCTTCTTTTGGATGTACAAGGCCTGCTCGCTCCATTCCATACTCATATCTTTTTTACACACGTTATCATTGCAAAGTAGGCCTTCCGCTCTCGCTTCTTTAGCAGGTAGATAGGAATAGTAATGGGATCGAAAAAACGAATTATTTTGCTTTTGCTTGTGCAAAAAAACAATACAAAAATGTTACTCTTTCTCTACTCCCTTCTCATAGAAGTGAGTGTGGAAGGTGTGTCTTATCTTTTATACCAAAGAGCTGAGGCCTTCTTTAGCAGTTTGATAAGAACAGTAATTGAATCCAAAAAAATTTTAAGCGGATAGCAATTAAGGATACCAATTAAGGATATCTGAATGAAGATTTTGTATATATCTATGTACATAGTTTCTATTATATTGTGAAATGGTCATACATATATCGGCTTTGTAAAATATTTACTTTAGCCGGCTAATAATTTCTTTAGTACTGAACCTACGCTGCCGGTTTCTTCCCGGCATAGATTTCTGATACAGCTGATGTCAGAAGAAAATAGAGCACGCTCTAATTGAAATTGTGTCAGATGACTTTGCATCTGACTTTTAAGTATGTATTTAGCAGGGGGAAATTTAGCAAGTCAGATTTAATAAACATGTCGTGTTCATGCTGCTTTAGTGAACACACGCCGTTCTCTGTGCTTGCCTATGGTGATATGTCAAGACAGACAGACTGAATTAATGACAACCAATTCAACAGATGCAGCTTGAACAATACAGTCGCTATCCACTGTCAGAAACTGCAAGCCCCAATTGGAACACCCTTTATACGTATTTACAAATTCAACAAAAATATTTTAATTAAATTAACAATAAAATTGCGGTAATTGAAAACTTTAATGTGTCACATGTGTTTGTACATGCATTTTGTGGACAAGTGTGTTCTTTTGTGTTGTTGCAGTTTTTTTCTCTCATCTTGTATAAAAATAAATTCATCCAAAAAAAAAAAAAAAAAAATTGTGGGTCAAGCGGAAAAGTAGCTTTGAAATACTGGATATTAATAATTTAGTTGTGTTCTAAGAACTTAGCGTTTTAAAGTACAATTTGTAATTAAACATTTGTAGAATAAGAATTTGCTATTGAAATATTTCAATTATATTCACTAAGAATTACATTACTTATAATGCTATTTACCTTAAACTCCCTTGATTACAGACTTTGGATAAGTATTATGAAAATTAAGGTTTATCTTATTGACTAAAATCGTATCATAGTCAGTCTTGCAATTGTTGTTGCAGCAATTCTTAAGTTGACTGGAGTGAGAAGATTACGGAGAGGTACTCAGTGTCATGTACTCTGCAATTCTGTTTTGCTTTGTTATTCTCACACTTTTTAACTTGAAGCTGGCTGTATGTGTATTTGCAATTGTTTTTTGATTTTAGGTAAATCGAAAAAAGTGGGCGGCGCAAAATTTTCTTTCCGTAAAAACCTAAGTTGGACCATGGCAATCATTTTAAAAAAACAATCGTCCAAATCGGTCAAGCCGTCATTAAGTTATGTGCTTAGTAGAAAAAGTGGGCGAAAAAGTAGGCGTGGTTAATTTTTCTTTTGATGAAAACTTAAAATGGATTAATACAAACATTTGAAAGAAAAATCTGTCAAATCGAGGGAGCCGTTTTCTGAATTTATGTAAATCGAAAAAAGTGGGCGGGGCAAAATTTTCTTTCCGTAAAAACCTAAGCTGGACCATGACAATCATTTTAAAGAAAAATCGTCCAAATCGGTCAAGCCGTTCTCAAGTTATGCGCTTGATAGAAAAGGTGGGCGTAAAAGTAGGCGTGGTAAATTTTTCTTTCGATGAAAAGTTAAAATGGATTAATACGAACATTTGAAAGAAAAATTTGTCAAATCGATGGATCCGTTTTCTGATTTTAGATAATTCAAAAAAAGTGGGCGTAAAAGTGGCCGGGGCATAATTTTATTTTCGTATAAATCTAATCCATGGCGATAATTTTAAAGAAAAATCCTCCAAATTATTTAGAAGTCATTGGTGGTGCAATATGAAAATTGGATTTTGCCACGCCCCTCCGCCCGCAGACCGAAAATAAAAAATCAGACTTCACAGTGTCACCCACCTGAATATTCTGAAGATTCCCTGAATACTTCATCAAAATCGGCCCAGCCGTTTTGGAGTCCATACGTTACATTCATACATTCACACATCCTGTTTTATACATAGAGATAGGCATGTTTTCAAGGCTCGTTTGCAAACAACAAACATTACAGTCGTTCTTTACAATATTTGGTATAGCCGACGATTGTATTTTTGCCGCCGTCGTTGAAAAATTTTCAATTTTAGTAAATTTTGGTCGGCGTCAACGATATGTGTGACTGGCGTTCTTATACGTCTGCAATGCCACATAGGCTTCGAGTAGAATATTAAGACATTTATAACGTAACGGCGTAATATCTTTTGATAGTTTTGACATGAGTTACAGACAACTTTTTTCTCACTTTTCGAGAAACGATGGAATGTTTTGTTTCACATCTTTTCGCTGCGAGAACATGGGTACTGGACACTAATGCAATTTAAAAGCAGAATTTTTAAAAGTTGCAAGTCTGGACGATGACTAAGATATATAGTTGAAATCTTTTCAAGGAAGTAAGTTAGGGATGCCAATCGGGATTGGTTTTCGGATATCCCGGGATTTTTCGGAATATCGGGATTCGTGGATTTTGAAAATTAGAAAATAAATGCTTTTTATAGATATTTATTTTTAAAAAAACGTCATTAAAAGCGGTTTACAAGCAAAAGTTTTATTTTAATTTGTTATTTTAAAGTTAAAGTTAATGTTATATTTATTACTAACATTTAAAAATATAGAAAATTGTGATTTTTTTCTTAATTAATGATTGATTTAATTAAAAATATGAAAAAAACAACGTACGATTTCCAACAATGTGCTAATTGATTCAACTAAAAAATAATTACCATAAAATCTATATTTTTTATTCAATTACCTCCTCAGTTGATTCAAACTAAATAAAAAAAAATTTAATATTGTAATTGATTAGAGCAAACTTGTATGTAACTGATTTATTTGTAAGATTCTATTCAAATTTTTATTAAGTAAATTATAATCAAAAATTCAAATTTGAATTCAAAATTAATTATCAAAATCAATTTATTTAGTTAACCATAAAAATCATATTTTTACAAAAAAAAAAAAAAAAAAACATTTTTATGCTCACCACAAAGTGGTATTAATTGTGTAGTGTTTAAAATGCACTTCTTAATTTTGTAAAATCGCTCCATAAATTGTTGTAGCTCCTATGCCTACTCTCGTACAACACGTTTATAATTCTAGCCCTGTGAAGAGTAAAGTTTTAGTGTCGAGTTTGGTGGAATGTTTTGTGCATTTCAAAAGACATGTTCTTCCTTTTTGTTAATTTTCTTCTTTAATTATTTTCTTCACTTCTCGTAAAAATTTCTTTATAATTGTTGGACACGCTTAAAACAAATTTCGGGATTAACTAAATCCCTAAAATCTCGGGATTTGCTGAATCCCGGAATTTAGGGATTGGCATCCCTAGAGTAAGTGTACTTTCTATACTGCCTCTTATTTAATAAATATATCTCCGTCTGTTCGTGTATTTATGTATGACAATTAAATATTATTTAAATATACATTTTCAGTGATAAACCCTGTTTATACTGCCACTGAGCTGAGTGCACAAAATATTTATTTTTTTTGTTATCAATTATCGGTTGTTCTGTGTTTATGCGTGAAAAATGTATTTCGAGTTGTTTTTTTTTTTAGCACAGCTTTTGTTTGCATCAGGATGAATTTAATTTATGACTCGCATTTTTTATATGTTCAATATATACAAACTGGAACAATAATATAAACAAGTAAGAAAGTATGATCGGCTAAGCCCAACCATATATACCCTTCTTCAATAGTTAGTTGGGTGAGCGCAACCATATGCGAGCATTCAACACTGAATAGTCCCTATTCGAAACAAATGGTCACTTATGAGCCTATTAGAATAAGTCTTAGATTGAGTCATTTATGAATTGAAATACGCTATTCCGGGAGAATATTTGTATGGGGCTAGGAGACATAATAGACCAATCGCCACCAGTTTCAATATGCTTCGTTCTTAAAACAGATGTGGAAAATATTTGCATTCACCGAAAAAAATAAAAATTGATTTCAATTAAAAAAATTTTTTTATTAATACAAAAATTAATTGTATTTGCATCAGTAGACAAATTAATTATATCAATTAAAAGTTGAGTTCACTTGATTAAACGTTTAATTCACTTGATTACACTTTTAATTAAAACTGATTTTATTTTTGATTAATGCTTTAAATGGTGAACAATTTTGGATAATTTTTTCTGTGTTACACAGTGTTACACAGAAAAAATTATTGCCGAATTATTTTCAAACAAACACTTGTTTGAAAATTTTTTTAATTTTTACAAATTTTTTTACTGATTCAATTAAAATTTTTGTTTGATTTTTATTTAACCAACAAAAATGTTGACAACCATTCAAAAATATAATACACGCGTTATTGGTTTCAAGTTTTCATAATTTTTGAGTGGTTGCGATCGAAACATGTCATGGTAACCTGCCGGCCAGGGTTCGAGCCCGAGCCACGTCAAGAATGAAAGATTATCAATAACAATTTTAATTGATTTTCATGTTGTAAAATTCCTTTCTTCACAAAAATAATTTAATAAAAATTAAATTTCATGAACTTAAGCCTAATTAAAAATATTAAAAATTTGGATTAAAAACCATAAATAGTTCAACAAAATAACCACAATACTAATTATTGTTAAAGCTAAGGCACGAGCTCTATGTGTACGTTTGTCCTTCAAGTTGTGCTGAAAAAGGTCAACAGAAAAGAGAAAGACAAAGTGAAAAAACAAAAAATGTACTTGGACTTCAAGAAAAATTCTTGACGAAAGTACGAAAAAACAGAAGTAAAAGAAAAAACATGTAAAATCAATTAAAATGGATAATCATTCAGGAAAGCAAATTTCGATCTACCAAATGTTAAAATACAATTTGGTTTAAGGATTGATGTTTGACTAGTGACGTCAGCAGTCGTCGATGGCTGCGAGTGTAGGACGGCAGGTCCATCTGAGGAGATCGAGTGGTTGCGATCGAAACATGTCATGGTAACCTGCCGGCCAGGGTTCGAGCCCGAGCCACGTCAAGAATGAAAGATTATCAATAACAATTTTAATTGATTTTCATGTTGTAAAATTCCTTTCTTCACAAAAATAATTTAATAAAAATTAAATTTCATGAACTTAAGCCTAATTAAAAATATTAAAAATTTGGATTAAAAACCATAAATAGTTCAACAAAATAACCACAATACTAATTATTGTTAAAGCTAAGGCACGAGCTCTATGTGTACGTTTGTCCTTCAAGTTGTGCTGAAAAAGGTCAACAGAAAAGAGAAAGACAAAGTGAAAAAACAAAAAATGTACTTGGACTTCAAGAAAAATTCTTGACGAAAGTACGAAAAAACAGAAGTAAAAGAAAAAACATGTAAAATCAATTAAAATGGATAATCATTCAGGAAAGCAAATTTCGATCTACCAAATGTTAAAATACAATTTGGTTTAAGGATTGATGTTTGACTAGTGACGTCAGCAGTCGTCGATGGCTGCGAGTGTAGGACGGCAGGTCCATCTGAGGAGATCGAGTGGTTGCGATCGAAACATGTCATGGTAACCTGCCGGCCAGGGTTCGAGCCCGAGCCACGTCAAGAATGAAAGATTATCAATAACAATTTTAATTGATTTTCATGTTGTAAAATTCCTTTCTTCACAAAAATAATTTAATAAAAATTAAATTTCATGAACTTAAGCCTAATTAAAAATATTAAAAATTTGGATTAAAAACCATAAATAGTTCAACAAAATAACCACAATACTAATTATTGTTAAAGCTAAGGCACGAGCTCTATGTGTACGTTTGTCCTTCAAGTTGTGCTGAAAAAGGTCAACAGAAAAGAGAAAGACAAAGTGAAAAAACAAAAAATGTACTTGGACTTCAAGAAAAATTCTTGACGAAAGTACGAAAAAACAGAAGTAAAAGAAAAAACATGTAAAATCAATTAAAATGGATAATCATTCAGGAAAGCAAATTTCGATCTACCAAATGTTAAAATACAATTTGGTTTAAGGATTGATGTTTGACTAGTGACGTCAGCAGTCGTCGATGGCTGCGAGTGTAGGACGGCAGGTCCATCTGAGGAGATCGAGTGGTTGCGATCGAAACATGTCATGGTAACCTGCCGGCCAGGGTTCGAGCCCGAGCCACGTCAAGAATGAAAGATTATCAATAACAATTTTAATTGATTTTCATGTTGTAAAATTCCTTTCTTCACAAAAATAATTTAATAAAAATTAAATTTCATGAACTTAAGCCTAATTAAAAATATTAAAAATTTGGATTAAAAACCATAAATAGTTCAACAAAATAACCACAATACTAATTATTTTTGTATGAAATATTTAACGCTTTTTAATGTTGTCGTCTTTTTGCATTTTTTTATTTGATCGTTAGCAACACTTCCTAATGTGAAATATAAGAACTACAACAAAAAACATATACAGTCTATTTTTGGACACTTTGAAAAAGTACAACAGCAAGAAAGATGAAGAGGTTTGAAGTAAAAAAGCAGGTAAAAAAACGTTTCACTCTTTTTAAACAACAGAAACAGCAACAACATTATAAGAAACAAAATAAATTTTTGGTTGGTTTCAAAGTTGGTTAAAAAAAAACCAAAATCCCGTATTCAATTTTTTCAAACTGTTTGCTTAAATACATCAAATACAAAAATATAATGATGACGAAAAACATATCGAGTCGGTCTGTCGCCGTTTTTGGGTTACATTTCTTCTTCATTAGCAAAGGAAAGGATACAGCAACAGTAAGTGATGACGAAAAACATTGTGTGTATAAAAAAAGAACTTCGTTCAAAAATTATTCCAACAAAAAAATTTGTCTCAAAGCCAGCCGGCCGCTCTGCTCTCTCTGCCATCATCTTCTAATACAGTGCCTGCTTGTGTACGCATCATGGCTTGTGCAAAAACCTGTTTTTTTTTATTTTGAAATTTAGTATATGAATTTCAGTAAACTTTTTGTTTGATTCAGTTAAATTATTTGTTTGAAAAAATCAGTGTTTTTTTCAATAAACAAAATGCAAATAAATTGTTTGAATATGCGAATTTGTTTATAGGACCGATTTCAGACAAAAAATTGTTTGATTCTACAAATTTTTTGTTTGAATTGGAAAAATAATTTTTTCTGTGTACTACCTGGCATGTCGGCCTAACCTTATGGTGTATCCTTACCTCTGGGTGACAAACTATGCGTTTACCAACCGCTGCGAGGCCGAGGCCACGCAATGAGTGGTAAGGCATTCAGCGGCGAATTTAAACGGGAAGTGGCTTATTACTGAGCGTCATTTCTGAGCAGTTAGTTGTTAAAATGTCATTGTCAAGAGAGGTTTGTTTAATGTTATTACGCGAAAATCGCATTCAAAAGTTACCAGCAGATTTGGTTAAAAGTTAACAGAAAATTTGGTAAATAAGCTCAACATTCACTGTTGCCTTGTTTATTCTTTGCCGCTCAGAAAACAACTAAAAATTAGAACAAGTTTTATTCCTAAGCAGTGCCACTTAGCCGCTCACATGCCTCTCATTAAGTGGCCGCTTAGGTAGTATTTCATAGTGTTCACATCAGTGAACAATTAAACCATCCCATCCCAGATATCAATCCCCACCCACACATGAACTACAATCAGCATCCACTGCTTTTGCTGTCATTTTTCTTATTATCATTCTAAACTTTAGAATCTAAAGTTAATCTAGAGAAGGAAACATTCAACCGTGCGCTACAAACTAAATTCAAAACCCCCAAACCGTTTTTAATAAATAAAAGTTTTTGTAATTATAAAATTGAAATTTATTAAAAATAGTTAAAATTTGTAAACCCTAAACGTAAAGTGAACAAATAGTAAAAAGAAAAAAAAAACTAAACTTAAAATTAAAATTAAACTATAAAATAAATACTTACCTATACTACATATTAATGAACTTAACCTAAAATTCAGTGTTATTTATTTACCTACGTAATACATAAATATACCTACATATATATTGCACATAATTCCCCTATAAAGGTTTGTTGACCCATAGTCATATACTTTAACCCTACCCTCTATCTTACCCTGTCTAACCCGTATAGACACATAGGTTTTAATTTTTTGTCGCTTACCGCTGCCGCTTATTGCGTGGCCTCGGCCTAACAGGCACCATCATTCACAGGTAGCAATTTTTAGTTTACAATCCGGCAAAATTATACACTCGCCTCTTGATTGGGAGTTGGAGTTATCTATCCACCACTGCTTTTCGCAAAATGACAGCAGCTTCCGTTGAAAAGCAGCAGCCCCTAGGGATAGTTCTTCATTGGGCCGAACTCCCCCACAAGTTTTGAAAAATTTGACCTTTATTGAACTTTCTAGGAATATCGTAAGAATCATACTTAAGTTAGATCGATGCTCTATTACCAGGGCCTACTAACTACGATGGTACCAGATAGAATCTCTTATCAGCCGCGATCTCAAGAGGTCTATAAATTTTTGATTTTGGTCGAATCCCGGGTATTGATTTCAACTGATTTGCCCCGAAGGATATTACACCAAAAGTTGAAATATTCTTAAAGTGATCCCTCCAATGCCCGGGAATTCGTCTTTAAGGCAATAGAAACAAATTAACTTATATTAACTTCTAAACCACGAACTGTTTGATCAACACGTTTACATGGCAAGACAAACAGCCATCCAGCCGAACAGAGATATTAAGATCAGTTCAGAATGTAATTCAAAATTAATCGGTCTACTTAAAGGTAGCAACAAAATCTCCATGTAATACAAACATCAGCATAAACGCATAATATCTTTGGTAGTGTAGGATATTAAAATACGTAGAACGAAAGCATGAGACAACAAGAGGACAAAAGTAAAACAAGCATAAAAAATGAATTTGCCGGATATAAAAATATTATTCATGTCACAAGGTGCAAAAATATTAAAATATGTTTGCCTTTTCCGTAGGTAGATTTAAAAACCAGCGTAAATCCATAATAAATGAAATAATGGGTTTGCATATTCAAAATTATTAAATAACTGAATTCAATTTTGTTTTGTTTACAACTTTTAATTACTTTATCAATTTCCATTTAATCAAACACAATAAAGCAATTCGCAAAGTGTTCTATTGTGTTATATTGGTTGTACATGAATTTTTCATTAATAAAAATATGAAACAATATAACACTTTGTGAGTTGCCTGAATATGCAACACTTTAATTTTAACACCCCGTTTAGATATGCTAAAACTGCTGGATCTCAATTTTTCTATTAAATAAATATTTTTTGAAACACTTCAACTGCTTAGTTACCGTTACTCAGGGGCGTATCCAGCCTTCAGTTAAAAGGGGGTCATAAAAAAGAAATTCAGTCGGGACTACCAATTAATGACTTTGAAAGACTAGTTCTCTACTAGTCCAGGGGGTAATGACCCCCATGATCCTCCTTGTATCTGCGCCTGCCATTAATACACCATTTACACAGAAAAAATTATTTTTCCTGCTATTTTTTTTTTTTTTTTTTTTACTTCAAACCTCTTCCTCTTTCTTGCTGTTGTACTTTTTTAAAGTGTCCAAAAATAGACTGTATATGTTTTTTGTTGTAGTTCTTATATTTCACATTAGGAAGTGTTGCTTACGATCAAATAAAAAAATGCAAAAAGACGACAACATTAAAAAGCGTTAAACATTTCATACAAAATTATGAAAACTTGAAACCAATAACGCGTGTATTATATTTTTGAATGGTTGCAACATTTTTGTTGGTTAAATAAAAATCAAAAAAAAATTTTAATTGAATCAGTAAAAAAATTTGTAGAAATTAAAAAAATTCGGCAATAATTTTTTCTGTGTACGTCATACCGCTTGTTAGGATTTCTCTTATGGTACTTTTTCAATAACAATAAACTTTCAATGGATTTATGACTTTACTGGAAAACTATATTTGGCATTTTTTGTATGCCACTGGCGAGAAAAAAAAGGCCATTTACTATGTCGAATGTCAAGCATCTGCTGCAGAAGTTGTTGGTATTTAACTAGTGCAACATGAATTGTTGTCAACAATATTTTCTACTTTTTTCATGTCTTTCAATTGAAGTTCTTCTTCATCGCTTCTTTTTTTTTGCTACAGTTTATTTGTTTGCATTGTTTATTTAGCAGCCTGATAGTTTATTTGGAAGTGTGCCATATTTGACAACAAATTTCCGTTTTCCTTCTATTAATTCTCGTTATGGGCAAGTACTCATAAGAAGTTGTTAAAGCACTAAAAATTCCAAAAATAAATAATGGAGTTCAGTAAATGGTCTAAAATAAAATGTTTATCTTGTGTGACTTGAATTTGTGGGGAAAATATATTGGTAACTGATATACATAAATCATTTTAGAAAGAAAGAAAAAAAGAAACGAAAAAAACTTAAATATTAAGGAAGCTTTTGTAAAAAGGTACTTTTCCATTAAAGGGACATAAAATACTTTTAATAATTTTAAAAGTTGAAAAGTTCAAGATATTTAGCAAAAACGAACAAAAAATAGGTTTTTTGAATATTTTTCCTTTAATTTTTTTTTCATATTTTAATTTTTTATTTATGCAATAAAAACTTAAATAGTCCCACAAAAAACTTTGATAACTAATATGTATGTGGCAGTGTAAATAAAACTGACCTTGCAAAATAAAATAAAGAAATTTGTTGTATTTTTGTTTTTTTTTTACCCACTTACAACTACATTTAGAGTTGACAAAAAATCAACCAATTGTGGACGGGATTGTAAGAAAAGATAAACTCACTGTTTATTGTTGTTGTTTTTGATTAAGCTTTGATATTGTTACAAGTAAAACTGGGGTTTATAATTTTTATTCGCTTAACAGTTTTATTAAGTTATTAAGATATTAAGTTTTTCTAAAATCTTTGGATGAAGTTTCCTTACGATCTGGCCTAAGCAACCAGTGAAATGCGCATAGGAATAGCTTATCCCATCAACAATAAACTTTAGTGCTTCAGTGGAGTGCCCCGGTAGGCTAGCTAGTAGTGAGCTAGTCTATCAACCCCGGGGTTGCGGGTTCGATTCCCGCCAGAGACTCTGATTTCTTTCCTGCAGACAAGCGTCAAGCTTCGCGGGGATTAGCATAGGGAATTACAAAATTTAATTTAAATTTAATTTAGTATGAAATGGGAATTTAGCACATTATAACGAAACCTTGATAATTAATTTTTGAATCCCAAGAAAAACTTTGTAAAATAATTTATATTTTTCAATGAAATGTTGCAAGTAAATAATTTAGTTAATGCTTAATACAAACTAACTAAAATTTCCTTTAATATTTTAAAAGAATTGCCAATATTCTCAAAAAAGTTCCGAAAGCCCCACAAAAAAATTTTTTTTTTGTTTTTTTGAAAAATTGTTACTACCAAGGGCGGGTCTCAGGATTTCCATAACACAATCATTTTAAACATATTGGGTAATTCTTTGCCGCCAATTTGGCAAAAAGTCTGAAGCACAAATTGATATTGATTTTGAATTTCCATTCAAAATTTGTATTTCCGATGAAGCCCATTTCTGGTTGAATGGGTACATAAATTAGCAGAATTGTCGCATTTGGAGTGAGGAGAACCACAACACCATTACATCCACAGGAAATTACTGTTTGGTGCGCTTTGTTAAGTCACTTGTCTACGTTGATCAACCACAAATAATTGAACACCTGGAAATCAACATTCAAAGAGTAACATTAGTGTACCAGATTACGCCATCTACGCAACAGCCATGGTGGCCACATGGCAAAAATCGTAATTAATAATTAATTTCATAAAATTTTCTTTACAATAAAGCCCGTTCGATTATTTAAAATAATCGGGCATGTTCTGACAATCGCAAAACGCTTAACATTGGCGATTCTGACTTAAAATTGCAAATTAAGTGTTCTGTAAATAGCAATAGCAAGAAGTTTGGCGACATTAAATTGCAAAAGAGAACTAGAATATTTGTAAAAAACTATGGCAGATCGCAAGTTAAACGCACGAGTTAAAGAACACTATAAAATAAATCTGGCGTTTTGCGATTTCAAATCGTGCGATTGTCAGAACATGGCTGAATATAAAAACACCCTTTATTTTAAGAGTAAAAAGTAAAAGCAACAGTTTAATTTTTTGTATTGTAAAAAATAAAAAGGTTGAACAAATAGCAATGTTTCTTCTTTGACTGAAGATTTTTATACTCTGAATTTAAATTTCCACTTGAAAAAAAACATGACTATATAATTTAAAATTTACTTACAATTAAGAAACGTGAATATCAATGAACATTAAAAAAACTTAAAATTCCTGGGAAATCATTTATAACAAGTTAGAGTGCTATAATCGGCTGTGCCGAATCTTTGATACCCTCCACTGACAGTTCGAATGTTAAAGGAGTAATATTTGTATGATGTTATTATTATCTTAAACTGTGACGATTTGTTATTAATTATGGTTTTAGGCGACTAAACTGTTTTCCGGTAGTAGGGTTTTTATGGGGCCTAGGGTCAATTATGGACCGATCATCACGAAATTTCGCAGCGTCATTTCTAGTCCTTTAAAACTGTGACGTACCAATTTCTGTTATTATAGCATTATTAATTATGGTTTTAGGTGTACTAAACTGTTTTCCGGGAGTAGGGATTCTATGGGGCCTAGGGTAAATTATGTACCGATCTTCACGAAATTTCACAGTATCATTTATAGTCCTATAAAACTGTGACGAGCCAAAATTTGTTATGATTGCATTATTTTTTACGGTTTTAGGCATACTAAACTGTTTTCCGGGAGTACGGTTTATATGGGGCTTAGGGTAAATTATAGACGGATCTTCACGAAATTTAACAGCGTGATTTCCAGTCAAATAAAACAAATTTTTGCAAAAACGTATCTCATTCCGTGCCTTGTTCCAGCATTTATGTTATTTTTTGTAACAAAATTATCAACTTTTGTAGGTGGTGGTTCCACATTTTGATTCATAGCTCTGGTCCTACCGAACCGATTTTGCTGGATTTCAATCCCAAACAATTTGGCACCAAGTTTTTTCATTTCTTTTGAGTTGTTCGAAAGTGAGCGTGTTTTCAACAGACGGACAGACAGACGGACATGGCTAAATCGACTTAGAATTACTCAAGGACTCAGAATATATATACTTTATGGGGTCTGAGATGAATAATAATAAAGTTTCACACGGAATGACAAACTTAATATACCCTCTTCACAACTTATTGTGGTGGAGGGTATAAAAAGTATGAACAAAAGCGGTCCAAGGTGGCTGCCCTGTGGTACTCCTTATGGCACTTTTATTGTTCTAGAAAGCGTTTTATTAGATAGGAGAGTAAGGTTTTAAGAAAAATAAGTGTAAGTCTACTTTAAGCTCAGATCTATAATACTTATGTTCACACTTCGGCTTTAAATGATCCAAAATGATCAACTGTTATACGAAAATATACTGTCCTGTATAAAAAATTTAAAATTTTTGACGTTATGCAATACAAATATAAAAAATCACATTTTTACATAAGCATAATTTAATACACTTTTAAAAAGTTTAAAAATTTAATTTTATTTTTGATATTCTTTGATTAGGCTTTAGTTCATCAAATTTAATTTTCATTAAATTATTTTCACTGAGTGAAGGAATTTTACAACTTGTAATTTTTTTTTATTAAAATTTATTGATCATTTTTCTTGGCTGAGCTGGGATTTGAACCCGGGTTGATCTTTACATGTTTCAAGAAAAACCACTTTCTATCGTCAGAAGATCTTTGTGTTCTACCCCCTGCACCACTGCGGTGCCCGTTAGCCAACAGTCAAACATCAATCTTTAACCAGTAGTACTGGTGGTTCGAAATTTGCTGTTATTATCACTTAAGTTTCAAATTACATGTTGCCTCCTTTCCTCTGTTTTTTCGTATTTAATTTTATTTAACACAAGGGTTAAGCACTTCGAACGTAATTATGTTATAATCGCATCAAAATCGAGATAATTAACTATACAAATTGACATGATGAGAACTAAATAACTTCATTAATCATCTGGACAGACCTCAAACTGAGTATAGTGTAGAATCGGCCACAATGAACGTACCTCTCAAATGTAAAACCGACCAGGATTTCTTGTTAAGGTTTTTATTTCGACTTTAACTAATCCATTTTTTTTTTTAAATTTCATCTTTAAAATGTAAAAAAATAATCTTCTGATAACTTTATTAAAGTACTTTTTATCCTCAAAGTTATTTACGGGAATACAAAATTTACTATTAAGATTTTTGTATGACGTGCTAAATTCCCAATTTTTCATATTTGATAAATACACTGAAATTTATTGTTGAGGGAAAGCTAGCTTCTATGCGCATTTCACTGGTTGCTTAGGCCAGATCATCAGGAAACCTTTTCCAAAGATTTTAGAAAAGCTAAAAATATTATACAAATAAAACCCTAAAGCGAATAAGAATTTTAAACACTCAAAGTCTTACTTGTAATAATATCAAAGCTTAAACAAAACACCAACAATTAACAGTGAGTTTATCTTTTCTTACATCCCCCTACAATTGGTTGGGTTCTTTCCGACTCGAATTGTAGCTGTAAGTGGGTAAAAAGAAAATCAAAATTAAAAAACAAATTGTTTCATTCTATTGTCTTCGCAAGAAAACAACAAAAAAAAAAACCAATTTGGCAATTCAGTTTTCTGCACGGGCACATGCAAGTATATTATCAAATCCATTTTGAATACTTAAGAGAAATATAAATTTGTTTGTTGTTTTTGTTTTTTTTTTTAATCAACTGTCACTTTAATCATCTCAAATGTAATGTGAACTGCTTTAATAAGCTAAATCAATATTTTGCTTAAGCGCGTTTAAAAACCCAAGTGTAAACATAGAATTATACACAGCAAACACGAAGTCAAACCTTTGATATGAAATGAATTTATCATTTGACATCAAACACAATTCTCAAATGTTTTTCAAATGTTGGATTATAACATTTAAATTCAAATTGATAATGATTTTGAAAATAAACATTTGACATCCAATGTTTTTTCAATTTCATGTCAAATTGGTATAAAATGTTAAATTGAAATAAAAACTAAGCTTGGCAATACCAAAGCGAAAAATAAATGTTAACATTAAAAATGGCGATTAAAGTTAAACTCTTGCTTCGTGTATAAATGTGTTTTACAAGTGAACGAATTATTTGTGAGTAAAATTCGAAAATTATTAGTTTGTTGTATGATCGCGGTGGTACAATCCTCAAAATAAAAGGGAGCCAACGAAACGAAAAGAACATTATTTAATTTTTCAGCTATGTTGCCGAATGTTTATCTCACAGTTTATATAAATAAATAATGAATTTAAATTAAAAAAATTAAATATTTTTATTTATGTTCCACATGGTATTAAAATCCACATTTGAAAAAATTTGAGAATTACGTTTGAAAGCAAGTTGAAAATAAAGTCATTTTTCAATTTGAAAATAATTTCCCCTTTTTGCTGAGAATACCATGATTTTCACATCATTTTCAAACGATTGTCGTTTGAGAAAACGTTTGATTTCAAATCATTATCAATTTGAAATCAAACCTCCGTGTTTGTTGGGTATAAATCAATGCATACTGGTCATTCAGGGGTTGGCCAGGTAATCATTGACGACCCAAAATTATCGAACAAAATTATAAAAAAATATGGAAACTTATGTGATTATATACATAAACATATGCATATGAATATATATTTACATATTTCAGACGTGGATCCGACTTGAGCTCTTGTGGGATGGGTGAGGGGGATTGTTTAGGAACCTAAAACATACCATTTTGCAAAATTTCTTTTAGAAAGACCATAGAAATAGTTTATATTTTGGTGGGGATTGAGGTAGGTTGGGATGAGTACCAATTAATATTTCTTCCCCTGTACTCGCGACTTCATAGCTATATATAACAAATCCCTGTCTTACATGGCGTCATATAAAATTATTATTAAATGTTGTTGTTTTTGGTTTGGCTTAAGGTCATATATTAAAATTATTTATAAAAAATCCAAAAATTTTTTTTAATTTGACAGTGTTTTAAGTCCCCTGAAGATGACCATCGATGTATGGTCGAAATATCGGATGAAAAATAAAAAACAAAATTAAAAATACAAAAAAAAAAAAAAATTTTGGATTTTTTATTAATAATTTTAATATATGACCTTAAGCCATACAAAAAACAACAACATAGTAATCGACACAGGTCAACAATAAATATTGAACATTATTATTAAATTAACATATTTTATATTCAAATATTGGGTATATATTCAGTATAAAAATAAAAATAGTTTAACAGAAAAAAGTACCAACTATATTTATATATTCAAATATCCAAAAAGTACCAAAATTTTTATGAGAGCTGTTAAAGAGAAGATAATACAATTTTAATTTTATTTTTATTACTTATCAATTGTTTATCAAAAAAGTACCAAAATTATATTTTTGCCCTTTTTTATACCCAAAATGTGCAAATTTCAATTTCAATACGTGTAGTCTTAGTGTGCTTAAGATGCAAATCATTACTTTAATAAGATTTTGTTAGCGCCATTTGTCAGATAATTTAACAGTTCTGTCGTAATATTTTAAAGAAATTAAAAAAAAGTCAACAAATTGTTCATTAAACAAATAGCATTGCTAAAAAATGTTCAAATTTTTTTTTTTGTGAAAGTGCAAAAAATATTGACCATTGCATGTAAGTTTAATTTAATGTTATTTATGTAGAAGAAGTATTAAAAATTCTATAAAATAATTTATAAAAAATTTCGACCTACGACAAACGATAACAACGATATTATGATAACCTACGATTATAATAAGAATACAGTAATCATAATATGATTCATTCAGATATGTACCATATTTTTTCTTTGCGAGTGGTTTTCTAAAAAAAAATATATACTTATATTAATTCTATAATTTGATTTCTTTATGTTGTATTCCAAAAATAAATTTCACATCCTCTAAGAGTCCTTAAAAATATCCTTTAATCCTACTAGCAAAATTGAAAATCTTTTTAAACATGTGAATTGCTAAAAAAACAAGAGACCAGACTTAAATTTCAATAAAATTTTTAAATTCCTACAATTATTGGCAAACAATTGAGAGATTTTCAAGATTTTCTTTTCTATCCTTAATTTATAAAACAAATAGAAAAACGGTTTTTAAACATGTTTGAGTTGTTGTGCCTGCGAAAGTTTAAGCGCGTATTTATGTGGCTTTAGGCATTCGGGCCCTTTTTTGGGTTCTCTAAATAAAACTTTTTACACATGGTAAACAACATCGTAGAAAAAAAAAATTTAAACATAAATTTTAAATGAGCACATTGTCGTCATGGCATTGAAAGTTCGTCATAAGAAGGTTTCAAAGTCATAAGATTTTTGATCTAGTATAAATTTATTGTTAGTTTAGGTTAAAAACAACACCACATTCAGTCATAAAAGGTTTAGCCATTTTTACGAACAAAATCCTAAAGGAGAAGAAAAATCAGAAACTGCACTTACGTTATTTAAACGCAATGGCTTAACGTTTTATTCGTAAATTTTAACCAATGGATACTTAAAGTTATATTTAACCAAGAACTTCCAGTTGGCATGTAAAATAGCTTGTTATCCTATTGAGACTCGTATTAAGACATTAGAAACCGATAATTAACATACTTATCGTCATATAAATGCAGCTTTTCGTGCATCTTTTCACTTGAACTACAAAAATGTTGGAATTCGCTACCGTTCATTAGCCATTCGATATGCTGATTTAATGAACGGGAGATTAAAGAGAAATACGCTTACAATTTTACTACTAAGCTATTATACTATTATACTATTATACTATTATACTATTATACTATTATACTATTATACTATTATACTATTATACTATTATACTATTATACTATTATACTATTATACTATTATACTATTATACTATTATACTATTATACGATTATACTATTATACTATTATACTATTTATTTATATATATGGTCACACAATAAAAGACTTTAACAATAAACATTAAAATAAAAGAAATTAATACATTAAAGCAATAGGTCAAACAATTTTAAACATAAAGACATTCAAAAGCGTACAATAGATTACACATTTTTAAGTACGGGAATAAAAATTAAAAATACATTTCCTAAACTGCGTTGCATTACTATTAAATTGAATAGTTGCTGGTAGTGTGTTCCAAAGACGAATACTGTGAACGAAAAACTGCCATTCAGAAACTAACTTCTTGAATCTTATCGGGATCAGATTGTTATTTCTTCTTGACTGCGTAAAAGTAACACGTTCAAATAGATAAGTCGGCACGCCAGTATAGATAATTTTATGCAAAAGAGTTAGGCATCGAATATTTAGCATGTCAGAAAAACGCACTCCATAAAGTTTACTTTCATAGGGTGTAACATGTGAGAAACGTCCTAAGTTGAAGACATATCTCAGAATGGCATTATATGTAGATGTTAATTTCCTGGTGCTTTTTTGGTCACAGCTTGCAAAAACCTCGCTGGAATAAGATATGTCTTAGCCAAAAGCATACGTATGTTGAACGGTGTTGAGTGGTGACTTGCCCAAAGCGAACGAAGCATCGCAAATACTTTTCCTGCAGCAGCGTTTATATGATCTGACCACGTAAGTGAAGAATTAAAAATAATGCCAAGGTTTTTAGTCTTTTTGACAATTTCTATTTGCTGCGAGTTCAATATTATATTAGGCTCAATAGTTACACTATGGAACATTTTTAGGATTATTGTCTGGGGGGTGAGAAATTCCAAGTCAGGGTGATGGTACTAGGTCAGTATAGTAAAACCCTCAAAGGGTTTGGCGTTCGTATGTGTCAGTTTTTTTTTATGACATTTTAATTTTTTTCCTTATCTTGAAGTTTTTTTGTTTAACTTAACTCGAGAACCACTTGTCCGATTTTGCTAAAACAAACTCAAAAAAATTTAGAATTACAATTTCTTTAATCCGTCCATATAACGTTTTTCGTTATAATCAACAGTTTTGCCGGTAAAAATAAATTTGTGGAGAATTATAATTGATAAGTGCAAAAAAATTTTCAAGCCTGGATGTATGCCGCAGATTTTACCACAAACCTGCACTGCAATTTTTGTGACTTTTTTTAAGCGATCGGTGAAAATCGTCGGACTTTTGTTTGTTACTTGAAAGAATACACCCACATTCAGTGATGCCAACAGTAGGGGATTTCCCCTTTTCTAGGTATTTTTTTCCAATAAGTGCAATAGTACAACTATATTTGGGTCGGAAACCAGATTGCATTTTGGTTAATAAATTATTCGTCTCAAAGTAAGCACCTATTTGTTTATGCAAGAGCCTTTCGAAGACTTTAGATACATATGAAAGGATAGCTGTTGGACGGTATTCATTTCTATTTTTAGGGATGGGAACAACTTTCGCACACTTCCAGTTCTGTGGAAAAATACCTTTTGTAATTATTGTGTTGAATATGTGTGTGATTTGTTAAGTTAGGTAGAAGGAGTTTTACAAATTTAGGGTGAATTTTATCAGGTCCAATTGCATTTGATTTGATATCATGGCAAGCAATGAAGGTATCATCCTGAGAAACACAGCGAAAAGAAAATTGTGGTGCGGAGCTATTAAATGATGAACTGGCACTACTAGAATAATAATTAGGAGAAATGTTTAAGTTTGGAATTATAGTAAATAACGCGTTGAGTGAGTCAACATTCATTTCCGAAGAGTCTGTTTTATTTAATTTTCCGATGCCAATATCACGAATAATTTTCCAATTTTTCTTTGAGTTCACAGCAGTTGAAAATAAGTTAGTAAAGTAAGAGAATTTTGTTCGCTTAATTAGATTATTTACTTCTCTTCTGGCACTAACAAATTGATCATGCAGGTCATCAGTTTTGAAGCGTTTCCAACATTTATAAAGATGATCTCGTTGGTTTATTTTAGCTTTAATTTGTTCATTAAACCAAGGCTTTGTAGTGCTTTTCTGTGTGACTGTTTTTACTGGCACAGATTTTTCGAAAATTTCTGCAATATTTTTCTCCAGAAAATTAACTTGGTCATTAACATCGATCATGAAGAAAATACGATCCCAATCAACTATTTGAAGCTCATACATCATTGCATTATAATACATTCTTTTAAAATCATAATAAGTATTCTCTTCCCTCGTATATTTGGTTCTGAAATCGAAGCATAAAAATATTAGGTCGTGTTTCGAGAAACATGGTGCGCCAATCTGATCATATAGCAGGACTTTATTTATGTCGTTGACAAAAAACATATCCAGCAGTGATTGATTTGTAAAAGTAAAATGCGTTGGTGTGAGTACATTTGGAGAAAATAAACCTATTGATTCCATTACGTCAAGTAGTTGTGATTCGCATAAAACATTAGAGTTGAAATCTCCACACAAAACAACGTTTTCATAATTAACCGTTATGTTTTCGAGATTATGATGTAGTTCTCCCAAATCTATGCGCCTATTGGGTCTATAAATACATCCAATAAGTAGTTTCTTCCCCATAGATACAACTTCAACAAATATGTATTCAATTTTTTTGTCAGGGAGAGATTTAAGTAGAAATTTACTCGTAATACATTTTCTGATAAAGATAGCAACCCCTCCACCATGTGTACGCCTATCACAACGATGCATCTTGAAACCAGACAACTCAAGTATACCATCAGGTATACTTGTCTGCGACACACATAATACATCGACGCAAGAGTTCTCAAAGATATACCGATACTCATCAATCTTATTGTTTAAACTCAGTGCATTTATATGGCAGATGTTTATACCAGATTTCTGCTTGCATAAGATACGAATCATGTTGAATGTAACGTCATTGGAACTAACAAAATTACCAGCATCGTTTAATACCATATTTTCCATTTTTTATTGCAAAAAGACAACGCAGATAGGATTGATCAAAAATAAGCAATACAAAGTTTCCCAATTTAAAATTCCAAAAATAAAAGGTAATATAATTACAAAGACTATCAAAAGATACAAAAAAAGTAAGTATATAAGAAATTGTAGTAATTATCAAAAAAAAAAAAAAAAAAAAAAAATTTTAAAAGTTGTAAGCATATAAGGTGGCAAATGTAAGTTAATTTATATCGTTATTTAACAAGATTATACATCATTATTATATTAAAATGGTTGTTTTCACTTAACCATGCTGTTAAAGATAACCTTTTTTCTTTTTGCAGGTTATGACTGAATTCTTGAATATTTATGTCGAATGCATACCGTGCTTAACAACGCGTTAAAATGATTATATTCTTGCCTGGAAATTGTTTTAAGCTCGTCATCGTCCTGGCCAATTGGGCATTTCCAGAATAATATTGGAGAGTATTTCAAGGCTAAATCTTAAGCTGCATCCATACAAATTGTAAATTGTGCAAGCAGTGCTATATATTATATCAATTATATTATATATTATATCAATTATATCAACAAAAGTGTCACTCTTTTGTAAACAACGTTTGTGCTAACAAATTATGTTCTAACAATCTGTACCGTGTCTGCATATACTTAAAACTTTTCAAAACAAACAACAAATTAATGATGCCAAAAAAGAGACATAAACTCCATTTGAAAAATAAAAGGCAAAACTTTTAGTTTAGACAAAAGGTAATAGGTATTGAGCTAAAACAATGTAATCCAGTTTTAACAGAAACTTTGAAAATAAAACCCTTTTACACGGGTCCCTCTCTTGAGCTTGAACAGCTGTGGCCACTGTAAGATTTATTGTGAAGTTTATCACACTTTCCTAAACAAGCACAGCAGCCCCACAGAGACACAAAGTAAATGATTTTAAATTAAGGTCATGCTAACAAATTCTATATCATTTTACAAGGTATTTATTACTTCGAGTCCTTTGTTTTTTCACAGATGCACACACACGTACATACAAACAAACACTCAACAAATTTATACTTTGGGGTCTTTACCAATTTTATTAGTGTGGCAGGTTAGTTTGGCCTGTCTGGAAAAAAATCTGGGAAAGCAGATAAAAACCAAGAGAAATGCAAATGACAAAGAAAACGGAAAAGGTTAATTAAAGTGATTTAGAAAGGACAAGCTCAATTTAAACGAAAACATGTGCAGAGTGGAGAAAATAAAATAAAACTTTCTAACAAAGTAGACAGCAGCTCTACAAGATAAAAAGAAAATATTTTGGAATTTTTGCTCAGCAAGTAAAAATTTATAAAAACTCAGCATTAATGCATTAACATTTTCTATTTACATACCTAAATTATATTAACAAATTTTAATATTTTTACAAAAGCTTCCGTTTAAGTAGAAAAAAATAAAAAGATTTAATGGACTCTTGTTTTACAAAATTGATATGATAAATTGAAATAAGTGCTGTGATGAATTTTAATTTGAAAACATTAAATTTCTTCTTTTTTTTGTTATTTTCATATATATATTAAAACATTTTTAGAGCGTTTGCATTAAAATGTAAAAAAATATAAAAGTAATAAAAAATATGAGCAAAAATTATCAAGTTGTTGTATAATTTCCTGTACATCCCCAAAGGTCAAAAACTAATTTCCGTCACAACAAACGTTGTTAAAATGACTTTTTGCCAAGGCAACACAAGTTTGTTCAAATCTACAAAAAAAGTTTTCAACCATACAAATTTAATACGTACCATAAACACGGCTATTTGTACAACGTTCTAAAAAAGGAAATCCCAGCAAATTGTTGGCAAATGTGGTAGACGATTTCTTTACATACGGTGGTATTAAGAACTTTAGAGGCTTTTATACTCCTGTACATAAACATATTTGTTGGCTTATCTAAGAAAAATGTTGTTTAAATTTAGGGTTGCCATACGTACTGTTTTAAGCAGTACATGTACTGATTTTTTGCAATTGTACTGTTTTATGCACAACTCCTAAAACAGTACGCAAACGTACTGTTTTTTACACGTTGAACAGTTTTTTGTACTATTTTTTTTGTTCAGTGTACAAAAAACCAAGATATTAAGAAAAACCCTACTAAAAACACATTTTTATGATATCCTAGTATTTAACAGTACATAGCTTAAAACAAAGAACAAAAAAGTTCTAAAATAATACGAGTTTTTACGCTGTGGTCATCGTTTTCTCATAAATACACAGTAGAAATCTAAATTATAATGAGTGGCTCGCAGCAGTAGTATATTTTCATATTGTTATTTTTAAGACATATGTACTATGTATGATTTTATGGCTACCTCTTCCAACAGTACTTATTTTCCTTTCCACACCTAAGAAAAACAAAATCAAAAAAAAAGTATTTAAATACTAACCCTCGAATACATAAACGATTATTAAATTTAACAAACGTTTATTAGGGATGATTTTCATAGTAAATTTGTTCTTTAAACCTTTATTAAATTTAAAAATTTTTATGAATACAGGCATAAATAAATACATACTTATTCCAACACAATTATATTAAATTGTAAGAACTTTTTTAATTTTCGGGCATGTTCTGGATATCGAACTCACGTGAAATTGAAAACGAACAAATTTGGAAAATTCTCCGTGTTCAAAATTTATAAAAATACCTAATACCTTTGAGGACCACTACTGAAATAAGAAAAAGATAAATTAATTTTTACAAAAATTTTATTAATAATATTCATCGTTTTCAATTGCACTTGATTGTTTTACAGACAAAAATTTTTGTTTTAAATTTTATTGCAACTTGTTTTTACTATTTTAATATTTTCAGATTTTGTTATAGATTAATGGCCATTTTCACCAAGTTCAGGTATAATTAACTATCATTATAAATGTCAAAAAATCTATTGTTTTAGTAATAGTTAATTTTAGCCGAACTTGGTAAAATTGGCCGTAAATAATTAAAACATTTTTGAAATTGGAAAATTAATTTAGGAAACAAACATTTTCTCAAATTCTATATGATTTGTGCAACTATGTGTGTGGTGAAAATTGCTTTAAATACGAATATGTTTAAAGAAAATCGTACTATGTATCACAATCAATGAGTTAATTGTTTCAAGCTAAGTTCGGCTTTTCTCCTTTCTTATATGGCTCACAGCAATGTTATGGTTTTCCTGGCCAAATGCTTCGTTTGTGGTGTTTGCTTTTTAAACGCAAATGGAGTAATTTTTTTCATCAAAAAAAATGTACTGTTTTTTTCTTGATTGTACTGTTTTTTTGTGTTCAATGTACTGTTTTTCCGAATTTAAAATCTGGCTACCCTATTTAAATTTTACTTAAGAAATAAATTTTACTAATTAAATAAACTTTTAATTAAGATAAAAAAAGAAAAAGCATTTCATTTGACATTTCTCAATATCAGACTAACTCAATTTGAACCATGGAAAGATACACAATCGAGCAACGCGTTAAAGTTATTCAGGCTTATTATGAAAATGGGCGTTGAAATCAAAATGCACATCGTACACTCACCATCTTCAGTGATGAGGCATATTTTCATCTTAGTGGATTCGTCAATAAACAGAATTGCGGCATTTGGGGAAATAATTATCCACGAGTGATTGTCGAAAATCCAATGCACCCACAAAGAGTGACTGTTTGGTGCGGTTTATGGGCTGGCGGCATCATGGGGTCGTATTTTTTCCAAAATGAGTCGGATGATGCAGATACAGTGAATGGTGTTAACTATCGTGAGATGATAACCAACTTTTTATGGCCCGAATCGGAAGATATGGAGGTGGACGATATGTGGTTTCAACAGGACATTTGCTACACAGCTAACGAAACAATGGCTCTTTTGCGCGGCAACTTCAATGGCCGTGTTATCTCACGTGGTGGCGATGTCAATTGGCTTCCAACATCATTTGATTTGACACCTTTGGACTTCTTTATTTGGGGTTATTTGAAAGAAAAGGCGTACGTCGATAAGCCAGCAACAATTCAAGAGCTAAAGGATGAGATAATTCGGCACTTTTACGGCATATACCTCAATTATGCCTCAGCGTCATCGAAAATTTAGACCATCGGATGAAGATGTGCCGCCAAGGTCGCGGCGGCCATTTGGCCGTTTTTTTGTTCCATACATAACTGAACCATACCAAAAGTATCATAATAAAAAGAAGTGACAATTATTTCCTAAATAATTTGTTTTTTATTCAAAATCAACATCGGCCCTTAAAATTTAACCACCCTTTAGTTTATTTATTACACACAGTTATTGTTTTATTACTTGCATGTATTAAGAATATGGCTTGCAGATAATCGCAATTTTTATATACACACCACAATGGTGATAAGAATATTATGCGTTTGTACTGATGTTTGCAACACTTTAAATAATTGTAGCTACCCCCACCTTTAAGTATTTCGATCGACTAAAATCTCTTTTTGAGTCGATCCAGTGATGTCCTTGGCTGTCCATGTCAACTTTTTGCGAAGGGCAAAAGTCGTAATTTAAGAGACAATTTTACGAAAGTTGTTATATTTGTTCCAATTGTCACAAGGATTAAGCTTATTGAAAATGTCGACAATCGGTCCAGAGAAAAAAAATATATTTCAATAAGTTCACCTATAACAAAACAAATTTAACGATATTATTGCCTCCGACAACCATATTATGGTTAAGTTATTCCTCCATCAAGAAGCCAAAACTATATTTGATGAATTTTAAGCCAAACCATAACACAGGTCGACACTGGAAAAGTTTTTTAACTATTCCAAATCATTCTTATGCTCTTTTTGGCTTGCTAAACCAGAATACGCAGAACAAATAATTCTTCCAATTCAACCAAAAAATTTTTGGAATCAAAACATTGAAATTGGTATTATAAACAAATTTGCATATTTAAATTTATTTATTCTGCATTTCGCTTATTGAAAAAAGTTCAGATTTTCAAACAAATAATTGTGATAATTGGTTTAATTTGTTTTTAATATTCGAAAATAATTTTCAGCCAAATAGCACAGTGCAACAAAATTCGGGTCATCGCCGCCAGCCTAAATATTTGCAACGCGCACTGAAACTAGACTATTGGTAGAGCTAATCTGCCAAAGGGGTTTGAAAAGTTAGCTCGGGTTCCCGAAATATTGGCCCATAAGGTGCAATGTATGTAAAACGGGGTTTCGAAAAACTTCAGGGCCCGGAATTTTGAAAATCCGTTTTACATACGTTGCACGATTTTTTGGTCTTAGAACCACCAGTGAAATTAAATGCATAAAATATTCGTCGAACATTTTATCCCTCTAAAGTGCCGTTTTAGTATACTTTTGTGGGGAAGTTTAAAAAAGGACAAAAATTACCCCTTAAAATGATGGTTAGAGGGTTAACATATTCTGCGCAAAGAATCGTCATACAAATCTACTGCAGTTCAGAAGTACATTTAGTATATTTTTTCTTGACTTATACCAACGCTTACTTTTTCAAACCCTTTGGCAAATGTGCTCTAACAATAGTCTAGTTTCATTTCGCGTTGCAAGTATTGCACAGTGTTATTTCGCTGAATCAAACTGAAATCAAATTCCTTTATCTTATCGTCTTCCTATACATCATGTTTCTTTCAAACTCATTGTTTCTTTTTTATTAACTCTGGATCCAAGCAAAAAGTTATGTTGTTTCTACGCAAACAGTAACTTGTGTTTTTCCTACTTCTTTTGTGGTTTCTACAACAAACTTCGTCACGGTATTTTATCATATTTTTTCTTATTGTACTACTTTTTGAATGCGCCCATAAATAGACTAAACCGATCTTCACAAAATTAAATAGTATGATTTTCAGTCATACAAACAGTTTTTTTGCAAAATTAAATGAGGTTCAGTTCAGTTTGTCAACAATTTATGCTAGTTTTTGTAACAAAGGAAAGGCTGTTCCACATTTGGGTCTATAACTCGTTTCTTACTGAACCGATTGTGCTGGATTTCAAGCCCAAGCTATTTGGAGAAAAGAAAGATTTTGTTCAGGTTTTTTAAAGTAAGCGCGTTTTCAACAGTTGGACAGACAGACGGACATGGCTAAATCGACTTAGAATTACTTAAGGTCCTAAAATATATCTTTACATAAAACGCCAACAAAATTTATTCGTTGAATCTGATTTATTACAGCGACACGACCCAGTAAAAAAAATTGGGTTTTTGAAGCTTTTAGGAGAAAAAGCGCATAATCGAGCGCTTCAAAAAGAGAGCTCTTATGCAGCAGTAAATGATAAGAATGAAATATATAAAAAGCTGCTTTTTTTAGTGCTAACAACAAGAAGGCATTTAAACAAGTAAAAGCAAAACATTAATGAATATGTTAGTATAGTAAGCCCTTAAAAAAGCACTTTAGGAGTGCTTTGTTTTCATGTTAAAAAAAGGGTTTACTATCAGCAGAAAATAGTCCTCCAAACCGGGAACACCGCATACAAAAATCAGGCATCCCATCAGCAGGTTTGAAGCGATTTGAGGTATGAATTCATACATAAAACCTGCTCCTTTTGGAGCACCTTTTTTACTGGGAAATGTCTTTAAACAATTTTGGAATCTTTCGACCAAATTAGCGATTTTATTAACAAAAATTAAACAACCCTTCTTACCAAAAGATTATATGATAAACGCTAAAAGACATAACTAACAATTTGCATAATATGTCAAAACAACTGAAGAAGTCGAATAAATTATAAACAGTTTAAAGCAATTAATCAATTTATAATTTTAAATAGTTTTTTTGCTTCTCCTGAAAAATTTTCAAAATATTAAATATTAAATTAAATTTTTTACACGGAATGACAGACACACTTAGACTATCCTTACCCACTAGTTGTGGCGGAGGGTATAACAATCGGCAGCCGTTAAATAGTACGAACATGGTAACCAGTTAAAATAAAAAAACAAACACATTTTTATTCGATCGCCTAAAATTTCGAGCAGTAGTGTGAGTTGTGTGAATTGTTGGAACCAATATTCGGAATTGTTCTCTATGTTAAGCCATTTGCAATTTCAATGCCTAAAATATTTGGCCATTTTCATTAACCGCAACTTGTTCGTTGTTAAAAAAAAAAAAAAAAACAAACTTGGTTAATGACTATTCTGAATTTATTCCACATCACATTGAGCATATTATAATTTTCTACTTTTGGGCAAAACTAGCGTTATACTTTCGTAAAAACCCTTATTCGACAAAAACATTTGATGGGTTAGTTATCTGCAACTATTCCTTGCAGAAATAAAGTTTTTCGAAATAAAATGAAATAGATTGTATTAAAAATCTGTTGTAAATCGTGTCAAAGACAACATTGCCCAAAGCGCTTTAAGCGACATTGTTGGGGTGAGAATATTATATTTAATATTTCAACAAAAAAAATTATTTTTTTTTTTTTTTTGTAAGAATAAGTACGTAAGTATGTGTTTGCAAGATGAAATGAAAAATTGAGAGTTAATATCACAATCAAAATCATAGTTTAAACAAGGTAGCGAAAAAGTCATCGCTCTATCGGAAGATGGTAAGAATTTTGTATGATATAATTGTTGACATTTGTGAAGCAAACAGATAGAAAATACACGTAAATAAGAAATAGAGCGCTGTACTCTTAAAGAACGCGGAATAATTGTTTTTATCGAAAATGATCATGAGCTGGGGGCGTCATTGGGCCTGATTTTTTTTCTTAAAACGACAACTGCGAACGGCGAGCGCAACAGTGCTATGCTAAATGACTTTCTTCTTTCTCAACTAAACGAACTGGAGCTGGAGAGCATGTGGTTCGAACAGAATAGAGCAGCGGCGCATACTGCACAACATACAACCGAAATTTTGAGGGCTGCATTTCCTTATCTCTTTTGGTGATTTTTACTGTCCAGTAAGATCACGTTCTACACCCAAAGAAAAAACATTTTTTTTACATTGACTACTCTGAAACGTAAACAAACTCAGAAAGCTCTATAACGTGAACAATTGTTAATACCCTTCACCGAAGGTAAAAGGGTATTAATAACTTTGTCATTCCGTTTGTAATTTCTACAATATTGTTCCTACACCCTATAAAGTTTGCATTCCCGATGATCCTGTGAACAAAATTGCTGCAAGTGAAATTTTTAACAATGCATTGCAACGGGCAGGAGATGCAATGGTGGATCAAAGTGACATGAGTGTATTTAGACTCTTAAGGGAGAAAGCAGTATTTCAACTACTTATTAGCAAAGAAAAAGCAGCAGAAAAAGATAACCGATTTTTTTAATGCCTAAATGTTATGAGTAATTTTATTTGCAATGTAATTTGAATTCAGTAGATATATTCTCGTGATCTCATTTTGGTTTGTAATGAATTCTAATTAATAATTTTATTTTTATATTTTAGTAATGGAAATAATAATCAAATACATAAATATATACATTTATATTTTAATAATGGAAATAATCTGAAAAAAATGTCACGTTCAAGCGTGTAAAACAGACATATTTTTTATGAAATTCGAACAATTTCGCTAGCATGAACTCCCTAGGTTTTAATTAGTTCACGTTACCGCGAGCGCACTGTATATTATGTTAAATTTAACCATATTACTGTCACCGACAACCATAAATAAGTTCTCCATCAAGAAGCCACTTCCATATTATGGTTGCCTCCAAACATGTTATGGGTAATTATAACTAAAATATGTTCAGCAATTATAATAGTATGGTTGGCTTTCAACCATAGAATGTTGCTCTTAAGCGGCCCATACACTAGCAATATAAATGTATATGATATTGGACATATTATTTCCATTTTGTTCTATACTATGCAATAAGTCGCACAATGGTTTCATTTATTCAATAAAAAGGTGAATATAACCTGTGGAAAAACAAAGGCAGCATTGAACAATGTTACCAATACATTTCACTATCTTTAAGTTGTGCAACAAAAATCAAAAGTCTTTTGATTGTTGCCAATATATTGTGCCACCATCGAATATCACATATACATTAACGATTGTACAATCCGTATAATTTAACAATACTATTGCAAGTGTATGAGCCGCTTTAGAAAAGAGGAAAATACTTGTGTTAATTTAACACAAATTACTGTCATAGTTAACCATAACATTTTGAGAGGCAACCATAATATGGTTTTGGCTTCTTGATGGATGACTAATTAACCATAATATGTTTAAAATTGTCATTCAAAATAGTTTTGTGGAAGGTGACCATATTTAAACATGTTTTTTCTCGTGTAGACTTCTTCTTGTGAGGTTCCTTGAAGTTACTAGTCTATATCAAAAAGCCACAGGCTCTTGCAGTTCTTCAATAGAATATACTTTCGCCGGAAATTCTACCAGGAGTGATTACAAATCCCATTAATCAGGCCCGTATGGTCATCAATTCTGGTGGCGGAAACTTGGCCAATACCAATTTTTCTTCACAATGAAAAATTAATGTAGAATTCAAATCGACACAATCCAAAAACAAAATTAAAATTTTTCATTAATCAAAAAAATCGAAGTACATCGGGAGACAACTTTTGAGCCACCTTGTATAACTATCATTTTATTACGTTTATTTTTATACGGACAAAAATGTATTAAGAAATATTACAATCCAGCGGTTAATATTGAAAGGATCGCGAGTTGCAGGGATTTTTGAAGGCCTCTATTCTACTTTCTTAAAGTTTGCTTCTAATGATATCCTGCCTTCAGAAATATGCCTTCTTAATACATCCAAAATTCTTATTACACATTCACTACTGCCGTTTTGAATAGTCTTAATTTTTTTTGTTCTTAATGACATTCGTTACTCCCTTTCTTGGGAAAGGGAAAGACATTGTTGATCTAGTTACTCTTATGTAAGCGGTTCAGCTATTCCGTTTTCTTACCAAGCTTATCTAAAAATATGAGCTCTTATACGTTAACGTGACGTTGCGGATGAACTTGATAATATTAAAAAATTTTCTCAGTTTTTAGGTAACAGCTGTGAAAGAGTTTAATGTTTATTGATAAATGCCCGACAGACCAAATGTTACAAGCTGACGCATAAGCGCGCGGTGGTATAGTTATTGTGGAGTTGGAATCTCTTGATGGTCTGGGCATGAAAATACAATGTGATGTCCGATTGACGAAACATATATTCAAGGTGCCGAATTAAGCATTCAAGCGGCTCGGGTTTCTAAAACCATGTAAATGATACTTCACTCCATCTGATTTCCTTAGTATTTCAAAAACCTATATCCGACCGCGATTTGAATAAAACTCCCATGTTTGGGTCGGTGTTCGAATTATATTTTGGGAGCTTTTTGACATTGTGCAGGAGAAGGCGTCGATTCTCATTGGTGACAGTAAGGTGTCAAATTCTCTTGACTCCCTTGAGCAACGTAGCTATGTGGGTTGTATTTGCCTAATTTTTCATTACCACACTAACGAAATTATACATTATACATTTTTCCTTAAGCGTGCATCCTTTTGAGGTCGATTGGCCAGAGCATCGTACAACGCATTACAGAAAAAAATTGGTTTTTTTTTGGCCGGGCAGTTCGTATGTGGAATAACCTTCTTACTGAAGTCTTCCTTCTGACTTTCAAAATGAATAACTTCAAGTCGAATTTCCACAAGCACTACTCCCTCTAACCTCCTTCCCATAACTTATTTTCCTAGTTACAACACAGCATAGTGTAATGCATTAGTATGGGTCATCCCCTGAGTGCTGGGTCTAGCAAAAAAAAAAAAAAAAAAGGAAACCTATGTAAAAAAATAGATTAGTATAAATGGCAGCAAGGAGTCCTTGTGTCTGTTAAATAAGGCCTTCTATAAGGCTCCTTTACTCATTCTTATATTTTTACTTGGAAGAAACTTTGTTCGAAAGTAACGTTCCTGTTAATTTATTATAATACGAAATAACATTCGAAAACTATATTATAGTTTTCAAATGTTATTTCTCTAAGTGTTATCTAAATCAAAACAGAAGAAAAGTATTTTCAGTTTTATTTTCTAGCACTTTTTGAGAAATTCATCTGTCGCTGGCATACACACAGTATTTGTTCTTTTTGTTCTATTTGTATGAGAAAGTATTTTCAACAGGGTTTGCTCTATTGTTGTGATGGCGTTTTATGACTGATTTTTTTTAAATAGTTAAAAAAAGTGTTGATGATGACTCTTGCACAATTTTCTTTATTCAATATAAAAAACTGCACACAATTCCCCTTAAAAAGAAAAACCTTTTATTACTAGTGAACAAAAACAAAAAAAGAAAAAAAATCTTTAAAACATATAATTTTTTTTTTATTTAGAACTTGACTAATTTAAACGTCTATTTATTCATACAGTCATGTTCATATTAAGTCTTTTATTTTCCTTTAGTTAACTCGGTCATTTCATAGAATTTATGTAAATTTTTTTGCTGTTGTCATTTTGTTGACTCTTTCTCTTTATCTGCCTTTTTATATGATTTTATCGTGGATTTGTTGGAATATTTTCAAGTTTTTTGCTGGGGAGTCAAAAGTGACAGACAGTATTTGGCGGTTAAATGTCATGAAGGGTCAACTTTATTTTAGTCTTTTGATGGAGTTGACAATAGTCAACTATAGTGAGGATGCTACTGATGATGATGCTGACGCCCTCGTAGCCAATATAGGCGTTTATGATAAAAAGTTTTCGAACTTTTTCTATTTACCATGGTGATGAAGCTGTTAAAGTTTGTGAAAGTTTAAAGCTGAAACGGAGGTACATATATAGAATCGTTATAATATTTAATGGCTTTCTTGTCTGTCTGTATATCTCTGTCTCTGTCACTCTCTCTGAGTGTCCATATTTAATTTTATGGCTTCAGGCTTAAAACTATCACAATAAAAAAAATTTCTAATATCATTTTTAGCGGAATGAAGAATACTATTACAGGGATCTCTTTAAAAAAAAAATGAAAATAATGTTTTTCCAAGCTTTTGAAGTCTTTTAAAATAAAAAATAAATTATTTTTAACATTGTTTGAATACTATACTATTACGGATTAGATTGTCAATAATCAGATAGATTTTAAAGTAATACATACCCAATTAACATTCAAACTTACAAAATTCAAGTGCTTTAAATATTGCTGAAATTTAGTATTTAAAATACTTTACAGTAAAATAATGGCGCATTAACACATACGCCATACACAGGTTTTTAGTTGTTTATGATGATAAACTAGTTTGAGAAACTTGTTTATCCATACAAATTTAAGCACGATTGTTACTAGTTCCTGAGATAAATTAGTTACCCCAGGTCTACAGCAAAGACTAGGCAATAACGTCGGCAGAATAAAAGGCAATATTTCTTACTGCTCAGCTAATGTTAAATTCAAACGTATTTATCTTAACTCATAATTTGAAAAAAATCAAGGAAGAAGGTGCAGTGCAGTGTTGCCAAAACTTGGTGACCAAAAATGGTTAAATTTACGGAAAAAATGGCTAAAAATGGGCTATAAAATTGCTAAAAGCTTTTTTAAATAAAAATACATTAAAATTCAATAACAAAACCAAAACAATTCATTTAAAGGGGTGTACGATGAAATTGTAAGTTAAGATCAATTTGTTAAATAAGAATAAACGTAAATTAATATTTTGATAGATATTAAAAAAATTAAATCATCGATAAATTCGATGTCGTTATTGTTAATCTCATAGGAATCACTAGGGCCTATAAGTTTTTAATAATTTGAATGTAAATCATAATCACGACAACATTTACTCAACCTTTTCAGTCCAGATCTACAATAAAAAACAAGTAAGAAAGTATAGTCGGTCAACACCGACTATATGGTACCCTACACCACATTAGAACCCATGTACCAAATTTTATCAAATAATCTCCAAAACAGCCAGCCAGCAGGACAAACATCGTTAACTCGACTCAGAAAGTGATTCTGAGTCAATCAGTATACGTAAATGTAGGCTTAGGACCCGCATTCTACCCTCTCCACTATTGTGGTGCTGGTATAAATATTTTATTGATAAAATCGAATTAACGGTTGCTTAATGTATTTTTTTTCTCAAATTACTTTAAACGATGTTTGCTTGGGTAAATGCCCTCCCTACTTCATCATTAGACCATGCAAGTGAGAGGAACTATATAGTCCATTCTGAAATTTCTAAAATGTTTTTTTTCCGCCTGCATACTTGCAACCAGAATGAAACAGCTATGTTTGTGTTGATCCATTTTATAAATTTAACGGTGGAATACAGTTCCTTTATTTTGAAAGATGTTTCATCATCATAGTTCACAGCGATTTCCAACATTTGTAAAAGTTGTGATTTAAATGAAATGAGTTTGAATTGTTAAAAATGTTTATTTTACTTTAATACATTTTTATAAGAAATTGAAAATTATTATTTTAAAAGAAAAACGGAAAAAAATGTATGGCTAAATAAGTTGAAAAATGGCTAAAAAAAATGGCTAATGGCTAAAGGCTCAGTTAGGCGAACGTTGCTGTACCGTACTGCATCAATCAGCTGTTTGCTTTATGTTATATTAAAACCAATACAAAAGCTTACCGAAATGCAATGTACCGTAGTTGCAACGTACCAATCTGTATGAAATAGAATTTCATGCCGTTGTTACATGACATTCGTAAGACAGTGATGAGCGGCTTGTATCTTACATTGAATGCGGGTATTTTTGCTCTTTTTTTTGTACTTTTTTCAGTATAGCTTTTGAATTGCGACAAAACAACTTACAATACAAAATTTTTCCATATATACAAATTTGCATATGTTTAGAAGTACAAAATAATCAAATGCATATACACATACAATGGAAATGAGAAATATATAAAAGGCTTTGAATGGTATCAAAACCTTGTTTGGTGTATGCATATTTACAATATATGTATGCTAAAAATATATATGTATACTAAAATACTAATTTGTTTATTGTAAATCTATAAAATAAATATTTATATATTAACGTTTTTTACATACACAAAATACTTTTTTAATAAGATTTAAATCACTTGGTACTTTTTTTGCACAGCGGCCACCATTTAAACATTTTTGATTCCCATCACTGTGTGTATTGTTTTATGTATACTATTGCTTTTCGTTTATGTATGGGAAAAACATATGACACGTTTTTAAATGTTCTATAAGTGCACCAACGTGCTTACAGTACGGTGCGGTACATTACGGGAACAGCAACGTTCGCCTAACTGGGCCTTAAACTAATTTTTAATGGCTAAACAGGATAAAAAATTGCGAAATCTAGCCGCTAAATGGCTAAATTGGCAACACTGGTGCAGTGTAAAAACTGACGCCATCTTGCAAAAAAATTTTTTTTTTTTAATATTAATTCTTTCTTATTCGTCTTTATTATTTAAATGTATATTAATTTGTTTAATCTTGATGTAATTTTTTAAAAATATAAAATTTTATTAATTTTTTTTTTTTTTGTTAAAATAAAATTAATATTTTTAAAGAAAAGTGAACACAAGCTTTAAAAAATTAATATTAATTTAAATAATAAAGATGGGAGAGGAAAAAATTATATAAAGATAAAAATTTTTTGCAATTTTATTTTAGTGTTTAATATTTAAAAAAAAAATAATTTTAGTGTTTATTTTTAATTATTTAACCCTTTTCCTTCAATTCTAATTTGCTACCGTGTAACAAACTTTATTTCTTTCCCACAGAATTTGCTCCTATTTTTTTCTTTTTGCTTCTTTTTTTCAACATTAGGGATAACATAATTTTGACATTTAGTGCCGGTTCCCACACGTCAAGTTTAACTCGTCAAGTCTTGAGCTTTTAGGAGAGAAGGGAAAAGAGAATGCCATTTATTTTCCCCTCTCTTTTAAAAACTCAAGACTTGACGAGTCAACCTTGACGTCTGTGAAGCGGCACTTACTGCAATATATGTCGCAATATTTAGCTCTGGTGTAGACGGGCAGTTAGAAAAAAACAGTTTTTGTTAATGCAACTTTGTTTTTTCAAATTTTGTTCTGGCGACGCAAGTGATATTTCACATATCCTTAAAAATTAAAAAAATCAAGTGAAACAAGTTAGAGTGCTATATTCGGCTATGCCGAATCTTTGATACCCGCCACGGGTAGTTCGAATATTTCAGGAGTGATATCTATATGATGTCTATTTATTATCAATTTATCTTAATTTAAACAGACACCAGCATTAAAATTGGTTCCGTTTTAGATCTATATCAAATTATTGACCGACAATTTTGAGTAAAATATCATGATTCGTGACGGTTTAAGCCGAACTTAAATGATTTTCAGGAGGGGGATTTATGTTGGAGCCATGGTAAGTTATGAACCAATCATCCCAAGATTTCGCAGAGTGACAATAATTTCAATACAGTGGTGAAATTAGGCTGCTAAATATGGGATCTAAGGTAAATTGTGGACCGAAAATCATAAAATTGCATGACATTTTTTCTGGCCATATGAAACTTAGTTGGAAGAAATTTTACCACAATGCTACGATTTGAGGCGTATTTATTTAATGTACCTGAGTGGGCTTTATATGGCGCCTATAGTAAATTATGGACCGATCATCACGAAATTTTTTAGTGCTATTTCTAGTCCAATAATATTTTTAGCGAATATTCTGTAAGGATATTTTGTAAATCCAATAGACTTTAAGAAAATAAATAAATTAATAAATAAATAAAAGTGTGAATCATTAAATTTTATTCTGATAGCATTAATAATTACGTTTTTAGGCGCACTTAACAATTTTCCGGGAGTAGGGTCTATATGGGGCCTAGGGTAAATTATGAACCGATCTTCATACAATTTCATAATGTCATTTCTAGTTCTAAAAAACTGTTACGTACCAAATTTTGTAATGATAGCATTTATAATAACGGTTTAAGGCGTACTTAACTGTTATCTGGGAGTAGGGTTTATATGGGGCCTAGGCTTAATTATAGACCGATCTTCACGAAATTTTACAGTGTGATTTCCAGTCGAATAAAACAATTTTTTTGCAAAGTCTCATATCATTCCGTGCATTGTTCCACCATTTATGTTAGTTTTTGTAACAAAATTATAAATTTTTTTTAAGGTGGTGGTTCCACATTTTGATTCATAGCTCTGATACTACCGAACCGTTTTTGCTGGATTTCCAAGTTTGTTTATTTCTTTTGAGTTTTTCGAAAGTGAGCGTGTTTTCAACAGACGGACAGACGGACAGACGAGCAGACAGACGGACATGGCTAAATCGACTTAGTATTACTCAAGGAGCCAGAATATATATGGGCATTTCCTGCCGTCACGAACGTACGTTCGTACGCTTTTGAAGTACAAATAATATAAAAAACAAAACTTTTCCTCGCATTTTTTCTCGATTCGACAGCATTTGGGTAGCTCTATGTTTAGTGCAAAAGATAGATTTCATCGAGTTTAAGTTTTCATTATAAGAGTTATAAACGTGTGGTCACGAACGTACGCAAAATAGAAGTCAACTTTGGCTGACAATAGTGAAATGTAAAAATCTGCGCAAAGGAACGGAATATTCAAAAGTGATTAATTTATTTTAAAAGTGTATTAATGTAGGTCTCCATCCAGCATTTACAAAATAAAATATCTCTCTTGGTTTTTGTTTAATTGGCTTATTTACCGGTCGCGAACGTACGATTTTTCCATATGTTTTTTTGTTATTATCACCACGCATTTTCCCATAAATGTCTTCGAATTTCCTTAGCAAAAAAACTTAATACTCCTTTTACAATTGATTGTAATGGAGAGATTGTGAAGAAAGAGTGTAAACATAACATATTTTTTGCATGTAAAATAAGTATATAAAAATGTCTTTAGAAGTAGAAAATATAATTAGTTATAGTTCTGTGATATTTACATTAAGTTTGACTTTTATTCGGTGTTTGTGTTGTATTTAACTTATTAATTATTTATTTATTTCTGTGTCGTGTAGTCCAGTTTTTAATATAAAATAGTTAAAAAGTGCAATACAAATGTAAACCCTAATTTGTAAGTTAAGCTGTGATATTATTAAAGTTCAAAAATTTATTATAATTATTATCCAATTGTCTAGATTTTTATGGAATAAAAATAACCCCTGATGAAACGTTGGGAAAAGAAAATAAATTAACCATAAATGTTTTTTAATTACATTTGGTAAAAAAAAAAAACGATTGATCATATTAGCCCGTTAGGAAAACAAAAAACCTCAATAATAATATAAAATTTTCCAGTTTTCAGTCCAATTTCCTCAAGTAAAACAGCTGAAACCATTCTTTTACAAGAACAAAGACTTTTTTATTATAATAAACAATAAAAGACGATGATAATCAACATTTTATTTTTTTATCCTGGTAGACCTTTCTGGGGAAATGCCCATATACTTTATGGGGTCTGAGATGAATAATAAAAAAGTTTCTCACGGAATGACAAACTTAGTATACCCTCTTCACAACTTATTGTGGTGGAGGGTATAAAAAATTACTTTTAAATGTGAAACAGCATAAACAATAAGAAAAATAAATTAAACAAAGAAAATGTTTAAAAAAATTCCAAATTTATTAGAAATGATAGTTTTTTTAAATAGTTTTGTTTTTTTAATATGGACAACGGTAATGAAAGGTATGTTAAGTTGTTCATATACACTGACACTTTTTCACTACCATTCAAAAAAATTTTGTACTTTCAGCGAATCAGCTGTTTCCTCGATTTTTCTTTGATAATACGTATACACCACTTGCATGTGGAAACGTAGGGTAAAAAAAATTAAATGACTTGTCAAATATGAAAAACTTAACTCTCTAAAACGCTGATGTAAACGGCATAGTTTATTAAAGAAGCTTACGAAAACGAACTAGTTTGGAAACTACAAGTGTAAATGCACTTTAAGTCAAAATTAGAGAAAAATTTCTTTTATAATACAAAATTTACAAAACACAAACAAAAATGTGTTTTTAATGAAAATTCGTATGACTAACAACATTTTTTTTCAATTTTTTATAATTGAATTGTCAAAATGCCATAGATTTCTTATGTCATTTAACATTGTGTATTAAAACTGTTGCATTACAAATTTTAAAGCTGTTATTTAAATTTAAGAGATAATTTAACATAACATTTCTACTAGAATATCCTGTACACTCAAAATATTATGTAGTTAAATTTAAATGAAAATTCATTTTAAACAACTTAAAATTCATTTAAAAAACAGATCATTTACATTTCATTTAAAACAAATGATTTTTACATTCATTTTTAAATTTTTTATTTATTGAACAGCATATTCCTTAAAATGTAATAGTTTTAACTTTAAAAAATATAATTTAACCGACAAAAATCAAACTACATAACAAAATAAATACGAAAAAACATAATTTTTTTGTAGTTTGTTTTTTGAATAACAAACATAAATGTTAAAAAATAAAATTATTCGTAAAATAACTATATTTTTATTCAATTTTAACACTACGGAAAACAAATTTAATAACCCACAATCAGTTACTGTAATAATTTCATGAGTGTATGAATATTTTAACATCATATTTTTTCATTAGAAGATTCTGTACAGTTATTTTAATGCTAGCACTACGCATAACTAATAAAATAACAATTTAAACCAGTTTTCAAAAATAAACACTAAATATTGCTCCTTAGTGTTCGGTTCGTTAGATTTGTGGAAAACAGAAATCGCTTAAAATATTTGTGTAGCAAATCATTAAAAAATTATGTTCTCCTGTTAGTCATCTTTCGAACACAAAACTAGTACTGTCTTTATCAAACTCAACAAAAGATAAGAAAATTTAATTCCGTTCGCTTCTTTTTAAATCCACAAACTTCATTGTGTTCTGTTCGTCTCATTAATGTTCGTCCGTTTTGGCTGGTAAAAAAACCAAAAAATTTTTACAAAAACAAAATACACATACGAAAAAACAAACAGCCAGCAAAATAGTTTTACACAAACCAAACATATACACAATACATAAACAAGATGTTCGTGGTGCGGTCGTTGCTTAAATTTTTTTTTCATAACTTTATCCATGTAAAAAAAGAAACATTAAAGAACATTAAAATATAAGGTTTGTCTACAGTATCACTACAAACGTTGTGTTTTTTTTTAGAGAAGAACAGTACACAACATAATGTTCGGCTTTTTCTTGAAAATAGTTACGAACGGTATTAAGGGTTGTGTTCGTCTACACAAGCACTATAAAAATAGATATCGTTCTGGGGTGAGTGAGCCGAAAGCTAAATAATGTACTGTTTATTTCGAACACTGATAATAAGATAACTAATAGCTACAAGCCTACTTCGTACCAATATGTTACCTATGAAGAAATGACGAAAGTGTAAAATTTTTTAATGATTTTTTATAATTTAATTTAATTTTGATTATTATGGGCAAATGTTTTAAATAAAATCCCTAAAAAATCATTCAATTTGTCTCTTTTTCCCTTCAATTGACTACAAAATGATGTTATTATAAAATAAATTGGTTTGTATTGAACAATATATCAATATCAATATATATATATATTAAATTTTTTTTTGTTCCAGTATCCTTTGTTATAATCTCCACCACTAGTGGTAAATGAGGGTATACTTAGTTTGTCATTTCGTGTGAAACTATTTTATTATTCGTTTTAAAATGGGCTAAAAAATGGCTAAGAGCTTTTTTTTTTTTAAAAAAAAAACACATTTAAATTCAATAACAAAACAAAAATAATTCATTTAAAGTTGATGACGATGAAATTGTAAGTTAAGATCAATTTGTTAAATAAGAATAAACGTAAATTAATATTAAAAAATGATATCATCAAAAAATTCGATGTCGTTATTGTTCATCCCATAGGAATCACTCATTAGTTTTAAATAATCATAAGCTTTAAATAATTTGAGTCCAGATCTACAATAAAAACAAGTAAGAAAGTATAGTCGGTTAAACCCGACTTTATGATACTCTACACCACTTTAGAACCTTTGTACCATATTTTATCAAATAATCTCTAAATTTCGACCTGTACTTTGTGCACAAGGTTTACATGGACAGCCAGCCAGCCGGACAAACATCGTTAATTCGACTTAGAAAGTGATTGTGAGTTAATCGGTATACGTAAAGGTGGGCAAAGGACCATTATTTTAAGGTGTTACAGACATCAGCACAAACGCATAGTACCCTCTCCACTATTGTGGTGGTGGTATAAATATCGTATTGTTATGGTAAAAATATTTACCTAATTGATAAAATCGAATTAACGGTTGCTTAATGTAACCTATTTCTCAATTTACTTTTTACGATGTTTACTTGGCTAAACACCCTCTCTACTTCAGCATTAGACCATGGAAGTGAGAGCAACTTTATTGTCAATTCTGAAACTTCTAAAACAATTTTGTTACCGCCTGCATCCCTTAATTGAAATATTTGCAACCAGAAAGAAACAGCGATGTTGATCCATTTTATAAATTTAATAGTGGAATACTGTTTCTTTATTTTGAAAGATGTTTTAGCGTCATAGTTCATAGCGATTTTCAACATTTGTAAAAGTTGTGCTTTAAATTAAAAGCGTTTTAATTGTTCAAAATGTTTATTTTACTTTTATAAATTTTTATAATAAAATAAAAAAACCGCAAAAAAATTTTATGGCTAAACAAGTTGAAAAATGACAACAAAAAAATGGATAAAGGCTAAACTCATTTTTTAATGGCTAAACAGGGTGAAAAATGGCTAAATCTAGCCACTAAATGGCTAAATTGGCAACACTGAATATTGGTGTCAAATGGTTACTAGTTCTCTTTAAGGCCGTTATACTCCATCCCACAAAAGTCTTAAGTATTTTACGAAACCATTATTATATATGTATACAGAAATCTATAATGCCTTGATATGAGAGTTGCGATGCCCACTTTTCCAATTGAGTCTACTGAGCTATAAATTCCATTGTTGCACACTGTTAGGCCATATTTATTACAAAATATTTCAGGTTTATCACAGGTTAATAAAACGAAGTTTACTAATCAAAAATATTTGTTAATGAATATGGGGGTACAGTACACGATCGGAAATTCGATTCGAATTTCCGAATTATTCGAATTTCTGGACGGTTTTTTTTTACAAAAATTTGGATAAATTTGACCATAAAAATATAAAAAATTATGCTTTTTTAATTTTAGTTTATTTAACATAAAAACTATAAAAAACTTAACGAAATATAACAAAAAATAACAATTCAGTTCACCAAAAACTGACTTTTACAGCCTGTTCGTCGATTTCGAACGTTAACGTTCGCATAGAAAATTATATTTAAAACAAAAACAAAATTCGACGATTTGTTTTTGTTTTAAATGTAATTTTCTATGTGAACGTCAACGTTCGAAATCGACGAACAGGCAGTTAAACTCTAACAACATCAAAAAGATCTGTAAATCATCTTTTAAAATGGGATTCCTTTTTATACCCTCCACCACAATTAGTTGTGAAGAGGGTATATTCAGTTTGTCATTCCGTGTGAAACTTTTTTACTATTCATCTCAGACCCTATAAAGTGTATATATTATGGGTCCTTGAGTAATTTTAAGTCGATTTAGCCATGTCCGTCTGTCTGTCCGTCTGTTGAAAACACGCTCACTTTCGAAAAACTCAAAAGAAATCAACAAACTTGGTGTCAAATTGCTTGTAGTTATCCTAAGCAGTTTGGGATTGAAATTCAGCAAAATCGGTTCAATAGGATCTGAGCTATGAATCAAAATGTGGAACCACCACCTAAAAAAATTGATAATTTTGTTACAAAAACTAACATAAATGGTGGAAAAATGCACAGAATGATATAAGATTTCGCAACAGTTCGTTTTATGTAACTGGAAATCACGCTGTAAAATTTCTTGAAGATCCGTCCATGATTTACCCTAGGCCCCATATAAGCCCTACTCCCGGAAAACAGTATATTAAGCCTAAAACCCTAACTAACAATGCTATCATTACAAAATTTTGGCAAGTCACAGTTATATAGGACTAGAAATTAAACTGTTAAGTTTCGTGAATATCGGTCCATAATTTACCATAGGCCCCATATAAAACCTACTTCCGGAAAAAAACTTAGTACGCCTAAAAACGTAAAAAATAATGCTATCATAACAAAATTTGGTACATCAAAGTTTTATTGGACAAGAAATAAAATTGTTTTATTTCGTGAAGATCGGTCCATAACTTACCCTGGGCCCCATATAAACCCTACTCCCGGAAAACAGTTTAGTACGCATAAAACCGTAAAAAATAACGCTAGCGTAACAAAATTTGGTACGTCACAGTTTTTTAGGACTATAAATGATACTGTGAAATTTCGTGAAGATCGGTACATAATTTACCCTAGGCCCCATAGAAACCCTACTCCCGGAAAACAGTTCAGTACACCTAAAACCATAATTAATAATGCTATCATAACAGAAATTGGTACGTCACAGTTTTAAAGGACTAGAAATGACGCTGTGAAATTTCGTAATGATCGGTCCATAATTTACCCTAGGCCCCATATAAACCCTTCTACCGGAAAACAGTTTGGTTGCCTTAAACCATAATTAATAACAAATCGTCACAGTTTAAGATAATAATAAAATCATACAGATATTACTCCTTAAACATTCGAACTGTCGGTGGAGGGTATCAAAGATTCGGCACAGCCGAATATAGCACTCTAACTTGTTTACTTTGTATTTGATTAAACTAAACTGTCAAAATTTTAGTGTTTACAATAAAAAGAAAAAAACCACTCGGAAATTCGAATTTTGGATACTAATTTCAGAGCGCCAAATGTAATGAAATTACTGATTCGAATTTCTGGAAAACGTCTGTAACCGTCCTCCAAATATAGAGAAAACTTCGCAGGGGAGGCATCAAGCCCTCTTCTAAAATTCAGCCCAATATTTGGCGGATATCTTGTGTATTATAACCAAGTAATTTGTTTAAAATTTATGAACTTATCAAAAAGTAATTTCAATTTTTGAGAATACAAAATTTTAATTTCAAAAGATTTTGTTATTCATGCTTAATTCCCAGTTTTTATTATTGATAAAAACACTTGAAATTTATTGTTGATGGGATAAGCTATTCCTATGCGCATTTCACTGGTTGCTTTGGCCAGATCATCAGGAAACTTTATCCATAAAGATTTTAGAAAAACTAAAGATATTAAACCAAATAAAACTGTTAAACGTATAAGACTTATAGCAACAGTTCTACTTGTAATAATATCAAAGTTTAAACAAAACACATCAACAATAAACAGTGGGTTCATCTCATATTACATTCCCCACTACAATTAGTTGAAATTCTCTCAACATTAATTGTAGTTGTAAGTAGGTTAAGAAAAACAAAATAAAAACAACAACAACTTACAAAAGATGTTGTATAGGAAAAGCTTATCCAATCAACAATAAATTTCAAGTGTTATTATCAATAATAAAAACTGGGAATTAAGCACGAATAACAAAATCTTTTGAAATTAAAATTTATGAACTTTTAATGTAACAGTTCTCCAGATCTAGGGTAATTCATATTGTCCTTGTATGGGAGGTGCCCCGCCCACTTGTAATTTTATACATATTAAAGTTTCAGGGAAATCAGTTGAAAAGTTAAGGAGTCTATAGGGAACAAACAAAAACATACAAACAAACGTATCTTCATATTTACATAGTATATAGATAGAAGAAGAAGACCACATACAATTTAAAAAAAGACATACAGTAAAAACATCAAAACTTAGTTCATTCTAAAACATGATATTAAATTTAATGTTAGATGGCCTGCAAAATTCAAAAACTAAAAACAGAAACAAAAAAGAAAAACAATTTAAGAGGATGTTTATGTTTTTTTTGCTTCCTTATTATTAACCCAATCCTGGTAATAAATTGCTGAACATTAGATAAATATAAATAGCCGAAAATAAAAAATACTAAAAAAAAGAACTTCCTCAGAGTAAGTTCAGTTAAGTAAAAAGAGTCTATTGGATGGTTGATTGATTGATTTGTCAAATTTTTATGTAACAATCAAGTGTTGGCAATTTAGCCACATAAAAACTTATTGAAGCCAGATATAAAGAATGGTTAAATATGTTGTGAGCTTGATTGTGAGTTTTTGTTTTTTTTTTTTTTTTTTTATTTATAAAGTTCAAGTAGTTTGCTTGTATTCCGTTTTGTAATTGGTTGTTAGAGCAGCACGTAGAACATAGTTATAGCACTTGCTATTGCTTGTAGCAATTTTATTAGGGGAAAATTGATTGCACGGAATTTTAGATATTAAAGCATGTGCTAGTAGACCGAAATGATTGATATTGAAAAAAATACTTCTTATACTGCTTTAATATTATCAAAATTACTGTAATTGCAATTTTACTTAAGAGTTTAATGGGTATTAACAAGGTTGATCAGCCACTGTCAAATATGAGTAGGTAGATTCTTTCAAAATATTTTTGTAACTAACGCAACTACAATTTGGTTTTAGATGCGTTACATGAAGCTTGTATATTCCCCTTATATTTTAAATACTTTGGGCCATGTCACAGAGAACAATTCCGTTCGGAATTGGAAAAAACATATTTGTTTGTTGATGGAAAGTGTATTTTGATAGTTTTATGGCCTTTCGGATACAGACAACTCCCATACCGTTCATGAAAACAAAAATGGTTTCATTCCGAAACATTTTATCGCCATTTTCTGAAGCACCAAATACGGAATGAATTCCGTTTCCGAACGGAATTGAACTCTGTGACATGGCTGTTTATTTACTTTAACTATTTCATTTATTTATATTGTTTAAAGAAATTTTTCTTACATACTTCTAGAAATTTAAAAAAGAGCATTTGAATTTGTTCTTTATCATACTTATATGCCCAAAAGTAATTTATAACAACTTATTTTTTTACTGGTATCTGAACTGTTGACCCTGCAGCTCGTCAGATTATTTTTGAAGCAGAAATGTCTCTATTTGTACAACTTAGTAACTCAGGAAAGTTATATAAATATCATCAACAATTTCTCTTCTAATTTTTGAATATTCCAAATTGAGCATAAGCTTTATTTTAAACAAATCATTATATAAAATGAACATTTTAAATTGTACCAAATAAGTCGTGGCAGTACCAGTGCTGTTAGATGTGGCGATTTTTTGCCAAACGTAGCAATTTATAAACCTATTTGGCGATGAAGTTTTGTGTTTGGCGACATGGCGGTTTTTTGACGAAATTAAAAAAAGTTGAAGATTATTTTGGCGTTTTCTAAAACGCATTTTACCTTCTATTTTTTCTTATTAATATGAAAAATATGAGCACGGGTAAATATTTTCTTTGAATTTTTAACAAATTTTAAAATTGCAATACAATTGCGATTGTTTTAGATGATAAAGTAAAAAAAAAAAAATTAATTAATGGCGAAATTAAATCACCTAAAAAACTTTGCATTGATATCATTAATAGTATGAAGCCTATTTCACAATGTTTTTTGATTCGAATTTCTACAAAAGATATAGAATCATAAGTTTGTTTTACACATTAGTTAGCAAAGATGTAAAAGAATCATTCATTTTTGAATTAATTCGTGAATCATTTATGCACTGATTTATGAAATTTGAATTAATTCTTTTCACACAAAAAAATTAATTGAATGAAATTTGAGTCAATTCATTTGAATTGGGCAAAATGAATTGCTATTAATTTTTAACTCAAATAAATTGGTAAAATGAATTGCAATTCATTTCCAATTAATTTGAATTGAATTGACTTTGAATTAATTTAAATGAGTTAGACAAAATGAATTGCAATTAATTTCCAACTCATTTGAATTGATTTTGAATTAATTCAAATGAGTTAATGCTCAGGCAACTCCTTACTAATTCAAGTCATACTCTGCCGTTACCTGTTAATTACGGTACATCATTAGAATTTCTATTCTTATTATTTTCTATGCCTTTCGACGATTATCTCGTACTAGGTGATATCCGAAATGAGTGTAATGCTGTCTGATATAATAAAATGAGTTAGATAACAAAACGGGAGTAAAGGCTCAGTTAGCCGGGAGTAACAGTAACGTTGAAAGTCAGCTGATTCATTTTGTTGTATGTAAAGCAATTAGAACGATTACAGTTAGCAGTAAGATGTTACGTCTCAATCTGTAAGAAATAGATTGGTCTTACTTTTACGGTTAGGTTACTGTTACTATTACTCCCGGCTAACTGAGCCTTAATGCTTCTTCACATTTACTTACAGTAGTATTTTTTCAAAATCAATTCAAATGAATTGGAAATGAATTGCAATTAATTTTTTCTTACTCATTTGAATAAATTCAAAGTCAATTTAATTAAAATGAATTGGAAATAAATTCCAATTAAAAATGATTTGCAATTCATTTTGCTAAATTCAAATGAACTGACTCAAATTTCATTCAATTCATTTTTTGTGTGAAAAGATTTAATTCAAAATTTAGCTAATTCGTAATGAATTAAAATCAAAAATGAATGAGTCATTTACATCTCTATTAGTTAGAATATTGAATAAAAAATATTAATTTAAAATTTATGAAAACCCTGATTTTATATGAAATCGAAAACGAATCTCGGTTAGATGACAATTTTTAAAAATTATTCATGTAATAAAATTCTTTCTTTACAAGACCAAGTTGACTTTAAGTATTTCAATCCAATTCCAAATATCCAATTTGAATATAACTTTTAAGTCATTTATCCTTCTTGTTGAAGTTAGATTATGTTTCGATGAAAATCTTATACAAAATTTTACCATATTCTGAGTTACTTTCACAAAGAAAATCACGCTTTTAAAACTGATTTTTTTTTGCATCAAACTTACTAATTTTGCACACTTGTTAAAATTAATATTTTTGCAAGATTAAATTACTTGATCTCAAATGTTCTAAGTTTTAATCTCTTTAGCCTTGTTATGACAATCGCACGATTTAAAATCGCTATAAGCCAGATCTATTTACGATGTTTGAAAACTCATGCGTTTTGCTTGCGATCTGCCATAGTTTCTTACAAATATTCAAGTTCACTTCAGCATTTAGATAACACGTTAAAAATACTATAGTATACAGACATGTCACAGAGTACAATTCCGTTCGCAATCGGAATTCAATCCGTATTTTTGTGCTTCGAAAAATGAAGAAAAAATTTGCGATGAAAGTAAAAAAAACTGGCAACACTGGATAGTACCACGGTACCACTGATGTTGACCGTACGGTAATTGAATTAGTGCTGGTTCCCACAGGTCAAGTTTACTTGAACAGTTTTATTTAAATTTTCTTTTGAACTTGCGTTCACGTTCATGCACAAAATTAATTTTTGTTTTCTTTTCCATCAACTTTGTAGCTATTTATTATATTACGGATGAAAAAAGAAAAGAAAAATACAAAACTGACTGGTACGGTCAAGTATGTACCCCTTTCCATTCTCTTTACCCCTCTCTCCTAAAAGCTCAAGACTTGAAGAGTCAAACTTGACCTGTGTGAACCAGCACTTACCCTTTTCTACGGTAATTTTGAGCACCAAAAGGTAATTTCATTTAAAATACGATACTTTGAAGAAATTTGGATTTTGGATACAAACATATATGTACTTACATATGTATGTATGTAGTTTTTATAATTTTAACTTTTGAGAAGTTTAAAAATAGATAAATTGCAAAAATAAAAGTTAAGATCACTGCGTGGTACAACCTAGGTCTTTACTACAAATACATACAAACAAAAAAGAAAAGCGCAATCCATCTCCAGCCTGAAAGAATCAAAAAATTTCGTTAGTCGCTAGCACACGCAGAGAAAAAATATGGTTGGGCATGGTTACGGCAACAACACTTTGTTTATTGTAACAATATATTGTTGTGGTACACAAATAATTGTTATTTTTATTTAATATCAACAATGTTATAGTTACTGTAAACATATCAATGTTTATCGCAATCATAAATTTGAGTATTGTTGACCGAAAAATATTTATTTTTCTAACTAAATTATGATAACTTTCAAAACATATTGTATTACCCACAACCATATCATGATATTTAATATCCGTAACATGATAACTTTCTATACATTTATCATATTATGTTTAAGATGCAATCAAACTATTTTTACTCTAAAAATATTATGCTAGCGCCATTTGTAAAATTATTTTGAATCAGTTGTGTCGTTTGTTTTATATGTGAGCGGTAAAACTAGATAAATTACCATAAAAAACAATAAATTTAAAGAAATTAAAATAATTAATAATTAATAGTGCAAAATATCGTAGTAAAATCCAACAACAAATATTGAACTCCGCTATTTTATTTACATCAAGAAAAATTGTAAAAAGTCACAAAATGAAAAATCGAAACATAAAAGTTTTAATTTATTTTGTATTGTTATGACATTTATTAAAGGAGATGTATCGTAATATGATTGCTTTTAAATATATTATGATTAACATGAGGATAATATGATTAATTTCTAAGCTTATTATGATTAACATGATAATAATATGATTGCTTCTTAACTTATTATTATTTACATGACAATAATATGATCCCTTCTTAACTTATTGATTAACAGAATAATAATATGATTAAGGGAAAAATATTATGATGTAATTTTACGAATATATTTAGCCATAATATGATTCAATAATAATCTCAATATGGTGACTACAATCATGAATCTTATCATAATATGTTGCTCTTAGAATATGTTTACCACAACCATGTTTTTTCTTTGCGTGCAGAGAGCATTAAGAGATGAAAAAAGTGACGTAAGAAAAATGCCCAAATCATTTGCGCGGGCGCTTTCGAAGAAATAGAGATCGTGTAACCCCCAAGTAGGCACATTAATTAGGATTAATTTACGGCTAATTTAAAAAAAAATATATGTTTATTTTATTGTTTTAAGGTAACATTTTGTTTATGCTAACACATTGCCTTAACGAGCCATCGCTATGATTAAGCAACAAACAATATCTTGTACAAACATAAATTTGGCTTATGAAGACTGCTGTTGCCGATGTTTTGTTCTTGTTCAAGCATTTGTCTGAACAACGATGTCTAACATCACTGTAGTATTGGCATACAAATAAATGCCATTTTGATTGGTATTGTAGCTGCTTAGATGAATTGTCGTGCCAAACGTTTTAACCACATCAATTAATTTATTATTAATCTGCCAAAGTTTTTTTTATTGTGGATGGGGTGGGGTGGGGTGTAAAGGGCGCCACACACGACTACAGTATGCATGTGCAATCAAGTGATTGTGTCAGTCGATGGACCGAGTATGTGCTTGGAATTGCTGTAGCGATTCCAAGACAGGGTTTCATATTTTGCTAATGGTACAATTTAATTTGCTCAGTTGAGAAAAGTTGTCAAATAGTAAACACCAAAAAAGCGGTGAAAAGTACTCATTAATTACCATTCGAACTGCAGGGTGCAAACAATTGCAATTTTGTTTGAATGTTACATGTTCATATGTTTTTGAGTTTAATAGTTAAGTCATCACTTGATGACTTTTTCCCCAAGGCATGCTTCAATAATTAAAGCAATAAGCTAGTGAGATAAAAAAATAGTATTTTTTTAACAAACACTTAAAATCGACAGCATAAAAAATGCTACAAGAGATAATAGCAAAAAAAAAAAAATGTTTTGGGTATCTTAAAGGCAGAAGAGAAAATAAAAAATAGAAACAAATAAAACTGAATGCAATAAATGCAGTCAGCCATTGTTAGAAACATTTAATAGTTCAAGAGTATTCACATCAGCTACGGTTGTCTAACGATTAGCCCATTATCAAGGCCAAAATGTTAAAGATGGTTTTGGGGAAAATATATAAAAATAACCTCAGGCAATACTTTGTTATCTGGTATACATTCACACACATCCTTATTTCACTCAGTGCTAAGCTAACTGGGGAGTACCAGAGATGATAAATGAAAAAACCAATATCGTACCAACGAACTTTTAAAATAGTACTTTTTCGGCCCACATAGTACTAAATCATTTTGTTATACATTTTTAATTTTAATTTAATACAAAAAAAACAAAAGGTACTTAAAATTAATTTGCTTGTAAAATTGTAAATAGCGCTTGTAAAATCTCCTTTAAAATAATTCGGAGTAAAATAATAACTCTGTTCCATCTTGTTGACGAATATTTGAAAATATTATGAATTCGTTGCAAAATAATCTTGAATTGAGATGTTGTCGTCTTTTCTACTATGTAGAACTATGAACAAGTGCAAAAATCTATTCACAATAGCGGAGTTCAGTGTTTGGTGCAAATGGTCTTGCAAAGGAGCAAATGCAAAATATCATAGCTGTTTTGTAAAATACAACAACCAAAAATCGAGTTTCCCTTAGATTTCATAAAAAAGCTACGACATTTTGCATTTTCGCAAAAGTATTTGCAACAAAAACTAAACTCCGCTTATATTCATTGGACGAGTTGCCATTTGATATCAATTATAAATAGGTTTGAAAAGTTTGGAAATAGTACCAAATGAGTCACGGGGGTACCAGCGTACTTTTTAGTTTTGAATTGTACCAAAAAAAGTACAATTGTACCAACTTTATCAACCCTGGGGAGTACATACTCAACTTATTCAAGTACTTTTAATACTCTCGTAGTCATACATATTTCGGAGTAAATGTAGGTGGGTGTTGCTGTATTAGAAGAGTGTGTATATTGGGTTTTATTTCTAGTTCCACTGCATTGATGTTGTTAATGGGGGAGTGTGTAAATTGTGTTGTCTATGGGTTTAGCAACATGTTGATCATCTCGTAAAACTTCTGACTTTTTATGTATATTGGTTGTTGTTTGCTGCTGTCATTTTGTGGTTTGGGAATTCAAATCTATTTGGTATTTATTCCTTCTGTATGTTTTTTTTCCAGATTTGTGCAAATGGTAAACAAAAAATATTTAATCTTGCAAAAAAGAGATAAGAAAATATTAAAATTACAATCAAATTGAACTTTAAACTATTTTCCACTTGTCTGTCATAAAATGTTTCTTGAAGTTAATTGCCTGAAATAAAACCATTCTTAAAATTTTTTTTAAAAAAAGTTTCAGAAAAGCGTAAATGCTGATGTTCATACTTATGTATGTTTCTCTTTAGATTAAAAAGCATAAGAATTATTGGTTGAGTTCTAACTTGACATGCCTAAGCCTTTGAATCCTTATAAATTTTTTTAAATGGAATTTTAAAAATGATTTGGCAAAATGTTTGAATTCCTGCTTTACACTTTTCCTTATAATTTGAGAGCATGAATGGTGGAATTATTGATTTATTAATATTTTTACTTTGTAGGGGAAAATCCTTAACATTTTATAGCCTTTTTTGAAAGAGCTTTTAAGAAAGATTTAGTAAAATATTTAAATTTCTTCTTCACAATTTCTTGTTAACCTTCATCACCCCAAAGCTCAACTTAAATCCCATGCGGGTGATGGCGAGTGTGTTAAACTGACTTTGGGGAAGGGAGTTTTGATTTAAATGCCCATCAAATATTAATTTCTAGTAAATGAACAATATGAACAGTTGAAGTATATAAACTTAACTTTTTTAAATTCCTAAGAAAATATCCAAAACTTTGTGAATAATTTTAAAGATCACTTTTTTCTTTCCAATTTTATTAAACGTTGGCATTCATTAAAATTTAGATTAAAGTTTGGAAACATGTTTTGAAAATAATATCTTTTAAATGCTAAAAAAAATTTGCTCTTTCTAGAGCATTTGTCATAATTTTTTTTTTAGAACTTTACGTCCCAGCGTCATCACTTCTTTTTGGATATTTGACTTAAGCTATTTAATGGTTCTTGACTAACTTTACATAAATATTAGCTGTCAGATTCATTTGGTCACGACTTTGTTGAAATTTTGTCACATAGAGTGAATCCATGTCAAACCATTAAGTCGTTCGGCATCATCAACTTCGAATTGAATGAAATTCAACACAAATGTTGTATGTTATTGGACTTTAACAAAACATAAATTTTCAGACCCCAGATTCTTTCGGCTTCCGAAATATGACGTCATAAAAGATGTGAAAAATGTGAAAAAACACAAAAGTCTCCTAACAAAAGGGGATAGAACTCTTCAACTACGCAAGATAATTTAGTTTTTTTTTGGTATCGTTTTAAAGGTGAAAGTGCACCCTTTAAAATGATAGGCATTTTGTGTTTTTTTAAGAAGAGGTCAATGGTAAATTTTTGGGGTCTTGAGTTCAAAGGTCCATATCTGGAAAAGTATATTTTTTAAAATTCTTAAAAAAATATATGTTAAGTATTATACCCTCTTCAACATTTGCAGAAAATTTAAAGGTGGAGACTCTATTGGTGTCAGAGTTATATACCAGAACGTGATTCTAAGTATGTTTTGTGTTCAAAAATCCCTTGTTGTTGTTGTATTTTAATTATTTTTTTCAGTATATCTGGAGAACGGCAGGAGCCAAAGTTTCCAAATTTAGTACACAAATTTGAGTTATCAATACACACCATCTCACAAAATGTGGTCGGGATTGGAGAAGTGGGCGGGGTACCTCCCGTACAAAAAATATCAAAATTATTTGTATCTGAACCGATTTTTCCGAGTTTTTCAGAGAATATTTTCTACTAAAGATTTCCGATCTTTTGATATATACGGCGTAACCATAGGTCATATGACAGTCCAAAGATTCAGGTTTTTATACAATTTTTGATATTTCTTGTACGGGAGGTACCACGCCCACTTCTCCAATCCCGACCACATTTTGCGGGATGGTGTGTATTGATAACTCAAATTTGTGTACTAAATTTGGAAACTTTGGCTCCTGCCGTTCTCCAGATATACTGAAAAAAATAATTAAAATACAACAACAACAAGGGATTTTTGAACACAAAACATACTTAGAATTACGTTCTGGTATATAACTCTGACACCAATAGAGTCTCCACATTTAAATTTTCTGCAAATGTTGAAGAGGGTATAATACTTAACATATATTTTTTTAAGAATTTTAAAAAATATACTTTTCCAGATATGGACCTTTGAACTCAAGACCCCAAAAATTTACCATTGACCTCTTCTTAAAAAAACACAAAATGCCTATCATTTTAAAGGGTGCACTTTCACCTTTAAAACGATATCAAAACAAACTAAATTATCTTGCGTAGTTCAAGAGTTCTATCCCCTTTTGTTAGGAGACTTTTGTGTTTTTTTCACATTTTTCACATCTTTTATGACATCATATTTCGGAAGCCGAAAGAATCTGGGGTCTGAAAATTATGTTTTGTTAAAGTCCAATTACATACAACATTTGTGTTGAATTTCATTCAAATCGGAGGTGATGATGCCGAAAATGCCATTTTTTCGTGATGGTTTGACGTGTTTTAACTCCATAGTGTTATTTATAAATTATAATAAAAAAGTTCAAATAACAAGAACACTTACATAACTAAAAAAGGTTCCCCTGAATTTCAAATATTTTTCTAGAATTTTTCCCCGAATAGAATTCTTATATTTCAAATATATATTTTTCTTTGTTTCCCCAAAATTTATACGGATTTCTCATTGCGATCTTTTCGAAATACATGACAATTTTAAAAAGATATTATTGAAAATTATTTTTTAAACACTTCAGGCATTTAAAGCATTCTATCTGATCAACTAACATGATATGCATGCCCAATTGCAATAATGGCTGACCTTTTGCAACAAGATGTTCAACATGGATTTTTTTTTTTGAAAAGATTCCAAACAGAATTCAAATACTCTGTAAACCTTTAAGACGAATTGGAAGCTACAAAAGTTCAATGAGTAAGGCAACCGACTTAAAGTAAAGTCAATGCATATGAAATAGAAAATACAGATACAAATACATCTAGGTATATGAAGTTGCTTATAGATACCTGTAGTTCTGATGATTTTAAGGTGTATTTATATATATTTATATACATATATGTGACAGTTTCAGTTAAAACTGACCTATTGGAATTAAATGAGTTTTGGAGAAAAACGATTTTGAAGTTAACAAGTTAATTTTTTTTCTTATCAAAGGTGTATTTTAAAGCTTACTTATGACAAAAGCAATGCAGTTAAAAAACTCGATTTTTTCATCCATATGTCCCTTTGAACTGAAACTGACATATATATAAGTTATAGAAATTACAACAACAACACACAAGAAGGTAAAACGATTTGCTTGTTGAGTGTATAAACAACAGAGCAAGCAGAAAAACATACATTATTTTTGAACTCTTCACAGAAAAAATTGAAAATCGACTTTAATTAAACAATACACCCGGAGAAAAAACATGTTTAAATATGGTCACCTCAAACAATACTATTTAAAAAAAAATTAAGCATATTATGTTTGATTTGACCATATTATTGTCACCGACAACCATATTATGGTTGAATTAGTCCTCCATCAAGAAGCCACAACCATATTAAGGTTGCCTCCAAACATGTTATAGTTAATAATAACTAAAATATGTTTAACACTTACAGTAGCATGGTTGGTTTTAAACCATAGCATGTTACACTTGAAACAGAGGAGAATATTATTGTTGTTTCGAAACAAATTATTGTCATATAAAACCATGACATGTTTAGAGGCAACCATAATATGATTGCGGCTTCTTGATGATGGACGAATTCAAAAATAATATGGTTGTCGGTGACAACAATATGGTTAAATCAATACATATATGCTTAAAATTTTCTTTAAAAATAGTATTGTTAGGATGACCATATTTAAACATGTTTTTTCTCTACGTGTACAGTTATGCCTTCGGTGAAGTGTATAAATATCACTAGTTCATGGACGGTCATCAGAATCGTCGGGCTATCACATTTATTCTCACACACTCTTATGTGTGTGTATCCATATGTATTAAGTGTATGCACTTTAGGGGCACTTTGAGGGATTAAACCATAAAACTGCAATGATTGAATATTAGATAGAAAACTATAAAGGGGTTCTTCTTGCAAAACATCTTCTAAGAGTGTGTTAAAGTGCCTGAGTTTGGCAATAATGTTTGTACAGTTGCTGGTTGCAACATTTGCAAAGGATGTTCCAAAGCATATGTAAGTATGACTACTTAGTTACGTTCTTAACAAAAGTACAAAACAAAAAATATAAAAAAACATATGCAAAATAACAAAAAGGATATTTAAAAAAATGTGTATAATTGCAATTGAAAGCTATACACCAGATTTCTTACAACTTCAAAGCTTTTGTCTAAAGCTTAAGAGTTCAACTTTTTTTAAATTATATCTTCCTTTGGTACACCCTTTCTTTCAGTACCATTCTTTATATTTCTATGGAATCAGTACTATTCTACAATCGCACATTAAAACACACAAATATCCTTATGTTCCATACAATCCATGCAAATTGACTACAATTGCATGTAATTTTTTTTTGCAACCAACAACCATAAGTTGAAATTTATTGAAATGTAAATATAAATTAATGTGGGTGTGCAAAAGTTTTATATATTTACATTTCTGTTTTATTTTTATTTCTTGTAAAAGAAATGTACCCAACAATTTAAGAAGACATTTTTCAAATCAAATATAAATTTATATTTTATTTGTTCCAGTAGACCGACCAGTAACATATTTTTATGGCTTTATGGTGTTTGTAAAACAAATAAAAATGTATAATTTACTGATAGAAATGCATATAAAATAATTTGAGTAAGAAAAACATCAGAGTCTGGTTTAACGAAAAAATAGGAAATATTAAAGTTTACATCGTCTGTTGAGACAAAATCATAGAGAAAATGGAACTAACACCAAACTTTTAACGTGACAGTTTAAAAGTTGACGGAATTGGTTCTAGTTCCCTCACTTTATATGATTGGAACGTACAACTTTTACATGGTGACAACCTAGGCCCCTTTTTGACACTTTGTAAAAATAAAAAACATTTCGGTTATAAAAATGCCTGTCGCAGATATTGTCCCGAGTGAACCGTGTTAATATGATTGATCCGCTTCATATAAAGTAATAGAACCAGATATAATCAGCCACTGCCCTCACAAAGTCCAGTCACATGACTAGCTTTGTATCAATTGCCTTTCCGATGGAGTACATACATTTTAAACACATTATCACCAGTTAAGTCATGCCATGTCATGTTTTCACCCACCACAATTCGTTCCTCTTAATTATTATAGCGGAGTTCAGTTTTAGTCTTGCAAAAGTGCAAATGCGAAATAACGAAGCTCTTTTGTTAAATCCAACAACAAAATAAACAAAGTTTCCATTAGATTTCATTAAATTGCTACGATATTTTGCATTTGCTCTTTTTTTTAATTTCCTAAGCTAATCCCGCGAAGCTCTACGCTTGTCTGCAGGAAAGAAACCAGAGGCTCTGGAGGGAATCGAACTCGCAACTTCGGCGCTGATAGATTAGCTCGCTACCGGCTAGCCTACCGGGGTAAGCCCAATCGATACAACTTTTCTGCAGTAAATGCTGTTATAAAATGTAAATCAATTGATTGAAAGTCTGTGTAAGGCAAGACTCCGTCCTGCAGAAAAATATAGTTTCATTTATTAATGTCTCAAAGAATGGGTAATAATGCCTTTATGCTACTGGCAGTTTACGACCACGATCTTACCCTCAAAGAAGTAAGAACCTGTTATTTAATTTACCAATAAATCGCATGTGTTGGGCAGAATCAAAACTTTTGGAGAATATGACTGCCGTTTCTTAGTAGAGCATAGGGCCCCACAAATCTTCTTATACCAGACTCTTGCGAAATATTTGGCTGATCTCATTCCATGTGTAGTTTGCTGATTGCAGGTCCGCTGTAGACCTTTTACACGTTATAGCACGTGCAGCAACACGAAGACCATTTTCTGAGTGTTCCACTGACTGCTTGTCGTGCAATGTTGTTATTTGGCCTTCTAAGTGGTCTACTCCAACAAAAGCAAAGATTTTGTTCTCCACGTTCAGCAGATAAACGTACCGTATGCGATTTGACCACGATATGCTTACAATAGTTATGCTGTAAGCATTTGTTCGAAAAGGTTCGAAGGCGGTGTTCAGTTAGTGTGTTCTTTTCTAGATTTCGCAACCGTAAAACAGGATAGACTTGACGTTTGCAGTGTTTATGCTTAGCTTAGTTCTTGCTGGTAGTTGCCGAGTTCTCCAAATAGGTCGGAGCATACCTAATGTAGCTTTTGCCTTATTTGTAAGCGCTGTAATGTCTTCATCAACGTCCCAACATATTTAACTACTTCGTTATCCAGGGGCCTAATTACCGCATTCGATATCGAGTAAGCTATTGTATCGAGTAAACTATCGTATTTTCCTGCGTACGATAGACACTGACGTATCGAATGAAAACTAGAGAGAAGTAATGTCCTTTGTTACTCGATATCGAATGCTATCATCTCAAATTACGATACATTTCATTCGATATCGAGAGTCATAATACCAAAATAAAAAATTTCGATCAATTTTGCTCGATATCGAATGCGGTAATTCGGCCCCAGACTTATGCGAGGTGAAGAATTTGCGGGAAAGCCACCAGGCATTATCTTAATCTTAGAAATAATAATTTTTATCCCAACTGCACGAGACTTAAACCCAATGGCTTCAATATTTTTCTGTAGGCGTTCTGGCTCAGAAGACATATTTACGTCATCGGCATTTTCTTTGTCCTCAAGATGCTTAAAGGGTGTCTTTCCGTCGTCATTATTTCGTCGATAACGAAGTTGAAAAGTATTAGCGACAAGATATATCTTCCCTCACACCAGTGGAAACCTCAAACGCATAAGACAATTTACCGTAGTTTACTATTCGGCATTTAAAACACGTGTACATGGCACGGATTAAATAAAGAATTTTCGGTAGCATTCTGCGCCTCTTCAAAATCCTGGATAGACACCGCCTGTTGGCACCCTCGAAGGCCTTCATAAAGTCGATAAATGCCAAGTAAATAGGACGCGGAACTCAAAGCATTGCTCCAAAACTATTCTCACTGGGTTGATGAGATCAATACAAAGCCGATTCTTCCTGAAACAAAAATGATTCTTTTTAAGGATTACAATATTCGGGTCAATATTATGCGAAGTTTGCTCGGTATTGGAAGTGGTGTTATTCCATGATGGTTGTTTCATTCCTTAGGGTCACCATTTTTATGTATTTTTACCAGTATACACTCATTCCGAAGAGGCTGACAGAGCCTCTTCTTGCCATATTCTATGTAAATGCCCAATCATTATGTGTTTAAGTTGGTTTAAGCAAATGTGCGAATACATGTAAATTATATGAGGCAAACCATATTGAACTTAAGGAAACTTTTTGCTAATTTTAATGAAACTGTCATTTCGTTAAGCAAGGTGCGAATCTAATCGCACATTCCGTACGGAATCAAATGTTTTTTATTTTGTTTTTGTTTTCTTAAGTACCTACATTTGAGAGACTTTTTGTTAATTTTTGACAGTAGGTTAAGCAAGGCTATGCATATTATGGTTGAGCCTTAAGAATGGGTGACGATCATTCCATATCGCATAGAAGTATCACTTCAGAAGGGGGCTGGTTGTGCTTAAGAGTTTTAATGGCGTCGTTTACCAACGAATGTGATGTCGGTGTTTGTTACAGTATGCATTTCCATAGTTGTGAATGCAATTGGTACGTTAAGAGTTGACTTTAAAGCTGTTCATTCGGATTTTCAAGGAAAGTTTTATTGCTGGTCAAGTTGGGGCTGTTGGTGTAGGTGAATTTACATTTCCATTAACATAAATTAGCCGAGTTCAGTATTAGTCTTGCGAAAGTGTAATTGCAAAATATCATAGTTTTTTTTTGTTAAATCTAACAACAAAATACACAGAGTTTCCGTCAGATTTCGTTAAATTGCAATGATATTTTGCATTTGTTCTTTTGCAAGCCTTTGGACTCCGCTATTATCTTTAATAATAAAAATATAAATACTTTCTAATCAACTTGTTGTCAAATTAGTTAACTAAGATTTAAGGCTAATAGTGTAATTCAACAGCAGTGTTTATAATATATTTTACACAAATACCAACTTGTTGCTAATAGTTTATAAATTGTCAGTTAAACTATTTAAAATATTTGTGGTTTCTTTAATAATTTAAGTAGTTTAGATGGTCTCAGTTGCAGTTTAGTTTTGAAACAAAATTTGCTTAGTTTTTAGCAGACAAAGTTTTAAATCGTTTATGCAGGCTTTGGCATGCAAATGCGGGTACAGTGTTAAAGAAAACAAAAACTGTTTTTATAATAAAATAAAAAAGCTCTTTGAATTAAGAATAAATTTTTGCTTTAAAAAAGATTTTCTAAAAGGGTATTAGGTGATTTTTTTTTTTAACTTACTATTTGTTCAATAAATGGGTTGCACCAAAAATAGTTGCATCTTTGTGGCAATACAAGCTACTGTAAATTTTTTAATTACAACAAAATTGTTGTTATTGTTTACTGTACTTGAAAGTCAATGACAATAAATAACAAAATAACACAATTTAAAAAAAAAGATTAAAATACAATACGGGGTGGCGCAATGGTAACATTTGTTTCTTCAATAAATTTTTTTATTTAAGATCGCCATTTATAAAAATTTACTCACTGTTTATTGTTGATGTTTTTTGTTTAAACTTTGATATTGTTACAAGCAGAACTGTTGCTATAAGCAACCAGTGAAATGCGCATAGGAATAGCTTATCCCATCAACAATAAATTTCAAGTGTTTTTATAAAGAATAAAAACTGGGAATTAAGTGCGAATAACAAGATCTTTTAAAATTTCCCACCACATTTATAAAAAAAAGAGGTGTATAAAAAGTTTATTATTAAAATTTTTATAGAAAATCAGTTTCAGAAACTTGTTTTCTTCATAACTAAGACCGTTAGTTTCAAAGCATTTGCGAAATCTGTTCACAATCTGTTTTAAAAAAGCTTTCAAATGGTGTCAATTGTTTGCTTCAACATGATGTGCTCTTTCCGGAAGATTTCTCATCACTTCTTTGCTTTTCTTAATTTTCTATCTCTGGATTATGTCCTAAAGCTTGACTTATTGGTATACATTTTCTCTTTAGGCAGCCCCGTAGTCATTAAATTTGACCGTTTAAAATAAAAAAAACGCGATCTTAACACGCTTATAATATTGAGCTGGGAAGCCAAGTTGGTCGAGCTGTGTTGGAACCACAATTGTCGATTGTTTTTTATCACTGGCCTTAAAAAAGGTCCTATCATTGCCCGGTATGTATTGTGATGGACATTAACTAGCATTTACAAAAATATATCTTTCAATGATATTTTTTGTTCATCAGTTAATTGAATATTCTGAAATTTTGATCAAAATCTTAATCAACAGGGAAAGCAGAAATATGCTTTTAAAAAAGGCGTTTTATGCACGTTAAATATGCAGTAAAAACTAGAAAATATGCCCTGAAAATTTTTAAAAATATGCCCAAAAATTAAAAAATTGCTAATTGGAAAACAAAATATTCAACAATTTAATAACAGTTCCACTTAATAACAACAATCCGAAAATTGTAATCCGTAAAGCCTAGACGAATTTTCGAGATTTAACCCTATTTGGAAACAATAGGCAGTCATGGGCTCACAAAAACAAAGTTGTTTTAAGAGGTTAAAATTCGTATTAGAGTTATTTTTGTCGAACATTACATATTAGATATTTACATCCATATGAGATTTTTGCCTTAGGGACGGCGTTAAGTTGTTTATTAATGTCAACATTCAAAAAATCTTTGATAGATTGGTGCTTTAGGCAAATGTGAACCGATTCGAAATTTGCAGTAAAATATTTTTGGAGCGAATTTTATCTAAATACATACCAACGTAATTAGATGGTTTACAGACGCAAAGAGTTTAATTTAGAAAGAAGTTTTTATGGGAATATGTGAAATTATAGACCGATTCTCACCATTTACATAGTATACTTACTTCGTCCTTAGTACAATTAAAATGTGGTTACCAAATTTGATCAAATTGTTAACATGGACAGACAACCAGCCAGACGGACGGATGGATGGACATCGTTAGACTCCTTTAAAAAGTTATTCTGAGTCGATCGTTATACTAAAAGATTGGTTTAGATCTCCATGTAATACACACATCGCCAAAAACGTACAAAATTGCTTTTTCTTAGATGGCAAAATTGAAGCAACACGTTGGGTAAACAGATAGATATTAAAAACAGAAAAGCCAGAATTTCGCAAAAAAAAAATTTTTTTTATTTGCTTCCAAAGCACTTGCAGACATCTAAAAAATCGAACATGTACCAAAATATGCGTCAAAAGGAAAAATATGCGCTATAATCTTAAAAAATGCTGCAAAAAGGCTCTTTTAACAAAATTATGCAAAAACATGCTCTATCAAATCGATGCCAAAATTCATAAAAAGCTTTAAAACGGATAAATATACCTTCATTGGTTGCACAAGGAAAAAACCTGCAATTGCATATATGTGGTTTCCCTGGTAATCAATAACCTTAAAATGGACCTCAACACTCATTATGCAATTTTATGCACTCTCGTTAATAAAAATAACAAAGATTTGTTTAAAATCTTGAAAATGAAATAAAGTTCTTCTTTGTTCTTTGCTAGATCTCTCCGTTATAAATTTTCCCAAATTTGAATAAAGCGAAAACAGGTATGTTAACAAAAACTTTATTTGCTAATCATATCATTACATTACTTATGCGCCACCCTGTGTTTTGTAAGAAATAAATCCTAGAAATTATTTGAAAATATATTTTCTAATGCCAGCTCTAGTCCTGTTTGCAAATACATGTGTTTTTTAAAAAAGTACACACTCCCAATCCTGTTGAACTTTTTATGTTTATTTAAAAAAAGTCAAATAATAATTAAGTTGTAATAGTTTTCGTTTTCAGCAATTAAAAGTTAAATTTAAGTCTATTTTAGTTTATTTTTGGAAAAATGTTATATAATTTTTTTTTAATAAAATGATGCAAAGAAAGTTGAAATACTAAATTCTTCAGTTTAAGTGCTTTTTATACCCTTCACCACTAGTGGTGAATGAGTGTATACTAAGTTTGTCATGCCGTGTGAAACTGTTTAAGTACTGTCAGCTTCAAAATAAAGTGTACAATTCGTTTTCCAATATAAAAAGTGTTATTTTAGCAAAAAATAATTAACATTTTTAGAAGTTTATTATCATTTACAAAACTTTGGACAATGTTATTACAATTTAAAATTAAAAATTTGAAATACTTCAAAAACAACAAAAACAATACAATAAAAAAACTAATATACTCCGTTTTAAACGCGCCTAAAAAAAGTGTACAGTTTTAAAATACTAAGAAAAGTGAAGTGGCTAATACTTTGATTGATTTCTTTTTGCTTTGAGGACGGCTTCTAGTCTCTTTGGCATCAATTCCACCCGTTTTAAAGTTAGCTCAGTAGACAATTTTGGCTACCTTCCTGCAGAATTTTATTCAGAGAGTGCTTGCTGCTAATGTTTTTTTTTAATTTGTCTGTCCAAATGTTTTCAGATGCTTACTTGAGTTGATATCGAGCGACTATTGCGCTGATCCATCTGTTTTAGGACGTTTTACAAAAGCAAACCCTATCACGCTTCACTTTAGATACTATATTTTTTCCGTTGAATTTCTTATTTCTACCTTTTATCACGTTTTTTTTTGTCCAACTTGCTTTTGTCACTTTTTGGAGCAACGTATTTTTCACAGATGACAGCAAGCCTGAAGTCTGATCAAATTTGGCAAAGTAGAAATTGAACTTTTTATAACTAACATAACCATTTTTATATTGGAAAACAAGCTGTATACTTTATTTTGACGCTCACAGTATATTTAAAGGCTTATTATGGTATATCGTCACTTTAAATGCCATCGGACGTAACTACATTTTTATTTTTTTTATTACAGGAGAAGCAAAAAACTTTACAAAATCAATAACAACAAGGTGTATTTGGCGTATGAATTTCTTTAATAAAGTCGCCATTTTTGATCGCAGGGATCTAGCAAATTTGCGTGAATATGTAGATTAATAAAACCAACAAAAATTAACCAAAAACTCAGTTGAACATTTTGTTTACTTACGTCCGTTTGCATTTAAGGTGACAATATCTATTCTTGGTGCTTGAGTAATTTTGAGCCGATTAAGCCATGTCCGCGTGTCTACTGAAAAAAAACACGCTCAACAGAAAATAAACATTTTGGCGTCAAATTGTTTTGGTTATCCTAAGCAGTTTGAGATTGAAATTAAATGCAATCGGTTCAGTAGGGAAGGAGTTATAGACCCAAATGTGGAACAACCAACTTAAAAAATTAACAACTTAGTGAAAAAAAGTTAAACTTCTCTAAGTGTTTGAGTTGCGCTGAACACAAACCTGTACTTCTCGCAGTTATAACTCCCCGAGTATGGCGTAAAACAGGGTTTTTAGTGTACAAATTTAGATTCAGCCCAGCTCAATCCCTTTAGAAAGTATACGTACATCCCATGTTCTTTTGGTTGGCCTTTGTTATTGGCTCAGCAAAGGAATTTAAACAAAATGAAAGAAAATATAAGCCCACTGTTTATTGTTTTTGTTAAAGCTTTGATATTGTTACAAGTTAAACTAGTGTTTATAATTCTTATTCGCTTTACAGTTTTCTTTACAATCTTTGGATTTAGTTTCCTGGTGATCTAGTCAAAGTAACCAGTGATATGCTAGGAAAAGCTTATCCCATCAACAATAGATTTCAATTAATCAATATGTAGTATGTAATGAGAATTAAGCACATTTAAACGAAACCTTATTAATGAAATTTTGTCAATGACGGAATAATTCTTGAATTTAATCATGAAAAAAAAAAGTTTTTTGTTTTTAAATTCAGTGCAGAATTTTAAGTTGCACTCGAATGAGTGGAGAACAGAAAAGTTGCAATTAAATGATGATTGCTTTTTTTTAAATTTTTTAAGTGTAAAATTTTTTTCAAATCCCTATCACTCATGTTTAATGAGGTTACTTATTTTCAATTCATCACTTAACATCAACAAAATGACTGCAATAATTTTGCCTTGTCACTAAAGGCTACTTTATACTATTATAATTTGTATTAATACATGTGAAAAGCTCAAGTAATATGTTAAAGTATGATAGCGTGAATGCAATGTGTTATAAAATTACAAGTATTATAAAAAATAATTTGACATTCCATATGACTAAATAGTTTTTTGCAATTTGTTTAAACAATGATACATTTTATTTGATCAGGGTTGCATTTAAACAAACGCTTGTTCATGTGTGATAGTGTGCATACAAACTGCAATGTTAAATTATATTTTTTGGCAGTCGCAAAAAAACTTATTAGATTTCTATCGTACAAAGTATTATGGAACACTGATTGGATTTGTGGTAAAATTGTACCAACTTTAGTACAATCGAAACTTTATTGGTACACTGGTACAATTCATCCTTTCTTGGTACAATTGAAAAAAAGGATCCACCAAGTTTTATCGTTTCTTTTCGGTAGATTAACTTACTTTTCTCTTCAATAATACAATTTCTAATAACATATCTCCAGCTCTGACCAGAACTACATTTACCATAGATCCCATATAAGCCCCCTTCCTTAAATCACTTAAGTGCAAACAAATCTCATATAGAATAAGATATCTAAATAATACTTGGCACAATGAACTTTCATATGAATCTTAACCCCCTAACATAATTTTGTTCAAATAGTGTACACTATCGAAGATTTTTTTTTATAGTTATACAGTGGTGTAGGGTATTAAATGTTCAGGCTTGACCGACTTTACTTTCTTACTTGTTTTGTTTTTGGTATTATTTAACAAAAATGTGTTACGAATTCTTACTATGTATGCTCTTTTATTTAATAGCGAAATTCTGGTACAATTTATGTCAATTTGGTATAATTTGAGACGGTACTATTTAAGCATTTCCAGATCCCAACAGTGTTATGGAATACTTTATTCTTGTGTGATAATGTAAAGTTCGCTTACGTGTGAGTTGCAACTGAAAAATTAGTGCAACAAAAACAACATTAAAACAAAAATTATTAAAAATTATTTTAAACAAAAATCAAATTGTGCCGCCCCTGCAAATAATAGGACCAGTCCAAACACGCGTGTAAAGAGTAGTCCACAAGGGACCAGGACTAGTCCACAAGTAACCCAAACGTATGGAAAAAACCTGGTCTATTTAACATTACGATGTCCTAGGAGAGGACCATATAACCCACCTTTGGACCACTAAGGAGTAGTTTTAAAACTACTCCATGGTATATAACCCACCTTTGGACCAGTAAGGAGTAGTTTTAAAACTACTCCATGGAATACTCAAGAGGATTAGTTTTGAAGTCGTTTAAACACGAAAGCATGTCGTTAAAAAACGAAGACATGTCGTCTCACTACAAACACTTTTTAACAATGGCATGGTCCATGCTTGCATTACATCGGACTAGTCCATGGAGTAGTCCATTTTATCAAAATGGGTCAGGTGGTCCAATTTTATTTGCAGGGGCTGTACTCGATAAAATAAATAAATTGTTAACCAATTTTTATTATATTACGGTCACTATCTTCTTTAGTTTAAATTAAAATAACAAAAATCTTTAATAAAACCAACTAATCACATCAGAAAATGTGGACTTTTTATAAACATTAACAAATCTTTGACAGAAGACTAGACAAACAACACTAGAGCAGAAAATCTTCATCTGGGGTAGTAATGCCACCTGTTTATTTCATTTTGCTGTTTTCTACTTAAATGAGATACAAAAGAGATAATCGTATTTAATAGTTTCTCTTAAATAATTAAAGGCAAAGTGTAAGAAAACAAAATGTAAAACGTTTTAAATTTATTTTACTTGCTGATTGTCTTTTTAAACGAGCATTAGCAGATTTGTTATAAACAGCGGGTACTTTTTGTTTAAAATGCAACTGCATTGATACAATTTGTTAACAACAACAACAAACAAACGATTAAAAAATTTTTTAAAATTCCGGATTCTTCTACAAAATAATCCGGATTTTCCTTAATCGAATGCAGAGCAACGCGAAATTTAGTATTTAATAAAAGTTATTTTAAAAACAAAAGTCATATTAAGCAACATTTAAGTTATTGACTAAATCTACAAGTGGTTTTTGAAAAATGTGCCAATTATAAATAAGAATTAACGGTGATTAATGAATTTTAAAACCTGTAGCTATTCATACGTACAAAACCTTGAATGAAATGATCGTTTAAGCCGCCTTTTAAAAATGAAATGGATTACATAAATATTATAACTTGAAGTGTGTGAATTAAAGGTCTGCGTAAACGTTAACTAGCCAGTTAGTCTGTCATTGCTTGCATTTGAATTTAACAATTAATTTAAGCTTTTTATAAAGCAATTATGTATGATTTTTTATCGTTATGTTTAAAAAACAAAAGCTTCTGATGACTTTTAAGGAGTGCTAAATAACTATTTTAAATCACATATGGATCGGCGAGTTTAAGTTAACAAATTTGCCTATGTTTATTGAAAATACTAAAATGGTAAGTCTTTATAAATTAAAAAATTTGTGTAGCAGGGAAAAAAAGTTTAAATTGGAATTGTGTAGGCTTATTTGCAAAATGGGTGACTCTCGTTTCAAATGCTTTTTTGGTGTCCGTTGAAATTTTGGTAAAATATTTCATTAGACAAACACACAATTTTGAAAATTAGATCTCCGTAAGCGTGATTTGATATGCTATAATTATATGTACATAATAAGCTCTTTTAGTGTAAGACTGTCCATTATGTGTTAAAAACAGAGAACGAAAATGTCAGCTTTACTTTCTTCATACAATATGATGTGTCTGTTTTGCTTGCTGTCGCTGTCCCACATTAAGAACCTATGAATTACACAAGGTACGAGATTAAATTTATAACGGTTTTAAAATATTTGCAAAAAGTATTTAATATATGTAGTTTGTGTTAATCATATCTTGTTGTCCGCAGTTTTGTGTATTGAGTGTTATTCGTTATTGGTATGCTTAATTACTAAGTAAAATTGTTGAAATTCAATTAGGAACATCCTTAAAAATAGCTTCGTCGTTTGTCATTTTAATGGCCATTTTCTCAGTGTATCGACAAACTGTCTGTTACATAATATCAACATAAATTTATTGGACCGATAAACTGTCCGTTAACGACTTTGGGTTTCTCAATATACCGACAACAAATATTGTTTTCAATTGGCAACACCACTCAAAATACATATAAAAGTTGGGAGTCAGCTGATTGAATTTATCTGTACGGCAAATAAAAGGAAAATAAATAATTGGCGGATGAGTGCTGGTTAGCTTTGCGATAAAATCAAAGCAAATGAGACATTGAGAAAACCAAATTTCTTTAATGTGCAGTTTTTCGTTGGAACAAAAGATAATGGCCAAATGAGAAAATGGCCATAAATATTTTAAACATTAGTGAATTTGTGAAATATTATTATATTACAAAAGGTTTCATTGCTCTATCATGGTGCGCAGTCTAAAAAATTTATTGACTGTTATCAAAGATTTTTAAATAAATTGAACATTTTTAGTGTATAATTCAGGATTTTGCGTTCAAATGCATCGAATATTATCCGCCTCAATTGTTATATTTTCAACATATTTAACAAAAATGTATTGAGCGTTACATTGACAACATTGTTTTACATAATTTATCTGTAAATTTTAGGATGGCAAAAAAGTTCACAATCAGTAGAAAGACAGAAGCGATATACATTTTTTTAATTGAAGGTGATTACTGTTTGTTTTTTTTAATTAAAATAATTTGTTTGGAATATAAATAATAAAACTAGATCCTTTGGAAAAGTCAACATGCATGAAGTGACCTAACTTGTACTTCATATCTCCGCTCATAGCCACCATGGGAAGCTTATCCTCTACAACACTGAAATAATTTTCGTTACAGATTTGATCAATTTTGACATTAATTCAATGAAAAATTACATTAAATTCAACCTATATAACGCTTCATTGGATTAATGAAGCATGTTTCATTAGCCCCCAGATAATGGGAATGGTAAATTAAAACGATGAAATTTTGCATTAACTTTATGCAAGAAGTTCTATTAAGACTGTGAATATTCTTTTATTAGGGTAATAAATTTTGTGGTTATTTATTTAAGCGATTTTTTAATGTGCGTTTTAAGTTGTTGTGATTTTTCTTCCTGTAAGCAAAATATGTCCAGTGACAATAATATGGATAATATGAAATTAACAATAATAAATTTACAATTTTCTTTAAGAAATAGTTAAGTTGGAGGTGACCATATTGAAATATGTTTTTCCTGTAGGTGTGTATAAAACTGTATTCATTTATTTACATTTTATTATTTTCGCCTGTTTGCTTTCGATTTTAAATTATTTTACGAATATAGAACACAGGCTACCGCCTACCATAAAATAGGCGAAAACTATAATATGAATTCTAACTTCTCATATTTATAATAATTAAATTTTTAAAGTTAAAAAAAGCACAAAATCAATACTTAAAATAAGAATCACCCAAATACATTGTTGCACTCGATATAGACATTTATTTTGAACTTTTATCTTTGAATAACTTTGGCAAAATTATAAGCATTCGTATAAACATTAATTTACATATTATGTATAAAAAGAAAACATGAATTTTAGTCTTTAATCTTGGGGTATATATTACCCTCATATATAAGAATTAGTTATTGATTATAATAAAAATTTTGGCCTTAACATTTGGTACTTACTGAAATAAGAGTTTTTGCATAAACTTTGATTTTGTTAAACTAAACCTAATCCTCCAATCTGTGCCCATGTTCTGTAACTTTAGTGAGAACTTCTTGCATCGAAAAGAGTGAAACAAAATATTCCATCGTTTCTCGAAAAGTGAGAAAAATGTGTGTCTGTAACTCATGTCGAAAACTATCAAAAGAGATTACGTCGTTACGTTATAAATGTCATAATATTGCACTCGAAGCCGATGTGACATTGAAGACGTTCAGAACGCCAGTAACACATATCGTTGACGGCGACCAAAATTTACTTAAATTGAAAGTTTTTCAACGACGGCGGCGAAAACACAACCGTCGGCTACGCCAAATTGTATAAAGAGCGACTTTAATGTTTGTTGTTTGCAAACGAGCTTTGAAGGCATTCGTATATTTTATAAAAATGTTAAAAGCAAAATAATAAAACAATGAAAAATGTGCCAAGAATAAAATATTATTATTATTCTTTGCATTTTGCATTTTTAATTGTTTTTTTAGTGTTAAAATTTTTTCTCGCCCCATTTTTATTCGTGAGTTTATTTGACAGTTCAAAGCGGGAACTTTTCTCACCAAAATGTTACAGACACACTTTTTCTGTTAATTAGCGAGTAATTTCCTTACGTGACAGCTTGTACTCGCTAAAAAAGTTACAGACACAGTTAAGTGAGAAAAACAGCTGTTTGTTTCAATTTATGGCATTTTTGTTTCATTTCACACATTTCAATCGAAAACTTTCTCGACGCGAGAGTTACAGAACATGGGCACTGATAGCAAAATTTATTTTTAACATTTGTAGATGCATTAATTTGGTTCAAATGTACAAACATTGTATTCAGGGCTGCCAGATTTGACGATTTATCGTCAATTCGACGATTTTTTGTACCGAAATTAGCAAAGTGCCGTTTTTACTGATTTTTTTTCTGAAAAGTGATGATTCAGTCTTCAAAGTCTGAATAAAACATTACACTTTCTGACACGTTCGTTTTTTAATCTTGGAATGTTTAACAGCCGTACCTTAACAAGATCGGAAGGCGGAACGTTTTCTTTCGCTTAGCTTGTACGCTGATATGCCATAGCAAGTGCGTCAACATTATGTCACGAACAGAAGTGATAGCATTCTTGTTTAATAACACCCACAAATTATAAATAAAAATTGAGATAAAAACGCTAGATTGACCAAAAAATATTGAAATTGCTATTTTTAATTAACAATAGCGGCCAACTTCACTATTAAACGAACTGTCAAAATCGGTTTTTCCGTTTGCAAAGCGTTGATTATCTGATGATCTTCAGAGTACAAGAACAACAATGTTACACTTTGTTTATTATTCGTAAAACCATCACTGAATGAACCAAATTTACGGCGAACATTTCACGTAAGATAATACCTACATGAGTCTCATACGATTTATGACATGAAAGACTCGTTAGATAATATTTACCCACGTCTTAAACGATTCCCACAACGATTGAAGAAGCGTATTTTGCTGTGCTATGGAAGAATCTCACTCATGTTACAGTTTTCCCGTATGAGTTTACGATTCAAAAATGCGGTCGTCGTTGATCAAAGACGTTCTTCATGAGTCTTACACGATTGAAAACGCTAGCTGGGTATGAAATAATTATGTTGAAGAAAACTAAATTTTAAGTTGTCCTATTTTTTTTAACGATTTTTCGAAACGCTAGAGACAATTTTTTTTGTTTTTTCTCAGGAAATTGACGATTTCCTCACAAATGTATCTGGCAGCCCAGATTGTACTGTTTAACAAAATTTTGTATGGTATGACTTTACCCCAACACAAATTTTAATATCAGAATACGTTTTTGATTGAATTTCTTGATTTGTCATGAATTATGTGACATAATGAACATGTATGATAAAGCACTAAATTTGTATTAGTTCTATATGGCATTAAACAATTTTTTAAAAGGTAATCCCCCAACGAAAACAATTACAATCCCAATTTTTACCATTTAAAGAACTTATGACCATGTCAGACTTCATAAACAATCCACAAAGCACCAAAAATAAAAAAACCCACAAATGTATGAATAGAAATGCAACAGTTGTATAAAATCAAATATTTTGGTAAAGCCAATGAAATAAAATAAACAATAACAACCACAAAGAAAACAAGTAAGAAAGTAAAGTCGGTCAAGTCCGACCTTATGATACCCAACACTACAATGTTTTAAAAACAAATTTTTGAGATGGTACCCAGCATGGAAACACCACATCTTTGTGCGGAATATTATTAAGATTTCTTTATATAAATTTTAATAATAATAAAAATAAAATAGTTTAAAATTTACAAATGTTATTAAGTGAATTAAACGTTCACTTATAATAACAACATTACTATAGCAAATGTTGTAAATGTCAAAAAATTTTAAATTAAACAAAGAAATTTGTTAATTTTGTTATGCAAAAATGAAATATGTACTGTATTTGCATTAGAATGCAACACTTTTTGCAGGTGTGTATACTCAAAACTACAAAACAAAATAAAAATTATCACAATACATCAGATAAATATTTAATTGTTATAGCCAATTTTATCAATTCCATTTAAATATCAATTCATATTAAATATAGTTTTTCATATAATTTTATTTAATTTGACATGAATAACAAATTTGAGGCATAAATTTATATATAAATAAATTGGTGAAATCGGCCACTAATATTGTTATTCTTTAAATAAAATTTGTGTTAATTCATATAAGTGAATCAGCCGTATTCATAAAAAAAAATCTTAATTCAGGTTCAAGATACATTTTAGTTAAAAAACATGTTTCGCCTAAAAAAGCTTTTTTTTTAATTCGTATTCATAATCAGCATTTTAACCAGTATTCTAAAATAAACAATTAATATCGCTCTTTAGTGTTCGGATCGGTTGATTTGTGGAAAACATAAACGCTAATAGTGTTTGTGTAGAAAATCATTAAAAAATAACGTTTCCCTGTTTGTCATCTTTCGAACACAAAAATGCAACCTCAAAATATAAAAGCGTTTTGATGTTGATGTAATCTGGAATGAATGAAGATGAATTTAATTCACTAGATTGCGTAAATGCGTTGCATAGTGTGTACCCAGCACTACGCACAATTTTTATATTGACAGAGAGCTGAACGAACGAACATTTTTAGATTGAATTAAAAAAGTGATTCTCAAACGATCGGTATACCAAACGGTGAGTCAAGGACATTGATAAGCAGCCCAAACAACAATTGTTTAAATTAGTTCACACACATTCTTAAGGCCCAACTAAAATATGCATAAGCTTGCTAAAGCTTGTGTTAAAAATTAACAAAAAGCCTCTCAAATGCATTTAGAAACCTAAAAACAATATCAAGAAATATATGGATTGGTACGGAAACTGCAATTAGTTTCGGTCTTTGCTTAAGCAATTGAAAGATTCATAAAACTTAGCAAAAAGCTTCTTTAAGTACAATATGGCTTGACACATATGATTAACAAGTATTCGCACAGTTTCTAAAGACAACTTAAGCATATTATAGTTTGGACTTTATACTCTTTCATTTAGTCGTCAATGATCCAGCGACGAGTGTTAAGTTTAAATTTAAACGTTTCATCTTTTGATGCTCAACTTCTTTTCAAATCCCTTTTAAAGATGCCATCATAATCACACGCAGCAATCGGTTTCAACTTTTTTCGGTTCAAAACAACAACAATTTTATTAACAGCGAATCAAAGAGAAAAATAAAAGAAAAAATGACATGCAGCCATCGCTGTGCATATACCAACAAATAAAAACACAACGCGTACTGACCGAGTACAGGCATCTTCGTACTAACCCCCTTTCATCTTTCTTCTCTTACCTAAAAACACTTTTTTATATTTTTATCAAGAATACTTATACAGCAAACACACGGGCTACATTTCATATTTAGAGTAGATTGATACACTTTTAAATGCTTTTGGTGATATAAAACATTGAAAAGTCAGGGATCACACTATGAAAATTTTCTTTCAGAAAGTCCGAGTATATTGGTGAGAGGGGAAGAGAACATGGTTTTCTTTTCTCCTCTCTCACCCATAAACTCAGATTTTCTGAAAGAAAACTTTCATAGTGTCAGCCCAGACTTAGCAAAAAATTAATGCGGAAAAAACCAATTCTAATTTTTATGATATTGCCCATCATCGATACGGTCCCTGATTTAAACTATATGTACATATGTATAATAATGTGTTTTTTTTTGTTTTAAGGAATGTAATGCAGCATACAATTTTCAAAAAGGTAGACTCGCTCTCTTCATTTATACTAATATGCAGCAATACGACCCCAGTTTAAATTTTGCGCATCAACCCAGCGGGAAAACTCAGAAGACCTTCTTATTTCAAGCCTTTTTAAAGGCTTGCTTAAAATTTTTTTTTATTCAATTACTATTTTTGTCAATAAGATTTCTGTATGACGTGCTAAATTCCCAATTTTTCATGTATGATAAATACACTGAAATTTATTGTTCTTATCTTAATTTTAAATATTGCCTCATAGAAGGAATAGGCTCTTTTGTATAAAAGATACGATATACATTCCGCATTCACTTCAATTAGAAGGGAGTAGGGAAGGAGTTATATTTTGTATTGTTTTTTTGCATAAGCAAAAGCAAGACCATTATTTTTCTTGATCCATTTACCATTCTTATGTTACTGCTAAAGAAGCGAGAGCGTAAGGCCTACTCCGAAATTACAATGAGTATAAAAAAGATATGAGTATGAAAAGGAGCGAGCAGCCCTTGTTTATCTAAAAGAAGGAGTACGGAGGCCTTCTAGAAGGCACCCATACTCCTTCTTTTCCCGCTGAGAATGGTCTAGCACCAATATTTTTACGTGTTACAAACATCAACACAAACGCATAATACCCTTTCCACTATTGTGGTGTGGGCATAATGAATGTACTTTTATATACAGAAACAAAGTGATTTTGTTTAGTGAGATTATTTTATATTATAGTTGATGAGGTACAATCAATATATATAAATATGAAAAATGTTTGTATGTTTGTTTGTTTGTTTGTTTGTAGGTTGACTTATAGACTCCTAAACTACTGAACCGATTTTCCTGAAATTTTTACAGTAGCATCACGTGAGCCCTAAAAATAAAATAGGCTACTTATTTTTTCGATAGGGGGAGGAGAATTGGTACCTTCCATTGGATGCCAATATTAAATATCGCATATCTTAAGAGCCGCTTCACGCATTTTGTTGAACTTTGGTAGTAAAATCTTCTGAGCCCCAAAATTGAAATAAAGAAGCAGCGTGGGAAGTGGTTTCCCCCATAGGATGCCAATGTTTAATATCGGATATCTTAAGAACTACTGTTATAGTGAGAATGTTCAAACTTTGTAGAAGTCACTCTTATGGTATACTACACTATTGAAAATAAAAATAAAGCGGGTAGGCGCAAGGGGGGGAAACACCTCTCATAGGATGCATATATTAAATATCGCTCAACTGAAGAACTATTAAAGGGAGAGTCGTCAAACGTGGTTAAAGCTACTATTATAGCAAACTTTAAATTTCAATATAGTAATGGGCGGGGTAGACAGAGGAGGAGCAGTTCCCCTCATATATGGAAATATTAATAAGAGCCGCTGCACGCATTTTGTTGAACTTTTAGTAGTAGGATCTTCTGAGCCCCAAAATTGAAATGAAATAGCAGCGGGGGATGTGTTACCCACCATAGGACGCCAATGTTTAATACCGCATATCTTAAGAAATGTTATAGTAAGAATGTTCAAACTTAGTAAAAGTCACTCCTATGGTATACTACACTTTTGAAAATAAAAATAAAGCGGGAAGGCGCATATATTAAATATCTCTCAACTGAAGAAGTGGTTCAAGCAGTGTAGCGAATCGCACCGGGTTAAGCTAGTTAAAAATAAAAATAAAGCGGGTAGGCGCTGGGGGGGAAATACCTCTCATAGGATGCATATATTAAAAATCTCTCAACCGATAAAGTGGTTAAAGCAGTGTAGCGAAGCGCACCGGGTTAAGCTATTAATTATTATTAATAGCTTAATTAATTATTAATTATTAATAAAAATAATGAAATACGTTTGGGGGATTCACAAGGTCTCATAAAGTCATATGTCTTAAAATAATAACATGAACACATACGACTGTTGTGAACAACCCCTCAAAATGTTGTGTGCTATTTTGAATTTAAATCAGCTGATTTTACACAAATAAAAAAAATAAATATTTACCTAAAATAAAAACTAAAATAAAATAGTATCATTTGCCATTAAATCCCCCATATGTATTTAAAAGCAAAGTATAACTTTAGAAAATTAAAAAAAAAAAAATGTGTTGAATATTTTAAAAACTTATGTAGAATACTACTTTCTGTTTAAGAGTAGAATAAATTGCAACATTCTTATATTTAACATTTAAAAAATATTTTAAATTATTTGTAGACAGATTAGCAAGGTTTTGACGCTTAAAACGTCACCCACTCTTTTTGCAAAAATATTTTATTAATTCAAATAATATTACATTGCCTGAAATATTCGTTGTAACTATTTAAGATATTAATGGGTTTTCGCCAAATACGCATTACATAGAGGGTGGACAGTTTCAATAGTTGAAATTTTCATATAATATTTTAACCAAATAAGGCAAAAACCTGTTTGGTAATTTGTACACTTTTTAAAAATAAAACTAGTACAACGGCAAAATAATAACAGACGTTTATTTGCATTCTACTTAATTAGTGTTTTGTAAAATTAAATAAACTGAGTGGGGAAAAAACCAATTGGAAATGGCTAATACAGGGCTATAAACACAAGCAATTTATGATAGCTTCAAGATAACTTGCAGCTTAAAGCATAATTCTAACAACTTGTCTTACATCATTGCATGATGTGATTTATTAACTTACAAATAAAGTGATCATCTAACACCCCCAACCAAGTAAGTGGCAAATGCAAATAAATTAATTGTAAAATACACACGTAGATATGAATTAATTTGTTTGTAATTAGTTGCGAATTTGTACTCTATCGCACTTTAATGCAGTAAAAAATACTTTGTTTCTCAGTATGGACCACCTACATGCATTTGTTATTATAGAAATTATATTATAACGTTTTTTTTTAATGTAAGTGAAAAAATAGGCAGGGATTTTCGTACAAATTTCATAGGTCATAGGTTTCTAAAGTACGGCACCGCGGGTGAAACAAGAATTTAAAAGATCCAGAATTCAGAATGTTTGCCCTAACTTTGTAGTCGAGATACACATAAGGGTGGGTAAAAAAAAACATTTTTCTTGTTTTGACTTCTAATAGCGTAAATATGTTATATTGTTGTCTGCATTACACCCCTGTAAAATATTTTTAATTTATTTTAGTGTAAGGCCCAGAACAGACTGCAACTTCTAGTTATTTTCGAGTTTCATTTGAGTTTATGCCTGAGGGACCATACACGACGCGACCATTCTTAGACCGGTTTGAAATGCATTAGAAATCAGTTGCATTGAAACCGGCGTGCTGGAAACTCTTGTTTGCGTTTCATCTGTTCTCAAAGAAAATCTAAATGATTGTGCTAATTTCATTACATTCTGGTACAATTAAGGTTGCAAGGTGTGTGGAAAACGATTGAAACTGGTTTCAAAACAATAATTTCTAAAGGTTTCGTTGCAGTTGCGTTTTACCCTCTGTTCTGGGCCTCAGAGGCCGCGCTTTGACCTTAAATTTTGTTAAATTTTTAATATAACAACATGGTTAGCATTGTATAGCAGAAGAGCATCTTACTGTGTTCTTACGTCAGAAGCATACATGTCTCTATGTGATAAAAAAAATCAAGTCTTACGTATTCCATAATACTTTGTGAGATAGAAATCTAATGAGTTTTGTTGCGACTGTCAAAAAATATAATTTAACATAACAGTTTCTGTTCACACCATCACACAAAGTATAAACCCTCACACATGAAATAAAATGCAATCTTGATCTAAAGTATTACCCCCGTATTCATAAAAAATAAAATAAGTTTGAAATGTGTTTTAAGGCAAAAGTTTCATACAAATTTTTCTTAAAATGAATTTCAAATCCATTTTAATTATTTATGAATACGGCAGTAGGGTGGTCACAAGAAATCAATGTTGGATTTTCCATCGGCGCAGTCCCCTAATATGTGCCACTAGCATAAAAAATGCGATTGATAAAGTTTCAGCTTAATCGAATAACGCTAACATGTGCCTCATTGAGAATAAATTAAGGAAAAACAGCAATTTTTCACTAAAATTCGTATTTCCTTGCCTTTATAACCGAAACCATTCATTCTAGGAACCTAAGTAGAGTCTTGTTTTATAGGAAATTTTATTCTTATTAATTTTGATATTGATAGTTTTGTTCATTATACCAATAGATAAAGTGGTATTTAGCATTAATTAAGGACAAAGAAATACGAATTTTAGTGAAAAATCACTGTTTTTCCCTAAGTTATGCTCAATGAGGCACGTGTTGGCGTTATCCGATTATTCTGAAACTTTTTCAATCGGATTTTCTAGGCCATGGAAACCATTTTTCAGGAGAGAGAAAAAACTGTTTCTTTCGAAAATTCTTAAGGTATGAATTAATCTTTCTTCTATAATATTTTTTAAATATGACTACTAAGTCACCCTTATAAAAAAAGTAGAACTTTTAACTCTATTCGTAGCGATATGGTTGATGTCGGGTATTGCAACTGAAATCTTCAAATATTTTTATGGCGTATAGCGGTAATTGCACAGTAATAAAAATATGTTTTTTTGATCTAATATGTAATTTTATTAAATTAAGCATTTGTTTAACGTTTTTCTAACATAAAAGAATTCAATAACAAAACAAAAACAAAAAAATAAACATAATTAAAAAAGGTAATTCAAATTGGACATTGTCACATTGCTCCTTATTACTTTGACTCCATCTGAACTAAATTATCATAAAAGTAATGATATTCTAGTGGTTTAACCGGCTTCAAATCTTGAAGATGTTTCCATTTACTAGGCTGGATTGGTAACTGAGCAGTATGCAAATGCATATAATTTAGCTGTTAGTTTAACTGTTCTGCAACCCGATAATGATGTTAAAAAATTATTAAAAGACTATGCTTGAATTTCGTATTCATGTTTTTTCTATGGGAGGCGGGCGTGATCAGGTATATATTTTCAGGAGCCCATTTTACAATTATAATATTTATTTTTTGTGAAAATTGAGTTGATGTATTAGAAATCAAGGCAGAAATCAAATTTCACACTAATGATTCTGAGTGCTTAAAAATGCTATGTGCCAAAAAACAATGCCGTAGGTTAAAATTTAATTTTCACTTTATATGGGAGGTGGGCGTAAAAGTGGGCGATTCATTTTGATTTTTCCATTTTTTTCTTGATTCAAACAAATGCCTATGTGCCAAGTTTCATTATCCTTCAACAACTTCTTCTATTTTTTGCCACTCGTTCTATGAACTTCAACCAATGTGTGGCGTATGGCGGGTATTGCATTAAAAAAAATCGTGCGGTTGATAGCGGTATCACAAATATTTAAAAAAAAGAACTTATATTAATTTTTTTTTTTTCTGAAATTTTTGTCAGATATAAAGCTGGCATCAGTGAACAATTTGCCATCAAAAAGTCATTTTCCAATAATTGGTGTATGGTGGGTATTGAATATAAGCCCTCGACTTGTTTATGATATTTTTTTATGAAATATTTTAATTATGAAATATTTAAATTGTTTGTATCATAAAAAACCTTGCTAGAATTAATAAAAAATTAAGTACATAAATTTTAACATTATATTTAGATAGATTTGGTAATTTTCAACAATTCAACATAAAAAGTGTTGCCAATTTTAATAAAAAACAAGTAAGAGTGCTATATTCGGCTATGCCGAATCTTATATACCCTTCACCATGGTTTGGAAAGAACAGAAGTTTATATATATATTTAAATACATGTATATATACATGTATATTTATAAAATATATATCGTTTAGTTTTATTTAATTATTTGCACATGATTGCGTGCTATTAAATATATTAAAAGTTTAATTAATATATAGCACGTTAAGTTTTGATCGAATTTCAGTATTTGGTCATGCCGACATCTTAAAGTATAAAATTACCATTTACTTTGGTGATAAAACTTGTAGTCGGGAAGTTCTATGGTTCACGAAAATAGGTATTAAAAAAAAACTATATTTTTGACATTACTTTTTTTTTTACCGATATTCCGAGTTTTTCTAAAGATTTCCGATATTTTGATATCTAAAACGTATGAATAGGTCATAATACAGCTCTAAAATTTTAGTTTTTATAAAAATGTTAATGTTTTTAGTCCTTTTTTGGAGTATTTTGCACATAACTTAACCATTTTTAACCGATTTGGCAGATTTATATACCAATGTGCTTAAAAATAATATTTCCATTAAATTGGCTTATAGGCATATATATATATATACCTACATATGTGTACATATATTTAAGCAAACTTAATTATAAAAAAAACAAACTTAATTATAAAAAAGAGTAACTTTTGGGATTTCAGTATTTTGATTATAACTCAGCCATTTTTTAACCGATTTGACAGATTTATATACCGACGTGTTTAGCAAGAAATTTACCATTTATTTGTGTTATAAAACTTGGACTCGGGAAGATCCATGGCTACCGAAAATGGGTATTTAAAAAAAAAAAATTAATTTTGGTCATAACTTTTTTGTATCTTAACCGGTTTTTCCCGATATTTTGGTATATAAGTCATTTCCATAGGACATATGACAGCCCTAAAATTTAGGTTTTTATACAATTTTTAAAACGTATGAATAGGTCATAATACAGCTGTAAAATTTTAGTTTTTATAAAAATGTTAATGTTTTTAGTCCTTTTTTGGAGTATTTTGCACATAACTTAACCATTTTTAACCAATTTGGCAGATTTATATACCAACGTGCTTAAAAATAACATTTCCATTAAATTGGCTTTTAGGCGTATATATATATCTACATATGTGTACATATATTTAAGCAAACTTAATTATAAAAAAAACAAACTTAATTATAAAAAAGAGTAACTTTTGGGATTTCAGTATTTTGATTATAACTCAGCCATTTTTTAACCGATTTGACAGATTTATATACCGACGTGTTTAGCAAGAAATTTACCATTTATTTGTGTTATAAAACTTGGACTCGGGAAGATCCATGGCTACCGAAAATTGGTATTTAAAAAAAAAAAAATAATTTTGGTCATAACTTTTTTGTATCTGAACCGATTTTCCCGAGTTCTTTATAAAATATGTTCTACTAAAAATTTCCAATATTTTGGTATATAAGTCATATCCATAGGACATATGACAGCCCTAAAATTAAGGTTTTTATACAATTTTTACTTTTTTTTGTACGGGAGGTACCACGCCCACTTCTCCCATCCCGCCCACATTTTGTAGGGTGGTGTGCATTGACAACCAAAATGTGTGTACCCAATTTGGAAACTTTGGCTCTTACCGTTCTCTAGATATACAGAAAAAAGCAATAAAAATACAACAACAACAAGGGATTTTTGGAAAAAATTAGAGGCAGTCGTGGTTTTTTGATCATATCTCAGCCATTTGTGGACCGATCTTGCTGAATTTCAATAGCAAGAAATGGTGGACTATATGTGACATAAATGTAAAACAACCTAGCCGCTATCATGTCTGGATTATCCGGAAAACACATATCAAACGTAAGACGGACAGACGGACAGACGGACATCGTTAAATCAACTTCTCTTCTCATATGGACCCAGAATATATATACTTTATGGGGTCTAAAATCAATATTGTGGAAATTACAAACGTTATGACAAACTTATATATACCCTTTTACACCTGTGGTGAAGGGTATAAAAAAATATATGGGAGGTACATGAATCCTTTGACGGAATTTTTTCAAAACTTGCAATTTTGTTTATTATTATCATATATATCTACATGCAAAATATTATTAGTCTAGGTTAACTCCTTCTATTTTTGCTCAATTTTGTTCTACATCAACGTATTGTGCGGCGCACAGGGATTTCGCGGAAAAAAGTCAAATTGTCAACATAGTCTTCATGCAATATGCAGTGATATGTTGAAATTTTAGACTAAATGGTACCACCAAATCAAAAAGAATAACTCCGATCTGACTGCCATTTTTTTTTATATCCGTCTCAAACTCAGAACTTGTGTGTTTTACCGAACCAACTAAATTTAAACCTAAGAATTTAAATACGAATATTATTTTACTATGTGAGCTAACGTTTTTCCTTTTTTCCCTATTTAAAGTAGTATATTTCAGTATACTAAAATTGAAAAAAAAAATCTGCAGAGACTTAAGTTTTTTTTTTTGTGTATTTTTATGAACATATAACAAAAATCCCATTTTTCGCCAAACATTTGGACCTTCAATGTTATCTTTACTTTTCCACAGTTGGAAATCACTACTAATACATTGTCTTATATCTGTTTTAACATTATTAATCAATTTCAAGTGCCACCACACAGAAAAAATTATTGCCGAATTATTTTCAAACAAACGCTTGTTTGAAAATTTTTTTACTGATTCAATTAAAATTTTTGTTTGATTTTTATTTAACCAACAAAAATGTTGACAACCATTCAAAAATATAATACACGCGTTATTGGTTTCAAGTTTTCATAATTTTGTATGAAACATTTAACGCTTTTTAATGTTGTCGTCTTTTTGCATTTTTTTATTTGATCGTAAGCAACACTTCCTAATGTGAAATATAAGAACTACAACAAAAAACACATACAGTCTATTTTTGGACACTTTAAAAAAGTACAACAGTAAGAAAGATAAAGAGGTTTGAAGTAAAAAAAAAAAAAATAGCAGGTAAAAAAAAGTTTCACTCTTTTTAAACAACAGAAACAACAACAACATTATAAGAAACAAAATAAATTTTTGATTGGTTTCAAAGTTGGTTAAAGAAAAACCAAAATCCCGTATTCAATTTTTTCAAATTGTTTGCTTAAATACATCAACTACAAAAATATAATGATGACGAAAAACATATCGAGTCGGTCTGTCGCCGTTTTTGGGTTACATTTCTTCTTCATTAGCAAAGGAGAGGATACAGCAACAGTGAGTGATGACGAAAAACATTGTGTGTATAAAAAAAGAACTTCGTTCAAAAATTATTCCAACAAAAAAATGTGTCTCAAAGCCAGCCGGCCGCTCTGCTCTCTCTGCCATCATCTTCTAATACAGTGCCTGCTTGTGTGCGCATCATTGCTTGTGCAAAAACCAGTTTTTTTTTTGATTTTGAAATTTAGTAAATATATGAATTTCAGTAAACTTTTTGTTTGATTCAGTTAAATTATTTGTTTGAAAAAATCAGTGTTTTTTTTTCAATAAACAAAATGCAAATAAATTGTTTGAATATGCGAATTTGTTTATAGGAAAAATTGTTTGATTTTACAAATTTTTTGTTTGAATTGGAAGAATAATTTTTTCTGTGCAGGTGCCACCTCTCAATTTGTTGCATTACACACTACAACATTTTTTAGCTGATTGATTCCGGACTCAATTCTGATAAGGCTCTTTTGTTTAACATAACTCGAGAACCACTAGTCGGATTTTGCTGAAAAAAATTTAGAAAAATCAAGAATTACAATTGCTTTCATCTGTTTATATAACATTTTGCTACATAAGCAACAGTTTCGCAGTTATAAATAAATGTATGAAGAAAAAAAATATTTTTTGCCCAAAAAATTTAAATTTTTTATTTTTAATTCATAAAAAATCCAAAACAGTACAAACAAGTTTCAAGTCCTATTACTTTCACGTAAAGTCGCATAACCTATGAAATAAATGAGACATAAATCATGAAAATCGATGAACGCGTTTCGCTTTTATTTACAATTAAGTGAACCCTGCAAATAATAGGACCAGTACAAACACGCGTGTAAAGAGAAGTCCACAAGGGACCAGGACTAGTCCAAAACTAACCCAAACGTATGGAAAAAACCTGGTCTATTTAACATTACGATGTCCTAGGAGAGGACCATATAACCCACCTTTGGACCACTAAGGAGTAGTTTTAAAACTACTCAATGGCATACTCAAGAGGATTAGTTTTGAAGTTGTTTAAAAACGAAAGCATGTCATTAAAAAACGAAGACATGTCGTCTCACTGCAAACACTTTTTAACAATGACATGGTCCATGCTTGCATTACATCGGACCAGTCCATGGAGTAGTCCATTTTATCAAAATGGATCAAGTGGTCCAATTTTATTTGCAGGGAAGGTATGCATTTCAAAAATTTGCTCGAGATATGCACAAAATTCTTTGCAAAAACATTTATGACTTTTTTTTTTATGATTCTTAGAATTAAAAAAAAAAAAAAAAGTAATAAAAAAAAGGTTATTTGATTTTTATGATTGCGGTAGCAAAGTAATAAGCGGTAATAAATGTGCGTGGACAATTGAAAGGAAAAAAGGAAAGTGCACTTTTTTAATTATTTGGGGTTTTCCGTTGGCTACCTGTATGATTTTTTTTACAGAAATTCCATCCACTCTATTAGTGCTCATGTTTTGGAACGTACCTGTCAGTAAAATATTGAAAAATACGTAGTATTTATAGGTGTTCATTTAAAAGCGTGAAATTAAAGAGGTTGATACTGTTAAACAAGGCTCTGGTACGACAAATTCAGGAAATACGTCATGAAGATTCTTTGCTAATCCTGCTTTGATTTCCGAAATCACGGGTCTAGATGAAGACATAATCAATAGGTTTTCAACAATTCTCGAAGCTATAACCATTACCGAGGCACTAGATCCGAAAAAATTTGGTGATTTTTGTCTGGAGACGGCAAAAAAGTTTGTTGCACTGTACGAGTGGTACAATATGCTACCACCACTCCACAAAATTCTGATTCATGGAAAATATATAATTGAAAAGTGTATTTTTCCTGTAGGCTTATTACCCGAAGAGGCTCAGGAAAGTCGTAACAAAGACTATACAAAATATCGCTTTAGACACTCCAGAAAATGCAGTCGAATTGCCACGAACGAAGATATTATGCACCGAATGATGGTAACATCAGATCCCATGATCTCACACTTGACTCCTTCATTTAGCCAGAAAAAGCATAGTGATATAAGCGACGAAGTTAAGGCTCTTTTAGAAAAATAAATAAAAAGTAGATTTAAAATAAATAAAAAATTCATTTAAATTTTTTGTTAGTTAGGGCTTTTTACATTGTAGGTAACGATATATATTTTTCAAGCTTTCTTTATTTTGATTACTTTTGTGTATAACCATATAAATAAAACTAAGTTTGTGATGAAATTAAAAATAGATTTAAAATAAATAATGAACAACAAAATAACCACAATACTAATTATTGTTAAAGCTTAGGCACGAGCTCTATGTTTGCAGTTGTCCTTCAAGTTGTGCTGAAAAGGTCAGCAAGAAAAAGAAAGACAAAAAAATTAAAAACAAAACAAAATATGTACTTTGAACTTCAAGAAGAATTCTTGACAAAAGTACGGAAAAAACAGAAGTAAAGGAAGAACATGTAAAATGAATTAAAATAGATAATCATTCAAAGCAAATTTCGATCTACCAAAGGTTAAATACAATTTGGTTTAAGGATTGATGTTTGACTAATGACGTCAGCAGTCGTCGATGGCTGCGAGTGTTAAACGGCAAGCCCTCTGAAGAGATTGAGTGGTTGCAATCGAAACATGTCAGGGTAACCTGTCCGTAAAAACGCCTGGGTTCGAGCCCAGATTGAGTCAAGAATGAAAAATTATCAGTAAATTTAAATTAATTTTCATGTTGTAAAATTCCTTTCTTCTTAAAAATAATTTAATGAAAATTAAATTTGATGAACTTAAGCCTAATTAAAAATTTGGATTAAAAACCATAAATAGTTCAACAAAATAACCACAATACTAATTATGAATTAAAAATTAAAAAAATTCATTTAAATTTTTTGTTTGTTAGGGCTTTTTACATTGTAGGTAACGATATACATTTCTCTAACTTTCTTTATTTTGATTACTTTTGTGTATTACTATATAAATAAAACTAAATTTGTGATGAAATCATTATATTTTTTGACAAATATATTTTTTTCCTCACCTCCATACAAAAATCCCCAGTGTGCGGCGCTCGCTCAAGATGTGATTTTTTACTTTTTCTTTAACAATTTGTATCAGTGACCCACCCTAATATACATACAAAAAACCTACCTTGGTCTAGTAATGTGCTGATATAACATTAGTGGAGAGGATATTATGCGTTTTTGCTGATGTGGGCAAAACTATAGTCACATTAAACAAATATTTGACGCCCCACATGCAACCAATATTTCTATTTAACATTTGTTTGATTTTGGATAATGGTTGCTAGATCAAGCAGGCATTAAACATTTTATTAATTACATTCACCCCTATCGTGAATAATAAGTGTTAAGGTTATACAAAGTTATATAATGCTATATGGGATATTATTAAGTAATATAAGGTAATAAGGTAAAATATGATAAAATTTAAAACTCGTTGACTTAAACTACCTTTTTTCTTTGTTGGAAAGTATCTGGCTCTAAAAATAAATGGATCGATACTTAAAAAAAGCCTATTTGAAATATCTGTATTTGTAGCAATGTGCGATATTTTCCGTCTTTGTTGCAAAGTTAACTGTTTTATATCCTTTTTTTCGCTACAGTTGCTTCCTCCGATAATTCATATTGACACCAATGCATGCTTGATGAACTCAGCTCCATGGATCAGAATTTTGTGTACCGATGGATGGAGGTAGTGCCAGGGATATTCCTCAACAAGTTTTCTGGCTGTCTTTACAGCATATTCCTTAAACTTTTCGGCATCAATTTTAAATCCAGAATTTTTAGCTTCAAGAATTGTAGCACAGCTTTGCAAAATGTCCTTATCGACTCCTGTTATTTTTGATAATAGATCGACATTTTTAAGAAATATCCGCGCCGTGTTGCCATCGTTCGTTCGAATTTCCGCAAATACCAAAATTCCTATTTCGGCCCGAAATTGTTGTTGAATAAATGGTTTTCTCTTCAAAACACTTGACTTTTCGTTTTAACTGGTTTCTATTTTTTAGCTCTAATTTTTACGATACGTGAACGAAGTACTCAAAAATCGTAACGAGCTTCATCTTCTTTTGTCTCGAAGCATTTTTCAATGTCATTCATTTCTTTAGGCAAGGCACCACATATGTGACATTTTGCAGATGAAGCTTCCATACGAGCGTTACAAACTTTGCCGTCAACCATGGTCAGTTTTATGTCATGCTTTTTACGTACTTTTTGTTTTATTTATTTCGGTGGGAAAAAGTGCAAACATTTTTTCTCTTTACTCATATTCTTAAAAAGTAACAAAATGCGATTTTTCATTATTTTTCGTCGGATAACTTTTTAAATCACGTCCATATGCAAAAACCAACGTCCATATGCAAAAATCTACAATTTTATGTACAAGAAGTTGTGGGTTGATGAGGTCCAAATAACTAAAAGTCTACGTGAAAAAGTAGGGTACGTCCGTAAATGCATCAAAACAGTGCATCACTGCTGCAGTGATGCAAAATTTAGTTGCTGATGCGTGATCACCAGTTGCGCTTGTGATGCTGATGCTTTTTTACTGCACAACAGCAGTGCGAAGTTCGAATTTTTGAACACGAGCTAAATTTTAAAAAAGTGTTATCAACAATAGCGATGTCAAATTTTATTAAAAATATTTAACCTAAAAGAAATAGTTTTCTTATAAATTACAAGAAAAAGCACCAAAAATGAATAATAAAACAATTCTTTTACGTTTAAAGTTATTGCATCAGAAAATTAACTGATGCAATAATTGCCAATATTTGCTGCAGATCTGCGGCATCACTGCATAAATATGAAAGTAATGCCAAGTTTCTTACAAGTGATGCATTTACGAACATTCAACTTTACTAACGCGCAACTGATGCGCAGCAACTGCATTTACGAACGTACCCGTAGTTTTTAAAAAACGTTTGTTTTGAAAAGACCAAAAAAGTAGTCTTCAGGGATTTTTTAATGAGCTTATATTTTTGCAGCTTTTATTAATTTATTTGGTAGAAAACAAGTTCAAATTAAATGTTTTTGAGACTTCTGTTACAATAACGCGAATAACTTTTTTGATAAACTTACATAAGTTTTCTGTTAGGACAATGCAACCACAATACATGCAATATAAACATACCTCCACTTTCAAAGGACACAAACATTAAATCTTGCAAAAAAAACAACAAAATTTATTAGATTCATAAAAATTAGAGTGTTATCAATAAATTTAGTGCAATAATGCTTAAAAAAACATTAATTTCTTTTTTTTCCTATAGGGGAAATCACTGTGCGTTTTAATGTGCAGGGAAATCAATTCCAGCTGTCTCAGAAAACAGTCAGTTATCATCAAACATCTAATACGCGCTTTGTTACAAATTTTTTTCTTGCAGGCTCGCCATGAATTTTATCATGGACAATGGGAGCCATGGACATCAATTCAAACTTTTTACTACAAACACTTTTTAACAATGACATTGTCCATGCTTGCATTACATCGGACCAGTCCATGGAGTAGTCCATTTTATCAAAATGGATCAGGTGGTCAAATTTTATTTGCAGGGTTATGCCGCATACGTTATATTGTATTGGAGTGATAGTTTGATTGCAACTTTAGTTTATTGCACTATTTTATTTCTAAAAGTTTGCCACCAAGTCTTTCGAAAGCTTTAAAGCTTGTTTTGCATTTTGATGAGAAATACATAAGTTTGTGCCTTTTTACCGGATCTTGACCTTAAAATTAATTCTGTTAAATTTTATATTTAATTATGAGAATACCTCCATACATAAGTGTTCTGTTCCCCACCAAAAATAAAGTGAGAAAATCAAAGAGAAAAGTGAAAAAATTACGAGGAATAAGGGAGTTTTTCGCTGCGAACATTTTTTCACTTTAATATTCTCCCTTGAATTAGTTTTTTTTCGTGGGAGTTTTTCATGATCGCAAATACGTGAAAAAGGAAAAAACTGCCAGGGAAAAATTATTCACGATAGGGGTGATTATTCCTTTATTTTATCAGTAAAATACAGTTTAGTAAATCAACACAAATTCCCAACAAAAAATTTTACCATTTTGCGAAGCACTAATGGTTCATTTAAAAAAATAAGCGCATAATTATGCGCTACGCAATAAGACATAGAAAAATGCAGCAAAGTAAGTCAAGGAACTCTCAACAACTTTTATAAAAAAAAAAACGTTTCAAGTGCCACAGCATTCCCTAACTACGAAGCACGTTTGTAAGGGAGAATAATAAAAAATAACCGTTACATCCAACAACTTTTATATGCGCTGAATAATGCGCTTTATGTGTCAAAAATGTATTGCTTCAAACTGGGAACTCGCCATATAAAATTCATGTCTTCCTTAAGCGCAATGGTAAACGAAGCTTTTACGTTTCTCCCTTACAAACCTGCTTCGTTGGAAACTCCATTTTTTATTGGGTTATTAAAACGAAAGTTATCTTATTAAATGTTTACAAAATTTCTCACTGTGTGTCTGCCTAAATTTAAGTTTTGCAGTTTAAAAAGTTGAATATAATTGCATTATATTAATAAAAAGAATTAACTATTTGTAATCTCTGATATCTCTTATTTAACAAAGAGCAACAATGTTGCATCTGTATCTTTTTGTAAATAAAAGTAATTGTTTAAATTGTTAATAATACAAATAATTTATTGTGCGCTAGACTCGTGGGCGAACTTTTTTTTTTACAGCAGACTTGGTTTAAATTAAAAAATTACATACCAATATATGTACATTTCCATGAAAATGTCAACAAAGACTCAAAAACTGAAAACGTTTAAAATATGGAAGAAAGAAAAAACACTCAAACTTTACTATGCAGACGCTCTTCTGGTTTTTAACAATTTTTTAAGAGTAAAAAATAAGAACTTAAACGGACTATCGGCCATGTTCTGACAATCGAACGATTTAAAATCGGAAAACGGCAGATTTATTTTATGGTGTTCTGAAACTCGTACGTTTTGCTTTCGATTTGTCATAGTTTTTAAAAAATATTTTAGTTCCTTTTTGCGGCCCTATGCTCCTTGCAGGAGTAAAAGGAACAAATATATATATGAGCATACTTTTGCAATTCGAAGATGCCAAACATCATGTGATTGCGATTTACAGAACACCTAGTTTGCGGTTTCAAGTCAGAATCGCAAATGTTAAGCGTTTTGCGATTGTCAGAACTATCAAGAAATGTCAGAATTCTTAAGAAACTGCACTCAACTATTTTATTCAGATATTGGTAACATTTCAATTACACTTTAAAATTGATGTTACAACAACAACGAACCAAGTATTTTTAGCGGTATATTTTTGTTTGTTTTGTTTTGTTTGCAAAAACATAATTTGGTTTGAAAATAAAAGTTCAAAGCAAGATATTTGTTGCAAACGAATACCGATCTTAATTTTATTTTTTAAATTGGAATAATGAAAATTTTTGAGCTTTTATAGGTTGTCACGTACGATATTGTAAGTACTAGAAATATAACAAAATCAAACAGGTCTGTCACATAAAACGAAATCACTTTCTATCGGAACTGATTTCTGTGTCAGGCCTGAAAAATTCTATTATGTTGGTGTTTAGATTAAATTTGGTCCAAACTGGTTTTATTGCGGTCTAAATTATCTTATTAAATATTATTGAAATCGGTCCATCTCTCTGGTCATATGAGTTCCCATATTTGACATCTCCCGAAAATAGCTCTTAATGCAATTACGTCCTAATAAATGCTGATATTGACATATAATTTGGCGACGATAACTTTCAGGATAGCTACCATGCCATGACAAAATGTTGTGCTGGTAGGTGTAAAATTAACCATAGGTTTCATATAAGTCCCCTTGCTTAAATAAACTAAAGGCAAACGTATCTTATATACATAGGTAAAGATATCTAAATAATATGCGTTACAAAGAACATTTACATAAATCTTAACCTCATAACATAATTTTTTTTTGGCTGATCCATGACTGCCCATGGGTTTCACACACACTCCCCAAAATTTGTTGTCGGGCTTGATCGACTATGCCATTTAACTTGTTTGTTAAATGTTTTTTTATATGTACATATATTTCGTTTCTTATAAATACTACAAGGGAAAAATTTGTCACGTATGGTCTGTCACGAACGTTAACAAAGTTTGTTCATTATAAAATCACAACAAAAAAATTTTTTTTTTTTTTAAATAATGGACCATTAAGAAAAAATTATTTTGTTTAGTGTAAGAAAGTAAAAAAAACAACACCTCCACAATGCGCAGATTTTCGCATAAATTTAAATTCACCTCAAAATCACATTCGTTTTATGTCACGTACGACATGCACCTATCTTGGTCGATATTTTTGACAGCAAAGTTCCGAATTTGAATTTTTTTTTTTAAATAAAGTAAACACTTCACCTATCTGAAGCCGTACAAATATCACCTTCGATGACATGGAAATGCCCATATATATTGCGTTTATGGATTTTCTACATTTTTTATAACAAAAATGGAATTTCTATTACCAGTTGTAATAATTATTTAAAAATCGTAACATTGCTAAAAAAAAACACAATTGACGTTAATAAAGAGTCTTAAAGAAGCATTTTTTAAAGAATTTACAAACTAAAACATAGAATTAACAAGGTTTCGTTTAAATGTGCTAAATTCCCATTTCATACTATTGATAAACTGAAATTTATTGTTGATGGGATAAGTTAATGTAATTGTACCGCTTAAATTTTGACGTTTTCACATTTAATTTTTTATATTTTAGTTATTTATATTATTAACATGTTTTTGGTATTTATGTATTTCTATTAACTATCAGGTATGTGATGGAAATCGATTTTAAAAATGATACGATTTGAAACCGAAAACATCGTTTTCAGTATCTTTTAAAATGGATTTTAAATGCATATTCCTTTTATTTTCAGTGTTTATTCTTTAAAATTTTATATTATATACGTTAACTGAAGTGTATTCTGAACGAAAATTTAAGACTATAATTGAGAAATAGATTTTAAAATCGTTCGAAATTCATCACACCTTTTAAAAACGGTCGTTTTGAAATCGATCGATTTGCATCTCATACCTGTATATGTTGCTTTGATTGACTTGTGACATTTCACTTTATGACATGTTTCTTTTATTTTCTGATTTTATTTTTCATTTACTTATTTTGCTTTTATATGTTGCTTATGTGTTCTTAGATGTAATATGTTTGATTGATATCTGCATGAGATTTAAACCAATTTGTAGTGATTCGCAAAATAGTTAATTTATATTTAGTGTTTTTAATCAGCCGATTTTTTTTATTTATTAAAGGGTTTATATTGGTATTTTTAAAAGAAAACATATTTACAAGTGAGAAAATATTCTTAAACATATGAGTCAACATGATGCAAAGTTAGCAAGAGAGTATAGTCCGTCAAGCCCGACCATTATAGTTCGTCAAGCCCGACCATTTGATACCCCACACCCCACTACAGTGTCTAAGTGTACCCTATTTTGGACTCATGGTCAATCGTATACAAAATTATGTTATGAGGTTAAGATTCTTGTAAAAGTTCTTTGTGCCAAAATTTACACATTTTTGAGTTGCGCTGTACTCAGAATTTCTCCATCATATCAGGTTTTCGTGACATCTTCGCTTATATTGTAAAACACCCCTGCTGGTCGCTATATTCGATACGTTATAACTGCGCGAATTAATATTTACGTATAAAATGTAGTCTGAAAGCCCGATCAATTACCTTTAAAATAAATCATTAACCTTCGCTATATCTTGTTTCTCCTCTGAGATATCTTAACCTGAAATTGGACAAATCTGATTTTTCGCTATTCTCGCAATTTTTTGTGATATTTTTTTATAATTTTGACTTATAAAAATATAAAAAAAATCTTTTGCAGAAATATAAAAATTAAAAAAAAATCTTAAAAAACTAAATTTAAGTCAAATAAAAAAAAAAAAAAATGTTGAAAAACATGAATTCAGCAACAACCAATTTTTCAGATTATGTTGTCTCAGAGAATGAACAAGATATCAGGGGTGCTTTAAAATTTAAGAGAAGAGAAGATGGAGAAATTCTGAGTACAGCGCAACGTAGTACGTTCAATGGATTACGCTTTTATTTAGATCTACCAAATGTTATTTAGATATATTCATCAATATGATACTTGTTTGCCATCAAATGATTTTAGGAGAGGGGCTTATATGCAACCTTTGGTTCATTTTGAGCCTACCAGCACAATATTTTGTCAGGACATAGTTTTGGCGTTTAAAGCATTTTTATAGTAAAATATGGATTGATTTTAGAGAAATTATGTAGGACGCTTTATGTTGGAAAAGGAATAATTTTTAGCCAAAATTAATCTAAATAGCAACCAACAGAACACAAAGGCTACTCCGGAAAGAAGTTTGTTTTTGGTTGATGTGAAATTATGGACCGGTTCTCCGTTTTTTCAATAGGCTTTGTCTTTATGACAAAGAAGACGTATGTACCAAATTTGATCGAATTTTCGAATTATAACAAATGGCATCAATAAGGCAAAAAGTGCCATCCATTCAATGACGAACGTCATCATAAAATTTTTTCTATTTCATTTGTCATCTATACTATGACTACAGTGATACCAAAACGATACCACATTTTTTGTATTATGAACATTATTTTCATGAATAATTAGTATTGTGGTTATTTTGTTGAACTATTTATGGTTTTTAATCCAAATTTTTAATATTTTTAATTAGGCTTAAGTTCATGAAATTTAATTTTCATTAAATTATTTTTATGAAGAAAGGAATTTTACAACATGAAAATTAATCAAAATTGTTATTGATAATCTTTCATTCTTGACGTGGCTCGGGCTCGAACCCTGGCCGGCAGGTTACCATGACATGTTTCGATCGCAACCACTCGATCTCCTCATATGGATTTGCCGTCTTACACTCGCAGCCATCGACGACTGCTGACGTCAATAGTCAAACATCAATCCTTAAACCAAATTGTATTTTAACATTTGGTAGATCGAAATTTGCTTTCCTGAATGATTATCCATTTTAATTGATTTTACATGTTTTTTCCTTACTTCTGTTTTTTCGTACTTTTGTCAAGAATTTTTCTTGAAGTCCAAGTACATTTTTTGTTTTTTCATTTTGTCTTTCTCTTTTTTGTTGACCTTTTTCAGCACAACTTAAAGGACAAATGTACACATAGAGCTCGTGCCTTAGCTTTAACAATAATTAGTATTGTGGTTATTTTGTTGAACTATTTATGGTTTTTAATCCAAATTTTTAATATTTTTAATTAGGCTTAAGTTCATGAAATTTAATTTTCATTAAATTATTTTTATGAAGAAAGGAATTTTACAACATGAAAATTAATCAAAATTGTTATTGATAATCTTTCATTCTTGACGTGGCTCGGGCTCGAACCCTGGCCAGCAGGTTACCATGACATGTTTCGATCGCAACCACTCGATCTCCTCAGATGGATTTGCCGTCTTACACTCGCAGCCATCGACGACTGCTGACGTCAATAGTCAAACATCAATCCTTAAACCAAATTGTATTTTAACATTTGGTAGATCAAAATTTGCTTTCCTGAATGATTATCCATTTTAATTGATTTTACATGTTTTTTCCTTACTTCTGTTTTTTCGTACTTTTGTCAAGAATTTTTCTTGAAGTCCAAGTACATTTTTTGTTTTTTCATTTTGTCTTTCTCTTTTTTGTTGACCTTTTTCAGCACAACTTAAAGGACAAATGTACACATAGAGCTCGTGCCTTAGCTTTAACAATAATTAGTATTGTGGTTATTTTGTTGAACTATTTATGGTTTTTAATCCAAATTTTTAATATTTTTAATTAGGCTTAAGTTCATGAAATTTAATTTTCATTAAATTATTTTTATGAAGAAAGGAATTTTACAACATGAAAATTAATCAAAATTGTTATTGATAATCTTTCATTCTTGACGTGGCTCGGGCTCGAACCCTGGCCGGCAGGTTACCATGACATGTTTCGATCGCAACCACTCGATCTCCTCAGATGGATTTGCCGTCTTACACTCGCAGCCATCGACGACTGCTGACGTCAATAGTCAAACATCAATCCTTAAACCAAATTGTATTTTAACATTTGGTAGATCGAAATTTGCTTTCCTGATTAAAAGGTAAAGTAACAGTTTTTCATAAATTGAGTCTAATGAGCCGCTTCTCCGATGTTACTGAGTCATTGCACTGATGACATGTTTTATTAGACTGACTTTAGTTCTTAATTTCTATGATGATAGCGATGTCGCATCCCATTGATGACATAATATCAAATTTTGACCGTGACGACAATTTGGTCTTGTGATGTTAAGGATAATATAAAATCACAAATAGAAAAACGAAGACACTTTTCATAGTACTGATGTCAAAATACATCAGAGTTATGACATGACACCTTTTCAGTGTACTAAATAGCTGGCATATGACCAATATTTTAAGTGTTACACACATATGCACCAACGCATAATACCCTCTCCACTTTTATAGTGTGGATATAAATAAAAAAAAGTGAGCTACTCAAATAAGAGCGGCAAGGGTTTTTTTTATGTATGTCAAAACATCTCATTTGCATACAATTTATACGGAACAATTCTTTAGAACGCGAGTTATAGACATCACCCGGCTAAAAAATTTTAATTGACAGATCTAAATGTCGGTTTGTTTTATTGAAATTGTACTTGAAATAGAATTTTCATGTTTAAAAAAACGCTTGCCTCTCTTGTTTAGGTAGCTCAGTAAGTTGGTTCTTTATAAATATTTTTCTTGTATTTTTCGTATTAAAATGGAAGAAAATTTTTAAAAATTGGCAAACTGAAACACACATTTTTTGTTTTAATTATTATTATAAATAATATTTTTTGTATATTTTTTTAATATTTTAAAAGCTAAAAGAAATTGATATTTCTTTAAATTCTTTTTTGCCCTATATAGAGAAATTATAACAAAATGATTCTCTTTTTATTGTAATTTGTGTTTGGTTTATGTTTTTAAAGTAATCAGTGTGACCCTTTTAGCATTTTCACTGCTAAATTAAGCGTTATTTATTTTGATTTAACAGCGAATTTTTCAAATAGCATTTAGCATAATTTTCAGCATTTTTGTAATATTTTTTTAGCATTATTTAGCATTTTTTAATCTTAAAAATTTTATATATTGCTATTTCACAATATATGTAACTTATCACTTCTGTCAATCTCTATAATTGTATTTTTTCATTTATACGTTTATACAAATGTATAATATTAGCAAACCTGTAAACACCAAAAAACAAAAATTAAAGTAGAAATGTTAGATTTTACTTCAGTAGAATTAACGGGTTTGGAACAGCAATGGCAAAAGCTGAAAGCATACGAATTGATGAACCAAAGTTCAACTATTGAATTCTGCATAGGTGTTTAGAATATGATGAAAACAGATCATATTCTAATGGTATTTTGACTAACACTTTGGAAATTAAGGAAAACTATTCATATAATGGTGTGTTTAATGTGTAATTAAATTTACTGAAAATGCTGTTGAATAGCCTTTTATGTTTTCAATGATAATTTTTGTTTTTACTTATATTTTGTATTTAATAATATATATATGTATGTGGCAATAAATAATAATGGCTTAAGTTTATTATTATTATTATATTCTTCCCTCTGCTAAATTTCAAGTATTAATAAAACTATGCGCATTTATATTTTAACTTTCACAATATAACACGCAATTCATTTTAGAAAAAACCCTTAATATCTTAAAACACGAAATTTCGGCTTACGCCATTATTATTTATTGCCACAGATATGTATGTACATCGTTACCTAAAAAGCAAAAAACCCTATCTAACATTTTGAAAATTTGACAAAAAACTAATCAAAATGATAATCTATTGATCGCCTTAAACTGTTTATAATTTATTTTTCTTCTACTTTTCTTGTAAAACCTAAAGGCCCAACCATAACATACATAGCCTTGCTTAACCTTCTGTCAAAAATTAACAAAAAGTCTCTCAAATGTATTTAAAAAAACAAAAACAAAATCGAAACACATTTGATTCCGTACGGCATGTGCGATCAGTTTCGCACATTGCTTAAGCAAATGACAGTTTCATAAAACTTAACAAAAATTTTCTTTAAGTTCAATATGGTTCGCTTCACATGATTTACATTTGCTTAAGCCAACTTAAGCACATTATTGTTGCGACTTAACAGTTTTTTTGAGAGTTGGCAATGTCGCATATTTTGCAAACTGTAGGTTAGGGCTTTAATCGTTTATCATGTAATATTTTGTAGATAGGGCCTTTTGTTTTTTTGGTTAAAAAATCGCTAACATTTGTCAAACTACTGATTTGTTTTTATAAAATAAATGAATGTACATATGTATATAATATAATCGTCATTTTATTTTAAAGAAATGTAAATTAATGTATAATTCATTCATTAAAATTATACAATTATTTAAGAAAATTTAGCATTTTTTTTAGCATTTTCAAATTTTATTTTTAGCATTTTTAGCATTATTTTAATCCCCATTTAGCATTGAATTTTTTTTTAATTGTGGTCACACTGAAAGTAATACCTATTTATTTATTTTTCTATAAAAGATATCTGAAAACATTTAAGAGAAACCAAATTCGCTCTTTATAATAATTATTTCTTCACATTTCTTTATGTGTCTGTGGGATACTCTAAGATCTTTGTACAATATTCAAACAAGTGGCTAAATGTAAAATTGTGTTTTATTAGAATATTTAATTATAGTCAAAGTTGTTGTTTGATGTTGTTTTTTTCTGCTATTGAAATTTTAAGCAATATACATCCATACAAACATATTGTATGTATGTTGCTAAAAATAGATCTATCTCTATGAACAGATTTTGTTGCAATAGAAATATTTTAGTTTTGAAAATGGTATTCGATTTTAAGAGTATGTTCTATTTTAGGAACTTCCGCAAACATGAACTTTTCGCTTCTTAACCAAAATACGAAACATTTTTGATGTTCTCTCGTTTTTAAGAAAGCGTCAGTTTATATTTTCAATTAAGAAACTTTAAATTTAAATATGTATGCATACATATGTATGTATGCGACAATTTTACTTATCGCACAACCTACACACTTTAAACATTTTTTTGGTATGCCAAATATGTATTACGTTAAAAAGAAAATGCACGAATTTTATATACATCGGAAAAAATTTAAGAATCGTTTCAATGCTTTTAAGTTAAAAATAATCGAATTTTGTGTGTAGGCATAAAAATAACAACAACCCATGTTTTAAAAATAGTCTTTAACAACTAAATATTTAGAACAGAACGCGTGTTGAGGAACTGTGTGTATTAAAATGGAAGCAAGGACTTACAATTAAGAGTGTTAGATTCGACAATGACGAATGTTTGAAACTTGATAAAAATACTGAAATTTATTGTTGATGGGATAAGCTATTCCTATGCGCATTTCACTGGTTGCTTAGGCCAGATCATCAGGTAACTTCATCCAAAGATTTTAGAAGAACTAAAGACATTAAACAAATTAAAATGTTAAGCGAATAAGAATTATAAGCAACAGTTTTACTTGTAACAATAACAAAGCTTAAACAAAAACAACAACAATAAAATGTGAGTTTATCTTTTCTTACATTCCCCACTACAATCAGGGTTGTCAGATGTGGCGATTTCTCGCCAAACGTGGCGATTTTCAAACTTGATTGGCGACCTAATTTTCGATTTGGCGACATGGCGATTTTTTGGCGATATTTTAAAATAGTTGGCGATTTTGTTGGCTATTTTTGGTGAGCCATGCATTTGTTTTAAAACTCGTTAAATTCAATACGAAAAAATTATATTATTTTTATTCTAGTATTTTTATGTATGACATTTTAGGCTTTTATGGTCAGTATGTATTTGAAACTAAATTATGTTATGTTGAAATGGCTGATGAATATATTGAAAATCCAGGAGAAAATTGTTTTTCATATTTAACAAAGAATTAATAAAGCATGAATATAGCGATTTCAAGTTTACGAACTTTTCTCCATTACCTATATAAAATGTGGCAAATTATTATCACAACCAAATTCGTTGTTATTAAAGATATTAATGAATCGTAACGTACTTTTGGATGTTTATAAAACACAATGGACAAAATGACCGTTTGTAATTGGATGCTACTTCATCTTATTTAAATCAGTTTTGGCCAAAAGCTTATGCTATTAGGACACGTCAGGTATGTACCATTTTAAAGAACTTGCTTTGGCTGTTCATTATATGGTGCTAAATCCAACTAGTAATGACTGTGCTAAAAATGTATTTTCAATAATGAACTTCACTAAAACTCTCCTTCTAAGTAGAATGCAGTTCTTGACGCGTTGTTACGAGTTAAAAATTACAGTAGACGCTCGGTTATATGAATACCCAGTTATATGAACAGCCAGAATAGTGAACAACAAAATTTTTACACATGAGGTTCCAAAGAGTGAACACGACCTATCTCTGCTTTTTGAACAACTTGCAACCGTTGATTTTTTTGAAACTATTTGTTGTAAAGGGTGTTTTTTTTAAGTAACACAACTTTGAGTTGGCATCACTGCTATATTTGAGCACCCATTTAACAGCTGATAGTTGCTTTTTGTTTAGTTTGCTTTGAAATTTCATTATGAATCGACTTATCGAGCAACGCGCAAATATTTGACATTTTTAATCAAATAATTCGGCAAATGGGCTGAAGCACAAATTGATATTGATTTTGAATCTCCACTCAAAATTGTATTTTCCGACTAAGCCAATATCTGGTTGAATGGGTAAGTAAATAAGCAGAATTGATGCATTTGGAGTGAGTAGAATCTACAAGCTTTTGTCGAAAGACCATCAAATCCGCAAATATTACTGTTTGGTGCGCTTTATGGGCTGGCGGAGTCATTGGCCCACATGTCTTCAAAAACGATGATGATCAAAATGAGAAAAGTTGTTGAAAATTGGCACCTTCTACACGCCAGCCACATGACAGGAATCATATTTAAATTTCATAAAATTTTCTTTCCAATAAAGCCCGTTTAATTGATATTAAAAATATATTTTCTTTTTTTATTATGATTTAAACTTGTGATACTCTATAAAAAACACTCTTTATTATAAATCTGTTCTTCCCAAAAAAAAAAAAGCTAGTAAATGTGTTTATACGAATGCAAAGGAAAATTTATAAGATGGTTGGCGTTTGTAAAGTTATTGCTTGGAGTGAAAATAATATATCTGATAATGATATTTGGCATTGTGAAAATGCAGGGACAAGGCATTACAGAAATCTTTTAAAGCAAAAAAAATATAACCGACTACTTTCATGTGCATTTATTATTAACAAACTAATATAAAATAAAAACTATATATAGGTTATGTATGTACACATATTAAAATTGATTTGAAATACTTATTTTATATTGTCTCGATTATGTGAACTTTTCCATTTAGTGAACAGGCCCTGTCTAAATTAATCATATAAGCGAGCGTCTACTGTATATGCATGTTAATACCACATGATGCACTTCTTTTGTACCTTCGTTGAAAAAATTTAATTCACTTACAATGTATTTCAAAAAAGAAGATCAAAGAGAGTTTTGGCGCTGAAGTGTAGATATATAGTAAAACTCCAACTTCATACATACATAAATCCAATATTTGTTTAAAACTAACCACAAAAATTCTTTCTTTGCTGCTTTTAGTTGACTACTATTAATTATTTAATAGTGCAATTTCCTTTTCTGTCTTCACTAATCATTTTTACTTGCTTCTAAATAAAAACTAAACAGAATATATATTATGGCGACTTTTTTTAAATTTTTGGCGGATTTTAGCGAATTGGAATAAAAGTTACTTTATAAGATTATTTTTATGAAGAAAGGAATTTTACAACATGAAAATTAATTAAAATTGTTATTGATAATCTTTCATTCTTGACGTGGCTCGGGCTCGAACCCTGGCCGGCAGGCTACCATGACATGTTTCGATCGCAACCACTCGATCTCCTCAGATGGATTTGCCGTCTTACACTCGCAGCCATCGACGACTGCTGACGTCACTAGTCAAACATCAATCCTTAAACCAAATTGTATTTTAACATTTGGTAGATCGAAATTTGCTTTCCTGAATGATTATCCATTTTAATTGATTTTACATGTTTTTTCCTTTACTTCTGTTTTTTCGTACTTTCGTCAAGAATTTTTCTTGAAGTCCAAGTACATTTTTTTTTTGTTTTTTTCACTTTGTCTTTCCCTTTTCCGTTGACCTTTTTCAGCACAACTTGAAGGACAAATGTACACATAGAGCTCGTGCCTTAGCTTTAACAATAATTAGTATTGTGGTTATTTTGTTGAACTATTTATGGTTTTTAATCCAAATTCTTAATATTTTTAATTAGGCTTAAGTTCATGAAATTTAATTTTTATTAAATTATTTTTATGAAGAAAGGAATTTTACAACATGAAAATTAATTAAAATTGTTATTGATAATCTTTCATTCTTGACGTGGCTCGGGCTCGAACCCTGGCCGGCAGGCTACCATGACATGTTTCGATCGCAACCACTATTTTATAAGATTTATAAAAAATATTTTTAATAATTTAAATTATCTATATTTTATTGTCAAAAAGGTAAAAATAAAGGCTTTGGCGATTTTGGCGATTTTTTACATTGAATTTGGCGAAAAAGGTCAAAATCGATCTGACAACCCTGACTACAATTGGTTGGAATACCTTCAACATTAATTTTAGTTGTAAGTACCCAAAGGGAAAGAGAAATAACACCAAACTTGTCACATGACAGTTCAAAAGTGGTAAGGACCGGTTCTAGTTCTAACACTTTATATTAAGGGGACTTGTCACTTTAACATGGCGATGTCCTAGAAGGGGCACCTTTTTGAAACTTTGTAGCAAGTCACTGAAATAACTTAAATGAACACATTCAATTTCGGTTAAAATAATTCCTGCCGCAGATATTGTCCCGATCAAACCATTTTTATATTAAAGATACCCTTCACCACCACCCCTTGTAGTAACATTATCACCAGTTAAGTGATATGTTTTAATTTCACCTATCATAATTCGATCCTTTTTATAAAAATATCGTGTTCACTGGAATTTAAACTTGTTTAAATTCTAGCATTTAACCCGCTACTTTAGTAGAACCAAAAAGCTAAAGAAAAATATCAAATTTTCCGTATTTCCTTTTTTGGGTACTATATTTTTCCCCCATTAAAGTATCAAAAATTTCAGTATTGTAGTGACATCCCATAATTTAGTATACTCACAATATTATTACAGTAACGGACTGTAGTTTATTTAAGAAATATTCCGTTCAGTCATTTTTAAATAAATAAACATTTAAAATTCCAAGCAAATTTATTTTTAACTGATTCTAACAGTTATTCAAAAAACTAAGTACATATTAATACTGATTTTCAGTTGCAGTTAATATTGTCCGTTGATTGAGTTAAATTCTTCTTTATGATCAATTAAATAAAAATGTAATTTAAAGCAACGAAAAGTTCATTTAATTTTTACTGTCAAAAATTCAACCACGAATTCCGTAAAACCAAATGAATTTTCAGTTATCTTATATAAATTAGTTGTCAAAAAATTAACTACATATTCCGTAAATACAAATAAATATGCAGTTATTTTTTAAAATTTTACTGTCAAAAATTCAACACCATATTCAGTAAAAACAATTAAATATTCAGTTATTTTATATAATTTAACTACCAAAAATTAATTTTTACTTATCTATAAAAAATGAATTGCTTGTTTTGTGTAAGCAATACCCATTTTCTATTTGTTAATATAATTTAGTTAAATACATCAAATTTTAAAAGTAAAATAATTGCGAAGCCATATCGGTCATGCTGCTGGTGTCTTATAATTGAGAGTTCTTCTGTAAACAACGTGGTCAGTACAACAAAAGTAAAACAAACTTGTGTATCAGGGTAAGTAAATAATAATATTCTCCTTCTCTCGCTTATAAGAAAAACAAGCGGACAGGTGTCTGTCTGGTATTTTTTAGAAATTCGGCTCTTTTGTGGAGTAAACGAAAATTTAATGAAATAACTGAATATTTTATTGTTTTTACTGAATATGGGGTCAATTTTTTGACAGTAAAATTTTAAAAAATAACTGAATATTTAATTGTTTTTACTGAATATGGTGTTGAATTTTTTACAGTAAAAATTAAATGGACTTTTTGTTAAAAATAAATGAAAAATAAGTAGACCGGTTTTTAATTGAAGTTTCATTTATTTTATATTACAATTTCAGTTAATTTTACGTACAGAATATTGTGAGTGTACGAATATGTCAATGAATAGAGGAAAATGTTTTGTAAAAAAGTACCAAAAATAGTTACGATTTTTACCCCTTAAATGTTCGAATTTCGAAAAAGTACCAACTTCGTATTCATAATTTTTTGATAAGTTTCGAGTGTGGAAGTACTTACAATAAACTCACCAGAAGCCAAAAAATCACTAGTTAATAGACCTAATAAGTTGTTATTGAGTACGTTACCAGTAAGCAAATATTCAGTAGTGAAAATAACAGAAGTAATAAGTAGTTGATGAGGTCATTACTAGTAAGTACTTATTGAATTTTTCAGAATAATGACAATTGTAATGATAACTACTTACCAGGTAATGTATGAAATAACTAACACCTATTACTAAAAATCAAAAAGAAACTGGGAATTATTTCCTACCGAAGGTAACTTTATATTATATTCAACATTTTTAATTTTTCGAATTTATTCTATGAGCTAAATTTCAGTTATGTATTTTATAAAGCTTTTTTGTAATAGTCTGGTAGTGTATAAAGTCATTTCTGAAAAATTGTAGGAATAGAACTATTACAAAAAAGCTTTATAAAATACATAACTGAAATTTAGCTCATAGAATAAATTCGAAAAATTAAAAATGTTGAATAAAAATCAAAAAGTTTTTCCTGGGTATATTTTAATTTTATTTTACATAACTTAAACAACGGACAATATTAAATGCAACTGAAAATCCGTATTAATATGCACTTAGTTTTTTGAATAAATGTTAGTTAGAATCGTTCAAAAATCAAGTTGCTTGAACTATTAAAATAACAGTTATTTTTAAAATTTAAAATCAAAAAGTCAGGTGGATATAATTTATCTATCAGATATTTGAATACAGCATATTGATACTGTTATGCTAAGGAATAATAAACTTAAAAGACTTTAATTTTTTTGACTTTTATCAAAAAGTCACTTTATAATAATTATTTTTTGACCAATATTTTTTTGTTCAAAAATAAAAGTTAAAATTTGACTTTTATTTTTTAAGTCAAAAATAAAAGTTAACATTTGACTTTTATTTTTTAAGTAAAAAATATAAGTTAAAATTTGACTTTTATTTTTTTAGTCAAAAATAAAAGTTAAAATATGACTTTTATTTTTTTAGTAAAATATATAAAATATAAAAGTTAAAATTTGTCTTTTGTTCCTATTAAAAGCAAATGTTAAAAAAAGGTAAATAAAATTTTAATTAAATATTAACACAGTTTTTATTTTTAGAATTATAAGTACATGTTGTATTTGCATTAAAACAAAAAGAAAAAATAATATTGTCATCAGTGTTGCCGCGGCCTTTAAATTTTTGTAACCAAATTTTAGTAAAAAAAGAAAGTACTGCAAAAAGGGTATCATTTTGTGCCTAATCAATGAACAATGCTTTTACTTCTTCATTCATCTATTAAAAATGTTGTTGCAAAGCTTTTAGATCTATTATTAGAATTCCAATGAAAGAAATATCTTTTTTTTTTCTTTGGAGAAAAATGTAACCAAAATGAAACCAAGTAACCAATTTTGGTTAGAAATAACCAAAAACAACAACACTGATTGTCATCGATCTTATTTTTCTTATATTTCCATTACATTGTTATTATTATGGCATAGTCAATTTTTTTTTCTAACTTAAAAAATAAGTCAAATTTTAACTTTTATTTTTGACTTAAAAAATAAAAGTCAAATTTTAACTTATATTTTTACTTAAAAAATAAAAGTCAGATTTTAACTTTTATTTTTGACTTAAAAAATAAAAGTCAAATTTTAACTTTTATTTTAGACCGAAAAAATAAAAGTCAGATTTTAACTTTTATTTTTGACTTAAAAAATAAAAGTCAAATTTTAACATTTATTTTTGACCGAAAAAATAAAAGTCAAGTTTTAACTTTTATTTCTGACCGAAAGAATAAAACTCAAAAAATAACTATTATATTTTGACTTTTTTTATTTATTTAAAAATTACTGAACTGAATACTTCTTAAATAAACTACAGTCCGTTAATGTAATAATATTGTGAGTGTTATAAAGAGTGGTTGGTCAACATTTGGATCAATAACTTTTTTCCTACTTAGCCGATTGTGGTGGATTTCAATCTTAAACTGCTTAGGAGAACTAGAAACAATTTGACACTTACATTGTTATTTTCTTTCGAGTCGTTTGAATGTGAGCGTGATTTCAATAGACGGACGGACAGTCGGTTATGCCTAATTCGATTTCGAATTACTCACCGACCCAGAAAATGTATATACTTTATGGGATCTTAGATGAATATTTAAAAAAAAAACATCACGCGGGGTGACAAACTCTGTATACCCTCATTCTCCACTAGAGATAATAACAGACCTGGGCCCTATTCCACAAACCAACTTATCAACTTTTCACTTTGCACTTTGCAAATTTTTCGTCAATTTGCAAAACTTTTTGTTCCACAGAACTATTTAATTTGATAAGTGATAAGTTGAAATTGATAAGTGAAATTTGCAAAGTCTTTGCAATTTTTATATTATCTTTTTAATTCCTGTTCCACGTACGTTCTCTTGTGCAAAGTGCAAAGTTATTATTGCAAAGTGTAATTTGCAAAGACTTTGCAAATAATTATGTTTCGTTCCACAAAAACTGTAAATTCTATCTTTGCAAAGCAAATTTTGATAAGTTTGTCAAAAATTTGCAAGGTTAACGATCTCTTTGCAAATTCATATTGTTATAGCTAGTGAAGCTTTAAAAATGTTAAGACGCGAGTTTTTGTTCTACAATAGTGGAGATGTGGGCATAATAAGAAATTATAGGGCCCGAATTAATTTTTCGGGACTACAAAATTTTAATTGATTTAAGTTGACTTCTTTTTAAATAAAATTAAAGAAGAATTAGAGCACAATTAAAAGATTGCAAAGATTGGGCTTTTTTCAAAACTTCCTCCCAGGAAGCCTGTTTTAATAATTTATTAACCTTTAAAATGAAATGTTAAAGCTTTCTTGCAATAGTCCTATTCCTTTAATAATTCACATACTTTATGCTTAAGCCATCCTTTGGTAAAAATTGAAGCTATGGATTAGGGTGGGTCGAAAATATTTTTTTTCTCTTATCGACTTCTTATAGCGTAAATATGTTGTATTTTTGTCTGCACTAGACCCGTGTAAAATATTATTAATTTATTTTTAGTGTAACAGCCCGCGCTATGATCTTCAATTTTGTTAAATTTTGAATATAACAACAATATCATTGTATTAAATTCAAAATGTTTTCAGTTTTAAATAATAATAATTGATAGTAAATAAAATATTTAAATTAAAAAAATTAACTTTTCTAACATATACTTAATTTTTAGGAGCTCTTGCGCGGGCTGAAGATGTGACTTTTTTTTACTTTTTTTTTGCAGTTTTTATTTGTTTTGACGTAAGACAAAAAAATATTGCTATTAGAACATGATTCGAGAACTTTTTTTTTTCTCATACATCAGTGACCCACTCTAATATACATATTATTAGGAATTATGAAATCTATACACTACTAGAATTTATTGTACCCTCATGTTACATATTTTTTTTAACTACCCTTTATTTAGCAATGAAGTAAATTTTGTGTATACATTTTTACAATTATAAGACACCAACAGAATGTGTATAGATATACTTAAAACATTTTATGTATTATTTCTTTTAATAAGTTATTTCTATTATATAAACCATTTCAATTTTTCGAATGCGTTCAATGATATCAAATTATAATTTATATGCATATGTACATATCTATAGCTTCAATGTTAAGCAAAGGTTTGCATAAGCAAAAATATGTGAACAAATGAAGGAATAAGAATATTACAAGGATGCTTTATAAATTGAAATTTGATTCATTGAACACATTCGAAAATAAAATTGGTTTATATAATAAAAATAACTTTTAAAAAGTAATAATTCTCATATGCTATTTACAATAATTTTATAAAAAAAAACTTACTAGAATATAAAACATCTTTTTTTGTCTTAAATAACGTAACACTGCAAGTATATTTTCCATTTTTACTTTTTAGCTCATTTTAATAATTTATATTAAGCAATGCAAAGTGAAAAGTGATAAGACATAAATGCAAAGATGATTAAATCCTGTGTGGAACACTTTGCTGATTCACTTTGCAAAAGAGCGCAAAGACTTTGCAAGAGAGCGCAAAGTCTTTGCAAAGAGAGCAAAGTTTTTGCAAAGAGCGCAAAGTCTTTGCAAAAACTAGATAAGTGCAAAGTGAGATTTGCAAAGAATGTTGTGGAACAGAAACACTTATCACTTTGCCAAAAAATGCAATTTGATAAGTGCAAAGTGAAAAGTTGATAAGTTGTTTTGTGGAATAGGGCCCTGTTCTTAAAAGCACTTAATTACTTCCCTGCGTAGTTGAAGTGAGCGACCAAACAAGTATTAACGTTTAAAACTGTTTTGTAAGATATATTTAATAAAAATTTGAAAATAAAATTGTTCATCATTTTTGGCTGTAAATTATTTTTTATTATTTTGGGCCATTTTTCTTTTACGTTGGCCTATTTTGCGTTTAGGCAATGTTTCATACATTACTTTGGGGGATTTCGTTTAGATTTATTTTGCTGGCATCCGTATTCTACTCCTTATTACATATTAAAAACTTTGTCAAGTTTTGATAACACTGTGCAGCATTTTGAAAGTCATCGAATGCAAACTCTTTCTTGTGTGGAATTTCTTATATAAACGAATAAACCCAATATGGGCTTTACTAGTTTAGTTGCCGTTCGGATTTTATCGTCTCATAAACATTTTAGCTTAAACTTGATTTTTTCGAAAAGCATAATATTTTTCTCACGTCTATGTTTAAGAAACCAATTAGAAATTTGTTTTCCTGTCTTCGCATGGACAAGAAAAAAAATAGAATAAGCAAATCGAAACAAATGCACTAAGTGCCTTAAAATTACTAAAATGCATTTCTACAATCTTTGGATGAAATTTCCTGATGATCTGGCGTAAGCAACCTGTGAAATGCGCATAGGAATAGCTTATCCCACCAACAATAAATTTCAGTTTATTAATGGTAAGAATTGGGAATTTAGCACATAAAAACTAAATCTTATTAATGAAATTTTTGACTCTAAGAAAACCTTTGATGAACAATTTTTATTGTGTATATATTTTTCAACATTTTTGTCCATAGCTGCCAAACTTTGCAAAAAGCTGTGATGTTATATATAATTCAATATAACTCACAGTTTTTCAGTACATTTTATTACTGGAAAATGCCTTTTTTCAAATTTTTCCGCTGAATTTTACTGCACAAATTCGGGAATATATGAAATATGTAGCAAGAGGCAAATTCACACGATTAACCGTTGTTCGATTAATTTTGGGCGATTAACTGTTCGAATAATTTAAAATTGCTTATTTTCGATTAACGAATAAATTGAAAAATTTGTGTCGATTAGTCGATTAATCGATTATTTCGAAGTAACAATTTTTTAAAATACATATATATTTAGTCCTTTAAAATTCCCAGTTGGAACATAGGGCCATTCATTTGTGATGGTTTCAGTAATCATTGGATTTCAGATGAGTAGGTGATTGGCCAACAGCATTCTAGGCTGGTGTTGGGACTGCCAACTTTTAGTCTCCAGTCCGACATTCAACGTTGGTCACATTTGCTAGTTTCATAACGGATGTTACAAAACCATTGCCTGGTGACCACCTGCCCCTGAGGGTCGGAGGTAGTGAGTCTTCTTAGTTGGTTACAAACAAGGATTGGTTCTGGACTTTACCAAGTTAAAGACGATCAGTTCCGTTACCTTGTATGCCCAACTCTGGCCACCAAATACATATACATATGTAGTATATTTAGAAGATGATATTTTTGAGACGAATCAAAACAACATTCAACCAGATCTTAACAAGACTATTAAAAGTATTAAAATTGTTGAAAAATCAAAAAAGAGATTCAAGTGGTATAACGGAGGTCTTCTTATTTTTAGAAAAGAAAAAGAACAGAGAAATTGGATATGCTTTACTTTTACCTTCAATTTCTTCAACGTCAACAATCAAAGAATCTTTTCTAAATCAAGTCTCATCAAAACAAAAGAAAGAAATCGGTTGAAACATAAACATTTAAACTGTATTCTCATTTTGAAAGATTATTTAAGAAGATAAGCTTAAAGTTCGATGCTCCCGTCGATCCTATAAGGAGCATAGGGCCTCATTTTTGTTAACTTGTTGTTACATTTTTAATAAAATTTTCATGTTAAAAAATTAAGTTTTGCTCTTTTTTTAAACTTTTAAACAACACAAAATAAAAATTATGCGATTATCCGAATAATATTAAATTATTCGATTATTATTCGATAATATTCTGAACTCGAATAATTATTCGCGCGATCAATTTTTCGATTTTTCGATGTTAATAGAGATTGAATTTTATTATAAGGATTATTTTTGCTGAATATAAGTGCTGGTTCACACAGGTCAAGTTTACTTGAACAGTTTTATTTAAATTTTCTTTTGAACTTGCGTTCACGTTCATGCACAAAATGAATTTTTGTTTTCTTTTCCTTCAACTTTGCAGCTTTTTATTGTATTACGGATGAAAAAAGAAAAGAAAAATAAAAACTGACTTGTACGGTCAAGTACACAGAAAAAATTATTGCCGAATTATTTTCAAACAAACGCTTGTTTGAAAATTTTTTTAATTTCTACAAATTTTTTTACTGATTCAATTAAAATTTTTGTATGATTTTTATTTAACCAACAAAAATGTTGACAACCATTCAAAAATATAATACACTCGTTATTGGTTTCAAGTTTTCATAATTTTGTATGAAATATTTAACGCTTTTTAATGTTGTCGTCTTTTTACATTTATTTATTTGATCGTAAGCAACACTTCCTAATGTGAAATATAAGAACTACAACAAAAAACACATGCAGTCTATTTTTGGACACTTTAAAAAAGTACAACAGTAAGAAAGATGAAGAGGTTGAAGTAAAAAAAAAAAAAAAAAAAATAGCAGGTAAAAAAACGTTTCACGCTTTTTAAACAACAGAAACAACAACAACATTATAAGAAACAAAATAAATTTTTGGTTGGTTTCAAAGTTGGTTAAAAAAAAACAAAATCCCGTATTCAATTTTTTCAAACTGTTTGCTTAAATACATCATATACAAAAATATAATGATGACGAAAAACATATCGAGCCGGTCTGTCGCCGTTTTTGGGTTACATTTCGTCTTCATTAGCAAAGAAAAGGATACAGCAACAGTGAGTGATGACGAAAAACATTGTGTGTATAAAAAAAGACTTCGTTCAAAAATTATTCCAACAAAAAAGTGTGTCTCAAAGCCAGCCGGGCCGCTCTGCTCTCTCTGCCATCATCTTCTAATACAGTGCCTGCTTGTGTGCGCATCATTGCTTGTGCAAAAACAAACATTTTTTTTTTATTTTGAAATTTAGTATATGAATTTCAGTAAACTTTTTGTTTGAAAAAATCAGTGTTTTTCTTCAATAAACAAAATGCAAAAAAATTGTTTGAATATGCGAATTTGTTTATAGGACCGATTTCAGACAAAAAATTGTTTGATTCTACAAATTTTTTGTTTGAATTGGAAAAATAATTTTTTCTGTGTATGTACCCCTTTCCATTCTCTTTACCCCTCTCTCCTAAAAGCTCAAGACTTGAAGAGTCAAACTTGACCTGTGTGAACCAGCACTAACTTTAATAAATTGTCCAAAGTTTAAGAGATGTGAGCAGGGTTGCCGAACTTGGTCTTTTCCGACCAAATTTGGTCGGATGGTAGCCTTAACCTTATTATATAGCAAACGCTATTTATTTTTATTTACAGGCGAAAAATAATGGACTAATTTCCAGCCTTATTTTGGATGAGTGTTGCGTAGAATTAACCATAGCAAAATTTATTAAATGTGGTAGGAAAAAGTCTGTTGAAGCAGCTGCGTATAGCGCGAAGCAGGCAAGTAAAAATATGATAAAGAACAGAAGATTATTTTTGATTGTTCATGAAACTACGAATGTAGCAAAGACGATTTGTATTGTTGGACGGAATAAGTTCTATAAAGGACAGTTTTGTACCTTAGTCCGAGCTAACCAAGTCAGATGGCGCGTTGTCTCAATGTTTTTCTTTTAAAACAATTTTTTATAAACAAACAATATTCCTTTAAAAATATTGATCGGATTGGTAACAAACGGCGATAAAGTCATAGCTGGTAAGATAAGTGGGCTAAAAACGTTACTTAGCAATGAAGTTTATTTATTTTACATAAGGTGCACGTTTCACTCTCTTCACCTATGCTTAAGTTACGCATGTAAATTGATGCCAAAATGATATATTCTTTGTCGTAATATTTACAGTTCTCTTTCTGAACTAAAAGAATTTCACAGGGCTATGGAGTTGAGTTTTTTGTACCGGAGTCGGAGTCGAAGTACCTGCAAAAACTCGCGAATCCGCGCGATTCTTCGAAACTGGAGATGCAATATTTTGCAGATCACTATGAATAAGTATATTTTTATATATGTTATGAGAGTAAGTTCATTCAAGTACTTTACTTAAATGTTATAAAAGTTTGCAATAATTAAAATTTTTAGGTATATCATTTAAGGCTAGTTTACACGGTAATACATTGTATTACGACATAATGTAGAATGATAGAAATCATATCATGTAAAAGCAAAATGCATTGAGTAAGAGAGAATACGAATACAAAATCTGACAAGCGGTCGGTAAATGATTTTTTTCTAAACAATTTTAGGCTGGGTTTTTGAGATCTCAGTTAAACTAGGTTTAGTTAATCTGAAAATTGATTTGTGCCGCCAATACCAAGTTTTAAAACAAAATGTTGCCGGAACAGCACAGACTTGCTTAAAATGTGAGTCTTTAATGAAATAATAGAACAAAAATCAAATTTCACCGGAAAATCCGAGTTGCAGAGAACGTTAAACTAAGTTTAAACTTAATCCCCATCTTAAAAACCCGCCCTTAGAAACTTATGTATTTTCATCACACCAGAGGTGCATTTTAACGGAGTATATTGAAGGTGGTAGCATTTTTATACAATTACAAAAACAACTAAAATCAACTCAGGAAATTTTCATGTTGTTTTTGTAAAAATTGTAAAACTGCAACCATCTGCTTTTTTGTTGAAATAAACAGGTGGCAGCACTAAGCCAGATGACGATTTTTTGCTCTTGCATTGTTTGTCTAGGTTTATGTCAAAGTTTTGTTTTTGTTTACAAAAAGTGCACGCTTTGTGCTGTGATTATTGTGTTTTATTAAAGTTTTTGATAATTTTAAATTAAAATAAATAAGGTATTAACCATAATTAAATAAAAATTGGCTAAAATTTTATTTATTACATCACGTTCAGCGGCACGGTTTGATTTTTGTTTAAAGTATTTTTTGACGTAAAAGGTGATATAGTTTCCATTTTTGTTGTAATGTTGTATTTGTAACGATGCCACCTGCTTATTCCACCATAATACCATCCGTGTAAACATAAAGTATAGTCTCAACAGACTTTTATTTTTTTCTTTTAAACACGGAGATAATTTCATATTATTTTGATTCTACAAAGTCGTAATACATTAAATTACCGTGTAAACTGGTCTTTAACAAGATTTTCCTCTTCTTGTAGATTAAAATTTTGATTTAATACCCTCTTTTTGATGAAGTAGGATACGTATATGGGTATTTTTTTTAATCGAAAAGTCTACTTTTTGTCACGTTACGTCTTTTCTTTTAACTTGTTTATAAAAAAATAATTTATATATTATTGATTTTTTTTTGTATTTTGGTGTAAAGCGCAAACAAATTTGAACAAAATGGTATAAAATACAAACTAAATTATTTGTTGGCGCAACGAGACGATTCTGTGGAAGTGCCCATATTAGTTTTTAAATATATAAAAAAAATTGGTCGGTTTCAAAGGATTTTGGTAGGTTTTGTATACAATTTTGGTCGGATAAAAAATTTTTAAACGGCAACCCTGGATGTGAGCCAAAGATGGTGAAAAAAGGTATAACAAAATGCAATTTTTCGACATTTTACTTGTCACACACTCTTTTCTACCCATCTATAGCTGAAATTTTTCCAAGGACAGGAAAACCAAAATTTAATTGGTTTTTGGAGAAAAATTGCATGTTCGTCGAAAAATTTAAGATTTAGCCAAAATGTTGATGAATTAATAAAATTCGATCTTCATCTAAACTAGCAAAACCTAAATAGGGTTAATGTTCAACAATTATTCTTGGCTTTTGGGTGCACCATATTTAATTTTATATATTTATTTTGAGGAAACCATTGAGGTGAAAATGGACTTCATGACTCATTATTCGATATGATCTTTGTGTCTGAATAATTGATTGCTGACTTTCACAATAAAATTGAACAACTTTGGTTCTTTATTTTGAGCAAAGTTATTCCATCATAAATTTTCCAAGTTCTTCAAAGTTAAATTAGAAAGAAAAACAAGAAAAAAAAAGTAAGCAAAAAATTTTTTTAGTTAAAATCATAACGATCAATATGAGCCGAACCACCCATTATAAATATTTTATGTTCAGCTACATAATTTTTTTATGCATGTTTTTGTAGGAAAATCATTATTAAATGTTCTTAGCTGTTTCGAGTAAATTATTCTGTTTTGAAATTATTTATAAAAGTTAAATAAAAGAAAAGGCAAAAATGGAATTGGGTATTTATATCGTTTTTAGTGTTAAATGAAATCTTGCTTTGAAATGTCGAAATAAACAGCATACACGACGAATTTACAATCGTTCAATTCGAGGGGATAATAAATAAACAGAAATAGATACATATTTAAAAGGCACAAGAATTTATTTACAAATGTTCTAAGCAACGTGAATATGTCGGCATTAGATGAGTATGATGGCGTTGCCTTCTTATGGTCCGTTGTTTCGCTCATATTGTTGGATCATGATCATTGTGAAAAGCGGGGCAATGAATGAGAGTGAAAAGCGAATAAACCAACAACGTCCATCTAAGGTGGATATTTAGATTATTCGACAATAAAGATATTTCCCAACTTTTCATTTTTAGTTGCGTTTTGGATGTCAACGCGTGTTGTTACCAAAATTTTTAATAAAAAACAAAATTGTATTTAAAGAAAAAGTGGAATATAAAAGAAAGCAAAAAAAAAAAAAAAAAAATATATATAATATATAATATACACATGTACATTAAAGTTAAAATAGATTTTCTTATTTGCTAAAAAAAATTCGTGCTACGGAATTGTGAAAGTAATAATAAGAAAATATGAACAAGTTCCTTAAATAAATACATATTAAGAACATATTTTACAAACATAGATAAATTGAATATACATACATACATACATACATGTAATATGTACAAGATGAAATACATTTTTTATTAAAATTTTGGATCTACATAAGTATGTGTGTGAATTTATGAACCATATTTGGCAGAATTTTACACATGTATGTATAATAGATGGCATCAAATTTCAAGAGCTCTAACGAAACAAAAATATAAAACGAAAAAAATTTATAAAAGTACATGTGTTGATTTCCTCTGCTTGTGATTAAGAGATCCATTTCTGTCAGTGTTCAAATTGAAAAGAGAAAATGTATTGCAATACGCAACTTGTTTTTTTTTTTATATTAAATTAATGCATCTCATTTAACTAAATTTGAGAGCACCGGTAAATGAATTAAAATTTTGTTGTGTTTGTACGATATGTGCATGGTTCTGTGCATGGTACAATGACTGAAGATAGCCTCGAAGAGCCAGCTGATTGTGTTTTTATGTGCTTGTTACGTGATATGATCTGTCAAAAGTTGTTTACGTTTTATCAACAAACACACACACACACACTTAAATTTTAGTTTTTATTTTTTCTTTCATTGCACTTGGCTGCTGTTTGACATATCTCATCATATACATACAAACAATAAAAAGCCCTTTTTTATTTTTATGGTACATTTGTTGTCATCTCGCTGCTACCTTCTATTATTGTACCATGGTTCTGTGTTTTAATTAAATTATAGTACCTAGTGTTGGTCCATATATCTTTGTTTTTAATGTACTTTATTTAATGTTAATAAAATGGATAATTTTAAAATGTTGCCCGAACATTTGTTTGCCGGTAATTACAATAAACTTAATTCTGTAAAGTTATACAAATATTTACAAAGTAATTTAACAGCGACTTAATTTCAAAACTTACCAAGATTATTAACAGCAACAACTATTTAGCTTAAGGAGGAATTCTTAAAAAAATATTCGAATTAAAACTTTAAAATGTCTAACAAGAGGCTTTATTTGGGAAGCGGATAACCCAAAAAACCTATTTTGTAAATATTTGAAATAACAATACTTCTATTTAATGGATTTTGACTCTTTAGCAAAAATTTGTTGTATGATGTTTTTTATCGAGTTAAGGCAAAATTTGTTTGTACCAGCAAAATTTTAAAAACACTTGAGCTGAAGAAAAATTACAGATAATAAAAAATTACTTGATAATATTGGTGCGCATTATATAATCTTCTAGACTATAAAAGAGTTTTATTCTTAAGGTCTTGGCAGCTGAAATAAATAAATATAAATATTAAATTAAAGTTTTATTTTATAAAAAACTTTTGGAAAGAATAAAAACTAGGGAGATCGATTATTCGACATTTCTCAAAAACTGGTTTTCGAATATTCCGAATAGCTTCTATTTTAAATAAACCGGGTTTTGGCTAAGCAATTTTAAAATAACCGGTTTCAATTCGAAAACATAAGAATCCAAAAATCAAATTAGTTTTTGTAATAAAAAGTTAATTTGTATAAAAACAAGTGCTATTTTCGGCTGTGCCGAATCTTTGATACCCTTCACCGACAGTTCAAATGTTTTACGAGTAATATCTGTATGATGTCTATTAATTGATCTGTATAAAAACAGACATCTGCATTAATGTTGGTTACGGTTTAGACATATATTAAATTATTGACCGACAATCAGAAAGTTTTAGGAATTTTTTTTAGCAATTTTTACTAGCTTGAGTAAAATATCATGATTCGTAATAGTTTAAACCGAACTTAAAAGATTTTCAGGAGGGGAATTTATATTGGAGCCATGGTAAGCTTTGAACCAATCATCCCAAAATTCTGCAGAGTGATTTCTGGTATAAAAAAACACAAATTTCAATACAGCAGTGAATTTCAGAAGGCTGCTTAAAATGGATCCAAGGTTTATTATAGACCGTATATCACAAAATTGCATTACATTTTTTCGGGCCATATGAAGCTTAGTTGGCAGAAAGTTTACCGCAATATCTAAGTATATCTGCTACGGTGTTAGGCGTATTTAATTATTTTACCAGAGTGGGCTTTATATGAGGCCTATAGTAAATTATGAACCAATCATCATGTAATCTATTAGTGTGAATTCTAGTTTTATAAAACTGTGAAGTATTAAATTTTATTTTGATAAATTGTTTTCAGGGAGTAGGGTTTATATGGGGCCTAAGGTAAATTATGGACCGATCTTCATGAAATTTGACAGGGTCATTTCTAGTGCTATAAAACAGTAACGTACCAATTTCTATTATGAGAGCATTATTTGTTACGGTTTTAGGCGTACTAAACTTTTTCCGAAAGTAGGGTTAAAATGGGGCCTAAGGTAAATTATGGACCGATCTTCACGACATTCCACAGTCTTATTTTTAGTCCTATAAAACTTTGATGTACCAAATTTTGTTATGATAGCATTATTTTTTACGGTTTTAGGCGTACTAAGCTGCTTGCCCGGAGTAGGGTTTATATGGGGCCTAGGGTAAATTATGGACTGATCTTCACGAAATTTCACAGTGTCATTTCTAGTCCTATGAAACTGAGACGAGCCAAAATTTGTTATGATAGCATTTTTAATTATGGTTTAAGGCGTGCTAAACTTTTTTTCGGGAGAAGGGCTTATATGGGGCCTAGGGTAAATTATGGACGGATCTTATCTTAAATTTTGCAGCGTGGTTTCCAGTCGAATAAGACGAATTTTTGCAAAATCTTGTATCATTCCGTGCATTTTTCCACTATTTATGTGTTTGTATTTGTATTTATTAATTTGATTTTCTAACACAACAAGACACAATATCTTATAAATTACAGCATTAGAATCAGACAAGTTAAAGTATACATTGAAAAAGAAATATTTTCTAAAAACTACATAGATTATATTTAAATTTAAATAGAGTAAAATAAATAAAGTAAAGGTATATAAAAATAAAAAAAATAAAAATAAAAAAAGTTTTCATTTAAAACATTAAAAAATTTACGAAAAATATTCCCTCAATAACCTTCTAAATCTTATAGCGTTGCTAGTGATTTGCAAATCATTTGGAAGTTGATTCCAGAGACGTATGCTTAATATAAAGTATTGACATTCAGAAGCATGGTCACGATGACGAAATTGTATTATGTTAGTTTTTGTAACAAATTTATAAATATTTTTTTAGGTGGTGGTTCCACATTTTGATTCATAGCTCTGATCCTACTGCTTGGGATAACTACAAGCAATTTGACAGCAAGTTTTTTCTATTTCTTTTGAGTTTTTCGAAAGTGAGCGTGTTTTCAAAAGACGGACAGACATTCGGACATGGCTTAATCGACTTAGAATCACTCAAGGACTCAGAATATATATACTTTATGGGGTCTGAGATGAATAATTAAAAAGTTTCACACGGAATGACAAACTTAGTATATCCTCTTCACAACAAATTGTGGTGGGGGGTATAACAGCACTATCACGAAGGTACGGAACCAACAAAATACGTAGATATGACTTAAGGTATGTTCAGACCTAACAAATATTTGACGAAAGAATCCAAAAAAAGCGCGACAAGTGAATTGATCAAACTTAAGCTTTATTTTCTTTAATTTATTTTTATGTACTAAATTTTATTCCTAAAAAAAAACTAGTGGTTGTGTAGAACGTCAAATATCACTTTGCTAGTTGCCAAATTAGGCAAGCGTTTTAGCATAACTCGGGTGCGCTGAATCCAATGGTGCCCACCGTTTTTTTAGGTTAGCTCTTGTTTTCGAGATATACCGTTATTTCGAAAATGGAGGAGTTTGCACAACATATAGTCGCGTAACTCAAAAACGGTTTAGTTTATTGAAATTACTAAAAAACCCAAAATTTCGAAGTTTTACTTTTCTTAAAGGATATTTTAGCATATGCTTATAGCATACGCGATTTATATTTACATTGCTCATGATGTTTTATGAATTTTTTGTTAATTTTTGTTTTGTCATTCTTCAAAAAAGTTTAAGTTTGCCTAATATTCACTTAAAAAATACTTAAATTACGATGACATTTATAACAAAAGTAAGGAAAACGTATATAAATTACACATTACAAAAATAACCGGTTGATTTTGCTAAAATATCCGTTTTGTTTGATATTCGAAAATTGGACATTTTAAAATATATGACTTGATAAAAACCAAAATAACCGGTTAAAAGCGATCGTTTACTATCCGTTCGATCTCCCTTATAAAAACACAACAAATTTATTTGTAAAATATCAATGTTAGTCATACAACAGGATATCCTGTTAGTGATGGCCATTTATTGCTTCGCATATACGTGTTCTTTTGAGCACGTTTTCCATAACTTTTTGCAAAATTTTGAGTTTAATGGACATGATTTCCATCCTAATTTTGGTTTTAAGTTGGGGGATGGTTCTTAGCTTGTTAACATTTATTTCATTTATGCCCAAAGAAAAGTGCCAGGAGCTCTTAAATTCGGTGAACGTGGACGCCAGATCAGCCACCATGTCGCAGAGTACAATTCCATTCGGAATCGAAGAAAACATATTTGTTTATTGATAGAAAGTGTATTTTGATGGTTTTTTGGATTGATAAAAAAATAGCTAAATTACCAATGTTAATTAACAATAGCGTCAAACTTCACTATGAAAGGAGCTGTCAAAACCGGTTTTTCCAATTGCAAAGCATTGAGACCGCTCTATTCAAAAACAAGAAAACGGGAGCCGCTTTTGTTTAAGTACGGCTGTAATATGCCAGTCTTAATCTTTAAATTATTATTTTCAGAGTACAAAAACAACAATGTTCTTATCTTTTGTCAAACTTTTACGACTCTCTGTATAAATCATATTTTCAACAATAATACGGCGAACATTTCACGGGTAGTTAGATAATATCTACACGAGTCTCGTACGATTCTTGACACGAAAGACTCGTTAGATAATCTTTACCCACGTCTCAGACGACTGAAGAAGCGCCTTTCGATGTGCTATGGAAGAATCTCAGTCGTTTTAAAAAATTTTCACGTGTGAGGAATCTTCTACAATTAAAAAATGCGGTCATTGACGATCAAAGACACTCTTCATGAGACTCCCAGTATATCTTGCACGATTGAAAGTAATAACGTTTTTGTTTGAAAGTTTTTTTTTTACAAAAATCGAACAAAAATTATTTAAACAAACTAAATTTTAAGTTGGCCGATTTTGAAAAACGTAAAAGACGATTTTTTTATTTTTTTTCTCGGGAAATTGACGATTTCCTCACAAATTTATCTGGCAGCCCTGCTTGCAAGAATTTTTAAAACAACCTTTTCATGTTTTCGTTTACAAAAGAAACTTTTGTAAATGTGTAAAAAATAATTTTTGAACTGAAGATTGTTCAATAACGTATAATATATATATTTTTCTTAAGTATAGGAACAATAACCACGTATAAATAGTTAAAAATAATACAATTAAGGAATACAGAAATCTGTATCTTACAGCTGGATACTATCAATGTGCCTAACTGGCTAATTTTTGCTGGTAAATCGTTCATTTACTTTTCTAATTTTTTTTAAGTAATTGCAAGAAAAATTTTATAAATTGTTAACTTAATCTCTCGTTGTAAGTTTCCGTTCGTAAAGTAAATAAACACACCTCATGTTTTTTCTTTGATTATCTTTTACTTTTAATAACAGCTGATACCTTCACAGAAAAAGTGATTAAAACTTATATGCTACAAAAGAAAACGACACAGAGAGTAAAAACTAAGCAGGACTTTTTTTCAATTATTGTTTCTAATCAGAAACCCAAGCTCAACTGCTGCAAAACGGTTGCACAACAAGAACGTCTTATGAACGTGCCTACTTTAATTTATTTTTTTGTTTATACGAAGTTCGAAAATATTATTAAAAAAAAACAATTTTTCAAATAAGGCAACAATTTAGCAACCCATAATTCGACAAACAAACAAATTTCTGAGCAGTATTTATTTTTTTGGGTTGTCCGGTTCACGAATACTGACATAATAATCTTTAATTTCTCTTTTTTATTGAACAATAGGGAGTAGAAGACTGTAGCCAGGGAGCGAAAATTAGAGTTATATTGGAATTTTAAAACAAAAAATCATATAGAAGTAAATGTCAAAAAACTTATTCAAGTATACCATATTGATCATTATGATCCTGTCTATGATAAAATTTATTGATTTTTATTTTTTAGATCAAAATTAACAAAATTTTGATTTTAAATTTAAAGTCAAATAAATTATTAAAACACGTACATTTCTTTAGAGAATAACTTTTTTTTTTGCTCGAAAAAATAATAATAAAAAAAATAACTGTTAATTTTGTTTAAAAAAATAAAACTCAAAATATAACTGTTATATTTGATAAAAAAAAAAAAAAAATACAAATCGAAAAACAACTGTTATTTTTGATCGAAAAAATAAAAATAAAAAAATAACTGTTTTCATCTGACTTTTTATGTGAAGCAAGATATGAAATCAGTTCCACTTTCGATCGGATTTGATTTCTGTGACATCCTGGTTATTTCCAGCGTTTAAAAAACTGCAGTGATGAACAGTTATCGAAAATTGAAAAATTTAGATTTTGGTACTTTTCAAACATTTTTTATGGAAAATAAACTTTAATATTAAAAACTAAAATACATATTTTGTTTGCTCATGTCTCAGCTATTTATGGACCAAGCTGGATAAATTTCAACAGCAAAATTCTGATGAGGATATCTGACATTAAAATATACCAGCAAGCAGTGACGCCATAACCGTTTGATAAGAATACTTTTTTTGTAGGCAATGTTGTCAACAGGGTTGTGGAGTCGAAGTTGTAGAGTTCGTGGTGATGTTTTTGTACCGGAGTCGTATCGAAGTACCCACAAAAAATTCGCGACTCCGACTCCAAAATTGTTCGGCATGAAAAATTTTAAAAAATAATCCGAAAATTTCCAAAATAAAAATATGTACTTCGAAATTGGCGATGCAATAATTAAAATATGGATTCGAAATTTTTACTGAATCCTTTTCTTGCTATATTTAACCTTTTAAAAGGTACTTCATTAAAAAAAAGAATTTAAAGTCAAATAAGGGCCAGTCTCATATATATTTAGCATTAAGGTTATATTTGGAGTTGAAGTTTCAGCGGTTGGAGTCGGAATTAGTTCCATAGCCCTAATTGTTAATGTTAAAAAAAATATCAACGCTAAATTTCTAAAAGTACTGAAAATAGTAATACTTTGGTATACCAAAGTACTGAAATTTCCATCACTGGCAGTGAAAGTAGAAAAACTGCCATTTCTTCCACTTCTTCATTTGTGATTGGCCAAAAAAAACCAACTCAAAATGCGAAAATTTGTACACAAATTTTCGTTTATTGTTGAAAAGTTTTTGGTTTCAACTGCAGTTTTTTAAACCCTGGTTTATTCGCCTGAAACGTTCTTAATATTCATCTTAGATCCCATAAAATTTATTGTGGGTCTTTGAGTAATTTTGAAACGATTAAGCCATGTCCTTTCGTCTGCCCTTCTGTCGAAAACACAATCACTTGTGAAGGACTCAACAGAAAATGGAATTGAATTTTGACAGATTTGTAATCGGCATGAACAAATTATGTCGTGGTAGAGGTCATATTTCTAGTTTTTTTACTAATGCTATAAAAGACTGTAGCAAATTCGAATTTAAAGTATGAGGTTTTCTTAGAATAATAGTAGTTGGCATGTTTACATATTATGTAAATCATATTGTTATAATTTTACGTAAATACTCTTTTTATAATAACATAAATCTTAACAATGTTCTGTTTTATTTCTTTTATTTTAGTTGGTCATAGCATGCAAGACATTTCACGTGACGATTTTTCATTATTAAATGGTGGTGATGCTGTTACCCATTCTACAGAAAAGGATATGTGTCCAACACTTATTTTCAGAATTCAAAATACATCCCCATTAAATTCCAATGCCATAAGCTTGCCAAAACAGCAGACTAATGAGGAAAATGATGTACCGTCCTTTGTACCTGTTAAACTAGAGGATATCAACACAATTGATTTATTTCCCTCTAGCTCTTCCAATTGGCAACAACACCCAACAAATGCAAATAATGATTTAGGTGATCATCGATCGTTTTTAAATTCTCGAAACTCGTATGATAACAATTGCACAAACTTGTTGTTACAAGGATCCGATGACCCGTTAATTAGTCATGGAGCCAATAGCGTGTTATTTCACGATGACGAACATCCAGCTGATTTTGCAAACAGTCTTATTACTCAAGTCAACAACCATCTTCAACATAGTGGAAATAAGCCAAGTAATCAAGAGGAAATAACTAAATTGTCTAGTCAACAAACAGTCCCTCCACAACGTCTTGTCAAAAGTGGTTGCAGTAATTTAACAAAACAACAACTCAAAGTAAAAGCTAATCTTATGAGTGCTAGAAACCAACAACAACAGCAAAATCAAAATATTACCTCATCGCTTAACACAACCACAATAACCTCCGCTTCTAACCAGAAACATCAAAGTACCCAAAAGACGAAACCTAAAAAAGGAACTGCAGTAAAATTAAGATTTCATCACCAGGCATTACCTCCTGAATACCTTAGCCATTACCACGCAACTGAAGGTCAGCAACAAATATCTAAAAATCAACAAAAACCCAATACCTCAAATCAGCGTAGTGCATGTAAATCTACAAATAACTCTCAAAAACAGTCGCAGCCCAGAAATTCGCATGAAAATGTACGCAGCTGGCTTCAAAAAATCGCCGAAATCCAAAGGACAGCAAACGCATCAAAAGAAAGTGCTACTAGTCAGATACAAAAACCAAAAGAGAAACAAGGCTACCAACAAAGTGCAAGCAACATCTGTCAAACGCAAAGAACTACGAATCGAGAACTAGCAGATGCCATCAACAACAACTGCCAATCACCAAAAGCAGTGGAAACGCAAAATTTGCTCGACGTAACACATTCTTCTACCATAAATGGCGATCAATTTTTAGTCGGATCTAATAATCGTTCGAATTTTAAACGATCAATCTATTCTGATCTTCCTTATATGGGCGAAATAACACTTGATAACTGTAAACCACGTAGAGGTCGTAAACCGAAAAAAGCTGATATCTGCCACTTAATTTATAAGAACTATGGAACTATACTGCCTAAAAAAACTAGATCACAAAATCAATCCAATCAGACTTCGGGTATATTTAACGCGGAAGGTAATAATGGTATTAAAGATGAAACTGGTGAACAGCCATTGAATTTATGCTTACGTGACCAAATGAATGATTTCTACTCAATATCAAGCGGAGATGAAGTCTCCGAAACAAATTCTAGCTGCCCTACTCCTGTTAGCACCCCGCTTGATTATGTTCGCGATTCAATGTTGGCTAATAATTTACAGAAATCATTAAGCAACATAAACGAACAAAACGAAGATGAAAAGGCTTTAAACAGATCTAAGATATCTACCTTGTCAAGCAGGGACGAAAAAGTAATACCCCCAATTACAATGTGTTATCAAAAATTGTTAGAAAGTGGCGTGCTTCTGCATAATACAAGCGGCCATTATCAGACTATAACAAAAGACAACCAAATAGCATTAAAAATTCCTTTACCAAGCGGTCTTTTTCCACCTCAACAACTAAAAAAGTCCATATCGAGTCCTGTTGGCTTAAATTTAGAATATCCTGAACCATTGGGTACACCTTCTTCTTTAAGATCAGAGAACTCTTTAGTATCCGCTTTAAGTTCGGCACCAAATCAGCAACAAATAGTACCTCAGAAACGTAAACGTTCGGCTATTTTTATACCACCTATGAATGTTGAAAACATAAATAATCCTGCCACTGAAGTTAGTATATGTAAATTTAAGTTCACTGGTGGTTCGAAGCCTTCGCTACAAGAGAAGAAAATGATTTCTGTTGATGCGGGTGGTAATTACCGGTATTTCAGTGGAACTGGCGATAAGGCTAGTCGAGGATATGAATACTTTCCGAGAGAAAGCCTTCAGCATACGTCTGGTCTGTTGCCTGGTGTTAATTGTATCGGTCAGAAATTAAGTATAGATATACCACCACCCTCTGCTGGCTTAAGTAATGATTTGCTGCAAATGCCAGAGTCTCCCTCATCATCACTGCTGCTTCCTCCGGGTAGATCCATAAATATCGCGACGGACTCAATTCCAACAACGTCATCTTACGAAGTGAGTAAAAATAAAACATGTTCATATTCCATTAAGGAAAATTCATCCTATTCATCTTCTAGTCCAACAACAACTTTAACAACCAATCGTTGTTTAGCACAACGTAAGAAAAATGCCATCCCACATCAGCTAAGGAAATCAAGCCAAAGAGAAAAACTGGAAAAAAAGTTTAAAGAACAAGGATTTCTTATACAGACACAACAATTGGAATCGGCAGAGGGCGCTACATACTGCAAATTTAGACAGCTGAAAAAGTTAACACGGTATTTATTTCGTAATTGGAAAGATTATCTACCAAACGGTATACAAGAAAACGCAAATACAGACCCTGTAGATACTTTATCGCATACCAGTGAAAATTTGGAGGATAGAGCAACAGCAAAAAGGCAGAGATAGGTAACCTTCCGGTGAATATAGTTAATATTAGCTTAAACTATGTATTTAGACAAATTTGTAAACATTGTGAATATAATTAAAACATTTCAAATAAGCTTTAAATAAGCAAAACATGTAAATATTTATGTATGTAAATGACATACGAAACAAACCATGCTGCCAAAGATAAGAATAAATTAATAATTTTAAGAAAAAATTATTGTGTTAGTTGCAATAAATTTAGTACATACTGTAGCTGTATAAGCCCGGCTTTACTCGGGCTAAAACTATAATAGACTTTAATACATATCGTTACCTAAAACGCAAAAGGACCTAACTAACAAAAAATTATAAATCGACGTTTTCATTAAATCTGATGAATTGCATTAACAACAATGTCTACAATAAATTTTGGAATCTTTTAACCAAAATTAGCAATTTTATTAACAAAAAACAAACGGCCCTATCTACAAAAAATTATATTATACGCGCTAAAAGGCCTTACTAAAAGTTTGCATAATATGCAACATTGTCAATTGTCAAAACAACTCGTAGGTTTTACAAGAAAAATAAATTATAAACAGTTTAAGACAATTTATCGATTAACATTTTTAATAGTAATTTGCTTCTCCTGTAAAATTTTCTAAATGTTAGATAGGGCGTTTTGCGTTAAAGGTAACGATATATTAACATATTTAAAATCATTTTTTTTTAAACACTTTGTAAAAATATTATAGCAAGAAAGCCCAAAAATTATTGAATTAAATTAAGACATTACTATATATAAGTGCATTATTGTTTCTTTTCCCCTACACAGAGAGAAAAAATCCGGTATGAAAATACCAATGATAGAAAAGGCGTCATTATGTTGATGTATTCTGACATCAGTACTAAGACATGTGTCCTTGTGTTTGACCCTTTTTATTTCATCATTGTTATGTCAGCCTTAACATCACTTGGCTAAATTGTCATTAGGTTCGAAAAATGCATCACAGAAATGACGAATGGGAGTCAGCTTAATGAAAATTGTCACCAGTGCGTTGACTTGGTAACATCGGAGATAGGACTCAGTAGTTATTGGGATTGACTTATGTAAGTCAAAGTTAGTAAGCTAGTAAGTTTATTTCACTTTTGTTGAATACCGCCCTTTGTTTACAGAATATCTCTCAATTATAAGACACCAGCAGCATGCCCGATATGGTTTTCTGCTTTAAAATTTGATGTACTTAACAAATAGAATATGGGAATTTTTGCTTCTTATTTTATTTTTTAATCTTAAAAATAATGTTAATAATACTATGATAGAAATTGACACTTTTTTTTGACAGTCTTTTTAACCTTATTCGGGGTCGCTGAATCCAGTGGTGCTAGTTGTTGTTTTTTTTGGTTAGCTTTAGTTTTCGAGATATACCGTTATTTCGAAAATGGAGGAGGTTGCACAACATACGTTGGCGTATCTCAAAAACGCTTTAGTTTATTGAAGAAACCAAAAAAATTCCACAATAAAATTTCCTTTAAGAAAGGTGAAACTTTTTTCTAATATGCGCAGTCGTTTTAGAAACATTTTTTTTTTGTTTTTTAAAAATTCATAAAAAACTAAATTGCAAACAAAACGAGCTATAAATGATTAAAATCAGTTAGTAACTTTTGATTTTATTCACAAAAATCATTTTAAAAATATCATAAAACGCAATATTTGTATTGAAGCCCTCCAAAGAAGTGGGGATAAGGGGCAAGTATGTCTCGAGAAAATGTTAAGGACAAAAAACTAATTGAGGTAGGTCATACATTTTTCCCACTAGGGGCGACTCCTGGGCATTTATGGGACTTTGTCTTCAATATATTTCTAGTATGCATTGAATATTTTTTATGGGAGCCCCCTTAAGGAATGGAGATAGCGGGTGGGTATGTTAGAAATTAATGACTGAGATGAAAAATAAAGTGGGGTTGACCCATCTAGGAGCATCCTTATTTTTTATGAATTTTTAATAAACAAAAATTTCGAAATTTTGATAAAAAAATTATTTTTTTTCCAAGAAATAACTAAACCAACCCGTTTCTGAGTTACGCGAATACATGTTGTTTAACCTCCTCCATTTTCGTAATAACTGTGTATCACAAGAGCTAACCTAAAAAAACGGTTAGCACCTTTGTATTTAGCCTACCCGAATTATGTTAAAACGACATGTGCCTGGCTTGTCTATTTTTTAAACTATCACAGTGTAATATACAACATATTCCATCAAATTGATTTCACTGTAGCCATAGAATAAATTGATGCTGATATTAGGGCATCATCAATATGAAGAACCATTTTTCTATCTGTATCTTTGAGTACAGTTTTATAACGGATGGTGTCAAAATTTATTTAAGCCACCTCGTTGTCATTTTTCAGCATTTGCGGTTATTCTGACAACAAACTGTTAATACATCACCATAATTGTGTCATTCCGACAACATTTTTGACAACTCACCGTTGGTATATTGACAGCACTCAGTTGTCATTTCGACAACACGGTGCTTTCAGTCAAGTAAAAAAAAAAAATGTTTCGGAGCCAAGCAATAAATTAAATATGACGTGTATTTATTGATTATTTTAATATTGTTTCAAAATAAAATTCCTACATACATAAAAATAAAAAATTTTTGGCCTTCATATTATGTTTTTTGAAAAGGGAATTGAGTAATAATTTCTGATGTTTAACGTTGTCACTACGCCAGTAATAACCCGAAATGGGTGCAATATTTTCTGGCGTGGGTAATTTCTTTTCTGTAGATCAGGTGTAATTTAAAATTGTTTATTTATATAGCGGTATTTTGAAATATGAGATTGCCCTCACATAAAAGCTGTAGAGAATTTTTAATTAAAGTGTTTATCAAAATAAAATCAAGATATGACTTTATTGATGAAATTTATACAATTTTTAGATGTTGTTGATCCAAAAAAGAGCACAGTTTTCTTAACCGAATTGACGGGTTTGTTTTAAAACAAGATTTTCATGGTTTATTATTGATTTGAAAAGCATGATACTAAATAGCGCCAACGTGGACTCTAATATCTTGATAAATATAGGGTTCATAGTTATTTAGAAGCCAAAGTTGATTGGAGAAAGGTTACATTGTGCTAGTTGAAAAAACTGACGTTTTAACCTAATTTGGGTACGCCGAATCCAGTGGTGCTAGTCATTTTTTACCTTTCTTAAAGGAAATTTTATTACGGAATTTCGGTATTTTAGTTTTTTCAATGACCTTAAGAGGTTTTGAGTTACGTGAACATATGTTGTGCAACCTCCTCCATTTTCAAAATAACGGTATATCTCGAAAACCTAAAAAACGGTTAAAACGCCAAGTGTCCAGCTTGTCTCAAAAAAGTGTCAATTTCTAGCCCAGTGTTACACTTCATTTTTTGTTCATTAATTGATGTAGAATTGATTGAAAGAAACAGTAAATGCTAGAAAGAGCAAACTATAACAAATGTAAACAAAGATTTTTTGGTTTGTTTTCTCTTGTTATGGTTTTGTTTCAGGGATGGCGTTGAGAATTTTTAAAATGGTACCAACAACTTTTAAAAAATGTACTTTTTTACCCTAATTGTACTAAAAGATTTTTTTAGTTGAAATTAATTTTATTTATGACGTCAGCAGTCGTCGATGGCTGCGAGTGATAAACGGCAAGCCCTCTGAGGAGATTGAGTGGTTGCAATCGAAACATGTCAGGGTAACCTGTTCGTAAAAACGCCTGGGTTCGAGCCCAGATTGAGTCAAGAATGAAAAATTATCAGTAAAGTTTAATTAATTTTCATGTTGTAAAATTCCTTTCTTCATAAAAATAATTTAATGAAAATTAAATTTGATGAACTTAAGCCTAATTAAAAATATTAAAAATTTGGATTAAAAACCATAAATAGTTCTACAAAATAACCACAATACTAATTATTTTATTTATGTTTACAAAAAACACCACAAAAATGTATTATAAATCTTAGTTTAAAAAGTTTCAACAAAAAAGTACAATTGAAACAACTTAGCCATCCCTGTTCTGTTAATGTTTTTATATGTTGTCAACTTTTTGTTTATGAGAAACCTAAAAACAAAAAGCGGTAAATCGCTGAATTTATCCATAAACCGCTGATTCAGCAACAATTTTAATATTCCAAGCTTGAAATGCCAATTATACATTTTTTTTGACATAACTTTATTTTTTATCGATAAATTTAGTAAAATTTTTGACAGTTTGCCATTTATCTTAATACAGCTGAACTCTTCGCACTAGGTAAATTTGTCTATTACTTTATATTTGCACTGTTCACCAAAACTTGAACAATGCATTAAAAATGAAGTGTCATAAGGGCTTTATCAAAGCAAAAAATTTTCTCATACAAAAAGTAAAAGGTTTTATATTTACTACTGTTCGCTTAATGGTCAAAATTCGACCATAAATTTGTATGTATGTAAATATGAAGAAAACATAATTTAAGTATATTTGAATTTATTTGTTTCGAGCAATTATTTTTTCCTTCAAAGTGGATCGATTTGGTGAGGGACCAACCTCCGGTTCATATTTTATCTTCAATATAAAAAATACCAATTAAAAAACAAAAAAGTATCAAAAAGTCTTCTTTATATATTGTCATCCACTCAGGATGAAACGAAAATTAATCAAAGTACCAGCTGCTGAACGCAAAAGTACCAAAAAGCTCCCCTCACATGTTCTTATTCACCCTTTTTAATGTAAAATGTTATCTTTATAGGTCGAATATTAACGAAAATTAAAAAGTTCCAGATGAAAAATAAAAAGTACCAACATTTTTTATCTTATAGGTTATCACTCACTCAGGACCCTACACCTATAATATTGTGTTTCTAAGTTCAATATTATAGAAAATTTAAAAATTATCACATGAAGCACAGAAAAGTAAAAAAAAAAGAAATTTAGTTTTCCGTATTTCTCCTTTTTTCTCCCCATAGAGGTTCGGTTGACAAACCAAGGAAGAAATCGTTCTTAACTGTTTTGCCTGGTCTGACTTATACATAAGATTTACGTAGTGGAAATATTCGAAAACTGGTTTTTTAAAAATGTCGAACAATCGATCACCCTAATTTTTTATTATTTGATAATTGGAAAAAAAATTGTATTTATTTATTTTGCATTTGTGTTAGTAGCAATTTTGAACGCTTATAACTCTGAAATTATTGAACAGATTAAATATATATTGTGCACTTCTGTGAGTAAATACCTTTCAAAAAGTGTATATTTTGTTCAAATCGGTTGACATATAGAGGAGGAAAGTGTCTTAACTGTTTTGCCTTAGCCGATTTATATATAGATTTTGTTTGCCATCTGAATACACCGTGTGACCACTAAAATGATTAACAACCATTAAATTCCATGATTTAAAATGTTAATTAATGATTTACTTAGTTTTATTTTTAAGCCAAATCAAGTAGATTGCAATTCAAAAAGTGTTTAATGTTGCTAAATCTAGCAAACGTTATGTAAAATCAAACAAATATTTTATAAAAGCAGCGGTTTTCTCAATGTCTCATTTGCTTCGATTTTATCGCAAAGCTAACCGGCACTCATCTGCCAATTATTTATTTTCCTCTTATTTTCCGTACAGATAATAATAAGACTACTATCAGAACCATTTATACAAAGGAACGGCAGTGGACATTTTGAGCTTTCCCTAGATATACATACTTCATAAAATATGGAAGTTTATTGTAAGTTTTTTTTATTAATGGGTAATTTCATGTCAAATCGATCAATAGTGGGACACGACCCCTTTCGATTTTAATAAGATCTGGTGAGAAGGTTCCTTTTATCTTATAAGGAACATATATGAACAAAAAAAATTCTAAATGTCATAATTTCGCCGCATTAGCCGAATGTGTTGAGTTAATTTCTTCAATATCTCGAAAACTACATATGAAGGTTATTTTAATGTCATTTTAAATAGAATACTTCGGGCTACAAACCATATATTGAAAAAAAATGTAATATGTGCAAAATATTAAATTTTATAAACGGACTAAGTCTATTTATATAATACCTCAAACTGTTCTTAAAAAATCCTGAAACTTTGAAGGAGGTGTTTTTTTTTAAGATATGATTTTTTTTCTTTCGCAACCTTTAAAAAAATATTCTTAAAATAGAATTTTAATATTGTAATTTTGAGCAATAAAGAATAAAATGGGGCTGTTCATACATTTAACCCATTTCTTTTTCAATATATGGTTAGTAGCCCCAAGTATTCTCTTTAAAATGACATTAAAATCATCTTCGTATGTAAAGTAGTTTTCGAGATATTGAAGAAATAAACTCAACGCTAATTCGGCGAAATTATGACATTTTGAACATGAATTTTTTATTTTTTTTCGTCCATATATGTTCCTTATAAGATAAAAGGAACCTGCTCACCAAATTTCTTTAAAATCGAAAGGGGTCGTGTCCCACTCTTGGTCGTTTTAACATGGAATTACCCTGATATATTTAAAGTTGTTAATGTTATATTAAGTGACTAAACGAATTTTACTAGTATGACTTGTATTTATCTCCTTTAAATCAATATTATTTGCTTGCTTTTTTTGAAAAGTTTTAATAAAAAAGTTAACTTTAAATCAGCTGTTATTTCATTTAAATCGGGTAATTTTACTTCTGCTGGTGGTAGCACTGATGAATAGGGATGAGATTTTATGCACTAAAAAATCGAAAATATGCGCGTAAAATATGCATTAAAAATATAAAAACCGGGTTTTTAATGTTATCTAAAACATAAAAATAAAAAATTGAGCCAATTAATATTGTACAAAAGTACAATATTTTTTAAAACTTAATTTAAATTACTAATTTAAACGTTTGTTTGCATAAACAAACAAATACTTTTTTATATTATCAAAAGTGAACCTGTTAGGACGCAAAAAAACTTTTGTACATGGAAAATAGTCTCTCAACGTCAACCGAAATTATAGGAGCGAACTTGAAGGATTCCATTTATAACTCCATCCTAAATAATTTGGTTTTTATGTAAAATATTACATAAATATCATAATGGCTACGAAGTACTCACGCTGTGCAAATAATCCAGATAGTTTTTGCGTTGCTTGTGGTGATTATATCCTTGAACATTTTGTATGTATAAAATTACTTTATTAAATAAAAATTGTTATACAAAAATTTCTTTATGTAAAATGTAACAGTTTTGTAGCCATTTAAATAAAACATGCAGAAAACTTGAAAAAATGTGAAGTTGTTGTTTTAAAATGAATTTCAGGTCCCTTTAAATGGATTTTGTGCATGCATTGAAAAATGGGGGAAAAAATTGGATTTTTCAAAGTTTTAAGGACTAACCTAAAAAACACAATTTTGAATATACTTGGAATACAGTTAGACAGCCTGATATACTCACCAATGTGACTCTACTTAAATGAAAGATATTTTTGTGTAGATTAATAATTCAGAATATAGGTCTGTCTGGGTACTTTTCCAGTAGCAAATACTCAGTAAATTTTTTTGGGAGAGTAAGACCAATATTACTCTATCGGCTGAAAAAATCTCAAAAAGTACGCAGACAGTATCCAGTGAAATTTTGCAAGAAAACAGCTGATCGGTGTATAAACGATTGAAATAACAAAGGAAAAGAATTTTAGCATATGTGTACGCAAAATTGAATTCTCGGGGTAAATTAAAAAATTATTAATTAAAGTGAAGCTTAAAAAGTGTTGTAAATAAAAAAAATTTTTTATTACACAGTTATTAGTTTGGTAAATTCAATTTTTTCTTAGTTTTTAGTTTTAATTGTCGGGTTTTTTATAAAACTTCTTTTGCTTACATTGCCCAACATAGTGCCGGCTTACAATGAAAAAAAAAGAATGAAATGCCCAATACAGTGCCCTCCAACAGCTTGACAACGGAGAAAAATAATTTGGATGTGAAGTGCTCGCCAGGAACACAATTCAAAATACTCGCCTCTTCAATTGCAAAGTTTGTCCCACAAAGTTCTGCTGGTTCTATCGGTTCTGCCATCTCCACTCCACTTACGCCACGGTCGCACTGTATATTTGGATTTTTCTAGCATGAAGTAAAATGTTTTGTTTATTATAATTTATTATAAACGTTAAAAATCAACACTATTCTAACTACTTACCTCTGCCATTGTTAAATTTAAATTTTTATATTCATTTCACAAAAACTATTTCATTCAAACAGCTGTTCAAACTATTTGCAAAATCTTGCAAGCGGAAATTTCTCCAGTAACATTTTGCAAGTTCTCTAACTTCCAACTGTCAAAAAATTCTCTCTCGCTGCAAGAGATTTGGAGTACGCAGACAACATTTTGCGCAAAATATGTGTACGCAGACAGACCTTATATGTTAGTGTTTGTGTGGTCATTAGTGAAATATGAAGCTAATAAAACAAAAAATTATGTCAAGTTCGTTAGTATAAATGTCAACATATCTGTGAAACTAGAGCTGCTAGAAAATATAATAATCGGAACTCCGCACACAGGGGCGGTGATTTTAAGGATTATTAAAAAAAAAAGTTCAAGTACAGTGAAATCTAAAATCACTCTGTTAAAGTGCACAAAATTTTACATCAGTAGGTGAATGTCAAATATGTAACGTTGCTTTTGTAGTGACGCGTTAAAATTAAACGTTGTGAGAAAAAATGAAAAAACAGGTAGAAAAAGCTAAAACCTTTTTGTAATTAAATCCGATTTACCGAAAGTAATTTTTTAAAAAATAACATATGGGCATTTTCATCATGTCGAACGTGACCATCGCACACATTTAAAGTTAAAACAAAGTCAAAATAAAACGTATATTTATTTTGGCAATAGATTCAAGTTATAGCTTTTAATTAGCCCTATAATTGGTGCTATTTTTCATTTTGATAAATTGTTTCGTTTTCAAGAAAATTGCAAAAAAACAAAGCATTTGCACGTGACGAAAACAGAAGTGGTTTTTGTGGCCATTTTTTCGAATGCCGATTTCAGCGAAACCTGAGGCAATATTTTAATGCAAAAATCGTAGAATGTTATGCACTCATATCTCTTAAATATGGCTGTCATTTTAAATAAAAATAATGTATACTTTTTCTTTTATTTAGCTTTAATCGCTGTCGCACGTGATCTGTCGCACATGACATTTTTTCCATCATGATATATATGTTGATTAGACCGGGTCGACCTCCATACAAAAAAAAAGTTGTGCCAGTCACCCCCTAGAATGAAAGATATGTCAATGAAGTTTCTAAAACAGGAAACATTTTTTTTGCCACGCCCCAAAATACAGCCCTTTTGGTTTTCTATATTTAGCGCTGCCATTTAAAGTCCGATCTCATCATTCATTTTTGTCTTTAGTGACTTCTTAATCCGACCTCAAATTCTGGGCGCCACTTATGCCATCTCGGATCCTTCCCCCAAATGTCCAATTCTTTTTACGTGCCAAGAAAGTCCTTCTAAAACTACGTATGTATAGATTTCAATATGCCCACTTTTATTACACGCCTACAAATTAAGCCCCTTTTTTCTTTTTCACAGACATACTACATTAAATCAGGTAGAAGCCAATACAAGCAATAATATTTTCATCAGTCACGCCCTAAAATAAAAGGTATATTTATTAATTTTGAAAAACTTTAAAAAACTGTTTTTGCCACGCCCTAAATTACAGCCCTTTTTGTTTTATATACGCATTAATAGAAAATGATGTTTTTCAATGTCGCACATGACATCGAAATATGAGATAATACAAAGAAAAAATTACAATTATTTGCAATCGCATAGTTTCTTGTGCATTCAATTTTGACCTTCCGAAAGGTTTTAGAGACAAAAAGTCAATGCATAATGTCTCTCTTAAAGAACTGTCATCATAGTAAAACGTACAATAGAAATATCCAAATAAGAAAAGTTGCACTTGTTCCACTTTGCATTCATAAATCTTGAAATGGGTTATAAATAAATATAAATTTTTTTTACTTTTATTAAATTTGATTGTTTTCCTGTTAAAATATGATAAAAAAATGTCTTTTCAAGAACTTATATTTTTTTTTGTTGCGGTGGACCTTTCGGTGGAAATGCCCATATATAACCGTGCAACCATGAAGATTAGGAATTTATTCAAATGTATTGCTTAAATTTGTAAGAAAATTATTTTTGGAATTGCTTTTATTTTTTAAGTTTATATGGGAAATGCAAAAATAAATTGAAGTTACTAAGTTTAAGTCGACATAAAGCTTTAAATTAGGGATTGCTGTTCGGTTTTAACCGAAACCGAAATCGCGGTTTTAAATGACTAAAAACCGAAACCGAAAAAAATCTCGGTTTTAGCTTTTACTTTAACAATGTATTTATGCTTGAAGAAATTGCAAATTAAACATCATACTCGTACTTCATATACAAAAACTTTATACATAACAGCCTTTAACAAATGTTATATAACTCTTAAGTACACACCTAATTTGTGAGACATAAACTGCTACCTGGGCCACTTGGATTTTGTATGGAGTTTCTTGTGGCTATAGAAAAAACTCACACTAACGAACACCTGGTCAAGGCTGGGACTACGTTTATATGTATTTTGGGAAATAATTTCACGAAAAAACAGAAAATGAAGAACTCTTATGTGTTGTGTATGCTTTTTGAAATGTTTCATTTTGATTTATTAACTGGAACTTTGGAGTCAAACAAATCAGCAGCCAATCCATACTGACATACTTAACCGCAAATGGCGCTGGATTGGCCATACGCTACGTAGGCCTCCAAATGACACAGCAAAAATTGCCATTGATTAGAATCCACATGGTACATCCCGCAGATTAGGCAGACCATCTCACACCTGGCGTCGACAATTAAACATCGAAATTAGACGCATCGATCTCAGCTGGGGAGAAATAAAACGTATATCATCAAACCGGACCGAATGGAATAGACTCGTTGTGGCCCTTTGTTCCGAATAGGAACCACAGGACATTATATATATATATATATATATATATATATAACTGCAGTACATATATTATAGGGAAGGGCCTGACCAGGCCCAGGTGGATAAAATATGCACAAAATTTTCATTTGGCCAATTGCGGAATTGAGGAATACATAAAGTTTCGTTCTTATATACTTAATAATTATATTATATTCAACATTTTTTATTTTTCGAATTAATTCTATGAGCTAAATTTAAGTTATGTATTTTATAAAGCTTTTTGTAATAGTCCTATTCCTTCAATTTTCAGAAATGACTTCATACAATATACCTCATTGCTGTCCAAAGGAAAGCTAAGGTTAAATGTAACAAAAAAATACAATATAATAGTCTGGTAGTGTACAAAGTCATTTTTGAAAAATTGAAGGAATAGGACTATAACAAAAAAGTTTTATAAAAATACATATTCCTTATATATATTCCTTTAACTCCCACTGGAGCATAGGGCGCCAAATGTCGTCATCAAGTAATTCGGTTTATTTTGATTCATTTTTTAGCGATTCGTTAGCAATTTAAGTTCAGAAACGTAGGTTGCTAGCCTTTGTTCCCTGGTTTGATGATTGGGCTGCTATCTAAGCACCCAAACGTGCTGTGTTTGGAGCCAGTGCTTCAGAGGATCCAGTATTCGCGATCTCCTACTTCCTGAGACGCACTTCGGCCACCTAGGGTTCGCTGACACTCCAGGTTGGCAACAGAATTTCCTCTGTGCGGTTGTTAAGGTTATACCGCCTAAGATCGGTCGACAGGGCCTCGTTTGTCAAAAACAGGGGTCACCAAGTCTTTTCTGGACAGAGGGTGAGGTTGTCATTTGAAAAGGATTGGCTGTGTGTACAATATGGTAACTCATTTGTATTCGCATCACTTTTCCATTAACCCCTGAAATTTAGCTCATAGAATAAATTCGAAAAATAAAAAATGTTGAATATAATATAAAGTAACCTTCGAAAGGAAATAATTCTAAGTTTCTACTTAATAATTATACAAAAAAAACTAGAAAAAAGTCAAAAAATGCCTGGCCAGGCCCAGGCAGTGATGCCAACTTTTTGAGAGCAAAAAGCACTTTAAAATTTAAAAAAGCACTAAAAAGCACTATTTTGAACAAAAAAAAAAGCGTAAAATGCACTAAGCCATTTTTACAATGTAATTAAAGACAAAACAAGTTGTGTTCGGCTGTGCCGAATATTATATACATACCTCCAAAATTTAAAAAATAGACGACGACGTTGAAGGGTTACCATTTTCATTCATAATTAAATAATAAAGATATTTAGATTTGTATATGTGTCAGTTTCAGTTAAATGGGCAAAAAATTAGTTTTGGAGAAAAACAATTTTTAAGTTAACAAGTTCTTTTTTTCTTATTTAACGCTCGTTATAAAAGCAATTTTTGTCAGCTGTTTTTAATTTTTTTTAACACTTTGCTTATATGTACCAAGTTACGGCTCTTTTTTGTTTTTAAAGTCTTTGTGTTCTTTTGTACGGTTTCCGACTGCATGATTTTTAACTCTTCAATACGTTTTTTCTACATGACACAAAATCGTTGTTTACTTTTCCATTCGCAATAGCTTATATTTTTCAAGCCATTTTTTTTTTTTTGAAACAGTGTCTACATCTTTAAAAAATGTTTACCGAAATATGATGTCAACGCTTAAAATTGCAACGTTTTGTAAAATTTCCAAATTGATAGGAAGCCTACCTCTAACCTCGTAAATAAAGTTTTTAGTAAAACGAATGCAACTTACTTTTATCACTTTTTTATCATTTGAAATCTTCAAATCTTTACAGGCCATCTCAAAATTGTACCCCAATTAGCAAATCTTATCTAAATCATCATCTATATAATCGAAGTTTTAAAAAATGGAAAAAAAATAAAAATTGTAAAAAGCACTAAAGGCACTAACAAAAACTTGAAAGAGCACCAAGTTAGTGCTTTTCCTTAGTTTGGCACTATGGATAAAATTTTGGCGTTTTGATGCATCAAAAAGCACCAAAAATAGTGCCAAAAGCACTAAGTTGGCATCACTGGGCCCAGGTGTACACTTAAGGGCGAATAAAAGTACCTGAATTGAAACAAATAAAAAAATTGTATTGCATGAAAAACGGTTTTTAGCAAACTCTACTTTAAATTGAGCCCAATAGAGAATAGATTTTAGCTTTTCAAAAGATTTTGCTATTCGTGCTTAATTAATTTTAATTTTAGCTTTATTTTAAAGGTTGAAATAAGCGTTAAGGCTGGTACTCTGTTCCATATTTCGTGCAAAATGTTTTAAAATTTAATATAAAAAAAATTTCTGTGAAATACAAACGAAAAAATGTTGATAGAGTTGTGTACTCTTTTTATATTACGAAAAACATGCGAAATGTTTCTAGCAATATTTGTATTTTTCGTGCGAAGCAAGTGCCGCACATATTATTTCGCAAGGAATTTTAAGCAACAGCTAAAGGGCATAATAAACCTCACAAATGGCTTGGCAAACATGTCAAAATTTTACGTTTGTACAAACATTTTGTGTTGTTAATTGGGGTGTTTGCTGTTTGGACAAACATTTGAAGCAATGTTTGCAGAAATATTAAAAATTTTTAATATTTGGCAGACATGTTGGATATTTGCCAAACTTTTTGTGGCGTCTAATGCTAATTGTATTCAATTCAATTAATTTTTAATATTAAATTAAATATTTTTAGTAGTATTGCTTGCCACATAGCAGCTCGTTGTTTAAAAGCTGTTTACTTTAAATTTTTTGCCTTTATTTTATAATTTCTTCTCCGTTTTAAGCTAAAAGCAACAAAATTGCCGCAGCACTATTGGCATCTGTATTCATTGAAAACAAAACAAAAATGAAAATTAATGTTTGAACGGAGACTATTTGTGCCGTTTATTGGCAAACCCCAAACGGAAATAATGTTTGTGTTTGCCAAGCATTTTGTGTGGTTTATTATGCCCTTAATCATTTTTTGTAATTTTTTATTTTGCATATGTATGTATGTGAGGTGGGGTTTATAACAAGCGTTTCAAAAAGAAAAATGTAGATCAGTGCAGAAATTAATAATAAAATTAAATTTTGTTGTTTTTTAATTAAGAAAATTATTCAAATAAAATTGTTTTACTTTTTTTAATGACCAAACATATAGTTCTTGTCATAGATGGGGGTAGTGCACTAGATCAAAATGATTGCAATAATGAGTAATTGTAATCTTAAAATATTTTGCGCTAAAAAAATTGTTTAATTTAAAAAAAGCAATCATCAGTATATTAATTTTTTTTTTCTTTACTTATTTGATTAACATTTTTGCATACAATTTAAATAGAAAACTTGTGTGTTTCATGATTAAATTAAATTTTTAATTGCAAGTTCAAATTTTGAACTTCATATTTAAATTGAGTGAAGATTTTATGCATTCAATCACAGTTAGTGATAGTGGAAAAATTTGCAATGCAAATTAATTTTTTTAGTGCTAGTTAAAAAAAAAATACCAATCTTCACTAAAGCTGGTAAGAGATAGTAAAAACTAATTTTTTGCAGTTTTATTTAGTGAGAGTGCAATGTTGATTTAAATCAATTTTTAGTGCACAACCGCCAACTATGGTTTTTATTTACCTTTGCAAAATAATGTTGTATACTTGTCACTATTAAAAACGTTAAGTTTTGAAATACCGCAAGATAGACAATATTGATACGAGACAAAATTTTCATGTGAAATAATCAATGTTGATCAACATTTTCGCAACTTCGAGCAGAGTACTAGGCTTTATTTTAGAAAAAATGTTGCTGCGCATCGGTCCGCCTTAAAGTTATGTACGAATTAGTAGCTTCACGATTTCTGCTATAGCTTTTATTTCTGTTGTTGTTGTCAATGCTTTATGTGTTTTTATTTCAGATGTGCAAATGTCGTGATTTGTCACGCACAAGTCAAACATTAGTCACGCGTGACCGTCGGTAAATTTTTATTTTATAATGATTCAAAAAATAGAGTGCATGAATAAAAAATTAAATTCTCACGCACTCACGAAATAACTAAACCTTATTATATTAATAACTTTTTGAGCTATTCGTTTCCAACCTCATTCAATGGAAGACAATTCAGGGGAATCGCGCGTGATTTAAAAATCAATTTTATTTGCTAATTAATAATTTTTGTATGAGAGGTACCCGTCTCCCTCCCCCTATCCTTCAATAATGCGGTTTGTTCTAATAGCTACGTACATAAAATTTAGTGTGCCTCACTATTGTAGTTATTCAGATACACATAAGCAAATTAATAAATTTGTTTAATGGGGGTGCCCATTTGCCCCTTCCTATACCTCTAAGATTTTTTGGAACATTCTAAGAGTTATGCACATCAAATTAATGGTGTTTTCTTTTCTACAAAAAATGTGACATTTTATTAAAAAAAAATGCAATTTGGTGTATGTTTCTTAAAAATTTTCCTCCCGAGAAGGGTGGCTTGTTTAATTATAAAAAACACACCTTTTTCGGAAGCAACATTTTTAAGAAACATACACCAAATTGCATTTTTTTAAATAAAATATCACATTTTTTTTGCAGAAAAGAAAACACCATAAGTGTACTTCACTATTTTTGTTCTGCAGATATAAAAAAAAAATAATAAATACTTTGTATAGGGGTATCCGTCTCCCCTGTCCAATACCTCCAAAATTTTGTTGGAACTTGCAGATTGTTACGCACATCAAATTTAGTATGCTTCCCTATTGCAGTTCTGGAGATATAAGAAAATTAAAAAATACTTTGTATGGGGGGTATCCGTCTCCCCCTTCTATACCTTCAAGATTTTTTTAGAACATGTAGTTTGTTCGCAGATTTACGCACATCAAATTTTGTGTGCCTCACTATTGTAGTTATTCAAATATAAGCAAGTTAAGAAATTTTTTGTATGGGGGCTACCCATCTCCCCACTCCTATACCTCCAAGATTTTGTTAAAACGTGCAGTTTCTTCAAAGTTTTTCACACATTTAATTTAATGTACCTCCCTATTCTAGCTGAGGAGATATGAATTAATCCGCGAAAAAATTGCTTTTGGCCCCACTGTGCGCCGTCATAATCAGTGCGCTCAACTTAACCAAAAGCAATAGGCAGAAGTCTAAAAAAAGAACAATTTCCCAAAAATTATATAAAAATTTTCTTTTCAATGTAAAAAGTCTAGAGAAATAGGAACACTACTCGTAAAAAATTTTGCATTTATGATGGTCAGGTACTTACAATTTATGCATAAGTACTTTTTATCTTATTAAAATCTTAAAATCTCTACTGCGAGGCTCTTCTGATTATTATATTTTCATATTTATCTACCCCATATTCATGCATAACCAGTGTTGACAATTTAATTGACCGAAAGTTGCTAGATTTAAAGGTAAAAATGGCATATGGAAATTTTTCTAGCACAACGAAAAATAGGAATTGTCTTCCTAAATCTGCTTTTCGTCTTTATCATGGTTGTGTTTTAAAATTTTTTGTCCACTTTTTTTTTAACTTAAATTAAAAAAGCAAACAGCTGAATCTACTAAGTAGGTAGAAAGTTAAATTGGCAACACTATGCATAACCTCTCAATGAAATACATACATACATAAATTTGCATACACTCGCCTCAATTTAATAATTCTTCACTCCCACTTGAGCCATATTTTTGTTATGTTTTCGTTTTTTTGAAAATCTGTAACTCTTTGAATTCCATTTAAGTTCAGTGCAAATACGAGAAAGTTAAACCGAAAATATCAATACATGTTATAAACGATGATAATAATGATGATGCAGTGCATAAATACAATAAATCTTCATTTAAAAACCATCCTTCAAAATCAAGTTCATTTTATTTGCCTTATTTGGTGCATGTTACTGTGTGCAGCAGCATTTTATTGCAAGTGTGTGTCTAAAGAAAGTAAATAGAAGTGCATGCAACCCACAACCCAACCATGATTATTATTCATGCAATTGAATTTATGTTCTCGTAGTTCTGCTGCAAAATTGAAAACTTTTTATGATTTCAATCTTTTGTAGCCATCGTATGTAAATCCCTGCTACTGAAGCAGAAACTGCTATCGTTGTTGCAGCCTGGTATTCGAAACCAACACCGCCATATTAAATATTTATAATACTTGGAATAATTTGTAAGGCTAGTCAGTCAGTTAGTCGAAGTTCTAAGTGAACAATTTCATATAATGCTATTAGTTCACAAATACATGGAACATTTGTACTTTGTCTGTGTGCGTGTGTCCTTAAATCCGTATCGAGTAAATTCAATATATAATACCAATGACACCATGTCAATGCTTGGCAATCAGTTATTATAAATTGATTTATAGACTTTTTATTGTTGCGGATTTAGGACTTAAACCAAATCCCTTTGTGCATTGAATCTCAGATATGAAAATAATAAGCAAAAATGTGTTCATAATAGTTTATGCATTTTTGCTGGATAAGAATATTTCAGGAGAAATTGTTTCCTTTTGGTCTCAATATCTAAGAAATACTTATTAATATTGTACTTGCTTATACTTGGATATATAAGAATTTTATGGCTTAAATTTATCTGGATTAACCTTTGGAATAAAGAAAATGCAAGCAATCAAATTCTAAGAAAGACCTGTTAATGATGTTGGATAAAATGAACAAACGATAATAAATAAGAATTATAATGACTTAAAATATAATTGAACAAGTATTTAAATATCAATACCAAAGCAACTACGGTAGACGCTCGGTTATATGAACTAATTCAGACAAGGCCTGTTCACTAAATGGAAAAGTTCACATAATCGAGACAATACAATACAATACAAGTATTTCAAATCATTTTTAATATGTGTACATATGTACATAACCTATATTAAATATGTACATACATACATATGATTTACAGTCTAATTAAAAAAAATTTTAAAATTGTAAGGCTCTTATAAAATACTTTATAAAAGAAAAGTTAAACTAATAAAAATTCCTTTCTAATTATTATATCGTATGTGTATCCTCATTAGATGCATCATCGGTGTCAGGAAGAAGAAGCGTGATGGTTTCTGATGAAAAAGCTTTTTTATTATTCCGTTCTCTTTGCGTACTGCAGCTTATAAAAGGGTCACTGCTCAGAAATAACCTATTCAACACATCTCGATTTGTATCGCTTCTGGCCTCGGCAGCTTAAAAAGCGGTCCTCTTTTCGTTGTGCCGCAAGCCAATATCTTTTGAAACAATTTTTGAAATTTTTCAAACACTGCTTCAGTGCTAATATGTCCCCATACCCTTGACATTTTGAAATTTCGCTCAATTTTCTGACCAAAAACTCCAATTTCTCGTCCATGGTTCCAGCATTAGATTTTTTCACTATTTGGAATAGCTGTAATCTTGTGTAAACTTGTTCCATGTTGACTCTCGAAGTTACAAAACGGGTTTGATAAAAAATGGGTGCAATAACTCTTTATAAGTACTTTCAAGCGCATTCTTTTATGCCTTAATTGGATGGCAGCCTGATAACTGGGTGCCCACGTATTTTTTATGTACCTATATTTATTTTTTGTAAACTTATTTTTGTTTTTTAGAGCAGGTATATAAAAATATCTTTTATGGGGATGTGTGGGACATTCCCTTAAAACTATTTTGGATAATTAAGAATTTTTGAAATTTATAAATACATATAGGCAGGTATTAATATTGTGAAGTGTTAAAAGTGATGTGAATAACAGTTGAAATCAATAATTCAAAATACATCAAAGTTTATGACGATATAAAGCAGTGATAACCAAGCCCCGAACTAACCAAGCCCCGAACGCAGGCAAACAAAGATATTATGTACTTGGGTGCGGTCGCAGAGACTGATGATAGCCTGATGTTTTGAAACGAACAAAGTTGTTGTATACATGTGAATTGCCGACCGTGTCTATGTGAAAAATACGATTATTAACTTACTCGCGAGCCTATGGAGTGGTTATCACTGATATAAAGGTATAAGAGCAAAATAGAAGAAATGTGAAAATTTAAAAAAATCGTCAAAAATAATGGCGCAAACTTGCGCACACTTTTTTTTGGATTCTAAAATTAGAGATTCAAAATTTTATTGTGGTATCAAACATAATTCGTAGACATGCTAACCTCACCTTTAAAAACCTCTTCTTTTCCTTTTTTTGCAAAAAAAAAAAGTATAATTTGTTTTTTTTTAGCTTTTGAACGAATTGTTTCAACATGAATATTCAACATATTTTAAATTTTTTTTGCTGTTTTAAATAACTTTTGATCAAACCTTTCAGCGAAAAAAAATCTTTGTTAAACCTTTATTCGTTTAGCCGCAAAAAATATCATATAAACATCCAGAAACCGAAAAAAAAACATTTAAATCTCATATAATTTTCTTCACTTTCCTGACTTTAGCGGGGTCTCAGAGCTACAAATCGCAACTAAAAGTCTTCAAAACTTACAATATAATGTAAAATATTGTTGTCTGTCGACAGGGCTGCCAGGTTCTTTTTTTCCTTGTCCCCAAAAAATTAAAAAAATATCCCCAAAAATCCCCAAATCAAGAAAAAAAAACCTTAATAAGTAAATATTTTTCTGATTGTTTTTTTTCTGACCAAATTTAAAATTTTTTTTTTTTTTTAAAAGTAAAAACAGTAAGAAAAATTTTAATTAGAAATCCCCAAAAATCCCCAAATAAAAATTTTTTGTAAAAAAAATTGTTTTATTTTGTTTGTACCCTGAAGGAAAAATAACATTAATTTATAAAACACCTTTAACACTACCTTTTAACTAAAATGGTAATCTTAATAAGGACCTTTTACACCGTTTAAGCTGTTGATAAGAGTAAGATACAAGTTTTGCTACTTTTTTTTCATATTTTTAATACGAGACAAAGAAAAATAAGCATAAATAATAAAAGGGAAAATATATTTAAAGAGTGTAAAATCCCCAAAAAATCCCCGAATTATTTTTTTAAATCCCCAAAATAATCCCCAATCCCCAAATGACTTTCTTTGTCCTTTTTGCTCGCATAAAATCCCCAACTTTGGGGATAAATCCCCAAGTCTGACAGCCCTGTCTGTCGAGCTGCGTACTTAGTTCTTAAGATTTCTTAAAATTCAGTTTTGCCTTTTTGGCCAGCTTCTCAGGCCAAATACTCCTCTGTGCGTCGTGGGTAGAGCGTGGTAAATTTCTCTTAGGTGTAATTCGGGTGTAATTTGAAATTCTTACTTCAGATAACCAAATAAAATCAAGATTCGATTTCATTGATGACATTTATCTTCTGAACCGTAGTCTCGGTTTCTTTTTAAGAAAAGTCTTCAATCTTTTAATATATATTTTCAAAAGTTCGGGAATGAATGTCGCAAGATGGACTCTAAGATTTGGATAAAGATGATTATAATAGTGATTAAGAACCTAAAGTCTATTGAAAAAATTTATTGAAACTAAAAACTAGCCTGGGGGAATAAATGTTTACAATATTCCAACATACAATTAATTTTATTTTTAACTGGTAACTTGCAAATGCTTTAGTTTGAAGAATATTTAACGCTCTTAACAGCTGTAAAACTGAGTTACAAAAGGGACAGCTGTATAAAAAAAAGGTTTTTTTAAGACCACGAAACTTAAAATGGTAGAAAACACAAAAAAATATTAATTTTAATCGTAGATTAATACAAGGCCTTACCAAATGAAACTGATTGAAAATAAATGGGCACGCCCAATTTTGTTCCTCTCTTTCAAGCATTGCTGGCTGCATGTCACGAATAAAATGAACAATGTTGATTCAAGACGTCAATTGTTGCTGGCTTATCAGCATACACCAGTGACTTCATAGCCCTACGGCAAACAATCAAGAGGTGTCACATCGCACGGCCTCAAAGTCTAATTGACAGTTTATTTTCTTTAATCCAATTTGGTGGCGTTGTTCAAGCATGAATCTTTTCATGATTATGTGCCTCAGCAAAAAGTGAAAGCTAAAAAAAACACCTATTATAAAGCAATGGCAATGAGCATTTTGAACCTTCCCTAGATATATGCAACCAAATGTGGGAGTTAAACTTATTATTTTAGGAGCTTGATGTGTGTTTTATTAATTGTTTTTAAGTCTTTAATGTTATTTTTGTTAATTTATTTAAAATTACAATAAGAATCTCAACAGTTTGACTAATATTGATCTTCTCCAATGAGTTTTTATGTTTTTGCTTTTTAAATGCCTTTTTATTAAATGAAACTTCAATTTTATATCAGGTGTAATTTCATTTAAATCGGGTAATTTTGCTTCATCTCAGGTGTAATTTTGAATTTTTCCGGTGGTAACACTGCATTTGTTAGCCATTTTTCCCTAAATTTAGCCATTTAATTAATTAAATGATCCCCAAGTTTTTGCAACACTGAGTACTGGTGACTGTGTCAGTACTGGTCAAGTACAGACCCACTAGTGACATTTCATACAGGGATTTATATTTATACCCACCCTAAAGAGGGTATTATGGGCTTGTTCTGGTGTTTGTGACAGATTAAAATATTGCTCTAAGACCCACATTTTAATGTAGTCAGGTTCACTTTTGGAATCTAGCGATCTGAAGATGTCAGTCCGGCTACTGCCTTGTAAGCAAAGTACAGGTCCAAATTTTCCAAAAGTCATAGGTTCTAAGAATGCCGAAAATGGCGAGAATCAGGCCCCCCCCCCCACTCCCAGAGAAAAAACAATTTTAAACATGGTCACCTCCAACAAAACTATTTTTAAATAAAATTTTAAACATATTATCATTATTTCAGCCACATTATTGTCACCGATAAACATTTAATTTTTAAATTAGACATCCATCAAGAAGCCATAACCATATTATGGTTGCCTCGCAACATCTTATTGTTAATAATAACTAAAATATGCTTAACACTTATAATAGCATGGTTAGTTTTCAACCATAGAATGTTGCCTTTGGAAAAGAGGAAAATACTTTTGTTAATTTAAAAACAAATTATTGCCATATTAAAACACAACATGCTTAGAGGCAACCATAATAAGGTTATGGTTTCTTTATAAAGGACTAATTTTACAATAATATAGTTCTTGGTGACGATAATATGGTTAGTTAAACATAATATGTTTAAAATTTTCTCTAAAAATAGTTTTATTGGAGATGACCATTTTTATACCCTCCACCACAATTAGTTGTGAAGAGGGTATATTAAGTTTGTCATTCCGTGTGAAACTTTTTTATTATTCATCTCAGACCCCATAAAGTATATACATTCTGTGTCCTTGAGTAATTCTAAGTCGATTTAGCCATGTCCGTCTGTCTGTCCGTCTGTTGAAAACACGCTCACTTTCGAACAACTCAAAAGAAATGAACAAGCTTGATGCGAAATTGCTTGTAGTTATCCTAACCAGTTTGGGATTGAAATCGGTTCAGTAGGACCAGAGCTATGAATCAAAATGTGGAACAACCACCTAAAAAAATTGATAATTTTGTTACAAAAATAACATAAATGCTGGAACAAGGCACGGAATGAGATAAGATTTTGCAAAAATTTGTTTTATTTGACTGGAAATCACGCTGTTAAATTTCGTGATGATCGGTCCATAATTTACCCTAGACCCCATATAAACCCCACTACTGGAAAACACTGTAGTCGCCTAAAACCATAATTAATAACAAATCGTCACAGTTTAAGATAATAATAACATCATACAAATATTACTCCTTAAACATTCGAACTGTCGGTGGAGGGTATCAAAGATTCGGCACAGCCGAATATAGCGGTATTAATAGTATGGTGAGTTCGGATTTTCTTGAATCAAGTACAGAAAGATTGATTCAAGTACGGATTTTCAATCGCAAAATACTTAAGTTATCCATATTCAATACCGATTTCGTACTTGAAATAATCCGAAAATTGAGTAAAACTGAATCAATCTCAAAACGCACATGATTCAAGTATTATAATGTTGATTTTATCCCCAATTCGTGCTTGAAAAAAACCAAAAAAGAAATAGGAAAGAACAAATTATTATGATTGGTTTATTTACCCGTTTTACACCTTACAGAATGATAAAACACCAACATCATGCCCGGCATGGTTTTTACTTAAGAAATTATATGTACATATTTAACCAAAAATGTAAACTAAATGAGAAGCAAGAGTTTAAATTTACTTTTTAACCCTTCGCGGTACCCATGATTCTGGCCAGACCTTTTTTCAATGTGTATAGAAAATCAAAACATGCGTAAGCCGGAGGGTTAAACACAACGAAAAGTTTAGTCTTTTTTTTACTTGATTTAAGAATTTTATACTTATTTCAAGAACTTCAGTGATTGATTTTAGAAAGTTGGTATTGGTTTAGAATGTTGGTATTGATATAACATTTGGCGACAGCGACTTTGACGATAGCTATGTGATTGGTGCACTTCTTTGGTCTCAAGGTCTCATATACACCCCGTCTAGATGTTGATATTTAGATAATATGAACGAAGATATGTATTTTAACCTCACATAATATAATTTAGTTATGTCGGGTCCATGGCTAAGGGTCCCAAATATAATACATTCATAACAATTATTTTTAATGTATTTTTTTTGGTTTAAGTTTTTGCAGAATTATTGTTGATCTCATTAATGAAATCTTTTGATTTTTTACGAACATTAAAATATTCACAAAATTTCTTTTGTTTTTTTCGGGTTCTAATTAAGTTAGTCACACATGTTAATAAATATCTGGGTGAACTGTTAACTAAAGATTTTAATGTGAGTGAATAAATTTGTGAATTTAATGGCATTAAACATGCATATTAAAAACTCGGTGACTAACATGTTTGATAAACTTGTATCTGATCACAAAAAACCAAAACTTTTAAGCCATTGTCTCTTTAATAAATAAAACAAAATCTTAAACTTTTAGAGACATTTAAACTCAGGTGATTAAAGTTGTGTTCATGTGCACCAGATTGTTGAAAAAGAGATCACAAGTTGTTTAAAGTTGTTGATTCACGCGACTACATAAAAGTGCCATTGGCTTTAAAAATGGTACAATATTAAACAAAAAATGATATAAGGAACATAAAATGTTAGTCAACCAAAAAAAAAAAAAAAAAAACTTTTTAAATCTTCAATTTTGTTTTTGCGTTGAATTTTTTAATAAAACAATAATGAGGGCAAAAGGAAATCCGACAATAATAAGCAAATAAAAAAATTATAATTTATTACATTAATACAATTGTTGTTATTGTTGTTGCTGCTGCTGTTTAATACTGTTATTAGCATTACAAAAATAAAAGCATTTTGTTTTTCAAATTATCTAAATTAAAAGTTTTAAATGAAAATGTTTTATATTTAAATTGAATTTTAAAGAGCGGAAACGTTGAAACACAAAGTTACTCAAATTTGTTTAATACTGTGTTTTTTTTTTTATCAATGTCAAACATTGACTTTGTAGTTAATGGATTGGCTACATAAAGTTCATAAAAAGATGAATTATGTAAATTATAGGGATTATTCCTGTTGTAAGTTATTTAGCTAAACTAAAAATATTTGTATATTTATGTTTTGAATTTATATAATTAAATTCTTATGTTTTTTATTATGGCCTTAAATTTTTAATTTAATGTCTTTTATATTTTATTTATGCAATTTAAATTTTAAAATCTACAATTTGTTTTAGAATCAACAACCGGCAAAGTTGTATTTCCATTAAAAACAATAACAAAGTTACCCAGCAAACACATGCATTAAAACTGGAAAAAAGCAAATGGATATGTATATCTCGCAAATTATTTTAAAAACAACAACATGGAGGAAGTTTTTATCACATAATGAATATAACAGATTTCAAGTATGTTCACACTAAGCAAACATTTTACATAAACAAAATCCGAAAAAAGCGTGATTATTAAATTGAGCACCCTTGAACTTTCATATTTTTCTTATTTTATTTTAATTTATTTTATTTTTTTATATCTATTTTTTTAGTAAGAATTAAAAAAAAAACAATTACAAATTATATTATACTAGCTGGCCCGGCAAACGTTCTTTTGCCATATAACTTATTTCCTTTAGTTGTTAAAGTGTCTGCATTTTAAGATAACCGATTGATTAGTTAAGAAGATAATTTAAATTATAGGCTATAGTTCTTTCCAGATGTTGCACTATTTGCCTGCCAAATTTTAAGAAAAGCAGTTGATAGGTTAAGAAGATATAGGGAGGGGAAGCTTTTACCCCTCTTGCCCTATTTCATACCCTGTTCTCTCTCAGATGTTACAGTATCTGCATGCCAAATTTTAAGAAAACCGGTTGATTTGTTAAGAAGATATGGGGTGTTGGAGCTTTTACCCCTCTTGCTCTTTTTAAAGCCCTAAATAATAAAACCTAAAGGCTATAGTTTATTCCAGTTGTAACACTATTTGCCTGTCAAATTTCAAGAAAATCATTTTATATAGGGAAGGGGAGCTTTTACCGCTATGGCCCTATCTCACGCCCTATTCTGTATTTCCTTTCAGATGTTACAGAGTGTGCTGCCAAATTTTAAGAAAATCGGTTGATTAGTTTAGAATTTTGGGGAGGGGGAGCTTTTGCCCCTCTTGTCCTTTTGCACGCCCGAAATAATAAAACTTATATGCCTGTATTCATAGTAAATTTTTAAATTTAATATAGGTTTAAAGAACAAATTTACTATGAAAATTATCCTTAATAAACGTTTGTTAAATTTAATAATCGTTTACGAATACGGTGGATAGACTATAGTTCCTTCCAGATGTTACACTATTTGCCAGCAAAATTTAGAAAAATCGATTAATCAGATTTATAAAGATTAATAAAATTTCAAGAAAACGGATAATAAGTTAAGAAGATATAGGCTGGGGAACCTTTTACCCCTTTTGTCCTATTTTACATTCCCTATTTTTTTTACGATGTTAAAGTGCCTGCATGCCAAATTTTAAGAAACCCGGTTGATTAGTTAAGACAATATAGGAAGGGGGAACTTTTGCCCCTCTTGCCTTATTTTGCGCCTTCTGGCGATATAAAATAAACTTACGAACTATATACATACCTAACAAATACACATACACAATTTCATAAAATTCGGCCAAGCCTTTTTATAGGAGTTTAAAATGAAGGGCATTTTAATGATATTTGTATGGAAATATATAGGAAAATCTAAATGCCATATCTCTTTAACCCCTGGGCGGTTGACCCGTTTCCGCAGTTAGTGGTGACATCAAAGTGTACACTTATTTTTATATACATACTAGCTTAACCCGGTGCGCTTCGCTACACTGCTTTAACCACTTCTTCAGTTGAGACATATTTAACATATGCATCCTATGGGAGGTATTGCTCCCCCTGCTTATTTTTATCCCGCGGGTTAAAGCTTTATTTTTATTTTCAATAGTTTAGTATTCCATTAGAATGACTTCTACAAAGTTTGAATATTCTCACTTTAACAGTTCTTAAGATATGCGATATTAAACATTGGCGTCCTATGGTGGGTACCACTTCCCCCGCTGCTACTTTATTTGAATTTTTGGGCTCAGAAGATCCTACTACCAAAAGTTCAACAAAATGCGTGCAGCGGCTCTTAATTATATTTCTGTCTATGAGGGGTACTGCTCCTCCTCTGTCAACCCCGCCCATTTTTATGTTGATATTTATAGTTTACTACAATAGTAGCTTTAACCACGTTTAAAGACTCTCCCTTTAATAGTTCTTCAGTTGAGCGATATTTAATATATGCATCCTATGGGAGGTATTTCCACCCCTGCGCATGCCCGCTTTATTTTTATTTTCAATAGTGTAGTATACCATAAGAGTGACTTCTACAAGGTTTGAACATTCGCACTATAACAGTTCTCAAGATATGCGATATTAAACATTGGCATCCTATGGGACCACTTAACTCGCTGCTATTTTATTTTAATTTTGGGGCTCAGAAGATCCTACTACCAAAAGTTTAACAAAATGCGTGCAGCCGCTCTTAAGATATGCGATATTTAATATTGGCATCCAATGGGGGGTACCAACTCCCCAGCCCCTATCGAAAAAATAAGTAGCCTATTTTATGTTTAGGGCACACGTGATGTTACTGTAAAAATTTCAGGAAAATCGGTTCAGTAGTTTAGGAGGCTTTAAGCCAACATACAAACAAACAAACAAACATACAAACATTTTTCATTTTTATATATATAGATAGAATATAGATTTGAGGAAACTTTAGTCCGTTGTACTGTGTTCGATTTAAAAAATAAGAAGGACAAAAATCATAACTTTACAAAGCTTTGTAAATAAAAGATATGGAATGTTTTCGTTCAAGTAGTTTTTATGTGTAGGAGAAAAGTGTGGTAAAAAAATTAGGAAAGTCCACCCACTGCGACTACAACCTGTCATATGATTTACTTCGTGACTTAAACATGTCAAAAGAGAAATCGTAAAGAAAAACAAGATGATTTATGGACCCAGAGACAGGCGTTTTGTATTATCGCAATCGCTCCAAGATATATGGAATTCTTTTAAGAAAGTAGTAAGTAGGTTTTTAGGAAACAACAGAAGCCATAACGATAGTCCATTACAAAGTTAAAATCGGTTTCTTTTAATTACAGTAGCACACATGTCATCGATAATGGGTTTGTTTTTACATTTTTAGACTTGTATAATTGTGACTAAAAAGGTGAAAAATATCTCCGAGGTCTTGCAGTAATGGAAAAACATTATCAGCGCCATTGGGATCAAACCATGAGGGGTAAACACTACTGGATGCATATTCGTGAAAGGTCATCGCAACATAAAAGGATAAATCGAAGAGGATAAATATAAAATTTTTGATCAAAAATAAAATTATGTAAACAAATTAAATTTTCTCTTAAAACTTAATCCTTATCTAATCAAAACAAAAAAGAAAAAAAAATTTGTTTTATGAAAATTTAAATTTGGTTATTTTTGCTTATAATTAACTTTCTTATTTTTTGTCCGATGATAACCATTTTGTTACAAATATGTTTGGAACAAAATTGTCTTAAGATTTGGTTTTAAAAATTAAAAAATTTTTTTGTCTTAACCGAAGGACTGAAAATTTTGAATTTTGAAAAAACGTAGAAAAAATAAATTTTTCCAATCTTAAGGCATGTAACTCAGTGAATTTTTGTCCGATAAAAGAAAGAATCTTTGTAACAGTGTAAAACCGGTTTTCAAATACTTCGACTATATTAATCTATTTTCGGCTTAGAGTGTAAACCTCCTAAATCCACTTTTAAAGTAAATTAAGATTTTAATGCCGTATGGCAGAGAAAGATATGCCTCGTCGACCAGCATGTAGTTTTTCTTCAATTGGTGTCCTGAAGTGTGCCAAATCAACAATATTTTTGGTTTTCCTCTCAAGTAGCAAAAAGGAAAAATAAAAAGTTTTTTGTCTCACCTGTAAAATTTGTTAAAAGGGAGTTAGCAGGTTTACACTCTAAGCCGACGTTATGTTTAAATCAGCACTAGCAAAACAGGTTAGAACGCTTTCTTCCTTTGTTTGTCGACCGAATCTTTAGGGGAGAAAAAAAGTATCAAAAAGGGGAAATATGTGAAATTTAATTTCTTTCTTTTACTTTTCCGTGCTTCATGGAATAACTTTAAAATTTTCTTTAATATTGAACTTAGAAACATAATATTATATGTGCAGGTTATTGAGCGTCCTGGGTGAATAAGAATGCATAAGAGGGAGCATTTTGGTACTTTTTGGTACATCTGGTACTTTGATTAATTTTCGGTAATATTAGACATAGAAACATAAAATTAAACATGCAATGTCCTGAGTGGAAGACAATCTATAATGAAAACTTTTTGATACTTTTTTTGTTTTTCAAGTGATATTTTCTGATATTTTTTATATTGAAGTTGCAAAATTAAATTAAATCACGTAGAGGATAAAATATGAATCCGAGGTTGGTTCCTCGCCAAATCGATTTACTAAGACGGAATAAATATATGCTCGAAACATGTTAATTCACTAATACTTAGATGAACTTTGTTTTCTTCATATTCACACAAAAATGTATAGTCGAATTTTGACCATTAGACAAACACTAGTAATTACAATTATATTAGCGCTCATTATCACCTTAAGCATCCCACAACCACGCCCATTTACAACGGTGTAAAGTTTTTAAGGATGACAACTTTCAATCATGTACGAAGTCACATCTCTCTACTGGGTCCTGGGGTAAGCATAACCCGCCAGAACAGAATTATGTTATGAGGTTAAGATTCATATAATTCTTTGTGTCGAATATTATTTAAATATTAACGTCTATATGAGATTTGTTCGTCTTTAAACAACTTTTGAGGGAGGGTTTATATGGGACCAATGGTTAACAACAAACCTTGGACTATGCCCTTCTACAACAAAATCCATTTTTTGCTCCAGAGACACTGATAGAACTAAGTAATTTGTTGAAAAATAATAAGTCCTTTAAAGCAAAATAATTAAGCCATTACTTAGAATTTGGATTAAACACCAAAATCAGCCCTTACGTTAAATGGGGATTCAAAAGAAAGATGTAACTTTATTTGAAGATTTAAAAGAAAATTATCCGTTATCAAGACTATGAAATCCAAATTAATTTTTTTTTAGCTAAAATTATGAACTTCGGAACCAATTAAATGAAAATCATTACAAATGTATGGAAAAAGTGCTTCGGTTTGCGTCGCGTTATTAAAATTAAGAGAATATGTATTTCTGAAATTTTCTGGTGATACGCAAAAATTGATAAATTTTAATTAAAAATAGGTAACAGTCCTTCACTTAATTTTTGCTACTAGTATTCTGCTAAGTTTATTTCAGATTAAAATGCAAAAATAAAGTTTATTGAACAATTGAAGACTTACAAGAATAAAGGTTTGTGGGTAAAACTAAGAGGCAATCCTGGTTTTTTGCTCTTATTTCAGTCACTTGTCTACCGAACTAGCTGAATTATAATAGCAAACTATTCTGGACTATATGTGATATAAATATGTAAAAACCTAGTCCTTATCATATCGGGGGCCTTCTTAGAACCCATTTTAACGGAAACACGGACAAAAAAAAAAATAAGGACGGAAAAAAGGCGTCGTTAAATCCTCTCCAGAACTTATACCAATTCAGAATATATAAACTTTATAGGATTCAAGACCCAAATTCCAAAGGAAATCTCGCCCATATTACAACAAGATTCTATCTTACATGTAGTTTAGGTGCAAATATAACATTGTTGTGCTAAGGTCGCGAAATGGCAAACTAATATTAAAAACGAACTTATATACGTATGTATTTCCGTCTGCGGTAAATGGTATAAATATGACTTGAAAACAATTTTCAAGATTTTTGTTAATATTAAAAAAAAAGTTGATTGTGACTGAGGCTTCAAATAGATGTGAAAATAAAATTTCATATCGATTAAGTCTCCAATATTTAATTTTTTGTCTGTTGGGCACACTTGTTATAGAGTACGTACGTTGCGGTAGTAAAATTGCATCAATAGATAGATTTAATAACTTTTTGTTTTGTGTTTTAGGTAAGCCAGCCTATAAATGTCTAAAACACCTAAAACACTTTGTACGGTCACTTTTATATACTTTTCGACTGAAATGAAACAAAAATGCGCATAGGAAAAGCTTATCCTATCAACAATAAATTTCAGTTTATCGAATGGGAATTTAGCACATAAACCAAACCTTGTTAAAAATGCCATAAATTGAAACAATCCACTGCTTTTCTCACTTAACTGCGTCTATAACGTTTTTGGCGAGTACAAGCTGTCACGTAAGGAAATTGTATGTACAATTTTTGTGAGAAAGTTTCCGCCTTGAACTGTCAAATAAACTCATGAATAAAAACGGGGTGAGAAAAAATTTTAACAATAAAAAATAAATTAAAAATGGAAAATGCCATGAAAAACATGGAAGATTGTTTAATTATTTTACTCTTAAAATTTTTAAAAAATATACGAATCTTTTCGAAGCGATTTTGTAAACAACAAAAATTAAAGTCGCACCTTAGATTATTTAAATTGTTCAATTTATGTGAAGTTTGGTCGCCATCAACGATATGTGGGTTAAGCGTTCCACTTTTCCAGTTTTATTGCTAAAAAATAAAGGAAGTTAATGGAAGTCCAACCATATTAAAATGACCACCAATTTAAAAGAGAGGTCTCGATGTACTTTTATATTGAAACACTCCCCATTCGTGTTTAAATCTGTTATTGCTTTCATACCCTCCAACAAAACCAGTGTTGAAAGAAGTTATATTAAGTTTTGTCATTTCCTGTGTAACACCAAGAAATATTCATTAAAGATCCCAAAAATTTTATATATGTATATGGGACATTCCATGCCAAATCGGATGGCTTAAACATTTTTTTTTAGCACTCTATTTTTAGTTTTTTTTTGCACACTTTATATATTTATTTATTTATTTATTTATTTATTTTCTTTTTTGCACGCCAATGCTACAAGACCAAGTCTCTTTAACAGCGTTGGGAAAATATTGTTAATAAATACATATGTTCATACATAGTTTAAATTAAATAAAAAATAATTATAGAGAATAAATTAAACAGTTAATGACAGAAGTAACAAATAAAATTTTTAACCAAAAATAAATTTAAATTTGAGCAAGTTGTAACAGGCATATTTATCATTTGTTATGCTAAATTTAAATGTTTGTTTTATCAATTTTTACACATTATTAATATAAAAATCATAGAAAGTGTTAATTAAGTTTAATATTTAAATAAAATTAAATCATCTTTGTTACGAAAAATACATGAAAATCTCACATTTAAAGTGCTTTGCATTGCTTGTTGTTTGAAAGTTATGAGGTAAATGGTTCGGCGGCATGAAATAACCCCCCAAAATATAACCCCCCAAAAAAATAATGAAATAACCCCCCAAAGCGTGGGGCCTTATTTCATATGCAAGGAAGCCCCAATTTTGAAAATGAAATTAGCCCCCAACGAAAAGAAATAATGCCCCAAACATATATGAAATAATTCCCTAATTTTTGGGGGCTTATTTCATATGAAATAAAACCCCAATTTCTGAAATGAAATAAGAGCCCAATATATGTAATACAATTAATTATACAGTTTTGCTTTAAAGAATCACGCGATAGATAGCATGGTATGATATGCCAAACACAAGCTTCGCCAACTAAGGCTTTTCTGCATGGCCGGCCTTCGGCCGGGCGCAATGACTTTTTCCTCTATGGTATAACAAACTCCGGCTTCGCTAACTAAAGCTTCTCTGCATAGCGCCAGGATTTTCTCCTCTATAGTATAAAAATACCGACTCGACCCGGCTACGCAGAGAAGCTTTAGTTAGCGAAGCTGATGTTTGGTATACAATATAGAAGAAAACCATTTCGCCCGGCCGAAGGCCGGTTATGCAGGGCAGCTTTATTTATCGAAACCGGTGTTCAGTATACCAAAGTGGATAAATCCTTGCACCCAAAAACTTTTTCATTATAAATTTGAAAATGAAATAATCCCCCAAAAACTATATTGGGGCTTTATTTCATAATGATTTTTTGGGGGATAATTTCATATGAAATAATACCCCAATTAAAAAATTTAAATAACACCCCAAACAAAATGAAATAACCCCCGAAAAATCGTTTTTGTTGTTCTCTGTACAAACCTTTGGGGGGTTATTTCATTATTTTTTTGGGGGGTTATATTTTGGGGGGTTATTTCATGCCGCCAAATGGTTCCAGAGACTAATTGTGTGTATTAAAAAGTGTTTCTTAGATGTTGGATACTGGTTATTTTTCCCCCCTATTTGATCTAAGGAAATTTAGTTTACGATACAAGTAATTAAGCGGCTTTGTGTATATAATCTTGTGTAGTTAACGAACGGCACTTTAACAGGTTATCAAATGATATATTGTATATTATCTTTGAATAGCCTGAGATTCTATTAAAACCTTTCAATCCAAAAACATATCTGACAATATTTTTATATGTTACATTTAGTTTTCTCTTACTTGACGAATCAGAGTTTGTGTAATGCCCACAGGGCTGTCAGACTTGGGGATTTATTCGAGCAAAAAGGACAAAGAAAGTCATTTGGGGATTTTTTTGGGGATTTAAAAAAAAGTTCGGGTATTTTTTGGGGATTTTACACTCTTTAAATATATTTTCCCTTTTAATATTTATGCTTATTTTTCTTTGTCTCGTATTAAAAATATGAAAAAAAAAGTAGCAAAACTTTTATCTTACTCTTATCAACAACTTATACGGTGTAAAAGGTCCTTATTAAGATTACCATTTTAGTTAAAAGGTAGTGTTAAAGGTACTTTATAAATTAATGTCATTTTTCCTTCAGGGTACAAACAAAATAAAATAATTTTTTTTTACAAAAAATTTTTATTTGGGGATTTTTGGGGATTTCTAATTAAAATTTTTCTTACTGTTTTTACTTTAAAAAAAAAAAAAATTTAAATTTGGTCAGAAAAAAAACAATCAGAAAAATATTTACTTATTAAGGTTTTTTTTCTTAATTTGGGGATTTTTGGGGATATTTTTTTAATTTTTTGGGGACAAGGAAAAAAAGTACCTGGCAGCCCTGAATGCTCACATCCATAAATTAGTGTTGGCAGAAGGTAAGATTTTGCTAATAACATTCGAATTTTTAAGGGAGTATAATGCTGACTGATCCACAAATTACGTAACATTGCATGTGGTCTGAACAATTTAGTTTTTATTAAAGATTATTCCTAGGTTCTTAGCAGTTTCAACTGATTCAATTGTTGTATTATTAATCCTCATTGGTGGTATTATCACATGAGACTTTCTGGCATTTAAACAAAGTCCATTTCTTGTCGCCCATTGGTTAATCCTGTCCAGATCTTTGTTTAAATTACTAATACAGTCGATGACTCTAGATCGTCTGCATACATTTGGATTCCACAATGTCGGAGTTGGGAAGGTAAGTCATTTGAATACATGGCATATAGAAGAGGGCCATGTATGGATAACTGGGGTACACCTCTACACCCAGAGAAAAAACATGTTTAAATATGGTCACCTCCAACAATACTATGTTTAAAGAAAATTTGAACCATATTATGTTCAATTTAACCATATTACTGTCAACGACAACCATATTATGGTTAAAAAAGTCCTCCATCAAGAAGCCACAACCATATTATGGTTGTCGCCGAACATATTATGGCTAATAATATCTAAAATATGTTTAACATTTAAGCATGGTTGGTTTTCAACCATAGCATGTTGCTCTTGAAAAAGAGGAAAATACTATTGTTAATTTAAAAACAAATTATTGTCAAATTTAACCAAAATATGTTTAGAGGCAACCATAATATGGTTGTGACTTCTTGATGGAGGACTATGTTAACCATAATATGGTTGTTGTTGACAATAATATAGTTAACTTAAACATAATATGGTTAAAATTTTCTTTAAACATAGTATTGTTGGAGGTGACCATATTTAAACATGTTTTTTCTCTGCGTGTAGAAACTGCGCAACAATTAGATTTTTTAGAACCATGGCAAACTGACTGCGATCTATTACACAAATAAGACGACATTAGGTTTACTGCTGTTGATGAAAACCTAACCATATGCTTAAGTTTAAGGCAAAGAATCGAATGTTCTACGGTGTCAAACGCCTTAGAATGGTCTAGTAACACTAAGAAAGAAATATTGTTATCATCCATTTGCGTCTTAATTCCTCTAATACATCAACAAGCGCCGTAAGACAACTGCGCTTAGGTCTAAAACCTGATTGCCGTTCAGTAAGTAATGCGTTTTCATAAAGGTATTTGCTCATTTGTTTATGAAGCAAACGCTTAAAGACCTTTGACAAAAAGGGTAAAATGGCAATTGGACGATAGTCCTTATCTGATTTTGGTATCGGTACAATCTTGGCATGTTTCCACATAGACGGGTAACAGGATGGTGTTATTATTGTGTTAAAAAGGTAAGTGACATGTGGTATGATATACGGCAGAATAAGTTTTAAGAATTTCGAAATGTCTTCCTGTTTAGCTTTGACATTTTCTTATTACTAATTTAAAGGACTCTTATGTTTTTTATTCATAACTTTCTTAATACATAATAAAAAAATGATCAATTTTTCAAAAAATTTTCAAATATCGAAAAAATAGTAGCTATGGAATGGCTACTACTTAACAGTGCTTAAAAGTTTTTGGGTGGATGGAGGTGCACATTTTCAAAAAAAAAAAAAAAAATAAAAGATACACTTGGCCAATAATCTTAACTAAAAAACTTGGAATATTTTTTTTTAAAGGTTCCAATGTGAACCATTATTAAGAAAGTTATAAACAAAAAACTAAAAAAGGGTCCTTTAATAGAGTAATCAAAACAATTGAAATAAAAAACTAAAAATATCACAAAATTGGTGAAATAAAAATTTTTTTTTGACGTGAAATGCCTCATAAATTCAAGTCCTTGGATAATTCTAAAAGGCCTTAGCTATGTCCGTCTATCTGTTGAAAACACTTTTATATCAAAATGTCCTTACAGAAAGTAATAAATTTCTTGGTGAAATGTTTCTAGTTCTGGTTAGTAGTTTGTAATGAAAATTCAGTAAAAATCGGATTTGGAGAAAACGAGTTACGAATCTAAATATGAACATACCGCCTACTGATATTTCAATATTAAATTTTTGAATGAACCTTACGATATATTGTAAATACAGTAGAAATATTTCTGCCACTCCCACTTAGGTGGGCGAACACGTCAAAATACCAAAATTTTTTATAAAATCGGAAGTTATTGTCCTGAAATTCGGCAAAAATTTGCTCCATATGAATAGCAACTATTTTGTCAACATTAGTAATGATCGTTTCATTTGATTTCTTTTAGGATTTATACACTCAAAAGAAAAATTATTCCAACTTAAATCAATCCGAAGCTGTATTAATTGTACGGTGAATACGGATTTTCTTGAATCAAGAAAGATTGATTCAAGAATGTAATTTCAATGGCGAAATACTTAATTTATCCATATTCAATCCCGAATTTGTACCTGAAATAATCAAAAAATGAGATTGATTTATGTAAAACTAAGACCGAATCAAATTCGTACTTATAAAGTTAATCTTATGCCGAATTCGTGCTTAAAAAAACCAAAAAAAGAAATTAGAAAGAGGAAATTATTATAATCGATTTACTTACCCTTTTTACACCTGACAAAATGATAAAACAACAGCATAATGACCGATATGGTTTTTTATTTTAAAAATCTTATGTACATATTTATCTATACTAAAAATATAAACTAAATGAGAAGCAAGAGTTAAATTTTACTTATTAAACATGAAATAATATCCCAATAAGCAATTTTGCTGGAAATCAAGTGCAAAACATTTGGTTTTCAAGTTCAAATTTCAAGTTTTAAGCGTTGAGATATACTTTTGTTACAATTTATTTCAATATGATTCTCCAGTAAAAGGGGAATTTGAAATCAAGTGAATATTAATAAAATATTTTGAAGCTTGAATAGCATTTAAAAATTACGTTTGAACTCAAGTTTATTTCCAGTTAAATTTAAAGCACTTGAAATATGTTTTTTTTTCTTGTTCTGTTGTTTTTGTGGTTTCTACACACAACAAGCAAATAGTTTTTTTCCAACGCGTAGGGTGGTTTTGTAATTTCTGCAACAAACTTTGAAAAACATACGCGCTTGCATGCATAAAACAATGCGATAATTAGCGATGAGACTAATACGTTATATGACATTAAAACGCTCACTTTGTAATTTTACTCTCAGAGAGGCACTACCAAATGAAAGTTTAATCTTTTTTTTTACTTGGTTTAAGAATTTTTTACTTCTTTTAAGAAATTCCGGGATTGCTTTTCGAAAGTAATCCCATTTAGGGCCATTATTACAACTTACAAATAGTTATTTTTAGGATGCTATCTGACAGATAAATAGTTTTTGGTTATTACGAGTTAACATTAACCTAAAAAGTGACTGATAAGCTAACATCAGGTTTGTCCTCATGGTAACTTTACAAGTGAACTTTAAGAAATTGAAGCTACCATATTTTCTGCTGAAGATATGGGAATAACTTCAATTGCAGTTTTATGTCAAGTTAAATTATTTAAACTTAAAAAAACACAATTTAACACAAAAAATAAAACAATTTACCATAAAAACCAAAAATTAAGCACAAAAAATTTACTTTTGCTTTCAATTAAAGAAACAAGCAAAAACGAACAAAAGTAGTCGGTATATACTGCAATGTTGCCACAGTATATACATTACATTTTTTATTTTATCGGACGGTTGTAATAATGGAAAAAACTTATTGGTCACTTTATCGTTCAAGATAGCTATTGTTCACGTTAACTATCAGCAAATTTATCATTAGGTTGTAATAATGGCCCTTAAGCTGTTATGATACTTGCTATTTTTTGTATTTTTTCTATATTGGAGAACAGTGCAAATATATTTGCATAGGAAAACTGACTAAGTGTAAAGAGTATGATTATATCATAAAAAATCTTGAAATGTCAAACAAATATACATGTGTTATCGATAAATAATCTAAGACTGTCAAAAAAAATATAAAATTTTTTAACTTAAAATTGACATTTCCAGATTAATTGTTAGCACTGTTGCCAATTTTTTTAGTTTTTGATCGAGAGAAACGGGGGTTAATTATTTTTTTGCGATTTATAGCTTTTATGACGGTTTTTTGTGGGGGATAAACGTGGGCAGTATTGTTTGTTTTGTTTGCATTTTATCAAATTGTATTTCTTGTTCTTTCTCGCATTTGTTGTTTCATTCAGTCAATCCTAAAAAAATCCAATGCAAAAAAAAGCAAGTATCATAACACTTTTAGGATTTATTAGAATTTTTGAGTACGACTCGTACTTAAAGTATGAACAAAAAAACTGAGTTTTACCCGAGTGTTTTTCTTTCTGTGTCCACTTTCTACAATCAAAGGAAATAATTATGTTGTAAAGCAATTTGGTTCAGTTTCGTAGAGCCCTATTTGCGATTATATCGTAAGCGAAAATTTATCGAAATTTTGTTTTTTTCTTGCAAATAGGTTATAAGAACTCGTTACAATAACGAAAAAAATTATAGACCTTGAAGTTGTACCGTTGCGGAGAAAAAGCCCATCTAAATCCGAATCACTTTCAAAGAAAGCTGCCCTTTTTCTCTTTTCATCATCTTCTATGCCGCAATACAATGAACACAAATTTATTTAGTTAAGATTTATTTACAAAACTGTTGTAAAAATTAACTTTTAAGTTCACCACAACACGAGTAAATAATATTAAGTAAATAACATTATAAAACAAAACAATATTACTAAATACATTTTTTTTGCACAAAAAAACAACGTTTGTTGAACCAATGCATTTGTTTAACGTGGTTTGTGTTTTGTTATTTTTGTTCTGATCACGCCATTTGTGTTGATTGTGGCGGCCTGTTTTTACACCTTGCCACTTCACTACCAAAAAAAGCTTTCTGTCTCTTTCTTCGAAAGCTATGCAATGCAATACTGCTTAAGAAAAAACGGTATAATCGCAAATAGGGGCTCGATTTTATGGTTAATATTTAATGTTAACGTGACATCCGCATGGCTACCTGTGACAACAATATGGCTAATATCGAGTCATTATCGCAAAATATAGCTTTAGCGATAAAAACGAAATATTTCAGGAGAAGGTTTTTTTTAATTTTACTTCATAAAAATTTTGTATGAAGCAAGGTACATTAACACAAGGTAGACTCATTAGGTCTGTTTCCAGTAGCAAATACTCAGTAAATTTTTTTGGGAGAGTAAGACCAATATTACTCTATCGGCTGAAAAAATCTCAAAAAGTACGCAGACAGTATCCAGTGAAATTTTGCAAGAAAACAGCTGATCGGTGTGTAAACAATTAAAATAACAAAGCAAAAGAATTTTAGCATATGTTTACGCAAAATAGAATTCTCGGGGTAAATTCAAAAATTATTAATTAAAGTGAAGCTTAAAAACTGTTGTAAATTAAAAAACTTGTTTATTACACTGTTATTAGTTTGGTAAATTCAATTTCTTCTTAGTTTTTAGTTTTATTTGTCGGGTTTTTTTTTAAATTCTTTTGCTTACATTGGCCAACATAGTGCCGGCTTACAATGGAAAAAAAGAATGAAATACCCAATAGAGTGCCCTCCAACAGCTTGACAACGAAGAAAAATAATTTGGATGTGAAGTGCTCGCCAGGAACACAATTCCAAATACTCGCCTCTTCAATTGCAAAGTTTGTCCCACAAAGTTCTGCTGGTTCTATCGGTTCTGCCATCTCCACTCCACTTACGCCACGGTCGCACTGTATATTTGGATTTTTCTAGCATGAAGTAAAATGTTTTGTTTATTAAAATTTATTATAAACGTTAAAAATCAACACAATTCTAACTACTTACCTCTGCCATTGTTAAATTTAAATTTTTATATTCATTTCACAAAAACTATTTGATTCAAACAGCTGTTCAAACTATTTGCAAAATCTTGCAAGCGGAAATTTCTCCAGTAACATTTTGCAAGTTCTCTAACTTCCAACTGTCAAAAAATTCTCTTTTTGGCTCTCTCGCTGCAAGAGATTTGGAGTACGCAGGCAACATTTTGCAAGATTTTGCAACATTTTGCGCAAAATATGTGTACGCAGACAGACCTATTCTCTATAAAAATAACCGACAACAACCGACTTGTCAAAATTCTATTCATATAAAACAAAAACAATTTAACGCACACATGTACAAATTTTGACTCATGTAGACGAAATTTGACGTTTGGGTTCTAACTGCGGTAAACAGGTGACAAACATATATGGGTCAACGAGTCTACCTTGTGTAAATATACCTTGGTATGAAGGTTGTTTTTGCTATAAAATCGTAACGGTACCTTCACAGAAAAAATGATTTTTCCAATTCAAACAAAAAATTTGTAGAATCAAACAATTTTTTGTCTGAAATCGGTCCTTTAAACAAATATGCATATTCAAACAATTTATTTGCATTTTGTTTATTGAAAAAAAAACACTGATTTTTTCAAACAAATAATTTAACTGAATCAAACAAAAAGTTTACTGAAATTCATATACTAAATTTCAAAATAAAAAAAAAAAAAAGTTTTTGCACAAGCAATGACGCGCACGCAGAACAGAGCCGCCGGCTGACTTTGAGACACATTTTTTTGTTGGAATAATTTTTGAACGAAGTCTTATTTATACACACAACACAATGTTTTTCTTTATCACTCTCTGTTGCTGTATCCTTTCCTTTGCTAAAGAAGTAATGTAACCAAACACGGCTGCAGACCGGCTCGATATGTTTTTCGTCATCAGTCTTCTATTTTTGTATTTGATGTATTTAACCAAACTGTTTTAAAAAATTGAATACGGGATTTTGTTTCTTATAATGTGGTTTCTGCTATTGTTTTTCTTATTGTTGCACTTTTTTAAAGCGACCAAAAATAGACTGTGTGTGTTTTTTGTTGTTGTTCTTATATTTCACATAAAGAAGTGTTGCTTACGATCAAGTAATAAAATGCAAAAAGACGACAACATTAAAGAGCGTTAAATATTCCATACAAAATTATGAAAACTTGACACCAATTACGCGTTTATTATATTTTTGAAGAGTTGTCCACATTTTTGTTGGTTAAATAAAAATCAAACAAAAATATTGATTGAATCAGTAAAAAAATTTATAGAAATTAAAAAAATTTTCAAACAAGCGTTTGTTTGAAAATAATTCGGCAATAATTTTTTCTGTGTTATGTGACCATGACATTTTACGAGACGATGCAAGTGTTGCCAATTTGTTAAAAAAAACTAAAAAATTAAAATAATGTCGCTTAAGCTTTTTTTGCGGTAATAACTCAATATGTTTGAAAGTTTTGTAATGAAAACTATGTTTTATTTGCGTCTAGGCCCGAAACTGTAACAAAAAACGATATAGTTGCAAGACTAGGTTCAATTTAGTTTCATTTGATTGGCTTACAAATTATTATCCATCGATCTTATTTCAAGTCAACTTCCGAAAAATTTCAAATTCTTTGTGGAGGGTATTAGAGATTCGGCATTGCGTTCTTACTTGCTATTGTTCAGTTAAACTCATTATTATTTGTTGGGAATAGCATTGTAGTAGTTGTAGTTGTACATAATTAATTTTGTATTTTTTGTTGTTATTTTGCTGTTGTTGTATATGATGTCTAAAAACAAGTGCAGTTAACATGTGTCATTCACACTTGAACAAATGCAGACATGCGGGTTATTAGTTTTTGTTGGAGAATAAATGTTTTCCAAACACATTCGTTCCAACATAAGCGAGTCTAGGAACAAACAAATACACAAAAAATAAACAAAACTAACACATTAAAATAGTTGTTGTTTATAAACACGTGTAGTTTTTACACATTTAATTTCAATTTACGTTTAGCATTTTTGCCTTGTTTTCAGTAATTTTAACAAATTTTTTTTAGTAAGTTTTTTTTTCAAAATTTTTATCATTATGTTTAACAATATAATTTGTTAAAAAACTAATAAAAATTTGTGACGATTATAAATTTGTTATTTAATGTTTATTACACCTAATTTAATCATATTTAATTAGTTGTGGTCACGTTTTTTTTCATGCTCAATTAATACCCAAAAATATGTCTAAAATTACCACAAAATATTTTATAAATTCAGTTCTTTCTTTTGCACGATTGCACTTAATTAGATAAAAGAGCAAAGTTATGTCATTTATTAGACAAATATTTAAGTTGATTTAGACTTGCCACAAAAACACATGTGTTTTTATTGTTATTGCAGAATAAATTAATTGTTTAATTTAGTTTACACATTTTTAATGGAATTTGATTGAATCAATTAAATAATATTTTACATTTTTTGCACTTCTTTTTCAGAATGTAGGTATATAAATTTACTATCTAGAATAGGGATTTCTATTATTCTTGTTTTATCGACCTCCTTAGTTACTTTTAGTTACATCGTTTACCAATTCCCAACCGGTTGTTTCTGCACTTACATATATATACATATATATATATATGTTCCTTTCACTCCCCTAGGGAGCATAGGACCATAACAAGGTTGTTCCAATAATCTCGACCTTCGGCTTGATGCTTGACATCGTTCCACTTCATGCGCAATCTCGAAAGTTCTGTTGTCAGCTGCCGCTTCCAGGTATGCGCTGGTCTCCGGGCCCGTCTGCTTCCCTGCGGGTTCCAATCTAGGCATTTCTTGGCAATATCATCTCTGGTTTACGGAGGGTGTGACCTATCCAACTCCATTTCCGCTTACTTATTTCCGTTCTTATAGGCTGCTGGTTTGCCTTTATCCAGAGTTGGTTGTTGGATACTGTTACAGACCAGAAAATCCGTAAGATTTTGCGGAGGCATTTGTTGAGAAATACCTGAAGGCTTTGCATGTCACGTGGTGCCATGTTCCAGGTCTCGCATCCATATAATAGAGTAGATTTTATGTTGGAGTTAAATAATTTGATTTTGGTTTGTTTCGAAATATTAGAAGATTTCCAAACCGGGTTTAACTGGGCAAATGCAGTTACATATGTTTGTTTAAACTTTAAAAGGACATGAAAAAGTTTTCGTCACACAATTTTTTTTTCAGTTATTTAAAAAAAACTTTACAATTTATTCAGCGAGTAAAAATGTCCTTTTAACTGAAGCAAATTGGTTACCCCGTAAGGTGAATGTTAAGGTGATTCACTTTTATGTAAATATTATTTGGAAACTATTTAAAAAAATGTTTCCTACTAACAAACCAACTAGAAAATGTTATTTAGAAGGTTTTGTTTAAATGTGCTAATTCCTATTTCATACTATTGATAAACTGAAATTTGAATATTGTTGATGGGATAAGCTATTCTTATGCGCATTTCACTGGTTGCTTAGGCCAGATCGTCAGGAAACTTCATAAAGATATTATACAAATAAAACTGTTAAGCGAATAAGAATTATATGCAATAGTTTTACCTGTAACAATATCAAAGCTTCAACAACAACAATAAACAGTGAGTATAACTTTTTGTACAGTCCCGACTACAATTGGTTGATATTTGCCAACTTTATAGTTGGTGAACAAAAAAAAAAAAAAAAAAAAAAAACAAACTACTTTATTTTATTTAGCCAGTTTTATTTACACTGCCACATGCATATTAGTTATCAATGTTTTTCTTGGGAGTCAAAAAATTTATTAACAAGGTTTCGTTATATTTTATAGTTTGATTGCATTTTCCTTTAAATATGGGCAAATCCTGCGTAACGAACGCTACATTCGCACGCGTTTTCTGATTGAAATATAAACAGTTTTTGGTCTTTAAAAAAAGATAGCTTCAACTTATATATAGTATTTAGTGACATTAATATGTACTTACGAATGGCATATATCATAATTTCTTAGCAAGTATTTGTTGCGAAATAATTGATCACAAAGTTCTGTGACGCACGCTACAAAAAGTTGAAGTTACTTCAAAGGTTGAAGTGCGTTTTCCTTATTTTTAGCGAATTTGGCATGATAAGGTACACAAAATCTAATTCCTAAAAGAAAGATGACTATAAGAGAATTCTAAACGCACTTATTCGCAGCCAAAAAATTTTGTGATTTTTTGACAAAAGCCATGAACTCTTTGTGACGCACGCTACATAACGCACGCTTCAGTTTTTCCAGTAGTATTTTATTATTATATTTTATTTATCTTATTTATTTATTGCGTTTCTTAAACTAATTTCTTAACTAATGAATATCAACTTTTTTTTAACGAAATTTATATTTTGATAAGACTGCTGTAAGTGCTATTTTAAGCACAAAAATCACCTAAAATAATGCTAAATTCACGTATAACATTAAGAAATCAGCAATGGGGTAGGATTTGGTAAAAATTATTCCATTAATGATCATTGAAATACATATTTTTTAATATAAAAATGAAATTATATATCTAGTATATTCCATTAAAAAAATTCATTTGAAAAATTTTTGGTTGGTGGACTGTTTCTGGGATTTGCCCATATATTGTTCCGAACTAAGATATAATGAGACAATTTTTAACTTTCCTTACACACACGTTCTTAACGATCCGTTTTATTTTTCAGAGGTTTATCTAGGAGAGATATAAAATAAGACTCTTGATTTAGCATTTCTGCTACCAAAGCTTAATATTTTCTTTATTGAAATTGCTCAATATGTACTGCTAAAGTATACATTTTTAACATGTTGACAAATAAAGGGGCATAAGACTAGATCTTGAGGTACACGCAGAAAACGAACATGGTTGAATATGTTAAAAAAAAAAACAGTTTGTGGTAGATATTGATCAAAATATGTCTAATTTTTACCAAATTATGGTTAATATTGGCCATATTAGGGTCATATTTAACCATATTATTTTTCTGCGTGTAGACCATGAAATTAAAATTGTCAATAATAAATCGTGTCTGGTAAAAGTTGAGTTAAGTACCATGGAAACCCAGTAGTAGATGTGATGCGTCAAAATTACATTTTATAAATTTTTACACCCAGAATTACACAATTACATATGAGCTTTAATATTTGAATCAATTGGTGGATTCACAAGGTGTCATAAAGTCATATGTCTTAAAATAATAACATGAAAAAATACGACAGTTGTGAACAACCCCTCATAACTTAGTGTGCTATTTTGAATTTAAATCGGCTAATTGAAAACAAATATAAAAAAATAAATATTTACCTAAAATCAAAATATTTTTTAATTCTTATCCATGAATTAATAAATTAAATTAGATCTTTTCTGACTATTTTCCATTTTTCAGACGCAAACCACAAACAAATTTTTTTTGTTTGCTTACCAAACATCGAGTCCTGAGCGGATCTAATTTGACGCCGCAAGTGTTTTGTTGCAAAAATTGCTAGCCGCAGGTTAAATTCGGATATTTTTAAACCATTGTAACATGTTAGAGCATTATGACAATACAACAAGATAGCACACCTTGTGAATACCCCAAATATATTAAATAGTTTGCGTTTGAGTTAATTTAGAAATATTGGCGAACTATCATCAACAAAAGGAATGTTTTTACCACTTAACACCATTCAAATTTAATTATGAAATCAATCAATCAGAACACTGTGCTTGTTGAAAAAACAGACAAGCCGGGCACCGGCGTTTTTACATAATTCGGGTACGCTGAATCCGATGGTGCTAACCGTTTTTTTAGGTTAGCTCTTGTTTTCGAGATATACCGTTATTTCGAAAATGGAGGAGGTTGCACAACATATGTTCGCGTAACTCAAAAACGCTTTAGTTTATTGAAAAAACTAAAGATTCCGAAATTCCGCAATAAAAGAATAAGAAAAAACAAAAATTTTAAAATGTGGCAGAAAAAATATTTTTTTTTTGCAAAAAAAAACATGTTTCTAAAACGACTGTGTATTAGGGCTATAACTTTTTGCAATTTTTGCAAATATCAAAAATACCATCTCATAGCCGTGTGGGGCATAAAAAAATATAAAAATATTTGGTGTCACTTTTTCTCTTTCGTGAAAAAAGTTTCCGCACCGGAAGCGTTGAAGTTTTGTTTTTATTTATTTACTTTCATCATTAAATCAGATACTATTGTCTTAAATAAGTCCGTTTTTGTTTAAATTCATATATAATCTTCATCATGAAATGAAATGGTTTCATTTCTCATAAGTCTGATGCAAAATGAAATGGGTTTCAATATCCAACAATAAAATTCACACATAATATGGAGTTTTAGGAATCGCTTACGAATCAGCTTAAAAAACAGTTTTTTGTTATCAGAACAAAATTCCCCACATGGTGCTGGAGTGGTATTTTGCACTCAAAAAAAAGTTATTACCCTACTGTGTATCTTAGTTTAACTTTTCTTAAAGGAAATTTTATTACGGAATTTCGGTTTATTTTAGTTTTTTCAATAAGCTAAAGCGTTTTTGAGTTACGGAAACATATGTTGTGCAACCTCCTCCATTTTCGAAATAACAGTATGTCTCGAAAACCATTTATAATCTGGAACAAGTAAGAAAGTGTAGTCGGTCAAGCCCGACCATATGATACCCTACACCACAGTATTAAAAAACACATCATGCTTATATGTCCATATAAATATGGATTTATCTATGTTTGTAAACTTCATTAAAATAGGTTTGAAAGATTGTGATAGGCAGAAATTGCCCTCTTCCTCCCCTTGTGGTCTTATTTACGAAAAACTGTATAGCTTATGTGTCCATATAGATGTGGATCTATCTATGTTTTAAATTTCATTAAAATCGGTTTGAGAAGCAAAAATTTCCCCTATCTCCCCTCGTGGTCCTATTTTTTTAAAAAATGTATCCCTTTTGGTTCCACAAAGATATGGTTCTATCTATGTTTTAAACTTCATTAAAATCGGTTTGATAGTTTCTGAGAGGAAGAAATTTCCCCCTATCTTCCCTTGTGGTCCTAAGATTTTCAATAGGCTTGATCCTTGTGCCAATAAGAACCTATGTCCAAAATTTGATCAAATTATCTCTAAAATTGCGATTGTACTTTGAGCTCAAGGTTACATAGACAGCCAGCCAGCCAGCCTGCCTGCCAGCCAGCCGTACGGACATCGTTAGTTCGACTCAGAAAGTGATTCTGAGTCGATCGGTATACTTTAAGGTGGACCAATATTTAAAGGCGTCACACACATCAGCACAAATGCATAATACCCTCTCCACTATTGTGGTTTGGGTATAAAAACGGCTAGCAGCACTGGATTCAGCGTACCCAAATTAGGTTAAAACGCCTGGTACCCAGCTTGTTTCAAAATAAAATGAAAATTGTAAATATTTAATTGCTCATTTAAAGAAATGGTAATAACACACGATGGTAACGCCTCTTCGGAAATTACGTGGTGACTGTGACTTAAATGAAAGGGAAAGGCGAACTGCTGGCGGATATTTTTATATGTTGTTGCTATTCAAGAAAAGCAGCTTTCTTCTAGTGGTCCTTAAAAAGCGTCATCTCCTAAGCAAGGGATAATTGCACGGTCCAGAGAACCCTGTAGTAAAATTACTAGCTTCGTGTAGGTATCTACTCAAGTGGTTGGTAATAGCAAGTTTGTGTTTATAGTCCTTAACACATGATGGGCAATGGCAGACAAATTGCTTACAGTGTAAGCCTAACACTTTGTCGTAATAAATTGCACATGAAGTCATATTTTTTGGCCATTTTTCTGCCGATGTTAAACAAGCGTCTAATGTCCTAAGCTATTGTGTGATTTAAAACTAGAAGATCGCTGGTTTCTGAGGTAAAAATCCAAATAATAGGAATGATTTATATTCCAGTACTAAGTGCCAAAATTTTGTTTTCCGACGTGTCTGTAGGTGTAAAAGTTTTGCTTCTGTTGTTAAAATGGTATGGTTATCCATGTTTATCTTGCTTAAATATTTGTGTATTCTGGATTTTTATATTCCACTCATATTCGTTTTATTTGCGCTGTATCATTAAGCAAATTAATAAAACTAATTGACTTGCCCTCAATTAACCTCAAATTTAACACTTAATAGCAATATTTCTCACAACAAACTCCTAAAAATAAATTTGCGGAAAATATTTCTAAGTCTCTAAATAAACATTAAGATTTATTTTATTAATATTTCTGTGGCTTGTTGGCAAAACATCTTAAGTCGAGGTAAGAGAATAAACCAAAATTAAAGAAAAATTTCGTTTAAAATAAAAAATTTTTAAAACGTAAACAAAAATGTTTTTTGAATGAAATTCGTATGGCTAACAATATTTTTTTTTTTCAAATTTTTAAATTTGACTTAAGATGTTTTGTAAAAATGCCTCAGATTTCTAATTCAATATTGTTTAAACGTTCTATCTTTGTGTGTGTGTGTGTTTGTACAAATAATCTTCAATGAAGTGAAATCAAATTAATTAATTTTAATTTATCGTTAATAAACATTTTATTTGCAATAAACTTGTTTTTATTGGATAAATAATTTACATTTTTTGCTTTAGACTCTGTATATTATTTTGACTTGTTTTGTTTTTTGTTGTATTTTTTTCTCTTTTTGTTGTTGCAAAATCACAGTGGGTGTTACTGATTGAATTTTTGTGTCGTTTTGTTTTTATTTCAATCCGTGTTAAATCAATGTTTTTTTGAATTTTATTACTTATAAATTCATTTGATTGACTGGTTTTAAGTTATTTAAGGGACTTTAACGTAAATGAAAACAATTTATAAGTTTATTATATTTAAATTTGTAATAAATTTTATTATTAGGGTGTGTGTGAAACGGTAGCAAAGTACTCATAGAAGTAAAATTTTGACACTATTGAGGTGAATAAAATTTCACTTGCCCTGGGGGCTAAATTTAAAAATTATTTTACAAAAATTGTTTTAGTACGTAAGTCCTTGCCGCTCAATAAAAATAAATTTAGAAACATAAATTTTATTTATTTAATATAACATATTTAACATACATACATAAAATATTAAATATAAGTATTACAGGCAATCAAAGTATATTAACAATTATCACTGAAATCACTTTCAGATTCTAGCAATGATTCATTCGCTGTTTTTATGTCGTTAAATCTTTTTTTTCAACTAAATACCCTTTCAGATCATTTAAATCACCTTTTCTTAAAAAGTATTTTCTGACTATGCATCGAAATTGATGGATCTGACTGCAGAAAAAGTTAATTTATGAGATCTCTCTCGTATGTCTTAATCTCTCGTATGTCTTAATCTTACAATTCTTATAATTCTATGACTTAATTCTATTGCTTCTTCTGATAACATTCCAATGGGGATGGTAGAATATTTAATAAAATCTATGAATAACGGAACCTCTGCAGAAGTTTCTGTTACTTAAATGTCATCAGGCAAAATCTTTTTTTTAACATCTGCAATCATATAGTATGACGGAAAGCAATCTTCGTGAACAGAATTTACTACTTTTCTCATCATATTGTACTGCCTCTTAGATAAATCCATATCAATGTATAATGCTAGAGTACTTTCAACAGAAATTTTCTCATTAGTATTTGAACCTGTTACCCTTTCTGCGGCATTTTAAAGAGCTTCAGATGAAGTAGAAGCGACAAGTTCTTCCACTCGCCTCCTTTTTGTTCTCATTGAACCCTCCTCATAAGAAACATTCGATCGGCCTCTACAACTTGTATTTATTAATTTAATTTAATTTTAATTTTATTGCAAAACCCAAACTTTAGACGGAAACTTACATTACAAATGAATTCACCAAATAATTCGTTATCTAGCCAGTCACTCAACTCAGTTTCAAATCTATCTCTAATTCTAGATTTTTATACCAATTGTTAGAAAATTTTAAAAGAGTAATCCTTATTTTCTGCTGTTCCCTTTCTAATAATACTAGCTCAAAATGATTTTCTACAAAATATTTAACATGCCGCATAACATCGAGGGTCTGTTTTTCTTTATGTCTAACCACAGTTGACAAATAGTACGAATCCGCAACGAGGTTGACACTAAAAAACAATCACTAAAAGAATTCGAGCAATATCGTGCAGCTAAACTTTAATTATACTAAAATATATACTTGTAGCTACAAAATACAAAAAAAAAAAAACAGGAAAAGTTTTATTTCTACTTTGTTTTAAATTCTCTACAAAAGTTCACGGTTGCTGAAAAATCTTCACAATGCCTCACTACTATCTTTTTTCTAACGGTATCTGACATATAATCAATATTTGTAAACAAAAATAGTGTTGTAGTTATAACAAGAAGTATCACTTACAACCCTGTTAAAAATTTTGGTAGCCGTTACATTCAAGTAATTAAATTCTTATGGCCGTTTTCTCATTCTACGATTATCTCTTTTCCCAACGAAAAACTGCACATTAAAGAAATATGGGTTTCTCAATGTCTACTTTGCTTCTATTCTGTCGCAAAGCTAACCAGCACTCTTCTGCCAATTAGTTATTTTCCTTTTATTTGCCGTACAGATAAATTCAATCAGCTGACTCCCAGCTTTAACATGTATTTTGAGAGGTGTCGGTATATTGAGAAACCCAAAATCGTTAACGGACAGTTTATCGCTCTAATAAATTTTTGTTGACATTAAGTAACAGCCAGTTTATCGATACATTGAGAAAATGGCCATTAGTATTATAAATGAATATAAAATTTCAGATTTTCCCATAAATTTCGAATGCTGTACACAAACCTTAACTTTGAAGCACAATAACTTTAAAATTTTTAAACATTTTAAGAAGATATTTTATAAGTCATCTAACCAGAGTGTTAAAAAAAAATAAAAAAAAACATTCAATTTCTAACATTGACTTTAACCACTTTTGGCCACCCTCGTGACATAGTGTGTCGTTGATATCTATATTACTCGGTGAGATCTATAATATAAGAAGTTAAAGGTTCGATTGATAGTCTCTATGACGTTTTACAAAATTTTGAATTTTATGTTTGGTCTCTGATAATAGTAGTAGTAAAGGTCTTAAGGCAAAAATTCCTAAATTTTGGTTTCAGCATAGCGCATCTAAATAAAGAAATTTGTTCTTTCTTATCAATTTAAAATTTCTAGGTTTGGAATTTTAGAGATAATTGCATGCAGTTTTAATATAAATTGAGTTTTAAAATTGTTAGGAAAATAAGATGCGATAGATGCAAGTGCCACATATTGATCCGTAGGAATTTGTTTATTCCATCGGCAACACTTTAACTATAGAGATGCATAAATGTACTTGAAAATCAAACACTCTATAAAAATCAAATGTGTGTAGAAAACGTCTGTGAACAACCACAATGACAAACGCTATGCGTTACTGTCTTCGCACAATTGAAGTTGTCTTGTAAAGGTACAAGAATTTGCAGAAATACATTCATGAGGTTATTTTTTGTTTACAAAATCTTTCAATGTTGTCAAGAATTTTTAACCATATATTATAAAATTCTAGTGTCACGGCCGTTATAGGGCAAAAGGAGTAAAAGCTCCCCCTCCCTATTTTTTCTTAACCAATCCACCGGTTTTCTAAAAATTCGGCATGCAGGCACTGTAACATCTGAAAGGAAATAGGGAATGGGGTGTGAAATAGGGCAAGATGGTTAAAAGCTCCCCCTCCTTATACCTCCTAAAGTAATCAGCTGCTTTTCTTGAAATATCGCAGGCAAATAGTGTAACATCTAAAACTAAAGCCTATAATTTTAATTATATAGGGCGTCTCCACACTTCCTACATGTATCCCGACGTAACCCACTAAGAGACATATCTACATCACCACCCACTCAAAATGAAGTACTTGAAATTCTCAAAAACCAGAAGAACCAAAAATCCACCGGTACCGACAACATGCCAACCGACCTACTTAATTACGGAGCCCCAACAGTTGCACAATCGCTTACTCCTATAATAAGAAGAGTGTGGAACACTAACAAAATACCTAATTCCTGGAAGGAAGGTGTGGTCATAACAGTACCCAAAAAGGCGATCTTAGCCAGTGCAAAAACTGGAGGGGAATAACACTGCTAAATACCATCAGCAAGGTTCTGTATCTCCTGATTTTAAAGAGGATTAGCCAAGTAATAGAACCATTGTTACGTAAGGAACAGGCTGGCTTCAGACCAAACCGCTCGTGTGCTGACCATATAAATACACTTCGAATCATAATAGAACAATCTATCGAATACAACTCGCAGCTTTATCTTCTTTTTATCGATTTCGAAAGAGGTTTTGATACTGTATCCAGGCACGCTTTATGGAATGCACTCGCGGTCAAGGGTATACCTGAAAAATTAATATGCCTCATAAAGGAGCTTTACTCAGACGCTGTCTCTACCGTACGCTTTAATGGCCAGGAGAGTAAACGATTTCAAACAACCAGAGGAGTAAAACAAGGCTGCGTCCTATCTCCCACTCTATTCCTAATTCTGCTTGACTGTGTTATGGAGCAAACTAACATCGATTCCACCCATGGTATCCGCTGGAATTTAAATGAATATCTTAATGATATTGATTATGCTGACGGCCTTTGCCTAATGGCTCACTTCTTCTCTGATATTGAAGAAAAACTACACAGACTCGCCTCAAACGCAAATGCAATGGGTTTAAAAATTAACATAAAAAAACTAAACTAATGCGTATTGGTTCAGTAATCGACACTCCTCTTACATTGAATGGAGAAGTCATCGGCGACGTTGAATCCTTCAGCTACCTGGGTAGTATAGTAACTTAAGACGGCGGTTCAGAAGACGATATCGTTAACAGAATAAATAAAGCTAGAGTAGCGTTCCACGGTTTACACAAGATATGGAGATCTAACCATATATCCAGAAAAACAAAAATACGTATTTTCAACTGTAGTGTCATGCCGATTCTACTATACGGTTGCACAACCTGGGGTACAACACAACATCAAATGGCTAGAATACAAACGTTCATTAACCGATGCCTAAGACAAATACACACAATTTTCTGGCCAAATTGGGTGACAAATGAGCAGTTGCTGTCAATGTCAAATTTGATTGCTATCCCAACGGAGATAATGAAACGCAAATGGACGTGGATAGGCCACATACTCCGAAGACCCGGAAATGATATCGCAAGAGCCGTCTGGAATGGAATCCACAAGGACATCGTAGACCAGGTCGACCTCGTAACACCTGGCAACGTACCCTATTGAAGAATGCCATATGTCAAATAAATCATGGAGTCAAATAAAATTCCTCGCTAATAACCGTCATGAATGGAGAAGATTCGTTGGTGCCCTATGTTCTACTACATGAACTTTCTTTTAATTAATTCACAATCCTTGTGTATAATTATTATGAATAAAGGCAATAAAAAAAAATATATATAGGGCGCGTAATAGGACAAGAGGGGCAAAAGCTCCCCATCCCTATATCTTCCTAACTAATCAACCGGATTTTTTTAATTTATGCATGCAGACACTGTAACTATTGAAATTAACTAGGACGTAAAATAGAGAAAAAGGAGTAAAGTGCCCCCACCCATATCTTCTTAATGAACTAAAGGCTATACATTTTAACATTTTACATTTTAACAGGGTGTATAATAAGGAAAAAATGGTAAAAGCAACCCCCTCCAATACCTTCTTAATTAGTAAACCGATTCTCTTGATAATTAAAAACCAAAATATTAACTAGAAATAAATTATATGGTAAAACAACGTTTGCCGATTCAGCTAGTACTCCTATAGTAATTAAAAATGATCTCTTTCATTCAGTGAGAATTTTTGATGTTTACCTGTGTGTTATTTGTACCAGACATATACAAATATTAAGTGTAGTTTCCCTGCAGAAGATTAAGAGTCAATTGTCTAAATGCCACTAGTACACTACTAGTGCTAGAGGGGTTAGAGTTTTTATATAAAAACACTAGTGCATATGAGAACCAGTACTTGTATACCGATTGAATTTTTTGTAACCAAACTTAAATTCCAGCACATATATCTTTTTTGATACTGCTTCTTTAATTTGATTTTAAATCATTAATTTATGGCATTATGAAAAATGTTAAAATGCAAAATGCTAATGCAAAAAGTACCCAATGTGGTCCAAGTGTACTAGAACATGTCAACAACTAATAGTACTGGTGATGTTCCAAGCACACTGAATGCTAATTTGAGCATTAGTATGGTATAGAAAAGCTTACAGTTGAGAACTAGTACTGGTTATTTTTGCACTAGTTTGGTACTAATTATGTACTAGTTCAATCTCCTGCAGGGTTACTTGTCTGCCGTACGTATACAAAGAATTATGTTTGCAAAGAGTTGTTGTTGCAATATTTGTAGAGTTGTCAATTATTCGCCTTTCAGCTTTGTTCGAGTAATTCGAATAATTGTTTTTGTTTATTCGATGAAACGATTAAATCTGAAATTATTCGATTAATCGATGAAAATAACGAATAAAAAAATTATTTTAAAAAAAAAAAAAAAATCTTAAAACCATATCATTGTATTACTGAAAGGAATCGTAAAATCCTTAATTCTTAAATAATCCGATACAACTTTGGATTTTCGAAAGGCGTTTGCAGACCTCCCATCTTCAGCCAAACTTCTGCGTACAATTTCTTCTATAAAATATATATGGAAGTTATTTATTAATCACTTCAAATTGACATCATTACAAGTAAATCACTTCATTAATCACATCGATTCATCTAAACATACCTCAAACTAAGTATAATATAGAATCGGTCGCCATGAACGTACCCCTCGCGTGTACAAACGACCACGATTTCTTCTAAATGTTTTTGTTTGACTTTAAATAATTCGTAAATTTTCACAATTCCAGAATTAATATGTTAAAAATTATCTTCTGATCACTTTATTAAACTTTTTTTTATCCATTTTTATTACTTTAAAGAAATATAAATTTGTTTCTTGCGTTCTTTTTTTCTTTATCATCTGTCATCTTAATCATCTCAAATGTAATATGAACGGCTCTGATTAACTAAATCAACATTTCATTAAAATTGTTTAACGTTTGATTTAAAAAGAAAACAGTTGTTTCAATTGTTTGTCAAAGATTTGGTTAATACGAACATTAAATAAATTTTTTAAATACAATGAATACTTAACACGGTTTTTGCTTACTAAACATTGAGATTAATTACAATAAGGGCTATAGCAACAATATTTTTTACTTTTTCTACGTTCTGTATAAAATCGCTACAAATGAATGAAAATAAATAAAATTCTAAACTTTTATTTCGTATTAGTCTTTTATTAATTTATTTTTTAATAAAAAAAATTGTTTTTAATTTAATCGATTTATTCGTTATTCGAAAATCGCCATTTTAAAATTATTCGAACAAGGGTTTGTTTTTGTTTGATCGATTAATCGAATTATTCTTAATCGGTTGACAACTCTAATTATTATCAAAGAAATTTACGTGCATGATATTGACAAACATATCCCAAGCTTACATTAAAAAAAAAAAAAATTGTGTATTTTTATTTCAACTCTTATTGTTGCGTGTATTTTAATTTCTTTGTTAATTTTTAAGATTATTTTTATACCTGTACTTTCACTACAGTGAAGCATTTGCTTTTTGCTTCTACACGTTCACACACCTAAGTTAACTGGTCGTCTAAACTTTTTTTTTAATTTATTTATTTATTTGTGTCTTTCCTATGCAACAAGATTAAGTCTTATTAATACAGCATAGAAATTTTAATTAGAATAAACATGTTGATTATAAATTATTCTAGAGAGTTTACATATAAATACTTATAAATTAATTAGTTTAAAGATAAAAAGATTATTATTCAAAAGTGATGTGAAATTGAAGAATTAAAATGCAGAATCTTTGTCTAAATAAACGAAAAATATGATAAATAACAATATAAAAGTTAAGTTGTAGAATACAATTTTAAAATTTCTTTTCTAAACTTGAATGCGTTACTATTTTGCTGAATGTTGTGAGGTAATGAGTTCCAAAGTCTGATAGTTCCGGTGAAAAAATGCCAGGAAGAGACAAGAGTTCGGTATCTCAAAGGATTTATCTTATTACACCTATTTGATCTTGTGAATGAAATTCGTTCATAAAGGTACACAGAGCGAAAAAAAACGTTAAAAAACTGTCAACCAGTGGTAATAAATTGATAACAAACTGTTGTCAATATTTCGACAACATTTGTTGTTAAATTTTAAACAAAATGTTGTCAAATTGGGCCGTTAGATAAAAAACGTACCATTGTTGTCAAATTGATAACACCCTGTTGTCAAATAGGTATCGCCCTGTTGTCATTATTAACAGCGTATACAAGTTATCCCACAATCAACTTTGGTATTCGAAAGTAAAAAGTGAAAAGTTTAAGTGCTGTGATTAAATTAATAAATAAAAATTTAATAAATAAAATAAAAAAAATTTCTAAAATTTGTTTTTGTTTTCAATTTAATTTTCTATGCGAACGTTAACGTGTGACATCGTGGGCCTGGCTGTAAAAGTGTGAATTTTTTATGTATTTTTTTATAAGTATATTATTTAATGTGAAATAAATTAATAAATTTACATTATTCCATTTTTTTACTTGGGTTCAGAATGGGTTATTAAGTACATACTACAATCAGAACAATGTGTTATCGAAAGGACAACCGAATGTTGTCAATATATTAACGGTGTGTTGTCAAAAATGACAACAGCATGTTGTCGGTATGGTACCATTATGGTGATAATATATAACCAATTTGATGTCATATTGAGAACAAATGGTGACAAACTGACAACGAGGTGGTTAAAAAACATTGATACCATCCGTTATCAAATTGAACACAAACGTAGTTGGCTCACTTTTGACAACGGATGGTGTCAATTTTGGTATTTTTATACCGGATTTTTCCCTCTGTGTAGGCGGGTACTTTATCATATATAATTTTATGTATACAAATGAGGCTTCTAATTTTGAGAAAATTTTCAAAAGTAACACCGTAAAGTTTAGTTTTATGCGAAGAAATACTGTCATACTTTTTCAGACCATAAACATATCTAATAATATTATTGTTTACCTTATTAAGTTTTTCCATGCTGGTCGAGTCACAATTGGCAAATATTTCACAGCCATAAAGTTGTTTTTACTGGTGTAAAATAATGTGTTGACCATAATGTTCGTAGCATGCCATGCATCCTGCCGACAATAATATTTACATGACTGCACCATGAAAGAGTGACATTAATAATTATGCCAAGATTTTTTACCGAAGTAACAATTTCAATCTTCTTGTTGTTTAGAAGAACATTAAAATCTCGATTTAGATTAAGGGTTCTTTTATGGATTACCATGCATTTAGATTTACCAGGATTAAGGCTTAGCCCATTTCCCGAATCCCAATGATGAATTCGATTTAAGTCATCATTAATTTTCACTATCGATTCATCAATCTTTACAGTATTAGCTTGTGACCGCGGTAATAAAGTGTAGAGTTTGAACCATTTTTATTGATTTGAATTATTTAAAAAAAATTAAATGTTTTTTAATGCATATCAAATGAAATTGGTCTCACCTGAAATATTATAAACTTGCAAATACGCACAGATAATCCCGCATGCAGCACGAAATTCTTGCTATAGAGAAATTTTAGATACTAGCACAGCATGCGGTGGGCTTTGAGTTACGAAATCAATATGTAGTATCTTTTAGTTCCAGATGGGATTGTGGTCAAGTTCCAGCTTTAAGTGATACACGAACTTTTTGCACCAAAACAAGATTGGGAGTATTGACTAGGAGACATTAAGATGAACACCCACCAGGACAGTACGCAAAGCAAAGTGAAGTTGTTAAAAATCCACTGTTCCCATTTAAATCCAATAATTTTCATAGCGAGAACATCTTGTTCCTTAAAAATAAAAACAAAACAAAGAAAAATCAACATAAACGACGAAATGCCATAAAGAAATCATGATTATTGTCCATACAAGAAATTTTCATTACAGTTTTTAATTATGGGTTTAATTTAATTCCTCGCTACCATCATAAAATCCACACTTTAGTGCTAAAAATATTCTTTCTACACCATCTTAAATTTTTTACAGTCGTATTTATTATGATATTTATATTTGAACATAAATTGTTTACAAGTATTTGATTGCCAAATATGGCCAAAGTGGCTTCTTGCCAATAAAATACTCGTACCAAAGAACTCGTTATACCAAATCAGAGCTTTTATAACTTTGGCCATTTGAAAGGCGTTAACGAAAATCAATCTGAATATGGAACTAAACAATGGAAAAACATCTAAATGACAGTTGTGGTAATTGAATATTTATTCTACATACAACAACAACAACAACAACTTTACTTGTTTGTATTTTATTTATTTATTGATTGTGTATTTTGTTGGCAAAAGCCAAAACAAAAATATTAAAAATATATGAAAGAAAAATTAAATTGATATCAAGAATATTGTGGTGCATTAGAAAAAAAGTAAATAAATTATTGATTAAATTTTTATAAAATTCTTTATAATGGGATTTCAAGTTTGTAGACGAATATTAAGAGTAATTTAGTACTTATTTGTAATTCAAAATAGAGAACGAAATTCAAGGCACAAGAAATATGACCTTGCAGATTTAAATAAATGATGATATTCAGGGAATTGCAGCACTTGTGTGGTAACTTAAGTAAGAACTTAAATAAAACTCAAGGCAATCAATTGATGTATTCATTGCCGCAAACTAAGCGGTAATTTATAAGCAAACTAAATATATCTAGCAATAAATGAATGTCAGCGAAAAAGCTCTGGGACCTTAGCTAAAGCAGATGACAGTATGGATTACTGACGAAACGTGGTATCTTATGAAAGTCAAAAATATCCGAGAATCAACAATGGAGAGCAGCAGAAGAAACAGACTTCCAAGTATTACGACGACCTGGTGAAAAAAGCGAACATTTGATGTAACATAGATAAGTTCAATTTGTTGGGCAAACTCGCACAGAGGGGGGATGCAGCGGCGGAAAATCGAGACATAAACTCTTATACGATATTACTAAAGACATAGAAGGGAAAAGCCATTTCAATCCGGAACAAGGAAAGAAACTTCTTTGCATCGATTGAAGTCCAAGTGAAGCGATTTAGGGTAAGCTTCTCTGAAATTCTAAAATTCGACCCTCACACCGCCTACAACCCTCGTGACTCAACGAGATAACAGGGCCACATGAAACATGGTACTTTTTCGCAACCACCGCAATACCATGAACTTATAAAGACCATGGAGTCAATGAGAACAACAAGTCCCCGGGAGTTAATAAAATATCAGTTAAGAAGATAAAAGCCTGCCCCATGACCCCAGCTCGACTCCTGCCTCTCACCTCTTTATCAAAATTTGGGAGACAGAAAAACTACCGGCAGAATGCTTGGAAGGGATATTGGTCCCGATCCCAACACAAGGTGATTTTAGTCAATGAAGAAACTAAAAGGGTGTGTTGCTGCTAATTCCGTCGAAAGTTTTAATGACAAACTGGACTCAAACATTCCCAGGCAAAAGACAGGGTTTTGGTCAAAGTGCCCGTGTGTCGACTACTCTAATATATTGAGAGTAATAATAGAACAGAACATGGAATTTAGAACAGCTCTCTAACTTGTATTCGTCGATTATAGTAAAGCTTTCCACAGCATTAACAGAGACTGTATATGAACCGTTTTTGCAGATGGGGTATTTGTATTGATGCTTAAAATTCTGATTAAGGCACAATACGATGTCTTCAAGTGCAGAGTTCTGTACAATGGTATCTTATCTGCGTTTCTAGGGTTCGACAGGGCTGCCTTTTTTCACCTCTACTATTTCTGATAGCTTGTGAAGATGTTTTAACTCGAGCTATAGACAGAAAAAACCGTGGAACATCCAAAACCAAGATTTGGCATATACCATATGTATCAATATTGTAGAAATTACAAACGGAATGAAAAGGGTCTAATTGGATCTTAATAAATTTTTTTTTTAAAGATGAAGGCCCAGTCGAAGGGAACAATCTGTTATAGCTTTACATTTTATCACATTATGTTAGTCAGTCAGACTTTATTTTATCAGAAGTAAGTTTTTCGAATTCCCCCACTGCGGTGCCTTCCCATCATCTAAATGCTTAAATTTTATTTTATTATTGTCACTTTAGCAAAATGTAGTGGAAAAAATGTGGTTTGAAAATTACACGTGTGATATTTTGGTGTTCCGTTTTTGTGTTTCGGAAATATAATTTTCGCTTGCCGAAAGCATAACGAGAAATACAAAAACGCTAAGACTTTCAGAATACCACAAAATCACACGTGTGATTTAAATAGTACGTATTTTAAAATCACGTGAATTTCAAAGCAGACCCGAATAACAAAAAATATTTATTTTTCTAAAATTTAAGAACAAATAGTTCAAGACAATTGAATATATTAGGAATTCATCTCGTATCTTTCATCTGAATAGTGTGTTGCTTTTTGCTCTTTTGCAAGATCATTTGCATCAAGTCCTGAACTGTGCTAATGTATTCCAAAAAAAAAAAACATTAGTCAATTTAGTGATTGTGCAAAATTAATTTTTTGATTAAAGATTTCTATGTATTAAACAAAATATTGTTTTGCTGTCTTTCCCACATGGTTTTGAGTTAACACTGTAACTGAATGTGAAAAGGGAGAATAATTGTTGAACAAAATGTCATCCTTCCTTTTTTTTGTATATTTTTTGGTTTAATTTTCATGTCTGCAATTTAATTCCCAAATATAATGAAATATAATTTTACTCATTTTGAAAAACATCAAACTAATTTTTCTGCAGGCATTTGTATATTGTCATGGCCATTAATGTGGAAAGAAAACAAGTTAGAGTGCTATATTCGGCTGTGCCGAATCTTTGATACCCTCCACCGACAGTTCGAATGTTTTAGGAGTAATATCTGTTTGATGTTTATTTATTACTAGTTTATCTTTATAAAAACAGACATCTGCATTTGGTTGGTTTGCGGTTTAGACCTATATAAAATTATTGACCGATAATCAGAAAGTTAAATGCTTTTTTTTGCAATTTTAAATAGCTTGAGTAAAGTATCATGATTCGTAACAGTTTAAGCTGAACTAAAATGATTTTCAGGAGAGCAATTTATATTGGAATCATGGTAAGCTATGAACCAATCATACCAAAATTCTGCAGCGTGATTTCTGGTATTAAAAAGTAAATTACAATACAGCGGAGCAATTAGTTTTAGCGTTTGCGGTGAATTTCAGAAGGCTGCTAAAATGGGATCTAAGGTAAATTATGGACCGTATATCACAAAATTGCATAACATTTTTTGTTGGCCATATGAAGCTAAGCTGGAAGAAGTTTACCTCAATATCTATATCTGCTACGGTTTTAGGCGAATTAAAATTCTTTTTTATTTTACCAGAGTAGGCTTTATAAGGGACCTAGGGTAAATTATAGACCGATCTTCACAAAATTTCACAGTCTTTTTTCTAGTCCCATAAAAGGTTGATTAACCAAATTTTGTTATGATAGCGTTATTTTATACGGTTTTATGCGTATTAAACTCTTTTCCGGAAGTAGGGTTTATATGGGGTCTAAGGTAAATTATGGACCGATCTTCGCGAAATTTAACAGTGTAATTTCAAGTCCTATAAAACTGGGATTTGCCCAAATTTGTTATGATAGCATTATTAATTATGGTTTTAGGCGTAATAAACTCTTTTCCGGGAGAAGGGTTTATATGGGGCCTATGGTTAATTATGGACCGATCTTCACGAAAATTGATAGTCTTATTTCTAGTCCAATGAAACTGTGATGTACCAAATTTAGTTATGATAGCATTATTTTTTAAACTTTAAGGCGTACTTAACTCTTTTCCGGGAGTAGGGTTTATATGGGGCCTAAGGTAAATTACAGACCGATCTTCACGAAATTTAACAGTGTAATTTCGAGTCCTATAAAACTGGGATTTGCCAAAATTTGTTATGATAGCATTATTAATTATGGTTTTAGGCGTAATAAACGGTTTTCCGGGAGAAGGGTTTATATGGGGCCTATGGTTAATTATGGACCGATCTTCACGAAAATTTGATAGTCTTATTTCTAGTCCAATTAAACTGTGATGTACCAAATTTAGTTATGATAGCATTATTTTTTAAACTTTAAGGCGTACTAAACTCTTTTCCGGGAGTAGGGTTTATATGGGGCCTATGGTTATTTATGGACCGATCTTCACGAAAATTTGATAGTCTTATTTCTAGTCCTATGAAACTGTGATGTACCAAATTTAGTTATGATAGCATTATTTTTTAAAGTGGTTTTTTGCTTATAACTCAGCCATTTGTGGACCAATCTTGCTGAATTTCAATAGCACGAAATGGTGGACTATATGTGATATAAATGTAAAACAACCTAGCCGCTATCATGTCTGGAGTCTTCGGAAAACACATATCAAACGTAAGACGTACAGACGGACAGACGGACGGACATCGTTAAATGAAGTTCTCTCCTCATTTTTAAAATTTATATAATTATAGTTCATTATTAAAGTATAAGTATTAAAACCAGGGACCGAAAATAACAGTTATATTGGAAACTTAAAACAAAAAAAGCATATAGAAGTAAATGTCGAAAAACTGATTCAAATATACCATATTGATCCTTATGAACTTGTCTATGATAAAATATATTGATTTTTAAAAATTTTATTTTATTTTTTCGATAAAAATTAACAGTTATTTTTTGATTTTTATTTTTTTGAACAAAAATAACAGTTAGTTTTTGATTTTTATTTTAAAAGTTATTCTCTAAAAAAATGTACGTGTAATAATAATTTAGTTTAGACTTTAAATGTTTTTTTGAATGTGTAATCTTCATTGGGATTTCTTATGCACATTAAAATGAACAATTAAAGGCAACCAACATTTTTAAACACGTACCTTTCGTTGTAGAAAAACTTTTATTTTTGCTCGAAAAATAAAAATCGAAAAATTACTGTTATTTTTGTTAAAAAAAAATTAAAATCAAAAAATAACTGTTATCATCTGACTTTTATGAAAAAAGGAATAACTGTAACGGCCCCTGATTAAAACAAATTAATTCATGAAGAAAATTAAACATATTACACAAACATAAAACAGTTTAGTCTGTTCTTTTAAAGTAATATGGATGTATTATGTATAAAAACTTATATATAAAAAAGCTTGCAAAACAAATTAATGCCGTCTGATACTCGATACCTAATTTTATTGCAAACATATCGAGCCCTAACAGCGAAAATAATGTAAGCGATATGATTTTCAATTTTCGTTTTTTTTTTAATAAATGACTTTATTGGCAACACTTGCATCATCTCCTAAAATATCATGGTCACATAATGTACCGTTACGATTTTATAGCAAAGACAATTTTAATGTAAGCGACAAATTTCATACAAAATTAATATGAAATAAAACAAAAAAAGCTCTCTCCTGTAAAATTTGATTTTTGGCGCTTACATTATTTTCGCGGTTAGGGGTCGATATGTTGCCGACGAAACCACTTCAACACTTCTGGGTGGTATCGTAAATAAATTATCTCAAATATATATGCAAGTATTAATCTAAAATAATAAACTTAAACAAATATGTGTCAAAAGACCTTTGGTAGAACCCCCTAAAGTTTTTAGTACCTTTTTGCACAACTTGCATTTTGCGTGCGCAGTTCTATTATCATTCACTTAGAAAAAAGACCACACCGAACTTTATCTTCTGATTTTGTTTTCTGGGGTACAAATGCACTGCATGTAACATTTATTCACTTGACTTGACTTCTTTTTGTAACCAGTTAAAAATTTGATTCATTGCCAGTATGATTTAATATTAAATTTTTCAAGTTATTTGTAACTCACGTTTATTTAATTATAGTTGTATTTTATAAACAAAATTAGCACATTTTTACTAAAATTCCGGGATTCGGGACTTAAATTTTTAGAATAATCCCGGGATTTCGGTATTCGGTATTTCGGGACTGGCATCCCTAGTAAACACCCACAATACAAGTTGTCTGTATTCGTATAACAGTTTCTTGTCATAACCATGGATTTATTACTGTTTAGTGTCCACAGGTTGTTAAATTGTTTTGCTGTTGTAATACGTGTTGTAAATACTTGTGTGTGGTGCCGTGTTCTTTAAGTGTTTTTATACAACAAATGTTGGTTGTTTATTTTGTTGATGCAGTTACAAAATAAATTTTGTACTCGTATGTTAAACGGGTCATAAATTTTCTTTGTTTTTTTCTTTTGCTCTTTCTTCGTTTTGTTACTTTTTTTAACTTTCTCCAGTTATCCCCTACTGCTCCAAAACGTAATGATGGATATAAACTGTTTGTTTTTTATACCAATTGAAAATAAATGAGCTTACATTAGGAAGATGAGATAATGTCAGAGAGTTTCTTTATGTACGTGTTTACAGTAGAAGGTTTGAGTGTAACCGAGTGCCAGTAAAACAATACGACTGAAATGGTCATTAACCTTTACAATGATTTGTAAGAACAAAATAAAAACAAAAGAGGAAGTAGAGGGTAAGAAAAAAATACAGTTTTAAAGAAATGGGATGGTGAGCGAATGATCAAGTGTAGAGAATTTTGAAAAAAAGCTACACCTTCTTTTGAAATCTTCGTTTTCAGTGAAATCCATTTCGCAATTCAACAGTTTTTTCCAGGGACCGAAAATAACAGTTATTTTTAAAATTTAAAATCAAAAAGTCAGGTGGATATAATTTGTCTATCAGATATTTGAATACAGCATATTGATGCTGTTATGCTAAGGAATAATAAACTTAAAAGACTTTTATTTTTTTTTAATTTTATCAAAAATTCACTTTACAATAATTATTTTTTGACCAATATTTTTTGGTCTTTAATTTTAGACTTAAAAAATAAAAGTCAAATTTTAACATATATTTTTTACTTAAAAAATAAAAGTCAGATTTTAACTTATATTTTTTACTTAAAAAATAAAAGTCAGATTTTAACTTTTATTAACTTAAAAAATAAAAGTCAAATTTTAACTTTTATTTTTGACCGAAAAAATAAAAGTCAGATTTTAACTTTTATTTTTGACTTAAAAAATAAAAGTCAAATTTTAACTTTTATTTTTGACCGAAAAAATAAAAGTCAAATTTTAACTTTTATTTCTGACCGAAAGAATAAAAGTCAAAAAATAAATATTATATTTTGACTTTTTTTAAAAAAGTCGTAACTGTTACGGTCCCTGGTTTTTTGTTTTCACTATCTCTTACTTGATATACTTCCCCAAATACCTTTTTTCAAATAATTTCTCTCGTATGTAATACTTAATGTAAAGCACATGTATTTTGTTTGTTTTCTCAATTTTTGGCAGCGATTACATTTAACTTTTGGATGTCATTATCAAAACAATTTACTCAGAAGTTCATACGTTTGATTATATTTGATTGTATCACAGTACTCTAAAATTTACGTGCACATGAGGAAATTGATAAATGAACGTCTGGATGAGGTCTACTGTGTTTAAAGAAAAAGCCGTATTCGTTTGCGAAGATGCTTTTGTTTTAACTCCAGAAAAATACATACAGTAGCAGGATGAATTAAATGTGCAGGGACTTAAAGCAGTGGATTCTTAAGCTTACATGTCCTGTTAAATCTTAAAGTCTAAACAAAAGATCACACTAGGATATGAATGTGTACTTTTCCATAACTTTAATCTCAAAATTGAATCACAAATCCGAGGGGGACCTATAAAAATCCTAATCCGTTAAATAGCAGCAAGAACACAGCGATTTAACTGTTATAAGAAACGCTGGTCTTAACAACTGACTAACAAGGATATTTTGAGTTTAAAATTAGAGTTTCTTTCCAATTGTCAATTGTTTTCAATTCTCGCTTTTCTGCTATTCAGAGAGAGGTATGCTGGCTTTAATTTTTTTTTGTATTGAGTTGGACATTCACTCCCTTTGTGAGTTAAGTATTGCTTTGGTTATGATGGAAATTAGATCTTAAATTTCTGCACATGTGCGCGTTCTAGATCAACTAAAAAATACAACTTTTAAGTTATATTTTTTTTAAATACTAAAAACAATTTGAATTTCCTATTCAATTATTATTTATTAGGGCGGGAATGCACGAAAGGAAAGTTAACAAGTCTAGGGAGGAAAAGCCAGTGTTTACAGATCACTCAGTAATCATGAAATATTGTAAAAAGCTAGAAATTTTCTTAAACGAACATTATTGTAGCTGCTAGGAATGTCAGAATATTTTAAAATTTTCTCTGTGTAATTTTACAGTTTTTCCTTTTTGATACTAGAATTTCTCAAAAAGCACATATCATTGAGGATTTGTAAACAGACACCTTTTCAGACGTTTGAATGCAAATCTTTGGATGTACATAGTAACATCTAAATCTAACAACTTGACTAAAATTTAGCACGCTTATCAACGTGGGTAATATGTGTTTATAGAAATGGGGTTAAAAAATGTTACAAAATAATAAGAATTATGGGTAATTCCAAAGTGTTGAACGTGACAGTCGTACGCATCATTTTTACGTTTTCTTAACCCTTAAATTATAGCACTAAGAAAGCACTGTTATCTATGCTAAAGTTTATGGAGGGCGCGATTCTAGGTCAAAGATGATGGCAAAAGAAGTAGCGGTTCGAACGTGAATAAAACAGAAGCAGTTTTTTTGGCCAGGTATACAAAGGCGTAATTCAGCGAAACCTGGCACAATTTTTAAGTCAAACTACTTTCAGAATTTTACGTAGCAATGTAACATTTAAATGTCTTGGTTTGATTCCAAAATCTTCTGTATTTTATTTTTTTTAAGCCAAAATCTGGGTCGATACGTGACATTTCGAACGTGAAATTTTTTCCATAATAATTTAACTGAATAATTATCAAAATAAAATAAAAATTTACCGTTGATCCGAATAACATATTTCTCTTTGAACTCTTCCTTAGATTTTTTTGGAATAATTTTTACCAAATATCACCTCTTTTAAGAAAGATACATTTTAAAGAAAACATACAATACAACATTCTCACATATAAGAAATTACGTTTGCACAACATTGCAGTCTGATTGTTCATCTAAGTGAACAAATTTTTGGGTAAATTTATAAAACTAGTAAAATCTAAATATTTCTCTATAACAATATCGTAAAATAATCATCTTTTAATAACTTTTAAATTTTCGGTCACGGTTGACGGAAATGCCCATATCTAAATACGAGTTTAAAACGAGCATAAGGCCAATTAGGTTTATTTTTTTCTTTTATTACGAGTTTTTTAAACAGACATCATTGGATTTTCGCGGGTAGTGTCTGATTATATCTGGTTCTCTAATGGTTCACTCGGGACAATATATGCGACAGGCATTATTTTAATCGAAATCGAATGTGTCCATTAAGGTTACTTCTGTGTTATGTTACAAAGTGTCAAATAGGTGCAAATGAACTCCCTTTTTGGACGTCACCATGTTAAAGTGATAAGTCCCATTAAAAAAGTGTTAGAACTAGAACCAGTCCATACCATTTTAGAAATGTCAACTGACAAGTAAGGTGTTATGTCCCTTTCCCCTAGGGTTGACATGATGGGGATCTGTCATATTAACATGGTTTAGTCGGGACAATATATGCGACAAGCATTATATTAAACGAAAAAGAAAGTGTCCAAAAGGTACCAATTAACCACTGCTAGGACGTCGCTATGTTAAAGTGACTAATCTACTTCATATAAACTGCAGGAACTAGAACAAGTACAGTACCACTTTAGAACTGTCACATGACAAGTTTGGTGTTTGTTCCCTTTCCCATAGGGTAGATAAAGAAAGATGTTTTTATATGATATTTTTTACATGAAAAATTCTTCGGTCATATTATAAGAATCTTATAAACGGAATAATATTTGAGCTACAAGTTGCTCTGTTTTAATTTAAAAACAATAAACATATAAAAGTTTTAATTCCCTTAATTTTCCCCATGAATTAACTCCTTCAATAAATGGCCCAAAATGTTTGAAAATCCCACAACAAGATTTTAAACGTACGCATCAAATTAAAATTATAAACACAATTTTCCATAAAATATATTCTTAAATCTATATTCACGTCCGAAATAAATGACTAAAACCACATCCACTCAAACAAAAAAAAAAAGTTTGTTCCAAAAAAAAAAAAAAAAACTGATTCTCTTCAGATTCTCGAAGAAAAGAACAAAAACAGGATTCTATATTTGTTAATAAGAATTTTTTGAAAAGTATAAAAGCTTAAACACAAACTGAGATAAATATCAATTACCAAATCTCCAGCCACGAACAAACGTGCAAATCAAAATCCATTCCTGGAAAAGAAAATTTTATACAAAAAGAAAGACAGAAACGAAGTATTTGTTTTGCCTACAAACAAAACTTAACAAGAAAACGGAAAACATTTAAGTTAAATAACTTTCTTGTGAAATTTACAAGTTTTATACTTTTTTCTTAGTGCTCATAAAATGTTACGTGCCTTGATATTGGCGGCATTAATTTGTGTCTACTGTGGCATGCCTTCTGCGGTGGCAGCCCAGACACTTTCGGTTAATAAACGTCCCCCAACAGTAGTAAAAAGCAGTGAAATCACATCCCCTACTAACACGAAAGCGACACCATCAGTCTCCACAGTTACAGCTGATGAAGTAATTGATTCAAATAGCATCGAACTGGAACGTTATCATCCGGCTGAAGATAAACATCCAAAAGTTGTAGAAGAATTTCATCGCCAGTATGCGGATGGAAGTTATGAATTCAAGTAAGTGAAATTTATATAGTCTCTGAAAAAAGAAAAAGAGAAGGAATACGTTAGACCTAATTACGTTTTCATTGTGACATTTTCTGTAACAGACATTTAATATAATACAATGTGTCATTACAATTATAAACATCGAGTATAATTATGGATATTTTGAGCTCCCTAATATACTTAATATTAATGGTGTTACCATGGACTTAAAAAGACAACTAAAATTCTAACTTTCTTTCCATAACGACAACTTTTTCAGTAGCCACTTAAAGGGAAATACTCCTCGTCTTTATTAATATACTTCTAGAGGTTCCAATAAATATTCGTAATTGAAAAAGGTTCAAAGCTTGATTGAAATCAAAAATATGACCACAAAAGACTATTTGACAAGTGCTTTAGGGAATTCAGGACCATAAATTTAGTCAGCGTTCCTAGCGTTCCTCGCGCTAGTATGAACATGTACTAAGTTAAATCCATTACATCTTTAGTCATCCTTCTTTCCACTGGTGCCAAAACTTGGTGACCAAAAATGGCTAAATTTACGGAAAAATGGCTAAAAGCTTTTTTAAATAAAAACCTAATAAAATTCAATAACAAAACAGAAATAATTCATTAAAAGTTGTATGTTAAGATCAATTTCTTAAATAGGAATAAACGTAAATTAATATTTTGATAGACAGTCAGCCAGCCGGACAAACATCGTTAATTCGACTCAGAAAGTGATTCTGAGTCAATCGGTATAAGTAAAGGCCTAGGACCAATATTTTAAGGTGTTACAAATATCAGCGCAAACGCATAGTACCCTCTCCACTATTGTAATGTTGATATAATTATTTTATTGTTATGGTAAAAATATTAACCTAATTGATAAAATCGAATTAACGGTTGCTAAATGTAACCTATTTTTCAAATTACATTTAACGATGTTTACTTACCTTCTCAACTTCAGCATTATACCGTGGAAGTGAGAGCAACTTTATTATAAATTCTGAAATTTCTAAAAAAAATTTTGTTGCCGGCAGCATCTCTATTAAAGCCTAGATTACTATCTCACAAGTCTTACGTATTCCATAATACTTTGTGAGATAGAAATCTAATGAGTTTTGTTGCGACTGTGAAAAAATCTAATGTAACATGACAGTTTGTGTGCACACCATCACACAAAGTATAAACATGAAATAAAATGCAACCCTGATTCAATGAAAAGTATTATTGTTTAGAAATTTTTCAAAAAACGATGAAGTCGTATGGGATGTCAAGCTTTTTTCTTAATACTTGTCATTTTCGTGACACCCCAGGCAGAAATTACGACTCTTCTTAATATGTTTTATGTACCGCCACAACCCTGTAAATACAAAATTGTGACTCTACCAAAAATATGGTACCATCATAACACTGAAGATCCAAAATTACAACCTTAGTTTTTTAATACCGTTTTTAAATAAGATTCAACACCGGTACAACACCCTAAATACAAATATACGACTTTAGTTTTTTAAAGTCGTATATACCATATAACTATACCGTTACAACACTGTATATACAAGAATTAAACCTTTATTTCCTAATACCCTGTTTATGATAATTCTATACCGCTACAACGCTGTATATTCAAAAATTTTGTCGTATTTAAATGAAAACACAAAAACTATTTTAGGTTAGAAAATATACAAATTATTGCATGCTTATTTAGCGAATTTATATTTGTAACAATATTGAAAATAAGAGTCTGAAGACGGTTGTGACTACGTTGTAAATTCGTGAATGCAACATTGTATATTTAAATTTACAGTACTGTGACAACACTAAATAGAACAGTCGGAAGGCGCACATTTGTCGTTATCTTTTTAATATTGTGACAACATTGTAAAATTGGTAAACAGTACGTTGTATTGATGTTGATAGTACCCCCTGCAACGTCGGCATAGCGTCGTGGTGATTGTCTTTTTCTGCCTGGGACATTGCATTCACACTATCACACTTTGTCCTATTAATTGAGTTTTTGGCATGTATTAATACAAAGTATAATAGTATAATCTAGCCTTAAAATACTTGCAACCAGAAAGAAACACCGATGTTTGTGTTGATCCATTTTATAAATTTAAAATTGGAATACGGCTTTATTTTAAAAGATATTTCATCATCATTGTTTAAGGCTAAAATACACTATTATACTTTGTATTAATACATTTCAAAAACTCAAGTAATATGTAAAAGTCTGATAGTGTGAATGCATGTGTGATGAAAATGACAAGTATTATGAAAAAAAGTTTGACATCCCATACGACTTCATAGTTTTTTGAAAAATTTCTAAACAATATAATACCAAGGTAAATTTATATAAACGGTGGTGGCGATACTATGCCAAGTATCAACACCAAAATCACAACATTGTATTTTATTTGTTGCTTTCGTTGGCCGATTTGCCAAAAACACAAGTAACTTTTCACATTCCTCTCTCTAAATAAGAACAAAAAGTAGCACAGCTGTGCTTTCAACGCCACCTGAAGAATTAATTCGCCTTGAATAATACTTTTCATTAGATCAGGGTTGCATTTTATTTCATGTGTGAGTGTTTATACTTCGAGTGATGGTGTGAACACAAACTGTCATGTTAAATTTATTTCTATCTTAAAAAGTATTATGGAATACGTAAGACTTGTGAGATGGTGTAAACTAGCAGTTGTAAAAGTTGTGATTTAAATTAAAGGCATTTTAATTGTTTAAAATGCTTATTTTACTTTTATAAATTGGTAAATTGGCAACACTGCTTCTGATAAGGGCTTCCAATTATATCGTAGATAATTAATTGACTTCTAGAGTTCTCAAGAATTTCAAAGCAACTTTGAAATCCAAAGTTGGAATAGTATGATCTGTGAAAAGTATGAGTACGTTTCATATCACAAAGTCTATTATTATGAATACCTTAATCCTCTACATCTTTAAATAACAAAATTTGAACTTTCAAAAGGTAGACTTACTTTGAGCTTTGACTAAAATAGTATGTACTTACAAAACATAGCATAAAAAAACTTTTTAATTTGTTGTTTCAAACTCTTTGTTTTTTTTTGCCAATGCGCGATATAGAATTTCTTCTAATTGTTTTGTGTTCTTTCAGTGTCATTTTTAATATTTTTTTATTTTGTCTTATTTGCAGATACGTTTTAAGCAATGGTGTGACACGTTATGAGAAATCGTTTTGGAAACATTTGGGAAAAGGTAAAAAAATATTGGCTCGCAAAGGTTTCTATTCCCACCCAATTTCAAATCATAAATATTTGACGGTATTCTATACGGCTGATGAACATGGCTATAACCAAGATACTGGTAAGTGTACAACTATAAACTGGTAAAAAGAAGGACAAACAAATTTAATATTAAAAATTCATTGTCAACAAACTTTAAGTAACTATGTGTAAAAGTAGAATCTAGAAAAATTATATGTAGTTACAAAATATTATGCATTTTAACATAATGCTTTTATGTCTATAAACCTTAGCCAAATTTTCGAATGAAGTTCCAAAGTTGCCAAAACATTTGAATGTACCTCAGCTGGAGTCCCCCCATGAGACAAGCAAACCAGCAACAAACTGGCATGGGCAAACAACAACTTCAACAACTACGACACGTAGACCGATAACTACCAGAAAAACAACGACACGTAAACCCAAAATTACAACTACAACACGACGACCGGTAGTAATACCTTCTGAATTCAATTGGATTTACTAATACCAAACCTATGGAATGAATAATGAAATACAATGTTTGCTCTCATGTTTTTGTTTTGTTTTTGCTAAAACAACAACAACAAAAACAACAACAATAATACTAATACACAATCAGGAATTCTTTATGCTTTACAAAAAAAAAAAAAACTTAAACTCTCTCACAAGCCAAGAAACGTAGAATAAAGTAAATCGGATATGGAAAAAGTCAAAAGGAAGAAACTAAAGTGATAGCAAAATAAACAATAACAAACGGTGTTGCCAAAAACAAGAAACCATTCAAGTATTCTACAAACTACCATGTAACCAACCAACCATCAAACTGTGTACGTAAAGAAATTGCCGTACCATTTAGATTAAGAGCCAAAAACAACATTTGACGTTCTACATCAACATCCCGACCCAGTTTCAAATTAAAACTAGAACGATTTCCTCCACCCATTTCTTTTTTTTTTCAACAAAACAAAGCAGCCAAACTCAGCTGATAACTAACCACATCCAGCTTCTCCAGCTGCTGTTATTGGTGATGTTGATGTCGACGAGGAAGCTGACTATAATGATGTAAAAGCGTACAATTGCCAGAAAATAAAACTTAAATTCATGATTTAACAATGTCCTGCAAAGAACAAGACAAAACAATGCAAGACCATGCCAGCCATCTAACCAGCAATCTCAGCAGAATTTTGAAAGTACATTGTGAGGAATATAAATTCAACTTACTAACAATTGTATTTTAATTTCATATTTTATTTAAAGTGAATTTGTAAAATTTTTCCTGGTTTTTTCTTTTCTTTATTCCAACTGTCTAATTTTTGTTTTCTTTAATCTTGTCGAGCGAGTCGTTTACTCCTTCTGATTGAATTAATAAATTACCAGAATTTGCCAGTATAAAATGAATTGTATTTAATTGCGAGAGAATGGAAGTTCTTGAAAATAAGTGGCAGGAGTGTCTTTAAAATAAAATGTTCACTTTGACCTGCTGTTTTCTTTGTTGCCTTTGTCATCATGACGAAATCATTTGATGTAAAACAAGGTTAAACTGGACACACGGATGGCTGCTTAAGAAAAAATTTTTAAATTATATGTATTATTTTTTGACGGCGGCAGACTTTAAAGTGAATTCGTATCACGTAGTGTTGTATGTATTTCGAGCTCATGCCAGTTTAAAGCCAATTTCTTTTAAATCTTTTGTTATTTTATTATACCCTCCACCACAATTAGTTGTGAAGAGGGTATATTCAGTTTGTCATTCCGTGTGAAACTTTTTTACTATTCATCTCAGACCCTATAAAGTATATATATTCTGGTTCCTTGAGTAATTTTAAGTCGATTTAGCCATGTCCGTCTGTCTGTCCGTCTGTCCGTCTGTCCGTCTGTTGAAAACACGCTCACTTTCGAAAAACTCAAAAGAAATCAACAAACTTGGTGTCAAATTGCTTATAGTTATCCTAAGCAGTTTGGGATTGAAATTCAGCAAAATCGGTTCAATAGGATCTGAGCTATGAATCAAAATGTGGAACCACCACCTAAAAAAAATTGATAATTTTGTTACAAAAACTAACATAAATGGTGGAAAAATGCACAGAATGAAATAAGATTTCGCAAAAATTCGTTTTATTCAACTGGAAATCACGCTGTGAAATTTCGTGAAGATCCGTCAATAATTTACCCTAGGCCCCATATAAGCCCTACTCCCGGAAAACAGTATATTAAGCCTAAAACCCTAACTAACAACGCTATCATTACAAATTTTGGCAAGTCACAGTTACATAGGACTAGAAATTAAACTGTTAAGTTTCGTGAAGATCGGTCCATAATTTACCATAGGCCCCATATAAAACCTACTTCCGGAAAACAACTTAGTACGCCTAAAAACGTAAAAAATAATGCTATCATAACAAAATTTGGTACATCAAAGTTTTATTGGACACGATATAAAATTGTGTTATTTCGTGAAGATCGGTCCATAACTTACCCTGGGCCCCATATAAACCTTACTTCCGGAAAACAGTTTAGTACGCCTAAATCCGTAAAAAATAATGCTATCATAACAAAATTTGGTACATCAAAGTTTTATAGGACAAGAAATAAAACTGTGTAATTTCGTGAAGATCGGTCCATAATTTACCCTGGGCCCCATATAAACCCTACTCCCGGAAAACAGTTTAGTACGCCTAAAACCGTAAAAAATAATGCAATCATAACAAATTTTGGGTCGTCACAGTTTTATAGGACTATAAATGATACTGTGAAATTTCGTGAAGATCGGTACATAATTTACCCTAAGCCCCATAGAAACCCTACTCCCGGAAAACAGTTCAATACACCTAAAACCATAATTAATAATGCTATCATAACAGAAATTGGTACGTCACAGTTTTAAAGGACTTGAAATGACGCTGTGAAATTTCGTGATGATCGGTCCATAATTTACCCTAGGCCCCATATAAGCCCTTCTACCGGAAAACAGTTTGGTTGCCTTAAACCATAATTAATAACAAATCGTCACAGTTTAAGATAATAATAACATCATACAGATATTACTCCTTAAACATTCGAACTGTCGGTGGAGGGTATCAAAGATTCGGCACAGCCGAATATTGCACTCTAACTTGTTTTTTTTCGGTTTTGTTAAATTAAACCTTAATACTGAGAATTCATTCAGTTGTTATTCTGTCAAGTAAAATAATTACAAACTTAAAGGCAGTGAGGTCAGTGTTGCAGTACGTTCGAAGAATCATTAAGAAGTTTTTGTAGAAAACTTTTATTTTAGCATTTTAGTTGTTGAAATACTTTGTTAATTTTTTATTTTTTTTTTTTTTTGTTTGGTCAATTATCTTAAATGCCACTTAAAGTAATCTGGTCAACAGATTACATAATTAAGTGTTAGCAATTTTTTGTTTTTTTACAAAATTAATTTATAAACTGATCATTTATAATGAAAGCAGCAATACGAATGAATACTTAATTTATTTAAATTAAAATAGGTTTAAGGAGAATCACATTAAACACTGAAACCAAATTATTTATCGGGTAATACATGTATATATCTTTAAAAGTTTACGCCTAACAAAGCTGCCATATCAGCACTAGAGGATGTCTAAGCGGCAGCAAGAATAACCGCAGAATATCAAATGGTTTTATGTCCGATACAGATGCAGTAACACTTAAGTAGTATACGGATTCCGGTCAACTTTTATAACTGGTAAACGTATTATTTATTGCTACCACTAAACATAAAATTGTTGTTGCTACTAGATGGAGGACTAGTTTTACCGTAATATGGTTGTCGGTGACAATAATGTAGCTTAAGTAACCATAATATTTTTAAAAAATGTTTTTTACCAGCAATCGGCACAAATTGATAACAAATTATTATTTGCGTTCCTGCTTTTTCACCTTAAGCTAAAAGAAGAGTAGGTTAAAAAAGACAAACCTAAAAATATCTAAAAATTGGTACTTCATAAAAAAGCAAAAATAATGATTAATAAAACCCGAGAGTACAAAAAAGCTGCACGAATAAAGGCTCAGTTAGGCGAACGTTGCTGTGTCCATCAGCTGTTCGCTTTTTGTTATATGAAAACCAATACAAAAGCTTACCGAAATGCAATGTACCGTAGTTGCAACGTACCAATCTGTATAAAATAGAATTTCATGCCGTTGTTAGGTGACATTTGTAAGACAGTGATGAGCGGCTTGTATGTTACATTGAATGCGGTAATTTTGCTCTTTTTTTGGTACTTTTTTCAGTATATCTATGGAATTGCGACAAAACAAAATACAACATATTTCCAAATATACAAATATACATATGTTTAGATGTTTAAAATAAACAAATGCATATATATATATACAATGGAAATGTGAAACATATAAAAGACTTTAAATGGTATCAAAGCCTTGCAGGGAAGCAGGCGCATCGGACGACCATCACACACCTGGAAACGCCAAATCATAGCCGAACTGTCCGAGCTACGACTACAGTGGAACGAAGTCAAACATCGCTGTGTGTTTTGTTTTATGTATACTAATGCTTTTTGTTTATGTATGGGAAAACATATGACACGTTTTTAAACGTTCTATAAGTGCACCAACGTGCTTACAGAACGGTGCGGTACATTACGGGTACAGCAACGTTCGCCTAACTGAGCCTTAGGTGTTAATAGAAGCTGAAGTATATGCTATTAAGAGCCGAAGTACCCGCCTATAACTGCCGACATACATACACACATACGTACAAACATAAAAATATACAGTACATAGCAAAAAAAAAAAAAAAAAACCTAAATATGTAACTAGGTACATAATAATAAGTGTAACTTACTAATAGTAAGTTACTATGATAAAACCATATAATGTAACATAAGTTCTACAACGAGATTTATAGGCCATTTTTAGGCAGGTTTTTGACAGTTTGAAATACAAAAGTGTAAGTATAACAACATTTCGTCAGCTTTCTGAAGGGCCAACTACACTTATCAAAACATTCATCAAGCAGGTTGGTAGTACTAGTCAACATGTGTTTCAATATGTGATACCGACGATGCTGGAAGGAATCCAACCTTTCTTTTCGTATAAAATGTAACGTTTACAAAAGGTAAGTCACACAAATTGTGACGTTAACTTATGTGTAGTTTATAGAACACGAGCGCCTTACTCGTCCGTTCAACTTACATTTAAAACAAAAACAAATTACGAAATTTTGTTTTTGTTTTAAATGTAAGTTGAACGACCGAGTAAGGCGCTCGTGTTCTATAAACACCACATTAACTTTTATGTTGTTTAGAATCAGGGTTGTCAGATTGATTTTGACCTTTTTCGCCAAATTCAATGTCAAAAATCGCCAGAATATTTTTTATAAATCCTAAAAAATAAATTTGTTCCGTATAGCTTAAATACGCCATAAATTCACAAAAAAAGCCATGATATCGCTCATTTGCTGCAAGACCGGCATAACTCAAAAAAACCCATTTCGAGATAAACGCCTTTAAAGTTTTTGATTTGCACTAACTACTTAGAAAAAAAGAAGACACATTCTCTTCAAACTGGGAAAGAATAAAAGATATAAAGATGAATTTTATACACAATATAAAGAAAAACAATGCGATAAATTCTGCATCTCTTACCCCAAAATTTCATTTTTTGAGTTATCCCGGTCTTGCAGCAAATGAGCGATATATATTTTGTTTAATTTTTATTCAGAACAAAGTAAAATAGTAAGTGAACACAAAAAGGTACGATATTAACTATAAAAAAGGTGATAGAAGTCTACTTAAAACAACAAAAAAGGCGCATCCTACGTGCTGTACCATACAAATATTGCGGTTTAATAAAATTCTTTAATTTTGCCCCTGCAGAGCGTCGGATATATAATATTTAATATTTTCTGTAACAAAACTCGCTAGTTCACTGTTTACAACTTTCTGTTGAAAGTGCGCCAAGATATCGTTGATGAAATGGAGTCGATTTAGGGAATTAAAAAATGCAAATTTGTAAACAAGTTCGCTTTGACATATTTGTTTTTTAAAAATCGTATATTGAAAAATATTTTTGTATCGATGTTCATACTATGTAAGACTGAAAATCTGCTGCAGCTCCTGTGGTGAAAGGAATAGGAGAACTTCATCTTAAATTCCAACCTTCAAAGTAAATAATAGTAAAAAAGGAAAAGTATATGACATTGTTCCAGATATAATTCCCATCAATGTGGGAGTTAACCCGTAAAATTATTTGAGAATACTTTTTTCTCTAGATACATGAGTATACTCAATTTGGGAAAAATTGAAGCGAAAATAAAGATTTACAGTTTTATATTTTCTTGGACTATGTAAATATTGATTATGGAACGGAAATACATTTACTTATTAAATTGGGCTTGGTGTTCTTTACCTTCCATGATGGTATTGGTACTGCTCAACCCCTTGAGACAAACAGCACCAAGTCCAAGTCCAACCATAAAAGGCCTACTATTTCCCAAAAATAATACGAGGCTTACAAAAATTTTTTTAACCTTACTTTTCTCTTCAAAATGTGTTATACAAATTGTACAAGTAACAACAGAAGGCGCATCTGCATGTTTAAATAAAAAAATATTTAATTTTCCTGAGAATGATTAATAAAGTTGGTCGAAATATTTGACTAAACCTCACCTCACAATTTACAAAAAGGACTCGTGATGTTCTTTGCCTTTATAAATTCAGTGGTAAACAACATTAAGTACACTTGATGCCCTTTACGTCCAAACAAGTTGGACTTGGTGTTGTTTTCAATTTTTCTATCTCGGAAACTACATTAGATAATACTTATGGGAATTCGCACATCGATAGAGAAAAAATTCTGATTCTAACAGTGTAACAGAACCATTGTTAAATTTTTTAGCACTGTTTGTATACTTTTAATAAATTAATATAACTTTTAAAATATAATAAAGGTCAGTGATTCTTTTTCCTGGTGAGCTATAGTGTGTTGCAAAACTAGTTCGAACCCATTTGGATTGTAGCAAAACTCGTTCGTTCCAAAATTAAATCTATGATTTTTCTATTTCAGTTGGTTAAAAATTGTCAATTGTTAATTATTAATAAAGAATGGCATAAAACTGCAGAATCAAAAATGTCAACTAATTTGGTCCATTTAATCGGGCTCTAATGTTTTTTGAATTTTCCCAAAATTCGAATAAAGTGTAACGAACGAGTTATGCATCTCACTTACTCATATGCAAATAACTATATGAAAGCTCAATGCGGCAAGTTTTAGAATTAAGTTATCGATTTGAAATTTTACAGCATCATTTTTTCTCTAAAAAGGTCTAAGGTCAAATAAGGAGCGGTCTCATAGTCATTTAGCATCAAGGTTAGAGTCGGAGTTGGAGTAGGAGGCGTACTTAAAAAATTTCAGCGGATGGAGTCGAAGTTATCACTATTTTTGACGACTTCTATTCTTGACGACAGGCCTGCTAGAAACGAATACAAAAATTAAGAACATGTAACATTTATGCACCATATTTCTCATATTGTTTTCTTTTCTACAAAAAGTGTGACATTTTATTTAAAAAAAGTGCAATTTGGTGTCTGTTTCTTAAAAATTTTGCTCCCGAAGGGGGTGGCTTGTTTTATTGTAAAAAACTCGCCCTTTTCGAAAGCAAAATTTTTAAGAAACAGACACCAAATTGCATTTTTTAAATAAAATGTCATATTTTTTTGTAGAAAAGAAATTACCATTAATTTTCGCAGATGTTAGCTTTTTGGTTTAGATTTAATATTAGCTAAGGAAAAGGTAACATTTTTCTGCTCTATGCTAATATGGCGATAGCATTTTAAAAGAATTGTAGCACCAAACCATATACCGCACTGGGATAGATATACTTTAGTTATTATTTTGAAAAAAAGAACTAAAAACGTATTAGAAATAAATGACATTTTAATGGATTTGTAAAAGCAGATTTAGGTTATGAAAAAAACCATAATAAACTAACACACAAAAACATTTTAAATAGTGTTACCAGGTGTGTTTTATAAAATACAATTGAAAAAAGAAAAGAAAAAACGTTTGCTCCATTTAAGTATGCATGTCATATGAATTAAAATAATATTATAATTTCAATTCAATAGGATTAAGGAAAGGGTTTAATGTGCTTTTCAGAAGACAATAATTTAAAAGAGTAAGCAAAATGAGATACAGGCAATAGAATATTTGTTTTTATAGTTTCAGAAAATGAACTCTATATGCCATACTTTATAAATGCATCTCTGGCATTTGCGAAATAAATTGTATGCCGTAATATGAGCAATAATATGGGCTTTACAAAATAAAGACAAACATAAAAAAAGGGTAAATTTGTGCCATAATTTATTTTACAAAAACAACTGAAAAGGCTTTTTGTGGTTACAATTTACGCAGAAAGTCTATTAAAAGGATGTTGTGGTATGTGGGTGAGTGAGTAAGAGTTTTTATTGCATTTATCATTAATGAAGAGAGGTTGAAGCAATTCATGAAACCCCGAAAATTGTATTAAGCAAAGGGTTGCCATGGTTTAAAATGTTTGTCTCTACATGGCAAAATGAGATACAAATATTCTACATACTTCTATTTTAAGATATTTTTTATATTCACAGAAAAAATTATTGCCGTTTACTTAAATACATCAAATACAAAAATATAATGATGACGAAAAACATATCGAGTCGGTCTGTCGCCGTTTTTGGGTTACATTTCTTCTTCAATAGCAACGGAAAGGATACAGCAACAGTGAGTGATGACGAAAAACATTGTGTGTATAAAAAAAGACTTCGTTCAAAAATTATTTCAACAAAAAAATGTGCCTCAAAGCCAGCCGGCCGCTCTACTCTCTATCTCTCTCTGCCATCATCTTCTAATACAGTGCCTACTTGTGTGCGCATCATTGCTTGTGCAAAAACCTGTTTTTTTTTATTTTGAAATTTAGTGTATGAATTTCAGTAAACTTTTTGTTAGATTCAGTTAAATTATTTGTTTGAAAAAATCAGTGTTTTTTTTTCAATAAACGAAATGCAAATTAATTGTTTGAATATGCGAATTTGTTTATAGGACCGATTTCAGACAAAAAATTGTTTGATTCTACAAATTTTTTGTTTGAATTGGAAAAATAATTGTTTCTGTGTTTCAATTAGACATCGAACATCGAATTCTTGATTCATTCTTATTTTTTTATTTTTATTTTATTTATTTGATTAAAACTATGGATATAAATCCTTACAGACAATTATATATTACAAAGTTTTATATAAAGGTATTATTTACGAAAAAATTTTGTTAAGAAATATTAAATATTTAAAAACACGATAATATTGCGTTTAATTACATTTACATTAATAGAAAAATCGATTAAGCTATATAATTCATTTTTGCATATTCTCCTCAAAGGATCAGGATCAGCATAATTTGTTTGAACAACAAGGTGTCGGGAAAAAGGTCGTGGAATATTAAAATTTATGTTACGAAGAAGGAAGTCGGAGAGGACATCGCCATTAATTAGAAATGCCACATTTAGCATAGTCCTTCGGCTTTTTAAAGTAGGTAGTTTATATATTGATAACCTCGCAGTATACGAAGGAAGATTCCCAGCATAACGACCAAATGAACTCCTTAAGCTGTTATGATACTTGCTATTTTTTCTATATTGGAGAACAGTGCAAATATATTTGCATAGGAAAACTGACTAAGTGTAAAGAGTATGATTATATCATAAAAAATCTTGAAATGTCAAACAAATATACATGTGTTATCGATATATAATCTAAGACTAAAAATATAAAAATGTTTAACTTAAAATTGACATTTCCAGATTAATTGATAGCACTGTTGGCAATTTTTTTAGTTTTTGATCAAAAGCAGCGGTTTTTAACTTTTTTTTTTGCGATTTTTAGCTTTTTTGACGGGTTTTTGTGGGGAAAAACGTGGGCAGTATTGTTTGTTTTGTTTACATTTTATTTTGGAATTACAAACAATTTGTTTTTATAAACAATAAAATTTAATGCAAATAATGTAAAATATTACGAATTACATCGGGGTATATTCTTTAAATGAAATCTGCCCAAGTTTTTACCATTTTTTTCGTTTTAGTCAAAGAAAAAAATAAACATGAGAAATTACAATCAGAAAAAAGCGGTTGTTTATCAAATTGTATTTCTTGTTCTTTCTCGCATTTGTTGTTTCATTCAGTCAATCCTAAAAAAATTCAATACAAAAAATAGCAAGTATCATAACCAGCCAGGGTTGTCAGATTTTTTTGAGCTCCATCGCCAAACCGGATGTCAGAAACCGCCAAACGTCGATTTTGTTCAGTTTTTGTAAAATTTTCTTTTTTTTTAATTAAATTTTGCATACAAAAAACGCTAGTATAATTTTTCAGTCAAAAATCGCCAAAAACTAAGACAAAATACAAAAAAGTCGCAGAAGTAAATTTTGTTTTGTTTCTGTAATTTTTTTTTAAATTACATAAAATGGAGATTATATTCATATGTATTCAGCTAAAAACTAAATTAAGTACACAAGTCTATAAGATCGTACACTTAAGCCTCACCGATTTCATTACTGGAGTTTTGACCTACATACTTATAGAATTAAATAGTGACTGAATATAAAATTCACTTAATATGTTTTTTTATATTAGTAATAATAACAAAAAATGACAAGTTGTTAAACAAAATCGCCGAAATAATATAAATGCAAAAAATAGCCAAGTTAATCGACAGTTATATCAGAAATCGCCATAAAAGTCGCCAAATGGGAAATCCCATCGCCAAACACGTTTCAAAATCGCCACGTTTGGCGAGAAATCGCCATATCTGACAGCTCTGTAACCAGCTATGGGGAAATTCAAAATGAAAATTCAAAAAGAACGAATGATGTGTATACATACACAAAAAACAAAGAGCATAAAACCAACAAATGCAAACGTTAACAAACCAATACAATGCCATGGAAAGCTTTCAATGTAGTAGTGCCCATACCTGATCATAACACCTTTAGGCAGAATGAGAGAAACTGCTTTTGAACAGATTCAATTCGGTCTATGTGCATATTAACTTCAGAATTGGCCTTACAAGGGATGTGTATAGTTGTTTCGTTACATTAGGATCTGTAAACTCTTTAGACCATCGTTTTATATAAGCAAGCACACCACGAGCTTTATTAATCGCCATTGTAATATGTTTGCAGAAATCTAGCTTAGGATCAAGTAGAATACCAAGATCCAGAAATTCTCCAACTAACTCTAGTTGATACCCGTCCAGGAAATAGTATAGCATTGATGTGCAATATCTAGAAAATCGCCTGTGCTTGCATTTTTTTTAAGTTTAGCTCCATTTGGTTATATTTACACCCTGCGTAAAAACTATTTAAATCCTGCTGCAAATACGCCCCATCTGAAGATAATTTGTAGCTGAGAAACATCTTAACATCATCCGCGTACATTAAAACATTAAAATGCTTCATTACAAGCGACAAATCGTTTATGAAAATCGAAAATAGCAAAGGGCCTAGGTGACTTCCTTGGGGGACACCGGAGCTAACAGAAATTTCTTTGGATGTGGTAGTATCAAAAAGAACACACTGTGTCCTGCAGGTTAGGTACGACCGTAAACACCACAAAGCGTTGCTACTAAACCCTAATAAATTCAGCTTAGTGAAAGGTAGGCTATGGTTGATTTTATCAAAAGCTTTGCTGAAGTCAGTATAAATAATGTCCATAAGTTGGCCATCCTTAAAAGCTCGATTTGTTAGAGTTGTTAGCTGTGAAATATTTGTTACTGCAGAACAATGATTGAGGATACACTGTGGCATAGGGAGTCTGTTAAGCATTTTTCAAAAAGTTTGGGAATTGCACTCAATTTTGCAATGCCTCTATAATTCGTTATTTCCGACTTGTTTCCTGATTAAAATATCGGTATGCTAAAGGATTTCCTCCAAAATTGGGGGAAATATCCGTATTTTAATGACATATTAAACATAAAAGCCAAAGCATGAGCACAATTTTTTAAAACGCAAGCAGGTCCACTACACTACAACTTTGTCAAAAGTTTTTATTAAATGCAAAGAAAGCCTAAAGTTATGCAATATTAAATCACTTTAAATACTGTTGTTCTAAACTAATCATAATTAGAGTTTTTATTCCAGGATTCCGAAACCGGGAATTAAGTTTTTTTTAAGTATTGAATTTCCGCGAATTTCATGCGGTGTTTCCGGGAAATCTTTTTAGGTAAAAATTAAGAAAATCACTAACTCAACATTTTTCATTTTTCGAATTTATTCTATGAGCTAAATTTCAGTTATGTATTTTATAAAGCTTTTTTGTAATAGTTCTATTCCTTCAATTTTTTCAGAAATGACTTTATACACAACCAGACTATTATATTGTATTTTCTTTTTACATTTTACCTTAGCCTTCCTTTGGAAAGCAATGAGGTATATTGTATGTACAGAATAGAACTATTACAAAAAAGCTTTATAAAATACATAACTGAAATTTAGCTCATAGAATAAATTTGAAAAATGTTGAATATAATATAAAGTAACCTTCGGAAGGAATTAATTCCCAGTTTCTATTTGTAAATCACTAACTTAAATATTCAGTCAAAAGTCGGCATTTAAATAACATTTGCAATTTATAAATAGCAATCCAGAGAGAGTTTGGAACTTTAATAATAGTCAGACAAAAGCAAAAACAGTTTCTTACAGAATTCAAACCACATAGCCCATTCTGCACCACCCTGTAGTTTTGCTGATTTTTTCGAAAGCTGTAATTTTTTTCTTTATAATACTGATTCACTGCTTGAGCTTCAACAATTTTTCGAATAATGTTAAAAATTTACTCTTAACAAGTCTACACAAAGTCCAGCTTCTCGATTGTTTTTGTTTATTAAATGGAACGCTTTAATATCGCAAAATCTTAAATTTGAGTCAAGAACTTCGAGAGCAAGTTCCCGAAATTGTTCGTCAAAATATCCCTAAAAAGCTCTAAAAAATATACAAATAGATATTTTAAGTGTACCGCGGGAACGCTGGGGTGGCCACCAGGGCCCAGTGAGTGCCCGCGGAAGCAAACTGCAGACGGCCTTGCCAAGCAGGGCTGTCTCTTTGACGACATGTTTGTGGACGGCCTGATCGGCATTTCAATGGCTCGCTGTAAGACTCTCGGTAAACTTGAGTCCACAGAAGGGCTAAGGAGAGATGACAGAGTCAATATACCTGCTTGATTGCCAAGGCTCTAGGGCCTGGCTACGAAGCGGCGAGCTCGCGCATGCTTCTTAGTTTCGGAGAACCAAATTAGGACAGTGATATCGGTCATAATGGCTCACTGGTTGATAGGGACTCATGCGGGGAGAATTGGTCTGTATTATAATGACTACCGTAGAAGTTATCATGATGAGGAGGAGGCTGTTAGGATTATGCATTTATGCAGACAATGATTGACCTCTTTGAACGCTATGTTAAGTGTTATGTAGGGAGCCGGGGTGATTCGAGGCTGCAGTGATTTCTGGGGAATAATCTGGTGGATACTGGCTGGCTCTGGTCACTGGCTAAGAGTATCATAAAAGGACCGGTATAATGGCCCACGAGAGCCAGCCGTTTTCGTGTCGGCTCCCCATTTAACCTAACCTAACTTATTTTACGAAAAAATTCAAATCTTCAGACTCAAAATGCCTAAATTACTAAATATTTTCAAAATCTTTGAAATGTTTTTAAAATTCATAAAATTATTGCAATTTTTTTTTTTTGTGGTGCGATTTTCGCTATCAGGGAAAATTGGAAATGATTTCGCACTTTTCCGGGCAGTAAAAATATTGAGCAAAAAACCCCCAAAAGCGGTGAGTGATATCCTTGCCGCTAGCATTTTTCAAATTTCATAATTGCTTGTCAACTCTATTTGTAATTATGAAAGAGGATAAGGAAGGTACAATATTTTTACATTTGCATGTTTAAAGAAAAATGTATGGTTGAAACCATTTAAAATCTCTTTAGTTTAACCTAAAGAACAAGATTAATCATGTGGTTGAAAAAAACACTTGCATGTAAATACAAATGTTTAAACAGTGGGAATCAAAACAGATGAAAAAGTATAAGTATAATTCTTTCAAGTCGTTTGCTTTGTTTGCATGTTCTTGGTAGTCAATTGAGTGAACAAATTAAAGAAATATTTCATTTGAATATTTTTCTTTTTAATGAAGTCGATTATTTATTTTTATAGTTATTGATATATCGCACTCGTTCAACAATACTGTATTAAATCAAAATTTAAAAATTTTCAGCTGAAGAAAACTGTTTTTAATTTTACATTACAGGCATATGAAAAATAATTTTTAAGCCAACCGTTTCGTTACCAAAAAGTTGACAATATGGTATGATATTTTTACAGCGATTATATATGAATGTTAGGTGTCCATTTGTTCCTAAAAGTGAAAAACCCATGTATTTTACTTAATGTGCGTTATATTTATTATTGTTATATTATTAAAAAAAAATACAAATGAAATTCGAAGTATATTTACCGAGCAAAAGTACCATAAACTATCAGCTCCTTGTAGGGAACAAGTCCACAGTTTCTAGCGATTATTGAACCCGCAGCCCTCTTATTGGCCAGCTCAAAGTCACTTACAATTTTTTGGTTTTTTGTGCAAACAAGTAAGTGTGCTATATTCTGCTGCATCAAATCTTTAAAACCCTACACCGACAGTTAAGATAATTGATAAGGTTCAATGTATTCATAAATACAAATTTCAATAAAATTGCATGGTTCGCTACGGTAAAAGGTATGGATGTAACGAATATCGAAACCGATATATTGGCGATATTTAGTGATTGCCTATATATTAATATGGGCGATATTTTACAGCCCTTATATCTTAAAAAAAAAACAATTTCATTGTCAATACTTATTTGTTGCGCAACAACTAACTGAGCTAGCTTAACAGGAGGGGCAGATTTTGTCCGGTTTAACGTGATCGTTGTCCGAAGACCTTTCCTCACGGTGCTCTTAACACTGGGTCAAAATAATGCGTTGACCAGCGCCCCCTTCCTCCCTCGCCACAAAGCCGTGACACCATGCATTTGGAAGGGCGGAGCCTATCTAACACTCCTACCATTTTATTTTATGGCCAAATGGCAACCGGTTGCAATGCAACTCCGCACCAAGCAATAACTTGCTCTACCCGCGACATGGGTATTAAACAGTGTTTAAATTGCTTGCTTTAAAATAGCAACAGCACCGAAATTTTTGCTTTGTTTACATTTTTTGCTGCAAATTAAAAAACTGTATTTTTCAATGCCTTTTGTTACTTTGATAGAGAGTAAGCAAAAGCAAAAGCAGAAAAAGAGAGAGTAAATATTTTTTTTAGTCTCGCTATGTGTATGTTCTTTGCTTAATCAGTCAGCAATTCAACAACTTAAGTAAGTACCTAATAAATTTTGTTTAAGTTTTTTTTGGCTTTTCATGCGCTTAAATTCAGCAAGTTAACTTCTTTGCTGTTGCTGGCTGGCACTTCATACATATATTTTGAATATTTTGAATTTCTTAGTATTTTTGCAGAAAGAATGTTTAAAGATCATTACCGTTAGATGTTTTTTTTTTTGCGAAAAAACTAATTTTTGTTCTTTTGTTTAGTGAGTTACGCAAAACCATATTTTTAGGTAGGTACCTATTTCTTTAATGTTTTTAGTATGTTTTCTCAATAAATACGAAAATACATAAGTATGTATGTTGTATGTATTATGTACATAGGTATGAAAATAAATAAAACTTCACATGTTAGATTAAAAACTCTATCACTTTTAAACATATGTATGTATGTGAGCAAATTTTACACATAGCTTGGTCATTATCAAAATAAAAATATTTTTCAATTATTCTTCGATTTACACGCGGCGCCATTATTCTTAGTTCTTACCGTCAAAGATTGTTTTAAAACAAATTTCTGCAACAGCAAGCAACAGCGATCTAGTCAAAAAAATGTTAAACAGCCAGCCAAGCAACTACCTACATAAAAAAAAAACAAAAACATAGGTATTAGGTACTTACAGCAACAGCATTTTTTTAGTGGTTGCTTGACTGAATGTTTAAACTTTAAGCTGAGAATATACACATAGTGACAGTAAATACATTATTAACTCTCACTTTTTCTGCTTTTGCTTTTTGCTTTTACTGTGTTCTTTTTCTTAAGTTAAGTTAAGCAATTACAAAAGCATTAAAAATAGTCAAGCATTTTTAAACACTGGTATTAAACCACAACCACCAAGTTACTCCTCCGAAGGGGCCTCAAAACAGGAGGGGCAAGCGTTTTTTTAACATGAATTTCCTAGCGATCAGTCAATTAAGATTTTCCAGCCGGATGATGTTGAATCCGCAATTTAAAATTTAGTTTCTTATAAGCTGTAAGAAAATAAGATGTTTAGACAAAAAAAAAAAAAAAAAAAACGCTTGCCGCTCTTGTTAATTATAGTATTATTGGTGCAATATTAGAGCAAAGACTTCAAAACCTCCTACTTTGACCGCAGGAGAACCAAAAAGTTAGCATATTTTGTTATTAGTTTTTAATACAATTAATTGACTTTCCTAACAACAAAATCGAGGTAGCTAAATTTTTAATATTTGTTGCATACACTCTTTTAAGTCAACCACATTATTTCTGTTATACAAAATTGTTTTTAAAAAATATAACAACAATAACGAAGTATGTATAATGTTTGGTAAGCAGCGGTAAGCAATCAGTTTTTTGAGAGATTTTCATATTAATATTTGTACACAATCACCTTGAATTTTTTAATTTTGTTTTTAAAAAAACAGACAGAAATTTGTATGATAAAATAATTACTCTACTTGAGTTTTATTAATTTTAACTTGAACTTAAATTCGATATGCATATCGAAATCGGAACCTGCTTCGCCGATATTTCTTTTTGAATTTCGCTATCGTAGTGGCTAATAGACGGAAGGTTACATTCCAAGTTTAAGGCGCACTAAAATTTGTAGGCGGCCATTGGAGTTTCTTGCCTTATGAAAATAATTTGCACAAAATTTCACTACAGAAGCATTATTTGAAATGAAGTGTTTTCGCTGAATGAGCTTTATATGGTGCCTATGGTGGTATGATTTCTGATCTAATGAAACTAATTTAGACCAAATTTCATGGCTACTAATGTAATCGTGGTTTTAGGCACTTAAGTGTTCTCGACAGTAGGCTTTTTATGGGACCTACTCTGATTTTGATTTACGTGAAAAAATCCACATTCCATTTGAATGTTGTCACAGCCACCTCGTGCTCCCCGATAGTATCTTTTAGTCAAAAAGCTGGTCTTCGTTGAACACTTTTGTGAGTTCTTCGTGATTAGAAAATGGCACTCCACCAGTGGAAGGTTAACAACTTACTGAAAAGCCACTTGCTATCAGGAAAGCAAGGCTTCCGGACACCTTCCCAATAGTAAGATCGGTGCTTGCTATTAACTTCCGTAGAACATCAGTTAAGCAGTGAGGTAAAACTTGGAACCCAATGAAGTCCATTGGACCCAAGGATCTCTATAACTTGAATTTTTATTGCATTCCAGATTGCATTTACCTGTACTTTAAAGGTTTAAGATTCCGAAGATTGCCAGCACATTTAAGCGCCAAGGTTAACTAAACAACTAATGAAGAGTTCATTTACCCCAGAGGGAAGAGAAAGAAATCCTCCAGCTGCTTTAACAACGCCCCCTAACATCCCTCGGGGTATTTTGGGACCTACTGTTAATTATTGAACGATATTTATGAAATTTATTAGAATGATTTATAGTCATATTCAGCGCTTAAAAAACTGTTTTCAAAGTAGAAAAACTGCCATTTCCTCAACTTATTCATTTGTCACTAACAAAAAAAAACTATTGCTTTTACTTCTTATTCATAAAATGTAAACAGTCGCTGTCAAACCAACTCAAAAAGCGAAAAGTTTTACACACATTTTTGGTTTCGACTGGAGTTTTTTAAACCATGGTCATATGAGTCGAGCTTAACGGTAATCAACGCAATCCGCCACACAGAAAAAGTTATTAGTAGTTTTTTATCAATTAAAAAAATTATTTAAAACGTAGTTAAACTTAATTAACGCAATAATTGAATCAATTATTTTTTTTTTTTGTAGAACGAAAAAGTTATTAGTAGTATGTGTTGTGCTCATACGCTATTATTTTTTTATTGCATATTTAGATTCTCCATCATTGATTTTATGTCTGGTCAAAATTTCGTCAAATTCTACTTCCAAAACGTGGGTCAAAATGTCGTTGGAAAAAATAGTGTATAATTTCTTGTTCAAAATTTTCCTTCAATAAGTGTGTTAGCTCATATGCGCTATTTTACTTGAAATTGCCACTCCAAAGTTGTTAAAATAATAATAGTGTATGCGCATTATACTCCATTTTAGTCTGTAGAAAAAAATACAATTTATGAAAACTTTAACTCATAAAATAGCTTATAATAATATACACTATTGTTTGAGAAATAGTTTCATTCCGACCATCGAAAGCTGCATGATCTCCAAAATTTGTGCAAGAAGAGTGTAATTCGTCGTGGCTCGCAGTAATTTTTTTATAACTTACAAGGTGGAAAGAAGCGAAATTGTTAAGATGAGCCAGATGAAGCAGAGGAAGAGAAAGAAGACGAATGAACTTCTAGTTATTTTTGATTTACGCAATGTTTACCTTAACTTGTCAAAATTTTTTGTTTTTATTAACCCAAATTGAAAAGTAATGAATATATGCCACTGAATTAACAAAATTAAGATTAATCACTGTTTTATAATGTTACAAATTGATATTTTTGAGAACAAATATTTTAATAAAAAATACCGTAAAATTATTGAATAACAGCGTATACCATACAAAATAAAATAGTGTATCAGATTCATCATACGAATTCCTTAAAAAATAAAATAGCCTATATGGAGGACTTGCACTTTGAAAGACATAATTATGGTCTTAAAGGATGCGTAGAAAAAAAAATTGGTCAATTTAAAGACAAGAAACGGTATTATGTATTCGTCGAAAAATCCAATATGAAAAATTTTTATTTACCACGATATTGAGGTTTTAATAGACATCCGATTTGACAAAAACTTTAAACACGATTTTCTCAAAACCCCAAAAAAATATACGCTATTGTTATATTGAGGGGACGATATGGTCGGGCTTGAACGACTATACTTTCTTACTTGTTATACCCACACCACAATAGTGGAGAGGGTATTATGCATTTGTGCTGATGTATGTAACGCCTTAAAATATTGGTCCTAGACCCACCTTAAAGTATACCGATCGACTCAGAATCACTTTCTGAGTCGAACTAACGATGTCCGTCCGGCTGGCTGGCAGGCTGGCTGGATGTCCATGTAACCTTGTGCGCAAAGTACAGGTCGCAATTTTGGAGATAATTTGATAAAATTTGGGACATAGGTTCTTATTGACTCAAGGACCAAGCCTATTGACCACGAGGGAAGATAGGGGGAAATTTCTTCCTCTCAGAAACTATCAAACCGATTTTAATAAAATTTAAAACTAACATAGAACCATATCTTCATGGACACAAAAGGGATGTATTTTTTAAAAAATAGGACCACGAGGGGAGATAGGGCCAATTTCTGCCTCTCAAACCGATTTTAATGAAATTCAAAACATAGATAGATCCATATCTATATAGACACATAAGCTGTACAGTTTTTCAAAAATAGGACCACAAGGGGAGGTAGGGGGCAATTTCTGCCCCTCACAAACTTTTAACCCGATTTTAATAAGTTTTATAAACATTGATAAATACATATTTATATGGACATATAAGCATGATGTGTTTTTTAATACTGTGGTGTAGGGTGTCATATGGTCGGGCTTGACCGACTATACTTTCTTACTTGTTTTTAATTAAAATTGAAAATATCATTTCCCAGTAAAAACTTCGCCTACTTTTTCAAAATTAATAGCTTCTTTAACTCATTATTTTGTAGCTTTGTTCTATAACTACATCTATAACTACTTTTTTCTGGATGTATGCAGGTAAAATAAATAATGACTTACTTTTGAATGCGTTCATTTTGGGACATCCCTTGTAAAATTCATTGGTTCTTTCAGTAGAATTGTAAGTAGTGCTCTTATATTTTTCTGATTACTCAACACATTATTTTGTAGGCGAAGTTTTTACTGGGTTATTGAAAAAAAAAATATTCAAATTATAAAATTTTTACAATTTTAGTAATCAATGTAATCATTTTGGTAATACCCAGCAAAAACTTTACTTACCTGGTAAGTTAGCAAATAATGTTGGAGAAAATAAGCACTACTTATTTTTCGGCTGAATAACTACTTATTTTTGTTCGAGGTGTCCAAAGAATTCAGTACTTACAAAATACACTTACTAGAAGTCAAATAATATCTAGTTATTATTTAACAACTAGTAAGTTGAATTCTAAGTTCTTACAATAAACTTACCAGAAGCCAAAAAATCACTAGTTAATAGACCTAATAAGTAGTTATTGAGTACGTTACCAGTAAGCAAATATTCAGTAGTGAAAATAATCATTACTAGTAAGTACTTTTTGAAGTTTTCAGAATAATGACAATTGTAATGACAACTACTTACCAGGTAATGTATGAAATAACTACCACCTGTTACTAAAAATCAAAAAGTTTTTCCTGGGTAGGTGCAAAATTAACAAATGGGTTGCTTGATTCTATGCATTTGGTATAAAATTGGTGATTAGAGAAAATTTTTAATTTTTTCTGTGAACCAATTTATGTTAGATTTTAAACCAGAGGTATCAATTTTTGAGAGAGGTTGTTTCAGATTTGTATCCACAACTTTTTTTCTTTTGATTGTTATGGTTTCTAATACCGAACTGCTGAGAAGTAAATACATGTATGATATGTACATACTAGGGTCTTCTCTACTAGGGCATTTCAATGATAACATTTTTTTCAATTGGACTTAATTTAAGAATTCTAGATCGCTTTAATTTTTGTAATACCCAAGGTAGCATAATTTGGGAGCCTATGGTGGCTCTGCAGATAACACTAAGACCCAAAATCCAAAACTGTAACTCGACTAGAACTCTTTGCCACCTTAAATTTAATTCAATGTCCGATTAGAAAGTTCCGAATCATTTACATTTTCTCCCACTGTGCAACGTGCTTCATGATGTGTGATACTTATCTTTGTGGCCATTAGTTTTAGTTCTTTTTCCACCATTTTATGGAGTCAAAGGTAAAATTTTCTAATATAACGAACACCAAAAGATATTATTCTTATCATAAAACATATTTAACACTTTTCATAGACACTGTTTGTCATCAATATTGGTAACCGTACTTTGGTACCATGTTTTACATTCATTTTACAAATTTGTGGGTGTTATTTACATTTGAATTGTTTGCTTTCATCCCAATATAAAATCATGTTCAAAATAAAACGATAAGAGTGGAAAGTGGAGAAAATAAATGGTTCTGGCAAAAAGGGCAATAAAAAACAAATTTAAGCGTAATCGTATGCATATGTGTAGATATAAATATCTGTAGATATATTTTGTGAGCATTTGTTTCTGTTGTTTTTTTTTTTCTTATTGCTATTGACCACAGTTGGTTTAGACTTGTGGCCTAAACCCTGTTTTGTTAACGAGGTGTCTGTACTAAGTACATACAGAGTACAAGTATCCACAAATCTACATTGTTAAACTTAATATTTCAAACAAAGAAACAGTAAGAAAAAATTATACTGAATTACAATTGTACTACTACCACACTTTTTGTATGTAATCCTGTGGTATGACAGTAAGAAACCTGAAAACCTCTTAATCCCATACAAAAGATACAAAATCTACAAGTACAATTTAGAAAGAATAAGTTTTATGTGGAAAAAATATATTTTCAATGTCCATATGGGTTTTGTTTGCATGTGGTCAAATTGTATTAAGTAAGACCGATCCAACGATTTGTGGATAGACAATTTGTAAACATACAAATAAAACCAAAAAATGCCATTAGGAATTTGTTGTATTTGCATTTAATAAAGAGTCTCCTTAAATGTCGATTTAGTATGTATGTCTACTAGTTTAAGTATATTAACCAGTAAAAAAGACATCAACTAAGAATTTAAATATCATAAATGATTGTTTATTTAACAAAGAAAATAACAAACAAACAAAATTTCAAGTGAGTAAATTTTTACTAATATGTCAATTTAATTTCAAACTTGTATTAAAAAAAAGTTTAGGAATTTATCAACTTAAAGCTCAAATTAGCGGTAAGACCCTTTTTAAATCGTTTGTTTTATTGACAGGTATTTTTGTATATCCACAAAATCTTGATTGTCAATCAGAAAACGCGAAATCTAAAGCCTTTTTCTGAACTTAAGTATTTCGCTTATCACAATTGGAATCTATTGTAACTTTATTATTATAACAACAAATTTAAAACATATTTTTGACTTTGTTTTTGCTTTTAATGTTATTTTTGGCATTGCGTTGCGTTTTACACAATTAAGGCTCAGTTAGCCGGGAGTAACAGTAACGTTGCAAATCAGCTGCTTCAAATTGTTGTATGAAAAACAATTAGAACGATTAAAGTTAGCGGTAATATGTTACGTCTTTATCTGTAAGAAATAGATTGGTCTTAGGGCCTTAACTTTTGTCGGGTACATACCGATAGTAATGCAGGAAAATAAGGAATATTTGTTATTTTGTACCTGTGAGGTGTCAATTGCATTACTTCAATAGTTTCATAATTCAAAAATACTAATTTTCAGTAGAGCCGTATAAAGTTTTAATCAAAATGTTAAAAAAAAAAAAATATTAAACATAGACCCCTTTCACACTCGGCAAGTTACTCTTGGTTTGTAGACGTCAGCGGTAAGGTCAGGGTAAGGGAAAAAAATGTTGTACACACTTTGTTGTGTGAGTCTGAAAGGGGTCATATCGTTCAAACATATTATTCTAAAAAATCTACAATCATAATTTTATGGCGTCAAGGGTCACAACTGAGATGTTTCATCGTTATAATTAAACAAGTGAAAGTGCTATATTCGGCCGTGCCGAATATGGTGATGTGATTTCTATTTTTATAAACCTAACACGGAATAATTTCACTTTTTCACTATTCCTAAGGATTGAGGCGAAATAAAGTTGTTTCCGAGAGCGGTTTTATATGGTGCCTTCGGTAAATTATGAACCGGTCTCTACAAAATGTTAAGTTTAATGGCACCAATTTGAATCAAATTTTACTACAAAAAATATTGTTCTCTACGGCTTAAGGCGGTATAAATTGTTTTCTAAGAATGGATTTTACTATGAGCCAATCTTAACAAAATTTGGTGGTGTGATTTCTAGCCCTATAAAACTAAATAAGTCTATATATGACAGCTCATAGAGAAATGGACCAGTAAGATTAAGGAAACAGTAAAAACCAACTACACAAAACAAGAGGTAGGGACGACCTACGCGCGTTTTCAAGGTTGATCTCAGGCCAGCCGCCTGGGTTCGAATCTCAGGTCAGTCAAGAATGAATGATTATCAATAACAATTTTAATTAATTTTCATGTTGTAAAATTCCTTCCTTAATAAAAATAATTTAATGAAAATTAAATTTGATAAACTTAAGCCTGATTAAAAATATTGGAAATTTGGTTGACCAACAATGTTGAGATGTGTCGCTTTCAAATGAGACGAATACCAACACGCTTAGTGATACAAGATACACGTATTTAAATCTTTAAAATGGCGAAACCTTTAGGTCCCTTTCTATTTTTAGCGTCACATATTTTAATACAAAATTATTATTTGTTACGGTTAAAATGTCTTCCCTTCCGAGAGAAGGCCTTATATTGGACCTGTGAAAAACTATTGACCGATCTCAACGAAATGTGGTACATATGATTTTTGCTATCGTGTTTGTACATAATTATAATTATATTTGTACCAGAAATATAAAATTTTCAGGTACATAGGTGGTTTGACATTTGCGTCCACTACTCTTTTCCCAAATAGCTGAGGAAAAATAAAAGCTATTTTATCCCTAAATTTTTTAATTTAATTACTAATGGCATTTTAGACGAATATTAAAAAAGTTTCACACAGATTGACAAATAATATACAAATAATATACCTTCATATACCACACGTAATAGAAGGACAGTTAATAAGCTTCAGTGTTAACTCGGTAAACGCAGCTCCTTAATAATCGCAACACTAAAATTCTTAACAATACAGCTTTTTTACGCATTTCTTATTTGCAAATAAAACAATTTGCAAACACTTAACTCGCTGTTTATACGTACATAGCATTCATAAATGTAATTATATTTTCGTGATGCCATGCACAAAAAATATACGGCCATGTTCTGAAAATCGCATGACTTGAAATCGCAAAACGCCAGATTGATTTAATGGTGTAATGAAACTCGTGCGATTTGCTTGCGATCTGCCAAAGTTTCTTAAAGTTTCCTTGAGCATACTTTTGCGATTTGAAGTCACCAAACTTCTTGCGATTAACATTGCTCGTTTCATGCAATTTCAAGTCAAGATCGCAAATGTTAAGCGGTTTGTGATTGTCAGAGCATGTCCTATAGTCATATGGTAGCACTAATGAATAAAAAATTATACATAGTGGCGAGTGTACTCTTCGATTCGTTTTATACGCTCATTCGTTCTCTCATTTGACGAACAATTTATTTAAGTTCGGGCGCACAGAAAAAGTTGCTGCGATAAAAATTGCACAATGTAATCGCCAAAAAAAGTTGCATCGAAAATTGTTTAATGTAATGGACACTATTGTAGAACACATACGTGTACCAGATCATCAAAAACACCAAAAAAATAGTAAATAAAAAATGTGTCAGCATGACAAATTTTTTTTACAAAGTGGTTCTTATTTGCAAATTGTTTTCGTGACAGTTTTAATTACAATAAAAAAGTTATACGGCAACACCTTCGACTTTTGTTTACAAATAAATATAGCGTACGAACGGGTTATCTGTTAACGCAACTTTACAAACAAAGTTTTGATTTTTTTCTCTTTCGTTTCGTTTTTACTTTAGTTTTTTTTTATGAATGAATTCAACACTACAAACGTACGTGCACATGGCGAATTTACTTGCGAGGTTTCGATTTTACCACAAATAGGTACATACCACAATACAAAAACTAAAGACATTTTGTGTTTTAGTTTATTTTTACATTCAGTAGCTGTAGGTTCAATAAGGCTGGATTATCGAGATTTCAGTTAAACTAAGCTTAGTTTATTTGAAAACAGATTTGTGCCGCCTTTACCAAGTTTGGATACAAAATGTTGAAGAAAAAGCTTTGTTTTGCTTAACATTTTGGTTTCGCCGGAAAAATCCGAGTTTTAGACTACGCTAAACTAAGTTTAAACTTAATCCACATCCCAAAAACCCAGCCTAGCTAAAAGAAATTATGTCAAAAAGCCTTATCGTTTTTCTCGAATGAGCGGACGAGAAAAACAGCTATTTGGATCTTTATATTGGTCTTGAAAGAGCTCCCAGAAACTGCAGAACGAAAAAAAATATGTTTCATGTATAAAACGCGCTCGAAACTTTTACACTTTTTCGTTATGAACATGAATCTTTAACTTAATTTAAACTAGGGATGCCAAACGGGAAATCCCGATTTATTTTTATTAATCCCGGGATTTTAAATATTTCAACTTTTGTTTACAATAATATTCGTTTTTATTGAATTTTTATACTCTATACAAGAAAAAAATTATTAAAAATTATATTTCAGTTGAATTTTTATTATTTTTATTTTTCTTTTTAAAAAATATATGTTATATATGGGCAAATCCTGCGTTACGAACGCTACATTCGCACGCGTTTTCTGATTGAAATATAAACATTTTTTGGTCTTTCAAAAAAGATAGCTTCAACTTATATATAGTATTTAGTGACATTATGTACTTACGAATGGCATAAATCATAATTTCTTAGCAAGTATTTGTTACGAAATAATTGATCACAAAGTTTTGTGACGCACGCTACAAAAAGTGGGAGTAACTTCAAAGGTTGAAGTGCGTTTTCCCAATTTTTAGCGAATTTGGCATGATAAGGTATACAAAATCAAGTTCCTAACGAAAGATGACTATAAGAGAACACAGAAAAAATTCTTGCTGAATTATTTTCAAACAAACGCTTGTTTGAACATTTTTTTAATTTCTACAAATTTTTTTACTGATTCAATCAATATTTTTGTTTGATTTTTATTTAACCAACAAAAAATGTGGACAACTCTTTCAAAAATTTAATAAGCGCGCTATTGGTTTGAAGTTTTCATATTTTTGTATGAAATATTTTACGCTCTTTAATGTTGTCGTCTTTTTGCATTTTTTTTTATTGATTGTAAGCAACACTTCTTTATGTGAAATATAAGAACTACAACAAAAAACACATGCAGTCTATTTTTGGACGCTTTAAAAAAGTACAGCAATAAGAAAAATGATAAAATAGCGTGACGAGGTTTGTAGTAAAAAAACAACAAAAACAATAGCAGGTAAAAAAAACGTTTCATTTTTTTTAAACAACAGAAAAAACACATTATAAGAAACAAAATAAATTTTTGGTTGGTTTCAAAGTTGGTAAAAAAAAAAAACAAAATCCCGTATTCAATTTTTTCAAATAGTTTGTTTAAATACATCAAATACAAAAATAGAATGATGTCGGAAAACATATCGAGTCGGTCTGCCGCCGTTTTTGGTTACATTTCTTCTTCATTAGCAAAGGAAAGGATAAAGCAACAGTGAGTGATGAAGAAAAACACTGTGAGTATAAATATGACTTCGTTCAAAAGTTATTCCAACAAAAAATGTGTATCAAAGCCAGCCGGCCGCTCTGCTCTGCTTCATCTTCGCCAACAGTGCTTGCTTGTGTGCGCATCATTGCTTGTGCCAAAACTTTTTTGTTTGATTCAGCAAAATTATTTGTTTGAAATTTATATGAATTTCAGTAAACTTTTTGTTTGATTCTGTAAAATTATTTGTTTGAAAAAATCGGCGTTTTTTTCAATAAACAAAATGCAAATAAATTGTTTGAATATGCGAATTTGTTTGTAGGACCGATTTTAGACAAAAAATTGTTTGATTCTACAAATTTTTTGTTTGAATTGGAAAAATAATTTTTTCTGTGAATCCTAAGCGCACCTATTCGCAGCCAAAAAATTTTGTGACAGTTTTTCCAGTAGTATTTTATTATTATATTTTATTTATCTTATTTATTTATTGCGTTTCTTAAACTAATTTCTTAACTAATGAATATCAACTTTTTTTTAACGAAATTTATATTTTGATAAGACTGCTGTAAGTGCTATTTTTAGCACAAAAATCACCTAAAATAATGCTAAATTCACGTTTAACATTAAGAAATCAGCAATGGGGTAGGATTTGGTAAACATTATTGCATAATGATCATCGAAATACATATTTTTTAATATAAAAATGAAATTATACATCTAGTCTTATATTCCATTAAAAAAAAATTCATTTGAAAAATTTTTGGCTGGTGGACTGTTTCTGGGATTTGCCCATATATAATACCTTTTAAAAATTCATAAATAAATAAAAAAGTGTTGTTTGTTTAAAAAAAATCCAGGGAAATTCCGGGATCCAGAAATCCCGGAATTTCGGGATCGGGATTTCAAAATCCCGAATCCCGGGATTTTCTACAATCAAATCCGATTGGCATCCCTTATTAAAACTGTCATTAGAAATTTACATACCTTAGAATTTTTCTTTAACTATAATACTTTGTGTTTTTTTAAATAAACCTTTTAATTGATCTGATATAAGCTTTTGGATCGAAAAAAATTCATAGAAATTTTATCGTATGTTATCGTATTTCGTTGGCGGCAAAACTGTACTGGCATTATGATCATAAAGAGCGTGCTGGTATATTTCTGAGCCGTTTGGCATAAAACTAGAATTACTTTCGATTTTGAAAAGTATTCAAGTTAATGAAAATTTTAATTTATTTTATCTGTAAAGTTTTTCATTAATATTTTTGCTTTATCTTTATACCCACACCACAATAGTGGAGAGGGTATTATGCATTTGTGCTGATGTGTGAAACACCTTTAAATATTGGTCCTAGACCCACCTTAAAGTGTACCGATGTCCGTCCGGCTGGCTGGCTGGCTGTCCATGTAACCTTGTGCGCAAAGTACATGTCGCAATTTTGGTGATAATTTGATAAAATTTGGGACAAAGGTTTTTATTGGCACAAGGACCAAGCCTATTGAAAATGGGCCGAATCGTAGGACCACGAGGGAAGATAGGGGGAAAATTTCTTCCTCTCAGAATCTATCAAACCGATTTTAATGAAATTAAAACCATAGACAGATCCATATCTATATGGACACATAAGTTATATAGTTTTTCAAAAAAAGGATCACAAGGGGAGGAAGGGGGCAATTTCTGCCTGTCACAACCTTTCAAACCTATTTGAATGAAGTTTATAAACATAGATACGTCCATATTTATATGGACACGTAAGCATGATGTGTTTTTAAATACTGTGGTGTAGGGTATCATATGGTCGGGCTTGACCGACTATACTTTCTTACTTGTTTAAATCTTTATTTACTATAAAATGGTTTTTCTATCCACTTGTTTAATGATTAATTTTCTGTATATTTGTATAAAACGTTTCCCTTTCTTCATTATTAAACCAATTTATCCAATTAATTTAACTTCATTTTACGGATATTCAATCCATCAGTTAATAAGCTGAATAAGTATTTAATTTACAAGCCAAACAAAAAATGTAATTTTTTGACTTAAAACCATTTCAACAAATTATATTTTAACGGTTATTGATCTTTATTCGAGCTTAGCAAGAAAATGCCTTAACAAAAAACAATTTACTGTATTGGAGCTGTAACTTTTATTCGATCCAATTAAACATAACGTTTGATTCAAATTTTCCTTTCAGTATTAAATAGGAAACTTTTACAACTTCATGATATCTGTTGATTTTTTGTTATGGTTAATTTAATACGCTTGTGTTGGTTGCAAATAAAAAACGACTATTTGCAATGTGTCTTAATATAAATATATAAATATATTTGCATAGACTTGTTAACAATTTTACATACAAAAAGTACATAGGTTTTTTTTATATACAAATATATGTCTGGCTATGTAAAATTAAGGACATGCTTTGTAAATATTGATTTATTGGCAATACACATGTTCGTCGACAGATTACAGAAAGAAAAAAAAACTCTCAAAAAAAAAACAAGAAGATAACAATTTAATGAGGCATATAAATGGTACAATATTTGTTTATATTTTATTTCCAATAAAGAAAATTCAACTTTTATTAACACATGTGTACACCCAAATGTACATAAATATTTGGAAATCCGACCAATGCTGCCATCGTATCATGACAAGAAATATGGCTTAACAAGATTTGGTTACAAAAACTTAACAATTTAGTTGTTATTGTGAAAAAATTTATTTTTTTTTTTTTAATTAAAATTAAAATAAGAGAAATTAATATACGAATCTTTTATAACAAAATCTATTTAATACACATAACAATTATAGCAATAACTTAAATAGTGCTTAAAAACCTACTTAAAACAAACATGGCATATGACATAACATAAGATAATTTACAACCAGCAGGGGAATCCTGGCCGACTAATATCGCACGAGGGTCAAAGATGACCTGCGGTGTTAGTTCTGGTGTTTTCGCGGAAGAACTGCACGTGAATCTCTCTTTCCGCTGCCAGATTGGGCCAGCGTATTTCAGCCTGAAATACTGGCGATAAGAGATTCGTGTTGAACACTGTATAGTTACTCTGATGTATCGTCAACCAGTGTAAGGGGGAACTATCGAGACTGGGCAGCCTTTCTGACATTACCTTAATATGGGTTCCTGCACATAGGAACCATTACAGTAATGAACGGGCGGATGGGCTGGCCAAGGCTGGAGCCGCTCTTGATATTTCACAGGGTGTGCCAGTCGCAACACTCCTGGGAACTATCAGAAGAGAAATCTTCAGACACTGTCTGGATGTGGCTGACGATAAATGGAAGAAACAAGATGGCTGCAGGGCTACCAAAGTATGACATACGTCGCACTGAGCGACTTCTCAACTTCATTCGGAGAGACGTGTCGAGACTTATATACGATCGGTAAGTACGCTATGAGATTCGGCCTCCCTTTTAATAAATGCTGCAGCAGCTGCAGGGAACCTGGAACTGAGGAGACATTATTTCATCTTCTATGTGATTGCCCAGCGTTTAATTCAACACGACATCGATTATTTGGGAATTACCTCCTACAAGGACTCTCGGAGATATCGCGGATGAAACTCAGCAACTTGCTGAAATATCTCAACGTAACGGGCTGGCTTTAGCCACCTCAGTACACAGAAAAAATTTTTTGCGCCAGTAAAAGAATAAATCAAAAATAAAATCAGTTTTAATTAAATATTTAATCAAATGAATTAAACATTTAATCAAGTGAATTAAACGTTTGATTGAAATATTGTCAATTAAACATTTAAAACATTTGATTAAAAGTTTAATTCATTTGATTAAATATTTAATTAAAACTGATTTTATTTTTGATTAATTCTTTTACTGGCGCAAAATTTTTTTTCTGTGTATTGCCCCTGGGTCAAGTTCGATTGGGCGTTCTAATTCTTGACGAGTTGTGTGGTGTCAAAACAGAGTCACTTTCGACTCTACTTTCACTCACTTTCAGGATCAAAGCGAGGAAGAAGAATTACAGCAACTCAACATAATACCCTGGCAGCCGAATGGAAATTTTTTATTTACGCTATCCGTCTATGGAACAGTTTACCTTATAGCGTACAAGCAATTCGAAATTTAATATCTTTTAAAAAGCGCATTATAAAACTGTGTATAAGAAAGCAATGCAAATTTTTTAATTCTTTTTACCAGTAAATTGTTATCTAGCTTAAGTATTTTGTCAAAAACAACCGGTTAAAACTCCGGCTCCCATATTTTCTATGTTATTTTAGACATTTTTGTAACGAATTTGAATGGAGAAAAAAACATTTGCAAATAAATTTGAAAGTGTAAGTGTTCCTTTCAAAGCAAAGCTATGCTTTCAACACTTTTCCAAGCAAAAGCACTTTCTCTTAAAACTTTTTAAGATTTACGCAAACATGCTTTATACTTTGTTATATGTTTGTGTGTTTTTTTTTGCCCTTTAGAGAGAACAGTTGACAGATGTTTGACCTCTAGAATGCCTTATCTAGGACACAAGTTATGTGATTCACGCATTAATATTAAAGATTTGTTTCAACCTATATTAAAGCGCTTTTCCGTGCTACAAATTTGTTCTATGGTGCCCTGTTGCTTGTTCGTCAAGTGTTGAGTTTTTCGGATAGAGCGGAAAAAATGGTACTTAATCTCCTTCGTCTCTCTTAAAAACTCCAGACTTAACAGCTAAATCCTGAAACGTGTGAATTAGCGCTAGCATTGTTTTGCTTTGTAAAACAAGTACAGCCATTTTTGACCATCAGCGATTAAACGTAAATTATTTGTTGAAAATCGTTTTGGAGAAGTCGATTATTTAATTTTATTGAATAGCTTAAACGCCCAAAGCTGGCGTTTAAAACTAAGGACAGAAAAGGTACAAGCGGATATTAAAAGGAAATATTACTTATGAAAGTATTTATGCATGTATGTAAGTAAAAACTAAACGATAATTGTTATCAAAATTGGAGATGATTACACATTTTTCCTGTTTCGCAGCATATTTCAAAATTTAACAACATGTTTCGCTCTCAAAATTTTGTATGGCAAAATCCCAGCGGGATAATGAGGAATTGATTACATAAATAATTAAAAAAATAATGCATTATTTTCGAAAGAATAATAATGCATTCATTGGAATCGAGAAGGTAATTTCATCAGACACAAAATTTAAGCACTGATTACCACGTATATTCCCACATTTGCAGAACAAGGAATGTATTGTTTCTGTTAGTAACAATTATTCGTGTTTTTGCTTTACATACATATTTCCTTAATAAAAATCCGTTATTTTTTTGCTGCCTTTATGTCGCGTACGTACGGTCAAAGCACAAATTATATGTCTGTGGGTCAAAGTTATTTAAAGTAAACAGGTATTAAAAAATGTATTCCAAAAGGCATTGGAGAAGACTTTTATTATAAGACTTTTGAATAATATAATTTATTCCAAAGAATATATTATTTAATTCATTCGCAGGATACATTAAAATAATTTATTACAATCCTAGGACATGGTCTGTGTTAAGAATAATGAATTCTGGAATCAAATATCATACAAGATATGTATTACTTTCTCGATTCCTATTAATTCCATTTTCCCGCTGGGATATGTTGTTTCAATCATGTTAAGGGCTCGAAAGAGGAATGGGAGAGCGAAACACGAATATTGCTGTCCACGTAAACATGGTATAACACATGCACACTTTTTCAACTGCCTTATCTACTGTCTTGAAATAGGACAGTAGTTTGGCATCTGCTGAAAGTTATTTGGAATTTTGTCCGAAAAAGAAAATAAAATGACAATAGGAAAGAAAATAAACATATTCTGCTCTAATTTATGGTGTTCTATTATTTATGCTTAAACTTACTAATAGGAAAACATTCATATTCATAGAGTAAAAATGGAAATCATAAATAAAAAACAGCCAATATCGTCGCTTTATGCTACGTTTTCTTACATATATATTTTTTTTAATTTGTATAGTTCATATAAAACACGTCCCTGCGGGAAATTTATGTAAATTATTCTTAAAGCACTTATCCCGTGACCAGTGAATAAAATATTATAATAAAACGGAACGAATCGTGATAAGTGAAAACCAGACATATCATTTAACTAGTGACAATGTTTTTGAAGTAGTCATGTGATTGGATTTTGTGCGGATAGTGGCTAATTCTATCTGGTATTATTATTATTATTATTATTATTATTATATAAAGGAAATCTATCATATTAACATGGTTCACTTGGGACATTATCTGCGGCAGGCATTATTTTAACCAAAATTGAATTTATCCATTCACACAGAAAAAAAAAAAATACCAATGTTAAAGTAACATGGCGAAATGGTGATTGAGAATCATAGTAAATCATGCAAAAGTATGCCCTTTATTTAAATTTATCATTATTTCATATTAATTTTTAATGAAATATATTAAAATAACCTTAAATCACGTTTATTATTATAGAATCCATAAAAACCTGTTTTATATTAAAATCAAAAGTTTATCTTGTTAAATTAACATGCTTACATACTTAAGTATGTAAATTTTTTTATTTTTATGTTTAAAATATGTTATAAAAAGAAGACAATTCCCGTATTCTTTAAGTTAAAATTATTATGTTAAATAGTACATCAACTTTTCAAAGTAGAATGATGACGAAAACCATATCGGGTCATTCTACTGATGCTTCTGTTAACAAAGGAGATACAAAATTAGTGAAACATGTGTTACAGGGGTAAGTGTTTTGAATTATTCTTAAATAAATGCATATGTTGTCTTCACACCGTTATATCACACGCCCACCAATTTGATTATACATGAAATTCACGTTGTTTCAACTTGAAATAACTTTCGTTCAACGTGATTCGGTTTGTTATTTCAATATAAAAGGAATTTTGCTCTAACTTTACTGCAATGTTAAATTAACACGAATTATAGTTATTTTAAAAGAAAAAAATGTTGTTCGCAAGTTATTGTAAAATCATGTTAAATTAACATGAAACAACAATGAAGCAAAATCACTACTGAAAAATGTGAAATCAACCTTGTTTTGAACGAATTTACATTGATTTTTTTCTGTATGTTTAGGTTATTTTAGTGACCTGTCACAAGGCGTCAAAAAGGTGCCAATAAACCCCCTCCTAGGACATCGCCATGTAAAAGTGACAAGTCCCCTTCATATGAAGTGTTAGAACTAGAACCGGTCCCTTCCACTTTAGAGCTGTATCGTGATAAGTTTGCTGTTAGTTCCCTTTCCCCTAGGGGTATGGCTGCATCGTTCACGTTCGATATTTTCTAAAAATAAACTGTCTGGGCGATGAAGACTTTTAGCAGTATTTTTAACATTTAATATGTATTGTGTTACTGTCTTGCCGTTGCTAATTTATGTTAATGCTGTTAGAAATGAGTAGATTTGATTATTTGTTTGAGCGTTTTTTTCCTATTAAGGATTCTGTTTAAAATCGAACACAAAATACATATTTATAGGTTTTAAAGGCAAAGTTAAATAGTTTAAATGTTTGTAATTTTTCGCAATCATCAATTAATAATTTAAGTTAAATGCCCAATTTTCAGGATATTATTTAAATCTATATTAATTTAATTTTCATATTAACTTAAAACGAATTTAAATACAGATTAATTTTTTGAGTTTTATTTCAAAAGTACTATTTAATTAAGATAAAAGTGTTGAAGCACTACTAAATAAAAAAAAAATATCATAAAAATTGTATTTATTTTAAAGGTGCACAGAAAAAATTATTGCCGAATTATTTTCAAACAAACGCTTGTTTGAAATTTTTTTTGATTTCTACAAATTTTTTTACTGATTCAATTAATATTTTTGTTTGATTTTTATTCAACCAACAAAAATATTATACGCGTTATTGGTTTCAAGTTTTCATAATTTTGTATGAAATATTTAACGCTCCTTAATGTTGTCGTTTTATGCATTTTTTTTATTAGATCGTAAGCAACCCATCTTTATGTGAAATATAAGAACTACAACAAAAAACACATGCAGTCTATTTTTGGACGCTTTAAAAAAGTACAGCAATAAACCTGCAGATAACGAGACTAGTCCATACATGCATATAAAGAGTAGTCCATAAAGGAGTAGGAGTACTCGAAAACTACTCCAAATATATGGGTAAAAGGTGGTTCATTTAACATTACGATATCCTAGGAGGGGACCATATAGCCCACCGAAGTAGTCCCTAAACTACTCAATGGAGTACTAAAGTGGGTTAGTTTTAAAACTACTCCATGTTTCTACAGTATGGCGTACCCTTAAGGGGTAGTTTAAGCATTTTTCTTTTTCATTTTTTACTTATCGCCTTTTATGGTGTGTACTGTAGTCTATTTTTGCTATTATTAAATATATTTACTTGGTATTTTAAATTTTTTTCCACAAATTTCACAAACTTTCACTTTTAAATAAACAATTAATAATAGACACAATCAGGGCTACCAATGTGTAAACTATAGAAAAGTATACATCATACAGTTGTTGGCAGCACTGCATGTTAATTTCTTATAACATGGTCCATACTACAGTACATTGGACCATGTTGTAAGTAGTCCATTTAAGCCACAATGGACCACGTAGTCCTCTATTATCTGTAGAAAACAGATAAAATAGCGTGACGAGGTTTGTAGTAAAAAAACAATAGCAGGTAACAAAAAAACGTTTCACTCTTTTTAAACAACAGAAACAACCAACATTATAAGAAACAAAATAAATTTTTGTTTGGTTTCAAAGTTGGTAAGAAAAACAAAATCCTACGGGATTTTTTTTCAAACTGTTTACTTAAATACATCAAATACGAAAATATAATGATGACGAAAAACATATCGAGTCGGTCTGCCGCCGTTTTTGGTTACATTTCTTCTTCATTAGCAAAGGATGCAGCAACGGTGAGTTATGAAGAAAAAAATTGTGTGTATTAATAAGACTTCGTTCAAAAATTATGTACTACAAAAAAATGTGTCGCAAAGTCAGCCGTCCGCTCTGTTCTGCTTCATCTTCTCCAACAGTGCTTGCTTGTGTGCGCGTCATTGCGTGTGCAAAAACTTTTTTGGTTAATTCAGCAAAATTATTTGTTTGAAATTTATATGAATTTCAGTAAACTTTTTTTTTTGATTCAGTTAAATAAATTGTTTGAATATGCGAATTTGTTTATAGGACCGATTTCAGACAAAAAATTGTTTGATTCTACAATTTTTTTGTTTGAATTGGAAAAATAATTTTTTCTGTGTGGTCTCATAAAACAGCTGTCTGTTATTGCTCTGCTTGTTGTTGTATCGTTGTGAAATTGAAGTCACCTTGCAAGTTATTACAATGGAAACTTAAGTTGAATTAAAATGTACCAGCTTATTGAATTAACATAGCAGCCACACACTCAAGTTTTGCCTTTCAATTCCCTTTCAATTTGCAATACACTCTCACTTTTTTACTAACACACTCAAACTTTTTAAATTGACCACGAGATGGCTTTCAATTTCACCTTTCCATTTGTTAGCCAATTTTTCTATCAATTTAACAGCTGATTACATGTTTGTCTTTATAAAGTTTTTTTTAATGGCATCTCGAAAGTAACTTGCTTTCAACTTGCGTGCAGCCTACGTCACAGCTGCCAGCTTTTGCATATTTTGACAAACAGTATATGTAAAAGACTATTAAGAAAATTTTGATCGTGTGGTTGCAATGTAAGTGACATTTAAGTGCTCAGAAAAGAGCAGAATTTTGTACTTAAAACGATTTTAAATATAATTGTCATATAATATCAAACCTAAAAATGGTAAGCAGTTTAGACGCTTAAAGCACTAGCTGATTTGGTATACGCAAAATTGTTTAGTGTCCACTGTTAAAGAGGATTTTTTTTATATATTTCATTTTTTGAAGAAATAAAAAAAAAATTAAAAATTTTTTTTTAATCTTAGTCCGCAGTTAACATCCTGAATACCTAAAACCTAAAACCTTATTATTTAATTTCTCTCCAAAGTTAATCAAACTTGTACGAACAAAATTAATTTCAAGTTAAAAAAGTATCTTTCGTTTAACCCGCCATATGATACCCTACACCACAGTTCTAAGAGACAAAAACTATGTTGCAAGGTTAAAATGCTTATAGGAGTTCTCTGTGCCAAATATTATCTAAATAATTAGTATTGTGGTTATTTTGTTGAACTATTTATGGTTTTTAATCCAAATTTTTATAATTTTTAATTAGGCTTAAGTTCATGAAATTAAATTTTTATTAAATTATTTTTGTGAAGAAAGGAATTTTACAACATGAAAATTAATCAAAATTGTTATTGATAATCTTTCATTCTTGACGTGGCTAGGGGTTGAACCCTGGCCGGCAGGTTACTATGACATGTTTCGATCGCAACCACTCGATCTCCTCAGATAGTTTTGCCGTCTTACACTCGCAGCCATCGAAGGCTGCTGACGTCAATAGTCAAATATCAATCCTTAAACCAAATTTGTATTTTTAACATTTGGTAGATCGAAATTTGCTTTTCCTGAATGATTATCCATTTTAATTGATTTTACATGTTTTTTCCTTACTTCTGTTTTTTCGTACTTTGTCAAGAATTTTTCTTGAAGTCCAAGTACATTTTTTGTTTTTTCATTTTGTCTTTCTCTTTTCTGTTGACCTTTTTCAGCACAACTTGAAGGACAAATATACACATAGAGCTCGTGCCTTAGCTTTAACAATAATTAGTATTGTGGTTATTTTGTTGAACTATTTATGGTTTTTAATCCAAATTTTTAATATTTTTAATTAGGCTTAAGTTCATGAAATTTAATTTTTATTAAATTATTTTTGTGAAGAAAGGAATTTTACAACATGAAAATTAATCAAAATTGTTATTGATAATCTTTCATTCTTGACGTGGCTAGGGGTTGAACCCTGGCCGGCAGGTTACTATGACATGTTTCGATCGCAACCACTCGATCTCCTCAGATAGTTTTGCCGTCTTACACTCGCAGCCATCGAAGGCTGCTGACGTCAATAGTCAAATATCAATCCTTAAACCAAATTTGTATTTTTAACATTTGGTAGATCGAAATTTGCTTTTCCTGAATGATTATCCATTTTAATTGATTTTACATGTTTTTTCCTTACTTCTGTTTTTTCGTACTTTGTCAAGAATTTTTCTTGAAGTCCAAGTACATTTTTTGTTTTTTCATTTTGTCTTTCTCTTTTCTGTTGACCTTTTTCAGCACAACTTGAAGGACAAATATACACATAGAGCTCGTGCCTTAGCTTTAACAATAATTAGTATTGTGGTTATTTTGTTGAACTATTTATGGTTTTTAATCCAAATTTTTAATATTTTTAATTAGGCTTAAGTTCATGAAATTTAATTTTTATTAAATTATTTTTGTGAAGAAAGGAATTTTACAACATGAAAATTAATCAAAATTGTTAAAATGTACTTGGACTTCAAGAAAAGTTCTTGACAAAGTACGAAAAAACAGAAGTAAGGAAAAAACATGTAAAATCAATTAAAATGGATAATCATTCAGGAAAAGCAAATTTCGATCTACCAAATGTTAAAAATACAAATTTGGTTTAAGGATTGATATTTGACTATTGACGTCAGCAGCCTTCGATGGCTGCGAGTGTAAGACGGCAAAACTATCTGAGGAGATCGAGTGGTTGCGATCGAAACATGTCATAGTAACCTGCCGGCCAGGGTTCAACCCCTAGCCACGTCAAGAATGAAAGATTATCAATAACAATTTTGATTAATTTTCATGTTGTAAAATTCCTTTCTTCACAAAAATAATTTAATAAAAATTAAATTTCATGAACTTAAGCCTAATTAAAAATATTAAAAATTTGGATTAAAAACCATAAATAGTTCAACAAAATAACCACAATACTAATTATTGTTAAAGCTAAGGCACGAGCTCTATGTGTATATTTGTCCTTCAAGTTGTGCTGAAAAAGGTCAACAGAAAAGAGAAAGACAAAATGAAAAAACAAAAAATGTACTTGGACTTCAAGAAAAATTCTTGACAAAGTACGAAAAAACAGAAGTAAGGAAAAAACATGTAAAATCAATTAAAATGGATAATCATTCAGGAAAAGCAAATTTCGATCTACCAAATGTTAAAAATACAAATTTGGTTTAAGGATTGATATTTGACTATTGACGTCAGCAGCCTTCGATGGCTGCGAGTGTAAGACGGCAAAACTATCTGAGGAGATCGAGTGGTTGCGATCGAAACATGTCATAGTAACCTGCCGGCCAGGGTTCAACCCCTAGCCACGTCAAGAATGAAAGATTATCAATAACAATTTTGATTAATTTTCATGTTGTAAAATTCCTTTCTTCACAAAAATAATTTAATAAAAATTAAATTTCATGAACTTAAGCCTAATTAAAAATATTAAATATTATCTAAATACTTTACAAGATTTTTTTCGTCTTTAAGTAATTTCAGGGAGGATTTTTTTTTAACATATCGCTCATTTGCTGCAAGACCGGCATAACTTAAAAAATTAAATTTTGGAGTTTGGGATGCAGAATTGTTCGCTTTGTTTTTCTTTATATTGTGTATTAAATTCATCTCTATATCTTTTATACTTTACCAGTTTGAAGAGAATGTGTCTTCTTTTTTTCTAAGTAGTTAGAGCAAATCAAAAACTTTTAATGCGTTTATCTCGAATTGGATTCTGAGTTAAGCCGGTCGTGCAGCAAATGAGCGATATGGTAAGTTTCAAGGACTGAAATTTGTGTGTATGTATATTAAAAATTCGAGTTCTTAAATAGAAAATGAAAGAAAACCAAAAAGAGTCAAGCGGCTTGGCAAAGCCAAAAAAAGAGGTTAGGAAGTTGGTACTTATTCTCTACTTGTTGTACTTATTTCTAGAAATGTCATATATTTTAAGTGCAGCCTTAAATATTGTTGTACACAGAAACAACGAATAAAAAAAATTATTTGTCTAACGGATCCTGTTATAAGTATAAGGTTTTAATAAAAAAACACATTGAGGAATTATAACAACATTGAAAAAATTTACAAAAGTACCAAGGGTTTATCTTGTTTACCTACTTTCAGTTTTAAGTGCAACGCCAAGTATCTACTTTCAGTCTACTCTGCATCATTTAACACCTAAATATCCCCAACCTCTACATAAGCCTTGGCTTGCCTTAAATAAATTTGTTCACACTTGTTGAACAAAAGTAATTTCCTTAAAAATTGGTATCCAGAAATATTTTATTCAAAATTACATGTCGTTTAAACTGTATCCCACATCAAATGGTGCTTTAGACAACATGGAGAACCCCAACGTAATATATAAAACAAGTTGTTTTGGATATGATGGAGACGTATGCGATCCAGTTAGTCTTGCTACAATTAAAGGTAAACTAAAAATAGGAATAGCTGAACACAGATCTGATCTACGTAATATCTATAAGACATTGACAAACAAAACGACACTTGTAGCGCAATGTGCAGAGAACCGACATAACCCTGACGCTGATATTGTGGAAATTCTACAGGGAGAGTCAAAATGCAACAAACGGTATGCTTTTGGGATGCTACATATATTGTTTACATACCAAGAGAGAGAGTGAGAGAGGAATAAGTTACAAAACCAGTATTGTTAATTAAGCTAATTATTGGCTAGAGTTTAGCTATTTTCAACTTGTTTAGCCGTACACATATTTTTGGCCGTATTTCTATTAAAATAATAATTTTTATTTTCTTATAAAAATTTATAAAAGTTAAACAAACATTATTAACAATTTAAATGCATTTAATTTAAACCACAGCTTTTACAGATGTTAAAAATTGCTACAAACGATGATGATTTCAAAATAAAAGAACAGTATTCCAATATTAAATTTATTAAAAATGTATCAGACAGAATTTGCTTTAAAGTTGCTCTCACGGTTTTGACTAGAGTAAAAAAACAGCAGTTACATTTGTGGACCTAACAGCTGCTTATGATACCGTATGGAAAAAGGGCCTCATCCTCAAACTGACCAAAGTTATCCCATGCAGTAGAATTTGCGACATTATCCTGAACATGCTCAGCGATCGGCTTTTTAACGTTTTCCTAAACGACAGCCAAAGTACCACCCGAAAGCTCAACAATGGCTTACCACAGGGTTCCGTTCTAGCCCCGGTTCTCTTTAACCTCTACATCAGTGATCTTCCGACCTACCGACCTACTTAAAATAGCATCATACTGCAGCAAATGGAGACATAAGCCAAGTCCTACGATGACCGAAGTATGCTGCTTCCTCCTCACCCATAGAGATGCTGATAGGAAGCTATCAATACGTTTTAATGGTACCACCCTTTCACACAATTTTTACCCGAAATATATAACCCTAGACAGAACGTTAACGCATAGAAGTCACCTAGATAAAACCGCTCAGAAAATAAAGTCGAGAAATAACATCATGCAGTAGCGTTAGTCTACTCGACTGACGAATACGGCGCTCCAATATGGTTGAACAGCCACCACGTAAAAAGAATAAACACGCAATTAAACACTACGATGCGAATAACATCTGGCATACTAAAAGCTACACCTGTCGAATGGCTGCCAATGTTAGCAAACCTCTGCCCCCTTGACCTAAGACGAAAGCAATCACTTCTTCGGGAGTACACCAAAATCAGCACAAACCCGCACATCCCACTCAACTCTGACCTTTCCACTCAATACGATGCAAGATTAATATCTAAAAATCCACCTCTGCTCTTGGCTAAAAAACAACGTGACAATAACTTTGATTTAAACTCCACATGGTCATCGCAGTGGAAGGACTCGGGACGAAGCAGTCCCTTATTCAACCCAGACTTTAGGACCACCGATTTTGATCTTCCACGCAAAATCTGGTGTAATTTAAACCGCTTACGCACATCTACTGCCAGAACTATGGATTCCCTAACCAAGTGACACCTTGCTAATGACGCCAGCTGTCCATGCGGCCATCCTTTACAAACAGTCGACCATATAATTCAAAATTGCCCACTCCTGTAATTTCCACGAAACACTGAAGAAATCAAGAACCTAAAAGTCATGTCCTGGCTAAATTCTCTAAACTTGTAAAATAAATTTATTATCAACATTTTTAATTTTTCGAATTTATTCTATGAGCTAAATTTCAGTTATGTATTTTATAAAGCTTTTTTGTAATAGTTCTATTCCTTCAATTTTTCAGAAATGACTTTATACACTACTAATAATTGTAAATTTTTCTGTACATTCAATATACCTCATTGCTTTCCAAAGGAAGGCTAAGGTAAAATGTAAAAAGAAAATACAATATAATAGTCTGGTAGTGTATAAAGTCATTTCTGAAAAATTGAAGGAATAGAACTATTACAAAAAAGCTTTATAAAATACATAACTGAAATTTAGCTCATAGAATAAATTCGAAAAATTAAAAATGTTGAATATAATATAAAGTAACCTTCGGAAGGAAATAATTCCCAGTTTCTATTTAAAAAAAATAGATACATATACATTAGGGCGGGTCGATTTGTATGGATGAAAAAAAAAATTTTAAATCGTATAGCAAAAACGTAATCTACATAAAATTCTAAGAAAATTCTCCGAAGAAATGATGGGTCTAAAAAAAATCCTTATCCGCGCCTCTCGACTAGAAAATTTTTTTTAATGTAAAAAAAATTTGTATTGAAAAAAATATAAACTATATATATATATATATATATATATATTTTATTCAAAAAATTCGATTTCTTTTTGGTAAAAGCTATTTTATGAAAAAAGAAAAATAATTTTTTGCAAAGGCGGGCATATAAATTTTCAAGTCGAGAGGCGCGGACTAGGATTTTATGTTAGACCCATGGTTTCTTCGGAGAATTTTTTTAGAATTTTATGTAGATTACGTTTTTGCTATACGATTAAAAAAAAAAAAAAATCGACCCGCTCTAATATACATAATTATATTTTCTCTGTATTTTAAATCCATACGCTAAATAATAAAAATAAAAAATCCACCAAATTTCATCCAATCGTCTCCAAAATTGCAACCTGTACTTTGCGCACAACGTTTATGTGGGCAGTCCAGCCGGATGGGTGAACATTGTTAGATTTATTCAGAAAGTGATTCTGAAACTCAGAATCTGAGTTCATCGATATACTGAAAGATCTGTCTTGGACCAGGTGTTACAGACATTAGCACAAACTCATAATACCCTTTCTACGATTGTGATGTGGGTATAATAATTTCTTAAAAAACACAAAAAACTTTTTTCTTAGAGTTTAAAAGTGAACTAAAAACCAAAATGAAGACAAGAAAATTACATGATAAAATCTACACCAAACACGTGACCAACAGCATAATCGTCGTCATAACGTTGACATATTATCGAGTTGGTTAAATCGCCATCAACATCCATCAGACGCAGCGACAACTAAAACAAAGTTTTAGCAATAGCAGCAGAACTAGCAACAACAGCAAGATTAAAAAATCACATAATTTCGTCTTTTGTACGCGTCAGCATTTTTACAGCGAGCGCTGTTAGAATAGAGCAGCAAACAAACAGTCACTGATGGATGACGCGTTTGTCGTTGTAGTCTTCATCATCAGCATCTCTGGCACGTATTTTACTTTGATGTAGATTTCTGCTTGATAGCTTTGCACAGCAATATTTTTTTGTTGTTGCTGTTTCTGAATCGTTTTTTTTTTTGGTTTAAAGTGCATGTTGTAGGTACCTACTTTTGATTTTTACTTCTTATTTCGTTTGTTTTCTTTTACATCTGTCTTTTTAGATAAAAGCGTTCTTTTTTTCTGTTGTTTTGATTTGTTGCGGTTAGTAATTTGTTTCTTAATACCGGGTCCTGTTGAGGGACATGGCTTATCAATCGCTAAGGTTAAACAGAATCTCGGTGCCAGAAAAAAATGGGTATAAAAAGCTCATTATAAGAGTTAAATTGCTTATAACCCAGTTAACATGAGAGTATTTTTGGGAATGTTTTAAAAGTTGCTAAACGAAATTGAAAGTGTGACCTATTAATGAAAGATAAAAGGAAAATAAGCAAATAAAGACGTTTCCAAATGTAGGTCAAAATAAGTTTTGAAGGCATCATCTGTTATTACTGGCCCTTGAGAAAATGATGACAAAAAATAATTATGTATATTAAGGAATAAAGATACATGGCGTCTTAACAAGAAATAGTCGTCTTGACACAGAAAAAAATTAAAAATTGTCTCTATTTACCAAATTCATAGAATCTGGAAACCAAGTTATTGATTTTGCACTAGGGATGCCAAACGGGAAATCCCGAATTCCGGGATTTTTCGGGATTGACAAAACCGAATCCCGGGATTTTTAATATATCAACTTTTTGTTTTTATTGAATTTTTATACTCTAAAAAAAAAAAAAATAAAATATTAAAAATTATATTTCAGTTGCATTTTTCATTTTTATAATTCTAATTTTTCTTTTTTATAAATATATACATAAATATATATTATATATGGAGAGTTCAAAGCTAAACCGAACCAAGTCAAAAACTGGTGTGAAATTCGCAAAGCTTAACTCTATCGAGTTCTGTAACGGACTAAATCAAAGAGTTTTTTGTTCCAAAGGTAACGGTTATAAACCCACGTCAATGGCTCCAGAAATTAATGGAAATTCACTTACTCAAACTCAAAATATTATCGAATTTTCATTTTTGACTTGGTTCGCTTCAGCTCCGAGCCCTCCATATATAATACCTTTTGAAAATTCATAAATAAATAAAAAAAGTGTTGTTTATTTAAAAAAAATCTCGAATAATCCCGGGATACAGAAATCCTGGGATTTCGGGATCCGGATTTCAAAATCCCGAATCCCGGGATTTTCTAAAATCAATCCCGATTGGCATCCCTATTTTACCAATTACCAAAATGATTATAAAGATTACTAAGAATTGTAAAAATTAAAATTGGAGGCCTCGGAGCTGAACTGAACCAAGTCATACAATAAAATACATATATGTATTTTAAAACTGGGGTCTAATCACCGCATACGATATCGAGCAAAATTGATCGGAATTATTTATTTTGGTATCATGAAACTGGATATCGAATGAAAATTATGGAATTTGAAATAATAGCATTCGTTATCGAGTAACTCGACATTACATTTATGAAGTTTTCATTCGATACGTCAGTGTCTGTCGTATGCAAAAACATTTGATAGTTTATTCGATACGATAGTATCGAATGCGGTGCTTAGACCCCTGGATCGAAATTCTCCGCAAAGCTTTATGCTTTCCGGTTCTGTAACGAACTAAATCAAATTGTGTTTCGTTTCTAATAGACGGTAATAAACCTTAGTCAATGGCTTCAGAAACTAATGCCAGTTCACTTAATCAAATTCAAAATATTTTCGAATTTTCTTTTTCGACTTGGTTCGCTTCAGCTCTGAGCCGTGCAATTGTGAATATTTTTTTTAATGAATTCTATTTTCAATTTTAATTAAAAATATGATCAAAAAACTTTGATGTTTCAAACAATAATTGGGGCATTCACAAGTTGTGCTATTATGTTATACTGTCATAATGTTCTTACATTTTACAATGGTTTAAATATATTGTTGTTGTTTTGTAAACAAAAAGTGTCTTAAATTAATAGAACTTTGCTTCCTATGTTCATTCTGCTGTCGTAATTAATCAGAAGAGATTAGTGCTGTTAGTTTTTGTAGCCGTCGCCGTTGATGGTATAGTTTTATCCGGCTAACAACCGTATTTCACCTGCGACTATCAATTTTTGCAACAAGTCACTTGCAAACAAAATAAAATTTATTTGTGATTTGCGTCTGAAGAATGGAAAATAGTCAGGTAAGGATCTAATTTAATTGTTTAATTCATGGATTAGAACTAAAAAATTTTTTATTTTAGGTTAATATTAATATTTTTATATTTGTTTTAAATGAGCTAATTTAAATTAAAAATAGCGCACTAAATTATGAGGGGTTGTTCACAACAATCGTACTTTTTCATGTTAGTACCAAATGTGTTAATTGATTTAATTAAAGAAAGCTCAGGGTTTGACAATTCCCCACAGCAATTCTTCTTCAAGTTTAAATTATTTTATTTTAAACGAAAAAATTATTTTAGTTTTTTTTGTTATTTAATTAATATTTTAATTAAAAATTTATTTCAAAACAACTCAAATGTTTATTAAAGCAAAATTATATTTTTAATTTTCCTTCAACAAAAAATAATTGATTCAATTATCCATTAATTAAATTGAAGTAAAACAACAAAAGAGGCAAAAGAATACATAATTTGTTGAAGTAAAATTGCGCGAGAAGTTTAAATAAAAACTGAAAAGACTTTTTCAAGAGAAAACATTGCGTTTGAGAAAGTGGTCTTGGTACTATTTTTTATTAAATGAAATGTTTACTGGGCTATCACCTTAGTTAAAAGTTAATTTTTTCCCACCAAGTTGTTCGTACTTGAATTGTGCCAGCAGCATTGGATATATGACACCCTTTTCGTGTTAACGAAATAAGATTTATTTTTTATTTTGCCCTTTACAAGCATTTTTCTTTTAACACTTTTTTACATTTTTAAAATTTTTATGTTGACAATCATTTTTTTTTTATTGTTTAAAGAAAAAACTTGAACAGAAACCAGCAGCCGGACGTTCAGTGTTCAAGTGGAAATCAGTAAAAAAAACATCAGGGCAAATGTTTGTAAGTCATTTAATTCGTCTTCATCTTGAGTAATACAATAAATCATTTTACGTAATATGCATTTTAAATGAATTCAACATAATTTAATAAACCTGAACTACTAACTAAATAAATTGCTTTTTATTGTTTCAGTTTAATATGAAAATTTCTTACATCTTCTGGAAGCCAAAAATGTGTGCAAATTTACCTGTGTTATTGAATTTTCCATTTCGGGCAACAAATTAATATTCTACTTTTTTGTTTTAAAGAAAATAATTGACAGTATTTATGTACTGAAATAGACAAGGTACATATTGATTTATGTTTGCATTAATAAAAATTTTTAAGTTTGCAATATTTTATAAATACAGTACTTTTCGCTTATAGTCACATCCTTTAGTTGCAACCATACCGTGGACTATATCACTAATGTGACTATAAGGCTAATTCACATGTATGCCACTATGACGCATATAACCGAATTCGAATATAATCAAGTTATGTGAATATAGAAAATAAAAAATTCATATAAATTACACCGACATCAGGCTTATGGTTTTACAACAGAGTTGCATACTGTATAAAAAATAGTCAAAATAATAACAAGATATTTCATAGCTGATACCAACGGTAAGAACTAATTTTTTAGAAAGCATAAAATAAATGTTGCCATATGAATTAAAAGTTAAATGTTGTTTCCTTGAATTCAAAGATGCTTTTTAAATTCTTAAGCTATAAATTTTTAAATAATAAATAAACAATCAGGGTTTAATGTTTCTTCTAAATTTGGAAAATTTTACCCTGCACCAATTGGCAGAAACTTAATTTAAAAAACTATGAACATTATTTAAAATTTTGTTTGCATAATCATATAAATACTTTTTATACCCTCCACCACAATTAGTTGTGAAGAGGGTATACTAAGTTTGTCATTCCGTGTGAAACTTTATTATTATTCATCTCAGACCCCATAAGGTATATATTCTGGGTCCTTGAGTAATACTAAGTCGATTTAGCCATGTTCGTCTGTCCGTCTGTCCAACTGACCGTCTGTCCGTCTGTTGAAAACACGCTCACTTTCGAAAACTTAAAAGAAATAAACAAACTTGGTGTCAAATTGCTTGTAGTTATCCTAAGCAGTTTGGGATTGAAATCCAGCAAAATCGGTTCAGTAGGATCAGAGCTATGAAAAAAAGAGGAACCACCACCTAAAAAAAATTTATAATTTTGTTAAAAAGACTAACATAAATGGTGGAAAAATAAACAGAATGACTTAAGCTTCTGCCAAAATACCCTAGGCCCCATATAAACCCTTCTTCCGGAAAACAGTTTAATACGCATAAAACCGTAAATAATAATGCTATCATATCAAATTTGGCACGTCCCAGTTTTATAGGACTAGAAAGGACACTGTGCAATTTCGTGAAGATCGGCCCACTCTGGTAAAATAATTAAATACGCCTAAAACCGTGTCAGATATAGATATTGCGGCAAACTTTCTTCCCGCTTAGCTTCATATGGCCAACAAAAAATGTTTTGCAATTTTGTGATATACGTTCCATAATTTACCTTAGATCCGATTTTAGCAGCCTTCTGAAATTCACTGCAAACGCAAAAAGTAATTGCTCCGCTGTATTGAAAGTTATGTTTTTCAATACCAGATATCACTCTGCAGAATTTTGGGATGATTGGTTCATAGCTTAGTATGGCTCCTGAAAATCATTTAAGTTCGGCTTAAACTGTTACGAATCATGATATTTTACTCAAGCTAGTAAAAATTGCTAAAAAAAGTCATAAAACTTTCTGATTGTTAGTCAATTATTTAATATGTGTCTAAACCGCAACCAATTTTAATGCAGATGTCTGTTTTTATAAAGATAAATTAATAATAAATAGACATCATATAGATATTACTCCTAAAACATTCGAACTGTCGGTGGAGGGTATCAAAGATTCGGCACAGCCGAATATGTCACTCTAACTAATTGATGTTATCAAAAGTAAACCTTTGTCTGCTAAAAAGCTTTTGTACATGGAAAATTATGTCTCAAAGTCAACCGAAGTTAAAGCATACTTGAATGATGCCAATTCATTTGGAGAATATTAGTTTTCTACTTCAGATCCTACACTTGATTCCAGATCCAAAGTAGTTGAAATTTGTTTTTTTTTTTTGAAATCCAAATTTTTTTGCAAAACGTTTTGGATTTTTTTTTTGATTTGTCGGGCTATTCTTGCTTTCATATTGTTAATTTTAATTTCTGCCTTATCAAAATATTTGAGTTGACTTTTAAGTGAACTAAGTCCCCTTAATCGAGTTAGTGTTTTACCAATATATCCGAAGTAAAATACAAATGCTTATTGACTTTTGATGTTATTTAAATTTAATATTTCTTTTACTTTTTTAATTGCATAAGCATCGGTAGTAACAAATTGTTCAATAACATTCTTAAATTGCTCAAAGTGTTTTGAAAAGTATTCTTAAGCATCTAGCCAGGTTCCCCTTCTTGTTAATACTGGCTGCGGTAGTAATGATACCAAGGGATACATATCATTAAAAATTGCAACTCGTGAAGGAGTCTTTAAAAATATCTTTTTTCCAAGTAACATTTTACAGTTCAACCATGTTAGGTGCCTCATCGGTTAAAAATTGAAGGAATATTTTGTCGAAATCTTGAAAATCTTGTATTTTTAAAATTTTTTTAGGAAGATTTGTTTTTATACAATTTGGATTTTTTTTGAAAAACTTATCTTTATACCCACACCACAATAGTGGAGAGGGTATTATGCATTTGTGCTGATGTGTGTAACGCCTTAAAATATTGGTCCTATACCCACCTTAAAGTATACCGATCGACTCAGAATCTGAGTAGAACTAACGATGTCCGTCCGGCAGGCTGGCTGGCTGACTGGCTGGCTGTCCATGTAACCTTGTGCGCAAAGTACAGGTCGCAATTTTGAAGATAATTTGATAGCATTTAGGACATAGGTTCTTATTGGCACAAGGACCAAGCCTATTGAAAATGGGCCAACTCGTGACCACGAGGGAAGATAGGGGGAAATTTCTTCCTCTCAGAAACTATCAAACCGATTTTAATGAAATTTAAAACATAGATAGATCCATATCGATTTGGACACATTAGCTATACAGTTTTTCAAAAATATGACCACAACGGGAGGTAGGGGAAAATTTCTGCCTCTCACAAACTTTTAAACCGGTTTTAATGACTTTTACAAACATAGATAAATCCATATTTATATGGACATATAAGCATGATGTGTTTTTTAATACTGTGGTGTAGGGTATCATATAGTCGGGCTTGACCGACTATACTTTCTTACTTGTTTTATAATATGGAAATTTAAAAATACAAAAAGCATGCATTTGCATGGAAATCGCGTCCCTACTTATTACTTATTGGTGTTAGCAAAATTTATTCCTAGTAGCTTGGATAGCTATTTTATCAATCTTTATTTTTTTAAGCGGGAAAAGTTGTACAACAATTTTCGTTTTTTGTATGCCAGAATTTGGTTTCGACTGTAGTTTTTAAACCGTGGATTAAAGCAAATCTAGAGATATTGAAGTATGAAAACAGTATAAGCAAAATTCCGACCAGGGACTCATTTTACAAACAAATTCTGTTTGAGTATTAAAGTTATAATCGTAACCAGCACGTTTGATTAAAGATTTTTTTCCAATAATTTATTAAAGTTATTTACTGCCTGGCCTACAATGTCGACAAGAACATTTCCTTCGCATATTTATATTGAAAACAATAATAAAAAACTTAAATTTGTTTTTGTTTTCAATATAAATATGCGGAAGTACTGTTCTTGTCGACATTGTGTGCCAGACAGATCATTTAAATTTGGATATTTTAATAAGCCTAATTTTTATCAAATTTAATTTTCATTAAATTATTTTTATGAAGAAAAGCAATCGTCAATGGCTGTGAGTGTTAAACGGCAAAACCCTCTGAAGAGTTTGAGTGGTTGCAATTAAAACATGTAAGGGCCGTGAAAGCCTGGGATGGATTCCTGTGGCTTTCAAGATTGAAAAATTGTTAATAAATTTTAATTAATTTTAAGTTGTAAAATTCCTTTCCTCATAAAAATCATTTAATGAAAATTAAATTTGATGAACTTTTTTAGCCTTATAAAAATATCAAAATTTGGATTAAAAACCATAGACAGTTCAACAAATAACCAAAATACTAATTATTTTTAAAAGCTAAGGCACGAGCACTATGTATACATATGTCCTTCAAGTTGTGCTGAAAAAAGTCAACAAGAAAAAGAAAGACAAAAAAATAAAAAAAATAGTAAAATTTTCTTTGGACTTCAAGAAGAATTCTTGAAAAAAGTACGAAAAAACAGAAGTAAGGAAGAACTTGTTAATCATTTAAAAATAGATAATCATTCAAAGCAAATTTCGATCTACCAAAGGTTAAATACAATTTGGTTTAAAGATTGATGTTTGACTTTTGACTGCCAGCAGTTAAGCGGCAAAACCCTTTGAAGTGGATGCAATTGAAACTTGTAAGGTTAACTAACCTGTTTGTGAAAGCCTAGTTCGATTCCTGCGGCAATCAAGAATAAAAACATAATTTCATGTTGTAAAGTTCCTATCTTAATAAAAATATTTTAATAAAAATGAAATTTGATGAACTTTAACCTAATTAAAATATCAAAATTTGGATTAAAAACCATAGACAGTTTAACGAAATAACCACAATACTAATTTTTGTTATTTCATTTATTGTTAAAAATTTACAGTTTTAGTTCTCAAAACTCAGAATCCAGATCATGTTTTTAATTTTCTTAAAACAAATTTGGAAAATATTTCGCAATATTGAAGATTGAATAAATTTGGATGTTGAGCCCTAACCGCGAAAATAATGTAAGCGCCAAAAATAAAATTTTACAGTAGAGTGTTTTCTTTATTTTATTTCATATAAATTTTGTATGAAATTTGTCGCTTACGATAAAATTGTTCTTGATATAAAATCGTAACGGTACCTTATGTGACCATGACATTTAAGAAGATGATGCAAGTGTTGCCAATAAACTGATATATCAAAATTGCAAATGATGTCGCTGACGTAATTTTCGCGGTTAGGGTTTGATATATAGATTGTAGATCTCAGATGCTTCTATTTAAAACCTTTTATTTATATTAAACTGCGGAACAGTCATTTTGCGGTCCGGAATTTGATTGCAAATTTTTTCTTATTTGAATTTAAATTCAATAAAGATTTAATAAATAAAAAAAAAAAATCACTGATTTAAAATCTAATCTCCATTTTTCTCTAGTAGCTCTACTTTTCGAGATTTACCGCTATGTCCAAAATTAAGGCACTTTCCCTACATATATTGGAATAACTTGAAGACGGTTGACCATATTCAGTTAACAAAAAAATCCGAAACTCGGCAACAGTATTATCTTCAAGCCGTGCTTACATTGTTTTTAATCTTTTGTTCTTTAAAAAATCATAAATATTAAAATGCGAAGAAATTCAAAGTTTTGGTCTAAAAACATTAAGCTTACCAGAATTTCGAATGAAATGAGGTGTGTTTCATTGTAATCGGTGCACAACTTTCGATTTTATTCCCAATTGACTGAGTAAAAATTTGCAATCAAATTCTAGACCGCACAAAAAAAGTTCAAATTTCTTTTAAAATGTTATAAATAATACCCACAATGTTTAGATTATTTTATTATTATTTGTTTTCGCCCGAAAATCTTTAAATCTACATTTTTATATTTTAGGGGCCTAAAATCTGCACTTCTGGTAACAGTGACTGTAGAGCGCTGTACAGTGGGGGATTTTGGAAAAAAGAATGGAAATAATTCTGGATTGTTTAAACTGTTAGTACGATTGAAAACAAATTTCAGGTGGCAATCAAAGAATTGCAGTTGAGTTTAAGTTTTGGATTTGGGGTCTATAGACCCATCCGATGCGGTGTCATAGGTTCCTAAAGTAGGGTACCTCGGGTATTACAAAAATTAAATACTTTTCAGAATTCTCTATTTTAGTCCAATTTTAAAAATGTTCAGCAACAAGAATAATTTTTTTCTTATAGTTTAGAAAATATCCGACTTGAAAATTAAAACTTGCTAATTTGGACCTACCTTGATCTAGTATTTTGCAAACATAAGGCTCAAATTTATCATGAATTGTTTGAAATTTTTTTTTGTGAATTACTAGCAAATTGTGGAAAAAATCTTTTGTTATTAAAAAGTTTTATGCATTTAAAGTTTAAATTCTGAAATTTTTTCCATTTTGTTAGTTCCAACTTTTGGACTGGTATGCCTTAATTTGAGTCCTGAGTCGTCTTGAAAAGAACGGGGCAAGAATAACACAGTTTTAGTTATCATCTACAACCCCTTTAAGACATTGTGATCTCCAAGGCGTATTATACAAAAATTCAACAGGACAAGTTTCACTAGACATACCTGTAATTTCAGTTAATAATAATTACATACAATATTTGTGATTACACACAGATTGGTAGCACTGCAGTGCATGCGCTTTTAAATATTCTAGCTCTACTATTTCTTTCCTAGTGCTGATTTACACACATCAAGGTTACCAGATCAGTTTTTGCTTAGTTTTCATTTGAGAATGCGTTTTTTTTTTTTTTTTTTGATACAAGAAAATAAAGAGTACGACCAAGTCTGTGTCCCTTTTCCATTGTCTTTTTCCCTTTCTTCTTAATACTCAAGATTTTCCAAAATAAACCTAATGCGTATGAGTCAGGGCTGACCAAAATTCTAAAAACATTTCTTCGCTTTGCAAAAGCAAATCTTCTGCTTCTTTACACATACAAGCGTAAGAACTATTGAACATGTTTTGTCCTCCACTGTTTTAAACACACCCATGTTATACCGTTTAAAACTTATTGTTTGCAAACTAAGTCAATAATCATTTAGTCCGGAACTTGAACAGTTTGTGTAAACAATTTTAATGAAAACCTTTTATATCCATTGTTGTTGTGTCATGACTTTCAAAATACCATTTAATTGGTACCCTTAACCCAAAAACTAAATTACAGGGAATACAAAAATATCCATTTTACATTCAAATGGTTAAGTACACACAATTTAAGAGGATGAAACTTGTTTCATTACAACAATTTCTTATCTGAATATAATCAATAAAAATATAACAATTAAATTGTACAAATTGTTTAAATTTTATATTATCATTAAATTATTGAAGATTAAAATGATTTTGTAAATGGTCTGACAACAAAACGAGTAGTAATAAAAATTAAATCTCATCATCAATTGTTAACAACCCTACTGGCCTACACCAATTTTATTTTTTTTTGCCAATTCAAAAATTTAAGTAATAAAAAAAATTCATAATTTTAGTACTTAAAATTTATATAATAAAATATTTGTTGCCAAACTAAAATTTTAGAAGAATTGGCAAAAATAAGATCTATCGGGTTTTTTAATAATCAAATATGTTAAGTCCAATAAGGCCCATTTTCACAAATTAACGATAGCTTAAGGTAGGATAATGTCGGACGGGTAAGAAGTGTCCCATTATTAAAACTTTACTTTAACCTAAAGTCCATCCTACCTGATAGTTTGAAGTTAACTTGTAGTAATGGAACGGCAGACAAAGTCCTTACTTGAGCTATCGGTTAGTTGTTAAAACGGGTTATTTGATCAAATTTAATTAATTAACTTTCCAAAAGAGTTTTCTCATGTTTCAGTGAAGAACATGAAGGAGTGAAGTTAAAAATTTGCGGGAACACAAATTGTTTTATGAATTGTGTATACATTAAATTCTTCCCAAATATTAACTGTCCAGAATGGCCTAAAAAGGCTCTAGCGGCCGATTGTAGCCTGCATATATGTTCGATGTAAATTCTGTTGTACACTCCAAGTCCATAAGGAGAAGAATGGTGATTGAATTCGGAGGAACATGAGCACTGGCACCAAAAACTACAGCACGTCTGATTATGAATTTAAGCAAACGTTACGCTAGCCGCCCTATGCTCCACTGGGAGTTAAAAATACATACCATCTGCCGTTTTCATAAAAAATAAAACAAGTTTGAAATGTCTTTTTAGGCAAAATTTTCATTCAAATTTTTCTTAAAATACATTTCAAATCTATTTTAATTGTTTATGAATACGGCAGATAGTATGTATGTACACATGTCGACCCTGCATAAGACCTGGGATCAAGTGTCTCGACTATTATGGTGACTTATGGGTGACACTGTCAGTAAAGCGTTTACAATTCTATCTGCATCTGCGAAAAAAGAGACATTCAGGTATGTGATGGAAATCGACATGATTTTAAATCGCCAATATCCTTTACGGTTTATTCAAGAGTTCTATTACATTTTCTTTTTATTATTATTTTATTATTTATCGTTACCTGCACTCGTAAAGGAGCTAAGTCCAATATAATAAATTTTACAGGAGAGGAAAAAAACTTCCCAAAATCTAAAGCTCTCAATATTTTTTAAATCTGTAAATGTAGTTTCGTTTTATTGCCGACTCTTTTTTGACATGCATGACATAAGGAACTAAAAATTATGGATTTTTGTTTTACAAAGATTTTTAGCAACTTTTCTGATAAATATTTAGTACTTTTAATGTGGACTTAGCACTTTTTCTTTCGGTTGTTTTGAGTTTTATATAACATAGCTTATATGTATATAACGAACAACAAAATATGTAAGAGGGGTCTTAATGCTGGCTCCGTGCAATAACTCCCAGGTGCAATAAGTCCCAGTGCAATAACTCCCAATGAATTAAATCCCAAAATAAATGAAATAAGTCCCAAACTGGAAAAAAGAAATAAATCCCAAAAAAAATTTAAATAATTTCCAAGTCTTAAATGAAACAAACCCCAACTTTTGGGAGTTATTTCATAATGATATAACTCCTAAAGACATTAATGAAATAACTTCCAAAAACAGTCCATCGAAAAGAAATGAAATAAGACCCAAAAAAATTAAACAACTTCCAAAGAAAGTTATTATAGATGTATTCGTTTCACTTGAATATTTACATATAAGGTTACCACCGCCTGCAGTTTAAGCACGCCAGGTACAAGGATTACCTCCTCTATGGTATAACAAACATCGGCTTCGCTAACTAAAGCAAACACCGGCTTCGCTAACTAAAGCGTCTCTGCATAGCCGGCCTTCGGCCGTGCGCAAGGATTTTATACTCTATGGTATAACAAACACTGGCTTCGCTAACTAAAGCTTCTCTGCATAGCCGGTAATTTTATGGTTACCGGCTATGCAATTGCAATTAGCAAAATTTTCTTCTTTGATAAACTTAAGTCATTGTATTCAAATAGTTTGAAATATCCCGTTGTAAATACCGTTTAAAATTTTAAACAATTTTAAGAAATTGCAAATAATTGAAAATTAAAAAACTCCCACAAAAAATTAAATAACTCCCACAGCAAATGAAATAACACCGAAAACCAAAATAAAATGAAACAACTTCCACGTTAATTTTTTCGGGGACTTATTTCATTTGGATTTTATTTCATTATGAAATAACTCCTAGGCAAAAAATGAAATAACTTCCAAAAAAATGAAATCAAACCGAGAGGGCTGGGAGCTATTTCATAATGAAATTACTCACACATTTGTATGAAAAATTTTTGGGTCTAATTTCATTTTTTTCTTGGGACTTATTGCACCTGGGAGTTATTGCACGGAGCCTTAATGCTTACAGATCATCGCTACGTAGGAACGCAGATGGATAAACATATCAGTGGTGGTACCTATTTGTACATATGAATGCTGAATATGGTAGAAGGCAATGAGGCTCGCAAGTCGAATAAACCTACTGCCTAAGGCTCAGAGGTGTGCTTTGATTGGCCTGACATGAACCATGCGAAGCAAGAATGATAAAAACAAGATTACGCATTGCGCATGTTTACAAAATATAACTGTTTAATATGACGTCACATCAGAACTTTATACACATGTTTGTTTGCTTGTGTTTCTATATTTAATCTGTACTTATACGCTGATGTAACGTAGATGCGCAGAAACATTTAATTTTTTAAAGCTGAATGCGTTATCTTGTTTTCTTAGTATCATGCATGCGAAGTACTTCTCATGCAGCCTGAAATGTTTTTCTGCATCTTCTCCCTATCGAGTATGTGAAGGGAATATCAGAAAGAAGTCTTCTTAGACTGACAAAATGGGTATGTTAGGAAATTTCGCGATTGGTCGCTTGCGGATCACGGATTGCGTGGAAACTAGAGTCGACTTTGTGCTTTTGCCGATGGTGTAATTACTATTATCTAGGCAGAGCTGGTAAGGTGCCGGGTTCTGTCTTAAGGATATAGATATTTAGTCCAACTATGCACAAAAATTCCCAGGGAGTTTTTCTTTTTCCCATTTTTATAACTAATTTAACATAGGAAAAATGGAAGAAGGGAGAAAACTTAAGGGACATTTTTATTTACAATTGGACTGATTAAAAGGTCATATGGGTTTCCTTGCGACTGTAGTGAATTTTTAGTAGAGGTTCTAGGAATTTTGAAAGTAGAATTAACAGGGGATAACATTATGGGAGGCTCAAAGATCACTATATATGTGAATATCCAGGCGGCTCTTATGGCCTTAACAGGCAGTTTTTTAATTCCAATCAATTTGATGGTTCTAGAAGATCTCTAAGGGTAATCTTAGGGTACACAGAAAAAAATTATTTTTCCAATTCAAACAAAAAATTTGTAGAATCAAACAATTTTTTGTCTGAAATCGGTCCTAAAAACAAATTTGCATATTCAAACAATTTATTTGCATTTTATTTACTAAAAAAAAACACTGATTTTTTCAAACAAATAATTTAACTGAATCAAACAAAAAGTTTACTGAAATTTCAAAATCAAAAAAAAAAAAAAAAAATTTTCACAAGCAATGACGCGCACACAAGTAAGCACTGTATGAGAAGATGAAGGCAGAGCAGAGCCGCCGGCTGGCTTTGAGACACATTTTTTGTTGGAATAATTTTTGAACGAAGTCTTATTTATACACACAGCACAATGTTTTTCTTCTCATCACTCACTGTTGCTGGATCCTTTCGTATGCTTAAGAAGAAATGTAACCAAAAACGGCAGCAGACCGACTCGATATGTTTTTCGTCATCATTATATTTTTGTATTTGATGTATTTAACTTAACAGTTTAAAAAAAATGAATACGGGATTTTGTTTCTTATAATGTTGTTTCTGTTGTTTAAAAAGAGTGAGACGTTTTTTACCTGCGATTGTTTTTTTATAGTTGCACTTTTTTAAAGCGTCCAAAAATAGACTGTATGTGTTTTTTGTTGTTATTCTTATATTTCACATAAAGAAGTGTTGCTTACGATCAAATAAGAAAATGCAAAAAGACGACAACATTAAAGAGCGTTAAATATTTCATACAAAATTATGAAAACTTGACACCAATAACGCGTTTATCATATTTTTGAAGAGTTGTCCACATTTTTGTTGGTTAAATAAAAATCAAACAAAAATATTCATTGAATCAGTAAAAAAATTTATGGATACCGGGTTACTGCAACAACACCTGTAATGAAATAGACGATGAGTTGGCGAAACTGGGTCCAGAATTGGGGAATACTGACTGTGTGGATTCATTTTGGGAAGAGAACGGAATGGGTTCTTAGCTCCACATATGGCAATGTAGAAAGCAGGGATAAAAGTTTGTATGTGCTGCATTACCCTTCTATTTACGTATGAACAATTTATAGAATCTTTTGCTCAACAGTTACTTAACGTTGAATTAATACATTTAGACTAGAACTATTCAAATGTAACAGTGAATCTATTCTTCCAATATTGATTTATCCCACGGGGAATAAAAAGTTCTGTTCAAACTAAAGTAAAAAACAGTCATAGCTACTGTTATAAATGTTTTTTTCTTTAATACAATCAAATTATAAATATGTGGTGTATAAAAATATTTCTCATAAATTACCCAAATTTTGGTAATTTTTATTACACAAAGCGTCTGTATTGTTATTAATAATAAATTATTCAAAAATTATATTGAAAATTGGCTTTTTTAGCAAATGAAACAGAAGTCCCACAATTATTACCATCTATGTCAAGTTGATCGACAAATACTGGAACAATTATTTAATTTGTTTGTTTAACTTTGCTGATCTCGCATAAATTATAAAAATTATTGTTACTGTTCAAAGTTTCCTTAAAAGCGGAAGCAATAACATAAATTTAGCAATAATTTGGGAGATTTAAAACAACATCAAAAATTATTAAAACGAAAAAAATAAACAGAGTCGTTTCATCGACAAATTATTGTCGCTTAAGGCTTGTTTGTTAAATCAATTGAGATCTGTCTGTGTTTTTTTATATTTTTACTTGATATAATTTTTTTTTTATTTTTTTGTGAATTAATTATAGAAACATCACGTTCAAATGTTTTGATGTCATTTAACAAACAAAAAAATGGAATCTTTAACATAAATATAAACAATTTGTTAACATGATAAAACAAAATTTGAACAAATCAACACGTCAAATTCAGATTCAAATAAGTGCTCTTACAAGTAGATACAATATGTGTATATAGGATACCTTTTATTTTCGATTTTTTGTTTGTTTTCTGACGTAACTCAATCAACTTTCAACACTTAAAGTCATATTTTATTTAAATTTTTTTTTTGCTCTTTTCGGGACTTTTGTTGAAATGCTTAAAAGCATTTTTTTATAAATTCCCTCATAATTTTATTTTGTTGTGATTTTTTTGTAAGAAGAATTTGCTTGACATTTCCCACTACCAGTTATCACACCCTAATTACAGACTCGTATTCGGTTATTTATTGTGTGAGAGGAAAAAAAAAAACAAGAGAGACCGAGTATTTGATTCATATTCCTTTCATCACTCGCTTACTCATTAACGGGTATTCGATTATAAATGTGTATTATGATGAGAATGTATAACAAAAGTTTATGCCGCCAAATTAAAAATGTATCTTTTGTATTTGCCAAGATCAAATTTAATGGACACTTCGTGCCTTGAGGTTTTAATAATTAATTAGAAACCTTTTTTTTTTTAATGCACAGAGAAAACCATAAAATTTATTACGAATTGTCTTACATTAATACTTATAATATTTAAAATATTGAGTAGGAATACTTCACTGATTTCTCTTGTTTTCTATATTTTCTGAATTTACTAGATTCAAAAATAATTTATATATTATTTAATAAATTTATGTTTTAAGTGTACAAAGCGGCTCGTATTTTCTTTTATATCAAATACAAGCTTTACCTTCAGCCAAGTGTAAGGCTGCGTTTACAAATGATCCTATTAAAGGCTTATGATGGTCGTTCCATCGTGTAGGTGATCTTCCTCTTTTCTTTAACCATGTTTTTTTGTATCCAATTGTGACCGTGAGTAGATAAGAAAAGTGATTTATTATGAAAATTCAATGCGCAAACCAGAATATTATTACAAGGCCAAAATATAATACCTATTGAGCTAAGTTGATGCTTTATACGAGGGCGGCTAAACAAGTCCGTGACTACAGTTAATTTCGCTCCTGTCAACACTCATCTGTCAGTGGACTCATTTCAAAACTAAGTGATACATTTTTCTAAATTACAATGGAGCATAATAATAGTTACGTTTTACACTCAACACTAATGTGTATTTAGCTTGTTAAATATTGGGTGTTAAATTTGTACTAACAAGCGATATTCATCACGGTTGTAGCAATTTTTAACATTGAATTTTCTTTGAAATCCAATAAGCGTTAACAGCACTGATTTGCAATAATTTTAGTCAGCTGCTGTATAAAAATGTTGTCCCAAAAAGCATTATTAAATAAAAGTAAAACAAACGAAAACCAAAAACTTTTTGTATCCATCACAATATAACCTAAAAACACAATATAACACAAATTGTACACAAACACAAGAAAAATGTTAGTGCTGGTTCACACAGGTCAAGTTTGTCTCGTCAAGTCTTGAGCATTTAGGAGAGAAGGGAATGCCATTTCTTTTCCCCTCTATCCTAAAAACTCAGGACCTGACGAGTCAAACTTGACATGTGTGAACCGTCACTTAATAAAAAAATACTTGCTTGCATAAAAAAGTACTTTACGCAGATGCAAAAAGGGGTATTATCTAACACTCAATTATTACTGGGGGTAAGAAATGGAACAAATTTGTCATTTATTTTTGCAACATGTCTAGAAAGGAAAACGACAACTTTTCACATTTTTGCATATATTTTTAGAATAAAACTAAAACCCGCGCGAATGGTAGCACACATGGAACATTATTGTCAGAAAAGAAAACACCATTAAGTCTGTGTGTGCCAGACTTCCTCCGCCCTATTCTCCCAGAGATTTGACTCCAGCGATGAAATTATCTCTCAACAAATAACACAGCCCGACAAAATTAAAAAAATATTTTTGCTTCTTTGAATTTATCAACTGATTCTAGTTAATTTGGGAGTTTTTTTTTTTGGCAATAACTATAACAGTAAATAAAAAATTTTGATAAAAAAAAAATTTTGGGAAAAACAATTTGGGTAATTGGTGTAATTGGAGGTCATAAGTGGAGGGTATATAAAGTTATATCATGAAAACTAGAGCTGATAGAGACAAACTGATTACAGTTTTGAATTCAGCGCACCCAAATTAGCTAGAATCTGTTGATAAATTCAAAGAAGCAAATTGAGTGTTGGCCTGTGTAATATTTTGTTGACCTCGAAAAATCCCTTTTTTTTTGGGAAGAGATACAAAGAAGACTAAGTTGAAAAATATTATGTGTTTTTTCTAACCTAAAGAGGGACGGGCTTTTTAACCCGTCCTTGTATATTATTGTATCCAAAGGGTGTTTTATTATAACCTTCACCACGATTAGTTGTGAATAGGGTATACTAAGTTTTTCATTCCATTTTAAAATGTTTATTCAACATCTCCGACCCCATAAAGTATATATCTGTGGCTTGGTGCTAAAAGGGCCAATGTTAATAGTTTGCTGTTTCGAGTTAATCGTATAATTATGTGTATTATTTTACTCTCTTTTATTTTTCTGTATCAGCCAATGTCTAAGTTAACCCAGAACAGTTTAATGAGATTTTTTCGACATTGGCTGATACTGAAAAATAAAAGAGAGTAAAATAATACACACAATGAAACGATTATCTCCAAACAGCAAAATATTGACATTGGAGCTTTAAGCACCAAGCCACAGATATAATCTGGATCCTTGAGTAGTTCTAAGTCGATTTAGCCATGTCCGTCTGTTGAAAGCACGCTTACTTTCTAAAAACTCAAAAGAAATGCACAAACCTTGTGCTAAATTGCTTCCAGTTATCCTAAGCAGTTTGGGATTGAAAATCGGCTCAGTAGGATCAAAGCTATGAATCAAAATGTAGAGCCACCATCTTAAAAAATTGATAATTTTGTTACAAAAACTAACATAAATGATGAACCAATGCACGGAATGATATAAGATTATGCAAACGTCCGTTTTATTCGACGGAAAATTACACTGTAAAATTTCATGAAGATAATTTACCATAAGCCCCATATAAATTCTACTCCCGGAAAAGAGTTTATTATATATATAGATTTATGGAGACAAGAGTCTATTTCGGCAAGAAGTTTTTTTAGGGAACGGTTCTTACCATTTTCATAGGCTTCGTTCTTATGGCAATTTTATTCAATTATTTTATTTAACAATTTATTTTACAGTAGAATCCGCAAAGCTTTAATGCTGGTCTGCAAATAATTTTTATCAAACTATCAACAAAATTGCAACTTACAATTTTTGTTTGGTATACTAAAAGATAAGTCTATATATATTTACCCAGTGACTAATATTCCGAGTACTAAGAATTGTAAGTGGAATTGTAACACAGAGTATGCTTTCACTTACTTCATATTGTACAATGTACATGAAACAGTACTACAGGCAGAGAGGAAGTAAGCTAATCGTGGTATAGAATTGAGTGTAACACACTTTCTCTGAAATACGTATGCTATACTTTGTGTGTACGGGGTACTCGGAAGTGTATATACGTTTTTCGTTTACTTTCTCGTACACTTTGTGGGTTGATGGTAAGCAATGAAAAAGCGGCCATGTTCTATATAAAAGTAAACGAAAAACGTATATACACTTCCGAGTACCCCGTACACACAAAGTATAGCATACGTATTTCAGTACGTATAACACACGTGCGTCACTGGGTATGCATATTGCGCATATCAGCACAAACGTGTAGTATTGCTTTCTCCTTAATTTTTCGATTGTATAAAATTTGTCTGTTTAAAATAACATTTATCATTAATTACAACCTTTGAATTGTGCAGGGCAAGTTAAATGTAGATGGTGATATGGAAGCAATACAGTTAGGTATACAGTAGGGAGATCGATTATTCGACTTTTTTCAGAAACCGGTTTTCGAATAGTCTAAATAGTTGCTATTTAAAAAGCCGGTTTTGTTAAAGCATTAAAAAAATAACCTGGTAATCGGCTTTAATACGAATAAATAAAAACACAAAAATCAAATTAGTTATTGAAATAAGTGGTACATTTATATAAAAGCAAATCGATTCAAAAATGCAAGGAACAACAAAATACATAGATGACTTACTGCATATTTCACGATGTCACTCGAACGTTTTCGATCGCACAGGTAATTTGTGTGTAAGAAAACGTTCGAGTGACATCGTGAAATCGGCAATTAGAATTTTTGATGAACTTTGGTTTTAAAAAATTATAGGAATTTAATAAATTTTTAATTTGAGATATTCTCCCATTCTTATTTTAAACTAGCTTACCGCCTCGGCTTAGCTCGGAAGCATTTTAATAATGAGAAGTGAAAAGGAGTCAGTGTGCTAAAAATTTAGTTGTGCGGTTTTCTCGTTTAATTTTCTCTTAAAATCGCTACTATCCAGGAAGAAATTAAAAAGTATTCAGAAATACATAGATAAACTAATGGTCCATCCCAACTACCTCGCTCGGGATCTAAAAAAGATCCGACATTTTGAGCCTTGCAGGCTTTTTTGACACTTGAATGCAATTAATTAGCGGCTACATTGGTAACGGCTAACAAATACAAATAAGAATTAGGATTAAGGTTTGAATACTATTGCAATTTTCGACAAGAAAGATTCAATAAAAAAAATGAAATTTTCTCTTACTTATAAATATAAGAAGTGGAAAGAAGGCAAAATATTTTAGCGTTTCCCCTTAAATTAAGTGCAAAGTAGGCAAATCGCTCCAGCCGTTCTCACTTGATGCGATTTTATATATATTCATGGCTTAATATAAAAAGGTTTAGCTCCATTTTTTTTAAAATAGCTTTTTGTGTTTATTCTGGTAGAAAAATACCACATGTGTCTTGTTTTGAAATTTTTAGGGGCTGTAGTATAAACATTGTTGTATCTTTTTTATAAAAATTGCATTACAATTTTTGTATCTAAAATTTTCCCCTGTTTACGGAAAAAATCGAGTTGGGCCTTTTTTATATTTAGCCATCGATATGTAGATTTGTGTTAATTTGCTGGTGGTAAAGCATACCTATGTGCATCAGTAAACTTAAACCATATTTTTGAAAAGTTACAAACAAATCCTCTTAGATTTTGTAGACCAAAAAAAAAAATATTAAAAATTTGGATTTAAAACCAAAATTTAAAACGTTACATGACATTGATAAATAAAACTGGTGAGTTTTTTCCATACGGTTGATTCCGTCGGAATTTTGTAGTTTTAAGCATGAAGATATGCTAGAAATACTAAAGATTTTTTTTGTGTCTTAACGGGCATTCCGTCCTCGGAAACACAACGTGCTACTTTTTTACCCCATGATTCATTTTTGGCCGCGAATTTAGTAAAGTATTATTTGCCGTCTCCTTAGAACTTCTTAGAACGGCGCACGTGTCAAGCTTGTGGGGTAATTGAAGGTGATTAATAAGTCGTGACTTCGAAGGACTTTTGAAACTTATCATTTTAGGGCACTTCAAGCACTTTTGTCTTTTAAATGCTTAAACGGAATGCTCTCACACAAATTTCAATTTACCTTTTTAACTGAACATTATTTTCTTTTGTAGTATTTTGAATTGTTTTTCGTTTTTTTACTAGAACACATGCTTTTATAACGATTTGTATTTACGTCGTTTATAATGTTTTATTAATTTTACAATTTGTATTACAATTTGTATTTACAATTTGTATTACATTTTTCATTAAAAGTTTAAGTTTGAAAAATATTACAATTAGAAATAAAGGAAAATTAATATATATTATACATTATTAAAATTACCGGGTTATTTTACCGGCTTATTCCATATTCGAAAAAAAACATTTTAAAATAATCGGCTTGGGTAAAACTAAAGGAACCGGTTAAAATCGATCGAATAGTAACCCTAGTGTATATATATATATATATATATATATATAGAAACTAGCTCACCCGGTAGACGTTGTCATGTCCAAATTAGGAAAAATGTTTGCGTTCGATTTTTAAAATCCGTTAAAAAGATTCGAACATGTGAAAGAAAAATTAGTCAAATCGATGGACCCGTTTTCTGATTTAAGATAAATCGAAAAAAGTGGGCGTAAAAGTAGGCGTGGTACATGTTTCTTTCGATGAAAACGTAAAATGGATTAATACGAACATTTCAAAGAAAAGTTAGTCAAATCGATGGAGCCGTTTTTTGATTTTAGGTAAATCGAAAAAAGTGGGCGGGACAAATTTTTCTTTCCGTAAAAACCTAAGTTGGACCATGACAATCATATAAAAGAAAAAATCATCCAAATCACTCAAGCCGTTCTCAAGTTATGCGCCTAATAGAAAAAGTGGGCGTAAAAGTAGGTGTGGTAAATTTTTCTTTCGATCAAAACTTAAAATGGATTAATACGAACATTTGTCAAATCGATCGAGCCTTTTTCTGATTTTAGGTAATTCGAAAAAAGTGGGCGTAGAAGTGGGTGGGGCAAAATTTTCTTTTCGTATAAATCTAAGTTGGACCATGGCGATCATTTTAAAGAAAAAATCGTCACAATTATATAGATGTCATTGGTGGTGCAATATGAAAATTGGATTTTGCCACGCCCCTGCCTGCAGACCGAAAATAAAAAATCAGACTTCACAGTGTCACCCGCAAGAATATTCTGAAGATTTCTTAAAAATTTTATCAAAATCGGCCCAGCCGTTTTGGAGTCCATACGTTACATACATACATACACACATCCTATTTTATATATATAGATAGATAGATAGATAGATAGATAGATAGATAGATATATAGGTAGATAGAATAATTAATTATATAGAGAGGCAGTTCAACCAGGGGGCAAATTACATCATTCAATATCGATCGAAATTATAATACAATTTAAATGGAAATTTCGATCGATATCGAATTCAAAATAATTTCTATATTTTTTTTGGCTTCTCTACGGAAAAGAGTCAAGAGTAATGGACTTATCAATAAGTAAAACTTAAGCGTTTTAAAGAGTTTCTACCCGTTGTGTGTAGCGCACAAATGCACCTGTAAAGTAATTTGTCGTTGAATATTAAAATGCAAACGTTAATATAATCGATGTATGGTTACCAATTATTTGGTACTCTATAAAAATAGAAATAATTTCTATTAATACCTAGAACATTCAAAGAAACTTCATAAAGAGTTTAAATTCTTCTGCATCTTTATTTTTAGCAAGGAATGTCTTTTTGATTGAATTAATGAATAATAGATAAAATATGTGTTCTAGGAGCTTATCTATGAATAAAATCTTTGGTCGCTAACCCCTAAATTACTTGCAAAATTAATATTCCCATACTGTCACGCATTTTACGATAAACTTAACATACTTCCCCTATCATTTGACTGTAATCCAAACCAACAATTTATAATACACGGTGTGTTATTTTAAATCTGAGAGCAAAACGAAGAGATTTTGTGCATATGATTAAATAATGTTTATTTTATTTTAAATAATTTTATTTAAGTTCTGGAGTGAACTAAATGAAGATGAAGAAGAAGAAGCCTTTTTCGCTGCTGTTTTTTTTTTTTTTTTTTTTTTTTGTTAAAAATTCCGTCTGTATTTTCGTAGTACTACAATAATAATAATAATGATGACGATGATAATTATGATGTTGTTGATGTGGATAATGATGAGGTAAATGTTGCTACAAGTTTACAAAAATATAAAATTTTTGCTTTATATTTATATTTTTTTCGTTCGCTTTTTTTTTAAACGGTTTGGCGGTGTTTGTTGAGACGGGATTCGTTTTGATTTTTGTTAAAACTATAAAAGCAAAGGTATGAGCAAAATTTAAATTAAACAGTTGCCGCAAGATCACCCAGTAACAAACGAATTTATAAAACCACCCATTCCTTAGAATAAGGAGTACAACAGAATAAAGACCATCAAAGGAATATTTAAGTGAATTTATTTGAATTTTTTTGTTAAAAACGTAAAAAAAGTATTACCAGAAAATGATGACAGAAACAATTTATAAGTTCATCTTTTTGCTTAAAATATCAGTGTGTTTAACACAAGCAGTTTTAGTTAAAAATCAAGTGCCTCCTTACCAGAGTAATAGCAATTATCAACAAAATTCTTTGGAGGAGCCAAGATTTCCTTCACGTTCTAATTCAGCTGTGAAGGAAAAATATTCTGTTAATTATGATCCAGTGAGTGATTTGGGCAATCATGTTTTGGATAGTTTTGATCATCGTTATCCTGATGGCAGTTATGAGTTTCGCTATGAACTGGCTGATGGTCAGGCTCGCTACGAAAGAGGATATTTTATTAAAGTGAATAAACACAAGTCATTGGTGGTGGTGGGCTACTATTCGTATCGCATGCCTGATGGAAAGTTCATAACGGTATTCTATAATGCTGATCGTTATGGTTATAGACAAAATCAAGGTAAGAGAATAGTGATATGAAGAAGTGAATATTGACATTACTTTCCGCCAAGAGTAAAACTTTAGGGGCAGAAGCCTTTTAACTAAGTGTTAAGATTCACTTAAACTGGATGTCACCTTCTCGCGTTCTGTGCGTTTGAGACTTTCTTAACCTTGTTTCAAGACGCATGCATGCGAGGCATAAGCAAAGTAGAAAGTAATCCTACATCATGCTTTTAACACGTATATGCATTTAACGCGTGTGCTCTCTAAAGCCTAAATTACACGGAATGTGAAAATCCACATGCGCATTTGATTCTGAGATAATCTCGACCTCATCACACGAAAGCCAATGGCAATTGTGGCTTTGTAATAACGCCAGAACTACATGTACCACAGGCTTTTCACATTCCATGTACTCTAGGCTTAACTTGTCAATACAGTTTTACATTAATTCAAGCTTTATGCGTATTGAGGTTACACACTACTCTTAATTTACATTTCCTTAAGATGCAGTTAATGCTTCAATCTTATCTGTGGCTGAAAATGTAGATGAATATCGCAGCTAACCAGATAAGGGATAAGCCTGGCAAATTAAATTATGTTTGGTTAAGAATTAATCTTATAATGTCCAACAGAAATTTGGCTAACAATAGATATCACCCAAAAATGATTTATTATATGATCCACATAGTTATTTTCTAAATCTGCCACCTGACATAATCTTGAACATTTGATAGTTGCTTTTTAAAAAAACATTTAAAACAATTGAATAAGACAAATCCACATTTTGTTTAATGTTTAAAACACTTTGCCAAAAATAAATTTTTAAATTTAAAACAAATATTAACAATAATTTTTTCGCAGCCATTACTCGTGATACTCTTCCCGATTTGCCACGTACCATTGAAGTTCCTGAAATCAGAGAAGTAGAGTCAGAGGACATTGATATAACAACAAGCAAACAATCCACCAATAATCACATTTTCAATACCACCAAACGTAATCGTATCTAATTGATCAGAAATTATAATATCGTTTTTCTTGGTATATTTACAGTCAGTATTTAAAGTTAAAATAAGAAAATATTTATTTTTGGGAAATATTTTGAACAAATTTAACAACAAAATGTATAAATTTAAAAATAAAGTTATTTCATTATTAATGACAATCAACATATCAGAAGTTTTGTTTGTATTTCATTAAAATAAACAAGTTCGTCTTAAAGGTAATAAATACGAGATAATTTTAAAATTTCGTTGATATAAATCAAGAGGAATACAGAAATAAAAATACAAAGATAATGTATCAGGAAAACGTTAAATGGACAATTAAGTAAATATTGTAAGTCTGACATTTGGCAAAATGTATTAGAGTTGAGTTATTTTAGTGATATTATTTTAAGAATTTTTTACAGCACAATAACATTTACTGCACAAATTGTTAACTATAATACAGAAAATTTAATTCTGTTTCCAGCCAGATTCATAATTAAAACAACGTTTCTACTGGGTGTTCACATTCAACATTTTTTTTACATACACATGCATTTTCAGTCCAGAACATTTGCAAATTTCACCCCGATCAATTGTACGCAGTAATTATTATTTTTAAACAATTTGTTCAAAGTTTCAATTCAAATCTAAATAAAAACCAGTAAGAAAGTAAAATCGGTCAAGGCTGGCCATATCATACAATTCACAACAACACTTAGGGCCATTATTACAACTTGAAGTTAGCTAAAGTTAAGATTAAATTGACAGATAATAATGTGTTATCTGTCAAAAAGCGTCTGTTAACTGTCGGATAACAGCTAACGCCAAGTTATAATAATGGCCCGTAGAGACAAATTTTTATTTGGAACTCATGGGAAATAATGGATCCTCCAGACAGGGATGTTAGATGTGACGATTTTACGTCATTTTGACGATTTTTTACGATGAATTTACCAAAATGACGATTGACGATTTTTAATGGAGAGTCACTTAGGTTTTGACGATTTAATCCCGTCAATAATTTTATTTTAAACTTTAATCTGGCATCAATTTAATAACACTTCAATCTGGCAAGTAAAGTTTGTTCTTAGGTTGTATATGTGTGTAGAGGCGAATATATATCTACACTAGCGGACCCGACGAACTTCGCCTCGTCCCAACTGAACGCCTTCAGACAAGCTTTAGAGTAATAATACAACACAAATATTTCAATTTGCAATGTGATTTATTTGAATGGAATCAGTAGAGAGCGATTTGATGAACAATGTTTTTCGAATTGTTTTCCGGCGCAACAAAAAATAACGAAGACGGTTTTCCAACACGCGAACATGCAACGTACAGCTGGCCGTGCGGAAAACAGGGAAATTCGAGATTAATCCCACGGACTTCTAGTGATTGGCTTTGCGATTTATTGATTGTCATTGCAAATGTCAATCGAACGGGGAACTGAATCCGTTTGAATTGGAATGGAAGGTCAGTTGGAATAATGGGAATTCGTGGGATAAGGACTTCCTCTCCTTTGAATTTGCCCTTGGTGATTGTCGCCTGAATCACATTGTTCATTAGCTTTTTGACGGACAACCGCGTACCGTTGCACATTTTTGGAGGATTGAGATTCCGCAACATGATTATGATCGATACCACCTTCAGCTGTAAATCATGCGGCGGAGTTCCTGGTACATCAAGCGAGTTCAAAAATTCCGACGGGTAGCTGGTCGGTTCGTTTTTTTCGGTCACGCAGTCAACAGATTTGTACGTATGCAGTTGTCCTGCGATTTGACTTTGAATAATTAAGTTTAAGCTATCGACGTCCTTATTCTTCGCTGCTAGTATTGCCCGTTCACGAATCCAATCGAGATTTTTGTAATTTTGTGCAATGCCAGGGAACACTTTGCTGATGAGTTCCTCCTTGGACGATGTGAATTCAAAAAAATTTTCAGGGAACGATATCAATCTATTCGAAACATCAACAGGAATTTTGCCGTTGCCAAGCTCCAACAGTTGACCCGAGAATTTAGCAGTCGATGGGTCGTTTTGCAACGCGACTATCATGTTTGTGGTCAATTGCAACTTCTGGAAGTGTCTCCACAAAGACGACGATTAGAGGCACGCGTTAAGTTCATCCGCAGCAGAAGATTTGGGGATGACAGGAAGTGTTTGACGAGAATCTCCGGACAGCAATATCAAAGCCCCACCAAATCGTCTTAAGTATTAAAAATTCTATATTTTTTGGTTTTTTATAATTTTATACTGAATTATTTTTTTATGTTTTAATAGAGTAATTAATCCGTGTTGATAAAAAAACGATTTTTTATATGACGATTTTTTGACGGGTTTTTTCAGAACTAAAGACGATTATGACGATTTTTTTTTTAAATTTTGACGATAATTCGAAAAAAAACATCTAACATCACTGCCTCCAGACCAAAATGTTATTATGAGGAAAAGATTTATGTAAAAGTTAAATGAACCGAAAATAATTTAGATATCTACATCTAAATGAGATTTTTTTCATTAAGTAATTTGAGGGAGAGGTCTCATATCTATGTTCAATATTTTGAGACGACGTAGTAGCTTTCGAAGTAACGGCATCGGAAGCTATATTCGGGAGTAGTATTTTTTTTTGTTGATTTACATTTCAATAAAATAAGTTTGGATCAAATGTTATTTAAATACCAACATAATAAGATGGTTTATGATCACAAAGTCTTTATTCTGGAAAGCAGATTGTATGAGGGCTGCATAAATTTAACGTAAATTACTATTGGTAGCGCAAATCTGCCGAGAGGGGTTTGAAAAGTTAGCTCGGGTTCCTGAAATATGGTCCCCTAAGGTTTTTGAATATTTTGAAAAGGCGTTTGGTAAAAGTCGAAAAAAAATATACTCAATGTACCCCAGAGCTAAAAGACTTTTTCAGATGTCTTCAGTAGAATTGAATGGCGATTCTGTTCTTAGAATATATTAACCCTCTAACACTCATTTTAAGGGGTAATTTTTGTCCTTTTTTAACTTCCCCATATATTTAATATTCGACAAATATTTAAATTTCTCTAGGGGTCTTATAAGACAATAAAAAATCGTGCAATTTATGTAAAACGAGGTTTCGAAAAATTCAGAAATTATCTCCTACTTGCAAACTTTAAGCAAAAATATCTCGGTAGTGTGATAGAAACGGCGAAATTCTGAGCACAGGTTCGGATTCAGCGCAACACAATGCTTAAACAAGTATACTCTAGTCCCTGACAATCGACTTTTTCCAAATCTTATTGGCCTGTATAATTATAAACAATATGTGCGTTCGTTTACTTTTCCAGTAAAATCCCGGCTAAATCCTGTAGGTGAGCAATATGAAAATTAGTGTACGCGAACGCATTTCAGTAAAATCCAGTAAAAATTTGTACAAATTTTGGGATAAACGAACGCAGCTTTTATTTACAATTTCTAACAAACTGTTGCTGAAGTAGACTCAATTTATAGCTGTACCTAAACAAAAGCAGCGCTCGTTTTCAAGTTGTCAAAAAATGTCATGCCCATATTATTTGTATAAACAATCCCTTAATAGCATGGCGTCAATGCTTTGCAATTGGAAAATCCAATTTTGACAGCGCGTTTAATAATGCAGTTGGCCGCTATTGTTAATAAATAATGGCAATTTACCTATTTTTAGGTCAATCTATTTATTCCATTTTTAATTTATGCATGTAGGTTTTATTAAACAAAAAAGTTAACACTACTGTTGGTGACAAAACGTTGACGTTCTTGTTAAGGTATGGCATAACAGCGTAAAAGCTAAGTGGAAGAAGACGTTCAGCCTTCCGCTCTTGTTAAGGTACGGCTGTTAGTTACATTTTTATTCAAAAAATTACAGTGAAATATATGACATAATTTGAGAAAGAAGGAAAAGCCAAATTGTTGCCTGCCATTGTGAATTAAGCATTAAGTTTGTTTTGATTAAATCTACTTTTAATTTCTTATTAACAATAAATTGTCAACAGTTTAATTTGCAAAAAGTTTATTAATGCAATAAATATGCTAACTTATATGACAACAATAACAAAAAAAAAAACTTTATTTTCATTAGCTACTATTTAACCCTTATCCTGTACTAAGAAAACAAACACATGTGGTATTTGTGGGTCAATAAAGAGAGTTCATCCATCATATATATATTTGTAATTTCGTTTATTTTTTTAAATTCAATTGCAAGTTTCGGAATGATTTTTACATGCTGTATTTTGTATTGATCAATAGTGTTGGGCAATGTTGACCCATACGCAGCGTTGCCAGAATAAAGATTTTATCTTATTTTTGAAGATTTGTTTATTTAGATAGACTTTTTTACCATCTTATTTATTAGAAATTAAATGGATTTAAAATGTATTTTTAGAAAGAGTTTTATGGAAAATATAACCGAAAACACAATTTAAACCTATAACCTAATTTTGCATAAATACCGCAATTATGTATTTCAATTTAAATAGTTTCCATAACAAGAAGTATGCACTTACAAATTAATAATTTTTACATTTTTGCTATTGTTAGATATACATATAAATATTTGAAGATTTTCCTTCCAAATCTTCTGGCAACGCTGCCCATACGCTTTTTTGCCGATACGATACCGATACTCAAAAGGAAATAGCGGTGATACCGATATCGATATGAATATAAAAAGAGAGATTTTAAATATTTAAAATTGCTATTTATAAAATTTTAAAAACAACGAATTCAATTTGAATTCATGGAAAAATTACCAAAAGTTAAATTACTTTTTAAACAAAAAAAAAAAAAAAAAAAAAGAAAGGAAAAGAAATGAAAGAGATTAATATTTAAAATTAATATTAATAAGATTTTTGTATTTTACAAATCCGTTTGAAGCAGACCTGCAGTGCAAAATAATCTCTCACATGCGACAGAACCCATTCCTGCGACATGCTTTTAAATTTTGGGTTTAATATTTCATTCGTAAGTAAGTCCCAATTTCCACAATGCAAGTCTTATTGATCAGCTTGCTACTTTGTAGCCGAGAGTGACGAAGGGAAAAGAAACGAGTACTCAGCTTGCTGTACTCGTCATATGCGTTTTGTTTGCTCATTCGTAATTTTTAGCAGGTCTATTTTGACAATTATCTTTCATATTTAATTTTGTTGTACAAAGTTAATTTCGTAGCGTGTGTGATTTTTTGTGTGTGTTGTATGTGCGAAATGTCAAAACGCACATATACATTCACACAAATGGAATAACAGATAAATAATAAGACTTGACTCGTGAAAACGCCGAAGCTGATTCAAAGAAGAAAATGTGATAAGTTTATCAATAATACTTGCATTGTGGAAATTGGGACTAAACAAGCGGAACTGCATTTCTAGAAAAAAAGGAAAATCTAAGATATCGTTACACTGTTTCTTTAGCTGAATCTTAGCGTTGTCCATCCAAGTTGAGCATTAGCCTACTCGAAATTTTCTTATATCATTTTCTCTAACGCTCCAAAGGTCAGTTCATGCATACTTATCAGAACCGTTACTACGTGTAGATGTGACCCTGTCTTCAACACTTGCGAAATGGTGAGTCAGAAGTTTTTTCAATCTATTGCAAAGAAGTTTTTTCAATCTATTGCTTTGAAGTTTTCATGATTTTTGTCTCAATTCATTGAAATTAGCGACTAAATGATTCGCCAATTTTTTGGTTCTGAACTATTCTACATTTCAGTTTATTCATTTACTGTATTTTTTCCTAATGTTCGAAGACTGTTAACTTGCGGAATAGCGTCAGACAATCACCCTTATCGTGGTTGGCGAATTTAAAATACGCCTGTTACTGATTAGAAATAGATTAAAGGAAATAAGTTTAAGTTCTCTTTAATCTAGCCGGATTTTTGGCCTGTGGCGGACAATTAAGAGGAAAATCGGGCGTGACAAAACTTAATTTTTTTGAATTTTATCTTATATTAAAACAACCCGCTTGACATAGGAAGCTGAAGATTGCCTAGCATAAAGGCCTAAAAATGAAGCATATCCTCAAGAAGTAGAATCAAAGATTTTTGGACTACGGGCGGAGAAATAAAAGGAAAAGGGGCGTAGCAAAATTGTGTTTTTTAACATTTCAGCTAATTTTGTTAATTTTATGTTACATTTTCAAGAGCTAAGTCCGCAAATCACGTCAAAATAAAAGTTATTCACGAAAATGGCAAGCAGGGAATGCTTCGTAAGGGCAGTTTAGAAGTATTCACAAAAAATATTGTGTATAAACAAATTTTTTTTTCGTTGTTTGTTGCATTCATTTCCCAGTAAAAACTTCGCCTACAAAATAATGTGTTAAGTAATCAGAAAAACATAAGAGCACTACTTACAATTCTACTGAAAGAACCCATGAATTTTACAAGGGATGTCCCAAAATGCACGCATTTAAAAGTAAGTCATTATTTTTTTTACCTACATACATCCAAAAAAAAAGTAGTTATAGAAGTATTTATATAACAAAGCTACTTAATAATGAGTTAAAGAAGTTATTAATTATGAAAAAGGAAGCGAAGTTTTTACTGGGTTGTACTGCATTACCCAGTAAAAACTTCGCCTACTTTTTCAAAATGAATAGCTTCTTTAACTCATTATTTTGTAGCTTTGTTCTATAACTGCAACTATAACAACTTCTATAACTACTTGTTTCTGGGTGTATGCAGGTACCCAGTAAAAACTTCGCTTACTTTTTCAAAATTAATAGCTTCTATAACTCATTATTTAGTAGCGTTTTCACTAATTGCTTCTATAACAACTTCTTTAACTACCTTTTTCTGGAAGTATTAAGGTAAAAAAAAATAATGACTTACGTTTGAATGCGTTCATTTTGGGACATCCCTTGTAAAATTTATTGGTTCTTTCAGTAGAATTGTAAGTCGTGCTTTAATGTTTTTCTGATTACTCAACACATTATTTTGTAGGCGAAGTTTTTACTGGGTAAAAGAGAAAAATAAATTTAAATTTTTTGTACTTTTTGTTAATTACCCAGGAAAAACTTTTTGATTTTTAGTAACAGGTGGAAGTTATTTCATACATTACCTGGTAAGTAGTTGTCATTACAATTGTCATTATTCTGAAAACTTCAATAAGTATTTACTAGTAATGACATCAGCAACTACTTCCCAGTAAAAAATGTGCTCCAAAAAGAGCAGGTTTTACGTATGAATTCATGCCTCAAATCGCTTCAAACCTGCTGATATGATGCCTGATTTTTGTATGGGGTGCAGGGATGTTAGATGTGACGATTTTACGTCATTTTGACGATTTTTTACGATGAATTTACCAAAACGACGATTTACGATTTTTAATGTAGAGTCACTTAGGTTTTGACGATTTAATGCCGTCAATAATTTTATTTTAAACTTTAATCTGGCATTAATTTAATAACACTTCAATCTGGCAAGTAAAGTTTGTTCTTAGGTTGTATATGTGTGTAGAGGCGAATATATATCTACACTAGCGCACCCGACGAACTTCGCCTCGTCCCAACTGAACGCCTTCAGACAAGCTTTAGAGTAATAATACAACACAAATATTTCAATTTTCAATGTGATTTATTTGAATGGAATCAGTAGAGAGCGATTTGATGAACAATGTTTTTCGATTTGTTTTCCGGCGCAAAAACAAATAACGAAGGCGGTTTCCCAACACGCGAACATGCAACGTACAGCTGACCGTGCGGAAAACAGGGAAATTCGAGATTAATCCCACAGACTTCTAGTGATTGGCTTTGCGATTTATTGATTGTCATTGCAAATGTCAATCGAACGGGGAACTGAATCCGTTTGAATTGGAATGGAAGGTCAGTTGGAATAATGGGAATTCGTGGGATAAGGACTTCCTCTCCTTTGAATTTGCCCTTGGTGATTGTCGCCTGAATCACATTGTTCATTAGCTTTTTGACGGACAACCGCGTACCGTTGCACATTTTTGGAGGATTGAGATTCCGCAACATCATTATGATCGTTACCACCTTCAGCTGTAAATTATGTGGCGGAGTTCCTGGTACATCAAGCGAGTTCAAAAATTCCGACGGGTCACGGTCACGCAGTCAACAGATTTGTACGTATGCAGTTGTCCTGCGATTTGATTTTGAATAATTAAGTTTAAGCTATCGACGTCCTTATTCTTCGCTGCTAGTATTGCCCGTTCACGAATCCAATCGAGATTTTTGTAATTTTGTGCAATGCCAGGAAACACTCTGCTGATGAGTTCCCCCTTGGACGATGTGAATTCAAAAAAATTTTCAGGGAACGATATCAATCTATTCGAAACATCAACAGGAATTTTGCCGTTGCCAAGCTCCAGCAGTTGTCCCGAGAATTTAGCAGTCGATGGGTCGTTTTGCAACGCGACTGTCATGTTTGTGGTCAATTGCAACTTCTGGAAGTGCCTCCACAAAGACGACGATTAGAGGCACGCGTTAAGTTCATCCGCAGCAGAAGATTTGGGGATGACAGGAAGTGTTTGACGAGAATCTCCGGAGAGCAATATCAAAGCCCCACCAAATCGTCTTAAGTATTAAAAATTCTATATTTTTTGGTTTTTTATAATTTTATTCTGAATTATTTTTTTATGTTTTAATAGAGTAATTAATCCGTGTTGATAAAAAAACGATTTTTTATATGACGATTTTTTGACGGTTTTTTCAGAACTAAAGACGATTATGACGATTTTTTTTTTAAAATTTTGACGATAATTCGAAAAAAAAACATCTAACATCACTGATGGGGTGTTCCCGGTTTGGAGGACTATTTTCTGCTCACAATAAGCGCTTATTTTAATATGCAAGCAAAGCACTCCTAAAGAGCTTTTTTTAAGGGCTAACTATAAACATATTCATTAATGTTTTGCTTTTACTTGTTTAAATGACATTTTTTATCATTTTCATAAACCTTAACATTTTTTTTATTTTTTCGCTTTAAAACCTTCTTCATTGTCAGCATTCATAATCATTTACTGCTGTATTAGAGCGCTTTTATTGAGGCGCTCGAGTATGCGCTTTTTCTTTTAAGTGCTTCAAAAAACTCGAATTTTTTTTACTGGGTTATTACTTCTGTTATTTTCACTACTGAATATTTGCTTACTGGTAACGTACTCAATAACTACTTGTTAGGTCTATTTGCTAGTGATTTTTGGCTTCTGGTAAGTGTATTGTAAGTACTTACAATTCAACTTACTAGAAGTTAAATAATTACTAGGTATTTTTTGACTTCTAGTAAGTGTATTTTGTAAGTACTGAATTCTTTGGACCCCTCGAACAAAAATAAGTAGTTATTCAGCCGAAAAAAAAGTAGTGTTTATTTTCTCCAACATTATTTGCTAGCTTACCAGGTAAGTAAAGTTTTTGCTGGGTAGTTATCAAGTTCATTTGTATTGTACTTTTCTTTGGATTATATTCGCATATTTGGAAAAAAAAGAACTTCTTAAAATTTAAAATATTAAGCCATAAAATCTCTTTTGGCGATTCTGCCCCATGAATAAAGAATAAGGGTTAAATACTTTATTTGAAGCCTCTTAAAAATGCCAGCAGCCCTGGTTGTTATGTCTGACTTTTTATTATCCTTTTTGCGCATTATTATACAACAACAGCAGTAGTAGCAATGACACTTAAATGAGACATTAAGGAGTCGCAACTGCACTGATAATTCTTAATCTGAAGTTGATGTATCTTTTTTTTCATTTCACTTCATAATGGGTATTTAACATAGAAACTAAACCTAAGTACACATATGATTTTAGCTACAGGCGTTAACTATGTTATTGCAGTTTAAGTTTTTTATAGAAAGATTTAAAATATCTTTTTAAATACTATTCTTGTTTAATGTTTAAAGATATTTTCTTTTTTGATTCTCTCTAAAACATTAAGCCAAGTCCATACTGGGCAATTAGAAACTAATTAAGTTGCAGCGTATTTTCTTAGATGATAATTAAATTTATTTGCTTTATGATGGTGGGAAGAGATGAAGCGATAATGTAAAAATTTTGTTAATAATTATATGTAATTAAAACGACATTAGGAAACAAAAACATTATGTTTTTCACTTAATGTAGTCTTTAATCATTATAACTTATAAAGTTGTTAATAGATTAGAAAAAAATCAAAATTGTTTCAAAATTAATTTTGAAGGAAAAATTTCTTTATATTACGACTTTGGATTAAAGCTTACAGTGTAACTGTATTTTGTTATACTTAAAAGGTTTTAATACGTGCTTTTAAGACATAAGAGTCAAATAAACCACACAAAAGGCTTGGCAAACACAAATTTTCTGTTTGCGACACAATTGATTATACATACAACAATTTTTGCTCGTTTTAAAATAATTATGATAGGAAAATTATGGTTAAAAATATTTAAAAAACGCATTTTTTTCCGTTTTCTACCATTTATTTATTACATTGAAAAAGTTTAATATATGCAGTTTACAGCGAAAAAACATATGTATATACCATTATCTGACAAATTACCAAACAGTCGCAGCCGTATTTTAAATCTGTCAAGTTAACAGTCTTCAAACATTATTTGGAAATACTATAAATGAATAATCTGAGGTGTAGAATAGTTCAGAGCCAAAAAATTGGTGACTCACCAATTTCAATAAATGAACGATTTGAGCCAAAAATCCCGAATATTTCAAAACAATAGATTAAAAAAAACTTCTTATTGAGCTACTAAAGATGACTCAGCATTCCGAAAGTGTTGAAGACACGGTCCCACCTACAGAAAATTTAAGAACATGGCGCAGAAATGAGTTCTGTCGCTTCTGAGAGACTATTGTGCACTGCAGGTCTTCTTCAAACTAATTTGCAAAATACACTTTTTTTTATTCAGTTCGTTGTCTTAAAAAACTTATTGACATCTATTTTAAATATTAATAATCTCTTGCACAGTAATTTTGTATGAAAAAGTCTACTCTTAATACATGACCTTTGTTAATTTTACCTTAAATTTTAATTATATATTCGAATCGGTATCGGTTTCGCCGATATTTCCTTTTAAGTATCGGTATCGTATCGGCCAAAAGGCGTGTCGTTACATCTCTTCTCTACATCTCTATATATCTAGGGCGAACAATCAGATGTAGAACAGTATAATATGGACTACGAGCTTACAAAGCTATTAAAAAGTCGTTTATTTCCAAAAAAAAATAAATCCTTAAGACATTATTGACAGATAAAGTTATTATCGGACTAACATTGGCCTTTGTATGTTTAAAGAATATCATACCTGCAGGCACACATTTTGCGGAAGTATTAACCCGTAATATAATTAATTTTGTGATCAGGGTTGCCGTTTGAAAAATTTTTATCCGACCAAAATTGTCTGCAAAACCTACCAAAATCTTTTGAAACCGACCAAATTTTGGAAATATTTAAAAACAATTATATCGTCATAAAAATGCAAAAGGGCCTATCATAATTAGAAGCGATACGACTGAGATTATAAAAACAGTTTTTCAGGATAGTGTCAATCATGCGTAATGTGGTAACGTTGTTATAATCACAATAGCTGCCTTTTTATTAAGTTATCTTTCTTTTTCTTAAAATGAATAAGGCCCTTTTGCATTTTATATGACGGTATGTAAGTATATGTATTTCTGATAAAAAGTATAATTTTTATTGGATAAAGCTATAAATCTATAGCAATTATGGTAAAAACGAAAAGTAAGTCTATGTGCACACCTATTAAATATTTAACGTCCTACACGTAACCCCTAGTTTTATTAAAAGTTTATTCGCTGGTAGCGTTTAACTTAAACAAAATGTATGTATATATACAAATTCATTTAATAACGCTTATAAACTGGAATAATTCATTGATCGTATGCAATAACACCTATAGACCACTAATAAGATATGAATCAAAATTTATTAACTTAAGTTTGTACAATTTAAAAAAAAAAGTATTAAACTTTATAAGACATAGGCTGAGCTCCAATACATCCTAATACCTTGCAGAGAACGTAAAAAATGTATCAAAGAGTTTAACAATGCATAGTTGGCTTATTGTACATGCGTTGATAACTTGCTCTGTTTTGGAACTCATCTTACAACATCTTCCTTATAAAGTCCATCTTGTATAAGAAACACCTAATACAGAACAGAATTCCTGAAATTCTTTTATTTACGTTATTCTTTTAGGACTATGTAAAAAAACTTTAAATATTACCACAAAGAACCTTAATATTTTTTGCATTACTAAGTAAGATTAACTGCCTGTTCATCTATTTCTGAACGAAGACATCGTTCGATTAACTTACATTTAAAACGAAAACAAATTATACAATATTGTCTTTGTTTTACATGTTATTTAAGCGAACGAAGTCTACGTTTGACATCGATGAAAAGGCTATAAGCTTACCAACAGTTCCAGTCATGGCGTGAGCGCCGTTTGTTGCCAATCCGATCAAATTTTGTATAGGAATATTGTTTGTTGATAAAAAGTTTTTTATAAGAATAAAAATTTAAACGGCATCTGACTTGGTAAGCTCGAATAATATGACAAAGCTATCCTTTATAAAACTAACACCGTCAAAGTAACTTGCTCCTAACGTAATATCAATCCCATATCCATAGTTTCATCAACAATCAAAAAAAAAAATGTTTCTGTTTGGTGAAAAAGCTATGAGAATTGTAATTGTCTGCTATCCGTCCAATTTTCTAAAACCGACCAAAATTAGGTTTGGCCTACCATCCGACCAAACCAAAAATATCCGACCAAATTTGGTCGGAAAAGACCATGTTCGGCAACCCTGATTGTGATCACGTTGTTTATTGTATCATTAAATCGTTTAATTTGCAATAATGCTCCTTCTGTAGAAAGCAACAACAAAATTATGAAATATTTTTGACTTTGCTTTTGATTTCAATGTAATTTTTGCCTTTGCGTCTTACACAATTAGAGCCTTAGTTTTTTACAAGTATCGTTGGTGCTTCGCAAAATAAAAGTTATTGAAGCAAAGCCGCGAATAACGTTCTAAAAGCCAATTTTTACTGTGAACTTTACTCTCTTACACTTACAACAGTGTGAAACATCAAATCAATTAAAATTATGCACCTAAATTTTTTAAAAATTTTTAATATATGCTATAAATTATTAATAAATATTCCTATGTTATACTATATATATGTATGTATTTTTAATGCGAACGAAAGCAATGTGACAATATCAGTTGATGAAAATTTGCCAAGCACACGCAGAAAAAAAATATGGTTGGGCATGGTTACGGCAACCACACTATGGTTATTGTAACAATATATTGTTGTCGTAAGTAGTATATTTAGGATGGTCCTACGGCACTTTTTCCATACAAATTTGGGAGCATGGTATAACCCAGCAAACAATCACTTGTTCCATACACATTTGGGAGCATGGTATAACCCAGCAAACAATTTCATGTAAAAACTATCCTCTATATATCCCTATGTATCCCCTTCCTATCTTGGAGGCGATATCGTAGTGAGCATTCGCTATCAAGATTTTATTTTCACCCTACAGTCGGTTGGTTAACTTAATAAGTTCATCGATTTGCAAGCTCCACCACTTTTATTGTCTGTGTATGTTTGTGTGTGCGTAAATGTGACCGTCTGGCAACCCTATGCGGGCTCTTTGTTAGGTGTTCGTAAAGAGTAGGGTGTGTCTGTGTATGTTTGTGTGTGCGTAAATGTGACCGTCTGGCAACCCTATGCGGGCTCTTTGTTAGGTGTTCGTAAAGAGTAGGGTGTGCATGTGTGTAAATGTAACCATCTGGCAACCCTATGCGGGGTCTTTGTCAGATGTTCGTAAAGAGTAGGGTGTGTGTAGATACAACCATGTCGAATGGTCTTTTTTATGTAATATGAAACTTTTTTATTTTTCAAATGAGTTGTACATACGTGACAAATTTAAGTTTCATAAAGTCTCAAAATTCTTGGAAATACAAAGAAATTTGAGTATTAGTTGAGCAGATGTGTAGGTATTTAGAATTCTTAAAAAAACAAAACAAAAATAACTAAATAAATATTTTATAGAATCAGCTAATTGCTCCTTTTCATAATTATCTTTTTTATGTAATATAAAACCTTTTTATTTTTTTCAAATGAATTCTACATTTATTCGTAATAAATTTATTTTATGTTTGTAATATGATTTCATAAAAAAAGAAACTATGTTTATGAATTAGAAAATAAAACAAATAGTTTGATATATGTATGTATGTATATGTTTACATTTTATTAAAAATACAATTTTTACATTTAGTTAAATTATATACATTATTATTATAATATTCCATGATTTCTTTAGCTTCTTCTATGACAGTTTCTTTTGTTTTCTTAAAGCGGGAGCAGGAACAAGTATCTGGACCACACGTATTATTTTCATATGACCAAGCACAATTATTGTAATGTTCCCCATATCGATTAGTTATTGTATGAAATTTGTTTCTATCCTCCAGATATGATTTAATGTTCATAATTTTATTTTTATGTTTATCAGAAATAACGTTAGAAAATTTTTTTAAAAAAGTATAAATCTCTTTGATAATCATTGTTGAATATGTTACTGTATACCTATATGTAATGTTTGTGAATAATCATTAATATTGATTGCTCTTCTATTTATATAATTTTAACTACGTTCGAAGTGGACTTGTTTCAAAGTCACTATTTCTATCATTAAAGTATATGAAGAGTAATTTCACAATATTATGAAATTTATAAAAATACTTACTTACTTATAATATTAATAAACAAACAAAATAAATAAAAACAAAAGATTTTTAATAGAAAAAATTATATATATTTATTTATTTATTTTATTTCTATTTTACATTAGTTTTTTTATTTCATTTGTAAGTGGTATGTATTCGAACATTTTATCATGTATAATTAAACAATATGCGGCCGTATTAGCTGGAATGTTTGTTAAAGTTTTCATCTCAATGCGAATATCGATTGGTCCAGTTTTGACTGATTCATTTTGATGAGTCACATCTAACACAATTAAAGGAGCATCGGATTTAAATTGTTCTCGTGTTAGTAATGGTTGTGGATGACGTAAATAATAGCTTTGTTGGAACTTCAAATACATTTCGTATAGTAGAGCAAAACGATTTCTATCAAATTTGAGATTTAGATCATCATATGGATAAGTATCAGAATTTAGATAAACTTTTATATCTGACAAATCGCAATGTATAAACTTGTTGTTAGTAGTGTTTCGAAATCCTAAAAGAAGAAAACGAGGTCTTTCATTTTCGTTGGCTAGCTTAACATTCCACAAAACAGTTGTACTTTCTGGTAGCGAAGGATAATAATACATATCCCAACTTCGAAATGATATATTTAATGGATGACGATTGTTGATGGTTTTAAATATATACAATTTATATGTATCAGAAAGTTGAACATGCGGTACTTTCCATGTAATATTAAGTATAGTTAACTTTATTCTTTCTGTGGCAACGCTAGATTTGAAAACTTGTTTATCATCTTTGGAACGTAAAAGAATCAATTCATGTTTTGAATTGACTATTATTTTGTTAAAATCTTCAGCAAATCCAAGTAACATCTTTAATGGCACACAAAAGTTAAAATATCCGTTTACAAGTGTCAAATCATTATTATTAGAGGGTGCCCATCCTGCATTTAAGAGGTTATCACTTTCAGATTTATTAAGTGAGGCGTAGTTTTTTATTTCTGTTGCAATACCCAAATGTCGTGTACGATCAATCTCTACACCGTTTAATTCATATCGAATTTCATCAAACAAATGTGCTATACAATTATTTAAGAGCCGTATATTTGAAGAGATTGTTGAATCTTCCTTTGATGCTAACCCTTCAACATATAAGAGACTTTCATGTGGTAATACGTATAAATCCTGATTTTGAATGGCTATACGAATTTCATCATTATTCTTAAACGATTGTAAATATGATGAGTAGCTATGATACTCCTTTTTGATGATTGAATTGTCGAATTTAGGTTTTTGTAAAACATCAATAAAATGATTCATTTTTTTAAATGTTTTAATCGAAATCCCAAGTTTTTTAAAAATTCTTGATTATTCTCGCTTAGACTAAGTCTTAAAGTTTTTTCAGCTTCTTGCTCCTTTGAACGTAAATGTGTGAATGATGACTCCTTATACAAATCACTTGTATTTTTATTACTATTGTTATTATTGAATATAATCATTCTTTTATACTGGTTTTAAATGTAATCGTATAGATATTTTCTCCTCACGAAAATTTATTAAATTTCCGTCTTGATCGATTACTTTTAAAACTAAAGTGTTTATACTTTTAGTGTTAACGGGTAAATATATAACATTAGCCGGTGTCTCTGTTATTTTATAGCCGGGACTGACAACAAGCGAAAACTGATGAAGGGTATGCGCAGATGTGCTATTTATATAGGATCCGTTAACAATATTACATTCAACTATAATATTGTTTATTTTTGTAATCTCTATAGTTTTATCTGAAAAATGTTCTTGATTCTTTTCCAAAATTTTCTTACTAAAGCCCAATAGGGAACCGATTGATCGCTCCTTGTTAAAATAAATTGTATCGGTTGTACATTTTATAGACGTTTGTAAAGTATTATAATTAGCTTCAATAATAAGATTTCCTCTTGGATTAAGGGTGTTATATTTATCTATAATCAAATCAGCTATATCCGAGAATTCATATGATCCAACAGGTATAACTATTTCATAATCACCAATATGAAATCTATTGTTTTCAACATCAACATTTGGTATAGAATGATATGTATCAAGACTAATTAATCCGCAAACGTAATTTCCATCAAGTTGAATGGGGGGAAAATAGTTGGCAACTAGAAGTGAAGTATCACCATTTAATGTTAGCGTTATTGACATCTTAAAGTTCGGTGTATTAATAAATTAAAAATTTTTTAATGCTCTTTATATAGGAGACGAATCGTTTACATTTATCCAAGAGTTATGATCTGATGTAAATCCCAACCATTTAACATATAACATATTTCCTCTTCTTCTTAAAATCTTTTCAACCAAATACGTTTCTGGATATTTAGTTTTCATTAGTTCAAAATCATAAAAACCACCTTTAATATCATGTCCTTTATAATCTTTTAGTATATAAGTGGTAGGACTTGTGGATCTTACAGTTTTAACTTTAAAGATTTCTGTAGTCCAATTCGGTGTATAACCTTTTTCAAACACATGTTTATATTTACTTATTCGAACATTATCACCAACTTTAAACTTCGGTCTTTTAAACACTTTTAAATTGTTGTAGACTGTATCCAATAGTGATTTTTCATTTGATAAATTTACTTGATTTGGTGTCATTTTTATTGTTCTATGATAAGTATTATTATATTTATTAACAAGTTCTTGATAAATGTGTATCCATTTATATGTTCCTTGATAACTAAATTCTTTCCACATTAGTCCCTTTAATGTTCTATTAAATCGTTCAATGATGGAAGCTTTTAAAACGCTATATGTTGAATAGTGATTAATATGATTTAATTGCATCAATCGATGAAATTGATTATTGAAGAATTCTTTACCATCATCTGTTTGTAGGTTTTTCGGTTTTCTATGATTAATATTAAATATATTTTTAAAAGCGTTCAGTACACTTTCACCACTTTTATTTTTTACTGCAACAGCCCAAGCTTTTTTCGAAAATGTATCTATTACGGTTAAAAGATAACGATATCCATTGTTAAATGTTGCATAACTTCCCATTTCTACTAAATCCGCTTGCCATAAATCATCAATTCCTTTTACAACAACTCGCCTTCTTTTAAAATTTTTTCTCGCTTGTCTATGTAGTTCATTAACTATTGTTCTTTTATCTGCATTTAGATTCATATCTTTTATTTTTGTATTATGTCTGAATTAATATATATTTATGGATATTTAGTTATCTTTATCGGAGGACGTTTATTAATATTTTTAAAAAGGTAATCTTCAATATTGTTAAATCTTTCATCTATGCCATCCAATTTTAAAATATATTCTTCTACTTTATTAACTCTTTCATCCACTTTTTTCATATATTCTTTATTTACTTTTAATATTTGTTTCTCAACTGATTGTTCAATAACATTTTCCTCCTTCTTTATATGATTTGGAATGGCAATACTAATAGCTTCTACATCTTTATAGAACTTTTCAATGTTATTAACGATAGCTTGATTAATTTCATTTTTTAAGTCTGATATTTTCTTTTCGAAATCTTTGTTAGCAGTGGTAATGACTTCAACATCTTTATACAGCTTTTCTATGTTATTAACGATAGCATGGTTAATTTTATTTGTTAGCAGTTGTATTTTAGTTTCAACATCTTTAACAGTTTTATCTATTTTATTTGTTAGTAATTCATTTGTTCGTTTTAAATAGGCTTTTGTAACAGCATCCTTAGGTTCGATCGGTGTGGCTAGATTAGTAATTCTTTTTTTATGTATATCAAAAACATGATTGTTTACTTCAACATCAAGCATTTTTAATAGATTTGATCTTAGTTTTGAATCGTTAAATTTATACTTATGTGTTGAGCTTTCTCCAAATTTATTTATAAAACTCATGTTTTTAATATATTATATTAGCCTCTCTTAGTTCCTCAATAATTGAAATTATCTCGTTTTTATGATTATTATGACCAGCACCTTCCGATGAAAGGAGTAAACGTAATCTGTCGACTAATTCATTAGGATCATCCCAATATATATAGTTTGGTTTACGTTTTTCTACTAATTTTAAGGATAATCCACTACCTTTAGTAAGAATATTACCCTTTGTGTTGAATAATTTTTTTATAATGCGTTCATATTTAAATGCTTTAGTTCCTTTAATTTGTTTATTTGACTGATAGTTACGTCTGTATACATTTGTATTAATAAGAATATCTTTATATTTTTTTAAATCTATTTTATTATAATGTAAAGGTTTTATGTGGAATAATAGTTCAAATAATCCTGGTGTCAATTTCAATTTTTTATCGCCTATATATAAAGTGTTATCGTTATTAAATTTTAGTTTGTTTGTTCCATATCGCCAATTTCCAGCATGATCTATATTAAATCCATAGATTCTATCAATCATTTCATTATTTATTAACAACATAATATTCTTATAAAGAGGTGATTCATTTAATTTAGAATTACTTAATTTAATTCGTTTCTTATCGGTATTTAATTGTGTTTTACTTTTACGTTTGGAAAATAAATGTGTGATTTTGTTGCGTTTTCTATCACCATCTTCATCGAAATTTGAAAGCAATGAATAATTCTTTCTTTTTAGATTTTTTTGATTTTTATCATTCTTCAATTGTGTTGTGGATGTTGTTGTTTTTGTTTTTAGTGAAATGTGCTTTTTAGTACTGATAGGTTTTGATGATTTCGTTGTTTCTGTTGATTGTAAAATTTTCATATTATTTTTCTTTCTCTTTATATTAGGTAGAGTAGATGTGTTATTGCTAAATGTTCTTATTCTTTTTAAGTTGTTTAGGTATTGGACTTTGTTATCATTATTATCTTCATTGTAATGGTCATCATCATCAATATCCATGTCGTAATTGGATTTATTTTCTTCATTTAACCTCATCAAACTAGATACATTATCAATATCATTATCATAATCCATATTGGAGTTAGATCTATTTTCTTCATTAAAAACAGCAAAACCAGCTTCGTTATTATCAATTTCATCATCATCATAATCCATATAAGAAAGAACATTACTAGAAGCATTATCCTGATTTAAATTAGGTCTATATAGTGATAGAGAAGATGGTGTATATAGTGATTGATATGATGGCGCTCGTACTGTTCCAGAAGATTTATTTGTCTTATCAAGTTTTTTTATTATATGTTTTAAAGGTTTTGTTATAGGTTTAAAGGTATCTTCTAACATATTAACTTTATCTATTTCATTAAGTTTAATATTTTGTAATTTTTCCTTTAATACCGCTCTGGTTTCAACAATATGTTTTAACAATTCATTATTCTTATTCATGATTGCTGAATGCATGTGTTTGTATTTTAAATTATAAACGATCTGCTTTATATCTGCTTTTGATCTGCTTTTGATCTGCTTTATATCTGCTTTTGATCTGCTTTATATCTGCTTTATATCTGCTTTTGATCTGCTTTATATCTGCTTTTGATCTGCTTTATATCTGCTTTATATCTGCTTTTGATCTGCTTTATATCTGCTTTTGATCTGCTTTATATCTGCTTTTGATCTGCTTTCGATCTGCTTTACATATGCTTTTGATCTGCTTTCGATCTGCTTTACATCTGCTTTATATCTGCTTTTGATCTGCTTTATATCGGCTTTATATCTGCTTTTGATCTGCTTTATATCTGCTTTTGATCTGCTTTTGATCTGCTTTTGATCTGCTTTCGATCTGCTTTACATCTGCTTTTGATCTGCTTTCGATCTGCTTTACATCTGCTTTCGATCTGTTTTATATAAAATCTTACTTATAATTGAATAAAATTATTAAATCCCTTCCTATAACGACCGCCATTAATTGGATCGTCCTTACTGACAACAACAAAACCATAATTATCTTTCCAACATTCCTTACAAATTGTTATAAACTGTTTAAATGACATATCACCGATAACATGATCATTATATATATGCTTTAAATTCATTTCATCTTGTTTAAATATTATAATCATATTTGCATTATCACGTATCAAATGTTTAGGAATTTTTGTATATGTTTGACATAAATAGAAACAATCTATATGTTTATGTCTACCCATACAAAAGTAATCTCTTACAGTGTCTTGTTTACCACAAATAACATCATCGAATATTATTATAGAGTGTGGATTTGCTTTAGCTGGACTTAAAACTTTTTCATTTTCCGAGAATGTAAATAGATTTATATCTTTTATTAAATAACAATATTTCGGTTGATATAAGGATTTAGAATATATGTATATGTTTTTGAAACAAAGACCATTAGGACTTTCTATAAGACTAATCATTACATTAGTCTTACCACAGTTTGATGGTCCAACAATTAACGCTCTTATTGTGTTTGGTAATAGTGTGCTATGTACAATTTTAGATTTTTTTTCTTTTTCAACATCAGCATTTCTAATAACAATTTGTTTCGTTTGTTTAACTATTCGCATATTGCTGTGCTCTGCTTTATATCTGCTTCTGATCTGTTTTATATCTGTTTTCGATCTGCTTTATATCTGCTTCTGATCTGTTTTATATCTGTTTTCGATCTGTTTAACTATTCACATATTGACGAGTAATAAAATAATTAACTATAAAAGTAATGTTTTACAAAAAAGATAATTATTACAATTTTAAGCGCTGAACATATAAAATGGTTATAAGATATAACAATATACACAACACTAATCAGTTTAAAATTGGACGTGGAGTAGTCAACAACTTAATTAACAAATTACCAATTGAATTACATTTACCTGGATATCAGTTTTGCGGACCGGGTACAAAACTTAAAGAACGATTAGCAAGAGGAGATAAAGGAATAAATTTATTAGATGCTGCTTGCAGAGAGCACGATATTGCATATTCAGAAACTGACGATATAACTAAAAGACATAAAGCTGATCAGATATTAGCTGAAAAGGCTTGGCAACGAGTTAAATCTAAAGAAAGTAATTTAAAAGAAAAAGCTAACGCTTGGTTTGTTACGAACGCTATGAAGGCAAAAGTAAAATTTGGATTAGGTATGAAGAATAATACAGATCGAATATCAAAAAAAGGAAAAGGTGGAAAGAAAAGAGTGTGTAGTAAGAAATTATTCTCTAGCACTGTTAAAAATACTCTAAAACTATTGAGAAAGGAGAAACCTACCAATATAAATGATGCTGTTTTAATTGCACAAAAAGCAGTTCGCTCTGATTTTAAAAGAAAAAAGAAAGCTGATATAAGTATACCAAGAGTTATTCCAGTGCCTAAAGTTGGTGGATTTCTGCCATTGATTCCAGTTTTAACAGCCTTGTCAGCTCTTGGAAGTTTAGCTACAGGTGGATCAGCAATAGCTAAAGCTGTTAATGATATAAAGAATGGAAAAGAACAATTGGCAGAAGCAACACGTCACAATAAATATATGGAATCAATTGCTATGGGAAAAGGTTTATATCTTAAACCATATAAATCTGGTTATGGACTTTATTGTACATCAGCTTCAAAAAACTTTTAAGTAATCTACCCAGTCGAGCGTTAACAGATGTAGATTTAAATAAATATGGAAGAAAACTAAAACATTTTAGAGGTGTTTTTATGCGTAATTCTTTACCTAAAAAAGCCTTAAAGAATGAATGTGGAATTGTTAATCTGGATGATATAAAAGGTCCTGGGACACACTGGGTAGCATATTATAAAAATCACAATTATAAAGAATACTTTGACAGCTTTGGAAACTTGCAACCACCACTTGAAATCATCAACTATTTAAAATTGCCCATCGAATATAATTACGAACAAAAACAAAAATTCAATACATTTAATTGTGGCCATTTATGTTTAAAATTTTTATTCAATAAATATGGTTTGAAATAAAAACAACATTTTAACGTTTTCTTTTTTCATAATTTTTTTTATATTACAATTTTTCTAATCATATAAAAACTTAAAATTAATTAAAAATCTATATTTACATTGAGAAGAATGTCATCATCCTCTTCCATAAGTTCATAATAGTTATTTATTCTATAATGACCCCATGCAAAAGTATCAACGCCATTATCTCTAATAAATCTCTTATCATCTAAATAACTTAATGTTAGTTTTCTTATATTTTGAGTATAAATTTGATGTATCTTAGATCTAAATATATACATTGAATTATAATATAATTTTTTATCTAAAAGACATTTTCTAAAGTCATTTATACTTAATTTACTAGTTACACATTGCTTAACGCCCTTAATTCTTTTAATTTCCTTATCTTCTCTATCAATTTTCACGGAGTACATTTTAGCTCTTAACCCAATGAATTCCTTAATAATTTTACCATTACACTCATCCTTCATCATCCCTAAAACTTTTTTATTAAGAAGTGGGATATTGTAGACATTATCTATCGGATATGCAGATGTATCAAAATGAGTATTTATGTCATTTTTAATATCTCTGTATAGATCATCTGTTTTAATGTCGTAAATAAAGGAATCAGTATCCATATAATTGAGTTTAATGTTTTCACGATATTTAGGCTTTATGTAATCATAATGAAAACTGTACATTTTAAATTTGGATATTTCTAATACTGCAAATCCAACATAAATAGGTTTGTTGTATTCAGTTTTAATTCTACTCATTTGGATAGCATGCATATCTTCATGAATTTGAAGTGAACTATGGAAATTGGGTTTAGCTATAAGAGCATGGGCTCCTAAACGTTTACCTCTATTCTCCCATTGACATACTATTTTAATGTCTTCCTCTTATCAACATTTTCCATAGTTTTCCCGTATACTGCATTATTCAACAATTTAAAAAAATTTTGTTCAAATGAATTTTTTGCTAGTGTTCTGTGATGGTTATTTAAATCAATATATTTTTGTAACCAATTTGATTGGTCAAATTGAAGAATTCTATGTATTTTCTTTAAAACTAAACCATGTTGAATACATTGCTGAAGATTTCGATAATGCATTATGTAATTAGTTTTACAATTTAAATCAGTTATTAGTTTCTTTTGTTTCATGGTTTCAATTTTTTTATTCTCAGCACAAAATGGTAAATCATTATGATAGTCGTGTAATGTAGATGGATATTCTAGATCTACCTCTAATATATATCCTAATGGAGAATCTTCAGCTATATTATTAACGTTGAAATGGTTATAATTTTCAACCCATTTAAAATTTCATAGGGGAGGTATTGTGACATTGCATAGCCATACAAGTTATTAACATCTAAATATATTACGTAGTTTGATTCTTTGTTAGAATCATAATTACTAATATATTTATTATTAGCAATTGAATGTCGATTAGAACATTGAACAATACCTCCCCTAATGCCCCGAAGGACAAAATTATATATATTAATATCAGTCAACAACTCCAATTCTATTGCAGTTGTTTTCAACATTGCATCCCAGGATAAACCTGGGGTAGTATAATATTGACATGGATCTAAATTATAAATGTTTGCACAAACTTTACGGAAATTTTCAAATATATCGCAAAGTAAAAGAATATCTACTTTTAAATATAAAAGTAGATAATCTTTTAATGTTCTACATTTAAATGTTTTCCATACTTTTTGTGCATGTTCATAATCCTCCACACTACACGACTCATTATTTAATTTATTGAAAAATATTGACCGAGGTGGTAATTGAATTTCTTCAAGACGATTCATCGAATCTAAATAATCATACGGAAAGACACCCTTACGTTTCATTAAATTAAATTCTTCATCATTTGGATAGCTTGATTTTACTACCGTTAAATCACTGTCGGACAAATAACTTGCTAATTTTGCTATACTCGATGGCATAAACCTAAATGAATCGAGAAAACGTAACTCAATTGTATCTTTTTCATTTACAGAAATTCTTTTTGATATAGACACATAAAGCTCCTTATTTAAAGGTATAATATTTATATCGCCTTCAATTGTTGAAAGCTCTCTAACAAACAGGTGGCAATCATATGCCGAAAGATTATGAAAGAATATAGGGATGAAATTTGCAATTTGATATTCTAAATTACATTGATTATGAGCAGCACCCCTATATTGACCAGTTAGATGACAATGGTCAGCTACTTTATCTTCATTAGATAAAGATTTCGTACAAATATAACAAGTCTTGCTTTCATAATGTTGTATCTGTTGCAGGGGTGTTAAGGAATTCATTGGTTTAATAACACTTAGATGACTAGTGTAAATAGCTAAAATGTCGTCAACTAAAGTTTTAAAAAAATGTTGTGGCGCATCAGTTCCAGTATAAATTTTAAAAATATCTAAGTCTGAGTTATACGAACATTTAATAAAATAACTATAAGCAAATGGAATATGCTTTTGTGTTGATTTTACGTTCTTAGAATTTTGAATGTTTACTGTTTCCAGAATACATTCAAAATCAGCGTATACAACAAAAGGCACATCCATTTGCTTTTTAAAATTTTTAAAACTAAGCTTACTTTTATCTATACTAGGCATCCTTGTAACCATTTTATTACATTCCTCTTTATGTTTAATTAACGACGTCTCTGTACGAAAATGGATTAAGCATGTATTGCAGATGTATACTTGATTCTGCCGTTTCGTCAGTTGACTACGTATCAATCTGTAATTAATAGGAAAAAAGAAAATGATTTAAATTAATATAATATATTCATATATAAATAGAATATAAATATTGTGAACCTACTTTGAAATATTTTTGATCCATACGTAATGGAATCTTTCTCCATCCTCTATCAGCATTAAGTTGATGTGTTTGGACTTTTCTTCTTTGGTGAAGTAGTATGGTACCACTACAACATCATCTTCTAGTCCAAACACATTCACGCTTATTTCAGGATTCATAATCTCGAAATCTTTTATTTGATTAATCGGAAGAGGGAAATTTAAGTTGGTGAACTTTAATTTGATTCCATTATTCAGCAAAATGATGTCATCTTCAATATTATTTATTTTATACGATGAACATCTCTTTGTATAATCAGGATCGACTGGGTATAGTGCTGATATTATAGCCCACTTGAAGCAGTACTCGTCTCTATTTTGTACGTTGACACATGCTTTTTTCTGCATTATTTTTGCTGGTAAAGGAAGGTATTGTGATCCTTTGATACACTTATATTGATTTATGTTCATCTCCAAACGTGTTATTTCAATTAATGCCCAGCCACTATCACGCTCCTGAAATTCGCTCATCTTTTTTATTATAATATTACATTGTTCGTTGTAAATATTTAGGATATCATCTCTTGTTGAAAGCATAGTAAGAATGTTCATTTTAGTCTGATGGGATTTTATATCCACCATACAAGAATCTTCACCTTCCTTAATCAGCACATATTCACCATACAGTTCCATATTAAATTTTATGTTTCCGTGTTTTTGCATGGTGTCTGTTAATAATTTTATTAATTTCTCTCTTATTTCCGTTAAAAATTTTTCAGGTATTAAATTATTTTTATTGTTGTTTTCAATTAAAAATGTGACAATTCTATTGTTAAAAGATGATTTTATGCATTTAATATCACTATTATTATCTGCTTTTTCAACACAGTTAAATTTATGTGCACTTGACCTTATATGATAATGCCAATTTGTTTTTTTTTTATATCTTTTTCACAACCTTTACAGTAAATATTTGTTTCTTCATCATTACCGTCACCTTTTGTATTAGAATGTGAGTGTCTGTGCCATTCCTTACGATCCGAAAAATGTAAATTACATGTTTGGCATTTAAACGATGATGATGGTCCATCATGATGCAATCGAACATGTCTTCTTAAATTTCTATTCAAAGTGAATACTTTATCACAAAACTCACAAATAAAACCGCCAGCCATTTCACTTTTTTATTAAAGAACACAATGATTTAACTATCGAACAAGAATGGTTCTGTGTTCCAGAAGTAGACATATTTATATCATAAATTGTTAATTAGGGGAGTAATTAGTAAGGGGCAAGTTTCACATAAGTTCATATAATCAAAAACCGCAACATCAGCGGTTTCTTTGTTTTTCCAAGAATTATAAACATCTGCACATGCATGACTCCTATTTCATTGTCTTTTCCAAGAATTTTGAGACTACAGTCCTAATCAAAAACCGCATCAAGAGCGGTTTCTTTGTTTTTCTAAGAATTCTAAACAGCTGCACTTGCATGACTCATATTTAATTGTTTTTTCAAGAATTCGAAAAACCTGCACATGCATGTCTCATATGTCTTTGTTTTTCGAAGAATTCGAAAAAACCTGCACATGCATGTCGCATATTTCTTTGTTTTTCCAAGAATTCTATGTTTATATAAACAAGAACCACAACTATTTAATGAAAAAAAGAATTATACCATTACATCTATTATTTTCTAAAATCCCTTCACCTATAAAATTATAGTATAAATATCTGATACAAAAACACAGTTTCATCAGTAGTATTTGAAAAATTGTTAATTAAATAAGTAAACTTTTTCCTCTAACCAACTAAAAAAGGTTTAGAAAATGAATAAAACATTGAATTATCTAAATAATATCATCAAAAAGTATTTAAAGGAAATAATGCCGTTAAAGCAACTCCCCATAAACAAGAAAATTAAAATTTTAAAATGTTTAAAAAAATCTACAAAGTTTGGTCCGAAAACAATGTTAGAGTTGGAAACTCATATAATATTCCTACCGAAGAAATACACAAACCTACCAGCGGAAGTTATGGACGATTTATCATCTGGAAATTTTTATTTAAAAAAAGTTGTGGATGGAGCTTATTATAAATTCATATTTGAAAATAAATAAATAAAAACTATAAATAGAATATGTTTTATTTATCTTTAAATTAGTTTTATAAGGGGTGACAATGGAACAACAATATAAATTTATAGTTGTTGATGTGCAAGGATTTTTCATCAATAATGAATTTCATGCTAAAGAAGTCTGTGTTTCAATCAGTGATATCGAAAAACAAACTTTTAACATTGAATCAATAATAAAATATTCTGAATTAAGTAATAAGGATAGATTTACAAATAAATGGTTATATAATCACTTGCATGGACTACACTGGGATACTGGAGAGTCTACACTGAAAGAGTTAATAGAATATTTAATATTAACTATAAAAAAAAGAAAAAAAGAAGAAGAACACCCTGTTTTATATGTTAAAGGATTTGAAAAAGTTAGATGGTTAAAGGAGCTACTTGGAGGAGAAATCGACATATATATAATTAATTTAGATTATTTGAATTGTCCAAATATCAAGACTTTATATAAAAATAATCCTAATATTAATATTTGTAAGAAACATACTAATTTTAATCAAATATGTGCTGAAAAGAATGTAATTTTATTAAGAAATTATGTGAATTTATATTTAAAATAAAGAAAAACCTAATTAATTAATAAAACATTTGAAGTTGATCATTTTATTGTTAGTTGATTTTAAGTCTTTAAACGGAGTACATCTCTAGTACGATTTTACTCAAAAATGATATCATCAGCTGAATTGGAAGAATTATTGACAAAACATAGTTACCAGATTGATAAGGAACATATGGATTTATTTATGAAACTTATAGATGAATTAAGAATTTATAATTATGTAAATAGTCCATTTATATGTATAAATAATATCATACATAGATATTATTGTGAAAATGTTTATTCACAAACCTTTAACATTTGTCGATGTCAAACACTTTATAAACAACATTTGTTAACACTTAAGCTTTTTAATCTTTATAAACGTATTTTTAATTTTGAATCTGTAAAATCTGAAAAAATTCCTAATAAAATTTAAAATAAAATAACACAACATAACATAATATTGTTTTTATTTATAGGTTTCATATTACATAAACAAGACAATTATGAAAAGGAACAATCATCAGACTTTATAAAATATTTATTAAGTTATTTTTCTGAGTTTTTTAAGAATTCTAAACACCTACTTGTATTTTTAATAAAATGTAAACAAATACATATACATACATACATATATCAAACTATTTGTTTTATTTTCTAATTCATAAACATAGTTTCTTTTTTTATGAAATCATATTACAAACATAAAATAAATTTATTACGAATAAATGTAGAATTCATTTGAAAAAAATAAAAAGGTTTTATATTACATAAAAAAGATAATTGTGAAAAGGAGCAATTAGCTGATTCTATAAAATATTTATTAAGTTATTTTTTTTTTGTTTTGATTTTTTAAGAATTCTAAACACCTACACATCTGCTCAACTAATACTCAAATTTCTTTGTATTTCCAAGAAATTTGAGACTTTATGAAACTTAAATTTGTCACGTATGTACAACTCATTTGAAAAATAAAAAAGTTTCATATTACATAAAAAAGACCATTCGACATGGTTGTATCTACACACACCCTACTCTTTACGAACATCTGACAAAGACCCCGCATAGGGTTGCCAGATGGTTACATTTACACACATGCACACCCTACTCTTTACGAACACCTAACAAAGAGCCCGCATAGGGTTGCCAGACGGTCACATTTACGCACACACAAACATACACAGACACACCCTACTCTTTACGAACACCTAACAAAGAGCCCGCATAGGGTTGCCAGACGGTCACATTTACGCACACACAAACATACACAGACAATAAAAGTGGTGGAGCTTGCAAATCGATGAACTTATTAAGTTAACCAACCGACTGTAGGGTGAAAATAAAATCTTGATAGCGAATGCTCACTACGATATCGCCTCCAAGATAGGAAGGGGATACATAGGGATATATAGAGGATAGTTTTTACATGAAATTGTTTGCTGGGTTATACCATGCTCCCAAATGTGTATGGAACAAGTGATTGTTTGCTGGGTTATACCATGCTCCCAAATTTGTATGGAAAAAGTGCCGTAGGACCATCCTAAATATACTACTGTCGTACACAAATTATTGTTAATTTTAATTAATATCAGCAATATTATAGTTATTGTAAACATATCAATGTTTATCGCAATTATAAATTTGAGTATTGTTGACTGAAAAATAATAATTTTCCTAACAACTAAAAAATGATAGCTTTCAAAACATATTATATTACTCACAACCATATCCGGATAATAAATAGCCATAACATGATAACTTTCTATACATTTATCATAATATGTTTAAGATGCAATCAAATTATTTTTACACTAATAATATTTTGCTAGCGCCATTTGCAAAATAATTTTCTATCGATTGTGTCGTTTGTTTCACATATTAAACAGCAATTAAAAAAACAATTTTAAAAAAAATTTAGAAAAATTTAAAAAAAGAAATTGTATTAACTTTAAAAAAATTATCAAAAAGTAATTTAAATTTTTGGGAATACAAAATTTTAATTTCAAAAGATTTTGCTATTCATTATTAATTCCAAGTTTTTATTCTTGACAAAAACAATTAATGTTGAGAGAATTTCAACTAATTGTAGTGGGGAATGTAAGATGAGATAAATCCACTGTTGTTTATTGTTGATGTGTTTTGTTCAAGCTTTGATATTGTTACAAGTAGAACTGTTGCTATAATTCTTATACGTTTAACAGTTTTATTTGGTTTAATATCTTTAGTTTCTCTAAAATCTTTATGGATGAAGTTTCCTGATGATCTGGCCTAAGCAACCAGTGAAATGCATAGGAATAGCTTATCCCATCAACAATAAATATCAAGTGTTTTGTCAAGAATAAAAACTGGGAATTAAGCCCGAATAGCAAAATCTTTTGAAATTAAAAAAATTTTAAACAGCCACAAAATAAAAAAATCGATGCAAAAAATTTAATTCTTTTTAATTGTTGTGACAGCACCACTGTATCATAATATGATAACTTCTAAACTTATTATGGTTACCATGACAGTAATATGATTATTTCTTATCTGATTATGATCACCATGACAATAACATGGTTACTTGTTATCTTATTATGATTAACAAGAAAAAAATATGATGACTTCTTAACGTTTTATGATTAACAGGATAATAATATGATTAAGGGAAAAATATTATGATGTACTATTGCGAATATATTTGGTCATAATATGATTCAATAATAATCGTAATATGGTGACTACAATCATGAATCATATCATAATATGTTGCTCTTAGAATATGTTTACCACAACCATGGTTTTTCTTTGCGTGCAGTTAGGACGTATCAACTTTTTTGTAGTTTTTAATTTTACAGTGTCTTAAATGTATGTATTGATAAGTGTTATGATATAAAATTTAAATGTTAAATATATGTGTATTTTGTAGCCCCTGAAGATTACCATCGATGTATGGTCGAAATATCGGATGAAAGAAAAATAAAAAACAAAATTAAAAATACAAAAATTTGTGAATTTTTTAATTATAATTTTTATATGACCTTAAGCCAAACAAAAAAAAATAACAACAAGGATAATCGACATAGGTCAACAATAAATATTGAACATATTTTTGATATAAAATTTGTTATTGGTTTTATTGTGAGAACCACATAACATGTTGAACTAGACATTTTGCACGGTGTTGGGATATACATATAAAAACATGGTTTGCGTTTTTTTTCTGAACGTAATAATATGTTTGTGACAAAAATTAGCCTATAACAATATGTCTGAACATATATTTTTGCTTAAGAAGTGTTTGACACAATCATAACCACAAACATTAATGATAGTTTGCGATTGCGTTAACCATGTTTTTTCATTGCGTATATGGTTTTTGATATTTTTGAGAAACGTTTTTTTGCTTTTCAGAAACATAATTGTTTTGTAACTTACAACTTTATTCGTGGCTGTGCTTCAATTTACTTTCAAGGTCAATTTTAAACCGATATATGGGCACTTCCAAGATTGTAAACGGGACATTCGCACACGTTTATATTGACAGAACTGTAAAAAATAACCTGATTTTCATTTTTTAAATTAATGATTCTTTTAACTCTCAATTAGCTCTTTAATTTCCGCAAATGAAATTTTTCGCTTACTGTCGTGGTTTCCGAGATAATTGCAAAAAACCAGTGATTGTAAACGGGACAAAAAACGGAAGTGGGTTTTAAGGGGCAACCGTTTAAACAGTGATTTCTGCGAAACCTGACACAATATTTTAATGGGATTAATTTTAAAATGTTGCGTACTAAGGTGCCCTAAAAATGGTTTCGATTTCAAAATAAAATAAGAATTACATTTTTTTAAATAAATTGTTAAAGAAATTGTAAACGGGACATTGTAAACGGGACAATTTTTCCACCATGATTGAAAATTTGTTTATGTTGCTATTTATAATCGTTTGTATAAGAAAATGTTTTTCAGATCATAAATATGCCTTAGATTAGAGTATTGTTGTTCCAAATGCATATTTTCTAATATACACAAGTATGAGCTAAAAGTTGTAGTACTTCGTTTACCATTTATATTTTTTTTTCGAATCAATTAATTTATACGCATATATTAAAAAAATATAAGCAATTCTCTAAATAAATCTTGAAAAGAAAAATTTTTTTTCCATTTTTTGTGGTTGACGTTTTTTTACCAATAGCCATATGTTTTCTTTTGGCAACTTTAACGTCTGCATACCTCTATTCAACAAGTGCTCATTTGATATATAAAGTAAAACTTTTCAGATACATATTGCTCACAATTAATTTTATTAATTAAATGATTTATTTAAGCAATAAATAATTGTGCAAATACTTTTTATAAGTTAACATTATAATATTCTTTCATTTGACTAGTCCTTTTGAACGTCTATGAATTAAACGTAAAAAATTAAGTTTTAAAAGTTTTTTAAATACATCATAATATTGAAAAAAAAAACTTTTTAAAAAGGTTTTAGTAGTTATTTAAATAAGGGCTACTTACTAAAGCCCTGCACGAATGCATTCGTTTCTTTTTCACATTTCTCCACACCAACTCATTGTTGTGTCAAATACTGAGTTCTTTTTTTAAAATCAATTCGAATGATACACAATGAAAAACCGAATCAACTTTTAACAGTAGCTCGTTTCAAACAACTCGTTGTTAAGCAGTAGTTTGATTTTAAAAAACAAATCAACTCAATGTATGATTCGATGTGAAACAAAACATAACACACAACAATTGTGAGTCTATAGACTCTATAACAGGGAATTCCATTTCTTTGCCCAGTTGTGCGTACCACTACTAACACATATTTTTATGATCATCAATTCAGTCGTCGATGTGACTTCGACAAGTTACATGTCTAGCGGATGCTATGTTATTTTGCTTCATCTTGACAGAAAAAAACTTTATGATGACAAAAAAAAAATTCTTTGATACCTGTAAAAGGGTTCCTTTTTCCTACGATAAAAAGACGTACCTAAATACAGAAATTATTAAGAAAAAAATAGCCACAAGAATTTGTTGGTATTTTGTGCTTGTAAAAATATTTTGGTTTCTGTACCAATCGCGTCGGTTCGGCTATTTTTTCTTAGAAAACACTTTTCTTAAGTAAGTAAAAAAAAACAAGTTAAAAAAAGGATTGTTTTGCTACAATTTAAGTGTAAATAACCTATATACATAATAGCAAATGTGACAGTAGGTAACATGTTTGGGTAGAAAGATGTGTTTCATTGATGTATTAATGAAACTTTATTGTTTCGCACTATTTTTACTGCATACTTTTTATGCTACAATTATATGACCGAGCCCAAAGAGTTAACCTTACCTATTTATGGTAACTATTTAACGAAACTTTGACCTGTTATAATGACTTTATACATTTTTGCAGGCAAACTCAGGTGCGCATTTGGTATTTTGTAAAATGTTATGATATAATTAAAATGTATGCATAGATGTTTGAAGTATAAGTAACCCAACACCGTGAATACCATTACTATTTTACTTATCACTATGAATATCCTAACTGTTTACTAAAATAACTTTTTCACGTTATAATTCTCATTTAGATTATTTTTTTTTTGAATAAATAGACCAGGGAAATGCATTTCTATGCACAAAAGTGGAAAAAGAAATTAGGAAAAGGTAATTTAATATACATCCATACCTCCATACGTAATACTTTTTTAGTGTTAAAAATATTTGGCTTATTTAAATTTAATTTTTTTAAATTTTTTGTCTACATTTATCTACCTAGTTTTATTAATTCGTTTATTTTTCTTTATATTTATGTACATACATACATATGTATACAAACATATTTAAAATAGATGTCAGCAAACGATTCATTTAATTCAAATCCTTCCCCAAGTATCTCAAATACTTCATTAAGTACGCCTGTTATTAGAAATTCAATTGTAAGAGGCGAGTTAAAAATAAGCTCAAAAAGAGGAAGAAGTAAGGTGTGGGAAGTATTCGGAAAAGTTGAAAATATGTCAGAGGAAGAAATAAAGGACGTTGTTGCTTGCAGAAAATGTTTAAATGTTTATAAATATAATGGAGCAACTACATCTAATTTAGTTCGACATAAATGTTATTTGACATCTAATAATAAGAACATCAAAAAAGTAGAAGTAAATGCAGGGACAAAACAAAATGGAACTCTGATATTTACAGAATGGATTGTGGAGAACTGCAGACCATTCCAACTAGTAGAAGATACTGGCTTTCACAAAGTTGCAAAGTTTCTTCTATCGGTTGGCGCAAATTTCGGCGAACATGTAGATGTTCGAAGTCTTTTGCCACATTCAACAACAATTTCCCGAAATATAATGAATGTTTACAATAAACATTTTGAAAAAATAAAGACTGACATTAATTCTGTGAAGAGTGTTGGTTTTGGTCTTACATCAGACCTTTGGACCGATAACTTTATTAGAAGAACATATATAGCTGTGACCATTCACTACATAAAAGATGGACATATGTTTAGTAGACTTCTTGGCATTAATTCTATGGATGGTGAACAATGTACAAGTAATATTTATTTATTTGATAATATATATTTATAAATAGGTTTATTATAAACTTTGATATATATATATGTTTAGATGATAATATCAGTCGAAAGGTAATAAAAATACTTAATGAGTTCGATTTAGATCTGGATGACAAAGCCATTATTGTCACAGATCGAGGAGCAAACATGGTCGCTGCCTTTCGGAACAATAACCACATATTTTGCATTGACCATTTACTGCACAATACTATTCAAAAAGCTATGAAAGAAGTAGCTGCTGTTTCAGAATTATGTAGTTTATGTACTAAACTCGTAAAATATTTTAAAATTTCTGGTCTTAATGTAAATTTACAAACAACCCTTAAAAGCTTTTCACCCACCCGCTGGAATTCAATTTACTATTTATTTGTTTCTGTTGAAAAAAATTGGTCCGAAATAGTTAAACTTTTGCAACAAAAAAACGAGCTCAATAGAATGAATAATATTCATTTGAACCATATAACAGCTTTGATTAAAGTTTTGGAACCTTTCGAAGAAACTTTAAAAAAGTTAGAAGGGGAAAAGTATCCGACAATACACCTTGTTTATATTTATATCCATCGCTTAAAGAAAAAATGCAATGCTGATATCAACGACTTAGAAATTACTAAAGAGTTTAAAGAAAAATTAGCAATTTTGATAGATTCCATAGTAATTCGGAATCTAACTATTTACCATAAAATTGCTGTTTTTCTTTTCCCTCCATTAAACAAATTAGTTCAATTTAGTGAAGAAGAAAAATTCACGATTAAAGACAAATGCATGCACATTATGAGAAAACACTTTCAAGAGCAACATGAATCAGAAAATCGATTTGAAAGTGAAACAGCAATATCTAGCCATCTCATAGAATTATATTCTGATTTTTTACCACCGACTGAAAATACTACACAACTTGATGCAGTATCCAATGAATTGCTAATGTATGAAAGCTTAAATGTTAGTATTAATGAAGATTTCAACATTTTGCAATGGTGGAACTTACATCAAAATGAATTTCCACTTCTCTACAAAGTGAGCTGTAAAATATTAGCAACACCTGCTAGTAGTGCAGCTTCAGAGAGAGTTTTTTCAGTAGCTCGGAATTTGATTTCTGAAAAAAGATGCAGCATTGCTTCAAACGGTGATTCTATAAATGCCATAATGTTTCTTCATTCAAATATAGAAGCAACTGAAATACAAAATGAACTTTTAAACTGTACAAATTAATATATATTTTAAACCATTTTGCTCATTATATTATTTTTATCTTAATTTTGCAATTAATTGAATTTAGCTTTTCATTTCTTTTTTACTTTTAATAAAATATTTCAAAATATATTTTTGTAACTTTTGAATAAAATAATTTAAAATAAAAACTTAAACATTGTATAAAAATATCTTGCATCTTCATTTGTTTTTTTTTGCTCAATACAAATTTACTAGTCATACCTAATAATAAAAAAAAGATAATTCTTATCATCTATTTTGTAACTGTTGTTTGGTTTGAATCGTTTGATTCGTTTGATTCGTGCGATTCGTTTGAGTTGGTGTAGTTTGTGTTATTCGTTTGATTCGTTGTTTCATGGAGTAAATTTCGTGCTCTTTACACTTCGTATTTGGTCGTTTATAACACACAAATTTAAATTCATTTGCATTTGTGTGTTTATATTCTTTTCGTGCTTTATGTGTTTTTCACAATACAGAGTTTGATTCGTTAGCAAAATGCAATCGACAATCACGAGTTGAAAAACAAACGAATGATTCGAAACGGCTTTCAAATGCATTCGTGCAGGGCTTTACTACTTACTTTCATACTCGTAAACATACATATGTTTTAATATACAGTAGAATCCCGATAATTCGTAATCGCAAGGGACCGGCTATTTTTTACGAATTATAGGGGTTTTTGATTTATCGGGGTTTCGATTTAACGGGGTTAAACTAAAATAAATACGAATAAACGGGGTTTTTCAATTTATTTACTAAAACTATACAAAAAACATAAAAAACAATTGTTAAAAATAAAATTTATAAAAATTATACATAAAAATTATTCATGTAACAAACTGATCTTAAGAAAATAAATCCACACACAAGCAAAAACCCACGCAGAAATAAAATAGTGGTAAACAAAAAATCATTCTTTCCATGTTTTTGTTGTTTTTATTACGAATTATAAGTGGTAGTTAGCAAACAATTACGATTTATAAGAGGTAAAGAAGATTTTATTTGAAAAAAAAATTACGAATTAGCGAGGGGACCAAAATGTATGAAAATTTTACGAATTAACGAGATTTTTTCAAGGGACCGACAGTTTATTACGAATTATCGGGAATTACGATTTATCGGGATACGAATTATCGGGATTTGACTGTAGTTATAAACTTACCACATATTTGCATGAATTATGTCGGGTGTTTAATACTTATTACAATATTTATGCACACAACCTCATTAAATTATAAAATTAATTAACAGTAAATAAATCACTTGTACAATTTAAATTTATCCTTTTAATTAAAACATTAAAAACCGTTCAAATCATTGTGTGCAATTTGGTTGAAATTATTAAATTTGCTTTAAAATTAATGTTAACCCGACACAATAACCATTAAGCCTATTATTTGCATTTGTACAAAAACAAAATAGTTAATTATACACTTGGGCTTCAAGCAACCAAAAACGACCGCAAATTGGCTTAACATAATTTTAAACAAAAGCTCTGTTATATTCTTTTTTACTAATATAAACTTTTTCAACAATAAAATTTCTAACAACCATTAATCACAGTTTTTTTCATTTTTTTTTTGCTAAAAATAACCCTTATCTATTTTTATCTATTTTGTGGATTAAAAAAGTAGCCACTTTATAGATTTGTTAAAAGTATTAGTTTGCTTTTTGACATTATTGTTAGAATGTTTTTTTTTTGTGTCAACCAACGGCAATGAATTATTAGGAATTTAAATTCCATAAACAAAACTTTCGTTAAACTCAAACATTTGAATTTTAGTCGTGGTTTTTTTTCTGAGCATTAAAATAAAGAAATGTCTGTTAGACTAACTGGATAAAAACCCAAATATGTGCAGGAAATTGCAAAACTATTTTTTGCAGGAGAATTTGCACAAAAAGTCAAATAATTACAAATGCAAATACAACTTCATTTGAATTGTAATTGCTGTACAAGCAAATGTGTTTGGAGATGCAAAATAAACAAAAAATCGAATCGAAATTAACCACAGATTGAACATGTATTTTTGTTACCTATCCTCTTAAGACCCGAGCATTAACCCTTTGAATTTTTACATTTCTTATATATTGTTTACACCTTTTGGGGAGGAAATAAGAAAACTGTATATTTTTTTTTTGAAAATTTTATTTGAATTCTTAGAAATAAAGGGGGCACATATGTGTACCTCAGGTCTTAAAATATGAAAAATTTCAACGTAAATTCTTAATTTCTTAAGATCAGAACTGAACCGATTAAGTAAAGGGCTTATTAACTATTTGTTTTATCTTATGAGGTGTAATTTAAATTTCGGTTTTTATTATTTTTTTAATTTTTTTATTTAAACTGGTAGAAAAAGAGGTGCACATATGTGTACTTCAGGTCTTATCGATTAGTTATTGAGGAAAAATATCCCAACAGTACGGTTTTTTCAAACAGTTAAATTCAGATGTAAAAATAATGGCTTAAACTTATAAACCCTGCCATCTTTTGATATTGTTTTAAAGCGCAGTAGCTTAAAGCAAGTAATTAAACTGTTTCTATTGGTCACACGATGTCGCTAGTCTTTAAAACTTGTAATATTTTAAGGTGCACATATGTGTACCCATGGTCTGAAGAGGATAAAAACAAAACTATTCGGACATATTTACAAACATACATCGATACGTACAAACATAAACATGAATTTGTAAATCTCCGAGTTGACCAAACTTTAGACATAAACAAACACCTGTTTGTTGTTGACGCAAGAAAATTTGCTTTCGTACATAAGAAATTAAAACAAAAATTTTGGATTCAGCTTTGAATTCAAGAAACTTTAGACCAATATCGTTAAATTGGCAGTTTTATTAACTAGTTAATGTGATTTTAAAAGCGACAGCTACACAGTGCAACAACAAAAATCGGGATGAAATCAAAAGCAAAAGAAAGCCTTTTTTAGTTCAGTGCTGATTTTTTTTTTTACACGCATTTGAAGTTGGTGATTTAGTCTAACAAAAAAAAAAAAAAACGGAAATTATTTATTTTCATAAGTTACTTTATTATATTCAACATTTTTTATTTTTTCGAATTTATTCTATAAGCTAAACTTCTGTTATGTATTTTATAAAGCTGTTTTTTTTTTGGAATAGTCCTATTAATTCATCGAATAAATTCGAAAAACAAAAAAATATTGAAAAAAAAAAACATTAAAAATTTGATAAAATAATGCTTATTTTTATTATCCTGAAAAGCCAGAGAGGGCTCTGTCTTATAAATTTAGTTATTTCTTGTAGATTGCCACAGAAAAACCGAGTTCTTAATTTTTTTTGGGGTTAAACAAACAATTTTTGTTGTTTGTTTTTTTTTTTAAACATATTGTTACGTTTTTCTTTTAATAAACGCGTTTCGATTTAATTCCCTTATAATAAATACACGCCCATGGATGGGAATTTTGATAAAGAAAAGGACGTCGCTAGAACAAAATTAGCAAACCATGTATCCGCTTTTAAAAGAAGCATTAAAAATACTAAAAAGGATAAGTTTATCCTGACAATTTTTGAGAAAACTAAGAAACTTTTACGAAAATATAAAGACATAATTATTATACAGGCGGACAAAGGAAATAAGACGGTAGCTATGTATAAAAATGAGTATGAGGGGAAAATGCAAGCTCTTATAGGAGACAAAAACACCTACAGAATTTCAAGAGCAGATCCAACTGACAAACTGCAGAAACAAAACAATACCTTTATTTCTGATCTCTACAAAAATAATATTATTAATACAGGTGAAAAACGTAAACTTCTTTGTTCTGCGGCTACTGCACCTAGAATACAAGGCTTACCCAAAATACATAAGGAAGGGACACCCTTACGACCTATTGTGTCGTCAGTTCAAGTACCATATTACCAATTATCAAAATACGTTGGTAATATTCTTAAAGTCATAATTTCTGACAAATATAATGTTAAAAATTCGCTACGGGTAAAGGAGCAACTGAGCGGCGTGAAAATTAACAATAATGAAACTATGATATCGTTTGACGTGATTTCACTATTCACGAACATCCCAATTCAGACGGCAATAAACACAAGTATGAAAAAATGGAGTATTATTAAAAATCATACTAAGATGTCAGGCTCACAATTTTTAAGAATACTCAAATTTTGTCTAAATGACAATAATTATTTTATGCTTGGTGAAAATATTTATACTCAAATCTTTGGTATGCCAATGGGGAACCCACTATCACCCACTATAGTGGATATCATACTTGACAACCTACTTGACGATGCAATTACTGAACTGGAAAATGAAAATATTTGCATTAAATATATCGCCAAATATGTAGACGACATTTTGGCGATATCTCGAATAGAAGACAAGGACACAATTCTGTCAATTCTTAACAAACAACACCCTAAAATAAAGAAACATCTTCAGGAAGGTTAATGAATTACCACGCTACACAACCCAAAAATCAAATTCTAGTCGATTTCAGAACAGTCTGTTCGAATTCTAACTTCTACAATTAAATCTAAGTCTACAATTGCAGTGGAGCAAATAAAAATTTAAACTAATACGACATAAACTATAATTTACAAGATAACATATAACTTAAACTATAAATAATTACACTCTGGTCTTGTTTTATGCGGATTCAAATTTATGCGATTTTTAAATTAACGATTCTTTTTAATTTTTACGGTTTTTGAAATTTTAGATGTTTTCAAAAGCTTTTTTATCGTTTTAAAATTAAACCACGCTTGCATCACTGATATCATCGTTAAAGTTTGTTTTATTTTGTGCATAGCCGATACGTATGCATGAGTGTTTTTAAGCTAATGAAAATCACATAATATAAGTTTTACAACGAAGGCTAATTTCGGCAAAAATAGAATCAAAAATTAGGTGGAAGCTAGAAAAATTTCAATTAAAACTCATTCTTTCCTGTCTTTTACGGTACAACATTGTAATAACCACATGTACGAGTGTAAAGAAATTTGCATATCTTTTAAACTTATAGAGTTCCCATAATAATTCTTTTATAATATGATAAGGAAACTAAAGACCAATTTCGATAAAAAAATATTAAAAAAAAAAATTTGAACTAACAGGGGTGTGCTGGAAATCGCAATCGTAAAACGCAAGAATTTTGGTGTTGTTTTTTATACACTTTTAAAATTTAATTTTCATAATTTTCGTTATTAAATTATATTTAATAGAGAAATATTTGTCATAAAATTTTTAATATTTTTAATTAGGCTTAAGTTCATCAAATTTAATTTTCATAAAATTATTTTTATGAAGAAATTTTACAACATGAAATTAATTAAAATTTACTGATAATTTTTCATTCTTGACTGAAGCTGGGCTCGAACCCAGGCGTTTTTTACGGACAGGTTACCCTTACATGTTTCGATTGCAACCACTCAACCTCTTCAGAGGGCTTGCCGTTTAACACCACAGAATACACAGAACTGTCACGAGACGAAGATTTTGCGTTTTTTTTTGTCTCTTTCAAAGATAGCTGCCCTTTTGCATTTCTCTTTTCATCATATTCTATGCCGCAATACAATGAACACAAATTTATTTAGTTAAGATTTATTTACAAAACTCTTTTTAAAAAACGACGTTTAACATTCTTGCGTTTTCGATTTCCAGCACACCCCTGTAATAGAACAATTCTGATTTAAATAGGTCATTTTCGGTTTTGCAGATGAAATTTTATTTTTCAAATCAATTTTTTTTTGTTTAAAGATCAATCGATTTTCTATAAGAATTACCTAAAATTTTTTTTGTTGGATAATTTTTTAGTTTGAAATAATAATTTAAAAAAATATTTTTTTGAAAACGGCAACACTTAACCACCCCGTAACTTGAAAAACAAACATCATAGAAAAAAATATTTCGCACACTTATTCATAAATATATCATATGTCAAATATAAAGGAATTCCAACAAAATATTTTTAATTTATCCGCTTCACTTATGTACATATATTTGTCGATTTTTTTATGCGATTTTGTTTGGATTTTTTTATTAAAATTTTAATTTATGCCGTTTTTCAGAATTTTGGAACGAATTATTAGTTTTTATATGAAGCTAGAGTATCGTTTTATGCGAATTCAATATATGCGATTTTTTTTTGGAACGCATCTATCGCATATAACGAGACTTGATTGTATAAGGTAAATCTAATTTCGTATTAATATTTCTAGTGATTATGAGTTTTATACTATATATTATAAGATATTATATCTTCTTGTTATAGAAATTCGAAATTTAATAAATAAATACAAATAAAATGATATTACGAGGTACATTTTATTTAGGGACTAGCTGACCCGCCAGACGTTGTTCTGTCCAAATTAGGAAAAATGTTTGCGTTCGATTTTTAAAATCTGTTAAAAAGATAAGAACATTTGAACGAAAAATTATTCAAATCGATGGAGCCGTTTTCTGATTTTAGGTAAATCGAAAAGAGTGGGCGAAACAAAATTTTCTTTCCGTGAAAACTTAAGTTGGACCATGGCGATGATTTTAAAGAAAAAATCGTCCAAATCGGTCAAGCCGTTCTCAAGTTATGCGCTTAATAAAAAAAGTGGGCGTAAAAGTAGGCGTGGTACATTTTTCTTTCGATGAAAACGTAAAATGGATTAATACGAACATTTAAAAGAAAAATAAGTCAAATCGATGGAGCCGTTTTTTGATTTTAGGTAAATCGAAAAAAGTGGGCGGGGCAAAATTTTCTTTCCGAAAAACCTAAGTTAGACCATGGTCATCATTTTTAAGAAAAAATCGTCCAAATCGGTCAAGCCGTTCTCAAGTTATGCGCTTAATAGAAAAGGAGGGCGTAAAAGTAGGCGTGGTAATTTTTTAAAATGGATTAATACGAACATTTGAAAGAACAATTCGTCAAATCGATGGAGCCGTTTTCTGATTTTAAGTAATTCAAAAAAAGTGGGCGTAAAAGTGGGCGGGGCAAATTTTTCTTTTCGTATAAATCAAAGTTGGACCATGGCGATAATTTTAAAGAAAAAATCGTCCAAATTATTTAGAAGTCATTGGTGGTGCAATATGAAAATTGGATTTTGCCACGCCCCTCCGTCCACAGACCGAAAATCTGAATATTCTGAAGATTCCCTGAAAATTTCATCAAAATCGGCCCAGCCGTTTTGGAGTCCATATGTTACATACATACATACATACATCCTGTTTTATATATATAGATATGTAGATATAGATGTAAGGCTGTAGGAAAAATCGCCCAAAGAAAAGTGGCCCAAAAAAAAATAATGAAAAATCGCCCAAAAAAATTCCATGTAAAATTGGGCCTGAATTCATATGAAAAGTGACCCAAAATTTGTGGGCTATTTTTCGTTATTATTGGGTGATTTTTCGTTTTTTAAATTATTGTATGAAAAATAGCCCATTTCTTCGGGCCATCTTTAATTTTTAAAATTTCTTCCAAATCTTACATACTATTTGTCTAAATCATTCATTATCATTAAACGTCGAATTCCTACATGTTATTTTTAGAAATAACTATGACACTCCAAAAAGTGTCACAGTGTCACAGTGTCCATGGACTTTATGATACTTTTAAGTGTCATAATGCCCATCAGAGCAGTGTCATAAAGTCCGTGGATGTTATGTCACTTTGTAGAGTGTCATAATGTCCACAACATGCTTACAAACTCGAAAGCATAGCCGGCCTTCGGCCGGGCGCAAGGATTTTCTCGTCTTTAATAAAACAAGTACCGGCTTCGCTAACTAAAGCTTCTGTGCACAGCCCGCCTTCGGCCGGGAGCAAGGATTTTCTTTTCTATGGTATAACAAAGACCTGCTTCGCTAACTAAAGCTACTCTGCGAAGTCGGCCTTCATTCGGAAACAAAGCAGATTTTAGAAGCCCGGCCCAAGGACGGCTATGCAGAGAAGCTTAAGTTAGCGAAGCCGGTTTTTGTTATATCATAGAGTAGAAAATCCTTGGGCCCGGCCGAAGGCCGGCTATGCAGAGAAGCTTTAGTTAGCGAAGTCAGTTTTTGTTTCGGTAAAATAAGTTTCGTTAAAAATAGTTTTGTTGGTTTTTTGCAAATTGGGTTTTTATTATTTTTTTTTTTTTTTTTTGGAAAAATTCGTTTTTGCTTTTTGGGTCATTTTTTATATTTTTTTTGGGCCCTTTTTCGTTTTGTTTGGGCAAAATTTCATATTTAACTGTTTGCGTCATTTTTCATGTTCTTTTGGGCGACTCTTAATTTGGGCGATTTTAAATTTTTTTTTTTGGCCCATTTTTCTTTGGGCTCTATTTCCTACAGCCATAGATGTAACGAATACCGATATATCGACGATACTTTTTTATTTATTTTCAATTGTTTGCATGACTCGTAGTTGTCAAACAATAACAAATTTCATAGCAGAGCATAAAATCAAACAGAATAATAAAATGTTTCTCTTAATTCTTAAACAGGAGGGCGGACCACTACAAGCGTTTAATGCGTATGTTTATTTTTTGATCTGTTTTCAAGAATTATGCTTAAGTAGAAAGTAGTCCTACTACTATTTTTTGGACAGTTGCTTAAGCGCATTGAACGCTTGGTGTGGACCTGTAGCCTTAGCCGTTTTGCTTTGCACCGTGGTAGCAAAATGTTTTCGAATTGATAAATCTTGTATGCAGCGTTGCCGGAAGATTTGGAAGGAAATTCTTCTTTTGGCGAAAAAAATCTTATTTTGAAGAGAAAAATCTTAACATTTTTTATAAGAAGGGCAAAAAAGTAAAAATTATTAATTTTTTTAAAGAAACTTCTTTTTATATTCAACATTTTTTATTTTTCGAACTGAAGGAATAGGACTATTACAAAAAAGCTTTATAAAATACATAACTGAAATTTAGCTCATAGAATAAATTCGAAAAATAAAAAATGTTGAAGATAATATTAAGTAACCTTCGAAAGGTAATAATTCCCAGTTTCTATTTGTTGAAACTTCTTTTTATTATGGATAATTATATATATATACAAAATTAGATTGTAGGTTTAAAATTGTGGTTTTAGCTATATTTTCCAAAAAAATACATTTGAAATGCATTTAATTTCTAATTAATAAGAACATAAAAAAGTCCATTTATATAAAAAAGTTTCATCGAAAGTAATTAAATTCTAATAATAGAGATGTATAAATTTTGGGCAAAAAAAATTTAAGTTTTGGAGCTATGAAGCTCATACACCATATGAAATCGAATATTTAGTGTTTAATTTTGCACATTGCTTTTTCGCATATACCTCACATTTGATTCAAACTTGATTTTTCAATTCAGAACATATTATTTATAGAATTCACGTTGCTTTCTTTTTTTGATATTTTGTCCTATTTGAAAAAGAAAACAAGAATTTGGTCTGGCCAAGAGGGTCATTTCATAAAGTTTTACATAAAAGTAGAATTTCACCCCACTTGTTTGCTCCAATAGAATCCTAATTAGTTTCATTCGATTCAGCACGTATTATTTATACGCCCCTGTTTTTTTGTTATATTCGAAAAATCTTGCAACGAAAACACAAATTTGGTCTGGCCAGACCAAGACGGTAATCCTAGGGTTAAGTTCCATTAGTTGAACCTTTTGGTACTAAATACATGAACTTTTTTGTTCTTTAATAAATTAATCTTAATAAATATACATATTTTCTTTTCACAAATAATTGTTTTTCATCAATATTTAAAAAATGAACAACTTCGAATCTATGATGCTTTTTTAATGTTTTGATGCCCTTATTGATGCATTTTAGTACAAAAGTGTGCAATACCAATAGACAACAATCTGATATAAAACCTCATTGTTTTAAAAATTTACTGTTTAAAAAACTGTAAAAAAATTATGTATGTTGTTCAAACTTAAAGTTAAAAATCTTAATTTCCAAAAAGAGTTAAAACACGTCAAACCATCACGAAAAAATGGCATTTTCGGCATCAGCACCTCCGATTTGAATGAAATTCAACACAAATGTTATATGTAATTGGACTTAAACAAAACATAAATTTCAGACCCCACATTCTTTCGGCATCTGAAATATGACGTCATAAAAATGTGAAAAATGTTTTAAAAAACACAAAAGTCTCCTTACAAAAGGGGATAGAACTCTGGAACTACGCAAGATAATTTAGTTTTTTTGGTATCGTTTTAAAGGTGAAAGTGCACCCTTTAAAATCGGTTCAGATACAAAAAATTTTTGATATTTCTTGTACGGGAGGTACCACGCCCACTTCTCCAATCCCGACCACATTTCGTGGGATGGTGTGTATTGATAACTAAAATTTGTGTACAAAATTTGGAAACTTTGGCTCTTGCCGTTCTCCAGATATACTGAAAAAAATAATTAAAATACAACAACAACAAGGGATTTTTGAACACAAAACATACTTAGAATCACGTTCTGGTATATAACTCTAACACCAATCGAGTCTTCACCTTTAAATTTTCTGCAAATGTTGAAGAGGGTATAATACTTCACATATATTTTTTTAAGAATTTTAAAAAATATACTTTTCTAGATATGGAGCTTTGAACTCAAGACCCCAATAATTGAGCTTTGACCTTTTCTTAGAAAAACACAATATGCATATCATTTTAAAGGGTGCACTTTCACCTTTAAAACGATACCAATAAAACTAAATTATCTTGCGTAGTTCAAGAGTTCTATCCCCTTTTGTAAGGAGACTTTTGAGGTTTTTTCACATTTTTCTCATCTTTTATGACGTCATATTTCGGAAGCCGAAAGAATCTGGGGTCTGAAAATTTATGTTTTGTTAAAGTCCAATAACATTCAACATTTGTGTTGAATTTCATTCAAATCGGAGGTGATGATGCCGAACGACTTAACACGGTTTGACATGGATTCACTCAAAATAAAAAATCTTAATTTGAGAAAAAAAATCTTCAAATCTTATTTTGTTCATTTATACGTATTTATACGTTTTAAGTTTTCTCTGCGTATTTTTAATGATTTTCGTGAGAACAAAAATAACTTTAGGGTAGTGGCTGATTCTATCTGGTTTTTCTACTTTATATTAAGGGGATCTATCAAATTAATGGGGCCCTATGCTCCTTATAGGATCGTCGGGAACATATATATATATATATATATATATATATATATATATATCAAATTAACATGGTTTACTTGGGACGATATCTGAAACAGGGATTTTTTTTGACCAAAATAAATGTGTCCATTTATGTTTTTTGAGTGAAAGTGTTTCTATTCTAAAAAAAAATTAAAATAAAACCGAAAAAAGTAGTTTAAGGAATTTTTTTGGTATCGAAATATATTTTTTCAGTTTTTAAAACGACTGACGATGAATGGAAGAAACTGGATGGCTGCAGGGCTACCAAACTAACGTGGCCCACATACGATATAGGTCGCTCTGAACGACTTCTTAGCTTCAGTCGTAGATACATGTCGTGACTGATATACATACTTACTGGTCACTGCACGATCAGTAAGCACGCTATGAGAATCGGCCTCTCTTTTACAGACAGTATTTCATCTCCTATGTGATTGCCCAGCGTTTAATTCAACACGACATGGATTATTTGGGAATTACCTTCTACAAGGATTCTGTGAGATACCACGGGTGCAACTCAGGAACTTGCTGAAATATCTCAACGCAACGGGCTGGCCCTGGGTCAAGTTTGATTGGGGGTTCTAATTCCTGACGAGTGGTGTGGTATGTAAACGGAGTCACTGTAGACTCTACTTGCAGCACACCTAGTTCTGGGCCTGCTACCACGTTAACCAAACAACCAAATACGACTTAGAGACCAGTTTTGCCTAAAATTTTAGTAGAGCTGGACTAGTGAAGGATATGTAAGATTCGGCAGTGCCGAATTTAGAACTTTATATTTTACTTAGTTGTCTTTATCTTATTAAGGCCCGTTTACACAACTTACTGATAGGTAAAGGTAGGATTTTATCGACCGTATAAAAAGTGTTTGATTATTAAAACTTTACTTTAACCGGTTAAAATCTACTTTTAGCTATTGGTAAGTTGTGAAAATGGGCCTAAAGCCTGGTACTCTGTTTAACATTTCACGTGAAATGCTGTCAAAACGCATATGAAAAAAACTTGTGCGGAATATCTATGAAATAATGTTGATAGAGTTGTACTCTGTTTATTTTGTGAAAAAGTTTCGAAATGTTTCTGGCAACATTTTTTTCAACTGCGAAATAATGTAAGCTGCACTTATTTCACGTGGAATTTTAAGCAAAAGCAAAAAAATATCAACTAATTATTGAATAAGAAATAAAAAATTAATGTAACACAACCATTAACAGTTTTTTTTATCCATATTTACATTCTTTTTTATTAAAAAAAATAAATTTTAGTAAAATCCATGTGGGCTTTGTTTACATACGCAAAACAATTTCGCATACTTTTTAAGAATAAAAACGTCTAATTGTACAAACTCGCCAGATCGGTAACATTGATACATGTCAATATTTTCGTGTGAAATAATAAATGTTGCTCAACATTTTTCACAAATTTGAACAGAGTACTAGGCTTAAGAGAATAATTAGAATTGTTAAATTATTTATTGGGGTGTTTATTTTGTGGCTTTCGGCTTTGGCGTGAAAGTTATTTTTGGTAAAAAATTTCACTTAAGATTTAACTTCATTTAAGGATTCCGAACCATAGTACTGTAAACACATCTTTAAGTTTTTGGGATTATTTTGTAAAATACATCACCTCACTTAAAAAATAGTTTTGTAAACATTTTTGAAAAATTTAAAAATTTTATATGAAAACACTTTTAACGCAAGGTGAAGGGACTTACAAAGAAGTCCCTGAATGTTTGTAGTACTAAGTAAAAAGCTAAATACGAAATCATTTCAATGATGAGATAAACAGCCATATGTTATTTTAGCGCAAACTTTTGTAATAAACTGGCAACGTTAAAAGGTATAACCATGTTAATATTTTAATAATGGTGAAGTATTCAAATGAAAAATGCTTAAACCTAGATTACACTATCTCACAAGTCTTACGTATTCCATAATACTTTGTGAGATAGAAATCTAATGAGTTTTGATGCGACTGTCAAAAAATCTAATGTAAAATGACAGTTTGTGTTCACACCATCACACAAAGTATAAACACTCACACATGAAATACAACGCAACCCTGATCCAATGAAAAGTATAATTGTTTAGAAATTGTTCAAAAAAACGATGAAGTCGTATGGGATGTCAAACTGTTTTCATAATACTTGTCATTTTCGTGACACATTGCATTCACACTATCACACTTTGTCATATTACTTAAGTTTTTGACATGTATTAATACAAAGTATAATAGTGTAATCTAGCCTTTAGAAGATTAGTCTTAAAGACATCTTAAAAATGTTTTTTATTTTTTAATGTATAATATTTAAGCTTACAAAACTCTATATTTTTAATGGTGAACTTCAATATCTTAAGCTTGTCTGCGTATTAAAATTTGTTGAGCGCAACCGACCAGGACAAATCTAGCACACCAAATTTTATAGCCCGTAAGACTTTAGGGATTGTCCATGACAATAAAGGAGACAAGGAATTTGTAATCAAACAAAATTAAAGCTAAGATTATTTCGAGTCATAACCTCAAAAAAAGCTTAAGCGACAAAAACTAAATTATAAACGGGAAGATTTTTTTTAATTTTTTTTCATTATTTTAGTAATTTTTTATCAATTAAAAATATTATTTAAAAAGTACTTAAACTTAATTAATGTAATAATTAAATCAATTATTTTTTTTTTTGTTGAACGAAAATCAAAACATAATTTTGCTTTAATTAACATTTTAGTTGTTTTGAAATAAATTTTGAATTAAAATAATAATCAAATAACAAAAAATTATTTCGTTTAAAATAAAATAATTTAAACTTTTAAAATTGTTGTTGAAAATTGTCATAATCAATCAACACATTGTTTGAAACGGCCAAGTTTTTTGATAATTTTTTTAATTAAAATTGAAAATATCATTTATTGAAAAAAAAAAAAAAAATATATTCAATATATAAAATTTTTACAATTTTTAGTAATCAATATAATCATTTTGGTAATAGGTGCAAAACCAACAAATGAGTTGCTTGATTCTATGAATTTGGTATAAAATTGGTGATAAGAGAAAATTTTTTATTTTTTCTGTGAGGTTGTCGCTTAAGATAAAATTGTTTTTGCTAAAAAATCGTAACGTTACCTTATGTGACCATCACCATCACATAATAAAATAATAAAAACGAATATTGAAAATAATGTCGCTTAAGCTATTTTTGCGGTAATGCTTCGATATGATGTTAATCGAATTTACATAATTAAAATATCACAAAAAACTGTGTTGAGAATATTTAACTGTAGTGTCATATCAGTTCCTGTGCATGGCTGTACTACATGCAGCTACACCAGACTGACCCTAAACAAAATCCAGACAGAATGTGGCACTGTGGCAACATACCAACAGTATGCTCTTTGAACAAGAAATAAAGAGATGTAAATTGTAGTTCGGTCATACTCAACGGAAATTGCCAGAAATCAAAGCCCATGCCAATAATAGAAGAGAATGGGAAGAATTTATTAGCGCCCTAAGTTGTTCGTGAATTGTTATTTACACAGAAAAAATTATTAGTAGTTTTTTATCAATTAAAAAATTATTGTAATGTATTAAAACTTAATTAATGTGATAATTGAATCAATTATTTTTTTTTGTTGAACGAAAATAAAAAATATAATTTTGATTTAATTAACATTTTAGTTGTTTTGAAATAAATTTTGAATTAAAATAATAATCAAATAACAAAAAATTATTTCGTTTAAAATAAAATAATAATAACTTGTGAAATTGTTTTTGGAAATTGTCAAAATCAATCAACACCTTGTTTGATTCTATGAATTTGGTATAAAATTGGTGATTAGAGAAAATTTTTAATTTTTTCTGTGTAGGTTTTTTTAATATTTAAATAAAAAGGGAATGCGTATAATGCTGTCTTAATGTGAGAATTGTAGCGTTCTAATTTGGTACATTTAGAACATCGGTACGTACACCAATTGCTTTTTCATAACTAGGGATTTCTTTCAAGTCTTTTATACTAACCCCAACATTTTAAATTCCCTTTTATTACAAGCCTACCCTGTATTTAATTAAAAAGTAACGTACTTGTATTTATTTCTCTTCCCCTATTTTGATTATATCCCTTGACTCATTTATGAGTAGTTGCAAATGGCGCCAGTTCATTTAACATTGGCATTTGTCCTGTGGTCACAATCCTGCCATTGCTAAAAATTTCTTTTATTTATTATTTTTTGGACGTTTGTCCACATTTTGTTTTGTAATTCCATTATTATGTCTGGTTGACATTTTCATTTTTTTACAACCTAATTTTTTCGTGTTTTTGCTTGTTTGTTATTTGTAGCGATTTTATGTGATTTTACATTGTGGTTTCGGTATATCGAGTGATAAATGAACTTGTCTAGTGGCAAACAAAAATTGAAATAAAAGCAATAAAGCCGCATACATAGAGATTAGAGTTTATTTCGGCAAATTAAATAGTTTTTATAAAAGTTTTCCCGGGAACTTTTAATAAAAATTAAGGAACTGAGAAAAAAAGTACTTAAGCTCACTTGTCACTGCAGACACAAGGTATTTTATTAACATTGGCAATTATAAAAAGCAATCCAATGAGAGTTTAGAGTTTTTTTTTTACCTACCCTGTTAAAACTTCGCCTACAAAATAATGTGTTGAGTAATCAGAAAAACATAAAAGCACTACTTACGATACTACTGAAAGAACTAATGAATTTTACAAGGGAAGTCCCAAAATGAACGCATTCAAAGGTAAGTCATTATTTTTTTACCTACAGACATTAGGAAAAAAGTAGTTATAGAATATGTTATAGATGTAGTTATAGAAAAAAGCTACTAAATAATGAGTAAAAGAAGCTATTGATTTTGAAAAAGTAAGCGAAGTTTTTACTGGGTAACCAACACCAGAGTTTGGTACTTTTTCCAGTTGCTCAAGATGACTTCAAAATTTAAGGCTTGCACTAAATTAAAGTTTTTTCCACTTACTTTCTGTACTGGAAAATTAATGTTAATCCCGTTTAATGTGCCCACATTACATTAACCCTCAGAAAACATGACTGCACCCCAATTAAAATTCATAACGTACAAATTCCTCAACAGAATCATGTTAAATACCTAGGAATACACCTAGATCGGCGACTCACGTGGAGCAGACACATTGAGGCAAAAACAACTCAAATCAAATTGAAGACCGTTCAACTAATGTGGCTCTTAAACTCTAGATCCACTCTTAGTTTGGAATATAAAGTTCTTATATACCACACAATAATAAAACCAATTTGGTCCTATGGAATCCAACTCTGGGGAACAGCATGCGCTACAAATATTGAAAAACTACAAAGAAGACAATCGAAGATTTTGAGAATAATTACTGGAGCTCCCTTGTACGTAAAGAATGCTAACCTTCACAAGGACTTAAGTATTTCTACCGTCATCACAGTAGCTCGAGAGCTGTATTAAATATTTTAATAAGCTGTTAGTGCATTCAAATTCCTTAGCTCAAAACTTACTTTCTAGCGATGGACATAGGCGTCTAAAAAGAAAAGACACGCTAGATCTGGCAACACTATAATAAACAATGCATTACCTTCTCTCACATCTAATTGGTAACTTGCATTGGCACGTTACCTCATAGAAGAATTTAGAATTTTAAGATTTGAAAAACTTATTGTCAATTTCAGTTAAGAAAAGATTCAATAAATAAAATATGAAAAAAAAAAAAAAACTTTCTGTACTAGTAGTCGAACTTAAATATTTTAGTAAGAATGACACTAAAAAGTACTTTAAGCAATCCTAAATGGAATCACTTTCGCAAACCTTGAACTTTTCGTTTCGTGCATATGTATGTGTTTGTAAAAGTTTGTTGTAGAAACAACAACAACACTACAAAAGTAGGAAAAAAAGATTTGCTTGGCTTGTATAGAAACAAAAACAACACACAAGAAGAAAACATATATATAATTGTTAAAATTATTTAAAAAAATAATAATTATGAAAACCATACAACATGCTGCTGGTGTCCTAGCTTCAAACAGCTTTAGTGAAACAGGCCAAAGTCTTTGCCATGAATCGTACCCGCAGCCATCGCACTGAGAGAATAGCGCACTACCAACTTACCTACAAGGACATCCATTATATGGGTTTTATCATAATTTTTATTTGTCCTAAATTCTTACCGGACAAAAAGTTTTAACATTTTGAGTAAAAAATGTTTATGTTTCCAAATACTTTCGAAATTTTACCCTAGAAAAATCATTTTGTTATTTTCCTTCAAAATTTAAACTTTGGGGTCCCGGGAAATTCAAAATGATTTCCCGTGAAGTAAAAAAGTCCAGGAATGAAAACCCCTAATAGAGATACCTAAAATACCATAAGTATTGTATTATTAGTAGACATTACGCCAAATTGATTTAGACCACACATACATTGAAACAAATAAATAAAAACTTTACACACACGTAACCAATACAATTTTGCGGACAGGGTAATGCATTTATTGAGGAACGGGAATTTTTGAGTGGGATTTTTGATTTATGTCTTTTAAAAAGGCACTTGAGATTCTGGTCAATAGGAAAACAAATCAATTAGATAATTTACTGTTAAAACAAACATAAACTAAAAAAAAAATATATTAAAAAGTAAGAATACGTTCGTTTATTTTTGCCAGTATACTCTATACATATGTATATATGATATCTGCCATCAATAATGGTTCAACTGAAACAATAGCTTAAGTTATAAAAGCGAAAGTTTTAATCAGAATTAGTCTGAATTCATACGGCTCATGTCTTATTGACAAGATTCTTCCTTTTTCTTCTTTGAACATGAATTGGCGTTCAAATGAATCATATCATGTTGACGACATGTTTTTTATTTTGTTTTATTTGATATTGAAAACAAAATCCAAATTAAACAACGAATAAGAACATGCATCTGTGTACTCGTTTCTTTTCCCCTCGTCCCTCTCGCCAATAAAGTAGCAATCTTGCCAATAAGATATGAGCCGTATGCAAACAGACTTATGTGTAACGAATTCCATGATGGCTTAAATATTAATGTAATAGTGGCTTGCGGTGATGAATTCTATGTCGAAGCTTTGGGGGATTTTCGTTAAAAAGTATATGTAGTTTAAACTCAGCAACTATAAATCAGTGTGTCATGTTTTATATGTTGTTAAAAATTTAACATGCGGCAGCACTACGGTAAAGCTTATCAAATGCATATGGTCTGTATTGGTAGCAGAGAACTGCAAAATCACTATTTTTCTCGATTTATTCATACGCTAAAATTTACATTCAATCTTTGCTTGCAAAACAAAGTTCCACGTTGGTAGTTTTTACATCGTTTCGTTCACATTTGATTTTGGCATTTATTCATTTTTTATTGAAAGTGCTTTATTTGCATTTTTGTTGCGCATGCAATATAACACAAATGTGTAAATTCAAAGGAACACATTCTTATACTTTTGCATTCAAGTAGTCATTGTCCACTCGGTGGTGGTTGTTAATGGTAAACAACAATAACAAGAATACATTGTACCTACGTACAGAACTACTGTACTTTTTAAAAGTAAAAAAACAATTCTGTTTCTATGGAAATTGTTTGTATGTACCTACATACATATGTGCGTTTAGTTTCATTTCATAATTACCCAGTTGGCTATGTCGTGCACGAATTCCTGCACGACACGTAATGCAAATCGTCGATGACATTTTCAAACAAGTGTCGCGTAAATCGTACACGACACAAAGAGAGACAATGTCGGTCAGCCTGTCGTTGACGACCACATGCACGACATTGTCGTTCATATAGTTGTTAGTGACTATATGAAAGGCATTGTCGTTTGTATTGTCTTTGATGACTATATAGACGACAATGGATTCTACTTTGTCGTCAACGACTGCGTAAAAGATAATGTCGATGAAGCTACAGGAGTTACAGCTTACACGACAATGTCGCCTATAAACCTAAATGAATAAATAAAAATATACAATAGCACATATATGTTTTTAAAGCCATACCTTAGTCTTTGAGTTCTCAGACTTGACTGACTGATTTTCTTCACTTAGGTTTAGTTGTTTTTTATTATAATCGTTATTTTACAGTTATTTTTATTTTTTATTGGGAACAACTTATTTTTGTTTGTTAAGAAGACAGCTTACAATTTAATGTCCCTCATATTGTCGTGCTTAGATATTGATAAAGGACATCTTACAAGACACTGTTGGTCATGTTGTCGTGCATACACTTTAATACAGGACAGCTTACAAGACACTTTCGCTCATACTGTCGTGTATAGTTGTTGGTAGAGGATACCTTACAAGAAAATGTCTGTCATGTTGTCGTGGATAAGCTGTAACAAAAGACAACTTGAAAGACAATGTCGGTCATGTCGTCGTTTATTAACTTTTTCAAACGACAGTGCACTAGACAATGTCCAGTATTTTGTCGTCCACGACGTTTTCCTCAAAATTGTCTTCCAGAAATCCTAAGTGATAGAAGACATGTCGTGCATAAATTGTTGACGACAATGTCGTCGACGGCAGTTTGGCCAATAGGGTAATGCTGAATGAATACATGAGTAATGATTGCTTGATTTCTGGCTTTTTTGTTTGTATTTTTTTTTTTCTTTACCAACACAATCATTGTCGCACCGAACACACAAACATCTTTATTAAAAAACGAAGATAACGATTGTATAAATAACAAAGCACGATGTGCATTATTTGAATGACTGCAAACCAGCAGCGAATATTTGCGGTTGCGCTAGTTTGATTGTATGACCGCAAGTGAGTGTATTTGTTGCTGTTGATTTAATGCGATTTTTTTCAATTGCACAAAGCCGTTCTCTGATTGGTAGCTAAAACGCCAATTTATAGATTTGTAGGTTTGTAGGTTTAAACACCTTTTAAACCAAAAAGAGACTTAAACTTGCCCTGAATTATTAGCCCTAAATAGCTCAAAAATACCTTTTTTGACGGTAAAAATAGCTTTTGCATTAGAAAAATCTATACACAACGGCAAGTTACTTACGCAACTCTTGGTTTGTAGATGTCAGCGGTAACGTCGGGTTAAGGGGAAAAAGGAGTTCAGAGCTTATGTACTCGGCAAATGACTTGCGCGAGTAACTTGCCGAGTCTGAAAGGGGTCATATTAACACTATTTTAGAGTCCACACCAGAGAACGGATTTGTGCGATTGCAAAAAAATCGCAGTAAATGAACACCAACAACCGCAAACATTCGTTGCTGGTTTGCAGTCATTAAAATTTTGTGTGTTTGTTCGTTTGTAAATTAAGATGTTTGTGTGTTTGGTCCGACAATGATTGTTTTGGCAAAGAAAAAAAAAATACAAACAAAAAAGCCAGAAATCAAGCAATTATTACTCATGTAGGCATTCAGCAGTTACTATGTAGTACAAGAAAAAAAAAATTTAAATGAAACTAAACGCACATATGTAGGTACAAACAGTTTCCATAGAACCAGAAGAATTTTTCATCATCATAAAAAGTACAGTTGTTCTGTATGTACAATGTATTCTTGCGGTTTATTGTTGTTAATGGTAAAAACACGTCTTCGCGAGTGGACAATGACTACTGGAATGCAAAAGTATAAGAATGTGTGCCTTTTGAATTTACACAATTGTGTTATATTGCGTGCGCAACAAAAATGCAAACAAACCACTTTCAATAAAAACGATCACATGCAAAAATCAAATGTCTACGAAACGGTGTAAAAATTACCAACGTTGAACTTTGTTTTACAGGCAAAGAGTGCGTATGAATAAATCAAGAAAAATAGAGATTTGGCAGTTCTCTGGTCCACACGTAAATAATACTCTCTGCAATTGAATTCGACGTTTGCTGATATAAAAATCTTATATCTTATATCAGGTGGAGATCCCATGTTAGGGTCGATAACAACCTCAGGCAGATTCTAAGCACAAATATGACTATAAACTATGAGGGAAAAAACGCTAAAATGAAGCACATCATATTTGTTTCACTTAATAGTACTCACCCTGTAGGCTTAACGAGAGATTTACAGCAACTGATAAACAAAAAAAAAAAAAAAAATAATTCTATTTTTATTGAAAAAAAGAGAATAGAATAAAAAATATTTATCATATTTATGGCTTTCGATGTTTTTGTTAAATAAAAAGAATTTATTGCAATTTTTACAGGATTTTATTTCAAGTTTTTTTTTATTGTTTATTTAAAAAATATATTATTTTATTACAATTAGTGTTTTGTTAACAAAATATGATTAAATTAGTGTTTTGTGTATTTCGACTAGAAACAAAAACAAATAAAAATATTTCTTGTTTAACACACTTTAATTAAGTTTTTAACATAAATCTTAAATATCTTGCATGATGGTTTGTTTTTAGCATTTTGACTGAAATTTTATCAGTTTTCTTTTGAATAACAATAATTGAGAGGCTGCTGAAAAGCAAAGGGGTACAAGTGAAAAATAAAATTTCTGAGTATTTAAAATTTTCCTTTTGTTACATAAATTTAAACGTATACTACTTGAAATTTAAGTTAAGGTTGATATAGAGAAATTCGGGGTCATGATACAGTACTGAATTTTTGTACAACAATAGATATATGTACATATGAACAGTAGTAGTCAGTGATAGTTGCGGCATCAGACTAATATTTTTAGGTTTGTCATTTGTACCCCTTTGCTTTTTAGCTCCTTCATTGTTTTTTTTCAATTTAAATTCAAACTAAATATTTAACAATAAACTTAATTTTTTTTCTGTTTTTATAACTAAAATTTAAATAAAAGTAATTGAGTTTTTGTTTCTTACTGATATACTTTTTTCTAAAATTGTTTTACTTACATTTAGTTGCTAAATTTTAGTACAAGTTTTTGTTTCTTTGTTTTCTTTGAGAATTTAGTGGATATTTTAGTTTTTTCCATACTTTTTTTACATATCGTTTATTTGGTTCCATTTTTTTGCCAAAACATTTATCATGTTTTTTATACAGTTTCTTTTTTGTTACTTTTTCTTTTTTAAATTTTGTTTCATTGTTTATATTATTTTTGATATTATCTTTAACATTTTTTATTAAGTAGAAAATAATGTTTACAAATAAAAACCACAATTTTTACAATAAAATTTTTTTAAAAGAAGAAAAAATCCGTACACGCTTTAGTTTGATGGACCTTTTTCAGTTTAAAATAATTTGGTACAAAAAGTAACAAAATCTTAATATATCTAAATGGTATGGTAAATAAAAGAAATTAAATTAATTTGTTAAAAAAATATATATAGTGTTAAAAAAAAGTTCAGTATTCGAATTTCGAAAAGAGTACCGAATACGTGCCTCATAGGTTTTTTGGAGTACAACAACGGACCCATTGTATTTTTCTGCATAATCTAAGTAATCAAAGTTTTATGGTGACTCATTCTTTCCATTTACCCAGCTTGTTCAAGTCTCAAAAGTTCCGTTTTAGAGTTTTTTTAAACATTTGAAACTCAAACTAGTTTGAAATAAAATGGTGTACAATATTATATTTATACCCACACCACAATAGTGGAGAGGGTATTATGCATTTGTGCTGATGTTAGACCCACCTTAAAGTATACCGATCTACTCAGAACCACTTTCTGAGTCGAACTAACGATGTCCGTCCGGCTGGCAGGCTGGCTGGCTGGCTGGCTGTCCATGTAACCTTGTGTGCAAAGTACAGGTCGCAATTTTGAACATAATTTGATACAAGTTAGAGTGTTATATTCGGCTGTGCCAAATCTTTGATAACCTCCACCGACACTTCGAATTTTAGGAGTAATATCTGTATGATGTCTATTTATTATTATAATCTTTGTAAAAACAGACATCTACATTAAACTTTGTTGCGGTTTAGACCTACATATATAAAATTATTGACCGACAATCGGAATCAATTTTAAATAGCTTGAGTTGAATATCAGTTTAAGCTGAACTTAAATGATTTCCAGGAGAACAAATTATATAAAAGCCATGGTAAGCTATGAACCAATCATCCCAAATTCTGCAGAACGATTTCTGGTATTAAAAAACATAAATTTCAATACAGCGGTGTAATTAGTTTAAGCGTTTGCAGTGAATTTCAGAAGGCTGCTAAAATGGAATCTAAGGTTAATTATGGAATGTTAATCACAAAATTGCATAACATTTTTTCTGGCCATATGAAGCTAAACTGGAAGAAAGTTTAACGTGTATTTAATTATTTTACCAGAGTGGGCCTATGGTAAGTTATGCACCGAACTTCACTTAATTTCTCAGTGTCATTTCTAGTTCTATAAAACTGTTATGTACCAAATTTTGTTATGATAGCGTTATTTTTTACGTTTTTAGGCGTACTAAGCTGTTTTCCGGAAGTGGGGTTAATATGGGGCCTCGGGTAAATTATGGACCGATCTTCACGAAATTACATAGTTTTATTTCCTGTCCCATAAAACTTTTATGTTCCAAATTTTGTTATGATAGCGTTATTTTTTACGGTTTTAGGCGTTCTTAACTGTTTTTTGGAAGTAGGGTTTATATGGGGCCTAGGGTAAATTATGGACCGATCTACACGAAATTACATAGTTTTACATCTTGTTCAATAAAACTTTGATGTACCAAATTTTGTTATGATAGCATTATTTTTTACGTTTTTAGGCGTACTAAGCTGTTTTCCGGGAGTAAGGTTTATATGGGGCCTAGGGTAAATTATGGACCGATCTTCACGAAATTTTACAGCGTGTTTTCCAGGTAAATAATACGAATCTGATGTTATTCTGTGTATTATTCCACCATTTATGTTAGTTTTTGTAACAAAATTATCAATTTTTTTAGGTGGTGGTTCCATATTTTGATTCATAGCTCTGATCCTACGAAACGGATTTTGTTGAATTTCAATCTTAAACTGCTTAGGATAACTACCAGCAATTTGACACCCAGTTTGTTTAGTTCTTTGGAGTTTTTCGAAAGTGAGCGTGTTTTCAACAGACGGATAGACGGACAGACAGACGGACATGGCTAAATCGCCTTAGAATTACTCAAGGACCCAGAATATATATACTTTATGGGGTCTGAGATGAATAATAAAAAAGTTTCACACGGAATGACAAACTTAATATACCCTCTTCACAACTAACTGTGGTGGAGGGTATACAAATTTGGGTCATAGGTTCTTATTGGCACAAGGACCAGGCCTATTAAAAATCGGGCGAATCGTAGGACCACGAGGGAAGATAGGGTGAAATTTCTTCCTCTCAGAAACTATCAAACCGCTTTTAATGAAATTTAAAACATAGATAGAACCGTATCTATACGGACACAAAATGTATAAATTTTTAAAAAAATCGGACCATGAGGGGAGATAGGGTAAATTTCTGCCTCTCAAACCGATTTTAATGAAATTTAAAAGATAGATAGATCCATATCTATAGGGACGCATTAGCTATACAGTTTTTAAAAAATAGGACAACAAGGGGAGGCAGGGGGCATTTTCTGCCTCTCACAAACTTCCAAACCGATTTTCATGAAGTTTATAAATATAGATAAATCCAAATTTATATGGACATATAAGCATGATTTTTTTTAATACTGTGGTGTAGGGTATCATATGGTCGGGCTTGACCGACCATACTTTCTGGCTTGTTTTTCTATGTGGTATTAAATATATTTAAGAATTCAGAGCGGATAAACGGGTATTGACTAAGCGAATTTAGTGTTTTTTTTTTAACCAGTGTGTAAAAACAAACGAACGATTATTATTTTTTATATTTTGCTTGAAACTAAAAGTTTTTGGCTATTTATTTAAGTTATATTGCCAGGGTATAACACAAATCTTGGGAGCCTCAACCACAATTTCTCGTTCGACCCAAACCTTTGGGTAGGAAGGCGAGAGCTTCCAGAATCTTGCTTTGGATGTTCTTTACACGCTGGTAATAACAACTAGTAATGTCTGTGTTGAAATAATGAGCTCCACTAAAATCGCCTTCGAAGTAGAATGCAATACGAACTTCTAGACGCGTTATTACGAGTTATAAGTTATATGAATGTTGCATGTTACACTTCTTTTGCACCTTCGTAAATTCCATTACAATGCATTCCAAAAACACAAAAAGGGAGTCTTGCCGGGGAAGCATTGAAGATATATAATAGAGTTGCAACAACATACGAATGTCAAAGTTATCTTTGGGAATACAAAATTTATTATCAAATACAAATGTATTGGGTATACATTGGTTTCCCTGTAGGAAGTCAAACACATTTTTAAGTAACTTCAAACTGGTGTTTTTATAACCACATCTAGTTGATTAAAAGACTTTCTTCCTTGTTGACGACTCACTATTTTAACATATGCATGTCATAGGCTGTAGTCAGTTGGTTATCTCTGCATGACTTTTTTAATGACTACTTATTTTTCAACCAATTTGTAGTTAATTAATAGCATAGTCGGTTTATAATAAATTATTTAAATTTTAAAAAATTTTTGTCAAAAAATATGTGTACATATAAACACACATATTCTTGCGCCGACCTTTTCAATGGGCCTTGTATTTGTATATATATTTTTTCATTTGACTTCATGGCATGCTTGTTTTACTTATTTTGATTTTATTTGTGTTTTACGTGTTCCTCTTTGCAATATGTTTGGTTGATATCTGCATGAGATTTAAACCAATTTGTAGTCATTTCAAAAATAGTTAATTTATAGTTAGTGTTTCTTGCAACTGACTATTTTTTTTTACTACAGGGTTAATACTAACCGCACAAATTCTATTTTTGTTGCTTTCAGCAGACTAATATAAACTTTTTTATAGTGAACATTGTACCTTTTTTGTGTTCACAAATCATTTTTACTTTGTTCGAAAAATATATTTCATGGCGACTTTTTTGAATTTTTGGGGTATTTTAGCGATACGGAACAAATTTATTCTTTATGATTTCTAAAAAATATTTTAAATAATTTAAAAAAAAGAAATTTTTTCCTTTCGAAGGTAACTTTATATTATATTCAACATTTTTTAAAAATATGTATCTACTTTATTGTCAAAAACTAATAGAATAAAGGCTTTGGCGATTTTTGACATTGAATTAGACGAAAAAATTCAAAATCCATTTGATAGTCCTGCTCAAAAGCGAAAACAACACAAAACTAAATGGCAAATTAATTTTTATCACTTTTGTTTTGTCGTGAGTACGAAAAGTACAAAACAAAACGATTGAAATTATTTTCGTACTGTGATTTACACCGCAAACAGATGAAATTAGAATAAAGTACCAAGCACATATCAGATCACTTTTTATTGGAAAAAGGCTCTACTTAAAAGATTAGTATGGAAAAACCAGTATTTGACTGCTTTTGCGAAGATGGGCCGGAGGGGATTCCTGATTGGGTTGGAGATTGTGGGCAGGAGGGGTTCCTGTTCTCTGGGGACTTTTAAATAAAAACCAAAGCAACTAACTTTAATTCAGTTTACTTACATAGTATTTTATTTGTATACATATTTTTGGTTTGTACAATGGTTGACAAGTGTTGTTGAGGATGTTGATGGGGGAGCCGAAGGATGCCTAGGTAGTTTTGTAGCTCAAGAAGAACTGAACTGAATACAAAAAAAATAAATCGTCACATCTGACAACCCTGCTTTTGAGCTCAACACGCACGCAGCTAGAAATGAAAATAGAGGGAGGGGAATTAAAAGATTTTGAGCAATATATTTTGGCAACGAATTAAAACTTACTCAAACGCGGCGAATATTAATAAATAGGAAATAAATCACAATAGGCTGACTCAGAGCTGGAAACGTTAATAAAATACTGTTTTACTTTAAACATGGGGTTTCTCCTTTTTTAACTGAATTTTTTTCTATAACAATAAGAATTGTAAAATGATACCAAACAGGTGGTTTCTAATAGAAAAGGCTATTCTTAAAAGTTCATTTGCACATTTTTTATATAAGAGTATATATAACAGGTGCCTTTTAACCGGTTCCCCCTTTCGGCCACCTTTACTGTTTTACAGTTTTTCTCTTTAATCGGTTAAAAAAAAACTATTTACGCACCGGGAAAACTCTTAGCTAATACATAAAAATCTCTGAGGTGCTACTTAATCTTACTATTTGTGGGGCTCTGTGCGATAGTAATCACACAGTTAACTTCTATTTTTTCCGGCCTTTGGGCTTATTGTGCATTTCTGATACAATGCAACACAGCATATGCTGGGTTTTAAAGGCTTCAGAAAAGTTGATACCGTGCCAGTCAACAATTTTTAAAAAATTTTTTTATACTGCAACAGAAAACAGTTTCTTAAGTTGTTAAAGAACTTGAAAGTTTTCACAAGAAATTTGGCCCCTTGTTATCACTATACCAGAAAAACTGTGATTAGTTGCAGGTTTGAAGAAATTTTCCCATATAAAGAAAAATTAAATAAATATTGCAGTATTTTTTATAATGCAGTAAATTGTTTTAATTGAATTTAAAAAAAAAAAAAACTTTAATCCTCGTGATAAATATTTACTTAGTTTAACATCATAAATAATGTAATTCCTGTAGAAGTTTTTATCTTTAGTTTTGTGATTTTTTACAATTTAATTTTCATTACTGCATTAAAAAAAATATCTGTAACAAACACGTCCATAAATAATGATAAACTCACACGTAAGTGTTTGTATGCATGTGTTGAGTTTATAAAAGGATTAACTAGGATTTAAAAAGGCTGAGCATATTAAATTATTCTTTGTATACAAACATAAGCATTTTTTTATAAAATCAAACACCATTTCTAATTAAATATTTTCAAAATTTACCCAGAATTGTTTGAAATGAAAAACGTGGGAAATATTGTACATCACCTTAAACTTTATAAGGGTTTTATGAAATCGCTTAAAATGGCTATTTTCGAATTAGGCAAACGACTGTTTTCAAAACGCACCTTTTAAAAGTTTGTACAATTTCAACCAATTAATGTCAGGACCAGAATAAATTAAGAAAAATAAAAAACAATGAGTAAAAACTTGTGCCTAAAAAAGGCATTTGTTTTAAAAAATGTCTACAGAACGCAAACAGACTTAATTGCTCAGATTATTCGTAGAAGTGGTTGATTGTGATACGGTAGCATTTGAGCTTTTAAGGGGAAAAAACGACGTTAAGCATAACAATATCTGTTTTATTTAGGCCCTTATTGAGTAAAAGGCAAGGCAACGCCAAAAACTACATTGAAAGCAAAACAAAGTCAAAAATAATTTATAATTTTGCTGTTGCTTCTAGAGAAATTCATATTGCGTTTTGAAATTGAAATGAATTTCTGTAGGAAGCAACAACAAAATTATAAATTATTTTTGCTTTCAATAGCGCAGTTCCGTATTAAGGCTCAGTTAGCCGGGAGTAACAGTTACCTTACCGTAAAAATGTAAGACCAATCTATTTCTTAAGGCTCAGTTAGGCGAACGTTGCTGTACCGTATCTGTACTGTATCAATCAGCTGTTCGCTTTTTGTTATATGAAAACCAATACAAAAGCTTACCGAAATGCAATGTACCGTAGTTGCTACGTACCAATCTGTATAAAATAGAATTTCATGCCGTTGTTACGTGACATTTGTAAGACAGTGATGGGTGGCTTGTATGTTACATTGAATGCGGGTAATTTTGCTCTTTTTTTTGGTACTTTTTTTAGTATATCTATGGAATTGCGACAAAACAACTTATAATAAAACATATTTCCTAATATACAAATATACATATGTTTAGATGTTTAAAATAAACAAATGCATATACACATACAATGAAAAAGGGAAACATATAAAAGACTTTAAATGCTATCAAAACCTTTTTTGGTGTATGCATATTTACAATATATGTATGCTAAAAATGTATATATGCTTAGATACAAATTTATTTATTGTAAATCTATAATATAAATATTAAATTATTAACATTTTTTACATACAAAAAATACTGTTTTAATACCATTTAAATCACGTGGTACCTTTTCTGCACAACGGTCACCATTTGAACATTTTTGATTCTCATCACTGTTTGTTTTGTTTTATGTATACTATTGCTTTTTGTTTATGTATGGGAAAACATATGACACGTTTTTAAACGTTCTATAAGTGCACCAACGTGCTTACAGTACGGTGCGTTACATTACGGGTACAGCAACGTTCGCCTAACTGAGCCTTTACAGATTGAGACGTAACATCTTACTGCTAACTATACCCGATCTAATTACTTTACATACAACAAAATGAAGCAGCTGATTCGCAACGTTACTGTTACTCCCGGCTAACTGAGCCTTTAGCCTTGCAAAATATCGTAGCACTTTTGTTGAATTCAACAACAAAATGCACAGCGTTTCCGTTAGATTTTGTTAAAGCGCTATGATATTTTGCATTTACTCTTTTGCACCCAATAGTAAGCTTGCATATGTAATTTTGGCGTTGCCTTGCGTTTTATTCAGAAAAAGGCCTAAAAGCGTAATTGAATAAATTTACGAGCCAAATGTAAGTAAGTTTTCATAAAATTTTTGACAATTCATTTGCGATGGCGTATAAATGCACAGTATGCACTAGTATGCATCGCATACAGGCGTCGATGTTATATCGATATTTCCCAAAATACATCTATGTTTTCTATTCATTGATCGTTTTTTGTAGCATAATAGATATTATTATAAACAAAAAAAAAAATTGATTTTGTCGAAAAGTTCAAGGTTTTTTATACATTGAGTTATAATCTGGCTTAAGGAAAAAGTATTAAAACTCAAAACACGATTCTAGTTTTATGTTTAGTTTTTGATTTTCTTTGAATTTCAATATTTCGATTATAACTACACACATATGGATATAAAATTAAAAAAATATTATGTGTGGGCAATTCCATGTCAAATCGACGATTTTAATGAAATTTTTAAAATTTTGTTTTCCTTTATATACCTTTTATTTCGTTCATATAACCTTCTCACCAAATTTCATTAAAATCGAAAGGGGTCGGTTCCCACTCTTGATCGACTTGACATGCAATTACCAATATTTCTCTTATCATACTTTGTAAAAAGACAAGTTTGCCTAGTCTTTCGCCACTCAATTGGTTTCTTTGTTGAGTCATCACCAGTGCCGCTTGCGAAAATAGTCTTCCTGAGGAAACCGATGTTTCCACTATCGTCAGCTATTTAAAGACGATTTTTTGTAGTTTTGGAAACTGAGATTTTAAGCCCTTTCAAGTTTCCAATGGATTTTCGTTTAATCTTCTACGTCAAATTAATTTGCAACAATTTGATTTTCGACACATCAGTGCTTCAAGCTATTGCATCTTTAGAACGCATTTTTTGTAGGGCTTAAAATGTAAGCAATATCAATAAAGGTTACATGTTTTATGGAGCCTATGCTCTTTTATATCTCTGCCAAAGCTAAAATTGGCTTCTTCTTTAGCCGCAAGTTCTTCTAAAACAACTGAAAAAATACAAACTGAAATTCATACAACAGACTTCGTTTCGATGCATTGAATAAAAAAACATCGATATTTATTCGATGTTGGTGATTCAAACAAACATCGGATTGTTTCGATGTATCGATACCTTATATCGAGTGTTTTTTAAACGTCGATGTATATCGTCCACATCTAGTATGCGCTAGTGCTGGGGAATTATCAATAATCTTAAAATATCGATAGGAAAACTACCGCTATCGATATTATTATTTAAAATACATTTAAAATAAATATGTTACAGCATCACAGTTTATCGACGCAAGTATACTTGCTAATAATTCGCTCTGAATAATAGTAATGTTATCATTAAAGTGATGGGGTTGCGGGTCCTATTCCCGCCAAAGACTCTGGTCTACTGCAGACAATCGTAGAGCTTCGCGGGATTAGTTTAGTGGAAAAAACAAGAAGAATAACGGGTGGTATTGATAGCTCAGCTGCGCTTCTTTGTACTGCTAATTAGAGACCCTTTTGTCAAAATTTTAAAATGTTTACATACATAGAAGAAACTTCGCCTTCAAAATAATCTGAAAAAGCACTAGTTACAATTCTACTGAAAGAACCGATGAATTTTACAATAGATGTCCCAAAATGAACGCATTCAAATGTAAGTCATTTTTTTCCTACATATATCCAGAATGAAATAGTTACAGAAGTAGCATTTGAAGTTGTTATAGAACAATGCTTCTAAATAATGAGTGAAGAAAGCTATTCATTTTGAAAAAGTAGGTAAAGTTCTTACTGGGTAGGGACAGATATGTCAAATGTTTTTGTAATGTTGTAAAAGAAAATGCAAATGTAATTTCGAGCATAAGGTAATACAATGACCGACCGTTAAAGGAAAAGTCCTCCAGACTGATTACCTTCTAATGTAAAATCAAAACCATTTTAGAACATTATCTAAAGTTGCAAAAATTATCTTATAGGCCCTGCTACTTCTGTTCCTTCAGAAATGTGATTTTCCGCTGTCGGTGAAATATTACACTAGCCAAGAAGGTTTTCGACTGGAGCAACCATATACCTTTCCTATGGTAATTTAAAAATGATTTTTATTCGTTTCTTCCATCATAAATCACTAGTTTATTTAAAAATTAATAAATTTTCAAAAGTGAATGGCGTTATTTGAACGTCGTTTGCATGCTTTTGTCTCAAATTCTTGATAGATTCTTTCAATTTTCAATAAATCTTGGTGAGCACGCACCCCTTCACTACAAGAAATGGTTGACCGAAACTAATACAGACGACCTATTTTTTTTTTTGTTACAACTGGCGTTGTCACTCGTGTGCGTTTGTATACCAAATTAGGAATATTTTTTAAAGCCCAAGTTTTTTTTAAACTATTTTTCTTATGGGTCGGGTCAAATTGTATGGAACGATTATTTTTGACGAAGCGTATAGCAGAAGCGTAATCTATAGGTGATTCTGAGAAATTTTGCTCAAGAGACCATAGCTCTAAGTCGGGTTTGGAGCCCCCCAAAATTTCAAAGGTTAAGGTCGTTTTTTTCACATTGGCTTTAAGAAAGTGATAAAAGCTTTTTTCTACGCGATGACCATTATTCTGTCATCAATGACAGTCAAATGATCGGTAAAATGACGGTCACTGTTCTTGTATGGTTGTTCGCGCTCACTGCACCTGGATTTTTTAATTAAACTGCCTTTGTGTTTTTACAAAAAATTAAAATTTTCCTACTCAAGTACAAACATTCAATCGATGGTAATATCGATAATAAAATCTGAACTATTGATAAATATCGATAGTCCAGGACTTGTATGCACAGATTGCGAGATTTTTAAGCGATGTCATGAACACCCTTTATATTTGTGGTATTCGTATAGAATAAACAAATATGTGTGCATTTTTTTAAAAGTTCTCGAATAACTAAGAGAGCAATCTCAATACATACGTCAATCGTAACGCTTTCTAGCACCAAGCTTTAATGACGACCTAAATAAGTGCTTCAACATTTCGTCAGAAAACAGTTAGTAATATTATCTTGCTTAAGGGTACTTTACACTATCACACAAGTCTTACGTATTTTGAGGAAAACATCACCCTGTTATGATAAATTGTTATTGTTTTTTGAGATTTTTTAAAAAATAATAAGATCAGGGAAGCATGTTCGTCAAAATACTTAAGACATGTGTGATAGTATCAAATGGCTTTTAATAAAATCCAACAAATGGAGATGAAAACGGCAGATTAATCTAAAAACAGCTATGATAATCTTGCAACAAAAACTTTACCACATAACTTGCTTGAAAAAATTTTTAAAATGCGTTAAAAAATAAACCTAAGATTATTTAGTGCACGGTACGGTACACACAACCAGAAACGATATCTATTTATAAGTGTTTGTGTATTAGTGCACATCCTTTAACACCGTTCATAGCCTTATTCACGAAGGTAATAAATATCACGTAGTGTTCTGTTTTTTCGTTATGAATCAGAACAATTGTAGTGATTCTGTAAAGATACATTAAATTTTAATGTTCTCTAGTGTTTTTTTGCATTGATGAAGAAATAAGCCAAAAAAAAAAAAAAATGTTAACAACGTTTCTCAATAATATTATTGTTGTTGCTTGGCGATTTACACGGGCACAGAGTTTGTTTAAACCATATATGTAGTTTGTTTTGGTAAACAACCTATTGTTGTGTTTACCAGCCAAAAGGGCGCTGAGTACAACTGGAACAAACGAATATTAAGTTTGTGGTTTTTGCGAAAGACCGAATGCAATTTAATGTTCTCATCTTTGAAGACCAGTTTATAACAGTGTTCGAAAAAAAACACTAAATATCGCTCATTAGTGTTCGGTTCGGTAGATTTGTAAAAAACACAAACGCAAATAGTGTTTGAGTAGAAAATCATTAAAAAAAACGTTTCCCTGTTTGTCATTTTTCGACACAAAAATAATACGGTTTTTATCAAACTCAATAAAAGATGAGAATATTTAATTCCGTTCTGTTTTTTTTTAAATCCACAAATTTCATTGTGTTCGGTTCGGCTCATTAATGTTCGTCCCTTTTGGCTGGTAAAAAAACCAAACAATTTTACAAAAACAAACCACATAGCTAAATAATTTTACACAAACAAAACATATACAAACACTAGCTGTTCGTGGTGCGGTCGTTGCTTAAATTTTTTGTTTGTTAATTTCTTTATCAATGCAAAAATAGAACAGTATAGAGCATTAAAATATAATGTTTGTCTACACTATCACTACAATTGTTCTGTTTTTATTTTAACTAAAAACAGAACATTATATAATGTTCAGCTCTTCCTTGAAAATAGTAGGGTTGTGTTCGTCTACACAATTACTAAAAGAATAAATATCCTTCTTGGGTGTGTGAGCCGAACGCTAAATAATTTACTGTTTATTTTATAACACTGGTTTATAAAGTTTTATTTTCGAATACTCTTTTCCAACAGCAAATTGTTGACGCAGCGTTATTTGGGTTTGTTTACTTGACAGTTTAGGTTTGGTTGAAAATTATTTTAGGGAATTTTAATACATGGGGCGAGGAGGAACACGATTATTCGTGATAAGTCATTCAATTATCCGGATTTGTCTCAACGACTATCTCTTTTATCCGGTATTAGCTCTGTTATACGGACTTATAAAAAATTCTTTTTTTTGTTTTTTTATGAACAATCGAAAACAATGTGAATAAGAGGAAGAAGGAAAACCCGTAAAGCCGAAAGAAACAACAGTATATTCATACAATACACAACAACATTCGTTTATTAATTAATACAAACATAATGAAAAACAAGTTAGAGTGCTATATTCGGCTGTGCCGAATCTTTGATACCCTCCACCGACAGTTCGAATGTTTAAGGAGTAATATTTGTATGATTTTATTATTATCTTAAACTGTGACGATTTGTTATTAATTATGGTTTTAGGCGACTAAACTGTTTTCCGGTAGTAGGGTTATATGGCGCCTAGGGTAAATTATGGACCGATCATCACGAAATTTCACAGCGTCATTTATAGTCCTATAAAACTGTGACGTACCAAATTTTGTTACGCTAGCGTTATTTTTTACGGTTTTAGGCTTACTAAACTGTTTTCCGGGAGTAGTGTTTATATGGGGCTTAGGGTAAATCATGGACGGATCTTCACGAAATTTAACAGCGTGATTTCCAGTCAAATAAAACAAATTTTTGCAAAATCTATCTCATTCCGTTCCTTGTTCCAGCATTTATGTTATTTTTTGTAACAAAATTATCAATTTTTTTAGGTGGTGGTTCCACATTTTGATTCATAGCTCTGGTCCTACTGAACTAATTTTGCTGGATTTCATTCCCAAACTGCTAACGATAACTACAAGCAAATTGGAACCAAGTTTGTTCAATTCTTTTGAGTTGTTCGAAAGTGAGCGTGTTTTCAACAGACGGACAGACGGACAGACAGACGGACATGGCTAAATCGACTTAGAATAACTCAAGCACCCAGAATATATATATACTTTATGGGGTCTGAGATGAATAATAAAAAAGTTTCACACGGAATGACAAACTTAATATACCCTCTTCAGAACTAATTGTGGTGGAGGGTATAAAAACTTAATATACCCTCTTCACAACTAATTGTGGTGGAGGGTATAAAAAAATTACTCATTTTACTGGGGAAATTAGTTAACCAGAATGCTCTTGGTCGAGATCTCACTGCAATTTAATTGTTAATGGAAACCGAATTATGGTTGCCATTCTTTCAATTTCCACATAATATAAATAAATCACGACGAATGGTTTCTTAAACAACAATAACATGTTGTAATTGTGTGATTTTTAACACATGTATGCTTATGGCAAAAATCTTCGTGGAAAAGATGTAGCTGTTTCTATCACTTTATTGTTGCAGTAGCAATAAAAATAAAAACGAAAATTTGGTATATTTTTTTAACTTTTCTGCAAACATTTGGTACGAGTAGTCTGTGTTAAAATTAAATTATATTTTCTCTGTTGAAAATGATGTACCATTGTAGAAATGTGGTTCTATGCTTAAGAATAAATAAGATTTTTACATTTTATTTCATTATATTATTAGTTTATTCATAGACATTTTTTATAAACATTTTATGTTTTGCCAATTAAATTAATTTTATTTTTAAAAATTTACTATACAATTTCTTTGAATTTAATTATCTATAATTAGTTGTAATATTTACACATTACACATTTTTCATTTAATTAATTATTTAGTTTATTGGTTTTTCATTTACAAAAAATTTATATAATTAAACAAAAAAAGTTATAAACTTTACAGTGATTATGAACACACGCTTAAAATTAAACGAAAATGAAAACCATTGAGATTGAAATGATTTCTAATTAAATAAATAAAAATAAAGGAACTAAATGAAATAAAAGTCTATAATTTAAAAAAAAAAAAAAAATTGAAAACTGAAACCAAATAAATAATTTGTTTAAACATTAATGAATAACATTCGTTTGAAAATTAATAATATACATAAAAAAATATACGGTTGAAAGGGTATACTTTTTTCAAAACCGACTTTAGGTCAAAGCAAACATTTATAATATTTAGTTTCGACATGGTGTGAAATAATTCAATCAGGGGCATGCTACAATTTTCTATAGGTTGCAATGTTTTTATTTTGCAATCTGATTTTTTTACAATTGGTAAAAGAATAGCCCAATTCACAATCTTGTGCAAATGGTCTTGCATCGTAGCATTTGCAAAATGGTATAGTAAATACTGTACTATACTTTTGATTGGCTTGGTTCACAGAGTGTTAGCTGTCGATTTACAATCAAGTGTTGCAAAAGTCGAGTAAATATAAACTATTGGTTTTAGGCGTTGCATATTTGCAAAAGAGTAGCAAGTGCATTGCTGTATATTTTGTTGGTGTAGAGTAAAAATATACTATACCATTTTGCAAATGCTCCCAAAAGTATGCTACAGTATTTACTATACCATTTTGCAAATGCTACGATGCAAGACCATTTGCACAAGATTGTGAATTGGGCTAATGTTTAAATTACAACTTTTAGTGAAAAGTTCTTTCTTGTGTTTGTCGTAATACAGTATTTATCGGATATAAGAACATCTCTTATAAGAACAAAACGCTTATAAGAAACATTTTCAAAAACACAATGTCTTTTAGTTTTAGATGAGCGAGCTGGTACTCATGAGAAGCAAGGTATATTTACACAAGGTAGTCTCATTTGGGAGTGTATACATGCTGCTCTATAAAAGGTACCAAATTGTCAAAACTGTCTTCATATAAAACAAAAACAATTTAACGCACACATGTACAAATTTTTTCTCATATACACGAAATTTGACGTTAAGGTACCAACTAGGGGTAATCAGCTGACAAACATATGGGCCAACGAGTTTACCTTGTGTAAATATACCTTGATGAGAAAAAACCCAATTTTTGCCAATAAAAACAACAGTTAAAATTTTAAAAGAAATACAAAACGGTATAAAAAGGAGGCAAATTGCAAAAAAATATAATATTAGACTTTCAACGTTATCTAAAAAAGTGAAAAACTCAAAACACATAAAAAATAATTATTTAAAAGTTAGAAATGTTAACAAAAAAGAGACAGAAAACCAAAATATGAAAGTCTTATGGCCATAGCTACTAATATAAGTAATAAGTTTCTTATATAAAATAATTGAATATAAGAAAGAAACGCTTATAAGAAACTTTTTTCGTGGATTTTTTAAGTTTCTTATATCCGATAAATACTGGAAAAAGTTTAATTTTTTCATCTTTCCATTTTTACAACCAATTTTGTTAATTTGTTTTATTTCTTCGAAGGAGTGTTTTGAGCCTGAAGTGTTCCTTAGAATAAGTCAGGCATAAAATAATTTTTTTTTTCACTTTTTAAAGCCATTAGCCCTAAACATTTTTTCAAAAAGAAAGAATATTTGTGCAAGTTTCTTATAAGGTGGTAAAAATTTATATTATTCGGTTAATCGAATAATTTTAATTTTGTCTAGTTAAAAAGTTTAGAAATAAGACCAAAAATATTATTACAAAAGTAACAACAATTTAACAAAAGGTACTTCATGTAATAAAAGAGGAAAACTTTTTAAATAAAAAAACAAGTAAGAAAGCATAGTCGGTCACGCCCGACCATGTGATACCCTACACCACAGTATTAAAAAACCCATCATGCTTATATGTCCATATAAATATGGATTTATAATTGTTTATAAAACTCATTAAAATCGGCTTAAAAGTTTGTGAGGGGCAGAAATTGCCTCCTACCTTCCCTTGTGGTCCTATTTTTGAAAAGCTGTATAGCTTATGTGTCCATATAGATATGGATCTATCTATGTTTTGAATTTCATTAAAATCGGTTTAAAAGGCAGAAATTGGCCCTATCTCCCCTCGTGGTCCTATTTTTTTACAAAAAAATCCCTTTTGGTTCTATGTAAGTTTTAAATTTCATTAAAATCGGTTTGATAGTTTCTGAGAGGAAGAAATTTCCCCCTATCTTCCCTCCTGGTCCTACAATTTGGCCCATTTTCAATAGGCTTGGTCCTTGTGTCAATAAGAACATATGTCCTAAATTTGATCAAACTATCTCCAAAATTGCGACCTGTACTTTGCGCACAAGGTTACATGGACATCCAGCCAGCCTGCCAGCCAGCCAGCCAGCCAGCCGGACGGACATCGTTAGTTCGACTCAGTGATTCTGAGTCGATCGGTATACTTTAAGGTGGGGGTAGGACCAATATTTTAAGGCGTTACACACATCAGCACAAATGCATATTACCCTCTCCACTATTGTGGTGTGGGTATAAAGATTCAAAATTTAACCTCATCTTCTAAAATAATCTTTAAAATTGTTGACGTTGGGGAGATGGAAAGTAAAGTGTTATAAACATATCCAATTTCTCTGTTCTTTCTCTTGACTTTTCGAAAAATTTGTAGCCTTTCATTGTACCACTTGAATCTCTTTTTGAGTTTTAACAATTTAAAAACTATTCATAGTCTTGTTAAGGTCTGGCAGAAGGTTGTTTTCAATTGTCGCAAAAAACCATCTTCTTTATCTGAATCATTGTAGAAAAAGTCTGTTCTAAACATTCTTGAATACAAATTATTACCAAAATCTTTGGTTTCAGTCTGTGTACTGTACTATTAAGAAACAAACAAAATTTAAAACTTACCGGCTTGTTTTTTACATAAAAGAAAAAAACTTGTACTGTGAAAAAGCGAATTTTCGATTAATCGACATAAATTATTCGAAACAGTCGTTAATCGAAATTAAGCGATTTTTAATTATTCAACCAGTTGATCGCCCAAAATTAATCGATTAATCGAACAACGGTTAATCGTTTGAATGCCCTAGTACAAATGCAGAACATTTAATAAATACAGAACAATAAAAGGTTTTTTATTAACACAGAACAGAGATAAGAAACTCAGAACTGTTCTGTAAATTACAGAACGGATGGTCACCATACTTAGTTGAGTTCTAAAACATCAAAACACATTGCAGTTATGCGGTTTTAATCAGTGTTCGAAAATAAACAGAACATTATTAAGCGTACGGTACACATACGCAGAAACAATTTCTATTTATTAATGTCCCATACATTAAACAAAAGCTGAGCAATTAGAAATATTGCTGCGTTATTCTGCCGACGTTATTGCCAACATATTAATACATGACAAAATTTTCGTGGGAAAAAATCAATGTTGCATAACATTTTTCCCAAGTTTGCGTAAAATGCTGTCTTCTGCCTACATTTTGTTGGCTCTTGGCGTTCTACAGGTATACATAAATCTATAATGTCTTTGTACGGGAGGTGCCCTTTTCTCCAATCCCGCCTTTATTTTTAGAGAGGTTATGTATTTATAACCCGCATACCTGGGTACCAAATTTGGACAAATTGTCTCTTGCCGTTCCTGAGATATAAAAAAAAAAAACAATTTTGTTCCACGCCCACTTCTCTAATCCCGACCACTTATCTTATTCCGCCCACGTTTTGTAAGATGCTGTGTACTGATAAACCGAGATGTTTGCAACTCATTTGGAATCTTAATTTTTTTCTTTCTCCAGATATACAGAAAGAATAAATAAATAAAAACAACAACAAGGGATTTATGGGTAAAATTAAGGACAGTCGGGGTTTCTTGCTCATATTTTAGTACGACCGATCTGGCTGAGTTTCAATAGCAAACTTTAGCGGAGTATGTATATGTGACATGTGACATAATCATATAACACTCCTAGTCCCCACCGTTTCTGGAATCTTTGTAAAACCCATTTCAACATTACACGGACAGGCGCACATCGTTGAATCAACTTCACTACTCATAAGGGCCCAGAATATATACACTTTATAGGGTCTAACTAAGATCAATGTTGTAGAGATTACAAACGGAATGACAAACTTATGCATAAATACCCTTTTACCTTCGGTGAAGGGTATAAAAAATATCCTTGTTTATAATTTTGTCAAATTGGGGTTCGAAAATAATTTTCTATCTAGGGTTAATACTCATATCTAGAGAGCTCCAAACAGATACAGAAATGCGATATATCAGGGTTAACATAGGTCTGTTCATCAGTTTTAAACATAAATTTGCTCGGTTGGTTGGCGTTTTCTTGGCATAAGCAACACTAAGCAAAATTAGAGTTGCCAGATCTTACAAGCGTTCAACAAGCTAATCCATTTGACAAACTTTAACGCCCATTAGTTTTTAATAGAGGGTAAAAACCTTGAGTTTCATAATTAATTTCATACTAGTAATGCGGATTTAAAACAGCTTAAAGCTATAAATTGCAATGCACTTTAATTTAAGTCCACACACAAACACAATGTTAAATTTTTTTTTTTTTTATATAAATTTATTGATTTTCTCCCCAAATTATTTCCAGTAATTCAATTGCACACACCATGGCCTTTTATTTACTTCACCTCCAACGTTATTCCGATTCAAATTAAAAAATTGTGTGCCTACTTGCATAAAAAGGTGTAAACATGTGTAAAATATTTATAAAATTTGTACATTTGATGCAAACGTAATCGAATTCAAATGTGGTTTATTTATTCGGCGCATTACATGTTGAAATTAATGCCATGAAATGCTTATTCAATCAATTGCTACAAATTCTAGAGGCTGAATTGTTGAACCATTTAATAAGTGTGTTTAAGCATATTTTTATCGGTTAAATTAATAGCAAATATTTGCTGTTTATTTGGTTACAGGCTGTGAAGGCGGAATGTGGACAGAAATTTCTGCCTAGCATTATAATAATAATATTTTTAAAGCCTTAACATATGCTTTAGATTTTGTAATAAAGCATTTATGTGTTTAAAAAATACTTGAAGCAAAACTCAGGTGTATTTTAAAACAAATTTTTTATTCAAAATATTTGAACCGTATAAAAGTCATCGACTGTGCAATTTGAGATATTTTTAGCCTTAAAGATAACCATTTAAAGTATTTTATTTAAATTTGTGTAACAAAACTTACAACATAGCACTTTCTTTATATTTTTTGAAGTTTTAATAGGCACAATAAAAAAAATTTTAAATATGCAAGCAAAAGAGGCTAAAAAAATTATATACATATGTTTAAAATAGGCACAAAAAATACTTATATGCCTACGAAAAACTGAAAAAAATTAAACTTACATATTCACCCCTATCGTGAATAATTTTTCCCTCGTAATTTTTCCCTTTTTACATATTTGCGATCGTGAACAACTCCCATGAAAAAATGTATTTCAAAGGAGAATAATAACGTGAAAAAATGTTCACGGGAAAAAATTCCCTTTATCGTAAAAAATTGTTTCCCTCGTAATTTGTTCACATTTCCCTTAGATTTTCTTGCTTTATTTTTGCTAGGGAACAGAACATGTATGTAAGTAGCTCCTCCTATAAATCGAATATAAAGGGTTAATAAAGTTAATAAGGCACAAACCGATATATTGCTCAACAAAATGCAAAACAACAGGTCGATTGCCTGCGGTTTTGTGAAGCTTTCGATTGACTTGGTGGCAGAATTTTGGAAAATATTTTACTTCATTAAATTTTAAATGTGCAAAAAACTAACGTTGTAATCAAACTATCCTTCCAATACTAAATATTTTGCTGTATTGTTTTAACTTTTCTTTAAAATATATACTTGTATATTTTTTAACAAAAATTTCATTGATTTTTAATTTTTTTTTTAATCTTTCTTCTTTTTTACATTCACTGGAACTGATAGGGTGAACAATTTTTCACGGGAGAATTATTTGTTCCCCTCGAGGGGAATAAAAATTTCATGGGAGCAAAAATTCCACTGGTTATTCACAAACACCCCTATCGTAAATAACAAGTAGAATTTTTGTTCCCATGACATTTTCATTCCCCTCGAAGAGAAAAAAGCAATCGTGAATCTCATGTGAAGAATTTTTCACCCTATCACTTCCAGTGAATGTAAAAAAAGAAATAAAGTTCAAAATAAAAAAATTTAAAATCAATGAAATTTTTGTTCAAAAATAAAAACATATATATTTTGAAGAAAAGTTAAAAAAATAAAGCAAACTATCAAAGTAATTTTTGGGAATAAAAAATTTTGAATAAAGAAGATTTTGTCCCCCTTTTCTTCTTTCTTCTCTCACCTATAAACAGAAGAGTTGAGCATCAAAAGATGAAACGTGTGAAAGCAGACAAAGTCTGAGTTCATACGGCTCATATCTTATTGACAAGATTCTTCCTTTTTCTTCTTTGAACATGAATTGGCATTCAAATGATTCATGTCATGTTGACGACATGTGCTTTTTTGATATTGAAAACAATAACAAAATTAAACAACGAATGAAAAAGCAAAACGTAAAGACAGTACATGCATCTGTGTACACGTTTCTTTTCCCCTCGTCCCTCTCGCCTATAAAGTAGCAATCTTGTCAATAAGGCATGAGCCGTATGAACACAGACAAACAAAGCATATTGCCAGTTTAGTTTTTTAAGCCGTGCACTTGCTAGTTTATTATCAAAGTAATTTTTGGGAATAAAAATTTTTTAGCAACCAGTGTAATGCGCATAGGAATAGCTTACCAACAATAAATTTCAGTGTTTTTATCAAGAATACAAATAAGGAATTAGGTACGTCAAGCAAAATCTTGTTAATTATAAAGCAAATTGGAGGGAGATTTATATTACAACGTTAGTTTTTTGCCATTTTTAAATTTATGTAGTAAAATATTTTCCAAAATTATATCACCATGTCTTCAAAAGCTTTGCAAATCCACAGGCAATCGACCTGTTGTTGTGCATTTAGCTCAGCAAAATATCTGTTGGTGCCTTATAAACGGATCTTGCCCTTAATATTAAAATTATAAGAAGAACTACTTACATACATATTCTGTTAACCAGCAAAAATAAAGTGAGAAAATCAAAGGGATTTTTCCCGTAATTAATATTGCACGTTATTCTCCTTTAAATTACTCCTAAAAACTTTTTTATAGGAGCTTTTCATGATCCCAAATATGTGAAAAGGGAAAAAATTACGAGGGAAAAACTATTCACAATATATAAAGGTGATAATGTAAGTCATGATCGATATCACATCAAGTCGTCGACTTCATCACTTCGACGTTATTTTAGTATTTGCTAAGAATGGTGTGTCCATGTCGACTAAATAGTTACCGAGAATCTTACGTAAAAAAGTGTTTATTTCTGAATGAATTTATAGTAAAATAAATTTAATTATAAAGTTGGTTTTTGTAACAAGTAAAACGGAACTAAAAGTAAAGTATTTATCCTGACGGCTTTAGTTATTCAATTATTTATTCCACATAGGCGTTGGCCAAATTCCAAAATTTTAAATTGTGATATGCACATTAGGGATATAAATTTTTAAAATATCAAAATTGGCATAGCACAGTCCGATAGAGCACAAAAAACTATAAGGGAACGTACATTTATTTTTTCGCTAAGGTCAAAAAAGTTCACGCACCAACCGCAATGAAGTTTTGAAAATGTTTAATTTTCTTTTTGGTTAAGAAAAATTAATAATATGTTTATTTAAAACAAAAAATAGCTCAAGTATAAAATTTCATTAATATTTAGAGATGGTAAGAGATTTTTCCGCAAACTAAAACGTATTTTTAACCTTTAATAATAACAAAAAAAAAAAAAAATTAAAAAAGAATAAAAAACACCGTATAAAATTATGAATATTCAATATTGCATTGGTGCGTAAACTTTTTTTTGAAAAATTACAAAAGATTATGATTTTCGTGGACATGGTTGACCTCATGGTACTATGCCAAAAAATTGGTTATACCCCTAATGCACATACATATTTAAAACACAGTTGTTTAGTTCACCAAAAGGTGGACTAATTTTAGCATTAAATATTAAAAATTGTGGAAATAAGTTTATTTTTAATTCGCATTTTTTTTAAAACGTATTTAATAATAACAAAATATTTTCTATCTGAAAGCTCTTTAACTTACATTTGAGGCGTTGCAAAATTTCCTACCGACTTCAACAAAGTCAATTCTACTCGACGTCAACTTAAAAACGCCTTAGAATACAGCAAGTGGCTGTCAATAGGAATCGATAGTTTTCAATAGCGACTAAGGAAATACAACAACCCTAACGTCGGCGTCGACTTTCATAACAATGATGGACTGAAAATATGATATATTTTTTTTTATTAAAGCCTAAAAAATAGTACTAAAACTATTATGGTACCGATCAATATATCGAAAATTTTTGCTTTATTTTTGAAAGGAGGCTAAATCGCTTTATTCCCATTAAAGATAATACCAACAAATCGTCAGCTCAGAATTGGTTTGGCGCATTTTATGGTTAAATTACCATGATATGCGCCAAACCGATTCTGAGCTGACGAAATAGTAAATAGTTGCACTCATCAGTGATGTTATACACTTTTTTGAAAAGTCCTTACGTATCCCGAAAAAATCCCTATTTTTCCCTACGCGTAAAGAAATTGTCTCTACAAAAATCCCTAAAACTTTTAAATGATAAAATATTAAAGCAAATAAAACCGTTTATATTAATGTACAGTGTACGTGAGGGCGGGTCGATTTAGCAATCGATATTGTTGCCATCGATTTTTCGATAGCTTTTTGCTTGAGGAAAAAAAATTTCACTACGACATATCAAAAAAATCATTTTCGAGGCGTCCAAATTTCGATTTCGCCTATCGAAAAATGGAAAAATATCGACAAATGTTTGTCCTTACAAAGCGACTTGCTCTACTGTTCATACATAAATTTTATTAAAAATTGTTCCCAGCTAGCGTTTGGGTGATCATTTTTTGTTAAAATCACATAAATGAGTCTTCTCAAATCATTTTAATACTGATTTTTTACTTGCGCGATTAAAAAAGTATTCATATATGATTCATTGCCGAACAAATAAAAAGATGGGCTCAAAAAGAAGCCCAAAAACCTACATCAATGATAGAAAAAAACCCTTCGCTATCTGTATTGGCATGTGACAGTGATAAATGAAAGATAGCTTATTTTGACTAAAGGGGGAAAGTTAAATTTTTATTAAAATGGTGACCTTTTTCCAATTTTTTATCTTGAGCAAATTATCTATTTATTTCCATTCTTATAAAAGAGAGATTCGCAAATTTACCTTAAAATCAAAGATGAAATGGCGGCAAGCGATCACTCAAAGAAATTAACCAATTTATAATGTTCATCAATTTTATTAGCATGTTGTCACATCTCGAAAAAGATTGCCAAATATATACAGTTTTGCCACTTTTTTTAAAATTCCCTACGTTTTAATGATTTTAAGAAAACTGTCCTTATTTCCCTACGGAAATTTTTTTTTAGAAGAAAATCCCTACGAATAGGGATTTTACCCTACGTATAACATCACTGGCGCTCATAAATATGCCCTGTTTATTAAACTTATTTATTGAATGCCGCAGGCAAAATTTTTATTGTATTAAAACAAGGGTAAAAAAACTTTAAGGCTCAAATTAACAGTCATTATTTAATCTTTAGTAAACTCAAATGATAACAACTGCTTAACTAAAGTATCATATTTACAATAATTGGTTTAGTAAAAATTTTAATCAGACCAAAAACTGTGTAACTCTATTAAAAAAATAAATAATAAAAACAAAATAAAAGTACTTAGCCAATAACATTTGAGGGTTTAACTAATGGTTAAGAAAAAGCTGGAAATAATATTTTATTTGTTAAACTGTTGTTATTAGCTAAATGACTGTAAATTTGGGCCTAAATATTTTTAACTTAAGCATTTTACACCAATTCACACCACTAGCCATAGTTTTTTTTACTGGCTTTGTGTTGCAATTCTGTACAATTATGCACTTAACAATGTGTTTGTGGCTATTTACATTTTAAGTTTTAAATCGGCCTAAAAATGATACGTAAATATTGATTTCAATTATATTTGAAACGTTTGCGCTATTTTCTTTGGTTTTTAATTTTATGTCATAATGATTGCATTTAGAAAAACACAGCATACAAAAAAATCATTAGTTCCGTCATTGTAGAGCGTGTGTGTGGTTTTGACTGGATTCAGTGACACTGACAACATGTACAATGTGCCATAGTTCTGTTGATGAAATTGATGAATGACATTGAATGCAAAGAGGCTTTTAAAAGAATGTATGTTTGTATGCAAATATGCATCAATTTATGCTACATCCATGTTGACATCAAAAACAGCACCACGAAAAACAAGCAAACATCTGCTGCATTTGATTGTTTTGTACAACGAAGGTCCAGAAATAGGAAATAAGAAATTCGAGTTTTCATTGCAAAAAATTTAAGAATAATTTGCATGGGATTGACCACCAGCTTTCGATAGAAGTGTGCTTGTACCAGCAAATGTGTGCATAACTTAGAGTTACTATTTGCGAAAACATTCCCAAGAAAATAGTTTTAAATTTCCAAGAAATTTCGGGGTTTTTTATTGCAAAGTTTTCGGCCTAACTTTATGAGATATAAAATGTTCCTAAATGCATTTTTTTCATATCAAAAGAAATTAATAAAATTTTCGGACGGAGCAAATGTTAACGCATCTAAGCCTAATTTAAGGAGCTGAATTGCATTTGTTTGTCAAGGCAGGGCTTATTTTTGAACATCTACATATAAAGTCATTCTGCGATATGTCTTCAACTTAGGACGTTTCTCTCATGTTACACCCTACGAAAGTAAACTTAATGGAGTGCGTTTTTCTGACATGTTAATTATTCGATGCCTAAGTCTTTTGCATAAAAGTTTTTATACTGGCGTGCCGATGTATCTATTTGAACGTGTTTCTTTTACGCAATCAAGAAGAAGTAACAATCTGATCCCGATAAGATTCAAGAAGTTAGTATCTAAATGGCAGTTTTTCGTTCACAGTATTCGTCTTTGGAACATACTTTTAGCATCTGTTTACTTTACTAGTAATGCAACGGAGTTTAGGAAATGTATTTCTAATTTTTATTCCCGTACTTGAAAATGTGTAATCTTTTGTATTTAATAACGCTTTTGAATTTCTTTACCCAGCAAAAAAATTTGGGTTTTTTGAAGCACTACAGAGAAAAAGCACATAATCAAGCGCTTCAATTAGAGAGCTCTTATAAAGCAGTAAACGATAACGAATAAAACATACAAAAAAGCTGTTATTTTAGTGCTGACAACGAAGATGGTTTTAAAGCGAAAAAAGTAAAAATATATTATGGTTTACGAAAATTATTGAAAAAAGGCATTTAAACAAGTAAAAGTAAAACATTAATGAATATGTTAATATAGTTAGCCCTTAAAAAAGCACTTTATGAGCGCTTTGTTTGCATATTAAAAGAAGCGCTTATTGTCAGCAGAAAATAGTCCTCCAAACCGGGAACACCCCATGCAAAAAGCAGGCATCCCATTAGCAGGTTTGAAGCGATTTGAGGTATGAATTCATACAAAAAACCTGCTCCTTTTCATCATTCAGATAAATGAATAAAATTTTCGGACGGAGCAAATGTTAACGCATCTAAGCCTAATTTAAGGAGCTGAATTGTATTTGTTTGTCAAGGCAGGGCTTATTTTTGAACATCTACATATAAAGTCATTCTGCGATATGTCTTCAACTTAGGACGTTTCTCTCATGTTACACCCTACGAAAGTAAACTTAATGGAGTGCGTTTTTCTGACATGTTAAATATTCGATGCCTAAGTCTTTTGCATAAAATTTTTTATACTGGCGTGCCGATGTATCTATTTGAACGTCTTTCTTTTACGCAGTCAAGAAGAAATAACAATCTGATCCCGATAAGTTTCAAGAAGTTAGTTTCTGAATGGCAGTTTTTCGTTCACAGTATTCGTCTTTGGAACATACTTTCAGCATCTGTTTAATTTAATAGTAATGCAACGGAGTTTAGGAAATGTATTTCTAATTTTTATTCCCGTACTTGAAAATGTGTAATCTTTTGTATTTAATAACGCTTTTGAATTACTTTACCCAGTAAAAAAATTTGGGTTTTTTGAAGCACTACAGAGAAAAAGCACATAATCAAGCGCTTCAATTAGAGAGCTCTTATAAAGCAGTAAACGATAACGAATAAAACATACAAAAAAGCTGTTATTTTAGTGCTGACAACGAAGATGGTTTTAAAGCGAAAAAAGTAAAAATAGATTATGGTTTACGAAAATGATTTAAAAAAGGAATTTAAACAAGTAAAAGTAAAACATTAATGAATATGTTAATATAGTTAGCCCTTAAAAAAGCACTTTATGAGCGCTTTGTTTGCATATTAAAAGAAGCGCTTATTGTCAGCAGAAAATAGTCCTCTAAACCGGGAACACCCCATGCAAAAATCAGGCATCCCATTAGCAGGTTTGAAGCGATTTGAGGTATGAATTCATACAAAAAACCTGCTCCTTTTGGAGCACATTTTTTACTGGGTATGTTTAAATTTTTGGATCAATGCCCTTTAAAAATTGCTGGTATGTATTACATTATTTTATTTTAATGTTTATTTATAAAATCTTTAATTGGGTGACACATAAGAAATTGCTGGGAATTGTTTATCCTGTACTATAATTATAGGACTTTAAGTCCTGTTGTATAGGAATACCAATAATTAAATAAATTAAGTACTCAAAAAATCCTTTGAGTTTTACATAACAGTTTACCATTATTTATTACCGTGAAAAAAGAAAATCGTCTAATATTTTATCTTCTGACTTTGAGCAAATTCTGTAATATATCAGCTGGAAAGTTTGATCGAGCTATTTTCTTAAATGTTTGTGATGCGAGCAACTATAATATGGAAAGTTTATGCTCTTGAAAGCATGTCTACTGTCTTAATATGGTTATGAGGAATTATGCCATGGTTATGTGGAATTATATTGTCATTAACTTATAGCAAAGTATAATTGACTACAACCCTATAATCTAACAGATTTATCCATTCATTAGCTCCCAATTTCTCGGTGAAAAACAATGCGTAATAGATAAGAGAAGAGTCCCGACATCAAGTATATACATTTGGACTTATTTTGCCCCGCGGTAAAGGGTGGAGCCGATCTGACACTCCTATCGTTCAATGGGTAACGGCACTCGGATGCAATGCAACGCCCCTGTGTCTTAGACTTACTAACAAACACAAGTAGCGGAATGAAATATGGACTGATTTTCAACCATCAGTGCAAAAAAAAAAAACAAAATGTAATATAAAAACAAAATATGGGAAAAGTAACGGCACTATCCCTATAACTATTTGTCTAGAAATCAGTTCAATAAATTGATAATAAGCAGAAAAATATCATAAAACGAATCAGAAAGGCGTAAGTTTATTTGTAAATTTTATGAAAATAATCTTCATTAAAGAAAATTTGAATTTTTTCGTCACTTTTCTGAAATCCAAAATGAAAAATCTTTTGTTTATAAGACAGTAAAAGCTTTCGAAAATAAAAAAAAAAAACGTTAAATATTAAACGACAATCCGGTTAAAAATGTTTGATACAATGCAACCAAACTCGAGCTAGGCTGAAGGTAGAAATTGCCGGATATTCTTCAAAATCTGACCATGCGTTGGCAAATAAACGAAAAGATACAAATTAGAAGTACGTAGGACATATCAGAGTAGTCAAATATACAAAGAAAACCGTTCCAGCAGCATCAGAAAAGAGCCAGTTATCATTAAACTTTTAATACGTGCTTTGTTAAAAAATTGTTTTGCTGCAGGCTGGCCATGAATCTTATCATTGATGATGGGAGTTCTTTACAATCGACGCACATGAGTGGACACCAATTCAAACTTTTTAGGCGAATTTGAAAAGAAATTTCTATAAATATGGATAGAAACCAGGTAGCCTAGGCTATTTTTTCATCAAATTAAATGGATGTTATAGAAAATGCACACCAAGGGGATTCAAGAGGCTATACGTAGGGTGCCTCAAAATATGAAAGAGATCATCAATGTTGCTGGATATCTTTTTGTAAAATAAGTTTAAGTTGTGTATTTTAACAATTTTATATTAACTTTGACTTTTAAATACCTGATATAAATTTTGTATTACTGCTAATGTGTAGGGATGAAACGATACGAGTAAATACAAGTACATATTCGATACTTTTATATAAGTACCAAGTATTTTTGTAATCGATACTTAGCAACTGAATACCAAGTAGTATCGGTAAAAAAAATACTCGGTATCGGTCAAAAGTAATCGTTTCACTTTTGTATTGAAATTAATCTTAAATTTTGGATTATTTACTAAAGCTGGAGCAGCAGTAATGGTACCAAGATACCGTTTGACCGGTAAACACCCATAAACCACATACCGTCTAGGTCCATTTCCTCATTTTTTGGCTACAGGAAGTTCGCTATCATCTCGCGATATCGAACACCATTCACGGTAATTGCTTGGCCGACCTCATTTTCGAAGAAGTTCGGCCCGATAACGCCGCCAGCTGCAGAACTAAACAATTAAACAATAATAAATTTCACAAAAATTCTAATGGGTCGTAGTTCTTATTGTATTGTATAGTACAAAAACATTAATAAGGACGTTTTTAAATGCTGCTTTCTATTCTTTTATGATACAAACCGATTCAAGTAAGAATCGATACTTTTTTTTCGATACTAAGTATTCATCGATACTTTACGAGCGATACCACATCGAGTAAAAGTATCGATACCTTAGAGGTATCGTTTCATCCCTACTAATGTGTAAGTCCATATATTATTTTGCATACGTTATTAGCAGTACCTAGGGAGCTTCACCCGCAGGCCGAACTATCACACAAGTAGTAAAAAATCAGTGATCAAAGCAGTTATTTAAGATCTCCCTTTCCGCAACTTTGGTTTGGATTGGTTCTGTGGTAGCAGATACGATCTCGAGTCCACCGCGATCACAAAATATGAATTATTAATTCTGCTGAATTGCAGGTATTGGCTGAGGAAATTCCCCAGGGGATGTAACAACAGAAGGTGGAATGTCCTTTTAATATTTCCCTTCATACTCCTGGCTGCTCTAAAATTGTGGTCACGTCGATATCTTAACTAAAAAATCTCTCTCGCGACTATGTTTATGAAAGTAACAGCCACCACGTGATACTCGAATAAATTTCACAAATGATCAGTCTGGGGCATATCACTCCGGCGGCGTTAAAGTAAAAACAGAGATATGAAATATCCACTTCAAAGTTTAAAATTTCAAAGGGGCTAGACCAGCTTATCTCTCAGGGCTGTAGAGTCGGAGTTGAGGTTTTTATACCAAAATCGGTGTCGAAGTAAGCACAAAAAATCGCGAATCCGACTCCTAAATTTTACGCCATAAAAAACTTTCTAATATTTTTCAAAACAAAAAAAATTTAAGAGGTTCTGCTTTAACAATTTTGAAGTCAGAAAATAAGAACCAATCTACTTAAGATATGTAAATAGTTATATTTAAACTCAAATATCGATTTGAAATTTTTAAAGAATAATTTTCTTGCATTAAAAAAGAGCTTAAAGTTAAATAAGGACCAGGCTCATTTACGTTTAGCATCAAGGTAAGAGTAGCAGCCTGAATCGGAGTTAGAGTCGGAGTTGCAGTTGAAGTCGTACTTAACAAATTTCAGCGGATGGATTCTGAGTTACGACTGTTTTTTGACAACACCACAGCCCTGTATTATATAAAATTCCCTTTTCTAAGAAAAATCAATAATAATTAAAAATCAATATTATTAAAGTTCATTAAGGCAAAAGACGATAGTTGGAAAATGTTTACAACTAACGAAAAAAAATATAAAAAAATTGTCCCGAAACCCTTAAATCCCTGTACTCATGTTTTCGCAATTTTTTTACTGTTTTTAATGTCAAATGTTTTTCACAGTTCATATTTTTTATTGCAAACTCAGCATCAAATATCAGCTCCAGTAGTATACAGAATATGAATTTAACTCACGTCTCCATGCATTTGAGTTTATGTATGAGTTCATGTGAACAAGATTCATATAATCTATATGGCACTAGCAACAGAAACGTAAAAAGGTGTTGCCCAGTCGCTGAAAATAGATAATGTACAGACTGGCCTGGGCAATGCAATTATCTTTATCGCATTGTTTACACACAAAAAGCCAGACAAAAATAAAAAGATACACATTACCTTTTTTTTGATGTTCATGTTTTTTGGTATCTTAAAGTATCTAACTAAAAAATGGAGTTATTGATTTAAGTGAAACCTCAATTGTTAACATATGAGTATAAGCCCCCTCACTATAACGACTTAAAGACTAAAATATCTCATAGAGATGAATGATATCTTAATAATATTTGGCACAAAGAACTTTAACATAAATCTTAATCTCGTAACATAATATTTTTCTGGCAAGTCCATTATTGCTCATGGGTGGCAAATCGAAAATGCATCTCTTAATTCTGTGTTGTAGGACATAAAATGGTCGGGCTTGACCGGGTATACTTTCTTACTTGGTTTACTTTTTAAAATCGTTCGATTCTCCTCTAACAGCTTAATTAGATTTTTTCTCGCAAAGTGTAATTTAAAAGTTGGTAGTGTAAACGTGAAAATAGCTAAATTGGCAACAGTGCATAAGATTTTGAACCTTTAAAGATTTAATTGTCATTGCTTAAACAATTCTTGGTGGAGAAGCGGCTCTCGCGTTGCCGTTCTTGTTTATTTTACAAAATTGATTGGTTTTTTGACATCATTTTCTTTTTTACTACTTTCAACAAGTAACTGTTATATTATCATGTATAACTCATTTTTGAGCAAAATTCCAAAATGTTCACTGGAAGGTTACTCTTCATTTAAGTACATTAAGGTTACTCTCCGCCGAATCGACGAGCTTTTTAAAAAATAAATTCTAGCGGAGCGATTTTTTAAGATAAAAATAAACAAAAATAAAAATTCTGTTACCCTATAAAAATCGACACGAATTTGAACTCTTTTTTTTTTGGCTTTTTAAATTAATTAACTTTTTAAAACAACAAAACCTAAAAAGGCAAACAAAAAAATAACTTTTCAGGTACTGTCGTCAGTTTTTGGGATTTCGATCTTTATGTAACATATTGTGAGTATATATAACATACAGCCATGTTCTGACAATCGCACGATTGGAAATCGCAAAACGCCAGATTTATTTTATGGTGTTCTGAAACTCGTGCGTTTTGCTAGCGATCTGCCATAGTTTCTTAAAGATCCCTTAAGCATTCTTTTGAGGTTGGAAGTCACCAAATTTCTTGCGATTATGATTTACAGTAAACGTTTTATGCAATTTCAAGACAAATCGCCAATGTTTAGCGTTTTGCGATTATCAGAACACGCCCGATAGTTGTTGACAAAGGCAATATTTAAAAGTCCAAAAAAATAGACACAAAAACTTACACTAACTGCCTATTTCACGATGTCACTCGAACGTTTACGTTCACACAAATAACATATAAAGTTACTCTTCGTCGTTGTGACGAGTACACACCTCTGAATTTCAACTTTAAAAAATGAGGGTCCAGCGAACGTCTGCTCACTACAAGCTTTTGGCATCAGCTAACGTTGTTGACAAAAAGGGCGTTATTTGAACACGCATAAAAAAGTTATGTAATAAAAAGTAAATAAGCTTCGTCGATTCGACGACGAGTAACCGTGCAGGGTTTAAACAAATTTAAACAGCTGATAGACTTGTTTTTTATTCTAAAATAAAAGGTTTAAGGCTCAGTTAGCCGGGAGTAACAGTAACCTTACCGTAAAAAAGTAACACCAATCTATTTCTTACAGATTGAGACGCAACATCTTACTGCTAATGTAATCGTTCTAATTTTTTTACATACAACAAAATGAAGCAGCTGATTTGTAACGTTACTGTTACCTTACCGTAAAAAAGTAAGATCAATCTATTTCTTACAGATTAAGACGTAACATCTTACTGCTAACTGTAATCGTTCTAATTGCTTGACATACAACAAAATGAAACAGCTGATTTGCAACGTTACTGTTACTCCCGGCTAACTGAGCCCTGAGCCTTTAGTTCTAAAACGTCGGTTGCAAATCAAGGGCTTTTTTAAACGCTCTTTACAAAGCAACCGTGGAGAATTTTACATTGTTATCTATCTTGAACTTTTAAGAGAGAGAGAGAGAGAGAGAGATGAAAAGAGAATGGTATAGTGTACAGACATGACCGAACTCGTCAATTTTCTTTTTTCTTTCTGTATAGTAGTTCTGGGATACTATTAGAGTTTTTTTTTCCCGGAGTTTTTCGATTCCCGGGAAAGCGGGAAAAATTTTTAAATTTCCCGGGATCCCGGGATCCCGCTCCATACAAATAATACAAAGTAAACTTGGTTTTATTAATGAAAAAAACTTTTATAAACAAACGTGAGGGAACTTGTTTACAAAGTAAGTAAAATAAATGCTTAAATACTACAAAAATTAATTGAAGATTGAAAGCGGAACTTGAATTATTATTACCTTTGGCTATTATAAGTAAATTCCGTATTATGATGATCTAGTTCAAGATAAAATAAACATAACAATTGAGGTACTCAAGATATGAGATCAAAAAGTAAAATCATAAAATATATAAAATATTTTAATAAATATATTAACATTTTTTAACGGCGTAGGAAATTACTTTCTGACACACTCAAAGCGTTTAGTGAGTCGCTAAAGAGTATATTTCTGATTTTGTTTACTGATTACCATGTTTCCGAAACCTTCTAATGTCAAGGTTGATGCAAAAAATAGCATCACCCGGACTACTTCTTACAAACTATTTCTTTTCATTAGGTCCATCTGTAATCTTTAGGACAATGTGTTTTTCAAATTGTATGTTTTAGTAACTTACACGAGTTTCATTATTTTTTTATTTCGGTTTCCCCGCACTTCCCGGATATATTACCAAGCTCGATTTTTTTTTTGTAGATACGACTATGTTGCAATAACGGAGCGATATATTTATGTATATCCTATTTTTAAGACTTGTCCATGGTCAATGAGAATTTACTGCCTGCATCTTATTTTGAATTTATGTTCTTTATCAATTCATCACTTCACTAAATTTATTAATTATCAACTGTTGCACTGCCCAATTGATCAAATCGACAACCCATCCACAGATGCTAATTTTTAGAGAAAAGAAAACTAAATTTCAGAGTAAAAATAGCTGTTTTCTGAAACTATGAAGAACTTTTTATTTCCCGGGATCCCGCAACAAAAATCCCGGGAAAACGGGAAATATAATAAGTGAAATAATAAGTCCCGGGAATTCCCGGGAAAAAACCCTAGATACTATCGATATTTATCGATAGTTCAGATGTGCAGGAAAACTTTAGTTAGTTTTTTATAAGGCTATAGTTCGTTGTTTTTATCACTTTATTGAATGTATAAGACGTATGTATATACGCACGTTATTTTAGATGGCAGTTTTTTAAAAATTGATAAGTACCTTTCTGAAGGAACCGAAGTAACAGGGACTATAAGATATTCCATTGCAACTTTAAAAAAATTTTCTAAATTCTAAACCCAAAAATGTAATCAAACTAGCGGACTCATCCTCTAATGGTCGTTCATTGTTTTGTCTTATGCTTGCAATTGCATTTGGATTTGGAATTGCATTTTTACAACATTACAAAAATATTTGACATTGCGCTGCTAAGCAATCCATACCACTTGCCATTCTTGTGTTTGTATTCATTACTGTAATTCAGCACGAATTAATAATAGCAACTAACAATTTGCGGCAAAAAACTGTGTGTGAATAGCTGCTGTTAGATGTCTTCATAGCTGTATTTTAAATAATAAAAATATCGATATTTATATTTTTCCTATCGATATTTTCGATATTTTAAGACTATCGATATTATCTATAGTTTCCCAGCACTACTGTATAGATGAGTTTTAGTTAATGTTAAAGAACACGACAGTTGACGACAAACACTGATAATATATGAATGTACAATTAGATTTAAAAGAAATTAAAGAATTCAGCTTAACTTGTCGGTGCCAGCACTAAGTGCACCAGAAAAATTGATTTAAATCAATATTGATAAAAATCTGCACTCAATTCAAATTGTGCAAAATTTGAACTTGCAAGCAAAAAAGCTGCATACGAATATTGTCGCACTAAAATTTAAAAAATCTTACTTTGTATGTGGTGTTGTTTTTGATTTTTTGTGAGAATACGCATAAGCCAAGAACATTAAACGAAATGAAATTTTGTCAATAGCGGTATAATTATTGGCTTTAATCATGAAATAACAGTCTTTGATTTTAAATTTAGTAAAAAAGTGGCAATTTACTGATGATTGCATTTTTATACATAAATCAAACTATTTTTTCTTTGAGTGCAAAATTTTTTAACATCACTATCACTCTTGCTTAGTAAGGCTGCAAATTATCGAAATATCACTTAACATCAACAAAATGATTGCAATATTTTTGCACTATTACTAAGTGTGAGTTAAAACTGCAAAATGAGTGCACTACCCCTATCTATGTACACAATAAGCAAACTGTGCATTGCTAAACTTAATCAAGCCGTATTAAGTACAGGTGGGTTTGAAACGGATTTTGACAGTTCGAGCTTATTTGTTTTGATTTGTTGTTGTTTTGTTAAGAATGGTCTGTCTGAGTTTTAAATGGTACTTGACCAAGTCACATCGAGATAGATCTGGCTCTACACCAGGCAAACATGATAAAAAAGGAAAGCTAAAACCGATCGCATAAGTATTCTAAATGTTAAGAACCGAAAAACTTTAACTCGGTACAGTTAGACGACGCAAGTCATCAGCCAAGGCGAAGTGTGAAACCCACGAAAGACAAACAAAGACGCACGGCCTGATTGCACTTAAAAGATATTGACATGACCCGCGTATCTTCTTCTCAGCCCAAACATTTTTTTCGAACGCTTCCAATAATTTTAAGCAACGTAATTAAATTTTTCACTACAATTCGGTGCTTATCATTTCCCTTTGCAACTGGAAAGTATCTGTATGCAACTGAAACTTGTCATCGCAAATGCATATCTTTACGCCATGAATGACAATTAAAACAAAAAAAAAAAAATTGATGAATTTTAAACAATTATTCTTTAAAAAGAGGCAAACAAAAATGTATATTGGAAAATATGTTAACGCAGTTACAAGTATTTGCCACCAAAACAACCAGGAATTCTACTCACATTTGCTGCAGATAAAGGTACACATACAATGTGTGCAACAACAAATATGACACATGATGCAAATATTGTTTTTTTTTTTTATTTTTTATTATTGCTTCTACTGTAACTGTGCTGTTGTTGTTTTTTGTACAATGTATCATGTGGTCTATGACATTTATGTATGTCGACATTTTGAACATGTTCCGTTTTCCGGATGTTTTTTGCAGAATCACCAGCAGGAAAACATGACCAAACAAATAAAACATAGACCCAAAAACATGAAGGCAAACAAATAGTGTTTAAATGAATGACAGAGTTGCAAATGAAAGGTGTTTGCAAAAGTGGCAAAATTGATAAGTTATTTTAACTTAAAAAAGAATTAAAAAATTGTCGTACAGATTTATTGTTTTTATTTTGAAAAATAAAAATGGCTTAAACAAAGCTAATGACCACGTTTTTCCAGTGGTCAACAATATAAAAAAAAGCCAAATGGTCGAGTTTGATAAAATACACAGAAAGAAAAACACTCGGGACAAATCAAGTTTTTTGTGATTACTTTACATACTAGTCGTACTCAAAAATTCAAGTACGAATAACACTAAAACGTACTCAAAACAAGCCTATATGGGATTACTTCGAAAATCAATCCCGGAATTTCTTCAGATAAGTATAAAATTCTTAAATCAAGTAAAAAAAATATTAAACTTTTCGTTGTGTTTAAGCCTCCGGCTTAGGCATTTTTTGATTTTCTATACACATTGAAGAAGGTTTGGCCAGACTCATGTGTCCCATGAAGGGTTAAAAAATAAATTTTAGCTCTTGCTTCTCAATAAGTTTATATTTTTGGTTTAATATGTACACTCATAAAATTATTACAGTAACTGATTGTAGGTTATTAAATTCGTTTTCGGTACTGTTAAAATTGAATAAAAATATAGTTATTTTACGAATAAATTTATTTTTAAACATTTATGTTTGTTATTAAAAAAACAAACTACCAAAAAATAATGTTTTCCGTATATTTTTTTGTTAATTTGTTTGATTTTTATCGGTTAAAATATATTTTTTAAAAGTAAAAACTATTCAATTTTAACGAATATGATGTTCAATAAATAAAAAACTTAGAAATTACTGAAAAAATCATTTGTTTTAAATGAAATGTAAATGATCCGTTTTTTAAATGAATTTTAATTTGTTTCAAATGAATTTTCGTTTGAATTTAACTACATAATATTTTGAGTGTACATAAGATTTCTAAAGTAAAAGCCATATCAGGCATGATACTGGTGTCTTATCATTCTGTAATACGGGTTAGTACATCAATAATAATAACTTTTTCTTTCTAATTTCTTTTTTGGTTTTTTTCAAGCACGAATTCAGGATAAAATCAACTTTATAATACTTGAATCAAGCGTATTTTGAGATTGATCCAATCTTAGTTTAACTTAAATCAATCTCATTTCCGGAGTATTTCAAGTACGAAATCGGGATTGAATATGGATAATTTAAGTATTTTGCGATTAAAAATCCGTACTGGAATCAATCTTTCTGTACTTGATTCAAGAAAATCCGTACTCATCATACTATTAATACCGCTACGGATTGATTTGATTACGAATGGATTGATTTTTCTTTTGAGTGTTATTATATTGGGACCTAATGCGATAGCGAGCTGACAACCCACTACGAGCGTAATGATCAGCAGAAAATTTTTGATGCTATCGATTTTGGCATGGCTGAAAACATGCCTATGGAAACGATTTGTGCAGAAGCCTCCCTTGAATTATATTTTGATCACACACCCACTTAAGTTAATATAAAATGGTGTCCCGACGGATTATCTTGAAGTTAAAAAAATATAAAAATTATATACGAAGTGATATTTCAGTAGAGTTGCCACCTGTCTTTTCCGGAATAGCAATAGCATTTAGATTTCAGACAAGAGATTTTTAAAATGCTAGGAATTTTGAATGTTTTTTTACGAATTGAATACTATCCATAGGTATGAAAAGCCTCTCTAGTTACCATGATACCCAAGCCAGGGAAGATCACACATAAGTTTAGCCATGTGGGATGGAAATAGATGTATTCAAAATCATAAATTTTGATTCAGAAAAACACCGCACAATCGAACAAGTGAATAGACTAGTAACCGTCATTAGGAAAGCCTCCGAAGAAAAACAAATATTGTTTTGCCTCTTCATTGAAGTTTCTCAAGCTTAAAAAATTTATTATAAAGGATAGAAATTTTTCAAGTTCTCCTCAAACGATTAATGCTGGAGTTCCAAAGGGAAGCAAACTGCAGACATGCGAATAAATAACTACACCCAAATATCAGCCTATGCTGATGATACAGCGATTCGAAGCGTACACGAAACCCATCATGAAAGATCTCGTTTCTACAGGATCATATACTTATTTCAGATAGAAATGTGGTTAAAACAGTGGAGGATAAAGGCAAACGAGCAAAAATGCGTAGAGAGAACATTCACTTTGTATCGGGAATCAAACCTCCCTGTTTACGCCTGAACCTAAGGCAGCGAATTTCCCATCCCTGGTGTTAATTTTTGTTTTTGGCTTGTAAAGTATAATTTTGTAGAAGTCGTGTCGTTGTTTGAAGGCCATATTGAACTGTCATATCTTGTTGTGATATTTAAAGTAAATTCATTCGGAATTTCAATTAAGTTATTTAATTAAATTGTTAAACGTCAAGAATGAAAGATTATCAATAACAATTTTAATTAATTTTCATGTTGTAAAATTCCTTTCTTCATAAAAATAATTTAATGAAAATTAAATTTCATGAACTTAAGCCTAATTAAAAATATTAAAAATATTAAAAAGTTTTGAAAATTTATTATTTTATAATAACTCTTAATTTTTTGCATCGAATAAATAGAAATTTATAACGTTTTGAAAAATAACCAAAGAGGAAAGTGTTTTTTCTAGTGCTCTTTCCAGCCTTTATAATGTCACCAATTTGTTTGGAAACTTAGTTGACATTTTAGCGCTAAATCCAGAAGCCATCCTATACACTCCATAAACCGGGAAACGCAATCGACATCTTCTGTACGAATATCAATAAGGTGTTTGGATCCTTGGCAGGTATTCTGGAGCTATAGTCCAAATCCACCCCTAAATACAGTCCACACTCCACGAAACGTATCGGCGTTTCGTCCGCACTACTATAAGACGTAATCGACATTTTTACCCTCTATTTAAGCCTTAAGTAAACACCAAAATGATTTTACGCAAACGAACCCCAGGGCCTGGCTGGGACTCATTGTATTTTATTTGGAGCTTTTTGTGGCTATAGCAAAACTCACACTAACGAATTCCTGGACCTGGCTGGGACTATTTTTATATGAATGGAGTTTTATGGCTATAGCAGGAACATTTTGTTGGGAAATAGAATAATTCTTCGAAAAAACAGTAAAGAAAGAATTCATTTTAATTTTATTTAGTGCAGTACATATATAATATGTAAGGGCCTGGCCAGGCCCTGGTGGATTCAATATGCACAAAATTTTTATTTGGCCAATTGCCATGCCCACAGTGTTTAAATTTACACATTTTTCTCATTTTCTTTTAAAAAACACTTTGACTGAGGAAAACATAAAGTTTCGTTCTAATATATTTAATAATTATATAAAAAAAAAAAAACTAGAAAAAAGTCTAAAATGCCTGGCAAGGGCCTGGTGTTCGCTTAAGGGTTTAATTAATCATCAAATAATACCTCAGCATTTGCATGTAAATAATCACGGTGTACATTTTGATCGACGTTTAACAAGGAAATGACATATAGAAACTTAAAAAAAAATTGTAGAGGAACGATTTTTAAAGTAAAAAAATCAACAAAACCTTTTGTTAATTAATTATGACATGAAATGCCATATAGAGGCAAAATTAACTCAAATGAGACTTAAAGCAATTCAAATAATTGACTCATTGGAAGAAATTATGTCCTTAGTCTCGACTGCAAACTTCCACTTTACAACTCTATCTTAAAGCTAAGCTGGTGTTACGGTGTTCCGTTATGGTGCACTTACTCGGCCTCGAATAAAGAAAGCTATCAAAGACGCCAAAATAAAATTCTTCGAATCTTCAGATCCTTTTCCTGATGTTGACAAAATTCGAACATTTACAAAGAAATCAATGTGATATCAATAAAAATTATGATAACAAAATATGCAATTAAATATCTGAAGAAGCTTGGACTGCACCCAAATCCGTTAGATAGAAATATTTTTAATAATGGCGTCCATATTCGCTGAAGGACAAAAGGAAACTGCAGGTCTTATCCAAGCAGAAGAGCGCTAGATATATATATGAACGGGAAACTTGAAAAGGAGAATTTTCGTCCTGTATTGGCAGAACGTAAACTTAAGAACTAGACTAAGAATTGATTAGTTACATTGTACTAGAGTTTTAACTCTATTGAATATTGAGAATTTAATAAATAAATTATGAAAAAAACATAATGGCCCCTATTATAAGTTGCATTCGATAAACGATTTTAGCTGGCTATTGAACATCTACTATCAAATGTTAGTTTGTTATTATGAGTTGACAGTACACTGAAAAAACAAATCGATCCATCCGTAATTAAATCTAGCCGAAGCGTTGTCAATAGTATGGTAAGTACTGATTTCATTTAATCAACTACGTAACTCTTGATTCAAGTACGGATTATTGAAGTGCAAAATGCTTAATTTATCCGTTTTTAATCCTGAGTTCCTACTTAAAATAATCCGAAACAGGATTGAATAAAATAAAGGTGAGATAAATTCATCTCAAACTGTGCTTGATTCAAGAATTTCTAAGACGGTTTAATCTCGATACGTATTTGAAATAATCAGAATGTGAGATTGGATTGATTCTAACCTAAACACTTACCCCACAGAACCAGAAAGAATATTATTATTTTACCTTCTCGTTACACATGTTTATTTCACTTTTGTTGTAATCCGCCCCCTTTGTTTACAGATTTTCTGCAACCATTTTTATTTTGCAAATTTGATGTTTTTAACTAAATAATTTAAAAAAATAGATATGGAAATTATTGCTCCTTATATTGCTTTTCAAACATGAAAATAATCTATATATAAAAAGAAGTGAACACTTTGATGTCACCACTATTAACTTTCTTCCAACTTAGCTTTATATGGCCAGAAAAAATTTTATGCAATTTTGTGATATACAGTCCATAATCTACCTTAGATCCATTTTAAGCAGCCTTCTGAAATTCACTGCAAACGCTAAAACTAATTTCTCCGCTGTATTGAAATTGATGTTTTTTTTATTACCAGAAATCACTCTGCAGAATTTTGGGATAATTGGTGCATAGCTTACCATGGCTCCAATATAAATTCCCCTCCTGAAAATCATTGAAGTTCGGCTTAAACTATAACGAAACATGATATTTTACTCAAGCTAGTAAAAATTTAAAAAAAGTCATACAACTTTCTGATAATCGGTCAATAGTGTAATATTTGTCTAAGCCGCAACCAATTTTAATGCAGATGTCTGTTTTTATAAAGATAAATTAATAATAAATAGACATCATATAGATATTACTTCTAAAACATTCGAACTGTCGGTGGAGGGTATCAAAGATTCGGCACAGCCGAATATAGCACTCTAACTTGTTTTTTTTTTTTTTATTTTCGTGTACCAAATACCACATTCTTATTTATTTTTGTTAATTTAATGCAACTCTAAGGTCGTAAACAGCCGATGGAAAGGCTCGTTTTCCATATGGAACCAAATCCTTTTTTGGTAAAAAGATTTGCATAAAAGTTCAGCCTGTATGAAAGTAGGATGAAACCTTAGAGAAGCTTAATTTTTTGAAAACAACCACATTTTTATCGTGTTCATGTTTAACTTTAATTTTATTTTTTTAATTTGTAAACAAAAATTTTTATTTTAAGTGCCCATCTGATAGAAAATGTACTACTGTGAATAAACTTAAACACATAAGTGCTTTTATTATCAAAGGAGCCTAATTCGACTGCTGTTGAAAATCGAATTCAGTTCATAGTAGCCAGTAACAATTAATTGAGAAAGACTACGTAGAAACAACCGAACGAAAGTTACTGATCCGTAAAACGGGGTTTTTTAAAGAACTTTTAAATCTACCCACCCCAACATATGACATGTGTGTGGCCATAATGTAAGCAAAGGTCATGTTGCTGATAATTGCTTTGTAAATTTCGGTCCTTTGGGATTTTAAACAGCACCATGATGTTGTTGTTGTTCCGGTTTCTGTTGTTGTTTAAGAATATTTATATGCAAGCAAATTGTTAACGACCTGCCCTAATAAGTTTAGTTAAATATTTACAAAGGCATTCAGCCAGTCATACTGTTAGTCACTCACTTTGAAAGCCGTCTGTCTCCTGATAAGTCATTTGCCATGAAATCCCCATTTAAGATTGAGACAGCATAGTCAGCATGAAATTATAACCCAAATTTTATAAATATTTGTTTTAGTAAAAGTGGTCCTTGTGATAACAGGAAACAAACGAGTACATAAAGTATAATTAAAACTTAAAAAAATAAAAAAGACCAGAGAAAAAAACAGAAAATTTTATTAAAAATTTCAAATTAAATTATAGCAAAATATTGTTTTTACTGTTTTTTTTTTAATTAAAATAATATCAACTATAATTGTAATAAAATTAGATGAAGAAAAAGTCTAGACATATTAAAACTAAAAACAAACTTACTTGCTGCATTTAATGCAAATGACAAAATCAATGGGTGATAATGAGCGATAAAACAATGATAATGATGGTGATGAAATTGTGGATGGGATGACATGAAAACATTACACAATATTTTAACTGGCCGATGAGATATTTTATACATTTGAAATTTTGATTTTAATTTCCTTAATTGTCAATGGGATGTCATGATTATGACGTCGGGTGCTGAGTTTCTAATGTCAATAAACACTTTTGACTCATCAACTTTAGTTTGTTTATTTTTACCACCAGCATTGCTGGTGTTTGTGCCTTGTTGTTCCCTGTGACGTCCACTAGAGCCAGTTGAAATGGCCGTTACTACGGCTGTGCCCGGTGGCGGTAATTGTGTTACATTGGGTGGTATGGTTGTAGCACTGGTGTGAAGATGATGTTGCTGGTGCTGTTGCATGTGTTGGTGGTGCTGTGGCTGCTGTGTATGATGATGTGGCAGTGTTTGTTTTTGCTGTTGTTGTTGTTGTAAATGTTGCTGATGCTGGTGATGATGATGACAGATTTCCTGTGAGGGTCTATGATGTAAATGCTGATGCAGCTGTTGTTGCTGGTGATGTTGTTGTAGTTGTTGCTGCTGATGTGGCATCATCAGTATTGTGTGCGTTGTTTGTTGCGGTAGTTGTTCCATCTCAAGCGACTCTTGTGGCAGGTGCATATTACGCCTGGACAATGTCGATACGGTGGGTGGTGGCGGTGGTGCTATTTGCGCAGCATCATAGCCAAAGGTTGAGAAACGTGGTGGTGGTGGAACACCTTCTATTGTTCGATGACTGCCAACTATAGAGGGTGTTTTTGATTTTTGACGCAATAATGAAGCTGTTGCAAATAAAGATTCTCTATAAAGTTAGGAAATATAGAAAGAAAAAAGGGGTAAATTGTATTAGATTGTGTAATACAAAGTAAATATTAATGTATAAATATTTTCTTTTTGCTTTTTATAAATTTATACAATAATATGAAAATAGTTGTGTATATATTGTTAAATTAACGTGAGTATTAAGCAAAAATTTAAGAGTCTTTTCAAAGCAAATTACTCGTAGGAAAAGTTCATGTTAATTTAAAGTTAATATATTTTTTAACTCTACGCATTTGGCCTATTTTTAACAAATGCCGGATCTTAGGAGCTAAAAGTTTTAAGATTTGTATTACAACATTGAGATAACCACCAACAACATTCACCGAAGGTAAAGGGGTACCCTCAAAAAATTATCAAATCATTCAAATCGGGTTTCGAAGTTTAAAATAAGGGAAATATAGTTATTTTATAGACAAACAGTTTATGATATCAGTTATTTTTTGTTTTACCTGAAGTAAGAGATTAAACACATCAATAATAATAATTTTTAAGAACAATTGTTCTTAATTGTTCTTGCGCGATCGAATCCCGCCAGAGACAGAAAAAATAATTACAAGAATAAACATTTTTATATAAATTTATTTTGCCTATTTTGCCAATAACACTTATTTTGAGAACAATTTTGTCCCTAACTGTATCTATGTATAAGATCAACAAAATCAAAACAATGTTTGAAATTTTTTATAATGTTAAGCTTCGTTCACAATCAGAGCAACAATTTCGTTCCCTCATTTCTTCCCAAAGTATTTCATATATGTATTTTCCTTTCATTTTTCAAACAAAAATGTAACTAAAGTTTTTTTAAAAAAATTGGTTCAACTACAACTTCAATAACAATTTGTATTATGAAATTGTTTCTGACATAATGTTGTAAAAAATAATAATATTGTTGTGGCTAAAATTTGCAAACGGTTTCTTAATCCAAAATGTGTCTGGTTCCAAAAGAAATTGTTGCTCTATTTTGAACACCAAGTGAAAATGTTTCTTTGATTGTGAACGAAGCTTAACACTTTTTGTTTAATTTTATGAAACAAATATATCGTTAATTATTTTTTCCAACACATTTTGCTTATTCGCTTTTGCAAAGTGTTTTAATTTTTTACATAATACAAATTTTTTTAATAAATAAAAATTAGATCTTTTTTAATTTAACAATTTCAGATTTTGCAGAAAAAAATTTAACAAGCTTTTGTTTTTAAAGTTTATATTTAAATGCAGTCAGCATTCAATAAATTAAAAATTATTCTATTTTAGAAGAATAAGTTTAGAAAGACAAAGATTTTCTATATTCTATAGAAAATTGAGCAACTGTATGTGATAGTTTAAAATACCAATACTTAAACAAAAAAAAAAAAAAACTTACTAATACAAACATGAATTATAAGCTTTTGACATCGGAGTTGTGAACTTGTCAAAGAGTCGACATACTTGTTGTTTACTATGCCAACGATTTTCTTTTACATAATCACCCCTAGCGTGAACATGGTTTCCCTCGAAATATTTTCCCTTTTCACCAAATTGCAATCGTGAACAATTCACTGGGAATAATTCCACTGAAAAAGTTCACATGTTAACAAAATTTTCCTTATCGTGAACATTTTTTCCCACGAAATAATTTCACGTTTCACTTTAATTTGTTCACTTTATTTTTGCTAGGGAACTGTATTAATCATGTAAGTATTAATACATTTTTTTAAATATTAAAGTTTATATTCAGTTTTTTAGGACTAGAAGTGTTAACAAAGTGCAAAACGAGATAATGCTCAAAAGAATGCAAAATACAGATCTATTGCCTGTGGATTTTTAAAAATTTCGAAAGACGTGCAGAATTTTGGAATATATTTTGCTACATAAAATTAAAAAACGTGTAAAAAACTAACGTTGTAATCAAACTATCCCTCCAATACCAAATAATTTGCTTGTTTATCTTTACTTTTCTTAGAACATAAATTTCATTGATTTTTAACTTTTTTTTTTTTTTGCATTCACTGAAACTGATAGCGTGAACAATTTTTAACGGGAGATTCACAATTATTTTTTTCCCTTTGAGGGGAATGACAATTACATGGGAACAAAAGTTCCACTTGTTATTCATGATGGAGGGTGAATATGTAAAATTGTAGCTATCAATTTTATGAAATAAGGGAATTGTTGTATTGAAGTAAAGAAATCGCAAAACAGCTTTCTACGAAATGATTAACTCGTTAAGTATTTGATGTACTTTTTGCTACAAAAATTTATTAATACATACAAACAAAATAATCTCTTATTTGGAATTTCAGTGTAGTAAATAAATTTTGAAAGTTTTTTTTTTATCAAATTGATGTCTCTTTGTTGTAATAATATCTTGTTGAGACACTTTTTAACCAAATATGACCATATTTAATTATAAAGTGGTTACCTGTAATCACTTGCATTGTTTCGAATATGTTTATCCCCATGCCTAATTTGTTCTGCATGGAAATATATCTGTAGAATGGTGCTAAAAGGGCCAATGTCAAAATATTTACTTTTGAGAAAATTTAAATTAAATTATTTTTAGAGGAGAGTTCTTACTGATATTTGCTAGCAAAAGCCTTATGAAGCTGTTCTGGGCTAAAAACATTGGCTGTTTCATGAAAAAAAGATGTTAAGAGAAAACACCTAATGCAACGATTAACTCAACGTTAATATCATGTAAAATTAGAATTTATTTTAATCATGTTAAATGCAATTATATGATACTCATACCTTAACAACATTATTACTATTGTTATTAGAAACAAAGAAAAAACACAATCTGGAAAATCACTACAATCACGACTATAATTGTCTTCATTGGCTGCATTCATATGAAAGCGGTTTAACATAAAATTTTATAACCGACTAAGCAAACATGTTGTAACAACATTTTTATTCTGTTGACTAACTGACTGCGAACCGACTTGACAATTACTAGAGCCAACATGTTTTAGAAATTAAATTAAATAACAAATCCTTGCACTCATCATCTCTATTACTCACCTCGTCTGACAGCCCATATCACAGGCACTGCTTGCAACACCTGCTGGCGGTATTTGTTGTTGCTGTTGTGGGTCCGTTGTCGTTGTTGAAGAATCGTCTGTGCTGCACAAACTAGTTTGGACAATCATGTCATGTCGCAAAATACTTGGATCCTTTTCCTTAAAAGTGCTCTTTGTTTGTAGCTCCATTTCACGATAATAACGATTTGAAACATCATCCAGTATTTGCAATGATGTCTGCGAATGTTTTTGTCTATAGATAGAAATGGATTGATATTTAATGTACAAACAGGTACAAAGATGTTTAATGTTAAAGTAATAGATTTTAATTTGAGTTAAAGAAGAGCATGAATGAACGAAAATGTTTGCTTAATGGTGATTATTGAATTACATTTTTTGGTAAAAGTTTTTAATGTTTGCATACATACCGGGGTGATACAATTGATAAGTTTTCACGAGAACGTGCTTTAGAATTACGACCCATTTCATCTAATTTCGATTCTTTAGATTGACGTATATGCTCCTGTAATTACAGAAAATAAAAGAAAAAACATAAAATGTTTAAGAAGTTTAAAAGGGAGAAAAGAAAAAGATTAAAAGGGTGTGTGGTTGGGAAAATTGTATTAAAGAATTGAATGTGATTATGTTTAAATGATATAATGAAGGTTTAGTTTTTTATGGAATCTTGATAAAATCTTAAATAATAATAAAAACTGCCCTACAGATGTGTTCTAAATAAAGCTGACCATAGGCCCAACCTTAAGGTTCCCTACCAAAAAAAAAAAAGAGGAAACATTGGTAGTAATTTTCGTAGATGGTTGCAGCTTCTGTTTAACAACAAAAATTCATTTGTACATCCACCAGAAGTTAGAATTTTGGCCTAGGCAAGATTTAATTCCTAAGCCGACATTTTCAGGTTGCCCTGGATTTGGTTTAAGGCCTCAGTCACCACGTGATCACCGAAGGCGCCATACCAGCAAACAGTACACACTGCTAAATGTTGGTTTCACGTGGCATCAGATATGCAACCAATCTTTTAGACATACACATACCAATTTTAAGCCTCCGACAAGCTCGACCAAAAAGCAGCAAATATAGAAAAACTGCCATTTGGCCATTGGCCAAATGAAAACTGTTGCTTTTACTTCTAATTCATAAATATAAAAATTCACACAAAAAGCTTAAAGTTGTACACAAATTTTCGGTTTTTGTTCCGACAGTTTTTGGTTTGGACAGCAGTTTTTTAAGCCTTGCCAAGAAGTTGGTACACACAGAAAAAAATCAAGTTAAAAACGTCGAAAACAAGGTTGATTTAAATTTTTTCGGTGGTGATTTTGCTTCATACGGGTTTCATGTTAATTCAACCTGTTTTTACAATAACTGCGAACAACATTTTTTTCTTTTGATATAACTATAATTCATGTTAATTTAACATTGCAGTAAAGTTAGATCAAAATGTAATTTATCTTGAAATAACAATCGGAATCACGTTGAATGAAAGTTATTTCCAGTTGAAACAACGTGAATTTCATGTAGAATCAAATGGGTTTGAGTGTATTTTAACAGTGTGAAGAAGCTTCAGACAACATTTGCATTTATGTAAGAATAATTCAAAACCCTGTAACACATGTTTCACTTATTTTGTATTCTCCTTTGTTAACAGAAGCATCAGCAGAATCGCCCGATATGGTCATCATTCTACTTTGAAAACTTGATGTACTATTTAAATAAACAATTTTAATTAAAAGAATACGGGAATTGTCTTCTTTTTATAACATATTTTAAAAGTGAAAATAAAAAATGTACATAATTAAGTAGGTATGCATGTTAATTTAACAAGATAAACTTTTGATTTTAATACAAAACAGGTTTTTATGGGTTCAATATTGAATCCAGATTTATTTATATTTTAATATTTTTTTTTTATTTTTTTAACAGTGAATAATATTAAATAAACGTAATTCAAGGTTATTTTGATATTTTTTATTAAAAATTAATATGAAATAATGATAAATTTAAGTAAAGGGCATAATTTTTCTGAAATTTAACATGATTCTCAATCAACAATTTTCCATGTTAATTTTACATGGGTATTTTTTTCTGTGTGCATCAACAATAAAAAAAGTGGGTTTATCTCATCTTACATTCCCCACTACAATTAGTTGAAATTCTCTCAACATTAATTGTAGTTGTAAGTAGGTTAAGAAAAACAAAATAAAAAACAAACAACAACTTACAAAAGATGTTGTCAATTAAGTGTTTTTTTTTAGGCCGTGCACTTGCCTGTTTATTATCAAAAAGTAATTTCAATTTTTGGGAATACAAAATTTTAATTTCAAAAAATTTTGTTATTCGTGCTTAATTCCCAGTTTTTATTCTTGATAAAAACACTTGAAATTTATTGTTGATGGGATAAGCTATTCCTATGCATTTCACTGGTTGCTTAGGCCAGATCATCAGGAAACTTCATCCATAAAGATTTTAGAAAAACTAAAGATATTAAACCAAATAAAACTGTTAAACGTATAAGACTTATAGCAACAGTTTTACTTGTAACAATATCAAAGCTTTAACAAAACACATCAACAATAAAAAAGTGGGTTTATCTCATCTTACATTCCCCACTACAATAAGTTGAAATTCTCTCAACATTAATTGTAGTTGTAAGTAGGTTAAGAAAAACAAAATAAAAAACAAACAACAACTTACAAAAGATGTTGTCAATTAAGTGTTTTTTTTAGGCCGTGCACTTGCCTGTTTATTATCAAAAAGTAATTTCAATTTTTGGGAATACAAAATTTTAATTTCAAAAGATTTTGTTATTCGTGCTTAATTCCCAGTTTTTATTCTTGATAAAAACACTTGAAATTTATTGTTGATGGGTTAAGCTATTCCTATGCATTTCACTGGTTGCTTAGGCCAGATCATCAGGAAACTTCATCCATAAAGATTTTAGAAAAACTAAAGATATTAAACCAAATAAAACTGTTAAACGTATAAGACTTATAGCAACAGTTTTACTTGTAACAATATCAAAGCTTTAACAAAACACATCAACAATAAAAAAGTGGGTTTATCTCATCTTACATTCCCCACTACAATTAGTTGAAATTCTCTCAACATTAATTGTAGTTGTAAGTAGGTTAAGAAAAACAAAATAAAAAACAAACAACAACTTACAAAAGATGTTGTCAATTAAGTGTTTTTTTTTAGGCCGTGCACTTGCCTGTTTATTATCAAAAAGTAATTTCAATTTTTGGGAATACAAAATTTTAATTTCAAAAGATTTTGTTATTCGTGCTTAATTCCCAGTTTTTATTCTTGATAAAAACACTTGAAATTTATTGTTGATGGGATAAGCTATTCCTATGCATTTCACTGGTTGCTTAGCCAGATCATCAGGAAACTTCATCCATAAAGATTTTAGAAAAACTAAAGATATTAAACCAAATAAAACTGTTAAACGTATAAGACTTATAGCAACAGTTTTACTTGTAACAATATCAAAGCTTTAACAAAACACATCAACAATAAAAAAGTGGGTTTATCTCATCTTACATTCCCCACTACAATTAGTTGAAATTCTCTCAACATTAATTGTAGTTGTAAGTAGGTTAAGAAAAACAAAATTAAAAACCAACAACAACTTACAAAAGATGTTGTCAATTAAGTGTTTTTTTTAGGCCGTGCACTTGCCTGTTTATTATCAAAAAGTAATTTCAATTTTTGGGAATACAAAATTTTAATTTCAAAAGATTTTGTTATTCGTGCTTAATTCCCAGTTTTTATTCTTGATAAAAACACTTGAAATTTATTGTTGATGGGATAAGCTATTCCTATGCATTTCACTGGTTGCTTAGGCCAGATCATCAGGAAACTTCATCCATAAAGATTTTAGAAAAACTAAAGATATTAAACCAAATAAAACTGTTAAACGTATAAGACTTATAGCAACAGTTTTACTTGTAACAATATCAAAGCTTTAACAAAACACATCAACAATAAAAAAGTGGGTTTATCTCATCTTACATTCCCCACTACAATTAGTTGAAATTCTCTCAACATTAATTGTAGTTGTAAGTAGGTTAAGAAAAACAAAATAAAAAACAAACAACAACTTACAAAAGATGTTGTCAATTAAGTGTTTTTTTTAGGCCGTGCACTTGCCTGTTTATTATCAAAAAGTAATTTCAATTTTTGGGAATACAAAATTTTAATTTCAAAAGATTTTGTTATTCGTGCTTAATTCCCAGTTTTTATTCTTGATAAAAACACTTGAAATTTATTGTTGATGGGATAAGCTATTCCTATGCATTTCACTGGTTGCTTAGGCCAGATCATCAGGAAACTTCATCCATAAAGATTTTAGAAAAACTAAAGATATTAAACCAAATAAAACTGTTAAACGTATAAGACTTATAGCAACAGTTTTACTTGTAACAATATCAAAGCTTTAACAAAACACATCAACAATAAAAAAGTGGGTTTATCTCATCTTACATTCCCCACTACAATTAGTTGAAATTCTCTCAACATTAATTGTAGTTGTAAGTAGGTTAAGAAAAACAAAATAAAAAACAAACAACAACTTACAAAAGATGTTGTCAATTAAGTGTTTTTTTTTAGGCCGTGCACTTGCCTGTTTATTATCAAAAAGTAATTTCAATTTTTGGGAATACAAAATTTTAATTTCAAAAGATTTTGTTATTCGTGCTTAATTCCCAGTTTTTATTCTTGATAAAAACACTTGAAATTTATTGTTGATGGGATAAGCTATTCCTATGCATTTCACTGGTTGCTTAGGCCAGATCATCAGGAAACTTCATCCATAAAGATTTTAGAAAAACTAAAGATATTAAACCAAATAAAACTGTTAAACGTATAAGACTTATAGCAACAGTTTTACTTGTAACAATATCAAAGCATTAACAAAACACATCAACAATAAAAAAGTGGGTTTATCTCATCTTACATTCCCCACTACAATTAGTTGAAATTCTCTCAACATTAATTGTAGTTGTAAGTAGGTTAAGAAAAACAAAATAAAAAACAAACAACAACTTACAAAAGATGTTGTCAATTAAGTGTTTTTTTTAGGCCGTGCACTTGCCTGTTTATTATCAAAAAGTAATTTCAATTTTTGGGAATACAAAATTTTAATTTCAAAAGATTTTCTTATTCGTGCTTAATTCCCAGTTTTTATTCTTGATAAAAACACTTGAAATTTATTGTTGATGGGATAAGCTATTCCTATGCATTTCACTGGTTGCTTAGCCAGATCATCAGGAAACTTCATCCATAAAGATTTTAGAAAAACTAAAGATATTAAACCAAATAAAACTGTTAAACGTATAAGACTTATAGCAACAGTTTTACTTGTAACAATATCAAAGCTTTAACAAAACACATCAACAATAAAAAAGTGGGTTTATCTCATCTTACATTCCCCACTACAATTAGTTGAAATTCTCTCAACATTAATTGTAGTTGTAAGTAGGTTAAGAAAAACAAAATTAAAAACCAACAACAACTTACAAAAGATGTTGTCAATTAAGTGTTTTTTTTAGGCCGTGCACTTGCCTGTTTATTATCAAAAAGTAATTTCAATTTTTGGGAATACAAAATTTTAATTTCAAAAGATTTTGTTATTCGTGCTTAATTCCCAGTTTTTATTCTTGATAAAAACACTTGAAATTTATTGTTGATGGGATAAGCTATTCCTATGCATTTCACTGCTTGCTTAGGCCAGATCATCAGGAAACTTCATCCATAAAGATTTTAGAAAAACTAAAGATATTAAACCAAATAAAACTGTTAAACGTATAAGACTTATAGCAACAGTTTTACTTGTAACAATATCAAAGCTTTAACAAAACACATCAACAATAAAAAAGTGGGTTTATCTCATCTTACATTCCCCACTACAATTAGTTGAAATTCTCTCAACATTAATTGTAGTTGTAAGTAGGTTAAGAAAAACAAAATAAAAAACAAACAACAACTTACAAAAGATGTTGTCAATTAAGTGTTTTTTTTAGGCCGTGCACTTGCCTGTTTATTATCAAAAAGTAATTTCAATTTTTGGGAATACAAAATTTTAATTTCAAAAGATTTTGTTATTCGTGCTTAATTCCCAGTTTTTATTCTTGATAAAAACACTTGAAATTTATTGTTGATGGGATAAGCTATTCCTATGCATTTCACTGGTTGCTTAGGCCAGATCATCAGGAAACTTCATCCATAAAGATTTTAGAAAAACTAAAGATATTAAACCAAATAAAACTGTTAAACGTATAAGACTTATAGCAACAGTTTTACTTGTAACAATATCAAAGCTTTAACAAAACACATCAACAATAAAAAAGTGGGTTTATCTCATCTTACATTCCCCACTACAATTAGTTGAAATTCTCTCAACATTAATTGTAGTTGTAAGTAGGTTAAGAAAAACAAAATAAAAAACAAACAACAACTTACAAAAGATGTTGTCAATTAAGTGTTTTTTTTTAGGCCGTGCACTTGCCTGTTTATTATCAAAAAGTAATTTCAATTTTTGGGAATACAAAATTTTAATTTCAAAAGATTTTGTTATTCGTGCTTAATTCCCAGTTTTTATTCTTGATAAAAACACTTGAAATTTATTGTTGATGGGATAAGCTATTCCTATGCATTTCACTGGTTGCTTAGGCCAGATCATCAGGAAACTTCATCCATAAAGATTTTAGAAAAACTAAAGATATTAAACCAAATAAAACTGTTAAACGTATAAGACTTATAGCAACAGTTTTACTTGTAACAATATCAAAGCATTAACAAAACACATCAACAATAAAAAAGTGGGTTTATCTCATCTTACATTCCCCACTACAATTAGTTGAAATTCTCTCAACATTAATTGTAGTTGTAAGTAGGTTAAGAAAAACAAAATAAAAAACAAACAACAACTTACAAAAGATGTTGTCAATTAAGTGTTTTTTTTAGGCCGTGCACTTGCCTGTTTATTATCAAAAAGTAATTTCAATTTTTGGGAATACAAAATTTTAATTTCAAAAGATTTTCTTATTCGTGCTTAATTCCCAGTTTTTATTCTTGATAAAAACACTTGAAATTTATTGTTGATGGGATAAGCTATTCCTATGCATTTCACTGGTTGCTTAGCCAGATCATCAGGAAACTTCATCCATAAAGATTTTAGAAAAACTAAAGATATTAAACCAAATAAAACTGTTAAACGTATAAGACTTATAGCAACAGTTTTACTTGTAACAATATCAAAGCTTTAACAAAACACATCAACAATAAAAAAGTGGGTTTATCTCATCTTACATTCCCCACTACAATTAGTTGAAATTCTCTCAACATTAATTGTAGTTGTAAGTAGGTTAAGAAAAACAAAATTAAAAACCAACAACAACTTACAAAAGATGTTGTCAATTAAGTGTTTTTTTTAGGCCGTGCACTTGCCTGTTTATTATCAAAAAGTAATTTCAATTTTTGGGAATACAAAATTTTAATTTCAAAAGATTTTGTTATTCGTGCTTAATTCCCAGTTTTTATTCTTGATAAAAACACTTGAAATTTATTGTTGATGGGATAAGCTATTCCTATGCATTTCACTGCTTGCTTAGGCCAGATCATCAGGAAACTTCATCCATAAAGATTTTAGAAAAACTAAAGATATTAAACCAAATAAAACTGTTAAACGTATAAGACTTATAGCAACAGTTTTACTTGTAACAATATCAAAGCTTTAACAAAACACATCAACAATAAAAAAGTGGGTTTATCTCATCTTACATTCCCCACTACAATTAGTTGAAATTCTCTCAACATTAATTGTAGTTGTAAGTAGGTTAAGAAAAACAAAATAAAAAACAAACAACAACTTACAAAAGATGTTGTCAATTAAGTGTTTTTTTTAGGCCGTGCACTTGCCTGTTTATTATCAAAAAGTAATTTCAATTTTTGGGAATACAAAATTTTAATTTCAAAAGATTTTCTTATTCGTGCTTAATTCCCAGTTTTTATTCTTGATAAAAACACTTGAAATTTATTGTTGATGGGATAAGCTATTCCTATGCATTTCACTGGTTGCTTAGCCAGATCATCAGGAAACTTCATCCATAAAGATTTTAGAAAAACTAAAGATATTAAACCAAATAAAACTGTTAAACGTATAAGACTTATAGCAACAGTTTTACTTGTAACAATATCAAAGCTTTAACAAAACACATCAACAATAAAAAAGTGGGTTTATCTCATCTTACATTCCCCACTACAATTAGTTGAAATTCTCTCAACATTAATTGTAGTTGTAAGTAGGTTAAGAAAAACAAAATAAAAAACAAACAACAACTTACAAAAGATGTTGTCAATTAAGTGTTTTTTTTTAGGCCGTGCACTTGCCTGTTTATTATCAAAAAGTAATTTCAATTTTTGGGAATACAAAATTTTAATTTCAAAAGATTTTGTTATTCGTGCTTAATTCCCAGTTTTTATTCTTGATAAAAACACTTGAAATTTATTGTTGATGGGATAAGCTATTCCTATGCATTTCACTGCTTGCTTAGGCCAGATCATCAGGAAACTTCATCCATAAAGATTTTAGAAAAACTAAAGATATTAAACCAAATAAAACTGTTAAACGTATAAGACTTATAGCAACAGTTTTACTTGTAACAATATCAAAGCATTAACAAAACACATCAACAATAAAAAAGTGGGTTTATCTCATCTTACATTCCCCACTACAATTAGTTGAAATTCTCTCAACATTAATTGTAGTTGTAAGTAGGTTAAGAAAAACAAAATAAAAAACAAACAACAACTTACAAAAGATGTTGTCAATTAAGTGTTTTTTTTAGGCCGTGCACTTGCCTGTTTATTATCAAAAAGTAATTTCAATTTTTGGGAATACAAAATTTTAATTTCAAAAGATTTTCTTATTCGTGCTTAATTCCCAGTTTTTATTCTTGATAAAAACACTTGAAATTTATTGTTGATGGGATAAGCTATTCCTATGCATTTCACTGGTTGCTTAGCCAGATCATCAGGAAACTTCATCCATAAAGATTTTAGAAAAACTAAAGATATTAAACCAAATAAAACTGTTAAACGTATAAGACTTATAGCAACAGTTTTACTTGTAACAATATCAAAGCTTTAACAAAACACATCAACAATAAAAAAGTGGGTTTATCTCATCTTACATTCCCCACTACAATTAGTTGAAATTCTCTCAACATTAATTGTAGTTGTAAGTAGGTTAAGAAAAACAAAATTAAAAACCAACAACAACTTACAAAAGATGTTGTCAATTAAGTGTTTTTTTTAGGCCGTGCACTTGCCTGTTTATTATCAAAAAGTAATTTCAATTTTTGGGAATACAAAATTTTAATTTCAAAAGATTTTGTTATTCGTGCTTAATTCCCAGTTTTTATTCTTGATAAAAACACTTGAAATTTATTGTTGATGGGATAAGCTATTCCTATGCATTTCACTGCTTGCTTAGGCCAGATCATCAGGAAACTTCATCCATAAAGATTTTAGAAAAACTAAAGATATTAAACCAAATAAAACTGTTAAACGTATAAGACTTATAGCAACAGTTTTACTTGTAACAATATCAAAGCTTTAACAAAACACATCAACAATAAAAAAGTGGGTTTATCTCATCTTACATTCCCCACTACAATTAGTTGAAATTCTCTCAACATTAATTGTAGTTGTAAGTAGGTTAAGAAAAACAAAATAAAAAACAAACAACAACTTACAAAAGATGTTGTCAATTAAGTGTTTTTTTTAGGCCGTGCACTTGCCTGTTTATTATCAAAAAGTAATTTCAATTTTTGGGAATACAAAATTTTAATTTCTAAAGATTTTGTTATTCGTGCTTAATTCCCAGTTTTTATTCTTGATATAAACACTTGAAATTTATTGTTGATGGGATAAGCTATTCCTATGCATTTCACTGGTTGCTTAGGCCAGATCATCAGGAAACTTCATCCATAAAGATTTTAGAAAAACTAAAGATATTAAACCAAATAAAACTGTTAAACGTATAAGACTTATAGCAACAGTTTTACTTGTAACAATATCAAAGCTTTAACAAAACACATCAACAATAAAAAAGTGGGAATTAAGCACGAATAACAAAATCTTTTGAAAAGGAAGAATTAATATATTTTGTTTCAACAAAAAATCGAATTTTTACATTTTTTGACACTAGAAAATCTGAATTTGTTGCAAGATTCTTAAGTAAACCACTTTGGGTATAAAGACAATTTCAAAAGGTGCGCAGTTGCTTATACAACGGATTTGAAACCCCTTTCAACACTATTTTCTGATCCAAGCACCGTTTCAAAGGCAGACATTGTGTTCTCTTGAGAGGCCATTTTTCTTGTACGTACACATTTTAATATTCCTTTTCTGCAACCGATCATTTGAAATTCTACTGTACATGTGAGGCTAATAGTTAAGATCTGCAAAAAAGTATTTCTTAAAACAAAATATATCTTATGGTTTAAAAGTTATTCGATTTTAGCATTCTTAAGCAAATTTTTATCTAACCTCGGTCTAGTCTTTTTTTTTCGTAATAGAAAAGAGTCTTAAAAGTTAACTTTAGACTATATATTCTCCGATCGCTGACTTGAAGTAACAATTTAAAGCCTTGTTATATATATCCTTTGACAAAAAGCACTTTTTCCTTTGGGGTTATTTTTCTTAAATTTTGTTTTCAAGTTTTGAAACTTTTCTTATTACCAAATAAGCAATTTTGCTGGTAATTAAGTGCAAAACAATTGGTATTCAAGTTCGAATTTCAAGGGTTGAGACATACTTATGTTACACTTTATTTCAATAGCATTCTCCAGTAAAATGGGAATTTGAAAACAAGTGAATATTATTGAAATATTTTTAAACTTGAATAGCATTTTAAAACACGTTTGAACTCAAGTTTAGTTTCAGTTAAATTTTAAGCACTTGAAATTTATTTATTTATTTATTATTTATGTTATTACAATACAACAAGAACAAGTCTTATATTAAAGTATTGCTTAGTTATTTGGCATATTTATAGATATGTAAATATTATCGTAGATTTAAACAATAATAATAATTATAAAAAAAAAACAAAATAATAACTAACAATCTTAATTTATTTATAATTAACATAAAAAAAACAGACAAAAATTAAGGTAAAAGTGCTTATTTAGAAGGTAAAATAATTACGTAAAGTGCCTAAATATGGCAGATTTGAATTGGCTTGCATTGCTAATAATTTGTATTTGAGGGGGTAATTGGCTCCAAAGACGAATTGAATTAATGAAAAAGTGTTGCTCAGATATCGCTTTTGTATACTTAATGCTATTTATCTTGTTACCTCTATTCGACCTTGAAAATGGAATTTTTTCATAGAGATATGGTGGTTGTCGGTTGTATATTATTTTATGCAAGAAGATAAGAGTTCGGCACTTTAATAAGTTATCAAAGGTGACATTATAAATTTTATATGCAAATCGTGAAATGCTTCGTATCTTCTAACACCAAAAATATATCTTGCAATATTGTTATTGTTACATTCAGCCTTCGTCTACATTCAGAATTACAACTAGCAAATAGCTCGCAACCATACATTAGAGTTGGCAGAAAATACGTTTTGGCAAGTAGCATTCGGATGTGTGTCGGTGTAAAATGTTGCGACATCCATAGGTTTCTTAACATAGAAATAGTTTTTCCACAGTTTATTTTAATATGATCTGACCAATTAAGTTCATTTTTAAAAGTTACACCAAGATTTTTTGCAGTGTCTACATAATTTATAGTTGTGTTAATAATCTGTATTGGCGGAAGATACGTTGTAAGGTGTCTTGACGATTTAATCACTAAAGCAACAGATTTCCGTGGGTTTAAACTCAAGCCATTTGCAGATGCCCATAGATAAATTTGATGTAGATCTTGGTTTATAAGTTCTACACAATTAGATGCGTCTGATACATTACAACTTATATACAGTTGTACATCATCAGCGTACATTTGTGTTTGACAATGTTTTATTTGCAAAGGTAGATCATTAGCGTATATAGAGTATAACAGTGGCCCAAGTATCGATCCCGGGGGTACTCCTCTTGGCATCATACAACTTTTGGAGACAGTTTTTTTGTAGTATACGCTTTGACTTCTATCAATTAGGTATGAGGATATGAGTTTTAATGCTGTTGACGAGAAATTGCACATTTGTTTTAGCTTAAGGCAAAGAATGGAATGGTGCACAGTATCAAATGCTTTCGAATGGTCAAGCAAAACAAGAAATGACATCATTTGGCGTTTATCAATATGGCACCTTATTTCTTCAGACACGTCAATTAGTGTGGTAAGACAGCTATGTTTTGGCCTAAATCCAGATTGCCTTGCATTTAGTAATGAGTTAGTGTGTAAGTAATTGCTTATTTGTGAGTGTATTAATTTTTCAAATACCTTTGACAGATAAGGCAAAATTGCAATAGGATGTTTCCAAACAGTTGGGAACGTAGATGTAGTTAAAATCGTGTTAAAAAAATGCGTGAAGTAAACTAGTGTATAAGGAAGTGTGAGCTTGATAAACTTTGGATGAATACCATCACAACCAACGGCATTAGATTTTATGCGAAGAAATGAGTCAAGTACATCTTCCTGCGTAAAGTGTGCAAAATTGAATTTAGGTATTTGACGTTGATTAGAGTAGACGTTGTTGTAAAAATTAATATTTATATTGGGGGTCGATATACCTGCAAACTCCTGGTTTAACTGGTTTACATACATGTCATGTGCATTAGACCTGTTAGGATTTATTAAACACAATTTACGAATTTCCCTCCATTTTTTCCGTGAGTCAACAGACGTTTTGAACCTGTCTTGATAAAACATAAACTTAGCCATTCTGATTTTCTTATTAACCAATGCCCTTGCATTTTTAAAGATGGCATAAAGTTCTGTTGTTCTAAAGCGTTTCCACCTTCCGTATGCCTGATTTCTGTCTTCAATTAAAGACGTTATTGCAGGTGTAAACCAAGGGTTATTATTACGTATAATTTTTGATTTTAAAGGCACGTATTTGTCAAAAAAAAAAAAAAATTATTGAGTGCTGATTGGGTTAATAAAAAAAAAATTGTTAAGATTTGCAACTGAATGAATTCGCATAATTTTGGATTTCAATAAAAATAAGCAATTTTTGCGGGAATAATAAAATATAATCCCGCTTTAGGTCTTTTTTTAACACCGGTAATTTTTCGTATGGCAAAATCAAAGAACAAAGTGGTGGTATAATAAAAAAGAAACTAAATTAAGGCCAACAGGGTAAGGATACACTATTTGATTACCTTTCAAAATTGATTATTCCTAACAGGGATGATAAATGACGTTTTTAAAATTGTACGTAATTTATTTAACAATTTTACTATTTAACCTTAATTGTACTAAAGCCCAAACATATTTTTTACTAGTTTTATTATTAAAAAATTAAAACAATTTAATTCCCTTGCACTTTTCATTTATAATGGGTGATTTTTTAAGAACTATAGGAAAGTTTAAAACAAAACACATAAAATTCAGAAAAATGCATGAAATCCTTATTTGAATCGATAGAACGGTCCATATAATTTTATGTTTGATGATTATTTCATGCAAATGTTGACCGTGACTGCGCCTCAAACGGTCCATCCGCTTAGTCCAATTTTGGCATACTCTTTGCAACATTTCGGCCGGTATCTCATGAATAAATGCTTCAATGTTGTCTTCCAATGCATCAATTGCAGCGGGCATGTGTGTATAGAAATGAGCTTTAACATAGCCCCACAAAAAATAGTCTAAAGGCGTGCTGTGTGGCATGTCTTGTTGAAACCACATGTCATGCAAGTCAAGCTTTTGCATTTTGGGCCAAAAAATTGGATATCATCTCACGGTAGCGGTCACCATTCACAGTTACGTTACGATTCGCATCATCTTGGAAGAAGTACGGTCCAATGATGCCACCAGCCCATAAACCGCACCAAACTGTGACTTTTTCTGGATGCATTGGTAGCTCTTGCAATGCTTCTGGCTAATCTTCACTCCAAAATCGACAATTCTGCTTATTAACGTACCCATTGAGCCAGGAATGAGCTTCGTCACTGAACACAATTTTTCGATAAAAAAGTGGATCTTCGGCCAACTTTTCAAGAGCCCATTCCCCAAAAACTCGACGTTGCGGTAGGTCGTTTTGGTTCAATTCTTGCACCAGCTGTATTTTGAAAGGCTTCACACCTAAATCCTTCCGCAAAATTTTCCACGTTGTTGAGTAACAGAGGGCCAATTGCTGCGAACGGCGTCGAATCGATTATTGATGGTTATCATTAACACTGGCCGATACAGCTACCATATTTTCTTCACTTCGCACTCTACGTAAGCGTGTTGGTGGTTTAATGTCCAACAATGTAAATTTGGTGAGAAATTTTGTCACAATACCCCGAATAGCCGCTTCAGTTGGTCGATTAAACTGACCATAAAATGGAAGAAGCGCGCGATGAACTTTCTCAAAAGTGCACGCATTTTGATAATAAAATTCAATAATCTGCAAGCGTTGTTCGTTTGTAAGGCGATTCATGGTTAAATTATAGACCAAACTGAAGATGTTTGACAGTGAAACAAAACACAAAACGTGTGTCAGCTATTTAAACCAGTGTTGCCAAAAAGATAATAGCTAAAAAATCACCCATTATTTGAAAGATATAGGCAATTAGAAAAAAGAATTTATTTATTTAATAATAAGAGTTATAAATACAATTTCAAATTATATTCTAACTTAAATAACCGAACAATAGTAACGTAGACTTTCAGAGCGTTGTTGTGAAACAGACCAGAGTCTCTGGCGGTAATCGAACCCTCAACCCCCGCACTGATAGACAAGCTCACTACCAACTAGCCTACCGGGACATCCAAGAAATAAGAAACAATAGGTAAATATTAAGGAACTTAGAAGAAGACTTTTTAGCTCGTTGTTCTAGAGTATAAAATGAAGCTTAATTAAGTAACAAGTCCAAAAGATATTACCCCAATTCACGATCTTGTGCACTTGAGGTATGTATAGTTAAGAACATTAAATGATTATGTTGCAAGGAGATCAAAGTTTAATTGATGTAGAGAATTCATTTTTTTGACAAATTTCTGCATAAGTTGTTTTGTTAATTTAAAACTATAGCAACAAGGCTCATAAGACTGCACTAAATCTTTTGTATGAATAAAATTCAATATAGTATTAAAATAAATGCGATTTCATTGCTTTGTTTTTGTTATTTTTGGTATGAAAGAAATTCGTATAAAAAGGGTGGTCCAATCATAATTCACGATGTTGATTGTGAGTCACACCTTTATGTCAAGTTTTTGGCCCAACTTAATTTGACATTGACAATTCAGTCATAGAGATGTACACAATTGAGCAGACCGTTAAGATTGTTGAAGGCATTTCGTGCACTTCATCTTCAGTGACGAAGTACACTTTCACCTCGGTGAATTCGTTAACAAGCGATTGTTGAGAAGCCGCTGGTTGCATGCACATGAAAAGTGACTGTTTGGTGCGGTTTATGGGCTGCAGACTAATGACGCCTTATTCTTCGAAAATTAGGTCGATCAAGTAGTACCGTGAATGGTGTTCTCTATCGCGAGAGGAAACAGACTTCTTGTGGCCACAAATAGATAATAAAGACCTAGACGATGTGTGGTTCCATTAGGATGGTGCCACTTGCCACATAGCCAACGAAACAATTGCTCTTTAGCGAGAGAAATTCAATGGCCGTGCTATCTATAGATACGTTATAACGTCGTGGCAATGTTTATTGGCCGTCAGGATCATGCGATTTGACACCGTTGGACTTATTTATTTGGAGACATTTAAAAAAAAAGTGTACGTCAATAAGCCAAACATAATTCAAGGGCTAGAGAACAGCATAATTCGGCACATTAATTACATTGAACCTTAGTTATGTCTTAGAGTCACTGAAAAACTGGACCATCGGATAGAGAGGTATGCCACCGAAGCTGTGGCGAGCATTTGGCGATATTTTGTTTCACACATAAGTTCTCATAGATCCTAGATAGATCAGAATAAAATATATTAAGATAATTCGCTTCTTTTGTTGGTTGGACCACCCTTTACAATATACGTTTGGCTATTCTACTGATATCTGAAAACATTATTTCATTAATTTTATTTTTCAATTTGCCAACTCTAGGCCAACAATTTTCAATGTACTACTTTTGCAGTTCTAATATTAATGAAAAAAGTACAATTGTACTAAATTTATCATCCCTGTTTCTTAACAAAATCCCACAAAAATCCGAGTGAAAATAAATAAATTCAAAGTGTTTGCATGCGTTTAAGAAAAATTTAAATTTTCATTTCTTTGAACTTTATTTATAAATAATTTTTTAAGACAAAAGAAAAAAAAAAACTAAACCACATCAATTTATCATTTACGTTTCACAAAATCTAGAGTCTAATTGAAATTGTCAAAATCTGAATGAATGACAGCAAAAAGTAGCAGAACAAACAGAAGAAAAATGTGTAATGCAAAAAAAAAAAAAAAAAAAAAAATGATAAAATAAAGAAGATCAAAAAACCATTAAATAAAATAATTTAATTCCAATTTCAAAATGTATCTTTTCTCTCAAACCCGTCCCTTTTCTTCTACAACCAAACCAACAGAAAAATCTATTTTAAATGAAGTCGAGCGTGTCAGGAACCATGTCAAAACGTTAAATCACTAGCCAAACACGTGTAAACGAAATAAGACAGTTTTTTTTCTTTCTTCTTTTTTTTAATAAATTCAAGAGGAAATACTTACAAGGATGAGTAACGAGTAAAAATGAATACAATCTTACAATTTTCCCAATAATGACAGTGAAACAGGAAGAAATAAGAGTTGTAACCAAAGTTTGTATTAAAAGAAAATAAAAGGAAATCGAAAGAAAAATTAAGAAATAAGCACACAGATACACTTACAAAGTTATTTTTTTTTTATAGCAAACAATAGAAAGATTAGATACAGAGAATAAAAGAACAAGTACATGAATTGAAACATAAAAATTCAAAACGAAACACCGGAAAGGACATCAGCACAAATTGTTCAAGTAAAACAATTGATATGCAAAAAAAAAAAAAAAAAATAGAATTATTTTTTTCTCATTGAGTTTTTAAAACAAATTTGATGCGGAAATGTAAACGAAATTTTAAGAAATAAAACAAAATTAATACAATGATCACGTAAAATGATGGAACTTAAAAAGAGGAAAGACTTGAGTTATTTTACTTATTTTTAAAGGAAAAGATTCAAAAACAAAAAATTTTAATGTATTATTAAAGTTAAAATTTTCATGACTTAAGAGTTCTTAACAGACATGAGTCTAAAATAATTTCGAGTTTGTATTACTGCACAGTGGGGTTAAATAAAACGTCCTTATTTTTAAAGTGATTTACTTATTATTAAAATAGCTTTTGGGAATACAAAATTTTTAATTTAAAAGATTAAGTTATTCGTGCGTAATTCCCAATTTTTATTATTGATAAAAACACTGCGTAGGCCAGATCATCAGGAAACTTCATCCATAGAGGTTTTAGAAAAACTAAAGATATTAAACCAAATAAAACTGTTAAACGTATAAGACTTATAAGCAACAGTTCTACTTATAACAATATCAAAGTTTAAACAAAAACATCAACAATAAACAGTGAGTTTATCTCATCTTACATTCCCCGCTACAATTGATTGGAATTCTCCCAACATTAATTGTAGTTGTAAGTAGGTTAAAAAAACAAAATGAAAACAAAAACAACGTGCAAAAGCATGTTGCCAGTTAAGTTTTTTCAGGCCGTGCCAGTTTATTATTAAAATAATTTTTGGGAATACAAAATTTTTAATTTAAAAGATTAAGTTATTCGTGCTTAATTCCCAATTTTTATTATTGATAATTGGATTGGATACTGTAATTTGTAGATCGGTACTTAACCAAGTATTTCTTTACGGTGTCTAAATAAGTAACTTCGGTTCGGAAATATACAAGAAATAAAAATTTCCAAGAATAACAGCCATGATTAAACATGAGCGGAGAGTAGAATGTGTTGCACTGCTAATAGGCTTTTACAAATACTTTGAGCAAAAAATCAATGGCGCATATTCATAAATTATTACCAATTGTTAACTTTTTTAAGTACCTATTTAAGCTATTCACAGACGTTAAATTCATAACTTCATCATAGAAAGTTTACACTTAAGTATAGGTAAAGCTGTTGCTATACCCTGTAGTTCATGTGGCTGTCTCCGAGCTGGTTATAATACTAGCCCTTTTATGACACTCCCAGTCCAAATGCTAGCCATATGACTGGCCACTTTAACAAGGGGATGTGCTAAGAGGGGGCAAATTGTCTCTACTAGGCCACAAAAAGGAAGTTCATAAGCCGGTCCTTCTTGGCTTACTCTTAACTGATTCCTTATGGGGGGTTTCTTTAATACCATGTGAGATAAGGCCATGATGGCTTTATCTCTCATTCAATAGGGAGATAAAGCCTTTTTTTATTTGAATGGGAGATAAAGCCATCATGGTCTTAGCTCACATTAGCAATATTAGAAAATGGCTTTATAACTCATTTCAGTTCCGGAGACACGAAAGTTAAGTATTGAAATCTGGCTTCGTGTACTAAAGTTTTCTGCGTGGCGGCCTGCGGCCGTGCTTAGGGGTTTTTCCTCCAGTAGGAAGCGGCAGGTGGCTTCGCTGAATAAAGTTTTCCTGTGTGCGTCACAAGAATAAAAAAAATGTTTTTCAATGATAACTAAGCATTTTCCCCTTTACCGAATGTTTACACCATGCATAATAATATTCTGGAAAAATATGGCTTTATCTCTCATTTCGCAAAATATTAAATATGACCATACCTCTCAATGATTGGGCAATAAGGCCATTATGGCTTTATCTCCCATTAAATTGAGCAATAAAGCCATTATGGCCGTATCTCGCAAGGTTTTTCCTTATACCAACCATAAATCTGCTTTTCTGATTGTGTTGTCATACGTTCTGTTTCTCTCTCTCTCATAAAATTAACGATATGCTCAATGACATATATTTTTTACTATCCACCATCTGCTACAGTTTTAGAACCAGTCATCCGAGTATAGGATCAATGTGGATAGTTTTATAACCAGTCTTCAGTGTAAAGTTGTGCCACTTTTGGGGTTAATTGTCACGAAAAAACTACAGGATAAAAGCCAACTAACTAATACATTAAAAAAACAGCTGTTTGATATCATATTAAGGGTCTTCCTGATATCGCTTAAAATTGCCATTCGGGCAAATTGGTAAACTTGCGAGACTGGTTTCATGAAGATCCTTTTTAATTTTTGTGTAATTTTAAACAATTACTGTCATTTCAAACTGAAACGTCAATAAAAAAATATATTAAAAAAAAATAATCAAAAATATAATAAAAAAGTTGAAATTTGTGAATAATAAATGAAATTTGTTTTTAAACATGCATAAATAAAGCCAAAACACTAATATGCTTATGTTATTACAAGAATTTATTGTTTGTGATTTATTAACACTTGAAGTTTTCATTGAAAACGGCGGTAAGCATTAAAAAAATTTGTTTGTTTAAATGCACAATTGAAGAGCGCAAGTTTACGAGTCATAATTGTTGGGCAAATTTAAGCAGTTTGTGTAAATTTATTCTGATACAATTTTTGACAGTTCATTTACGAGGGCGTAAGAATGCACAGTTTGCACACATTACGAGACTTATAAACGATATCATGAGGACCCTTATTATAATTTATTTCGAAAGTACAACATTTTTGAAGTGGCTATAAAAAAATTAATGGAAAAAATTACACTACGTGACAAAATTTCAACAAAGTCGTGACCAAATGAATCTGACTGCTAATTTTTATGTAAAATTTTCCGCTGAATCCGAATATGAAGTCAGAATTGCCGAAATTAGTTGTTGAGATATTCCAAAATAAACGTTATTTGTGTTTTTAAAAAAGGTGCTGTGACTGAAATGCAAATATTTAAAAAAATTTTAAACGGAATATGTATTTCTTTTAAGTGACAGGTTATAAAATTTCTAAATAACCATGGATTGCTAGAGAAGATTGGTCAAGAAAAGACAGAGTTGCAGGGGACAAAAATTCAAGCTTCATTGAAAATTGTATGATTTTGTTTAATTTTTCTCTTTTCAAGTTATTTTTTTTAAACCAATGATTTAAAAATTCTACAGTTTTATTGCATGATACATTAGATTATTTAAATATGAATATTTTGCGCCAAACAAGACTTAGAGTGGTACAAAAATGACAAAGCTACAGAAAATTTAGTTTATTTCATTCTACATCTTTCGATTATTTACGTGTCATCAGTAGAAAAGTGCTAAAAATTCAATTCTTTGCGTCAACGTTGTCTCACGGATAATAGTGTTAACTTTATGTTTGACAAAAGCTACATTATATAAATCAGAAATGGATTTAAAACAGCTATATTGACCTAAAAATAGCTAAGTCGCCATTATTTATTAACAATAATAACTTCACTATAACACTGGGTCTTAACTTAGCAATTTTTTTGCTAAGCACAAGCAAAAACGTCGGCAGAACAATGGCGCAATAATTGCTGATTATATTGCTGGAGAACACGTGCCATTGCTTTACTATAAATGACAACTGATTTTTACAACAGACTGCTAAGTAATAATTGCTCAAGCAATCAGAAGAGAAATCATTGCGCAATGGATTGCCACTCTTGGCAATATGCGGTCCACACGTCGCTAGTTTAATGGAGCAATCAAATCTGACGTTGTCCGCAATAAACAGTGCTACGTGGAGACCCGGGGCTTATGCGCGCTGTAGAAATCGGATTTTCCAATTACAAAGGATGCTGCTGCGCTATTTCGGTATGATACATACAAATTGCATGGGCATGAGAATTTTTAACAGCTAGAAAATTTTCCCGTTCTTGTTTAGGTATGTCTGTTGGAGAAACATTTGTTTTTTTTATACATTAGACTTCATTTAGATTTCAGAATTCAAATTTTATCTCGATATCGATATCTAAAAGTGATTTATGAAAGAGTAACCAATTTTGTGTAGGTTTGGGCGTTAACGAATCTTTCCAATAAAATTTGGTAGCATATTTCTGCAAATGCGCTGGTTTAAAAAAAAGCATATCGTGCACTGACACTATTAAAGGGTGGTCCAACTAGACGCACAATGTTAATGGTATATAAAACAAAAAGTTTTCATAGAAATGTCCTAACATTTTTTAATTAAGATAGAAGCATCCATGACAATTATATGTGAAGCAAAATATTGGCCAAATGCTCGCCACTGGTGACAAACCTCTCTATCCGATGGTCCATATTTTCAATGACTCCGAGATATAGCTGAGGTTAAATGAGTTAATGAGCCGAATTATCTCATCCTTTAGCTCTTGAATTGTTCTTGGCTTATTGGCGTACACCTTTTCTTTTAAATATCCCTAAAGAAAGAAGTCCAACGGTGTCATATCACATGATCGTGGCGGTAAACTAACATCACCAGGACGTAAGATAACACGACTATTAAATTTCTCACGCAAAAGAGCCATTGTTTCGTTGGCTGCGTGGCAAGTTGCACCATCCTGTTTGTATCGTTTAGGTATGGACCTCAGTTGCAGGCCAAGAGAACTACGTTATCATCTCGCGATAGAGAACACCATTCACGGTTAAAGCTTGGCCGATCTTTTTTTTTGAAGAAGTGCGGTCCGATGCCGTCGCCAGCCCATAAACCGGTCCAAACGGTCAGTCTTTATGGATGAATCTTCTTTCCAACAATCACTCGTGGGTTCTCATTCGCTCAAATGCAGCAATTCTGCTTAAGGCTAGTTTACACGGTAATACAATGTAATATGTTAACGAATCTACTGAGGTGAAAGTGTGCTCAAGTTAAAGTGCACGAAATGGATTTTGATTTGAACGCCCATTTTCGTAAAAGGCTTCAACAATCTTAACGCGCTACTCGATTGTGTACCTCTCCAGGGTTGAATTTGTCAAACACTGAAACAAAGTAACGCCACACTAAGTTGGGGAAAAAATTCATGTTGAAATGTGAGTCACAATAACTATCGTATATTATGGTTGGACCACCCTTTAAAATTACCTCTGATTTTCCTCAACGCCCACCATTTTCAGGGGTACCCCACTTTTATTTATCAATTTTTGAAATTTTTTTAATATCAAAATTTATTAAAACTATTTGTTTATATTTTTCACAAGTTTTGTTTAATATTATTTTAAAATGTTTGGATTCCAAAGTCTTCATTTTTACCTTCATTTGGTGGTTGCTTACCTCCTGTACCTTGAAAGCAGCAGTATTCTGCCATCATACAGCCTCACGTTTAAGAAAATCCCTTATCATTGGTGGGTAATGAGGGAATTCGGAGGTCATATTCAGATTCCTGTGGTTTTTTTACATAAGGATGCGCCGAAACGGATTCAGGGCCGATCGTTATGCAGACCAATATTATTATTCGTGCAGAATATTTACACAATATAAAAATATGTTTATAAAATTTAAAAAGATTTAAAGTGAATTTCGAAAGAGTTTTTTTCCAGTTCTAAGTCTATAGCAACTCCAAGTCGTTGAATGTTTTTTTATTTAACATCACTATGGATTGATTGGAAAATAAAGCCTTCGTAAGCCGAACGTTGCTGTTAAAAAAGCATTTGTATACAGGGGTAAGTGCCAAAACGTTAGTTGCAGAGCAACTAAGACCAAATTTACATTATGCAATTAACGCCGCAACTTTCGCATGCAACTTTTTGTTTGTAAGCAAGAGGTGTAGGGAAGAACACGGCGTTGAAAAAGTTAAAAAAATGCTTGAAAAAAATGTAAATGTAAATATGAAAAGAGTTTCGTAAAAACTACTTTAAAAGAAAATAGAAAAAAACTCGGCGTTAATTGCATAGATGTAAATGCGGTCTAACTTTTTTAAATGCATTCTTAACCCGTGTACGATTTTACTTTCCCTTACAAATCTTTCGTAACAGAGTAATGAAATTTAGTTTTATAGAATTTAAGACGAACCGTCAACGTGACATTTCAATTCGATAAGCTTTCAAATAACAAAATAGGTCAGCTGTTTCGTTAGGGACGTTGACGTTTGGCTAATTATTCCTTAACATTGTTCTTTAGAGTAAACTTATTTGGATCTCTTTAAATAAAAAAGCCAAAAATATAAAAAAATATATATTAAAATATTTTTTACAAACAAATTTAAAGACTTCTTTTAAACTTTTTTTTTACTATGTAAAATTATGTTTATTTTGTATTTTTAATATTTCTTTAAAGGAATTTTTGGTTACTTAAATTAATGTTTTGCTTTGTCTTAAAATAGTTTTATTATTTTAATAGTATTTTAATATTTTGCATTTTCTTTTCTATAAATAGACAGAAACCATTTATTTAGTTTTATTATATTGCGTGTTTACTTTTTGTAATGGTTGCATCACAGCACAGTGGTTGAGTTTACTTACGCGAAAAAATTTCGTCTATAGTCAAACAAAACCGAATTTATTTTGTTATTTTTCGGCTACATCAACTGGTCTGTTTAAGTCAAAGAGTTTTTCCACCAATAAAGACTGTTTGAAATGTTTTTTTGTTGATAAAAGGAATGTGTTTAAATTTTAATTTTTAACGGAAAATAAAGAAAAAATAAACCAAAATTTAATCAAATTTTCCTGATATCGTGGTGCTGGTTGAATATTTCCTTTAAACGAAACCAATCAGCTATTTCTATTTAAAATTGTTTACTATGGGTTCCATTATTATGATTTTTTTGTTGGCTTGTTTGTTTTGAGTAACACAGGCATGACTTTGATTACGGCCTTTATAAAAACCTCGCATACAGAGGAAAAACAAAAAATTTATTAAATTTGCACCAGTTAACAAATTAATAGCATTAATTAAATATTTGCTGACATTAATATAGTTTTTGCACTAATTATGTTGATATAAGTAAACGTTTAAATCACTTGATAAAATTTTTATTTAAAACTGATTTAGTTTTTAATTAATGGTTTAATTAAAAAAAAAAATAATAGAAATAGAATAGAATTATTTCTGTGTACAAAAATCATGCTTGTCATCAATCTGGTAATGAAAATTCAGTGTAAATTATCGTTAAAAACCCGGTTAACAGAGTTGAATGGATGAGGGGCATATGGAATTTTTCTTTGAACAGTAGGACAGAAAAGAATTATGACTCATAAATTTTTAATTATCATAAAATTTAATAAGAATACTATACACAGAAAAAATTACAATAGTTATTAAGTAATTACAGAAAATTTTTTAAAATTTTTCAAATATAGTAAACAATTTTCTTAATTAACATATTTGTAAATTGTCGTATTGACAATTTGTTTCAGTTAAAAAATAAATACATAAAAACTTATTTTATGTCAAAAACATTCTTTAAATATTTTGGTTTAAATCACTAAAAGGCCAAACTACAGGCAGATTACTGAGAAACTTAAGCAATCTTTATGGTAAGTGCAGTTGTTGATTGAAAAGTAAAGAGAATTTAATGTTAAAACATTATTGTGCATCCAGTATTTAAGTTTGCATGCTGAAATTAATATTTATAGTGTTTGTGATGCAGTTTTCAACATATTTCAATAAAAATGAATTAAACAAATATTTAAAATGCATTTAATTCTTGCAAAAGGCTAAAAACTAATTATTAACAAAATATTTTGTTAACATCAGAAACTCGTAATTAAAATTTGTATATTATTGTTAACAAATATTTTATTCAATATAACAACTTCGTTGTTGAAAATATTTGTTAAATATCAACAATTTGAATTAACAAAATTATTTTTTATATTTACATATTCGGTTGTTGGTGCCGTTTCAATTAAAAAATTAATTGTATTGACGAATATGGTATTCAATATGACAATTGATTTTTCGTATTTTTTTTCTGTGTGGTGTAAAAATTAAACATTTTCTCTAATCACCAATTTTATACCAAATTCATAGAATCAAGCAACCCATTTGTTGATTTTGCACCTATTACCAAAATGTTTATACCCAGTAAAAAAAATTTGGGTTTTGTGAAACACTAAGAGAAAAAGCGCATACTCAAGCGCTTCAATTAGAGAGCTCTTATAAAGCAGTAAATGATAACGAATAAAACATACAAAAAAGCTGCTTTTTTAGTGCTGACAACGAAGAGGGTTTTTAAGCGAAAAAAAAATATATTATGGTTTACGAAAATAATTGAAAAAGGGTATTTAAACAAGTTAGCCCTTAAAAAAGCACGCGAGGAGCGCTTTGTTTGCATGTTAAAAGAAGCGCTTATTGTCAGCAGAAAATAGTCCTCCAAACCGGGAACACCCCATACAAAAATCAGGCATCCCATCAGCAGGTTTGAAGCGATTTGAGGTATGAATTCATACAAAAAACCTGCTCCTTTTGGAGCACGTTTTTTACTGGGTATTGATTACTAAAAATTGTAAAAATTTTATATTTTGAAGATTTTTTTTTCCAATAAATGATATTTTTAATTTTAATTACAAAAATGATCAAAAAACTTACACAAGTTAAAATTATTTTATTTTAAATGAAATAATTTTTTTGTTTGTATTTCCTGGTTAAGCTAATTTTTTGTTATTTGATTATTATTTTAATTCAAAATTAATTTCAAAACAACTAAAATGTTTATTAAATCAAAATTATATTTTTAATATTCGTTCAACAAAAAAAATAATTGATTCAATTATTACATTAATTAAGTTTAAATACTTTTTAAATAATTTTTTTAATTGATAAAAAATTGCGAATAATTTTTTCTGTGATATTAGCTATGTAAACCTATTTATTAAATTGAGGCAGAAAGTTTTTTGTTGTATTGAATTTGTTTAGGTATACTTAAATGGTATAGGTGCTCTTGAATCGATAAGAATTTCTGTAGCATTTGTCTGAGAAAATGTCTCGTTTTAAAGTTGAACTACACCGCCAAATAAAAATTTTCTTATATTGCAAATCACATTTTAAAAAATATGCGATACTCAATACAACATACAAAGATACCTTAAGGTAGTTGAACGAATTGTGAAGCAATTTTTTAAATCTATATATAAATATATATAAATGCCGTTCTTTAGTTATCAAAAAATGTATTTTGTACCGCGCCCACTTCTCTTATACCATCCGAATTCTGTGGGAAGTTGTGTATTGAAAACCGTGATTTGAAACTAATTAGGAGACTTTGGCTCTTTCCGTTCTCCAGATATAAAGAAATTTTGGATGTGTTTGTATGGGAATTGCCACCTCCACTTCACCACAGGTGGAACGGGTATATATTTGTTTTTCATTCTGTTTGTAATTTCTACAATATTAATGTTAGACGCTATAAGGTATGTATATTCTGGGTATTTATAAGCAGCGAAATTGATTTAACGATGTCCGTCTGACCGTTGAAATGGGTTTTCCGAAAACCCCAGATATGATTGAGGCAGCGTTGTTATAAATTTATGCCACATATAGTCCGGAATTATTGGCTATTGAAGTTCAGCCATATCGGCTCGTAAATGGCTGCGATATGAGCATGAAACCACGTCTGAGCCTAATTAATCCCTTAAAATCCCTTGTTGCTGTTGTTTTTATATATTCATCACCGAAAATAACAGTTGTGTTGTTTAAACTTTATTGCATGTACAGGTTTAACGATGTCCGTCTATTTTTCTGCATATCTGGTTTTTTTATTATTATCTTTTTAGACTTTTTACCAGGGCTGTGGCTTCGGAGGTTTTTGTACCGAAGTCGAAGTACCGACGAAAACTCCGACTGCAAATTGTTTCGCCATAAAAAGTTTAATAAATTTTTGTTATGTTTTCCGAAATGAAAACATTTCAAGAGGGTCTGCTTAAAACATTTTGAAGCCAGAAAATAAGGAGCAGTCTACTTTACATTTGTAAATAACTACATTAAAGCTTAATGTGGCACGTTTTAGAATCAAAATATCGATTTGAAATTTTACCAGAATTATTTTCTGGCTACATTTCACCATTTAATGGATAGGGTTTAACGTCAAATAAGGACCAGGCTCATATACATTTAGAATTAAGGTTAGAGTAGGAGTCGGAGTGGGAGTCGGAGTTTGAGTCGGACTTAAAAAATGTCATCGGATTTCGTTGGAGTCGGAGTTAGAACTATTTTTTAACAACTCCACAGCCCTGCTTTTTACACATAGCAAACAAATACATGTAAAGCGAAGTTGCTTTAACGATGTCCGTCTGTCCGTCTATTTATCTTTATATCTGGAGAAGGGAAAGACCAAAATTTTCCAAAGTAGGTACACAACATCAGACGAATTGGAGGGCGTTATTGGAGAAGTATACTTGGCCCAAAATATATTTATTTATATCTCATTTAAAACGGCATTTAAAATGCGGCATAGCCGAATTTAGCACCATTAGTTGTGTTTTAAAGAGGTTTAGGTTGTGTATTGATAAACAAGATAACTTTGGCTTTTGTCGTTCTCCAGATATACAGAACAAGCAAATAATAACAACAACGAAGGATTTATGGGTAAAATTAGAGACATTCACTCAAATGTCAGTTATTTATAGACCGATCTCCTGAACTTCAATAGCAAACTTGAACGGAGTATACGTAACATAAATATATAATAACCTGGTCCCTATAATTTTTGTGATCTTCGGCAAACGCATTTCTACATACACACGGACAGACGGACAGACGGACAGACGGACAGCGTTAAAACAACTTTGCTATTCATAAGGACCCAGAATATACTTTATAGGATCTTAGATCGATAATGTGGAAATTACAAAAGATTAATTTAATTCTCGTAGTCCAGTAACTTCTTCTTCTTAGATTTTAATGACCATTATTATAAATTGCAGATATTTAAGATTAAGTGAGCAACACATTAAAGGCAAGTTCATCCTATCGGATAGGTTAAAGTTAAGTTAAAATAATAAATAACTTGTGATACATGCCAAAATCGTACCTTTAACTAACGGCAATTTGTAATAATGGTCCTTTAGATCTCCCTCAAGCACTGTGCTGGACCATAAATTTTTTCAAATATCTTTTAGTAGACATACATATTTCCTATTAAATTTGTGTGCATCTTATTGTTTTAAACAACTACGCTGATATGACATACATACATACATATAAAATACATATATTTATTTTACTTTAAATGTTATTTTTAAATTTTTTGTTCTTGGAGAAAAGTATTCTTAAGCTTACAAAAGAAAACAAGAGTACAAAAATAAAAAAAAACCCAAAAATGTCTTGGCTTTTTAGCTTTTAATGTGCGCATTTTTGCATAAAACACTGATAGCTTAGCGTGTCATCTCGATGGCAGGAAGTTGACAAAGTGGAGCTTGTGACGGTGGCTGTGGCAGCAAGATGGTTAGCAGAATTATAATTAGAGTCTCCTGAGGAATTGGTGGTATTGGCGGTGCTCGATGATGGTGCTGGTGAACTGTTGCAGGAATCCGAAGTAGTTGGTGTTGTTAGCAACTCATTATCCAGTTGGGGAAATATAATTAAGCCAGAGTGGAGATTACAATGTGATGTTATTAGTTTTGGAGGTACATGTGGTACTATAATGAATTCATCATTATCAAAGACATGTTTAACATCTTCCTCATCTTGTTCATCGGTACTGTTTTCATTATTTATCTGATAGTTGGCATTAAAAGATGAACAACAGTTTTTATGTAATTGTATTGAACTAATAGAATTTTTGTTATCTGACTGTGATGTATAGTTTGAGTTTTCCTCAAAACTTGCATTTGAGCTTATGTCGTCTTCGTACATGTCAATGCTCATTATGTTATCATGGCCACTTGCTGGATAGTCATGCTCATATCCTGGCTTAAAGCTAAACTTGTAATCATCTTGTAAACCTACACAAATGGCGGTTTTTGGTGCATCCAAAATGAAAGAGTCAATATGATAAATGCCATCGCTAAGAACCGGAACTTCCTGCGAATAGAGTATAAAAAGACAACAAGAACAGAAGAAAACAAAAACACACAGAAGAAGAACCAAAACGTATAGAGGTCTTTAAGGAGCCAATAACAACACAAAAAGAAACAAGAAAACTAAAACTTATCTTACCGAGAAATACAATTTCTAATAATCACACAAAAGTAGGAATACACATACACACACAAACACACATACACTCACTTAAATGTAGCGGAAAACCCAAAAGAAGGAAATATAATAAAAATCAAATAATATTTATTTTAAACATGGCTGCGTTAAGGGGTTTTTGGTTAGTTGTAGATGGAGGGAGGTGGTTGGGCAACGAATAAAACACTCCAACACTCATAGAAATGTTTAGTTTTTACAATGACATTAAATTAAATTTTCGAATATAAAAATAACAATTTTCTACGAGTGCTGTGGTTTACGGTGAGTGACTCTAGGGGTTGGTTAATATTAAAGCTAAGCAAAATGCATGATGGTGTCGGGTAAGGACTACTTCTACTACTACTACACAAGATTTAGTAGGTGTTTTTGAATGTGTAAAATGTCTTTGCAACACAAACTAAAAATGTATAAGATAAACTTAACTGCCATTGCATCTTGGCAGCAGTTGCAATGAAATTTTGTTACTGAAAGAAAACTCAAAATAATAAAATGATCAAATTGTCGCATTTTTATTTTTCTTCAAGAGTTTAATTTTTTTGTTATTGTGGTAGAACAGTATATTAGCTGGAGAATGTCGCAAAATAAAAAAAAAAAACGATTTTACAAAACCATAAAATAGATTTGAAATATTTTTACTTAACTAACAATGAACAATTTTTATGGCGAGTAAATTTTTAAAATGATATTGTAAGAATCCAAATAAAAGTGAAAAATGAACAAAAGAAATTCGTTTACAATAAATTGACTGCAATTAGCATCATGCCTTTAAAATAAAGTAAGAATTAAATTTAGTTTAGTTTGACATTTTCCCTAGATTTAGAGGGAAACTCAACAAAAAAAAAAAAAAAGCGAAATGTGTGAGAACAAAATGTTTAGAAATTCTTTCAATGAGCTTCCTTTTCTTATAGTTGAAACATCAATAACTGATTTCCAAAGAAATTTGGAAAATTTGGTAGTATTGTGTAAGCGCAAATCTATTCATGGTAATTTGCAAGGGCATACTGATCAAAAATATCAAAATGGAAGCGCAATATTCATTCGCATTCGTCAAGAGAGTGTGGGGTACTCTGAGTACCATTACATCGGAATGACCTCTTTCTAATATTCTTCTGTGGACTATCGTAAAACGTAGTAACGCTAAGGACCTATTTGGTCTATGCGGGGTCCTTGTGGCCGGCCACTCTAACCTAACCTAGCCTAACCTAAGCGCAATATGAAAACTCGTTTGACAGCTAACACCTCCATCAGTTCTACCGAGCCTAAAATACACTCTTAAGAACCAAAACATGTTACTTTTGAAAAATAATTGACCAATTCACAAGCTCTATCGTATGGCTTATCGTTTAAAAAAATACAATCTTTGTTTATGCACTTGTGAATATAAAAATTCGTTGTATCGTATAGTCAAATATCAAAAATGGCATATGGGCAAATCCTGCGTGACGAACGCTACATTCGCACGCGTTTTCTGATTGAAATATAAACATACTTTTTCTACATATAACAATGCACTGGGATTTTCGAGGATTCAAACAGAGCCCGTTTGCAGAAGCCCACAGGTATATTTTGTTCATTTCAGTATTTACAGATGATATACCCAAAGCAATACTATTAACAGGGCTACTTAAAAAAAGTTGCACATCATCCAAGTGGACTTTGCAATTGGATAATTGTTCAGGTAAGTCATTTACATATATCGAAAAAAGAAGTGGCCCCAAAATAGAGCCCTGTGGCACTCCTTTAATTAGAGATAAAGAGTTTGACCAAGAGTCGTTCAAAAATACCGATTGTGTACGCGCCGAAAGGTAAGAAAAAATGAGATTGGTAGATGTATTGGCAAATCGAAAAAAGTGTCTCAGCTTACTAATAAGCATCTGATGATCCACTGTGTCAAATTTCTTCGAATGATCAAGAAGCACCCAAAAGTTAATGTCCCCATTATCAAGTCTCTGACGTATATTCTCACATACCTCCGCAAGAGCTGTAATACAGCTATGACCCCGGCGAAAACCAGATTGCATATTAGAAAGCAAATTATGTTCATTAATATATCCCAACATTTGACTATGCAATAGTTTTTCCAAAACTTTAGATAGATAGCACAAGATGGCTATTGGTCGATATTCACCATTTGACTTAGGTTAGGGAATAACTTTCGCATGTTTCGATCTTAACGGATACGTACTAGACATTATAATAGTATTAAACAAATGAGTAATATAAGGTAAAATCAAAGGCAAAATTATCTTTACAAATTTTGGGTGCATATTATCAAATCCCACTGCGTTGGATTTCATTAACTGGATGGTCGAGATAACATCATATTGAGAAACATAGGAAAATCTAAAAAACTATTTATTTATTTATTATTATATTTTATTTATTTTAACAAAACAAATTATATTTTTATGAATTGCATTTCTCAAACTAATTTCTTAACTAATGAATATCAACTTTTTTTTAACGAAATTTATATTTGATAAGTCTGCTGTAAGTGCTATTTTAAGCACAAAAATCACCTAAAATAATGCTAAATTCACGTATAAAATTAAGAAATCAGCAATGGGGTAGGATTTGGTAAACATTATTGCATAATGATCATTGAAAAACATATTTTTTAATATAAAAATGAAATTATACATCTAGTCTTATATTCCATTAAAAAAAAAAAATCATATGAAAAATTTTTGGTTGTTGGACTGTTTCTGGGATTTGCCCATATATCAATTCAATGTACAGTAGGGTCGCACCGGAATTTCAACTTTCGATTTTCGCAAATGCCTAGGTGGAATATTGTGCCGATTAGTATAAAATATAACGGACCACTTGAAGTGCTGCCCCAAAGAGGTTAAATGTCAAATTTAAGTGATTTCTATATTTTCGTTAGGAATTTTCTTGGATGTTCTTGGATTGGCACGAAAATTTTTCATTAATTTTATGAAGAGTGGTTAGAATATTTTGTGAATATTTTTTGGAAAAATTAACCCTTCTGAGCTTATAAGGGGCAAAATTACACGATTTCTTAAACGCATACAAAACTTTATATTCAGCAAGTTTTTTTTTTGAAATTGAAGTTCCTTAAACAAATTTAAGAATATTAGCCCATTTTATATTGGGCTAAAATTAATGCTAATTTTTTTTATTTTTAATAATGGGTTAATTACATAATTTAGTGCAATGCTCTGCAAATATTGATACAAATTATTTAAAACTAGCAAAAAGTCACAGGATGGTTTTTTGACAGGATCGTCATATTCAAAATTGAATGAAATTTTAGATGGTAACGGAGATAACATTTTAAGATTTGCAAAAGAGAAACTATTAGAAGACTTTCCACGCAATGACTATAAAGAATTTTTAGAACTTATAAAAATATAACAATAATATTCTAAGGAGGAAGTCCGCCAAAGGGCATTTAATTTACGAACCTGAAGCTATGCATTTAGCCAGATGGATGGCAAAGGCCATTTATTATTTGAAAATAATTATTTTTCAAAAACAATTTCCTGCGTTAACCGAAATTGAAGTTTAAGATTTAATCGAAGCTGCTGGATTTGTTGTTAAGTGTTATTCGCGAATCTGGTTTAATGCTGATAAAGCAGACCAAGTTCCGACGACATTGAATTCTTGAGAAATTTGGAAAATTACAAAAAATTAGCCAAACTATAGCAGATTTCTTAGCCATCTACTATTACTACTATTACTATTTGTATGAAGAAGGCGTAGGTTTTTCGTTTTTCGATGATAGAATAGATTTTTAAACTATTTATTTATTTATTTTATTAATTAATTTATCAATACAATACAACAAGAACAAGTCTTATATTACAGTATTGGGTAGTAATTTGGTAGACAAGTAAGATTTATATTTAATAGTATGAAAATACAATTAATTGAAAAAAGAAGAAGAAGAAAAATAAAGAATGAAAAATAAAATGACTATAAATTTTGTGTACAAATAAATATATATATATATAAACAAATAAGTAAATGTTAAGTAAGGCTATTTTAACTGTAGTACTCAAATATGGCAGATTTAAAATGGCTTGCATTGCTTATGATTTGGATTCGAGGGGGTAGTTGGCTCCAGAGACGAATCGAGTTAAAAAAGAAGTGTTGATTAGAAATTGATTTGTTATACCTAATCCTATTAATCTTGTAACCTCTGTTCGATCTAGAAAACGTGATTCGATCATAAAGGTAGGAAGGCTGTTGACTATATATAATCTTATGCAAAAACAATAGAGTTCGGCAAGTCAATAAGTTATCAAATGTTATGTTACATATCTGTTTCGCATATTGTGAGATGCTATGGTTCCTTTTTATTCCAAATACATATCTAGCAATATTATCCGCAACTTGAAAAAAGCTCGCATCCATACATGAGTGTTGGCAATAAATACGTTTTAGCTAATAGCATTCGGATGTGAATCGGTGTATACTATTGTGACATCCATAAGTTCCTTAGCATAGAAAAGGTTTTTCCACAGCTTATTTTCACATGGTCTGACCAATAAAGTTGATTGTTAAAAACAACACCAAGATTTTTTGCAGTATCAACATAATTAAGTGTCATTTCATTAATCTTTATTGGTGGTAGACACGTGTTTATATATTTTAATGGTCCAATAGCAATAGCAACTGATTTTTTTGGGCTTAAGCTAAGGCCATTTGCAGATGCCCAATGATAAATATGATTGAGATCTTCGTTTATTAGTTGAATGCAATTTGCGGCGTCTGATATTTTACAGCTTATATAGAGTTGCACATCGTCAGCATACATTTGAATTTTACAATGTTTCACTTGTAAAGGCAGATCATTAGCGTATATAGAATACAATAGTGGTCCAAGAATTGAACCCTGTGGCACACCTCTGAGCATTAAGCAACGTTCAGAGACATTTGATTCGTGGGATACACTTTGACATCTGGCACTTAGATATGACGTTAACAGTTTTAATACTGTTGAGGAAAAATTGCACATGTGCTTTAATTTAAGACAGAGAATGGAATGATGCACTGTGTCAAAGGCTTTGGATTGATCAAGCAGTATTAGGAATGACATCATTTGACGTTTATCAATTTGGCATCTAAAGCCAAGTTTGTTACGAAGATGGAAGTTAATGTCTCAGAAGATAATCTGGATAAAGATGAAGAAATTTCGAAAAACTTATTAATTCTGGAGGAATTGTTTTCAAAGAATACTTGAAATTTCTACAGATTTTTTTAAAAATAGAGCCACGTATATGGAATGATTTCCCCGAATATCGAAGGGCAAAATAGATAATTGGGAACTTAAAAATAAACAACGACTGCACCGAAAGAGGAATTAAGCTTTGCAAGATTACCATGAAAAAATCACCAAAGATGGGGATCAGAGGAAACATCTATTGAAAGTAATACAAATTTTGTTGTATTTTTAACTAAAGTTTAAGATTTAACACAAACTTGTTTATTGAAATTTAATAAGCGATTATTACTAAAGTATCCTTAAAATTATATAATTTATTAATTTAGCAAATTACTTGCTTATAATATAATAATAATGCTTTTAATATTTGCATTAGCAAACAATGCTTTATGAACACATTTTTTAATTCATATTTAGTTCAATATGCCATATGTGTCATTTTGTCTTCAACAAGAGTGAAGGGTTGATGCTTTTTTTCACAAAAAGTTTATTAACATATTTCAGCTTATTTAAAACCAACTGCTTGTAACACATATAAAACCGTGGTTTGTTTGATCCACAGGACATGGGAGGATTAATTTTTTCAAAAGCTCTTCTGAATATTCTTATCACACGAAGGAATAAATTTTACAAATTTCACCCCGAGCCAGAAAGAAACAGCCAAAATTCTATATAAATACTTAATGAAAATATGGAATTTACTGAAATTTGACCTTTGACCTCTTTGGGGCAGCACTTTAAGTTCTCCGATTTCGCTCAAACTTTTTATATTTATTGTCTAGACCGATTATCATAATATTCCACCTGGGCTTTTTAAAAATTCAGCAACAAAATTTCTTTCATACACTTCAGTGCCACCTTAATGTACAGTGTTACATTAGCAAATTTCTTTTTACACAATAATTATTGAGAAGCTCCATAACAAAACGTAACAATTCCACTTTTTTAATTTTATGTTTTTTTTTTTTTAATTAATAATATTTTAGTATTTTTAATTTAGTAGTCTTTTTTTAACGAACTAATTTACTTTGAATCGGACCAAAACGCAACAATTTCACATACAAACATACATGGTTCTAGCTTTAATAAAGTTTTTTTTTTCATTCATTTATCCAAATATTGTAAAAGTGGAATTGTTCCGTTTTGTTATGGAGCTTTTCAATTGCAATATGGGTGTTTCCAAAGTAACGGTCGTAACCGATTTTCGGAGATTTTTTAAATAAAATTCCAACCTACCCAAATTTGCCATGAAGATTGCTCCATTTTGGACTAACGAAAGTTCAAGCAACGGTAGCAACCAGTGTTGCCAAAACTTTGTGACCAAAAATGGCTAAGCTTACGGAAGAAATGGCTAAAAATGGGCTAAAAAATGGCTAAAAGTTTTTTCAATAACAAAACAGAAATAATAAATTTAAAGTTGTTTACGATGATATTGTAGGCTAAGATCAATTTGTTAAATAAGAATAAACGTAAATTAATATATTGATAGATATTTACAAAATTCATCTCATAGGAATATCACTCGTGCCTATTAGTTTTAAATAATTTGAAGGTAAATCATAATCACGACAACATTTACCCAACACCTTTTGAGTCTTGAACAACAATAAAAAACAAGTTAGAAATGTGCTGTTTTTATATGTCGAAAACAAACATCATGTATTGTAAAATTTTACGCAGGATATGTAAAGTAAAATATCTGATTAAATTCTTTGAAATGTTTTGTTTAAGAAATGGATTTATTTTCAAACCAAAGAAATTAATACCAAAAAAAAATTTTTTTTTTTAAGTAAAAAGTTAAAATTTTTTGTGACTGAATTCATTTATTATGGGTAACAAAAAAAAATATTTTTGTTAGTATAATGAAAATTAAAGTCAATCTTTCGAAAAATGATATTAGAGCAAAAATAAATTGAAAATAATAATTTTATTTTTGAACTCTAAAACTTCCGGGAGACTATCACATACCCAACAAACACGAAGTCAAACCTTTGATATGAAATGACTTTGTCATTTGACATCAAACACAATTCTCAAACGTTTTTCAGTTGTTTGATTTAACATTTAAATTCAAATTGATAATGATTTGAAAATAAAGATTTGATATCAAATGTTTTATCAATTTGATGTCAAATGTTTGTCAAATGTTAGATCAAATCAAAAATAAACTTGGCAATACTAACGCGAAAAATAAATGTAATCATTAAAAATGGCGATTAAAGTTAAATTTTTTACTTTGCGGTTACATGTGTTTTTCTATTAAAAATAAATTTTAATATAAAGTGAACAGCTTATTTCTTGTAAAAAATAAAAATTATTTGTGAGTAATTTCAATGATTAAAAATAAGAAAAAAAGGAAAATAAAACGTAAAATTTAAGAAGGTTTGTTGAACGATCGCGGTGCTACAATCCTCAAAATAAAAGGGAGCCAAGAAGTTTGTCTTTCCAAGAATTAGAGGGCATTATTTAATCCTTAAGCTATGGTGCCGAATGTTTATCTTACAGTTTATTTAAATATATAATAAATTTATATTAAAAAAAATAAAATATTTTTATTTATATTCCACATTGTATTATAATCCACATTTGCAAAACATTTGAGAATTACGTTTGAAAGCAAGTTGAAAATAAAGGCATTTTTCAATTTGAAAATAATTTCCCCTTTTTGTTGAGAACGCTATGATTTTCAAATGATTTTCAAATCATTATCAAACGTTTGTCCTTTGAGAAAACGTTTGATTTCAAATCATTTTCAATTTGAAATCAAACCTTCGTGTTTGTTGGGTAAATACATCAATCACATAGTTGTGTGCGTGCAGTCGTTCTTTTTCGGGTACACATACGCGTTGTCGGCAATGCTTGATGAAAATCAAAAAGTTTTGATTTTTTTATTTGATGGCTGATTATTTGATAGTCTCCAGTTGTGATTGACAAAAATTTTATTTGCTTTGTGTATGTTGTCATGTACGGAAGAAAAAAAAAATATAAATACTTATTTGGTTTTTCGTTTTTTGATTTAAAAAAATATATTTGTTAAAATGCAAAAATGCGTGGATGAGCAAAAGTTTATAATGCGTTTTATTGAACACTACCAAAACTTGCCAGCATTATGGAATGTAACAATAAATCATCATCCAACGACAACATTATTTGAAACGAACCCTATGAAATCAAAATTACAAATGTTGATTGACGGGTTTATTTGTACGTCTCCAAAAAAGCTTCAAATAAACGACACTAACACATATGCACTGATTGACGGGTTTATTTGAAAGTCTCCAGAGCCCTTAAGTAGTAATTATCTGTGGAAACATGAAAAATAAAACTAAACAAGCAAATTATTTAATTTATACCAAATTCTTGCTGCCTATTTCACGATGTCACTCTAACGTTTTCGTTCGCAAAAATCTCATGTAAACCAAAAACAAATTTTTTAATTTTGTTTTTGTTTTATATGTTATTTGTGCCAACGTAAACGTTCGAGTGACATCGTGAAATAGGCAGTTGGTTTTTATTAATTTTTTTCTTCTTATAATTATAACAAAATTTGCCGTTCACATTGGTTGGCAACCAACATATTGGCCTACTGATCAGAAAAAAATTCCAGATGTTATCGACTTTGGCGTGGTTAAAAACATCCCCACAGAAACGATTCATGTTGAAGCTTCCCTAGAATTATCATCCGACCACACACCTACAATTGTTACTATATCGAACCCAAATAGAATTGTATTTCCGTCAGGTTACTTAGCGACGCCAGCCACACAAATAAATTGGTTAAAATATAAAAAATTTCTCAGTGCCCATTGCACAGAAAATATTCCGCTTAGTACACCGGAGAATGTGGATCTCTCTCTTGTTAACTTTGACAGTTATCTTAAACTAGCTGTTCAACACTCCAGCGTTACCCCCAAAAAAATTAAAAATAATAAAATATGTTCTTCAGATGTCGAGCGGCTCTTGACTGAAAAAAGGAGAGTTCGAAGAGAGTGGCAACTTTACAGATCCCCGCAACTTAAGATTTTATTAAAAGAATGCACAAAAAGGCTAAGAAAGTTACAACAGAATCAGAAAACGGCTTCTCTAGAAAAATATCTTAAGAAACTTGATGCAACTCCACAATCTGACTACTCATTATGGCGTGCAGCTAGAAATCTAAAAAGGCCAGTTATATCTAAGCCACCATTAAGAAACTTGAATGGTAGTTGGGCAAGAAACGATATTGAAAAAGGAAATCTTTTTGTTAGTCATTTGAAAAACGTATTTACACCAAATATATCTCACAATATTGCGGTCGAGTTACCACCTGTTGATGCTAGAGCAGCTATTCCCCTCAGATTTGAGATAAGAGAAATCGAAAAGGCTATTTGTGACTTAAACACTAAGAAGGCACCTGGTATTGATAAAATCAGTAATAAAATGCTTTTGGAGCTACCTCGCATAGCAAAGAAAATTATTCTTTTTATTTTTAATGCTATTTTACGCCTTGAATACTATCCTGAAAAATGGAAGGTTTCCTTAGTTACCATGATACCAAAGCCAGGTAAAGATCATACAAAAGTTGAGTCTTATAGACCTATTAGCTTATTATCAAATATGTCAAAGCTGTTTGAGAAATTATTAGTTTCAAAATTAACACCAATTTTAAGTAAAAATAGATGTATTCCAAACCATCAGTTCGGATTTAGAAGAAAACACAGCACAATCGAGCAGACTCATCGAATAGTAAATGTCATAAGAAAAGCATTTGAAGAAAAGAAATATTGCTCAGCACTCTTCATCGATGTTTCGCAAGCTTTTGACAAAGTCTGGCATGAAGGCTTATTACACAAATTGAAGCAAAATTTACCAGCAAACACACACAAGCTGCTAGAAAGCTACTTAGTCGGTCGTCAATTTATTATTAAAGAAGGAAATTTCTTAAGTTCACCTCAGCCCATTGCCGCTGGAGTCCCACAAGGCAGCATCCTGGGCCCCCTATTATACTTAATTTATACTTCGGACATGCCAACAAGCAACTACACACAAACTTCAACATTTGCAGACGATACAGCTTTTCTAAGCGTCCACGAAAATCGTTATGAAGCATCGCGTTACTTACAGCATCATATATTTCAACTAGAAATATGGAGGATAATGGTCAATGAGCAAAAATGTGTACATATAACATTCACTTTGCGCCGGGAATCCTGCCCCCCTATTACAATCAATAATCAAATAATTCCTCAACATTCGCATGTTAAATATCTCGGTATACATCTGGATCGGCGATTAACGTGGAAATGCCATATAGAGGGAAAATTAACTCAAATGAAACTAAAAGCCATTCAAATTCATTGGCTTATTGGAAGAAATTCTGTCCTTAGTCTCGATTGCAAGCTTCTACTTTACAACTCTATCTTAAAGCCTATCTGGTGCTACGGTATTCAACTATGGGGCACTGCCTCGGCCTCTAATATCGACAAAATTCAAAGGCGCCAAAATAAACTTCTTCGAATAATCACAGCCGCTCCCTGGTATGTTAAAAACTCAAACATTCATAAGGATCTCAATGTGCCATTAGTGAAATCTATGATTACAAAATATGCAATAAAATATTTAAAAAGGCTTGAACAACACCCAAATCCACTAGCTCGAAATATTTTAAATCATGGCGGCCACACTCGCTTAAGAAGAAGAGACACTGCAGCACTTACCCAATTAGATGAGCGATAAACACCTATAAAAGTGAACATAACCCGTGATGAAGAAAATTTTATCTGGCACTGGCAGGAGATAAAATAACGTATTAGGTTAAGATTTGATTAATTATTGTTAGTTCATATTTAATATATGAAGATTCAATAAAAAAATAATGACAAAAAAAAAAAAAAAAAAAAACATTGGTTGAAACCATAAAATTAAATTTGAGTTGAAATAGTTATAAATATAAGTTTAGGTTAGGGTAAGAAGGGGTTTGCGCTCAGAGGCACACATTCACTCGGAGACCAATGCGGTTCATTGTGAATACCTTTAATATAGAGAAGTAAAGAAGAAAAAAATTAACAACTAGATTTAAGACAGATATAAGATACTACATAGAACAAAACTTCCCTTTATTAACCTCATTAGAAACAAAGGGCCTATTTCCTTGACAAATCCCAGTATATAGACTGGATTATATCCAGTGATACACCCCAGTCTCCTAGCCACTTCTGTCTGAGAGCCTGCATCCCAGGACAGTGACAGAGTACATGCTCAATCGTCTCTAGCTCCTTAGCATCCTCGCATAATCTGCAGAAGTCCGGTATGCTATTGTTCCATTTACTCGTAAAAGTTCTAACAGACCAATGTCTCGTCAAGAACAGTATCAGGGTCCTGAAACCACTTCTATCCAATTCTAATAGACCGGTTAGCGGTATCAAGGAACCTTTTCTGCATTGCCTCGTAGTAGTGACATAAGGGGGCTTTTACACCCGCCTCCATCTCTAAGTCAAGATTCTAACCCTCTCTCGCAAGTTCATCTGCCATCTCCTTACCAATCACCTTGTAGAGCATTCCTTCACCGTGCGACCAGGCACGATCGCACCGTATAATTTGTCAATGCTCTGATGACCAATTTCAATTACAATAGTTTAAAGAATAAATTTAAATTAATCAAACTCATTTAAATGAAATATATTTATGCTGTAGTTATCAAATTCTAAAAAGATTTTTACAAACACAACCGACCATTTCCAGGTCTGGCATTAAAGCAACATTTTTGAAAACACATAAAAATCAATTATATAACGACACAACAGTTTTGTATGAAATTAACCAACAACAAATACGCAATATTTTTTGTACAATAAGAAGATTAGGCGACGAATACGACGTTTTTTTTTTGTTAAAATCAAACGTATAAATGAAAATAAACAAAGTTGTATACAAATGATATACGATTGATTGTGATATTTCTACGTATGATTAAAATCATTTTAATATTTTTTGTATTTTCTGCCATATTTTTTTTAATAAATGTATGGTAAAGTGCTATACATGGTTCTAAGTTTTGCCCATTCTGATTAGCAGTTTTCAATCTTTGCGAATGTGCAAGCCTTTAGACAGATCAAAAAATTCAATAAAATTAATTCTAAAATAACATTATTTTGCAAATCCAATACAGTTTCCCTTGATAAATTAAGTACACAAAAAGGCTAAAAAGCAAAACTGCAGCTTTAAAGCCGTATTCATAAAAAATCTTAATTCAGCTTTTAGATGCATTTAAGTTAAAAAACATTTTAAGCCTAAAAACATTTTTTTAAAATTCGTAATCATAATCAGCATTTTAACTAATAAACGTTTGACCGTAATTTTAAATTGAATGGTGGCAACGCTATCTCTTTTATCTGTCACTTGAATCATAATGATGCAAAACAGTGGATATTTATTAAATACTTGGTCTGAGTTCAGACGGCTCATGTCTTATTGACAAGATTCTTCCTTTTTCTTCTTTGAACATGGATTGGCGTTCAAATGAATCATGGCATGTTGACGACAGGTTTTTTATTTTGTTTTATTTGATATTGAAAACAAAAACAAAATTAAGCAACGAATAAGAAAGCAAAACGTAAAGACAGTACATGCATCTGTGTACTCGTTTCTTTTCCCCTTGTCCTTCTCGCATATAAAGTAGCAATCTTGTCAATAAGACATGAGCCGTATGAACCAGAGAACTGCAAAATCACAATTTTTCTTGATTTATTCATACGCTAAAATTTACATTCACTCTTTGCTTGCAAAACAAAGTTCAACGTTGGTAATTTTTACATCGTTTCGTACACATTTGATTTTTGTATTTATTCGTTTTTTATTGAAAGTGCTTTATTTGCATTTTTGTTGCTCACGCAATATAACACAACTGTGTAATTTCAAAAGAACACATACTTATACTTTTGCAGTCAACTAGTCATTGTCCACTCGATGAGACGCTTGTTAACATTAACAACAATAACAACAATAAGCCACTCTCATGCTTTGTTAAAACTAACAACAATAAAAACAACAATAACAAGAATACATTGTACCTACATCAGTGATGTCAATTATGGTTGTGTTGGTGAGATTACTCTTATCTTTTACATGCCCAGCGGGCGAAATGTGCGGTTGCGAGGCCTATTGCGAGGCCTTATTATCGGCTTTTAAGGGTCATTTATGTTCGATTAAATTTTTGGAAATCAGGTAAGGTACTGAAACTTACACTAGGAAACATTTTCATGAAAGGGCGACCAGGGCCAGCATTATGTGAGGAAACATAGTATGTACCTACGTGCTTTTCATTAATTTTTTATCAGACCATTTAAAGTTAACTTACATTTATTGCTATGAAGACTTAAAAGCAATTAATAATAATACAATTATCGAAAAATGTTGAGTTATGGACATACACAATCAGTTATTATTTAAATAAATTTAATTTAGAACCTCAAAAACTTTGCTTATTTTTTGGAAAAATTGAGCAGTTGACAATATTTGAAGTTTTTTTACAACCTAATACAATTCTTTCCTTCCAATACCTTTGCGAATTCCAACAATGAAAATTCATTTGCTCATACTAATGCAAATAATAACCCCGTTAAGTTTAAAAATATTCTGTAAGTATTTACCACTATTATAAAAAGAGAAGATTTTCGTAACAACAAAACATTATTTAGGTTTGCGGATGGTAATTTATTGCGTTGTTTTGAGCAAATGTATTTTAAATAGGAAAATATTTGTTCGCAAAGATTTGTTGAGGAAAAAAGCGACAAACATTTGAAGGAATTTTTTTTTTAATATAGTATATAGCGCCCCGTCTAAATTTTTCGAGAACTCAATAATATTTTCCCTATTTGGATAAAAAACAAAATAAAAAAGATAATAAAACAAAAAAGGTATACATACCTACATACAGTTATCGCATATTTATTTATATAGATAAATATTATATTATTTCTGTTTAGAGGCCTCAAAACAGGCCTTGCGATATTTGCGATAATTCCCGCTGAATTGAGAGTGTTTCTCAGTACACAATTATATTTTACGCTCGCAAAATAAAAGAGCGTAAGCGTACATGTGAATTAATTTGCACAATTGTGCAAGGCGCTGACATCCCTGACCTACATACAGAACTACTGTACTTTTTAAGATAAAAAATGTCTGTTTCTATGGAAATTGTTTGTATGTATGTAATTACATATGTGCGTTTAGTTTCATTTAAATTTTTTTTCTTGTACTACATAGTTAATGCTGAATGAATAAATGAGTAATGATTTCTTGATTTCTGGCTTTTTTGTTTGTATTTTTTTTTCTTTACCAAAACAATCATTGTCGCAAAGAACACACAAACATCTTTATTAAAAAACGAAGCTAACGATTGTATAAATAACAAAGCACGATGTGCAATATTTGAATGACTGCAAACCAGCAGCGAATACCCAGCGGGAAAAAAGAAGGCCTTTCAGAAGGCCTCTGTACCCCTTCTTTTGGATAAACAAGGCCTTCTCGCTCCATTCCATACTCATATCTTTTTTACACGCGTTGTCATTGCGGAGAAGGCCTTCCGCTTTCCTTTCTTCCCCAGAGCTTCTTAAAGGCCTTCAAATAAATGGCTCTTAGAAGGCTTTCCAGAGAATGACTGTCAAAAGGCTTTAGCAAAAAGGTTATCTTGTTATTTAACTTTTTATATAGTAGGTATGTATACCTATTTTACAAACGTATGTTTATATATTTTATTAAACTTATTGTAGTTTAATAAAACATGTGATACCTATTTTTTTATTGGAATAATCAAATTTGCTAAATATTGTAAAATAGATTGCAAATAAAAGTTTATAATAAAATAAAACTTTTAAGCACAAGTACCTATCTTCCTTAATGGAAAAAACTCAACTAAAATGATTTACATTATTGTTTTTATTTCGTATTTTAATATGCACCTAATTTGTTACTTTCTTTTTATAACGGGATCTGAATTCTTTCGCTTTGGCGAAAAAAACAAAACAAACAATTTTACTCATTCTCTTTTCAACTTCAACTAAAATAATTTACAACATATGTTACTTTGTTTTTGTAAAGGGATCTGAATTCTTTTGCTTTTGCTTGTGCAAAAAAACAAAACAAAAAATGTTACTCCTTCTTTTCTCGCTTCTCATAGCAGCGAGTGTGGAGGCCTTCTATAAGGCATTCTTTTGCAGTTACGTAAGAATAGTAAATAAATCAAAAAAAATTTTAAGCAGGCGATTTTTATTCAATCGCATAAAGCTGTTCTCTGGTATGAACACAGACTTGTATACTTGACTTGCTTTTTATAAATGAATAATTGTACGATGGTTTCTCTTTTATTTAAAAAAATAAAAAGAGTTCAAAAATTATTTAGTAAAAGTGCAATTTAGATGATGATTTTATTGCTAATAAAAAAGTATTAAAATAGCGAGGTTTATTTTATTTGTTTTGATCGTTTACACATCATTCAGTTCGTTCTGTACAATTAATAATTTTTTGGGCTTTAATTTTTGAAATTGAAAATATTTTAATAATATGCATACAAACATACATATTTTGGAATTTCATTTAATTAATTGTATTTATACATAATAATATATTGAATGAAAATTTATCGCAAAAATATTCAAAATTACCATAAACGCAAAGCAAAAATGTAATTTTAAAATAGGTTTAACTCTTAAGCAAACACCAAAGTGATTTTACTCAAACGAACCCCAGGGCCTGGCTGGGACTCATTGTATTTTATATGGAGCTTTTTGTGGCTATAGAAAAAACTCATACTAACGAACCCCAGGGCCTGGCTGGGACAACATTTATATGTATGGAGTTGTCTGGCTATAGCAGGAACATTTCGTTGTCAAATAGAATAATTTTTCGAACATAAGTAAAGAAAGGATTCTTATGTGTTGCGTATGCTTTTTGAAACGTTTCATTTTGATTTTATTTACTGCAGTGCATATATAATATGTCAAGGCCTGGCTAGGCCCTGGTGGATACAATATGCACAAAATTTTTATTTGGCCACGCCCACGGTGCTTAAATTTACACTTTTTTCTCATTTTCTTGTAAAAAACACTTTGATTGAGGAAAACAAGAAGTTTCGTTCTAATATATTTAATAATTATATTTAAAAAAAACTGGAAAAAGTCAAAAATGCCTTGCCAGGACTTGGTGTTCGCTTAAGGATTAGACGAGGCTCGAAACGAATTTAAAAATTCGCTAATTTCCACAAGGTTTAAAATAAGGGGTTTAAGGTAATATTCGCTTATGAATACAATTTTAGCGATTTATGCTTAAAACAGGTTTGAAATGATTTTTAAAATGTTTATGAATACGGCTGTTAACACTTATAATCTGTGATTTAAGAAAATTTCATTCATAAAGACTTGTGTGACCGAGTTGCTTATATTTTTGTCTTAAAAACTTTTGGATTTCTTTCGGTTCTGTTAAAGTCCTGTTAAGAAAAAAATCCTTTAAACGAAATAAAATAAACGCCTCTTTTTCAAAAAGAAAAATAAAAAACACGATTAGTTCATGCGAGAGTATGTATTTATGTAACCATCACTCTTTTGTACAAGTTCTTTCCAAGAATAGAGTTTTCTTGACAGGCTTAAATGAGTAAGTATTTGTCACTGCTTTGAAGCAGTGCTCCCCAAGAAGAGAGTTCTATTTTACTTCACAAACAACAAGCAGTTTATTGTTTTTTCGATTCTTTTTCCAAACAATTTTTGCTAATAAATTTTGCCTTTTTGATTTGATAATAAGGATGTTACGTTTTGTTTCTAACAATAGAAATTTTTCTTAGATTTTTATCAAGCATGATGAAAATATTAAACATTTTTTTCCTTATTTTTAAAACAAAATCGTCTATTTTGAAATTTTACGATTTTGTCATTTAGACATTTTTCTAGACTATCCATGTGGGATTGGGTCATTAGGGACAGAACGTACATTCTAGGGTAAACGGACGAATGGCAATTGGGAAAATATGACAAGGTAAATATGTGGCTGTGCTACGAAAATCAAAATATTACAACACATACATACGTTAATTTCATGAAGCAGTTTGATGTGTGGCCATGGCTCTAAAACACACCCATGTTATATTGAATTTCTACTCGCTCTTGAAAATTGAGGCTTTGGATATTTAAATTTTTTCTCTGGTCGCGTGAATTTCAAATCATCGAAAGTCGAATGAAGCTGATTTTTAGTAACTTTTGCTTTGAGATTTTAAACAATATTTTTCAAATTTCATTTATTGATCTGTTTTAATTTGAACAATTCTGTCCAAAATTTTAATTAAAGTAATAATTTAGATTTTTGAGTATACTTCGAATTTAATAGATTTATTTTTTATATTCCAAAAATGTGTTTGTTGCTTTAAATATGTTGTATAATATACATTATTCATTAGAATAACAATTTGTAGTTCATTTGAGATTTTACATAAATTCAGCCGTAAACCATACACAAAAAAAATTCTCCAAAATTGTTTACCAATTAAAACGTCAATCAAAAATAAAATCGATTTTAATCAGGGGCCTAATTCTGGCAGTCGTGATCGAGTACTTTCTCGATTCGAAAGACATTTTATTTGAGTCGATACTGAACGAATCGAAATTATTTTTATTGAAATTAGTGCTTTACAACACCGAAAAAATAATTCCGATTCGTTCTTTATTGTCTGAAATAATTAGATATTAAATTGCTTTGGAATCGAGAAAGTACTCGATCACGACTACAAGAATCAGGCACTAGTTTTCGAAAATGAAAACAACATTATTTAGTGTTTTGCTCACACAACCAGGAAAGATATCAATTTTTTTAATTGTTTGTGTAGACGAACACAACCCTTAATACCGTTCGTAACTATTTTCCAGAAAGAGCCGAAAATTATGTGCTCTAAAAAAAGAACAATTCTAGCAACGACTGCAGCATCTTGTGTGTGAATTGTGTAAAATTATTTTGCTGGCTTTTTGTTTTTTTCGTATGTTTTTTTTTGTTTTTGTAAAAAATGCTTGGCTTTTTTACCAGCCAAAAGAGCGCTAAGAACGACAGTAATAAATGAACATAACTGAGCTGAACGGAACGGAACACAATGAAGTTTGTGGTTGAAAAAAAACCGAACGGTATTAAATTTTCTCATCTTTTTGCTGAGTTGGATAAGAACAGTATTATTTTTGTGTTCGCAAGATGACAATCAGGGAAACGTTATTCTTTTAATAATTTACTACACAAACAATACTAGCGTTTGTGTTCTCCACAAATATACCGAATCGAACACTAAGAAGCGATGTTTAGTGTTTATTATCGACCACTAGCTTTATTTAAAAATTTAATGAAGTGAATTAAGCGTTTAATCAAGTGAAGTTAACGTTAATTCATAATATTTATTTGTTTTCTAGTCCAAATTTAACAAATTTTTTAATTTATACCACAAATTTTTTTTAAATGAAATCAATTTTTATTTTTTTATGTGTACAAAACAGAGATTTAAATTTTTGAGTTGCTTTGAAATATTTAAATTACTGACATGCATAGATAAAAGAAATACTTCTATCCAAGTTTTCTCCAAAAAGTAAAATTAATTAAAATAAAAATACAATTTTAAACAAGTAACTAAATAAATCCCCCTCTTAACATTCACTAATTATCATGTTATAAATTTAAACCCTTTTCTGCTTCGCTAGCCATGACCTTATAAAAGTTTCCCAATACTAATTTTGAAAACATTTAAATTGGAATAAAATTGAATACTCATTAGCGAAGGTCGTGAAACAATTTCTAAAATGTTTTAACGAACTTTATGCAAGAGAGAACGTGATATTTTCCGAATGAATTTGTACAAAATTACTAAAACTTTAATATAATTTCTACAAAAAACGAATAAATTGAATTTATAGTTGAAATTAAAGAAAAAAAAAAAAATACTCAAACAACTACAACAGCGAAAAAGCAAAAACAAAGAAATCGAAACTTTATAAATAAATATGCACAATAGCAATTAAATAAATGAACAAATGAAATATTTTATTTGAAAATTACTACAGTTATTGTTTCGCACTTTTAGCTGCAATGAATACAGAGCGCGCCATTGTAGCAGAAAACAATAACAAAAAAAAATTTATTTCAATGATTTGTAGCATGCAGTAATTCAATGTAGATTCATTAACACACAAATACTTACACATAAACACCCACACACTCAAATGCTTTTAAAGTTAAATAAAATGAACCAATTTGCTTGAATAGTCCAGGGAAATAACAAGCAAATACAACAAATAATTTTTTGCTATTTTTTGTTTTCATTCATTTTTTTTTTGTTAAACAAACTTTAACTATGAAACGCCCAAATTTTTTACACCAACAAACAAGATATTTATATAAAATATTAAAAAACAAAAAAGGAAAAATATACATTTAAATTTTTAAGTGAATAATTTATGACCATTTTTAAAAGCTTGGTCACAACAGATGTATTCAAGCGCTTCAAATACAAAACATGTGGTAGTCGGGCGAAAAAAAATCTAAATAAAATTCATGATAAAAATACTATTTTCACAGCCGAAATATACTTTAAACACACAAAAAAAAAAATCCATATCATAAAGTTAAATGCAAAAATCATATTTATATAAAATAAAAAATATTACACTGATGGCTAGAAAAATACAAACAGATTTTAATCTAAAGGTTCGTGGTGGTTTCGTTTGGCAGCTGATCTTAAAATTTATTTTAGTTACTACACAGAAAGAAAAAATCGTACTACATTTAAGCATTTTCCACTTACTTTTAGTACTAGTCGTACTTAAAAATTTTAGTACGAAAAAGACAAAAAAGTACTTAAAACAATTAAAAACTGGATTATTTTCGAAAACCATTGCATTTTATATGCGTGCATACGGGTGCGTTTGAAAAAGTTTGTCGTAGAAACAAGAACAACACTACAAAATTAGGTTAAAAACGATCTGCTTGTTTTGAGTAGAAACAACAACAACACTGCAAACGAAAAACATACATTATTTCCATTTTAAAAAATTAAAATAAAAGGCAAAAGATTCCCGAATTCTATTTTTTCTTTTTTTTTTTTTAAATACAAAACCCATATCGGGCATAATGCTGATGATGTCTTATAATTGTGAGTTCTTCTGAAAACAAACGGATACAACAACAGAGGTGAAATGGGCCATATGTGTAAACGGGTAAGTAAATAATAATATTCTCTGTCTCTCTCTCTCTCTCTGAATTCTCTGAATTCGGGTTTAAAACAGCTTAAAAATTCTTGAATTAAACACAGTTTTGAGATAAATGTTTCGGAATATTTTTAGTACGTTCTTGAATCAAGCATTCTGTACTGGATTTGAGGAAATCCGTAATAAGCGTTTTTTGACATCGCTTCAACTTGATTTAAGTGCGGATAGATTGATTTTTCTTTTCGAGGTATCGCTTCATTGATTTCAAAATTCATAGTACTTGTCTATTTGTTAAGAAAAAATATTGTAGTATTAGTACACAGAAAAAATTATTGGCGAATTATTTTCAAACAAACGCTTGTTTGAAAATTTTTCTGATTTCTACAAATTTTTTTACCGATTTAATTAATATTTTTGTTTGATTTTTATTTAACCAACAAAAATGTGGACAACTATTCGAAAATATAATATACGCGTTATTGGTTTCAAGTTTTCATAATTTTGTATGAAAAATTTAACGCTCCTTAATAATGTCGTTTTTTTGCTTTTTTTTATTTGATCGTAAGCAACACTTCTTTATGTGAAATATAAGAACCACAAAAAACAACAAAAACAATAGCAGGTAAAAAAAACGTTTCACTCTTTTTAAACAACAGAAACAACAACAAGATTATAAGAAACAAAATCAGTTTTTGGTTGGTTTCAAAGTTGGTAAAAAAAACGAAATCCCGTATTAAATTTGTTCAAACTGTTTACTTAAATACATCAAATACAAAAATAGAATGATGACGAAAAACATGTTGAGCGGGTCTGCCGCCGTTTTTGGTTACATGTCTTCTTCATTAGCAAAGGAAAGGATGCAGCAACAAAGACTGCGTTCAAAAATTATTCCAACAAATAAATGTGTCTCAAAGCCAGCCGGACGCTCTGCTCTGCTTCATCTTCTCCAACAGTGATTGCTTGTGTGCGCGTCATTGCTTGTGCAAAAACTTTTTTGTTTGATTCAGCAAAATTATTTGTTTGAAATTTACATATGAATTTCAGTAAACTTTTTGTTTGATTCAGTTAAATTATTTGTTTGAAAAAATCAGTATTTTTTTCTCAATAAACAAAATGCAAATAAATTGTTTGAATATGCGAATTTGTTTATAGGACCGATTTCAGACAAAAATTTGTTTGATTCTACAAATTTTTTGTTGGAATTGGAAAAATAATTTTTTCTGTGTAAGTGATGCCAACTTATCAATTTAAATCTTTTTATCCCGTTTTTTATATGTCATCACGCATGTAAAGTCCCAAGAGTTGTTATCACTGGTATCAGTTGTTAAACTTTAATGTAGAGGGGTTTTTAGAATAATTTAGGGAAATTTTTTAAATTACTTGAACAATATAATTTTATTCTAAATAATGGCGTTTGTTACATCCTCTTGTGGAAACTTGAGATTGAGCGACAAAAGAACTGCTCTTTTTTGTGGCCAAGAAAGAACCAAGCCATTTTCGTATGCCCCGGTCTAAAGCGAAGTCTTTTCTAGTGAAACCGTTCCGCATAGATTGGAACAAATAAGAGTCGGACGGGACAAGGTTGAAACAAAATAGCAGGTGAGGCAAAAGTTCCCAACCCCAACTTTCAAATGGACCGATTATGAAGGACGACCGAACTTTATTTAAGTTGCCTCATTCATATTTGGTTGCTCTGTAGATTTTTAAAGTAAAAAGGCGGCAAAAGCTAGAAACTAGTACGGTGTGTTTAGTTTTAAACTCTTAATTTTTTATGGTTCAAAGAAAGGGATAAAATTACCACAGCGTAAGTAGTAGGGCATTAAATGGAATTGAATACACAAACAACCAAAGAAAAAACATTTTTCTATTAGGTTATCTCCAACAACGCTTCTTTTAAAGAAAATTTGTACACATATTATGGTTAATTTAACAATATTTTTCTTTCAAATCTATATTGCTTCTAAATGGGAACTCGTCATAAAAATAGCATGCCTTCCGAAATAACCACTATATTTTTTTGATCCGCTGACGTCAAAAATTAGTAAGTTTTTAAAAAATTTTTTTTTTCTAAATTTGAGATTTGAGGCTGCTCCATACATCTTGTCGTAACTTTGAAACGACGTACTCGATTTTGCTATGCAATCAGTCAAATAATTATAAATAACGCCAGATTTAAGTCTTTTAAATATCATTTTTAAATTTAGGCATTAGTTTTGGAGTTATTAAGGCACAAGTGGAAACAAATTTTATTTTTTTTTTTGTTTAATTATAAAATTTTTTAACTCTAGAAATTCATACAAAATCCAAATCAACAAATACTTCCCAGTTTTAGAACAATTTTTGTCGTTTACATCGATGAAACATATTCCGCTGCATTTATTTTTAAACTTAAAATATGTAGAAGTATCGCTAAACTTCCCGCAAGTTAGGTGTTGTTGACACAAAGATCGACGTTTATTATGCAAAAATGTTTGTATACTTTGTTTCATCCAATGAAATATATTAAACTTAATAAAGCGTAATGCCGGCTGGTAACCCCCAAAAGGCCAGATACACAAGTTATTACAGACACAAACCATGTGAGTTCCGCATTTTTAGGTTTTTCACCTGGTAAATTGGTAATTTTACGCAAAATGCGAACTGTTGCACACTTGCAAATTTTTGCAAATGTCCTTCTATTTTATGCAAAATTTGATTTAAATTGTAAACTTTACTTTAAATTCCAGAATTTTGTAAAACTTTCTAAAAATAAAATTGTAAAATTTTACAACAAAATAAACACATGCAAAATTTTCATAAAACTTTGTAATAATTGCAAATATTTTCTAAAATTTTGGGAAATCTTTCCAAAACAAAAAAAAAAAAAAAAAAAACAAGTAAGAAAGTATAGTCGGTCAAGCCCGACCAAATGATACCCTAAACCACAGCATTTAATAACACATCATGCTTATCATGCTTATATTAATATGGATTTGTCTATGTTTATAAACTTCATTCAAATCGGTTTGTGAGAGGCAGAAATTACCCCCTTCCTCCCCTTGAGGTCATATTTTTGAAAAACTGTATAGCTTATGTGTCCATATGGATAGGGATCTATCAATTTTTTTAATTTCATTAAAATCGGTTTGAGAGGCAGAAATTTCCCCTATCTCCCCTCGTGGTCCTATTTTCTTAAAAATGCATAGCTTATGTGTCTGTACAAATATTGATCTATCTATGTTTTAAATTTTATTAAAATCGGTTTGATGGTTTATGAGAGGAATAAATTGCCCCCTCTCTGCTCTCGTGGTCCTACGATTCAGCCCATTTTCAATTGACCCAAATTTTTATCAAATTATCTTCAAAATTGCGACCTGTACTTTACGCACAAGGTTACATGGACAGCCAAGAAAGTAATTCTAAGTCGATCGGTATACTTTAAGGTGGGTCTAGGACCAATATTTTAAGGCGTTACACACATCAGCACAAATGCATAATACCCTCTCCACAATTGTGGTGTGGGTACAAATATTTGAATATTATGTGTTTTGATGGAATTCTGCAGCTCTTTAGTATTTTGTTTTTTTTTTATACCTATAACTTTCTCCCCTACTGTTAATATTTTTATTACAGTTCGCCGAGCGTATGAGTAATATTTTATTAACACCATTATTATTAGCTTATGATTTCAGAATAAAACGAGATATTGGAAATTACCACACATAAAATGGGAATTTAAAAAAGTGCATTCAAAATTGTTGGAAAAAACATTTATTTTATATTTTTGTGGTGTCAAATACTTATCATGTTGAATGGAAAGAACATTTTTTTTTAAAGAGAATGAAAGATAATAAAATAAGTCAAAGTTACTGGTTTATAATTTGAATACAATTAACATAAAAATTCTTTTGAAGGTGTTAGTTATTGCTTTTAAAAGTGGGAATTTCGAGTTTTAATTTTATTAATTTTATAACCGAGTTCAGTTATAACTAGGGATGCCAGTTCCGAAATCCGAATACCGAAAGCCCGGGATTGTTCTATAAAATTTAAGTCCCGAATCCCGGGATTTTTACATACAAATCATAAGATTTAAGGTTAAGTAAAAATGTGCTAATTTTTTTTTTATCAAATACTACTATATTTAAATAAACGTGAATCACCCTGTTGAAAATAACTTCAAAAAATTTATAATTAATCACACTGGCGATTAATCTAATTTTAAACTGGTTACTAAAAGAAGTCACAAGTGAATAAATGTTACATGCAATGCATTTTGTACCACAAAAAACAAAATGAGAAGATAAAGTTCGGTGTGGTTTGCAAGTTGTGCAAAAAAGGTGTTAAAAACGTTAGAGAGTTCTACCAAAGGTCTTTTGACACATATTTCTTAAAGTTTATTTTATTAGATTATTACTTGCATATATTACTATCTGTGGCATTTTGACAAAACATCTTAAGTCAAATTAAAAACGTTGAAAAAAATGTTCTTGATCATGCGAATTTTCACTTAAAAAATATTTTTGTTTACGTTTTTAAAATTTTGTATTATTAACGAAGTTTTTCTTTAATTTAGGTTTATTTTATTATTTGATTAAAATCATTTTTCACCGAGATTTTTTTAAAAACTTCTTTGCTATCTCATCTCGACTTCAGATGTTTTGTCAAAATGTCACAGATATATTTGAGATAAAATAAATTAAATATTGTCATAAAGCATATATGTAGCAGAAGTGTTGAATGCGAACATTGGTTTCATTGGCAGCATATGTTTGCAATTAAAGAAGGTATGCATTATCAGACGTCATAAGTTTGTTGTAGAAGCTTTTTATTTTAAAATATATACTTGGTCCCATTTGGCGTCCCTTTTTATAACAAATTATTACTTTAATTTCCACTTAACGATATGTTTCTGACAGTAATAACTGATAGTTAATTTTAACTGAACTTGATGTAATTGGCCATAAATATAAATATTAGTTGGACAGAATCAGTCGTAATATTTCCGAAACCCATCGCTATTTTGAAACAAACTAACTTTGAATGATTATAACGTTACCAAAACTAACGATCGGGTAGTAATTTAATCCTTGTTTTAAACTTAAACCATACCAGAAACCTAAATATGGTTGTCCCAACAAAATTTAAGATAAAAAAAAAAAAATAAGTAGAGTCGAAGAACCTTCATTTGATAAGGTATCCTCGTGTTAACTGATGTGTGTGGTACCATATCTAGCCTGAAGCCGTGTGATATCTCAGTAGGTCATGTAGTTAGGACCCAGATGTATCACCAAGGTAACATTATGTGTAGTTGTCCAGGAATCTTTTTTGTCCTGACAACCAGAAAGAAGGTGGAAGATCGTTTCTTCTTATTTCCTGTCATTTCCCAAGGGAAAGGGAACTAATACCAAATTTGTCACTTGACAGTTCCAAAGTGCTAGGGGCCGGTTCTAGTTCTAACACTTTATATGAAGGGGACTTGTCACGTTAACATGGCGATGTCCTAGGTGGATGTTAGCTGGAACCTAGCTGACACTTTGCAACAGGTCACTGAAATAACCAAAACGAACACATTCAATTTCGGTTTAATTAATGTCTGTTGCAGACATTGGCCCATTTGAACCAGTAATAGAACATGAGATAATCAGCCACTACCCCCTCAAAATCCAGGCCCATCTCCTTTTGTTTAAATTACCTTTCCACTAGAGTAATTATACTTTTAACACATTATCACAGTGTTACAAAGTTGAATGAAATAGAAAAACCTGGGACCGGATATTATTTTTCTTGTAGGGCTTGTCGACTAAAACAAGATTCCAATAGTGAAATATACCGGACACCTCCAAAATCCGGATTTACGGGTAAAAAACCGGGTTTTGTGCCTTTGCGCACTTATAAGCCTGTAATTTTGTTGATAATGATCCGATTTTCAATTTCTTACTAGATTTGGAAAGAAGAAACTGAGATCTTTCGAACAATGTATAATTTATTGAGGAAAACTGGAGAAATTTGGATGTTATTGTCGAGCAAACACAAATTTTGTAGATTTTTCAAAAAAATTTCAAATTTAGTGACGTTTTTATACATTATTTTCTTAAGAAACTATAATACTATTGAGTTTATTCAAAAAGTACGTTTATTAACGATTACAACGCATATTTGGGTTTAAAAATAGATAAGTGATTGACTCAGTTATTTAACTTTTCATGAAAATAAACTTTTAAACATTTTATAAAAATGTTATTAATCAATTAATCAATGTTATCCTAAACACAAAAAAAATTTGTAATGAGAGTTTAAGTCATTCAAAAATATTGTTTTTTTTCGTGTTCTTTTTACGCACTTTCTTTAAAATTACAAATCACTGTTAGCCTAAACACAAATTAGATTTACAAAAAATATTAGTAATGAGAGCTTTACTCATGTAAAATTATTGTTTTTTTTTTTAATATGACGTTTTGTTAATGTCTTCTTTTTCACTTTGAATCTGTGTATTAAAAAAAAAACGTTTGCAATTTAATAAAAATCGTGTGCAATTTAAATTAAAATTGTATACAAAATGTGTGACAATTGTAACAAATTTTTGGCTTATTTACTGATATCAGTCACCGGCGTGATTTTAAAAACAAAACAGTTTTAAAACACGCAAAAACATTAAGTACGCAAATGTTGTAACTGTTACAAAACCGATACCTGTAAGTAATGATCTACCGACAACGAGCAAATCTGTCGATATAACATAAAAAGATTTTGAACAAAGAAAGTTCCTTCCATCCAGGTCTACAACAACGGAGCGGCATATTTTGTCAAATGCTGATTTCTACGATCTTGTTCGCGAATTACACTTGTCAAAGCGGCAATCTGAAGTTCTTTGGTCGCGATTAAAGCAGTAGAATTTTGTGGAAAAGGATTTCGTTATAACGTCTAGTAGAACAAGTTACCGGACTTGGTTACTTGAAGAAAGATTTAAGACTATTTCCAATGACAGTGATCTCGTGTATTGCGTTGATGTACCGAAACTATTTTCGGCATTAAATCACAATTATAATGCAGATGAATGGCGACTTTTTATTGATGGTTCATTTAAAAGTAAATTTTCTTATAAAAATTTATGACTTTATTTTTTATTTATTTAAGATTTGTAATGTAATATGTCGTGCGCCGAATCGTTATGATCGCAAACTATGGCCATCTCGCGAGTCACATAGAAAAGGCAGCAAAAACATTTTAAATTACCAATTAGTTAAAGTTAAGGACGTTATTATGGCACCACTGCATCTTAAACTGGGATACATGAAACAATTTGTAAAAAATAAGATGTAAACGGCGATGCTTTTTGTCATCTTTGTCATAATTTTAATTTAAATTGCACACGATTTTTATTAAATTGCAAACGTTTTTTTAAATACACAGATTCAAAGTGAAAAAGAAGACATTAACAAAACGTCATATTAAAAAAAACAATAATTTTACATGAGTAAAGCTCTCGAAAAAAAACAATATTTTTGAATGACTTAAACTCTCATTACAAATTGTGTTTAGGATAACATTGATTAATTGATTAATAAAATTTTTATAAAATGTTTAAAAGTTTATTTTCATGAAAAGTTAAATAACTCAGTCAATTACTTATCTATTTTTAAACCCAAATATGCGTTGTAATCGTTAATAAACGTACTTTTTGAATAAACTCAATAGTATTATAGTTTCTTAAGAAAATAATGTATAAAAACGTCACTAAATTTGAAATTTTTTTGAAAAATCTACAAAATTTGTGTTTGCTCGACAATAACATCCAAATTTCTCCAGTTTTCTTAAATAAATTATACATTGTTCGAAAGATCTCAGTTTCTTCTTTCCAAATCTAGTAAGAAATTGAAAATCGGATCATTATCAACAAAATTGCAGGCTTATAAGTGCGCAAAGGCACAAAAACCGGTTTTTTACCCGTAAATCCGGATTTTGGAGGTGTCCGGTATATTTCACTATTGGAATCTTATTTTACTCGACAAGCCCTACAAGAAAAATGATATCCGGTCCCAGGTTTTTTGGACTGTCTCACCGTGTTATCACCAGTTGAGTGATATGTCAGGTTTTCGCTTATCACAATTCGTTCCTTTTTATTAAAATATTCTGTTCACTGGTCACGAATTAGTGCTTTAATAATAATTGAAACAAATTTCCCACAGGTTAAAGCTTTGGTCGACATTTACTTCTTTAAAGTATATTTGAAACATAATTTTAAATAATTTTTTTATTAACTGCCTGTTTATTTTAAATAAAAAATTACATTGTAAAAAATAATTAATATAAAAACAATAATAATTTTACATGTAGAGCGTAAAAGCAATTCGAACGGCAAAAAAGTACATGCAAAGAATTTTTTTTTAACTATTTAACGAATATTATATTCAATAAAATAAAATTCCTTGTAATTTTTATTATAATAAAATAATTTTAACAAAATTCCAAGTGTATTTAAATCCGCTTGCACGAAATAAAAGTACCCTGTTAAACGATTCTTTGTATAAATATAATCAAAAATTGTGTTATTACCCAATAAAACGTTTTATTGTTTTGCGATGCACTAATGGCACATTTAAAAATCTAAGCGCGTAATTATGCACTACGCAATAAGACATACAGAGATGAAGTAAAGTAAGTGATCGAACTCTAAATACATTTTATAAAAATAAAAAATAAATAAATTCAAGTGCCACGGCATTTCCTTACTACGAAGCAGTTTTGTAAGGGAGAATACTAAAAAACAACTGTAAAAAACATTCAGTGGTAAATCTAATAGCTGCACTCACCAGTTTTAATATGCGTTGAATAAAGCGCTTGTTGTGCCAAAAATGTGTTGCTTCAAAGTGGGTTAGGTTAGGTTAGAGTGGCCGGTCACAAAGACCCCGCATAGACCAAATGGGTCCCTAGCGTTACCACATTGTACGATAGCCCGCAGAAGAAAGTCAGTAAAAAGGTGAGTCAGATGTGATGGTACCCAGAGTACCCCTCACTCATTAACCCAATTCCAGAGATTTCCCCGAGATCTTGGAGATAATGATCTCCCAGACAGTTCGCCCTGGAGCACACGAGTGCCGGACAGTAGCATAGCAAGTGCTCTACCGTCTCCTTTTCCCCTGGTACCCCACAAAATCTACAATTGTCGCTATTTAACCGCCCCGCCCTACGGGCGTATGCCGCAGTTCAACAATGACCCGTCATAAAACCTATCAGAAGTCTACAGTCCCTTCTCGATAGCGACAGAAGAATTCTCGTCGACCTTGGATCGTAGGATCCCCACATAACCTTGGAACCCTGCACGTTCTTGTGTTTTCCTAAAACGCCTCTTATCTCCTCCGTATAGCAGAGTCCGTATCTCTCCTTATATTCTGAATTGGAGCCGGGATGGCCATCGTCCTATCGTGGGAGCTTCAAAGTGGGAACTCACCATATAAAATTCATGCCTTCCGTAATCGAGATAGTAAGTGAAACTCTTACATTTCTCCCTTACAAACCTGCTTCGCTCGAAGCACAATTTCTTATTCGATCGGCTTAAATCGGCTTTTTTAATTTTGCTTATCAAATATCGAACAAACCTGTTAACTTGGTATGATAAATCGGTTATTTTAAAAATGTGTAATTAATATATGTTTTCCTTACTACTGTTTTAAATATACCCGTAATTTTAGTAATTTTCTGTAATATTGGGCAACCATAACCCTTTAATGGAGAATGTCAAAGCAAACTGTTACAATGTCAAATAACAACATCATATAAAAAAGTGTGTTTCTGTTTAAAAATTCCAAGTCAAACCTATGTATGTGTGTATGTATTTTGTTGGTTCCTTACTTTACCTATAAGTTAAGTACTTCGCATTTGAATATTCGTACTTGAATCAAGAATTCTGTACTTGATTTAAGGAAATCCGTACTTACCGTACTATTGACACCGCTTCGGCTTGATTTAAGTACGGATAGATTTATGTGTTTTTCCAGTGTAATATTGAATACTCAAAACATGAACAAATCCCGAAGAGTAGTAAAAATTAACAAAATTGGCCTAACATAAGTCGAGTTATTGACAATTAACTATCGGGTGTTTGTTTTAAAGTTACACAAGTTTTGATCATAATTAACAAAGAAATATATTTTTAATATAAATGAAACGGGCTTTAAAGGATAGAAAACTGTATTACATTAAGGTTTTTAATCCAAATTTTTTAATATTTTGAATTAGGCTTTAGTTCATCAAATTTAATTTTCATTCAAGTATTTTTATGAAGAAAGGAATTTTACAACATGAAAATTAATTAAAACTGTTATTGATAATCTTTCATTCTTGACCGTTGACAGGGCTCGAACCCTGGCCAGCAGGTTACCCTGACATGTTTTGATCGCAACCACTTGATCTCCTCAGTGGGATTTGCCGTCTTACACACTCGCAGCCATCGACGACTGCTGACGTCAATAGTCAAACATCAATCCTTAAACCAAATTGTATTTGAACCTTTGGTAGATCGAAATATGCTTTTTTTTAATGATTATCCATTTTAAATGATTTGACGTGTTTTTTAACGTTTAAATATGACTTCGGTATTGTGGCCGCCAAGGCTGCCCCCTACAAGGCGCAATCTGGAACACCAAACTTTTGCTGCCGTATTTCACCAATAACTCTTCGAATGTTGATTGCCAGATTTTCAATTGTCTTTGGCTTATCGACGTATGCAAGAGGCTTTACATGACTCCAAAGAAAATAATCCAATGGAGTTCAATCACACAGTCCTGGTGACCAATAAATTGGACCATTACGTGAAATTATTCTTTCAACAAAAGTTTCTTTGCGTAAATCAACTGTAGTGCGCACTGCATGGCATGTGGCTGTTCTGTTGAACCCAGGGCTTTGGAGTCGGAGTTGAGGGTTTTGTACCGAAGTCGGAGTCGCAGTACCCACAAAAACTTGCCACTCCGACTTCAACATTTTTCTGCAAAAAAATTTTCTAATATCGTCAAATACGTCAAAATAAAATAAAATTATAAAGTTAGAAAATAAGGACCAGTCATCCTATAGAGACCCTCACAAAATTAACCGATCCTGTCTTTTATTACACCTGGCTCTCGTCCCCTACAACTGTCTGAATTCAGGATTTTGGTCAGCCCAAAAATGCTTAATACAGTACTTTTCGCTTATAGTCCATTCCGCTTAAAGGCCAAACGGATATAAGCCAAAACTGTCCTATTCACACGCAGATTTTTTCGAATTTCATACAAATTATTTGTTCTAAGGTCCATTTCGCTTGTAGTCCATTTTCGTTTAAAAGCCACATTTTCTTAGCATGCGTATATAGTTCTGTGGCATTTTGACAAAACATCTTAAGTCGAGATAAGATAGCAAAAAAGTTTTTAAAAAAATCTCGGTGAAAAAATGATTTTAATCAAATAATAAAATAAACCAAAATTAATGAAAAACTTCGTTAATAATACAAAATTTTAAAAACGTAAACATATTTGTTTTTTAAATGAAAATTCGCATGATTAACAACATTTTTTTGAACTTTTTAAATTTGACTTAAGATGTTTTGTCAAAATGCCACAGAGTTATTCTTGCAAAAATTTTCGCTTATAGTCCACTCTGTTTTCTAACATTTTTATAATCAACTGGCAACAGTCAAACTTCATAGAAAAAAACGCTAATAAAAATATTAGAGTTTTTTCATATAGACTTTGACGTTTGGTATAACAAAAAATTGTCAGGTAAAAATCCTATGAATTTGATATTTATGTTGTGTTACGTTACAGCTATTACACACCAAAAATGTTACAGTAACAGTTTAGTGAGAAAAACATGTTTGTTTCTATTTATGGTATTTTTGTTTCAATTCTCACATTTCAATCGAAAAGTTTCTCAACGCGGGAGTTACAGAACATGGGCACAGAGTACCAAAGTTGCCAAAAATGGAGAAAATTTCGATCCGAATCGATACGCAGAATAGGGGTCAATATGTATATAGCCCAAAATGTGGATTATACTAGGTTTCACTTAGTATCCACAAAATGGCTTTAAAAAAAAAATCGGTAATAGTCCAAATTCGCTTATAGTCCACAAAAGTTGTGCAACTATAGTTGTGGACTATAAGCGAAAAGTACTGTATTTGTTTGGTTTTAAAAATCAGCAAAAATAAGATATTATTTTACCCAGCGCCCACACAAATATGCTTCCAGAATAAAGCCTTTGAAGCGATAGCGCCTAAGCCATAGGATCTATTTATATTCTATGATAAAGGGTATAAAGCATTCGGCACAGCTGAATAAAGCACTTATGCTTGTTTTATTGCACATTTATTTAACTGTTAAATGAATTTCATGCTCAATTGTCAACATTTATAATAAAATATCAGAAAACCATGACAAAAAGCAGCAAAAAAAATTTTATATACAAACTAATGATATTTTATTTATATAAATTTACGCAAATGAACAAACACTATTGAAGTAAAACAAAAAAGACCACAAAAACCATAAATTTATTGTTTCTTTTGTCACTTCATTTTTAACACATTTCTATTGTGTTTTAACACCCAGATATTGAAGCTTTCTCTCTCTCCTACTTTAACGACCATTTCAATTTATTGCTGGTAACATTGTTAGAAGGACAAAAGGAAGTAAAAGCATCTGTATGGTAACCATTATAATCATTAATTTAGCTTTGCTCTAAGTATATTCTCTTGGGGAGCCAAGTCAACATCAAGCCAAAAAAAAAAAAAAAACACCAAAGAACTCCCTTAGTATAAAGTGAAAACCAAAGGAAGATGTGGCTAAAGAAAGTTCCCTTCACTGGTACTTGGTAGAGGGAAAATGTATGGCTTTCGCTAGATTAAAAAAACCATTTTTTACTTCTTGAAACGAGGGAAGAGCCACAAAACCCTTTTTTTGTTTGTTTTGTATTCATCCCTCAGTTTGGGTATTGTTGAATAATGTTAAATGAGCTCATTAGCTGGAAATGCAACAGATAGAAAAAAATGTATATATGTACATTTAAAATAACTAAGTATATATGAAAAATTCAAGATAAAAAGTTCTTAATTTGCTTAATATTAACGTTTCCATGAATTTTCTTAAAATTAATATTTTTTATATAAAAGGGATTTTATTCCCATCTAAGTGGTACCCTTTATAAACAACCTTGCAGATAACGAGACTAGTCCATACATGCATGTGAAGAGTAGTCCATAAAGGAGTAGGAGTACTTCAAAACTACTTCAAATACATGCGTAAAAGGTGGTCCATTTAACATTACTAATCCATGGAGTACTGAAGTGGGTTAGTTTTAAAAGTACTCCATGTAACTACAGTATGGAGTACACTAAATGGGTAGTTTAAGCATTTTTCTTTTTCATATTTTTACCAATCGCCTTTTATGGTGTGTACCGTAGTCTATTATTGCTTTTATTAAATATATTGACTTGGTATTTTTAATTTTTTTACCTTTTACCTTTTCCACAAATTTCACAAACTTTCACTTTTTAATAAACAATTCATAATGGACACCATCAGGGCTACCAATGTGTAATACTGTAAACTATAGAAAAGTATACATCATGCAGTTGTTGGCAGCACTGCATGTAAATTTCTTATAACATGGTCCATACTACAGTACATTGGGCCATGTTGTTAGTAGTCCATTTAAGCCACAATGGACCACGTAGTCCAATATTATCTGTAGGGAAATGACAGGATAAATTGCTAAATGGATTTTTTATGCTGTTTATACCCACAACATAATAGTGGATATGGTAACGTGCGTTTGTGCTTAAGTGTGTAACACATAAAAATAATGGTTATTGGCTGTCTGAGTCTGGCTGGTTGGTTGTCTCTCCATGTTAACTTGAGCGCAAAGTACAGTTCGCAATTTTTAAGATAATTTAATGAATTTCGGTATTTAAGTTAACATTATTGCGAGGAATTTCACATGGCTCCCATACAAACTTCTTTTCCTAATAGTCTTTGTGCCCATTAACTATCTTCTCATGTTGGTATTTAGATTAAATTAGCCCCCAAAATTTCTGATAGCAAAATAAATCGTCTTACCAAACTTTTTCAATATCGGCCCCCATTTGACCATAGCTTCCATACAAATAGATTTAAATGCAATTACTTCCTTATAAATTTCGGTATTGATAAGAAATTCGGCGACGGAAATTTTTATACTAGTTACTATGTCATGGCAAACTTTTGTACTGGTATGTCAAGTATTGACCACAAGTCCCATATGAACTCTCCTCAAAAATCACTTTGAGATGAAAAAATGCCATACAGATGTTTATATGTAGATGATATGTGACACAAAGAACTCTTATATGAATCTTAACCTCATAATATAATTTTGTTCTGGCTGGTTCATGGGTCCTAAAAAGGGTCCACTTGCAAAAGTTTGTATCTAAATACTGTGGAGTAGGATATATTTAAGTCAGGGCTTGACCTCCCCTCGAGTGTTGTAGGGATCATCTAAAATACATACAAATACAGGTCATTCCTGGATCCGAAAGGGGAAAATTTACCTATCCTGCCTCATTTATTTAATTAACCTTGGCGCTTCCATTCTTAGTAATCTCAAATGTATTAAAATCAAGTGAGTGCTACCAAACTTTCAAAAGACAGAGTTCCTTGGGGTCCTATGGCCTTTATTGAGTTCGAAGAAGTGAGTTACACAGAAAGAAAACCACTCGGTTATAATTAAATGTTTTTTAACTTACTTTCAGTACGAGTCGTTATCAAAAATTCAAGTAAGAATAAGACTCAAATATACTTTAATCAATCGTAAATGGGATTACTTTCGAAAATCTATACGGGAATTTCTTAAAATAAGTACAGAATTCTTAAACTAAGTAAAACAAGTTAGAGCGCTATATTCGGCTGTGCCGAATCTTTGATACCCTCCACCGACAGTTCGAATGTTTAAGGAGTAATATTGGTATGATGTTATTATTATCTTAAACTGTGACGATTTGTTATTAATTATGGTTTTAGGCGACTAAACTGTTTTCCGGTAGTAGGGATATATGGCGCCTAGGGTAAATTATGGACCGATCATCACGAAATTTCACAGTGTTATTTCTAGTCCTAAAAAAACTGTGAGGTACCAAATTTTGTTACGCTAGCGTTCTTTTTTACGGTTTTAGGCGTACTAAACTGTTTTCCGGGAGTAGTGTTTATATGGGGCTTAGGGTAAATTATGAACGGATCTTCACGAAATTTAACAGCGTGATTTCCAGTCAAATAAAACAAATTTTTGCAAAATCTTATCTCATTATGTGCCTTGTTCCAGCATTTATGCTATTTTTTGTAACAAAATTATAAATTTTTTTAGGTGGTGGTTCCACATTTTGATTCATAGCTCTGGTCCTACTGAACCGATTTTGCTGGATTTCAATCCCAAACTGCTTAGGATAACTACAAGCAATTTGGCACCAAGTTTTTTCATTTCTTTTGAGTTGTTCGAAAGTGAGCGTGTTTTTAACAGACGGACAGACGGACATGGCTAAATCGACTTAGAATTGCTCAAGGACCCAGAATATATATACTTGATGGGGTCTGAGATGAATAATAAAAAAGTTTCACACGGAATGACAAACTTAATATACCTTCTTCACAACTAATTGTGGTGGAGGGTATAAAAATATTCAACTTTTCGTTGCAAGGGCCACTCTGACAGTCAAATTACAAAGTGAGCGTTTGAATCTCATCTAACTTATTAAAGTTTGTTACAGACGCTACAGCAACATCACACAAGTAGCTAAAAAAACAATTTGCTTGTTGTGTGTAGAAACAGCAAAAACAACAGAACAAGAAGAAAATTTATTTTTTACATTCTTAAAAAGTAAAATTGAGAACTTTTGATTCTCATATAGTTTATCTTTTCAGTTATATATTTACATTAAGTTTTTAAAATAAAGACCAAATCGGGAATGATGCTGGTGTTAAATAATTGAAATTCTGTAAGGTGTAAAACGGAGAAGTAAATCAATCATAGTAAAATTTTTCTTCTAATTTCAAGTACGAATTCGGGAATCAAGCGCACTTTGAGATTGGTTCAATATTGGTTTTACTTAAATCAATCTCATTTTCCGATTATTTCAAGTACGAGTTTGAGGTTGAATAAGGATAATTTAAATATTTCGCGATTGAAAATCCGTACTTGAATCAATCTTCCTGTACTTGATTCAAGAAAATCAGTACTCACAGTAATATTAATACCGGATTGATTTGAGTACGGAAGGATTGATTTTTCTTTTGAGTGTACTGCTACTTAACTGAAGTGCTACGGGAGTCAGCAGCTCCCACCAACACGGCACCGGTCGATAGTATGCTTCTTGTTAGAAATGCTTGCTGTCTTTAAGGATGATTGTCTTTGCAGAAGATTGGTTTACAGTAAGTTGATCACCGTCCGTTGGCGGAGTGCCTTTTTCAAGGCATGAGCTCCCAAAATGGTTCGAAAAAGATAATTTTTATTGACGAAGTGATATTAGCGGAGAGCACGTAGTGGTTGTGATTTAAAGCCAAAGTCGCGGGTGGGGTTACATTCACTTGAAAGATTGATTTTTCACACTTGTGGGAAAGTTAGGTCTGTGGAAAGCTCTAGGTACTGTTGCTATTCAACAAAGCTACTAAGATTCCCGAAGATCAATCGAACAAGGGGAGGATATATAATTTTCGGTGGATTTTAAACTCGAATTGCAACCTGTTGTTGCAAATGATACTTCACTCAAACAGGGGCATTTGGTAAAGGCTTAATATTAACACACCGAGTGTTTGAGAAAACCATCACATTTACATTTTACCTGCGTCCTCGATGCTGTGGGGCAGAAGGCAATAAGCCACCATAAGAGAGGTATTATGTGGGGCTTACAAGGACGGTTGGAGGATTTAGATCATGCCGATGATATGTTTGCCTAGCGCGTTATTCTCAGAGATGCAGTCGTAAATTTTCGCCATCAGTGACATCGCAAAATTGGTTGGGCTGAAGATTAATATACCCAAAACAAAATCACTCTGCATCAAAAGTAACAAAGATTGCGTTTTTTTCGTATGTGATCAAGATATGAACATGTAAAGTCCTTATGATATCTGGGTAGCCAGTCGCATAAATAAGGCGCGGAGTGCATTTGCCCTGTTAAACTCGGCTTGGAAATCTTCTAATATTTCGAAAGAAACCAAAATCAAGTTATTCAACTCCAGCATAAAATTCACTCTGTGATATGGATGCGAGACATACAAATGCCTCCGCAAAATCTTACGGATTTTCTGGCCTGTAACAATATCCAACAACCAACTTTGGATGGAGTCAAAGTAGCAGCCTATTAGAACGGAAATAAGTAAGCGGAAATGGAGTTGGATAGATTACACTTTCCGTAAAACAGACGATGATATTGCCAAGAAATGCTTGGATTGGAACCCGCAGAGAATCAGACGAGTCGGGAGACCAGCGCATACTTGGAAGCGGCAACTGACAACAGAACTTTCAAGATTGCATTTGAAATTAAACAAAGTTAAGCATCAAGCCAAAGATCGAGATTTTTGGAAAAACCTTGTTTTGACCCGAGGCTCCCTCGAGAAGGAACATAAATAGTATATCCACCATGAAATTAAGTTGCAATACAGGTATTTACGTTTATCGATATCACAGTCGGGACTTGACCGATTTCACTTTATTACTTGTTCTTTTTGTCGTTATTATTCTTTTTTTTTAATAATTTTAAATTTCGATCTTGTGTTAAAGATTGATGTTTGGCTATTGCCTGCAAGCCCTCGTCAATGGCGGTGAACCCGTCTGAAGAGATTGAGTGGTTGCAATCTAAACAAGTAAGGGTAAGCCTGGGTTCGGTTCCTAGCGCAGTCAAGAATGAAAAATAAATAAATTTTAATTATTTTCATGTTGTAAAATTCCTTTCTTCACAAAAATAATTTAATAAAAATTAAACTTGATGAAAATATAGCCTAATTAAAGTATAAACATTTGGATTAAAAACCAGTTCAACAAAAATAACCACAATACTAATTATAATTCCAAAACTATTAAACAGATATTAATACACTAGTAATTTTGATTAAAAAAATTATATACGAACTTTTAGTTTTCTATTCATTTAACTAAATGCTATAATTCACACTCGAGTTTTTACGAAATTTTTAATGAAAGCTTTTAAATATTAACGCAGGTGCACCTGCACCACCCGAGAGCATAGATGATATAGATGCCCCTTTAGTCAGCTGTGCTCCCAAATAGAAAAGAAGGCGTCGGTTTATTGTAGATAGAAGTTGAGTGAGTTTGACGGCATTTACATCTATGCAATTAACGCCGAGTTTTTTTTTCTATTTTCTTTTAAAGTAGTTGCTACGAAACTTTTTTCACATTTACATTTACATTTTATTCAAGCATTTTTTCAACTTTTTCAACCCCGTTTTCTTCCCTAGACCTCTTGCTAACAAACAAAAAGTTGCATGTGAAAGTTGCGGCAAGTTGCGGCGTTAATTGCATAATGTAAATGCCGTCTTTATATTATGAAAAATTTCACGCAAATATATAATATAACGGAAGAATTAAAGCCAGATTAGCTTCCAGTGGCGCGTTTCTTTGCACAATAATTTAAAGTAAACTAGAAACCCAGTGAAGAACGGGCCTTAGCTTATAAATCATGTCACTTTTAATATTTCTTATGGGACTCCGAAGATAGTATTTAATAAACCATTACCGATGCACAATCTTAACTGAATATAAAAACCTAAATGCGTAATAATAATAAAATAAAGTATAAAAATTATTATTTAATAAAAATTTATTATGCCACCACTATCCCAAAATCAACAATCAAAGCTGTGACTGGCCAATTGTATTTTCTCGAACAACTGAAGTTCTGATTTTTTCAAGGAAAAATACCAGCATACAAATGTGAGAAAGTTCGTATGAGTATAATTTTAATATGATACTTGTAAACATTCAAATGCTCGCATTTTAAACTATAAAAATAAGAATTTTATATTAAATACTTGTATGGCTTGACATACACACTGACATGAATATTTATATGTGTATATGCAAACGCAAGTAAATGTTTTGCTTGTTGCACAACAGACAACATTTATAACATTGTACGTTTATATGAGCACATTCAAATACCCTAACACGCATTCACAAGTGCAAACATATTCACACATACAAACAGTAACGCTATTTGTCAAGGATTTTTCTACACACACTATTAAACATATTTTCAAGCGTTAGCTCTTCTAGAGAGTGTTCATTCAGACGTAACATAAATAGTGTGGTGAAAATGTCGAATTGTATCTTCAATGGTTGTATTCAACTTTCTGGTTTGATGGAGGTAGACAGTTTTAGAAAGTTGCTTGTTGGCTGGCTGGCTGACTAGGTTTTGTTTTGCGTGCTGTCTTTGGCTTAACTTTTGTATCATTGGAATTGAGTTTCTATCTAGAAAAGACCTTTTGTGTTGGTTAGTGTACGGCGGGGAAGCAGCAGTTAACATTCAACTACAGAAACCCCAAACAAGACATATTTTTGCATAGAAATGGAGGGAGTTAACGCGTTGGGGAAACACATTGTTGACATTCTAAATATTCTTGCAGAAATGCGTTATGCAAATACTATTAATCACCATGAGAACTGATATGGTGACATGACATTTAAACGCATTCAATTGTAAAATAGAAATTGAGTTTATAAAAACATTTTATATTTTATACACTTATGCGAAAACATATAAACGCCATAACTTTTTTGTTTCAATACATATGATCATATACGCACATACTTATGTACATATGAAGTAATCATGTGTACTGTTAGAAATAGATAAAATATTTTTTCAAGAAGTAGAGAATGTGGTTTCGAAAAAAGAAGTGATACTTACGGCATTCCTTTTTAAGGACTTTTCTAATAGGATTTTAAATGTACCGCAGAAACCCAAAAGTATTTTTGAAGACAAAATTGTAGTTAAAGCTGTTAAAAATGCCTTTTCGAAAAGAATTGCCTTACATCACAGTTTACAAGTACTGTACAAAAACATATTTGGGTTGTAAATAGTGTATTTTAGGCCCGGTAGAACCGACAAAAAAGTTAGCTGTCAAACGAACTTTCATATTGCGCTCCCTTTTTGACATTTATGATCAGTATACAGTGGCAAATCATCTTGAATAGATTCGCGCTTGAACAACACGACCAATAATTTTACTTTAAAAATCTATTATAAACATCTTTAATAATGGGTGATTTTTTAGCTATTATCTTTTTGGCAACACTGGTTTAAACAGCTGACGCACGTTTCGTGTTTTGTTTCACTGTCAAACATCTTCAGTTTGGTCTATAATAAAACCATGAATCGTCTTACAAACGAACAACGCTTGCAAATTATTGAATTTTGTTATCAAAATGCGTTTTCTATCATTTTATGGTCAGTTTAATCGACCCACTGAAGCGGCTATTCGGGGTATTGTGACTAAATTTCGCACCAAATTTACATTGTTGGACATTAAACCACCAACACGCTTACGTAGAGTGCAAAGTGAAGAAAGTATCGCACCTTTATCGGCCAGTGTTAATGATGACCATCAATTATCGATTCGTCGCCTTTCGCAGCAATTGGGTCTCTGATACTTAACAACGTGAGATGATATCCAACTTTTTTTTGACCAAAATGCAAGAGCTTGACTTGCATGACATGTGGTTTCAACAAGACGATGCCACATGCCAAACAGCACACTTAACAATGGACTTTTTGAGAGGCGAGTTCGGTGAACATTTTATTTCGCGTTCGGGACCGATCAATTGGCCGCTTAGATCGTGCGATTTAACGCCTTTAGACTATTTTTGTGGGGTTATGTTAAAGCTCATGTCTATACACACATGCCCGCTTCAATTGACGCATTCGAAGACAACATTGAAGCATTTATTCATAAGATACCGGCCGAAATGTTGGAAAGAGTATGCCAAAAATGGACTAAGCGGATGGACCATTTGAGGCGCAGTCACGGTCAACATTTGCATGAAATAATCTTCAAACATTAAATTATATGGACCGACTATCGGTTCAAATAAAGATTTCATGAATTTTTCTGAATTTTATTTGTTTTTTTTTAAACTTTTTATAGCTCTTAAAAATCACCCATTAGATTTTTAAAGTAAAATTGCAAAATTATAAAAAATATAATAATATAAAGCGGCACCGCTTAGTGCCGTTTACACCCTTGTCGCATCATCAGGCCTTGTTTTTTCAAAAATGAAGCCGGTGCCGTTTTACGGCAAATAGAGATCGCTTACATACAATGATCACTGATTTTTTATTTTAAAATATTAATGACATTGATCCGGGCGAAATATGGTTAAGGATGGCGGTACGTGCCATGCGGCCCGCAATCATCGACTTATTTAAATAATAATGTGGCGATATTTTAATTTTGAGAAAAGGGTCTGTCAATTGGCCTCCAAATTCGCCCGGTATCTTGTAGGAATCATTTTAAGGATATTTCAATTTTTGTTGTTAAATCCTTAGGGAAAATCGGCAAAAAATTCAAAATTGATAGATGTCAGGAGATGTTAACGATCTTTTGGTCAGTAGCCCCCGGTGGCTTGACACCAAACCGACTATTGTTTGAGGGCACCGAAATAATGCTTTTTGCGTGCATTACTTTCTGGCTTTAAGGAAGTTTATCTTTGCGGAGGTTTGGCTTTTCAGTTGAAAAGATATTTTCGGGGTTCACGTGGTCTTGTGGTTTACTTCCCAAAGTCTCGAAAAGGGATATCCTGAAAATCTAAATAAACAGGTGATATTTTACCAATTGTTGCAAAATTCAGCCTAAGGGAGGATTGCCTTTAGGTGCCGTTGCTACACAACCGATTCTGCTAGCATTTTGCCATAACGGAGAGATATAGCTAAAGTTCCTTTACAAGTGGCGAGTGTAGTATAATCTTGCCGGATTATGTATTCAAATTGCTACTCGGGCTTGTTAGTTCCGCTCCTACTCGGAGACGGTTTAAAATCGCATTGCTTGTCAACCAGTGATTAAGATCTATTATGGAGAAGGCCCAAGGACATTTTTTCATGTAAATCATTTTCAAAGCTGGTATCCCAGATCATGCAATTTGACACCTCTTGATTTATTCATTAGAGGCCATCATAGTTCATATTATTCGTGAGCAATCTTTAAAAAATTTGCCCAAAATTGGATGACCAGTATGTGTTCGACAAGAACATCCTCGATGGCCAATTGCACAAAGTCGTGTTTACACATTATTTATTTTAATTAAAATTATATTTTTTGTTATTATTTTACAATTATACTTTTATTTGTGGTAAACATATTAAATGTATAGCAATCATAAAACGGCTATTGGGAATCATTATAAGCTTATGGCCGCAAAGTGGACAATAGTTAAGGGTAGTTTACACTATCTCAAAAAGCCTTACGTATTTTTAGGAAAACACATTCGTGTCATGATAAGTTGTTATTGTTTTTTGAAAATTTTCAAACAATAGTTGGATTAGGGAAGTATTTTCTACAAAATACGTAAGACTTGTGGGATAGTAAAAAGTTGCCTTAAGGATTATAGTAATTATGATCGCGGTAACAATAATGTAGTGAATATAATTAAACTATAGATTTATGTTTATCTGTAGAACGACAAGAGCTAAAGTTTCCAAATTTTGTACAAATATCTTGGCTATCAGTACACAACATCTGTCAAAGTCTTGGCGGGCTTGGATTTTCTATAAAATTTTAGCATATTTTAAAAAGAAATATAAAATTCGAAAAGAGAAAAACGGAAAGCTCGATTTTGATTTTAGATCCATGGTTTATTGGGCAAACCTACTTAGAATTCGTCGTAGATAACGATTTTTACAACCGCTTGTTCGAGAAAAAAATTGACCTACTCTAATATCCGAAGTTTGAATAGCCCAACAAAATCCAAAACATTTTGCAAAAAAAATTAAGGTTTTTAAAAATTAAAATAAATTTCAAATACTTTTGATCTGATCTATAATCAAAGTGGGATCTGAAAAGAAATTAAGTACAAGGTGGTCCATACTTAACGTTATAACTTAAAGAGTGAATCAATTTTTTGTTTAATGTTTTAAATTGTTTTCTTTTTAATTAATATTAAAAATAAGCGACATTTATTAATTATGAAGACTTATCCTATTTGTGAAAAGTTTTAAAAATTAAAATCGTTTTTCATTTTAGTAACACCTTTAAGACTTGAATTTTCCACACCACAAACAAAATTTAATTAATTCCATGCTAAAACTAACACATTTTTTCATAAATACCCTCTTATTAAGCACCCACTCATTTATATCTTCCAGTTAACTTGCATATTTATGCAAAATATGCATTTTGCCTTAAAGGCATATTCAGTTTTCCATTTTATATATGAAATTTGTACAAATAAACATCCTTGAAATACTTGCTGGCAATTTATATTTCTGTTATTTAACAGGATACGAACAGATCAAAGGATGCGAATAATTTCTTGCAAACATATGTCAGTATGCATGTTCTTACACACACACACACATAGACTTATTTGCACTACCCTGCAAATAAAATTGGACCACCTAATCCATTTTGATAAAATGGACTACTCCATGGACTGGTCCGATGTAATGCAAGCATGGACAATGTCATTTTTAAAAAGTGTTTGTAGTGAGACGACATGTCTTCGTGTTTTAACGACATGCTTTCGTTTTTAAACGACTTCAAAACTAATCCTCTTGAGTATACCATGGAGTAGTGTTAACACTACTCCTTTGTAATTCAAAGCTGGGTTATATGGTCCTGCCCTAGGTCATCGTAATGTTAAATAGACCAGGTTTTTTCCATACGTTTGGGTTAGTTTTGGACTAGTCCTGGTCCCTTGTGGACTACTCTTTACACGCGTGTTTGGACTGGTCCTATTATTTGCAGGGTAGTGTTAAATTGAATACAGTATAGTTTAAAAGTCACATTAAAGAAACATGTCAAGTTTTTAATTGCAATTAAAAACTAATTTCCTATTTACAAAAAAGCACACAAACGTTAAATAACGTCTATTTCATAGAATATTCCACTCCCTCTTACTGCCATCACCATCTTGTTTATGTTTGTAAAAGACTTATTTTAAATTAATTCTCAAAAAATAATTATATTTTGCATTTAAATTTTGTAAATAAAACTTATTTAAAATTAATTGCATTGCATTTATCATGGGTTCATTTATTTAGTGGGAATATTTTATGTGGTAATTAGAGCTCGTTGAATTATTATATTGACAATTGGAATTTTATTTTCTTAGTAATATTCTGCATTAGTTCTAAAGCAAATTAAAGATGTAATAATGGAACACTTTTTATGCGGCCGATAAAATCCTACTTTTAGCTATCGGTAAGTTGTGAAAACGGGCATAAGCCTTTTTAGTCATTTGTATATGTTGCGAACAATCCAAGTTTGTGGTAGACTTTAGGGGTTTGTAGGTACTTAAGTTACGTGAAGGTAGTTTTTTTTTTATTAATTTATGTGTTAACAACAAAAGAATGAATACATAAAAAAAAGAAGAACAATTTTACTATCATCATGTTAGGCAAAGAGTACCGAAATCGTTATACCCAGTACAAATTGTTTGAACTCGTTAAATGTTTCTTTCGAATCGTAACAGGAACTACTTGGTGTTTAAAATTTCAATTTAGTTAAAAAAAAAAAAATTTTAAAGAACATAAAAAACAAGTTTTTGTTCTTGAAACCAAATGACACAAATACATGCACACAATAACAGCACTATATTAACCAACATTTATGTGTATGTTAGCAAAAGAATGTGCATCATTATAAATAGATAAACAAACGTAAATACCAACAGACATTTATACACTTGCTGGCAAATACTCTTTCACATTTTGTGAAATAAACCCACTTAAATAAATACCAACACAAATGCAAATACATACAATGGCATATACATATACATAAACTGACATTTATGCAGAGTTAGACGAACGGATCTGTTCAGTTTAAGACAAAAAAAAAAAAAAAGAAAGAAAAAAAACCGAAAAAATAAGAATGAAATGTTGATGCCCTAATTGTTATACAGGCCCTACATACAATTTAACATAAAATTGCCTCAACATATTCTTCCTAAGGATACAAGCTTACGTATATAACTGTATATGTGTGTGTGTTTGTGTATATGCAGCTAGGAAAGCAAACTGAAAAGTCTGTTCAAGACTTTTCAGTTTAACGACTGTGTTTGTTTCCCACTTGGCGCAACCGTACTTTTAAAAGAACATAACAAATGAGAGAAAAGTTGCATTATGCGCGTATATTTCTGTGCAGAGCAAAGCGAAAACAAATTTGGCAAGTCATTTTGAGGCGATCGGTGCAAGTGCAAGAACGACATAGTGATATTTTTGCCCGATGTTCGTCGTTTCGACTAAGGTCACGTGTCTAAGGGTAAATTGGTAGCGGGTACCAAAAGAACAGTCTGAAATCTGACGACGTCGAAGTAGTTCAAGCAGTTCTCTGTTGAGAAATCCCGCATGTTGCGATTACTGGTGACACGAAGTGCCCTTGTTAGATTTTGACAACCACACTACAATAGTGAATTATGTATCATGCCTTTATTAAAAAAAAGTGTCGAAATCAACTTATTTCGTTGCTTCAAACAAAGGAATTCAAGGTCGTAAGTAATTTGCTCACAGACAAAAGTAGAGCATATTTAAAATTTGTTAACAGTTTTCGGTTTGTCATATATGAAAGAAGTTTTTGAAAGACTAGAAAAATCACCTGACATATTTTCTTAACCAGAATCATTATAATGTCTTTGAATGCCATACTGCCTTTTTTTCCTTAACCCTAGAACACACACCCGGGTACAAATGTATCCACTTGCAACTTTGCAGAGCTGTAATTCAGGAACGGCTTAACTTAAGGAATAGAGATTTCGGATCTAGGAACCCTTAATTCTTTTAAGGTTATTTGATGCAATTCGGATCAGTGGTTCAGGAGCCACGAGCTTCCAAAGTCGACACCTACGTAAACACACACCTGGGATACGTTTGTGCCACACCAGTTTATATCAAAATAAAAGGCATTTTATAGTGTGTTTAAATTATATTATTTTATTTGAAAAATGAAAAGAATGAATTATTGTTACATATTGTGCACTCGGTATTGGTGATCAGCTAAATAATGGCGAATGCAGAACATCAAATAGCAACCGTTAGAATATCCAAATACTACAAACACTTGTTGATCACTTGAATAATAGTTGCCTGCATGCAATCTTTTGCTTATATCTTTTGAACCATGTAGAATATTTGCATGAAACAAAACTGAAACATTTTTAAAATATTTATTTACGCTTTAAAAAAAATAGAAATAAAATTGGACCATTAAAACATAAGAAAAAGGCAAAATAAGCTTGTAGGTACAAACGTATCCCGGGTGTGTGTTCTCGTAGAAAAAGTTGGGTGTGCATCGTACGGTTAAATATTTAATCAAATAAAAGGCATTGCGTGTTACCAAATGTCTTATTAATCATGAAATATTTTTGTTTTTTATCAATTTTAAATTATTTTTCGAATATCATGATCGTCTCATTGAAGACTAAATGAAAGAGCCTAACGATATTTTTCTGAGAGCTCCCACCACAATGAATTGGCTGCCTATGTCCTAGACGTACTTTTTATCATACCAATCGCCTCGGAATCACTTTCAGAGTCGATCTAACGATATCCGTCCGTCCGGATGGCTGGTTGTCTATCCATGTAAACTTGTGCGCAAAGTTCAAATAGTGACAATTGGCCTATAATTTCACATAGCCCCCATACAAACTACTTTCCGGAATAATCTTTGTGCCCAAAAACTAGTTTATTATGTTGGTATTAAGATTAAATTGGGCTTAAAAATTATTTTTTATTGCACCATAAATCGTCTTGCAAAATATTTTCAGAATCAGTCCATATTTAATCATAGCTCCTATACAAATACCACTCCTGAAAAAAAGCTTTGAATGCCGTAACTTCCTTATAAATACTGAAGTTAATAAAATGGCAAAATTTTATACTGGTTCGTCAAAAATTTACCAAAGGTCCTAATAAACCCCTTCCCTAAAAATTACTTAAAGACCAAAAAAAACATCATTTGGATAATAATAATAATTAGGGAAGCGATTTCCATGCAAATGCATGTTTTTTGTCGATAGCTTAAGAACGATGTCGACCAATTATCTTTCCGAATCGTTAAATTTGCGTTAGAGTGACATCGATTTGTATTTTTGCAGATTTTGGTGAAAATACATTTTTTTTTGCATATTTAGGTTTTAAATGCATACTTTTGCATATTTTGAAATTTTCGAGTGATTTTTTTTTTGAAATTTTCATATTAAAAAAAAGTTCTTACAAAAATTTTTAAATACACAAAAAACAATTTTAATTTTCATGTTGTAAAATTCCTTCCTTCATAAAAATAATTTTATGAAAAATTAAATTTCATGAACTTAAGCCTAATTAAAAATATTAAAAATTTGGATTAAAAATCATAAATAGTTCAACAAAATAACCACAATACTAATTATTGTTAAAGCTAAGGCACGAGCTCTATGTGTACATTTGTCCTTCAAGTTGTGCTGAAAAAGGTCAACGGAGAGGAAAAAGACAAAATGTAAAAACAAAAAATGTACTTGGACTTCAAGAAAAATTCTTGACAAAAGTACGAAAAAACAGAAGTAAGGAAAAAACATGTAAAATCAATTAAAATGGATAATCATTCAGGAAAGCAAATTTCGATCTACCAAATGTTAAAATACAATTTGGTTTAAGGATTGATGTTTGACTATTGACGTCAGCAGTCGTCAATGGCTGCTAGTGTAAGACGGCAAATCCATCTGAGGAGATTGAGTGGTTGCAATCGAAACATGTCATGGTAACCTGCCGGCCGGGGTTCGAGCCCCAGCCACGTCAAGAATGAAAGATTATCAATAACAATTTTAATTAATTTTCATGTTGTAAAATTCCTTTCTTCATAAAAATAATTTAATGAAAAATTAAATTTCATGAACTTAAGCCTAATTAAAAATATTAAAAATTTGGATTAAAAATCATAAATAGTTCAACAAAATAACCACAATACTAATTACACAAAAAAACTTCAAAAAAACATTTTTAAATCATTAAATAAATTCTTTTGGAGCTTTGCTATAAATACAAGATTTTCAAGTTTTCGAGAAAAGATCCTTCTAGCTTAAGCCGATACAGCACATTACATGGTTAAGGCATTCAATGGGCTTAACATATTTTATCCAAAACTTTACAAGTTACTGCTTGTAACATGAGTTATACCGCGTTGCAGAGGAAGTTTGAAGCCAATTCGATAACACTGCATTTTTAATAAAATGTATCCCTTGGTTCTCCTTCCATTACAGCCTGTTGGCCAGGCTAAATGGTTCAGAATTCTAGTCAAAAAACTTAGAGTAATTTAAGAATGTTAGAAGAGCTTGTAAATACCGATTTGGCAATTAAAGAAGTAAATGAAATGTTAAATTTAATTAACATCAGAAGCCAATTGGCATTGTATATTCCAACTACGGATATATTGGTGAAACGTCAACTACAATGTACGGATTTAGTTCACTTAATACTCAAGTCAAATTAATTGATATTGCCGAAAGTAAAATTAACAGCTTGACAAAATCTAAAACGTTTTGCAAAATAAATCAAGGAAAAAAAAATTTTTGAAAGAAAATAATGACATACTCATACATAGTGCCGATAAGGGAAATAAAACTGTTGCATGGAAAAAATGTGACTATGAATTAAAAATGAAAGATATATTAAAGGACTTATAGAAGAATGAAATAATACCCAACCTCAGGGTTACAAACAAAAAACCATATTTTAATAGACAAATTATTTAATCAAAACCTCATAACCGAATCGAAGAAAAATAGAATGATTAATAGAACAGCCACTTTACCACGTAGTTATGGACTTCCAAAAATCCATAAGGCTGAAATGCCTTTACGACCAATTTGTTCGTCAATAAATTCACCATCGTATGGACTATGTAAATACATTGTTAATATTCTGAAGAATTTGACTACTGACTCACAATACAATGTTAAAGACGCTGAAGAATTCGAATCTAAAATAAACAATACGCCCATAGAAAACTGTTAAAATATTAGTAGAGGAGAATAATTATGCTAGGAGATTTACTTTTTTTTTTTTTTTTTTTTTTTTTAATTCCCTATGCTAATCCCCGCGAAGCTTTACGCTTGTCTGCAGGAAATAAACCAGAGTCTCTCGCGGGAATCGAACCCGCAACCTATATATATAATTTCTTAGTATGTCAGGATGTTTGCATGTATGTCCTATTCTTTCCGCAACTTTCTGAAGCCATCTGATGACATACTTGATGACACTTGAAGTACTTTCTCTGCGGAAGATCGTAACGAAGCCATATTTTCGGCTTTTCAACTAGTATAACTATAAAGATCTGATAGAAAATATGTTTTTTTTATAATATGGGAACTTTGGGTCCACCCCGGCACAGCTAGGCACCGTCGCACAGATGGATTTGTCCATACAATGTTTGGCAAAAAATATAAGGAGTGCTCGTAGAATGTTGAAATTTTGCTCTGAGCCTTTGGTTAGCTCAATTAAGAAAAATATAAAGTTTCATCAAAATTGGCCACGCCCTCCACCCCCCGCCCATAGAACCCAAAATTTTTTTTTGGCCCAAAGTTTTTGAAATTTCGCTCTGAGCCTTTATTTAGCTCAATTAAGAAAAATATAAAGTTTCATCGAAATTGGCCACGCCCTCCACCCACCGCCCATAGAACCCAAAATTTTTTTTTGGCCCAAAGTTTTTGAAATTTCGCTCTGAGCCTTTATTTAGCTCAATTAAGAAAAATATAAAGTTTCATCGAAATTGGCCACGCCCTCCACCCACCGCCCATAGAACCCAAAATTTTTTTTTGGCCCAAAGTTTTTGAAATTTAGCGCTGAGCCTTTATTTAGCTCAATTAAGTAAAATATAAAGTTTCATCAAAATTGACCACGCCCTCTACCCACCCACTCTACACATTTAAGAATAATTTTATTTGAGTATAAACAAAATGAGTAAACTTTTAAACTCATTTTAAAGTTTTTATTCATCAATTATCATTTCTTTTACTACATCATCTAGTTCCAAAATATGTTTACGTGGTTGACGTCTTATACTACTTATATAGGGATCAGATGATGCAAGCAAACGATGCAAAACATCAGTATTTGTTGCAGTTCTACTACATTTTCTGGAAAACATTAATCTATAATTTCTGTAATCCTTATTACGTGCTTCTTCCGCTTCCTCGGAGAGCATGCCTATAGGGAGCACTGCTGCTTCAATTATGTCATTTCCATGTATCAATACTTTATGGACAGTAGCTGGCATGAAGTACCAATTGTATTTACGAACGAATAGCTCAGCAGTATCCCACGAATATTTCTTAAACTTCCCCGTATCAATTTTTTGCCCACATGTAATTATTTGGAGAATAATTCGGAAGCGATCTATTAGTTCTTCACTAATACCTGTTATATCTGCTACGAGAGCAGGATTCGAAAAGAAACGCCTTGAAGTATTTCCGTCATTCGACGACCCAGTTCCTTGTTGTACAGTATCCACTCGCAAGTTCATGCGTTCTTTAAATGCTGCTTGAATACGCTGTTTGTTTTCTTGTTTTAATATCTTATTTTTGGATTCAATTGCAGACCACTTTTGAAAAGGCATATTATAAGATATATGGAGTATGCACTCCATAAACTTTATTCGAGCGTGTAATGATGAAATACCTAATTTAAAAGCTTCACTATCAATGGTTTTTGTTGATATTATATCCAAATGGTTCATTTCAGAGGGCTTCGCTTTACAAATATAGCATACGGCTGCTGAAGCAGTATTTGTAACTGTCTGAGCCGTTTTGCCATCTAGCATCGTGAACACTAAATTGTGTGTTACATTGAATTGTTTGCCGCATACTATAACAGTCGTATTTCCTAAAGCGGTAATTTCGGACTTTATTTTCTCAACAACAGTTAAGACTTTTTCTTTAGTCTCCTTAGCGAATTCGAAAGAAATTGGACGACAATATCTTGTTGATGATGGACTACTGTTACGCCAGTATTCATGTTCAGAGGTTGCTCGTAAACTTAAGGGCACCATCGATACTAATAGCAGGTTCTTGTCAGTAACATCAGGTACTAAACTTTGATTGTACTCTGAATGTCCAGAAGAGCCATCGCAACCCCATTTTGACATAAGAGTGCAATTCAAATTGACCATATTATTAATATTTTCGTGTGAAAAACTTTCAAATAAACGCTTAGTGGTGTGATCCATTAAACTTTGCAAATTTACTGAGGCTTCTTTTTCTGATATTTTAACTTCACTAGGATAACACTTTTTCTTCTCATCTAGTACCTTTGCATACGGAGGTAAAATATTGTATCCCTCTTTATGCAAAACATATTTTATAGTTTCATACTGATACTTTGTTAACTCTGCATCTAGTAACAACGCCAGCGCAGTTGCGGGAGGAATATATGATTGCGATTTTAAATTTGAGCCTGCTAATGCACTTGCCATTTCTAAATGTTGTTTGCTGTACTGGGACGCTAAATCAGCAGCTTTGTACCTTTTACTACGATCAGCGCAATCGCCGAATTCCTTAGCTGGCCTTCCAATTTTTGTTGAACAACTAGGTTGCTCATCAGCAAGCGATACTTCAAATATATCTAAAAATTTTCAATTATATTCAAAGTACACATTAATTATTTTGTTTTGAAACGTACTTTTTAGCCAAGTGTAATTTTTCTCAAAAAAATAAGATTTGTTTCTGTGGGATTCGGCCCAACGTTTAAAAAAGTGACTAAGAAATCGCTTTTGAACTGATTTTTTCACAATTTGAATTTCATTAATAGTAAGCACCATGTTTTTTGTTTTTATGAAATCAGTTAATAAATCCACATTATTATTGCAATTTATAAGTTCCTTGCACAATTCACTATATGAAACACAAAATGAACCCATTTTGAAAATTAGTTACGTTTAATAATTTTCTTAAACTTTTTTTTGGCAAATATTATTATTTAAAATAATCATATGGTTTTGTTTTTCTTTTTTTGTTATGCACTTTTTCGATATTGCTGTCAATCAGTTATTAAAAAGTAAAGTAAAAGTAAAATCCTAAAAGTATGCAACACCTTTTATTGTAAATATGCATTGCAGTTATTGTAAATATTCACAAAAAATACGTGAGTTTTATCACAAAATTTATAAGTTTGTTCAGCGATCGCAAAAAGTCGCAGAATTTTTTTACATAAAATGAAAGAAAACATTCCAAACTTTCATTTAGTAGTACTACCAACACGGAGGTAGACCGAGCTAACTTATTTTTTTTCTAATGAAAACTGCAAATGCTAAATTTTTTGGAGTAATTTTGATTTGCTCAGATCTCTTAAACTATATATGTAATTTAAATAATTTTTCTTTCATATTAAATTTAAAATACTATATTTTAATAACAGTGCTCTAAATCTATTGGTAGTTAAACCATATTTATTGTATAAACAACTGAAATGTAGTAAAATTTTCATCAGTTTTCGTTGTATAATATTTAGATAACTTTACCACACTTTTTTTTATACAAAATTTTATTTTTTTCGAAAACAAATCATGGTTTTCTTCTAATGAAACAGTTCTCTACAGAATTGCATCATTACATTTCTAAAAAATAACTGTAAAAAATTGGACTTTTTGCCAAAAAAATACCACTGTGCGTCGGATTGACCTGAAAAATTAGATCATGATTTCTTACACCAAATCTCATATTTTAAGTAGCGCAAACAATTAAATTAAAAAAAAAAATTGCGACCAGTCTAGTGTCCAGCCCATACCACAATTGTGGAAATTAATTCACACACATTCTTCACACGCACTCTTACGCTCTTTCGTTTAGTCCACGAGAGTACACAATTCAGTCGTCGATTACCCTCAAGTTACACGTGAAAGTATTTTCTTGCAAGTAGAGTATACGTATTATCAACGAAAAATCGAAGAAACAGCCGATTGGCTGAAAGTACCAAAATGAAGTATGTGTTAATGAAAAAGTGTGAGTGTATTGCGACTTTCAAGATATTAACTTTCACGTGTAAATGCTAGGTTATCAAGCGACGAGTTCACATGCGGCGGATGCTTACATATTTTTTGTATTTTTATTAAGAATATTTGTCTCTTTATTTACTAATACTAATAAAAAGCAATACAACCACAATTTACATTTTGGACATCACTGTGCTACACATACTTGACTTAGACACAAATGAGAGATTAAACCATGGTGGAATAAACAGGTGGCAGCACTACGCCAGATGACGATTTTTTGCTCTTGCATTGTTTGTCTAGGTTTATGTCAAAGTTTTGTTTATTTTTACAAAAAGTCCCCGTTTTGTGCTGTGATTATTGTATGTTATTAAAGTTTTTGATAATTTTAAATTAAAATAAATAAGATATTGACCATAATTAAATAAAAATTGGCCAAAATTTTATTTATTTCATCACGTTCAGCGGCACGCTTTGATTTTTGTTTAAACTATTTTTTGACGTAAATGGTGATATAATTTCCATTTTTGTTGTAATGTTGTATTTGTTGCCGTAACGATGCCACCTGCTTATTCCACCATGGATTAAACTACAAAGTAGATACAGAAAACATCTCAGCGCACACATACAAACACACGATACACAAAAACAGAAAAAAAAACCAAAATAGAATGTGGAAAACATCAGTTGACAAAAGCTTACGGCTGAACAACAGCTCGAGTGATTTTTATTTATTGTTTACATTTTTTTGGTTTCTTTTATTTATTTTTAAATGTTATTATATTGTTTGTGTTTGAAATGCTTTGTGTAATACATATATTTTTGTATTTTTATATAGAACCCCTGAAGATGGTTGACCGAAAAATTGGGAAATAAAATAAAATAGAATTTTTTTAAAAATTAGTTTTAACTCATGGCCTTATGCTGAACAAAATTAACAAACAACAAAATTAAGGATTTTAAAAATTAAAATAAATTTCAAATACTTTTGACCGGATCTAGAATCAAAGTGGGATCTGAAAATAAATTTTTTCAGAAGTATAGGCATTCTTCAAGTAAAAGACAAACTTTAACTTTTAATAAAACAGTACTTATTTATTTAAACAGACAAACATTTAAATTAGTTATTTAAGTTTTTTAAAGATATTTGAATAATAATAGACTGAATTTTTTGTTTTTGTTTTTAGTAAAATTAGAAAACGATTTTATGTGGAAATTTTTTAAGTTTTTAGTGCTTTTTTTGGTTTTCTTGTGCATATTTTAAGCGCATATTTTCGATTTTTTCGAAAATTTCTCTAAACCTTGCTCGAACTTGACCAACTATACTTTTTTATTTGTTTAAATGTGCTTTTGATAAGAAGCTTTTAAGAAAGAAGTTTTTTTTTATTAATATACTGACTCCTTTATTAAAATTCTGGAAAAGAATCACAAGAAATACTAAACAAACTTTGTAAATCTTAAATGCTTAAAAAGTTCTTTTCAGATTGGCTTTATTTTCTAACACTTGCATGTACAGACGTATGTATTTGTGTCAATCTAGAATATAATTTTTTGTAGCAGTTGTTTTTTATTACATATAACCCTGCAAACAATTTCGATCGAAAAATAATCTAAAAAGTTTCCCCATTTAGCAAAAACCTATCGCTTCTGCTATTCAATTCTTATTGATGTAGTGACATTGTTCGGGAAGAAGTGTCCCACTATGGTAATATTTCCATTAAGAATCTACTTAGTGACTATATTTTATGACGAATTAGAGCGCTTTGGTAGTTGAATATCAATTGAATTTAGTAGTATCGCTTTTGGCTCTAAAAAGTACTCTTTTGAAGTTAATTTATTCCTTATTGTCCTTTATAATAAAAAGTGGGCCATTTTACAATTTATCTTTCATTGTTTTTGTTAGACGAGTCAGAGCAAAATGAAAAACAGCTGAGCTGAAACTTTGACAAATAATTAAAAATCTACAGTACAACCAATCGTTATGGCCAATTTCAACAATTATTTTTAAATACATATAAATTCATTTTTAAATATACATACATAGTTTTTCATATAATTTTGTTAAATGTGACAAGAAAAACCTATTTAAACATAAATTGATATTTAAATAAATTGGTCAAATTGGTCATTAATGTTTTTAAGTTTAAAACCCAACGTGGACAAATTTTTTTAAGGAAATTTACAGAAAGTCGCCAATTTTTTCAAACACTAACCTTATAAAAGTTTCATCATTAAATAACTAGCATATTTTTTGCTTTGCAAAAATTATTTTATAAATTTTTATTCACTAATTTTCACTAGAAAAATAAAAACACTAATTTTCAACAAAAATTATTAAAGTCATTGAATAAACAAACAGTTCCAAAACTTACTAATATCGTTAAAAAAGACAATAATAATTTTTTTATGTTCACTTTTATTGGCTTAATTATTAAAAATTTACGCAATATACCCGAAGAGTGAGTTTGGGCTGTTTTGTGCACTCATTTAATAAATTTGTGTACTAGAACGTACGGTAACTTTTGAATCCAGGGGTCTTAACTTTGAGTACAATATAACTATTTAATATTTAAAATTTATCTTTTTTTACAGCTTTGTACTATTTCACACTTACGCAGCACCGATCATAATGAAATTTAATAAAAACTGCTATAACGTAGGCAAATTGCTTTTGTACTTGGTTTTCACTTTTTAACCGCAAATCGTTGCGAAGAAGTCAAAATTACATGGGCAATGTTAGTTTTTGCTGTTGTTGCAATTAAATAACTGTTACAATTAGCTGAACAACTTTTTAAAGTGATGAAAAAGTATAATATTAGAACTCATTATTCGATTCTAACGTATTTTGTTGTTGCTAAATTCCGCAAAATCTACTGTTTAACTACCAAATGTGACGAAGTAGTTCAATATTAGTTCATAATGGAAAATTACTCTGCCAATTGCTTGGAGGGAAATATAGGAATCCTTATACATGCACATATGTATGTATGTATGTATGTAGCTACATAAATATGCATGATGCCGTAGATATTCATACATACATAGATTCCATCCATGTCTAACTGTGTAAATTTTAACATGTATAGAAAAACAAAAATATTCATAGACTATAACATCTACATAAATGACATTTAAAAGGATGCCTCATGACAGCGAAAATGTTCAAATTGCATATGACAATTTGAGTACATGGGTGGGTATGTGTTTGTGAAATCCAAGAATATTTTGTGTTTTTGCTCTTTTATTTAACAAGACAACACAACATATAAAAATAGAATTCTATGCAACAATCATACATACATACAAACAAACATGAATATTGTAATTCAAGTACACAAACACGAATTAATTCAAACTTGCACAAAAACAAAAGTATAGAATTTCTCCATAATAATAAAATTCAACTTGTATTTGACAATGCCGGAGAGCAAAAAAGTACTAAATAAAAAACTCTCGACATTAATACGAATTTAATATGCCCAATATTTTTAGCACAAAGACTTGTGATGGGTTGAGTTTAAGTAAAAAAAAAATAAAATAATATAATAAAGAGTGTCCCAAAATCAACATAAAATTACGAATCTATCGCCATTTGTATAGTTTAGTGTTGTTAGCCATAAACAAATATTTTGCGAGCCGACAATTCAAAGTTAAGAGTTAGAACAAAGTGTTTCAATTATGGAAATATGTCTTAAGGTTGGATTTTTCTTACAATACTAACACAACCCAGTTTAAAATTTGAAGGTTTCTGGAAGCAAGAAAAGTACATGAGCGCTAATATATACGCTGGCTATTACATACTACGAAGCAGCAAGAAAGCGAATACCATTGAAGTGAATTCTTAATTTAAGTAAATTAAATTAATTGAATAACTTCCCATTGTCCCTTATAGGTAAGCAAGTTGTAAGTGAATAACTAAAATCATTTTTTTAAAGACGAAAATTCACGAACAAAGTCTTAAGTGTTTATGTCAATCCCTTACATTCCAGAAATATTACCGAACATAGAAATTAAAATTTGTTTATTGCTCAATCATTCAAGTAGTACTTCCAAGTGGGAATTCGCCAAAAAAAAAATCACGCCTCTTGTAAGCAGGTATGTAATGGGGTATTTTGCTTCCCTCCCTAACAAAACTGCTTACCAGTAAGCTCTATTTTTTACTGGGAAGCTTTTGAGCTTTTGAGTAAATATATTACTTAAACAGCTTTGTTAATCGCTGAATTTGAAGAAACAAATATCACAATGTGTGCTGGACAAGCGTTTAAAATGACAGCAACAAGTCGTAAGGTATGTATGTTTACACTTTACAAATATTTGAAAAAAAAAATCGGAAAAACGTAATCTACGTTATGCTTCCTTTTTGAAAATTGTTATTCATTTTGTTCACTATAATTCTAAGACAAACTGTAAAAGATTCTAAAAACTGTTAAATGCTGCTTGCTCCAGAAACCTTCATATAAAATCAAAGAAATATTTCAAAATACAACCATTTCACGCTCCACTCGTTATTGTGTCTATAGTTTTAGCTTAAGCGTTTCAACAAAACGATGCCTTATTCAGGATAGTCCGTGAAAATCATTAATAACTGTATTAGAAATTTCTTGTTCGTATACTTTCTGATTTTCTTAAACCGAACTGGCACTTTAGAAGGAGCGTATTACCTCCATTGGATTTCCATACATGAGCTTATTTAAGGTTACAGTCGGACAAGTTTAAGTCATCCTCAGCAGCATACATGGGTGCTTTAAAACCTTGTGAGATAAGGCCATGATGGCTTTATTGCTCAATTTAATGGGAGATAAAGCCATAATGGCCTTATTGCCAAATCATTCAGAGGTGTGGCCACATTTAAAACTTTGCGAAATGAGAGATATAGCCATATTTTTTTTTCGCAAATGAGAGATAACGCCATATTTTTTATTGTTATGCATGGTGCAAACATTCGGTAAAAGGGAAAATCCTTAGTTATCATTGAAAAACATTTTTTAATTCTTGTGACGCACACAGGAAAACTTTATTCAGCGAAGCCACCTGCCGCGTCCTACTGGAGGAAAAGACCCGTAAGCACGGCCGCAGGCCGCCACGCAGAAAACTTTAGTATGCGAAGTCTTTACTTCGGTGCTGTTTTACGATTTAAGAAAAACTTCCATTTAAAACAAAAACAATTTTAAATCAATGAACAGGCATTAATGTTTTTGCTGGGTTGTGGTAATTTTTTGTAAAGCTTTTATCTTAATCGATGTTTTCTTTGTCAAAAATTTGTTCCTGCCTCACGATACACGTGACTTTTTTAGATTGTTGCTTGACATTAAAAGGTTTTTAGATTTAATGGTAGTTGTTAAATTTTTTATTTTCCAATTTTAGATTTCTGCCGATTGTTTTTCTCAAAACTCAAGGGTATTTTTTTTAACTATGGTGTAGAGTATCATACGATCGGGCTTGACCGACTATACTTTCTTACTTGTTTTATATGAAATCTTCCACAAAAGAAGCACATTATACGCAAAAAATCCCATTGCAACCTAAAAAATAGGACCTATCGTATTGGACTGTGGACTTGGAGCCAAGGTTTAAACAACTAAAACTCTTTCACATAACTGACTAGTTTAGACGTAGTCAACAGTAAGTACACTTGATTTTTTTACCTCTTAGAATTTTCTGCTTATTGTCTTCAAATTTAGTGGTAAACAGCACTAGCTCCACTTTATTTTCGTTACCTTTTTTTAATTGAAAAAAACTACTGATTATTTTTTCTTTGTACCCATACCACAATAGTGGAGATATTACCCAGCGGGAAAACTCAGAAGACATTCTTACTTCAGGCCTGCTTAAACAAATTTTTGATTAAATTACTATTTTTATGCTGGGTACACACTATGCAACGCATTTACGCAATCTAGTGAATTAAATTCATTTTCATTCATTCCAGATTGCATCAACATCAAAACGCTTTGATATTTTGAGGTTGCATTGAAACAGATTGCATGTAGGTTGCACTGTGTGTACCCAGCATTACGTAACTGCTAAAGGATGCCTTTTAGAAGGCCTCGGCTCTTTGGTATAAGAAGCGAGAAAAGAAGCGTAAAATTTTTTGTTTGGTTTTTTTTTTGCACAAGCAAAAGCAAAAGAATTCAGATCCCTTTACAAAAACAAAGTAACATATGTTGTTAATCATTTTAGTTGAAGTTGAAAAGAGAAAGAGTAAAATTTTTTGTTTTGTTTTTTTCGCCAAGGCGAAAGAATTCAGATCCCGTTATAAAAACAAAGTAACAAAGTAGGTGCATATTAAAATACAAAATAAAAACAACAATGTTAATTATTTTAGTTCATCCGGAAACTTCATCCATAAAGATTTTAGAAAAACTAAAGATTTTAAACCAAATAAAACTGTTAAAAGTATAAGACTTATAAGCAACAGTTCTACTTGTAAGTGGGGAATGTAAGATGAGATAAACCCACTGTTTATTGTTGATGTGTTTTGTTTAAACTTTGATATTGTTACAAGTAGAACTGTTGCTTATAAGTCTTATACGTTTAACAGTTTTATTTGGTTTAATATCTTTAGTTTTTCTAAAATCTTTATGGATGAAGTTTCCTGATGATCTGGCCTAAGCAACCAGTGAAATGTGCATATGAAAAGCTTATCCCATCAACAATAAGTTTCAAGTATTTTTATCAAGAATAAAACTAGGAATTAAGCACGAATAACAAAATCTTTTGAAATTTTTTTATATATTTAGCAAATTTGATTATTTCAATAAAAAAAAAATAGGTACCTATCACATGTGTTATTAAACCACAATAAAAGTTAAGTGTTGTTTCATTTTCTATATTGGAGATCTAATATGTACATGAAACCTATTCAGTCTTCTTATTTCATTTGTAAGGAAATATTCCTTAAGGTTTTAGACTGATAGCCCTTCAATATGACCTTTAATCAAAGGCATTTGTAGAAGGATGGTCTGAAAGGCCTTTTAGGCGCCATTAATTGAAAGGCCTTTTAACATACCTTACATAAAAACCCTTCAAGAAAACCTTTTTTCTAAGGCCTTTTGACAGTGATTCATTGGAAAGCCTTCTAAGAGCCTTATTTGAATGCCTTTAAGAAGCTCTGGCGAAAGAAAGGAAAGTGGAAGGCCTTCTCCAGAATGGCAACGCGTGTAAAAAAGATATGAGTATGGAATAGAGCCTTGTTTATCCAAAAGAAGGCCTATAGAGGCCTTCTAGAAGGCCTCCGTACTCCTTCTTTTTCCCGCTGGATATGCATTTGTGGTGATGTTTGTAACACCTTAAAATATTGTTCCTATACCCACCTTTTAGTAAACCGATCGACTCAGAAAGTGTTTTTAAGATGTCCGACCGGCTGGCTGTCCATGTAAACCTTTTGCGCAAAGTACTGGTAGCAATTTTGGAGATCATTTTATGAAACTTATTGAAAATGCAAGCTTCTTTCCGGCATAGGATCTTTGTGCCATTAAACCATCTTGTTATATTGGTATTGAAATTAAATTTTTTTTAAACTTATTTTATTGCAATTAAATCATCTTGCCAAAATTAATTGGGTCCATATTTGACCATAGCTCACATACGAATTCTCTTTCCGAAAATGGCTTCGTTATAAATGCTGGTATTACATAAAAATTGTTGATAATAACTTTTACGATAGATACTATGTCATGCCAAAATGTTGTCCTGGCAAGTCCAAAATTAACTTAAGTATAATATAAACCACCATCCTTAAACCTCATATTGATGAAGATATCTTAATAAAATTCGGCACAAAGATCTTTTATATGACAATTCACATTATAACATAATTTAGTTCCGGCGGGTCCATAATTGCCCAAGGGCTCCAAATAGGGTAAACACGCAAAAATTGTTTAAATATATTGTGGTGTAGAGTATCATATGGTCTGGTTTGATCGACTATGCTTTCTTACTTGTTCTTATTATACCCACACCACAATAGTGGAGAGGGTATTATGCATTATTGTGCTGATGTGTGTAACGCCTTAAAATATTGGTCCTAGACCCACCTTAAAGTATACCGATCGTCTAAGAATCACTTTCTGAGTCGAACTAACGATGTCCGTCCGGCTGGCTGGCAGGCTGGCTGTCCATGTAACCTTGTGCGCAAAGTACAGGTCGCAATTTTGGAGATAATTTGATGAAATTTGGGTCATAGGTTTTTATTGGCACAAGGACCAAGCCTATTGAAAATGGGCCGAATCGTGGGACCACGACGGAAGATAGGGGGAAATTTCTTCCTCTCAGAAACTATCAAACCGATTTTAATGAAATTTAAAACATAGATAGAACATATCTATATGGACACACAATGTATGCAATTTTTAAAAAATAGGACCACGAGGGGAGATAGGGGCAATTTCTGCCTCTCAAACCGATTTTAATGAAATTTAAAACATAGATAGATTCATATCTATATGGACACATTAGCTATACAGTTTTTCAAAAATAGGACCACAACGGGAGGTAGGAGGCAATTTCTGCCTCTCACAAGCTTTCAAACCGATTTTCATGAAGTTTATAAACATAGATAAATCTATATTTATATGGACACATAAGCATGATGTGTTCTTAAATACTGTGGTGTAGGGTATCATATGGTCGGGCTTGACCGACTATACTTTCTTGCTTGTTTTTTTCTTGTGCGTTTTTTATTTAATGCCTGTTTTTCAAAAAAAAATATAAAATGTTGCTAAAGGTGTTATGATACTTGCTATTTTTTGTATTGGATTTTTTTTAGGATTGACTGAATGAAACAACAAATGCGAGAAAGAACAAGAAATACAATTTGATAAAATGTAAACAAAACAAACAATACTGCCCACGTTTTTTCCCCATAAAAAACCGTCATAAAAGCTAAAAATCGCAGAAAAATAGTTAAAACCCGTTTCTTTCGATCAAAAACTGAAACAATTGGCAACAGTGCTAACAATTTATCTAGAAATGTCAATTTTAAGTTAAAAAATTTTATATTTTTTTTGACAGTCTTATGGCCATTTTCTCAATGTATCGACAAACTGTCTGTTACTTAATGTCAATATAAATTTATTGGAACGATAAACTGTTCGTTAACGATTTTGGGTTTCTCAATTTACCGACAAAAAACATTGTTTTCAGCTGGCAACGCCACTCAAAATACATGTAAAAGTTGGGAGTCAGCTGATTGAATTTATCTGTACGGCAAATAAAAGGAAAATAAATAATTGGCAGATGAGTGCCGGTTAGCTTTGCGATAAAATCGAAGCAAAGGAGACATTGAGAAAACCAAGTTTCTTTAATGTGCAGTTTTTCGTTGGGAAAAAAGATAATTGCCTAATGAGAAAATGGCCATTAGATTATTTATCGATAACACATGTATATTTGTTTGACATTTCAAGATTTTTTTATGACATAATCATACTCTTTACACTTAGTCAGTTTTCCTATGCAAATATATTTGCACTGTTCTCCAATATAGAAAAAATACAAAAAATAGCAAGTATCATAACAGCTTTAGGAATTTATATTGAAACAACAATAAAAAAACTCAAACTTGTTTTTGTTTTCATTATAAATTTCTAACTAAACGTGAATTTTTATTTTCGTTTGAAAAACGGGCAGTTAATCTTTGAAGTTTGAGTCAAAATCACTCAAAAAACCGAGTGCTTTTTCGTATACTTGCGATTTTTTTGTCTGCAATATCTTAGTAGTAATTGCTTGAACTAATTTTGTTTTAAAATTTTAATGGTTTCTGTTATTAATTAATTTTTGTTATTTTTTTGTTTTTTTTTTATTAAAATTTACCGATTTTTTCAAACTTTTTCTAACAGGTGATATTCATTCCATTTACGATATTCCATATTTTCTAGTTTTATGTGATTGTTAGAGTGGTAACAAGGTATTTCTTTAGGGGCTATCTTTTGGGGATCCCCTCTAAAATGTGTAATAGCCTAGAAAATCCGATTGACAAAGTTTAAGCCCAATCGGATAACGCCAACACGTGTTTCATTGAGCATAAATTAGGGGAAAACAGCGATTTTTCACTAAAATTAGTATTTCTTTGTCCTCAATTAATGCTAAATATCTCTTTATGTATAGGTATATCGAACAAAACTATAAAGATCAAAATTAATAAGAATGAAATTCCCTATAAAACTAGACTCGACTCAGGTTCCTATAACGAATAGTTTCGGTAACCAGCACATATTAGGGGGCTGCCCCGATGGAAAATCTAACATTGATTTTTCGTAACCACCCTAGTGATTATACAAGAAGTAAACTTTATATAAAAAAACACTCAAACAACTGAGTTATTTTTATTTGTGTGTAGTTTATAGAACAAGAGCACCTTACTCGTCCGTTCAAATTACATTTAAAACAATAACAAATTTCGAAATTTTGTTTTTGTTTTAAATGTAAGTTGAACGAACAAGTAAGGCGCTCCTGTTCTATAAACCACACATTAAATTTTACCAAAGGTTCAATCACTTGTGTTGTGAAAACAGCACATTATTGATTTTCTTTTAAATTTTATAGTTTTTTTTTTTTGAGTTATTAAGGGCATAAGTTTTTATTTTATATTTAACCGATTTTGCGTGAAATTACAAAATTATAACGAAAAACATGTTAATCAATTAAAAAAGATAATCATCCAGCAACAAACTTCGATCTTCCAAAGTTTTAAATACCATTTGGTTTAAAGATTGATGTTTGACCATTGACTGCCAGCCGTAGTCAATGGCTGTGAGTGTTAAACCCCTCTGAAAGATTGTGTGGTTACAATCGAAACGTCAGGGCAACCTGTCCGTGAAAACCTGAGTTCGATTCCCAGTTCAGTCAAGAATCAAAAATGATCAATAAATTTTAATTAATTTCATGTTGTGAAATTCCTTTCTTTACAATAATAATTTGATGAAAATTAAATTCAATGAACTTTAGCCGGATTAAAATTACAAAATTTGGATTAAAAATTATTTAACTTTAAAATATCTTTTTTTTTTATTTAAGTTCATTTGTATTCAATTCTAGTGACCTTTTTTTTATATAGATATAGAAACAAATTTTGGGCTTATTCTAAATTCTATTTTAAAACTTCTTAGATCAAGCTTGCAGCCTTAACTCCATCAATTGGTATTATTTAATAGTAAAGTATGTAATTCTTTCTCTTTTATGACAGCTCTATGAAAAAACTTACTTACAAAAGCAGAATCTTTTATACATCAGTTTTGTACAGCAAATATAAAAGTGTATTTAGATAGAATCTCTAAACTATTATTGTAATACTGCTGTTGTAGTTCTAGCAGCTATTTCCGACTATTTTTACTTTTTTAAATCAAAGTAATAGAAAGACATTCGTTTTATTTTGTCCTCTTTATAAAGCAAACGAAAAATAAAGCATTACAGCAATTACAAAAAAAAAAAAAAAAAAAAATACCCTTTAACTATCTATCCATCTATCTATCTTTCTATCTATCTAAACAAACACATGCATCAGTGTCAAGTTTTTCTCCACTTTTGTTGTAGCAGTTGCTGTTGCTGTTACAACAATAAGTTTGAGTGTCTGATTCAGAGTCAGAGTTACAGGATTACAGCTGTTGTAAAGAAATGTACTTATTTTATTCTTTACAATTTTCCTTTTTTATTTTTATGTTTTTTTTTACAAATTGAATTTTTTTCGGTGCTCAAATGAATCATGAGTATCTCTTTAAAAAAAAAATGGAGATCGAAATAAAAAATGAACGTAAAGTATTAGAAAATAACAACAAAAATGTTAAACCAAATGTAATATTAAAAGATTAATGATGATAACATTTTGCTGCTAAAGGTAAAATAAAATTTTAGAAAAATCATTTCAATTTTTTGTTTAAAAAATTGCTGATTGAAAGAATAATCATATTGAATTGAATGGAAATTGCTTGGGATGTAATTTGGAGTGAATTTTCTGAAAAAAGTGAAATATATATTTGTACAAATTTATGTTATTACACCCCCAGAGGAAACGTTTTTGAAAGGGTCTTAGACTTTTAAGAGTAATTGAAGGGTAATTGAAGTGAGTTTCAAATTATCGACCGGAATCAGTCTAACATCTTTTCAATTAGCGTTTATCCGTTGACATCATAATTCCAGTTTAATAGCAAAATAAAAAAAATGCAAATTTTGAAGTGGGTTTGTAACAATATTATAGAAATTATTAAAGTCCTTAATAATCGGACTACATTCACAGAAAAAAATTAAAAATTGTCTCTAATCACCAAATTCATTCCAAATACATAGAATCAAGCAAATAATTTGTTGATTTTGCACCTATTACCAAAATTTATAATCAGATTAATAAATATTGTAAAAATTTTAAATTGTGAATATTTTTTATTCAATAAAGGTGCTATTTTTTGTATTTTTTCTATATTGGAGAACAGTGCAAATATATTTGCATAGGAAAACTGATTAAGTGTAAAGAGTATGATTATATCATAAAAAATCTTGAAATGTCAAACAAATATACATGTGTTATCGATAAATAATCTAAGACTGTAAAAAAAAATATAAAAATTTTTTAATTAAAAAATTACATTTCCAGATTAAATGTTAGCACTGTTGCCAATTTTTTTAGTTTTTGATCGAAAGTAGCGGTTTTTAACTTTTGTTTTGCGATTTTTAACTTTTTTGACGGGTTTTTGTGGGGAAAAAACGTGGGCAATATTGTCTGTTTTGTTTACATGTTATTTTGGAATCACAAACAATTTTTTTTTAAATGCAATAAAATTTAATGCAAATAATGAAAAATATTACGAATTACATCGTGGTACATACTTTAATTGAAAATTTATGATTTGAAATCCCATATGAAGGGCACCTGCTTCATTTCACTTATCAAAAACAAAATAGTTTCATCTGCCAAGCTTTTGTCATTTTTTTGTTTTAGTCAAAGAAAAAAATATATGTATGAGAAATGTCAATCAGAAAAAAGGGTTTGTTTACATATTGTATTTCTTGTTCTTTCTCGCATTTGTTGTTTAATTTAGTTAATCCTAAAAAAATCCAATACAAAAAATAGCAAGTTTCATAACACCTTAAGTGAAATTTTTAATTTTAATTAAAACAATTATCAAAAAACTTTGGCATGATTTCATTAAATATAGTTCAGGTTTTCACAATTCCCAACAACAATTCTACAAGTTTTAAATATTTTATTATAAACGAAGAAATCAATCAGGATTTTTTGTTATTTAATTAATATTTTAAGTAAAAATTTATTTCAAAACAACTTAAATGTTAATTAAATTAAAATTTTATCTTTAATTTTCTTTTAACAAAAAAATTTTTTTTAGCAATTTTTTAATTAACCCTGCGGCCACACGGTCAAGTTCCCAATAAAAAATTTTATCATTTTGCGAAGCACTAATTTAAAAACAAGCGCACAATTATGCGCTACGCAATTAGACATACAGAAATGCAGTAAACTAAGTGAAAGAACTCTCAACAACTTTTATAAAAAAAAAAAAAAAAATTTAAGTGCTACGGCATTCCCTTACTACGAAGCAGGTTTGTAAGGGAAAATACTAAAAAATAACTGTATCAAAACATTCAGTGTGTAAGGCTGATCGTTACATCCAACAATTTTTATATGCGCTGAATAATGCGCTTTATGTGTCAACAATGTATTGCTTCAAAGTGGGAACTCGCCATATAAAATTCATGTCTTCCGTAAGCGCAATGGTAAGCGAAACGTTGATGTTTCTCCCTTACAAATCTGCTTCGTTGGAAGCTCCATTTTTTATTGGGTTGTTCTTGATAGTCTTTTACATATACTGCTTGTCAAAATTTACATAAATTGAAAGCTGTGACGTAGGCTGCATTCAATTTTTGAGCAATTTACTTTCAAGATGTCATCAAGAAAACAATTTATAAAGACAAACGAAAAATTTGCTCACTAACCTTGAAATTAGCTGTTTTCTTGAACGTAAATTGAATCACTCACTGGAAAGAGAATTTTAAAGGCAAGTTCGTATCAATTTTTCAAAGTATGAGTGTATTTGTAAAAAAGTGTGAGTGTATTAAAACTTGATAGGCAAAACTTGATCGTGTAACCCTCAAGTAATTAAAAACTACTGACACTCTTGGCTTATAACGAGGTATTGAATACCTTATAAAAACAATATAACAAGGTGACATGAACAAAACGAAAACCAAATATACACACAGACAAATTGTTTCTAAAGTTATTCCTAATTACCAAATTTATAGAATCAAGCAAACAATTTCTTGATTTTGCTCCTTTTACCAGTGGCCATGTTCTGTAACTCTCGCATCGTGAAACTTTTCGATTGAAATGTGTGAAATGAAACAAAAATGAACTATATTGAAACTAACAGCTGTTTTGCTCAATAAACTGTGTCTGTAACTTTTTTTTGGCGAGTACTAGCTGTCACGTAAGGAAATTACTCGCCAATGTACAGAAAAAGTGTGTTTGTAACAGTTTTGTACGAAAAGTTCCCGCTTTGAATTGTCAAATAAACTCACGAATAAAAAATAGGGCGAGAAAAATTTTCAACATTAAAACACAATTAAAAATGCAAAATACAAAGAATAATAATATGTAATAATATTTTGTTCTTGGCACATTTTTTTATGGTTTAATTGTTTTTCTTTTAACATTTTTAAAAAAATATAGGAATGTTTTTAAACAACAAATATTAAAGTCGCACTTAAATTTATTTGTTGTAGCCGACGCACAGAGGAGTATTTGGCCTGAAAAGCTGGCCAAAGTTATTAAACGTGTTTTTTGAATTAAAAGTTTTAGTTTTTTTTTATAGTTTTAGGTGAAGTATGATATAAAAAGTCTAGTGGCAGATTTTAAAAAAATTACACTGCGCAACAAAAGTACACTGCGCAACAAAAAAATTTTTCTCTACCCTAGAAATAAAAGTATGTGGACTATATGGATTTTGATGCCCTTAATTCAAATCTGTTTTCCGTTTTTCTCTAGTACTTAAGGATTTTCTTCTAAAGGCGTGGCATACTTCACCCCCTAAATCGTTGGGTTGCCTTATATATTTTTCCATAACTTGAAAACGTGTTCTCCGATTTTAATAGCTTAAGCTAACCATACACATTTATTTTATATCTATTACTATTTTGGAGTTATTAAAAATTTAATGGCGAAAAAAAATGTACATGCAAAATTCGTAAAATTTTTTGTTTTCAAAATGCAATAAAAAAATTTAAGAACCAAAAAGTTTAAATTTTTAAGATTTTTCTAAAAGCCACATTCCTAAGGAATAAAAGTTTGTATAAATCGCAAAACTCAATTAACAAATGTTGATTTTAAAGGTTTAAACTCATTCTTGACAGACTCAATATTCTCAATATTAATTCGGTGTCCGCTAGTTATTGCTTCCAATATCATTTTCAGGCGGTTGATTAATTGTTCATTTATTCCAGTGATTTTCGATGCAGTTGCTGGGTCCGAAAAAAATCTTCTTGATGTGTTGCCATCATTAGTGCTACCGTATCCTGGTTTTGGAACATCTACAAGTATTCCTATCTCGTCTTTAAGTCTTTTTTGGATGAATATCTTCCTCTCTTTAACAATTGCTTTATCTTCATCGCTCCTTGCTTACCACTTTTTAGTTGGCAGTTTATATGAGAGATGAAGTATCGATTCTAAAAAGCGTATGCGTGCATGTAAAGTTGATAGTCCAAAACTCAAGGCATCACATTTCAGACGAACATTCTTCTGCAACGTGTTAAAATCTTTCGAAGTTTGACCGCAAATGTAATACCTCATTGTCGATTTTGTGTCCGTTGCAGCATTGCATACTTTTCCGTCGACCATTGTCATTACCATCGTGTGTTTAATTTGTGCAATTTTTCCACTACACGGTACTTCGCTTTTCTTTAAAAATTCAATTTGATTATTTATGTGTCCTATTTCTTGCTTCGTGATGTCAGTTGTTTCCTGCACAAAACGGATGCGGATTGGTCTACACAGCCTAGTTGAGGATGGTGTTTGATTTCGCCATATCGTTTTAATTTTTCCATTAGTATTTGTGATTAGTTTAATTGGTACACAACTGCTTTGGAATATATTAGCGTCACTAACATCTTCGTTTTCGAATTTCTGTTTATAGCATGATTGGTACGATCCGTCACAGCCCCAATTGGTTATAAGTTCCAAGAAAATTAGCTCTTCATAGTCTAACTGCTGCAAAACCTCTTCAAGGTATATACATAAACGTGTTGCTGTATGGTCGAGGAGAGCTTGGAGCTTCACTTCCGCTAATGTTTCAGTAACGGTTATGGCATCTTCATTGGGATTACAATTTTTTTTTGCATTTTGTAGTAACGAGTAACATGGATACACATTTTTATTGGCATTGTATAAAATTTCATATTGCTTTTTCGTGAGCTCTGAATTTACAAGGAGTGCTAAAGCTCCTTCCGCTGAAAGTTTATTCACAGGGTTGACTTCAGAAGTTGTTAATGATCGCTTGCAAATTCTTGCTTTTCTTGGGGATCTCGTTATATCCATTATTAATTTAGCCGCATCATTATGTCCCGCTGCTCTTTGACTCATGGATGCAGCAAATGTGATCTCCTCTGTTGTTAATTGGTGACGAACTTCTTCAGTTTTTCTCCGCTTTGTTCTATCACTAGCTTCATTAAATTCTTTTCGTGGTCGCCCTGAAGACGAACTGCCAAATACTGGTATTGTTACAGTTCCTTCCAGCCATTTAGCGTTTGTGCTTAAAAAGCGGTCCTCTTTTCGTTGTGCCGGAAGCCAATATCTTTTGAAACAATTTTTGAAATTTTTCAAACACTGCTGCAGTGCTAATATGTCCCCATCCCCTTGACATTTTGAAATTTCGCTCAATTTTCTGACCATAAAATCCAATTTCTCGTCCATGGTTCCAGCATTAGATTTTTTCACTATTTGGAATAGCTGTTATCTTGTGTAAACTTGTTCCATGTTGACTCTCGAAGTTAAAAAAGGGTTTTGATAAAAAAATGGGTGCAATAACCCTTTATAAGTATTTTCAAGCGCATGCTTTTATGCCTTAATTGGATGGTAGCCTGATACCTGAGTGCCCATGTATTTTTTATGTACCTATATTTTTTTGTAAACTTATTTTTGTTTTTTAGAGCAGGTTTATAAAAATATCTTTTATGGGGATGTGTGGGACATTCCCTTAATTTTTTTTGGATAATTAAGAATTTTTGCAATTTATAAATACATATAGGCAGGTATTAATATTGTGAAGTGTTAAAAAAGTGATGTGAATAACAGTTGAAATCAATAATTCAAAATACATAAAAGTTTATGACGATATAAAGGTATAAGAGCAAAATAGAAGAAATGTGAAAATTTAAAAAAATCGTCAAAAATAATGGCGCAAACTTGCGCACACTTTTTCTTGGATTCTAAAATTAGAGATTCCAAATTTTATTGTGGTATCAAACATAATTCGTAGACATGCTAACCTCACCTTTAAAAACCTCTTCTTTTCCTTTTTTTTGCAAAAAAAAAAGTGTATAATTTGTTTTATTTAGCTTTTGAACGAATTGTTTCAACATGAATATTCAACATATTTTAAATTTTTTTTGCTGTTTTAAATAACTTTTGATCAAACCTTTCAGCGAAAAAAAAATCTTTGTTAAACCTTTATTCGTTTGGCCGCAAAAAAATATCATATAAACATCCAGAAACCGAAAAAAAAACATTTAAATCTCATATAATTTTCTTCACTTTCCTGACTTTAGCAGGGTCTCAGAGCTACAAATCGCAACTAAAAGTCTTCAAAATTTACAATATAATATAAAATATTGTTGTCTGTCGAGCTGCGTACTTAGTTCTTAAGATTTCTTAAAATTCAGTTTTGCCTTTTTGGCCAGCTTTTCAGGCCAAATACTCCTCTGTGCGACGGTTGTATTTTCGCCGCCGTCGTTGAAAAATTTTCAACGATATGTGATACTGGCGTTCTTAACGTCTGCAATGTAACACCGGCTTCGAGTGTTTCTCACTTTTCGAGAAACGATGGAATATTTTGTTTCACATCTTTCCGATGCGAGAACTTCTCACTAAAGTTACACAACATGGATACAGAATGTTTATGATGAGTACTAAAATATGAAAATTGTAAATTTTTTTTCAATAAATGATATTTTTAATTTTAGTTAAAAAAATTAAAAAAAAAACTTTGCAATTTTAAACAATGTGTGCATTGGCTTAATTAAATATAGCACAGATTTTGACAATTCCCATTAACAATTTTCATTTAAGATTTTTGTTATTTAATTAATATTTTTTTGTTATTTAAATTATTTAAAACATCTTAAATATAAATTAAATCAAAATTATTATTTTAATTATTTTTTTTTCAACTAAAAAAATTATTGATTCAATTGTCTCATTGATTAAATGAAATAGTTTTCAAAAAACTTTTTTAATTATTAAAAAACTACCCAGTAAAAACTTCGCCTACAAAATAATGTGTTGAGTAATCACAAAAACATAAGAGCACTACTTACAATTCTACTAAAAGAACCAATGAATTTTACATGAGATGTCCCAAAATGAACGCATTCAAAAGTAAGTCATTATTTTTTATACCTACATACAACCAGAAAAAGGTAGTTGTAGAAGTTGTTATAGATGTAGGTACAGAACAAAGCTACTAAATAATGAGTTTAAGAAGCTATTCATTTTGAAAAAGTAGGCGAAGTTTTTACTGGGTACTGAACATTTTTTCTGTGTACTTTTTATTACAAGTGGGCAATTTCGTTTATTCAGACGTAAAGAAAACTTGTTTAACGTCGCTTCGCATAGTCGCGTTCTTTTAAAGACGTTTTTCATCAAGATTCCCGTAGCTTTCGCTCGTATTTCATTTCGAATATAATTTCTTGGTTTTGGTATGCTCTGCCCCTTATTCCCGTTCACATCCCACTAAAAACTTCGCCTATAAAATAATGTGTTAAGTAATCAGAAAAATTTAAAAGCACTTCTTACAATTCTACTGAAAGAACCAATAAATTCTACAAGGGATGCCTCAAAATGAACGCATTCAAAAGTAAATAATTTTTTTTTACAAACATTCAGACATAAGTAGTTATAGAAGTTGTTATAAAAGCAGTTATATAAAAAAACTACTAAATAATGAGTGAGGGAAGCTATTCATTTTGAAAAAGTAAGCGAAGTTTTTACTGGGATATTCTTTCATTAACCCCCAAAGGAAAAATACAAGAAGTTTAAAGTCATTATCAAATAACACTAATGTTGCTTTAAACATTTCATTGCCCATAGCAACCGATTTTGGCATATCATTGATTGTAATTCCAGTTATCAAATGTATCAGAAAACAGTTCTCACTTCCTTGAGTCATTTATGAGTGACACCGGAATAAAATTATAACTAATGTGGTGTTTATAGCGCACGAGCGCCTTACTCGTCCGTTCAACTTACATTTAAAACAAAAACAAAATTTCGAAATTTGTTTTTGTTTTAAATGTTAGTTGAACGGACGAGTAAGGCGCTTGTGTTCTATAAACTACACATAAATTTTATGATTTTTTGAACCAGAAGTGAAGAAAAAGAAGAGTTCTACTTTTATTAACTTAACTCGCTAATTTGTAAGCGCCTCCCTTTTTTCGTGTCCATATTTATATGCCAAAGGAAATGTTTCTAGGTTTTAACTTTTTTTAATGAAAGCATTTTATTTGCTAATTCGTTAGCATCTCCCTTTCATTCGAGGACATTTTTATATGCAAAAGCAATGTATATTTGTAGCAAGTAGTCTCGGGAAGCCTGCTGATTATTTTTCATTTGCTTGTTTTGTGATACGAACTGTCAAATGTTGTTTAGTAAACAATTTTTTTTTTTGTCTCTTATCAACCCCTTTGCTGTTTGGCAGTTCGTATCACAAAATAACAACAAAAAAAAGCCCTGTTGTTTGTTTAATAGTACAATAGTTGTAATATCGCGGCTACCTGCTATAAATATGTCTTGTGCAAAAGCTTATGTTTCTAGTTGTTTACGAAAAAGTACCAACATTTTTAATTTTAAAGGTTCATTTACTCAAGGACCTGCACCGCAAACAGTACCATATGTAGACCTTAAAATTTAAATTAAGAAATTTAATTTCAGTTCCCGTATTTCTTCTTTGTACTTTTTTCTCCCCATTTAAGAATCAAAAAATTAATGTGCTTATGCCAATGAATGCAGAAAAAATTTTTGTTAAAAAAAGTACCAAAAATATGTTGGACTTTTAATATTTTTAAGCGTTCGAATTTCGAAAAAGAACCAAATTCTTTTTTGTATTTTTTAGATAACTTACTAATGTGATATAATTTTTTTGCTATGTTTATTGATTTTATTTAATAATATCGAGCCTCACCTCCAAAATAGCTTAAGGGACATAATTTTCAATTTTCGTTTTTTTTATAACAAATTAATTTATTGGCAAGGTACCGTTACAATTTAATAGCAAAAACAATTTTAGCTTAAGCGACAACCTTCATACAATTTTTTTTAAGATAAGGTGATAAAACCTTCTTCTGGATCGAAGTAAAGAAATATAAAATAGAAAATGAAGCACAAACAAGTTTCTTCTTTTAGCTTTTCATTCACTCTGGACTTTGCATGGTGAATTTTATGTTTCTAGCTTCAATATAATAATAAAAGTCAAACAACGTAGAAGAACGTATATTTTTGCGGATTCTTCTAAAATTAAAGAAATTATATGAGGTAGTTCTTGGTGCATTTTTGTTTTTTAACTGGTACCTTTTGAATTTCCAATATGTTTCTCAGTTTAATTCTAACGAAAATTTTAAAAATATCAGCTGGAAAACAACAAAAAAAAAAAAGTAATTTTTTTTATATTCTCAATCACACAGGACCTTGCCAGTTGAATTTTTGGTTTCTAGATCCAATATTAATGTATACACAAAAAGTACCAGTTCTAGAACGAAAAAGTACCAGCAGCTAGGGATAGAACTCCCTCAGGCCGATAACTACCACGGGATATCTGAAAGGACAGGCGACACTTCCATAAAGACAATCTCCCTGAAAGACAAGAAGCATTTATCACAAAGGCCTCATCCAATAGTCGGACCAGTGGCCTGCCACAGGGTGCTACTGACTTCCGTGCTACAGCATAGTATCTCAGGTCAGCCACGAACTCAAGAAATCGTATGATCTCAAGAAACCTTTTAATTATGGATTTTGGCTAAATTCCAGGTACTGGCTTCTTCTGATTTACTCATGAGGATCTAACACCAATACGTGAAATATCCTCTAGATGATTCCTAAAAACCCCAGGGGGTTTTGTATGTACAATACATCATTGGCTTAAAATAGACACTAACAGGCCAACCTAATCGTTACTTGTCTAAAGCTGAAATTACATAATTTAAACGTATCATGAAGAGCAAAAACTTTACAATCCTGCCAGTTGCAGGGTTCTTCATTATGGCCAAATCGGCAACAATATCCCCGTTGATGTAAGACAAGGTTGCATCCTTTCCCTTTTTACTATTTAATATAACTTAGGATACGGTTATAAGACGTGCAAAAGGAGTAAGAAGAGGTGTCACTTGGGGTTTACAGAGCAGAATATCAAAACTTTGCTAACATGGATACAAAATTGGGACTGAGATAAGAAAAAACTTTGGGCTTAAAATCAATTTTTCCAAAAACAAAGGTAATGCGACTAAGCTACACCAATACCACTTATTTTGAAATTAATGGAACCAAACTAAAGGGTGATTTTTTATGAGCTATAGGAAAGTTAAAAAAAAACACATAAAATTCATAAAAATGCATGAAATCTTTATTTGAATCGATAGTACGGTCCATATAATTTAATGTTTAAAGATTATTTCATGCAAATGTTGACCGTGACTGCACCTCAAATGGTCCATCCGCTTAGTCCAATTTTGGCATACTCTTTCCAACATTTCGGCCGGTATCTCATGAATAAATGGTTCAATGTTGTCTTCCAATGCGTCAATTGAAGTGGGCATGTGTGTATAGACATGAACTTTAAAATAGCCCCACAAAAAATAGTCTAAAGGCGTTAAATCGCACGATCTAGGCGGCCAATTGACCGGTCCCGAACGTGAAATAAAATGTTCACCGAACTCGCCTCGCAATAAGTCCATTGTTAAGCGTGGTGTGTGGCATGTGGCACCGTCTTGTTGAAACCACATGTCATGCAAGTCAAGTTCTTGCAATTTGGGCAAAAAAAAGTTGGATATCATCTTCCGGTAGCGCTCACCATTCACAGTTACGTTACGATTCGCATCATCTTTGAAGAAGTACGGTCCAATGATGCCACCAGCCCATAAACCGCACCAAACTGTGACTTTTTCTGGATGCATTGGTAGCTCTTGCAATGCTTCTGGCTGATCTTCACTCCAAAATCGACCATTCTGCTTATTAACGTACCCATTGAGCCAGGAATGAGCTTCGTCGCTGAACACAAGAAACGCGCGATGAACTTTCTTAACAGAGCACGCATTTTGATAATAAAATTCAATAATTTGCAAGCGTTGTTCGTTGTTAAGACGATTCATGGTTAAATTATACACCAAACTGAAGATGTTTGACAGTGAAATAAAACACGAAACGTGCGTCAGCTGTTTAAACTAGTGTTGCCACAAAGAAAATAGCTAAAAAATCACCCGATAGAAGACGTTATTAGTTTTTGCTACCTCGTTAGCATCATTTCTCCTTTCGGTGGTTTAAACGACTACATCAAATGTCGTATAAATAAAGCTTAGTAAGCATTCGGATCCCTACAACCAGTGTGAAAATCTTCTCAAATAGCTCAAAGCCCTAAATAAAGGTAGTTTTCTTCGAATGTGTCGTGTACCCTGACGGATGTCTTGGAACACATCCAAAGATCAGATTAACTCACTACAGGTTTTTATGGACAAAGTCTTCTAGACGAATCCTTATCATTTTTTGGCCGTCAACTATATCTAACAGTGAGCAATTAAATTTGAACAAAGCAAGAACCCGTTAAAATTGAGCTCGCTAAAACGAAATGGAACTGGCTGGGGCATATCTTAAAAATGTTTCAAGATGGTTATTCTCGAAATATGTAAATTCGACCCGAGTTCAATCCCCAGTTCACTCAAGAATAGAAATTATCAAAAAAATTTAATTAATTTTATGTTGTAAAATAACTTTCTTTGCTAAAATAATTTAGTGAAAATTTAATTTGATGAATATCGAGAATTTCAACTAAAAACCAAACATTTGATAAAAAGTCACAATAAATAAACCATTATGTTAACAATTTTTTGCTGGTTTATTCGTAGTTATAGTTTACAATGTAGATATGACTATGACACAAAAATTATTAGAGCATATTGATAAAATTTATTCTGTAAAATTTTCTTTGAAAATTGCAATCAATCTATAACTTTTTTTTTTCAAAAATCAACACGATAAAGAAAATTATTTGTTCAAATTAAAAGACTAAAAACAAATCAAAAATCTCTTAAAAATAATTATAGGAAATATTTCCAATTTTACAGAAATAAATTATTTGAACGAACTGAAGTGAAAAATATTTATAAAACAAAAATAAATAAAAGTGCTCAATACAAAAGATTCGTATGAATTTGAATGATGATGATGATTATGATGATGTCTTGTTGAAGCAAAAGTGCTGTTTTATTGTTGTACAAGAAGACAGATAAATACTACAGGAGATAATAATTTTTTTTGTTGTCTTCTTTTATAAAAGGATTCGATATGTTGTGTATGTTTTACACAGATACACAAACATATGAAAATAATAATTACAATTGAAAGAATTTATAATTGTACTTAAGAATTTAAAGATGAATCTAGATTATTTTTATTGTATAAAGTATTTATGATTGTCTGATCTTTGGAGTGGATGTTACTATTGGAAAACTTACCCGTATTATTTTCTGGTCGTGCATTATTTTCCGTATACAATTCACCAGGAATGTTACGACCATGCCACCCAATATTAAACCAAATACTGTAATAATTATAACCATATGTTCTGATTGGCCGTCTTCTTCTAGCTGTAAAATTAATCAAGAAAATAAAAAAATTGTATAAGAAAATATATAAAATTATAAAATCTAAATTCCATTTTAACACATAGAAATAAATTCATAATTGTGAACAAAAAAAAAAAAGAAAACTAAATTGCAAACAATTTTCTACAACCTTGTGAATATCTGAATGTATTTGCAACAAATAATAGAACGAATAAGAGAATCATCTGTCGATGTTTGTTTTTTACAATTGAGAAATTTGTTTGGAAAATTGCTGTAGCACGTAGTTAAAATACAATTGAAATAAATTGTTGTTAGTTAAAATTAAGCTACAAAAAAAAAAAAAATATATTAAAAGAAAAATAAATACGAAGACTTAACAACAATTTCACAGTAACGCACACAATGTTATAGATGAACCACTAAAATATGTAGATACAGTATAATCTCCTTTAGCGGACATGCCCTTTCTAGGGACACTATTCCCTTGTCATGGCAGAGGTTTAAAGGAAAGCATAAAGTTATTTTTAAAGATCAATTCCCGTCTAGGGTTACATTTTAATGGTCCAGTCATATGAGATTCCACTGTGAATAGATACTGGTCATAAAAGGATCAAGTTTTTTATTTGTTCATTGGTCACGGCAGAATTTTAAGGGAAAGCATTGAGTTCTTTCAAAAGAAGCATCCCCTTGTAGAGACACATTTTGATGGTCCAGTCATGAGAGATTCCACAGTGAATAGATGCTGGCCGTATCAGGATCAGGGATTTTATTTGCTAAATAGACATTTATTTAATTTTTGTTTTCAAAAAGGAAAACATTTAACCCTTAAGCGAACACCAGGTTCTGGATAGGCATTTTTGACTTTTTTCCAGTTTTTTTTTTGTATAATTATTAAATATATTAGAACGCAACTTTATGTTTTCCTCAATCCAAGTGTTTTTACAAGAAAATTAGAAAAAAGTGTAAATTTAAACACCGTGGGCTTGGCAATTGGCCAAATAAAAATTTTGTGCATATTGAATCCACCAGGGCCTGGTCATTCCCAACCCTTTTATATTTGTACTGTAGTAAATAAAATCAAAACGAAACGTATTAAAAAGCATACGCAACACATAAGAATCCTTTCTTTACTTTTTTTCGAAAAATTATTCTATTTATATTTATAAAACTCCATACATATAAATGTAGTCCCTCCCAGCCAGGCCCAGGGGTTCGTAAGTGTAAGTTTTTTCTATAGCCACAAACAGCTCCATACAAAATACAAGAAGTCCCAGCCAGACCGTGGGGTTCGTTTGTGTAAAATCATTTTGGTGTTTGCTTAAGGGTTAATATAAAAACGTTCTTAATATAAAAAGAAATAGAGGAGTCTCCAATAGAGATATTTCCCAACATGCTGTGTTTTGAACCCATACTATTTTCTTAACAAATTTCATTAAAGAATGTGATCAAAAATGTCCTCTGCAAATTGTTTTCGATTTTAAAAAAGTCGGAAATTATAACCAGAAAGAAAAAAGCTTCTGCTGAACACCCACCAGTAGGAAGGGCATCGTTCTGCTGTCCTAAATAAAAGGAAAAATGCGCCCGTACATCTGTATTTCTTAGATCCTACCCCGTAATTTTGGTACAAAGCAATGTCATTACGTATTTGTCGAAGAGTTCCGAACAGCTTTGGCTGCATTTGACTAAGACGAGGAGGTATGTGATCTCCCTCAGGAATACAAACAATTAATGGGAAAAATTACATTATAACCGATATTAATGAACTTTAATGAAATAAAGTTTCTAAATAATTAGCTTAACGCTTTTTAAACGTCCAATATTCACTTTACTTTTCGAATATGCTTAATTTTTTTTTACCAAAGTTCTTATTGTAGCATTTTTTTTACAACTTTAGCGATAATTATTTTCTTTTCTTAAAGTTCTCTCAGATAATGAAAGGTTTCACCAATTTGACCATATTTTTAAATGAACTGCTTCGAATAAAAATATATGGAAACAAGAAAATATTTCGCCAAATATTACTGAAATTCAAAAAAAAGTTAGGCGTTCCGTAAAAATTTTATAACTCGTCCAAGGTTATTCATTTTTTATAAAAGTCAAATAAATTGTATATAATACTTGGCCGGGCTTTACGGCTCGCTAATTCGCAAATAAATTATAATGAATAAATATATTTAAAAATTTTACTTACATTACAGCCCTCTTCATCCCAAAGAAATTTACAATTATTACGTCCATTACACTTGAGGTCTCCAGCAATGCATGTCGCATCTTCACAATCGTATTCATCTTCAGCACAACCTAAAAAAATCAAATAACAAAATCAAATAATTCAAATTGAAGAAAAATAAAAAAATTCATGCAAACAAATAAGAGAAACATTAGTTTGGAGATTTTTTCATCTTTTAATGGGTTGCTAAAGCTTAACACGTCTTCACTACATACATACAGAGAAACTTTCTGACTTTAATATGACTTAAGGTGACATTAGTCAATGAAATTCTAAGTAAAAAGATAAACTGCACGGCCCTACTCTAAACAAATACAAATAAACAAGCAAAATAGTAAACATTAACACACAAACACAAATGGGAGGCTTTAATTAGGGATGTAACCGATATATTGGTGATACTTTAGATTTTCCTATATATAGCCTGGTACTCCGTTCAACATTTCACGTCAAATGCAGTCAAAACGCATATGAAAAAACTTGTGTGGAATATCTATGAAATAATGTTGATAGAGTTCTACTCTGTTCATTTTGTGAAAAAGTTCCGAAATGTCTCTGGCAACATTTTTTTACAACTGCGAAATAATGTAAGCTGCACTTATTTCGCGTGGAATTTTAAGCAAAAGCAAAAAAGTATGTACTGATTATTAAATACGAAATAAAAACTTAAAAAAACACAACCGGTGACAGTTTCTTATCCATATTTACACTCTTTTTTTATTAAATTTTTTGTTTTTAGTAAAATACATGTGGGGTTTGTTTACATACGCAAGACAATGTCGCATACTTTGTAGGAATAAAATCGTCAAATTTCACAAGCTCGCATGATAGGTAACATTGATACATGTCAAAATTTTGGTGTGAAATAATTAATGTGCTCAACATTTTTCACAAATTTAAACAGAGTACTAGGCTTATGTCCGAGTTTAGAGGAGCGACCATGTGGATGGAAAACGTCGTAAATTCTCTTTTGCTTTTCATTCGCTCTCACGCAGACGAACATGTTGACGGCAACATTCTGTTACTATTGTTACTTTTTTGTCAAAAAACAAAGCAAATGTCAACAAATAAAATGTGAACAAAGCGGTTTGCTGAGTACTTTTAAATGTTTTTTAGTGTTTTTTTTTTTTTTTTTTGAAGAAATAGTTAGTTTTGCATTAAAGAGAATAAAGAAATGTTCTTCTTATAATTCTTATTCGTTTTCCTCTGCACAGAAACAAATTTTACCAAATTTATTTCAGTTAATTCAATAATGCTGTTTCAAACTATTTTTTTAATTGTACCAATTAATTTGCTTTTATTAAAAATAAAAATTTTAATGCTTGTGTGTAGATTTGTAAATATCAAAACATATTGAAGTTTCTAACAAGTTTTTAATTGTTTCAATTAACTGTGTTGATTGAAAACAATTTTGATTAGTTGTTGTTTGATTAGTGTTTACGTTTTAAATAGCCTCTTTTGCTGGTGGTCACATTTCAATTAAAACTATTGATTAAAACTCAACAGCAAGAATAGCTCGAACTTACAAATATCGTCGCAGGAATTAAAGAACGCTGTAACTGACAAAAAATCCAAAATACGTTTTTTTGCATTATTTTTATCAGAAAAAAATACTGCGTCGAATTGGTCCCGGTCCCATATTTGTATGATGAAAAGAAAATTCACTAACGCAAAAAAAAAAATAAAAGCTGTAAGCCGCAGAATCAATATAAAGCGAAAAAAAATAAAAATACATTTTTAAAATCATGTTCCTAAGTTGTATAGTTTTTGTGGTATGAACTTTTTTTTCTACTTTCTTTCATAAAGGTTTTTTGGCTCTATTGAATGTTTTATGTTTTGTCAGTTACAGCGTTTTTTTTATTCCTGCGACGATATGTAAATGGAATGATCAATTTGTTTGCAGGCAGAAAACAGTACGGAATTTAATTAATAGTACTCATTTCTAACTAATAAGTTAATTGAAGTTTGTTTTTAATTTTTTATGTGTCTACAATAGTAGTGAAGTGTTCTTTCAATGCTAAATCTTTGATGTATTTGTACCAGGGACCGTAACAGTTATACCTTTTTTCATAATAATCAGATGAAAACAGTTATTTTTTGATTTTTATTTTTTTGAACAAAAATAACTGTTATTTTTTGATTTTTATTTTTTCGATCAAAAATAACAGTTATTTTTTGATTTTTATTTTTTTGAACAAAAATAACTGTTATTTTTTGATTTTTTATTTTTTCGATCAAAAGAAACAATTATTTTTTGATTTTTATTTTTTCGAGCAAAAATAAAAGTTATTCTCTAAAGAAATGTACGTGTTTTAATAATTTAGATAACTTTTAATAATTATTTTAATGTGCATAAGAAATTCTAATGATAATTACACATTAAAATAAAAATTTTAATTGAACTAAATTATTAAATCACGTACATTTCTTTAGAGAATAACTTTTATTTTTGCTCGAAAAATAAAAATCAAAAAATAACTGTTACTTTTGATCGAAAAAATAAAAATCCAAATATAACTGTTATTTTTGTTCAAAAAAATAGAAATCAAAATATAACTGTTATTTTTGTTCAAAAAAATAAAAATCAAAAAATAACTGTTATTTTTGATTAAAAAAAAATAAAAATCAAAATTTTAAAAATCATTATATTTTATCATTGACAAGTGCATAAGGAACAATATGGTATACTTGAATCAGTTTTTCGACGTTTACTTCTATGTGCTTTTTTTGTTTTAAAATTCCAATATAACTGTTATTTTCGGTCCCTGATTTGTACGCATTCAAGATTGCTTGTTTTAATTGATGTTTGTGGGAATGAAAACAATTTTTCTGAAAATTTTCGGTAAATTCGAAGAGGTTACAAAATCCATAAGCAAAGCCTCTGCTACATTGTCTGACACTATTTCGCTTGTAAGCAGTTTTCGGACATAATTAAAAAAGTTAATAAATGCATCATTGGAAATGGAGAATAGTTCAGAATTCCAAAAATTTGCGACTAAGGGTTAAGAGAATAATGAAACCTATTGTTTATCTACAATTCTTATCCCTGGATAAAAAAACTCAAATATTGCAAATAAAATAAACTTTTATTGTTTTGAAAAAAAAAAACGCCTTATTAGGCTACTGAACTTCACTCTGCATTCCTTACAAATAATCTGATAAGTCTACGAGAACTGGCGTTAGCTGGTAGAAAAGGCGTTATAACTCTAACGTTTTTGACATCGCTTCTAAGACTAGTTTCTTCTTAACATCACTTGGCCAAATTGTCGTCAGGTAAAGTTATGTCAGTGTTGCCAAAACTTGGTGACCAAAAATGGCTAAATTTACGGAAAATAATGGCTAAAAAATGGCTAAAAATGGGCTAAAAAATGGCTAAAAGCTTTTTTAAATAAAAACACATTAAAATTCAATAACAGAACAGAAATAATTAATTTAAAGTTGTTTACGATAAAATTGTGAGTTAAGATCAATTTGTTAAATAAGAATAAACGTAAATTAATATAAAAATAAATTAATATTAAAGAATTAAATCATCGAAAAATGCGATGTCGTTATTGTTCATCTCATAGGAATCATTCACTCATTAGTTTCAAATAATCATAAGTTTTAAATAATTTGAAGGTAAATCATAATCACGACAACATTTACCCAACCTTTTGAGTCCAGATCTACAATAAAAAACAAGTAAGAAAGAATAGTCGGTTAAACCCGACTTTATGATACCCTACACCACATTAGAACCTTTGTACCAAATTTTATCAAATAATCTCTAAATTGCGACCTGTACTTTGCGCACAAGGTTTACATGGACAGCCAGCCAGCCGGACAAACATCGTTAATTCGACTCAGAAAGTGATTCTGAGTCAATCGGTATACGTAAAGGTGCGCTAAGGACCAATATTTTAAAGTGTTACAGACATCAGCACAAACACACCCTCTTCACTATTGTGGTGGTGGTATAAATATTGTATTGTTATGTTAAAAATATTTACCTATTTGATAAAATCGAATTAACGGTTGCTTAATGTAACCTATTTCTCAAATTACTTTTAACGATGTTTACTTGGCTAAATACCCTAAACACTTCAGCATTAGATCATGGAAGTGAGAGCAACTTTATAGTCAATTCTGAAATTTCTAATACAATTTTGTTACCGTCTGCATCCCTTTATTGAAATACTTGCAACCAGAAAAAACAGCAATGTTTGTTTTGATCGATTTTATAAATTTAATAGTGGAATACTGTTCCTTAATTTTGAAAGATGTTTCAACGTCATAGTTTATAGCGATGTTCAACATTTGTAAAAGTTGTGATTAAAATTAAAGGCGTTTTAATTGTTCAAAATTATTATTTTACTTTAATAAAATAAAAATTATTCTTTTAAATGAAAAACGGCAAAAAAATGTTATGGCTAAACAAGTTGAAAAATGGCTAAAAAAAATGGCTAATGGCTAAACTCATTTTTTAATGGCTAAACAGGGTGAAAAATGGCTAAATCTAGCCACTAAATGGCTAAATTGGCAACACTGTTATTGCGTAACATATCGGCAATGACTCATTAGACAGTTTGTCATTAAATTGAGTCATGGGGATTGACTGAGGTCAAAGTTAGAGAATTTAATTATTTCTTAACCTTTCACATAATCGTTTTACTTTTGTTTTATTCCGCCCTTTGTTTAGAGAAAAACTCTCAATAATTAGACACCAGCAGCACACCCGATATGGTTTTCGCAAGCATTCTACTTTAAAAATTTGATGTATTTAACTAAATAATTTATACAAATAGAATGTAGGAATTTTTGCTTCCTAGTTTTCTTTTTAAACATGAAAATAATGTTTATGATACACAAATACGGCATCGAATTGATGTCACTGTAGTCATAGTATAGATGATGCATAAAATATGACAAAATTTTTGCCTCATTGATGCCATTTGTAATTACATTGATGGTACAATACTAATGTAAGGGCATCGTCAATATGAAGATGCATTTTTCTATTAGTGTCTGAAGCATTTGTGAAAAAATTAAAAGGGAATTCGAGGAGGATGAGTCTCTATCTAGCTTAAGCTGTGGTGCTATTTACGAAGAAGTCGAAAAAACCCTAGACCACCTAATACTTTTGGATACCAGACTCGCTTAACCCAAACTTTAAGAAAATGGTTTAGAAAGACTTAAATTTTTGAATGAGCTCTATCGCAGTTGAGAGACTATTTTCCACTGCTTGTCTGTTTCAAAAGGATTTGCGGGATTGTCTATCTCCACAAAAGTTGAGAATCCGTCCTTTTTAAACCAAAATCTTATTTATATCAACATTAAATGAATAGAAAGTAGGAATTACTTCTTTTTTATAAATTATTTTATTGTTCAAACATTGTTTTGATATAATTTGATAAATTGATATTTGAGTTTAAGAAGATCAACTCAAATATCAATTTATAAAGCTTTCTCTTAATATTCATATTTCTTTAATATTTGTTATGCGTTTTCCTTAGCATATTTACGAATCTGAAGATTTAATTTTAACCAAAAGTTAGGCTTAAGGAAAGAGCATGCGAAATATAAGATTCGAAAAAAATTAGTATTGTGGTTATTTCGTTGAACTATTTATGGTTTTTAATCCAAATTTTTAATATTTTTAATTAGGCTTAAGTTCATGAAATTTAATTTTTATTAAATTATTTTTATGAAGAAAGGAATTTTACAACATGAAAATTAATCAAAATTGTTATTGATAATCTTTCATTCTTGACGTGGCTCGGGCTCGAACCCTGGCCGGCAGGTTACCATGACATGTTTCGATCGCAACCACTCGATCTCCTCAGATGGATTTGCCGTCTTACACTCGCAGCCATCGACGACTGCTGACGTCACTAGTCAAACATCAATCCTTAAACCAAATTGTATTTTTTAACATTTGGTAGATCGAAATTTGCTTTCCTGAATGATTATCCATTCTAATTGATTTTACATGTTTCTTCCTTTACTTCTGTTTTTTCGTACTTTCGTCAAGAATTTTTCTTGAAGTCCAAGTACATTTTTTGTTTTTTCACTTTGTCTTTCTCTTTTCCGTTGACCTTTTTCAGCACAACTTGAAGGACAAATGTACACATAGAGCTCGTGCCTTAGCTTTAACAATAATTAGTATTGTGGTTATTTCGTTGAACTATTTATGGTTTTTAATCCAAATTTTTAATATTTTTAATTAGGCTTAAGTTCATGAAATTTAATTTTTATTAAATTATTTTTATGAAGAAAGGAATTTTACAACATGAAAATTAATCAAAATTGTTATTGATAATCTTTCATTCTTGACGTGGCTCGGGCTCGAACCCTGGCCGGCAGGTTACCATGACATGTTTCGATCGCAACCACTCGATCTCCTCAGATGGATTTGCCGTCTTACACTCGCAGCCATCGACGACTGCTGACGTCACTAGTCAAACATCAATCCTTAAACCAAATTGTATTTTTTAACATTTGGTAGATCGAAATTTGCTTTCCTGAATGATTATCCATTCTAATTGATTTTACATGTTTCTTCCTTTACTTCTGTTTTTTCGTACTTTCGTCAAGAATTTTTCTTGAAGTCCAAGTACATTTTTTGTTTTTTCACTTTGTCTTTCTCTTTTCCGTTGACCTTTTTCAGCACAACTTGAAGGACAAATGTACACATAGAGCTCGTGCCTTAGCTTTAACAATAATTAGTATTGTGGTTATTTCGTTGAACTATTTATGGTTTTTAATCCAAATTTTTAATATTTTTAATTAGACTTAAGTTCATGAAATTTAATTTTTATTAAATTATTTTTATGAAGAAAGGAATTTTACAACATGAAAATTAATCAAAATTTTTTATGTTTTTTGTATTATACAATATGTTAAATGTAAAAATTATTGTTTTTAAAGTTTGTTTTTAAATGTAATAATATATAAAAAAAATGTAAGTTCTAAATGTTGTTTGGTAAATAATGTTTATTAATGTAATGTTTTAATTAAATAGACGATCCCCAGAAGAAGTCGACAAAAAATCGACGAAACGTCGGGAAAAAAATGTATTAAAATTGTGTTTTTAATTACATTAAATATTATAGGCCGTATTAGCTTAAGAAGGAACTACAAACAGATAAATATAAATTGGCCAAATAAAAAAACCACATAGAAATATATCGGAGAGCTTGCCGAAAATAAATTATTTAATTGATACTGAACATTACTACTTTACCAAACAAAACATGAAGGGTTTTTTTAAACATATACAACTAAAATACGACGACGGAACATGCAGGGTGATGAAGGAGTATTGTAACGAAGTGAGAAGATTAGCACAACAACAAGAAAGGTTAACATTTTTATTATCGTGTAGAAGTTATGGTGTAATTCCAACGCACACAAAAAACACTACAACTCAGGTTAAAATATTATTTCAATGCCGCACAATAGTAAACCAATTGGGTAAGATTGAACATAATTTTCATAAAAAAATTCTCAATTTGGAGATTTCACAAACAACCACAAATATTAAATTAACAAAAAGAAAAATTTATCACATGAGTGCTGGTATTGAAGAAATGGTAACAGATGATGACTACAAAAATTTCATTAGCAAACAAATGGACAGAACAAAACACATAAGAGAAGAAGTGAGGACAATACAGCTGATTAAATTAAATACACTTAAAGAAAAACAGTTTAAATCACACGGACTAATTTTTAATAATCATTGGTTTGAAAATAAAACAACAATAAATATACCTATGGAATGTAAATGGATACTCTCGTTAGGAAAGAAGTTTGCATTACCAGTAACTGATAAAAATTTTTCTCCAATAAATATAATCGCTGATATAGAACAATGCATCCAAGACATGGACGAAAATGCAGACAAAGAAAAGGATATAGCAAGAACTAAGCTGGCAAATAGTATAACTGGTTTTAAAAGAAAAATTAAAAATACTCCCAGGGAAAAATTTATTTCAACTGTTTTTGAAAAAACTGAACAATTTTTAAAAAAGCACCAAGAAATGATCATAATAAAGGCAGATAAAGGCAACAAAACGGTAGCCATGTACAAAAGGGATTATGACAAAAAAATGGAAAATCTTCTAAAAGACAAAGATACCTACAGAACAATTAGAACTGACCCGACTCAAAAACTTCAGAAACAAAATAACAACATCATATCAAACTTGGAAAAGAATGGATTCATTGATATGTGGCAAAAACGTAATCTTACTTGTCATGCGGCTGTTGCCCCAAGAATATACGGATTACCAAAAATCCATAAACCGGAAACCCCTCTTAGGCCAATTGTGTCATCAATACAAGTACCATGTTACAATTTATCTAAATATTTAGGAAATATCCTTAAACATATTATATCTAGGGAATATAACATCAAAAATTCGTTTGAATTAAAAGATCATCTGTGTAATATAAAACTTGAGCCTAATGATATATTAGTATCTTTTGACGTCATCTCACTTTTCACAAATATTCCGGTACACACAGCCATTAAAAATATTATGGAAAAATGGCTAACAATAAGGAAATTTACAAACATTCCTAGACCGACATTTTTAGAAATTTTGAAGTTCTGTCTTACGGACAATAATTACTTTGTTTATGGTAAAAAAGTAATTAATCAGATATTTGGTATGCCAATGACGATAAGGACGAAATTCTTAAAACTTTAAATTCTCACCATCAAAAAATTAAATTCACCATCGAAATAGAAAAAAATAATGAAATAGCATACCTCGACGCAAAACTACGGAAAAATAAGGACAACATTATTTTTAATTGGTACTCTAAGGAAACAGCTTCAGGCAGACTTATGAATTTTAGCGCCACACAACCCAGAAGTCAGATTATAAATACAGCGAGAAATTTAATAGAGAGGGTACTGAAAATTAGTGACGAAATATTCCACAACAAAAATATAAACATAATACAAGAAATATTGATACAAAATAGTTTCCCTAAAAAATTAATAAATTCTTTAATAGACGACGTATTTAGACGATTAAATGAAAATAAGAAAATTGACAACACTGATGAAATGGAAAACAAAAAATTCTACAGTGTACCATACATCCCTGGCCTTACTCACAACAGAAACATGATAATAACACTGAAACAAAATAACATATGTTTTGCGTATAAGCCTAACAAAACAACAAATGCAATATTCACTAAAATAAAGGCGCCAGTAGAAAAACAACAACAAAATAACGTTGTTTATGAAATAAGATGTAAAGGAAACAACGAAGAACTCTGTGATCAGGTGTATATAGAAACAACAAAGAGAGCTTTATCAACAAGGATAGGAGAACACAAGATGGATATAACGCGGCAGAAAGAAACAACAGCACTAGCAATGCATATGATTAGTTCACACCATGCACCAGATTTTCAACGTATTAGAATATTAGACAAGGAGGAAAATATGAGAAAGAGATTTACGAAGGAAAGCTTGAGAATTCAGCAAAACATAAAAAAGACAATGAATTTGAAAGAAGACACCAACAACATATGTGCAAGTTATAGAGTAGCCATCAAATAAACTTGTATCACTGTTGTTAAATATTATGTGTTTAAAAATAATTCGAAGTTTTTATGTTTTCTGTATTATACAATATGTTAAATGTAAAAATTATTGTTTTTAAAGTTTGTTTTTTAATGTAATAATATATAAAAAATGTAAGTTCTAAATGTTATTTGGTAAATAATTGTTAATTAATGTCATGCTTTAATTAAATAGACGATCCCCAGAAGAAGTCGACAAAAAATCGACGAAACGTCGGGAAAAAAATGTATTAAAATTGTGTTTTTAATTACATTAAATATTATAGGCCGTATTAGCTTAAGAAGGAACTACAAACAGAAAAATTGTTATTGATAATCTTTCATTCTTGACGTGGCTCGGGCTCGAACCCTGGCCGGCAGGTTACAATGACATGTTTCGATCGCAACCACTCGATCTCCTCAGATGGATTTGCCGTCTTACACTCGCAGCCATCGACGACTGCTGACGTCACTAGTCAAACATCAATCCTTAAACCAAATTGTATTTTTTAACATTTGGTAGATCGAAATTTGCTTTCCTGAATGATTATCCATTCTAATTGATTTTACATGTTTCTTCCTTTACTTCTGTTTTTTCGTACTTTCGTCAAGAATTTTTCTTGAAGTCCAAGTACATTTTTTGTTTTTTCACTTTGTCTTTCTCATTTCCGTTGACCTTTTTCAGCACAACTTGAAGGACAAATGTACACATAGAGCTCGTGCCTTAGCTTTAACAATAATTAGTATTGTGGTTATTTCGTTGAACTATTTATGGTTTTTAATCCAAATTTTTAATATTTTTAATTAGGCTTAAGTTCATGAAATTTAATTTTTATTAAATTATTTTTATGAAGAAAGGAATTTTACAACATGAAAATTAATCAAAATTGTTATTGATAATCTTTCATTCTTGACGTGGCTCGGGCTCGAACCCTGGCCGGCAGGTTACCATGACATGTTTCGATCGCAACCACTCGATCTCCTCAGATGGATTTGCCGTCTTACACTCGCAGCCATCGACGACTGCTGACGTCACTAGTCAAACATCAATCCTTAAACCAAATTGTATTTTTTAACATTTGGTAGATCGAAATTTGCTTTCCTGAATGATTATCCATTCTAATTGATTTTACATGTTTCTTCCTTTACTTCTGTTTTTTCGTACTTTCGTCAAGAATTTTTCTTGAAGTCCAAGTACATTTTTTGTTTTTTCACTTTGTCTTTCTCTTTTCCGTTGACCTTTTTCAGCACAACTTGAAGGACAAATGTACACATAGAGCTCGTGCCTTAGCTTTAACAATAATAAGTATTGTGGAAAGTACGAAAAAACAGAAGTAAAGGAAGAAACATGTAAAATCAATTAGAATGGATAATCATTCAGGAAAGCAAATTTCGATCTACCAAATGTTAAAAAATACAATTTGGTTTAAGGATTGATGTTTGACTAGTGACGTCAGCAGTCGTCGATGGCTGCGAGTGTAAGACGGCAAATCCATCTGAGGAGATCGAGTGGTTGCGATCGAAACATGTCATGGTAACCTGCCGGCCAGGGTTCGAGCCCGAGCCACGTCAAGAATGAAAGATTATCAATAACAATTTTGATTAATTTTCATGTTGTTAAATTCCTTTCTTCATAAAAATAATTTAATAAAAATTAAATTTCATGAACTTAAGCCTAATTAAAAATATAAAAAAAAAAAAAAAAATATTAAAAATTTGGATTATTCGAAAAAATGTTTATATAATAAAATCTCCTTAAATATTTTAACTTGAATTCAATTTCAATATGCGTATCATTACGCCGATATTGCTTTTTAATATCGGTATCGTATCGGTTAAAATGCATAACGTTACGGCCCTAGTTAAACTACGTTGTTTTTTTCATGCAGGTGATTAGACCCCTGTCGGACATTCAGTTAACTTTAAATTAACTGAAAGCTAACTATTTCTCAAGTAGTGGTGGTTGACACTTGCATTGCTTTTATATGAAATTAACTACCTATTTTAACATTGCGATGTCCTAGGAAGTAGTCAATTGTCCGACTCTGCATTACTTTCAGTTAACTTAAAAGTTAACTTTTTGTAGCTACCTAGCAAAAACTTTATAAAAATATATAGTTACACAAAGTCAATAAAGTAAAAATTTGTTTATTTTTTTTATTTTTTATTTATTTTTAATTATTTTTTTTTATTTTTTTTAATTATTTTTTTTTATTTTTTCTTATTTTATTTTACTTTATTTTATTTTTTTTCTGTCTCTGGTGGGATTCGATCGCGCAACCTCGGTGCTGATAGACTAGCTCGCTACCAGCTAGTCTACCAGGGCAGTGTAGTTTTTGTATTAAAAAACTATGTTTTTTGACTATAATGACTATAATGACGTTTGTTTGTTAATCGACTTGGCTCTCTCTACTTAAAATATACAGTGTTTGTATACACTTTGGTTAATGTAAATTTTCCATTGCTTAATTGTTGGCTTTAAGTTAGTCTATACAAGCTAACTTAAAGTTGGCTTTTTTTGTAGTTAGCTACTCATTTGACGGCAGGGACGTTCTTTTTTCTACACCTTTTAACGAACTCTCCGTTCAAATAAATTCTAAGCCAATAAACCACACCGACAGACAGGTTTGTGTGAAAAAGACAGTGCCATAAGATAAATTTTTGTATGCCATGTGTGTATGTGTGTTTGCATCCATTTGTATCTGAAGCCATTGTTAGGTCTCAATACAACTCAATTACTTTTCAACATTCAACCACTCACAAACACATTAACAACATCATTATTTTCATCTTGTATTGGATCAAATACTTGTACTTCGAAATAGAGCAGAATACGATGACGCACAATGGGTTAAGGTGGGAACTGGAAGATTAATCTTTAAATTTGAAATATTACATTTTTAAATTGGCCATTTTATCAATATCTTTGAATTTATAATTTTCTGTTTTTAAAAATATCTTGTCCTTGCATACCCACACCACAATGGTGGAAAGTGTATTATGCGTTTGTGCTGATGTTTGTAACACCTTTAAGTATCCATTCTGAATCACTTTCAGAGACGTTCTAACAGCTGGCTGGCTGTCTATGTTTATTATGTGCGCAAAGTACAGGGGCCTGATTCTGGCAGTCGTGATCGAGTACTTTCTCGATTCGAAAGCAATTAAATATCTAATTATTTCAGTCAATACTAAACGAATCGGAATTATTTTGTCAGTGTTGTAAAGCATTAATTTGAGTTTCACAATACTGAAAAAATTATTTCGATTCGTTTAGTATAGACTGAAAGAATTAGAAATAAAATTGCTTTCGAATCGAGAAAGCACTCCATCACGGCTGCCAGACTAAATTTTCGAGATAGTTTGATGAAATTCGGTGCATAAAAAACTGTCACAAGCCAATTGAAAATAGTGAGAATCCATAATTTCCAATCGGCAGCAAACTTTATATCAAATGTGATTGTATATTCACCACATATTCTTTTTTTGAAATTTTAGTTTCGCGTTTTGAAAAATTCGGTTTTTGTTAATTTTTGTGTCAATTGACCTAAAATTTGTTTTTTTATCAGAGATTTAACTAAGCTTCCTTATTTTTTTCAATTTTTAAAGTTTTTTGCTAATTTATTATCAAAGTAATTTACAAAATACAAAATTTTTCAATTAACAAGGTTTTGTTTGTCGTACTTAATTCCAAATTTGTATTCTTTTAATTGTTAATGGGATAAGCTATTCCTATGCGTATTTCAATGGACGCTTAGGCCAATAAATGCTAAACTTTTATTTTGTTAGTTAAACCAACTTTTACGAGTTTTTAATTTAAGCTTTTCTAAATAGTGGTAGCGATCGAAACATGTCAGGGTAACCAGCCGCCTGGGTTCGAATCTCAGGTCAAGCAAGAATGAATGAATATCAAAAACAATTTTAGTTAATTTTCATGTTGTAAAATTCCTTTCTTCATAAAAATAATTTAATATAAATTAAATTTGATGAACAATATTGAAAATTTGGATTAAAAACCATAAATAGTTCAACAAAATTATCACAATATTAATTATTGTTAAAGCTAAGGCACGAGCTCTATGTGTACATTTGTCCTTCAAGTTGTGCTGAAAAAGGGCAACAAGAAAAAGAAAGACAAACATGAAAAATTAAAAATGTACTTTGGACTTCAAGAAGAATTCTTGACAAAAAGTTCGAAAAAACAGAGGTAAAGGAAAAACATGTAAAAATCAATTAAAAATAGAAAATCATTCAAAAAAAGCAAATTTTAATCTACCAAAGGTTAAAATACAATTTGGTTTAAGCATTGATGTTTGACTATTGACGTCAGCAGTCGTCGATGGCTGCGAGTGTGAGACGGCAAATCCCTCTGAGGAGATCGAGTGGTAGCGATCGAAACATGTCAGGGTAACCAGCCGCCTGGATTCGAATCTCAGGTCAGTCAAGAATGAATGATAATCAATAACAATTTTAATTAATTTTCATGTTGTAAAATTCCTTTCTTCATAAAAATAATTTAATGAAAATTAAATTTGATGAACTTAAGCCTGATTAAAAATATTGAAAAATTGGATTGAAAACCATAAATAGTTCAACAAAATTACCACAATACCAATTATTTTCTAAATATATTTTATAATTGAAAAAAAAAAAAATTTTAATCCATCGGATTTTTGCGATTTTATTAAAATTAAATGATTTTTTTTTTTATTAACTTAAAATGTTCCCGAAAAAATTTGGTAATTAAAAATTTCAAGATTATAAAAATTATTATTTCGTATGGTCACCACCAATTGATATTGAACTAGTCTGTCAGTGCAAAGGGTCGCACCTTTCAAAAAGCACCTTTCAAAAATAAGTTAAAACGGGTAGTCAGATCACCGGCATTTGACGAAGATTCAATAATAAAAATCTTTACCAAATATATTAAACCAAATAGACTCGTAGCAATTTGATATTGAACTATTCTGTCAGTGCAAAGGGTCGCGGGTTCAATTTCTGCCAGAGATTCTGGTATGTTTCACCACAATTAGCTAACGGACTACCTACGTTACTATAGCTTGCATAAATTAAGCTAGAATAAAATTCAAATTGTATTTGTAATAATAAATAAATAAATAAATAAGTAAATAAAAAAAATCTATTTTGTAACTCCTTTTTTTTATAAAATGTTTTGAATTTTCAAATTTTTATGAAAATATTTTTAAAGTGAGGTGAAGTGCTTTACAAAATAAGGAGGTAAATATATGAATATAAATTTTGGATTGACCGTTTAATTTTCGATTTAAATGAATTTAATAATAATAATTTTATTTGAACTCTATAATTTTTTTTTTAATTTTTGCGAAATTTAAAATATTACAGATTTGGATACTTTTCAAAATTTATCGACTTTTACAATCTTTTTTCCATTCAAGCGATTTTTTATAATTTGGCAATACAATTATTAGAAATTTTGTGGTACTTAATAATTTCACTGGAATTTTAAAACTTTTTTTTAGCGATTTTTTTATTCCTTTTTCAAGTTATCGTTTACTTTGTTGGATGAAATATGACTTTGCAGGTTTGTAGGCGAATTGTAAAAAAGCATGTAGATAAACCTTTCAACAACCTTCGTCTACAAAATTAAAAGTCATTCCTGATACCTAAAGAAAAAAAAATCATAACAAAGGATGTACTTTGATCCGCTTGTAAGGAAGAGATTTATATCAAATATACTTATAAGTCTCCCATTATATCCAGTTCGTTTTAGGGACTTAGAAATGCTTCCATGTTCAAGTCGTATGTAGTAGAAATTAGAAACTTTTCGTTATACAAAATCCTTTTCTTTCCTCTATCTGTTGATTTTAACCCTTTTCAACAGCAATGCATATCTTATTTCCCACAGTGCATTAGTAATAAGAATAGAATACAAAATAAACGACCGTCATCCTCCTTGTCAACATCGTTATCAGCAACATTATATTTAACTAACAACAAAAACAACAACCCTAGAGAATAGCAACTTTTGCTTAACACTAATAAAAACAACAAAAGTGGCAACAAAAAAATCAAAAGTAAATTTTCTAACCCATTGAATAAAACTAACCCACACACACACACATACTCTTCTTAACATTTGCATTTAAACATTCGTATTCATTTATTTTACAGAGATTTCGATATTTTTCTAGTTTTATTTTATTTGCTTTTTTTTGAATTGTTGTTAATTTTTTATTATAACTGTTGTTGTTGTTGTTACTTGTTGTAATACTTACCCGAACCACGTTCTCTAAAGGCTGTAAACAGAATGGAAAAAGTTGAATTGATGGCACTTTGTTCGGCGTAAAACCGCATGTGCAATATATTTGATTCCGATGTGATGCCTTCGCCAGCAGAGCCACAAAAGTTTTTAACTCTAAACAGGAGCAGCGAAAAAAAGGATGAGACAGAGAACAAGAAACAATTAATTTTTTTTGTATTAAAATATGAAAAAAAGAGTTGGAAGAATTGTTTTGCTAGAAAACGGTAAATATTCGTTAAAATGAAATAAAAAAAAAAAAAAAACATAAAAAAGTTATTCATAGATGATACAACAACAAGATTTCATAGCTTAACAATGTTAAATTGTAGTTGTAGTGTGATTTTAAAATCTTTTGCCACAGTTTCAACAGTTGCAACGGAGGTGGGTTCCGTCTACGGAATTGTTAAAATAAAAAATAGAACTGCAATTACAAGTGGCTTAAAATTTTGCAAAACTTTGAAATAGTTTTAGTTGTAGTTTTTTTTATTTTTGTGTTTGCTTTTTTTTTCTTTATATTTTTTCGTTTATTGTTGTTTCGTTTAGAAGTACAATTTACATCAATCACTTCAGTTTGATACTTCAATAAACTATTCAAATGCAGCAACAATTTTTTTAGGAGATTGAGAAAGTATAAAAGTTATTTTACAAAACGGACAAAGGAATAGATTATTTTTTACTTGCATCCTTTTTTTGCATCTTCTACTTCTACTTTGACAAATGATTTTGATTTAAGTATTTCAATTGGAACAAGTGGAATTTGTTAATTGGAGTTATTCGCCAGTGATACTAGAATTCCAAAAAAAAAACTTTTATACAACACATGGAAATGCTCTAAGCGGACCTTTAACAATTTTACTGATGTAAGATAAAGATGCGTTCTAAATATTCTAAAAAAGGAACAAAAATTAAGACGAGGGCTATGAAGACCATAGCTTTAAGCCCAAAACTCCTCTGGTCGTGTGTTAAACTTACGCAACATAGGTATGTAGGAGAAATAAAAGCAGCAGTTGGTTTGAAAATAAGCGTTGCAAAAACGAAAATTTTAGATGTTAATACATCCGGTTATGAACTTTTTACAAGACGTTATTAACATCATATCTAAAAGCGGCGGGTCGAGTGAGGACACTGATCATTGTACCCACAATACCCCGCCAATTATTGTCCGTCTCATATCGCTCCCAAGGGTTGGTAGGGATCATCTTAAGGATATTTAACCTTTTGTTGTTAGATCCTCAGGGCAAATCAGGTTGGGGTCATTCCTGGAAAAAATTGGACAGTTGACTTTTGATTGCCTTAATTATGTATTTTACCTCGGGTAGAGGTGTACTGGCATTCTTCGGAATCTCATACACTGTAAATAAGTGAATGCTGCTTGATAGCGCTATATATTTATCGAAAGACAGAGTGTTCGACTTCATTGAACTCGAAGTTAAACCTCAGATCTATAAATTGAAGCTGCTGCGGGAGTCAGTAGCCACCAGCGTATGGCGTTCAGACTACTGTCTAGGTCTCGATTTAGTAAGCTTCTTGCGAGAATTGCTTTCTGTCTTTAAGGATGATTGTCTTGCCTTTCTAATGCCATTGATACTATTCAGGACAGCAAGTATTGGCTGTGGTTTGAACCCAAAATCACGGGTTGAGGGACGAACGTCCTAGTAAGGACTGATCTTTTATTTTACGGCTCTAGTTCAGTCCATTTAGGGATGTCTAGGTGCTGTTGCAATTCGACAGATGCTGCTAGAATGCATGTAAGAAAGGAAGCGGAGGTTAGATTGCTCTGGCCCTCAAACAAGGGGTGAGTGTATAGTGTTACCTGTGCATGCAAGCGAATTCCAACTCACTCAGGCGCTTTGGGTAAGTGCATATATTAATTCACCAATGGTTAAGATCCATAATGGAATTATGCCATAATGGCAGGTGTTTATGTAAATCAAGACCATATTTGTCCATTCATGTAGATCCCAAGGGTTTGAAGGGATCATCTTAAGAATATTTTAACATCTTCAACAATCCGGTGCGGTCATAGGGACGGTTAGGCCTTATGGGAGGATCATTATTAGGTGCTGTTGTTACTCAACAGATCCTGCTAGCACATTCTATAAGCAACGGAGGTTAGATAGTACCAACTTTTTAACTGTATTATCACACACAGGGGCGGATGGTTAACGTCAGCTAGAGGCTAAGACCACCATGGGGTTAGGCTGAACAGGCACGTAACCATGTTAAATCGTCGTTTATTTATGGCTGTGAAGCTTGAAACTTGTATATTCTAAAGATATGTGTGTTAATAAGCATTTTTCGCATTTTATGGCCTAATGTCATTTCAAACACCAGATTATGGGAACAGTCGAATAAAAAGCTTACAACTACAAAGGGCACGTTATGACATCAAACAGAATGGCATAGAAAAGGAAACCTTACTCATACATTAAGAAGGACGTTAGCACTGGAAATAGAAGCAAAGGAAAACAGCTGGAGCGAAGATAAGATGTTAGATTAGAACGTAAAAAATATGATGATTCGCTCATTCGTTTCTTGTAATGTATTTATTGTTTACCAAAAATAGTTCCTGGAAGAGCCAAATCTAGTTCTATTGTCTTATTTGAAACATATATACGGCAAAATTCAACGTGGTTGTAAGCAATCATAATATCGAGCCATTGTAGCAAAAATTATGTAACCAACAAAAATAAAATTTTACAGGAGAAGGTTTTTTTTTAATATTTTTGCTTCGTAACGGTACTTCCCAGAGATATGAGATTTTTAGAGATAATGCAAATAATCAAAAATTTTCGATTTTCATCAAAAAACAAAAATCTAAAATGTTGTTGGTTACATAATTTTTGCTATTAGGGCTCGATATGATTGTTGTACACATGTAAAGAACTGACTTTAATTTTTTACGATTATTCAAATTAAGTTTGTAAACTGCAAGACAGTTATTACTTTATTTAGTTATTAATTTATTTAAATTAATTTAGTTGATTTAAAAAAAAAATTTTGTTCCTCTAAAGTAAATTTTCTTCAGTTCGGTTGACCTTAAATTCAAATCGGTTATCGAACATTTTTGATGTTAAAAAAGTCAAAGGCTCTTTATTTAATGAACGACAGAGTTTCCTTTAGTAAAAGAAATCTTGTATTCGGACCTCAATACTTTCCTCAGCTTTTAATTCAATTTAATTTTCAAAATAAATACACCATTTCAAATGGTATTAAGAAACCATCAATCAATACAGATGTAAACATAATTATAGTATTACGAAAATAATACTAATTTTAAAAATTGAAGGGAGAATTAAATTGATAGAAAGTGTTATCGTTAAAAAACACCTGTACAGCTATAAATGGTAAACATATAATTGTTACCATAATATGCTCGTAATACGGTTGTAGTTTCTTGGTGGAGGAATAATATGGTTGCTGGCTACAATTTTATGATTAAAGTAACCACAATATATTTAAAACTTGTTGATTTGTTGGAGGTGACCATATCGAAAAGTACCTGTTCTTTACGTGAAGTTCTACAGATTAGCGCAGAATGAGCTTTATGGTTTAAATGGTTTAACATTTATATTTTTGCGATTGTTATTACTTTTTTATACCCTTCACCACAGGTGGAAAGGGTAGGAGATGTCTGTCTGTCCAGGTGTATGTTGAAATCGGTTTTCCCACGGCCCCAGAAATAATGGGGACTTGGTTAGTATATATTTATATCACATAAAATTCGTTTAATTCTTCTATTAAAGTTCAGCCTGATCGGTCTTAAAATTACTGAGATATGAGCAGAAAATCACTATTTCCTCTTATTATTGTCATAAAACTCCTGCTTTAGAGTCTAAACACAATATTTGCGGTTCGGTGCGTTTTCTCGTTTCGGGAGAGAAAAATAAACATAATACAACGGAAGACGGCGACGGAAAAAGTTGTAATTTTTTGTTTAAATTTTTATTAATTTATTTGTGCACACATTTTTATCATGTTGTTTGTTTTCAAGAACGTTGTGAACATAGCCAATTATTCAAAACTATGGCAACATAAGAAAGAGAACGAGTATCAAAAATTGAGAGACAAGGCGAATTAAATTCGCTTTGTTTAGAGAGAAAGAAAGTCCGCAATGAAAATAAAATAGATTCTAATTTTATGCCGTTCCGCACTGCGGTTTTTTACTGAAAAAACGCACCGCAATAAATTTTCGTTACATTGTGTTCAGACTCTTAGTGTTTTATATCCTTCAAAATAGATTTATTTATATCTAAAGAACGGTATTAATATAACTATCTATTCAAATCGGTCTTTGGTTAAGGTTATATAAGATTCGGCATTGCCTTACTTTTTTAAATTATTATTTGGAAATTTCTTTCAATTAGCTTTGCAAAAAAAAAATATCCTGTAAGTGATGGCCATTTTCCAGGGTTTTAAAAACTACAGCCAAACCAAAAACTGTCGAATAAAATGGGATGTTTAACTTTTCGCTTTTGGTTTGACAGCGACTATATACATTTAATGAATCAGAAGTAAAAGCAAAAGTTTTTTTGGTATATGGCAAATGAAGAAGTAGAAGAAATGGCAGCTTTTCTACTTTGACTGCAGTTTTTTTTAAACGCTGCCATTTGTTGCTTCCCACATACGTTTTTTTAATATATTTTCCATAACTTTTAGCAAAACTTCGGGAGCAATTACGTTGGTTCGATTGTGCAAATATCTATATATATAACACAGGATGTGTGTATGTATGAATGTAACGTATGGACTCCAAAACGGCTGGGCCGATTTTGATGAAATTTTCAGGGAATCTTCAGATTATTCAGGTGGGTGAAGTGGCAAAATCCATTTTTCATATCGCTCCACCAATGACATCTATATAATTATACGAAAAGAAAATATTGCCCCGCCCACTTATTTCGAATTACCTAAAATCAGAAAACGGCTCCATCTATTTGACAAATTTTTTCTTTCAAATGTTCGTATTAATCCATTTTAAGTTTTCATCGAAAGAAAAATTTACCACGCCTACTTTTACGCCCACTTTTTCTATTAAGCGCATAGCTTGAGAACAGCTTGACCGATTTGGACGATTTTTTCTTTAAAATGATTGCCATGGTCCAACTTAAGTTTTTACGGAAAGAAAATTTTGCCCCGCCCACTTTTTTAGATTTACCCAAAATCGAAAAACGGCTCCATCGATTTGACTAATTTTTCTTTTAAATGTTCGTATTAATCCATTTTACGTTTTCATCGAAAGAAAAATGTACCACGCCTACTTTTACGCACACTTTTTCTATTAAGCGCATTACTTGAGAACGGCTTGACCGGTTTGGACGATTTTTTCTTTAAAATCATCGCCATGGTCCAACTTAGGTTTTTACGGAAAGAAAATTTTGCCCCGTCCACTTTAGCGCCCACTTTTTTCGATTTACCTAAAATCAGAAAACGGCTCCATCGATTTGACTAATGTTTCTTTCAAATGTTTGTATCTTTTTAACGGATTTTAAAAATCGAACGCAAACATTTTTCTCATTGGTGACAGTAGGGTAACCAATTCTATTGACTCCCTTGAGCACCGTCGCAATGTGGGTTGTATTTGCCTGTTTTATCGTTACTACAATGGGATGTGTTCCGACGAAATCAGGGATCTGGTTCCCGAAACCCGTACATTTGTTCGTAATACACGTTTTTCCTCAAGAGCCCATCCTTATGTGGTCGATTGGCAAGTGAATCGTACAACGCATTACAGAGAGAATTCGTTTTTTTCCCGGACTGTTCGTATGTGGAATAACCTTCCTGCAGAAGTCTTCCCTCTCACTCGAATGTTCACAAACACTACTCCCTCTATCCTCCTTCCCATAACCTATTTTCCTAGTTCCAACACAATGCAATGCATTAGTAGGGGTCATCCCCTGAGTGCTGGTCCTAACAGTAAAAAAAAAAAAAAAAAAAAAAATTGGACAGGACAACGTCTGTCGGGTCAGCTAGTTTATAATAAAGTCACTAGATCTTCTTCACAAAATGCTGAAATATATAAAGAAGAAATAATAATTTATAATGTAATTTATAATTTAAATAATATTGTTTATTTTGCGCCACCCTGTAGAACTTTTATAATGAGAATTATTTTTAATATCTTCAAGTGACCATTTTGAATTATAACCCAGACTTCTCTTTTGGTTCAAATTAAGTATTCTTATTCACTTCTAATGGCTTAAAGGGAATTTCTTCAAAAAAATTTTATAATTTCACAAGCATTGATACAATTGCGTGCAAACTTTTTGCGATTGTCATAGAAGTTTCTAAAGGACCAACTTATGAGAGAAGAAAACATCGCAATAATAATTATAACTTATAGATTTTCGTGCTAATCAACAAGTAAACGTTAAGTATTCTCCCTATATTGCCAACCACAACTGTACAATATACACGCATCAATCGTCATCCCATTGTTAAGAGTAACGTCAAAGACGAACGCGAAAGTAATCGACTGAATGAAAGAAATTGATTGTGAAAATGAACATGAATACAAAACCACCGACAGCAAAATCGATTCCAGCTAAGAATACATTTATTGGCATGATGAAAGAATGTGGCAGACGTGAAAATTAGAAAACGGCGTTTAAAGTTTGTAGAGAAAAAAAATTAAATCATGCTCGCTTAACGAGAGGGCGTTTTGGTGGCATAAATTAACTGGTGGTTTGCACAAATTTAACAGTATTCTTAGTTTTAAAGCAAAACACAAAAAAATTAAAAGAAAAAAATTAAGGAAAAAATTATTTGGTAATTATTTAAAAAAAAAAAAAAATAAAAAAATATGTATCTTGCAAATTGAATTTCTAATTGCACACAAGTTAAAATGCAAATAGAACACATATTGTATATATTTTACTAGAAAAATATAAAAAATTTATACAAGAACTTACCTTAAAGGCATTACGGTTTGTTCTGGAAAAATATCCAAGAAATTCGTTTCACAGTCATTTGGTTTTGCTAATTTAAATTCTACAAATTTCACTTGTATCTGAAAATGACAGCAGAGAAATACAAATTATAGGACAAATTTTTCTCCTTTATTCAAACATAAAAAATTAAGGTAATAAATGGCAAACAAGAGCACAGGCAACAAAAATTAGCATATAAATCAATACACGCACACACACACACACACACACACAAACACACATAATATAAAATAAATTTTTATTTTATTTTTGGTATTTCTCATAGTTAAATATATAGTTTTCAGTTACTGGAAAACATGTAGTTGATTTGTAGATTTGTAGATTTTAGAAATGTGTTTTAGAGTGGAAAAAAGGCAAAATAAAATATAAGAAGAAACGAACTTACCTTCCATTTCTCCTGTACCTGAATGCGCCACATACAATCCAGAGGTATTTTATTACGTATAACTGTATCCTTTATCTCTGTTGGCACATCCGTAGCATTAATGAAACCCTCAGAGCCATCCTTTTCAATTGTGCAATTTAAGTCAGTACTGGGAGCTGGAATTTTAGTTTTTTTTTTGTTTTGTAGGAAAATTAGAAAAGAAGAAATGCGAAAAAAATTTATTAAAATATAGAAATATGAGAATAAGTTTTTCATAAATATGAATGACCATAAAATTGGGTTAACCAAATGTACTGTGTATTTAACATGAGATCTAGGCATTAAAAATCTTAAAATATTCTTTAAATATTATGATAAAAGTGAAATAATTAAATTCATTCTATTTTAGTTGTGAATTTTTTGTAGTTTATTGGTCAAGTAGTTGGTGACAACACTAAGCGAAAAATTCCCATTAACAGGGTAAGTCTAGTAATGAAGCAAGATACAAACCCGAAAGGGATTTCTCATTAGGAAAATATAGATAAAATAGTATAGACATTTTTGGAAAAATTATTTCTACCAGACTCGACCACTTGATACCCCAGACTAAAGGGAGACGCAGAATAAGATTTAAGGTTTAAATTGCTTACACACTTTGCATTCATGCGATTATAAATAGTTTTTTTTAGATATGCCCCTGTTGCACACTCTGCGACATATTGGTAACGTAAACCTATTTTTTTCTATTGAAAATAATCTAAGAAAAATCCAAATTTATTGCTGTTCTTATTTTTTCCTTTTATTTTCTTTTAAAAGGGTGTTTGTGAATCGGTAGCACAGTACTGATGGGCAGGGCTGTCAGATTTTTTGAGCTCCATCGCCAAACCGGATGTCAGAAATCGCCAAACGTCAATTTTGTTCGGTTTTCGCTACATTTTTTTTATTAAATTAAATTTTGCAAACAAAAAAAGCTAGTATAATATTACAGTCAAAAATTGCCAAAAAAAAAACTGAGAAAAAATAATGGGTGATTTTTTAAGAGCTAAAGGAAAAAAACACATAAAATTCGGAAAAATGCACGAAATTTTTATTAGAATCGATAGTACGGTCCATATAATTTAGGCGGCATGAAATAACCCCCCAAAATAAAACCCCCCAAAAATTTGTACAGAGAACAACAAAAACGATTTTTGGGCGGTTATTTCATTTTGTTTGGGGTGTTATTTCATTTTTTTAATTGGGGTATAATTTCATATGAAAAAAATCATTATGAAATAAAGCCCCAATATATTTTTTGAGGGATTATTTCATTTTCAAATTTATAATGAAAACGTTTTTGGGCGCAAGGATTTATCCACCTTGGTATACAGAACACCGTCTTCGATAAAAAAAGCTGCCCTGCTTCTATATGGTATACCAAACACCGGCTTCGCTAACTAAAGCTTCTCGTAGCCGGGTCGAGTCGGTATTTGTATACTATAGAGGAGAAAATCCTGGCGCTATGCAGAGAAGCTTAAGCTAGCGAAGCCGGTGTTTGTTATACCATAGAGGAAGAAGTCATTGCGCCCGGCCGAAGGCCGGCTATGCGGAAAAGCCTTAGTTGGCGAAGCTTATGTTTGTTATATCATACCATTATATATATCGCGTGATTCTTTAAAACAAAACTGTATAATTAATTGTATTACATATATTGGGCCTTTATTTCATTTCAGAAATTGGGGTTTTATTTCTTATGAAATAAGCCCCCAAAAATTATGGAATTATTTCATTTATGTTTGGGGCGTTATTTCATTTCGTTGGGGGCTAATTTCATTTTCAAAAATGGGGCTTCATTGCATATGAAATAAGGCCCCACGCTTTGGGGCCTATAGTTTAATGTTTGAAGATTATTTCATGCAAATGTTGACCGTGACTGCGCCTCAAATGGTCCATCAGCTTAGTCCAATTTTGGCATACTCTCTCCAAAGTTTCGGCCGGTATCTCATGCATAAATGCTTCAATGTTGTCTTCCAATGTGTCAATTGAAGCGGGCATGTGTGTATAGCCATGAGCTTTAACATAGCCCCACAAAAAAATGTCTAAAGGCGTTAAATCGCCCGATCTAGGCGGCCAATTGACCAGTCCCGAACGCGAAAAAAATGTTGACCATTGTTAAGCGTGCTGTGTGGCATGTGGCACCGTCTTGTGAAACCAAATGTCATAGAAGTCAAGCTCTTGCATTTTGGGGAAAAAAAAGTTGGATATCATCTTACGAGAACGCTCACCATTCACAGTTACGTTACGATTCGCATCATCTTTGAAGAAGTACGGTCCAATGATGCCACCAGCCCATAAGCCGCACCAAACTGTGACTTTTTCTGGTTGCATTGGTAGCTCTTGCAATGCTTCCGGCTGATCTTCACTCCAAAATCGACAATTCTGCTTATTGACGTACCCATTGAGCCAAAAATGAGCTGACCATAAAATGGAAGAAGCGCGCGATGATACAAAAAAGTTGCCGAAAACAAATTTTGTTTAGTTTCTGTTTTTTTTTTTAAATTACATAAAATGGAGATAATTTATTCAGTTAAAAAAACAAAAATTAAGTACACAAGCCTCTATAAAATCGTACACTTCAGCCTCATCGATTTCATTACTGGTGCTTTGACATGCATACATTCTATTAGAATTAAGTAGTGACTGAATATAAAATTCACTTTAAATAAAATTAGTAATGATAACAAAAAATGACAAATTGGAAAAAATCGCTGGAATAAAATAAATGGTAAAAATAGCCAAGTAAACCGCTAGTTATATCAAAAATCGCCAAAAAAAGTCGCCAAATGGAAAATCCCACCGCCAAACACGTTTCAAAATTGCCACGTTTTTTGAGAAATCGCCATATCTGATAGCCCTGCTCATGAAAGTAAAATTTTGACAATGTCGAGGTGAATACAATTTCAATTTGACATTTTCAATTTCAATTTCATTTTGACATTTTCCACCCACCTAAATATTCAGTTTAAAAATCCAAAAATAAATTCATTCTATTGTTTTTTTTTATTTCCATGACAATAAGTTCTCAACTGGCGTAAGAAATAGAATAAGATCTTAATCAGTGTACGACGTAGATACGCTTTTGTCAACTTTTTCTGTTAGGACCAGCACTAAGGGGTTGACCCCTACTAATGCACTGCATTGTGTTGGAACAAGGAAAATAGGTTGTGGGAAGGAGGATAGAGGGAGTAGTGTTTGTGAACATTCGATTTAAACTTAATCATGTTGTAAGTGAGAGGGAAGACTTTTGCAGGAAGGTTATTACACATACGACCAGTCCGGGAAAAAAACGAATTCTCTCTGTAATGCGTTGTACGATTAACCTGGCAATCGACCACAAAAGGATAGGCTCTTGAGAATAAACGTGTATTACGAACAAACGTACGGGTTTCGGGAACCAGATCCCTAATTTCGTCAGAACACATCCCATTGTAGTAACGATAAAACAGGCAAATACAACCCACATTGCGACGGTGCACGCGGTCGAGAAGCTCCAAAATAGACTTTGAAGCACCTGCCCACACATGAGAGTTGTATTCCATACGCGGTCGGATATAGGTGGTATAAATAGTAAGGAGATCAGATGGAGTGAATTATATCTTAAACCGTCTTAGAAAACCGAGGCACTTGAATGCTTCTTTCGACACCTTGAATATATGTTCTGTCCATCGGACATCACATTGTATCCTCATGCCCAGAACATCAAGAGATTCTGATTCCTCGATAATTATACCACCCGTATATACAGATGAGGCACCTTGATTTGTCGGTCGTTTATGCGTCAGCACGCAACATTGGGTATTTCGGGCATTTAAATCGATCCTATTCGCACGACCCCATTCCGAGATTATGTCAAGGTCTCAACCAAGCGTTTCATTCATATTCTGCCTCATAGCACCGACATCGGATACGCTTGATCTGCATTCGAATGAGTACGAGTGGCAAAGGTTGCTGTCATCCGCAAAAGAGTAGATAGGGTTGGAAGTTTGACAAAGGAGGTCATTTAGAAAGATAAGAAATAGAGTAGAAGAAAGAACGGAGCCTTGCGGCACTCCTGAATGAATCTTGAACTCGTTTGACGAAACCCCATCTATAACAACTCGTATTGTGTGAACTCTGAGAAAACTCGATATAAATCAAGAGAAATTATCACCGACACCAAATGGAGCAAGTTTTGAGAAGAGTGCAACATGCCAGACTCTGTCAAGCGCCTTGGAAATATCTAAAGCAATTACCTTACTTTCGTTAAAATGGTGAATGGAACAGCACCATTTTTCCGATCACAGAGCTAGTAAGTCTCCAGTAGAGCGACCTCTACGAAAGCTTAGTAGGTGGTTTGACTCTAAATAAACTCTCCATAGCTTTGGAAAGTGCCGAACAAATTGCAATTTTCACGGTTATTAGCCATTCCTCTTTTACGTTACGTTAGCAACTTTCCAGCAGACTGGATATTCCGCGGCACGATATTGCTTAGGGAGCTAGCGTGGAAGAGCACGGTGGGGTGTCACAAAGCCATAGGACATAAAGGCATAATGGCTTTATGTCTCAATCCAAACGGACATAAAGCCATAATTTTGATATGGCCTTAAGTCTCATATCAATTTTAGTCAAATGGGACATAAAGCCATTATGGTGTTATGTCCCATTTGATGTGTTGCGTTACAAATGCTTATATGGTATAGCAAAGACCTGCTTCGCTAACTAAAGCTTCGCTGTATAGCCGGCCTTCGCCCGGGCGCAAGGATTTTCTCCTCCATAGTATAACAAACACGTGCTTCGCTTACTAAAGCTTCTCTGTACAACCGGCCTTTTGGCGGACGCAAGAATTTTCTCCTTTATGGTATAACAAGTACCGATTTCGCTAAGTTAAGCTTCTAAAATCTGTCTTGTTTCCCAACGAAGGCCGTTTACGCAGATAAGCTTTAGTTAGCGAAGCCGGTGTTTGTTATCCTTGCGCCCGGCCGAAGGCCGTCTATACAGAGAAGCCTTAGTTAGCGTCTTTGTTATACCATAGAGGAGAAAATCATTGCGTCCGGCCGAAGGCCGGCTATGCAGAGAAGCTCTAGTTAGCGTAGCTTTTTCGGGTTTTTTCCATAAATGAACGACGTCCCCAAATTTAGGGGCTTAATTCATTTTGAGTTTGGGGAGTTAATTCATTGGGGACTTAGTTCATACCGCCATTTTTGACATAAAACAGGGCGACATGAAACAACAAAGCATTTTCTACATGAAATAGGGGGAAATACAATCATTATCAAAAATATGGCTTTATGTCTCATTTTACGGAAAAAATGTATGGCGTGAAGTCCCATTATATTGAGACTTAATGGCATATGCCCTTATGTCTCAATGGAATGGGACTTGACGCCGTATGGCTTTGTGACACCCCACCGAAGAGCACTGCTTCAAGACCAGTGCAGGTATACCATCCGGCCCAGGAGACTTGTTTATGTCGAGATCCACAAGAACCCTTTTAACAGCTCGAGCCCGAAAAAATATGCTAGGCATAGTTACGGATACTTGTTTGAGTTCGGGTAGTGGTTTAGCAAATAATTCGGCAAAACAATTAGTATTATCAACCGGGTCCGTGAATGATCGGCCATCCTTTAAAAGAGTTGGTATTGAAGAACTAGCATTGACCCTTACTCTTTTAACGAATGACCAGAAGCTTTTACTACTCCGGGGAACAACAAGAACTTCAGTACGAAGACGTTGCTCGTGAAGAGTTTATTCCCGTCTAAGTACTTTTAGGCCAATTTTTGAATGCTTCCTCTCTGGATCTGACTGCTGATTTGCACGACTGATTAAACCAAGATTTGTATCGAGGTTTATTTGAAGCTTTTTTAACTGGAATGAAGATTTTCATTCCAAGCATTATTACATTAACGTAATTGTCCAGAAAACAAAGTTTCCAATTGAAATGCCGAAAAAAGCCATTGAGCTCAGCAAAACGTGCTTTTCCGTAAACAAATATTGATCTTTACGTCTTTTCGTCAGCTATTGTGTGCTTTTGAATAGAATATTATACATTTTAATTAGACAACGTATGAACATCGTACGCTGCTACATTCATGTGATGCAATTGCTTTTGTCTGGTTAAATTTAAATTAAATAGTTTAAAGTCAAATTGTAGCCACATTACACCAAAACATACGACGAGTTTTCGAAGGGACAGCAAAAGAAAATACAAATATTGTTGTAGGGTTATGTCGTTAAGTCTAAAACAGGTAATACAGCCTGCAGCAGTACTATTGGGGATATTATCCTTGAAAACTTATGACCTGTAGTGTGGTGCTGCTTCGCACATAAGTGTGCTTTTAACATGTTTTCGCAATATTTCGGGTGTAAAGATCATGATTTTATTCCGAATGGTTTTTAGTTCGACGTAAGTTCTTGGCTTGTTAACATATATACATTCTTTTTTTTTCAAATATCCCAAATGAAAACTGTCAGAACTTATAAATCCCATGCATGTGGGTGCAGTTTAAATGAATTGTGAGAGAAATAATGTCTTCGCAATTTGTACGAATAGCCTGTGTATATTGTGTTCGTATTTTTTTTTTGTTTTTCTAAAAAATTTTTTTTTGCTTTCTTTTCGTTTGAAACACATTTACCCAAAAATTATTGGAACAAATTCACCAAACTAACAGAAAATATCATCAGGCCATGATTAGTTTGGCGCGTATACCAAAAAAGTCGTAATTGAGTAAAACGACAATGAAGGTTTACATGACTTCATGTAAATATAGCCGATAGAAATTTTTTGTATTTTCACCGGCATATGTTTTGAAGAAAAATTTAAATTTTTGTGAACGTTCATGAACGAACTTAGAAGTTAATAGCATTTTAGTAAAAGCAAAAATTATTGCATTTTGCCACATACGTCACTTTTCTAATAAACATTTTAAAAAGTATCTTTTTGTGCTACATACGTATACTTACTGCTATGTATTGAATTGTTGACATTTTATTTTGCTTTTGATTTAAGTTTTATTACCTAAATAAAACAGGTTTATGGTTTTATTTAACGAATTTTCTATGAAAATTTGTTTAATTACCCTTTTTTTTGGTTTCATGAAAGGTATTTTCTATGAACATTTGTTTACTAAACCTTTTATAAACCTGTTTTCTTTTTTAAGAATAAGGGGGTAAGAAACCTGTACAAACAGTTTTATCTGTACACGCCTTTAAAACCGATATCATATGTACATACAAATCGTTGGTCTCATATGCAGAGGCAGTTAAATGGTTTTTGGGAAGTTAAGATTTTGAGTGATTCCAATACATTTCACACAAATGCGCCTGGTTTTACAAGCAATCGTACAAGCAATTTTTCATTTTGCTTCTTTTACTTCTCCTATAAAGATGCAATTATGCATGTTAGGGCCTTTCTACATCAGACAAACGATAATATGATGGAGCTAGCTCCTCGAATGAGTACAATAATTCTAAACATGGTTGATTCTTTTGTAAGAACTTTGGTTTTTGATATGAATAATAATTGAATTTCTCCTGATTTGTGCTTTACAGACAACCTGTTTCTTACTCAGCCACCCAAAAATTTTTAATTTAATCTTCCTGTTCTACTCTTTAACTTTAGATGACAATGAAATTTCATCTTCGGACCAAATTTCATCAATATCGGTTCAGCATTTTGGGCGTGATTGCGCAACAAATAAAATTAACACCTCATGTTTATAAATTTATCTTCACTATAACGCTTTAAAGTCTCGCAATCTGTGCAAATTTTGAATTTTTACGCCCTCGCAAATGAACTGTAAAAACCTTCCCTACAAGAAATGTATAAGCGAGTTGTCACATTTTTCATTTTGGTGTTAAGAAAATGATAGCAAGAAATGACCGAATGTGACCGAAAACTTTATTTCGGTAAGATCTTTCTATCATTTTCTTAACAACAAAATGAAAAATGTGACTACTCGCTCATTCATTTCTTGTAGAGTTGTATAAAAATTCATTATGGCTGCGATTGATTTGTGTGCATGCTTTGTTCGCGTACTATTTTTCCACACACGACCAACAAATCAAAATAATCTTAAATGTCATAAGAAAACATGAATTGTGAAGCGGACGATGCAACTCCACTTTTGATTATTTAATTGTGTATACAAAAAAAAAAAAAAAAAAAATGGAAAAGGAAAAGGAAAAGGAAAAAGGAGCAAATGGTCGAATGACTGGGTTTAAAGAAGAAACTCACATGTAATTTTATATGCACACAGAAAAAAATACCAATGTAAAATTAACATGGAAAAATGTTGATTGAGAATCATAGTAAATTTCAGCAAAAGTATGCCCTTTATTTAAATTTATCATTATTTCATATTAATTTTAAATTAAAAATATTCAAATAACCTTAAATTACGTTTATTTAATATTATTCACTGTTAAAAAAAAAAAAAAAAAATATATTAAAATATAATAAATATGGATTCAATATTGAAAAACCTGTTTTATATTAAAATCAAAAGCTTATCTTGTTAAATTAACATGCATACATACTTAAGTATGTACATTTTTTATTTTCATTTTTAATATATGTTATAAAAAGAAGACAATTCCCGTATTCTTTTAATTAAAATTATTTAGTGAAATAGTACATCAAGTTTTCAAAGTAGAATGATGACGAAAACCATATCGGGCGATTCTGCAGATGCTTCTGTTAACAAAGGAGTATACAAAATAAGTGAAACATGTGTTACAGGGGTAAGTGTTTTGAATTATTCTTAAATAAATGCATATGTTGTCTCTGAAGCTTCTTCACACTGTTAAAACACACTCAAACCAATTTGATTCTACATGAAATTCACGTTGTTTCAACTTGAAATAACTTTCATTCAACGTGATTCCGATTGTTCTTTCAATATAAATTACATTTTGCTCTAACTTTACTGCAATGTTAAATTAACACGAATTATAGTTATTTTAAAAGAAAAAAATGTTGTTCGCAGTTATTGTTAAATCAGGTTGAATTAACATGAAAAACGTATGAAGCAAAATCAACACCGAAAAATTTTAAATCAACCTTGTTTTCTACGTTTTTAACTTAATTGTTTTCTGTGTGTGGGAACCTCATCATCCCAATACAACAACAATTTGAGGTTTAATTATACACTAAAATTAAAAAATTATAGAATGTTTGCGCACAACCCCACTAGCATATCGAACAAATAACAAGAAATTGAACAGTTTCAATTACTTTTGATTTGTGCGCGCAATGCACCATTTACAAGTAACAAGACGTCGAGCAAGAACAATTCACTAGTGTGTGGGCAGCTTGACACAAACTCCGTAAATTTGCCTTACAATATTGACTAGTAAACTTGGGCTGTTCAATTGTGCAGTTATATATTTTTATGTTCACCATCTTTTTTAACGAAAGCTTCAAGTGCGAACATATTAAAACAACTAATTGTTGAAATAATCTGAGCACATAAGTCTTTGTTATTTTTGTATTGACGTTTCTTATTTACTGACATTAAATTTTTTAAATTGCACAAAAGTTCGAAAGGAGCTTTAAGAAAAAAGTTTTCCCATTTACACAAATGCCAATTTTAAGCGGTTGCATGCCAACAGAACATGTGTAATTATTTTTTTTAGTGTATGTGAATAAAAAAGGGAATGATATATGCCGCCACAAACAAATAATCTGCAAAACAGCTCAAGTCAGATGGTTTGTTAGATCAAAATAGAACACACTCTAATTGAAAAATTTTTCACTGCTAATTCGATCTAATATATACTGAAGCAATTTTTTTGGGTTAAAACCACATAGATGCATTTTGCAGTAGAAAATTTGACAAGTACACTGCTAAATACAGATCGTGTAAAAGCACCTGTTATACTATGCGCAAAACAACTTGTTTTGAACCAAACTTATCAAAATGTTTGCATTATGTCAAACTGGTTTTGGCTTTCGAATTTTCGAAATCAATTTTACATAAAAAAATATTTTTCTTTAGCATGGAATTTCCTTGTTTGTTTTTTGATACACAGATGATTATATGTACGTACGTATACAAAAGCACATAACTAACTATCTATATAATGTATTATTTTTGCCCTGCAAAAAAATAAATCACCTGGAGAGTTGCATAAACCTATTTAATAAGTCTGGTAATTTTGGTAAATATGTCACTTTTTCGAAATCGTCAATCACCAATAATCGAAAAACTAGAGTTGTATTCGACATGTTTTGGAGCAAAACTGGTTTTTGTTTGAGTTTTTCGAACATAAAAAATGTATTGGAAAACAAGATGTGAAACATTTGTTTTGCTGCAAAACTTGTTTTGTGGCCCAAAACATTTAAGTGGAAACGTACTATTAGACTTTGTTTTAAAAACCATTGTAAAATAAAGTTCAGCTTTTAGTCTTCAAGTTAACGAAAAAAACACTTTTTTTGCTTTCCTGTAAAATTGTGATTTTGCAGATAGCCCTTTTTGAATATTAACGCTCGATATATTCAAAGTCAACTCATATGGACAATGTTGTCAATCAAAACGATTATGACAAGATAAATGTTTATTTTCAAACCAGTTGATTTCCAGGGAAACGACAAAGATTCCAACTTACAATCGTTTTGTTATTGTTTATTTGTTGAATTGTTTGCAAATGATTTGTTGAATATAATTTGTCGTTTCAATTGAAAATATAAAATAGGATGTCCCTTGACAAAGAAAAAAAGGGTTTTAAGCAAAAAATCTTATATTAATAACCGAAAAAAACTTTCATTACGAAAAAGTGCACTAGAAATGATTTCAGAAGACCTAATATGGATTTATAAATATTATTCTTTTATATATCTTTTTAACCTTAATAATAAATAAATGGGATTCGTTTTGATTTCAAGGTTTGAAAAATATGTTTATTTTCTCTATTTCGGAAAATTGAATTTAGTTGCCTTGGCAGTATCCAATAAAATACTTTTCATACCGTAGTTATGGTTTTTAAAGCGTATGTCATTTGCAAAATGTCAACTCTATGCATGATGATAAGGAAAATCATGTATTCAGAAATAACTAATCTACCTGTTTGTACACAAATATATAAACAGTTGGGCAGAAAAGTCTACTCACATTGCGAAAAAGTATTCAGCTTCTATATAAATTGAATAATTGCTATGTTTTTACAGACAAGTTGTACAAATTTCCTTTTATTATTAATGTTTTTGCTTTTGTCAAAATATTTTTCAAACACACTGTAAACACACATATTCTTACATTTATACTAACAGATTTGTATAACTTTCAATCAACAATGTTAAATAGCATTTCAACTGATTATATTGTGATGGATTTTGTAGGAATAAGAAAAATATAGAAAGTTTGCCATATAAATTTCTTCAAAAAGAGCAGATTTGAGTAAAATGATTTTATAACCTTCATCACAATACATATATACTTTATAGGGACTCTGTCAATCTGTGTCAATTTCTTCGTCTGTCTGTCGTTTTAAATCATAAGAAGATGATTTAACGATGACTTTCTAATTCTCACAGTCTGTCTTCGTGTTAGTCTAAATAGATTTTTATGTTTTTTTTATATTTTTATCACAAATAGTCTAGCATATTTTGCTATTGCAGCCAGATTGGACAACAAATTGGTGAGTTAAACCCTGCAAATAATAGGACCAGTCCAAACACGCGTGTAAACAGTAGCCCGCAAGGGACCAGGACTAATCCAAAAGTAACCAAACATATGGAAAAACATGGTCTATTTAACATTTCGATGTCCTAGGGCAGGATCATATAACCAACCTTTGTACCACTAAATAGTAGTTTTAAAACTACTCCATGCTCAAGGGGATTAGTTTTGAAATCGTTTAAACCCGAAAGCATGTGGTCAAAAAACGAAGACATGTCGTCTCACTACAAATACTTTTTAACAATGACATGGTCCATTCTTGCATTACATCGGATCAGTCCATTTTGTCAAAATGTATCAGGTGGTCCAATTTTATTTGCAGGGTATAAAAAAAAACGACTGTATCTTATTTTTGCCAAAAAACCTATACTATTTAAGTCTTCCCCTTATAGTTAAAACTTTATTTGCAGCAAAAGTTGACAAAATCGGTTAATAATACCCCTGACAGACAAATGGTTTACATACCATGGTATGTATACTACGGTTTTATATTCTATATTATATTGGCAGACTTGTAGTACGTATACTTTAAATAAGATACCACATTTATGCTACGTACATTTTCGTAGTATATAAGCCAGAAATATACCACTTTGTTGCATGGTTTAATTGTAGTTTAGGTTGACACACATGTAGTATACCATGCTAGAATAGTATAGAAATCCTATGTCTGTCAGGGGTATAAGAAACTAAATTATAAACAAATAACTACTTTTTTGATCCAAATTATGGTTTTGGCACTTTAGAGTTCATCAAATTTCTTAAATATAAAATCGGCTTAATCGGTTTATTATTTCCACTAGACCCCGTTCAAGTGCCCTTTAAAATAATATGTTTCATTAAAAATACTTAAGCTATGTTGATAAAAAAAAAACTCAAATATTTTCTATATATCGCTCATTTGCCGAAACAACGTCGCAAGCCAAAATTCGCAAATTTTGACTTAATATCACTAAAGCATAGTAAATCATTCTTATGAGAAGATATTGTAAACTCAACTCTTGAGAGAAGAATAAACTTTTAAGTCGTTTTTTGTTTAGCTAGCTAATATTTTTGAGTTATGACCAGTGTTTGAAAATAATTATTAAATATCGCTTCTTAGTGCTCGGTTCGGTTGATTTGTGTAAAACACAAACCCTTATAGTATTTTTGCTTTAAAACATTAAAAAACTAACGTTTCTCTGTTCGCGATCTATGAACACAAAAATAACACTGTACTTGTTCAGGTTTTTATCTTAAACTACAAACTTCGTTGTGTTCGGTTCAGTTCATTAACGTTCGTTCGTTTACGTTGTGCTTAGCGCCATTTCGGATGGTAAAAAAACCAAATATTTTTTACAAAAAAAAGACATACGAAAAAAACAAAAAGCTGGCGAAAAAATTTTATACAAACAAGACATCTGCATAAAACACATACAAGCTATTCGTATTGTGGTCGCTGCTTAACTTTTTTGTTTGCTAATTTCATTATTAATGTAAAAAACACTAAAAAAAATTATGTCTAGAGGAACACTGCAATTGTTCTATTTTACAACGAACAACAGAACACTATATAATGTTTGTTTATATACTGAATAATTTTCTTAAAAAATACAACCTAATAAACATTAATCAATACGGTTTTCAAAAAGATAAAAACATTAACCAATTATTAGGAAAATTCGCATTGCCTAGTTTTATTCATAGATTATAGTAAGGCATTCGACATCTTGTCACATTCTAAACTTCTTAAAATGAAAGAAACGGTATCAGAGGACGCGTTTTGTTATGGTTCAAAGATTATCTTAATCACAGAACTTGCAGAGTCAAACTCAATAACAAAATTAGTGAAGAAGTCGAAGTCAAGGAGTTCCACAAGGATCTAAACTCGGGCCACTGCTATGTCTTATGTATGCAAACGAAATGCTGAACACTCTCAACGAGTGCCTGTCCTACGCCTATGCTGATGATACAGCAATCCTTGTGACCAACAAAAACATTGAGATCGCCACCAAAACAATGCAAAACAAACTCGATACAATATGTAAATGGTGCCATGATAATGAATTAGTGATAAACGCCTCGAAACGTAAGAAAACCAAACATGAGTAGATCTAATATTAAATTAAAATACCATAATAAAAGAGTGCATACATAACAAACCAAATGATGATAGCAACGATGCTTGTAGCACAATAATTGAGCTAGTGAATTGCTACGAATACTTAGGGGTACATATAGACGATACCTTCAAGTGGAAAATACACATAATAGAATTACAAAAAAAAACTACGTAAAGCTGCCTTTTCCTTATACCACTTGAGCTACTCCACACCGTACAGTGTACTCCGCCAGGCATACTTTGCGTTAGCGGAATCGCACATAAGGCATGGCATATCGGCTTGGCGAAACTCATCCCACTGCTACAACAAACGCAAAATCGTGTCCTAAGAATGTTAAGGATAAATCAAAATAATAGGCATTGCAACAACAATGAACCAAAAAACATCAATAACAATATCATCACCAACAGCACTGAATCAAACAACATCATCAACAATAACATAAACAAAAACAACGACAACAGCAGCATAAATAACAACATAACCAACAATAATAGCAATAACAGGATCAATAACAGCAGCATTAACAACAACAGTACCAACAACAACATCACCAATCAAAACATCAACAACGACAACAGCATTAACAACAACAGCACCAACATCAATGTCACCAATGTCAACAGCACCAACACGATCAACTCAAACAACAACATTACCAGAAACAACAACAATACAACCAGCAACAACACCGGAAATATTACCAGTCAACAATTAATTGTAGGCACTAATCTAGAAAACAATCACAACAACTACCATTCTAGAAACCTACCATATGAACTGAAAATACTAAATATAAAAAAGCGTATATCGATTAACAGTTCTAACGGAACTAAAAGTTCCTTGAAAGAATCGATCATTCGTACAACACCCGACTACGCTCAGAGGGAAGATTTAAGATAAAACACACAAAAAATAGCTATGTAGATCGAACGTTAGATGTCATCTTACTCACAATCCTCAATGAACTGCCAACCAACCTGATAAATATCACAAATGAGGCGAAAAGAAAGAGAATTTATAAAAATTATTTGTTAAACTCGCAATGAAGTATATTTATTAAAACACTTTTTTATTAACATCAACTACCTGCAGACAAGCCATGTGGCTTAGCAGGTTTTTAGCATTAAGAATACTTCATTCTGTTTAAAATAAATATTTTTTAAAATAAAAAAAAAGTTTCTTTCTTGAAAAAAATTTCGAACAGTATTAAGGGTAGTGTTCGTATACACAAACTTTAAAAAAAATAGATATGGTGTCTGGGTGTGTTTGAACACTGGTTATGACGATGTTTCAGCAAATAAGCACTATGAGATTTGTTTGGTTTTCAAAACTGACCAATTATTTCGCATTTAAAACATATAAATATGCTTCCGAAATAAGGGGTTTTACACTAAAGCGCCCAGAAAATTACTATGGTGAAGTGCGTTTTTTACGAGAAGCTATCCCAAGATCATTAAAATATTATTACATAGCGAAAACTTAAAATAAATAAGCAAAATTGTATTCAGTAATTTTAATTTAGTTATCTTTAAATATAGTTTTTCTGATAAGCAAAATAAATTACTCAAGTAGTGTTCGCGTGCGGTTCGAATTCGCACCGTTTTCTTTCTCAGGATAGCAGATGATAATCCAAATTTTTCTAGAGCTTATAATTGGATTATACAACCAGGGCTTTAATGTTTTATGGCCATTTTCTCATTAGGCGATTATCTTTTTTCCCAACGAAAAACTGCACATTAAAGAAATTTGGTTTTCTCAAAGTCTCATTTGCTTCGATTTAATCGCAAAGCTAACCGGCACTCATCTGCCAATTATTTATTTTCCTTTTATTTGCCGTACCGATAAATTCAATCAGCTGACTCCCATCTTTTACATCTATTTTGAGTGGCGTTGCCAGCTGAAAACTTTGTTTTTTGTCGGTATATTGAGAAACCCAAAATCGTTAACGGACAGTTTATCAATCCAATAAATTTATGTTGACATTAATTAACAGACAGTTTGTCGATACATTGAGAAAATCGCCATTAGACTGCTAATTAGTAAGTCCCTGTCCAGACTTGTAATTTTTGTTGTAGATATTACTGACTTTGTTGTTTAGAGTGGTAAAAGATTGTGGAGGGTAACACAGCCTCATGTGATGTGCATTTCTGTTTTGTTTTGTAATTCCCACTTTTCAGCTTGAAGTTGGTTGGTTGGATGGTTGTAGGCGACAGCAAGAAAAAAATTTCGATTATAACTCAGGAATTAATGTCTGCCAGAAAAAGGCTTCATAATACTGGGCAAAAGTGGTAACCTCAGCAATATTAAACACATCTTATAATTTAAAGCATAATTTTCCATCGTATATTCGATCATAGAGTAAAAAAAAGTGAAATCGGGCAAGTACAACCATATATAAGCTTTCCAATCTTTTAATTTTGATAATCAGTTAAATATTTTGTAGAATTAAAAGTATACAAGGGCGTATTGTATACACAAATAAATTCAATCATTACCTTAACCATTGTAAGTATTATAATTATTTCATAGTAAAATTTTTAAGAGAACACTTTAACCCTCCGATGACAGACAAGTTCCGTAGGGACCTTTTATTTTGGCACGACTTTGGGTATATTTTTTTTCCAAGATTCCTTGAGTTTAACATTAGAAGTATTATGATGGGCTTTAAAATGGTTTAACATGATTTTCACACTTTTTCTCAATTTTTTTTTAAGGATTAAAGACATTTACTTACCGACAAGGCCTCTGTAATAAACATTTGTTCAAACTCATTAAAAAGTTTGCATGCCTATTTAGAAAATTTGTATACAAATCTGTTAAAGTAATACATGAGGTCCCCGGAGACCTTGTCGGTTATTAGCCGTTGAAAAAATTGCTGGTTATCCGAGGGTTAAATGATTTTAAAGTATGGTAATTTTAAACTTGTTGTTTTAATCAAAGAAAATTGAAAACCTTGTTAAGAACTTTATTAAACGCTACTCAGGAACTGAAGCCCTAGTGGTAGGTAATACACTTACTATTTTTTTGTACTTGTTAGTGTAAAGCAGCGGCTAATTTAATTTGTATAAATAACAACATCAAAAGTACAAAAAAAAAGTAGAAGATTTCCTAATTTTCCGTAGAAGCAAAAAGAATGGACAAAGAATTCTATCGTGTACGTGACGACTTCTACAATGTTGCTCTAGCAGAACTTCAATACCTAAATCCTTGCGGCGAGAAATTAAGAAAGTACCATGACTGATTTGCATTTTAATTTAATTTAAATGTAAAATGTCAAAACGACAAAAATTCTACTAGAATTTCAAAGTGAACAGCTTTTGCTTAGCTTAAATTATACCATGAATAAATGCCACTTATTCTAACATCAAAGATTAGTTTTAGTTTTTTTTTTTATTTTAACATGTCGGCCATTAATTGTAAGTAGGGCGTTGAGTTTCATGCAAAGGCATGTTTTTCCTCGAATGTTTAAATATTAACTGCCTGTTTTTTTTAAGGAAAACAAAATTTCGTATTAGAAATTTCATTGAAAACAAGAATTAAAGACCAAAATTTGTCTTTGTTTTCAGTATAATTTCTCACACTAAATTTTGCTTTCATTTTCCAAAAACAGGCAGTATGTGAATGCTGTTTATCCAAATACCAACTTTTGCTGAAAAAATGGCATCGATTTGTTTGTGCAGATTTGATTCTTAATGCATTTCTGTAATATATATAATGTTAAGACGTTCGCCACTCAGCGTCACATATACAAATGGGACACGGGAGTTTTCACAGAACCTCATGTCACATATAAGTTTTAAGTTTTTATTGAAATTTATTTACCTATAATTTCGTGATAGTTTGTTTGGGTATAGGCTAAAAAGTTGTTTCAAAAATTGGGTTTTATTTTGGAATACTCTTGTAAATTTATTATGTTTTTTTTTTTCTTTAAACTTTTAAAGTGTTTTTATTTTATGACTCCGGCACTTGACATAGACTATAAATAATTGTTAAATTTTAAGTGTCGTTGCACCTACGATACGTAAATAATATAGATTTCTGTATATCTGGAGAGCGGTAACAGTATTTTAACTGTTAAATTAAATACAAATAGCTTGGTTATCAATACAAACATCTGTAAAAAGTGGGCGCAATTGGAGAAGTGGGCGTGGTACTTCCTATAGATAGAAAATATACATTTATTAACATCTGGAGAATGGTTATAGTAAACATTTTCAAAATTTGATACACATAGTTTGGTTGCCAATATAAAACATCTGTCAAAGTGGGCTGGATTGAAGAAATCAGCGTGTGGTACCATCAATACAACGACAATATTGATTTTAGTATATTTGGAGAATGGTTAGATATTAAAATTTTTTACAAAAATAGCTTCGTTATCAGAAAAAGAAAAACAGTACCTGGAGAGGAAATTCTTAAAACAATTTCAATCTCCAGCTCATCCAAGCTTTATCCCAGGTTCTTAGAGCAAAGAGACCAAGACAGACAATTTTTGAAAAAAAAAAAAAATTATTAAATTGATTTGAAGCCCAATGTGGCACCAATTTTACTTAAAACTCATGTCACTTATAAGTATGTCACAAATATGTGCCACACAGTTTCTGTTAAGGAAATGCTTTGGAAAGCTCATGAAAGAAAGACAATTTTTTGAAAAAAAAAGATAAATTGATGTGGAGCAAAGATCAGCAATGAATCGTTTTTTCGCTATTCATACTAAAACATGATATATAAGTGAGTAGACATCATTTAAACTCAGCTATTCTGATTCACTCATGCTCACAAGAGCAATACATATGAGTGCGACGTCGACATCATACCCATACTCATAAATGACCAAAGTTAGATTTCTAATTTCAGGAAAATATTTATAATACTCACATTGATTCAACTCATTCAGCTCATCCATTTACCGTTTTAACACAACAGATTAAACACAGAACTACATAATCAGCGCTGCCAGATAAATTTGCCGAAAAATGGTCCATTTCATACATATAACTGAAGTAAACCGTAATTGCCAAATCGTCACTTTGCTATTTCGGGACAAATCTGGTAGCCTGGCATTTTGCTTCGCCTATTTAGTTAAGTTGAATCTAAGTCAACCACTTCATAAATTTTGCTAAAGGCTGGATTACGCAATTATACTTTGTAATAATAAATGTCAAAAACTCAAGTAATATGACAAAGTGTGAATGCAATGTGTCACGAAAATGACAAGTATTATGAAAAAAGTTTGACATCCCATACGACTTCATCGTTTTTTCAAAAATTTTTAAACAAAAATACTTTTCATTGGATCAGGGTTGCATTTTATTACATGCGTGAGTGTTAATACTTTGTGTGATGGTGTGAACACAAACTGCCATGTTAAATTAGATTTTTTTGACGGTCGCAACAAAACTCGTTAGATGTCTATCTCACAAAGTATTATGGAATACGTAAGACTTGTGAGATGGTGTAATCTAGCCTTAAGTATGAGTACGATGAGTAACATCAAACTTCTGAATGAATATGAGCTTGAATAATATTGCTATAAGTATGAGTGCGCAAAAGTACAAGAAATTATAAGTTATGATTCAGGGGTCTAATCACCATCTTATCGAGCAAAATTGATCGAAATTATTTATTTTGATATCAGGAAACACGATATCGAATGAAATCTATTGAATTTGAAATAATAGCATTCGATATTGAGTAACTCGACATTACATTTATCGAGTTTTCATTCGATACGTCAGTGTCTATCGTATGCAAAAAAATTCGATAGTTTATACGATAGTATCGAATGCGGTGATTATACCCGAGCTTTAACCACATTTTCACTACTCATGAATGATTTCTGATATGGAGCCCTGATAATATAATATTTTATGAAAATATTTGATGCCGAATTAGTATATGGGCATTTCCGTCAAAAGGTCCACCGTGACCGAAAATTTAAAAGTTATTAAAAGATGATTATTTTACGATATTGTTATAGAGAAATATTTAGATTTTACTAGTTTTGTAAATTTACCCATAAATTTGTTCAGTTAGATGAACAATCAGACTACAAAGTTGTGCAAACGTAATTTCTTATATGTGAGAATGTTTTATTGTATGTTTTCTTTAATATTTATCTTTCTTAAAAGAGGTGATATTTGATAAAAATTATTCCAAAAGAAATTTCTTACATGGTCTGTAATCTAAGGAAGAGTTCAAAGAGAAATATGTTATTCGGATTAAAGGTAAATTTTTATTTTATTTTAATCATTATTCAGTTAAATTATTACGGAAAAAATTTCTCTTTCGAAATGTCACGTATCGACCCAGATTTTGGCTTAAAAAAAATAAAATACAGAAGATTTTGGAATCAAACCAAGATATTTTAATGTTACATTGCTACGTAAAATTCTGAAAGTAGTTTGACTAAAAAATTGTGTCAGGTTTCGCTGAATAACGACTTTTTATACATTGCCACAAAAACTACTTCTGTTTTTTTTTCACGTTCGAACCGCTACTTCTTTTGCCATTATCTTTGACCTAGAATCGCGCACTCCATAAACTTTAGCATAGATAACAGTGCTTTCTTAGTGGTATAACTTAAGGGAAAAGAGAACGTAAAAATATTTTTTGTTTAAAATGTTATTGCATTTTTGATGCGTACGACTGTCACGTTCAACACTTTGGAATTACCCATATGTAGTTTTTGTTGCAGGAATTTTTTTAAATTCTGCCTTGAAACTGCATTAGTGTCCAGAATATGAAATTCTAGGGTTGCAAATTTTGTATTTTTTCTTGTTCTTTTCATATTGAAATACAAATACACCTACAGCCAAATTCAAGTTAAAAAGTGTGAGAATTACGAAACAAAACAGAACTGCGGATTATATGAAACCGAGTAAACCTCTCCAATCTTCACATCTCTCTCCAATGAACTCAAGAATTGCTGCAACAAAAATTGCAAGTCTAAACGATGACTAAGAGAAATTCTTAACAGAAGCTTTTTATCGTGTAAATTTTGTTGTTGTTAAAAGAACATTGTAAAAAGTATAAGAATCCGCTTTATTTACATATTTTTAGTTTTTAAGTTTATTATAATAAATTCGGCGGCATTTCATAACGTCCAGCGTTTCCAAAAATTGTCACAGTGTCCATGGACGTTATGACTCTTTGTAGAGTGTCATAATGCCCACAACATGCCTACAAACTCGAAAGCATAGCCGGCCTTCGGCCGGGCGCAAGGATTTTCTCCTCTTTGATAAAACAAGTACCGGCTTCGCTAACTCAAGCTTCGTTCGGAAACAAGGCAGATTTTAGAAGCTTTACTTAGCGAAACCGGTACTTGTTATACCATAAAGGAAAAAATACTTGCGCCCGCCCAAAGGCCGTCTGTGCAGAAAAGCTTAAGTTGGCGAAGCCGTTCTTTGTTATACCGAAAGCCGGCTATGCCGGTATTTGTTACACCATAGGGGAGAAAATCCTTGCGCCCAAAAGTTTTTCTGTTATATATTTAATATATGCCCCATAGAAAAAACAACAAAACCATTTTTAAAATTTGTTTACCATATTATGTTTTATTTAACCAAATCATTGTCAACGACAACCATGGACACTATGACACTGGACGTTATGACATGCTACCATAAATTCTCTGGATTTTTTTTTTCGAATATTTCTGTTTTTATTGGTAAACATTTTATTTAGATTCTGTCGTTCAATATGACAAATATTATGTTGAACATGTTCAAGGCGAATTCATACAAGGTGGTCTTATTTTGAAACCTTTTACAACACTGTAAAATATTTTAACGTTGTGTCAAAATTTCAAACAAATATTTAATTTTGTTTGTATATTAAATTGTGTTTTTTTGAAATGTTATAACTTAAAAAAGTTTTAAATTTCACAATTTTAATCGAAAATTATAGAATTTAGTTAAGATTTCCCAGAACCAACAGGACGGTATACCATTTTGACACAAGGTTATTAATCAGCTGTTGCTTACGTAGCAAGATAAGCTCACCTGGTGTAAATTCGCCTTGAACATGTTTGTAGATACAACTTTCAAACTACAAACTTCAGTTCAACAAGTTGTGGCAAAAAAATCATTATCATTTTTTCTGATCGAAAATGTGTTTTATTGACAAATTGTTAATTAATAAGATTTTTTTGTCGTGCTTAATTCCCGATTTTTATTCTTGATGTAAACACTGAAAGTTTTTCTTGGAGGATAATAAAGTTTCTATGCGCAATTTACTGGTTGCTTAGGCCAGATGATCAGGAAACATTTTGCTAAAAAATTTTAGAAAAGTCAAAGATATTTGTTAATAAAACTGCAGAGTGAATGAGAATTGCAAAGACTCAAAAAGTCCTGGTTGCAACAATATCAAAGCTTAAACCAAAAATTAAGAATAAACAGTGAGTTTATTTTTTCTTAATGTCATTTAATTTTAGATGAACTTCAATTCAGTTGAAAAATTTTTGAAGAAAATTCCTGAAGTTGTCCCTCTTTTAATTTTCAAGAATTATGGGAATTCCCAGAATTATTGAATTTTTAAACGTATTTCATACAGGAATATAACAGACATATATCAAACACAATCTCCCCTATCGTGAATAAAAATTCCTTGTGAGTTTTTTCCCTTTTCCCATTTTTACAATTGATTTAGCATAGGAAAAATGGAAAAAGGGAAAAAACTCCCAAGGAATTTTTATTCACGATAGGGTGAATAAATACTTATAATAAATTCTATGTAGTAGAAAAATGTTTTTTATATGTACATAAGTTATTGCTAATGTGTAATAATGTTTGACCAAACGTTTTGCTTTCGGAGAAATAAATAATTCTTCCATTTCATATTTATCATAACCTCTGATGTTTACACAAAATATTCAATCATGCTTATGTAATTTGTTGATTCATTCATTTATTTTAAGACATGTCTTTGTCAAGAATTATTTACCTTTAAAATATGTTTTGAAAAGTAAATTAAATATAAAGCTTACCATCTCGATTCCGATCGATAAATTCATAGACTGCTGTGAATCCTGAATATTCAATACTTTCATCCGAATGAAAATGTAGCCAGAGATATCGTTCCCTTGAAGTTATTTCAGGTGGAAAATCCGTACCACAATATTTTCCTATTAAATTTGAAAAACCATATTGTCCATCACGTATCTGGGGGTTGAGGAATCAATCGTTGGCATGTTTCGTTTACGGAAGAGCAGCAGTTCACACAAAAAAAAAAAACAGCAAAACCACATTGAAAATATGAAGAAGAAAAAAATGTTTGATTAATTAGTAGAAAAGTAAATAGATGTTTGATGCTTTTATGCTATTAGACTGGTTATCAATTTTACTTTTCCTTAAAATACAGAAATAAATGTTTTTACTTTTGAAAAAAAAAAAATGGGTATTTGAATAAAACTCCTTTAGAAAGAATAACAAATTTATTTAAATAGAACAATTTAGCTTAAACCTAATTGGCTGTTTTCATTAAAATATTTTGGATGTAATAAAGACTTACAAACAAAATTTCTATTAAAATTTTACCATAATAATCCTTTGTTAAATTTAATAATCGTTTATGAATACGGCGGAAAACAAGTTATATTTATATTTGAATTGAATTAAACTTTGTTTGTTGACTATTACAAAATTTTTCTTTATTTTTCACAATACAACTTTAATTATTCTTATTACACCCACTCCACGGTACTGCCGTGCTAAGAAAGAAGGCAGTAAAATTCACTAACTGCCTTTAGTTTAATACTGAGGCCAATAAATTGATAAAATAATTTGCTACTCATTAATCTTAAATTAAAATAAATTTTGTCAAATATTTGAAACTAGAAAAAAGTTACAAAATTTTAATTTCAGTTTTCTCTGATTTTAATTATTACACTTTACTACCTTATTCCTAAGCGCGGCAGTATAGGTGAAGGGGTATTATTCGTTTGTATTAATATAAAGCGAGTTTCAGGTGTGAAGATGTCAAGTTGCCATAATGTAAGTTTGTAGTAAGGATTGAGATAAGAGAGCAATAGTCAGTTGAACTTTAAGTTGATCGGTCATTAAGTTGTCTGCCGTTCATATAGATTATCAGATTTGTGTTAATATTTAATTTACATTATTTTTATGAAGAAAGGAATTTTACAACATGAAAATCAATTAAAATTGTTATTGATAATCTTTCATTCTTGACGTGGCTCGGGCTCGAACCCTGGCCGGCAGGTTACCAGTACATGTTTCGATCGCAACCACTCGATCTCCTCAGATGGATTTGCCGTCTTACACTCGCAGCCATCGACGACTGCTGACGTCACTAGTCAAACATCAATCCTTAAACCAAATTGTATTTTAACATTTGGTAGATCGAAATTTGCTTTCCTGAATGATTATCCATTTTAATTGACTTTACATGTTTTTTCCTTTACTTCTGTTTTTTCGTACTTTCGTCAAGAATTTTTCTTGAAGTCCAAGTACATTTTTTTGTTTTTTTCTCTTTGTCTTTCTCTTTTCTGTTGACCTTTTTCAGCACAACTTGAAGGACAAATGTACACATAGAGCTCGTGCCTTAGCTTTAACAATAATTAGTATTGTGGTTATTTTGTTGAACTATTTATGGTTTTTAATCCAAATTTTTAATATTTTTAATTAGGCTTAAGTTCATGAAATTTAATTTTTATTAAATTATTTTTATGAAGAAAGGAATTTTACAACATGAAAATCAATTAAAATTGTTATTGATAATCTTTCAAAAAAACAAAAAAATGTACTTGGACTTCAAGAAAAATTCTTGACGAAAGTACGAAAAAACAGAAGTAAAGGAAAAAACATGTAAAGTCAATTAAAATGGATAATCATTCAGGAAAGCAAATTTCGATCTACCAAATGTTAAAATACAATTTGGTTTAAGGATTGATGTTTGACTAGTGACGTCAGCAGTCGTCGATGGCTGCGAGTGTAAGACGGCAAATCCATCTGAGGAGATCGAGTGGTTGCGATCGAAACATGTCATGGTAACCTGCCGGCCAGGGTTCGAGCCCGAGCCACGTCAAGAATGAAAGATTATCAATAACAATTTTGATTAATTTTCATGTTGTAAAATTCCTTTCTTCATAAAAATAATTTAATAAAAATTAAATTTCATGAACTTAAGCCTAATTAAAAATATTAAAAATTTGGATTAAAAACCATAAATAGTTCAACAAAATAACCACAATACTAATTATTTAATTTACCTTGAATTTAATTTAGTTTAATTAATCCTAACTATATTTCGTGTTAAATAAATAAATAAATCATCATAAAACTATTATTGATATTTGTGTTTCAATTCATAATATTACATTATGTGTGTAATACGTTGTAAACCACTGGACCCAGAATGAGTTTCTTAAGTGATCTAACGATGTCCGTTGGGCTCGTTGGCTGGTTGGCTGGCTGGCCGGCTCATAATGGAATGTTTGGGGGATTAATGAACTTATGTGCAAAAAACTATAAGAAGTGGTTTTATATCATTAATGGCCTGTTCGTCGATAACGAATGAGGACTTCGTTCGCATAGTTAACATGCAAAACAAAAACAATATTTTATAATTTGTTTTTGTTTTAAATGTAATTTAAGCGAACGAAGTCTTCATTCGTTATCGACGAACAGGCCCTAAATGTTGGCAACGAACATTATATTGACTCAATTAAGAAAAAAATTGTATCTCATTAAAGTCAATCACGCCCACCAAACACCGCTCATGCAATCAAAATTGATCGCATAAATATTTTCCTATTTAAGCAGAAGTTTTAAAATTTGGTATATGGGCATTTCCCCAGAACGGTCTACCAGGATGAAAAAATAAATTTTACATGCAAGAAATATGTTATGTTTACACTCTTTCTTCATAATCTGTCCATTACAATCAATTGTAAAAGTAGTATTAAGTTTTTTTGTTAAGGAAATTTGAAGATGGTGCTGATAATAATAAAAAATCATATGGAAAAATTGTACGTTCGCGACCGGCAAAGAAGCCAATTAAATAAAAACCAAGAAAAATATTTTATTTTGCAAGTACTGGATGGAAACCTACATTAATTTTACACTTTTAAAATAAATTAATCACTTTTAAATATTCCGTTCCATTGCGCAGATTTTTACATTTCACTACTGTCAGCCGAAGCTGACTTCTATTTCGCGTACGTTCGTGACCACACATTTATAACTCGTATTATGAAAACTTAAACTCGATGAAATCCATCTTTTGCACTTAACATAGAGCTACCCAAATGCTATCGAATCGAGAAAAAAAGCTAGGAAAAGTTTTGTTTTCTATATTATTTGTACATCAAAAGCATACGAACGTACGTTCGAGACCCCAGGAAATGCCCATATACGCTTTTTAAAATAATAAAAAGACGGATTCCGGGTTCCATCAAAAGCAGCCACGCCCACGAAACCCAATCAATATAAAGAAAGATTTATTTTTAATATATCGTCCAAAACTTTATTTATTCTTCATCTATGAAATCTTTGGCTTTTATGAAAGTGGTCTCTTGTGAAAATTAATTATTTCTTAACGCAGTTCATCTTATTAAACCGAAAAAGAGCTCATTCTTATAATAAAATACATACAAATTTTAAAAAACTTTGAAAATTAAAATTGCAAATCTTATTAATACCCAAGAATAACTTTGATAATAAATTTGCATGTGCCCGTGCCAAAAAACCTGAAATGGCAAGTTGTCTTTTTTTTTTTTTTTGGTTTTTTTACGGAAACAATAAAATGAGGCAAGGACTACAATTCAAGTCGGAAAAAGTCCCCTTCATATCTGTGGTCTTTAAAAAACTGATTACATTAGACAGACGGACATCGTGTAATCAACTTCCCTACTCATCAGGACCTAGATATACTTTACAGGGTCTAACGTCAATATTATAGAAATTCCAAACGGAATGACAAACCTTTTTTTTACTGTTTTCTTTGGTGAAGGGTATAAAAACCATAACTGCATATTTAATATATAAAAACATTTCTTGACAAAACTTTTTCATTTGGGGTTTTAAAATTAAGTGTTCAAAAAATTGGTCATTGGCATCATAATCCCACTGTGCGGATGGCTGGCTATCCAGGTAAACCTTGTGCAGGTTAAAATTTTCAAAATAATTAAAAAACATTTTATATAAACGTTTAAATTGCCAATTGAAAATTAAAATCATTCTTCAGTAGAGTCTTCGGGTCCATAAATAATCTTTTTATGTTGGTATTTTGATTAAATTTAGCACCAAGATATTTTATTGCACACCTAATAATCTTACCAAATTTCATTAAAATCGCTTAAACTTGAATATAGTACCTCTCGTGCAAGTACTTCATACTCCGGAAAATAGCGTTTAATCCCATAACTTTCTTATAAATGTTGGTATTGACATAAAATTGTTGTTATGTCAGGGAAAATGTTGTGCTGTTACGTCCAGAATTGACCATAAGTCCCTAGCCCCGGTAGGCTAGCTAGTAGTGAGCTAGTCTATCAACCCCGAGGTTGCGGGTTCGATTCCCGCCAGAGACTCTGGTTACTTTCCTGCAGACAAGCGTCAAGCTTCGCGGGGATAAGCATAGGGAATTACAAAATTAAAAAAAAAAAAAAAAATATCAATCCCCTCTATAAACTCACTTTAAGACGCGAAAATCTTATATAGATGCAGAAATCAAGAACATTTTTAGAACAAAGAACGCTTATATGAATGAGTCCAAAATACGGTACAATATCCAAAATTTATCTGTAAATACTGTGCTGTAGGATGTCATATAGCTGGGCTGGAGCGACTATACGTTTTTACTTGTTTTTGTTAATTTAGGCAAAACTGTTAAACAGCAATAATTGTGTTTTAATTTGTATTCTTGTTGTATAAGAATTAAAAAAGCGGTAATTGAACTAATAGCAATTTATGTTAACTCAATATTCTTTTTAAGAATAAATAAATTAATATAATTATCTTTATCTGGTTGTATTGATGTTGGAAATGAATTGCAAACATACTCGTTTAAATTAAAGAAAAACATGGCAATTGTTCAACGCTACTTATACTCATTATCGCATTAAATTAAATAAATATTAAGTATACGCCACAGTGGAGAACACTTTACCTACACCCATGCAAATGTATGTATACTAGGGTGGTTACAAGAAATCAATGTTGGATTTTGCATCGGCGCAACTCCTTGGTACTCCCCTCTTAAATGTGCCAATAGCCTAGAAAATCCGATTGACAAAGTTTAAGCACAATCGGATAACGCCAACACGTGCTTCATTGAGCATAAATTAGGAAAAAACAGTGATTTTTCACTAAAATTCGTATTTGTTTGTCCTTAACTAATGCTAAATATCACTTTATCTATTGGTATAAGGAACAAAACTTTCAATATCAAATAAAATTTCCTATAAAACAGGACTCGACTCAGGTTCCTAGAATGAATCGTTTCGGTTATAAAAACAAAGAAATAGGAATTTTAGTGAAAAATCTCTGTTTTTCCTTAATTTATTCTCAATGAGGCATATGTTAGCGTTATCCGATTAGGCTGAAACTTTATCCATCACATTTTCTATGCTATTGGCACATATAAGGTAGTTGCGCCGATGGAAAATCCAACACTGAATTCTTGTAACCACCCTAATGTATACATTTTCTTTATTTTAAATTAAATGTCTTTTTTAAAGACATTCATTTGTTATTGAAAACATATCGGAGAACATTTTCCTTTATTTTTTGTTTTTGCAAATTGAAATCAGTAAAAATATGAAATAAAGAAAAATATTGTGCAAGTCAACATAATTTAAAGTATGAAATCGCATGGTTGTTCAAAAGGGAGTAAACAACATCTGTGGCAGGATGTAATATTTTTTTTTTTTTTATTTTCTTTTTAAGAACATATTTTTCTCTACTGTTTTCAACTGCTCTTGATATTTTATTATTGAAGTAACAAAAAAAAAAAAAAAAAAAAAAACAAAAAATAACAATTGAAAATGCTGTAGTAGCGGCAGCACAATAGTTTTACATCATCTTGATAAAAAAAAAAGAAATGGAAATATTGTTTTTTGTTGAATACTTAAACCGAATTTCAGTTTATATTTTTTCATAGTTTTATGATTGTATTTTATTTATTTCTTTTACACTGATGTGTGGAGGTACTTGAATATTTACTGGGTTTATAGTTTATGAAAGAAAATTGTAAATGACTGGTAATTTAGACAAAAAGTTAGTTTTTGAAAACAAGAAATGCTAATACATGTTTTATGCCGGATTTGTTTTATATTAGAAGTTAGAATTTATTAAGAATTATTGTAAATTACATTCCTAGAATTCTTTGTTTTATTGTAGAGTGTTCCTGGATTTTACTTTTCCTGTTTACTTGTATACTTTTCTTTGACAACGGGTGATTTATTAGATGGTATCACAAAAAAAAAAAAAAAAACAATTTATATATGAATACAAAAATTGCATTTTAAATTAAGAAAATTTTATAGTTTTCTACCATGGCGATTTTTGCCTATTGCTTAAGCATGATCATTTAAAAAGTTATTTTATATTATTTTTGAAGCAAATGAGAAATAAAAACAGTGCAATTGTAGGTTTTATTAAGATTTATTGAAAAAAGTGGTTTTTGAAGCCGTCCTATATATAGGACATTGGGCACATGACTCATTGGTTGTGATACGACACAAAACATTATACATATTATCCTTTATTACATTTTCGGCATCTAGTTCAGGTTTTTTGATGGCAGGCTCCACAACATGTTTGATTTCCTGTGAAATAAAGCAATGATCCAATCGATCGTAACGCAATTCATTATTTAGGCACCCAGGTCTTTGTAAGTAATATATGAGTCGTTCATTGTATAAAGGGAATGAGTCCATTTTTGGCGTTTTTGAGATTTAGCGTGGATACACTTCCCTTTATGACTAACAATTTATGGTAAAAATTTTGTTGTCAAATTTTAACGGTAACCCCCTTTTTAAGACAAAACATTTTTTTGTACGAAACACAAATTTTTTATTTTCAGTGGAAAAAGGGAATAAGTCCACGCTTACATTTATATTGCATTAATCACTTGTTAACTTTGCTTTCCATGAGTTTCAAAATAATGCTAGAGCCATGTTTGTTTTGCCTGACTGAGGGCTCAAGAGGCTCGCAAGATATCGCATATTGTTTGGTCAAATACATAAAAATGTTTGCTGATACGCACGATCGAATTGTTTTGTGGTCAACATGCAAAATAAAGGAACAGTTTCGAGTGGTTAAAATTACCAGTTTTGATTTTTTCTCTACAAAATCTTTGGAAAATTACGTTTTCAATCGCAAAACCAACACCGCGGTAAAACCGGTAAACTGGCTCCAAATGAGGTGGATCAAACTAGATAGATCGAAACCATGGGTAGTACAATTTAAAAATAATGTCGATAAAAATTTTGGATTTCAAAATATAAACATAAGAAAGAAAGGTAAAGTAATGTTATTGAATAGCGCGAGTCAAAGTCTACTGTATCCTGAAACTAGAGCTATAACAAAAGAAAAGAAAAAGGATATAATTGATGTATTAAAATAAATCCCTCCCGTGTACCATACTTTCTATAAAACCTTGAGAACAGTATCAAGTCAGGAAGATTATTCTGAAGAAGACATGTTATTTTGTTAAATTTGTTATACTTACGATTCATTTAAAAAGAAGACATTTTTTTAGTTAATTTTTGCTTTAAAAAGAAGAAATGTTTTATGTTATTTTTTTAACTTCATTAAAAATAAAACTGAGCGAATGCACTGAACTAAAAATTTAGCTGCAGCCTTTTTTTTTGCCAAATTATAAAAAATGTACTCTTTTCAAAATATACTAATTCAATTTAAACACTACGCGAGGTAAGCCAATAACGAATGCTCAAAGTCAAAACATAATTAATTTGAATTTTTACGCTATCGATTTTAACCACAAAAAATTTGGTGGACTTATTCCCTTTTTCCAGTGAAACTCTTATCAATAAAAATGTATTTGTATCATATTAACAGGCTTTGTGAACACATGCACTAACATACTGACACTATATGTTTACAAATTGTAAAAGAAGCCCTAATAATTAATTTTGCAATTTAAGTTTTTTTGTAACAACTAGTTTTAAGGTCAACGGCAACTGTTCTGTCGTTTTTCTCCATTTCAAATTTTTGGACTCATTCTCTTTATCCACTGAACGACTCATATATAGCCTTGTGGGGTCGTACCTACCCATAGTTTGAAGCCATAACGAACTAGTTTACCATGAATATACTGCTTGCAACCATGTCTACCTGAGTATGGAACCATGGCTTCATCTACGCTATGCCCCTCTTTATTATCAGCATTTTCCATAAGCGTTTTATTCAAATGCGCGAAGAGTGGCCTGACTTTGGACAAAGTAAACTCAAATTAATTTTGGGCTTATGCGTCCACGATTTGGCATAAAAGAAAAAAATAATAATGGCTTGGGGAACTAGTTTATTGTTGAAGTCTTTCTAACTTTCCCAAAACCTTCTTCTTCTAAGCAGAGGCTCTGCAGAGGAAACGAATCCACCTAGTAAAATTACTCCAAGAAATTATTTTGTTTCGAGTATATTCACGCGCAAGTCTCTATTTGTCTCCATCCGTAATTTCTTCTACTAGCTCATCATCGAATAAAGAGACAAAAAGGAGTAGGATTACGCGTATCAATGTATGTCGAAAAAAAAACAGCATAGGTGGACAAGTCTTTTTTCACATAGTGATATTATTTCTTAAATTTTTCGTGTTTTTAGGGGAGTTTCCTCTAATCTGAGAGAGAGAGAGGGATATAATCTTCTGTGTCCTAATCACTATCAAAATTGATTTTGTTTACAATTTCTACCTAATTTTGCATATGCGTAGCCGGTAAATTTTTATTTCCACGAAGGCTCCATCGCCAGAATCTTCTTATGTGATGTCTCCACATGTTTTATTGGGTGGGAATATAGTTATGTTATCAGCATATAAATCCTCATTCTCTAACAACGCAAAAGCTTCACGGAGGGAAAATCCTCTATGAAAAATACATAGCACATTATTTGCCCAATGTCCTACATATAGTAGGTCACCAAACTTTAAGGTGTTACAAAAAACAAAACTAAAACACAATAATGAAATCTTCACGCATATAACAATTAAGCTTCGCTTAATAAATATAAATTGAAACAAAATATAGTATTTGTTCTTTTGTAAATGTACAAAATTTGACTTACAGTACAAACGTGTCCCCACATTCTGTCATTAGGAAAATATCATAAATTAATAACTCAATAACTTAAAGTAGCAAAAATGGGATCACATAATCTCTCGCGAGGTATTAATGAGTACTGAGTATGTGAATAAAAAGAACGGTACTTTGATTATGTAGACGTATCATGTAAGCCAGAATTTCGGTGTACTACGTATAAGTCATTGGGCATATTTGGATTAAAACAAATTGTAGGTATATTTATTAAAGTTTTAGTTTGCCAATCTTATAAGAATATGATATATGGGATCAAACCTAAATTCCCATCCTCAACAAATCGGTATCGCAAATATTTTGGGAGTTTAAATTTCTATTGTGAATTATTTGTCAGTGCTTTGTAAACAAAAGTGTCTGTTGTGAGTTCCCTTCTCGTTCACATCGACACTTGTTGGGAATTTATTGATTTAAAAAATTCGCGAATTGGCGATGCCCATTTTTTTAAGTTTGGGAATTCATTCCCAAAAAATTTGTTATGGGAATCATTCACAATACGAAATAAAAAATATGGGAATATTTTCATGGGAGTAGTTGTTTGCGATAGGGGTGAATTTATTGGCATCAACATTAAAAAAAGCAGAAAGTGAATTTTACCGCCTTTTCCCTTAGCACGGCAGTATAGAATACAAGCGATTGCAAAAAGTACTTAAAAATGAATCACTTTTTTTGATTACTTTCCTTCTAGCAGTCAAAACCGATAACAACAAAAAAAAAAATAAATAATAATAATTTATATGCAAAATTTATGGTAAAAATTGAATTGTAAACGTATGCGCAGACTTTATAAAAGAAAATAAACGTCAAAATAAAAATATGTTTTCTATATGAATACATTAAATTAAGAAAAAAAAAAAAAAAAAAACACAAAATAAGACCTGTTCAAAAACTGAAAGTCATGTTTTTTATGTTCAAGGATTCTTTTTCAACATTTGTGGTAAAAAAGAACTTTTTTTTTAAATAAAAACAATTTAGAAAAGCAACCACTTCTAAAAATGTATATCATATCGCTCACATTTCCCATCTCTTTCGATTTAAATAAAAAGAAAAATCTTGAACTTTTACTAGTGTTATTTTGTATGAGATACACGTTAGTATGCACCAGTAATACGTATCCAACACCCCGCTTCCGTTTTGTCTTTCGCTCCCATCACGCTTTCTTTCAAATTTATTTTAAAGCTTTTTTTTCGTTTTCATTTTGTTTATGTTGCCTTTAGCTAATTTATGTAATGTTTTGTTTTTTTTTTCTTCTTATACAAAGTAAAAAGGGACATATATTTTTTAGTTTTTGTATGCTTTTAATAAGCTTTTTCTTACAAAACACAACTAAAAAAAAGACAATACTCATGTACTGCACTCAACTGTAAAAGTAACTATAAATATTTCAAGGGAAAATTCAAATCAGAAATATCTAGAGTAAAGCAAAAAAAATATAATATAAAGCAAATACATGTGATACTTTTCACATGTATTTTTCAAAAAATTCTAATCCTTTTCCATTCAGTTTTTTTAACGCTCTTAAAATTACACTCAAAAAATGTTAAAAAGAATACTTAAAACATTTAGAGAAAGTTTTATTTTTTAGGATTTTTGTTTAGTTGGAGAATAGATTCCTATATTGTTATAATGGCAATTTCACTGCAAATGTGCTTCATATATTTAAAAGAGTAAACATTTTTAAGTAGCGCGAAAAACTTTTTTTAGTTTTTGACCAAAAAAATACATAAACAAGTAAAATGTTATTTTAATAACTTGCTATTAGATGCACTTCATGTTGTTTATTTCGAAACAAAAGTTAGAGAAAAATTTAAAACAGTTTTAACTTTTTTTTAAGAACTTGCATTAGGGTTTCTTTTTCCAGAGTATTTCCATTCCCGAAAGCACACAGGATCTTAAAAACACAGGATCTTCTTGTGAAGTATAATATGAAAAAGTAAATAAAATATAACCAATAATTGACGATGAATTATAACTTTAAGCTTTAAAATGTGCATAATAAGAGAAACCCACATCGTTTGTACTATTTCCGTCAGTTTGCATTTGGTTTTAAAACGCTGGGCGTCATCTTAAAAACTTCAGCAAATAAAACGGAAATTTATTTGTAGGAACTTTCGAGCCAAGCTCTTTCGGTATTTGCTTTAAGCTAGAAGATTTAACATTCCTTTTTTATATTGTTAAATAATTGATAAATACTTTTTCGGACAATAATTCAATTATTACACAAGGGGACAAAATTTAACTTTTTTTGTGCGGCCTGGAACTTTGATGCAAATTTTTACTAATTTGAGGTCGCTGATTTCAAATAGAATATTAATTTTTTTCTATCAGATCGACTTTTTACGATCGACCGTAATGTCCAAAATTAAGGCACTTTCACTACATATATTGAAATAACTTGAAAACGGTTCACCATATTCAGTTAAAAAATAAAATCCGAAACTGGGCAACAATATTATCTTTAAATAAAAACATAAAAATGCTACAAAAATCACAGTTTTGTTCTAAAAACATTTAGGTAAACATATTTCGAATGAAATGAGGTTTATTTCTTTTGATTTTGTTCACAATTTACTGAGAAATTTGAACTGATAAAAATCCAATATAAATAAAAAAAGGTTTTTTTTAATGTGAATGTTCGAACAAAGATGAATTGAATTATCAATTCAGTAAATTGCGAATAAAATCAAAAGTTGTGCAGCGATAGCAATTCAATTAAGCTCATTTCATTCGAAATATGTTTAACTTAATGTTTTTAGAACAAAACTGTGATTTTTGTAGCATTTTTATTTTTTTTTTTATTTAAAAAAAAAACAAAAAAAAAAAGTTTTTTTTTCGAAACGTTAACAATATCTCTGGAACTACTGTGTTAATTTAAAGATAATATTTTTTCACGCATTTTTTTTAAAATTAATTTTTAAAATATAATTTTTTTTTTTTAATTAATTTTTTTCAGGATATCTGAAACCACTGGACAAATTTAAAAAAAAATGTAAGCACGGCTTGAAGACATTAATCATGCCAAATTTCGGATCTTTTTAACTGAATATGGTTGGTGAACCGTTTTCTAGTTATTCCAATATACATATGTATTTAGTGATTTAGAACCTTAATTTTAGACAGAACGGTATAATTTGAAATAAGCGACCTCAAATTAGTAAAAATTTGTAATTAAATTCATGGCCGCAAAATTACTGTTCCGAAGTGTTATAGAAAGCCAGTTTGCGCCAAATGCACTCCGAGGTTTAGGAATAAATCCAATACGAATAATGGAGATTGTCGTATTTGCGTCTATCAAATTGGCGTAACTAAATTTGGCATGGTCGGATAATAAATAAAAATTGATTATTTTTGCTGAAAGATGGTTAAATTTTTTTATTATTATATTATTGTTATTTATTTTTTATTAAATTTAAAATATTTTTATTATTAATATTTTGTCCATGAAGCATTTGATCATAAAGAGCGTATTTACTCAAATTTCAAAAAATATGCAGAGAAGCTTTAGTTAGCGAAGCCGGTGTTTGTTATACCATAGAGGAGGTAATCCTTGTACCTGGCGTGCTTAAACTGCAGGCAGTTGCCATTGCAGGAGGTCAGGATATAATAAAATGCCCAATTTGTTGTCAAAATGTCGAGGACTCAATGTTAGTTTTTTTTGGTAACCTAATATGTAAACATTCAAGTAAAACGAATACATATATAATAAATTTAATTTTTTTTTTGGGTCTTATTTCATTTCTTTTCGATGGACTGTTTTTGGAAGTTATTTCATTAATGTCTTTAGGAGGTATTTCATTATGAAATAATAAGTTGGGGTTTGTTTCATTTAAGACTTGGAAATAATTTCATTTTTTTGGGATTTATTTCTTTTTTCCAGTTTGGGACTTATTTCATTTATTTTGGGATTTAATTCATTGGGAGTTATTGCACTGGGACTTATTGCACTTGGGAGTTATTGCACGGAGCCATTGAAAGCATATGAAAAAGAATTTCTTAAGCAACCGTTTAATTACCAAAGAGTACATTCTCGTACCAGTGCTACCACCAGGAATGAAGCAAATCAAGCGATTGAAATGAAATTACACATGAATATCAAATTTAAGTTTTATTTAATAAAGAGATTTCACAAAAAACAAAAAAAAAAATTATTTTTAAAAAGAGATCAGTATTAATTAGTCATTCCATTTATTTTATCTGTAGTTACGTAAAATAAATAAACAAACAACAAAAAAAAAAAAAAACGGCAAACCCCTCTGAAGAGATTGAGCGGTTGCAATTGAAACCTGTCGGTGAAAACCTGGGTTCGGTTCCCAAAATTAAAAATTAACAAAAATTAAAAATTTACAATAAATTTTAATTAATTTCATGTAGTAAAATTCCTTGCTTTATAAAAACAATTTAATAAAAATTAAATTTGATGAACTTTAGCCTAATTAAAATATAATTTAGTTTTTAATATAATAATATAAATAAAAATCACAAACAATTCAACAAAATAACCACAATACTTATTATTGCCAAAAAAAAAGTATTTAAAAACTAGCAAAAAATTTAAAATTTGGTTGCATTTATCTAGGGAAGAGGAGCACTAACGACCCTAGAGGGAAGCGAACTGACACCAAAGTAGTCCCGTGACAGGTCTTTGGTGGAAGGGACCGGTTCTAGTTTTAACACTTTCTATGAATAAGACCTATCACTTTTACATGGGGTTGTCATTGGAGGGGGTCAATTGACACCATTTGACCAATCACAAATCTATTCTCAATGGACGTGCTAAGTGACAGTTACTACAATGTAGTATTATTTCAATACAATGTGGAATTATTTCAAAAAAACAAGTTCTAGAATTAAATTCAAGAACCAAATATTAGAAAGTCCCAAAAAATGTGTCACACAACCGGTGAAGACTGTACTGTAATTCATTACTTTTTCTACCTTTTTGTTCGCCATAAACCAGTTACGTGATAGGTTCTCCTTTCACTGGTCATGAGTTCTTTCTTTTTGTATCTGTTCTATTTTCACAACTCCCAGGACCAGTCTTTGGGACCAATTGACACAAATTTCCCGCAGGGGAGCTATTCGAAATTTAAGAATGACATTATCAAACACATAAGGCTTAACGATTGAGTTGGGCTGTATATGTTGTGCCAATGGCAGACCACAGAAAGAGCTGCTAAAAGACAACATCAGATACTCTAGACAAAAAGTATGGCCAAACACGAAGAATACCAACTGCCAACAAAAAGCCGACAACAACAACAACAACAAAAAGAAATTGGAGGAGACCAGTGGAACAAGCTAAAGATCATTGCGAGCTGTAATGCCATGAGAAGATGATATCTAGTAGGTGGATGGATTATTTATCTTTTTTCAGGATCCGGTTATCGACTATTGTGCATAAAAAACCCGGTTTTCGTTTAAGCATTTAAAAAATAACCGGTTTTATTCAAATAAATAACAACAAAAAAAAAAAAAAAAAATAAAATTAATTTTTGAAATAAAAAGTTCATTTGAATAAAAACAAAACAATTCTCAAAGGTAAGGAACCAATGAAATACATAGTTATGATTTAAGGTCAAATTAAACCACACAAATGCCTTAGCGAGCACACACTTTGTTCCCGTTTTGTGGTCACCAATAAACTGAACAAGCCTTTTTCGTACAAACATTAATTTTCAACTTTTGTTTTTAATGAATGCAAATGACGATAGTTTGCGGCTATTTTGTTGCTTTTTTGCTTAAAACGGAGGAGAAAGGAAAAGAACTTTGAGTTAAGAGTGGTTTAAACAACGATTTTTTTATTGTGGCAAACAATGCCCACACTCTACTACGGCAATCAAAATTACACCCAATTCATATAATTTTCCACGAAGTGGCAACACTATCGGTACTCGAAAATTGCGCATATAAGAGCGGCTTTAAGATACTAGTTTTCGCCATTTTCTTTCACCAATCATCCGAAACTTTTTCTTTGGGTTGATATTTTATTTTTATATTAAGAGAAAGATTTTAATTTGATTCTGCACTAATTAGGATGTTAAGTCAATTAATTCTTGTTCGATTAATCGAACAATTTTAGAACTCAAATAATTTAAAATTTATAATTTTTATTAAAGGACTAGCTGGCCCGGCAAACGTTGTTTTGCCATATAACTTATTTCTTTCAGATATTACAGTGTCTGCATGCCAAATTTTAAGAAAACTGGTTGATTAGTTAAGAAGATATAGGGAAGGGAACTTTTACCTCTCCTGCTTCACGCCCTAAATAATAAAAACTATAGGCTGTAGTACTTTCCAGCTTTAACACAATTTGGCTGCGAAATTTCAAGAAGATATTGGGAGGGGGAGCTTTTACCCTTCTTGCCCTATTTCACATCCTATTCTCTATTTCCTTTCAGATGTTACAGGGCCTGCATGCCAAATTTTAAGAAACATGGTTGATTACTTTAAAAGATTGGGGAGGGGGAGCTATTACCTCTATTGCCCTATTTCACGCCCTAAATAATAAATATTTTAGGCTATAGTTCTTTCCAGATGTAACACTATTTTCCTGCAAAATTTCAAGAAAATCGGTCGATTTGTTAAGTAGATATTGGGAGGGGGAGCCTTTACTCCTCTTAACTTATTTCACGCCCTATTCCCTTATTTTCTTTCAGATGTTACAGTGCTTGCATGCCAAATTTTAAGTAAACATGTTGATTAGCTAAGAAGATATAGGGAGGGTATAAAATAGCGGTATAAAATATACTCTACGACCTATTCTCATACCTAACAAAAACACATACAAAATCTCATAAAAATCAGTCAAGCCTTTTCGATGGAGTTCAACATGGAGGGCATTTTGTTCATATTTGTATGGGAATATATAGGAAAATCTAAATGCCATATCTCCAGAACCACTGGACCGATTGCATGCAAACTTTACATAAACCATCTACAGACTATCCTTAACGTGGTAACATCAAAGTGTACACTTCTTTTTATATATATTGTTACGAAAGTTAAATTATCTAAGAATTATTTATAGTTATAAGTTATCTTGTAAGTTATAGTTTTATGTTACTTAAAATTGTCATGTATAATTTTCAACACAACTGTTATTTTAAAAATAGTTCCTACATAAATTTCCCAGTAATTTCTAGAAATGGTTATAGAACATAATAAATAGTTTTTACGGGAAGGTTCAGGAAAAATCTAGAAATAATTATGAAATATAAAAAGGGGTGACTCATGTAAAATTAGTTTAGTTAGTTTTGAAAAACGGTTCTGTTCGTAACTAAAACAATTGTGAACGAAATAATTAATTTCAATAAAGTTTGTTAAGTTGAATAAGTGTGTGTTTTTATTCGGATTTGCAATTAAAAGAACTCAACGGTTTATTATAAAGGGAGTAAACCGAACGCGTTTATTAAAGGAAAAACGTAACAATTGGTGTCAGAAGCAGGGTTTAAAATGCTATCGCCATATTAGCAAAAGCAGCCAAATTTTGACTTTTTCCTATTAAAAAAAAAAATCAAAATTAAAAAGCCGACAAGTTCCACTGCTAAAAAAGCCCACACTTTTCAAAAGCAGCAGCAAAATAAACACACAAAATAATTGGCACTGGCTTTTTTCAGCTTTTGCTTTTTTAACAATTTGATGGAACTCAAAAAGCAACGGCAATTACTTTTATGTTGTAGGACAAAATAGGTAGGAAAAAGAATGAAACAAACAGCTTCTGTCAAACAGCCGCCACATCAAAAACCAATGCATGCTAATAGCCGCAAAATAGGAGATAAAAGCAGCAAAAAAGGTTGCAAAGGCACATGATTGCGAAAAAAAATACTCGACGACGACAAGTGATATTTTTCATGCAAAACAAACACAACAAGAATTTTTTATTTGTTTAGCGAGCAACAACAACATTACTACAACATTACTGAAGAAAGGCAAACATTTATTTTTCCTCATCACCATAAAAAACCATGTTGCTTGTACACTGATCAGTATTTTTTCGTTGTAATCTGCCTTTTTGCAGAGCTAATAGCTCTGCTCAGACTGCTTTTAGCACACACTTCCGCTGCTTTTCATTTTATTGAATCGGCTTTTTGTTATTACCAGCCAGAGAAGAATTTTTGTTCTTTGAATTTTAGATTTTTTTTTTGGTTTGTCTTTTTTAACTAGCTCTTCTTTCAGGAAAAAGTAAAAAAGCAAAAGGCGAAATAATTTTTTTTAGCTTTTGCTTTTTATGTGGTTGTCCATTTTTGTCGCTGGCTGGTAAAAAAGCAGTTGTGAGAAAATAAAAATATACAAAATAGGAGATTTGCTTTTTTGCACAAACGAAAAACAAAACATTGGCTGTTGGGAAAAAAATTACAAATTTCAATAGCAGTGGCAAAAGCAAAAATAAAAAGCATTCAGCTGATGGATGCTTTTAAACCCTGGTCAGAAGTGAAATTGCAATAAAAAAAAAAAAAAGGATAAAAAAAAAAAAAAAACTATACAAACAACAATGAAATTCGAGGAGCTAAAAGTTGAACAGCTCAAGAAAGAGTTGGGCAAGTTGGATCTGCCTACTGCAGGAAATAAAGCTGAGTTTCAGAAAAGATTAATCGATGAATTTAAGCGACGCAATATTGACATCGCAACTTATGAATTTGAAGAAAAAGAAGAAATAGAAGTTGCTACCCGTGCAGTAACAAGCAACGTGGATCTTGGTACAATGTTTGCTGCTATGATGGAGAAAATGGAAGAAAATTCTAGAAAAATGGAGGAAATGGTAAAAGAAAATTCGGCTGTAACTTCTAGAAAAATGGAGGAAATGGTAAAAGAAAATTCGGCTGTAACTTCTAGAAAAATGGAAGAAAATTCTAGAAAAATAGAGGAAATGGTAAAAGAAAATTCGGCTGTAACCTCTAGAAAAATGGAAGAAAATTCTAGAAAAATGGAAGAAAATTCTAAAAACATGGAGAAGTTGGTAAAAGAAAATTCAAACGCTATCCTAGCAGAAAATTCTAAAAACATTGAGAGGATGGTAAAAGAAAATTCAAGCACCATCTTAGCCGAAATTCAAGAAAATTCTAAAGTGACAAACGAGAAACTTCAGGCTACTAATGACAAACTTGAGAAGCTTCAAGAGATTTCTACTATTATAAACGAAAGAGTAGACGATATGGAAATAGAATTGTCTGATGTAAAAACACAAGTCACGGATTTTGATGGAAAACTTCATCATCTGGAAGAAAGAGTAAATAGTCTTCAGTGCGAAGAGGGAGTGGTGCGAGTTTTTCCAGAAGTCTCGAATAGAATAAGAGCTCCAAGTTTTGACGGCAGCTCACCATTGAATGTTTTTAAGTTCCAGTTTGACACAGTTGCCAACAAAAACGCATGGAACAATGAAGAAAAAGCCATAGAGCTGATTCTGGCTTTAAAAGGATCTGCGGCTGAAATTCTAGAAAGTGTACCAGTAAGTTGCAGAAACAATTACGATAACATTATGGTAGCACTGCAACGAAAGTATGGTGGTGAACACAGAAAAGAAATATTCAGAATGGAATTACGGGGAAGAGTACAAAAGGCAAACGAGACGCTACAGGATTTCGCATTAGAGATTGAGCGCTTGGTGCAGCTTACCTATCCAGGTGAAAGTCATCCATTGCTAGATCATTTTAAGACCGAGGCATTTGTAAACGGTATACGGGATGCTGATGTGAAACTAGCGGTATGTGCATCACAGAAGCCATCATTTGCCGAAACGGTATCATTTGCCCTAGCCCAAGAAACCGCAAGAATAATTTCAAGGCCGCAAGTGTATAAGGTGCGAAAACTTGATTTTGCCGCTGAAGAAGAAAGAGATATTGTAAAGGACATAAAGGAGGCAGTGATGCAAGCTTTAAACGAGAAGCAAGGTAAAAACAAAGTAAAATGTTATAATTGCGGTAAGATTGGCCATATTCAGCGAAACTGCAAAGCACCCAAACAACGATCAAGATCTGCTTCGCCGCAAAGGAACAAACGAAGAGCATGTCAACAATCATCGCGGGAGCCACCGCTTAAGCTGAGAGGAGCTAGCAGTGCAGAGGAAACGGAAGGTCCCACAATAAATTTAGTAGTGAAAACGAGTAACAGAAATATTACGACCTGTGGTTACATAAATGGTGAAATCCGCATTTTGACTATCGACACTGGTGCAGGACATTCCATTATAAGAGCTGATTTGATAAAGGGAGCTGTCGAGCCGCTAAGTGGTGTAAACTTGCGAACAGCTACGGGAGAGCCTGTTATTGTCTATGGTAAAGCAAGAGTGGAAATAAGAATGGCTGATATGATCGTTTTTGATGAGTTTATTGTGGCTGAAATTATGGACGAGGTCATAATTGGAGCAGATTTTATGATTCGTCAAGGCATTAGTCTAGACATGGGACGACAAATTATGAATTGGCATGGTCTAGAAGTACCCCTTAACGTTGGGAATGGAAGTGAAGCCCTTGTAAGACAACTAGTCACTAGTGATCATAAGAAATTGTCCTCCCAAAGAAACGATGAAAAACGTGGGAAAGCGACCACATATTCAAGACGGCCCAGTAAACATAAAAGCAAGCACGGTATAGAGTCTAAAAACAAGAAACGCATAAATGAGATTCGCTTATTAGATGTGGAACCCAGCGAAGACTGGTCAACGGCGCAGAAAAGTGACCCCTTATTAGCGCAAATTATGATGGCTAAGAAAGAAGGAGAAAGGCCGACTTGTGAAGAAATTAAATTGAACGATCCACTAATGAAAGCGTATTGGGCGCAGTGGAGTAGTCTGCGGATGATAAATGGTTGCCTATACCGTACATGGGAAAGTACTGATGGCAAAACGGTTAAAAACCTTATTGTAGTACCGACTTCTAAAGTATGTGAAGTTGTGAGGAAATTCCACGAAGGTACTGGTAGTGGGCATCTTAGCGTTACAAAAACCATAAAGAAGTTAAAAGCAAGTTACTATTGGGTCGGTTGCAAGCAAGCCGTGATTGATTGCGTAATTACATGCCCACAGTGCGTTGCAGACAGTGGTCTAATTGGAGAAAGTAGAAATTCGGTCCAGCAGTACAACTTTGGTGAACTATCCGTACCAGCGAATAATAATGACTCTACACAAGAGCAGAAAAACGAGTTAAGACGAAGGCGTGTTAATTCATCAAATGACCAGATGAAAGCCAGAAACAATGGAGTGGCAAATTCGGAAGGCTTCAAAGAAGGCCAGCTGGTTTTACTTTTTAATCCGCAACGGAAGAAAGGACTATCTTCAAAGCTGCAGACTCATTGGGATGGCCCATATAAAGTAATAAAGAAATTGAATGACGTGGTGTATCGGATCCAGAAATATAAGAGCCCAAGATCAAAAAAGAAAGTGGTGCATCTAGAACGACTGGCCAATTATGGAAAAGGAGAATCTGAGCCTATTCGGGACGAACAGGCTTAAGTGGAGGGCAGTGTTACGAAAGTTAAATTATCTAAGAATTATTTATAGTTATAAGTTATCTTGTAAGTTATAGTTTTATGTTACTTAAAATTGTCATGTATAATTTTCAACACAACTGTTATTTTAAAAATAGTTCCTACATAAATTTCCCAGTAATTTCTAGAAATGGTTATAGAACATAATAAATAGTTTTTACGGGAAGGTTCAGGAAAAATCTAGAAATAATTATGAAATATAAAAAGGGGTGACTCATGTAAAATTAGTTTAGTTAGTTTTGAAAAACGGTTCTGTTCGTAACTAAAACAATTGTGAACGAAATAATTAATTTCAATAAAGTTTGTTAAGTTGAATAAGTGTGTGTTTTTATTCGGATTTGCAATTAAAAGAACTCAACGGTTTATTATAAAGGGAGTAAACCGAACGCGTTTATTAAAGGAAAAACGTAACAATATATATATATAGATTAATCAAAGAATTTATACCGTTAATCGAATAATAATAATAATATATAGTATTTCTGTTAAATGTATAATGTTTTTAAAGTGTTAAGTCGCCTAAACAAACCGTCCGTTGGAATTAAAAAAATGACAGTCATGTTAAATGAATAATTTAGCTCATATTTTTGTTACAGTTTTTTAACACAACTTAATAATTCATTCCACATAAGAAAAAACGACAAAGATATAGGTGGCATGTCATAACGTCGGTAATGCTAAATGTAACAGGTGTCCAAAAATTTATTAACGTTAATGTTCTTCCACAACTTCACTAATTTACCACTAACACATTGACAATAACAAAAAGATGCTCCACCAACAAAATCAAAGGGGGCTACGAGTGGTCTTATGAATAAATATTTAAAACAAGATACTTCAATCGATTCCCTAGAGGAAATTATTTGGAGAAGCATAGCAGAGGATGGAATATCCGTGAAACATTTCAAAAAATCCAAAGTAATATTGACTGTTTTCAAATCTTAGAGCCTGAAGTGAAGCAACAACTTGGAGCTACATTGACTCAAGTACTAATTTTTTCTAAAATTATCGAAAAAAATTTCGTAATTTATAAAATTTCTGGATTTAGAATTGTACTATGAATCGATTAATTTTAAAATTTTATTCGTTTAATCGAATAAGTTAAAAATGCCAAATATCGATTAATCGTTAAATAGAACAAAAATAAGACTTGATCAGGTGAACACCCTAGCACCAATATATATAAAATTAATTCTAGAAAGATAATTGGGCCGGAGGACGTAACGCCTTAAATTGCTATAAGATCGCTCCTTAAAGGCTTACTCACATAGTCTCCGTATAGCTTTATTCAACTGATAACTAAGTTGATATACAGATTTTCTTATTAGCTTTCTATCATTTCGGTCGTCTTCGTTAACGCGAATTTCTAAAGTTGGGCAACGTTTAACGTACGTTGAGTTATTGAAGTTATTGAGTTTGTGTTTTGATTTATTTTTATTACTTTTTTTTTGTGTTGTGTGGCAGCAAAAATAAAAAAAAAAACACACTTCTGTGACGTCCTTGGTACAGTTTGATGTTCTAATTTAAATTTTGAAAACGAATTTTTGATATTATTTATGCATATACAGAGTTGAAAATTTATGAATGCCTAAATTACATTTTTGGATGTGAAATTTTGACATTATGTGAACGTGTCCCGAACGTAAATGGAAAGTGGCAAACGTACATCTGCTAACAACTGTTGCCGCAACATTTACGACTTCAGGTGCAGCTGCAGTAATAGTTTGTTATAAGCTGTCTGTGATTTGAAATAGAAGATACTGTAAAACACGAAAGACGTTTTTAACTCGATTGGGTAGAAAAGGTCTCTGATGTTAAGAGTAAAAAAAGAATTAATATCTCTTTTATTTTTAATATAAGATGTCATATTTTCAATATAAAATACACGTAGAGAAAAAACATGTTTAAATATGGTCACCTCCAACCAAACTATTTTCAAAGAAAATTTCAAACATATTATGGTTAATATAACCATATAATTGTCAGCGACAACCATATTATGGTTAAATTAGTCCTTCATCAACAACCCAAAACCATATTTTGGTTGCCTCTAAAAATGTTATGGTTAAATATTATAATAATTTGTTTTTAAATTAACAATAATATTTTCTTCCTTTCTAAGTGCAACATACTATGGTCGAAAACCAACCAAGCTATTGTCAGTGTTTAAAAAATTTTAGTTATTATTGATCATAACATGTTTGAAGGCAACAATAATATGCTTATCGCTGGCAATAATATGGTTATATTAAACTTAATATGTTTAAAATTTTCTTCAAAAATAGTTTGGTTGGAGGTGACCATATTTAACCCTTATGTGTGTGGACAAGTACCTGTGTACCTATTGCGTTTTCAAATCGAAATTTTTTATATAAGATTTTAGTCTACAATTCTACAATTTCATGAGAACTCCTAACTTTTTGTTATTATTATATTTTCATAGGGGGCGTGGCATACCAATTTGCTTTTTGCACCCTTAATAGGGTGAATAGGTACCTGGGTACCTGTATACGTTTTATATTACAAATTTTTTTTTTGGGTGTAGGATTTTAAAAAATATATGAAAAGGAGGAAACCAGAGTAAAATTCTAATATTATATCATTAACCATCGATTGTTTGTACAATACAAGACAAAAAATTAGATTTCTCATACAATTTCCATGAAGGTACCCAGGTACCTATCCACCCTATAGAAGGTGTTTTATATTACAAATTTTTTTTGGGTGTAGAATTTTAAAAAATATATGAAAAGGAGAAAACCAGAGTAAAATTCTAATATTATATCATTAACCATCGATTGTTTGTACAATACAAGACAAAAAATTAGATTTCTCATACAATTTGCATGAAGGTACCCAGGTACCTATCCACCCTATAGAAGGTGTTTTTTTTTCCACACACATAAGGGTTAAACATGTTTTTTCTCTGGGTATACATATTAGTGCTGAGATACTATCGATATTTTCTACTATCGATATTAATCGATAGTTCAGATTTCACTATCGATATATCGATATTACTATCGACTGAATGTTTGTACTTGTGCAGGAAAACTTTAATTACTTTTTTATAAGGCTACATACAGTACGTTGTTTTTATCACTTTATTGAATGTATGAAACGTATATATATACGCACTTTATTTTAGATGGCATATTTTTAAAAATTGATAAGTACCTTTCTGAAGGAACCGAAGTAATAAATTCTTCCATTGCAACTTTAAAAAAATTTCTAAATTCCAAAAGGTTATCAATCTAGCGGACTTATCCTCTAATGGTCGTTCATTGTTTCCTATGTTCGCAATTGCAATTGCATTTGTTTTTTACAACATTACAAAAATTTTTGACATTTCAGTCACTATATAAACATGCACAAATTTCGACTTAAAGGCCTTTAATTAGCAGTACTTTGTATTAATACATGTCAAAAACTCAAGTAATATGACAAAGTGTGATAGTGTGAATGCAATGTATCACGAAAATGATAGTATTAAAAAAAAGTTTGACATCCCATACGACTTCATCTTTTTTTGAAAAATTTCTAAACAATAATAAGGGTATTCATTTCAGTTTTTTTATTTGTTGGAAAAATGAAAAAGTGGAAAAATGTAATTTTTGTTACAACAAACACAAGGAAAAACTTTTCCACCGAAAGTTACAATTTAAACAAGCTTTAACCAAGTGTAAAAACATCAGATTGGAAAATTAAAATTTTACAATTTTTAAAGAGTTGGCAATTCACAAACGTTTAATTGAGTGTTGCCACTATATTAAAAATGTTGTTATTTTTCACAAAAAGCACTAAAATTTACATCTCTTCTTAAGATAATCAACTATGATTCTTTAAACTCCATTTTTATTAAATCAAATTTTACTTTTTTAAAACGTCGTTTTTCAAAACTAAATTAAAAATGAATTCTGTACAAAAAATATAAAAAAAGAACTTAAAAATGACGTGACAATAAAATAATCAATCAATTCAATTTTAACTCTTTTATTTGGCATCTTGAAAAATATCAATTACTTCCAAGAATTATATGACAAATTTTTGTTTTTGACAGTTTTGTACCTTTAACTAAAAAAAATACCGTTCACGTCTATAAGGTGTAATTTTCATTTTTCCAACCAAAAAAAATTTGAAATGAATACCCTTAATACTTTTCATTGGATCAGGGTTGCATTTTATTTCATGTGTGAGTGTTTATACTTTGTGTGATGGTGTGAACACAAACTGTCATGTTACATTAGATTTTTTGACAGTCGCAACAAAACTCATTAGATTTCTATCGCACAAAGTATTATGGAATACGTAAGACTTGTGAGAGAGTGTAATCTAGGCTTTAGCAATCCATTCCACTTGCCATTCTTGTTGTTTGTATTCATTGCTGTAATTCATCGCGAATTAATAATAGCAAGTGAAAATTTGCGGCAAAAAACTGTGTGTGTATAGCTGCTGTTAAAAGTCTTCATAACTGTATTTAAAATAATAAAAATATCGATATTTATATTTTTCCTATCGATATTTTCGATATTTTAAGACTATCGACGATATCTATAGTCTATCAATAGTTTCCCAGCACTAATACATATTGATACAGCAAAACCCTTCCATGGTGGTTAAATAAATCAAATAAGAGTACAAACTTAATGTCACGTTTTATAAGGCTTTTTGTATTTTTGTTTGTTTTGTTTTACAGGGCTTAAAAATTGCTTCTTTTCAGATGAAACAAGTCCTCCAAACTGGCAAGTCCCCATACTAGAGCTGCAAAACTATCGATAGTCGGCCCAATCGATAGTTTCGATAGTTTCGATAGTTAGCTCAAAAACTATCGATACTATCGATAGTATCGAAAAGTTTTTATGTGCCACTTTTGTAGACACGGTAGTTAATGAAGATGGTAATATGCCAATATGCTGGTCGTATTATTGGTTAAACTGACTCAGTAAAATTGTCACTTGATGGTGGAATATTTTCAACACCAAATACTTGGCCGGACTTACAATACAAGAGCTGCGAAACAGTACCCTCAAGGCTATTTTATGGAACTTCTTGTGAAAGCCCTCCCCCTGTCGCTTGAGTGTTTCTTTTATTGTTGGTAAGTTTTTTCTTTATACTTGCCTTGTAGTGTATCCAAACCTGTGCCAAGAATATTATAATTAGATTAAGAAGATTATAAGTGTTTGAAAGAAGTTCTTGTCGTGGTCCCAGACTATTTAACTCCACTATAAACTCTTCCCATCACTGCTTACATGCATTTTTCATCATACCAAACTTTGGTGTTTGCCGCGATAAATTTTTAAGTTTCTCCAAATAAGCTGGACGAGCCGCTCAAATTGAGCTTTCCTTTTTATTTTCAAACTAATGAAAGTTTAAAAAAATACCGAAAAAGTTATTACAAAAATTTATGCGTACGATTTCTCCATTTTGTTTTCGATTTTCACCGAATTTAAAAAAAAATAAACTTTAACTGCCAATAATACAACTACTTTTCAGCAGTTGTGTGTATTTAACATTTTTAAGGACCAAACTTTTACAAAATTGAAAACGGCAATACCACGAAAAAACAGATACACAACTGAATAGCCAACTGCCTGTTGAGTTGAAAATGGCAATGTGAATTTACCAAAGACAACCAAACTGTTACAAAAGTGGAGAACCGCAATAGGGGCATTAGCTTATATATGGTAGGAACGGTTAACATTATTTTAATATGCAAATTAGTACACAATTTTGTAAAAATAAGGAAAAAGTCTATTTCTAAAGTTTCAAAGGCTATTTTTGAAAATTTACTCCTAATCTAATATAAACATCACTTATCTACGGTTATATTTTTGTTTAAAGTTGTAGTCCCTAAACATTCCTAATGCCAAAGATCGGAAGTAAAATTTAATTATTATTTCATTCCAGTTTTTAGTCACTTTTAAAATTATCCGATAGCATCGATAGTAATAAAAACTATCGATAGTCCGTCAAAAATAAAACTATCGATACTATCGATAGTACTATCGATTGTTTTGCCATACAAAAATCATTCATCCCATCAGCAGGTATGTAAGCGATAATTATCCATTTTCATAGAAAATACATGCTCCATTTTACTGATTGTAAAAAAAGGCCTCGCTAACAAATTCGTATAATGCTTTTGAAATATTTTATTTAACATTTGAAAAAGCTGAAGGCTTATGCTAAAAAACCAGCAACATCACATACTTTGGAAAACTTGACCCAGCATTTTTAAAAAAGAAGTTGAAAATAAAATTTCCACAATATTCCACATTCACGTCAAAAGTGCTATCGATACGTTTAATTCAAAAGTACTTTTAATGTTTTTTTTTTTTAAATTTTATTTGAACAAAAAGCTCTTTTTTTATTAGTTCTTTCAAAAATCCTCAACTGCCATTTTTCGAGTGTATCGTATTAGTGCGAATATGTTTGCAGGTGGTATCTATGCAGTAAAGTCAAATAAACATACTGCGATAATTTGAAATTGCCCAAAGGAGTCCTTGACCCACTAAATAATTGAGAGAAAAAAGTAATAGAAATAGAGAAAAAAAGAAATATGTTCAACTTTTATTTCTTTCCACTTTTTCAGACATGTGCTTGTATGAGTTTTAGTTAATAATCACATACCTGCTGCTGCTTTCAACTTTGGCATGCTAGAACAGTAGTATGAGTATTCCTTTTAAAAGTTTCACAAGTTTAAAAATTTCAGTTCTGTTTAAATTGCTAAAAAAAACTGGAATATAATGAAATATAGAGCACATACACGTTGTTTTTTTTTTAAGAAAGAGTTTGGATTGTTGCAGGTCTTAGGTAAGAAATAAGAATAATCTAATGAAATTTAGCAAAGGGCTTAGGAAAAACTCGAAACGTTTACGTTTGTACTTTTGCTAACAATTTTGCCAATTACATAAGGATTTGAAAAAAAAAAAAACTATTGGTGGCCTTAAAAGTCTACTTTTGAGCAGAGCAGTTCAAATTTTAAATATTCATCTACTAGGACTACTTGCATTCGGCTGCTGTAGAGAAGGGACTCCTCTTACCTTCGTCCCTAAGCAAACCCACGGATCATAAAACTTCCCAAATTTAGTTCGGCTGCCCTTCAAGTTCAATTTCACTTTAAACTAGAATAGAAATGTCAACGTGGTTGTCGGTTTTACAGTTTGAACAGACAAGTATTAAATGAGCTGAGATCACTCTATGGCTATGGATTATTGTCAGAGGAACTAATCAGCAATTCATACCGTCTGCTTAACGAAGCCAGTATATTTTAATAAGAGAAGCCAATATTTCCGCAATAAGAGAAACTAATATTTGTCGTAGAAAGATTGGCATTTTTGTTGACAATCAAGCGAGACTTTTGGCATTCTGAAACAGTTTCATCTCCTCTATTTCAGTACTTGAGATCGCGTTATCCACTATCAGCTTTCAAGTTTTTGTTACTTTGATATCAATTCCAGCGCAAATTTATAACTTTGGCAACAAACAAGAAATTAATTAAGCTAGAGCGGGATCTTCCTTAGTCATTTCGAATTCGCTGTTGAAACTCCTCCAGATATAATCTGGACGAGTTTCATATTGAAGTGCTAGGAAATAATGACCCGGGTTTAAAGATAAGAGGTTGCCACAATTACTGAACTACAACTGTGAGAAGATTTCAAGACGGATGACAGAATTAACCGGGCATAACGCCACCAAACTGGATATCGCAGCTGACACGTACCGAAGGACAAGGAAACAGAGAATATGAATTTCCGCCCTATCGAAAGTATAAGCTAAGGTATCTTGATTGGATGCCTGAATATGACAGGCTGGACTAGTATCTTTGTTAACACACAACCTGTGTTCTTTAATCTACTACAAAAATGGGGTAACGCGTATACGCCAACGCCAATGAATGTGTAGCTTTTGATTTTAGTATTTATATCCTGTTGAGTAGTGTGGTCTATCTACAACGGAATCTGAAGGCTCTACTGGATTGCTTGTTCGTTTCCTTAGAGGCAGCGACGTTAACTGACTAGCCAACCAGAAAACTACTGGTAGTTTTTGTAAAAACACGCTAATGCTTTCTTTTAATTCATTGCAGAAAATGTCACTAGTGAATCTGACCTGACTCACGATTGAATCTGACCTGATTCACTATTGAATATGACCTGATTCACTATTGACACAGTCACCAGTACTAGTGATTAATTATACCCCAGATAATGTTATTTACTATAAACATTAAACATGTGCTTGTCATTGAAATACTGACGTTGGTACTATTGACAAGGTAGTTCTTTTGGGAACATATGCAGACATTGGAACCAGAGAATCACTAGTACATTTTATGCAATCTAGTCTACACTTTTGGTATAAATACGAATTCATAACAATCTTTTTTATTATTGCTTAAGCTTTAATGGGAATTATACTTCTCAGTTGTTATTTATATTATTTTTTTCGTATTAAAGGCAAAGATAGTGGCATATTTAGTGTAGACACTGCATTGACGATGTCACTAAAATATCTTGGATTTCTTTAGCCCGAATTATTCCGCGAAACCCACTGTCAACTTTCTGGTAAGTGGTGGATCCACGTTTTGTGCACGGTTATGAAACTCTCCTTCAAAGTTGTCACAAGTTTTCTATTATAGTCGATTGTAAGCAACTGCAGCACCTTTTTGCGGAAATGCTTCTTATACGCCAGTGATTATTCGAAATTTAAACCATTGAGCCATTTGAGATGCCTCTGGCTTCTAAAAATCTCTTGCACTTTTAATCTCTGATTGGCCCATAACGTGATCATTTACAATCGTTTCGCATATAGGGACCTTAACTGGGCAGCCAGAAAGTTTTGCAATTATCGTGCTCGTACGGCCACAAATAAATACAGTAAATTAATTCGTTGCCATGGAAATTGATGCTGCAGAGTTCCCATAGTACAAATCAAGCTTTTCTTTGGCTTGGGTGGAATATTTTTCCGCCAAAAATTATTTTTAATGGGCGCACGTAATTCACGTTTTTCCATTCTGCTGTCAAACACAAACTTAATGAATACAGTCAGTCACCAGATGCCTGTTGGAAGGAAAAGTGTTGCCCTTTCAGTAAAAAGCGGGAAATTCAAAAAGTCACAGACCTATTGCTCCGCCCTCGTGTGTTTCACAGATGTGTTTTTCAACTACATATTAATAGATGGTTGTCATGACTTTAAATACTTTAAAATACACATGGTACCATTTTTTGATTTTTTTTTTGTACCTTCAACAAATTCCCAGTAATCAATTCGCTTAGAATTTGTTAGCTTTTCAGGAAAATCAATATCATAGTTAACTTAGTTTGTACAAATTGTTTTTGCACAAGTATACAAAGTTTTTGTTTTCTATATAGAAACAAAGAATAAAAGAAAACTGAATAAAAACTTACCTCTAAAAAGTCAAATTTACACTCTTCTTTTTCCTCTATATTAAATGAATTGCGAAAATCCAAACGTATAATTTGTCCCTTTGGTGCTGAAAATATAGAAAAAAGAGAAATAAAAAGATAAAAACATTTTTAATAAAAATGAAACATGAATGAACAAAAAAAAAACATATAACTCAATTAGATAATGCAAACTGAAAAGAGTTTAGACAAGAAATAATGGTGCGATTACAACGTTTATAAAAAGTAAAACTAAATCTGAAATTATGCTGGTGGTTAAAAGAATTGTGGAATTTTAGATTAATGGTTTCCTTTTTGTTTAAAAAATAACAGCAAACAACTGCTTACACTGCAAGAAAATAGAATAGAAGTAGATTGAAAGAAGTTATTGCTGTTTGTAGGGAAAGGTACTTTTAATTATAACATGACACGAGAACAATCAGTTGTTTTACCCACACAGCACTATAGGAAATTTTTAATTTAAAAGATTTTTTTATTCGTGCTTAATTCCCAATTTTAATTCTTGATAAAAACACTGAAATTTATTGTTGATGGGATAAGCCAGATCGTCAGGAAACTTCATCCATAAAGATTTTAGAAATACTAAAGATATTAAACCATATAAAACTGTTAAACGTATAAGAATTATAAGCAACAGTTCTACTTGTAACAATATCAAAGTTTAAACAAAAACATCAACAATAAACAGTAAGTTTATCTCTTCTTACATTCCCCACTACAATTGATTGAAATTTTAAATTTTTTCTGGCCTCCCTCTTGCGGCCCATAATTTTTTTGTCACGCACTGCAACGGGAAAAAGTGGGTCACACGCACTCAAGCGCTTTCACGGAATAAAATCTTTTATTTTATTGCACACGCTCGCAATTCTTGCAAAAAAAAGTTTTGGTCACACATTCCCACATAAAAGAAACTTTTGTTTGATTTTATTTGTTTAAAAACTATTATTAAAAATCACTTTTATTTTTCTTCACTCAATAATTTATTTGAGCTCCGTATCAAATCACATATCGACCCTTTTGCGCGAAATTAACGTATATGCCAATTTTTTTGAAATTGAGTTTTTGATGCAATCTTGTTCTAAGTACATTCAAAGAGACGTCACCTGGCAAAATATTGTACGCGAATTCCACTTCGTTGCTCCAAAAATGTAATGTATATTTTCACTTTGATATTGCAAGTGATAGCAGAGAAAAGTAGAAAAATTGTTCTCCAGTAAAATTTGGTTTTTGTAACATACGTTAATTTCGCGCAAAGGGGTCGATATGTTTTTACTTATTTTTTTTTTGTTTTCCTTAAAACTAAAAATTTTTTGTCGAGCTATTTATAGTTATAATGCCAGGGTATCACACAAATTTTTAGGAGCCTCAACCGCAAAGTTCTTGTTCGACCTAAACCTTCGTATAGGAAGGCGAGAGCTTTCAGAATCCGCTCCAGAGTATTTTGGTCTCCACCAGTAAACTTCTGAGTTATTTCCCTGGTACTCCACCAGTAAAACGTCTGAGTTATATATGGTTCTCCACCAGTCACATTATTTATTTAAGGTTAAAAACGATTGCATATAGTTAATGCAGAAACCGCAAAAACTGTAATACGGTACAGTTATACGACGTCGAAACACTAACCAATGCGGGGTGACAACGCAAAACGCAACAAAAGCGGACAAACAAAAACGACCTGTTGGTCCTTAAAAAATAATGACAAAAAGCGCGAGCTGCTTCTCCACTCAGAGCAGTTTTACGAGTGTGTTTTTACTTGTAAAATAATGGTTAGTTAATCCACAATGTAGAAAAAAAACGCATTTGCTTATTTTGGTATGTTTTAAGTGTACTAAATTAAAAAAATACATATCAAAATTAAAAATAAAAAATTTTCACTTTGGACAAAAAAAGACAATAATCCCCTAAGTGCACAGCACGAAATTCAACAAAACTAAGATGAATAAAAGATTTATTTATAGAATGGTTCTCAGGGTTTCCATAACAACCTTTAAAAAGTGACAGAAAATATCGTTTATTAAAAAAAATCGCAAAAAAAAATTATTTTAGAAAGTCGCAAACCTTTTTCATGATTTTTATTTATTATTATTTTTATGTAATATAAAACATAGCAAACATAACATGAAAATTTTCTGATTAAATTCAAAGAAAGGTGCTTTTAAATAATTTTTTCTAAAAATATTATACTCTTCTATTGACATGAATAGTCAATATGTAAAATAATATTTAAAACAATGTTGCCAAAGAAAATAATTTGTTGATTGCCAGCTTAGATCACTGTTCGTCATTTCACAATTTTTTGTCGCCACAAATTAAAAAAAATGGTCACATGGCGACAGGTAGGGTGTGTAAGTCTTCTTGGCTTAGCAAATATTGGTAAAAGTGCTTTAACACGATCTGTATTTAGCACTGGATTTGTCAAATGTATGTCAAAATTGACAAAAACAGTAGATTTATAATTATTGCTTCACACGTTCGTTCTTGGTTTCATCTGACATAACCTTAAATCGTTCATGACAGTAAATTATTTACATATATATAATGGGTGATTTTTTAAGAGCTATAAGAAAGTTAAAAAAAAACACATAAAATTCAGAAAAATGATTGAAATCTTTATTTGAATCAATAGTACGGTCCATATAATTTAATAATTGAAGATTATTTCATGGAAATGTTGACCGTGACTGCGCCTCAAATGGTCCATCCGCTTAGTCCAATTTTGGCATACTATTTCCAACATTTTGGCCGGTATCTCATAAATAAATGCTTCAATGTTGTCTTCCAATGCATCAATTGAAGCGGACATGTCTGTATAGACATGAGCTTTAACATAGCTCCACAAAAAAAATAGTCTAAAGGCGTTAAATTGCACGATCTTGGCGGCCAATTGACCGGTCCCGAACGTGAAATAAAATGTTCACCGAACTCGCCTCTCAATAAGTCCATTGTTAAGCGTGCTTTGTGGCATGTGGCACCGTCTTGTTGAAACCACATGTCATGCAAGTCAAGCTCTTGCATTTTGGGGCAAAACAAAGTTGGATAGTTGGTAGCGCTCACCATACACAGTTACGTTACGATTCGCATCATCTTTGAAGAAGTACGGTCCAATGATGTCACCAACCCATAAACCGCACCAAACTGTGACTTTTTCTGGATGCATTGGTAGCTCTTGCAATGCTTCTGGCTGATCTTCACTCCCAAATCGACAATTCTGCTTATTAACGTACCGAAAAGCCGCTTCGGTAGGTCGATTAAACTGACCATAAAATGGAAGAGGCGCGCGATGAACTTTCTTAACAGAGCACGCATTTTCATAATAAAATTTAACAATTTGCAAGCGTTGTTCGTTTTTAAGACGATTCATGGTCAAATTATAGACCAAACTGAAGTTGTTTGACAGTGAAACAAAACACGAAACGTGCGTCAGCTGTTTAAACCAGTGTTGCCAAAAAAATAATAGCTAATAAATCACCCGATATTTTTATTCACTTTTAATTTTATTTTAGTTAATTAAAAATGTCGTTTTTTTTAATTATATGTGTAAGAGCCTTAACACAATGCGGGAGAGAAAAATAAACATAATACAACGAAAGACGGCGACGGAAATAGTTTTAATTTTTTGTTTAAATTTTTATTAATTTATTTGTGCACACATTTTTATCATGTTGTTTGTTTTTAATAATGTTGTGAACATAACCAATTATTCAAAAACTATGGCAACATCAGAAAGAGAACGAGTATCAAAAATTGAGAGACAAGGCGAATTAAATTCGCTTTGTTGAGAGAGAAAGAAAGGCTGCAATGAAAATAAAATAGATTTTAATTTTATGCCGTTCCGCACTGCGGTTTTTTACTTCAAAATCATATGAAAAATCGCACCGCAATAAATCATCGTTACATTGTGTTCAGAATCTAAATAAATAAATAAAAATTAATATATGCCGTCACAAACAAATGACTTGCAAAACATCTGATGTCAGATGGTTTGTCAGATCAAAATAGAACACGCTCTAATTGAAAAATTTTACACTGCTTACATCAGTTGAGATTCACAAAAGCAAATTTTATTTTACATTTGCCCGTTTGCGTGTTAAATAAAATATCAATATGTGTAAAAAAAATAAATAAAAAAGAAAGTTAAGCCGCTTAACGAGTTTTTGTTTGAAGATTTAAATAAAAAAAATAGTGATAATTTGCGAAAAGAAAAAAAGATGCGAAAGACTAATGCGCAAACGCGTTAAGAATTCCTTTAATTTTTCTTCGCATCGCTATAGAGTGTAGCCGCCCTGGTCAAAAATTGTCAATTGAGCAAAAATTACTATTTTCTTCGTAAAGGTACTGTGGCATTTTGTATCTTTAAAAGTACAAAAAAAAGAAAAAAAAAATACGGTAGCACGGAATTTTCCATGCCCTCGTAAAGTTATGCAATAATTGTGTAATAGTAATTTTAACATTAATACGGAAAGAAATTTATATAAAAGTGATTTGAGATTAGGGCTCCTCCCAATTTTAAACAAGTAAGAAAGAAGAGTCGGTTAAGCCCGACCATATGATACCCTACACTACAGTATCATGCTTATGTGTATATATAAATATAGATTTATCTAAGTTTATAAACTTCATTAAAATCGGTTTGAAAGTTTGTGAGAGGCAGAAATTGCCTCCTACCTCCCCTTGTGGTCCTATTTTTGAAAAACTGTATAGCTTGTGTGTCCATATAAAAATGGATCTATCTATAGTTAAAATTTCATTAAAATCAGTTAAAATCAGAAATTGCCCCCTACCTCCCCTTGTGGTCCTAGTTTTAAAAACCTTTATGTGTCCATATAGATATGGATCTATCTGTGGTTTAAATTTCATTAAAATCGGTTTGAGAGGCAGAAATTGCCCCTATCTCCCCTCGCGGTGGTATTTTTTTAAAAAATGCATATCTTTTGTGACCTTGTGCCGATAAGAACCTATAACCCAAATTTTATCAAACTATCTCCAAAATTACGACCTGCACTTTGCGCACTAGGTTACATGGACAGCCAGCCAGCCAGCAAGCCAGCCAGCCTGCCAGACGGACGGACAATATTTAGTTCGACTCAGAAAGTGATTCTGATTCTGATACTTTAAGGTGGGCCTAGTTCCAATATTTTAAGGCGTTACACACAGCACAAATGCATAATACCCTCCCTCTCCACTATTGTGGTGTGGGTGTAAAAAATATTTTTTGGATATAATAAATAAGAAACATTAAGGCCCTAAAATTTAGGGCCTAAATGTTAAAAATTTGTCAAAATTTTGTTTTTGCTTTCTACAGAAATACATTTGGGCACTTCCAAGATTGTAAACGGGACATTCGCACACGTTTTTATTGACAAAACTGTAAAAAACAACCTGATTTTAATTTTTTTAAATTAATGATTCTTTTAACTCTCAATTAGCTCTTTAATTTCCGCAAATGAAATTTTTCGCTTACTGTCGTGGTTTCCGTGATAATTGCAAAAAACCAGTGATTGTAGCGGGACAAAAAACGGAAGTGGGTTTTAAGGGGTAACCGTTTAAACAGTGATTTCTGCGAAACCTGACACAATATTTTATTGGGATTAATTTTAAAATGTTGCGTACTAATGTGCCCTAAAAATGGTTTCGATTTCAAAATAAAATATGAATTACATTTTTTTAAATAAATTGTTAAAGAAATTGTAAACGGGACATTGTAAACGGGACAATTTTTCCACCATGATTTAAAATTTTTTTTATGTTGCTATTTATAATCCTTTATATAAGAAACTTAATAAAAAATGTTTTTCAGATCATAAATATGCCTTAGATTATAGTATTGTTGTTCCAAATGCATATTTTCTAATATACACAAGTATGTGCTAAAAGTTGTAGTACTTCGTTTACCATTTATCTTTTTTTTTCGAATCAATTAATTTATACGCATATATTAAAAAAATATATGTAAGCAATTCTCTAAATAAATCTTGAAAAGAAAATTTTTTTTTCCATTTTTTGTGGTTGACGTTTTTTTGGAAATAGCCATATTGCGTTTTAAAATAATCAACGCCACAAGATATGCAGCTTTTAAAATTTAAAAATTCATTATACATTTCTATAGAAAACAACAACAGAATTATGAAATATTTTCGATTTTGTTTTTGCTTTCAATATAATTTTTGGCGTTGCGTTTGCGTTTAAAATTTTTTTTTTTTCATTATAATTTTCTAATTTTTACAATTGTACACCATTTGAAACTGTTATATTTATGGCGAAAAAAGAGAACTTTAATTTTATATTTGATTCTAGTTTTAAAGTTTTCATTAAATTACTTTTTTTTTATTAAGCCTTTGGTACCATTTTTGTAGTTATTTCCTCAAGGAAAGTTGCAAGGCGAATTCATGTATAGGGTGGTAGCGATACTACACCAGGAAACAACACCAAAAGCACAACATTGAATTTTATTCTTTGCTTTCGTTAGTCGATATGACACAAATAACTTTTGACATTTCTCTCTCTCTCATTTAGAAAAAAATGTATCACAGCCGTGCTTTCAACGCCACCTGAAAAATGAATTCGCCTTGGAAAGGTATTTACATAAGGGTACAAAATACTGCAGTCGAAATTAATTTTCGCTTTTTGAGTTGGTTCGACATCGATGGTTTACATTTAATGAATCAGAAGTAAAAGCAACCATTTATTTTGGCCAATGACAAATGAAGAATTGGAAGAAATGGCAGTTTTTCTACTTTGACTGCAGTTTTTTAAACGCCGGTTTACATTTTTTTTTAAACTTTAATTGACAGTCAAAAGTCACTTTTTACATACTCAATATCTGTAAATATAATTCGCTGTAATATCTACAGATAAAATCTCGAAAAATGTAAATATGTATATAATCAAATAATTTAATAAAGATGAATTTTAAGAATATAAAATAAAAACTTTTTAATTTTCGATATATTTTTAAATTGTAAATTTAACGAATTGTTTTTTTTATATACATAAAATATGGGCACTTCCTGGGGTCACGAACGTACGTTCGTACGCTTTTGATGTACAAATAATATAGAAAACAAAACTTTTCCTAGCATTTTTTTTCGATTCGATAGCATTTGGGTAGCTCTATGTTTAGTGAAAAAGATGGATTTCATCGAGTTAAAGTTTTCATAATAAGAGTTATTAACGTGTGGTCACGAACGTACGCAAAATAGAAGTCAGCTTCGGCTGACAGTAGTGAAATGTAAAAATCTGCACGATGGAACGGAATATTCAAAAGTAATTCATTTATTTTAAAACTGTATTAATGTAGGTCTTCATCCGGCATTTAGAAAATAAAATATCTCTCTTGGTTTTTTGTTTAATTGGCTTATTTACCGGTCGCGAACGTACGGATCGCGAACGTACGATTTTTCCATATGTTTTTTTTTATTATTCCTTAAAAAAAAAATTAATACTCCTTTTACAATTGATTGTAATGGAGAGATTATGAAGAAAGAGTGTAAACATAACATATTTTTTGCATGTGAAATAAGTATATAAAAATGTCTTTAGAACAAAGATGCCCAATAGTGGCTGATATCAGCAAATTAAACTCACACGTATACTTACGCTCGTTTGTTTTATCGTCAATCAACCAATAGGAAATCAGCATGTTGAGTGGGAGAGACAAACTACACTTGCAGAACTTCTGTGTCTTATTTTACATTTTAATCATCATCGAGACTGCTGTCAGTGAACACATAAATTGAAATTATTGCGTTATATTAATGATGTCAGTCGAAAATTATTTTATGTTACAAAATGCTTTTGATGACATGCAATGTCTTATTTGTCATAAGACATTTAAAAAAAATAAGAAATGTGCTTTCGTCGCAATCTCGTTGCCGACTAAATAAAATGAATAGCAAATTGATTTCTTCCAGTGCTATTTCGTCACTCTCACCAATACTACTACCTTGGACATCAATGCTTTAGAACAGCGGTGGGCGCTGGTTTGCCTGGATTACGAAGTTTTTCGGGTTTTTACATTTACTCATCGTGTTTTTTTTTTTACCAGAGCTGTTAAAAATGCAAAAATTGCCCTACTAAGGTATTCCATAAAATCCTCAAAACATACCATACACTTGTTTTATTATACTACTTTTTAACTTAAAAAAAAGTAGGTTTAAAATAGAGAAAATAAATAAAAAAAAAAACTATTTTTAAACGGTCAAAACAAGAAGAAACAACAATATTTACATTGAAATCAGAATGTGAAAAAATTTACCGTATAACACATACACGTGTTTGTGTGATGTTGTTTTCGCTCATTAACTACTGCCCACAAACTGAAAATCTTCAATTCATTGTTTCATGCATAAATAGTAACAAAGGCAACCCGAAAAACAAATACAACAGAAGGGAAAAAAATAAAATTGTATTCAGTTGCTTAGTAAATTTCAACAAAGCTGATCTGTTGCGCATGGTGTAATTTTGGCAAATTTTGCAATTTCGTAGTGGTACACTGACAATTTATTTATTGTGTTGTGATCAAGCTGTGCTTATGTATGTTTTTTCAGCTTGGTTTAAAAACTTTTCAGCAATCATGTGGGATGATGAATTATATAATAATCAAGTTTTTTTTATTGAATTCCTTTTTTTTTTTTGCATATTTACTTATAAATAGTACACATTTTGAAGTTTTTGCTCACGGTCTTTTCGATTTCAGGTAAAAATATGCATATATGTATATCTTTTACCGTTAAGGAAAATTTGATGAATTATATAATAATAATATTTTGACTGAACTTTTTTTTTTTGTTTTGCAAATTTACACAGTTTGAAAAACTTGTCAAAAATGTCTCTAAGTGTAAATCAACTAATTTACTCTCTTTTATTCAATGTTCTCTATCTGCCCTTCGCTGCTTTAGAAGTAGAAAATACAGAAAAATATAAAATTTTCCAGTTTCCAGCCCAATTTCCTCAAGTTAAACAGCTGAAATATGCTATGAAACCATGAACAAAGACTTAGTTATAATAATAAACAATTAAAGACGGTGATAATCAACATTTTGTTTTTTCATCCTGGTAGACCATTCTGGAAAAATGCCCATATTTGAGATATTTTTTGTATAAAATTAATAAGAAAACTTCTTCTTAATTTGCTTAAGAAAAGTATTTGCAAACTTTTAATGCTCACTGTTTTATTGTATATACGAGTAAATAAATATAATGGAGGTGGTGTTTGTGGTTTCAGTTTTTTTTATAAGCTTTCTTTTGTTTCTAAAGCACCAGTAAACGAAAGAAACCCAAAACCAGATTTTTACACCCAGAAATACGTGTTAAGTTTTGTGTTTTGTTCATATTTATCTTTTGAAAATAAGCAACACTGTGATTTATATATTTTTATTTTATTTTGATCACTTTTTATTTATGTATGAATGTTGATGTTTTGCAGTTGCGAAAGATAAGTTTTACGAGTAATTTTTTACTTAAAATAATTGGTTCAAAATGGCTTAAAATTAATTAAAGATTCTGCTATATCCGGCAATGCTGAATCTTTAATGCTCTCAACGAGAACTAGCATTTCTCGGGAGTGGACAAAGATGTGAAGTTTAGCAAATTTCATATCAATATTATCATTTATAATTCGGCCTGTATACAGCCGTTATGTTAAATTTTGAAAAGATCCTCATAAAGTTTGTTTGTGTGAATTTTGTTGTTTTGAAACTTGTCTTTTTTTAATGTATGAATGGCCATATTCCTCACTGAGATCATTCATGAGAATTTTTGCTTTAAGTAAAGTTTTTTCGAAATTCATAAATTTTTATGAAAAATAAAGGATAAAATATTCAATAAGTTTTTATTATTGAAAAATAATTGTTTGATAAATTTAAATTTCAGAAAATTTTGGCGTATATTTTCGTATTTTCTTAAAAAAAAAAAAAATATAGCATGCGATATGTTTTAATATATTTTTTTTCGCATGCAATATTTCAAAAAATTAATTTAATTAGTCATTTTTATCTACACACCCATTCTTTTTCCGCTAAGAAAAACAAATTTTTATGCAGTTTCTCGTGCGAGCCAGTACCAAATTCTTAAAGTGCAAGAGTTCATTTATATTCTGGAAATTATTTTTAAAATATTGGGTGATTTTTTAGCTATTATCTTTTTGGTAACACTGGTTTAAACAGCTGACGCACGTTTCGTGTTTTGTTTCACTGTCAAACATCTTCAGTTTGGTCTATAATTTAACCATGAATCGTCTTACAAACGAACAACGCTTGCAAATTATTGAATTTTAAAAATGCGTGCTCTGTTAAGAAAGTTCATCGCGCGCTTTTTGTGTTCAGCGACAAAGCTCATTTTTGGCTCAATGGGTACGTTAATAAGAAGAATTGTCGATTTGGGAGTGAAGATCAGGGCGGCATGAAATAGCCCCCCACGAAGTAAGTCCCCAAAACGGAAATGAAGTAACTCCCCAAAAAAATATATGAGAGGCAACAACAACGTTTTTTGGGGATTTACTTCATTTTTTTGGGGACTTATTTCATTTTCATATTGGGGAGTTATTTCATATGAAATAAGTCCCCAAAAATCTGAAATGAAATAAGTCCCTAAAAATATTTTGGGGACTTTTTTCATTTTCAAATTTATTCCAAAATCGTCAAAAATGCAGATTATGTCCCGTTATAATACGTAAACAAAACTTGTTTTAATGAATGGTCAAGACCACTCATTCATTAAAAATAATACTTACTTGGTAGTTAGTTTGAAAAATAATTTTGCGGTAAGGAATAAAATAAAGCCATAATGGTATTATTGCCCATTTAATTTTTTTGCTGGATGCAATGAATCCAGGTTTCCCATTCAAAAGAGAGATAAAGCCTTTTATTTTTTTTTCATTCCAATGGGAGGCAAAGCCATCATGGCCTTAGGACACATTAGTAATATTAGGAAATGGCTTTATCTCTCATTTCAGTTTTGAAAAACTTTTCCATTTTACATTGATTAATAGTTTTCTTATTTTTATAATTAAGAGGTTATGATTTTTCCTTTTACTAAAGTTAAGTATTGAAATCTGGCTTCGCATACTAAAGTTTTCCTGCGGCCGCGCTTAGGGGTTTTTTCCTCCAGTAGGACGCGGCAGGTGGCTTCGCTGAATAAAGTTTTTCTGCGTGCGTCACAAGAATAAAAAAAATGGTTTTCAATGATAACTAAGGATTTTCCCTTTTACAGAATGTTAACACCATGCGTAACAATATTCTGGAAAAATATGGCTTTGCCTCTCATTTGGGGGAAAAAATATGACTATATCTCTCACATTACATATGACCTTACCTCTCAATGATTGGGCAATAAGACCATTACGGCTTTATCACCCATTCAATTGAGCAATAAAGCCATCATGGCCTTACCTCCAATGGTTAAAAAGCACGCCCCCCCCCTTTTTGAATTGATTGGATGTTTTGAATACTTTTTGGGGATTTATTTCATTTCAGGAAATGGGGACTTATTTCCAATGAAATAACTTCCCAATTTTTGGGAATTTATTTCATTTTGATTTGGAGAGTTATTTCATTTCGTTGGGGTTTCATTTCATTCTTAAATTGGGGGTTTATTTCATATGAAATAAGACCCCAAAAATTGGGGAATTATTTCATAATTTTGTTGGGGACTCATTTCGTGGGGGGCTATTTCATGCCGCCGAAGATCAGCCAGCAGCATTGCAAGAGCTACCAATGCAACCAGAAAAAGTCACAGTTTGGTGCGGTTTATGGGCTGGTGGCATCATTGGACCGTACTTCTTCAATGATGATGCGAATCGTTACGTAACTGTGAATGGTGAGCGATATCGTGAGATGATTTACAACTTTTTTTGCCCAAAATGCAAGAGCTTGACTTGCATGACATGTGGTTTCAACAAGACGGTGCCACAAACCACACAGCACGCTTAACAATAGACTTATTGAGAGTTGAGTTCGGTGAACATTTTATTTTACGTTCAGGACCGGTCAATTGGCCGCCTAGATCGTGCGATTTAACGCATTTAGACAATTTTTTTGTGGGGCTATGTTAAAGCTAATGTCTATACCCACATGCCCGCTTCAATTGACGCATTGGAAGACAAAGCATTTATTCATGAGATACCGGCCGAAATGTTGGAAAAAGTATGCCAAAATTGGACTAAGCGGATGTACCATTTGAGGCGCAGTCACGGTCAACATTTGCATGAAATTGTCTTCAAACATTAAATTATATGGGTCGTACTATCGATTCAAATAAAGATTTCATGCATTTTTCTGAATTTTATTTGTTTTTTTTTTTTAACTTTCCTATAGCTCTTAAAAAATCACCCGATATAGAGATTAAGAATTATTAATCGCAAAAAGCTCTTCATCATCTTCAGGACATGTTTCTAATATTCATTTATTTCATTTCAAGAAATGTCTTATTCCAGTTACAACCACAAAACCAAATAAAAACTTTAATTTTAATTTATATAAAACACTTTATTATTAACGATCTTTGAGATGATGACCCAAATGCTTTTACATTTTGCCCCCAACTTTAATTTTAGCTCAGAAACTGAACCTCAACAAAAAAAAAAAAAAAAAAAAAAAGACAAACAAAAAGAAAACAATTAAGAAAGAAACACAAACAATCAAGAATAAAAACACTTTGTTCTGGATAAAATGATTTAGTATATTTTTTTTTTTAATAAACAAACCAACGCACACATAATGCAAAGGATTTAAAATATTTTAGTGTTGATTAAAATGTTCATATTCAGTCAAATGTAACACAAGAATTTTAAAAGGATTGAATTGAGCAATATTAAAACTCAAACACAGCAACACTCACTCATATTCATGAAACCATGCAACACAAACACATACAATAACCATAACCTCAAAAATATACACACATATATTAATGCAACAAAGATATTCAACGTAGAGAGCTGTTATAAAATGATTTAGTTTATTTGTATTATTGTTGCTGTTGCTTGCCCTGTAAAGGATAATGCAAGTTGTATAAATAGTTGCATTTTCTTTTTGTAAGTGGAGACACACTTTTATATAGCATAAACAACTTGGAATAAATTTCCAAGGAATTTTAAAATATGAAACAAAAAATGTTAACAATTTAAAGCTCTTAGAATATTTCGAGTTTTGTAAGACTTAGGAAAATGAATCAAGTAAAACAAAACTGCTGATCCTTTTAGAACATTTTCGGTTACAATGTTTTTGAAAACTAGAGAAAATGCAGAACGTTGCATGATAAAAAGATTTTAAAAGCAAGAATAAGCAAAAGTTTTTAATATACGAGGTAAGAATACAAAAATGCAGTACAAACGGGTATTTAGATTTATCTTCCTGAACATCTGTCTAGGAACTGTCTAAGAAAAATAATCAATTTTTTTCAGAAAACTGTCAGTTATCTAATCGCTAAATAGTAGACAATTTTGTTTTACGTTAATGAGAGAAATCCTGTTCACTATTGCAGTCTGAGCTGTTTCTGATGCACAGTGCAATCGGGAATGCATCAGCTTGCTACACTGCAATTGTTTTATGTTTTGAAATCCATCACTAAAGTTTATGGTGTGCAAAAAAGTCGTCCTAAACGCATCAAAAGAGCGGCGGATTTATAAGTTTCAATTTATAAAGCTCTCTAGTCACATAACACTTAAGTAGGGGTGTTTTTTTCTTACGCGCAAAGAAAAAACATGTTTAAATATGGTCAACTCCAACAAAACTATGTTTAAAGAAAATTTTAAACATATTATAATTAATTTAACCATATTAATGTCACCGACAACCATACTATGGTTAAAAAATTTTTTCCCTCTATAAGCCGCAACCATATTATGGTTGCCTCTAATCATGTAATATTTAAATATGACAATAATTTGTTTCAAAATTAACAATAGTATTTTCCTCTTTTTCAAGAGCAACATGCTATGGTTGAAAACCAACCATGCTATTATAAGTGTTAAACGTATTTTAGTCATTATTAATCATAACATGTTCGGAGGCAACCATTATATGGTTGTGGCTTCTTGATGTAGGACTATTTGAACCATAATATGATTGTTGGCGACAATAATTTGGTTTGAATTAACATAATATTTTCAAAATTTTCTTAAAAAATAGTGTTGTTGGCGGTGACCATATTTTAACATGTTTCTTCTCTGGGTGTAGAGGCATCGAATTTTCTTTAAAAATAAAACACAAAAAAATCAATGGAATGACCAAAATTGGGGTAAAATTTCATGACATTTAATATTTTAAAATAATTTCAAGCATATGGCCTCTGCGACTGCGGCTTATGAACGCTATCCTGTCTGTCCAATTTTGCACCACTGTTCTGTTCTTATTTCATCAATAGTGCATCGAAAATTGGCTTCTAAATGATTTATCGTTCCTGGCTTATTACCATCTCCACAAAAAGTAGTACAGAGGTATATATCTAATCAAGTGAACGAGTTGGGCAATTGGCACATCCATTTCTAGAGATAATTCGATCATCAAAGTTTAGCTCAGCAAAATTATAGTTTCACGAGCTGTATACCATGTTGCCCCGTCTTGTGGGCACCATTTCTCCACCAAATGATTTGCCATTTCATGAGGGATCATTTACCTGTAGCGTTCGCCATTCAAGATAATGTTGGCACCGGTTCCGGATTTTAGGACAAACGGAACGATTATGCTTTCGACGTGTAAACGCCACGGAACAGGGATTCTTTCGGGATGCAGTTGTTTCTCAAGAGTCTAATAAGGATTGTGCTCTATCCAAATACAACAACTCTGCTTGTTTACATACCACTTAAGCCACACCTTATCGGTGAAGACGATTTGACGCCAGAAATCTGATTTAACTTCCTGCTGGTTCTCCGCCCATTCTCCGAACACACGATGTAATTGGCGGCTGGCTTTAGTTCTTGGACCAGTTGGCTTTTAAATCGATTAAGGCCGAGATTTTTTCTCAAAGTTTTCGAATTTGTGGACGAGTAGCAACCGGCCTGCAAGAACGTCGACGGATCGATAAATTTGAGTCCTCTGCCAAACTCACGTCTACAGGGACGATGGCTTCGTATGTACGCACGGTACGGGCTCTATTAAACTGTTACGAATCATGATATTTTACTCAAGCTAGTTAAAATACTTTTAAAAATCAGTTTTAAAATAACAATCTTATGATATTTGGAAGCTGTAAGTTTGAATTGATTTTCTTTTTTAACAAAGTTTGAGTTTATTGATAAGAGAGGAGGGAAGAATATTATGGACGTGCTCTCATTTGCGTTCCAAAGTGATCTGTCTTATAGCTTATAGGTATTATTTCGTCCCAGGTTTTATCAGTGGCAGCAACTTTGATATCGACGTGTCGCGATATGCTAAAGGGTTAATGTAATATAAATTGTCGATAAAGCCGGCAATATTTGCATTTATATTATAGTGTGATATTACTAAAATATGGTAACGCACTTTTTTTTATCCATTTAGCTATCATATGTGTTTTACCGTTATTCTGAATGTGAACAAAACAAGTAATAATTATTTACAACTTTCAAGTTTACCTGGCAATTAAAAAAAACTATCAAAAACTACTTTTTTTATAATTTATAATATTAATACAAGTATGTATATTTTGAAGATGTATGTTACATTTGCGAAACGTTGCGAAAATACGAGTTTTTTCATTTTTTCAGTGTCATCAAAGGTATAAATTAGAGAATTTTTCAATATTTGGCTAAAACATACTTCTTACAGAGCAGCCCATATGGAAAGAATTAATTTTTTGGAAAATAAATTTAAGACTAAAGTGGAAAAAGAAACAAATAAAAGACTTAATTTTATTTTAGCAAACATAAAACGTAAATGGGTAAAGTGCTCAAGAAAGAAGGATCTGTTTGAAAAAAAAAAAAAAAAACAGTTCGTGGCTTAATTCATTTTTCAATATCAACGAAGAACACACATGCAGTGTAAATATATAATCTAATATTTATTTTCAACAATATATATACAAATTCGATTTTAATTTACGTAGATCCCAAGTACAAGTCGTAAAGGAAGACCAACATTGGAATTCGATGAGAACTCTGAAAGAACCAAAAGAAGAAAAGTGGAAAATCTCGTAAACTCTGTATGTCCAAATCAATTGCAAAGTGCTGCTCGGAGAGTTACCGAAGCAACTGACGAAACTTCCATTTCGGGAGAAAAGGCTTTAGCACTTTTAATAGACATGGATCTATCATATAGGCAGTATGAGAAGATGCGAACTGTTGTAAATGATGTGCACAAGAACTGCTTCCCGACATATTACAGTTTACAAAAAGCGAAGAAAAAATATATTCCCGAGAATATATTAGTAAGTGAAACTTCAGTTAAAATACCATTACAATCTATTCTAAATATGACTGCCAAAAGTATTTTAGATTTAAATAATTTTGAATCCCAAAATGATTTAAATTTAGAAATTAAATGGGGCTTTGATGGAAGTTCAGGCCATAGTAATTACAAACAAAACTTCAGTGATCCAAATTCTCGGGATGAATATTTATTTGTGGCTTCTTTTGTTCCATTAAGGCTTATAGATTTTCGTACAGAAAATGTTTTATGGAGTATTTTAAAACACTCATCAATAACATATTGTCGTCCAATATTACATGGAAAAAGAAAATTCAGATTTAGTAAAACTACACAGTCTACTATTCAACAGGAAATAGATAATTTACAAACATTTAATTATGTATCTGATAAGAGAAACATAAACGTCCACTTTAATATGCGATTTACAATGGTTGATGGAGCTGTAGTCAATGTTTTATCTGATAACAAAAGCAGTTCTTCTTGTTTTGTTTGCGGTGCAAAACCCTCGGAAATGAATTCTGTTGAAGTATTAGAAAGGGGTCTTATAAAAAAGGAAGAATTCCATAAACACGGATTATCAACTTTACATGCATGGATAAAATTTTTTGAATGCATACTTCACATAGCATACAGGCTGCCTTTGAAAATTTGGAGAGTTTCAAAAGATGATGACAAAAAAATTGTCAATGAAAGAAAATCTAAAATTCAGGAAGATTTTAAAATGGAACTCGGATTAATTGTAGATAAAGTTAAAACAGGTTTTGGTACAACAAACGATGGAAATACTGCGAGACGGTTTTTCAACAATATTGAAGTGTCATCTAGAATAACGCAAGTTGATCCAACTTTAATTAAAAACTTCTCTTTGGTTTTAAAGACAATTTCGAGCAGTAAAACAATAAATATTTTAAATTTTCAAAAACTGCTTAGAGAAACATGGACTTTATATGTTGAAAAATATTCCTGGTATTTTATGCCTGTTACTGTTCACAAAATACTTGTGCATGGAGCAGAATTTATAATAAACTCCACGATTCCAGTAGGAATGTTGTCTGAGGAAGCTATAGAAGCCACTCATAAAGTTTTTAGAAAAATTCGTTTGAACCATACTCGAAAAAACAGTCGTGTGAATACTAATAAAGACATAATAGAAAGAATGATTTTACAATCTGAGCCAAACTTATCTATATACACAAAAGAATATGGAAGTTATAATAAAAGGAGCAATGAAGAGATAATAATTTCGTTATTGAAGAAAATGCTGAATATCAGGAGGATTTACTTTTAGAAAATTTAATAAATGTGTCAGAAGAAAGTGATTCTGAATATGAATAAAATAAAAAATAAAAACAATGGAATAGAATTTTTGTGTACGGAGTTAATTTAAGAAATTTTTATTTTTTATTACTTTTTTTGAATTTTTTGAAAAAGGCGTGTCCTAGTTCCGATTTGGATAAAATTTGGTCAACTCCTTGAGTGTATCAAATCCAATGACTATACGAAATTTCATGAATTTGAACACTTTGTCTATCTTTTATGAAATTTTTTAATTTCAGGATATATGGGAAGGACATGAATCCTTGCTCCGAAAATTTAGAAATTTTAAATTTTGTTATCTTTTATCAATTAAAACATGTGTGCCAAATTTCAACTCTTTACAATAACGTCTTCTATTTATGGCCGCTTGTTATATGAAAACACGACACTGTGTGTCGCCTTCGCGTGTAAGCAGGACACCCTATTTTACGAATTCCCTGCGGTTTCCACTCTATGGCATTTCTGATTATATATCGACGTGATGTGTGATCAATCCAATTTACTTGGATATGCTCTCATGATTTTTTGTTCGTTTATAGAAACCTGAAGTTGACTGTGATTTTTAAACCTTTTCTTTAACATTTCATATTTTTTTTTTTGTTTATTGAAAATTTGACTTATTGATTTGAATTTTTCTTTTGCAATGTCAAAAACAGAAAAAGTATGTAAAAAAAACATGTTAAAAATAAATATGATTTTGTTAAAAAACATTTTGCTGTGCAGACAACATGAAAGTTTTGAACAGAATACAAAAAATGTTAATAAGAAAAGGGTCATAATTCAAACTAACTGTAATATAATCACTTTTTTACTAAAGACAAAATCTAAACGTCTAAGATTACCAAATTTCTTTTTATTTTAAAACTTTATGACTACTAAAAAATAAATAAACAAATTATTATATCTAAGTTATCAAGAAAAACTAAAAGGACCCTCGTTTTTTTATAAGTTTTATTCTATGCCTGCATGTGTGATTTCCTTAAAAAAACAAACAAGGAAACACAAAATTCTCTTATAAAATAAACTGTCAACATTTGTACACACTCTTTGCCGGCAAACGCTGCTAAAGTTCTTAAAGTGATTCTTTTTTTATTTTATGATGTGTGCAAAGCTTCAGTGACACATCTACTTACACCCCCATATACACACTTACATATATACAGTCAGAGTAGTAAAAATATTATACTCGTGTATGCAACATGTTTTACTGGAGATCAAGAAGCATATTTCCACAACATAAACTTGGCACAATGGGATTTATTTAGAACATAAAAAAATGATTGATAGTCATAAAATTAAATATCTGTCACATGCTTGTGTAGACAAAGGCAGAGAAAAATATATAGAAAAACAACAGCTAAATTGAAAACTATTAATTAGAAACATTATAGTCAATAGATAAACAAATACATAAATGAAGTTAGTAGGAAAAACTGTTTACACAGGCCGACATTGAAAATGTTTTTTTGACCATTCCAACTGCTTCTTTTGTTTTTCGGCATGCTTAAGCTTAGTTTTCTCCCATCATATTAAATTTATCAGACAATAGTAAATTTGTGTTTTTCGCTATATACCTCTCTTTCAGCTGCCTTCCAGAGTCTGTAGTGTACGATTTTTATAAAATTTTTCACTTGGTTGGGCAACGGTGTTATTGTCATAAGATTAAATCTTTTCTAATTTTGGAGGATTTAAGGGCGATGGCGGGAAAAGTTTTGAACTTGCAAGTTTTTTGAATGATTTAGTGTTTTATAAGCAGATTTTTTGCATTGGGGCTTGTAGGTATTTTTTTCACCACACCCATAGCAAAATATATTGCGTGTTTCTAGGCAATCTTCCCAGTAGTGTCCTGGTTGATCACAGTTCCAGCACTTTAAAGAAAGGTTGGACTGTTGAACAGCATCAATTGAAAATTTAGACGTTTTATCGCTTTCTACAAAATCTAATTCAGGGGACCCCCCAACTTCTGCCACTTGATGCGTGGTATTAGAATAAGATTTTTGTAACGTATTTTTACGAAAATAATCTTCTGCAAGCAAATGCTCTCTCATCTGAACTAGTTTCCGCAGATGAGCAATCGAATAAATTGAAACATACAATAACTCATGCCTTATTTCAGGACGAAGATTACGGGTCAAAATTTCTATCAAATCAGATTCGGGAATCGGGGTTCCTAGTCTATCTAGCATAGCAGAAATAGATTCATAAAACGATTCAAACGTTTCATTTGATTTCATCTTACGATTACGAATTTCTTCTTGAATATCAAAGCTAGATTTGAATTTCTTGTACTGATTTTTAAGCGCCACACAGAATTCATTCCAGTCAATTGTATAAACTTGTTTGTGATAGCGCCAGTACCAGTCACGTGCTTTACCGGCCAATAAAACGTGTAAGTTTTTACAAATAAGAGTAAAATCGTGATTAAAGTTTTCACGGGTTAAACAACGAACACGATATAAAATCTTTTTTAAGTTGTTTTTAAAAACTCATCTACACTAATAACATTTGACGAACCGTCCAATTTTAGGTTCCAGTTCTATATTATGGACGTAATTTTATCAGATCTAATGGCAATACTTTCATCAAAAGATGAATTACTACGAGAATTTGTACGATTATTTTCAACGTTACATAAAAAACATAAAAGATTGTGTTTAATAAACTTCCACGAATGCTACACTGAAAGAATTTTCTTCGCAATACCAATGAATTTTGACATTAATCCCATGAAAAATTGCATTAAAAAGGAAACTATGTAGCGCTTCGTTGGATCAATGATTCTATGAATATTATTCATTGGATGAATACTTTTAATAAAGTAAAAAAAAATTTTTTTTATTTTTTTTTTTTTATTTATTTTTTCTTATTTTATTATAAATATGAGATTAAATTGTCAATAATAAAAAAACAACGTTGATTGAAAGTGGATTGAAAGTTTTTGTTTCATTATTATAATGACATTTTTATTGTCAAAATGAAAATTTAAATTTATGAAGGCAATTATTGAAATATGTGGCTTTTATAAAAAATTTTTTTTGATTTCATAAATTAAATGGCATACATGTAACATTAGATGTACGAAATTATTTAATCTTACATTTTTTAATTAACAATTAAACATTTTTTTAAGAAAACTACAATTTTGTATTAATTTATGAATATAGTTATGTTTGTATATTGTTTTTTTATTTTCCCAATTAAAATTTTTTGTTTAACTTGGACAAACTTAAGTTTTCATATATCCAATGAAAATTTTTAACGTAATTACGAAATCCAATGAAGCGATTTTTACGAAAATATTTCATTATAACTATGAAATTCCATTTAGACAATGCAAATTTTCATTTACCAAGGAAATTTTTTTTATGAAAATAATTCATTAAATATATGAAGCATTTTTCTTTCAGTGTATAAATTTTATATGAAATTCTACCAGTATAGAAAAGGAATTTTATGAAATCTTTGGTTAATATATTCGAAATTTAAACTCCCCAAATAATTAAAAATCCAAAAGTTCATAAAATTTATTTTTATATCAAGCTTCATTTCATTTAAAATATATAGTATCATGAGTTAATGAAATCTAAAATAAAACAAAACAAAAATGAAAAGAGAAGTTAGAGCCAAGGAAACTAAGACGGCATTTACATCTATGCAATTAACGCCGAGTTTTTTTTTCTATTTTCTTTTAAAGTAGTTGCTACGAAACTTTTTTCACATTTACATTTACATTTTATTCAAGCATTTTTTCAACTTTTTCAACCCCGTTTTCTTCCCTAGACCTCTTGCTAACAAACAAAAAGTTGCATGTGAAAGTTGCGGCAAGTTGCGGCAAGTTGCGGCGTTAATTGCATAATGTAAATGCCGTCTAAGTAAGTAACTTTAATGAAACGTAATCCAGTTCTCCTTTCGGCCCCACGTTGGGCGCCAATTTACGTAATGAACAGACCTAGATTCAGCTCGAGAAGCTGATTACATCCTTTCTCTACTAGAGCAATATTAGCTTAAGGATAGAATCAGCTTCTCGAGCTGAATCTTGGTCTGTTCATTACAAGTCAAAGCCTAAAACTAATCGTAAAACAAAGGACCACAAAATCTTTCAAACAAAGTCTAAAAAGTTTTAGTAAATAAATAATCAAAAAGTAATTTAAATTTTTTTGGAATACAAAATTTTAATTTCAAAAGATTTTGTTATTCGTGCTTATTTCCCAGTTTTTATTCTTGACAAAAACACTTGAAATTTATTGTTGATGGGATAAGCTATTCCTATGCGCATTTCACTGGTTGCTTAGGCCAGATCATCAGGAAACTTCATCCATAAAGATTTTAGAAAAACTAAAGATATTAAACCAAATAAAACTGTTAAACGTATAAGAATTATAGCAACAGTTCTACTTGTAATTATATCAAATAAAAACTGGGAATTAAGCACGAATAACAAAATCTTTTGAAATTAAAATTTTGTATTCCCAAAAATTTAAATAACTTTTTGATAAAACAGGCAAGTGCACGGCCTAAAAAACACTTAATTGACAACATCTTTTGTAAGTTGTTGTTGTTTTTATTTTGTTTTTCTTAACCTACTTACAACTACAATTAATGTTGAGAGAATTTCAACTAGTTGTAGGGGGGAATGTAAGATGAGATAAACCCACTGTTGTTTATTGTTGATGTGTTTTGTTTAAACTTTGATATAATTCTTATACGTTTAACAGTTTTATTTGGTTTAATATCTTTAGTTTTTCTAAAATCTTTATGGATGAAGTTTCCTGATGATCTGGCCTAAGCAACCAGTGAAATGCGCATAGGAATAGCTTATCCCATCAACAATAAATTTCAAGTGTTTTTGTCAAGAATAAAAACTGGGAATTAAGCACGAATAGTAAATAAATAATTAAGAATAGAACCTTGGAATTATTGCTTATTCATAAATTATTTTTAATTAAATTAAACATTTTTTCGAGTCATGCCCAAGAATTAGTATATATCTATAGCTTCAATATTAACAAAAGGTTTGCTCAAGAAAAAAGTGTGTGTGAAATTTTGAGGCAAAAAGACTATTGCAAAAAGCTTTATAAATTGAAATTTTACTCATAGCAGTACATTCGAAATAATGGTTAATATGATTATAAGCAATAAGTTTTATTTCAAAAATATTCCTAAGTTACTAAATTAAATTTTGGCACTATGCGCCCACGATATTGCGTAAATGCAACTAATATTAATTAAAACTATATGACCTTTAAAACGGTGGGTTCTAAACTAATAAGTCAACATTTCAAAAATATTCCGTTTTTCCTTTTGTGGAAACACTTACAATAATTCTGCAGTTTTATTTTTATTTAAGATGACTTTTATATAAAACTAGCTGACCCGGTCCGCGTTGCTGGCCCTAAGCAAACATTAGTGTTGTATGACCACACGGTTTAAATTGAGCTTTTAACGAAATTACCTTTAAATAAAAACCTATGAAATAGATATCATAAAGTTTTTTTTACAGAATAACTTACAAATGGTGTAGATATGGGCTCAATCAAAAAAGAAACGCATGTATTTAAGGCAAATTGGAAATTATATTTATTTATTTCTTCATCTTAAGGCCAGCCGATAGACAATGTTTTTTGTGTAAAAAACGTATAAATTTGTTGGCGTACCAACTCGGGAGCAAGCCACCATTTTGGCGGTACATTAAAAAAGGAGACTTTTCGTTGCAAATGCCCATATGAAGCTTTGAACGAGCGAACAAATATAAATTTGATAGCTTGAAAAATAAATCTATATAAGTGCAAAGCTTTCTAAAAAAAGGTTTTATACAAAACGCTTTGCTTAATTTGCAGTCTTATTCAGTTTTGTAATGCAAGTCAAAAACCACTTCCGTTTTTTTTAACGTCACGCCAGCGCATATTTTTGGTTATATCTGCAAATCCTTAGCGTCGATTGTTGTAATCTTTTTTATGAATATAGTGTTACTTTATTACTTTGCATAAATAAAAACCCATTTTACAAATTTGACTTCTTCACTTAATTTTTTTACATTTTGTGGTACAAACATCATGACTCGTCAAAATGGAAATGCCCATATGTCATTGGTGGTGCAATATGAAAATTTGATTTTGCCACGCCCCTCCCCTCGCAGACCGAAAATCAATAATCAGACTTCACAGTGTCACCCGCCTGCATATTCTGAAGATTCCCTGAAAAAATCATCAAAATCGGAACAGCATACATACACACATCCTGTTTTTTATATATATTAAGATAGATTTAACAAGCTACTGCTAATTTTTGTTGTAGAATATAACACTTGTAGAATGTTACACTAATTAAAAATCAACGGTTCATTGAATATTTGTTCGCTTAATTGAACACCTAGACCAAAAATATCCTTCAATCAGATCACAAAACACTGATTTGGTATGGCTGCAGAAAATTGAAAGCTCCTATGATCACTGCTATTTAGATGTTTTACAATCCATTATATGTTTTAGATGAAAAAAATAATAAATTGCAGTAAACAAAATATCTATGAAGATTATCTAAAAAAGATTAACTTATCCGTGATTATAAAGGGTGGTTAAATTTTAAGGGCCGATGTTAAATGCGAAACACACCTAAACGTCAAATTCTTTTCTGCATCTCATTTGATATTTCTCAATTTAAGACTAACTACTAACAGTATCATGGAAAGATACGGAAATAGTTGTCATTTTTTGTTTAAATTTTTATTAATTTATTTGTTCACACATTTTTATCATGCTGTTTGTTTCCAATAATGTTGTGAACATAGCCAACTATTCAAAAACTATGGCAACATCAGAAAGAGAACGAGTATCAAAAAATTGAGAGAAAAGGCGAATTAAATTCGCTTAGTTGAGAGAGAAAGAAAGACCGCAATGAAAATAAAATAGATTTTAATTTTATGCCGTTCCGCACTGCGGTTTTTTACTTCAAAATCGTATGAAAAACTGCACCGCAATAAATTATCGTTACATTGTGTTCAGACTCTTATTATAAAAATCGGCGTTCAAATCAAAAAGCATATCGTGCACTTCATGATTTTGTGATGCGGCACATCTTCACCTCAGTGGATTCGACAATAAGCAGTATTGCCGCATTGGGGCGAATGATAATCCAAGAGTGATTGTCGAAAAATCAATGCACCCACAAAGAGTGACTGTTTGGTGTGGCTTATGGGCTGGCGGCATCATCGGGCAGTATTTTTTCCAAAATGAGGCCAGTTAGGCAGTTACTGTGAATGGTGTTCGCTACAGTGAGATGATTTAGTACCGAACTGGAATATATGGATGTCGACGATATGTGGTTTCAACAGGACGGTGCCACTTGCCATACAGCTAGCGAAACAAAGACTATTTTGCGCGACAAATTCAATGGTCATGTTTTCTCACGTGGTGACGATGTCATTTGACACCGTTGGACTTCTTTTTTTGGGGTTATTGGAAAGAAAAGATGTACGTCGATAAGCCAGTAACAGTTCAAAGAACCTCAACTATGCCTCAGCATCATCGAAAATTTAGCCCACCGGATGGAGGTGTGCCGCCGAGGTCGCGGTGGCCATTTGGCCGATATTTTGTGCCATACATAATTGAACCATACCAATTATTCCATAATAAAAAGAAATGACAATAATTTCCTAAATAATTTGAGTTTTATTCAAAAACAACATCGGCCCTTAAAATTTAACCAGCCTTTATAAAAACCATTTTTTTCATTGTGTACACTAGATTGAAAAATTTGTTTTGAATTTTCTTAAAGTTCCGGTTTTAAGTGGCACTTGCTGTAAAACTTATATGGTTAAAGTTTACGCTGAATCGGACAACTGTAACACGTTGCCCATTTGAGGTCAACGTTCAAATTTTATGGAATCCATTATATTTACATACAAATGCTCTAAGAACTAAACTTGTTTTCGCTGATTCTGTATGAAGTCGCTGACCCTTTGATTATATATACATATATCGACCCCTTACCGCGAAAATAAGGTAAGCGCCAAAAATCAAATTTTACAGGAAAGAGCTTTTTTGTTTTATTTCATATTAATTTTGTATGAAATTTGTCGCTTACATTAAAATTGTTTTTGCTATAAAATCGTAACGGTACATTATGTGACCATGATATTTCATTTATTAAAAAAAAACGAAAATTGAAAAGCATGTCGCTTACGTTATTTTCGCTGTTAGGGCTCGATATATACTTCAAATAGCATTTTTTTATTATTTTTGATTAACCCTTTTCGTACTAACAAAATCTTTTTTTCTAAATTACTTTGTTTTTTGCAAAAAATTAAACAAGAAATTGTTTTTGAATAAGCGGCAATAGTTAAACTTTTTGAACATTCATTCTCTTAAGTTAAGGGAAATTAACTATAAAGCAAAGAAAAACTTGCAAAAACTAAAAAGTGCTACCAATGGGTTTGAAAAAAGTGAACAGTGCCAAAAAAATTTAATAAAGCATTTTCTTAACATCCTAAAAAAAAAGAATCGACACATTTTTACAAGATCATCTTAATGAAAAGTTTGTCAATACAAAGTCTAAAATACTTTTTCCCAGAAACCGTAAATAACAGTTATCCAGAAAATTTAAACTCAAAAGCACTCTATATTAGAGGCAACAGAGACCCATACTGTCAAAAACGAATCAGTGTTGCCACTTTGTGGGTAATTAACCGAATTTGGTGTAATTTTAAACAATTGGGTAGAGCGTTTCAGGTGTAGCTCAGGTATCTTATATATAAATACGGGAACAATTTTTTTGTGGTTGATTTTTAAGTATCTTATCGCCCACTGATTTTAATGAAACATATATCGTTTTAAAGGAATTTGTGTGTAGATATGCACAATATATTTTTTTTGAATTAAAGTATTTGAAAAGCGTTTTAATTTATCTTACAGACACACGTACAAAGTTGGGTGAATAATGCATTTTTTCCGTTCTCTTAAAATGTGTACGTTTTTGTTGTATAACGCACAGGTTTTCTCGAAAGTAAATGTCGAGTGGTCGAATTTCGGCCACTGGGCGATCCTGGTAATTTGAAATTCGTTAATTTTAAAACAAATTATATAAAGATTTTATTTAATTGATAAAATTTATAGTATTTGAGATATTGTTGTTCTTAAAAATGTACAGTACATATTTAACCAAAGTCAATGTTTATTTAAAAAAAAAAAAAAATTGCTTTAACATTTAAAATTTGTTAAATTGAGAAGTAGACTGTCATCTGAAACCAAAACAGGAATTTTGTTTATTAAATTAAGTATTCACAGGAATGGCAATGAACTTTTTGAACCTTTCCTAGATATATCGTCCCCTTAATAAAACAATAGCGTTTGTGCTCATACGCTATTATATTTTTATTGCATATTTAGAATCTCCATCATTGATTTTATGTCTGGTCAAAATTTCGTCAAATTCTACTTCCAAATGTCGTTGGAAAAAAATAGTGTATAATTTCTTGTTTAAAATTTTCCTTCAATAAGTGTGTAAGCTCATATGCGCTATTTTACTTGAAATAGCCACTCCAAAGTTGTTAAAAGAATAAAACTGTAAACGCATTATACTCCATTTTAGCCTGTAGAAAATAATACAATTTATGAAAACTTTAACTCATAAAATAGCTTAGAATAATATTCACTTTTTTTTGAGAAATAGTTTCATTCCGACCATCGAAAGCTGCATGATCTCCAAAATTTGTGCAAGAAGAATGTTATTCCTCGTAGCTCGCAGTCATTTTTTTAACTTACAAGGTGGAAAAAAGCGAAATTGTTTAGATGAACCATATACAGCACAGGAAGAGAAAGAAGACGAAGGAACTTCTAGTTATTTTTGATTAACGCAATGTATACCTTAATTTGTCACAGTTTTTTGTTTATAATAACCCAAATTGGAAAGTAATGAATATGTGCCACTGAATTAACAAAACTATGAATTAATCACTGTTTTATAATGTTACAAAATTTATGTTTTTGAGATCAAATATTTTAATAAAAATGCCTTAAAATTATTGAATAAAACAGCGTATACCATACAAAATAAACAAAAGAAAAAAAAAATATATATATAAAACAAGTAAGAGTGCTATATCCGGCTGTGCCGAATCTTATATACCCTTCACCATTTTGCGAGCAGAATACAGAGCAACTAGACAAAAAATCTAAACAAAACTGGTAAATATTTTTTTTTTTTAAATAAGAGACAACCGGTTTTGAACTTCGCTTTTCATAAGGGCCCAGAATATATATACTTTATACGGTGTAGGATCAATATTGTAGAAATAACCCTTCGGTGAAGGGTATAAAAAGAGTAATTTTCGGGAATTCAGGGGTCTTATCACAGCATTCGATACTATCGTATCGAATAAACTATTGAATTTTTTTGCAAACGATAGACACTGGCGTATCGAATGAAAACTCGATAAATGTAATGTCGAGTTACTCGATGTCGAATGCTATTATTTCAAATTCAATACATTTCATTCGATATCGAGTTTCAAGATACCAATATAAATAACTTGGATGAATTTTGCTCGATATCGTATGCGGTAATTAGACCCCAGTATTTCGGTTATAACTCATACAAATTTCCGACATTTTGGTATATAAGTCATATCCATAGGACGTATAGCAGCCCTAAAACTTAGGTTTTTATAAAATTTTGATGTTTTTTAGCCCATTTTTGGAGTATTTTGCCCATAAATTACCCATTGTCTAACCGATTTGATAGTTTTATATACCGACGTGTTAAGGAAGAATTTTACCATTTACTTAAGTTATATTTATATATAAACATTTATATAAACTTGTAAATATATATTTTAACAAAGTTAATTATAAAAAAGAGTAATTTTTGTGGATTCAGTATTTCGGTTATAACTCAGCCATTTTTTAACCGATTTGGCAGATTTATATACCGTCGTGTTGAAGAAGAAATTTACCATTTACTGTAGTTATAAAGCTTGGACTCGGGGAGATCTATGGTTACCGAAAGTGGTTATTTAAAAAAAAATAATCTAATTTTGGTCATAGCTTTTTTGTATCTGAACCGATTTTCCTGAGTTTTTTATAAAATATGTTCTACTAAAAATTATATTTGGATATATAAGTCATGTCCATAGGGCATATGGCAGCCCTAAAATTTAGGTTTTTATACAATTTTTAATTTTTTGTGTACGGGAGGTACCATGCCCACTTCTCCAATCCCGCCCACATTTTGTGTGATGGTGTGTATTGGCAACCTTAATGTGTGTACCTAATTTGGAAACTTTGGCTTTTGCCGTTCTCAAGATATACGGAAATAAAAAAATACAACAACAGCAAGGGATTTTTGGAAAAATTAAGAGGTAGTCGTGGTTTTTTGCTCATATCTCCGTCATTTTTGGACCGATCTGGCTGAATTTCAATAGCAAACTTAATCGGAGTATATGTGACATAAATATACATCAACCTAGTCCACATCATTTCTGGGGTTTTCGGAAAACCCATTTCAACATACACACGAACAGACGGAAAGACGGACAGACAACCGGATTTGAACTTCGCTTTTCATAAGGACCCAGAATATATATACTTTATAGGGTGTAGGATCAATATTGTGGAACATACAAACGGAATGACAAAGTTATATATACCCTCTTACCTTCGGTGAAGGGTATACAAATAAAATAGCCTATATGGAGGACTTGCACTTTGAATGACATAATTATGGTCTTAAAGGATGCATAGAATAAAAAAAAATTGGTCTATTTAAAGACAAGAAACGGTGTTATGCATTCGTCGAAAAATCCGATATGAAGAATTTTTATTTACCGCGATATTGAGGTTTTAATAGACATCCGATTTGACAAAAACTTTAAACACGATTTTCTCAAAACCCCAAAAAAATTATACGCTATTGTTTTATTAAGGGGACGATATGGAATTAGAAATTATTTTTGTGTTTTTTTTTTATTTCAGTTTTAATAATTAATTTGAGGTTTTAAATGTTATTTTGGTTGAATTATTTTGAACCACTATATGAATCTTATTAGTATTACGAATATGTATCTTATTTAAGTAAATAGGGTATTATGGGTTTGTTCTGATGGGTGAAACACATACAAATATTTGTTGTTGTATGCCGATCGACTCAGAATCAGTATCTGAGTCGTCCGTCCTGCTGGCTGGTTGTCCCTCCAATGTTTAAGACAATTTAATTAAATTTTGTTCATAATAATTTCCTAATATAGTGGTATTTGGAAAAAATTTTTACCATTTTTCAACTTACTAAATTAATCCATATATGACCATGGCTACCATTCAAATACTACTCACGAAAAAAGATTGTTATGCCATAACTTTCATATAAATGTGGTATAATAACATAATCAAGGTTATTTTTGGGAATACAACATTTATTATTAATAAGATTTCTGTATGACGTGCTCAATTCCCAATTTTTTATTTTTGATAAGTGCACTGAAATTTATTCTTGATGGAAAGCCAGTTTCTATGCGGATTTCACTTGTTTGTTAGCCCAGATCTTCAGGAAACCTTTTCCAAAGATTTAAGAACAGCTAGAAATATTATACAAATAAAACCTTAACGCGAATAAGAATTATAAGCACTCAAAGTCTTACTTGTAACAATATCAAAGCTTAAACAAAACACCAACAATTTTCTTACATTCATAATTTTGTTTCAAAAGGTCCATAATTGCATTTTGGACCGAACAAAGGAACACTCTAAAGCAGTTGTCAGTTCGGAATTGACTGACTATACTTTCCAATTTGTTTTTTATTTTTTTTTTTAAGTTTTTTTTCTCATTAAAAAGATTTTGTGTGTAGTGCTTAATTTTCAATTTTCATTCTTAATAAATACACTGAACTTTAATGTTGAAGGCTAACTAGTTCCTATGCGAATTTCACTGGTTGGTTAGGCCAGATCATCAGGAAATATTTTCCCAAAAACTTTAAAAAAGCTAAACATATTATGCAAATACAACTGTATAATTAGCGTTGTGGTTATTTTGTTGAACTGTTTGGGGTTTTTAATCCAAATTTTGATATGTTAATTAGGCTGAAAATCATCACATTTAATTTTAATTTAATTATTTTTATGAAGAATGGAATTTTACAAGATGCAATTAATTAAAATTTATTGCTAATAAATAGAAACTGGGAATTATTTCCTTTCGAAGGTTACTTTACATTATATTCAAAATTTTTCATTTTTCGAATTTATTCTATGACCTAAATTTCAGTTATGGATTTTACAAAGCTTTTTTGTAATAGTTCTATTCCTTCAATTTTTCAGAAATGACTTTATACACTACCAGACTATTATATTGTATTTTCTTTTTACATTTTACCTAAGCCTTCCTTTGGACAGCAATGAGGCATATTGTATGATCAGAAAAATTTACAATTATTAGACACCAGCAGAATGTAATGAATTTTCTGGCCCGCTACGGCCTTCGTCAGCATTCTTTGTGTCACAGAATAAATAATAATAAATTCGAAAAATAAAAAATATTGAATTATTTGATAATTTTTGATTCCTGACTTTCGCGGGAGTCGAACCCAGGCTTTCACTGGCAGGTTACCCTAACATGTTTTAATTGCAAACACTAAATCTCTTCAGAGGGTTTTGTCGTTTAAGGCGACCGTACACGACATGTTTTTGTCATCTGACATGTCAAATTTCCTACTGCAAAATACATACATGGCGTGTGTTAACTTTGCTTCTGTAGAAGTCAGATGCAAAGTCATCTGACAAAATTTCAATTAGAGCGTGCTCTATTTTCTTCTGACAAACCATCTGACATCAGAAATCTATGCCGATAAGAAACCGGCAGCGGCGTCCACAATTGACGGAATCATTAGCCGGCTGCAGTTAATATTTAACACTACCGAGATTTGTATGATCATCGCACCATTGAATAGAATTTATGTAAATATATATATTAAAACCGTTTCATTATAATATCCTAAATTGGTATCTTTAAATTAAAAGAAAAATATATTAAGGTTGCTAAACTATTTTACGGCGTAAATAAAAATTTTCGTGGCGGCTTTTTTATTTTGGTTTTTGCAATAACTATGCAATGTCAGAAGCAAATTTCATGTACAATGTCAGGAGCAAATTACATGTACGTTTGTGACCGATTATTATAAACCTTCTGTAAAACGGCAATTTTGACAGACATGCACAATAACATGTGACTTGAAAAGTTAACAAATCAGATGTAAAAAACATGTCGACTACACGCACCTTTAACACTCAGCCACTGACGACTGTATAGTGAATGAGAATTACAAATACTCAAGTTGTATCTTACATATTATAACTAAACGTTAATTTGTAATTTCGTTTTGTTTGGGTAATTTTGCGTCATTTCAAGTGTAGTGGTGGCAACATTGAAACAAATAGATTCATATTGAAGATCACCATCTTTAAAAAAGATTCCAACTCTACAGTTTAAATTAATTTTTCAACGAAAATAAAAGTTCTGATAAAACTTTTAAAAAGTGGGTTTAATTTCAATGTCGTAAAATAAAACAGTATTAGACTCCTTCTAGGAACTTTATTTTTCCTTTTCTAAAATATATGGGTTTTTCTCCGCCTAAAATATAAATAATTGTTTCTAATGACGATTTATTCAAATGCAATGCAAGCTTTACGAATTCGTTTTTAATGATCAGTGGCAAGCTTTGGATGCCAATTTACATTTTGTGCTGGGAAAAGTCACACTCGTCAACTAAGTTTAATTTTTGACGGCTATTTAACAAAAATTTTTTTGGTTTTAATTCACAAAATAACTGTTATAAATAAACTTTTTTCATATCTCTTATAACTGTTACGGTTTCTTCTTTTAACATATTCTATAAAAAAAATTTCTGCTAATTCCGTAAAGAAAGAAACACATTACAAAATTTATTTTTGAAATTCCTCCTACGCGAAAATGTATCCTTAAAATTATGTTGATATCCATAATTTATGGACAAATTACTAACCTTTGGCAACACTGGTAATGATATCCTTTCAACCAAAGAAAAATGTTACTGTATTAAGTAATTTAATTTACTTTCAATGTACTTTTATTGTCTTTTAGCCCATTGTTTCAAACAAATTTTTATACTTTACGGAAGGGTTTTTCACCGTACGTATGAGTAATGTAAGCGATATAAAATAAAAGTATAAATAACATTACTCATACGTTCTCATGCATCTGTACAAGTATTGCGGAATGAGTTAAGCGAAGTAATGTGAAATTTTATTACATCTTATGAAACACAGGACATAGCCTTATCCTTTATTTCATTACGGCCAGTATGGGTGGATTGGTTTGTAAATAATTTCATTACTTTGTAACTGTAGTATTCCCTGGGATGCTTCTAGTAATCCTGACAAAACATGGTTTTTATTTTATTTATAGCTTCTGGATTTTCATGTGGTAGTGGACTTTTTTGAAGTAATTGTATTTTTTCTATAAATATAGTTTACCAATTACCGCCAACAGAGTAGGACTAAAATAAAGAAATTTTTACAATTGATTATGACCAACAAAACAAGGAAAACTTTTCAGTTTCACAAAAAGAGTTTTTGCTAACGAAAAATGTCTTACTTTTCAATAAAATATTTAACAAAAACTCATTTTGTATGAACAATAAAGTGATAAAACACATTTTCACATACCATTTTACTCACAGCGATATATTTTAGTTAAACATACACACTATAATAAACAATTTTATATTCTCATTGCGAAACAGCTGTTGCCATTCCCCTGCTACTTCCTATTAAAGCATAAGGGATACATTTATACGTAAAAATGATTTTATGTAAAAAGGATCACAAATAAATAAATAAAATGATATCATTTCTATTTTGCACATAAAAAAGTAATAATAATAATAATAAAGCCAGCCTTACAACATTTTGTAGGTGTTGTAATCATGTTCTACTTACAGCTGCCTGCTGTCATACACGAACTATATTTAACGACTTGTGCTACATTTCCTGATTTTTCCGACTTTTGGCAGAGCTCCCATTTTTAAGCATTAAAATGTGAATTACAGAAAGAATAAGGTCACCAACTTTTTGTGTAATTTCCTTGTGGAAGGTGAACTTAAAAATAATCACTATAAATTCTCTTCTTTGATCTTTTTTGTTTTGTTTTTTGCATGTTTACCGCAAGCATGTGGCAAATACTTGCCAAATGTCACAAAGTAGCATGACTGCCAAATAATTTCTCTATTTAGAAAATGGGCGTGCTTAAAAGAAATATCATACATTTTTCTCTTAAGTTTGGTGATTTTAATAAACTTGGATTCTAAAAATCTTGTAAGATAAAGTGCAGTTCCTTTATAGGAAAAAAATTCCAGGTATTCTAAATGTTCGAACAGTTGATGGATTAAAAAAAATGTGCTTAAGAATTTTAGCATAATAATTTTATATTGAACCAATTAATATTGACCCTAATTTTCGAGCATAATTTTCAAAATTTCTGTTTTCAAAAAAAATTACCGTTGAAACAAAAATTTGAAACGTCGAATCCTTCTGCTACCTCTGCGGCATTGTTTCAAAATATTGTTCCGGCGTAGATGTTGAAAACTGCATTTACAAATCCAGTAATGCTATGTGCTACCTCAGCTCACGAAGTTTAATATATACAACGCTTGTTTTAAGTAGGTTATTTTATACGGAAAAGAAACGTGAGGCCTTACCAATTCATTTGAAAAAAAATGTCTTTGGAGAATTATCAGATGCTATTCACCACTAGTAACGCAGAATTACTAAAAATAGCAAAATTCAATTGCTTACATTATAAGACGGAGAAAATATGGGTAGATCGGTCACATAATAAGATCTACTAACAACATAGTCAAAGCCGCATTGTTGTACAACCCTTAAGGGGTGCTTTAATACCATCGTAGATAAGGCCATGATGGCTTTATCTCTCATTCAAGAAGGAGATAAAACCTTTTTGGTTTTTTTTTATCATTTGAATGGGAGATAAAGCCATCATGACCTTAGCTCACATTAGCAATATTAGAGAATGGCTTTATCTCCCATTTCAGTTCCGGAGACACTAAAGTTTAGTACTAAAATCTGGCTTCGCATACTAGAGTTTTTCTGCGTGCTTAGAAGTTTTTTCCTCCACACGCAGAGAAGAAATATGGTTGGGCATGGTTACGGCAACAACACTATGTTTAATGTAATAATATATTGTTGTCGTACACAAATAATTGTTATTTTTATTCAATATCAACAATATTATAGTTACTGTAAACATATCAATGTTTATCGCAATTATGAATTTGAGTATTGTTGACCGAAAAATAATTATTTTTCTAACAACTTAATTGTGATAACTTTCTAAACATATTATATTTCTCACAACGATATCATGATATTTAATATCCATAACATGATAATTTTCTATACATTTATCATATTATGTTAAAGATGCAATCAAACTATTTTTACTCTAATCATATTATATTAGCGCCATTTGTAAAATAATTTTGAAGCAGTTGTGTCGTTTTTTTTATTTGTGAGCGGTTAAACAATTAAAAGTTAAAATTCCATAAAAAATAAGTTTAAAGAAATTAAAAAATTAAAATATTAGCGGAGTTCATTCAAGTATTAGTGATGTAATAGTGCAAATGCAAAATATCATAGTTTTTTTGTAAAATCCAACAACAAAACACACAGAGATTTCGTTATATTTTATAAAAGTGCTACAATATTTCATCAATATCTTAAAATCGAAAAAATGGGCACACGCGGTTGCCCATGAAAACCACAGATTTTTCATTTGCTCTTTTGCAAGCCTTATATTGAACTCCACAATTTGATTCAAATTAAGAAAAATTGTAACGAGCCACAAAATAAAAAATCCATGAAAAAATATTTTAATTTATTTTGTATTTTTATGACAGCTATGAAAGGTGCTGTATCATAATATGATTGCTTCTAAATTTATTATGATTAACATGATGATAATATGATTACTTCTTAGCTTATTATGATTAACATGACAATAATATGATTAATTTCTTAGCTTATTATGATTAACATGACAATAATTTGATTAATTCTTAACTTAGTATGATTAACAGAATAATAATATGATTAAGGGAAAAATATTTTCGATGTAATAGTACGAGTATATTTAGTCATATTATGATTCAATAATAATCTTAATATGGTGACTACAATCATAATTCTTATCATAATATGTTGTTCTTAGAATATGTTTACCACAACCATGTTTTTTCTTTGCGTGCAGTAGGACGCGGCAGGTGGCTTCGCTGAATAAAGTTTTCCTGCGTGCGTCACAAGAATAAAAAAATTTTTTCAATAATAACTAAAGATTTACACTATGCATAACAATTTCTCTGAAAAGATATGGCTTTATCTCTCATTTGCGAAAAAAATATGTCTCTCATTTCGCAAAATTTTACATATGACCTTACCTCTCAATGATTGGGCAATAAGGCCATTATGGCTTTATCTCCCATTCAATTGAGCAATAATGCCATCATGGCCTTATCTGCTATGGTTTTGAAGCACCCCCCCACGTCAGCAGACCAAGTCATACGTGACGTATAAGAATATAAAAGGAATGAACAGCACCAAACCGAATAAGTTGAAGAAAATTAACTGAGACCGTTTGATCCCAAATTGGAGAATAGGAGAATATATATACTTATATCTGTGGCATTTTGATGTTTTTTCAAAAGTTTAAGTCAAATTTAAAAAGGGAAAAAAGGTTTTTGCTTATATATTTATTTTTTATTCAATATAAACGAAATTTTTTTTTAATATTGGTTTATTTTATTATTTAATAAAAATAATATTTTCACCGAATTTTTTGGTATCTTATCTCAACTTAAGATGTTTTGTCAAAATGCCATGCATAGAAAGAAAAACACTTGGGATAAATTAAGTTTATTATACATACTTATTTTAAGTACAAGTCGTACTCAAAAATTCAAGTACGAATAATAATAAAACTTACTTAAAACAAACCTAAATTGGATTACTTTCGATCAATGCTTGTTGCAGACACTACAACAACACCAAATAAATAGGTTACCAAAAACAACAGAACAAGACGAAAACACATTATTTTCATGTTTAAAAAGTAAAATTGAGAACTCTTGCTTCTCATTTAGTTTATATTTTCAGTGATATATGTATGTACATTAAGTTTTTAAAGTAAAAATCATATCTGAAATTCTGTAAGGTGCAAAACGGGTAAGTAAATCAATCATAATATAATTATTCTTCTAATTTCATTTTTTTTTGTTTCAAGTACGAACTCGAGATTAAATCAACTTTATAATTTTTAAATCAAGCGCATTTTGAGATTGATTCAATCTTAGTTTTTCTTAAATCAATCTCATTTTCGGATTAATTTAAGTACGAAATTGGGATTGGGTACAAATTCGGGATTGAATAGTTGAGAATTTTGCGATTGAAAATTCGTACTTGAATCAATCATTCTGTACTTGATTATTCAAAGGCGACTTAATAAAAGAAATATTATTTCCAATATATTTATAGATATCCAACAAACTGAAATAGTCAAGTCTTCTAAGAATTTCGGAATATTTTTTAATGGCACTCTTACGTGTTAGAACCACATTAAATATGCTTGTGGTCGCACCTTTTCAATAATTAGAACTCTCTGGCGGACACAGCATTGTACACCTTAAAAAAAATAGGAATGCTACTTGCCAAAACTTTTCTGATGCCCGTTTTATTAAATGGTTGTGAGCTTTTTGCAAAATGTGATACAATTAGTAAATCAAAATTGAAAGTTGCATTTCATAACATAGTCCGTTACGTGTATGGACTTAATAGGCGTTCTAGTATATCCTTATTTTCATCTCTTTCTTAAGATAATCTACTGAAAATGTGAGTTTTAGTTTTTTTAACATATGATTATATATACCCACAAACCTGATTATCAATAATAGAGAAATTTTGAAAAAAAAATAATTTTTGTTTTTTTAAAATTCATAAAATATAAAAACGAAACAATAATCACAGTTTTGGTCTAAAAACATTTAGCTTAACATAATTTCGAATGAAATGAGGGTTGTTTCATTGAAATCGGTGCACAACTTTTGCCATGCAAAAAGGTAAAAACGTTATTTTTGTATGGAAATCAATATTCAGTTTTCTCAGTAAATTGTTTTTTCAGAAATTCTACGATTTATCTGAAACTACAGGGCGAATTTAAAAACAATGTAAGCACCGCTTAAAGATAATATTGTTGCCGAGTTTTGGGTTTTTTTTACTGAATATGGGCAACCGTTTTTAAGTTATTCCAATATATGTAGTGAAAGTGCCCTAATTTTGGACATAATCATCGACCTTAAATTGGTAAAAATTTACAATTAAGTTCCAGACTGGAAAACTTAATGTGCCGCAGTGTAATAGTAGCATTCTCAAACCAAATTGTTTATGAAACTTCAAATTCGGAGGTTTTCACTAAATATGCCGTTATTTCTTATACTACAAATCTCGCAAAATCCAGTACTTATGAGATTTCGAGTAAAATCTAGTTGTTTTTAACTAGATTTCCCACACAAAACAAAATCTACTTCGTAACTAGATTTCGACGAAATCTACTAAAAATCTAGTAGTACTTAATGATGCAACTATGGTTTTTTCAATATAGCACTAAAAAATACTTCCCTGCACAAGAAAAAATTACATTAAAAAAAAAAAAATACAACAAAAATTGTAAAAAAATATTAAAAAGTTTTATAAAAATTGTAAAAGAATAAAAAAGACCAATAATATTGATAAAATAAATATCGTTGATTATTAATTTAATTAATTAATTTTAAGGTAATGCAAATTTTTTAATGAATATTTATTTTGTGTTTGTATGTGTAACGAAAAAACTATTGGTCAGTTTTTTTGTTATAAAAACAAAATCTCGCTAACGTCAAAAAAGTATAACACAGTGTTACAAAATTGAATCAAATAGAAAAACCTGGGACCGGATATTATTTTTCTTGCAGGGCTTGTCAACTAAAACAAGATTCCAATAGTGAAATATACCGGACACCTCCAAAATCCAGATTTACGAGTAAAAAAAAACGGTTTTTGTACCTTTGCGCACTTATAAGCCTGTAATTTTGTTGATAATGATCGGATTTTCAATTTCAATTTTCAATCCTTTTCCACCAAATTCTACTGCTTTAATCGCGACCAAAGGACTTCAGATTGCAGCTTTGACAAGTGTAATTCGCGAACAAGATCGTAGAAATCAGCATTTGACAAAATATGCCGCTCCGTTGTTGTAGACCTGGATGGAAGGAACTTTGTTCAAAATCTTTTTCTGTTATATCGACAGATTTGCTCGTTGTCGGTAGATCATTACTTACAGGTATCGGTTTTGTAACAGTTACAACATTTGCGTACTTAATGTTTTTGCGTGTTTTAAAACTGTATTGTTTTTAAAATCACGCCGGTGACTGATTTTGAACAAAGAAAGTTCCTTCCATCCAGGTCTACAACAACGGAGCGGCATATTTTGTCAAATGTTGATTTCTACGATCTTGTTCGCGAATTACACTTGTCAAAGCTGCAATCTGAAGTCCTTTGGTCGCGATTAAAGCAGTAGAATTTGGTGGAAAAGGATTTCGTTATAACATCTGGTAGAACAAGTCACCGGACTTGGTTACTTGAAGAAAGATTTAAGACTATTTCCAATGACAGTGATCTCGTGTATTGCGTTGATGTACCGAAACTATTTTCGGCATTAAATCACAATTGTAATGCAGATGAATGGCGACTTTTTATTGATGGTTCATTTAAAAGTAAATTTTCTTATAAAAATGTATGACTTTATTTTTTATTAATTTAAGGATTGTAATGTAATATGTCGTGCGCCGACATGATTGCAAACTATGGCCATCTCGCGAGTCACATAGAAAAGGCAGCAAAAACATTTTAAATTACCAATTGGTTAAAGTTAAGGACGTTATTCTGGCACCACTGCATCTTAAACTGGGATACATGAAACAATTTGTAAAAAATTAGATGTAAACGGCGATGCTTTTTGTCATCTTTGTCATAATTTTAATTTAAATTGCACACGATTTTTATTAAATTGCAAACATTTTTTTAAATACACAGATTCAAAGTGAAAAGGAAGACATTAACAAAACGTCATATTAAAAAAAAACAATAATTTTACATGAGTAAAGCTCTCATTACAAATATTTGTTGTAAATCTAAGTTGTGTTAAGGCTAACAGTGATTTGTAATTTTAAAGAAAGTGCGTAAAAAGAATACGAAAAAATACAATATTTTTGAATGACTTAAACTCTTATTTCAATTTTTTTTTTGTGTTTAGGATAACATTGATTAATTGATTAATAACATTTTTATACATCTGAGGAGATCGAGTGGTTGCGATCGAAACATGTCATGGTCATCTGCCGGCCAGGGTTCGAGCCCGAGCCACGTCAAGAATGAAAGATTATCAATAACAATTTTAATTAATTTTCATGTTGTAAGATTCCTTTCTTCACAAAAATAATTAAATGAAAATTAAATTTCATGAACTTAAGCCTAATTAAAAATATTAAAAATTTGGATTAAAAACCATAAATAGTTCAACAAAATAACCACAATACTAATTATTGTTAAAGCTAAGACACGAGCTCTATGTGAACATTTGTCCTTCAAGTTGTGCTGAAAAAGGTCAACAGAAAAGAGAAAGACAAAGTGAAAAAACAAAAAATGTACTTGGACTTCAAGAAAAATTCTTGACGAAAGTACGAAAAAACAGAAGTAAAGGAAAAAACATGTAAAATCGATTAAAATGGATAATCATTCAGGAAAGCAAATTTCGATCTACCAAATGTTAAAATACAATTTGGTTTAAGGATTGATGTTTGACTAGTGACGTCAGCAGTCGTCGATGGCTGCGAGTGTAAGACGGCAAATCCATCTGAGGAGATCGAGTGGTTGCGATCGAAACATGTCATGGTAACCTGCCGGCCAGGGTTCGAGCCCGAGCCACGTCAAGAATGAAAGATTATCAATAACAATTTTAATTAATTTTCATGTTGCAAAATTCCTTTCTTCACAAATAATTTAATGAAAATTAAATTTCATGAACTTCAGCCTAATTAAAAATATTAAAAATTTGGATTAATAACCATGAATAGTTCAACAAAATAACCACAATACTAATTATTTTTATAAAATGTTTAAAAGTTTATTTTCATGAAAAGTTAAATAACTTAGTCAATTACTTATCTATTTTTAAACCCAAATATGCGTTGTAATCGTTAATAAACGTACTTTTTGAATAAACTCAATAGTACTATAGTTTCTTAAGAAAATAATGTATAAAAACGTCACCAAATTTGAAATGTTTTACGAAAAAACTACAAAATTTGTGTTTGCTCGACAATAACACGCAAATTTCTCCAGTTTTCTTAATCAAATTATATATCGTTTGAAAGATCTCAGTTTCTTCTTTCCAAATCTAATATGAAATTGAAAATCGGATCATTATCAACAAAATTACAAGCTTATAAGTGCGCAAAGGTACAAAACCCGGTTTTTTCACCGTAAATCCAGATTTTGGAGGTATCCGGCATATTTCACTATTGGAATCTTGTTTTACTCGACAAGCCCTACAAGAAAAATGATATCCGGTCCCAGGTTTTTTGGACTGTCTCACCGTGTAATGTAAACGCACTAGATTTCGAAGAAGATTTTAAATCAAATCTACAAGATTTCGGCCTAATGTAAATGTAGTATTAGTTCCTTGTCGGACGGGTACAATTTTACGCTTACTACGTTTGAAACAAAATATTATTTAAGATATATGTTTTTTTTATTGGCTTACTGGTGCGAATTAATATGGTGAATTTTGAAAAAACATAAAAAATAAAAACTTTTTCTCAAAGATTAAAGTCCTGTAACTCAGTGAATCTTTATCCGATCGACACAGTCTGGATATGTTCTGAAAGCGAAAAGAGATATCTATGCAAAATAAATCTTGTAATGGGTGATTTTTTAAGAGCTATAGGAAAGTTTAAAAAACACACAAAATTCAGAAAAATGCATGAGATCTTTATTTAAATCGATAGTACGGTCCATTTAATCCAATTTAATGCTTGAAGATTATTTCATACAAATATTGACCGTGACTGCGCCTCAAACGGTCCATCCGCTTAGTCCAATTTTGGCATACTCTTTCCAACATTTCGGCCGGTTTCTCATGAATGTTGTCTACCAATGCGCCAATTGAAGCGGGCATGTGTGTCTAAAGGCATTGAATCTCACGATCTAGGCGGCCAATTGACCAGTCCCGGACGTGAAATAAAATGTAAACCGAACTCGCCTCTCAATAAGTCCACTGTTAAGCGTGGTGTGTGGCATGTGGCACCGTCTTGTTGAAACCACATGTCATGCAAGTCAAGCTCTTGCATTTTGGGCAAAAAAAAGTTGGATATCATCTCACAGTAGCGCTCACCATTCACAGTTACGTTACGATTCGCATCATCTTTGGAGAAGTACGGTCCAATGATGCCACCAGCCCATAAACAGCACCAAATTGTGACTTTTTCTGGATGCATTGGTAGCTCTTGCAATGCTTCTGGCTGATCTTCACTCCAAAATCGACAATTCTGCTTATTAAGGTACCCATTGAGCCATAAATGAGCTTCGTCGCTGAACACAATTTTCGATAAAAAAGTGGATGAACTTTCTTAACAGAGCACGCATTTTGATAATAAAATTCAATAATTTGCAAGCGTTGTGCGTTTGTAAGACGATTCATGGTTAAATTATAGACCAAGCTGAAGATGTTTGACAGTAAAACAAAACACGAAACGTGTGTCAGCTGTTTAAACCAGTGTTACCAAAAAGATAATAGCTAAAAAATCACCCGAAACAATTCAGTTAAACAGTTCTCGAGATATCTCGTATATCTTGAAAACGCTTCTTGAGAAAAAAATAAATGAATGCTATATTCGTGATCAGCAGCCCCGATTTATCTTAGAAAACATCTAATTTTTGAGGTTATGCCAAAAAGTTAAAAATTTCTGAACCAGTGTAGTTCGTTTTGTTTCATCAAAGATTTTGTTAAAAAATAAATTCTGTTGGTCCTTTGAAAACAAAAACTGATGACTTCTTAGCCGGTCTCATTTATCCCACAAAATAAATACTTTTACTCCAAAATGAAAAGCTACATTTCATGTCGGCCTCAATGTAGTCACCTATTTTTTTTATTTTTTTTGTTTCCGTTTTGCATGAGCAAAAATTTAAAAAGTGCAGGAAATATTGATTTATGGGTATTCAGTCTACCGTTATGACACAAAGTTCTACGTTAACTTGTATTTGTTTCATTGTTTTTTTTTTTTTATTTCCTTTTAATGGCCTAAAGACGAGATATAAAAAGAGAGTTGTAAATGTGCGTTTGAGTGTATAAATAACAGTCTATTACTGTTTGTGTGTTCTGTGTCTATACGAATGCCATGATTTTACAACAAAAAGTAAATCAAATCATTGAAAACTATTGTTTTTTTTAGTGTAGAAAAGGAGTATAAGGCAGGAAAAAAATCCTAAAAACAGTTTAAATGTGTCAGCGTGAATCAAAAAGTCGAATTTTTGGTTTGAGATTTATTTTAACTGGAGCACTGAGGCCTCTTTTTATCACGTTTCTGTTTATAACTTTTTAATAATGTAATAAAGTTATTAGATATGCATTTTAATTAGTATAACATTTTTTAATTTGAAATTTTGATATTTAGTTAGTTAGTGAGTTCATCAAATTAAATTTTCATTAATTTATTTGACTGAAGGAAGGAATTTTTACAACATAAAATTAATTAAAATTTATTGATATTTTCTTTATGTTTGGCTTAGCTGGGTATCAAACTCGGGTTAAATTTACGTTTCGAGAATAACGACATTCTCATCATCAGAATTATTTGCAGTTCTTACCCTCTGAACCACTGCTGTGCCTGCCAGCCAACTGTCTGAATTTTTAAATACTGACTAAAAGTATGACAAGACATGATGCTGGGCAAACAGTCTGTTTAAATATTTTTTAGTTACTAATTGTTGTTTGATTAAAAAAATAGATAAGTTTTCTTTTCAAAAAACTGATTTTAAACAGTTGAAGAAATAGCTTCTACTCTATAGCAAAAGCCTGTAAATGGCCTCCGCCAAGCGTTTGTCTTTTCCTTTACGTTATGCTAATTTGGCACTTCATTCGTTAAACCAATCTAAGGGCATTCTAGGAGCCCTTAGGGTTCCTAGGAAGTAATGAGACTATATTGAAGAATATTTTTAATTTGTATTGAATATATTGTATGTCATAACGAATGTTTGGAGTTTGAAAAAATAAATTTGGACAAATGAAGCGGGACCTGCCCTACATATTACCCATCTAGGGGCATTCTTGGCGCTGCAGGTGTTAAATTTCCACCACTTCTGGGGTTGACTTCCCATGTTACGGCGCAACTATGTTTTGAGAAAATATTATGAACAAAAAATCTATTAGTTTTTCGGTCATACATTTTACCCTCCTACCACAGTGTGTCTTTTTGCAATTTTAGGTGGCCAACATTAATAATTGCCGTTCCGAAGCAGATCCCAATATTACTTAGAATTAGTGTAGGAAAATAAATAGCGTTCGGCTCACATAACCAGGAACGATATCTATTTTATGTGTTTGTGTCGACGAACACAACCCTTGATACCGTTCGTTACTATTTTCAAGAAACAGCGGGAAATTATAAAGTTTTCCGTTCTTCGTTTAAGAACAGAACAATTGTTGTGATACTGTAGACAAACATTATATTTCAATGTCCTTTAATGTTTCTTTTTTTTTACATTGATAAAGAAATGAACAAACAAAAAAATTTTTTTTAGTTGGATATGAACAGTATTATTTTTGTGTTCGAAAATGACAAACTAGGAAACATTATTCTTATACCCTCCACCTAAGTTTGTCATTCCGCGTGAAACGTTTTTTATTATTCATCTCAAACTCCATAAAGTTTATATATTCTGGCTCCTTGAGAAATTCTAAGTCGATTTAGCCATGTCCGTCTGTCTGTCCGTCTGTTGAAAACAGGCTCACTTTCGAAAAACTAAAAAGAAATTAACAACCTTGGTGCCAAATTGCTTGGGGTTATCCTAAGCACTTTGGGATTGAAATCCAGCAAAATCGGTTCAGTAGAATCACAGCTATAAATCAAAATGTGGAACACCCACCTAAAAAAATTTATAATTTTGTTACAAAAACTAACATAAATGGTGGAACAACAATCTACGGAATGATATAAGATCTTGCAAAAGCTCGTTATATTCGACTGGAAACCACACTTTGGCACGTCACAGTTTTATAGGACTAGAAATAATACTGTTAAATTTCGGGAAGATCGGTCCATACCCTAGAGGAAAGGGAACTAACACTTAACTTGTCACGTGACAGTTCTATAGTGCTAGGGACCGGTTCGAGTTCTAACACTTTATATGAAGGGGACTTGTCACTTTAAAACGGCGATGTCCTACCAGGGGGTTAATTGGCACCTCTTTGACGCTTTGTCACAGGTCACAGAAACAACCTAAATGGACATTTTCAATTTCAGTTAAAATAATGCCTATCGCAAATATTGTCCCAAATGAACCTTGTTATTAGGGCGGATCTCCTTCATTTAAAGTAATAGAACCAGGTAGAATCAATCAGTTATTACCCACACAAAATCCAGTTACATGACAAGTTGTTTGTCAATTACCTTCTGGAGTAACTACTCTTTTAGTGATTTTTAAGTGATATCTTCTGTTTTAACCTATCACAGTTCGTTCCTTTTTATTATAAAACTGCTTTCACTTATCACGGGATATGTGCCTTAAAACCAATTGATACAAATTTCCCGCAGGGTAATTTACCCTAGGCCCCATATAAACCCTGCTCTCTGAAAAAAGTTTAGTACGCCTAAAACTGTAATAAACTCTACTGTCAGAATAAAACTAAATACTTCACAGTTTTATGGGACTAAAAAATTACACTAATAAATATCGTGATGATGGGTCCATAATTTACTATAGGCCCCATATAAAGCCCACTCTGGTAAATTAAATAAATACTCCTTCTTCTTAATTTTGTGATATGCGGTCCATAATTTACTTTAGATCCCATTTTTAGCAGCCTTCTGAAACTCACTGAAAACGCAAAAACTAATTTAAACGCTGTATTGAAATTTATTTAAATTTATGTTTTATAATACCAGATATCACTCTGCAGACTTTTGGGATGATTGGTTCATAACTCACCAAGGCTCCAATATAAATTCACCTCCTAAAAATCATTTAAGTTCGGCTTAAACTGTACGAGTCGTGATATTTTACTCAAGCTATTTAAAATTGCTACAAAAAAGCATAAAACTCTCTGATTGTCGGTCAATAATTTGATATAGGTCTAAACCGCAACCAATTTTCTGTTTTTATAAAGAGAAATTTATAATAAATAGATATCATATGGATCCCACTCCTGAAATATTCGAACTGTCGGTGGAGGGTATCAAAGATTCGGCACAGCCGAATAACACTCTAACTTGTGTTAAAGGTTTTACTACACAAACACTATTAGCGTTTGTGTTTTCCACAAATCAACCAAACCGAACACTAAGGAGCGATATTTACAGCAATATTGTTACAAAAAGTTAGCCTCAGTTTGTACACTGCGTACAACGAGCTGCTTACTAGAATGCCGATTAAGCTTAGCAGCTTGTTGGCACAGAGTGAACTCATAACAAACTTTTCTCCATCTGCCAACTTTTAATAAATCAACTCTAAGTTTTTATGATGCCACACTGTATTAGTCAAAAATGCAACGCGTTTTGCACTTATCATCGCTGAACTTGTCATTTTTTGTTTTATTGTTTTTAAAATTAAAATAAATTAAGTAAAAGTAAATTAAAAAAAAAAAACAGTTAACTAAAAAAAACCAACAAAATTGTTTGACATAAAACGGCTGTTTTTAACAAGTTGGCAAACGTTTGACAGCTCGTTAACAAGAGTTTAGCAAATTGTTAGCCTGAGTTTGTTTAGTGTATTATGAATTAACTTTTAGCTAGCTTTATGCCAAATTTTCATTATTTTCGAACACAGCTTAGAATACATATACACAAATTTACATAATAAATTGTTTCTCACCATGAGAAATAAATTCCCAGATTCTATTTTGTTAAATATTTAAGTGCTTTCATCATATCCCTCTGAGTATAAAACTATTTCAAAACCTTAAAAAGTTTAATTAAACAGCATTATTCAATTGTTTCTTTTAAAACTGCTCTTAAAGCACGTTCACCAAAAAGGACACCTTCATAATCATAAGTTTAACTTAAGAACTCAAAAGGGACCAGCTACTTCTGGTATTGTTGAAAGTATTTACTTTTATTTAAATGAGTTTTAAGTTGCGTTTTATTTATCATTACGAAATTTAAATGAGTTTTAGAGCTCTGACCCAATTCGCAGTTGTAACTTTGTCCTGTATAATAATCGTTGCTTTGCACCTTCTTAAACATTTTAATTGTAATTGCTAAAAAGTTTCTTTGCTGCGGCTATGCCAAAAGAATTGACATGCAAATGAATTTTTTTTTTTTTTTTTTGTTCAAAAGCAAAGTTTTGTGATTAGTTTAAAAGGAGTTTTTAAGAGGATACACGTTAAATCTGAAAACTAGTTGGTTTAGTATAAATAAAGGTGTTTACCTTTGTAAGACAAACAAAAGACCAGTCATTTAACCAAATTGTTTTCTTTGGTGACTTTTTTCCACAAACAAAACACAAAACCAAATATTTAAATAGAAGTTGCTTTAACTCCCCAGCATATCCTGTGAATTCACGAAAATTTATCTTATTTTCAAATGATTTTTTATTGCCTTTTTCCCGTCTCGTTTAACTTTTCCATTTATATGACAATACAATGTATTTCAATAAACTCTGTCATCGTATCATGGGACGCATGACTGATATTTATTTTCTTTAATAAAAATTGATTTATGGTTTTTCTGTTCGTTTTATCAACAATTTAAATGTTGGCATTCAGTGGATACAAACGAATAATAAAAAAGTTTCCCTTATAAGCAATTTTATATTTTTTTTTAAACAATATGTTTAATTTTTAAAACAAATGTCTTTAACATGTGTAGAAGTTTTTTTTCATTTCCTTTATCAAGCAATAATTTTATTTGGCGAAAACTTTTTCAATGTCCTGATTTTTTCGAAATTTTTTTTTTTTTTTTGAGAAGCGGGGATAACAGATGCTTGCATAATTTTTTTAATAACTTTATTTTTTATTTTAATATCTGTCATCGTTTCCTAAAAACTGTGTTTAAAGTATTGTGTAAAATGATTTAAAATTAAATAAATGATTGCCATATTTTCCATTTTACTTTGGGGTTTCTACGCAGAAAAAAATTTCCCGGGCATTGCAAGGAAATGTTTTTTCCGAACATTTTATCAAGCGAAATTTGGAAAAGATTTTTAGAGACTTGTAACAATGTATTTTTTTTTTATTGAATCTTTCTTGTCGAAAATTACAATATGTATTCAAAGCTTAATCCTGATTCTTATTTGTTAGCCGTTACCAATGTAACCGCTAATTAATTGCATTCAAGTGTGAGAAAAGCCTGCTAGGCTCAAAGTGTCGGATCTTTTCAGCCTCCGGTGACCTTCGAACTTTATTAGATCCCGAGCGAGGTAGTTGGGATGGGCCATTAGTTTATCTATGTATATCACTGAATACTTTTTAATTTCTTCCTGGATTGTAGCGATGTTAAGATCTCTGTGGATAATGTCATTACGTATATACCATGGGGCGCAGACAATTTGCCGTAATATCCTAGACTGTCATCTTTGTAATTTCTGGATGTTTGATGCGCATGCAGTACCCCTAATTGGATGTCATATGGCCATATTGGTTTTATGATAGACTTATAAGAGTATAAGAGAACTTTGTTGTCTAAGGATAAGTTTGAGTTTCGACCGATTAGCCAATGGTGATACGATACCGAAAACGATACTAAAACAGAAATTGCGGTGATATTGAATTTGAATTCAAATTTTAGCTGCCACCCGGGGTACCCGTGAACTTTAATGTATTAAAAATCAATATTTTTATGACATAAAAATAAATTTTTATTGTTTTAAAAGTGTATTGAATTATATTTATGTAAAAATAAGATTTTTTAACTTTGTATTGCATAACGGCTAAAATTTTAAATTTTTTATACAGGACAGTATTTTTTAGTATAACAGTTAATTAGACTTCCCCGTGTTATAATAATAACGCTTAGGAAACTTAGCTTAAGTAATTGTATGATACAGAATTTAGTTCATTGAATTGTTTGAGCAGTTAAAACGTGTTTGTGTTATCCCCTAAAGTGTGTTGTATTGCATTGTATTGGGTACCGTTGTACCCGGGTGCGCATGTTGCGCTTGTTAAAGTTTAAGAAAATTTTTTTGATCTAGAATCTGAATTCGCTTTCTTATAAGTTAAATTACGACGATCCAGAAGCTTGTGTAAACATTTTAATTCTTAATACATTTTTTTCATGTAAATATGTGGGTACCATGGTATCCGGGTATTAACACAAGGGTTGATGAAGCCAAATCTTGTTTTGAAACATTATTTAAAACTCACAGATAATTAAATTGTAGACAGCATCAGTTTTTTTTTTCACAAGTCTAAACATTAGAAAGTTCGTTTTATTATAAGTTGAGGTGGTATAAAACAAACTGATATTTATCTAAAACCGAAACGTCAAATAATAAAAAAATAAATTCAGAATTATTTTATTAACACTTTTTTTCAATGAAAAACATGGCAGTCCACGGCCAACATTATCAAAACTTATGCCAAGTTTATATTTGTGAAAAACGTCATTAATTTTGTTGTTAACAAAAGCAAAAACGTCCACCAAAATATTTTGGTTTTTTAATTACTACTATCCCCTCTTTTCTACATATTATGAACGATTTACTTCTTTTTGTTTAACAACTGATAAAACAAACGTTTTAATTTATATCAAAATTACATTTTTATGCTGCACTGTGAACGTTGCCTGCAAGAGTCAACTTCGCCTACACATAAATCAGCTGATATTTGTTTTTTGCAAAATCCTAATATGCAGTTTATTGCTTTCATATGTTCTTAATCGAACTTCATTAACAAAAACATTATTTGTGTTAGAGCAAAGGATTATTTCTGGCCAAGGTTTTGGGTCATACCCGTTCGGATACAGCCCTAAAAATACAGTTTCATTATTGATCTTTTACATTTTCTATATAATTTGACTGAATTTAAGTTGATATAAATACATAAATGAATTTAAAATGGTCGTGACTTTTAAAAGGCTAACAGAATTCTATGGTACAGATCAACTTTTAATAGTGTCTAGGAAATTAAAAAGTCAAGAAAATTAGAAACCCTGTATATTCATATATACATATAATCTCTTTCATACTAAATGTTTTATGTCCTTCTTTTCCAACTTATTGAAGGCTTTGATTTATATTTCTTTTAAGGATGTGTTATTGTCAAATTGTTAAAAAGGAATATGATGTATTTAATTTTATGTTAAGAAGAGAATAATAAATATTTTGTCTTTTATATACTTACATATATATATACTTACAAACTGGGAAAATATTTAAAAAGGAAAAAATTTCAGCTTAAGGATTTTAGTGATTCAAAAATACAAATTTTTTAAAAAAAAATTTCAAAAAATGTTTTTATATATACAAAAAATGATGCAAATCTAACTTACGAAGCGAAACAAAATATTTTGTACAAACCAAAAATCTTTATGAATTTCCAACAAAAAACATAATTTAAAATTCTTCTTCATTTTTTGTTATCCCACAAAAAGGCTGTGCTTGCTTTTTTTCAGTTAACAGAAAAATGTTGTTGCACTTACCAAAATTGTAACTTGCAAGTATTTGCTCATATAAATTCTCTTGTAAAAAGGAGTCAGCATTATAACTAAGACAAAAGCTTGTAGCACCGACAAGGATGTGTTACACTTAATTGGCTTAATATAGAGGGTAACTTGTAGTTAAAAAATATAATTTTCAAAAATAATTTAATGCTGGTGCAAATTTTTATATCCAATAAATTTAACAATATGACGAAGACTTGGGGGTGGTGGTTTAGAAATATATGTGGCAATCTCCAGTTTTATTCTATATTTTTATTAATTGTTAGGCAAAGTGTTTGGAAAGTAGCTAAAAAGCAATACATGAATGAACTAAGAAGGAAAACTTCAACAACAAATAATATGTTAACATACATAGTTAGAAATGAGATTTATCACTTAAACACAAAGCTTCGATAAAAGTGCTCTTCTTCGGCCAGTTTCAAATAAGCCTTATCATTAAAAACCCTACTCAAACGATGGTCGTTTGGCTTTAAAGCCGGGCACCTGGCGTTTTAACATAATTCGGGTACGCTGAATCCAATTGTGCTAACCGTTTTTTGGGTTAGCCGTTGTTTACGAGATATACCGTTACACGAATTTTATTAAACCGCCATATTTGTATGGTTGCAATATTGCGTTTTATGAAATTCTTAAAAAAATTTAAATTTGCCGACTTTTGTGAATAAAATCAAAAGTTGCTAACAGATTTAAATCAATAATGGCTTGTGTTCAGTGCATCTTCGTTATGTGTCTAAACGAATTTTTGATGAATTTTAAAAAACAAAAATTTTAAAATGTTGCTAAAGGCCATTTTAGACTATAATACTTTGTGTTAAGACATGTCAAAAACTTACATATAATTCATAATGTATGATAGTGAAAAAACATTTTGTAATGAAATGTCAAAAAATACGTAAAGAAATTTGGCAGTCGTATGGTTCTCTCTATTTTTTGAAATTCTTTTTAACGATAAGATTTTTCATTTTATCAAAATTGTATTTTTACAAAAGCACAAGAAGAAAATCATGGATGTAAACTTGAAATTTTGGGTGCGTTCGTAAATGCATTACTGCGCTGCATCAGTAATTTCAAATGGTTATATATTTATCAGTAAAGTAAAGGTGGACCAAAAAATTTTGAAATTTTAATTTCAAAAGATTTTGTTATTCGTGCTTAATTCCCAGTTTTTATTCTTGATAAAAACACTTGAAATTTATTGTTGATGGGATAAGCTATTCCTATGCATTTCACTGGTTGCTTAGGCCAGATCATCAGGAAACTTCATCCATAAAGATTTTAGAAAAACTAAAGATATTAAACCAAATAAAACTGTTAAACGTATAAGACTTATAGCAACAGTTTTACTTGTAACAATATCAAAGCTTTAACAAAACACATCAACAATAAAAAAAGTGGGTTTATCTCATCTTACATTCCCCCTAAAATTTGGAAATATTGCTTTTCTGATGCAGCGCAGTGATGCATTAACGAATGCACCCTTTGATCACAAATACACAGAAAAAATTATTGGCAGTTTTTTTTCAATTAATAGTGATTTTTGAATTTTAAAATAAATTTGATTACGTTCTTAATTGATTGAATTAAAAAAAAATATTTTTTTTCAATTAAAATTTTACTTGATTTTAAGCTTAATTTTAATTATAAGTTAAATTGAATCAAACAACCGAGTTGTTTGAATTGAACACTTTGTAGCTTTCTCCTTGCTTTTCCCCCTCATCAACAGTTTACGAAAAATGTTACAAGTGCAACCAACATCTTTATAAATTTATTGCCTTTGCCCTTACATGTACATACTAGTGCTCTTCAGATTTCACTATCGATATATCGATATTACTATCGACTGAATGTTTGTACTTGTGCAGAAAAACTTTAATTATTTTAAGTCCGTTGTTTTTATCACTTTTTTGAATGTATGAGACTGTACATATGTATATATGCACGTTATTTTAGATGGCAGTTATTTAAAAATTGATAAGTACCTTTCTGAAGGAACCGAAGTAACAGGGACTATAAGAAATTCCATTGCAACTTCAAAAAAATTTTCTAAATTCTATACCCAAAAAAGGGATCAATCTAGCGGACTTATCCTCTAATGGTCGTTCATTGTTTTGTCTTATGCTTGCAATTGCATTTGGATTTGCAGTTTTTTACAACATTACAAAAACATTTGCCATTCAATCCCTATATAAACATGTCCCAATTTCGACTTAAAGACCTTTAATTAGCAGTAAAAAGCACACCATACCACTTGCCATTCTTGTTGTTTGTATTCATTGCTGTAATTCAGCGCGAATTAATAAGAGCAAGTAAAAATTTGCGGCAAAAAACTGTGTGTATATAGCTGGTGTTAGAAGTCTCCATAGCTGTATTTTAAATAATAAAAATATCGATATTTTTATTTTTCCTATCGATATCTGAAGACTATCGATATTATCGATAGTTTCCCAGCACTAGTAAATACACACAAACACACATGTTTTTGTCATCAAAAAGAACAATCGCGTCGCGTGCAAAAAAAAAACTACCAACAAGTAAAAAATTAACTGAGATTTGTTATAGACGAATTACAATTATGACCACCACCAATATCAATAATGAGCCTACATACACATGTATATTATGCGTAAAATAAAATATCGCCTTGTGGCTGACCACATTGTTGACGGTGGTTATGGTCGCAATCGAAATTTGGTGTTTTTTTTCTTTATTTGTTAATTCTTGAATTATTCTTGGCGTCATTTCATGTTGTGCGTTTAAAGTGAATAGGTGACAAAAAGAACAGCCAAATTACACAACAAAAACAGTTTTTTGTTTTCAATCTTGAATACCCTGAAGAATCAGAGTTATTCTACAATTTTATACAAAGTTGTATGTATGAAATTCCTTTGTCAAAATAATCTTCCAAAATGTGTACAAATAAGCATGAGCTGTTACAATTAAACAAATAAAACAAGTTATTTTTAAACCATATTAAAATAAAACATATATATATATAATATAATATTTTAATTTTGCTTCATTTAACCATCAACTGAATTGATTTAAAAAACTTATTTAATTAACAATTTGTTTGATTGCATAATTTGCCTAATTGAATTTAGATTATATTTCAAATACACTGTTTAATTTATTCAATAAAAAATTTAATCGATTTAATGCAAAAATTCAATCACTGTTTTAATCAATACAATTATTAAAATAATTAATTAAAAAATTAATCTGTATTGTAATCAATTGCGTTAGTAATTCATTCAATTAAAATATTGATTTTTTTAATTAACTTGTTAATTCATTCAATTAAAATATTGTTTAATATTAATAATTTTTTCAATTATTTTTGTAATTAAAATGTAAAAACTTTTTAATTGGAAAAAAATCCTTGTTTTCCAATTTTTGCAAATTTGAGTAATTGGTATAATCATATCGGTGATAGGTGCAAAATTAAACAATTTTTTGCTTGTTTCAATTATTTTGATGATCAAAACCTTTTTTACTTTTTTCTGTTTATGCACTATTATTTTTTCTAATAAAAAATTGCAAAACGATAAAAAAAATATAAAATTTCAAGTGAATTCTTTTAAAATTTAAATAATTCACAAATATTTGTTGTAAAAAATCGTTAAATACGGTACACAGACGAAAAAAAAAATAAAAATATATGATTGTTTCAACTTTTCCACCCTAGGAGAAAATAAAAAATACAGCTGTTGAATAATTTGCCGCCCACATCAAAATAAAAATTATTAAATATTAAAGAAATATTTAAAATAAAGAAAAAATATGTCTGAAGACCAAAGTGCAAGTTTAAATGTGAAAGTAAGTGCATAATTCGTCAGCTAACAATGTTCCAATGCTTAATAAAATGTTTTTTCGTCTTTATTTTGTAATCTAAAGTGGAGCTCACAAATCACAAAGATTTTACTTTTTATTTGAACTGTGATAGTGTAGAAGCAAAATGTATTGAAACAAATTTTTTCTTTGATTTCTTGACAATCAGACCAAAAATCTTTTAATTTTGTAAGACCAAAAGTCTTAAGACTTAAGAATTTTGTTTTTGCCAAGAAAAAAAAATATGTTTTTAAAACGAATGCGTGTCTTAGAGAAAAGTTCCCTTTTGCTTAAAGGTACTTTTATTGCGGAATTTCGGTGTTATTTGTAATTTCAATAAATTTAACAGTTTTTGAGTTAAGCGAATATATAATGTGCAACCTCCTCCATTTTCGAAATAACGGTATATCTAGAAAACAAGAGCTAACCTAAAACAATGGTTAGAACCATTGGATTCAGCGTACCCGAATTATGTTCAAACGTAAAATGGTTTACTTAATCGAAGAACAAAGGCCAACAAGTTAAAAGCGACAGCAAATCGGCGTCTTCTTCAATATTTAGCGCTACAGCAACAATATTCTCTTTCTTAGGCCCATTCCTTTGTCTGGTTGATGAACATGAATCGAGAAGGCTAAAATTAGAACGAAAAATATCAATAGCTGCACTTGTGCACTAGGCAGTTATGTTGACCGGAAAATAAGCAGAACGTCTCTATGAACATCGCTAACAAATGTTGCAATAGATAAACTCACTGTTAATTGTGGGTTTTTTAATAAAAATTTTAGTATTTGTAATTCTCATTCACTCTGCAGTTTTATTTGCATAACATCTTTAGCTTTTCTAAAGTTTTTTGGAAAAGGCTTCCTGATGATCCGGCCTAAGCAACCAGTGAAATGTGTATAGTAGGCACGTACGGTGGCGTTCCGTTGGGCATCGTTTAGTTACTGAGTATTCGATCTGGCAGAGAAGATAATAAACGGGTTTCGGTTATAGGTTGTTAGTATCTATATCTACGATCGAAACTATGCCGAGTACGGAGCATTCGGTGCGCCCCGTACTTGGCTGTACACACGACTAACTACTTCGACTAGTTGGGCCGAGCCCTTCGGAGACAGGAGGATCTTGCAACCTCGGGTGCTCGGCTAACTGCGGCCTCGCATAGGTCGGTGGCTGACGGTTGTCTGGCCATGGTGCGACTAACTACGGTCTTAAATGCTAAAAATTACTTCAAAATACTTCGGACACTAAGTGATTTCGGAGGCCTTGGCGTTCGGCTAACTACGCTTCTGGTTAATCAGGTTCGGTTAAATACGGTTCGGTTAAATACTGGTAGAATACTGCGGGTACCATGCTAAATACGGTTCTGGTTTATCAGGTTCGGTTAAATACTGGTAGAATACTTCGGGGACCATACTAAATACGGTTCTGGTTTATCAGGTTCGGTTAAATACGGTTGGTATTAAGTCGGCTACCGAATGGAATTCGGCGGTACCGGCGGTCGGCTTAATACGACTAACTACGGGTTGAGTGCTGGTTCGTATTCACTACTGGTAAGAATACGTGGACTACTGGTTTAACTACTCGGGCACCAACGGAATGCGAGAGCGTGGTGTACGACTAAATACTGGTTCGGTTTTACTCGGGCACCTACGGAATTCGAGAGCGAGGTGTTCGGGTAAATACGACTAACTACTGGTTTAACTACTCGGCACCAACGGAATGCGAGAGCGTGGTGTACGACTAAATACTGGTTCGGTTTTACTCGGGCACCTACGGAATTCGAAAGCGAGGTGTTCGGGTAAATACGACTTACTACTGGTTTTACCTACTCGGGCACCAACGGAATGCGAGAGCGTGGTGTACGACTAAATACTGGTTCGGTTTAACTCGGGCACCAACGGAATTCGAGAGCGAGGTGTTCGGATAAAACGACTAACTACGGGTTAAACTACTCGGACACCAACGGAATTCGAGAGCGAGGTGTTCGGCTAATATACGATTAAATACTGGTTCGGTTTACTCTGGCACCAACGGAATTCGAGAACGTGGTGAAAAATTTCTAAACAATTTCAAAAGATTTTGTTATTCGTGCTTATTTCCCAGTTTTTATTCTCGATAAAAACACTTGAAATTTATTGTTGATGGGATAAGCTATTCCCATGCGCATTTCACTGGTTGCTTAGGCCAGATCATCAGGAAACTTCATCCATAAAGATTTTAGAAAAACTAAAGATATTAAACCAAATAAAACTGTTAAACGTATAAGACTTATAGCAACAGTTCTACTTGTAATAATATCAAAGTTTAAACAAAACACATCAACAATAAACAGTGGATTTATCTCATCTTACATTCCCCACTACAATTAGTTGAAATTCTCTAAACATTAATTGTAGTTGTAAGTAGGTTAAAAAAAAAAATTTTTCAACTAATTGTAGTGGGGAATGTAAGATGAGATAAGCCCACTGTTTATTGTTGATGTGTTTTGTTTAAACTTTGATATTATTACAAGTAGAACTGTTGCTATAAGTCCATTTGGTCCATAGTATATTTTCTTTGATTTTTTTACATTTATTTAAAAAAAATAAGTTTTAACTAGTTTAATTTATAAAAATGGTCATTGCATGATAATAAAAATGCTTTTTCGTTTAGTTTTGCAAATAAACTTGCTACAAATGGAGCATTTTATGTCAGACTTAGGCTTACGGCAACTAAATATTTCACGCTTTATATCCCCTGAGTTAGAGGTATTATTATTCGGAGACACCACTAGAACTATGCATGATGATCGCATTCAGTGAATAACTGTGCTGAGAACTCTTGTTTAGGTAATATAGTCCGTTTCATCAAATATTCCTTAGCCAGGGAAAGTGCTAGTTGCCGCAAAGACTCAGATCTTTTGCGATTCCGATCAGCTGGAGCCCATGAAACGTCGATTTTAGAAAATAGTATGAACGCAATCAAAGCGAATATATCTATTATGTTTGCAAATACAAGATTTGGCTATCGATTTGCTTTGCGCTTTATGCTGTAGGAACTAACCATTTGATGAGCCACCTTAAACCCCTACATATGTAAGTTTCTTTCCTTAAGTTTTTTACCAACTCAAAAGTCTTAAAACAATGAACGTGTTGCCCTTGGTTCTTTTCAGGCTGTGCATTTCTTGGCTTACCATATTTTCCATATATAGCCTAACTTAGAGTTCACCGATTACCAAAATTTCAAATCATATTTTTTTGGTGTTAATGGCATAAACTGTCGAAGGGAACATCACCCCCTGATTGCAACAAGTTGATCACCAATGGTGACATTTTTGTGACAATTATATAATATTGAAAGAAGTTGGTGAAAACGGTCCCACAGTTCACGAATAGGAGCAAATTTTTATCATACACGCATTTTTCGTCGACTCAAAACATCATGGCATTATTAGTCATATGAAATTTATCTTCAGACATTATTTTATTTTAAGCAATAAAAAACGGACTAACAGAGTTAACTGCAGCTTGGACGGGTTCCCATTCAGTATCTGTTTCAGAAGAACTTGTTTCGCCATTTTCTGAAATATAATCCATTTCCGAGTCTGAAATATCGGATTCACTTTCAACATTGAGTAAAACACGTCTGAACTATAAAAAAAAAAACTCACAAACTAAACAAAGCAGTTTAGCTTTACAACAAAAATCAAAAATTGGGTTTCCCACGATTGTCTTTTACATATTAAATCTATATTGATTAAAAAAGGCGTAACCCATACTTGATTTTTACATAAGCTGTTTATATGGACCAAATAGTCCATTAACCTAACATTCGTAAGTTTTTTCTGACCTAACAGCAGGGTTAAAATAATACGTTTTTTTTATATAATTTTATAATATTCGGAGTGTTCAGGAAATCGAAAAAGTAAAAGGCAAGAATTTTAAACGTCGTTTTTGAATAGATTTCCGTGATAAAAAAATTTTAAGACAAATATTTCTCTACTAAACAGAATTTTATCACAAAAATTTTCAAAATTAGATTAGAAGTGAATTTAAAGCCACTTCCATATTCTTGCGTTTTGCGTTTTCTATTTCCAGATCACCCCTGATTTTGAATTTATTCTACATGATACTCATCGAAAATGAAGCTCTTAATTTTTTACATCTACCACAGCTAAACAAATTTTCGTTTTGTTTTTGTAGTTTAATTTAACTTGGCGCATAATGAGCCAAAATTTTTTGATTCGATTAAAAATTGATTAATTCGGCTCAAAACATATCATTTGTAGAATTCACGTTTCTGTTTTTGTGATATATTGTCCTTCTTGAAAGATATTGCAAGCAAAAAACTAACTTGGTCTGGCCAGGCCTATAGGGTAATTGAATAGACTTGTACATAAAAATGTAAACTATCTTTTTCTTGATATTTTGTTTTAATCGAAAAATGACCAGACCAAGAGGGTAATTCTAGGATTAAAAATTTTGAAAGTAGCTTAAAGCTGACCTACCAAAAATTCTTGATATTGCAATTACAAATAAAATCCATTTTTATTTCATATAAATTTTAAAAATTTTACTCACCTGTTATTACACGCGTACAATTGATATTTTTCGGATAATCATTCGGATATTCAGGACTATAAAGTTCATTCTTTTCAGGATCACCCTCAATAAACATACGACACCTTTCATTTTGTTCATCTTCCGATGCAGCCTGTCTCGAATGGCGATGTAAAAGTGCTGGTCTTTTCAACTGATTATAATGATATTGATGATGTGCATGTAAAGCTGAATATGTTGCAGGTGCTCTAATTTGCAGTGATGATGACGATGTGCTGCTGGTACTGGTTGTGACTGAAGTTGAAGTTGGTATTTGTAGATGATGATAAGTTTCATTGGAGTATTTGTTGATTTCCTTAGGGCTTAAATTACTAACACTATCAGTACTGGTGCCAATGTTGTTGTTGTTGTTTCTAAAATTACGACTGCCGCTGCTGCTGCTTATGTTTTCAGTTGTGCCTCTTGACGGCAAGGAATTAACTTGTGCTGCATCTAATGCTGTTGTTGTTCCATTTTCTATACTTGTGCTCAAATGCTGTTTTTGTTTTTGTTGATCATTTTCTGTTGCTATTGTAGTTGTATTTATTGTTCCATATCTGTTGCTGTGATTAAGGCTAAATGTATTTGTTGTCTTTTGTTTATTGCTGCTGTTGCTATGGTTCATGTTGTTGCTGATATTTGTGAAATCTTTATTACTATTTTTACTTCTATTCGAAGTGCTGTTACTGCTTCCATTGCCATTGTGTTGTTGTCTTTGTTGGAGCTTCAAATCAATACTGACATTCCAATACTTTGTATTTTTATCAATATTTTTCCTTTTGTTGCCCTTGTTACCATAATCAGGTTGTTTTGTCTTCGACATTGTGACTACCCGAACAAAGGATTCTGGTGCTGGCCCGATTCTTAGCATTTTTCGTGGCACAACAGAACTACTATTATCAGCGACATAATAAGTTGACGTCGTTTTAGTAGTCTTTGAAGTTGTTGCCTCATCTTCTAGTTCTATGCTGTTATCGAATGTGTAAAAAATACCTTCTGCTTCTTCTTTACTCTCTCTTTTCGCTGGTTCTACTATTTTTGTTACAATTGTTGTAGGATATAGATTTGGTTGTTTAGACATTTGTATTTGTTCAGGTGCAGGGGAAGTTGATGTCATTGTTTTTGCTTGTATTGTTGGTGCAATTATAGTGTTACTCGCTGTTGTTGCAGTTGATTGTGCTTGTATTGTGGCAATTGTGGTTATTGTTTCATGCTCAAATGTTCGATAACTGTTCACATTATTTTGTTTATACTGATTATCTGTTTTTCTTGGTGTTGGTATGATTATTTTAGATGTTTCTGGTGGTTGTGGTAGTGGGGGCGAAGGCGATGGCAGCAACGGTGATATTGTTGATACTGTTGCTGTTGCTAATGTTCTACTACTTGTTCTATTTGCTATTTTTCTATTTAACTGTAAAAATTCAGTCATTTCACTTTGATAAGCGTAGTTGTTATTGTATAATTTTGTATATTTTTTATTTGTGGTTGTTGTTGACATCTCAGGTGATACTGAAAGTAAAAGAATGGGAACTATTTTACCACGTTTAAGTTAATTATCTAAAAAGTTAAGAGCTCTATTATTGTTTGTTCAATTTGGTTTTCTTGAAATTGGAAATAAATTGTTTTGGAAAATAATAATTGGAATCTCAAGATGCAAAATGAGTTCAATAGCAGAACCGATTCCCACCGATCCATGTGACCAACTTTTAAGACATTGCAGAATTTGTTTTTTTTTTTGCAGAGTTTTGTACTGTACCCATGTTCTGTAACGTTTGTAATAACTTCTCGTATCGAAAAGATGTAAAACAAAATATTGCATCGTCTCGAAAAGTAAGAAAAAAAGTGTGTCTGTAATTAGTGTCGAAATCTATCAAAAGAGATTATGTCGTTACGTTAAAAATGTCATAACATTGCACTCGAAGCCGATGTTACATTGCAGACGTTGAGAACGTCTGTAGCACATATCGTTGGCAGCTACCAAAATTTACTAAAATTGAAAATTTTTCAACGACGGCGGCGAAAATACAACCGTCGGCTATACGAAATAATGTAAAGTGCGACTTTAATGTTTGTTGTTTGCCAGCCCAATAAAAAATTTTATAATTTTGCGAAGCACTAATGGTACATTTAACAAAATAAGCGCACAATTATGCGCTACGCAATAAGACATAGAAATGCAGTAAAGTAAGTGAAAAAACTCTCAACAACTTTTATAAAAAAAAAAAACATTTCAAGTGCTACGGCACTCCTTTACTACGAAGCAGGTTTGTAAGGGAGAATACTAAAAAATAACTGTATCAAAACATTCAGTGTGTAAATATGATCGTTACATCCAACAATGTTTATGTGCGCTAAATAATGCGCTTTATGTGGCAAAAATGTATTGCTTCAAAGTGGGAACTCGCCATATAAAATTCATGTCTTCCGTATGCGCAATGGTAAGCGCAACTCTTATGTTTCTCCCTTACAAACCTGCTTCGTTGGAAGCTCCATTTTTTACTGGGAGCGAGCTTTGAAAACATTCGTATATTTTATAAAAATGTTTAAAGCAAAATAATTAAACAATAAAAAAATGTGCCAAGAACAAAGTATTATTATTCTTTGTATTTTGCATTTCTAATTGTTTTTTAGTGGTAAAATTTTTTTCTCGCCCCATTTTTATTCGTGAGTTTATTCGACAGTTCAAAGCGGGAACTTTTCGCACACACTTTTGCTGTAAACTGGCGAGTAATTTCCTTACGTGACAGCTTGTTCCCGCCAAAAAAAAAGTTACACACAGAAAAAGAACTGGTAGTTTCATTATATGGCATTTTTGCTTCATTTCACATATTTCAATCGAAAAGTTTCTCGACGCGATTGTTACAAAACATGTGCACTGGTCAATAAAGTTTTATTAAATCCTTATTTTTTGTCTTTCACAGATTTGATTTGGTTTTTTTGGTGGAAATTTCGTATACATTTTTACTTTAATATATATGTATCTCTAAAAAAAAGCCAGAAGAGTGTTTCTTTAATATGTCCTTAATAATTTAAGCTTTATTTATAAGATTTCAAAATAAGTTCCTTTAAATATCATACAGGTTCTTTATCCTTGAATTCATATATTATTTTTGCTTTGATGGAAGTGAGTGCTAACCCTGCAAATAAAATTGGACCACCTGACCCATTTTGATAAAATGGACTACTCCATGGACTAGTCCGATGTAATGCAAGCATGGACCATGCCATTGTTAAAAAGTGTTTGTAGTGAGACGACATGTCTTCGTTTTTTAACGACATGCTTTCGTGTTTAAACGACTTCAAAACTAATCCTCTTGAGTATACCATGGAGTAGTTTTAAAACTACTCCTTACTGGTCCAAAGGTGGGTTATATACCATGGAGTAGTTTTAAAACTACTCCTTAGTGGTCCAAAGGTGGGTTATATGGTCCTCTCCTAGGACATCGTAATGTTAAATAGACCAGGTTTTTTCCATACGTTTGGGTTATTTGTGGACTAGTCCTGGTCCCTTGTGGACTACTCTTTACACGCGTGTTTGGACTGGTCCTATTATTTGCAGGGAAGAATTGTGCAAAGATATTTTCACTTCTAAACATGCCAGTGTTGCCAAAACTTGGTGACCAAAAATGGCTAAATTTACGGCAAAAAATGGCTAAAAAATGGCTTAAAAATGGGCTAAAAAATGGCTAAAAGCTCTTTTAAATAAAAACACATTAAAATTAAATTACAAAACCGAAATAATTCATTTAAAGTTGTTAACGATGAAATTGTGAGTTCAGATCAATTTGTTAAATAAGAATAAACGTAAATTAATATTAAAAAATTAAATCATCGAAAAATTCGATGTCGTTATTATTTATCTCATAGGAATCACTCACTCATTAGTTTCAAATAATCATAAGCTTTAAATAATTTGAAGGTAAATCATAATCACGACAACATTTACCCAACCTTTTGAGTCCAGATCTACAATAAAAAACAAGTAAGAAAGTATAGTGGTTAAACCCGACTTTATGATTTTATCAAATAATCTCTAAATTGCGACCTGTACTTTGCGCACAAGGTTTACATGGACAGCCAGCCAGCCGGACAAACATCGTTAATTCGACTCAGAAACTGATTTTGTATACGTAAATGTGGGCTAAGGACCAATATTTTAAGGTGTTACAGACATCAGCACAAACACATAGTACTCCACTATTGTGGTGGTGGTAAAAATATTTACCTAATTGATAAAATCGAATTTACGGTTGCTTAATGTAACCTATTTCTCAAATTACTTTTAACGATGTTTACTTGGCTAAACACCCTCTCTACTTCAGCATTAGACCATGGAAGTGAGAGCAACTTTATAGTCAATTCTGAAATTTCTAAAACAATTTTGTTACCGCCTGCATCCCTTAATTGAAATACTTGCAACCAGAAAGAAACAGCGATGTTTGTTCCTTTATTTTGAAAGATGTTTCAGCGTCATAGTTTATAGCGATTTTCAACATTTGTAAAAGTTGTGATTTAAATTAAAGGCGTTTTAATTGTTTAAAATGTTTATTTTACTTTTATAAATTTTTATAATAAAATAAAAATTATTTTTTTAAAAGAAAAACGGCAAAAAAATGTATGGCTAAGCAAGTTGAAAAATGGCTAAAAAAATGGCTAATGGCTAAACTCATTTTTAATGGCTAAACAGGGTGAAAAATGGCTAAATCCAGCCACTAAATAGCTAAATTGGCAACACTGAAACATGCTAACTTGAGGTATTTTTACTTAACACTTAATAAATTTTTTGACAAAAAAAATACACAAAAAAGCGAAGCGACATAAAAAACAACATTTAGCAATACTGTAAAGACTTTTTGAAAATTAACTTAATTTTTTATTTAAAAAAAATCATTGTAGAATATAATTAAAAGTCTATTAAAAGCTGTTTGATCCAGTTAGCGTTATGCAAAATCAAACAAATGTTTAGGAAAAATTGTGGTTACGTGAGGGGCGCAAAATATTTGTTAAGTGTGATAGTTTAAGTATTTTAATAATAGAACTTTTAAGTAAAACTAAGTTACTTAACTAGCTCCACACATTCAAGCATAGGAACTTAGTATTTTTTTTTAAGAACAATGGACAAAGGAGCACTTAACGTAAAACTAAATCAGCACAGGAAGCCAACAATCTACCAGGCAATCAGCAAAGGAATCTTTACAAACGAAACAAACGTATAAAAATTATATACGAAATAATATAAATGGAATATATTTAGATTTACTGCACACAAACACGTCTCTTGAACACTAACACATTGATGAAGATGTCCAGCAAGCATTTTCTAAATAGTTAATCTATTTAGAAAGTGATTAAAATGTAATGTAAAATTTTATTGAACTATTTATAATACCACTTTGTCTTTTCATTTACGAAAATATATAATACTTAATAATAAAATTTCAAAAAGATTGTTTTCATTTAGGATAATAACTTGCAATTTCAGGATATTTAACAAAAAAATTTATTAAAAGACATATTTGTTTTAAAACTATATTATCTATACAGTAGCGGTTAGTTAACAATATGTTAATTTATTGAACTTGTTTACATTGGCCGTTAATTTTTTATGGCCTTATTCATAAAAATAAAACTGATTTATAAAAGGTTTAATAAACAAATTTTCAGAGTAAATTCGTTTCATAAACCTCTTATAAACCTGTTTTACTTTCAGGAATAAGAGGATTAGTTTTCAAATTATTAAATTGAATTTTTATCTACAAGATTTTGTTAGTCGTGCTTAATTCCGAATTTTTATTCTTGATAAAAACACTGAAATTTATTGTTGAAGGGATATGCGCATAGGAATGCATTTCACTGGTTGCTTAGGCCAGATCATCAGGAAACTTTATCCAAAGATTTTAGAAAAACTTAAGATATTAAACAAATAAATAAAAATAAACCGAATAAGAATTATAAGCAACAGTTTTTCTTGTAACAATATCAAAGCTAAAACAATAAGAACAACAATAAACAGTGGGTATATCTTTTCTTACATTCCCCACTACAATTGGGTGGAATTCTTTCAACAAACAAAAACAACCTGCTTTTAATCTACAAGATTTTGTCGTGCTTAATTCCCAATTTCTATATCGAATTTTGCAAAAGAAATACTACGAGAAGAGGAGAGAAGTTAACTTCCAATTTTTGTAGAGTTTTAGACGGCAGTCTACACCATTTAATTGTGGAAAAGTGCACGCATGAAGAACTTTTGCTTATTACTTTAAACACAAAGTCGCATTTAAATTATCCCTTCTTTATATAAAATTATTTATCGTCACCTCATTACTAGTTTGACCCAACGACCATTTAAAAAAAAACAAGTTAGAGTGCTATATTCGGCTGTGCCGAATCTTTGATACCCTCCACCGACACTTCGTATGTTTTAGGACTAATATCTGTATGATGTCTATTTATTATTATAATCTTTGTAAAAACAGACATCTGCATTAAAATTTGTTGCGGTTTAGACCTATATAAAATTATTGATCGACAATCAGAATCAATTTTAAAAAGTTTGAGTAGAATATCAGTTTAAGCTGAACTTGAATCATTTTCAAGAGAACAAATTATATAAAAGCCATGGTAAGCTATGAACCAATCATCCCAAATTCTGCAGAACGATTTCTGGTATTAAAAAACATAAATTTCAATACAGGGATGCAATTAGTTTAAGCGTTTGCAGTAAATTTCAGACGGCTGCTAAAATGGAATCTAAGGAAAATTATGGACCGTATATCACAAAATTGCATAACATTTTTTCTGGCCATATGAAGCTAAACTGGAAGAAAGTTTACCGCGTATTTAATTATTTTACCAGAGTGGGCTTTATATGAGGCCTATGGTAAGCTATGCACCGATCTTTACCAAATTTCACAGTGTCATTTCTAGTTCCATAAAACTGTGGTGTATCAAATTTTGTTATGATAGCGTTATTTTTTACGTTTTTAGGCGTGTAAGCTGTTTTCCGGGAGTAAGGTTTATATGGGGCCTAGGGTAAATTATGAACTGATCTTCACGAAATTTCACTGTCTAATTTCTAGTCCTGTAAAATTTATATGTTCCAAATTTTGTTATGATAGCATTATTTTTTACGTATTTAGGTTTACTAAGCTGTTTTCCGGGAGTAAGGTTTATATGGGGCCTATGGTAAATGATGGACCGTTCTTCACAAAATTTTAAAGTCTTATTTCTCGTTCAATAAAACTGTGATGTACCAAATTTTGTTATGATAGCATTCTTTTTTACGTTTTTAGGCGTACTAAGCTGTTTTCCGGGAGTAAGGTTTATATGGGGCCTATGGTAAATTATGGACCGATATTCACGAAATTTCACAGTCTTATTTTTAGTTCCAAAAAATTTTGATGTACCAAATTTTGTTATGATAGCATTATTTTTTACGGATTAAGGCGTACTAAACTGTTTTCTGGAAGTAGGTTTTATATGGGGCCTATGGTAAATTATGGACCGATCTTCACGAAACTTAACAGTTTCATTTCTAGTCCTATTTAACTGTGACGTGCAAAAATTTGTTATTATAGCATTGTTAGTTAGGGTTTTAGGCTTACTATACTGTTTTCCGGGAGTAGGGCTTATATGCGGCCTAGGGTAAATCATTGACGGATCTTCAAGATATTTTACAGCGTGATTTCCAGTTAAATAAAACGAACTGTTGCGAAATCTTATATCATTCTGTGCATTTTTCCACCATTTATTTTATATATACCCTCTTCACAACTAATTGTGGTGGAGGGTATAAAAATAGTTAGGCATATTATATTTTGTATCCGTAACTTGTTTCACGAAATGTTTATGGTTTCTGAGATAATAAGCATTAACTTTGCTCCATATCAACTACTTTAAAGTTTTTTGCGTAATGTTTTGCTCTACACGCCACTTTGTGGCAAATGCAAAATGTCAACAACTCAATACACAGCAGTAAGTTAACGTATGCAGCATAAGTAGTTTCTTTTTATAATTAAACTAGCTCCGCTCCGGCTTCGCTCGGTACTTGATTACTAATGATCGATGGAGCCGTTTTCTTTCTTTAAAAACCTAAGTTGGACCATGGCGATCATTTTAAAGAAACAATCGTCCAAATCGGTCAAATAAATAGAAAAAATGGGCTTAAAAGTAGGCGTGGTAAATTTTTCTTTCGATGAAAAGTAAGAAAGTATAGTCGGTCAAGCCCCACCATATGAAACCCTACACCACAGTATTTAAGAACCCATCATGCTTATGTGTCCATGTAAATATGGATTTATCTATGTTTATTAACTTCATGAAAATCGGTTTGAAAGTTTGTGAGAGGCAGATATTGCCCCCTGCCTCCCCTTGTAGTCCTATGTTTTAAAAACTGTATAGCTAATGTGTCCCTATAGATATGGATCTATCTATGTTTTAAATTTCATTAAAATCGGTTTGAGAGGAAGAAATGTCCCCCTATCTTCCCTCGTGGTCCTATAATTCGGCCCATTTTCAATGTGCCAATAAGAACCTATGACCCAAAGTTTATCAAATTATCTCCAAAATTGCGACCTTTAATTTACGCACAAGTTTACATGGACAGGCAGCCTGCCAGCCAGCCGGACGGACATCGTTAGTTCGACTCAGAAAGTGATTCTGAGTAGATCGGCATACTTTAAGGTGGGTCTAGTTACTAGACTCTAGTACCACTATTTTAAGGCGTTACACACATCAGCACAAATGCATAATACCTTCTCCACTATTGTGTTGTGGGTATAATTAGTGAAATCGATGGAGCTGTTTTCTGATTTCAGGTAAATCACAAAAAGTGGGCGTAGAAGTGGGCAGGGCAAAATGTTCTTTCCGTATGAACCTAAGTTGAACCATGGCGATCATTTTAAAGAAATAATCGTCCAAATCGGTCAAGCCGTTCTCAAGTTATGCGATCAGCAACACACAACATTTAATTTTTATTATATAGATTTAGAAAAGTGGCGTATGTGTCACAAAACAATAATTTTCACTTTCCTTGTAAAAACTTCGCTTACTTTTTCAAAGTAAATAACTTCTTTTACTAATTATATAGTAGCTTTTTTCTTTGACTACTTACACAACAACTTCTATAACAATTTTTCCTGGATGTATGTAGTTAAAAAAAATAATGACTTACTTTTGAATGCCTCAAGGATGTCCCAGCTTTTGTAGAATTGTAAGTAGTGCTTCTATGTTTTTCTGGTTACTCAACACATTATTTTGTAGGCGAAGTTTTTACTGGGTTTAAAGTTCGTTCATGAATGTTCACAACAATTTACATTTTACTTCAAAACACGCAGAGGCTAAGATACAACGAAATCCTTCCGGGTATAGTTTCATAAAACTTAATACAAAACTTCATTTTCGATTTTCTCCACTAGGACTTTTTTTATATGATGATGAGCTGACGATATTATACTATTGTAGTTATATATAAACTGCCTGTTAAGATCATCCAGCGGCATTAAGGAATTTAGTTGCAGTGTATACGTGGATATCAAATTTGATAGATCTCTTGAGAATGCAGCTGTCGAGAAATCCTATCTGGTACTATCTGGATTAAGAAACCCCATGAACTGACAGTTGATGGGGGCCCTAAGCCTTAAGTCTAAAAAAGAGGTGACGGTCTAATTTTCTACCTTGGGGTAAAGTTCGTCTGCTGGCGAATCCCCCTAGGTGCTGTTGCTATTCCAAAGTTGCTGTTGACTTACAACCGCAGCGGAGGTTAGAAATCTCCAGCTCCTAAGCAAAGAGGAGTTGTAGAATTCTTTTGCAATATACAGAAATGGAAAAGATTTTCATGAGCAATTTGAGTGCATTTTACGTCAAAAATATATGCTTGTTTGAGAGCTGGAGCTATCTGACCTTTGCTCCTTTTGGAAATATGCCAGCAGCATCTTTTGAGTAGCCAGGAATTATCCTCCCATAGGCCGAAATCTGCCACAAGTGGTGAGAAATAAGGCTTTGAGTAAACCATACCGCAAAGGCAAGGCAATCTGATCGGCCGCGTAAGCTTTCTTTAAATCTTTCAATTTCGTATTTTTGCCGAATTTCAGGTTCTGACTGCACCTTTACTTCCCTGAAGATTTCTCCAGAAGGTAAAATATCCTACAAACCCCCGGGTAAACCGTTTTATTCACCCAAATTGCTGTGAGTGATTGCGTTGAGAAATTCTTCACAATCTTCCGCACAACTATCAAATGTGACGAAGTAGTGACACTTTGGTAGTCAATCGAGAATCACTATACCAATTGCTTGATGGGAGTTTAAGTATTAAATATAAAAGGATTCGGAATAAATATGAGTGTAGTTGTATGCTAAAGTATGCATTTTAAACAGAAATGTTTATAAATGTGTTTTCTCTTTAATTCATGTGTTTAAGGGGTATTAAAAGCATTTAGTTAGATACGGATTTTTCTTTTTGTTATTTTTTTTTTTTTTTTGCTATTTTCTTTCATTTTTCTTTCTACCATCTATGGGGAATTGTTTCAATTGTGTTTGTGTTGTTTTTTTCCTCTCATTTTCATATTGTTATTTTTGCATTTTGTATTGTTGTTTTATTGTTGCTCCCTGTGAAATCTTCAAATTTATTTGTTGTTTTAATCTTTTTAAATGGTCACCCTTGGGATGATTGTTGAATATCGTTTGTTCGTATTGTTATTCATTTTATTGCATCTTTCTCTACACCAACAATTTTCTAATATACATTCTGACATTTTCTAAGTTTCTAATCATTTCTTTTCTTACATATTTAACTTTGTATTTTCACATACATTCCAATTGTGTATTAGAGCAAGTGTTTATAAAAATTAAGTCTTTTTATGTTTTGTTTCGTTAAGAAAAATTTATCTCTTTGTAAATTTGTTTAGCTTCGAGGAAATTGTATTAAAAATTTTTGCTTTGTATTTTTGTAGCTGTGTTAAATGGTATGAAATTATATTTTTTAAAGTTTTTTACTTGGATTAATGGATTTTGTGGTTTTTGTTAGATTTTTTTTTTAGTTATAATTTCTTAATTTTATTTTAGATTGATTTTGTGGTTTTGATAGATATTTAGACACGTATTGGCGGACAGAGATTAAAAGTTTTTCGATTATTTTGTTAATTTAAAAACGTTAAATTTTTTTTAATGCAAGTTCTATCTAGAAACTAAAATTTTAAATGCAAAATCTAGAAAAAATTATTTTTTTTTAAATTTTTATTTTTTTAAATATTATTCAATGTACCCAATAAAAAATGGCGCTTCTAACGAAGCAGGTTTGTAAGTGAGAAACATAAGGGTTTCGCTTAACATTGCGCTTACAGAAGACATGCATTTTATATGGCGAGTTCCCACTTTGAAGCAATACATTTTTGGCACATAAAGCGCATTATTTAGCGCACATAAACATTGTTGGATGTAACGATCATATTTACACACTGAATGTTTTGATACAGTTATTTTTTAGTATTCTCCTTTACAAACCTGCTTCGTAGTAAGGGAATGCCGTAGCACTTGAAATGTTATTTTTTTTATAAAAGTTGTTGAGAGTTCTTTCACTTACTTTCATGCATTTCTGTATGTCTTATTGCGTAGCGCGTAATTGTGCGCTTATTTTTTTTAATGTACCTTTAGTGCTTCGCAAAATTATAAAATTTTTTATTGGGTATTAAAAAAAGTTTTTCGTATTCATCCAGGTGGATTTAAAACTTCAAAGCTCCCGTGTCCATAACTGTCTTTTATAATTTAGGCCGTTTTTGCCTTCCCAAAATATTCCATAAAAAGTAACACTTAACATATGATAAATATTGACTCTTTCTCTGCAGTTTAAGACAGCTCATATTTTATTTATAACAACATTTTTTGTTAAGGCCATAAGTTCCAAGTTGACTTAACGACGCGTGTACGACCATAGAAAATCCTTGACGATGCGAAGGCAATCTTGCAAGCAAATTGTTGACGACTTTTTCACACAAGTGTTTGGAAAATCGATTTCGCTGCGACATTAGCGCTCACATGTCGTAGGCTATCATTTCGGCGTCACAGTCGCTGACGATCATTTCGGCGTCACAGTCGTTGACGATCATATTATGTCGTTTTGTCGTCAATGAGGTTTGAAACATGACAAAATGAATGCAATGGCCGCTTATGGTGTCCTAAATAAAGTCTAATTGAAGACAAGAGAGCGACAATTGCAAGCATTTTGTCGTCAATATGGTTTAAAGCATGGCAATGGTCGTTCAAAAAATTATTATTTAAGTCTATATAAAGAAAATATCTCCAAAAAGTCGTAAATACAATTTTAAACACTACTAAATAAACGTTTTTTAACTTAAGCTGTCATCATGAATTTTACATAGTTGACTATTTCTAAAATGTTCTGAGGTCGTCGTTGAAGAGAATTGCGTCTATGACCATTTTGCCAACTTGGTATTGAAATACAGAATACTTGGGAGTATATTTTAAAACAAATACAAAATACGTATTTCTGTTTCAAATACAAGTACTCGAAAAACTAGCCAACCCTGAGTATACGGGAGTAATATGTGAAATAAGCCTATTTATCATGTGTATTTTGGACAACTTGAAACTGGCGATCTCGATTCACATAATAATATGTATTCTTTACAACAGAACAAATTTAAGAATGCCGAATAAGCGGCTTTGTTCATTGAGAGTAGGGAAGCAATAATTACCAGACGTTTTAGAGCTCTTACATTTATTTAAACGCAAAAAACTTGGAGCCACTAAGCCAATAAGTCTTAAAGACGATACAAATCTTCTGAAACTATATTTCAGCTTGACGTTTCCCCTTTTTTTAAAGGCTTACAAATTGCAGACGTGCGTACATATTGTTTCATCATAAAAATGCTCAGATTAAACTTTTTTAATGGATGAATGAAAGCTTTGCCTTTCGTAAAAGACAGATGGGCGATTCTATTCTGACGGGTGCAACATTTATACGCTTTAAACGTCTTTTACTAATAGAAAGAAACACATTTGCAATTAAGTTATTTTTAGAAGGGATAACATTTTTTTATATACTATTGTTATCTATTTACAAGAATTTATATGAAACGATCAAATATCCACGAGTGCATGACGGGTGCAACCAAATTGGCCAACTTTCATAAGATTATTATTGTATTATTCTTTTTTTATTGTGAAAGATGAGATATCAGACGATGATAATCAAATCAAACATCGTAGAGAAATAGAATCCAATACAGTATTTTTCGTTTAGCTGCACATTCAAGTTTGCACGAAAATTCGTGCAGGTACGCAAAATATTCTCTTATGCAGTATTCACTTAGCAGCATAAATAATGCTGCTAAGGGAAATCACTTACCCTTATGTAAAATTTTTTTCTTATTACAAAAATAGATTTAGTCATGCATTCATTATTTTCAACAAATTTTTTTAACACAGTTTTAAATTTAATATTAATATATCGTCATCTTAAAGACCTAATAACCTATCTGCAAAAATTTCAAAATTGAGATCATAACGCATATGTGTGCAAAATTTTGAACATGTAATATTACAAATGACAAAGTTTTTGTACCTAGAGGACCATTACGCACATGAAAAGAGAAAAAAATCATCAAAAATCACGATAAAAGTTTAAATTAGTTGCATAGTTTAATTTAAACCTGCGATCGGCAACCTAAACTATTACATTTTGCGATTGTTTGCGTTGTATGAGTTTTAAATATGTTGTTGTTAATGTTGTTAAAATCTCTTCAATGTGTGTGCACACGAACGTAATAAAATAGTAAAAAAGAGAATAGTAGAGAAAAGAGAAACGATTTTGCCGATCGCAGATTTAAACAAACATTAAGTACTCTTTTTTTACTTAAACCAGTAAAAGAAACTATAACTTTTATTATTTAATGTATATAATAATATTCATATGTATTTCATATTCATACTAATTAGTACTGCAGATAGGTTATTTGGTTTCAGATTTTTACATTTCCAAATAACAAATAGCATAAGCTGTGTTTAGAAAAACAAAATTTTTCTCAACCGATATATATTTCTGGTTTCATTTTAATCAAAATGTGTAATTTTCGTTTCAATATTGTAAATAGTTTCAATTTTGTTACGTTTTTCCCCTCTCCTGTAAACTTTTGAAAACTGCAGATAGGTTATTTCGTCTTTAGAGTGCTATATTCAGCTGTGCCGAATTATTGACACCCTTCACCGACAGTTTGAATATTGAATATAGCTGCCATTTCAACTATATTTTCAATTTAAATTTTTTGTCTTTCTTTTTCATAAAATAGCGATATGATTCATTATTTTTTTTTTTATGAGGCACTTAAAAATAATATTTTGTATTAAAAATAAACATTGCTGACCAAAACTCGAATGCTGTTATCCAAAATATGCACTTAAGCAAAATGCACGTACACGACTTATGCAAAAAATGCAGGTAAGTGAAATTCAGCTAAACGAAAAATACTGTAATAAGAAATTTGCTCTTTAAGCCAAATCTATGAATCTTAATGATTCGAAGTGCACAACAAATTTATATTTAAGCTTACGTCTAAAAAAAAATATATTATTATCAAATATAGATATTTTACTTTAAATTGGCATCAAAAAAGTGTCAAATAGTGTGATTTGAAAATTTATGTTAAAAGTTGTCTAGAATAGAATAGAATCGCCCAGATATTATGCATTAAACACATTCACCACAGCAGGTTACACGAACACAAGACTACAAATGCTGCTGGGTGCAATTATAGTCGTGTAGTCAGCTACTGAATTATGTTGAAGACGGCAGCTGCAATTGAAAAAAATATAAACAGCTGTTTTTTTACCGTCTGTTTATATTTTAATGGTGCCACTATCACTTTTTTTACTTTGATTAAATGAAAAACATGCATTATTGAAGACTTTCATACAAACTTAATTTAAGATTATAAATACATATATAAATACTTATGTATAATCAGTGGTTAAATTGCTTGCTTTAAAATAGCAACAGCACCGAAATTTTTGCTTTGTTTACATTTTTTGCTGCAAATTAAAAAACTGTATTTTTCAATGCCTTTTATTACTTTGATAGAGAGTAAGCAAAAGCAAAAAAGCAAAAGCAGAAAAAGAGAGAGTAAATAATTTTTTTAGTCTCGCTATGTGTATGTTCTTTGCTTAATCAGCCAGCAACGCAAAAACTTAAGTAAAGGCGCCCGTACACGACATGTATTTGTCATCTGACATGTCAAATTTTCAAGTCACATGTAATTGTTCATGTCTGTCAAAATTGCTGTTTTACATAGGGTTAATAATATTCGGTCACAAACGTACATGTAATTTGCTTCTGACATTGTCTCTGTTTTTTTCGCATTGTTATTGCAGAAACCAAAGTAGTTCTCGGTTTCAAAATAGCTTGCTGCCGCCACGAAAATATTTATTTGCGCCGTAAAATAATTTAGCCATCTTAACATTTTTTCTTTTATTTTAAAGATACCAATTTAGAATTTTATAATTAACAGTTTTTATGTATATATTTACATAAATTCTATTCAATGTTGAGATGAGCATACATATCTTGGTATTGTAAAGTATTAACTTAAGCCGGCTAATGATTCCGTCAATAGTTGACGCCGCTGCCAGTTTCTTCCCGGCATAGATTTCTGATGTCAGATGGTTTGTCAGAAGAAAATAGAGCACGCTCTAATTGAAATTTTGTCAGATGACTTTGCGTCTGACTTTTACAGAAGCAAAGTTAAAAAGGTAACACACGACATGTATGTGTTTTGCAGTGGGAAATTTGACATGTCAGATGACAAAAACATGTCGTCTATATGCTCCTTAAGTAATAAATTTTGTTCATGTTTTTTTTTTGCTTTTCATGCGCTTAAAGTCAGCAAGTCAACTTCTTTGCTGTTGCTGGCTGGCACTTCATACATATATTTTGAATTTCTTAGTATTTTTGCAGAGAGAATTGTTTAAAGATCATTACCGTTAGATGTTTTTTTTGCGAACAAACTAATTTTTGTTCTTTTATTTAGTGAGTTACGCAAAACCATATTTTTAGGTACCTATCTATTTCTTTAATGTTTTTAACAAATAGAAACTGGGAATTATTTCCTTCCGAAGGTAACTTTATATTATATTCAACATTTTTAATTTTTCGAATTTATTCTATGAGCTAAATTTCAGTTATGTATTTTATAAAGCTTTTTTGTAATAGTTCTATTCCTACAATTTTTCAGAAATGACTTTATACACTACCAGACTATTATATTGTATTTTCTTTTTACATTTTACCTTAGCCTTCCGTTGGAAAGCAACACTATCCAGTGAGACACAAAGAATGCTGACGACGGCCGTAGCGGGCCAGAAAATGCATTACATTCTGCTGGTGTCTAATAATTGTAAATTTTTCTGTACATTCAATATACCTCATTGCTTTTACATATAGCTTGGTCCAAGGTATATTTATAGCAGGTAGCCGCGAAATTACAACAATTGTACAATAAAACAAACAACAGGGCTTTTTATTGTTGTTTTGCGATACGAACTGTCAAACAGCAAAGGGGTTGAAAAGAGACAAAAAAACTTGTTTACTATACAACATTTGACAGTTTGTATCGCAAAAAAAGCAAATAAATAATAACCAGCTGGCTTTCCGAGACTACCAGCTATAAATATACTTTGGCTTGGTCATTATCAAAATCAAAATAATTTTCAATTATTCTTCGATAATTCATATGTAGTTCTCAGTTCTTACTGTCAAAGATTTTTTCAAAACTAATTACTGCAACAGCAAGCAACAGCAATCAAGTCAAAAAATGTTTAAACAGCCAGCCAAGCAACTACATAAAAAAACAAAAACATATTACTTACAGCAACAGCATTTTTTTTAGTGGTTGCTTGGCTGAATGTTTAAACTTTAAGCTGAGAACATACACATAGTGATAGTAAATAAATTATTTACTCTCTCTTTTTCTGCTTTTGCTTTTTGTTTTTACTGTGTTCTTTTTCTCAAGTTAAGTTAAGCAATTGCAAAAGCATTAAAAATAGTCAAGCATTTTTAAACACTGTTTATAATACATTTTATAACGTAAAAACAATTGAATTTATTATAAAACATAATAAATATTATAATTTTGTTGTTTTTGAAAGTAATAAACAATATAATTGTAACAGCGTATTAAATAAATAAATACATATAAACAGCATTAAAAGTAAAAAAAAAATTCCGTAAACGTGCGTGGCATAGGTCTTAAAAGTTTCAGAACACTTTGGGTACGTACGTTATTGCATGAAAACTATTCATCAATGCTGAAGTGATGCAAAATGTTATTGCTGATGCGTAATTTCCAGTTGCAGTTGTGATGCTGATACTTTTTTACTGCACAACAGCTGTGCAAAGTGTGAAATGCAAAAGTTTAATAAGCAAACATAAAATAATAATAAAAATGTTATCAACAATAACGATGTCAAATTTTATTTAAAATATTGAACCAAAAACTGACAGTTTTCTTATAAATGACAAGAAAAAGCATCACAAAAAAAAATTAAATGATTTCTGCTGTATTCATAAAAAAAAAAATAAGTTTGAAATGTGTTTTGAAGCAAAACTTTCATAAAAATTTTTCTTAAAATACAATTCAAAAGACTATGTATAGGTAAGAATACTTCAAACTTTTATACACCATATTTTTAGTAACTCCATCATATAGAATTTTATATTTATAAAGCTTTAAAAAATTTTATTTTGGAAAATTTCTCAATTTATATGTAAGTTTGAGTAAAAATTTGTATGTAGTAATAATTTATGTACTTGTTACATATTTAATTATTGTAATATGTAGATAATTACTTAAGTGTTCCGCAAGGCCGAAAACCCGCAATAAATAAAGTTCATTAAGGAAATATCTAGGGTTAAATAAATAAATATCGACATAATTTAAAGATAAAGCCAATTTTGTAAAAAATGTCAGCCACGGAGTATGAATATATAAAATTACGTCCTAATTGGTAAATCTATATGCTTTAAACTCCATGTAAAACACATTTTGAAGCATTTTCCAATGATTCCCATATTTTATAAATTCATTTTTTACCTTAATAGATATGGATAAAGTGTTTTGAAAGTTTTACGACCTATAACTCCTTAGCTAGGAGCGTTGGCGCGAACAACATGTTCCTAGAGAGCTTCTTTCAAGAATACTAAAAAATTATATAAATATCAATTTGGTGCTAAGCCGAGTTAATATTCTTGTTTTAAGCCGATTCTTTTGTGTTAAACAAAAAAAAAAAAAAAAATTTTTTTAAGCACTCATTCTTAGAAATAGAAATTAGTTTAATTTGACTTCAACGACAAAATAAGCACAGACAACAACCTGCAGCCATGTAGCTGTGTCGTCGTGAAAATAACCATTTTCATATACATACATCGCTTATTTGCTGCAAGACCGGCATAACTGAAAAAAATCCATTTCGAGATAAACGCGTTTAAAGTTTTTGATTTGCTCTAACTTCTTAGAAAAGAAGAAGACAGACTCTCTTCAAACTGGGAAAGTATAAAAGATATAAATATGAATTTAATACACAATATAAAGAAAAACAAAGCGAACAATTCTGCATCTCTAACTCCAAAATTTCATTTTTTGAGTTATACCGGTCTTGCAGCAAATGAGCGACATGTATTCTATTTTTGACATATTGAAGTCGGTAGCTTGCTGTCTCGAATGTGTTTAAAGCAGTGTTCGAAAATAAACAGTACATTATTTAGCGTTCGGCTCACACACCGAAGAACGATATCTATTTTTTTAGTGTTTGTGTAAACATACACAAACCTTAATACCGTTCGTAACTATTTTCAAGAAAGAACCGAACATTATATAATGTTCGGTTCTTCGTTAAAAAACAGAAGAATTGTAGTGATTTTTTTTTTGTTCTATAATGTTTTTTTCGTGTGTGTATTTTGTTTTTGTAAAAAATGTTTGGTTTTTTTTTTTATCAGCAAAAAGCGACGAACATTAACGAGCCGAACCGAACACATTGAAGTTCGTGGATTTTCAAAAAAAAAACCGAACGGAATTTAATGTTCTCATCATTTGTTGAGTATGATGAAAACAGCATTATTTTTGTGTTCGAAAGATGACAAACAGGGAAACGTTATTTTTTTTAATGAATTTCTACACAAACACTATTAGCGTTTGTGTTTTCCACAAATCTACCGAACCGAACATTAAAGAACGATATTTAGTGTTTCTTTTCGAACACTGGTTTAAAGCATTACTTTTTCAAAAAAATTTCATAAGCAATTCTACTAAAAACCATGTAAACTTATTGTTGATTGCAAGTTACAATTCTAATATTATAAAATAAACTAAAAAAAAGGAAATTTATAGCAAAAACGTTAAAAAATCTTTTTAAAAAAATTCTTTTTTTTTCGAAATACTCATGTATATTCCATTTCAAAAATAAAACTACATACTTGAATTCCTTACAATTTAAAGAAAAATTTAACCTTTTCTTATTGCAGTCCTACAAGAATTCCAAATATTTTTTTCATGTGAATACAATTCCATATTTTCATCCTCAAGTTGATTTTATGTTAAACATAATACGAATTTATGACTAGATTTGTTTTTTCTTGTCTGTATTCTTGTTGCTTCCCATTCCATCTACAAATTCTCTGCGCACTGAAATTGTGCTTCGGAAAATGTGTTAAATCTCTAAAGTGTTTTAAGCTCGATTTGGTAAATATGGTTACGTTATTGGCGTATGTGTATTATTCATCAGGATGGTGAAGCACATGATTATTATTTTAATAATAGTGATAATCATGTTAATAATGATGTAAAACACTCAGTGGTATAATAATATTCTAGCAAAAAAAAAAAAAAAAAAAAAAAATCCAAGACACATGTGGATTTGTTAAAGCAACAAATTTATAAACCAAAAAGAATTCAAGCACGTCCTTAAAGTTAAGTAAAACAAAAGTAAAAACAAAGCTGGTCCTTTTGGCATTTTCTTCGAATTATTGTATATGAATGCATAAACAAGAGTTTGATATGTACGTATGTAGACGTATGTACTTATGCAGAAATATTCATACCGAGTAGATTTCAAGTGTGCCTGAAAATCACTCATGAGATTTGCCTAAACGAAAAATCTGAGGTAAAGATTGATTAAAGTGATTAACGTAATAATTCAAGTAAATATAGCGATTAAATAAAAAAAACTTCTGTAATCGGATTTGAGTTTTCGTGGGCAAATATTTAGTCATTAATTACAGTTTTCAGGTTAACAATTTAACGGAAAAAATTATGATAATTAGGAAATGCTAAGAACAAAAAATGTTTTTGATTGTAACTTAGAGAATTTTTTAGTAGCAGCAACTCACCGAACTTTCAAGCAAGATGACGGCGAATATGGTTTCTGTTTAAACATTGATGGTTTTTAAAGCTTAAATATGGCGTTTTGGCATAAATTGTACAAGAAGGAGACATTTAGTCTTCTTTTTCCAAACTGAAGGCAGTTTAAAGCCAAAAATTTAATATCTAACATATTCTTCTAGATACTGTACAAAATCAAATTCCTTTTGTTCGATATGATGGAGGAAAATTTCAAAAAATTGGACAACAATTTAAAGGGCAATTCTTGATATTTAAAGCAAACCAGTGAGCAAAATTACAGATTAAAAGAATTTTTTAAACCAGCACTTTCACTATCGATTTACTCTTGGCTTCTATACGTTAACACATATTCGTTTGTGACAGCGACCAATTTTAATGACTGGCATGTGTGTTTAAACAGAGTCGTGAAGGCCTCTACTGTAAACAAAGATTCAAAATTGGCTGAATTTGTTTCTGAATATAAAAGATAAGATCTTCTCGCAGATTCAAACTTTTGGCAGACAGATGGAAGAATTGCACAGCAAGACAGCTTGTATGAAACTATAATTTTTTTAATAAAGTGAGTTTTTGAAAAAAAAAATAAAATAAAAAATGAAAATATGTACATATTATGGCCCAATTAGAAGGTCTGATCGAAACGCCTGATTTTCTACAGAGTTGTGTTTTTTAGAATAATACGTAGGCATAAATGGGCAAAATGTCTAAAGTTGTTTACATTTTTTAACGCCATTGTGTTTTTTTTTTTTTAATTTTTTACTTTTTTAATATGATTTTTTATTTCAAACAAGTAAGAAAGTATAGTCGGTCAAGCCCGACCATATGATACCCTACACCACAGTATTTAAAAACACATCATGCTTATGTGTCCATGTAAATATGGATTTATCTATGTTTATAAACTTCATGAAAATCGGTTTGAAAGTTTGTGAGTGGACCTCCCCTTGTGGTCCTATTTTTTAAAAACTGTATAGCTAATGTGTCCCTAAAGATATGGATCTATCTATGTTTTAAATTTTATTAAGATCGGTTTGATAGTTTCTGAGAGGAAGAAATTTCCCCCTATCTTCCCTAAGATGAGATAAACCCACTGTTTATTGTTGATGTGTTTTGTTTAAACTTTGATATTATTACAAGTAGAACTGTTGCTATAATTCTTATACGTTTAACAGTTTTATTTGGTTAAATATCTTTAGTTTTTCTAAAATCTTTATGGATGAAGTTTCCTGATGATCTGGCCTAAGCAACCAGTGAAATACGCATAGGAATAGCTTATCCCATCAACAATAAATTTCAAGTGTTTTTGTCAAGAATAAAAACTGGGAACTAAGCACGAATAACAAAATCTTTTTAAATTAAAATTTTGTATTCCCAAAAATTGAAATTACTTTTTGATTTTTGGCTTTTCTTAAATCTTTGGAAAAGGTTTCCTGATGATCTGCCCTAAACAACCAGTGAAATGCGCATAGAAGCTAGCTTTCCCTCAACAATAAATTTCAGTGTATTTATCAAATATGAAAAATTGAGAATTTAGCACGTCATACAAAAATCTTAAGATTATTTTGTTTGTAGTATGATTTGGACATGGCACTTTCGGCATGAAATGGTAAATACATTGGCGCTGCTGAATCACAACGGAGGAGGAAATGATAAATGTTCTCAATTCTGTCTGCCTCTTAGTTTTTTATATTTATTTATATTTTACAAAATTTTAAATCCCAGACAGCAAATACTGGTTGTATGTTGCAAAATGTAAAATTGCAATTTTACGAAAATTTTGATTGAAAATTTTTCATTCAACAAAAAATACAGGAAAAATTCAAAACACATATTTCTTGACAGCTGACAACTTTTTGACATTTTAACCATTTGTATACACAAACAAAACGCATGTTGTTTTTTCTATTGTTGCATTGTTAAAATGTTCAAATTTACAAAAATCATTCCATCCGTCCTAAAATCGAACCGTAGCGCTATTAATAGTACCGTAGTATAGATTTTTTTGAATCATATACAGAAAGATTTATTCAAGTACGGATTTTCAATCTCGAAATATTTAACTTAGCCATAGTTAGTCCCGAATTTGTACATGAAATTTAGATTGATTTAAGTTAAACCAAGATTGAATCAAACTCAAAAGGCGCTGGATTTAAGTATTATAAAGTTGATTCAACCAAAATTTAAATTAGAAGTAGAAATTTATTATGATTGATTTACTTGCCCGTTTTACACCTTACAAATTTTCCATTATAAAACACCAGCATCATTCCCGATATGGATTTTTAATTTAACTTCATGTGCATATATAACAAAATAAAAATAAACTAAATGAGAACTTTTGTTTTCAATTCTACTTTATTTACACAAGGTAGACTCATTTGGGAGTGTATACATGCTGCTCTATAAATGGAACCGAATTGTCGAAATTGTCTTCATATAAAACAAAAAAAAAAAAAAAATAACGCACACATGTAAAATTTTTTTCAGCTGTAATCAGCTGACAAACATATCGGCCAACGAGCTTACCTTGTGTAAATAAACCTTGGTTTATACACATAACAAGCAAATCGTTTTTTAAATACTTGTGTGGTGTTGTTGAAGTGTCTACAAAAATCTTTGATAATAGAAACAACAACAAACAAGAAGAAAAACATACATTATTTTCATGTTTAAAAAGTGAAATAAGTAGCAAATGTTGTCATTTAGTTTATATTTAGTTAAATATGTACATTAGGGATATGACTTTTGCATTTTTTTAATATGCATGGCCGTACATGATGAGAAATGCCAAAAAAAAAATAAAAACTGCGTTTTTAGTTTTTCATTTTATTAGAAAAAAAGTCCCGCACCGACTAAGATTAAAGTTTACATGTAAATTCTTAAAGACAAGCATAACCACCACTGGTTTCTCGCTTACGTTCTCTGATTTGTTTTGCTTTTTGTTCTGCTGTGTGACTGCAAAGTAACGGTAAATTCCAGATTCCAATATTTGTGCAGAACGAGCCATTTAATAAAATAAAAAACTAAAAACGCAGTTATTATTTTCTTGCCATTTCTCACCATGTACGGCCATGCGCAATATATGTTACAAAAAAGTCATACCCCTAATGTACACACATTTTTAACGTAGAACCCAAGTCGGGTATGGTGCTGGTGTACTGTAATTGAAATTCTGTAAGGTGTAAAAAGGGCAAGTAAGGTGTAAAACAGGTAATATTCTTCTTCTGTCTCTGGATCTCTGGAGTAAGTGTTTTAGGGTAGAATCAATCTTATTTCACTTTCGGATTATTTTAAGTGCGAACTTTGGATTAAATCAACTTTATAATACCTGAATCAAGTGCATATTGTTTCACTCAAATCAATCTCATTTCGATTATTTCGAGATTAAATATGGATAATTTAATTTAATTTTTTGTTTTTTTTTTTTTTTTTTTATATTTTTAGTTAGGCTAGAGTTCATCAAATAAAATTTTTATTAAATTATTTTTACTGAAAATTAAAATATGAAATTTATAAAAATTTTTTAATAATTTTTTATTCTTGGCTGAGCTGGGGATCGAATTCGGGTTGAATTTACATGTTTCAAGAATCACCACATTCTTTCATCAGAATTCTTTGACGGTCTGCACCACTGCGGTGCCTGTCAGCCAACAGTCAGACATCAATCTTTAACCAGTGATACTGGTGATTCGAAATTCGCTGTAATTATCATTTTCAATTTATTTACATGTTGCCTCCTTTCTTCTGTTTTTTTGTATTGTTCCACTTTCGTCGACATTTTATTTGTACAACTTGAGGTACAAATGTAAACATTAGAGCCTATGCCATAATTTAGTATTTCTCATTTCATTAATTTGTAATTGGATCAATATTTCTGTACTTGATTCAAGAAAATCCGTACTTACCGTACTGTTAATACCACTTCGGATTGATTTAATGACGGATTATTGATTTTTTTTTTTTTTAGTGTAACCTAACAAATTTGGTATGGCTTTAACTGATAATTTGGTATTGGCATTAATGCGTAAAAAACAAGAATGGTCCTCCAATTCAACCGTGCATTGGTGATCTGCAGAAAACTTTTAATTTTATATATGGTAACTTTTCCTTTTCTTCGAAAATATTATAAATTGAAAACTTCATTGCTGTTGGTGCGTGAACTTTTTTGATGCCAGCGAATAAGTAAAAAAGTTGTTCTTCAAAGTTTGACCTATTTGACTATACTATGCCAAGTTTGATATTTGCAAAAATGTAAAAAAGTTATAACCCTAATGTACAAATATTAAATTAATTCTCTTTTTTATACACTTCACCACATGTGGAAAAGGGTATATATAAGTTTGTCATTCCGTTTGTAATTTCTACAATATTGATCTTAGACCCTATAAAGTATATATATTCTGGGTCCTTATGAGGAGAGAAGTTGATTTAACGATATCCGTCCGTCCGTCCGTCTGTCCGTCTTACGTTTGATATGTGTTTTCCGGAGACTCCAGACATGATAGCGGCTACGTTGTTTTACATTTATGTCACATATAGTCCACCATTTCTTGCTTTTGAAATTCAGCCAGATCCGTTCAACAATGGTTGAGATATGACCAAAAAACCACGACTGCCTCTAATTTTTCCAAAAAATCCCTTGTGGTTGTTGTATTTTTATTACTTTTTTCTGTATATCTGGAGAACGGCAAGAGCCAAAGCTTTAAAATTAGGTAAAAACATTTAGGTTATAAATATACACCATCCTACAAAATGTGGGCGGGATTGGAGAAGTAGGCGTGGTACCTCTCATACGAAAGGTATTACAAATTGTATAAAAACCTGAATTTTTTTACTGTAATATGAGCTATGGTTACGCCTTACATATAAGAAGATCGGAAATTTTTAATAGAAAATATTTTCTGAAAAACTCGGGAAAATCGGTTCGGATACGAAAAAGTTATGACCAAAATATTAATTTTTTTTGAAAAATACCCATTTTCAGGAACCATAGATCTTCCCGAGTCCAAGTTTTATAGCCAAAATATAGCAAAATATTTCTTCTTTAACATGTGGGTACATAAATCTGTCAAATCGGTTAAGAAATAGCAGAGTTATGACCAAAATACTGAAATCCCAAAAATTACTCTTTTTTATAATTAAGTTTGTTTTTTATACCCTTCACCGAAGGTCCTACACCCTATAAAGTATATATATTCTGGGTCCTTATGCAAAGCGAAGTTCAAATCCGGTTATCGTCTCTTCTTCCAATCCCATCACCCCCCTTCGTATTTGTTTACATATACTAGCATAATGCCCAATATGATTTTCGTTATCACCCTTCTTTATTATTTCATATATTTAACGAAATAATTTTAACAAATAGAAACTAAAAACGATTTAAAAAAAATATTTACCAGTTTTCGCTTTTTAAATTTCATTTATAATGAAGTTTTAAGTATTGTTAATATGTATGTATATGTATATGTAAAAATTATTTAGTAGCTCTATATTATACTCGCACAAGGGTGAAGGGTATATAAGATTCGGCACAGCGGAATATAGCACTCTTGTTTTTTGCTTACTACATTTTATTTAATTAAAACTAGGGTATACATTAGGGTGTTCGTTAACTGTATGGATCAAATTTTTTTTCTATTTTTCCATGCTCTAACCCCCCAATTCGGTGGGTATTGATAAAAAAAAAACAACTCCAAAAATTTTTTAGGACGATCGGCAAAGGCTGAGCCTTCCCTTAAGCCCGCCAAAGTTTGAGAAAAATCGTAAAGTCCGACTTGTATGACTTATATTTAGGAAAATGTTAATTTTACATAAAAATCGTTTTCTAAGAAGTTGTTGTTAGTAAAGTTTCCAACCACTTTTGCCTTAACAAGTTTTCTCTAAAACTCATATTGAACAAAACCTAATTAAAATAAAAAGTAAACAGCAGCATTGATGCGAATTTTTTCTTTAGCACTGTTTTTTCTTACACACGTCAATTCAGCTTTAATATTTGTGTTTGTGTGCGTTTGCTTAAAAAAAAATAGTCAAACGCATATCATTTGTTTCTAACGTACCACGGTTGATAAAGTTGGTGCAAATGTACTTTTTTGATACAATTCAGAGCCAAAAAGTACGGTGGTATTCTAGGGGGACCGTTAAAATCAAAAGTTGGATTTATTTAGGTCTCAATCGCCAATTTGGTGGGTATTGATAAAAAAAAAACAAATTAAAAAAATTTTTTAGGACGATCGGCGAAGGCTAAGCCGTCCCTAAAGCCCACCAAAGTTTGAGAAAAATTATAATTTTACATAAAATCTGACTTTTATGTTTAATAACTTAGAAAATATTAATTTTGTAGAAAATTTTTAAACTAGTTTTTATTTATCTCTTATTAAACAAAATAAACTGAAAATATCGAATGAGCCACTAAAAAATCTAAATTTTAATTCATTAAAGAAACGCATTTTCTATGAATTAGTTTTGTTGAAAAACATTTTTATTATTTATTTAAAAAAAAAAAAAACCGACCAGGTACGCTGAATTCAGTGGTGCTAACCGTTTTTTAGGTTAGCTCTTGTTTTCAAAATTTCGAAAACGGAGGAGGTTGCACAGCGTAACTCAAAAACGAAATTCCACAATAATATTACCTTTAACAATTGTTATAGGGTTTTCTAATATGCGTATTCGTTTTAGAAACCAAGTTTTTTTGGCAATGGGGATAAAACAAATTATGTTAGGTTGGTCATACTTTTAACCCAACTAAGGACAATCTTGGCGCTGCAGTGGCCAAATTTAAGAATTATATTAAACCAGCATATGTGTATGGGAGCCCCCCTAAAGGGGGGGGGGGGGGAGATATAAGGCAAGTATGTTTTAAGAAAATGTTAAGCACAAACAACTTATGAAGGTCCGTCATATATTTAATCCCCCATGGGGCGATTCCTTGGCAGTTCTGGGGCTTTTTCTTCAATATATTTCTAGTCTGTGTTGACAATTTTATATGAGAGCCCCCTTAAAGAATAAAGAAAGCGGGCAGGTATGTTACAGGGATGATAAACGAGAAAACCAATATCGTACTTACGAACGTCTAAAATCGTACTTATTCGACCCCAATAGTAATAAATGATTTTTTTTTTTATAAAAGAAAAATACTTTTGTTTCGGTTACACTTAAAACCATTGGTACATACGGTCTATTTCGTTCCTTTGTTTTTATAATATTTTGGCATGAAGGCTTATATGCTGCCGCTGATACTTGATTTAGAATGTTTCATAGCAATCGTCCAATGATCAAGTGCAAAAATCTATTCACAATAGCGAAGTTTAGTGTTTGGTGCAACTGGTCTTGCAAAGAGCAAATGCAAAATATCATAGCTGTTTTGTTAAATCCAACAACAAAATACACAGAGTTTCCTTAAGATTTCATAAAAACGCTACGTAATTTTGCATTTGCACTTTGGCAAAACATTTGCACCAAACACTGAAATCCGTTTATATTCATCGGACAGTAAATACGAGTTGCCATTTTATATCAATTATAAATATTTAGGTTTGAACAATTTGGAAATAGTACCAAATGAGTCACGGGGGTACCACCGTACTTTTTGGGTTTGAATTGTATAAAAAAAGTACAATTGCACCAACTTTATCAACCGTGGTACGTTAGGAACAAATGATATCCGTTTGACTATTTTTTTTATTTAAGCAAACGCACTTAAACACAAATTTTAAAGCTGAATTGACGTGTGTAAGAAAAAACAGTTCTAAAGAAAAAATTCGCATCAATGCTGCTGTTTACTTTTTATTTTAATTAGGTTTTGTTCAATATGAGTTTTAGAGAAAACTTGTTAAGGCAAAAGTTGTTCGAAACTTTACTAACAACAACTTCTTAGAAAACGATTTTTATGTAAAAATAATATTTTCCTAAATATAAGTCATACAAGTCGGACTTTACGATTTTTCTCAAATTTTGGCGGGCTTGAGGGACGGCTTAGCCTTCGCCGATCATCCTAAAAAAAATTTGGAGTTGTTTTTTTATCAATACCCAGCAAATTGGCGAGTGAGACCTAAATGAATCCAACTTTTGATTTTAACGGTCACCCTAGTATACATACGTTCTCTATTGAGCTAGAGAATAAAAAAAAATTTGAGCAGACTCAATTTTTTCGGATTAAAATGAGTATGATTGTTGCATAAAACGAAAATGTTTAATGTTAAAAACTTATTAAAAAATTATCGGTAATTCTTTAAAATGAAAGATAGAACGTAAGGGTTCAGGAAATGAAAAATGTGCTGGAAATAAAAAACAGCCTTTAATTATTTAAAGTGGTAGTAGGACTTTATATTTATTTATTAATTTTTTTAACGATATGAAATTTACTGTCAAATTAATTAAATTTCCTTATTACTTTTATAATATAATCCAGTAAGCCTAATAATATTAAACTCTTGATCAACCCCAAAGTCATAGTTTTAATGCTGTCATTAAGTATAAAAAATAATCCATTGTAATAGCTCGCACGTTTAGATGTATATAAAACTTAGATTTGTTTGAGCTTTTTTAATTTTCATGACTATTTTTATTATAATTAAAATTTGCACTTGTATTTCAACAAACAACGTGTCAAGAATCATCAGCACACCCATAATCAGCATTACACAAATACACACATAAACACAACTACACTGAAAATAAAAAATGCTACTTCTTTTGAAAGAAACTTCGTAGATTCTTTTTTCGTATTATCTACAAAAGTTATAGAAAAGGCTAACTCAATCCGTTTGAAATTCTACGAAACAAACGAATTCGCTAGTATTTTAGAATTAGTTAAATTTTTACCCATTTGGCACTTGCGCTTCTCTTACGTAAATGCATATGTTGCGGATTAGCTGTTACGTTTGTCTTTTAAGGCTTATGTAAAAATTGATACTCTTACAATCACGTGAATTTGCCTTGCAAAATGGCATACTTTTAGGCGTTACCATAAATTGAGATAACTTAATAACGAACATTCGAGTATTTACAGTGGGGTTGAAGCACAATTATGCACAACAATTTTAACATTACATCAGTACATTGATTTTTACACTAGAAGTGTGCATAACTCATACAATAACAATTTTAACTAATAAAATAACTAACAAATACTTAATAACTAATCAATACAATATAACACATAAATTAATCTAATTCTTAACAAAAAATTAAAACTAATTTTTACCTATAGTTACTTTCGTAACAATATCAAAAATAAATAAAGAGTATGTTTGTAGAAATATCAATATTTTGTTGTTGTCAAACTGCTTGTGTAGTTAGCTAATTCTGTGGTTTTCATGGGCAACCGCGTATGTCTATTTTTTCGATTTTGAAATGTTGATGCTATATTGCTTAATTTTAAGCGATCTTTACATTTTTTAAAAAATTTTTAAAAACAGATAGACCCATTCCGATGTTTTAACTCAATTACAAAGTTCAAAAGGTGCAATATCTAAACCATAGTTTGAACTAGAATGGTTTTTTCAGCTCTCCTGAAAAATTTTATTTTAAGACATACGCGGTTGCCCATGAAAACCACAGAATTTGGCCTTTAAGGAAGGCTTTATTTATAATAAAAATTGCACGGAAAATTCGTCTTATAAGCCTTAAAAAATTTGTGTGAATAAAGCTTAGGATACTGACTCTGTTTTATGGGAAAAAGTTTTATCCAAGACCATATATTGGCATTTCCTGGGGTCACGAAAGTACGTTCGTACGCTTTTGATGTACAAACAATATAGAAAACCAAACTTTTCCTAGCATTTTTTTTTGGCGATTCGATAGCATTTGGGTAGCTTTGTACAAAAGATGGATTTCATCGAGTTTAAGTTTTCATAATAAGAGTTATAAACGTGTGGTCACGAAAGTACGCAAAATATAAGTCAACTTCGGCTGACAGTAGTGAAATGTAAAAATCTGCGTACTGAAACGGAATTTTCAAAAGTGATTAATTTATATAAAAGTGTATTAATGTAGGTCTCCATCCAGTATTGACAAAATAAAATATCTCTCTTGGTTTTTATTTAATTAGCTTATGTACCGGTCGCGAACGTACGGATCGCGAACGTACGATTTTTCCATATGTTTTTTTATTATTATCACCATGCATTTTGCCATAAATGTCTTCAAATTTCCTTAACAAAAAAAACTTAATACTCCTTTTACAATTGATTGTAATAAAGAGATTATGAAGAAGGAGTGTAAACGTAGCATATTTCTTGCATGTAAAATAAGTATATAAAAATGTCTTTAGAAGTAGAAAATACAGGAAATTATAAAATTTTCCAATTTCCAGCCCAATTTCCTCAAGTAAAACAGCTCGGATATGCTAGGAAACCATTCTTTTATAAGAACATAGACTTTTTTTCTAATAATAAACAATAAAAGACGATGAAAATCAACATTTTATTTTTTCATCCTGGTAGACCATTCTGGGAAACTGCCCATATGTTTCTTTAAATAAATTTTTGATTGAAACTTATTTTTTTGTATCCTACTAATATTCTCTAATAATAACTACATATATTCAAATGTAAATTCGCCAACCACGATAACGGTGATTATAAGTGTAAAAGTATGTTTATTTGTGGCGCAATTATACGAAAACCGCTTAATGCATTTGTTTGAAATTTGGTAGACGGATAGCATATGGCCCAGATTAAAATATGGGGTAACATGGTTGATAAAGTTGGTACAAAAGTACGTTGACACCCCCGTGGCTCATTTGGTACTATTTCCAAATTTTTCAATTATATTGTTAATTGATATAAAATGGCAACTCGTATTAACTGTCCAATGAATATAAGCGGAGCTCACTGTTTGGTGCAAATGGTCTTGTGAAATGCAAAATGTTCCAACTTTTTTATGAAATCTAACGGAAACTTTGCTTTTTCGTAGTTGGATTTAACAAAACAGCTATGATATTTTGCAGTTGCTCTTTTGCAAGACCATTTGCACCATACACTGAACTTCGCTATTGTGAATAGATTTTTGAACATGTTCATTGGATGATTGCATATGCTACATTCTAAATTTAGTATCAGCGGCAGCATATAAGCGTGCATTTTCTGATAATATTGACTTGTTTTTAAAAGAGTAGTTTCGACTTCTGCAAAAGTTCTATTAGAAGAGATGACTTCCGCTCATTTCAAATTTATTTAGGAACGAATTAAAACGAGCGCTAAAAATTTTTATTTTCGTTTTCAAATTTGGGATTGCATTTTGAGAAATAATGGTCCATTTTCAAAACAATTTCGTAAATTTCCGCCAAAAGAGTCCATAAATTCTAAAACGTGCACGAAAGCTCTTTCTGGCAGCAATTTTTTTTTTTTTTTTTTTTTTCATTATTTTTTATTGAATCTTCATATATTAAATATGAACTAACAATAATTAATCAAATATTAACCTAATACGTTATTTTATGTCTTGCTAGTGCCAGACAAAATTATCTTCATCACGGGTTCTGTTCACTTATATAGGTGTTTATCGCTCATCTAATTGGGTAAGTGCTGCAGTGTCTCTTCTTCTTAAGCGAGTGTGGCCGTCATGATTTAAAATATTTCGAGCTAGTGGATTTGGGTGCAATTAAAAATAAAAATAAATTAATTTCTCGACCCTAAAAACCGAATCTTAAGTACCTTTTGATTTTGTTGTATTAAATTGTAGTTTATAAAAATAACATAAAAAAATTACAAGAAATGATTAAGTACCTTTGGGGTCGAAAAAGTACGAATTTAATAATTTGTTGGTACGATATTGGTTTTCTCATTTATCATACCTGTGGGGTGCTCTCTATGAGGTAAAAACTGGCAAAAATTGGTACTTTTGCTCCTTTTGGATAATTTTCTTCACAGATCGAATATGTTCGAGATTAAAATGTATGGTACCTTTTAAGATAGTAGCGTACATTAACATACAGTGCGCTCTTTGCAGCCCTTACTGAGGAGAAGCTAGTGCTTTTGGTTCTTTTTTACCCTTGATAGCTGATCAATTTTGTATAGAGATAGCATGTTACCCAGATTAAAACGTAGGGTTCTTTTTAAAGGTAAAATGGATAAAATTGTTTCTTTTTCTCTTTACGATAAATTTGCTATACAGATTGCATATGGTCCAGATTAAATTATTTTTAAGGTGAAAAAACTATAATTTTGTTTGCATAGACATCATACCGCATTACCATATAGTGTACCTAAAATTGGGAAAATGTGGTGCATTTGGTACTCTTTACCCTTGTCACTTTTTCTTTTTTTGATAAATTTTGCTTAGAGAAAGCATTTGACCCAGGTTAAAATATAGCTTACTTTAAGGGGGTAAAAACAGGAAAAAATTGGTATAATTTCTTTTTGAAATATTTAATGTACAGATTGTATGTGGTCGCTATTTAAATATTAGGTACTTTTAAAAAGCTAAAACTATAAATTGGATGTACATACAGATTAAAATCTAAATTAACATACAGAGTACATCTGGGGGTCTAAAATAAGATAAAGCTGTTACTTTTAGTACTCTTTTACCTCTGGTACTTTTTTTATTTAATAAATTTCGTATACTGATAGAATATGGCCTACACTGAAAGAATTTTCTTCGCAATACCAATGAATTTTGACATTAATCCCATGAAAAATTGCATTAAAAAGGAACCTATGCAACGCTTCGTTGGATCAATGAAACCTGTTTCATTAAAAGGATTTAATGAAACATTACATTAGATCTATGAATATTATTCATTGGATGAATACTTTCAAAAAAGAAAAACATTTTTTTTTTATTTTTTTAAATTATTTTTTTTTATTTTTTTTTAAATTATTTTTTTTTATGTTTTCTTATTTAAGTTTACTTTATTTTATTTTTTTTTCTGTCTCTGGCGGGATTCGAACGCGCAACCTCGGTGCTGATAGACTAGCTCACTACCAGCTAGTCTACCGGGGCAGTGTAGCTTTTGGATAACAAAACTATGTTTTTTACTCAATTAAGAGCGTAAATATGAGATTAAATTGTCCATAATAACAATAACAACGTTGATTGAAAGTGTATTGAAAGTTTTTGTTTTATTACTATAATGACATTTTTATTGTCATAATTAAAATTTAAATTTATGAAGGCAATTATTGAAATATGTTGCTTTTATAAAAAAAATTTTTGATTTCATAAATTTAATGGCATACATGTAACATTAGATGCATGAAATTATTAAATCTTACATTTTTCAATTAACAATTTAACATTTTTTTAAGGAAACTATAATTTTGTATTAATTTATGAATATAGTTATGTTTGTATATTGTTTTTTTAATTTCCCAATTAAAATTTTTTGTTTAACTTGGACAAACTTAAGTTTTCATATATCCAATGAAAATTTTTAACGTAATTACGAAATCCAATGAAGCGATTTTAACGAAAATATTTCATTCTAACTATGAAATTCCATTTAGACAATGAAAATTTTCATTTACCCAAGGAAAATTTTTTTATGAAAATGATTCATTAAATATTTGAAGCATTTTTCTTTCAGTGTTGATTAGAATATGGGGTACTTTTTAAGAGGTAGAACGGGGAAAACTGGTACACTTGGGGTTTTAAATTTTCAACGCCACAAGATATGCAGCGTTTGAAGCTTAAAAATTTAATGTAAATTTCTGTGAAAGCAACAACAACAAAATCATAAAATATTTTTGACTTTGTTTTTGTTTTCAATGTATTTTTTGGCGTTGGGTTTTTGCGTTATACACAATTAGGGCCTAAAAAAAATTTCTATAAATTTTTTATTAGATAACCCCTTTTCTTTATATCTTGCTCCAATTTTTACGTGAACGAAGTCACTGGTAAAAGCAAGTTCTTTCTTATTTAAAAAAAGTTATTTCATATTTTAAATAAATTTTCAACTATTGCGTAGTCGCAAATCATGTTTTCATACGATAAAAGCATGGATTTTGTTAAGTGTAAAGTTCCAAAGATTTGGCAGTTAAAGTGAAATAAAATGTTTCGAGTAAAACTCAGTGAGTATGTGGAATATTTTTACGATACGACAATGTGCAGTTTAATGGCATTAATATATTTTTTTATTTTATCTTTAAACATACACACACTTATACAATTAATTGTAGGGTTTATGTTTGTATAGCTTTTGCCTCCACAAGTTTCATTTTTCTGCCCCAATGTTAATTTACCCTTTTTTTTTTGTCTTAAGAGTCCCAGTAAAAATTCATAACAGTAAGCAAAATGTAAAATATAAAAGAAATAATGTTAAAAAAAGAAAAGAGATGTAAACGATTTTTGTGTATATTTTCCTTTACTTCCCATTTGTATATACATTTGTATTTGAACGTTTAATTAACTCTCCATGATGAAGTTCAATTTATTATACACAACGCCCAAAATATTGACTGTGGTTAAGACCACACTTACCAACATGACTACTTGATAGCTGGCCGGTTGGCTGGTAACTCTTCATTGACACAAGGATTTGTTTTGCCAAAATTTGCTAGACATTCGCTCGTTCTCCAATTATTTTTAAAGGCGTGTTTCGTAATATTTGTAAGTTTTTCGTTTTTACTTTGTTTGAATGCCTGCGTGAATTTCTGGAGCGCATTTATTTAAGGAAAATAAGTTTCTGATTCGATTTAGGGTTCGCATCCCGGAAAATCGGAAAACGGAAATCCCGTCTTTTTATGATTTTCTTTAAATGTTAACTATTTTAAATGAATTTAGTTATTTTAATATTAATAATCATTAGATTTAATTTTTCTGTTGCATCATATTCTTGAATAAATTAATCGATATTATCCTCGATATATATTATTTCTTTGGCGTGTTTTGCAAAAGTGAGTTGGGATTCTGAACCATTTTGAAAGGTTAAATAAATCTTATTAAGAAAAAGAAAGACAAAAAAAAAAAAAAATGAAAAAACAAAAAATATGTACTTTGAACTTCAAGAAGAATTCTTGACAAAAGTACGAAAAAACAGAAGTAAAGGAACAACATGTTAAAATAAATTAAAATAGATAATCATTCAAAGCAAATTTCGATCTACCAAAGGTTGAATAAAATTTGGTTTAAGGATTGATGTTTGACTAATGACGTCAGCAGTCGTCGATGGCTGCGAGTGTTAAACGGCAAGCCCTCTGAGGAGATTGAGTGGTTGCAATCGAAACATGTCAGGGTAACCTGTCCGTAAACACCTGGGTTCAAGCCCAGATTGAGTCAAGAATGAAAAATTATCAGTAAATTTTAATTGATTTTCATGTTGTAAAATTCCTTTCTTCATAAAAATAATTTAATGAAAATTAAATTTAATGAACTTAAGCCTAATTAAAAATATTAAAAATTTGGATTAAAAACCATAAATAGTTCAATAAAATAACCACAATACTAATAATTGTTAAAGCTAAGGCACGAGCTCTATGTTTGCATTTGTCCTTCAAGTTGTGCTGAAAAGGTCAACAAGAAAAAGAAAGACAAAAAAAAATGAAAAAACAAAAAATATGTACTTTGAACTTCAAGAAGAATTCTTGACAAAAGTACGAAAAAACAGAAGTAAAGGAACAACATGTTAAAATAAATTAAAATAGATAATCATTCAAAGCAAATTTCGATCTACCAAAGGTTGAATAAAATTTGGTTTAAGGATTGATGTTTGACTAATGACGTCAGCAGTCGTCGATGGCTGCGAGTGTTAAACGGCAAGCCCTCTGAGGAGATTGAGTGGTTGCAATCGAAACATGTCAGGGTAACCTGTCCGTAAACACCTGGGTTCAAGCCCAGATTGAGTCAAGAATGAAAAATTATCAGTAAATTTTAATTGATTTTCATGTTGTAAAATTCCTTTCTTCATAAAAATAATTTAATGAAAATTAAATTTAATGAACTTAAGCCTAATTAAAAATATTAAAAATTTGGATTAAAAACCATAAATAGTTCAATAAAATAACCACAATACTAATAATTGTTAAAGCTAAGGCACGAGCTCTATGTTTGCATTTGTCCTTCAAGTTGTGCTGAAAAGGTCAACAAGAAAAAGAAAGACAAAAAAATGAAAAAACAAAAAATATGTACTTTGAACTTCAAGAAGAATTCTTGACAAAAGTACGAAAAAACAGAAGTAAAGGAACAACATGTTAAAATAAATTAAAATAGATAATCATTCAAAGCAAATTTCGATCTACCAAAGGTTGAATAAAATTTGGTTTAAGGATTGATGTTTGACTAATGACGTCAGCAGTCGTCGATGGCTGCGAGTGTTAAACGGCAAGCCCTCTGAGGAGATTGAGTGGTTGCAATCGAAACATGTCAGGGTAACCTGTCCGTAAACACCTGGGTTCAAGCCCAGATTGAGTCAAGAATGAAAAAATTATCAGTAAATTTTAATTGATTTTCATGTTGTAAAATTCCTTTCTTCATAAAAATAATTTAATGAAAATTAAATTTAATGAACTTAAGCCTAATTAAAAATATTAAAAATTTGGATTAAAAACCATAAATAGTTCAATAAAATAACCACAATACTAATAACTTATTTCGGTTAGTTATTTAAAAGGTTTAAAAAATGTATTATGTGCGGCTTTTACAATACAAGGGATTAAACGTGTTGTATAAATTAATTTAATGTTGTTTCCTTTTCTGACAATAATGTTCCATGTATGCTGCCATTCGCACGGGTTTTTGTTCTATTCTAAAAAAATATGCAAAATGTGAGAAGTTGTCGTTTTCCTTTCTAAATATGTTGCAGACATACATGGCAAATTTGTTCCATTTCTTACCTCCAGTTATAATTGAGTGTGAAATAACAGACTTTTTTGTATCTGCGTTAAGTACTTTTTTATGCAAGCCAGTATTTCTCTTATTAACCCTTTTCTTATGTTTAAGTGCAATTTGTGTTGTTTTGTGATTTATGGTTATATTGTGATTGATAAAAAGACTTATTACTTTTAGTTTGTTTAACTTTTATTTAATAATAATTTTTATTTGGCGCAAAGTTTTTAACAACAGCTGACTTGAATTGTTGAACATCAGTGCTGTTAACGCTAATTGGAATTCAAAGAAAATTTAATGTTGAAAATCGCTACAAATGTGGTGAATATCACTTTAGTACAAACTTTGCATTCAATATTTAACACGCTAAATACACATTAGTGTTGGGGGTAAAACGTAGCTGTTATTTTGTTCCATTGTAATTTAGAAAAATGTATTATTATGTAAGGGTGCGAGTCAGAGAACTGAAAATCCACTATTTTTGTTGATTTACTCATGTGCTATAATTTTCATTAACTCTATGCCTGCAAAACAAAGTTCAACGTTGGTAATTTTGACATCGTTTTGTACACATTTGATTTGTGCATGTGTGAGTTTTTTATTGAAAGTGCTTTGTTTGCATTAATTGTTGCGCACGCAATAACACAATTTCTTAAAGTCAAACGGCATTTATTCTTTTGCTTTTGCATTTAAGTAGTTATTGTCCACTCGATGACACAACGACGAATGCAAATTGGTATGAGTACGAGTCGCTTTGTTGGTATGATTGTTGTAGGCATAAGTTCAAATAAACTAGTTGTATTGACCAATTTGTTTTTGTGTTTACCCTGCAAATAATATTGGACCACCTGATTTTGATCAAATGGACTCATTGGACTAGTCCGATGTAATGCAAGCATGGACCATGTCATTGTTAAAAAGTGTTTGTAGTGAGACGACAAGTCTTATTTTTTTAACGAAATGTGTTCGTTTTTAAACGACTTCAAAACGAATCCTCTTGAGTATACCATGGAGTAGTGTTAACACTACTCCTTTGTAATTCAAAGCTGGGTTATATGGTCCTGCCCTAGGTCATCGTTCTATGCACGGCTCGATTACACCTGTCGAGAATCTGACAAACATTTATTTAAGGGTATTTGACAGATCGTTGTTGAACTTGAAGAACAATATGCAGCCTATTATAAAAAAATTATTGGCCCTTACTTTAATGAAGATCTTTCTATATTATTCAAGCACATTTTTTTAGCATTAATTCTAGCATTTGTTTTAACAAAATCTAGCATTTTTCCTCAATAAGTTTTGGCAACACTGATCACATGTACTATATAACTGAGCTACCTAAACAAGAGCGGCAAGCGTTTTTTCAAACATGAAAATTCTATTGACAATACATTTTCAATAAAATAAAACGACCAAGCGATCTATCACATAAGATTTTCCGGCCGGGTGGTGTTAAATTTGTATTCTTAAGGTTTGTTTCGTATTAATTGTGTGAAAATAAAACGTTTTGACATAAAACAGACGCTTGCCGCTCTTATTTAGGTAGCTCAGTAAGAAATCTGTGGCATTTTGACAAAACATCTTAAGTCAAATTTAAAAAGTTGAAAAAAATGTTGCTAATCATACGAATTTTTATTCAAAAAACATTTTTGTTTACGTTTTTAAAATTAACGGTATTTTTCTTTAATTTTGGTTTATTTAACTATTTGATAAAAATGATTTGTTACCTTTAGTTTTTTTAAAAAACTTTTTTGCTATCTTATCTCGACTTAAGATTTTTTTGTCAAAATGCCACAGATTTTTTATTTCCTCAAAGTGATAGATTTTTCTTTATTTTTTCGAACTAAAAATTTAAAATTTTTTTTTATTTTTAAAGTTATGTCTATTTCTACCTCAGACAATTTTATTATTAATTAATTAATTAATTAAATACCATTATTGAATCGAAAATTTAATTATCATGTGTTGGGTACTTTTTTGAAATTTGCACATTTTGGGTATAAAAAAGGGCAACAATAAAATGTTGGTACTTTTTTGGTAAACAATTTATCTTCTTAAAGTAAAAAAGATAAAAATATAGTTAAATTGTGTTCTCTTCTCTTCTCTTCTCCACTCTTCTCTTCTCTTCTCTTAAAAAGCTCTTATACAAATTTTGGTACCTTTTGGAAATTCGAATATATAAATACCGTTGGTACTTTTTTCTGTTAAGCTATTTTTAATTTTTATACTGAATATATGCCTAATATTTGAATGCCAAATTTCAGCTATTTACTGAAAGAACAGATATTTGTTATATATATGTAGCTATGCAGTCGCGAGTACAGGGGAAGAAAAAAGAATTGGTACACATCCTTATCCATCTCAACCCCCCCCCCCCCCCCCCCCCCCACCCACCTTAAGCGGAAAAATATATACCATTTCTATGATCTTTCCAAATTAAATTTTGCAAAATGGTATGTTTCAGTTGAAGGTTCCTAAACAATCCCCCGTCACCCATCCCACACGAGCTCAAGTCGGATCCACGTCTGAGTTATGTGAAGATATACATATATACATATGTTTATGTATTTATATAATCACATAAGTTCACATATAATATTATAAACATATATATATCTACTATTATTTGCTCAGGTAGGCAAAAAGATGGGGAAGGGAGATGAGCGTATATAGATATTCCACAAATAATAATAATCGCTACAAATGATCATGTTTTATTAAACCTCCAAAGCCTTTATAACTTTGTTCGATACGTGTCTGTACATGTACGTGTCTTAAATTTTACATATGGATCAAACATGCTATTCTTAAGTTGCATACCAAATTTCAGCCATTTACGTAAAGAAATAAAGAAGTTATGGATTTTTGGCCGGAATTTCCCAGTGTGCATTTTATAAAAATTTCATTCTTCAAAACAAATTTAAATAAAATTTATGAAGAGGTTTCTGAGAATACATACATACATACATAAATTCCAGCCAGCAAAATACCCCGACTTGCAAGAAATGTCTGACTTCATTCTTAGAGACATCGTTCAGATTTCTATCAGACATTGAAAATACGTACTGTCTGGCCGCTTTCTGAGCGATTTATCATGGATATATCGGGGGGAATTTATGTACCGATATGTCGTAATAGATTTCTGACGGAATTCATAAAGATGTGTCTAATGGTACTTTTTTTTATAAATGACAATTGTCATAAGTTGAAAGTAATTTAAATTTCATTTTATTGTTTAAAAAAAGTTTAAAAAATGGTACGTTCATTTAAAATTTTCAATTAAATACTTTTATTTTGCAATAAAATGATAACCTACGAAATTTTTTTAATATACATTGGTAGAGATTTATTGGATTAGATTATACACAAAGAAAAAGCTCATGGGACACGGAAATATATTTTTTTGTTTTGCAACTTTTAAATAAACAAATCTAGTTCGAGCTAGTATCTTTAAATAAAATAACGTTAGTTAGTGTGTGTAAAGTGTAAAAATCAAAATTCAATATTAACATAGTTTGTTACTATATAAAACCGATAAACATCGTGGTGACAAAAATTGGAAAACGTAATTCTATGAAGAAAGACCCTAGGAATCCAAATAACGGGTTGTCACTTTCGAGAAATTAGCCGTTTATAGGGTATACCCAAAAAAGTGTGTGTTCTAAAAATTACCTTTTTTAATGAAACTTGAACATAGTTTTTTTTTAAGTGTGTGTTCTAAAAATTACCTTTTTTAATGCAACTTTAACATAGTTTTTATAGTATTTATGTATACTTAGTATTGGTTTGGAGATATATCAAGAACAAGAAGCAGCTCCGTGGATTACATCGACAACAAATTTTTCAGCCTTTTACTATTCAAAGTATAACGTCTGTACTTTTAAAGACAACACTTAATAAAAAAAAAACAATTTATAAAACTCTCGTTTATCTTTCGATCACATTTCTACAAGACATCCCTTAGATATCTGTAAGAAATCTGTGCGTTAAGTCGATCCGCTATCTGTCAGAAAACATAAAGAGTGTCGGCAAATATATCCGAAATTCCCATGCCTTTTTCATTAGATTTCTGTCAGATATCTATCGGAAATGCTGGCAAAAAACCTAGAATTTCCCACGACAAGTCTGCCAGAATTCGTGTCAACCACTTCATACATTTTTGGGTCAGAAATCTGACAGAATTCTTATACGACTCCAACTTTTTTGCCGACGTTTCTGTTAGATTTCTGGAAGACGCCGGACTATTTTGCTTGCTGTGATATTAAATTTTTTAAAAAAACATGCATAGAAAATTAGTTTCTAAAAAAAACGTTTTAAGAAATATTTTTCAACAAAAAAAATTTTTTTTTAAATTTGCCCCGCCGACTTTTTTCGATTTACCTAAAATCAAAAAACGGCTCCATCGATTTGACTAATTTTTCTTTCAAATGTTCGTATAAATACATTTTACGTTTTCATCGAAAGAAAAATTTACCACGCTTACTTTTACGCCCACTTTTTCTATAAAGCGCATAACTTGAGAACGGCTTGACCGATTTGGACGATTTTTTCTTTATAATCATCGCTATGGTCCAACTTAAGTTTTTACTTAAATGAAATTTTGCCCCGCCTACTTTAACGCCCACTTTTTAGATTTACCTAAAATCAGAAAACGGCTCCATCGATTTGACTAATTTTTCTATCAAATGTTCGTATCTTTTTAACGGATTTTAAAAATAGAACGCAAACATTTTTCCTAATTTGACCAGGACAACGTCGGTCGGGTCAGATAGATTCTTAATATTATTTAAGATACATGTTAAAAAAAAAATTTTTAAATATTTTTTATTGCCTTATTGGAGCGATTTAAATTTTGAATTTTGAAAAACCACAAACAATCACTTTTTTCAAGTTTATTTTTCGAAATACCTAAAGGAACTGCAGAAAAAGACGATTTTCGCGTATATCAAGAAAACGCTTCTTAAGAAAAATAAATTAATGCCATATTCGTGATCAGCAGCCCCAATTTATTCTAGAAAACATCTCATTTTTAAGGTTATGGCAAAAAGTTAAAAATTTGTCAACCAGTGTAATTAAAGGTTTACAAACCAAGTTTTTTAATTTTATTTAATACATTTTTTTTTTTTATTTAATGATCGCTTATGAATACGGGGGTCAAAGTTTATTAAATTTATAAGTAAAATAAATAATAACGTCGCCTATGTGCCACCGTCTAGTAGACATCATTTTTTAAAAAGACCGCACTTAGATCTATGCAATTAACGTCGAGTTTTTTTTTCTATTTTCTTTTAAAGTAGTTTCTACGAAACTCTTTTCACATTTAGATTTTTTTCAACTTTTTCAACCCCGTTTTCTTCCCTACCCCTCTTGCTTACAAACAAAAAGTTGCATGCGAAAGTTGCGGCATTAATTGCATAATGTAAATATAATCAAAGTCTGAAAAAGTGCTCCGAAAATACAACTTTCCCCTTGGTGTAATGAAAGCTCAAAACTCTCCTTGGGTTTCGATTTGTATATTGGAAATGGTATTAAAGGTCGATTAAAAATTCTTTGCCTTAGTATTTCAGTGAGCATAAGTATTTTTTGTCACTGTTGTAATTTCTCATTCCCGATAATTTCGCATTTAATTCCCGGGAAAGCGGAGTTAAATATTTCTGGAAATACCAGGACGGGAATCTCTCCGAAAACCCCTAATAGGATAACGTTTCATTAAGTTTTTGTAATTTTTGTTAATTCTTTTTGCATTTAACTTTATATCTTTAGGAAATATCCGGTTATAAAGTTCCTCCTTTGCTACTTGTACAATGTGCAAAACTGGATTTTTATTGTAGTGTTTTTAATTTTTTCGTTTAAAGCTTTTATTTGCATACATACTTTTGCGTAGTATTTTTATATTGAAGATGATGTTGATAATGATTAAAGTAACGGTAATAAGAAGTCCCAGCAAAATAATTATAGAAGTAAGAAAACGAGCTAATGTCTGTGGGTATTGTAGCTTTGTGTGGTATTTGAAAGAATTAAAGCTCGTTTTCAAGAATATAAATTAAAAATACGAATTTTCCATAGCCATCCTGGTACGTCAATGTTTAATTGCTGTTTCTCTGGCATGGACAGAGAAACCAACTATTCAATGGAAAAACGTGCCGACCGAGCAGTCAAAAGACCTGTATTCTTGCAGCTGCGAAATTAATCATTAAAAGGAAGTATTTTTTGACCTCAATACTTTAAAGTGTCCTGGGTCCTTTTTATTTCACGAATTCTTTTACTGAAGCATAGATACTTCACACGCTTATATTTTAAGAAAGTCAGAACATATTATAAAAATAAAAATAGTTTGCTGGGTTATTTTTCTGTGTTTTTTTCAATAATTTTCATATTTTAATATGTGTGCATCTGTGTGATAACACGCAAATGTATTGGGAATAATAACCCACTTATGACCAATATTCTTAATCTCTTTAAAAATAACTGAGAAATATCCAAAGATGGCAAACAGTTTTAACTGTCACCATGAAAAAGAATCCAATATGGTAAAGTTATAGTTATCAGACGATTTTTATTTTCGCGAAGAAATTTTGTAATTAAAATAAAGTTGTACGTAAAAAGGTTTTCCTTTTATCCAGTGAATATTTTAATTAAAATTGAATAAAGGAGAACTGAAGAAGAAGTAAAATTATTACATGCTGTTGCATGAATATGCAAGCTTATATATAAAACAAGTAACAATGCTTTGTTCGGTACTGCCGAAACTGTGGTAGCCCCTACCAAGAACAGCAATTTTTCGGGATAGGACTTAAAATGGGACTTGTGATATATTTTAGACAATCATTATAAAATCTTACATTTACATTGAAATATTAATGTTGACTAGATCCAACAGTAACCACTGTGCAAACAGCATAGAAATATGAATATTAAGAAAGATTGGTCCGTATTTGGGTATATAACTCTTAACCTTATTAATAGATTATACTCGATTTAAATTCTAAGCTGCTTTAAAGAACTAGAAATAATTTTAAAGTAAAATAATAGATGAATATTTTTTGTGTAACATTCGGACTGAAAAACTTACTATACCCAAGCTCACCACTTGTAATGGTGTAGGGGGAAAAAATGAGGAAATTAATATTGATAACTTAAAAGAAAATAATCTGCAATATACTCTTAAAATTCGGCAAGTAAAAACAACTGTTTGGTTGACAATTTGTATGCAACCTCCAAATATCGCTATCGTGAGATAATAACGAACTTTTCATGGCCTGAATTGGGATGGATGTGGACGATACGTGGTTTCAACAGGACGGTGCCACTTGTCACACAGTTAACGAAACGAGGGCTCTTTTGCGCGACAAATTCAAGGGCCGTGTTATCTAACGTGGTGGCCGCCAAGATCACGTGATTTGACACCATTTGACTTCTTTCTTATTATTATTTAAAAGAAAAGCTGTACGTCGATAAGCCAGCAACAATTCAAGAGCTAAAGGATGAAATAATTCGGCACGTTAACGGCAAAGAACCTCAATTATGCCTCAGCGTCATCGAATGGAGGTGTGTCGCCGAGGTCGCGGCGGCTATTTGGCCGATATTTTGTTCCATACATAATTGAACCATACCAATATTATTATAATAAAAAGAACTTACAATAATTTTCTAAATAATTTGTGCTTTATTTAAAATCAACATCGGCCCTCAAAGTTTAACCACCCTTTACAATAATCAAGATGAATATTATTTATTTTCCATAAATTTTTCTTCTGACCAAATACATACATATCGATACTTTCCCGTAAGAATGTATTAAGCGACACTTTTTTCGAAAATGACTTTTTGATGTGGAACTATACTAGAAATTAAGCGCCACATTTTGGCCTGGGTTTCGCTGCCCTATCATGGATGCAAAGGAAACTAGGGTGAAAATAAAATTGTATCAACCGTCAAGTTTTCTCACTGGAAAACTATGCTAATATGTTTTGTATTCTGAAAATCGCTTTCCAAATATGTTTCTTTCAATAAAATCCGAAAAATAAATAACTAAATGAAACGTTTTTTTCGTTTCCTACACAATTTTAGAAATGTCGCTTAATACATTCTTACGGGAAGGTATCGATATATTTTCCTTTAAATAAAACTTTTAATTAAGCAAATTCGTATTTTGAACACAAATTATTAAAGAATTATAAAGTTTGCTCCCTTTTTCGCCTGATTAGACTACTAATCGTCATTTTGACGATTTTAAGGTCCAAAACTGTCCTATTGACGATTTATTCGACGATTTTTCAAATGACAAATTTTGTACTTATTTACAAACGATTTTAATATTTTTTTTTTTTTTTTTTTTTGAAGAACTTGTTATTTAGTTTCGTTTATTTGGTTAGCAGTAATTTTCATTTGTAAGCAGTTAACGCTTTGGATCCAGGTATTTTTTACCGTTTTTGTTGATAGCAAGTTATTTTTCGTAATTCTTTATGAATGCTAATTATAGTCACATTTATATATGTATATTAATATACTAGCATACACCCGCTATTTCGTTAGCGTCTCCTTTTTGTTCGTGGACATATTTTGATGCCCAAGTTTATTTTTCTAGGTTTAAACTTGTTTAAATTCTAACATTTAACTCGCTACTTTAGTAGAACCAAAAAGCTAAAGAAAAATTTCAAATTTCCTGTATTTAATTTTTTGGGTACTATATTTTTTCCCCATTAAAGTATCAAAATTTCAGTATTGTAATGGTTGCCAATAATTTAGTACGAATATGCCAATGAATGGAGGAAAATGTTTTGTAAAAAAAATTACCAAAAATATTTACGATTAAATGTTCGAATTTCGAAAAAGTACCAAATTATTATACGTATTTTTTTTAATGGTGTTTTCTTTTCTAAAAAATAATGATGCATTATAGGTGTGTAATATATTTATTAGGTTACACGAACCCTTCCAAAGTGATACATTCTTCTAAATTACAATGGAACAGAATAATAGCTACGTTTTACACTCAACACTAATGTGTATTTAGCGTGTTAAATATTGAATGCAAAGTTTGTACTTAAAGCGATATTCACCACGCTTGTAGCAATTTTTAACATAAAATTTTCTTGCAATTCCAATAAGCGTTAACAGCATTCATTTTCAATAATAAATGTCAGTTGTTGTTAAAAATTTTGGGACAAAAAAATATAATAAAAGTAAAACAAACGAAAAACAAAAAGTTTTTATATCCATCACAATATAACTAAAAATCACTATATAACGCAAATTGTCCGCAAACACAAGAAAAAAAATACTTGCTGGCATAAAACAGTACTTTACGCAGATGCAAAAAAGGGTATTATCTCACACTCAGTTATAACTGCGGGTAAGAAATGGAACAAATTTTCCATTTATTGCTGCAACATGTTTAGAAAGGAAAACGACAACTTCTCACATTTTTGCATATATTTTTAGAATGGATCAAAAACCCGCACGAATGGTAGCATATATGGAACATTGTTGCCAGAAAAGAAAACACCATAAGTTTCGAATGTGGTATTAACTTTGTTTCTCTGTTTATTGGTTCAAAAGATGGCAAAAAAGTACTCAAATTCAGATTTTACCCGTTTACCAGACTCCCTAATAGGGCCGAATATCAAAAAAGGACCAGACACCTGTCGGCTTATTTTTCTAAAGAACAACGACAAGTATTACCTTTATTTTGCATCTCTTTTAGTTTTTGAGATATAAGGTGACGGAACTTTCCCGTTTTTACCCCCTAAACATTCGTATTTCGAAAAATCCAGTCTTAGTGGATCGATTTGTAGAGTGAGCAATCGCTAGTTCAAATTTCAAGTTTCTAGGGTCAGCGGTTTGGACTGGGCGATGATGAATGAGTCAGTCACTCACGCAACTTTTTTATATATATAGATTATGTTATTATAGTCACATCCCTAATTCTAGATTTTCTTCCCATGTTTTAAATAGTTTTTAGTTTGGGTTTTTAAAAAAGTGATTTTTTCATATTAACAAAAAGCTAGCCGCTCTTATTTATGTTGGCTTTTATGAGAAGGTAAAACTTGCATACTTAGCGAACGGAAGCGGCAATAGTTGTTTTTTTTCGTGAAAAAGAATTTACTTTTGTTTTATTATTTCAGTTAAAACAAGCTAAAAATCGTTAAACATATTAAATAATTAACAAAAGTTAGTTTTAATTTACAATGACGATTTTTGAGACGATTTAAATAACAGACCAACCTAATTCTCAACCTAAACGCGAGAGCAAAAGTGACTTTTTTAAATAACATTTAAAACAAAAACAAATTTGGAAAACGATTTGTTGCTTTTTTAAAGCATTTTAGGTAGATGTTTGAATGCACTTTTTGGTTATATGGTGTTTAGGGGATCTTTTTACCATTGTGGACCAACCAGAAAATCGGGAATGATGGACCGCACCTCATTTTAAAGATAACTATCCCAGCTAAGTTGTCGGCAACTTTTTTTTAATAAATTAGAACGATTTGTTGCTTTTTTAAAGCATTTTAGGTAGATGTTTGAATGCACTTTTTGGTTATATGGTGTTTAGGGGATCTTTTAACCACTGTGGACCAACCAGAAAACCGGGAATAATGGACAGCACCTCATTTTCAAGGTAAATATCCCAGCTAAGTTGTTATTTCTTCCTACTTTGTGACGGTCTAAATTACCTAACTGTTTAACTCTCCCTCTCTGTTAAAACTCACACTTGGACAATACAAAAATGTTGATCTCTCGCTGTCGTAATGTTAATTTTTTAAATTGATGTGAATAAATAAATTAAAAAAAAGGTTGGAGCAAGTGTTTTTATTACCTTACAAAAGTGGCAACCCATATAAAAAAAAAAAAAAAAACCTGAAGAAATATCCACGTAGTTTGCTTTTCAAATTGACAAAATATTGTTTTATGTTCTTTAAATTAAAAGTCAAAACGCCCACTGGTTTTAATGGCTTTCTCTGAGCTGTTTTTTTTTTTTAAATAAAATGATTATATTTGCTTCCGTTGCATGGCTCTAATTGAATAATTGAATTTAAAATTCATATTTATTCCATGAGCAAAAAGCAGCCAGCAGCAGAACAAGAAAAACCAGAGGTAGAGACAGTGATGTCAAATTAGGGGACTTATCACTAAATTGGTGATTTTATTTTGAAAACGGGGATACTAATTCTTTGGGGATTGAGCATTTGGTTGGGAATTTTTTTATATTGGGTATTTTTTTGGGAGTTTTTCCTGTTTTCGTTATTTTATTTCTTTTTGTCATTCTACTTTTTATAAAACAACAAAACCCATCTTTGAAACAAAAATTTATGACTGGCTAGTCTTTCACTTTAATAATAGATGCGATAGAACCAGATTCATCCTACTATGCATTAGAAGCAATGGATATGGGCTTCAGTTATGAAAAGTAAATGAAATCAATACTCTAAATGCTGTCATTTAAAGTACGCTGAACAGAATAATCAATCCATTCGTACTTAATTAAAGTTTATTCTAGTTCCCCGTTATTAAAATCATCCGAAAACGGGAGTGACTAAAGTAAAAGTGGAATAAAAGTTAATCTCAAACTGTGATTTTTATTAAAGAAGTTGGTTAAATCCCAAATTCGTATTTGAAATTGTCCGAAAGTAAGTGCTTTTTTAACATAAACACATAAATCGAGGGAAAGTATTATTATTAATTACTTACACCTCTGTTACCCAAGTTTGTTACAGTTTTGTTGTTTTTTTTTTTCATTTTTTATTTATTAATTGACGCTGCAAGAATTTCATACAACGGTCATATTTGTATGGTTGAAACTCTCAAATTTGGCTGCTGCAGTGCCTAGGATGCCCCTAGATGGGTCAAATGTTTGGCCAACCCCACTTTATTTTTTATCTCAATCATTTATTTCTAACATACCTTACCGCTATCTCCATTCCTTAAGGGGGCTCCCATACAAAATAGGTAATACAGATTACAAATACATTGAAGAAAAATCCCCATAAATATCAATGAAGGTTGATAAAATGTATTACCGACCTCTATTAGTTTTTTGCTCGTAACATTTTCTTAAAATATACTTGCAATATATCTCCACCCCTTAGGGGGGCTCCCATACAAATAGGGCCGTTTAATAAAATTTTTTAATTTGGACCCTAGAAAAAAGTTTTACTTTTCTTAAAGGAAATTTTATTTCGGAATTTCGGTTTTTTTTAGTTTTTTCAATAACCTAAAACGTTTTTGAGTTATGCGAACATATGTTGTGCAACATCCTCCATTTTCGAAATAACGGTATATCTCGAAACAAGAGTTAACCTTAAAAAAAAAACGGTTAGCACCATTGGATTCAGCGTACCCGAATTATGTTTAAACGCCATGTGCCCGGCTTGTACAGTGTAATCAATCAAATCTGCCAGTGCCAGACAAAATTTTTTCTCATCACGGGTGGTTTTGTTGTGGTATACCGCCCTTTGTTTAAAAAAACTCTTAATTATAAGACACTAGCAGCATGCCCGATATGATTTTCGCAATCATTCTACATTTAAAATTTGATGTATTCGACTAAATTATTTTAACAAATAGAAATATGGGAATTTTAGCTTCTTATTTTACTTTTTGAACATGAAAATAATTTATGTGTTTCTCATTGCAATGTTGGCGTTATTCTCAAAAAGAAGCAAATCGTTTTTTACCTTCTTTGGTAGTGTTGTTGTGGTTTCTAAAACAAACTTTTAGAAACCCACGCGTATGCAAGCATATTTGTACGAGTTATTCTATTTTGGATTGTTTCAAGCAGTGTTCAAATATAAACATTAAATATCGTTCCTTAGTATTCGGTTCCGTAGATTTGTGGAAAACACAAACGCTTATAATGTTTTTGTTGTAATTCATTAAATAAATAATGCTTATCTGTTTGTCATCTTCCAACACAAAAATAATACTGTACTTATCCAACTCAGCATAAATATGAGAATATTTAATTGCGTTCTGTTTTTATTTTTTAACCACAAACATCGTTGTGTTAGTTAGCACCCTTTCGGTTGTTAAAAAACCAACCATTTTTTATATAAAAATAAAATACGAAAAAAACAAAATCACAGCGACAAAATTTTACAAAAACAAAACATATCGTTGCTAAAAGTTTTTGTTTGCTTATTTCTCCATCAATGTAAAAAAGAAACACTATATAACATTAAAATATAATGTTTGTGAACAGAACCACTACAATTGTTTTTTTTTATAAAGAAAAACAGAACACAATATAATGTTCGTAACTTTCCTGAAAATAGTTACGAACGCTTTTAAGGGTTGTATTCGCATAGACAAACACTAAAAAAAAACCATCTTTTTAAGGTTTTAACACTGGTTTTAAGTACTTTCTGCTTACACTTTGAAGCGATTTTTACCAAATCTAAATTTTTTTTAAGTTCAGCTTCATTACAAAAATAGTTAAGCCGGTTGTCGATATCAATATTTCAACAAACATAAATCAATCACAATGGAGAAAACAGATATTTGCTAAAACGAAAAATTTGTTGACTTATAAAAATGTAATACTTTTAGCACATTTTAGGCAGATGCCGCTGGATCACGGCTATTTGAAGATTAAGCCAAGTTAATATTAACGTTGCTTTGTATAACAACAAGTAATTCTTGTTTGAAAAGGTTCTTTTGACAGGGAATTTAATGATACCGAAAATAAGAAATTAAAAGCAAGACGAATTGCTTGAATCATTATTACGAATCTCATTTCAAATCAACTTGTTGCGACACGCTTAAACCTGCCCACGAAGTGATAAAGCTGTTTAAATTTAAATGTTATGCCAAACAAAGTAACATGATTATAAATTTAATTGTGAACTTATTTACTTTGTTAAGAAAATATACATTTATTGACTTATTAAAATGTCACAAAAAAAAAACAAAATGTCCACATAAAATGCAAAAAATTAATTACTGTATAACAAAATTCCGAATTATGTAGAGGGGATTTTCGGGAATGAAATAATATTTTCCTGGGACTTTATGTGAATAAAAATTTCCAATTTGCGGATACAATTTAAAAAAACATTGACAACCCTGGGTAGAGAAAAGAGAACAGGACGAGAAGATCTTGTTAAGTTTACGCGCTTTATAAACGAAAAGAACATTAAATTAACAAGAAACGTTGAAGTGTTTTACGCCACCATAGTTCTGCCTTTCTGTATGCATGTGTTTGACAAAGAGACAGACTGCTTGTTCTTGCATGGGTACGCGTAGAAGGAATCGTATTTTATTTTAGCAATTTAAATTTGACGATACAAAGTGATTTTTAAATTAAATTAGTGTTGTAGCAAAATCCTCTTGAAATCAACGGTTAAGCTTTTTTTCGGATTTCTTTCATTTTTTTCTTCTTTCGTGTTATTCAAGAGATTTTAATTTTAGTCTTATGTTTGTATGTATATTTTGAAATAGGAGACGGCTCTGAATATAAAAAAAAAACATTATACATAGAAACATTTCAGAAAATGGTTTAAGTTCTTTTTCTTCTTCTATATATTGTCTTTATTACCCAGTAGAGTGTTGTTTTTGAAAAAAAAAAATTAAATTTCCTGTTTTTGGTTTTTCTTCTTCAGATTTAATGCAACATAATAGATTTAGGCAGCAAACTGTTGCTGTTAAAAAGTTTCATGCTTTCTACTGAACCAGATTACGTTGTTCAATTTTTTTTTTTTATAAAATAATATAAAAAGGACGAAGTGAGCAAATGAAGAAACAAACGAATGAATAACAAAATGATAAGCAGTTGCTATCCTGTCATGATTAACCATAATAATGTTGGTTCGCTGGTTCGGTTCGGTTCGCTTGGGTTGGATTGGTCAACTTTGCTTCACAAATGTTTTGGTTTGGGATAAAATAGTTGGCTTGGTTTGTCTTGTCGTGACTTGTCTTGAATAATGTACGGAGGCTTAATTGTGTATCAGTCAGTGTTGTTTCTTTTTATATCTGAGAGTGTTGGGAGGGAAATTGAAAATGTGACAAATTTGATTAGGATATTGCACATAAAAAATTTTCTTTTGCTTATGTTTTTTTTTCTCTCTCTTAGTATTTGAAATACAAGGTGTTGCGGGAAATAACTGTATAATGTTATTACTTTCTTTGCAGGAAATGTGTTAAATTAAGTTGCCATCTTTTTTGTGCCATGTCACGAAAACAAAAACAAAAACAAAAACAAAAATATAAAATATTGTAGTGGCAGATACCTAAACATATTTTTTAAACAACTTAATGATTTTTTTACTATTCTAGTAGGTTTGATAATTTGAAAATGATTTGTTGTTATTTTTAAACATTTTTAAACTTCTTCTTTATTAGACTAAATTGGGATAAGTTTATTTAGATATTCAATTTGTTATAAACTAAATTTTTGTAAACAGTTTAAATTCTTTTGCTTAAAATACAATCCTAATATAGTCGAGATAGTTTCAAAATCCAAAATTTTATTTTCAAAAAACTTTATCTTAAATACAAACTTTTTCCAAAGCTTGAAATTTAGGCGGCTTTTGGGCACTTCACTTGACAAAAAATTGGTTTTGTGATCAAGTTTTGAAATAATGTTTTTTCTATAAACAAAAATTTAAATTTTTTTACAATTCCCAGCGGTAACTAGAATCAGTAAATAGGCCTAATAGAAGGCCTTATTTAGCAGTCACAAGCCCTTCTCGCCGCATTCCATACTTTTTTATTTTTTACACATGCTGTCATTGGATGCAAGCTCTTCCACACAGCCTTTAATATCATCTTCGATCCCTTTCCAAAGAAGGCAGTAAAGAAGGTCACTTAAAATTAAAAGTAAATAAAACTCAACAACTTCCTCTAAGAGAAGTGAATGTGTAACGAATATTTAAGAAGGTCTTTCAAAAATAAATTTATGCCTTCTAGAAGGCATACTACTGAAGGCAGGATATCATGCGAAGCGAATCTTTTAAAAAAGAGTATAGGGGCCTTCCCAAAGGCCTGCCACTTTCGGTCCTTTCATTATCTACCGCAGGATTAAATCAAATTCAAAGACAGTGAAGATTCAGTCTTCTAAAAATATGGGATTTATGAGGAACATGTGTTTGTTAATAACACAGTTTGTCCTGTAGCTTCATTTATATAACAAAACACTGTATAAAACAAGGAAGAAAGTATAGTCGGAATAGGCTAACGATTTGATTTCCTACACCACAGGATAAGGAGACAAATGGGCAACCATGGCCCAAACAATTGTTGATTAAAGGTTTTTGTTTCGAAAATTATCAAGATATCTACATGCTAAGAAAAACTAATTTTTCCACTTGATTCCCTCCATCAAAACTATTTTGAGCGAAAAACATTTAAACGTATTATTGACACCGGCAAATATTACCATGGTACCATTAGTCAGTACTTTGTCAAAAATCAACAACCATATTATGGTTTCCCCTGAAAATCGTATGTTTAACACGACGGCTTCTCTTGTGTGACAAGGGTGTTTTCACAGAAACTCATGTCACATATAAGTGTCAGATTTTTATTGAAATTTATTTACCAATAATCTAGCGAAATTTTGTTGGAAACAATTTTCCTGGCTTTTAAGTCTCTGTTACAATGTGATATAAATATATTTTCTGCGGTTTGTGTATAGGCTAAGTAGTTATATCGGATACTTCCTGTAATGTGATATCCGGCCCTTGACATACACAAAAAAAATATATAGATTTCTGTATGTCTGGAGAGCGATAAGAGTAAAAGTATACAAATTAAATACAAATAGATTGATTATCAATACAAAACATCTGCTAAAAGTGGGCTGGATTGGAGAAGTGGGCGCGGTACTTTTTATGGAATGACAATATACATTTACGTACATCTGGAAAAGGGTAACAGTACAAATCTTAAAATTTGATACACACAGTTTGGTGTTATCAAAACAAAACATTTGGCAAAGTGGGTTGGATTGAGGAAATCAGCGCGGCACCTTAAGACAATATGGATTTCTGTTTATGTGGAGAACAGTATCTGAAAGATATCAAAATTTGGTACAAAACAGAAAAAACAGAGCCTAAAGTGGGAATTCTTAAGACTATTTTTGAAAGTAGCTTTATCCCAAGTTTTAAAATTTTTAGACAAAAAAACTTTTATAATAAAAACAAGTATGAAGGTATAGTCGGTCAAGCCCGACCAAACGATACCCTACACCACAGTTTTTAAAAACACATCATGCTTATGTGTCCATATAAATATGGATTTATCTTTGTTTATAAACTTCATTAAAATTGGTTTGAAAGTTAGTAAGAGACAGAAATTGCCCCCTACCTCCCCTTGGTGTCCTATTTTTAAAAAACTATATAGCTTTTGTGTCCATAAAGATATGGTTCTATCGATGTTTTAAGTTTAAATAAAATCGCTTTGATAGTTTCTGAGAGGAAGAAATTTCCCCCTATCTTCCCTCGTGGTCCTACGATTCAGCCCATTTTAAATAGGCTTGGTCCTTGTATCAATATGAACCTAGTCCCAAATTTTATCAGATTATCTCCAAAATTGCGACCTGTACTTTGCGCACAAGGTTACATGGACAGCCAGCCAGCCGGACGGATATCGTTAGTTCGACTCAGAAAGTGATTCTGAGTCGATCGGTATACTTTAAGGTGGGTCTAGGACCAATATTTTAAGGCGTTACCCACATCAGCACAAATGCATAATACCCTCTCCAATATTGAGGTGTGGGTATAAAAACAATTAAATGGATAATTTGAGCTTCTTGATATTTAAATATTTTCTTATGTTTAGTTTATTGTTACTTACATAAGTTTTTTATTAATATGGATGCGTTTTTTGTAATAAAATCTCGTTTAGCCATTTTTTAGCCATTATTTAGCAATTTGTTACAAAAAATGTAGCCATTTCTAAGTAGAGTAGAAAATTGCCACCACTGCATATGTGTGGCACAAATTTTAATTTAAACTCATAAGCAGAGTATGAAAACAAACAAAACATTTCGCAAACGTTTGCAAAATGTACAAAAGTATTCAACATTTTTAAATTGTATTGTACATGAGCAAAACCAAAACAAAAACTTTTCAAGTGTCAAAAATTGGCTTTCCACTCATCTGCATTATTTAATTGACCGTTACAATCGTACATCTGAGTACAAAACAGATAGAGAAACGTTTTGTTTTGAGTAATTGATGAAGTTCTTGTTTGGTTTTTGTAGTGGCATAATAAGAGTAAAATCCACAATGCCTCGTCCAAAAAAGGATTTGTTATGTTATTTTTTATTCTCTTTTCTTTGAATTACTTTTTATTTAATATGTTTTTTTTTTAATTACTATGGTAGTCAAAATATGCATTAATAAAAACAAAAAAACCTAAAAACCTCTCTTTTTATTTTACTTAGAAACAATAGTAGTGAGTAAATCAATTACCAAACGTTTGTGAAACGTTTTTCCTCTGAATGTTTCGATATTGTTCTTACTCTTTTCTTTTCCAGCTGTGTACGTTTATATCAATGGTGGGCGCTCCATAGCATAATTGTGCTGAGAGATTTCACACGTATTCTTAGCCTCTTTAATTTAGTTTTTGATGAGACACATTTTCTTATATTTTTTGTATTTTTTTCAAGAGAATTTACCAAGCAATCACACGTGTTTCATTTCAAATAAATTATGTTATGCGAAAAATAATTTACTGTACTTTTTTTACTGTTACTTTTTTCTGTGAACAGTAAATCTCTACAATTTAAACTATTAAAAAATGTTTTCTATTACTTCAAATGCGTAAAATATAAAATAAGGAAATATAATGCACCATTTATTTCAAATGCTTGGCTTTGTGTTTAGTGGGTACTTCTGCCATCTCACTAATCCTAATAAGCATCAATAAAAGCACAGTTTTAATTGTGCCCACTTCTGGTTTAAATTACAATTTGCGCTCACGAGCAAAAATAATGCAAAACAAAATGGCACAATCATTCTCATTCTCATTGTTTTGGTTTTGTTTTTGTTTTACTCACTGCAAAGAACAAAACAAAACGAAAGCAAACGTTTCATTTTGTTTATTTTCGTACTCTGCTCATAAGTCTCTTTTACGTACTCATATACTTATGTGACACCAATTTGACTTAAAACTTGTGTTAATTATAAGTGACTTTGAAGCATGTCACAAATATGTGACACACAGTTTCTGTTAAGAAAATGGGTTGCAAAATTTATGTCACATATATGTGATATATTTTTTTCCCGAGAAAAAGCAAAAAACTGCTGTGTGGCGAACGTGTTAATAATAACAATAATTTACTTAGCACTAATAAGTGTATGGCCTTAAATTATCAATAGCATTTTCCATAGTTCCAAGAGCAACATATTGCGGTTAAAAATTACCATACTTTTATTATTTGTAAAACTTTTGTTGTTATTAATGAAAATTGTAGTTTCTTGAGGGAGGACTAATTTAACCCCATAATGCTTGCTGTCGCAAATAATATGGTAAAAGTGACCACAATATGTTTTGAAATTGTTCGCTATTATTAGTTGTTTTACATATTTAATCTTAAAACCAATATGGTTTATGAGCACAAAGACACTATTTCGGAAAGAAGTTTGTATAAAGGCTATGTGCAATTATCGACCGTTTGCAATAGCCGTCGTCGTCCTTATAATAATTATAACCTCTGCACCAAATTTCACCTAATTTTAAAACAATTGCGACTTGTACAAAAAGTTAATATGGACAGCCATCTAACCAGCCGGAAGGCCGGACATCGTTTGATCGATTCAGAAAATGATTCCGATTCGATCGTTATAATTAAAGGTGAACAAAGTTTTTATGTGTCCCACATATCAGCACAAACACATACCTAATACCCCTTCATCTATCGTGTGTATAATTAGTTGTATTAGATTTAAGCAGAAAAAAGTACATTTTTTTGAAGCAATTTTGTTCAATTTTAGAAATAGTTTTTGTTTTAAATGTAATTTTCTATGCGAACATTAACGTGTGACATCGTGAGATTGGCTGTAAATATGATCTTTAACCGTACGATGAATGCCCAACTTTTTCTACGAGAACACACATCCGGGATACGTTTGTACTTAATAGCTTATTTTGGCTTTTTCTTATGTTTAAATGGTCCAATTTAATTTTTTTTTTTTTTTTTGAAGCGTAAATAAATAGTTTAAAAATGTTTTAGTTTTGTTTCATGCAAATATTCTTCATGGTTCAAAAGATATATGCAAAAGAGTGCATGCAGGCAACTATTATTCAAGTGATAAACAAGTGTTTGTAGTATTTGGATATTCTAACGGTTGCATTTTGATGTTGTTGTGCATTCGCCATTATTTCTCTATTCCTTAAGTTAAGCCGTTCCTGAGTTGCAGCACTGCAAAGTTGCAAGTGGATACATTTGTACCCGGGTGTGTGTTCTAGGATTAAATTATTATTTGAAAATTTAAATTTGCAGCCTGAAGAAATTTGCAAAAGTTTAGAAAAAATATATTAAATTGCTTAAAGCTAAAAATTTGTCTAGACTAGAAATTGGATTTTCATATGGTAGCTTTTATTTAAATAAAAACATTTCCTTATTTAAGAGAAGAAAATAAATGAGGACACAAAAAAGCGATAGAATTTCACAATTTCAATATATTTTATGAGTCGAAGAAAATAAATAGACACGAACTTTTAAAATTCAAAAAATAAAATGAGTTTTTTTAAGGACAAAATAACAAATTTGGCACTTTTGATGAATTTCATATTAAATGAACATGTTTGGGATTGATTCTATTGGATATAAGTAAATGAATGCGACGTATGTAAGCTATAAAAACTAACCACTGCTCCTTTGCGCGGTTCACACACAAGATTGACTCCTCAAGTCAGGAGTTTTTAGGAGAGAAGAGAAAAGGGAAAGACTTGGCTGCACAAGTTAATTTTATTTTTTTCTAATTCTTTGCGTATACGTTAAATATGCTAAATGGGTTTATAATTAAAGTAAAGAAAAATAAAATTGACGACACAAAATCAATAATCCTGAATATTACCGCTCAATTGCAATTTGCTCGCCACTTTTCAAAGGAGAGTATGGTAAATTAGCATAAGTAAAGGGATTGCTTTACATATTTCTAAAGGCCTAACCAGAATGTGCATAAACAAACTTAAGCTACTGTCAAAAATAAAACAAAAGGACTCTCAAATGCATTTAAAATAACAAAAACAAAATAAAAAAACATTGATTCCGTACGCACCTTGCTTAAGCAAATGATAGTTTTATAAAACTTAACATAAACTTTCCTTAAGTGGTTGCGCCTTTTGGTATTCGTATTCATTTGATTATAGACCAAGCGTATCGGTTATTGGTTCTATGAGGCAAAACATGATAGATACGCTTGGTCAAGTCCTTGATATAACCCTTGAATGTGTTTTGCGAATAGGGTCAATTATAATGTATGATAACGCAGAAACTCGCAACGGATCAAGGTGCCACATCTGTAGATGTGACGCGCAAAATAGAAAGGGACCTAAGAGTTTTGTTCAGGAGAGCCATTTTATCTTTGGTGTACCATCACTGAGCGTGTTGGTATTGGTCTCATTTGAAAGCGACACATCTCAACCTTGTTGGTCAGCCTTGAAAACGCGCGTAGGCCGTTCCTACCTCCTGTTTGGTGTAGTTGGTTTTTACTGTTCCCTCTTTCTTACTGGTCCCTTTCTCTACGCGCTGTCACATATATGGGTGGTATGATCTTTTAATGTTCTGGGAATTTATATACAATGTGATGCCTGATTGGAAAAACATATTTTTAAGGTGCCGAAAGAAGCATTCAAGTGCCTCGGGTATTAAAAACGGTGTATGTGGTACTTAGCTATTTGATCTCCTTACAATTTATAACACCTTTATTCTTTTGAGAATGAAGTTCAACTCTCATGTGTTGGCCGGAGCTCCAATGTCTATTTTGAAGCTTCTCGGCCGCGTGCAGGAGAGGACGAATGTTCTCATTGGTGCCAGTAGGATATTCAATTCTATTGACTCCCTTGAGCGCAGTCGCAACGAGGGTTTTATTTCTCTGTCTTACCGTTAATACAATGGAATGTGTTCTGATGAAATCATGGATCTGTTTCCCGAAACTCGTACGTTTGTTCGTAATACGCGTTTTTTATCAAGCGCTGATTCTTTTGTGGTCGATATTCCAGGGCATCGTACAACGAATTACAGGGAAAATCCTTTCTTAGGCCAGACTGCTCATATGCAGAATAATTTTCTTCTGACTTTCTTTTAACATGAATAAGTTCAAATCGAATATCCACAAGCCCCACTCCCTCTATTGTCCTTCTGATAACCTATTTTCCTAGTTTCAATACATTGCAGTGCATAAGTTGGGTTCATGTCTTGAGTGCTGTTGCTAACAATAAAATAAGTGATTTAGTATAAACGTTTGCGCAGGCTCAAAAGCGAGTTAAAAAACGTGTTCATCTAAACCGAATGTTTCTGAACCAGCACTTATCAACGAGATTTATGAAGATAATATTTTGCTTTAATGTAAATTAAAATAATACTTCAGAACTTGATGGCTCCACAGTTTACACTTAATTACGTAACGTTTGTATTTTGTTTTGTTAAGTTCAGTTAAATTTAGACGTTTTTCTAGATTTCACTATTTCAATAAAAACAATATAAAACAATTTACGAGTACATTTTTTTATGGAAATTTGCAGGCACTTGAAGTTTCCAAGCACTTCTTAAATACATTAAAACTCCAAAATTATAAAACAATAAAAAACCAGGTCGTAAATCTCAGACACTATACGTACAAATAATGCAGCGACCAATCGTCTGCAATGTTTTATGAGTTGCAATAATTATGCACTCTTATCTAAGTTTTAAAACGTTTCGAAAACTTTTTATGTATATACAAAAATTCAAGATTTAAATACTTTACTCATTTTGCTACTTTTTATAAAATATCAATTGAGACAAAAAAAAAGTTGGAACAAAGTAAAAAAATTTTTAACAGTTTTTCCAAGTACAAAAATGGAAATAAGTAAAAGCCAATTGAGAAAAAAAAGCCTTCAATGAAGCTGAAAATGAAATTTTATAAAAAGAGAGTAAAATGAAAGAATGGAAAATGGCACTTACCGTGTACAACGCTTGAGACAATTAACAGCATCATTAACCAACAGTGGCAGTAGCAACAAAAACAGCAGCCACACAACGTGCTACTGCTGAGCTTCATTATTTGTGAGACTACTCCAGCGTATAAGTGCTGCTGTTGCTGGCGATGGTGCTGTTGTTGCTGTCTTCCCCGCCACGACGACGCTGGTCAAAAATAAAACAAGCACAGATGGTAAAAAGCACCCACACATAGACATAAACTACAGTATTGTTGCACTAACAAATACATCCACGCCCAAGCAATACTCACTGGCCTCTTGCCCAGCCACTCGCTTATGCACTTACGTTGTTATGTCTACACACTTACGAAAACAAGACAGTCTGCCAGCCCGACTCTCTCTCTTAGTGGCTGTTTAAGCAATCTGTTACTGTAAGTAATCACCACAAGTGCTTTAAAAGATGAGTGTTATATTATGTTGACTCCAGAGTATAAAGTGGAGTAGAATACAAGTTAAAGAGCCTACATACACTTAAGAAAAAAAAAAAACAAATTTCCTCTTTCCAGCTACACCAGCACGGACTGTCGATGCAAAACAAACTGCTCTGTAATCAATGACCACAACACACAGCCTTTAGAATATTCCGTAAAAGGCAACAAAACCGAATTTGATGATGACGTTCTCCGACAGCAGTTCATTAATGCCAAAAGGCTTCCGCAATTACAAAAAGGCTTACAGCGTTCATTCACATTTACGGACTTCAGGGCTGTGTTTTTCTCTCTCTTTTTCTCTTCTATTATCTTATTTTGTTTTTTTTTTTTCTATTGTATTTAACAATTATTTTTTCAGCTTTTGGCTGTTTTAGTTTGTTTTCGTATTTTCTTTATCCTGCAATTTATGAAGTATTTTAGAAACAGACGTCAGTGTTAGTTCTGATGATGATATTGATGATGATGATGGTAAAGAAAAACCCAATGATAGTCAACATGAGTAATAAAACAATGGTTTCATTGTTTCTTGTAATCAATGTCAATTAAAACGGAGAAGGTCTGCCGAGGAAAGTTAAGAAGAAAAGAGGTTTAAAACTCAATCAACAAAAGCAGTAAGGAAATTTGGAGTGACAAGTCAAATTATATAAGTGCCTACTTCAAATATTGTTTGCTTATGTAGATTACTTTGTATGCACAGTGGTCATCATATATTGCAGAAGAGCAAAATGCGATTAAAATAAAGTAGTGTCATATTCGTGTTCAAGCAATTATGTGAGTCAAAAGTTAATCACACTTTTTTGCTATCCAAAGGAGAGCTAAGGTAAAATGTAACAAGAAGATACAATATAACAGCATGGTAGTGTAAAAAGTCATTCCTAAAAATTGAATGAATAGGACTATGAAAAAAAGCTTTATAAAATATATAACTGAAATTGAGCTCATAGAATAATTTCGAAAAATAAAATATCTTAAATATATTAAAAAGTAGCTTATGAAAAGAAATAATTCCCAGTTTCTATAACAATATACATATATTTACTTAGTTCAAAAATTATCTTTTTTTCCAAATCAGATTTTACTTTAATTCTTACAACTTTTTGTAAGAACAATTTCATTCCAATCCCTGAACAAACGCTTCTTATTTATTAGTCTAGCTTCACACTATGAAATTATATGTATGTCTTCTTTTTCTTTAGAAAGTCTAAGTTTAGTTGTGAGAGGGGATGAGAACATGCTATTCTTCTCTCTTCGCTCACCAAAAAACTCAGACTTTCTGAAAAAAAATGTTCATAGTGTATACCCAGACTAATTAAAAGTTTAGATTTGGATTTTAAAAACTATTTTGTAAGCAAAAAAAGCAAAATCGATTCTCAGATACCCTGACACAATATGGATTTAAATTGGCTTAAAAATATATCTTTTTTTATAAATTCATTTTTATTGATGCCAGTTTAAAGAATAAATATGGAAACTATTTCCTTTTGCACACCTTTGTAATTGAATTGAATTAAATTAAATAAAATAAAATAATTTCAATTTTTGGGAATACAAAATTTTAATTTCAAAAGATTTTGTTATTCGTGCTTAATTCCCAGTTTTTATTCTTGATAAAAACACTTGAAATTTATTGTTGATGGGATAAGCTATTCCTATGCGCATTTCACTGGTTGCTTAGGCCAGATCATCAGGAAACTTCATCCATAAAGATTTTAGAAAAACTAAATATATTAAACCAAATAAAACTGTTAAACCTATAAGACTTATAGCAACAGTAACGAATAACAAAACCTTTTGAAATTTAAATTTTTATTCCCAGAAATTGAAATTACTTTTTGATTATAAACGGGCAAGTGCACGGCCTAAAAAACACTTAATTGACAACATCTTTTGTAAGTTGTTGTTGTTTTTATTTTGTTTTTCTTAACCTACTTACAACTACAATTAATGTTGAGAGAATTTCAACTAATTGTAGTGGGGAATGTAAGATGAGATAAACCCACTGTTTATTGTTGATGTGTTTTTCAAAAAGAAATTTCAATTTTTGGGAATACAAAATTTTAATTTCAAGAGATTTTGTTATTCGTGCTTAATTCCCAGTTTTTATTCTTGACAAAAACACTTGAAATTTATTGTTGATGGGATAAGCTATTCCTATGCATTTCACTGATTGCTTAGGCCATATCATCAGGAAACTTCATCCATAAAGATTTAAGAAAAACTAAAGATATTAAACCAAATAAAACTGTTAAACGTATAAGAATTATAGCAACAGTTCTACTTGTAATAATATCAAAGCTTAAACAAAATACATCAACAATAAACAACTGTGGGTTTATCTCATCTTACATTCCCCACTACAATTAGTTGAAATTCTCTCAACATTAATTGTAGTTGTAAGTAGGTTAAGAAAAACAAAATAAAAACAACAACAACTTACAAAAGATGTTGTCAATTAAGTGTTTTTTAGGCCGTGCACTTGCCCGTTTATAATCAAAAAGTAATTTCAATTTCTGGGAATACAAAATTTTAATTTCAAAACTGGGAATTAAGCACGAATAACAAAATCTTTTGAAATTAAAATTTTGTATTCCCAAAAATTGATATTATTTTGTTTTCCAGATCGCCTATTCCATAACAAGTGACTGCTCATTGTCAGAACCTGAAATTGCGTTCGAGGTCACATTTTAATGCTTCCGTTGATTTTAATCTAAGCTGCCGTTTAGTAGTAGAATATTAGCTACAAAACTATTTTACTTTCCATCCCACTGTGCAATATAATTTAATCGTAGAAAATTTAAGTTCTAATGCCCAATTTTCAGGATAATATTTAAATCTATATTAATTTAATTTCATATAAACTTAAATCGTATTTAAATCTAGACTGATTTTTTGAGTTTTGCTTAAAAAGTCTTACTTAATTAAGATAAAAGTATGGTAGCACTACTAAATACAAAAAAATATCATAAAAAAGGTTATGTATTTATTTACAAGGTGGCCTCAAAAAACAGTTGTCTGCTATTGATTTGCCTGTTGTTGTATTGGTTTAATATTGAGACCACCTTGCTAAGTTTTTCCAATGGAAACTTAAAATGAATTTAATTGTACCACATCGGTGAATTAAGTTACATTTAAGTGTTTAGTGAAGAAAAGAATTTTGTATTTAAAACGATTTTAAACATAAATGTGTTTTAACATCAATGCTAAAAATTGGGCATTAGTCCGAAAAATTTAATTTAAAAAAATCAAATGGGTTCATTTTTCGATCTTTATCTATCTCTATTTAACTAATATAAGCATTCTTCCCCTTCCTTAACAATTCCTTCTCGACAAAACTTCTCCGTATTAAATGCAGGCAAGCCAAATGTACGTGCGTATTTAAATCTTTACTGGTTTTATAGAGTTGCTGATAGTGATTGTTACTTAAGGCTGATGAGCAATTTCTTTTTATTTTTCGCTTTTCATTTTTCGATTTTGTTTTATTTATTCTTTTCTTAATTGCTGTCTGTCAATTGCAACTGGTGTTCTGGCATAGCACCAGTACAACTACTTTCTTGCTCTTACTCTTGCACTACTTCTTAAGCTGGGCTAAGAAATATCTGCCACTAATGTCGACGGTAATGATAATGATGATGATGATGATGAAGAAATATTTGCACGCACATAAAAAATAATTAAGAAAATTTCTGCACCTTTCTTTCCCTGAGTTGCGTTTTCTTTTTATAAGATTTAATTGATGCTGCCACAATGAGTTTGCACTTTTGCTAAAATTGGTTGCATGAAATTATCAATTTGGTGTTTATGTTTGCGAGAAGTTTTTTCTTTCCTCCTTTGATACACCTTCCTCTTTTCTTGTAAACTTGTTATCCTTGTTATCGCATTTTGCGTTCTTCAAGATTTTATTTTTTGTAATTAATTTTTTTTCGCTTCTTCTCTCTTTAAATAGCACTGGATTGTGTTGCCTGCAAAAAGGAATAAAAAAAAAAAAAAAAAATTATGAACATTAAATTTTTCTATTTCATTTATTTATTATAACAAAAATGATTTTTGCTATTTTGCCACTTATATGGCCAAAGTTTTCAGGATATTATGGCAAATCATCATAAATCAAAATGAAGGTAGAAGAAATATGGAAAATAAAATAACAGAAAATAATATTAATATTTTTGCAAGAGTATCATCATCGTCATCCACATCATTAACATCACAGTCATTACAACAATTGTGTTTTTTTTTTTTTTTTTTTTTTTTGCAAAATGTTGATTGTTGATGATTTTTTGTTGTTGATTTTAATATGACTGTCATAATTCAAACCAGAAAAAAATATTATTTAATTTACTATTTAATTGCTTCATATTTACCAGAATTAAACCGATAGTTGATAATAACACTTAGCATTATATATGAATATACAGCTCTCACTATAAGTGGGACACCTCATAAAATGACTTAACTGGTTAACACACGTTAAGTTAATTATTTTATATTGGTCTGTATTTAATTAAGACAATTTAATTCATATAAAATTAAGTACATTGAAAGAGTATTCTTATATTAAGCCAGGTTCTCTGTTCCGTATTTCGTGCGAAATGTTTTAAAATACAATATAAAAAAAATTTCTGTGAAATATCGGGTGATTTTTTAGCTTTTATCTTTTTGGCAACACTTCAGTTTGGTCCATAATTTAACCATAAATCGTCTTACAAACGAACAACGCTTGCAAATTATTGAATTTTATTATCAAAATTCGTGCTCTGTTAAGAAAGTTCATCGCGCGCTTCTTCCATTTTATGGTCAGTTTAATCGACCCACTGAAGCGGCTATTCGGCTATTTACATTGTTGGACATTAAACCATCAACACGCTTACGTAGAGTGCGAAGTGAAGAAAATATCGCAGCTGTATCGGCCAGTGTTAATGATGACCATCAATTATTGATCCGTCGCCGTTCGCAGCAATTGGGCCTCTGTTACTCAACAACGTGAAATGATATCCAACTTTTTTTTCCCAAAATGCAAGAGCTTGACTTGCATGACATGTGGTTTCAACAAGACGGTGCCACATGCCACACAGCACGCTTAACAATGGACTTATTGAGAGGCGAGTTCGGTGAACATTTTATTTCACGTTCGGGACCGGTCAATTGGCCGCCTAGATCGTGCGATTTAACGCCTTTAGACTATTTTTTGTGGGGCTATGTTAAAGCTCATGTCTATACACACATGCCCGCTTCAATTGACGCATTGGAAGACAACATTGAAGCATTTATTCATGAGATACCGGCCGAAATGTTGGAAAGAGTATGCCAAAATTGGACTAAGTGGATGGACCATTTGAGGCGCAGTCACGGTCAACATTTGCATGAAATAGTCTTCAAACATTAAATTATATGGACCGTACTATCGATTCAAATAAAGATTTCATGCATTTTTCTGAATTTTATGTGTTTTTTTTTTTAAACTTTCCTATAGCTCTTAAAAAATCACCCGGTACAAGCGAAAACATGTTGATAGAGTTGTACTCTATTTATATTACGAAAAACATGCGAAATGTTTTTAGCAACATTTTTGTTTTCCCTGCGAAACAAGTGCAGTTCATATTCTTTCGCAAGGAACTTCAAGCAAAAGCTAATCATTTTTTTAAATATTTTATTTTGCATATGTGAGGTGGGGTTTTTAACAAGCGTTTCAAAAAGAAAAATGCAGAAAATTGCAAAAATTAACAATAAAATTAAATTTTTTTCATTAATAAGATTTCTGTAGTTCTGATTTCATATTTGATAAATACACTGAGATTTATTGTTGAGGGAAAGCTAGATTCTATGCGCATTTCACTGGTTGCTTAGGCCAGCTCATCAGGAAACCTTTTCCAAATATTTTAGAAAAGCCAAAAATATATTTTACAAATAAAACCCTAAAAGCGAATACGTCTTACATGTACCAATATCAAAGCTTAAACAAAACACCAACAATAAACAGTGAGTTTATCTTTTCTTACATTTTTTTTTGTTTTTTGCTTTAGAAAATTATTTAAATATTATTTATAATAACACATGGTTTTTGTCATGGATGGGGGTAGTGCACTAGTTCAAAATGATTGCAATAATTTTGTTGATGTTGAGTGATGAATTGAAAATTAGCAATCTCGCTTCACATGAGTGATTGTAATGTTAAAACCTTTTGCACTCAAAAAATAGTTTGATTTAAAAAAAGCAATCATCAGTATTTTGCAATACTAATTAATTTTCTTAGTGCTACTGAAAAAATAAAAATCATCACTAAAGCTGGTAAAAAATAGTAAAAACTAATTTTTTGCAGTCTTATTTAGTAAGGGTATTTACGTCACAAGTTGCAACTTTGCAAAAAAGCAAAAGTGCAAAAATATAACAACAACCACAGAGACAATTAGTTGTGCGCAAATAATTGTCTTTGTGTTTGTTGTTATATTTTTGGACTTTTGCTTTTTTGCAAGGGTGCAACTTGTGACGTGAATAACCCCAGTGAGAGTGCAATGTTGATATATTTAGTGCACTACCCCCAACTAGTTTTTGTTAACCTTTTCAAAATAATGTTGTATACTTGTAACTTTTAAAAACGCTAAATTTTGAAAAACCGCAAGATAGACAGTATTTATACATGACAAAATTTTCGTGTGAAATAATAAATGTTGCTCAACATTATTCGCAAGTTCGAACAGAGCACTAGGCTTTAAACTTGAGTTTTCATTTTGAGTTCCAAACATACCAACATAAGAATTTTTCTTATCAATTTGGCATTTACCCCCGTTTTCACATGAAAGTACTTGCTTGCACTATATACACGTTCTATCAACAACAATGTCGACAAATTGCATAAATGTTTACACAGTCAAGTGAAAGTACTTTAAAAATCAGAGTTACAAAGTGCGTAAAAGTGCTCTATTTCTTAAAAAACACAGTTGGCTTTAATAATTATTTTAACTTTTTTTAAATTCAAATCAATTGTCTGCTTCATTAACATTTGCAAAACTACTTATATTTTTAAAACTACGCAAAATTTCCAAAATTAAGAATACTTGGTAGCACTGTTTATGTTTTTGACATTTACTGGCCTCAAGTGCCGAAAGAGCACTGTCTGCTAGAATTTCTTGCATGTTGCAGCTGCAAGTACGAAAAATTTGATTGTGCTATTAAAAATTGTATTGAGTTTTAAGAACTTGCACTTGCATGTGTAAACCCCCAGGTTATGTTGAAAACAAAATTTATGTTGAAAAAAGATTTATTTTTTTCGAGTATGTAGTTTACTTTTTTATTTTTATACCCCCACCACTAGAAGTAAATATGGGTATATTCAGTTTGTGAAACTTTTTAAGACCTCATAAAATTCAATAATTCAGATGAGTAAAAAAAATAAAGTATAGATACTCTGCGTCCTTGAGTCAGTTTAAGTCGATTTAGCCATGTGCGCCTGGCTCTGCGTCTAGTAAAAAGTAGTTTCTAGTTATCCTATGCGACACATTTGAAAGTGAGGTAACACCAAGAAGTGTCACAATGTCCAAGCACCTTATGATTCTTTTAAAAGTGTCATAACGAACATTGACACTTTTTGGTGTGTCTTAATGTCCTAAACCCCATTTTCACAACTTACCGATAGCTAAAAGTAGACTTTAAATGGCCTTATAAAAAGTGTTCCATTATTTAAACTTTACTTTAACCTAAGGTGAGCGATAAAGTAAATTAAGGTTCATCCTACCTAGAAGGTTAAAGTAAAGTTGTTTTGAAAACGGGCCTAAGACGTTTTGACACTGGACTTTATGACATGCCACTGAATTTTGTGATGAACGATCTATAATTTGTAATAGATCCAATATAAAATCCGCTCCTTAAGTTCACTTTAACTCCTAATAGTATTTCTGAAACAACTCATAGTATTTTTTTTTATATAAGGTCAAATTAATTTGGAGTAGACTTTAATAGGCTTTAAATCGCAATGAATTATAATACTGTGAGGTCAGTTTTTCTAAAGATTGCATTGGTTACTCTCGGTGGAGGGTATCAAAAATTCGGCGCGGCCGAGTATGGCACTCTTACTTCTTAAATATACATATTGTACATAGCGTTACCTAAAACGCAAGGGCCTTATATAACATTTTAAAAATTTTACGGAGAAAGAAAAACACTTTTTAAGATAGTAAATTGTTTAATAAAAAGATTTTGTTTTTCGCGCTTAATTTCCAATTTTCATTCGTGATAAATGCACCGAAATTTATTTTTGGGGGATAAGCTAGTTCCTTTGCACATTTCACTGGTCTCTTAGGTCATATCATCAGAAACTCTTTTCGCCAAGACTTTATAAGAACTAAAAATATTATGCAAAAGAACTGCAGAGTGAATGAGAATTACAAACGCTCAACTTTTATTTGCAACGGCATGAACGTTTAAACAAAATACCAACAATAAACAGTTAGGTTATCTTTTCTCACATTCAACACTGCAAATGGTTGGATATTTCCAATATTAATTGTAGTTGTAAGTGGGTTAAGAAAAAACAGAAGTTAACAAAATGCTTTATTGTTTTCGCAAGAAAATCCAAATAAATCAATTCGTCAGTTCAGTTTCTTATTCACGGGCTTTTGCAAATTTACTATCTGTTTATATTTACTGTGTATAATTTATTTTTCTTCTACTTTTCTTTTAAAACCTACCAGTTGTTTTGACAATTGACAATGTTGCATATTATGCTAACTGTAAGTTAGGTCCTTTAGCTTTTAGCATATACATATAAATTTTTTTTGCGGTCATTTATGTTAATGCAATACATTAGAATCAATGAAGCAGTCGAATATTAATTTTTTGTAAGTAAAGGCCTTTGCTTTTTAGGATATACATATGTATATATTTACATGCATTACTATAATTTTATCTTATTTGTACGCTGCAAAACAAATCAGCTGTAGAGATACATAACCCTTTTTTATGGGCCATGTTATTTTCGTAAACGACAACCAAATATGTTATTTCTTTCGAGTGAGTAAGTTTTACTGGTTGGCCCAGAGCTGCTTCTTTAATCTAAGAATTAAACCAGTGTTGGTATGTTTGCAACAAAACATGTTTGTTATTCAGTTTTTGAACACTAACTGCCTGTTCAACGATTTCAAACGTCAACGTTCGAAATCGATGAACAGTAGGGTATTCATTTATTTATTATACGATTAACTACTACCCGATTAACTGATCGGTTAATTTAAAATTGGCTATTTTCGATTAACGATTAAACCGGTTAGTTTTAGTCGGTTAACCGATTAACCGATGGCACAAAATTTTGAATTTTTTTGTAGATCATAATATTTTTTTTGTGTTTTTAATTTCATCTCATATACAAAAGTTATGTGATAAGATTTTTTTTTTCATACAATATATTTCCTACATTCTTAAAGTAGAGTACAAAAAGAAACTTAGAAATTCGGAAATAAATTTTTTGCAAAATGTTCTGTTCTGAGCTTTGCTAGGATGAGTCATATGATGACTTAACAACAGAAGAGACTTTCGATAATAACGCCAACAACCTTTTAACAGAATCAGAGTAAACCATTAGAAGTGTTAAAAATTAAAAAAAAAATTAAAACAGGACTTTAATGGCATAATGGAAGATTTTTAGTTTTTCTATATCTGTGGCATTTTGACAAAACATCTTAAGTAGAGAAAAGATAGCAAAAAAGGTTTTAAAACAAACTCGGTGAAAAAATGATTTTTATCAAATAATTAAATACACCGAAATTAAAGAATAATTTCGTTTGTAATATAAAATTTTAAAAACGTAAGCAAAAATATTTTTTGAATGAAAATTTTTACGATTAACAACATTTTTTTCAACTTTTTAAATTTGACTTAAGATGTTTTGTCAAAATGCCACAGAATATTATACGTTACTTTCCATTTCTCCAACATCTACGATAAATGAAAGAGTGCTTTCCAAGTGAAGTTTAATCGAAACAAATGAAAAGAATCGCCTAAATCCATAACATAAAAACCAAATTGTTTGTCTAAAAGATTATTTGATAAGATCTCCTTAAACTATTGAAATAACTAAAAAATAATCTCACAGCATTAATTAAAAAATATTACATATTTATGAATTATTTTTTTGTTTGGTCGTTTGAGATCAAGAAATGTTATGTTTGTTTGGTTATTGTTGTTTTTTTTACTAATAAACTCCAAATAATAAAAAATTTTGCATTTTTATTTAATGAAATTACTAAATTTATAAGAAAAACATTATTAATCGGTTAACCGATCAAAAACAAAATTAACCGATTATCAACCGATTAAACCAAAACCTCGGTTAATTAATCGAGCGATTAACCGATTAAAGCAAAAACCCGATTAAATGAATACCCTAATGAACAGGCTGTAAAAATGTATGGGGAAAACAAGTAGCTAAGCTAGTTTTGTGTCGCTAAACAAATATAAAATACTTTTTTGACAATAATTAGTATTGTGGTTATTTTGTTGAACTATTTATGGTTTTTAATCCAAATTTTTAATATTTTCAATTAGGCTTAAGTTCATGAAATTTTAATTTTTATTAAATTATTTTTATGAAGAAAGGAATTTTACAACATGAAAATTAATTAAAATTGTTATTGATAATCTTTCATTCTTGACGTGGCTCGGGCTCGAACCCTGGCCGGCAGGTTACCATGACATGTTTCGATCGCAACCACTCGATCTCCTCAGATGGATTTGCCGTCTTACACTCGCAGCCATCGACGACTGCTGACGTCACTAGTCAAACATCAATCCTTAAACCAAATTGTATTTTAACATTTGGTAGATCGAAATTTGCTTTCCTGAATGATTATCTATTTTAATTGATTTTACATGTTTTTTCCTTTACTTCTGTTTTTTCGTACTTTCGTCAAGAATTTTTCTTGAAGTCCAAGTACATTTTTTGTTTTCACTTTGTCTTTCTCTTTTCCGTTGACCTTTTTCAGCACAACTTGAAGGACAATTGTACACATAGAGCTCGTGCCTTAGCTTTAACAATAATTAGTATTGTGGTTATTTTGTTGAACTATTTATGGTTTTTAATCCAAATTTTTAATATTTTCAATTAGGCTTAAGTTCATGAAATTTTAATTTTTATTAAATTATTTTTATGAAGAAAGGAATTTTACAACATGAAAATTAATTGAAATTGTTATTGATAATCTTTCATTCTTTGACGATAAAACACTAACAGATCATAAGAAATATATCCCCACAAATATTTCCACTGCTACTGTTACTTCTTATAAAGTAAAAAATATTTAAAGTCACAAATTTTTTATACAAAAATATAAAAATGAAACAGAAGCTGCATTAAAAAAGGTCAACAGCGTTTTATTGTTAAACAGTGTCATTTTTTACTATTCAACGTTCTCCATTTTTCTTTACTTGATTCCACTTGAGTCTCAATAAATAAGAAATAAATCTAAAATACTTATTAAATTGAATGAAATTAAGATGAAGAAAACCGATTTTGCAAAAATATTGTATTACTTTGTTGATTTACAAGTAAAATGTTCTTATTGTTAGAAAAAAAAAAAATATTCCTCCATCCTAGCAAATTTCACTCTTCATTATTATGATGAAGAAAAAAAAGGAAAAACTGCAGAAAATGAAAAAGAAAAACAAAACAGTTTGAATAATAAGTCTCATCAAATATGGGATTGTAAAAATGAAATGAATTATTTATTTAGCAAATAAGAAAAAAAGTTTAAATAAACTGGAGCAAGACATCGAATTTTTGTTAATGGAACCCAGCAAAAAAACGATTTAGTTGACAGGAATACATTTATAAAAAAATGGTGAAATAGCTTTAACCCATTAGTGCATGAAGTTCCCCAAAAGTACTTTTTAACAAAATTCTTTTTGAACACGTAATTTAAAAGAACTATTTAAATAATTTTTAGAAGTTTTATTTGAATAAATTTTTTTTTAAAGATTTTAGAAGGAGTACCTTATAAGGGACATAATGCAATATCGCCGTGAAATTTTTTGAAATTTTTCTTTTGGGTAAAGGCCCTTGTTGCACATAAAATTAGACTTGTTACCGCAGTTTGCAGATCTTTTATCCGTTTTGGAGTAGTCTATTATGTGATTTCTAACATCGTTTCGATTGACAGCACTAGAAATCTACGGAATTGCAACAAGTTTGAGCAATCTAGATTATTTGGATGCAGCTTTCTCATTAGTAGCCAACCATTAGCAACGGAAGCATCCAACAGATATAGAAAATTGGCCACCACCACTTATGTTGTCTTATACGTGACCGATAAACAGCAATAAACTGGTCCATTTTGTCCACACCATCCCTGCCTTCATTGTAATGTTGAAATACTTTTGGTTGGGTATCTGCATTTCATTTCCAATTTCATTTTTGTCAAAATTAGTTCTTAAGGTGACTACGTTATTGCCCATTTCCATCGTACGACGAGTATATTGCCATTATCAGAAAAACGATACGGAGTGGGCACTTTTCGGTTCGACTATCGCTTATTGTACCAAATGAGCATATTCCAAAAACTGACAAATTCCGAAGAAGCTTCACGGATATGAAATAATTATCAATAAAAAACCTTTATGTAAGAAAAATTAAAATTTTCACTTGAAAAAAATTTATGAAAATAATTCAGTAATCATTTCCATCCAAAGGAGGTATTGCAAATATGTCGGTAGGGGCGTGTAAGTCTCTATAAGAATAGCAATGAATATTACCATAGAGCATAATGTCCCTTAAAAGGGACATAAATAAAAAACGCCAATTGCTAGTATTTTTAAAATCATTTACATATATTTTAAAACTTAAACAATTCAGTTACTTAATCTCATTTTAATAAACACACATTAAAAAAATATTAATATAGCAACAAACTGTTAATTTTTTTTTTCATTCTTCCTTTACGTGTGGTGCGAATTTGTTTATTCCCGTTATACATTTTTTGCACAATATAACGCACTCAATAGAATAAAATTGAATAAAAACACTTGTTGTTTTGACGAAGACACACAAGAGAATGAGTACTAAATAAAAGTTTAATTTTTAATTCTTCGTGTTGCTGTAAAGTGGAAAAAAGAGCGTCCATTAAAAGGCATTTTATGAACTAAAGGGTTAAAACCATTAAAATATCTTTTGAAAAGCAAATTTTTTTTAAAAGATGAAATTTTTACAAAATTTTTTTTACAATTTCTAATAGCGAATTTTCATAGAATAAAAATTTAAAAAAAAATTCTCTATAAACAGCAAATTTTTCTATAATAAGCAAATATTTACACAATTTTCAATTAATTATCAAAATTTTTTATGAAAAGCAAGCTTTTGAAAAAAATGCTATAGATCGCATATTTTCCCAAAATTTCTCATTAATACACAGAAAAAATTCTCGCCAATTTTTTTTCAATTAAATCATTAATCAAAAATAAAATCAACTTTAATAAAAAATGTAATCAACTGAAACAAACGTTTACTTATATCATTTGCAAACACACATGTAAATGTAATTTTTTAAGAGCTATAGGAGAGTTTAAAAAAAAACACATAAAATTCAGAAAAATGCATGAAATCTTTATTTGAATCGATAGTACGGTCAATATTATTTAATGTTTGAAGATTATTTCATGCAAATGTTGACCATGACTGCGGCTCAAATGGTCCATCCGCTTAGTCCAATTTGGCATACTCTTTCCAACATTTCGGCCGGTATCTCATGAATAAATGCTTCAATGTTGTCTTCCAATGCGTCAATTAAAACGGGCATGTGTGTATAGACATGAGCTTTAACATAGCCCCACAAAAAATAGTCTAAAGGCGTTAAATCGCACGATCTCGGCGGCCAATTGACTGGTCTCGAACGTGAAATAAAGTGTTCACTGAACTCGCCTTTCAATAGATCCATTGTTAAGCGTGCTGTGTGGCATGTGGCACCGTCTTGTTGACACCATGTCATGCAAGTCAAGCTCTTGCATTTTGGGCAAAAAAAGTTGGATAACATCTCACGGTAGCGCTCACCATTCACAGTTACGTTACGATTCGCATCATCTTTGAAGAAGTACGGTCCAATGATGCCAGCAGCCCATAAACCGCACCAAACTGTGACTTTTTCTGGATGCATTGGTAGCTCTTGCAATGCTTCTGGCTGATCTTCACTCCAAAATCGACAATTCTGCTTATTAACGTACCCATTGAGCCAAAAATGAGCTTCGTCGCTGAACACAAGATGAACTTTCTTAACAGACCACGCATTTTGATAATAAAATTCAATAATTTGCAAGCGTTGTTCGTTTGTAAGACGATTCACGGTTAAATTATAGACCAAACTGAAGATGTTTGACAGTGAAACAACGTGCGTCAGCTGTTTAAACCAGTGTTGCCAAAAAGATAACAGCTAAAAAATCACCCGATATAAACGTATTAGGAGAGGGTTACCGTTAGACATTTTGAAAAATAAATTCGCTTAAAAAAGTCGGAAACTTTTTTGTTTGCATTTTTTACTTTGACAACATTTCATGAAAGTCTTATAAATTAAGTACGGGGATATGCGCAATGTGTATATCTTAAAGGGCTTTCAGAAATCGGCTTTGATGCGGAACGTTTTTGTTCCGAAATGACCTGAGGGAACATTTTTCGGTGTCTGCACAACATCGGCTACAGGGTGGTGATAGGGCCTTATGCACAATATATATATATTTTTTTTCTAAATCTCTGGAATTAAAGTGTTTGAAAAGTATTAAAATATATGTCGCAGGCATACGAAAAAAGCTAGATGAATAGTGCATTTTTCCGTTCTCTTAAAATGTGAACGTTTTTATTGTATAACGCACAGGTTTTCTCGAAAGTAAATGTCAAGTGTTCGAATTTCGGCCACCAGGCGATCCTAGTGCAAATAAAACCTTAAAGCGAATAAGAATTATAAGCACTCAAAGTCTTACTTATAACAATATATAATTCTGTTTAACAAAAATTCCTATGAGTAGCAAATTTTCCCAGGAGCAGAAAATGTTTACAACATTTTTCAATTAATTTACAACATTTTATACGAAACGTAATGACCAACAGGGCGGTCTTATGCACCTTTGCAAATTGGATGAGGCGAGAGGACTTGCACGGGTAAGACCGAATTGGTAAAATTAACTCGAAAGTATGGGAAGCCCGACTTGCGACCAATAATCCTGAATAGACCTCCATTACGGCATACTCGTATGATAGCCAATCTTGGATAGAAGGACTGACTAAGAAAGACTAAGGAGTAAACAGACAATGCCTCTCAGTGCATTACAGGGGCTCTTCGCGCCACTCCCACTGATGCGCTTGGCATTACCCGTTAGCAAACAAAATAAAAAATTCCAGAAAATAAGAAATATTCGGAAATTCGAATTGCCTTAAAAAGGATTCTAACGGGCATTTCTCAGATGTCTGGGTAAATACCTGATTTATTCTTTTTTTTTTAGTTAATTGCACTAAAACTACAATAAATTGGAGTATATTGATTTAAAATTATGAAGATGGTATGTAATTTTCAATAAGCTTATATTAATTAAATAAAGTAATACACTTTTATCAAATTTTTTACAAAACGTTTCCACCAACTCTTTCGGTAAATACCAGGGTATTTACCAGTTCTAACCCAATTTTACCTATTTACCGAATATTTACATTTTCCCATCTATACCTTTAAGCAATTTGGCGAGGGTCTACTGTATTTGCAAAATTTCCAAAAATACCCTGCAAATAATGCGACAAGTCCATACACGCATGTAAAATATAGCCCATAAGAGACTAGGACTAGTCCAAAATCATCCCAAACGTATGCAAAAACATGGTCTATTTAATCCTTATGTGAATGGCAAAAAAAAAAAAAACACCCTTAACAGCATTGCAAGGTACCCGGGTACCTTTATGGAAATAATATTGGAAACTTAAATTTTTTGTCGAAAATATGTGCATAGTCACGAAAAATAACTCTGAGACTTACAATAGAAGTTCATTTTCAGTAAAATTTCAATATCTTGTAAGCGCCCTGGGTTGTGCAACGTATTACTGGTAAGATACGCAAGTTTTAAATTTAGCGTTAATATTTCGCTATGCAAATGTGAAACAAAAAAATAGTAAATATTATTCCGATGATTTCGCTTATTGCAAAGATACACAATTTGAACTTTTTATGTGGAATGAAAACATTTGAGTAATTTTGTGAAGAATAATTAAACGCTTTATTGGGATTCTTATTCACGCTGGCGTCCACAAAACAAATAGAGAACACATAACAGAGTTGTGGAAAACTACTCACTTGCCATTGTTTGCAGATTCAAAATGATGCTACTGTTCAAAAGTTTTAAAAATGATGAATCCCGCATATTACGAACAGAACATATAAAGCTATTTTTTCGAGATTACTTGGACAATGTTGAATGAGAATTTACGTCAGAGATATAAACCGTCTTTGGCTTGCGATGCAATGAACTCTTACCCTTTGCATGGAAAGTTGTATAGTACAACCAGCCAGAAAGCCAAATGTAGAATCTACTTTTGCTGCTAAACCTGAAAGTTTTACATTTTACAACAAAATATTCCTGCAAACGCTGAGCAAATCGATTTTATAATACCATAGATGTAGCACCAAACAATTTTTGAAAGTGATCATATTTGAAGTGTGTTAGTAAAATATTCAACAACGCATCATAAACTCAAAAGTTATCTCAGTCAAATCTGCAATACCGAGTTAGCTGGGGAAAGATTTTTATGTATCCACCTCAAAAATTTTCGGTTTGCAAATTAAAGGCCAGTTTACACGGTAATACAATGTGTATTACGACTTTGTAGAATCAAAATATTATGAAATTCTCTCCGTGTTTAAAAGAAAAAATAAAAATCTTTTGTAAGTATAATTCATGTTTACACGGATGGTTTAAGCAAAATCAAAAATAATTACAAAAAAGCAAATGTTTGCAGTTTTAAATTTTTACAAAAACAACATGAAAATTTCCTGAGTTGATTTTAGTTGTTTTTGTAATTTTATAAAAATGCTACCACCTTCAATATACTCTGTTAAAATACACCTCTGGTGTGATGAGAATACATAAGTTTATAAAATGGTTTAAAAAAAAAGCATTTACCGAACGCTTGTCAGATTTTGTATTCGTATTCTCTCTTACTGAATACATTTTGCTTTTACATGATACGATTTTTCGCATTCTACATCATGTTTTGCAATGTCGTAATACATTGTATTACCGTGTAAACTGGCCTTAAATGATACAACCGAACGTACTCCCGTAGTAGGGAATTGTCGCTCGCAACCACGTATGAAGCACTTAAAAACAAGCAAAGCTTGCACAAAATGTTTCAAACCAATTTGAAATCAGCATTTAATTCAACAAACTGTCCAATATGAACAAATAGCTAAGTGTTCATTTCTGGTTATTTTTTATTTATCTATGTATATTTTTTTTGTTTGTTTTTCTTAAATATTCATTACGACCAGAGAAAGCCAATGGGTATAAAAAAAATTAAAGTACTCTAGCACATATCGACAATTTTCAATACGTGTGCGTACTCGTGTCTGTTTATTCTCATACTTGTGTATATCCATGCGCATTTGATTTCATTCATGTATGTTATCATACTTATTGTGTTTCTTGCTCGCACATAGTTATAGCATTGACTTCAAACATTTTTTTTTTTTTTGTTAAATTTTTTCATAAATGTTGCCAGAATTTTTTTTCCAAATTGCTGAATCACAAATAAATACGTTTTTTCAAAATCGTTTGAGTACAATTCAACAAAATTTTATTGAAAAACGATTGTTGACTTTAAAAAAATTTCTGTGATATAAAGATTTGCGTTCTTATTTAAGAAAATCTAAAAAAATTACTAAATGGATGCAAATTAAAATACGTCGTGTCATTTTAATCGTTCTTAATAAAAACAGAAAAAGTTACCGTAATCCAAAAAAAAAAAAAAATCGAATATTCATATTGGCAGTTAAGAAATGAGATATCACAGGTAAATACATTCATTTATATCATGAGTTTGAGTAGTTTATCTGTTGCCAGTTGCATTTTTAAGACGTTAAAAAATGGTTTAAAATTTAATTGCTGAAGTCAATCAGTATGCCAACGAAAATGTGAGCCTTAAAGAAGACTTCGACATCATGATATGGTGGAAAAACAACTCCACAAGGTATCCACGGTTGTCTTAATTAGAATCAAGAATTTTATGAAATTTTCTGCCTGCAGCGCAGCTTTAGATTAAGATTTCTCTTTAGCTGGAAACATAAAAAACGAAACAGGAAAGATCCCAAAATAGTTGATAGCCTCCTTTTTTAATTGTTTTTATAAAAAACCTCTTTCGTAAAATAGATTATAATTTATTATAACTTTAGAAGCATTATTTTAATTTGATAGCAAATATTTATGTTTTAATATAACTTTAACATAAATTTTTAGGTCGTGGCAACACTGCTTGCTTTAAAATAACCATACAAAATGTTGAAGTTACTTGTCGATACTTACGATACATGCCTTTACTCATACGCATTCAAAGGATTACCCATAAGCATGCGTGTTTGTTCATACTCATACCGATCGATATACAAACTTATTCATGCTCATACTTATTGGTAGTCATACCTGCCTGTACTCGTGCTCGGTGGCCTATGAATAGGTTATAAGTATTAAAAATATAACTTTTTGGCTTTCTCTGATTACGACTTCCTTTAATTTTATTTTAGCAATGTATGAAGGTACCCAGGTACCTTGCCATACCGTTAAGGGTGTAAGATGAAATTTGGTACACCAAGCCCTTCCAAATTTACTTTTTAGCTAAAAAATAATGATAATTTAAAATTTATTAATAGTTATAGTTCTCAAGAAGTTTCAGCTATGTGGATCATCTCCTTCTTTAAAAAAATAATCTGAAAACGCCAAAGGTACCCGGGTAACTTGCCATTCACATAAGGGTTAAAAATGTAAAACCCAGCTTTGCATTACAAGTGGAAGTCTTAAAACAACTGTCGTTAAAAACGCAGACCTGTCTAGTGCGATTCACTAACTTTTATAACGACAATCGAATCGTTAAAATAAGTATAACGAAAATTTATCGAATATGCTATTCTGTAAAATTTTTAACGATATTCGCTGTCGTTTTAAGCAATTTTTTTGTCGTTATTTTAGCGACAATCATTTAGTTTTTGTTTATTTTATCGATAAAATGTTTTTATGTTTAAAATAGCTTACATACATACAAAGATATATTCATATGTATATGTATGAACAAAAACAAAATAATAAATTCAAAATTTCCAAAAACAAAGCAAATTAAGAACAAAAATAAAATTCTAAATGTAAAATTCACAAAAAAAAATATAAAACCACAAATTAACCCTTCGTCTTACTTATGAGTCTGGCCAGACCTTTTTCAATGCATTTTGAATGGAAAAACATGTGTAACAAGGGGGGTTAAGAACAATTTCATATGTTTTTATTTTATTCTCTTTTGTGCTTTTCTTTTTTTTTTTAACATTTTGTAGACAGAGATGTTACAAAAAAAAAGCTTTGTACTATCGTTAAAAAAAAATTACAGAATCACACTATCGTTACTGCAAGCGAATATAAATGTCGACAAATATTACGATTGTCGGATCGTTAAAAGTAAGTGGATGTGGTGCGATTCGTTTCAATACAAACTCTTTTTAACAATGACATGGTCCATGCTTGCATTACATTGGACTAGTCCATTTGATCAAAATGGATCAGGAAGTCCAATATTATTTGCAGGGTAACACATCCTTTGCAAGATTTCCTAAAGCAAAAAATTTTCTCTTAAGGTATTTTAATTTTTTTCACTTTATTAGCACTATTTTAGAAAACAGCTTTAGTTTAATTTACAAGAATAAAGAAATTCAATTCAACAGAAATTTGTGTTTTTGAACAAAAATAAAACAATTAAGTCAAACTACAAACAAAGAAATGAAGTATTTCGGAATAATATTTATTATAAACCAACTACATAAAAAGGTAAAATAGAACAGTTGGCCAAGATCAAACACAAAAAACATTTCAAAAGAAGAAATTTTTAAGAAAATGATTTATTTTCTAATTAAATTCATTTATGTTGGACTAAAATGAGTGGCTTTAAATTTAAATTTTATGCAAATAATATATTTTACATGAATTTTATATTTCTTCGCTATTCCAATTTACTAAATTATTCAAATTTTTCTTGCAATATTCCTTAGGAAAAATGTCGAATTATGTACTAATTTAATTGATTAAATTTAAAACAACTAATTTAATTGAATAAGACAGATGTTTTTGTACATATATTTCACACCATGTCTTTATTGAATAGACTTAATTTTAATTTAGTATTAAATTTAATGAAAATGTCTACCCAAAATTACAACATCGATAAACATAAGAACCAAAAAGTCTTTTTTTAATAAAATTAATTAAGCTGTGTCTGTAAGTCGATATCGAACGACAGAATTTCCTTAAGAACAAAAATAAATGCTACTAAAGGTATATTTACATGGTAATATGAAGTATTTAGGCTTTGCAGAATCAAAATATAATAAAATTATCTTTTCATGGTTACATGGATAATGTAAATGAAAGCAAAAATATTAAACAGATGAGTTAATAACAAAAAAATTAATAATAAACATATTTTGAAAACGTTTATTTTAAATTATATTTTCTTTTTAATTTTATTTATCGGGTGATTTTTTCAGAGCTATAGGAAAGTTAAAAAAAACACATAAAATTCAGAAAAATGCATGAAATCTTTATTTGAATCGATAGAACTGTCCATATAATTAAATGTTTGAAGATTATTTCATGCAAATGTTGACCGTGACTGCGACTCAAATGGTCCATCCGCTTAGTCCAATTTTGGCATACTCTTTCCAACATTTCGGCCGGTATCTCATGAATAAATGCTTCAATGTTGTCTTCCAATGCGTCAATTGAAGCGGGCATGTGTGTATAGACATGAGCTTTAACAAAGCCCCACAAAAAATAGTCTAAGGGCGTTAAATCACACGATCTAGGCGGCCAATTGACCGGGCCCGAACGTGAAATAAAATGTTCACCGAACTCGCCTCTCAATAAGTCCATTGTTAAGCGTGCTGTGTAGCATGTGGCACCGTCTTGTTGAAAACAGATGTCATGCAAGTCAAGCTTTTGCATTTTGGGCAAAAAAAAGTTGGATATCATCTCACGTTAGCGCTCACCATTCACAGTTACGTTACGATTCGCATTTTTGAAGAAGTACTGTCCAATGATGCCACCAGCCCATAAGCCGCACCAAACTGTGACTTTTTCTGGATGCATTGGTAGCTCTTGCAATGCTTCTGGCGGATCTTCACTCCAAAATCGACAATTCTGCTAATTACACAGTACAACAGCCAATCTGGGGGGTGAGAAATTCCAAGTCAGGGTGATGGTACTAGGTCAGTATAGTAAAACCCTCAAAGGATTTGGCGTTCGTATGTGTCAATTTTTTTTATGACATTTTAAATTTTTTCCTTATCTTGATGTTTTTTTGTTTAACATAACTCGAGAACCACTTGTCCGATTTTGCTTAAACAAACTCAAAAAAATTTAGAATAACAATTTCTTTAATCCGTTCATATAACGTTTTTCTTTATAATCAACAGTTTTGCCGGTAAAAATAAATTTGTGGAGAATTTTAATTGATAAGTGCAAAAAAATGTTCTCAAAAAATTTCTCACCCCCCAGACAATAATCCCAAAAATGTTCCATACGATAGCTATCGTACGTACGTACGTACAATGAACTTTCTGAACAGAGCACGGCTTTTTGATAATAAAATTAAATAATTTGCAAGTGTTGTTCGTTTGTAAGACGATTGATTCATGGTTAAATTATAGATCAAACTGAAGATGTTTGACAGTGAAACAAAACACGAAACGTGCGTCAGCTGTTTAAACCAGTGTTGCCAAAAAGATAATAGCTAAAATATCACCCATTAATTTTAATTGTTTTTACAATTTTATTTAGTTTTACGACACGAATTTAACAACATCAAAAATTTCCTGATAAATAAAAATCAAAATTGTTCTTAAAAAAAATTTCCTGATTTTTTTTTTTTTATTTCCTGAGCTACCAGGTGCCCTTAGCCAGATACTGGGAAATAAATTGTTTAGTTATCACTTAGAATTATGAAACTTAAAACCGTTTTTAAAATATAAAGGCTCAGTTAGTCTTTACTTTCTAATCTGTTGGGAATCAGCTGATTTGTTTTTGTTATTAAAAAAACTTGTGAAATTGATTAGTTTTTCTGTTCTGTTGCGGTTCAGTTTGTTAAAATCAAAAACTTGTTAAGTTATTGTAAGTGACAGAAAAATAAATAATAAAAAATACATACATATTTATGTTGAAATAAACTATTTTTTGATTTTTAAAAATTCATAAAATTTATTTGCATTAAAGTGATTGAAATAAAACATTGGACTATGCAAAACTAATAAATTTGTCATAAATGGCTGATGAGTTGCTACAGAACGGCACGGAACAGAACAGAAACAGAAGGTAAAGACTAATTCTGCCTTTACATTTCAGAACAAACAATTTCAAATCGAAAACCAAAGTATATTTATACCAAGTACATGCAAGTCTACAACAAATCAACAATAAAAAACAACATTATTTTGTTTGTGGAAAAACTCTTGATACTGTCAAACAGCAAAACATAAACAAAACAAAAGAAAAAAAAACATGGCAAAATTTAAGCAAATTTTGACACTATCGAGACGAACAGCTGATCACTTGCATGTACTTGGTATAAATATACTTTGTCGAAAACAAATAAAATGTTTGTTTGATTTGTTTTCTACAGTGTTGTATTATTTTGACACAACTATTGTGGTGTGGGTATACAAAATAAAGATGAAGCAAAAATGTCTATATTTCTCTTCTTTGTCCAAGGCAGACAAAAGTGTTAACAGTGTCACTAAAACAATCGACAAAAGTGACGATTTGGAGACTCTTGATCCCAGGCTTCCTACAGGGATACAAGAACATACATATTTTTGTGTGCATATATGTATGTACTTAATATCAGAGTATGAAAACATTAAAAACATTTCGCAAACGTTTGCAAAATGTACAAAACTATTAAAAAATTTTAAATTGTATTGTACATGAGCAAAACCAAAACAAAAACTTTTCAAGTGGCAAAGAGAGAAAACGAAGCAATTGGATTTCCGCTCATCTGCATTATTTAATTTACCGTTACAATCGTACATCTGAGTACAAAACAGATAGAGAAACGTTTTGTTTTGAGTAATTGATTTACTTCTTGTTTGGTTTTTGTAGTGGCATAACAAGAGTATAATCCACAATGCCTCGTCCAAAAAATGATTTGTTACGTTATTTTTATTCTTTTTCTTTGAATTACTTTTTATTTTATTTAATTTGTTTTTTTTTTTTTTTTTTTTTTTTTTTTGGTTACTATGGAAGTTAAAATAAGCATTAATAAAAACAAAAAACCTAAAAACCTCTCTTTTTATTTCACTTAGAAACAATAGTAGTGAGCAAGGCCCATTGAAAAGGTCTGCGCAAGAAGCCTGATGATCATTGTTTTCGTTCTTTTAAGCTTTCAAAAGTTGTTTACATACACGTTTTTTTCCTTTTTCTTTGTATAGTAAGTTTTTGACAGCTTAAAAGAAAAAGTTTTTTGTTTTTGTACAAGTAAGCAGACCTGATAGATGGGCCTTGGTAGTGAGTAACTCAATTTTGTCAAAGGTTTTTCTCTGAATGTTTCAATATTGTTCTTACTCTTTTCTTTTCCAGCTGTGTACGTTTATATTAATGTACAGTTTGCGCTCACGAGCAAAAATAATACAAAACAAAATGGCACAATCATTTTCATTGTTTTGGTTTTGTTTTTGTTTTACTCACTGCAAAGAACAAAACAAACCGAAAGCAAACGTTTCGTTTTGTTTGTTTTGGTACTCTGACCGATTTTTATGAAATTTCGTATGTGTATTTGTTAGGTATGAGAATAGGTCGTAGAGTATATTTTATATTGCTAGAGGGCACAACATATTGCAATAGGAGTAAAAGCTCCCACTCCCCAATCTTCTAGGATAATCAACCAATTTTCTTAAAATTTGGCATGCAGACAATGTAAGTTCTGAAAGAGAATAGGGAATAGGGTGTGAAATAGCGTAAGAGGGCTTAAAGCTCCCCCATCCCTATATCTTCGTAACTAATCAACCGATGTTTTTGAAATTTCGCAGGCAAATAGTGTTACAGTTGGAAAGAACTATATCCTATAATTTTTTTTTTTTTAGGGTGTAAAATAGAGCAAGAGGGGTAAAAGCTACCCCTCCCTCTATCTTCTTAACTAATCAACCGGTTTTCTTAAAATTTGGCATGCATACACTGTAAGGGGACAGGGCAAATAGAGTAACATCTGGAAAGAGCTATAGCCTATAATTTTTTCTAAAATAAATAAGTTATGCGGCAAAACTACGTTTGCCGTGCCATCTGGTAATATAATAAAATAAATAAATCAATTAATTGTATTATGTTAGTTTTAATGGTTGAAGAAGGGTTAATAATTGGGCGTTAATGGGTTAAGTTCCATTTTTTTAAACAGCGTTAAACTGACTTATGGAATTCTTACAGGCTTTGGCTTGAACACCATGTTTTTGTAGTATTTATTAATTTCGCACAGAAAAATTTCCATTTGACCTTAAGTGCAACGTTTAAGTATTATTTATGAATTGGCCATGCTGCCTATTGTGTGATGAGAATATATAAGTTTCAAAAATAATTTTTTACATGTCTTAATACATGTATTACCATGTAAAGATACCTTAAAGAAGAAAAGATGGAATTGAAAATATCTTAACTAAAAGTAAGTAAGTTCAATTTTAAGTTTATTAAAAAAGTCGATAAAAATTAAAAAAAAAACCTCCTAAAAATTGTAATTTTTCCTGCATCTGTTAAATTTTCTTTATATTTATTTACATTTTTACTACTACACAAAATTACTTAGCCGGTGACTTGCGCTTCATTGAATTTTATATTCACGATTAAATTAAAACAAAAAAATCAAATTGAAAGAAGTAATAAATGTTGGCACTCACAACAGTTCCACATTGATTACGCCTGGTGTAACCCCAAAAAGCGTCGCGACAAAATCTCATTATGCCAATCGATTTAAAACATTCCTCACTTTCTTCATTTGTTCCTTCTTCAGAGTCATTTATTTATTATTCCCCCCAATTTCTTTATTTAGTGGCACGAATACAATCAATGCCTTTAAATGTATGCCACAATTCAAGGCAAAATGAAAAACAAGAGGCACGTTTCATGGCAAATTGAATTAAATTTGTTTAAAGTCTGGCAATAAGATTTTTGTTAATTTCGTTTAACTCATATTGGTAAAAGAAAGTTTTTTGGAAAGTTTTGATTTATTTTCAAAATAGCAACTTTTCGTTTCATTTTTTTAAATAGCAAATTTTTAAAACATTTTCCTAAAATAATTAGTATTGTGGTTATTTTGTTGAACTATTTATGGGTTTTAATCCAAATTTTTAATTAGGCTTAAGTTCATGAAATTTAATTTTCATTAAATTATTTTTATGAAGAAAGGAATTTTACAACATGAAAATCAATTAAAATTGTTATTGATAATCTTTCATTCTTGACGTGGCTCGGGCTCGAACCCTGGCCGGCAGGTTACCATGACATGTTTCGATCGCAACCACTCGATCTCCTCAGATGGATTTGCCGTCTTACACTCGCAGCCATCGACGACTGCTGACGTCACTAGTCAAACATCAATCCTTAAACCAAATTGTATTTTAACATTTGGTAGATCGAAATTTGCTTTCCTGAATGATTATCCATTTTAATTGATTTTACGTGTTTTTTCCTTACTTCTGTTTTTTCGTACTTTTGTCAAGAATTTTTCTTGAAGTCCAAGTACATTTTTTGTTTTTTCATTTTGTCTTTCTCTTTTCTGTTGACCTTTTTCAGCACAACTTGAAGGACAAATGTACACATAGAGCTCGTGCCTTAGCTTTAACAATAATTAGTATTGTAGTTATTTTGTTGAACTATTTATGGGTTTTAATCCAAATTTTTAATATTTTTAATTAGGCTTAAGTTCATGAAATTTAATTTTCATTAAATTATTTTTATGAAGAAAGGAATTTAACAACATGAAAAGCAATTAAAATTGTTATTGATAATCTTTCATTCTTGACGTGGCTCGGGCTCGAACCCTGTCCGGCAGGTTACTATGACATGTTTCGATCGCAACCACTCGATCTCCTCAGATGGATTTGCCGTCTTACACTCGCAGCCATCGACGACTGCTGACGTCAATAGTCAAACATCAATCCTTAAACCAAATTGTATTTTAACATTTGGTAGATCGAAATTTGCTTTCCTGAATGATTATCCATTTTAATTGATTTTACATGTTTTTTCCTTACTTCTGTTTTTTCGTACTTTTGTCAAGAATTTTTCTTGAAGTCCAAGTACATTTTTTGTTTTTTCATTTTGTCTTTCTCTTTTCTGAGCCCGAGCCACGTCAAGAATGAAGGATTATCAATAACAATTTAAATTGATTTTCATGTTGTAAAATTCCTTTCTTCATAAAAATAATTTAATGAAAATTAAATTTCATGAACTTAAGCCTAATTAAAAATATTAAAAATTTTCCTAAAAATATAAAATTTTTTGCTTAAAGCCTAGTACTCTGTTCGAACTTGCGAAAAATGTTGTTCAACATTGATTATTTCACACGAAAATTTTGTCATGTTGCAATATAGTCTATCTTGCGGTTTCTCAACACTTAACGTTTTTATAAGTTACAAGTATATAACATTATTTTGCGATGGTAAACAAAAACCATAGTTGGGGGTAGTGCACTAAATATTGATTTAAATCAACATTGCACTCTCACTAAATAAAACTGCAACAAATATATATTTACTATTTTTTACCAGCTTAAGTGATGATGGTATTTTTTTAACTACCACTAAAAAAATGAATTGGTATTGCAAATATTTTCACTATCACTTACTGAAGTTGAATGCATAAAATCCGCACTCAATTCAAATATTTAGTTCAAAATTTGATCTTGCATTTAAAAAGCTGTACAATTACATAATATTACTAAAATTTAAATAAAAATTAATTTGGTATATGGACATTTCCCCAGAATGGTCTACCAGGATGAAAAAATAAAATGTTGATAGTCATCGTTTTTAATTGTTTATTATTATAAAAAAAAGTCTATGATTTTATAAAAGAATGGATTCATAGCATATCTCAGCTGTTTAACTTGAGGAAATTGCACTGCAAACTGGAAAATTTTATATTTTCTTATATTTTTTACTTTTAAAGACATTTTTATATACCTATTTTACATGCAAAAAATATGATATCTTTCCACTCTTTCTTCACAATCTCTCTACAACAATCAATTGTAAAAGGAGTTTAAAGTTTTTTTGTAAAGAAAATTTTAAGATATTTATGGGAAAGTGCATGGTGATAACTAGGGATGAGATTTTCATGCACTAAAAAATCCAAAATATGCGCATAAAAAATGCACTAAAAACTTCAAAATATGCATTAAAAAAAAAATAAAAAATATGCACTAAAAACTGGAAAATTTTCAATAAAAAAGCGTTTGCTTTTTTAATTTTATTTAAAACAAAAAAATAATAAAAAGTTCTACTGTTGTTTTTGTTCTATTGTTATTTATAGGTTAAAAATTTTTTAAAACTACATAATTTAAATTTTTGGTTGCATAATCCAAAAAATACTTTTTTATATCTCAGCTTGAAGGATGCCAATTCATTTGGAGAATATTAATTTTCTAATTCAGATCCCACATTTGATTACAGATCAAAAAGAGTTGAAATTTGTTTTATTTTTTTGCAAAACATTTTGGATTTTTTTTTTATTTAGCGGGCTATTCTTCCTTTCACAGTGTTAATTTTATCAATTAATTTGAGTTGAATATCAAGTGAACTAAATTCTTCATAATTAGTTATTGTTTCTCCAATTTATTCAAAGTTGGAAAAGCAATTGCTAATTGACTTTTGATGTTATTTAACTTTGATATTTCTACTTTTTTAATTGCACAAGCATCGGTAGCAACAAGTTTTTCAATAACATTCTAAAATTGCTTAAAGTTTTTCGAATAGTATTCTGAAGTATCTAGCCAGGTTCCCAGTCTTGTTAAAACTTGCTGCTGTGGTACCTGTACCAAGGGATACATTTCATTAAAAATTTGAAACTCGTGGAGTTGTCCTTAAAAATATTTTTTCCCGTATGAAATCAATATTATCGAATTGGCTTCTTATTTCCTCTTCAACTCGGTGTAACCCATGTGCCAAGCAAGTTATATGTAACAGTTTTGGATAAATTGTTTTAGGCAAATTGGCAGTCTTAACCATGTTAGTTGCTGCGTCGATTAAAAACTAAAGGAAATCTTGCATTTTTAGCAGAGCTCCAAAAAATTAATTTATTGATTTTAAAAATTTTTGAAATTTTTTGAAGAACATTTTTTTATAATATGGAAATTTAAAAAATATATCACTCAAAAATTTTAAAATATGCAAAAATATGCATTTAAAACCAAAATATGCATTTTCACCAAAATATGCAACAATATGCAAAAACAAATCGATGCCATTTTAACGCAAATTTAATGATTCGGAAAAATAATTGGTCGACATCGAACTTAGACAAACGACAAAAAACATGCATTTGCATGGAAATCGCATCCCTAGTGATAACCATAAAAAAAACATGTGGAAAAATCGTACGTTCGCGACCCGTACATTCGCGACGGGTACATAAACCAATTAAACAAAAACCAAGAGAAATATTTTATTTTGTAAATACTGGAAGGAGACCTACATTAATACACTTTTAAAATAAATTAATCACTTTTGAGTATTTCGTTCCATTTTCCAGATTTTTAGATTTCACTACTGTCAGCCAAAGTTGACTTCTATTTGGCGTACTTAAACTCGATGAAATTCATCTTTTGCACTTAACATAGAGCTACCCAAAAACTATCGAATCGCAAAAAAATAATTCTACGAAAAGTTTTGTTTTCTATATTATTTGTACATCAATAGCGTACGAACATACGTTCGTGACCCCAGGAAATGCCCATATGCATGGTTTTATGATGATATGCATAAGCAATGGAAATTAAACTAAATTAAATTCTGTCAATAACGGAATACACTCAGGTCTCGTTTGATGCGGATTTTTTTCATGCGGTACAAATTTATGCGATTTTTAAAATAATGATTTTCTTTAAATTTTTACTGTTTTTGAAATTTTAGATGTTTTTTAAGCTTTTTTACCGTTTTTAAATTAAACCAGGTTTGCATCACGATATACTCGTTATAGTTCATTTTATTTTGTGTTTTTTATATGCATAGCCGATACGTATGTAATTATGAGTGCTTTAAAACTTATGAAAAACGAAGGCTAATTTCGGTAAAAATAGAATCAAAAATGAGGTGGAAGTTAGACACATTTCAACTCGTTCTTTTCTGACTTTTACGGTACAACATTGTTATAACCACATGTACGAGTGTAAAGAAATTTGCATAACTTTTAAAGAGGTCCCATAATGAAACTTTTACAATATGATAAGGACACTAAAGGCCAATTTAGATTAAAAAATAAAAATAAAATTAGAACTAAGTTAGGAAAATTTTGATTTAACCTGGTCATTTCCGGTTTTGCAGACGAATTTTTTTTTTTTTTTTTTATTTAAAGATCACCTAAAATTTTTTTTTGTTTGATTAGTTTTTATATCTGTTGATTTTTTTATGCGATTTTGTTTTGATTTTTTAATTAAAATTTGAATTTATGCGGTTTTTCAGAATTTTGGAACGAATCATTAGTTTTTATATTAAGCTAGATTATAGTTTTATGCGAATTCAATTTATGCGATTTATTTTGGAACGCATCTATCGCATAAAACGAGCCCTGAGTGTAATTCTTGGATTTAATCATGAAAACACAAGTATTCTATTTTAAATTGTGTTCAACATTTTTAGTCAAATAAGTAAAGAAAATTGCAATGATTCCTTCTTTTTGAATCAAACTATTTTTTTGCGCAAAATGTTTTAACATTACAATCACTCATGTGTAAAGAGATTGCTAATTTTCAATTCATCACTCCATATCAACAAAATTATTTCAATAATTTTGAACTAGTGCACTACCCCCATCTATGACAAAAACCATGTGTTTTAGTAATTGTCATTAAAAAAAAAAAAAACAATTTTATTTAAATAATTTTCTTAAGTAAAAAACCAAAAAAAAAAATTAATTTTATTATTCATTTTTGCGCTTTTTTACATTTTTCTTTTTGAAACGCTAGTTTTACATATGAAAAATAAAAAATTACAAAAAATTATAAGCTGTTGCTTTAAATTCCGTGCGAAAGAATTAGTGCTGGGAAACTATCGACAGACTATCGATATTATCGATAGTTTTAAAATATCGAAAATATCGATAGGAAAAATATAAATATCGATATTTTTATTATTTAAAATACAGCTATGAAGACATCTAACACCAGCTATACACACACAGTTTTTTGCCGCAAATTTTTACTTGCTATTATTAATTCGCGCTGAATTACAGCAATGAATACAAACAACTAGAATGGCAAGTGGTATGAATTGCTTAAGGCTAGATTACACTATTATACTTTGTATTAATACATGTCAAAAACTCAAGTAATATGAAAAAGTGTGATAGTGTGAATGCAATGTGTCACGAAAATGACAAGTATTAAGAAAAAAGTTTGGCATCCCATACGACTTCATCGTTTTTTGAAAAATTTCTAAACAATAATACTTTTCATTGGATCAGGGTTGCATTTTATTTCATGTGTGAGTGTTTATACTTTGTGTGATGATGTGAACACAAACTGTCATGTTACATTAGATCTTTTGACAGTCGCAACAAAACTCATTAGATTTCTATCTCACAAAGTATTATGGAATACGTAAGACTTGTGAGATAGTGTAATCTTGGCTTTAGCAGTGCTTTTTACTGCTAATTAAAGGCCTTTAAGTCGAAATTTGTACATGTTTATATAGGGACTGATATGTCAAATATTTTTGTAATGTTGTAAAGAAAAAATGCAAATCCAAATGCAATTGCAAGCATAGGACAAAACAATGAACGACCATTAGAGGATAAGTCCGCTAGATTGATAACCTTTTTGGGTTTAGAATTTAGAAAATTGTTTAAAGTTACTTTCGGTTCCTTCAGAAAGGTACTTATCAATTTTTAAAAAACTGCCATCTAAAATAACGTTCGTATATACATACGTCTCGTCTCATACATTCAATAAAGTGATAAAAACAACGGACTGTAGCCTTATAAAAAAATAATTAAAGTTTTCCTGCACAAGTACAAACATTCAGTCGATAGTAATATCGATATATCAATAGTGAAATCTGAACTATCGATAAATATCGATAGTAGAAAATATCGATAGTATCCCATCACTAGAAATAATATAAGCTGCACTTGTTTCTCACGGAAAATAAAAATTTTGCTAGAAACATTTCGCATGTTTTTCGTAATATAAATAGAGTACACAACTCTATCATAATTTTTTCGTTTGTATTTTAAAGAAATTTTTTTAAATGGATTTTTAAAACATTTCGCACGAAATACGGAACAGATTACTTGGTTTTAAGAAAAATATTTTCTAAATACCGCATTTTTTATCTTTAAATACTATTGCCCAATACTTTCAGGTTAGGTCGTTAGCCGTCTTACCAAATATTCTACATGTTTTAGAACATGTTTTTATGCTACATTTAAATATGTTGCTTAACAAATACTTTTTTGTAAAAGATCATGGATGATAGATTTATTCAAAACAGTGTCGCTATTTTGCGTTGGCTTATTCTTTAAATTTATACGAAAATGTGAAAACTCTTGATTTATAGCCGGACCTTTACAAAGTTAAATGAAAACCGATTGGTTGTTTGGTTTTTTTAAAATCCAGTGCTTCATTTTTGAAAATTGTTTCATTAAATAATTTTTTAAAAAAGTGCTATATTTAGGTTATTAATGACTTAAGAAGTAAAACCGTCTAATGGTACAAATATTGGATGAATTCCAACCAATTATAGTTGGGAATAAACTCACTGTTTATTGTTGCTGTTTTTGTTTAAGCTTTGATATTGTTACAAGTAAAGCTGTTGCTTATAATTCTTATTCGCTTAACAGTTTTGTTTGATAAATATCTTTAGTTTTTCTAAATTCTTTGGATGAAGTTTCCTACGATCTGGCCTAAGCAACCAGTTAAATGCGCATAGGAATAGCTTATCCCTTCAACAATAAATTTCAGTGTTTTTATCAAGAATAAAAATTGGGAATTAAGCACGACTAACAAAATCTTTTAAAATAAAATTTTGTATTGCCAAAAATTACTTTGTATGTATAAATAACGTATGCGGAATAAAATATGGAATGACACATTAGCAGTGATAAAAAACTTATATCAGGTATTAAAAAATCAAAAATAAATCCAGCAACATTGATGGGCTTTTTCATATTTTGAGGCACCCTAGGGGTAGCCTCTTGAATCACCTTTGTGTGCATTTTCTATAACTTCCATTTAATTTGAGTGATACAACAGTCTTGATTTCTTGGTTTCCCTCCCTAAAATTTCAATGCCCGTAATTTCGAAAATCCATTTTACATACAATGCACGATGTTTTGGACTTAGAAGACCCCTAGTAAAATTTGATGCAAAAAATATTCGTAGCACATTTTAACCCTTAAAAGTGCCGTTTTAGTATACTTTTGTGTAGGAGTTGGAAAAAAGGACAAAAATGACCCCTTAAAAAGAGTTAGAGTGTTAATAAATTCAAAGAAAAGAATCGCCATACGATTCTAGTGAAGACATCTGAAATTATTTTTTAGCTCAAGTACATTTAGTATATTTTTTTTTGATTTATACCAAACGCCTTTTCAAAAAATTAAAAAAGTTGAGGGGCTTATATTTCGGGAGCCCGAGCAAACTTTTCAAAACCCTTCGGCAGATTTGGTCTGCTAGTAGTGGTGAGGCTGGTGTCGATGACCCTAATTTTTTTGCACAGCGTTATAAATTTATTGAACTGATCTCTAGCCAAATAGTTATTGGGAAAGTGTCGCTACTTTTTCCATATTTTGTTTTAATATTACATTTTGTTTTATTTATTGCTCTGTTGGTTGAAAATCAGTCCATATTTCATTCCGCAAACGTTATAATATAAAATCTCTTAAAGGTTAATATCAATTTGCACTGTTTGGCTCTGTATATTTTAAGGGTAATTTTTTTCTCCAGTTTCATAAAAATCGCCACAAAAATATACAATATTTCGCTTCTTTCCCTTAGAAATTTCAAGTATGTCGAACTTTGACCTTCATGATTTTAGGGTTAATCTTTTCCGGTTTTAGTCAAACCTTTTAGAAAAGGATTTAAATTAAAACTAAAATTCATAAGCGTAATGGAATTGGGCTCATTCGCCTAAAAATTCCAAAAAAATTAGTTTTTCCCGAAAATCGCAAAATTTAAATCGCAGGACGGAAAAAATATGCAAAGTATTGACATTTTTTTTCATAATTTTATTCCCTTGAATATCCTCAATAAATCCCAATCTGATGATTAAAAATTTGGAAATTTTTTTTATATAGAAACTGGGAATTATTTCCTTCCGAAGGTTAGTTACTTGGTAAAATGTAACAAGAAAATACAATAGTGGTATTCACACCAAACTTGTTAATTTTTTACTCGGTAGTTTGTTAATTTGTAAAAGTTACCAACTGTGAACGACCCCCTTTTTAAAACTTTGCTAGTCTGGTAACTTTCTTAGTAAAACAACTGATTTATTGTTCTGACACAATTTATTATTCTAGAAAAAATAAAACATGCAACGAGAAAGTGTAAAAAAAAACAATTGTAAACCATTTAATTACTCATGCTTTGACACAAATAACGTTTGCTGACGGTAAGTAGCAAGGTGAATTCATAAAGGTGACATTTTCGACTCATCTGTTTATTGTTTATTTGTTTGTGTGTATACTGAATGTCAAGCTTTGTTTACATTTTGTGAAAAAATTAATACAAATTTAAAATTCAATAAAAATGAAAAAAGTTGAAAAAAGTTGAAAAAAAAAACACAATATTTTCTGTCTCGTGACGCCTCTGTAGACTCTGTTCTCATGATGCGGTCACCTTTATAAATTCGCCTTGGTAAGTAGTGAGTTACCAACTAACAACTATTTTATCAGGGGTGCCGTGTCGTTATTTTGTTAAATGTTAATCCGGTAGCGCGTTAAATATACAAAAACAAAAAGGCATGTAAAAAAGTAACGATTAACGACTAACAAACTAACAAGCTCGGTGTGAATACCGCTAATATAATAGTCTGGTATTCTATAAAGTCATTTCTGAAAAATTGAAAGGAATAGGACTATTACAAAAAAGCTTTATAAAATACATCACTGAAATTAAGCTCATAGAATAAATTCGAAAAATGTTAAATGAATTTTTTTTTAACAAAATTTTTAAAAATTTGAAAAAAGTGGAAAATGGAGAGCTGTCATTAAAAAAATATTTTTGTTCTCATATTCGTATGAACAAGTACAAAAGGGTATATTTTAAGTAAAAATTAGCTCTTTTTCAAATATTTCTCAAAATATGTTAATTTTATTTCGACATTTCTAGTCAAAGTGGCCTGAGAAACGTTAATGATCTGGGGAAATTTTAATAACTTTTACATTTTTTAGCCAAATAATGTCTTTTTTATATCATTAGAATGATAATGCCGCACAGATTTCGATTATTTTAAATAACATAGCAAAAGTAATTATTTAATTTAAAAATTTCTACAAAAACTAAACAAAATTAATTTTTCCCCTCGTAAATGCACCTTCAAGCTAAAGGGCAGATGAGCCACGTTTTCCCAGTATGCGGTCAGCCTCATTCTTTTTGAAACATAGTTGTTTGATGGGAAGAACTTTTCTAGGGGGAGTTACGGTACAATTTTGCAAATATGCAAAATAGGGGGCACCCAAATATACATCGCTCATTTGCTGCAAGACCGGCATAACTCAAAAAATTAAATTTTGGAGATAGAGATGCAGAAATGTTCGCTTTGTTTTTCTTTATATTGTGTATTAAATTCATCTTTATATCTTTTACACTTTCCCAGTTTGAAGAGAATCCCAGTAAAAAACGTGCTCCAAAAGGAGCAGGTTTTTTGTATGCATTCATACCTCAAATCGCTTCAAACGTGCTGATGGGATGCCTGATTTTCGTATGGGGTGTTCCCGGTTTGGAGGACTATTTTCTGCTGACAATAAGCGCTTCTTTTAACATGCAAACAAAGCGCTCCTAAAGTGCTTTTTTAAGGGCTAACTATATTAACATATTCATTAATGTTTTTCTTTTACTTGTTTTAATGCCTTTTTTCAATCATTTTCGTAAACCATAATATATTTTTTTTCGCTTAAAAACCCTCGTTGTCAGCACTAAAATAGCAGCTTTTTTGTATGCTTTATTCGTTATCATTTACTGCTTTATAAGAGCTCTCTAATTGAAGCGCTTGAGTATGAGCTTTTTCTCTGTAGTGCTTTAAAAAACCCAAATTTTTTTTACTAGGATGTGTCTTCTTTTTTTCTTAGTAGTTAGAGCAAATCAAAAACTTTAAATGCGTTTATCTCGAAATGGATTTTTTTGAGTTATGCCGGTCTTGCAGCAAATGAGCGACTTGTTTATTATGGTTAGATTCTCCTTCATTTTCTCATAAAATAACAGTCCAGAAATTTTTAAAATTCGGATAAATTTCCCTTAGAACAAAGTGTTTCTAATTTTCGAGATTCTACTGTAGTACCAAATTTTTCCCGAAACTTCCTAAAAAATAGTGAATTTTTTTCCAAAATTTCCTGAAAACTATTTTTTTTTACAAAACTTCCTTAAAAATTTCACAACAATTTCTTTAAAAAAGCAAATTGTTTGCAAAAGTTTCTATGTATCCTAAAAAAAATACAAATTTTCTAAACTATACAATAGCAAATTTTTCTTTATATTTAAATGAAAGCGTGTAGTTTTCCAACAAAATTTCAATCAAATATTTTTTTTTTAGTACTTTTGTATCAATTCAATTCTCTTCTTTTAATTTTTCATAAATATTTCAAGCAGTTATTAGAAACATTTTTCCAGTTGTCATTGGTAATAAATAAAAGAAAAGTTTTAGAAAACAATAAATCGAATAACTTAAAAATTCTAGAATAAAATGTTTTAAATTAAAAAAAACTAGAACTTTTACAATTTCAATAGCGAATATATTTTATATATTATTTTTATATAAAATATTTAACAAAAAATCCTTGATACACATTTACAAACATGTACAAAATATTTCGACAGGATGTTGATACAAAATAATATCCTTCCAAAAAAAACCATGTTACTTATTTTTCAAACAATTCAAGCAAAAAGTATGTCAAGACACACAAACCCACCGTTAAAGGAACAGGAAGAAGAGTGAAGACAAAATAACTTTATAATCTGAAAATCTTATAAATTTATAAATACACACGCACACACAACACACATAAATACAAATACATGAACATGTTAACGTTGTAGAAATATGTGTACAGAAGAGAATGTAAGACATTCATTTATTCATATTCATAATAAACATTAAATACAAAATGAAAACTAGGTCAACATACAAACAACATACAATAATTTAGTACCTTCCTATTATACCCTGAGACCGAACTATGAGTATGTAGTGTGTTTTTATTTTATACAACTACAAATACACAGCCAGAAATTGTGTGTAATATACAGATAATTACGCATGTTTTCAATTAAATGTGTATGTTTAGAAGACATGAAAACTAACACGCCAATACAAACATTCACTTTTAAATTACAACTTTCGATAAGCCATAAATATGACTGACACTCAAGCTTACTTAAAGAAATTTTTACTACGAAGTAGACTAAAACAAAGGCAGGGGGTAACAAGCAAAATGCCCACAAGGAATATGATTCCAAGTGTAAGATAATGCCTCCATATTTAATAATGGGTAACCTTTTAGAGAGAATGATTTATAATCGCCCAGCGAAAAGAGCTAAAAAGTGTATACTGTTTCTAATTAAAACAAGAAAAAAAAACACACCATGCTTATGTTTCCATATAAATATGGATTTATCTATGTTGATAAACTTCATTAAAATTGGTTTGAAAGTTTGTAAGAGGCAGAAATTGCCCCCTACCTCTCCTTGTGGTCCTATTTTTAAAAAACTGTATAGCTTTTGTGTCAATAAAGATATGGTTCTATCCATGTTTTAAATTTAATTAAAATCGGTTTGATAGTTTCTGAGAGGAAGAAATTTCCCCCCTTATTTCCTCGTGTTTGTACGATAGGCTTGGTCCTTGTGGCAATGATAACCTATGTCCAAAATTTTATCAAATTATCTCAAAAATTGCGACCTGTACTTTGCGCACAAGATTACATGGACAGCCAGCCAGCCAGCCGAACGGACATCGTTAGTTCGACTCAGAATCACTTTCTATCGGTATACTTTAAGGTGGGTCTAGGACCAATATTTTAAGGCGTTACACAGATCAGCACAAATGCACTCCACTATTGGGGTGTGGGTATAAATTATCTTATGTTTGTTTGATACGGTTAAAAGGGAATAAATTGGACATTTCGGTAAATATAACGAACTAAATAACTTCTACACCATTTTTCATTTAAAATGAGAAAATTCAAGATGAAATTGAGAAAATTCCAAATAAAATTGAGAATTTCAATTTGATATTGAGAAAATTCCAATTGAAAATGAGAAATTCAATTTGATATTGAGAAAATTCCAAATGAAATTGAGAATTTCAATTTGAAATTGAGAAAATTCCAAATGAAATTGGGAAATTTTAATTTGAAATTGACAAAATTCCAAATGAAATTGAGAAAATTTCAAATGAAATTGAGATTTTTTAATTTTTCATTGATAAAATTGAAATATCTATATAATTTTTATTATATTCATTCAACAAACATGCATAACTAACAAGGATCGAAAAATATGAAAATAAATACAAATCGCGTATGCTGTATGGCTCTACTGCAATCTCCAGTAGTTATACATGTCTTAGAAGCATTAATCATCTGTTCTAAAAAGACAAGCCTCTGTTCACCTACATGGGTGGGAATTACGTTCGGTACATTCATCGTTGTTTTTACCGTACTTTTTATTTTTGACCAAATAATTTCAATGGGGTTAAGCATCGGTGAATAGAAGCTCAATCGCAGGAGCGTAGCTGGAGAGCTGTCAAAAATAATTTGTAGCCGACTGTGGCATTGAGCATTGTCACATACCAATACGAGGATCTGGATGCCTGTTGTTCAATAATACTGCGATTTTTATTTAGTTTAATTTTTTCTTGTTAGTTATGTATGTTTGTTGAATGAATATAATAAAAATTATATAGATAATTAAATTTTATCAATGAAAAATTCAAATTTCTCAATTTCATTTGGAATTTTCTCAATTTCAAATTGAAATTCTCAATTTCATTTGGAATTTTCTCAATTTCAAATTGATATTCTCAATTTCAATTGGAATTTTCTCAATTTCAAATTGAAATTCTCAATTTCATTTGGAATTTTCTCAATTTCAAATTTAAATTCTCATTTTCATTTGGAATTTTCTCATTTTCAATGAAAAATGGGTAGTTAATTTTATATAAAAGCAAAACTAAGCGTACATATAAATCGTATTTGAAAAATATAAGGAAGACATTTCGTAACTTTTGGAAATTTGGACATTTTGCTGCTGAAAAACTATATTTTGAGACTGGCACATAAGAAAACTCTTTTCGACTAACAGATTTTTCATTGATCAAAGCGAATGCTTTTAGCCTAGAATATAAAAATTATTTTTATGACGTTAATAGAATACTTCGTAAAATCGACGACGCTGACATTCACAAGAGTATACGGATGAAATACGTAAACAAATATTTGTTATTTCGCTTGCTCAATTATTTGCTATTGATATTAATTGGTAGAGCGGACGGTTTCGCCGCCATCGTTGAAAAATTTTCAATTTAAGTAAAGTTTGATCGCGTTCTCAACGTCTGCAATGTCACATCGGCTGGGAGTGAAATGTTATGACATTTATAACGTAACGACTCACACTGGGGAAAATATCCCTTTTTTCGCGGATGAATTCAAATCTCCTCAGCTACATTAGTGAGGTACACTAAATTTTATGAGTGTAAATCTTGTAGCAAACTGCATGTTCCAACAAAACAAAACAAAATCTTGGAGGTTTAGGAGGTGGGAGACGGATACCCACCATACAAAGTATTTATTAATTTTCTTATATCTGCAGAACTACAATCGTGAGGCAAACTAAATTTGATGTTCTAACTCTTAGAACAAACCTGTTTCAACAAAATTTTGGAAATATTGGACGGGGTAGACTACATAAGTCAGGCATACTAAATTTGAGGTGCGTAACTCTTAGAATGTTCCTAAAAATCATGGAGGTATAGAAAGGAACAGACGGTCCAACATAACAAATTTATTAATTGGCTAAAGTGTATCTGATTAGCTACAATATGATTCACACAATATTTGATGTGCGTAGCTCTAAGAACTAACTGAAAGTTCCAGATAAAATTTGGTTTTAAAACGCGCATGCTTTCTGAATTGCCATCCATTAAATTAGTTTGAAAATGAATTAATAAAAAATTTATTTTATTTAATGAAGTTCAGTTATTTGTTGAGTGCGTGAGAAATTGATTTTTATATGCACGCACTACTGTTCTTAAATCATTGTAATATTTAAATTAATCCACGGTCACGAGTGACTCATGTGTGACTCACGCGTGACTTGTGCGTAACATTTTCACAACTCTAATAAAAACACATAAAATATTGACAACAACATCAGCAATAAAATTTATGGCAAAAGTCGTAAAGCGCTTTTTGTTGGTGAACTCAACGCGTGTTGCTACTAATTCGTACATAACTTCTAAGGCCACACATGTTACTTTTGAAATTTGCTTTCGCTAAATCGGATTTAATTACAAAAGTTTTTTAGCCTTTTTTGCCAATTTTTTACTAAACACTTAAACATATTATGGATACCTTAACCATATTATTATCACGGCAACCATATTATGGTTAAATTCATGTATTCAAAAGCTATAACCATATAATGGTTGCCTCCAAACATGTTATGGTAAATATTTAATAACAATAATATGTTCGAAATTATAATATTTTAAGACATTGTATGTTTAATTTTAAATTTTAAATAATATGTATGTTTAAAAAGCAACAACATTCTGATCGTTTGCATTTTACTTGGTCTGCTTAAAATTCTCATTCATTTGTTGTTTTTTATTTGGCCAATTTTTATTTATCTGTTTGTATTTCCTGGTTAAGCTAATACGTATTAAAAACACAATTTTAATACATTTTTTCCCGACGTTTCGTCGATTTTTTGTCGACTTCTTCTGGGGATCGTCTATTTAATTAAAACATTACATTAATAAACATTATTTACCAAACAACATTTAGAACTTACATTTTTTTTATATATTATAACATTAAAAAACAAACTTTAAAAACAATAATTTTTACATTTAACATATTGTATAATACAAAAAACATAAAAACTTGGAATTATTTTTAAACACATAATATTTAACAATTGCATGACAGTTCATTTGATGGCTACTCTATAACTTGCACATATGTTGTTGGTGTCTTCTTTCAAATTCATTGTCTTTTTTATGTTTTGCTGAATTCTCAAGCTTTCCTTCGTAAATCTCTTTCTCATATTTTCCTCCTTGTCTAATATTCTAATACGTTGAAAATCTGGTGCATGGTGTGAACTGATCATATGCATGGCTAGTGCTGTTGTTTCTTTCTGCCGTGTAATATCCATCTTGTGTTCTCCTATCCTTGTTAATAAAGCTCTCTTTATTGTTCCTATATACACCTGATCACAGAGTTCTTCGTTATTTCCTTTACATCTTATTTCATAAACAACGTTATTTTGTTGTTGTTTTTCTACCGGCGGTTTTATTTTAGTGCATATTGCATTTTTTATTTTGTTAGGCTTATACGCAAAACATATGCTATTTTGTTTCAGTGTTATTATCATGTTTCTGTTGTCAGTAAGGCCAGGGATGTATGGTACACTGTAGAATTTCTTGTTTTCTATTTCATCAGTGTTGTCAATTTTCTTATTTTTATTTAATCGCCTAAATACGTCGTCTATTAAAGAATTTATTAATTTTTTAGGGAAACTATTTTGTATCAATATTTCTTGTATTATGTTTATATTTTTGCTGTGGAATATTTCGTCACTAATTTTCAGTACCCTCTCTATTAAATTTCTCGCTGTATTTATTATCTGACTCCTGGGTTGTGTGGCGTTAAAATTCATAAGTCTGCCTGAAGCTGTTTCCTTAGAGTACCAATTAAAAATAATGGTATCCTTATTTTTCCGTAGTTTTGCGTCGAGGTATGCTATTTAATTATTTTTTTCTATTTCGATGGTGAATTTAATTTTTTGATGGTGAGAATTTAAAGTTTTTAGAATTTCGTCCTTATCGTCCTTATTAATGATAGCGAAAATGTCGTCTACATATTTTGCTACGTATTTAATATTGATATTTTTATTTTTTAATTCTATTATTGCATCGTCCAGGAAATTATCAAGAACAATATCCGCTATTGTAGGAGAGAGCGGGTTGCCCATTGGCATACCAAATATCTGATTAATTACTTTTTTACCATAAACAAAGTATTTAATTATTGTCCGTTAGACAGAACTTCAAAATTTCTAAAAATGTCGGTCTAGGAATGTTTGTAAATTTCTTTATTGTTAGCCATTTTTCCATAATATTTTTAATGGCTGTGTGTAACGGAATATTCGTGAAAAGTGAGATGACGTCAAAAGATACTAATATATGATGAGGCTCAAGTTTTATATTACACAGATGATTTTTTAATTCAAACGAATTTTTGATGTTATATTCCCTAGATATAATATGTTTAAGGATATTTCCTAAATATTTGGATAAATTGTAACATGGCACTTGTATTGATGACACAATTGGCCTAAGAGGGGTTTCCGGTTTATGGATTTTTGGTAATCCGTATATTCTTGGGGCAACAGCCGCATGACAAGTAAGATAACGTTTTTGCCACATATCAATGAATCCATTCTTTTCCAAGTTTTATATGATGTTGTTATTTTGTTTTTGAAGTTTTTGAGTCGGGTCCGTTCTTAATGTTCTGAAAGTATCTCTGTCTTCTAGAAGATTTTCCATTTTCTGTTCATAATCTTTTTTGTACATGGCTACCGTTTTGTTGCCTTTATCTGCCTTTATTATGATCATATCCTGGTGCTTTTTTAAAAATTGTTCAGTTTTTTCAAAAACAGTTGAAATAAATTTTTCCCTGGGAGTATTTTTAATTTTTCTTTTAAAACCAGTTATACTATTTGTCAGCTTAGTTTTTGCTATATCCTTTTCTTTGTCTGCATTTTCGTCCATGTCTTGGATGCATTGTTCTATATCCGCGATTATATTTATTGGAGAAAAATTCCTATCAGTTAATTTAATTTTTTTAATTTTTGATTAAAATACACAAATTTAAGTAGATTAACAGCCAGGCCCACGATGTCACACGTTAACGTTCGCATAGAAAATTACATTTAAAATAAAAACAAATTTTAGAAATTGTTTTTGTTGTAAATAAGTTGAACAGAAAAAATGTTAATGAAGGTCTTCACAGGCTGAAATATAGATCTAAGGGATTTTTTATAAAAGTGGAGCATTACACCTATCAGGAATAAAAAATTAAATAAAATTATAATTTGACACTTAACAAACAAATTGAAAAAATGAATGAAATTAATAACCTTAATATGATTAACATTGACCATGTTATTGTGAATTCCGCCCATAATATGGTTACTTTTGTCAGAATTCTGGGAAATTTTGACCATATTAGTGTTAATTTTGAACATAATATGGTTAGTTTTGACCATTATTGTGGTTGATATTGACCAAAATATGGTTAATATGGTAACCTTCAAACATAAAAATTGTTTAAGTCCAATCACAGTGTGTGGCTCTTAGAATACGGTTACCTCCAACCATATTCTTTTCTACGTGTACTTTTTCTCTTTAGTAAAATCTTGGGTATGCCAATTTAACAGACTATTTTTTTAAGGTAAAAAACGGGAAAAAATTGGAACTTTTTCTCTTTTTGACAAATTTTTTATTTAGATGGCATATGATCCAGAGGCCGAACTATATTAACATCCCAATAAAAAATTTTATCATTTTGCGAAGCACTAAAGGTACATTTAAAAAAATAAGCGCACAATTACGCGCTACGCAATAAGACATACAGAAATGCAGTATAGTAAGTGAAAGAACTCTCAACAACTATTATAAAAAAAATAACATTTCAAGTGCTACGGCATTCCCTTACTACGAAACAGGTTTGTAAGGGAGAATACTAAAAAATAACTGTATCAAAACATTCAGTGTGTAAATATGATCGTTACATCCAACAATGTTTATGTGCGCTAAATAATGCGCTTTATGTGCCAAAAATGTTTTGCTTCAAAGTGGGAACTCGCCATATAAAATTCATGTCTTCTGTAAGCGCAATGGTAAGCGAAACCCTTATGTTTCTCCCTTAGTCTGCTTTTACATTAAACGATTTTTGTCGTTGCGATTCTTACCTTATAGGCGAGAGGGGAGAGAGGAATTTAAATGGGTACACAAGCGAGTGTACTCTTCGATTCATTTTGTTCGCTCATTCCTTCTCTCATTGTGCTCTCATTTGACGAAAGATGTATTGAAGTTCGGTTGCACAGAAAAAGTTTTAACGACAAAAATCGTACAATCTAAATATCAGACCGACTTCAAAGAAGAAACGACAATAATCGCAACGACAAAAATCGTATAATGTAAATTGGGACTTACAAACCTGCTTCGTTGGAAGCGCCGTTTTTTATTGGGATTCTGCTTGCTTTTCAAAGCTGTATGCCGGTTTCTTAAGAGTGTCGAGTGCTGGCAATTTACATATGTGTATGTGTTGGCTAAAAATTTTAAGGCGCATTTTCACAACTTACGATAGCTTAAAGTAGACTTTAACCGGCCTTATAAAAAGTAATTAATTAAAACTATACTTTAACCTAAAGTGAGCGATAAAGGTTCCTCATACCTGGTAAGTTAATGTAAAGTTGTTAAAATGGAACAGTTTTTATACGGCCGATAAAATCCTACCTTTAGCTATCGGTAATTTGTGAAAACGGGCCTTAATGTTATAATGTTGTCTATACAAATATTTCAACATGAAATAAGTACAGATGCGGAAAACTAAAAAAAAATCTGTAAAGTTTTTAAGGAAAAAACTTTTTCTTTAAATCTTGCTCTGAATTTAACGTAAACGAAATCACGACTAAAAGCTGAATAAGAATTATTGTTGTTGTTTTTGCTTAAGCTTTCACATTGATACAAGTAAAACTGGTGTTTATAATTCTTTATTTCATAAATCTTTGAATGAAGTTTTCTGATGATCTGGTCTAAGCAAGCAGTGAAATGGGCATAGGAATAGCTTATCCCATCAACAATAAAGTTCAGTTTATCAATAGTATCAATTATCAATAGTTTATCAATTGAATGGGAATTTAGCAAATTTAAAGGAAACCTTGTTTATTTATTTTTTGAATCCCAAGGAAAACGTGGAAGAATGTAAGTGTTTTCAGTTCATATACAAAATGCTTTTGGTACATTTTTAAAATTTCCTTATTATTTAAGTAAGAAGGTTTAAATTTGTTAATTAAGTACCTTTCTTTGCGTACATAAGTTATAAATTCTAACAAAATTTACAAAGAATCGAACTTAAATGTACTTTTAAATCCTGCTGGAAAAATATTTAACAAATATTCAGCACTTTTTTAAAATTCGGACAAAAAGCAGATTAGAATTGATCATCCCCTAAACTACATATGTATACAAAAGAGTACCTAAAGTGTATATGATTCAATATTGACAGTATTTATTTTTTTAGCCCAAGTAAGTCGATCCACTAAGCAGGAGTTTTTTTTAAATCAATCACTTAAATGGTAAAAAGGGGGAAACGGGTGATCTTACAAATGTATAAGAAAAATTTAAATCGAATCATATATCTAACCAAAAATGCTGATAGTTATTTAACCGGCTCAAATTTTAATTTCTTGTAACTCAAAAAGAATCTTTTTCGAAAAGGCAATTTATTTTATAGAAAGAAAAATGCACTTACATACTTAATTTTATTTAACGTTTGAGGCGTAAGTGAATTAATTTCGAAAAACATGACACCAACTTACTATCACTTTACTAACGTTGGGCAAACAAAATAAAAAGATCTTATTCTTGGAATAAAAACAACATGTTGTTTGGAATGTAGAAAGAATTTCTTAATTATTGTGAACTCTCCCTGTCATATTGAGTACAAATGTGTCAATACGGCAATCGTATTAATAATAAACTTTGTATTCCCGAAAATAACTTTGATAATTGCATGTGCCCGTGCATAAAACTGAATTGGCAAATTGGTTTTTTTTTGTTGTTTTCTTACGAAGATAATAGAATGAAGCCGTTTGTTTTTTAATTTTGTTTTTTCTTTTAACCCACTTACAAATACAATTCGAGTCGGAAAGAACCCAACCAATTGTAGGGGGATGTAAGAAAAGATAAACTCACTGTTTATTGTTGGTGTTTTGTTTAAGCTTTGATATTGTTACAAGTAAGACTAAGAGTGTTTATATTTCTTATTCGCTTTAGGGTTTTATTTGTTTAATATTTTTGGCTTTTCTTAAATCTTTGGAAAAGGTTTCCTGATGAGCTGGCCTTAGCAACCAGTGAAATGCGCATAGAAGCTAGCTTTCCCTCAACAATGAATTTCAGTGTATTTATCAAATATGAAAAATTGGGAATTAAGCACGTCATACGGAAATCGTATTAATAAGTGTCAAGCTTTGTTTGACAATAAATTCATTTAAAATATATTTTAGCCGACAAAAATCAAACAACATAACAAAATAATTGCGAAAAAGAAATATTTTTTTGGTAGTTTGTTTTTTGAATAACAAACATAAATGTTAAAAAAATAAAATTATTGGTAAGATAACTATATTTTTATTCAATGTAACTAGTACGGAAAGCGAATTTAATAACCCACAATCATTTACTGTAATAATTTTATGAGTGTGAGTGTCACTCACTTTAATGTTTTTCTACCGGACTTTTTCGCTCTGAGTTTGGCACTCAATAAAATTAAAGTTTTCCTTATTGCGATAAATTTTCTTCTCCGTGTATCCTTAACAGCTTTAATCAGTTGGCTGCTGATGAGAATTTTTTTTTTATTTTTTGAAAAATAAAAAAAGCAACTAATTGGTACATGTTACAAAATGTAGACAACTAAATTTATTAAAACAAAAATGTTATGAAACGTACTTAAAGTAACCTGCATTCGACTAATGGATGCTTCATGTTTGAGTTTTTCCCTTTTATATGCAACTTTTTTATTGCTTGCTTAAATTCTAGTGAAAGGTAATTTCAGTAGCTAAAAGTTTGATTTGTTTGTGTAAACGAAAAGGAAAAAATGAACTTTGTTTTACAAGGAAAACTTACAAGAGTATAAATCGGAATTTAAAAACTCTGAATTTTCTTTTACTTTTGTAGAGACTGTATTTTAAAACAATTTTAAAAAACTTCATGCTTCTTTTAACAATAAGACAGTTGATATTAAAATTGAGAAATTTTAACGTAATTTCTTTTTACTTGTATAAATTTTTTTTTTAACAAATATTGCTTACATATCGCTACTTAAATTTAGAAAAGGCGTATTTTGCAGTTCATTTTTTTTTATAATTTTAGACATTAAAATCGAAAAAAAATTATTTATATAAAAGATTATTCTTATAGATTTAATACAATGCTTTTATGTCTCAAATTAAAAAAAGAATTGTAAATGTTAGATTCGCCTTTTTTAAGTTAAAGTAACGATATGGGCATTTCCGTCAAAAGGTCCACCGTGACCGAATATGTAAAAGTTATTAAAAGCTGATTATTTTACGATATTGTTATAGAGAAATATTTAGATTTTACTTATTTTAAAAATTTACTCATAAATTTGTTCACTTAGATGAACAATCAGACTGCAAAGTTGTGAAAACGTAATTTCTTATTTTTGAGAATGTTTTATTGTATATTTTCTTTAATATTATCTTCCTAAAAAGAGGTGATATTTGATAAAAATTATTCCAAAAAAATGTTCTTACATGGTCAGTAATCTAAGGAAGAGTTCAAAGAGCAACATGTTATTGGGATTAACGGTAAATTTTTATTTTGTTTTAATCATTATTCAGTTCAATTGTTACGGAAAAAATTTCACGTTCGAAATGTCACGTATCGACCCAGATTTTTGCTTAAAAAAAAGAAAATACAAAAGATCTTGGAATCAAACCAAGACATTTTAATGTTACATTGCTACGATAAATTCTGAAAGTAGTTTGACTAAAAAATTGTGCCAGGTTTTGCTGAATAACGCTTTTTTATACATGGCCACAAAAACTACTTCTATTTTTTTCACGTTCGAACCGCTACTTCTTTTGCCATTATCTTTGACCTAGAATCGCGCTCTCCATAAGCTTTAGCATAGATAAAAGTGCTTTCTTAGCGCTATAATTTAAGGGTTAAGAAAACGTAAAAATATTTTTTGCTTAAAATGTTATTGCATTTTTGATGCGTACGAATGTCACGTTCAACACTTTGGAATTACCCATATATACTTTCCGCCGTATGCATAAAAAATTATTAAGATTTAAAAAATATAGTAGATTTCAAATCCAATTAACTGCCTGCTTTTTTTAATAAAGAAAAGTTTCGTTTTGTTGCTGTTTATAACTATTAAACAGTTTTTAATAACCACATTCTTAACACATCTTACTCATTTCGATTTTACCGAATTTTAGTCCATTTCCAAGAGGGCCAAAATCAAAAGATTTGACTTTTCGGTTTCATAATTATAAATATTTTGTTAAAATTTTGTCAGATAATAATTTGAACATAATGACCTGGAAAAGTTTTAAATTTTTTTTTTAGCTTGGGTTTTACTTTCTTAATCCTTTTATTGCGCATAAACTGCTCACAGTTTTAAAATGTGTCAAATGATATTAAAAACTTGACCCTGTCAGCTCCTCAGATTGCGGTAAGAGGCGTTACAAATTCCTCTCGTGGACAAAAGTCCCTTATTTTTTTCGATATTGATAAAAAAGCTGTCACTGCTATCTTAAGTCACAAAAACCTAAAACTCAAATTGAAAATTTTTGGAAAAAGTTCTTAAAATTTCCATAAATTAAATAATTAGTATTGTGGTTATTTTGTTGAACTATTTATGGTTTTTAATCCAAATTTTTAATATTTTTAATTAGGCTTAAGTTCATGAAATTTAATTTTTATTAAATTATTTTTGTGAAGAAAGGAATTTTACAACATGAAAATTAATTAAAATTGTTATTGATAATCTTTCATTCTTGACGTGGCTCGGGCTCGAACCCTGGCCGGCAGGTTACCATGACATGTTTCGATCGCAACCACTCGATCTCCTCAGATGGATTTGCCGTCTTACACTCGCAGCCATCGACGACTGCTGACGTCACTAGTCAAACATCAATCCTTAAACCAAATTGTATTTTAACATTTGGTAGATCGAAATTTGCTTTCCTGAATGATTATCCATTTTAATTGATTTTACATGTTTTTTCCTTTACTTCTGTTTTTTCGTACTTTCGTCAAGAATTTTTCTTGAAGTCCAAGTACATTTTTTTGTTTTTTCACTTTGTCTTTCTCTTTTCTGTTGACCTTTTTCAACACAACTTGAAGGACAAATGTACACATAGAGCTCGTGCCTTAGCTTTAACAATAATTAGTATTGTGGTTATTTTGTTGAATTATTTATGGTTTTTAATCCAAATTTTTAATATTTTTAATTAGGCTTAAGTTCATGAAATTTAATTTTTATTAAATTATTTTTGTGAAGAAAGGAATTTTACAACATGAAAATTAATTAAAATTGTTATTGATAATCTTTCATTCTTGACGTGGCTCGGGCTCGAACCCTGGCCGGCAGGTTACCATGACATGTTTCGATCGCAACCACTCGATCTCCTCAGATGGATTTGCCGTCTTACACTCGCAGCCAGCGACGACTGCTGACGTCACTAGTCAAACATCAATCCTTAAACCAAATTGTATTTTAACATTTGGTAGATCGAAATTTGCTTTCCTGAATGATTATCCATTTTAATTGATTTTACATGTTTTTTCCTTTACATTCTGTTTTTTCTTTCCATAAATTTTAAAACTATTTGTACCCTACATCTAAAATCCAGAACAGACAGTAAAAAGTAACTGCAACCAAATCCTTTTAAAATTAATAATAGCACTGTACAAAAAAATCAAGTTTTGTCCGGCCTATAAATGTTGATAGAGGAGACAAAAAAGAAAAGACACGTGTATCGGCGTTTTAAAAGTTTACTTCTGAATTTTATTTGAGGTAGGGTTAAAGTTTCCCAGCCTTGGCACATTCTTATTGTTAGTCGGTATAAGAAACGATGTGACAAATTTATGTAGAATGTTACGAAGAAAATTTTTGTAGAATATGTTAACCCTTTAACTCCTCAAGATATGGGTCCTTTTTGTCCTTCTTTAAAAAAAAAGCAAAAAACAACATTAAAACAGGGATTTAAGGGTTTAAAATTTTCCGCAGAAATATTTTCCGTGAAATTTTACTATAAGTCCCTGAATACACCAAAACGGAAAATTAAACAAGAAAGTCAGAAATAAGTCACAAAAGAGAGCTTAGGGTTAATTTTGCATTTATTAAGAATTTTCTTTTACCCAAAAAATTAAGCATGAAAAAAATAGTTCAAATTTAACTAAAAATCACTAATATCTCTATTATGTTACCTTCGATAGCAAATTTGGATAGGATGTATTCATTAATTACATTTTTTTTAGCTCTTGGCAATTCCACTTTATTATCATACAATGTCCAGTATATTCAAAGATAAGCGAATGAATGCTTTTTCCTTTATAGCGTTCTTCAATGGGTGCGCATGTCTGATCAAATTGTTCACCATGCTCATCACATTATGTTGACAACTGGTTCGCAAAGTAATCCATATGGGAATTTAAAAAATGAATTTTTGTTGACATATGAACGCCTAGTTTTTCAAAAGCTCTAAGCATGATGTCTACGTATATTCGAGCAGTAGGAGAACGATTTTTGCGTAAGACATTGTATATCACTTTCTTAATGCTTTTCTATGCATCAATTTCAATTGGTGAGAGCATTTCGTCGAAGTAAGCGTTTTGCATCAGCTTTCTTATATCTGGACCAATAAAACAAATTTTAAGGCTTTCAACAATAACAACGACTTGAAGAACATGTACCATCTTTAATCTTTGCTTCGCTTAATTTTGTAAACATTGTTTTCAGAATATTAAGCACTGATTCATTTGTATTCAGACGTTTTAACAAGGTTTTTTACCACACCAAGTTTGATATGCAATGGGGGTAAGAGAATTTTTTTATTTAGTTCCAATGCTTGATGAACGATATTGTGCTCTCCCAAATGCCAAAAAAGCATCCGTACTTAACGTATCCAGCGACTTTTACGGAGTCCAGTATTAATTTTATAGAATCATAGCTTTCTTTAATATTCATTCCATAGGCAATTGGAATAGGATTTTTGGTTTTATCGTAATACAGAACTACAGCTCTTAAACTCTTCTTATATGAATTAATAAATATACGCCAGTCCTCGTGGTTATACTCAAAATGCCTTTAATATCGTTGTAAAGGTGGGGCCTAAATGAGCCGCAGAATGGCTAGTCGGAGTCAACAAATCGAGGTCAGTAAGTGAGCAAACGTTTCCAAAAGAAAAACACTTGTTTTTTGGTTGATATAATTATAACAAAAACCCTTTTTACTTTTGGGTCTATTTATTAATATTTAATATGTTTAGGGGTTTGGTGGTTGCTCTTTATTGTTCTGTGGTTTCTTTGAGAATGATAATTGTATAACTTAGGCTGGGGTTTTGAGATCTCAGTTAAACTAAGTTTAGTTAATCTGAAGACTGATTTGTGCCGCCAATACCAAGTTTGAAAACAAAATGTTGCCGGAACAGCGCAATCTTGCTTAAAAGTGGGTCTTTAATGAAATAATAGAAAAAAAAATCAAATTTCACCGGAAAATCCGAGTGGCAGAGAACGCTAAACTAAGTTTAAACTTAATCCCTATCTCAAAAACCCGTCCTTAAAGTTAATATAAGAACGGCTGCTCATACATTAAGTAGTGGCAGCGAAAAAGATGAGCAAATGAAATGAGAGCATAGAGTATAAAAAACAACCACCAAAAACACTACAGCCCGGGTGATTAGAACACGGGCGATAAATAATTATGGTGTTCACCTGAACAATCGTTGCAATAAGCAAACGTGTTATCATCGCTTACTGAAACCCAACAAACACGGAGGTTTGATTTCAAATTGAAAATGATTTGAAATCAAACGTTTTCTCAAACGACAAACGTTTGATAATGATTTGAAAATCATTTGAAAATCATAGCTTTCTCAACAAAAAGGGTAAATTATTTTCAAATTGAAAAATGCATTTATTTTCAACTTGCTTTCAAACGTTATTCTCAAATGTGGATTATAATACAATGTGGAATATAAATAAAAATGTTTTATTTTTTTTTTTTAATTTAAATTTATTATTTATTTAAATAAACTGTGAGATAAACATTCGGCACCATAGCGTAAAGATTAAATAATGTCCATTCCGTTCTCTTATTCTTGGAAAGACAAACTACTGGGCTCCCTTTTATTTTGAGGATTGTAGCACCGCGATCGTTCAACAAACTTTCTCCAACTTCCCGTTTTATTTTCCATTTTTTCGTATTTTTAATCATGGTAATTACTCACAAATAATTTTTATTTTTCACGAGAAATAAGCTGTTTATATTAAAAATTATTTTTAATAGTAAAACACTTGTAACCACAAAGTAAAAAAATTTAACTTTAATCGCCATTTTTAATGATCACATTTATTTTTCGCTTTAGTATTGCCAAGTTTATTTTTGATTTGAATTTAACATTTGACATAAAATTGATAAAACATTTGATATGAAATAATTATTTTCAAATCATTATCAGTTTGAATTTAAAAGTTAAGTCAAACAATTGAAAAACGTTTGAGAATTGTGTTTGATGTCAAATGATAAAGTCATTTCATATCAAAGGTTTGACTTCGTGTTTGTTGGGAAAGAACGGCAGAAAGCTGCCTTGACGCTTACAAAAGCTGGTAACATTGACACCAGGTTCAAGTAGATGAAGACTTTTTAAGTCTGCAGCTAAAATTGGTGATTTTAACCCTTGAAATCCCTGTTTTAATGGTGTTTTTGCTTTTTTTTTTTAAAAAGAAGGACAAAAAAGACCCATACCTTGAGGAGTTAGAAAGTTAAAATATTCTGCAAAATTCTAAGGGTCACACGGTTTCTTATGCCGATTAGCAATAACAATGTGCCAGAGCTGGGAAACTTTAACTCCCTGCAAATGAAATTCAGATGTAAATCTTTTAAAACGCCGATACACGTGTCTCTTTTTTTTTGTCTCCTCTATCAACATTTATAGGCCGAACCTTGTAATTTTTTTTTTTTTTTTGTGTTGTACAGTGTAATTTGAAGCCAATTTTAATTGTTTTCCAAACACCCTGCAACACAAATTGTACCAAAATGTGATCATGCGGCATTTGGGATTTTTTAAAGGAGTCTTTGGCATAAATTTAAATGGAACTCAAAAACAGTTACAGTAAAATTTAAAATAACACTTAAAATTAAGCAAAATAAGCAAATTTATATAAAATAACACCTAATTTGTAATAAACGTTTTATTTTATAAAAGAAAAATTTAAAGTAAAAACGAGTAAAAAAGTATTCTTAGCCATATTTTCGGGTTTAAGCAAGAATTCTTTACGCCTATTATAATCTAAATAACAACATATATCCAAGAATTTTCGCCTAAAAGTGATTTTGGGCACAAGTCAGCCAACTAGACGGACATATGGATATCAGCCCAACAAACCTTTGATATGAAATAACATTATAATTTGACATCAAACACGATTCTAAAACGTTTTTCAATTGTTTGATTTTAAAACTTAAATTCAAATTGATAACGATATGATAATAAACATTTGACATTGAATTGAAAAACAAATTAAATTTAAATCAAAACTAAACTTGGCAATACTTAAGCGAAAAATAAATGTAAGCAATAAAAATGGCGATTACAGTAAATCTTTACTTCGTGGCTAAATGTGTTTTACAATTGAAGGATTTATTTATTGTTAACAATAAGAGTTTTTTGATTAAGAATACGAATTAAAAAAAAAATTAAAACGGGAAAGTGAAGAAATTATAAGTTTTTGTATGATCGTGGTGATACAATCCTCAAAATAAAAGGGGTGCCGTATGTTTATTTCACAGTTTGTTTAAATAAATAATGAATTTAAATTTAAAAAATTAAATATTTTTATTTATGTTCCACATTGTATTATAATCCACATTTGAAAAACATTTGAGAATTACGTTTAAAAGCAAGTTGCAAATAAAGGCATTTTTTAATTTGAAAATAGTTTCCCCTTTTTGTAAAGAATGCTATAATTTTTAAATGATTTTCAAATCGGTTTCTTAAACGACAAACGTTTGATTTCAAATTAAACCTCCGTGTTTGTTGGGAGTAGATCTACTCAGAACTTGTGACACACATCAGCACAAACGCATAACAACCTCTTTACTATGGAAGTATGCGTTTAAAAAATCACGCAAATAAGATCAATATTAGTCGGTCTATTTAGATTCATATAATTTTTTTTAAATAACATTAACAATTTATTAAAAGACTTCAAATAATGAGTTCTTCTTCCACATTTGGTTACAAACACAAACGTATCCAGGCAGAGTTAAAAATGAATATAGATGTTCCTTTGTAATCTTTATTTGGTAAACAAAAGCCTGTAATGGTTTTTAAACGAGAGTATTTTCCTAAAACCAGGTTTTTTCTTTAATAACCCTTCTCGTTTACAGGAGACCAGAGTCTCTGGCGGGAATTGAACCTGCAGCTCCCGCACTGATAGACTAGTTCACTACCAACTAGCCAACTGGGGCCACTCGGGAGCTAGACATTAATTTGTTTTAACATGGAAAACATATGCTGGGTATTTATTAGCATGAATATCTTTTCCCAATAAACCTTGGATTCTAAATCATATTAATCAAAATCTAATAGTCCATCAGACGTCATTCACTTTTACATTGATTGAGAAGACTGTGAATTGGATCCGCAATATGTGAAAATGTACTCATTTTATTAATGAAATCAAATCCTTTTATAATTTATTTCAAAACAAAAGAATTTCAAATTACAACTGATCAACACCATAAAGAAATTAACCACGCTTAAACCACGACAGAAAAAAAAGCACCCAATTCAGGTAATTACCTACAAGGTGGCAACACTGCACAAAAATAACTAGAAGTTGTGGCTTCGTTAAAGTTGCATTTCAGCGCCTGTTCGTGGCCTTACCACTTTTGTGTCTGGCAGAGATACGTATGAGTAGTATTAATTACATATCGTATAAAATGTTGCTCATACGTAGCCCATCTTTTAGAAAAGTTGTAGATAGTAATTTGTTTAAGAAAAAGGACTAATAAAGTTTTTACTTTAAGCATTTTAACGTCTCTAAAATTATTACATTGAAAACTTTTTTATTGTAAAGGCCTGCAAAGATGTATTTGAAAATCAAACTCACAAACAAACAAAGAATTAATGTACCGTAGGGTTAAAACTCTTTTTGAGAGCAAAATACCACTACAGTACCATGTGGGGAATGTTGTTCTGATTATAAAAAACAGTTTTTAGGTTGATTCGGTGAAAAAAGTTTACCCACCGTAAGCGATTTCTTAAACTCCATATTATGTCTGCATTTTATTTTTGAAAATTTTAAACCCATTTGATTTTGCATTAGACTTATGAAAAATGGTTTATTGTTGAAGATTATATATGAGGGACTTAAAGAACAAGGGGTTCAAGTGACTTATGTTAAATAATGATACAAAAGTTGTTTCGCTTGTACTCCAAGCGACGCAGGTATTTTAATGTCAAGTGCTTGAATTGTTCACCATATATAGTGTCCGGATGAGAATCCTACATTCACCTCTTGTGCTCTTAACAACTTCTCCGAACTTCACCTATAATTCCATATGTAAACTCAATTGTAGAAAAAGGCACTTAAACCCCTTGTGCTTTAAGGCCCTCGTATAAACTTAAACAAAAACGAACTTATTTAAGACAAGAGTAACATATTTAATGATGAAAATAAATAAATAAAAACAAAACTTCAACGCTTTTGGTGCGGAAATTTGTTCACGATATAGGAAAAGTCTCACCATATTTTTAATATTTTTTTAACGCCCCAAACGACTTCGAGATTGTATTTATGATATTTGCAAAAATTGAAAAAAGTTATATCCCTAGTGTACAATAATTTTAATGAATACACGCCACAGTAAAAACTTCGCCTACAAAATAATGTGTTGAGTAATCAGAAAAATATGAAGGCACTACTTACAATTCTACTGAAAGAACCACTGAATTTTACAAGGGATGTCCCAAAATGAACGCATTTAAAAGTAAGTCGTTATTTTTTACTTAAATACATCCAGAAAAAGTAGTTACAGAAGTTGTTACAGAAGTAGCTATAGAAGAAATCTACTAAATAATGAATTAAAGAAGCTATTCGTTTTGAAAAAGTAAGCGAAGTTTTTACTGGGTCCCCACAGTTCTTGTTTCTTTCAAATCTTTAAAATACACAAAAAAATAACTACACTTCTTATATTTGAAAATTACATCGTGTAGTCTACGAGAACTTGTAATGTTTACTTGTGTGTCGTATCCTACACACATATTGCTAACTTACATTAAATATGTATGCATATCTGTGGTATTTTGTCAAAATATCTTAAGTCGAGATAAGATAGCAAAAAAGTTTAAAAAAACTTGTTGAAAAATAATTTTTATTAAATTAAAATGTCGATTACGTATTATAGTGGTCCGGACGAAACGCCAAATACGTTTTGTGGAGGGTGGACTGTATATATGGGTAGATTTGGGCTACAGCTCCAGAATACCAGCCAAGGATCCAACCACCTTGGCATTTTCCCCTAGAGAACGCTGATTGCGTTTCTGGGTTTATGGAGTGTGTTGGGTGGCTTCGGGATTAAGCGCTTAAATATCACCCAAGTATCCAAACAACTTGATGATGTTAATAAGAAATTGAGTTTAAAAAAAACACAGATATTCCAAAAACACAGAAAGCACTTTCAACCATATAAAAATACTTTCCTCTTGTTTATTTTTCCAAAACGTTATAAAATTCTATTTATTTAATGGCAAAATATAGAATTTTCCAACAATTTAAATATGTACAAGTTTATTTATTGCAAAAGTTTGATTTCGAGACAATTTAATTAAAGAGTAAATACCGCAATTCAATATATGACCGAACAATATGGTGGTTAAACAACGATTCGACTCAGAAATTTTACAAGTTAAAAACCTAAACTAAACGAATAATACATAAAAAAAGTAAAATCCAATTTAAAACGTATTCCTTAATGACGGTGTCGCCTCAAGTTGTCAACTCCTTTCACACACAATAGACATCAGGGATGGGAAAACCGCTGCCGTCAGTTTAGACGTAAACATTTAATAATAAAATAAGCCAAAACTTAGGAAGAATATCGTTTAAACACTCACAATATTATTACAATAACGGACTGTAGTTTATTTAAGAAGTATTCCGTTCAGTCATTTTTAAAAAAATTTACATTTAAAATTCCAAGCAAATTTTTTTTTTAACTGGTTCTAACAGTTATTGAAAAAACCAAGTGCATATTAATACGGATTTTCAGTTGCAGTAAAAACTGTCCGTTGATTAAGTTGAGTTCTGCATTGTGTAAAATTAAATGAAAATGTAATTTAAAGTTCATTTAATTTTTACTGTCAAAAATTCAACCGCGAATTCCGTAAAAAAATGAATATTCAGTTATTTTATACAAATACACTATGAAAAAATTAATTACATATTCCTTAAAAACAAAGGATTATTCAGTTATTTTATATAAAAAATAAATTTTTAATTATCTTTAAAAAAAAAAGATCTGCTTGCTTTGTGTAAAACAATTCCCAGTTTCTATTTGTTTAAATTATTTAGTTAAATATATCACATTTTTAAAGTAAAATGGTTGAGAATCCATATCGGTCACGCTGCTAGTGTCTTTTAATTGAGAGTTCTTCCGTAAAAAACGGTGTCACTACAACGAAAGCAAAACAAACATGTAAGTAAATAATAATAATATTCTCTCACTCTCTCTCTCTCTCATTAGAACAACAAATAGTCTGTCTGGTATTTTTTTTAAATTTTATTATTATTTTTATTTTTTTTTCCGGCTCACTACCAGCTAGGCTACCGGGGCTCCCTTTTGTTGAGTAAACGAAAATTACTGGATTTAATAAAATAACTGAAAATTCTTTTGTTTTTACGCGACATGGGGTTGAATTTTTGACAGTTATAATTGAATGAACTTTTCGTAAAAAATAAATGAATAATAGGTGGACCGGTTTTTAAATGAATTTTAATTTATTTTATATTACAATTTCAGTTTATTTTACTTACAGAATATTGTAAGTGTATGAATGTTTTTAAAAATTGGACTACAAGGGGACGTCGTAGCACGCCGGGTATCAGCTAGTATATTATTAAAATGAAGGTTTACACGCAAAGGAAGAACACGATTGTGGTAAACAAATTCTGAGAGCAACATATTATGATTCATGATTTTAGTCACCATATTAAGATTATAATTATATCATATTATGACCAAACATATTCGTAATATTACATCATAACAATTTTCCCTTAATCATATTATTATCCTGTTAATCATAATAAGTTATCATATTATTGTATTATTAATCTTAATAAGTTAAGAACAATAAAAAAATTTTTGTTTTAATCGATTTTTTATTTTGTGGCACTTTTTTTAATGTAAATATAATGTTTTTAATTTCTTCAAACTTGTTTTTTACGATAACAATATATTGTTGCAATCAAAATACTGTAGTTTTGTTAATCTTTGATATTGGAATTGGATTGGATTGGAAGAAGAGACGACAACCGGATTTGAACTTCGCTTTGCATAAGGACCCAGAATATATATACTTTATAGGGTGTAGGACCTTCGGTGAAGGGTATAAAAAACAAACTTAATTATAATAAAGAGTAATTTTTGGGATTTCAGTATTTTGGTCATAACTCTGCTATTTCTTAACCGATTTGACAGATTTATATACCGACGTGTTAAAGAAAAAAATTGCCAGTTATTTTGGCTATAAAACTTGGACTCGGGAAGATCTATGGTGCCTGAAAATGGGTATTTAAAAAAAAAAATAATATTTTGGTCATAACTTTTTCATATCTGAACCGATTTTCCCGAGTTTTTCAGAAAATATTTTCTATTCAAAATTTCCGATTTCCGATATATAAGGCGTAGCCATAGGTCATATAACAGTCAAAAAATTCAGGTTTTTATAAAATTTTTAATACTTTTTGTATTAGAGGTACCACGCCTACTTCTCCAATCCCGCCTACATTTTGTAGGATGGTGTATATTTATAACCTAAATGTTTGTACCTAATTTTAAAGCTTTGCCTCTTGCCGTTCTCCAGATATACAGAAAAAAGTAATAAAAATACAACAGTCGTTGTTTTTTGGTCATATCTCAGCCATTGTTGGACCGATCTCGCTGAATCTCAATAGCCAGAAATGGTGGACTATAGGTGACATAAATGAAAAACAACGTAGCCGCTATCATGTCTGGAGTCTCCGGAAAACACATATCAAACGTAAGACGGACAGACGGACGGACGGACTGATATCGTTAAATCAACTTCTCTCCTCATAAGGACCCAGAATATATATACTTTATAGGGTCTTAGATCAATATTGTAGAAATTACAAACGGAATGACAAACTTATATATACCCTTTTCCACCTGTTGTGAAGGGTATAAAAAGTGCCGTTTTAGTATACATTTGTGTAAGAGTTGGGAAAAAGAACCAAAAAAGAGTCCCTTAAAATGAGAGTTAGAGAGTTAATAAATTCTAAGAAAAGAATTACCATACAATTCTACGGAAGACATCTTAAATTAGTTTTTAGCTCAGAAGTACATTTAGTATATTTTTTTGACTTATACCATACGCCTTTTCCAAAAAATCAAAAACTTTAGGGGCCCATATTTCGGGAGCCCGAGCAAACTTTTCAAAACCCTTCGGCAGATTTTCTCTACTAGTAGTCTACTTTCATTTTGCGTTGCAAGTGTTGAGGCTGTTTTTTTTTTTTTGTTGCACAGTATTATCTATATCGATTAGTGTATCTGATACAATATTTATGAATTTATGTTTTAAAGCATATTTTAGATATTTTTGAAGCATAAAATAATAATAGTAACTCGTTGTTATTACCATGAAATAAAAACTATTGAATAATAAAACGAAACGAAACATTGTACGGCATACCCATCAATTAATTATGTCCAAAATTTTTTTTTTTAAATTGTGTAAAAGAGCACATGTTTCATTAAAACGAACTTTTTCCATAATATATAAAAGCGCCAATAAAGTGTTTTTTTATACCCTCCACCACAATTAGTTGTGAAGAGGGTATATTCAGTTTGTCATTCCGTGTGAAACTTTTTTACCATTCATCTCAGACCCTATAAAGTATATATATTCTGGGTCCTTGAGTAATTTTAAGTCGATTTAGCCATGTCCGTCTGTCTGTCCGTCTGTCCGTCTGTTGAAAACACGCTCACTTTCGAAAAAATCAAAAGAAATCAACAAACTTGGTGTCAAATTGCTTGTAGTTATCCTAAGCAGTTTGGGATTGAAATTCAGCAAAATCAGTTCAATAGGATCTGAGCTATGAATCAAAATGTGGAACCACCACCTAAAAAAAATTGATAATTTTGTTACAAAAACTAACATAAATGGTGGAAAAATGCACAGAATGATATAAGATTTCGCAACAATTCGTTTTATTCAACTAGAAATTACGCTGTGAAATTTCGTGAAGATCCGTCAATAATTTACCCTAGGCCCCATATAAGCCCTACTCCCGGAAAACAGTATATTAAGCCTAAAACCCTAACTAACAATGCTATCATTACAAATTTTGGCAAGTCACAGTTACATAGGACTAGAAATTAAACTGTTAAGTTTCGTGAAGATCGGTCCATAATTTACCATAGGCCCCATATAAAACCTACTTCCGGAAAACAACTTAGTACGCCTAAAAACGTAAAAAATATTGCTATCATAACAAAATTTAGTACATCAAAGTTTTATAGAACTAAAAATAAATCTTTGAAATTTCGTGAAGATCGGTTCATAATTTACCATAGGCCCCATATACATTTTACTCCCGGAAAACAACTTAGTACGCCTAAAAACGTAAAAAATTATGCTATCATAACAAAATTTGGTACTTCAAAGTTTTATAGGACAAGAAATAAAACTGTGTAATTTCGTGAAGATCGGTCCATAATTTACCCTGGGCCCCATATAAACCCTACTCCCGGAAAACAGTTTGGTTGCCTGAAACCATAATAAATAACAAATCGTCACAGTTTAAGATAATAATAACATCATACAGATATTACTCCTTAAACATTCGAACTGTCGGTGGAGGGTATCAAAGATTCGGCACAGCCGAATATAGCACTCTTACTTGTTATTTTTTATTTTTCTTTACAATAATTTTCATAATATAAAATTAAATATTTTAGTGCAACAATTACGAATAATTTATTGTTGTTTCATGTAAAATTATATTAGAGCACACACATAAAGTTAAGTGTTTCTTATAGAGAAATATAATGGGTAATTTATTTGGAGGCACATTAAAAAAATCATATACATATATCTAAAGCAGTGTCAATAAAAGCAAAGTACGAATTTGTAAAGAGCGCAAGCTAATTTGAATTTTGAATTTAGCAGTGTAGGCATGATCTTAAATTTGTACAGCAAAAGTCTGTTAGACAGTTTTTACAGCGTTTTTCCACTGTTCGCATAGAAAAGTTTTTAAGTCACGTCAGAAAAGAAGTTCTGAGAAAACCAGCTTTACAAATTTAAATTTTTGAAATTTTAAAAAATACAACTTTTTGTCACAAGCTTCGGACGTAGATATTAATTTTAAAGTTGAATGGTAAAATTATCAGTTGTTTTGGGTTATTAAATTTCACTTCATTTATATTATATGCTTTCGAGTAGGGTGCACCGGTTGGCCAATTGGTAGTGAAATATACCTGTTTCAGATTATGCGACATTAGAATGATTGGCCAAATTCAGTTCCTTAATATATAGAAACATTTAATAAGAAGTTTGGTGCCGATTGGATAAAGCAAAATCGAGGCGAAAATCGATTGAAAATTAAATCACATTTTATAGTTTTTGTCAAATATTCGTTAAAGTTTTATTTTAAAAGATAAAAAATAATCGAAATGTTTTCAAAATGGTCTAAAAACCCAAAATAGGTAAAGAACTAGCCAAGTAATAAATAATGCCCACTAATGTGACCAATTATTACTTGACCGAGACATTCGAGCACACATCTTAAAGATTTTTCAAATTGATTTCTGTAATACAATTTTTTATTTTAAAGATTCAAAATTGTACGATATGGAAAAGGCTAATCTCTTTTAATGGTGTTAACCTGGCCTCAGGTGATGTCAAAAACGGACAAAAATTTAAAATTACATATAATAAAAAAATGTTCCTTAACAAAACCGAAAAAATCAAAAATGAAAGTAAACAATTTGGTTAATCAATGATTTAATTGTTACGAATTAATTTTTTCTTCACAAAACTGATCAATATTATAAAGTTCATCAATTTTTATCAAGTTTCGTTTATTGCTATTCAGAGTTCTATGACACTATATTATAAAACTTTTATTCACTTTTTTTTTTGGAAATTTTGAGTTTTTCATAAACTAACGAAATATCGTGGGATATAATTATATATAAATGAAAGTTAATTAAATTATTTTCTGCAACTAGAAATTAATATTTTGCATAAAAACAAATAGAAATTAATCTAATCGAATTAATCTAATAGGTGGTTGAGAACATTAACCCGAAATGTTGTAATAGATCTTCATGCCTACCCAGCTAGTATTTTGTATCATAATCGAATCTGTTATGAATCAGGTAATTTTTCAATCATAAATGATACTCTCGTTGTGGGAAAATAAATCCCTTGAAAGAATAATTTGTGATACAATTTGCTGATTTGTTCTTAAGCGTGAATGATATGTGAATTCCTTTTCAATCGCTCTAGTGAAAAAACAATATAAAATTCAAAATATTTAGAAATCATTATTTGAACACATTAATGAATCATTTATCAATCACTCAAGTGATAATTCAGTTTTTAATCATCAAAAGTGGTCTGTAAAGAATAATTTGGTGATTTGTACCAAAAGTTATCGCCCAAATTTAAGCTAGATAACTTTCTTACTTCAAAGTCATAACGATTTTAATTCGCTTGAAATCCATTATATTTAAGACAAGAAATTATTGCATTTTTGAAAGATTCCTACAAAAGCAAAGTTTTGTATTATCCCATCAATGCTACCTGATTTATTTATTATCCCCAAGTCGCAAGTTACTAATTTGGTTAAAAATAATGTTTTAAAGATTATAGGGATATTCGTATTGTCTTGATTGCAATAGTACTTTTCTGAATGGGCCAATATTTTTGCATAATATCAAATTGTTGTGTTATGCATTTTGGTTTCAAACAAATAGTGCCCATATCTTTACCATATGAGCTAGTGAATAATTGGTTCTTCAATGGTATGGTTACGGGTATATAAAGTTCGGCGCAGCCGAATTCAACACTTCTTCTTATTTATAATTAAAAGGCCATGACGCAGCCATTTTCCATTTTCTAAAAACTAAAGCTAAGAAGCATTTCAGAAGGCTTAATTAAAATTATATTATGCTTTTTTTTAATTTATCACTTTAAACCAGTGTTCGAGAGTAAACACTTAATATCGCAGCTTAGTGTTCGGTCCGATAGATTTGTGGAAAACACAAACGCTGATAGTGTTTGTGTAGATACCCAATAAAAATTTGTATCATTTTGCGAAGCACTAAAGGTACATTTAAAAAATAAGCGCACAATTATGCGCTACGCAATAAGACATACAGAAATGCGGTAAAGTAAGTGAAAGAACTCTCAACAACTTTTATAAAAAAAAATAACATTTAAAGTGCTACGGCATTCCCTTACTACGAAGCAGATTTGTAAGGGAGAAAACTAAAAAATAACTGTATCAAAACATTCAGTGTGTAAAGATGATCCGACAATATTTATGTGCGCTGAATAATGCGCTTTATGTGTCAAAAATGTATTGCTTCAAAGTGGGAACTCGCCATATAAATTCATGTCTTCCGTAAGCGCAATGGTAAGCGAAACCCTTATGTTTCTCCCTTACAAACCTGCTTCGTTGGAAACTCCATTTTTTATTGGGTAATCAGTAAAAAAATAATGTTTTCCTGTTTGTAATCCAAATTTTTTCCTGTTTGTCGTCTTTTGAACACAAAAATAATATTGTTTTTATCAAACTCAACAAAAGATGAGAACATTTAACTTCGTTCGGTTTTTTTTAACCACAAACTTCATTGTGTTCAGTTTAGTTCTTAAATGTTCGTCGCTTTTGGCTGGTAAAAAACCCAAACTTTTTTTGTTCTGCGTTCGTTGATAAAATGTTTTGTTTGTTCATTTATTTATCAATGTAAAACAAGAAACATTATAGAACATTAAAATATAATTTTTGTCCAGTATCACTACAATTGTTTTGTTTTTTTTTTTTTAACGAAGAACAGAACATTATATTATGTTCGGCTCTTTCTGGAAAATACTTTTGAACGGTATCAAGGGTTGTGTTGGCCTACACAATCACTAAAAAAAAATAGATATCGATCTTGGATGTGTGAGCTGAACGCTAAATAATGTACTGTTTATTTTCGAACACTGCTTCAAATTTGCGTGTTAATTACAAAAAATGCTATTAAGCGAAGTAAAATAGTCGTGACCCCCAACAAAACCAAATTGAAACCTGAGAACCATTGAATTTTTGCTGGTGTAAACACAGTGTTATTATTTATTCCTATTTTTTAGGCATGTGTATAAGAAACAATATAAAATACAAGTGTGTATATTATGAGCATACCATCATATATAATAAATAATGGGAATTTTATAATCACACGCATCAATAAAAATACGCAAATAAACAAGTGTACACTTGCAAAAATAAACTTGTAACAATAACAAGTGCAATAAAAAAAAACTAAATTTTATTTCCATTAAAATAGAGAATTTATGGGGTATAAATTATTTCATAGCTTATTTCAAATACCTTAATTTAAAATATTAAATAGTTGCACATATTGTGTCTGGCTCTCTAAATATTTGAGACTCTCATGTGAAATGATTTAAAAATTATTTTTATGATATTGTTAAAATAGCAAACATATGTATTCATATTTAAATTTTTTATACAGATTTATACATCTTTCTTATGTATTTTATGTTTAACAAGAAAAAAACATAAAAAATTTAACAAATGGGCACTTAAAATACGTAAAGAACTTTTATGTAAAAGTTTCTTAGTTTTTACTAAAGGAAAAAAAAAATGCAATTATGGTCATGCTTAAAATACAAGGACTTATAAGAAGCCAAAAAATGGAAATGTTTTGAAAGGAGAGGTTATTTATTAAAAGGAGAAGTAAAGCTTTAGTTACTTAATTGACAGTATAATTAAAAAATAACAAAAAATATGGAGAATTTTAGAAAAAAAATGTTTGCTTTAATTTTTCTGAAGTTAAAATTGTAGTTGTGATATTTTTCTTCGACTTTTGAATTTTTCGTTAAAAAAAATAAACTGTTGCATTTACTTCTGATTCATCACATCTAAACAATCAGAGTTAAGTAAAAAGCAAAAAAAGAAAAGTTATACGCAAGCAATGATGCCAACCGGGACTGGTTTTCGGAAATCCCGGGGTTCGGGATTTCAAAATATCAAAAAAAAGGTTTACAAACAAAATGTTTATAATTAACTAGCGGACCCGGCGAACTTCATCTCGCCCCAATTTTAAGCCTCTAGAGTCTAGACAAACTTTAGAGCAGTGTTCGAAAATAAACACTTAATATCGTTTCTTAATGTTCGGTTCGGTAGATTTGTGGAAAACACAAACACTAATAGTGTTTGTGTAGAAAATCATTAAAAAAATAACATTTCCCTGTTAGTCATCTTTCGAACACAAAATATTACTGTTTTTATCAAACTCAACAAAAGATGTGAACATTTAATTCCGTTCGGTTTTTTTTTTTTTTTTTTGAAAATCCACAAACTTCAATGTGTTCGGTTCGGCTCGTTAATGTTTGTCCATTTTGGCTGGTAAAAAAAAAAAAACATTTTTTACAAAAACAAAAAAAACACACACGAAAAAAGCATTATAGAACATTAAAATATAATGTTTGTCTACAGAATCACTACAATTGTTCTGTTTTTTAACGAAGAACCGAACATTATATAATAAAATGAAGAAGACGGTTTCCCAACACGCGAACATGCAACGTTCAGTTGACCGTGCGAAAAACAGGGAAACTCGTATAAATTGCAGCAAGAAAAAAAGCACATTTACTGTAGAAAATTACAATGCCAAAATGACACCTGTCAAATTGAGCACAGTCTAAGTCAATGTTTAATGCCATCTACCGGATTAAGGCATTGAAGGCAATGATGTTGATTACAGGGGTTGTTTTTCAAGATTTCGTTACTCGTTAGGACTGGTTAGGAGAAAAGTAAGGGAAACAGAGTAGCGAAACCACGTATGCAAAATGTTAAACTTTTTCTGAATAAACTTTGACGTTTACAAAAATTAAGGGATATCAAAAAAGTTGAGTGAAGAGAACAAAGGAAAGAAACACAAATAATACATTTCAATGAAGCGCAATCCGACTCCACTAATCAGTTTTTTTACAATTCAAATAATGTACACAAACAAAACATACTGACGAAGAATGAACAAGCGTACGTAAATAATGAATCGTATTGTCACTACGGTATGAATAACGTAACGAACCAAAAAAAAACCGTATAATCGAGCTCAAAAGGTTTTTTATCACGATGATTTCCACAATTATCATCAAAATAAATAAATTGCAGCAAGAAAAATAGCACATGTACTGTAGAAAATTACAATGCTAAAGTGACACCTGTCAGATTACGCAAAGTCTAAGTCGACGTATAACGCCATCTATCGGATTTTGGCTGAGAACTTTTTATTTTTTCATTTGGAAAGCCTTAAGGAATAATTTCACACAAAATTTCATACAAAAAAATCAATTTTCGATTTTTCCGCATTTCGCATTTTCCGCAATTTTCCATGATTTACACTAAGAACTTTCTATTGTTTGATTTGGAAAGCCATTAAGGAATAATATCACAAAAAATTTCATACAAAAACTTGATTTTTGATTCTTCCAATTTTCTGACTTTTCCGGGGGGATTTTCCAATTTTTGCAGAAATTGGCCCAGCCGTTCTCATTTTATGAATAACTTAACATTTTTTTACACCCTTTTTGTAAATTTAGATTTATTATTTAAAATTTGTATGTTGTTTTAAGCGCAGAAGTGGTATAACCCCAGTCTACTTATTATGCGATAATGAGGAGTTAACACTACTCTTGCACTATAGGACTTGGTTGTAACGGCCCGTGCAAAAACTATGTTTCTAGCGCCATCTGTTTTGGATACAAACAGTTGGCTTACTCGACTATTGCACTGTTAAGAACAGTGCAAAGAACATAAATTTCACCAGAAACGTAACAAAATTAAATTGTGGGTTACACCACTTCTGCGTCGATAAGTCTGGGATCACACTATGAAAGTTTTCTTTCAGAAATTCTGAGTTTATGGGTGAGAGGGGAAAAGGAACAGCATGTTCTCTTCCCCTCTCACCAATAAACTCAGACTTTCTGAAAGAAAACTTTCATAGTGTGAACCTAGACTAACTAAAATTTTTAAAAATTTAAAATTGTAGTTTATTTTTTTCTTAATTAATGATTAATTAAATTAATAATATGATAAAAAAAACGTACGATTTCAAACAATGTGTTTATTGATTCAATTAAAAAATCTATATTTTATTCAGTTACCTCAGTAATTAATTTATTTGTAAAATTCTATTAAAATTTTTATTAAATGAATTAAAATGAATAATTGAAATTTTAATTTAAAATTAATAAACAAAATCAATTTATATAAACACACCACCATGAGTGGAATGAATTATGTAGTGGATAAAATGCTACTGAGTTTTGTGAAATCGCTCCACTCTCGGGAAACACTTAAATAATAATAACTAACACTGTAAAAAGTAAAGTTTATATTTTGAATTTGGTGCACCAGTGGAATGTTTTGTGCATTTCAAAAGACATTTTTTTCTTTAATTAATTTTCTTTTTATTTTATACGCTTAAAAAGAATAACAAAGCTAAACATTTTCTTTCGTTTTCAAAAACAGTTTTAACAGAGTTAATCGAAAAAACATTAAAGGGAATACCCTGTCATGATGAATTTATTTGTATAAAAAAATAAATAAAATAAATACCGGGATTAAAATATTTAAATTCCTGGATTCGCGGTTTGCTAAATACCGAAAATCCCGGCGTTTTTCAGGATTGGGATTTCCTGATTGGTATCCGTATACGCAACAAAGTACTTCGAAATGTTCGAAAGTTTTGGGTTTGACCGACTGAGACTTTTAATAAATTTCAAAGTTAAGGCAAAAATATTTTTTTGTGGTTGATATAACTTCTGCGTCTTCATGTTTCACTTTCAGCCAATCATTAAAGAAATAGCGTGCTTTAAATTAAAAACCCGCAGCAATAAATTAAAAAAGAAACAGGATGTAGAAAAAGCAGGTTCTAGTCAAAAAACTTTAATATACAAACACAGTGGATATATATTGATGAGTTCTTTAATAATTTGTAATCTACTTACATGCAACAAAGTTTCGTAAAAGAAAATTAATTAAAATTTTGTCTTATTTAAAAAAACAAATAAAAAATTTTGCAAAAGATTGATCACTACCGAAGCTACTTGGGACAAATTTTGCTAACACCAATTGGTAATAAGTTACATGGATAAGAAGGAACAACTGTATATCCAAAACGTCAAACTTTGACCTTCTGTCACTCTGTAACTTTTCGACCGGTCTTATTCAAAATTTGTGTCTAACCTACCATGCAACTCGGGAGACATCGATTTAAAAATTGGGTCACTTGACATAAAATCCCCCATATATATAAAAACCATATATAGAACTTTAAAAACCCATAATATTCCATTATTGGCACTTGTACGCATGTAAATACTTACGACAATTTTAACATAAAAAATTTAGAAATCAAAACCTCATCATTAAAGAGCTGTGCCTTCTCATCCATTACGTATATATCATAAACATTTCTTAGACACTAGCTGACCCGACAGACGTTGTCCTGTCCAAATTAGGAAAAATATTTGCGTTCGATTTTTAAAATCCATTAAAAAGGTACGAACATTTGAAAGACAAATTAGTCAAATCGATGGAGCCGTTTTCTGATTTTAGGTAAATCAAAAAAAGTGGGCGTTAAAGTAGGAGGGGCAAAACTTTATTTCCGTAAAACCCTGAGTTGGACCATGGCGATGATTTTATAGAAATCGTCCAAATCGGTCAAGCCGTTCTCAAGTTATACGCTTAATAGAAAAAGTGGGCGTAAAAGTCGGCGTGGTACGTTTTTTTTTTCGATGAAAACGTAAAATGGATTAATACAAACATTTAAAAGAAAAATTAGTCAAATCGATGGATCCGTTTGTTGATTTTAGGTAAATCAAAAAAAGTGGGCGAGGCAAAATTTTCTTTCCGTAAAAGCCGAAGTTGGACCATGGCAATCATTTTTAAGAAAAAAATCGTCCAAATCACTCAAGCCGTTCTCAAGTAATGCGCTTAATAGAAAAAGTGGGCGTAAAGGTAGGCGTGGTACATTTTTCTTTCGATGAAAACGTAAAATGGATTAATACGAACATTTGAAAGAAAAATTTGCCAAATCGATGGAGCCGTTTTCTGATTTTAGGTAATTCGAAAAAAGTGGGCGGGGCAAAATTTTCTTTTCGTATAAATCTAAGTTGGACCATAGCGATAATTTTAAAGCAAAAATCGTCACAATTATATAGATGTCATTGGTGGTGGAATATGAAAATTGGATTTTGCCACCCCCTCCGCCCGCAGACCGAAAATCAAAAATCACAGTGTCACCCGTATAAATATTCTGAAGATTCCCTGAAAATTTCACCAAAATCGGCCCAGCCGTTTTGGAGTCCATACGTTACATACATACATGCATACATTCATACACACATCCTATTTTATATATATAGATAAATAAAGATAAAATGCCTAAGGTATTTTCTACAGGATTTTATAGGGATTTTTCCCTACGTATAACATCACTACTGTCTTTACATATGCCAGAAGCGGCATGCAACTGTTGCATACATAACGTATACTAAATCACAAACTGGCACAACTCAAACTTTAAAAATGCTAAGAAGAGGCAAAAACATGGTTGCAATTTTTTTAATCAAATAAAGCTTTACAAATGTTTAAAAAGAAAAGTTAAATAAGACAGTGATTTAAACAAATTTTTCGTGTGAACTACTATAACGATTTTGATAAACTTTCAGTTGTGCCTGTTTATAGTCAAATCTCATGCCATTTATTTTTCTGTTTACACATGCCTCTGCTAACTCATTTTCAAAATGCCGTAGAGGCGTCAACTTGAGAAAATTTATTATCAAAGTCATTTTTGGAAATACAAAATTTATTATTAATTAGATTTCTCTATGACGTGCTAAATTCCCAATTTTTGTTTTGGCTAAATGCACTACAATTTATTTTTATCTCAAATTATAAAAAAAAAAATACCAGGAAACAAAAAAGAGTTACCGAGTTCATCATATAGGCACATTTTTGGGAAAATAGATTAAATATATTTGTATAAACATTATTTTTTTATTGTGGTAATTTTGTTGAACTATTTATGGTTTTTATCCAAATTTTCAATAATTTCAATCAGGCTTTAGTTCATCAAATTTTATTTTTATTAAATTATTTTTATGAAGAAAGGAATTTTACACCATGAAAATTAATTAAAATTGTAATTGATAATCATTCATTCTTTACTGACCTCAGATTCGAACCCAGGCGGCTGGTACCTCTGACATGTTTCGATCTGAGGAGATCGAGTGGTAGATCTCCTCAGAGGGATTTGCCGTCTTACACTCGCAGCCATCGACGACATCAAACATCAATACTTAAACCAAATTTTATTTTAACCTTTGGTAGATTGAAATTTGCTTTTTTTAAATGTTAATGCTCTTTAATTAACAAGCTTGCTTTTGTTGATGAGCATTTCAAGATATTACTCATAATAATATATTTAACAAGTTAAAAATTTAATAACAATTTTACAATAATCCAGCAAATTTGTGTTGCATTTAATGGTATGCAAGTGCCCAATGCAAAATTTACTGCCACTAGAACTGCCATTGCAAAAATGTGAGTAAATTAAGTTTTTTCGAACTAGCAGTGGCATGTGTTAATGTTAAGCAAAGCTTATTCAAGTACGCTGAATTCCATGGTGATAGCTGTTTTTCAAAGGTAAATTTAATTTTTTTATAAGGGTCAGTTCAGTTCAGATTTATTTTGATTGCAAAAAAGTAAAAATGGAAAAGCAAAAATGAAGTGAGCAGTCTTTATTATGATTTGAAAGTGTAGAGATAAACACATTTGACGTGACAACCATTTTTTCACAAATATTTGCTCGAAGCTGTTCTTGGCTCTTTGGCATACCTTTTATGTTTTAGGAAGAAAAAAAAAAAAAAAGAACGAGAGCCAAAACAAAAATCAGTTTTTTAGTGTTTTTATCAACAAAAAAAGTTTAAACGAAATACGAAAGTTAGACTTTCAAAGATGTCATTTATTTAAAGTTTCCTTCTTATGCTGTTTTCTGTTCTACAAAAAAATGTGAAATTTTATTTAAAAAAAATGCAATTTGGTGTCTGTTTCTTAAAAATTTTGCTCCCGAAAAGGGTGAGTTTATTACAATAAAACAAGCCACCGTTTTCGGGGGTAACATTATAAAGAAACAGACACCAAATTGCATTTTTTTTTTAATAAAATGTCACATTTTTTTCAGAAAAGAAAACCTCATTAGTCTACCAAGATCATCTAAACAACTGCCAAGCAATTTGCCTGCACGAAGTTTCAGAATTGAGCTCTATAATTTTTTGCACCTAAACAATATTATCTCAACTTGAACGAGGTTTAATATCACGTGAAAGACGACAAACAGCCTCTTATTTCCGCAAACGGTACACCAATTGGTAAATTGTTGTAGTGTATTTCGAACATAAAATATATGTTGATACCAGTGTTCGAAAATGAACAGTAGCCCAGTAAAAAATTTGCTCCATAACCAGCAGGGTTTATGTATGAATTCATACCTCAAATCGCTTCAAACCTGCTGATGTGATGACTGATTTTGTATGGGGTGTTCCCGGTTTGGTGGTCTATTTTCTGCTGACAATAAGTGCTTCTTTTATGCAAAATAAGCACTCTTAAAGGGTTAATTATATTAACATATTCATTAATGTTATGTTTTTCTTGTTTAAATGCCTTTTTTTACACATATTCGTAAACCATGATACATTTTTATATTTTTCGCTTTAAAACCTTCTTCGTTTTCAGCACTAAAGCAGTAGCTTTTTTTATATATTTTTATCTTTATCATTTACTGCTGTATAAGAGCTCTCTTATTAAAGCGCTCAACTACGCGCTTTTTCTCTTAAGAGCTTCAAAAAACCCAAATTTTTTTACCGGGACATTATTTAGCGTTCAGCTCACACACCCAAGAACGATATTTATTTGTTTGTGATTGTTTAGACGAACACAACTTTTAATACCGTTCGTAACTATTTTCAAGAAAGACCCGAACTTTATATAGTATTCTCTTCTTCGTCAAAAAAACAGCACAATTTTTGTGATTTTAAATTAATAAGGAAATGAACAAACACAAAATGTTAGTAGCGATTGCAGCACGAACAGCTTGTGTGTGTATTGTGTATATGATTCGTTTGTGTAAAATTATTTTGCTGGCTTTTTGTTTTCTTATGTGTATCTTGTTTTTGTAAAAAAATTTTGGCTTTTTTACCAGCCAAAAGCGACGAACATTAATGAGCTGAACCGAACACAATGAAGTTTGTGGTAAAAAAAAAAACCGGAAAAGAAATTAATGTTCTCATATTTTGTTGAGTTGGATAAAAACAGTATTATTTTTGTGTTCAAAAGATGACAAACAGGGAAACGTTATTTTTTTAATGATTTTCTACACAACCACAACAATTGTAGTGTGGAATGAGAGAAAACATAAACTGACTGTTTATTGTTGTTGTTTTTGTTTTGTTACAAGTGAAACTGTTGCTTGTAATTCTTATTCGCTTAATAGTTTTATTTGTGTAATATCTTTAGTTTTTCTAAAATCTTTGGATGAAGTTTCCTGACGATCTGACCTAAGCAACCAGTGAAATGCACATAGAAATAGCTTATCCCAACAACAATAAATTTCAGTGTTTTTATCAAGAATAAAAATTGGGGATTAAGAACGACAAACAAAATCTTGCAAATTGAAAATTTTGTATTCTCACAAAAATTACTTGAACATTTGCCAGTATCATCCATCAGAGTTCTTTGAACGAGCTGAACGTCGGCTACGTTGGGGGTCCTATTTCAAAACTATCGATTGGTTTTCTTAATGTGTGGCCTATTCGTTTTCACTTTCGTCGTGCTTTTTGACGTTTTATAGGTTTTACTAACCGCCAGAGCTCTATATTGGCGAATAGGGTTGTCTGCATATAATTTTTGTACTAGTGCTTAAAATGACTTGTAGCCTCCTTGATACAGTGTTTGTCATAAGTCATGCCTCGCTTTCATTAACTCTTAAAAAAAACCTCTCAGAATTTAAAAACGTACAAATTGCTGTAAAATTTAGTCTAAACAAAATCAAACTTAAGCAAGCCAGCAGAAGGGAAACATTAATTTTCCATAATGACAGTGCTGCTGTTGCTCTATCGGTAAAGACTAAAACTAAATGATATAAATCTTACCTTACCCTCTTTATAATAATTTATCTGTCTGACTACCAATTTGTTTTTAAAGATTCTAAATATCCTTCTCAGTTTCTGGTTTCAAAAAATAAAGAGTCTGGTTTTTTTAAATATATTTATTTCATTAAAAGCAGCAACACTGTGCATTACTTATACAAACTTAGCCCAGGTATATAATTTGTATTGATTTATTGTTACGTTGTCAAGAAAACTAACCATACATAACATAATTTATCTAAAACCTCTTAAATTACAACCCCCTAACAAAAATAATTCCCTTAAGCGTTTATATTTCGCCAAAAACTTTGGTTATTGAATTTCAAATAACTCACTTACAACATTAAGATAACGACAAAGTTTTAACAAAGAAATTTTCAATTTAAGTAGACTAAGATTCAGCAAAAAAGAAATGAGTAAAAAAAATCTTAGTATCAGTTACTAGATGTGTAGGTATTATTGATGTTACGAATATTCGTATTCGCATCGCCGAATATTTGCCTATTTCATGATATTCGTATTCGTTAATTAAAGCGAATATTTCGCGAATATATTGTGAAAAAAAATTAAGAAAAATAAAGAAAAAACCTTAATTAAATATGTGAAAAATCACCAACTTAGATGTCTGCAGCATCTGCAACTTTTTTTTCCCAAACAAACACTGAATTACTCAGTAAAAGCGCAAAGACTCGCCAGTATTGAAAATTTATATTCTTTTCATCACTAGTATGTAAATAAAAAAGTTAATTTCCAGCAATAAAAGTATTTAACTGTTGAAAACAGAAAAACATTTGAGGGTAAAGCCAAAATTTTAGATTTTTTCAGGGTAAAGTTTTTTTTTTTTTAACAAAGTTTAAATGTCTACATAGACAGACTTATAAACAGATTTAAATAATCACCCAGTTGGATTTTCACTTATGTGCTTCAATGAACTTGTGACAATTTTAAATAATTTCCCAATAGGAAGTTGACGCCAATATGTTGCCATTGTGTGTATGTGATATGGTTTCTTTTTCCGATTTTTTTCTCTTTTTTGTCAACAATGAAATATAACTTTTATTACGTAGATATAGATACAAACAAAGAAACAAATTCAATAAATCTTTTTTGCGATACCCAAGCAAAAAAAAAAAAAAAAAAGTAAAAGAATACTAAAAAGCAAACTGACATTTCAAAAATATAGTCATACGGATTAAACTAAAAATGTGATTGCCACAGACGACACATGTGAGTTAGAGATTTTTTTTCCATAAAAAGCAGTGCCGATTCCTTTATACCTTTCACCATAATATGAAAAGCCTATGAATTTCTAGCTCATGTGGTGTGGACGCTTTAATTCCCTTATTCCAGTTGCATATTTTTATTGGCGCTCAGTAAAATAATAGGTCGATTTCGTTGATTTTCAGGACTTAACAATCTTTTAGTTCAATTCGATTAACCTATCTTCTCTTGGTGACCCTAAAGTAATAATCCTTTAATTTGTGAAGACAAGGGTGGTATAGTAATTGGTCGGCGTATGAAGGGTGAAAAATCATCTAGTAGATTTCTGATACCTTCAGCACACAAAAAAAAAGTTTAGAAATTTAATTAAAAAAATAATAACAAAAAAATGAATTTCATATTCGTATTCAGGGAGCTCAAATTAGCTTGGAAAAAGTTTTTTTTTTATTTTAGGTATGACAAGCACGTAGTAATTCAAAAATTGGTCATCTTAGGTTAGTCTGAAATCTGAAAAAGGGAACTACAAAAAATGGTCATCATATCGTCAGCTCATTATTGGTTTGACCTACCGACCATTGAAAAATAATGACTTAGGTATGAGGAATATAGTTTTTTAATGGGGGGGGGGGGGGGGGGGTTCTTTAATAGCATGTGAGATAAGGCCATGATGCCTTTATCTCTCATTCAATAGGGGATAAAGCCTTTTTTTTATTTGAATGAGCGATAAAGGCATCATGGCCTTAGCTCACATTAGCAGTATTAGAAAATTGCTTTATCTCTCACTTCAGTTCCGGAGACGCTAAAGTTAAGTATTGAAATCTGGCTTCGCATACTAAAGTTTTTCTGCGTGGTGGCCTGCGGCCGTGCTTAGGAGTATTTCCTTCAGTAGGACGCGGCAGGTGGCTTCGCTGAATAAAGTTTTCCTGTGTGCGTCACAAGAATAAAAAAATGTTTTTCAATGATAACTAAGGATTGTCCCTTTTACCGAATGTTGACAACATGCATAACAATATTCTGAAAAAATATGGCTTTATCTCTCATTTGCGAAAAAAATATGGCTACATCTCTCATTTCGCAAAATTTTAAATATGACCATACCTCTTAATGATTGGGAAATAAGGCCATTATGGCTTTATCTCCCATTAAATTGAGCAATTAAGCCGTCATGGCCTTATTTGGCAAGGTTTTAAAGCACCCCCCTCCCTTTTTTTAAAACCATCCTTCCAAATTCAAAACCTGTTTTGAGAAATTTTTAATGGTTTCTGAGATATTTAGCATTAATTTGGCTCCATATCCACTATTTTAAAGTTTTTTAGTATTGCTTTGCTCTGCACGCCACAATTTGTTGATTGCACCACAAATTCTTCATATAAAATCGTACAAAATAAAATTCACTCTTGCTTTGCCTCATTGCCGCAAAAGCTGACTGCTGATTTTTTAGAGTTGTTTTTTTCATGCAATTTTTTTTGAAACAATTGTTTTTGATATCTTCATCATGTTTTTTAATTGCTGTATTTCTGCATAGACCTAATAATTGGACCATGACAACAAGAAAAAAAAACAAGAAAGAAAGTATAGTCGGTCCAGCCGGACCATATGATATCCTACACCACGGTACTTAAAAAAACATTTTCGAGAGTGGACCCTTTTCGGAGAATCAAGCTTTTGTGTCCATATAAATATGTATCTATCTATGATTTGAATTTTATTTAAATCTGTTAGATAGTTTCCGGAAGGCAGAAAGTGCCCCATTTCTCCACTCGTAGTCCTTTTTTTTAAAAAGTGCATGGCTCATGTGTCCATAAAACATGTTTTAAATTTCATAAAAATCGGTTTGATAGTTTCTGAGAGGCAGAAATTGTTCCCTAGCTCTTCTTGTGGTCCTACGAATCCGCCCATTTTCAAAAGGCTTGGTCTTTGTGCTAATTATAACCTACGTGCCAAATTGTATCAAACTATCTCTAAAATTGCGCACAAGGTAACATGGGCAGCCAGCCGGACGGACGGACGGACATCGTTAGATCGACTCACCAAGTGGTTCTGAGTCGATCAGTATACCTAAAGTTTGATCTAGGACTCTTATCTTAAGTTGTTACACACATCAACGCAAATTCATAATACCCCCTCCACTTTTGTGGTGTGGGTATAAATAGTTTAATAAAAAAATAAAGACGTGTTATTTAATAGTAAAATTTTCTAAAATGTATTAAAAATATAAAACTGGAACTGTTTTTATAAAATAAAACTAAATAAAAGAAAAAAAAATCATCAATGTTGACTTTTTATTAGATTGTTAATATAGACACTTTCATTTCAGCAAGTTACTCAATGCATTGCAATAAGTATACGTATTCAGCACAAAAAGCTACTTTTGAAAAATAATGTTAGAAAAGTGGCGTATCCGACACAAAATAATATTTTCCACATTCAATCAAATACTATTAACCTCTTACTTCATTCATGAAAGTTGACAAAAAGTTACATTTTTCTTTTAAAAATATGCCGGAAGCAACGAAGAAAATATAAAAAAACTCTATCGTATATATTTTGAGAAATATTCATGCAAACCTTCTTTGTCGTTTTCTCCGCTCCGACTTCTTGGCATATGCGCCAAACCAATAATGTGCTGACGAAATGATGTTTTATAAATTGGTCGAATTGCTGTCATTTTCAAAATTTTGGTGTCGCGAAAGAGGGCTAAAAGTACATCCCAATAATTCTTTCATTATTTTCCCATTTACCTGAGAATGAAATGCATCGTTTACGTGCTAATCGGAATTGAAACCAAAAAATTCTCAAGCTCCACCTTATTGAATGGAGGCCAAGTTAAATAATGGACCAATTTGGCTTATTTTTATTATAATATGAATACTCTAGATATTCTTTATTATTGCTAGAGCCATTATTTGGATAATAAAAACATTGTTATTATTACTACCAGTAGTCCACTAAGTATACTTGGGGGAGTAGTAAAAATTACAGTTCATAGCTTGGAAGGAGACTTCAAATTAAAGGAGTTGTGTTATGTTAATTTTATCTCAGCTATATGTGGACCCATCTAGCCGAATTTTCCGGAGATTTGATATACTTTTTCTAAAACATTGTATAAATTACAAACGGAATGACAAACTAATATACATATAAACATTTAAACATGAGGCGAAGGGTATCAAAAAAAAAACTTTTTTACACAACATATGTGGCCTTATGAGGATATTATAAATATTTAATTAAGGGGGCCAACTAAAAGTTACTCAAAGCACATCATTAATATTAATAAATTTTATTATAAAACAAAAATTTGTCTAAAAACTTTAATGACTACAATTTATTGTTTCTTAGATTTTTATTTTATATTTTTGTTATACATTTCTAATCATTTAAAAAATCTTTTTATTAATTTTTCAATAAAAAAGGTACCAAAAATTTGAAAATTTGAAAATTTGAAAATTTCAGTTTATCAATAGTAAAAATTCTGATTCTTAGAACATTAAAACTGAATCTTATTAATGAAATTTTTTGACTCACAAGAAAACCTTTGCTAACAATAACAAATTTAAGGCATATGGAAAATAATTGTTAAGCCAACCTTTTCATTACCATAAAGTAGACATAATATTACTTGGCGATTTTTTCGAAAAAGTGAAAAAAAAAAATTTTTGAGTTAATACCCACTTGTTGATCAAGTGCGATATGGGAAAATCCTGCGTGACGAACGCTACACTCGCACGCGTTTTCTGATTGAAATATACACATTTTTTGGTCTTTCAAAAAAGATAGCTTCAACTTATATATAGTGTTTACTGACATTAATATATACTTATGAATGGCATATATCATAGTTTCTTAGCAAGTATTTGTTGCGAAATAATTGATCACAAAGTTTTGTGACGCACGCTACAAAAAGTGGATGTAACTTCAAAGGTTGAAGTGCGTTTTCCTAATTTTTAGCGAATTTTGCATGATAAGGTATACAAAATCTGGTTCCTAAATGAAAGATGAGTATAAGAGAATTCTAAACGCACTTATTTGCAGCCAAAAAATGTTGTGATTTTTTTACAAAAGCCGTGAACCCTTTGTGACGTACGCTACGTAACGCACGCTACAGTTTTTCCAGTAGTATTTTATTATTATATTTTATTTATTTTAACAAAACAAATTATATTATTATGAATTGCATTTCTTTAACTAATTTGTTAACTAATGAATATCAACTTTTATTTTAACGAAATTTATATTTTGATAAGTTTGCTCTAAGTGCTATTTTAAGCACAAAAATCACCTAAAATAATGCTAAATTCACGTATTTTATTAAAAAATCAGCAGTGGGGTAGGATTTGGTAAAAATTATTGCATTGATGATCATTAAAATACATATTTTTTAATATAAAAATGAAATTATACATCTAGTCTTATATTCCGTTAAAAAAAAATTCATTTGAAAAATGTTTGGTTGGTGGACTGTTTATGGGATTTGCCCATATGTTGTGACTTTTAGAGTTGCCAGATGAATGAAAATAAATTCATAGATGGACGTTTCTTTTTTAATAAAATAATACTTTTTTTAACAAAACCGGATATAGTTTTTTTAAATTGTAAAGATTGTAAAACATTTTCATAAACGTTTTCTAAAAAATTTGATATTAATTATTTTTATACCCGCATCACCCACATGCTTAGGAAGACCGATTATAATTCTTTGTTAGGCAGGAGCAATTTCTGCGGTAGGATTATAATAGGCATAAACATCATAATAGGTAGCAATGGGATTCATCTTGTCTGATTTACGTAGGTGTGCGAGGCCCTAGAAGAGCACATTCTGTGTCACTTTCTAGGACTATAGAAAAGCAGCCTGAGATTGCAGGGAAGTAGGTTCATTGGCAAATTGGGATATGTCTCGGGCTGAGAGCTCGAGAATCTGACGGCATTCATAATAAACAGGACCTGGCATTATAACAGGGGATGGGGAATGGATATATTCAGAACTATTGCTCATAATATGGTTGACGGAACATATTCGTCTGTAAGTGATAGTGTGAAGATTGTCTGGCACCAGCCTTTCTACCTTACCTCACCGAGCCACAACACAATTGTAAAGAGGGTATTATGCGTTTATGATATATTTAAGACTTAAAAATATATTGGATCTAGATCCACCTTTGTATATACTAGCCAACTCAGAATCACTTTCTGACCTAACGATGTACGTCCGCCCGTCAGGTTGGCTGGTTGTTGGTGGTTGTAAAGATTGTGCGCAAAGTACAGGTCGAAATTTTGAAGATATTCTTATGAAATTTGGTGCACACGCCTCAATTATTATAGGAATGAAGCCTAGTGAAAATATTATGAGTCGGCCCATAATTTTTCATGGCATCTATACCAATATTTTGCCTACATTTAGATTCAATTTAGTCCTGAATTGACGATACAGACCTCGTCTCTTAAATAGCTTTAAGTCTGAAAATTTCATCCATATTTAGATATCTTGATAATATTCGACTCAAATTACTGTAAATTCCATTAAATAATATTCGTTTTGCAGATTTGATGGTTGCCCACAGTGGCGGATTTAGGCATGCTTCCTCCCTAGGCGCTCTTAAATATGCCGCCCTTTTTCATTATATATAGATTATCAAAAAAAAAAAAAAAAAAAAAAATTAAATACTAAAATTATTGTGTATTCATTTTAACTAATTTATATACATACATAATAGGGTGCTTTAAAATCGTCTGAAGAAGTCCGGATTATACTATTCAAGGCTGGATCATTGCGCATGAACCACACCAACATATCGATCCCTTTGCGAGAAATTATCGTATATGTTGCTCCAAAAATTGAATGTATATTTTCATTTTGATATTGCAAGCGAAAGCAGAGAAAAGAAGAAAAATTGCTGTCCTGTAAAATTCTGTTTGTAACATACGATAATTTCGCGCAAAGTGGCCGATATGTTCAAAATTTAAGCGAAATCGAAAGACGATTTAAGATCTCTAAAGGCACGGACCTCATGGGCCTAGGCGTAAATCCACCACTGGTTGTCCATGGGTCGCAAATGGGGTACACTAAAATATTTATCTGTTATACTGTAGTGCATCGCATTGTCGGTCGTGGCTGACTATACTTTCTTACATGTTATTTTTTAAAATTATCTTTGGAAAATGATAAATTTTTGAATAAAATTTGTATTTTGAGTTTAATTTATTGCACAAAATTTTTAGCAATTTATGTCGTCAACAAATTTTGGGGTGTAAGGAAAAATCGGGTTTTGAAAACTCATTGTTTTTCTGGCAACACTGTGGCATATAGATGTGTGTTGTATGATGCTTTAATATTAAATTGAACTTTTTTACTTTATTGTCCTATTTTTTACATTTTGCATAATTTTTTATTTTATTTTCAATGCGGTAAAGTTTTTTATTTGCTTTTTCAATTTTCCATATTTTTCCCTTAGTATAAGATAAAATAGGCAAAATACATCTATTTTTTACTACTGTAATACAAACATCTAATTAATGTTTCAAAATATTTATGGTTTTATAAAGAAATATATGCTGATGGCACGCATATACATACAAACACGCACAATCGTAAAAACACACACATGCATATAAACACACTTAAGACCACTAAAGGGCACATTATTTAGCATTTCTAATATTGGGGGTATGACCTTAATGTTTATAAATAAATATTAAATAATTTCATTATGGTGCATATGCAATGCGAAATGTCACATAATTTTATGGTGGCGCAGCAAATTTATTTCTATAGTGGCACTGATTGTGCTACCGAAGCACACGCTTAGCCAGCATACCCATGTGTTGTTGGTTATTTAGAAGGGTATATAAAAATAGCAGAGAATTTTCTGATAACTCTATAGGCCTAACAATAATACGCATAGCCTTGCTTAACCTACTATCAAAAATTAACAAAAAGTCTCTTAAATGTATTAAAGAAAACAAAAACAAAATAAAAAACATTTAATTGCGTACGGAATGTGCGTTTAGATTCGCACCTTGCTTAAGCAAATGACAGTTTCATAAAACATAACAACAAGTTTCCTTAAGTTCAATATGGTTTGCCTCATATGATCTATATGTATTCGCACATTTGCTTAAGCCAACTTAAGCACATTGTGGTACAACTATATAAATAAGTTTTGCAGAAAATTTTCCTAGTAAATTTCAATGTTATATGCGATTTCTTAATGGAAATTTCAGACATTTAATTAAACATTTTAGACATTTTAGCAAATATGTTTTCAATTTTTGTTTTAACTAAAAGATGACATAGATTTCATACGGCTGGTGTGAATTATCCTCATTAAAAATGTAAAACTTAAGGAATTTTTAAATTTTAACCAAAATCCATGTTCAATAGACAAATTACATTTCTGGGGCTTTGCAAATATTTTCTTAGTTTCCTGCAAAGATATCTTTTACGAGTTTTTACAAGCACAGGGTGGCTCAGAATGAGCTGTATGGATTGAATTCTTTATAACTTGTTTAATCCAAGCTATAATTTTTTGAAATTTTTAATCATATTCGAGACTTTTTTGACTCTTCGATAGAGCACACAGGCTGTGCAATTTCGCACAACTGTTTTTATCAGATTTTTCGCTCGAATGATCCAACACTCCTGCCGGACTATATTCAAAACGAGCCGAGGGCCTCCGTGAAGTACTAAAGTGTGAACGAATTCCACATACAGCCGAGCGAATCTACTCCCATACGCCAAGATAATAGGGTGCCTTTCGTTGTAGGACAGGCAAGTACTAGAGCTCAGGCGACTATTAGACCGGATGATGTCATACTTATCACGATTAAAATACCAGAATATGCGCTCATTTTCTGATCATAAATGATACTTGTGTCATATAGATTCGTTTTTTATTAGTTTCTAGTTTTTGTTATTGAAATTTAAATCAAACACTTTCAAAACACAAGCGCGTGCAAGTGATTTATCAGTTTTTAATTACCAAAAGTACTCAAAAAAGACTTATACCGATGATTTTTGAAAAAACGATCTCCCAAATGCTAGCAGGGACTATTATATTTATGTATGTATGTATATCTTTATAGTTATACTAGTTGAAAAGCCGAAAATCAAAAATACGGTCTCGTTACGATCTTCCGCAGAGAAAGTAGTTCAAGTGTGCCAAATTTCAGCTTCCTATGTCATCAGATGGCTTCAGAAAGTTGCGGAAAGAATAGGACATACCTGCAAACATCCTGACATACTAAAAAATTATATATTGTATAGATAGATTAAAGTATTTGCAGTTTAATATTTTAGTATGATACGAACGAAAGATTTTTAACCTAATTCGGGATCGCTGAATCCATTGGTGCTAGCCGTTTTTTTAGGTTAGCTTTGGTTTTCGAGATATACCGTTATTTCGAAAATTAAGGATGTTGCACAACATATGTTCGCGCAACTCAAAAACGCTTTAGTTTATTGAAAAAGTAAAAAAAAAAGAAATTCCGCAATAAAATTTACTTTAAGAAAGTTAAAAAATTTTTCTCTATGTTGGCTTTGGTTTTCGAGATATACCGTTATTTCGAAAATCAAGGAGGTTGCACAAAATATGTTCGCGTAACTCAAAAACGCTTTAGTTTATTGAAAAACTAAAAAAAACCGAAATTCCGCAATAAAATTTACTTTAAGAAAGTTAAAACCTTTTTTCTTTATGTTGGTTTTGGTTTTCGAGATATACCGTTATTTCGAAAATTAAGGAGGTTGCACAACATATATTCGCGTAACTCAAAAACGCTTTAGTTTATTGAAAAACTAAAAAAAACCGAAATTCCGCAATAAAATTTACTTAAAGAAAGTTAAAACCTTTTTTCTTTATGTTGGCTTTGGTTTTCGAGATATACCGTTATTTCGAAAATTAAGGAGGTTGCACAACATATATTCGCGTAACTCAAAAACGCTTTAGCTTATTGAAAAACACTAAAAAAAACCGAAACCGAAACCGAATAAAATTTACTTCAAGAAAGGTTAAACGTTTGTCTTATATGCGCAGTCGTTTTAGAAACATAATTTTTTTTTCTGGAAAAAAAAATAATTTTTTTATTAAAATTTCGGAATTTTTGTTTTTAAAAATTCATAAAAAATTGAAAAATGCAGCTATGCTTCTAATTTTATGCAGACATATAAAAAACAACATTGCAAACAAAACAAGCTATAAATGATTAAAATATGTTAACAACTTTTGATTTAATGTATTCACAAAAGACGAAAAATGTATATGGCGGTTTAATAAAATTCTTAAATTAATTAAAATTTTTTGTTGTTAATAGATTTTAATCATTTATAGCTTGTTTTGTTTGCAATGTTGTTTTTTATATGACTGTATAAAATTAGAAGCATAACGCTAACATATGTTGTGCAACCTCCTTAACTTTCGAAATAACGGTATATCTCGAAAATCAAAGCCAACATAAAGAAAAAAGTTTCAACTTTCTTAAAGTAAATTTTATTGCGGAGTTTCGGTTTTTTTTAGTTTTTAAATAAGCTAAAGCGTTTTTGAGTTGCGCGAACACATGTTGTGCAACATCCTTAATTTTCGAAATAACGGTATATCTCGAAAACCAAAGCTTACCTAAAAAAACGGCTAGCACCAATGGATTCAGCGACCCGAATTAGGTTAAAAATCTTTCGTTCGTATCATACTAAAATATTAAACAGCAAATACTTTAATCTATTTATACAATATATAATTTCTTAGTATGTCAGGATGTTTGCATGTATGTCCTATTCTTTCCGCAACTTTCTGAAGCCATCTGATGACATAGGAAGCTGAAATTTGGCACACTTGAAGTACTTTCTCTGCGGAAGATCGTAACGAAGCCATATTTTTGATTTTCGGCTTTTCAACTAGTATAACTATAAAGATCTGATAGAAAATATGTTTTTTTTTATAATATGGGGAACTTTGGGCCCCACCCGGCACGGCTAGGCACCGTCGGATTGACCTGAAAAATTAGATCGTGATTTCTTACACCAAACCTCATATTTTAAGCAGCGCAAACAATTAAACCAAATTTTTAATATTTTTAATTAGGCTTAAGTTCATATAATTTAATTTTTCATTAAATTATTTTTTTATGAAGAAAGGAATTTTACAACATGAAAATTAATTAAAATTGTTATTGATAATCTTTCATTCTTGACGTGGCTGGGGCTCGAACCCCGGCCGACAGGTTACCATGACATGTTTCGATTGCAACCACTCAATCTCCTCAGATGGATTTGCCGTCTTACACTCGCAGCCATCGACGACTGCTGACGTCAATAGTCAAACATCAATCCTTAAACCAAATTGTATTCTAACATTTGGTAGATCGAAATTTGCTTTCCTGAATGATTATCCATTTTAATTGATTTTACATGTGTTTTCCTTACTGGTAGTTCGAAATCTGATGTTATTATCATTTTTAAATTTCAAATTACATGTTGCCTCCATTCCTCTGCTTTTTCGTTATTTTTCTGTCAAGACTTTGTCTTGAAAATCTGAATATATTTGTTTGTTATGTTTTTTTGTCCACTTTCGTCGACATTTTTTTATTTGTACAAATTGAAGTACTAATGTAAACATTAGAGCTTGTGCCATAGCTAGTTTTAATTAAAGAATATCAAAAATTTAAAATTAACAGTTCAACTAAAACATCAAAATTGTTATTATCCTCTTCTATCTATCTATCTATCTTCTATATATATAAAACAGGATGTGTGTATGTATGTATGTACATATGTATGTATGTAACGTATCGACTCCAAAACGGCTGGGCCGGTTTTGATGAAATTCTGAATCTTCAGAATATTTTCGGTCTGCGGCGGAGGGGCGTGGCGAAATCCAATTTTCATATTGCACCACCAATGACATCTATATAATTTGGATTTTTTCTTTAAAATTATCACCATGGTCCAACTTTGATTTATACGAAAAGAAAATTTTGCCCCGCCCACTTTTACGCCCACTTTTTCGAATTACCTAAAATCAGAAAACGGCTCCATCGATTTGACAAATTTTTCTTTCAAATGTTCATATTAATCCATTTTAAGTTTTCATCGAAAGAAAAATTGACCACGCCTACTTTTATTGCAATGGTCCAACTTAGGTTTTTACGGAAAGAAAATTTTGCAAACCCCACTTTTTCCGATTTACCTAAAATTAAAAAACGGCTCCATCGAATTGACTAATTTTTCTTTTAAATGTTCGTGTTAATCCATTTTACGTTTTCGTCGAAAGAAAAATGTACCACGCCTACTTTTATGTCCACTTTTTCTATTAAGCGCATAACTTGAGAACGTCTTGACCGATTTGGACGATTTTTTCTTTAAAATCATCGCCATGGTCCAACTTAGGTTTTTACGCTTTACGTTTTCGATTTCCAGCACAACCCTGTATATGTTTGTAATTATAACATTATTAAACATTGTATATTTAATTTTTAATTTAAAATTACTCGCTTGGTTTGTTTAATATTCTCACATTCTTTTTCTTTTAATTTTTGTTTTAAAAATATAGATATACGTTGTAGTTCATTTTGAAGCTTTGTCTGTGTAAAATTTAGTTTGTTAATCTGCAACACTGAAACTAACACAATCAAAGAGTTAGATTTTTTTATTTACTTTGAAGTGAATGAGAATTTTGAGTCTAATGGCCAATTTCACCAATTTTAGTTAAAAATTAATTAATATTTAAATATAGTTTTTTATATAATGTTATTTATATTTGATATGAAAAACTAATTTTAAACATAAATTGATATTTAAATAAATTGGTGAAATTGGCCATAAGACTTCGTTTTCTAAAAGGATTGGGAATTCTTATATTTGTTGTGAACAAATGCCAACAAAAGAATAGAAATTACAAATTCCATATTTTATACAACTTTCCGGACACTTTTCTCTATGCGATGCTAATTTTCTAACCATAACTGTAAGTTTATATATTAATGTTATTGCTTGTAAGGCCAAATTTTTGATATAAATTCAGAATAAAAAAAAAAAAAAAAAAATGAAGAAAAGGTAGAACAAATTAAATTTATGCAAACAACATTTAGATTGCTCATTTTGATAAACATTTTTAATATGAATTGTGTGCGTTTATTTATTTATATTTAATTTCAGTTTATTATTTTTTTTTTTTATTTCTACAACTTCATCGACAATTGTGGCTTGGATGTATGCAGAAATGTGTGTTGACGCCGTAGCAATTTTCTTTGCAACTCGTGTATAATAATTAAATTATGGGTCTAGACTTTATTTCAAAAAGAATTGTATATTAATACATGAATAGATAACAATTTTTATCATTACACAGAAACGTTTGTTTTTGACATATTCAGGGGAGGAACGTTTGTGTTTGGGTTTTATATACTAATTCTAGGTTTAGTTAGGATTATAACAACCCTTAGAAAAATGTTTGACATGCTTACACGTCTAAATTTTGGCTTTAAAAATAAGCTTCAATGAGAATATTTAATTTTAAATTTACCGAGAAATTGTTGAGATTTATGTATTACACTGTGCTGCACAAGATACATACATGCAGGAGCTCTCATACAGAAATTCCGTTGTGGAACCATAAATTGATGAAATTTATTTGTAAATTTTTAAGCTCACTACCATTAATTGTCAGTTTGTTTATTACATAATGAAATACTTATCGGGGACCATACAAACTACAAATATCGCACTGGTTCCTCTGAAGAGAGTCAACTAAAAATTAACAAATTGTAGTAGATGCAAAAAACAGTTTTTTATTTAAATATTTACAATGAATGTTGAAAACAATTATGGCATTGTAAAGAAGTACGAGTAAAAATTATACAACGGTAGTTGCTTTTGTAATTTTTTCAGGGATTATCGAAAAATACAAGTTTATTGAGTTGTTCTCCTGTTATAGTTTAAAAAAGCGCAATAATTTCATAAATTTAGGAACAAAACGAAATATATCAGCAATATAAACTTATCTCTAGCAACTAAAAAGAGACAACAAAAAATAGAACATTAACAAAATAAATCGTTGTGACATAAGCACTAGCACAACTTAAAATATTTCTCTTTCTTTCGTTGAAACTCAACTGTTATTAATTCAGCTTTTATTTCGGGACAACTCAAATATTTCGTTTTTAGTTGACTCTGGAGAAACTACTTTTATAACAAGAAGAGGGATGCAACTGTACTTTTTTTGGTGAAAGAGTAGAGAAAATTATGTTAGATTTTTAAAGTGGGCATATATGACCACTGTACATCGATTTATTGCAAAAAGTGAAAACTGAAAACTTTCCAGTTGAGTCTCTTTCGAGGAACCAGTGCAATATATATTGAGGATCCTTGTAAAATTCTAAGATTATCTCGCCATATTCCTCCGTCTGTCAGTATGTTGAAATCACGGTAGAGGTCACAATTAAACAATTAAAGAGATAGTCACTGAAACACTGTTTTCTTGCTCATCCTTAACTTAATATCATTTAAAATTTTCATTTTATATTGTTTTCAACTCCAACAATAATTTTTCATTTAAACTTAATTAACCAATATTAATAAATATATTGCCAACAGCTTTCCAATAATTTCATCCGCAGACTTCTTCAATATCCTCAATAAATAAAACGAGGCCATTTGTGTTGACATTACTGTCTCATGTAGAGAAACCCAGGGAAACAAAAATAATTTAAACTCTTTATGGCTGCTCATAAGAAATGTCAAACAATCATGAAAACATTTTCACACACACGCACGCTCAAATAAAAAGCCACACAATAAAAAATGTCATGAGCCCTATTTTAATATTTGTCATTACAACAAGTATGTCATCATATCAGTAACAAGTAGGGTTTCCAATTACCAGGACCTTTTACATTCTCGGGAAAGCATAACATGTTTCTTTTTTTTTTTGCCGGGAATTCTTGGGAAATTTTTTCGTAAGAACTATCAGGTATGCAATGGAAATGGGTTTTAAAAACGAAACGATTTAAAATTGATACTGTCCTTTTCAGTATCGTTTAACATTGACTTCTTATACATTTTCCTCTTATTTCCTGTACATATTCTTTTAATGTCCGTAATTTCTACACATATATATCTGGTCGTGTTCGTACCTAACAGTTAAATTTACATATCTGGTAACACTATTGTGGTAATTTCAACGTTAATTTTGCCTACGTGAATTTACTATCGAAAATCGATGGTGTAAAATACACTGCACTTTAACCCGTAGTTAAGATATACGTATTAAAATTATGAAAACCAGAGATATCTATACACAGCGAGATATCTATTTGTAGAAATAACATGGATATTTTTGCTTCAAGTCTAGAGTTTCATTTGAAATTGCTTTTGCTCTTATTTCGTAACGGTACTTCCCAGAGCTTTAGCTATTAGGGCTCGATATACATACATATACAAGAGAAATTTTTTTGAAGGTAAAAATTAAGCATTTGACTATTTTTGTGTTTTAATAAAATAACTTAAACTAAACCACCCAGTTGGCAAAATGGTCCTAGACGCAAATGTCGTCTACGATGTCCTCAGGACAATTTAGAATTTGTCGCTTATATAACATTGATGACGAAAACTTAAGTAACAAAACGTGTATTTTGTCGTGTTTAAAATCGTATTTGCCTTAAATAATACTTTAATGAGGACAACATAAGCGACCATTGCATGCATGTTGTCGTGTTTCAAACCACATTGACGACAAAATGCATGCAATTGTCGGACATCTTGTCTTCAATAAGACTTGATTGAGGACAACATAAGCGACCACTGCATGCATGTTGTCGTGTTTAAAACCACATTGACGACAAAATGCATGCAATTGTCGGTCATCTTGTCTTCAATAAGACTTGATTGAGGACAACATAAGTGACCATTGCATGCATGTTGTCGTGTTTAAAACCACATTGGCGACAAAATGCATGCAATTGTCGGTCATCTTGTCTTCAATAAGACTTGATTGAGGACAACATAAGCTACTACTTCATGCATTTTGTCGTGTTTAAAACCACATTGACGACAAAATGCATGCAATTGTCGGTCATCTTGTCTTCAATAAGATTTGTTTGAGGACAACATAAGCGAAAATTAAAAGATGAAAGACAATACCTAAAATTTGCTTCAACTTTTTCTTAAAAATAACGGGGCAATAACGACAAAAGAAAGAAATCACAAACAAAAAAACATGTAAAATTATTTAGTTGAATTTTTAAAGTGCGTGGTAAAGGTTTAGTTTTGCTCTGTTATTTTTTAACAATTGTGATTTGCTGTTTTGTTTATTTTGTTAATTAATTTGGCAAGTATAACTAAAATTTCAACAAGAAGGTATTAACTCAAAATTTTTATTTTTTTACTTTTTAGAAAAAATCGACACGTAATATTCATGCCCATTTGGCCATGTCTTGAAGACATCCTTGACGACGCGTGTATGACCATATAAAATCCTTGAGGACGCGTAGACGACCGTCCAGGCAAATCGTCGACGACTTTTTCAAACAAATGTCCGCCAAATCGTTCACGACTAATGAGCTATATTGTCGCCCATATGGTCGTCGACGACATAATAAGCGATATTGTCGCTCATATATCGTCAACGACAGCGTCGCCCATATGATCGTCAACGACATATGAGCGATAAAGTCGCTCATTAGTCGTGAACGATTTTGCGGACATTTGTGTGAAAAAGTCGTTGACGATTTGCTTGGACGGTCGCCTACGCGTCGTCAAGGATTTTATATGGTCGTACACGCGTCGTCAAGGATGTCTTCAAGACATGGCCAACTGGGCACTTACAAAATAAACTGAAAAAAATAAAATACATACATATGTATGTATGTATGTATGCAGTTAACACAGATGCATGTATGCAGTTAACATAGAAAAACAAATATTTTGTGAAAAATAAGAGTAACTCTAAATATACACATAATAACTTTTTAATATGAATAATATTTTCCACAAATAAATAATTAAGTTTTTTTAATCAGCGCTTATTTTTATTAATTTATTCATTCGGGATTTTGCTCGGGCAAAACAACAATAAAATCTTCATAGTTTACTTCTTGCACAAGTTTGGCTTTACTAGACAATATTGCAAGAGCGTCTATATTGGCCAACACTTGACCGTAGGTAGTTGTTTACCATTTTCAGGGTGGAAAAATATCTTTCTGCTAAACAGTTTGTAGCAGGGATACTCCAAAAATTCGTAAGGCTATGTATACATTGAATTACTTAATTTAACACAAATTTCGTATTCGTTTTTTTTTTTTTTTTCTCATTATTTATTTATTGAATCTTCATATATTAAATATGACTAACAATAATTAATCAAATCTTAACCTATTACGTTATTTTTTGTCCTGCCAATGCCAGACAAAAATTTTCTTCATCGCGGGTTCTGTTCACTTTTATAGTGTTTATCGCTCATCTAATTGGATAAGTGCTGCAGTGTCTCTTCTTCTTAAGCGAGTGTGGCCGCTATCATTTAAAATATTTCGTGCTAGTGGGTTCGGGTGCGATTCGAGCCTTTTTAAGTATTTTACTGCATATTTCGTAATCATAGTTTTAACTAATGGAACATTAAGATCCTTGTGAATATTTGAGTTTTTAACATACCAAGGGGCAGCTGTGATTATTCGAAGTAGTTTATTTTGGCGCCTTTGAATTTTTTCGATATTAGAGGCCGAGGCAGTGCCCCATAACTGAATACCATAGCACCAGATTGGCTTTAAGATGGAGTTGTAAAGAAGAAGTTTGCAGTCGAGACTAAGGACAGAGTTTCTTCCAATAAGCCAATGAATTTGGATGGCTTTTAGTTTCATTTGAGTTAATTTTGCCTCTATATGGCTTTTCCACGTTAAACGGCGATCTAGATGAATACCGAGGTATTTTACATGCGAATTTTGAGGTATTATTTGATTATTGATTTTAATAGGGGGGCATGATTCCCGACGCAAGGTGAATGTTATATGTACGCATTTTTGCTCATTGACCTCTATCCTCCATTGCTTTAACCATAGTTCGAGTTGAAATATATGATCCTGTAGGTATCGAGATGCTTCTTGACGGTTTTCGTGCACGCTCAAAAAAGCTGTATCATCAGCAAATGTTGAAGTTTGTGTGTAGTTGTTTGTTGGCATGTCCGAGGTATATATTAAGTATAAAAGTGGGCCCAGGATGCTTCCCTGAGGGACTCCAGCGTCAATTTGCTGAGGAGAGCTTAAATAATCACCTTCTTTAATAATAAATTTTCGACCGACTAAGTAGCTTTCTAACAGCTTGTGTGTGTTTACTGGTAAGTTGAGCTTCAATTTATGTAATAAGCCTTCATGCCAGACTTTATCAAAAGCTTGAGAAACATCGATGAAGAGAGCGGAGCAATATTTTTTTCTTCAAAGGCTTTTCTTATTGCGTTTACTATACGATGGGTTTGCTCAATTGTGCTGTGTTCTCTTCTAAAGCCGAATTGGTGGTTAGGAATACATCTATTTTCATTTAAAATTGGGGTTAATTTTGACTCTAACAGCTTCTCAAACAGCTTTGATATATTAGAAAGTAAGCTTATAGGCCTATATGACTCAACTTTTGTGTGATCCTTTCCAGGTTTAGGTATCATGGTGACTAAGAAGACCTTCCACTTTTGAGGATAGTATTCAAGGCGTAAAATAGCATTAAAAATTAAAAGAATAATTTTCTTTGCTATGCTGGGTAGCTCCAAAAGCATTTTGTTGCTGATCTTATCAAAACCAGGAGCCTTCTTGGGGTTTAAATCACAAATAGCCTTTTCGATTTCTCTTAACTCAAATCTTAGGGGAACAGCTGCTCTAGCTGCAACAGGTGGTAACTCGACCGCAATATCGTGAGATATATTTGGGGTAAATACGGTTTTTAAATGATTGACATACAGATTTCCTTTTTCAACATCATTTCTTGCCCAACTTCCATTCAAGTTTCTTAATGGTGGTTTAGAGACAACTGGCCTTTTGAGATTTCTAGCTGCGCGCCATAATGAGTAGTTTGATTGTGGGGTTGCATCAAGTTCCTCAAGATATTTTTCCAGAGAAGCCGTTTTCTTAGTCTGCAGTAACTTTCTAAGTCTTTTTGTACACTCTTTAAGTAAGTTCTTAAGTTGAGGGGATCTGTGCAATTGCCAATCTCTTCGAGCCCTCCTTTTTTCAGACAAAAGATGCTCGACATCTGTGGAATATATTTTAATAGTTTTTGTTTTTTTGGGGGAAATATTGGAATGTTGAACAGCTAGTTTCAGAAAACTGTCAAAATTGTCAATAGAGCGATCTACATAATCCGGTGTACTGAGCGGAATATTTTCTGTGCAATGGGTACTGAGATATTTTTTATATTTTAACCAATTAATTTGCGTAGCTGTCGTCGGAGGTACAATTCTATTGGGGTTCATTATAGTAACAATTGTAGGTGTGTGGTCGGAAGATAAATCTAGGGAGGCTTCAACATGAATCGTTTCTATGGGAATGTTTTTAACCACGCCGAAATCGATGACATCTGGAATTTTTTGATGATCAGTGGGCCAATATGTTGGTTGTCCGCTCGCTACCACATTTAAATCCATTTTAGAAATTGTGTTAAATAAAACACGACCCTTTGGTGTTATAAGTCGTGACCCCCAGAAGGTATGTTTAGCGTTATAATCGCCAGCGGCTAGGAAACACGGTCCTAATGATTTAAAATATTTATAATATTGGTCCTCCGATATTGAAAATCTAGGCGGGGAGTATAACGATGAAATTACTAGGTTTCTATTTAATTCCTCAACGCAAATGTTCGTTGCTTGGAGATAATCTTCACGATGATCACACATTAGGTAGTGTTTCACTCGGGTTTTTATTAAAATGGCAGAACCTCCACAAGCTCTATCTCGAGGGTCCTTGGTATCATATAGTATATAACCATTTATTTTAAACGTATTTCTTGAGGTCAAATGAGTTTCAGAAATCATCATGACATCAATTTGTTTATTTTTAAGAAAGTATTCTAATTCATTTTTATGTTGGCGGATGCCGTTTGCGTTCCAAAAACAAATTTTTAAACAGTTCATGGTTTATTAAGTACAGCTTGCAATAACATCGATTGCATTCTAAGCATTTCCTGCATCATATTACCCATTGTGTTCGTAAAATTATTTACTGTTTGCACTAATGTTTCCATGGTTTTTTCTAAGCGACTTAAATTAGAAACCGGAGTTTCATCATTACTTGGCGAAGCACCTTGCATTGGCTGATGGTTTGATTTTAGGACGTTAGCGTAAGAGGTTCTGTTATTACTAGGCTGGGGGGCTTGAATTGCATTTGTGTTTACTTGATTTGCAACCTGCATTTGAGGGGTATTTGTTTTTGGTCCAACCGTCTGCTTGACGATATTATATACAGGGCATCCTCTATAATTGGCAGTGTGATTACCGCCACAGTTGCTACATTTTTTTACGTTGGGGTCGGTTTTAGACTTATCGCAAGAAACTGTACCGTGTAGTTCACCACATACTACGCAGACAGGGGGTAAATAGCAGTATGCCTTAGTATGACCGTACTCTTGACAGTTTAAACATTGAACGGGACCATTTCTTTTGTGCGGCTCTTCTATAGTTATTCTTCTGTAGAGAATATATTTTAAATTGTAAATAGGATGTGTTTCGTTTTTTTTAAGTTTTACGTCGCCGGGTTCAAACTCAACTCGAAAGAGTGGTTGGGGAATTTTTTCTCTATTTTTAATATTTACTACATGCTTTACCTTGAAGCCTTTTTCTTCTAAGAATGTTTTAACCTCTTCTGGGTCTACGCATGAGTCAATGCCCTTGATTACTACCTGAAGACCTTTACTGCTCTTCAGTTGATAAGTATAAAAGTTTTTATTCAGAGTCTCAAATCTTGTAATTACTTTTCGAAAATCATCCTCGTGATTCACCTGTATTTTAGTCTCGTTAATGATACCGCGCTTTATTGCAGCTACATAAAAGGAATTTTCACCTATCACCGAAATTAAACTTTTTATTAACTCATTAGAGTTTTGCTCTCTAAGGTATATCGGGGGTGGCTTAGACGATTTAATGACGTTTGGTGCTTCAGAGGATTCATCCTCCAGAATCGCAAAACGATTTTGTGTATTTATTTTATCAAAAGATGGTACTTTTGAGGCCGAAGCAACTGCTGCAGAGGTAGGGCTGCGTCCCCGTTTAAGCACTGTTATGTACCTGTCCATACCAACTTGTACTGTAGGCTTTTGGCAGCTTTTCACAGGGGGGTTTTCCATTGCATTTGTGTTTAAGTTCATGGTTTCATTTCCCACTAAATTTGTTTTTGACGTCACGGCAATACTTGCTGGCCTGGCAACACTTGTCACCAAATCTAGTTGTAGTTTTTTTAATGAGTCACTATCCACTGTTTTTGTAAACACCGAGGGTGATAGGGAACGTGTTCTAGTAATTGGCTTAGCCGTTAAATAGTTTATATTATTTTGTTTAGTTTTATTTATTTCCGCATTATTTTCGTTTGATTGAACTAAAACGTAAACGTTTCTTTCATTTTGTCTTAGTGTTGTTTCACTGTTCGTACTCATGCAAAGAGTTGTTTTTGTTTTTCACCGTTTTGCTTTGCTTTAATATTTTTATTATTTATTGTATTTTACAACAACAAAAAAAAAACAAGAAATTTTAATGTTTTTGTTCAGAATATGTATACACATGTATGAACATTCATACATACGTATTTATTTTTACTGTTTTATTTAATTTAATTTTATCGTTTTAAATTGTTCACTATTATGTTAAATAATTTAAATAACAAATTATGTATATTATTATTTTTTAAGCGTCCATTCGCTGCTTATATTACAAAATCAAATGTGATTAATTAATAGTTCAAATCGTATGCGGGGCTAAAATACACGTCTGTATCACAACAAAGCACAAACCGAACTGACTTTGACGATATGACATACATTTATAACTGCAAATAAAAAAAAAAAACACTTGGGATAAATCAAGTTTTTTATGAATACTTGAAGTACGAGTCGAACTCAAAAATTCAAGTACGAATGTATTCGTTTAAAGTAAAACTTTGCGAAATCAATTTTCGAATTTGAATTCCCCTTACATTATTTTACCTTTAAATGTTGGCGCCCTTTAAATTATGCCGTGAGGCCCGGGCCTAGGCGTAAATCCACCATTGCATTGAACTGTATTTTAAACAAAAATTAAGATTTTAATCCAGAAATGGATTCTTTAATCGCTCGGAATTAGAGTAAGAGGGACGAGAAATCCAGGGATTTCCAATTCCTGCTTTCCCGGGAATTAATTGCGGGATTCCTAGATACTAGATTTTATTATGTTAAGCATATTGGTGAAATGAATAAATAAAAAAATTTTGGCGGGATTGCCGGAAATATGATTTTTATTTTCCGCTTTCTTGACATACGTTACACCTTATACTTCGATTTTCTATTGTTTTACTAACATAGAGAAAAAATATGTTTAAATATGGTCACCTCCAAACAAACTATTTTTAAAGAAAATGTTAAACACATTATGGTTAATATACCCATATAATTGTCAGCGATAACCATATTATGGTTAATTAGTTCTCTATCAAGAACCCACAACCATATTATGGTTGCCTCTCAAAATGTTATTGTTAAGTATGACAATAATTTGTTTTTAAATTTACAATAGTATTTTCCTCTTTTCCAAGAGCAACATACAATGGTTGAAAACCAACCGTTCTATTATAAGTGTTTAACAAATTTTAGTTATTATTGATCATAACATTTTTGGGGGGAACAATAATACGATAAGGGCTTTTTGATGGAGGCCAAATTTAACCATAACATTGTTATAGCTGACAATAATTTGGTTATAAAAAACATAATATGTTTAAAAGTTTTTAAAAATTGTTTGGTTGGAGGTGACCATATTTAAACATGTTTTTTTTCTAACACTTTAAAATAAACACAAATAAAAAAATATTTAAATTTTTAAGAAAAATACTTTTATTTTCTATTGTTTTACTAACACCTTCAGATAAATACAAATAAAAAAATATTTAAATTTTTCAGAAAACTTAAATTAAACATGAGCTGCGTGTTTAGCCTTTTTTTCCTTTTCAGCCTTCTTCTTAAAATTCTTCTATATATTTGCACTATATTTAGCATTATCAAATGTCGCAAAAACTTACAATTATATCAAACATAAAAAAAAAATCCCAAAATTTGCCGTTTTGAAATTCCCGGGAGCTTCAAAAATCTTTTTCTCGGAAATTGTTTCCCATATAGAAACCCTAGTTACAAATAAAAAAAATATATATATTCTGTTTCACATTTTTATTACTCTTTCAAAAATGTCAGCAATTATTAATGAGTATAATGATGCCAATTTAAAGAGAAAAGCTTTTTGTGAGTGTAATAAAAAAAATAAGAAACAAACACTTATTAAAATTTTACTCTTGATTTTAATATAAAATGTTATTTGAATAAAAATTAATGAAATATTTTATGCAACTACAAGCACTGATGTAATTGTAATGGAATTTTTTTTTCGTTAAGCGATTTTTTTTTTCTTTTTTACTGTTAGGACCGGCACTCAGGGGATGACCCCTAATAATGCATTGCATTGTGTTGGAACTAGGAAAATAGGTTGTGGGAAGGGGGATAGAGGGAGTAGTGTTTGTGAACATTCGATTTGAACTTAATCATGTTGTAAGTGAGGGGGAAGACTTCTGCAGGAAGGTTATTCCACATACGAACTGTGCGGGGAAAAAACAAATTCTCTCTGTAATGCGTTGTACGATTCACCTGCCAATCGACCACATAAGGATGGGCTCTTTAGGAAAAACTTGTATTACGAACAAACGTACGGGTTTCGGGAACCAGATCCCTAATTTCGTCAGAACACATCCCATTGTAGTAACGATAAAACAGACAAATACAACCCACATTGCGACGGTGCTCAAGGGAGTCAATTATTTACACTGCTTTACAAATGTTTAATTTGGAAAAATACCAAGAACGCCACATGCCGCGATAAGTTAATTGGGACCTCCCGAACACGAAAAAGGGTTTTTTTTTCTAAGTACCGTTTTAAGGTGTATGTGGGACCATATATATATCAAACCCTTGTGGAGCCCAACCAAAAATTGTCGAAACTTAATAAAAACTTTATTTTTCATCCGATTTTTTCAAATTACGCTTAAATGTTGGTAATTAAAAAAAGCTATTTGGTTTAAAAATAAAACATTCCAGATCTTTACAATAACGTAGAAAAAAAACGAAATAAAAATGAAAAAAATTAAAAAATATGCAAATTTATAACTTTCTTATAGATAGAAATTTTCAGCATATCGACGGAAAAGGCATTCAATCACTAATTCGATCGGACTTTTTGGTTGGGCTCCACAAGGGTTTGAGTGGGACCATATGAGTTGCTAGATCGTGCTTTCGACTTTATAATGAAGAGTAATTTAATTTGAAATATGTACATATGTTCGTAGTATCCAACGAGCGATTTGTTAAAATAAGAGCAAGCAAATTCCTAAATCTTGAAAATATTTTAAGAAAAGATCGAGACAAAAATTAATTGAATAGATTATAACAAATTCATTTATTATCGTCCTCTATTTACAAAAAATCATCATTTTCATTACTGAGCTACCTAAATAATAGCGGCAAGCGTTGTTTTTATGCCAAACCTTCTAATTTTCATACAGTTTATACGAAACAAACTTTCAAAACGCGAATTAAGCACCACTCAGCTGGAAAATCTTATTTAACATTGGCAATAGAATTTTTTTTTTTTCAAAACGCTTGCAGCTTTTATTTAGGCAGCTCAGTTAGATCTGCTAGCTTCGTTGAGTAATTAGCTCCTACAAGTTAATCTGGTACTAATGGGACTTCTGCTGCCCTGCGGATTTAATTCCCAAGCAGCATGACATATTTCATAGCATTCACCCCACTATGCTATGAAAATTTTTGGGCACAAGGAACAAAAGTACCTGGCAGCCCTGGTCAAAGGCTGTTAAGATCTTCAAGTCCGATACCGTTCATCTCAAACGACTCTGCCTGTTGTCGTTGTTAACAAATTTGATAAACAGGAAATTAAATCTTTTAAGAGCAGAAAGAAATATGACAAGAAATTCATAAAGCTTATGGGAGTTGTTACAATATTTTCCACGAGTATATCTGGCAACTTTCTTTTGAATAAACATTTTTTTTAAAAGAGAACAAATTTAGAGATGATGGAAAAATTTGTTTTTTATATTTAAAAGAATGTTATTTGAAAACTTTTATGGACTTCTTGCTTAAATTTTATGTATTACTGGAAAATTAAAAATAATTTTATTGTTTATTTTTACTAGGGGGAGAAAAAGGTCCCTTAATATTTTCTTTTTTGCTCTATATAAATCATATTAAATTCCATATTTAATCTTTTTCTAAGTTCAAGCATATTTTTTTACTGAAAGCAATTAAAAGCCAATAAAAAGTAAAGTAAGCTGTTTATTAGTAAATTTCCAGTAAATAAAAATATCAAGTTTTAACTTAAGGAAAAAAAAGCAGAAATAAAAAAAATTATTTTTTTTCTATTATTTTCTTTTTTTTATTGCTTTACGCTTCATAAAGTCTTTAAACGATAAAGAAACACACTACTAACGTACATGTGTAAGGGATAACATACACATATACAAATACAAAATTTAGGAGAACAAAATAACTTTTGCACAAAAGTCAAATTCTATTTTATTTCATTTCATTTTAAAATTGGTTAAAATATCCTTTAAAAGTCTAAGAATGTACATAAAGAATATTTGTGGGTTGGGAGAAATGTTGAGTGTGTATGCGTACGAGTCAGAGCCCTGAAAAACTGCAATCAATTGGCATTAAGATCAAACGGATTTCAAACAAACTTATTTTATTTATTTTTATTTTAAAATGCTTTTAGAATTCAATATTTGCTCTTGTCAAAATTGCAATATGTTGTCATTGCAATCATTTTAAAATCATCCTTTTTTAGATATCATAAAATGTAAATAATTTAATTGCAAGCAACTCGGCTACAATCAAATTTTAATTGAGATCAAACAATTTCCGTTAATCCCTTTGAAATCACAACTATAGTAAAAGTCCAACAAAATAATAAACATTTTGAATCTAAATTAACAGGTAACCCTCCTACAAAACGATTTCGATCTTACACGAAAAAAAATTTGCGGAAATCTCCTCATCTACAGCACGGTTTCATTCTAACACGATAAAATGAAATTGCAACTTTATCATGATTGAGTTGTTAAAATTGTACCAAAATAGTACAAAAGTACTAATTTTTGCATCCCTGTTACGATTTAGTTAGATTTCGGTGATTCGCCTCCACCGAAAGTAAAATTGGGGAATACCCGAAGTATCTTACATCGAGCTTCGATTGTAACACAAATCATTTAGTATACATACAGAGTCTCAAGTGTTAACAACGTTGTTGCGAATAAATTGATTTTATATAAAAAATATAAAATATATAAAAAAAATCAAATTAAAAAAAAATTTATATTTTACACTGTCTCCTGGCCTCATATAACACGTTTTCCTACAACACGGCGTTTTCTAGGAACCTTTATACCGTGTTGTAGGAGGGTTACCTGTACTGGATTTGATTACAATTAAAGTATTACAATCAAACAGATTGCAATTACTTTCGATTCCATTCAATAAGTAAATTCTGATATTAATTGAATGGAATGGATTACAAACATCTGTGAGGTAATTCTGTATCTTTTTGTCGTATTGATTTTATTATTTCAAATTGAAACCATACCAGTAATTTTCCGATTTTGAATACAAATACAAAATTTGCACTTATTTACGAGAAATCTTATGATGCCAATTAAATCGATTGCAATCTTTTACAACTCTGGTATGTGTGCAGTAGAGAATGATGCTTGCAAACTGTTATAAATGAGAACAAGTACTAAGTGCCAGGACATTTAAAGGCATGCACTTACACTACTCTCCTCTCATACTAGAACTTTTGCATTCTAATGCACACATACATAAATGTTTGAATAAATGTTCTAGTTTCTTATTTTTATTTTGTATAATTTCAAAAATTTAATTTTTAAAATTATTTTCCCTTAAACTTTTTTTCTATTTTCTCTCTAGTACACATTCGTATACATAATAAAATAGAATAATTTTTAATATTTTTCTTTTTTTGTTTTGACATATCATTTTTAACATGAGTTTGTTACAGGTCCGCTTGTCCAACTGACCAGCTTCCAAACCAGTCACTAAAAGGAATAACAAAAAACCAGTTAAGCAATATGAAATTTCATAAATGCATGAATCCTTTTTTGAAATTGGAGTAGCTTGCAAAAAAATGTCAACTTTTATTGGTTTACTAACCATACCAACTTAATGTCCAAGCAGTTACCTAAACAAAAAGCTTAAACAAGCGACAACAATACAAACTTTTTCTTGTATTTAAAATGTTTATATTTCAATTTCAAATTTGTTGGCACAAACTTTTTTTTTACTGTTGCTGTTGGTCATATTGTTATTAAAATGGGTTTTATTCATAGAGCAGCAAACAAAGTTGTACTTGTTCCATTAATTTTTGTTTCTTTTTTTTTTTTTTTAATAAAATAACAAAATAAATTCAAATAAAGGATATTAAAGCAGATTTTATGTTTAAGCGAATTGTTGACCAACATGGTCGGAGATTGTTTTGCAAACATTGTTTGTCAACAAGTTTTTTAAAAGTCAAATGTTTTTGGTTAGCAACAATGGACTTACGTAGCATGAGTATGGCGTAGAAACTATCTGAGTGTTAAGGTTTAGTTTTTATTGGAGCGCTAGATATTTATTTATGCATGTATAAAGCAGTATTTAGAACCCCGACAGAAAAAATAAACATCGATTTCTATTAAAAAATGTGTACTTTGAATTAAAAAATTAATTAAACTTGCAATATTAACTAATTAATAGTATTAATACCAAGTGTTTTTTTTTCAACTTAATTTGACATTTCTTTGTTTCAGTGTTTGACAAATTCAAAAAGTTTGTCAATAGTATGAAATGGGAATTTAGCACATTATAACGAAACCTTGATTATTAATTTTGAATCCCAAGAAAAACTTTGACATAACTGACACAATTGTATTGCGCGTTAAGATCGTTAAAGGCTTATACGAAAATGGGCGTTAAAATCAAAATGCATTCAAGTGGGCGTTTAAATCAAAATGGATGCATCCATAAATAGTGACTGTTTATTGCGCCTTATGGGCTGGCGACGTCAAACCGTACTTCTTCGAAAAGGGGGTCGTCCAAGCATTTACCGTGAATAGTGTTCGCTATCGCGAGATAATAGCGGGATTCGTGTTGCCAGAAATTGAGGATATGGAGCTGGACGATAAGTGGAACAACTTGCCACACAACCACCAGCGAACAGTGGTAATGGCGAAGTAACGGTCGTGTTATCTCACGTAGTGGCGATGTAAATTGGCCGCCACAATAATGGGATTTAACACCGTTACTTTTTTCTACTTTTGATATTTAAAAGAGAAAGTGTAAGTCAACAAGGCAAGAACAATTCAAGAGCTAGATGATGAGTTAACTCGGCACATTAACATCGAACCCTAATTATGTCTCAGAGTCATTGAAAATATGGCCCAACGGATAGAGGTATGCCACCGAAGCCGTGGCGAGCATTTGGCCGATATTTGGTTTCACACATAATTGTCATAGATCCTTCTAAACACACATTAACCCAGATAGCGCCGGAAATAATTTTTTTTTGAAATTTTCAACTTTAATTTCGAATTTTAAATCTTCATAGCTATTTAAACATTTTTTATTAAATAACTATTTTTCTTAAAATCTATAGTTTAGCCTATATCGGGCGTCCTTTTAAAAGGACGGTAGCTAAATACCCTACTTAAATTATAAACGAAATTGCTGTTTTTTTTCTCAATAATAGAAGTAAAAACGATTATGTTTTAAGTTGCAAGAAGCAATCCTTTGGATGTAAAGCGACATTATACTTGTTGCAAAAAAAGTTGGCCTTCTTATGGCAATATGTGCAACGAGTTTTCTTTTTCCTTGTGTTGTACTAGGTGCACTTGTCCATCAAGTCGCGAGTACATATGAAGGTTGGCGCTGGACTTGCTTGAAACCCTCTTTGAGGTTCTTTTAAAATATTCTAGTAATCCGTTTGCAATCACTCTTCTAAAAGCTAAATGATCCATATTTCCGCCATACGAACGATATAATAACCAGCTATTTTGCTCCGCCATGTCGATACAATGACAAATAAGCGCAAAATACCACTTTTTTCCTCTAATGTGTATTGAACAAGCAAGTTAAATATAACTTCATCAAAAAGTTTAAGAAATATTTCTGGACTTTGTTGGCATTCGGAAAATGCCTCACATGTTGGTAGGCTAGGAACCATATCCGTTTGCTGCCAGTCTTTCACACATCGCCATCGCTCTCGTATTCAGGTACATCTTTATGCACCATTTCTGCCTCGGCACGTAGCTGACCACCCGGCAAATTATTGTGGCACACATTATCTTCATCGCCACTGTCTTCGTCTGTTACATCAGCATTAGCGTTGTCGGGGGGAGCGATGTACAATAAAACCTTATCATCACTCCATTGATCAATTTCTTCCAAAATTTCGTTTAGCTTCAATGCCTTTTTTCGGTATGACTTAGACGGCATTTACATTATGCAATTAACGCCGCAACTTGCCGCAACTTTCACATGCAACTTTTTGTTTGTTAGCAAGAGGTCTTGGGAAGAAAACGGGGTTGAAAAAGTTGAAAAAATGCTTGAATAAAATGTAAATGTAAATGTGAAAAAAGTTTCGTAGCAACTACTTTAAAAGAAAATAGAAAAAAAACTCGGCGTTAATTGCATAGATGTAAATGCCGTCTTACTGTATAAAAAACACGTAAGTAATATGTAATGAAAATTATAAAATAGGTAGTATATATTGCCACTGTCCTTTTAAAAGTACGCAGTGGCAAAAACGACCATAGCGGTGCAATACAGCATTACGCACGCTTAACATTTATTTGTTGATGTTTCTCTAAATAATTTAAAAAAAATTTCAGATCACTAGACGTAAATGATTTACTTACACGTTTCTTTCCATTGCGCAATATTGAAAAAAAAAAATACCTTTTACAAAACACTCGCTATGCTATTAAAGCAAGATGAACTTCTTTCATCAACTGATTTTTTCAAGTTCAGAAGCTTCATAACAAAGAATAAACAAAAAAAATATAAAAAGAACGCACAGAAATAGGCATGCATAGCGGAACTTTTCTCTCATTTTGTATGTTCTTTTAAAAGGACGGTTGCGCCAAGTGGGTTAAGCAAAGTCATCTGTTGACAAGCTTCGAGAATTAACTTATGCTACCAAAATGTTTTTCAAATATTTTCCTATTGTAAATTTTTAATAAACCGTGTTTTTCATGTTAAGAAAAAACGCTTGGGTCTTTAAATTATGTTGGCCTGTAAAAGAAGTTTAAACTTGCATTTAAGGTTAATGGTCCTTAACACACTTGACTTATTTTTAAGTGAACTGTTTTTGTTCTATCAATCACACGCGGTAGTAAAATTAACTGACATAAAATGTATACGTGCACACAGTACACTGCTTTGAATGTATTATTGAATATTTGCATTCTTTGTTTTTGGTTTTAGGCTTATTATTTGAGGTTGAAGTCGGTTGAAGTCGGTTGAAATTTTACGCTAACGAAAAGTCAGTATTTTCACCTCGCAAGCTAACAAATTGCCATTTTACGTCAGCATAATTAGTGTAGTGTGTGCAAGTAAAATATATGTATATGTATACACATATAATATTTGTTTCTTATATTTCTATAAGGAGCATAGGGCACGTACAACAGGAGTAAGATTAACTGTCTTATTATTTTAAATTTGATATCTCAATGTAATAAAGTCTTTGTCGATTTTGAGTTAGTTCAAGTGATACACAGAAACTAAATAAAATTTTGCGCTTTTGTGATTTGCTACATTTTTCATTTCGAATAAGTTCATTAGGTTATTTTCCAAATATTTTAATCAAAGAAAGTTATGCATCAAAAGGCTTAAAAGAAATAGAGAAAAAAGCAATTGAAAACTTAATTTGAGTTTTCCGCAATGTGACAATATTGCTTTGAGGTATCGACATGTGAGTCGTTCAGTGGATAAAGGGAATGAGTTAATTTTTGGCGTTTTTGAGATTAAGCGTCGATACCAGTGTTAGAAAATAAACACTAAATATCGTTTTTTAATGTTCGGTTCGGTAGATTTGTGGAAAACACAAACGCTAATAGTGTTTGTGTAGAAAATCATTAAAAAAAATAACGTTTCCCTGTTAGTCATCTTTCGAACACAAAAATATTACTGTTTTTATCAAACTCAACAAAAGATGTGAACATTTAATTCCGTTCGGTTTTTTTTGAAAATCCACAAACTTCAATGTGTTCGGTTCGGCTCGTTAATGTTCGTCCCTTTTGGCTGGTAAAAAAAAAACAAAATACACACACGAAAAAAACATTATAGAACATTAAAATATAATGTTTGTCTACAGTATCACTACAATTGTTCTGTTTTTTAACGAAGAACCGAACATTATATAATGTTCGGTTCTTTCTTGAAAATAGTTACGAACAGTATTAAGGGTTGTGTTTGTCTACACAATCACTAAAAAAATAGATATCGTTCCTGGGTGTGTGAGCCGAACGTTAAATAATGTTCTGTTTATTTTCGAACACTGGTCGATACACTTCCTTTTATGACTAACAATGTATGGTAAAAATTTTGTTTTCAAATTTCAACGGAAAACCCCTTTTAAAGACAAAACATTTTTTTGTACGAAACACAAAATTTTTAGTTTCAGTGGAAAAAGGGAATAAGTCCATGTATATTGCATTAACCACTTGTTAACTTTGCTTTTAATCACTCTTATTTGTTTCTATTTCTTGCCTCTCTTCTAGCTTTCGCTACCTGCCAGTTTGTTGTGTTCTTTAAATTGTTGTTTTACTTAGTTCATTGCTGCATGAGAGTAGCAATGGGAAGCGTAACTGCAATCCAGCCTTATGCTTTATTACATATGAATCCGACCTTTGATCGCTGGTTATAATATCGCTGTGGTTATAAGAGTTTCTAATTTAGTAAGTGCAATGAGTGCAGATCGGTCGTAACCTTCGTCGTAAGTTACAACCTTCCTGCTAAAAAGCATTTGATAAAGATTTCGTAAATATAAAAATAACCCATTTTGATTTTTTCTCTACAAAATCTTTGGAAAATAACGTTTGAAAAATATTATACAAATAAAACCCTAAAGCGAATAAGAATTTCAAACACTCAAAGTCTTCCTTGTAACAATATCAAAGCTTAAACAAAACACCAACAATAAACAGTGAGTTTATCTTTTCTTACATCCCCCTACAATTGGTTGGGTTCTTTCCGACTCGAATTGTAGTCGAATTATCTGCAGCCTTTTTTACAAAATTTTAAAAAAAATTTACGCTTTTCAAAATATACTAATTCAATTAAAACACTACGCGAGGTAAGCCAATATTTAGATGGATATTTTTTCTTTTTATTTCCGAACGAATGCTCAAAGTCAAAACATAATTAATTTCCATTTTTACGCTATCGATTTTAACAACCAAAAATTTGGTGGACTTATTCCCTTTTTCCGCAGAAACTCTTATCAATAAAAACGTATTTGTAACATATTAACAGGTTTTGTGAACACATACACTTACATACTAACATTATATCGAGCCCTAACAGCGAAAATAACGTAAGCGACATGATTTTCAATTTTCGTTTTTTTAATAAATGACTTTATTGGCAACACTTGCATCATCTCCTAAAATAGCATGGTCACATAATGTACCGTAACGATTTTATAGCAAAAACAATTTTAGTGTAAGCGACAAATTTCATACAAAATTAATATCAAATAAAACAAAAAAACTCTCTCCTGTAAAATTTGATTTTTGTCGCTTACACTATTTTAGCTGTTAGGGGTCGATATATTTACAAATTGTAAAAGAAGCCCTAATAACACAGTACAACAGCCAATCTGGGGGGTGAGAAATTCCAAGTCAGGGTGATGGTACTAGGTCAGTATAGTAAAACCCTCAAAGGGTTTGGCGTTCGTATGTGTCAGTTTTTTTTTTATGACATTTTTTCCTTACCTTGATGTTTTTTCGCTTAGTTGTAACATTTTGGCAAAAACGTAGTTTAACATAACTCGAGAACCACTTGTCCGATTTTGATGAAACAAATTTAGAAAAATTAAGAATTACAATTTCTCTAATCTGTTTCTATACCGTTTTCCTATATGTGCAACACTTTCGAAGTTAATAATGAATGTATGAAGAAAAAAAATATTTTTTGCCCAAAAAATTTAAATTTTTTATTTTTAATTCATAAAAAATCCAAAACAGTAAAAAAAAGTTTGAAGTCCTATTACTTTCACGTGAAGTCGCATAACCTATGAAATAGATGAGACATAAATCATGAAAATCGATGAACGCGTTTCGGTCTTATTAACAATTAAGTGAAGGTATGCATTTCTAAAATTTGCTCGAGATATGCACAAAATTCTTTGCAAAAACATGATTCTTCGAATTCAAAAAAAAAAAAGTAATAAACAAAAGGTTATTTGATTTTTATGATTGCGGTAGCAAAGTAATAAGCGGTAATAAATGTGCGTGGACAATTGAAAGGAAAAAAGGAAAGTGCACTTTTTTAATTATTTGGGGTTTTCCGTTGGCTACCTGTATGATTTTTTTACAGAAATTCCACCCACATCTATTAGTGCTCATGTTCTGGAACGTACCTGTCAGTAAAATATTGAAAAATACGTGGTATATATAGGTGTTCATTTATCGATTTTTGTCATTCAACAAGTGCCGACGAACGCGAACAGTAAAAGTGATTTTTCTCCAGTTTTTTAAAAGTGAACAAAAGAGAACAGAATATGGAACTGTGCAAGCCAGATATAAATAGCTTTTGCTACTGCTGTGGTCAATATGTCTCAACACATAAAAAAAGGGGAAATTTCAGTACTGATTTTGTTCAAACATACGAGATGTACTTCAACCAAAATGTTATAGTGAACGAAAATTGGGTACAAAATATAGTGTGTAAAAGCTGCTACAACCGTCTACTGGATTGGAAAAATAGAAGACGTGAAAGTATGCCATTCGGTATCCCAATGACTTGGACTAATCCTGGCGAAGGTCACAATCCATTGAACTGCTATGCATGTGCGAATAAAGGAGCCGCAAAAAGGATAAGAAAATCGTATAATTACGTTGGTGTTGCAAGTGCCGCAACACCATTGCCTCATTCGGACCACATTCCTGTGCCAAAAGCTTCTAGCCCAGATATTTTCTCTTCTACGACTGCTCCGACATATCATGCACGTGATGATCCCACATATGAGCCATCAGTATCCAATGAGCCAATTTTAATAAATCAAAATAAGCTTGATTCAATTGTTGCCAAGTTGGAATTAACACAGCATAAATCGGAAGAGCTGGCTTCCATTTTGAAATCAAACAATTTGTTGGCACCCGGTGTGAAAGTCACAGCTTATCGAAGTCGTCAGGCAACACTCCAAAGTTTATTCCTTGTGAATGATGAAAAAACTTCTGCATATTGCCCGGATGTAGGAAAATTGATGGACGCAATGGAAATAAAATATGAAGCAGATGACTGGAGATTATTTATTGACAGTTCAAAACTCAAATTGAAGGCGGTTTTACTGCATAAGACCAATAAAAAAGTTTCAGTTCCAATCGCCTATAGTACAGAAACGAAAGAAACATATGATGCACTGGAAAATATTTTAAAAATGGTTAACTACGCCAAACATATGTGGCGCATATGCTGCGATTTAAAAGTTGTAGCAATGCTTTGCGGTCTTCAAAGCGGCTATATAAAATATATGTGCTTTTTGTACGATTGGGACACACGATTTTCCGGTGACCAATATGCATGCCACGGATGGAAACTCAGAGAGCACAGCAGGTTACAAACGGCCAATATTATTCGTGAGCCTCTAGTGCCGAAGGAGAAGATATTGCTGTAGTTTTTCTCCATTTCAAATTTTTGGACTCATTCCCTTTATCCACTGAACGACTCATGTATGTGTGATTTTTTTTTTTAATATTAATTTAAACAAACTAAATTTTTAAGAATTTTATCAAAACTGTCGCCAAAAGAGATGAAGTTTTCTTGTGTTTGAAACTAATTTACCCGAGACTCACCGAAAGTAAAATTAAAGAAGGTAAGTTATAATATCACATTCATTTCCCATGATTTTCCATCTTAACAAATTAAAAAATTTAAAAAAAAAAAAATTAATTTTTAGGCAAAAAAATATTTTTTTTATCCACAAATTTAATTTTACCGGCAAAACTGTTGATTATAAAGAAAAACGTTATATGAACGGATTAAAGGAATTAAAATTCTCAATTTTTTTGAGTTTGTTTTAGCAAAATCGGACAAGTGGTTCTCGAGTTATGTTAAACTACGTTTTTGCCAAAATGTTACAACTAAGCGAAAAAACATCAAGATAAGGAAAAAATTTAAAATGTCATAAAAAAACTGACACATACGAACGCCAAACCCTTTGAGGGTTTTACTATACTGACCTAGTACCATCACCCTGACTTGGAATTTCTCACCTCCCAGACAATAATCCCAAAAATGTTCCATAGTGTAATTAATTTTGCAATTTTAGGTTTGAATTTTGTTGTGACAACTAGTTTTAAAGTCAACGTCAACTGTTCTGTAGTTTTTCTCCATTTCAAATTTTTGGACTCATTCCCTTTATCCACTGAACGACTCATGTATGTGTGATTTTTTTTTTTAATATTAATTTAAACAAACTAAAAAAGCCTAAACATTTTCATGGTGTTATTTTATAATAACGATTTTTGTAAAAATTTAAACAAGTCGATGTGACTATTTTTTATGTCGCAAAATTTGACGAATTTCGACACATTTCACCTGGCAACTATGGTTCGATTCCCTATACTGTCAGGACAATTTTTTTTTTCTTTTTTTGTTTTATTTCTCTTTCTTTATTTCTGCACAAAAATTAATTAAATTGTTAGCTGACATTTAATTTTCGGGTTTAATTAGTTTTCTTATTTTAAAACAAATTCTTATTTGTCCTTAAACTTTGATCATCAAAATTAAGCATGAAGTATAAAAAGCATTACAGTGAATTATAGAAATGAATATATAAAAAGTTTGTAAATTTAATTATTTAGAGCAAAGACACTCTTCAAAAGGCAAGTCTATGACCACACCTACAAGCTAACACATACATAAATACGTTCAGAAAACTGAACAAACAAAATATTTAAATTTAAGTTGATTTTGTTTTTTTGCTTAAAGCAACTTTTAAAACTTTCTGTTTTGTCTGAACATTTTTTTTATTATCTTAATAGTTTTTAAAAGAAAAAAAAAATAAGAAAAATAAGCCAATGATTAACTTTTACTTTACTTTTAGTCTTAAAATTGTTTCACAAAAATAAAACACAACAAAGTGTGATGTCTACTTTTTTTTAAATTTTAAATATACTTTCGTAAAAATATTTAAGTTTTATTGAACAATACTTTACTTCGTTTTTCTCTTTTCTTTACAAAATTGTTTATTCATGCTGAAAACGCACCGAGAACATTTTGAACATTTTCCTGCATGTGAAACTCAGCAGCATTCGTTTCAGTCACTGGGTGTATCTGTGGTACTACAGTTTTGTTCTCTTGATTTTTTTTTTTTTTCTTTTTTATTCATTGGCATTTTGTTGAAAGATTGTGTGCTCGTAACGACATAAAATTCATTGCCAAGTGAAAATTTTATTTATGAAACATTAAAATTTCATTCATAATAACACACACACACACACACACTCTTGATAAAAATACCCAGTGAACAATTTTTGATCACTTGTAAGATGCCAGCAAAGGTCTATAATTTTATTAGAAATTAAAGAAACAGACTCAAAATTGCTTTTTTTAAATAAAATGTCACATTTTTTTGTAGAAAAGAAAACACCATTTTCTGAGTTATTTTAAGAAAACTATTTGACAAGTCTAAAAATGTCTGGGAAGAATTTTTGCTGTTTTTTCTAATCATAAAACGTCAAGGTCCGTAAAGATTGCTCAGACCTCTTATAAATATGAAAATTAAGTGCTGTGAAATCTGTGTAATAGTCTGAAAAAGGTTTTTATGGAAAGAAAAATTGGAAAAGTTGCTTGGAAAATTTAAAAATTCGGAAAAAACTAAAATTGTGTATTTCTATGGTATTTAAATTTTTTTTTATTTTGTTTGTTTATAGATTCCGCTCGAACTTAGTACGAATAACGTCTAAGGTTCGGAAAATGTGCATTAGCAAGTCTAACGTAAAAGCGTAACGTAAAAGGGTAGCACGATGTTCATTGTGAGACACACCTTAGTCTGTGTTCATACGGCTCATGTTTAAATGACATGATTGCTTCTTTATAGTCGAGAGGGCTTACCAAATTTTTGCTCAGAAACAATCCAAAGTGTTGAAAATTTCTTAAAAATTTCTCCAAAAGCTTTTATTATTATCTGTCTTACAAATCTGAATAGATTTTTCGCTTTCAGCCAGACACGGCAGACTGTCGGCACGTATTGAAAAAGAAATCGACAAAAAAATATTCACGGGGTATGTTTTTACAAGATATTGGCGACAATACTCTTAAAGAGAATGTAAAATAAAAGAAACCAAGCAAAAATTCACATAAAACTGTCTGTGTTGTGCCTGCGAATAATAAAAAAAAAAATAAGGAGAAAACCAAAAAAAAATATTTTTTTTTTCAATAGAACATATTTTTTGGACATCATCGCTAAAATTAAATTATTCTTAAACAATTTAAAGACAAATTGTTTGTGAAATTATTTTTAAAAAAATGATTTTTTTAAGTTAATTTTTTAGTCAGATCAAAGAAATTACAACGAACAATATCGGAGTACCAATATTATAAATATTTTAAATCATTAGGACCGTGTTTCCTAGCCGCTGGCGATTATAACGCTAAACATACCTTCTGGGGGTCGCGACTTATAACACCAAAGGGTCGTGTTTTATTTAACACAATTTCTAAAATGGATTTAAATGTGGTAGCGAGCGGACAACCAACATATTGGCCCACTGATCATCAAAAAATACCAAATGTCATCGATTTCGGCGTGATTAAAAACATTCCCATAGAAACGATTCATGTTGAAGCCTCCATAGAATTATCTTCCGACCACACACCTACAATTGTTACTATAATGAACCCCAACAGAATTGTACCTCCGACTGGTTACATAGCGACGACAACTACGCAAATTAATTGGTTAAAATATAAAAAATATCTCAGTACCCATTGCACAGAAAATATTCCGCTCAGTACACCGGATTAGGTAGATCGCTCTATTGACCATTTTGACTGTTTTTTGAAACTAGCTGTTCCAGCGATACCCCCAAAAATATTAAATATAATAAAATATATTCTTCAGATGTCGAGCGGCTCTTGACCGAAAAAAGGAGAGTTCGAAGAGAGTGGCAACTTTACAGATCCCCGCAACTTCAGATTTTATTAAAAGAGTGCACAAAAAAGCTAAGAAAGTTACTGCAGAATCAAAAAACGGCTTCTCTAGAAAAATATCTTAAGGAACTTGATGCAACTCCACAATCTGACTACTCATTATGGCGTGCAGCTAGAAATCTAAAAAGGACAGTTATATCTAAGCCACCATTAAGAAACTTGAATGGAAATGGGGCAAGAAACGATATTGAAAAAGGAAATCTGTTTGTTAGTCACTTGAAAAACGTATTTACACTCAATATATTTCACAATATTGCGGTCGAGTTACCACCTGTTGCTGCTAGAGCAGCTATTCCCCTCAGATTTGAGTAAAGAGAAATCGAAAAGGCTATTTGTGACTTAAACACTAAGAAGGCACCTGGTATTGATAAAATCAGTAATAAAATGCTTTTGGAGCTACCTCGCATAGCAAAGAAAATTATTCTTTTTATTTTTAATGCTATTTTACGCCTTGAATACTGTCCTCAAAAATGGAAGGTTTCCTTAGTTACCATGATACCAAAGCCAGGGAAAGATCATACAAAAGTTGAGTCTTATAGGCCTATTAGCTTATTATCAAATATGTCAAAGCTGTTTGAGAAATTATTAGTTTCAAAATTAACACCGATTTTAAGTGTAAATAGATGTATTCCAAACCATCAGTTCGGATTTAGAAGAAAACACAGCACAATCGAACAGACTTATCGAATAGTAAATGTCATAAGAAAAGCATTTGAAGCAATGAAATATTGCTCGGCACTCTTCATCGATGTTTCGCAAGCTTTTGATAAAGTCTGGCATGAAAGCTTATTACATAAATTGAAGCAAAATTTACCAGCAAACACACACAAGCTGCTAGAAAGCTACTTAGTCGGTCGTCAATTTATTATTAAAGAAGGAAATTTCTTAAGTTCACCTCAGCCCATTGCCGCTGGAGTCCCACAAGGCAGCATCCTGGGCCCCCTATTATACTTAATGTATACTTCGGACATGCCAACAAGCAACTATACACAAACTTCAACATTTGCAGACGATACAGCTTTTCTAAGCGTCCACGAAAATCGTTATGAAGCATCGCGTTACTTACATCATCATATATTTCAACTAGAAATATGGTTAAGACAATGGATAATGGTCAATGAGCAAAAATGCGTACATATAACATTCACTTTACGCCGGGAATCTTGCCCCTCTATTACAATCAATAATCAAATAATTCCTCAACATTCGCATGTAAAATATCTCGGTATACATCTGGATCGGCGATTAACGTGGAAATGCCATATAGAGGCAAAATTAACTCAAATGAAACTAAAAGCCATTCAAATTCATTGGCTTGTTGGAAGAAATTCTGTCCTTAGTCTCGATTGCAAGCTTCTACTTTACAACTCTTTCTTAAAGCCTATCTGGTGCTACGGTATTCAACTATGGGGCACTGCCTCGGTCTCTAATATCGACAAAATTCAAAGGCGCCAAAATAAACTTCTTCGAATAATCACAGCAGCTCCCTGGTATGTTAAAAACTCAAACATTCATAAGGATCTCAATGTGCCATTAGTTAAAACTATGATTACAAAATATGCAATAAAATATTTAAAAAGGCTTGAACAACACCCAAATCCACCAGCTCGAAATATTTTAAATCATGGCGGCCACACTCGCTTAAGAAGAAGAGACACTGCAGCACTTACCCAATTAGATGAGCGATAAACATAAGTTTTTTTTATGAGCGAAATATATAAGTGAACAGAACCCGTGATGAAGAAAATTTTGTCTGGCACTGGCAGGACATGAAATAACGTAGTAGGTTAAGATTTGATTAATTATTGTTAGTTCATATTTAATATATGAAGATTCAATAAAAAATAATGACAAAAAAAAAGAACAGGGATACGATTTTATGCACCGGTTTATTAAATTTCGTGTACCTATAGAAGATGAATTGTGTCCCATGTAACCTATTTGGGTTAAATCAGGCAATTATTAAATCCAAATTACTATTTTTGCGCAAGATTGAAGAAACCAATTAAATCAAAGAAAAAGGGTGTTGGATGAACAATAAAAAACGACTTTAGTTAAAAAACTAGATCGTGTTTTTCCCAGATATAGTCAATATATGTGCAATTATAAAAGTTTGATTATAGGCCCCTATTACGGTTTACAACTCAACTCAGTTGAGTTGTAATTAAGACAACTGGTTGTAATCAGTTCTAATTTTTGTTATGTTTTTGTTCACCACAATATAGCAAAGTTGTTAACCATAATAAAAAAATTAAAAAATTACAACTCAACTGAGTTTAGTTTCAAAGCCAAAAAAACTAGCATGTCTTAGTTCTAAGAACACACATTTAGAATGGTTGTTCTAATTAAGATCCACAAATAATTTTGTTATTGCTTACAATTTACAAGATCCGTTTTTTGGCTTTAGAAAAACTGATATCGTTTATAAATGTATTATACTGGGTAGGCCAAAATTCACCATGGAAGCTTAAAAAGAAGAGCTCCCTAATCGATCGGAGAACAAGCTGATTAAAGCTTTCGCAAAGACACTTTTCCTGGGAGACAAAAAACATTTAACGTAAAAACCTTACTAATCATCTGCCAAAAGTCAGCCGTGTAACCGGGGGCTGCTGACTGCCATGCTACCAGATATTTCTTTGTAAAGGATGGTCCAAACATAATGTACGATGATAATTGTGTGTCACACCGTAACGTCAAGTTTGTTGGCCAACTTAATTTGACATTTATTTGTTTCAGTGTTTGACAAATTCAATCATGGAGAGGTACACAATTGAGTTTGGTTGGCTAAACAGACAGAAGTGTATGCTGACCTTACAAAGAAAATCATCATCATTCTTTGAAAATACAGTGAGTGGTGTTAAGTATGGCGAGATGATAATGGACTTCATGTGGCCAGAAATTGAGGGTATGGACTGGTCGATATGCGGTTCCAACAGGATGGTGCAACTTATCACACAGCCAACGAAACAATGGCTCTTTTGCGCGAGAAATTCAATGGCCGTCTTATCTCACGTCGTGGTGATGTAAATTGGCCGCCACGATCATGCGATTTAACACCTTTGGGAATTTTTAAAAGAAAAAGTGTACCTTAATAAGCCAGGAACATGTTAAGAGCTAAAAGATGATATAGTTCGGCACATGAATGACATTAAACCTCAATATTATAACAGTAACGGACTGTAGTTTATTAAAGAGGTATTCCTTTTAGTAATTTTTGAATAAATAATTATTTAAAATTCCAAGCAAATTTATTTTTAACTGGTTCTAACAGTTATTCAAAAAACTGAGTGCATATTAACACGAATTTTCAGTTGCAGTTAATATTATCCGTTGATTAAGTTTAATTCTTCGTTATGTAAAATTAAATGCAAATGTAATTTAAAATAACTAGAAGTTCATTTAATTTTTAGCATCAGAAATTCAACAGCGAATTCTGTAAAAACAAATGAATATTCAGTTATTTAATATATATTAACTATCAAAAAATTAACTACATATTCCGTAAAAAACAAAGGAATAATCAGTTATTTTATATAAATTAAGTGCCGGTTCAAACACGTCAAGTTTGACTCGTCAAGTCTTGAGTACTGCTAAAGTACTAACTACCAAAAATAAATGTTTACTTATCTATAAAAAACTATATGCTTGTTTTGTGTAAAAAATTCCCATTTTCTATTTGTTAAAATTATGTTGTTAAATACATTAAATGTTTAAAGTAAAATAATTTCGAAATCATATCGGTCATGCTCCTGGTGTCTTATAATTAAGAGTTCTTCTGTAAACATCTGGGTCAGCAAATAATAATGTATTTTTTAGAAATTCGGCTCTTTGAGTTTCATTCGAAAATTACTGAATTTAATAAAATAACGGAATATTCCTTTATTTTTACGGAATATTCAGTTTATTTTTTGATAGTTATTTTATAAAAAATAACTGAATATTCCTTTGTTTTTTACGGAATATGTAGTTAATTTTTAGATAGTTAATTTATATAAAATAACTGAAAATTCATTTGTGTTTACGGAACATTAAGTTGAATATTTTTTAGTAAAAATTAAATGAACTATAATTAAAAAATAAATGAGAAATAAGTAGACCGGTTTTTAACTAAATTTTCATTAATTTTATATAATAACTAGCTGACCCGACAGACGTTGTCCTGTCCAAATTAGGAAAAATGTTTGCGTTCGATTTTTAAAATCCGTTAAAAAGATACGAACATTTGAAAGAAAAATTAGTCAAATCGATGGAGCCGTTTTCTGTATTTGGGTTAATCGAAAAAAGTGGGCTTTAAAGTAGGCGGGGCAAAATTTTCTTTCCGTAAAAACTTAAGTTGGACCATGGCGATGATTTAAAAAAAATCGTCCAAATCGGTCAAGCCGTTCTCAAGTGGTACATGAAAACGTAAAACAGATTAATACGAACATTTAAAAAAAAATTAGTCAAATCGGTAAATCAAAAAAAGTGGGCGGGACAAAATTTTCTGTCCGTAATAACCTAAGTTGGACCATGGCAATAATTTTAAAGAAATAAGCGTCCAAATCGGTCAAGCCGTTCTCAAGTTATGCGCTTTATAGAAAAAGTGGGCGCAAAAGTAGGCGTGGTAAATGTTTCTTTCGATCAAAACTTAAAATGGATTAATACGAACATTTGAAAGAAACGACATGTCTTCGTTTTTTAACGACATACTTTCGTTTTTAAACGACTTCAAAACTAATCCTCTTGTGTACACCATGGAGTAGTTTTAAAACTACTCCTTAGTGCTTCAAAGGTGGGTTTCATGGTCCTCTCCTAGGACATCGTAATGTTAAATAGACCAGGTTTTTTCCATACGTTTGGGTTAGTTTTGGACTAGTCCTGGTCCCTTGTGGACTACTCTTTGCACGCGTGTTTGGACTGGTCCTATTATTTGCAGGGTACATACATACAATCATACATACACACATCCTGTTCTAGATATAGATAGATATATAATAGATTAATTAATATCGTGCGTTTTTGGTAAGACCATCCTTTAACAAATGTCTGGTGAGGCGCGGTCTCATGAGATCAGTCCATTTAAGATTTTAGGCATTGGATGCACCTGATTATGGCCCGGCAACACTAACAATCAAATTGGCGTTTATATATACTGTCATTGATATGTCTATCTCAATGTACGAACAAATATTTGTACAACGCTGTCTGAAAAAAAACACGAGCTTAATGTTTGCGTGCCGACAAAATTGTCTGTTTTTCACACAGCGATTTCTCGCGTTAACGGGGGTGTAATTTAAACAGTCCAACAAAGAAACATCTTTTACATAAGAATCCCGGAGTGTAAAAAATGAGAATTTTTAAAATTTCCGTAATAATTATATTTTATTCTGCTTTATTTATTTATTTTACACTAGACTGTTAGGTGTTCAAAAGAAAATAATCAACAAAGTATTTAAAATTATGCAAATTTTTATGAAAAAACGTGTTTCTTATAAACTTGTTTTAATGGCTATTTTTTTAAGGTCTTTACACTATATTTACAATTATTTACATTATTAAAAAAACACCAGGAATTTATTTATATACTGGCAACATCATTATTCTTTAGACTCGTTCGTACCTTCGCCATGAAAAATGAACTCCCACCAACCGGCAGAGGTAACAATTGACCCCTATAAGCTTCTTAACACAACAACAACAAAAACTCTTCTTAAACACGACTAAAAAGGTTGCTGTTGCTTCCTACAATTGTTGTCATAAATATTGTTGCTAGAAATTGAAAGTGCTGGTGGGTTAGAAAAAAACGGTAAATAATTTTCTTTTAAAGGAAAATATAAAACTGAAAAGAAAATGAATTTATTTTATGGTGAGGAAAAAGGGATAAAATATCTAAGCTCAAGGCTTTATACTACTTTACAGAGTTGAATAAAAAAAATAAATAAAAAGCATTTTGTACTTGTGTGTGTGTGTGTATTTTGTTCTGTTTAAAATATTAAATAACACTTTAAAAAGCCAATAAAATTGGGGATTTGCTTAAAAAAGTGTTAAATATATATTTTTTTTTAAATTCTTTTAGGTGAAAAGGGTTGCTTTCTCTGTCCGAAAACTGTAAAGCACCATGGCAGTCATCATGAAAAGTGATTTTAAGATAAAACAATCAAGATCTTTAAATTAAGGAGAGTTTGATGAGTATTTTTAAAATGATTAATGCTTAATGGTTAAGATAGGATTTTAAATTTTTTTACCGCAGCTGTTTGATGGCAATTTGTTTTAGAGTAGCTTTAAAGATAGGATGGTCCAACCATATTGCACGATGTTAATTGTGAGTCACCCCTTAACGTCCAGCTTTTTGCCCAATTTAATTTGACATTTCTTTCTTTCAGTGTTTTACAAATTCAACCATGCAGAGCAACACAATTGAGCAGCGCTTTAAGATTGTTGAAGCCTTTTACGAAAATTGGTGTGCAAATCAAAATGCATTTCGTGCGCATTGTGATTTTTTTGGTCAGCATAATCAACCAACTGTGTTCACAACCAAGAGAATTGTGCACAAATTTCAGCAAACCAGGTCTGTAGGAAATGTGAAAACCCCTGTGCATGCTGGCCCAATTCGTTATGCGGCATCGGCCCATAATTTTTGAAAATGAGGTAGGCCAAGCAGTAACAGTGAATGGTGTTCTCCACAGCGAGATGATAACGTACTTCTTTGGGCCAGAAATTGAGGATGTGGACCTGAACCATATGTGGTTCCAAGAAGATGGTGCCACTTGCCAACGAAACAATGGCTCTTTTGCTCGAGAAATTAAATGGCCGTGTTATCTCACGTCCAGGCGATGTCAATTGACCATCTCGATCATGTGATTTGATAGCGTTGGATTTCTTTCTTTGGGGATATTTAAAAGAAAAAATGTACGTCAATAAGCCAAGAACAATTCAAGAGCTAAATTATCAAATAATTTGACGCATTAACCACACTGAACCTTAATAATGTCTCAGAGTCATTTAAAATATGGACGATCGGATAGTAGTATGCCACCGAAGCCATAGTGAGCATTTGGCCGATATATTGTTTCACACATAATTGTCATATTCATTTCTATCATAATAAAAAATATTAAGATAATGCTTTGAAAACTTTTTGTTTTATTTACAACTAGGTGACGCGACAGACGTTGTCCTGTCCAAATTAGGAAAAATGTTTGCGTTCGATTTTTAAAATCCGTTAAAAAGATACGAACATTTGAAAGAAAAATTAGTCAAATCGATGGAGCCGTTTTCTGTATTTGGGTTAACCATAAAAACCTAACTTGGACCATGGCGATGACTTTATAGACAAAGTGGGCGTAAAAGTAGGCGTGGTACATTTTTCTTTCGATGAAAACGTTAAATAGATTAATACGAACATTTAAAAGAAAAATTTGTCAAATCGATGGAGCCGTTTTTTGATTTTAGTTAAATCGAAAAAAGTGGGCGGGCAAAATTTTCTTTCCGTAAAAACCTAAGGTGGACCACGGCTATCATTTTAAAGAAAAAATCGGTCAAGTCATTCTCAAGTTATGCGCTTAATAGAAAAAGTGGGCGTTAAAGTAGGCGTGGTAGATTTTTCTTTCGATGAAAACTTAAAATGGATTAATGGAACATTTGAAAGAAAAATTTGTCAAATCTATAGAGCCGTTTTCTGATTTTAGGTAATTTGAAAAAAAGTGGGCGGGGAAAAATTTTCTTTTCGTATAAATCTAAGTTGGACCATGGTGATCATTTTAAAGAAAAAATCGTCCAAATTATATAGATTTCATTGGTGGTGCAATATGAAAATTGGATTTTGCCACGCCCCTCCGCCCGCAGACCGAAAATCAAAAATCAGACTTCACAGTGTCACCCGCCTGAATATTCTAAAGATTCCCTGAAAATTTCATCAATTTCAATTTGAGTCCATACGTTACATACATACATACATACACACATCCTGTTTTATATATATAGAAGATAGATTAACATCGTGCGTTTTGGTTGCACCACCCTTTATTTGTTTATACCCTTCACCGAAGGTAAAGTTGAGTTCAATACAAAGTAACGAGCTGTTTTGTTTACTTTGCAAAAAAAAAATATCGACAAAATTATTGATGCATCAATAATGCATTCATGGGATTTTTCAAACAATTTTCAATGAAAACGGTTTTATTATATTTTGTTAAAAACAAATGTGAAAATACGTCGTTTTGCATTTATCAAATAAACTCGTTTGTAGTTACGGCCATTTGTTTTTGTTTATAAAAGTAAGTAGCGAAGTTAATTTAACGATGTCCGTCTGTTGAAATGGGTTTTCCATAGAACCGAGATATGATGGGGACTTGGTGGTATTATATTTGTGTGGCATCTTGTCCGCTAAATCCTGCAATTTAAATTTAGCCAACTCAGTCCATAAATGACTGAGATATGAGCAAAAAAGTAAGAAGGTATGTATAGATCAAGCCCTAACCGCGAAAATAACGTCAGCGCCAAAAATCGAATTTTACAGGAGAGAGCTATCTTATTTTATTTCATATAAATTTTGTGTTCACAAAAATAAATCTCTTTGTATAAAATTAAACTCTTTATTTGTATACGCTCCACCACAATTAGTTTTGAAGAGGGTATATTAAGTTTGTCATTCCGTGTGAAACTTTTTTGTTATTCATCTCAGACCCCGTAAAGTACATATATTCTGGGTCCTTGAGTAATTCTAAGTCGATTTAGCCATGTCCGTCAGTCCGTCTGTTGAAAACACGCTCACTTTCGAAAAACTGAAAAGAACTAAACAAACTGGGTGTCAAATTGCTTGTTGTTATCCTAAGCAGTTTGGGACTAACATTCAGCAAAAATTAGTAGGATCAGAGCTATGAATCAAAATGTGGAACCACCACCTAAAAAAAAATTGATAATTTTGTTACAAAAACTAACATAAATGGTGGAATAATGCACAGAAAAACATAAGATTTTGCAAGAATTCGTCTTATTCAACTGGAAATCACGCTGTAAAATTTCGTGAAGATCGGTCCATAATTTACCCTAGGCCCCATATAAACCCTACTTCCGGAAAACAGCTTAGTACACCTAAATCCGTAAAAAATAATGCTATCAAAACAACATTTGGAACATAAAAGTCTTATAGGACAAGAAGTAAAACTGTGTTATTTCTTGAAGATCGGTCCATAATTTACCCTAGGCCCCATATAATCCTACTTCCGGAAAACAGTTAAGTACGCCTAAAACCGTAAAAAATAATGCAATCATAACAGAAATTGGAACGTCACAGTTTTAAAGGACTAGAAATGACGCTGTGAAATTTCGTGATGATCGGTCCATAATTTACCCTAGGCCCCATATAAACCCTACTTCCGGAAAACGGTTAAGTACGCCTAAAACCGTAAAAAATAATGCTATCATAACAAATTTTGGCTCGTCACAGCTTTATATGACTATAAATGATACTGTGAAAATTCGTGAAGTCGGTACATAATTTACCCTAGGCCCGTTAGAAAGCACACTCCCGGAAAAGAGTTTAGTACACCAAAAACCATAATTAATAATGCTATCATAACAGAAATTGGTACGTCACAGTTTTAAAGGACTAGAAATGACGCTGTGAAATTTCGTGATGATCGGTCTATAATTTACCCTAGGCCCTATATAAACCCTTCTACCGGAAAACAGTTAAGTCGCCTAAAACCATAATTAATAACAAATCGTCACAGTTTAAGATAATAATAACGTCATAAAGATATTACTCCTTAAACATTCGAACTGTCGGTGGAGGGCAGCGCTGTCAGGTTTTTGGGGATTTATCCCAAAAAAAATCCCCAAATCGACTTTGACTTACCATAACTTCTGTTCTAATATTTGAATATTTTCAATTTTGGAATTTTTTAATTCTTTAACATCTGCTTTACAAAAATATTCCAGAAACCTATTTTTTTTTTTCTTGAAATTAAAATTTTTGCATCATAAATTCTATTGTTATATCGAACAGATTTTTTTAGCAGAAAGGTGACACAAGTAACGCTCTATACCACAAAAGTCTTTAACTCTGCTTCAACTTTTGTAAGACAATCTAATAAAGAAAATGTTCAGAATTTGAAATTGACTAATTTGGCAAATATTCGACTTTTATCAATGAAGTTTAAAGGAGTTAAAGTAGATTTTGGGGATTTTTTTGGGGATAAATCCCCTAAAACCTAACAGCGCTGGTGGAGGGTATGAAAGATTCGGCACAGCCGAATATAGCACTCTAACTTGCTTTTTAGCATTACGAATATTTTTGAGAATAACAAAGGTGACGTTCGTAAATGCATTACTGCGCTGCATCAGAAAACAAACTTTTTTTAATGCCGTTAAAAAATAATAATAATTTTTTTTATTGTGTGAATATTATTTTTGTGGAGTATTTGAGAATTTTTTTGCCCACATCTACTTTACTGATATACACTGAAAGAAAAATGCTTCATATATTTAATGAATCATTTTCATAAAAAAATTTTCCTTGGGTAAATGAAAATTTTCATTGTTTAAATGGAATTTCATAGTTATAATGAAGTATTTTCGTTAAAATCGCTTCATTGGATTTCGTAATTACCTTAAAAAATTTCATTGGATATATGAAAACTTAAGTTTGTCCAAGTTAAACAAAAAATTTTAATTGGGAACATAAAAAAAATATATACAAACATAACTTTATTCATAAATTAATACAAAATTAAAGTTTCCTTAAAAAAATGTTTAATTGTTAATTAAAAAATGTAAGATTTAATAATTTCATACATCGAATGTTACAGGTATGCCATTAAATTTATGAAATCAAAAATTTTTTTTATAAAAGCAACATATTTCAATAATTGCCTTCATAAATTAAAATTTTCATTATGACAATAAAAATGTCATTATAGTAATGAAACAAAAACTTTCAATCCACTTTCAATCAACGTTGTTATTGTTATTATGGACAATTTAATCTCATATTTACGCTTTTAATTGAGTAAAAACATAGTTTTTTATACAAAAACTACACTGCCCCGGTAGACTAGCTGGTAGTGAGCTAGTCTATCAGCATCGAGGTTGCGCGATCGAATCCCGCCAGAGACAGAAAAAAAATAAAAAATAAAATAAAGTAAAATAAGTTAAGTTAAGAAAAAAATAATTAAAAAAAAAAATTTTTACTTTATTGAAAGTATTCATCCAATGAATAATATTCATAGATCTAATGTAATGTTTCATTAAATCCTTTTAATGAAACAGGTTTCATTGATTCAACGAAGCGCTGCATAGGTTCCTTTTTAATGCAATTTTTCATGGGCTTAATGTCAAAATTCATTGGTATTGCGAAGAAAATTCTTTCAGTGTACATATTTAAAATCATTTGAACGCAGTGCTGCATTAACAATTATACGCAAAGGCAAATACCTGTTAATATGTTTGTTCATTAATTAGTGTATCCATTACCTAAAAAAGAGAAAAAAAAAAAACAAATCATTAGTAAAATAATAATTAGTTGACAAAAAAAATATTGAATATTTTTTGCAAAAAATAACAGAGGCCTGAAAAATTAAAGTTTTTAAAAATTGTTTCCTAAACTATTTTTATTTGTAAATTTTTGTTTGCTTGTGCAAAATTTTCAATTTTTGTTCTTGTTAAATATACTGAAATTTGCTGTTGGAGGATTAGATATTTCCTGCATTTCAAAAGAGATGTATATTTACATAAAAATTCAAATGTACCGTTGTCTCAAAATACATAATAATAAATGTATAGAGCACAGTCTAACTGCTAAATATTAAATTATTTAAAAAAAAAAACCAAAAATATCGATCGAGTTATAAGAACCAGCGAAAACATAAATTTTCTGAAAAAGTAAAAACATTAAATAAGATTTTTGTTTGCATATTTTACAATTATTTTGTTTTTTTTTTTATTAAATATCGCTCCTTAGTGTTTGGTTCGGGAGATTTGTGGAAAACACAAACGCTTATTAATACTGTTTGTGTAGAAAATCATTAAAAAAATAACGTTTCCCTGTTTTTCATCTTTCGAACACAAAAATAGTACGGTTTTTATACAGCTCAACGAAAGATGGGAACATTTAATTCCGTTCGCTTCTTTTTTTAAACCACAAACTTCATTGTGTTCGATTCAGCTCATTAATGTTCGTTCGTTTCTGCCTTTTTGGCTGGTTAAAAAAAAACAAACATTTTTTACAAAATTAATATTTATTTTGTTATGTAGTTTGTTTTTTTTCAGTTAAAATATATTTTTTAGAAGTAAAAACTATTCAATTTTAATAAATAACAAATTTAACATGTAAGAGTGCTATATTCGGCTAAGCCGAATCTTATATACCCTTCACCATGATGAGATAAGAACAAAAAGTTATATACATAAATAACGTTCTTTAGATAGGTATAAATATATATTAATTGAGCCACGCCAGCTTTTCATTTCGTCATGCCGAAGAATATAAAAAAAAAAACAAAAAATATATAGATATATGTACCTGAGCCCGTTTCGTCTTTTGCCAAAGTTGATGTTTGAAATTCGTTTAATAATCTTAAAATCGTTTTTTAGAACATAAAAAAATTAAATAAAAAAAATTTAAAAAAATTCTTTTTGGGATTCGAACTGGCAATATCATAAGTCTCAGGAGAGAACTTAACAACTCGGCTACGAATGCTTTCACTGAAGAAGCGTTAAATTAAAATATATTGAGTCAATGAGATTGTTTCTTTATTTGAGCGGCGTATCATATACATGCATTAATGTGTATGTGTATGCGTTAAATTAAACACATTACAAATAAAATCCACCACTTGTAGTGAAGGGTATAAAAAAACAACAAAAAAATCCACACTACCAAAACTGTATTACCATAGCCACTGTATGACCGTAGAAACCAAAATTTAATTGGTTTGTATGGTATGTTTATGTCGTTTTGGTAATACAGTGTTGGTATGGCAATACAGTGTTGGTATGGTAATACAGTGTTTGTATGGTAATACAGTGTTGGTATGGTAATGGCACTTCTAATTGGACCTTTAAGGGAAAAAATTTGAGGCAATCGTGGTTTTTTACTCATATCACAGCCATTTGTAAGCCGATCTTGCTGAATTTCAATAGCAAACAATTCCGGACCATATGTGACATAAATGTATAATAACCTGGCCCCCATCATATATGGGGTCTTCGAAAAACCCATTTCAACGGACAGACGGACATCGTTAAACCAACTTCGCTCCTCATAAGGACCCATATATAATATATATATACTTTATAGGGTCCTAACATCAATATAATAGAAATTACAAACGGAATGATAAACTTATATATACCCTTTTCACCACCTGTGGTGAAGGGTATAAAAATGAATGTAAAAATCGTTTGTTTTAAATAAAATGTAAATGATCCGTTTTTTAAAGAATTTTAAGTTGTTTCAAATGAATTTTGAATTTAACCACATAATGTTTTGAGTGTACAAATTCGGGATTAAATCAACTTCATAATACTTGAATCAAGCGCATTTTGATATTGATGCAATCTTAGTTTTACTTATATCCGTCGCAATTTTCGGACTATTTCAATTACGAATTCGGGAATGAATATGGATAAGTTTAGTTTTAAGGAGATATTTTAGTGAAATTTTCTTTAATCGACAGATAAATTCTTAAACTTTTCTCCACTTCAAATTTCATTAAAATCAAAGATTGGCCTAAATCAGAAATTGTTATACCAAAGCAAAACATAGAGGAAGAAATAAGAGTAAACTTAATAGTTAAAGGAAATACCTGTAAAGTTTTTAAGTACACGCGGTTTTCTTTATATATGTAAAACTTAAAAGAACCGCTGCGTGGTTAAATCGGTTTGTTAGTCAAGAATATCAAAAAACTAGACAACTATCAATAGCAGAATTAGAAAAAGAAGATATACTTATATGCCGCCTAGTACAAGAAGAAAGTTTCGAGAATGAAATTAAATGTTTAAAATATAAACAAAGGATTTTAAAAAGTAGTCCAATTTATAAATTAATTCCAATACTTCATTCAGATGGATTACTACGAGTAAATAGCCGCATCACTGAAGCCACTTACCTTCCTTTCAACACCAGGAAACCTATAATTTTGCCACAAAATCATCGTGTTTCTGAATTGATCGTAAAGTATTATCATGAGAAGAATTACCATCAAAATACCTCCTTAGTTATAAATGAACTACGCCAAAAATATTGGCTTCCTCGTATAAAATCGGTATTGAAAAGGTTGCTTACAATTGTCTTATTTGCCAAAGAGATTCCGTAAAACCAAAGCAACCGCGCAAGGGTGAACTTCCATTATGTCGTGTAACTCCATACGTTCGACCTTTTTCATATACCGGGGTTGATCTTTTTGGGCCATTCAATGTAGCAGTTGGCCGTCGTTGGGAAAAGAGATGGGCAGTCATATTTACTTGCCTTACTATTCGTGCTGCACATATCGAAGTTGCTGAGAACTTGTCTACAGATGCCTTTATTCTTTGTTTGCGTAATTTTATAAATCGCAGAGGAACACCAATTCGAATAAGAAGTGACAATGGTACAAATTTTTTGGGTGAAGTGAAGATCAGCTTTTGAATATCGATTCAATCAATAGTGAGTTAACAAAACGAAATGTAGAATGGGTTTTTAATTGTCCAATCAACCCAAGTGCTGGTGGTTGTTGGGAACGATTGATTCGTATAGTAAAACGTCTTTTACAAAAAACTTTAATTGAAGTTGCACCAAGAGTTGAAACACTAAGAAGTGTTCTAATTGAAACTGAAAATATTATAAATTCCAGACCACTAACAGAAATACCAATTTCGTCAGTGGATGAGGACCCTTTAACACCGAATCATTTTTTAACTGGTTGTCTTAATTCAACTCAAATGGGAAATACTTCAACAGAAGAAATATGTTATCGTAAGCCATGGCGAATAGCGCAAAATTTAAAAGATTGTTTGTGGAAGAGGTGGATTAAGGAATACTTACCGCAACTAATATGCAGATCAAAATGGTTTGACGAGGCTGAAGCTTTAAAAAAAGTGGGAACGATTGATTCGTATAGTAAAACGTCTTTTACAAAAAAAAATTTAATTGAAGTTGCACCAAGAGTTGAAGCACTAAGAAGTGTTCTAATTGAAACTGAAAATATTATAAATTCCAGACCACTAACAGAAATACCAATTTCGTCAGTGGATGAGGACCCTTTAACACCGAATCATTTTTTAACTGGTTGTCTTAATTCAACTCAAACGGGAAATACTTCAACAGAAGAAATATGTTATCGTAAGCCATGGCGAATAGCGCAAAATTTAAAAGATTGTTTGTGGAAGAGGTGGATTAAGGAATACTTACCGCAACTAATATGCAGATCAAAATGGTTTGACGAGGCTGAAGCTTTTAATTATGATAACTTTCTAAACATATATTTCTCACAATCATATCATGATATTTAATAGCCATAACATGATAACTTTCTATACATTTATCATATTATGTTAAAGATGCAATCAAACTATTTTTACTCTTATCATATTATGTTAGCGCCATTTGTAAAATAATTTTGAAGAAATTGTGTCGTTTTTTTTTATTTGTGAGCGGTTAAAGAATTAAAAGATAAAATTCCATAAAAAAATAAGTTTAAAGAAATTAAAAAATTAAAATATTACCGGAGTTTATTCAAGTATTAGTGATGTAATAGTGCAAATGCAAAATATCATAGTTTTTTTGTAAAATCCAACAACAAAACACACAGAGATTTCGTTATATTTTATAAAATTGCTACGATATTTCTGTGGTTTTCATGGACAACCGCGTATGTCTTAAAACAAATTTTTCAGGAAAGCCGAAAAACCATTATAGATCAAACTATGGGCTAGGTATTGCACATTTTAAACTTTGTCATTGCGTTAAAAAATCGGAATTGATCCATCTTTTTTCAAAAAAATGTAAAGAGCGTTAAAAATTAGGCAATATGGCATCAACATCTTAAATTAAATGTTTACACTATAAAAAAATTTTAACATTAAAAAAAAATAGTAAAATCAAAAAACTTTCGAAATATTTTCTAAAATCTTGCTATTACTACAGAAGAATCTATTATTTTTTGGTGTAAAATTTGTTAATATTAGCAAAATAAATCCGCTGAATTCTGATTATTTTTTTTTTTTAAATTTCGATACGAAAATTTAGGTATTTGTTTTTGAATATTTCTTATTTATAATTTGTATTGTGGTTATTTTGTTGAACTATTTATGGTTTTTAATCCAAATTTTTAATATTTTTAATTAGGCTTAAGTTCATGAAATTTAATTTTTATTAAATTATTTTTATGAAGAAAGGAATTTTACAACATGAAAATTAATTAAAATTGTTATTGATAATCTTTCATTCTTGACGTGGCTCGGGCTCGAACCCTGGCCGGCAGGTTACCATGACATGTTTCGATCGCAACCACTCGATCTCCTCAGATGGATTTGCCGTCTTACACCCGCAGCCATCGACGACTGCTGACGTCACTAGTCAAACATCAATCCTTAAACCAAATTGTATTATCCATTTTAATTGATTTTACATGTTTTTTCCTTTACTTCTGTTTTTTCGTACTTTCGTCAAGAATTTTTCTTGAAGTCCAAGTACATTTTTTTGTTTTTTCTCTTTGTCTTTCTCTTTTTCTGTTGACCTTTTTCAGCACAACTTGAAGGACAAATGTACACATAGAGCTCGTGCCTTAGCTTTAACAATAATTTGTATTGTGGTTAATTTGTTGAACTATTTATGGTTTTTAATCCAAATTTTTAATATTTTTAATTAGGCTTAAGTTCATGAAATTTAAGCCTAATTAAAAATATTAAATATTTCTTATTTATTGCAACATTTCATTCATATGTGGATAAAAAAAAAACCTTTTAGAAATAAAAACAGCAATAGATTTTAATAGCTTTTGTAACAATGTGAGTTTCTGTTTATTATTTTTTACTAATACAATGTCTGTCTTAGATCTAATGAATTATAATTATTGTTCATTTAATTGAAATATTGATTGCAAATTTTCCATATTCTGTTCTGTGTTATTTATGTTCTTTAGTAGTTTTTTGACTTCTTCATCTAAATCCCGATGTTCAACTTTCCATTGATTTCGAATACTTGAGATGAACGGATCTGACGTTGCCAATAATATATGAAATAGATCTTCATTAGTGGAATTTAATTTAATTTAATTGATGTAGGAAAGTATCTTGAATATTTTCATATCCGATTTCTGCATTGATATCCTTAAGCCTCTTATATCTATCGCTACAGTTATCCAGCGATTTTTGTGGTCTCCCACGTGTGTTTTGATTTGAACTTTTTGAAGCGATCTGGACAGTACGTTCCCTAACCAGTTTGCAAAGCTCTTATAAAATTTATGTTTGCTGTAATCAACTTTCCTGTATCGCTGCACACTGGGAAATTCCGGCCAAAAAAGATTTTTTTTTTCTTTTAATTTTAATAAAATTTTGATGACAGATTATAGCGAACACTTTAAAACATACAACTCATTTCTTATTTTGGCTCTTAGATAACTATTTTACTGTTAATAGTGGAGCAAAGTAGATAATTTTTTTCTTATAAATTTAAGGTTTATAAAGTTGAGTTTTGTGCTTTGAAATAAAAGTAAGCTTTGTTTTTTCTTTTAGGTATTATCTGAAAATAAGCACTTTAAGTTTAAACCGTATTAGTAATTAATCATTCCATTTGATAATTGTGATTTTGTGCGCGTTATTTTTTTTTTTTTGGATGAGTGAAGTGATTGTGAGTTACTTTAAAAATAAATAAAAACCTAAAGTAAGCCAAATTTCAAGAGACCATAACAAAAAATGTGGGGCTAGGGGAGGTTAAGTGATAATTAGATCTAGTACTGTTAAGAATCAAAAGTAAGTACTATACATTTCAGCTGCCACCACCTGCCACCCTAGTAGCCAAATAATTTTTAGTAATTTCCTATATTTGTATAAGATTAGCGTGACTGACTGGGTGATCATCGCCTAGCCCAAACAACTTAAGCCAGATACTTGAAATTTTGTATGTAGACTCCCCTCTCAATGTGTCAATAAAAAAAGTAGTGACTTTTGGAAACTAAATTCACAGGAGGCTAGAAATAGGTAAAAACGGGTAAAATTACCAACATTATATCTTTTGATCTAACAGAGGTAGACGTTAAATTCAAAAAATACAATAATTGAATCGAAAATTGAATTATCATGTGTTGGGAATTTTTTTGAAATTTGCACATTTTGGTTATAAAAAAGGGCAACAATAAAATGTTGGTACTTTTTTGGTAAACAATTTATCTTCTTAAAGTAATAAAGATAAAAATAAAGTAAAATTGTGTTCTCTTCTCTTAAAAAGCTCTTATACAAATTTTGGTACCTTTTGGAAATTCGAATATATAAATACCGTTCGTACTTTTTTCTGTTAAGCTGTTTTTATTTTTATACTGAATATATGCCCAATATGTGAATGCCAAATTTCAGATATTTACTGTTCTATATTTGTTATATAGATGTAGCTATGCAGTCGCGAGTACAGGGGAAGAAAAAAGAATTGGTACACATCCTTACCCATCTCAACCCCGACCCACCTTAAACGGAAAAATATATTCCATTTCTATGGTCTTTCCAAATGAAATTTTGCAAAATGGTATGTTTTAGTTAAAGTTTCCTAAACAATCCCCCCGTCACTTATCCCACAGGAGCTCAAGTCGGATCCACGTCTGAGTTATGTTAAGATATATATATATATATATCGTTACTTTAATATAGAAAAACTAACTAACATTTTCCTTACTTTACAGGAGAAGGAAACAACTTTATAAAAATTGTAGTATTGTAGTTGCGATTTTTTTAAACGCAAATTTTATTAAATTTTTTAGAGAATTTAATAAAAAATATTCATATGTATTTATATAATCACATAAGTTCACATATTATATTATAACCATATATGATCATATCTACTTTTATTTGCTCAGGTAGGCAAAAAGATGGGGACAGGAGATGAGCGTATATTGATATTACACAAACTACTAATATAATCGCTACAAATTATCATATTTTAATACACCTCGAATGCCTTTTTTAATTTTGTTCGATACTTTTGGGTCGTCAATGACCTGGTCAACACCTGTATGTACGTGTCTAAAATTTTACCTAGGGATCAAACATGCTATTGTTAAGTTGGATACCAAATTTCAGCCATTTACGTAAAGAAATAAAGAAGTTATGGATTTTTGGCCGGAATTTCCCAGTGTGCGCTGTTTTAAATTTTTGATGAAAACAGATAATTGATTTTCTAAGTCCAATTGTATTTCAGTGCTATAGGAATTTAAGGTTAATTTTTAACATCTTCCTCCAATTCTTTATGGCTGAGATCTCCATGTTTTTATGAAAAACGTTGTTATTGCTCAGATATATTATATCCACTGAGCTTGCATCCGAATGTCACTTGTTTTAAACCTTTTCATACTTTTTTTTCATACCAAATACAGGTAAGTAGAATAAAAAAGATTGAAAAAGTTAAAATCCTGTTATTTATATGCTATAAAATACCTGACACAATTTTAACAACGCATTGCATAGTAATAGGGTCATAGAAAAAGATAAAATAAAAAGACCAAACTAAATTTAAAAATCCCTTCTAAGGTGGGATTCACAAAATACCTGTTTAGGGTCAACGCGTGTCAAAGCTCTTTATTCTACTATAAAATACGCTAGTGTGAACGTAGTGTAACGGATAAGGATGAATCAGGGTAGCTATACGTTTTTCTGATTGTGTAACATCAATAAAAATTTTTATATGTACTACCTGTATTATGTTCGATCACGATCAATATTCTCTATATCATAAATTTTTTTTGAAGGCAATAGCGCATGATTTCTGTTACTTCTGCAAACATTTTTGCGAAATAAACATAAAGTAGAAAAAAAATTTCAAACAAAAAAAATTTTTTTGGAGTAATTTCATTAAAATTAAGAAAGTGTTAAACAGGCGGGTCCGGGCGGATACAAGAGTATATACAGGGTTTAATCAGTGGCTTTACCATTTTAATCCCTTTTGGTCCGCAAAAGTTCTATTCTACTAAAGTTGAAATTTGACAAAAATATAGTAGTTTAGAAAATATGTATGTCTTATGCCCAATTTTCAGGCTAATATTTAAATCAATATTAAGTTAATTTTCATATAAACTTAAAACGTATTTAAATACAGATTGATTTTTTGAGTTTTGCTTAAAAAGTCTTATTTAATTAAGATACAAGTATGGTAGCACTACTAAACACAAAAAATATCATAAAAAAGTGTATTTTTTACAAGGTGGCCTCTAAAAAACAGTTGCTTGCTATTGTTTTGAATGTTGTTGTTGCATTGGTTTAATATTGACACCACCTTGCTAAGTTCTTCCAATGGAAACTTAAAATGCATTTAAATGTACCACCTCGGTGAATTAATTTACATTTAAGTGTTTAGTGAAGAAAAGAATTTTGTATTTAAAACGATTTTAAACATAAATGTGTTTTAATATCAATCCCAAAAATTGGGCATTAACATCTCAAATATAAATTACACAAGAGTCGCACATATTACATTTTTAAAGATAACAAGACTACCAACCTAGCTAAAAGAGCAATGATAATTTCTTTCGGATTAAATATAAAAAAAAATCCCTTTTTTTCTAAATTAAAAAAAAGTTGTGTTTAACAACATGGCACAACCACAATTACCAATATTTTGACCTAATTTTTTGGATGCCTTAGTTTTAATATATTTACCATTAAATAAAATTAAAATATTTGAAATCGGTGACAAATATAAATTGGACTTTTGGCCAATGAAATAAAATTTTCAGCCACTGTGCACCGTACTATTAATACCGCTTCAGATTGATTTGAGTACGGATGGATTGATTTTTCTTTTGAGTGTATTTGAAATGTATGATCCTGTATGTAAGAATATGCTTTATGACGGTTTTAGAGTTCGCTTAGAAAGACCATATCGTCCGCAAATGTTAAAGTATGGGCGTAGTTGTACATATTAGGTGTAATAGAGTGCCCAGGATGCTGCGTTTTGTAATATCCTTTCCTGGCTTTGGTAAATAAGGAAACCCTCCATTCTTGAGGGTTGTATTTAAAAATAAGAAGAATAATTTTCTATACTATTAATTTAAAAATTTTTTTAAATGTTTTCTAGAAAACATTTTCTCCGTATCTCATTATAAGTCAGGTTAAATTAACTATTCAGCTTTAATGTAGTAGTTTATACTTAAAAAGTTTTTATTACACATTTTAAAACAATAAGGCAGACATTATCAGGAGTGGGGTCTGTTAAAAGAAAAAATTTGTTTATTTTGTATTAATTAATTCTTAAATAATATTTTATGATATATTATTTTATATTTCGATAAACATTAGCGCTAAAATTAAACATCTACAAAAAAATTGCATCTTTGTAGTTAATATATTTAATCTTAAATTCAGCAAAACTATTACACACAAACACAAGTTTAAATACTACCACAATCTCTTTATTTCAGAACACATTGAAATCTGTATTTGTTTAAGCAACAAATTTAAAAACAGGAAACATTAAAAATTAGCTTGGTTATTAGTACATACATACATACATACATTTTACGTTAATTTATCTAATGGATTTTACAGAGGGCAGCTAGTCAGTCACACATGCATTTTGTATGATTGTGTGCGTTAAAAAGAATATTTACTTTTTGCTTAAAAATATGAATATTAATAGCGGCATGAGTGTTTTATATAACTATAATTTATTTAAATATTTAAATTAAATGTTGAATTTTTTAAAACACACACTATTCCAGTGATATACAGTCAGTTACAGGAATAGACATACACACTCATTTATATTTACATACATTATTTTGTTTTATGAGTGCGATTAAAATATGTGCGTGTATATCAGGGTCACAAGTATATATAATTGCTTTGCTATTCGTGTGTGTATATATTCAAGTAAATATTATAACTGTTTGCCGTGTAATAGGATAAACGAAAAAGATTTGTTTAAAAGGTACAGTAAAGAGCTAAATTGTAACATAATGTGTATAGGGTGTTTTTTAAGCTGCATGCACGCAAAGAAAAAACATGGTTGTGGTAAACATATTCTAAGAGCAACATATTATGATAAGATTCATGATTGTAGTCACCATATTAAGATTATTATTGAATCATATTATGACTAAATATATTCGTAATATTACATTATAATATTTTTCTCTTAATCATTTTATTATTCTGTTAATCACACTAAGTTAAGAGGTAAAAATATTATTGTCATGTTAATCATAATAAGGTAAGAAGCAATCATATTATTGTCATGTTAATCATAATAAGCTAAGAAGTAATCATATTATCATCATATTAATCATAATAAATTTAGAAGCAATCATATTATGATACAGCACTTTTCATAACTGTCATAACAATTCCAAATAAATTACAATTTTTTATTTTGTGGCTTTTTACAATTTTTCTTAATGTAAATAAAATACCGGAGTTCAATATTAGGCTTGCAAAAGAGCAAATGCAAAATATCGTAACACTTTTATAAAATAAAAAGAAATCTCTATGTGTTTTTTTGTTGGATTTTACTACGATATTTTAAAAAATAAAACGAAATCTCTTTCTTTTAATTCTTTAAACTTATTATTTTTTTATGGGAATTTATCTTAAAATTGTTTAACCGCTCACATAAAAAACAAACGACACAATTAATTCAAAATTATTTTACAAATGGCGCCAACATTATTAGAGTAAAAATAGTTTGATTGCATCTTAAGCACAATATGATAAATGTATAGAAAGTTATCATGTTATGGCTAATAGATATCATGAAATGATTGCGAGTAATAAAATATGTTTTGAAAGTTATCATTAATAATTTAGTTGTTAGAAAAATAATTATTTTTCGGTCAACAATACTTAAATTTATAATTGCGATAAACATTGATATGTTTACAGTAACTATAATATTGTTGATATTTACCCGGCGTAGGGTACGTGATAAAAGAAACGCCGACAGTCAGGTGGGTAAATATGACCCTGGTTTTTTACATTGTATTTTGCATAATTTTATAAATTTGATAAACGTATCTGTAAGAAATATATGCATGACTCTTTTAGCTATTTGTTATATGCAAAAAAGAAAACATATTTAAACTGTTTTCAATTTTTGAATTTATTAATTGAAAAAAAAAAAAAAACAATAAACGAACTGAAAAATATAAGGAACTTCAATCAGCCTAATGCCGCAAACTTAATATCTAAAAAAACCAAAAATAATTGCTAAATTCATCACATGGGTGTAAATTTTAGCAAAAAACTGAAATCAGAGCTTAATACACTAAATTGATTTTTTTTTAATTGGTGAAATCTCACTACACCGACGTCCAGGTTGGGTCATATTTACCTTTTCTTAGTTGACGGTCAACTATCTCTGCTCACGTTCAATCATCAATTGAAACGAAATAATAAACAACATGCAAAAACTATACACTCCAGCTACTGAGAAATTTGGCCACGTCGCAAAACTTTGAAAAAAGTTACACAGCAATTTAAGAGCATATGGGTCATAATGACCCAACCTGCATGACGCCGGGTTAAATAAAAATAACAATTATTGAGTGGTTGCAATCGAAACATGTCAGGGTAACCTGTCCGTAAAAACACCTGTGTTCGAGCCCAGATTGAGTCAAGAATGAAAAATTATCAGTAAATTTTAATTAATTTTCATGTTGTAAAATTCCTTTCTTCATAAAAATAATTTAATGAAAATTAAATTTGATGAACTTAAGCCTAATCAAAAATATTAAAAATTTGGATTTAAAAACCATAAATAGAACAACAAAATAACCACAATACTAATTAATAACAATTATTTGTGTACGACAAGAATATATTGTTACAATAAACATAGTGTTGTTGCCGTTACCCTGTCCAACCATACTTTTTCTCTTCGTGTGAGAACTTAAATTGTAATACAAGACAGAAATATCGTTGGTATGCAATTTTTTATTTTAAACTGATAATGAAAAATATCAATAAATTTAATTAATTTCATGTTGTAAAATTCTTTTCTTCATAAAAATAATTTTATAAAAATTAAATTTGATGAACTTTAGCATAATTAAAAATATCAAAATTTGAATTAAAAACTGATAGATGCCATTTTTTATGATTTTGGGCAAATGTTCGCCGCGGCTACGAGTTTCACTGTCCATTTGATTAATCCAGTTTTTTTTCCAATTTTCAAGAGTTGCTGTTTTGTCGGCATAAGCATAGCCCCATTAAAAGAGGGGCAGTGAACAGAATCAATTGTCAAGCGCGATTTATGGCAAGTTACGCCGTCTTGTTGGAACCAAATGTCGTTGATATTGAGCTGATTCATTTTTGGAAACAATAATTCAGTTAGCATGGTTCGATAGCGCTCGTCATTCACTGTAACGGCAGCTCATTCTTCATTTCGAAAGAGCCGCACGAAACCGTAAATTTTAATGCATGTAATTGTGAGTTGTTAACGGCTTGAGGATTTTCTTTGCTCCAAATACGCCAATTTTATTTATTTAGGAAACCATTCAACCTGAAATAAGCTTCATAAAATGGATGAAGGCTCTACGAACTTCGCGAATATTTTAATTTTTTCAACGTAAATTTCCACAATTTGGAAGCGTTGCTTTAGCGTAAAACGGGTCATGATGCCTTACCAAACCTTACGGAACAGAAATGTCAACACAGTTTGACATTCTCAGCTGCCAAATCATAGCTATCAATATCGAAAAATCCCATACAGCTAAAAAATATTAATTAATAAGAAACACGTTTCAACGGCGGACACATTTTTTGTAAGACCAATTGAAATATATAAAAACCGCGGAGTTATACGTTACACTGTGCAAAAACGTAAGACAATATAAATGTACATTTTGCTGGTTGGCGGTGTTCGTTTCAGCACGCAATAAATTTAAAATAAATTGCTTAAGTGCTCTTAAGAGTGGTTACACATAAAAATAAGAAGCGCAGATATAAAAGCTAAAAAGAAGAAGAAAAAACACAAATTCAAACGAATTAATATAATATATGTATGTTATTTTTCACAAAAGATAAAGCCGGGCTAAAACAAACAATTCACGTTGGTAATTGTGGAAGATGATCACAAAACAACCTGCACACAACACCACCGTCATCTATGAAATTTCATGCAAGCACGCCAGTGATGAAGTAGGAAGAAACATTTGTCTTTATAAATGGGAATTTATCTCAGTGCTGGCTGTTTGTATATGAGGTTGTGTGTGGGTAGAAATACACTGTGGCGTAAAATTTAATGCGCATGTAGTTTTTAGAGATTTTTTTTTATTCTTTTAACCCTCAAACATCTGACAGTTTACAAATGTACACTTTCCGACTTTGGATCTTTTTTTTCCGAATTTCTTCAAACTTCATTAGATCGAATACACGAATATAGAAGTGGGGAAAAAATTTTCTGTTCCTCATTTTACTAGTTTTTCAAAAATACCTGCTGAAAGACTGACTGGTTTACATTTGTATAATTTGAAATAAAAAAAAAAAAATTGTAAGAGCACAAGTGTTTTTTCAGGAAGATTCAAGTTTTATTCAAAATTAAAGTAGAAAGAAACAAAATTATGCATAATTAGAGAAAAAATAGAAATAATTATTGCAAATCCGGCCACTTTGTAATCGTGATACAGTGCGTATCACATACCTACTTACCCCAAAGAGAGCAACACTTTCAGGTGGGGTTGCCTTTTCTTCATTGCGCAGAAAACGCACTTTCCTTTGATGCCCGTTGTTCCTGGATTTGCTTGCAATTGTGGCTGTGGCTGATCCGATACAAGGCTCCTGATGTCCAGCTTGTGGCCAACGATTTGCGAGGCTAATCTTTGCTCGTCGTCTGATGTTCGGAGTGGCCATATCGTTCGCCAATGCAATGAGGAAGTAACTGCGAGAACTGCTGGTTCCATGCGTTTCAGAAGACACAGCTTATGGCTACCGTGGCGATTTCCGCTTGCACGTTTAATTGCCAAGCATTTGGTCCATGGTATCCACACCAGCTTTCGTACGATTATATTCCATTATTATTTCTGGCTTGCCGGTTTCTGCATCAATAGCGTTGTTGGAATGTATCGGGACAAAACTGAGACTTTTTTTAGGCAACCAATGTGACGTCTTGGCGAAAGGCAAACACAGATTCGCCCACATTTCTTTCACGTATCCAATGTATTTCCTGTGGAATACATCGCTTGTTCTTGCGCATCGTGCCAACGATACTCAACTTCTTGTCAACCAATTGATGACTCAAATCCAATCTGGTGAAAAAGTTATCCACAGTGATATTTCGACCAGAGCCCCAATATGGTTTGACGAGTTCTTGCACTATATAGCGCCAATATTAGTGGCCATCGGTTGACCAGGCTGGCGAACATAAATATGTCACCGCTAAGTCGGTAATGAGTGGCAGCATCGGCGGTCTACCAAACTTTGATGCCATATTTTGCAGGCTTCGATAGAATGTACTGCTTGAAAGAACAGCGGCCTCTTAAAGGAAACTACTGCTCGTCTATTGTTATGCGAACATGCTGCTTATAGTTAGGATGCATTGAGCAACATCCACAATTCAGAAATGACAGCACCTTTATTTGTTGCCTGTCATTCAGCTTTTCGAATCGAATGGTCTGCAAAATTGTTTTGAAGCGATCCCGTATCATCGGGTTCCTCTAATTCCAATTCGGTCAATCTAAATAAAAATTAAATGCGCTTTCACATATAAAGAACACGATAGATAGACACGATACACACCTGGTTGCATCGATCTTGCCATACTGGTTATACCGAATAGAGCTACTGCCACAAGGCAAAACTTTATTACTGTACAAATGATTAGATAACAACATAAATGATAAAATGAATACACAAAAATATCGGAAACATGCCTGCGTTGTTTAACATTGCACAGGTAAAATTAGTAGCACAACGACTGGAATAAAGAACTCTTTGTTAATGTTCAAAAAAAATTTTGTGATATTGCCAATTTTTCAACTATCACTAAACGCAGATTGAATGCAAAAATCTGCACTCAATTCAAATAGTGCAAAATTTGAACCTGCAATCAAAAAAGTTGCATACTAATATTGTATCACTAAAATTTAAAAAATTTAACTTTGTATGAGCATGGTTTTTGAATTTTTTTTTTTTTTTTGAGGATATGCATAAATAAAGAACATTAAACAAAATGAAATTTTGTCAATAACGGTATAAATATTGGCTTTAATCATGAAAAAACAAGTTTTTCATTTTAAATTTAGTGCAACATTTTTAGTTGTACTCAAAAGAGGGAAGAAAGAAAAAGTTGCAATAAACTGGTGATTGCTTTTTTTAAATCAAACTATTTTTTTGAGTGAAACTCTTTAATCATCACTAGGGATGAGATTTTCATGCACTAAAAAATCCAAAATATGCGCATAAAAAATGCACTAAAAACTTCAAAATATGCATTACAAAAATTAAATAGGCACTAAAAACTGGAACATTTTCAATAAAAAAGCATTTGCTTTTTTAATTTTATTTAAAACAAAAAAATAATAAAAAGTTCTACTGTTGTTTTTGTTCTATTGTTATTTATAGGTTAAAAATTTTTTAAAACTACATAATTTAATTTTTTGTTTGCATAATCCAAAAAATACTTTTTTATATCTCAGCTTAAAGGATGCCAATTTATTTGGAGAATATTAATTTTCTAATTCAGATCCCACATTTGATTACAGATCAAAAAGAGTTGAAATTTGTTTTATTTTTGCAAAACATTTTGGATTTTTTTTTATTTGGCGTGCTATTCTTCCTTTCACAGTGTTAATTTTTATCAATTAATTTGAGTTGAATGTCAAGTGAACTAAATCCTTCATAATTAGTTATTGTTTCTCCAAAGTTGAAAAAGCAATTGCTAATTGACTTTTGATGTTATTTAAATTTGATATTTCTTTTACTTTTTTAATTGCATAAGCATCGGTAGCAACAAGTTCTTCAATAACATTCTTAAAGTTTTTCGAATAGTATTCTGAAGTAGCCAGGTTCCCCCCCCCCCCCCCCCCCCCCCGTCTTGTTAAAACTTTCTGATACATTTCATTAAAAATTTGAAACTCTTGAAGGAGTCTTTAAAAATATTTTTTCCCGTATGAAATCAATATTATCGAATTGGCTTCTTATTTCCTCTTCAACTCGGTGTAACCCATGTGCCAAGCAAGTTATATGTAACAGTTTTGGATAAATTGTTTTAGGCAAATTGGCAGTCTTAACCATGTTAGTTGCTGCGTCAATTAAAAACTAAAGGAAATCTTGCATTTTTAGCAGAGCTCCAAAAAATTAATTTATTGATTTTAAAAATTTTTGAAATTTTTTGAAGAACAATTAGTATTGTGGTTATTTTGTTGAACTATTTATGGTTTTTAATCCAAATTTTTCAATATTTTTTAATTAGGCTTAAGTTCATCAAATTTAATTTTCATTAAATTATTTTTATGAAGAAAGGAATTTTACAACATGAAAATTAATTAAAATTGTTATTGATAATCTTTCATTCTTGACGTGACTAGGGGTTGAACCGGCAGGTTACTATGACATGTTTCGATCGGAACCACTCGATCATTCAGTAAAAAAAGCAAATTTCGATCTACCAAAAGAAAGTGTTAAAAATACAAATTTGGTTTAAGGATTGATATTTGACTACTGACGTCAGCAGCCTTCGATAGCTGCGAGTGTAAGACGGCAAAACTATCTGAGGAGATCGAGTGGTTCCGATCGAAACATGTCATAGTAACCTGCCGGTTCAACCCCTAGTCACGTCAAGAATGAAAGATTATCAATAACAATTTTAATTAATTTTCATGTTGTAAAATTCCTTTCTTCATAAAAATAATTTAATGAAAATTAAATTTGATGAACTTAAGCCTAATTAAAAAATATTGAAAAATTTGGATTAAAAACCATAAATAGTTCAACAAAATAACCACAATACTAATTATTGTTAAAGCTAAGGCACGAGCTCTATGTTTACATTTGTCCTTCAAGTTGTGCTGAAAAAGGTCAACAGAAAAGAGAAAGATAGAAGGAAAAAAAAAAAAAAACAAACAAAAAATGTACTTGGACTTCAAGAAAAATTCTTGACAAAGTAAGAAAAAACAGAAGTAAGGAAAAAACATGTAAAGTCAATTAAAATGGATAATCATTCAGTAAAAAAAGCAAATTTCGATCTACCAAAAGAAAGTGTTAAAAATACAAATTTGGTTTAAGGATTGATATTTGACTACTGACGTCAGCAGCCTTCGATAGCTGCGAGTGTAAGACGGCAAAACTATCTGAGGAGATCGAGTGGTTCCGATCGAAACATGTCATAGTAACCTGCCGGTTCAACCCCTAGTCACGTCAAGAATGAAAGATTATCAATAACAATTTTAATTAATTTTCATGTTGTAAAATTCCTTTCTTCATAAAAATAATTTAATGAAAATTAAATTTGATGAACTTAAGCCTAATTAAAAAATATTGAAAAATTTTTTGAAGAACATTTTTTTATAATGTTGGAAATTTAAAAAATATATCACTCAAAAATTTAAAAATATGCAAAAATATGCATTTAAAAACAAAATATGCATTTTCACCAAAATATGCAACAATATACAAAAGCAAATCGATGCCATTTTAACGCAAATTTAATGATTCGGAAAAATAATTGGTCGACATCAAACTTAGACAAACGACAAAAAACATGCATTTGCATGGAAATCGCATCCCTAATCATCACTATCACTCAGGTTTAGTGAAGCTGTAAATTTTCAATTCATCACTCAACATCAACAATATGATTGCAATATGTTTGCACTATCACTTAGTGTGAGTTGAAACTGCAAAATGTGTGCAATACCCCCATGTATGTCATATATAAACCAGTCCGCCGAAATAGGTAAAAGTAAACAGTCAGCTGTTTTAGGGTTAAACATTTTAAAAATAGTTAGCGTTTAATTCACTTGATTGAGTTATTAATCAAAACTGATTTTCATGTTGATTAATGGTTTGTTTTTCTCTCCTGAAAAATAATTATTTTGTCACTTACAACGTTATTCGCGGCTGCGCTTCAATTTTATCAACAGTGAGTCGGAAATCATCATGAACGACGCACAGAGGAGTATTTGGCCTGAAAAGTTGGCCAAAAAGGCAAAACTGAATTTTAAGAAATCTTAAGAACTAAGTACGCAGCTCGACAGACAACAATATTTTACATTATATTGTAAATTTTGAAGACTTTTAGTTGCGATTTGTAGCTCTGAGACCCTAAAGTCAGGAAAGTGAAGAAAATTATATGAGATTTAAATGTTTTTTTTTTTCGGTTTCTGAATGTTTATATGATATTTTTTGCGGCTAAACGAATAAAGGTTTAACAAAAAATTTTTTTTTCGATGAATGGTTTGATCAAAAGTTATTTAAAACAGCAAAAAAAATTTAAAATATGTTGAATATTCATGTTGAAACAATTCGTTCAAAAGCTAAATAAAACAAATTATACACTTTTTTTTTTTTGCAAAAAAAGGAAAAGAAGAGGTTTTTAAAGGTGAGGTTAGCATGTCTACGAATTATGTTTGATACCACAATAAAAGCTGGAATCTCTAATTTTAGAATCCAAAAAAAAAAGTGTGCGCAAGTTTGCGCCATTATTTTTGACGATTTTTTTAAATTTTCACATTTCTTCTATTTTGCTCGTATACCTTTATATCGTCATAAACTTTTATGTTTTTTGAATTATTGATTTCAACTGTTATTCACATCACTTTTAACACTTCACAATATTAATACCTGCCTATATGTATTTATAAATTGCAAAAATTCTTAATTATCCAAAATAGTTTTAAGGGAATGTCCCACACATCCCCATAAAATATATTTTTATATACCTGCTCTAAAAAACAAAAATAAGTTAACAAAAAATAAATATAGGTACATAAAAAATACATGGGCACCCAGGTATCAGGCTACCATCCAATTAAGGCATAAAAGCATGCGCTTGAAAATACTTATAAAGGGTTATTGCACCCATTTTTTATCAAAACCGTTTTGTAACTTCGAGAGTCAACATGGAACAAGTTTACACAAGATTACAGCTCTTCCAAATAGTAAAAAAATCTAATGCTGGAACCATGGACGAGAAATTGGAATTTTTTGGTCAGAAAATTGAGCGAAATTTCAAAATGTCAAAGGATGGGGACATATTAGCAGTGTTTGAAAAATTTCAAAAATTGTTTCAAAAGATATTGGCTTTCGGCACAACGAAAAGAGGACCGCTTTTTAAGCACAAACGCTAAATGGCTGGAAGGAACTGTAACAATACCAGTATTTGGCAGTTCGTCTTCAGGGCGACCACGAAAAGAATTTAATGAAGCTAGTGATAGAACAAAGCGGAGAAAAACTGAAGAAGTTCGTCACCAATTAACAACAGAGGAGATCACATTTGCTGCATCCATGAGTCAAAGAGCAGCGGGACATAATGATGCGGCTAAATTAATAATGGCTATAACGAGATCCCCAAGAAAAGCAAGAATTTGCAAGCGATCATTAACAACTTCTGAAGTCAACCCTGTGAATAAACTTTCAGCGGAAGGAGCTTTAGCACTCTTTGTAAATGCAGAGCTCACGAAAAAGCAATATGAAATTTTATACAATGCCAATAAAAATGTGTATCCATGTTACTCGTTACTAAAAAATGCAAAAAAAAAATTGTTATCCCAATGAAGATGCCATAACCGTTACTGAAACATTAGCGGAAGTGAAGCTCCCAGCTCTCCTCGACCATACAGCAACACGTTTATGTATATACCTTGAAGAGGTTTTGCAGCAGTTAGACTATGAAGAGCTAAATTTCTTGGAACTTATAACCAAATGGGGCTGTGACGGATCGCACCAATCATGTTATAAGCAGAAATTCGAAAACGAAGATGTTAGTGACGCTAATATATTCCAAAGCAGTTGTGTACCAATTAAACTAATCACAAATACTAATGGAAAAATTAAAACGATATGGCGAAATCAAACACCATCCTCAACTAGGCTGTGTAGACCAATCCGCATCCGTTTTGTGCAGGAAACAACTGACATCACGAAGCAAGAAATAGGACACATAAATAATCAAATTGAATTTTTAAAGAAAAGCGAAGTACCGTGTAGTGGACAAATTGCACAAATTAAACACACGATGGTAATGACAATGGTCGACGGAAAAGTAATCAATGCTGCAACGGACACAAAATCGACAATGAGGTGTTACATTTGCGGTCAAACTTCGAAAGATTTTCACACGTTGCAGAAGAATGTTCGTCTGAACTGTGATGCCTTGTGTTTTGGACAATCAACTTTACATGCACGCATACGCTTTTTAGAATCGATACTTCATCTCTCATATAAACTGCCAATTAAAAAGTGACAAGCAAGGAGCGATGAAGATAAAGCAATTGTTAAAGAGAGGAAGATATTCATCCAAAAAAGACTTAAAGACGAGATAGGAATACTTGTAGATGTTCCAAAACCAGGATACGGTAGCACTAATGATGGCAACACATCAAGAAGATTTTTTTCGGACCCAGCAAATCACTGGAATAAATGAAGAGTTAATCAACCGCCTGAAAATAATATTGGAGGCAATAACTAGCGGACACCGAATTAATATTGAGAAATTTGAGGAATATGCAGATAAAACTGCCGAAATATATGTGCAACTTTACAACTGGCACCCCATGAGTCCTACGATGCACAAGATTCTTATTCATGGCGGTAGTGTTATAAAGCAAGCAATCTTGCCAATTGGACAATTGTCAGAAGAAGCTGCCGAGGCCAGAAATAAGCACTTACGATCATATCGCACGAATTATTCGAGGAAATTCAGCAGAAGCGATACAAATCGAGATGTCTTGAATAGGTTATTTCTGAGCAGTGACCCTTTTATAAGCTGCAGTACGCAAAGAGAACGGAATAATAAAAAAGCTTTTTCATCAGAAACCATCACGCTTCTTCTTCCTGACACCGAAGATGCAGATAATGAGGATACACATCCGACATAATAATTAGTAAGGAATTTTTATTAGTTTAACTTTTCGTTTATAAAGTACTAAATAATATAAAATAAATATAATAAAGCCTTTTTTCATAAAAAAATACTGTTCTATAAGAGCCTTACAATTTTCAAATTTTTTTTTTTTAATTAGACTGTAAATCATATGTATGTATGTGCAATGTACATACAGTCTGTCAAGAATGTGTTTAAACCTTTAAAATCAACATTTGTTAATTGAGTTTTGCGATTTATACCAACTTTTATTCCTTAGGAATGTGGCTTTTAGAAAAATCTTAAAAATTTAAACTTTTTGGTTCTCAAATTTTTTTTATTGCATTTTGAAAACAAAAAATTTTACGCATTTTGCATGTAAATTTTTTTTTTCGCCATTAAATTTTTAATAACTCCAAAATAGTAATAGATATAAAATAAATGTGTATGGTTAGTTTAAGCAGAATTTTTCGGTGCATCTTCTGATCCTCCTGCTTTTAAAATCGGAGACCACGTTTTCAATTTATGGCAAAATATATAAGGCAACCCAACGATTTAGGGGGTGAAATATGCCACGCCTTTAAAAGAAAATCCTTACGTACTAGAGAAAAACGGAAAACAGATTTGAATTAAGGGCATTAAAATCCATATAGTCCACATACTTTTATTTCTAGGGTAGAGAAAAATTTTTTTGTTGCGCAGTGTACTTTTGTTGCGCAGTGTAATTTTTTCAAAATCTGCCACTATACTTTTTATATCATACTACACCTTAAACTATCAAAAAACTAAAACTTTTAATTCAAAAAACACGTTTAATAATTTTGGCCAGCTTTTCACGCCAAATACTCCTCTGTGCGACGAGACGGATTTTCATTTAGTCTTAATTTCTGGGGGCACTGAAAATCCGTAGATAATGCACGAAAAGTCGTTACAGTCCTTGTGTGGTGCGCTATTCACGGGGGAGGTGTGTTTGGCGGCAATTATTTAGCGGATATCATCTTTCCCACTTAACAGAAAAAAACTGTAAAGGTCCTAATAAAGATTTTCATCCCTCGAAATAATTATTTTTTTATTTAGGAAAAAACAAAATTAAATGATTAATTTCGCGCCACCTTGTATATAGATATTGAAAATCCGCATGCACTTTTAATTTTCTACCGCAGTGTATATTGGGAAGGGGGTATACGTTAAAAAGGATTTATTTTTTGGTAAGGTGGTACAAAAATCCGATTATACAAAGCAGTTAAAAGCTGCAGAACAAAAAAAAAATCTTTAAATATAAAACAAACAACCAACCAGCGTATTACTGTCAGTTGAAATACAATGCAACATTCATTATGACTTTTTTTCGTTGAATTAAATAAATTTAAAAAAATACAAGAATAAAGAAACATAAATTCTTAAGTTTATACGAATTTGAAATGACCTATAAGGGAAACCAACAAAAACATAAAACATCACGGCCTCAAAAGATAAAATAATCTTGTTTAAAACAAAATTAAAGAACTATTTTCAAACGTTTTAACGTTTTATTTTATTCCACAGCTATTTTCCAGAAAATCATTCATACAGAATAATTTATGCTACTTATTACCTTTTCTTAACTTATTTTTCATTCTGTTTTCGGTTTTTGGCACAAAACTACTTAACCAAATGGCAAATAATTCCATTGACATCTTTTGGATTTTAAAACTCTTTAATATTTAATTGTGTAACCGAATTACAAGCCACATGATAAACATATCACATTTATCCTCCTTCTCCTCCTTCATCTCTACCTTTAATGCCATTCCCAAGTAGTAAATTTTCTTCCACACACTCTCACTGACTTACATTTTGATGCGTTTGTCTGCATGTTTGAGTACAAACGAGATGATTTTAAAGGATTCAGTTGAAATAAATACAAGCATTTGCACCATAAGCCGACAGCAAGCACGTTTAATTTCATATTTTATTTTATTTATATTTTTTTTCGGTTGCACATTTTTTACCTTCATATAAATTTAAGAGACATACTTATAATATAATTTTAATAAATGTGTAAATACAGCGGTTAAATTATTGTGGAAAAAATGGCAGAAAGAGAAGAAATAAAGTAGATTTTTTAAATGGAATTAAGAAATCAAGTTATGATATGGTGAAACTGTTAAAAATAGGTGGAGAAAGTTCTATTTTCAAAGGGTCAAAAGTAGTGTTGATATCATGTATATCGTCAGAATAAGGTATCTTGCCAATAACCATTACTCGATCTTGCAAACAAAATTTATTTTTGAAATATTATGATAGACAAATTTCGAATTAACACAAATTATGAGAATTTTTAGCAAAAAACACTTTTTGAGTTACGAAAACTTTTTCATAAAAATTCAATTGGTTTTTAAACAACTAAAAGTGGTGGAACCGAACGCCCTGTAATGTTTCATTATAGTGTAATCAGTGTTCCATTAGCACATTTATGTTCTTTCGTTTCAGCCGTGCTCAGCGTCCTTGTCAACAGATGACTTTGGTTGTCTTGTATTGTTCAGGATGTTATAAATACGAATATGCTACAAAAGCTTAAGAATATAGAATTAAGGCTCAGTTAGCTGAGAGTAACAGTAACGTTGCAAATCATCTGCTTCATTTTATTGGATGTAAAGCAATTATAACGATTATAGTTAGAAAAAGATTGCTCTAACTTTTTCACAGTAAGGTTAACCCGATTTATCCCGGCTTATGAAATAATAATCCGATTGATACGATTGATTCACTGGTTAAGTAAAAATTTTTTTTAATTTTTTGAAATTGAATTTTTTGCGGTATTGACAAAAAAATTTGTAGGTAACGTTATTGAATATTCAGTCAATAACAAAGTGTATTGAGTCAATAAAAAAGTTGATTCCCAAAAATTTATTTTTCAATAAAATGTTTACACGTGATTTGTTAAAATAAATTGTTGGAAATGTTGAATAAATCAAAGAAAATGTTTATCGAATCTTTATTTATTTATGTATTTATTATTAATCGTGTGCTTAGCTCCCAAATTTTATTTATAGATAAAAACACTAAAATTTATTATGGATGGATAAGCTAGGACGCCTTTTTCCAACGACTTTGGCAAAACTAAATATATTATACAAATAAAACTGTAAAGCGAATGAGAATTACTAATGGAAAAGAGTTGTATAAATATTGTATTTACTTGGATTCAAATATTTTTTTATTTAATATGAACAAATATTTAATTATTTCATTATTAAATATGTTTTATTGAGTGCTATTTTGCAAAGTGTAAATGTGCTAAATTTTTTCATTGAGTCAAAGAAAAATTTTGTTAACCTAAAATTTAGTTTTCAACAACCTGTGTTGCTAAAAATTTTCTTGAGATGTTTTTTTATGTGTATGCTTAACGGAATGTGTTCTTTCGCTACTATTCTTTAAGCAAATCCCTTGTTTTTAAATTTTTCCTCAAACACTTTAAATCAACGATCATCACGCTATGCCCCCGGGGGCCGAGCACTTTTCTTGAATTTCACACACACACAACACGAAGGTTAACGAAACAATTGTAAAAAGCCATAATTTAAAAAAACTGGAACAAAGCACATAGTTAATGTCTCAAACGAGTAAATTTATTTTCCTCTCTTTGCACTCACCACTACATACACATTTTTAACTGTCTCTCTTTGTGATGACCGCTGCTTTTAATACAGACAACACTGTGATAGTCGAAAAAATTAACTTCGGTTAATCCTTTTCGAACTATTAGGGGGGAGTCCCCTGAGTGCGAAAGTACATTTGGAAGTGACAGATTGTCTCCAGTTTTTGAGATATACGGATATTTCAAAACCCGGGTTAGTTTATTGAAATTACTAAAAAAAAACCCGAAATTCCCCAAATAATTTTTTTTTTAATATGAGTCGTCGGTTTTGAAACATAATTTTTATACCCACACCACAATAGTGGAGAGGTTATTATGCATTTGTGCTGATGTGTGTAACGCCTTAAAATAGTGGTCCTAGACCCACCTTAAATTATACCAATCTACTCAGAATCACTTTCTGAGTCGAACTGACGATGTCCATGTAACCTTGTGCGCAAAGTACAGGTCGGAATTTTGGAGATAATTTGATAAAATTTGGGACATAGGTTCAAATTGGCACAGGGACCAAGCCTATTGAAAATGGGCGGAATCGTAGGACTACGAGGGAAGATAGGGGGAAATTTCTTCCTCTCAGAAACTACCAAACCGATTTTAATGAAATTTAAAACATAGATAGATCCTTATCTATAGGGACACACTAGCTATACAGTTTTTAAAAAATAGGACCACAAGGGGAGGCAGGGAGCAATTTCTGCCCCTCACAAACTTTCAAACCGATTTTCATGAAGTTTATAAACGTAGATAAATCCATATTTACATGGACACATAAGCATGATGTGTTTTTAAATACTGTGGTGTAGGGTATCATATGGTCGGGCTTGACCAACTATACTTTCTTACTTGTTTTTTTTTTTTGAAAAGGCAGCAGCCAAATTTAAGAATTTCCACCATACCATGGCGGTTTAATAAAATTCTTAAATTTGGCCCCTGCAGCGCCGAGGATGCTGCTAGATGATTAGATTTGCGAACACGTCAACAAAACTTGAACAAAACGCACAGAATTGGTGTTTTTAAACGATGTACGGTCAGATAGCTTGCCGCTGACTGAGGGAGTGCCTCTTCTATTTAAGGTCCACTTTTTATTTTCCTTGTATGCAAATGATTTACCAAAAAAAATTTACTTTAAGTAACCCAGTTCAAAAGATTGCGCCGGGTATATCCTACCTAAAGGACGACTTATGCTAGAAGCACAACTGGGACGAACGACGAATTATTCGCAATGAATATTCGTTAACCGCAAATAGAACACATTGGTGTATATGAAAGTACACACGATCATTGCGTAGACCGAAATTCATCTTGCGTAACGAACTCTGCGATAGGTTTATTTCTATTTCTTACGCAGACGAACGACGAACAAATTGCACTGAAAGAAAAATGCTTCATATATTTAATGAATCATTTTCATAAAAAAACTTTCCTTGGGTAAATGAAAATGTTCATTGTCTAAATGGAATTTCATAGTTATAATGAAGTATTTTCGTTAAAATCGCTTCATTGGATTTCGTAATTACGTTAAAAATTTTCATTGGATATATGAAAACTTAAGTTTGTCCAAGTAAAAAAAAAAATTTTTAATTGGGAACATAAAAAAACAATATAAAACATAACTATATTCATAAATTAATACAAAATTATAGTTTCCTTAAAAAAATGTTTAATTGTTAATTAAAAAATGTAAGATTTAATAATTTCATATATCGAATGTTACATGTATGCCATTAAATTTATGAAATCAAAAAAATTTTTTATAAACGCAACATATTTCAATAAATGCCTTCATAAATTTAAATTTTCATTATGACAATAAAAATGTCATTATAATAATGAAACAAAAACTTTCAATCCACTTTCAATCAACGTTGTTATTGTTATTATGGACAATTTAATCTCATATTTACGCTCTTAATTGAGTAAAAAACATAGTTTTTTAATACAAAAACTACACTGCACCGGTAGACTAGCTGGTAGCGAGCTAGTCTATCAGCACCGAGGTTGAGCGATCGAATCCCGCCAGAGACAGAAAAAAATTAAAAATAAAATAAAGTAAAATAAAAAAAAAGAAAAGAAAAGATAAAAAAAAATAATTAAAAAAAATAAAAATAAAATTATTACTTTATTTAAAGTATTCATCCAATGAATAATATTCATAGATCTAATGTAATGTTTCATTAAATCCTTTTAATGAAACAGGTTTCATCGATCCAACGAAGCGCTGCATAGGTTCCTTTTTAATGCAATTTTTCATGGGATTAATGTCAAAATTCATTGGTATTGCGAAGAAAATTATTTCAGTGCGGCAAGAATTCGTTGCGTAAATTCGTCAAATGAGACACAATAAGTGCGTGTATCTAAATTATTTTTTAATTTATAAAAAGCTATTAATCGGGTGCGTTCTAGAATACGATTCCACTCGAAATAACTTACTTCAGCATTTTTGGTGTTCTGCATTTAATTTGCAAACTTATACCTTATATCACAAAGGGGGATACACCAGAATTTGTTTGGCAAACTACTGAGAAATTGAACTGAGATTTTAACAGTTGGTAGATATGACTACTTTTTATATATTGCGAGGAAAAAGTGAAAATGTGTAAATTTTGAGATGTCATTTAGAGGAACAAGTGCATGTACATTTCACATATTAAAATTGTATTCTTGTATAGTCAGTCAGGCCTGTCACATAAACTAATTCCGATCGAAAGTGGAAGCGATTTCGTATCTTGCTTTATATAAAATTAAATCAATTTTGATCGGAATTGATTTCTGTGTCAAGTCTGAATGTATGGATAGTACCTATTTCAAAGGATAATGACAATAGTTCCTGACCGGTGCCGGTTTCTATTAACTTAGTTTTAGAAAACAAATGTTTGCATGTCGTTGATGTCAGAAAGATGCAGAGATATTTTCTTGTAATTTCGTTTTTGATAGGATAAACTACATACTTTTTGTTTTTTTCACTCTACTTATAACTAGATTTAAATATCGCCCACACACTGGTCTGTTTGAGTATTAGCATATTTCCACAGGAATGCCGTGGCTTAATTCACCTGTGTTTCTATAATATGTTGATTTTCACGAAGCTGACTTGCAGTGTTTGGTTCGGTACGATAAGTTTAGAACTGTTTTGTTCACTGTCCATTGATGACTTTAATTTCTGAAGAACAAGAGCCCTTATATTAATGTTGGCAGTATATTAAGCAGTGTTGCCAAAACTTGGTGACCAAAAATGGCTAAATTTACGGCAAAAATGGCTAAAAATGGGCTAAAAAATGGCTAAAAGCTTTTTTAAATAAAAACACATTAAAATTCAATAACAAAACAGAAATAATTCATTTAAAGTTGTTAACGATAAAATTGTAAGTTCAGATCAATTTGTTAAATAAGAATAAACGTAAATTAATATAAAAATAAATTAATATTAAAGAATTAAATCATCGAAAAATGCGATGTCGTTATTGTTCATCTCATAGGAATCACTCACTCATTAGTTTCAAATAATCATAAGTTTTAAATAATTTGAAGGTAAATCATAATCACGACAGCATTTATCCAACCCTTTGTGTCCAGATCTACAATAAAAAACAAGTAAGAAAGAATAATCGGTTAAACCCGACTTTATGATGTCCTATACCACATTAGAACCTTTGTACCAAATTTCATCAAATAATCTCTAAATTGCGACCTGTACTTTGCGCACAAGGTTTACATGGACTCAGAAAGTGATTCCAAGTCAATCGGTATACGTTAAGGTGGGCTAAGGACCAATATTTTAAGGTGTTACAGACATCAGCACAAACGCATAGTACCCTCTCCGCTATTATGGCGGTGGTATAAATATTGTCTTGTTATGGGAAAAATATTTACCTAATTGATAAAATCGAATTAACGGTTGCTTAATGTAACCTATTTCTCAAATTACTTTCAACGATGTTTACTTGGCTAAGCCCCCTCTCCACTTCAGCATTAGATAATGGAAGTGAGAGCAACTTTATAGTCTATTCCTAAATTTCTAAAACAATTGTTACCGCCTGCATCCCTTTACTGAAATACTTGCAGCCAGAAAGAAACAGCGATGTTTGTGTTGATCCATTTTATAAATTTAATAGTGGAATACCGTTCCTTTATTTTGAAAGATGTTTCAGCGGCATAGTTTATAGCGATTTTTAACATTTGTAAAAGTTGTGATTTAAATTTAAGGCGTTTTAGTTGTGCAAAATGTTTATTTTACTTTTAAACATTTTTATAATAAAATAAACATTATTCTTTTAAAAGAAAAACGGCAAAAAAATTTTATGGCTAAACAAGTTGAAAAATGGCTAAAAATATGGCTAATGGCTAAACTCATTTTTTAATGGCTAAACAGGGTGAAAAATGGCTAAATCTAGCCACTAAATGGCTAAATTGGCAACACTGATATTAAGGGTACTAATAGATAAATACGTTAAACAACAACGTTACCTTGGAAAACTGCATAAGCATACCTACAGACGTATGTACGCACAAAAGATAAAGTTTTATTGTGTATCTATGCCCATAATTTATCGATTTAATTAAGATTAAAATAAAAATTGCCAAAATATTGATAAAAATAAAAGAATCGATTTTAAAAGCCCAATAATCGATTTCAGTATAAAATCGCATACGTAAATACGATTGCAAAAAGTCGATTTTTTTCACCACAAAATCGATTTTCGATTGGAATCGAAATCGATTTACCATTTCCTAGTTTAATCATGTTTCCTCTGTCGTCAATAATCGGTATGGAGTCTACCTTGAAGGTCTACTAAACATTATCACTCTTACTTTTTTACAAGAAGTTATAAACAGTAGAACACCCAAATATATATTCAACAAAATAGTTTCCCAATAGCCACAAAGCCATAATATTGTAATACCTCGACATAATTGCCTAGTAGCTGAGGGGCAGTTTTGAAAACACGCCGCACATCTCTGGAACAATCTTCCATAAAGTCAACAACTAAACAGCAATGCTAATAGTTTCAAAACATTTTTATTAAATTTTTTTTTTTTTTAATTTTTTAATTTTAATTTATAATATTTAATTGTTATTTAATTATTTTATACATCAATATTGTTATAGTTACTTGTATTAAGTACAATAAACATAAGACTCAGTCTTGTTGTACAGGAAATTGAGTCAATTAATAAATAAATAAATAGTTTGTGTTTGCTAGAAATGAAAAATATATTGGATTGCTGTAATGATTTAATTGTTTAATTTAAATTACTACAAACACGATTTCCTCAAGCGATAATCGAATTTTCTCATTATTTCAAATTGTTGTACATCCCGGTAAATTTAACAAATCAATTTTGCATTAAAGTAATTGACATACAAGCAAATATACATTAAAATTAATAGATATTTGAGCGTTTCTCCTGCGACAATATTTATTTTCTAAATAAGATGTAGCAGTAATGTTTATTACATGTAGAACATTTTTGGGACTAGAATGTCCTGTGATCCTTTTAAGCTTAGCAAATTATCTAGAAAAGCTTTTTTATGAAAGGTATATAAAAGCCTTTAGTGGTAGTCATAAATCGGATTTGGAAAATGTTTGTGAGTAGGTCTATTTCTAAATTAACCTAAATTCTTTTCAAAGTTATTTTTGGGAATACAAAATTAATTATTAATAAAATTTCTGTATGACGTGCTAAGTTCCCAAATTTTTTTTTAAGTGACACGTTTACGGAAACGAAATTCAAGAGAACCCAGTGTTAACTCCTACAAAAATATAAAGATGTTTTTTTTAATTTCACGTCTACGAGGACATATGAGAGTAACGGTTCATAATATAAATGAGTATCATTCAAAGGAAATATATTTTTCGATATTGTACCTCTAACAAAACTATTGTTAATGAACTATGTACAATCATATTAGGGTAACTTTAAGAAATCAGAGCAAGTTAAACTCTCTTTTCTGTTTAAAATGTGTTTAAAGCCACAAATGTATAAATGTGTAAACATATAAACCATTTTTCAGGTGGCGTTGAAAGTACAGCTTTTTTTTCGTATTTAGAGAGAGGAATATCAAAAGTTGCTCGTTTTTTTTTTTTTTTTTGTCATATCGACCAATGGAATGTTGTGTTTTTGGTGTTGTAGTTACGCCACCATCTTAACATAAATTCGTTTTGATATAAACCATCTCTAAACGTATAAAATTCGGTGTTTAAACTACCAATACAAACCATATGAATTTGACAACAATCTAATTTACCACCGTTGAGTTTAAACTGCATATAAACTTTAGTTGAGTTCAACTGAACCAGCGTTTCAGCCATTAGTGATTTAGTTCGTCATATATAAGGAAGCTTTATTAAAGTTTCTTGTGACCATGTAAAAAATATTATTACATGTTTACCACAAATAATTCCAACGATATTCATTTACAATTCATTTTCATCCTTTGTGCGAATTAAAAAGCTTGTTTAAAATTTTATCAGATTATCTTTAAAATCGTGACGTGTACTGTGCGTAAAAGGTTTACTTAGCCAGACAAGGCAAAACTACAACACCGCCTTTTTTTTCTCTGTTAATCTCACACCTGCAGTGTGACCAGATCTTAAGATTTTTTACAGCTAAAGCAGGCATTATACATGGCCTAAAAATGCTAAACATTATTTTAAGCAAGTTTGAGTTCTATATTTGTCTGTGCCGAATTTTGACACCCTCCACCGATGGTTAGAATATTTCCAGAGTTGGCTTTATGTGGGATCTATGGTAAATAAAGGAACGATCTTAACAAAATTTTGTGGTTTGTTGTCTATATAGAACGAATTTGTGCAAAATCGTATACACGGAAAAAATTATTTACTAAGTCACCAAACAATTATGCTTAAGCCAAGAAACATTATCCACATATTCCACATTTTCATACTAAGCCGATTTTGCTGGATTTCAATCCAAAACTGCTTAGAACTATAAACAATTTGACACCAATGTTATTCTTTTCTTTAAGTCTTGCAAAAGTGAGCGTGATATCGACAGACGGATGGATAGGAAAATTGCCTTAGGATTATTATTGAAACTTGCCGATAGTTGAAAGTAGAATTTTTATATTTTTTTTGGAACCGTTGATTTAAACTTTTTCATTTAGTTTTTAACAGATTTTGGACGAATTTAAGAAACTTTTGTGGGAAATTTTCTACCTTTTTGACGGTGTTTGGTAACACTGCTAACATTTAACTCTATTCTCACTTATAAGATATTTTGACGTATGTGTTTGCTGATCTCTGGTCGAAAGCAAGTATTCCAACAAATATAATAATAGTCACCTCAGTCATGATGCTGGAAAGCTTAAAATACTTTTCTGTAAAATAGAGTATACAGAAAGAAAACATCTGAATAAATTTAAGTTTTTTTTCACTTTATTTTAGTACGAGTACGGATAACACCAAAAAGTACTTAAGACAATCGTGCATACACGTGAGTTTGTAAAAGTTTGTTGTAGAATCAACAACAACAACACTACAAGAAGAAAAACATAAATTTGTTTCATGTTTAAAAAGTAATATAAGAGGCAAAAATTCGCGAATTCTATTTGCTAAACTTATTTAGTTGCATACAGCAAATTTTCAATGTAGAATGATTACAAAAGCCATATCGAGCATGCTGCTTATGTCTTAAAATTGTGAGTTCTTCTGTTAACGAAGGGGCGAACAAAACAAATCGTCGGAAAACCTACTTACTAACTTCCTTTCAGTAAATTTTACAGGAGAGACAAAAAACTTTTTATATTTCATATGTGCAGCTTGAGAGAAAAATCAAAAATATAGTTGGCTTAACACACTTCAATACACAAATTGAAGAAAAACTATATGCTGGTCGAAGAAGCGTATCTTTTTCTACCACACCCCATCAAAATCTCATTTTACTTAAAAATCGGATTTAGCAGGTTTGCATACTAAGCCGATGAAATTTTAAATAAACATATGTGTGAACGGGTACGTTAACAACTTTATATTACACTTATCTTAGAGAACCAGAGAGAGAGGTTCTCTAAGATAAGTGTTTAGGTAAGAAACACAATATCTCAATTTCGGATTACGTAATGCTTGGATTTGGTTTGAAACCAACTTAGAAATTCTTGAATGAAGCGCAATGTTCGAGATTAACTTTTATCTCACTTCAATCAATCCTGTTTTCGGATTATTTTATGTACGGGGCACTTAAATAGTACGTCTTTGAATCAAGCATTCTGTCCTTGATTAAAGAGAATCCGTACTTACCGTACTATTGACAACGCCTCAGCTTGATTTAAGAACTGGTGTTTTAATTTTTCTTTTCAGGGAGTTTAGTTTAAAATGAAGGAATTTTCAAAATTAACGAAATGTTTCGTTTTCAGGGATAATAATTAAGAAACGATCCGACTAAGATTTAAATTTATAAAAAGTGTATATATCAATAAAATTGTCTACAAACTTTTAAGACTACTCTCGCTTACAAGTGTAGTGCAAAAGGTAAAAAAAACTTTCGTTATTCTTTATTTATTTTCGTTTGTTTGTTTTTATGTATTTTTCGTGTTTCTATTTGTTTTAAAGACAGTTATTACGATGTGTATGTGTGGGTATTAAAACGTTCCAGCGGGAAAAAGAAGAAGTACGGATGCCTTCTAGAAGGCCTCTGTACTCCTTCTTTTGGATATACAAGGCCTGGTCGCTCCATTCCATACTCACATCTTTTTTACACACGTTGTCATTGCGGAGAAGGCCTTCCGCTCTCGCTTCTTTAGCAGGTACATGAGAATGGTAACGGGATCAAAAAATAATTGTTTTGCTTTTGCTTGTGCAAAAAAACAATACAAAAAATGTTACTCCTTCTCTACTCCCTTCACATAGAAGCGAGTTTGGAAGGTGTATCTTATCTTTTACACCAAAGAGCCGAGGCCTTCTATGAGTCATTCATTGGCAGTTAGATAAGAATAGTAATTTAATCAAAACAATTTTTAAGCAGATCTTTTAAAAGGCCTGAAGTAAGAAGGTCTTCTGAGTTTTACCGCTGGGGTATTGTTACCAGCAATTCTGTGATTGTGGTGGTGCATACACATAACATTCAGACAGGTGGAAAGTATATATGTAAAAAGATTTGTCATTACGTTCGTAATTTCTAAAATATTTTTCCTCGATGCCAAAAAAGTATACATATTACGGATACTTTACAGATAAGCTAAAAACAAAAATATTCTATTCTTTTATCGCAAGCAGTTTAAAAATTTTTGCTTTGGAAATTTAGCGCAATCGCTTCGTAAACGACTGGGATGTGAGCAAAACATATACCTCAAATATTTACCCACAATACTTACCAGTTTATCTCCTTACACACTTTGCAAAACATTTCAAACAATTTTTGATTGAAAATGTTCACAACGCAAGGAAGAGGGATTTACAAAAACAGCCCCCTAAATCTTTTAAAGTTCCTATTTAATTGAAGGATTTTATTATTGCGCTTTAACTTTTGGTAAGCTCAGTAGAGTATTGGTATACAAATTAACAATAGATGTACATAAGGGACCCTTTTTACTCAAAAAATTAAGGATTTGGCGCAATAGCTTCTACACCATGTAAACTAAAAGGACGACATTTCATAAAGACATTGTTTTGGTGCATAAGGTATACAGAGTTCGTACTAAGCCAGTCTATTTTTTTCTAGAAGCCCCATTCAAATGTCCAAATTATTGTACGATTGTGGTCGAACGAATAAATCTAGGTTCATCATCGTTCGGTTAGAATATTTTTTATATTAAAAATTATCCAAATTGCCATATTACATATTACGGTACAACAGTTTTGGACGAAAATGGCCAGGAAAGAAGAACTAGAATGTTGAAATTTTTGTTAAAATTTTGCTTTTAGACATACATTTGTCTGTCTTATTTGGTTATAGTAGTGGCTCCAATACTTTTATTTATTATTTATTTCAATAAGTTCCAATTAAAATGTCCTTAGAAATAAAAACTTTTTAAATTATTCGTTCTTATTTTATTAACTGACATATTTTTCATACAAAAAAGGTCTAAAAATTGTTAAAAAGCCTTAAGGCCCAACTATTATATGCTTAAGTTGGCTTAAGCAATTGTGCGAATACATGTGATTCATATGTGTCGAACCATATTGAACTTAAGATAACTTTTTGGTTAACTTTATGAAATTGGCATTTGCTTAAGCAAGGTGCGAAACAGATCGCACTTTCCGTACGGAACAAAATATTTTTTGATTTTATTTATGTTTTTTTAAATGTTTTTTTTTAAATTTTTTTGTTAATTTGTGACAGTAGCTTAAGCCAGCTTATGCATATTATAGTTGGGCCTTTATTTTTTATTACCTACACATAGGTTTTTCCTACACTGATAGAAAAGGTGTCATAACGCTGATGAATTTTTATGTTAGTGCTATGACAAGTGTCTTCGTTTTTGACCCCATGATACTTTTTTATCAAATCACTTGGCCAAATTATGTCATCAATGGTATGACACATTGGCATCACAGAAATTACGAATTGGAGTCAGTTTAATATAAAATGTCATCAATGCGATGACTCAACAACATCGGGGAAAATACTCACTGACATTTGTATTGAAATTGAGTCAATGGAATTGACGTAAGTCAATGTGAGGGAATATTATCATTTACTTACCCGTTATACATGTTGATTTCACTTTTATTGTTTTCGGCCCTTTTCCCGCAATGGTTTTTGCAATAATTCTACATTGACAATTTGATTTATTTAGGTAAATAGTTAAAGTAAATAGAATTCGGGAATTTTTGCTTCTTGTTTGACTTTTTAAACATGAAAATATTGTTAATAACGCGCAAAATGTGGCATTGAATTGATGTCTTCGTAGTCATAGCATAGAACGCATTAAACATTAAACAATTTTATGATGACGTTCGTCATTGGATTGATGTCTCATTGATGCCATTTGTAATTGCATTGATGTTACAATTCTGATGTTAGGGCATCATGGTATTATGATTCGATTTAAAAAATAAAGCATATCTTTTAATATCAAAATTTTTATCTTACTATGGCAAAGGGTAAAAAAGATTCGCCCAAGCCTAATAAAGCATTCTTACTTATTTTTGTTCAAATTCTTTTGTAGCCAATATGATGCTCATATATGTATAACAGTTACATTGAAAGAGAATACATATTGAGATAAATTATTTATACTAGAGCGTGAGTGTTTAAAAGAAAAGGGGAAAAAACTTGCAGTGTGAGAGTTGTGACATCAGAAATTAATCTTGTACAAGAGGTAAGAAAAAAAGTTGTATCCTTTCATGAGGAGATGTAAACAAAAGAATGAAAAAAATTATAAATTATAAAAAAACACAATATAAAAACAGACAACAATAAAAAAAAGACTGTATTATATCAGTTTCAGGAAAATAATGTGTAATGTTTACAATATGTATAATACAAAATATGTAGACACCTCGACATACTCAATATAAATTTGTACAATATCTTTGTGTGTGTGTGTGTGTGTGTGTTGTATTATAAAAATATTTGTACAATTTATACTTTCTATACGATATTTTAAGTATCCTGCAGACACACAAATACAAACAAATAGCAGCACGCATACATATGTGTACTTTAGAAATCTTATACAACATTAAAGAATCCATAATCATATACACTTAAAAAAAACATCGAAAGAAAACTTATTGCTTAGTATAATTTATAAAACAAATTGCAAAAACTTCTAACCGGAGTTCGAAAAATCTGTACACTAACGTAGTGTCTTCTTTGAAATCACAAACTCTAAAACTTCTTTTAGTGTTTGTGAATTTGTACACAGAGAAAATATGGTGCACAACGACTTTGAGCTGATGAATACGAATACTAAGGTAACGTACCGATCTTATTTTAGCGTACATGTTGTGTTTTTTTAGTATACGCATTCTGTATTTCTTAGTGAACGCCCTGTGAACTTTGTGTTGTGCTGACCATACGTTTGCTACATTAAGGTTTTTTCATTATTAATATTGCTTGTGAAAGAGGTTGCATGCAGATACAGAATGCGAGCTCTAACAGTACACTACGCTTACGCTTAAACAAGAACGGTACATAATTTCAGTATTTGTGTACTCTCTTTTTATTTTTGTTCCGTATTTCGTTTGTGTACAAATTCACAAACACAAAAATTTTTCATTTATTATAGCATGTATATGGGTAATTCCCAAGTGTTGAACGTGACAGTCGTATGCATCAAAAATGCAATAACTTTTTAAACAACAAATATTTTTACGTTCTATTAACCCTTAAATTGTAGCACTAATAAAGCACTGTTTTCTATGCTAAAGTTTATGGAGGCCGCGATTCTAGGTCAAAGATTATGGCAAAAGAAGTAGCGGTTCGAGCGTGAAAAAGGTAACTCTGACGCCGCAGCTGCAAACTTTATTTCCTATCCAAACAGAAACACAAATTGGTTAAAGTATAAAATGTATGTGAGCTCTCACCTATCACAGTGCATTCCCCTAAAAAATTCATCTGTTGTGCGATTCACTAACTTTTAACGATCCGACAATCGTAATATTTGTCGACATTTATATTCGCTTGCAGTAACGAAAGTGTGATTCTGTAATTTTTTTTAACGATAGTACACAGCTGTTTTTTTTTTGTAACATCTCTGTCTACAAAATGTTAAAATAAAAACATATGAAATTGTTCTTAACCCCCCTTGTTACACATATTTTTTCATTTAAAATGCACTGAAAAAGGTCTGGCCAGACTCATAAGTAAGACGAAGGGTTAATTTGTGGTTTTATATTTTTTTTTTTTTTGTGAATTTTACATTTAGAATTTTATTTTTGTTCTTAATTTGCTTTCTTTTTGCAAATTTTAAATTTATTATTTTGTTTTTGTTCATACATATACATATGAATATATCTTTGTATGTATGTAAGCTATTTTAAACATAAAAAACATTTTATCGATAAAATAAACACAAACTAAATTATTGTCGCTAAGATAACGACAAAAAAATTGCTTAAAGTAACAGCTGACTTTAAACGACAGCGAATATCGTTAAAAATTTTACAGAATAGCATATTCGATAAATTTTCGTTATACTTATTTTAACGATACGATTATCGTTATAAAAGTTAGTGAATCGCACTACTGACATCCAAATAGCTGTCGACCAATTTACAGAAGTCTTGGATTCTGCAGCAAGAAATGCAACCCCCATCAAGCGGACAATTAAACGTGCTCCCTACAATACATCGACGGATATAGAGACCCTTATCAGAGAAAAAAGGAAGTTAAGAAGACAATGGCAAAACAGTCGTTCCCCAACCACCAAGGGCCAACTACAATTATGCCAGACAGCTCTTCGCAACAAATTGAGACAGAACCACGAGTCTGCAATAGAAGGCTATCTAAACAGCCTAGATGCCACAAAAAACTCCAATTACAGCTTATGGAAGGCTGTACGGCATCTGAAATGCCCTATAACCCAAAAATCTCCATTAAGACTGGAAAGCCGCACTTGGGCCAAAAACACACATGAAAAATTAAACGCTTTCGCGGGCCACCTTGAGAAAGTTTTCACGCCACATGATGCACATACTTTTTCCTGTCGTCCAATCATTCCTGATAAGGTAAACCATCCAATAAAATTTAACATTACTCAAGTAAAATCTGCAATAGAAAAAGTGAATATCAGAAAATCTCCCGGACCTGACCGCATCACAGGGTCAATGATAAGAAACTTACCATCGTCTGCTTCTAGAATCTTGCTGCTCAAGATGCAGCAGGAAAAGAGTCTAGCCAGGTTGCGTCATACAGACCGATAAGCTTATTATCAATCCTATCGAAGCTTTTCGAAAAAATAATCGTTTTAAGTATAACTCCTCATCTTAATGAACACGACATCATCCCGAATCACCAGCTCGGATTCAGAGCGAAACATGGTACAATAGAACAAGTGCATAGAATTGTCACCCTTATTAGATCGGCGTTTGAGAAAAATCAATACTGCTCAGCCCTGTTTATAGACATTTCCCAAGCATTTGACAAAGTTTGGCATGATGGGCTACTCATCAAAATAACACGAATGCTTCCTCAAAACACTCACAAACTTCTGGAGAACTATCTAACAGGCAGAACATTCATAGTAAGGTCGCAAGATAAATACTCCCCCCTCAAGAAAATTACTGCTGGTATCCCCCAAGGCAGCATATTAGGACCGCTTCTATATATAATATACACAGCGGATATGCCAACAAACCTGATCACGCATACCTCTTCATTTGCAGACGACACAGCATTTATTAGCGTTAACCATGACCCAAAAGTCGCATCGCAAAATCTGCAGTCCCACATCAATGAACTAGAGGCCTGGCTTTTATTAAACGTTGGGCGAAGGAATTCCAGGATACTTTCGTCACTAAACAACTTTACACATCTCTCGTTAGACCAATCTTGGAATACGGCTCGATTGTATGGGATCCACATTATATGGTTCATAGTGATCATATTGAATCCATTCAAAAACAATTCTTGCTTTTTTGCCTGAGAGATACATATCGAGGATATGATAATCTCCCCTCATATTCTACAAGATTATCTTTAATACGTTTGCCAACACTGAAAAGTCGCAGAGTTATGCTAAATGTCTCATTTGTAATTAACTTAATAAATGGAAAAGTATGCTCGAATTTTTTATTAAGTAGTTTATCATTTAACATTCCACGACGTACGGTACGGTACTATAATCCCTTATTTATAAAAACTTTCCGAACTAACTATGCTATGGCAGACCCATTTAGAAAACTGTGTTGTTGCTTCAATGAAATGTTTGAATTTATTGATTTTTCTCTGGATTTAAATATTGTTAAACGTAATATTATACTTAAGTTAAATACTCATTTGTATTAGGCTGTAAGGATTTATCCATAGACCTAATTATATATTAAATAAATAAATAAATAAATAAATAAATAAATGTTAACCCGGCTAAATGTGCTCACTTAACTTTCACGCTCAGAAGACAAACGTGCCGAGCTGTAAAAATAAATAACATCACTGTTCCGGTTGAAAACCATGTTAAGTAGTTAAAGCAGCTCAACTACATTGGCTTTTCGGTCGAAACTCAAACTTGTCCTTAGACAACAAAATTCTTTTATACAAGTCCATCATAAAACCAATATGGACATATGGCATCCAATTATGGGGTACTGCATGCGCATCTAACAACCAAAAGCTTCAAAGAAGACAGTCTAGAATATTACGACAAATTGTCTGCGCCCCATGGTATATACGTAATGATATTATCCACAGAGATCTCAACGTCCCCACTATCCAGGAGGAAATTAAAAAATATTCAATTAGCTACATCGATAAACTAATGGCTCATCCTAACTACCTCGCTCGGGGTCGGCTTCAGTTCGAAGGTCACCAGAGGCTAAAAAGAACCGATATAGAAGACATTTTTAAAATTTGAATACAGCATACAGTTAGTGGTTACATTGGTAACAACTAATAAACAACAAGTAGAATTAAGATTTGAATACATATTGTAAATTTCGATAAGAAAGATTCAATAATAAAAATAAATTAATTAAAAAAGTTACCGCACCAAACGCGATGAAGTTTTGAATTTAAATTTGTATCCTAAAGCTCGATTCACCCATGCGTTCCGAACAAAATTTTTGTCCGGACAAAATTTTTTTTATATTGAGTTTGACGTTTTACTTTTGAGAGAGAGAGCAATGAATTTGATCGGAACGTTTTTTCTTGAATTGGTTTAATTTTAATTCTTGTGCCGAACAAAATGAACTGAGATGCCACTTTTTTTCAATTTGTACATAAAAGTTGAATTGAGCTGCCACATAATAAATTTTTCGTTTTGTTCTGAATAATTAAAAAAAAAAATAAACAAAAATGGATGTTAAAGAAAATATTGCCCTGAAACTTATTGAGGAAATAAAAAATCCAGGAATCTATTGGAATTGGTCGTAAGTAAATTTTAAATTGTAAATTTTAATATTTTTTTAACATAATGTTTACCAATTATTGTAGGAAGTGAATGTTAATTATTTATAAACGATTCCACGTCATGAAAGCGCATCTCAGGAACAAGTGTGTGGAAAACACCGTTTGTTCTTCTTTACTGTAATATTTTTCTAACAACTATTCTTTTTACTTTCAACCTTTTTTGATAAATTTGTTTTGCTAGTAAATGGGTTTTATGTAGGGTATTCATTTAACCGGGCTTTTGATTTAATCGGTTAATCGCTCGATTAATTAACCGGGGGTTTTGTTTAATCGGTTAATAATCGGTTAGTTTTGTAATTGATCGGTTAACCGATTAATAAAGTGTTTTTTTATAAATTATGTAATAACAATTAATAAAAATGTAAAATTATTTATTATTTGCAGTTTAGTAGTAAAAAAACAATAACATAACAATACGTGAACTAAAACGAGCAAAAAAAAATAATTCATAACTCTGTAATACATATTTTTTAATTAATACATATTCGGCCACTTTCTGTAAATTGAAATCGATGGAGATTTTAAGTTAAAATTTTTTTCAATGAACGTAGCTTTTCCTGATTTCAAAAGTAAAGATATGTGGTCCTCAAAGTATGAGGTAATGAAAAAGAAATAATTTTGTCAATTTTAAACACAGGATAGAATTAAAAACTTTTTTATTTTCAAATTTACGTGATTTCGATTTCCAGAACAAGGCCGGTTATGTATTTATTAAAAAATAAACTTTGAGATCATGTTATTAGTAATTTAAATAGTTTACGAAGATCTTATAAAATAATCTTTTAGATAAATAATTTGGTTAAAATGTATTGGATTTAAGCGACTCCTTTCTTTAGTTGTGATAAATTTTGACTTTGAAAAATTTCTTTTACTTATCGTTGATGTTGGAAAAATCGAAAGCAACCCATAATGCAGAATATCTAAATTCTCAGTCTTTTTTCTGGATTTCTCTAAGCATATAAAATCTTCCATTATACCATTTAAATCCTGTTTTATTTTTTAAAATTGTTAACAATTCTAATTGTTTGGATTAATTCTGTTGTTGCGTTCCTATCGTAAGTTTCTTCTCATCCTGACAAAAGTCAGCACCGAACATTTTGCAAAAAAGTTCGTTTCCGAATTCCTTAATTTCTGTTTGTGTACTGTATTTTAAAAATGTATTTATAGAAGGAAATATATTGCATATACAAAAATAATTCTGAACACAACTATTTTGGTGCAGTTTTGGAGAATTTTTGTACAGATAAAGTTGTAAAATTGTTAATGGTTGCACTGTATAATGTATTTTAAAAAGCGAGTTGCTTTGTAACCGACGTTTTGGAACTCACCCATTGTTTAAAACACAAAAAAAATATGGTTTAATACTACAAAAAATTATAATTTTTGTTACAACGGTTAATCGACTGAAATAAACCTTTAATCGTTAATCAAAAAAGGCCAATTTTAAATTAATCGATAAGTTAATCGAATAGAAATTAATCGGTTAACCGATTAACGGCTAACCGAATGAATACCCTAGTTTTATGCAATTCAATTAAAAAGAATAAAATTAATTTTCTTCTTTCTTCCATTTTCACACACTTTTATAAAAAAAAAAACTAATAGTTTGCTAACTGTGCTGCCACTTTGTATAATCGTTTACATCTGTAAACCATATGGTAGCTTTGAATCGTTCTGCAGAACACTCTCTGTAAAAAAATTAATGTCCGGTCAAAAATATTGTTCGGAATTAACATTTAATAACAGACTTTTAAGTATTTTCTAATAATTTCATGAATATAACCATAAATTACCATTTGTACGGAAGAAAGCCGCAAACTAAATCGTGTATGACTCTTTTTCGCAGTTTTTTAATAAACTAAATTTTAATGTCAAATGACAGATGTTGTGATAGATGAGTTGTTTGGCGGATATATTAAACAGTGATAATTTTTAGAGAAAAAATACCTTTGCATGAAAGTTACACAAGATACATTTCCATTATGTAAATCAACTTGCACTTTAAACTTAAAATTTATTTCATTGAACCCAAAAAAATAGTTTTACATTTTTGTTAAACAGCTACATATGTACTTCATTAATATATTTAAAATGCATATCGATACCTTCCCATAAGAATGTATTAAGCGACACTTTATTCGAAAATGACTTCTTGATGTGGAACAAAACTACAATTTAAGCGCCATATTTTGGCCTGGGTTTCGCTGCTCTACCATGGATGCAAAGGAAACTAGAGAGAAAATAAAATTATATCAACCGTCAAGTTTTCTCACTGGAATAATGTTGCACCCTGTAATTTTTATTATCCGCCAAAGAAATTATGCTAAGCCACATTTTTAAATATGTTTTGTATTCTAAAAATCGCTTTCCAAATATGTTCCTTTCAATAAAATACACAAATAAATAACTAAATGAGACGTTTTTTTTTCGTTTCCTACACAATGTTAGAAATGTCGCTTAATACATTCATATGGGAAGGTATCGATATATCTACCCAGCGGTAAATATTGAAAGGACCGCAAGTGGAAGGCTTTTTGAAGGCCTCTATACTTCTATCTAAAAGATTCGCTTCGCATGATATCCTGCCTTTAGAAGTATGCCTTCTAGAAGGTATAAACTTCTTTTTAAAAGACCTTCTGAAATATTCAGTACACATTCGCTACTCCCTTCTTTGAGAAGGGAGAAAGGAAGGTGTTCAGTTTTATTTACTTTTTATTTTTAGTGACCTTCCTTACTCCCTTCTTTGGGAAGGGATCGAAGTTGTTTTTAAAGGAAGTGTGGAAGGCCTTGCGCCCAACGACAACCTGTGTAAAAAATAAATAAGTATGGAATGCGGCGAGAAGAGCTTCTGACTGTTTGTGACTGCTAAATAAGGCCTTCTATTAGGCCTCTTTACTCATTCTAGTTACCGCTGGGTATATATATAAAATGAAAAATGTTTGTGTGTTTGTGTGTTTGTTTGTTTGTTTGTTTGTTGGCTTATAGACTCCGAAACTACTGAACCGATTTTCCTGAAATTTTTACAGTAACATCACGTGAGCCCTAAAAATAAAAAAGGCTACTTATTTTTTCGATAGGGGCAGGGGAATTGGTATCCCCCATAGGACGCCAATATTAATTATCGCATATATTAAGATCCGCTGCACGCATTATGCAGAACTTTTGGTAGTAAGATCTTCTGAGCCCCAAAATTAAAATAAAATAGCAGCGGGGGAAGTGGAATCCCCCATAGGACCCCAATGTTTAACATCGCATATCTAAAGAACTGTAATAGTGAGAATGTTCAAACTTTCTAGAAGTCACTCTTATGGTATACAACACTTTTGAAAATAACAATAAAGCGGGTAGGCGCAGGGGGGGAAATACCTCCCATAGGATGCATATATTAAATATCGCTCAACTGAAGAATTATTAAAGGGAGAGTCTTCAAAAGTGGTTAAAGCTATTATTATAGTAAACTATAAATTTCAATATACAAATGGGCGGGGTAGACGGGGGAGGAGCAGTACCCCTCATATATAGAAATATTAATAAGAGCCACTGCACGCATTTTGTTGAACTTTTGGTAGTAGGATCTTCTTAGTCCCAAAATGGAAATAAAATAGCAGCAGGGAAATGTTAGCCCCCATAGGACGCCAATGTTTAATATCGCAAATCTTAAGAACTGTTATAGTAAGAATGTTCAAACTTTATAGAAGTCACTCTTATGGTATACTACACTATTGAAAATAAAAATAAAGCGGGTAGGCGCAGGGGGTAAATACCTCCCATAGGATGCATATATTAAATATAGCCCATATGAAGAACTATTAAAGGGAGAGTCTTCAAACGTGGTTAAAGCTACTATTACGGCAAACTTTAAATTTCAATTAAAAATGGGCAGGGTAGACAGAGGAGGAGCAGTACTCCTCATAGAAAGAAATATTAATAAGAGCCGCTGCACGCATTTTGCTGTACTTTTGGTAGTAGGATCTTTTGAGCCCCAAAATTGAAATAAAATAGCAGCGGGGAAATGTTAGCCCCCATAGGACGCCAATGTTTAATATCGCAAATCTTAAGAACTGTTATAGTAAGAATGCTCAAACTTTGTAAAAGTCAATCTTATGGTATACTACACTTTTGAAAATAAAAATAAAGCGGGTAGGCGCAGGAGGAAAATACCTCCCATAGGATGCATATATTAAATATCGCTCAACTGAAGAATTATTAAAGGGAGAGTCTTCAAAAGTGGTTAAAGCTATTATTATAGTAAACTATAAATTTCAATATACAAATAGGCGGGGTAGACGGGGGAGGAGCAGTACCCCTCATATATAGAAATATTAATAAGAGCCACTGCACGCATTTTGTTGAACTTTTGGTAGTAGGATCTTCTGAGCCCCAAAATGGAAATAAAATAGCAGCAGGGAAATGTTAGCCCCCATAGGTCGCCAATGTTTAATATCGCAAATCTTAGAAACTGTTATAGTAAGAATGTTCAAACTTTATAGAAGTCACTCTTATGGTATACTACACTATTGAAAACAAAAATAAAGCGGGTAGGCGCAGGGGGTAAATACCTCCCATAGGATGCATATATAAAATATAGCCCATATGAAGAACTATTAAAGGGAGAGTCTTCAAACGTGGTTAAAGCTACTATTACGGCAAACTTTAAATTTCAATTAAAAATGGGCGGGGTAGACAGAGGAGGAGCAGTACCCATCATAGATAGAAATATTAATAAGAGCCGCTGCACGCATTTTGCTGTACTTTTGGTAGTAGGATCTTTTGAGCCCCAAAATTGAAATAAAATAGCAGCGGGGAAATGTTAGCCCCCATAGGACGCCAATGTTTAATATCGCAAATCTTAAGAACTGTTATAGTAAGAATGTTCAAACTTTGTAAAAGTCAATCTTATGGTATACTACACTTTTGAAAATAAAAATAAAGCGGGTAGGCGCAGGGTGGAAATGTCCCCATAGGATGCATATATTAAATATCTCTCATTTGAAGAAGTGGTTAAAGCAGTGTAGCGAAGCGCAGCGGGTAAAGCTAGTAGCATGTATAAACAATTAATGTACCATAAACAATTTTTTTGAGGAGCTTTAGAAATGGCATTTGGTGCGGGAACTTTTTTTGCCAAAATTCCTAAAAAAATATTTATTTTTTTATCACTACTAAATTGCTCATCGCGTGGTGGAACGAAATTCCGCAATAAAATTTTCTTAAAAACTTAGAAAAACTTTGTTTTAATATGAGCAGTCGTTTTCGAAATATAATTTTTTTAAATTTATAAAAAATTGTAAAATGCAGCTAGGCTTCTAATTTTTTGCAGACATATAAAAAACGAAGCTATTAACAAAACAAGTCATTCATGATTAGCAACTCTTGATTTTATTCACAAAAGTCGAAAAATTTTAATTAATTTAAGATTTTCATAACACGCAATATTTGTATGGGAGCCTCCCTAAAAAGTGGTGATAAGGGGCAAGTATGTATCCATAAAATGTTAAGGACAAAAGACTAATGGAGGTCGGTCATACATTTTATTCCCCTATGGGCGATTCCTTGGCAGTTATTGGGATTTTTCTTCAATATATTTCTAATCTGTATTGATTATTTTTTATGGGAGCACCCTTAAGAAATGGAGAAAGCGGGTAGGTATCTTAGAAATAAATAATCGAGATGAAAAATAAAGTAGGGTTGGTCATACATTTTACCTATCTAGGGCGTCCTAGGCTCTGCAGCAGCCAAATTTAAGAATAAAGGAAATTTTATTGCGGAATTTGTTTTTTTGTTTTTTTAATAAACTAAACTGTTTTTGAGTTACTCGAATATATTTTGTGCAACCTCCTCCATTTTCAAAATAACGGTATATCTCGAAAACAAGAGCTAACCTAAAAAAATCGGTGGGCACCATTGGATTCAGCGTACCCGAATTATGCTAAAACGCCATGTGCCCGGCTTGTCTAAAAAAAATGTATCAATTTCGAGCACAGTGCTATTTATTTGCCGTGCAGATACATATACAAAGGCTTTGGCCTTAGAACTAAGATTAAGACGAAAAGACAATTGATCCACAAGTAAATGGTTAATCCCAGATAAAACTGAATCTAGCTCCTTTAAAAAACCAAATATTAAATGTTTTAAAATTTAATGCTACTAAATTTAGTTGGATTTGTTAAATATTTATTATTTGTTTAATATTTCTGTGAAAAAAATTTGCTCAGTGTGGCAAATGTATTGCGGTATCAAACAAGTTCAACAATCCTTTTAAATTCCCAGTCAACATACAGATTTCAAGCGAAAATTCGTCATTATTCTAAATCTTCTAAAATGGTGTTATTTTTTGTTTTACAGTGAAACTCGAGCAATATGGATATTTTCCCGGTTGATTGATAACAAGTTTAAGTTTTTTTTATGTTTTTTATAAAAAAAAAAACAAATATTGTTGCATGTATTGATCGTTTATAAAATAACAAAATTACTCAAGGACTTTATATAAATAATAAGTAACGTACTTAAATATGCTTAAACAACATGAGGAAAAAAACAAATTTTGCGGCAACAGTGAATAATACATGCTTTCAGTACAATGAGAGGGAATCCTTCTTCTTCGTTTTATTAATTTTTTTCTTTTTTTTTTTTTTGATTATTCAAAACTCAACGAATTTAAATTAAATACGAAAAAATGTAAATTCAATCTAAAAAATTTTTTTATTACCCAGACAATTGATATTGTCGGTTAATCGAATCACGGATAATCGCGGCCCCACTGTACTTATAAAATACCACTATGAAAATACTTAATGATCTGGCCTTTTTTTCATTATTTATTTATTGAATCTTCATATATTAAATATGAACTAACAATAATTAATTAAATCGTATCCTAATATTTTATTTTATGTACTGCCAGAGCCAGACAAAAGTTTTCTTCATCACGGGTTCTGTTCACATATTAAGTGTTTATCGCTCATCTAATTGGGTAAGTGCTGCAGTGTCTCTTCTTCTTAAGCGAGTGTTGCCGCCATGATTTAAAATTGTTCGAGCTAGTGGAGTTGGGTGTTGTTCAAGCCTTTTTAAATATTTGACTGCATATTTTGTAATCATAGTTTTTACTGATGGCACATTGAGATCCTTATGAATGTTTGAGTTTTTAACGTACCAGGGAGCGGCTGTAATTATTCGAAGAAGTTTATGTTGGCGCCTTTGAATTTTTTCGATATAAGATGCCGAGGCAGTCCCCCATTGTTGAATACCGTAGCACCAGATAGGCTTTAAGATGGAGTTGTAAAATAGAAGCTTGCAGTCGAGACTAAGGACAGAATTTCTTCCAATAAGCCAATGAATTTGAATGGCTTTTAGTTTCATTTGAGTTAATTTTGCCTCTATATGGCATTTCCACGTTAATCGCCGATCCAGATGTATACCGAGATATTTTACATGCGAATGTTGAGGAATTGTTTGATTATTAATTGTAATAGGGGGGCAAGGTGAATGTTATATGTACACATTTTTGCTCCTTGACCATTGTCCTCCATTGTCTTAACCATATTTCGAGTTTAAATACAGTCAAATCCCGATAATTCGTACCCCGATAAATCGTAATTCCCGATAATTCGTAATAAACTGTCGGTCCCTTAAAAAAATCTCATTAATTCGTAAAATGTCCATACATTTTGGTCCCCTCGCTAATTCGTAATTTTTTTTTCAAATAAAATCTTCTTTACCTCTTATAAATCGTAATTGCTTGCTAACTACCACTTATAATTCGTACTTAAAACAACAAAAACATGGAAATAATGATTTTTTACTTACGCTACTTTTTTTTGCGTGGGTTTTTGCTTTTGCTTGTGTGTGGGTTTATTTTCTTAAGATCAGTTTGATACATGAATAATTTTTATATACAGTAGAATCCCGATAATTCGTAATCGCAAGGGACCGGCCATTTCTTACGAATTATAGGGGTTTTCGATTTAGCGGGGTTTCGATTTAACGGGGTTAAAATAAAATAAATACGAATAAACGGGGTTTTTCAATTTATTTACTAAAACGATAAAAAAAAAACATAAAAAACAATTGTTAAAAATAAAATATATAAAAATTATACATAAAAATTATGCATGTTACAAACTGATCTTAAGAAAATAAATCCACACACAAGCAAAAACCCACACAAAAATAAAAAAATGGTAAGCAAAAAAGCATTCTTTCCACGTTTTTGTTGTTTTTATTACGAATTATAAGTGGTAGTTAGCAAACAATTACGATTTATAAGAGGTAAAGAAGATTTTATTTGAAAAAAAAATTACGAATTATCGAGGGGACCAAAATGTATGGAAATTTTACGAATTATCGAGATTTTTTCAAGGGACCGACAGTTTATTACGAATTATCGGGAATTACGATTTATCGGGGTACGAATTATCGGGATTTGACTGTATTTTATTTTTAACAATTGTTTTTTTATGTTTTTTTGATCGTTTAAGTAAATAAATTTAAAAACCCCGTTAATTCGTATTTATTTTATTTTAACCCCGTTAAATCGAAACCCCGCTAAATCGAAAACCCCTATAATTCGTAAGAAATGGCCGGTCCATTGCGATTACGAAATATCGGGATTCTACTGTATATGATGCTGTAAGTAACGAGATGCTTCATAACGGGTTTCGTGGACGCTTAGAAAACCTGTATCATCAGCAAATGTTGAAGTTTGGGTGTAGTTGTTTGTTGGCATGTCCGAAGTATAAATTAAGTATAATGGAGGGCCCAGGATGCTGCCTTGTGGGACTCCAGCGCCAATTGGCTGAGGTGCACTTAGGAAATTTCCTTCTTTAATAATAAATTCACGACCGACTTAGTAGTTTTCTAACAGATTCTGTGTGTTTGCTGGTAAATTTTGTTTCAATTTATGTAATAATTCTTCATACCAGACTTTATCGAAAGCTTGCGAAACATCGATGAAGAGTGCTGAGCAAAATTTTTTTTCTTCAAATGTTTTTCTTATGACATTTACTATTCGATGAGTCTGTTCGATTGTGCTGTGTTTTCTTCTAAATCCGAACTGATGGTTTGGAAAACATCTATTTTTATTTAAAATCTGTGTTAATTTTGAAACTTATAATTTCTCAAACAGCTTTGACATATTTGATAATAAGCTAATAGGCCTATATGACTCAACTTTTGTATGATCTTTACCTGGCTTTGGTATCATGGTAACTAAGAAAACCTTCCATTTTTGAGGACAGTATTCAAGGCGTAAAATAGCATTAAAAATAAAAAGAATAATTTTCTTTGCTATGCGAGGTAGCTCTAAAAGCATTTTATTACTGAGCTTATCAATACCAGGTGCCTTCTTAGTGTTGAGGTCACAAATAGCCTTTTCGATTTCTCTCGTCTCAAATCTGAGGGGCATATCTGCTCTAGCAGCAACAGGTAGAAACTCGACCGCAATATCGTGGCCTTTTATTTGAATTCTATTTTATCGACAAAATTACATTCTCAATAACTAAATTAATGTTTACTGGGAATAACTGAGTACATATGTATATGTTAATATTTAACCCTTCTGCACTCCTTGGGTCAATTTGACCCAATTTTGGTTTTCAAACGCAAAATTTGTCCCCTTAAATATAAGATATGGACGTGAAACTTCAAATTATCCATTACAGGGACAAAAATAATAAATTTAAATGAAAATAATAAAATTTTAGTTTTTCCTTCCCCCTCCAAAAAACACGATTTACACACATTTAATATCCTTTGGGTCAATATGACCCAACATGCGATATTGCAAGTTTAATTCCACTTTAAAAATTTGTTTTCTATTGAATTGAGTTCATCTTCATTCAGAATCATCGATCAATAATTTTTTCGGTCAAATAATCAATAGAATCGCTTTTGTTTTTATTACACTTAAATATGAAATGCTGTTAACATTTTATTGTTGGGCCATATTGACCCAAAGGATCATAGGAAGGGCACATATCCAAGGGATGCAGAAGGGTTAAGTATTGGTGATGTCTTGTGTGTGTGTCTTTTCTTACGTACGTTTACAATAGCAATGCAAAAATATATATTTTTATTTTATTATTTGTTGCGGATTTTTGTATGTATGTGTATTAGGGTGGCCGTTATTTTTTTCGTATTTTCACTTGGCAAATCCTTCAGATTGATTCCAAATTAGAAGAAAACAAGTTAGAGTGCTAATTTCGGCTGTGCCGAATCTTTGATACCCTCCACCGACAGTTCGAATGTTTAAGGAGTAATAACTGTATGATGTTATTATTATCTTAAACTGTGACGATTTGTTATTAATTATGGTTTTAGGCGACTAAACTGTTTTCCGGCAGCAGGGTTTATATGGGGCCTGGGGTAAATTATGGACAGATCATCACGAAATTTCACAGCGTCCTTTCTAGTCCTTTAAAACTGTGACGTTCCAATTTCTGTTATGATAGCATTATTAATTATGGTTTAAGGTGTACTAAACTGTTTTCCGGGAGTAGGGTTTCTATGGGGCCTGGGGTAAAATATGTACCGATCTTCACGAAATTTCACAGTATCATTTATAGTCCTATAAAAATGTTATGTTTGCATTATTTTTTACGGTTTTAGGCGAACTAAACTGTTTTCCGGTAGTAGGGTTTATATGGGGCCTAAGGTACGAAATTTCACAATAATATTTCTAGTCATAAAAAACTGTGATGTACCAAATTTTGTTACACTAGCGTTATTGTTTACGGTTTAAGGCGTACTAAACTGTTTTCCGGGAGTAGTGTTTATATGGGGCTTAGGGTAAACTATGGACGGATCTTCACGAAATTTAACAGCGTAATTTCCAGTCAAATAAAACAAATTTTTGCAAAATCTTATCTCATTCCGTGCCTTTTTCCAGCATTTATGTTATTTTTTGTAACAAAATTATCATTTTTTTAGGTGGTGGTTCCACATTTTGATTCATAGCGCTGGTCCTACTGATCCGATTTTGCTGGATTTCAAATTAGGATAACTACAACCAATTTGGCACCAAGTTTGTTAATTTATTTTCAGTTGTTCGAAAGTGAGAATGTTTTCAACAGACGGACAGACAGACGGACATGGCTAAATCGGCCCAGAATATATATACTTTATAGGGTCTGAGATGAATAATAAAAAAGTTTCACACGAAATGACAAACTTAATATACCCTCTTAACTAGACTGGTCGCATCTTGTATGGCATTTTTTTTTAAATTTAATTGTTTGCGCTGCTTAAAATATGAGGTTTGGTGTAAGAAATCATGATCTAATTTTTCAGGTCAATCCGACGGTGCCTAGCCGTGCCGGGTGGGGCCCAAAGTTCCCCATATTATAAAAAAAAACATATTTTCTATCAGATCTTTATAGTTATACGAGTTGAAAAGCCGAAAATCAAAAATATGGCTTCGTTGCGATCTTCCGCGCAGAAAGTACTACAAGTGTGTCAAATTTCAGCTTCCTATGTCATCAGATGGCTTCAGAAAGTTGCAGAAAGGTTAGGACATACATGCAAACATCCTGGCATACTAAGAAATTATATATTAAGGAGGTTGCACAACATACGTATATTCGCGTAACTCAAAAACGTTTTAGCTTATTGAAAAACTAAAAAAAAAACGAAATTTACTTTAAGAAAGGTGAAACGTTTTTCTTATATGCGCAGTCGTTTTAGAAACATAATTTTTTTTCTGGAAAAAAAAATTATTTTTTTATAAAAATTTCGGAATTTTTGTTTTTAAAAATTCATAAAAAATTGAAAAATGCAGCTATGCTTCTAATTTTATACAGTCATATAAAAAACGACATTGCAAACAAAACACGCTATAAATGATTAAAATATGTTAACAACTTTTGATTTTATGTATATACAAAAAACGAAAAATTTATATGGCGGTTTAATAAAATTCTTAATTTATTATCAAAAAGTAATTTCAATTTTTGGGAATACAAAATTTTAATTTCAAAAGATTTTGTTATTCGTGCTTAATTCCCAGTTTTTATTCTTGATAAAAACACTTGAAATTTATTGTTGATAGGATAAGCTATTCCTATGCATTTCACTGGTTGCTTAGGCCAGATCATCAGGAAACTTCATCCAGAAAAATTTTAGAAAAACTAAAGATATTAAACCAAATAAAACTGTTAAACGTATAAGACTTATAGCAACAGTTTTACTTGTAACAATATCAAAGCTTTAACAAAACACATCAACAATAAAAAAGTGGGTTTATCTCATCTTACATTCCCCACTACAATTAGTTGAAATTCTCTCAACATTAATTGTAGTTGTAAGTAGGTTAAGAAAAACAAAATAAAAAACAAACAACAACTTACAAAAGATGTTGTCAATTAAGTGTTGCTATAAGTCTTATACGTTTAACAGTTTTATTTGGTTTAATATCTTTAGTTTTTCTAAAATCTTTATGGATGAAGTTTCCTGATGATCTGGCCTAAGCAACCAGTGAAATGCATAGGAATAGCTTATCCCATCAACAATAAATTTCAAGTGTTTTTATCAAGAATAAAAACTGGGAATTAAGCACGAATAACAAAATTTTTTGAAATTCTTAATTTAATTAAAATTTTTCGTCTTTTGTGAATACATAAAATCAAAAGTTGTTACCAGATTGTCGCATGCAATAAGACATTAGGATTTTGAAATCATTAGTTTAAAAACAATAACTTGAAAAGAGCAAAATTTAACAAAATCATAAAATTTATAATGAAGTTTGAAGTTTTGTCCACTATAACTCTGCCTTTTAATGACTCATCTCTTCAAACGACCCATGGTTATTTAAGAAATTTTATAACCTCTTAATGAAAAGAAAGAAAAACATAGTCCGTTCAAAATTGTTGAAGATATTTGCATTTCAGTCACATCATCTTTTTTAAAAACACAAATAACGGTTATTTAGGAATATCTGAAAAACCGTTATACTTTTGACAATTCTGACTTCATATTCGGATTCAGGGGAAAGTTTTTAAAAAAGATTAGCTGTCAGATTCATTTGGTCACGACTTTGTTGAAAATTTGTCACGTATTGTAATCACCAGGCAAAGAATGCGAAGATATGTGAAAATTTCGGTTTGATTTTTTAATTTGGGTTAATTCTGGATTCAATATTCATGTTAAAGTAAACTAATACAGAGCAACATTGCTCATAAGATACAGCCCTAGAATATTTGTGAATAAGGTTTTTCTCGAAAATAAATATTACGAAAGTTATCATAAATTAAAGCGACCCATAGGGAGAAAAATAGCATTTTAGCAAACTTTGCGGGCTCAAGGCACGCCCAATAACTATGCAAACGATCTAAAATTTGCTATATATTTTTTTCTTCTAATTTGGAATCAATTTAAGGGATTTGCCAAGTGAAAATACGAAAAAAATTTGGCTACACTAATGTTTATGCTTAAGTACGTGTATATTATATTTTATTGAATGTGTTTTGTTTTATTCACACACAAATTGTATGTTTTTAGTGTCTGTCCATATAGAAATGGCAGAAAAGAAGATAGAGGACACAAACAAGGACAGATATTTTGCTTATTAAATTTAACATAAAACATTCCAAAAGAATTTAAGAAGCATAAGGTTTGCAGAGTTTTTCCCTTTTTTATTTTCTGAAATCGTTATATTATTTCAAACTTCTTGGTTGTTGATTTGTGGCTTTTTCTATGGATAAATAAATTTCGTTGCTTTCATTAGGGTTTTTATCAAATTGAATAAAACGAGGGGTTTATTGATTTCTATACACAAGTACATTTCCTTAGTTGTATAGTAAGAAAACTCCTTGGGCGGCAAAGAACTTCCTTAAGGATACATAGATTTTTGTTGCCAAATAAATAAGTTTTTTTTTGTGATTTAGTAGTAAAAAATATTTGTAGATGTTTTTTTTATAGAGGAGGGGAAATACATAGTTATGTTATATAGAAAGTTATTTCAAATATTAAGTAGTTTTCCTAAATATAATTTGTGTAATGATGATAATTATCGTTAAGTTTGTATTTTTAAGCCACAAATTTGCGCAACATTTCTGTTGAATATCAAATTTCCGCATAATTTTAAATATTTTTTTTTTTGAAATTTTAAAAAGATTTGCAGAAAAATTTAACAGCTGATTTGCCCAAAATGTCTAAATTTGTTAAAAAAAATCTCTCAAAATTTTTGTAAGTTAAAATATTAGTAATTGCTTTAAATATGAAATTTGCGCAAAACTTTATACAAGCAAAAACTTAACGAAAATTTCTTACAAAACGTAAATTTGCGCAAAAATTTCTTCCTACAAGCAGATTTGCCTAAAATTTGATTTGAAAAAATTTTCAAGCAACGAATTTGCGCAACATTTTTTTGAATATCAAATTTCCGCATAATTTTTAATAAATAGCAAATTTGCACAAAATTTTCTATGAACAGCTTAATTGCACAAAACTCATTATGAACTTTAATTTTTTTAATGAATAGTATATTTTGTAAAACAGCGTCTTTAACTTGCGTAAATTTTGATATTTATAATTGCTGTAAATATCAAAGTTGCACAAATTTTTATATTTATTAGCAGTTATTGTAAATTTCTTACAAACAAACAATTTTCTCAAAGTTTTCTATAAATAGCCAATTTGTGCAATGCTTCTTATAACATGCAGATTTGCCTAAAATTTGATTTGAAAAAATTTTCAAGCAACGAATTTGTGCAATATTTGTTTTGAATAACAAATTTCTGCATAATTTTTAATAAATAGAAAATTTTTACAAAATTTTCTATGAACAACTAATTTGCGCAACACTCCTTATTAAAGGTGAATTTTTTTATGAATGTTCATTTAAGAGATAAAAAATTCCAGATTTGCCTAAAATTTTATTGAAAAAAATGTTCAAAGCAGCAAATTTCGATTACCAAATTTTATTATAATTTTGTTGAACAGAAAAATGTACACAAAATTTGCTATGAAAAGCAAATATGTATGTGCAAATATGTATGTCAAAAAAAAAAAAAAAAAAAAATTTAATTTTTGATTAACGAAAAATTTGTACAAAATTTTTAGTCAATAGCAAATTTGCGCAAAATTAATAAAGTTTTTTTATGAGTAGTCAATTTGCACAAAATAACATTTCCGATGCAAATTGGCGCAAAATTTCCGATGAACGGCAAATTTGCGCAAAAATTCCTATGTTTAATAACAGAGTGCGCCAAAATTCGGGTCATCGCCTCCAGCCTCAATACTTGCAACGCGAAATGAAACTAGAGTATTGGTAGAGCATGTCTGCCAAAGGATTTAGAAAAGTTAGCTCGGGATCCCGAAATATCAGCCTCTAATGTTTTTGAATTTTTTGAAAAGGCGTTTGGTATAAGTCAAAAAAAAATATATTTAATGTACTTCTGAGCTAAAATTGTATTGAGTAGAATTGTATGGCGATTCTTTGCTTACAATATATAAACCCTCTAACACTCATTTTAAGAGGTAATTTTTGTTTTTTTGTAAAGCTTCCACACTAAAGTATACTAAAACGGTACTTAAGAGGGTTAAAACGTTCGACGAATATTTTTTGCATTAAATTTTACAAGTAGTGCGATTCACTAACTTTCGTTAAAATAAATATAACGAAAATTTATCGAATATGCTATTCAGTAAATTTTTTTACGTCGTTTAAAGTCAGCTGTTACTTTAAGCAATTTTTTTGTCGTTATTTTAGCGACAATAATTTAGGTTGTGTTTATTTAATCGATAAAATGTTTTTTATGTTTAAAATAGCCTACATACATATGTACAAAGATATTTTCACATGTATATGTATGAACAAAAACAAAATTCTAAATGTAAAATTCACAAAAAAAAAATATAAAAACCAAAAATAACCCTTCGTCTTACTCATGAGTCTGGCCAGACCTTTTGCAATGTATTTTGAATGAAAAACATGTGTAACACGGGGGGTTAAGAGCAATTTCATTTGTTTTTATTTTATTCTGTTTTGGGCTTTTCGTTTTTTTTTTAACATTTTTAAGACAGAGATGTTACAAAAAAAAAGTTACAGAATCACACTATCGTTACTGCAAGCGAATATATGTGTCGATAAATATAACGATTGTCGGTTCGTTAAAAGTTAGTGAATCGCACCACAGGGGTCTTCTGAGACCAGAAAATCGTGCAATGTATGTAAAACGGATATAAGTTAAAAACTTCTTTTGTAAAGCAAACTTGAGCAAAATGTACTCTTAACACCAACATTTGAGAAAAATGTTTAATATATCGAGCCCTTACCGCAAAAATAGCTTAATCAACATCATTTTGAATTTTCGTTTTTTTAATAAATGAATTTGGTGGCATCTTGCATCATCTCCAAAAATGTCATAGTCACATAAGATACTAAACTTCTTTTCGCTTATAGTCTACTACTATAGTTGCACAACTTTTGTGGCATGTAAGCGAATTTGGATTGTAACCGATTTTTTTGATAAGCCATTTGTGTAATCCACATTTTGGACCATATACAAATTAATCTCTTCAATAAAACCACTCTTTTTAAACAAGAGAACACAGAAAAAATTCTCCAACATTTTTCATTAATTGAAGCATTAATCAAAAATAAAATCAGTTTTAATTAAAAATTTAATCAAGTGAATTAAAAGTTGAATCAAGTGAATTAAACGTTTAATCAATTAAATTAGACGCTTAATTGTTACTATTAATTTGTTTACTGGTGCAAATTTAATTAATTTTTTAATTAATATCACAATCTTTTTTAATTGAAATCTATTTTTTTCTGTGAAAAGTTTATTTAAAACAAACCCAAATATTGACTTAATTAAAATAAATATTTAAAACAAAACTCGTTTTTATTAATTAATTCAAACGCTTCATAAGCCGTATTTAAATATGAGATTAATTTTAATTCTTTGGATGACGAAATCAAACTTAACATAAATATCCAATCATTGGTTCTTTATGATATATAAATTGCCACTGAAAGTGAAAATTTTTGCATTAAAAATTATATGTGAAATGTGGCTTTTAAAGGTAAATGGAATACAAGCGAAATGGACCTTAGAACAAATAATTTGTATGAAATTCGAAAAAATCTGCAAGTAAATATGACATTTTTGGCATAAATCCATTTTTGGCCTTTAAGCGGAATGGACTATAAGCGGAAAGCACTGTATTACGATTTTATAGCAAAAGCAATTTTAGCTTAAGCGCCAACCTTCATACAAAAAAACCTTCTCCTGTAGAATTACGTTTTTTCCTCATCAGCTTTGTTTGCGGTAAGGGCTCTATATATCCCATAACTAAACATTTTTCATTATTTTCACTGACAACAATATAAAACTTTTAAATACTGCTTAGGTTAGGTTTAATTAAAAAGAGGATGCTATAAAACATCATATGTTGTACGCTTTTTTACATAGAAACTTTGGTGAATGAATCACCTTAAAAGCGGAATTATCCTTCGGTTATTATTAAACTCAGCCTTTTACTAGATGTTATTCCTTTAAACTTTTTAAAAAACGATTCGAAGGGCTGAAATATACGATATAACACCGCTTCCAAGGTATTTGATATTAATTTCGCCAAAGTCTTGTCAATGGCCGTCTTACTTTAGCATACTTCATGCAATTCTTATGTGTTTAACTTCTATTAAAAAAACCTATTTCAATTTAAAATTAAAAATTTTCGCACTTAAACGGTAAACATTTAATATTCTTCTCGTATCTCATAATAATCTGTAATAATTTTGTCTACCACGTTTACTATAAATCAAAATAGCATTATTAAAGGGGAAACTATTTTAATGGGGAAAACAACTTTTTTTGTAACTTAAAACTTTTGTCCTTCGGCTGATAAAAAAACGAACAAAGTAAAATCCATTATGCACCGGATTTTATATAACTTTCCTTTTAAAACCTTAAATATAATAGCCCTATTCACAATCTTGTGGAAATAGTCTTGCATCGTAGCATGTGCAAAATCGTATACTTAAGGAGTTCAGTATTAGGCTTGCAACAGAGCAAATGCAAAATATCTTAGCAGTTTAATGAAATCTAACGGAAACTCTGTGTATTTTTTTTGATTTAACAAAAGAGCTTAGATATTTTGCATTTGCAATTTTGTAAGACTAATACTAAACTCCACTAGTATATTTTAACTCTACACCAGTGATGTCAAAAATGTAAATTGTGGTTGTAGTGCTTTATATTAGTATTAGTGAATAATATAATAATAATAAATAAAAAAATAAGTAAGCATCTGCCACATGTGCACTCGTCGCTTGATAATCACAAAGCATACAGAGATGAAAAAAGTGACGTATGAAAAATGCCAAAATCATTTGCGAGGGCAGCTTTCAAAGAAAGAGAAAGAAAACGATTTTTGTTAGTGATGTGGCAACGTGTAAAAACAGGACACTACTATCATTGCAATTTGCATAATCAAAACAAAAAACGCAAAAAGGGCAGCTTACGAAGAAAAAGACAGAAAAAACACAATATTTTCTGTCTCGTGACGCCTCTGTGTTGATAATCGACGAATGAATTGTGTACTCTCGTGGACTGTAAGAGGTAAGAATGTGTGTGATTTTTGAGCCAGCACAATTGTGCTATGAAATTGAATGAATTTGACATTAATGCTCTACACCAATCAAATATACAGGAAAACATTCGTTAATCTTTTCTTAATATGTAACACTTAAAACCAATAGTTTATACTTCCAAGACTAGATCAAACACTTAATTTCAAACCGACAGCTGACACTCAGTGAACAAGTTATCAATCAGCTGTGAATTGCATTCTAAACAAAGCAAAGTGGTTATTCAGAACTGCTGCAAATTTAAATGCAGAAGATGGTGAATACGGCTAATGTTTATCATTGCTAAATGCAATATATATGTACGTATTTTAAACCACCCAAAAAAAGAGTTACATATTAAAATACATATAAATCTGATACATCATATCATAATAATATTATTTTACACTCCGGTTAAATACACACTCATGTTAAAAAAATGTTTAGTTTTTTACTGAAAAAATCTAACATCCCAATAGAATCAAAAACCAAAAACACAGTTTTTGGAATGGAGAAATGAAATCGAGCTGCAAATATTACACACATGCACATACATACATACTTCACCATTTGAAACCTCAAGGGCATTTATTTTATATAAAATAAATTTTAATATATATTTTTTTTTTCTTTAATGCAATGATATGGGTACCGTTTTTTTTTATTAAAATAAGAAAAAAAGCAAATAATGTAAAATTGTTGAAACAAATATAAAACTAAGCTAAATGTTTGTTTTTTTTTTCAAACCGTTTCAAGGAAAATTGTGCAAAAAGGAAATATTTTGTTGAACAGCAGTAAAATGAAAATATTTGTGAGATATACTTTCTTTCAAATCCAAATTGTTTGTTGCTTTTTGTTTTTAGAATTTTTTTTTCCCGTAAAACTCTTACAAAAACAAGTATGTACTCTTTCTAACATTCATACACTTGAATGTATGCAAGTACTTCTAACATGTATTCAAGTAGAGAAGTACTCGTGTGATGATGTACTTTTTGCAGCATTTCAACAATCACACATACACTAAAAAACACTCATAAAAACAACAACAATTGTATTACCACCTTTATACTTATGATATAACGTAAAAAAAAAATGTATATAATAAAACATAATTCTTAAAGAATCAGCAAATGGTGGTCGAGTGGAATGTGCCCTGAAAAAAAGCATTAAGCAAAATTTCAAATACTTTGCTGTTAATAGAAAATTTGACCAACTTTTTATATTAAAACTATTAGAGCAAGAGTTAGTTCGTTTGAAATGGCATTAGCACAAAGCATACAGAGATTAAAAAAGTGACGTATTTAAAATGCCCAAATCATTTGCGAGGGCAGCTTTCGAAGAAAGAGAAAGAAAACGTTTTTTGGCAGTGAAGTGGTAATGTGTAAAAACAGGCCGCCACTATCAACACGAATTGCGTAATCAAAACAAAAAATGCAAAACGGGCAGCTTTCGAAGAAAAAGACAGAAAAAACACAATATTTTCTGTCTCTTGACGCCTCTGTGTGCTCTGTGGTCATTAGTATTCATGTGGCACACGTAGACCTAATGACCCACTATGACACCATTAAATTGCGCTAAACAGAGCCCCCATCGTAGTAAAAACCGAACTTCTGACGGAGTTTAAGATACACTCCAGGCTAACGCCAGAGATATCATGCAATCTGTCAAAGGTGGCGGATATCGTTTCGGCAAGTCGCCTGCCAGTGCTAGTGAAATAGAAGGTATTCTAGGTCCTCCTTTTCATTTTCGTCATCGAAGCTGCGGAAGTACCCATAGTAACCTGCTCCCAAACTCTGCACGTAGCAGTGTCCCGTGACAACCGATACCAAAAGGGATACGCCCAGTTTGATCTTCGGCAGTATAAATATGAATCGCCCGACATCCGTGTGGGGCCACAATTGCCTGACAATCATGCAACGAATGTTTGAGGCCCAGCTCTCATAAGCAATATCGATAACAATGGTGAACAGTCATTTGCGGCTTGGAACTTTATTGCAAATTTAAGATCGCTAATTTTAAATCTCTAATTTTCTCTATCAGCTCGACTTTTCGAAATATACCGTTATATATCGATATGTCAAGCTGCACAATTTTTGATTTTGTTCACAATTTACTGAATTGTTAAAATCAATAATAACAAAAACAAACAAAGTTCAATTTTGTTCCAACAAACACATTAAAAAATGGGTGTTTTTATGGAAATCGTGAATCAATTCAGTTTTCTCCGTAAATTGTAAACAAAATCAAAAGTTGTGCATCGATCGCAATTAAATAAACCTCATTTCATTCGAAATATTAAGTGTTTTTATTTTATTTTTTTTACTAATTTTTAAATTTTTTTTTCTTTAATTTTTATTTTTTCAAAACTTTAACGATATGTTTAAAACTACGGGGCAAATTTGAGAACAATGTGAGCACGGTTTAATGATAATATGGATTTTTTTTTAACTGAATACGGTGACCCGTTTTTAAATTATTCTAATATATGTAGTGAGAGTGCCTTAATTTTGAACATGACGGTGTATCTCTAAAAGTATAGCTGATGGGAAAAAATGGAGATTAGATTTGAAATCAGCGACCTCCAATTTGTAAAAATTTGCAATAAAGTTCAAGGCCGCACAAAACATGTTCAATTTCGTTCCCTTGTGTAATCGATCACCATAGTTAAAGTTAAGTTAAGGAGAGCAGGGGCACCTTCATGTTTCCAAATTTAGTGAGACCGTAAGGTAATGCCAAATCTAGTAAGCTTATCTGACCTTATGTTCCCCAGTCAATGCCTGTGCCCTGGTACCCATATGAGCTTGATATCAAACTGTTCAGCCCCTTTGTTTTGAGATGAGTGGCAGTAAGGAACAGTTCTCGTTCTCAGGAAGAGGGAATCTAAGACCATAAATCAGTGTTAACATCCACTGAAATCGTCGAAACACCAGATAGTCTGAGCCAGTCTACAGCTGCATTGATGGCTTGTGTCTCCGCCTGGAAAACGCCACAGTGATCTGAAAGCCTTCGCGACAAATTGAGGTTGCGATCCCTTGAGTGAAATCCTAACATCACTCTTTCACCTGACTTAGAACACCGTTTTTTCCAAAGATTAACTAAAATTTCCTATTAAAAAAATTTTAATTTTTCTATAAGTGGAAAACTTTTTTACAATATTTTTTTCTAATAAGTACGTCGAAATTTTTTTTATTTTTTTTTTTAAATTATTGCTGATTTTTGAAACAACAAAACTTCGTACAAAGTTCTTGAAGTATGTTTAGCAACCATAATCACCAATTTGAATTTGTAATTGTACTGTAGAGTACAATTGTTATAAAAAAAAACGCAAGAAAATAATGGAAAACTTTCTAAAGATGAAAAAGAATAATAAAACGCACCATCATAAATTCATGTTGTGAAGAAAATACAACAAAAAAGGAATAATACATAAACGGTTTCATCTTGCGAACGATGCTGCTGCATAGATATTACACATGGGAACAACAAAGTTTTAAATTGGAAAATGTTTCAAGCCTTTATAAGCAGTAGTAATAATGTAATAAAAGACGCAAGGTAAAAGCATCACCCTGAACTATTTTCAACGAAGACAAAAGTTGTGAACTGGCATTAGAAAACTATTACTTTGGTGATTTAAGCTTTTATCCTTTTATTTTTCTTCTTGAAATATGAAAGAAATGTGGCGTCAATGAATGAAGATTTAGGTGGTGAAAAACATGTTCTTAATAGTACTTTTTTCATCTTATAAGAAAAGACATTTTATCTTCATTTAAAAGAAATTAGTACAATTACTAGACAGAATTTTGTCCTTTACGGTTTACACAAAATTTCCTGTGAAGATCAGTTTTGGTTAAAATTTCATATTTAGAGCAGATTTGTGTACAGTTTTTTTTGAAGATGATAGTTGGATGAAATTTTCTTTGATGAGAAAATATGGATAAAATTACAAAGAAAATTTGAGCAAAATTTCTTTTAAAAAGTAAATACAAACGTAATTTGTTTTAAAAGTAAATCTGCGAAAAAAATTTGCTTTCACGAGTTATTTTGCACACATTTTTCATTAACGAGAATATTTCTGAAAAATATCCAATTAAGAGTTAATTTTGCAAAAAAAAAAAGTGAATTTGACCGACATTATCTACAGACAGTGTTGGACAAAATACATGGTTAGCGGTATTACGAATACAAAATACTTTCAGGTTATGTATTTAAAAAACAAAATACTTCCATTTGTTGTACGTTATTCTAATACAAAATACTTCCACGTCATGTAATGGGTGATTTCTTTAAGAGATATAGGGAAGTTAAAAAAACACATACAATTCAGAAAAATGCATGAACTCTTTATTTGAATCGATGGAACGGTTCATATAGTTTAATGTTTGAAGATTATTTCATGCAAATGTTTATCCGCTTAGCCCAATTTTGGCATACTCTTTCCAACATTTCGGCCGGTATCTCATGAATAAATGCTTCAATGTTGTCTTCCAATACGTCAATTGAAGCGGGCATGATGTGTGCATAGACATGAGCTTTAACATAGCCCCACAAAAAATAGTCTAAGGCCGAGGCCACGCAATGAGCGGCTAAGCGTCAAGCGGCTGAGCGATGAGCGTCAAAAAATTAAAACATATGAAATACTACTGAAGTGGCCACGAAATGAGCGGCATGTGAGCGAAATTTTTGAGCGGCTAAGCGGCGTCGCTCAGGAATAAAACTTGTTCTAATTTTTAGTTGTTTTCTGAGCGTCAAAAAATAAACATGGCAAAAGTGAATATGGAGCTTATAATTTCATCCGTACAAAGCCGACCGAATTATGGCAAGACAGATTACCAAATTTTAAAATTAAAAATATGACCGAGAAATTATTTTTTTGTTTTGTCAATTTGGTGTTAACTTTTTGCAACAGCAAATCAAAGGATTTCACAGACATACATCAGTATTGTATTGGGTAGATTTGTATATAAATGGTTTAATTCCCCTTGCTTGATTTATAGGATGAAACCAAACTACCCAATACAATACCTTTATACCCACACCACAATAGTGGAGAGGGTATTATGCATTTGTGCCGATGTGTGTAACGCCTTAAAATATTGGTCGTAGACCAATCGACTTAGAATCCCTTTCTGAATCGAACTAGCGATGTCCGTCCGGTGGCTGGCAGGCTGTCTGTCCATGTTACCTTGTGCGCAGGGTACAGGTCGCAATTTTGAAGATAATTTGATAAAACTTGGGTCATAAGTTCTTATTGGCACAAGGACCATGGAAAATGGGCCGAATCGTAGAACCACGAGGGAAGATAGGGGGAAATTTCTGCCTCTCAGAAACTATCAAACCGATTTTAATGAAATTAAAATCATACATAGAAATATATTTAGATGGACACATAGGCTATGTAGTTTTTCAAAAATAGGACCACAAGGGGAGGTATGTGGCAAGTTTTGCCTCTCACAAACTTTCAAGCCGATGTTAATGAAGTTTATAAACATAGATAAAGCCATATTAATATGGACACATTAGCATATGTTTATTAATACTGTGGTGTAGGGTGTCATGTGGTCGGGCTTAACCGACTATACTTTCTTACTTGTTTATAATTTGTTTTTGTTTTAAATGTAAGTTAAGCGAACGAAGTCTTCGCTCGAAATCGACGAACAGGCTGCAATTTTTTCTTAAAAAAACGCATGAAATTTTTATGAATACGATTTTCGCGTAATAACATTAAACAAGCCACTCTTTACAATGGCATTTAAACAACTAACCACTCAGAAGTGACGCTCAGTAATAAGCCACGGTAACGCTCACCATTCACAGTTACGTTACGATTCGCATCATCTTTGGAGAAGTACGGTCCAATGATGCCACCAGCCCATAAACCGCACCAAACTGTGACTTTTTCTGGATGCATTGGTAGCTCTTGCAATGCTTCTGGCTGATCTTTACTCCAAAATCGACAATTCTGCTTATTAACGTACCCATTGAGCCAAAAATGAGCTTCGTCGCTGAACACAAGAAGCGCGCGATGAACTTTCTTAACAGAGCACGCATTTTGATAATAAAATTCAATCATTTGCAAGCGTTGTTCGTTTGTAAGACGATTTATGGTTAAATTATAGACCAAACTGAAGATGTTTGACAGTGAAACAAAACACGAAACGTGCGTCAGCTATTTAAACCAGTGTTGCCAAAAAGACAATAGCTAAAAAATCACCCGAAAACCAAAAAATAAATTAGATTATACTAATTAACAAACCAATGTATTCCTGTTATAACTATCAGATTTTTGAATGCACCATCAGACAAACAGTTTCTTGTTGGAGAACAAATAAGACCTGCTGAAGAAAATAATCTTTCTACAGATCCTGATAAGCACAAACTTGTATTGAATTCTATAAATACTCTTTTTATAGTTGGATAGCTGTCAAGATTGATAATGTCTTTGCCCTTGTCACTGAGGAAGCTGACAAATTCCAACTCCAAATTAGATGTCCTAGATTCACTATCATCCTGCTTCTACTTCTGATATTTCCAGATGTCATTTTAAGTTTTTTGTAATTTTCCTCCAGAGTATAAATTGCAAGGTTTTGGATTTTTTGCCTTTTTTCTGTCGTGATGTTTCCTGGCAGCCAACGCATCTTATAACCAGGATGATAACAGGAGGCCAAAATAGCTCTATTTATTTCCGGTGATAGTTTAAAAACTTATCGAATCTTTTTTCCAAGCTCTCTTTTAGTAGTGGTATAATAGGACTTAAATGTCTTAAATTGCTTTCATTCAACCAATTTAATCTTGCTGTAACAGAGATTAAAGTCGGCAAAAGGTTTCCATAACAACAATTGTTACCCTGAAGGTAATCTAAAGCAGTGGAAATAGGTTTCAAAACTACAATGAATTCCTCTAAATATTCCAGTTCTATAGCCGCGAAAGTGCTCACCTTACTTAACTTTCCCAATTATTCATTTAAACTATGCTTTTAAAATAAAAAATACTCCCATTTTTTTATGTATTTAAAATACAAAATACAAACTACTTATATTTATTGTATGTATTTAAAATACAAAATACTTGCTGGACATGTACTTTAAATAAAAAATACTTGCACGTCATGTATTTAGAATACAAATACAAAATATATTGTCTTGATGCTATTGAGCATAATAGTCAAGTGGAGGTTATCTACACTGATTTTTCAAAGGCGTTTGATAAATTGTCTCATTCTGTCCTTTTGTTTAAACTTCAAAATTTAGGCTTCCATTCTAATTTTTTAGACTGGATAAAATCTTATTTATCTGGCAGAATGTGTAAGGTTGTGATTGAGGGCTTTGAATCTAAACCGTATATTCAAACTTCTGGGGTACCTCAGGGTAGTATATTAGGGTCATTATTTTTCAATTTATTTATCAATGATATAATTTCTTGTTTCAACAAATCTAAATTTCTATTATATGCTGATGATCTGAAAATTTTCCTGAAGGTTGATTCGGCGGCTGATGTATTTAATCTACAGAATGATTTAAATAACCTAGTTAGATGGTGTAAACTTAATAAGCTTAACTTAAACGTTGAAAAATGCTTTCATGTTTCGTTTTATAGGAAATTAAGTCCTATTAAGAATGAGTTTTATCTTAATGGTGTTAATCTTAACAATGTAGACTCCAAGCTTGATTTGGGTGTTGTCTTTGATTCATCCATGTCGTTTGTTTCCCATATTGAGTTTATTATTCCTAAAGTTTATAAAATGTTAGCTTTTTTAAAAAGGAATTGTTTTGAATTTCATGACCCATACACATTTAAGCATATTTATACATCTTTTGTTAGATCAAAGTTAGAATATGCTTCAGTTATCTGGAGTCCTTATATGGCTATTCACATTTCTCGTGTTGAGAGAGTACAACGTGTGTTTATTAAATATGCCTTACGCTCACATACTCAATTCCATTTTGCTCCTTATGAGTCTAAATGTCTTCTAATTGGCTTGAGAACTTTAGAATACCGTAGAAAATTACAGTATATCCTACTCATATATGATATAATTAATTCAAGGGTTGATTGTCCTGAATTATTGTCTTTAATACCATTCAATATACCAGCTAGAAACTTGAGGATAATTGACACATTCAAAGTTCCAGTTCATCGTACTAATTATGCTCTTAATGGCACTTTAACGAGAGCATTTAATTATATTAATAAATTAAATATACGCCTTCAAAAAAAATCTAAATCGCATATTGAATTTTGCACATCAAAAGATATTTTTAAGTTATTTCTTTTGAGTATTTTATAAAATTTTTTATATATGTATATATTCCAATTATTAACTTTTTTTTTTACTTTATAATACATTTTTCTATGTTAGGTTAGTTGCATAGTCTGTAAGAAACTTTGTTTTCCATAGACTGAAATAAATAAATAAATAAATAAATATGTATTTGTATTTTAAATACGTATTTCAAATACATGTATTTCATGTCTACAGATAAAGGGCAAATTATGACGAAATTTTCAGCTGAACAAATTTCTAAAAAGTGAAAATTTAGGCACTGTAAAGAGCAATTTGGGCAAAATTTTCTATAAATTCCAATAATTCGGAAAATTTTCCAAATGAGCAAAGTTAATCATAATTTTATAAATAAATTAACTTAAGTTAACTACAGTCTCATATTGTTAACTGGAAGTTAAAGTAATAGTTAGTTTCAACCAGTGTTCGAAAATAAACAGAACATTATTTAGCGTTCGGCTCATACACTCAGGAACGATATCTATTTTTTTAAGTGTTTGTGTAGAGGAAAACAACCCTTAACCCTCTAATGCTTAAGTCCGCCTCTAGGCGGGGTAGCAAAAAACCGTCATAAAATTTTAATTTTTAACAATATTTCATTAATAAATAATTCTAGATGTAAATCAAAGTTTTTTTTATCAAAAACTTTTCATTCTTTGGCAACACTCTTACGAGTTTAGCAAAAAATACATTGTCATCTTGAATTTGAGCGAAAACGGTCATTTTTTATTCTTTGTGAAGAAAGTTAATATTGTGCATCGGAAAAATATTTCAGAGCTTTAGATCGAGCCGAAAAAATTATTGGTGCGTATCTAAATGTTCAATTGAAATGTATATTACGTTTTCATTTTTAAAAATATAATCGCTGCTGGATATGGTTGGATGTTTTTACTGAGCCCGTCTGGAGGCGGGCTTGGGCATTAACATAGAAAATGCCGGGAAGTGCATTAATATTGTGAATAGAAAAAATAATATTTAAAAGCTTTAGATCGTGCCGAAAAAATCACTGGTGGGTATCTAAACGTTTAATTGAAATAAATATTAAGTTTAAATTATAAAAAAATAATAGCTGCTGAGTATGGATGTTTCTTCTGAACCCGTCTGGAGGCGCACTGGGGAATTATACAGAAAATGCCTCGATGTAAGTCAAAAACGTAACTTAAATTATAACGATAATGCCCAACTCTGCCTCGATGCGGACTTTACAGTTTGACCCCTTACAGGTCAACTAGTACCCAAAGGAAAAAACTGAAGTCAGATTCATGTTTCTAACCCTAAAATTAGTTTAGTATGATTTTTTTAAGGCAAACAAAAAATGTAGCATTAGAGGATTAATACTGTTCGAAACTGTTTTCAAGAAAGAGGCGAACATTATTGATAAAGAAAGTAACAAATAAAAAGTTTTAGCAACGACCGCAACACGTAGCTTGTGTATTTATCGTGTATGTATATGTTTTGTTTGTGTAAAATTATTTTTCTTGCTTTTGGTTTTTTTTTTCTTATGTGCATTTTGTTTTTGTAAAATTTTTTGTTTTATTTACCAGCTGAAAGGGTGCTACGCGCAACGGAAACGAGCAAACATTAATGAGCTAAACCGAACACAATGAAGTTTGTGGTTTTTAAAAAACCGAACGGAATTAAATGTTCTCATCTTTTTGTTGAGTTGGATAAGAACAGTATTATTTTTGATTTCGAAAGATGACAAATAGGGAAACGTTATTTTTTTAAATGATTTACTACACAAATCTGCCAAACCGAACACTAAAGAGCGGTATTTAGTGTTTATTTTCGAATCCTAGTTTTAACTAAACTTGGCAAATTGGCGGCTAATGAGTTTATGAAAAGTTCATTAAATTCCACTTTTTATCCATTTGTTTATCCCCTGAACAGAAACTATAAAAATTTATTTTTAATAAGATTTCTGTGTGACTTGCTAAGTTCCCAATTTTTCATATTTGATAAATACACTGAAATTTATTGTTGAGGGAAAGCTAGCTTCTATGCGCATTTCACTTGTAAATTTTGTATTCCCAAAAATAACTTTGAAATTCATTTCAATAAAAAAAATTTGTGATATTTATTAAAAAATTAGTTTAATTTGAACAAGTAGACATATTAATAGCATCGATTTAATTATGTCCGCAGTAAAGTTGTTGCTATAAGTAAACGTTTAAGTCACTTGCTTACATTTTTAATTAAAACTGATTTCATTTTTGCTTAATGGTTAAATAAAAAAAAAAAAAGATTGAAAAAACTTTTTCTGTGTGACAGGCGAACTTTAAATGTGCCAAGGAAATTTTTAAAATTACTGCGCAAAAAATGTTAATAGATATGGGTTCGATAAATTTTTTTAAAATTATTTCAAAAAACCTGTTTACAAAAAGTACCAAAAATATGTTGTGCCCTTTAGGTTAAAATGTTTCAAATAAATGTTCGTGTTGATATTTTAAGCAAAAAGAAATAAATAAATATTGCAAGTTTTGCAGTCTAAGGCCGAGGCCACGCAATGAGCGGCTAAGCGTCAAGCGGCTGAGCGATGAGCGTCAAAGCGTCAAGTTTGAGTGGCAAGTGGCTTTTTACTGAGCGTCACTTCTGAGCGGTTAGTTGTTAAAATTGTAAAGAGTGGCTTGTTGTTATCTCCACTATTGTGGTGTGGGTATAAATATATATATATATGTATATATATACATACATATATCGACAGGCCTTGGTGTTCCTCCTATAAATCAAGCAAGGGGTATTAAACCATTAATATACAAATCTACCCAAAACAATACTGCCGTTTGTCTTTGAAATCCTTTGATTTGCCTTTGAAATCCTTTGATTTGATTTGGTAATCTGTCTTGCCATAATTCGGTCGGCTTTGTACGGATGAAATTTTAAGCTCCATATTCACTTTTGCCATGTTTATTTTTTGACGCTCAGAAAACAACTAAAAATTAGAACAAGTTTTATTCCTGAGCGACGCCGCTTAGCCGCTCAAACATTTCGCTCACATGCCGCTCATTGCGTGGCCACTTCAGTAGTATTTCATATGTTTTAATTTTTTGACGCTCATCGCTCAGCCGCTTGACGTTTAGCCGCTCATTGCGTGGCCTCGGCCTTAGGCAAGCGGGTCAAGCGGCTGAGCGATGAGCTTCAAAGCGTCAAGTTTGAGCGGCAAGTGGCTTATTACTGAGCGTCACTTCTGAGCGTTTAGTTGTTAAAATGCCATTGTAAAGAGTGGCTTGTTCAATGTTATTACGCGAAAATCGTATTCATTAAAATGTCATGCGTTTTTTAAGAAAAAAAATTGCAGCCTGTTCGTCGATTTCGAGCGAAGACTTCGTCCGCTTAACTTACATCTAAAACAAAAACAAATTATAAACAAGTAAGAAAGTATAGTCGGTCAAACCCGATCATATGGCACCCTACAACACAGTATTAATAAACACATCATGCTAATGTGCCCATATTTATCAAGCAAGGGGAATTAAACCATTTATATACAAATCTACGCAATACAATACTGCCGTTTGTCTGTGAAATGCTTTGATTTGCTGTTGCTTAAAGTTAACACCAAATTGACAAAACAAAAAAACCAATTGTAGTGGGGAATGTAAGATGAGATAAGCTCACTGTTTATTGCTGATGTTTTTGTTCAAACTTTGATGTTGTTACAAATAGAACTGTTGCTTATAAGTCTTAAACGTTTAACAGTGTTATTTGGATTAATATCTTTAGTTTTTCTAAAATCTTTATGGATGAAGTTTCGTGATGATCTGGCCTAAGCCACCAGTGAAATGCGCATAGGAATAGCTTATCCCATCAACAATAAATTTCAAGCATTTTTATCAAGAATAAAAACTGGGAATTAAGCACGAATAACAATATCTTTTGAAATTAAAAATTTTGTATCCCCAAAGAAATTACGTTTTGATAATTTCTCGGCCATATTTTTATTTTTAAAATTTGATAATCTGTCTTGCCATAATTCGATCGGCTTTGTACGGATGAAATTATAAGCTCCATATTCACTTTTGCCATGTTTATTTTTTGACGCTCAGAAAACAACTACAAATTAGAACAAGTTTTATTTCTGAGCGACGCCGCTTAGCCGCTCAAAAATGTCGCTCGCATGCCGCTCAAAAATGTCGCTCGCATGCCGCTCATTTCGTGGCCACTTCATATTTTTTAATTTTAGCATGCCGATGTAGCTTTTTATATTCACATAAACTAAAATTATTGATTTATCATCACAAAATTATTAAAAAAAAAAAAACATGTTGCAAAAGGTACTAAAAGTACAAATTTTTACCCCATTATGTCCTTGCATGTTCAAGTTTTTCAAATCTATGCGCTAATAATAGTATAATACTACATTTACATTAGGCCGAAATCTTGTAGATTTGATTTAAAATCTTCTTCGAAATCTAGTGCGTTTACATTATACTTTTTTGACGTTAGCGAGATTTTGTTTTTATAACAAAACTGCTGACTAAAAAGAAATATACATTTAAAAATTTGCATTACCTTTTATTAATAATCAACGATATTTATTTTATCAATATTATTCGTCATTTTTATATTTTTACTGTTTTTATTAAACTTTAAAATTTTTTTTTTTAACAATTTTTGTTTTGTCTTTTTTTTAATGTCATCTTTTCCTTGTGCAGGGAAGTATTTTTTAGTGCTTTATTGAAAAACCCATAGTTGCATCATTAAGTACTACTTTTGTACTATTTTTACGAAATACTCAAAATCTAGTCACGAAGTAGATTTGGCTCGAAATCTCGTAAGTACTAGATTTGGCGTAGGTGTAAATGTAGTATAAGAATACAAATAATTTAATTAACTTTTGCCCTCTAAATGGGGTTGATTAAAAAGTAGCCAAATTTCCTCTTTTTACACACATTTCTCACCAAAAGTCCGATTTTCAAAATGTTTTCTTTTGCTAAATGCCGACGTAGCTTCAGAATTATTACAGAGTATACATTTTTTTAATCTATGTTCCTGGTGAAGGTTTAAGCATAAAAAAAATAAATATTTAAAATTTTAAAGTCTACATAGCCAATAAAAAATGGAGCTTCCAACGAAGCAGGTTTGTAAGGGAGAAACATAAACGTTTCGCTTGCCATTGCGCTTACGGAAGGCATGGATTTTATATGGCGAGTACCCACTTTGAAGCAATACATTTTTGACAAATAAAGCGCGTTATTCAGCGCATATAAAAATTGTTGGATGTAGCGATCAGCTTTAAACACTGAATGTTTTGATACAGTTAATTTTTAGTATTCTCACTTACAGACCTGCTTCGAAGCAAGGGAATGCCGTAGCACTTGAAATGTTATTTTTTTATAAAAGTTGTTGAGAGTTATTTCACTTACTTTACTGCATTTTTGTATGTCTTATTACGTAGCGCATAATTGTGCACTTATTTTTTTATATGTACAATTAGTGCTTCGCAAAATGATAAAAAATTTTGTTGGGTAGGATTAAACAGAAAGTACCCGAAATTCTTATTTTTTAAAAGTGTACCCTTTAAAAACGTTTTTAAATTTTTTGTGACATGAAAACTTTTTCGCAAAAAACATCTTCAAAACGAAATTGTTTTTTTTTTAATTTTCCTTGGTTAAAAATAGCACCACACAAAAGTCATTTCGTCATTTCATTCCAGAAATAATTTTTTAATCATTAAGTTTTTTCTATGGACTCTGAACAAAATTATTTTATTCATTAAAAAGTTTGAATATTTCCTATTAAATATGCACATTTAAGGGAAGTGAAAATAATTTGATTGCTGTTGAAAGGTGTTGTCTACTTAGAGGGTTTACATACATATCGTCGGTTGATTATTTAATTGTCGTATGTCGTATGTAATTTGTATCCACATACGACAATGAAATAAACAACCGACAATATATAGGGTGTTGCAATAAATGCCAAGTATGAATTTAATTTGTGAACGCACAATTTCACTGATCATCTAACTGCTACTTTCCTTTTTTCAATAAACTCAGCATTTTCATCGTGGTAAAGTACACGAACGAACAACTTATGCTCTATGGGCTTTGGAGAAGATATGCCAAAATGATGAATTTCATAGCAAAATCATCTTCAGTAAAGAAGCTCATTTTTGGCTCGTTAGGTTCGTCTAAGCAAACCATGCGGGAAATTTGTGTCAATGGGTCCGACAGACTGGTCCTGGGAGTTGTGAAAATAGAACAGGTACAAAAAGAAAGTACTCATGACCAGTGAAAGGAGAACCAATCATGTAACTGGTTTATTAGGAGCAAAAAGGTAGAAGAAGTTATGAATTTCAGTACAGTGGTGTAACACATTTTTTGGGACTTTCTAAACTTTGGTTCTTCAATTTGTTTCTAGGACTTGTTTTATTGAAATAATACTACATTGTAGTAACTGTCACTAAACACTTCCATTGAGAATAGATGTGTGACTGGTCAATTGACCCCCTCCAATTACAACCCCATGTAAAAATTATTCATTGAAAGTGTTAAAACTTGAACCGGTCTCTACCACCAAAGACCTATCACGGGACTACTTTGGTGTCAGTTCCCTTCTCTCTAGGGAAATATGCGTTATTATACCCACACCACAATAGTGGAGAGGGTATTATGCATTTGTGCTGATCTGTGTAACGCCTTAAAATATTGGTCCTAGACCCACCTTAATGTATACCGATCATCATAGAATCACTTTCTAACAGAGATCAGCAATGAATCGTTTTTTCGCTACTCATACTGACTCATGCAATTGTAAGTATAAGTGCGTAGAAATCATTTAAACTAAAGTACTCTGATTCACTCATACTCACAAGAGAAATATTTATGAGTGCGACGTCGACATTATACGCATACTCATAAATGACCTCAGCTTGATTTATAATTTCAAGAAAATACTTACAATACTCACAATGATTAAAATCATTTAGCTCTTCGATTTACCGTTTTAACACAACAGATAAAACACACAACTTAATAATCAGCGCTGCCAGATAAATTTGCCGAAAAATCGTCCACTTCATACATGTAACTTTAGTAAACTGTAATTTCCAAATCGTCACTTTGCTATTTCGAGGACAAATCTGGCAGCCTCGCATTTTGCTTCGCCTATACACATTGAGTTGAGTAGATTCTAAATCAAACACTACAAATGTTGCTAAGTATGAGTACGATGAATAAAATGAAACTTTTGATTGAGTACGAGTTTGAATAACATTGGAATAAGTATGAGTGCGTATAAGTACAAAAATTTATGAGTCATGATTTAGCTCTACTCACTTTTTCACTACTCATTGCTGATCTCTGCTTTCTAAGTCGAACTAACGATGTCCGTCCGGCTGGCTGGCTGGCTGGCTGGCTGTCCATGTAACCTTGTGCGCAAAGTACAGGTCGCAATTTTGGAGATAATTTGATGAAATTTGGGTCATAGGTTTTTATAGGCACAAGGACCAAGGCTATTGAAAATGGGCCGAATCGTAGGACCACGAGGGAAGATAGGGGGAAATTTCTTCCTCTTAGAAACTATCAAACCGATTTCAATGAAATTTAAAACATAGATAGAACCCATATCTATATGGACACAGAATGTATGAATTTTTTAAAAGATAGGACCACGAGGGGAGATAGGGGCAATTTCTGCCTCTCAAACCGATTTTAATGAAATTTAAAACATAGATAGAACCATATCTATATGGACACAAAATGTATGCATTTTTTAAAAAATAGGACCACGAGGGGAGATAGGGGCAATTTCTGCTTCTCAAACCGATTTTAATGAAATTTAAAACATAGATAGATCCATATCTATATGGACACATTAGCCATACAGTTTTTCAAAAATAGGACCACAACGGGAGGTAGGGGGCAATTTCTGCCTCTCACAAACTTTCAAACCGATTTTCATGAAGGTTATTAACATAGATAAATCTATATTTATATGGACACATAAGCATGATGTGTTTTTAAATACTGTGGTGTAGGGTATCATATCGTCGGGCTTGACCGACTATACTTTCTTACTTGTTATATATGGTTTGGTGAAAATGCACATGTGCTTCATGAATCACCTCTTCATCCCCCAAAATGACTGTTTGGTGGGATTTGCATGCCGGCGGCGCACACTGGTTCAAGAGCGGCATTAATTAATTTTTTTCATGTCTGCTGATCTACCTGTTTTTCCACAGTTTGTAATAAACACTCTAATTATCATGTATCCAAAATATTAGGCTTATAGCTTTATTACTTTTTTGTCCAGAGACATTCAATGTTGACCTAAGTGAATGCGTTTGAAATGGCCGTATAATATATGCTACTTTCTATCGCTTCATGCTTTTAAAATACTCTTGTAACAACACTACAATAATTTTTTTTTTACAATTGGATGTTATAAGTTATATATATGCAAATAAAAAAAAAAAAATTATTTTACTACTATAAATTGTCCAAAAATATTTATTTTCTCCAACTTCTATGGCTTGTATATATTGATCTCCAACGACCTCTAGCTTGAGACTTATATCAAATTAAAGCTTGAAGTCTCGGCGTACAATACTTAAAAATTCAGCTTCTCATTTTTGCCCCTAAGCAATTCCGGTGTAAAAAAAGTTAGGACAAATTTCATTCAAAAGCATGGTATTGCGCATAGGAATGGGCAAAAATATGAATATTTTAAAAAAATCGATAAATATCGCCGATATTTTAAAAAAAACATGGTGAATACCATCAAAATTCAATGATCCAAATTTAAGTGACAAAAATATTTTTTTAACAAGTATTGTTCCTCTCAATTTGAAATGTATTGATGGCACAAATGATTACTGGCGAAATACAAGACCATCTTCAACAACTTTTTGTAGGCCAATAAAATTTGAATTTGTAAAAAAAACGGCAAATGTTATTTCTGAAGAAGTTGAAAGAGTGCAAAATGAAATTAAAGATGTGAAGAAAACTGTTGTTAACATTTATGACAAAAGTTTTGAAATTTTACATACTCCTGTTTTAACCTTGATTGATGGAAAAGTTTCGAATACAATCATACAAACATCAGGAATGGCTGTATGTTTTATATGTCAAGCTAAGCCAAGCGAAATGAACAATTTGGATGTATTAAGGACAAACCCAGTTTCGGAAGAAGAGCTTCAGTTTGGAGTTTCCCTTTACATGCGAGAATAAAATTTATGGAGTGCATATTGCATATAGCATACAACAAAAGTTTTTCAAAGTGGAGAGTAACAAAAGATACAAAACATGAAAGAGAAGTATCAAAAGCGGAAATCCAAAGGAATTTGAAATTGGTTCTAGGCATAAATGTGGACATGGTTAAACAAGGAATGGGCTCAACGAACGATGCACAGAAAAAAATATTTCACCAATTAAAGCATTAATCAAAAATAAAATCAGTTTTAATTAAAAATTTAATCAAGTGAATTAAACGTTTAATCAAGTGAATTAACCGTTTATTTAAATGAATTATATGTTTAATTGATATTATTAATTTCTTTACTGGTACAAATTAATATTATTAATTAAACGTTTAATACATTTGATTAAACTTTTAATTCACTTGATTAAACGTTAATTCACTTGATTAAATTTTTAATTAAAACGGATTTTTATTTTGATTAATGCTTTAATTAGTGAAAAAAATTTTTCTGTGTGGCAATACCTCTAGACGGTTTTTGGCAAATCCTTCCACGACGGCAGATGTTCTTGGTGTTTATGAAAATTTAATTCATCGATTTAGTACAATTTTAACGGTCATAAATAGTAATTCCGAAATAGATGCAGAAAAATTTAATGTTTATTGTTTGGACACTGCAGAACGCTATATACAAATGTGCCTATTACTGTACACAAAGTTCTAAGTCATGGGAGTAAAATTGTATCAGCAGCAATATTGCCACTTGGCATGTTATCGGCGGAAGCTCAGGAAGCTCGTAATAAAGATTACAGAAGTTATCGCCTAAGCCACTCCAGAAAAACTGATCGCATATCAACGAATGAAGATGTCATGCATATGTTACTTGCGAGAAGGATATATTGGAATTTCCTGATGAAGTAAAAAATTTGTTATGTTTGTAAAGGTACACCAATTACTTTGTTTTTAAAATTTTGTTTTAATATTTTCTTTTATTTATTTACAGATATTTTCATTGAATATGGGCGTGACTGTTGCTGCATTTTATTTATATTTTAATCAAATAAAAAACACAAAAATTTAAGCCTGTGTAGCTGTTTTAATCGATCTAGCTTTGCTAATAAGGAAAATATTGGATTTTTTGTGGTCATTTTGTGTGAGAGGTAGGCGTGGTTGTTAGCAGATATTGCTAATGTTTTCACTATTGCTTAATATTATCATAAAATTGGAATGAGCAAAAAATTGTGACTCTACGATGATTTTTAACTTTTGTGTTATATAAGAAGTAGGCGTGGTTGTGCTCGGATTTTTTTCATATGTGCAGTATTCTTTTATCTCAACCAAATATTAGTCCATGCCGAAATTCAAGGCTCTGAACAAAAAATTGTGACTCTACAATGATTTTTAACTTTTGTGTTATATGGGAAGTAGGCGTGGTTGTGCTCGGATTTTCTTCATTTTTGCAGAATTTTTTTATCATAAGCAAATATTAGGCCATACCGAAGTTCAAGGCTCTACCATGTTTCTACCATTTCTTCGTCGACAGTAACGATCGTACTGTTAATGGCGGTCGTTATCGCACCATGATTACCGCTTATTTTTGGACCGAATTAGAAAACAGAGACTTGGACGACATGTGGTTTCAATAGGACGGTGCCACAAGCCACACGTTAAAAAAGTGGTGAAGTCCTTATTGGAAAACATTTCTTTCAGACTTAAATGCGAGTTTGAAAATGTTTTTTAATTAAATTATGTCTCAGTAGGGTGTGGAATGCCATTTTATTGTATTCAAATTGAATTTTAGAATTAAAAGAAGACTTTTTTATACCCACACCACAATAGTGGAGAGGGTATTATGCATTTGTGCTGATGTATGTAACGCCTTAAAATATTGGTCCTAGACCCACCTTAAAGTATACCGATCGTCTAAGAATCACTTTCTGAGTCGAACTAACGATGTCCGTCCGGCTGGCTGGCTGGCTGGCTGGCTGTCCATGTAACCTTGTGCGCAAAGTACAGGTCGCAATTTTGGAGATAATTTGATGAAATTTGGGTCATAGGTTCTTATTGGCACAAGGACCAAGCCTATTGAAAATGGGCCGAATCGTAGGACCACGAGGGAAGATAGGGGGAAATTTCTTCCTCTCAGAAACTATCAAACCCATTTCAACGAAATTTAAAACATAGATAGAACCATATCTAACTGGACACAGAATGTATGCATTTTTTTAAAAATAGGACCACGAAGGGAGATAGGGGCAATTTCTGCCTCTCAAACCGATTTTAATGAAATTTAAAACATAGATATATCCATATCTATAGGGACGCATTAGATATACAGTTTTTCAAAAATAGGACCACAAGGGGAGGTAGGGGCAATTTCTGCCTTTTCAAACCAATTTTCATGAAGTTTATAAACATAGATAAATCCATATTTATATCGACACATAAGCATGATGTGTTTTTAAATACTGTGGTGTAGGGTATCATATGGTCGGGCTTGACCGACTGTACTTTCTTACTTGTTTCTTTTAATGTACTTTTTCGGTTGTTTTTAAGTTTGCATAAAATTTTTCGTGTTTATAAAAAATGTATTTGTTTTGCTGTTTTGTTTTTTTTTTTTTTTTGCTTTCCACATTGTATCTTCATATGTAGATTTTGCCATTCGTATTTGTTATTTCCGGTTGTGTTCTTCAATTTTTTTTTTTTTTGTCGGCAGTATGTTGTTTTCTTTTGAAAGTATTTTTCTACTACTACTACCCAAGTGGGAAAAGAAGGAGTACGAAAGCCTCCTTGAAGGCCTCAGCACTCCTTCTTTTGGATGTACACAGAAAAAATATCTCAAGAACATTTTAAACATCACAGATTGCCTACTTTTTTGAAATAAATGGCTTCTTTCACTCATACTTTCCCTATAAATACTTATTTTTCAGGTGTATGTATGTAAAAAATAATGTCTTACATTTAAATGCGTTCATTTTGGGCCATACCTTGTAAAATTCACTGGTTCTTTCATTAGAATTGGAAGTAGAATTTTTACTTTTTCCTGATTACATAACACATTATTTTGTAGGCGATGTTTTAACTGGGTAGTGAAATAATTAAATATTTTTTAATATTCAATAAAAAAAAATATTTAAATCAAAGTAAAGCGATTATTTTTACAACCATTGCCCATTTTTAATAGCTGATAATTCTCATTCGCTTAACAGTTTAATCTTTATAATATCGTAAGCTTTTCCGAAGTTATTGGAAAAAGGTTTCCTGATGATCTGGCCTAAGCAACCAGCCAAATGCGCATAGGAACTATCTTATCCCCCACAATAAATTTTAGTGTATTTATCAAAGAATAAAAATTGGGTATTTAGAACATCATAATTATTGAATAAATAAGATTCAATAAAAATTTTGTTTGATTTATTCAACATTTCCAACAATTTATTTAAACATATCACGTAAACATTATTATTTTAAAAGATTTTGTTATTCGTGCTTAATTCCCAAGTTTTATTCTTGATAAAAACACGGAAATTTATTGTTAATAGAATAAGCTATTCCTATGCGCATTATTATTGGCAACAACTCTTTTAATTGACTCAATGAACTTGGTTGTTGACTAAAAATTCAAAAAATCAAAAATTTTAAGCTTCTCTCTTTTTTTACAAAAGAGCCGAGGCCTTCTATTATGCATTCTTTAGCAGTTAGATAATTATTTTATACAGGCCTTTAATAAGGCCTGAAGTAGGAAAGTCTTCCAAGTTATCCCGCTGGGATGTTTACTCTCAGTAAACTCATACATTATAGCTGACAAGACTGGTAACTTTTCTATTTAAGTCTCTTTTTTTCTTTTTTTTTTGTTTGTTAGCTTTTTGTGTATCTTCTTTTGTAAAGCTAACAAAACAGAGAACGAAGTACAGAGAACCAAGAAAAGAACAACATTTTTTAAGATAAGTAATTTTTTTTTTTTTTTGGAAATTTGACTGATTTGTTTAGAATGAAGTTTAACGACTTGTGTGTTCAGAAAACAAAGAAGTAAACGGAAGACTGAATTGACTGTTAAGATAAAAACATGCATGAGACGCGAATGTCTCGGAAATAAAAGGAAACTTTTTAAGTGATTTGTTGAATTGTATGTATGTATGTATGGCGAATTATCATGGCTTTTAGAATGTCTTGATATTTGCCATCTATATATTTCCTTGTAGCACTTTAGAATATTTTTTACTAAACAAATATACAGGGGTGTGCTGGAAATCGCAAACGCAAAACGCAAGAATTTTAAAGGTCGTTTTTTAGTAAGATTTCTGTAATAAAAGAATTTTATGACAATTATTATACAAACATTTCTCTATTAAACTGAATTTTATAACAAAAACTATAAAAATTTGATAAAAAGTGTATTATAAACAGCCTCCAAGTTCTTGCGTTTTGCGTTTGCGATTTCCAGCACACCCCCCATAAGCTTTGAATATTTTGATTCAATCTTTTATGACAACATTTTTCAATTATGGCCTGAATGTTTTTCTATAACGTAAGGAAAAAAAAAGAGTAAGGCATCATTAAGTGTATTAAATATATAGATATAAACAAATTTATTTATTTATTAATTTATCTTGAAGCCACTCAAGGCTAATTGATTACATTTATATATGCTGACAGTTATTATTTATATTCATGTGCAAATTGATAACACTGTGCTTGAATTTGCCACTTTTTAAGTTGTGTTTCGTAAACATATAAAGAAACTGTGATGTTTACTTTTGTGTCGCGTGTTGCGTATGCATATAAAGAATTGTTGCTGCAATATAATAAGAGAAGTTAACATTAAAATATTGTGTACACACATATCCCAAACAACAAAAAAATTGTGTGTTTTTTATTCCCACTCTCATTGCTGCGTGTATATTTCATTCCCTTGTTAATTTTAGAGTGTATATTTTATACCCGCTTCTTATTTAACTTCCACTTTAGTTGTAGCAGCATATTTTTTGCACTTAAACTTTTTCACTAGAGTTTAAAAAATTATCAGTGATTAGAATGTGTGTTGACAAGGAATTGCGATGAATGTGTGTTTAAATGTAATTGTGAAAACCCTTTAGATGCAGTAATATAGTTTGTTATTGACGACGTTGATGAAATTTTAAAAATAAAAAATAAATACAAAATAATTTTTTATTAAAGCAAAATAATTTCTTATTAATAAATATCAAAAAATATATCATAAAAATTCAGTCAGCAATAAATTCGACAATTAACAAGGTTTTTCGAAAATTAAAGGTAATTAGTGTTTTTATATAAATAATAATTCCGTTAAAATCAATTTATTATTGAAAAGGTTATTCTAACGTAATTTGTTTATTCTTTTTTTTACAAAATATGTTTAATACTTCTTCTGGAGTAATTTTGTGTTTGACTTTTTCATTTTCAAAACCTAAAAGTGCTACATTTGAAAATCGTTCTTGAAACATTGCACTGCGTAACCATGTTTTATTCTACACATAGCTGAGAAAGTTCTTTCGCAACGAATAAAACTAATAGGAAGGCTAATTGCCTAATTGCAAATGTTTGGATATATATTCTTTTCAATTTAGGATCTTAGCATATCAAAGTTTAATGGTTTTTCGCTGGATATGTTCTATAACATATTCTAAAGAACTAGTGCTTCGGCTTTCAAAGAATCGCAATCAATTTGCAAAACGGTTTTGTAATTAATCACACTGCTTTACAAATTTTAAGTTTGGAAAAATACCAAGAACGCCACATACCTAGATAAGTTAATTGGGACCATCTGAACACGAAAATCGCTGTAATTTCTTTTCCTAAGTACTGTTTTTTAGATAACGGTACTTTTGTGTTTTTCGGTGTATGGTCCCAATCAAACCCTTATGGATCCCAACCGAAAAGTGCCTTTTCCGTCGATATGCTGAAAATTGCTATCTGATAAGAAATGGCTGAGTTATGGCACATCAAATTTACCTATTTTTTAAGTTTTTTTTTCAAAATTTTTCATTTTTATTTAGTTTTTTTTTCTACGTTATATTAAATATCTGGAATGTTTTATTTTTTAACCAAATAGAATATTTAATTACCAACATTTTAAGCGTAATTTGAAAAAAATCGGATGAAAAATAAAGTTTTTATTAAGGATTTTGTGGAACGACAATATTTTCATCTCAAATAAAATTTCGTTATTTTTAAATACATAAAAACTGATGGATTTAAAAAAACGAAATGGATTAAAAGCCATCAAAATATGCAAAAGTTGTGAAATTCATATAAATAAATACTACATCAAAAAAGGAAAATTCTTTTTTAAATATCCCACAATACCTAATTTTTAGGATACATTTTAATAAATAATTAAGTTTGCAAAATTTTTTAAGAAAAACCAGTCATAATTTCCTTAATTTCAATTCCTTATCTTATTTTACAGAAAAGTCACTTTTTTACCGCTCATATCCATGGCTTAACATTTCTGAAATTCTTTAACTAAATACGGCTGCTTCCTTTTTAATTTAATTTTTATTTATTAAAAAAAAAAAAGATTCTACAAACTCAATTACATTTAAAGTGTTGAATTGTATGCGCAATAAGAAAACATCCTTGAAAAATCCTTGTTGATTTCTGCTTTTTGTAATTTTTAATAATTTTTTTTTTTTTTTGCATATTGTGTTGTATTAATTACTGCAACAAATAAACTTACGACAACACTTTAATCAACTTCCTGTTAATTGTAACTTGAAAATTTATTTCCGCTATTAACAAAAATTTTCCAAACCCAAAACGTATGCACACCCACGCACACAAACACGCATAAATGTAAACAAGTTTTTGTAGAGAATATACATATTTTGCGGAACAGGATATGATTTAATAATAATCATGTAAGCAAATGCATACATACATATGTGAGTGTGTGCAGTTATAAAATATGAATGGTTGGTATGTATGTGTAGGTATAAATATACATAAAAGCAAGTAATGGTTTGTATAACCCTGCCTTAAGTATACAATTACATATAGAATCCTTTTTTGGTTTTCATGACACATTTCAGTGCATATGGTTTTATTTTATATGAATTATATGCGAGTTTGGGTATTTGAATTTCGTATAAAATTTTGTTACGCTTTATTAGTTGCTCTGTGTTATTAGGGGAAGCGTTGGGGTAAACTTGTAGAATAATTTTGTTATCCTCAAAATAACCATCCTTGAATGTGGCAAACTTATTTTTTTCTGTTTTTTGATATGGAAATAAAAAGTTAGGCATGATGGTTATTGGGGTTTATGTAAATAGACGTAAATTATTAATATTATTGGGGTTTTTAAGTTGTTTTCAACGGGTTTGAGCAACAAAGTTGACAAAAACTCGTGACAAAGTTACTTATGTATACTTTGTCATAAATTTTTCGTCATATAATTTATCGTTTTTGATTTCCTTTTAACCAATTTATTTTTTAACCCATTTTTGCGGTTGAATATTGAAGAGTTAGTAACAAGAATTTCAAAGAGTTCAGCAATCTGAATGAAAATAATCAGTCTCTAAGACGAAATTTTTTAAATCGCCCTGTTTTCCCTACAGCCAGCCAAAGGCGTTGAGGCTCTTAATTCCAGTGGTACTAGATACGTTTCTGGTCAGCCACGTTCAAGGGAGGTCGGACAAGTTTAATACCTAAATAAGCTGCAGGTAGTGGATTACTAACAGAATGCAGTTGTGCAAGGGGCCTACTTACAACCTCTTGAGCGAATGCTAAATTTGCAATAAGCATCGTATGGCGTTTTAAACCTTTTTCAAAATGTTCAACATAAATTATATTTTACAAATACAATTACAAATTATTTCGTAACTCGATTAACCGAGCAAAAGTAAATGTTATCCCTAACGGAAACCTGTACTCATGTTCTGTAACTTTAGTGAGAACTTTTCGCATCCAAAATATATGAAACAAAATATTCCATCGTTTCTCGAAAAGCGAGAAAATAGTGTGTCTGTAACTCATGTCGAAAACTATCAAAACAAGTTACGTCGTTACGTTATAACTGTCATATCATTCCACTCGAAACCGATGTGACACTGCAGATGTTCAGAACGCCAGTAACACATATCATTGGCGGCGACCAAAATTTACTAAAATTTTTCAACAATGGCGGCGAAAATACAACCGTCGGCTTTAATAAATAATGTTAAGTGCGACTTTAATGTTTGTTGTTTGGAAACGAGCTTTGAATAATTATTAATAATTAAACAATGAAAAATGTGCCAAGAACAAAATATTTTTATTATTATTCTTTGCATTTTCAATTGTTAATATTTTTTCTCGCCCCATTTTTATTCTTGAGTTTATTTGACGTTCAAAGCGGAAGCTTTGTTCCAATATATTGCATTTGTGTTGCATTTCAATCGAAAAGTTTCTCGACGCGAGAGTTACAGAACATGGGTACTGGTAGCAAGTGTCTCCAAGTCACCAGTTTTGTCGCCTATTTTGTTAATTTTTTGGCGACATTGGCAACGAAGTGTCTACACTTTTATATTTGTCTTTACCGCAAAAAAAGTTTTGTTATGAAATCGCATTTTAACTTTTTTTTTAATAAAACAATTTCATGTTAAAAAACAATTTTCATTTCGACTTCTACTTTAAAAAAGTACCAAAAGTGTACTTACCTAGTAAACAAATTTGGGTTATTTTAAGCACTTAAGAGAAAAAGCGCATAATCGAGCGCTTTAATAAGAGAGCTCTAATACAGCAGTATATGATAAAGAATAATATATACAAAAAAGCTGCTATTTTAGTGCTGACAACGAAGAAGGTTTTAAAGCGAACAAAATAAAAAAATATTATGGTTTACGAAAATGATTGAAAAATGGCATTTAAACAAGTGAAAGCAAAATATTAATGAAAATTTTAATTTAGTTAGTCCTTAAAAAAGCACTTTAGGAGTGCTCTGTTTGCATGTTAAAAGAAGCTCTCATTGTCATCAGAAAATAGTCCTCCAAACCGGGAACACCCCATACAAAAATCAGGCATCCCATCAGCAGGTTTCAATCGATTTCAGGTATGAACTCATTTTTTTTTTAGCACATTTTTTACTGGGTAAGTACGGATTATGAAGGTGCCGTTCTTAAAATAATTCGAAAACGGGATTGACTTAAGTAAAAGGGAGATACAAATTAATCTTAAACTGTGCTTGAATCAAGAATTTTAAAGTTGGTTTAATCCCGAATTCGCACTTCCAATAATCCGAAAGTGAATTGGTTCTAATCTAAACACTTACACCCAGAGAACTATCTTTAACACATCTTATAAGACACCAGCAGCATTGATAGTTTTAACAAAAATTATTCGGGAATTTTCGCTTCTTATTTTACATTTTTAACATGAAAATATCGTAAGTTATTCTTTTTGTTGTGTTGTTGTTGTTCGTGATTCTATCTGGTTCAATTACCTTATATAAAGGGGAACGAACCTTCATATTAACATGGTTCAGTCGGGACAATGTCTACGACAAGCATTATTATATTAACCGAAGTTTAATGTCTACTAAAGGTATTTTAATGACCTGTTACAAAGTGTAAATTAACCCCCTCCTAATACAACACCATGTTAAAGTGACAAGTCCCTGTCATATAAAATGTTAGAACTAGAACCGGTCCCGACCACTTTAGAACTTTTAAGTAACAAGTTTGGTGTTAGTTACCTTTCCTTTTTACAAGAATACGCATTTGCACGCATATAAAATAGAAAGTGGCACGACCAGCGAAAATTTCAAGCCTTTCTTTAATTTAAGAATGTTATACTTTTTTCAAGAAACTCTGAAATTGGTTTTCGAAAATAATCTTATTTAATATTTAAAACTTTAATTTAGTACAAGCTTATAGCCAAAAGAGGACTTGTATCAATAATTTTTTTAATTCCCTAAGCTAATCCGGAGAAGCTCTACGCTTGTCTGCAAGAAAGAAACTAAAGTCTCTGGCGGGAATCCAACCCGCAGCCCCAACGCTGATAGACTAGCTCACTACCAGCTAGTCTACGATTAAAACACACATGCAAACCAATGCATATTTGTTGCGACCAGTGTTCAAAAATAAACACTAAATATCTCTCCCTAGTGTTCGGTTCGGTAGATTTGTAGAAAACACAAACGCTAATACTGTTTGTGTAGAAAATCATAAAAAATAGCGTTTTCCTGTAAGTCATCTTTCGAATATAAAAATAATACTGTTTTTATCCAACTCAACAAAAGATGAGAACATTTAATTCCGTTCGGTTTTTTTTTTGTATCCACAAACTTCATTTTGTTCGGCTCGGCTCATTAATTTTCGTCCCTTTTGGCTGGTAAAAATCCAAACATTTTTTACAAAAACAATATACACATGCGAAAAAAAAACAAAAAGCCAGCAAAATAAGTTTACACAAATACAACATATACACAATACACACACAAGCTGTTCGTCGTACGGTATTTGCTAAAATTTTTTGTTTCTCATTTCTTTATCAACGTAAAAAAATAAACATTATAGAACATTAAAATATAATGTTTGTCTACAGTATCACTACAACTGTTCTGTTTTTTAACGAAGAAAAGAACAATATATAATGTTCAGCTCTTTCTTGAAAATAGTTAGGAACGATATTAAGGGCTGTGTTCTTTATCATAAACACTAAAAAAATAGATATCGTTCCTGGGTGTTTAAGCCGAACACTAAATAGTGTACTGTTTATTTTCGAGCACTGGTTGCGACAGCAGTTTTGTAAACAGAAAAATATTCTCAAAATAAAATGGATTCTATTTGACGACGGCTTTCTACGGTTAACTTTTATATCCTGTTGTATCGTAAATGCGGTGTCGACACAGTTCTATTCGAACACTAAATATTAAGTAAAGGACCTTCTAGATCAAAGTGAACGAAAGACATAACTCGTATTTGTATTCCCTCAAAACACCACTTGAAAGCCATGAATACTAAATTTATATTTAGGCAAATTACATTAAATTTTAAATTAACATAAAATTAAATATTAATTGGGTTCAAAAAGCTTAAGTTGTTAAAATTTTTTCCGCATTAAATTGGCTTTTTTGTAAATTTTTTTAATTTTGTACAAAAGATTATTATTAATTAAAAGTCGTAATTATAACGTTTTTTTTTTTGACAATTAATTACCTTTTACTGTACATTAAGATTAAAGCCGCAGCTCCTCTTTTTACATCTTTTTATTTATTTGTTTATTTGCCTTTTTTTTTTGCCAAAAATGTTTTATTTTGTTAACATTCCAAAAAAAGGGATACATTTCTATTTTTCAGCAAAAGAAACAGCAACATTTGTTATGTAAGCAACATTATTTTATAATAAAACTTTTTCCAAGTACCAAGAAGCAGAAAATACAAAAACAAAAAAATTATCTAAAGGATAATTTTTTATCATGTTTTTTCACTCATCAAGAAAAAGGTTGAAGTTAAGGCGAAATAAAAATTAAAACAGAAAAATATAAAAAATTTAGCTGCTGTAGCTAACGCTGTTATCGCTACTCTTTGTGTATTCATTTTGTCATTCATTTCGTTCTTTTTTTTTTTAACAATTTTGTTACAAAAAAACAAAAAAAAAAACAAACTTTTAAAAAGCTTAATTTTACTGTCAGTAAAGAAATACATTTTCCGCAGGGTTTTATACCAAGTAAATCATAATTAAAACCAGCATTTTAAAAACGTTGATTTAAAGATTAAAACATGAAATACTTGCATTCGCCAGGAATAAAATAATGAAAACATTACAAAATAATGTCTACAAAATCATTTTCATAAAACGCTTAAAATATAAAATAATTTATTATTTAAATTGTAATTATGAAGAAAAAAATAAACTTTTTAGAGTGCACATTAAAAATAATCTAAATTCAGATCTATTAATTAATCAAGAATTAGCTACACTATAATAACACACGGTTTCGTTATAACAATTAAATGTTTGGTTAATGTAATAAATACGCAAATACCTGTTTATATACATTTTTTTTATCGAAATGCAAACAATTTTACGTAATTTAAATTGCATCATTTATTTCGAAAAGGTCTCAGGTACAAATTTTTGGAAATTTATGGCCAATTTTCAGGATTGATATTAAACCACATTTATTTTTAAAATCGTTTTAAATACAAAATTCTCTTCTTCACTTAAAACTTAAGTGAAATTTAAGTCACCGATTGTAATATTTTCGCAAGGTGGCCTCAATATCACAACAATACAACAACAACAGGCAAAGCATTAACAGTCAGCTGTTTTTTCAGACGACCTTGTAAATAAATACCCTTTTTTATATTTTTTTTTTTTTTGTATTTAGTGGTGCTACCATACTTTTATCTTAATTAAATACGACTTTTCAAATAAAACTCAAAAAACCAATCTGTATTTAAATACGATTTAAGTTTGTTATGAAAATTGGGCATTAGTTTTTTGCTGTTTTTGGAGGTACTCACTTAGACCGACATAACGTGAAACAGGTGGCTTTTTACAATGAATTTCGAAAAGGGCTCATTTCCATATTCCCAGCGGTAGTAAGAATGCAATGAGGTCTAAGAACGATGTCGGCCAATTATCTTTCCGAATCATTAAATTTGCGTTAAAATGGCATCGATTTGTTTTGGCATATGTTGCATATTTTGGTGAAAATGCATATTTAGGTTTCAAATGCATATTTTTGCATATTTTGTTCTCAGTTAACATTTTTTTAAAAATCACCGTATTTTTTTAATTTAATTTCAATTTCACTGATAACTTATAAAAACATTTGTAATCTACTTTAATAAACACATTTTTTTTTTTACGATAAATGTCAAACTTTATATGAAAATGTGGTATTTAAGTGCCAAATGTGACGAAATAATGACATACATAGTTTGTCTCTCACACACCCACATCTAAAAAGTATTGAAATATGCTCAAAAGTTTGTGTGATGGAAATATATGTAGATGTTAAGAACACGTAATTTAGTTTTAAATTATCCTTAACAGTTAAAAATCTATATATATAAAACAGGATGTGTGTATGTATGTAACGTATGGACTCCAAATTTTGATTTTGATGAAATTTCCAGGGAATCTTTAGAATAGTCAGGCGGGTGACTGTGTGATTTTTGATTTTCGGTCTGCGGGCGGAGGGGCGTGGCAAAATCCAATTTTCATATTGCACCACCAATGACATCTTTATAATTTGGACGATTTTTTCTTTAAAATAATCGCCATGGCGCATCTTAGATTTTTACGAAAAAAAATTTTGCCCCGCCCACTTCTACGCCCACTTTTTTCGAATTACCTTAAATCAGAAAACGGTTCCATCGGTTTGATAAATTTTTCTTTCGAATGTTCGTATTAATCCATTTTAAGTTTTCATCGAAAGAAAAATTTACCACGCCTACTTTTCCTTTTAAGCGCATAAATTGAGAACGGCTTGACCGATTTGGACGATTTTTTCTTTAAAATGATTGCCATGGTATAACTTAGGTTTTTACGGAAAGAAAATTGTTCCCCGCCCACTTCTTTCGATTTACCTAAAATTAAAAACGGCTCCATCGATTTGACTATTTTCTTTTTAATGTTCGTATTAATCCATTTTACGTTTTCATCGAAAGAAAAAATTACCACGCATACTTTAACACCCACTTTTTCTATTAAGCGCATAACTTCAGAACGGCTTGACCGATTTGGACGATTTTTTCTTTAAAATCATCGCCATGGTCCAATTTAAGTTTTTACGGAAAGAAAATTGTACCCGCCCACTTTAACGCTCACTGTTTTCGATTTATCTAAAATCAGAAAACGGCTCGCTTTACTTACGTTTAAAACAAAAACAAATTTTGAAATTTTGTTTTTGTTTTAAATGTAAGTTGAACGAGTCACTTTTGCGCTTGCGTTCTACAAACAGGCAGTTAGTTCCAATTCTTCTTGTAATTTATCCATCACACACGAGCATAATTGAGGGGTATATAAAGAAAGGTGGATATCTTCATATCTTTCATAAACTAATCTAATAATGCCATATAGTTTCAGTTGATGTATTCTTATGATGTGTGAATTTGGCAATACCAAAAATACGTTTATCATGCTTAAATCTATAATTATAATCAAAATTTGTTTGTCTTCGAATAAACTTGGGATTACTGAACAAACTGTTGTTTTATTCATGCTTCTAGTAAGCACATTACGTGTGAATGAAAGGGCTTTTGTTTTACAGTTCTTACTCTCGCTCATTTTTTTATAAAAACACAATAGTAATGTTACCACCTTCGTACATTTTTTTCTTTATTGTTACTTTTTCAAAAATGTTTGTCATTTGTCAAGCATTTTGAATTTTTTTACAAATCACTTGTTTTATCTACATACTTCCAAGCAAAACATTTTTCACATATTGCTGAAAAATGTTTCGAAAATAAAACAAAATTTTTTTGATATTTTAAAATTTAAATGGAAAAAAAATTAATTTATATTGAAAACAAAGTCTAATTTGTTTTTTTTTTTTTTTGTTTTGTTTGCTTACATGTATGTATACATTAAAATTAATATAACAAAATTAATATTAATGTATTAAAACTTTGTTATTTTTTACGTCCCTACTAGCATTTGGAGGATTGTTTTATCAAAAATCACCAAACTGAGTCTTCCTCGAGTACTTTTGATGATTAAAAACTGATTAATCATTTGCGCGTTTGAAAAAAGACTCAAAAATGATTCGTTCTTATGCTTAATAAGTAATTTATTGAAAATCCAAAAACAAAATATACAGCAATCGAAAATGGATCATACAGGTGTTTGAAATATGACTGTTTTGAAGTTATTTATGAATAATATTTTGATCATCTAGATGATGAAAAACTGATTTTTATTTGTAAAAGTAGCTAGCTTTGAAGCAAGTGTAAAATATTAGAATATTGTAAATTTATTAATAATATTAATGTCAGTGATCTCGTGGTGTAAACTTTACGTTTTAAGTTATAATTTTTAAAACATTAAATAAAATTTAATATATTATAAATACATATTCAAATTAAATTCTGTAAAGGTAAAATTTTGTAAAAAGTGATTTTTAAATAAAAAAAAGTAATGTCAGCCAAAAAAATAAAAAGATTGGCAAAAAAGGAAGCCGGCAAATTAATATCGCCAACATACCAGCAAACTTATTCTCAGGACAATCTAAAAAACAATGGAAGTTCTTTAAGTGATGATATTTTATATAATTCTGATAGTGGAAGTGAAGAGAGTTCTTTTAATGATTCTGATAGTGAAAGTGAAGAAAATTATATGGAAAGTGAAGACGATGAATTTAATTTGTGCGATGAACTGGCTAAATGGGCTATTCAATTTCAAATAAGCTTTGCTGCAATTAATGCACTTTTATTGGTGTTATTGAAATGTAGCATTAAAGTCCCAAAAGATGCTCATACCCTTTTAAAAACGCCTAGTTCTGTTATTGAACGAAAAGTGGGTGAAGGCACATACATTCATTATGGATTAAAGAACGGTTTAACTGATTTTTTGGTAAGCAATGACTATAAATTACCTAATACTTGGTAGTGTTGCAGAAACAAGTTATGTTTTCCTTATTGGCGTATTTGATGGAACTTCAAAACCAAACTGCGCAAATGAATTTTTAGAAGAATTTATTGCTGAACTTAATTTTCTTATACAAGAGGGACTGGTTTTTGCTGATAATTTTTTTCATATTATTGTACGTTGTTTTGTAATGGATGCACCTGCAAAGTCCTTTGTATTAGGAACTAAAGGGCATTGCGGTTACTTTTCTTGTGGACGGTGTACAGAAAAAGGGCAAATGGTTAAACATCGTCTTATTTTTCCGAAAGCAAACGAGCTCACGTTTAGAAGCAATGATTCCTTTAGAAATCGCTTTCAGCCTGAACATCATATAAAGCAGTCTATTTCACCATTAGAAAAGCTTAATATAGATATTGTATCACAGTGCTCTTTGGACTATATGCACGTTGCCTGCTTAGGCGTAATGCGCACTTTGTTAAATTCCTGGGTTAAAAAAAAAAGGAGAAACATTTTCTTTAGTTTCATGGCACATTGAATCAATTTCAAGAGAGTTGAATTTTAATAGAAGAAACGTAACGAACGAGCTCCAGAGAAAGCCCCGAACCTTAAAAGAACTTGACAGATGGAAGGCAACAGAGCTGAGGCAATAGGTACATGTAGTTTGTATTTGGATAATTCCCTTGCAAGTTTAATTGTCCAAAAATAAAATAAATTAATATTAATATTTTTTTCTCATCATAAATTCAAATGCACAGATAAGGACATGAACGCTGTGCTACAAAAGCATTTTGTACATGCTAAGGACAGGGTGAATAAAAGAAAACATACAAATTAATAATTCTTCGTAAAGTTCGTTTTTTATATTAACTTATTTTAATTTTTATATTTATTATTATTATTGTTGTTTTTGTTATTATTGTTATAGTTGTTATTGTTATTAGTGTTATTATTGTTGTTATTGTTATTATTGTTGTTGTTATTGTTATTATTGTTATTATTGTTATTATTGTTGTTATTGTTGTTATTAATTATTATTGTAATTTAATAATAATTGAGTTTAAATAATTTAAATAAACTAAATTAATTAATAATTTAAATCGAAAAATATTTCTTTTTGTAATTGTAATCTATTACAAATATGACTGAAAAATAGTCAGAAAAGACTCGAAAACGATCAGAAATTCGACTAAAAAACGACTCATAAATCATTCGAAAACGATTAAAATTAGAACTGAGTAATGAGTCGAAAAAGACTATAAAACGAGCATAATACGACTAAATAATGAGTCGAAAAAGACTCTTCGACGATCAAAAATAAGACTAAAAAATAAGTCGAAAAAGACTTGCAAATAATCAGAAATATGACTAAAAAATGACTCGAAAAAGACTCGCCAATAATTAAAAATATGAGTCATAAATGATTCGAAACTGATCAAAAAAGCGGGTAGTAAAAGACTCCTGAAGAAGAGTCCCGGGTAGGGTACCATTTCCTCCCGAGAAAACAATCATTTATGATCAGAAAATGAGCTCATATATGCTTATTTTAATCGTGCAGAGGAGTCATAAATGACTCGAATATGATTATTATTTTCATAAAATGCTTGCAGGGGTTACAAAAATCCTTACTTTAATTATAAGATTTTTAATCTTGTTGTTTTGGAAAGCAAATAAAATAAAATAAATAAAATAAAAAAAATTTCCTAATCTTGTTGCTTTTACTCTTCGTGGTTATTAGTTACCCCTAAATGTTTTTTCCTTTCTTTCAACTGCAACATTGACTTTTAAATCAATGTGTTTTTCCATTCGACATCTGCCAATAAATCACTTATAATTTGAAATCAAACCTTTCTCAAACGATAAACGTTTGACAATGATTTGAAAATCATAGCATTCTCATCAAAAAGGGGAAATAATTTTCAAATTTATTTTCTTTCTACTTGCTTTCAAAGGTTTTTCTCGAATCTTCTTCAAATGTGGATTTTAATACAATGTGCAACATAAATAATAATATTTTTTTTTTTTATTAAAATTTTTGAATTTTTTAAATAATCTGTGAGATAAACATTCGGCACCATAGCTTAAAGATGAAATTGTGTTCTTTCCGTTCTCTTATTCCTGGAAAGACAAAGTACTTGGCTCCTTTTTTTTTTGAGGATTATTATAATAATCATATATGATCGTACAACAAGCTTATATTTTCTTTTCTGTCAAATGATCAATTTATTGCATATCAAAGGTTTGACTTTGTGTTTGTTGGGTTGTGCAATTATTGTTTTATTTCAGAGTCGTTAATGTTCATATTCTCTCGTGTCTTAAATATCGAGTGTTTGTTGCTTTTATGTCATAGTTATTAATCTTACTGAATACAAACGAAAATAATACAAGATTATAATGAAGGTTTCATGAATAAACTTAATAAGTTTCATGCAGATGTTTAATCAAAATGTATCCATTAGAGATTGCCACTTTTGTTATGCAATGAAAAAAATAACATAAAAAAAATAATGAAAAAAATTACATTGTATCATAAAAAGTTATTTTGAGCATATCTTCTTACTGTTCGCTTAAAGATTCACTATTATTCTGTACGTTAATTAGGAAAAGTGTCTGTAAAGTAGTTGAAAATCAGCATAGGCATTAAGCAAGAAAATTTCCAACAAACACGGTTCAAAAAACTCAAATTTTATTCGTATTTCATTATGTCAAATTGAGTAATGCCCATTTAATTGAAACAAAGACAACCAAAGCCTTAAAGTGGATTTGGTTCTTTTGATGCTTTAAAATTTCTTCTAATTAGTTTGTTTCAAATATCAAAATTTCATATTATAAATGCAAATTCTATGAATATATAAGATAAGTTTTTGTTATTTATTAACGAAATTGCAAAAATGGAGATGCCAACAATGATAACACTGTGTGTAATTTTTTAAGTCGTGGAAAAATAACCATACGGGCCCCACTACTTGATAAAAGACCAAAAAATAAAAGACCCGTGTCAGTTTTGCCCAAAGTCATGCACTATTTTCTTTATGGGCCCCAAAAGATTTGGGGCCTCGGTGGCATTTTTGCAAAAAGTGATAATTTTTTCAGGCTCATATCATGCAAACCGTTTGGAATTTTGCTTTACCCTCTGAGACAAAGTTGTAGCTCTTGTCATAAAATCAGACAAATATCATCTTCAAGATCAAAATCGAAAAAAACTTTAAAAAATTAGATTTTTTTACCTTTTTCCCCCTTTTCTGGTCCATAGGTAGCAAACTGTTCCAAATTAAAGGAAACAATCCATTACTAAAATGTACCTAAAGTCTCAATAAACAACTTTCTAGAACTTATAAACTTCTTAGGAATGATTCTTAGGACGGTTTAGGTAGCCTCAAAGTTAAAATTTCCCGAAAATTCGATTTTTTTACCCTATTCAGGCCCAAAGGTAGCAAACCGTACCTTAGATGTACCTTAGATCTCAATAAACAACTTTCTGGAGCATATGAACTTCCTAGGAAAGACTCTTAACACCGTTTAGGTAGCGGTTAGGTAGCCGCATAAGTGATAAATTTCCCGAAAATGTTGAATTTCATTTGTTTTTTCTCGACCCGAACTTTCGGGAAAATTTTCACTTTTGCGGCTACGTAAACGGTGCTAAGAATTATTCCTAAGAAGTTCACATGTTTTAAAAAGTTGTTTATTGAGATCTTAGGTACATTTTAGTAATGGATTGTTTCCTTTAATTTAGAACAGTTTGCTACCAATGGACTTGAACAGGGGAAAGAAGAAGGGAAAAAAAGAAAAAATCGAATTTTTTAAAGTTTTTAATGATTTTGATCTTGAAGATGAAGTTTTTCTGATTTTATATGTTCACAATTTTTACTCTTTATGACAAGAGCTACAACTTTTTTTCAGAGGGTAAATCAAAATTCCGAACGGTTTGCAAGATATGAGCCTGAGATAGTAATCACTTTTTGCAAAAATGACACCGAGGCCCCAAATCTTTAAGATCAGATGTTATTATTAATATAATTTTTTAATAAAAATATGTATTTGCATAGCGTGATTTGACTCTTTGGGATTCTGTTGCATCATCGAAAGGACCTTAAAACTAAAGAAAATTTTTTGTTGAAGCAGTTAGCCAAATAAAATCTAGACTGTATTTCAGTGATGAAATTAAAAATATTGTTAATCAAAAAGAAGTATGGTCAAAGTTGTTTTTTAGAAAAGAGTTCCATCGTTTAATACAGATTTTCAAAAGCTTTTTAATAAATGCCTCCAGTATACTCTTAGATTTCGATATATATAAGTTTTATAGTGATTTAGGACAAAAAGTTTTTGAGAAAAAAAGTATTCAAACCAAAATATAACCAATTATACGAAAAGAACTAAATTTTATTTTGAATTTTTAAAATGTTTCAGTCAAGAGAATATTAACCAAAATAAAGGGTACTTAATAACGTTTGTTTAACTAATATGATTATCGTCCGAAAATATTATATAAAATGTATTTACTAAAGAATTTATAGAAAGAAACGACAACGAGCGTTACTGCTCGCGACAAGCTTTTGTGATACCAAAAACCGCAGGTCTTCTTCGAGGCAGTCCATGCATCTGGTTATTGGCCATCCTTTTCGTCTAAAGCATTTAATGTAGTATTTAATCCCAGCTCAACTTAATCTCCTTCTCTCAGTTCGAGGAGTTGTTTTGTGCCCCCCTTTCCAAGAATTCATTATGTTGAGTTTTTTATTTTCATTTTTATTAATTTATTTTTAGTTGCTTTGTATGTTTAAAAGGAAATCCAAATAGTTTGACTAATATTGAGCTCATTTAAATTAATGGTGTTTTCTTTACGGACAAAAATGTTCCATGTACGCTACCATTCGCGCGTGTTTTTGTTCTATTCTACAAATATGTGCAAAAATGTGAAAAATTGTCGTTTTCCTTTCTTATTATGTTGCAACAAAAAATGGCAAATTTGTTTCATTTCTTAAGCTGGAGGTCCACACCACGCGTTACTCGCTTTTTCGCATTTAATATTTAACACGCGAAATACACATTAGTGTTGAGTGTAAAACGTAACTATTATTTTGATCCATTGTAATTTAGAAAAATGTATCACTTTGTAAGGGTACGGGTAACCTGATTAATATATTACACAATTATAATGCATTATTATTTTTTAGAAAAGAAAACACCATAAGTTTTTGTAAAAGTTTTTTTATAAAACAAAATATTTAATATTCAGGTATAATTGCATTTAAACCTGGTAACTTTGCTTGGTCTTAAGTGTAATTTTGAATTTTGCTGGTGGCAACACTGTATTATTATACCCCTCAATCATGCTCAAATTACTGCGTGTTGACAAGCGAGGAGAAAAGAATGATTTTTTGATGGGGATAAACCCGCTTTAGCAGCACACAACTAATAAAAACAATTTATAAAAACTACCCTTCGTTATTTCAAAATCGCCTTAAAAACTTTTTTATATGAAAATAGAATTCTGAAACTTTAAAGGTGTTGTGATACTTGCTATTTTTTGTATTGGATTTTTTTAGGATTGACTGAATGAAACAACAAACGCGAGAAAGAACAAGAAATACAATATGTAAACAAACCCTCTTTTCTGATTGACATTTCTCATTTATATTTTTTTCTTTGACTACAACAAAAAAAAATGGCAAAAGCTTGGGCAGATGAAACTATCTTGTTTTTGATACACGAAATGAAGCAGGTGCCCTTCATATGGGATTTCAAATCATAAATTTTTAATTAAAGAATATACCACGATGTTATTCGTAATATTTTTCATTATTTGAATTAAATTTTATTGAATTAAAGAAAAAAATTGCTTGTGATTCCAAAATAAAATGTAAACAAAACAAACAATATTGCCCACGTTTTTTTCCCACAAAAACCCGTAAAAAAAAACTAAACATCGCAAAACAAAAGTTAAAAACCGCTACTTTCGATCAAAAACTAAAAAAATTGGTAACAGTGCTAACATTTAATTTGGAAACGTCAATTTTAAGTTAAAAATTTTTATATTTTTTTTGACAGTCTTAGATTATTTATCGATAACACATGTATATTTGTTTGACATTTCAAGATTTTTTATGATATAATCATACTATTTACACTTAGTCAGTTTTCCTATGCAAATGTATTTGCACTGTTCGACAATATATAAAAAATACAAAAAATATCATAACACCTTAAGTAAAATATTAGAGGTGTGAGTTTTGACTCACTATAACGCACGTTCACAAGAGAAGAAATGCAATAAAGAACGCTTACGTACAAGCAATTTTTAAAATTCTTACAATCATGCACGTTTTCTAACGAATACTCATGAAGTATTCAATGTCAAAAAGTGGTTTTTTAATAAAATACGAAGCTTAAGTCAACTCAGTTGATATAAATATTGTAAGCTAAAATTTTAAAAACTTCAAAGTTTATTAGAATATTTTTAAATTTTTGTTTTTTCAATAGTTTCTGAAGTAATACTTCATGAGTAGGTTAGAAATTGTGTGTGATTTTAGTCAAGCATGATAACGCATGCACAATTTTTTCCCGTGTGACTAATTTTTTAAGCAATCATAATCACAAGTGACAAGAACAGTGCACGCCAGTTGCCTCGTTCCTCAATATATCTTAATATTTTATTTTGTTTTTAAAAGAAACAGATGATGTTTTTTAATCCAAAAATTTATTACTCACTAAAGTCCTAAACTGACTCCTAACCAACCTTAGAATTTTATTGCTTAATATTCATTTGGATTTTTTTTCTATTTAACTGGTCACAGCAAATGTTTTTATACATTCTGGCTAAGCTCTAGGAAACTTTTATAATTAATTAAAGTTAAGTAAGATTCATGAAGCAGCTATTAGTTGTTGTTTTTTAAATATATAAAATACCCCTTTTTTAATACAACAAAACTTTGTTTGTATTTGTGTATTGCACTTGATGTTTGTTTGACTTTATTTTAGTTGTCAAAAGTTTTGACTTAAAACTTAATTTCAAGTTAATTTTCCTTTCGCTTACGGATGTTTTTACGCATAGTTTATGTTGTTTACATTGTTTATGAAAACAAACACGCTCACGTACACGCACATACACATAGAAACTTAATCGATTGAAAAATGTCACTTAATCTCTGTGTAAAGAAAACAAGAAAATAAGAAAACTTTTATGCTTAAGGATAATAATAAGCTGAACATAAGTACAGAAAAGCCAGTAAGAAATTGCATTTGGTCAAGCCCAACTATTTTATACCCTACACAATTGTATATACAGACAATTTTTCGAGAGTCTTCCATTTCATGGAGCCGATAAGACAAAATATGTTAAGAGGTAAAAATTCATTTAAGAGTTCTTTGTCCTGAATTTTATCTTGATATCAACATCTGTGTGTGATTTGTTCGTCTTTCTATGGTCAATTCTGGACCTATCAGTACAACACAGCCATAACCAAAAGTGTGTCCAAAAATTCAGGAAACATTGTAATTTTAATAAAAAAGAGTTTTTTAAGTAATTAAAAATATTTTTATTTCAGTTAACTACAAATAGGTTCCGGTTAAAAATTAAAAATTATGTCGGTCACGTGAGTCCCGTCGTGGCTCGGCAGGCTCCCAATCTTTTACTTAAAATCCCAACCACGGCTTGTAATTAACTGTTGTCAATGGTTGATATCTACTCGATAATGTTTTTTTAAGTTCTTGAAATGTTTTGGGATTATTGCTGTACACTTTCGATATAAAAAAAAACCAACAAAAAAATAAACTAAAGGTGTCAAATCGCACGATCTTGGTGGCCAATTCTCTCTTTTTCTTCGAGAAATAATGCGATTTTCGAAATTTTCTTTCAAAAGACCTATTGTTTTTCTTGCTGTATGGCAAGTGGCAACATCGTGCTGGAACCACCTGTTCTCTACGTCTAAATCATCAATTTTCCGCCACAAAAAGCATCAGATCATCTCCCTGTAGCGATTTCTATTGGCCAATGATACCTCAAGCTTGGGCACCCTTTAGTAGTCATTATAAAGGTTATATAGCAATACCAACATTTATAAGAAAGTTGCACTTAAAGCTTTTTTCGGAAGTCGTATTTGTATTGGAACTGCGGTCAAATATGGACTGATTTCAAAAAGAGTTGGTTATACTTTGCGCGCAAGGTTATATGGACAGACAACCAACGGACATCGTTAGATTGACACAGAAAGTAATTCTGAGTCGATTGATATACCAAATGTTCGGTCTAGATTCAATAATTGTATGAGTGACAAGCATCAGCACAATTGTATAATATCCATTCCAATGTTGTGGTGTGGGTATAAGAAGTAAAATTGATATATTTGACGAATCTTTAATACCTTCCACTGACAGTAAACACGCACGCTTCTTGCAAACACTAGGAACAAACTAAAAACTGGCTTTTAATAAATCCCACAGCTTAGAGAAAACTTTTAGTGATTTTAAAAAAATAAAATAAAAAGTGTTTCGTGGGTATCATAGACTAACGTGCGGGCAGAGGAAGGTTAAGCAATTCTACTTTTTTCAGAAATATGTGTCTTATAAAAGCTTTTACTTTAATAAGAAAGTTATTTCTTATAAACATTGTATTTCGTACGTTATTACAAGTTCCAAGCAGTATAAAAGCAGAGTTCAGTATAAGGCTTGCAAAAGAGTTAATGCAAAATAGCGTTGGAATTAAATGATATCTAAGTCCAGGTTCACACACGTCAAGTTTCACATCAAGTCTTGAGCTTTTAGGATAGCAGGTAAAATAGAATGCCATTTCTTTTCCCCTCTTTCCCAAATATTCAAGACTTGTGGAGTCGAACAAGACGTGTGTGAACTAGCACTAAAGGAAACTCTGTGTATTTTGGTGTTGGATTTAAGAAGACAGCTACAATATTTTGCATTTGCAATCCTTAAACTGAACACTGGTAATGAAATAAAAGTTTCATTAAAGTCAAAGATTTAAGAACGTTTTATTTAACCTTATTTTGAAAACGAAAAAGAGATCACTTTATACATTTAAATATAACAAAAAAAAATTTAAGACAAATTTTTCAGAAATTTTTTTTTTTTTTTGACACATGTAAGTACCTCTTTCTTTTCTAGCCTCTCAAATAATAATCGCGTCTAGGTAAGAATATTAAATAATATTTTTATTGATCATGGGACTATAAAGTGAGCCAAAAAGGGATTTGTTAAGGATGAAATCGACTATGTAATCAATAATTTGGGACCCAGATTACAACGTTCATAGTGATCGTATTGAGTCTGTCCAAAAACAATTTCTGCTATTCATATTACGGAGCATTTACCCAAATCCATCTTCCTCCATATAGAACCAGGTTATTGGAAATTCATTTACCAACTTTAAAAAGCTGCCGAACAATGCTGAATGTGATATTTGTTAACGATCTGATTAAAGGCAATGTTTGCCCAGAGTTCCTATTAAACAGTTTATTTTTTAATGTTCCCCAACGCCCTACACGTTATTACCAGCCGTTATCAATTGAATACTTTCGTCGAATATGTGTAACTTTATTGATCTGTACAGTATTATTAATATAACTTTGGATATAAATATTACCAAACAACATTTTATTTTATATATAAATAGATGATGTGAAATTTGTTTGTAAAATTTTGTAATTTTTGTCTGAAAGGAGTTAATCCATAGACAAAATAAATACAAAAATAAAACGTGAATTTGTATTCCCGAAAATAAATTTGGTGAATTTTTCTCACTCATGGCAATTTGGCTTATATAGGTATATGTTTAAATTTAACTGGGTGTTAATTTTAAGTTCACTTTCAGCACTGTGAACGTGATGGCATTTTTTACGAATTTTTCGAAAGGAGCGATATCAGTTAGACTAAACGAAGTGTGAAACAACTAGAAACCGACGCGTCGTATTCATAGACGATTATTTAATTTAAAAAGCGTTTTTTAGAGAAACAAGAGCCAGGGCTTACCGGCAAAAAGCTTGACATTCAAAAGAAAAAGCTTGATTGTTTTTTGAAAATTAAAAGTGCATTTAAATTGACAAATATTTTATAAAGGGTGGTCTAAAACACACTAGGTTAGAGAATTATCTTAATATATTTAATTATGATAGAATGATTTATGAAGATGACGTGTGAACCGAAATATCGAGCAAATGCTTGCCAAGGTTTTGGTGACATTGGTGACATAATTTAGGTTTATCATGCTAACAAACTCGAAAGCATAGCTGGCCTTCGGCTATGACACCTTTTTGAGTGTCATAGTTTCCATGAACACTATGACACTGGACGTTATGACACGCCACCCTTGAATCGTTATTGGCTTATTGACGTTCGCTTTTTCTTTCAAAATAACCCCAAAGACAGAAGTCCAACGGTGTCAAACCACATGCTCGTGGTGTCCAATTTACATCGCCATGACGTGAGATAACACAAGAAGTCCGTTATCAACTTGTGTCATCTCAATTTCGAAGAAGTACGGCCCGATTACGCCGGCAGCCCAGTACGAACTGGGCATGCATGCACAGTTGCTTTCACATTTCCTACAGATCCGGTTTGCTGAAATTTGCGCACAATTCTCCCGATTGTGGACACATTTGGACGATTATGTTGACCAAAAAAATCCCAAAGTAAACGAAATACACTTTGATTTGAACGCCTATTTTCGTACAAGGCTTCAACAATCTAAACGCGCTGCTCAATTTTGAACCTTTTCATGGTTGAATTGGTCAAGCACTGAAACCAAAAACATTTAAAATTAAGTTGGGCATAAAACTTGACATTAAAGTGTGACTCACAATTAACATTGTGCATTATCATTGGACCACCCTTTATTATTTATACCCTTCAATGCAGGTTCTGAAGTTAAATTTGTTATAAGTTTGTTAACCAGTTTGTAATTTTTACAATATTGATCCTTGACTCTAAAAAATATTTAAATTCTAGATCCTTATAAGTAGCAGAGTTGATAAAATGATGTCCGTCTATCCATCCATTGGTATGTTGAAATGGGTTTTCTGAAGACCCCAGATATGATGGGAACCAGGTTGTTATATATTTAAATTGTGTACATTCCGAAATAATTTGTTACTAAAATTTAGTATTATGTTAATCCACAATTATTGTCTAAAGCCAATATTGATGCATGGAATTAATGTGTTGTCCAACAAATAAGACTCTGATAGTTTCTGCTATACATTCTTTCTTCAGCAATTTAAAATCTAATATTTCTTGAAATACAAATTCCCATCGCTCTCAACGGAAACTGTTTTCCTTCTTTTTTCTGAAAAATTCTTCCTAGCCGTACAACGAAGTATTAAGCAGGCCTTCTGGAAGCCCTTATTTCTTCGACACAACGCCTTACTTCCCCATTCCATACTAATACATTTTTTACACACGATGTATAAGCCAGCCAATGCCTTCTGCGTTCCCTTCTCCAGCAGGCCTGATTAAGGGCTTTTTCATCAGGTCTCATTGCAAGCCCATGTATGTAGAAGGGAGTGGTAGACCTTCCTGAGAAGGAAAGCGAGCATGAGTACTGGATCTTAATAAATTGGTCTAGGAAGGTCTTACAGAAGGCCTTATAAATGAAGGCCTCCAAAAGTTTACCGCTGGGATTTTAAGTGCAGGCCAAATATAAACTACACGATCAAAAATAATAAAATTTTCTTGTTTTTTCTTGACAGTTTAATGGAAAAGATTTAAAAATTCCGGTTAAGCTTGATAGATAATATTTTTTCATGATTCTTGGCACGTATTGAAAAAGCTTCACAATCAAGCTTGTAAGCCTTTATTAAGTTAAATATATTTTTTATGAACACAGGTATTAATTTTAAATCGCACAACTTACGTAGATTGTACTTAATACAATAAGAAACCTGTAGCTCGTTTCTGTATTTCTCGCATCGTAAAATTTCTTACATGAAGTGTGAAACAAAAAATTCCATCGTTTCTCGATTTATGAGATAAAAGTGTTTCTGTATTTGAATGCGAAAACAGACACAACAAATTCGGTTTATACTGGAATATTTCCAGAAATTAAGTTTCAAATAAAAGCGAAACGTCAACAAAAGAAATAAATATAATAAAAACAGGGCTGCCATATTTGACGAGTTATCGTCATCTTGACGATTTTTTGTTCCGATATTAATAAAGTTACGTTTTGATGATTTTTTCTAAAAAAGTGACGAAAGCAAAAACAAAATCAAAAATATTTTATAATTTTGTTGTTACTTTCTATAGAAATTCATCTTGAATTTTTAAATTTCAAACACTTCTATTTTGTGGCGTTGAAAATTGAAAAAAAAAATAATATGAATGTCTGTAGAAAGCAACAACAAATTTATAAAATATTTTTGATTTTGTTTTTGCTTTTAATGAAATTGTTGGCGTTGCGTTTTACACTTAGTCTTCGAAATAAGATAATTGAAAATATATTTTTATATGTTTGTTTATTAGAAAAAAGATATCTTGAGAAACAAGGGTTATATTTTTATATTTATCCCTATTGTGAAAATTCTCTTCGAAATTGTTTGTCTCTTCCCTAAAAAATGTATCGGCAAAAGCAAAATTTCGAGGGAAAGTACATATACATCTTATATACATATACAAAATATGATTGATATTTGATATCTTATATGTACACTTTTGTGCCAAAACCATTATTCCGGCAAGAAAGAAATTTGTTTGTCTCCCAGTAAAAACTTTTTCAAAATGGATAGCTTCTTTCACTCGTTATTTAGTAGTTTTCTTCCATAAGAACTTCGATAACTACTTTTTTCTGGATGTATTTAGATAAAAAAAAATGACTTACTTTTGAATTCGTTCATTTTGGCACAACCCTTGTAAAATTCATTAGTTTTTTCAGTAGAATTGTATGTAGTGCTTTTATGTGTTTCTGATTACTTAATATATTTTTTGAAGGCGAAGATTTTACTGGGTCTTTAACCCGTTTATTTATGAACCGATTTTTTTAATTTTAACTACCAGGTATTCTACTAAGTCTATTTCAGGTGAAAGAGAAAAAGATTATAGGAATGGGTAAATTAAAGATTTATATCTCAGCCATTTGTAAACCGATATAGTTAAATTTCAATAATATACTATTTCGGACTACATACGATATAAATATAAAACAACGTTGTCACTATCAATTCCATTAGAACCCAGAATATTTATAATACTGTTATCAAATCTGATTTAATTTAAAAATTTTCCATTTTGATCTCGGTTTTTGTAAATATGTATATATCTATTTTAAAAAAGGATGTATGTTAATTTTATTAAGTTTGGTTTCTTTTTGCTTTTGTAAAAATATTTATTTTATTTTATTTTGTTTAAAATGATATTTTCTCATGCCTTTGTGTAACTTCTCAAGGGAAAAATAACAATTTTAAATTGTTATCGGATTAAAGAAAATAAATAATTTTTAAAAAAATAATCCTCCAGCTTAACAAAATAAATATAAATACCCATGAATTTTAACTATGTTTTTGTTTGATTATTTTTTAATAAAAGTCGAAACAAATTTGTCTAAAATTGATTTTAAATTGCACGATTTTTAAAACAAAAAAGACGATCTTTTTTATTTTTTTCTCAGGAAATTGACGATTTTGACACAAATTTATCTGGCAGCACTGATTAAAACCAAAACAAGAAAAGGCTAAAAAAAAATTTAAAATAACAAAATATAACAATTGTTTTTTGTTAATTTTCATCATATAAATTATGCATTCATCATTTATATTCCTTTTTTTTTATTTATTTTAAAAAAATAGTATATAAACATATTTTAAATTCAAAATATCTACATTTTGTTTTTCTCGCCACCAATTTCAAATGTGACTTATTTTGACAGTTCTTGAAAGAAACTTTTCGCAAGATATTGTTATAGAAACACTTTTTCTCACATCCTTCCAATAATTGCTGGAAAATTTTTTAAATGACAGATAATTCTCGCAAAGAAAATATACAGAAACACTTGTGTGAGAAAACCCAATTTTTGTTTCATTTCACACTATTTTTGTTGCAATTCACACGTTTCATGCGAAAAGTTTTACGATGTGAGAAATACAGAAACGGGCTACTGAACTTAACCAAGACTTTTGGAATAAATTTTCCCAAGTTTAAGGAAAGTTTTCATAACTTGATAGCACTAGACAGCACCACAAAATTTTAGTATCAAATACCATCATATATTTGACATGCCATCATATAGTCTGATGATGGATTGATTACGTTAACCTTCATTAAAACGACAGTTGATACAGACCATTAGAATAGCTAAATAAAGTTCAAGTTCTATATTTTAATATTTAAATGAAAATTTTAAGCAAAACCAGACAGGCATTTTATTTGTTTACCTAATTGCTTGTAACCCAAGACACTTAACTCAATTTGTTTTTGGCATTAATTACTCGATTATTAACCTTCACAGTTAAACAACAAAGACCTTTTCATAATAAAGTCTTGGAACTTTTACTTAAATGCCCTAAATGTCACCTTGATTGAATTAGCCCCATAAAAAATAATTATTAGTCTTGTTAGCCATTAGCATTTATAAACCCAAGTGATGGTTGGTTATTTGGAAGGTTCTAATGGGTTTATTTGTGTTCGGATTACATGTGTGCATTGTGTAAAAGTATTTGTTAAGTTGTCGTTGTTATAGTTAAGATTGTTTTTAGTCTTTTTGTTCGTTTCACATCTGGTTTATATTGTTATTCTTTTAATAAATTGTCACAAATAAATAAATTTTTGTTTTGTCATAGTCGTTGCTAAATCTGCTTCTTCTTGACGTTTATCATTATTATCATTTATACGCAGCAGCATTATTTTTGTCTCTGCTTTAAGAGGCAAAAAAAAAAAAAAAGATAAACGACAACTTTCACTTTTCATAGAAGGAAAATATCACATACATTCTTATATAGACACACACTTTCACATAGACTAGAACACTAACACACAGACATTTTAATACAATAATCTTAAGAAGAAAAACAAACTGAATAACAACAACAGAAACAGCAAAAAAAAATTTTCCTCTTGTAGATACTCTTGTTTTTTGTTTCTTTAATTTTTTATGTTATTATTTTCTTTCCCCCTTTTTTTAATTTTTCATAAACACTCTGTTAGACCATGTTGTTGTTGGGAGAAATTATTGTTGTATTTGTAATTAATGCTGCTATTGAGCTATTTAATATTTGGTCTAGAAAGAAACGAACAAGAACCAAACAAAAAATAAATTTCAATAGAAAAAGCTTAACGAAGAATGAAGGCCAACATCGTTGTCAACGTTGATGGCAACAAACATTGACAGCAGCACCAACTACACAAACTAAAATAGTAGCAATGCCGTCAAAGTGAGCAAAAATTTGTTTCTGAACGCGCGGAGACTTTTCTTTTTCTGTTATTTTTTTGGCTACATTTTTTTTAATTATTATTATTGTTGCTGTTGTTGGCATTTTTAATAAATTTGTCGACAAGTTTTTTGGTCAAGATAAACAATTTTTGCGTGTCAAAGAAGAAGCATTTAAGGACATTTTTTTTTTTTTTTATTTTTCTGGCCTTGTTTCCGTAGTTGCTGAGGTTGTTATTGTTGTTTTTTAAGCCTTAAAGTATGTTAAATTAAGTCAATGGTTAATGCAATAGGCGAAGGCGAATTTTAGCGGACGCTACCATAGAAGTTATCTTTTAACGAAAATTCGCTGAGGGAACATTTAATAAAACAATGGAATTTAGGAGATTTTAAAATAAAAGGTGCAAATAAATCTGCAGTTTCTGAACGGATAAAACGACACCTGGGGCATACGTAAAATGCAAAATGTTTTTACATCCTTGTTTGTTTCCTTTAAGTCTAGAGTAATTTTTTTATACAAAATTACAGTGCAAAAGATTATCAAATAACAACGAATTGAATTCGAATTCATAGTAAAATATTCAAAAAATATTTTTTCTTTTTATTATTTAGTATTAAGATCTTTGAGTGAAAAAAGTACTTTGAGTGAAAAAAGTTGTGAAAGAACTCATTTTAAAACTTTAGTATAACTGCACCATTCTCTTTAAGTTTGGAAATAAATTTTTTTCTTGAGCGGAACCACAGCTTAGGATGGACAAAAGCCTATACCGTTCGGATTCTGTTAAAAATTTTTCACAAAGACTTTGAAGCCCATTTCTCGTAGACTTATCAAAACATTGACTAGGTGTAGTGGTGACCGTGTCTTCAATACTTTCGGAATGCAGAGTCATGTGTAGTAGCTCAACTGAATCCGATTGCCTGAAAATATTCGAGCTTTATATCGACAGCTAGCAATTGTAAAGAAACAATAGATTTCATTTTGTTCTCTAAACACTCAAGACTTTCATTCAGAGGTAATGTAAGTTACAAATAATTGGGACTCTATTATTATTTCTTATAGCCTGTTAACAGAGAAATTGTATCAGAAAATGCACACTAGGTAATTTGACCTACTTTTTAGGCCAAACATAATTTCAGGCAAAGTTTTGGACCGATATGGCTGAAATTTGGAATTTCAGAGTTTTTAATGGGCAGGAACGCTGCACAGTGGCTGAAAATCGTTTTTCATTGGCCAAAAATCTGTAACTTTTGAACCGAAGGAGATATTTTAGTGAAATTATTTCGCCAGACAGGTTCTTAAACTTTCTCCACCCGCCTACCTTTATGAACGAATTTCATTCACAAGATCAAATAGGGGAAATAAGATAATTCCTTTGAGATACCGAACTCTTGTCTCTTCCTGGCATTTTTTCACCGGAACTATCAGACTTTGGAACTCATTACCTCACAACATTCAGCAAAATAGTAACGCATTCAAGTTTAAAAAAGAAATTTTAAAATTGTATTCTACAACTTAACTTTTATATTGTTATTTATCATATTTTTCGAGTATTTAGACAAAGATTCTGCATTTTAATTCTTCAATTTCACATCACTTTTGAATAATAATCTTTTTATCGTTGCGTTTTCGCAACGTTCACTTAAACCTGCCCTCAGGCATTTTGTTGTTACGTGATAGTGTTATAAAGCACAGTGAAATAAAATTTGTATCATACATAAGTTTTTTTTATAAAAATTTTTAATCTAAATTTTTAATTTTTCATGTTTTTTGGGCACTTTTGAAAAAAGTTAAAAAAAATAAAGTAATAAATAATATACCTATCTGAAACTTCTGAAGGAGATAGCTAACATACGAACATTATTATTTCTACTGAAAAATCCAATCATCGTAGACATTTGAGACTTTTTTTATGATTGTATATATCCGTGATGCGAAAACGCAACACTGGGCCTAAACGATATACAAATTACACACAATTTTCAAATACAAACATATTTATACAATCACTTGCTATGTAAAACAGCATAATAAAAACATGTATGTATGTTAATTATAAGTTGTTGTTATTTATGTGTTTTGAAATTTTCGATAATTTTTTCACCTTTTTCAAACTAATTTCCAATTTTTAAAATGCAGGATATTTCGCAGAAGGTAAATTCTCTATGACAATTCCTGTTTTTTCTTATGCCCAAAGTGTATTATTTTCCTAAACGAAAGCGAACTTACGCCAAAGTAGTCCCGTGATAGGTCTTTGGTGATAAGATAAGAAATATCACTTTAACATGGGGTTGTTATTGGTCAATTGACACTATTTGACTAGTCTAACATCTATTCTCAATGAACGTGTTTAGTGTTAGTTATAACAATGTCAGATTATTTCGATACAATGTAGTATGTCATTTCCCCCAGGGTTCTTCAATAGGTACAATAAGAGAAAATCGAACAAGTAATGTGAAATTATCCTCTCCCAGGATATTATCTCTTTGAACTTGTTCTATTTTCACAAATCCCGGGACTAGTCTGGTGGAACAATTGACACAAGTTTCCTCCAGGGTTATTCAATATGTACAATAAGAGAATCTCGAACAATTAATGTGAAATTATCCTCTCCCAGGATATTAAAGAAAAACCAGTTAGAGTGATATATTCGGCTATGCCAAATATTTGATACCATCCACTGACAGCTAGGATATTTCAGGAGCGGGCATTATATTGGACCTGTGGTAAATTATGAACCGATCTTTATGAAAGTTGACAGTGTGATTTCTAGTTATTATAAAACTGTGACAGAACAAAATTTATTACAATAGAATTATTTGTTATGGTTTTATACTACTAAAGTGTTTTTCGAGAATGGGCTTTATATGGGGCCTATGGTAAATAATGGACCAATCAATTACAAACGTGAGAAATGTGACGTAGCAGTGCACCCAAAGTGCTTTGGAACATATCATAATTGAATTAAAATTAAATGTATATGAATATCTTTTTTAATTTTTTTTTTTTTTCCTAAAGACGTGAATAAAAAATGTTAATTTAAAATGTTTGCAAATGCGCTTAATTTTTATATCGTTAAGGGCCAACGTTGCGTTTTCGCAACGGGGGTTATCTGGGCTCCCACGTATCCAAGATTGGTTTTCTTTCTTATTTCGGTATAAACAATAAAATTTTAAAAGTTTCGTCATTATAACTCAACGGGATCATGGCTCGGGCCTTAATGGGTTAAACTAATTAATTTATAAGTCTTTATATGTAAACTCTCTAGAATAATTTATAATCAACATGTTTATTCTAATTAAAATTTCTATGCTGTAATAAAAAGATTTAATCTTGTTGCATAGGAAAGACACAAATAAATAAATAAATAAAATAAATAAATAAATTTCATTAAAATCGGTTGAGTAGTTATTGCGGAATTTAAGGGCAAAGTGGAACTTTAGATTTTTTTTTACTTTAGCGTGCAATATGGTTTTTTTATTTCTTTTAATTATTTAAAAATTTAATTTTTAAATTTATATAATAATCATTAACATTTTTTGTAATAATGGGACACTCCAAAAATTAAATGTTTACACTATAAAAAAAATATTAACATTAAAAAAAATATCTTTAATATCTTTAGGTTTTCTAAAATCTTTATGGATGAAGTTTCCTGATGATCTGGCCTAAGCAACCAGTGAAATGCATAGGAATAGCTTATCCCATCAACAATAAATTTCAAGTGTTTTTATCAAGAATAAAAACTGGGAATTAAGCACGAATAACAAAATCTTTTGAAATTAAAATTTTGTATTCCCAAAAATTTTAATTACTTTTTGATAATTAAAAAAAAAGATAAAAAAAAATTGATTTTAATAGCTTTTGTAACAATGTGAGTTCTTGTTTATTATTACCCTGCAGGAAATGTCACTAGTGAATCTGTACTGCTTCACTATTGACACAGTCACCAGGAATAGTGACTTATTATGCCCCAGGCAATGTAATTTACAATAGACATTTAACATGTGCGTGTCATTAGAAATCTACTACTGACGTTGGTACTACTGACTAGGTAGTTCCTTTGGGAACATATGTTGACATTGGAACCAGAGAATCGCTAGTAAAAGTAGTCTACACTTTGTGTAAGAATACGAAATCATAACAATCTTTTTTTATTATTTCTTTAACTTTATAGGAATAATATTTCTCAGTTGTTATTGATAAAATCTTTTTCGTATTAAATAGTGGCAAATGTAATTTAGTGTAGACACTTCGTTGACAATGTCACCAACATAGTCGACAAAACTGGTGACTTGGAGACACTTGCACCCAGGTTTCCTTCAGGGTATTTTTTACTAATACAATGTCTGTCTTAGATCTAATGAATTATAATTATTGTTCATTTAATTGAAATATTGATTGCAAATATTCCATATTCTGTTCTGTGTTATTTCTGTTCTTTAGTAGTTTTTTGACTTCTTCATCTAAATCCCGATGTTCCACTTTCCACTGATTTCGAATACTGGAGATGAACGGATCTGACGTTGCCAATAATATATTAAATAGATCTTTATTAGTGAAATTTCGTGAAATTTTTCTAGTATTGTGCTCTCTATAAAATCTGTAATCCTTTTTCCTTTTTTCCTGAGCTTCCTCTGATAAATCTCCAAGTGGCACCAACTGATATTTAATGACATCTTATCCATGATAAAGGATTTTGTGAACTGTAGCAGACATATTTCTCCATGGGTACTTGGTTGTATATATTTTTGCAGTTTCCTTAGCAAAATCTCCAAATTTTCTAGAGTCAATTTCTTCATTGCAAGCAAGTACTTCTAGGATTATTTTAAATCTAAAAATGAGGTTAAAATCCACACCTGTTATTTCAGATGCTGTTTCTGGATCTGAAAAGAATCTTCTTGCGGTATTGCCATCATTTGTATTGTCTGACCCTTGTTTCGGCTGATGTATAATCAACCCAAATTCGCGATATTCATCTTGAACATGTTTCCTTTTTGAACTTCTTAACTCCTTGTTGGTTTCGTTGTTTCTTATTGATCCTGAAGATGCGAAATCCAAATCATAACTGATTTTAAGTATGTGTTCCAAAAGTCGTATTCTTGCATGTAGTGGTGATAATCCAAATTCATATGCATCAGGATTATCTAATGATTTTGTCGGGACTTGGTTTAATTGGCTTGATGTTGCATGGCATATGATGCAGCCTTCGTGTTAGTCAAAGCCTGACCTACTTTTCTATCTATCATTGTTAGCACTAATTGGAAGCCAACTTCAAGTTGATGCCCATCTAAATCTAACTGTAATGGCTGTAGTATTGCAATTTGTTAATGGCATCATGAGTTTCTTTTTTGAATTCAAATTTAATAGGTCTGCAATATTTCGTAGAAGATGGTGTTTTTTAATCGCAATCGTACAAATGATACCATGAACATATCTGAATATTTGCACATACTACTTGTTTGTATTGTTTTTGTCCGGAAGAATCATCACATCCCCATTTACAAAAAAGAATTAACTTAGTGTCTCCATATTTCTTTAACTCATTTCCTTTTATTGATTGTAGCTGTGTGATCAAGTAGAGATTGTAGTTTTACCTCTGCCGAAATTGATGTGATTGTAATAGTGTCCGTTAATGGCAAACAGTCCACAGCAGCTGTTATGTGATGATATGGTGGATACAGATTTGAGCCTTTTTCAATCGCACGCAATCTGAGCTGTATATATTGCTGTTTTGTTAATTTCAAATCAAGAAATAATGCTTATGCCTCCTGCTTTGTGAATTGGAGTTGGTATACTTTTAAGAATCCGTTTTGTGCTCAATGGACTAGCTTTAACAACTTTTTCAATGATATCCACTTTTGTCAATTGTTTCTGTGATCGTAATTGATGTAGGAAAGTATCTTGAATATTTTTTATCCGATTTCTTCATTTATATCCTTAAGCTTCCGCCTCTTAGATCTATCGCTACAGTTGTCCAGCGATTTTTGTGGTCTCCCACGTGTGTTTTGATTTGAAGTTACTGAAGCGATCTGGACAGAAAGTTCGTTCTCTAACCAGTTTGCAAAGCTCTTATTAAATCTATCTTTGCTGTAATCAACTTTTCTGTACCGCTGTTTTATGAAAACATATAATTTATTTTTTAAGTCCAATTGTATTTCAGTGCTATAGGAATTTAAGTTTCCTTTTTTTCGAATGTAATTTTTAACATCTCCCTCGTTTTTGTTTGTAATGCTTATGAAAAACGTTGTTATTGCTCAGATATATTATATCTACTGAGTTTGCATCTGAATGTCACTTGCTTTTAAACCTTTTCATACTTTTTTTCATACCAAGTACAGGTAGAATAAAATGGATTAAAAAACTTAAAATCCTTTTATTTATATGCTTTAAAATACCTGACACAAATTTAACAACGCATTGTATAGCTATAGCGTCACGGAATATTATTAGAGTCATAAAAACAGATAAATTTCATTAAAATTACCTTTCTATCAGAAGGTGATCCCTTTTGGTCCGCAAAAGTTCTATTCTACTAAAGTTGAAATTTGATAAAAAATATAGTAGTTTAGAAATTTTTTTGGAGTAATTTCATTAAAATTAAAAAGTGTTAAACAGACGGGTCCAAACGGGTACAGGAGTATATACAGGGTTAAAGAAAAAACTTTCACCTTTCTATCAGTGGTTTCACCTTCTTGGTCCGCAAAAGTTCTATTCTACTTAAGTTGAAATTTGACAAAAATATAGTAGTTTAGAAAATACGTCCTAATATCTCAAATATAAATAACACAATAGTCGCAAATATTACCTTTTAATAGATAACAAGAAAACCTAGCAAAAAAGTAAGCAGGTCATTATCGCTGATAGTTTTTGTGCAATGATAATTTCTTTCGGATTAAATATTACAAAAAACACTTTTTTCTGAATTAACCCTTAACAACCAACAAGTGTCTCGCGGACACATTTTTCAATTCCATTGCACACAAATTTATTATCAATAAACAAAAATAGTAGCGCACCAACCCACAAGTGTCCAATAGACACATTAATAAATTATTTGAATCGAGTCGCCCAAGTTTCATACAAGTGACTGCGGTTCTGAAACGGTCTAGTCGGCGTTGAAATCATTGCTTCTTATTGATTCTCTTAAAAGGTCGTATTTTACTTTTTTAATAAATGAATCAATCGCAGAGCATATTTTTTCACAATATTAATTTTACAAACAGAGCACAGGAAGAAATTGAACGTGCCCTTTCTGAAATTGACAATGAAGATATTTGAAGGTATTTGTTTAAAAAAAAACTAATTAAACTTATACTACATTTACATTAGGCCGAAATCTTGTAGAATTGATTTAAAATCTTCTTCGAAATCTAGTGCGTTTACATTATACTTTTTTGACGTTAGCGAGATTTTGTTTTTATAACAAAACAACTGACTAAAAGTTTTTTCGTTACACATTAAACAGAAAAAGAAATATACATTAAAAAATTTGCATTACCTTGTATTAATATTCAACGGTATTTATTTTATCAATATTATTCGTCTTTTTAATTTTTTTTAAATTTTTATAAACATTTTTAATTTTTTTTTACCAATTTTTGTTTTGTTTTTTTTTTAAATGTCATTTTTTGTTGTGCAGGGAAGTATTTTTTAGTGCTATATTAGAAAACCATAGTTGCATCATTAAGTACTACTAGATTTCGAGCGAAATCTAGTCACGAAGTAGATTTTGGTTTGTGTGGGAAATCTAGTCTAAAACAACTAGATTTGGCTCGAAATCTCGTAAGTACTTGATTTTGCGTAAGTGTAAATGTAGTATTAAATAAATTAAATACCTACGCAAATATTATCAATAAAACATGTTTTATAATGTATACTGTCTTTGTTTTTCTTTAAGTATCATTAATTTCTTTAATGAGTCCGTTGGACACTACTGGTCAGTTACGTTACAAAAGCATACTGGGTAGTTAAGGGTTAAAAAAAAAAGTTGTGTTTAACAACATGGCACAACCACAATTACCAATATGTTGACCTAATTATGTGGCTACCTTAGTTTTAATATGGTTACTATTAAACCAAATTAAAATTTTTGAAATCGGTGACAAACAAAAATTGGAAATTTGGCCAATGAAATAAAATTTTCAGCCACTGTGCGCTGGGGTTTTTGATTTATGGTATAATCGAATTTTTAGCATTGCCACCATTTTAAAAAAAAGTAAAAAAACTGAATATGTATCTCGAAAACTAACGAATATATTTTTTTGAAATTCGGCACGAAGAAAACAGGCAAGGGGGCCGGGCCAACAAAATACCGTACAAGCCATGCAGACAAAATCAGTTTAGGTTTTGCTTGAAGAAGTCGTTAATTTTTCCGTGCACAAAAAAAGTCTGTACCTTTTGCTTTAACGAAGCCAAATCTTTTTTTGAAACATCAGTTTTTTTCACAAATCAAAACATTAGAAAGTTCGCTATATTTAAAGCTGAGGCTGTCTGAAAGAAAATTATAGAAATCTTTTCTTAACACTTTTGATCAAAGAAAGGATAAACTCAATTTTTATTGTTAGTGTTTTTTTACCATTGATATTGTTACAAGTGAGACTTTGAGTGTTTAAAATTCTATTCGCTTTAAGGGTTTATTTGTATAATATTTTTGGCTTTTTTGAAATTTTTGAAGAAGGTTCCTTGAAGATCTTGGGGGCTACACACTTTAGCGATGCGAAAGAAAATTGAAGCAAATCTAGAAATTGGTACTCTTCAATACGTTTTAATTTGTTTTCTTTTTGTAAATCATCCAATTTCAAATATTTTTACACACTTTGACTTTTCATTACTGTAAATCCCCGCAATCTTTAATTGTTATTGCAACTATTGCTTAATTTTCAGAAAATTTTGAGAAAGTGATACCGAGTACCAAGTTGTCATTTAGCTTTCGCATCGAAATTGTTTTCGCATCGCAATAGAGAGTAGACTCCTTGGCCTTAGCAACCAGTGAAATGCGCATAGAAGCTCGCTTTCCCTCAATAATAAATTTCAGTGAATTTATCAATTATGGAAAATTTGGAATTTAGCACGTCATACAAAAATCGTATGAAAAACACGGCAGTCTACGGCCAATATAATCAAAAAAAAAACTTCGCTTAGTTTATGTTTATGGAAAAATTTATTTGAGGTTTAGTTAGAATTTCACGTTTTGTTAACAAACGAAATAACGTGCACCAAAATTGTTTGGTTTTTTTAATTACTTACTATCTCCCAGAGCTGTAAATGAATCATTCATTTTTGAATTAATTCGTGAATCATTCATGCATTGAATTAGCCAATTTTGAATTAATTCTTTTCACACAAATAAACGAATTGAATGAAATTTGAGTCAATTCAAATGCATTAGACAGAAATCGAATTGGAAAAATTTAGTTTATTTGCTAAAAGACACTTAAATTTTTATTTTTATCAAATAGTAAGGGTAATCACGATGGTAATTGTGCAAATTTGCAATGTGTAAATTTGCAGTGCATATTATGATTGATCGAGAGCATACCACTTTTATTTTTGTGCAAATATGCTATTTTTCTAAAAATGTATTCTGGCAACACTAAAAACTTCTGGCAGCACTGTAAAAAATCTGCATTTGTTAACAATTATACACAAGCAAATTAAAATAAATGTTTTCTTTTTAATTAATTTAAAGTTAATTCTCTATTTTATTTTACAATCTGCGAAAATGTTCAATTTATAAGTTTTCTTAAAATCAATATGGCACTTAATATGTCAAATGTTATTGTTTACATTTGTTTGCAACTGAGCAAATATGCACTACTAGCTATGCTCATGGTTTTTTTTAGTGCAAACGAAGTAAAAAAGAGCAAATTGCAAATACGTACATTTTGTTGTTGTGTTGTGCAAATGTGTGTATTTTTGCACGCATTTGCATCGTTTGCACACTTTGCACTACCCATCGTGATTTCCCTTAGTGTAATATATTTTTAAAAGTGTGTTTAACAATAATTTTTTGTTTGAATAATCTCATATTTGTGTATTGTGGGAAATTTATTTTTTTTAAATTCAATAGAATTTTAAAGATTTTAGCAATTTTGAATCTCAACAACGTTTTTTGCTGTCAAATCTATGTTCGTTTACTCGAAATTCTTACTACTTTTACTACAATTGGAAAATTTGTTTATTTTTTGTAATTAAAACTTCAAACTGCAATAAAAACTAGTAAATTTTAGTAATTCCCCCTAGATCTGCTCTTGAATTTGATTGAATGCAACTCATTTTTGATTTCATTCATTTGAATTGCAATTCATTTTTCTAATTCATTTGAATAAATTCAAAATCAATTCAATTCAAATGAATCTGTAAAATGAATTGCAATTCACTTTAAGAAATTCGTTTGAATTGGAAACGAATTGCAATTCATGTTACAAATTCATTTGAATTGGAAAACGAATTGAAATTCATTTCTGTCTAATTCATTTAAATTGACTCAAATTTCATTCAATTCATTTATTTGTGTGAAAAGAATTAATAAAAAATTTGCTAATCCATTAATGAATTAAAATCAAAAATGAATGATTCATTTATAGCTCTGCTATCTCCTCTCTTCTCCATATTATGCACGATTTTCCTCTTTTTCTTAAATAACTATTAAAAAAAACGTCTTAATTTATATCAAAATTACACTTCTAATGTTGCACTCTAAACGTTTGCTTGCAAATGTGAACTTCGACTGCCTATAAATCAGCTGATATTTGTTTTTTGCAAAAACGTAATATGTAGTTATTCGCTTTGATATATTTTTAATCGAACGTCGTTACCAAAAACATTTTTATTGATAGTCCAACAAGTTATTTTTTGGCAGGATTTCCGGTCAATTAGCTATAGGGTTGCTTTGCGACGGGGTGCTATAAGGCCGACGGAAATAAAGCCAACTTTGGCCCTATTTCCCTTTTTAGCTGGAAATAAGACCAACTTTATCGGTTGCCCTTATTTCTAACTCGATAGGGAAACAAAGCCAACTTTCAAATACCACTAAAAGGAAATAAGGCCAACTTGGTTTCATTACCTCTTTGAGTTGGAAATAAGACCAACTCAAAAATTGCATTAATTAATTAGGAAAAATTTGTAGTCTTTTATGAGGATTTCCCCTTTTACAGAATGTTTACATGGAGTTTTATTCATTTTGTAAAAGGAAGAATTAATAGTTTTTAAAATTATAAAAAACTAAGGATTTTTCCTTTTACAACCCAAAAATTGCATTCTTTAATTGTTGGCTGGTAATGTTTGTTTATCATATATTGCATTTGAAATAACAAATGCAGGTAGCAGGGAAATAAAGTCAACTTTCAAATTTCGCTAACAAGGAAATAAAGCCAACTAGGCTTTATTTCACTTTTGAGTTGGAAATAAGACCAACTTGAACATTTTCCAAGTTGGCTTTATTTCCGTTGGCCTTGTAGCACCCCATCTTGCTTTGCTTATGGCTCTTGAAGCCTCTTGTAATAAACTAAAATCGCCCTAATTGTGGAAAATTTCATGTGATTGGATAAATGGGCCTGGCACCTCCCATACAAAGTCAATATAGGTTTTCGTACATCTTGTGACCGTAATAGCTATAGTTAACTTATTCGGTACAAATAGTTTGGTTATTGATGCACAACAATTGTCACTAAGTGGTCGTGGCAAAAATAAATTTATTTTAGTTTATTTGGAGATAAATACACAACATCTGCCAAAAGTGGACGGGATAAGCTGAGACGTAAATATATAATTTCTGTAAAAAGGGGGTTCAATAGGATAAGAATGGCCCCCAGTATGAATTCCTGTTTGTAATGGGTAATTTTTTAGCTATTATCTTTTTAGCAACACTGGTTTAAAAAGCTGACGCACGTTTCGTCTTTTGTTTCACTGTCAACCATGAATCGTCTTACAAATGAAAAACAACGCTTGCAAATTATTGAATTTTATTATCAAAATGCGTGCTCTGTTAAGAAAGTTCATCGCGCGCCTCTTCCATTTTATGGTCAGATTAATCGACCTACTGAAGCGGCTATTCGGGCTATTGTGACCAAATTTCACACCAAATTTACATTGTTGGACATTAAACCACCAACACGCTTACGTAGAATGCGAAGTGAAGAAAATATCGCAGCTGTATCGGCCAGTGTTAATGATGATCATCAATTATTGATTCGTCGCCGTTCGCAGCAATTGGGCCTCTATTACTCAACAACGTGAGATGCTATCCAACTTTTTTTCCCCCAAAATGCGAGAGCTTGGCTTGCATGACATGCGGTTTCAACAAGACGGTGCCACATGCCACACAGCACGCTTAACAATGGACTTATTGAGAGGCGAGTTCGGTGTACATTTTATTTCACGTTCGGGACCGGTCAATTGGCCGCCTAGTTCGTGCGATTTAACGCCTTTAGACTACTTTTTATGGGGCTATGTTAAAGCTCACATGCCCGCTTCAATTGATGCATTGGAAGACAACATTGAAGCATTTATTCATGAGATACCGGCCGAAATGTTGGAAAGAGTATGCCAAAATTGTAATAAGCGGATGGACCATTTGAGTCGCAGTCATGGTCAACATTTGCATGAAATAATCGTCAAACATTAAATTATATGGACGGTACTATCGATTCAAATAAAGATTTCATGCTTTAGCTCTTAAAAAATCACCCGATAGCTCGAATTGCTTATTTTTACTAATTTTATTTTATTGACAGTAGCGAAGCGCACCAGATTAAGATAGTTTTATATAAAATAATAATTAATTTTTCCCCTTTTATTCTCTGACTATCTTTGTAAATATGTTTTTGAATTTCTACTGTCTCTCATTTTTCCTCTTGAATTATAAACAATAAGTTTGATATAAAATAATTAATTTTGTTTGTCAACCTATGATTATGTAGAAAGTTTATTATCTAACTGAACTCATTAAATAAAATCATTAAGTTTTTGTGTTATGTAAAATTATACAATCAATAAAATAAATCTACATATACATACATACATAGTTACATAACAACTTTTATAATGGAGAATTGTTTCATTATGAATTAAGTCCTCAAGTTTTGTTAATTAAATAAAATCCAATTAATATTTTAAAGAGACTTGTTTCATAACATTTCAACTGCCCCTAAAATAAAATATATTAAAATTTTTAAAAACTAAAATTTTGCTATAACGCTATTAAACCATACTGGTAAAGCTGAAAATTTTGTAAGCAGGACATACTGATGCAGTCAGACAAGTGGCATTGAAACGTGATCAAAACACATGCCATACAACCATACTGGTACAATATTCATTTCTTTTAAAATTTTGCACGGATGAGTTGTTGCAACTAGTGCTGTTTTACAATTCTACTCATATTTCCTGTATTAATTCACTAATTTACTAATATTTATTAGAAAAAAATATACATACTTTAAAGGTTAATTTTTCACTGTACCGCTATCACATCCTGAGGTATGTAGAGAGACATCCCCCGGGAAAGGGAAGTGCAGTCAATACCTAGAATTTAGCAGAGTTCAAAATTGATAGATATCTTTCAATCGCGGCTAAGCATATAGCCTATCTGGCGGGGCTGAATTAAGAAGCCCATGGAATCCCGGTTGCAGTCAGACCTTTTATTGGGAACCCTTCTGGGAGCTCGTGTGGTTGATTTTATAACGCATTGCTTGGCATGCGGAACTAAGACCAACTTAATTATGACAAACTTTTTTTTATTAAAAAATAAGTTTTGTTGCCAACTACATCACAAACTAATCATAATTTTTATGTACAGCTGCACAGTAAGAACATCCTTCAAAATGTGAAAAAGGAGGAAACGCAATTTTCTTAATTCTGCCTTAGAGATTTAAGTATTAAAATAAAAATTAAATAAAAAGGAAAGGAAAAGTTGCAAAAAACGAGGCGATAATAAAAAAGAATTACGCATAAAGGAAATATAAATGGTAAACATAATTTGACCGAGCTTTAGAAGATATTTAAATAGAATTTTATACGTTTCACCCTTAAAGCAAATTATTTAGATGATTTTCATTATTAAATTGTTGTAACAATGAAATGAATGGAAAAGTGTAAGTTATAATAAAAACTTAATCTGATAAGCAAAAATTAAACCAATTTTACTTGTTATTATTCTTTTTGGAAATTTAGGATTAGAATTTTTTTGAAGAAATATCAAAGAAAAACTTTTTTTTATTTTAAAGAATATCAGCGTGAGTTATAAAAACTAAAACAGGTTTATAAAAGGTTTATAAAATCGATTTGCTATGAAAATTTGGTAGTATTTATTTACTTTTATAACCTCCACCCCCATCACGCTCACTTTCGAAAAACTACAAAGAAATGAACATGCTTAGTGTCAAATTGCTTATAGTTATCCTAAGCAGTTTTGGATTGAAATCCAGCAAAATCAGTTCGGTAAGTTTAGAGCAATGAATCAAAATGTGGAACCACCAGTAACAAAACTAGCATTTATGGTGGAATAATGCACGGAATGATATCAGATTTTGCACAAATTCTTTTATTCGACTATAAATCACACTATTAAATTCCGTGAAGACTGGTCCATAATTTATTTATGTATTTATTCCATTTACTTATACAATAGCAAGCCTTAGAAGCCAAAATAACAACATGTTCACATATCCTGAGCAATTTTACAACAAATGATATATTTGTACACTAATTATAATAACAATAATAAAAAAATTAAATAATAATCAAAAAACACATATCATAGTTGATAGTTAAAGCCCCTCCCCCCTCCCCCCCCCAGCCGCAACAAAGAAAAAAATCCTAAAAAAAGTCCAGACAGTAAAATAAACTAAAGGACCGATATAAACCCTTCTCCCGGAAAAAAGTTTAGTGAGCCTAAAATGATAATTATTAATGCTATCGTAATAAAATTTGGTACTTCGCAGTTTTATAGGACAAGAAATCACACTTATAAATTTCGTGATGAACGGTCCATAATTTACTATTGGCCCCTTATAAAGCCCACTATGGTAAATTAATTAAAAACGCCTAGCAGATATAGATATGGCAAGGTCTTCGTGCGCCAAAGTACTTAGACGGGAAAAAAACTCTTCACGAGCAACGTCTTCGTGCTGAAGTTCTTGCTGCTCACCGGGGTTGTAAAAGCTTCTGGTCATTCGTTGAAAGAGTAAGGGTTAATGCTAGTTCTGCAATACCAACTCTTTTAAAGGATGGCCGATCATTCACGGACCCGGTTGATACGGCTAATTGTTTTGCCAAATTATTTGCTAATAATTCTTACCTACCAGCTAGCAATCAACCACTACCCGAACTCGAAAAAGTATCCGTAACTATGCCTAGAATATTTTTTCGGGGTCGAGCTGTTAAAAGGGTTCTTGCGGATGTCGACATAAACAAGTCTCCTGGGCCGGATGGTATAGCAAATCTTTTCAGCACTTTATACCGTGCCGCGGAATTTCCAGTCTGCTGGAAAGTTGCTAACGTAACTCCAATTCCTAAAAAGGGAACCGCTAATAACCCTAAAAACTACCGCCCAATTGCAATTTGTTCGGCACTTTCCAAAGTTATGTAGAGTATGGTAAATTACCATCTTGTCAAATATTTAGAGTCAAACTACCTACTAAGTGACCGCCAGTATGGCTTTCGTAGAGGTCGCTCTACTGGAGACTTACTAGCTCTGTTATCAGAAAAATGCTGCCGTTCCATTCACCATTTTGGCGAAAGTAAGGAAATTGCTTTAGATATTTCCAAGGCGTTTGACAAAACTTGCTGCATTTTGTAATGGTGTTAATTTCTCTCGATTTATATCGAGCTTTCTCAGAGATCGCACTATACGAGTTCAAGATTTATTCAGGGGTACCGCAAGGCGCCGTTCTTTCTCCTACTCTATTTCTTATCTTTCTAAATGATCTCCTTTGTCAAACTTCCAACCCTATCTACTCTTTGCAGATGACAGCAACCTTTGCAACTCGTTCTCATTCGAATGTAGACCAAGCGTATCCGATGTCGCTGCTATGAGGCAGAATATGAATGATACGCTTGGCCGAGACCTTGACATAATCTCGGAATGGGGTTGTGCGAATAGGGTCGATTTTAATGCCCGAAAAACCCAATGTTGCGTGCTGACGCATAAACGCGCGACAAATCAAGGTGCCTCATCTGTATATATGGGTGGTATAATTATTGAGGAATCAGAATCTCTTGATGTTCTGGGCATGAGGATACAATGTGATGTCCGATGGACAGAACATATATTCAAGGTGTCGAAAGAAGCATTCAAGTGCCTCGGTTTTCTAAGACGGTGTAAGATATACTTCACTCCATCTGATCTCCTTACTATTTATACCACCTATATCCGACCGCGTATGGAATACAACTCTCATGTGTGGGCCGGTGCTTCAAAGTATATTTTGGAGCTTCTCGACCTCGTGCAGGAGAGGCCAATGGTTCTCATTGGTTACAGTAGGGTATCCAATTCTATTGACTCCCTTGAGCACCGTCGCAATGTGGGTTGTATTTGCCTATTTTATCGTTACTACAATGGGATGTGTTCCGACGAAATAAGGGATCTGGTTCCCGATACCCGTACGTTTGTTCGTAATACACGTTTTTCCTCAAGAGCCCATCCTTATGTGGTCGATTGGCTGGTGAATCGTACAACGCATTACAGAGAGCATTCGTTTTTTCCCGGACTGTTCGTATGTAGTACGCAATGCAATGCATTAGTAGGGGTCATCCCCTGAGTGCTGGTCCTAACAGTAAACAAAAAACAAAAAAAGATATTGAGGTACAGTTGATTCCAACTAAGCTTCATTTGGCCATAATTTACCTAAGATCCCATATTTAGCACTAACTTATTTCACCGCTGTATTGAAATTTATTCAAGTTTATGTTTTTTAATACCAGAAATCACTCTTTTGGGATGATTGGTTCATAACTTACTATGGCTCCAAGATAAATTTCAATCCAGAAAAAAATTTTAGTTCGGCTTAAACTGTTACGAATCATGATATTTTACTCGAACAAGTTAGAATTTCTTGAAAAAAACCATAAAACTTTTTGATTGTCGGTCAATAATTCAATATATTTTAACCCTCAACCAATTTTAATGCATATGATGAATTAATAATAAATAGTTATCATAAAGATGCCACTCCTAAAATATTCGAGCTGTCGGTGGAGCACTCTAATTTGTTTTTTTTTTTTTTTTTTAATTAGAAATAACATAGACATATTTTGTTTATAGAAGAACGAATCAGACAAATAGCCTTTGACGCCATGCTGGCTCATATGCACTCCATTACCATTGTACAGCTGAGTTTTACTAATTCAACATTGAGTATTCCCCTGCAGTGCAAAGATAGTCGTGTACTAGTTACCGACTTCAAATAATGCCATAAAAAGGAATCTAATGGTGGTAAATCTTAAGATTAAGGCTGTTAAGACTGTTAAGACTGATCACAGCAACGAGCATAAGAGTATAGAACTAGAAAACTAAGGCTTGTTGTAATAGAATTATAGAATGTACGCAATCTTGTACCTTCTTCTGCCAGTTAGATATTGGCCATGTTATTAACATCTTAATTTGCAAAAAAGTTCTTAAGGTCTTAAGTTGATTTTAGGACATTCCTTGTTAACATATCAACAATTTAATGGCTACTAAGAGTGAATTTTGATTTCTAAGTTACAGGCATGACCTACAACACTATTTGCCTACAAAAATCTTAAATTTTCTATTGCCTTGTAGAGAAAAAATAATGCAAAAATATACAGTCTACAGGCTTTTTATCTTAAGCAGTAGTTTATAAACCCTAGAAAGCTTAACACTAATACAACAGTCCATTTTACTTCTGTTTAATATCCTTAGAACCTTAGAAAACAGCAGAAGTAACAAAAGTCCAAGAGTTTCTTTTATATTAATTCTAGTCTAATAGACTGCAAAGCAATTTATTGGCGGGCATAAATATTGAGCGAAATATTATCACGCTTAAAATATATTTATTTGTTTACGACATTAGCTTAATTAAATCCTTAAGGATGTTAATTAAATGCCAAAATACTCCTGCTAAATATCTGATTGTGAATAATCAATAATAACTTTACTGATTTATAAACTGTTTGTTTCTACAAAATCCTATTTAATAAGCAATTTTAGATGACTGCTTTTGCCATGGTAACCATAAATTTAGGTTTGCGGATGTGTAATTTATAAATTCTACAAACAGCAATTTGCTAATTTGAAAATTAATTGGCATAAGCTTTTGCCATGGAGTCTCTTAACATTTGAAGATATAAACAAAATTATTTACAGAAGCAAAATCATTCTAAACCGAATCCTTTTTATATGCCTTAAGTTTAACCTCTTAAGACCCGAGCAAATGGGAGCAAATAAGACAACTGTATATTTTTTTTTTTTAATTTTATTTGCATTGTTAGAAATTAAGGGTACACATATGTGTACCTCAGGTCTTAAGATATGAAAAATTTCAACGTAAATTCTTAATTTCTTAAGTTCTGAACAGAACCGATTAAGTAAAGGGCTTATTAACTATTTTTTTTATCTTATGAGGTGTAATTTTAATTTCGGTTTTTATTATTTTTTTAATTTTTTTATTTAAACTGATAGAAAAAGAGGTACACACATGTGTACTTCAGGTCTTAGCGATTAGCTATTGAGGAAAAATATCCCAACAGTATGGTTTTTTCAAACTGTTAAATTCAAATGTAAAAATAATGGCTAAAACTTCTAAACCCTGCCATCTTTTGGTATTGTTTTGAAGCGCAGTATCTTAAAGCAAGTAATAAAACTGTTTCTATTGATCACACGATGTCGCTAGTCCTAAAAATTGTAATTAGTTAAGGTGCACATATGTGTACCGACAGTCTGAAGAGGTTAAGTCCAAAAATTATCAAAAAAAAAACATACCTCAATAAATCAATGACGTATGATTAATATTTATTTGAAAGAACTTTACATTTAATATTAATCATACGTTTAAATTATTTAAATAACTAAACGTATTTTGTGTTTCCATTAACTGATGCAGTAAATGTATTTTATCTATAAAAACAAAACAACAGCTAAGAGCCAATAAACGAACACAGACACCTACTCCCACTAATACATTTTCATGGGTTTTTGCAAATAGTTTTTTTTATACAAATTTATAATCAAATATTTTGGTTGTTGCTTCCATTTGAATGTCTTTTTGGTTATATTTTCATCCCATATCTTTTGACATTTCTTTATATCAATATTTACACAGTCTGCTAAACAATTTTAAAAGCAAAAATAATTGATTGATGGATTCCACAAATAAATTTAATTCGTTTGTATTATTAAATTGTGTTTGTTTTATTTTCTTGGTTAATGAATAAACAAATAAATAAATATTAAAAATAAAATTGATTGTTTGCATCAGTGCTGCCAATTTAGCTATTAAATCGCTAAGCTATTCAAATTATTAATGAAGGCATTTTTTCACTTTTTGTTTACAGTAAAATTATTTTAAGATTTTTTTAATTACACTGTGCATGAAATTGACATTTTTTTTCGTGACAAGCCGGGCACATGGCGTTTTAACATAATTCGGGGACGCTGAAACCAGTGGTGCCCGCGGTTTTTCAGATTGGCTCTGCTTTTCGAGATATACCGTTATTTCGAAAATGGAGGAGGTTGCACAACATATTGAAATTACTAAAAAAACCGAAATTCCGCAATAAAATTTCATTTCAGAAAAGTAAAACTCTTTTTCTAATATGAGTAGTCGTTATTGAAACATAATTTTTTTTTTTTTTTTTTGAAAAACAAAAATTAATTTTTTTTATCAAAATTTCGAAATTTTTGTTTTTTAAAAATTCATAAAAAATTAAAAAATAAAGCTAGGCTTCTAATTTTTTGCAGACTTATAAAAAACGAAGCTACAAACAAAACAAGCCATAAATGATTAAAATCTGTTTGCAACTTTCGATAGTCGATAATTTTTAATTAATTTAAGAATTTCATAAGACGCAATATCTGGGGTTTTCATGGGCAACCGCGTATGTCTATTTTTTCGATTTTGAAATGTTGATGCTATATTGCTTAATTTTAAGCGCTCTTTACATTTTTTAAAAAATTTTTAAAAACAGATAGGCCCATTCCGATGTTTTAACTCAATTACAAAGTTCAAAAGGTGCAATATCTAACCCATAGTTTGATCTAGAATGGTTTTTTCGGCTCTCCTGAAAAATTTTATTTTAAGACATACGCGGTTGCCCATGAAAACCACAGATATTTGTATAGGAGCCCCCTAAGGGATGGTGATAACGGGAAAGTATAATTTGAGAAAATGTTAAGAACAAAAAACTAATGGAGGTTAGTCATACATTTTATCCCACTAGGAGTGACTCCTAGGCAGTTGTGGAACCTTTTCTTCAATATATATGAAGAATATAATTTATATGGAGCATTTCACAGGATTTTTTTTAATTTTTAAATAATTTATTCAAAATTATGTACATATATATGAAGAATGTGCCAATGCAGAAAATTTATTTTCAATGACATTTTGACGTAAAATTTTTTAAATGCGGTTTTTGTGCCATTTACAATACAAAACAAAAAAACAAATATTCAAATGTATGCTATTCCAAAGAAATATGCATGCATTATTACCACACTTTCACTTTGCGGTAGGAATTTTGGAAAATCCACAGTTACCGATTAAAAAATTCTTAGAATTAAGAAATAAAGTCATAAATGCTTACATCTTTATATTTTATTGTGCTTACAAAACCACACAAAACGGTATTTTATTGTGCAGTCGAAACCGCACTAATCGGTCTTGTAAAAATTATTATTATAATTATTGGACCAAAAAATATGTAACGTCTATTTTTTAGATTTTTCAGCCACGTTTTCATACATATTGTAAACCAGTTCAAAAATCAAATCTAAACATACAACGAAAATTACGTTTCTGTCACTGTCTTCCTTAAAGCTTTGTTTACAATCAGAGCAACAATTTCGATTTTTCTTCTATCTTTTCTCTTCCCAAAGTATTTCATATATTTTTGTTTAATTTTTCGAACAAAAATGTAACTAAAATTTTTTTAAAAATGTAAAAATGTAACTACTTTAACTTCAGCAACAATTTGTATTAAATTGTTTCTGACATTTTAAATAATTTTATTTAGTTTTGAATGAAAACTTTAACATAATGTTGTAAAAAATAATAATAAATGCACAACACAGAAAAAATTATTGCCGAATTATTTTCAAACAAACGCTTGTTTGAAAATTTTTTGAATTTCTACAAGTTTTTTTACTGATTCAATTAAAATTTTTGTTTGATTTTTATTTAACCAACAAAAATGTTGACAACCATTCAAAAATATAATACACGCGTGAAACCAACCAAGTTTTCATAATTTTGTATGAAATATTTAACGCTTTTTAATGTTGTCGTCTTTTTGCATTTTTTTATTTGATCGTAAGCAACACTTCCTAATGTGAAATATAAGAACTACAACAAAAAACACATACAGTCTATTTTTGGACACTTTAAAAAAGTACAACAGTAAGAAAGATGAAGAGGTTTGAAGTAAAAAAAAAAAATAGCAGGTAAAAAAACGTTTCACTCTTTTTAAGCAACAGAAACAACAACAACATTATAAGAAACAAAATAAATTTTTGGTTGGTGTCAAAGTTGGTTAAAAAAAAACCAAAATCCCGTATTCAATTTTTTCAAACTGTTTGCTTAAATACATCAAATACAAAAATATAATGATGACGAAAAACATATCGAGTCGGTCTGTTGCCGTTTTTGGGTTACATTTCTTCTTCATTAGCAAAGGAAAGGATACAGCAACAGTGAGTGATGACGAAAAACATTGTGTGTATAAAAAAAGAACTTCGTTCAAAAATTATTCCAACAAAAAAATGTGTCTCAAAGCCAGCCGGCCGCTCTGCTCTCTCTGCCATCATCTTCTAATACAGTGCCTGCTTGTGCCAAAAACCTGTTTTTTTTTTTTATTTTGAAATTTAGTATATGAATTTCAGTAAACTTTTTGTTTGATTCAGTTAAATTATTTGTTTGAAAAAATCCGTGTTTTTTTTTCAATAAACAAAATGCAAATAAATTGTTTGAATATGCGAATTTGTTTATAGGACCGATTTCAGACAAAAAACTGTTTGATTCTACAAATTTTTTGTTTGAATTGGAAAAATAATTTTTTCTGTGAATATTGTTGCGGCTTAAATTTGCAAACGGTTTCTTAATGCAAAATGTGTGTGATTGAAAAAGAAATTGTTGCTCTATTGTGAACACCAAGTGAAAATGTTTTTTTTGATTGTGAACGAAGATTTTCTCTTCTGATTTAACATTTCTGGAACCCAATTTGCTTGTGCCTCTTAATGATTTATGTCCGATTTCACCCATTTATTTAAATATCAATTTATGTTTAAAATTCGTTATTAATGTCAAATAAATATAAAACTTTATAAAAAAACTATATTAAAATATGAATTGATATTTAAATGGAATTGGTGAAATTGGCCATTAGTAATCGATATTTTTAGTTATTGAACGAACAAAAGAATTAATTATGAGTTTATGCCTTTATCTCCTTTATTCATGGTTTTACATCCGTTTTTATTAGAATTATTATGGATGGTCATAATTGGAAATTTATGACCATCGATCAATAAAGAGTATGGAAATAAAATACGAAAATATATTTGAGACAAAAGTCTTTCAATAATAAGAAAAGAAGATTTAAGAATGACAAAACATTTATTATTAAATGTGTCAACATTAGAATTTATGTTTTAAAGATTAAATTAACGATTAATTAAAAGATGCTAGTTATCTTAGACATTTTATTGAGCCAATTAAACCATTAAGAGAAGAAAATTTTTTTTCCGTTACACCATCTAATTCGAACTAAGCATTTGTTTTAATCCTATAGTTTATAATGAAGACCTGTTTCACACGACGTGAGTCATGTGGCACAGACGAATTTCGTGAAACCGAATATAAGTGGCGAAGGGTAGAAAGCCGCTTGTGCGTTAAACAAATTCAAGCAACAATTTGATGTACCTCTTTAAATGTTACGTAAAAACTTATGAAATTGTAATGTCAAATTTTAATTTAATGGTTAAACTTAAAATTACAGCTTGTGGCTTGCAATAAAAACCGTAACGTCTGAACTTTTTGTTGTTTTAAGAAACAAAAAATTTATTTGAAAATATTTGTATAGAAAATAAAATATCATCGATATCAAGTTCTAAACAAAATTGGTAAAAAGCCTTTTTTCTTATGTGATGAGCATAATAAACACAAGTTCAAACATTGTAAATTTAAACCAATGTATTACAAATATATTATTGTTTATATTTCTTTTACAAACTGCAAATATATATACACAGAAAAAATTATTTTTCCAATTCAAACAAAAATTTGTAGAATCAAAAAATTTTTTGTCTGAAATCGGTCCTATAAACAAATTCGCATATTCAAACAATTTATTTGCATTTTGTTTATTGAAAAAAAAACACTGATTTTTTCAAACAAATAATTTAACTGAATCAAACAAAAAGTTTACTGAAATTCATATACTAAATTTCAAAATAAAAAAAAAAAGTTTTTGCACAAGCAATGACGCGCACACAAGTAAGCACTGTATGAGAAGATGACGGCAGAGCAGAGCCGCCGGCTGGCTTTGAGACACATTTTTTTTGTTGGAATAATTTTTGAACGAAGTCTTATTTATACACACAACACAATGTTTTTTCTTTATCACTCTCTGTTGCTGTATCCTTTCCTAAGCAATGTAACCAAAAACGGCAGCAGACCGACTCGATATGTTTTTCGTCATCATTCTATTTTTGTATTTGATGTATTTAACCAAACAGTTTCAAAAAATTGAATGCGGGATTTTGTTTCTTATGATGTTGTCTCTGCTATTGTTTTTCTTATAGTTGCACTTTTTTAAAGAGTCCAAAAATAGACTGTGTGTGTTTTTTGTTGTTGTTCTTATATTTCACATAAAAAAGTGTTGCTTACGATCAAATAAAAAAAAGCAAAAAGACGACAACATTAAAGAACGTTAAATATTTCATACAAAATTATGAAAACTTGACACCAATAACGCGTTTATTATATTTTTGAAGAGTTGTCCACATTTTTGTTGGTTAAATAAAAATCAAACAAAAATATTGTTTGAATCAGTAAAAAAAATTTATAGAAATTAAAAAAATTTTCAAACAAGCGTTTGTTTGAAAATAATTCGGCAATAATTTTTTCTGTGTAGATAATAATTATTTATTGATTTTTATTGTTTGAAATCTTTAGTCCAATTAAATATTCATAACATTGTTTGAGGAGCAAGCCTCAGAGCAAAACGTACTTTTTTGCTCATATACATTTTTTTGGAAAATTTAAGTTTATTCAGAAAATTGCATGAACCTGGAAATGGAAACAGGTTTTTTACTTAACAATACAAAAAAAAAATACTAATTCTAAAATAACGTGGCGAAATGTTGATTGAGAATCATGGTAAATTTCTGCAAAAGTATGCCCTTTATTTAAATTTATCACACTTTTATATTAATTTATAATGAAAAATAACCTTAAATCACGTTTATTTAATATTATTCACTGTTAAAATAACATTATTCAATATTGAATCCATAAAAACCTGTTTTATATTAAAATCAAAAGTTTATCTTGTTAAATTAACATGCATACATACTTAAGTATGTACATTTTTTTTATTTTCATGTTTAAAATATGTTTAAAAAGAAGACAATTCCCGTATTCTTTTAATTAAAACTATTTAGTAAAATAGTACATCAAGTTTTCAAAGTAGAATGATGAGACGAAACCCATATCGGACCATTCTGCGGATGCTTTTGTAAACAAAGAAGATACAAAATAAATGGAAAACATCCCTGCGGGAAATTTGTGTCAATTAGTCCAACAGACTGGTCCTGGGAGTTGTGAAAATAGAACAGGTACAAAAAGAAAAAACTCATGACCAGTGAAAGGAGAACAAATCATGTAACTGGTTTATGAAAAACAAAAAGGTAGAAAAAGTAATGAATTATAGTACAGTCTTCACCGGTGGTGTGATAAATTTTTTGGGACTTTCTTAAATTTGGCACTTGAATTTAATTATAGGACTTGTTTTATTGAAATAATACTACATTGAATTGAAATAATACTACATTGTAGTAACTGTCACTAAACACGTTCATTGAGAATAGATGTGTGACTGGTCAATTGGTGTCAATTGACCCCCTCTAATGACAACCCGATGTAAAAATGATAGGTCTTATTCATAGAAAGTGTTCAAACTAGAACCGGTCTCTACCACCAAAGACCTATCACGGGACTACTTTGGTGTCAGTTCGCTGCCCTCTAGGGATGTGTTGCAGGGGTAAGTTTTTGAATTATTTTTAAGCAAATGCATATGTTGTCTCTAAAGCTTCTTCACACTGTTATATCACTCTCAAATCAAATGCACGTTGTTTCAACTTGAAGTAACTTTCATTCAACGTTATTCGAATTGTTATTTCAATATAGATGACATTTTGCTCTAACTTTACTGCAATGTTAAATTTACATGACTTATAGTTATTTTAAAAGAAATAAATCATGTTAAATTAACATGAAACAACAATGAAGCAAAATCACTACTGAAAAATGTAAAATCAACCTTGTTTTAAACGAATTTACATTGATTTTTTTCTGTGTGTAGATCCATCAAGTTGCCAAAATAAATGTTAAGGATGTGTGTTACCACCAAATTCTTTAAGGTCGGAAAAAGTTCGTTTTGTTAAAAAATAATTAAAAATGTACGTTTTGTTTTACTTTGTGACATCAACACCCACAATACAAAAATTGTAAAAACCTAGTTGAAAGTAGTTGTTAATTTCAGTGTATTTTCTGGTCTCACTTTCATGTCTCGTAAAATGCATTAGCTCTTAATTTATGGATTCGAAAATCCGTCATAATTTTTTTTTTTTCTGAGGATCAATAGCAGTTTTTATTTATTTCGTATAAAATTACACACAGAGCAGACGTCTTAGAGTCTGAACACAATGTTTGCGGTGCGGTGCGATTTCTCGTTGCGGGAGAAAAAATTAAACATAATACAACGGAAGACGGTGACGGTGCATACATTTTCATCAAGTTTTTTGTCAACAATAATGTTGTGAACAGCGCCATGAGAAATGAGCATCACAAATTGAGAGAGAAAGAAAGTCCGCATTGAAAATAAAATAGATTTTAATTTTAAGTCGTTCCGCACTGTTTTTACTTTAAAATCGTATGAAAAACCGCACCGCAATAAATTATCGTTACATTGTGTTCAGACTCTTAAGTCGGTAATGAAAATTCGATTATTAAATTGTTTGAAAAAATTTGATTAAATAAAGTTTGAATTACGTTAAAACTAGCATCAACAGTTTATTGCACATTATTGTTAAATATTTTGGCATATACGGCAGCTTTCTAAAAAAAAACGTTTCAATTTAAGATCCAACCGTCATAATATCCATGAGCAAAAAACAAAATCAAAAAACATCTGATTCCGTACGGAATGTGTGATCAGTTTCGCACTTTGCTCAAGCAAATGACAGTTTCTTAAAACTTACCAAAAAGCTTTTTCAAGTTCACTAAGTTTTGACACATACTGTTTACATGTATTCCACAGTTGCTAAAGCCAGCTGTTCCACATTATGGTCTTTAGATCGATTGTAATGACCCTCAGTTGCAGGAAAGGAATTTATAAAAAGTTAAAAATAATTAGAATTCAAATCAGTTTAAATTAACTTTAATTGTAGTTTTAGAGATTCATGGATTGCATCTTTCAGCAAACCAAAAATATAACTTCACAAAAAAATATGAAAACCTATTGGCCTTATTTAAATAAAAAAAAAATAAAACTGGCTTAAAAAGGTTTATCAAAACGATTTCACTGGTTTACAGCCAAAAAATACCACGAACACCACATGCCTAGATAAGTTAATTGGGACCTCCTGAACACGAAAATCGCTGTAATTTTTTTTCCTAAGTAACGTTTTTTAGATAACGGTACTTTTGTGTTTTTCGATGTATGGTCCCACTCAAACCCTTGTGGAGCCCAACCAAAAAGCCCGATCGAAATAAATGGCATATCGTTAGAAAGCGTAATTTGAAAAAAAATCTGATAAAAAATAAAGTTTTTATTAAGGATTTTGTGGAACGACAATATTTTCATCTCATATAAAATTCCGTGTTTTTTAAATACGTTAAAACTGATGGATTTAAAAAACACGGAATTTTATATGAGATGAAAATATCGTCGTTCCACAAAATCCTTAATAAAAACTTTATTTTTCATCAGATTTTTTTTCAAATTACGCTTAAAATGTTGGTAATTAAATATACTATTTGGTAAAGAAATAAAACATTCCAGGTATTTAATATAAAAAAACGAAATAAAAATGAAAAAATTTGAAAAAAACGTAAAAATAGGCTAATTTTGAAATTTGAGGTGCCATAACTCAGCCATTTCTTATCAGATAGAAATTTCAAGCATATCGACGGATAAGGCATTCGATTATCTTTCCAACGATGTGCCACTTGTTTCGAGTGGGACCATACACCGAAAAACGCAAAAGTACCGTTATCTTAAAAACGGTACTTAGGAAAAAAAATTACAGCGGTTTTCGTGTTCAGGTACTTTTCCAAATTAAAAATTTGTAAAGCAGTGTTTTCTATGAAAACCTGTTAATGAAACCTTTAAAAACTGTTTAATTTTTTATAAATATTGCGCTATGAAAAAAGTTCGTTTTATTAAAAAACTAAAAAAGTACGTTTTGTTATTCAAAATATTTTTAGAACACATTTTCTTGTTTAAAAAAATCATGCTTACTGCACTTGTTTAAGAAGATTTCATCCCAAATATTAGAAAAATACCAAAAAATCCATTTTGTTAAAAAATGCGAAAAAGTACGTTTTGCTCCGCGGCTCCTCATTAATGAAATTTGTAGATTCAAACGAAAAAGAAAACAAATAAAAATGCAAAATGTAGACTTGATAATTTTGTGTTGTAAGTTCACATGTTTTGATATAAATTTTAAAATTATTCAGATAAGTGTAGACGCAAAATATTGCATACTGGGTATAATCTAAGGACAATATTGTAATTAAAAATTGTTTACTTTTAAAAGAAATTATTTTAAATTGTAGTCTCTTTCGAGCAAAAAGGACTAATTAAAACCAAAGCAGGAAAACAGTCAGTCATCGTTCATTCCTGAGTGTGTATGAACGTTTTGAAATGTGGTTGCTTATTTTCGCTCATGAATATGAAAAAAAAAACATTTCTTACATGAATAAATAAAAGCGAACTGTTTTTATTATTCATACTAATGAAAGAAAAAGAATAATATATTTAAGATTTCTCATTTATGAGAAATATTAAAAATCTTTGCAGACAAAACATTTATCAATATAAGTCACCTCTAAAAATACTACTTTTAAAGAAAGTTTGTAAACATGGCTTATTACCACATTTTATTGTATTAAATCTACAAGCTGCAACCGTATTATGGTTGCCCATAAATATGTTATTGTTAAATTTAACAGTAATTTTTTAACACCAATAATTGTTCGGTTTTCAAACACTCTGTTATAAGTGATCAACATATTTTTGTTTTAATTAACGAAAACATGTTCGGAGGTAACCATAATATGGCTGTAGCTTCTTGACGGAGGAGCAATTTAATCATAATATGGTATCCGGTGACAAAAATATGGTTAAATTAATATAAAATGAAAATAATTTTTGGGAATACAAAATTTTAATTTTAAAAGATTTTGTTATTCGTGCTTAATTCCCAGTATTCTTGATAAAAACACTTGAAATTTATTGTTGATGCGATAAGCTATTCCTATGCGCATTTCACTGGTTGCTTAGGCCAGATCTCCTGATGAACTTCATCCATAAAGATTTTAGAAACACTAAAGATATTAAACCAAATAAAACTGTTAAACGTATAAGACTTATAAGCAACAGTTCTACTTGTAACAATATCAAAGTTTAAACAATATTGTGACAATATGAATTGATAGCATACCTTATGAATCCCGCAATTATACATTTGTTGTTGGTAGTTTTCATACAAAAGTGTTGTCAAATTATACGATTAATTTGTTAGTGTTTGGAAAAATTTTCGATTTGTGTGGTGCATTTTTAAATATCGTTTAAGAATGTGATAACTACAACCACCAAATCAATTCTTCTGAATATTCTATATATGTTTTAATTAATTTCAATTTATTTCTAAACTTTTTTCTATAAACACCACATTAATATCAACTTATATTTATTACGATTTCACATCAAATTAACAAACTCTCATACCTGGTTTAATTTCACGGTATAATTAAAACATAATAACTAAAATTAAACAAATTGCTTTTTATACCCACACCATAATAGTGGAGAGGTCAGTCCGGCTAGCTGGCTGGTTGGCTGTCCAAGTTACCTTGGCATATAGGTTCTTATAGGCACAAGTACCAAGCCTATTGAAAATGGGTAAAATCGTAGGACTACCAGGGGAGGTAAGGCCAATGTCTGCCTCTCAGAAACTATTAAACCGATTTTAATAAAACTTAAGATACATATTTCCGTATTTATATGCATACATGAGCATACAAAGATTTTCTACACTTTAACAAAAAAATCAATGTCAAATCGTCGAAAACAAGGTTGATTTTAAATTTTTCGTTAAGGTGTTATGATACTTGCTACTTTTTGTACTTTTTCTATATTGGAGAACAGTGCAAATACATTTGCATAGGAAAACTGACTAAGTGTAAAGAGTATGATTATATCATAAAAAATCTTGAAATGTCAAACAAATATACATGTGTTATCGATAAATAATCTAAGACTGTCAAAAAAAATATAAAAATGTTTAACTTAAAATTGACATTTCCAGATTAAATGTTAGCACTATTGCCAATTTTTTTAGTTTTTGATCGAAAGTAGCGGTTTTTAACTTTTGTTTTGCGATTTTTAGCTTTTTTGACGGGTTTTTGTGGGAAAAAAACGTGGGCAATATTGTTTGTATTGTTTACATTTTGTTTTGGAATCACAAACAATTTTTTTTAAATACAATAAAATTTAATGCAAATAATGAAAAATATTACACACAGAAAAAAATCAAGTTAAAAACGTCGAAAACAAGGTTGATTTAAATTTTTTCGGTGGTGATTTTGCTTCATACGGGTTTCATGTTAATTCAACCTGATTTTACAATAACTGCGAACAACATTTTTTTCTTTTGATATAACTATAATTCATGTTAATTTAACATTGCAGTAAAGTTAGAGCAAAATGTAATTTATATTGAAATAACAATCGGAATCACGTTGAATGAAAGTTATTTCCAGTTGAAACAACGTGAATTTCATGTAGAATCAAATGGGTTTGAGTGTATTTTAACAGTGTGAAGAAGCTTCAGACAACATTTGCATTTATGTAAGAATAATTCAAAACCCTGTAACACATGTTTCACTTATTTTGTATTCTCCTTTGTTAACAGAAGCATCAGCAGAATCGCCCGATATGATCATCATTCTACTTTGAAAACTTGATGTACTATTTAAATAAACAATTTTAATTAAAAGAATACGGGAATTGTCTTCTTTTTATAACATATTTTAAAAGTGAAAATAAAAAATGTACATAATTAAGTAGGTATGCATGTTAATTTAACAAGATAAACTTTTGATTTTAATACAAAACAGGTTTTTATGGGTTCAATATTGAATCCAGATTTATTTATATTTTAATATTTTTTTTTTATTTTTTTAACAGTGAATAATATTAAATAAACGTAATTTAAGGTTATTTTGATATTTTTTATTAAAAATTAATATGAAATAATGATAAATTTAAGTAAAGGGCATAATTTTTCTGAAATTTAACATGATTCTCAATCAACATTTCTCCATGTTAATTTTACATGGGTATTTTTTTCTGTCTGTACGAATTACATCGTGGTATATTCTTTAATTGAAAATTTATGATTTGAAATCCCATATGAAGGGCACCTGCTTCATTTCGTTTATCAAAAACAAAATAGTTTCATCCGCCCAAGCTTTTGCCATTGTTTTTGTTTTAGTCAAACAAAAAAATATACATGAGAAATGTCAATCAGAAAAAAGGGTTTGTTTACATATTGTATATCTTGTTCTTTCTCGCATTTGTTGTTTCATTCAGTCAATCCTAAAAAAATCCAATACAAACACCTTTAGTGATTTTGTTTAGAATTCTAAACGATTTTACAATAATTTTCGAACAATATTTTTTTTATTAATGTGGTGTTTATAGAACACGAGCGCCTTACTCGTCCGTTCAACTAACATTTAAAACAAAAACAAATTTCGAAATTTTGTTTTTGTTTTAAATGTTAGTTGAACGGACGAGTAAGGCGCTCGTGTTCTATAAACTACACATAAAACTATTTTCCGGAATACAAGAATTTTCTACTCATTAAATATGTGTGCTAAATACTAAAATTTTATTGATAAATGCACTGAAAATTACTGTTTGGGGTTAAGCAAGTTCCTATGCGCATTTCACTTGTTATTAAACCTTTTCCCAAAAACTTTGAAAAAGCTAAAGATATTATACAAATACAATTATTAAGTGAATGAGAATTGCAAACACTTAAGTTTTATTTGCAACGATATCAAAAGTAAGAGAAAACACCAACAATAAAAAGTGAGCTTATCTTTTCTTACATTTCCTTACAATTGGTTGGTTTTTTTACGTCTCTCTTAAAATAACTATAGTTCAATTTCAGTAGAGTAAGAGCAAAATGATATAGATTTCGAAATAACACTACGAATCACATTGATTGAAATAATTTGAATTTTATGAATAGTTCTAAACACTAACCCCGGGAATCAGATAGAGAGTGAGAGTATTTTTATGTACAAGTGCTTACCTTATGGTCGAAATTCGGCCATAATTTTTTGTAATTTGAAAAAAATATAGTATATCTAACTGGTTTGCCTGTGTCGATTTATATATTCAAAAATTCGACCATAAATTTTTTTGTAAAAGTGAAGAAAACATAATTCATCTAAGTATATATGAATTTATTCGTTTCGAGCATTTATTTTTTCCTTCAAAGTGGATCGATTTGGCGAGGGACCAACCTCTGGTTCATATTCATATTCATAATTTAATTTTGTAAGTTCAATATAAAAAATACCAATTGAAAAACAAAAAAGTATAAAAAAGTCTCCTTTATATATTGTCATCCACTCAGGCCGTGGCACGTTTAATTTTATGTTTCTGTGTCTAATATTAACGAAAATTAATCAAAGTACCAGCTGTTGAACGAAAAATCACCAAAAAGCTCATTTACATGTTCTTACTTACATGTTCTTGTTCACCCAGTTTAATGTATAATTTTATCTTGATAGGTCGAATGTTAACGAAAATTCAAAAAAGTTTCAGATGAAAAACAAAAAATACCAGCATTTTTATCTTATAGGTTATCACTCAGTCAGGACCCTACACCTATAATATTATGTTTCTGAATTCAATATTATAGAAAATTTAAAAATTATCATATGAAGCACAGAAAAGTAAAAGAAAGAAATTTAGTTTTCCGTATTTCCCCTTTTTTCTCCCCATAGAGGTTCGGATGACAAACAAAGGAAGAAAGCGCTCTTAACTGTTTTTCCTGGCATGATTTATACATAAGATTTATATAGTCGAAATATTCGAAAACCGGTTTCTCAAAAATATCGAAAAATCGATCACCCTAATTTTTTATTATTTGATAATTGAAAATAAATTTGTATTTATTTATTTTGCATTTGTGTTAGTAGCAATTTTAAACGCTTATAACTTTGAAATTATTGAACAGATTTTAATAAAATATATATTGTGCTCTTCTGTGAGTAATTTTCTTTCAAATGGTGTATATCAAATCGGTTGTCATACAGATGACGAAAGTGTTCTTAACTGTTTTGCCTTTGCCGATTTATATATACATAGATTTACTTTTTTCTTACACATGTTTCTCTTTTGTTGTATTCCCATTTATTTACAGATACACATAAGGCTCAGTTAGCAGGGAGTATGGTTTTCATCATGAATCTACTGTGAAAAATTTGCTGTATTTAACTAAATAATTGTAACAACCAGAATACGGTAATTTTTCTCCTTTTTATAATTTTCTATTAACAAGAAAATACAAAAAGGGTTTATTTATCTTTCTGAATTTTTGTTGGCTTAGTTTCAACACAAAACAGGATTTTATGGATTCAATATTGAACAATGTTATTTCAACATTTTTCATTTAAAATTAATATGAAAAACTGATAATTTTAAATAAAGTCCATACTTTAGCAAAAATTTACTATGATTTGTAATCAACATTGCGTAATGTTAAGTTAACTTTACATTGGTATTTTTTGTGTGCATAATTTTAAAATACCAAATAAAAAAAATTTGTTTGTACAATTGGAGTTCGAAAAGAACAATTTTACGAACATGTTAGTAAAATTTGGAAATTCTAGTTATGAATCCCTGATGTGATTGTATGTAAATGAAACTTTTTGTTATTGTTTATTTAGTTTTTTTATTTTTATTTAAAGACAATTACTCATGGTCTTAACCACAAATAAAAACCACTTGTTATTGTTTCTTTTCTTTTTATATCATTGTGGTTTTATCTATGATAAATTTTTTTTTTTTTTTGTCTGTTTGTATTCTTGTCTATTCCTTTAATTGTTAATGTATTTTGTACATGATGATGAGTAGAATGACATGCTTAAATACTACACTCACACAAACTGACAGCTACGCACATTTATTTATATTTGAATGAGTGTGTAGATGAACGAATACATGTTTGTTTAGACTGATGAGCTTTTTATGTAAAAATTGTAGACTCAGATAAAAGTAAATTAAACCACAAAAAGTATTTGTAACACACCATGTCTTCTAAGCTTTTAAATTATTAATTCGATTAACTTTTATATTTGAACTGACATCAAACATCGCACAGAATGCTTGGAAATGTTGATGGTGATTAAAATGATGTTTTTGTTAAACCGCAGAGAGGGCATTTTAAGCCGACATAGAAGAGAAAGTAGTAATATGTTTGCATTATTTCTAACTTAATTTAAAAATTTAATTACATTTTTCAGTTTTGATACAAGGTATTTATTGAATAAACATTCGTCATAATATTTTCCTTGGTACATATTTTCCCCAATTTGTTTTTAAGACAAGAAATTTGATTTTGTTTGACTAAATTTAAAAAATGTATATGTTTTAATATCCGTTTTATCCATCCAGAATTTCCTTAAAATACTCTTCTCAACAATGAGTAATAACCGGAGGGTATATATTATATTTTTCATTATGCGTGTAACACGGTGGGGTGTTGTAAAGCCATAGGACATAAAGCCATACGGCGTCAATTTTTATGTCCTATGGCTTTATAGCACCCCATCGTGTAACACCAAGAAATTATCCGCATTTTGAACTTAAGGGTTTGCTAACAAAAAAAAAATTTATAAAACTTTTATGAAGGTAATAAATACATTAGGATGGGTCACTGATTCTAACTGATTCTAATAGCATTACTAAAAAGTAAAAAAAAAAAAAAAATTAAAAATTCACAACTTGAGCCTGCGCCGAGGCTCCTAAGAATTAAGTATTTTTGAAAAAACCGCATTTTTTTAAATGTTAATATTTTCTTTGCTGTCAATTATTCAATTTGTAACAGTACGCGACAAAATTTCAAGAAAGTCGTGACCAAATGAATCTGACAGTTAATCTTTATTTGAAAATTTCCGCTGAAGAATTGTCAAAAGTAGAACAGTTTTTGAGATATTCCAAAATGACCGTTATTTGTGTTTTTCAAAAGATCGTGTGAAAATGTTAAACGTATTATGTATTTTTTTTTTTTTAGTTAAAGGTTATAAAATTTTTAAAATAACCATGGATTGCTTGTGAAGACTGGTCAAGAAATGACAGAGTAACATGGGACAAAAGTTCAAGCTTCATTGAAAATTTTCTCATATTGTTAAATTTTGCCCTTTTCAAGTTATTTTTTTAAACCAATGATTTAAAAATCCTAATGTTTTATTGCTTGTGACATGAGATTTTATTAATGTGAACATTTTGCCCCCAACAAGACAAAGATTGGTACAAAAATGACAACGCTACAGAAGATTTAGTAAATTAACCCACATAGAAATTCAATAGTTGTAAGCAGTTTTTAATATTTTTGTAACTAAAAATTTAGCTTTTTAAATTTATTTGTTGTGTTTTTCCTTGATTTGATACAAATCGAAAAGTGCACATCTTATGTAAATTTGTCATTTTTGCACCGATCTGGATCCTATTGGGCACAAAATGTTCGGATTTAAATTGGGTAGTGTCGTCAGTGAAAAAGCTTAAAAAAATTTTATTGTTTGGTTTAAAAAAAATAACTTGAAAAGGGCAAAATTGCAAAAAATCATCAAATTTATAATGAAGTTTGAAATTTTGTGCACTATAACTCTGCCATTTATTGACTCATCTTCAAACGACGCATGCTTATTTAAGAAATTTTATAACCTTTCTCTAAAAAAAAAGAAATACATAATCCGTTAAAAATTTTCTGTCTTCATATTCGGATTCAGCAGCAATTTTACATAAAGATTTGGTGTCATATCAATACCTAGCCCATAGTTTGATCTAGAATGGTTTTTCGGCTTTCCTGAACAATTTTTTTAAGACATATGCGGTTGCCCATGAAAACCACAGAAATATCGTAGCACTTTCATTAAATATTACGAAAAATCTGTTTATTTTGTTGTTGGATTTTACAAAAAAACTATGATATTTTGCATTTGCACTATTAATCACTAATACTTGATGAACTCCGCTAATATTTGAATTTTTTAATTTCTTTAAACTTATTTTTTTATGGAATTTTTTTCTTTTAATTGTTTAACCGCTCACAAATAAAAAAAACGACACGATTTCTTCAAAATTATTTTACAAATGGCGCTAACATAATATGATAAGAGTAAAAATAGTTTGATTGCATCATTAACATAATATGATAAATGTATAGAAAGTTATCATGTTATGGATATTAAATATCATGATATGGTTGTGAGATATATAATATGTTTAGAAAGTTATCATAATTAAGTTGTTAGAAAAATAATTATTTTTCGGTCAACAATACTCAAATTCATAATTGCGATAAACATTGATATGTTTACAGTAACTATAATATTGTTGATATTAAATAAAAATAACAATTATTTGTGTACGACAACAATATATTGTTACATTAAACATAGTGTTGTTGCCGTAACCATGCCCAACCATATTTTTTCTCTGCGTGTACGCTATTATAAGTCGATACGAGGAAAAAATGTTTGACCTACCCTCACATATATAAATACATACATACATTAATATTAAATTTTTTTTTTTATATATTCCAAAATAACCGTTTTTTGTATTATTAAAAAAGATGATGTGAGTGATATGCAAATATCCAAAACACAAAATTTGAGCCTATTTCAATACGAATAGGATCCACATCGGTGCAAAAATGACAAAGTTATAGAAGATTTATTGAATTAACCCACGACAAATTAATATACAAAGCTTAATTTTTAGTAACAAAAATATTAAAAATTTCTTGAAACTATTGAATTTCTGTGTGGGTTAATTTACTAAATCTTCTGTAGCTTTCTCATTTTTGTACCAATCTTTGTCTTGTTGTGCTCAAAATGTTCATAGTAATAATCTAATGCCGCATGCAATAAAATATTAGGGTTTTAAAATCATTGGTGTAAAAAAACTAGCTTAAAAAGAGCAAAATTTAACAAAATCATAAAATTTTCAATGAAGCTTGAACTTTTGTCCCCTGTAACTCTGTCATTTCTTGACCAATATTCACAAGCAATCCATGGTTATTTTAGAAACTTTATTACCTTTCTCTTAAAATAAAGAACAACATAATCCATTTAAAATTTTTGAAGATATTTGCATTTCAGTCACATCATCTTTTTTAAAAACACAAATAACGGTTATTTTGGAATATCTTAAAAACTGTTCTTCTTTTGACAATTCTGACTTCATATTCGGATTCAGCGGAAAATTTTACATAAAGGTTAGGTGTCAAATTCATTTGGTCACGACTTTGTTGAAATTTTGTCAAGTAGTGTTTTTAGTACATTTTTAGTAAATATTTAAATAATTAGCATTCAAGCTGCTACTTAATTAGCGTTTCCCTTTCTGCCGTGGACATATTTTTATGCCACAGTTTTTGTTTCTGGACTTTAACCCAATAAAAAATATTTTCATTTTACGAAGCACTGATAGTACATTTAAAAAAATAAGCGCACAATTATGTGCTACACAATAAGACATTCAGAAATGCAGTAAAGTAAGTGCAAAAAATCTCAACAACTTTTATAAAAAAAAAACAACATTTCAAGTGCTACGGCATTCCCTAACTACGAAGCAGGTTTGTAAGGTAGAATACTAAAAATTACCTGTATCAAAACATTCAGTGTGTAAAGCTAGTCGTTACATCAAACAACTTTTATATGCGCTGAATAATGGTCTTTATGTTTTAAAAATGTCTTGCTTCAAAGTGAGAACTCGCCATATAAAATTCATGTCTTCCGTTAGCGCGATGGTAAGCGAAACTTTCATGTTTCTCCCTTACAAACCTGCTTCGTTTGAAGCTCCATTTTTTATTGGGAACTAGGGTTTTTTCAATAATTATATTTCAATAATTATATTTCCCGCTTTCCCGGGATTTTTCATGCGGGATCCCGGGAAATAAAAAATTCCTCATAGTTTAAGAAAACAGCTATTTAGACTTTGAAATTTAGTTTTCTATTCTCTTAAAATAAGCATCTGTGGATGGGTTGTCGATTAGATCAATTACAAGAAGTGAGTACATACGTAAATCAATGTCTCCTGATGCAATAAATCTACTTAAAGCAGAATAGGCAGTGCAACAGTTGATAATTAATAAATTTAGTGAAGTGAAAGTTAATAAAGAACATTAATTCAAAATAAGATACAGATAGTAAAGTTTAATTGTCCATGGACAAGTCTTTAAAATAGCAGATACCTAAACATATAGCTCCTTTATTGTAACATAGTCATATCTACAAAAACAAATGAACTTGACAAAATGCGATTAAAGTTTTCAAAATGTACCGATTTAAAGATATATTTTGCTATAACTTCGGTTCAGTTTGAGATAAAATACGAGAAGGCATGAAGGAACACTTTGCTTAAATAACTTACAATTTTTGATTTTTTGAGATATGACTATGTTGCAATGAAGGAGCGATATGTTTATTAGGTGATAAACACAAATTTTTTTCAATTTGTGATGGTTAATATACCCTTGAAGTGCGGGGAAACCGAAATAAAAAAAAATTTCGAAACTCGTGTAAGATACTACAACATACAATTTGAAAAACACATTGTCCTAAAGATTACAGATAGACCTAATGAAATGAAAAGGTTTGTAAGAGGTTGATGCTATATTTTGCATGAACCTTGACATACATTTGACTGATATAGACGTTGTTTATAAAAAAAAATGCTTCTTATTGTGAATCAAAAGCCTTCTACAACGGTGCACTTTTAACTATTTATCCAACCTCGGTAAAAAAATGAACGAAATTTTTCGGAAACATGGTAATTAGTAAATAAAATAATCAATATACTTTTTGACGACTTACTAAGCGCTTTGAGTGTGTCAGAAAGTTATTTCCTAAGCCGTTAAAAAATGTTAATATATTTATTTAAAATATTTTATCTTTTTTATGATCTCATATCTTGAGAACCTCAATTTGTGTTTGTTTTTATTATTGTGTTATGTATTAAATTGTTATGTTTATCTTAATTTTTTATCTTGTATCTTGAGCATGATAATAATAATACGGAATTTACATATAAAACCGTAAGGTAATAATAATTCAAGTTCCTCTTTAAATCTTCATTTAATTTTGTATTATTTAAGGATTTCTTTTATTTACTTTGTAAACAAGTTACCTTACGTTTTTTTATAAAAGTTTGTTTTATTTAAAAACAAATTTACTGTGTATTATTTATATGGAGCGGGATCCCGGGATCCCGGGATCCCGGGAAATTCAAAAAAATTTCCCGCTTTCCCGGGAATCGAAAAACTCCGGGAAAAAAAACTCTATTGGGAACATACTACATGTATTAAGTAAAAGAAAGAAATTTAATTTCCCGTATGTCCCCATTTTGATACTTTTTTATTTTCATCGAAGTATCAAAAATTTCGCAATTGTAGTGGAAGGCCATAACTTAATATGTATATGTCCTTAAGTGGAGAAAACTGTTTTGTAAAAAATACCAAAAATATGTACGATCTTCACCCCTGAAACGTTCAACTTTCAGAAAAGTACCAAATTTATTTTTGTATTTTGTAGATAAATTACGAATGTCATGTAATTTTTGTTTCTATGTTTATTGGTTAAAAAATAGATATCGTGACATAAAAGTTCTTACATATAGGTTTTATTCTTTTACTCCGCAAAAGGTGTAAAAAAGTAGCAGACACTTGCCCGCTTCTCTTTTTAACCCTAGAAACCGCGCCTGTGAGCCGCAACGAGTTTTCTTTTTATATAAAAATTTCAATACGATAGTGTGCCAGTAATAGCAAGAGATTTCAAAAGAATGCAGTAGCTTATCGTGTTAGCTTCTATCGTGTAATCAGTTTTTTTAGTTCGGGGATATACTATTTCATGTTGCCAGAGTGGCGAGGTTAAGCTTGAAAATAACTTTTCTGATTATATTATTTTTATATTATATTATTATTAAACTAATACTTCCAATGTGTCAATGTGCAATTACTGTCTACCAAGGATATGAAAACATATGAGTGTTTAATCCAAATTGCTATGGAGGAAAAAAGGACTAAAATAATTTTTATGTACGACGCCAAGCGTAAATGACATTATGAAATTTTTTATGAAACCTATTACTAGCTAGTGCTGGGATACTATCGATATTTTCTACTATCGATAATTAGCGATAGTTTAGATTTCACTATCGATGCTATCGATATTACTATCGACTGAATGTTTGTACTTGTGCAGGAAAACTTCAACTCGTTTTTTTTATTAGGCTACAGTTCGTTAATTTAATCACTTTAATGAAAGTATGAGACGTTATTTTAGATGACAGTTTTTGCAAAATTGTGCTGCTGACAAGCACGTTTCTGAAGGAACCGAAGTAGCAGGGACCATAAGTTATTTCATTGCAACTTAAGATAATAATACCCACACTATAATAGTGGAGAGGGTATTATGCATTTGTGCTGATGTGTGTAACGCTTTAAAATAGTGGTCCTAGACCCACCTTAAATTTTACCGATCTACTCAGAATGACTTTCTGAGTCGAACTAATGGTGTCCGTCCGGCTGGCAGGCTGGCTGGCGGGCTGGCTGGCTGGCTGTCCATGTAACCTTGTGCGCAAACTACAGGTCGCAATTTTGGAGATAATTTGATAAAATTTGGGTCTTCTTATTTGCACAACGACCAAGCCTGTTGAAAATGGGCCGAATCGTAGGACGACGAGAGAAGATAGGGGGAAATTTCTTCCTCTCAGAAACTATCAAACCGTTTTTAATGAAATTTAAAACATAGATAGATCCATATCTTTAGGAACACATTAGCTATACAGTTTTTAAAAAATAGGACCACAAGGTTAGGCAGGGGGCAATTTCTGCCTCTCACAAACTTTCAAACCGATTTTCATGAAGTTTATAAACATAGATAAATCCATATTTACATGGACACATAAGCATGATGTGTTCTTAAATACTGTGCTGTAGGGACCGAATATACTTTTTTACTTGTTTTCTAAATTGGTTTTGATTTCCAACCCAAAATGTAATCAGTCAAGCGGACTTGCCCTCTAATAGTCGTTCATTTTTTTTTATCCTATGCTCGCAATTGCAATTGCATTTGCATTTTCATTTTTTTTTTTACAACATTACAAAAACATTTGACATTTGAGTGCCTATGTAAACATATACAAATTTCTACATAAAGGCCTTAGGTTAGTAGTAAAAAAGCACAGCTAAGCAATCCATACCACCTGCCATTCTTGTTGTTTGTATTCATTGCTGTAATTTAGCGAAATAATAATAGCAATTAAAAACTTGCGACAGACAATTTTAAGACTATTGATAATATCGATAATTTCCCAGCACTAGTACTAGCTCTAAGAAAAATGTGAATTTAAGTCTTTCGCCTGTATTCATAAAATTTTTTTAATTTTATAATGGCTTACAAAATAAATTTTGTAAGAAAATTTTCCTTAATTAACATTACGCACTTGATCAACAACTTTTACTTTTTGCAAGAAATCAACTTACAATATCAATATATATCTGTTATAAAAATTTCCACGCATTTCGATTACTTTTTCATCTCGAAAACCGCATTTAAGTCCATTTACGTGATAGTGTAGTGACTACCTTTATATTAAGAAAAAGGTAGTTTTCTGAGTTAACAAAAAAAAAGTTTAAATTAGAATGCATACTATGTTTTCATAAAAAATGTATTATTTTGATTAGAGCCTTTATTCAATTAAAAATAATCAAATTGTTAAATTTAAATTTAGTTGTATTTTGAGTTGATACTGTTTTGCTGATAAAAAAAAAAACATTTGGAAACTCTATTAAATCTTTATTTCAACTTAAGCGCCACAACTCAAAATAATAAAAAAAAAGATATCGAGAAGTTTCAGTAAAATGGTATTAACTCGAAAAACGTTGTAAATATATTTTCAAATACAATTAGCTTACAGTGAGATATTTGGATTTGCAAATTCTTCCAAAATCTAACCACAAACAGTTTTTCTTTCACCTGTACTGACTTACTTGTTGATCAAGTTCGATTTGTTTAATTTAATTTTATAGTAAATATGTGTATATATTTTTTTTAAGCGATTTCTTAAAAAAAAAGCTTGACATGTGTTTGAAGTGAACCTTTTATTATATGTTTTAAAATAAACTTTACGGAAGTTTATATAAACTAGATGACCCGTATTTCGCACCGTTAGTTGTCATTTTTGTAACATAAAATTAAAATAATTAATAGAAATTTTTGTAACTTCAATACATTTTATTAAAAGTATAAAAATATTAGAAATCATAATATAAGTATATCATACATATTAACATACATACATACATATGTTTAAATGCTTTTATAATACTTCTTTGAATACAATGTTAGAGGTAATGACATGATCATCGTTAACTTTCTGCCCGTACGAATCCTTAATACAAACAAAAATATATTTCTAATTATTTTTCGTCATTAGTGTTAGAAATAAGCTCTAAAATGAGATATCATTCATTAAATTTGATGCGGTGGTATGGGAGTATTTGCAACCGACAAAAAAAAGTGCTTTAGAAATAATATATATGAAGCTGTTTTGAAATAAAAAAATATCAAAGTAATTTTTGGGAATACAAAATTTTAATTTAAAAGATTTTGTTATTCGTGCTTAATTCCCAATTTTTATTCTTGATAAAAATACTGAAATTTCTTGTTGATGGGATAAGCTATTGCTATGCGCATTTCACTGGTTGCTTAGGCCAGATCGTCAGGAAACTTCATCCAAAGATTTTAGAAACACTAAAGATATTAAACCAACTAAAACTGTTAAGCGTTTAAGAATTAAATGAAACAGTTCTACTTGTAATAATATCAAAGTTAAAAAAAAAAAAACAACAACATTAAACAGTGAGTTTATCTTTTCTTACATTCCCCCCTACAATTGGTTGGAATTCTCCCAAAATTAATTGTAGTTGTAAGTAGGTGAAGAAAAACAAAATAAACCCACAAACAACTTGCTTTATTGTTTTCGCGAGAAAATCAAAAATAAAGCAAGGTGCTAGTTCAGATTATTTAAGCCGTGCACTTACAGTTTATTATAAAAGTAATTTTTTGAGTTAAAAAAAAGTTTTTAGTTAATAATTTCTTGTTTGTCGTGCTTAAAAACATTTTATGTTTTTTATGGTTTAAACAAAACGTTATTATGTTTTTTAAAAAGTATAATGATATCAAATTTTTTAAGCTCGCTGTATATTTGAACACAGATCAACGAAAAATGCTTAAACGTATATAAACCCAATAAAAATATTTCTAGTTTAGCGAAGCACTTATAGTAAATTTTGAAAAGTAGACGCACAGTAGACACTACAAAAAAAAAATACAGAGATGCAGTATGGTAAGTGAACGAATTCTGCTTACTACGAAGCAGGTTCATAAGGGAATATATTAAAGGTAATAGGAAACTGGGTGTGTAAAGCTTATCGTAACATTTGCCAATTTTTATACGCGCTAAATAAGGCTCTTTCTGTGTCAAAAATTTATTGCCTCAAAGTACGAACTCGCCTTATAAAATTCATGTCTTCCTTAAGCGATATGATAAGCGAAACTTTTACGTTTCTCCCTTACAAACCTGCTTCGTTGGAAGCTCCATTTTTTATTGGGAAACCATAAACAGTAATCTCATTTTGTAAAGCAGCAACATCCATCAATTTTTTTTTTTTTTTTTAAAGCTATTGATTTGAAAGCTCTGACATCTGTTGTAGGGTATCAATGATTGGACACAGCCGATACAGAATTCTATCAAGTTTTTATTATTTCATTTTCATGCAGCATTTAATGGGTGTTAAAATTAAGCATTCTTTTTTGTTTATTTTGTTTAATTTACCATAAATATTTTATTAAAAACAAAACAAAAACTTTTCATTTTAACACTCTTAAGGTATTTACTTGAAAATTATTTACGTTTTTTTTCTTTTTTGTTTACTAAATAAAAAAAACACGCAAATACCTTAAGGCGTTAATTTTTTAAAGAAAACTCATGTATTTATTTGCTTACAATTTTTCTACAAGTATTGTTTGTAATTGTATGTCAACCATAAAAATAGTCATACATTAAAATTGAAATACTTTTGAGTTCATACCACCACTGTACCATAGAACAAACAACAAAAAGCACAAAACGCATTTAACAAAAACACAAAACAAAAAACATTTTTCTTTCAAAATTTTTTAGCCGGTACATTCATTTTCGTAGAAAATGTGTACAAGGTCTTTTCGATGGTCTATATACTAGAAAATGTTTCAGTTTTATTGTTGCTCTTGTTGTTGTTGTTACATTTGTTGTTGTTTGCTGCTATTACTAAACGAAAAAATAAAATAAATGTGTAGTTTCAACTTGTCCAACTTGAACCGAATGAATGGATGCTAAAATAGTTTTTTTTTATTCTTGAATGTTGGTGGCGCTTTTTTATGGCAGCAGGTGCAAAGATTTTTTTTTTTTTGTATTTTCCCAACATATTTCTTACAAATTGTGGAGGTCACAGCCACGCACACTTTCTCACACATAGATTTTTTTAACACCAACATTAAATGCAGTGTGAAAAGAAAATATTTGCATACACTGAGAGAATAAAAAAAAAAATGTTGTATGCAAACGCATAAATAATATTTAATAATAATTAATTAAAATAAAAAACGGTAAAATGTTTATTGATTACACTTGCTTGTTAAAAAAAAAAAACAGATAAGCAGGGCACATGGCGTTTTAACCTAATTCGGTTACGCTGAATCCAGTGGTGCTAGCCGTTTTTTTAAGGTTAGCTCTTGTTTTCGAGATATGCCGTTATTTCGAAAATGGAGGAGGTTGCACAACATATGTTCGCGTAACTCAAAAACGTTTTAGTTCATTGAAATTACTTTAAAATAACCGAAATTCCGCAATAAAATTTAAAATTGCAGCAACAAAAATTGCAAGTCTCCAAAATGACATATGGGCATTTCCATGTCATCGTACGTGACATTTGTACGCCTTCAGAGAGATAGAAATTTTACAAAAATAGTATTAACTGGAAAATTTTTTGTATCATTATGTTTCATTTAGAGGGAACAATATATGAAACAAAAAAAAATTCAAATTCGGAACCTTGTCGTACGTGACATAAAACGGAAGTGATATTTGGGTGAATGTAAAAAAATACGAAAATCTGCGAATTCTGAGAGGGTTTTCTCCTTATTTTAATTTCATACATTAAACCACATATTTTTTCTTTATAATCCGTAATTGGAAAAAAATAATTTTTTTGGATGGTTTTATAATGAACAAAATGTTATATCGTTCGTGACATACCGTACGTGACAGATTTTTCTCTTATAATATTAACATGGCATGAAATATATTTTTTGTAAATAAATGTATATAAAAACTTTAAACAAACAAGTAAGAAAGTATAGTCGGTCAAGCCCGTCCATATGATACCCTACACTATAAATTCTAAAAAAAAAATTTTTAAGAGTGAGCCCTACTTGGGGCCCGTGGCCAATCAAGATCGCCAGAACAGAATAATGCTATGAGGTTAAGAATTATATAAAAGTTATTTGTGCCATCCATCAATATGAGATTTGTTTGCCCCTAGCCGCTTTAAGGAAGGGGGTTTATATGGGACCTATGGTTAATTTTGGACCTACCAGCACAACATTTTGTCATGACATAGTCCTATCGTAAAAGTCATTGTCGGAAATTTCTATGTAAATACCAACATTTATAAGAAAGTTATGGCACTTAAAGCTATTTTCGGGAGTAGCACTTGTATGGGAGCTAAGGTCAAATATGGACTGATTCCAAAAAAATTCTGTAAGATTATTTTGATTGTAATAAAATAAGGTTTGAACAAATGTAAACTAAATACCAACATAATAAGATGATGCATTAAGTTGCATTTTAGTACTTAAAATATCGTACGTGACGAGCTTTAAAAGCTTATACCAATTTAAAAAAAAATTCCGATCAATATTTTTTTGCAGCACATATCTTGCTTTGAACTTTTATTTTGTAATATCTAAGACTTACCAATTTCATATGACAAAGATAAATGATGTTTTCGCACCACGTACGTGACATTAGAATAGCATCCAAAACAAAAACAAAAATATACCGCTAATCGAACTATAAATTTGTTCTTTCCATGGACCTTGTTCATTGTTGTTGTAACATTAATTTTAAAGTTTAATTGCAATATTACCGGTAACTGTATTTAATCGGCAGAATATTAAAAATTGCCAATTGCAGTTTCTAAAAATTAATCAATGAGAAAGTGAGTTAAAACTATTATTTTTTGCTTTTTAAAAATTGTAATAAGCTATAAGTGCAACGGCATAGTAAAGTTTGGGTGTATTTTTCCTTTCTACCATATTTGAAAAAAAGTTTCAAGCGTTTTAAATTTTTGAGTCCTGTACCCATGTTCTGTAACTTTAGTGAGAACTTCTTGCATCGAAAAGATGTAAAACAAAATATTCCATCGTTTCTCGAAAAGTGAGAATAATGTGTGTCTGTAACTCGTGTCGAAAACTATCAAAAAAGATTACGTCGTTACGTTATAAATGTCATAATATTGCACTCGAAGCCGATGTGACATTGCAGACGTTCAGAACGCCAATAACACATATCGTTGACGGCGACCAAAATTTACTAAAATTGAAAATTTTTCAACGACGGCGGCGAAAACACAACCGTCGGCTATACCAAATTGTGTAAAGAGCGACTTTAATGTTTGTTTTTTTGCAAACGAGCTTTGAAGACATTCGTATATTTTATAAAAATGTTAAAAGCAAAATAATAAAACAGTGAAAAATGTGCCAAGAATAAAATATTATTATTATTATTCTTTGCATTTTGCATTTTTAATTGTTTTTTAGTGTTATAATTTTTTCTCGCCCCATGTTTATTCGTGAGTTTATTTGACAGTTCAAAGCGGGAACTTTTCTCACCAAAATGTTACAGACACACTTTTTCTGTAAATTGGCGAGTAATTTCCTTACGTGACAGCTTGTTCTCGCCAAAAATTTACAGACACAGTTAAGTGAGAAAAACAGCTGTTTGTTTCAATTTATGGCATTTTTGTTTCATTTCACACATTTCAATCGAAAACTTTCTCGACGCGAGAGTTACAGAACATGGGCACTGGTTGACATTTTCATGAAAATGCCCATTTCCGTCAAAAGGTCCACCGTGACCGAAAATTTAAAAGTTATTAAAAGCTGATTATTTTACGATATTGTTATAGAGAAATATTCAGATTTTACTAATTTTATAAATTTACCCTTAAATTTGTTCAATTAGATGAAAAATCAGACTTCAAAGTTGTGCAAACGTAATTTCTTATTTGTGAGAATGTTTTATTGTATGTTTTCTTTAATATTATCTTCCTTAAAAGAGGTGATATTTGACAAAAATTATTCAAAAAAAAATATCTTACATGGTCTGAAATATAAGGAAGAGTTCAAAGGGAAAAATGTTATATATAAATATGTTATATATAAATAAATAAATAAATAAAATTATTAGTATTGTGGTTATTTTATTGAACTATTTATGGTTTTTTAATCCAAATTTTAATATTTTTAATTAGGCTTAAGTTCATTAAATTTAATTTTCATTAAATTATTTTTATGAAGAAAGGAATTTTACAACATGAAAATTAATTAAAATTTATTGACAATTTTTCATTCTTGACTCAATCTGGGCTCGAAACCAGGTGTTTACGGACAGGTTACCCTGACATGTTTCGATTGCAACCACTCAATCTCCTCAGAGGGCTTGCCGTTTAACACTCGCAGCCATCGACGACTGCTGACGTCATTAGTCAAACATCAATCCTTAAACCAAATTGTATTTAACCTTAGATAGATAAATAAATAAAAAAAAAAAAAAATAAAAAATTTCACGTTCGAAATGTCACGTATCGACCCAGATTTTGGCTTAAAAAAAAAGGAAAAAAAGAAGATTTTGGAATCAAACCAAAGACATTTTTATGTTCCATTGCTACGTAAAATTCTGAAAGTAGTTTAGCTTAAAAATTGTACCAGGTTTCGCTGAATTACGAATTTTTATACATGGCCACAAAAACTACTTCTTTTTTTCACGTTCGAACCGCTTCTTCTTTTGCCATTATCTTTGACCTAGAATCGCGCCCTCCATAAACTTTAGCATAGATAACAGTGCTTTCTTAGTGCTATAATTTAAGGGTGAAAAGAACGTATAAATATGTGTTGTTTAAAATGTTATTGCATTTTTGATGCGTACACTTTGGATTTACCCATATCATTTATAAAATTTACGTTTCTGTTTTTTGTTTGATTTTTTGTTTTATTTGAAAAATATTGCAAGCATAAAAAATTATGGTCTGGCCATACCAAGAGGGTAGTCTTAGGGTTAAATTGGTTGTTTTTTTTTTTCCTTGAAAATTTTATTTTTAGTATTTTTGATGTTTTTTGTTGTTTTTTTTCAATTTCTTTATTAGTAATTCTTACATATTTGTTTAATTTTTTTTTACTATTCGCCATTTAAAAGAGATTAACGCAATTTTAAAATATTTTAGGTTTTTGTTTATTTATCCGACTGTAAAATGTATTCAATTTTGTCATGTTTGCTTTCAGCGTTTTTTTAATTGATTTTTTTATAGAGAATTTTGTACCTTTAGGGCCTGTTTCACCAATTCCACTTAAATATCAATTTATTAAAATTATATGAAAAACTACATAAATTTAATTTATTTAAGTTTTTTATCAACCTTTTAAATTTAATTTTAAATATGAATATAAAAATAGAATCAGTGAAGTAGGCCCTTCATATTTTTGGCATTTTAGCGACATTTTTAAGTTAAACATTTCTAAAAATTTAACAAATTTGTAAGAATTTTTGAATTTTCGTATTTTATTATGGATTTAACGTAAAATATAACAACTATAAAATTTAACCAATTTAAACGACATTTTTAAAATTTTTTTATTTTTTTTTTCTTAACCTACTTGCTACTACGATTAATGTGGGGAGAATTCCAGCAAATTGTAGTGGGGACTGTAAGAAAAGCTAAACTCACTGTTAACTGTTGCTTATAATTCTTATTCGCTAAAGGTGTTATGATACTTGCTATTTTTTGTATTGGATTTTTTTAGGATTGACTGAATGAAACAACAAATGCGAGAAGGAACAAGAAATACAATTTGATAAAATGTAAACAAAACAAACAATACTGCCCACGTTTTTTCCCCACAAAAAACCGTCATAAAAGCTAAAAATCGCAAAAAAAAAAAAAGTTAAAAACCGTTTCTTTTGATCAAAAACTAAAAAAAATTGGCAACAGTGCTAACTAACAGTTAATCTGGAAATGTCAATTTAAAGTTAAAAAATTTTATATATTTTTTGACAGTCTTAGATTATTTATCGATAACACATGTATATTTGTTTGACATTTCAAGACTTTTTATGATATAATCATACTCTTTACACTTAGTCAGTTTTCCTATGCAAATATATTTGCACTGTTCTCCAATATAGAAAAAATACAAAAAATAGCAAGTATCATAACAGCTTAAGCAGTTTTATTTGTAAAATATTTTTAGTTTTTCTAAAATCTTTCGATGAAGTTTCCTCTGGTTCTGGCCTTAGCAACCAGAGAAATGTTCATAAGAATAGCTTATCCCATCAACAATAAATTTGAGTGTTTTTATCAAGAATAAAAATTGGGAATTACCAAAATCTTGTTAATTAAAAAATGTTGTGCTCCAGAAATTACTTTGATAATTTATTTCAATATTTAAGAATAAGTGGATCATATCCAATTCCATTAAGTAAATTGTGTTATTTTATGATTTGGAGATGTGTTTAAATTTTAATATTTCTTTTTATTTTAAATCATAATAATAACATTTTTAATCACTTGTATTTTTATTAAAATATAATATACAGGCATGTTTTTCGTAAACTGATTGGAAATCACTAAAAAGGTGTTCTGCCCACAAACATTTTTGAAATCTCGAGATTTAACACTGGTTAGCTAACAGTATGACGATTTTAAATCACTTGAAGTTTTTTTAGCATTTTATTTTTTGAAATTTATAATAAAACTATCACATACACATTAAATGATCTGTCCCTTATTTGTTTTTGCAATAAAATTAATTATTTAACACGGGGGAACCTTAAAATTTACAAATTAAGGAAGCCGCTGTATTTTTTGCAGACGCAGTTTTAGTTTTGTATACTTTTTTGTGATTTACTTTTTTCTATGGTTGCTAGAGCAAAGAAGCCTTAAAGTCGTGAAGCATATGAATAATTTCTTCAATTAAATTAAACATAAAAATTTTAAATTAAATTAATTTGTTAAAAAAAAAAAACTAAATGTAAACAATAACTTTGAAGTTTGATTGGTTAAATTTTAATATACGAAGGTAAAAAATAAATGAGAATGGCAACCATACGTATTAAATGATGAATGGCATCATTTTAAAAAGAAGCGCACAGTTGTTTTCTCGTGGTTTAGAGCAATGAAAAACACGATTAAAAATTAAAAATCTCGTGAATTTCAGAACACCAAAATATTTCTTGGGTGATTTCAAAATCGTTTGTGATTTGAAATTATCGTGTGTTAATCTTAATTTTTTTTTATTGTGTTCAAGCGAATATTTTTCGAATTCGTTCCTAAAAAAAACACATAAAATGAGACAAAAAATGTTAAATTTTAAAAATGTATAATAAAAAAATCCCTTGTTTTAACGCAGAATATAATATTGTTTTTTTTTTAAGTAAAAAGTAATTTATAAAAATTACTCATGTTAATGTTAAGCATTCCTAGATATAATGGAAAGGGTCAACTAAATATCGAAATAGAATCCCATTACACAAATTGGATATGCGTTCGCTGCGGTTCATTAAACAAGTATATAAACTATTAACAGTCAAATGGAAAATTTCACTTAAATGCATTTGACATTTAAAATAAGCCGGAGAGATGTTTTCGTTCTGCTTACACATTTCCATTTAAGATAAAGTATGCCTTCAAACTCGAGAAACAGACAGTAATCTTTAATTTTAAACAAATTTATTGAATTTTTCTTTGAGTGCTATAAATTATTTGCTTTTGATAATACCAAATCATTTGATTGATATCAAAAAATATATGCGCCCACAAATCGATGCCATTTTTCCGCAAAAAGTGTTAACCGGATCACACTTTTTGCGGAAAACTGCGACAAAGAACTTATTCACAGACCCCCTTTTGAAAAAAACAAGGTTTTTAAAAGATTAAGATGGTAATTTTGTAAGTACCTTCACCTTGTGTTAAGACATTTTTCATATAAAATTTTCTGGATTTTCAGAAATTTGTATGAAAATATTTTGCAAATGCATTGAAGTATTTTAGAAAATAACCACCTAATAAATACATTTTATAGAAAATAGCTTTTGTAAACATTTTCTTTACCTATTTTATTATATATAAAAAACATTCAGTTGCATTTAAGTCCACACCCTTGTCCTTAAGATTACAATTACTTTAATTGCCATGTAAAAACCAAATTATTTCATGCTCGACATAAATTACTGGGTTGAATTTATTTCTTGTCATTAAAACAAATTCTATTAGAAAATCTTGGTGCTCCGGTGCGTTAATTGGTAGTGAGCGAGAATTGCGGATTGGATGCCCGCCAGAGAGTCTGGTCCGTTTTACTACAACGCCCTGAAGATCTAAGTGACTATACGCAAAGAAAAATCATATTATGACCAAATATGTTCGTAATATTTTACATCATAATATTTCTCCCTTAACCATATTCTTATCATAACTATTGTAATAAGTAAAGAAGTAATGATATTAAGATACAGCACCACTTTCACAACAATAAAAAAAATTAAAATTGTTTTGCATCGATTTTTTATTTTGTGGCACATTACAATTTCTTTATGTTTTTTATTTCTTTATTATTATTATTTTTATTGTTGAGCGACTCACTAACAAATAATTCGATAGGCACATGTAAAAACAAACAACACATTTGATGCAAAATTATTTTACAAATGGCGATAACAAAATAAAATAATTTGATTGCAACTTAAGCATACTATGACTACACATATAGAAAGATATTATGTTATGGTTACTTAATATCAGGAAATGGTCGTGTGTAATATAATATGTTTTTAAAGAAATCATTATTTAGTTGTTAGAAAAATAATTATTTTTCAGTCAACAAAACTCAAATTTATAATTGCGATCAGCATTGATATATTTACAGTAACTATAATAATGCTTATATTTTTTGTGTACGACAACAATATATTGTTACAATAAACAAAGTTTAGTTGCCGTAACCATGCCCGACTATATTTTTTCCCTGCGTGAACACATTTTTCAAAATGGGCACCTCCAGGTTAACTATTTTTTACCAAAAAGTTTTGAACATATTATGGATAATTAAACTATACTGTTGTCATCGGCACCATATAATGGCTATATTAGTCCTTCATCAAGAAGCCACAACCATGTTTTGGTTGCCTCTAACTTTTAATAGAATGGTTGTTTTTAAACCACCACTAGAAAAGAGGAAAATACAATTGTTAACTTAAAAACAAATTATAGTCATGTTCATTCATAACATGTATAGAGGCAATTATAATATGGTTGTGGCTTCGTGATGGGAAACTTATTTAACCATAATATGGCTGCCGGTGACAATTATATGGTTAAATTAACCATAATATGTTTAAACATGTTCGCTAAGAATAGTTAAGCTGGAGGTGATCATATTGAAAACATTTTTTTCTCTGCTTGTGTAAACCACACCAAACAGTAAATTCTAATTGATGTAGTAGTGACTTGTGAATGGCTTGGAGATTGTGTACGCTGAAAAACGGCAAATTTCGCTAATTATATGAACATCGCGAGCAGATTTATTGTTTTCCACAATTGGAAGCATCGTTCAATCGTTAAGCCATTCGTGATGACCTGCTAAACCAAACTAAACAGATATGTCAACACAGTTCAACATACTCCGCTGTAAACCATAGTTAGCGATGCTCAAAATGGCTCTCTCTTAGAGGAGAGCACACAGCTTAAACAATAAAAGTACAAGTAAAAAAACTCACCTATTTCTTTCACTGGATTTCTCTAGTCCCAAACAGATGTTTGCTTAAGTTTTTATTAAATTATTATAATTTCTTTGCAGTGTAGTTTGTTTTAGTTAAAGATTTTTCTATTCACACTTTTTCCATTTTTTTTTTTTTTATTGGAAAACTAGACATTTATTTAATTTCTCCTATCTTTTTCTTCCTTTACTTGTGTATTTGAATGATTTTTCTTTCACTTATTTTTATTTTATTATCTGTTTGGCACTTGAACTAAATTCTTTGCAAAAAAAAAAAAAAATGTGTAGAGTAAAAATAAAAAAAATGAAAGATGCCAATATGGCTGAGATGCCACCACTATAAATAAGTTAATAATTATTTTTAATATTTTTTAAGGTTGCTGTTTTGTTGTTTTAAGAAATTTTTATATTTTCACACAAACAAACACACTTGTATTTAGGCAGACCCACTAACTTACACAAGGACACGATTCTTCTTTTACGTTTTTGTAAAAAATTTTATGATTTTCTTAATACTTTTTGTATGAAAATTATGTGTTATTTTTTGTAGTTGCTTATCAATTTTGATGTTTCAATTGGTTGTTTTTATTATTTCTTTTATGATTTTGTAGTATTTGATTGTGGTTAAAAAAAAAATAATGTTTCCTGTATTTATTATTTTCTTTCCTTATATTTATTTTCACTTATTTCGTTTATAAATTCTTTATTTACATTTTCATATTTATAAACTTTTTCTATTTTAATACACTTTAATAATTAAATTTTTCTGTTTTTATTGGTTTTATTAGATTTTCTTTTAAATTTGAAGACAAACATGACCAGCTGTTTGCATGAATCGGATACCACTTGAAAGCGGAGGCTTCGAATCGATTTGTCTTGCTGTGTGTATTTGGGTTTATGGTTGGTTGGTTGATGGTTGCTGGTTGGGAGCAAGAAAATTTTCTTTCGATTTTGTGTATTAGTTTTTAGATAAGAAAACAGCGACACTACAACAGCAAAAACAATATGATGTAAAACCAAAACAAAAAAAGAAAAACTGAATGTCGTCAAAACGTCGCGTCTTGTTGAAATTTAACGTTATCTTAAACAAGTAAAAAAAAAATTATAGTTGGGGCAGCCCGACTATGGATTTACCGTAAGGAAATTTTTTAATGAAGTGGAAATTTAAGTTTCTTCTGGCTATACATGAAACATACATACTTGCTGAGAATTGATGTAAGGGGTAGTTGTGACAAATTTAACCCTCCGACGAGCGGTAACTTTTTATTCGATCGTTGAGCGGTAAGGTCCGTAGGGACGTTATATGAAAATGCATTGAATTTTGCTAAAATTTATATATATTTTAATTCATTTTGATGTTATTATTTTGTTATTATTTTGAATATGCATTTTAAACATTTGTTTTAAAAAATTTAATACATTTTTTAGTCATTCATATGAAAATTCAAACAAGGTCCCTACGGACCTTACTGCTCAACGGCGTACTAAAAGTCTTTTAAATAAAAAATAAAATACTCTGCAAATAAGAAATCTCCTGGAATTAGTATTAAAACACTAATAACACTCGAATAATAGAAGTAATGAAATATTTAGCCATTCTCCCCATCCGTTTTTAAATGACACTTGTTTAAAAATGTAAAAAGTCCACAAGGACCTTACCGCGCGTCAGACGGTTAATTCAGATACCAATTTATTTTGAAATTCGAATTTTGATTGGAATTCAAAACGGTGAAGATTTTCAATTAATTGTTCTTATTAATTAATGATCGTATGTTTTCTAATTTTAAGAAGAGTGTTATTAAAGATAAGTCGTATATAAAAGATGATCCCTGTTATGCAAAAAAAAAAATTTAAGTTCACATTAGTTAACCAACACATTAAACCCATACACTTTTGCTTAGCTTAATGTGTTGGTTGCATAAGAGGGGATATTTTACTGCCTATTTCACTAAATGCCAAGTAACTCTTTCTATCGCACAACTAAATGTCCCCCGGTAGGCTAACTGGTATGGCGCTAGGCTGTCAGTGCCGGGGTTGCGGGTTCGATTCCCGCCTGAGACTACGGACTCCTGCAGACTACGGTCTCCTGCAGACAAGCGTAGAGCTTCGCGGGATCAGTTTAAGTAAAAAAAAAATAAAACAAAAAACAAAGGAAAGCATTATTTTGCCATAGTGAAATTGGCAGTTAATTTCACTTGAATTCGATTTCCATTTCCAGAACATCGTTGCATACATGTTCAATACAATATATAGTTTAACTTAATTAAACGAGTAACGTAGACCTTAAACCCGATTGAAGTGAAACAGACCAGAGTCTTTTTGGCAGGAATTGAACCCGCAACCCTCGCACTGATAGACTAAAAAACCAAAACAGATCTGGGCGATTGGCACAAGTTCTGTGTTACCATTAAATTGATAATAAAATATTTTAGTGCACTGCCACTTACTTTGACACCTTTTAAGCATTAATACCACTAAATGTATACTTATTAATGCACTACTTTTGCATTATTGTTAAAACACATCATGAATAGTGCACTTATATTGCATTATCACTAGAGTAGTGTATACATTCAATGCACTATTTAGTAATGCATTAGCGCTAAGATATATTTTGACAACTCACAAAGTGTTGTATTGTATCATATTCGTGGAATTCGCTATAATTTGATGAATGTCACATTCATATAAGTATAACAACTACAACCAATATGACACAATGGAACACTTTCTGAATTGTCTAAATATCAACAACATTTTTAGATAAAACTTGAAAATATTTTTTATCTCGTAACGCAAATAAGCAGGGACCGAGCAAATTAAAAACAGTTTTTTTCTATTTTTGATTTTTATTTAAAACTCTTTTAGTTTTTGTGTCAAATTCATTTAAAGTTGAAACGAATACTGTACATGATGCCTTAAAAGTATAAAAAGTTAATTATAATTCAGTTTTAATTGACCTTTTTCAATAATATTTTGATTGTTTTTAATTTTAAGCTCCAGGTCTTTTTTTTATATAAAAAAAAGTTTCCAAGTTTTATTTAAGATGGTTTTTCACAATATGTTTTAGTGCTAAAGCAATAATAGTGCATTACTCATGCTTACAGTATTCTACTGATAATGAAATTATAATGCACTATTCATTATGTGTTTTAATAATAATGCACTACTTGAACATAAATTGGCCTACGATTTCGTGGTATTTTAAAAACAATGCACAATTGTATACTAATGTAGTGCCAAAATTAGTGAATTTAAAGTGTTAAAGTTGCTGGTAATACAAGAATCTTGCATTGCCACGATCTGGCTTTATTTAAATAAAACTGCCAATGCATAAGCATATTTAATGCATATGTTCCAGACTTGCTTCCAACTTTTACTGGGGCATTCTGGTAAGCTAGTATGAGATTCATAAGCATATAACATTTATTTAAGGTCTATTGAGTCAAAAGTGTTATTCGTAAATGGTCGTTGAAAGGAAGCTTGAGGAAGAATGAGTAGTTAAAATTTTGTAAAAAAATTTGAGCAATTTCAAGAGAACATTTTTAAGGTATCTAAGTTGTGTTCAGACGGCTCAAGTCTTATTGATTCATTGGCGTTCAAACAATTTATGTCTTGTTGACGACGTGTTTTTGTAAATCTTTAAGGCCGGGTTTTTGGATTAAGTTTAAACTAAGTTTAACGTAGTCTAAAACTCGGATATTTTCGGCGAAATTATTTTTTTTTTAGTTTTTTATTAAAGACGAACATTTTAAGCAAAACAAAGCTGTTCCGTCAAAATTTTGTATACAAACTTGGTAATGGCGGCACAAATCTGTTTTCAGATTAACCAAACCTAGTTTAACTCAGATCTCAAAAACCCAGCCAAAAACGAATAAGAGAGCAAAAACAAATACCGAATAAGAAAGCAAAACGTAAAGGGTGGTTAAATTTCAAGGGCCGATGTTGATTTTGAATAAAACACAAACTATTTAGGAAATTATTGTACTTTTATTTTATTTTGATATATTGGTATTACTCAATTATGTATGGAACAAAATATCGGCCAAATGGGCGCCGCGACCACGGCGGCACACCTCCATCCGATAGTCCAAATTTTCGATGACCCTGAGGCATAATGGAGGTTCTATGCCGTTAATGTGCCGAATTATCTCATCCTTTAGCTCTTGAATTGTTGCTGGCTTATCGGCGTACACCTTTTCTTTCAAATAACCCCAAAGAAAAAAGTCCAACGGTGTCAAATCACATGATCTTGGCGGCCAATTGACATCGCCATTACGTGAGATAACACGGCCATTGAATTTGTTGCGCAAAAGAGCCATTGTTTCGTTAGCTGTGTGGCAAGTGGCACCGTCCTGCTGAAACCACATATCGTCCACATCCATATCTTCCAATTCGGGCCATAAAAAGTTCGTTATCATCTCACGATAGCGAACACCATTCACAGTAACTGCCTCATTTTGGAAAAAATACGGCCCGATGATGCCGCCAGCCCATAAACCGCACCAAACAGTCACTCTTTGTGGGTGCATTGGTTTTTCGACAATCAGTCTTGGATTCTCATTCGCCCAAATGCGGCAATTCTGTTTATTGACGAATCCACTGAGGTGAAAATGTGCCTCATCACTGAAGATGATTCTCTTCGAAAATTGATCATCCACTGTTGCCATTTCTTGCCACCATTCTGCCCATTCACGACGTTTGGAATGGTCAAGAGGCTTTAGTTCTTGAGCCAATTGCACCTTGTAAGCGTGTAAATGCAAGTCTTTATGCATAATGTTCATCAACGACGAGCGTGAGAGGTGCAATTGTTGGGCACGACGACGAGTTGAGGTGGACGGCTCTTCAGCCACACTATCGCGAACAGCAGCAATATTTTCTGCAGTACGAGCTGTACGAGCATGCACTGGTGTTCTCTCATCTTCTATAGACCCGGTTTGCTCGAATTTTTCCACAATTTTTGCGATTGTACGCACATTTGGACGATCAAATTGACCAAAAAAAATCACGAAGTGCACGATATGCATTTTAATTTGAACGTCCATTTTCATAATAAGTCTGGATAACTTTAACACGTTGTTGGATTGTGTATCTATAATTCAAATTGAGTAAGTCTGAAATAGAGAAGTGTCAAATAAAATTCGAAAAAAAACTTGGCGTTTAGGAGTGGTTCACATTCAACATCGGCCCTTACAATTTAACCACCCTTTACTAATAGTATATGAAACTGTGTACTTGTTTTATTTTCACTCGTATTTCTTGCCTTTAAAGTAGCAATCATGTCAATAAGACATCAGCCGTCCGAACACAGACTTAGTGAAATCTTGGATTGTAATTTTGAATAGGCTTTACTCTTTGGCCAAAAGAAGCTCGTGTCCTAAATTTAAACAAGTAATCTTTATTGTTGTGACTTGTTTTTTGTACAATTTACAGGCCTTACAAAATTATGTATAAACGCAGAATACCCTCCATAACCCTGATGCTGTAGGGTATGCATACTACAACAACGATATTGAGAAGAGGAAAAACATGTCATGTAATTAGAGGGGTAATGAAAAACTAATAATTTTCTTCCCTGCTTCTATTATTATTTTGTAGCACTTTCTGTTATTATGTTTATAATTAAATGATTTTTTTTAGATCTAAGATTTTTAAGACAACTTGACCCTTTGCAATCTATATAAATTGGCACTTGAATACATTGACTTAGTAAAGCAACCAGCTGAAATTACTTTTACAGCGTTAAGCACAAATTTCATTAATTTATGATAGAACTCATTACTTGAATTTTAAGAAAACTTGTTTAATAATTTCATTACAAAATTTTCCAAGAAATTCAAAAATTAGATATTAAATTACAATACCAATTATTTCTATTTTCGTTTTGTAATTGCTTCAAATATTTACTAAGAAGAAAACATGAAATAGTGGAAAATTTTCCAGGGTGTCTTAATTTCAACACCAGAAAAATAATATTTTTACTTGACAGAAAAAACTATTTGGCAGTTTACAATTTCCGATTCACTTGATGTGGCAATCATTGTCTTTGTCTAAAAAAATAAATAAATTTGTACTATAAATAAGTGTATTTAACCCCATCAAATCTTCTGGCCAACGCCCTTCTTATTAAGAACATAAAAGCACTTTGGACTTAAGGCAACAAATACACGTGAAGCAGTCATTTGAATAAAAACAAAAAAAATAAATAAAATATATTAAAGCATTTTTATGACTGTTCCCAGGCAACAATTAATTATAAGAAATCAAAATTTGCTTTTAAAAAGTTAATTAATAATTTTCAAAGTAATTTTTGGGAATACAAACTTTTAATTAACAATATTTTGTTTGTCGTGCTTATTCCCAATTTTTATTCTTGATAAAAACACTGAAATTTATTGTTGATGGGATAAGTTAATTAATAATGTTTAAAAGTATTTAAGCAGCATTCACAATAGAAGCAGCATTTTCCCTGGATGTTCACAACGAAATATTTTGCAAAAAACTACAAATTTTGTCCCGAGGAATTTTACGTATAAATTATTACTTTAACAAAACATATTAAGCAAATTTTTTATTCAAAACTTATAAAAACTATTATAAACAAAACCTAACAAAAATTTGACGAAAAAGTAAAAAAAAAACGTAATCAAACTTATGTGCTGTTTTCACAACACAAGTAATTGAACGTATAGTAAAATTTATATGAAAAGCACTCAGTTTTGTGAGTGTTTTTCATATAAATTTAACTACACGTTCAACTACTTGTGTTATGAAAACAGCACTTTAAGCTTTATTTTTAACAATCTCTTACGTTTTACCAAATTTTATTTGTTAGAAGATAATTGCATAATATAATTTAGAAACTGTTAACTAATGTTTGATCAAGCCAAACATAATTTCTTTGTCTTAAACTGCCCTAAAGTATGGGTCCACCTTTAAACTCCCCTTAACTTACCCATATAAATAGTTAAAAATGCTAAAAAAAATTTAATGTAACTAAGAAGCAGACCAATATAAATAAGAGCGTTAATCGTTGCGTTTTTATCCTCTTAAAGGCACTTTTTGGGTTTGAGATTGAGGATTATTTAATTCTTTAATTAGCTTATCTGAGAATTAAGCTAATCTAGTGTCAAATGAATTTGATATTTTTGGGTGGTGGCTTATACCATTTAGTGTTACCATATTGAACATAAATAAATGGCAACATTTTTTTGCAAATGTCAACTTTTTATCAAAGCAATATGGATGTTTTTAAAGAAGAAGAAAATATGCTAATTTAATATTGATAAACAAGGTTTTTGCCACACGGATTATAATTATTACTTTACTTATACCCTCATTGCAAAACACAAACTAATTTGTTTCTATCAAGCACAGATTTGTTGTGACACGCACTTATGATTTTACCTTATTTTCCGTTAATACTACTGTATGTACGGTTTAATTGCATCAAGTTTTCATTTAAAAAAGTGTTACATGTTTTACACCCTTCTTTTGTCGAGACAACCAGAGTACTTTTACCACCTCTACATATTAAACTTAGTTTGACAAAAAATGTTGTCAAAGCCATGGATCGCAACGGCTCAGGTTTAACGTACTTGAGAGAAAAGTTTCCTAAAGTTAGAGACGTAAAAATAAATGAAGGAATTGTCGTCGGACCTCAGATCAAGGAATTCAAAGAAAAGTTAAGTTTGTTAGTGAAATCTGCTTGGAAAAATGTTAAAAATGTCGAACAAAATTTTTTGGGCAGCCACAAAGCAAGTTACTACAAAGATCTGATAGGAGAACCACTTTCGACGTATCAAGCATTGTGTTGAAATATGTCACTAAAAATACACTTTCTTCACTCCCACCTCGATTTCTTTCTCGAGAACCTAGGAACCGTTAGCGAAGAACACGGCGAAAGGTTCCATCATGATATTTCCAGCATGTAAAATAGATTTCAGGACAAATGGAGTCCTCGAATGTTGGCAGATTAATGTTGGAAATCATAATTTTTAGTTTTAAAAACCATATTATCAAGTATAATTGTATGTAAAGTATCAGTATTTGTTATGAAATATAAAATTCATTTAAAAAAAACTATGGGTGTCAAATTTTTTTCTCCTCTGTTTTCCACCTTATGAAGTAAAAATAAAGTAAACAAAAATACCAGAAAAGTAAAAAGATAATTTTTGTCAATCAGTGTTATATAAAAGTGCTTAGCCATATATCATTTTTTATTTGTTATTTTTTTTTTATATTTGTTCAACACCTGTTTGTGTTAAACATGTGTATGTTGACAGTTTAATGGTGTTTTCTTTTCTAAAAAATAATAATCTATATATATAAAATTGTAACGTTACTGACTGCCTCACTGACTCACTGACTGACTGACTGATTCATCATCGCACAGCCTAAACGCCTGAAGCTAGACACTTGAAATTTGGACCAGAGATTGGTCACTCCCCAAATCGATCCACTAAGACGGGATTTTTGGAAATTCGAATGTTTAGGGGGTAAAAAAGGGTAAAAACGGGAAAATTCGGTAACCTTATATCTCCAAAACTAAAAGAGATACAAAAAAAATTTAATACCTATCGTAGTTCTTTAGAAAAATAAGCGGACAGGTGTCTGGTACTTTTTTGAAATTCGGCCCTATTTGGGAGTAAACGTGTAAAATCTGATTTTTAGTACTTTTTTGACACCCCATCTATCTTTTGAACCAATAAACATAGAAACAAAGTTAATACCGCATTCGAAACTTATCAAAAAAATACGAATATAAATTTGGTACTTTTTCGAAATCCGAACATTTAAGGGGTAAAAATCGTAATTATTTTTGGTACTTTTTTTAAAAAACATTTTTCTCCATTTTTTGAAATATTCGTACTAAATTATGGGCTGCCACTATAATACTGAAATTCTTTATACTTTAATGGGGTGAAAAATAGTACCAAAAAGGGGGAATACAGGAAATTTGATATTTCACTTAACCTTTTTGGTATTTTTTAAATTATCGTTATGTTGGACCTAAAAACATAAGATTCAACATGCAATGTCGTGAGTGGATAAGAATCTATGACGGAACTTTTTGGTACTTTTTTGTTCTTTAACTGGTACTTTTTGAATTTTCTTTAGTTTTGGACCTAGAAACATAAAATTCAATATGCAATGTCCTGGATGGATGAGAATCTATAAGAATGAACTTTTTGGTACTTTTTAATTCTTTGATTGGTACTTTTTGAATTTCAGTTGGTATTGGACCTAGAAAGATAAAATTAAAAATGCAAGGTCCTGAGTGGATAAGAATTCATAAGAGGGAAGTTGTTGGTACTTTTTTATTCATTTACTGGTACTTTTTGAATTTCCGTCAGTATTGGACCTAGAAACATAAAATTAAACATGCACGATCCTGTGTTAATGAGAATCTTTTAGTGTGATCTTATTGGTACTTTTTTATTCGTTAGCTGGTACTTTTTGAATTTCCGTTAGTATTGGGCCTAGAAACATAAAATTAAACATGGAACCTCTTGAGTGAATGACAATCTGTAAGAGAGATGTTTTTGGTACTTTTTCGTTTTTTAAATGGTACTTTTTTAAATTTTCGCTAATGTTGGTCTAATGAACATAAAATTAAACTTGCATGGTCCTGAGTGAATGAGAATCTCTAAAATCGCTTATTGGTACTTCTTAGTTAATAAACTGGTACTTTTTGAATATCCGTTATTATTGGACTGAGAAACATAAAATTGAATATACAATGCCCTAAGTGGATAAGATTCTATAAGAGGGTAGTTTTTGGTACTTCTTTGTTCTTTAACTGGTACTTTTTGAATTTCCGTTAGTATTGGACCTAGAAACATAAAATTAAACGTGCAAGGTCCTGATTGAATGAGAATCTGTAAGAGGGCTTTTTGGTACTTTTTTGTTCTTTAACTGGTACTTTTTGAATTTCCGTTAATATTGAACCTAGAATAATAAAATTAAACATGCAATTTCCTGAGTGGATAAGAATCTATAAGAGGGAATTTTATGGTATTTTTTTATTCATTAACAAGTACTTTTTGATTTTCCATTTTTAATGGGCCCAGAAAGATAAAATTAAACATGCAAGGTCCTGAGTGAATTAGAATCTTTAAGAGGGGCTTTGGTACTATTTTGTTCTTTAACTGGTATTTATTTATAAACTGGTACTTTTTTTAATTTAATACTTATTTTTGTGTAATAAATAAAAAAAAGTAAGTAATTGTCTGGTACTTTTACGAAATTCGGCCGTTTTAATAAAATTTAAATAAAAATTATACAACTTGGCCTGATTACAAAGTAGCGGGTTAGATGCTATAAATGAAAATAATTTAAACCTAGAAAAATAAGCTTTGGCATACAAATATGTTCACGAAGGAAGAAGACGCTAACGAAGTAGCGGGTTAAATGCTAGTGCATAATAATTGTGTAATGTATTTATCAGGTTACACGCACCCTTACAAAGTGATAATTTTTTCTAAATTACAATGGAACATAATAATAGTTACGTTTTACACTTAACACTAATGTGTATTTAGCGTGTTAAATCTTGAATGCAAAGTTTGTTCCAATAAGCGATATTCACCGCTATTGCAGCCATTTTTAACATTAAATTTTCTTTGACTTTCAATCTTTGATTTTCAATAATTAAAGTCAGCTGTTGTTAAGAATGTTGGGCCAAAAAAAAATAATTTTTAAATAAAAGTAAAACAAAAAGTTTTTATATCCATCAGAATATAACCAAAAATCACAATGCAGCACAAAGTGTAGGCAAAACCAAGAAAAAACTAAATACAAAAATACTTGTGTGCATAAAAAAGTACTTAACGCAGATGCAAAAAAGGGTATTATCTCACACTCAATTATAGCTGGGAGTAAGAAATGGAACAAATTTGCCATTTATTTTTGCAACATATTTAGAAAGGAAAACGTCAAAGTCTCAAATGTTTGCATACATTTTAAGAATAGAACAAAAACCCGCGCGAATGGTAGCATACATGGAACATTTTTATCAGAAAAGATAACACCATAAGTTTAAGTTTAAACCACCGCCATTAGCCGCTTAAGCTAGCAAAAAAAAAAAAAAAAAAAAAAAAAGCAAAAAGTTAAAAAATACAACTCAAAAAGTAAATACGGAGATTAAAGTTTATTTAATTGCCTATCTCTAATCCAAACAGTGGCGCTTAGCCATTATGCCGAACTGGCATATCTAAAAAAGATCCGGCAACGTTGTTTTATGAACAGTTATGATAACTTATCTATGTGATATGTTCCCCTTAAAGCGATTCTGGAGGGAGTTTTTAGGACCTACCAGCATAATATTTGTTCACTACGTTGTAGTATCGGAAAAGTAATTACCTCCAAATTTTATGTCAATGCTAACATTAATACGAAAGTAGGGGCATTAAAAAATTTTTGGGGAGAAGTACTTGTATGAAGGCTATGGTCAAATAAACAACTTCATTAGATTGCGATAAAATAAATAGGATAAAATTTTATCTAAATTCCAACATAATAAGATGGTTTATGGTCGCAAAGACTATATTGCGGAAAAAATCTTGTATGGAGGATATAAACCGATTCTCACCATTTCAAATAGTCTTGGTTCTTCTGACAATTAGAACCCATGTTCTAAATTTCATGTGTGTGAAGTTAAATTTTTAAATTTATAGCACTAGACACAATCTGTTATGTTAAACCGCGGTTTTAAATGCCTAAAAACCGAAAACAGACAAAAAACCTCGGTTTTAGCTTTTACTTTAACAATGTATTAATGCTTGAAGAAATTGCAAATTAAACATCATATTCGTACTTCATATACGAAAACTTTATACATAACAGCATTCAACAATGACAAGGTATTTCAAAATTCTTAAAATTCAAAATAAGTACTAAGAAGAACATATGTTATCTATATAACTCTTAAGTCATAAACTGCCACCTGGGACACTTGGATTATGTATGGAGTTTCTTGTGGCTATAGAAAAAACTCACACTAACGAGCCCCTGGGCAAGGCTGGGACTACTTTGATATGTATGGAGTTTTATGGCTATAGCAGGAACATTTTGTTGGGAAATAAAATATTTTTTCGAAAAAACAGAAACGGAAGAATTCTAATGTGTTGTGTATGCTTTTTGGAATGTTTCATTTTGATTTTATTAACTGCAGTACATATATTATAGGGAAGGGCCTGACCAGGCCCATGTGGATAAAATATGCACAACATTTTCATTTGGCCAATTGCGGAATTGAGGAATACATAAAGTTTCGTTCTAATATGATAAATAATTATATAAAAAAAACTAGAAAAAAGTCAAAAAATGCCTGGCCAGGCCCAGGTATACACTTATTTCCGTAATTTCTACAAAAAGATATCTAGTCGTGTTCGTACCTAACAGTTTTCTTTACCTATCCGGTACCATTTTTTTTTGGTAATTTAAACGGTAATGTTACCTACCTGAATTAAGTATTGAAAATCGGTAGTGTAAAATGCATTACACTTTAAACCGTAGGTAAGAAATACGTTTTAAAAATTTGAAAATCATAGATACCTATACACAGCTAGATATCTATTTGTTGAAATTACGGGCATTAGGGGCGAATAAAAGTACCTGAATTGAAACAAATAAAAAAATTGTATTGCATGAAAAAAAAAAATACATATGTTTATGTATGAAGTTTAACTTTGATTTTTTCAAAACCGAAAACCGAACCCAAACCGACCGGTTTTAATCATTTGAAAACCGAAACTGCGGTTTCACAGTTTTACAGTTTTTAGCAAACTCTAATATTAACCACTAAACAGAATATACGTTAACTCTTTCATGAGGGGTAAGTCCAGATTTCTGGAGTAGGAGTCAACGTGGGCGAACAGAGATTAATAGGATTTGTGAACAACACGTTTCTGCATCATTTGCCTTATTGACAATTTACTCTTTAAAATTCTCTGGGGGAAATCTCGATTCAACTCTTAAAAAGCAGTGACGTAAGTGAACAAAAATGAACAGTATGTGTGAACAATAAGTTTCTCCATCGTTTGCCATCACCAGCAGTTTAAACAGAGCTTGTTGGAGCGACTTATCTCCAAATTGAAAACTGTACTTTGCGCTCAAGGTTTACAGGTGCAGCCAGCCTGCCGGACGGATGGACGGACATTGTTAGATCAACGCAAAAGTGATTATAAGTCGACCTGTATACTTAAAGGTAGGTCCAATAATTAAAGGTGTTACAGATATCGATACAAACAAGATAAAAAATAAAACCATTGTGATATTTTTTATTTTCGGTGTTTGAAAAACTGCAGTCAAAGTAGAAAAACTGTAATTTCTTTCACTTCTTCATTTGTCATTGGTCAAAACAACTGTTGCTTTTACATCTGATTCCTTTAATGCAGTGATAACCAAGCAACAAACAAAGTTGTTTTATAGATATGAATTGCCGACCGTGTCTGTGTAAATAATACGATTATTGACTGCCTCGAGAGACTATGGAGTGGCCCGAACAAAGTTGTTGTATACAAGTGAATTGCCGACCGTGTCTGTGTGAAAAATACAATTATTGACTGCTCACGAGTATATGGAGTGGTTATGACTGCTTTAATGTAAACAATCGCTCAAAAAGCGAAAAGTTGTGCACAAATTTTCGTTTTTTGTTCGACAGTTGTTAGTTGTGGCTGCGTTTTGTAAACCCTGCTTAAAACTCTTGCGTTCTTGTCTAGATTGGTTTAAAACCTACTTCATCGTAATTTGTTTATGTCTAATATTTTACACAACATAAATATTGGGAATAAATACTTATTAAACGATGAATATAGGACACACGTAGAGAAAAAATATTTTTAAACATGGTCACCTCCAACAAAACAATTTTTAAAGAAAAATTTAAACATATTGTGCTTAATTTAACCATATTATTATGGTAATATTAACCATATTATTATGGTTATATATATGGTTAAATTGGTCCTCCATCAAGAAGCCACAACAATATTAGGGTTGTCTCTAGACATTTTATGGTTAAATATTACCAAAATATGTTTTAAAATTAACAATAATATTTTCCTCTTTTATAAGAGCAACATGCTATTGTTGAAAAATAACCATGATATTATTAGTGTTAAACATATTTTAGTTATTTTTGAACCATAACATGTTTGAAGGCAACCATAATATGGTTGTGGCTTCTTGATGGAGGACTAATTTAACCATAATATGGTTGTCGGTGACAATAATATGGTAAAATTAAACAAAATATGTTTAATTTTTTTTTTAAATAGTTTTGTTGGAGGTGACCATATCTAAACATGTTTTTTCTCTAGGTGCAGGGTTCGAGAAGATAAAACGTTTTTTTTTTTTTATTTCATTAACACTGTTCATTAACACTGTTCGCTACAGCCTTTTACTTATGAGCAGGAACTATCTTACCTTTACCTTAATGAAGCCTCAGATAAACTGAATAAGCATACAGGGATTTTCGCCGCTAGCCCAAATTCCACCCAGACAACGGTCAAAAAAATTACTTTCTATTCGGAGTTCTTTAGAAACTAGTGCCTCCCAAGATTTTATAATTGGTGAACTGGTTGTCAATGAGGCCACCTTAAGAATCATGGTGTGACAGAGAGGGAGAACTTTGAAGAGTAAGATTAAAGCCCCAGTGAGGTGACGGTAACAGTAACTTTGCAAATCATCTGCTTCATTTTGTTCATGTTAAACAATTAGAACGATTATAATAAGCAGTAAGATGTTGCTTAACCGTAACGTCCAAATCTGTAGAAAATAGATGTTTCTTACATTTTTACTGAACGGTTGCATTACAGTTACTGTCAGCTAAATATGGCTTTATTCTAACTCAACAAAGGTCGGAAACTCTGTCACACCTTGATCCTTAAGGTGGCCTCAGCGAATACCAGTCCATCATCTATAAAATCTTGGTAACCAAAAGAAATGCGACATCAACAGGAAAAGGAAATGACTTTTTTTAACTCTCTTTGACTCCTTGAGCATAAAGCTTATTTTGTTCCCCAAAACAGTGAGGAAAACTTATCAAAATATTAACCAAAGGTTTTGTAATACACTTTTAGATATTAGAGCGGAGAGATTTTCATTCCTACGAAGCGTAAAGAATATTCAAAATCTACACGATCCATAACCGAGAAATGGCGCCTTACCTTAACTGAGAACATAATTTCTGATCGATTTGCATTTGAATCAAAGCGGTTGTCAGTTAGTCATAGTTAGTTTTTAAAAAGTCAAAACAAAAGAAAAAACAAATTTTCAATCAGCAACAGGTATGAGATAAAATTAAGTCCAAATTTTACACTATCAATATTCCAAATTCCCAGCATGAACAAGTAAAATTTCTTAGAAATTTTCAAACTTTTGAAATAATTAAATTCATTGAATAAAGTGAATATACAATTAATTGCTCTACCGTTTAGTCTAGCAAAAAGCAACAGAGCAAAATCTGATAAAAAGTAAAAAAAAAAATCAAACAAGAAAAATAAAATTCCTGTCAAGAAAAAAAAAAAAGATTTTAGCACGAGACAGCAGTTTAAAAATACTTGCATTTATATGTATTAAAATTTTTTTAACTCAATGACCAGCCCGAATTACAAAAAAAAAAAAAAAATTAAGAAATATTTTTACAAATTAATAATAAAAAAAATAAACTAAAAATAAAACAACAATTCTAGATTGTCATTTAAGTGCGTTAACGTCTGTCTCCTTAAAAAAATTTGTTGATAAATGCTCAACATTATTTACGAATAATTTTTTTCTTTTTTTTTCATTTGGTATACGACCCATTTCAGCCAACAGCCAGACACATTTTTTTAGTGTGTAAAATTTCTTTATTAAATTTTATCTTAATTCATATATATTTATTTTTTTTTTCAATAATCTTAATAATCATTTTTGTAAGTTGCTTTTAAGATGTTTAAATTTTCTTAAACAAAATTATACCTTGAAAATTTTTTTTTAATTATTAAAAATTTTTTTTTGTTTTTTCTTCTATTTTGTTTTAAAAAATCACTTTTGCTTAAAATTTTTTATATATATTTATTAACATTTTTTTTTCTAATTTTCTTTTTCTTTTTTAAAATTTCAAAACACTTAAAATGTTTTTTTTTATTAAAACTTAAATTTTAAACGACATTAAGGTCGTTGTAATTTGTTGTTGCTTTTTTCTAATTATTTTTTTTTTTTTTTTGCTCTTTTTGATGCACACAAACATACAACACTTTTTTCTTTTTAGCCAAATGAAAAAGGAAAATAGAAATTATTTAAAAGAAAAAACGAGGCGTAACGTTTTAACACGTTTTCATTTTCATAGACCGACGCGACCACAACGTTTCGCTTTAAGCTTTTGAGACAAACTATTTGTCGCAAATATTTCATCTACAGCAAGAAGCTGTTGGTGGCTGCAGGAAAATCTTTGAAAATTCTTGTTTTTGTTATTATTTGATTTTTGTTTATTTGGTTTTGGGAAAAACCTCTTGCTAAGGGAAACTATTCCTAGTATTGTCTGTTTATATTTCCTTTCATTAAGAGAGCTTTAAGTTAACCGAAAATATTCTCTTACTCTTTCTCTCTCTTTAATTTCAAACTGTGCCTGTAGAATTTTCATTCATTTTACTCTTGTTGCTGCAAAGTGTAGATGAAAGTGTTCTTGTTTTCCTTTTTGATTTCACTGTGACATCAAATCATTCTAAACAAAACAAATACAGCAACAACAAAACAGATAAAAAGAAAATAAATAAAAACAGCAACAACAAGAGCATTAGCATAAAGCAAACAAATAATGGCAACAATTTGCTTAAATCTCACTCGTGTTGTGGAGGAAATTATTCATTTTGTTCTTTGTTTATTTGTGTTTCTATGCAGTTGACTTTTTTTTCTTCTTTCTGAGATTTTTATTACCAAAAACTTTCAAGATCAGCAGCGTAAATGCACCATTTAAATTAATCAAACAAATTGAATTGAAATAATAAACGATTTAAAGTGATGGCTGTAAAAAGAATATGGATGCATAAACAAATTTAAGTAGACACTAAACTAAGTGCTTTGTGGCAGGCACAAAATTGTGAGAGTGAAACGGCAGTAGCTCGTTGCCATGTAAAGACTCAAAAAAGCCAGGATTGGAAGTGGATAAATTATTTTTATATTATTATTTTTTATTTAGTGAGACTTTAACCCATTTCCGACCGCGAAGCATAAAAGTAGTCCGATTCCAATGAAATTTGAGCTCTTATCTAATTTGGGGTTCCTGAATTCAAATCCGTTCACAAAATTCAGCTAGCCCTACTGGAGCCGTCAGAACTCGGTGTTCGCAAGCGCGAACATTGGCCGCTATTCAACATTAATTTTTTTTGCTTTGAAAGTTTAAAAAAAATTTTTGTTTTAATTGCATACAACATATTTTTACACAAGTTTCTTTAAATTTCATAAAATATGTGTATTGAAAATATAAAAAGTTATAGTTTTTGTATTTTATAAAAAACTAGCTTAACCGACAGACGTTGTCCTGTCCAAATTAGAAAAAATGTTTTCGTTCGATTTTTAAAATCCGTTAAAAACATTTGAAAGAAAAATTAGTCAAATCGATGGAGCCGTTTTCTGATTTTAGGTAAGTCGAAAAAAGTGGGCGTTAAAGTGGAAAATTTTCTTTCCGTAAAAACCATGGCGATGATTTTTTTGATAGAAAAAGTGGGCGTAAAAGTAGGCGTAGTAAATTTTTCTTTTAATGAAAACTTAAAATGGATTAATACGAACATTTGAAATTTGTCAAATCGATGGAGCCGTTTTCTGATTATAAGTAATTCGAAAAAAAGTGGGCGTAAAAGTGGGCGAGGCAATCATGGCGATCATTTTAAAGAAAACATCGTCGAAATTATATATTTGTATGTCATTGGTGGTGCAATACGAAAATTGGATTTTGCCACGCCCCTCCGCCCGCAGACCGAAAATCAGACTTCACAGTGTCACTCGCCTGAATATTCTGACGATTCCCTGAAAATTTCATCATTTGGAGTCCATACGTTACATACATATATACATACATACACACACACATTTTTTAAAAAATTCCTTTTTATGGCACGCTTCAAAACGTTTTGGATGTAAATATGCATTGCATTTTTTGCACATCCTCTTTATTGGCTTTGTAAAGGTTTTTAACCTGCAACGTCTAGTTTTTCCATCTTCCTGTTCAGTTGGAATGTCAGTTGAGAGGTAAAATCATAGATCATAGCAAAAATTATGTTGCTATATCATGAAAGTTTTTTGTGGAATAGGTTTTTCGGTTGTTTTTCTATTAAAAAAAGCACATTCCTTGGATATAATAAAAAATATTTGTGGCTGCTGAAATTTTTCTCCTTTTTTGCCATCTTTTGACAGCGCGCATTGGTTGAATTTAGTCAAAATTAGTAACCGGCGTGACTTCAAATTATCGAATTGGAAGTCAGAATCACTCAACCTTTCAAGGTAATGTCTATCATTTTTGTGCATAGTTATTGGATCCTTTTGGTAAAAAACATCGCAGTGATTACAATCCTTTAATTTCAGATAATAACTTTGATCGAGCTCATCTGAATTTGGTTGTAAAATAATTAGAATCCGCAGTCCGCTGTGTCCACTTAGGATCTTTCATGTCCGCCTGGAACTGTTTGTTTTTTTTGACACGTTTTGTTTTTCTCATTGCTTCTCAAGGCTTCTCTTGATTTCAAATATACATATATTTTAAACGTTCCAACAATTTCTTGCAAAACAGTTTGATAATTTAAAAATGCGTTAAGACATACATACAAGCGTACATGTAAGTTTGTATTGTAGATGATAAAATTTAGATAAACATACGATATAATTTAGGGGAATTTCATTTTCGTCTTTGTATTCCTAACCTGTTGACCCGTCCATACAATCTGGTGAAAGCACACAAACGGTGTCCACACCTGCACAATTATACCAATTATTTCTTCAATAAAAAAAATTTTACGCGTCATATTTTATTCAAAATACGATTCCCAACTTTTAAGACACTAAAAATAGCAGCCAATGTTCGCGCTTGCAAACACCAATATTTACCTCTGCCTGAATCAACTTTTTTGTAGTTTTTTGTTTTGATTTTACTATTTTCATTCTTTGCTGTAAAAACTGCATAGTTACAATTCGAAGTTTTGGACAATTTATATATACGACAGGCTAAATGAGATCCCTCTAAAATAGGTTGTGTAGAAAAACCAAGAATAGCTTTAAAAATATATTATTAATAAAATCGTAAATTATTGTTTATTAAAGCTAAGAATACATACGGTACGTATTCTACAAAAATTTAGGCATAACAGTTTAAAAAAGCATCCTCTCGCAAGTGCGAACAGAGGATGGAAATGGGTTAAAGAAGAAAAAACAAATAGTACTAATTTTAAGAAAAATGAAGAGAATGCAAAATTTTTCTTTTACCTGCACTCAGTGTTCGCAAATAAACACTAAACTTCGCTTCTAAATGTTCGGTTCGCTAGATTTGTGGAAAGCACAAACGCTAATAGTGTTTGTACAGAAAATCATTAAAACAAATAACGTTTCCCTGTTTGTCATCTTTTGAATACAAAAATAATACTGTTTTTATCCAACTCAACAAAAGATGAGAACATTTAATTCCGTTCGATTTTTTTAAGCCACAAACTTCATCGTGTTCGGTTCGGCTCATTAATGTTAGTCGCTTTTGGCTGATAACAAAAACCAAAAATTGTTTACAATATTTTGTTTTTGTAAACACAAGCTGTTCGTACTGCGGGCGTTGCTAAAATTGTTTGTTAATTAATTTCTTTATCAATTTACAAAAAGAAACATTATAGAACATTAAAATATAATGTTTGTGTGCAGTATCACTACAATTGTTCTGTTTTTAACGAAGAACAGAACACTATAAAATGTTCAGCCCTTTCTTGAAAATAGTTACAAACTGTATTAAGGGTTGTGTTTGTCTACACAAACACTTAAAAAATAGATATCGTTCCCGGGGTGTGTGATCTAAACGCTAAATAATGTTCTGTTTATTTTCAAAAATTGCCTGCACTATTTAGAAATATAAAGTTCTTTAAATCCAATTAGTCAGACAATCAATACAGCACTTTACTTAAGAAGCAATCTTTATAATCTCTAGTGAAAATCAATCTTAAATTTAAAGACTTCCGCTACATAAAAAAATTAACAAAACGGTCTTTCTTTTACCAAATTTAGTATTTTAAGTAAGCCACGCAAACACATTTATTAGGCACATTAAAAAATATGCAAAAGTAAAAAATGTAAAATAAATTTTGTAAGAAAAGATAAACTCACTGCTTATTGTTGTTGGTTTTGTTTAAGCTTTGATATTGTTACAAGTAAAACTGGAGTTTATAATTCTTATTCGATTAACAGTTTTATTTGTTTAATATCTTTAGTTTTCTAAAATCTTTTTGAATAAAGTTTCCTGACGATCTGACCTAAGCAACCAGTGAAATGTGCTAAGAACAGTTTCTCCCATCATTAATAAATTTCAGTTTATGAAATGGGAATTAAGCACATTTAACGAAACCTTGTTAAACATTTTTAATGTTTCTACCTACAAGTAAAGAAAACACTTGTTTTTTTTATATGGTCACGTCCAACAAAATTCTATTTAACGAACACTTTTAAGCACAGTATGATAACTTTAAACATATTATGGTTACTTTAATCATATTATTATCACCGAAAACCATAATATGGCTAAATTAATCCTCCGTCAACAAACCAACAAAAACCAATATATTATGATTGCCTGAAAACTTGTATTTTTTAAGTAAAAAAACAACTGAAATGAACAATAACATTTTCTTCTTTTTAAGGGCAACATTATGTTGTTATTGCTTATCATAGAGGCTTCTAGACGGAGAATTAATTAAACCATAATAGAGTTGCAGATAACAATAATATCGTTAAAGTATAGATGAAGGGGGCCATGAAGAAAACTGGGTTTTCTCTGCGTGTACCTAAATTCCCGCCGGTCAAAAACCTTTGAAAAATATAGCCTATAGCACTTTCCGAAAAAAAGCCCACACATGTGCTTAAGCTCACCATTCACTACACAAGTTCAAGGCTCAAGTCTGGCACTGCGTAAACGAAATATTTACCTCTTTTAATTTTTTTTTATTACATTTCCATAAATTTTTCGTAGGAGTCGATTTTCATGAGTCTGTTGCTGCTTTAAGTGCGCCATATTTCAGGCATTTATTTGCTTTATTCTGGGAACTCCAGAATATTTTCCGCGCTTATTTTTTGCTGTCAACTGTGGAAAACCGCGACAGAACTGAAAGTTTTCCCTGTTCAGTTGTACAAACATAAGGAATAATGGAACTCATTTTTATTTTTCCTTAGTTTACTGCGTAAATACTCTGTAAGCTGTATTAGGTTGTAATAAAAAAAAGTTTGGACCAAACTTATTTAAATACAATCATAATACGATTCCAGAAAAAGCTTGTTTGGGGACTATGTGAAACTATGGCCAAATTCCCACTATTTTCACTATGTTTGGTCCTAATGAAAATAAGAACTTATATACCAAATTACATTATATTATATCTTAAATAACGTCCTGTACTTTGCGCACAAGATTTGACATGTACAGGTAGCAAGCCGAACGGACAGATGGACGAAAATCGCTTGATTGACGAGATTCGGAGTCGATCGGTATACTTAAAGGTGAGTCTACGTCCAATATACTATGGTGTTTGAAACATAAGCACAAAGGCATAATAGCCTCACCACTATTGTTGTGATGTTATAAAACATCGCCATACACTACACAAAAGATTTGTACAGTATAAGACTTGAGTACTGAACTTGTGTAGTGCATGGCTGGCATAAGCTAATTCCTTTAAAACCATTTTAAAATATCCAAAGATCTGAAACCAGTTTCCCAAACATGCTTTTCATACGATTCATTCTTGTTTAATTTTGACATTTTTTTGTGTTGTTAGTGTAATTTTATTAAAAATAGATTAAAAAAAATAAGTTCAAATTAAATATATGTTATTTAATACTTTTTTAAATATAATTATTTTATAATTCACTTTATTTTATTAAATATTAATTTTTATTTTGTTTTGGTTTTTTAACCTTAAACACCTAAGACCGTCTACAGCCGCGATCAGAGAAGGATTATTAAACGAAGCCTATTTACTTCACGCTGTTACGATGCAAACATTTCAAATGAGTATAAAATTCTCAGCATAACGGTACTAATTGAATTAAATGATTTAGAAAAAATTATTCTTGTCAGAACTTTGATGCAAAAAGACAAATAAATTGCAAAATACATATCGTCAGCTAATTATTAGTTTGCCGCATATCATGGTGAAATTACCATGATTTGCGCCAAACCAATAATGAGCTGACGTTATGACAATAACAGGTATTCAAGGGTTAACTAATCAATTTTCTGTACTCTAATTAATTTCAGTACTAGCAGACTTTTGCGATTAAGCAAGAGCAAAACTTTTTAATATTTTTAAATTAAAGTTTTTCAGTATTCCAATTTGTATTTTTTCAATATTTCGAGCCCTTACAGCAAAAATAGTTAAAGCGACATCATTTTAAATTTTGGTTTTTTTTAATAAATGGTTTTATTGGCCACAATTCCTAAAATGTCATGGTCACATAATGTGTCGTAATTTTAGTTTCATACAAAATTTTTAAGACATAAAATAAAAAAAAAACCTTCTCCTGTAAATTTGTATTTTTTACGTTTAAGCTTTTTTCCCCGAACGGGCTTGATATGTTGTGCAACCTTTTCATTTTAGAAGAATCGGTATATTGTAAGGTCAGAATTGGTTTGACCTACCGACCATTTTTAAAAAAATTGATTTAGGTATGGGGTATATATATTTTAAATACCCCCTTTTTGAATCCAAAATCTGTTTCGCGAAATTTGTTGTGGTTTCTGAGATATAAAGCATTCACTCAGGACATTGCATGTTGAATTTTATGTTTTGAGGTCAAATATTAACGATAATTAAAAAATACCAGTTGTAGAACCAAAAAGCTGAAGAAAGATATTAAATTTCCCGTATTTCCCATTTTGGTACTATTTTTTCCCCCCATAATAGTATCAAAAATTGCAAAATGCAAAATGTTTTGTAAAAAACTGGTTACGATTTTCAGCCCTTAAATGTTCGAATTTCGAAAAAGTACCAAACTTGTATTCGTATTTTTTTTTGATAAGTTTCGAATGTGATATAAACTTTATTTCTAGGTTTATTGGATCAAAAGATAGATCGGCCGATTAAAACGTGCCAAAATTCAGGTTTTACCCGTTTTCACCCTAAAAGAGCCGAATTTCAAAAAAGTACCACACATCTGTCCACTTATTTTTCCAACGAACAACGATATGTATTGCAGTTTTTTTGTATCTCTTTTAGTTTTGGAGATAAAAAGTTTCCGAATTTACCCTTTTTTACCCCCTAAGCATTCGAAATTTTAAAAATCTCGTCTTAGTGGATCGATTTGGGGAGAGATCCACCTCCGGTTCAAATTTCAAGTCTTTAGCTTCAGGCGTTTAGGCTGTACGATGATGAATAAGTCAGTCACTCACGCAATACGTATACGTATGCAGCACAAAAAGCCACTTTTTTATTTTTTTTTTAGAAAAGTGGCGTATGCGGCACAAACCAAAATTTTTAATTTTCAAAAAAAATACTATTAAATTCTAGCTTTATTCATGAAAGTGCGCACAAAGTTACATTTTTCTTCAAAACATATACCGGAAGAGTGGTAAAAATATAATAAAATTCTATCGGGTACATTTTGAGAAATCTTCATGTAAATCTTCTTTGCGTTTTTCTCCACTCCGACTTTTTGGCATATGCGCCAAACCAATTCTGAGCTGACGATATGTCGAAAACAAGAGCTAACCTAAAAAACGGTCAGCACTACTGGATTCAGCGTTTGTCACAAAAAAAATTGTCAAATTCTTTAGTTATAAAAACAAAAACTCGCTGATATCAAACAACAAAAAATCAAATCTTCAAGATTTTGTTGTACTTTAAACGGGCAATTATAAAGAAATTCGCCACAATTGTTGTTTAAGTCAGTAGTTATAAATCTTCTGTCATTAGGAAATAAAATGATGTACAAAATTTTAAATAAACAAGATTTATTGGTATATACTTCGTTCTTATTGACTTGCGAAAAGTTAATATGAAAAACAAATTCCCAAATGTTCTCGGTATAAACAGTTGTCAAAGCAAGACTAATTTTATTTTTTGCCGTTTATAAAACTAAATATTAACTTTAAAGTCAACCATTCGTTGGTTTATAAGCACCCACTTAAAAGTTTTCTTAGCGAACAAATTGTCATTATATATGCGACAAAGCAACATTAAAAAAATAAAAAACGTATTTAGGAAATGTCTTTTATTTAATCACCTGCTCCTTAGTTTGTGAAACCGAAAATTTTAAATTTATTTACGCAAAACTTAAATAAATAAATTACTTATCGTACGATACATTTGAAGTACAAGAGAACACATATGAAAGTAATAAATGAAAACTATTCGTTTATAAAAGTGTATTCGAGTATATTAACGAAGGTACTACATATATTATGAAAAAGTAATAAATTAAATGTGCCACTGTACTCGTTCATACTTAACCCTTAAATGCGCAACGTCTTGTATCTTAATGAAAAAAATATATTGAACGTAAATAAGAAAAAAAATTAAAACTGCGTTTTTATTTTTTAAATTTTTTGTTTGGTTGCAGTTTTATTAAGGAAAAACTGGTTGTATCTTATGATATACACTGCGCACTCCACACACAAAGAGAAACGCATGAACAATGAAAGGATTTTTTAAGTGCAGTTTAGTTTTAATATGAATAAAATTAAAAATTACTGTGATTGTATTTAATATAATTCAAATTCATTTAGTAAAATTTAAATTAACAAAACTAGGACCACGAGGGGAGTTAGGGGGCAATTTCTGCCTCTCCGAAACTATCCAACAGAATTAATTCAAATTTAAAACATAGATAGATCCCTACTTATATGTATACATTAAGCATACATTTTGCAAGAAATAGGATCACGAGGGAGGTAGGGGGAAATATCTGCCTCTCCAAAACTATCTAAAAGATTCGAATGAAATTTAAATCAAATAGATCCCTATTTAGATAGGCACATAAGCTATGAATGTTTTACAAAATAGGACTACAAGAACGGGGAACGTAGTAGCAGACGCCAGGTATCCGCTAGTTCTAAATACATCTTATATCTTAAAGATTATAATAATGCCACTGACCTATCATTAATATTTGACCAATAGTCTCTCGAGTTATGTAGGTTGAAATATCTCATATTATGTAAAATACCAATTATCTTTCGCAATTCTACAACATTGAAGGAACATCTTTCATAGCAAATCGCAAAGTTTCCTCAATTATATAATTTTTCAATCTCTCAGGTAATTAGTAACGACAAGCCTGATACGGAGTAACTAATGATTTGATAACATCAGGCAGAGAGCTATCGCCCTTTAACTCTACTTCCTGACGAATTGCGAATTGCATATTACCCCGTTTTTTTAGATATTTTTTTCATTTGCAGAAGCTTTTGGATCGAGTAAAACATTTTGAAATTTTAAGGAAAGTAAATCAAATGACGTTGTACTTGATGGTAAGTCCTGTGAGTGAATTGAGCGCTGATTAGCTGCCGACTCTTGTAAGCTCGCAGTTGAGGAACTGGATGCAGTAGGACTTGATAATAAACTATTTCTAGAAACGCGGGATAGGACGAAGGTATCCGTTCACAAATTTGGTACTAGGGTATTTAAGGTACAAAATTGTACGTGGACAGGATACAGAAGGGTACTAGCCTACAGGAAGCTACAGCTACTGCAGCTACAGGAAAATGTATTGGGCTTGAGAACAGATTATCATCGTTCATAAATGCAATAAACGATTCATGAACTGACTCTAACGATATTTTCCGATCCTTTCTCCGGATCAAAGTCATTATCAATCAGGACAACATTTTAATTTTTAGAGGAAACTATTTTTGGAATTTAAATTTCATCGTCACTATTTTTATCAGTGCAGTCATAAGGAAATTCTGCGGTGTTTTAAGAAATTTTACATATTTTATCATTTGTCATTTTGGATCTACCAATACGTCTGAACGCATTCATATTCTTATCGTTACCTAAAACGCAAAAGGCCCTAACTAACCATAATTTAAAGATCGAATTTTTCATTGATTCTGATGTTTTGCATCAACACAAATGTCTACAAAACATTTTAGTATCTTTCGACCAAAATTTGCAATTGTATTAGCAAAAAACAAAAGGCCCTAATTACAAAAGATTATATGGTAAACACTAAAAGGCCTAACAAAGAGTTTCCATAATGTGCATCATTGTCAATTGTTGAAGCACTGGTAGGTTTTACAAGAAAAATGGAAGACAAATAAATTATTAATAGTTTCAGGCAATACTTATCCTGTAAAATTTTCAAAATGTTAGATAGGGCCTTTTGCATTTAAGGTGGCGATATTTGTAATTATAATTAGAATAAAAAAATTTAAGTAGCGAGCAAAAGGAACTTATGTCAAATGACTAAACAAGAAGAACACACAATACTAACAGTCTACATAAAACAATAACAGCCAACATTCCTAATTTGTGTGGAATGCGCAATGTGTCTTTTAAGATACAACCACTATATACGATTTTTAGACGAAAGTATAAATCAGACCGCATTGAAAATTTCTGTATGGTTTAAGAACACTATTTCAATCAACATATATTTTTCTGGAGTAAATTCGTGAACAAAATAATGCAAATAAAATTGGGTAAAAATTAGCTTCATTTATAAAAGTACGAATTTTGAAATTTTGAATCTACGGCTCTGTATTTTTCAGAAACGATCCATTTTTGATAAAAAATTTAATCCAGCATAAAAGAAAAAAGTGTTGTTGGTGGTAATCAGCAAAATTTGTTTAGTTTTTTTAATAATTGTGCAAATAGCAGCAGTTTTATTGGTTGTATCTTTAAAGATACAAGGCGCATTTAAGGGTTAAAAGAACAAATGTACACATTTACTAATTTAAGAGAATTTTCATTTAATTTAATTTACGTTTTGTTTTATCAAATAAATTTTAAAAAAGCAACATCATGAACACTCCTTCCTACACAAGCAAACAGTCATCTATACACATACACGAACATACATTTTTATGCACGCACTCCCTGCAAGCATTTGATATCGCGAAAGTCCAGAAAAATTATCCTCCATTTTATAAAATTATAATAAATCGAATCGAATTGTCGTCTTTGGAATACGAGGACAACTTTTTTAGGCGGTCTTAAAAAAAACTTCCTTAAAGTCACTTATTTATCCTGATAAACTAGCAACAATTGACGCCTAAAAAAAAAACACTGTTCGTGTTATTCATGATATATGGCCAGCAATGATTGAAAAGTTGTCCTAAAATTGGACGTCCAGAATGCGCTTTGTGCTGCACATATGGGTTAATCCAAAGTGTTGAACGTGACAGTCGTAAGCATCAAAAATGCAATAACATTTTAAACAAAAACTATTTTTACGTTCTCTTAACTCTTAAATAATAGCATTAAGAAAGCACTGTTATCTGTGCTAAAGTTTATGGAGGGCGCGATTCTAGGTCAAAGATAATGGCAAAAGAAGTAGCGGTTCGAACGTGAAAAAAATAGAAGTAGTTTTTGTGGCCATTTATAAAAAGTAGTGCTGGGAAACTATCGATAGAATATCGATATTATCGATAGTCTTAAAATATCGAAAATATCGATAGGAAAAATATAAATATCGATATTTGTATTATTTAAAATACAGCTATGAAGACATCTAACAGCAGCTATACATACACAGTTTTTGCCGCAAATTTTTACTTGCGATTATTAATTCGCAGAAAAGCAATGAATATAAACAACAAGAATGGCAAGTGGTATGGATTGCTTAGTAGTGCTTTTTACGGCTAATTTAAGGCCTTTAAGTCGAAATTTTTAAATGTTTATATAGGGACTGAAATGCCAAATATATTTGTAATGTTGTAAAAAAAATGCAAATCCAAATGCAATTGCAAGTATAAGACAAAACAATGAACGACCATTAGAGGATAAGTCCGCTAGATTGATTACCTTTTTGGGGTTAGAATTTAGAAAATTTTTTAAATTTGCAATGGAATATCTTATAGTCCCTGTTACTTCGGTTCCTTCAGAAAGGTACTTATCAATTTTTAAAAACTGCCATCTATACATACGTCTCATACATTCGATAAAGTGATAAAAACAACGAACTGTATGTAGCCTTATAAAAAAATAATTAAAGTTTTCCTGCACAAGTACAAACATTCTGTCGATAGTAATATCGATATATCGATAGTGAAATCTGAACTATCGATAAATATTGATAGTAGAAAATATCGATAGTATCCCAGCACTAATAAAAAGGCGTAATTAAGCGAAACCTGGCACAATTTTTTAGTCAAACTACTTTCAGATTTTTACGTAGCAATGGAACATTGAAATATCTTTGATTTGATTCTAAAATCTTCTGTATTTTCTTTTTTTTTAGCCAAAATCTGGGTCGATACGTGACATTTCGAACGTGAAGTTTTTTCCATAATAATTGAACTGAATAATGATTAAAACAAAATAAAAATGTACCGTTAATCCGATTAACATATTGCTCTTTGAACTCTTCTTAAGATTACAGACCATGTAAGAACACTTTTTTTGAATAATTTTCATCAAATATCACCTCTTTTCAGGAAGATAATATTAAAGAAAACATACAATAGAAAATTCACACAAATAAGAAATTACGTTGGCACAACTTTGCAGTCTGATTGTTCATCTAAGTGGACGAATTTAGGGGTAAATTTAAAAAATTAATAAAATCTAAATATTTCTCTATAATAATATCGTAAAATAATAAGCTTTTAATAACTTTTAAATTTTCGGTAACGGTGGACCTTTTGACGGATATGCCCATATGCTCAAGATTATTTTCATATAATATTGCTATCATCTTTTGGTTAAAAACACTTTTTTTTATTTATATTTAATTTTTTGGGTTATTTTTTAAAATTTTAAAAAAACGTCTTTTTTTTGGTAAAATGTCTGCTCTCTTCGAGCAATATTATCATTATCGTCCAGAAGAAACAAAGCAGACAAAGTCAGAGGACATAGAATGCGAAATAACACCCATTCACTTCCGTGTTTCGTAAATGTCAAATGCTTGCAGGGTGTTCAAGAGCACACATACTAACATATACATAGAAATAGTAAAGATTAATGTTTATTTATTTACCTTTTTAGTTGTTATTTTTCGTTAGGAAGTAAAAAATTTAACATTTTGTAACAAAATTTCACATATTCTTGTTACAAACAGTGAGTGAAATATCAATATAAGCGCTTTTAATGGAATCTGCAGGCTGAAGAATCAAAGCAAAGTAGCTTAAAGTTCGTCGACTTGAAAAATTTGGCAGCGATAAGTTTTATAGGTGGTACTGTGGCCTAGTAAAATTTTGCACTGGTAGGCCCAAAACTGATAACAGGTCCTATATAAATCCTCTCATATGACCTAAATGAGTCTCATATTATAATTTGTTTGTGCCGGGTCCATGAATAGGCTACAACCGTGATTTATAATACCAACATAAAGAAACAGTTTATATATTGTACTTTGCGGACAGGTTTACATGGACAGACAACCAGTCAGCCGGCCAGCCAAGACGGACCAACATTTTTAGACCGAGTCAGATTTATTCAAATTGTAAAGTACATCGACTTCAACTGCTCTCTCAACAACTTTCATGCTTCCAAGATATACAAAATTTTTAACATAATTTATTATGTAGTCGTCAACCTTTGAATGCGGTTTCCCTGCGGGGAATTTGTGTCAATTGTTCTAAAACACTTATCCCGTGACCACTGAATACAATATTATAATGAAAAGAAACGAATCGGGATATATGACAACAAGACATATCACTTAACTGGTGATAATGTGTGTTTAATACTAGTTTCTCCAGAGGATAGGCAATTGACACAAAATCATTCATGAGATAAGATTTTGTGTGGGTATCGGATGATTCTGTCTGGTTCTATTAGTTAATAAGAAGGGAATCTTTCTTATTAACAAGGTTAATTTGGGACAATATCTGCGACAGGCAGGGCTGCCTGATTTGACGATTTATCGCCATTTTGACGACTTTTTGTTTCGGAATTATCAAAGTGCCCATTTGCTGATTTTTTCCAAAAAGTGACAATTTTTTTTAGTCTCCAAATTCCGAATAAAACATTAAATTTTCAAACACGTTCGCAAGGCGGAACGTTTTCTTTCGTTAAGCCTTTACGCTGATATGCCATACCTAAGCAAGGGCGTCAACGTTGTGTCACGAAGAGTAGTGATAGTTTTCTGGTTTAATAAAATCCACAAATTATAAATTAAAATAGAGACAAAAACGCTAGATTGAACAAAAAAATACATAAATTGCCACTATAATTTAACAATAGACGTAAACTTCACTATTAAACGAGATGTCAAAATCGGTTTTTGCAATAGCAAAGCGTTGCGGCTGCTTTAATCAAAAACTAGAAAACGCATGCTGCTTTTGGTTAGGGACGGCTGTAATAAGCAAGTCTTCAGAAAATCTTTAAATAATTATTTTCAGAGTACAAAAACAACAATGTTACACTTTGTTTATCTTTCGTCTAACCATCATTGAATGAACCTTTAACGACTCTCTGTATAAATCATATATTCAACAATTATACGGCGAACATTTCACGAGTAGAAAGATAATATTTACATAAGTCTCATACGATTCTTGACATGAAAAACTCGTTAGATAATCTTTACCCACGTCTTAAACGAATAAGGAAGCGCCTTTCGCTGTGCTACGGAAGAATCTCAGTCGTGTTACAGTTTTTCCCGTGTGAGGAATCTTCTACGATTAAAAAATTTCGAAACGTAAAAGACGATTTTTTTATTTTTTTCTCCGGAAATTGACGATTTACTTACAAATTTATCTGGTTATTTAGGTTATTTTAGTGACCTGTTACAAAGTGTCGAAAAATTGCCAGTAAATCCCTTATTGGACATCACCATGTTAAAGTGGCAAGTCCCCTTCATATAAAGTGTTAGAACTAGCATCGGTCCCTTCCACTTTAGAACTGTTACATGACAAGTTTGGTGTTACTTCTTTTTCCCCTAGGGTTGTTATTATTGGTGTTAACACGCACTGCGAAGATGTTTTTTGTAAAAATGTCCAACACGTTGGATGGTGCGATCTTTAGTAAATTTATAAACTTAAATTTAATTAATTTTATCCTCACCAGAATAGCGAAGAGGGTTATATGCGTTAGTGTTGCTGTATTACTCCAAGACTCACATTTAGTATAACGATCGACGCAGAATAACTTTTGAGTCATTATAACGTTGTCCGTCCGTCCATCCATCCGGCAGGTTTGCTCGCTTCAGCGAAATGTGAAACATGGGTTATAATTGTCACAAAGTTTGAATATAGTGACAATTGGTTCATAATTTTATATGTCTCCCAAAGTCTTTGTTATCATGAACCATCATTTTATATTGGGATTTATATTAAATTTGGCTCAAACTTTTTTTATTATAATCCAAAACATCTAACAAAGTTTAATTGGAATCGGTCCAGATTTGACCAAAGCTCCCAAATTTAATCCCGACAATAGCTTTTAATGCCATAACTTTCTTATAAGTAGTTATATTGATAAAAAAAATTACTAGTATATCCAGATGCAGAATTTATTACAGGTCCCTTACATAACTTAATGACAAAAAATGTCTTATGGATGAAGATATCTAAATAATATTCCGTACAAAGATATATACTTGAATCTTAAGCTTAGCTTAAGCAAATAGGTTTCACTCTTCAAAATGTGTTCTCTAAACTCTGTATAGTAGAGAAACACTTGGTCAAGCTTAACCGACTGTTCTTTCTTACTTGTTATTTTATTAGATTTACGTAAAATTTCCTATTAGAAATTTCAATATTTTTTTTATCTGCCTTAAAAGTAGTTTAACCCCACATTATACTTTTTTTTTGAAACCCAACGGAGAAAAAGTTTTGGGAATTAGAATGTTAAGCTCGATTCACCCATGCGTTCCGAACAAAATTTTTGTCCGGACAAAATTTTTTTTTTTTTTATATTGAGTTTGACGTTTTACTTTTGAGACAGAGAGCAATGAATTTGTTCGGAACGTTTTTTCTTGAATTGGTTTAATTTTAATTCTTGTGCCGAACAAAATGAACTGAGATGCCACTTTTTTTCAATTTGTACATAAAAGTTGAATTGAGCTGCCACATATTAAATTTTTCGTTTTGTGCTGAATAATTTAAAAAAAAAAATTAAACAAAAATGGATGTAAAAGAAAATATTGCCCTGAAACTTATTGAGGAAATAAAAAATCCAGGAAGAGAATGTATTAATGATATGGGAAATCGTTCGTATAAAAATACTTACTTAAAACAAAATATATGGACGGAAATAGAAGAATCTATTGGAATTGGTCGTAAGTAAATTTTAAATGGTAAATTTAAAATTTTTTTTTTACATAATGTTTACCAATTATTGTAGGAAGTGAATGTTTATTATTTATAAACGATACCACGTCATGAAAGCGCATCTCAGTAACAAGTGTGTGGAAACACCGTTTGTTCTTCTTTTCTGTAATATTTTTCTAACTACATACTATTCTTTTTACTTCCAACCTTTTTTGATAAATTTGTTTTGCTAGTAAATGGGTTTTATGCAATTCAATTAAAAATAATAAAATTAATTTCCTTCTTTCTTCCATTATCACACACTTTTATAAAAAAAAACTAAAGGGCATAATAAACCTCACAAATGGCTTGGCAAACATGTCAAAATTTTACGTTTGTACAAACATTTTTTGATGTTAATTGGCGTGTTCGCTGTTTGGACAAACATTTGAAGCAATGTTTGCAGAAATATTAAAAAATTTTAATTTTTGGCAGACATGTTGGATATGTGTCAAACTTTTTGTGGCGTCTAATGCTAAATGTATTCAATTCAATTAATTTTTAATATTAAATTAATTTTTTTTTTTTGTAGTATGTATTGCTTGCCACAAAACAGCTCGTTGTTTGAATCACTTTTAACTTTACATTTTTTGCCTTTATTTATTAATTTCTTCTCCATTTTAAGCAAACAGCAACAAACTTGCCGCAGCAATATTGGCATCTGTATTCATTGAAAACAAAACAAAAATTAAAATTAATGTTTGAACGAAGAATATTTGTGTTGTTTATTGGCAAACCCCAAACGGAAACGATGTGTGTGTTTGCCAAGCATTTTGTGTGGTTTATTATGCCCTTTATAGTTTGCTAACTGTGCTGCCACTTTGTATAATCGTTTACATCTGTAAGCCATATGGTAGCTTTGTTTGTCTGGACAAATTTTCCGAGATGGGTGAATCGTTCTGCAGAACACTCTCTGTAAAAAAAATTATTGTCCGGTCAAAAATATTGTTCGGAACGCATGGGTGAATCGAGCTTAAAGGTACAATTCAAGAGCTTTAGTCCAATTCCCAATTACCGTTAGCTATCACCAGGGCAAGTTTTTTTTATGGCATATGCCATTTTTGCCATTTCTTTAATTAAAATACCTTTTTTGGAACCTAAAATAAATTTTTAATTACGATTTGCGAATATACGGCAGAATATATTCCAAATTCTAAATTAATGTTGCAAAAATCTGACGTTAAAAGTGACTAAGTGCACATAAAAGAGCGCTTTCAATGCATCTGCTCAAGTCTCTGGAAATTACAAACAAACTTAGACTTAATTGACATTGCTAAGGAAACTATTAAAGATGTCAGTTCAAAAAAAATATTTGATGAAAAGTTTAAAAAAGTTTAAGATCGTATTACCGGTTTGCAACATTAATTAATATAAGAAATAGTATATGTGAGCAGTCCACTTGCAAACACCGCTTAGTTAAAAAAAAAAATAAAAATTCATAAAAAGCCGCTATTTTATTTGTTTTTTTTTTAATGTCTCCCTAATTCATTATCACTCCGTACAAAACTCCGTAAGTTTTCCAAAATTTCTGGTTAATTCTTCAATACTCCTGCAAAACTCTCTATATGGCTTGGCATTTCAATTTTAAAAAACTGTTTTTATAGATTTTCTCGGGGTTATGTTTTTTTTTTAAATTAGCGGCGTTTGCATATTTTAATAAAAGTGAGAGGGATGAATTAATTGACATTCGAGTAAACAATTTTTTTTAGGTTATTCGTACGAATAATTTAACTCAGCACTGTACAACTCCACATGCTATTAATTGTAATAGTTTTAAAACGAAATTTATGATAATTTTGTGTGTATGTGTGAATTTAAATATTTTTGGAAATTAATGTGTTTTAATAGTTATTTTTTAGGTAGCATTTTAATCCATTTATTTTATTAAATATTTACTGCAATAATAAATAGTTTTATTATTTTTTAATGTGATTATGGTTTTTTAAAATTGTTAGTGGTGGGTGTTAAATTTTTCTTTATACAACGTAGAATCTCTATTTTTAGCAGTGTTGCCAATTTAGCTATTTGGTACCCAGTAAAAAAAAATTTGGGTTTTTTGAAGCACTTAAGAGAAAAAGCGCATAATCGAGGGCTTCAATAAAAGAGCTTTTACAAAGCAGTAAATGATAGAGAACAAAATATACAAAAATAGCTGCTTTTTTTAGTGCTGACAACGAAGAAGGTTGCAAACCGAAAAAAAATAAAAATATTCGAAAATGATTGGAAAAATGCATTTAAACAAAAGTAAAAGCAAAACATTAATGCATATGTTAATATAGTAAGCCCCTAAAAAGCACTTTAGGAGTGCTTTGTTTGCATGTTAAAAGAAGCGCTTATTGTCAGATGAAAAAGTCCTCCAAACCGGAAACACCCCATACAAAAATCAGGCATCCCATCAGCAGGTTTGAAGCGATTGATTTGAGCTCGATTGCTCCAATTTCATCTTGTTTGGATGTGAAAAAATTAATTTAGCTATTTTTATTATGCAAAAATTTATTTTTGTTAAAAATGTTCGAACTTAAAACTGTGGTAAATGGTGCTGTCATTATAATCGTACATAGAATTTTATGAAAAAAAAATTAATTCTATTGATGATTTAAAGTTTGTTATATTTCAAAAGCTTGCATCCTAAAATCTAAAAGGCCGTAAACGGCGAAAATATCAAAGTCGATTTTTTGATTGATTTTTAAGGAGTATTTTGCAACATACAAACACATGCTTATGCCTTTAAGGGCCATTCTGACTACTTGCCGTGGGTTAAAGGTAGGATTTTGTTACAACTTTGCTTAAAGCTATGGTGAGCAATATGTTAAAGGCAAGTTCATCATGCCGGGTAGGTCATGGAAAAGTTGAAATAATGAATAAATTGTTATACTTCGGAAAATATCCTATCTTTTAATAAAGGCAAGTTGTATAAGGGCCCTTCAAATTTTAAAGTATTTCAAATAAATTAAAACTAAATAATACAATGGCAATAGATGATTTACATCTCGCTTTCAAAGTAACGTTGTTGTCACTTGCAGGGTTGTCAGATTTATTTTCACCTTCATCGCCACAGTGCATACTGAAAATCGCCAAAAATCGCCACAAATTTATTTTCCTAAAATTTTGGTAAAAAGAAACCGCCAAAAATTGCCAAATAAAAGTTTTGTAAAAAAGAGTATACAAGTGTATTTTACCTTTATTTAAATTTTCCATATTTAGCCATATTCTAGAAGTGTGTTTATATTATAGTAGACAATCGCAAAACATTTGTGTTTCTGACTTGAAATAGCATAATACGTGTTCTGTAAATCGCAATCACAAGAAGTCTGGCGACGTAAAATTGCAATAGTATTGTGAAGAGAAGTGGAATTTTTGTAAGAAACTATGGCAGATCGAAAGCAAAACGCACAAGCTTCAGAACATCTTAAGAAATCTGGATTTTGCGATTTTTAATCGTGCAACTGTCATAAGAAGGCTAATAATCTTAAAATCTAGAACGTATGAGATCAGTTAATACAATTTTGCAAAAGATTAATTTAATCAAGTATGCAAAATGAGTAGAGTTTGATGCAAAAAAACTCAGTTCCTATCGGAGTTATTTTCGCTCTGCACTCCACATTGAAAAATACACTTGATACTACTATAAAGAACTAGTGCTGGGAAACTATCGATGGACTATCGATATTATCGATAGTCTTAAAATATCGAAAATATCGATAGGAAAAATATAAATATCGATATTTGTATTATTTAAAATACAGCTATGAAGACATCTAACAGCAGCTATACATACACAGTTTTTTGCCGCAAATTTTTACTTGCGATTATTAATTCGCATTAAAGCAATGAATACAAACAACAAGAATGGCAAGTGGTATGGATTGCTTAGTAGTGCTTTTTACTGCTAATTTAAGGCCTTTAAGTCGAAATTTTTACATGTTTTTATAGGGACTTTTCAGTACACAGTACACAGTACACATACACAGTTTTTTGCCGCAAATTTTCACATGCTATTATTAATTCGCGCTCAATTACAGCAATGAATACAACCAACAAGTGGTATGGATTGCTTAGCAGTGCTGTTTACTGCTAATTAAAAGGGCTAATTTAGGGACTGAATGGCAAATATTTTTGTAATGTTGTAAAAAAAATGCAAATCCAAATGCAATTGCAAGTATAAGACAAAACAATGAACGACCATTAGAGGATAAGTCCGCTAGATTGATTACCTTTTTGGGTTTAGAATTTAGAAAATTTTTTAAACTTGCAATCGAATATCTTAAAGTCCCTGTTACTTCGGTTCCTTCAGAAAGGTACTTATCAATTTTTAAAAACTGCCATCTATACATACGTCTCATACATTCGATAAAGTGATAAAAACAACGAACTGTCGCCTTATAAAAAAATAATTAAAGTTTTCCTGCACAAGTACAAACATTCAGTCGATAGTAATATCGATATATCGATAGTGAAATCTGAACTATCGATAGTAGAAAATATCGATAGTATCCCAGCACTATAAAGAACCTTATATCAATGTAACTTTTTTTTAAAAATTTTCTGATTTCCTTTCGCTTTTAATTCAACTATTTTTGCATATTATCATACATACATTATTATTTATTTATTTAAAAAATCCCATTTTATATGAAATAGAAAACGATCTAGTTTTTAAAATTTATGATGCCAAATAAGTTTTTCGGTAAAGATCCGATGATTGCTAACTCTGACAAGGCTTTATTCCAAATTTCTATTGAAACAATTTTTTAATGTTTTCAATCTAATGTTTTTGGCAATATTATCAATTTATCACCTTAAGCAATCGCATTTGTATTTGCGATTTTAAAATTTGTTAAAAATTCCAAGAGAAAACTTAGCCAGTACTCATAAATTTTTTCATATAAATATGAAAGGTGTACCCGTTTGGACCCGTCTGTTTAACACTTTTTTAATTTGTATGAAATTATTAAAAAAAAAAATTTTTAAACTACTATATTTTTGTCAAATTTCAACTTTTGGAGAATAGAACTTTTGCGGATCAAAAGGGATTAAGAAGGTAAAACCACTGATAGAAAGGTAGTTTTAATGAAATTACTCAAAAAAATATATTTTTTAAATTTTTGTATTCCCAAAAATTTAAATTACTTTTTGATAATTAGTAAAAAATAATAATAAACAGAAACTCACATTGTTACAAAAGCTTTTAAAATCTATTGCTGCTAATATTTTTAAAAGGTTTTTTTTTATCCACATATGTATGAAATGTTTGAAAAAATAAATAAGAATAAACAAGTTAGAGTGCTATATTCGACTGTGCCGAATCTTTGATACCCTCCACCGACAGTTCGAATGTTTAAGGAGTAATATCTGTATGATGTTATTATTATCTTAAACTGTGACGATTTGTTATTAATTATGGTTTTAGGTGTACTAAACTGTTTTCCGGGAGTAGGGTTTCTATGGGGCTTAGGGTAAATTATGGACGGATCATCACGAAATTTATCAGCGTGATTTCCAGTCCAATAAAACTAATTTTTGCAAAATCTTATCTTGTTCCGTGCCTTGTTCCAGCATTTATGTTATTTTTTGTAACAAAATTATCAATTTATTTAGGTGGTGGTTCCACATTTTCATTCATAGCTCTGGTCCTACTAAACCGATTTTGCTGGATTTCAATGCCAATCTGCTTAGGATAACTACAAGCAATTTGGCACCAAACTTGTTTATTTCTTTTGAGTTGTTCGAAAGTGAGCGTGTTTTCAACAGACGGACAGACGGACAGATGGACAGACAGGCGGACATGGCTAAATCGACTTAGAATTGCTCAAGGACACAGAATATATATACTTTATGGGGTCTGAGATGAATAATAAAAAAGTTTCACACGGAATGACAAACTTAATATACCCTCTTCACAACTAATTGTGGTGGAGGGTATAATAAGTGTAAAGAAATTTGAAAGCAAAAAATTTTTTATTTTTCAGCAATAATAGCAAAATTTCCAGTGGATTTTACTATTTTTTTTAATGTTAAAATTTTTTTATAGTGTGCATTTAATTTTTTTGAGTGTCCCATTATTACAAAAAAAAATGTTAATGATTATTATTTAAATCTAAAAATTACATTTTTAAATAGTTAAAAGAAATAAAAAAACCATATTGCACGCTTAAGTTAAAAAAAAAATCTAAAGTTCCACTTTGCCCTTAAATTCCCCAATCACTGCTCAACCGATTTTAATAAAATTTAAAGTGGAGAAAGTTTAAGAATCTTTCTGTCGATTAAAAAAAATTTTTAATATTTTTAATTAGGCTTAAGTTCATGAAATTTAATTTTTATTAAATTATTTTTATGAAGAAAGGAATTTTACAACATGAAAATTAATTAAAATTGTTATTGATAATCTTTCATTCTTGACGTGGCTCGGGCTCGAACCCTGGCCGGCAGGTTACCATGACATATTTCGATCGCAACCACTCGATCTCCTCAGATGGATTTGCCGTCTTACACTCGCAGCCATCGACGACTGCTGACGTCACTAGTCAAACATCAATCCTTAAACCAAATTGTATTTTAACATTTGGTAGATCGAAATTAGCTTTCCTGAATGATTATCCATTTTAATTAATTTCACTAAAATATTTCCTTCGGTTCAAAAGTTACAGAGTTTTGGCCAACGAAAAACGATTTTCAGCCACTGTGCGTCGCCAATTAGGTTAATAAATCGCCACGTTTTGCGAAAAATGGCCACATCTGACAGCCCTGGTCACTTTTATTGTTTGTATTTTTTGCAGATCAAGAGAACGAGAGAAATTTTATTTGTATATTCAAAAATTAATTTATTTAGTTTTTTGTTTATTATTATGTATAATTTGGTTAAGTTTTGTATATTAGTTTTTTCATAAACTTTTATCTTTTATGGCCGCCAAGAGCTGGCAACACTGATTAACAAATATGTTTCTTACCCAAATAAAAATCCGCTGCTTTCGACGGATGTGTGTAGGAAACATTATCTTTAATTAACACGTATACGCGTTGAGGTACGAAATACTCTCTAAAAAAAATTGTTAGTGGAGCGAATGAGAAATATTTAAATATTCGATGTGACTTCTTTAAATTTCTATTTAAATTGTTATCATTGAATCGATTTTAAAAATATTCGTTATACAAAAGGAATGTAGGGAAGAGGCGTTGAAATTGGAGGAAAAAACCTATGTTCGGCCGAATTTCGGACTAGTTGGCCCGGCCGTATGGCATATTTTTGTCTATATTAAAAATAAAAGAATTTTTTAATTATAATTTCATTGTTTTGCAAAAACTTGATGACATAGAAAATCGTATATTTAAATAAAATGAATGCAGATAAAAGTTTCATCTTAATGGAAAGACAATCCAAAACAGAATGAACATTTTGTGAATGAAGAAACTTGAATTTATTTTACTTAGCCTTTGAGTTCTAGAGTGCAAATATATATAATAACTAAGATTCTAGCCTTTTATAAAGCTGAAAGCAGTAGGCATATTGAATTAACACATACTTTGTATTGCTGCCAAAATTTCTTCGAAGACTTAATGCGGAAAAATTATATTCCCGCCACTTTAATGTTAATACAAATTTTTTTAGTATTTGAGTATTGAAATTCGTTTTATGCCACGTATATAATTAACCTTTTTAAAAAATTGACTTTTTTACTTTAAAGGTGCAAATCGTCAGCTGAAACGCAAACGGACGTAACTACACTTTAATATTTGTTGTTTCAGGAAAAGCAAAACACATAGGAAAATCAATAAGAATAAAATATTCTTAGAGATCGAATTTCTTTAATAAGGTCGCCATTATTCATCGCAAGGGTATTAAAGTTTGCGTCAGCATGTAGCTTGAGAAAACCAAGCACAGTCAATTAACAACTCCACTTTGGCTTGGTGTGTAGCTACGTCCGTTTGCATTAAAGTTGACGAAATACTTCAATATACCATAGTTTTTTAAGTTTGTTTTTATTAAATAAATAATTTTAAAAAGTTTAAATAGTTATATATTCAATAAAAAAAAAGTTCGGGTTCGGCTTCGCAATGAAAAGCCTTCCGAAGTTCGTGTTCAGTCTGAAAAGGCCGGACACTTGAAACTGCTTATAAATTTTGTTCAGCCCAAGAGGAATAGTTAAGCAGTCTTATAACTCGTAGTTATCAGCTTCTAAAAAGCATTTGATAAGTTCGCTCATGACACCACCTGGAAGGTACTAGAGCGCAAAGGCACCCCGCTAAAACTTTTCTCGCTTATAAGAGTTCTGTACAATGGCTCAACTTATAGAGTACTTCATGAGCTCAACTTTGGCAACAAAATAAAACAAAAAAAAAAAAAAAACGAAACACTTTAACTTTGGTGTGCCTCACTACTCTAGTTATTCAGATATAAGCAAAAAAATAATTTTATTGTAGGAGGGTATCCGTCTCCGTCCTCCTATATTCCTTGCTTTGTTTGTTGGAACACGCCGCCTGTTCTAAGAGTAACATACCTGAAATTTAGTGTTACTCACTATTATTGTTGAGGAGATATGAATTGATCCGAAAAAAGGGGCTTTTGGCTCCAGTATGTGCCGATGACATTTACCATCTAGCGTATACGTTTAGCGACATGTCTTAAAAATAAGTACTCCTAGAGGCGGTGACGGCAAAAACAGGATTTTAAATAAACCTGGCTAAGACTAAAACTATGCATATTAACACAAACAAGTAACAGCCCTTTGAGATGAACGATACCGTGCCCGAAGGTATAAGCAATTTATGATATTTCGACAATGGAGGATCTAAGACCGATAATGATCATCGCATCAAAGACAGTCATCATTCTTATCATTTCAAACATTTTGTTAACTCTGTTGTATGGCTGCGAAACGCGGAATGCAGCTCCTAGCCACATAAACTCACATCAAGTTTTTGTCAGTTAGCCATTTTTTTAGCGTTTTTTATTTAACCAAATTTCCTTAAAGTTATTTTTTTTTTAGGCAAAAAAATGTTATAAACACTTCATTACTTTTGTTGTAACATTGAACTTTTCTTAACTAGTTAAAGCAAAAGACTTTTATGACAAAAAAAGAAATATTTTATAGATTATTTGAGTTTTTTGTTATTCAAGGATTTTTCTAGTGTTGAGTTTTTGTTACTGCAAATGCATTAATACAAACAACATAATCTCTTATATTCAAATTAAGAGTCTGAACACAATGTAATGATAATTTATTGCGGTGCGGTTTTTCGTACGATTTTGAAGTAAAAAACCGCAATGCGGAACGGCTTAAAATGTTTATTTTCATTGCGGACTTTCTTTCGCTCTCAACAAAGTGAATTTAATTCGCCTTGTTTCTCAATTTTTGATACTCGTTCTCTTTCTGATGTTGCCATAGTTTTTGAATAATTGGCTATGGTCACAACATTATTGAAAACAAACAACATGATAAAAATGTGCGCACAAATAAATTAATAAAAATTTAAACAAAAAATTACAACTATTTCCGTCGCCGTTTTCCGTTGTATTATGTTTATTTTTCTCTCCCGCAAACAGAAATCGCACCGCACCGCAAACATTGTGTTTAGACTCTAATGGTCATTTTCTCAATGTATCGACAAACTGTCTGTTACTTAATGTCAACATAAATTTATTGGACCGATAAACTGTCCGTTAACGATTTTGGGTTTCGCAATACACCGACAAAAAACATTGTTTTTAGCTGGCAACGCCACTCAAAATACATGTAAAAGTTGGGAGTCAGCTGATTGAATTTATCTGTACGGCAAATAAAAGGAAAATAAATAATTGGCAGATGAGTGCCGGTTAGCTTTGCGATAAAATCGGAGCAAATGAGACATTGAGAAAACCAGATTTCTTTAATGTGCATTTTTTCGGAAAAAAGATAATCGCCTAATGAGAAAATGGCCATAAGTGTAGTAAATAAATTCAACTTAATTAGTATTGTGGTTATTTTGTTGAACTATTTATGGCTTTTAATCCAAATTTTTAATCAATTAAAATGGATAATCATTCAGGAAAGCAAATTTCGATCTACCAAATGTTAGAATACAATTTGGTTTAAGGATTGATGTTTGACTATTGACGTCAGCTGCGAGTGTAAGACGGCAAATCCATCCGAGGAGATTGAGTGGTTGCAATCGAAACATGTCATGGTAACCTGCCGGCCGGGGTTCGAGCCCTAGCCACGTCAAGAATGAAAGATTATCAATAACAATTTTAATTAATTTTCATGTTGTAAAATTCCTTTCTTCATAAAAATAATTTAATGAAAAATTAAATTTCATGAACTTAAGCCTAATTAAAAATATTAAAAATTTGGATTAAATTCAAGTTTTTTATTAATATTGATACGTTCTCTGTTGTAAAATCCTATTTAGCCATTTTTTCTTCACTATTAAGCTATTTTTATACCCTCCATCACAATTAGTTGTGAAGAGGGTATTCTTAGTTTGTCATTCCGTGTGAAACTTTTTTATTATTCATCTCAGACCCCATAAAGTATATATATTCTGGGTCCTTCAGTAATTCTAAGCCGATTTAGCCATGTCCGTCTGTCCGTCTGTAAGTCTATTGAAAACACGCTCACTTTCGAACAACTCAAAAGTAATGAACAAACTTGGTGTCAAATTGCTTGTAGTTATCCTAAGCAGTTTGGGATTAAAATCCAGCAAAATTGGTTCAAGCTATTTAAAATTGCTAAAAAAAAAGCATTAAACTTTCTGATTGTCGGTTAATAATTGTATATAGGTCTAAACCGCACCCAATTTTAATGCAGATGTCGGTTTTTATAAAGATTACAATAATAAATAGACATCATGCAGATAATACTCCTAAAACATTCGAACTGTCGGTGGAGGGTATCAAAGATTCGGCACAGCCGAATATAGCACTTGTTTATTATAAATTTTTACATTTTTAGTAGTAAAGAGTTGGCATCGCAGATAAAAGGGGACGTTCTAAAAAAATAAAATTAATTTGTAATAGATTACGATGGAATACATTTGTAATGGTCCTTTGCTCCAATTTGAAACGGCGGGAATAAATATAAGATTCATTATTTTAACATTCAATTAAAAAATTTTAAATTATTAAAAAGTTGTTTTATTTAAAGAACATAAATACACACGTACATAGTTTTGAGTTTTTAAATTTTAATACTGTTATAAATAAATAAATAAATATAAACTAAACCATTTTCTTAGCAAATATTAAAAATTCGGCCTTAATTACCCCAATTACTCTTCTATTTACAATACAAATTTCTAAAACTATACAAATCATTTGTTTTATTTTTTTTTTTTCAATATTACAAATAAATAAAACAACAAAAGGTCAGGTTCATACATATTTTATAATATATAAATATGTATACGTACAGTTATATTATTTTAGGTATCACTAGCCCAACATTTATTTATTTAATATTTTAGGTTTATCTAAAATAAAGCCATCATAAATAACTGTATGGTTTTTTTGTTGTAGTGGTAAATTTAAAACACCAACACATATGAATATGTAAATTTAAAGATATACAATTGTATTCACAAAAAAAAAAATTACAGGTTTATAAAAGTTTTAAAAAACAAATTCTCTGTAAAAATTAGTTTAATAAAGCTTTTATAACATAAAGTAAAATAAACTTAAATGAAATTAGTTATTAAATTCTTATTTAATATACACCCATAAAAAACAACTCAAAGAATTAGCAGACATATTCACAAGTACACAAATACATTTGAAATATTATATTTATTATTGGCTTAAAAACTTTTACTTCCTGTTTAACATTCATAAAAAGGACACTTAAATGTATGTTGTTGTTGTTTGTGTATTTGTTAGTATTAGTCTTTGCATTGTTTTCTTAGAACCAAAACCAAATCTATTGTTTTCTTTGCAATAATTTATATGTACAATATTTTGTCTGTAAAAACTGTAGTAATCTATAAACTAAATTGATTTAAATCTCTATTTTTATTGGTTTTTTCTTGATTTGCTAGTAAAAGCCAGTAAAGAAAAGATACAACAATTAAATAAAATATTAATCCAATCAATTACAAAAAGTGTTTTATTACATGGCAAACACAATAACTAACAAACAACAAGAGAAACAACAATTATTGTACTTTTTTTTTGTTTGTATAAAAATATTTGCTTTTACATGAGATAAACGTATAGACATACATACATATATAAATGAATGAATATTTAGCTGCTCCTAAAGCAGACATTTTGTGAATAAACCCTGATTGGAAAAAGAAAAAAAAGGAATGCTAAAGCATGAGTTATAAAACTTAACAGAAATTCACGTCTCATTATATTAATCATGTCATACAAAGTTTTAGTTGAACGATTTACTTAACCCATCTCGTCCCAGCGATTTTTTTCGAGTTACTTTATAAAACTTGTTGGTTAATAGATAATTTGGGACTGAAAACACGAATCTGAAGTCCAAATTTTTTTTAGATTTTTTTGTTTTTGAGAAAAATAGTGTTCGATTAATCGAACATTGGGCACTACTTAGCATTTTTGTTTTTTTTGCTCCTATAGATTGTAAATATAGAAAACCTAAATTTTTTATAATCTGAAACTTATTAATTTTATTTTATTAAAGAAAAATAGAACAAGGCATTTATTCAAATTAAAAATATACAGTTGAACCTCGATTATCTGACTCGCACAGGACCGGGATGAGCATTGATAATAAAAAAATTGGTTAATAGATAAATCGGGTGATTCATCGTGAAGTTTAAATTATAATGTAAAATAAAGCACATAAATTTGAAAGAATAATTTATGGCATTAACTATATGAAAATGATATCATGGAAATGTTGGCCATGACTTCGTCTTAGTTGGTCCATTCGTAAGGTCCAATTTCGGGTGATTCATTCGGGCATAGCAACTGGTATCTCAGAGTCAGAGACAGACAGTCATTACATATCCCTAGAGAAAATGATCTAAGGTGTGATATCGCAAGATCTAGGTGGCAAATTTACCACAAAAAAACATGAAATTAAGTGCTCACTGAAATGTATGGCTCGTAGCGCCGTCTTGTTAAAACCAGAACTCACCAAAACCATGCGGTTGATTTTCAAGTTGCTATACTGGTGCTGTTTTTACCATTTACCATTTTGGCGGAAGTAATGTAATTGCTTAAGATATTTTCAAGGCGTTTGACAGAGTCAGTATATGGTGCACTTTTGTCAAAACTTATTGCATTTGGTGTCGGTGATAACTTCTCTCGATTTATATTGAGTTTTATCAGAGGTCGCACTATACGAGTTGTTTTAGATAGGCTTTCGTCAAACGAGTTCAAAAATTATTCAGGGGTGCCGCAAGGCTCCGTTCTTTCTCCTTCTATTTCTATTTCTTATTTTTCTAAATGACCTCCTATGTCAAACTTCCAACCCTATCTACTCTTTTGCAAATGACAGCAACCTTTGCCATTCGTAATCATTTGGTTATTGGCCAAGCGTTTTCGATGTTGGTGCTATGCTTCAGAACATGAATGATACGCTTGGCCGAGATCGATCGTACGTTTGTTTTTTCTCAAGAGCCCATCCTTTTGTGGTCGATTGGCCGGTAAACCGAACAATGCATTACAGGGAAAATTCGTTTTTTGGACGGACTGTTCGTATGTGGAATAACCTTCCTGCTGAAGTCTTCCCTCTCACTGTCAACAAAAAGAAATTCAAGTCGAATGTTCACAGGCACTACTATCTCTTCTCTCCTTTCCATAACCTATTTTCCCAGTTCCATTCCAATGCAATGCATTAGTAGGGCTGCTCCTAACAACAACAAAAAGTATGGTGTGAGGTTACCATTGACATTCTGATTTTACTCAATTTTAAAAAAAATTTGGACCAATGATCACACTCTCAGCTAAAGCTGTAGTAGGCCGATTGTGCGCACCGAAAGTTCCTCGAATCGCACGAAAAACCTTTCTCACAGAACGGTGATTGTTCATAAGCTTTTTATTGTTTAGCAAAAACAGAATAAATTTATTTCCGTTTATTCAAATGCGTGAAAAATGGTAATATGCGATGATTTAGTAAGCCTTTCAGAGAAAAAACAAAAGGGCTAAACAGTGCCCAGTGTTCGATTTTTTTTTAAAGTCAAATAACAAAAACACAATTGAAAAACATGGAAATGTTTTTGCTGTTGTTGAAAGTTTAATCGTTTTTCAATGGAACTGCATTTTCACTTTTTTAATTTTTTTATATTTTATACAAAGTTTTCAGTTTTTAAAATTATGCTAAAATTAATGTTTTTGAAGTGGAAAAGAACTTTTATTTTTATATTTGTAGCTAACCTCTTGCAATATATAATTGTTTAAAAAAATTAGTTCTTTCTCTTACCTAAAAAGAGTAAAAAAATTACAAAAGCGGGTAAAATTTACTGTTCGAAAAATCGAACATTGGGACGATATGGGTTAAGTTACAACTGTATTCTTAACTATAGTCCTAACTGAAATCTGCTTCTTATCTTGACTGTGGTCTTGACTTTTATCTTGGCTTATGTCTAACGTATGGTTTTTATAATAGTTTTGACTATAGTCTTAACATTGGTCTTAATATAAGTCTTAAATATTTTATAAACTGCAGTCATTTTCTCAGGTGCCCCAGATTTATGAGGCGACCCATGTGATTGATACTAAAGTTGGTGTGCTTTTACTCCCGAGAACGTAAGGGATAGCCTTCAGAGGTAAACTAGAAGCTAATTTAAAATTTTATAACTAATTTAGTGTATCGGTGCGCATCGAGGAGAAGAGATGCAAAATTGTACGGATTTTGGAACAAGCATAGAAGCCGCCCAGCCCTGCGATTTAATATTTACGAGTAGTTCCGCAGAGAGGGAAGGTGACGAACTAAAAATTATGAGTTTTATCATGAACTATGAAAATTAAGAATTATATCTTTTCGCATCAAATACAAAAAAAAGTCCTAACTTTAGTTCAAGTTGTAGAGGTCATTATTGTTTTTAAGGTTAAGTTAGGTAGCTGCCTCAATTAAGCACACCTCACGTAAATCCAGTAATTTGTTCTCGTTGTGCTACTACGCCTCACCGACACCGACATTTTCACCCAGGCACCCGGTTGATTCAAAGAAGGAATGGATTCAGCTCAAATCAATGTCACAGAGGTCGGTTTTGTCCCTTAGGATTCTTGAGCAATGACAAAGATGTTAAGTTGGCATCTCCTCTACCTTGCGCCGCAACTTTTACAAAGGTCATTTTAAGGGAGCCCCAACCCTTAGGCGTGTTTCCGAGGTGAAGTCTGGAAAGCTTTTGATGGACCAGATTTTCCTGATTCACCCACATGTTTTTCCATCAAGCCACCTCTGACTGGCAATACAAAAAATTTGTGTGCAATAAGTCCAGCCTGAATGGTACTGCTGTGATCCTGCAGCACAAAAGGAATGCTTAAGTTTAACTGCTCGGAGTAAATGCCAGAACCGACACAATGCAGTGTTGTAGAACCATCGGTGCTTAATGTTCTTAATTTGGCTTAAGAGAATGAGCGAAAAAATGTAAATTATATGAGGCAAACCATAATGAACTCAAGGAAACTTTTTGCTTAGTTTAATGAAACTGTCATTTCCTTAAACAAGGTGAGAATCTAATCGCACATTCCGAACAGTATCAAATGTTTTTTTTTTTTTTTTTCTTAAATATATTTGAGAGACTTTTTGTTAATTTTTGACAGTAGGCTATGCATATTATGGTTGAGCCTTTACTGTAAAGCAGAGCTCAACAATGGACTGTTTTTTTCGCAAATCATACTGACTCATAAAGTTGTAAGTATAAGTGAGTAGACATCATTTAAACTCAAATAATCTGATTCACTCGTACTCACGAAAACAACAATAATGAGTGCGACGTGGACATCATACTCATGCTCATAAATGACGTCAGCTTGATTTCTAATTTCGGGATAATACTTAAATAATCACATTGATTGAACTCATTATGCTCATCCATTTACCATTTCGACACAACACACAGTGGTCCCAATCACAAATTTAGAGCGAAAAAACTCATAACTCTTTTTTATAAGCACATATAAGGATAAAAATTTGTACGAACAAATGAATTGCTATGGCACGATCTTACGCCAAAAATTGACGGATTCGATTGCGTTGGTGTGGCGCTTTCAATAGAAAATTAACTGACATAAAACCTACAAAATCATTTCATAATACAAGGGAGCAAGGTTTTTGGTGATTAAGAACTGAATGTTGTTTTTAAGGTTATTTGGGACGCTTAATCCAAATCTGCACTTAGTTTTTTTCTATCAGCTCGACTTTTTGAGATATACCGTTATGGCCAAAATTAACACACTTCCGCTACATATATTGGAATAACTTAAAATGGGTCACCATATTCAAATCAAAAAAAATTCAAAATTCGTGTACGATATTATCTTAAGGCCGTGCCTACATTGGTTTTAAATTTGACGAGTTGTTTTAGAGATATCGTCTTCAGCAACTCTTTTGACTGCTTTATGAAGCCTACTTTCAGCAGCAAATGTTAACTCTTCTTGGGAACAAGTGTTCACAAGAGACTTAATTTTCAACTGCTGTGATCTTTCCCTCCATCTAAAAACGATTTGGATGGTCGTTCGGGTCTTGATGGTCCTTCCTCCGAGTCCTCTTCCAAAAAACTTGACGAAGCTTTACTGGGAAAGAGAAAAGATTCATCCAACCAATTTTAAAGATTGACTCGAAAACATTATTTATTCTGTGTGCATGCATCCACTTGTTAATATTTTTCTCCGTATGAAATCAACTCATTACAAGCCATCTATCTCTCTTGTCAGATGTTTACATGAATGCCATTTCCTGAATAACTCGAAATGAGTCAATACTGGAAAAGAAATAAAAAAATGACGCCGCACGTAAACGCATTTTATTTAGTATCTTATGTTGAGAACATTAATAAAACTTCTAAAAAATTAACTTCAATCCCTGCAAATACCTGCACAATTTCTAAACCCTGCTTTTATCGACAATGACTGGCAATATTTTTATTACAGCCGGTTATGATATTTCTACACTTATAACTTAACAAAAACTTACCACCATTGCTGTCAGACATGATAGAGATAAACCGCAGAATATAATCAACCAATATAAGTAAAAAAGACAGATAACAATTGATACAAAGAACAAGTTTCTTCTTGTCATGATAATTCTTCACTTTTAAACACACGTTTACAATTTTCAAAAATAATTGTAAGCAAAAGGGCAGCCAACTCTTCAAAATAATGCAAGTGACTCAAATTGGTAGTTTTCTAAATAATTGGATATTTTTCTTTCAAATGAGGTAGTTTTTGATAATTTAGGCCCACTTTAATTTTTGGACTTTTTTCGCGCTGGGAAGCCCAGCACCACAGTGCAACAGATCAAACACACAACTTCATAATCAGCGCTGCCAGATAAATTTGCCGAAAAATCGTCCACCTCATACATATAATTTTGTTATAGCATTAGTAAACTGTTATTGCCAAGTCGTCACTTTGCTATTTCGGGGACAAATCTGGCAGCCTCGCATTTTGCTTCGTGTAACATCAAACTTCTGAGTGAATTTGAGAACTTTGCAATAAGTATGAGTGTGTATAAGTACCATACATTATGAGTCTTTATTCATCTCTACTCACTTGTTCACTACTCATTGCTGATCTCTGCTGTGAAGCCAGCATCAAAGATTGGATTAGGTGTGACATAATCAACAGAAAAGAGAAAAGGATTTTTAATATACACACACACATGTATTTATTTTTTTCTTTTGTCAAATATTTCTCTCAGTAAATTGATTGATTAAAGTGGTAACATCCAGCTCCTCTCACTCTCAGAATCGACCTTACTTTTGCTAACCTGAACTTGTTCCGCAGTGTAATCATAGTCAAATATTAAGTCGACTTTTTCTAAAGTATGCTTTAGAACAATATTGTTCACATGCTCTTATAGCCGGTTTTAGTTTAAAGTATATACATATAATTTGACGATAAGTACACTCAGAGAAAAACATGTTATAATATGGTCACATTCAACAAAACTTTGTTTAAAAAAATTTTTAAATATATTAAGTTCAATTTTACCATATTCTTGTCACCGGCGACCATATTATGGTTAAATTAGTTCTCCGTCAAAAAGCCTTAACCATACTTTGGTTGCCTCCGAACATGTTATGGTAAATCATAACTAAAATATGGTTAACACTTATAAAATCATGGTTGTTTTTCAACCCTAGCATGTTGCTCTTGAAAAAGAGAAAAATAATTATTGTCATATTTAACCACAACATGATTAGATTCATCCATAATATGGTTGTGGCTTCTTGATGGAGACCTAGTTTAACCATATTATAGTTTCCGGTGACAATAATATGGTTAAATAAAACATAATATGTTTAGAATTTTCTTTAAAAATAGTTTTGTTGGAAGTGACAAATTTTAAACATATTTTTTATCTGCGTGTAAAGGCCAATGCTGCTATTTTAAAGTCGTCCAGTTTTTCGGCTCTAAAAACCGCTTGACATAGAATTTCCCATTGTAATCTCTTTTCCATTGGGTCAAAAATGTTTGTGTTCATTCAACAAAAAATCATGTCTGTACCAGCAATTTATTTTTTTTTTTTTTTTTTTGCATAAATGCATTTAATTGAATGTGATCAGTGCTTGACTTGTCTAAATTTACTGTATATTTTATTTAAATTACCTTCAAAATAATAACGGAACACGCTTCTCTTATAAAAACTTTAGCTCCCGTACAAATATTTTAAATTATTTGTTTTTTTAATTTTAGCGAGGAAACCGGATACACTATGTTTATGATTAATAATAAAAACATATATTTATTCTTATTTGTTGTCATAAATTGTACAAATAAAAAGTTAAATTAAAATGTTTTTTTACCACTTCAATTATCATGAATGTCGTTACTGCCATTTAACTATGTATATAAAATTGTTACGAACTTTAGACGGTAGTTTGGTGTCTCGCCAACCGATTCACAAAGGGGGGATTTATGGAAATTCAAATGTTTAAGCCGAGTACTCTGATCGAACTTGCAAAAAATGCTGAGCAACATTAATTATTTGCACAAGAACATTTGACATGTATGAATATTATATATCTCGCGGGTTTGCAAAACTTAACGCTTTTATTTGTTACAAGTATACAACCGTGTTTTTTATTATTTTAATAATTTCCTAAAGTAAAAACAATAAAAATTTTATTAATAATTTTTTTTTATTTTTTAACGCTTAATATAAAAACTAGTGCTGGGATACTATCGATATTTTCTACTATCGATATTTATCGATAGTTCAGATTTCACTATCGATATATCGATATTACTATGGACTGAATGTTTGTACTTGTGCAGGAAAACTTGAATTATTTTTTTATAAGGCTACAGTTCGTTATTTTTATCACTTTATCGAATGTATGAGACGTATGTATTAGGGTATTCATTTAATCGGGCTTTTGCTTTAATCGGTTAATCGCTCGATTAATTAACCGAGGTTTCGGTTTAATCGGTTTATAATCGGTTAATATTGCTATTGATCGGTTAACCGATTAATAAAGTTTTGTTATAAATTAAGTAATTTCAATAAATAAAAATGCAAAAATTATTTATTATTTGGAGTTTATTAGTGAAAAAAACAATAACATAACAAACAAAACAATTATTGGACTAAAATGAGCAAACAAAGAAAATGCAATACTAATTAATACATATGGGCATTCCCACAGAATGTTCTACCAGGGTGAAAGGATAGAATGTTGGTAAGCATCGTCTTTCATTGTTTATTATTATAAAAAAAAGTCTATGTTTTTATAAAAGAAGGGTTTTTATAGCATATCTCAGCGGTTTTACTTGAGGAAATTGGGCTGGAAACTGGAAAACTTTATATTTTTTAAAGCTACATCTAAAGACATTTTTATATAATTATTTTACATGCAAAAAAATTTTATGTTTGGACATTTTCTTCACAATCTCTCCATTACAATCAATTGTAAATTGAGTATTAGGTTTTTGTTAAGGAAATTTTAAGATATTATTAGGAAAATTCATGGTGATAATAATAAAAAAACAAATGGAAAAATCGTAAGTTCGCGGACCCCGTACGTTCGAAAAATAATTTGGTTTAAATGTTTAGCATTTAAGCGATTATTTTCTTTAGATTTGTTAAATCTTGACTTGGAGAAAAATTCTTGCATTTATCGAAGATGTTAGAGAAATCCAAAGCGATCCATAGTTCAGAATATCTAATTTCTCAGTCTTTTTCCTGGATTTCTCTAAACATATAAAATCTTCCATTATGCCATTATAGTACTGTTTTAATTTTTAAAATTTTGATCACTTCTAATTGTTTCGGTTACTATCGAGAGTTTCTTCTGTTGTCAGGCCATCATCTGGCATAGCTCAGCACCGCACATTCTGCAAAAAAGTTTATTTCCGAATCCCTTAGTTTTTGTTTTTGTACTGTATCTTAAGAATGTATTGCTAGAAGAAAATATATTGTATGAAGAAATATTTTCTGAACCTTTTCATACCTTTTGAATATGAGACGAAACAAATAAAAAAAACACAAACAAATTTGTTATAATACTACAAAAAATTAAAAATTTTGTTATATCGGTTAATCGACTGAAATTAGCCGGTTTAATCGTTAATCGAAAAAACGCAATTTTAAATTAACCGATCAGTATGTATAGATGGCAGTTTTTAAAAATTAATAAGTACCTTTCTGAAGGAACCGAAGTAACAGGGACTATAAGATATTCGATTGCAAATTTAAAAAAATTTTCTAAATTCTAAACCCAAAAAGGTAATCAATCTAGCGGACCTATCCTCTAATGGTCGTTCATTGTTTTGTCTTATACTTGCAATTGCATTTGGATTTGAATTTTTTTTTTACAACATTACAAAAATATTTGACACTTCAGTCCCTATATAAACATGTACAAATTTCGACTTAAAGGCCTTAAATTAGCAGTAAAAAGCACTCCATACCACTTGCCATTCTTGTTGATTGTATTCATTGCTGTAATTCAGCGCGAATTAATAAGAGCAAGTAAAAATTTGCGGCAAAAACTGTGTATGTATAGCTGCTGTTAGATGTCTTCATAGCTGTATTTTAAATAATACAAATATCGATATTTATATTTTTCCTATCGATATTTTCGATATTTTGAGACTATCGATAATATCGATAGTTTCCCAGCACTAAAAAAAACCACTACAGAAATTCCGTGCTAAACAGTATCAGCTGCACTCGTTCCGCACGAAAAACAATAATTTTTACAGATACATTTAGTTAATATTTTTCGCAATCTAAACACAGAACTCATTTCATATTTAGTTTGACAACATTTCGCATGCAATGCTGAACCGAGTACCAGGCTTTAGGAGGTAAAATGGGTTAATCAAAAGAGAAAAAGAAAATTAAATACTTAGCATTGCCAGTTTTTAGAAATGCAGCCCTTCAAGGAAGTAAACGGTTAAAACCTGTATTTTGGAACTTTTTATCACCCCATCTATCTTTAAAGTCAAACATAGACTATAAAAATTATATCATATGCGTAACTTATCTTAAAAAATATAAATATAAATTTGCAACTTTTTCAAAATTCGAAAGTTTAACCATTCAAAAGGAACGGCATTAAAAAAAAGATTGAAAAGTCAAATAAGGACCAGTTTCATATACATTTAGCATTAAGGCTAAATTAGGAGTCGGAGTTGGATTTTTTGCTCCGGGTAAAGGAGCAACTGAGCGGCGTAAAAATTAACAATAATGAAACTATGATATCGTTTGACGTGATTTCACTATTCACGAACGTCCCAATTCAGATGGCAATAAACACAATTATGAAAAAATGGAATATTATTAAAAATCATACTAAGATGTCCAGCTCACAATTTTTAAGAATACTCAAAGTTTGTCTAAATGACAACAATTATTTTATGTTTGGTGAAAATATTTATACTCAAATCTTTGGTATGCCAATGGGGAACCCACTATCACCCACTATAGCGGATATCATACTTGACAACCTACTTGACGATGCAATTACTGAACTGGAAAATGAAAATATATACATTAAATATATCGCCAAATATGTAGACGACATTTTGGCGATAACTCGCATAGAAGACAAGGACACAATTCTGTGAATTCTTAACAAACAACACCCTAAAATACAATTTACTACTGAGATTGAGAAAAACGGAGAAATCGCGTACTTAGACTCAAAAATTATACGCAAAAATAATAAGATTCTGTTTGATTGGTACACTAAAGAAACATCTTCAGGAAGGTTACTGAATTACCACGCTACACAACCCAAAAATCAAATTATAAACACAGCAAAAAAATTTATTTCTAGGGTATACAACATAAGTGATACACAATTTCATAATAAAAACAAACACATTATAACAAACATTTTAAAAAACAATAGCTTCCCCACCAAACTCACATCTACATTGATAGACAATACGATTAAACAATTGGATAAGGACAAAAATAACCACAACAAATCTGCAAACATAGAAAAAGAAGAGAACAAATTTTACAGTGTAAGATACATACCTGGGTTAACCGATAATAATAATATAAGGTCCTTAAATAAAAACAAAAAACATCTCTTTTGCATACAAACCCAATTTGACATTAAGTACAATTTTTTCTAGAGTCAAGGCGCCAATTAATAAACAAAAACAAAGTAACATTGTATACGAATTACAATGTGAAGGAAGTGACAAACAGCCATGCGAGCTAATTTATATAGGAACAACAAAACGTACACTGGAGACAAGAATGGGAGAACACAAAATGGACATAATGCGGAGAAAAGAGACAACAGCACTAGCACACCACATCCTACATACTGGTCACATGATTAGCTTCGATGATGTAAAAATTCTAGATAAAGAAAATAAAGAAAGAAAGAGGTAAACAATTGAAAGCCTTAGAATCCAACAACAAATTAATAGAACAATGAATTTGAAGGAAGACACGAACAAAATAAATGCGAGCTATATTAGGTGCGTTTGAGTACTTTTACAGTAAAATGCAGTAAATGTGTAAACTGAAAAATTTGCTCTCACAAAAAGCTTTTGTCCAAAAAAGTACGCGAACCAAAAATTTGTAAAAATTCGTAAAATAAAGGCAACAGCTGATGGCAAATAATTGAAGTGTTGAAAATGTGGACACTTTAGATTACTTAACTCGTTTTCTTATCGTTACTCGATTAAATACTTTTTATAACACGAACATTTTTGGAAAATGCAAACAAACTATTTTATGTAATCTTTCATATTTGTTTGTTTTTTATTTTATTTACTTTTAGTAATTTGTAGCGGGTTAAATTATTTAAAAGAATAATTTGTTTGCTATTGATTACTTAAGTATCCAAATACTTCACACTTTTACAACTCTAAAAAATTAACATAACAAAAAAAATTTCAAAAGTTTGTATTTAGCCAAATAAATGCTTCACAAACCAGTTTAATTAATTAATATTTATTCACTTTTGGTTTTGTTTAAATTTTTTTTCAACTTTTCTTTTATTTAACAATTTTTTCACAATTTGTATGCTTTTGTTTGTTTACCTTTTGAAACATATGTTTCTTTGATTTACTAAATTTTACTGCAAAAATTTCTGCAGTAAACATTTGTAAATACTCAGACAAGAACTGTCACTTTTCGCTCTCAATTTATGTTCTCATTTACTGCATTTTATGTACTTGAACGCAATTTCGTAAAATGCAGTAAAGTTTAGTAAAAAATAGTAAAAACTTTTGTGTTCTCGAACGCAACTATTGTTGCCATTACTTGAGCTGTGATATATTTAAAGTTTAAAGCAATATTTATTTTTTTAAATATTAAAATTAATTTTTATATTTGTATTTGTATGATCCTGAGTACATCTAAAACTTTTTAATGTGATTAAGTTTTCATATTGTCAATCTTTAATGTTTATGTGGTACATTATTGTATTTATTTTATTGTTTTTATAATTTTTAAATAGACAATCCCTGGAAAAAGTCGACAAACAATCGACGAAACGTCGGGAACAAAATATTGTAATTAAAAATTGAATTTTATTTACATTGAAGAAATTTAGGCCCTATTAGCTTGACAAAAATAATATTCATAAAATATTTATGTTTCTTAAATTTATGAACAATATTCTTGCGCAAATAGTTCAAAACAATGGAATTTGTTAAGAAATAAATAATTTCGTAAAAAACGACAATATTTAAAAACGTCACTTAACCTTTGTGGGTCAGTTTGACCCAATTATTACTATCAGGCAATCCCCTATGTGCTTGAATGTTATTAAAAAAATTGTAATTTTAAAATTATGAAAATTAGTTTTTACATTTTACAACTTTAAACAATTAGTTTTGTTTTGTAAGCCAAGACATGAAACAGGTGGTTAAATAATTCTTTGCAGTAAAAATTTCACTATAAGAAATTTTCAAAATATTTTTTTCCTCTCAAATTGTTCACTCTCTCTTTGCAAGTTTTTCGAGAACTAATAACAGTAGTTGCGTTCGAGAACACAAAAGTTTTTACTATTTTTTACTAAACTTTACTGCATTTTACGAAATTGCGTTCGAGTACACAAAATGCAGTAAATGAGAACATAAATTGAGAGCGAAAAGTGACAGTTCTTGTCTGAGTATTTACAAATTTTTTTTTTAATTAGAAATTTTTGCAGCAAAATTTAGTAAATCAAAAAAACATATGTTTCAAAAGGTAAACAAACAAAAGTAAATAAAAAGCATACAAATTGTAAAAAAATTGTTAAATATTTTCTTTTATTTTTTGAAATAAAAATTAAACCAAAACAAAAAGTGAATAAATATTAATTAATTAAACTTGTTTGTGAAGCATTTATTTGGCTAAACACAAACTTTTGAAATTTTTTTATTATGTAAATTTTTTAGAGTTGTAAAAATGTGAAGTATTTGGGTACTTAAGTAATCAATAGCAATAAAATTATCAATGTTCTTTAAAATAATTTAACCCGCTACAAATTAGTAAAATCAAATAAATTAAAAAACAAACAAATATGAAAGATTACATAAAATAGTTTGTTTGTATTTTCCAAAAATGTTCGTGTTATAAAAAGTATTTAATCGAGTACCGATAACAAAACGAGTTAAGTAGTCAAAAGTGTCAATATTTTTCAACACTTCAATTATTTGCCATCAGCTGTTGCCTTTATTTTACGAATTTTTACAATATTTGTGTTCGCGTACTTTTTTGAACAACAGTTTTTTGTGAGAGCAAATTTTACAGTTTACTCATTTACAGCATTTTACTGTAAAAGTACTCAAACGCTCCTAATTATTGGAAATTTTCAATAATTTTCTGGAAATGAACACACCTATAGAACTCGGGTGTTCAGTCGATTAGTCGATTAGATTAGACGATTAATTGTTCGATGAATTAAAAATTGCTAATTTCGATTAAAGGATTAATCGAAGAATTAATGCCGTTTAATCGAATAATAATAATGGATGTTTTTAAATGTATAATTTTTTTAAAGTTTTAAGTCAAATAAACAAACCAAATGTATGGGTCCGTTGGAATTAAAAAATAGTACTGCTTAGTGAGTAATACAACATACATTTTTTTAACATTTGTTCAACACAATTTAATAATTAATCCAAATTTATAATATTCCTAATTAGGCTTAAGTTCATCAAATTTAATTTTCATTAAATTATTTTCATGAATAAAGGAATTTTACAACATGAATATTAATTAAAATTGTTATTGACAATCTTTCATTCCTGACCGTGGCCGGGGCTCGAACACTGGCCGGCAGGTTACCATGACATGTTTCGATCGCAACCACTCGATCTCTTCAGATGGATTTGCCGTCTTAGGGTGCGTACAGCGTGGCCGCTTGTTGCCGAGCCGACTAACGCTTTTTGCGAGAGCCAATTCGAGAAAACTGGTACTATACATGTTGGTACAAATAAGCGCGAACTGGTCATAGTGGGTGCCGAGCTGGTCAGAGCGCAAAGCTGATTGAATGCGAGAAAACAGTTCCAAAGCGTTTTTCAGCTCCGAAAACATTGTTTATGTTATGTTCCCAGTAAAAAACGTGCTCCAAAAGGAGCAGGTGTTTTGTATGAATTCATACCTCAAATCGCTTCAAACCTGCTGATGGGACGCCTGATTTTTGTATGGGGTGTTCCCGGTTTGGAGGACTATTTTCTTCTGACAATAAGCGCTTCTTTTAACATGAAAACAAAGTGCTTCTAGAGTGCTTTTTTAAGGGCTAACTATATTAACATATTCATTGATGTTTCGCTTTTACCTGTTTAAATGCTTTTTTTCAATCATTTTCGTAAACAATAATATATTTTTTTTTTCGCTTAAAAACCCTCTTCGTTGTCAGCACTAAAATAGCAGCTTTTTATATTTTATTCGTTATCATTTACTGCTTTATAAGAGCTCTCTAATTGAAGCGCTTGAGTATGCGCTTTTTCTCTGTAGTGCTTCGAAAAACCCAAATTTTTTTTACTGGGTTGTTATGATTTCAAATTAAAAAAATAATAAAAATTAAAAAGAAAAGAAAATTAAGAAATAAAATAAAAATTAAAAAAAAAATAATAATTCAAATAATTAATAAAACTTAATTAAATTTTAACAATTATAAAAATATTAAAAAAAACTTATAAACAAAATTTAAAAAAAATGTAACAAAAATTTCGAATGAACAAAAAACCCAAATGCATACAAACATACATAAAACACCAATAATAGATAAAATATCAGCGCTGATTCTCGCATCCACTATGCACACTCAAACTTGTTTCTCGCATGAACAAGTTCTCGCAATAAGCGTCAGTGGGCTCGTCTCGGCAACAAGCGGCCACTCTGTACGCACCCTTACATTCGCAGCCATCGACGACTGCGGACGTCAGTAGTCAAACATTAATGCTTAAACCAAATTGTATTTTAACCTTTGGTGGATCGAAATTTGCCTTTCCGAATGATTATCCATTTTCAATTGATTTCACATGTTTTTTCCTTACCTCCGTTCTCCCGTACTTTTTGTCAAGAATTCTTCTTAAAGTCCAAAGCACATTTTCTGTTTCTATTTTTGTCGTTCCCTTTAATAATTAATTTTACAAAGGAATGTATTTTAACTCAAAAATTTATATCAATATATTTTTTAGAAAACTGATTCATGGGTTTCTCTCTTTAGAATAAGTTTGCTTGGAAAATATTTAACGAAGCATAAATCTAATAATGCTAAATGTATCAGGTGTCCAAAAATTTATAAACCTAAAGATACTTCAACATCTTCACTAATTTACCACTTACGCAGTGACTATAACAGAGTTCTTGAAGAAAAAAGAAGCTCCACCAGCAACATCAATTGTTAAGCCTTTTTTGTTGTAATCCAATGAAAAAAAATATTTTGATCGATCCTCTTGAGAATTGATTTGCAGAAGCAGAAGTAGAAAAGCTTCAAAAAATCCAAAGTTATATTGACTGTTTTGAAATCTAAATGCCTGAAAATGACGCAACAATTTGGAGTTACACTGACAGGTTTTATTTAAAAATTAATGTTTATTTACGCAAGTACTAATTTTGTCTAAGATTATCGAAAACAAATTCGTAATTTATAATATTTCTGTGTTTGGAATTATTCGATTAATCGATTAATTTTAAAATTTTATTCGCTTATTCGAATAAGTCAAAAATGTTTAATATCGATTAATTGAACAAAATAATATCCCGATTTATTGAACACCCTATTAAGTACTCAAAAAAATTATTTTTAAATTTTTTTTATTTTGCATTACCCTCTATCAAAATCAAATTTTCCAATTGTAAAGCGTTGCCACCGCTTTATTTCAGTTTGCTACATACAAATTGTATGGACATGAGTATTTTTTCAAATTAAAAAACTCTTGTTAAGGTTCGTCTTTTAGTTTGCTAATGGGAAATTTTCCAGAAAAAACCTAAATATTGGATTTTTTTATTTACGGATTTAAGGATTGTTCATGTTAGATATCAGTCCTGTATGGTCTGTAGGCTTAAAGTTTTTTTTTAAGGTTAGCTCTGTAAAAAAAATTTGTACCTAGAGCTTACAGACTATATTATTTGTTTTACAAAATTTAACACGGTCTACAGCGCTCACTAACATTCCAATATCACATAAAAAAAAAAAAAACATTCATATTCACAGAAAATATTCACACCTTTTTTATTTATTCGATTGTTGAAGTATTTTTGTTTATGTGTTCATGCGGCTGTGTGAGTGAGTGTGTGTGTGTATTTACACGGAAAACCACCAATTTAACGTTCTGAACTTTAACCAACAGTAACGCAAAAATCACTCAACTGCGGTTTGGTTGTGCATGAGAAAAAAGCAACAATTGCCTGAGTTTAGTATGAAAAAAATATATAATTTTACTTACTTCACACACACTTAAAAGGGAACAATGAAACGATGTTAACAAAAAATAAAATATAAACGGAAATAAAAAATATTAAATAAAACGATAAATATAAAAACAAATAAACTGAAGGACAGATGATGCATGTTAAAACAGTGACTGAGTCTATGCATGTGTGATTGTATGTATAAAAATAAACGTGTGTGTGCGTGTTTGTGCTATTAAGGTTAACAAATAAAATTATCTCGAAAATTGCTCACCTTGTGTAGCATGAAATTGAAATAGATTGGTTTGAAAAAAAAATCAGTTAAATAAGTGAACTCTAAAAAAGCGAAAAAAAAACAACAAAAAATGGAAAATAAGAGCTTTAGCATTTAATGCAAATGTACCAGACTTTAAACTTTATGTTAAGAGAAGGTTAGCCAAATACCTGTGAGGTGTTTGAAATATTTAAAAAACAAAAAGGAAACTATTTGAGGGTTAAAATAGAGTTTTTTGGTTTCGAAAATAAAACCTTAAAGTAAATGGCTTTTCTTTCGTTAATTTGAATTAGTTTTTAAGAAAACTTAGAAACAGGATTTTAATCCAAGCGTTAAATTGATTTTACAATTATCGTAAGTGAACACATACCAGAGTTGTCAATTATTTGCCTTTCAACTTTGTTCGAATAATTCAAATAATTGTTTTTGTTCGTTCGATCAAACGATTAAATCTAAATAATTTTTCGATTAATCGATGAAAATAACGAATAATAAAATTATTTTTACAAAAAAATTACCATGGAAAATCTTCCATTCCATCCGCTATGACTTCTTCCTTTTTTTGCTGCATAACATTTTTCATCTTAACTCCATATCGTTGTATTACTTAAAAACATCGTAAAACCCTTAATTCCTAATAATCCGATATTACTCTGGATTTTCAAAAGCTGTTGGCAGACCTACCATCTTCTGCCAAACTTCTGTCTACAATTTCTTCTATAGAACAGCCGCTGTCTCTCTTAATGTATTTTTCAATTGGACCATGTTCGGCATTTCTTGATGTCGTTGGATTATCTTCCACTTCATCGTTTTTAATGGTTATATTGAGACACTTACGCAAATGGTCAAGATAAACATATATAATTAAAAAAAAATTTTATACAATAACAACATTTTCTACTTTAAAGATATGATTACATATATAAATCATGTCGAAAGTTTTATCAATCAATTCCTTATTTTTAAGCTTTTGGTTTATTTCTAAATTTTTCACCCGAAATTGAAAAATCTTCTTTCTTGAAAATTTGTTAACGTTTGATTTAAAAATAAAACAGCTGATACAATTGCAAAACTCGTTTGTTGCAAAATTAAAAATACGAGATACAGTTCTTTTGGCGCATTATTAGACGAAATAATCGGATTGCATCAATGCATGTCCGTGCCGAAATCATGGAAGAGGACATGCATTGATACAATTAGTATTTTTTGTTCTCATAGAGCGCCAAAAGAACTGTTAGATTCAATTGTCATCTCGTATTATTAATTTTGTAACGAACGAAATTTGCAACTCACCTACTCAATTGTTTGTTAAGATTTGTTTAGCAAGAACATAAAATACAATTTTGAAATACAATAAGTACTCAACACGGTTTTTGGTTACTAAACATTGAGATTAATTACAACCAGAGCTATGGCAACAATTATTTTTTAACTATCCTACATTTTGAATAAAATCTTACAAAAACGTATGAGAATAAATAAAATTCTAAGCTTTATTAAAATTTTTTTTTAATAAAAAAAAATTGTTCGATTAATCGACATTAATTAATCGATTTAGTCGTTATTCGAAAATCGTCGTTTTTAAATTATTCGAACAAGAGTTTGGTTTTGTTTGATCGATTAATCGAATTATTCTTAATCGGTTGACAACTCTAACACATACACAATGCTCTTTAACCCATATAAATTTGTATGTAATCATAAAAGTGATTTGTACTTTTCAAGTCTTTTTGGTTGTCTTAGAAGCAGAAAGAAGAGCGATGGCACTCCTGGGTTTAAGAAGAGTTGTACGACTGTAACAAGAAAATATCTTCCTAATAAGTAGAGCTCTTTGTCCAATAAAAAATTGTGCTTCAAACGAAGCAGGTTTGTAAGGGAGAAATGCAAGAGTTTCGCTTACCATCGCGCTTATTAAAGGCTTGAATTTTATATGGTCAGTTCCCACTTTGAAGCAATACATTTTTTACACAAATAGCGCTTTATTCAACGCATATAGAAAATGGTGAGTATAGCTATCAGCTTTATACACTGAATGTTTTTTTCGGTTATTTTTTAGTATTCTCCCTTACAAACCTGCTTCGTAGTAAGGGAATGCCGTGGAACTTGAAATGTTATTTTTTTTATAAAACTTGTAAAAAGTTAATTTACTTACTTTACTGCATCTCTGTGTGTCTTATTGCTTAGCGCATAATTGTGCGCTTACTTTTTTAAATGTACCGTTAGTGTTTCGCAAAAGGATAAAATTTTTTATTGGGTGGTTAATACAAAATCATTTTGCAAAAAATTAAAGCCGTTTAGGGTTAAATACATACATGAGAGCCACGTAGGTCTGGTTGGTTGGCGTGGTAGCACGCACAGAGCTAGGCGTGCTGCAAGTAGAGTCGACAGTGACTGCGTTTTGACACCACACAAACCCCCAATCAAACTTGACCCAGGGGCAATACTGAGGTGGCTAGCCAGCCCGTTGCGTTGAGATATTTCAGCAAGTTGCTGAGTTTCACCCGCGATATCTCCGAGAGTCCTTGTAGGAGGTAATTTCCAAATAATCCATGTCGTGTTGAATTAAACGCTGGGCAATCACATAGAATATGAAATACTGGCTCCTCAGTTCCAGGCTCCCTGCAGCTGAGGCAGCATTCATAAAAAGGGAGACATATTCTCATAGCGCGCTTAATGTTCGTGCAGTGACCAGTAAGTATGTATATAAGTCTCGACACGTCTTTCCGACTGAAGTTGAGAAGTCGCTCAGAGCGACATAAGTCATATGGGTGCTACGTTACTTTGGTAGACCTGCAGCCATCAGGCTCTGCAAAACTACTTCAATGTACACTTGTTCTCTTCTGATCTCACTGCGACTGCCAATTGACTGTGTTGAATGAAAGCTCAAGTGTGCCGGCCTGGTTAAATGTTTGCATTGTGGGCAAAGTACAGGTCGCACTTTTGGAGATAATTTGATGAGGTTTGGAACATGGGTTTTAATTTTTACAAAGACTATACTTATAGTGTGCGATACTGCGATTCGGTCCATAATTTAACATAGCCCCAAGACAAGATTCTTTCCGGAATGGAGTCTTTGTTACTATAAACTATATTTGTTTGTTCGTGATTCGATTAAACTTTTATTTGAAACTGTTCATATTTGCCCAAGCTCCCGTACTACTCCCGTAAATATCTTTAAATGCCATAACTTTCTTACAAATGTTGGCATTGACATAAAAATTGACGACAACAACTTTTACGATAGCTAATATGTCATGACAAAATGTTGGTAGGTCCAAAATTAACTATACACCAGCTATGGGCAAATTCATTTCTCTATTTTTCTCTTTTATACTCTTTAATTACGTACGTGTGCACACTCATAGAAGAAAATTTTATAACATTAACAACAACATATGTAAAATTCATACAACGCATACAATCGCAAAATGTAATAGTATAGGTTGCCGATCGCAGGTATACATACACAAAAAACAAAGAGCACCCAGCAAATAATAGGACCAGTCCAAACACGCGTGTAAAGAGTAGTCCACAAGGGACCAGGACTAGTCCAAAACTAACCCAAACGTGTGGAAAACCTGGAAACCTGGTCTATTTAACATTGCGATGTCCTACTAGAGGACCATATAACCCACCTTTGGACCACTAAGGAGTAGTTTTAAAACTACTCCATGGTATACTCAAGAGGATTAGTTTTGAAGTCGGTTAAAAACGAAAGCATGTTGTTAAAAAACGAAGACATGTCGTCTCACTACAAACACTTTTTAACAATGACATGGTCCATGCTTGCATTACATCGGACCAGTCCATGGAGTAGTCCATTTTATCAAAATGGACCAGGTGGTCCAATTTTATTTGCTGGGCAAAAGATCATAAAACCAACAAATGCAAACGCAAACAAACCAATACAATGCCACACGTGCAAAGCTTTCAATGTAGTGGTGCCCATACCTGCTATACACCCAGAGAAAAACATGTTTTAATATAGGCACCTCTAACAAAACCATTTTTATTGAAAATTTAAAACATATTATTTTATATTTAACCACATTATTGTCACCGTCAACCATATTATGGTTAAATTAGTCCTCCTTCAGGAACATGTTATGGTTAATAATAACTAAAATTTCAAAAGATTTTGTTATTCGTGCTTAATTCACAGTTTTTATTCTTGATAAAAACACTCGAAATTTATTGTTGATGGGATAAGCTATTCCTATGCATTTCACTGGTTGCTTAGGCCAGATCATCAGGAAACTTCATCCATAAAGATTTTAGAAAAACTAAAGATATTAAACCAAATAAAACTGTTAAACGTATAAGACTTATAGCAACAGTTTTACTTGTAACAATATCAAAGCTTTAACAAAACACATCAACAATAAAAAAGTGGGTTTATCTCATCTTACATTCCCCACTACAATTAGTTGAAATTCTCTCAACATTAATTGTAGTTGTAAGTAGGTTAAGAAAAACAAAATAAAAAACAAACAACAACTTACAAAAGATGTTGTCAATGAAGTGTTTTTTTAGGCCGTTCACTTGCCTGTTTATTATCAAAAAGTAATTTCAATTTTTGGGAATACAAAATGTTTTTATCAAGAATAAAAACTGGGAATTAAGCACGAATAACAAAATCTTTTGAAATTAAAATTTTGTATTCCCAAAAATTGAAATTACTTTGGTATTCAAGAAGAATTCTCGACAAAAAAAGAATAAACAAGTTAGAGTGCTATATTCGGCTGTGCCGAATCTTTGATACCCTCCACCGACAGTTCGAATGTTTAAGGAGTAATATCTGTATGATGTTATTATTATCTTAAACAGTGACGATTTGTTATTAATTATGGATTTAGGCGACTAAACTGTTTTCCGGTAGTAGGGTTTATATGGGGCCTAGGGTAAATTATGGACCGATCTTCACGAAATTTCACAGTCTTTTTCCCAGTTCTATAAAACTTTGATGTACCAAATTTTGTTATGATAGCATTATTTGTTACGGATTTAGGCGTACTAAACTGTTTTCCGGGAGTAGGGTTTATATGGGGCCCAGGGTAAATTATGGACCGATCTTCACGAAATTACACAGTTTTATTTCTTGTCCTATAAAACTTTGATGTACCAAATTTTGTTATGATAGCATTATTTTTTACGGATTTAGGCGTACTCAGTTATTTTCCGGGAGTAAAGTTTATATGGGGCCTATGGTAAATTATGAACCGATCTTCACGAAATTTCAAAGATTTGTTTTTAGTTCTATAAAACTTTGATGTACCAAATTTTGTTATGATAGCATTATTTTTTACGTTTTTAAGCGTACTAAGTTGTTTTCCGGAAGTAGGTTTTATATGGGGCCTATGGTAAATTATGGACCGATCTTCACGAAACTTAACGGTTTAATTTCTAGTCCTATGTAACTGTGACTTGCCAAAATTTGTAATGATAGCATTGTTAGTTAGGGTTTTAGGCTTAATATACTGTTTTCCGGGAGTAGGGCTTATATGGGGCCTAGGGTAAATTATTGACGGATCTTCACGAAATTTCACAGCGTGATTTCCAGTTGAATAAAACGAATTGTTGCGAAATCTAATATCATTCAGTGCATTTTTCCACCATTTATGTTAGTTTTTGTAACAAAATTATCAATTTTTTTTAAGTGGTGGTTCCACATTTTGATTCATACCTCAGATCCTATTGAACCGATTTTGCTGAAATTCAATCCCAAACTGCTTAGGATAACCACAAGCAATTTGACACCAAGTTTGTTGATTTCTTTTGAGTTTTTCGAAAGTGAGCGTGTTTTCAACAGACGGACAGACGGACAGACGGACAGACAGACGGACATGGCTAAATCGACTTAAAATTACTCAAGGACCCAGAATATATATACTTTATAGGGTCTGAGATGAATAGTTAAAAAGTTTCACACGGAATGACAAACTGAATATACCCTCTTCACAACTAATTGTGGTGGAGGGTATAAAAACAGAAGAAAGAACATGCAAATCAATTAAAATAGATAATCATTCACGACAAAGTTCGATCCACCAAGTGAATATCATTTGGTTTAAAGATGACGATTGCCAGCCGTCGTCTTTGGCAGTGAGTGTTAAAGGCCAAACCCCTCTGTAGAGATAGTGTGGTTATTATCGAAACATGCCAGAGCAACCTGTCCGTGAAAAACCTGGGTTCAATTCCCAGGTCAGTCAAGAATGAAAAATTATCAATAAATATTTACTCATTTCATGTTGTAAAATTCATTTCTTCATAAAAATAATTTATTGAAAATTAAATTTGATGCACTTAAATCCCTTATGACACTACATTTTTTATTCATTAATTGATATAGAATTGATAGAAAGAAACAGTAAATGTTAGAGAGAGCAAACTATAAAAAATGTAAACAAAGTTTTTTAGTTTTTTTCCTCTTGTTATGGTTTTGTTTCAGGGATGGCGTTGAGAATTTTTAAAATTGTACCAACAACCTTTAAAAATTGTACTTTTTAACCCTAATTGTACTAAAAGGTTTTTTTAGTTGAAATTAATTTTATTTATGTTCTTAAAAAACACCACAAAAAGTTATTATAAATCTTAGTTTAAAAAGTATCAACAAAAAAGCACAATTGAAACAACTTAGCCATCCCTGTTCTGTTAATTTTATTAAATGATGCCAACTTTTTGTTTATGAGAAACTTAAAAACTAAAAGCGGTAAATCGCTGAATTTGCCCAAAAACCGCTGATTTAGCAACACTTTTAATATTTCAAGCTTGAAATGTCAATTTTAAGATGAACAATTTTACATTTTTTTGATATAATTTCATTATTTATCGATAACTTTAGTGAAATTTTTGTCAGTTTGCCATTTATCTCAATACAGCTGAACCCTTCGCACTTGGTAAATTTTTCTTTTACTTTATATTTTCACTGTTCACAAAAACTTGAACAATGCATTAAAAATGTAGTGTCATAAGCTTAAGCCTGATAACAAGATATTGAAATGTAAATTTAAAACTTCTTAGTTTTAAAATTTTCTCAAATTAACAAGATTTTGTTTGTCGTGCTTATTTCCAAATGTTTATTCTTGATAAAAACACTGAAATTTATTGTTGGAGGATAAGCTAGTTACTATTATCATTCACTCTAGAGTTTTATTCGCTAAATTTGGCGTTTCTAAATTTTTTTGGGAGAATATTTGCTGATGATCTGGCCTAAGCAACCATTAAAATGCGCATAGAAACTAACTTATTCTCCAATAATAATTTTCAGTGTTTTTATCATGAATTAAAATTGGGAATTAAGCACGACAAACAAAATCTTTTTAGTTAAAATTTTGTATTCCCAAAAATTACTTATCTCAAAATTTTAACCTTTACAACATTTTTTCAAGTGTATTTAAACTTTGCTGCAATGAATTTTCTAAAAATATAAAACTATTTGCGATGCCTAAAAGTACAGTTTAAATTAAGGTATGGCCGTTACTATCCGTTTGATACACCTGGTTCCAATGATTCATTGTGAAACCGTGGAGTTCAACTAAACAGGTTCTACACCGCAGAACCAAGCCGAACTTCTTACGAAGTTCAAGAGCCATAGATACGTACATACAATCACTCAATGGAGTTCAGATGTAGACGTATAAAACTAATTGTGAAATAATAAGTACAGAAAGTTTCAAGAAACCTCTAGTAGCTGGTTGTCAACTACATATAAATACAGGCGCATTTTTTTAAGTCATTAAGCGGTTCAGTTAATCGCCAACAGCATGGATACATTTAAAGAACCTTTTAATTAATTACAATAAAGTGTTTTAAGTTAAAAAAAGTGCGTGAATTTATGTATTTTGATTTACAATTAAAGGAAAGGAAATAAAACCAAACACGTTTTATACAGTTAAAACCTAACAATATATTCATTATCCAAAGTTATAGTTTTAACAGTTTAACTAGAAAACTTCCCCTTTATTCGCATTCACATGCAAAGATTTTCTTTCACTTTTCCACCAAATAAAGCTGTTGCAGTTCCACTTAAATTATATATAAAATTAAATTGTTTTATGGCAGAGTGAACAGGTGATGCGTGGTATATACATTGGTTGACACCATGCCAGTGCATGTCTGTGTAGTAGTGGCAATTGTGTGCAAAACACAAACACACAGCCACACACACACACACTCAAAGACACACTTTGCTCCTTTTGTAAATGAATGAGTTGGCGGATGAATAGAATAGATGTATGTATATTTTGGTTTTTACGTTTTCTTGCCTTAAACCGGAGCAAATATTAAATAATTCCATTAAAATGTTTATTACATCACGGGTACACTACACAAACGATTTTATGCAAATGACAGGTTGGGTGAAAAAGTCACTCACTCACTTGGCTTTAAGAAAATAATAAAATACAAAAATTATTTTGTGTGACTTTTAAAATGAGGTTAATTTGGATATTAACTTAAGAGAACATTAATTAAGTTTGTTTGATGAATGAAGGAGGAGGTTTTCTGGTCGTGAGACTAAAGCGAACAGGTTAAAAGAAGATTTTTATGAACGAACTAGTTGTTAAAACTGAATTAAACAATTTAGTTTTTTTTTAAGAGGCTCATGAAATGTTATATAGTTTTTTAATTTGTAAAAAATGCAGCTTAATTTACGGTAAAGAAAGCTGCAATTGGAGAATTTTAATATTTAGTACCGCAAAAAAATTAAAAATGTGCTATGGTTCTGTCAAATTTTGGTGTTAAACGACTTTTCCAATCCGAAATTACGCACAAAAAAGAGCTTCTCCTGTAAAATTTACTTTTTCGGCTTCTTCTTGATTGACTTCGGCTTCGACTCAAAGTGCTGCAAGTGTAAAACTGAGATTGAACATTAAACGAATAATCGTTGGCCTCCTTTTGAGGCTATATGCAAATAATATATACTTAGTTTGCGTTAAACTAGTAAATGCAAAACGTAATTGAATGAGATTTCAAATTAATTGATAGTTTCAAATGTTAAAACACAATATTTTGGACCACATTACCATAAATAATTAAATAGTTAATGTAAATATGTTCATGTTATTCACAAAAAAAAACATCCTCACGAACTTGGCGTCTAAAAGTTGGTAATGTACCGCACTTTTTGGTAGATAATATAATTTGGTCAATATTTACATAATTATATTCAATATTTTTCATTTTTCGAATTTATTTCAGTTATGTATTTTATAAAGCTTTTTTTTAATATTGCTATTCCTTCCGTTTTTCAGAATGTAATGCATTTTCTGGCACAAAGAATGCTGACGAAGGCCGTAGCGAGCCAGAAAATGCATTACAATCTGCTGGTGTCTAATAATTGTAAATATTTCTGTACATACAATATATCTCATTGCTGTCCAAAGGAAAGCTAAGGTAAAATGTAACAAGAAAATACAATATAATAGTCTGGTAGTGTATAAAGTCATTTCTAAAAAATTTAAGGAATAGGACTAGGGTATTCATTCGGTTAACCGTTAATCGGTTAACCGATTAATTACTGCCCGATTAACTGATCGGTTAATTTAAAATTGGCTATTTTCGATTAACGATTAAACCGGTTAATTACCAAAAATTTAAACGTTGAAATTTTTTGTTGAAAATATCAGGAACGTCTTATAATACCATTTTTAAAATTTTCTGAAAAAAAAATTTTTTTTCGACTAGTAGTTTTTCCGAAAATTGCTGTGTGTTTGACCACACGCTGGTACTGTTAAGTGTTTTGCAATCTTTTGTTGTGTACGAATTTGTTTAGTTATTTATGTTTTTTATGGTACGTATTCCTTGAACGTGTGGAACAGTGTTGAAATATAATTGTGTGACTTTGTGAAACAATTGTATAGGTGTATGTGGACGTTGCACTTCTCACACTAAAATATGGTGACTTTTGCTGTACACATAACGCAACGGCGACGACTGGTGCTTTTAAAAGGAACGAGCAAGCTGTCTACCATCGAAAAGTTTTGTTGCTAACAATTAGTGATTGAATCCTCTGTAGGCGAAGGTTCGATTCCGTCTATTGCATCCTCCGACGAAAGCAGCAGAGACTTGGACACCGAGTTATTGAAGTCAAACTGTAAGATAGGATTCGCGTTTTGCGAAGCTGCTATGAAGAAATGCAGTTTCCACGAATTGACCACAGCGCTACCCACGCATAAGACTTAGAACGGCTACTATCACTTTTTGCTACGAATGACGATAGAGTAATTGGCAACCGCATTGCCATGTTAATCCACGCCACCCATATGCCCGTTGTAATTTTTGATAGCGAGGGGCTGTTAAACACGAACACGAACTGCTACTACTGGATAGATTGCGTAATAATTATTTGCGAGTGTAGCTTTAGAATTGTCCGTCCAACGAATTACCAGAACGTTATTTCGTATATCGAATGCAAAGTCGGTAATTGTACTTTTTCAAGGCTTTTTTTTACCAATTTTGAAGGGGCGCCGGTACCCTGGTTGGGTCGAACAGTGCCGCTTGCACGGAATCCTCTCCCTTTCAACAAGTACAGCAAGTAATGGGAGGTAAACAAAAAATGACAAACTAGAATTGCTTTGCATTTTATGTTTACAATGTGAAAATAGTTCTATTATGGCGGATGCATCGAGTCTAAAACTTTCATTGAAAAAAATCGGATACACGAGTATGGAACAAAAGGAAACATGTAGCCAATGTTCAAGCAAATCGCCCACAGTTTATATCCGAAACGGGTTGTTTTTCACGTATCCGAATCACCGACAGTATTATCGGGGGACAAATAAATAGCAGTTTCAAACGCCAACGCTCTTTCACCTTGATGTTCATGTTCATCATCGCTCCAGTAGGGTACTCTTCGCGTGACATTTTAGCCAATCTGACTCTTAATTACAAAACAAATTAAATAATTTCAATTGCTGTAGTTGTTTCTTTGACCAGAGTGATGAATTTATGAATGTTATTTTTGTCAAGCTAATAAGGCCTAAATTTCTTCAATGTAAATAAAATTAAATTTTTAATTACAATATTTTGTTCCCTTCAATTTTAAATTAGAAGAATAAGTATTAGGGACAATTGGAAAAAAAACAGCATAAAATGCAGTCACACAAAGAAAATATAAGAAAATCTTTGTCGAATCAATCTCACTTTCAGTACTAACGTGTGGTGAAACACACGCTGGTATTTACTGCCGCCTAGCGGCACATGTATTAACCAGTTTGATGGGCAAATGGCCTTAGGTTGCTTTTTGGAGATATCGTAACACACGGCAATACATATATAATAATTCAGATTATTTTATATATTTAATATAATTGATTTAAAAAGAGCCTATTTTTGGACACTTTTTGAGCCCCCTCTTGTGGGGGGGAAGCTTGCAAAAATTTTCAAAAAATTTTTTTTTTTGTTGGTAAGACACCAAACTTTAATATACACGCCACACACATTAAGCTTTTTATACTTATCTGTGATTTATAATTCCTCAAAGTTAAGAAATTATAAACGTGTGTTCAAACACACGGCGGTAAGAAATGGGTTAACCGATGTAACAAAATTTTTAATTTTTTTGTAGATCATAATATTTTTTGTGTTTTTAATTTTTCATCTCATATACAAAAGTTATGTGATTAGAAAATATTTTTTCATACAATATATTTCCTACATTCTTAAAGTACAGTACAAAAAGAAACATTCGGAAATAAATTTTTTGCAAAATGTTCGGTGCTGAGCTTTGCCAGGATGAGTCATATGATGACCTAACAACAGAAGAGACTTTCAATAGTAACGCAAAGAATCTTTTAACAGAATCGGAGAAAACCATTAGAGTTGTTAAAAATTTTAAAAAAATTAAAACTGGACTTTAATGGCATAATGGAAAATTTTTAGTTTTTCTATATCTGCGGCATTTTGACAAAACATCTTAAGTCGAGAAAAGATAGCAAAAAAATTTTTAAAACAAACTCGGTGAAAAAATGATTTTTATCAAATAATTTCGTTTATAATACAAAATTTTAAAAACGTAAGCAAAAATATTTTTTGAATGAAAGTTTGTACGATTAACAACATTTTTTTCCACTTTTTGAATTTGACTTAAGATGTTTTGTCAAAATGCCACAGATATTATACGTTACTTTCGATTTCTCCAACATCTACGATAATTGAAAGAGTGCTTTCCAAGTGAAGTTTAATCGAAACAAATGAAAAGAATCGCTTAAATCCTTAACATAACAACCAAATTGGTTTTCTAAAAGATTATTTTGTAAGATCTCCTTAAACTATTGAAATAACTAAAAAATGATCTCACAGCATCAATTAAAAAATATGTCTTTCATATTTATGAATTATTTTTTTGTTTGGTCGTTTTAGTTCAAGAAATGTTATGTTTGTTTTGTTATTGTTGTTTTTTTTACTAATAAACTCCAAATAATAAAAAATCTTGCATTTTTATTTAATGAAATTATTAATTATTAATCGGTTAACCGATCAAAAACAAAATTAACCGATTATTAAACGATTAAACCAAGGTCTCGGTTAATTAATCGAGCGATTAACCGATTAAAGCAATAGCCCGATTAAATGAATACCCTAAATAGGACTATTACAAAAAAGCTTAAAAAATACATAACTGAAATTTAGCTCATAGGGTGTGTGCGAAACGGTAGCAAAGTACTTATGGAAGTAAAATTTTGACACTGTTGAGGTGAATAAAATTCAGTAGCCCTAGGGGCTAGTATAAGTTTAGACATTAGCGTAGAAATTCTTGACAAATTTTATTCACCATAGAACTTTGCTACCGTTTCACACACACCCATAGAATAAATTCGAAAAATTAAGTTGAATATAATATGAAGTAACCTTCGAAAGAAAATAATTCCCAGTTTCTATTTACATAATTTTTATTGATGTTCAAAAAAAAAACTTATCAGAGAAATAAAACCTTTTCAATCAAATTACCCTAAAAATGTTTAAGAAAAAACCATAAAATTTGTTTCACACAATTTTACGAAAAGCGTGAAGTATACGCCAAAAGCTTTTTTTTAAATATATATTAAATCAAATGTGCTGGTATAATTAAGGTGAATTAATGTCTTCTTCTTCTTCTTCTTTCTTAGCATGACATTCTTCGATGAACCAGTTCTTCCCTTACTATAGAGTCCTATTTAAATCTTTCTTAAGCGCCAGTTCTGTTCTCCCATCGTTTTTAAGTCCTTTAGAGCTGCGCCAAGCAATCTTTTTCTTGGACGCCCTCTATTTCTTGTGCGTACTTGTGTTCTAGTTAAGGCTTGCTTTGTGGCTCTTCCTTCAGTTAATCTTTCTATATGCCCAAGCCATCTTATTACACTGTGCAACAAAAAAAAAAAAAACCAGCCTCAATACTTTCAACGCGAAATGAAACTATACTATTGGTAGATCAAATCTGTTAATAATAAGCTCGAGTTCCTGAAATATCGGCCCCTTAAGTATTTAAATTTATTGAAAAGGCGGGTGGTATAAGTCAAAAAAAATATACTAAGGGCTAAAAAATCAGTGCCAGTTAAACTCTCTTTTTGGCTTAAAATGTGTTTAAACCAGCAACTCTATCATTCAGTAAACATTTCAACCATCATCAAAAAGTAACTTCAATTTTTGGGAATACAAAATTTTAATTTCAAAAGATTTTGCTATTCGTGCTTAATTCCCAGTTTTTATTATTGATAAAAAACACTTGAAATTTATTGTTGATGGGATAAGCTATTCCTATGCGCATTTCGCTGGTTGCTTAGGCTAGATCATCAGGAAACTTCATCCATAAAGATTTTAGAAAAACTAAAGATATTAAACCAAATAAAACTGTTAAACGTATAAGACTTATAGCAACAGTTCTACTTGTAATAATATCAAAGTTTAAACAAAACACATCAACAATCTCTAAACACATACCCCGTATTCACAAACGATTATTAAATTTAACAAACGTTTATTAAGGACAATTTCCATAGTAAATTTGTTTTTTAAACCTTTATTAAATTTAAATTTTTTTTATGAATACAGGCAATAATATTCCACAAATATTGTTCCACAAATATTTTCTGCATAAAATTGTACTAGGGGTCTTCTAGGACCAAAAAATTGTGCAGTGTATGTAAAACGGATTATCGAAAAATTAAAAAATTTCAAGGCTTTTGGTCTTAGAAGATCTCTAGAAAAATTTGATGCAGAAACTATTCGTGGAACATTTTAACTCTCTAAAGTTCCGTTTTAGTATAATTTTGTGGAGAAATTAAAAAAGTTACAAAAATGACCCCTTAAAATTAGTGTTATGCCCAATTTTCGGGATAAAATTTAAACCAATATTAAGTTAATTTTCATATAAACTTAAATCGTATTTAAATACATATTGGTTTTTGAATTTTGCTTGAAAATTCTAATTTATTTAAGATAAGATAAAAGTATGGTAGTACTTCTAAATACAAATAAAATATAATAAAAAGTGTATTTATTAACAAGGTGGCCTCTAAAAACAGTTGTTTGCTATTGCGTTGACTGTTGTTGTTGCATTGGTTTAATATTGAGCCACCTTGCTTAGTTTTTCCAATGGAAACTTTAAATGAATTTAAATTTACCACTTCCATGAATTTATTACATTTAAGTGTTTAGTGAAGAAAATAATTTTGTATTTAAAACTATTTTTAACATAAATGTGTTTTAATATCAATCGCAAAAATTGGGCATTCTAAACAAAGAATCGCCATACAATTCTACTGAAGAGATCTGAATAAGTATTTCAGCTCAGAAGTATATTTCGAATATTTTTATACCCACACCACAATAGTGGGGAGGGTATTATGCATTTGTGCTGATGTATGTAACGCCTTAAAATAGTGGTCCTAGACCCACCTTAAAGTATACCGATCTACTCAGAATCACTTTCTGAGTCGAACTAACGATGTCCGTCCGGTTGGCTGGCTGTCCATGCAACCTAGCCTATTGAAAATGGGCCGAATCGTAGGACCACGAGGGAGTAGGGGGAAATTTCTTCCTCTCAGAAACTATCAAACCGATTTTAATGAAATTTAAAACATAGATAAAACCATATCTATATGGACACAAAATGTATAAATTTTTAAAAAAATCGGGCCACGAGGGGAGATAGGGACAATTTCTGCCTCTCAAACCGATTTTAATGAAATTTAAAAAATAGATAGATCCATATCTATAGGGACGCATTAGCTATACAGTTTTTAAAAAATAGGAACACAAGGGGAGGCAGGGGGCAATTTCTGCCTCTCACAAACTTTCAAACCGATTTTTATGTAGTTTATAAACATAGATTAATTCATATTTACATGGACACACCAGCTTGATGTGTTTTTAAATACTGTGGTGTAGGGTATCATATGGTCGGGCTTGACCAACTATACTTTCTTACTTGTTTTTTTTCACTTATACCAAACGCCTTTTTAAAAAATTCAAAAAACTTTAGGGGCCGATATTTCGGAAACCCGAGCGATGACCCGAACTTTGTTGCACTGTGTTATTTGCATTTCGCCTTTTAAAAAGTATATCGAGGATGTGGTTGTATCTTATTCGACGATTGGACTGTATATTTTTATGAGAATTTAATAAAATAATAAAAAATTATTTTGTGTCAAAAAGCTTAAAATACCAAATAAATAAGAACATTTAAAAAATTTTTTTTAAAAAACGCTTTTCTTAAAAAAGAACATTTAAAAAAAATGTTGCCCTCCCCCTAGATTTTATCCTGGCTACGCCCATGTTTTCGTGTATTGTCATCGGGAATATGCATGCCTGTAAAGTTTCATCCATTTGCATTGAGTAAAAGGCGGTCAAAAAAGTATTTTACCAAAAAAAAAAATGGATGCCCCCCCCGCCTAGATTTTATCTCGGCTACGTCCTTGTATTCGTGAATTGTCATCGGGAATATATATGCCTGCAAAGTTTCATACATTTGCATTGAGTATAAGTCGGTTAAATTAACGTTACAAAATTTGATTTTCCGAAGTGAAGCTAAAGAAAAGGTTTTAAAAAAAATATCTTTGGTTCGAAATCTGTAAAGGAATAAAGAATAATCGATTACTGCAAAGCTGATTCAATCTACAGGGTAAGTAAAGTTATTATTTGGTAATTTATAAAGATATTTTGATGGGTCTTTTATATATTTTAGTATTTCAAATATTTCCAACAATGAGGTCAAAAATTCGTTTTGTGGTTATGTGAGACTTCCTAGTCCATCCAGGGATAAATCTGCTGCTGAAATTGCTTATAGTGGTTTTTGTAATGTGACTTAATATATTTTACTAAAAAATTAATAAAAACAGCTCTTAAATGAAATTTCTTGTTCAAATCAAAAAGCAATAATGGGGCATATTCTACAAATCGAAATGAAGTGGATAAAAAAATATTCCTTTTTATTTTTCTTCGTACTTTGAGTACCAATTATCTTAAAACGAACCATTTTTAAAAACAGGAAAAACTACAGTAATTTTGAAAAAAATTGAAATCAAAATCTATTTCGATTATAATTTCACTTCATTTCGATTTCTAGAACATGTCCGAATACATTAAGTTAATATGACAAGCCCCAAATGAAAATTTGATGATTAATTGTTAATAAATATTTTATTCAATATAACAAACTCATTGTTAACAAGTAAGAAAGTATAGTCGGTCAAGCCCGACCATATGATACCCTACACCACAGTATTTATAAACTTCATGAAAATCGGTTTGAAAGTGTGTTTGAGGCAGAAATTGCCCCCTACCTCCCGTTGCGGTCCTATGTTTGAAAAACTGTATAGCTAATGTGTCCATATAGATATGGATCTATCTATGTTTTAAATTTCATGAAAATCGGTTTGAGAGGCAGATATTGCCCCCTGCCTCCCCTTGTGGTCCTATTTTTGAAAAACTGTATAGCTAATGTGTCCATAAAGATATGGTTCTATCTATGTTTTAAAATTCATTGAAATTGGTTTGATAGTTTCTGAGAGGAAGAAATTTCCCCTATCTTCCCTCGTGGTCCTACGATTCGGCCCATTTTCTTATGCCAATAAGAACCTATGACCCAAATTTCATTAAATTATCTCCAAAATTGCGACCTGTACTTTGCGCACAAGGTTACATGGACAGCCATCCAGCCAACCTACCAGCCAGCCGGACGGACATCGTTAGTTCGACTCAGAAAGTGATTCTAAGACGATCGGTATACTTTAAGGTGGGTCTAGGACCAATATTTTAAGGCGTCACACATAAGCACAAATGCATAATACCCTCTCCACTAGTGTGGTGTGGGTATAAAAATATTTGTTGAGTTTTATTTTTTATATTAACAAATTGGATTGTTGTATGAGATTAGCATAGTAGGGTATGCTCGCTTCGTATCATATAAACACATAATATACGACACTTTTCATCTATATAAAACGTGCACTTTTTTGTTGGTATAAGTAATTTTTTTAATTTTTAATTTAGTGTACTTAGAATTCTTCTCTGCTTGACGGATTTATATCTACACATTTTAATTTTTTGTTTTATTTAAATTAATGTTGTTGCTTTTTATATGCAGATTATAGTGAAATATTTTAATTGAATTGTTATAACCCAAGTTTCTTCCAAAGGATGCATATCTAAACAGTTTGTACGCGAGTGTGTGTGTATGTGTGTCGGGTAACTGTTTGAATAAAATCACAGCGGTGAAACTTAGAAAACTTTCTTACTTCAGGCCTTATTAACGGCCTGCTTAATTTCTTGACTCAATAACAATTTTCAATAACTGCTAAAGAATGTCTCATAGAAGGTATCACCTCCCCCGTATAAAAGATCAGATACACATTCCTTTCACAGAAAAAATACGACAAATTCATTGTCATATTGAATAGCATATTCGTCAATACAATAAATTTTTTAATTGAAAAGGCACCAACAACCAAATTTGTAAATATAAAAAATGCTTTTGTTTTCAAAAAGATTTTGTTATTCGTTCTTAATTCCCAGTTTTTATTCTTGATAAAAACACTTGAAATTTATTGTTGATGGGATAAGCTATTCCTATGCATTTCACTGGTTGCTTAGGCCAGATCATCAGGAAACTTTATCCATAAAGATTTTAGAAAAACTAAAGATATTAAACCAAATAAAACTGTTAAACGTGTAAGACTTATAAGCAACAGTTCTACTTGTAACAATATCAAAGTTTAAACAAAAAACATCAACAATAAACAGTGAGTTTATCTCATCTTACATTCCCCATCTTTAACAATAAGTTTGAAATCTATATAATAAAAATGAAATGATCGCAATGATCCAACTTAGGTTCATACGGAAAGAAAATTCCGTCCTTTTTTCGAATTCCATTAAATCAGAAAACGGCTCCATCGATCATTAGAAATCAAGTACCGAGCAAAGTCGGAGCGGCCAGCTTGTATTCAATAAAATATTTGTTAGCAATAAAGTAAAAATTTGTATAACAAATTTGTCAAATATTTTGTTTCTGTTTAATTATGAAAAATTGATTGCAACACAAAAGAAGGAAATGCATCAAAAATGTAAATTTAATTAATTTTTTTATTTAAGAATAATAAAAATCATAACAAATAGTTTTCACAAAAACAGACTATGAAGCGGATGCAGAAAAAGGTTTTGGCATGTACACAAAACGGATTCTTGACATACCATAATTTAAAAACTAGACTAAATAGAATATCGTTAAAATTTCGAAAGAAGCTTCAAATAATAGCTTTACTTACCCTAAAGATTGGCTCAGTTTTCAAATACATCCCTTTCGTTTATTCTTTACGAGATAAAAACGAAAAAAATATTAAATTTTGTAATTTTATATTAAAATAATTGACGAACAATTATTTTATTTTTTCAACTAAAACAAATTTTTAATATGACAATTTAGGAGTACTTTATTAAGATAATTTTTAAAAATATTAGAAAAGATAATTAGCATTGTGGTTATTTTTGTCGAACTATTTATGGGGTTTTAATTCAAATTTTAATATTTTTAATCAGGCTTAAGTTCATCAAATTAAATTTTTCATTAAATTATTTTTATGAGGAAAGGAATATTACAACATGAAAATTAATTGAAATTGTTATTGATAATTTTTCATTCTTGACTGACCTGAGATTCGAGCACATGCGGCTGGCCTGAGATTCGAATCCTGGCGGCTGGTTACCCTGACATGTTTCGATCATAACCACTTGATCTCTTCAAAGGGATTTGCAGTCTTACACTTACACACAAAATTTTATTAATTGCATACTAATTCTTGTAAAGAAAATTCGTTAAAAATATATGAGTATGCCAGTAAAAACTTCGCCTACAAAATAATGTGTCGATAAATCCGAAAAAAGTAAAAAAACTGCTTGCAATTCTACTGAAAGAACCAATTAATTTTACAAGGGATGTTCCAAAATGAATGCGATAAAGGTAAGTCGTTATTTTTTAACCGACATAAATTTGAAAAAAATAAGTAGTTTTAGAAGAAAGCTACTTAATAAGAAATATTTATTTTGAAAAAGTAAGCCAAGTTTTTACTTGGATGGAATGGAGCCAGCAGGCATTGTACATCCAACAGCTGGAGTGCAGAGGCCTTCTAGAAGGCCTCCCTTATCCTTCTTTTCCCCGCTGAGATAACACGCTTGACTACAACAACAAGCACAGTACTTCATACGTGAAAACAAACACACTATGTGCAACACTGTTATTTTCGTTGTTTTTTTTTTTTTTTTTTTTTTTTTTTTTTTTTTTTGTTGCTTTTTATAACACTAACATGTTGGAAGTAAAAGCTTTGTGCATGATTCTTACTTTCCTCTCTTTTTTGCTTATTAAATTAAAATAATAACAAAAAGAAAAATGTTGAAAATAAATAGTAAAAGTAGTTTAATTTAATAAAATGTTGTAAATGACAGTGCAAATTGGTAAATTGCTTAAAAAAAATTTATGCAAACATTAAAAATGATAACGAATTTAATCACTGAAAAAATATTTCCTAGTTTTTTAACTAAAAGGTTTTTTTCCTTGAAACAAAAACATTTTAATATCGCCGAAAGTATAAAAAAATGGTTTTTTGGATAAAATGTATTTAAATAGAAATTGTATTAATTTTCTCTCTCTCTCTCTCATTGTTTTAAATACTTTAGATAAATAAGACTTCACCATTTAATTTATTTATCATCTGTTGCAACTAAAGAATCAATTATATAATTCACATACAATTAAATGTAATATTTGTTTAATTTTTCTCTATGTTAAATATTATGCATGAGTATAAAAACACCAACAGAAAAAAAAAGTTTCGCCATTCTCATGACAAAAAAAAAGTCATGAAAAATTTAAATATTAAAAAATGTCAAATTAAAAATGTATGCATGTATCTTTGCAATAAAACGATATAAAGGGTGTTTCTTAAACTCTAGCTAGAAGGTACTGTCAAATGAATTGTCATACTGCGCTCACTTTTTTGACGGACTTCAGCAAAGCTTTTGATAAAGTCAATCACAAACTTCTTATAAAGAAATTACACTTGATGGGATTTGCTAATATTAGCTTAATGTGGATTAACTCATATTTAACAAATAAAAAGCAAAGCGTACTTTTCAACAATGAATCTTCGAAAAATATAAACGTATCATCCGGGGTACCACAGGGCAGCCACCCTGGACCGCTTTTATTTTCCTTGTTTATAACCGATTTACCACAAGTTATTCAGTTTCAAGTATGTTTATGTATGCTGATGATGTGAAAATCATTTTCTTGATTATTAGTGAATACTCCAACCATGTTTTACTTCAAAATGACTTGGATTCGTTTTACAAATGGTGTAATTCAAATTTAATGGAACTGAATCTAAAAAAGTGAAAATATATGCGTTTTGTCCGAAAGCGACCGATATCTGTAAATTATATGCTGGGCAATTATCAACTAGAAAAAGTGGATAGCTTTTTAGATCTTGGTGTTTTATTGGATCCAAAACTAAGTTTCATTAATCATATAACAATTATGGTAAACAAAGCCAGAGGAGTACTTGGTTTTATAAAAAGGCGGGCTAAAGAGTTCAATGACAATTATGTAACTAAAACTTTATACACATCACTTGTGAGACCTATTTTGGAGTATGCTTCCATAATTTGGGACCCTATGTACCAAACTTATATCGACAGGATAGAATCTGTGCAAAAACAATTCCTGTTGTTCTGTCTTCGAAGTTTGAATTTCAACACATTAAGTCTTCCATCATATACCATCAAACTCGCCCTTGTTAAGCTGCCAACCTTAAAAAGCCGACGATCTATGTTAAATGTCTCGTTTCTTTTAAATATTATTAACGTTGATGTTTGTTCTGGTTTTCTAATCAACGTTCAACATTCCTCAACGACCAACACGTTACTTCACACCATTATCCGTTCAGTTTTTAGAGCTAAAGGTGCTATCAGACGGGATGTATTTTACATATGTACTGTCACTTTCCTTTCCCATATGTAATTCCGTATGTATGTCAAAATTTCCATTTTGCATACGATTCATAATTTTTGCTATCACACCCGCTTATGTTTTTCCTTAAGACATAACCTATAAATGTAAACAAAAGCTGACATTTGTTTACGTTTCAAAACAAACCAGCTGTTTTGTTTATGTTTGCCACAGGAAAATAAGGCGTGTTCTAATCGAAAAATTTACATATGTATTTCCACATATATTTTACACATGCGAAGTTTCATATGTATCACACGATATGTACAACTTTTACAGATGGAAAACTGAACGGATAATGGTGTGAAGTAACGTGTTGCAAGCCCTGACCCTCTCAGGAGAATGTGTATTCAATTTAATAAACTGTTTAGATTTATAGATTTTTCTTTAAATACTAATGTAACTAAAAGTATAATAATAATTTTTTTAAATTCATAATTAATTATTTTATGTGAGTTATTAACATTTGTGTTGTATAAATAGTCTGTAAGGATTAATTCCATAGACAAATAACTTCAGTTTATCAATAGTATGAAATGGGAATTTAGCACATTATAACGAAACTATGACAATAATTTGTTTACCATTAATAGTTATTTGGCATTAAAATTTAAAATTTATAAGAGGATATTGTAAAATATGAATTAAATTAAATTTAAAATTTAAACAGTATTTTGCTCTTTTCCAAGAGCAACATTCTATAGTTTAAACCCTACAATGCTATTTTCTATAGGTGTTTAGCATTGTTTTGTTAATATTAACCGTAACATATTCGGACATAACCATAGTATAGTTGTGCTTCTTGACGCTAGAAAAATTTAACTATAATTTAAAATGGTTTTAAGGGCCGATGTTGAATGTGAACCACACCTAAACGTCAAGTATTTTTCTGCATTTCATTTGATATTTCTCAATTTCAGACTAACTCAATTTTAACCATGGAAAGGTACTAGGGTATTCATGTAATCGGGCTTTTGCTTTAATCGGTTAATCGCTCGATTAAGTAACCGAGGTTTTGGTTTAATCGCTTAATTTTGTTATTGATCGGTTAACCGATTAATTGATTTTTAATTAATTAGTTAAGATCTTATAAAATAATCTTTTTTTTTTCTTATTTGGTTTTAATGTTAATTTTGATAAAACTTGACTTATCTTTCACTTATCGAAGATGTCGGAAGCAACCCATAATACAGATAAACGAATGATAAAAACAATTTTACGCATTGCACATGTTTACAAAATTCAACTGTTTAATATGACGTCACCTTAGCATATTATACACATGTTTGTTTGCTTCTGTTTTTATATTTTAGAATAATGTGAAGTAGATGCGCAGAAACATTTCATTTTTAAAAGCTGGATGCGTTTTCTTGGTTTCTTTGTATCATGATACAGGTTATCTAATTTCGTAGTCCTTTTCCAGGATTTCTCTCAACATATAAAATTTTCCTTTATGCCATTATTTCGGCTTATTTTGTTAAAGATTGTTTATGTTACAATCGAGAGTTTCTTCTATTGTCCGGTCATCATTTGACTCATCCTGGCAAATCTCAGCAACGAACATTCTGCAGAAAATGTATTTCCGTACCCCTAGCTTCTGTTTTTGTAATGTTTCTTAAGAATGTATTGCTCGAAGGAAATATATTGCAGGAAAAAATATTTTCCAAACATATACCTTTTTTAAATGAGACGAAAGAAATAATTAACAAGTAAGAAAGTATAGTCGGTCAAGCCCGACCATATGATACCCTACACCACAGTATTTAAAAACACATCATGCTTATGTGTCCATATAAATATAGATTTATAAACTTCATGAAAATCGGTTTGAAAGTTTGTGAGAGGCAGAAATTGCCCCCTAGCTCCCGTTGTGGTCCTATTTTTGAAAAACTGTATAGCTAATGTGTCCATATAGATATGGATCTATCTATGTTTTAAATTTCATTCAAATCGGTTTGAGAGAGAGAAATTGCCCCTATCTCCCCTCGTGGTCCTATTTTTTAAAAAATGCATACATTTTGTGGCCATATAGATATGGTTCTATCTATGTTTTAAATTTCATTGAAATCGGTTTGATAGTTTCTAAGAGGAAGAAATTTCCCCCTATCTTCCCTCGTGGTCCTACGATTCGGCCCATTTTCAATAGGCTTGGTCCTTGTGCCTATAAAAACCTATGACCCAAATTTCATTAAATTATCTCCAAAATTGCGACCTGTACTTTGCGCACAAGGTTACATGGACAGCCAGCCAGCCAGCCTGCCAGCCAGCCTGCCAGCCAGCCTGCCAGCCAGCCGGACGGACATCGTTAGTTCGACTCAGAAAGTGATTCTAAGACGATCGGTATACTTTAAGGTGGGTCTAGGACCAATATTTTAAGGCGTTACACACATCAGCACAAATGCATAATACCCTCTCCACTATTGTGGTGTGGGTATAAAAACACAAAGAAATATGTTATAATACTACAAAAAACTAAAAAAATTTGTAACATCGTTTAATCTACTGAAATTAACCGGTTAAATCGTTAATCGAAAATTGCTAATTTTAAATTAACCGATCAGTTAATCGGGTAGTAATTTATCGGTTAACCGATTAATGAATACCCTAAAAGTTACACAATCGATCAACGCGTTAAAGTTATAAAGGCTTATTATGAAAATGGGCGTTCAAATCAAAATGCATATCGTCGGTCTGGCATATATGTGCCTAAAAATTTTTAATACAAATATATTTTTTTTTTTTTTTTTGAGATGACTATATTGCAAAATGTTTTTCTCTGTGTGTTTCAATTATTGAAATTAAAATTTGGCAATAACTTATTAACCTGTCAATTGAATTAACCTGTCAATTGAAATCTAAGGTCGTGCGATTAAGCACTCACGATTATTTGGTATGGGGCCAATTGAAGTCACTTGTTTATCCTGATAAAGCAGCAACAATTTACGCATTGGATACTTTCATTGTTTGTGTTTTTCTTAACATACGGTTATCAATGATCGAATCAGTTGCCCAAATTTTACGTCCAGAATGCGCTTCTCAAGAACAGCAGCGGTACTCATATGCTCGAATTAATTTTCAAATGTTAATCCGATGTAAAATTCTTGCAAAGAAAAAAACTTTTTTGATTAAAATTAAATTTTTGTTAATGTTATTTTTTCAATTTTCTGTACCAGTGGGCTAAAAAGCACCCTTGTTTTTCCTCTTCCGGTTATTTTTTTAGATATTATCTTTTTGGCAACACTGTTTTAAACAGCTAACGCACGTTTCGTGTTTTATTTCACTGTCAAACATCTTCAGTTTGGTCTATAATTTAACCATGAATCGTCTTACAAACAAACAACGCTTGCAAATTATTGAATTTTATTATCAAAATGCGTGCTCTGTTAGTTCATCCACTTTTTTCTCAAAAAATTGTGTTCAGCGACGAAGCTCATTTTTGGCTCAATGGGTACATTTATAAGCAGAATTTTCGATTTTGGAGTGAAGATCAGCCAGAAGCATTGCATCCAGAAAAAGTCACAGTTTGGTGCGGTTTATGGGATGCCACCAGCCGTACTTCTTCAAAGATGATGCGAATCGTAACGTAACTGTGATCACCATTCACGCTACCGTGAGATAATATCCAACTTTTTTTTTGCCCAAAATGCAAGAGCTTGACTTGCATGACATGTGGTTTCAACAAGACGATGCCACATGCCACACAGCACGCTTAACAATGGACTTATTGAGAGCCGAGTTCGTGAACATTTTATTTCACGTTCGGGACCGGTCAATTGGCCGCCTAGATCGTGCGATTTAACGCCTTTAGATTGCATTGGAACAGAACATTGAAGCATTTATTCATGAGATACCGGCCGAAATGTTGGAAAGAGTATACCAAAATTGGACTAAGCGGATGGACCATTTGAGGCGCAGTCACGGTCAACATTTGCATGAAATAATCTTCAAACATTAAGTTATATGGACCGAACTATCGATTCAAATAAAGATTTAATGCATTTTTCTGAATTTTATGTGTTTTTTTTAAACTTTCCTATAGCTCTTAAAAAATCACCCTTTATATTAAAAAAAAAGCTGACCACTACCACTATTTAATAAAAAAAAAATATGTTTTTTATATATTCCTGACCACAAACCCCGAAGTGTGATGACAAATTAAACTGTAGTTAATAGAGAAAGAAAAAAAATCAACTACAGCAACAAAATAGCAACAACAATTAAGCTTAAAATATTAAACTTTGTAAAAAAAAATAAATGAAATAAAAAAACCTGTAAAAAACTCAGATATTAGAAAAATTTCGGTCGCATTCTGTGTGTATCTGTAAGCACGTCCCAGCGAGAAAAAGAAGGAGCCTTCTAGAAGGCCTCCGTACCCCTTCTTTTGGACAAACAAGGCCTTCTCGCTTCATTCCATACTCAAATCTTTTTTACACGCGTTGTCATTGCGGAGAAAGCCTTCCGCTTTCCTTTCTTTCGCATGAGCTTCTTAAAGGCATTCAAATAAATGGCTCTTAGAAGGTTTTCCAGAGAATGACTGTCAAAAGGCCTTCGAAAAAAGGTTATCTTGAAGGGGTTTTAAGAAAGATATGTTAAAAGGCCTTTCAGACCATCCTTCTACAAATGCCTTTGATTAATGGTCATATTAAAGGGCTATCAGTATAAAACATTAAGGAATATTTCCTTACAAATGAAATTAGAAGACTGAATAGGTTTCATGTACATATTAGATCTCCAATATAGAAAACTAAGCAACACTTAACTTTTTATATATGTATGTATGTATGTATGTATGTATGTATGTATACCTTTTTTACAAACGTATTTATGTTTATATATTTTATTAAACTTATTGTTGTTTAATAACACATGTGATACCTACTTTTTCATTGAAATAATCAAATTTGCAAAATATTGTAAAATAGATTGTAAATAAAAGTATATAATAAAAAAAAACGTTTAAGCACAAGTACCTAGCTTCCTTAATTAACAAAACTCAACTAAAATGATGTACATTATTGTTTTTATTTTGTATTTTAATATGCACCTACTTTGTTTTTATAACGGGATCTGAATTCTTTCCCTTTGGCAAAAAACAAAAAATTTTACTCTTTCTCTTTTCAACTTCAACTAAAATGATTTACAACATATGTTACTTTGTTTTTGTAAAGGGATCTGAATTCTTTTACTTTTGCTTGTGCAAAATAACAAAACAAAAAATTTTATTTCTTCTTTTCTCGCATCTTTTATACCAAAGAGCCGAGGCCTTCTATGAGGCATTCTTTAGCAGTTACGTAAAAATAGTTATTAAATCAAAAAAGTTTTTAAGCAGGCCTTTAAAAAGGCCTGAAGTAAGAAGGTCTTCTGAGTTTTCCCGCTGGGGTGTGTTGTGTATCTGTAAGTATGTGTGTTGTCTAAAAGTCATTTATAGATTTTATTTATGTATGTATTTGTTTTACTTATATTGCTTGTGTTTAAACCAGTGTACGAAAATAAACAGTACATTATTTAACGTTCGGCTCACACACCAGGAAACGATATCTATTTTTTCAGTGATAGTGTATACATACACAGCCTTTAATACCGTTCGTAACTATTTTCAAGAAAGAACCTAACATTATCTAATGTTCGGTTCTTCGTTAAAAAACAGAACAATTGTAGTGATACTGTGTATTTTGTTTTTGTAAAAAATGTTCGGTTTTTTTTACCAGCCAAAAGGGACGACAATTAACGAGCCGAACCGAACACATTGAAGTTTGTGGATTTTCAAAAAAAACCGAACGGAATTAAATGTTCACATCTTTTGTTGAGTTTGATAAAAACAGTAATATTTATGTGTTCGAAAGATGACTAACAGGGAAACGTTATTTTTTTTAATGATTTTCTACACAAACACTATTAGTGTTTGTGTTTTCCACAAATCTACCGAACCGAACATTAAGAAACGATATTTAGTGTTTATTTTCGAACACTGGTTTAAACATCTTTTGGCAATTAAAATATTTATATTATATATTATTATACCCTCCACCACAATTAGTTGTGAAGAGGGTATATTAAGTTTGTCATTCCGTGTGAAACTTTTTTATTATTCATCTCACACCCGATAAAGTATATATATTCTGGGCCCTTGAGTAATTCTAAGTCGATTTAGCCATGTCCGTCTGTCTGTCCGTCTGTTGAAAACACGCTCACTTTCGAAAAACTCAAAAGAACTAAACAAACTGGGTGTCAAATTGCTTGTAGTTATCCTAAGCAGTTTGGGATTGAAGTCCAGCAATATCGGTTCACTAGGACCAGAGCTATGAATCAAAATGTGGAACCACCAACTAAAAAAATTGATAATTTTGTTACAAAAAATAACATAAATGCTGGCACAAGGCACGGAATGAGATAAGATTTTGAAAAAATTTGTTTTATTTGACTGGAAATCACTCTGTTAAATTTCGTGAAGATTCGTCTATAATTTACCCTAAGCCCCAAATAAATAAAGCCGTAAAAAATAACGCTAGCGTAACAAAATCTGGTACGTCACAGTTTTTTTGGACAAGAAATAACACTGTGAAATTTCGTGACGATCAGTCCATAATTTACTTTAGGCCTCATATAAACCCTACTCCCGGAAAACAGTTTAGTACGCCTAAAACCGTAAAAAATAATGCAATCACAGTTTTATAGGACTTGTCACAGTTTTATAGGACTATCAATGATACTGCGAAATTTCGTGAAGATCGGTACATAATTTACCCTAGGCCCCATAAAAAACCTACTCCCGGAAAACAGTTTAGTACACCTACAACCATAATTAATAACTAATCGTCACAGTTTAAGATAATAATAACATCATTCAGATATTACTCCTTAAACATTCGAACTGTCGGTGGAGGGTATCAAAGATTCGGCACAGCTGAATATAGCACTCTAACTTGTTTTTTTTTTAATTTCATCAGGGTTTTTTAAAAATAAAAGTTTTTTTTAATATGCCCATTTTAATTTTCAATATTAATTTTGAATTAAATTTTAATAAATTTAAAAGAAATCGAAACAAATCTGAAGAAATAAACCTCTATAAAGGTTAGAAACGCTTTCTTATCAAAAATACACTGGTCAATAAAATTTTTGCTTCCTTGTTTTACTGTTATTAAGTATTTCTATAGCCCTTACTATGGAAAGAATGCTGAGAGATTGCTAATAGTTTTACTATTATATTTTTCAAAGATACAGTTTTATGATTTTAACCACAAAAATCGAAAAAAAAAACTATTTAACACCATCAAATGATATATGATGGATTTGTCTGTGGCTAAGGGCCTGTTCGAAAATGCATCACTACGCTGCAACTGATGCGCATATGTGATAAGTTTGCGGTGCTGATACAAATTACCTGATGCCAATTAAATTTTGTACATAATATGCATCAGCAATTTTGTGATACATACTTTAATTAACTATGCATTTCCGAACAGGCCCTAATGCTTGACGGCTTTATCTCTTGACTGCCGAAGATAATGTGGACAATATCCAGTTCCTTCGAAGTATATTCAAAAGTTATTTAAGCTATGCAGATGGTGAAAAACATGATTTAAGGCGAGGCAAGACATAATCAGGGTTATCAGGAGTTGTAACTGAGATAATATTGCAAAGAAAAAAATGTCAACAATTTTTATTATTTTTTTTTTTTTTTTTGTGACCACATCCTCCAAATATTGCAAGCCAACTACGTTATTTCGTTTGCTACAGTAGTGCCCATTGGCAATGTAAGAAAAGCATCAAATCACTCGAAAAAGGATTTTGGGACACCAATTTTTATAAGAACCGACGTATTTTTTTTTTTTAATTTGTTTCTTAAAAATAAATAAAACCTCAAAAAATCTTATTTAAAAAGGAAAACCATTTTATTGTAGCGTCACTACATTTTTTCTTTTTCTATGAATTTTACTTAAAAAAAAAATTTTTTTTAGAACCTTTCTGGAGAGCACAAAAATAGACTTAAAATAGGCCGCTGTTATATAAGTTGTTAAACGACTTATATAAAATAGAAAAATAAAAAAAAAAAAATGCTTTAAATAGCCAACAATTCAAATAAATTTTAATGTAAAAAATAATATTGACTTGCTTATCTTGCTGGCCGCCAGACAGCCTTGAACAGCTGGTCGAGATGTCGACCACTGGGATAATAAGTGCATGACATTTTTTTTTTCTTATTTATTATTTTTTTGATTACTGGTTAAAAAAAATGTGCTAATATCAACTGTAGTACTTTTTTAATGTTCACATTAAAGTTGGGTCGAACAAGTCTATGCAAAAGCTGCTGTTCGATCTTTTGAATACTCGGTTCATGCAGTTTGGTGTTTTTGAACCAAATTGGCTATTAAATATCATGATATGGTTGTGAGAAATATAATATGTTTAGAAAGTTATCATAATTAAGTTGTTAGAAAAATAATTATTTTTCGGTCAACAATACTCAAATTCATAATTGCGATAAACATTGATATGTTTGCAGTAACTATAATCAGCAACATGCCAAAATCGACTTTTTGCGAAAAAGAACTTTTTTATTGTTGAAAATGGTTCGTAAGGGTATCAGAAGCAACTTTTGTACCGCGACTTTTATATAATTCCGTTATTTACAAAATTACCGTTATTTTTAGGTGCTTGAAGAAAATCAAAATTTTGACCGTTAAATTTTCAGAATTCGACCAAATGTTGTTTGGCAACTTTGTACAAAATCGTATGGCGAGTAGTTTTGTGGAATATAAAGTTTCAAAATATTTGCAAATATTGATGCATTTTTCCAAAAAAAATGAATTTTACGCCATCTAGCGGCAATAATTTTTACTAACTATATTCTACATTTAGAAAGGTAATTTAAATACGTTTCCAGCAAAAAAAAATTGAAAATCGGATGAAAAATAACCGAATGAGAAAGAAAAGATCTATAAGAAAATGAAAAAGTATCAAATTTATATTAAAATATGTATGTATGCAACTTTTATTAAATCGATCATTAAAGTTTACATTTTTATGGCCATTTTCTCAATGTATCGACAAACTATCTGTTACCTAATGTCAACATAAATTTATTGGACCGATAAACTGTCCGTTAACGATTTTGGCTTTCTCAATATACCGACAAAAAACATTGTTTTCAGCTGGCAACGCCACTCAAAACACATGTAAAAGTTGGGAGTCAGCTGATGGAATTTATCTGTACGGCAAATAAAAGGAAAATAAATAATTGGCAGATGAGTGCCGGTTAGCTTTGCGATAAAATCGAAGCAAATGAGACACTGAGAAAACCAAATTTCTTTAATGTTCAGTTTTTCGTTGGGAAAAAATTTTAGTTATTTTACTAGAAATGTATTTAACAGAAATCTTTATTATTTTTACTTTTAAAAACATCAAGTTATTTTATTTTTTAAATTTTTAGAGATCTACATAATAGTGCAAATTCTTTAGCTTTTCTTTGAGTTGGGACTCTAAATCCAAATTTGTTGTTTGCCAAACTTTCACCGTGATATTTATAATTTAAACCTCTCAACATGTTTATTTGCTTTTTAAGAATTTTTATCCGATTACTCTGTACATCGACATCAGATAGTTTATTTCATAAATTAAATAATTCCATAGGCTCATTCACATAAAGCAAATTTAGAAATAGGACTTTACTCTCTGTACGTCGTTTTTTTACTTGTTGTTTGCTCCCTCTTCCAATCTCTTTATTCGTTTCTTAGCATTCCATTTTTTATTTTCCTGAAAACCCTTTTTCATTATTTTCACACCATTTTCCATATCTTGCTTCGTTGGATAGAACTGCAAAATATCGAAAAGGAAGTGAATGCATTTGTTTTGCCGGGCCTTTATTTGCTGACACATGGTGTATATTTCTTTATGAGGTTCCATATCCTCGTTCCTCTTCGCCACCACAAACATCATCCACAGGTCTATCGATATATCTTTTTAACATTGAATCTTTCGCATACGGTAAAACCGTGTGGAAAATGTTAACATCTTTTTCAAATGTGCAGTATGCAAATTAAGCTTGTCTGTGTTAAAAGCAAATTGAAATTTGTGGGGAATTGAATTCAAGAACGATCTTTAATTTATTTCTTCGAACTCTAAATATGCAAATATTTGATACAGCTCGTCCTTGAAAGTAAGATGATCACAAGCAACAATTGATTTACAAGTGCTAATATGTTTTAGTGGTTCAATGCCAGCTGCTACAGAAAATTTTATACAGAAAATTTTTGTCTGTAATATAATCATTAATCATTTTCGCATCCGTGTACGCTTCAGGATATTTTTGCACAAACTGAAATAGCAAATCGGTTTCTTTGTAAATTTGACTTATTGTTAGTCAAAATTTTTTTAAATTGTATTTCTTTATGTAAGATCAAATCTGTCAAAAATTTTAAAAGTTACATGCATTTAAACAAACACTTTTTAACATGGTCAAATTTACAAATTAGGTAAGGTCACTTTGCGGACAATCCTTGTTAATTACATGAAAACCCAAGGATTGGTGGGTCTGGTTTCTGGGTCAGAACCTTTTTATATTTTTGTGAAGCTGTGTAATTAATAAGCACGCAAAGGTGACGGCTAAAATATCTACAGCCGCTTAATCACAATAGTAAATAAAATATAAGTATATTTACTTATCACATGGAAAGAAATTTTGTTTCCCAAAGTGAAAACAGTGTTGTTCTTAATAACTAATGTAGAACTAATTTTAGTAGCATAAATTAACGTTTTTTTTTTTAAATTCACCCTGTTTTTTAATCAATTAATAAAATTTGTCGAAAATAGGCTGTACTGTTTGTACTACGGCACAAATTCGGCTGAATATCAATAATGTTTATTCTTATCTATCTTTCTTTGCTTAAATAAATTAATTATTATGTTAATACATTAATACATTAAGATAGTCTGTAAGGAATTTGTCCATAGACTTAAATTAAATAAATAAACAAACCGGGAACACCTCATACAAAAATCAGGCATCCCATCAGCAGGTTTGAAGCGATTTCAGGTATGAATTCATACAAAAAACCTGCTCCTTTTGGAGCACATTTTTTACTGGGATATTACTCACAACCATAACATGATTTTTAATAGCCATAACATGATAACTTTCTCTACCGGATTCTAAATATATTTTCATAGAAGGCAGACGTATTTTCTTCAATTAAAAATATAAAATATACAAATATTTTTCAAATACATAAAAAAAAAAAAAAAAATTTTCACAAGCAAAAAAGAAAAGTTTATGTTTGATTACTTAAATGGATAAACCGCTTATACCCCTCTGTAATCAAATTAAAAAACCACCAGATAAGCTTATGAATTCTTCAATTATCAAAAATGCGGCCAAAGTAAATGTTTCCAAAAATGCATATGAAATCAATTGTTCTATTGGATGTGGATCAGTCTCTGATAATGTCAATTCTATTCCCAATTCTCAACTTCTTCAGTACCCTCTTAATGGTTCTGGCACATCGTCTGAAAGTAACAATCTCAGTAATGTTGAACTTACGGAGTCAAACGATATGGATGTTCAAAATTCTTCCTTGGATCAGATTAATCAACAATCCAAATACATTGATGATGTCGCAAAATCTTCAGGTGATGATATTGATTTTGAAATAGTTAAGAATAAAAAATTTAAAAGAAATTCTAATGGTGCGGTTAAAATAGATTTAGCAAATTTGCGTTCCGTTGATACTCCTAGTTGTAGTCAGAATAGATTTGCTTTTTTAGAAGATTTAACTGTTGAGCCAAACGTAAATAATAATGTAAAAAATAATCCGATAGCGAAAAAGTCAAAAAATACTATTCAATTTTGTCCACCTATTTTTCTCTATGGAGTTAACATTAAATCTTTAGTTGAACAGTTGAAAGTAAAGGGCCTTGATTTTAAAATTGTGAACAGGAGTAATTTTAAAAGTAAGCTTTATTTAAAAGATGTTGCTGCGCATACGGAAATGATGCAACTTCTTAGAGAAAAAAATATTGAATCATATTCCTTTACTCCCTCTGAGTTGAGACGACAGTCTTTAGTGTTACGTGGTCTGTATTATGATTCGAACTTATCTAATTTTGAGTCTGATTTAAATTATTTAGTACCTGGTGTAGTTCAATCAGTTTCAAAATTTAAAACAACTTTTTCCAAAAAAAAACAATCTAGAAACTGGTTTATTTTTGATAACTTTAATGGAAGGTAAACGTTTAAGCGATTTGACTGGCATCCGTTTTATTTTATATCAGGTTGTTTCTTGGGAAAACCCCAAAAAGAACCAAGAAGTTGTTCAATGCTATCGTTGTCAAAATTTTGGCCACATGTCTAAGAATTGCAATCGCTCTTATGCATGTGTTAAGTGCTCTTCATCCCATGATCCTGGAAAATGTGAGTTCAGTCAGAATGCTAACAGTTCTCCTTTTTGTTTCAACTGCCAAACATTTGGTCATCCAGCTAGTTGGCGTGGTTGCCCTTCTTTAAAAAAATATTTGGATCTGAAGAAGAAATTATCAGATAAAAATAAAGAAAGGAAAGCTCAGATTTCTAATAATGTTTCCTTTGCTATTAAGTCAAATTTTATTGACCCCAATCGATCTTTTGCAAGTCATGTTAATAATGATTCTTCTAATAAACCTAACTTTGTAAATGAATGTGAACTTTGTAAATAATGTGAACCAGACACATTAGAAATTAGAATAATGAACTTTATGAAGAATTTCAAATTAATGTCAAAAGATCAAGCCATATCCGAATGTAAGAGTCTATTACGTGAAGTATTATCAACATATGGTTTGTAAAATGTTAAGAATGTGTACTTTTAATGTAAGATCACTCGTGGAAAGAAGTAGAAGAATTGATTTGTCAAATTTACTAAATTGCAATAATATTGATTTTGCCTACATTCAGGAAACACATTTGAAATCAAACCACAAAGTTTATTTGGATAATAACAACTTTATTAGGGACTTTACAGCGCAAGGTGTAGGAATTGCTATTAAAAGAAATTATTCCTTCTCCAAGGTTATTATTCCTGGTATATCATTCCAAGTATTTTTATTGAAATTCATATTTCGGTAAACAATGAAATTAAAAAAATTTTGCTTGGGTCTATCTACATTCCCCCTAACTTAATCCCCTCACAATTTGAAAATGGTTTATCAAATTTTGCATATTTTTCCAGAAATTTTGACGCTTTAATAATTGGTGGTGATTTTAATTCGAAAAATATTTCTTGGGGAGATAATATAAACAACTTAAATGGTAACACATTTTCTAATTGGCTAAATATCCATTCCCATTCATTTGTAAGATTATGTAGCAGTGTTCCTTCATTTCCAAATGGGTGTTCCTTCTTAGATCATTTTCTTTTAAGTTCCAACGTTGTTGATCTTATCAATCCAAATTATAATGTTGAAAGTCTACCTACTTTTTCTGACCACTTTCCGCTGATTTTAAATTTAAATTTATCTGAGTTTGATTTTATTTTGAATCATCCAAAATCATATATATCTTTTAAAAATACTAACTGGGATGTTTTTAAAAATGATTTGACTTTAAAGATATTACAAAATTTTCCTCCCTATGCAAGAAATTTGATAAAAAATGAAATTGATTTTTATATTAATTCATTTTCTTCGGCTGTGAGTGAATGTGTTGATAATCATTCTGAAAAAATTGAATTAAATACAAAAAAGTTTAAGACTTCTGATTTTGTTAGGAAATTATTCAGAATAAAATACCTTTGGCAGAAAGAGTTAAGAAAAATGTATGGAAGAACATTAGACCGGCATAATTCCCAATACAGACTTATTTCTAAGCAGATTCTGCTTTTAAATACTATTATTAAGGAGAGAGTTAGCAAGGAACATATTCAAAATTTTTCTGAAAGATTGGAAAATATCAAACCTGGTCCACTTGCACATAAACAGATTTTTATTATGTTGGGGTATAAACGTAGGACTTCTCTTGGAGACTTAACTGTTAATGGGTTAATTATTGATGATAATATTAAGTTGGATACATTGGGAAATCATTTTTCGGGAGTATATAGGGAAAATTTATTGGATAGGGATACTTCAGTTATTGATGATTTTTTAACCTCATTGGACCAGAATGTTTTATTCAATTTTGATAATAGTGGTTCGGCTCTGAATTTTCAAAATTGTGATAGGTTCACCAATTTAGATAATATTATTTGCCATTCTTGTGAACTAAATAATAAAAAATCGGCTGGGATTGATAATATTTCAAACTTTATAATTAGAAAGTTTACTATTAAAGCTTTTGAGTTTTTAGTTATAATCTTTAACAACTGTTTGAATAACGCTTATTTTCCTGATAGTTGGAAAATTTCGAAAATAGTTCCCATTGTAGTGTACCCTAATACACTTTGCCAAATGAAGATGGGCCACCCTAATAAATAACCAGTCATAATAAAACAACTTGATACCACACATGCAGTCAATACAAACAAATCAATGAACACATTGATTTGTTAAAAGTGCAACATGTGCAGTTTGGAAAATTGAGTGACAAAATTTTAAACTCAATTTCCCAAACTAAATTATGATTGGTTATGAAACCAAAAAGGGGAAATAGAATAAGAAATTAGACTAAGTTAAATTTTGTATATAAAGGGGCGCACTGCCCAGAATAAATCAGATTTTATTTGAACTACAAATCGGCAACATCTGCCTTGTGTTTTTAAATAATAGAAAATCTCCTTTTGCCCTCTAACCATAGAGACTGGCAAAAGTAAATAGTGTGACTAGTGGCAAACTCTGCCAGTCACAAAAACATTACACTTTTAAATATTTGAACACTTAACTTTACATGGCGATCCTGCCACTCGGACCAGCACATCATTTTTGTTAAAACCCAGAAGTATTAGGCGATAATTTTGCCAACTAAGGGAAGATTGCTTGAAGGACGTAGTCAATTTATATTATTGTAGTTACTGTATCTGTTACATGGAAGAGTACGTCCCAAAGTGTGTAGGGAAGCAAGCTACAACACCTCCACCATACAAACCTTTGATTATAGGTCCAAAAACCATTTCAATAGAGGAATACAGGTGTAGGCAGAGCCGCCTGGCGGAAGAGCGCCTCACGGCAATCCCTAAGGTTGACATCCGGTTAAAAAGAGAAGAGGAGGCCGGCTGACGAAGTTAAAAAAAGAGTTAGCGGAACTACTAAGGCTAGTGAAGCAAGAGAATCCTGCAATAAGCTGGGAGAGAGCTTCAGCGGCTTGGGAACGAATAGAGACCATAAAAAAAAGATATTAAGAAAAACCACAATAAGAAAAAGTATGAATAAATAAATAATTTTAAAATTTATATTATTTTTATCTTTATATAAATATTTTTTTTATTATGTGTAAATCGCAGACAACTTTTGACCGCCCTAAGGCAAATGTAGTGAATGAGGTTAGGGTATCAGAAGAAAAAATTAACTTAGGGACGATAGAGATTTACTTACTAATAATAACAGTGGTAATAGTCATAAACTTTATAATTCGAATGTATCAAATGCATAAGAGGAGTATAAAGAAACAATATCTGAGTAAAGCTATTGAATCAAACGCTATATAAATATAAATGTCATGGCAACAAATTTTAGAACGTTGTAGAGCGGTTAAAGAGGTTTTTGACAGATCTTACAAGTGTTTGAACGTTGATAGACCAACAGGGCAAGAGACTGTCAACAGACATTTACAGATCCTTTTAGATTGTCTTGACAAAATAAGAACTATACTCAATGTGCACTATAATAGGCTGACACCCTCACATAAGATAGCAGCAGATGCTTTCTTTCATGACATCAGGAATAAAATAGTATTTGTGACAGCCAAAAAGAGCATTAAGGTACATATACCAGAGACTATCCAAGAAAGAATAGACATAAAGCCCATATTCCAACCAAAGGACATAAAACTCACAATGCCTCAGACAACAGTAGAATTTTTAAACACAGCTTCTAAGCTCATCACAGATTTCGATGGTAAATCGGAAAACTTGAGATCCTTTTTAGATTCTTTATTATTAGTCGATTCAATAAAAGAGACACATGAATCGATATTGATAAATCTCATTAAAACTAAATTGAAAGGGAACGCGAGGAATTTAATAAATGATGAGAGCACGGTAGCTCAGATCATAGAAAAATTAAAAACCACTGTCAAATGTGAATCGGTAGAGGTGTTGACGGCAAAAATCATGAACATAAAGCAAAACAACAAAACAGCTAATGCTTACTGTTCTGAGATAGAAACTCTTGCAAAAGCCCTAGAAAACACTTACATTTCGGACGGACTTTCATGCGAACTCGCTAGTAGATATTCAACTCAAGCAGCCGTCAAGGCAATGACCGCGAACTGTACTTTGGACAGAGTTAAACTAATAATGCAAGCTGGACAGTTCAATTCAATGAATGATGCAGTTAGCAAATTTGTTAATTGCTGCACAGAAGTCACTGGAACACAAAATTTCATACTTCATTTCAGTAAAAATCAAAGCAACTATAGGAACAATTACAACCGATCAAGAGGTAGAAACAACTACCAAGGAAACAATAACAATTTTCAGAACAATAGCAATTTTCATAACAATAGAAACAATAACAATTTTCAGAATAATAGATATCAAAATAGAAATAATAATGACAGGAGACATATACGTGCTATACACGAAACGGGAAACGCAGAAGGCCCGGAATACGAGAATATTCCGGAAAGCCAAATCTAGTTTTGAAAAATACCAAAATCTACAAAATATCTGAAAACAACACAAACTTTATAACAACAAAATACAAAAATAATAATTTAACATTCTTAGTCGACACGGGAGCGGACATTTCACTATGTCGTATAACGAACCATTTACAAAATGAAAATTACTATCCGGATGAGAAATGTAAACTGGCAGGTATCACGAGTCAAGAAATTAATTCATTAGGAACAATTGACCTTAAGTTAAACATAGATGACATAGCTTTTGAACATACTTTCCAATTAGTAAACGCAGATTTTCCAATTGAGACAAACGGAATTATTGGACGGGATTTTTTACGAAAATATTTTTGTAAAATTGATTACGAAACATTTACATTGTCACTAATTGTGAACGATGAATCAATAGTCTTACCCATGCAAACAAAAACGTACAATGAGTTAAAAATTACAATACCACCACGAACTGAAATAATACAGCCAATTAAATTAAACATTAGAGAAGATTGCGTCATATTAAACAATGAATTGGAAGACGGAATTTTTTTAAGTAATTCGATCGCACCAAAAAGCGGTATGACACACATAAAAATTTTAAATACAACAAACTCAACAGTAATTCTTAAGGGCATTAAACTACAGACTGACCCACTTAAAAACTATGACATATTAAGTTACAATAACATAAACAATGACGAACGTTTTGAAAAAGTAATGAATGAGCTACAAATTAATAACAATGACAAAAATGCAATATCATCACTAATTAATATTTTTAAAAAATTCCAAAACGTATTTCATTTGGACAACGAAAAATTAACTAGCAACAATTTTTACAATCAGGAAATCATAACCTCAGACAATACACCAGTATACATTAAAAATTACAGACTACCACATTCACACACTGACACGATAAACGAACAAGTACAGAAGATGCTTAAAGATGACATTATAGAGCCTTCAATCAGTCCATACAATGCACCACTATTGTTAGTACCAAAAAAGGGCACTGAAGACAAAAAGAAATGGAGACTGGTGGTAGACTTTAGAAAACTCAATGACAAAATTGTAAATGACAAATTCCCATTGACGAGATTAGAGGACATTTTAGACAAGTTAGGAAGAGCTAAATGGTTTTCAACCTTGGATATGACCAGCTCTTTCCACCAAATAAAACTTTATAAGGACTCCAGACCATTGACAGCTTTTTCAACAACAAATGGACATTACCAATTCAAGAGATTACCCTTCGGTTTAAAAATATCATCAAATAGTTTCCAAAGAATGCTCACAATAGCACTTTCTGGTTTAGACTCAGAAGCTTTCCTGTATGTCGATGACATAATTGTTTATGGTTGCAGTCTAAACCACCATAATCAAAATCTAATTAAAGTACTTGACAGATTACAACAGTATAATTTGAAACTTAATCCGAAGAAATGTTGTTTCTTACGACCAGAAGTTGTTTACCTAGGACACTTAATTACAAAGGACGGAGTCAAAACTGACCCTGCAAAATATAAAATAATAGAGAACTACCCGGTACCAAAAAACACGGACGACGTTAGAAGATTCGTTGCATTTTGCAACTATTACAGAAAATTCATACCGAATTTCGCGGAGATAGCAAAAAATTTAAACGCTTTACTAAAGAAATCCGTTAAGTTTGAATGGAAAGAAGAATGCCAAAAAGCTTTTGATAAACTCAAAGAAAAATTAATTAATCCACCTATATTACAGTATCCAGATTTCAATAAACCCTTCATACTCACGACAGATGCATCAAATTTTGCACTAGGTGCTGTATTATCACAAGGTGAAATAGGACAAGACTTACCAATTTCTTACGCCAGCAAGTCTTTGCAGAAACATGACATAAACAAACCGATAATAGAAAAAGAGCTCTTGGCAATTCATTGGGGTATAAATTTTTTCAAACCATATTTATATGGAAGAGAGTTCATAGTTGTCACGGACCATCGACCACTTATTTCATTGTTCTCTCACAAAAATCCTTCATCAAAGATGACCAGGATAAGACTTGATTTATTAGACTATAATTTTTCAATTGTTTACAAGAAAGGAAAGATGAATACAAATGCTGACGCACTCTCGAGAATAGAAATTGACTCTGACATACTTAGACAAATGATACCACAAGAACATGACGAAAATCAAAAAAGAGTTCTAATAACAACTAGAGCCATGAAAAATAAAGAAAATGAGGCAAATAAAATAGAGGAATTGAATAATGAGGATATAAATAAATTAGATAAAACACGCGTGAAAAATAGATTGGAGGATTGCACATCCCAGAGGTCTGATCAACTTCATATATGGGAATGTACATCCATCAATGATATTAAGAACATGAAAAAATTGCAATTTAATGAAATACAATATAAAGAAAATTTAAGTATATATACGGAAAATAATATTGTGCACATAGGTCGGGATGATAATTCAACGAAACAAGTTTCGAATATGAAGAAATCTCGTACCCACTATAATGAAAATGATAAGCTAGCAAGATTCAGTGATAAATCAGCGAATCTAGGTTCGATACTGAAGAAACTGATTTCTAAGATGAATATAGAAAGTATAAGAGAATTAGCACTTTCAAGTCAAGATAAAATATTTAATTTGTATACAAAGGAAGAATTTAAAAAAGCATATGCACAAATAATAATCAACAACAAAAATCCTCAACTAAAAATATTGATATTTAAGCCTCCAACAAGAATTAAAGACGACATTATAAAATACAAACTGATTGACGAATTTCACAGTTCCTTGAGTTCCGGACACTTAGGAATTAGAAAAACAATCATAAAGTTAAAACAGAAATATATTTGGAAAAATATGACTAAAATGGTAAAACAATTTGTATCATACTGTGACAAATGCAATAAAAACAAACAGTCAAAACACATTAAGGAACCACTCATACAAACATCAACACCCAACAACAGTTTTGAAGTAATTTCAATCGACACTGTAGGTCCACTTCGCATATCAAACAACTACCGCTACATACTTACGATGCAATGCGAGCTGACTAAATTTGTAATCGCACACCCAATGCAAACAAAAGACGCTGTCACTACAGCTAAAACACTAGTGGAACAAGTGATCTTGAGATACGGACAATTCAAAGTACTTAAGTCAGACAGGGGTACAGAATTTACGAATGAGACCATGCGCAACATATGCGAACTATTACAAACAAAACAAATTTTCTCAACCCCTTATCATCACCAAACTTTAGGTGCCGTAGAGAGAAACCATAGGGTTCTTAATGAGTTTTTGTTGACAACAGCAAATAATGACGAATGGGACACTTGGATTCCATATTTTACTTTTGCTTACAACACATCTCCGCATATTGACACTGGTTATACACCATATGAACTAGTCTATGGAAAGTTACCATGCTTGCCATCAGATACCGCTATGAATGATAATACTGTCATATATAACTATGATGACTACGCAAAAGAATTGCGAGTCAGACTACAATTCGCTCTAAACAGAGCAAAAGAGATTACTAATAAAGTATAATCAAAAAGAACATTAAATAATAACTATCAAAACAGACTAAACTTAGAAATAGGTGACTTAGTATTACTTAGAGTAGAAAATAGAAGTAAGAATCAAAGCCCATATAAAGGACCATATAGAATTGTAGGTAAAAATGGAGTAAATACTCTAATAGATTATAACGGACAGACGAAGGAATTCCACAATAACAGTCTAAAACCATACATATCTTTATAATTTTAAATTTACATTTAACTTCATATATCTTAAGAAAACTAATTATAATTTATAAAATATTTAATTACATATATTTCATAGAAAATAGAAATAGAAAATCTCCTTTTGCCCTCTAACCATAGAGACTGGCAAAAGTAAATAGTGTGACTAGTGGCAAACTCTGCCAGTCACAAAAACATTACACTTTTAAATATTTGAACACTTAACTTTACACCATCAAGAAGAGGGCCAATTGTAATGACATTAATAATCTACGACCTATTTCTTTGCTGTCAAATTTAGGCAAATTATTTGAGAAAGTTGTTAGAAAAAAGATGGATATTGGTTTAGATAAAAATTATTTATCATATTTGCAATTCGGTTTTAAAAAATGCCATTCTACTGTGGATGCTCTTTCAAAGTTCCAAAATTATGTTTTATGCAACTTGAGGCAACGATGCAGTACAGTGGCGATTTCCCTTGACGTAGAAAAAGCATTTGATAGTGCATATCATAAAGGAATTATTTTCAAAATGAAAATGATAGGTTTTGATCTCCACATAATTAAACTTTTCAGAAGTTTTTTCGATAACAGAAACTTCTGTATACAATGCACAGTAGGTAATTTGGCCTATATTTTTGGCCAAAATTCAAAATCTGCACTTTAGAAAAAGTAGTTTTTTTTGTTGTAATGTGATAAAGAATACTTCAAAGCAAATAGAAGTGAATTTTTATTTTATAAATAACAAAAACCCGTTCATCGCCCGACTCTTTAAGTCAATGTATACAATCAACAGTTTAAGTGGGGCGCGCTTCGTGTTATTTTTTATTACAATACCTGACACTAGTTTTTAATAAAAAAACAAATGAAAAATATGGAAAACAATGTTAATAGTAAGTGCTTAATAAATACATAATCGTTGTTTAAAATAAAATAGTTTATTGGTGAAAAAAAATCAATCTTTTGATCTTTAAAAAAAAAATTAAAGTTTTATACAACTTTGGAGAAGCTTTTAAAAAAAGTTTAAAATGTTTTAAAGCTAAAAGAAATAAGGTCTTGATAAGTATTTGATTTTGAGATTGTATAATCAATTTCATGCTGCGTATTTTTGCGTTTTTTGAGATATCCCATTTTTTTGCAGGCAACCTCTATTTCGCTTAAGCTCTGAAAACACTGAGGATCTTAACGCCAGTGAAAACGATGAGTGCGCAAATGATGTCAATATGTTAACATACACAATTTACACAAATGATTTGGATGATATTTAATTAGAAAATTAATAAGATATACCAAAAGTAGACAAAAAGAAATTTTAAAAATTTTGTTCTAACGCGTATCTTTTCATAAGAATGCGATATTTAGAAATTCCAAGTTTATTCTTAGTTTTAGAGTTAATAAGTTAAAAAGTTAATCAAAAAATTCATATCCAGATTTGTTAAAATTCTGTCCGCCTGTTATCAATTTTGGCCAAAAAAAATTGGATAAATTACCCATAGTGCAATGGAATGATTCTCTTTCTAATTTTTATCAAATTTCTTGTGAAGTTCCCCAAGGCTCGATTTTGGCACCGCATTTATACAATAAATTCATATACGATTTCCCTCACCATTTTTTGAATTCAATTGGCATTCTGTACGCAGATGATTCACTTCTCTATGCCCATCATGAATCTCCTTTAGAAGCATTGAAAATAGTGTCTAGACATTTGAATAAAGTAAAAGATTTTTATGATTTTTGGGGCATAAAAATAAATGCTTCTAAAAGTGAAGCAATTTGTTTAAGAAATGCATCTGGAAAATGTGCATACTATGTTGTCCCTGAAAGTAAAAGACTTAAATTATTTTTAGATGGTATTGAAATACCTTTTAGAGATAAATTTAAATATCTTGGTATATATTTCAATAAATTATTTAAATTTAATGAGCATGCCAAATTTGTACTAAATAAAGTTTATAAAGTTAAAGGATGTTTTGGTAGGATTTTATCACACAAATCACTTCCAATTAGAACGAAATTATTAATTTATAAGACTTGCTTAAGACCTCTGTTGCTATACGCATTTCCAATTTGGTTTTCTATTTCTCCTACGGTAATGAATAAATTTGAAATTTTTGAAAGAAAGGTATAACGATCTTGTATTGGCAAGAACTTTCTTTCTAGATTTAAGAGATTTTCAAATGATTTAATTTATAAGGATTCAAAGGTAGTTCCTTTGAGCTTTTATGTGATTGACATTATTAATAATTATTTTAAAAGATTAAAGCTTCATGAGAACATTTTTGCTAGAGAAATAATTAACTCTCAAATTGGTTACAGCGGGACTAACACTCCATATTTGTCTCCTTTTGGGTTACAAAATGAACTATTGTTTATAGTATGGCTTATTCTTTACCGGATTTTTTTAATCAATCCTTTCCCGGCTCTCATAGAGGTTAATTGTATATTTTATAGGTATTCTTTTTATTTTGAAGTTTTTTATTTTTTAAGTATTAGTTTTAAGTTTATATTTTTTATAAGACTTGAACTATCATGACACTGTTCGCCCCGGGAGCAAGGGCATTTCCTGATAAACTATTATAAACAAAACAAATCAATAATATTCAAGTTTGGTACTGTTTATTTACAAATTTATATTTTTAAGACATTACATTATAATCTTAAATGTTTCTTTGTTAATTTATTTTTTTAAATATGTATACTTATATTTCTAAAAAAGGCTCAATAAATATTTTAACTTTAACTTTCTATACCTTAACATAATATGTTTAAAATAATAATAATTTGTTATCGCCATTTTTAATATAATTTTGCATCAGTTTTTGTGTCGTTTGTTTTACATATGCCTATCGAATTATTTGTTAGTGAGTGGTTCAACAATTAAAAAAAAAAAATACAAGTTAAAAACAACAATGTTAAAAAATTAAGAAATGGTATTAAAATTAAAAAAACTTGTAAGGTGCAACAAAATAAAAAATCGATGCAAACAAATTTATTTTTTTATTTTTGTGACAGCACCACTATGATTATTTCTAATTTTGTTATGATTAACATGACAATAATATGATAACTTCCTAACTTATTATGACCAACAGGATAATAATATGATTAACAGAAAAATATAATAATGTAATATTACGAATATATATGGTCATAATATGATTCAATAATAATCGTAATACGGTGAGTACAATCATGAATCTTATCATGATATGTTGCGTTTAGAATATGTTTATCACAACCATGTTTTTTCTTTCCGTGCATTGATTGATTTTGAAAAAATAATGTACATGTCCGAAATCCTATTAAGCGCCATGAAAAGAAGATTACATCAAATCATCACTGGCGATTTAAAAAACGATCTACAATTGATCTATAAAAGCGAAGAAATCGACTGTAAATCCCAGTTAACTTTTCAAAACAATGTCAATGTTTCTGTTAAGAAAATTATTATTTATTGTTTTCATTATACCCTCCACTACTAGGGGTTTATTAAGTTTGCCTTTCTATGTGATACTCATTTAATATCCATCTAAGACCCCTTTAATAGTGGCGCAATTTCCTAATTGTTTTTAAAATTTGCACAAACTAGTTTTATATAACTGTAAATTATTCAACTAAATTTCGAGGCCCCTTTTTAAGTTTCATCCCAGCTATCATTTTGTTCCATACTCTCGTTGTGAGTAAATGGTACCCTACCGATGAGTCACCTGAAAGTATCATTTGTGATACAATTTTCTGATTCCTTTTTGATCATTTTAATGTTAGTTTTTCTAATCATTATTGAATCGTTTTCGTCTCATTTTTTAATCGTAAATAATATAGTTTTTGATTATATGTATTTCATATCCTTTTTGAATTGTAATGTTTTTGTTAATTTTTCTCCGAAAAATCAGCACCATTATGGCTTTTGAACCAAACAAAAGTAATTGATTTTTTGCAAAGAAGATAAGAAACAGTTTGTACTAACATTTAAATTTAAAAATTGTCAATAATTTTTGGACTTCTTTTTAAGTCAAGCTTTTTATTTGTTTGGCTGACATGAAAGTTTCTATTTTTATATTTTTTCATTTGGCGAAAACAAAAATTCAAAACATTGAAAAATCATAATTTAAACATATAAATAAATCTTTTTTTAATCACTCAAGCGATAAATCAGTTTTTAATCATCAAAACTTATCTCAAAAGAATAACTTATGTGATTTTTACAAAAAATAATCAACCAAATGCTAGCTGGGATAAGACTAAAAATTACACCATTAAATGTGGTGAAGACCGGTTCATAATTTACAATGGGTCCCACATAAAGCGGCCTGTCGAAAAGTATTAAAAAACGCATTAAGTCTCCTAATGAAAATTTCTTAAATACGCCTTAACTTGAAAGGAATCATTTCATATTATTTAAATTTGGTCGAATTTAGTTGTTTAAGACTTGAAATTAATTCAACAAAAATTTTCTGTAGGTCCCATAAAAAACGTACTTTTGGAACAGACATTAAAACGCTAAAGACCGCAACGAATACTGTTAATTAAGTTTTTATAGGTATTGGCTCATTTTTGTTTATAGATCCTATAAAAAGCCCGCTCAGGTGGTGCTTGAAGATAACACTCCTAGTTCAAAAGTTATAAGTGAATGAAGGTCAAAAAACCCATTTTTTCATTTTTTCGCCGTTTTTTACATTTTCCTAATTTTCTTGTAAACGAAAAATGCGACCGCCTCGCACCACCGCAGAATTTTAGATTTTGATGTCATTAACAACTGTGTTGCATGGCAAGCCATAATATTCCGCCCAATTCTTACTTTCAAGTTTTGTTTTTGCCACTTTGTTTTTTTCAGTGTATTATTCCAACAAAATCCAAAAATGAAAGATTGCTATTTAAACTAACTATTCAATACATAAAAACATTGATTTTGTAGCTAACAACATTAATAATGCGTTAAACTCATAAAAAGTCAAAAAATCCAAGTTTTAAGGGCCACCCTAAATATCATTTTTAGGACAAGTGAGGGGCACTCTAATAAGCAAGTAGGGTACTTGACTCTACCCCCGAAGTATTAAAAATCATTCGGCATTCATAGCTTGAAAACGAAAAAGTTAATTTTTTTGGCATATTGCTAACTATAATATTGTTGATATTAAATAAAAATAACAATTATTTGTGTACGACAACAATATATTGTTACATTAAACATAGTGTTGTTGCCGTAACCATGCCCAACCATATTTTTTCTCTGCGTACGTGCATTGTTTAGGAAGCTGTTTGTACCAAATTTTAATGCTGTCACTGTTATTCTGCAGTTATACAGAAATCTATGGGGTCTTTGTTTCGCCAGAACAACTCTTTTAAATTTTATTTTTTTATTCATTTTTTATTATTTTTATTATTTAGTTAATTTTCCTTGAATTTTGAATTTTTTAATGAATTAATTATGTTAAATATCTGATAACTTTAAATTCTAAAATCTAACGTCAAACAGCTTGGGAAATTATTTCCCAAATGTTATATTGTCAAATTATTAAGAACCATTTTGAAAATAAAATTTAATTCTGTATTATTATTGAAAGCTGCCGGTAGTGTATTTTATTTCGTGTGCGATTTTTGATTTTTAAAATAAAGTTTAAAACAACCCCAAAAACTATTAATAAAATTTTATTAAAGTTCCTTAAAAAATATTAAGGCAAAACATTTTGGCGCCTAAATTCATACATATATTGAGGACGCAATGGATATTCAGGCAGATATAGACATTTTAGATCCATCAAATGATGAAAGGTCTGATTTGGAAAACTTATGCGTTTCCACTAAAAGTATGCTTCTGGGGTATTTAACTCCAAGGCAAAACAGTTTTGCAGAAACCACTTTAGGTTTCTAGCCTCATCATAACCGACTTCCAAATATGAAGTTGCCGAAATTCAGCGGAAAATATTCCGAATATAAAAACTTTATAAGTTTATTCGAGAGTTTGGTTGATAGTGATACCACTCTGACTGAAATTGAAAAATTCAACCATTTGATATCATGCTTGTCAGATGAAGCTCTAGGCACGGTTAAAGCCTATCAAATAAGTGAGCAAAATTATTCCAAGGCTTTGCAAAGTTTGAAAAGAGTTTATGACAATCCCTGTCTGATATTTTTCGAAAATATCACTAAACCATCGGCAACAGCCTTGAGGTGCATGATCGATACGGTTTCGGTCATATATGGTTCACTTTTGTCAATTGGCGACGACAAAGCAATTACTAACGCGATAATAATTCACTTAGTAATGACAAAAGTAGACCCGAGCACTAGATCAAAATGGGAAGAGCAACTTGACTACGAAAAGTTGCCCCTATGGAGTGATTGCGAGGCAGCTTTGAACAAAAGGTATCAACACATTTCAGCTGAAGAAGCTTTAAGTTCAAGGTTAAGGTCTACTGCCAATTTCCCAAAGAAAAATGAAACGTTTTCTAAAAAGAAATCAAAATCTTCATTTGTAAGCCAACCCAATCCTGTAACGCAGTTTACTTTCCCAGCTGAGGTATGACTCAGTCTGTCCAGGGTCAATTCTAAGGTCTGCTTCCTTTGAAATGAAACACGGGATGTTTTCGTGTATGTTCGCTTACAATAATTTTAACAAAGCTTTATTTACGAAATCTTAATCTACGCTAAATACTTAGAACTAGGACGGCCTTCGGCTGATTCGGCGTGGCTGTAGACGGGAACGGGTGCTGCGGCAGCGTGATTCCGTGCACGTACGGCTGATGACGTTAGGAAACGGCCAGATGTTGCTGGCAGTAGGCACGTACGGTGGCGTTCCGTAAGGCAGCGTTAAGTTACTGAGGATTCGATCTGGCAGAGAAGATAATAAACGGGTTTCGGTTTTAGGTTGTTAGTATCTACATCTACGATCGAAACTATGCCGTGTACGGAGCATTCGGTGCGCCCCGTAGTTGGCTGTACACACGACTAACTACTTCGACTAGTTGGGCCGAGCGCTTCGAACACAGGAGGATCTCGCAACCTCGGGTGTGACAAACTACGGTCTTAAATGCTAGAAATAACTTAAAAATACTTCGGACACCACGAAAATTCGGAAACCGTGGCGTTCGGCTAAATACGATTCGGTTAAATACAAGTTACTTAATCAGGTTCGGTTAAATACGGGTTACTTAATCAGGTTCGGTTAAATACGGGTTACTAAATCAGGTTCGGTTAAATACGGTTTGGTTAAATACCGGGTAGAGTAGTTCGGGCACCATACTAAATACGGTTCTGGTTCATCAGGTTCGGTTAAATACGGTTTGGTTAAATACAAGTTACGTAATCAGGTTCGGTTAAATACGGGTTACTTAATCAGGTTCGGTTAAATACGGGTTACTAAATAAGGTTCGGTTAAAAACGGTTTGTATTCAGTCGGCTACCGAATGAAATTCGGAGGCACCGGCAGTCGGCTGAACACGACTAATTACGGGTTGAGTGCTGGTTCGTATTCACTACTGGTAAGAATACGTGGACTACTGGTTTGTATTCAGTTGGCTGCCGAATAAAATTCGGAGTCACCGGCAGTCGGCTGAACATGACTAATAATACGTTAAATACGGATTTGTATTTAGTCGGCTAAATACGGTTCGGGTTAATCAGGTTCGGTTAAATACAGTTTAGGTGAATACGTGTAGAATACTTCGGACACCAAGAGAATTCGGGAGCCTTGGCGTTCGGCTAACTACTTCGTAAATACTTCGGACACCAAGGGATTTCGGGAGCCTTGGCGTTCGGCTAACTACTTCGTAAATACTTCGGACACCAAGAGATTTCGGGAGCCTTGGCGTTCGGCTAACTACTTCGTAAATACTTCGGACACCAAGAGAATTCGGGAGCCTTGGCGTTCGGCTAACTACTTCGTAAATACTGCGGACACCAAGAGATTTCGGGAGCCTTGGCGTTCGGCTAACTACTTCGGACACCAAGAGATTTCGGGAGCCTTGGTGTTCGGCTAACTACTTCGGACACCAAGGGATTTCGGGAGCCTTGGCGTTCGGCTAACTACTTCGTAAATACTTCGGACACCAAGAGATTTCGGGAGCCTTGGCGTTCGGCTTACTACTTCGTAAATACTTCGGACACCAAGAGAATTCGGGAGCCTTGGCGTTCGGCTAACTACTTCGTAAATACTGCGGACACCAAGAGATTTCGGGAGCCTTGGCGTTCGGCTAACTACTTCGGACACCAAGAGATTTCGGGAGCCTTGGTGTTCGGCTAACTACTTCGGACACCAAGAGAATTCGGGAGCCTTGGCGTTCGGCTAAATACTTCGGACACCAAGAGAATTCGGGAGCCCTGGCGTTCGGCTAACTACTTCGTAAATATTTCGGACACCACGAGAATTCGGGAGCCGTGATGTTCGACTAACTACTAACTACGATCTACTTACTAACTAGCGAGAGTAAATACTGGGGTTGATGGCAATATCTACTCTGTTTGTTCTGAGCAAAACCTTGTCTATTTATTCAAAAATAAAATAAACTAAATGAGAATTATACGGTAAAAAGGTTATGTAGGTAAATAGTAAGGGTATTCATAGTTGTGAGTAAAATAATAAGGGTATTCAAGGTTATTATAATTTATGATGTTACTTATAATTTATAATGCTAGTATTAAATGTAAATGTAGGGTTAATTTGTAACGTCACGTTACAGTCCCCTCCTACTTCGAAAAAAAAAATCCATTACAGGGTTTTTTCTTACTTAAATATATCAAATAAAAACAAAATAAAAAAAATTATTTGTATGAATATAAAAAATAAATATACTAAATAAAATAATTTAAGAAATTAATTAAAAATATAAAATAACAATATAAATAAAAAAAATTTACCAAATTCAAAAAAAAAAATTCGAGAATGCCCTCTGCCGTTTCAGATGTGTCAGTTCGCTGCGCTGACGACGGAGCTGGTCAACAGTAACCCTTCGTTAATAAGTTTTCCTGCTGACGACATACTTTTGTTAGTTGGTCCTCCCGTAGCGGATAGATATATCACGGTGGGTGCGTCGGTAGCGTATTTTAGCTCATAAGATTTCGTTGCTTTGTGCTTGATCCGATTCAGTTCCGTTGGTGGCTTGGTAAGGTATTACCACAGGATGCGTACTTGAAGTCGGGTCCCTGCTCGGGCGCCATTGTAACGCAGTTTACTTTCCCAGCTGAGGTATGACTCAGTCTGTCCAGGGTCAATTCTAAGGTCTGCTTCCTTTGAAATGAAACACGGGATGTTTTCGTGTATGTTCGCTTACAATAATTTTAACAAAGCTTTATTTACGAAATCTTAATCTACGCTAAATACTTAGAACTAGGACGGCCTTCGGCTGATTCGGCGTGGCTGTAGACGGGAACGGGTGCTGCGGCAGCGTGATTCCGTGCACGTACGGCTGATGACGTTAGGAAACGGCCAGATGTTGCTGGCAGTAGGCACGTACGGTGGCGTTCCGTAAGGCAGCGTTAAGTTACTGAGGATTCGATCTGGCAGAGAAGATAATAAACGGGTTTCGGTTTTAGGTTGTTAGTATCTACATCTACGATCGAAACTATGCCGTGTACGGAGCATTCGGTGCGCCCCGTAGTTGGCTGTACACACGACTAACTACTTCGACTAGTTGGGCCGAGCGCTTCGAACACAGGAGGATCTCGCAACCTCGGGTGTGACAAACTACGGTCTTAAATGCTAGAAATAACTTAAAAATACTTCGGACACCACGAAAATTCGGAAACCGTGGCGTTCGGCTAAATACGATTCGGTTAAATACAAGTTACTTAATCAGGTTCGGTTAAATACGGGTTACTTAATCAGGTTCGGTTAAATACGGGTTACTAAATCAGGTTCGGTTAAATACGGTTTGGTTAAATACCGGGTAGAGTAGTTCGGGCACCATACTAAATACGGTTCTGGTTCATCAGGTTCGGTTAAATACGGTTTGGTTAAATACAAGTTACGTAATCAGGTTCGGTTAAATACGGGTTACTTAATCAGGTTCGGTTAAATACGGGTTACTAAATAAGGTTCGGTTAAAAACGGTTTGTATTCAGTCGGCTACCGAATGAAATTCGGAGGCACCGGCAGTCGGCTGAACACGACTAATTACGGGTTGAGTGCTGGTTCGTATTCACTACTGGTAAGAATACGTGGACTACTGGTTTGTATTCAGTTGGCTGCCGAATAAAATTCGGAGTCACCGGCAGTCGGCTGAACATGACTAATAATACGTTAAATACGGATTTGTATTTAGTCGGCTAAATACGGTTCGGGTTAATCAGGTTCGGTTAAATACAGTTTAGGTGAATACGTGTAGAATACTTCGGACACCAAGAGAATTCGGGAGCCTTGGCGTTCGGCTAACTACTTCGTAAATACTTCGGACACCAAGGGATTTCGGGAGCCTTGGCGTTCGGCTAACTACTTCGTAAATACTTCGGACACCAAGAGATTTCGGGAGCCTTGGCGTTCGGCTAACTACTTCGTAAATACTTCGGACACCAAGAGAATTCGGGAGCCTTGGCGTTCGGCTAACTACTTCGTAAATACTGCGGACACCAAGAGATTTCGGGAGCCTTGGCGTTCGGCTAACTACTTCGGACACCAAGAGATTTCGGGAGCCTTGGTGTTCGGCTAACTACTTCGGACACCAAGGGATTTCGGGAGCCTTGGCGTTCGGCTAACTACTTCGTAAATACTTCGGACACCAAGAGATTTCGGGAGCCTTGGCGTTCGGCTTACTACTTCGTAAATACTTCGGACACCAAGAGAATTCGGGAGCCTTGGCGTTCGGCTAACTACTTCGTAAATACTGCGGACACCAAGAGATTTCGGGAGCCTTGGCGTTCGGCTAACTACTTCGGACACCAAGAGATTTCGGGAGCCTTGGTGTTCGGCTAACTACTTCGGACACCAAGAGAATTCGGGAGCCTTGGCGTTCGGCTAAATACTTCGGACACCAAGAGAATTCGGGAGCCCTGGCGTTCGGCTAACTACTTCGTAAATATTTCGGACACCACGAGAATTCGGGAGCCGTGATGTTCGACTAACTACTAACTACGATCTACTTACTAACTAGCGAGAGTAAATACTGGGGTTGATGGCAATATCTACTCTGTTTGTTCTGAGCAAAACCTTGTCTATTTATTCAAAAATAAAATAAACTAAATGAGAATTATACGGTAAAAAGGTTATGTAGGTAAATAGTAAGGGTATTCATAGTTGTGAGTAAAATAATAAGGGTATTCAAGGTTATTATAATTTATGATGTTACTTATAATTTATAATGCTAGTATTAAATGTAAATGTAGGGTTAATTTGTAACGTCACGTTACAATCCACAACAAGAGGCAGTGAAATGTTTGTTTTGTGCATCTGCTCAAGTTATGTATCTAATTGTCCTTCGTTCTCAGCAGTGCCTGTACAACAAATATTCGACTTTGTTAAGGGCGTTCCTGCCTGTATTAATTGTTTAAAGAAAGGTCATTCTGTGACGAAATGTAAATCGTCAAAATGTCGAGTTTGTAGTCGCTCACATCACACTTTACTACACATATATGCTGTAAATAATGCACAACCAGTAAATGAAAGTAGTTCTGATCCTAATAGAGCTTCAACTTCGAGTGCTTCTGTTAATCATTCGTCTTCAAGCCAGGACAATGTTATATTGGCGACCGCATTGGTTAAAATTAGAAATAGATCTGGTCAATATGTTTTGGCTAGAGCGTTATTGGACTCCGGCTCACAAATTAACTTTGTAACTGAGGAACGATCTCAGCGACTACAACTCCAAAAAGAAGAAAGAAATCTCAGTTTACTTGGTATAGGTAGAACTAATTCTTCCGCCAAATTTAAGCTACAGGCAACAATAAGATCTCGAATGAATTCACATGAATTTTCTTCATAATTTTGGATTCTTCGATCGATCTCAAACTATCAACCAGATCATAAAATTTCGACACATGGTTGAAATTTGCCTTCTAATATAGAATTAGCTGATCCATATTTTAATAAACCTCAAAAAATAGATATGTTGATCGGCGCTGAGATTTTCTTTGAATTATTATGCGTTGGTCAAATTAAACAAAATCCTAACAGTCCAACAATCCAGAAAACACTTCTAGGATGGATTGTTTCGGGAAAATATAGGGAGCCAAAAAATACTGATACGAATGTATGCCATTTAAGTACACTTAAAGAAAACGAGGAAGATTCACTTGACTTAGTTGTCCGTAGATTCTGGGAGTTAGAAGAAATGCCTAAAGAGGTTAATATTGTTTCGTTAGAGCATCAAAAATGCGAGGAAAGTTTTTTGAATTCTATTCAACGACTACCCTCGGGAAGATTTAAAGTGGCTCTGCCTTTCAAGGCGAATCCTAATACTTTGGGTCTTTCTTTTGAAACAGCAAAAAGACGATTTCTATAATTAAAACGTCGACTGTCGAAAGAACCACAAATGAAAGAGATGTATTACTCCTTTATGAAGGAATACATTAACTTGGGACATATGTCTATTACAGACAACAAAATTCCCAATACGCCACATTATTTTATCCCGCATCAATGTGTATTACGTCCACAGAGCTCTACTACTAAATTAAGGGTAGTGTTTGATGCTTCTTGTAAAACGTCAACTCAAATTTCTCTTAATTATCTACTAATGATCGGTCCTACAATTCAAGAGGAATTATATTCTACGCTAATTCGTTTTCGAATGCATAAATACGCCATCACGGCTGACATTGAAAAAATTTACCGTCAAGTAATAATTGATGAGGCCGACAGAAATTTTCAATTAATATTATGGCGAGAAAGTCAAACAGAAAATATTGAAATTTATAAATTGAACACAGTGACTTATGGCACCTCATCTGCTCCGTTTCTGGCAATACGATGCCTTTCTTATTTGAGTGAATTGTTTGAAAAAACTTTACTTATCGGGTCTAAAGTAATAAAAACAGACTTCTACGTCGATGATTTGTTAACTGGCGCCGATTCAATAGAAGAGCTTGATGTAATTAGATCCCAAGTCACTGAAATACTTCAATCGGCAGGTTTTAATTTAACTAAATGGTTTTCAAATCATTTTGATCAAACCGATCACGCAATGATGGAGAAGTCTGTTCAAATAGATCCGGATCTCACGAAGACATTAGGCACTTATTGGCGTCCGAAGAGTGATGTATTTAAATACCACTTGGATGATTCATTTCTGAATTTAAGGGCAACAAAACGGACTATATTATCCGTTTCGGCAAGGCTATTTGACCCGCTCGGACTTTTGTGCCCATTGGTTATAAAAGCGAAGATTCTTCTGCAAGAACTATGGCTAATAAAGCTAGATTGGGATGAATCAATCCCTACACGTCTTGATACGTCTTGGTTGAATTTCAAGTCCAATTTATTGAAAATTGATACTTTAGAGATCCCGAGATATGTTCTAACCAATACTAGAACTAAATGTCAAATTCATGGGTTTTCCGATGCTTCGAAGCGCGCGTATGGCTATTGCATTTACATCCGGAGTAGAGCTTCTGCTAAAATTTCATGTCGATTGCTAACGGCTAAATCAAAAGTTGCTCCTCTGAAGACAAAGTCACTTCTCCGACTTGAATTGTGCGCAGCGCATTTACTGGCCAAGTTATGGTCGAAAATAAAACCTATGATTTCGTTCGAGATAGAAAGCATAACATTTTGGACGGATTCAGAAATAACATTGCACTGGATTCAAACTCATCCATCTACTCTAGCGACATTTGTGTCAAATCGAGTTTCAGAAATTCAGGATTTATCTACAAATATCACTTGGCGTCATGTTCCAACTAAAGAAAATCCTGCTGATATAGTTTCTAGAGGTTGTAATGTTGATAAGTTAGTTGATTCTATTTGGCTCGACGGCCCAAGATTTTTACTTAATGAAAGTGACAAGTGGCCCGTTAACAAACATTTTGAATTGTCAATCGAAGAAGAATCGCTTTAGAAAAGGAAAACTAACGTGTTTCTTGGTGTAGAGGAAAACGAAGACAACTATTTAGTAAAACTAATTGAAAAATATTCATCATATACTAAAATGATTCGAGTATTCACTTATGTTTTTCGTTTTCTCGATATTACTCGTGGAAATAAATGCCGCAATTTGGGTATACCTACAGCGAAAGAAATTAATTGGACTTTCCTTCAGCTTATTGAATTTTACCAAAAATTGGACTATACCGAAGAGCTGAGAAAGTTAAGTAAATCACAAGTTTTGCCTTCTAATTTACAGAAATTGAATCCATTTGTCCATCAATTTAAAGACGAACATCGTTCATTTTCACTACTTAGAGTCGGCGGGAGGTTGCTAAATGCGCCAATTGCATATGATGCAAAATTTAAGGTCTACCTTTTAGGAGATGTTCTCCTCCAATTCCGACCATTTTTGACAGATGATGGGTATTGTTAACCACTTTATTTGTACCAAATTTGGAAAATTTTACACTTATCGTTATTAAGATTTATATTGTGCCATGCCCACTTATCTAATCCCGCCTCCTTTTTGACTGATGTTGCATATTGGTAGCAAAGTTATTTGTTCTAAATTTGGAAACTTAAGCTGTTACCGCTTGGGCAATTTTATAACTTTTACCGTTCTTTAGATATAAATGAATCTGTTTTATGGCATGCCCACTTTTGTAATCCCGGCTTTTTTGTAGAGAGGTTGTGTATTGATAACCCAGCTGTGTGTACCAAATTTAGACAATTTTTCTCTTACTGTTCATTAGATGTAGAAAAATTTATTTTGTGCCACGCCCAATTCTGTAGTCCCACCCACATTTTGTCGGAAGTTGTGTATTGCTACCCAAGATGCTTGTTTCGAAACTTTGACTCTTGGCATTCTTAAGATATACAAAAATCTATAAGGTAGTTGTTTGGGAGGTGTCACGCCCACTTCTCCAGTCCCGCCCAAATGTTGTTAATTGTTAACAAAGATATTTCGTCCAAAGTTGGAAACTTGTTCTTGCCGATTTGTCTGCAATGTAGTAAGCCAATGTATAAGGGATGCAGATTTTGATGAGTAAAATACCTCCAAAAAGGTTGACCTGTAGTTTCTACACATAAATATTTTTTTTCATGATCTCTTTCATATCTTTAAATATATATATCTGGCAGTGAAAAAATGCCCTTTAAGTTTTTGTCTTTTTTTTAATTCATATTTTTATGATAAGTTTTTTATTTATCGTTTTATTTATATTAAAAAAAAGTTTTGTGAAGTAATGTACCTGTTTTGTTTAAACAAATAAAAATAATTTTTGGTTTCTTTATTTTTTGTAATTAAAAATGTAGTAGCTTCGTTTTCAAAAACAAATATTTATAAAAAAATATATTTTACTAATTTCCTTTTAGTAAAATTTAGAGGGGTAAAATTTACCACCACGTCATAAGGTACGTCCCAAAATTTCCCCTCCACAGTTAAAGGTTATATATAAAAAGCAGAAAGCGCTGTAATTTGGGCGTGCAAAAATTGTTGTCCTGTTTTAGAAACTTCATTGAAGTATTTTTCTTTCTAGGGGTTTTAACTTACAAAATTTTTTTTCGACCCACCTTAATGTAGCAACTATTCCGCAGCGTATATATTAACGTGAGAGTAACAAGGTTTTTCTTTTTTCTTTACCACAATTTTTATAATTTATTAAACAGGTTTTAAATTGCTGCATAGCACAATACATTTAAAGCGAACTAAAGACTTGGCCACTTCCAGTTCGTTATAACCTTGATTCATTTCATTTAACCTAAACTGAAAAATATGTTTCTTCAGTTCACTAGCAATTTGACAATTCAATTAAAAATACGTTCACGTGTTTTCATTTCAATATTATATTTGTAAATTTAGTGGAAGTTGGCGGAATACCCAAAAGGCAATAGTTGCGTGTTGTTTATTTTTTTTTTCTTTTCGTCCACTTTAAATGCCCGTTAAAGTTTAACGAATATTGAAAATGTTACTCACGATTCGTTGCTTTGAAATTAAATGGAACAAATTAATGAACGAACTCTTCAGTGAATCAATGAGTGAGGACTGAATTGTACGTTATTACTAGGGTAACCAAAAAAAAGCAGTTTTAAGCTCTTTAAAAAAGCACTTAAAAACATGAAAATTAAGCTGTTAAAATTAAAAAAAAGCAATTTAAATTTATTTTTTACTTTCCGCTTTATTCGTTTAATACGTTGTTACATTTTCGAAACGAAAACTATGTTTATTTGGAGTCAGCAAGTTCTTGTACATAGAAAAAGTTCTTCCTACGTCTACTGATGTTAAGGGAGCATATTTAAAATTGATTATTTGCTCTGAAGTATATTTTATACCATTGGACTCACAATTCCGCTTGCCTCCCAAAATATCCCCAATATCTTTAAGTACCGAAAATCCTTAATTTTTTAATAAAACTGATTTAAATTTTTTATTAATTTTGTCTCCTGTATCCCCTGGAACACCGGATATTTTTCTTACGGTGTCTATAACTATATTCACTTCCAATTTTGTTACAACTTCGTGTAAAAACCCAAAATTTGCAGAAATTAACAATATTTGGTTCCGCAAATCACTTTCATTCCAATCTTTACAGAGAAATTCTTAATAGCTAAAACTATATTAAAAAAAAAAAAAATAAATAAACGTTACTTTACCAAAAACAGAGAGCAGGTGAACTTGCAGACGTTACTTTATTCAAAAGCTATATTTAAAAAGAAACAAGACGTTACAAACTGTGATGGTAAAAAGACGTTGTATAAAGAGTATTATTGCGTGAAGTGACAGATCGTTAGAATACAGCTATGAAATTTTGAAGAGAAAAGAACTTAAACAATCAAATAATAAAATACGTTGATCAAAAGGCTTAATACTAAAAACTTTAACACATAAAAATTATATACAACACTATAAAAACTACGTTACAGTACACCTAAGACAAAGTAACATAAAAATTTAGTAAGAAAGTGTAGTCGGTCAAGTCCGACCTTGTGAAACCCAATACCACAGTATTTAAAACAAATTTTCGCGAGTGTTTGGCCATATGAAAATTTCATTTAAATCGCTTTAATAGTTTCTGATAGGCAATAATTGCCCCTATCTCCCTCGTGATCCTATTTTTCAAAAAAATCATACCTTACGTGTCCATATAAATATATATCTACATACTAGCTGGCCCGGCAAACGTTGTTTTGCCACATAACTTATTTTTTTTAAGATGTAACAGTGTCTGCTGGCCAAATTTTAGGAACAAATAATAGGCTATAGTTCTTTCCAGATGTAACATTATTTGCCTACCAAGTTTCAAGAAAATTAATTGATTAGTTAAGAAGATATAGGGAGGCGGAGCTTTTGCCGCTCTTGCCCTTTTTAATGCCCTGTCCTCTTTCCGATGTTACAGTGTATGCATGCCAAATTTTAAGAAAACCGGTTGATTAGTTAAGAAGATAGAGGGAGGGGGAGCCTTTACCCCTCCTGCTATATTTCATGCCCTAAATACTTACAACTATAGGCTATAGTTCTTTTCACCTGTAACATAATTTGCCTGCGAAATTTCAAAAAAATCGGTTCATTAGTTACGAAGATATAGGGAGGGGGAGATATTAGCCCTCTTGCCCTATTTCACACCCTATTCCCCAATATCTTTCAGATGTTACATGGTCTGCATGCCAAATTTCAAAAAAACCGGTTGATTAGTGTAGAAGATTGGGGAGTGGGGGCTTTTACCCATATACCCCCATACCTAACAAATACACATACAAAATTTCATAACAATCGGTCAAGCCAGTCGGAGGAGATCAAAATAGTTTTGGGCATTTTGTTGATATTTGTATGGGAATATAAATACATGTTTCGGAATGAATGGCTAACACTCATGAACCAATACACATTTGAAGACCGTTGATACATTAAAACCTTGGTATTGACGTCACCTTTCGCGTGAACTTTACAGAAACAAAATCGGTTCACGCATTTCAGAGAACATCAATTACTTACACAACGCAACTAATTTTTATATATAAAGATGTTTTAAATTTCATTAAAATTGGTTTGATAGTGGGCTTAAATACCCTATTGCGGAATGCAGCTTTAATAGAGGCTATATGAAATTATGGAGCGATCCGCCCTTGTTCCATTTAGAACCTATGTATGTACCAAATTTCATTAAATTAATTTCAAAATTGCGACCTTTACTTTGCGCACAGGGTTACGTGGACAGCCAGCCGGACGGACATCGTTAGATCGGCTCAGAAAGTGATTCTGAGTACTTAAGGACCAGTATTTTATGGTGTTACACACATCACCACAAATGCATAATACCCTCTCCACGCATACAGATGTAATATAAGTTGTTGGGATGATATTTTACAACGGAAATACAAAATATTGCCATAATATTGAACGATTTTTTTTAACCAGAGTTGTTACAGTACAAAAAAGGTTGATAATAATAACGATTTTTGCAAAAATTTATTGTATAATTTATTATCAATAAATTTTAATTAATTTTATGTTGTAAAAATTACTTTCTTCATAAAAATAATTTAATGAAAATTAAATTTGATGAACTTTAGCCTAATTGAAAAATATTGAAAATTTGGATTAAAAACCACAATATTAATTATTGTTAAAGCTAAGGCACGAGCTCTATGTTGCATTTGTCCTTCAAGTTGTGCTGAAAAAGGTCAACAAGAAAAAGAAAGACAAAAAATGAAAAACAAAAAAAAATTTACTTTGGACTTCAAGAAGAATTCTTGACAAAAGTACAAAAAAACAAAAGTAAGGAAAAAACATGTAAAACCAATTAAAATGGATAATAATTACGGAAAGCAAATTTCGATCTACCAAAGGTTATATACAATTTGGTTTAAGGATTGATGTTTGACTATTGACGTCAGCAGTCGTCGATGGCTGTGAGTGTTAAACGGCAAACCCCTCTGAAGAGATTGAGTGGTTTCAATCGAAACATGTAAGGGTAACCTGTCCGTAAAAAACGCCTGGGTTCGAGCCCAGCTTCAGTCAAGAATGAAAAATTATCAATAAATTTGATGAACTTTAGCCTAATTGAAAAATATTGAAAATTTGGATTAAAACCCATAAATAGTTCAACAAAATAACCACAATACTAATTATTAAAAATTATCTTTAAATGGCAAAATAAGAAACAAAAAAGTCGATATTCCAAAAATAACAAATAAAAAAGCCCTAACAAATATAGCTAATTTTCTTTGTTTTTTTATGATCGGAATTTGTGTTCAATCAAAGTCATTCTATCTTGTAAACCAAAAAATAAGCATTTGCTTTTCTTGGTTGCCCTAGTTATTACTGTTTAAATTAAATACACACCCATAACATTTCATATTTGGGGGATTGTGTGAAATATAAAAATATGTGAAAGCAAACAAATAAATAAAATAACGGAAACAATCGAACAAAAAAATTCAATACAATTGAATAAATATAGAAAAGGAAACACAATATTGAACAGTTGAATGTAAAAAAAAAAAAAAAATCGAATAAAGCACGACAAAGAGAAAGTAATCGCAACCGAACAACATGAAAACAATTTATTACAAATATTTATAAATTTTATTGAAAACGCTTGTTGCCCTTTTTGCAACACGATTGTAGCAGCAGCAAAACAAAAATGGGTATAAATTAATAGAAAAACTAAGTTAAACAAGTTACTTATGATTTATTTTATCTGTAATGGTATGAGTTAGTAAGTGTGTTCCTGAATCTGTTTATTTGCCTTAAAAGTACAATGGTATTTGGGTAACATTTTTGTATTTGTAGGAGTATTATTATTTCGGACAGATCTGTATTTGAAAAAGGTTAAAAGGCTATAAGTTTGGTTTATACATATTAACAACTTTGTTATTAAAATACTGTGGGACAAAAGATTTATTACAGTTAATAAGCTGTCGTAATGCTAGAAACACAACTGGGACGAAAGACGAAATTCGCCCGCTAAAAATTCGTCGTATAGACCACTATAATGACGAAAAATAACAGCTGTATAACCTGAGAAAGTTATTACAAAAGGTTGGTCCAACCACAATGCACGAACTTATTTGTCAGTCACACCTTAAGCCTAGTACTCTGTTCAAATTTGTGAAAAATGTTGAGCAACATTGATTATTCCACACGAAAATTTTGGCATTTATCAATGTTACCAATCTTGCGAGTTTGTACAATTTGACGTTTTTATTCCTTCAAAGTATGCTACACTGTTTCGTGTATGTAAACAAACGCCACATGTATTTTACTAAAATTATTTTTTTTAATTTTAAAAGATTTTGTTATTCGTGCTTAATTCCCAGTTTTTATTCTTGACAAAAACACTTGAAATTAATTGTTGATGGGATAAGCTATTCCTATGCATTTCACTGGTTGCTTGGGCAAGATCATCAGGATTTTAGAAAAACTAAAGATATTAAACCAAATAAAACTGTTAAACGTATAAGAATTATAGCAACAGTTCTACTTGTAACAATATCAAAGCTTCAACAAAACACATCAACAATAAACAACAGTGGGTTTATCTCATCTTACATTCCCCACTACAATTAGTTCAAAATTCTCTCAACATTAATTGTAGTTGTAAGTAGGTTAAGAAAAACAAAATAAAAACAACAACAACTTACAATAGATGTTGTCAATTAAGTGTTTTTTAGGCCGTGCACTTGCCTGTTTTATCAAAAAGTAATTGTAGTGGGGAATGTAAGATGAGATAAACCCACTGTTGTTTATTGTTGATGTGTTTTGTTTAAACTTTGATATTGTTACAAGTAGAACTGTTGCTATAATTCTTATACGTTTAACAGTTTTATTTGGTTTAATATCTTTAGTTTTTCTAAAATCTTTATGGATGAAGTTTCCTGATGATCTGGCCTAAGCAACCAGTGAAATGCGCATAGGAAGCTTATCCCATCAACAATGTTTTTGTCAAGAATAAAAACTGGGAATTAAGCACGAATAACAAAATCTTTTAAAATTAAAATTTTGTATTCCCAAATATTAAAATTACTTTTTGATTATTTATTTTTAATAAAAAATTTAATAAAAAAAGTAAATACGGATAAAAAACTGTTACCGATAGTGTTATTTTAATTTTTTATTTCTTTTTTAAATATTAAGTTCATACTTTTTTGCTTTTGCTTAAAATTCCACGTGGAATCAAGACAGCTTACATTATTTCGCAGTTGTAAAAAAAATGTTGCCAGAAACATTTCGGTACTTTTTCACAAAATAAACAGAGTACAACTCTATCAACATTTTTTCATAGATATTCCGCACAAGTTTTTTTCATATGTATTTTGACAGCATTTTACGTGAAATGTTGAACAGAGTACCAAACTTAATATGACATTTCTTTGATTCAATGTTTGACGAATTGGAGAGCTTCACAATTGACCAAAGCGTTAAGATTGTTGAATTCTTTAATGAAAATGGGGGTTCAAATCAAAATGCATTTCGTGCAGTTCATGATTTATTTGGTCAGCAAAATCGACTTAATGTGTCCACAATAGAGAAAATTGTGTGCACTCAAAAGAAAAATCAATCCGTCCGTACTTAAATAAATCCGAAGCGGTATTAATAGCGCTTGCTTCAAGAATTATAAAATTGTTTTAATCCGAATTCGTACTTAAAATAATCCGAAAATGACTACACTGTGTCTTCGTTTTTGACCCCATGACACTTTTTATCATGGTGATGTCAACCTTAACATCACTTGGCCTAAGTGTCATCAGGGTCAAAATGACATTATGTCATCAATGGGATGACACATCGGCATCATAGAAATGACGTTAAATATGTTTGTTGAATTACAACCTTTGTTTACATTAGAACTCTCAATAATAAAACACCAGCACCATGCCCTATATGGTTTTCGTAGTTTTAAAAATTTAATCTTTTTAACTAAATAATTTAAAAAAATAGAATATATGAATTTTTGCTTCTTATAATACATTGTAATCATAAAAATAATGTTAATAATATACAAAATGTGGCATCGAATTAATGTCACTATAGTCATAAAATAGATGACACGTTAAAAATGACAAAATTGTACGAAGACGTTAGTCATTGGATTAATGTTACTTTTTGCCATTTGTAGTAACATTGATGTCACATGTCTGATGTTAGGGCATCATCATCTATCAGGGTAAGATTGAATCAATCTCAAAATGCGCTTGATACAGGTATTATTAAGCTGATTTTATCCTGAATTCGTGCTTGAAAAAAACCAAAAACTAAATTAGAAAGAAAAAGTTATTATGATTTGTTTACTTACCCGTATTACACATTACATAATGATAAAACACCAACAATATGCCCGATATGGTTTTTACTTTAGAACTCTTATTTTTGAATACGACTCGTACTTAAACTAATCATGAAAAACTTGATTTATCCCAAGTGTTTATCTTTCTGTGTGCAAATTTCACAATTCGGGTTTGTAGGAAATGTGAAAACATCTGTTTGGTGCGGTTAATGGGCTGGCGGCGTCATCTGGCCGCAAATGAGGCTATCCCGAAATGATAACCGCCAGAAATAAAGGAAATAGACCTAGACGATATGTGATTCCAGCAGAATGGAGTCACTTGACATACAGCCAACGAAACGCGAGAAATTCAGTGGCCGTGTTACGTCGGGGCGATGTTAACTGACCGCCACTATCATGTGATTTGACACCGTTGGACTTCTTTCTTTGCGGATATTTAAAAGAAACAGTGTACGTCAATACGCCAAAAACAATTCAAGAGCTTAAGGATGAGATAATTCGGCACATTAACGACATTGAACCTCAATATGTCTGAGTCATTGAAAGTATGGACCATCGGACCATAAGCATCGTGCGTTTTCGTTGGGAAGTAAAATTAATATATGGAGAGTTCGCCGCGTATACCAAATTTCACCCGATGACATTTAATTTTCATACACACAAATGTCTTTTATTTTGGGCAGCGAAAAGTTATGGCCAAAAATTTGTCATTCGCCCCAGTTGTTTTCTTAACATAAAAGTGATTAAATATTTAGAAAAATAATTTTATGAAGAGAATAAAATAAAATCGACTAAACATTTGGTTCTCCCCAGGGCACATTTTCTGCTCATAAATCTGGAAATTTTTAACCAAATTTAAGCCGTTTACATTGCACTAAAATCATTTAAATTTGATTTGAAGCCAGTCGCTTTCATTAGTTATTAGTTATATACAGGTTATACAAACGTAGCTGTGGTTTAACCGAAAATCTTGGGAGGAAATATCTTTAAAATGCCGGGAAAGGGAAGCATTAAGCGGTCTATACACGGTCAAGAGTTCTCATCGAGCACTGTAGGATATAAAATTAAAAAATTAGATATGACCGCGAGTATTACGTCAAGCACATTTAAACGACCGTGTATAGACCCCTTTACGTTCATTCGGTCACCGTATGGTTAGACTCAATGATAGATACTCCCGTTAATATATACATATTTCTTTTAGCAAGAATGTCGATCAAAAGAAATATCAATTTAATTCGTTATTCTTCTCTCATCCTACACCCTTGTGTGGAATAACTTGACATAACATTTTTATTAGTTTCCCAACAAAACTTTTTTTTGTTGAAAACGTTTTCAAAATGTTTTTAAAAATTTTAAATTTTTCCACTGTGTCGGAATATTACTGGTAAGAAACTAACAAACAACAGCAACAAACTGAGAATTAAACGGTAAACAAACAAAAAAAAAAATTAAAATTGTTCCCTGATGTCATTTCCGTACATGCAGCAAGTGTGAGCAACGAAACAACGAAAATTAAACTGAGTTCGAAACAAAACTAATGAGTTTTAATTAAAGTTTCTGCAATGAATGTGAGAAACAGAAAAAAGCACTCACAGCTTCCATACAAATGCAGGAAAAAGTAAATACACTGTAAAATAAAAAATCTAGCTTCTCAAGTACTAGTTACTTACCTTCAAAGCTTTCAAATAAAACTTGAAACAAGTACGAAATTATAGTCGGTCAAGTCCGACCATTTAATTCCCTACACCATAGTATAGAAAGAAAAATTTTCGAGAGTGTACCCTATTTGGGACCCAGGAACATTTATGACCCGCCACAATAAAAAAGTTCTTTGTGCAAATTCATTGAGATATATTCATCTTTATGCGATCTTTCTTATTGCCTTTAAGTGTTTTTAGGAAGTAGTGCTGGGATACTATCGATATTTTCCACTATCGATATTTATCGATAGTTCAGATTTCACTATCGATATATCGATATTACTATCGACTGAATGTTTGTACTTCTGCAGGAAAACTTTAATTATTTTTTTATAAGGCTACAGTCCGTTGTTTTCATCACTTTATTGAATGTATGAGACGTATGTATATACGCACGTTATTTAAGATGGCAGTTTTTTAAAAACTGATAAGTACCTTTCTGAAGGAACCGAAGTAACAGGGACTAAAAGATATTCCATTGCAACTTTAAAAATTTTTCTTAATTTTAAGCCCAAAAAGGTAATCAATCTAGCGGACTTATCCTCCAATGGACGTTCATTGTTTTGTCCTATGCTTGCAATTGCATTTGGATTAGCATTTTTTTTTACAACATTACAAAAATATTTGACATTTCAGTATCTACATATATAAACGTGTACAAATTTCGACTTAAAGGCATTTAATAAGCAGTAAAAAGCACTGCTAAGCAATCCATACCACTTGCCATTCTTGTTTGTATTCATTGCTGTAATTCAGCGCGAATTAATAATAGCAAGTGAAAATTTGCGGCAAAAAACTGTGTGTGTAAAGCTGCTGTTAGATGTCTTCATATCTGTATTTAAAATACTAAAAATATCGATATTTATATTTTTCCTATCGATATTTTCGACATTTTCAGACAATCGATAATATCGATAGTCTATTGATAGTTTCCCAGCACTATTAGGAAGGGGATTTATATGGAGTTCATGGTTAATTCGGGACCTACCAACCAGTGTTGCCAAAACTTGGTGACCAAAAATGGCTAAATTAACGGGGAAAAATGGCTACAAAACAGATTTATTAAATAGAAATACATTAAAATTTAATAACAAAACATAAATAATTCATTAAACATTTTTTACAATAAAATTGTAAGTTAAGATCAATTTGTTACATAAGAATAAACGTAAATTAATATTTTAGCATTTTAAAATCATCGATAAGTTCGATGTCGTTATTGTTCATCTCATAGAAATAACTCACTATTAGTTTTAAATATTTTTAAGTAAAATCATAATCATGACAACATTTACCCAACCTTTTGAGTCTAAATCTATAACAAAAAACCAGTAACAAAGTATAGTCGGTCAAACCCGACTAAATGATACCCTGCACCACTTTAAAACCTATGTACCAAATTATCTTCAAAATTACGACATGTAATTTGCGCACATGGTTTACATGGACAGCCAGCCAGTTTGTTTTTTTGGTTTAACAACATTACCATGTTAAACATATTAACAAGTTATAACAAAATAAATTAAATAATTCCTTCTTTATTTAATTTTCGGTCCATCTTGATGAAAAAATTATGTTTATTTTATAAAATTTCTGACTCCAGTATTGCCGTAGTGGCGATTTCATAATATTACTGAGAAAATATTTTCATTAACAATTTTGTTTTTCAAAATGCTTAAAATTTATGATAAAATAACCATTGATATGGGTTGTTGTATAGTTGTCCTCTTTTGTACGTGTTATTTAAAAAAAAAAAAACACAGAAAATCCGCTATAAACATAACTTTTATATTACTAAGTACTAGTAAATTGATACAAAAGTCATCCATGGTAACACTGTTTCTTCATTTGTCATTTTACTTGCTGCAAGTGACCACAATTTACTTGCAAGTTGGGCTGCAAGTACGAAAAATGTAAAAATGTGTGAGTGTATTGAGTTTTTCGAACTTGCACTTGCAAGTGTAAACCCTAGGTAAAGATTCAAAGGTACATTAGGGGTATAATAGTGTTATATGGAAATCCTTTGAAGCAAGATTTCGATACGACAGAAAATTGAGCCAAAAAATTATGGGTGTGGAATGGGGGTAAATGGCTACTCATCGGGGAGAAAGCTAGGGGAACACGATACAAAAACTTAAAAAATGCTTCACAACTGTCCCTGAGTCGCTCCTAGAGGGGTAAAATGTAGGACTGACTCCCACTAATATTTTCCCCCCTACATTTTTTATTAACATACTAACCACGTATCTGTGTCCTCAAGGGGGCTCCCATACTAAATATTATTTTTTATAAAATTTCCCGCCCCCGCCGTAACTTACCCCAGAGTGCCCCTAGAGGACTCAAGTATATGACGGACCCCCAATATTTTTGCTACCCGAGCATTTTTTCGAAAATGGGGGAGTTGCACAACATATGTTCGCATAACTCAAAAACGCTTTAGCTTATTGAAAAAACTAAAGAAAACCGAGTTTTGAGTTATGCGAACATATGTTGTTCAACGCCGCCATTTTCGAAAAATGTTAATTTTACTTTTAAGAAAATAAAAATTATTATTTGAAAAGAAAAACGGCAAAAAAAATGTATGGCTAAACATGCTGAAAAATGGCTAATGGCTAAACTAATTTTTTAATGGCTAAACAAGGTGAAAAATGGCTAAATCTAGCCACTTAATGCCTAAATTGGCAATACTGCTACCAGCACAACATTTTGTCATGACATAGCGCCTATCGCAGAACTTATTTTCGCTTAATTGTATATCGATACGAACATTTTTAATAAGAAAATTATAGAATTAAAAGCTATTTTCGGGAGAAGTATTTGAATGGGGCAAATATGGACCGATTTCAATAAAAATTCTTAGGATGACTTGATTTGCAGTTAAATAAGTTTGAACCCAATTTAATCTTAATACCAAAATAAAAAGATGGTTAATGGGCGCAAAGATACTATTTCGGAAAGAAGCTTGTATGGGGGCAATGTGAAATTTTGGACGGACTCTCACAATGTTTCATAGGCTTGGTCCTTCTGACCCTTAGAAGTAATGTTCCAACTTTCATCAAATTATCTGCAAAACTTGTCACAAGATTTACATGGACAGCTAGCTAGACTGCCAGGCAGGCTGACGGAATAACGTCGGTAGAATGATTTAAAAAGTGATTCTCAGTCGATCGGTATACTAAAAGGTGGGTCTTAGTCCAATTCTTTAAGGTGAAACAAACATCAGCATAAACATCAGCACAAACACATAATACCCTCACCACTAATGTAGTGTGGGTATAACATATTAAATAGAAGTTTTAACTAAATTATTCCATTACAAAAAGTTTAATTGAACAAAAATTTTGAATTCATTCAATTATCAGTATATAAAAGGACGGAAAAATAAAGTTCCTACACAAGTTCAACATTTAAGAAGTTTTATGTTAATTTTATTTTATAACTTATTTTTTGCCTTAAAGTTCCCCTGCAGTTCTGAGAATATTTTTAAACTGTGTGGCCTTTTAGACGATATCGAAAAATCTTTGGATGAAGTTTCCTGACGATCTGGCCTAAGCAACTAGTGAAATGCGCATAGGAATAGCTATTCCCATCAACAACAACTTTCAGTTTATCAATAGTATGAAATGGGAAATTAGCACATTTAAACGAAAACTTGTTAATTAATTTTTTGAATCCCAATAAAACTTTGATAGATATCAAACTTAGTTTATACTCTATGGAATAAGGAAGAAGCGAATTTCTTACTAAATTTTATTTTTAGTAATAAACTAATTAATTGGAATTATGAAAATATTAGTGGACCGTAAAAAGATCTAAAAAAGCTCAGTTGTATATTAATAATTTTACACACACTTCAATGCTAAACATCAGGGTTAGCAAAGTTGGTATAATTTTACTTTGTCATTCTACTTATTTTTCAAAAGTACACTGTTGCACCGGTTTGACTCTTAACGTTGTATAATGACGTAATCCTAATATGCTTTAAAAAAGATATTGCATTATCGCGAATAAGCTAGACTCATCAAGTATTAAATAATTGAACAATGAGAAAAAGTGTTTTGAAAATAATCAAATGAATTATGAATTAAAATGGTTGGGGAGATTTTTTCCCTTCTACCAATTTTCCTATTTAAATTAAATTGTAAAAATATTGAAAGGGAAAAAACTCCCGGTAACTTTTTACCCATAACTGGGTTGCGAAATGTTATGCAGGAAGTGGCTGAAATCACCCATATTATTTACAATTTCGTTGTTGTTGTTGTAGCAACACGACATCGAGACAGGTGTTGCTGAGTTGATTATTCTTGGTCGTGACTCCTTGGACTCCGAGTCGTTCCGGTGTATAGAACCGATTTTAGTGGAAACGATACTTTTTGGTAGTTAGTTTTACTTATCGTGTGAAACGTAAGTACAGTTAAATGTCACAGAGCTTTAAGCAGTATATTTATACCGCAGCTATGGCTATAGATATCTGACTATTTTTGCAATTTTAGTGATATAGACACATTTCGCAAACTACCAATTTTGTATATACGAATTTAACCGGGACATGCTTGCTACATTTTTACAATAAGGCTCAAAATAATACCAAGTTTGTACGGTTTTAAATTTTATTTATTTTCAACACAAATCCGCTGTTATATTTTTTAGCAAACGTTGCCAAGTCATTAATAGTGAGGTTGGAGTCACCCATTGTCGGTGCAATAACTTTTCTATTTTTAAAATTTTGCAAAAAATAATTAAAAAATTGGGAAACGTTTTACCATTTTTTTTTAATCTTAAGGGCAGATGTTGCATTTCATTTGACATTTCTCAATTTCAGACTAACTCAATTGGAACCATGGAAAGATACACAATCGAGCAACGCGTTAAAGTTATTCAGGCTTATTATGAAAATGTGCAATCAAAATCAAATGGGCGATTCTATTCTAGACAACTTTTAACATCAATTTTCAAATCACACTATTTGACACTTTTTTGATGCCAATTTAAAGTAAAATATCTATACTTTATAATAATATAATTTTTTTACAACTAAGCTTAAATATAAATTTCTTGTGCACTTCGAAGCATTAAGATTCATAGATTTGGAGCGAACAGAATATTCATTGCATGTTGCACCCGTCATGGCTTAAAGACAAAATTTTTTATTATTGGATTATATTTCTCTACGATGTTTGATTTAATAATCATCGTCTGATATTAGGCTGTTGCAAAAGTACAAAAAACAAATACTTAAACACATTCCCTTTTTTTCGTGTATTTGTTTTATTGTACCTTCTCTTTAGAGCTGCCATCGGCAACCTATACTATTACATTTTGCGATTATATGCGTTGTATGAATTTTACATATGTGTTGTTAATGTTGTTAAATTCTCTGCAATGTGTGTGCACATGTACGTAATTAAAGAGCATACAAGAGAATAAAAGAGAAAACGCGGCGCCCTGATTTTGCCGATGGCTGCTTTAGAGAGACAATTGCTGTTCTCTTTTATAAGAAACAAACATTGTGTTTATTGTTTTTGAAAAAAATAAATAAAGCAAGTCTTAAGCATGGTAAGAAGTAAGCAAAATAAAAACAAGAACATGCACATGTTTGGACTTAAGACAAGAAGTTCTTAAACCATTTACTAAAATACTTGAGTATTTTTGTAAGTTTTATTTTGTTTGTATGAAATTTCGCTTTTGTTTAATTTGATGTTATGATCAAATTATCAACATAGCAATAGTTATATAGGTATACCTAGATACGTATGTACATACATATGTATATTCCATAAAATTAACTGCTAAATTAATGCTAAAAATAAAAACCAAGAGAATTTCCGTAAAAATATTTACCTACATATCGTCATTTAAATTTACAAAAGCCATAAGTTGCGTTGGAAAAATTTTACAGGAGAAGACAAAGACTTAAATCAAAACTAGAAAAATTTTAACAATACAATTGTTTCAAATATACTGTATTAAAACTATAAAAATTACCAAAAGAGACAAAATATAAATAACGGTAACACAAAGTAATAGTTTTTATTTTAATAATTAGTAATAATCTGCAAATAAGACAAATTAAAAAGCAATAACCATTGCTTGCATTTAATGCTTAAAATACCCACATTGTAAAATAAGAATCTTGCAAAGTACTTACAGAACATTAGCAAAAAAAATGTTTACTGTAATTTATTTATAGTGAGTAAAGGCCTAGTTAGGCGAACGTTGTTGTACCCGTAATGTACCGCACCGTACTGTAAGCACGTTGGTGCACTTATAGAACATTTAAAAACGTGGTTTATGTTTTTTCTATACATAAACAAAAAACAATAGTATACATAAAGCAAATCACACAGTGATGGTAATAAAAAATGTTTTAAAAAGTACCAAGTGATTTAAATGGTATTAAAAAAGTATTTTGTGTATGTAAAAAACGTTAATAGTTTAATGTTTATATTATAGGTTTTCAATAAACAAATTTGTATTTTAGCATATATATTATAACCAGGGCAAGGGACTTCATGCAAATGCATGTTTGTTGTCGGTACTCTGAGACCCACCTAAAGTTAATATCTTTGCGAATCACAATATTTCCAGTAAAATGGCATCAATTTGTTAGTGCATATTTTTGCATATTTTGCTTTAAATGCATGTTTTTGCATATTTTGATATAAATGCATATTTTTCGTCATATTTTGTTATAAATTCACATTTTTCGTCATATTTTATAATATTTATAAAAAAAATGGCTCTTTTCTTAGTTTTTTGTTTAGAAATATCTTTCTGTTCAAGGCGAATTCATTATAAGGTGTAGTCAGTGAATCAGCTGGTTATAGTTGTTTCAGCCCTGAATCTGTCAAACAGTCAAAATAGTATGGGAAAATCTGCTAACTTCGACATTTTCAAGGAGCAAAAACAACATGTTGGTGTTTGGTACTGAATTACCTACATTTTATTATAAATTCACCTTGTTTCTTTTACTTTTAAAAAGTAGCACATACAAAAATTATACAATTTGTATAATTGTGCACATAATTGTAGAAGTAACAATAAAACAGTTTTTGACATTTCATTTTGTTCGCGGTTTTTTTTACTTGAAGAAACGGCAAATAAAAATAATGTTCGGCGAAGAAAAAATAGAACTCAACATAATATTTTTGATTTACGGTGTAAGAAGTATGACCTAAAATCCAAAAAGTATTAATAAAAAAAAATTGTATCTAAGGAAAAAAATGCCAAAAGAAAAAATATCAAAAAATAATCTTTTAAATAAGTGTGTTTTTGAGTCTTCAAAATAGAGGGGAAAGTACTTTTTTGCAAAGTTTACAAAAAGGTGTTTCATTTAAAAATTTCAAGTAAATCAGCACCTTCAAAGCCAGAAACACAAAGATTTATGATTTATGAAAACGTTTCGCAAACTTTAATTTCAAGAAAATCAACTTTTGGGGATAAGACTAGCAAATTTAGTTTTGAATTGTATAATGCTCTGGTGTCTGCAGATATGCCTCTATATTAGCTAATCAACCAAAATTATAGAATTTTTTTAAACAAATATAACAATGAAACCATTCCTACGGAAACAACCCTTATAAAAACTTATATCGCCAAGTTGTACACTATACAACTATGTGACATTGTTGAAAGAATTAAGTGACATAACTTGTGGCTGTCTATTGACGAAGCAATGGACACTGAAGGACGTTTCGTTGTCTACGTAATTGGGATCTTGAATGCAGAAGAAGAACAGAGTAAACACAAATTTTTTTTTAATATTGTAAAGTTTGAAAAGGTGGATCATGCTTCAATAGCTCGAACTTTCAAAGATTCAATTTCTCTTTTAGAATCCTTTAATAAAAATAAAATTTTGCTCTACTTGACCTTTTTTTAAGATATCTTACTCAAAAATGTTACATGTCACATGCTAAGCTCATGCCATGCATGAAAGATTTTAAAGTCTCCTTTGCGTTTCAAGATGGGGTACCTGGTTGCAGGCAGTTGAGTATTATGCCAAAAATTTTGAAGAATTTAAAGATGTGGTAAATAATTTTAACGAAAATAATGCAGTCGCGATAAAAAAGTGAACAATATTTTAAATGTACCTAATATAAAGGCTCAATTAGAATTTATACACTCAAACAATGGGTTTCTAGTCGAGACAATAACCGAACTTCAATGGTTTAAATCATTAAAATAAGAAAAGTAGAAGGTCAAATCGGCGAAAAAATAAAAGCCAAAATTTATGCAGTTTTAAAAAAGAATGCCGGATTTAAAAAAGTTAAAGAAATTGGTAATATTTTTAATTTACCTTTCAGTAAAGAAAAAATTGTAGACAAAGAATATTCTACAAAGGAGTTGACCACTTTTAAATATCCACCTATTACATCCGTTGATGTCGAACGAACACTTTCAATGCTTAAAACTGTTTTAAGTTAAGACCAAATAGAATGAGTTTTACATTTGATAACTTAAAAAAAAAACTTATTTATTTATATATGTAAATATATCTTTATCTACTACTACTTTTTAAACTATGTTTTAAGTTTTTAAAACTGAATAAAATGTATTTATGTTTTTTTTTTTTGTTAAATATGGTTAAATAAATATATTTTTAATGCATATTTCTTACTTTTATTTTTGCATATTTTACGATTTTTAGTGCATGTTTTATGCGCATATTTTGCGATTTTAAGTGCATGAACTTCCTTGCCCTGATTATAACAAAAGATATATTGTATTGTGGTGTATGCACCAAAAAAGGTTTTGCTACCATTTAAAGCCTTTAATTCTTTTCACATTTCCATTGTATGTGTATATGCATTTGTTTATATGTATTGTACATCTAAACATAAATATATTTGTTTATATGGAAATATGTTGTATATTAAGTTGTTTTGTCTCGATTCCATAGCTTAACTGAAAAAAGTACCAAAAACGAGCAAAAATACCCGCATTCAATTTAGCATACAAGCAGCCCATCACTGCTTTACAACTGTCACGTAACAACGGCATACAAATCTGTTTAATACAGATCGAGACGTTCCGTCAACGTGACATTTAAATTCAGTAAGCATTTGCATTGTTTGCAAATGACAAAACGGACCAGACGTTCCATTAGGGGACGTGAACGTTCGGCTAACTCTGCCTTAAGAATGAGTAAATACAAGAACTCTGAGCGTATAAAGAGAATAATTTCTTTTATTTGTTTTTTTTTGTTTTGAATTTATTTGCTTTGATTCCCTTTTGTACTTAGCTTTACTCTGAGAATTTTTAAAAAAGCAAATGTTTTTGAATTTAAATGTACTTAGTGCAAAAGCCTATCTGATATCTCATATTTCACAATAAAAAAGAACAAGTTAGAGTGCTATATTCGGCTGTGCCGAATCTTTGATACCCTCCATCGACAGTTCGAATGTTTAAGGAGTAATATCTGTATGATGTTATTATTATCTTAAACTGTGACGATTTGTTATTAATTATGGATTTAGGCGACTAAACTATTTTCCGGTAGTAGGGTTTATATGGGGCCTAGGGTAAATTATGAACCGATCTTCACGAAATTTCACAGTCTTTTTCCCAGTTCTATAAAACTTTGATGTACCAAATTTTGTTATGATAGCGTTATTTTTACGGATTTAGGCGTACTAAACTGTTTTCCGGGAGTAGGGTTTATATGGGGCCCAGGGTAAATTATGAACCGATCTTCACGAAATTACACAGTTTTATTTCTTGTCCTATAAAACTTTGATGTACCAAATTTTGTTATGATAGCATTATTTTTTACGGATTTAGGCGTACTAAACTGTTTTCCGGGAGTAGGGTTTATATGGGGCCCAGGGTAAGTTATGGACCGATCTTCACGAAATAACACTATTTTATTTCTTGTCCAATAAAACTTTGATGTACCAAATTTTGTTATGATAGCATCATTTTTTACGTTTATAGGCGTACTAAGTTGTTTTCCGGGAGTAAAGTTTATATGGGGCCTATGGTAAATTATGAACCGATCTTCACGAAATTTCAAAGATTTATTTTTAGTTCTATAAAACTTTGATGTACCAAATTTCGTTATGATAGCATTATTTTTTACGTTTTTAGGCGTACTAAGTTGTTTTCCGGAAGTAGGTTTTATATGGGTCCTATGGTAAATTATGCACCGATCTTCACGAAACTTAACAGTTTAATTTCTAGTCCTATGTAACTGTGACTTGCCAAAATTTGTAATAATAGCGTTGTTAGTTAGGGTTTTAGGCTTAATATACTGTTTTCCGGGAGTAGGGCTTATATGGAGCCTAGGGTAAATTATGGACGGATCTTCACGAAATTTCACAGCGTGATTTCCAGTTGAATAAAACGAATTGTTGCGAAATCTTATATCATTCTGTGCATTTTTCCACCATTTATGTTAGTTTTTGTAACAAAATTATCAATTTTTTTTAGGTGATGGTTCCACATTTTGATTCATAGCTCAGATCCTATTGAACCGATTTTGCTGAATTTCAATCCCAAACTGCTTAGGATAACTACAAGCAATTTGACACCAAGTTTGTTGATTTCTTTTAAGTTTTTCGAAAGTGAGCGTGTTTTCAACAGACGGACAGACGGACAGACAGACGGACATGGCTAAATCGACTTAAAATTACTCAAGGATTCAGAATATATATACTTTATAGGGTCAAATTTTAGCAAACCGGGTCGATAGAAGATGTGAAAACACCAGTGCATGCTCGTACAGCTCGTACTGCAGAAAATTTTGCTGCTGTTCGCGATAGTGTGGCTGAAGAGCCGCCCGCCTCAACTCTTCGTCGTGCACAACAATTGCGCTTCTCACGCTCGTCGTTGATGAACATTATGCCCAAAGACTTGAATTTACACGCTTACAAGTGCAATTGACTCAAGAACTAAAGCCTCTTGGCCATTCAAAAAGTCGTCAATGATCAGAATTGTAGCAAGAAATGCCAACAGTGGATCACAAATTTTCAAAGAAAATCATCTTGAGTGATAAGGGACATTTTCACCCCAGTGGATTAGTCAATAAGCAGAATTTCCTCATTTGGGCGAATGATAACGTAAGAGTGACTGTCGAAAAACCATTGAACCCACAAACAGTAACTGTTTGGTGCGATTTATGGGCTGGCGGCATCATCGGGCCGTATTTTTTCTAAAATGAGGCCGGTCAAGCAGTTACTGTGAATGGTGATCGCTATCGTGAGATGATAACGAACTTTTAATGGCCCGAATTGGAAGATATGGATTTGGACGACATGTGTTTCAACAGGACAGTGCTAAGCCTTTATATCTGTGGCATTTTTACAAACATCCCAGCAAAAAATGTTTAGGTTTCTGGAAGCACGAAAACTACATTAGCGCTGGCTATTACACATTACTAAGAAGCAGCAGAGAAGTGAATACCTTTAAGGTGAATTTATAGTTTAATGGTTGAATAACTTCGCAATATCCCTTATAAGTAGGCAGGTTGTAAGTAAATAAATTAAATCATTATTTTAAAGAAAAAATGCACGAACTTTAAGTGGTCTTTTATTCCTTTACATGGAAGCAGGTTGTATTGCAATGATTTTAAAATTTGTTTACGATCATTCCCGAATAATAACCGAACATAGAAATACAGCTTTTTTATAACGCAAACAGGCATCAAATTGTTTTTTTTAGTAGAGGGGAAAAAAGTAGTGCTTCCAATAAGCTTTTCGCCAAAAAATCAATCATGCCTCTTGTAAGCAGGCTTGTAAGGGGATATTGTGCTTCTTTTATTTACAAAACTGCTAGCCTGTATGCACTATTTTATACTGGGATCTAAAGTCGAGATAAGATAGCAAAAAACTTTAAAAAAAACTCGGTGAAAAAAACCATTTTTGTCAAATAATAAAATAAACCAAAATTAAAGAAAAATTTCGTTTGTAATACGAAATTTAAATAACGTAAGAAAATAGTTTTTTTGAATTTAAATTCATATAATTTACAACATTTTTTCAACTTTTTAAATGTTACTTAAGATGTTTTGCAAAAATGCCACAGATATGTGATTTGTTTTACCGAAATATTGTTTAACGTGAGAATTTTGTTGATTTAAATAAAATTTGTTGATACTAACAAATCTTTCATTATAGTAAAAACTTTATCATTTCGTAATGCTCCATAAGCACCAAATCAAATCTGGAGTAAAACGTATTCATTGTCATAAAATCATAAAATAAAATCAAACTTTACCAAAATAGAAAAACTAACTGATACTTTTATAAACACAACAGAAAATAACTTCAATTAAAAAACATCGCCCAATTATACAAAAAGATGACACGTCCTCATTATGTCTATACAAATATAAACAATATAAAACAAACCCAATAAAGAAGAGAAGGAGAAAGAAAGACCGGCAAAATTGGTCATATAATTTAGGCATCTTTTTAACAGGAAACGGAAATTGACTTCATCGAACCTTGTTTATATTATTATATTGTTTTTTTTTTTTTTTTTTTGTTTTACTATTTGTGCTGCTGCTAAATAGTTGTTGTTTTTTTTGTCGTTATTCCTTTCAACTAAATTAAAATGTATTTTGCTGATTACACTTGGGCCTAGAAATCTCTGAAACTTTAAGAAAGAAAAGTGGAAAGGGAAAACACATTAATGTCATTTTCTGTTTAGTTTTCAATTTGTTGTTCATTTCTCTTTTCTTTTCTGCGTTGGTTTATATCATATCACTTATTTTATATTACTTTTTTTCTTAAGCTAAAACAAAAATGTAACTAAAATATGAAGAAAAGGCCCAATTTTCATTTTATAATTTTATACAATTTCTAGGCGACAGGTGAAATTTTTCACATCTAAAAATACGTTTTAATTTTTTTTCCTTGTTCCTTCTGTTTTTGCTTCTTTTACTCAATTTGCTTAAAACTTTTTATTTTATTTAAAGAAATGACAAAAAGGTTAGTCCTTAACCATTCAACGTTTTATTAACGCTGCCTTTAGCGGTTACACGTTTTACAAGGGAGTAATATGATCTCAGCACCGGCAGCATTTAGAAGTGTTTTTTTGCCTCCGCATTGGCATTTGTAGTAAAACAAAAAAACAACAACAAAGACTTTTTCGTTGTTTAATTTTTTTAGATCAATTTACTAATAACCATAATAAGTGATAGACAGGGAAACCGAAAATATGCTCGGGGCAAAGTAAACAGGCAAAAAATGATGCAAAAGTTCAAATATACAAAAATATCCAATAACAAATCAGTTCTAAAATTCAAAAAAACTTTTAAACGGATAAATAATGGGTGATTTTTTAGCTATTATCTTTTTGGCAACACTGGTTTAAAAAGCTGACTCACGTTTCGTGTTTTGTTTCACTGTCAAACATCTTCAGTTTGGTCTTTAATTTAACTATGAATCGTATTACAAACGAACAACGCTTGCAAATTATTGAATTTTATTATCAAAATGCGTGCTCTGTTAAGAAAGTTAATCGCGCGATTCTTCCATTTTATGGTCAGCTTAATCGACCCACTGAAGCGGCTATTCGGGCTATTGGAGTGAAGATCAGCCAGAATCATTGCAAGAGCTGCCAATGCATTCAGAAAAAATCACAATGTGGTGCCGTTCATTGGACCGTACTTCTTCAAAGATGATGCGAATCGTAACGTTACTGTGAAAAAGATGATGCGAATCGTAACGTAACTGTGAAAAAGATGATGCGAATCGTAACGTAGCTGTGAATAATGAGCGCTACCGTGAGATGATATCCAACTTTTTTTTGCCCAAAATGCAAGAGCTTGACTTGCATGACATGTGGTTTCAACAAGACGGTGCCACATGCCACACAGCACGCTTAAGAATGGACTTATTGAGAGGCGAGTTCGGTGAACATTTTATTTTACGTTCGGGACCGGTCAATTGGCCGCCTAGATCGTGCGATTAAACGTCTTTAGACTATTTTTTGTGCGGCTATGTTAAAGCTCATGTCTATACACACATGCCCGCTAGAATTGACGCATTGGAAGATAACCTTGAAGCATTAATTCATGAGATACCGGCCGAAATGTTGGAAAGAGTATGCCATAATTGGACTAAGCGGATGGACCATTTGAGGCGCAGTCACGGTCAGCATTTGCATGAAATATTCTTCAAACCATTAAATTATATAGACCGTACTATCGATTCAAATAAAGATTTCATGCATTATTCTGAATTTTATGTGTTTTTTTTAACTTTCCTATAGCTCTTAAAAAATCACCCATTATATTGTTTCTGCTCTCATTGTTCCGAAAAAGAAAAACATGCATTTGCATATTTACGGTTTCCCTGATGATAGATTTGGTAGCAGAGACTGGGTTAAGAATTAAAAGTACTTGCACAATTGATCCTGAATGTTGTTTTGACATTGACGTTGGGGAATAATTAAATGTCAAAGTATTGTATTTAAAACAAGAAACAAATATTGAATAATAAAAAATAATCAAGAACTTTAAAAAACCCCATTTTTCGAATTTTTAATTAAGCAATTATTTCCTGAAAAAAATATGGGATTAACCTCATAAAATTTTTAAAATACCCTTAAAAAATTTAACACTGTACCTAGAACTTTCTCAAGAAAAAAACTAAAAACAATTGATTTCTTAACTGCCTGTTCATCTATTTTCGAACGAACACTTCGATCGCACCAACAATGCATGTAAGTATGGTTGCCCGCTATAGACTCTGAAACCATCCAGCTGATGTGCTTCATGCCGCCTTTTTTAAAAGACAATTTTATTAAGATGGTTTAAGAGTATAAATTTTTCGAATATAAGATCTGCCTCTGCGAAACAACTTAGCCCATTTAAATAAAATTTAAAATATAAAAAGTTCTTAATATATTGCTACGTAACTGCCTTTCAATAACGGTTTCGGTTTATTTCTGTTATAATAAACCGATTCGAGTTCGTTGATTGCAATTCAAATAAAATATATAAAACACAACACTTTAAACACTGTTTACAATTTACACAACTTTATTTAGAACTTAGTCACTTCAACAATTGCAATTTATTAGTGCGACCTCTATTAATGATCTGCCCACTTAAACATGTCAAGTAAAATTCATTTAGCAACGTCATTTCGCAAGTATTTATAATCAATAACATTTATCTAGAAAGCTCCAGAATGTTTCCGGTATGTTCGAGCTTTTACTATTTGATGTTAACGACTTACACATTGGTTATGTTATGAATTTTAAACTTAACATCTACTATGTTCTTTCTAACACCATCTATTGTTGCATAGACGCATCAATATAGCTTTTCTAGCGGACTTTTTAACACTAAATTACTTTTATCTAGATCATTCTGCACATTGGGGTTGAAGTATGTATGTAATAAAATTACTTATGAATACAAGACAACTAATAAATACAAGATAACTAGGGATTGCTGTTCGGTTTTAACCGAAATCGAAACCGCGGTCTTAAATGCCTAAAAACCGAAACCGAAAACCGACAAAAAAACCTCGATTTTAGGATTTACTTTAACAATATATATATATGCTTAATGAAATTGAAAATTATACATAATACTGGAACTTCATATACAAAAACTTTATACATAACAGCTTGCAAAAATGGTAAGGTATTTTAAAATTCTTTAAATTCAAAATAAGTACTAAGAAGAACAAATGTTACCTTTTTAACTCTTAAGTAGACACTTAATTTGTGTGGCATAAACTACCACCTGGCCCTAGCTGGGACCAATAGCTTTTTGTATGGAGTTTTTGTGGCTATAGAAAAAACTCACTCTACCGAACCCTTGTGCATGGCTGGGACTACTTTTATATGTTTGGAGTTTTATGGCTATAGCAGGAAAATTTTGTCGGAAAGTGGAATAATTCTTCGAAAAAACAGTAAAGAAAGAATTCTTATGTGTTGCGTATGCTTTTTGATACGTTTCATTTTGATTTTATTAAGTACAGTACATATATAATAGGGCACAATATGAACAAAATTTTCATTTGGCCAATTGCGACGCCCACCGTGTTTACACTTTTTTCTCATTTTCTTGTAATAAACACTTTGATTGAGGAAAACATAATGTTACGTTTTGATATACTTAATAAAATTTATAAACTGAAAAAAAGTCAAAAAAATGCCTGGCCAGGCCCAGGTATACAAGGGTTAATAAAAGTACCTGCATTAAAACAAATAAAAAAAGTATATATTTTTATGTATGAAGTTTAACTTTGATATTTTCAAAACCGAACCCGAACCGAAACCGACCAGTTTTAATCACTTTAAAACCGAAACCGCGGTTTCGCATTTTTCGGTGTTTAGCAAACTCTAAAGATAACTAATAAATACAACTAATTCTTAACTAATAATTTCAACTAATTCTTAACCAAAGTTAAGCAACAATATATTTTTTCTCCGAAACTATCAAACCGATTTTAATGAAACTTAAAACAAACATAGATAGAAACTTATTTAGATGGAGAAAGAAAAATGCATTGTTTTTATAAAATAGGGACCCCAGGAGAGGTAGGAGAAATTCTTGCCTCTCCGAAACTATCGAACAGATTTTAATGAAATTTTAAACATTGATATATCCCTATTCAAATGGTTACAAAAGCTATGTATTTTTCAAAAAAAAAAAAAAGATCACAATGGGTGAAAGGGGCCTTTCCAAAACTATCGAAACAGTATTATTGAAACGCCCTTTTAGCTTAGCATACGCCGAGCTTATAAATTTTAAGAAAGTCATTAAGGGAAAGCAAAAAACATACAACAAATATTTCCTTTTCTAATTAAATATTTTACTTTGAGGAAGAAATGATTTTTATTCCATATTCCTTACACCCCTTCACTCAAATACAGCGAATTAATGGCAATTTACAAATTCATGTTTTCATCCGCACATATCCCAACAATTTAGCCCATAAATATAGTTTTGATAAATGTGATATGAAATAAGATAATCTATGTATATGACAGAAAACATCAGTCTTTTAAACATATTTTGCCAAATCCATATTTCTTTCTTTCTATTACATTAAAAAAAGAAATTATATTCAACTGTTTTTTAACAATACTCTAAAAAAAGGCTTAAGCTACAAAACTAAAACTTAAATATGGAAATCCTTTTAAGACTTCCTTTAAATTAAGAATTTTAATTAGGTCTTTTTGAAAGAAGAAATATTGTTGCGTATGTTTATTAAATAGCCATATTTCCCAAACGGAAATGTTTTCAGATTATTTCTTGGTCGTTGTTTTTTTTTTTTCTTCTTCACTTTCCTCAGGCTTTTTCCATTTTTGACCACTTAATTGAGGATGATAATTCTCTGCCTACATAGAAACTAAACTGTTGTAAAATCAAAAAGAATAAAAAACAAAAGTTTTGCAGAAACAAGAGGACGGATAAAAAAGGAAAATACAAATAAGTATCTCGTTTAATAGCAAACAGAAAAAAAGGAAGCAAGAGAAGCAGGAGAAGAAAAGAAAAAAAAACAAAATAAAACTTTAAGCAAAGTGTTCTTGTAAAACGAAAAAATTACCCTGTATGAAAAACAGCCAAAGCAGAAAATCATCAACTAAAAATAAAAATATAAAGTAGAGAGCATAAAAAAAACTAGAATGTTATACAGTGAAACATCCCATAGCGGACACCTCCCACAACCGGTCATATGTTGTTAATCCATCCATTTTGTTGATCATTAGTTTTTCCATACAAAATTTATTCCCATAACCGGAGTCGGACAATAAATTAAAATTTTTCTTTTCCAAATAAGTCTCACAAACGGAAAGAGGCGTAGAAATAGAAAAACAAGAGTTCTATTTTATAACTTGTTCTTCATTTGCAACTCTGATTCATATTTGTGTTAATGCCAATATTCGTGATTCCCCTGTTAACATAAAAGAAAAGGTGTTAAGGATGGCCAAGAAATTGCTGTTAATTTGAAAACGTTTCTTATTTAGCTCGTGTTGTCTAATCTAGAACCACAAAATGGCTTTTGGAAAGATGGATTCTCACCATTCTCATCGAATTTTGATACCGATGATGATATGGAAACTTCGAAGGTATGCAAATGTAAAAGAACTGCTCGGTCCATAAAATGGCTTTGACAAATTTTTAAAAGTAAATAAAAGCGTCTTAACTGAAGATGACTTTATTGAAATATTAAATCCAAGCGCACTAGTGGAGATTTATTAGTCTGAAGACGAGACAGATCTAGAATATCTGACTTCATAAATTCTTATGCTGGAGCATTCTGACTTCATAAATTATTATGCTGGAGCATTAAAACAAGTTGCACATTTGAAGAACTTTGCGAGAGGCAACTTTGGCGCATTCCAACACATAAAAAACAAGCAAGAGTGCTATATTCGGCCGTGCCGAATCTTATATACCCTTCACCATTGTGCGAGTAGAATACAGAGCAACTAGACAAAAACTAAATAAAACTGGTAAATATTTTTTTTAAATAAGAGACAACCGGGTTTGAACTTCGCTTTTCATAAGAGCCCAGAATATATATACTTTATAGGGTGTAGGATCAATATTGTAGAAATTACAAACGGAATGACAAAGTTATATATACCCTTTCTACCTTCGGTGAAGGGTAAAAAAAGAGTAATTTTTGGGGATTCAGTATTTCGGTTATAACTCAGCCATTTTTTAACCGATTTGACAGATTTATATACCGATGTGTTGAAGAAGAAATTTACCATTTACTTGAGTTATAAAGCTTGGACTCGGGGAGATCTAAAGTTCCCGAAAGTGGGTATTTAAAAAAAATGATTTTGGTCATAACTTTTTTGTATAAGACATATGGCAGCCCTAAAAATTAGGTTTTTATATAATTTTCAATTTTTTTTGTACTGGAGGTACCACGCCCACTTCTCCAATCCCGCCCACATTTTGTACGATGGTGTGTATTGACAACCTTAATGTGTGTGCCTAATCTGGAAACTTTGGCTGTTGCTGTTCCCCAGATATACAGCAAAAAGTAATAAGAATACAACAATCACAAGGGATTTTTGGAAAAAATAAGAGGTAGTCGTGGTTTTTTGCTCATATCTCAGCCATTTGTGGATCGATCTGGCTGAATTTCAATAGCATAATTAAAATAAGAATACCTGACATAAAGATACCCCAACCAAGTCCCCATTATATCTGGGGGCTTCGGAAAACACATTTCAACAGACAGACGGACAACCGGTTTTGTACTTCGCTTTTCATAACGACCCAGAATATATATACTTTATAGGTTGTAGGATCAATATTGTAGAAATTACAAACGGAATGACAAAGGTTTATATACCCTTTCTACCTTCGGTGAAGGGTATAAAAACATTGAAAGTCATTTTAAAAATCAACAGCTTAAGTTGAACCGATTTTAGTTAATATATTCATAAAATTCCCGTCGTTCTTGTAAGGAGCGTAGGACCATATCATGCCTGTTCCATTCAATTCTGTCCAAAGCAAGTGTTTTGATTGCGTTTAAGCTCTTCTTGCGCTTGGCAGCTTTCAGCTCTTCTTACATTTGGCAGCATCCAATTTGATTTAAAGCAGCCATGTGTGTGCTACCTGAGGCTACCCTGGGGATTCAATTCAATAGCATTTCTTGTCGTTTTGTTCGTAGGCCATCGTACGACATGATTAACATAGTGCTTCAGCCAGAATATTCTTAGAATTTTCCGCAAACATTGGCCTTGCTGCCAATTCACATCCCGAGTGGCTTGGTTCCAACCGCACATCCATAGTGAAGTACGGACTTACAGCCAGTCCCACGATGTCACACATTAACGTTCGCATAGAAAATAACATTTAAATCAAAAACAAATTTTAGAAATTGTTTTTGTTTTAAATGTAATTTTCTATGCGAACGTTAACGTGTGACATCGTGGGATTGGCTGTTAATGAAGCAGTTGAATGTGCTAATTTTAGTTCTTCTTGGTATGTGAGGAGACCGCCAGTTGGGATTTTAGAGGCGAAATAACCGTTTGTCAGAGGTCCTGTGCGTCGTCACCAGAACCACCAGTAGCTGTTAATAGTTTAATTTATGAAGAATTTCCTGTCCTTTGAAAAGTTTATACGCATTATCTTGGTGTCTGTTGCCATATCGCTGTAGTTGTAAGAAAGTAGGCAGATATCATCTACATGACCGAAATCTTCTAGACTTTTCTGAAAACCCCACGAAATTTATCTTCTCTCACGAGTTGCTCTTCCCACAATACTGACAAAAATTGTGTTTAAGAGCTGGGGTGATAGAGTCCCACATTGCCTTACGCAAGTAGTTACTGTAAACTTATCATTGAACGCATCCTTTAATCAAAACCCTGCAACTAACATTTTCATAGGGCTTTTATTAACGATATAATTTTTGTGGGCGTGCGCTTAGATGCGAGGGCATTTCAGATAGCAATATGTGAGAGTTGATCTCCATTCAAATGACTATTCTATTATTATCCTTAGATTTTTTGGGGCCGGAAATCAGCTTGTTCACTGCGTAGGTCGGCATCGAATGAAGTTAAGATCCGTTTTTAAAATTTGTAATAAAGTTTTGACCGTTTTATTAATGAGTGTGATACCAGTTGCTACATTGAGATAAATCTCCTTTTTTGGGATGTTAATACTGAACCCTTCCATCAAATCATCGCACCACTGATTAGTCCTCCAGATTTGTTCAATAGTTTTAATGATTAGGCGAGCGCTTGTTTGTGGCGTGGATTTCAGCAGCTCGATGGAGATGTTGTCAATACCTGGAACTTAAAATTATTTAAAGGCTATTATAGATATTCGGTTTTTTCTGGGCATTCTATAGGTATATCATTCCTGATACTGTGGTGGGCGCAGTCACAAGGATCATGTTGTACGATTGCTCCATTTGACAACACTGTACCCTCTGGTCTTTTTCGATGTTATGAGTTCTTCATTACTTGATTTGAGAGGTTTTGTTGCTGGTAAGTTCTTTCGAGTTAGTTTTCAGTTATTTTATATAGATCGCTGCTTCGGTTAGTCGTAGATGCAATTTCGGCTTCTCTGGCAAGTTCATCAGCCCAATTGCTATTACCATGGCGTGCGTTTTTCTTAACATTATTGTCCATTAAACAGTATTTGTTGCTTAAATTTATTTTTTTATTATGCGTCATTGTCGCATTAATAATTGCCTTTGTATCTCTTCTTTAGGAGATCTACGCCCAAGTAGTGTCTGAGATCCACAGTCTTAGTCAAAGTCTTCTCTAAATAATTGTTTCCATCCATAATAGAATGGCCTATCATTGTTTTAATGAATTGTATCATTTCAAAACAAAATATTTAAAATAATAAATGTGTACCTCTCTCATAAACGGACTCTTCTAACCGGACAAAAACGCCTCGGTCAGTATCAGTGTAATGGAGTTTTTACTGTACACGGATTTTTTAACCTTTGAACACATTTTTTTTTCAAAGGGGGCGATATAGAGAGTGTATATATCTCTAACATTCAACCATTCATACAAATGTACTTCAAAAGTAACATGTATCTCTATGTGTTTCTATATGGTTCTATATAAATATGTAGATGTCTATGAATGTATATGTATCTGTGAGTGGTGTAATGTAAGTGTAAATTTGCATTAAGGGTCCCTTTACGTAACACAGTCCACTTATAATCATACTTGTTTTTCTATATTTTACAACAACTAATTGGAATAAAACTTTACTTACTTAGTATGTGTGTGTATATGTGTGTTTAAGTAAAGGTTAAAGCAAAAGCAAAGCAGAGAAAAAGAAACGTAAATATTTATTTTAACTGCTACACTAAGAGGAAATCTTTGCTTGATGCCAACAACTTCAATTTCAAGTAACCGAAAATACTTCAATGCCAATCAATATTGTGGAATGTGCGATTTATGTAGCGTGAGAGCAACTGATTAAGTCAATAACTACTTGACGTGAAGAGCTTAACACAAAGGACTTTAAATGGGCAGTTAAGTGAAATACTTAATATGAAAACACAAGCTTTTATGAAGCAAACCTGTGGTTTCTATGGTCACCCGCATATGACCATTTTTTTAGATTTTGAGTTGTTGATAAAAATTTCTGAAAAAAGATGTACCAATTCCAATTTTTTAACGTAGCAACAAAGTTTAAAAATTTCAATAACTAACCGCAGTTTGATCTCGAAATGTTTTCGGGTCCCCTGAAAAATAAAATTTTAAGACATACGCAGTTGCCCATAAAAACGACAGAAATGAATAAAAAAATAAAGTTTTTCATATGGAATTCAAATTTTTTATAAAAACGACTTTTAGAAATTTTCGAATAAATATACAAAATGTTGCTTAATCAAAACAAGGCGAACTCATTTTTCAGGTGGCGTTGAAAGCACAGCGGTGCTACTTTTTTTTTTTAATTAGAGAGACGAATGTCAAAAGTTACTTGTGTTTTTGACAAATCGGCCAACGAAAGCAGCAACAAAATACATTGTTGTGTTTTTGGTGTTGTTACTTGTTGTAGTATCGACACCACCGTTTACATGAATTCGCCTTGTTAAAAAACTAAATTTTGTGTTTCTAAAATTCGAAATTTTTAATTATTTTGATTCAATCAAAAAGATGTAATTTTTTTTAAATTTTCCTTTCCAGAAGATAACTTTATATATCTTAAAAAAAAACCATTACTAAGAAACATTTTTTTAATTATCCAATTAACTTTTATTCCGAGTGTATTTTTATAGGTGAGAATATACTTTTCACTTTCACATTGACATAATTTTTCTTTACAAAAAAAGAGACTTTAGCCTGAGTTAAACAAACACTCATCCATATAATGACACTTGCCAGATTAAATTAAAGTCACAAGTTTAAAGGTCATACACTTAATGAAGGCATATCACCCCAACATCCTTCCTACAAGCAAGCAAATGCTTTCGTATAAGAATGTGGGCGGCAAGTGGATGCGTTTATTCAAACATTTATATAATTAATTTTGGCCTGGCATAATGTCAAGCCATGAAGATAATTATGATGTTGATAGGTAAGATCATAGAACGAACACAACAAAACAATATTGACAATAATTATATGCAAATATAATAATGACTTTCAACGTTTTGTGTTTTAGAATAATGATAATGATGATTTTGTATTAGATTCTAGACAAAATTTCTATTAATTGTTATAAATATGTAGATACAAGCATCCACATACTTTCTACAAGAATGCAAAATGTATACAATAAACTTTTGAAAGATGTAAATATGTTTATATACTAGAACATCCAACAAAACAATCTAAATTTTGTTAAACCATCTACTAGAATCGTGCTCATATAAACAGACACACACACATGCATACAGACACACTTTCATAATGCATCTCTTAATAATGCCCCAAAGTATTAATTTGTCGTTATTAATGTGAGAATGTCTTTTGCTAAACGTATCCTGTCTACAAGCAACTGTTGTTGTTTGCATTTCTGTTTGTAAAATTATTGTGTTAGTTTGAATTTGTGTTTGCCTGGACTAGTGATACCGCAACAAACATATACATACATATAAGATTTGAAAATTTCATGATGTCATCGACACGCAATACCCAACGAACAGTTCAAGGTGCGGAAAAAAATTATTTTATGTAAGAGTTAAATTTAAAATTGCTTTTTGATACAATTTATAATTGTTTATTAGGAAGATTTATAAAATCTTCAAAACACCCAGCGGTAACTAGAATGAGTAAAGAGGCCTAATAGAAGGCCTTATTTAGCATTCAGAAGCCCTTCTCGCCGCATTCCATACTTATTTATTTTTTACACAGGTCGTCATTGGGCGGAAGGCCTTCCACACTTCCTTTAAAAACAACTTTGATCCCTTCCCAAAGAAGGGAGTAAGGAAGGTCACTAAAAATAAAAAGTAAATAAAACTAAGCACCTTCCTTTCTCCCTTCTCAAAGAAGGGAGTAGCGAATGTGTACTGAATATTTCAGAAGGTCTTTTAAAAAGAAGTTTATACCTTCTAGAAGGCATACTTCTGAAGTCAGGATATCATGCGAAGCGAATCTTTTAGAAAGGAGTATAGAGGCCTTCAAAAAGGCCTGCAATTTGCAATCCTTTCAATGTTTACTGCTGGGCATGGCCCTAATGGGAGCGCACTTAAAGAGATAACGGTCATGCACTTCAACCGTCTAGGGGCTGTGGGGACAATTCTTTTTTTAGATTTCATAATCTTTGTATGGGAGCCCCCTTAAGGAACGAAAATAGGGAGTAAGTATGATCGTAAAACTTTTCGGAAAGCAAAAATTAATGGACGTCAGTGCTACCTACATTTTTCTCCTCAAGGAGTGAGTCTGTGGTACTCTGTTGGCAAATTTGATTTGAGGAGTCTACCTTGTGGCCATTTTATTTTATTATTGAAACGGAATATATAGACGCAGAGAAAAATTACAAAACTATTTTTAAAGAAATTTTTTAACGTGTGATTATTTATTTGTTTCGGCTAAAGGTCTTGGATCATAAAATTAAAATAAAAACAACTTTTTTATTTTATTTTTTTACAATTTATTATCTCCGATATTTCGGTTAACTTCGTCAACCATTTTCAAGGAAACTAAAAAACACAACAAGTGATTTTCTTTATTATTACAACATTAAAAAAACTTATAATTTAAATACTACGTACATAATTCGTTATTCTATTTTACCGCGTCTTTTTCCACAAACCTATAACATTAAACAATACTAATCGACTAGTTGTCATTTCTTATTATGTTTATTAATTATGTGTCGATATAATTGAGCGCAATTGTCTGTATCTGTCTTGTAATTCAGTCGTGTGTTTGTTGGAATATTTATTATATGTAGCATTTCCAAAGTAAATCTCTTTTTATAATTACTCTCTTCCTGTAGTACTCTCACCTTCTCGAAGTCTGGCCTATGACCACTTTTTGCACAGTGGGCCGCAAGTGCAGTTTTTTGCTCTAATGGTTTTTCCGTATTTTTCAGATCAGATTTGTGAGATGAGATCCTAGTCTTTCATTTGGTTTTCGTTGTACCCACATATGTTTTATTGCACAAATGTATACCATCTCCATTGCAGTTTATCTTATATATTAGGTTTGATCTGTCATCCTTCTTCAAATCGTCTTTGGTTTTACTATATAACTTTCCAACTGAGTTATTGGTCTTCATGGCAAGCTCATACTTATTATTGTCATAAATATTTATCTTCTTAATTCTTTCGGATAATCCTGCTATATATGTTATGGATTTGTAAATTTTCTGGGGTTTGTCTTTGTTTGTCAATATTTTTCCTGTTGATTTAACATGTTTAATTAGATCCTTTATGGTGTTCTTCGGATATTCATTTTTCTCTAGAATGTTTGTAATTTTCTTTATGTTATCTTTGTGAAATATTTCGTCGCTTATATCTAGTACTCTTTTAATAAAGTTCGTCGCTGTATTAACTATAACTCTTCTTGGGTGTTTAGAATTAAAATTGATTAATCTATTAGATGACGTAGGTTTTTGATACCAATCTAGTCTAAGTGAATCTCCATCTCGTCTTATTATTGCATCCAAATAAGGTAGTTCATTATTCCTTTCTACTTCCACAGTAAATTTTTTTTGCCCATTATAAGCATTTAACATGTTCAAAGTGTCATCAACAGCATGTTTCTTCACAATGGCAAAGATATCATCTACATATTTCGTCATTATTCTAGGTTTCGTCTTCAGTTTTCCAATTGTCGAATCTAAAAGTTCTTCCATAACAATGTCAGCTATTATTGGTGAAGCGGGTGATCCCATGGGCAGTCCCTTTCGCTGTTCATAAATTTTCCCATCATACTTAAAATACCTTGTGTCTTTAATACAAAATTTCACCATTTTCATAAATAGTTCCTGAGGTATATTAGTATATTGTTTTATGATGTCCCATTTTTCCAATATCGACTTAAGTGCCAAATTTACCGGGATGCTTGGAAACAATGATACTACGTCAAATGATATTAGAATTTCATCATTATCTATTTTGGTGTTGTTAATCTTAGACTTAAAATGAATGGCGTCTCTTACGTTGTAACACGATTCGTTCGTCAGATTCTTTAAAATGCCAACTATATATTTGCAAAGCCCATATGACGCTGAGTTTATAGATGAACAAATTGGCCTTAATGGTATTCCCTGTTTGTGGATTTTTGGTAATCCATAAATCCTTGGTGCTACCGCAGTTCTGGTAGTTAATATTGCCTTTTCCCTTGTGTCAAGTAGTCTTAAATTAAATAAGTTGTTAACTATTAAATTATTTTTAGTCTGCAACGAAGACGTAGGGTCCTGTTTTAATCGTTTGTATGTGCACATATCACTCAGAATGTTTTTCATTTTTCGTTTGTACTCATCCTTAATCATTGCTACTGTCTTGTTCCCTTTGTCTGCACTTAGTATTAATAAATTTTTATTTTTGTCAAGAAATTGTTTCGTTTCATCCACTGTGTCAAGTATCATCCTATCTCTTTGCGTCAATCTTGTCTTACTCAAGTGGTTGTCAATAAGAGATGTTAATTTACTTCTCGCAATATCTTGTTGCTCCTTATTCTCTAGTGTCTGCACAATATCCTCACCGTCTGCTATGCATTTGAATAATGGAAACGTCGTCTTCGTATTGGGTAATGCATGTTTGGGTCCCAAAGATAATAGCCAACTAACATTTGTTGGTATAACTATGTCTGTTGTATTAACAAACCACTCTTTATTATTCTTAACTTTTAATCCCCTGTTCATCTCTTCTCTTAGTTTTGTCAGTTTTTTAATGTGTGTTGTTTTTTTGTCTGTTTTAAGTTTTTCAATAATAATCGCTCTCCATCAGTACCGTTAGATCATTCTCATCTAATGAGATTCTCATCAATTGACCTGTTTTGATAATATCTCTTTCAGTGTTCTTGATTTGTTTATGTTTATATTGTATAAGTAAATTTAATATTATATTCTGAAACTTGTAAATAACATTTTTTAACATATTATGTTTAATCTAACCATATTATTGTTTAAAAATGGTTTTGTTGGACGTGACCATGTAAACATGTTTTTTCTCTGCGTGTAGACATCTTATATAATAGATAATTATGTTTTCATAATGTTATAAAACAAATAATTTTGAAAAAAAAAATAAAATTTTAGTCGGCATATCTGTGGTCACAACCCATAACAGCCTAAGTCGAGTTAGGATACAATTAAGTTATTACAACCATCGTATCAGCGTGTCTTAGCCTTTTTGCTATAAATTTTTCATTTTTCTGCCTGTTATAGGAAGGCAATTCACGCTAAAAAACCTAAAAGCCTAACTTATTTTTCTAAATGACTGTTTTGGCAAAACCGCTTAAGTCAATTCAGGATTACATATATAAACATTATTTTTTCATTACTGCATAAATCAACTTAAGTCGTTATTCTTTAAACTTTATGAATTATTTAGGAATAACAACCTAACTGAACATGAGTGATCGAATCTAAAAAATTTTGGTAGAGAATAATAATTTATCTCAATTTAGGCGCACTGAAAGTTTTTTATTTTATCTGGAATAACAGCCTAACTCAACTTTAACTTTTTGACTTTCTTTTGTTCAACAATTCATAAGAGCGTTAGTGTCTTTTTCAGTAAAAGCACTCAAACGAAAAATCAATCCATCCGTACTCATATCAATCCGAAGCGGTATTAATAGTAGAGTGAGTAAGGAGCTTCTTGAATCAAGTTCAGAAAGATTGATTCAAGTACGGATTTTCAATCGCAAAATACTTAAATTATCCATATTCACTACCGATTTCGTACTTGAAATAGTCCGTAAATGAGATTGATTTAAGCAAAACTGAGATTGAATCAATCTTAAAATGTGCTTGATTCAAGTATTATTAAGTTGATTGTATCCCAAATTAGAAAGAACAATTTATTATGATTGATTTACTTACCCGTACTACACCTTTTAAAATGATAAAACACCAATATCAGGCCCGATATGGTTTTTACTTTAAAAATCTTATGTTCATATTTAACCAAACATATAAACTTAATGAGAAGCCAGAGTTCAAATTTACTTTTTAAGTCTTAGTGGTACACATGAGTCAAAACATGCGTAAGTCGGAGGGTTAAACACAACGAAAAGTTTAATCTTTTTTTACTTGATTTAAGAATTTTATACTTATTTCAAGAAATTCCAGAATTGATTTTCGAAGGTAATCCCATTTAGGATTGTTTTGAGTACGTTTTAGTGTTATTCGTACTTGAATTTTTGAGTACGACTCGTACTTAAAGTAGTCATAAAAACTTGATTTATCCCGAGAGTTTTTCTTTCTGTGTAGCCGTCTCTTCATTTTTAGTGAAGATTCAAAACTGCTGTACTGAAAATATTGAAAAACAGACTTAGGCTGTTATGACTTGTGACTACAGATATATCGATCCCTAACCGCGAAAATAACGTAAGCGCCAAAAATCAAATTTTACAGAAGAGAGTTTTTTTATTTTATTTCATAAAAATATTTTATGAATTTTGCAGCTTACGATAAAATTATTCTTGATATAACATCGAAACGGTACCTTTTATGACCATGACATTTTAGGAGATTATGCAAGTGATGCCAATTAAGTAATTTATTAAAAAAACGTTACGTTATTTTCGCGGTTAAGGCTCGATATAGACAAGTCTATCCAAAAAAAACTACGACAACCAATAATGTTCTCTCAATGAAATGATATGGAAAATTTAATTAGTTTTACAAAATCAGCTCACCTGTCCACGTGTCTGAGAGAAATGCAGAGAAATTTAAATACATATCGCATTTGATCAACAAGAAGGTTTAAGCTAAACATTTTTATTTTTCAACTTTTTGGAAGAAATCGACACGTATTCATCACATCTATCGTGCTATTTTGGCTACTATTTTGTAAAACTTTAATTACTGTAGAGTCTTTTTGACGCCATATTTGAGTAATATTAAAAATAAATATGCTCCATTTTTGTGAAAATCAAGCCATTTTTAAACTCAATTCAAAATGACCGATTTGCTTATTCTCCAGGACTAGGCGGAGTAAGATATTGTTGAGAAACCTCTTTTGTGTAATTTCTGAACTCATAAAAAATAAGAGGATGTTTTTAGAAAACTAATTGGGCCTTCATTACCGAATATATTTGCAACAAAAAAAAAAAAATAAACTCCAGGTAAAAAATGGTAAAAAAAAGGAAAAGATAATTAGTAAAATTACATTGAATATTTGTTATCTTTCTATTAGCAAATTACGGAGTTTCATTTATTAATATTTCTCAATATTTACATTAGTTACAAGCTTTACAAAGTTTACCTAGTCCGGGGTATTTTAACAGAGTGTTCAGAAGCTCAATTTTCTTAAAGCATACAACCAGTGGTTTAGGAGATTCAGATTTATAACCAATTTTTTTGCAATTAACCCCAATGTAATACGCTGAGTTGTATATTCCCCTATAACCCGATTGGTATTTAGAAGTTAACCTTTTTTTCCTCAAAATGGCTTTTATATTTGGCTTCTAAATACACTTTCTAGAATTTTCGAACTCACGCAAAGAAGAATACTAATAGGTCGAAGGTCTGACAAATCAGTAGGATTTTTAATATTAGGAATAGGCACCACTCTAGCCAATTTCCAAATTTTAGGAAAATTTTAGGAAACTGCGTGGCTGTTAGAATTCTATTATACACATGGAGTAAATGTTTAGCTATAGCCGGAAAGTCCATTTTTAGAAACCGTAAAGAAATTTCATCCGGGTCAATTGATTTTGAATTTACATTATCTTTTGTGTTTGCTGGACAAGTTACTGCCACACGTATACATGTAATTTACACAAAAACGAGTAGAGATGTAGTCACACGCGCTTGTTTGAGAAAAAAAGAGTAAGTGGTCACATACTCACTGTAAAATGGGACATGGCCATGGGAGACACTTCCCAGCGGGAAAATGTAATCAATAGGAAACGAGAATGTATTACATATATTGATTAATATTTGATTCCAGAACTCATTACTCTTAACACAGAACATGTCCTAGGATTGTAATACATGATTTAAATGTATACTGGGAATGATTTAATTAATTCTTAAAAATACGAATAATTGTCACGAACAGAAGAAAAATCGCGAATAACTGTTACGAAGAGAAACAATACATTCCTTCCCAGCGGGAAAATAAGGAATTGATTACATAAATAACTAAAAAAATAATGTATTATTTTCGAAAGAATAATAATGCATTCATGGGAATCGAGAAGGTAATTTTATTGACACAATAATTATGATTTGATTACCACGTATATTCTCAAATTTGCAGAACAAGGAATGTATGGTTTCTGTTCGTAAAAATGTTTCGTGCTTTTTCTTCTCTTCGTGACAATTATTCGTATTTTTTAGAATTATTTAAGTCATTCTCAGTTTACATTAAATGATTTATTACAATCCTAGGACATGGTCTGTGTTAAGAATAATGAATTCTGGAATCAAATATTATACAAGATATGTATTACTTTCTCGATTCCTATTACTAATTCCATTTTCCCGCTGGGTTGTTCTGTTAATGTGAGAATATACGTCTAATCAAATCACCCAGCAGGAAAATGAGGAATTGATTACATAAATAATTAAAAAAATAATGCATTATTTTCGAAAGAATAATAATGCATTCATTGGAATCGAGAAGGTAATTTCATCAGACACAAAATTTAAGCACTGATTACCACGTATATTCCCACATTTGCAGAACAAGGAATGTATTGTTTCTGTTAGTAACAATTATTCGTGTTTTTGCTTTACATACATATTTCCTTAATAAAAATCCGTTATTTTTTTGCTGCCTTCATGTCGCCTACTTATAATTTTTATTTTAGTCGCAGTTTGTGTTTGAAAGCGTACGGTCAAAGCACAAATTGTTTGTCTGTGGGTCAAAGTTAGTTAAAGTAAACAGGTATTAAAAAATGTATTCCAAACGGCATTGGAGAAGACTTTTATTATAAGACTTTTGAATAATATAATTCATTCCAAAGAATGAATAATTCACGCCAAAGAATGAATTATTTAATTCATTCGCAGGATACATTAAAATAATTTATTACAATCCTAGGACATGGTCTGTGTTAAGAATAATGAATTCTGGAATCAAATATCATACAAGATATGTATTACTTTCTCGATTCCTATTAATTCCATTTTCCCGCTGGGCATAATTATTCAATGAAATTACCTTCTCGATTCCCACGAATGCATTTTTATTCTTTCGAAAATAATACATTATTTTTTTTAGTTTTTTCTGTAATCCATTCCTTATTTTCCCGCTGGGTAATGGCCACTCTCAATTACATTTATACACATAATATTTAAAATGATGACTAGTATATGGCCGACATTAACTGCTATGCAAAATACAGTTTGATAGTTTTCCAATTAATAATTGCACAAAATTGTAAATACGGTATTAGCATTTGATGAAATGATTTTTAAGACTTTGTCCCCATAGAAACCCTCCTCTATCACTCACAAGGTTAACATTGCTCTTCTGTTGTTGTTTATCAAATCTAATAGGCAACCAAATACACCTAAAAACAACTGACGAACAAAGAAAAAGTAACTGTTCAATCTGTACTTAGTCTGGGTTCTCACTATGAAAATTTTCTTCCGAAAGACTAATGAACTCAGACTTTCTTAAGGAAATTTTTGCAGCTTTTAGATTGACCGACTTTTTAAGAGTTTTAAGGTTAAATTGCAAAAAGTATGCGCATTAAAATCATATACACCAATTTTACATTTGGGCTATTCACAAGGTAGTCATAAAGTTGTAAAGTCATATGTCTTAAAATAATTACAAGAAATATATATGACTGCTGTGGGCAAGCGCTTTTAATTTAGATTTCTTATGTTTTTGTTTCAAACACAACAATTTTTTTTTTTTTTTTTTTTTTTGAAACAATTGTAAAATATTATTAAGGATGTTATGACGATAAGACTTAGTAGCACACCTTGTGAATAGCCCAATTATTTGTCAACAAAAAAAATTTTTTTACCCTACATTTCACAAAGTAAAGCACACATGATGTTGGAATTACAAAGGCATTGATATCAATGAAATTATACGAAATCAATTACTTTCAATACTATTCGGCTAATTTTGAGAGGTTGGTAGAGATTTATTGATGTTATTCCCAAATACCAGAATAGTGTACTAGGAATTAAGTTTAGATACAAAAAAGAACACATCCCTTAATGATGTTTCTGAATGCTTTAATTAATGCTGTTTCTAAATTCTCTTATTAAATGTTATTTCTGAACGACCCTAATGTATAATAGTGTGAGCATACTTACACGAATTGCGTTTATTTAAGTTACTGTATGAAAATATACACACATATTTGTTAAGGCATGAGTGTACATATGTTTGTTTTAATAGTTATTTTATTCAAATTTGCTATTTTGGCAAAACTAATTTATGCATTTTGTAATTAACAAACTATTATTAGATTCCGAAAATACATTAAAACAATATAAACTCAAGACCACTTGAAAATACTGGCAATAACACAAGTTGAAATTTTAACTAAATAATTTTAATTTTATTTCTTAACTCATTTCTAAGACTCAAGTTGAAAACTTTCAAAACAAGAATTAAAAATGTTGGGTTTTCAGTAATTAATGAGCACCCGCGATTCTCTTTTTTTGATTATCTATATTTACAAATCGTCGTGCCGAAGTTATCTTGCCGTATATCACAAAAATTTTTTTTTGGGAAATCGAATTTTAAGGTTCAAATTTTTATACACAAAAATGTACGTGAAAAAAGTCTTCCAATATTTTTGTCAGATATTGTGTTTGAAGTTCTTTATCGATTTATGTAAAAATATCCAAAGTCATGGAAAAAAATTTTCAAGTTATAGCCATTGTTACGTCCGAAAAAAAATTTCAATTTTGTCGTATACGCCACTTTTTGTGATATATTTTTTAGTTTGTGTGATATAAGTCAAAATAAGGTATTAAAAACCTACATTCACGTGTTTTACCAATATTGAAAATTAAGTTATAATAATTTTCGAAACGAAAATTTATGCAAGTGACATTTATATTTACGTATAGTTATAAATTTTATATTATCGAATTTCCTTATGTATGAATAATTTTAAGTTTATTATTACTTAAGGGTGGTCTAACCATAATGCACGATGTTAACTGTGAGTCACACCGTAACGTCAAATTTTTGTCCAACTTATTTTGACATTTCTTGGTATCAGTGCCAAATTCAACCATGGAGAGGTTCAGCATTGAGCAGCGCGTTAAGATTGCTGAATCCTTTTACGAAAATTGGCGGTCAAATAAAAAATACATTTTGTGCACATCTTGATTTTTTTTGGTTAGCATAATCGATCAAATGTGTCCACAATCGGGATAATTGTGCGCCAATTTTAGCAAACCAGCTCTGTAGGAAATGTGAAAACGCCTGTGCTTGCATGCTTGGTGCGGTTTATGGCCAGGCGGCATCATCGGGCCTTACTTCTTCGAAAATGAGGTATGGTGTTCGCAATCGCGAGCTGATAATGGATTTATTTTTGCCATGGAAATGGAGGATATGGACCTAAACGATAAGAAGTTCCAAAAGAATGGCCAAACGTTGGCCTTCTTTCTTTAGTAATATTAAAAATAAAAAGTGTACGTCAATAAGCCAAGAAGAAGAAAGAAGAAATTCAAGAGCTAAAGATAGATAATTTGACACATTAAGTACATTGAACCTCAATAATGTCTCAGAGCCATTGCAAAAATGGACCATAGGACAAGGTATGCAACCGAAGCCGCGACGAGCATTTGGCCGATAATTTGTCTCACACATAGTTGTCACAGATCCTTCTATAATAATAAAAAATATTCAGATAATTCGCTAAAAACTTTTTGTTTTATTAACAATTTACATTGTGCATTATGGTGGGGCCACCCTGTATATTTAACCTTTAATTGCTTAGCAATAAAATGAATTTAGGCAATATAGCAATAATTCCATCAATATAAATAGCCGTTGTGTACTGCGTATCTTTACATATAAAACGAAAAATGTTAAAATAACGGTAATATTAATAAGATCTCTTTTTGTAACATGCCTTATATACTTTTTTCACATACAACAAGATAACGCAAGATTTTTTTAATTAAAAGTTTTCATACGTTTTTTGTCGTATATCCACAATTATGCTACATACGGTATTATAACGCATTAAATTTTTCGCAAAAGTGGATATACAACAAAATGGCTTCGTAATATCAAATTAACCATAAGAGATAGAGACGTGAGGATTGCGCAGATCGATAGATCTGTTAAATTTACCACAGGAAACGGTCTTATCTCATTTTTTTCGATTTTGTGATATACGACAAGATAACTCCGGAACGACGAAATATAAAAATGTTTGTCTGTTTGTTTGCTTATAGTCTCCTATTTTCCTGACATTTTTATAGTAACATCAAGAGAGCCCCGAAAATTAAATGGGCTACTTATTTTTTCGATTGGGGCATGGAAAGTGGTACCCTCCATAGGATGCCAACATTAATATTCACTTTTTGCAGTGGCATCTTCTTATCCCCGAAATTTAAAAAAGATATCAGCAGGGGACGTGGTCCCCTCATAGGACGCCAATGATAAATATCGCATATCTAAAGATCTGTTATAGTAACGATGTTTAAACTTGGTAGGAGTCACTCTTATGGTGCGCGATAGACGGAGAAGGAGCAGTAACCCCTTGGAACGAAACTATTAAGTACCGAATATATAAAGACAAAAGTCTTCAAAGTTTGTAGGACACACTTTAATAAAAAACTTCACCTTTCACAATAATAATAAAGGGGGAAGGTGCAGGGGGAGCAATAAATGTTGACAGAAGCATCATAAAATGGACTTCTTTTTTGTCGACAGGGGCAGGGGAGCAGTAGCACCGTAACACGCAACTGTTGAGTAAATTAAGATTTCTTTATACCTGGAGAATGTTCATAGTATGTAAAAGTTTTTAAATTTACAATTAATAGTTTGCTTTTCTTTACAAAATGTTTGTCAAAAAACTGGCTGGATTGGAGAAATGCTCATGACACCTTCAATTTAAGCACAATGTACGTTTCTGTATATCTGTAGAATGGAAATAATAAAATTATCTTAATATGGAACTATTTCGATACACAAGATCTGTTTTAAAAAGTTTAACATTGTAAACACAGCAACCGCAAAGTTGAGAAAAAATTAATGATTTGAGAATAACAGCGTTCTTAACAAAACGATAAAATTTGTTTAACACTCTCAACTGTTCTTTTAAGTATTGTTTGAAATGTTCGGAATACCTGCCTTTAAAAATAAAGGATGTGTATAAATTTTAAGGGCCGATGTTGATTTTGAATAAAACACAAATTATTGTCAAAATTATTTTCGGAAATACAAAATTTATTATTATGATTTTTGTATGACGTGCTAAATTCCCATTTGTTCATATTTGATAAATGCACTGAAAGTTATTGTTGCGGTAAAGCTAGCTTCTATGCGCATTTCACTGGTTGCTTAGGTCATTTCTTTGTCATTTCTTTTTATTATGATAATATTGGTATGGTTTAAAAATGTGTGGAACAAAATATCAGCCAAATGGCCGCTGAGACCTCGGCGGTACTCCTCCATCCGATGGTCCAAATTTACGATGACGCTGAGGCATAATTGAGGTTCTATGCCGTTAGTGTGACGAATTAGCTCATCCTTTAGCTCTTGAATTGTTTCTGTCTTATAGGTGTACATCTTTCCTTTCAAATAACCCCAAAGAAAGAAGTCCAACGTTGTCAAATCACATGAAATTGGCGGCCAATTGACATCGTCACCAAGTGAGATAACACGGCCATTGAATTTGTCGCGGAAAAAAGCCACTGTTTCATTAGGTGTGTGGCAAGTGGCACCGTCTTATTTAAACCACATATCGTCCACTTCTATATCTTCCAATTCGGGCCATAAAAAGTTCGTTATCATCTCACGATAGCGTACACCCTTCACAGTAACTACCTGACCGGCCTCATTTTGAAAACAAAAATACGGACCGATGATGCCGCCAGCCCATAAGCCGCACCAAACAGTCACTCTATGGATGCATCGGTTTTTCGACAATCATTCTTGGATTATCATTCGACCAAATGCGGTAATTCTGCTTATTGACGAATCCACTGTAGTGAAAATGTGCCTCCTCACTCATGATTTTCTTTGAAAATTTATCATCCACTGTTGCCATTTCTTGCCACCATTCTGACCATTGTTGCACAGTGGTCGAAATCATTAATTTGACGGCATTTAAGTCAAATTTTAAAACTTTAAAATCGATAAATGTTTGACATTGTATCGTTAACTGATACTCCACTGAGAAAATTCACGTTTTTACATTTGTTTTGCTTTCAATATTCGCACAGCTGTTAGCTGTCAAATATAACATGAGTTGCAGCAAGTGCATTGAAAGAATTTGGCGCCAAATTACTCGGTGCGTGGTTTTCGGCAATATTAAATCATTTGATTAATAATTTTATAAACTAAGGTTTTTATTTAAAGTACAAGGTGTGTTTTAACTAAACAAAATATGTTTGTGATCTGTGATTATCTAGTTTAATAGAAATACGTTGTAGAAGTTAAGATTGGTGTAGCAGATTTGAAGTGTAATATACTATAGTTTGGTGGAGTGCATCTTTTGGGATTCGATCGGATTCGGTCCAAATATGGTTTTGATTATTAATTTGGTTATTTTTTGTTGTGAAACGTCCAAAATGATCCACCCGTTCTTGCCCGTTTATTGGTTAATTAATTTTTTAGCCATAATGAATGTTTCCAAACGCACATTTTTTTTTTTTTTTGATTTGGCACAATGAAAACGTCCCAACTAAAAAATGTTCAGCTGTGGAGGCCCACGTATTTAATAATATAATAGACCAATCGCACTATAATGAGGAGCAGTGCCGAGAAATAAAAAAAAAAATTGAGGAGCTTCATAAGCAAAGTAGTGGAAAATTGGAAGAACTGCAACAGAACGTTATCGAATTTTGAAAAACGTAATAAAGATTGGTTGGACTGTGAAGTTTTATTTGTTAGGCCGACAACTAGTAACAATTTTGGAAGGCCTGTAAAAGAGTTCACTGCTTGTTCATCTAAAACACAAGTCAACAAAGTTTCACAGCTTGTAGAAAAAACTAGATGCGATGAACTTGTTGTAGCGACGCGTGTTAGTTTACACAAAGCAGGAAAAAGAAACCCATTAGAAGTTGTACCCATGCTACATTCTGATTCCGAGGTTGCAGCGAAAATTAAAAAAACTATTGCTTCAGAAGAAGCCTCAATGAAGATGCTATTACAGCGATATACAAATGGGGATGTGATGGCAGTAGCGGACATTCAACTTACCGCCAAAGCTTTTCTGACCCTGAATCGAACAGGATCGATGAAAACTTATTTGCTGTATGCATTGTGCCACTGCAAGTGAAAATGGGAAGTGTCATTCTGTGGGAGAATTCTCGGCCTTCTTCAATGCGATTTTGTAGACCAATAAAATTGATTTACGCAAAAGAAACTTCTGAGTTGGTTAGTGCTGAAGTTGATAAAGTGAAACAGGAAATAACTGAAATTATTCCAACACAATTTGAGTCTTTTCAAATTAATAACCAATTTTACATGACAATGATCGATGGCAAAGTTTTAAGTGTAATTTCAGAATCCTCGTCATAAACCAAAAGTTATGAATGACTTGAATGCCATTAATAATCTGCCGGTAAATAGAAATATGTATGAGTATGGCTTGTCAACACTACACGCTTGGATTAGGTGTTTTGAGAGCATTTTACATATTGCGTACAGAATCCCAATAAAAAGGTGGCAAATTCGTAGCACTGACAAATCTGTTGTTCAGCAAACTAAATTAGATATACAAGTAAAGTTAAGAAATGAAATGTCTTTATTAGTTGATATTCCTAAGCACGGATCGGGAAATACTAATAACGGAAATACTGCTAGAAGATTTTTTCAACAACCAAAATTGGCGGCACTTTTAACTGGAGTCAGTGAGGACTTAATCAGTAGATTCAGCATTATTTTACGCACTATGGCTTGCGGGTACAAAATTAGTACACATGCGTTCAAAACATTTTGCTGGCAAACAGCGAAAATATTTGTAAACAAATATTCATGGTTCTATGTGCCATTTTCTGTACACAAAATATAAATTCACGGTGCTGAAATCATAAATAATGTCTCTCTTCCAATTGGCATGATGTCAGAAGAAGCACAGGAATCGCGAAGTAAGGATTTGAGAAATTTAAGAGAGCATCATACACGAAAAAATTCAAGAAAAAACACAATGGAGGATTTAATGCACTCACTTCTTTTTCTCATCTGATCCTCTCATATCCACGCTATCCAAACGACCTTCTAGCTAGTCCCAGAACAACATCGAAATTGGAAGAGATGTACAAAATTTGCTTTCAGAGCCAATTGTACATGAAGACACTGTTGGTTCTGATACTTCTGATTCAGATTAAAAACAAATATGTTATCTTTAAGAAATTTGTATTAATTATATTAACAACACTCAAAATAACATATCTGTAATTTAACAGAAATATTTCTAATTTTTTGGCTTGGTATCAGCAACTTTAACAAAAAAGCTCTCAAATAAATGAAATTTAGAGTTTAGTTTATTACGCATTTCATAGTCGAAATTAAGCATCAGGCTTTGTTATTATTCATTTGCGAATTAAATGCCGCCATTTTCGGTATATCGACCACTGTGCATTGGCGACGTTTAGAATGGTCAAGATGCTTTTTTTCTTGGGTCAATTGCACCTTGTAAGCGTGTAAATGCAAGTCTTTATGCATAATGTTCATCAACGACGAGCGTGAGAAGTGCAATTATTGGGCAAGACGACGAGTTGAGGTGGACGGCCCTTCAGCCACACTATCCCGAACATCAACAATATTTTCTGCAGTACGAGCATGCACTGGTGTTTTCACATCTCCTACAGACCCGGTTTGCTCAAATTTTTCCAAGATTTTTCAGATTGTACGCACATTTGGACGATTAAATTGACCAAAAAAATCACGAACGGCACGATATGCATTTTGATTTGAACGCCCATTTTCATAATAAGCCTGAATAACTTTATCGCGTTGCTCGATTGTGTATCTTTCGATGTTTCGAATTGAGTTAGTCTGAAATTAAGAAATGTCAAATGAAATGCTGAAAAAAGCTTTACGTTAAGGTGTGGTTCACATTCAACATCGGCCCTTAAGATTTAACCACCCTTTTTATATATATGATACAAATTGATCATAAACAGTTGCCCTTTTGACAGTTTCGTAACGTTTTACTAGACATAAAATCTGTGTTTAAAGAGATTTGCAAGTTTATGCAGTTCAAAATTGCTATTTATGGAAGATATTTGATTGCCCTAACGAAAAAATCAAGTCTGATAACTATCAACTGCAATCATTTTTTTTAAGGGCCAGGTGAAATTCCAATTCAAAGTTCTAGGGTGATTTAAGCCTTGTGTGAGAAACCACACAAAAGGAATAATTTTTACACGAAAAACAAAAAAATTGTTGAGGTACACTAAAAAAAACTTCTTGACTTTTTTAGCAATATCAATTAAGTAATGAAAACACATTTTCTGATAAGAACATATTATTTAGTAAATAAATATTTCAGAACTTACGTAAGTTACCCTCGTGTGTGGTTTTCAGACATTTGTAGTTTCTTTGTTAATTGCACTAGACACAAAATTTTATGTCGGCAAGTGTGAATATTTTTGATATTGTTGCGAACTGTATGTATGTCTTATAAAGTGAGTGCTTATATAAAATACACATAAGCCTTGTATGATTTGTTGTTGATAACCAACGGGATAAATACATCATTAATGTTACGTAAATCACGACTTCGTTTACAAACGAGCTATGACAACACAGCCAAAGTAGACAGACATATGTGTGAAAAATCACACACAAGTGAAACTAACATAAGTTTTTTTAAGGTGATTGAGGGTTAATAATTTTCAACCCACTTAAATTCTGCCGATATAATCGTACTAATAGTAGAATTCCACAATATTTAAGAATATATCAAATAAATTTTTTGTATCAAAACTTTTATTAAAAATAACATTTATTTAACTTCACTCAATAATTTATTTTAACTTCGTATAAAATCAGATATTTTTGTATTTCTAAGGAAAGGTTAAGTCCACATTGTTGAAAAAATTCAGCCAGATGCTTATTTTTTTAATGCACTTAATAAAAAAAATATCAAAATTTAAAAAAACAAAACTTCCTACATTGCATGGCTTAAAAAAACCATATTATTGGTAGGTTTTCCCGCCCCTACATTAAATTCCGTTCCTAAATTTGTTTTTTAATTAACGAATGATATTTTGGTGGGCAAAAAAGCAAGAATGAACTGTAACTTCCCTTCCGACGTGGCTCTGGAGGGAGTTTGCTTTGGTTGTGCTGGGTGCCGGGTCACTGTGACATAGGTGGCAATGAGGTTGCTGATTAGTTAGCGAGACAGGCTTCAGAGATGGAGGATCCTAACTGTATGCAGGCGGTTAGGCCTCCAATAGGCTTCTATTTTGGAAGAATCAGGGAGTGGATTTTGGGCGCGACAAATCGGGCCTGGGGGAACCGAACGGACTGCCGAGTATCGCGGACGCTGTGGCTGGTGCTTAGAAAGTCTTATTCGGGCTTGCTGCTGCGCAAGAGTAGGATCTGCGTTAAGACCATGATAGGAATGATCACGGGCCACTGTTTGATAGACAGGATGGCGGAGAGAATGGGATCCGACTTGTCGGATATGTGCAGGTTGTGTGAAGACCCTGAGGAGTTGGAGACGGTTGGAGGCAGGTTACAGGGCAGTAGGCTGAGGTGGCTGTGCAGTAGATTCCTGGGCGAATTAGGGGATGTTGTGGGTTGTGGACTCGAGAATCTGATAGGATTCGTAATGGGGATGACCTGGCTGCGCGAGAGGAGACTGGGTGCTGGCCGCACGTAGGTCGAATTTGATTGAGTAAGATCTCTCTAGGTTTGGTCCGAAACCTTCTTTTCTACCTATCTTTTCTGACTTGTGCTTTCACTGTTTGCTTCACCTAATTTTTATCCTTATACAGATTTCTCTAAATAAGGCGTCACAATGGACCATATTGGTCTCTGGGTGAAGGTGTGAAGGAGACCTCACACCAGCGTTTCTACCTACCTACCTACCTTCCGACGAACACTTTAAAAAGCGGTACAGTTCACCTCACCCAAATTTAATAAAAAATTGAGTAGACAATATTTATATATGTCAAAAATATATCTTTATAATTTATAAGCAATTTATAATGAACGTTAGGTTTACCAATTCAACCATGGAATTTAACTATGTGAGATTTGAAAAAGATTTAAAAATAAGCAAAATGTGATGTCGTTACCTTCACTCGTAAAGGATCTAAGTCCACTTTTTTTTTTAAATTTAAGTTTTTGATACAGTTCAATAGAGTAAACAAAATTATTAGTTTCAGAAAAAAATTCTATTTTATTTGATGTTTTGTAAAGGAACGTAAAAGTGCTAAATCCAATAAAAACTGCTAAGTCCCTTTAAATTTAAAATTTTACAACAAAATATTTACACTTTTGGTTGTTAACTTTAAAATAAGTAAAATAAAATTAATCTAGTATTTTTGCAAATTATCAAAGTACATTTTTAACTTTTTGCTATTTTTGTTGGGAGGTTTAAGGAAAATCATACCAATTTCATATCTGTTCTTATAGTTTGTGTGTTTGATTAAATTGTTTTATTTAATTAAGTACTGATGAATTCGAATATGGGTTGACTTTGTCGAAAAAAGCCTTTCGGAAAATAACACTCCTTTAAAAATCATATTTTGTAGCGATGTGTGATAAGCAATGCTTTGCTAAAGATATAAGTCTTTCTCAAAGTGACTATTGAGCAAAAGATTCAAACAAATAAATATCCCTGCTGACTACATTGCGATATGTGAAGTTACCCATTCCCTAATCTTCCCCGAAAAAAACCATTTGGAGGTCTGACAAACTCCACACAGTGAGTATCCCCCATTTTCGAGGCCAGGTTCGCCAGCTCGTCGGCCATTTCATTACTGATTACGTTGCAGGCACTCCGTACCCAGAACAGCCTCACTACATACTGGCCTTAGTTCCATGTAATCCTCTTTGAACGCATGGGCTGATGAGGACGCCCTCCTGGAATCAGACCAGGAGGACGCCAATGTCACGGTCGTCAACACTGGACATGGTGAAGGTGACACAGATAAACCTTCACCACTCTAAAGCAGCATCTGCTGCACTGCTCCTCCAAGTGGTAGAGAGAGAGGAGGAGCTAATAATGATCCAAGAGCCATGGATCCACAAGGATCGGGTTTGCGGATTAAACCACAAGGGCTATAAGCTATAATATGCCAAAGGAACAGGTTAAATTAGATCTTGTATTTTGGCTAAAAACTCACTGGATATCTTCATTCTTTCTGATTTCAGTGATGAATACACAACATCAGCGGCCCTAGAGATGAGCGGCATGTCGATCTGGATCGTCTCGGGCTATATGGCGCATGACCAAGATAATGAGCCACCTAATAGGCTTGTTCGTGGCTTAGTAACCAAAGCCGGCTCCATGGGTACCCCGGTGGTTATCTGTGCGGACGCTAATGCGCACCACATCACGTGGGGCAGCTCCAACACCAACACTAGAGGTGAGTCGCTATTTTCTTTTATCTGTAACAGTTATTTAGAAATAGCAAACATAGGCGCGGAACCTTCGTTCATTGTAACTAATAGGCAGGAGGTTCTCGATGTGACATTGGTCAGCTCGGAACACTCCGACTTAATAAGTAACTGGGCGGTCTCAAGTGCTCCTTTTCGGACCACAGGTATGTTGAGTTTCAATTAGGTCTACCCCCCTTGGGGTTTGTACTTTTGTGAATAGGAGGAGAACGAAGTGGGACTATCAGGCTAGTCTACTCGCGACTCTCTGGGCTCAGTCCTTGTCATTAATGGCATTACGGAGACTGAAATGGCAGTGGAATTCCTATCGGGGGCACTGCGTCAGGCAACGACACTGGCCTGTAGGCCAGTGGTCAAGAAGAAGGGGGCAAGCCACCATGGTGGAGCCCTGAGATTGCACAGTCTCGCAGAGACTGTCGTAGGTTATTCAATATGGCTAAACGTCTGGGAAACTGGGCGGATTATAAGTCGGCATTGAATAGGTTTAAGAACTTGGTTAGATCGGCGAAACGAAATGCCTGGAGGAACTTCTACAGCGGCGTGGAAGGCTCCTCTCAGACAAACCGATTACGCAAAATAATGGCTTCTTGCCCGGCTGTCCCTAGCTACATTCAGAAAGCTGATGGTAGCTGGACTACGAATAGTCAGGAGACGCTGGAGGTGTTAAGTGACACACACATTCCTGGCAATTCCCTTCCAACACCACGGAAGATCAACTGCTTATCGGAGCCTGGACCCATGTCCATTTCTCTGTGCTATAATAGGCTCAATTTGGCGATAAGGAGCTTTGTCTCCTTTAAGGCCCCTGGTCCGGACGGTATTATTCCGGCCGACCTCCAAAAGAATGCGGGGCTTATAATTCCTTGGCTGTCCGCGATTTATACGGAATGTATTCGACTCTCGTACGTTTCCATCCGATGGACTAGGTGTAGGGTTGTTTTCATTCCAAAGGGAGGTAAAGCATCCCATACCAGACCTAAGGACTACAGGCCAATCAGCCTGTCGTCATTTCTTCTCAAGACACTTGAAAGGGTCTTTGATATTCATCTGAGGATGTATGTTCCTAGACATTTGCTCTCTTCATCGCAGCATGCCTACACCAAGGGCAAGTCTGTAGAGACGGCGCTCCACTCACTGGTCGGCTACATTGAGAAATCCCTTGAATTTCGGGAATACTCACTTGTGGCCTTTCTGGACATTGAGGGAGCTTTCAACAATGTCAAACACAACTCCATCTTGCAGTCGATGAGGGAGGTGGGTGTTGACGATGCAATTTGTAGATTTATTGGTAATCTACTCGACAATAGGATCATTGAATCCACGATGGGTGCTACTAATGTTTGCAGAAGTGTGCACAGAGGCACCCCGCAAGGTGGGGTTCTGTCCCCTCTATTATGGAACCTGACGGTGAACCCTTTGCTGTGCCGTTTCGACAGATTAGGGATAAAAACCGTCGCGTATGCGGATGACGTTGCGGTGGCGGTCGCGGGTAAACACCTGGACATACTGTCCAATTGTATGGAATCTGCATTACAGATTCTAAGCTCTTGTAGCATCTCCTGTGGACTTTGTGTCAATCCACAGAAGACTGAGTTAGTACTCTTTACCAGGATGTACAAGGTTGGCAGCTTCAGGCTTCCTAGGCTAAACGGCACGGAGCTGAGGCTCTCGAACAGTGCCAAATATTTGGGCGTAATTCTCGATAGGAAGCTATCATGGGAATTAAACGTTCGGACGAGGGTTGATAGGGCCATTGTGTCCTTATACACCTGTAAGAGATCCTTGGGCAGGAGCTGGGGCCTGGGCCCCAAGGGCGTCGAATGGATCTTTGAGGCGGTGGTAAAACCGATCCTCTTCTATGGGGTCATAGTGTGGTGGCCTGCAATGGAAAGGGGACGGTACTGCAGGATGCTTGAAAAAGTATATAGGTTGGCTGCGCTAATGATCACGGGATCACTCCGCTTGACACCGACGAAGGCACTGTTTACTATGCTGAACTGGTTGCCGGTTAACATCATGGCCGAACAACAGGCCCTAACTTCCGCTATGAGACTGGGGGCGGTGGGCCTATGGTCTACGCGGAACTATGGTCATGCCAGGGTCGCGCCCTACGACCTGGCGGAGCTGGACTATTGCACTCCGGAACCCTTTTTCGGTGCTTTGTTCACGGTTCATCATGGTAATTATGATGAGCTGCTCGATAATACGCGATCTCTGGAACCGATGGTTCCAGGATGGGCAATAGAGTGGGTGGTGGTTTCTTCATCGAGGAATTGGACATCAGGGTCTCTTTTAGGCTGCCAAATGGCAGTAGTGTGCTGCAGGCGGAAATCTCTGCCATAAGGTGAGCGGCAAACTGGCTGAGGTACTATCGTATATCGAGGGATATATGTATATTTACGGACAGCAAGGCTGTCATTGCAGCTCTGGCTGGTGTCTTTACGACATCTATGTTGACAGTGGAATGCCGGATGTCTCTGAATGAGATCGCGAAACATTCCAGTGTAACGCTGACATGGGTACCAGGGCACAGTGGGTGCCTGGGTAACCACACAGCGGGCAGTCTAGCCAAACGGGGCTGTCTCTTGGACGACATGTTCGTCGACGGCCTGATTGGCACTTCAATGGCCCACTGCAGAACTCTCATAAGACGGGAGTCGTACAGGAGTGCTCAGGTGAAATGGCAGGGGGAGCATACCTGCTTGATGGCCAGAACTCTATGGCCTGGCTATGACGCGGCGAGAACTCGCGTACTACTCGGTCTCGGCATGGACCGTATGAGGACAGTGATATCGGTCATCACGGGTCACTGGGTGATAGGGACTCATGCTAGGGGGATGGGTCTTGCGTATAATGATTACTGTAGGAGTTGTCATGATGAGGAGGAGGAGGAGACGGTGTTTCACTTTCTCTGCCAATGCCCTGGTCTGGGGGGCATTAGGTTTAGGCATTTTGGGAGACCGGAATTGCCATGTCTGGACGATTTGTCCAATGCGGGACTGAAATCGATCTCCTTGTTCTGCAGGGAATCGGGTTGGTTCGAGATTGCAGTGAACTCTGGAGAATAGTCTGGTGAATACTGGCTGACTCTTGTCACTGGCTTGGGGTATCACAAAGGGACCGCTATAAGGACCCAAGTGAGTCGTCGTCGTGACGGCTACCCATTTAACCCAACCTAACCTAACCATAGTTATCAAACACTTTTTGTTTTATAAACCATTAATAAAAAGTCTAATTTATAAACGCTTAATAGGAGTGGATTTACAATTAAACGTTTATATTACGTTTTTAAACCAGGTGTTTTCAAGATAAAATCTCCTAGGTCTTAACAAAACATTTTTAGCCACATATAACTGCCAAAATATTTTAAGTTCAAATGTTTTCATTTACCTGAACATTCAGGGTATAGTAACCCTTTCTGTTTATATAATATTAGGCAAAATTCCCGCCGGTTTTTATTTATTTTTTTTTTTTTTTTTTTGATACGTATGTGCGTACCAATAAGGTCTGGGAAATTTTTAAATGTCTTAAATTCTCTCATTAGAATTGCTTCCTCTATAAGAGAGCATTTTATTTTCTATTGCCCCAGCGAGCTAAGGTCACTCTGGCTGAAATTCTACACACTGTTGCTTGAGAGAACCCATCATCCTAAATCTGCAAATTGTTTTTTTAACTTCAATTTAATTTGTTATTATCGCTTTTTTGGTAATTACTAAAGTTAGTTTTAAAAATTTCTGGCAGGCACATTTTAACAAAAATTTGGTTTTAAATCAATTCTATATAATAATAATGACACCCTTTTTTTAACATTTAATACCTTTTTTGATGTCTCGAATATATTTAGAGATATCTAGCTCTAGCACTGCCTGATATCCTTACAGTTCTCATTGTTTTGATTCATTTGTCATTTTTTGTGCTATGAATCAAATTTTCGATGCAAAAGTTAAAGTATTCAAAGCATGTAGAACAAAACATTTTTGTTCCGTGCGGCAAACCAGTAACCAACAGACGGTATACTATGCGGTTTATACTATGTGCTTGCTTTAACAAATACCATAGAGGAAAAAGTCATTGCGCCCGGCCAAAGGCCGGCTATGCAGAAAAGCCTTAGTTGGCGAAGCTTATGTCTGGTATATCATATCATGGGCGACACGAAATAACACCCGATGAAATCATCGCCCATATCATGATATCTATCGCGTGATTTTTATAAGCAAAACTGTATAATTAATTGTATTACATATATAAGGCTCTTATTTCATTTTAGAAATTGGGGTTTCATTTCATATAAAATAAGCCCCCTAAAATTAGGGAATTATTTCATTTATATTTGGGGCGTTATTTAATTTCGTTGGGGGCTTGTTTCATTTTAAAAATTGGGGGTTATTTCATGCCGCCTTTAAAAATATTAAGAAAAAAAAATTTTAACAAGTTTTTCCCCTCTCCTGTAAAACTTAATAAACTGGTCTTAATTCCTTCACGAGTTTAGGTAGCGACATGTAATTTTATATATATAAACTACGTTTAACAAAAAACGAGAGATAATTTTGACAAGAACTTTTTTAATATAATATTTAGCCATTATTTAGTTTTAAAATTGCCAATAATGCTCAAAAATTGTTTTTGATACAAATCAAAGTTCAAACTTACTGTTTTACAATAGTCCCACAATTAAACCCCTCGCCATAAACACAAACATTTACATTAGCATAGTCTTAAATTCTAAAATCACTAACAAAACCAAAAACAAGTATAAAACTCAACATGTATATTATTTCTTTTACATTTACTAAAGGGTGCTTCATTAAGCACTTCCTATTCTTAAATTTAAAGTTTGTGAGAGATATCAACATATCATAAAATTTTAATTCACTTGAAGGTTATCAATTCCATTATGTATTATAATATATCGTGCAAAGGATCGCAGCGGCTTAGCCAGGTAGTGCGCATCCGAAATGTAAAATTTATTATGAATCTGGTATATAAATAGGTCTGACTTGTTGGCTTACCTACGACTTAAGAAAACCATAAGAGAAAAAGTCTAAAGGTATCAAATATCACGATTTCGGTGGCCAGTTTACATTACCAAGCCCTCAGATCGCAAGTGCAGAATGTCCAATGTGGCATGAGCTGTGTTGGTTTTCACGTCATGCAATCTAGGACAGATTAGGAAAAGACTTACATGGACAACTAGGCCCACTTCATTGTGGGGTCAACCACTATGTGACATACAATGGGTTTGCCAAACGACCTGAGTGTGATAGAAACCAGCATACCCAGGTAGGTATTTATGTGCATAAAACGGCAAGAATGCGATTTTCAGGATCTCCTTTCCCGCAATAAAAATACTAACGGGGGTCTCAATTAATAGTCAGTCCAGTGCCAGCTCACTGGATCGTACTTTCTGCTGTGGCACCATATATAAACTCTTGAGATCATTACGGATTTGTCCAACACCAGTATTGATTGCATCCATTTTTCCCGGAGGATGTAACACCAAAAAGACAGATATCCTAAAGATTATCCATAGAAACCCCCATGGAAGCAATTATAAACAGGTGTTGGTAATCAACGACCTAAGTCGCTATCCGTTGACGGCGATGGTCTTACCAACGTCGCTTTAAAAAATAAGGACCGCTTACACTGCTGGTCCAAAATCTACACCAAAAAGTGACTTTTTCCTACATAAAGGGCCTCATGTCTACAAATTAAAGTTTCATAAAAGTTACGGTCAGTTCAAAACTTCAAAAATTTCATCATTTGTACGTGTAGTGGAATACCATGTCCGTCCATGGTGATTAGACAGATCGTCAGCTCAGAATTGGTTTGACCTACCGACCATTTAAAAAAAATTGAGTTAGGTATGCGGTATATATATTTTGAATACCCCCTTTTTGAATCCAAAATCTGTTTTGCGCAATTTTTTGTGGTTTCTGAGAAATAAAGCATTCATTCAGGACATTGCATGTTCAATTTTATGTTTTGAGGTCAAATATTAACGATAATTAAAAAATACCAGTTGTAGAACCAAAAAGCTGAAGAAAGATATTAATTTTCCCGTATTTCCCATTTTGGTACTATCGTTCGTTCGAATTTCGAATTTTTTTGATAAGTTTCGAATGTGGTATAAACTTTATTTCTAGGTTTATTGGATCAAAAGATAGATGGGCTGACAAAAACGTACCAAAATTCAGGATTTACCCGTTTTCACCCTAAAAGAGCCCAATTTCAAAAAAGAACCACACACATGTCCACTTATTTTTCAAAAGAACAACGATATGTATTACAATTTGTTTGTATCTCTTTTAGTTTTGGAGATAAAAGCTTTCCGAATTTACCCTTTTTTACCCCCTAAACATTCGAATTTTTTAAAAATCCCGTCTTAGTGGATCGATTTGGAGAGAGATACACCTCCGGTCCAAATCAAGTCTTTAGCTTCAGGCGTTTAGGCTAAACGATGATGAATGAGTCAGTCACTCACGCAATAAGTATACGTATGCAGCACAAAAAGCCACTTTTTCATTTTTTTTAGAAAAGTGGCGTATGCGGCACAAAACAATATTTTTCATTTTCAAAAAAATACTATTAAATTCCAACTTTATTCATAAAAGTGCGCAAAATCTTACATTTTTCTTCAAAACATATACTGGAAGCAGTGGTAAAAATAAAAAAAAAATTCTATCGAGTAATGCGCCAAACCAATTCTGAGCTGACGAGATGTTGCTTTAACAGCATGGCCGCTATTAACTGTCGACGATCGGTGGGCCTTACTGGAAGACCCTTAAAAATAAACGCATGTGATTGGGCAATGAACTTGATGATGCCTACATACTTATATTTTACGTACACTCAAAAAAATCCATGCTTTATATGTAAGAAAATTTTCGTATATTGTACGAAATCACTTTGAACCACAAAATACTTATGCACAATGTAGCAAAGTACGAATTGCTTTAACAAAATTAAAATAAAAATTTTATAATTTTAAAAAAAAAATTGTATTGTAGGAAATATATTTAGAAATTGCCTCAAAGCTTTTTCATTTATTTAAACCTATTTAAATATATAGTGTTCTTTTTAAGTTATTTGGATTTTTCTTGGAAAAATTCTTTGACGTTAGGCAAAAAATTATCAAGTCAAAAAAGTGCAATTTGACTTTTTGGTTCGGCTTAATAGTTCTTTGAAGTTAAGCAAAAAGGTCTTATGTAAAAGAATCGACAGTTTTTCGTAATATTAAATTGAAAATTATTTAATTGATTTATTGACTAAAGAACAAATCCTTACGACTCACAGTGGCTGACAATTTTATTTCATTGGCCAAAAGTCCAATTTTTGTTTGCCACCGATATCAAAAATTTTAATTTTATTTAATAGTAAACATATTAAAACTAAGGTAGCCAAAAAATTAGGTCAAAATATTGGTAATTGTGGTTGTGCCATGTTGTTAAACACAACTTTTTTTTTTAATTCAGAAAAAAGTGTTTTTTTTTAATATTTAATCCGAAAGAAATTATCATTGCACAAAAACTATCAGCGATAATGACCTGCTTGCTTTTTTGCTAGGTTGGTAGTCTTGTTAGCTTTAAAAAGGTAATATTTGCGACTGTTGTGTTATTTATATTTGAGATGTTAGGACATATTTTCTAAACAACTATATTTTTGTCAAATTAGTAGAATAGAACTTTTGCAGCCCAAAAGGTACCAAGAAGGTGAAACCACTGATAAAAAGGTAAAAGTGTTTTCTTTAACCCTGTATATACTCTTGTACCCGTTTGGACCCGTCTGTTTAACACTTTTTTAATATTAATGAAATTACTCAGAAAAAAATTTTTTTTTCAATTTTTTTTTATTCCGCAAAAATGTTTGCAGAAGTAACTGAAATCATGTGCTATTGTCTTCAAAAAAAAATTGTATGATATAGGGAAAATTGATCGTGATCGAACATAATACAGGTAGTACATATAAAAAATGTTATTAATGTTACAAAATCAGAAAAACGTATAGCTACCCTGATTCATCCTTATCCGTTACACTACGTTCACACTAACGTATTTTATAGTAGAATAAAAAGCTTCGACACGCGTTTACGCAAAACAGGTATATTGTGAATCCCACCTTAGCAGGGATTTTTAAATTCAGCTGCATCATATGCCATGCAACATCAAGCCAATTAAACCAAGTCCCGACAAAATTATTAGATAATACTGATGCATATGAATTTTGATTATCACCACTACATGCAAGAATACGACTTATGGAATACATACTTAAAATCAGTTATGATTAGGATTTCGGATCTTCAGGATCAATAAGAAACAACGAAACCAACAAGGAGTTAAGAAGTTCAAAAAGGAAACATGTTCAAGATGAATATCGCAAATTTGGGTTGATTATAGATCAGCCGAAACAAGGGTCAGACAATACAAATGATGGCAATACCGCAAGAAGATTATTTTCATCCTAAATAATCCTAGAAGTACTTGCGTGTAATGAAGAAATTGACTCTAGAAAATTTGGAGATTTTGCTAAGGAAACTTCAAAAATATATACAACCAAGTACCCATGGAGAAATATGTCTGCTACAGTTCACAAAATCCTTTATCATGGAGAAGATGTCATTAAATATCAGTTGGTGCCACTTGGAGATTTATCAGAGGAAGCTCAGGAAAAAAGGAATAAGGTTTACAGATTTTATAGAGAGCACAATACTAGCAAAATATCACGAAATTCCACTAATGAAGATCTATTTAATATATTATTGGCCACGTCAGATCCGTTCATCTCCAGTATTCGAAATCAATGGAAAGTGGAACATCGGGATTTAGATGAAGAAGTCAAAAAACTACTAAAGAACAGAAATAACACAGAACAGAATATGGAATATTTGCAATCAATCTTTCAATTGAATGAATAATAATTATAATTCATTAGATCAAAGACAGACATTGTATTAGTAAAAAATAATAATAAACAGAAACTCACATTGTTACAAAAGCTATTAAAATCTATTGCTGCTATTATTTTCAAAAGGTTTTTTTTTATCCACATATGTATGAAATGTTTTAATAAATAAATAAGGATAAATAAGTGTAAACAAATTTGAAAGTAAAAAATTGTTTATTTTTCAGCAATAATAGCAAAATTTCCAGTGGATTTTACTATTTTTTTTTAATGCTAAAATTTTTTTTATAGTATAGCACGCTAAAGTAAAAAAAAAATCTAAAGTTCCACTTTGCCCTTAAATTCCGCAATAACTACTCAACCGATTTTAATTAAATTTAAAGTGGAGAAAGTTTAAGAATCTATATGTCGATTAAAAAAAATTTCACTAAAATATCTCCTTCGGTTCCAAAGTTACAGATTTTTGGCCAATGAAAAACGATTTTCAGCCACTGTGCGACTGAAAGCAGTTGTGCTAGACACCAGTTATTTCTACCAAACGAAAGAGAACATAAAATTGAGTTTATTAAATATTATTAAATAAAAAAATTTGTTTGTGAAGCATTTGATAAAGTTGTTTACCCCAATAATATCTCACGATATAACAGTCGAGTTACAACCTGTTGATGTTGGAGCAGCTGTTCTTATAAGATTTGAGCTAAGAAAAACCAAAAAGGCTATTTATTGATAATATCAGTAACAAAATGCTTTTGGAGCTACCTAGCAAAAAAAATTACTCTTTTTATTTTAAATGCTATTTTAAGCCTTAAATATTACCCTCAATAATGAAATATTTCGTTAGTTACTATTTTACCAAAACCATAGAGTAGTAAATGTTATAAGAAAAGCCTTTGAAAGAAGTAGGTATTGTTTTGCACTCTTAATCGAAGTTTCTCAAGCTTTCGATAATGGCTCCATACATAAATTGAAGCTTAATTTACCCATTAACACTCACAAGCTTTTTGAAAGTTACATAGTCGGTCGCAAATTTATCATTCAGGAAGGAGATCTTTTTAGTTCTTCTTAGCCAATTACCGCTGGAGTACCACAAGGAAGTATATTGGACCCCCTATTATACATAATATATACTTCGGACATGTAAACAAACAACTACACCCAAACTTCAACTCTTGCTGATGATACAGCTTGCCTTGGTGTACACGAAAACCACCATGAAGCATCTCGTTACTTAAAACGAGAATGAATGCACTTGTTTTGAACTATTTTGGCAAGGATATTTTTATTAAATATAAGAAAAATAAATATTTTGAGTTATTGAAAAACTTATACATAATTTAAAAATTATAAATGTTATTTGTAAACAAAGACAAGAAACAGCAGCCGTATTCTGAAATTTTTTTAGCTAAAGCTTAATCTCGAGCGCTAAAATGCTTTAGAGAATACTAAAATTAAAACTTTTAGCGATGACATTAAAAGCCAAAATTGCTGCGAATTAAATTTATATGGCATTGTTAAATCTACAGTCCAAATATTATGTAGTTAAATTCAAACGAAAATTCATTTTAAACAAATTAAAATTCATTTAAAAAACGGATCATTTACATTTCATTTAAAACAAATGAATTTCTTTAATTTCAAAATTTTTTATTTATTGAACTTCATATTCCTTAAAATTGAATAGTTTTTACTTTTAAAAAATATATTTTAACCGACAAAAATCAAACTAAATAAAAAAATAAATACGGAAAAACATTATTTTTTGGTAGTTTGTTTTTTGAATAACAAACATAAATGTTGAAAAATAAAATTATTCTTAAAATAACTATATATTTATTCAATTTTAACAATACGGAAAACGAATTAAATAACCAACAATCAGTTACTGTAATAATTTTATGAGTGTAGCAATGCACGTTACAGTATTTTATTCGTCGCCAAAAATCATTAAATCAACTTTATAGGTTTTTAGCGATAGAGATTTAGCTTTAGCGAATAACAGAATACGGCCACAGGAGGTTAAATAAAATTTGATAGTTTGCCTCTCAAATTTTTCACTCTCTCTACAAAACAAATTTGCAAAAAAATATTTTCTTTAGTTTCGTTAAATAAAACAGCATATATGCGGTATTTGACGAAAGTTATTTTATAAATATAAAAAATTTTGTAATATTTACGAAAAATAGGACTACGAATGAGTTCTTTACTTTTTTAAAATATTAAAATCAGTGTTAGAAAATAAACACTAAATATCGTTCTTTAATGTTCGGTTCGGTAGATTTGTGGAAAACACAAACGCTAATAGTGTTTGTGTAGAAATTCATTAAAAAAATAACGTTTCCCTGTTTGTCATCTTTCGAACACAAAAATAATGCTGTTTTCATCATACTCAACAAATGATGAGAACATTTAATTCCGTTAGGTTTTTTTTTAAAATCCACGAACTTCAATGTGTTCGGTTCGGCTCGTTAATGTTCGTCGCTTTTTGCTGATAAAAAAAAACCAAACATTTTTTACAAAAACAAAATACACACACGAAAAAAACATTATAGAACATTAAAATATAATGTTTTTCTACAGTATCACTACAATTGTTCTGTTTTTTTAACGAAGAACCGAACATTTTATAATTATATATATATATCTTTCTTGAAAAGTTACGAACGGTATTAAGGTTTGTGTATGTTTACACAAACACTAAAAAAATAGATATCGTTCTTCGGTGTGTGAGCCGAACGCTAAATAATGTACTGTTTATTTTCGAACACTGATTAAAATGCTATAGTTGGCTTTTTTCGAATTATAAGCGAAACTTTTGCAAATGACGCAAAAAAGTAGCTACAAAAGTTTCTTTCGAAAAATGTACCATGGTTTTGTTTTGAGTGTATCAAATTAAAAAAAGTTTATTGTTTATTTGATATCAATGACTTATTCAAATTGTTTATTTAGCTCAAAAATACAACATCTTATGAACTCAAGTATTTGAAATATTTTATGATTGAGTTGATAATCACAAAAACAAGAAAATAAATAAGAAATAAATTAAATAAATAGAAAATGAAACATGATATTTATCATGTCAAGTACTGACGTCAATGTCTTCTGAAATATTTATATGAAAATATCTTTTAATAACAACTCAAAAATATATTAAGTTCTCCTATCTAATTTTGCTCTAACAAATTTAAGTGAATGTTAACAATCTGAATAACAAACATCAATTATTTATGTTCACTGATAAATAGCCAGACTGACTGACAGACATTGAGTTTATTGTGTTAACTCGCACTACCCGCTTTTATAAGTTTGTTTTAAAGTTTGAAAAATTTATGAAAATACCTGTGATTTTATAGCTTTCAATTTTATTTATATGGGCCAATTTTTTTATAGTTTATGGATAAAACTGTTGTCTTTTTTTGTCTCATAATTTATGGCCACATATTTTATAAATCATAATGTGTCAAAAGGAAAGTTTTTTTTTGGATTTTTAGTATTGAAAATCAATATTCTACGAAAAGAAATATTAAGATTTCATTTGATGCACCATATAAAAGACATAAGAAAACATTTTAAATAAATAAGTGTTGCTAATAAATAGGGTAAGTTTTTGAATAATTTGTGTGAAAAATAAGCCTTAGCATGTTTCGCAATATTTAATTTAATTTATTTATTTATAATTTTCTGCACAACAGAACTAAGTCTTATAATTACAGTGCAGGATTTTGTATTTGTACAAATTAGTTTCCAAATTACATAAAACATAAAATTTTAACATATAAAATTATAACATTAAAAATTTAGACAAAATAAATTAGGCAAAATATTTAAAACGAAATTGCGTTGTTGTTTATTTGTTGGTGATAAGGAAGAGAATTCCAAAGACGAATTGCGTTAATGAAAAATTGCCATTCGGAAACTACACCTAGACAAAAAAACATGTTTAAATATGGTCACCTCCAACAAAACTATTTTTAAAGACAATTTTAAACATATTCTGATTTATTTAACAATATTATTGTCACCGACAACCATATTATTGTTGCCGTCGAACAAGTTATGGTTAAATATAACTTAAGCATGTTTAACACTTATAACAGCATGGTTGGTTTTCAACCATAGCATGTTGCTCTTCGAAAAGATGAAAATAGTATTGCTAATTTTAAAACAAATTATTGTCATATTTAACCATTATATGTTTAGAGGCAACCATAGTATGGTTGTGGCTTCTTGATGGAGGACTAATTCAACCATAATATGGTTGTAGGTGACAATAATATGGTTATATTAACCATAATATGTTTAAAATTTTCTTTAAAAAGAGTTTGGTTGGAGGTGACCATATTTAAACGGGAGGGGGTGCTTTAATATCAGGTGAGATAAGGCTATGATGGCTTTGGCTCTCATTCAATAGGAAGATAAAGCCTCTTTCTTTTTTTTTAATTTGAATGGGAGATAAAGCCATCATGCCCTTAGCTTACATTAGCAATATTAGAAAATGGCTTTATCTCTCATTTCAGTTCCGGAGACACTAAAGTTAAGTATTGAAATCTGGCTTCACATACTAAAGTTTTTCTGCGTAGCGGCGTGCGGCCGTGCTTAGGGGTTTTTCCTCAAGTAGGACGTGGCAGGTGGCTTTGCTGAATAAAGTTTACCTGCGTGCGTCACAAGAATAAAAAAATGTTTTTCAATGATAACTAAGGATTTTCACTTTTACAGAAAGTTTATACCATGCATAACAATATTCTGGAAAAATATGGCTTTATCTCTCATTTGCGAAAAAAAATATGGCTCATCTCTGATTTCGCAAAATGTTAATTATGACCTTACCTCTCAATGATTGGGCAATAAGGCCATTATGGCTTTATCTCCCATTCAATTGAGCAATAAAGCCATCATGGCCTTATCTCACATGGTTTTACAGCACCCCCCCTATTAAAAATGCTTTTCCCTGCGTAGAGGCATCGAAATTTTGGAAATATTATGCTTTTACCCCTTGGTGATCTAGCAAATTTTATTTTTTCAAAAAGGTATTTCGGCTTTTTGGTGTAAATCACTTTATGCAAAAACAAAAGAACCCTTATCACAAGAAGGCTTTCGAAAGAAACTCCATAGAGAGTTTTCGAGTATGCGGAAACTTGGTCACGCCTTTTATATGTTTGGAGAAAAGGCTTTATTTGCATATAAGTGCATATTTTGCAATTAAGAAGCCATTTTCCTAACAAAAATATGATTTGTTTGCTTTCAGCGACTACACTTTGATTTTGGAGGCAATTTTGTTCACTATTTACATTCAGTGATGATTTCAATATTCTTACTACCGTATTCACAAAAAATTAAAATGAATTTGAATTGTATTTTAAAAAAAAATGGGGTGGTAGCCCTTCGTTTTAAATACGGTAATATGGGTATCAAATTTTTTCTTTTGCCAAGTACATCATCTTTGTATGTAAATAATTTAGATTTTTGCAAATAAGATGCATTTTACACGGTGCTCTGGAATATATATAAATGCAATTTTGTGGTAACTCTAATATGACAGCGGATTTAGTTTCTAGATCATGTATGGATGTATTCCAGCACTAGAGAGAACACATTCTGTCTTCCTAAATGGGCTCGGCCGTTGGACCACTTTTATATTCGCTATACGCAAATGATCTATCACAAAATCTACTTTATTCGAAAATTCAAATGTTCAAGTGTTAACCATTAAAATTTTGATTTGGACAAAATTTTTAATTTTAGGCTTCGGCTAATGGCTTAAAACTTAATCCGGAAAAATCCAAATGTTTAGTGATAGGAGAAAAAATTTTAGTAATGGATGATGATCTGAATATTTATATTGTCGCCACGGTTAAAAATCTAGTATACGTCTCTGAAATCAACTTCCAAATCATTTGCAAACAATTTGCAGTGCAATAAAGTTTAGAAAAATACTTACTGATTATTTTTCCTATTATTATTATTTAATAATCTTTATTTTTTATTTAGGTAAATTGTGTACCCTACTATTGCTAAATATCCTATCTGTCTAGTATAACCTATCTGATTCTAATACTATAATTCATAAAATATCATATCTTGTTGTATTAGAAGGCCAACTACATTGGGCTGTAATATCGCCCAAAGAAAAATGGCCCAAAAAAATAAATGAAAAATCGCCCAAAAAAATTCCATGTAAAATTGGGCCTGAATTCATATGAAAAGTGACCCAAAATTTTTGGAATATTTTTCGTTATTATTGGGTGATTTTTCGTTTTTTAAATTTAAATTTCATAATGAAAAATCACCCAAATATATTAAATTAAAAATAACCCATTTTTCAGGCCATTTTTCATTTTTAAAATTTCGTCAAAATCTTACATACTATTTGTCTAAATCATTCATTATTACTATACGTCGAATTCCTAAATGTTATTTATAAAAATAACGGGACATATTGCAAAAAGGTGGCATGTTATAACGTCCAGTGTCATAGTGTCCGTGGACAAACTCGAAAGCATAGCTTACAAACTCGAAAGCATAGCTTACAAACTCGAAAGCATAGCCGGCCTTTGGCCGGGCGCAAGGATTTTCTCCTCTTTGATAAAACAAGTACCGGCTTCGCTAACTAAAGCTTCTCTGCACAGCCGGCCTTCGGCCGGGGGCAAGGATTTTCTCTTCTATGGTATAACAAAAATCGGCTTCGCTAACTAAAGCTTCTCTGCAAAACCGGCCTTCGGCCGGGCGCAAGGACTTTGTCCTCTATGGTATAATAAATACTGGCTTCGCTAACTAAAGCTTATCTGCGAAGTCGGCCTTCGTTCGGAAACAAGGCAGATTTTAGAAGCTTTATTTATCGAAACCGGTACTTGTTATACCATAAAGCACCATAGGGAAGAAAATCCTTGCGCCCAAAAGTGTTTTCGTTATATGTTTAATATATGCACGCAGAGAAAAAACAACAAAACTATTTTTAAATGTTTAATTTAACCATATCATTGTCACCGACAACCATATTATGGTAAAATAAGTTTCTTTAAAAATAGTTTTGTTGGTTGTGACCATAATGAAACAGAGTTTTCTCTGCGTGTATGTAGATCTTTTTTTGTATTAAACATCTGTAGTAATTATGGACCTTATGACATTTTTAAAAATGACATAATGTCCATTTGCAAAGTGTCTTAATGCCCACGGACGTTATGACATTTTCAAAAGTGTCACAGTGTCCATGGGCATTACGACACTGGACTTTATGACATGCCACCTTGCAAAAAGCTATATTCTGTTTTGAGTAATTGATTATAATTAGTATTGTGGTTATTTTGTTGAACTATTTATGGTTTTTAATCCAAATTTTTAATATTTTTAATTAGGCTTAAGTTCATGAAATTTAATTTTTTATTAAATTATTTTTATGAAGAAAGGAATTTTACAACATGAAAATCAATTAAAATTGTTATTGATAATCTTTCATTCTTGACGTGGCTCGGGCTCGAACCCTGGCCGGCAGGTTACCATGACATGTTTCGATCGCAACCACTCGATCTCCTCAGATGGATTTGCCGTCTTACACTCGCAGCCATCGACGACTGCTGCTGATTATAACTATGCAGTGATTAATTAATATTTAACTATTGAATAGTGCGGAGGGCTCAAATAGGTATTACTGTCCATACTGCCGAGCAGCTGTTGAAGATACAATGCAATTTTTTACATAAAACTTACATTTGTATGTTACTAAATTTATATGAATAATAAACACTGTTTTGCAAATTAGGTAATTTTAAAATTTTTTTTGTTTGGAAAAAATTCTTTTTTTTCTTTTTGGGTAATTTTTCATTTTTATTTTGGGTCCTTTTTCGTTTCTTTTGGGCAAAATTTCATATTTAACTTTTTGGGTAATTTTTCATGTTCTTTTGGGCGATTTTTCATTTTACCACTACATTGTGGTAAACAAAAAAAAATTGTTTTGGAGATAATATGAATAAATTTGGTTGCAATTGGCACAAGGACCGAACTATTAAAAATTTTCGGTAATTTTTTATCTTGAAGTTCTCGCAAAGAGCAAAATATTACACATATATACAATAATGAATGGTTACATGGATCTTAATTTCATGTCAATTCATTATGTCTACCTATAAGTCTTTTTTAATTTGCATTTGACAGACTTTTCTTTCATTTTTGAGAGCAGCTTAAGATACCTTTTGCACATTATGGTTGGCCCTTTACCCTTTGAAATGTTATATAATTTATAAAGGATACCATTTATTTGTAAAAGATACGCAATATGTTGTTGATTCCGCTTTTTTGAATTCTATAACCTGAAAAGCAGATGATTATTAATATTTGTAATTTTCATAATCATAAGGACATTTTATAAAAACCTAAAACTTATTTAATAGAACATTTTTTATGTTCAAATTAATAAAGTCGCTAGAAGCTCATAAAAAAACCAAAAAAATTTTTAAAAGCACTTGTAGCACAGTGTTAAATCAATGTTTACATTTTGGAAAATGACAAGTGATTTTTACCTCAAACAAACAGCTGATGCCCAACTCGCTGCTTCTAAATGAAAAGATAAAAAACAAATTGTGTTTAGTAGCAAATTTCCTTTTCCTGCTATTTCCTGTTATTAATGGTTTCAAATTTAATTATCTGTTAATGCCACAACTCCTTAGCCTAAACTACAATATCCTTTCATTGTGAAACCAACAAAAAACCAATTATTTTCTCTCTTAATCAAGTTTAAATGTCTCATTGTGTCATTGTTGCTTAAGAACACGGTTGGTCCAGCTGTTTGTCTATCAGTCTGATTGTGTTTAATTAACATTTATTATTATTATATTTTTTTGTTATAAAAATATTATGGAACTGTAATTTATGGTGAGTATTATAGTGTTCGTGGCAAAAGAAACCTGTATATGTATCTTTGTGTTCATGTGCTTCCAGATAAACCTGTAATGCTACGAGTTGTACAGTAAAACACCAGATATAACGAGCTCTAACTAGCGTTCCCATTGGTTTAACCGAACCATTTCTAAAAATTACATCTCTTTAAGCGAACTCTGTATTAAGGAGTAGTATTTATGTTTAATAACCAGTGCTGCCACTTTCTGAATAATTTTTCAAAAGCTATTTAGTTTTCAAATTTTTCGGATAAGTTTTTAGCCATTGGATTTTTGAGTAATTTTATTTATTATCCAATTTAAAGTACGCTTTTTAGTTTTAAGTCAGTTTTTCTAAAAATTTCTTTCCAATTCTATTTTCATAAAAAAAAATCTGGCACCCTAAGTATATGGTATATTTTGAAGGACCTGCATATACATAAGTCCTTTTTTCCGGCATTTATTTTTAATCATGCCCTGCTTGCGGCTTGTACAACTTTGTCTGGTTTTTGTATGACATTTACGTGTAATTGTTCGACATCAGACACATGTCGTCAGCATAATTTAGGTCTTCCAGCTGAGTACTAAGCTTCCACGTTCTTCCACAAAGGCTTTTCTCGTGACGCATGTCCAGAAAAATCCAACATCTTTTCGTACAGAGATTCCGTGGCAAAATTTGTTTTCATTAGGAATTCGGTAGTTTTCCTTACTATATAGAGCTTTGATAAGGTAAGTTAGCTTCTCAAGAACGCCTTTACATGCCAGTGAGGCCCATGTAACTTTGTGGGATAGTGTTTCTAACGCTATTTCGAAATCTTTATATAATAAATAAAATGGGGACCACCATTCCACCGATTTCTCTACAATCACTCTAAGGCCCGTTTTCACAACTTACCGATAAGTAGTGATAAGTGTTTCATTATTAAAACTTTATTTTAACTACCAGGTAGGATGAACTTTAATTTATTTTATCGCTCAATACTTTTTATAAGGCTAGTTAGTGTCAACTTTTAGCTATCGGTTAGTTGCGAAAACGGGTCTAAGACTGTGTACGTGGTATGCGCATGAATTTTGTGATCGAACTCCGGCTTTCGTAGCTCTCAATTCTGATAACAGTTTGTCCATTATAACAGTTTGTCCATTATTCGGTTTTAGATAATATGGGCAATAACTTTAATAATGGTGCCGTACAATGTTTATCGCTCCAGTTACCTCAATCCATTAAATCTCATTTCTTTGCCACTTTAAGCATGATGATGTCTTACTTAAGTTCGTCAGGTAATACCTCATTAGTCCAGATATCCCTTAACACAATCAATTAATTTTGGAACATGAAAGTGGGTCGACTTTTAGCAGCTCCGACAATTTCCCACCACAGCCCGTCGATTTTTTCTTTTTAGGGACTTGATTCATACAACAATTTTTTTTAGTGTCAGAGCATTCTGTGGATATGTTCGTTCTTCATGTGTATGATAGACATGCATACAGAAGGCAAGCAACTGATCTGGTTGTTCTGATTATATTCGCAGAAAGTATTATTGTATTACACTCCGCCCATAGTTCTAATTGAGCTTCTCTATATGTAAATGGTTCGTCACTATCATTCCTTATTGGCTTTCCAGATGCCGGCGTAACAGATATGAAAAACTATTATGTTTGTTATCTCAGAGTTCGTTCTAACCTTCTTCCACTGTAGCTATTATTATAATTATTATTATTGTTTCTGTTGTTGCTTGTGTCTTATTTAGTATTGTTAAATGTAATTTCTTCTCAGTTGTTGGTTTTGTTAGTTCTAAAATTCATTTGTATTGTCGTCTTTCATTGTTACGGTAGTAAATTAATTATAACTTTGAGGTCTTCCCTGTTTATAATACATAGTATTACAATTTAACTATTTATTTAAAAAGAGTAAGTCCTAGTGCATACACATTTAGTAAAACTGGTCAGCTCACTTAATCAATTTTGTTTTCCTTTACATTACAAATAAGAAAAGAAAAATACAAACTTTTTTTAAATAGTTGTCTTTATCCCTCTTTCCCAAAAGCACAAACCTTGACGAGTCATACCTATTGTGTGTGAACCAGGACAAAGAAATGGTTTCTGAAAGACAGCAGTGACATTATTACAACAAAACGTTTACAATTATGCTTTAAAAATAAATAATAACCTCTTTTTATGTTTGTTAAGACAAAAGAACAAAACATATATAATTAAGTGTTTTAGTTTGAAATATAACACAAATAATTTAATGTTTAGATTTATTATATTGGAACGTTGTCTCCCTTCTTAAAAATGTTTTGGTTTATTTCAAAAGAGTAAGCCGTGGCTTGTTCTTATTGAAAATCATTGTTCCAAGTTAGAGTCTCCCTTAAATTCGAATTTGAACATTTTTTTTTTAAAAATTTAAAATAAATAAGGTTTCGTAAACGAGTAACATGAGGACATTTTGCAAGCAAAAACGATTTTTAGAGATAAAAACAAGTTATATAAGATTTCTTTGCTGTTTCCAAAATATCTAATCTTCTCATAGGAATCGGTTGCAATATTATAATTTTCAACTGTGATACTGGCATTAAGAAAAGTTTTAACTGTGATATTTTTTATTAATTATTTATTTATATTTTTGCTTTATTTGTGTGTTTAATTGTACTGTGTGTATTGTTTAAAACCACATTTAAATTAGAAATGGAAATGTAAATACAAATTCAAGATTTTATATATTAATAAAAATAATCCCTGAAGAGGTAGAAAAACAGCCTACGAAACGTCGGAGGAAAATATGAAATAAATCTTTAATTTACATATAGGAAATAATTAGACCTTGACAGCCTGTTTGGAAATCCCAAAAAACATTAATATAGTAGAAAAAGGTCGATAAATATAAAAAACAATGATATTGATTTAAGTTGAACTAAGATTGAACCAATCTCAAAGCTCGCTTGATTCGATTCAAGTATAATAAAGTTGATTAAATCCCGAATTCGCAATTGAAATAACCAATAGTGAAGTAAAAAGGAGATTGATTTACAACCCGTTTTACACGTTGCATAATTTTAAATATAAAACACTAGTAGCATCATTCCCGATATGGTTTTTGCTTTAAAAACTTATGTACATATATAAAGTAAAATATAAACTAAATGAGAACTCTTGCTTTCAATTCTACTTTTTAAACATGAAAATAATGTGTTTTCATCTTGTTCTGTTATTTTGGTTGTTTCTACACACAAGCAGCGAATTGTTTTTTAACTTCTTGGGTGGTGTTGTTCTAGTTTCAGCAACGAACTTTGACAAGTTAAATGATATTAAAACGTTCCGTGTGTTATTTTACTCTTATGGCTAATAAATCACTGATTGTTTAAACGCTGGTTCAGTTGAATTAAACTTGAATTTATACGTAGTTTAAACTGAACAACTACAAAGCAGTGTCCCATGTATTATATGTTTTTAACAAAAAGAACATGTGGCAGCACTACAATAAATCTTATAAAATTCATATGATCTGTATTAGTAGTTTAAACGCTCAATTTTATGCGTTTAAAGATGGTTTATATGTTAGGTATTTTATAGATTTGTTGGTTTAAACACATTTTAAACCAAAAAGAGAGTAAAACTTGCTCTGATTTTTTAGTGCCACTAACAATGAAAAGTTTAATCTTTTATTACTTGGTTAAAGAACTTTGTACTTATTTATAGAAATTTCGGGATTGATTTTAGAAAGGAATCCCATTTATGATTGTTTTAAGAACGTTTTAATGTTATTCGTATGTCTAAAAAACTTAATTAATGCCGAGGGTTCTTCTTTCTGTGTATGTATTTAATTATTTACACATGTTTTTCATATATATACATATACAGTTCTTATCAGGCGCGGATTCAGGGGGGGAATAAGGAAATTCCACCCCCCCCCCCCCCAATTATAAATAATAATATTTTTTCAAATGTTCAAAATTTTTGGAAATCCCAGCAAGTTTTTTTTGTTTGTTTTTTTTTTTATTCAATCTCTAACGAAATTATCCATAAGTATCCAAATCTTAATCCTAATAGTTGTTTATTATATATTTCCTATTAAAAATATAGAGTATACTGTATTCAAATACTTATTATTCTACATTTAATCCCAGCAGGTGCCATCTATATCCAAAGAGTGTAACGAACCAAACCACAAAAGGCCCTAACTCTAAAGAGGGCTTGCTACCTATAGTTACCGGCCGTGCTCGTCGAAATGAGGGTGGTTCTTTCCTCTTTCTAGTTAGACTATGGTTCGAACATTCATCTAAAATTTAGGTAGCTGTAAATAATAAAGTCTACTAACCAACAAATAAAAAATACATAATAATAAAACAATAAAAAAAAAATAAAAGAATCAGAAATTGGGAATTATTTCCTTGTGAAGGTTACTTTATATTATTATAAACATTTTTTTCATTTTTCGAATTTATTCTATGAGTTAAATTTCAGTTATGTATTTTGTAAAGCTTTTTGTAATAGTTCTATTCCTTTAATTTTTTAGAAATGACTTTATACACTACCAGACTATTATATTGTATTTTCTTTTTACATTTTACCTTAGCCTTTCTTTGGAAAGCAATGAGGTATATTGAATGTTCAGAAAAATTTACAATTATTAGACACCAGCAGAATGTAATGACGACGGCCGTAGCGGGCCAGAAAATGCATTACATTATGCTGGTGTCTAATAATTGTAAATTTTTCTGAACATTCAATATACCTCATTGCTTTCCAAAGGAAGGCTAAGGTAAAATGTAAAAAGAAAATACAATATAATAGTCTGGTAGTGTATAAAGTCATTTCTGAAAAATTAAAGGAATAGAACTATTACAAAAAGCTTTACAAAATACATAACTGAAATTTAACTCATAGAATAAATTCGAAAAATGAAAAAAATGTTTATAATTAAATAAAAGAATCTTTAAAGTATCTGCTTAGTTCAAGAGGTTTTGATGTTGTAACCTCCGTCGTTTTCATTACCCTCCCAAGCCATGCTATCTTTGTTTAAAATAAATTCCCAGATAGCCCAACTTTGACTCCCCTACACTTGACCCTAACCTTTCATAGAATAGAATAAAAACTATAGAATTTCATAAAGGAGTCTTGAATTTTTTTATTCATTTTATCATAAACTAATATAACTATTCGTGTAATAATAATAATCTTTTAAAAATTATTTTTTTAGTGTTATTATGAATTAAATTTAAATATACAAAAAAAAAAACTCCAAATTGATAAAATATATTTTTAACATTATAGAAATTAGAAATGAAAATTTCTACCATTGAAAATTAAAGGTTTGAAATTATGTTTGTATGTATAAATAGATAAATCATAAATATTTTTTTTTTTTTTAATAATATGAAAAATTGTTTGAGTGAAAATTTATATTAAGTTAAAGTAATATTTCTAATGAACTCACCATTTTTATTTAAATTTTAAGTAGACTCCAGGCCTGTTGTCCGCGATGATTTGATGTACAAGAAATGCTGTTAAAATTTCACTCAAATTATGGATTACTTCTTAGAAATTAACTAACAGGAAACAAAAGGAAGTTGATATAACAACAGGAAACAATCGTTAAATAAACAAAATAAAGATAAATTTAGTAAATTAACGCATTTAAATAATTAAATATATATAAGCAAACCAATGGATACATATTAATACTGATTTTTTTCTTTTTTTTAAATATTGTACGTTTATGTCCAAAAACGACTATGGCTTAATGGTCATTCCTATGACCAAAATTCCAGAAAAATTGCGTTTTGCAATTTGATTTACATATCGGCATTGGCCCGATAGGCCATGACCATAAAAAAAAACGTATATACTGTATAAAATTTCTGTCCTTTCAAAATTATTTATGTGATCGATTCGTCTGGGTGCGTTTAGTTGGGTGAGATTTCTTTTATTATCTTCCCCAAAATTTGTCTTCCTATTAAGGAATACCGTATTATACGTGTTGACTTTCCTTATGCAAATTTCAGTTACGGCAGATTTTTGAGTTTTCTCCCTTTCCGCACTACACACTTAAAATTGAATAAATGCTTGGATTGTTGCAAAAATGAAAAAAAAAAACAATTAAACTTCTTGCAATCGAAAATATTAATTTGCAAAATAATTAAAAAAAACATTGACGTTAAAATAATCTGATTTCTTTTAGAATTTTTTTTTCCCCACACAATTCAAATCAAATTTTGAAATTTGTTATTAAAATTTCCAAGCAATTTCGATCAATTTAAAACAAAAAAAATACACAGTTATAATTATAAAGTAGAAACAACAATGCAAGTTATGAAATCCACCAAACAGCCTCACAAGAGTAAACGTTTGACTTGAAAATGCGTGCGGTTGAATTATTAATAAGGCTTAGTAAATGCAATATTTATGTATGTATGTGTTATGTTAATTATAATTATATACATTTGAATACAACCGTTCTTCGTATCACATTTTCATCTTTTTCATCTTTGAATTTGAAATTTTGAAATATGTATGAATCAAAATTCTATTCGATAATTTTTGACGAAAGCACGGATTTGACGGGCAAAAGCCAGATTTCCTTATTTTATTGGCTTTGTTGTAAACGCATTTGAAGAGGCTTCAAAGAATACTGGTAATGACGTTAATGTGACAATTGATGCGAAGGCACTATCAGCAATAGTTTCAAAAGCTTTGACAAATTTTGGTCTTGATTTAAAAAACTTTGTAGGAGTTGGAACAGATGGGTGTCCTCTGATGTCAGCAGAAAATGGACCTATTAAAAAATTCTGGAAGCCGCGACAAATGCGAAACAAACGGCTTGCTATTCCCCTAAATCAAGCAACTCAATTTCTAAAAGCAAAAAACTGCCATTAAAACAAAAAGTAGTATCATTTGTTAAAGAAACGACAAAGTTTTTTAAATATAATCATCCCAGGCGAAACGCAGTTTTAGCAAAGTATTTGGGAGCCAAACTCTCTACTTTATGCGAGACAAGATGGGTGGACCGTCACGACTCAATTTTAAACTTTGCAACAAGTGAACATCATTTAGCTTTGTGAAAAATATCATCAAAAGCCTTATATTTAGGAACTCACTAAGTACTTTTGAATTTATTTGCGGTATATACATATCAATGTGATACTTATTGTAACACAGCCGCTTAGTATCATTTAATAAAAGCACGATATAGATCTTCAAAAAGAATCAAGCCTTATCAAAACTTTAATCATGTGAAATAAAGACGAAGAACAATTTAAAGCAATTTTTTAAAAATTTTAAATTATTTACGTTCTAATCGAGGTTCCAATCAAAAGGTCAAGTTTTGAACGAAATAATCACATCCAAAATGTTGAAGATTACCACCAAGTTGTAGGTAACAATCCTCTAATTGATTTTTTTTTAAAGATCTCAAGACACCTTTCCTAAATGTATTGAACATACCTAAACTTCTACCTCAAATTGTAATTAAGTCATATACAGATACAAAAGTTTTAAAACCACAACTGCTGATGAGCTGATTATGTTTGATAAAAGAGATAAACACCTACTAAGATATAAACTTGAGTCTGATCTACCAGATAACGTTGAAGATGCTTTAATGTACTGTGATGAAGATATCAACCCATATCTAAGAAAAATATTTCAAATTTTCGTTTCAATGCTCGTCAGTAATGCTATTCGTCGAATAATACATGGCTCAGGTCAACAATGACAGAAGATAGACCGTACTAAATTAATTTATTTTTATATTGAACTGATCTTATATTTTATTTAACCTTATTGTTGAGTTTTTTTTTAAATATAATATACACATATTGTTTTTAAAAACTTTTAAAAACAGATTTCTTATTTTTTTGTATCATAAAAAATTTCCCCCCCCCCCCCCTAATGCTGAAGCTGGATGCGCGCCTGGTTCTTATAAACAAAACTCACTTAATTTCATTAACTCTATTAACAAAAATTATTTTACTTGCATCAAAAGTGCAAAATGCAAATTTTGCAAAGTTAGTTTTGATGGAATAATCTTTAAAGACTTATGGCCATTTTCTCAATGTATCGACAAACTGCCTGTTACTTAATGTCAACATAAATTTATTGGACCGATAAACTGTCCGTTAACGATTTTGGGTTTCTCAATATACCGACAAAAAACATTGTTTTCAGCTGGCAACGCCACTCAAAATACATGTAAAAGTTGGGAGTCAGCTGATTGAATTTATCTGTACGGCAAATAAAAGGAAAATAAATAATTGGCAGATGAGTGCCGGTTAGCTTTGCGATAAAATCGAAGCAAATGAGACATTGAGAAACCCAAATTTCTTTAATGTGCAGTTTTTCGTTGGGAAAAAAGATAATTGCCTAATGGGAAAATGGCCATTAAATTTGAAATTATGCTGATAATAATTTTTTTGTAAAAATAAAATTGTATTTTATTGTAATGCCTTAATTAGGGATATGCATAATATAAGCTAAATATATGCAAATCAACTTTGACTTTTTTAAATAGCAATCTAAACACAAGTTGGGATTTCTTAAAGCGTTAAAGGAGCATATAGACGACATGTTTTTGTCATCTGACATGTCAAATTTCCCACTGCAAAACACATACATGTCGTGTGTTTCCTTTTTAACTTTGCTTCTGTAAAAGTCAGACGCAAAGTCATCTGACAAAATTTCAATTAGAGCGTGCTCTATTCTCTTCTGACAAACTATCTGACATAGAAATCTATGCCGGGAAGAAACTGGCAGCGGCGTCAACTATTGACGGAATCATTAGCAGGCTGAAGTTAATATTTTACAATACCAAGATATGTATGCTCATCTCACCATTGAATAGAATTTATGTAAATGTATACATAAAAACCGTTTAATTATAAAATTCTAAATTGGTATCTTTAAAATAAAAGAAAAAATGTTAAGATGGATAATTTTTTTTTCCGGCGCAAATAAATATTTTCGTGGCGGCAGCAAGCTATTTTGAAACCGAGAACTACTTTGGTTTCTGCAATAACAATGCGAAAAAAAACAGAGACAATGTCAGAAGCAAATTACATGTACGTTTGTGACCGAATATTATAAACCTTATGTAAAACAGCAATTTTGACAGACATGAACAATTACATGTGACTTGAAAATTTGACATGTCAGATGACAAATACATGTCGTGTACGGGCGCCTTAAGGAATTCCATGTGTACTAAATGTTATTTACGTAAATGCGCTTGTGATTTCACATTAAATATTTATAGAATAATTATTCTATTTTCTTCAGTTCCTAAATTAAAAAGACATTCATGCTTTTGGTAAAATTTAAATTTTTTTTAAATTATTTATATCACTTCATACAGAAAAAAAAATAATTTTCATATTTGAATACGAAAATATTTGATTAAAAAATTTTTTGAATTTTTTGCAGTGACAATGTTTGTGATGTAACGAGTGGTTTGTGATATTCATAAAAAAGTTTGTAGGTATCATCATATATATTATTTCTAAAGCACTTTTTTTTGTCGGTTGCAAATATCTACCATACCACCGCATCAAATTTAATGAATGATATCTCATTTTAAAGCTTATTTCTAGCACTAATGACGAAAAATAATTAGAAATTGAAAAATTAATATTTTCATTGATAAAGGATTCGTACGGGCAAAAACTTAACGATGATCATGTCATTACCTCTAACATTGTATTCAAAGAAGTATTATAAAAGCATTTAAACATATGTATGTATGTATGTTAATATGTATGATATATCCCAGTTCGCCAAATGGTCAAAGACGCAAATGTCGTCAACGATGTCTTCCGAACATTTTTGAATTTGTCGCCTATATAACATTGATGGCGACAACTTAAGTAAGAAAACGTGTATGTTGTCGTGTTAAAAATCATATTTACGACTTCTTTGGAGACATTTTTTTTAAATTTGTCTTGAATAATAATTTATTGAGGACAACGTAAGTAACCATTGCATGCATTTTGTCGTGTTTCAAACCACACTGACGACAAAATGCATGCAAAGGTGGCTTACGTTGTCCTCTACTAAAAAAAATTCAAAACATTAAATTTGTATGTAATTTAAAATTAATATTTCTTGATGTTTTGCTTTCATTATCAATATTTTTGATAATAAAAAAAATTAAAAATTAAATAATCCTGCCTGTTAAATATAATTATTTTGTAACGCCAATATATCAGTATCGGTGTTCGTTTAATCCCTCATTGTCACTGACCTATCGGCGACTTAATCGTAGATAGTGTCAATAATATTGTCATCAACGACACTATTAAGGTAATGTCGTTAATCGGGCATTAACGACTTTATTAGAAAAAGTCGTTTATATAGTTGCCAGTGACAACTTTAACCACATTGTTACCCATATGATCATAAACGACAATATGCATAATAATGTCGCTCACATTGTCGTTTACGACTTAAGTGCCCTTTGTTCGAAAAAGGGTCTTGTACGCGTCCTCGACGTTGTCTTTAAGACCTGGGACATTATGATTTCTAATATTTTTTTACTTTTAAAAAAAAGTTATTGAAGTTACTAAAATTTCTATTAATTATTTTAATTTTATGTTACAAAAATGACAACTAACGGTGCGAAATATTCGCAGGGGTCATCTAGTAGTTATTGAATTTTATGTCTGCAAACAAGTTTAGTAAGTCAATAAAAAAATTGTTGCCCGAACTTTTTGAATTAATGGACAAAAAGGCTCTGTGAAATAAGCCCCAAGTGCAATAAGTCCCAGTGCAATAACTCCCAATAAAATAAATCCCAAAATAAATTAAATAAGTCCCAAACTGGAAAAAAGAAATAAATCCCAAAAAAATTAAATAGTTTCCAAGTCTAAAATGAAACAAACCCCAACTTTTGGGAGTTGTTTCATTATGAAATAACTCCTAAGGACATTAACCCATTATTGGCCGCTACCATAAAACGCAGAAATTTTTTAAATCCCATGCAGGGAGGTGTTTTTGAGACTTCAATTAAGAATATTTTTCACAAAATTTTATCTCCCGACTTGTCAAACGCCTTCAAACAATTTTATTTTTTTTTTTTTTTAATATTTCTTTCTTTTAATGGAAGTCTTTTTAAATAATGCTATCAGCGCAATAGTAGTGTAACCCCAGACTACTTATTATGAGATAATGAGATAATGAGGAGTAAACACTACTTACTCTTGCACTATAGTACTTGGTTGTAACGGCCCGTGCAAAAACTATGTTTCTAGCGCCATCTCTTTTGGACACAAACAGTTGGTTTACTCGACTATTGCACTGTTGTGGGTTACACTACTTCTGCGCCGATAGCCTCAAATATATGTATTTTTGCATGTTAATATACAAAGTATGGGTCTAATAATTGAGTTGATTATGGCGGATTAAGGAGTATGAGTAAAAAAGACTTAACATAAGCACCACTATGCGAAAAATAGTGCGTTTTCCAGCCTCTGAAGCCAAATTGTTAAGATCTCCCTTCCTCTGACTTTGAGTATAAACCAATGGTCAGACCGGAAGCTTGATTCCAGGGGCTAATGACTACCCTGTACCAGATAGGTCTCTAGTCAGCCGCGATCTGAAGAATTATGTCATCTTTGAACTATGCCGACTACCCGGTTTGCCCAGAGAAAGTAACACAACAAGATGGCACATCCTTCAAATGTTTTCACATACCCTTTGTGGATTTAGGAACATAAAAAAATACTAAATGTTAAACTGTATTATGACTTCAGGTCGAAAATCAATTTGTGAAAGAGCGCCATTGTCATGGAAGCTGACAGCATCCATATCATGATTATACTCCTGAATTGCTTTCGGCTGTGAAATAACGCTTAACACTAGCCATTTGTTCGACTGAGGAGTTATTGATTATTACATTGGCTACAGCGCTGTTATTCCCGTGCTTATTCAATAAATAGATGAGATGATAAGAAAAAATTGTCAAAAAAAAACTAATGTATATGACAATCGGGATCGGGTACGTTAGTTATCTAGATACTACAGAACAGTTTGAGCCACCATATAAAATACTGAAGAATAAATCTTCACATTCGCAGCATATGCAAAATGTTTTAAGTTCAATACGGATTGGTTTTCTCTTAACGAATTTGCATAAGCTGCATTCAATTGTTATTGGGAACACAACAAGTTGGCGAACTTTGGCAAAACAATATGTTGTACCCTAGAGACTATTATCTGATAGATGATAATACCTTTTAGATGATCTGAACCGATTGCCAAAAAGTGATAATGCTATTGTAGTGCCTCCGGCCAGTGGACGATTTTTCGACCACCAAAGATTATGGGCATTTATAAGTTAGAAAATTCAAATTGATTTTTGTCGATTCTTATAATATATTATTTATGTATGTATGCTTTAAAAATAATGAAAAACAAAAAATTAAATTTTATATTTTTTAATAAATTTTTTAAATAGAAAAATGTGTCAAAAATGGGTTTTTTAATCCTTTTACCAAAATATTTTATAAAGCCATTAAAAAATCAATTTATTACTAATACAGTCAAATCCCGATAATTCGTACCCCGATAAATCGTAATTCCCGATAATTCGTAATAAACTGTCGGTCCCTTGAAAAAATCTCGTTAATTCGTAAAATTTCCATACATTTTGGTCCCCTCGATAATTCGAAATTTTTTTTTTGAAATAAAATCTTCTTTACCTCTTATAAATCGTAATTGTTTGATAACTACCACTTATAATTCGTAACAATAACAATAAAAACATGGAAAGAATGATTTTTTGTTTACCACTATTTTATTTTTGCTTGGGTTTTTGCTTGTGTGTGGATTTATTTTCTTAAGATCAGTTTGCTACATGCATAATTTGTATGTATAATTTTTATATATTATATTTTTTTTTTTATGTTTTTTTTATTCGTTTTAGTAAATAATTTGAAAAACCCCGTTTATTCGTATTTATTTTATTTTAACCCCGTTAAATCGAAACCCCGCTAAATCGAAAACCCCTATAATTCGTAAGAAATGGCCGGTCCCTTGCGATTACGAATTATCGGGATTCTACTGTATATTAAAAATCATATCAGATTTTATTTTTGTGAAAACAGATCAAACAAATTATAGTAAACTTTAAAGATATACGCTAATAAAGGTACTGGTCGAAAAATCGACCTTTGGCATAATATGGGTTAATGAACTTATAAAAACAGTCCATCGAAAAGAAATGAAATAAGGCAAAAAAAAAATGAAAGAACTCCGAAAGAAATTATTATTGCACAATTGTTTGTGCAAGGATTATCTCCTCTATGTTATAACAAAGGCTCCGCGAAAAGCCCCCCAATGAAATAACGCCCAAAAGAGAAATGAAATATTCCCCAATTTGTTTTTCATACATTTTTGGGTGTTATTTCATATGAAATAACTCCCAATTTTTTTTGGGCCGTTTTTCATTTTTTTTTTTTTTTTTTGGGAATTATTTCATTCCTCATTTGGGGTTTACACCCAACAAATTTTTGAAATTCGGGGCTTGTTTCGTAGCATGTTTAATTTGGGTGTTATTTCATTTTTTATTCGGGGGTTATTTCATTTTTAAAGCTGTTTGTTTTTGGGGGTTATTTCATTTTATTTGGGGTTTATTTCATTTGCTTAGTTTGATCTTTTTCCTTTTTTTTTTTTTGAGAATTCAAGTAACTGTTTTTTGGAATAACAGTGTCAACATATGAGTAAAATCTGCCTTGCATGTTGAGTTGAGTTATTGTAAAACATATTATATTTTCAGTTGTGCATCGAAGTTCGGACGCTTTACATTATCTCGTGTTAATATTTAAAAAAAATGGAATTTGAAATTGTTGGTGGAAAACGTAGAAATAGCAATTTGCTATATTCTTTAATTGAAAAACAATTATATTTAAACAGTAGAGGTAGTTGTGTAAAGGCCAAACGTAAAAGGCAAATTGTCTTCCGAACTGCAAAAATAGAGCAGGGCTACAAGGATCAACGGGCGGGTAAAATAGCTGCAGCAATATTTTTGAACCGAATATATCCTTTTTATGAAGAAGACGCCCGATTCATTTCAAAAATTTTGCGACTTTGCTGTTGGCCCATATTGACTTCATGAAATCCTTGGTGAAACTGACTCTTTTATGAATTTTGGGTATAAATTCATTTTTGTTGCTGATGGGGTTTATTTCATTGGGGGTTATTTAAATTTCATCATTGGGTGTTATTTCATATGAAATAACTTCCAAACATTGGGGGTTGTTTCGTTTTCGTTTTGGGGCTTATTTCATTTATTTTTCGATGTTATTTCATTCACTGCTTTTGGGTGTTATTTCCTATTTTTTTTGGGTTTATTTCATTGGGGGTTATTTCCTGGGCCTTATTTCATTGGGGGGCTTTTCGTGGAGCCTAAAACAAACACCGGCTTCGCTGACTAAAGCTTCTTTGTATATTCATTCTTCAGCCAGTTGCAAGGATTTTCTTCTTCGCTCTCCCTCTTTTCACGTTTTTACATACATCCCATACCTTTTAAAAATATTCCAAATGTAAGAGTAGCAACTATTTAAACTATCCCGTTATAAATACCGTTTAAAATGTTAAACATTTATAAGAAATTGCAAATAATTGAAAATTAAATAGCTCTCACAGTAAATGAAATAACACCGAAAACCAAAATAAAATGAAATTACTCCCACGTTTATTTTTTCGGGGACTTATTTCATTTGGATTTTATTTCATTATGAAATAATTCCCAGGCAAAAAATGAAATAACTTCCAAAAAAATTAAATTAAATCGAGAGGGCTGGGATTCGTAATGAAATTACTCCCACATTTGTATGAAAAATTGTTGGGTCTAATTTCATTTTTTACTTGGGACATATTGCACGACAAAAATATTAAATAACGTACAAAAGTAGTACAAATTCTGAATTTACTTTGATTCAAATATTTTTTTTTCTTTTGAATATGTAGAACTATCTAATGATTAAATATTTTATATTGAGTGCTTTTTTGCAAAGTGTAATTTTGATAAATATTTTCATTGAATCAAATTAAAGGTTTGTTGAATTAACATTTTACTTTTAACAAACTGTGTTGTTAAAAATTTTTTCTGTGCACTAATAAAAAGTATTTGATACCCTACACCCCTGTATAAAATACAAATTTTCGAAATTGTGCCCTATTCGGGACCCAAGGCCAATTACGGACCAGGCAACACAAAAAAATTTTATGAAGTTAAGATTCATATCGGGTGATTTTTTAAGAGCTATAGGAAAGTTAAGAAAAACATTAAATTGAGAAAAATGCATGAAATCTTTATTTGAAACGATAGTACGGTCCATATAATTTAATGTTTGAAGATAAGTTCATGCAAATGTTGACCGTGACTGCACCTCAAGTGGTCCATCCGCTTAGTCCCTGGCGGCTGTTTACCCTGACATGTTTCGATCAGGTCAGTCAGGAATGAAAAATTATCAATAATAATTTTAATTAATTTTCATGTTGTAAAATTTCTTTCTTCATAAAAATAATTTATTGAAAAAATTAAATTTGATGAACTTAAGCCTGATTAAAAATATTAAAATTTGGATTAAAAAACCATAAATAGTTCGACAAAAATAACCACAATACTAATTATTGTTAAAGCTAGGGCACGAGCTCTATGTGTACATTTGTCCTTCCAGTTGTGCTGAAAAAGGTCAACAAGAAAAAGAAAGACAAAAATGTAAAAAACAAAAATGTACTTTGCACTTCAAGAAAAATTCTAGACAAAATGTACGTAAAAACAGAAGTAAGGAAGAACATGTAAAATAAATTAAAATGGATAATCTTTCAAAAAAGCAAATTTCGATCTACCAAAGGTTAAAAACGATTTGGTTTAAGGATTGATATTTGACTGTTGACGTCAGCAGTCATCGATGGCTGCGAGTGTAAGACGGCAAATCCCTCTGAAGAGATCCAGTGGTTATGATAGAAACATGTCATGGTAACCAGCCGCCTGGGTTCGAATCTAAGCCCAGCCGCCTGTGTTCGAATCTAAGGTCAGTCAGGAATAAAAAATTATCAACAACAATTTTAATTAATTTTCATGTTGCAAAATTACCTTACCAACGATATGCCATTTATTTCGGTCGGACTTTTTGGTTGGGCTCCACAAGGGTTTGAGTGGGACCATACATCGAAAAACACAAAAGTACCGTTATCTAAAAAACGTTACTTAGGAAAAAAAATACAGCATTTTTCGTGTTCAGGAGGTCCCAATTAACTTATTTAGGCATGTGGCGTTCTTGGTATTTTTCCAAATTAAAAATTTGTAAAGCAGTGTTATAGACCAAAATGAAGATGTTTGACAGTGAAACAAAACACCAAAACCAGTGTTGCCAAAAAGATAATAGCTAAAAAATCACCCTTTAAAACAGTTCTTTATGCCGAATATTATCCAAATATCAACAACTAAATGCGTTTTGTTCATCTAAAAAGCGATTTGGAAGAGGGGGTTTATATGGGACCTACGATCAATTCTGGAGCTGTTAGTACAAATTTTTTGTCCTTACAAAGCTGCTTCTATCGAAGATATAGTCTTCAAATTTCACAAGGAAATGGAGTAGTATCTGTATGGGAGCTTTGGTCAAATACAGTCCTTTATCCTTTATTCTTTATCGCGATAATCCTCAAAATTTGCGCACAAGGTTACACGTACAGACAAGCTACCAGCCAGCCGGGCGGACGGATATCGTTAGAAAATGATTCTGAGTCGATCTGTTTACTAAAAGGTATAGGACTAATATTTTTTTTTTTTTTTTGTGTTGCATACATCAGCAAAAACCTGTGTTATACCCCAGCTGTATAGCGTACTAGCTACGCACGCAAAATATACTTTAAGAACTACCGCTTGTCTCACCAAAATCTACCTCACATGCTTTTGAGTGGTAAATTAACCCCCTCTCTGCATAACCTATACCTACCAAAAGGGTTGGCTACTTATTTCTACAAAGCAGTCCTTTAGTTGTCCGCTTAAGAAATGGTACACAGTATAACCAATTTGGTTGGTTGAAAGGTTCACGCATTAAATGAAATTTTAATACCAAACAAAATGGGAAATCTTGATATGCTTAATATATTTTTAACGTTTGTGTTTTCCAAACATCTACCGAACCGAACACTAAGAAGCAATATTTACTGTTTATCTTCGAACACTGGTTACGAGCGAAAAAAAAGCCAAGCTGAAAAAAAATTACGAAAACAAAACTTGTAAACAATACACACTCAGGATATTCGTACTGTGGTCGTACAAATTGTCGAACAACAATACTTGTGAGAGCCTTTCACCAACAATATTTAAAAATATGTACAACAGATAACAACAGATATTTTTAAAAAACTTATGGTGACATCAGATGTTTGTGAGCAAAAATAAAAGGTTATGACATACTCAATGCAAGACCACGTTTGATTTTAAGATATTTTGCGTGGGCAAAAGCAAAACCATACAATAAAATATATCCATAGTTACGGCAAGTTATATGGTATATCTGTTTTGACAATACTTTATGATACACTCTTGTACGTTTTTATAATACATGACCTTGTTTTGTTTAACTCTATAACAATGTCTGTCAATTAAAATTTTTATGACTGACATTATTAAATATACAGATGACTTAACATTATAAACTTATTTTCTTTACATGAATTACATTTTCTATTGAATGAACAAAAAAATAAACACGCTGCACATTGGTACGAATCCAGAATTTAGCTGGACAAAAGCCATAAAGTTTCCAAAAAATTTGTTTTTCTGAATAGCTAATAGCCTACTCTTAAAGTACTGGGTCTAATTGTGGCATTTGTGACCGAATAATTTTTCGATTCGAAAGCGATTTTATTTCTGATATTCTCAGTTGAAAGTGAAGGAATCATTATTATTTTTCAGTGTTGTAAAGCATTTATTTGAGTTTTAACAACACAGAAAAATAAATTTCGATTCGTTCAGTACTAGATATTTATTGAACTTTGTTAATCTCTTTTAAATATCTTTTCTTTGATTTCACAATTAACTATGGTGTTGCAATAAATCAAAAAGTTTTGGGCAAACTTAAGTTTTTTTATTTTTTTTATTTTATTTTATTTTATTTATTTACAAATTTTCCTATGGATATCATATCCTTATAGACAGTTAAAGAATATAATAACATATACTAGTTAATACAAATAAAATTCAAAATTATTGATTGTTTAATAATACGATAATTTTACTTTTTATAACATTTTCATTTTAAGAAAAATATACAACTTTATAAAATTTATTAAATTGACTGCACATCCTTCTGAATGGATCAGCATTTGCGTACTTTGTCCTGAAGTATTTAATTGATAGCAATTCGAAGTGTCGAGATGGACGATGAGGAACATTAAATGAAATGTTATCGAGCAGGAAATCAGAAACAATATAACCATTAATTAAATTAAATATAAACGACACATTCAACATAGGCCTTCGGCTTTTAAGAGTTGGAAGTTTGATAAGAGCAAGACGGCTAGTGTTTGACGGAAGTTCTAATGGGTTCCACTGTAGACCACGAAGGCAGAATAACAAAAATTGTTTTTGTACGGATTCAATATAATTGCTGTGAATCAAATATAAAAGATCCCAAACTATGGATGCATATTCAAGGAAGGGTCTCACGAGGGAAACATAAAGTTTGTGACATATGGGTCTTTTAATTATTTAGCCCATCGTTTGATAAAACCAAGAATACACCGTGCTTTATTAACAGTTATGGAAATATGCTTAATAAAGTTCAACTTAGCGTCCAACAAAACTCCTAGATTCAAAATTGTACCAACATTTTCTAGCTGATAGTTCCCCAAAGAATAACTCACATTTATATGGTTTCCTCTAAAGAAAGACATATGCTTACATTTTTTCAAGTTAAACTCCATCAAGTTTAAATTAAACCATGACTGAAAAGAGTCCAAGTCTTGTTGAAGTAGAATGTGATCTGCAGATTTATTAAAACTGAGAAAAATTTTTACATCATCCGCATACTTTAAAACTTTGGAGAATCTTATCGCGTTCGGAAGATCATTGATAAAAAGGGTAAACAGCAATGGTGTACCACTACCTTATGGTACACCAGATAAAACATCTATCGATTTAGATGTGACGTTTTTAAAACGGACACATTGTTTTCGATTTAATAAATAAGACTCAATCCATTTAAGAGAGTTGTTTGAAAATCTTATTGTGTTAAGTTTTCTCAAGAGCAGTTTATGGTTCACCTTGTCGAACGCCTTGCTAAAATCAGTATATACGATATCAGTTTGTTTCCGTTGCACAAAACCCTTATTTATAATTGTTGTTAGTTGTAATAGATTTGTTGTAGTGGAGCAGCCTTTTCGAAAACCATGTTGAGCAGATGACAATAAGTTGATACATGATGAGAAATGCATTCAGTTACCATCTTTTCAAAAAGTTTTGGAATTATACTTAGTTTAGCAATCCCTCGATAATTAACAATGTCAGACTTAGTACCAGATTTGTATAGCGGAATAATAAAAGACTTTTTCCAGGTATTAGGGAAATATCCATATTTAATTAACATATTAAAAATGCGTGTTAATGGTATGGCGAAAAATTCAGCACAGTTTATCAATATACAACTAGGAATATTGTCACGACCACTTCTATATGAAAATTTAAGTTTTTTTAAGTTATATAAAATTATGGAAACATCAAAGAATGGAATTGAGATAACTTGATTAACGGATTGAAAACAAGAAGGAATTATAGAGCCAATATAATTGGTATCAGAATAGGTCGTAGAAAAGAAGTCGGCAAACATGTTACTTATGTTAAGGTCATCACCGGACTCACTGTCTTGAAACTTCATTACTGTAGGAAATATGGTAGCTCTTCTTTTGGTGTTTACAAAATTGTAGAATGATTTAGGATTATTTTTGAAATTATTCTTCATTTAACGTAAGTAATTAGTGTAACAAGACTTGTTAAGCACATTATACTCAGCACGAGCAGTTGCATATTTGGTATATTCTATAAGTCGGTCTGTTTTTTTGTAATTTTTATACAACTTGTTTTTCTTATTTTTGACTGTAGACAAATGTTTTGTGCCCCAGGGAGGACCACTAGGTTTGCGAAGAGATTGCTTAGGGATACATAACTCCATTAGTGAATACATTTTTGTATAAAAACGTTTTATTATTTCATCCAAAGTAATACTTGAGGGCAAAAATAATTCGTCCCAGCTTATATTATCCAAGAGGCTATTAAGTAAAGGATAGTTTGTATTTTTAAAACACAACACCTTATCGTTTACCTCAGTAAGTTGCGAGTTAGATGAAAAAGAGATTGGTAGGTTTACTACTATTGCAGGGTGATTATTTATTTAATGAAATATTGTAAAAAAAAAAAAATTTTAAACGTTTGATATGAACCACGTCTAAAGGCGATAATGGGAATTGGAGGGATAAATGCAAACAAGACAACATTTTGGGAGAAGAATTTCTGTATAACTGTTAAATTGTTGCAAAAATTAAAATCAAGCAACACAAGTAAATATGACTTAATATCGGGTGATTTTTTAAGAGCTATAGGAAAGTTTAAACAAAAAAACAAATAAAATTCAGAAAAATGCATCAAATCTTTATTTGAATCGATAGTACGGTCCATATATGTAATTTAATGTTTGAAAATTATTTCATGCAAATGTTGACCGTGACTGCGCCTCGAATGGTCCATCCGCTTAGTCCAATTTCGGCATACTCTTCCCAACATTTTGGCCGGTATCTCATGAATAAATGCTTCAATGTTGTCTTCCAATTCGTCAATTGAAGCGGGCATGTGTGTATATACATGAGCTTAAACATAGCCCCACAAAAAATAGTCTAAAGGCGTTAAATCGCACGATCTAGGCGGCCAATTGACCGGTCCCGAACGTGAAATAAAATGTTCACCGAACTCGCCTCTCAATAAGTCCATTGTTAAGCGTGCTGTGTGGCATGTGCCACCGTCTTGTTGAAAACACATGTGGCATTCAAGTCAAGCTCTTGCATTTTGGGCAAAAAAAAGTTGAATATCATCTTACGGTAGCGCTCACCATTCACATCATCTTTGAAGAAGTACGGGCCAATGAAGCCACCAACCCATAAACCGCACCAAACTCTGGCTTTTTCTGGATGCATTGGTAGCTCTTGCAATGCTTCTGGCTGATCTTCACTCCAAAATCGAAAATTCTGCTTATTAACGTACCCATTGAGCCAACAATGAGCTTCGTCGCTGAACACAAGAAGCGCGCGATGGACTTTCTTAACAGAGAACGCATTTTGATAATAAAATTCAATAATTTGCAAGCGTTGTTCATTTGTAAGACGATTCATGGTTAAATAATAGACCAAACTGAAGATGTTCGACAGTGAAACAAAACACGAAACGTGCGCCAGCTTTTTAAACCAGTGTTGTCAAAAAGATAATAGCTAAAAAATCACCCGATACAATTAAAATTTTTTTTATTTTTATTCTCTTTTTGATAAAGCTTAACTTTACCATAAAACCAAAATATTATATTGATTACTTATTTACAAAAAAAAACTCTCGCAATACTTGAACTTCACTGTTTTTTCCAAATTCAAAAATCACCAAAACATTAACGGCTGTATTTATAAAAAAATTTTAAATTTAATAAAGGTTTACAAAACAAATTTTGTATGAAAATTCTCCTTAATAAAGGTTTGTTAAATTTAATAATCGTTTATAAATATGGGGGTAACAGTTTAAGCTAATTTGTTAATATTTTTGAAAAATATTAGCGTAATGTAGTACCGGAGTTTGCATTAACTTTACTCTATCGTATTTCCTTAAAAAATAAAGCTAAAATTTGTTAACCAATTTTTTCGATGCTATTCGTCTAATAATTTTGTCCATCTCCATTCGGGATGCGTCTTACTGTGCACTGGGACTAACTCGGTTACCCATTATATTAAAACAATCTTTGATGTCTTTATCGATTTATTGTCTATACCTTTGAATTCAGTTACTCTTCATTTATATTTGATTTCAATGATTTCACAAGAAGGAGACCTTTTTCCTCTTTTCTTCTTGTGAAGTATCCTTGAATTATTAGAAAGTTCTATGCTTTAGTATTTAAGTTACAATAAATGTATTACAATAAATTGGCGAAGTGAATAAAAGGCATCCATAAATAGCAGAGGCTATTTGAGATTGATTTTTGCATAGAAATACACACATAAGACGATTTTAACAAAAGTAGAGTCTACGAAAATAATTTACTTATTTCAGTATAATAATAATTTTAACAATAAGTTATTCTTAGAAAACACTTAAGGCAAAAAAAAAAATATCAGCATTATGTATAAAAGGCAATATTATGAGGAATTCCATAACAAATAGCATATTATAACTGATAACCCACCTCATTTTCGAAGAAGTACGGCCAGATAACGCCACCCGCCCATAAACCGCACCAAACAGTCACTCTTTGTGGATGCATCGGCCTTTCAACAATCATTTGCAGATTCGCATTTGCCCAAATGCGGAAATTCTGCTTGTTAACTAATCTACTTAACAGTGACTCGTCGCTGAACATGATTTTTTTTTTTTTTTTTTTTTTTTTTTTTTTTAAGTCACCATTAACTTCTGCTTGGCTTCAACAATCTTAACGCGCTGCTCAATTGTGTACCGCTCCGTGGTTGAATTTGTCAAACATTAAAACAAAGAAATGTCAAATTAAGTTGGGCAAAAACTTGACGTTAAGGTGTGACTCACAATTAACATCGTGCATTGTGGTTGGACCACCATTTACATTTTGAAAAATAACAAGCTAGAGTGCTAAATTCGGCTGTGCCGAATGTTTGATACCCTCCACCGACAGTTCGAATATTTCAGGAATGGGCTCCATATCATATCTATTTATTATTAATTCATCTTTATAAAAGCGCAGACGTCAATATTAAAAGTGGTTGCGGTTAAGACCTATATATGTGACGCGCAAAATAGAAAGGGACCTAATGGTTTTGTTCAGGAGAGCCATTTTAAAGATTTAAATACGTGTATCTTTGGTGTACCATCACTGAGAGTGTTGTTATGGGTTTCATTTGAAAGCGACACATCTCCCGACGTCAGGAACGTGTTGGTCAACCTTGAAAACGCGCGTTGGTCGTCCCTACCTCTTGTTTTGTGTAGTTGGTTTTTACTGTTCCCTTTACTTTACTGGTCCCTTTCTCTATGCGCTGTCACATATATTAAATTATTGACCGACACTCAGAAAGCTTTATACTTTTTTTTTATCAATTTTAACTAGCTTGAGTAAAATTAAGCCAAACTTAAAGGATTTTCAGGAGGGGAATTTATATTGGAGCCATGGTAAGTTATGAACCAATCATCTCAAAATACTGCAGAGTGATTTCTGGTATTAAAAAACATAAATTTCATTAAATTTAAATACAGCGTTGAAATTAGTTTTAGCGTTAACAGTGAAAGGCTGCTTTATATGGTATCCAAGATAAATTATGGACAGTATATCACAAAATTGCTTGATATTTTCTCTGGCCATATAAAGCTTAGTTGGAAGAAATTTACCACAATATCTGTATCTGCTACGGTCTTAGGCGTATTTAATTAATTTAACAGAGAAGGCTTTATATGGGCCTATAGTAAATTATGGACCGATCATTACGAAATTTATTAGTGTGATTTCTAGTCGAAAAAAACGAATTTTTGCAAAATATTTTATCATTCCGTTCATTATTTCACCATTTATGTTAGTTTTTCTAACAAAATTATCCATTTTTGGGGTGGTGGTTCCACATTTCGATTCATAGCTCTGATCTTACTGTACCGATTTTGATGGATTTCAATTCCAAACTGCGTAAGATAACTACAAGTGAGCGTGTTTTCAACAGACGGACAGACAAACGGACAGACAAACGGACATAGATTAATCGACCAAGAATTACTCAAGGAGCCAGGATATTCGTATACCCTCTTCACAACTAATTGTAGTGGAGGGTATAAAAATGCGTTTGTTTGTTTGTTCGCAAAGACTTCTGAAAAGATTATGCTGAATTTTCGCAGCACTTTACTGCTTAATATTGGCCATCATTATTTGTTAAATTTCAAAGTAAAAGTAAAAGTTTTCAGATATGAAACAAAAAGTTTGGTTATCAATATAAACATTTGTTTCAAAACCAAGAAAACTGGAAAAGTGAGCGGGGAACCTTCCATACAAAGAAAATGTTAATGTCTTAATTTCTTGAGAAGAACCTAAATTTCGTACAAATTTCTTCATTGTACAAAATATCAGTTTTTTTTATAAATTTTACTAATTGTGTGTCAATTATGGTAGTTAAACGCCCAGAGATAATCTAGTCTACTATACTCATGACCAGGGAAACCAGAAATATGCTCTAAAAAGCTCGTGTTATGCGCATTAAATATGCAGTTAAAACTTGAAAATATGCCCTGAAAATTGTTAAAATATGCCCCAAAAAATTAGTTTTAAAACCAAATATTCAACAATTTAATAACAGTTCCATTTAATAAAAACAATCCTAAAAATTATAACTAAAGTATTTTCAAACGAATTTTCAAGATTTTATCCTATTTAGAAATAATGAGCAAGCAAAGTTATGTTAAGAGGTTAAAATTCATATAAGAGTTATTTGTGCCGAATACACTCTAGATATTGATATCCATATGATTTTTTTTTTTTTTTTTTTTGTATTAAAGGAATTTAAGGGACGGTCACTAAATTGTTGTTTAATTTTAACATTTAAAAGAAAGTTAAAACTTTGGGAGTTTTGGGCAAATGTGAACTTAAGTCGAAAATAATTTAATTTTCAGTAAAATAATTTTGCGAATTTTATTTAGATACCAACATAGCAAGATGGTTTACGGACACAGAGTCTAGTTTGGAAAGAAGTTTTTATTGGGAATATGTAAAGTTATAGACCGATTCTCACCATTTACATTGACTTCGTTCTTAGTACACTTAAAATGTGTCTACCAAATTTGTCAAATTAACATGGACAGGCATTAGCGTTGGCCAGACGGCCAAAATTTCGTAAAAAAATTGTTTATTTGCTGCGAAATCTCTTGCAAGCTTCTAAAAAATGTATCAAATTATGCCTCAAGAAGGCAAAATATGCGCTAAAAGCTTACAAAATGCTGCTAAAAAGGTCTTTGAACTAACTTATGCAAAAAAAAATGCTGCAAACGGTAAAATATGCAAAAATATGCACTAACAAATCGATGCCAAAATTCATCAAAAAGCTCTAAAACGGATAAATATATTGTTTCTGCCTTAATTGGTCGCACAAGGAAAGCATGCAATTGCATATTTTTGGTTTCCCTGCTCATGACCTCTGCTATAGTTTGTAACAAAGCTTAGATACATTTTAGTATTAAGCCAAAAACAAGCAATAAGTGTCATTATGTAAATCGTTTTGTTATAGAACACCTCATTATATCATCATATTTATTTCGATTTATATTTTGCTAAAACATTTTCCATTTACAGATCATTTAGTTTCATTGATTTCACTGTTAAATTTTCAACCTGTTCTTAAGTTAAATTTTTATCATTTTCTCTGAAATGTTCAAGTGATTTTTATTTTAAAAAATGTTAATTGTACAATAAAAAAAAAAACTATCTTGTGTAAGAATTAAAATTGTTTAAATGGAATGTTGAAAAATATTTTATATAACTTTTTCACATACTCTGCAAAGTAGCTGGGAAAAGTTTAAGTTTAAATAACTTTGTTTAAAACAAACTTCAAATTGGTAAAATATAAAAAGCATTTTAATTATATAATGGAGTTGCTAATGACCCTTGTTGGAAAATGAGTATTAATTTAAAATGTTTAACTACGTACAGTGTACTTTCATTTCAGGATAAAAAGAGAGAGAGAGAGAAAAACCAAAAAAATGAATGGCCAAATAATTGTAAATTCGATAATTATTTTAATGTCCAAAAATTCTAAAGTATAATGGATTTTTATTTTAATCGGCAGTTAATTTTGTAAAATTTTGATCACTTAAACTATTACACAAGTACACTGTGCTACGTATGATGAATATTTTAAAAGCAAAATATTGCTCATACGCTAACCTAAAATATCATTTGAAAAGTTTGCTTAAAATCAAATTTTAATTAAATTTATAATTCATCATGTTGTTTAACTTTTCTTAGCTTATTAAAATTTTAAATTTATGCTAAAGCCTTAAAAGTTGCTTAAGCAATTAAGCATATGATTTCTTCGTGTTATATCTTTTATTTACACAACAGCAAAAAAAAAAAGTTTAAAAACAAGTAGATGAAGACAGGCGCAAGTCTTGCAAAAGTTACAACCTAAAATAAAAGCCAGAGACAAATATTTCATTTATTAAAAGAAAGTAAATTTATAAATAAAATCTCTTATCCACTGTCTCATACATTTGAGCTTAATTGTTAAGTTGGTTGGAACTTAATTGTATGGAATTTTGTGAAACATGTTTAGAATATATTTTTTTTAAAAGATACAAAGTATTTAAAAATACCTGCCACCTTGAAAAAAAGACGCCTTGAAATAAACGCAAATTGGTTGATACACACATGGCTTTAAAAAAATTTAATTCCAACACAGGCAGATGGTTAGAAATCGATAAGCTTAAATGCTCTACAAAAAAAAGCAATTCTATATTTAAAATATCGTTTTGATATATTTTTTTTTTAATTATTTATTTATTCATTTAATTTTCATACAATTAATATATTATGTGTTGGCAATAAATTAAAATTTTAAAAATTTATTTATATCATGGCTGTAAGATATGAATTAAATACGAAATTAAAATAGTTTTTTTCTAATTTTAATTTCTATTTTATAAAAGAAACTGTTATATGATGTTTGATCTAGAAAATGTATAATGGTTTGCAAAAGAAAAAAATTTGTCAATAAAATTAGGTAAGGTTAGGTTGAAGGGTTAAGCTATTTAATGTTTTTTTTTTTCGATAACAAGATAGTTTAACTCACAAAAAAATCATGTTAGTCATACCGAATTAAAATTTTAACTTAATTAAAATGCTCTCAAAACTTTTTTGCTGCGACAAATATTTATCTATGGCACTACCAATAGTATGATAAAAAGAGTAAGTGGGTATAGTCGGTCAAGCCCGACCATATGATACCCTACATTACAGTATTTTACAAACAAATTTACGAGAGTGTAACCTCAACCTATTTGGTACCCATGGGCAATCATGGCCTTGCCAGAAAATAATTTGTTATTAAGCTAAGACTTATGCAAAAGTTCTTTGTGCCGGAAATTATTTACTTGCGATTTTTTTTACCATTTAATTGATTTTAGGAGGGGGTTTACGTGGGACCTTTGGTAAGATTTGGACCTGCCAGCACAACATTGTGTCATGACATAGAAGCCATTGTAAAAGTTCTTATCGCGAAAGTTCATGTCAATAAGAAAGTTACGGCATTCGTCAATGTCGTCAAATATGGAATGATTTCAATCTAATTTCTTAAAATCATATAGATTGCAATAACATAAGTTTGGTTTATAAGCTCAACGACTCCACTACAGAAAGCAGCTTTTGGAGCTTTGTAAATTAATTGACCGTCTCAGTATTTTCAACAGGATTGGCTCTTGTGCCAATAAGAACAAATTTACCAAATTTCCTTAATTTCTCTCCAAAATTACGACCTGTACATTGCGCACAATTTTAACAAAGACAGGCGGACATCGTTAAAACGATTCAGAAAGTGATTCTATATCAAAAGGTAGGTCTAGGACAAATATTTTAAGGTGTTAAAAACATCAGGACAAACGCAAAATACCATCTCAACTATTGTGTTGTGGGTATAAAAATTGTACGTATCAAAATCTTTTTTCTTAATGCAAAACACGAAAATGTATGAGTGCATATTTTCGCAGCGTCGTTAGAACAAATACACACAATAAACGTTGATACATGACCATGAATACATACTATCATTTACAATCATAGACGCTTAGTCAAATACACTTGTGCACAAGTTCATCAATATCAAATACACACAAGCTCATCAGCCACAGACACTTACACATACACACATTTAAAGACTTAAGTTCTATTGAACTCTTCAAAAAAAAAAGAGTAATAAAACCCTAAAAACAAAATCTTAAATATCTAAACAAAATACGATAGACAAAATATCATTGAAACAAACAGACACATAAACAAATAGTCGGCCAGTGATTACCAGTGTTCGAAAATAAACATTTAATATCGTTGCTTAGTGTTCGGTTCGGTAGATTTGCCGAAAACACAAACGCCAATAGTGTTTGTGTAGAAAATCATTAAAAAATAACGTGTTTGTGATCCTTGAACACAAAAATAATATTGTACTTATCCATCTCAACAAAAAGATGAGAACATTAAATTGCGCTCTGTTTTCTTTTAAAAACCACAAACTTCGTTGTGTTCGGTTCGGCACATTTATGTTGGTTCGTTTCAGTTGTGCCTAGCACCTTTTTGTCCGTTTAAAAATAACCCAAAAAAAAAATCGGCAAAAAATTTTACACAAACAAAACATGTGCATAATACACACACTATTCATGCTGTGGTCTTTGCTAAAACTTTTTGTTTGCTAATTTCTCTATAAATGTAAAAAAAAGAAACACTATAGAAAATTAAAATATAATGTTTGTCTTCAAAACCACTAGAATTGTTCTGTTTTATAACGAAGAACAGAACAACATATTATATATCCGTTACTTTCCTCAAGATAGTTACGAACGATATTAAGGGTTGTGTTCGTCTCCACAAACCCTAAAAATTGATTCTGGGTGTGTAAGCCGAACCCTAATAATGTTCTGTTTACTTTTGAACACTGATAATTACTGGCTGAATTACAGTAATTACTGACTGATATCTTCGTCAATGATGAATACACGACTTGTCCCCTATCTTTTAGGCGTTCTAGAAGACAATTTAAAGGAAAGCGTCGTTACAACCGCATTTGCGACATTGTCGTATAAATGTTCATCTATTTAACTCTATATGGGACAGTATAAGCGACATTGTCTCATAAATGATCTCTTATCAAACTCTATTTGACACAACATAAGCCAGATTTTTTAATCAAATGTCTATTATCAAGCTTCATGTGGGACAGTATGAGCGACATTGTACAATAAGTTGTCTTCTGTCAAACTCTTTGTGGGACAGTATTAGTTAGAAGTTGTCTTCTATCAACCAAACTTGAAAAACACATGGAAAAATTGTCTAAAATAATTACTAGTGTCCGACCGAACGTTCGGGTTCGGTTACGGAGTTCGTCAAAAAATTATGTTCGGTCAAAGTTCGGTGTTCGGCGAAATTTTTACCGAACTTTACCGAACACCGAACTTTTTTATGAAATAACAGATTTATTATAATTTCAAATTATAATTTGGCATCATTGTTTTTGAAAATAATACGAAATCATTACAACTTGTTTCTCTATGATTATTAGTTCGAAAAAATACAGCGATGACTTAATAAAATGCTTAAGTGTACAAAAATGTCTTTATATGTGTAATTTTTTGAAGACGGTAAAAAATACAACAAAAAAACGGTTAAATTTTATTTGGCAAAAAAAATACTCTTTATTTATATTCTGCGAATGAACCACAAACCAAACTTTATAGTATACATATTTGCGGATAAAAATGTTATTCAATCCATTTTGGAGTTTTTTAATTTAATTGAGCAAGCGCTCAATGCAAATGTTGCGCAAAACAAATGTCAATGTTCAATTGCCAAGCAAACAAACTACCACCAATATTAAGCGCCACTTAGAGAAAAATACACCCCAACGAAATCAAAAAATACATTGTAGAGGTTTGAGTACTAATATGTATACTAGGGCGACGGAGTGGCCAAGAATGTTTTAGTAATGAAAACACCTGTCTCCCGCCGTTTTGCGAAAAAACCCTCACGCAGGGAAGCAAATTTCTAAAATCTTCTAAGAAATTTGGAACCGCGATGAATTGTAAACCGTAGAAAATTTTTAAATCTAAAGCAGTGTTTAAATTCCAAAATAGCATTTACGTGATACGTATAGGTATTTATACAAACATCAGGTGTATATTTTTTAAAATTTCCGTGAGATAAAATTGGTTTTTTTTTCAAACTTCAATCCGATCCTTGCGTGAACTTTCTTAACAATCCGAAAAAATTATCATATGTTTTATTAATAACTTTTAATGTTCTACACGACTATACTATGCCGTTTTTGATTTTCCCAAAAAGTGTGAAAAAGTTATTGCCCTAATGTATACTGTATTAAACTTGAAATTTATTTTTTATTTTTTGTCTTAAAAAAAAGCAATTACTAATTATTTTTTAACTATAAAATAGTTTTGAATACTATAAAGTGCAATTTATCTTTTCATATTGCATCCTTCCAAAAGTGTAAATGTAATAATTTTCCGAAATTTTATTTTGTTTTAAATAAATACATTAAAAAAAGGACAATTGTTCAGATTTATTAACAAAAAGTTCGGGTTCGGGTTCGGCCGAACTTGTCAAAATTTACCGAAGTTCGGGTTCGGGTTCGGTCTCAAAAAGTGCGTTCGGTCGGACACTAATAATAACCCATGAAATAATTTTTTCCTTTGACGACAAAATACAACACGACTTACTATTTTCTTTTACTCGCCATTAAATATATCTTAGAGATGTGGCCAACTGGGACATTTCTCAAACAAGTACAGCACAGGACATATTGTAAAGACGACAAATAGAAACGTAAACACACAAATACAATCTTACAATATCATCATACTTACAACTAAAGAATAACAAACATTTCTTACGTATCGTATCGTATCTTTGGCACTGTCAGCAATTTGAATGTAAATATATTTTTTCATTGACTTTTGTTTTTATTTTTGATTTGGTTGATATTCATAGACTTTAACTTTTTTGCGTCTTTTAAGCAAACGATACTTTTATTTGACATACTTTTATTTGATATTCTTATTGACTTGGCAGTCTCTCGTGGTATCATTGTTGTAGAAGAATGCAGATATCTCATGAACACTGAGGGCTGGTTGGTTGGATTGTTACTGTGCTAATCACACTCGTGGTCTACGTGATGAGCGTTTCTGCTTTAATTCTTCTGATGAAACATTGATTTGCAGCGATTAAAACAGTGTAAACTGGAGTAGAAAAAGTAGAGTTGTCTTTCTTGAAAATTGGAGAATATTTTATTTTTAAGAAGTTCTAGAAATTTCAAAATAACAAGGCGATTAAAAAACTGAAGAAAAAGATATTTTTATATAACAATTCTGCTTTATTGGACTCTTTAGACAGCGCTACCGTTAGAAATTTTTTTTAAGTATTAAAATTTGTGGATTGCTGTTAAAAATGTGACGACACTGCCGGACCTGTTAAAAAAAAGTCCCAAAATAAGGCGTGTTAAAAATGTTTTAGAACGCCCAAAAGTGGTCAGGTTGCTACTTCGTCGAATTGATAAGGTACAAGTGTACATTTTTGTTTTGCAAATTTCAAATTTTCTGATATCTTAAAACTTTTACTTGTGATATCTATTTTTTTAATGTTTGTGTAGGCGCACACATTCCTGAAAACCGTTCGTAACTATTTTCAAGAAAGTAACAAACATAATAAAGTGCTCGGTTCTTCGTTATAAAAAAGAACAAAAAATACCCAATTAAATGTTCTCATATTTTTCTTGAGTTGAATAAATACACTGAACCAAATATCATCGTTAATATTGTTAAATCAACTCAATTTTTCCTTAAATATAATCAAAATTTATTCAGCTACACAAATTTTCTTCAAATCAACTCAAAAATTTTCGTTAAATAATTTTGTAATTGAAATCTGTCTAAATGTAAAAATTTGTTAAAAGAATAGGTAAAATTCTCTTATATACACAAAAATTTTGTTAAAATAGTAGTGAACCATTAGAAAAACAATGTTTTGGGAAGAACATATACAAACATTGAATCAGCATCCTTAAAGGAAGTTAATTTGAATACTTAATCCGTTTATTTTGCTAAATTTTGTTAATTAAATTCCTCAAGGGTGTTATTTTGAAAATTGAAAAAAGGTATGTGGAATTGAAGAAATTTCGTTCGTTCTGAGTCAAAATTAAATGAAAATACAAATGACTCTTATGATTCTAAACACATATGTACCTTTGTATTGGTGTCTGGGTTGGACACCAATGGGAAATAACCTACTTCTGAATAGATGATAGGGGATGGCCGCTTAGTGTCAAACGGTGGGTTATCAAGTAGTGCTGGGATACCATCGATATTTTCAACTATCGATATTTATCGATAGTTCAGATTTCACTATCGATATATCGATATTACTATCGACTGAATGTTTGAACTTGTGCAGGAAAACTTTAATTTTTTTTTATAAGGCTACAGTTCGTTGTTTTTATCACTTTATTGAATTTATGAGACGTATGTATATACGCACGTTATTTTAGATGGCAGTTTTTTAAAAATTGATAAGTACCTTTCTGAAGGAACCAAAGTAACAGGGACTATAAGATATTCCATAACAACTTTAAAAAATTTTCTAAATTCTGAACCCAAAAAGGTAATCAATCTAGCGGACTTATCCTCTAATGGTCGTTCACTGTTTTGTCTTATACATACTTGCAATTGCATTTGGATTTGCATTTTTTACAACATTACAAAAATATTTGCCATTTCAGTTCCTATATAAACATGTACAAATTTCGACTTAAAGTCCTTTAATTAGTAGTAAAAAGCACTGCTTAGCAATCCATACCACTTACCATTCTTGTTGTTTGTATTCATTGCTGTAATTCACCGCGAATTAATAATAGCAAGTAAAAATTTACGGCAAAAAACTGTGTGTGTATAGCTGCTGTTAGATGTCTTCATAGCTGTACTTTAAATAATAAAAATATCGATATTTATATTTTTCCTATCGATATTTTCGATATTTTAAGACTATGGATAATATCGATAGTCTATCGATAGTTTCCCAGCACTACTATCAAGATGTAGGTTATTATTATAATTGCTCCACAGGAGTAATTATAATAGATTGCGTGAAGGGAAAGAAAATGAAACAAGGATTAAATACGTTTTCAGTATGGGTTTATTACGATTCAAGTTTCAATTCTTTAAATAAAATTTTAGATGTTTACATACATGGGTGAACCTTACGGTATTTTAAATGGTAGCGCAAATTTAACAAATGACAAAATGGATGTTGATTTCTCGTAGATGTAATGGAAGCTGTTCGCACTGCCGGGTAAAGTGTTTAGTGATCTCTTGTTAAAAAGCAAGTGTCTGCGCTCGCAGAAGCAACAATATATATACCTATAAACGTAATTACTTAACGAAAATTCGTTACCGATGACAAATGGAACGGCTATAGCGAGTGTTAGGTTTCAGTGCGGGCAACTTTTATTAAATCTACGAGATTAGTTGTGGTGAGTTTATATAAATCAAATAGAGAATTCAGTTAGATTCAAATAAATTAATTCAATAAGTTAATTTCTACGTAAGTACAGTAAGAAAAAAAATAAATGGATTAGTTAATAGAAATTTTGGTAATAATTACATTTCTTAATTATTTTAAAATGTACAAATCTACTATGTACAACCTTTATAAATAAATCCTTTATTTATCTAAAACTGATATAAATAATAAAATGCAAAATAAAATATTTTGATAAAAAGGTCACGGAGATCATAGGGCATTAACGAATTCTCTCGATCTATTTCTGGTAAGTAGTTTAATCTCGTTCCATGTACGACGAGCAGCTTCGTGTTCTTTTTTGATGGACCGGATCCAGGAATTATGAGGTCGACCAGGCGGACGTTGACCTTGAGGATTCCAGTTTATGGCAGCTCTTGCAAAATCAGTTGATGGACGTCGTGTGTCAAGGTTTCATTGGATATCCAATTCGGTCAGTAAATTCGTAATATCTTATTCATATATACTGCATTTATTAGTTAATTTGAATGATGATTCGTCCATTGGAATAAAAAAGATAATTAGTAAATTTGACTACTTTTGTAATCAATTTAACTTAAAAGGTTAAAGTTAAATCGAAGAAATTTCTTCTTTATAACTATTTACGAAATTTTTCTGTATTAACGAAAAACGTCTGTAGACTTGAAAAGAAAGCTTGTTAGTTGTAGAATAACCTTTATTTCTTCAATTTACACCCCATTTTGCAGCATTTTGGTAAATGTTTGGTTCAGTGTACTGTTTGAAGATCACAAACGTTTTTTGTTTAATAATTTACTACACAAACACTATTAGAGTTTGTGGTTTCCACAAATCTACCGAACACTACGGTACGATATTTAGTGTTTATTTTCGAACACTGCTTTTACTATATTTTTGAAATTTCAAAGCAAAAACTAAACTCCTTCCCCTTAATATAGAATAGGGTTGCCAGACGTACTGTTTTTAGCAGTACATGTACTGATTTTTGTCAATTGTACTGTTTTATGCACAATACCCAAAACAGTACGCAAATGTACTGTTTTTTACACTTTGTACTGTTTTTATACTGATTTTTTGGTTTAGTCTCCGAAAAACAATGATATTAAAAAAAACTGTGTTTAAGTAATACACATTAGGGTATTTTTAACGGTATGCTATCAAGCTATATTGTCATAATATTTAAGAAATTGTTGTTGTGTTGCAAACAAAAAAAGTTGTAAAATAATTAGAATTTTTTTACTACGTCTATTGCTTTGCCAAAAAATACACAGATTAAATTAGGGGTCGCTCAAATCATTCATATTTTTTCGTGGTATTATTTTAAGACATATGATAACCTTTAAATCCCTGATTAGTATTTCCCTTTACCAGGATATTAACAGTGCATAAATTTAACACACCTGAAAAAAATTTCTTTTATATTGATAAAATATTTTCAGATTTTGTGAAAAAAAAATAAACCAAACAATTTTTTTGAGCTTATAGATTAACGGCCAATTTCACTAAGTTCAGTTATACTTAACTATAACTATAAATGTGAATATTACAAAATACAGTTATAGTAATATAGTTGAAATTGGCCGTAATTAAATAATAAAGCTGAAATTGGCCGTACCTAAATAAAATTTTTTTTGAAATCGGAAAATTAATTAAAGAAAGAAACAAATATTTTCTGAAATTTATTCGATAGTTCCACACTATCAGGTATGGGATGGAAATCGATTTTAAAAACGGTACGATTTGAAACCGAAAATATCGTTTTCAGTTTTTTTGAAATGGATTTTAAATGCATATTCCTTTTATTTTCAGTCTTTATTCTTTCAAATTGTATATTATATACGTTAACTGATGTGCATTCTGAACGAAAATTTAAGACTTTAATTCAGAAATTGATTTTAAAATCCCTCGAAATTCATCACACCTTTAAAAACGTTCGTTTTGAAATCGATCGATTTTCATCACATACCTGTATGTGTGTGGTGAAAATTGCTTTAAATATTAACATGCTTTAAGAAAATTCTACTAACTCAATCAATGAGTAGGTTTTTTTAAGTTAAATATAAACTTAGATATTTAAACGTTTTACATTGGAAAATAATACTATGGCCAAATGCTTTGTTTGTGATGTATGATTTATAAACGCAAATGGTGTCATTTTGTATATATACCATTTATATAAATCTTTCCTTTGATATAAAATGTATTTTATTGGACCTTTGATGTTATACTTTTAAAGTGTATTTCTTTATGTTATTATATTATTATAAATAGTTATGCTTTCGTAAAAAAAGTACTGTTTTTTTCTTGATTGTACTGTTGTTTCATAACCAATGTACTGTTTTTCCGAATTCAAAATCTGGCTACCCTAATATAGAACCTTAACTATTTTACACCCTTTAAACACTGTCAAGGTACAGTTGTACATTCAAAGACTTTTTATGAAGAAAAATTAATAAAACAAAAGGAAGTTTATTTTATTAAAGGTTTGTTTGCAAGAAATACATGCTATGGTCTGTATCAGAGAACCTCAAAATCACTATTTTTCTTGATTTATTCATACGCTAAAATTTACATTCATTCTTTGCTTGCAAAACAAAGTTCAACGTTGGTAATTTTTACATCCTTTCGTACACATTTTATTTTTGCATTTATTCGTTTTTTATTGAAAGTGCTTTATTTGCATTTTTGTTGCTCACGCAATATAACACAACTGATTAAATTCAAAAGAACACATTCTTATACTTTTGTTTACATTAACAACAACATAAACCACTCGATGAGACGCTTTTTCCAAATTAACAACAATAAAAACAACAATAACAAGAATACATTGTACATACCCAGTAAAAAATGTGCTCCAAAAGGAGCAGGTTTTGTGTATGAATTCATACCACAAATCGCTTTAAACCTGCTGATGGGATGCCTGATTTTTGTATGGGGTGTTCCCGGTTTGGAGGACTATTTTCTGCTGGCAATAAGCGCTTCTTTTAACATGCAAACAAAGCACTCCTAAAGTGCTTTTAAGGGGCTTACTATATTAACATATTCATTAATGTTTTGCTTTTACTTTTGTTTAAATGCCTTTTTCCAAACATTTTCGCATATTTTAATTTTTTTTTTCGGTTTGCAACCTTCTTCGTTGTCAGCACTAAAATAGCAGCTTTTTTGTATACTTTATTCTATATCATTTACTGCTTTATAAAAGCTCTTTTATTGAAGCACGCGATTTTGCGCTTTTTCTCTTAAGTGCTTCAAAAAACCCAATTTTTTTTACTGGGTACCTACTACTACTACTACTACTGTACTTTTTAAAATGAACAAAAAAATCTGTTTCTATGGAAATTGTGTGTACCTACATATGTATGTGTGTTAAGTTTCATTTAAATTTTTTTTCTTTATCTACATAGTTGCTGCTGAATATCTTCATGAGTAATGATTGTTTCATTTCAGGCTTTTTTGTTTGTATTTTTTTTTTTTTTCTTTACCAAAAAATCATTGTCGTACCGAACACTCAAACATCTTTATTAAAAAACGAAGGTAACGATTGTATAAATAACAAAGCTCGATGTGCGTTATTTGAATGACTGCAAACCAGCAGCGAATATTTGCGGTTGCGCAAGTTTGACTGTATGACCGTAAGCGAGTGTATTTGTTGTCGTTGATTAGATGCGATTTTTTTAATCCAAATTTTTAATATTTTTAATTAGGCTTAAGTTCATTAAATTTAATTTTCATTAAATTATTTTTATGAAGAAAGGAATTTAACAACATGAAAATAAATTAAAATTTATTGATAATTTTTCATTCTTGACTCAATCTGGGCTCGAACCCAGGTGTTTACGGACAGGTTACCCTGACATGTTTCGATTGCAACCACTCAATCTCCTCAGAGGGCTTGCCGTTTAACACTCGCAGCCATCGAAGACTGCTGACGTCATTAGTCAAACATCAATCCTTAAACCAAATTGTATTCAACCTTTGGTAGATCAAAATTTGCTTTGAATGATTATCTATTTTAATTCATTTTAACATGTTATTCCTTTACTTCTGTTTTTTTTTTCGTACTTTTGTCAAGAATTCTTCTTGAAGTTCAAAGTACATATTTTTTGTTTTTTCATTTTTTGTCTTTCTTATTCTTGTTGACCTTTTCAGCACAACTTGAAGGACAAATGCAAACATAGAGCTCGTGCCTTAGCTTTAACAATTATTAGTATTGTGGTTATTTTATTGAACTATTTATGGTTTTTAATCCAAATTTTTAATAGTTTTAATTAGGCTTAAGTTCATTAAATTTAATTTTCATTAAATTATTTTTATGAAGAAAGGAATTTAACAACATGAAAATCAATTAAAATTTATTGATAATTTTTCATTCTTGACTCAATCTGGGCTCGAACCCAGGTGTTTACGGACAGGTTACCCTGACATGTTTCGATTGCAACCACTCAATCTCCTCAGAGGGCTTGCCGTTTAACACTCGCAGCCATCGAAGACTGCTGACGTCATTAGTCAAACATCAATCCTTAAACCAAATTGTATTCAACCTTTGGTAGATCGAAATTTGCTTTGAATGATTATCTATTTTAATTCATTTTAACATGTTATTCCTTTACTTCTGTTTTTTTTCGTACTTTTGTCAAGAATTCTTCTTGAAGTTCAAAGTACATATTTTTTGTTTTTTCATTTTTTGTCTTTCTTATTCTTGTTGACCTTTTTCAATCGTATAAAGCTGTTCTCTGGTCTGTATTGAGTGCACTTGACAAAAAGGTTCGCACAGGCAATAATAATATTCGCTATAACTTATTTTTCATATTTGAGTGTACCTTTAAAAGTTTTTAATTTAACAAAAAGAAACTGGGAATTATTTCCTTTCATAAACTATTTTTTTATACGGGCATGTCCTGGGGTCACGAACGTACGTTCGTACGCTTTTAATTTACAAATAATATGGAAAACAAAACTTTTACTAGCATTTTTTTGCGATTCGATAGCATTTGGGTAGCTCTATATTTAGTACACAAGATGGATTTCACCGAGTTTAAGTATTCATAATAAGAGTAATAAACGTGTGGTCACGAACGTACGCAAAATAGAAGTCAACTTCGGCTGACAGTTGTGAAATGTAAAAAACTGCGTAATGAAACAGAATTTTCAAAAGTGATTAATTTATTTTAAAAGTGTATTAATGTAGGTCTCCATCCAGTATTTACAAAATAAAATATATCTCTTGGACTTTGTTTAATAAGCTTATGTACCGGTCGTGAACGTACGATTTTTTCATATGTTTTTTTCATATTCAAATTTCCTTAACAAAAAAACTTAATACTCCTTTTACAATTGAAGCACAGCCGCGAATAACGTTGTAAACGCCAACTTTTGCAAAAACTGGTTTTTAGCAGATAACCGTTAACCTTATTCTCTTACACAGTTTAAACATGAAATCCCCCAAAATAATTCACCTTAACGTCTTCAAAATGGCATACAAAGTGTCAGCCAGTGGAAGAACGTTGTAAGTTACTATTAAAATTATGTAACCGAAATGGTCTTGCAGTGTGGAATAATGTTTTAAAAGGCTTTTTCATAAAAGTTTTAATTACCATTATTTTTAATAATAGAAAAAAACGTTTTTTAAAACAAATAATCCTGCCTGTCAACTTAAAACGTTATTCGCGGCTGTGCTTGAATTGATTGTAATGGAGAGATTATGAAGAAAGAGTGTAAACATAACATATTTTTTGCATGTACAATAAGTATATAAAAATGTCTTAAGAAGTAGAAAATACAGGAAATTATAAAATTTTCCAGTTTCCAGCCCAATTTCCTCAAGTAAAACAGCTCAGATATGCTAGGAAACCATTCTTTTATAAGAACATAGACTTTTTCTCTACTAATCTATATATATTAAATAGGATGTGTGTATGTATGTATGTATGTATGTGTGTATGTAACGTATGGACTCCAAAACGGCTGCGCCGATTTTGATGAAATTTTCAGGGAATCTTCAGAATATTCAGGCGGGTGATACTGTGTTTCGGTCTGCGGGCGATGGGGCGTGGCAAAATCAAATTTTCATATTGGACCACCAATGACATCTATATAATTTGGACGATTTTTTCTTAAAATGATGGCCATGGTCCAACTTTGATTTATACGAAAAGAAAAATTTGTCCCGCCCACTTTTTTTTGAATTACCTATAATAAGAAAACGGCTCCATCGATTTGACAAATTTTTCTTTCAAATGTTCGTATTAGAAAGAAAAATTTACCACGCCTACGTTTACGCCCACTTTTTCTATTAAGCGCATAACTTGAGAACGGCTTGACCGATTTGGAAAATTTTTTCTTTAAAGTCATCGCCATGGTCAAACTTAGGTTTTTACGGAAAGAAAATTTTGCCCCACCCACTTTTTTCAATTTACCTAAAATCAAAAAACGGCTCCATCGATTTGACAAATTTGTCTTTTAAATGTTCGTATTAATCCATTTTACATTTTCATCGAAAGAAAAATAAACCACGCCTACTTTTACGTCCACTTTTTCTATTAAGCGCAAAACTTGAGAACGGCTCGACCGATTTTTTCTTTAAAATCATCGCCATGGTCCAACTTTACGCCCACTTTTTTTGATTTACCTAAAATCAGAAAACGGCTCCATCGATTTGACTAATTTTTCTTTTAAATGTTCGTATCTTTTTAACGGATTTTAAAAATCGAACGCAAACATTTTTCCTAATTTGGACAGGACAACGTCTGTCGGGTCAGCTAGTAAACAATAAAAGACAATGTGGAAATGTCCACATTCAAAATATTTTTATTTTTTCGAATGTTTTAAATTTAAGCTGAAACATAAAAAATAAATAAATATAAAACATAAATCGAAATTATATATTTTATTTTTTTTTTTTCTTAAGCCCACAGTACAACTTATTTAAACACTGTTATTGTTGTAGTATAAAGGTAATGAAATGAATTGTAATACATAAAATATACAAACAAATCACATGTTAGATATAAACGTTCTATGAATATCTAATAAAAACAAAACACGTGCACAAACAAAGAAACAAACAAACACAAGCTTATCACACCCACAACTAAAAATACTCATACACAAACGACCATGTGGTTAAAGTGTACTCCTCAATAAATAAAAAAGGAATCAAAACTCAAACAATTTAAGCATTAACACTTGCTAACAAAAGCACACACTCCTGCAATGGCAAAAAAGTGTCTCACATAAAATTGTCTTCAATGAATTGGTAAAGTGTGTATCGTTGGTCGCATGTAGAAGGGATCTAAATTGATTTTTTTCGAGCTTTAGTTTCTTACTGATTCTAGTACATTTCCAAAAACAAAAATGTAATTCAATAGTATTTTATATTTTTACATTTTAACACAAACAGTTTCAACTTTGTTCTACTGTTCAGTATGTATGTAGAAAAAACAAACGCTAATAGTGTTCGTATTGTGAATCATTAAAAAAAAACGCTTCTCTGTTTGTGATCTTCGAACAAAACAATAATACTGTTCTGAATAGGGTTTTTTCCCGGGATTTCCCGTCCCGGGAATTCCCGGGAATTTCAATATTTATATTTCCCGCTTTCCCGGGATTTTTCATGCGGGATCCCGGGAAATAAAAAATTCCTCATACTTTAAGAAAACAGCTATTTATACTTTGAAATTTAGTTTTCTATTCTCTTAAAATAAGCATCTGTGGATGGGTTGCCGATTAGATCAATTACAAGAAGTGAGTACATACGTAAATCAATGTCTCCGGATGCAATAAATCTACTTAAAACAGAATAGGCAGTGCAACAGTTGATAATTAATAAATTTAGTGAAGTGCAAAGTTAATAAAGAACATTAATTCAAAATAAGATGCAGGTAGTAAAGTTTAATTGTCCATGGACAAGTCTTTAAAATAGCAGATACCTAAATATATAGCTCCTTTATTGTAACACAGTCATATCTACAAAAACAAATGAACTTGGCAAAATGCGATTAAAGTTTTCAAAATGTACCGATTTAAAGATATATTTTGCTATAACTTCGGTTCAATTTGGGATAAAATACGAGAAGGCATGAAGGAACACTTTGCTTAAATAACTTACAATTTTTGATTTTTTGAGATATGACTATGTTGCAATGAAGGAGCGATATGTTTATTAGGTGATAAACACAAATTTTTTTCAATTTGTGTTGGTTTATATACCCTTGAAGTGCGGGGAAACCGAAATAAAAAAAAATTTGGAAACTCGTGTAAGATACTACAACATACAATTTGAAAAACACATTGTCCTAAAGATTACAGATAGATCTAATGAAATGAAAAGGTTTGTAAGAGGTTGATGCTATTTTTTGCATGAACCTTGACACACATTTTACTGATATAGACGTTGTTTATAAAAAAAATGCTTCTTATTGTGAATCAAAAGCCTTCTACAACGGTGCACTTTTAACTATTTATCCAGCCTCGGTAAAAAAATGAACGAATTTTTTTCGAAAACATGGTAAATAGTAAATAAAATAATCAATATACTTTTTGACGACTTACTAAGCGCTTTGAATGTGTCAGAAAGTTATTTCCTAAGCCGTTAAAAAATGTTAATATATTTATTTAAAATATTTTATCTATTTTATGAATTAACTTTTTGATCTCATATCTTGAGTACCTCAATTTGTGTTTGTTTTTATTATTGTTTTATGAATTAAATTGTTATGTTTACCTTTTTTTTTATCTTGTATCTAGAGCATAATAATAATAATACGGAATTTACATATAAAACCGTAAGGTAATAATAATTCAAGTTCCTCTTTTAATCTTCATTTAATTTTGTAGTATTTTAGGATTTCTTTTATTTAATTTACTGTGTATTATTTATATGGAGGGGATCCCGGGATCCCGGGAAATTCCAAAAAATTTCCCGCTTTCCCGGGAATCGAAAAACTCCGGGAAAAAAAAACTCTAGTTCTGAACCAAATCAACAAAATGACGAAAACATTTTATTGCGTTCTGTTTCATTCATATTTTTATGAATACAGTCATAAAATATATGTACTTACAAGATCGTGTTTTTCTGAATGAAATAAACAATGTATTAAATATGAAAAAGTTGCAATTTCACAAAAAAAAAAAAAATATATAAATATTCATAAAAAAAAATTTTTAATGGTGTAGGTTAATCTATTTTTAACTAAAAAAAATATTACACAAACAAATTAAAAAATTTTCTAAGCGCTATTTATTAAACGCGTTCTCGCCCACTGTGCAGTGGCTACACTCCTATCAGCTAGAAAGAACACGCAGTCAGCGCAAAAGTGGTATGACTAAATTGTTTATATTCTGACTTATCGGCGAAAAATTATTTCAAACTTGCTTAACACGAAACCAGCAGCCGTATTCTGTAACACGCTAAAGCTAAATCTCTATCGCTAAAAATCTATAAAGTTGATTTAGCGATTTTTGGCTACGAATGCAATTCTGTAACGTGCATTGCTAAATTTCGGAATGCCATAAATATTTAATTCGCCGCAATTGTAGCTTTTAATGCCATCGCTAAAGTTTTTACATTTTGTATTCTCTAAGGCATTTTAGCGATCGTGATTTAGCTTTAGCTTTAGCTTAGCGAGTTACAGAATACGGCTACAGTTTATCCCTTGTTTTACCAGATAATAACAGTTAGCTTGGTAAAATTTGGTATTAAATTTATTTATTTTTAAAATGTTATCAAATAATTTTTGGGAATACAAAATTTAAATTTTAAAAGATTTTGTTATTCGTGCTTAATTCCCAATTTTTATTATTGATTATTTGATAATAAACTGGCAGTGCTGTTTACTTGCAACATGCTTTTGAAATTTGATTTCATTTTGTTTTTCTTAACCTACTTACAACTACAATTAATGTTGGGAGAATTCCAATCAATTGTAGCGGGGAATGAAAGATGAGATAAACTCACTGTTTATTGTTGATGTTTTTGTTTAAACTTTGATATTGTTACAAGTAGAACTGTTGCTTATAATTCTTAAACGCTTAACAGTTTTATTTGGTTTAATATCTTTAGTTTTTCTAAAATCTTTATGGATGAAGTTTCCTGATGATCTGGCCTAAGCAACCAGTGAAATGCGCATAGGAATAGCTTATCCCATCAACAATAAATTTCAAGTGTTTTTACCAAGAATAAAAACTGGGAATTAAGCACGAATAACAAAATCTTTTTAAATTAAAATTTTGTATTCCCAAAAATTTAAATTACTTTTTGATAATAAACAGGCAAATCCACGGCCTAAAAAAACACTTAATTGACAACATGCTTTTTAAGTTGTTGTTGTTTCTATTTTGTTTTTCTTAACCTACTTACAACTACAATCAATGTTGAGAGAATTTCAACTTATTGTAGTGGGGAATGTAAGATGAGATAAACCCAATGTTTATTGTTGATGTGTTTTGTTTAAACTTTGATACGTAGAACTGTTGCTTATAAGTCTTATACGTTTAAAAGTTTAATTTGTTTAATATCTTTAGTTTTTCTAAAATCTTTATGGATGAAGTTTCCTGATGATCTGGTCTAAGCAACCAGTGAAATGCGCATAGGAATGGCTTATCCCATCAACAATAAGTTTCAGTGTTTTTGTCAATAATAAAAATTAGGAATAAAGAACGAAAAACAAAATCTTTTTTTGCGACCGAAACATGTCATGGTAACCTGCCGGCCAGGGTTCGAGCCCCAGCCACGTCAAGAATGAAGGATTATCAATAACAATTTTATTTGATTTTCATGTTGTAAAATTTCTTTCTTCATAAAAATAATTTAATGAAAAATTTAATTTCATGAACTTAAGCCTAATTAAAAATATTAAAAATTTGGATTTAAAACCATAAATAGTTCAAAAAAATAACCACAATACTAATTATTGTTAAAGCTAAGGCACGAGCTCTATGTGTACATTTGTCCTTCAAGTTCTGCTGAAAAAGGTCAACAGAAAAGAGAAAGACAAAATGAAAAAACAAAAAAAAATGTACTTGGACTTCAAGAAAAATTCTTGACAAAAGTACGAAAAAACAGAAGTAAGGAAAAAACATGTAAAATCAATTAAAATGGATAATCATTCAGGAAAGCAAATTTCGATCTACCAAATGTTAGAATACAATTTGGTTTAAGGATTGATGTTTGACTATTGACGTCAGCAGTCGTCGATGGCTGCGAGTGTAAGACGGCAAATCCATCTGAGGAGATCGAGTGGTTGCGATCGAAACATGTCATGGTAACCTGCCGGCCGGGGTTCGAGCCCCAGCCACGTCAAGAATGAAGGATTATCAATAACAATTTTAATTGATTTTCATGTTGTAAAATTTCTTTCTTCATAAAAATAATTTAATGAAAAATTAAATTTCATGAACTTAAGCCTAATTAAAAATATTAAAAATTTGGATTAAAAACCATAAATAGTTCAAAAAAATAACCACAATACTAATTATCTTTTTAAATATTTTTAAAATATGTACATAAACCATGTCAGTAAAATTGTGAGACTAGAGAAGAGCTAAAGTTGGGCTGACCAGATAAAAATTCGTGAAAAGCTTGAAATTCAAAGAAAAAGCTGGATTACTCTTGACAATTAAAAATTCAGTTGAAAAATAAATTATATTTTTTATAAGTTCTTGTTTTATATAAGTTTTTTTAACAGCTTGTAATTTTTATAATATTAATCCGGGACCCTAAAAAATATATATATTCTGGATCGTTACAAGTCGTCGATTCCGATTTTCTGAAGATCCCAGATATTATGGAAATCAGGTTTTTATTTACTTAAACCGTGTAGAATGCATGTCGGTAAATAAATAATGACTTACTTTTGAATGCGTTCATTTTGGGGCAACCCTAGTAAAATTCATTGGTTCTTTCAGTAAAATTATAAGTAGTGCTTTTATATTTTTCTGATTACTCAGCACATTATTTTGCAGGCGAAGTTTTTACTGGCAATTAAATCAAGCAAAATGTAAACAACTTTTGACATCTTTCAAGAATAAATAAAATAAATATCTGGCTTTTGCGCAGACTTAATGGATGAAGCTTTGTTAAATCAAGCAAAATGTAAACAACTTTTGACATCTTTCAAGAATAAATAAAATAAATATCTGGCTTTTGCGCAGACCTAATGGATGGACCTTTGTGTTGTTGACATTTTAGTTACCAAATATCAAAACACTTTGTTCAGTGAAGTGTGTTTTGCTCACTTGTGACGGTGTTGCATTTAAATTTTACTCAATATTATAACAATTTCGTATTAATTGACAATAAGTAAATTTAAATTTTATATGGATAACAGAGCTCAATAACGGCATTTATTGCGCAAAACTCAATAAATATGCGATATCCATCTTTGTTAAATATAGGAATTTTAGAACCCCAAATTTGGAGAGTAAGGGAAATATATTTTTACGTTACTGCCTTTCAATATCGTGTTGGCTTATTTCCTTTATAACAAACCGTGTCGGGCTCTTTATTGCACTTTAAATAAAACTAAATAATCACAACACTTCAAACACTGTTTATAATTTACACAACTTTATTTAGTACTTACCCAATAAAAAATGGAGCTTCCAACGAAGCAGGTTTGTAAGGGAGAAACATAAGAGTTTCGCTTACCATTGCGCTTACGGAAGACATGAATTTAATATGGCGAGTTCCCACTTTGAAGCAATACATTTTTGACACATAAAGCGCATTATTCAGCGCACATAAATATTGTTGGATGTAACGATCTTTATACACTGACTGTTTTGATACAGTTATTTTTTAGTATTCTCCCTTACAAACCTGCTTCGTAGTAAGGGAATGCCGTAGCACTTGAAATGTTATTTTTTTATAAAAGTTGTTTAGAGTTCTTTCACTTACTTTACTGCATTTCTGTATGTCTTATTGCGTAGCGCATAATTGTGCGCTTATTTTTTTAAATGTACCTTTAGTGCTTCGCAAAATGATAAAATTTTTTATTGGGTAGTCACTTTAACATCCCAATATTATAGCTTTTTTGTATTTGTATTTATATAACTATAATTTTCTCAGCGTGATTTTTGACAAAGTCTGAACTTAGAATGATCTCATTATTCTAGCCGCCGCAAGTATTTATACTCTAGCCCAGACGTGTAGATGATACTAGTAACGTCTAGATGGCTCTAGAACAGTGATGCTCATTCAGGCAAACAATTGTTTAGAAGCCCCACCCCTTTGTTTTTTACGCTCATTAATTTAGTTGCACATGTACGGAAGATGAGTTGATCTTGTTTCAAATATAGTGTGTAGGATAAGTAATAAAATTTAAAAAATTTGTTTAATGGTTTTACGAAACTTTCATAAAAGCATAAATTTACAAGATTTTAGTGCAGTTTTTTTAGATATAATTCTTACTTTAAATATACAAACATGCTCGCAGTTCACACTAAATTTTTTTTTTATAGTAACATTGGAAAACTTTCAATTCTTACTTTTTTTTAAATTTTTAAAAAGTTACAATTTTAAAAGCCAAAAAAAATTAGAAAATTTAGTTTTGACTGCATTATTATAAATGTTTTACAACCAACACAATTTCTTTCTATTAAATTTAAATAAATCTGGTGCGCATAGTTTTGCTTATCTCTGTATTTTAAGATTCTCTCTCAATACGTATGCAAAACATTTTTTAGCACCAATGCTCTAGAAAGTTCGCCGCTTAACGGCTTCTTACTCATCTATAGTTACTATCTATATGGCTGAATTAATTTAGTAACTAGGCATCATAAACTATGGCATACTTTTAGGCGTTACCATAAATTGAGATAACTTTATAACGAACATTCGAGTATTTACAATGGGGTTGAAGTACAATTATGCACAACAATTTTAACATTACATCTGTACATTAATTTTTGCACTAGAAGTGTGCATAACTTATACAATAACAATTTTAACTAATAAAATAACTAATCAATTAATCTAAATCTTAACCAATAATTACAACTAATTATTAACTAAAGTTACTTCGTAACAATATTAAAACGATTCAATTGGATATAAAATCAAACAAAATATTTAAATAGAAAATAGAAAACGCGCCACCTAGAATAAATATATCAAGCAGTCCTTATTCATTATATAATGCGCCAGTTAAATAATATCAAAATATTAAAAAAAAGTATTTCTAAAACACACTGTGGTAGAGGGTGTATAAGATTCGACCTGGCTGTATATATCAAATGATTTCAAAAAAGCCCGAAGATACATTAAACAAATTTTACAGGAGAAGCAAAAAACTCTCTACTTTGAAAAATAACCTAAATATTTCAAAAATAACAGATAATCTCCAATTATACACAACAACAAAAATCCAGCTGTTGAGAAACGACAATAAAAATACAAATTTTCCTTTGGGGATTTTATTGATAAAAACGATTTTTTTAAATTGAAGGACTGTCAAATTTTGAAGAAACTTGTATTTTGATACAGTGCATCAAAATCGATCAAAAAATAAATTTGTAATTTTTGAAAACTTGAGGCTTTTTTGAAATCATATGACGATATTAATATCTCTTACTTCTTTTATATTTAAATATGTACACTGCTTTAAATGTTCTTTTTTTCATAAATAATATTATCTGTTTAACAAGTTTAACAATTAGTTAGCATGGCTGACTACGACAAAATAAAAACAAAACGGAATTATTTATTTATTTATTTGAATTTTTTCTTGTAAAAGGGTTTATTCAGCCTGTCTACAAAAATGTAGATACAAGACTTCTTAAGTGTGTGAAAAACAAAAAAAAAAAAACATTTTTGAAAATAAAAGTAAACATAGATATACGAGGGTCAACGGAAAATTTACAAAAAAAAAAAAAAAAATAAACTCTTTAAGCCTAAAAATTTATTATAAAAGATATTTGCGATAAACATTTATTAAATAATAGTGGGAAATCATAAGAAAATTTTGTTTACGATAAAAGAGCAGTTAGAGCAATCATAAAAATGAGAGCTAGATTTGGGTCGTTCTTACATGTTTTGAGAATAACCACATTCTCATTATCTGAATTCTTTGCAGCTTTACTCTTTTCGCCACTGCGATGGTGGTCAGTCTATAATCAAACATCAATATTTTGCCAATTATTTGTTTAATATTGCATTCCATAATTTCGCAACCCGTACAACGAAGGACCTTTGCATAAAGATAGTTCTATATCGAGATTAATGAATGTGTTCTTAAGGAATGTGCAAAAAATAACCTTACAACAAGATATTGTGGAGCATCATATTTTAATGTTTTGTAAAAATGATAAAGAAGCCTAGCATTACTAAGATTCTTCAAATTACAACCCAACAATTCGTAAGGATATTCCGAAACATGTTCATGAAACGCTGTATAATCTTCTTTAGCCCGTAATTTCTACAAAAGATAGTTTATTGTCAATATAAAAACCAAAAAAAAAAATTAATAGAAAAGGAAACAAAAAAGAACAATATAACACAATTTCCATAAGAAAATTTTGAATTTGGAAATTTCACAGACTAAAACAAATATTAAATTAATTAAACGTAAACTCTATCATTTAAATATTGGTATTAAAAACATGATAACAGAAGAGGACCACACTAAATTTATTAACACACAAAGAGACAGATAAAAACAAATAGTGAAAAATGTTGAGGAGAGACACATTGGAAAATTAACTACACTTAAAAAAAAACAGTTAAAATTACATGGATTAGTATTTACAAACCACTGGTTTGAAAATAAAACGAAATACGATAACCCGATGGAATGTAAGTGGATATTATCACTTGGCAGAAAGTTCGCATTACCAATATAACTTCTCCCCATTACATATAATAGATGATGTAGAGCAATGTATACATGCCATGGATGGGAATTTTGATAAAGAAAAGGACGTCGCTAGAACAAAATTTGCAGACCATGTATCCGCTTTTAAAAGAAGCATTTAAAATACTAAAAACGATAAGTTTATCCTGACAATTTTTGAGGAAACTAAGAAACTTTTAAGAAAATATAACGACATAATTATTATACAGGCGGACAAAGGAAATAAGACGGTAGCTATGTATGTTTAAAAATGAGTATGAGGGGAAAATGCAAGCACTTATTGGAGACAAAAACACCTACAGAATTTCAAGAGAAGATCCAACTGACAAACTTCAGAAACAAAACAATACCATCCCAGCAAAACTTACATTGCAAAGTAGTGAGTTAAAAAGCTAATATAACGACTCTTCACTACTTATACATTGGCATTTTAACTCATTATTTTAACACGGTGATGTCATTGGAGGCAAGTACTTACCACCCTCGCTTACAAATAGGGAGTTAAATAAGTCATTACCACATTCGCTTACAAATAGGGACTTAAATAACTTATTACTCCGATGTCACCAAAATTACAACTAACATGTAATGACTTTAAAAAAAAAATTTTTATTTTTTTTTTTTAAATTTTTTTTTTTCTATTTTTCTTATCTTATTTTTTTCTATTTTTTCTTATTTTATTTTACTATGTTTTATTTTTTTTTCTGTCTCTGGTGGTATTCGATCGCTCAACCTCGGTGCTGATAGACTAGCTCACTACCATCTAGTCTACCGGGGCAGTATAGTTTTTAGATAAAAAAAAACTATGTTTTTTACTCAATTAAGAGCGTAAATATGAGATTAAATTGTCCATACTAACAATAAAAACGTTGATTTAAAGTGGATTGAAAGTTTTTGTTTCATTACTATAATGACATTTTTATTGTCATAATGAATATTTAAATTTATGAAGGCAATTATTGAAATATGTTGCTTTTATAAAAAAAATTTTTTAATTCATAAACTTAATGGCATAGATCTAACATTAGATGTATGAAATTATTAAATCTTACATTTTTTAATTAACAATTAAACATTTTTTTAAGGAAACTATAATTTTGTATTAATTTATGAATATATGTAGTTATGTTTGTATATTGTTTTTTTATGTTCCCAATTAAAATTTTTTGTTTAACTTGGACAAACTTAAGTTTTCATATATCCAATGAAAATTTTTAACGTAATTACGAAATCGAATGAAGCGATTTTAACGAAAATACTTCATTATAACTATGAAATTCCATTTAGACAATGAAAATTTTCATTTACTCAAGGAAAATTTTTTTATAAAAATGATTCATTCAGTGTAATAAAAAAAAAAAACAAATTGTAAGAAAAAATATTTAAAACCAATTTGTATTAGATTTGAAAAAAATTAAACCGTAGATGCCTTTTATTATGAATGAATTATAAATTTCGTTAATCAACTCATACACAAGTACTTAGGTATCACATTATATGTCAGCCATTACTAAACTACTTCTATGTAATGCAGATTGTATGAAGTAGTCATAGAAAAGTAAGTGGTTCAGTAATGGTAAGTCATAACCAAGTTTTTGCTGGGATTATTTCTGATCTCTACAAAAATAGTATTATTAATACAGGGAAAAAACGTAAACTTCTTTGTTCTGCGGCTACTGCACTTAGAATATACGTCTTACCCAAAATACATAAGGAAAGGACACCCTTACGCCCTATTGTGTCGTCAGTTCAAGTACCATGTTACCAATTATCAAAATACGTTGGTACTATTCTTAAAGTCATAATTTCTGGCAAATATAATGTTAAAAATTCGCTACTGGTAAAGGAGCAACTGAGCGGCGTGAAAATTAACAATAATGAAACTATGATATCGTTTGACGTGATTTCACGAACATCCCAATTCAGACGGCAATAAACACAATTATGAAAAAATGGAATATTATTAACAATCATACTAAGATGTCCAGCTCACAATTTTTAAGAATACTCAAATTTTGTCTAAATGACAATAATTATTTTATGTTTGGTGAAAATATTTATACTCAAATCTTTGGTATGCCAATGGGGAACCCACTATCACCCACTATAGCGGATATCATACTTGACAACCTACTTGACGATGCAATTACTGAACTAGAAAATAAAAATATTTACATTAAATATATCGCCAAATATGTAGACGACATTTTGGCGATAACTCGCATAGAAGACAAGGACACAATTCTGTCAATTCTTAACAAACAACACCCTAAAATACAATTTACTACTGAGATTGAGAAAAACGGAGAAATCGCGTACTAAGACTCAAAAATTATACGCAAAAATAATAAGATTCTGTTTGATTGGTACACTAAATAAACATCTTCAGGAAGGTTAATGAATTACCACGCTACACAACCCAAAAATCAAATTATAAACACAGCAAAAAAATTTATTTCTAGGGTATACAACATAAGTGATACACAATTTCATAATAAAAACAAACACATTATAACAAACATTAAAAAAAACAATAGCTTCCCCACCAAACTCACATCTACATTGATAGACAATACGATTAAACAATTGGATAAGGACAAAAATGACCACAACAAATCTGCAAACATAGAAAAAGAAGAGAACAAATTTTGCAGTGTAAGATACATACCTGGGTTAACCGATAATAATAATATACGGTCGTCAATAAAAACAAAAAACATCTGTTTTGCATACAAACCCAATTTGACATTAAGTACAATTTTTTCTAGAGTTAAGGCGCCAATTAATAAACAAAAACAAAGTAACATTGTATACGAATTACAATGTGAAGGAAATGACAAACAGCCATGCGAGCTAATTTATATAGGAACAACAAAACGTACACTGGAGACAAGAATGGGAGAACACAAGATGGACATAATGCGGAGAAAAGAGACAACAGCACTAGCACAACACATCCTACATACTGGTCACACAATTAGGTTCGATGATGTAAAAATTCTAGATAAAGAAAATAAAGAAAGAAAGAGGTACACAATTGAAAGCCTAAGAATCCAACAACAAATTAATAGAACAATGAATTTGAAGGAAGACACGAACAAAATAAATGCGAGCTATATTGTTGCCATTACTTAAGCTGTGATATATTTAAAGTTTAAAGTAATATGTATTTTTTTAAATATTAAAATTAATTTTTATATTTTAATGATCCTGAGTACATCTAAAACTTTTTAATGTGATTAAATTTCATATTGTAAGTCTTTATTGTTTATGTGGTACATTTTTGTATTTATTGTTTTTATAATTTTTAAATAGACAATCCCTTGAAAAAGTCGACAAACAATCGACGAAACGTCGGGAACAAAATATTGTAATTAAAAATTGAATTTTATTTACATTGAAGAAATTTAGGCCCTATTAGCTTGACAAAAATAATATTCAGAAACAAAATTAGTTGGTATATCACACAAGCTAATGTTATTTATATCTTACAAAGCATTATTAAATTATATCGTCGCAGGAATTAAAGAACGCTGTAACTGACAAAAAATCGAAAATATGTTTTTTTGCATCATCTTTATCAGAAAAAAAAATACTACATCAATTGGTCCCGGTCCCATATTTGTATGATGAAAAAAAATTCACTTAAGAAAAAAAAAAATAAAAAAAATCGTTTGCTGTAAGCCGCACAATCACCGGGAATAATAGACTTGAGAGGAAATGTTTACAGCCAATATATAAAGCGAGAAAAAATAAAAAATACGTTTTTAAAATCATGTTCCTAAGTTGTTTAGATGTGTGATATTGTTACAGGCCGTTACACACTATCCCACAAAGTCTTTCGTATTTTATGAAAATGCTTCCCTGATCTAATTATTGCTTATAAATTTTCAAAATACAATAACAACTCATCATGACAGGGTTGCATTTTCATAAAATACGTAAGACTTTGTGGGATAGTGTGACACGGCCTTACGCGCCCATTAGGTGGCACTAGAGCAGAGATAGGCAAAATGCCGCCCATGGGCGCTTTGTTATTCTCTTATTGACACACGTACAGAAGAAAAAAATTAAAACAATTCAGTCTCGAATGAGCAGTAGCACAGCTATGTTGTGTTACGCTTGTTGCTTGATCAGCGTTGCCAAATGGGATATTTTTTTGTTAAAAAAAGTTTTTTTCTGTTAAAAAAAGTTTGATTTTTATAATTCTTTGTTTAAAAAAATAAGTTTTTTTTTGTAAATTGTAATTTTTTCCGTTAAAATAAGTTTTTTTTAATAAGTTCTTTGTTTAAAAAATGAGTTTTTTGTAAATTGAGCAGTTTTACATTACAATTTTTTTTTTTTCAATTTTGGTATTATATTTCTTACGACATTTTTTTCCTTTAAGATCGAACTTCATTATAATCCATTATTATGAAACATTTAAACACATAATGGTGACAGAAAAGAATAACTTAACATATTCAAAACTTTGGATTGCTTCATCTATGTCAAACTTGTAGGGACAGCATTTTATACGCATGAGGTCTTCGAGATGTTCATCCGTGAGACTTCGGTCTTTATTTTCTATAGACTTCGATAAAGAAAATGAAGAAACAAATTTTGAATTCCCAAGCAACCAGTGAAATGCGCATAGGAATAGCTTATCCCATCAACAATAAATTTCAGTGTTTTTATGAAGAATAAAAATTGGGAATTAAGCACGAATAACAAAATCTTTTAAAATGAAAACGAAGATTCACATATAAAGGTTGATCCAAACATCTAATACATCTTGTATTGGATATTCAATATTTTTGAAAAAAAAATATGGCAACGCTGCAGAACAAAGAGAGCGGGAGAGTCTTACTGCACTAATCCTTGCACTGGAGTGATCTCTCGCCTAGCTCAAAATCGGATCCTCTCAGGCGTGTCCATCCCTCACTCTAGCCCAAGGATCGTAAACAATTAAAAGAGCATTTTTTTCTACACTCTTTCATACAGGTTTTTTGGCTCTGGTGAGCATTTAAACTTTTGTCAGTTACAGCGTTCTTTAATTCCTGCGACGATATATGTATGTACAAAGCTTTTGATTTAGAAATGTTTAACATAAAATAATTTAATTTATACCAAGTATTAATATTAAGCATATCCTTATTACTCTAATTTCTAAAATATTCCCTGGATTCCACTATACAAATAAGTTGATAACCATCCGTATATGCAAAATACGGTACGATATACTAACTTCTTGTATCTTAGTTTGTAGAGGAGACACCATGGCCACTATTTCAATATATCCCACTATTTGCACAAGATGTTAATACTTTTTCTGTTCTCGTTCTGAAAATATACACAAGCTTTCGGTGATGTAGAGCATTAAATATTGTTACGAAAGTAACTTTAGTTAAGAATTAAATTAATTTATTAAGTATCTTGTATTGATTAGTTATTTAGTATTTGCTAGTTATTTAATAAGTTTAAATTGTTATTGTATTAGTTATGCACACTTATAGTTGAAAAAAGAATGTGCAGATGTAATTTTAAAATTGTTTTGCATAATTGTACTTCAACCCCACTGTAAATACTCGAAAGTTCGTTATTAAGTTATCTTAATTTATTGTAACACCTAAAAATATGGCTTAGTTTATGATGCATAATAGCTCAATTTATTTAGCCATATAGATAATGCACAATAGATAATGCATTAATAATGTTTAATTAACAAAATACGTAATCGTACGTTCTAGAGCCATCTGGACGTCAGAGCTCGAACGTACTTTGGTCATTTGCCCGGTTGGGCTAGAGATAAATAGAATCGCAAGAGATGGCATAAGATTATTCTTAGTTCATAATTTGTCAAGTTGATACGCATCACAAGGAGCAAATTATGAACATTGAAGTGGTGTGATCGCAATAGTGAGTTGTAAATAAAAACTGTAAATTACGGTTGTTAAAGTGACTAAGTTCTTAATAACTACATAAATGTTATACATTAAGGTGTAGTGTTTATTTAGTTTTAATTGAATTGCGAACTCGAAATGGTTTATTATTGAAAGGCAGTAACGTAACAATATATAAAAGGTGGTTAAATTTTAAGGGGCGATGTTGAATGTGAAACTAAGGTGTGTTTCAAGTTTTTTTCAGCATTTCATTTGACATTTGTCACTTCAGACTAACTCAATTTGAACCATGGAAAGATACGCAATCGAGCAACGAGTTAAGCTATTCAGGCTTATTATGAAAATGGGCGTTCAAATCAAAATGTATATCGTGCATTTCGTGATTTTTTTAGTCAATTTTATCGTCCAAATGTGCGTACAGTCGGAAAAATCGTGCAAAAATGTTAGCAAACTGGGTCTGTAGGAGATGTGAAAACACCAGTGCATACTCGTACAGCTCATACTGCAGCAATATTGCTGCTGTTCGCAATACCGTGGCTGAAGAGCCGTCCATCTCAACTCGTCGTCGTGCCTAACAATTGCACCTCTTACGCTCATCGTTGATGAACATTATGCATAAAGACTTGCATTTACACGCTTACAAGGTGCAATTGACTCAACAACTAAAGCCTCTTGACCATTCCACACGTAGTCAATGGTTAGAATGGTGGCAAGAAATGGCAACAGTGGATGATATATTTTAATCATCTTCAGTGATGAGGCACATTTTCACCTCAGTGGACTCGTAAGCAGAACTGTCGCATTTGGGCGAGTGATTGTCGAAAAACCATTGAACCCACAAAGAGTGATGGGCCGTATTTTCCCAACATGAGGCCGGACAGGCAGTTACTGTGAATGGTGTTCGCTATCGTGAGATGATAACGAACTTTTTATATCCCGAATTGGATGATATGGATGTGGACGATATGTGGTTTCAACAGGACTGAGCCACTTGCCACACAGAAACAGTGGCTCTTTTGCGCGACCAATTCAATGGCCGTGATATCTCACGTGGTGGCGATGTCAATTGGCCGCCAAGATCATGTGATTTGACTCCATTGGACTCTTTCTTTGGGGTTATTTGAAAGAAAAGGTGTAAATCGATAAGCCAGCAACAATTCAAGAGCTAAAGGATGAGATTATTCGACACATTAACAGCATAGATCCTCAATTATGCCTGAGCGTCATCGACAATTTGGACCATCAGATGGAAGTGTGCCGCCGAGGTCGCTGCGGCCATTTGGCCCATATTTTGTTCCATACATAATTGAACCATACCAATATTAACAAAATAAAAACAAATGACAATAATTTTCTAAATAATTTGTGTTTTATTCAAAATCAACATCGGTCCTTAAAAGTTAACCAATTTTATAATTAAAGATTGTCTTAAGCTGATATTTTTTCTAAACGACATGTTAAAAACGTTAACTCTCAAAAACTTTTCAAATTGGCCTCATTTTAGAACAGACAAGGAAGTAACAGCCAACAAACAGTGCCATCATACTTTTTCTTACTTATTTTCGTTCCTTATTTCTGTTTTTTTTTACATCCGGGTTAAAGACTAAACAAAACTCAACATTATTTAACATGCTGCTTATCTCAACTTGCACTCAGTGTTTTGTTCAAAATCTTTTGTTTAGCTTTTTTTCTTCTAAAATTTTTATTTTCTTCTTCCTCATTGTTTTTCTTCTAATATTAATTTTGTAGTCTTAGTTCACCTGAAACTTTGCAATTGCCAGCCAAAGTGTTGGTGTATCAGGATGCTGGCTTTTTAATATAAAAAACATCTCTAAACAGCAATAAGAAAACAAAAGACGACAAATTTTTTTTTACGAGACAAAAACCTTCAGTTAATTGTTTGCCAAGTGTAGAATGTAGTTGGAATTACTTGTTTCCTCTTAAATTAAAAACTCTTTCACATTCACTTTCATTTTTATGGCCATTTAGAGTGTGTTCGTAAAAGAAGCCGTATTTTCTTGGCTTAAAATTAATTAAAATGTTGCACACTCACAAAATGAACCAGTAATAAAAAACAGCACGAGTAAATATTTAAAAATTTAAACGGTTTAGAAATAAAAAAAAATTAAATAAAATAAACGAAGAAGTTACTTTTAAATGGCACAACAACAAATGTTTGCAAAATGCAATAAAAGTAGTTAAAAGCTCATTTTTATGAGATTTTTTTTTCTCTCTCTCGAAATTCGTTTATAATTGTTTTTGTTTTTGTTTTTGTTTGGCTTATATAAAGTTTAATTCGTTTAAATTACTGTTTAATTTAAAACAATAAAATAAACATTTAATGTGCTAAAAAGTTTAAGAGATTTCCTTTATAACTTTGGATAACCTTGTATTTATTTGCATAACAGCCAGTGGAAGGACATTCTATTGAATTTTATATTAGAAGGACAGGTTATTTATTTGAACACGTCTTTTAGTGGGATATGAAAATTTAAGTTTATTAAACATAAATTTTATTTAAAAAAAAAATCGACCCAGCTATCTTAAAACGGAAAACATTTTTATGGAAAATATTTTAATGAAAAAAATTTTTTTGTGGAAAATTGTATGATTTAAATTAAGTTCAAGTGACCCAAGTCAGTTTCAATTGTAACTTAATTGAAATATTATGTACATAAATTTGGAAAGCCAAACACAAAAAACAAGACAAGTAGTCTTGCCATAAAGTTAAAGACATTTAATTTATAAACATAGAAACAGAAGTTAAAAATGTATTAATACTTTAATAGATTAGGTTTGAATTGGAAAACCTTTTTTATATCTAATTGAAAATTGTTATATGGCATTTTGTTAAATTTATTTAATTTGCATATAAAGTTCCACGCCCACTTTTACGCCCACTTTTTCTATTAAGCACATAACTTGAGGACGGCTTGACCGATTTGGACGATTTTTTCTTTAAAGTGATCGCCAACTTAGGTTTATACGGAAAGAAAATTGTTCCCCGCCCACTTTACGCCCACTTTTTTCGATTTAACTGAAATCAGAAAACGGCTCCATCGATTTGACTAATTTTAATTTCAAATGTTCGTATTATTCCACTTTAAGTTTTCATCGAAAGAAAAATTTACCACGCCTACTACGAAACAATCAAAGCCGATTTGGAGGTACGATGATTTGTTGGCAGGAGATTTTTGGCAAACACTTCCAGTGATACCACGATCAACGCCCGCCGATGAATTAAATGCATGTTTGAAGTCGTCTGCTTTGTGGAAACACGTTGGGAAGCTCAAATTGACTCCGAAAATACGGGTCGAGCTGCAAAACAATCAATCTCGAGACGTATTTTCCAAACAATTGCTGGACATAGGAAACGACAAAATCCCGGTGGATATTTCAATTTCTGCCGGTTCACCGAATCAAAGTCCGAACTCATCCGAAAGGTGTTTTCAAACATTACACAAAATTACAGAAATCATGATTTGTTGAGCGAACGTGCTATATTAGCTACGTTGGTGTCGACGAACTGAATTTAAAGATTCAAAGTGAAATCGCTGGCAAATTGGAGACGTACAAATCGGTAGATTCCATTACTTCTCAGAGCGATGTCGTCAACTATCCAATCGAACTCCCTGGGATTACCCGGATTACCTCCTCATAAATTCAAACTAAAAGTTGGATCGGTAACCAAAATGTAACGAAATATAAACCAACCACATCTTTGTAATGGCACCCGACTTACGGTAAAAAAACTGATGAATAACGTCATCGAATCAACAATGCTTAAAGCAAAGTTCAAGGGAGAAAATGTTTTGATACCTCGGATCTCAATGATTCCAACCGACATGGCATTAAATTTTAACGCCACTTACTTAGAGAAGTTCAACTAAATAACACTTCATTTTTGTAATCGAAATGAATTCATTACTGTTGTGAAATGAAATAAAATTTTTCCTTTTCAAATATAAAACAAAAAAAAAATTTCTTCATATTTTAACCACCAAACGAAATGTTACATAAAACGAAGCCATCTGGTGGCGAAACGGAGTTCGCCGGGTTTGCTAGTAAAGTAATAAAAAAATAAAGTTATTTTTTTCTTTTAATTCTAGGGTCTAGTCCATGTCTTTGTATATGGGATTTAAAAAAAATTTTATTTTCAATTCGGTTAGAAACGCATGCACTTCTTATTAGAAAACGTGTACATACTTCTTACTTCCGAAGAATAAAAACTACGGCAACAATAGAAAAGACGGCTTATTAGTGTCTTAGTTGGTTTTGTGGGACCGAGGATGATGAGTTATCAAGTGGAGCGGTGTAATTGGTGATGATGTTTGTGGTAAAGATTAAGTAGTTGTTAGTTAAGTGAAGGCTCGCAGTGGCTAGAAAACACCAGCTGGTACTTGGAGCTTAAAAGCGGACGAAAGATTGGTATACCGACGATGGTGAAGGGTGTATTGGGTTTTTGATGAGCATTGCTTGATGTGGAGTCAAGATTCGATGATGAGGTAGAAGTTGTTAATGTGGAGTAGAGTGAGTTGTGGATGTGGTGAGATTTGCATTTTAAGTGAACGAAGAGCCAAGAGCCGATAATCTTGACGACGTAGATGAAGCTGACTGTCGCATGAGTGTGTGTTTTACAGAGTAATGCTCTTTTGCAAAGAGTGCTGTTTTCACTGGAGGATATTTTTCGGGATCACGTGATGGCTGTGGTTTAACCCCAAAAACGCGAGAAGGGAGTTCCTGAGCTACATGGAAAATTTAAAGTGTGAGGACGGATCATCCTTAGGTGCTGTTTCTATTCAACATATGCTGCCAACAGCGGAGCTTAGATAGCTCTAGCTCCTAAGCAAACAAGTTGAAAAATGGTTAAAAAAAAAGGCTAATGGCTAAACTCATTTTTTAATGGCTAAACAGGGTGAAAAATGGCTAAATCTAGCCACTAAATGGCTAAATTGGCAACACTGGTTGTAACCCGATTGTATAAAATTTAGCATGGTGTAGGCCGTAAGTCAGAAATCGAGGTAAATCTTGTTCACATTATGTCTTAGTTGGTATCACATGAACTTTGAGATCTCTGAGAACAAGTGAAACAATTAAATGGTGTTGAAAACTAATTCGCCGGTAGCAATTTTTGCCTGTTATCTGGAGTAAATATTCGCTTGCTATCGTTTTCGAGTGCTGTTGCTTTGTGACGGAAGCTGCTTAGCAGTCAAGTTTCAATAGCTTTGGCTCCTAAGCAAGCGGTAGGCTCATGATTTGAACCATTAGGTAATAAATTTACCAAAAAGAAGAATTGTTTTCACTGGGTGATAAGAGCATCGTTAGATTAAGCTTTAGGACTGGTACTAAGCATTTATATATATATATATATATATATAAATATATATAAATTCCTTACAATAAAAGTGGCGCTTTGAAGAATTTTGCTTTAGTTAGAAAGAGTGGCACGAAAATTCAACCAATTTCCGTAAATTTCAAACATCAATTTAGGGGTTTTAAGAGGAATTATACTTTTATAACAGCCCGTTTACAAAGATCTTTATGTGTCATTAGTAAAAACTATGACTACAAAATATTCAAAAAAATATTTAAAAATTCTTGAATTCCACCTTAATACTTAACAGTCGGGATTACTTTAAGTACGAGTCGTACTTAAAAATTCAAGTACGAATAACACTAAAACGAACTCAAAACAATCATAATGGGATTCCTTTTGAAAATCAATCCCGCAATTTCTTAAAATATGTACAAAATTCTTAAACCAAGTAAAAAAAAAAAAAAAAGTTTTTGTTGGTAGTGCCACTCTGAGAGTAAAATTACATAGTGAGCGTTTTAATCTCATTTAACTTATCAAAGTTTATTACAGACACTACAACAACACCACACAAGTAGTTAAAAAACGATTTGCTTGTTGTGTGTAAAAACAACAAAAACAACAGAACAAGACGAAAACTTATTATTTTCATGTCTAAAATTGAGAACTCTTGCTTGTCAATTAGTTTATATTTTCAGCTACATATGAACATTAAGTTTTTAAAGTAAAACCATATTAATTAGTATTGTGGTTATTTTGTTGAACTATTTATGGGTTTTAATCCAAATTTTTTTTAATATTTTTAATTAGGCTTAAGTTCATGAAATTTAATTTTTATTAAATTATTTTTATGAAGAAAGGAATTTTACAACATGAAAATTAATTAAAATTGTTATTGATAATCGTTCATTCTTGACGTGGCTCGGGCTCGAACCCTGGCCGGCAGGTTACCATGACATGTTTCGATCGCAACCACTCGATCTCCTCAGATGGATTTGCCGTCTTACACTCAATAACAATTTTAATTAATTTTCATGTTGTAAAATTCCTTTCTTCATAAAAATAATTTAATAAAAATTAAATTTCATGAACTTAAGCCTTATTAAAAATATTAGTAAAACCATATTGGTAATAAGTTTTATAATTGAAATTCTGTAGGGTGTAAAACGGGTAAGTAAATCAATCATAATAAAATTCTCCTTTTAATTTCACTTTTCGTTTATTTAAGTACAAATTCGAGATTGAATCAACTTTATAATACTTGAATCAAGTGCATTTTAAGATTGATTAAATCCTAATTTTGCTTAAATCAATATAATTTTCGGATAATTTCAATTACGAATTCGGGTTTGAATATGGATAAGTGAAGTATTTCGTGATTGAAAATCTGTACTTGAATCAATCTCTCTGTACTTGATTCAGAATTTCTTTCGATAATACAGTTTATTTTAATTGCTTTTGGCTTTATTTGAGTTCATTTTGCCCATATAGGACGTTTCATAATATGAAAACCCAGATATTTTACTGTTTAGTGTTAAAGGTTTATTTGGTTATTGACTTCTATAAGGGGGCATGATTACCTTTGCGAGGCAAAAGTTGTAAAATGTAAATGTGTACATTCTTGTTTCCTTAACCTGGGGGGTTACCGCGTATTTCGATTCGAAAGACATCATTTACGGATTCGAACAATTTGTACTGTGTATTACGATTTTCGTAATCGTTTGAAACGATGACAGAGGTTGTATTTTTTAGTAAATGGAAAATTTGATGAACAACTTTTGTTCGTAACAGAGAGTGGCTTTTAAGAAAGTGATTTTTTGTTTTCAATAAAGTATGAAAAACGTCCGTTTATTCGAAACAAATATTACGAAAATCGTAATACCTACAAAGTACAAATTGTTCGAATCCGTAAATGATTTCTTTCGAATCGCAATACACGGTAACCCCCCTGTATTTTTAATGGTTTTATTCATATTTTCCATTGAAATAATATGTTGGTTAACAACTTTTGCATTATTAACATCAAATGTTATTTCGAAATCTTTCCCTAATCCAAAAGTGAAGTTAAAACTCTATTTAAGTGTAAATTCTACTATATTTAGCAATTTAAACTAAACTCTCGTGCTGTTATTCTAAAACCTTCTTTCAGTGCTTTTAAAGCAGTTACTTGAAAAAAGGTTAATTTCAGTTTGAGAACGATTGAGAGATGAAACACTTCACAACTAAATAAAATTAAAAGCCTTTCTTCTTAAATCAATTTTAGCTATAATTTAAACCAAAGTCTTAAATATTTATAAGAAATAAATTATGATTTAATAACATTTTAATAGTTCAAATTTTGACTTTTTGCTTTTTGCGATATCACTTAATAGTCCATCTAGTAACTAAAACTATTTTCGTAACTTTTACAAATCTCCAACATGTGAAAAAGTTTTCATTTGAGAAACATGATTTCAGTTTTAAAACAGTTTCAATAACTGTTTATAAAGTCGTTATTGAAGAATCTTTTGAAAAGAATTTGCTCACAAAAGAAAAATAACTTACAAATGTGTTTTTTTTTTAAGCAAACAAGAAGTTAAAAAAAAGTTAACTTTATTATAGTTATTCTTTTTCCTGTAAAAGGTACAGCCAACATGATCAATAATTCTACTTTAACTCAGTCAGTGAAATATTAAATTTTAACCTCTTAGAACAAAATTTATTTCGATTTTTAAAGAGGACTTACAACATGTTCACAGCAAATGAGCCAAACTAACGAGGAATTGTAGGTATGTGTGTGTGTACGTGTGAAAGGGTATGTGTGATGGGCAGGTGTAGGTGTAATTGGGGAATAAGAGACATTGGAATGTTATTTTGGGAAAAAAAGGAAGGTTGATATGTTGCTAGCAAAACTAAAATAGAAAATGAAGAAAGTTGTAATAAAGAAGAAAAACAAGTAAGAGTGCTAAATTCGGCTATGCCGAATCTTATATACCCTGCACCATGATGAGATAAGAACAAAAAGTTATATACATAAATAACGTTTTTTAGATAGGTATAAATAAATATTAATTGAGCCACGCCAACTTTTCATTTTGTCATGCCGAAGAATATAAAGAAGCAAAAAATGATAATGTCACGTCTAATTGGACCTTTAAAGAAAAAAAAATTTGAGGCAGTCGTGGTTTTTTACTCATATCTCTGCCACTTGTGGACCGATCTTGCTGAATTTCAATAGCATACAATTCCGGACCATGTGTGATATAAATGAGTCGTTCAGTGTATAAAGGGAATGAGTCCATTTTTGGCGTTTTTGAGATTTAGCGTGGATACACTTCCTTTTATGACTAACTATGTATGGTAAAAATTTTGTTGTCAAATTTCAACGGTAACCCCCTTTTAAAGACAAAACATTTTTTTATACGAAACACAAAATTGTTATTTTCAGTGGAAAAAGGGAATAAGTCCACGCTTGCATTTATCTTGCATTAATCACTTGTTAACTTTGCTTACCATGAGTTTCAAAACAATGCTAGAGCCATGTTTGTTTGGCAAGAAACTGAGGGCTCAAGAGGCTCGCAAGATATCGCATCTTGTTTGGTCAAATACATAAAAATGTTTACTGATACGCCCGAACGAATTGTTTTGTGGTCAACATGCAAACACACAGAAAAAAATACCAATGTTAAAACAACATGGCGAAATGTTGATTGAGAATCATGGTAAATTTCTGCAAAAGTATGCCCTTTATTTAAATTTATCATTATTTCATATTAATTTTAAATGAAAAATACTAAAATAACCTTAAATCACGTTTATTAATATTATTCACTGTTAAAATAACATTGTTCAATATTGAATCCATAAAAACCTGTTTTATATTAAAATCAAAAGCTTATCTTGTTAAATTAACATGCATACACACTTAAGTATGTACATTTTTGTATTTTCATGTCTAAAGTATGTTATAAAAAGAAGACAATTCCCGCATTCTTTTAACTAAAATGATTTAGTTAAATAGTACATCAAGTTTTCAAAGTAGAATGATGACAAAACCATATCGGGCCATTCTGCTGATGCTTCTGTTAACAAAGGAGATACAAAATAAGTGAAACATGTGTTTCAGGGGTAAGTGTTTTAAATTATTCTTTAATAAATGCATATGTAGTCTTCACACTGTTATATCACACTCCAACCAATTTGATTCTACATGAAATTCACGTTGTTTCAACTTGAAATAACTTTCATTCAACGTGATTCGGATAGTTATTTCAATATAAATGACATTTTGTTCTAACTTTACTGCAATGTTTAATTAACATAAATTATAGTTATTTTAAAAGGAAAAAATTTTGTTTGCAAGTTATTGTAAAATCATGTTAAATTAACATGAAACAACAATGAAGCAAAATCACTACTGAAAAATTTAAAATCAACCTTGTTTTGAACGAATTTACATTGATTTTTTTCTGTGTGAAGTAAAGGAACAGTTTCGAGTGGTTAAAATTACCAGTTTTGATTTTTTTTCTCTACAAAATCTTTGGAAAATAACGTTTGCAATCGCAAAACCAACACCGCGGTAAAACCGGTAAACTGGCTCCAAATGAGATGGATCAAACTAGATAGATCGAAACAATGGGTAATACAATCAGGTTTGTGATGGAAAACGATTTTGAAAACAAAACGATATCTTTAAAAATTGATTTCTAACATATTTTCCTCTGCTTTCCTGCATATATTCTCCTAAATTCTGTTAATTGAACTGTGTTTTGAACAAAAACTGAAGACTTAAATTTCATCACACCTTCTCGAAATTCATCACACCTTCTAAAAACGATTGTTTTGAAATCGATCGATTTTCATCACATACCTGAATATAAAAATAATATCGATAAAAATATTGGATTTGAAAATATAAACATAAGAAAGAAAGGTAAAGTTATGTTATTATATAGCGTGAGTCAAAGTCTACTGTATCCTGAAATAAGAGCTATAACAAAAGAAAAGAAAGAGGATATAATTGATGTATTAAAATAAATCCCTCCCGTGTACCATACTTTCTATAAAAACTTGAAAACAGTATTAAGTCAGGAAGATTATTCTGAAGAAGACATATTATTTTGTTAAATTTGTTATACTTACGATTTATCTAAAAAGAAGAAATTTTTTTAGTTAATTTTTGTTTTAAAAAGAAATGTTTTATGGTAGTTTTTTAACATCATTAAAAATAAAACTGAGCGAATGCACTGAACTAAAAAATTAGCTGCAGCCTTTTTTTGCCAAATTATAAAAAATGTACTCTTTCCAAAATATACTAATTCAATTTAAACCAGTGTTCGAAAATAAACACTAAATATCGTTTTTTAATGTTCGGTTCGTAAGATTTGTGGAAAACAGAAACGCTAATAGTGTTTGTGTAGAAAATCATTAAAAAAAATATTACTGTTTTTATCAAACTCAACAAAAGATGTGAACATTTAATTCCGTTCGGTTTTTTTTGAAAATCCACAAACTTCAATGAGTTCGGTTCGGCTCGTTAATTTTCGTCCCTTTTGGCTGGTAAAAAAAAACTATTTTACAAAAACAAAATACACACACGAAAAAAACATTATAGAACATTAAAATATAATGTTTGTCTACAGTATCACTTCAATTGTTCTGTTCTTTAACTAAGAACCGAACATTAAATAATGTTCGGTTCTTTCTTGAAAATAGTTACGAACGGTATTAAGGGTTGTGTATGGCTACACAATCACTAAAAAAATATATATCGTTCCTGGGTGTGTGAGCCAAACGTTAAATAATGTACTGTTTATTTTCGAACACTGATTTAAAAACTACGCGCGGCAAGCCAATATTTAGATGGATATTTTTTCTTTTTATTTCCGAACGAATGCTCAAAGTCATAACATAATTAATTTGAATTTTTACGCTATCGATTTTAACCCCAAAAAACTTGGTGGACTTATTCCCTTTTTCCACTGAAACTCTCATCAACAAAAATGTATTGTATCATATTAACAGGTTTTGTGAACACATACACTAACATACTAACATTATATATTTACCAATTGTAAAAGAAACCCTAATAATTAATTTTGCAATTTTAGTTTTGAGTTTTGTTGTAACAACTAGTTTTAAGGTCAACGTCAACTGTTCGGTCGTTTTTCTCCATTTCAAATTTTTGGACTCATTCCCTTTATCCACTGAACGACTCAAATGTATAATAACCTGGCCCCCATCATATATGGGGTCTTCGGAAAACCCATTTCAACAGACAGACGGACAGACGGACATCGTTAAATCAACTTCGCTCCTCATAAGGACCCAGAATATACTATATACTTTATAGGGTCTAACATCAATTTTATAGAAATTACAAACGGAATGACAAATTTATATATAACCTATTCACCACCTGTGGTAAAGTGTATAAAAAGCTACAAATAAGTCAAAATAAAGAGAAAAAATGCTAAAATTTATTACACTTACCTGGTTAGTATTGATTTTGTGGCAAACACAAAAACCTAAAATAAAAAGAAATGAAAATATATATAAAAAAAAAAACAAAGCAAATTTAAAACATATCGCACTTGATCCAAAACAGAGTATTAAATCAAAATTATAATTTTGTCTCTTTTTTAAAAAAAATCGACACGTAATATTTATGTCTACCCGCGGAAAAAATATCGTGCTTTTTTTGTCAACTTAATATAAATTTAAAAATTGGATTGCTTCTGCAGAAAATTTTATAATTTTGAGTTAATAAACTCTTTATGATCAAGTACGTTATATCGATCTTATGATAAAAGTGATTGAATTTTCTTAGTAATTCAAGAATCTTAAATACTTTTTTTTATAAAATTCCAATTTGCTAAAAGAGAAGAGATTTAAAGTTAAAGTTTTGTCATTTATACAAGAATTCCTAATCTCTCCTGTTTAAATGTTTAAATTTTATAAATAAGTCTGATTTTAAAAAACCCTGCATTCCGAAATGCAACCAGGTCTCAATGTACACCAGAAAAGTTATCAAAATATGTAAAATAAGTTTGCTTATGCATCGTTAAAAGTATAGCCATAATGTGCATGAACTGGCTTAAGCTTCGTTCACAATGGCAGCAACAATTTCGATTTTTCTTTTATCTTATTTCATCCCAAAGTATTTTATATATTTTCCTTAAATTTTTCAAACCAAAAAAATTACTTGAGCTTTTTGAAAAGTTGAGTCTACTTCTACTTTAGCAACAATTTGTATGAAAATAAATATATAAATGACGTTTAAAATAATTATATTTAGTTTCGAATGAAAATTTTAATAAAATGCTTGAAAAAATAAAAATAAAAAAACTACACCATTACAATACTTTAGTAATAATAACAACTGTGATTTAAAGAAAAAACATGATAATTTTTAAATTTACATACATTCATTTTAATATTTTAAGTTTTGTGTTGTGTTGCCTACCTGTACAAGATACTGCGAAAAAGTTTATTGTAAGTTACTTTGAATTTTCACAATGTTGCCAGATTTAAATAAAAACTCAGTCCCTATAGAAGTTGAAAAGAATACCAACGAAACGTCGGATTTTATTGAGAACGAAATAAATAATATTTTAGTTACATTAAATTAATGACATTGAGAGCCTGCGTATAGGGAAACCATATAAACTATTAAGAGCAATCAAAAAAGGTCCATCAACACTTATAATTATAAAATATGTTGCTGCCTATTGTGAACAAAGCTTTAAACAACTATGTGAATACTTGTTAATTTGCTTAAGCGAAGTGCGAAAGTTATTGCATATTTCCTACGGAATAAGATTTTTTCTGGTTTTGTTATTGATTTTTCAAATGCTTTTATATTTTAATTTTTGACACTAACTTAAGCTAGTTCAGTCATATTATGATTTAAACTTGATGATACATTGTTGGCTTTGGCTGCAAGGTATTATGATGTTTTAGAATACAGTCGAAGAACATTTCTCAAACAATGACAGCTTAAAAAGTATCGGGTGATTTTTTAGCTATTATCTTTTTGGCAACACTGGTTTAAACATCTGACGCACGTTTCGTGTTTTGTTTCACTGTCAAACATCTTCAGTTTGGTCTATACTTAAACCACGAATTGTCTTACAAACGAACAACGCTTGCAAATTATTGAATTTTATTATCAAAATGCGTGCTCTGTTAAGAAAGTTCATCGCGCGCTTCTTCCATTTTATGGTCAGTTTAATCGACCCACTGAAGCGGCTATTCGGCACGTTAATAAGCAGAACTGTCGATTTTGGAGTGAAGATCAGCCAGAAGCATTGCAAGAGCTACCAGTGCATCCAGAAAGTTACAGTTTGGTGCGTTTTATGGGCCGGTGGCATCGTTGGACCGAACTTCTTCAAAGATGAAGCGAATCGTAACGTAACTGTGAATGGTGAGCGCTACCGTGAGATGATATCCAACTTTTTTTTGCCCAAAATGCAAGAGCTTGACTTGCATTACATGTGGTTTCAACAAGATGGTGCCACATGCCACACAGCACGCTTAACAATGGACTTATTGAGAGGCGAGTTCAGTGACCATTTTATTTCACGTTCGGGACCGGTCAATTGGCCGCCTAGATCGTGCGATTAAACGCCTTTAGGCTATTTTTTGTGGGGCTATGTTGAAGCTCATGTCTATACACACATGCCCGCTTCAATTGACGCATGGGAAGACAACATTGAAGCATTTATTCATGAAATACCGGCCGAAATGTTGGAAAGAGTATGCCAAAATTAAGCGGATGGACCATTTGAGGCATAGTCACGGTCAACATGTGCATGAAATAATCTTCAACCATTAAATTATATGGACCGTACTATCGATTCAAATAAAGATTTCATGCATTTTTCTGAATTTTATGTTTTTTTTTTTTTTTGTTAAAACTTTCCTTTAGCTCTTCAAAAATTACCCGTTATATACGAGTAGAGTTAAGAGCGTGTACGCAAAGAAAAATCATGGTTGTGGTAAACAACAAATTATGATAAGATGCATGATTGTAGTCACCATATTACGATTATTATTGAATCATATCACTTCATAATATTTTTCCCTTAATCATATTCTTACCGTGTTAATCATAAAAAGTTAAGAAGTATCCGTGTTATTGTCATGCTACTAAGATGTAGTCATATTATTGTCATGTTAATCATACAAAATTTAGAAGTATGTAATCATTTTATGAAATAACCCCCTAAAAAAATAATGCAGTAACTCCCAAAAAGTTTGTACAAAGAACAACAACAACGATTTTTGGGGAGTTATTTCATTTTGTTTGGCGTGTTATTTAATTTTTTTAATTGGGGTATTATTTCATATGAAATTATCCCCCAAAAAATCATTATGAAATGAAAACGTTTTTGGGCGCAAGGATTTACCCACTGGTATACAGAACACCGGCTTCGATTAATAAAGCTTCACTGCGTAGCCGGGTCGAGTCGGTATTTGTATACTATAGAGGAGAAAATTCTGGCGCTATGCAGAGAAGCCTTAGCTAGCGAAGCCGGTGTTTGTTATACCATAGAGGAAAAAGTAATTGCGCCCGGCCGAAGGCCGGCTATGCAGAAAAGCCGTAGTTGGAGAAGCTTGTGTTTGGTATATCATACCATGATATCTATCGCGTTATTCTTTAAAACAAGACTGTATAATTAATTGTTTAACATATATTGGGCTCTTATTTCATTTCAGAAATTAGGGTTTTATTGCATATGAAATAAGCCCCCAAAAATAAGGGAATTATTTCATTTATGTTTGGGGCGTTATTTCATTTCGTTGTGGGCTAATTTCATTTTCAAAATTGGGGCTTTATTGCATATGAAATAAGGCCCCACGCTTTGGGCGGTTATTTCATTATTTTTTTGGGGGTTATATTTTGGGGGGGGGGTTATTTCGTGCCGCCCACAACAATACAATAACAATCTTTAATATATATCGATGGTTTCTTCTGCAACCACGTTATTCGATTTTTTCCGATTTTTTGTTTTAACCGGAAAAGTAATCAGTTAATACCGCCTTACAATTTTGCAATTTTTTTGTTTGGCGGAATATCGGAATTTTTCCTAATTCTTGGATTAAAAAAAAAATATGTATATAGCAAAAAATTTCAAATATTTTGTAAAAAAAAAAGTATTTTGTCTCTCCTGAAAATTAGTTGTTTATGAGTTACGAGGTTGCGGAAGAAAACCATCGATATACACTCAAAATATTATGCGTAACAATGAATGTGTGTTTGAATTTTCCCAGCGTCTTCATTCAAGGCTGGAGGGAAACAAGTTATAGTGGGCGTGGCACCTCCTATATGAATTAAATACTAAAATTCGTTTAACTAGGAAACGACAGAGTACGATTTGGAATACAAAAATTTTGCAAGAGCAACTTTGACATCTATATGAAGATTTGGATAAGAAACGGATGCATTAGTAAAAGTGGGCGTGGCATCTCCCATATGAATTAAATACTAAAATTAGTATAAATCAAAGTTTGTATTTAGTAGGGCATTTATTCGGTTAACCGATAATCGATAAATTAAATGCCTAATTTTTCATTTTTGTGTTTTTTATTATGGTTTTTTTAAATAGTCTGTGTTCATACGGCTCATGATTTAATGACATGATTGCTACTTTATAGGCGAGAGGGACGAGGGGAAAGAGTTCGCTTTGCTTTTTCATTCGTTGTTTAATTTTTTGTTTTTGTTTTCAATATCAACAAGAAAGAAAGTATAGTCGGTCAAGTCCGACCATATGATACCCTACACCACAGTATTTAAAAACACATCATGCTTATGTGTCCATATAAATATAGATTTATCTAAGTTTATAAACTTCATGAAAATCGGTTTGAAAGTTTGTGAGAGGCAGAAATTGCCCCCTACCTCCCGTTGTGGTCCTATTTTTGAAAAACTGTATAGCTAATGTGTCCATATAGATACGGATCTATCTATGTTTTAAATTTCATTGAAATCGGTTTGATAGTTTCTGAGAGGAAGAAATTTCCCCCTATCTTCCCTCGTGGTCCTACGATTCGGCCCATTTTCAATAGGCTTGGTCCATGTGCATATAAAAACCAATGACCCAAATTTCATCAAATTACCTCCAAAATTGCGACCTGTACTTTGCGCACAAGGTTACATGGACAGCCAGCCGGACGGACATCGTTAGTTCGACTCAGAAAGTGATTCTAAGACGATCGGTATACTTTAAGGTGGGTCTAGGACCAATATTTTAAAGCGTTACACACATCAGCACTAATGCATAATACCCTCTCCACTATTGTGGTGTGGGTATAAAAATCATACATGCATATGCACGTCGTCAACATGACATGAATCATTTGAACGCCAATTCATGTTCATACAAGAAAAAGGAAGAATCATGTGAATAAGACATGATACGTATGAACTCAGACAAACATTCTACAATACAAAAATGTAGAATTTTACAATGTTATCTTTACCAAAGTGCACCAAAAAAGTTGTGCTTAGAAATATTTTTTTATACATAATATTTCCTTCAAACAATACATCCTTGAAATGCAGTACGAAAACAGAAATTAAGGAATTCGGAACAGAACTTCTTTGATTTGATGCTGAGCTTTGCCAGAATGATTCAGATGGTGACCTGAAAATAGAAGAAACTCTCGATAGAAGTGTTGAAAATTTAAAAAAATTAAAACAGGACTCGAATGGCATAATGGAAGATTTTATATGCTTAGAGAAATCCAGCAAAAGGAGAAATTATTTTAAAGATCTCCCTTAACTATTTAAATTGCTCTTTTAGTTCAAGAATTGTTATGTTATTGTTATAATAAATAACATTTAATTATACCCACACCACAATAGTGTAGAGGGTCCCTGTAGTTTTTTCGTGGCAATTTACCCCAAAAGTAGCAGTACTATACACTGTAGACTAGTTATAAAAGTATCCACATTGATCCTATACTCGGAAGACTGGTTCTAAAACTGTGGACAATTTTACTGTCACTTTGTGCTGGCACTTAGCTGTCTTTTTGTGTCGAAAATGGTGGATAGTAAAAAATGTATGTCATGGAGCGTTTCGTCATTTTATGAGAGAGAGAGAGAAACAGAACGTATGACAACAGAATCAGAAAAGCAGATTTATGGTTGTTATAAGGAGACAGCTAAGGGTAAGCCAAGAAGACCCGGCTTATGAACTGTCTTTTTGTGGTCTCTTAGTGACAATTTACCCCTCGTAGAACATCCCCTTGTTAAAGTGGCCAGTCATATGGCTAGCATTCGGACTTGTTGTGTCATAAAGGGGCTAGTATTATAACCAGCTCGGAGACAGCCACATGAACTACAGGGGTATTATGCATTTGTGCTGATGTGTGTAACGCCTTAAAATAGTGGTCCTAGACCCACCTTAAAGTATACCGATATACTCAGAATCACTTTCTGAGTCGAACTAACGATGTCCGTCCGGCTGGCTGGCAGGCTGGCAGGCTGGCTGGCTGGCTGGCTGGCTGTCCATGTAACCTTGTGCGCAAAGTACAGGTCGCAATTTTGGAGGTACTTTGATAAAATTTGGGTCAAAGGTTCTTATTGGCACAAGGACCAAGCCTATTGAAAATGGGCTGAATCGTAGGACCACGAGGGAAGATAGGGGGAAATTTCTTCCTATCAGAAACTATCAAACCGATTTTAATGAAATTTAAAACATAGATGGAACCATATCTATTTGGACACAAAATGTATAAATTTTTAAAAAAATCGGACCACGAGGGGAGATAGGGGCAATTTCTGCCTCTCAAACCGATTTTAATGAAATTTAAAACATAGATAGATCCATATCTATAGGGACTAGTGCTGGGAAACTATCGATAGACTATCGATATTATCGATAGTCTTAAAATATCGAAAATATCGATAGGAAAAATATCAATATCGATATTATTATTATTTAAAATACAGCTATGAAGACATGTTACAGCAGCTATACACATACATTTTTTGCCGCAAATTTTTACATGCTATTATTAATTCGCGCTGAATTACAGCAATGAATACAAACAACAAGTGGTATGGATTGCTTAGCAGTGCTGTTTACTGCTAATTAAAAGACTTTAAGTCGAAATTTTTGCATGTTTAGGGACTGAATGGCAAATGTTTTTGTAATGTTGTAAAAAAATGCAAATCCAAATGCAATTGCAAGCATAAGACAAAACAATGAACGACCATTAGAGGATAAGTCCGCTAGATTGATTACCTTTTTGGGTTTAGAATTTAGAAAATTTTTTAAAGTTGCAATTAAATATCTTATAGTCCCTGTTACTTTGGTTCCTTCAGAAAGGTACTTATCAATTTTTAAAAAACTGCCATCTGTGCGTATATACATAAGTCTTACACATTCAATAAAGTGATAAAAACAACGAACTGTAGATTTATAAAAAAATAATTAAAGTTTCCTGCACAAGTACAAACATTCAGTCGATTGTAATATCGATTGTAAAGTCGATTGTAATTGAAATCTGAACTATCGATAAATATCGATAAATCCCAGCACTAATAGGGACACATTAGCTATACAGTTTCTAAAAAATAGGACCACAAGGCGAGGCAGGGGGCAATTTCTGCCTCTCACAAACTTTCAACCCGATTTTAATGAAGTTTATAAACATAGATAAATCAATATTTATATGGACACATAAGCATGATAGTCGGGCTTGACCGACTAAACTTTCTTACTTGTTTTTATTTATTGAAATTACTTAATTTCAAAGAAACTTTATTAATCGGTTAACCGATCAAAAACAAAATTAGCCGATTATAACCCGATTAGCCCAAAACCTCGATTAATTAATCGAGCGATTAACCGATTAAAGCAAAAGCCCGGTTAAATGAATACCCTAATATTTAGTTAACTAAAACAGCTAGAATTGTAGGAGTTACTTTAATATCAATATAAATATTTCGCCCCAATAGTGGGCGTGGCACTTCCTATATGATGTAAGTCTGTGAACTCGAGCCACCAAATTTTGCACGAGTAACAAATCACTAATTGTAGTTGTGGCACCTGCTTTATGAATAATTACTTAATTTTCGATCAAATGCTTAGTTCACACTTGGGTTTTTAAACGCGTTCAAGCAAAATGTTGATTTAGCTAATCAAAGCCGTTCACATTACATTTGAGATGATTAAGATGACAGATGATTAAGAAAAAACACACACACACACAAAAACAACAAACAAATTTAAATTTCTTTAAAGTATTAAAAGTGGATAAAAACACTTTTATAAAGTTATCAGAAGATTATTTTAATAATTTTAATGATGTAATTGTGAAAATTTATGAATTATTTAAGAAAAAAAAAAAAAATAAAAACATTAAGCAGAAATTTTGGCCGGTTGTACACGGTTGTTGGCGATTCTACATTTGAGGTATGTTCAGTGGATTCTATGTGGTTTATGAAGTGATTTAGTTGTAATCATGTCAATTTGAAGTGATTAACAAATCACTTCAATGTATGGGTAATCATCTCGATTTTGAAGTGATTAGAGCTTAATCACGTTCGAGCTGCTTAAACGCGTTTAAGAACCCAAGTGTGAATATAGTATAACCTATATAATGGCCTATATTAAGCCTAGAGTACACGGAATGTGAAAATCCACATGCGCGTATGCTTGCGACATAATTTCGATGTATCCACGCAAAACAAAATGGCCATTGTGGCTTTGTAATGCGCATGTGTCTTTTCACATTCCGTTTACTCTAGACTTAAACAACTACAGATTTACTGTCAAAAACAATAAAGCAAAGAGACGATTTAACAAAAATTTGGTACCGTAACTGTAAGTCACACAAGACTTGCTTGTACGAGAAAAGCACACAATTCAAACCCAAAATGGTCTGCTGACATGAACAAAGTAGAATATTAGGTCGATTTTGCGTCACTTTATTTCATTATTTCTAAATTAGCAACCTGTACTTTGTGTACAATGATTACACAAATAGACAACCAGACAGACGAAAAACATCGTTAAATCGATTCATCAGGCGACTTTAAGTCAATCGTTACAAGCATAAGCACAAACCTACAACACTATTTTCAACTTTAATGGTGCAGGCTATAAAAACTTACGATTAAGTTCAAAATTTAAAACAAAAAAATAACATAAAATAATAACAATTTTTGTGTAATTCGATACTCTTGATATCTGTCTGCACTCGCATTAACAAATAACAACCAGGGCATGTGTTGTAGAGGTACCATAAAAAAAACCTTAAATTTTTACCACCAAAAATTAACGTTTTTATTTTAGTTGTTTTATTTGTGGATATCTGTTTGTTTGACTATCTTTTTGTATTTGGAGCCCATAAAAAATGTCCTTGTTTTTGGCAGCTCAACTCGTATTTGGATGCATGCAACCCAACTTAATAATAAAGAAGCTTTTTTCGGTGTATTGTGCTGCAGTAAAAAAAAAATGGATAAACCTTTTGTTGAAATACTAAAATAACAGCAAATTTTTATAGAAATGAGACTAACCAGTTACACAAACATATATTTCCAATCGAAAGTTACAAATTTTGTAGCTGCATGTGTGTAAAGATTGCCAAACACACAAAAATCCACCAATAGCTTCATAAAAAAATAAAGCCGAAATAAAAAATTTATAATAAATGAAGGGAGAAAAATTATAGGCCTTTTGTAGTCTGTATAATTTGCTTTTATGCCCACAGTGGTCATTAGAATATTATCAATGCTATGATAAACACAAATTACATCTGGTTGTGATACTTTAAATTTGCAATGTGAATTTTATTAAAGTTGTTAAATTGAAACTGTTAGACTGAAGCAATGAAAGGCAGCAAAAGTCAGTAGAAGACCTTTTAACTTTAAATTTGTATCATCGGAAGGAGTCAGTATTCACGTTTGGATCAAATCTACATTCAAAATTGTGTTTTGAACGTTTTTAAAACTCAAAAGCCTGTTTAAAATATTTTCGGTGTTTTCCGTCGTGCTGGTGTTATATAGTATAGTTCCTGGTTATTATCTATTTGTCTCAAATTCGTATTTGTGATTTATTTTGTTAGATTCATGATTTTTTTTGTAATTATAAAAGTCTACACATATTAAAAACTTAAATATACAACTGTTTTAACAGCTGATCGATTTGCTAATCAACATATACAACTGTAAACGCACGGGATCGTTATTACCGACATTACTTAGTTCCAACTGTATTGGTTTGTGTATTGGCTAATTTATTTTTCGGTGTCGCCCTCTATTAACGACTAGATTACTGTTCATCCAGTCTAACCCAGTAAACAATAATATTTAAAAATTATCGCTTTTAAAAACACTAACATATATTATTTTTGACTATGGATTGTTTGAATGTTAACTGTAATATATCTGGTGATGATCGTATGATATCCTGTTGGCTTTGCTCAGGATATTATCACCTTAAATGTACAAAACTGAAGGCCCGGGATGCGGATGCGGATGCGATTGCTGATCAAGCCAAGTCTCTTCAATGGTGTTGTGTTAACTGCCAAAATAATAAATATGGAATTCTGCAAGTTTTTTAAAAGCTATAAAAACGAATTCGACCAACTTAGTAAAGATTTTGTACTGGTTCAAAATAAATTATCTAAATTTGGTAAATTATTTACAGAATTTTCTAATTTGAAAAAAGTTCGAATCTACGCAAGATCGTTCATCTCCTAAGCAGAAAAAACTGCTATTAAATCTTCTGCAACTGCTTTAAATTCAATATCGTCAATTGAAACACCAACGACTTCGGTCGGAGTTAATAATAATGTGGTCTCTATATCATCTTCATCTTTGAATGTTCCTGCTCTAGGGTCCAATACCCCGAATTCAGATGTTACACCACTTGTCAATATTGACAATGGTCTCGCTAACACATTTTCTACAATAACGCAAATACCGAATAATTATGTTGCGTGTAATCAAACTGTTCATAAACCACTACGAGCTGTTCCACCTAGAAAATCAGTTTTTATATCTCGGTTAGCTTGTTGTACGTCCTCGGAAGATGTAGACTACTACATAAAATCTAAACTTGGTTCGAACACGATATCTTCAATTCATCAATTTCAATTCGTACAACCACGATCAATAGCTTCATTTAAGGTTACTATTTCTGCCGATTGTTTTTCTTCTGTTTTGGATCCAAACTTCTGGCCCATTAACACTTTGGTTCGAGAATATATTTGCAAAGAAAAACCTTTATTAATAACGTCGCCAATTTACCTCAACGTAATATTAATGCTCCAAAAAATTAAATAATAATGGTACTGCCAACGTAATGGCCTTACTCTATCAAAATGTCCGTGGCCTTAGAACTAAGTTATCTAATTTATATGTTGAAAGTTTTAACATCAATCATCTGGTGCTAGTATTTACTGAAACATGGCTAAATAATAATTTCCTCAGTACTGAAATTCTTTGTAACAAATTCAACATTTTTCGCCGTGATCGTGAAACTTATGGCGGTGGAGTTCTAATTGCGGTTGCAAATAGTTTATATGCGGAACGTATAAATATTGATTCATTGGTGGATATTGAATTCATCGCTGTTGTAATCAAGCTAAAGCATAAAAGGTTCATAGTAACATGTTCATACATTCCTCCATCTTCCTCGCAGTCTCTTTACATTCAACACGATGAAGCTATTAAATATATTGCTCAATTTTCTAATGAATTGGATACCCTTATAGTTATGGGTGACTTTATTTTACCTTCATTATCTTGGAAATTTGTCCCAGAGGATAAATAAATAAATAAACTTAGTGACAGTTCAAAGGATTTTATCAACATGTTACAGGACATGGGTCTTTTTCAAATAAACGGAGTAATAAATGATTTTTCGAAAATTCTTGATTTAATATTGGTAACTGATAAAGATGACTGTAATGTTAATCGCACAATCCATGTAACTACTCCTGAGACGAACCAGTGCGATATTTATGTACATACATTTCACATATTTAAAAAAAATCTGAATTTTTTACTATTAAGTTTGCTTTAAAAAACAAACGTATTTCCTTGCAGTTTCGTATTTGTGAGGAAAACTTACTAGAGTTAAATTTAGCTCACACACTGGTGTTTTTAAATATTAGCGTAATTCTACAGAATACCATGGTTTGATTGATTCACATGTTGTGTTTCAATAATATTTTGTTGATTTTCACAAAGCTCGCTTTCAGTGTTTGATTAGGTATGATAGTTTAGGACTGTTTTGTTAACTGTCCATTTATGACTTCGATTTCTGAAGACAGGAGGACAGGAGTACCTATATAAAAGTTGGAAGTATACCAAGGGTACAGATAAGTAATTACGTAAAACTACAACTGATTTTTTTAACTTCAAACTTGGCAAACTGCATAAACATACCTACACACACGTATGTGCACTCAAAAATTTTTTTAAGTTGTATGTACATGCCTATTTTATTATTTAAACAAAGATAAAAGAATGGCAACAATTTCGAAAAAAATCGATTTAAAGATTTCAGAAAATCGATAAAACATTAATCATTTAAAAAAAAACTTACATAAATAAACAGTTGGAAAATGCAACGGCTGATAAAAATTTTGCGCAAATTCGTTTTTTATGACTATAAATCATACTACAAAATGTTGTGAGCATCGATCCATTATCACCATAGGGCCCACTCTAAAAGCTATTTATTACGATGATAACAGTAACGAACAACGCTATTTTAATAAAATTTGGTTTATCATAGTTTCATATTTGGAGAAGGGTACCATCTAAAATATCCAAATTCGTACAAATTGCGATATCTGTATAAAAAAATGTTACTTACTTTAAGTCAACAGGGGCAGCAAAGGGCACCGTGTTTTGCTTGGTAACTATTAAATTACATATAATCAATTTAGTACTTTCTGCGTCACTCGTGTAAAAGCACAAAACATTTTGAAATTGGGTGCCTCGGTAGGCTAGCTAGTAGTGAGTTAATCTTTCTATCAGTGCGGGGGTTGTGGGTTCGATTTTCTCCAGAGACTCTGGTATGTTTCACTACAACGAGCTGAAGGCCTTAGTTATTATTGCTCAGTGAATTAAGTGAAATTAAATGAATTGTTAGAAACTGGAAGAGATTTAAGTCCATTTATTTATTTGTGCTGAAAATACGACTGATTAAAAATTATACCAACTTTTTGTACACTGAAAAAATTTTCTTCACAATACCAATGAATTTTGACATTAATCCCATGAAAAATTGCATAAAAAGGAACCCATGCAGCGCTTCGCTGGATCAATGAAACCTGTTTCATTAAAATGTATTTAATGAAACATTACATTAGATCTATGAATATTATTCATTGGATGAATACTTTCAATAAAGTAAAATTTTTTATTTTTTTTCTTTTATTTTTTTCTTTTATTTTTTTTATTTTCTGTCTCTAGCGAGAATCGATCCCGCAACCTCGACGCTGGTAGACTAGCTCACTACCAGAGAACTGGAAAATCACTATTTTTCTTGATTTATTCATACGCTAAAATTTACATTCAATCTTTGATTGCAAAACAAAGTTTTACATCGTTTCGTTCACATTTGATTTTTGCATTTATTCATTTTTTTATTGAAAGTGCTTTATTTGCATTTTTGTTGCGCATGCAATATAACACAAATGTGTAAATGCAAAGGAACACATTCTTATACTTTTGGATTCAAGTAGTCATTGTCCACTCGGTGGTGGTTGTTAATGGTAAACAACAATAACAACAATAAACCACTCGAAGAGACGTTTTGTTAAAACTAACAACAATAAAAACAACAATAACAAGAATACATTGTACCTACATACAGAACTACTGTACTTTTTAAAAGTAAAAAAAAAATTCTGTTTCTATGGAAATTGTTTGTATGTATGTGCGTTAAGTTTCATTTCAATTTTTTTTTTTCTTGTACTACATAGTTAATGCTGAATGAAAACATGAGTAATGATTGCTTGATTTTTGGCTTTTTTGTTTGTATTTTTGTTTTCTTTACCAAAACAATCATTGTCGCACCGAACACACAAACATCTTTATTAAAAAACGAAGCTAACGATTGTTTAAATAACAAAGCAAGATGTGCATTATTTGAATGACTGCAAACCAGCAGCGAATATTTGCGGTTGCACAAGTTTGTATGACCGCAAGTGAGTGTATTTGTTACTGTTGATTTAATGCGATTTTTTTACAATTGCACAAAGCCGTTCTCTGCTCACTACCAGCTAGCTTACCGGGGCAGTGTAGTTTTTGAATAAAAAAACTATGTTTTTGGCCATTAGTCAATTAAGAGCGTATATATGAGAATAAATTTTCCATATGTTCATACATAAATTGTCCATTACTATAATGACATTTTTCTTTGTCATAATGAAAATTTAAATTTATGAAAACATGCTTTTTTGAAATATTTTTATACTTTTAAGTATTGAGACTCTAGTGAGACTAAATATATAGTAGGGTATTCATTCGGTTAATCGTAAATCGGTTAACCGATTAATTACTACCCGATTAATTGATCGGTTAATTTCAAATTGGCTTTTTTCGATTAACGATTAAACCGATTAATTTCAGTAGGTTAACCGATTAACCGATGTTATAAAATTTTCAATATTTTGTAGTATTATAACACATTTTTTTGTGATTTTAGAAAATATTTTTTCATAAAAACAAATAAGGTGTTCAGTGATCTTCATTTTAACACATTTTCCGCCGACTGGTGGCTAAAATTACAATGTTTTTTATCTTTATCATCGATCAACAGGAATTTGGCGAAAAATGGGTTAAATTTTTGATTACCAACACGTTTTTTCTGTTTTATGTACATACGTGTTAGTTATGTATTGGTTTCTTCTTATATCTTCTAATATCAGTCTTTTAACAGAATTAACCGAAACAATACGAAGTGTTAAAGATTTAAAAAAAAAACTCCTAAGGCATATGAGACTATTTTATACGTTAAGAGAAATCCTGGAAAAGGACTGAGAAATTAGATATTCATCTGCGATAAGTGAAAGAATTTTTTCCCAGTCAATTTTTTTTACAAAATTATTTTAAAAGAAATCCTATAACTACTGAAATTATTTGTTTATATTTTTATAAATACATATTTGGGGGATATACAAGATAGTCATAAAGTCTTATGTTTTTAAAAAATTACAAGAAATATATATCGTCGGCTTAATATGCAAACCGGCTAAATCCACTTTTTATGTAAATGGAGATTTTGATGCCGTGTGGCAGAGAAAGGTACACCTCGTCGACCAGCATGTGGTTTTTATTATATTTAAGTCTTGAAGGGTGTTAAACTAACTGTATTTTTAATTTTCTATCAAGCTGCAAATAGGAAAATTAAGAAGTTTTTCGTCTCTCCTGTTAAATGTGCTGAAAGGATATTAAGCCGACGATATAACTGTTGTGGGCAGTTATGAAGAATCAATGAACACAGCATTATTTTGTTTGAAATACAACAATATTAATTTTAAGCAATTGTAAAATATTATTGGGGATAATATGGCGATATGACTTGATAGCACACCCTGTGTATTAATTGAAAAATGCATATTAAATAATTATGAATTGTTTTTTTTTTTTTGCTCGTTTTAGTTCAAGAATTTGGTATGATATTGTTTTTTTTTTACTAATAAACTCCAAATCATAAACAATTAATGCGTTTTTATAAAGGGTGGTTAAATTGTAACGGCCGATGTTGAATGTGAACCACACCTAAACGCCAAGTTTTTTTCCGAGTTTTATTTGACATTTCTCTATTTCAGACTTACTCAATTTGAACAATGGAGAGATACACAATCCAACAACGTGTTAAAGTTATCCAGACTTATTATGAAAATGGGCGTTCAAATCAAAATGCATATCGTGCACTTCGTGATTTTTTTGGTCAATTTGATCGTCCAAATGTGCGTACAATCGCAAAAATCGTGGAAAAATTCGAGCAAACCGGGTCTGTAGAAGATGTGAGAACACCAGTGCATGCTCGTACAGCTCGTACTGCAGGAAATATTGCTGCTGTTCGTGATAGTGTGGCTGAAGAGCCGTCCACCTCGTGCCCAACAATTGCACCTCTCACGCTCGTCGTTGATGAACATTATGCATAAATACTTGCATTTACACGCTTACAAGGTGCAATTGGCTCAAGAACTAAAGCCTCTTGACCATTCCAAACGTCGTGAATGGGCAGAATGGTGGCAAGAAATGGCAACAGTGGATGATCAATTTTCGAAGAAAATCATCTTCAGTGATGAGGCACATTTTCACCTCAGTGGATTCGTCAATAAACAGAATTGCCGCATTTGGGAAAATGAGAATCCAAGAGTGATTGTCGAAAAACCAATGCACCCACAAAGAGTGACTGTTTGGTGCGGTTTATGGGCTGGCGGCATCATCGGGCCGTATTTTTTCCAAAATGAGGCCGGTCAGGCAGTTACTGTGAATGGTGTTCGCTATCGTGAGATGATAACGAACTTTTTATGGCCCAAATTGGAAGATATGAACGTGGACGATATGTGGTTTCAGCAGGACGGTGCCACTTGCCACACAGCTAACGAAACAATGGCTCTTTTGCGCAACAAATTCAATGGCCGTGTTATCTCACGTAATGGCGATGTCAATTGGCCGCCAAGATCATGTGATTTGGCACCGTTGGACTTTTTTCTTTGGGGTTATTTGAAAGAAAAGGTGTACGTCGATAAGCCAGCAAGAATTCAAGAGCTAAAGGATGAGATAATTCGGCACATTAACGGCATAGAACCTCCATTACGCCTCAGGGTCATCGAAAATTTGGACCATCGGATGGAGGTGTGCCGCCGTGGTCGCGGCGCCCATTTGGCCGATATTTTGTTCCATACGTAATTGAGTAATACCAATATATCATAATAAAATAAAATTACAATAATTTCCTAAATAGTTTGTGTTTTATTCAAAATCAACACCGGCCCTTGAAATTTAACTTTATTATTAACTGAAATTACTTAATTTACAAAAAAACATTATTAATCGGTTAACCGATCAAATACAAAATTAACCGATTAGTAACCGATGAAACCAAAACCTCGGTTAATTAATCGGGCGATTAACCGATTAAAGCAAAAGGCCGATTAAATGAATACCCAAATATATAGAGTTATTTGAATGTTAAAAATATTTTTTTTTTTTCAGTTACTGAAATATGTGGCTTTTTTAAAAAAAATTTTGATTTCATAAATTTAATGGCATATTACATGAGATGTATGAAATAATTAAATCTTAAATTTTTTTTATTTAACAATTAAACATATTTTTTAAGGAAACTATAATTTTGTATTAATTTATGAATATAGTTATGTTTGTATATTGTTTTTTTATGTTCCCAATTAAAATTTTTTGTTTAACTTGGACAAACTTAAGTTTTCATATATCCAATGAAAATTTTTAACGTATTTACGAAATTCAATAAAGCGATTTTAATGAAAATACTTCATTATACCTATGAAATTCCATTTAGACAATGAACATTTTCATTTAACCAATGAAAATTTTTTTATGAAAATGATTGAATAAAAGTCAATGAAAGGACCGTTTTAATTTTTTTTTTTTTCATTTTTGTTAGTACGAATGTTCTTGTGTTAATCGTTGTTGAACTGTTTTGGTGATGAAGGTATAACACTGATCACCAAACGGTTTTTTTAACGACTTTTAACATAGCGAATATCGGTACTTTGCGTTTGATTTGAATTTTTTTATGTTGTGATGAGAGGTCGGTTTAGAATCGACTTTTGCAATATACGTGGGCTGAGAGCGAATTTTTTCTCTGTGTATGCTCACGTTTGTCTCCACCGGCCGGATGTTTTCGCCTTATGTGAAACTCAGGTATCTGAAAATTCCGATCCACTTGATTTTCAGATTCCTGGGTATCACCTTCTATCCCTCTTTAATCTTCATCGGGGTCTTGCTATATACATACGCAATGAAGTTGTGTATCAATGCCAGCAATCAATGGGCATGCTTGATGCGGAATTTAACTGTCTTTGGGTTAAATTCAAAATCGATGCACACTATTTGCATTTCGGATTTCTTTACAGAAGTCCAAATGCGGGAAGGGATATTACCTTATCGGGCTTCGACTCCCTTTCCGACTCAATAGCGAAGATTCTTGAGAATTGTCCCGACAGTGAAATCGTTGTTGCTGGTGATTTTAATGTCCACAATTCTTCTTGGCTTCACCACTCGGGCCGTACAACTTATGAAGGCCAATATGTTGAGCTTTTTGCTGCGCACAACCACCTCGTGCAACTGGTGAATGAACCAACACATATTCCGTGTGTTGACGGGCACCAACACAATACCCTTGACCTCTTCCTCTCTTCGCACCCTCAAAAGTACGAAGTTGAGGTTCTAGCACCTCTCGGCAACTCGGATCATTGCACCATTTCCGCCTCTTTTCCGTTCTCCGAACTTCGGAACGTTTCACGACGGGCTACGAAACGATCAATATTTGTTTACGGAAAAGCACGTTGGGCTGAGCTCAATGACTTTTTTCGGCATTTCAATTGGAAACTCTGTTTCCTGGACAATGACGTCAATGCCATGGCGAAAATGGTTGAAAACGTAATAATGCTGGGAATGAAAATCTTCATCCCAGTTAAAAAAGCTTCGAATAAACCTCGATCCAAATCTTGGTTTAATCAGTCGTGCAAATCAGCAGTCAGATCCAGAGAGGAAGCATTCAGAAATTGGCGTAAAAATAAAAACGTTGATACTGAATTGCTACGCAAAATGGCAAGGTCTTCGTGTGCCAAAGTACTTAGACGGGAAAAAACTCTTCACGAGCAACGTCTTCGTGCTGAAGTTCTTGCTGCTCCCCGGGGTAGTAAAAGCTTCTGGTCATTCGTTAAAAGAGTAAGGGTTAATGCTAGTTCTTCAATACCAGCTCTTTTAAAGGATGGCCGATCATTCACGGACCCGGTTGATAAGGCTAATTGTTTTGCCGAATTATTTGCTAATAATTCTTACCTACCAGATAGCAATCAACCACTACCCGAACTCGAAAAAGTATCCGTAACTATGCCTAGAATATTTTTTCGGGGTCGAGCTGTTAAAAGGGTTCTTGCGGATCTCGACATAAACAAGTCTCCTGGGCCGGATGGTATACCTGCACTGGTCTTGAAGCAGTGCTCTTCGACGCTAGCTCGTCCCTTAGCAAATCTTTTCAGCACTTTATACCGTGCCGCGGAATTTCCAGTCTGCTGGAAAGTTGCTAACGTAACGCCAATTCCTAAAAAGGGAACCGCTAATAACCCTGAAAATTACCGCCCAATTGCAATTTGTTCGGCACTTTCCAAAGTTATGGAGAGTATGGTAAATTACCATCTTGTCAAATATTTAGAATCAAACTACCTACTAAGCGACCGCCAGTATGGCTTTCGTAGAGGTCGCTCTACTGGAGACTTACTAGCTCTGTTATCGGAAAAATGGTGCCATTCCATTCACCATTTTGGCGAAAGTAAGGTAATTGCTTTGGATATTTCTAAGGCGTTTGACAGAGTCTGGCATGGTGCACTCTTGTCAAAACTTGCTGCATTTGGTGTCGGTGATAATTTCTCTCGATTTATATCGAGTTTTCTCAGAGATCGCACTATACGAGTTGTTATAGATGGGGTTTCGTCAAACGAGTTCAAGATTCATTCAGGGGTGCCGCAAGGCTCCGTTCTTTCTCCTACTCTATTTCTTATCTTTCTAAACGACCTCCTTTGTCAAACTTACAATCCTATCTACTCTTTTGCAGATGACAGCAACCTTTGCAACTCGTTCTCATTCGAATGTAGACCAAGCGTATCCGATGTCGCTGCTATGAGGCAGAGTATGAATGATACGCTTGGCGGAGACCTTGACATAATCTCGGAATGGGGTCGTGCGAATAGGGTCGATTTTAATGCCCGAAAAACCCAATGTTGCGTGCTGACGCATAAACGCGCGACAAATCAAGGTGCCTCATCTGTATATATGGGTGGTATAATTATTGAGGAATCAGAATCTCTTGATGTTCTGGGCATGAGGATACAATGTGATGTCCGATGGACAGAACATATATTCAAGGTGTCGAAAGAAGCATTCAAGTGCCTCGGTTTTCTAAGACGGTGTAAGATATACTTCACTCCATCTGATCTCCTTACTATTTATACCACCTATATCCGACCGCGTATGGAATACAACTCTCATGTGTGGGCCGGTGCTTCAAAGTCTATTTTGGAGCTTCTCGACCGCGTGCAGGAGAGGGCGAAGGTTCTCATTGGTGACAGTAGGGTATCCAATTCTATTGACTCCCTCGAGCACCGTCGCAATGTGGGTTGTATTTGTCTGTTTTATCGTTACTACAATGGGATGTGTTCTGACGAAATTAGGGATCTGGTTCCCGAAACCCGTACGTTTGTTCGTAATACACGTTTTTCCTCAAGAGCCCATCCTTATGTGGTCGATTGGCAGGTGAATCGTACAACGCATTACAGAGAGAATTCATTTTTTTCCCGCACAGTTCGTATGTGGAATAACCTTCCTGCAGAAGTCTTCCCTCTCACTTGCAACATGATTAAGTTCAAATCGAATGTTCACAAACACTACTCCCTCTATCCTCCTTCCCACAACAATGCAATGCATTAGTAGGGGTCATCCCCTGAGTGCTGGTCCTAACAGTAAAAAAAAAAAAAAAAAAAAATTATTTCAGATTATGTTATTTTTTGCTGATCCTTAACCACTGTCAAATTGTGTATTAACATGTTTTACCACTACCAAAGCTGTTGAGTTTAAAACTGACGGGAATCAAAATAAAATATAAGGATGTAAAAAGCACACAAAAGTAATATGCATATACATATATTGTGATCAGAAAAAAAGTTTACAAATTTAAACAGTTATAATATGTGTATTACAAATTCAATTTATTTCCATTAATCCCTGTATTTTAAAGTGATTCGACAGTAAAAGCAATTTACCTTGTTTTAAGCATGACCAAAAATTTGTAGAATCAAACATTTTTTTGCCTGAAATCGGTCCTATAAACAAATTCGCATATTCAAACAATTTATTTGCATTTTGTTTATTGAAAAAAAACACCGATTTTTTCAAACAAATAATTTAACTGAATCAAACAAAAAGCTTACTGAAATTCAAATAAATTTCAAACAAATAATTTTGCTGAATCAAACAAAAAAGTTTTGGCACAAGCAATAACTGACGCGCGCACAAGCAAGCACTGTTGGAAAAGATGAAGCAGAGCGGCCGGCTGGCTTTGAGACACATTTTTTTGTTGGCATAATTTTTGAACGAAGTCTTATTTATACACACATTGTTTTTCTTCATCGCTCACTGTTGCTGCATCCTTTCCTTTGCTAATCAAGAAGAAATGTAACCAAAAACGGCGACAGACCGACTCGATATGTTTTTCGTCATCATTCTGTTTTTGTATTTGATGTTTTTAAGTAAACAGTTTGAAAAAATTGAATACGGGATTTTGTTTTTTTTTAGCAACTTTGAAACCAACCAAAAATGTATTTTGTTTCTTATAATGTTTTTGTTGTTTAAAGAGAGAAACGTTTTTTTACCTGCTATTGATTTTGTTGTTTTTTTTACTACAAACCTCGTCACGCTATTTTATCATCTTTCTTATTGTTGTCCTTTTTAAAGCGTCCAAAAATAGACTGCATGTGGTTTTTGTTGTAGTTCTTATATTTTACATAAAGAAGTGTTGCTTACGATCAAATAAACAAATGCAAAAAGACGACAACATTAAAGAGCGTTAAATATTTCATAAAAAATTATGAAAACTTGAAACCAATAACGCGTACATTATATTTTTGAATAGTTGTCAACATTTTTGTTGGTTAAATAAAAATCAAACAAAAATATTAATTGAATCAGTAAAAAAATTTGTAGAAATCAAAAAAATTTTCAAACAAGCGTTTGTTTGAAAATAATGTAGTTTTTTTCTGTGTACATAATGGTGTTCGACTTTAACATCGTTTTTGTGGCAATCGAATACTTCGGTTTTGAAGATATACAGCTTACCACGATAAATGTACTCTATAAACTCACAACTTTATGGTTAATAAACTTTTGATAATCTCACGTATTTTTGTCGATAGTAAAGCGTTCATAAAAGTTTTGGAAAAAAACAACATTAAATCTCGGACAGTAATGAGATGCAAGGAAGAGATAAGCCCCGAGAAGAGATAAAACCAGTCAAAGCGACGAGAGGAATAGGCTATTCAATAAAGGGACATTCTTGAACACCGTTTTATCTAGAGAATGATAAGCCTTTATAAAAATTACATTGTGAACTCAAAGAAAGGGCATTTAACAAACATGTTTAGTGCTAACTGGACACCACTATCGGCAGCCCTATGGCAAAGCACAAGATCTAATAAAAAGGATAAAGGATAGAGGACTGAAAAGACCAACTCTAAGAAGACTAGTTTATGCATTAACTTGTCACACGGAACAACGAACTCATTAAGCTCTAATAGGATTATGCAATGATATAATATGTAAAGCATGACACATTAAAAATCTGGAATTCTTTAGGAAAATGGAGGGTAAGTCATTGAAAAGATTGAATTTGGTTGTGGGCTAATTAAAAACGCTTACTCTTGTTTTAGACTACATAAGATACCAAATCGTCGTAGATGTTAACCCGAAAAGGTTTGTGTGATGCATCGTCTCCCTCTTTCCAACCTAATCTAACATTACTTTTCTCAATAACATAAAAGAGATATGTTACTTCAAGGATTGTGTATTAATTTTGTTTGTATTATGAAGGTAGAGAATGGAACTTTGTAACGCAATACATATTTGTCCATCTTTATATATCCGCCCAGCCATCTGGTTGGGTATCAGTAGGCTTACGTTGTGTACAAACAACAGCTTAAAACTTTGAAGATAATTAAAAAAAGAATGATGAAGAATGAGAAACTATTCAGTCTCAGAAATATTTTCCAAGCCCCTTTAAAAGTGTATCTGCTTATTTTGGATTATTTACTGATTTTTAAACTTGAAGCAAATAAGTTGTAAAGCGTCGTGTAAACCGCACCAAATGGTTTACTTTTCTGGATATAATTGACTCTGCAGGGTCAGCATGGCATTGTTTTCAATCTATACGCCGCAATGTTGCTTTTTGACAAACCCGCTAAGCCAAAAGTCGCTTTACACAATTTTCCGTTCAATAGTCAATAAATAAATGAAATTTTGACAATTGCTAGCGTTGTTTAATCGTGAATCTCTTCATGATGATTTGCCAGAGCATACTGATTTTATATGTTTGACAACTTACCCATTCGTAAGCATTCTCGGGCTTAAAAAAAAACACCCATTTAGTCATAAGAACGAAGTTTGCGATAAAAATCGGTCAACATTTTCGTGAAGTATTTATTTAAATGTTAACCCTAAATAGAAAATAGAGTATTCACGTTTTAATTAGTTGTAATTTAGCACAAATTCAGCTTGAAAATTTTTAAGATTAAAGAGAATACATATTTTTTTGATCTTCCATTTAGGGCATAAGTACACTCACAATATTCTGTACGTAAAATTTACTGAAATTGTAATATAAAATAAATGAAAATTCAATTAAAAACCGGTATACTTATTTTTCATTTATTTTCAACAAAAAGTTCATTTAATTTTTACTGTCAAAAATTCAACACCATATTCCGTAAAATCAAATAAATATTCAGTTATTTTGTTAAATTTTACTGTCAAAAATTCAACACCATGTTCAGTAAAAACAATTAAATATTCAGTTATTTTTTAAAATTAAATATTCAGTTATTTTATTAAATTCAGTAGTTTTCGTTTACTCCACAAAAGAGCCGAATTTCTAAAAAAACACCAGACAGACACCTGTCCGCTTGTTTTTCTTATAAGCGAGAGAGGGAGAATATTATTATTTACTTACCCTGTTACACACGTTTGTTTTACTTTTGTTGTACTGAACACGTTGTTTACAGAAGAACTCTCAATTATAAGACACCAGCAGCATGACCGATATGGCTTCGCAATTATTTTACTTTTAAAATTTGATGTATTTAACTAAATTATATTAACAAATAGAAAATGGGAAGTGCTTACATAAAACAATCAATTCATTTTTTAAAGATAAGTAGAAATTAATCTTTGGTAGTTAAATTATATAAAATAACTGAATATTTAATTGTTTTTACTGAATATGGTGTTGAATTTTTGACAGTAAAATTTTATAAAATAACTGCATATTTATTTGTTTTTACGGAATATGTAGTTAATTTTTTGACAATCAATTTATATAAGCTAACTGAATATTTATTTGTTTTTACCGAATTCGCGGTTGAATTTTTAACAGTAAAAATTAAATGAACTTTTCTTTGCTTTAAATTACATTTTTATTTAATTTAACATAAAGAAGAATTTAACTCAATCAACGGACAATATTAACTGCAACTGAAAATCCGTATTAATATGCACTTAGTTTTTTTAATAACTGTTAGAATCAGTTAAAAATAAATTTGCTTGGAATTTTAAATGTTTATTTATTTAAAAATGACTGAACGGAATATTTCTTAAATAAACTACAGTCCGTTACTGTAATAATATTGTGAGTGTATGCTTAATTTTAATATTACTAAAGCATAAATATTTGAATGCTTAATTTAAGTGATATTAGATACTGACATAATATACTATGTGTAATTAAATTTTTGTAATAAGATGCTTTTAACAAATTTTCTTTTGATAGATTGCATAATAAAAATAAAAAAAGGATATCTTTTATTTTTGCGATCGGTTCATTTTTCATCCTATACAAAGACCACTCTCACGTTAATATTTCTTCTATTAATATTTTATAGCCTGTATGTCATAGCAATCGTTTTTTGTGTAACATATAAAATTGCACATTTGTATGTTATATGTGTACTTTGTTTTCAGATTAGATCAAAAATATTTTAAATTTTTTTTTACTTTTTTTTATTTATTTTAAAATATTTTGTTATTCGTGCTTAATTCCCAATTTTTATTCTTGATAAAAAACACTGAAATGTTGATGGGATAAGCTATTCCTATGCGCATTTCACTGGTTGCTTAGACCAGATCGTCAGGAAACTTCATCCATAAAGATTTTAGAAAAACTAAAGATATTAAACCAAATAAAACTGTTAAAAGTATAAAAATAATAAGCAACAGTTCTACTTGTAACAATATCAAAGTTTAACCAAAAACATTAACAATAAACAGTGCGTTTATCTCTTCTTACACTCCCCACTTTTTATTTTTTTGCAAAACTTTTTTTTTTATTTGTTTGGGTTCTACTTTCCTCTGCAGCGCGGTATAAACCATGTGCTAAAGGCTAGATTACACTATTATACTTTGTATTAATACATGTCAAAAACTCAAGTAATATGACAAAGTGTGATAGTGTGAATGCAATGTGTCACGAAAATGACAAGTATTACGAAAAAAGTTTGACATCCCATACGACTTCATCGTTTTTTGAAGAATTTCTAAACAACAATACTTTTCATTGGATCAGGGTTCCATTTTTGTTCATGCGTGAGTGTTTATACTTTGTGTGATGGTGTGAACACAAACTGTCATGTAACATTAGATTTTTTGACAGTATCAACAAAACTCATTAGATTTCTATCTCACAAAGTATTATGGAATACGTAAGACTTGTGAGATAGTGTAATCTAGGCTTAAGCAAGTTACTTGTAACAGTTGTGGATAAAATATTTTTTTAGTTGATTGATGGCCTTAACCATGTAAGTTGCTGGATCGGCTTAAAACAGAATAAATCTTAAGCAGAGCTCCAAAAGAGTTAGTTTATTGATAAAATTTTTTTTATTTTTCTTTTTTCTTTTTTTGAAAAATTACTTAGAAAATAGCCAAAATATGCACAAATAAGCATTTTCACTAAAATTTACAACAAGACGCAAAAACAAATCGATGTCATTTTAACGCAAATTTATTAATTCGGAAAGATAATTGGACGACATCAGTCTAAGACTGTCGATAAAAAACACGAATTTGCATGGAAATCGCAGCCTAATGATCACACATTTTGGTCAAAACAAGTTAGAGTGCTATATTCGGCTGTGCCGAATCTTTGATACCCTCCACCGACAGTTCGAATGTTTAAGGAGTAATATTTGCATGATGTTATAATTATCTTAAACTGTGACGATTTGTTATTAATTATGGTTTGAGGCGACTAAACTGTTTTCCGGTAGTAGGGTTTCTATGGGGCCTAGGGTAAATTATGTACCGATCTTCACGAAATTTCACAGCGTCATTTCTAGTCCTTTAAAAGTGTGACGTACCAATTTCTGTTATGATTGCATTATTGTTTACGGTTTTAGGCGTACTAAACTGTTTTCCGGTAGTAGGGTTTATATGGGGCCTAAGGTAAATTATGAACGGATCGTCACGAAATTTCACAGTGTTATTTCTAGTCCTCAAAAACTGTAACGTACTAAATTGTTACGCTAGCGTTATTTTTTACGGTTTTAGGGGTACAAAACTGTTTTCCGGGAGTATTGCTTTTATGGGGCTTAGGGTAAATAATGGACGGATCTTCACGAAATTTAACAGCGTAATTTCCAGTCTAATGAAACAAATTTTTGCAAAATCTTATCTCATTCTATGCCTTGTTCCAGCACTTATGTTATTTTTTGTAACAAAATTATCAATTTTTTTAGGTGGTGGTTCCACATTTTGATTTATAGCTCTGGTCCTACTAAACTGATTAAGCTGGATTTCAATCCAAAACTGCTTAGGATAACTATAAGCAATTTGGCACCAAGTTTGTTTATTTCTTTTGAGATGTTCGAAAGTGAGCGTGTTTTCAACAGACGGACAGACGGACAGACAGACGGACATGGCTAAATCGACTTAGAATTACTCAAGGACCCAGAATATATATACTTTATAGGGTCTGAGATGAATAATAAAAAAGTTTCACACGGAATGACAAACTTAATATACCCTCTTCACAACTAATTGTGGTGGAGGGTATAAAAATCAAAATCAAAAGATAATTGTTAATTTAATTCAAAAAAAAAATCAAACTGTTATTTTTGTTCAAAAAAACTAAAAGTCAGTATGGAATGCTTGAATCAGTTTTCTGGCATTTACTTCTATATGCTTTTTGTGTTTAAAACTTTCAAAATAGCTGTTAGTTTTTGGTCCCTGGTTAAAAGTGGGCAAAAAATATGAACTCAGATGAGGAATTTTGTGATCCTTTGTAAATACCACAACATCCAGCATATAAATACATCTTGGATACATAAGTCAACTAATGAACTTATTCATGTCGTTGAAGGATTTCGGTACATGTTGATTGTTGACTTGATGAAATTCGAATAAAGTACTCCCACATGCACAGCAAAAACATATCTTCTTCTTTTAACGAATATCAAAAATAAGGTACGATAGTCTGACCATATTGTACTGATTATTGTCTCATTTTTGTTTTAGCCAAAATGCGCCGAAAAGAATCGTCACAAAGTGCAACGATCAAAAATTAATTGTGTAATTTGAAGAAATGTTTGCTGATGAAGCACGATACAAATCTTCGCAAATTATGCTTATTGCGCCGAAAGTGTAATCTTAGCTTTACTCTCGCCAAACCGAAGTTATAAATTTTTGAAAATCCCTAAAAACTAGAATCGCCCTAACAAATGCATGATAATTCAAACTCTTCGCCTTACTTAACCTAAAAACCAACATTTGATTCTTAAAGTTCAAAAAATATTGTTTTTAATAAAATTCCAGAAAATGTATGGGAAAAATGTGCACGCGTCCCCTGAAATTGGAAGAGAGTGTGCAAATATGAACCACAGCTACATCACAACTACTTATTGCTTTAATTTTGTGCAAATAATCATTTATCTTTCGTACTTTTTATTTCTTAACTTAAGTATTTTTATTACAGGAAAAGATTGAAATTTTCTTTACATTGTCAGTCCACTTATTCCCAAAGAAAAAAAAAACGAACACAAGAAAGAAAGAAATCAAGACAAACTAATCGTTTGCGCCATTGACCAATAAATGACTTTTGCATGTCGTTTAAACAATTGTGCCAAAGTACAAGTTTGTAAATAGTTCATTCCAAGTTTTTTCAGTCCCTTTGGATTATTCCGTTTTCGTCTGCTTGTGCAAAACAACAACAACAACAAAAAGACATCAAAACAAATGCTAAGAATGCAGTTTTTACTGAAATTTGTATGGCAGTTGAATGTGTGTTTGGGCGGAAATTCATGTGGTTTGTGCTGCCAAAAAAGTGCTGGGAGTTGAATTTATAGGACAAAAACATTTTGTCTGGAGAATTGAAAAATTTGTGGAAAGAATCAAAAACTTTATACAAAAGTCCATTAAGCGTTCGACACTTTCAGAAAGTGTGTTAAATAATGATGTGAAGGAAGTTCTCTTGAGTGAAATGGCAATAAGGAAAAGGAAATTGTATAAGAAAATATCACACAGAAATTAGTATGTTGTTTGTTGGTAAACGTTTATATGTATGTATATACATATGTAAATAATCGATTATTTTATTGTTGATGATGAAAGCTAACTAAGAAATAAAAGTTGAACTGGTATTTATTAACTTTAGAACAACGATCATCACGCTATGCCCCCGAGGGCCAACAACAAGAACAAAACTCATAGTTAATGTCTCAAACGAGTAAATTTATTTTCGTCTCTTCCCAGCTAGCATTTTCAATCGTCTAGGAGTCTATTGGGAATCTCACAAAGAGTGTTTTTGATCGTCGACGAGCTCGTTTTTTAATTGTAGACGATTCCTAGCACGGGAGAAACTGTTACACGTGCTGATTCGTATGAGAGATTCTTCTACACAGAAAAAATTATTAGTAGTTTTTTATCAATTAAAAAAATTATTTACACAGAAAAAATTGAAAATTTTCTCTAATCACCAAATTTGTTCCAATTTCATATAATCAAGCAACCCATTTGTTGATTTTGCACCTATTACCAAAATGATTATATTGATTACTTAAAATTGTAAAAATTTTATATTTTGAATATTTTTTTTTCAATAAATGATATTTTCAATTTTAATTAAAAAAATTATCAAAAAACTTGGCCGTTTCAAACAATGTGTTGATTGATTTTGACAATTTCCAACAACAATTTCACAAGTTTAAATTATTTTATTTAAAACGAAATAATTTTTTGATATTTGATTATTATTTTAATTCAAAATTTGTGTAAACACAACTAAAATGTTAATTAAATAAAAATTATATTTTGAATTTTTGTTCAACAAAAAAAATAATTGATTCAATAATTACGTTAATTAAGTTTAAGTACTTATTAAATAATTTTTTTAATTGATAAAAAACTACTAATAATTTTTTCTGTGTAAAAAGTACTTAAACTTAATTAACGTAATAATTGAATCAATTATTTTTTTTTTTTTTTGTTGAACGAAAATTAAAAATACTAGATGACCCGTGCGAATATTTCGCACCGTTAGTTGTCATTTTTGTAACATAAAATGAAAATAATTAATAGAAATTTTAGTAACTTCAATACATTTTAAAATATAATTTTTATCAATGAAAATGATGAGTATAACTGACTTAGTAATAAACGGCATTATAGTAAATAGCGGTATTGCCAGAATGGATTTTAATACATACTATATTATGTAGAACTGCATTACTATTAAGCGACCCTGTATTACCACATTTGAACAGTATTATCATGCAGTTCTGTTAAGCGACCCTGTGCTACCACGTTTGAACAGTATTATCATGCAGTTCTTTTGCAGTTCTATATAAATTATAATTTTTATCAATGAAAATATTAATTTTTCAATTTCAAATTATTTTTCGTCATTAGTGTTAGAAATAAGCTTTAAAATGAGATATCATTCATTAAATTTGATGCGGTGGTATGGGAGATATTTGTAACCGACAAAAAAAAGTGCTTTAGAAATAATATATATTAAAAATATAATTTTGATTTAGTTAACATTTTAGTTGTTTTGAAATAAATTTTGAATTAAAAAAATAATCAAATTACAAAAAATTATTTCGTTTAAAATAAAATAATTTAAGCTTGTGAAATTGTTGTTGAAAATTGTCAAAATCAATCAACACATTGTTTGAAACGGCCAAGTTGTTTGGTAATTTTTTTAATTAAAATTGAAAATATCATTTATTGAAAAAAAATATTCAAAATATAAAATTTTTACAATTTTTAGTAATCAATATAATCATTTTGGTAATAGGTGCAAAATCAACAAATGGGTTGCTTGATTCTATGAATTTGGTATAAAATTGGTGATTAGAGAAAATTTTTAATTTTTTCTGTGTATAATGATTATATTAATCGTAATGGGAATCGTTTGTGATCTATGTAGAAATTATCTAGCGAGTCTTTTAAAAAGCATGTCAAGAGTCGTATGAGATTCATGTAGGGATTATTTAACAACTCGTGAAATGCTCAGCTGTATAACTAAAAAGTGGCATCACGCGTCTTTTTCATGTTGAAACTTCTAATTTTCATACAATTTACATGAAACAAACCTTTAAGATTGCGCAAGCAGCACTATCCTGTCGGAAAATCCTTTATTTACAGATCCTTAGGTCGGTTTGTTTTATTGAAATTGTATTGACAACAGAATTTTCATATTTCAAAAACGCTCTTATTTAGTAATTGTTATACGACTCTTACAGAGAGTCGCAAAAGGTTCATTCCAAGACTTAAAGACGAGCAAATCAAAAAATTTATAAGAAAGTAATAAATAAAAAAAAAATCGATTTTTTTGTTTTTGTTAATCGTCAGATAATCATCAGAAGATTCTTTTTGGAGTTGTATATTAAACATAATCGTCTAACAAACAACCAATGCTAGCTGGGTTTGCACTCACCACTACATACACATTTTTAACTGTCTCTCTTGTGATGACAGCTGCTTTAGAAGCTATAATTTCAAGATATGCCCTTTTTTGAAAATTACCTTGACGTATGTTTAATTTTTTTTTATTGTAGTAAATATTTTGAATAACTCATACGTCTAGTTGACCATAATATATCAAATAATTAGGTTTGTGATGGAATCAATTTGATTTTCAATAAAGGGCGGTGAAATGTGAACCTTAACGTCAAGTTTTTTTCTGCATTTCATTTGACATTTCTCAATTTCAAACTGGCTCAATTTGAGCCATGGAAAGATACACAATCGAGCAACGCGTTAAAGTTATTCAGGTTTATAATGAAAATGGGCTTTCAAATTAAAATGCATATCGTGCAATTCGGGATTTAATCGCCCAGATGTGCGTACAATCGGAAAAATCGTGCAAAAATTTGAGCAAACCGGGTCTTTAGGAGATGTGAAAACACCAGTGCATGCTCGTACAGCTCGTACTGAAGAAAATATTGCTGCTGTTCGCGATAGTGTGGCTGAAGAGCCGTTCACCTCTTCTTGTCGTCGTGTCCAACAATGGCACCTCTCACGCTCGTCGTTGATGAACATTATACATAAAGACTTGCATTTAAACGCTTACAAGGTGCAATTGACTCAAGAACTAAAGCCTCTTGACCATTCCAAACGTAGTCAATGGTCAGAATGGTGGCAAGAAATGGCAACAGTGGATGATATATTTTCGAAGAAAAGCATTTTCAGTGATGAGGCACATTTTCACCTCAGTGGATTCGTCAATAAGCAGATTTGCCGTATTTGGGCGAATGATAATCCAAGAGTGATTGTCGAAAAACCAATTCACCTGCAAAGAGTGACGGTTTGGTACGGTTTGGAGGCTGGCGGCATCATCGGTCAGGCGGTTACTGTGAATGGTGTTCGCTGTCGTGAGATGATAACGAACTTTTTATATCCCGAATTGGATGTGGACGATATGTGGTTTTAACAGGACGGTACCAATTGCCACACAGCTAACGACACAATGGCTGTTTTGCGCGACAAATTCAATGGCCGTGTTATCTCACGTGGTGGCGATGTCAATTGGCCGCCAAGATCATGTGATTTAACACGGTTGGACTTCTTTCTTTGGGGTAATTTGAAAGAAAAGGTGAACGTCGATATGCCAGCAACAATTCAAGAACTAAAGGATGAGATAATTCGGCACATTAACGGCATAGAACCTTAATTATGCCTTAGCGTCGTAGAAATTTGGACCATCGGATGACGGTGTTTCGCCGAGGTCGCGGCGGCCATTGGGAGGATATTTTGTTCCATACATAGTTGAACAATACCAATATTAACAAAATAAAAAGAAACGACAATAATTTCTTGAACAATTTGTGTTTTATTCAAAATCAACATTGGCCCTTAAAGTTAAACCACCCTTTACAAGTTTCTTTTTTTCCTGTCATTTAAATTTTATATAAGCTTTGTTAATTACGCTGTATTTTGAACAAAAATTAAGACACTATCTTAGAAATGGATTTTAAAAACGGTCGAAGTTCACCACATGTTTTGGAAATCGATCGATTTTCATCACAAATATACTAATTTCAGTTTTTAATATGTTTCGGTTCACACGCTTCAACTTTTGCTGCTTAATATATTTTCTAATTTTATTTTAAGGTTGTCGAAATATTCACATGCAGACATCTGGTTTCAGTTTTTTTTTTTAGATTATTACTGGCAAGAGAAGAAAGCCCCCTTTCACACTCGGCAAGTTACTTGCGCAAGTTACTTGCCGACAACAACAAAGTCTTTACAAATTTTTTTGAAATTTGTTTTTTCCTTACAGACTTTGTTGTTGTGAAAGTTGAGTGTGAAAGGGGGCAAACTTTCCTTTAACAATGAAAAGAAAAATTATCCAAAAAATTTCATACATGAAAAATGGCATACAAAACAAACACATTTCTTGCTAACGCAATCATAGTGTTAGGTTTTTTCTTGACAGATGAAATAGATTTTTTTAAGCCAAATTTTGCCATAAACAATGATATGCGATACGATAAGATAAAGTCCGATCTCAATGGCAGCACTTTATATAAAAAATAAAAAACGCTGTATTTTTGGGCGGAGAGAAAAAAATGGTTTCTATTCTAGAAACACTGGGAATTTTTGCGAAAAAAAGTTATTTTGAAAAAATATTGAAATATAATGATACAGTATTTTAATATAGCAGAACATAAAATAATTGAAATAAAAAAATCGACCCCTTTGCGCGAAATTATCGTGTGTTACAAAAACCAAATTTTACAGGACAGCCATTTTTCTACTTTTCTCTGCTTTCGCCTGCAATATCCAAATTAAAATACACATTCAATTTTTGAAGCAACGAAGTGGAATTCGCCTACAATATTTTGTCAGTTGACGTCTCTTTGAATGTAGAAAAAGATTGCATCAAAACCTCAATTTCAAAAAAATTGGCATTTACGATAATTTCGCGCAAAGGGGTCGATATGTATGTATGTACGTATATAATTTGAATTGTACGAAAATGTATCAACCACATTGTTTTTATGTTTAAAGAGCCATATCGTTGATACTTTTATCACTACGCTTTTTCTTGTTAAACAAATTAGTCAAATGTGATATCATCGTGTCTGATGTTACCATCATGCATGATATCTTTGTTAGTTGCATTTCCTGGAGTGACTGAGTCGCAAAATTTTATTGTCGTTGTTACGACCTAGTTGAGCCTGTACTGTTCTACAATTCTGTTACAAAGAAGTTTTATTTATTTCGTAATTTATTTTCTCACTTGATGATGATTGTACTGGTATAGCTGATGTCATATACAAATGGGAGTCAGTTATTACAACATGGGTTGATACTCACATCCATTTACAGTACATTGATTAGATTTCCGTTTTCAATTTCGTTTATCTCTTCTGCTAACTTGGTCTCTAGGATTCTTTAAGCAGTGTGGCCTTCAGTAATGGATATGTTTTGAGGATTACCCTTGGTTTTTTCTTTAGTGAGTGATAGATAGTGACATCTTTTAAAGATGTTGGCTTTTAGCACTATGTATTTCTTATGGAAAGATGTCAACATCTTTACGAATTAATGGTAGATGTTAGATGTTGATTAATGTAAAACGGCTATTAATATTGTTCCAAAAGACGTTTAAATTTTGTTCTGTCTATATCACATTCCATTAGCTTTGATCATAAAACCGCATATGAAATAGAAAAACTTTCCATTATCGCCATTATTATCATCACAGTTCGCAGCTTATTAATATCTACTAGTAAGTGTTAACACGTAAGACTACCAAAAAGTTTTTGCTTGCAATAAATTCCAGCTAAATTGTGCTTCGATCCGAATATTTCCAAAAATACAGATGTTTAAAGCGTTCCGTAAGAAATGCAACTTATTAAAAAAGGGCACCTTAGTGCACTTACAATTTATTTAAGATATCGGGTGATTTTTAAGCTATTATATTTTTGGCAACACTGGCTTAAACAGCTGACGCACGTTTCGTGTTTTGTTTCGGTGTCAAACATCTTCAGTTTGGTCTATAATTTTACCATGAATCGTCTTCCAAACGAAAAACGCTTGCAAATTATTGGATTTTATTATCAAAATGCGTGCTCTGTTAAGAAAGTTCATCGCGCGCTTCTTCCACTTTATGGTCAGTTTAATCGCCCACTAAAGCAACTGTTCGAGCTATTGTGACTAAATTTCGCACCAAATTTACATTGTTGGACATTAAACTACCAACACGCTTACGTAGAGTGCGAAGTGAAGAAAATATCGCAGCTGTATCGGCAAGTATTTATGATGACCATCAATTATCGATTCGTCGCCTTTCGCAGCAATTGGGCCTCTGAGATTATATCCAACTTTTTTTGCCCAAAATGCAAGAGCTTGACTTGCATGATATGTGGTTTCAACAAGACGGTGCCACATGCCACATAGCACGCTTAACAATGGACTTATTGAGGGGCGAGTTCGGTGAACATTTTATTTCACGTTAGGGACCGGTCAATTGACCGCCTAGATCGTGCGATTTAACCCCTTTAGACAATTTTTGTGGGGCTATGTTAAAGCTCATGTCTATACACACATGCCCGCTTCAATTGACGCATTGGAAGACAACATTGAACCATTTATTCATGAGATACCGGCCGAAATGTTGGAAAGAGTATGCCAAAATTGGACTAAGCGGATGGACCATTTGAGGCGCAGTCACGGTCAGCATTTGCATGAAATATTCTTCAAACATTAAATTATATAGACCGTACTATCGATTCAAATAAAGATTTCATGCATTTTTCTGAATTTTATGTGTTTTTTTTAATTTTTCTATAGCTCTTAAAAAATCACCCGAAATAAAAGCTGTAGTAGTTTTCAACTATACGCATATGTTGATTAACCTCAAAGTCCAAGAGTTTGGAAAAAGATTTAAATTTTAAACGCTGCATATCTTGTGGCGTTGAAAATGTTCAAACGCAGTATGAATTTCTTTCAATGTAATTTTTGGCGTTGCGTTTAATACAATTAAAGCGAGTTTTTGACTGACAGATTACGATAGGATTAAGAGTGAGATTAGTTAATCTTATAATAATATTAATCTTCCTTTAATCCCGTTGCATTGCCATATGAATTAACAATATTTTTGTGCATAAGTATGGCAGTTAAAGCAAAAGTAAAAAATTGTCATCAAATTCTAGTTCGTAACGTGAGAAAGAAGAAGAAAAGGCGAGAATTTTGTATTGTGTTAAAAAATATCATATTTTATTAAGTAAATAAAATCGAAAAAGATCAAGCAATATTTAATCTTACTAGCTGGAATATTTAATAAAACTTGTTGATGAAAACATGAACATTGAATAAATAAATAAAAAAAAAATTGCCCCTATTCTTATTGCCCTTTGTACATATATTTTAAAGTCTTCATTTTATTAACTTTCTACAATAGTTTTACATTTTGTATTTGCATAAGTAATATTTCCTTTTATTGGCTGTTCGTACTTTTAAAAGTTCTGCCGCAAGTTTAGACCGCCAACTTTGGGCGTTTAAACTGGAAATCAAAATTAAATCATCGACTACTCAAAAACGAATTTCAAAAATTAATATTTAAATCGCTGATCTCTAAGCTAAAAACTGGCCCATAGGGCCTAGAATTCAGATCAAAGTAATTCTTTTTAATTGCCGTTAATAGCATGTTGACAATATGATTTTTTCCGGAAAATCTCCACAGTGCGGCGTGACTGGCACAACTTTTTTTTTGTATGGGGGCTGACACGCTTTATTCTACAGTATCTGCAAAATTATACCTTAAAAACTTTATTCACTCATACCATTTCAATCAAGCCTAATTAACCCTAGGATTCTTGGTAACTTTTTTCCACTAAGTTCTCCTCTTGGTCTGGCCAGACCACAATTAGAACAGCTATAAAGCGCAATTAATTAAGGAGTAAATAAATATATTTTTTACTTTTTTACTTTTAACTTTAGATTATACGAATTTATTATATAATTTTATTATTTTATGCCACATGCAAGTCATCGAAAATGAAGTCTTTAATTTCGCACATTGCTTCTTCGCATCTTCCACAGCTGAAACGAGTTTTGCGTTTGGTTTTTGTAGTTGAATTAAACTAATGATGGAATATTCAGTACTGTGGTACTATTTTCAGTACTTTTTCCTTCCAATAATACCACGGTGCCCCCACGTCTGTTTAAGTACTCTTTTTTTTGTTGTTATGCTTCTTTGTTTAGAAATGTATCGTTGATATTTTTTTAACATTGACAACCAAGGCTGTGGAGTCATCAACAAAAAGTACTAACTCCAAATCCAACCGCTGAAATTCCAACTCCGACTTCTAATCTAACCTTAAAGCTAAATGTATGTGGGCATTTTCGTCAAAAGGTCCACCGTGACCGAAAATTTAAAGGTTATTAAAAGCTGATTATTTTACGATATTGTTATAGAGAAATATTTAGATTTTACAAATTCTATAAATTTTCTCATAAATTTGTTCACTTAGATGAACAATCAAACTCCAAAGTTGTGCAAACGTAATTTCTTATTTGTGAGAATGTTTTCTTTAATATTTATCTTTCTTAAAAGAGGTGATATTTGATAAAAAATATTCCAAAAAAAATTTTCTTACATGGTTTGTTATCCAAGGAAGAGTTCAAAGAGAAATATGTTATTCAATTTAACGGTAAATTTTTATATTATTTAGTTAAATTATTACGGAAAAAATTTCGCGTTCGAAATGTCACGTATCGACCCAGATTTTACCTTAAAAAAAAGAAAATACAGAAGATTTTGGAATCAAACCAAAACATTTTAATGTTACATTGCTACGTAAAAATCTGAAAGTAGTTTGACTAAAAAATTGTGCCAGGTTTCGCTGAATAACGCCTTTTTATACATGGCCACAAAAACTACTTCTGTTTTTTCACGTTCGACCCGCTACTTCTTTTGCCATTATCTTTGACCTAGAATCGCGCCTTAAGCATAGATAACAGTGCTTTCTTAGTGCTACAATTTAAGGGTTAAGAAAACGTATACATATTTTTTCTTAAAATGTTATTTCATTTTTGATGCGTACGACTGTCACGTTCAACACTTTGGAATTATCGATATGAGACTGGTCATTATTTGACCTTAAACTTTTTTTTTACTGCAGTACCTCTTAAATGGTTAAATACAGCAAGAAAAGGATTCAGTAAAAATTTGAATCAATATTTTAAATATTGCATCTCCAGGGGAAGAAAAAACCTTATGATATCAGTAAAATTTAAGATATAAAAAAGTTTGATTGTGATTTTTAATAAATGTAGTAGTTCTGAGTTCACTATTACGCTAAGTGGTGGTGAAATTGAGTTTGTTGATCGTCTTAATTGTCTAGGTGTAATACTTGATACAAAACTATTATTTGAAGGTCATGTTAATTTCATAATATCTAAAGTGAACTTTACTTTAAGTAAATTGTACAATACAGATTTAATGTTGCCAACTTATGTTAAGAAACAAATTGTTTATGGGCTTATAATGCCAGTTTTTTATATGGATTGGAGGTGTATTCTGGAACAGTTGGCTATATTCTAAAAAAAATAAGATTGGTTTTTAATCGAGTTATGCGATATCTTTACTCGTTGAGAATAAGACAGCACGTCTCATCATTTGTTTTAAAATTTTTAGGTGTTCCATTTGTGGAGTTCATAAATTTTAGAAATCTTATTCACTTTTATAAGTCTTATAGGTTGCAAACTCCTGGGTATTTAATTCAGTTATTTGATTTTTGTAGATCAACGAGGAATAGACAGTTAAAGATACCGAAGTTAACTGCCGTATTGGAACGTTCTTTTTATGTTAGAGTTGCACGGTCTTATAATAAGTTGCCTAATTTTTTGAAAACTTTTGATGTTTCTGCTAACACATATAAAAAAAGACTGTTTCTGGAACTTTCACGAAATCAATCTTCTATGTAATTGTCTTATATTGTTGTGTTGAATATTCATTAAAGGTTTATATTCATGAGATCTAAAAATTTATTTCTATGAAGCTTGTTGTGTAGTATTTTCTTTATGAACATAAAATAAATCATTATTTGTACTCTAGAAGTTAATAAATATCCACTTTATATTTTTTTCTTCTGTGTAAACTTATTAATGTATTAATTCTTAGTATTTTCGAAATTTTTTTATTATTTTATTACTTATGCGTATGTGTATGTATACACGCATATATGGGTATGCAAGTTTTTTTTTTGTATAACTTTCTGAATCGTTCGTTTTGGGATTTTTCATAGCTAAAACTCTTACATTTTAATTAAGCTATCTAACCCTTTTGTAATTATATTTTAACTTTAATATATTTTAATTTTTATATAATACATTCATATATTAATTTATTTACAATTGTTAGTAGAAATTTGTAACCGATTATGGCCTTTAAAAGCTAGGTTTTACGTAATGTAAAAATAAAATAAAATAAAATAAATAAAAACCCTCTAAAATTTAAAAGCATTTGTCTACCAGAATAAAAAAATTGTTTTTTTTTTTTTTTTTTAATTGAGCTGGTATATTTTAATGTCAGTTATCCTCATCAGAATTTTGCTGTTGAAATTTAGCCAGCGCGGTTCATAAATGGCTGAGATATGAACAAAAAAAAAAATTATGTATGTTAGTTTTTATTTTTAAATTTATTTTCCAAAAAAAAGTACCATCATAATTTTTAAATTTTCCATCACTGAATTAAACTAAGCGCATAATGGGCTGTAGTTTTCTGATTTGTTTCAAACTTGATTCATTCGATTCAGAACATATCATTTATAGAATTCACGTCCCTGGTTTTTTATTTTTTTTTTTTTTTTTTTTTTTGTGGCCAGATCAAGGCAGTAAACCTAGGGTTAAGTTTCCAGCAAAACTTATAAGCGTTTTGGTTGTGCTTGTCCTTATTAAAAGCGACAGACTATTGGTTCTCTATTTTATAAAAGTCTTATAAACATATGTACACACGTAGAGAAAAAATATGTTTAAATGTGGTCACTTCGAACCAAACTATTTTTAAAAAACAATTTTCAGCGACAACCATATTAGTCCTCCATAAAGAACCCGCAACCATACTATGGTTGCCTCTAAAAATGTTACGCTTAAATATGAAAATAATTTGTTTTTTAATTTACAATAGCATTTTCCTCTTTTCCAAGAGCAACATGCTATGGTTAAAAACCAACCATGCTATTATAAGTGTTAAACATATTATAATTATTATTAACAATATCATGTTCGGAGGCAACAATAATATGATTGGGGCTTCTTGATGGAGGCCTAATATAACCATAATATGGTTATCGCTGACAATAATATGGTTATAATAAACATAATATGTATTAAATTTTCTTTAAAAATAGTTTGGTAGGAGGTGACCATATTTAAACATGTTTTTTCTCTGGGTGCATCAACTGCACGGGAAACTTAAAACATAATATATTATAAAGCCTTTTTTGCTTTATTCTTTCATATCCAGTTCTAGCTATTTTTTTTTTTTTTTTTTGCCAAAAATGTTCTTCATTTCCATATAGATTTCACCGAGACAATGGAAACCCCTTTCCAGCTACCTGGCAAATATGAATTTTGATTAAATTTAGAAAAGCATCTGTTGTTATTTAATTAAATAATGTTTTGCTATTATTAAGGCTTAAAGTTTAGAATTTATTTGCTATAATGCCATTTTTTGATTTTTTCCCCTTCAAGCGGATCTGTTGAGCTCTTATGTGTTAAATACAAAACACTCTTTCATTTCCAACAACTCTAAAGAATTACCTTAGCGTTTTAAAATAATTGTATGCTTTTAAAAAAGCTCCAATTTATCATAATATGTCTTGGCTACAAGCTCCAATTTACTTTAATTTGCGTTATTACAATTCTCTCCAAAAATCTCTAATTGTTTCCATTAATATACCTTTTAACGTTAATGATTTAATTTATCTACCTTTTCAAACTCATTGTCCATCTGAGCCTCCATCTCGGAGAAAAGCTTTAATTAATTCTCATTTCATTAATAATGATTCCCTCCGAAAATCTCTAATTATTTTTAATAATGAACCTTTTAATTAAAATCATTTCATTGCCTTAGCCTCCATTAGAATTAGGGAAAATAAATACATGAAATCTTTCAAATTATTTTTTTATTTGCAGCTCGCAGTCACGAACAAAATTAATTATCAAGCAAAAAAACGAGAGTAAAACAGTCAATAAATTTAAATCACTCCAATTGAAATAAATATCAATTTAACAACATCTTAAATGTTTTCACCCCGCATACTCCCCTTTAAACACTTCCTGTCACTCTTTCCCTCTTTCACACTTGTCACAATATGCTACATTTGTTCAACTCAAAAAGCATTTTATTAACCTCTTAATCGTTGAAGAATGGAAAGAAGGGAGAAATAAAACAAAAAATTAAAATCTTTTTGACATTTTGTGTTGTTTCAGTTTCAGTTGTAGAGACCAGTTGAAGAAGAAAACTTAAGTAAAACAAGCGATACGTCATCAAATAAATCATTTCAACATGGATGGTTGGACTTGGTTTGTCGCGCTTTGGGTTGAGTTTAAATTGAATTCAGTTGATTTGGTTTGGGCATAATGCTTTTTCTGACTTGATTTTAATTCACAGGCTACGTGACACTTATTTGGCCGTTTAAACCAAAATAGAACAACAACAAAAATATTACAAAAATCAACAGAAAGTAAAAAAAAACCACAAAAGCAAAACCAATAGTATTTTCCCAGCAGGCATTTGATAGATAACTTTTTTTCAAATAACTGAACAGAGACTACTTTTAGAGTTTTTGGTAAATCAAAAGTGAAAGTCAATTGCGTTGAAAAAAACACTGATGAAAAAGGGTTTGCACGTGCGCAGATTAACCGTTCTATACAAAAAATACAAAAACCAAATGTACAAAAGTTGCAAATTTTAAATGCATTAATTACATTCTGCTTGTATCTTATAGTTGTATAAATTTTCTGCACAATTTAATTCATTGATAGCCAAAGGATAGCTAAAGTAAGCCCTGTTACAAAAATATACAAACAAAAATGTTGATAGTTCATAGAAAATATTCCTGAAAAAAATTGAAGGAAAAAGATTATTAAAGTTTGAAAGCTTTATAAATTGTAATTTGACTTAGAATACACATTCGAATTAATATGAAAATAATATTTTCTAGTTGTTAGAAAAATAATTATTTGTCAGTCAGCAATACTCAAATTTATAATTGCGATAAACATTGATGTGTTAACTGTAACTATAATATTGCTTATATTTAATAAAAATAAAGATTTTTTTGTGTACGACAATAATATATTGCTACAATAGACATACTGTAGCTGCCGTAACCAATACCAACTATATTTTGTATCTGCGTGTAGCTTTACATATAAAGAAAAAGGTTTCAAAAGCAAGCATGTTTCATCTATTTTCCTTTTAATCCTGCAAGCATACAAATTTCTTTAAAGGCGGCCTTTGCATACATTCTTAATATTGCGATTGTACTGAATTTTATTTTTAAATTTGGCCCCTGCAGCGCCTAGGATGGCCCTAGATGGGTCAAATGTATGACCAACCCCACTTTATTTTTCGTCCCAATCACTTATTTCTAACATACATACACCCAGAGAAAAAACATTACCATATTATGGTTAAATAAGGCCTCCATCAATAAGCCCCAATCATATTATTGTTACCTCCGAATATGGTATTGTTAATAATAACTATAATATGTTTAACACTTATAATATCATGGTTGCTCTTGGAAAAGAGGAAAATATTATTGTAAATTTAAAAACCAATTATTGTCATATTTAACCATAACATTTTTAGAGGCAACCAAAATATGGTTGTGAGTTCTTTATGGAGGACTAATTTAACCATAATATGGTTGTCGCTGACAATTATATGGTTATATTAAACATTATATGTTTAACATTTTTTTTTAAATAGTTTGAATGGAGGTTACCATATTTAAACATATTTTTTCTCTACGTGTGCCCTCTATCTCCATTATTTAAAAAAAAAAATCCCATAAATGCCCAGGAGTCGCCTCTAGTAAGATAACATGTACGACCGACCTCAATCAGTTGTTTATCCTTAACATTTTCTGGAGATATACTTGCCCCTTATCACTCCAATGCAAATATTGCGTTTTATGAAATTCTTAAATTAATTAAAATTTTTCGACTTTTGTGAATAAAATCAAAAGTTGGTAGCAGATTTTAATCATTTATGGCTTGTTTTGTTTGCAGCTTTGTTTTTTTTATATGTCTGCAAAAAAAGGAGCCTAGCTGCATTTTTTAAATTAAACAAAAATTTCGAAATTTTGAAAAACAAAATTATGTTTCAAAAACGACTGCTCATATTAGAAAGGCAATTTTATTGCGGAATTTTAATAAACGAAACCGTTTTTGAGTTACACGAATATAAGTTGTGCAATCGCCTCCATTTTCGAAACAACGGCATATCTCGAAAGCTAAAGCCAATCTAAACCGAGAGCACCACTGGATTCAGCGTACCCGAATTATATTAAATCGCCATGTTCCCGGCTTGACTGTTTTTTCTACTTGCCTAGTGTTATTATTTCTGTGTATGCTTTTTGATTTTTAGGGTGATATTAACTTTGAACTTGTAGTTTTGTGGTGATCTTGGAGCCGTAAGTATGTTTAATCATTGCGGTTTTAGTTGTTTTAATTGACAGCCTCTTCCTATTTGCGATATTTTAGTTTTAATATCGAGTGTGTATTACACATTGATATATCTTTCTTAGGTGCAAATCAACTCAAACTTTTTGGCATCAAATGTTTTGTAGAAAGTGACCGGATGTTGTTCGTAAAACCAAATAAGTTGTTGCGTGAGCCTTAAACATTTCTAAGTCTAAATATAAATATTTTGGATTCAAACGTCATGGATGCCAATGTTGTATAACGCATACGAGATTTTCGAAATGGCTTTAATTTTTTTTTTTTTTTTTTTTTTTTTACAAAGTTGTCAAGATGAGAATCTTATCGGGTTGCAAATCAAATGTTATTTCCTGTTATAAAACCCAAAAAAGTTAATTTCGAAAAAAGCGCTTACGTGGTTTAAAAAGCAACACGACGATATGATGATTATTTTCATAAAATTTTGACTGGGAATAAAATTTACTTAAAGAAATTATATTATTGCAGATGTCAGTTAATCTGCATCAGTGTTATCAACTTCTTACAACCAATAATGGAAATTTCTATTAAAAAAAATTGTTTAATTTTTGCAAAACCAAAAGTGCAATAAACTGACAAATAACATTAACAACATTTTAATAACATTTCGCAAACTTAAAATGTATGTGCATATGTAAGTAAAATTTTTATATTCCTAAAAAAACAATTCCAATTTATAGCATGTGCATATTTGAAGTTAAAAATATTGTACATTGCATAGAATTCCTTTCAGCTTTTATCGAATAGTCGAAAATTTAAAAAAAAATAAGAAAATTTTCGAAGAAAAATGGAACGTTTAATTATTTAACGGCCAAACAAAACAAAAATTGAGCCATCAATTTAGCTTATAAATAATTAAATTGACAACACTGGTGTACGTAAATATGTGTAGCTTTAATATAATTTGTCACTAAGTAGTTGCCAGTTTGCTTATTATTAATTACTTATTTTAAACGTAATCTCAAGTGACAGGAGATGAGACAGCAATACCCTGGAAAATTATCATTTCAATGATTATAAAAAATTTCAAAATTAATTTCAATTAAATAACGACAAAAAAACTTTAAAGCTTAAATACAAACGTGGACGTTTGCATAAATAAACTAAATGGTGTTTAGGGAATACTGAACGTTATAAAATCAACACAAATTAAGTAAAATTAATAATGTCTCAGACTTAATAAAATAATAATAAATAATGTTGCAATAAAGATTTAAAAACTGCAAATTAACAAGACAATTTTGAGGTCTTGGGGTGGTGTGTCATGTAAAAAAATAGAGTCACTTGAAAATAATGCCAAGACAGGTTAAAAGGTCTAAGGTTTAAGTTTAAGGTATTTTCAAATTTTTTAAGAAAATAAATTACTAAAAACTGTGATCTGTAGGCCAATGTGGATCTTATCCATCGAGTAACAAAACTATGCTCTTATCAGCTGCCTCCGATGTGGGAGTAACTAGCAGACCCAGGAAGCGATTTGGTTGTATAATCCAGCAAGATTATTCACTCGCCCCTTGTTTAGGCATGTTCCATCCCCAGGTCGTACTCTCTTACAAGTGGTGAAAAATCAGCCCTTTGGCTTATGTGACTAAACGAGGGGGGGGGGGGGGGTTGCTTTACAACCATAGTAGATAAGGCCATGATTTAACTATTGCTCAATTGAATGGGAGATAAAGCCATAATGGCCTTATTGCCAAATCATTGAGAGGTAAGGTCATATTTAAAATTTTGCGAAATGAGAGATAAATCCATATTTTTCAGAAAATTGTTATGCATGGTGTAAACATTCTGTGAAAGGGAAAATCCTTAGTTATCATTGAAAAACATTTTTTTATTCTTGTGACGCACGCAGGAAAACTTTATTCAGCGAAGCCACCTGCCGCGTCCTACTGGAGGAAAAAAACCCCTAAAGGCTAGATTACACTATTTTACTTTGTATTAATACATGTCAAAAACTCAAGTAATATGACAAAGTGTGATAGTGTGAATGCAATGTGACACGAAAATGAAAAGTATTATGAAAAAAGTTTGACATCCCATACGACTTCATCGTTTTTTGAAAAATTTCTAAACAATAATACTTTTCATTGGATCAGGGTTGCATTTTATTTCATGTGTGATTGTTTATACTTTGTGTAATGGCGTGAACACAAACTGTCATGTTACATTAGATTTTTTGACAGTCGCATTAAAACTTATTAAATTTCTTTCTCACAAAGTATTATGGAATACGTAAGACTTGTGAGATAGTGTAATCTAGGCTTATGCACGGCCGCAGGCCGTCACGCAAAAAAACTTTAGTATGCGAAGCCAGATTTCAATACTTAACTTTAGTGTCTCCGGAACTGAAATGAGAGATAAAGCCATTTTCTAATATTGTTAATGTGAGCTAAGGCCATGATGGCTCTTTCTCCCATTTAAATGAAAAAAAAACCAAAAGGCTTTATCTCCCTATTGAATGAGAGATAATGCCATCATGTCCTTATCTACAATGGTATTAAAGCACCCTCCGATTAAACTCTATTTGTTTTTTAATGGGCTTCTTTAAAATTAAAGAAACATACCCACAACCAAGCAAGCGTATGTGTTGCATAGTCGTAAAGACTGTTCCTCTAATATTAAACAAATTTCCAATCATTAATTAGAAATTGTTGTATATATGGTCCAATACAGCGTATAAAGACAACTTATTACATGAAATCAGTGTTGCTGTATTTTTTTTTTTTTTTTTTTTTTTTTAGAAAAACTAACAATTTTCAAAAAAAACTGTGAAAAATTCAAGACTGTTAGCAAGAATGCTTCGCACATCAAAAAAACTACAAAACAGATAAAACTTCCCATTTGACAACGCTGCACGGAATGTAATAAATGTAGGGCACAACAGCTGTGTTGTATAGGTATCGGCTAATATTGTGTTAAAAGAATTTGAATGTACATGGTTATCCATTTGGTGGTTTTAAAACCGTCAGTCTGGCAAGTCATATGAAGTGTTATTTATTTGGTGAAAAATTTGCCATCTACGAAAATGGATAGTTTAAAAACGTGGTTCAAACGTGACCTCTTTTCGTCAATTGAAGCACAGCCGCGAATAACGTTTTAAGTTACAAAATAATAATTTTTCAGGAGAGCAAAAAAACGTTTTTTGACATGCAGCATTATTTGTTTTAAATTTTTTATTTTTTTTATTTTTAAAAATAATGATAATAAAACTTTTACGCAAAAGTCTCATAAAACATTATTCCGCACTGCAAAAACATTTTGGTTTCATCATTTTGTTAGGACCTTGCAATGTTCTTCCACTGGCTGACACTTTGTATGCCATTTTGAAGGCGTTAAGGCGCAAAGTTTTGGTTGATTTGATGTTTAAACTGTGTAAGAGAGTAAGGCCAACGGTTACCTGCAAAAAAACAGTTTTTGCAAAATGTGGCGTTTACAACGTTATTCGCGGCTGTGCTTCAATTGGCCACCAAGATCATGCGATTTGTCGCCATTAGAATGTTTTTGTGAGGCTACGTCAAAGACCGCTTCGAAACGGATAATCCCCTTACGTTAGAGCATTTACAAACCATCATTCGTCAAGTTATCGCCGAAATAAGTGCGATAAAGTGGCCGAAAAAATCGTCAAAAGGATCTAGAGGAGGTCATTTAAATGGCATTCTATTTTTTACGAAATCGGAAGGTCCAAGCATTAAAATTAAATAAAATGTTCATAGAATTCATCGCTTTTTGTGTTAAACTTTACATTTGAAACCGAAAAATGGATAGCCCGTTGCATATGTACGTTAACTGGATGTGGTTTGTATATTTTAAGTTGATTTACAATATTAATAATAATTCGGTGTTGTTTTATTGTTAACTCAATGTCTGTTTAATTGTTGTTTATATTTTTGTTGCACTGTAATTGTGTTTTGGTTTAATTAAGGTTTTTTTGTTTGTTTTAATTTGTTTTATCTTTAATAAAGTGTGGTTTTTTTGTTGGTATTTTGTTCGCCGTTGAACTTCACTGTGTGTTTTGCGTTAGAGATGTCGATGACAAGGGACTTTTTTGTATTGGCGCTTTAAACTGGGTGTTCTTACACGACGGGAACAGTCACTTCAAATCGAAGTCGATCAAATCGCTTATAATGCGGGCGATAGCTACTAAAGTCAGTATAATGCAATTGAAATAACAAATATCATGAGAAAATTCTATGCACTATTAAGATACAAACCAACACAGGAATTGCTTACCTTGATACGAAACTATGCATTAGTGGACATAAAATAGTTTTCGGCTGGTATGCAAAAGAAACATCATCGGGAAGAATCATGAATTTTCATGCAACAGAAATTTTATTGACAGAGTACTTAACATTAGTGACAGACAATATCACGCAAAAAACAACATTCTAACAAACAATAGCTTTCCAAAAAATCTTATAAAAACTTTAATAGCAAATACAGTGAGGAAAATGAATAACAAAACATCTGTACCCATGTTCTGTAACTTTAGTGAGAACTTCTTGCATCGAAAAGATGTGAAACAAAATATTCCATCGTTTCTCGAAAAGTGAGAAAAATGTGTGACTCATGTCGAAAACTATCAAAAGAGATTACGTCGTTACGTTATAAATGTCATAATATTGCACTCGAAGCCGATGTGGCATTGCAGACGTTCAGAACGCCAGTAACACACATCGTTGACGGCGACCAAAATTTACTTAAATTGAAAATTTTTCAACGACGGCGGCGAAAACACAACCGTCGGCTATACCAAATTGTGTAAAGAGCGACTTTAATGTTTGTTGTTTGCAAACGAGATTTGAAGACATTCGTATATTTTATAAAAATGTTAAAAGCAAAATAATAAAACAATGAAAAATGTGCCAAGAATAAAATATTATTATTATTATTCTTTGTATTTTGCATTTTTAATTGTTTTTTTCTGTTAAAATTTTTTCTCGTCCCATTTTTCTTCGTGAGTTTATTTGACAGTTCAAAGCGGGAACTTTTCTCACCAAAATGTTACAGACACACTTTTTCTGTAAATTGGCTAGTAATTTCCTTACGTGACAGCTTGTACTCGCCAAAAAAAAGTTACAGACACAGTTAAGTGAGAAAAAAAGCTGTTTGTTTCAATTTATGGCATTTTTGTTTCATTTCACACATTTCAATCGAAAACTTTCTCGACGCGAGAGTTACAGAACATGGGCACTGGTCACTCTAATGCCGACAAGGAGAAAACAAACATTTTATAGTGTAAAATACATACCTGGACTTAAGGAGAAACAGAACATCGAAGACACAAAAAGAAGAAAAACATATGGTTTGCTTACAAACCTACCAAAACTTTAAGCACAATATTTACAAACATAAAAACTCCAATATATAAATAACAACAAAGCAATGTTGTTTACGAAATACCATGTAAAGCCTAGTTCTCTGTTCAAATTTGTGAAAAATGTTGAGCAACATTAATTATTTCACACGAAAATTTTTACATGTATCAATGTTACCTATCATGCGAGTTTGTACAATTTGACATTTGTATTCCTGCAAAGTATGCAACATTGTTTTGCGTATGTAAACAAACCCCACATGTATTTTACAAAAAATAATTTATTTTAATAAAAAATTTAATAAAAAAGAAAATTAATATGGATAAAAAACTGTTATCGGTTGTGTTATTTGAATTTGAATTTCTTATTTAATAATCAGTTCATACTTTTTTGCTTTTGCTTAAAATTCCACGTGAAATAAGTGCAGCTTACATTATTACGCAGTTGTAAAAAAATGTTGCCAGAAACATTTCGGAACTTTTTTACAAAATGAGCAGAGTACAACTCTATCAACATTATTTCATTGATATTCGGCACAAGTTTTTTTCATATGCGTTTTGACAGCATTTCACGTGAAATGTTTAACAGAGTACCAGGCCTAAGGGGAAAAAAGATCAAAGCTGCGATTTGATTTATATTGGTAACACAAAGAAAACATTGGAAACAAGAATAACAGAACATTCAATGCACGTAAACAAATTGAAGGAAAGTACGGCTTTAGCCCAATACATAAAAAATACGAATCATACGACAGATTTTGACAAAGTACGAAAAGATTCACAATAGAGACGTTAAGGATACAACAGAAAATAAAAAAGACAATGAACGTAAAAGAAGACTCACAACACATTAATGCCAGTTACTGTGTTGCAATATCTAACCTGTGATATAATTTTTAAGTTTGTGTCAAGAATGAAAGATTATCAATAACAATTTTAATAAAAAATTTTCATGTTGTAAAATTCCTTTCTTCATAAAAATAATTTAATGAAAATTAAATTTCATGAACTTAAGCCTAATTAAAAATATTAAAAAAAAAAAAAAAAAAAAAAAAAAAAAAAAAATTGGATTAAAAACCATAAATAGTTCAACAAAATAACCACAATACTAAGTTTGTGTTTAATTTAATTTTTCATGTTTAATGTTTTTATGTTTGTCTACAACAAATTATTATTCAATGTAATAAAAAATTAATTTCTCTATTTGTAAGTAATAATTAATTGAAGCACAGCCGCGAATAACGTTTTAAGTTACAAAATAATAATTTTTCAGGAGAGCAAAAAAACGTTTTTTGACAAGCAGCATTATTTGTTTTAAAAATTTTTTTTTTCTATTATTTAAAATAGTGATAATAAAAACTTTAATGCAAAAGGCTTTTAAAACATTATTCCGCACTGCAAAACCATTTCGGTTTCATCATTATGTTAGTAACTTGCAATGTTCTTCCACTGGCTGACACTTTGTACGTCATTTTGAAGGCGTTAAGGTGCATAGTTTTGGTTGATTTGATGTTTAAACTGTGTAAGAGAGTAAAGTCAACGTTTATCTGCAAAAAAACAGTTTTTGCAAAATGTGGCGTTTACAACGTTTTTCGCGGCTGTGCTTCAATTGTTGAAAAATGTTTGTTGTAATAATATTGTTAAATATATTTTCTTTAATTTAAATAGACGAATCCCTTGATAAAGTGAACATAACATTCACGAAACGTTGGGAAAATATGGATTAAATGCATTTTTATTTACATATAGAACTTTAGGCCGTTTAAGCTTAAATAAAATCTAATTTATTGCTCAAAGGTTTAGTTATTTATTGCGTAAATAATAAACAGTCACATATTGTGATAAGATACATGATTCTAGTCACCATATTACGATTATTATTGAATCATATTATGACCTAACATATTCGTAATAAAACATCATTATATTTTTCCCTGAATCATATTATTATCATGTTAATCATATTAAGATAAGAAGTAATTATATTATTATCATGTTAATCAAAATAAGTTTAGACGTAATCATATTATGATAAGACGTGATAATGCTATGGTTAAAAGTAATCATAACATATATCATAGAATCATATTATGATTACTGTAATCATATTATAATTGTAGATTAACATAATATTGTTGTTATCGTTTTCAATTAAAATAACATTAAACTTACTTGTAATGGTCAATATTTTTTGCTTTTTCACAAAGAAAAAAAAATTAAAATTTGTTTATCAATGCTTTTTTATTTAACAATTTTTTTTAATGAACAATTTGTTAACTTTTTTTAATAACTTTAAAATATTACGACACAACTGATAGAGTAAAGATATTTTCGTTGTATCTTATAGTGCATTTACACTTGTAATTTTCAAACTAGTTTACGATCGTAAACTACTTTCATAAACTGTACCGTTTACATCAACATTTTTGACAGTTAAGTTGTTTATCTTTGAGTTCTTAGCCCCAATAATAAAAAAAAGGTTGATGCACATACGTACGAACATATAAACCTTTTATTTCCGTTGTCCATCTAAAAGAAAATATGTACAAAAAACTAACATTTCTTATAAACTTGGAATTTTTTTTAAACATTTTCTTTGTTTATTTTATTTTTCTTACTATTGTTTTGGCTTTTTTTTACAGATAAAAGTAAATTCTTTTTTACTTGATTTTTTTTATTTTTGAGGAAATGTCAAATATCACTAGCATTGCCAGAACAAAATTTTAAAAACAGAGTTGCATTAACAAAAACTGGTTGTTTGTAACTAATTTATCTCCAAAGCTAGTTGCAAACGTGTTTATAATTTGTATGGATAAACAAGTTTCTCAAACTAGTTTATCATCATAAACAACTTATAACCTATTTATGGCGTAGGTGTAAATCAGCCATCGGCAACCTATACTATTACATTTTGCGATTATATGCGTTATATTCGCTCTCCCTCTCACCACGAACCGGTGTTGCCAGAAAAAACATTTTTCTCATATCCCCAATTTAAAAGTAAAAATCTCCAATCATTAACATATTTTGATACATTACATCTTCAATCATTACATCATATGGAAACAAATTTTTGCGTGATTATTTGTTGCCATATGCTTAGGAGAATGCACTGCTATAAATGACATGTCTCATCTTATTATCTGTATAAAAAGTGTTATGAAAATTTTGTGTTATTCTCCAACAAGCATTATTTTCAAAAAGTTTGAATATAATTAGTACAGGAAAAATTGTCGTTCAAATTGTGAAGAAAATACGTGGAGGCTATAGTGCCTTAAGTCATAAAGTATACATAACCAAATCTCCATATTCAGCATGCACGGCTTCAAGAAAAACTTGGAATTTTCTATGACTTAAGGCATTATGGCCTTCACGTATTTTGTTAATAATTTGAACGACAATTTTCATTGTATTCATTACATTCAAACTTTTGGAAAATAATGCCTGTTGGTGAACAATGCAATGAAAAACATACAAATCTAAATTGCTTTTTAGCAAATGTCTTACAAAACCCTCTTTTTTAAAAACCATTACATTGGCACCATCAGTACATACAGAACAAAACTTATTCTTATCTGTAAAAGAAAGAACATTTTCATTAACGATATCAGTCCTTATACCGATAATAAGCTGAGCTATGTCGTTCATATCCGTGCATTCATCTAAGCATATGGAAAAAAATTTGCAATTAAGCATTCTTCTCTTGATGTTTGAAAAGATGAATGCACTGATATGCTCAGTCCGTCGAACAATTGTGCGGAGAGGGGAATATCGTTTATCAATGTACGTATCTCTTCAAATTTTTCGCCAAAACATTCTAAAACATCGTTGCTAAGCTCTTTAAAAAAGTCGCCATCTTCAAAAGGACGACAACGTTTAGCTAGAGACGCAGCAACAACGAAAGATGCCTTTCTTTTTAATGAAAAATCGAGTGCTTCTTTCGAGTTTAGTTCCGCATCAGCAATCATTTTTTAATAAAAAGTTTTCTTTAAATTAACAACATGCATCACCAGTAATACTTTCGTATTCTTTGTGAAATGCTTGAAGATGCCTTTGCATGTCATGGGTCTTAATCCGTGACAAAGTACGCTGACAAACCAAACATTCTGGTTTGCCAAAATAATTTTCTGAAAATAAAAAATTCAATTCATATTCATCTACCATTTTGGTGGGGACAAATTTTTTTATATGGCAACGCTGATTTTAATCTTATTTTAAGCAACAAGCTATAACACGACCTGCCTTGTTAAATGCTCAAGCTAAACTGATTAATTTTGTTTAATTCTCTACTTTGTGTGTGCACACGTACTCAATAAAAGAGAACAGAGAAAACGCGGCGAATTTGGTCCGCTTTTTATTTTTCACTTCTTTCTATTTTCTCGTGCTTTTACTTATTATTTCTCCTCTTCTTTTCTAATTGGTATTCCATCACTTGTGGGTGAGGGTGTGAAATTGATTTCGCATAGTCTTTCTACCAAAACTAACCTATCCAAAACTTTATGAAATAAAAACCCCTTAAACCACAAAATGCTAAAAACTTGCTTTTCCCTTAGGTTTAGAATTAATTTCGAAAAATTTGTTAAATTTATTTGGAAATTTTTAATGAATTATAAACCTGTTTTCACCGCAATTGTCACGCAAATGCACAGAAATAAAAAATATGATGCACCATAATTCTGGTTATATAAATATTAAGCATAGACTGCACCTGCCTGTTAGTAAAGATCATTGATCATTTACTAAATTGACAAATAGGCTGCGGATAAAGCAGATAGCAATAAGTCTGTCATTTGTGCAAGCCAGATGTAGATACCAACCCTGAAATGGGATTTTAACAATATGCAGCCGCAGAAGCACCACTTAAAAGATATTAATTTTGTCCACTTAATAGAATCCAACAGCCGTATTAATAAAAATTTATTTATGATTAATTAACCATATTTAAGGAAAAATTGCTAAAGTTGTATTCATAAACGAAAAATAGTCTATTAAACCTTTTATAAACCATTCATTAAGTAAGAAAATTTATTGTTGGATTTGCCCTTCTTTAAACCAATAATAAAATGACATTTTGATAAATGTTTGCATTTTATGATATAGTTTTTGTGAAATACAAATGTGTTTAAAAATAATGGAAAAGAGGTTTTATTTATTAATATCAGGCGCGGATTCAAAGGGGGTGAAATAAGGAAATTCCCCCCCCCCCCCCTTATTTATAAACGTATTTAATAATAATATTTTTTTTAAATGAACAAAATTTTTGGAAATCCCAGCAAGGTTTTTTTTGTTTGTTTTTATGGAAGTTCAAACGAAATTTTCAATAAGTATCCATATCTTAATCCCAATAGTTATTTATTATATATTTCCAATTAAACATCTAGTTTACCGTATTCAAATACTTATTATTCTACATTTAATCCCAGCAGGTGCCATCTATATCCAAAGAGTAAACGTTTGACTTGAAAATGCGTGCGGTTGAATTATAAATAAGCCTTAGTATATGCAATATTTTTGTATATATGTGTTCCGTTATTTCCGCTTAATTGTGTTTCTAAAAATGCACGACTTTTGACGCAATTAAACGGGAACTCAATTAGACAGTACTCGATTAATTGAATCGCCGACGCAATTAAAACGAAAATCGCAAGATGTGCAATAAACGAAAATGTGCAATAAAGCGAAACAACTATGTGTAGATCGACAATAAAATTCATTTCTTTTATTAAGTTAAAAAATAGTTTAGGTTTTTTAAAACAAAATAAAAATCAGGTACGTTCATCGTACAATCTTGTTTGCCGCAAAATAATTTTTTTACGTTAGTGGAGGCAAAAACACATTAAGTAGAGGGAAACAATTAACCGAAACATTTGCTCTTGTTTTTCGCAATGCGGTCTGATTTTGCGAAATAATTAAGCGAGTGACGCAACTAAAAGGAACTCAACTAAACGGGTATTTTTACACAGACAGTTATACTGAATGATTTCGTTCCATGATTTATAGTGCAATAAAACGGGATACTCAAATAAGCGGTGCTTAATTAAGCGAAAACAACTGTATATGAATCAAAATTCTATTCGATAAAAGCACGGATTTGTCGTGGAAAAGCCAGATTTCCTTATCTTTAACATTTTTCAACATACAACAAAAAGTTGTTAGGGAAGAATTTATTGTCTTTGTTGTAAACGCATTTGAAGAGGCTTCAAAAGATATTGATGACGTTGATGTGTCAATTGATGCGAAGGCACTTTCATCAATAGTTCTTAAAGCTTTGACAAATTTTGGTCCTGACCTAAAAAATTGTGTAGGAGATGGAACAGATGGGTGTCCTCTGACGTCAGCAAAAAATGGAGCTGTTCAAAATTTCTGGAAAAGCGACAAATGCGAAACAAACGCCTTGCTATTCCCATAAATCGAACAACTCAATTTCTAAAAGCAATAAAGTGTCATTAATACAAAAAGTTGTATCATTTGTTAAAAAAACGACAAAATTTGTTAAATATAATCATCCCAATCGAAACGCAGTTTAAGGAAAGTATTTGGTAGCAAAATTCTCTACATTATACGAGACAAGATGGGTGGACCGTCACGACTCAATTTTACACTTTGCAACAATTGTACATCATATAGTAGATATATAGTAGTTTGAAAAAACTATCTGAGTGCAAAGGTAGTATCTCTACCTTCATATTAATTAACTAACTTAGTACTTTTGAATTTATTTGCGGAATATAAGTGTGATACTTATTGTAACACAGCCGCTTAGTATCATCCAAGTATCAAAAAGAATCAAGCCTTATCAAAACTTTAATCATTTGCCTTGAAGAGAAAAGAAATAAAGCCGAAGGACAGTTTAAAGCGATTTTTGAAAAAGTTACAGTTATTTGCGTTCAGTTCGAGGTTCCAATCGGAAAACAGGATTTGAACGAAATAATCACATCCAAAATGTTGAAGATTACTATCGAGTTGTAGGTTACATTCCTCTTATTGAATTTATATTAGAAGATCTTAAAACACCTTTCCCAATAAATATCCTAAATGTATTGAACATGCCTAAACTTCTACCTCAAAGTGTAATCAAGTCATATACAGCTGCAAAACTTTTAAAACCACAACTAGCTGATGAGCTGATTATATTTGATAAAAGAAATAAACACCTACTAACATCTAAACTTGAGCCTGAACTGAAAAATGGAAAATATCTGAAAATCTATCAGATAACGTTATAGATGTTTTAATAAACTGTGATGAAGCTCAACCTTAGAGGGGGGGGGGGGGGGGGGGGATTTTGTATGATACAAAAAAGTAAAAAATAAGTTTTTAAAAGTTTATGAAAAACCATAATGGTGTTTTCTTTTCTACAAAATAATGTGACATTTTATTTTAAAAAGCAACATTTTTAAGAAACAGACACCAAGTTTCTTAAAAGTTTTGCTCCCGAAAAGGTTGGCTTGGCTTGTTTTATTCTAAAAAACTCAACAGACACCAAATTGCATTTTTTTAAATAAAATGTCACATTTTTTTGTAGAAAATAAAACACCATTGTGGTTTTTAATAAACTTTTAAAAACAAATTTTTTACTTTTTTGTATCATACGAAATGTACCCCCCCCCCCCCCTAAGGCTCAAGCTGGATCCGCGACTGATTAATATGGACATGTTTTATACATTTTGTTAATTTTTTTATTTAGACAACCAATTTAAGTTACATACATACATATGTATATTAGGAGTGGAATATTGTTATATGGAAATCCTTAACAGCAAGATTTCGATACGCTAGAACCCCCAATTTTGTGAAGTTCGTAAAAAAAAACGCATGAGCCAAAAAATTAGAGGTGTGGGATGGGGGTAACTGGCTTATTATCGGGGTCAAAGCTAGGCAAAACGATACAAAAGCCTAAAAAAGCTTCAGAACTGTCCCTGAGTCGCTCCTAGAGGGTTAAAATGTAATACTGACTCCCACTTATATTTCCCTCCTACATTTTTTATTGACATACTTACCCCCTATCTGTTCTCCTTAAGGGGGCTCCCATACTAAATATTATTTTTTATAAAATTACCCGCCACCGCCTTAACTAGCCCCACAGTGCCCCTAGAGGAGTCATACCTAGTCTCCATCTTTAATCATTAGGGTTGTCCCCATACACAAATTTCGAAAACGGCGGAGTTACACAACATATGTTCGCATAACTCAAAAACGCTTTAGCTTATTAAAAAAACTAAAAAAACCGAAATTCCGCTATAAAATTTCCTTTAAGAAAAAAAAAATTCAAATTGAAAAAAATAATTTTTTTTTTAAATTTCGAAATATTTGTTTTTTCAAAAATTCATAAAAAAAATTTTCCAGACGTATAAAAAACGAAATTACAAACAAAACAAGCCATAAATGATTAAAATATGTTAGCAACTTTTGATTTTATTTAAAAAAGTCAAAAAACTTTAATTTATTTAAGAACTTCATAAAACGCAATATTTGTATGAGAGCCCCCTAAAAACCCAGGAGTCGCCCCTAGTAAGATAAAATGTATGACCGACCTCAAATAATTTTTTGTCCCTAACATTTTCTCGAGACATACTTCCCCCTTATCACCACTTTTTAGGGGGCTCCCATGATTATAAAAAGTAAATAAACTTTTTATTCGAATACTTTCTTATCTTATATTTAAAAAAAGGCTCAAACAAATATGTATCGTTTTAATACCTTTCGGCAAAATTTTGTTCAGAAACTTAAATAATATGTATTATTTATTTATTATAAGAATATTTTTTAAGGTTTTTAATTATAAACAAATTATTAATAATATGAATACCCATTTTTATAAGAGTTTTATAAGACTTAAAGCGTTTTATAGTTATTACATACTTTAAACTTAAAATAAGAACTTTTTATAAATATGGCCGTAAATTTATAAATCTCAAAGTAGCATATGCGGACTCTGTATCAGTCAAATTAAGAAAGAAGCACTTTAATGGCAAAAAAATTCGTATTAAAATGAAAATTCCTTTCTTAAAAACTGGAGTTAAATTTATATTTATTTAATATCCTTGTAATACTCTAAAAAACTTTAAAATTTATTGGAATCAGGCGCGGATCCAGCTTGAGCCTTAGGGGGGGGGGAAATTTTTTATGATACAAAAAAAAAATAGTTTTTAAAAGTTTATTAAAAGCAATTTGTGTATATTATATTAAAAAAACTCAACAATAAGGTTAAATAAAATATTCAATATAAATTAAAATAAACTTATCTTTTTAAATAAGCAATTTATGATTTCCTTGTGAGGCAAATTTAGATAGTACAGTCTATGTTCAGTTTGTCATTGTTGATCTGAGCCATTATTTTGACGGAGGGTAGGAAATGACCTCTCGCTCGTAGCATTACTTACGAGCATTGAAACGAAAATTTGAAATATTTTTCTTAGATCTAGGTAGATATCTTCATCACAGTTTATTAAAGCATCTACAGCGTTATCTGATAGATTTTCAGATATTTTCCGTGTTTGTTGCCAATGCTACAGTTCAGGCTCAAGTTTAGATGTTAGTAGGTGTTTATCTCGAGTTGTGGTTTTAAAAGTTTTATATCTGTATATGACTTGATTACACTTTGAGTAGAAGTTTTGGTATGTTCAATACATTAAAGATATCTATTGGAAAGGTGTTTTGAGATCTTCTAAAATAAATTCAATAAGAGAATTAAACCTACAGCTCGGTAGAAATCTTCAACATTTTGGATGTGATTATTTCGTTCAAATCTTGTTTTTTAGGTTGGAACCTCGATTTGAACGCAAATAACTTGAACTTTTTTAAAAATCACTTTAAATTGTTCTTCGACTTTATTTCTATTTTCTTCAAGGCACATGATTAAAGTTTTGATAAGGCTTGATCCTTTTTGAAGATCTATATCGTGCTTTTGTAAAATGATAGTAAGAGGCTGTGTTACAATAAGTATCACACTTAATATGTTGATTCCGCAAATAAATTCAAAAGTTCTAAGTGAGTTCCTTAATATAAGGCTCTTGATGAAGAATCGCTACCTTTCCACTTAGATATTTTTTCCAAAGCTTCTACTATATGATGTACAATTGTTGCAAAGTGTAAAGCTGACTCGTGACGGTCCACCCATCTTGTCTCGCATAATGTAGAGAGTTTGGCTCCCAAATACTTTACTAAAAACATGTTTTGCTTAATTTCGGGAAATAGCAAGGCGTTTGTTTCGCATTTGTCGCGGTTTCCAGGTTTTTTTATCAGCTTCATTTTCTGCTGACATCAAACGACACCCATCAGTTCCAACAATTTTTAAGGTCAAGACTAAAATTTGTCAAAGTTTTAAGAACTGTTGATGATAGTGCCATCGCATCAATTGACACATCAGCGTCATTATCAATATCCTGTGAAGGCTATAAAAGCATTTGAAGCTTTTACAACAAAGCCAAAACAATTCTTGCCTAACAACTTTTTGTTGTATGTTGAAATATTTTAAAGATAAGGAAATCTAGCTTTTCCCCGACAAATCCGTGCGTTCGTCAAAAATTATCGAATAGGATTTTTTTCATATAACACATATACATATACATATACATAAATATTGCAAATACTAAGGCTTTTTAATAATTCAACCGCACGCATTTTCAAGTCAAACGTTTACTCTTTGGTTATACACAGATGGCGCCTGCTGGGATTGAATGTAGAATAATAAGTATTTGAATACGGTAAACTAGATGTTTCATTGAAAATATCTAATAAATAACTATTAGGATGAAGAGATGGATACTTATTGAAAATTTGGTTAGAGATTCAATAAAAAATCAAAAAAATACTTATTGAAAATTTCGTTAGAGATTCAATAAAAAAAAAACAAAAAAAAACCTTGCTGGGATTTCCAAAAATGTTGTACACCAAAAAAAGATAATATTAATGGGTATTCTTGTATTATCGAAATAAATAAAACATATTTTTATAATTTACGGGGGGGAAATTTCCTTATTTCACCCCCCCCCCCCCCTGAATCCGCGCCTGATTGGAATATAACCTTTTTTTATATTATTTTGCATCTAATTTTACTCAATTTACTTATCTCTCATTTTAGCTACTATTCCTAAAAAATAACAAGTAAGAGTGCTACTATATTCAGCTTTACCCAATCCTTCACCATACCACTCACGCACTAAAGAATATTATCAAACAGAATTTAAATGAAAAAGATGATAAGTACATTTTTTCGCTTTAAACGCATTTCTTTATTCAAACGGCAAATCTTGTATGAATTTGTTATGTGTAAAAAAATAAAAAAAAAAAAATTTAAATAGGGGTCATAGAGATCTCATTTTAGTCATTTGAAGACCGAACTGGCTAAATATCAACAGAAAAACTTCCGGACCATATGTGATAGAGATCTGTGGTCTTCGAAAAACACATTTAAAATTACAAACGGATTGAAAAGCTTATATACACCATTTCTACCTGGGGTGAAAGGTATAGTAAGAAAATTCCCTATTAAATTACGATTAAGGATTTATTACTACCTGTTTAAAAGGCAATGGAGTTTTTTTTATGAAGTTGCGAGAAAACTTATAAAAACATAATACATAAATGCCCCTTAAAAAAAAAATGTCAAAAAGTACCAAACACTCAAACCCTGTGTCATCCCTTCTCAACAGCGCTTACAAGTTTTTTTTATATTATTTTTCCTTTCTGGTATTATTGTTGTTGCTTTCATTGGAATTTTGTTTTTGTACTATTGTCATTGTGTTATTGTGTTTATGTATTTTTTTTTTTTATTTATATTAAATAACAAAGATTAATTCGATTAATGAAATGTTTCTGGTTGTTTTTTGAACAGCAAAAAAAAGAGCGGTTCTGAGTGGGTGTGTGTGTAAATCTGTACGTGTTTTCGTCTTGTCCACATTATTAATTCTTCAGTTATTTGTTGTTTTTTTTTAACAAAAGGTTTGGAAAACAGAAGTCGTTGAAGCATTACAAAGTACAAAATAAACAGCAACAAGCAATACAAACAACAACAATATAGCAATGATTTTTTCATCATTTATAAAAGAACAACAACAACGTTAGTATGATTAAAAAACAAGTATGTTAGGATTTGCCGAATACTATATATCCTTCTCCATGGTACAATATAACACGAAGTTATATAAATATCGTTCCTTATATATAAACAAATCTATTTTGTGCCACGCCCACTTATCCACTCCCGTGCACATTTTAACGGATGTTGTGTATTAATAACTAGCATGCTTGTATCTTCCAGATCTACATAAATATATAATGTATTTGTATGCAAATTACCACGCCCACTTGTCCAATGCCATCCACAATTTAACGGATATTAATAACCAACATGCTTGCACTTAATTTGGAAGCATTGGCTCTTGCGGTTCTCCGGATATACATAAAAACAACAAGGATTTATAGGTAAAATTAGAGGCAGTCGTGGTTTTTCGCTCATATCTCAGCCCTTGTTGACAGACTGAGTTTCAATAGAAAACAATTCAGGACTATATAGGCCATAAATATTTGACTACCAAGTCGCCATCATATCTGGGGTCTTCGGAAACCCATTTTAACGGACACACAGTCAGACGGACAGACATCGGTAAATCAACGTTGATACTTTTAAGGACCTAGAATATATATACTTTAGGTCTTAGATCAACATTGTAGAAATTACAAACGGAATGCCAGACTTATATATGCCCTTTTACCTTCGGTGAAGGGTATAAAAACCAACAATAAAGCAAAAAACAAAAAGGTGGACTTTTAACGAGGCCGGACATCCATGAATGAGCAACAAATTAAGGTTCTTTAACAAAATGAAAACAAAAATTACAGCTCCTGCTGTTTAATTTTTCTTCTTTCACCCCAGTCTATTGTGAGTTTTAATAAAGCGAAGATTGATGGGAGGCTCGTGACACTAGTGCTAAGACAAGCATTATCATGAGTACAATTGAAAACAAGAAATAATGAATTTAAAATAAACAGCGTTATAAAGGATTTAACGAAAAATTTATTGTTAATTTTAAATATTTATAACTGAATATTGTAAGTTGATGACAGATAAAAATGAATTTGTAAGAGGACGAAGTAATCAGGTGCTTTAATTTGGCATTTATTTATATGCATAAATACAAATTCAATATAAAGTAAGTAAAATATATATATTCCATAATAATAATTTAACGTAAATAACATACTGGATAAAAAAACAAACATTTTTATGTTAATCGAGGAACTTTTACAAAAAAAACAAGGTGGCTTTAATACCAAGGGGTAGAGAAGCCAACTGCAATTGTGGAAATATTTGAAAATCATTTCGATATTTGATGAAAATATCGTTTATGTGATCATAATATCGATATTTAAAAAATATACCGATATAAAGTTTAGATAATAGGCATAGTAATCAGGTCAATATTTGGAAAAAAATATCGTTCAATGGTACAACTCCCGAATTTACTGAAAATATTATAATTTAATAAAAAAAATATGTATAGAATTTTGATGAAAATAATAGCACTTAGCAAAAAAATCGATATTTTATGAAAAAGATGATATTTATATGAAATATATTTATTGCTAAAAATATTGATAGAAGCTTCAAATACAGAGTGGGCCACATTTCACTGACCAAAGTCATTTTGATATAACGAGGAACGAGCAAAAATTGTTGAGTTTTTTTTGCTAGTCAAAAATCGGTAATTCAAACCCAATGAAAATTTCGAAATTTTTTTAACACCAGGAATGCCCCACCGCACTGTGGCGCCTTTTCCCAAAAACCGTGGCAAAAATACAAAATTTGATGACAAAATTTTGTAAAATGAATGAACACATCGTATAAAGACCATTTTACTGATCAGAATTCAAAAACGTTTCTCTTAATTGGATAAGAATTATAGCTGGTGGAGCTGCTTAAAGTCGACAGTTTTTCAGAAAGTCCAAAAAAGGTGATTTTGAGAAAAAAAAAAGACATTTTAGAACTGAAGTGTCAGAAATATTGCCATGTGATCACCACTTTTTTGGTATTGTTTTAAAGGTATATTTATTGTTTATTAAAAAAAGTAAGAAAATGTCCACCAGATACCCTACTTTTTTGTCAGTTGCTGTTTTCCAGACACCCTATATTTAGGTACTTTTTACAAATAAAATAGAGAATATCTAGAAATGGGCAAAAATGGTCACGCCCATATTTTCTTAGCATATTTACTACACAGTATTTTAAATAATTTAGCTAAATTGGGCTACAAAAAATTACAGGTTTTCTTGAAATTTGAAGACAGATGTTACAATCTTATAGCCAGCGTTGCCACCGCCAAGATATTTTTGCAACCAAAATTTAAAAAAAAATTGCCAAATAAGGAAAAAAGCTACCAAAATTTTAATATTTTTTATATTTTATGTTATCTTACAACACAAAAATGTAAATATAAGTGGAACTGACTGACATATTTCTGTTAATGTATGCATATGCACCTACTTATAAATATGTATGTAGCCTTATTTATAAACAATATTTTGCTGTGTCAGTCAGGTAGGCATAATTATTAGAATTTGTTTATTTATTTAAATTTAAGAACACATTATGAAAATAGGCAGATAGTTTTAAAACTTGGTTTTTATACTAAGTAAAATAAAAACTGCAGTTATATATAATCCAGTTAATTGTGGCCTAGATTTATGTTTCGCAAATCAGGTAGCTTGAACCTTTTTATTTTTGGGTATAAATTAATCTGCAATTGTGTAATGCAATCAGTTAAAGTTTTACTTTGCAAAAGTAGTGATCAGTACCAGAACTCATAATGTCACTTCAAAATTCGGAATTGTTCGAGTTATTTAGAAATTACAAAACGAAAATGTATTTAATTTGGCTATTGTGGAGAAATTGCACGGTTTACCAGGGAAAGGATGTTAAAAACAAAATTCACTTCGTTTTCTTGGATATTGTAGAAAATGGCTTGCCTCAAACCGTACGACAAAAACCTTTATGGAAAAGTACACAGACTGGCCAAATGGAGTAACAACTTTCGAAAACATCGAAGAACCGCATACATCTTTGGACAGTAGAAAAGGAAGACCTGCTAAAACTATAAATGAGTGTTCGGGGTACACAAAAAAACGTAAACTTCAAAATGCTGCAAAAGATATATCTACATCTAATCTGTCAGAAGCATTATGTCTAAAGTACGTAAAAGATAAAGATAAATCAAGGTCTGATATTACAAGAGCTGTGGAGCTTGCTAGCCCAGATCGACTGCGAAGGATTAAATAAAGTATTCCAACTCCTCCGAATGCATTACCTTCAAAGTATAGCATAGAAGAAGCCTTAGCGTTATTTATGGACTTGGGATTGTCAAAGAAGAAATATAATATTTTACGAAGCTCTTTAAAGAATCATAATGTGAATGTGCTTTCTGGATATAAAAAGGTTACCCCTGCCAAAACTCGGATTAGACAGAATGAGGATCTTTTTAATATGTTGGCGGCATCTTCAAACCCACTGATTTCATCGCGGAGACATGTAAGATCTCGAAAGGATTTGGAAGAATATAATTATAGCTTCGATATGTTAAGTCTATTACAAATCGCTCAAAATGTTAATGACAATTTTGAAGAAAACTAACTGTTAAAAAAATTAATAAAAATAACTCAATATCATATTATATCATACTATAAAATAATATTAATAATTAACATTAGTATTAAAAATATTTCAATAATTTTTATCTGTAATATAAATAAAAAGAGTTATATTAATATAACATGTTATTTTAGAGTAGCATTTTTTCTAGACTTCCCTATGAGAATGTCGTTTAAAGCACAAAAAGTTGTGTTTTAAATGTTTGGGAAATTTTAAAAATATTATTACTTCAAAATATATGATTTTTGCGACAAGAAAGGTCAAAGGTGTCATCGTGTCCAATGCCTATCACAATAAGGGAGCACTTATTTTGATCCCAAGAGATTTAAAAATCAAGTGTTTTTTCCCCATTACAAATTTCTTGGTAACTTCAAAAATTATGATGTTTTCAACAAAAAAACCACTGTGCACAGTGCCTCTCTGCACAGTGCCTCCACAAAGCTATGGCCAATAACGATACTCATTTTTATTAAAATATCTTTCTTACCTCAAAAGTTATGATGTTTGTAATAAAAACAGTCGAAAGCACACACTGTGCACAGTGCCGCGCCTAACCTATGACCTTGCAAATCACGCAAATTAAAGGAGTTTCCTTTCAAATGCTTTTTAAAATTTTGAAATATCTTTATCAGTTCAAAAGTTATGATTTTTGCAACGAAAAAAGTCAAACGGCCCCACTGTGCACCGCTAAATGATGTACGTAATCTAGTCTCTCGTTTTCATTCATCGGGATCTGTTAGTGACTTGCCTCGGAGTGGAAGATCGCTTGAAGCACGAAGCCAATAGAATATCGAACGAGTGTGGGAAAGCGTAAACAGAACCCTGAAACATCGACTCGTAAACGTGCCACTAAGCTACAAATGTCCAGAACTTCACTGCGGAAAGTAATGAAAACATTCTTCCTGTTTCCGTACAAGATACTAATGGTACATGAAAAAAACGCAATGTAAAGCGTGTTTGTTTAGCCTGATAAAACTTCAAATTTTAAATAATAACAATAAAATGTTTATCAAATAAATATTTTATATTCGAAAGAGCAATGGAAGGCATAGTTATATGAATATAATGTGTGGCCGCATGATTTAACGAGATGCATTTAGACGTCTGGGAAAACAAATTTTTCAATTAACAAGATATCACATCACATATTTATCGTCGGCTTAATATGATAACTGCTAAATTCACTTTTGAAGTAAATTAAGATTTTGATGCCGTGTAGAAAGAAAGATACGCCACGTCGACGAGCATGTAGTTTTTATTCAATTTGAGTCTTAAAGTGTGTAACTATATTTTTGGTTTTCCTCTCAAGCTGAAAATATGAAATATAAAAAGTTGTTTGTCTCTCTTGTAAAATTTACTGAAAGTATTTTTTGTTTTTTTTTTTTTTTAATTTTATTAATAATAATTAGTATTGTGGTTATTTTGTTGAACTATTTATGGCTTTTAATCCAAATTTTTTATATTTTTAATCAGGCTCAAGTTCATCAAATTTAATTTTCATTAAATTATTTTTATGAAGAAAGGAATTTTACAACATGAAAATTAATTACAATTGTTATTGATAATCTTTCATTCTTGACCGTGGCCGGGGCTCGAACCCTGGCCGGCAGGTTACCATAACATGTTTCGATCGCAACCACTCGATCTCTTCAGATGGATTTGCCGTCTTACACTCGCAGCCATCCACAACTGCTGACGTCAATAGTCAAACATCAATCCTTAAACCAAATTGTATTTTAACTTTTGGTAGATCGAAATTTGCTTTATTGAATGATTATTAATTTTTAATTGATTTTTCATGTTTTTTCCTTACTTCTGTTTTCTCGTACTTTTTGCTAAGAATTCTTCTTGAAGTCCAAAGTACATTTTTTTGTTTTCATGTTTGCCTTTCTTTTTTCTGTTAACCTTTTTCAGCACAACTTGAAGGACCAATGCAACATAGAGCTCGTGCCTTAGCTTTGACAATAATAAGTATTGTGGTTATTTTGTTGAACTATTTATGGTTTTTAATCCAAATTTTTAATATTTTTAATTATGCTTAAGTTCATTAAATTTTATTTTTCATTAAATTATTTTTATTAGTATTATTAATATTATATAATACAATAAATGACACTATAAAATATAAGTTGGAAGTGCTAGCTACTATGGCCTTCGACTCCTTACTGAAAGTAAGTTATTAGGCTTGCATATAAAGCCGACGTTATATTTCGTAATCATACATCCAGTTCATCGATTTCGAACGTTAACGTTCGCATAGAAAATTATATGTTAAACAAAAACAATATTCGAAAATTTGTTTTTGTTTTAAATGTAGTTTTCTATGCGAACGTTGACGTTCGACATCGGTAAACAGGCAGATAGTTTTTACTAATGGCACGTTGAAATCCTTATGGATGTTTAAGTTAATAACAAACCAGGGAGTGGGTGTGATTGTTCGAAGAAGTTTATTGCGGCGGCTTTAATTTTTTCGATATAAGAAGCCTAGGCAGTGCCCCATAATTGAATACTGTAGTATTAGATAGGCTTTAAGATAGAGGGCCGCATTCTAATTTATACCTTTGTTTTTGCATATCTTATTATTTTATTATTACTATTTATTTTTAATTATCTTATATGCTATACATTATACAGATTTGACCAGTTGCTAAGCTGTTTAAAAATTATGGGCATCAAATGCCAATAAAAGCAATTATTTACTAGTTAAAGCTTTATCTATTTATTTGTAACAAATTTTTATTTTGTTGTCTGTAAAAATTATTCAGAGATATCGATCTTTAACGACTTTATTATAAGTGTCATTATATAATAATATATTTCATCAAAAAATCGCAGTTTTAATCCTTTTTAATTGTTAAATTATTTAAAAGAAAATGTTTTTAATTGTATTGATTTAATTAACAAGTACTTATGTTTAATATGCACGGAACCACTACATTATCATTGTTAATTTTATTGTTGTTTAAATTGTAAAATTACGTGAACGCCATTAAATTCATATAAATTTGCAGATGGTGGCATACACACAAAAATCAGAAATGGGAAATTTTCAAAGAAAAAAGTATGGCTTCGAAATTAGATTTATCTAAAAGTTATTTACAGTTTTAGCTATAAGTTATCTTGTAAATTATAATTTATGTCGTATGAGCTTAAATTGTTATTTGCTACACTGTATTGTAGACTTGTATTTAATTGTAGAATTAAAAATATTTCGAACATAATTTTCTAGAAACGATTAGAAGGTTTGAATCTAATACTGCTGTTGGTTAACTCCTTAATGTTTAGTTTGGTTTGAGGTTTTTGAGAATTTAAGCTCCATATTAACAGTCAATAGTTAACGAAAATGATAAATATTGGTTAACTAGCATTAAATATCTACAGTTTATTGGTTAACTAAAAATGTTTATCAGAGCAAAAATTTATTTATTTATTTGTCGTTCCATACACAAGTCTAAGAGTCCATATTGCAGTACAGAACTAAGTATTAGCAAAATGTTAAATGTTGGCAGCAGTGTTTTTTTAATTTTTATTAGTGCCGATTCACAAACGTCAAGTTTGGCTCGACAAGTCTTGAGTTTTAAGGAGAGACGGGGAAGAAATAACCTTTTCTTTTGTCTTCTCTCATAAAAGCTCAAGACTTGACGAGTCAAACTTGACGTGTGTGAACTTGCACTTATTTCTTTATATGAAAAAAGACTTAAATGCCATACAAATCAAAATAAGTGGCGGTGTTACTGCTAAACAAAATGAATATGCGTGAAAACGACTGTGTGCAATTTGTAATAGTCACTTTCTACAAAAAAAAAAATAAAAAATAAATAATAATTTACAACGGAAGAGCTTTTGTCTAACTAGTGGTTATCCAATACCACTTGATAGTTTAGCTGATGGTTACCAAAAAGCTGGAAATAATATTTAATTGGTTAAGCCATTGCTATCAGCTAACTAATGTAGATTTGGGCCTAAACGCTTTAGTTCGTAACTAACAATATTGGATAAATTTTCGAACATAATAATTAATATTAATTAATTCGAATAAGTGTGTTAATTTATTTGGATTTGCAATTAATAGAACAAACGCGTTTATTAAATGAAAAACGTAACAGTATAGACAAAATCCTTTTAAAACAAATCAAAACTAATCATAAATTAAAAAAAAACAATGGGAAAAATTACACCTAAAACACTCATATGCATCAGAGAGAGTTATGCTGGCTGTTAATTATACCCACACCACAATAGTGGAGAGGGTATTATGCATTTGTGCTGATGTGTGTAACGCCTTAAAATAGTGGTCCTAGACCCACCATAAAGCATAACGATCTACCTAGAATCACTTTCCGAGTCAAACTAACGATGTCCGTCCGTCCGGCTGGCTGGCTGGCAGGCTGGCTGGCTGGCTGGCTGGCTGGCTGTCCATGTAACCTTGTGCGCAAAGTACAGGTCGCAATTTTGTAGATAATTTGATCAAGTTTTGGTCATAGGTTCCTATTGGCACAGCGACCACGCCTATTGAAAATGGGCCGAATCAAAGGACCACGAGGGAAGATAGGGGGAAATTTCTTCCTCCCAGAAACTATCAAACCGATTTTAATGAAATTTAAAACATAGATAGAACCATATCTATATGGACTCAAAATGTATAAATTTTTAAAAAAATCGTACCATGAGGGGAGATTGGGGCGATTTCTGCCTCTCAACCCGATTTTAATGAAATTTAAAACATAGACAGATCCATATCTATAGGGACACATTAGCTATACAGTTTTTAAAAAATAGGACCACAAGGGGAGGCAGGGGGCAATTTCTGCCTCTCACAAACTTTCAAATCGAGTTTCATGAAGTTTATAAACATAGATGAATCCATATTTACATGGACACATAGGCATGATGTGTTTTGAAATACTGTGGTGTAGAGTATAATATGGTCGGGCTTGATCGACTATACTTCCTTACTTGTTTTTTCTTTATGGATTTTTCTTGAAGTTATGTGTTCTTAATGTCAAACTCTTTGCATAAAAATTGACAGCCAGCATAAATCTCTCTAATAAGAGTATTCCGTATTTTAATTTTGTAGTCGCTTTTAAATCACTTTCGATCTGCCATGGACATTTGCTCAATTCCTCTGGGCTCCGCACTATGGACAATGTTTTGAGATGGCGGCCAAAAATTATTTTTTATGGTTACCGAGTTTAAAGTTTTGTCGCTCATTTGAAAGTAAATATCCATGAAATTCGGGAGGCAAAATATAACAGCTTTATTCCAGCTATACCAGAGCGAACTAAGTGATCCAAAATAAAACTTTCTTAATATTTTGCTAAAATTAAAAATTTCTTTGTAAATTTTCATTTTTAAATGACTATACCTTCTTTGTTTTGAGAGATTTTGATTTAAAAGCAAACTAAATTTTGAATAATTATGTTATATATAAGCTATAAGTCCTTAAAAAGAGGTTCTGTCTCCCTTAGGGCCATTATTACAACTTGAATTTAGCTAAAGTTAAGATTAAATTGACAGATAATAATGTGTTATCTGTCAAAAAGCGTCTGTTAACTGTCGGATAACAGCTAACGCCAAGTTATAATAATGGCCCTTTAGAAATGTTTAACTTATTTTTTAAAAAAGTTTCAAATTGTCTAAAAATCTTGTAATTAAAAACATACCACAGTCCCCTCAAAACAGTCCATGAAGTCTTTCATGCTTTTTTAGCCCGAACCCTCCTCTACAATCGTAAATCCCATTTAAAGGCAAATTTGTTATGACATATGCCATTATTTGCCTAAAAATACCTTTTTTTGCCTAGAAGACATTTTTAAATATGCTTGCGAATATGATGCAGAATCCTTTCGAAATGCTAAATGAATGTTTAAAAAATCGGCATAAAAAGTGACTAAAAGCGTACATCAAAGATTTACTTAAAGTGAGACGGAAGAATTTGTTTCAAACCTTTCTCTATCTGAATTATTAGCGTTCAAATATGCTCCAGTTCCATCTTGCGATCTTGAAAGAGTGCTTTCCATTTATTGAACTGTTTTATTTTATTTTTTTATTTTTGACAATTAAAAGAAACATGGTATTGTGCTATACAATCAAAACTAAATAAAATATGTAAATGTTTCTTATATATTTAACAACATGATTATTTTTGCCATGTTGTGCCATTTTTTATACTTTTTCGTGGCATTTTGCCAGCCATTTTTAACCATTTTTTGTGCCATTTTAAACTTGCCCTGCCTATCATATATCCGTCAGGTTCCGCCCGTGTGAGCCAGAACAATTTTTCTGATCCAATAGCAGATGTATTATACAAAATTAATAAATACAAAAGTTTTCCAAAAAAAATTTACATATTGTATGGGAATCCCCATTAGGAATGGAAATATCGGGTACGTTTATGAGAAACAAATATTGGGGATGAAAAATAAAGTGGGGTCGATCTTTCATTCGAACCGCCTAGAGACATTCTAGGAGCTGTAGGTGCCAAATTTAAGGAATTCCTTAAACTCCCATATTTGTATGGGAGCTCCCCTAAGTGGTGGCGATAAGGGGCAAGTATGTTTATGAAAATATAAAGAACAAACACCTAATGAAGGTATGTCATATATTGTACCTAGGGGCACTCCTAGGCAGTTATGGGATTTTTTCTTCAAGATAGCGGTTTTCTATGCTAAAAACTAATGTTGGGAAAAATTGAAAAATTAAGTGGGGTCGGTCATACATGTGACCCTTTTAGTGATATTGTGGTGTACTTATTTCATATACGTATTATAAAATAAATTCCTCAAAAAACCTACTTTGTTCAAAAAAAACTACTTTGTTGTTTTAAAATATTTTCATCACATTTGCATTGATTTTCAAGTTTACGGTTTACTAGATTTATGGATGCAGCGTTTACCAAAACAAATGCAAGCTATTTTGTCAGTAAGTAGTGAATCGTTTAGTAAAATAGCGCTAATGGCAGACAAAATTGCCGACACTTCGGAATCATGGGAAGTAAATGCAGTTTCCTCGAGGGCGCTTTTGTTAAAAAGGCAGTACCCGTAACGTTCAACAGTCGCGGAGGGAAGATCCATCCTCTAGTAGCAAACATAAGTCATATTGTTGTGTCAAGCCATGCACATTCTCCAACACGAATTCGTCCAGAGTGACGGATGGGTCTAGCCGAGAAATTTGTCGCCTTTTTCTTCAAGAAAAATTTTCTAATTTAAAATTTCTTGTCGATACAGGCGCTGACGTTTCTGTATTTCCTGCCAGTTCGTCAATCACTAAAGTATCACAGGAGCTGTGGGGGCCTATTTTTTACAATTTCATAAATTTTTATAAGAGCTCCCTTAAGAAATGGAGCTAGGGGATAAATATGTTTGGAAAAAAATAAGGAACAATTTTGGGGGGTTTTTCTGAGACAGCTATGAAGTCTTTTGTCAATTTTTTTCAGTTATTATACAATTAAAAACAAAATGCTTCGATATTGCGAGTACTTTTCGAAATATTAATATATTTTTAAGCAACACATTCTAATAAAAAAAAAATCAGTTTTCCACCCCTGTTATTTAAAAACATATTGGGCCGGCAAAAGTTTATCAACCTTTCCTTATTTGCCTCCTGTTTTTGTAAATTTTTCAAATTTAAATTCTCTTGAAAATTATGGTAAATTATGCCGTCCGTTAAAACGTATTCATTTTCATGTGTACGTGAGCATTTCTGTAAGCCAAGTGTGAGTGTATGCGTTGAAATTGTGTTAGTGTTGGTTTGTTTTCGCGCAGTAAGTAACACAGTCAGTCAGCCACACAGCAAAAACTTGCTGTAATTTAAATGTGTTCAAATTTTTAAACTTGCCGGCTTTTGTTTCGCTGTTTATTTATTATTTGGTCAGTGATTATGAGAATGTTCACACTTGTCATCATGATTATGTTGCTAGTAAAATGCTGTTGTTGGTTTTGATGTTGCTGATATTTTAATTTTTGTTAGTGCTTAACACTAAAAAGCGTTACACTGTTTATGCATGAGTGGGTGTTTGATTTTTTTTTTTCAATTATATATAAAATTTATTCACAGGGGTTTTGGCAAAAATATTAAGTCAAACATGAAATTGAATATTAAGCATTGATTAAGATAATTTATAAAAATTAAAATGGCTTTTATGATAACCGAGTCTAGCCAAATTATAATGAAATAAAGTGTTTGTCGAAATGTTTTTTCTTTTTTTTAAAACATCTAAATTGATTAAAAAACTGCTCTTTAAGGAATTTTTAAGGGGAAATAATTTATTATAAATTATAAGTGAATAATTAACATTGTAAATATTTAAATATGCATAAATCTTAATTTAAAAGATAAAAGAAAATTCCTGGAAAATATTTTATTAAATAAAATATAATTCAATTAAAGCTACGTTCACAATCAAAAAAACAATTTCGTTTTTTCTTCCCAAAGTATTTCATATATTTTCCTTTCATTTTTTAGAACAAAAATGTAACTAAAACTTTTTTAAAAATGTAACTAAAGTTGAGTTAACTAGAACTTCAGCAACAATTTGTATGAAATTGTTTCTGACGTTTAAAATAATTTTATTTAGTTTTGAATGAAAATTTTAACAAAATGTTGTAAAAAATAAATGCATAATATTGTTGTGGCTAAAATTTGCAAACGGATTCTTGATGCAAAAAGTGTGTAGTTACAAAAGAAATTGTTGCTCTATTATGAACACCAAGTGAAAATGTTTTTTTGATTGTGAACGCAGCTTAAATGTCTTTAAAGTGTTAAAAATATGGTTTTGTTGTTAGTAAAAAAACCAACTACCGGATTTAATAGTAACACAAAAGCTATACTTGGAAAAAAAAATATTAATTTAATTTTGATATTTTTTTAGTCAGGCTTGAGTTCATCAAATTTAATTTTCATTAAATTATTTTTTTTTTTTTATTGAAGGAAGGAATTTTACAACTTGAAATTTTATTAAAATTTATTGCTAATTTTCCTGGCTGAGCTGGGGCTCGAACCTGGGTTGAATTTACATATTTCAAGAATCACCACATTCTTTCATCAGAATTCTTTGAGTTCTAACCTCTGCACCACTGCGGTGCCTGCCAGCCAACAGTCAAACATCACACTTTAACCAACGGTACTGGTGGTTCCAAATTTGCTGTTATTATCATTCTAAATTTTATATTTAATGTTGCTTCCTTTCCTCCGTTTTTTCGTATTCTTTCTGTCAAGAAGATCAAAATTTAAATTAACAGTTCAACTAAAAATCAAAATTAATTATAAATTTATTTATTGAAATTTTCAAATACAATTACAAATGCTATTCTAACGTTATCAACCGAGCATAAGTAATTTTGACCTACAGCTGTTGTGCTGTAACATACCAGAATCTCTGGCAGGAATACCAACTAGCCGTTTAAACTATTTTTTAACTAGAATTGATATTGTCACTGTATTCTGTAAATCACTTAGCTTCAGCTTAAACTCGATCTCTTAAATGCCTTAGAGAATACAAAATTTAAAAATTTTAGCGATGACATTTAAAGCTAAAAATGCGGCGAATTCAGTTTTTATGGCATTGCCAAATTTAGCAATGCACGTTACATTATTGCATTCGTGACCAAAAATCGCTTAATCAACTTTACAGGTTTTTAGCAATAGAGATTTAGCTTAAGTGAATTACAGAATACGGCCATTGGTATTACTTTTTGTTTTGGGGTGCACCGGAAAAAAGTCAATATTAACTAAAAAATATATTTCGTAAAAATATTAATACTTTGTGAAAATATTGATATGTATTTATTTAAGATATAAATGCAAAGAGAAAATATCAATCATGAGAGAAAATCTCTAGGTTAGATTGGGTAGAACGGTTAGTGGGAAGTCATTTTACACACCCTAACCAGAGACCAGCATTTTAACGCCTTAAGAAGAAGCTTTAGTTAGCAAAGCCGGTTTTTGTTATACCATAGAGTAGAAAATCCTTGCGCCCGCCTGAAGGCCGGCTATGCCGAGTCGCTTTAGTAAGCGCTGACGGAATTTGTTACACCATAGGGGAGAAAATCTTTGCGCCCAAAGGTGTTTTCGTTATATGTTTATTATATGCAGCCAGAGAAAAAACAACAAAGCCATTTTTTAAAAAATTTTAACCATATTATGTTTAATTTAACCAAATCATTGTCACCGACAGCCATATTATGGTAAAATAAGTTTCTTTAAAAATAGTTTTGTTGGTTGTGGCCATAATAAAACATGTTTTTATCTGCGTGTATGTAGAATCTACATAAAATCAAAATTACTTAAAACAATGACCTTCAATTATTCACCAAAATTTACTGGTTAAGAAGATCTTCAATTAAGTTAAGGGCTTATCAGGGTCTCTTAAGGATTTTTAGTTCATTTCAGAGAAGAAATTATTATATATGACTTGAGAAATTTTTTAAATCGAATCATATTTTTTCTTGTCATATCTTTATAAAAATATATAAATAAAATCTTTATCATAAAAAATTTTCGTAATGGTACGAACATTTTTTTACGCACTATTTTTTAAAATCAACCAAAGCATCCACCAAGCATGTGCACTATTTGCCGTCTGAAAGACAACTGAATTAAAAGAGCATAACAAAGTTATGGGTGGAGCCAAAAAGCAATTGCTCTATGAAATGATCACCACTGATGTATATCTTTTTTTTGTATTTAACATCTTTCGTATTTTTGGACCTTATGACATTTTTAAAAATGACATAATGTCCATTTGCAAAGTGTCTTAATACCCACGGACATTATGTGCAAATAGCTATATTCTGTTTTGAGTAATGGATTATATCTATGCAGTGATTAATTAATATTTAACTATTGAAGAGTGCACAAAGTTTGGCGGAGGGCTCAAATAAGTATTACTGTCCATACTGCCGAGCAGCTGTTGAAGATACAATGCAATTTTTTACATAGAACTTACATTTGTATGTTACTAAATTTATATGAATAATAAACACTTTTTTGCAAATTGGGTAATTTTTATTTTTTTTGGGAAAAAATTAGTTTTTTGCTTTTTGGGTCATTTTTCATTTAATTTTTTTTGCCCTTTTTGGTTTTTTTTTTTTTTTGGCAAAATTTCATATTTAACTTTTTGGGTAATTTTTCATGTTCTTTGGGCGATTCTTCATTTGGGCGGTTTTTCATTTCTTTTTTTTTTTGCCATTTTTCTTTAGGCGATATTTCTTACAGCCGCTAAATTCCCAATTTTCATATGAGTAGGTGAGATGCAAAACTTGTTCGTTACAAAAATAAAAAAAACGAGATGACAATTGATTCTTAAAGTTCTTTTGAAGCCTAATGAGAAGGAATATACCCATCGACTTAATACATTTATATTTCGATGTTTTTTTATGACCTTAAATTGCTGTTAGTAGCAAAACTGGTTTGTTCCATTTAGCAGTCATTTTCAAAACTATCTCGTTACATGTTCTGTAGCAAAAGTCGCTTGTTCACTGGGTAATTTGTCAACATTAATATTGCAGTTTAAAATAACTTATAACAATAACAACTAAATACAAATTTTGTGTTTTAATATGCATCTACTAACAACAAACATATGTAAATACCGTTTGGCGCGACACGTATCAAAACTTTATGCAAAAAAGTGGATTTGTGCACCGAGATAAAACAAACACCGTTTGAAAAAATTTTTATAATAAGAACTTACTGATCCTTTACTTTTACACGATTAAGTTGAATATATTTTAACCCAATAACCTTGTAGTAAAATCAAATAGATTAAAATTTAAAAAGGATCCAATGAAATCTCTATTGTATACTACCACTTAAAGAATAAAAACTTGACAGACATTCAGGAAGTACAACTGTTTTGTGATGGCTGCTCAGGACAAAATAAAAATATCACTGTTTTAGGAATGCTGAGCAAATTTTTGTCTGAATCACGAAATTGCAAAAAAATTACAATAACTTATCCTGTAGTAGGGCACTCATTCATTCCACGCGATAGGGTGTTCGGGAGGATTGAAAAAAAATTTAAAAAAGATACGATAATAAAGCCTAGCGAATACTGGGACTTATTTAACGAATTCGTTACAGTTCGAAAAGTTGGGAGTGAAGTGCCTGTATATGATTGGAAAACTGATGTAGCTTCTATGTTGAAAGCACCAGGGCAACTACATTTCCAATTTAAATCCTCAAAGCGAACTATAATAATAGAAAAAACAGGGAAACGAATAATGACTCTTCAATGAGAAATGAATTACAGAATTAATTCTTGCCAGCCTAAACCATTCTTGAAACGAGGAAAAAAAAATTAAGGATATTAATCCAGAAGAACTTCCAATCAATGTGGAAATTAAGCCTGAAAAGAAAAAAGATGATGAAAAGCTGTTATCAAACCACTTTGGGGTAAATTGGAAAAATAATAAAGAATGTTGATCATGGTGTAGAAGAAAACAATGAGGAGTACGCTGAAGATGAATTACTATCTTTATAGGTTTAAAAATTGATAGTTGTTTCTTAAACTTTTTAAAATAAGCTTTTAAATAATTCACCATTTTGTCCATAATTTAAATAAGCTAATATAACTTTAAAAATATACTAAAGTTCAATAATGAATTTTTCTGGTGGGCTAAAGTGCGTTGCAAAACTAGTTCGATCCCATATGGATCGTAGCAAAACTAGTTTCTTTCGAAAATTCGTAGCAAAACTCGTTCGTTACAAAATTAAATCTATTATTTTTTTTATTTTAGTAAGTTTCAATTTTCAACTGTTGAGTTTTTAATCAAGAATGGCATAACACTTCAAAATCAAAAAAAAAAAAAATCAACTAATTTGGTCCAGTTATTCCGGCGCTATATGTTTTTTGCATTTTCCCAAAATTCGAAAAAGGTGTAACGAACGAGTTTTGCATCTTACCTACTCATATTTTATAAATACACTGAAATTTATTGTTGAGGGAAAGCTAGCTTCTAGCTTCTACGTCCTCTGTGTCCTCGCACAACCTACACCAGTCGGACGAGCTATGGCGCTGCGAAATATGGCCCCAGGAAATATGGCCCCAAAAAATAAATGAAAATTGACCCCAAATTTGGGGCTATTTTTCATAATGCAATATGGCCCCATTTTTTTAATGAAAAATTACCCCAAAAAAATGAAAAATAACCCTAAAAATAAAATGAAATATGACCCTAAATTTGGGGTTATTCTTCATTATGAAAAATCACCTCAAAATTTATAATGAATTTTAACCCCAAAAAAGAACACAAAGAAAGTGACATTAAACATTTTCGGTGGAGTTCATATGCCCAAAACTAAAAATCCCAAATTAAGAATCCCGATTTCAAAATCCGGATAATTATACAGTTTTGGTTTTAAAAACCGTACGATTGATAGCACGGTTGGGCTTTCGGTCATGTACAAGGATTTTTTTCTCTATGGTATAACGAACACTGGCTTTGCTTACTAAAGCTCTACGTTATAGCCGGCCTTCGGCCGGGCTCAAGGATTTCTTTCTCTATGGTATAACGAACACTGGCTTCGCTAACTAAAGCTTCTCTGTATAGACGGCCTTTGGCCGGGTGAAATGATTTTCTTCTCTTAGGTATAGCGAACACTGGCTTCGCTCACTAAAGCTTCACTACATAGCCGGCCTTCGGCCGGACGCAAGGATTTTCTTTTCTATGGTATAACGAACTCTTCTCGTAATAGCCGGCCTTTGGCCGGGCTCAAGGATTTTTTCCTCTATGGTATAACAAACACCGGCTTCGCTAACTAAAGCATCTCTGCATAACCGGCAAGGATTTTCTCTACTTTATTATAAGAATTCTGGTTTTTTATGTTATCCCTAGAAACTTTTACATAGAATTTTATAAAATTTGTGTAAAAATGTTTGGGGTGATTTTTCATTTCTTTAAACTTGCATTTTTATTAGTAGATGAAAAATAGCCCCAAAGTAAAAATTGTGATTTTATTTGGGGCCATTTTTCATTCCTTGATATTGGGGTCATTTTTCATTCCACTTAAAATGAAAAAACACCCTAACGAAAAAATGAAAAATAACCCCAAAAAAAACAAAAAAATTGCGCCAAAATTGCGTGTTGTTGTGTCTCATGTAAAATTTTGGGGCCGTTTTTCATTTTCCTTTTGGGGCCATATTTCCTGGGGTCATTTTGCGCACCGCCACGAGCTATATCTCACTCCAATCGCCATGCTGATACTGCGGAATTACCAAAAACCAAAATGTTGATGTTTATCGAGATTTTCGGGGTCAACAAACTCTCGATTTTGTACATTATGACCCCAAAATGTCCTGTAATTATGTACAATCAATCCATAACAACCACACAACCAAAGAAATTTTCCACTACTTTTTTAGTTTATAATTTAAATTAGCTAACCCTAACATTTTTATCCAAAAGTTTATTTCATAATTTTAGTAAAAGGTAATTATAAACGTTACGTATTTACAGGAAACAGTTGCAGTAGCTAAAAGTGGTTGCAAAATATCGTACACTTATAAAAAAAATCCGGTAAAATTCATTAAAAAAATTACTGGAATTTAATTAATAGTAAAAGCGGTTTAATTCATAGCCTCTACCACAAAATTAAAATAAATCCTGCAAAGCCCACATCAGATTAAAAATTTACGTGTGCAGAAAAAAGTGGCAAAATATGCACTTTTTATTGATTTATTAGTACCGACACACAAGCTGCCACTACTGAGAGCAGTAAAACAAAAATGAAAAAAATAGAAAAATAACAATTCAAACATTGACCTAAATTCAACAGATTTCCACTGATTGATTGCAACAAAATTAAAAATTTAGCAGGAAAAAAAATAATTGAACAAACCTTTATGCCAGATTTATTTGTTGTTACTTGTTCTTGGTGATGTAAAACAAATTTTTAATACAAATACAAGCGCATATGTATGTACAAATGAAATAACTAATATATGTTCAAATAGACACCCAGCATCACCTTGTAGCACTACTTATTGAACATCATATTCCTTAAAATTGAATAGTTTTTACTTTTAAAAAATATATTTTAACCGACAAAAATCAAACTACATAACAAAATAAATACGGAAAAACAATATTTTTTGGTAGTTTGTTTTTTGAATAACAAACATAAATGTTAGAAAATAAAATTATTCGTAAAATAACTATATTTGTAATCAATTTTAAAAGTACGGAAACGAATTTAATAACCCACATTCAGTTACTGTAATAATTTTATGAGTGTATAAGTCAATAAATTATAAATTAAAATTGTATCAAACAGAACCACCCAGGAAATCTTAAAAATGTATGTTACTTAAGCTTGTACATAACTATTTCTGTACTGTTCTTCTGCCGACGTTATTGCTTATATTCGGAAATTAATATGTGCATCCATACATTTCTTAATTCAGAAACAATTGCATTGCAAACAAAGAATATCAAAAAGATAATGCAAGGCAAATGTATTCGATCAAAGTTACTTCAAGGTTTTTGGAACACTGTCATATGTAATTTTCGAATTCTTCACTGGTAACACTGCATATGTCCAAATCGTTTTTAAAACGGTTTTACACAGAATGACTTTATAGTCCAGCACCCAAGTTCTGTAACTCTTGTGAGAACTTCTCGCATCGAAAAGATGTGAAACAAAATATTCCATTGATTCTAGACAAGTGAGTAAAAGTGTGTCTGTAACTCATGTCGAAAACTATCAAAAGCGATTACGTCGCTACGTTAAAAATGTCACAACATTGCACTCGAAGCCGATGTGACATTGCAAACGTTGAGAATGCCACTAACACATATCGTTGACGGCGGCCAAAATTAACGAAAATTTAACATTTTTAAACGACGGTGCCGAAAACACAACCGTCGGCTATACCAAATAATGTAAAGTGCGACTTTCATGTTTGTTTTTTGCAAACGAGCTTTAAAAACATTCGTATATTTTAAAAAATGTTAAAAGCAAAATAATTAAACAATAAAAAAATGTGCGAATGACAACATATTATTATTATTATTTGTATTTTGCATTTTTAATTGCTTTTTCGTGTTAAAATTTTTTCTCGCCCCATTTTTATTCGTGAGTTTTTTGACAGTTCAAAGCGGAAACTTTTCTCACAAAAATGTGACAGACACACTTTTTTTGTAATTTGGCGAGTAATTTTCTTACGTGACTGCTTGTACTCGCCAAAAAAAAGTTACACACACAGTTAAGTGAGAAAAACCGATGTTTGCTTCAATATATGGCATTTTTGTTTAATTTCACACATTTCAATCGAAAAGTTTCTCAACGCGAGAACAGGCACAGGCTAAGTTTTGATTCGACCTTATTAATTCTAGAGGTTGTTAACTTCAAGTGAAGTCTCTTGGTTTCTATATTTCGATAGTCATTAAGTTGACGAGAAGCCAATTGCGGGTTCACATTCGAACTTAGAAAAGCTGTATCATCCGCAAATGCGGAAATGGTCATTTTGTCGCATATGGGCATTTCCATTTTGATGTGTCGGGATATTTGTAACACAAAATGTAAAGAAGTCAAATTTGTAAAAAGAGTTTTTATATATACAAAGTAATGAAGTAGCACTGTATTTAGAAAAAAAATTTCAAGTGTTTTTATCAATAATAAAAACTGGGAATTAAGCACGAATAACAAAATCTTTTGAAATTAAAATTTTGTATTCTCAAAAATTTAAATTACTTTTTGATAATAAACAGGCAAGTGCACGGCCTAAAAAACACTTAATTGACAACATCTTTTGTAAGTTGTTGTTGTTTTTATTTTGTTTTTCTTAACCTACTTACAACTACAATTAATGTTGAGAGAATTTCAACTAACTGTAGTGGGGAATATAAGATGAGATAAACCCACTGTTTATTGTTGATGTGTTTTGTTTAAACTTTGATATTATTACAAGTAGAACTGTTGCTATAAGTCTTATACGTTTAACAGTTTTATTTGGTTTAATATCTTTAGTTTTTCTAAAATCTTTATGGATGAAGTTTCCTGATGATCTGGCCTAAGCAACCAATGAAATGCGCATAGGAATAGCTTATCCCATCAACAATAAATTTCAAGTGTTTTTATCAATAATAAAAACTGGGAATTAAGCACGAATAACAAAATCTTTTGAAAAAAAAATTACAGTAATCGACGCTAAGGATTTGCAGATATAAGCAAAAATCTGCGCTGGCGTGACGTTAAAGAAACGGAAGTGGATTTTGACTTGCATTACAAAACTGAATAAGACTGCGAATTGGGCAAGATGTTTTGTTTAAAACCTTTTTTAGTAAACTTTGGACTAATACAGATTTATTTTTCAAGCTATAAAATTTAAAAATCTTTGCTTGTTTTAAGGTAAATATGGGCATTTTCAGCGAAAAGTCTACTTTTTTTTTAATGTAACGCCAGATTACAAATAAGGTTGTATTTTCGGACCATGTTGCTCAATCGTTATCCAATTTGTTACTAAATGTAGAGCTAGTTGCTCTTTACACCAAGATATAAAAAAGTAAACTATACATATAAAATTTTTTGAGAAACAATTCAAAATACTTCTGGCGTTACGTTACAAAAAGTAGACTTTTCGCTGGAAATGTCCATATGGGAAAATCGGTGTTATATTTTAAATAGAGAGTAAGTCCAAGAACATTTCCCTGCCACATATTCTTTGTTTCGCAACCTACATAAACGGACCGACAAATAACTAGAAATTTGTGTCTTTATGGTGGCAGTTAAAAGCCTGAGCAAAATTAAAAAAACAATTCAAAGGATTTTCTTATCTCTACAGTCAAGCGGTTAACATGTTCGAAAGTCCCGTGGTCTTCACGGAAACGAAATTAGTTGACTGGGGGAATATGCCTGATATTTTAAAGAGGGGTAACTTTTAATTGAAGAACCTTTTCGAATATCTACAATAGACAAGGGAGAAAGCTTGAATCTTTACACAGCTTTGGAGTCATTTTATCTTAGAAATTAAACAATTTGTGTGGGATATTCCTTTTAAAAAGATCGCATTAAATAATAAACTTTCTTTATGTATGGCCACATTTATTACGTTCTTAATCAAGGATGGTGATATCGAGTCGTATCCTGCAGATTTTCTAGTATTCGTTTGTTTACTGATAACCATTTTTATATCTTGCGAACCAATATTAATATCTGTATTTGTAGAAGTGGTTGTGAATGTCTCACCCGGACTCAAATAATTTGCTTGGTTGTTCGCTTAAATCTTACGCAAACAACGTCAGCCTTCTCTGTAGCACTGCGTGCCAAGTTTCCATTAGATTTTCATAAAGGAGCTTCTGCCTCTACCGGTGGCTTAAAAGTTCTCAAAGCCTCCCAAAGGAAGACATTTTTGTATCTTGTATTTGTAAGAATTGCAATATATTTTTTATTTATGCGATCCTCTTCTATGTGAAGCGCTTTTCTTAGTTTTTTTTTAACAACGGCTAAACAACACCAGTATATTCAAAGGTAAGTAGCACATTTTTAGAATAGAGAGAAAACTTTTTCAAAAATGAATTTACAACTTTTTGAACTTCTGGGTACATTAAAATACACACAAATTGGTTAATACAATTGAAGAGTAAATTTTTTGTTACAGGACTATTTGGAAAACGATGTTTTCTCATATTTCTAAATATTAGCAGGACATTTTACTGTTTCAGTGCTGCCAGAGGTAGAAAAACCTTCGCTTGTAGGATTTTCTTCTCTCAAAAAGTTGTGTAGGGCCAATCAGACAGACTTTTAAAATTTTTTAAATTGTCGGTAAATTTTTAAAAGAGCACTTTTTACCAATTTTTTATTTTATTTTATTTCGTGTCTGTGTCTTAAATTTTCTTCCAAAAGTGCAAAAAACTTTTGCAAAACTATAAATATGATTTACAAAAATTTGTATTTTTAACGCAAAAAAAATTTCGAAATTTAAATAGAAAAAAAACTTTGTTGACGTGAAGTGATAAATTGATTTTTTTATAAGCTGCAAAGGTAGTTTTAAAAAATCCCTGGCAACACTGCCCTGTATATACGCTTTCATTTATTATCACAGTTTAAAACAATTGTTTATTTTTTGCCACAAAATTTCCAAAAATAACATGAATTTTTAAATACAAGTTTACCATGTTGTTTTACATGTATTAGCAAAATTATAATTTCTGTTGCATAATTTCTAAATTATTTGGTTATTAATGGCATTTTATGCAGAAGTTTAAATAGATTTTCCAAATAATCAACAGCATAAATTTAATTGCTTTCGAAAACCTTTTAAAATTTAGTTGGAATTGAATGGTTTTATTTTAAATAAATAAATTTTATCTTTAAATTAAAATGATTGTTTGTATAAACATATTAAATTCAAAAATGAATTATGCAACAACTATCCAAACAAAATGCGTTCTATAAGAACTTTATTTACAATGAATGTTTATAATCCATAAAGATTATAGAGCATTTAAGGCAAAGTCTACGCTGTCAAGCTGGTGGGGTTAAACTTTTTATTTGTGTTTCCCAAAAAGTTTTTCTTCTGGCGCAAAATAAAGGCGAAGATGCGTTACAAAATACGAACCATTTTAAAAATCTTTGAAAATTTTTTTGGTTTTTCGTTAAAAAAAAAGAACAATTGTAGTGATACTGTAGACAAACGTTATATTTAAATGTTCTTTAATGATAATTTTTGTATATTGATGAAGAAATGAATAATCAAAACATTTTAGCGACGACCCACATTGGTTCAAGAGCTTCCTTAATTCATTTTTTTCATGTTTTTGGTATTTTGTTGTCAGATATCTGAATGTTTTTATTCCGAAATATAAGACTGATATATTTATTATTTGTTTGGACAGACAAAGGTTTCCGGATGAGCTGGCCTAACCATTGAAATGCGCATAGAAGCTAGATTTCCTTCAACAATAAATTTCAGTGTATTTATCAGATATGAAAACTTGGGAATTTACCACGTCATACGGAAATCGTATTAAAAATAAATTTTGTATTCCCGAAAATAACTTTGATAATATAATTGCATGTGCCCGTGCATAAAACTGAATCGACAAATTAGTTTTTTTTTTTTTTTTGTTGTTTTCTTATGAAGACAATAGAATGAAGCACTTACAACTACAATTCGAGTCGGAAAGAACCCAACCAACTGAAGGGGGATGTAAGAAAAGATAAACTCACTGTTTATTGTTGGTGTTTTGTTTAAGCTTTGATATTGTTACAAGTAAGACTTATGGCCATTTTCTCATTAGGCGATTATCTTTTTTCCCAACGAAAAACTGCACATTAAAGAAATTTGGTTTTCTCAATGTCTCATTTGCTTCGCTTTAATCGCAAAGCTAACCGGCACTCATCTGCCAATTATTTATTTTCCTTTTATTTGCCGTACAGATAAATTCAATCAGCTGACTCCCATCTTTTACATGTATTTTGAGTGGCGTTGCCAGCTGAAAACATTGTTTTTTGTCGGTATATTGAGAAACCCAAAATCGTTAACGGACAGTTTATCGGTCCAATAAATTTATGTTGACATTAAGTAACAGACAGTTTGTCGATACAATGAGAAAATGGCCATTAGAGTGTTTATAATTCTTATTCGCTTTAAGCGGCACATACACTTGCAATAAAATTTTTCAATTTTACGTATTGAACAATTATATCGTCAATGTGTATGTGATATTCGTAGGTGGCATAATATATTGGCAACAATCAAAATACTTTGGATTTTTATTGCACAACGAAAAGAAAGTGAAATGTGTTGGCAACATTGTACAATGCTGCTTATGTTATTCCTTTAGGTTATGTTTACCTTTTTATTGAATGAATGAAACCATTATTCTATTTATTGCATGATATATGGCAAAATGGAAATAATATGGCGAATATCATATACAATAATATTGCAAGTGTATATGCCGCTTTAGGGTTTTATTTGTTTAATATTTTTGGCTTTTCTAAAGTCTTTGGAAAGTGTTTCCTGATGAGTAGGCCTAAGCAACCAGTGAAATGCGCATAGAAGCTAGATTTCCTTCAACAATAAATTTCAGTGTATTTATGAAATATGAAAAATTGGGAATTTAACACGTCATACGGAAATCGAATTAAAAATAAATTTTGTATTCCCGAAAATAACTTTGAAGACACGCTCAAAGTTCATATTTGTTCGTTTGTTTAATGTATGTTAAATCTTTTGGTACAATCACAGTAAACTTACCTTTTGACTTTTTTGTATATTTTCGTAAATAGCAATTGTTAAAGATGAGATTTGCATTAAAAAAAGTTGGAAAAAGTGCCATATAAATAAGTTCGTAGAACAAAATATAAACAACATCAAAATTTCAATGTTCATCAACTTCAGTGGACTGCATCTATTTAGCGCTGTTTAACAAAAGATATCAAAAAATTACAGCTTGAAGTCTCAGCTAAAAGTTATAAAAATCAGCTGCTCCTACCAGCTCCTTTCCAAAAAAAACAGTAAAAACTTTAAAATGATAAAGTAACAAAACATGAATTTTCGTTCATGGCTGGTACTTCATGCCTGTAACTGTGCATAAGATTCTGGTGCATTATAGCAAAATTATAGCAGAAGCCATTCTACCAATAGGTATGTCTCCATCTCCATAAGGGCCTTTATTCACTGATTTTATTTTTATTTTTTACATTTTAATTGATTATTTATATCAGGTATGCTGTCCGAGGAAACCCAGGAAGCAAGGAATAAAGACTATAGAGCCTATAGATTACATCATTCCCAAAGAATTGGACGTGTACCCACTAACGAAGACTTAATGCATAATCTTTTATTGTCTTCAGACCCATTTATAAATAGATTTCGCTCAAAGCTGCAACCAAAAAAATTGGAGTCCGATAACGATGTTAAAAAGATATTAAAAGACTATGCTTAAATTACGTGGGAGGTGGGCGTAAAAGTGGGCAGAACAGGTATATGTTTTCAGGAGTCCATTCTACAATTATAATATTTTTTGTGAAAATTGAGTTGATGCATTAAAAATCAAGTTATGCCACTTCTTCAATACAAGTTGAATGGGAATTGGGCGTAAAAGTGGGCGGATATTTTTCAAATTTCACACAAATGATTATGATTATGCTCTGTGCCAAAAAACAATGCCGTAGGTCAAAATTTAATTTTTACTTTGTAATAGGGTAGCCAGATTTTAAATTCGGAAAAACAGTACATTGAACACAAAAAAACAGTACAATCAAGAAAAAAACAGTACATTTTTTTGACGAAAAAAATTACTCCATTTGCGTTTAAAAAGCAAACACCACAAACGAAGCATTTGGCCAGGCAAACCATAACATTGCTGTAAGCCATATAAGAAAGGAGAAAAGCCGAACTTAGCTTGAAACAATTAACTCATTGATTGTGATACATAGTACGATTTTCTTTAAACATATTCGTATTTAAAGCAATTTTCACCACACACATAGTTGCCCAATTTATATAGAATTTGAGAAAATTTTTGTTTCCTAAATTAATTTTCCAATTTCAAAATATTTTTTTATTATTTACGGCCAATTTTACCAAGTTCGGCTAAAATTAACTATTACTAAAACCATAGATTTTTTGACATTTATAATGCTAGTTAATTATACCTGAACTTGGTGAAATTTGTCATTAATCTATAACAAAATCTGAAAGTATTAAAATAGTACATACAAGTTTCAATAAAATTTAAAACAAACATTTTTGTCTGTAAAACAATCAAGTGCAATTGAAAACGATGAATATTTGCAATAAAATTTTTGTAAAAATTTATTTATCTTTTTCTTATTTCAGTAGTTTAGGTAAAGAAAAGTGGTCCTCAAAGGTATTAGGTATTTTAATAAATTTTGAACACGGAGAATTGTCCAAATTTGTTCGTTTTCAATTTCACGTGAGTTCCATATCAAGAACATGGCCGAAAATTAAAAAAGTTCTAAAAATTTAATATAATTGTGTTGGAATAAGTATGTATTTATTTATGCCTGTATTCATAAAAAATTTTTAAATTTAATAAAGGTTTAAAAAACTAATTTACTATGAAAATGATCCTTAATAAACGTTTGTTAAATTTAATAATCGTTTATGAATTCGAGGGTTAGTATTTAAAATTTTTTTTTTATTTTGTTTTTCTCAGGTGTGGAAAGGGAAATAAGTACTATTGGAAGAGGTAGCCATAAAATCATACATATGTAGTACATATGTCTTAAAAACAACAACATTTTTTTTTTAAAGTTAAAAAATTAACCTTGAATATTTGTTTCGCATTAAATTATGAGTCAATAAACTTTTCGTTAGGGTAAAAAAAAAAAAAAATAAAAAAAAAAAAAATGCAATTAACAATATTATTATTTAAATGGATTTATTTAATTAGTCTGTAGACTACTTTCAAAGTGCACAAACATTTATTAAAAATAAAAAGTATATTCTATAACATGGCATCGTTCAATTGCAAATTCTGTAAATCGGTTTTCGAGGAAAAGGACATGCTCGACACTCATGAAGTCCTTCACTGCCGTGAATGCTTCAAATGGTTCTCAAAAGTAAATCATCTGAGGGAGCATGAAAAGTCGCATGCTACTACATCGCTTAGATGTAATAGTGGAGAACAGGTTATTGAAATGTCCAATTTAAAAAACCTTAAATGTGTGAAAAGGGCATTTAAGGATAGAATCGTCACATACATTTATGAAAATCAAAAAGAAGAGATTCTACATCCACAAGAGTTTTTCAATGGAGTTTGTTTGGATCTTTTAAAAATTCTTAATGGAAGCCTAAAACAACACGTTACTATAAAGTATAATCTAGAGCTGGAATGTGAATACATACAAATAAAAAATGAGGATATATACATTCGCTCTATTACTCATAGATCTAAAATGCAATTCCTGACTTTAAGCGACAACGTGGAGGACTCCCTCAAAAATCATTTTTTTAATATATGTACAAAAATGTCCGAATTTCAGGAGAGGGACAGTGGATGGTCTCTACTAAAAATAAAAATACTGGAAATAAATATAAATAAATCATCGTTTATTAAAGGTTCCAAATATATTCCAACACCACAGTGGATAAGAAAAAAACAGGGTGTTTTTAATTTCCAAAACGATGATGACTACTGCTTTAAATGGAGTATTATTGCTTCATTTTTAGGCAATAATCAAAATTTATTGAAAGATATAAGTATATTTGAAGAAAAGTTTCAAATAGGAGATAATCTTATAAATTTTGAAAGATTGGAGTTCCCTCTTAAGTTAAAGGATATTAAGATATTCGAAGAAATGAATTCAGATATAAGTGTTAATGTATTTGGTTGTGAGGGAAGTCAAATTGTGGGACCATATTACCTTACTAGTGAAGTGAAAGACCATCATATAAATCTACTTCTTTTAACGGCTGAAGAATGGTCCCATTATGTGTTAATAACAGATATTTCAAGGTAACAAACGTAAATTACAAAATTTTAATTCCAAAATATTAATTTTGTTTTATTTTTTTTTTTTTTTTTTTAGGCTAATAAGAAGTAGCTTAACTTCTCATAAGGGACGGGTATATCTTTGTAACGCATGTCTTCAATACTCTTCAAGTGCCAAAATTATGAAAGATCATGAAGAAGGTTGTAAGAAAGTCGTTTCAAAAATGCCGAAGCCGGAAGACTGTGTGTTACGCTTTAAAAACTACCAGAAACAATTAGATGTACCATTCGTCATATATGCAGATTTTGAGGCTTACTTAGAAAAAATTGATGGGAGTGATGAACATGGAAACATTCAAAAACACATAGCTTGTGCATTTAGCTATTATATTAAGTGTAGTTTTGATAATAATTTAGATAGATTTAACATTTATTTTGGTGAAGATGCTCCCTACGTATTTATTGAAAATTTAATTAAGGACACTAAAGAAATTTTTACGAACTCCTTATCTACCCATCAAACCATGACAGCACTTACTAATGTTGAGATAACTTCATATAATCTTGCAACAAATTGCCACATATGTGAAAAAATCTTAGGAAGTGACAAAGTAAAGGATCACTGTCATTTGACTGGAAAATACAGAGGAGCGGCGCATAACTCTTGTAATCTTCTGTACCAAATTCCTAAGTTTATACCGGTATTTTTTCATAATTTTTCTTCCTATGATTGCCACTTATTTGTAAAAGAATTATCAAAATTTGAGGGTGATATAAAAGTAATTCCTCTCAACAAGGAATTATATATATCATTATCAAAATTTATACCAATGCAAAATAATAAGAGCTTTGAAATTCGATTTTTAGATTCTTTTCGATTTATGGCGTCTAGTTTAGAATCTCTTGCCAACAATTTAAATGACAATGATTTTCAAACTCTCAAAAAAGTTTATCAACAGAAAAATGAATTTGATTTAATAAGAAGAAAGGGAGTATTTCCTTACTCTTACATTGATTCAATGGAACGCTTTTATGAATCAAATCTTCCCACTAAAGACAATTTTTACAATATTTTAAATAATACTAATTGCACTAATGAAGACTATGAACATGCTCAAGATGTTTGGAGAACTTTTAAATGCACTGACTTATTAGATTACGCCAAATTATATTTAAAAACAGATGTTCTTTTGTTAACAGACATTTTTCAAAATTTTCGACACATTTGTAAATCTATTTATAAACTTGACCCATGCCAATATTATACTGCCCCAGGACTATCATGGGATGCTATGCTAAGAACAACTAAAATAGAGTTAGAACTGCTAAGTGATGTCAATATGTACAATTTTATACAAGATGGAATTAGGGGAGGCTTAGTTCAATGCTCAAAGAGATATTCTAAAGCAAATAACAAATATTTGGAAGACTTTGACAGTAGTAAGCCTTCAGAGTATTTAATGTACCTCGACGCAAATAACTTGTATGGATGGGCAATGTCAGAATATCTTCCCCATGGAGAATTCGAATGGAATTATGAAGAAGGCATTTTAAATAATTTGGATGTTGCTAATATATCAGATACATCTGAAATTGGTTATTTTTTGGAGGTAGATTTAGAATACCCCGAATACTTACATGAAACGCATAATGATTTACCATTTTGTCCAGAAAATAAAATTATTGGTGAATCCAAATATAGAAAGCTAATTGCAGACTTGACATCAAAAACAAAATATAAAATTCATTATAGGGTTCTTAAACAGTGTTTGAAAAATGGACTGAAATTAAAAAAAATTCATAGAGCGTTAAAGTTTAAACAATCTCCATGGCTAAAAAAGTATATAGATTTAAACACACATCATAGAACATTAGCAAAAAATTCATTTGAAAAAGATTTCTTCAAACTTCTTAACAATGCTGTTTATGGAAAAACTATGGAAAACGTTCTTAATCGTACAGATGTTAAAATAGTAAGTGATTGGGAAACTACAAATCGTAATCATTTAGGAGCAAGAGCACTAATTTCTAAGCCAAATTTCTCGAGTATTACACAATTTTCCAATAATATGTTTGCAATTCAATTAAAACTTATGCAAATAACTTACAACAAACCAATTTATTTAGGCTTTGCTGTGCTAGAACTGTCTAAATGGAAAATGTACGATTTTCATTATCAATACATGAAGCCAAAGTTTCAATCCAATTTAGCTTTAAATTATATGGATACAGATTCATTTATCTACACAATAAAAACAGACGATTTTTATGCTGATATTCATGATGACATTGCTTCAAGGTTTGACACATCTGAATATCATCCTAATAATATTTTTAACCTGCCATTATTAAATAAAAAAGTTTTAGGTATGATGAAGGATGAAAATAGTGGAAAAATTATGAAAGAGTTTGTTGGGCTTCGATCAAAAATGTATTCATTTAAAACAGTCGGTATGAATGAAATAAAAAAGTCTAAAGGTGTCAAAAAATCGTGCATAAAAAACCTTTCAATGGCAGACTATAAAAAATCATTGTTTGAAAAAGTAATTATTTCTGATACAATGAATACATTTAGATCTAAGCTTCATCAGCTGTATACTCAAAAATTACACAAGGTTGTCTTGAGTTATGCGGATGACAAAAGAATTATCGCTTCAGACCAAATAAATACTTATGCACGAGGACATTTCAGACTTCAATCTAACTTTGACAACTTTTGTACAGAAATAGACAATTTTTTAAATGACTCATCTGACGATGAATATTTAATGAACATAGATATTTAAATTAATATTTAATAATTATGATATAATAAAAAAAAAAAAAATGTACAAAAATTTAAGATACATAAAAAAAAAAAAATAAATAAAACAATATACATATATTAATAAATACACTTTTATTAAAAAAATTTTTTTTTTTTGATTTTATTTCTAAAATAAGTTTTTAAATATTTTGCCATAATACATTTTCAGTATCGTAATCTAATTTTTTTCGATTTCTTGTTACACGAGGAGAGTATTGGTAAGGTAAAGTTGATTGTTTCATATTTGAGTAATTATCATTTTTTGATAATATTCTTATTTTTGGGGTTCTTTTTTCCGAAAAACTTTTAAGACGCTTAGCTACGGAAGATGCAGAAGAAGGATTAAATTTTTGTATTGTTGTATCCATATCGTTTTGATCATCATTATTTGTATAAATTTCCTCAGGCAAATTCAAATCTGTTTGCAGTGCTATACTACTCGATTCAGGTGTTATAGTTTGAGTTTCAATATGCTTCTTATACACCTTTTTAGTTTGAGTTTCATTATCGCGCAAATTATTTAATGCTGATATTTTAATCTGGTTAGATGTTCGTTGGGATCCAATTAGATATTTAGCTAGTTCTTGTTTAATATAATACCATTTGTTAATATCTTTTAGAGAATGTGAACCATATATTGGTAAGAGTTTCCGATGCAAAAAATCTGAATCAGAATATTTAACTTTAAATTTTTCGTAAGTTGATGGATGAAGAACTATAAGTTTTGATAAATTATTTGACATTTTCTAAAATTTTTCCAATGACTCCACTTAATATCGATGAAATAATAATGGGTAAAAATCCTCCCTTTTGAATAAGATGTTTCCTCTTTTGACGCATAGAGGTTTGTGATGAGCAAACTTTCCTCAAAGTATTTTTATATGGTTTTAGTTTTTTAAACACAGTTTTGTTTATTTTATGATTTCTGTTTATAATATTTAAAATAATTTCATTTAAAGTTTTTATAACAACATTGTCAACATTTTTCAAAATTGCATTTCGTAGTTTGTGATCCGCTTTTTTAAGAACATAGAGAATATGTTTGTTCTCCTTCAGTAACTTTAGATTTGAGGTCATTGCTTATATTTGCAAATATATAGTAATCTGTATTAAAAATATTAGATCTAAATCTAAAAGCGTTAGGTATATCTTGAGTAAGATCAACAATTAAATAACCATGAGCCTGTTGTGTACAATGATTATATACATCTACTAATGATTTTGAGTTTTCTGGATATACTTGACGAGCTAAATGTTGAAATTGTGTCTTATCTCTTGGGTTTTTAAACATAACTATATATTTGGAGTTTAATGAAATGTCTCTCGAATAAGCCCCTTTATGAAAAATATTTTGTGTAACTAAAATTACACTTAAATTTCTATGATGAGATCCTTTTGTAAACAGTTCACAAACTTTCTTATTTGATGTTTCAAGCATTAAATCATCCAATATTATCAAAGTAGATTCTTCGTCATTCGTATTAAAAGTCTCTGGAATTCCTCTGACAAACTCTACATTTTCTATATTGGAAAGTGAATTTTTTTCAGAATAACACCATATGATTCGGTCTATATCTTTAGATATTATATTTTGATTTTTTATAATATTTTTAATAAAAGTAGATTTCCCACAGCCTGAGGGACCACAAACCATCATTGTAAATGGATATATAAACTGATGAAACATGTTTGCACTCTTAAAAACCATTTGTTAATGAATTAAAAAGGAAGAATATTTTTATTAATATGAGTAAAAAAAATCTTATTGACGAAATTCATAGTCAAGCTAGAAAAAACTTTAAGCGACGTAAGTTTATTCAAAAGGGAATTTTAGATACTTGGCAAATAGATTTGGTAGAGATGATGCCATATGTTAAATTTAATAAAGGTTTCAAGTATATGCTTACTGTAATAGATGTTTTCTCAAAGTATGCCTACGCTTTGGCATTAAAAACTAAAACAGGATTTGAGGTTTCAAAATCATTTAAAAGAATTATAAAGTTAAACAGTAACAAAGCTCCTAAAAACGTGCATTCAGACCAAGGAAAAGAATTTTACAACACACATTTCAAAACTTTAATGAAAGAGCTAAACATTAATCATTATCATACATATTCAAATTTAAAAGCTTCAATAGTTGAACGATTTAATAGGACTTTAAAAAATAAAATGTGGAAACAATTTAGTATGCAAGGAAATTATAACTGGATAGATACAGTTGAAAGAATATAACTCATCTTATCACAGAAGTATAAAGATGAAACCTAGTTCAGTTAATAAGCGAAATGAAAAAAAACTTCTAAGAACTGTATATAATAATTTAAAAGTTTTTAAAAATGGAAAATTCAATATTAACGATTTTGTTCGCATAAGCAAATATAAAAATGTTTTTGAAAAGGGATATACACCAAATTGGTCTACAGAAGTTTTTAAAGTAAATAAAATTAATGCAACAAACCCTGTCACATACCAGCTAAAAGATTTTAATGGAAATGTAATTAAAGGTGGATTTTATCAAGAGGAGTTATTAAAAACTAAAGTTCCTAACATCTTTTTAGTTGAAAAAGTCTTAAAACGTAGAGGCGAAAAACTATTTGTAAAATGGTTGGGTTTCGGAAAAGAATATAATTCATGGATTAATCAAACAGATTTTAGTTAATAAACTAAATTTTTCATATATGTATAACACACAACTTATAATATTTAACATTTCTAAGTAATATGGCATCAAGCACAGAGGAAAATAGTATTTATGTTACTTTATTAAGTAACGATTCAGTAAATTTATATAAAAACACTTCAAGTACTTTCACAAATTTATTAAAGCAATCTCTTAGCATGAGTGACCAGTGGGAAGTCGGATTATCAGATATATCCTTCTCGATAGAGAATAAACAACTAAATATGAATCAAAATATACTTAAACGTAAAAAACGCAACATTTCAAATTTAAATAATCAATCTGTAAAAACATTGAAAATTGACTCTAATAATGAATATGATGAAATTAAAGCAAAATTTAAAGAACTAATGGAAACATCCGACGAGCTAAAACTAAAAAATATTAATAAAACTTCAAAACTTGTTAATACATTAAACATTGTTAAACCCCAATCTAATATATCTATAAGAGAAAACGATACTCGTAACGTAGATATAAAAAGTTCAAACATAGAACAAAATGTTCAAAAAACTAGTCCTGAATCTACAACAACTGATGAAAAAGATCCCATATTATCGTCATCAAATTATATATTCGAAAAATCTTTGAACAAATTCTCTGACAACATAAATAAGTTTATCAATAAATTTGAATCGTCTGATATAAGTGAAAACATATTTATTTATACTGATATAATAAAACCTCGGAATGTTGGTAGTAAAAAAATTAAATGTTTAAAAATATTTTCAGTAGCAACATTAAAGAACTATATTCATTTCAATAGAATTGAATATTTTCCTCTTGAAGCCTATAATATAAATGATATTTCCATAATGATTCGAAATGATGAAGGAGAAGAGATAAGCTTTAATAAATTAGTTCCCGTCTATTGTACTCTACACTTTAAAAAAAAGTGTATATAAAATAGGTGTGTAACCAAACAATATTAATCATTTTTATTACAACCATGGATACGATTTATACAAGTTATTATAATAATCAGTCTGGAGAAAATATACAAAATATTGGTGAAATAGATCACGCACCAAGAATTTTACAATACGGTCGTGGTATTGGATCCATATTTTCGGCTGTATTTTCACATTTAAAACCCTTATTTAAAACGGGGATGAATATATTAAAGAATAAATCATTAGATATTGGAAAGGAAATTTTAGAAGAAATTGGAACAAAGCCAATAAAAGAAATCTTACTAAACAAAGGAAAAAAGGTCATACAAAATATAAAAGAAGCTACTATTGATAAAATGAAAACAATGCAGAAAGGTAAAGGTCGACGTATAAAACTTAAACGTTTAAAGCAAAAGCAACAGATTAAATCAAAACGTTGTAGAGGAAAGAACTTTAAGGATATTTTTGGAAATTGGAAATGTCAGGATTTATAGAATGTATGAAGAGTGAGTTGGATTTATTTGAATCTCCTCCAATTCAAACCAGCGTTGTTAAAACCGAAGAAATAAGCTACAATCCAATTGCCTCACTAGATAATTCGAGCACAATTGAATTTGTATCACTAGGCAATGGTGAAACATATCGAGATCTGAACAGTATTTATCTTCGACTAGTAATTGAATTAAAAGGAAACGGAGGAGTAGTTAATAACTTACTGCATTCCTTGTTTAGAAATTGTATTGTTCACCTTAACAATAAAAATGTATCACAACCTGACAATAACTATCACTATAGGGCTTATATTGAAAAATTGTTAAATTATGGAAATGATGCCAGATCTACACATCTTGAATCATGTGGCTGGGCTATTGATACAAATAAAATAAATTCATTAGTTGATAAAGAAAATCCTGGTTTAGACAAGAGAAAAAAACTATTTAAGGATGGGAAGAGAGTAGAGCTTTTTGGAAAACTTCATGTTGATGTATTTAACCAACAAAAATACTTGCTTAATAATGTTGATCTAAAGGTAACTTTAAATTTGGAAAAACCGGAATTTTACATTTTAGAAGGTGGCGATAAAAATGAATCCTATATTAAAATACATGAAGCTAATTTATATATAAACCACCTTACTATTAATCATAATATTCTAATGGCTCATCATAATGTATTACAATCAAGAAATGCTATTTATCCTTATAAAAGAGTGGAAATAAAAACGTTTACAGTACACCCTGGAAATCACTCATTAACTTTAGATAACGTTATACTTGGACAGTTACCAAATTTTTTAATTTTTGGAATGGTGTCTAATAAAGCATATACTGGAGAGAAAAAAGAAAATCCATTTAATTTTCAACATTTTAATTTACAAAGATTTAATTTGGTTGTTAATGGAGTACAATTTCCTGCACAACCAATTGAACTTAACTACAATAACGGAGGAATAATAAGTACTCGTGGTTATCAAACACTATTTAAAGGAACTGGAATTCATCATTTCGATAAAGGTCATCAAATAACTAAAGAACTTTTTGATAACGGATATTTTTTACTTGCTTTCGACTTGACACCAGATCATAATAATAATTCTAATTGTGGTAATTTAATAAACCAGGGAACTATTCGTATTGAAGGGCGTTTTGGCAAACCAATTATTGAAGCAATAACGTGCTTAGTATATTGTGAATTTGATAGTGTTATAGAAATTGACAAAACGCGTAATATTATTCAAACACTATGAATTCAATCAATATTAAAAATACTTTAAACTCCAATAATATAACCAAATATAAATTTAAAGGTGTATTTGCATGTAATAAATTACCAACACAACCAGTTTCAAAACCATCATTTTACGTTGCTAACACTGATCCATCACATATGCCTGGACAGCATTGGGTTGCTTTTTATTTTCCTACAAACAAACCTGCCGAGTACTTTTGTTCTGCTGGTCAATCTCCCAATAAGTCTTTTAGGTTATTTTTAAATAAAAATTGTAAAACTTTTACTTATAATAGTCTTCGAATTCAGAGTGAAACTTCAATTTTATGTGGTGTTTATTGTTGTGTATTTATTTATTTAAGATGTAAAAACATAAGTTTTAATAAAATTTTAAAATTGTTTAATTATTTCAATTTAAATTATAATGATATTTTAGTTTTAAGTTTATTTAAGTATATATTTAAGAATTTTTAAAAAATATAATAAAAAAATATAATAAAAATATAGTTATTGTTTTTCTTCCACGATTCTTGTCGCCTCTAAAAGGATTTCATCCATACCATCGTACAGGTGCCATATCGGTATTGATATTAAAACATCGTCCTGCCCGTCATAAAGCGCAAGGAATATTTTTAAATCTATTGGCGGTAATATAAGCACTTCTGTTATATTAATTCTGTCTGTTCTGTTTTTTTGGTTAATTTGATTTGTTTGGTTATTCATTGTGGCTTTTCTAATAGATAGTTGCCAAATAAGAGATTTGTTTCTTTTTAATCATAAGTTTTTAATTTTTTTTTTTTTTTTTACTAATAAAAGTTCATTAACTCATAATTTAAAATGAAACAAACATTCAAGGTTAATTCTTAAACATAAAAAAAAATGCTACGATGGCATTTTTTCACAAATGAGAACTTTATTAGCTCATAATTTAATTTTTTACCATAACGAGAAGTTTATTGGCTTATATTTTAATGTGAAGCACACATTCAAGGTTAATTTTTAAACTTTAAAAATGCATACGATTGCACTTTTTACCCTAACGAAAAGTTAATTGGCTCATAATTTAATGTGAAGCAAATATTCAAGGTTAATTTTTAAACTTTAATTAAAGTTTATTGACTTTTAATGTCCACAATAACAATTGTGTATTTATTTGTGCACAGAATGTTCTAAAAGTTCAATAACCATAGATCAGTTTTTAAAATATGCTTTGAAAAACATTAAATATATATACCAAAATAAAAACAAAAAAAAGTGCATAAGTAAATAAATATATGTTTTACGAGGTATTTTCAAAAGATTTTTAAACTGTTTTATTTAATTAAAAATGGAAAGTGTAAAATTAACTTGTGAATTTTGTGAGCACATAACTTTTGCAAACAAATTTAATAAGAAAAGGCACTTTATGCGCCTGCATAATTTCAGTGTTAAGAAGTCCAAATTTTATAAAAGTCCTTCAGCTATCAAGGAAAAAAGGCTGGAGGATGTTAGTGAAGAGACTCCTGCCTACATCAGAGAATTTATGGAGGAGGAGGATGACTTCTTTTTATCGGAATTAAAGGAGGATGACGATTTAATAAGGGAATTCATGGAGGAGGATGACATATTTTTATCAGAAATAAAGGAGGAGGACTTTAAATTTTAAATTTTTTAAATGTAAAGTTATTTTTTAATAAAACTAATAAAAATGAAAAAAAAATTTTTGTTTTTTGTTTTATTATATTTTCTTTATTGTAAGGATTTTTTTTTTTCAGAGTTTAGGTATAATTTAAATCGAATATTGCAGGTCCATTTGGTAATTGACGTCCCTTGTAAATAATTGTCCAAACTTTATCATTCATTTGAGTTAAGTATGGATCCTCCTTGTTTAAAAATTTCATCATTCTATTGGGGAGATAAAACCATTTATTGTCATCTAAATTGGCAATGACTTTTAGACCATATTGTGTTTCTTTCCATTCAAAATTCACAATTTTCAAAGATTGGTTTAAAGGTATATCATCTATTCTAATATACTCAGGCTTAATACCTTGGGCAATATTCACAATTTTTTTATACATCTGAAAACAAACAAGAACAAAAATAATAAATAATTTAATATACCTTTATTATGTACGAAATGCTTACCATTTTTATTAAGTTTCCTTTAAAGTGGCAATTAGAATAATGATGTGGAATATACTCCCTAAGCCTTTTTATATTTATGGCAAACTTTCAAATTGAGTTAAATCTTATTTTAAAATACTCAAACAATTTTATTCATGCATATTTTTTAAATTTCTCTTCATTGATGAAAATATAAGGTGATCAACTTAATATTCTCTCTTTTTTATTGAAAAATACTCAAACAAAAAATTCTTAATTTTGTTTATATTCAAAATTCCTCCTTATGGAAAATACATCGGGAGCAAAAACAGGCAGAATTTTTGCTGCTTTGAATGAAAAAAAAAGCAAAATGCTCCCTCTGTGGTATATGGGAAAAAACGAATGGGGAAGCAGAATTTTTGCTGCTTTCAATGAAAAGCAAAATGCTCCCTCTGTGGTATATGGGGAAAAAACGAATGGGGAGGCAGCATTTTTGCTGCCTCCCCATTTCCCTACTACTTTGTGGTTTAAAAAAAATCGAACGGACTTAAATGTTCTCATCTCTTGTTAAGGTGGATAAAAAATTTTAGTGTTCAAAAGATAACAAACAGGGACGCGTTATTAGTTGTTATTAGTTAGTTGTTTTTTAATGATTTTCTACACAAACATTGTTAGCGGAGCAATATTAACCCTGAAGGAAATCTGGGTGCAAGTGTCTCCAAGTCAACAGTTTTGTCGACTATATTGGTGAAATTGTCAACGAAGTGTCTACACTACACATTTGGCTCATCAATAACAACTTAGAAGTACAATTCCTATAAAAATTAAAGAAATAATAAAAAAGATTGTTATGATTTCGTATTCTTACAAAATGTACTAGCGATTCTCTAGTTCCAATGTCTATTTCTTGAGATAATTGGGTCACCAAACGCTTGGTTCAACAAAGTGATGATTTTATGAGCTGTATGGCAAATTGCCATAATGGGCTGTATGGCAAATGCAAATAATTTTGAATAACATGAAAAATAAAAAAAATTACGAATCTGTTGCATGTAGCGTCCGCCATTCACGTTAATGTTTGAATCGGCTTTGGATTTAAAGACAAATGAGCCGATGACGACTTCGGCATATAAATCGCCCCGAACAGGTAGTTTTTCGGAATATAATGGAGTCTCATGAGGATTATGCTCTCTCCAAAAATGACAATTCTGCTTTTCTACATAACCGTTAAGCCAGAACTGAGTCTCATCGCTAACTAATTTAAAGTTCAACTTACATTCACCAAACAGACGGCGCAATTGATAGTCCGCTCGCTTAAATTCATGCACCTGTAGAATCTTATATGGATTAAGGCCAAGATCTTTTCTCAAACGTTGCTAAGAGCGGATTCTGGTGATCTGTCACACTTACGTCTCCATCTGCTATGGCTTCTTGTGAACACACGGTACGTACTCGATTTGTATTAATAATATTAAAAAAAAGTAAACGTGGTCATGAATCGATCCATAGTATAGTGTGTTGCTGCTCAGCTGGACGACTATGAGCACCGTAAACTTGACAAAGTTTCCACGAATAAGAAACGTTGTTATGAAGTAAGCCTTGTTTAAAAAAATAACACAAGTCTTACGTATTTTGACAAAAATGCGTCGCTGATCTAATTATTGTTTGAATATTTTCAAAAAGCAATAAGAGCGTATCATGACAGTTTTGGCGCCCTATGCTCCAGTGGGAGTTAGAGGAACATATATATATGACAGTGTTGTATTTTACTCCATATACGTAAGACTTGTGTAATAGTGTAAAATACCCTTTATTGAGTTTTAATTTTATACTATTTTGATACGAATCTTATGATTTAAGTTAATTAACCTAGCGAATAGTAAAGCTTAACCTTTACTTGGTAAATAACTTTAACAAACTCCTTAAAAATTATTTTATAGTTTAATTTTATTAAACTTTTTCTCAACTTTTTTAACATTAAAAACTTCTACTATCTTCTATTATAACATTATTTCTATAAATATATTTCTTCTTTACATTGTGTTACTTGCGTATAATCAACTTTTCAAATACACGATATTCAATTTTCAAGTAAAAAAAAATATTCTGCCAGTGGGAAAAGAACAAAAAAATGGCAAGTGGATGTGTAAGAATGCCTAAATGGACTTAACAATATTACAACTGACTTTCTGTGCACAGATTCAATTTATTTTATTATTATTATTTTTTTTTTTTCTTTTTTTCTTCTTTTACAACTTTATTTTGTATCTTTTTCCCTTCTATTGCATTACAAGCGAAACGTTTTTACAACAATTGTTGTTATTACAGATAGAAGATATTCATTCATTTGTCTCGTTCTGTTTTTAGTTTCTTACATTTTAGTAATACGCGCGCCAAACTAAATTCACTCCTCAAACTATTAACGCCAGTGCGGTTTTCAGATCATTTTGCCTTTAGAGAGCAGAAGAGTTTTTTTTTTTTCTTTTGTTTAATATTTTTTATTATTTCTGTTTTTTTTTTTTATTAAACTTGGCTTTTTGTTTAGCTTTAAATATATTCATAAGTTTTTGCATAAGAAAATAAGTTGAAACACCATAATAATAACCATGAAAGCCAACAACTATCAGAACAAACTAAAACTTTTACAAAACTTAACTATTGTAAAATGAAATGAACATGAGTACGGGGAAAAATAAGTGCAAGAATTATTTAGAATGGTAGAAAATGCTAAACAAAAAGAAAATATGATTATCGTGGTTAAACTTTTTTGTATTGAAAAAATTTTTTGTAGAAAATTAAATTTAAGTAATAAAGTCATGCGAATGAAAAAGTCGATTCAATAGAGTAAAACAATTTTTGTTTTTATAATGACGTTTTAAATATTTAATATTTTAAATTTGTACTTTATACTCACACCGCCATGCGTTTGTGCCAATGTGCGGTAACAAATAAAAATATTAGCTCTACACGTAGAAAAATATATGGTTGGAGGTAACCATACCCAGCGGTAAATATTGAAAGGACCGCAAGTGGCAGGCCTTTTTGAAGGCCTCTATACTCCTTTCTAAAATATTCGTTTCGCATGGTATCCTGCCTTCAGAAGTATGCCTTTTAGAAGGTATAAACTTCTTTTTAAAAGACCTTCTGAAATATTCAGTACACATTCGCTACTCCCTTCTTTGAGAAGGGAGAAAGGAAGGTGTTCAGTTTTATTTACTTTTTATTTTTAGTGACCTTCCTTACTCCCTTCTTTGAGAAGGGATCGAAGTTGTTTTTAAAGGAAGTGTGGAAGGCCTTGCGCCCAATGACAACCTGTGTAAAAAATAAATAAGTATGGAATGCAGCGAGAAGGGCTTCTGACTGCTTGTGACTGCTAAATAAAAGGCCTTCTATTAGGCCTCTTTACTCATTCTAGTTACCGCTGGGTATTCTAAGAGCAACATTCTATGACAGGTTTTACCAATGTTAAATTAACATGGCGCAATGTTGATTAAAAATCATAGTAAATTTCTGCAAAGGTATGCCCTTTATTTAAATTTATCGTTATTTCATATTTATCTTAAATGAAAAATATTAAAATAACCTTAAACCACATTTATTTAATATTAATCACTGTTAAAATAACATTGTTCAATATTGAATGAATAAACACCTGTTTTATATTAGAATCAAAAGTTTGTCTTGTTAAATTAACATGCATACATACTTAAGTATGTATGTACCCTGCAAACAATTTCGATCGGAAAATAATCTAAATAGTTTCCCCATTTAGCAAAAGTCTATCCCTTCTTCTATTCAATTCGTATTGATGTAGTGACATCGTTCGGGAAGAAGTGTCCCACTATGGTAATATTTCCATTAAGAATATACTTAGTGACTATATTTTATGACGAATTAGAGCGCTTTGGTAGTTGAATATTTATTACAATTTAATTTAGTAGTATCGCTTTTGGCTCTAAACAGTTCTCTTTTGAAGTTAATTTTTTCTTGTTGTTCTTAATAATAAAGAGTGGGCCATTTTACTGTTTATCCTTCTTTGTTTTTGTTCGACGAGTCTGAGTAAAATAAAAAACAACTGAGCTGAAACTTTTACAAATAATTAAAAATCTACAGTATTACAACAATGAGAACAATTTTTATGGCCAATTTCACCAATTCTCTGTAAATATAAATTCATTTTTCAATATACATACATAGTTTTTCATCTAATTTGATTTGAAAAATTGATATTTATTCTTATTTGACCTTTATTTTACAATTATTTTTAATTATTTAAGCTTGAGGTCTTTTTATTTATTAAAAAATTATATTTATTTATTTCAATATTTCGCTAACCTTTGGTTTGCATCGTCAGGAAATTGAATTTTCAAAATTTAATAATAACAAAAAACAAAAAACGATAACAAAATTATGAAAAAATTTTTGTCAGAAATTAAATTCAAAAACCTATTTGTCATAAAAATTTTTTCAAAAACCATTATAACAAAAAATAAAAATTTAACTAAAGTATAACAATTCATATAAACTGAAAAAATTTCTTATCTATAAACCTAATTCGAAAACCATATTTACAATAATAAAAAATATTTTGGCTAATGAAAATTCCTATAAAATAAAAAATTTTTTTTAAACTAAACTTATTTTTATCTTATCTTACATACATAATTAAACTTATTTTCATTCTTACAAAATAATACAGTGCACTCGGGAAAACGTCAACGCTCGTTTACGTCAACATCCCAAAACGTCAACCCCTTTATTTTTACATTGCCTACTCTAAAACGTCAACCCAACCACAAAGCTCTAAAACGTCAACTCTGAATTAAAGAACATTTTGAATTTAGCAGCAGTTAAAATACACACATTTGTACACACACACATTTTTTTATGAAATCATTTCAGAAATTGGGGATTCCCCTTATGAGTAGAGTAGATAAGAAGTTACAACTGTATGTATGTATTGTCTTTTTATTTATGTTCAGTTGCTTTTTTATTCTCATACATAAGTATCACATTATCAAACTTATTAGAAAAGGGTAGAAGTGCGCAGCGGTGGATTTACGCCTAGGCCTGTGAGGCCCGTCGAAATATTAAACAGGGCTTTGGAATGGGCTCAATGCGAGAATGTTGGGCCAAATTACTTAAATGTATTAAGACGTTTAAGAGAGAAGACTCTCTTTCACGTTTTGGAAAGAAAAAATAACAGATTTTTTTAAATGAATATGTGTGCATGTAAAATTAAAAATAAGATCTCATTTAAAATGTATGTATTCTTTTGTTTCTACATAGTTGTCTTCTATGGTTCTAGTCAGGTTGAATTACTTTTTTGTTACCTTTTTGAATTTGTTTATGTTTGGTTTTAGTTTATAATCGATAAAAATGTTTAAAAGCACATTAGCGATATGTTTTTTATTTAAAAATTTTACATTCGTAAACGTCAACAATTTGTTAAACGTCAACAACCGCGGTTTTAATTAGTTGACGTTTTCCCGAGTGCACTGTATGTACATCTTGACCTAAGAACAAGAAGGTCCTAATTTTCATGTAATTTAGTAACAAATTGAACCCTCTTGTTCCAAGGCTGCGATAGATACCTATATTTACATTATTATATCTAATCTTCTATCCCTTAATAACTAAATTCCTATAATTATTCGCTATATGTTCTGTGTCTGCTTTAAAATTTATTCTCTGTGCCGTTGGTGTATTAATTATGTGTAACATTTCCAATATATATCTGCGTTTGTAGTTAGTTTCTGTGTTTAAGACCGACACTTCTTCAAAATTTGGATAGTGGTTAGATTGATAACAATGATGACTTAATGCTGTCTTTTTAGAATTAATGTCCCTATATTTTTGGTCGGATTTATGTCCCGCAATTATAGTCCTTAATTTGTTCTTCGTTGTACCTATGTAAACCTGGTTGCATCTTTCATTATCATTTCCCTTGCAAGGAATTTTGTAACATAACAAAATAATAATAATAACACATTGAACAGTTTATTTAGCAAGACAAAATATAGAACTAGTAAATGGGATATGTCAAACATTGTTTACAAAATTCCAGACCCCAGATTCTTTCGGCTTCCGAAATATGACGTCATAAAAGATGAGAAAAATGTGAAAAAAACTCAAAAGTCTCCTTACAAAAGGGGATAGAACTCTTGAACTACGCAAGATAATTTAGTTTTATTGGTATCGTTTTAAAAGTGAAAGTGCACCCTTTAAAATGATATGCATATTGTGTTTTTCTAAGAAAAGGTCAAAGCTCAATTATTGGGTTCTTGAGTTCAAAGCTCCATATCTAGAAAAGTATATTTTTTTAAAATTCTTAAAAAAATATATGTTAAGTATTATACCCTCTTCAACATTTGCAGAAAATTTAAAGGTGGAGACTCGATTGGTGTCAGAGTCATATACCAGAACGGGATTTTAAGTATGTTTTGTGTTCAAAAACCCCTTGTTGTTGTTGTATTTTAATTATTTTTTTCAGTATATCTGGAGAACGGCAAGAGCCAAAGTTTCCAAATTTAGTACACAAATTTTAGGTATCAATACACACCATCCCACAAAATGTGGTCGGGATTGGAGAAGTGGGCGTGGTACCGCCCGTACAAGAAATATCAAAAATTGTATAAAAACCTGAATCTTTGGACTGTCATATGATCCTGGTTACGCCGTATATATCAAAAGATCGGAAATCTTTAGTAGGAAATATTCTCTAAAAAACTCGGAAAAATCGGTTCAGATACAAAAATTTTTTGTTATTTTTTGTACGGGAGGTACCACGCCCACTTCTCCAGTCCCACCCACATTTTTTCTCCAGATATACTGAAATTTTTATGACAAATAGGTTTTTGAATTTAATTTCTGACAAAAATTTTTTCATAATTTTGTTATCGTTTTTTGTTTTTTGTTATTATTTAATTTTGAAAATTCTATTTCCTGACGATGCTAACCAAAGGTTAGCGAAATATTGAAATAAATAAATATAATTTTTTAATAAATAAAAAGACCTCAAGCTTAAATAATTAAAAATAATTGATTTGAAAAACATATTTTAACATAAATTGATATGTTAATAAATTGGTGAAATTGGCCATTAATGTTTTAAAGTTAAAAACTTAACGTGGACAAATTTTTTTTTCAAGAAATTTACAGAAAGTCGCAAATTTGTTCAATCACTAACCTTATAAACGTTTTATCATATAATAACTAGCATTTATTTTTAAAGCTTTGCAAAAATTATTTTATAATTTTTTTTCCACTAATTTTCACTAGGAAAATATGAACACTAATTTTCAACAAAAATTATTAAAGTCATATTGAATAAACAAACAGTGCAAAATATCACTGCGATCTACCCGAAGAGTGAGTTTGGGCAGTTTTGTGCACTCATTTAATACTTTTGTGTACTAGAACGTGTGGTAACTTTTGGATCCAGCGGGGTCTTAATTTTCAGAACAATATAACAATTTAATTTTTAAATATTTAAAATTTAACTTTATTTATATCATAATGCAATTTAAGTAAAAACTGCCATAGCTTAGGCAAATTGCTTTTGTACTTGGTATTTATTTTTTAACTGCAAATCGTTGCGAAGAAGTCAAAATTTGATGGACAATGTTAATTTTTGCTGTTGTTGCAATTTAATAACTGTTACAATTATCTGAACAACTTTTTAAAGTGACGAAAAAGTATAATTTTAGAACTCATTATTGGATTCTAACGTATTTTGTTGTTGCTAAATTCCGTAAAATCTACTGTTTAACTACCAAATGTGACGAAGTAGTTCAAATTTCGTTGATAATCGAAAATTACTCTGCCAATTGCTTGGAGGGTAGATGCAAATGTACGTTTGTGTGTATGCATCTACACACACACACACACACACAAAATATCAAGGTTAAATAAACATGGCGCAATGTTGATTAAAAATCATAGTAAATTTCTGCAAAAATATGGGCTCTATTTAAAATTACCATTGTTTTAAATTAATTTTAAATGAAAAATGTTAAAATAACATTGTTCAATATTTAAACCATAACATAGCGTTTACATTTAACAGTACTGGCAAGACAGTAAGAAAATACATATTAGTTTTCAAAAACACTCCTAACTGTCTTCGTGACATAGGCGTCCAGACAGTAGTTAAGACAGTTCACTTTGAAGAATATGTTAAACATTAATGTTGCAATGAAAGTCCAGCTAAACGTGTTTTATATGAACTAAACAAACTTAAATATAGCTTAAAATAACTATGTATATTGTGTTAACAAACATAACACTTAACTTAAATATAAGAAATCAAAGCAAAATATGTTTATTTTTTTCCTCACTATCCAATTTAACCATATTATATACATATTAAATACATATTAGTTTTCAAAAACACTCCTAATATTGTGTTAACAAACATAACACTTAACTAAAATATAAAAAATCAAAACAAAATATGTTTCTTTTTTCCTCACTATCCAATTTAACTGTCTGCACAATTTGCTAGACGGTAGACAAGACAGTTGTAAAAGTGTGCATGTTTTGCTACTGTCTTGCCAGTACTGGCAAATGTAAACGCCAGGTAAAAACCTGTTTTACTTGTTTTGTATAGAAAAAAAACTACACTTCGAATTCCCGCATTCTTTTAGTTAAAATTATTAAGTTAAATAGAAGTCAAGTTTTCAAAGTAGAATGATGACGAATCGATATCGGAATATTCTGCTGATGCTTCTGTTAACAAAGGGGAATACAAAGTAAGTGAAACATGTGTTACATGGGTAAGAGTTTTGAATTATTCTTAAATAAATGCATATGTTGTCTCTGAAGCTTCTTCTCAATGTTATATCACACTCAAACCAATTCGATTCTATATTAAATTCACGTTGTTTCAACTTGAAATACCTTTCATTTAACGTGATTCGGATTGCTATTTCAATATAAATGCCATTTTGCTCTAACTTTACTGCAATGTTAAATTAACCTGAATTATAGTTATTTAAAAAAAAATTGTTTTGTTAAATCATGTTAAATAAACATGAAGTAACTAACTATGAAGCAAAATCACTAACAAAAACGGTAAAATCAACCTTGTTTTCGATGATTTTACACTGATTTTGTTCTGTGTGTATATTATGGTTTAAAATGTTTAAAATTAACCATATCTTGGTCAAAATTAACCATAGCATGATCAAAATTAACCCTGATATGTTCAAAGTTAACAATAAATTTCGCAAAATTAACCATTGATTGGTAAAAATTAATCATAGTATGGTCAAAATTAACCATAATATGGTCACAATTTTCCAGAATTTTATCAAAAGTAAACATGATATGGTCAGAAATATAAATTATAGCATCAATATTAACCGTATTATGGTTTGCAATTTTTCAAATTGCTTTCTAAAAGTTGTGATATTATACCGTTTTTAGTTCCCTGGAAAACCGCTACGACTTTTAGCATCGTTCTTCCATTTGAATGTATTTAAATCAATAATAAAAAGAACGAAAACAAAATCTTATTACAAGTGATTTGATGCGATGGTTTTTGAGGATATACTGATTTGATTTAGTAGACTATATGGCTCAAAATCACCAAGGTGCAGAATTGGTTTTGCTAGCAAATTAATGTATTAAATCTTGACTTTATTGAAAAAAGAAAATTTATAAATTACTACTACTAACATGTTTTATGTGTACATTAAATAATAAATTTAATTAAAGAAGTAATTTTTAAACTAAAACAATATACATGCAGAGAAAGTAATTTCGGGAATGCGTCCTAATTACAATCTTCAACAACAAGTCCAAGATATTAAGGAAAAATTTAAGGTATTTAACACCAGTCATTACTAAATACACCGTAATTATTATACAAAATCTAGTTTTGAAAGGGATACTAAAACATTATTTATTTCTTATTATAAAACTGCAAAAATAGTTGGTCCGATAGTTCACGAGTCATTTCAGTGAACGCACAGATAATCAAAAAATTATAGTTTTAAGTGAACATAGCCATCAGGTATTAAACGGCAGTAGAAGAAGAAAACAATAAAAAAGCCAACTGTCAATGCATTAATCGTCAAATAAGTTATATTAAAGTGGTAAGTTACTTTCAATTCATTATTCGTAGAGCGTACATCAATAGTCCGTCATTTCGGGAACGTGTTGATTAAATGTAATTATTGATGATGAAATTCTTTTTTACGACAATAAAAAATAAAGTAGCCCCAAATATTTTACTATTGACAAAGTCATGACGCATTTAAACTGGCCGCTGTATAAGCAAGTCGCGCATTTATTTGAAATCGTCATTTCGTGAACGGTCATTTCGGGAACGTTTCCGTATATTATGGCAAGTTCCCGAAATGGCTGTTGCGTTCTCGGAATGATAATTATTGTTTCCTAGGGCGACTCACTTACAATTTTTTTATTGATAAGATGACTGAACAACAGAAAGAGATTAAATGGCAACATCTCTTCGTCAGCAGAATAAACCATTGCTTAAAAAAGAAACAAAATAGAAAATATTATTATTCTGATGATTTTTTTTGTTTTGTATTTTTTAAATATTTTTTTGCTAACTTATCGTCTAAATAAATAACTTTAATATTTAAACCGTTGCTTACAGTTCAAATCATTCTTTACTTATGCCTTATGATATCAATACCATCATTTCGGTTACAGTTTTGTCATTCCGGGAACGATTGATCATTTCCGGGAACATTAATATTTTTTAGTAAAATACGCATAAATTGGGCTTTTTTTACAAAATACATAGTTTATTTTATAACAGAACTTTCATTCCTTTCATGTAACGTTAATTCGATCATAAGAGTTTTGAATATTTGGATTTTTCTAAAATTTTATGCACGATAATAGCAACTTCTTTAATTTTTTGGCGTGTTTTGCTTGAAAAGGATTTTGTACGTATTGTTTTTGCTAATGTTTATATAATATAGATTCATAATAAACCCGTGTTTTTAAATGATGCTTAAGTTATGTACTTTGTTTTGTTTTTGTAAATTTAATCAAACTTAGAAAAACGTTTCCGAAATGATGGCTTTCTGAAAGATATTCACTAAAAATCAGTTTTATAAAAAAAGTTTAGAATTGTGTGCGCTGACCTGTCAAAGTTTTTTAATATACAAATTTTGCAATAGTTTAAACCAGGGATTTCCATTTCTTTGCACAATTGTGCACACCAATACTTAGACATATTTTTATGCTCTTGAATTCAGTCGTCGATGTGACTTCGACAAGTGTACATGTCTAGCGGATGCTATGTTATTTTGTTTCAGCTAACACTCAAAAAATATTGTGCGGTCAAATATGCTTTTGGTAACATTCAATGCCTTGCGTGCAATTTTTATTTAGAGTTTAAATTTTAAGACTTAAATGTAGAATAATATAACATTTCATAAGTTTACATGCAAAGCAAAGAACTTTGTCAAATGGTAATTATTTGAGAATTAAAATAAATTTTTAATATTTCAGATAAAAATGCGTTAACAGATATTATTAAGGAAAAAATATTGTATTCTAATAATTTGTAATTTTCAAATAATATCTACATTGTTTTGCATTTAAGCTAACGTTATGTGTTTTGTTTGTGAAAAAAAATGATTTGATGCCTATAAAGGGTCCCTTTTTCTTTTGTTAAAAAGACGTACACCTAAATGCAGAAACTATTAAGAAAAAAAAAAATAGCCACAAGAATTTGTTGGTATTTTGTAATTGTAAAAATATTTTTGTTTCTGTACCAATCGCGTCGGTGGGTTTTTTTTTTCTTTCAAAACTCTTTTTTTAAGTAAGAAAAAATATTTAAAAAACAAGTTAAAAAAGTTTTGTTTTGCTACAATTTATGTGTAATCCTATACAGATAAAAGCAAATGTGACAGCAGGTTCTAATTTTTTCGTAAACTAAAACTGATGATTTTTCCAATGTTCCAAAAACTTCACTTGTTTATAGAAATCTCGAAATCGACAAAAGATATGAATCTGCCGAAATATTTGAAACACTTTTCAATAATTTTCAAGACAGGTTTCAAGATTTTGTAATTTAACAGCCGCTATTAGATCTTTTCGAAAACCATTTTCGTTGCGAAGTAAGCAACTTCGAATTTGATATTCAATCAGAACTAATCATACTACGAAGCAAAGTAAATGCTCTAGACGAAAATAATATTGTAGAGTTCTGGAAAGATTTGGATGGCAAGTTTTATCCTGATCTGAAAAAAAAATTCATTTAAGTGCCTCTCTTTATTCGGCACTACTTACCTATGCGATCAAATTTTTTCGGATTTAAAATTTATTTGTTCCAAGCAACGTAAATTAAATTAAGTTCATCCCATTTGAAAAGCATTCTGCTATTACGAAACTGCCATAAAAGTATAAATTTAGAAGATTTTTTTTATAACACGAGGGAACAAAATTAAACATTTTTTGTGTTGCTAGAAAATGTGTAGCAGTTCTTTGCCAATTCAATGTCGCTGATTTTAAAACTGCACTTTTTTCTATCAGCTGTGATTTGCGTACAATATTTATTTTTTATGAATTTTTAAAACATAAAAATCTTTAATTTTTTTACAATTGTTTGATAAGATATTTGAAACTGATTTAGAGTCAAAAAGCTTCCGAATAAAAAAAAGTGCAGTTTTTAAATCAGCGACATTGAATTGGTAAAGAACTGCTACAAATATTTTATCAACACAAAACATTTTTATTTTGTACCTTTGTGTTATACAACTTATAAAATATATTACCTACTAACATTTTATTTCGGCTGTAAATGAATGCATTCTCTCAATTTTTTTACTCTCTGGTACTCACTAATACACAACCAAAAATTTTTAGAAATGCCTGGTTTAAACTAAGAGCCATCATTATAGGCTATAATTTATAGCTAAAGATTTTTTTTTCCTTAAAATCAATCTTGAAATTTACAACCTTGGTGATTTTGAGCCATATACCATTATACAAATTTATTTTTATTTAATCCAACATTTTTGTTCTTGAAATTCTTTTATAAATTTGTTTATATTTCTTTTTTTTAATGAATTTTGTTAAAAAACTTTTCAAACTATTTTTTCTTTTTTTTTTGTGTTTCCTTTATTCTTATTGACTGTTGTTGTTTGACACAACGACATCATGTCCACAAATAATTTTTAACACTAATAGATGATGTTTTAATGTCAGAGAGGACACTGTCTATTATTCTTTTCTTTTTTTTTTTTTTTGTATAGTTGTCCTACCAGTTTGTTGTTTCAACATGTTGTATTTGCAGATAAGGGATCTCTCTATTCATGTATCTTCTATCTTTCAACGTTGACAATTTTATTAATTTTTGTATTATTTGCTTTTGTTTTTGTACTCGTTGATGGCAGAGAAACAAGAAAAAAGTATGGTTTAATATTTAAAAAAAATGTTTATTATTATTAAAAAAAAAATGTAAAAAAATGGCAGAAAATATCTAAATATTTCTTTTACCATTTTTTTTAGTAGTTTTTAAAGAGTTGAAAAATATTTGCACCATATGGAATGCGATTTCCATGTTGTTTGTAGAAAAATTTGTTTAAACAAATATATTTTTGAATATATTAAAGGTTTATATGATAATATTTATTTGCAAAAATTAAACTGTAAACCTCCTAAAGCTAAATTAAATATTTGTGTATAATTATTTATTACAAATAAATTAAAAATCTATTAAGATTTTTATAAAATAAACAAGCATATTTTCACAAACATAAACTGAATTGCTAAGACTATTAGGACAACGAAAAATCGATTTTGAATCTGAAAAACCGAATAACAAAAAATTTTGCTGGAAAAATAACACAACTAAGAACGCAAGAATTCTTTGAACATTTTCTAATTTTATTTCCTTTAAAAAATTTTTTTTAGTTAAAAACATTTCAGTCACAATTGAATTGATTTAAAAAAAAATTAAATTAAATTAATGTTTACAAATTTTTTTGCCCAGGAAAACTTGAAATTTATGTATATTTATTTAATAATAAATTTGCCTGCTAATTGAACTTAATTGTCCCCAAATAAGATTTGACTTTAAGATCAAAAGAAAATTTAACAATGTTTTATTTATTCAACCATTAACTCGTTTTCAATGAAATTTTAGTTGTTTGTTTAATTCATTTTGTTATGCATAATTTATTGAATTCAATAAAAGAAATAAACTTAAATACTGTTAAACGTGCTATACACCGAACACAAACTTTTACATAAGAGATTTCATAAAAGAATTAGCAACAGATATTTAAGGAACAAATAAATTTCACAGATTTTTTATCCAGATTCATACTTCAATGAAATCTTTGAAGAGGGAAGTGGTTTTTATCATTAATTCGAGCCCTTAGCGCAAAAATAGCTTAAGCGACATCAATTTTCGTTTTTTTTTTTATAAATGAATTTAGTGGAAACACTTGCATCATCTCCTGAAATGTCATGGTTGCATAAGGTACCGTTACGATTTTATAGCAAAAACACTTTAGCTTAAGCGGCAACCTTCTAACAACATGTTTATGAAATATAATAAAAAAAAACTTCCCTTGTAAAATTGTGTTTTTGTTGCTTAAGCTTTTTTGCGGTGAGGGCTTAATATGGTAAGAACCTTTGTTGCATTACTAACCCCCCGGGGAATTGTAGGGTTCTTCTAAAAGATATAACACCTTTTGGCAATACATCCTTCGGGGTAAATCAGGCTTAGGTCATTCATGCATTCACAAAGTGATAATTGAACAATTTGCCATGGTTATTTACTTAGCCCCGGCGCTTGAATGTACTGGGAATCCTTAAAATCGCATACATTTTTAAATCCGGTCAATGCTGCCAAAAACAGGGTTCCTTGGGGTCCTTTCGACTTCATTGAGTTCGAAGTTGTACCCTTAAAGTTAGATGAGGTGCTACGGGAGTTAGTTGCCCCCGGTGTGCCAGCACCGGTCTGACTATTGGTGAGATCTCTGTAACTATGCTTCTTGGGAAAAACGCTTCCTGCCTTTCAGGATTATTGTCTTTGTGCAAGCTTTGCTTTTCTGATGAAGGGTTGGTTTTCACTAAGTTGTTCACCGTCTGACAGTGGAGTGCCTTTTTCAAGGCATGAGCTCACAAAACGATTCAGCAAATATCAGCTTAATTGACGAAGAGATACAAGCGCAGTGCACGAAGCGCTTGTGGTTCAAAAATAAAACCGCGGGTAGGGTAACATTCACTTGGAAGACGGATATTTCAACCATGTGGAAAGTTTGGTCTGTATATGGCCCAACAAAAGCTCCTTGAATTAATGAATAGCAGTGGAGGTGTGATAGCTCCGGCTCCTCAGCGTATGGTGGGAGTATAATTTTTGGTGGATTATACACTCGAAGTTGCTATTTGTGTGCTCAAATCATCCTTCATTCACACAGGGGCAAGTGTTCGGTGCTTAATATTAGCACACCATGTGGTTAAGATCCACTATGAGATAAGGACATAGTGCAGGTACTCATGTAAATCGATATCACAGTTGCATCACTGAGTACTACTAGATTTTAAGTAGATTTAGTCAAAATCTAGTTACAATTTAGATTTTGTTTTTTAATGGGAAATGTAGTCAAAAAATCAAAAAAAAAGAGACTTTGCTCTAAATCTCGTTAGTACTAGACCCTCGATGCAGTGTAAAGGGGCTATATGATGTAATTTATTTGATTAAAAATTTAATTAACAACATTTGCTTTTGTCATATCAATTAAAATTTGTATAAAACCGTATTAACGAACATTATTAAAATTAAACTCAAAAATATCGAGCTAGGTTATTAGTGTTAGAGTTGCGGGTTCTATTCCTGACAGAAACTCTGATCTGTCTTACTTTAAAAGCCTAAAGGACTACGTTACTATTTATCACATAAAAATGTTGCTTCCACATACACCTTGTTAATACCGACCGACTCAGAATCAGTTTTCGAAACAATCTACAGATGTACATCCATTCGGCTGGTTGCACGCCATGTAAATTAAGAGCGCAAAGTAGAGGTCCCAATTTTGGAGATAATCTAATGAAATTTGGTACATAAATAAATACTAATTGTCACCAGGACGAGGTTTATTGAAACAAAATATTTTGTTCCAACCTAAATCATCTTAAGAAAACTGTTATATGAGTCTTAACCTCATAACATTATTTTGTTTTGTCGGGTCCTTAAGTGATTTTGGGTCGAAAAAAGGTACGCCTTTGAAAATTTGGCTTTATATACTATCGTGTAGGGTATCGGACAGCTATTTTTCACTTGTTTTGTTACTATACGTTATACTTTGGTTAGAATATGAAAATTTTATTAAAGAGTTAAATTAAGCCAATATATTTGTAGGATCTTTTCTGTATATTGGAAGGATTGGATCTTTAATGAAACGCTGTGTCGAGTTTACTATACGTAGACGGAAATGGGCATGGATCAGTCATATTCCTAGACGAACAACAACTCAAAATGGCAAAGCGGCTCTTAAGTGAAATCCCTAAGTCTGAGTTCATACGGCTCATGTCTTATTGACAAGATTCTTCCTTTTTCTTCTTTGAACATGAATTGGCGTTCAAATGAATCATGTCATGTTGACGTAATGGTTTTTATTTTGTTTTATTTGATATTGAAAACATTAACAAAATTAAACAACGAATAAGAAAGCAAAACGTAAAGACAGTACATGCATCTGTGTACTCGTTTCTTTTCCCCTCGTCCCTCTCGCCTAAAAAGTAGCAATCTTGTCAATAAGACATGAGCCGTATGAACTCAGACTAAGGACAACGATGACAAAAAACACCACGCTACGCATGGATACCCTGCACCAAAAAAGAATATGAACCAACTTTCGTACAACCTGGAATTAAAAAAGTCACTCGCCAGAGACGGAAAGCAACGGAGAGAATTCGTTGACGCCCCATTGTCTTCTTGGACTTTTTATAACATTTAAATTCAAATTGATAATGATTTGAAAATAAACATTTGACATCAAATGTTTTATCAATTTGATATCAAATGTTAAATTCAATCCAAAACTAAACTTGGCAATACTAAAGCGAAATATAAATGTAAACATTAAAAATGGCGATTAAAGTCACATTTTTTAGTTCGTGGTTAAATGTGTTTTGCAAGTGAACGATTTATTTCTTGTGAAAAATAAAAATTATTTGTGAGTATATAATTACAAGGATTAAAAATAAGAATTAAGAAAAATAACACGGAAAAGTGAAAGTGAAGAAATTAAAAGTTTGTTGTATGATTGCGGTGCTACAATTCTTAAAATCAAAGGGAGCCAATTATTTCGTCGTTGCTAGAATTGGAGGACGGAAAGAATATTATTACATGTTTAAGCTATGGTACACACAGTGTATTTAAATAAATAATGAATTTAAATTAAAAAAATAAAATGTTTTTATCAAAGTTATTTACGGGAATACAAAATTTACTATCAAGATTTTCGTATGACGTGCTAAATTCCCAATTTTCCATATTTGGTAAATACACCGAAATTTATTGTTGAGGGAAAGCTAGCCTCTATGCGCATTTCACTGGTTGCTTAGGCCAGATCATCAGGAAACCTTGTCCAAAGATTTTAGAAAAGCTAAAAATATTATACAAATAAAACTCTAAAGCGAATAAGAATTTTAAACACTCAAAGTCTTACTTGTAACAATATCAAAGCTTAAACAAAACACCAACAATAAACAGTGAGTTTATCTTTTCTTACATCCCCCTACAATTGGTTGGGTTCTTTCCGACTCGAATTGTAGTTGTTATTTATGTTCCACATGGTATTAAAATCCACATTTGAAAAACATTTGAACGTTTGAAAGCAAGTTGAACATAAAGGCATTTTTCAATTTAAAAATAATTTCCCTTTTTTGTTGAGAACGCTATGATTTTTAAATGATTTTCAAATCATTATCAAACGTTTGTCGTTTGAGAAAACGTTTGATTTCAAATCATTACCAATTTGAAATCAAGCCTCCGTGTTTGTTGGGCATACACAAAAAACAAAGAGCATACCCAACAAACACGAAGTCAAACCTTTGATATGAAATGACTTTATCATTTGACATCAAACACAATTCTCAAACGTTTTTCAATTGTTTGATTTAAGATTTAAATTCAAATCATTAAAAATGGCGATTAAAGTTACATTTTTTACTTTGTGGTTACATGTGTTTCACTTTTAAAAATAAATTTTAATATAAAGTGAACAGCTTATTTCTTGTGGAAATTAAAACTTATTTGTGAGTAATTACAATGATTAAAAATACGAAAAAAAAGGAAAATAAAACGGGAAAGTGAAGAAAGTTTGTTGAACGATCGCGGTGGTACAATCCTCAAAATAAAAGGGAGCCAATTAGTTTGTCTTTCCAAGAATTAGAGGACGAAAATAACATTATTTCATCTTTTAGCTATGGTGCCGAATGTTTATCTCACAGTTTATTTAAATAAATAATAAATTTAAATTAAAAAAAATAAAATATTTTTATTTATGTTCCACATTGTATTATAATCCACATTTGAAAAACATTTGAGAATTACGTTTGAAAGCAAGTTGAAAATAAAGGCATTTTTCAATTTGAAAATAATTTCCCCTTTTTGTTGAGAACGCTATATTATCAAACGTTTGTGGTTTGAGAAAACGTTTGATTTCAAATCATTTTCAATTTGAAATCAAACCTCCGTGTTTGTTGGGTAAAACCCACAAATACAAACGTAAACAAACCAATACATTGCCACACATGCAAAGCTTTCAATGTAGTGGCGCCCATACCGTATCAAGTACATGTTTCTTGAAAATTAATGAAAAACCCGTTCTTATAAATAAAATTCTTACAGTCCTTAATGCAAACGCCTGCGATAAATAAAAAATAACAAAATAATGTTTTGTAATTTTATTTTTTGTTTACGGTGAGTTTACCTTTGTTGAGTTTTTTGCTTCTTCTCTAAACTTTTTTCAATGTCTCTTAGGACTTTTTTGAAATAATATGAAGATTTGTATACACATATTTACACAACAAAAATTTAATGAGTTTGAATAAAAATTTTATTACTCAATTACTTGCTTATATAATTTGTTAAGGTCATCTTCATGAAAATACAATTCAAACTTTTATAGTTGCCATGCGATAACTTTAATTTGTCCTTAACCAATTTAAGAAATATATGTATGTACGTTTCTGTCGATAATTGCCCAAAAATCTTAAAGAACCTATAATTTTTTTTACGTTCAAAAGTTAAAGGAAATATTGTCTAGAAGAAAAGCCAACTCTTACTAAAAACCAGCATTCATACAATATTCATCTTATTAGCATTATCCACAATAAACACGAAAATGAAATCATTACCACCGCAAACCACTACCCTCTGCTACAGTAGCAACGATTTTATGAAAAGTAAGGAAAACAAACTCAAAGGAGACAGTGGCTGAAACTACAAGCAATTTACGTTGTTGTTAAATTGATTGCCTTAACATTCCGCAAGATAATTATTTAAGCCAACAAAGAGCGAATGAAATATTGAGTTTCAAAACGGTACAGGCAAAGAAAACTAAACTGAAACAAACAAGAAAAAAAAAAAAAATGTGGCTCTAAAAAAACTGCCAACACTATAATTTTTCCCCTGAAGCCTTTTCGTTATACAATTTGCACAAAACTCCTTTAATAGTGTTTGGATGATTGCATGCAATTGACTGGGTATTTTTTTGTTCAACACCAAAGCATAGATAGAACTAAACACTCACAGATGCCTAAACACACACACACACACACCTATCCATAGATATTTATGTATATGTAGTAACGAACGGTACATAAATTTCGATAGGTTGTAAATGGTGGAGTATTCATGAGGTCGGTTTGTTAAAGACGTGATGAGTTCCTTAGTCACGACTCAACATAAAGTCATGCAAAAACTTCTATATAAAATTGATGCCAAACGACAATAACAATATGAAGCAAATGTCTACTAAAAGAAAAGGCGTAAATGCAGAATGAGAGGAGTGTATTAAAAAAACGAGCGAGAAAGTAGTTTATTTAACAACATCAGTGGAATTTTACTGTGAATTACTAATTTAGTCACCCACATGAGCCTATTTTACAAAAACGATCCTGTCATCCTTCATTCCTTCCTTCCTTTTGGGTGGTTGGAATTTTTATTGTTGTTTTAAGTCATTAACATCGTTTAATGAAAATGTTTGTAAATGCAATATTAAGTTCCTATTTTAAGGAATATTTCTCGTGTCTCTGTTTTCAGGGGAAGTATTTCGTAGCAGAAATGTGCTAGATAAGTAAAGTAAGCTTTGTAATTCAACCACATTGAATCCTTTGAAAATAAAACTCTAATTGTAGGAGGTATTCCAGCTCTTGTGCAAACCAAATTTAACTTTGATTCAAAATATTTTTCTTTATTTATTTATTTATTTTTGGCGCTACTGGCCTCCCATCTTAAGGCCCAACTATAATATATATTAGCTTGCTTAAGATTCTGTAGAAAATTAACAGAAGTCTCTTTTAAATGCATTATGGAAACAAAAAACAAAAACATCAAAAAACATTTGATTCCGTACCGAAAGTGTGATCAGTTTCGCACGCTGCTTAAGCAAATGGATTCATAAAACTTAACAAAAAGGTTCCTAAAGTTCAATATGGTTTGACACATATGATTTGCATGTATTCACACAGTTGCTTAAGTCAACTTAGGCATATTATAATGGTATGTATAAATAGAAGGCCATAAGCACTGCTCTGGGTCGCATCTTTTGTGTAGCCCGTAAATCTCACCACGCCAGGTTAAGGCTACGCACAAAGCCAATTACCCTGCCAGGTGAAAGATCAAATATTTTAGCTGAGCTAAACATATTCCCCCCAAAAAATTTCCGCCTCAAAAGGGTTAAAGCTCAAACAAACAAAAGCTCAAAAGGGTTAATAATCGGCCGTTTCGTTGCCCATATGGCCCTCATGACCAAGTACCCAACACAAGTTTAAGTCGTTGTGTTTCCCCTCCAAAGAAGATAGTGCTCTAAGAGCGGAAGTGGAAGCCCGGGCCCATGATGCCCGCCCCCGTATCACCATTCGTAAGATTGGTCTAATTATCGTAAAAAAAGACCAGTAAATCATTCTGGGTGTTAACCCCAACGTCCTTTCGAAGAGTCTATGGAAAGCATATATTGCCCTTGTTTCCCTTTTGGTTACATGTGATAATTGAGCATTCCAGTTAAGGGTTCTATCCAGAATGATCCCCAAGTATTCCACCTCGTTAGAGAATCCGACATCCGTAACGTCTATATTCGGTTCCCTAAGTCTCAGGATTCTGCATCTGGTGAACGGTACCAGAATAGTTTTCGTGGGGTTAATATTAAGCCTTGGGGTTAATATTAAGCCCTCTTTGCACCAGCCAATATCAAGTTCAGGGCTCGCTGTATCCATTCCGAAATCGTCCCGTCATCAAATCTAGTCACAGCAATAACTAGATCATCACCATAGCCATACGTTAGAAAGCCCAGATCACTAAGGGTCTCCAGTAACTCATACATAACCAGGGTTGGACCTTTATTTAGTCTTTGTGATTTTTTTAGTGCTGACAGGGATGAATTAAATTAATCATTCATTCTTATCCTGTATAAATTTTTTACTGGTCCCAGGATTAGGAATTTTCTATCAGCGGTATCTAGGGAGAGCGCTTTTGTAATTTAATAACAGCTTTTCTTAGAGGCAGACTTTTAGGTTTCAACGATATAAATTCTCAAATCCAATAGGAACATATTCCACTTCGCCAACCTTCCCTTTACTACATTAATTGCAGTAATGCACTTTCTGCTTGAGTTCGTTTCCTTCTCATCTATTTTATATTTCCCTTCGAAGGTTTCGAATGCAACTGTTCTTTCATTTATGCTTATAAGGAGTACGACATTAAAATAAATAACATGAACATTTAAAAAGATATTCGGGCGTAATGATACAGTGAACTTTCCAAGATTGTAATAATATCTTAAAACCTGATACTCTGTTCATTATTTCGTGCGAAATGTTTGTGATTGTGATATACAAACGAAAAAATTTTGATAGAGTTGTACTCTATTTATATTACGAAAAACATGCGAAATGTTGCTAGCAACATTTTTATTTTCCGTGTGAAACAAGTGCAGCTCATATTATTTCGCACGGAATTTTAAGCAACAAAAACTTTTTTGTAATTTTTTATTTTGCATATGTGAGGTGGGGTTTATAACAAACATTTCAAAAAGAAAAATGTAGACAAGTGCAAAAATTAATAATAAAATTAAATTTTTTGGTTTTTTACTTTACTTAGCTACCTAAACAAGAGCGGCAAGCGTTTTTTTAAACATGAAAATTCTATTGCCAATACATTTTCAATAAAATAAAACGACCAAGCGATTTATCAAATAAGATTTCCCAGCTGGGTGGTGTTAAATTCGCCTTCTAAAGGTTTGTTTCGTATAAACTGTGTAAAAATGAAAAGTTTTGACATAAAACAGACGCTTGCCGCTCTTATTTAGGTAGCTCGGTTAGAAAATTATTTAAATAAAATTGTTTTACTTTTTTTGATGACAATTATCAAAACACATGGTTTTTGTCATAGATGGGGATAGTGCACTAGTTCAAAATGATTGCAATAATTTTGTAATGTTGAGTGATGAATTGAAAGTTAGCAATCTCACTACACATGAGTGATTGCAATCTTAAAACATGTTGCGCTAAAAAAATAGTTTGATTTAAAAAAGCAATCATCAGTATATCGCATTTTTTTCACTTTTTTGACTAAAAATTTTGCACACTATTTAAAATAGAAAACTTGTGTTTTCATGTTTAAATCCAAGAATTATCCGTTGTTGACAGAATTTCATTTAGTTTAAAGTTTCTTTGCTTATGCATATCATCAGAAGACCATGCAAATACAAAATTAATTTTTTTTTAAATTTTAGTGATATTATGTTTTTGTACAGCTTTTTGCTTGCAAGTTTAAATTTTGAACTACATATTTGAAGTAAGTGATAGTGAAAAAATAAGCAATACCATTTAATTTTTTTAGTGTTAGTGAAAAAAATACCAATCATCCCTAAAGCTGGTAAAAAATAGTAAAAGCTAATTTTTTGCAGTTTTATTTAGTGAGAGTGCAATGTTGGTTGAAATCAATACTCAGTGCACTGCCCCCAAATATGGGTTTTGTTTACCTTCGCAAAATAATGTTGTATTCTTGTAACTAATAAAAACGTTATGTTTTGAAAAACCGCAAGATAGACAATATTGATATATGACAAAATTTTCGTGTGAAATAATCAACATTTTTCGCAAGTTCGAACAGAGTACTAGGCTTAATATTTAATGTATGAAAATAAAAGAAAGCAATTTTTTTGTTCATAAATATCTTAATCAGTAATTTACGCAATGTTGGGAAAAGCATCGAACTTTAATAAATCAGCCGCAAAAATCAGGCCAAATGTTGGCGTTAAAGCGAGCTTATCTAATATAGAAAGGTTGATAGAAAAAATGCTCCACACTTAAAAATACGAAAACTGAAGGAAAAAAACCATCTTTTAACCAGAAATTGGACATTTGTCTGATGATGATGTTTCGATGAAATTTTTGGTCAGTTAAGAAATTTACCATTTGCATGCGGTGTTAAAAGCTATTTTTGTTCTTCCATTGAGATTTGGCATTAAGATTTTACAGGTATTAAATGAATATTGTGAAAATATTAAAATGAGTCAAATAATCTTTTTTTCTTTATAAATTAGATACAAAAATGCTTTATGAAATTGTGCTAAAGCTTCACATTCTCTTGCCATATTTTCTATTAGAATTTTGTGTGGTACGTTTTTTAACGGCACACTATCATCTAATGTAAAAAAAAAGTAATTAATTTTTCCTAGAATGAGCAAAAATATAAAAATTGTTAAATAAAAAAAACAAATACAATTTTCTTTAAAGACATTTTTCTTGAGCTTAAACAAAAAGCATTCGCACACCAACAAAAAAAACTTAAAGCGAAATAATGCATATACAATTATTTGCCATTTAGCAGCTGCTGTTGTGGGGGATTTATATACAATCTGCAATAAAAAAAAGGTAAAAAAAAGTTATATAAGTATCTAGTATTATACTGCTCCTGTAACTGGTGTCCTTTCAGTTTGTTCATTTATAACCTTTTTAAAGTTTTTTTTCAGAGTTTTTTTTCTCAGCATTTTTTATTTTGCAATTCGTAAATTCATGTTCGTGTAAAAGCAATATAAATTGTATTTAAACAGCTATAAAGTGGGGTAATAAAAAGTAGATTTCAAACTACTTTCCCTGCTGTTTCCGATGGCTTTTTCTTTCAATCTGCTAAATATTTCATTATTTCGTAAAACCGCAATGATTTTGTGTGTGTATTTTAAAAATTCGATTGTTTAAATAGAAAATGAAAGAAAAACAAAAAAAACCAAACGCGTAAGGATTGGTTGGCAAAGCTAAGAAAGGAGGGAAGGAAGTTGGTAAATAAAGAAATAATTTAAGCTAAAATTGTGAAATATTGTTGTATTTATTTCTAGTAATGTCATATAATTAAAGTGCAGCCTAAAAGATTGTTGTACACTGAAACAAAAAATTAGAAAAAATAATTATCTAACGGATCCTGTTTTAAGTATTAGAATTTAATGAAAAACGCATTCAGGAATTATAAGAACATTGAGCAAAAGCAAAACTTTTAATCCACAAGCCAGCGATATTGCCAACAAACTATGGTTTTTTTCTTCTCTACCTACTTTCATATTTAGGTGCAACGCCAAGTATCTGCGTTTAGGACTATTATCTTCAAATACGGAATGTTAACAAGACAACATGGAGAACCCCAACGTAATATAAAATTCTAGGTGTTTTGTAGACGTATGCAGCAAGAATAGCTGAACACAGTACTGATCTACGTTATATCGATAAGATATTGACAAACAAAACGACACTTGCAGCGCAATGTGCAGAGAACCGACATAACACTGACTTAGATAATGTGGAAATTTTACAGGGAGAGTCAAAATACATCAAACGGTGTGCATTTGGGATGGGGGAGGGGGGGGCTTTAAAACCATGGTAGATAAGGCCATGATGGCATTATTGCTCAATTTGAGTGCCCCGGTAGGCTAGCTGGTAGCGAGCTAGTCTATCAGCGCCGATTCCCGCCAGAGACTCTGGTTTCTTTCCTGCAGACAAGCATAGAGCTTCGCGGGATTAGCTTAGGAAATTAAAAAAAAAATAAAAATTGAATAGGAGATAAAGCCATAATGGCCTTATTTATTGCCAAATCATTGAGAGGAGAGGTCATATTTAAAATTTTGCGAAATGAGAGATATAGCCATATTTTTTTTCGCATATGAGAGATAAAGCCATATTTTTTCAGAATATTGTTATGCATAGTGTAAACATTCTGTAAAAGGGAAAATCCTTAGTTATCATTTAAAAACCTTTTTTTTATTCTTGTGACGCACGCAGGAAAACTTTATTCAGCGAAGCCACCTGCCGCATCCCACAGTGGTATTTCTTCATACATCTAACTGCAAAAAATAGAAGGAGTGATCCTACAACGATGAAATTTTGCACGCATGTTTAAATTTAAGTAGAAAAGAAAAATACAAAAATTTTTTAAAATCCGTCGACTCCTTAAAGTACCTCCCTTGGAACGCCATTTTTTCACGAATTTTTGTCCTCAATGTATAGGTCGCAATTCTTCATAGAATTTTACGAAATTTGATCCAAGAAAGAGTACAAATTTTGGTTGAAATCCGTCGATTCCTAGGGGTACCTCCCTTGGACACCCATTTTTTTGCTTATTTTTCTTCTCAACTTATGGGCCGCAATAAGTAACGGAATTTGAAAAAATTTAGCAGATGTCCATATGTTAATCTAAAAAAGAGCACTACAAATTTTGGTTGAAATCCGTCGACTGCTAGGGGTTCCTCCCTTGGACCCCCATTTTTTTGCTTATTTTTTTCTCAACGTATGGGCCGCAATTCGCAACGGAATTTGATCAAATTTAGCAGATGTCCATAAGTTGATCTAAAAAAAAAACACTACAAATTTTGGTTGAAATCCGTCGACTGCTAGTGGTACCTCCCTTGGGCCCCCATTTTTTTGCTTTTTTTCATCTCAACGTATGGGCCGCAATTCGTAACGGAATTTTATAAAATTTAGCAGATGTCCAAAATTTCGGTTGAAATCCGTCGACTACTAGTGGTACCTCCCTTGGACCCCCATTTTTTTTGCTTTTTTTTCTTCTCAACATATGGGCCGCAATTCGCAACGGAATTAGATAAAATTTAAATTTGAGGTATATTGTATGTACAGAAAAATTTACAATTATTAGACACCAGCAGAATGTAATGCATTTTCTGGCCCGCTACGGCCTTCGTCAGCATTCTTTGTGTCTCACTCACCTCATTGCTTTCCAAAGGAAGGCTAAGGTAAAATGTAAAAAGAAAATACAATATAATAGTCTGGTAGTGTATATATACACTACCAGATGGTAAACCAAAGATACACGTATTTGAATCTTTAAAATGACTCTCCTAAACAAAACCCTTAGGTCCCTTTCTATTTTGCGCATCACATATGTATTAGTTAATTTCTAAAGCTTAGAGAGTACTCGGAATGTGAAATCCACATGCGCATGTGGCTCTGACATAATTTCGACGTCATCACACAATGACCATGGTTATGTTCTCTATGCTTTACAGTTAAAGAAATGTTGGAAATTCAAAATTATTATTTTTTCAGCAGTTTCTTTCAGATATTTCGTGGAATTAATACGACATGTCCAAACATTTTCACTATAAAAGTTTTTCTTGGGTTCAATAAATTAAATTTTTACATTACGGTGTACCGTAGCGAATGGTGCTAACTATTATACAAATTTCGTCAGTCATAGCTTTATTAGACTAGAAATCCCACTATAACTTTCGCAAAGATCGGTCCATAATTTACCATAGGTCCCATATAAAGCCCTCTCCGGAAATATTCTAACTGTCGTTGGAGGTTATCAGAGATGCGGCGTAGCCGAATACAGCACTTTTACTTGTTTTATTCTCTTAAGCCGTGAAAATGAACGCATTTCACTACAATAAGTAATCATTAAGCTAAGGAATATTCGGGGGGGTGCTTTAATACCATGTAAGATAAGGCCATGTTGGCTTTATTTCTCATTCAATAGGGAGTTAAAGCCTTTTTTTCATTTGAATGGGAGATAAAGCCATCATGGCCTTGGCTCACATTAGCAATATTAGAAAATGGCTTTATATCTCATTTCAGTTCCGGAGACACTAAAGTTAAGTATTGAAATCTGGCTTCGCATACTAAAGTTTTTCTGCGGCCGTGCCTAGGGGTTTTTTTCCTCCAGTAGGACGCGGCAGGTGGCTTCGCGGAATAAAGTTTTCCTGCGTGCGTCACAAGACAAGATGATAAGGATTTTCCCTTTTACAGAATGTTTACACCATACATAACAATATTCTGAACAAATATGGCTTTATCTCTCATTTGCGAAAAAAATATGGCCTTACCTCTCAATGATTGGGCAATAAGGCTATTATGGCTTTATCTCTTATCTCACACACATCTAAATATATCGTCCGGCTTAATATGCAAAAAAATTTTTTTAACGTGTATCTTAAATAATATTTTGTTCCAAACGTAGTAAGCGTAAAATTGTAACGGCATATTTAGTAAAAACATCCGAATTTGAATTTTCATAAAAAAATATTTTTATTTTATATTTCAGTTAAGTTTTCTTTACTTTTGTTTTAAAAAATTTAAGTACGAATAACACTAAAACGTACTTATAAATTTAATTATACTTACAAATAAAGAACAACACTAAAACGTACTTAAAACTATCCTAAATGGAATAAGTTTCCCGGTATTTCATTAAATAAGTATAAAATTCCTAAGCCAAGTAAAATAAGAATGAACTTTTCGTTGGAACTGCCACTCTACACAAAAAAAAATAAAAATTGATTTCAATTAAAAAATTTGTGATATTAATTAAAAAATTAATCAAATTTACACCAGTAAACAAATTAATTAATTTACTTGATTAAACGTTTAATTCACTTGATTAAATTTTTAAATTAAACTGATTTTATTTTTGATTAATGCTTTAATTGGCGAAAAATTTTGGAGAATTTTTTCTGTGTAGAATGATGACGAAAAACATATCGAGTCGGTCTGCTGCCGTTTTTGGTTACATTTCTTCTTTACCAAAGGAAAAGATACAAGACAAGATTCCCAACTGTCCCATAAATCAATAATAGGAGCAAACTTGTCACTACTTTTTGTTGTCTTCTGTTGAAAACATTATCCAAACGGAGAGCACTTGCTCATAATGGACTACCAAAACATGCATCAAACAAACCATGCAAGTTTTCGATTTTCCTGCGTTATACAAAATTGTTATGATTGGCACTTTACGTTACCTAAGTTCAAAAATATTATATATACCCACAAGAGTTTTCCTAATCTTTCCATTTATGTGCAGTTTTCGCAACATAAGTGATTGCACGTTTAGTAAAATTTATATGGAAAGCATTCATTTTTTTGAGCACATTAGTTCACCATATTTATTCGTATTTTTAATGATTATTTTTTTTACTCTCGGAATGGAAGTTACAGAAAATTAGACAAAATGGCATCTGGACACCGCATAACGTGTACCTGGTGGTTCTGATATAATATTCACTGCTAAAGCTCAAATCCATTCAATACCACCTTCCCTTTCAATATGTTCATCTTATATAGAAGAAGTTCACTTTCATTTAGAATTTCAACAATAACACTGCACAGAAAAAAAATAAAAATAGATTTCAATTAAAAAATTTGTGATATTAATTAAAAAATTAATTTAATTTGCACCAGTAAACAAATTAATAGTATCAATTAAACGATTAATTAAATTGATTAAACGTTTAATTCACTTGATTAAACTTTTAATTCACTTGATTAAATTTTTAATTAAAACTGATTTTATTTATAATCAATGCTTTAATTAGTGAACAATTTTGGAGAATTTGTTCTGTGTGCTGTGCAAATTTAGTCGATTTTCCATTTTTTCTACTGGAGAAAGTGAACAGCTAAAAAAAGGGCTTATCACAAACTGGAGGGATTTGGGGAATAACAAAATTATTTGTTCGTTTATAAATTATTTCAAGTCTGGAAAAATAGTCTTTTATCTTATTACTTGTGAAAAATACAAAGTGGACCAAAATGGCCCCTGACCTAAGTTTTGTAAGTTTTTTTTTTTAACATAACAGCAAGGTAAAGAGATTTATTTTTCATCCTTCTGCAGATTTCAACATATATTTCCTAAAACCGAATCAAATTTTTGCCACTATACTAATGTTTGAGTCTGACTGTTACTTGATGAAATCTCTCGCCATGTTCATCAGACTTGGCTGGTAATTGTTCAATAAATTTATAAAAATATGCTTTGTTTATTTCTACAATACAAGAATTCCCAATAATAATATTTTTTTTATGTGTACAAAATTGTTTTTTATTAAATCTCTAACGAAATTTTCAATAAGTATCCAAATCTTAATCCTAATAGTTATTTATTAGATATTTCCAATGAAACATCTAGTTTACCGTATTCAAATACTAAATATTCTACATTAAATCCCAGCAGGTGCCATCTATATACAAAGACTAAACGTTTGACTTGATAATGCATGCGGTTGAATTATTAATAAGCCTTAGTAAATGCAATATTTATGTATGTATGTGTTATATGAATCAAAATTCTATTCGATAAATTTTGACGAAAGCACGTGTTTGTTGGAGAAAAGCCAGATTTCCTTATCTTTAAGATATTTCAACATGCAACAAAAAGCTTTTAGGGAAGAATTTATTGGCTTGATTGTAAACGCATTTGAAGAGGCTTCAAATGATATTGATGACGTTGATGTGTCTATTGATGCGAAGGCACTATCATCAATAGGTGGCATGTCATAACGTCCAGTGTTATAGTGTCCATGGACAAGTACCATAAAGGATTTTCTCCTCTATGGTATAACAAACACCGGCTTCGCTAACTAAAGCTTCTCTGTAAAGCCGGCCTTTGGCCGGGAGCATGGATTTTCTCTTCTATGGTATAACAAAAACCGGCTTCGCTAACTAAAGCTTCACTGCATAGTCGGCCTTCGGCCGGGCGCAAGGATTTTCTCCTCTATGGTATAACAAAAACCGGCTTCGCTAACTAAAGCTTCTCTGCGTAGTCGGCCTTCGTTCGGAAACAAGGCAGATTTTAGAAGCTTTACTTAGCGAAACCGGTACTTGTTATAGTTCTTAAAGCTTTGACATATTTTGGTCTTGACCTTAAAAAATTGTGTAGGAGATGGAGCTGTTACAAAACTCTGGAAACCGTGACAAATGCGTAACAAACGCCTTGCTATTCCCATAAATCAAGCAACTCAATTTCTAAAAGCAATAAAGTGCCATTAATACAAAAAGTTGTATCATTTGTTAAAGAAACGACAAAATTTTTTAAATATAATCATCCCAAGCGAAAAACAGTTTTAGCAAAGTATTTGGAAGCCAAACTCTCTTCATTATGCGTCTTTGCAACAAGTGTACATCATATAGTAGAATCTTTGGGAAAATATCTGAGTAGAAAGGTAGCATCTCTACCTTTGTATTTAGGAACTCACTTAGTACTTTTGAATTTATTTGCGGAATATACATATTAAGTTTGATACTTGTTGTAACACAGCCACTTAGTATCATTTTACAAAAGCAAGATATATTTCTTCAAAAAGGATCAAGCCTTATCAAAACTTTAATCATGAGACTTGAAGAGAACAGAAATAAAACAAAAGAATATTTCAAAGCGATTTTTGAAAAAGTTCAAGTTATTTGCGTTCAAATCGAGGTTCCAATCGAAGACAAGATTTGAACGAAATGATCACATCCAAAATGTTGAAGATTACTACCGAGTTATAGGTTATATTCCTCTTATTGAATTTATTTTAGAAGATCTCAAAACAACTTTCCCAATAGATATCCCAAATGTATTGAACATACCTAAACTTCTACCTCAAAGTGTAATCAAGTCATATACAGATACAAAACAGTTAAAACCACAACTAGCTGATGAGCGGCTTATACTTGATAAAAGAGATAAACACCTACTAACATCTAAACTTGAGCCTGATCTATCAGATAACCTTGTAGATGCTTTAGTAAACTGTGATGAAGATATCTAGCCAAATCTAAGAAAAATATTTCAAATTTTCGTTTCAATTCTCGTCATTAATGCTACGAGCGGGAGGTCATTTCCTACCCTTCTTCGAATAAAAACATGGCTCGGATCAACAATGACAGAAGACATACTGTACTGTCTAAATTTGCCTCACAAGGAAATCATAAATTGCTTATTTGCTTAAATAGTAATGTATATTGAACTGATCTTATATTTTATTTAACCTTTTTGTTTTTTTTTTTTTTCATTATTTATTTATTGAATCTTCATATATTAAATATGAACTAACAATAATTAATCAAATCTTAACCTTATGCTTTATTTTATGTCCTGCCAGTGCCCGACACGGGTTCTGTTCACATATGTAGGTGTTGATCGCTCATCTTAATGGGTAAGTGCTGCAGTGTCTCTTTTGTTGAGTTTTAAAACTTTTAAAAACAAATTTTTTAATTTTTGTATCATACAAAATTCCCCCCCCCGTAAAGCTCAAGCTGGATTTGCCCCTGATGTAGGACATATGGGCATTTCCGTCAAAAGGTCCACCGTGGCCAAAAATTTAAAAGTTATTAAAAGCTGATTATTTTACGATTTTGTTATAAAGAAATATTTAGATTTTACTAATTTTATAAATTAACTCATAAATTTGTTCACTTAGATGAACAATCAGACTGCAAAGTTATGCAAACGTAATTTCTTATTTGTGAGAATGTTTTATGGTATGTTTTCTTTAATATTTATCTTTCTTAAAATAGGCGGTATTTGATATAAATTATTCCAAAAAAATGTTCTAACATGGTCTGTAATCTAAGGAAGAGTTCAAAGAGAAATATGTTTTTCGGATGAACGGAAAATTTTTATTTTATTTTAATCATTATTCAGTTGAATTATTACGGAAAAAAATTCACGTTCGAAATGTCACGTATCGACCCAGATTTTGGCTTAAAAAAAAAAGAAAATACAGAAGATTTTGGAATCAAACCAAGACATTTTAATGTTACATTGCTACGTAAAATTCTGAAAGTAGTTTGACTAAAAAATTGTGCCAGGTTTCGTTGAATTACGCCTTTTGATACATGGCCACAAAAACTACTTCTGTTTTTTTCACGTTCGAACCGCTACTTCTTTTGTCATTATCTTTGACCTAGAATCGCGCCCTCCATAAACTTTAGCATAGATAACAGTGCTTTCTTAGTGTTATAATTTAACGTTTAAGAAAATATAAAAATATTTTTTGTTTAAAATGTTATTGCATTTTTGAGGCGTACGACTGTCACGTTCAACACTTTGGAATTACCCATATGGTCAATTCTAGACCATACAGCACAACATTTTTCAATAACTTAGCAATTGAAACAAGATAGTCAAACTGTTAAGATTCTTATTGTAATTTTAAAATAAATTAACAAAAACCACATAAAAGGCTTAAACACAATTAATAAAACGTAAAATAAAACTCATAAAATAGTGGGTTTAATTAACTTCCACATTAGGGAAGGTTCAAAATGTTCATTGCCCTTCCTTAATAATGTGTGTTTTTAAGTCCCATAGAGCTAACGAAAGGTTAGCTGTCAAACGAACTGTCATACTGCTTTCACTTTTTGCTCAGGCACATCATGATGAATAGATTCATGCTTGAACAACGACGCCGAACTATCCAAATTTACTTTAATATTCAGTTATCGATTTTGGAACTTAAAGGCGACTTCATGATTAAACTGATGCAACATATTTTTCACAAATGAAGGCGATGTGTTGATTTAGAGAAAATAAACTGTCAATAAAACTTCAAGACCGTGCGATGTGACATCTCTTATACCTTATTTAGTAAACAAAATGCCTGCAGGGTTTTATACAACTGTCCCTTCCATAATTCAGTTTTACAACTGTAAAGGACGTTAAATATTCTTCAAACTAAAGCATAAATATGCAAGATAAACATAAAAATAATTATATGTTTGAATATTGGAAACATATCTTCCCCCAGACTAGTTTTTAGATTGAATAACTTTTTTCAATTAACTTCAGGTTATAAATCACTATGATGTGCACCTTTATCCAATAATAAATGTGATCACTAAAATTAAATCTTGATTTTATTTGGGTATCTGAGGTAAGAATTTCAAATAACACCTGAATTACACCTAAGAGAAATTATCCACGCTCTACCCACGCCGTTAAAAATATACCAAATTCGAATAATTACCCAAAAAGTGGCAACACTGGTTAAATATTTCATGGCTATCTCCACCTAAATGACAAATGGCAAAAAGACTCTATTCCGGGACCGATTCTAACCATTTTAAATAGGCAAGGTCCTTGTGACAATTAAATCATCGAATTGTGTTCAAAATTGCAACCTGCACTTGGCGCCCCAAATAAGATTGACTTAAAAAGATTTTAAAACTCAATTTGTATAGTAAAAGATGGGTCACATCAGCAAATAAGCATAATAACTCCTCCTCTTTGGTGTTGTGGTTCTGAAAAATATTCCTAAATTTTACAAAATAAAAAAAAATTTTAACTTGTAGCATATAATTTTAGTTACCCAGTAAAAAATGTGCTCCAAAAGGAGCAGGTCTCTTGTACGAATTCATACCTCAAATCGCTGATGGGATGCCTGATTTTTGTATGGGGTGTTCCCGGTTTGGAGGACTTTTTCTGCTGACAATAAGCGCTTCTGTTACCATGCAAACAAAGCGCGCCTAAAGTGCTTTTTAGGGGCTAACTATATTAACATATTCATTAATGTTTTGCTTTTACTTGTCTTGCCTTTTTTCAATCATTTTCGTTAAACATAACATTTTTTTATTTTTTTCGCTTTAAAACCTTTTTCGTTGTCAGCATTAAAATATCTGCTTTTTTGTATGTTTTATTCTTTATCATTTACTGCTTTATAAGAGCTCTCTAATTGAAGCGCTTGATTATGCGCTTTTTCTCTGTAGTGCTTCAAAAAACCCAAATTTTTTTACTGGATAGTGGTTTTTTTTAGCAACTGTCCTTAAATTCTGCTTGCTTATGCAAAATATTTTTTTCAGTGTACTAGCAACGCGGATTGTAGCGAAAACCCATTATTAATAATAAAAAGTTTACTTTGAAATTGTTGCTTGCAGTTCACAGGGGTTTGTTAAAACAAAACAAATGCACTGTCACACAGGATATTACAAAGGATATGAAAAAAGGTTTTGGAAAGTACATTGCCGACACCCTAAAGCAGTAGGTAAATATGTAGGTATGTATTCGTTAACAGGATGTCAAACATTTTACAAAATCTTACAGACATACAATTTTATGTGCAATTAAAGCTACAAAATAAACCCCCTATAAAAATAAGTCACTTGCTGAGCAATCCTGATGTTAGCAAGACAATTTGAGATTTAACTTTCTGTTTCATTGTTAACAGTGGCATTTACTACTAATTAGCTAAATTAATGTGATGTACCCAAAATTACGCCAAAATCTTTCATTTAAAACGTTTCATTTAACATTCTTGTCTACATGAAATTAGCTACATTTCGTTAATAATTTTGTTTCTTTTGCTTTCATTTATTTTACGCATTTACCCATGCTTTAAATTACAACAATGTTAATATTCCTCTTTTATACTATGTTCTTCTTCCTCTGCTTGCCATTTCCTTCAATCTTTTAAAATTAAACAAACAACAAAAATAATAGGTCGTTTGTCTAGTCGAACGAATTTCAAGAACAATCAAAATAAACTTTTCGTCTTCTTAAGGCTGAGAGCGAAAAACAAATAATGACGACAAACTCAAACAACAACGTATCTAAAGAAAAACAAAAAAGAAAAACATGAAAATATGGGGCATGTACGACTAGATACAAAATTATATGTGCAACAAACAAAATTTTGTTATCTGAAGCAAAATAACGCAAAAACAGCAAATTGTTCATGTTCAAAGACAAATAGGAAAGTGTAAGGAATAATTTTTTTTCAACGTGTAAAAGAACAAATTTAAAAATACACAAAAAAAAAACTAAATTTTCCAAGAAACTTTTGTCAGCTTAAAAAAAATTTAAATGAATATTCGAAATTAAAAATTAAGTCAACTTTTACTATTGTTACAACAAAACTAATATTACTACTCGTTACTTTTGTTGTTTTAGGAAAAACTATGAGAGGAAGAGCAAAAGCAGAGACGGAAACAATTTGAATCGTCTGAAATATTCTTTTGAAAGAATGTATGAAATAGCAAAATAATTGCACTATACTAAACATGTTAATGTTACAGTGGGGCTACTAACAGAATATCTTCTTTCTTTAAAAAATATCCGTTTTTAAAAGATTTTGTTATCCGTGCTTAATTCCCAATTTTTATTCTTGATAAAAAAAAACACTGAAATTTATTGTTGAGGGAAAGCTAGCTTCTATGCGCATTTCACTGGTTGCTTAGGCCAGATCGTCAGGAAACTTCATCCAAAGATTTTAGAAAAACTAAAGATATTAAACCAAATAAAAGTGTTAAGCGTTTAAGAATTTAATGCAACAGTTCTACAAAAACATCAACAATAAACAGAATTAAGCACGAATAACAAAATCTTTTAAATTAAAATGTTGTATTCCCAAAAATTACTTTGATAATAAACAGGAAAGTGCACGGCTTAAAAAAACTGGAACTGGCAACATGTTTTATTATTTATAGCAGGTTGTTTTTGTTTTTATTTTGTTTTTTCTTAACCCACTTACAACCATACCTGTTAAATATCGAATACGATTAGTAATCAATTAGATTACTTTTTAAAAAGAATCGTAATGATTATATAACTCTATAAGAAAAAATTTCTGATTACTAATTGATTACGATTACAAGTAATCGAAAAATAATCATAAATACCAGCGATTACTACAAAATAATCAAAAGCAATCAAAAAGTAATCCGATTACTTTCAACGATTATTTTTGATTCTTTTTGATTACTTTCAACAATTGTGTATTCATTTGCACTAAAAAAGTTTTCGAAACAATTGAAAACCTGTTTAAAGTTTTCATAATCAATAAATTTTAATATATTTATTTTAAAAATAACATAAACAACATTAACTACAGCACGTAATTCAAAGTAGCTAAACAAAAATAGCTAAAGAAATAATAAGTTGTAAACTTATTTATTAAAGAAAAAAAAAACGATAATATTTCAAAATTTTACGGTTATTTACAAGATTTTGTCTGTCGTAAAAATTCAAGTTTAAAGTCCTATAACTCAGTAAATCCGACTGACACAGTTTGGACATGTTCTGAAAGAGAAAAGAGATATCTATGCAAAATCTTGTACAATTCAGTTGAACAGTTCTCGAGAATTTTCGAAATACCTAAAAAAACTGCAGAAAAACACGATTTTCGCGTATATCTCGAAAACGCATTCTGTTCGATTAAACGATTAACCGATATTTGGCCTTTTTAGCTTATTAGATTAAACGAATAAGATTTTAAAATGAATCGAATAATTATAAATCCTGAAATTTTATAAATTACTAGATTTTTTTTCGATAATTTTGTAAAAAAAAATGTATAATTATCATTATTTTTCAAAAAAAAACTTGTCAGTGTAGCTCCAAATTGTTGCTTCACTTTTGGGCACTTAGATTTTAAAAGAGTCAATAAAACTCTGAAATTTAAAAAAAATTATACATTGAACAGAAATTCTATATATTATTATCATTCGATTAATCGGTATAAATTCGTCGATTAATCCATTAATCGAAAATTAGTTGAACAATTAGTCGTCTAAAATTGTTCGATTAATCAATCAAGAATTAATCGACTGAACAGGTTTTAGATGGTCTTGTGGAGAAGGACCTGTTTCAATTTCATCATCTGTAATAATAATGTGGTAGCACTACGATAAATGTTGTCAAATTGATATAGCTTGTATTGGTAGCTTAAACGTCCAATTGTATGCGTTTATAGATGGTTTAAATGTTTACTGAATTATAGATTTGGTGGTTTAAACACATTTTAAGCCAATAAGAGAGTTAAATTTGCGCTGATTTATTAGCCTTAAGTATCATGTAATTAAACATAATACCAATCAATTTGATTACATTTTTTGTTTGGTATTAAATAAATAACTAGAGTCAAATAGTAGACAAATTTTATATGGATAAGTGTTCGCCAGTATATTTTTGAATAACTCTGTGGCTTGGAGCTAAAAGGGCCAATATAAAATATTCACTTTTGAGAAAATTTGAATTGAAGGTTTTTTCAAAAAACTTTTATAAATGCTTTCATAGTAACATTGGCCAGCATTTAATTTATGAAGCTGTTCTGGGTTAAGTATGACTTTAGATGTTTAACCATAATGAAAGATAGGAAGAAAACAAATCTAATGCAATGATTAACTCAAAATAGTAAAAAAGTGACATTGGCCAAGCCACAGAACTATAACATGTAACTGTTTCCAAAAAAAAAAAAAAATAATTGTATGAATGAATACGCAATTTTTGAAAGTAATCAAAAAGAATCAAATATAATCGTTGAAAATAATCGGATTTCATTTTGATTACTTTTGATTATTTTGTAGTAATCGCCGGTACTTCTGATTATTTTTTGATTACTTGTAATCGTAATCAATTAGTAATCATGCAAAACCCAAAGTAATCGTAATTGTAATCATTACTTTACCCTTTAAAAAAAAGTAATCTAATACGTAATTATTACGATTACTAATCATTACTTAACAGCTATGCTTACAACTACAATTAATGTTGGAAGAATTCCAATCAATTGTAGTGGGGAATGTAAGAAAAGATAAACTCACTGTTTATGGTTGATGTTTTTGTTTAAACTTTGATATTGTTACAAGTAGAACTGTTGCATTTAATTCTTAAACGCTAAACAGTTTTATTTGGTTTAATATCTTTAGTTTTTCCAAAATCTTTGGATGAAGTTTCCTGACGATCTGGCATAAGCAACCAGTGAAATGCGCATAGGAATAGCTTATCCCATCAACAATAAATTTCAGTGTTTTTATCAAGAATAAAAATTGGGAATTAAGAACGAATAACAAAATCTTTTAAATTAAAAGTTTGTGTTCCCAAAAATTACTTTGAAAATTTCCGATTTTTTTTTTTTTAATTATTTTTTGCCAAAGGTATTTTTCCTTAATTAGCTTTTTTAATATGTACTTTTTATACCCACACCATAATAGTGGAATGGATATTATACATTTGAGCTGGTGTTTGTAACACCTAAGACTAATTTTAAATAAGCCTATTGAATCAGAATCACTTACCGAGTCGATCTAACAATGTCCGTCCGTCCAGCTGGTTGGATGGCTGTCCATGTAAAATGAATCTAATGAATCGCTCGTTCTTAATAATGTTAACTAAGAACAGGTCGCATTTTTGAAGATAATTTGATGCTCTAATTGCCACGAGTACCAAGCCTATTGAAAATGGTGGAAATTTGTCCACAATCGGAAGAACTGTGCGCGAATTTCAGCAAACCGAGTCTATAGGAAATGTGAAAACACCTGTGCATGCTAGTCCAGTTCGTCACCTGGCGATGTCATCATGCCCTACTTCTTCGAAAATGAGGTCGGTCAAGCAGTTACCGTGATTATAACGAACTTCATCTGTCCAGAAATTCATGATATGGACCTGGACGATATGTGGCTGCAGCAGGATGGTGCCACTTGCCACACAACCAACGAAACAATGGCTCTTTTGCATTGGAAACTCAATGGCCGTGTTATTTCACGTCGTGGCGATGTAAATTGGCCGTCGCGATCATATGATTTGACACAGTTGGACTTCTTTCTTTGAGGATATTTATTCCTACAATCCTAACCTTGTAAAGTAATACACAATGCATAAACATTTGTCTCAGAGACGTACATGTATAATAACCTCTGGGCTAAATTACACTTAGTTAAAGTTTATTTTTAATGAAATTTAAGACTGGAATGCAAACTAATAGTAAAACACACTTTTGATGATAATAAAATTTACTCAAACATGTTTATCACACACTAAAAAGAAGAAAAATTACGAAGTTTGCAAGCATAAAAACCAGCAGCCTAGAAAATAAAATTATTGCTGCAATCGTAGGAGTGTTATACGTCAAGAACACAAAACTGGCTAAGTTTTGATTAGCGACAAGTGAGTGATCAGCAAGCTGTAGTCGACTACTGACTTGACGAAAAGCACAAGGTGTTAACTGCAACCTCAATTATGTCTCAGAGTCATTGCAACAGGTATGCCACCGAAGTTGTGGCGAGCATTTGGCCGATCTTTTGCTTCACACATAATTGGCATAGATCCCTCTATAAAAATTGAAAATATAAAGATAATTACCTGAAAACTTTTTTTAATTACAATTAACGTCTATTACATCCAGAAAAATGTTTACGTACACCAAAAAAATTTAAAACCAACTTCAATTAACATATTAGTTAGAAATTTGTACTTTTAATTAAATTTCGTATTGGTTTTCCGTCTGCAAACAAATTGATTATATCAATCAACATATTTGTAAGTAAGAGTTTTTCTTGCTGTTGAGTTTCAATCAATAGGTTTAATTGAAATGTGTCCACAAAAGAGGCTATATAAAACGTACACACAAATCAAAATATTTTTTTTTTGATCAGGACAGTAAATTGAAACAAAAGTTTGTGTGTATGTTTTCATATTTGCAAATAAATACACAAACATTATTTATTAACAGTTAAACAAATTTTTTGAAACAGCATTACTTGTTTTAGTTGAAAAAATTTTGGTGAAAATTTTTTCTGTGTATCCTTGAATGATACTTTGTAATAATAAATGCACTCAAAAATAAATAAAACTTTAATTTTTAGAAGGAATAGTTCATCGAAATCAACATAATCATATGTTGCCTCAATTAATATGTGCGTTAAAGTAAATAAACTGATGGCTGATCTTACGAAATATTCATTAGTCTTATTAACACAAAAGCGGGTAGGTTTCATAAACTATTTGTAGTCCCACGTTAAAACTAACTAAGTGTTTATTGGGCAAACAAGAGATTTACAAAGTGTTTTTAACATGAACGCCCAGAAATTCTACGAAGTGTTCGTTGTCATACCGAACCCGTAGGTTAAAATTAATAAAGTTTTCGTTCAGTTAAAGAAACCATTAATAAAACGAACTTGTACGTTGAAGTCAATCATAGCAGTAACTTAGCGTTTGTTAAGTTGGTATTTGAAACGGGCCCGTGCAATAAAGTCATAGGAAATAAAGCCATATGGTATTATTTCTCAATGGCTTCATTACAGGGCGTTATTTGAAACAGTGTAAGTTTACCATTTTTAACATTTATTTAATTCAGATCGAACTAGTGCTGAAATATTGTCGTTTCTATTACAAATTCAAAGGAGGAAAGAAGTGCATTTGTAAATGTATTTATAATGTAGTTTGGGAAAATGTACTTTGAGACAAAAAATGCTTGCAACAGTGTTCGTAGATAAACACAACATTATTTAGCGTTCGGCTCACACACCCAGCAACGATATCTATTTTTTTAGTGTTTGTGTAGACGAACACAACTCTTAATACCGTTCGAAACTATTTTCAAGAAAGAGCCGAACATTATATAGTGTTCCGTTTTGTAACGAATTGTAGTGATACTCTAGACAAACATTACTTTTTTATGTTCTGTAATGTTTTTCCCCATCGATGAAGAGATAAACAAACAAAAATATTCAGCCACTACCGCAGCAGGATCAGCTTGTGTGTGTATTGTGTATATATTTTGTTTTTGTAAAATTATTTTGCTGGCTTTTTGTTTTTTTCATATATGTGACAGCGCATAGAGAAAGGGGCCAGTAAGGTAAAGGGATCAGTAAACACCAACTACACAAAACAAGGGGTCGGGACGACCTACGCGCGTTTTTAAGGTAGACCAATTAGGTTGAGATATATCGCTTTCAAATGAGACCAATGCCAACACGCTCAGTGATGGTACACCAAATTTACACGTATTTAAATCTTTAAAATGGCAAAATCCTTAGGTTCCTTTCTATTTTCCGTATTTCCGTATCGTTTTTATAAAACAAAATACATTAATGTGCTGAACCGAACACAATGAAGTTTGTTGTCTAAAAAGAAAACCGAACAGAATTTAATTTTCTCATCTTTTTGCTATGCTGCCCAACCATAGTAATGGCTGATTTTTTAAGAGCTTTAGGAAAGTTTAAAAAAAACACATACAATTCCGAAAAATGCATGAAATCTCTATTTGAATCGATAGTGCGATAGTAGACCGTGACTGCGCCTCAAATGGTCCATCCGTTTAGTCCAATTTTGGCACTCTTTCCAACTTTTCGGCTGGTATCTCATGAATAAATGCTTCAATATTGTCTTCCAATGCGTCAATTGAAGCGGGCATGTGTGTATAGACATGAGCTTTAACATCGCCCCACAAAAAATAGTCTAAAGGCAGTAAATCGCACGATCTAGGCGGCCAATTGACCGGTCCTGAACGCCTCTCATTGTTAAGTGTGCTGTGTGGCATGCGGCACCGTCTTGTTGAAACACATATCATGCAAGTCAAGCTCTTGCATTTTGGGCAAAAACAAGTTGGATATCATCTCACGGTAGCGCTCACCATTCACAGTTACGTTACGATTCGCATCATCTTTGAAGAAGTACGGTCCAATGATGCCACCAGCCCATAAACCGTACCAAACTGTGACTTTTTCTGGATGCATTGGTAGCTCTAGCAATGCTTCTGGCTGATCTTCACTCCAAAATCGACAATTCTGCTTATTAATGTACCCATTGAACCAAAAATAGGGGTCTATTAAACTGGCCATAAAATGGAAGAAGCGCGCGATGAACTTTCTTAACAGAGCACGCATTTTGATAATAAAATTCAATAATTTGCAAGCCATTGTCAAGCCATGAACAACGATATGAGATATAATGAGATAATTTAAATGGAAGCTCCATATACAAAATTCTCTCATTCTTGGGGATGACCGGCACAACTTTTTTTTTTTGTATGAAGGCCGTCCCTGTTTAACACATTATTTTAAAAATTTACTCTTTAAAAAAAGAGTTGCATACAAAAAGTTTCTTTTCAAAATTACATTTCCAAGAAAACCCCATTTTATGGTGTTTTTCTTTTGTACAATTTAAAAATTCGTTACAAAATTATAAATAATAACAGCCGTATTCATAAAAAAATCATAATTCAGGTTTTAGATGAATTTTAGTTAAAAAACATTTTAAGCCTAAAAAAGCTTTTTTTTAAATTCGTATTCATAATCAGCATTTTAACTAATAAACGTTTTACCGTCTTTTTTAATTTGATGGTGGCAACGCTATCTCTTTTATTTGTCACATGAATCATAATGATGTAAAACAGTGGTTATTAATTCATACTCGTATTCGTATCTAAAATTTTTTTTTGTCGTGTGTGAGAAAAAAATTGTTTTTTATATATGAATAGTTGTCTCTTATATTTAAAAAAATAAAGAGTTCAAACAAAACAAAACAAAGTGCAATTTAGATGATGATTTTATTGCTGATATCAAAAAGTATTCAAATAACGAGTTTTATTTTATTTGTTTTGATCGTTTACACATCACTAGTTCATAATGTACAATTAATAATTTTTTGAGCTTTAATTTGTGAAATTGAAAAATATATTAATAATATACATTTTTCATACATACATATTTTTGAATTTCATTTTATTTTTAATGTTTAAATACATAATAATATATTGTCTTAAAATTTCTCGCAAAACTGTTCAAAATGACCATAAACACACAGCAAAAAGCAAAAATGTCATTTTAAAATAGGTTTAAACAAGGGTCGAACCAATTTTAAAATTCGCTTATTTACACAAGGTTTAAAATAGGGTTTTTAAGGTAATATTCGTTTATGAATACAATTTTAACGATTTATGCTTAAAACAGATTTGAAATGGAGTTTAAAATGTTTATGAATACGGCTGTAAATATTTTTAATGTACATTTTCTAACCAAAACTTAAATGTTTTTGTTTTGTTATAATTTTAACATTGTCACAAAGTTTATTAAATACGGATGTGTGTTTGTGTACAAAAAAGTTTTTTTTTCAAAAATGCCGTAAAAACGACATTTCTAAAAAGGTAAAAAAAAAATTATATTACGGGGTTAATATTCAAGTAATAAGTCTACAACCAATATTTTGATGTGTTACACACATCCGCACAAGTGCATAATACCATATTAACTAGGTGAGGTGGGGGTATAAAAAGGTACCTTTTTAAAAAGTACCTTCTACATAAGAATGTAAAATGTTCAAATTCTTTATTTTAAAGAGGTGCCTTCTTAAAGCCCTTCCTTTTTATAAAAGTGCTTTTAAAACACGATACCATTTTTTTAAAATTAATATTTTAGAAAACATAAAACCCGTATAATTTAAAAAAAGCTTTTTAAAAGTAGATTTTTTTTAAAGCATTATTCAAAAAGCTTATTAAAAAATTTTTATCCATTTAGAAAAGTTTTTAATTTAAAGCTTTTTGCCCACTTTTTCCTGACTAGTAATTCTTTTCTTTTACATTTCAATGCTTCTCCTCTTTTCATATCAGTAAAAACTAGACATTCTTTTTCGTAGTTCTAGTTGACTTCTCTTGTTTTTCCCCATTAATTTTTGCTTCATTTGCGTAAGAGCCCCCCCTCCATATCAGATTGTCTGACACTGTGTCTCATTTTAACTCTTTCATTTTCATGGCCCAAATTGCAACATGAGTTTGTGATCATCACAAAAAGAAAAAAAACAAGAAAAAAATTACAATTTCAATATTGTTGTTGCGTTGTCAATATTCTCAATGGCAAAATAAAAGAACAAATTATAGACAACACTAAAGTTGTTTAGTTGCCTTGAAAAGGCAAATAAGGAAACAAAATACGAAGATGTAAGCTGGTAACAGCATCAATAATGGCAAGTAAGTGACAGTAATTAGTTTAAAAAGACAATAATTGCTAAGTTTTAAGTAATGAAAGGTTTAAAGGAACTAATTTTTAATGAAAATTTCGAGAAAAATTGCAAAGTTTTTGCATAATAAATTGTATTTTTTTACTTATTTAATGCACCAAAGTTTTAAATAAAGCTTTTAAACACTTAATTACCAATAATACAAGCCAACTTATACAAATAGTTTAAGCGTAAAGAGCTTAAGTTACAACTTTGGTGTCTTTAGTTTCGGTGGTGACCCCAACGGAAATTTTTGGCAAAAATTTTTGTAGAATATTTTAAAACTTAAGTGTCCTGTTTAAATTTATAAAGAAAGGAGTTAGAGGGTTAATACCTTCAAAAAAACGATCCTTATTAAATTTCACACTGTTACTTTGATAATAAGAATGACCTTAACCATTAACTTACAACATTTTTTTCATTAAAGTTTTAAGTGCTCCAAAAAATTAAAGATTAGACTTACTGGAAAAATGAACTCAGACGAGCCGTAATATAAGTTTATTCTACAAAAGTTATATACTCAACATGCCATTTCAGAATTATTGGGTCGCTATTCCTTTCCCATCGAAAACTCTTTACATGTTGAATTTCACTGTCCTACTAGACTTAATAAAATAAAAAAATACATTACCGCTAGGTCATTAGAGTGGTGTCCCTATTCAGAAAATTGTTTTCCATTTGCTTGGTAAAATATTTTTGAGTCTTTTTTTTTTTTTTTTTGCTTTACACCAAATGTCGGAGCATTTCCCTAAAAAATTCATCTGACATCCAAACAGCTGTCGACCGAGTTACGGATGTCTTGGATTCTGCTGCAAGAAATGCAACCCCAATCAAGCGTACAATAAAGCGTGGCCCGCAATTCACATCCGTGGATACAGAGACCCTTGTCAGGGAATAAAGGAAGTTGAGAAGACAATGGCAAAATAATCGTCCCCCAATCATCAAGCCCAACTGCGGTTATGCCAGGCAACTCTACGCGACAAACTGAGACAGAAACACGACTCTGCAGTAGAAGGCTATCTTAACAGCCTAGATGCCACAAAAAACTCCAATTACAGCGAATCTCCACTAAGACTTTAAAACCGTACCTGGGCCAAAAACACAAATGAAAAAATAAATGCCTTTGCAAGCCACTTGGAGAAAGTTTTCACGCCCCATGATGCTGATACTTGTTCCTGTCGTCCAATTATTCCTGCTACAGTTAACGATCCAATAAAATTTAAATTAACCCAAGTAAAATCAGCGATAGAAAATGTCAACCTTAAAAAATCATCCGGTTCTGACCGCATCACAGGCTCAATGATAAGAAACTTATCTACGTCTGCTTCAAGAATCTTGCTGCTCATCTTTAATGCGATGTTACGAGTTACCTACTTCCTATTATAATTTCATATTGTAATTTTCTACAAAAAAGATTAAAAAAAAAAAAAAAAATATTGAAAGATATCGGCGATGAAAAAGTTACTGTCTATGAAAACACTAGATGCATAAAATAGCCCACTAATTTCTACAGAATTATTAATTCCCAAAATGCTTTCATTGGCCACACTTTTTCTGATGTAAACACACAAAAAGAACCATCCTGGCAGCAAAAACTGTGGCCGTCAACGATTTAAAATTCAAGATACAGCATTTGTTGTCAGGAAACTTTGTATCATACAAATCGTTCGATATAGTCTGCGATGCCAAAGACGCTATTAATTACCCAACAGCGTTTTGCAACTCACTGGATTTGCCAGGCATGTCACCACAGCTTCTCTGACTGAAAGTTGGATATCCGGTTATTTTTATTTGGAACTTGAACACAGCACGCCTGTGCAACATTTATGAAAAATGTTATAGAAGCCATAATTTTAAACGATAAATTTTCGAAAATGTTTTACTGCCATGAATTTCAATAACTCTGACTGGCGCGTCTGTGGTAATTATAGGAATTCAAACGCTTTTAATATTCCATTCGATTGGTATTGCAATGATAATCATTAAGTCGCAAGTTAAAACTAAATCTTATGTGCTGTTTTCACAGGACAAGTGACTGAACGTGTAGTCAAAACACTCAAAAACCTGAGTGCTTTTCATATAAATTTTACTACACGTTTAGTCACTTGTGTTGTGTAAACAGCACATAAGTAATGAAATTTGTTGACTCCCAAGAAAACCTTTGATAACAAACATGCAAGTGGCAGTGCAAAAAACTGAACTGGCAACAATATAATTAAGAAATTTGTTTTTCTTTTTGTTTTTTCTGTTTCTTTTTGTATTCCCCTTACAACAAACTACATTTAGAGTTGACAAAACATCCAACAATTGTAGTCAGGATTGATAGAAAATATAAACTCACTGTTTGTTGTTGGTATTTAATTTAAGCTTTGATATCACTGTGCAACAAAAATAAACCAGCCTCAACACTTGCAACGCGAAATGAAACTAGACTACTAGTAGAGCAAATCTGCCAAAGGGTTTTGAAAAGTTAGCTCGGGCTCCCGAAATATGGGCCCCTAAAATAAGTCGAAAAAAATATACTTAATGTACTTCTGAGCTAAAAAATAATTTCAGATGTCTTCTGTAGAATCGTAAGGCGATTCTTTTCTTCGAATTTATTAGCCCTCTTACTCTTATTTTAAGGGGTAATTTTTGTCCCTTTTCCCAATTCTACGAATATTTTTTGCACCAAATTTCACAAGGGGTCTTCTAAGGTCTTAAGCTGGGATCACACGATTGCCGCAATGCGCCAATTTTCAAATTTTTTAATACCCTAATCGTGTTACTACACAACCAAATGGCTGATGTACCAATCGAGGACAATATTGTGCTTATTTTTACCAATCAAATGCAACCCAATGCAACCCTGGTGCGGCAATCGTGTGACTGTTTACTATGCAACCACGCGTCAATAAAAATAATAAAAATGCACCAATATTTATTGTGTTCTTGTGCGGCAATAAAACAACACAATACGCGCAAATATTTTTAATAAATTTACTTTTTTGTGTTTCTTTTTGTAGGTAAAATGAAGATAAAATGTATGTATTTATTTATTATGCATTGAATTTTTTTTTTAAATTATTGCTATTAACAAAATATGTATGTATGTTCACAGGCATATTTAGCTGTTCAGTGCGAATATTTGTATTCAAGATATTTCTATGCGAACCTTAACATACAAAATTGTTGAACAGACTGTTAATTTTTGGAATTTCTTAAAAAATGTAAATACAACTATTCAATAAAAATTTGTTTAAGTTTATGATACAAATTTAATTTTTTTTTAATAAACAAACCAACAAGAACTTTCAAACAAATAAAAAAGCTACCACAACAGCTGTTTTCGCAATTCTCAAGTAAGAACAATCGTGTGACTGTGCTGCAGCAATTGTTGTAACCATTTCGCTTTGTACCAACTAGAGGTCTGCTTTGAATAATTCACTTGTTTGCCTTTATTCAAAGTGCACAACATTTACTCAAATATTAAACATTCAAAAATGTAAGAAAAGAGTAAACCATATACAAAAATAAGAGAGAATGAATTGAATAAAATACTTGTTTACTGTAAATGAATTTGAGAGTCATTCGTAAATAAGAAAACAGTGGAATGACCCGTTAGAGAGAGCAAGTTTACAAAAGATATTCGAATAATTTTTGAATTATTGAATGTCCATACATTTATTTGAATACATTGACATAATTCGTGTGTAAGCTTGTGGCTTCTTTTATTTGTAAGAGTTAAGCTTACACATACACACGTAATATGTAGGTACAGAAAATTTACATTCAAATTATATATGAATATTTCACTCATTTGACTTGAATTGACTGAATTGAATAAGTTTTTATTCGTTTTGTCTTTGGTTATTCTTTCATTTGTTTCCTTATTATTGGGTGTTCGACACATTGTAGTTGAAAAACAAATGAGTGTGTTGAAATTGGTTTTTATTTATTCTTGCAGACCTCTAGTACCAACTAGCGGCAATTAAAGTTGTATAAAACAGGGCAAACGTGTGATTTCAGAATATTTGATTGGTGTAATTTCTTTATTGTGCGTCAATAAAGCACAATCAAAATTATGCCATATTGGTGCATTTGCGGCAATCGTGTGATCCCAGCTTTAGAAGACCACTAGTGAAATTTAATGCAGAAAATATTCGTCGAACATTTTAAACCTCTAACGTGCCGTTTTAGTGTTGAAGTTAAAAAAGGACAAAAATTACCCCTTGAAATGAGCGTTAGTGGGTTAATTTATTCAATGACAAGGATCGCCATAGAATTCTACTGAAGACATCTGAAATAGTCTTTTAGGTCGGAAGTACATAAGGTATATTTTTTTGATTTGTACCAAACGACTTTTCAAGAAATTCAAAAATTGCAATGCCCGAAATATCGAGAATCCGTTTTAGATACATTGAACGAACTTTTGGTCTTAGAAGATCCCTTGTGAAATTTGATGCAAAAAATATTCGTAGAACATTTTAACCCTCAAAAACGCCGTTTTAGTATACTTTTGCGTAAGAGTTGGGAAAAGGGACAAAAATTACCCCTTAAAATGAGAGTTAGAGAGTTAATAAATTCGAAGAAAATAATCGCTTTACGATTCTACTGAAGACATCTGAAATTATTTTTTAGCTCAGAAGTACATTTAGTATATTTTTTTAACTTATACCAAACGCCTTTTTTAAAATATTAAAAAACTTTGGGGGCCCATATTTCGGGAGCCCGAGCTAACTTTTCAAAACCCTTTGGCAGATTTGCTCTACTAGTAGTCTACTTTCATTTCGCGTTGCAAGTGTTGAGTCCGGCGGGGATGAAACGAATTTTGCTGCACAGTGTATTAAGACTTTTGAGTAATTATAATTCCTATTCGCTTAAAAGTTTCATTAAAATAAAATCTTTAGCTTTTCTAACATCTTAAGATGAAGTTTTCTGATCTGGCCTAACCAACCAATGAAATGCACATTTCATTTTGAAATGGGAATTTAACACGTTAAAACTAAATCCTATTAATGAAATTTTTTGGCTCCCTAGAAAACCTTTGATATCACACCACGTTTTTCACACGGACAAGCGGACTAATATACGTGACATGTTCTTGCGTAGGCAAACCATAGACCTTATTTGTGTTGGCTAAAGACGCACTAGCTAAAAATATTGCTTTTCAAAACTAATATAAATTTTATTAACGACTTTTTAACTTAACATTTAACTTTTAAAACATCAAACAATGTCTATCGCAGACTAAGCCAAAAACAGGCACAACTCAATTTTTATCAAAACCTTATTTTTCCATAAACCAATTAACAAATTAAATCTAGAGCGAACACGAAAATTTCGTTTGCGTTACTGCTTTCTTTGAGTTTTCTTTTTTAACACTAAGTGTGCAAAATGTCTCTTATGTTGAATTAAAAATAAATGGTTATGGTTTTTTGTTTTTTTTTTAATAGACGGTCCTTGTCTTCAGCAGTACATTTCTCATTGGGCTAATCCTCACACACTTACAATACATTCACTAGAAATAATTTGAATGGCAGGACAACGTTTGCCGCGTCAGTTAGAAATTAAAAAAATTTTCCATATTTATTAAGCGATTTAAAATAAAATTACTCCAACTTGGTTTTTTTTTAATTAATTAAGGTGGATGCAACATTATATTTAAAATGTATTATATTTTTTTTTTTCCTTTATACACGGTCACTCCACGCTTTTGTATATGACAACTTTAGCGTCTATGCAACAATACTCTAGGAAATAACACTCTGTTGACAAATTTGACATCAGGTGTCTGTGTTGTGGCCATTTTATTCATTATTTAAAAAGGAATATGCAGACAATTTATTCACTTAAAAGAAAAATCCATCCATTCGTACACAAACCAATCCGAAGAGGTATTAATAATTACGGTGAGTACGGATAAGGGCTAGTTTACACTACCTCACAAGTCTTGAGTATTCCATAATACTTTGTGAGAGACAGAAACCTAATGAGCTTTGTTGCGACTGTCATAAAATCTAATTTAACATAACAGTGTTCACACCACACATGAAACAAAATGCAACGCTAATCCAATGAAAAGTATTATTGTTTAGAGATTTTTCAAAAAACGATAAGATGTATCTATGGGATGTCAAACTTTGTTTCATAATACTTGTCATTTTCATTGCCCATGCATTAACACTATCATACTTTTACATATTACTTGAGTTTTTGACATTTATTATTACAAAGTATAATAGCTTAAACTAGCCTTAATCAAGTACAGAAAGATTGATTCTAGTACGGATTCTCAATCGCGAAAAACTTAACGTATTAAAATTCAATACCGAATTCGTACTTAAAATAATCCGAAAATGAGATTGATTTAAGTAAAACTAAGATTGAACCAATCTCAAAATGCGCTTGATTCAAGTATTATAAAATTGATTCAATCTCGAATTTGTACTTGAAATAAACCAAAAGTGAAGTTAGAAGGAGAATCTTATTAGGATTGATTTACTTGTCCATTTTACACCCTACAGAATTTCAATTATAAAACACCAGGATCATTCCCAACATGGTTTTTACTTAAAAAACGAACGTGACCATCGTACACATTTAAAGTTAAAAAAAAGTAAAAATAAAACGTATATTTATTTTGGCAATAGAATCAAAATATAGCTTTTAATTAGCCCTATAATTGGTGCTATTGTTCATTTTGATAAATTGTTTCGTTTTCAAGAAAAGTGCAAAAAAACAAGGCATTTGCACGTGACGAAAACAGAAGTGGTTTTTGTGGCCATTTTTGCGAATGCCGATTTCAGCGAAACCTGAGGCAATATTTGAATGCAAAAAATTGTAGAATGTTATGCACTCATCTCTCTTAAATATGTCTGTCATTTTAAATAAAAATAATGTATACTTTTTTTTATTTACCTTTAATCGCTGTCGCACGTGATCTGACGCACATGACATTTTTTTCAATCATGATATATATGTTGATTAGACCGGGTCGACTTCCATACAAAAAAAAAATTGTGCCAGTCACCCCCTAGAATGAAAGATATGTCAATGACGTTTCTAAAACAGGAAACATTTTTTTTTTGCCACGCCCCAAAATACAGCCCTTTTGGTTTTTTATATTTAGCGCTGCCATTTAAAGTCCGATCTCATCATATTGCATATCGTTTTTCATGGCTTGATAGTGGCTTCATTTTTGTCTTTCGTGACTTTTTAATCCGACCTCAAATTCTGGGCGCCACTTATGCCATCTCGGATCCTTTCCCAAAATGTCCAATTTTGTTTACGTGCCAAGAAAGTCCTTCTAAAACTACCTATGTATAGATTTTAATATGCCCACTTTTATTACACGCCTACAAATTTAGCCTCTTTTTTCTTTTTCACACACATACTACATTAAATCAGGTAGAAGCCAATACAAGCAATAATATTTTCATCAGACACGCCCTAAAAAAATTGTTTTTGCCACGCCCTAAATTACAGCCCTTTTTGTTTTATATACATTTATAGCATCGTCATTTAAAGTCTAATCTCATCGTATCGTATATCATTGTTAATGGCTAGAATATGGCTTTATTTTTGAATTTAGTGCTTTTTTTTGCTCATCTAGATTTAAATGATTGAAATGTATATATTAACATAAATAAATCATTTATATATAAAAAATTATTTTCAAATTATTAATTTTCACACTTACGATGTCGCGCGTGAACAACTTTATATAAGCACCAAGATCACAAATCTTGGTATTTTACAGAAATTTTTTTTATTTTAATATTACAAAAAATCTCTGTTTGGCTTGGTAATTTGATGAGCTTTCTACTTTTACTTTCGACGCATTGATAGAAAATGATGTTTTTCAATGTCGCACATGACATTGGAATATGAGATAATGCAAAGAAAAAAATTACAGCTATTTGCAATCGCATAATTTCTTGTGCATTCTATTTTGACTCTTTGTACTTTCCGAAAGGTTTTAGAGAGAAAAAGTCAATGCATAATGTCTATCTTAAAGAACTGTTATCATAGCAAAACGTACAATAGAAATATCTAAATAAGAAAAGTTGCACTTGTTCCATTCATAAATCTTGAAATGGGTTATAAATAAAATTATAAAATTTTTTTACATTTATTAAATTTGATTGATTTCCTGTTAAGATATGATAAAACAAATTCTTTTCAAGAACTGATAATTTTTTTGTTGCGGTGGACCTTTCGGTGGAAATGCCCATATATAACTGAAAATATAAACTAAATGCAAGAGTTCTTAATATTACTTTTTAATCATGAAAATAGTTGTTTTTGTTGTTTCTACACACAACAAGCAAATCGTTTTGTAACTACTTGTGTGGTGTTTTTTTAGTATCTGCAGCAAACTTTGATAAGTTAAATTAGATTAAAACGCTCACTTTGTAATTTTACTCTCAGAGTGGCACTGCCAACGAGAAGTTAAATCTTTTTTTTTACTTGGTTAAACAATGTTGTACCTTTTTAAAGAAATCCCGGGATTGATTTTCGAAAAAAATCCCATTTAGGATTGTTTAAAGTACGTTTTAGTGTTATTCGTACTTGAATTTTTAAGTACGACTCGTACTTTAAGTAACTATAAAAAAACTTATGTGGTGTTTATAGAACACGAGCGCCTTACTCGTCCGTTCAACTTAATTTTTATTAAATTATTTTTGTGAAGAAAGGAATTTTACAACATGAAAATTAATTAAAATTGTTATTGATAATCTTTCATTCTTGACGTGGCTCGGGCTCGAACCCTGGCCGGCAGGTTACCATGACATGTTTCGATCGCAACCACTCGATCTCCTCAGATGGATTTGCCGTCTAACACTCGCAGCCATCGACGACTGCTGACGTCACTAGTCAAACATCAATCCTTAAACAAAATTGTATTTTAACATTTGGTAGATCGAAATTTGCTTTCCTGAATGATTATCCACTTTAATTGATTTTACATGTTTTTTTCTTTACTTCTGTTTTTTCGTACTTTCGTCAAGAATTTTTCTTGAAGTCCAAGTACATTTTTTGTTTTTTCACTTTGTCTTTCTCTTTTCTGTTGACCTTTTTCAGCACAACTTGAAGGACAAATGTACACATAGAGCTCGTGCCTTAGCTTTAACAATAATTAGTATTGTGGTTATTTTGTTTGTGTAAGACGGCAAATCCATCTGAGGAGATCGAGTGGTTGCGATCGAAACATGTCATGGTAACCTGCCGGCCAGGGTTCGAGCCCGAGCCACGTCAAGAATGAAAGATTATCAATAACAATTTTAATTAATTTTCATGTTGTAAAATTCCTTTCTTCACAAAAATAATTTAATAAAAATTAAATTTCATGAACTTAAGCCTAATTAAAAATATTAAAAATTAAATTATTTTATTAAAATTAATTGATCATTTTCTTGGCTGAGCTGGGGCTTGAACCTGGATTAGAGCACAAGCTCTAATGTTTACAATTGTACTTAAAGTTGTACAAATAAAATGTCGACGAAAGTGGGCAAAAAACATAATAAGCTAATAAATTCAGGTTTTCAAGACCAAGGCAACATAAAAATTAATTGAAAAATTATAATTACAGCAAATTTCGAACCACCTGGTACTGGTTAAGGATTGATGTTTGTATAAAAAAAGGTTTTCGAAAAATTAAAAAACTTCAAGGCCCAGAATTTCGAAAATCCGTTTTACATCAGCGGTCATCACAAAGAGAGACAGTTAAAAATGTGTATGTAGTGGTGAGTGCAAAGAGAGGAAAATAAATTTACTCGTTTGAGACATTTACTATGTATTTTGTTCTTGGTTTTTTAAAAATATGGCTTTCTACAATTGTTTCGTTAACCTTCGTGTTGTGTGTGTGTGAAATTCACGAAAAGTGCTCGGCCCCCGGGGGCATAGCGTGATGATCGCTGTTTTACATACATTGCACGATTTGACAAGCTTCACTTAACAATACCACCAGTAGTTTATGGCTGCATCGTACACTTTTTAGCAGGGTTTAAAAAGCTGCAGTCAAAATCAAAAAATTGCTTTTTCTTCCACTTTCTGATTTTTCATTAGACAAAAATAAACCGTTGCTTTTACCTCTGATTCATTAAATGAAAACAGTCGCAGTGAAGGCAAAAGCAAAAAACGAAAAGTTGCACATAACAAAGAACTTCGGCAGCCGACATGTTCGAAAGTGTTTGGTTTGACAGACTGAAACTTTTAATAAATCTCGAAGTTAACGAAGATGGGACGTTGTGTTCATTGTATGTATATGAAAGTTTTATTTAATTTCAAAAAATTAAAAAGATTTATTAAGCTTAAAAATAAATAAATATGTATGTTCATTAAGAGTATAACCAATTTTTTGGCACAGTACCATGAGGTCAACCATGTCCTAGTAACCACGAAAATCATAATCTTTTGTAATTTTTCTCAAAAAAGTTCACGCACCAATTGGCTTTTCTAAACTAATGCAATATTGAATATTCATAATTTTATACGGCGTTTTTTATTCTTTTTTAATTTTTTTTTTTTTTTTTTTGTTAAAAAAGGTAAAAGATACGTTTTAGTTTGCGGAAAAATCTCTTACCATCTATAAATATTAATAAAATTTCATACTTGAGCTATTTTTTGTTTTAAATAAACATATTATTATTTCTTTTAACCAAAAAGAAAATTAAATACTTTCAAAACTTCATCGCGGTTGGTGCGTGAACTTTTTTGAATTAAGCGAAAAAACAAATATACGTTCCCTTACAGTTGTTTATGCTCTATCGGACTGTGCTATGCCAATTGTGATATTTTAAAAAATTGTTAAAAAGTTATATCCCTACTGTACATATTTATGTATTTATGTACGCATGCATTATTTAAAAAAAATATGGAAAGCAAAAACACAAACGCAACGTCCCATCTTCGTTAACTACGGGATTTTTTAAAAGTTTCAGTCGGTCAACCCAAACACTTCCGAACATGTTGACTGCCGATGTTCTTTGTTGTGTACAACATTTCGTTTTTTGCTTTTGCCTTCACTGCGACTGTTTTCATTTACTGAATCAGAAGTAAAGGCAACAGTTTATGTTGTCCAATGACAAATGAAGATGTCGAAGTTACAGCACAATATTATGACTTTTACTATCTCAACTGCAGCTTTTTAAACGCTGCTTTTTAGTGCGTTTGATTGTAATTGATGGCGTATGATCAATATATAATAATTTGACTACGTATACGAGTTATCTGCAGTAGTAATTGAACCAGTGTTCGAAAATAAACACTAAATATCGTTCTTTAATGTTCGGTTCGGTAGATTTTTGGAAAACACAAACGCTAATAGTGTTTGTGTAGAAATTCATTAAAAAAAATAACGTTTCCCTGTTTGTCATCTTTCGAACACAAAAATAATACTGTTTTCATCATACTCAACAAAAGATGAGAACATTTAATTCCGTTCGGTTTTTTTGAAAATCCACAAACTTCAATGTGTTCGGTTCGGCTCGTTAATGTTCGTCCCTTTTCGCTAGTAAAAAACGAACCAAACATTTTTTACAAAAACAAAATACACACACGAAAAAAACATTATAGAACATTAAAATATAATGTTTTTCTACAGTATCACTACAATTGTTCTGTTTTTTAACGAAGAACCGAACATTATATAATGTTCGGTTCTTTCTTGAAAATAGTTACGAACGGTATTAAGGGTTGTGTATGTTTACACAAACACTAAAAAAATAGATATCGTTCTTCGGTGTGTGAGCCGAACGCTAAATAATGTACTGTTTATTTTCGAACACTAAATTGAACCCTATTCTTTAGGCGCTCAACAGACACTTAATTAACTTTCTTTGATATTTCCTAATGACAGATATCCAACATTACAATAAGACAATTTATTTTCCCCAGGGGTTGTGCATAAGCGTCTTAAAGATCGTATACCTCTTTGTACATGTACGTGCAGACAATACCTTTAGTTTATCAATCACTAAAAAATCCAACAGAAAGCGTTTTACCTGGATATGCGGATAGAAATAGCAAACCGGCTTTTATAGATCCTAGGCTGATTCTTAATAGATGTAGTGTATACCCGAATCAAGGAAGAGGAATTAAGTTACGTGTAAAAATTTAAGCTACATGTGAAGAAATTATCTTAGCTGTAGTTCTCTGTGTACTGTTGACATACAACCGAAGTGCCTTTTGCAGTGAAGGTTTGGAAGCTCCAGCTCCGAAGCAGTAGGTACGTGCATAGTCCAGTCAGGCATGTACTTAAATTAGTAACATACGGAGGGTGCAACTACCAATTTCGACTGACTGATTTAAAATGCTTATCAAATTTGTGCTATTAAAGTGTTTAGTATGCAAGAACGTGTAAAGCAAGAAACCACCAACATTCATTTTAATGCTACAAGAGATCCCAGTGCAAACTTGATAAGAAGCTTAATTATCCGTTATGAGAACCAGGGCTTAGTAGGTAAAGTGAACCATGAAAACCGTTGCTTGACCTGTGGCACTGGAGAAGCTGTGGCTACAGTAGTACAAAAGCAAATAAAAAATGCACCGTGCACCCCTTACATCAAGTATTTTTGAATGCTTTAATTTTGTGAGATAAGGGTGGTAGATAAAGAGATCTGGTGGATAAATAATAGAACGGTATATTTGAGGTCTATGGCTTTTAACAGACAACACTGGTCTTCACGAGACAAATTGATAAATCATATATTAAGATCCGACAGAGATATAAAGAAATGTTTAAAAAGATGACCATTACGTTGGGCAAAAAAATTCGAAACGGTCTTGCAAAAATATTTTATAATAGGGGGTGTACGGGGGTGCACATGGATTCATCTGAGACTACTCGTCGACCTCCTACTAGCTAATTAGGCAAGCGTTGCATCACAAAGGCTACAATATTTTAGGAAGTCGAAGCTGGCGCATCCTGCAGACGAATTGTGTCCTTTCGGTGTTTTAGCCACCGAAAAGTCAGAACGTAGTACATACACAGAACAAATTTAAAATTGTCTATAATCACCATATTCATAGAATCAAGTAAACAATTTGTTTGTTGACAAAATGATTACATATATAGATTACTAAGAATAGTTAATATTTTTTTTCAATAAATAATATTTTAAATTTTAGTTAAAAAAAATTATCAAAAAACTTTGCCGTTTCAATCAATGTGTTTAAACAAAGCAATTCTTTTAACAGTCACCTCTGTCAGGTCTTAAACATCTACACAAACATTTCCTGAAACTTTTAATATAGAAAAATTATAATACCCAAATATTTTACTTTTACCAACACAATGAAATAGATAGTTAAGGATCACCTTTGAGTTCTCTTTGAGTAAAGTAATAAACATCTATATATAAATTGGCAAAGGCAAGCCAGTTAAGAACACCTTCCTCCTCTGTTTCTCACCCGATTTGAGCAAAATATACACCATTTATCTGAGGGAGTAAAAATGGTAAGAACTGGTAAATTCGGTAACCTGTTATCTCCATAACTAAAAGAGATACAAAAAGCATTAAATACTTATCGCTATTCATTAGAAAACAAAGTACGGGTGTCTCGTACTTTTTTGAAGTTCGGCCCTTTTGGGACTTCTTTCTTACCCCATTTATCTTTTAAGCCAATAAACATGGAAATAAAGATTATTGCCAAATTCAAAACAAATATAAATTCATAACAAATATCAATTTGTAACTTTTTCAAAATTCTAGCGTTTAAGGTGTTAATATCGTACTAATTTTGGTACTTTTTTTAAAAAAAATTTCTCCATGTATTAACATATTGGTATTAAATTATGGGCTATAAGGGGAAATACGGGAAATTAAATTAGGACTAGAAACATAAAGTTAAACCTGTATGGCTCTGAGTAAATACGAATTTGAAAGGGGGAGATTTTGGTACTGTTTCATTCTACAACTGGTACTTTTTTGAATATTCTTTAATATTGGTCCTAGACACATAAAATTAAATATGCAGAGCCCAGAGAGATTAAAAAACTGCAAGAAGAGACGTTTTTGGTTTTCAATAAGTACCTTCTGATTTTTTTGTATTATCGTAGTTACAAAATTAAATTAAACATGTACGGACTTGGGCGGAAGATAATATATAATGAATCCAGTAAGCTGAAAAATAAAACAAATGTTCGAAACATTTAAATTTATTTATACTTATTGGAATGTTTTCTTCATATGTGCATAAATAATTGTGGTCGAACTTCGACCACTAGGCAAACACTAATAAAAAAAAATTGATATAATTTAAAGCGAATTTCCCATTTTTTTGTCCTTAATAAATCTATTAAATTAATTTCACATTTTGTGAGAAAAAAAAGTTTAAAAAAGTTCACCACTTTTACCATATCTGAATCATTTCTATTGAATTTTTCTTAAATTTCAACAGAAAATATACCAAATAATACGAAAAACTGCTGCAAAATTTTTCAAATATATCTCTGAGCATTTATAAAATAAAAATATATAATCCAACTCTTTCATCAAAATTAAGAGAATTTTTTAATGGAAATGCGCACTTCACAACAACCATGCATTTTTTAAACTCTTCCCATTATTTATGCCGACAAGAGAATTTCTGTTCTGTATTACAACCGACTCTGCTCATTAAGCACGTGCCAGTTTTTTTCACGAGCGTATTTGTGTATGTGTGCAAATGCATGAATGTGTCGTTTCTATTCATTTCAATTGTATGTCTGTAGTTCAATATAACAATGTTGAACTGAACTGAACTGAAATAAAATGCATTCATTCATTCTTTCATTCTAGTTTTCCTAGTAACCCAAAGAGTCGCATTCTCCATTCCGCTCAATCTTTATTTGTTCAGTTACTCGTACTTTTATTTAGTTTTAACTTTCTATACATACATAAATACTTGACAAATACATGAACGTTGTTATTGTAAATGCATGTTTGTTTAAGTGTTGGCGTGAGTGTATTTCTGTTAATATTGAATACAAATGAAAGTCCTTAATGGAGTTCAGTTTTACAGCCGCCTATAAACTACAAGTTTATTGGTTTTAACTTTTGTTTGCAGTTTTTGTTTTTTTAATTTTCTGTTTCCTTTTCGGTGGTAAATTTTGAAAAATGTAATGAAAACTACGTGGTAATTTTTTATTTTTTTTTGTTTGTTTTTAATGTCGTAGTAAATAACTTTTCCTTCTTACTCTTGTGTTTCTTTTGGTTTATTTAGTGGACTAATCTGGATGGTTGGAACACCATTATTTACAAGTAAATAAATTTATAGTTAATTTTATCAGAAATAAGGAACTATTGCAATAACTACTTCAATGTTACAATTTGGTTATCTGTTGGTTTGGCACGTTGCTGGTTTTGTGGGTTTTTATTGTTGCTAAGCATTTAAGTTAAACCGATAATTACTTGAGAAAATTGTTAGTAGAGAAAACTTTAAATGTCAAACGTGTTGGCGTGCAATTCACAACAAATGTGAACTCGAAAAACTTTTTTAAAATTAATGCATTTTTAAATAATGAATTGTGTAGTTCTTGGAATTCTCGAAGTTGTTAGTATATTTTTGGGAAAACATTAACAGCAGATGTAAAAATCTTTGATCCTTTGATCTAGTATTATTTGTTATATTTTGAAAATTAAATTAATCATACGAAATTTGTACTAAATTATAAATAAAGGAAAAAAAGGCGCTCGAAAAAAACTTCTTACACTCAATTCACATGAGGGCTTTTACAACGTCGTTTTATCTTGATTCCCTTTTAAAGCAACTTCCAAACCGCTTTGCTTTCATTCGATGATCTTTGGTTGCAACTTTTTTTTTATTTACAGTATGGCCTTCTGGCTTTAATTAACTGGAAAAGAAAACATTTTTTTGCATTGATTTAAATCTTCTATCTTCTTCTATATATATAAAATAGTATTTGTGTATGTATGTATGTATGTATTAGAGTTGTCAATTATTCGACTTTGAACCTTGTCCGAATAATTCAAATAATTGTTTTTGTTCGTTCGATCAAACGATTAAATCTAACAAATTATTTGATTAATCGATGAGAACAACGAATAAAAAATATTATTTTTACAAAAAAAATTCGGTATTTTAAATAGATACATCCGTCCATTCATCTACAACTATGGAAAATCTTACATTTTCTACTTTATTTTTTCTCAAATCCACTTTGAGTTCTTCTTTTTTAATGCGTAAAACGTTTCATCTTTACTCCATATCGTTGTATTACTTAAACACATCGTAAAATCCTTAATTCTTAAATAATCCGATATTATTTGGATTTTCGAAAAGCCTTCGCAGACCTTCCATCTTCAAACTTTTGCATATAGTTTCTTCTATAGAACAACCGCTGTCTCTCTTTATGTATTTTCCACTGGATCAAGTTCGGCAATTTTTGATGTCTTTGCGAAAAATAAAATACATTTTTGAAATACAATGAGTACTTAACTAAATATTGAGATTAATTACAATCACGGCTACGGCTAAAATATTTTTTAGCTTTCCTTCATTGTGTAAAGGGAGGTCCAACCATAATGCACGGTGCTAATTTTGACTCGCAACTTAACGGCAAGTTTTTTGTCCAACTTAATTTGACATTTTTTGTTTCAGTGTTTGACAAATTCAACCATTGATATGTACATAATTGAGCAGCGCATTAAGATTGTTGAAGTCTTTCACAAAAATGAGCCTTCAAATCAAAATGTATTTCGTGCACTTCGTGACACACACTTTCACCTCAGTATATTCGTTAACATGCAAAATTGCCGCATTTGGGTAAATGAGAATCACCCAGTCAGTGATTGTTGAAAAGCGGATGCCTCCACAAAGAGTGACTGTTTGGTGGGGTTTTTGGGATGGCGGCGTCGTCGGGCCGTACCTTTTCGAAATTGAAGTCGGCCAAGCATTTTCCGTGAATGGCGTTCGCTATAGCGAGATGATAATAGTTATTTTTGTGGAGTATTTGACAATTTGTTGATCTAAATCTACTTCAATGATATAAATATATATATATATATATATATATATATATATATATATATATATATATATATATAAACATTTGAAAAAACTGATGTAGCGCAGTGATACATTTACTAACATATCCGGACTTCTTGTAGCCAGAAATTGAGGATATGAACATGGAAGATATGAGATACAGCAGAATGGTGCCACTTGCCGCACAGTCAACGAAACAATGCACTTTTGCGCGAGAAATTCAATGGCCGTGTTAAAAGAAAAAGTGTACGTCAATAAGCCAAGAACAATTGAAGAGCTAAAGGATGAGATAATTCTGCACATTCACGATATCAAACCTCGGACTATCGGAAAGAGGTATGCCACCGAAGCCGTGGCGAGCATTTGACCGATATTTTGTTTCACACATATTTGTCATATTTCCTGATATAATAATAAAAAATTTTGCAAAAATTCCTAGAAAACTTTTAGTTTTATTTACAATCGTGCGTTTTGGTCACCAAAAACGCATAAGAATAAATCAAATTCTAAGCTTTTATTTAATTAAGTTTTAAATAAAAAAAATTGATCGATTAATCGACATTAATTAATCGATTTATTCGTTATTCGAAAATCGCAATTTTAAAATTATTCGAACAAGAGTTTGGTTTTGTTTGATCGATTAATCGAATTATTCTTAATCGGTTGACAACTCTAGTATGTATGTATGTATGTATGTATGTATGTATGTATGTATGTAACGTATGGACTCCAAAACGGTTGGGCCGATTTTGATGAAATTTTCAGGGAATGTTCAGAATATTCAGGCGGGTGACACTGTGAAGTCTGATTTTTGATTTTCGGTCTGCGGGCAGAGGGGCGTGGCAAAATCCAATTGTCATATTGAACCACCAATGACATCTATATAATTTGGACGATTTTTTCTTTAAAATGATCGCCTTGATCCAACTCAGATTTTTATAAATTTTGCCCCGCCCACTTTTACGCCCACTTTTTTTTGAATTACCTAAAATCAGAAAACGGCTCCATCGATTTGACTAATTTTTCTTTTAAATGTTCGTATTAATCCATTTTACATTTTCATCGAAAGAAAAATGTACCACGCCTACTTTTACGTCCACTTTTTCTATTAAGCGCATAACTTGAGAACGGCTTGACTTATTTGGACGATTTTTTCTACAAAATCATCACCATGGTCCAACTTAGGCTTTTACGGAAAGAAAATTTTGCCCCGCCCACTTTAACGCCCATTTTGTTCGATTTACCTAAAATCAGAAAACGGCTCCATTTATTTGACTTATTTTTCTTTCAAATGTTCGTATCTTTTTAACGGATACTAAAAATCGAACGCAAACATTTTTCCTAATTTGGACAGGACAACGGCATTGCCTCAGTTATCCAAAACTATAAACAAATTATCTTTTTTTCGTTTACTTTTGAACAATCAAAACCAATTTTATAAAAACGACGAAAGATAATTTTCCAACGTACTGGAAGCATCAAAGTTATTTTCGGGAATACAAAGTTTATTATTAATACGATTTCCGTATGACGTGCTAAATTCCGAATTTTACATATTTGGTAAATACACTGAAAACTAGCTTCTATGCGCATTTCACTGGTTGCTTAGGCCAGCCAAAGATTTTAGAAAAGCCAATTATATTAAACAGATAAAACCCTAAAGCGAATAAGAATTATTAACACTCTAAGTCTTACTTGCAACAATATCAAAGCTCAAACAAGACACCAACAATAAACAGTGAGTTTATCCTTTCTTACATCTCCCTACAATTGGTTGGGTTCTTTCCGACTCGAATTGTAGTTGTAAGTGGGTAAAAAGAAAAAACAAAATTAAAAAACAAACTGCTTCATTCTATTGTCTTCGTAAGAAAACAACAAAAAAACCAATTTGCCAATTCATTTTTTTGCACGGGCACATGCAATCATATTACCAAAGTTATTTTCGGGAATACATGTTCTGCCCAAATCGCTTTTTCCAAATGTTTACATGTTTACATAATAACAAATTATATATTTGCATAAAATAAGAAGCACACCAAAAAAATAAATAATCATGAATGCTGCCGGTCCCGTCTATTATCGATAATCGAGGTCTCACTGTATTTTCAACCACAGACTTCAAAGTAAAAGAAGGAATAAAACGTAAAAAGAAAAGGTTGAAAGAGAAACATAAAATCGACATGCAAAACACAAAATGAGTGGTTTTTTTCACTCCTCTTTCTTCTCTACACCGCTCACCAACAAAGCGACATCGTAAAAGCCGCCAAGTGAATTGACTGGATTGACACAACGATTTCAACGTTTCATTAGTAATAACTAGGGATGCGACTTCCATGCAAATGCATGTTTTTTGTCGATAGCCTAAGAACGATGTCGACCAATTATCTTTCCGAATCATTTAATTTGCGTTAAAATGGCATCGATTTTTTGCATATTTATATTTTAAATGCATAGTTTTGCATATATTGACATTTTTTTAATTTCCATATTATAAAAGAAGACATTAAAAAAATTGTTAAATACAAAAAAAAACTTTAAAAAAAATGTTTCAATAAATTAATTCTTTTGGAGCTTGTATTTAAAGACAAGATTTTCAAGATTTCTTTTCCACCTATTTTAAACCGATGCAGCACTTTACATGGTTAAGGCTTCGAAAGAGTTTAAAATATTTTATCCAAAGCTATTACAAGCTACTTGCTTGTCACATTTTTGATAAAATGTATTCCTTGATTCTCATTCCACTGCAGCCAGTAGTAAAAAGATGGTGGCCTGGCTGGATGCTTCAGAATTCTATTCAAAGAAGAAGAGCTTGTTGATACCGATGATTATGCAATTAGAAAAGTAAAAGAAATATAAAAAGTAAATTATCACTTGTATTTTCCAATTACGGATATATCGGTGAAACAACAATTAATTTTTTTCACTTCACTTTATACTTCAGTCAAATTAATTGATATTGCAGAAATTAAAATTAACAATGTGAAAGGAAGAACAGCCCAACGAATTAAAAACAAAAAATCCAAAAAGTTTTGCTTAAATAAATAAGGATTTCAAAAAATAAAATAAATTTCAAATAATTTTGTGATATAAATCAAAGCGGGATCTGAATAAAATTTTTTTAAAAATGCATTGGAATTCTTCAATAACAAGACAAAGTACTTTTTTATTTAAGCAAACAAAAGTTAAAATAAGTTAATTAAGTGTGTTTAAAAAATTTGAATAAAAATAGACTGAATTTTTTATAATTTTGTTTTTAGTTAAATTAAAAAACGATTTTTTGTGAAAATTTTTTAAGTTTTTGGTGCATATTTTTTATTTTTTTAATTGAATTTTTTAAAGCATATTTTAAGCGCATATTTTCGATTTCTTAGTGCATGAAAATCTCTTCCATACTAATAACTTTGATCATTTAATATTCAGTGAATTATTAATAAAGGCTTGAACTCCGCCCAAATTCTGTGGCCACACCCGTCTAAGGAGAAGAGATACCGCAGGACTTATCCAAATGGAACAGAATTAAACACCTACATATGTGAACAGAAACCGTGTTGGGGAAAATTTTCGCCCGTCTCTAGCAGGAAATAAAATTAACTATTAGAATAAGATTTGATTAATTTTTGTTAGTTCGTGTATTTTTTATACCCTCCACCACAATTAAGGAGCGTATAGACGACATGTTTTTGTCATATGACATGTCAAATTTCCCACTGCAAAACACATACATGTCGTGTGTTACCTTTTTAACTTTGCTTCTGTAAAAGTCAGACGCAATACAATACCAAAATATGTATGCTCATCTTACCATAAAATAGAATTTATGTAAATATATACATAAAAACCGTTTCATTATAAAATTCTAAATTGGTATCTTTAAAATAAAAGAAAAAAATGTAAAGATGGCTTAATTATTTTACGGCGCAAATAAATATTTTCGTGGCGGCAGCAAGCTATTTTGAAACCGAGAACTACTATGGTTTCTGCAATAACAATGCGAAAAAAACAGAGACAATGTCAGAAGCAAATTACATGTACGTTTGTTACCGAATATTATAAACCTTATGTAAAACAGCAATTTTGACAGAAATGAACAATTACATGTGACTTGAAAATTTGACATGTCAGATGACAAATACATGTCGTGAAGAGGGTATGTTAAGTTTGTCATTCCGTGTGAAACTTTTTTATTATTCATCTCAGTCCCCATAAAGTATATATATTCTGGGTCCTTGAGTAATTCTAAGTCGATCTAGCCATGTCCGTCTGCCTGTCCGTCTGTCCGTTTGTCCGTCTGTTGAAAACACGCTCACTTTCGAAAAACCCAAATGAACTAAACAAACTGGAATCCTTGCTTGTAGTTATCCTAAGCAGTTTGGGATTGAAATCCAGCAAAATCGGTTCAGTACGACCAGAGCTATGAATCCAAATGTGGAACCACCACCTAAACAAAATTGATAATTTTGTTACAAAAACCAACATAAATGGTGAAATAATGCACCGAATGACATAAGTTTTTGCAAGAATTCGTCTTATTCAACTGGAAATGGCGCTGTAAAATTTCGTGAAGATCGGTCCACAATTTACCCTAGGCCCCATATAAACCCTACTCCCGGAAAACAGTTTAGTACGCCTAAGACCATAATTAATAATGTTATCATAACAAAATTTGGCTCGTCACAGTTTTATAGGAGTAGAAATAATACTGTGAAGTTTCGTAAAGATCGGTCCATAATTTACCCTAGGCCCCATATAAACTTCCGGAAAACAGTTTAGTACGCCTAAATCCATAAAAAATAATGCTATCATAACAAAATTTGGAACATAAAAGTTTTATAGGACTAGAAATAAGACCGTGAAATTTCGTGCAGATCAGTTCATAATTTACCCTTGGCCCCATATAAACCTTACTCCCGGAAAACAGCTTAGTACGCCTAAAAACGTAAAAAATAATGCTATCATAACAAAATTTGGTACATCCCAGTGTTATAGAACTAGAAATGGCACTGTGTAATTTGGTGAAGCTCGGTGCATAACTTACCATAGGCCTCATTTAAAGCCCACTCTGGTAAAATAATTAAATACGCGGTAAGCTTTCTTCCAGTTTAGCTTCATATGGGCAGAAAAAATGTTATGCAATTTTGTGATATACGGTCCATAATTTACCTTAGATTCCATTTTAGCAGCCTTCTGAAATTCACTGCAAAAGCTTAAACTAATTGCACCGCTGTATTGAAATTTATGTTTTTTAATACCAGAAATCGTTCTGCAGAATTTGGGATGATTGGTTCATAGCTTACCATGGCTTTTATATAATTTGTTCTCCTGAAAGTCATTTAAGTTCAGCTTAAACTGATATTTTACTCAAGCTTTTTAAAATTGATTCTGATAAAAATTATAAATAAAAAATCCACAAATTTTTTTATCTTTTTTTTAATTTTTATTTTTTATTTTTCATCCGATATTTCAACCGAACATCGATGGTCATCTACAGGGGCTACAAAATACACATATATTTTACATTAAAATTTTACATCATAACACTTATCAATACATACATTTGAAACACTGTCAAACTAAAAACTACAAAAAAGTTGATACGTCCTAACTGCTTGTCATATTTTCATCAACTGATATTGTCACATTGATTTTGTTCCATCGACCTTGTCTTATTTTTGTTTTCTATGACGGTGTTTGTTTATTGTGTTTTTGTAAATATGCGAAATCTTATCGGTGTCTGTCTTGTAATTGAAACGTAAGTTTGTTGGTGTGTTTACTATATGTAACATTTCCAGTGTGTATCTTTTATCTTTAGTAAGATGCTCACATTATTAAAATTTGTTTTTTATTCAATTGGTTTTGTTACAGCTTTCTGATCAGATTTGTGTCCTTATAATCTTGTCTTGAGTGTTGATTTTGTAATCCCGACATATACTTTTGGGCATATACACGGGTCCAACACAGCTTACTTTGTAAATCAAGTTTGATTTTTCCTCCTTTTCAAGTTTCGTCTTTGGTTTGCTGAATAATTGGTACACAGAGTTATTGGTCTTAAGCGCTAGTTCGTATTTTTCTTTGTTGTATCCCTAGAGGGAAGCGAACTGACACCAAGGTAGTCCCGTGATATGTCTTCGGTGGTAGAGACCGGTTCTAGTTTTAACACTTTCTATGAATAAGACCTATCACTTTTATATGGGGTTGTCATTGGAGGAGGTCAATTGACACCATTTGGCCAGTCACAAATCTTTTCTCAATGGACGTGTTTAGTGACAGTTACTAAAATGTAGTATTATTTCAATACGATGTAGAATTATTTCAAACAAAAAAAGTCCTAGAATTAAATTCAAGAGCCAAATTTTAGAAAGTCCCAAAAAAATGTATCACACCACCGTTGAATACTGTACTGTAATTCATTACTTTTTCTACCTTTTTGTTCTTCATAAACCAGTTCACTCACCAGTTCCTTTCACTGGTCATGAGTTTTTTCTTTTTGTACCTGTTCTATTTTCACAACTCCCAGGACCAGTATGTTGGACCAATTGACACAAATTTCCCGCAGGGATATGTCAGAGTTCTTAAGCCTTTCGGTGAATCCGGGGATGTACGTTACTGATTTGTATATTTTATTTCATTTTTCCTCTTCTTTGCTACCGAGTTTTTTTGATTTGGCATGTTTAATAAAATCTTTAATAGTTTTTACAGGAAATTCATTTCCTTTAGCGTCTCTGTTATTCTTTTAAAAATTATTTTTGTGGCAAGAGTCATCACTTATCTCTAAAACTCGTCTTATAAAATTGTTTGCAGTGCTAATGATTATTCGCCTAGGATGTTTGGAGTAGCAGTTTATAAGTCTTCCAGACAATGTTGGCTTTTGTTACCAGTCTATCCTAAGTAGGTTGTTTTGTCTAAGAACTACACCGCCTAAGTACGGTATTCTATATTTATTTTCTTCTTCTTTCGTAAAACAAATCTGTCTATTAAACGAGTTTAAAATCCTCAAAACTTCATTTGCGTATTTTCTTTTAATTACACAAAACAAATCATCCACGTATTTGGTGAGAGTTTTTGGTTTTTCTACCATCAGATTTACTGAATAGTCTGGAAGCTTTTTCATTATAATATCAGCAATTACAGATGATGCTGGTGATCCCATTGGCATAGCGTTTCTTTGTTCAAATAATTTATCTTCATATTTGAAATATCTTGTATCTTTCAATTGTTGGAGAGCAAGATTGACTGGAATACTCGGAAATAAAGCCACTACATCAAATGAAATCACTATTTCGTCGTCTTCTATTCTAATTTTATTAATCCTTGATTTGAAATCTATTGCATCCTTCACGTTGTATTTAGATTCTTTCGTAAGATTTTTTAATATGTCTACCATGTATTTGCATAAACCACATGCTGGTGAATTAACGGATGAACAAATTGGTCTGAGTGGGGTGCCTTCTTTGTGTTTCTTCGGCAATCCGTATATCCTATTGATGTCCGTGTACTTAGCCTGTATTTTTCCTGTACAGTTATCAGATTTAAATTAAACAATTTTTCTATAAACAAGTTGTTTTTGTTCTGTAAAGTGGCGGTTGGATCTTTTTTTAAATTAATATTAAAAAAAGTTTTAGCACCAATATTGGCATTAAAGAAGATCTAATAAACTCTGCTTCGTGTGTAAAACTTTCTTGTAGGTAAAACCTGTTTTTTGTTTTCCCATTGCAGCCCCATGAATTAAATAGTTTTGAGGCTAGTTTTTCTTTAATTAAAACGCTCGTATTGCTTTCATTTTTCAAGAAATAAGAACCAAAAGTTCAATGTACCCAATAAAGGTATAAAATAACAAGCAGTGTAAAAAATCGTTCGTATTTTTTTTCTCAAAAAGAGTATCTGTGTTAATTTAGGCGGCATGAAATAACCCCCCAAAAAAATAATGAAATAACCCCCCAAAAATTTTTACAGAGAACAACAAAAACGATTTTTGGGGGGTTATTTCATTTTGTTTGGGGTGTTATTTCATTTTTTTAATTGGGGTATTATTTCATATGAAATTATACCCCAAAAAATCATTATGAAATAAAGCCCCAATATATTTTTTGGGGGATTATTTCATTTTCAAATTTATAATGAAAACGTTTTTGGGCGCAAGGATTTATCCACTTTGGTATACAGAACACCGGCTTCGATAACAAAAGCTGCCTTGCATAGCCGGCCTGCGGCCGTGCGCAATGGTTTTCTTCTATATGCACGCAGAGAAAAAACATGATTAATAGGTGGTCACTACGACCATTTTTGTTCATATTTGCCTAATATGTTTACCCCAATAAATTTAATATAGTCCTAATATAACTTGAACAATTATTTTTTGTCCTTAACATTTTTAAATTCACTATAATAATATAATATGATGTTTTGCACCTAAAAAGTCACTCTGATCCAGCTAAACATATTAAATTATGTGAAATGTTTGCTACTATAATATATATATTTTCAACTATTCAATTGAAATCAATAATATAAGTTGCACACAAAAGGTATGTTTAGTACCATAATTTTTTTTTGCTAAAACACATTCTCTAATTGAGCAAACATTTATTGTCAAAACAAACAATGTGTATTTTTAAAGAAAATTAAATGTTGTTCACGTAATTTTAAGTCTGCGAGCATCAGTTAAACGGGAAACTTAAATTATATATTAATTATATACTTAAAATTAGGTAGAAACAGGTAAGTTAAATATATATATATATATATATATATATAATTATAAAAATATATACATCTATGTTTAAAAGATGTCTTTCTTGCAGGCAAAAATACCTACAACATTGAAAACATTTGGGAGTCAGCAGATTGAATTTAGCAGATTGTGTGCTGGTTAGCTTTATGACAGAATAGAAGCAAATGAGACATTGATAAAACCAAGTTTCTTTAATGTGCTGTTTTTCGTTGGGAAAAAGATAAACGCGTAATGAGAAAACGGCCATTAAATGTATGTATTTAATTTTATTTTTTAATATATTCTTTGCTGTTTATATAAAACAAAGTATATGTACATACATTTGTATTTTTAATAAAAAAATTAATTTTTGAGAGTAAATTTGTTATTGTTTTTATTGTGAGAACCATATAACATGTTGAAATAGACATTTTGCATGGTTTTGGAAAATATAGAAACATGGTTGGAAAGGTCGTTTGCGTTTTTCTTCTGAACATAGTAATATGTTTGAGACAATAATAAGTTAAAAACATAAATTCTGATCATATATCGTTACTTAAGACGTGTTTGACACAATCATAACCACAAACATTAATGATAGTTTGCGATTGTGATTGCATCAACCATGTTTTTTCTTTGCGTGTGGTATACCAAACACCGGTTTCGCTAACTAAAGCTTCTCTGCGTAGCCGGGTCGAGTCGGTATTTGTATACTATAGAGGAGAAAATCCTGGCGCTATGTAGAGAAGCTTTAGCTAGCGAAGCCGGTGTTTGTTATACCATAGAGGAAAAAGTCATTGCGCCCGGCCGAAGGCCGGCTATGCGGAAAAGCCTTAGTTGGCGAAGATTATGCTTGTTATATCATACCATTATATATATCGCGTGATTCTTTAAAACAAAACTGTATAACTAATTGTATTAAATATATTGGGCCTTTATTTCATTTCAGAAATTGAGGTTTTATTTCTTATGAAATAAGCCCCCAAAAATTAGGGAATTATTTCATTTATGTTTGAGGCGTTATTTCATTTCGTTGGGGGCTAATTTCATTTTCAAAAATGGGGCTTTATTGCATGTGAAATAAGGCCCCACGCTTTGGGGGGTTATTTCATTATTTTTTTTGGGGGGCTATATTTTGGGGTGTTATTTCATGCCGCCGTTAATTTACATGTCCAAAATAAATTTTGCAAGCGTTGTGCTAACGTTATTATATTAATCATAAAAGTGTAAACCAAAGCGATCACTAATGTCAGGTTTGATAAGCGTACAACAGCGTTACCCTTATCGCAAAATAAAACTTTAAAATAATGTTACGAAATTAACTTTAGTTAAGAATTAGATTAATTTATTAGTTATCTTGTATTGATTAGTTATTTAGTATTTGTTAGTTATTTTATTAGTTTAAATTGATTGTATTTGTTATGCACACTTCTAGTGTAAAAATCAAAGTACAGATGTAATGTCAAAATTATTGTTAAAATTGTACTTCAACCCCACTGTAAATACTAGAATGTTCGTTATTAAGTTATCTAAATTTATGGTAACGCCTAAAAGTATGCCTTATAGCCATATAGATAGTAACTATAGATGAATAAGTTTAATTAACAAAATAGCCATTAGGAGGCGAACTTTCTAGAGCCATCTAGACGTTACTAATATCATCTGCACGTCTGGGCTAGAGTATAAATAGAATCGCAAGATATGGCATAATATCATTCTAAGTTCAGACTTTGTCAATAACGCATAACGCGGAGAAAATTATAAGCCTTGTAGTGAGTTGTGAATTAAAGCTGTTTATTATGGTTGTTAAAGTGACTTAGTTCTTAATAAAGCTGTGTAAATAATAAATAAGTGTTATAAATTAAAGTGTTGTGTTTATTTAAATTTATTAAAGTGCAATAATGAACTCAAGAGGTTTCTTATAAAGGAAATAAGCCGAAAACGTTAGTGAAAGGCAGTAACGTAACAATATATACACAAGCCATAAATTCCAAAAAGTTTATATGTTTATATGTTTTATTGTGCGTATAAATTTTCAAATATAAATTTAGTTTTATTGTTTTATTGTTTATTTCTATGTTTAACAAAAAAAAAAGACTCACCAAAATGCGTTCCTTTTATTTTGTTTAAGATTTATAACAACAATTACAATGATTGACAATGCAATTTTACACTGAGATTTTCTGAGATTAAATGCAAAGCAATTTGACATGTAAATCTTGACAGCAGCACAAATTTAGATTGATTTTACACTTCTTTTACAAAATTTTTGAAACACTACCATGAAGAGCGGAATAAACTTAGTGCCTGTTTAACAATTTCGAATGTTAACGTTCGTATAGAAAATTTATATGAAAAACATTCAGTTTTAAAAATATGCTAACAACGTTTACGCTCGAAATTGTTAAACGGTAGTTGGTTTAAGGCATAAAAGTTGAATTAACAAAATTTACTTTAAAAGGTATTGACTGCTTAAATAATTTCACAATATTAACTATTCGAGATCTCGCTTGCGATACTTCTAAACATTGGGGGTTTTAAGCCTTTTTTTGACTATGCGAAAAAATCGGAAATTATAGGAATTTTCTTCGATTGCGGGATTTCTCACTTTAAATAAAAAAAAAAAAACCTAAAATAAAAGTAGCAATAATGAAAAAAAAAGTAATAATATATAGATAAATGTGCACTGCGGAATATTAAAATACAGAAGTAGAAAATGTAAAATCTACTTCAAGTAAAAATCCCGAGATTTAGGGTTTAGTAAAAATTTGCTAATTTTTTTTTATTAAATACAGCTATATTACCTCTTGTAAATAAACATGGTCACCCTGTTAAAAATAACTTCAAAAATTTAAAATTAAATCATACTGGCCATAAATCTACTTTTTAACTGGTTACAAAAAGAAGTTTCAAGCAGCGTTACCGTTGGTGCCACTTAAGTGGAAATTTGCCACTTTTTGGGCTGCTTGGATACTATTTGGCCACTTTTACAAAATGCACCCAAATGTGGTACTTTTTGTGATTCTTGCCACTTTTGTGGTACTTTTTACGTTAGAAAAAAATATACTTTTTTTCTTTCTGTTTTATTATAATTCCCAGCTTTAATATATGCTAAGAAATTAGCGTCCTTGGTGGGTTCAAGTCTTTTCCAACCGTCAAAAAATAGTCTAAAGGCGTTAAATCGCACGATCTAGGCGGCCAACTGACCGGTCCCGAACGTGAAATAAAATGCTCACCGAACTCGCCTCTCAATAAGTCCATTGTTAAGCGTGCTGTGTTGCATGTGGCACCGTCTTGTTGAAACCACATGTCATGCAAGTCAAGCTCTTGCATTTTGGGCAAAAAAAAGTTGAATACAATCTCACGGTAGCGCTCACCATTCACAGTTACGTTACGATTCGCATCACCATAAACCGTATCAAACTGTGAATTTTTCTGGATGCATTGGTAGCTCTTGCAATCCTTCTGGCTGATCTTCACTGCAAAATCGACAATTCTGCTTATTAACGTACCCATTGAGCCAAAAATGGGGGTCCATTAAACTGACCATAAAATGGAAGAAGCGCGCGATGAACTTTCTTAACAGATCACGCATTTTGATAATTAAATTCAATAATTTGCAAGAGTTGTTCGTTTGTAAGACGATTCATTGTTAAATTATAGACCAAACTGAAGATGTTTGACAGTGAAACAAAACACCAAACGTGCGTCAGCTGTTTAATCCAGTGTTGCCAAAAAGATATTAGCTAAAAAATCACCTGATATAAGTATAACTCACTTTAGGCACGAAAATATCTTGTTTTAACAAAGTTGGGTCTTGTAAATCACTTATTACTGAAACTAGTGAAATTAAATGTAAATTGAATTGTAAGAAATGAAACAAAAATACCATAGAGAAAAAGTGAGTCTGTAAAATTTGTGTGAGAATGTTCAAAAAGTCAAATAAACGTACGAATAAAAATGGGGTGAGAAAATTTTTTAACACAAAAAATATATTAAAAATGCAAAAGAGATAAATATTTTGTTCTTGGTTGATTTTTTCATTGTTAAATTATTTTAAAAATATGCAAATGTTTTCAAAGCCATTTTGTTAACAAAAACCAAAAAAGTCGCACTTTATATTATTTGCTATAGCCGACCCGACGGTTGTGTATTCGCCGCCGTCGTCAAAAAATTTTCAATTTTAGTTAATTGATCTAAACGTCTACATTTTCAAATCGGCTTCGAGTAGAATATATACATTTATAACGTAACGACGTAATCCCTTTTGAAACTTTTCGACATGAGTTACAGAAATACTTTTTTCACTTTCGAGAAACGATGGAATATTTTATTTCACATCTTTTCGATGCGCGAAGTTCTCAAATAAAGTTACAGAACATGGGTACAGAAGAGGGAAATGTATACAGCTCAACGAAAATACTTTTTAGACATCTGACCATGTTGATTATTAGCTCTATATATTTTATTTTAACACTTTTGTAGGACAGCTTCTCTTAGCGGATCTTAACCTCTGGCTGAAAATCAACCCACCCAGGTACCAATTTGAGTACATAATCCGCCAATAGCACCACGGTATAATCCTTTCTCAGGCAGAACTCTCACATAAGAGGTAAAAAAAGAGCTCTTTAGTGGGATTTTCAGGATATTACTTCCAGCGACTTTTGATGGTAAACCACAACCACTACGTGGTCCCCGAAAGTATATTGCCGCTTCACCGGGGGCTACTGACTTATGGTTCACTTAGGATATCTGGTCAGCCGCGATCACAAGACGTGAAGGTCTCTTCAGATCTGCCAATTTTGGCTTTTTGACAAATTGTAGGTATTGATTTCCCTGGGGTATGCAACACCAAAAGGTAAAACATCCAGATAATCCCAACAAGCCCCGGGCAGGACTATTTAAGGACATTTATTTGCTACATCTTGTTGCTATGCTGTAAATATGACTTCAAGCACGTTTGAAATGTTAATGCCCTGCATTAAAACTCTTCATTCGCTTGCTAAAATTGTATGCCGCTTAGCATACCCGCAGTGTATACTTAATAAATTTTTATAAATATTTTATTAATCATACGCATACTTTCTATGAAAGACGAAAAATATTTTTTGCAAACACATTAAAATATTGTCTTAGCCAACAAAAATTTGTTATTCTTTTTTTATTTCAAATTAACCAAATCAAAAGTAAATGTATGCGCTCATAAAAATTCATTTCAGGGAAATAAAAAAAAAAAAAATATTATAAAACTGTATCAAATTGTCTCTAACTTTGCGAAAGAATGCTCGTGAAAGCGAAAATGAACATCCATGAATGAATGAGTTTGCTTGTTTGAATGTGTGTCTGTGTGTGTGTGTACAGAAGATGTTGCCGATATTTTACAAGGTTATTTTAATTTCATACATAAATTGTTTCAACCATTTTTTTTTATTTTGTTCTTCTTCTCCATGTTCTACACAAAAATGTTACTTCCTTCTCAGGGAATACTGACAGTATGCAGTAAAAGCTGTAATATGTCTTTCTAGGATGCAGTTGTGTGGCAACAAATATGCCACATGACGATGTTATGTGTGTGACCAAGTGTGTATGTTGAAAAGTGCCTGCATTTGACACTCATGTATTTGGATTTACAAACACAATGTTATATTGCAAATGTTTTTGAATGTCTGCTGGTGAGTTTTCCAAAGTTTATTTGCGACAAATTTACACACACGCACTCTCACAGAAAAAAATATAGCCTGTGTAAGCAAAATTTACATATTCACTGGAATTTTGTTTGTGCGTGCAAGAGTGTGTTTGTTTTTTTAAAATCCTATTTTGCATTTTTCTTTGCATTTTTTTTTTTTTTAACACAGTGGAGTGAAAATGGGAAAAATTTCATTAAATTATAACATCTTAAAGCAAATGGGTAATAATAAATGAATTCAAGTTTATGTTATTTGTTATTCGTCGACCGCATGTAAATTTACCAAGCCCCACACGCAGAGAAATCATGTTTAAATATGGTCACCTTCAACGAAACTGTTTTTAAGGAACATTTTAGACATATTAAGTTTAATTTAACCACATAATTATCACTGCCAACCATATTATAGTTTCATAAGTCCTTTATCAAGAAGCTACAGCCATATTTTGGTTTTAAACCACCACTTTAGTCAAACACTAAAAAAAATCGGCCAAATGATCCTTTGGGATTAAAATATGAAAAGTGGATTTAAAAAAGTTCAAAGTCGTTTTTAATACTCAAATTTTATTAAAAAGTACCGTAAAAAGTACAATTTTTTTAAGAGACTCAGAAAGTAAAAAGCTTTAAAGCATTTACCATTTAAGTTTTTTTTTCGTTTACGATCCCATTGTACATCGACACAAAATGATATACTTTAACTTTATGCAAAACAAATATTTTTTAAGATCATAACGAAAATTTCAAAATTCTCTTTGAACTTAAATTTACACTCCTTTAAGGTACCACTGTAATCCTGTGCAGTAGGAAAAAAGAAAAGCAAAAATTCCTAAAAAAAAAATATGAAAAACAAAAAAATTTAATTCTAATGTCTGATGGTCATCAGAATGTTGCAAATGTAGTCGCAGTAGAATAGCAGAAATAGAGTGCGTGTTTTGTTGTTATTGGTTTCTATTAGATGCAACAGCATAAATCGTTCAGAAGCAACAAAAAAGAACAAAGCGAAAAAAACCTTGAAAACTCACACCAACCCGACATTTATAATTCATCAACAAACTCAACGAAGAATAATAAATTCTATCATCACATGAAAGAAATGAAATGATATACAAACTTTTTCATTCCATTTCCATAATTTTGTTTTCTCAATGCAACTTTTCTTTCTTTTCCAAACAAGATTCATAATGTAACGGCATGTCATAAGACATTTTATACCATCCAGACCAAAAAGAGCAACAACAACATTTATTATTTACAGTAAAAATTTCGACACAAAAGTTTAGGAAAAGGACAATATCACTTTACCAGGAAAATTAGGAGTGAAGGAGGGGAAAAGGAAGAAGAAATATTAAATTTTGTTGACTTATTGTCATTCATCTATTACATTCGATTCTATCATGCTCATGTTTATTTAAAATTATGAACAAAATTGCTACGTGTCCTTTTTTGTTTTTGTTTTTTGTGTGTGTCTGTTTTTAGAACACAAATATAGAATAATAGACAGAATCTTAAATATTTATAAAAATCATAAATCTTAAATGCTGTAACAATAGACCATAATGTTGAAGTTGTTTTTTAAGGAGTTGACATTTCCATTTACACTATTCCTTAATGTAAATTTTGCAATGAAATGTGCTTAAATAAGTGAAAAGGAATTTTTAGTTTTTTTTAGAGAGAGAGAGAGAGAGAGAGATAGAGTGATATGATGTTAATAACGATTAATGATATTTTTTACAGTTCATTCTTAATATTAACGATGTGAAAAATGGTCAAAAAGTAAATTTGCTTTAAGTCGACTGATTGATACCCTAAATTAATTAAGTTTTAACTTTAAAGATAGTTTTACCTGCAGATTAAATACTTTTGGAAAACAATCGGATAAAATCGGACGGTGGTTTTTGTACACAGAAAAAAATTTTGCCCCAGTAAACGCATTAATCAAAAATAAAATCAGTTTTAATTAAAAATTTAATCAAGTGAATTAAACGTTTAATTAAGAGAATTAAACGTTTAATCAAGTGTATTAAACGTTTAATTGACAACATTAATTTGCACCAGTATACAAATTAATAATATCAATTAAAATTTTAATTCACTTGATTAAACGTTTAATTCACTTGATTAAACGTTTAATTCACTTCATTAAATTTTTAATTAAAACTGATTTTATTTTTGATTAATGCGTTTACTGGGGCAAAATTTTTTCTGTGTACCCTTAAACAAGTTTCGAAGAAACAAAAACTTTTAATTAATTAAACAGTACAAAAGAGTTATATAATGATTCTCTCAGATATTCGTATGTTTGACACGGAGCTTTATTCTTCTCTACCTCGAATGTTCTATGTAAGAATATGAACTAACAATAACTAATTAAGCCTTACAGCCTGTTTTTGTAAAACACACGTCTTCTCACTTGAAGTTTTCGTATTGATACGATAGTGTTTAAAATTTGGTTTTTAAAAAACCTTTTAAAGCTTTTGTCTATTCATTGTTGACATAAATAGAGCTTTTTCTTTCGTAAACCAACATTATTGCCCATACATTAATATTCATTCATTCTTTCTTTAATATAAAGGTTTTGTGTTTGTGGTTAACACTGGGCTTTTGTTTGCAAAAATTAAAATAAAATTTCAAAATTAAAATTTACTATAAAAAATGATATTTAATAAGTAAAAAATAAAAATGTTGAATGAAAATGTTAACAATAATAGCAATAAAATACAAAAGGAAGATCTGTTGCTGCACATTAACATATACAGGGGTGTGCTAGAAATCGAAAGCGTAAAACGCAAGAAGTTTAAAAGTCGTTTCTTAATAAGTTTTCTGTAATAAATGAATTTTATGACAAATATTATACAAATATTTCTCTATTAAAAAGAGTTTTATAACAAAAATTATATAAATTGGATTTAAAGTGTATTAAAAACAGCTTGCAAATTCTTGCGATTTACGTTTTCGATTTCCAGCACACCCCTGATAGACAGTGATGCCAACTTTTTGAGAGCAAAAAGCACTTTAAAATTTAAAAAAAGCACTATTTCGAGAAAAAAAAGCGTAAAAAAGCACTAAGCCATTTTAACAATTTAATCAAACACAAAACAAGTTGCTTTCGGCTGTGCCGAATATTATATACCTCCAAAATTAAAAAAAGTTGACGGCGTTGATGGGGACCATTTTCAATTAAGATTAAATAATACATAAATATATTTATATTTGTATATAAACATTTTTTAATGTATTATTATTATCTTCAATAAAAATAATATCATCCAAATCATTAGGAGTTTAAATTGGCCATAAAACAGTTTTAAAGTAATACAGTGCGAGCGCGATTTTGGTAACTCGAAATATTCTGGCCTGTTACAATCACCGAAAATTGTTTATAAAACTTAATGACAGCATATATTTTAATAAACATCCTTGTATTTTATCGTTAAAATGTAAACGAAAATCTAAAATCCAAATTAAAATCTTGCAAAGTTTAATCAAACAATTGGCTTATGATATTATCCAATTATTTTAATATATGAGCCGTTTATTTTGAAAGTGGCATTAGTCACTTTTTCAAAAAAAATCGAGTTAATAATAAATAGTAATAATAAATAATAATAATAAATAATAATAATAATACTGAGAAAAATATCATTATCATGATGTATCAAATACAAGTGAATCTTCTCGAAAGTTAGCATCCATATTTTTAAACGTGTTAAAACGCAAACCCTTAAATATCTCGACTTAAAAACCGAAATGACTTATGCCACTTTCAAAATAAACGGCTCATATATATGTATGCTTTTGAATAAAGAACACACATAAGGTGTAAAATAGAAAAACATGTATGTTTGCATTCTGATACTTAGTCAAACCTTTTTTCAATAGCACTAGAGGTAGAAGTGCACAACACGTGGAAAACTAAAGCGCATGAAAATGGCTCATTATAAAAGTATTTTCTGTCAGCTATTTTTAATTTGTTTAACACTTTGCATATACCAAGCTACGGCACTTTTTTTCCTTTTTTAAATTCTTTGCGTTTTTTGTACGATTTCTGACTGCATGTTTTTTAACAATTCCTAATATTTTCCAATCCATATTCTATTTTTGAAACTGTGCTAACATTTTTAAAAAAATGTTTACCGAAATACATCGTTTTTATTACGATTACTAAAAATGTTGTCAACGCTAAAAATTGCAACGTTTCGTACAATTTCCAAAAGCCTAGCTCTAACCTCGTATATAAAGTTTTTGGTAAAACGAATGTCACTTCCTTTTATCACTTTTTTATCATTTGAAATATTAAAATCTTTACAAGCCTTCTCAAAATTGTACCCCAAATAAGCAAAGTTCAACTAAATCATCCTCTATATAATCGTAGTTTTAAAAAATTGTAGAAAAAAAATAAAAATTGTAAAAAGCACTAAAGGCACTAATGAAAAATTGAAAAAGCACCAAGTTTGTGCTTTTTCTCGTTTTAGCACTATGGATACATTTTTGGCGTTTTGAGGCATCAAAAAGCACCATAAATAGTGCCAAAAGCACTAAGTTGGCATCACTGCTGATAGATATTTTTTTTTCATTTTTTATTTATTGAATCTTCATATAATAAATCGTCCCCTTAATATAACAATAGCGTATGTGCTCATACGCTTTTATTTATACCCACACCACAATAGTGGAGAGGGTATTGTGCTTTTGTGCTGATTTGTGTAACGCCTTAAAATAGCGGTCCTAGACCCAGCTTAAAGTATACCGATCAGTATAGAATCACTTTCTGAGTCGAACTAACGATGTCCGTCCGGCTGGCTGGCTGGCTGGCTGGCTGGCTGTCCTTGTAACCTTGTGCGCAAAGTACAGGTCGCAATTATAGAGATAATTTAATGAAATTTGGGTCATAGGTTTTTATTGGCACAAGGACCAAGCCTATTGAAAATAGGCCAAATCGTATGACCACGAGGGAAGATAGGGGGAAATTTCTTCCACTCAGAAACTATCAAACCGATTTTAATAAAATTTAAAACATAGATAGAACCATATCTATATGGACACAAAATGTATAAATTTAAAAAAAAATCGGACCACGAGGGGAGATAGGGGAAATTCCTGCCTCTCACACCGATTTAAATGAAATTTAAAACATAAATAGATCCATATCTATAGGGACACATTAGCTATACAGTTTTTAAAAAATAGGACCACAAGGGGAGGCAGGGGGCAATTTCTGCCTCTCACAAACTTTTAAGCCAATTTTCATGAAGTTTATAAACATAGATAAATCTATATTTACATGGACACATAAGCATGATGTGTTTTTAAATACTGTGGTGTAGGGTATCATATGGTCGGGCTTGACCGACTATACCTTCTTACTTGTTTTTTATTGCATATTTAGAATCTCCATCATTGATTTTATGTCTGGTCCAAATTTCGTCAAATTATACTTCCAAAAAGTAGGTCAAAATGTCGTTGGAAAAAATAGTGTATAATTTCTTGTTTAAAATTTTCCTTCAATAAGTGTGTAAGTTCATATGCGCTATTTTACTTTAGATTGCCACTCCAAAGTTGTTAAAAGAATAATAGTGTAAACGCTTTATACTCCATTTTAGCCTGTAGAAAAAAAAAAATTTATAAAAACTTTAACTCATAAAATAGCTTATAATAATATTCACTATTTTTTGAGAAATAGTTTCATTCCGACCATCGAAAGCTGCATGATCTCCAAAATTTGTGCAAGAAGAATGTTATTCCTCGTAGCTCGCAGTCATTTTTTTATCTTACAAGGTGGAAGGAAGCGAAATTGTTTAGATGAGCCAGATGTAGCATAGGAAGAGAAAGAAGACGAATGAATTTCTAGTTATTTTTGATTTACGCAATGTATATCTTAATTTATCATAGTTTTTTGTTTATAATAACCGAAATTGGAAAGTAATGAATATATGCCACTGAATTAACAAAACTATGAATTAATCACCGTTTTATAATGTTACAAATTGATATTTTGGTGATCAAATATTTTAATAAAAATACCGTAAAATTATTGAATAAAACAGCGTATACCATACAAAATAAAATAGTGTATCAGATCAGTGTTCGAAAATAAACACTAAATATCGTTTTTTAATGTTCGGTTTTGTAGATTTGTGGAAAACACAAACGCTAACAGTGTTTGTGTAGAAAATCATTAAAAAACAAGTTAGAGTGCTATATTCGGCTGTGCCGAATCTTTGCTACCCTCCACCGACAGTTCGAATGTTTAAGGGGTAATATCTGTATGATGTTATTATTATCTTAAACTGTGACGATTTGTTATTAATTATGGATTAGGTGGTGGTTCCACATTTTGATTCATAGCTCTGGTCCTACTAAACCGATTGTGCTGGAGTTCAATCCCAAACTGCTTAGGATAACTACAAGCAATTTGGCACCAAGTTTGTTCATTTCTTTTGAGTTGTTCGAAAGTGAGCGTGTCAGTTGAAATACAAAAAGCGTTACTAACATAAAATTTTACCAAATCAAAGCAACAAATTCTTAGTACAAAAATATCTATGTAAAGGTCTAATTTTTAATGCCAGTAAAAATATTGGGACTCAATTCGCGAATATTTGTTATTTTGATATGCTAGTTTATGGCCTTGGAAAAAATTCTAAATGTTAGTTACGTTGTTTTGCATTTCAAGTAACGATAAATACTTTAACGCGTTTTGGACAGACATTGTAAAAATTTCAAACGAAATGACAAACTTATTGTACCCTTGTACATAAAATGAGTTTTATTTTCTGTTTTATTTTCTGACGGAAAAAAATAAATCTCCTCAAATGAGTTTTATTTTTAGACCTACGTTCCAATCTTTCCGCAGAAAATTTAGAAAAAATTATGTTCGTCAAACTAAACATATAATAAACTAATTTCTAGACGTTTGACATGAAAATAAACAAAATAACATAAAAAAAAAAATATGAGTTTTATTTTCTGACGGAAAAAGTAAAACTCCTCAAGGGAGTTTTATTTTCTGACGGAAAAAAATAAAACTCCTCAAATGAGTTTTATTTTTAGACGGAAAAAATAAAACTCCTCAAATGAGTGTTATTTTTGACGGAAAAATAAAACTCTTTTTTAAGAGTTTCATCCGACCTTTTATTTTTTCGTAGAAAAATAAGTCTTAACTATGGAGTTGAGATCGTTTTCTCAAGATCACCAAAGATTCTAAATGAGCTCGCCAATACGAATCTGTTGGTATATGACACTATAGGTGTTCCTTGACTCTAACATGGAGTGTTTTTGGTGTCACATTTCCAGAAATAACTGTTATTTACGGTCCCTGCATAATTATGGTCTTAAAGGATGCGTAGAATAAAAAAAAATAGTCAATTTAAAGACAACAAACGGTATTATGTATTCGTCGAAAAATCCATTATGAAGAATTTTTATTAACCGCGATATTGAGGTTTTAAAAGACATCCGATTTGACAAAAACTTTAAACACGATTTTCTCAAAACACCAAAAAAGTTATACGCTATTGTTATATTGAGGGGACGAAATATGAAGTAACAATAATAAACCAAATCTTATCCTAATACTTTATTTATGTCCTGCCAGTGCCAGACACAAATTGTCTTCAACGGGTTCCGTTCACATACATTGGTGATTATCGCTCATCTAAATGGATAAGTGCTGCAGTGTCTCTTCTTCTTAAGCGAGTGTGGCCGCCATGATTTAAAATAATTCGAGTTAGTGGATTTGGGTGCTGTTCAAGTCTTTTTAAATATTTTACTGCATACTTTGTAATCATAGTTTTTACTAATGGCACATTGAGATCCTTATGAATGTTTGAGTTTTAAACATACCAGGGAGCGGCTGTGATTATTAGAAGAAGTTTATTTTGGCGCCTTTGAATTTTGTAGGTATTAGAGGCAGAGGCAGTGCCCCATAGTTGAATACCGTAGCACCAGATAGGCTTTAAGATAGAGTTGTAAAGTAGAAGCTTGCAATCTAGACTAAGGACAGAATTTCTTCCAATAAGCCAATGAATTTTAATGGCTTTTAGTCTCATTTGAGTTAGTTTTGCCTCTATGTGGCATTTCCACGTTAATCGCCAATCCAGATGTATACAGAGATATTTTACATGCGAATGTTGAGGAATTATTTGATTATTGATTGTAATAGGGGGCAAGATTCCCGGCGCAATGTGAATGTTATGTGTACGTATTTTTGCTCATTGACCATTATCTTCCATTGTCTTAAGTAACGAGATGCTTCATAACGGTTTTCGTGGACACTAAGAATAGCTGTATCGTCTGCAAATGTTGAAGTTTGGGTGTAGTTGTTTGTTTGCATGTTCGAAGTATAAATTAAGTATAATAGGGGGCCCAGGATGCTGCCTTGTGGGATAGCGGCATGAAGTAACCCCCCAAAAAAATAATGAAATAACCCCCCAAAAGTTTGTACAGAGAACAACAAAAACGATTTTTGGGGCGTTATTTAATTTTCTTTGGGGAGTTATTTAATTTTATTAATTGGGGTATTATTTCATATGAAATTATCCCCCAAAAAATCATTATGAAGTAAAGCCCCAATATATTTTTTTGGGGGCTATTTCATTTTCAAATTTATAATGAAAACGTTTTTGGGCGCAAGGATTTATCCACTTTGGTATACAGAACACCGGCTTCAATAAATAAAGCTACCCTGCATAAACGGCCTTCGGCCGGGCGCAATGACTTTTTCCTCTATGGTATAACAAACACCGGCTTCGCTAACTAAAGCTTATAGGTTTAGGTATGGTTAAGGTTAGAAGATATTTGCGTGATAGCACTAGTTTTTTGGAGCTTTCGGTGTCATTATATACTGCTACTACTACTAATACTATTAGAATAATTTTTTTGCTACGCCCCCAAACACAGCTTTCTTTGTTTTTTATATATTGCACTGGCAGTTAAAGTCCGATCTCATCATATCGCATGGCTTGACAGTGGGTTCAGTTTTGCCTTTGGTGACTATTTAATCCGACATCAAATTTTAGACGCTACTTAATCTATATGGTATCCTTCCCCCAAATTTCTAACTTTTTCACGTGCCAAGAAAGTCCTTCTAAAACTTAGTATGTATAGCTTTTCATATACATACTCACTTTTATGACACGCCTCAAAATTAAGCCCCTTTTTTCTTTTCACATAAATCTTAAATTAAACCAGGTAGAACCGAATACAAAAAAAAAAGTTCACTAGTGACGCCCATGAAGGGTATTAAGTTTCAAGAAGTTTAAAAACGATTTGCGATATGATGAGATTGGACTTAAAATGGCAGCGCTACATATAAAAAACAAAAAGGGCTGTATATGGGGGCTTGGCAAAAAAAATTGTACTGTTTTAGAAACTTTCATTCAATTCAGTCACCCCTGGCACAACTTTTTTTTTTTTTTGTATGAAAGTCAACCCGTTCTAATGTACATACATACATATTTTTGAGCGTATGGAGTGCCATTAATTGTTTCTAGAATTTTTTGATTTCTTTTATTACGAAGATGTTCATTTTATAAGAACCAAAAATATGTGCAAAAAAATTTAAGTTTTTTTTTTGTCACTTACCGGAAATGTTTTTTTAATTTTATGATAACCTCAATCTGATTTCGATCGTTTTTTTTTACGGACGAACAAATATTTTCATTTTCTAAAAACAGGCTGTTAATCTAATTTTGAAATTTAGGTCCTAACAATGCCGGACAAAAATTCTCCTATTCACGGTTCACGTTCACATAGATGCTTAGCGCTCTTCCGGTCGGATAAGTGCTGTTAGTATAACTTAAGCGACCGTGGCCGCCATCATTTTAAATATTTAGTAGATTTGCGTGCGATATGAGCCTTTTTAAATATTTTATTAAATACTTTGTGATCACAGTTTTTGCTGATGGCAAATTAAGGACTTTTTGCATGTTCGAGATTTTTATATACCAGGGATTAGATGGGATGATTTGAAGAATTTAGTTTTGTTGCGTTTGGATTTTCTCTTTGTTAAAGACCGAGGCAGTGCCTCATAACAGAATAGGATAGAACCACATTGGACATCCCATTATAAATTAATTCTGGTTAACCAAAACCCTGGATGTCGAAATAATGATCTTTAAATATCCCAAAAAAAAGGCGACTTGACTGAATTCAAAAACTGGAGGAGAATCACACTTCTATCCTTTGTTATATCAACAGCTTTCGATTCATAACAGAGCAATCCTGCAGATTGAAAAACTAAAATAAAAATTTTGGGTTAGAAATTTATATTGAAAACAAAAACAGATTTGAACTTTGATCGAAAATGTCACATTTTATTTAAAAAAACAGGCAGTTGAACACCATCAACCAAACAATGATATGGAACGCACTCAAATGCAAGGGCATACCAGCCAAACTAATATCTTTCCTGTAATCTCTATACGAAAACGCCTACTCACGTATTGCTTATAAAGACTTATGTTGTTTTCTTTTCTACAAAAAAATGTGACATTTTATTTAAAGAAATGCAATTTGGTGTCTGTTTCTTAAAAATTTTGCTCCAGAAAAGGGTGGCTTGTTTTATTCTAAAAAACCAAATTCCATTTTTTTTTTTTTAAATAAAATTTCACTTTTTTTTGTAGAAAAGAAAACACCATTAGTGAGCAAACAAAAGCATATGAACATTAAAGATAGACAAGGATGCTCATAATCCTCTCTCCTATTCAACTAGGCCATCGATAGTGTGATGAAATACGCCGCACAGTGGTATTTTTTTGGCAAAAGATCTATTTTTTTACAGTTATTTTTTAGAAATCTTATGATGCAATTCTGTAGAGAAGTGTTTCATTAGTAGAAAACCATGATTTGTTTTCGAAAAAAATAAAATTTTGTATAAAAAAGAGTGTGGTAAAGTTATCTAAATATTATACAACGAAAACTGATGAACATTTTACTACATTTCAGTTGTTTATACAATGAATATGGTTTAACTACGAATAGTTTTAGAGCATTCTTATTAAAATAAAGTATTTTAAATTTAATAGGAAAGAATTTTTAAATTACATATATAGTTTTAGAGCTCTGAGCAAATCAAAATGAATCCAAAAAGTTGGCATTTGCAGTTTTCATTAGAAAAAAATAAGTTAGCTCGGTCTACCTCCGTGTTAGTACTACTACTAAATTAAAGTTTGGAATGTTTTCTATCATTTTATGTAAAAAAATTCTGCGACTTAACAAACTATTAAATTTTGTGATAAAACTCAAGTGCATAACAAAAAAAGAAAAACAAAACCATATGATTATTTGAAATAATAATATTTGGCAAAAAAAATTAAGAAAACTATTAAATCTAACTAATTTTTAAAATGGGTTCCTTTTGTGTTTCATATAGCGAATTGTGCAAGGAACTTATAAATTGCAATAATAATGTGGATTTATTAACTGATTTCATTTTGGGTTCTATGGGCGGTGTGTGGAGGGCGTGGCCAATTTTGATGAAACTTTATTTTTTATTTAATTGAGCTAAATAAAGGCTCAGAGCAAAATTTCAAAAACTTTGGGCCAAAAAAAAATTTTGGGTTCTATGGGCGGTGGGTGGAGGGCGTGGCGAATTTTGATAAAACTTTATATTTTTCTTAATTGAGTTAACCAAAGGCTCAGAGCAAAATTTCAACATTCTACGAGCACTCCTTATATTTTTTGCCAAACGTTGTATGGACAAATCCCTCTGTGCGCCGCACAGAGGAGTATTTGGCCTGAAAATCTGGCCAAAAAGGCAAAACTGAATTTTAAGAAATCTTAAGAACTAAGTACGCAGCTCGACAGACAACAATATTTTACATTATATTGTAAATTTTGAAGACTTTTAGTTGCGATTTGTAGCTCTGAGACCCTGCTAAAGTCAGGAAAGTGAAGAAAATTATATGAGATTTAAATGTTTTTTTCGGTTTCTGGATGTTTATGTGATATTTTTTGCGTCTAAACGAATAAAGGTTTAACAAAGATTTTTTTTTCGCTGAAAGGTTTGATCAAAAGTTATTTAAAACAGCAAAAAAAATTTAAAATATGTTGAATATTCATGTTGAAACCAGGGTTTAAAATGCTATCGCCATATTAGCAAAAGCAGCCAAATTTTGACTTTTTCCTATTAAAAAAAAATCAAAATTAAAAAGCCGACAAGTTCCACTGCTAAAAAAGCCCACACTTTTCAAAAGCAGCAGCAAAATAAACACACAAAATAATTGGCACTGGCTTTTTTCAGCTTTTGCTTTTTTAACAATTTGATGGAACTCAAAAAGCAACGGCAATTACTTTTATGTTGTAGAAAAAAATAGGTAGGAAAAAGAATGAAACAAACAGCTTCTGTCAAACAGCCGCCAAATCAAAAACCAATGCATGCTAATAGCCGCAAAATAGGAGATAAAAGCAGCAAAAAAGGTTGCAAAGGCACATGATTGCGAAAAAAAATACTCGACGACGACAAGTGATATTTTTCATGCAAAACAAACACAACAAGAATTTTTTATTTGTTTGGCGAGCAACAACAACATTACTACAACATTACTGAAGAAAGGCAAAAATTTATTTTTCCTCATCACCATAAAAAAACATGTTGCTTGTACACTGATCAGTATTTTTTCGTTGTAATCTGCCTTTTTGCAGAGCTAATAGCTCTGCTCAGACTGCTTTTAGCACACACTTCCGCTGCTTTTCATTTTATTGAATCGGCTTTTTGTTATTACCAGCCAGAGAAGAATTTTTGTTCTTTGAATTTTAGATTTTTTTTTTTTGGTTTGTCTTTTTTAACTAGCTCTTCTTTCAGGAAAAAGTAAAAAAGCAAAAGGCGAAATAATTTTTTTTAGCTTTTGCTTTTTATGTGGTTGTCCATTTTTGTCGCTGGCTGGTAAAAAAGCAGTTGTCAGAAAATAAAAATATACAAAATAGGAGATTTGCTTTTTTGCACAAACGAAAAACAAAACATTGGCTGTTGGAAAAAAAATTACAAATTTCAATAGCAGTGGCAAAAGCAAAAATAAAAAGCATTCAGCTGATGGATGCTTTTAAACCCTGGTTGAAACAATTCGTTCAAAAGCTAAAAAAAAAAACAAATTATACACTTTTTTTTGCAAAAAAAGGAAAAGAAGAGGTTTTTAAAGGTGAGGTTAGCATGTCTACGAATTATGTTTGATACCACAATAAAATTTGGAATCTCTAATTTTAGAATCCAAAAAAAAAGTGTGCGCAAGTTTGCGCCATTAGTTTTGACGATTTTTTTAAATTTTCACATTTCGTTTATTTTTGCTCATCGGGCACTTTTTCCTATACCTTTATATCGTTATAAACTTTTATGTATTTTGAAATATTGATTTCAACTGTTATTCACATCACTTTTAACACTTCATACCTGCCTATATGTAATTATAAATTGCAAAATTTCTTAATTATCCGTAATAGTTTTAAGGGAATGTCCCACACATCCACATACAAAATTTTTTTTTTTTAAATAGCTTTTTCCAAAAAGAAATCGAATTTTTTTAATAAAATTGTTTTTAGGATTAGGATTTTATTTTAGACCCATGGTTTCATTGGAGAATTTTCTTAGAATTTTATGTAGATTACGTTTTTGCTATACGATTTTTAATTTTTTTTTTTTCATCCATACAAATCGACCCGCCCTAATGTACATACAGTCTGTCAAGAATGAGTTTAAACCTTTAAAATCAACATTTGTTAATTGAGTTTTGCGATTTATACCAACTTTTATTCCTTAAGCTTCGTGCAGACGATGGTCAGATCTTACAATATTGGTAAGCAGCGTTGCTTAAATTGCATTAAAATTGGCTAAAATGTCTTATTATTTTGCTGTTGGCAACGCCTGCTTACAATATTGTAAGATCTGACCATCGTCTGTACGAAGCTTAAGGAATGTGGCTTTTAGAAAAATCTTAAAAATTTAAACTTTTTGGTTCTTAAATTTTTTTATTGCATGTTGAAAACAAAAAATTTGTCGCATTTTGCATGTAAATTTTTTTTTTTCGCCATTAAATTTTTAATAACTCCAAAATAGTAATAGATATAAAATAAATGTGTATGGTTAGTTTAAGCCAGTGTTCGAAAATAAACACTAAATATCGTTCTTTAATGTTCGGTTAGGTAGATTTGTGGAAAACACAAACGCTAATAGTGTTTGTGTAGAAATTCATTAAAAAAAATAACGTTTCCCTGTTTGTCATCTTTCGAACACAAAAATAATGCTGTTTTCATCATACTCAACAAATGATGAGAACATTAAATTCCGTTCGGTTTTTTTTGAAAATCCACGAACTTCAATGTGTTCGGTTCGGCTCGTTAATGTTCGTCGCTTTTTGCTGATAAAAAAAAAACCAAACATTTTTTACAAAAACAAAATACACACACGAAAAAACATTATAGAACATTAAAATATAATGTTTTTCTACAGTATCACTACAATTGTTCTGTTTTTTAACGAAGAACCGAACATTATATAATGTTCGGTTCTTTCTTGAAAATAGTTACGAACGGTATTAAGGTTTGTGTATGTTTACACAAACACTAAAAAAATAGATATCGTTCTTCGGTGTGTGAGCCGAACGCTAAATAATGTACTGTTTCTTTTCGAACACTGGTTTAAGCAGAATTTTCCGGTGCATCTTCTGATCCTCCTGCCATTAAAATCGGAGAAAATCGTTTTCAAGTTATGGCAAAATATATAAGGCAACCCAACGATTAAGGGGGTGAAGTATGCCACGCCTTTAAAAGAAAATTCTTACGTACTAGAGAAAAACGGAAAACAGATTTGAATTAAGGGCATCAAAATCCATATAATCTACATACTTTTATTTCTAGGGTAGAGAAAAATTTTTTTGTTGCGCAGTGTACTTTTGTTGCGCAGTGTAATTTTTTCAAAATCTTCCACTAGACTTTTTATATCATACTACACCTCAAACTATCAAAAAACTAAAACTTTTAATTCAAAAAACACGTTTAATAATTTTAGCCAGCTTTTCAGGCCAAATACTCCTCGTCGAATACCGCCGCGTCGAAACGTTGAGCTTTCACCTGGGACCTGAATGGTCGTTTGGAAGACTTGGACTATGTAGATGGTATTTACCTACTAAAAAACAGATACTCGGACATGCAGCAGAAAAAAGAGTCGAAGTAAAATATGGCCTTAGGATAACCATCTCAAAAACTAAAGCTATTGGAACTAACATTACAAACTCCCAACCCCTCGTTAATCGGGGGAGGAAAAGGTAGAGGAGGACGAGTTGTTATTTCCCTTTATCAAGTAATGACCTGCCCTTAGATATTTTTGGAGACCAGAATTGATCTTAGGAAGAGCTAAGGTCAATATTTCTTTTCAACAAGGAATCATAATGGCTGGAGGCAGCACTGTTAGCTTTGGAGTAATTTAGCTCCAGCTCTGGTCACTGGCTCAGGGTATCACAAAGGAACGAATTTAAGGACCTAAGTTAGTCGTCTTCGTATCATCTGTGGGTTTATATAAGCCAGCCTTACATATACACACATTTGTAATATACACCTTCTATTAGTATAACTCAGTAAATTAACTTTAGCTATAATTTAATTAAACCAAAACTGCTACTGAAACTAATTTAAATCGTATTACATTTAAACAGGTCTATAACTTAAACAAACTGATTGTGGTCATAATGCTACTTATCCGTTACAAAATAAACAATTTATTAAACTTTTGAAACATATACGAAACATAAACCCCCAACAATTTCTCAAATATCTTAATGATACTTAACATCTTAGCACTTGAAAAAATGTTATAAATTTTGACTGTCAATCATTTAAATGATGTAATATTTTGTAAATAATAGTTGTTAAGGTTATTTTAAAGAGCAAGACATGAATACACATACAAGCATATGTACGCTTGTAAGAAATACATGTACGCCAGTGTTGCCAAAAATTTAAAAGAAGTTGAAAACACAAATTTTTTTCTACAAGCTTTTCCAAAAACAAATCCCTGCAAATTTTGTACAAAAAATTTAATTAAAAATACCAATTTTAACCAAAAAATTCAACTAGTATTTTAAAGATTTTTATGAAAAATTTAAATCCTTTTTGTAAATCTTCATTTACCAAAGATTTCTTTTGCCCAATATTTAATATTTATTTCTTTAAGCGATATTTAACAGCAACTTTTTAGTATAAAACTTTTGATTTAACTCTTTAAAGCCTTCAAAAAACCTAAAAACAGCGATATGTCCCTACTTCTGGCAACACTTAAATACGCATATGTTTAAATTTAATATGTTTATGTTTAACTTCAGGCAATATTAGCTCAAGTATATTGTAAATTTTTTTACGAGTATTTTGTTAAACACAAGCACACACATTTTTAAGCGCATTAACCAGGAAATCGCAAACACTTACAACATGTGTCAAGACAAATTTTCCACGCATTAAGCAGATTTTAGGATCTCATAAAAGCTGCAGGCGAAATTTAATTGGTTTTACCATGAGCGTTTTACAAACATCAGCAAACATTCAAACCAAACACGCACACACTCACAGGTAAGTAAACATAATTTTTGAATTATAATGAATTTAACTACATCATCGTGTTGTATCAATCATTAAATATGTAAATATTAAATAAAAATTAAATAAATAATAATAAAATTAATATCTTTTGCTTCTGAATACCAAAATATACCTGCATGAATTACAAAAAAAAAAAAAGTTTGAATCCCATTATTATATGAATGTATCTATTTATTTATAATGGATTTTGATTGTTTTAATTGTTCTCTAAAGAGATAAAGAGCATTTTCGATTGTATCAAGTGTGTGAATGTTAATTGTGTGCAGCGTTACCGTTGGTGCCACTAAAGTGGCATTTTGCCACTTTTTCGACTGCTTGGATACTATTTGGCCACTTTTACAAAATGCACCCAAATGTGGTACTTTTTGTGATTCTTGCCACTTTTTTGATACTTTTTCCGTTAGGAAAAGATACTTTTTTTCTTTCTGTTTTATCCCAGCTTTAATATAAGTAAAACTGTTTTAATATATTAAAATCATGCGTGGTTAGCTGAAAATCGGTTGAATAAACTTTCTATTAACCTGTTTTTATTATGAATAAGGGGGTAAAGATATCTCGCATATATATATATATTGTTCGTGAAGCAGAAGCCAAACTGTTGTTTTTACCAAAAATTGTGTAAAAAATTGATAACAAAAATTTATATAAAAAACAAAAAGCTCAATATATTGAAGTATTTGGACCCATTATTTATAGTCTCTAATGAAGATATAACCTATTTGGAATTAGTTTCAGAGTTTAAAGATATTATAACTGACCCAGATGCATTTTTACATGAATTTAAACTTCTGGAGAGTAAAGTAAATGACTTGAATTATGAACACTTATTTAAAATTTCAAATGTTGAAGATTTTTGGTGAAATTGGAACATTGAAAAATAGATTTGATGAGTATACCTGTATATACATATCGAGTCATAACCGCAAAAAAAGCTTAAGTAACACCATTTTCCATTTTCGTTTTTTTTAATAAACGACTTTATTGGCAACACTTGCATCATCTCCTAAAATGTCATGGTCACATTAGGAACCGTTACGATTTTAAAGCAAAAACAATTTTATCTCAAGCGACAATATTCATAAAAAATTTTTATGAAATAAAATAAAAAAAACCTTCTCCTGTAAATTTTTTTTTTGTCACTTAAGCTTTTTTTGCGGTTATGACTCGATATATTCAAACTTGTTCAAATTTATCTCCCATATTTTTACATTGTCACACAATAGTGCTTCTTCTGAGAAAATGTATTCAGAAGGAAAAGTACAAGCAATATATTAAAAAATGTTTATATAAAACACATTACATAAATATCTTCTATTTGCTGCAACAATGTAATAATCCAAAACACATGTTTGGCAGAAAACAAGTTTAAAGTTTTTGAATTACCAAAACATTAAAGTTAATATTTTATAAAAATTACTTCTAGAGAGAAATATTTACAAAATATTTATTTTAGTTTTTACAACAAATGAGCTATTTGTAAGTAAGTATGTATGTCTATTGTAAAACGATCAATTATTTTTAGTGTATATAATTTATATACAATGTTTTTTGTAATGTTTTTATACCATTTAAAATTATAATAAATAGAAAAAAAAGTCAAAAATACATAATGTGCTGTACTTATTTTAATTTTAAAAGATGTGCCCATTTTTTTTTAAATCCTCTTTTTGGTGCCACTTTTTTTGCAGAAATCCCCTTTTTTTGGTACTTTTTTAAAATATCAGACGGTAACACTGATTGTGTGTTTGCGTGAGTGTTTATGTTTGCAAGTGTAAATAAACATTACTTGCATATTATTAAAGCATACTTCCAGGCATAAAACAAAAATGTGTTTTTTACTTTTAATGTGTTTTTACTTTTAATGTTCATGTTTATACACGGCATATTTATTACATGCAATGTATGTTTGTGTGTACGTAAGTGCGTATGATGGAAATACATGTAGAAAAATGTAAGTAAATGCAGTTACAAGTATTAAAATGTATTGTAGAAATTTTAAACATTTACATGTAAAAAATGCACAAATGTAATATAAAAAACAATTGCAATTAAAAAGTGTTGACAAGAAAAATAGTAATAAATTATACATGTTTTTCTTTTGCAATGCAAAACAAATTTAAAAGGAGAAAACTATAGTGGGTAAATGTATTTTTGAAAAATTATTATAAAATTATCATTTTATTATATTCAGTGAAAAACTAGGGCAATTTAAAATTCAATAGCATTTAAAAGTTTATTTATTTAATGAGAAAAAAGAAAATCTTGACACTAATTTTTATTATTGGAAAGGAAATTAAATTGGAAACATGCTCTAAAAAAAGTGTTTTATGCGCTTTAAAACTGCAATAAAAACTTAAAAATATGCCGGAAAATTTGTAAAAAAAAAATATGACATGAAAATGAATGCATAAAATAAACAAGTAAAAAAAAGTATAGTCGGTCAAGTTCACCATATAATAGCGTACAACACAATATTTATGGACAAAAACCAGACTGTTTCCTATTTGGGATGGGCATGGTATGGGTCATTCTACGATAAGAGGTTACCTGATATTATGAATGGCGGCGTAATAAAAATATTTAAAATTATGATTTTTTTCAATATAATCGTAATTAATCAGGAAGTTTGAATGCATGTTTAATAATGGCCAGTCAAGTTATCTACTTTTTCCGGTATTTTAAATAACCAGGGGAGATACTCTACACAGGGTAAAGACATGACCACCAGGATAAGATACCTTACTTTAAGCGGAAGGATAAATTGAAAACAAACCTTATTTTCGTAAGAATCAACTTTAATTATTCAATATTTGATGATAGTTTAAAACAAAAAAAATTTTGGATAACTCCATAGAGTATTTTTTATGTTACTTTAAAACAAAAATTCTTAACATCTGCTTACATAAACGTAGTCGAAAAAAAGCTAATTATTTCATTTCCTTCGTTTACAAGCTGGCATGCCTTCTCGGTAACTGCTTGAGAACAATACTGAGAAGATACTTTATTAGTGGTTCGTCTTAAGATTCTCTTTCAGGCCCATATACATAATCAACATTAAGGCGCGGTTTGGTTTTCATGAAAGCAAAATCCAAGGTGCAGACCCCAAAATGATTGTATACTTCAAGATCACAGAAACAGCTTTAGCTCTTCATTGTCAATTTATTGGGGCATCCAGTAATTTGTTGGACCTTCATAGTGGCTGAGAAGCCTTTAGAACTTTTTTTATTAAGTCCCTCTTCTTTCTTTAAAATGTCTTCGTCATCAATTACATTTGGACAGTGATGAATTGTCATTCCCAGCTCCAACAAGTCTATCAGTAGTCCTTTTGCACGTCGCACCTACTCCATCAGGCGCGCCCTTGCCGTGACAGGCTTCGTGGTAATTCCACGTGAATTTTACTTAATTTAGGTAAAGTTCTTGCAATTTGGTTGCCAGTGCACAAAACATAAAAAACGAATATTGGATTTGATTAAAAAGTTGGTTAGCACGATTTTGTATAAATCTTGAATGTCAGAACGTTAATATGGCAACTAAAGAAAGAACTTGACTACCTTCTATTATTGTATAATGCAACATATGTATGTTAGTAGTATAAAACTAACTTAAACCAAAATTCACATTAAATAAGGCATACATACATTTTTGAAGCGTTAAAACACGTATAACGTATATAGTGGAAATGTGTTGGTTTAACGTAAAATACTAAGAAAGAATTAATTTCTCAATTCCTTATCTACCCTGGACGCAAAATCTTTACCCTGGCATCTGATGAAGCAGGGGAAATACGGCAGGGGAGAGATGTTTTCCTTAAAAAACTAGCATAATCGGAAAAACAGTAAATTATACTGAAATTAAAATAAATCAATATTATAAACAAAATTTAACCACAAATAACAAGTGAATAAAACTCTCCAGTGGAGATACATTAATCACTGACACGTGCGAGTAACCCGAGTGTTTTGGTCGAATTATTGGCCCAATAGGAACACGCTAGTGGCTCGCGCGACTTTTATTGTTAAATTCACTTCAAAACAAATATTCTGCTATTTAAATTTGCAGCGTCAACGCATTTTAGCGGCATTTTTAAACGATCGAAAAATGTGCAGGGGAAGAGACTTAAAATACGTGGGACAAAAAATATGTAATTTTTTTCAACAAAATTTGAAAGTATTTTGAAAGTTTTTTTAAATGATTACCAATGTTATTTAAACTTCTTTATGTAATAACTAACGATTAAATAGTTTATGAATTAGTAATGTGGTAAATTTCAAATATTTTGTTACAGAATACTAAAGGGACAGGCCAGGGTAGATACTTTTTTCTAGGTAAACATGAAGTTATGACTAAACTAAGGTAGGTATAGGTATATTTAGGTATTGCAATTTATTGGTAAAAAAGTATACTGTATTTATTTTATTATTAAACGCGTTTGATATTTCCGCAAATTTAAAAATTATATATGATTTTTTAATGTAGCCGTCGATAGTACCTATTAACGTAGAAACACACGTATAAATTATTATACTCTGATGTTAATATTCATTAATTTTTGCGCCGAATATTATCTAGATAAAAACATCACAAAAAAGATTACGACAAACCTACTGTCATACTCTTCTCATGCTCTGTAACTCTCGCATTGAGAATCTTTTCGATTGAAATGTGTGAAATTAAACAAGAATGCCCCAAATTGAAACAAACAGCTGTTTTTCTCACTAAAAACTGTGTTTGTTACTTTTTTTTTGCGAGTATTAGCTGTCAAGTAAGAAAATTACCCGCCAATTTACAGAAAAAGTGTGTGAGAAAAGTTACCGTTTTGAACTGTCAAATAAACTCACGAATAAAAAATCTTTACACTAAAAAACAATTAAAAATGCAAAATGCGAAAAATAATAATAATAATAATAAACTGTTCTTGGCACATTTTTTCTTTGCTTAATTATATGATTTTAACATTTTTATAAAATATATGAATGTTTCTAAAGCTCGTTTGCAAACAATGAATATTTAAGTCGCACTTTACATTATTTGGTATAGCCGACGCTTCTACTTTAGCCGCCTTCGTCGTAAAGTGATTTTAGAACGTCGGGTTTTATATGTGTCAATTCTGGATCTCTGATTGTAAAATTTTTCCATGATATAGGAGCCAATAAAAAACATATCAATATTAATATTGACATATAAGAAAGTTATGGCATGGGACAAAGAAGTCTTCCAAGTTAGTGTTTTATCCAAAATACCTCCCAAATATTTCATTTCATTCAAAAGCACGAAGAATAATCCCACTTTTATCGAAAAAGTACATTTACTTTTCTCCTAATCAAGTATATTCTAGTCATTTTTATTTTTATATCGCACTGGCTACTCTAAAGAAAGTCAAATTTTCACTTTTTGCAAAATCATCGATGAACAGTGGCCATATCTACTCCAATGTAAAGATCTTACATCCTTTTCTCTACTCTTCAGCCAAAAAACAAATACAGTGGTATCCCTCTTCTCGCTGTAAAAGTAGCTTCTCCATAGTCAACTAAAAAGAAGTAGTTTGAGTTGTGTCCAAATGTAAGTTGAATTCATATCACTTTTATTTCAATTAAAGAGAATTATTTTAATTAAGCGTTTATGTGACAATGGTTTATTTTGATGACGTTCTATTTTGTGTTGTCTCTTTTTAGTTGTTATATGTAGGTAAGTTTATTGTGCTGTTCTATTTTGTTTTGTTTCTATATTTATGAAATGACACCACTATATAAATGAACAAATTTCACAGAAAGGGGAACAACTCAAAAAATATATATTTTGGCGATAATACCTGAAAAAAATTAAAAAAAAAACCACCGTTGTATACTTCTTACGCATAAATCTTTACAATGTCACAATTGTTCTCAACTTTCATTGTAAATATTAAAAAAAAAAGTTGTTTGTCTCTACCAGGGCTGCCAGATAAATTTATGAGAAAATCGTCAGTTTTCTGAGAAAAAATAAAAAAATCGTCTTTATCGTTTCGAAAAATCGTCAAAAACCGGACAACTTAAAATTTAGTATTAATACGATCTTCGTATGACGTGCTAAATTCCCAGTTTCTCATATTTGATAAATACACTGAAATTTATTGTTGAGGGAAAGCAAGCCTCTATGCGCATTTCGCCGGTTGCTTACACCAGCTCATCAGGAAACCTTTTCCAAAGATTTTAGAAAAGCCAAAAATATTAAACAAATAAAACCTTAAGCGAATAAGAGTTATAAACACTCTAAGTCTTACCTGTAACAATATCAAAGCTTAAACAAAACACCAACAATAAACAGTGAGTTTATCTTTTCTTACATCCCCCTACAATTGGTTGGGTTCTTTCCGACTCGAATTGTAGTTATAAGTGGGTTAAAAGAAAAAACAAAATTAAAAAACAAACCGCTTCATTTAGTTGTTTTTAAAAAATTTTTGTTCGAATTTTATAAAAAAAAAACATTCAAAAAAACATAATTACTTCATGTAAGAGCTACTGGGAGTCTCATGAAGAGAGTCTTTGATCGTCGATGACCGCATTTTTAATCGTAGAAGATTTCTCACACTGGAAAAACTGTACCCCGAGTGAGATTCTTTCATAGCACAGCAAAAGGCGCTTCTTCAATCGTTGTGGGAATCGTTGAAGAGGTGGGTTAAGATAACACTGCGTCACAAATTTCCAGCAAAGTCGTGACCAAATGAATCCGACACCTTATCTTGATGTAAAATTGTCCGCTGGATCCGAATATGAAAAAAGAGCAAATTTGCAAAAAATCATGAAGTTTGAAATTTTGTCCACTTACCTCCTGCCATTTATTGACTCATCTTCACAAACGACCCATGTTTATTTTTAGAAATTTTATAGCCCTTCACGAAAAAGAATGAAACACATAAAATTTTAAAGATATTTGCATTTCAGTCACAGCATCTTTTTTTAAGAACACAAATAACGGTTATTTTGGAATATCTCCAAAACTGTTCTACTTTTGACAAGTCTGATTCAGCGGACAATTTTACATTAAGATAAGGTGTCAGATTCATTTGGTCAAAAAACTGTCAAGTAGTGAAATCTAGCGAGACTTTCATGTCAAGAATCGTATGAGACTTATGTAGATACTCTCTTACAACTCGTGAAATGCTTGCCGTATAATTGTTGAAAACATGATTTATACAGAGAGCCGTAAAAGGTTCATTCGATGATGGTTTGACGAACGATAAACAAAGCGTAACATTGTTGCTGTTGTACTCTGAAAATAATCAAAGATTTTCTTAAGACTAGTTTTTGAATAGAGCGGCCTGAACGCTTTGTAATTGGAAAACCCAATTTTGACAGCTCGTTTAGTAGTGAAGTTTGCCGCTATTGTTAATTAATAATGGCAATTTAGCTAATTTTTGGTCAATGTAGCGTTTTTATCTCTATTTTTATTTATAATTTGTGGGTTTTATTAAACAAGAAAGCTATCACTACTGTTCGTGACACAACGTTGACGCTCTCGCTTTGGTATGGCATATCAGCGTAAAAGCTGATATTAAGGTACGGCTGTTAAATATTCCAAGATTAAAAAACGAAGTTGTCAGAAAATGTAATGTTTCATTCAGACTTTGGAGACTGAAAAAATCGTCATTTTTTAGACAAAAATCAGCAAATCGGCACTTTGCTAATTTTGGAACAAAAAATCGTCAAAATGACGATAAATCGTCAAATCTGGCAGCCCTGGTCTCTACTGTTAATTTGTAAATTTTGAGTTAATTCTCTTGAGAGGAGCCAGTTTGGTATGCATTTATGTCAAAACTAAATCGTTTCGAAATATAATTTATTACAAATTCGTTTAAAAGACTAGAATTAGCTTCAATTGTTAAAGATGCTTTTGGTTTTCGCTTGAGAGAGAAAAAATAACAAAAAACTTCAGATACCAAATATTGTCATCAAGAGATTAGAAGTTCTTTCGGTCATCATTAACCTTATAAGATTTCTAAGAACAATTTAAATATTCTCACAAAAAGTAAAGCTCTTCCGAATTTTACTTTGAAACTTTTAAACAGGACAGGTATACCTGTTATAGGTTTTATAGAGTGAGAAAAGAAATATGTATCGAGGGCTTATATTCAATACCCGCCATACACCAATTTTTGGAAAATTACTTTTTGATGGCAAATTGTTCACTGATGCCAGCTTTATCTCTGGCAAAAATTTCAGAAAAAAAAAATTAACATAAGTTCTTTTTTTTAAATATTTGTGATATCGCTATCAACCGCACCAATTTTTTTTAATGCAATAACCGCCATACGCCATACGCAACAACAATAAGCTTGCTACTGTTTTTCTGTTGCTTTTACTTTTAGTTGTGCGTTTGATTTTCTTTTGCTTTCGTGTTAAAGAATGTTGGTTGCAGAACAGTTAAATTAACAGTTAAATTAAATGCATTTGCAGATAAGAAAGAAGTGAAAAGTTTAAAAATCTATAAATTAATAAAAAAGTTCTAATAACAGGTTAAAATGTCTTATAACTCCTTACAACTTATTGCTATTGATTATTCATCGCCGGATGATCATACTGGAGACCATCCAATAACAGGTTCGCTTGTTTTATTTAAAAATATTTGAACAATAATTAATGCAGGGTAAAAATTGTTTTGGCCAGATTCCGAAGACGAGCAATATAAAAACAATAAGATCGTTGGCCGTAGATCTAAAAGGACAAATAATTGTAAATCATCAAAACGAGCTGAAAATGCAGCAAAGCGAATGAAGGGCCAAGAATATATGGGATTTTCGGTGGGTGGGGGAACCTTTAAACATAACTCACCAAAAGCTAGAAAAGATATTGGGCTTACATGTTCATCGGCGTTTTGTATGAAAACTCAATCAAGATATTGCCAAGAATTTGATGAGGAAACTAGACAAAATATTTTTAATATGTTTTGGAACCTAAATTGGGAATCTAAACAAGTGTTTGTAAAGAACCACGTATCACAGATACCAATAAAAAGAAAACGTATTGAAAATTCCAAAAAACAGCACAGCTTTTTGTTTAAACTACCATACAAGCATGGTTCATTACAAGTTTGCCGATTTATGTTTTTGTCGACTCTTTCGATAAAAAGGGACATGGTTAGAGGATGGGTAACATCCAAAGATAAATCGGGAGACAATGGGCCAGCACAAACTCAGCGATCCACGTTTAGTTCTAAAAGAACCGATGGTAAGATACACTTGAAAGAATATTTCCAGAAATTGGACAAAGTGGAAAGCCATTACTGTCGTAAAGAAACGAATAAAATCTATATTGCCGCAACATTTACCACAAAGGCAGACATTTACCGAGACTTCCTTGCATACTGTTCCGAGAAGCAAGTATCATCTGTTTCAATTTTTACCTTTTCGAAATTTTTTGAAGAGCAGAATTACGGTCTTTTTATGCCCCGCAAGGATCAATGCGATTTGTGTGTCTCTTTTAAAACCAAACAAATAACGCCTGAACAATATAACGATCATATTTTAAAAAAACAACGTGCTCAAGATGAGAAGAATCTTGACAAAGTCGCGGCGCAAGAAGGAAAATGCCACGTTTTTACTATGGATGCACAAGCAGTTAAGCTCTGCCCAAATATAAATGCGTCAGCTATCTATTTCAAACAACGTCTACAAGTTCATAACTTCACTGTTTACAATCTTGCCGATCACCAATGCACTAACTATTGGTGGAATGAGACACAAGGCGATCTGTCTGCTTCAACATTTATTTCCATCATACTATACCACTTGAAAACACATTGCTCATCAGATAATTTACCAATAATAATTTATTCGGATGGTTGCGGTTACCAAAACCGTAACCAGTTTTTATCAAATGCCTTATCTATTTTCGCTATAGAAAATAATAAAATAATCGAACAAAAGTACTTGGAGAAAGGTCACACACAAATGGAATGTGACAGTGCACATGCTAAAATAGAAACCAAACTTAAAAATCAATCAATATACTTGCCAATAGACTATATCAGAATAACCAAAGAATCACGAAAAACAGTAAAAATTAATGACACAGTAATAATTAAACCATTCGATGCCATGTATTTAAATTACAGTTTTTTTAAAAACTTCAATGATGCCAAACTTATTCGCTTTTCGAGCATTAGACCTGGTCGAACCAAAAATGATCCAACAGTTTCTCAATTAAGATCACTAAAGTATTTGCCAAGTGGAGAAGTTCAATTTAAAGTTAACTTTAATGAAGAATACAATAACTTACCCCACAGAATTAAAAATTACACAGGATATACTGAACCAAAGCCTTTGCATACTGCTCAGCTTCCAATCCAGCCTAGTAAATGGAAACATCTTCAAGACTTGAAACCGGTTATACCACTAGAATATCATTACTTTTATGATAATTTAGTTCAGATGGAGTCAAAGTAATAAGAAGCAATGCGACAATGTCCAATTTGAATTACCTTTTTTTTTAATTATGTTTATTTTTTTTGTTATTGTTTTGTTATTGAATTCTTTTATGTTAGAAAAACGTTAAACAAATGCTTAATTTAATAAAATTACATATTAGAGCAAAAAAACATATTTTTATTACTGTGCAATAACCGCTATACGCCATAAAAATATTTGAAGATTTCAGTTGCAATACCCGACATCAACCATATCGCTACGAATAGAGTAAAAAGTTCCATTTTTTTTATAAGGGTGACTCAGTAGTCATATTTAAAAAATATTATAGAAGGAAGATTAATTCATACCTTAAGAATTTTGGAAAGAAACAGTTTTTTCTCTCTCCTGAAAAATTGTATTTTGGCGGATGGCGGGTATTGAATATAAGCCGTCGGTATGTACTTCCGGTAATCGTTAGGTTTAAAAGAAAAGCTAATTGGACTTCTGCATTTGGAACTGAGGCTGCCAGCATGGCCTCCAGGCGGGCTGGATGTGATGCCTCATGTCGCACTTATTAACTGAACAGCTTGCTACAAGATCCAAAACCCGCTAACAGACGCCCCATAAGGGGAACATATGCTTGCCGATTGTAACTATTGGTTATCACACACCTAAATTTTTTAAGTACCGTTGGCAAGTAGTGTTAGCAATCCGGTGCCACTTGAAACCTTCCTTCCACTTCAAACCGCTGATTATTCGCGACTGCATTAGCAGCTACTTCGTTTCTCTACGGAACCTCCCAATATTCCCAAACTCTGGACGGGCCCGGCCTATCGCGGATAATAATCCATACAACATAATTTGTATGATCTTGTGTGGCTTATTATCCGATTGTGGGAAGCATGATTATGTGCTACCGGACGCGGATAGTGATACGGCCCGTAGATATGTGGGTTAGCTGCCTCTGGGCAGTCGCGGACAGTCAGCGGTCACAAGGGTAGAGTCTCGGCGGGTCTTTTGGGTTTCTACAATTACCGAGTATGCCTATGATCCTTGTGTTGTCATGGCGAGCAATTGGCGCCATCAGAAACCCAATCTTACAACGCTTGTTGTGATACCAAAAGCATGTCTGTAGTGCGATTCACTAACTTTTATAACGACAATCGAGTCGTTAAAATAAGTATAACGAAAATTCCAGAATAGCATATTCGATGAAAATGTTTAACGATATTCGCTGTCGTTTAGAGTCAGCTGTTACTTTAAGCAATTTTTTTGCCGTTATCTTAGCGACAATAATTTAGTTTGTGTTTATTTTATCGATAAAATGTTTTTTATGTTTAAAATAGCTTACATACATACAAAGATATATTTATATGTATATGTATGAACAAAATCAAAATAATAAATTTAAATTTTCTAAAAAGAAAGCAAAGTAAGAACAAAAATAAAATTCTAAATGTAAAATTCACAAAAAAAATATAAAACCACAAATTAACCCTTCGTCTTAATTATGAGTCCGGCCAGACCTTTTTCAATGCATTTTGAATGAAAAAACATGTGTAAAAAGGGGGTTAAGGAGCATATAGACGACATGTTTTTGTCATCTGACATGTCAAATTTCCCACTGCAAAACACATACATGTCGTGTGTTACCTTTTTAACTTTGCTTCTGTAAAAGTCAGACGCAAAGTCATCTGACAAAATTTCAATTAGAGCGTGCTCTAATTTCTTCTGACAAACCATCTGACATCAGAAATCTATGCCGGGAAGAAACTGGCAGCGGCGTCAACTATTGACGGAATCATTAGCCGGCTGAAGTTAATATTTTACAATACCAAGATATGTATGCTCATCTCACCATTGAATAGAATTTATGTATACATAAAAACCGTTTAATTATAAAATTCTAAATTGGTATCTTTAAAATAAAAGAAAAAATGTTAAGATGGCTAAAATATTTTACGGCGCAAATAAATATTTTCGTGGCGGCAGCAAGCTATTTTGAAACCGAGAACTACTTTGGTTTCTGCAATAACAATGCGAAAAAAACAGAGACAATGTCAGAAGCAAATTACATGTACGTTTGTTACCGAATATTATAAACCTTATGTAAAACAGCAATTTTGACAGACATGAACAATTACATGTGACTTAAAAATTTGACATGTCAGATGACAAATACATGTCATGTACGGGCGCCTTTAGAACAATTTCATATGTTTTTATTTTATTCTCTTTTGTGCTTTTCGTTTTTTTTTTAACATTTTGTAGACAGAGATGTTACAAAAAAAAGAGCTGTGTACTATCGTTAAAAAAATTACAGAATCACACTATCGTTACTGCAAGCGAATATAAATGTCGACAAATATTACGATTGTCGGATCGTTAAAAGGTAGTGAATCGCACCACTGGAGGCTCCAATAGGCAATCCCGATACCAGACTCGGGTGCTAACGGCTAATCACCGGTACATCCTAAACTGAAATTAATTATTGAAACCACACAAAATTGATTGAAAACGGATCGAATGAAGACGACTATTGGCATGAAAAAACGGATAAGAATTGGTGCATGGAATGTACGGACACTCAGCTAACCTTCCAAGCTCACTCAATTATGCAGTGCATTATTTAATGGCCCTATGCTCCAATTTGGAACCACGGGAGTAAATATACATATATGGACGCGCCCGTTAGCACTCAGCTAAACTTCAGTAAATTGTAGAATGAGCAACTCACTTTAGCAAAACCCTAAGTCTCATTTTTATGAACTAGTCATTCCACTCCTGCATAAAAAAAGGTGTAAATCTTCAAGCCTCCCAACTTATAAAAATAAAAAATACAGAGTTAATTTTCTTTAATTTTGTTGTTTTTAAGATGCATCTTTTCAAAACAGAATTCAAAAACTCATATCAAACATCAATTAGCCCTAATAGGGTTCTCCTTTTCTTTCTCTTTTATTGTAATACAACCGGGTACATCTTAAGTTTTGGCTTGTGACTAATATTTACACAATTTCCCAGCCGGACTATAATAAAAAATGCTACATTGTGTCCGGAGCATTGCCGATGTCACAAATGTTAGTTACAGTTTGAAATATAGAAATTTCCGTCCTTTTTTGCTACCATTTCTAAACTTCCTAAACTTGTGTATTTCTAGTAAAAAAAAATATTACCTCCTTTTACATTAAAAATTTATTATTTTGTCTACGCAAAACAACTTTTATGATTAAATTGAAAAGCTTTTATCCGTCCAAACACCTTAAAACTCAAGAAAATCCCCTGATAATGCACTTATTTCTCTTATTATATTTCTCTAATTGAATTTCTCATAAACATTTAACAAAAATTAAAATACAATTAAAAGCCAAACAACAAGTCGCCATCCAAGTTATAAAACAAATCATTAAAAGAAGATAAAAGTTTACAAACATTTTTAATGAACTTAAAGAGTTTTTATTTATGCTGGAGTATTTAAGGCTAATTAGGAGATTTTGCTGCAAAAAAATATACTCTGGTATAATTCGAATAATTTTTATTTATGTAGACAAATTAAATTGTGTCTACTTTGTTAAACAAAAAAAATCCCCAAAAAAAAAGTACCAAATGTAGGTCAAAAGTTCGTTTTTTTATTTTCTCCTTTTTTTCTTTTGCTTTTTTAGTTTGATTGTTTTAATGAAAAGTCTTTAAACATCAAAGAGGTAATTTAAGAAGAAAATATAGACATCACATCATAATCCAAAAACGTTTCATCAAAGAAAGATGTATTTAAGGCTGAAAGACAATAAGGACAAATTAAGAAGTTGTCTACAAAATTGAATTACTAAAAAGTTCTACTTTTTTGCAGAATGTTTTATATAAATTAGGGATTTCATTTAACCGCAACGACTGATAACATTTGAAATGGTTTCACAAGTTTGTTTGATATTTAGCTTAACGAGTGAAAGTGTATTTGAGCTGAAGTGTTCACGATGGAGTCACACAGTTCTACAAAATGTTACAACAATTAAAGCATTAATCAAATATAAAATCTATATATATAAAATTGGATGTGTGTGTGTATGTATGTAACGTATGGACTCCAAAACGGCTGGGCCGAGTTTGATGAAATTTTCAGGGAATCTTCAGAATATTCAGGCGGGTGACACTGTGAAGTCTGATTTTTGATTTTCGGTCTGGGGGCGGAGGGGCGTGGCAAAAACCATAACTTGAGAACGGCTTGACCGATTTGAACGATTTTTTCTTTAAAATGATCGCCATGGTCCACCTTAGGTTTTTACGGAAAAAAAATTTCCCCGCCCACTTTTACGCCCACTTTTTTCGATTTACCTAAAATTAGAAAACGGCTCCATCGAGTTGACTAATTTTTCTTTCAAATGTTCGTATTAATCAACTTTAAGTTTTCATCGAAAGAAAAATTTACCACGCCTACTTTTACGCCCACTTTTTCTATTAAGCGCATAACTGAAGAACGGCTTGACCGATTTTGACGATTTTTTCTTTAAAATGATCGCCATGGGCTAACTTAGGTTTTGCGGAAAGAAAATGTTGCCCCGCCCACTTTTACGCCCACTTTTTTCGAATTACCTAAAATCAGAAAACGGCTCCATCGATTTAACAAATTTTTCTTTCATATGTTTGTACTAATCCATTTTAAGTTTTCATCGAAAGAAAAATTTACCACGCCTACTTTTACGCCCATTTTTTCTATTAAGCGCATAAGTTGAGAACGGCTTGACCGATTCAAACGATTTTTTCTTTAAAATGATTGCCATGGTCAAACTTAGGTTTTTACGGAAAGAAAATTTTGCCCCGCCCACTTTTTTCGATTTACCTAAAATCAAAAAACGGCTCCTTCGATTTGACTAATTTTTCTTTTAAATGTTCGTATTATTCCATTTTACGTTTTCATCGAAAGAAAAATGTATCACGCCTACTTCTACGCCCACTTTTTCTATTAAGCGCATAACTTGAGAACGGCTTGACCGATTTAGGTTTTTACGGAAGGAAAATTTTAAAGGCTGTAAATTTCGTTTAAAGCTCAACTTAAATCGTCTGGTAATACAACACTAATGTTTGCTTGGGGCCAGCAACGCGGACCGGGTCAGCTAGTCAGTTATAATTTAAAATATAATCAAGCCGATTAAACGTTTAATCAAGTAAATTTAGCGGTTAATTAAGTGAATTAAACGTTCAATTGATACTACTAATTTGTTTACTGGTGCAAATTTAATAAATTTTTTAATAATTTTCACAAATATATGAAGTTGTTTTTCGACCTTTTTATTAATATTAATAACAAATAAATCTTCAAGCCAGCGTTACCGTTATGCGACTAAAGTAGCATTTTTGCCCCTTTTTGACTGCCGTGCCACTTTTTTGGCCCCTTTGTTTTAAATCCCCTTTTGTATCATGTTGTAGTTTTTTGTTCCCCTTTTGCCCCTTTTAATATTAGCGATTAGAGACTGAGTTCATAACAGGTTTTAGATCCAGTATTTATTGAGTCAGCTGAATACATAAATTACTTTGAAATTGTTTCCGTTTTTATTGATATAATTACTAACCAAGAGGATTAGGTTAAAGAGTTTAAACTTTTAGAAAACAGATCAAACGATAAAAGCTATGAAGCTATTTTTAAAATATCTTAGCCTGAAACATTTTGGTACGAAATTAGTAATTTAAAAAACTGGGTGACAACTTATATCCAAACTTGTATAAATTTGCTACGTATGTTTTTACTTAACCACATAGTAGTGTGTCCGCTGAGCGGATTTTTTTTCTAAGTTAGCATTATTAAAAAATAAATTGTCAAATAGACTGAAATTAGATACCTGTCAGTCCATGTTATCCGCTTTAAATTTGTGTCAAAATAACTTGGAAAATTGGAATCTAAGTGAAGAATTGATTAATAAATATAGATTTACGTTTTCAAAAAAACCTGATATTAACTATTCTCCTATCAAGGGTTTTTCGTAACTTAATTTTTTTGGTAAAAAGTAAAATAATCCAAGTGCCAAATATTTATGTACATATACTTACATATATACATACATACATATGTCTATCTGCATAGCCGGCCTTGGGCCGGGCGCAAGGATTTTCTCCTCTATGGTATAACAAATACCGGCTTCGCTAATTAAAGCTTCTCTGCATAGCCGGCTATGCTTTGGAGTTTGTAAACATCTTGTGGCGGGCCCGCCGGACGCGCTCCCGCCCCTCCCCCTTCCACCTACTGTACCATATATTTTCAACACTTGACAATGGCAACTCATTCTTATGGCAATTTGTAACCATAACAATTACACTGTTATGGCGTTATTTCCACTTTGGATATAAAGCGATTATGATGTTATTGCATTTGGATGGTGGTAATAAAGCCATATGGCCATATGGCTTTATTTCCTATGGCTTGATAACACGGCACCTTATACATATGTGTGTGATTCCCAAACAATTTGTATTATATATAATGTATTTCTTAAAAAATATGAAGTTTATTTTTTGTTATGATTAGTTTTCGATGAAAATAATTTAATAAATACATATCGTCGCAGCAATTAAAGAACGCTGTAGCTGACAAACATAAAATGTTCACCATAGCCAAAAAACCTGTATGAAAGAAAGTAGAAAAAAGTTCATATCACAGGAACTATACAACTTAGGAACGTGATTTTAAAAACGTATTTTTATTTTTTTTTCGCTGTATATTCCTCTCAAGTCTATTATTACCTGTGATTCTGCGGCTTTCAGCAAACGTTTTTTTTTATTTTTTTTTTTTTTGCGTAAGTGAATTATTTTTCATCATACAAATATGGGACCGGGAGAAATCGACGCAGTATTTTTTTCTGATAAAAATGATGCATAAAAATGTATTTTCGATTTTTTGTCAGTTACAGCGTTCTTTAATTCCTGCGACGATATGCTTGTTTTTGTTTTTGAAAATTTTCCTGTTTTTCCTGTTTTTGTGAGACTTTTTTTTTTGAAAATCCCCTTTTTGTGCCCCTTTTTAAAAATTTTAAACGGTAACGCTGCTTCAAGCTCGAGGTCCTTTTTTTGTATAAAATGTTCTTTATTTCATTTACTCCAATATTTCGTTATTCTTTGAATAACATCATCAGGGACAGTACAAAAAATTCCTATAAGCTAGTGCGTTGCTGTTACCGTCGTCATTATCTTACTAAAATAATGATTATTTTAATTTAAAATATATCGAAGTTTCTAATGTTTGGATTTGTGAAAAGAATAAAAAGAAAAATTTTGAAAACTGATGGTGTTTACAATTTTATTATCAGTGAAATTGATTTAAATAATTTTTTTCCAAAATCTTTATGGATGAAGTTTCCTGATGATCTGGCCTAAGCAACCAGTGAAATGCATAGGAATAGCTTATCCCATCAACAATAAATTTCAAGTGTTTTTGTCAAGAATAAAAACTGGGAATTAAGCACGAATAACAAAATCTTTTGAAATTTAAATAATGTTTCGAAACAAGATTTGGATTCGCTAAAGCTAAAGGTGCAAACTTTATCGTTCAGTTGGCACAAGGCTCACGGATAAATTATTGACTTTTTCAAGCAAAACCAAAACTGATTTTGTCTGCATGGCTTATACGTTATTTTGTTAGCCCCCTTGCGTGGCTGTAGGAAAAATCACCCAAAGAAAAATGGCCCAAAAAAAAAATGAAAAATCGCCCAAATGAAGAATCGCCCAAAAGAACATGAAAAATGACCCAAAAAGTTATATACATATGAAATTTTGCCCAAAAGAAACGAAAAAGGGCCCAAAATAAAAATGAAAAATGACCCAAAAAGAAAAAAAGAATTTTTTCGCAAAAAAAAAAAATTTTAAAATTACCCAATTTGCAAAACATTGTTTATTATTCATATAAATTTAGTAACATAAAAATGTAAGTTTTATGTAAAAAATTGCATTGTATCTTAAACAGCTGCGCGGCAGTATGGACAGTAATACCTATTTGAGCCATCCGCCACACTTTGTGCACTATTTATTTATTTTTTATTTTATTTATTTATTTATTTAATTGAATTGCTCCATACACAAGACTTACGAGTCTTATTTTGCAGTATGGAACTGAGAAAATGTATAATTATAAATCATTTATTAATTAACAACTTAATATCTAATTACAGTTTAAAATATATAAAGCAAAATCAATTAAAATTAAACAATATTTAAATAATTTAATCATATGTACTTAAATCTCAAACAATAATGTTTCAAATTGTTATGTTGAAAACAGTTTAAAAATACTTTCTTTAAACTTTCGTGCGTTACTTAAAAGTTGAAAACTATGGGGTATAGAATTCCAGAGAGAAATTGAGAATATGTAGAAATGCCACTCCGAAATTAAACTTTTGTATCTAAACGATCTAATTCTTTTTCCCCTGCTTATATCTGAAATACAAAGTTTGCCGTACAGATGATCAGGTTTGTGGGTATATATTATCTTATGTAAAAAAATTAAAACTCTCATGCTCAGTATATTATCTAAAGAAAGGCCATATAACCGAGATGAAAACAAGGATATACTAGAACGCCTATTAAGTCCATACACGTAACGGACTATGTTATTAAATGCAACTTTTAATTTTGCTTTACTAATTGTATCACATTTAGCAAATAGCTCACAACCATATAATAAAATGGGCATCAGATAAGTTTTGGCAAGCAGTATTCTTATTTTTAGAGGTGTACAATGCTGGGTCCGCCAAAGAGTTCTAATCATAGAAAAGGTGCGACCACAAGCATAGTTAATGTGGTTCGACCACGTAAGAGTATCATTAAAAAATATTCCGAGATTCTTAGCAGATTTGACTATTTCAATTTGTTGGTTATTTATAAATATATTTGGAATAATATTCTGTTTGTTAAGTCGCCTCTGAATAACTATGCATTTAGATTTTTTAGGATTTATTTCCAAACCATTTGCCGTTGCCCACGTATAAATATGCTGAAGTTGCTGATTAATAGTGATAATACACTGGTCAATTAATGCATTTCTACAACTGGTATAAAGTTGAACGTCATCCGCGTACATTCTAACATTACAATTTGTTAGGACGGCTGGGAGGTCATTAGAGTAAAGTGAGAATAGAAGTGGCCCAACAATGGACCCCTGTGGTACCCCTCTTGTTACAGGCAGTGCCCTGGACTTCTGGATTCCAGTTTCAACATACTGATATCTGTTACTCAAGTATGTTGACAATAAATGAATAGCGGTCGAAGAGAAGTTAAAAAAATTACTGAGCTTGTAGCAAAGAATGTTGTGATCCACGGTATCAAACGCTTTTGAATGATCCAAAAGTATTAAAAAAGTAGTCTCACCATCATCAAGTTTCTTTCTAATCTCCTCCGTAACATCAACTAAGGCTGTTATGCAGCTGTTGTTCTTTCTAAATCAATAGTTAAATATTAATTAATCACTGCATAGTTATAATCAATTACTCAAAACAGAATATAGCTTTTTGCAAGGTGGCATGTCATAATGTCCATGGACACTGCGACACTTTTGAAAATGTCATAACGTCCGTGGGCATTAAGACACTTTGCAAATGGACATTATGTCATTTTTAAAAATATCATAAGGTCCATAATTACTAAAGATGTTTAATACAAAAAAAAGATCTACAAACTTATTTGACCATAATATGGTTGTCGGTGACAATGATATGGTTAAATTAAACATTTAAAAATGGTTTTGTTATTTTTTCTCTGCGTGCATATATTAAACATATAACTAAAACACTTTTGGGCGCAAGGATTTTCTCCCCTATGGTGTAACAAATACCGGCAGTGCTTACTAAAGCGCATCGGCATAGCCGGCCTTCGGCCAGGCGCAAGTATTTTCTACTTATGGTATAACAAAAACCGGCTTCGCTGCATAGCCGGACTTCGGCCGGGCCCAAAGATTTTCTCCTCTATGATATAACAAAGACCGGCTTCGCTAACTAAAGCTTCTCTGCGCAGACGGCCTTTGGGCGGGCGCAAGGATTTTTTGCTTTATGGTATAACAAGTTTCGGTTTCTAAAATCTGCCTTGTTTCCGAACGAAGGCCGACTTCGCAGATAAACTTTAGTTAGCGAAGCCAGTATTTGTTATACCATAGAGGACAAAATCCTTGCGCCGGGCCGAAGGCCTGCTATGCAGAGAAGCTTTAGTTAGCGAAGCCGATTTTTGTTATACCATAGAGGAGAAAATCTTTGCCCCCGGCCGAAGGCCGTCTGTGCAGAGAAGCTTTAGTTAGCGAAGCCAGTACTTGTTTTATCAAAGAGGAGAAAATCCTTGCGCCCGGCTATGCTTTCGAGTTTGTACACGGACACTATGACACTGGACGTTATGACATGCCACCTTTTTGCAATATGTCCCGCTATTTTCATAAATAACATCTAGGAATTCGACGTATAGTAATAATGAATGATTTAGACAAATAGTATGTAAGATTTTGACGAAATTTTAAAAATGAAGAATGGCCTGAAAAAATGAATTCAGGCCCAATTTTACATGGGCTTTTTTTGGGCGATTTTTCATTAATTTTTTTGGGCCATTTTTCTTTGGGCGATATTTCCTACAGCCCCCTTGCGTATTTTCATCGTCCCTAATTTCTAAAACATGTTTCTGTTAGTTTTTAAAATATTCCGTTTTTTTAATTTTTTCGTATGTTGGCAACCCTAAAAGTTTCAACAATTCCAAAAACCAAAAACCCCAGCGTGCCCATGAAAAAAACACTTAAATTCCATGTTTTAGTCATATCTTTGGCTGAAATTAATTTTGGCCTAAAAAGTAGCTCAAATTATCTAGTGTGAAATGGTAAAAAATTCAAGATATCTCCATCGATTTAAATTTGTCCCTATTACGGCAAAATAAAAAAGCCTAAGAGAAACAAAAGATCCAATTTCAAATCTTAACTGGGACTTGAAAACTCTAAGTTTATACGCTTCAGCTTTTGCTGTTCAGTTTCTTTTCAATTATCTTTTAAAAATTATTAGTATTGCGGTTGTTTTAAGTGGTTATTAAGAAAGACAAAAAAATGAAAAAAACACAAAATATGTACTTTGAACTTCAAGAAGAATTATTGACAAAAGTACGAAAAAACAGAAGTAAAGGAACAACATGTTAAAATAAATTAAAATAGATAATAATTCAAAGCAAATTTCGATCTACCAAAGGTTGAATACAATTTGGTTTAAGGATTGATGTTTGACTAATTACGTCAGCAGTCGTCGATGGCTGCGAGTGTTAAACGGCAAGCCCTCTGAGGAGATTGAGTGGTTGCAATCGAAACATGTCAGGGTAACCTGTCCGTAAACACCTGGGTTCGAGCCCAGATTGAGTCAAGAATGAAAAATTATCAGTAAATTTTAATTGATTTTCATGTTGTAAAATTCCTTTCTTCATAAAAATAATTTAATGAAAATTAAATTTAATGAACTTAAGCCTAATTAAAAATATTAAAAATTTGGATTATCTTTTAAATGTTTCGAACAAGTTTGAGTGCTTTGGTCGGCTGTTTCGAAGCTTAAATAACCTAAACCTAACGTATTACAGCGTCTTATGCCCAATTTTTAGGATAGTATTTAAATCTAAATTAATTTAATTTTCATATAAACTTAAATCGTATTTAAAAACATATTGATTTTTATTTGAAAAGTCTTATTTAATTAAGATAAAAGTATGGTAGCACTATTAAATACAAAAAAATATAATAAACAAAAATATTTATTTGCAAGGTGGTCCCAAAAAACAACAGAATATTATTGCTTTGCCTGTAGTTTTTGTACTGTTTTCATATTGAAGTCACCTTGCTAAGTTATTCCAATGGAAACTTAAGTTAAATTTAAATGTACCACATCGGTAAATAAAGTTTTATTCAAGTGTTTAGTGAAGAAGAGAATTTTGTATTTAAAACGATTTTAAACATAAATGTGTTTAAATATTAATCCATTAGACAACTCACCCGCTAACACACATTATTTTACAGCATTAAAAAACAAGTAAGTGTGCTATATTCGTGTTTGCCGAATCTTAGTGAAGGTTTCATTATGGTGTATATAATAAATTCATATACATATGTATCGCCTTTTTGCGATATATAGCATTTATGTTCTTTTTAACTTAGCGGTTTTGCAAGTGCACTACTCAATTAAGAGTGTGTTAATTGCTATACGAAAACAAAAATAAATTTACAAATATTAACATTTTGAACATGTTTTTTAAATTTGTTTAACGAAAGCAAAGTTGTTCTCGTTAAAAAATTCGACGCACCAAGAAATGTTCGATAGTACTGCAACTCATAATACAAAATTTACATTCGATAGACGATGTGCGATAGCCAGCGAAAATCATTTGTCAAATGCTACTCAGACTTCTTATCGGAATCCCAAGATTTGTTTGCTCTTATTACAAAAATCGTTTCTATTGAAAGAAAAAATCTTTAATTCCAATTAAACTAATCACTGAAATTTTTATTTTAACTTAAAAAAAAAAACATTTTAATACCAAAAAAGGAAAAAATATCGGCATATTTCGCAAAAAAAAACTTTAATTATCGAAAAAGTTTTAAACTTGTGTGGAAATGTTGTCTCATGTAAGTCTCAAACTTTTAAAAGAACAATCTTAAATTGATCGAACTTTAGCTTTAGTTTTAACAATTTCTACTGATTTACTTAGCTTTATTTGTAAGAAGATGATTGTAAAATGTAACTTAGAAACGGTTAAATGCTGTTTGATCTAGCCAAACGTTTTGCAAATAATTGTTTAATTTAAGTAGTCCTACACGTACGTCAAATATTTAATAGGTGCGAACATAGCTTTAGATTTTCAGTACCCACGTTCTGTTACTTTAGTGAGAACTTTTCGCATCGAAAAGATGTGATACAAAATATTCCATCGCTTCTCGAAAAGTGAAAAAAAGTGTGTCTGTAACTCATGTCGAAAACTATCAAAAGAGATTACGTCGTTACATTATAAATGTCACCATATTCTACTCAAAGCCGATATGACAATGCAGACGTTAAGAACGCCAGTCACAAATAACGTTGACGGCGACCGAAATTTACAAAAATTGAACATTTTTTAACAGCGGCGGCGAAAATACCAAATAAAGTCAAGTGCGTGCGACTCTTATGTGTTTGTAAACGAGCTTTGAAAACATGCGTATATCTTATAAAAGTGTTAAAAGCAAAATAATTAAACAATAACAAAATGTGCCAAGAACAAAATATTATTATTATTATTCTTTGTATTTTGCATTTTTATTTGTTTTTTAGTGTTAAAATTTTTTCTCGCCCCATTTTTATTCGTGAGTTTATTGGACAGTTCAAATGGGGAACACAGTTTAAGGCGACCGCACACGACATGTTATTGTCATCTGACATGCCAAATTTCCCACTGCAAAATACATGCATGTCGTGTGTTACCTTTTTTTGTCATCTGACAAAATTTCAATTAGAGCGTGCTCTATTTTCTTCTGGCAAACCATCTGACATTACAAATCTATGCCGAGAAGAAACCGGCAGCGGCGTCCACTATTGACGGAATCATTAGCCGGCTGAAGTTAATATTTTACAATACCGAGATATGTATGATCATCGCACCATTGAATAGAGTTTATGTAAATATATGTACATATATATAAAAACCGTTTCATAATCTACTTATATAATAAAAATTAAATGTTGTCTGTTGCTGATCGCATTACTTGAGAACGCCTGAACCGATTTGGACGATTTTTTCTTTAAAATAATTGCCATGGTCCAACTTAGGTTTTTACGGAAAGAAAATTTTTCCCCGCCCACTTTTTTCGATTAACCTAAAATCAGAAAACGACTCCATCGATTTGACTATTTTTTTTTCAAATGTTCGTATTAATCCATTTTAAGTTTTCATCGAAAGACAAATTTACCACGCCTACTTTTAGGCCCACTTTTTCTATTTATTTCACCGATTTGGACGATTTTTTTTTTAAACGATCGCCATGGTCCAACTTTGGTTTTTACGGAGAAAAATATTGCCCAGCCCACTTTTTTCGATTTACCTTAAATCAGAAAACGGCTCCATCGATCATTAGTAATCAGTAGGGATGAGATTTTCATGCACTAAAAAATCGAAAATATGCGCATAAAATATGCAATAAAAACTCCAAAATATGCATTAAAAAAATAAAAAATATGCATTTAAAACTTGACCATTTTCAATAAAAAAAGCGCTTGTTTTTTTATTATATATAAAACAAAATAAGAAATTCTATTCTTGTTTTTATTCTATTGTTATTCAAAGGTATAATATTTTTTAAAACTTAATTTAAACAACTATATCATTTAAATGTTTGCTTGCAAAATATAAATAAATACTTTTTATGTTATCAAAAGTAAGCCTTTGTCTGTTAAAAAGCTTCTGTATATCGTTAGCTAAAATGCAAAAGAACGTAACTAACAAAAATATAATTTTACAGGAGAAGCAAAAAACTTCATTAAATGAAAACTATAAACATGTCAGAAAACATGCGTTAATGAGTCATCCATGGAATTCTTTCAACAGTTTTCAAAGGAAACCATTTCATTATATGTTGTTGAAAAAAAAATGAGTAATTACGTAGTTTTTCATTTATAAAATAAACACACTTGTGGTTACGTCCCTTTGTTTTTTGTTAATAAAAGCGCAATTTTTGATCGCAGAAGTGTAAAATTTTGTGAAGACATGTAGTTCAATGGCATTTATAATAATCAATCAAAAACACGATTTTGAATTTTTTGTTAGTTACGTCTTTTTGCATTTTAGCTAACGATATGGAAAATGATCTCTCAACGTCAACCGAAGTTGAGGCATACTTGAAGAATGCCAATTCATTTGAAGAATATTAATTTTCTTATTCAGATCCCACATGTGATTCCAGATCAAAAGTTGTTGAAATTTGTTTTATTTTTTGAAATCCTGTATTTTTTTTTTTTGCAATTCATTTTGGATTTCTTTAATTTGTAGGGCTTTTTTTCCTTCCACATGTTAATTTTACTTTTTGCCATATCAATCAATTTGAGTTGACTATTAAGTGGACTAAATCCTTCCAATTTAGTTATTGTTTCACCAATATATCAGAAGTTGGAAAATACAAATGCTAATTGACTTTTGATGTTATTTCACTTTAATATTTCTTTTACTTTTTTTTTATTGCATTAGCATCGGTAGCAACAAGTTGTTCAATAACATTCTTAAATTGCTCAAAGTTTTTTGAATAGAATTCTGAAGCATCTATCCAGGTTCCCTTTCTTGTTAATACTGGCTGCGGTGGTGACGATACCAAGAGATACCAACTCGGTGTAACCCAGGTGCCAAGCAAGTAACATGTAACAGTGTTGGATAAATTGTTTTAGGACAATTGGCAGCCTTAACCATGTAAGGTGCTGCATCGGTTAAAAATTGAAGGATTAAGAATTGTCGAATTCTTGTATTTTAAGCAGAGCTCAAAAAAAATGTATTAATTGATTTATTAAAATAAATTTTTTTTGAAGGGTTTTTTTTTTATACAATTTGGAAATTTTTTGAAGAACTTTTTTTATTATATGAAAATTTAAAAAATATATCACTCAAAAATGTTAAAATATGCATTTAAAACCAAAATATGCAAAAATATGCATTTTCACCAAAATATGCAACAATATGCAAAAACAAATCGATGCCATTTTATCGCAATTTTAATGATTCGGAAAGATAATTGGTCGACATCGTTCTTAGACTATCGACAAAAAACATGCATTTGCATGGAAATCGCATCCCTAGTAATCAGCTACCGAGCGAAGCCGGGGCGGCCAGCTAGTAATATCCTAAATTAGTATCTTTGAATTAAAAGAAAAATATGTTAAGATGGCTAAACTATTTTGCGGTGTAAATAAAAATTTTCGTGGCGGCATTTTTATTTTGGTTTTTGCAATAACTATGCGAAAAAAACAGAGACAATGTCAGAAGCAAATTACATGTACGTTTGTGACCGAATATTATAAACCTTCTGTAAAACAACAATTTTGACAGACATTCACAGTTACATGTGATTTGATGAGTTGACAAGTCAGATGTAAAAAACATGTCGTCTACATGCACCTTTAGTGAGAAAAACAGATGTTTGTTTCAATATATGGATTTTTTTTTCATTTCACACATTTCAATCGGAAAGTTTCTCGACGCGAGAGTAACATAACATGGGCACAGGTGAACAATAACCTTTAACTTTTCTCTCTGCAAAACAAACACAGATTTTAATATGAAGAAAATTAATAAGTTTTTCGTTTTCGGAATTTAAACTGAACATGGCAACTAAAATACACATAATTATGCAATTAGATGCATAAAACAGTTTTTTAATTAAAAAAATAGTTTTGCTACGTTTTAACACATTCAACTGTTTTAAGCCTCTCTGTAGGTCTTTGTTTTAATAGTTTGTTTTTCTTTGTTGGTTCGCCGCAGTAAAAACAACTACCATAAACAAATATGTATGAAAAAAAAACAAACTAACAAAGTCCAGTGTGCAAGAAAAAAAATCTATTTAGAGTTAAATTCACGCAAAATTTAAAAAAAAAATAAATATGTTTAATAGTAATTCAAGGACAAGTTTTTTAAGCTCTTGGCTTCTGAAAGAAGTAAGTTTCTGCATAAGGGCGGAGCGATTTTTTCTTTTCCAAAACGCCTACAATATCTAAGACTTCTACAGGAAATTCGAATATACGATAAAGACGTAAGCTCTAACCACTGCCAAGCATTTCTAACTTACGGCACAACTTTATGTTTTACTATCACGAATTTTTTCTCGTTCGAAACACACTGACATTGAATTGTCGTTGATATTAATATCATCATATACTAAGAATATTTCTTCCACAAAAAAATCAAACAAAAACAGACACCAACGTCAATCTAAGAGTTTCTCTAAAGATCAATTGTGACATTGACGATAACATCAAACATTTTATCTGTAAATATCACTCATTTTCACGCCTTGAAATACCTCGTGGAATCCTAATGAAATTATTGTATGAACAGATATCAAAGCGCTTATAAAAAAAAAAATGGAAACTGCGTTAGCAATGGCGCCAGACAATACATGTATAATGAGAGATATTCCAAGTGATTCGACTACTAATGCATCATTTACAAAAGTACACGCAGAAAAAAATGGTTGAAAGTAGCCTTTGTTCTATAAGCAACATACTCTGATTGAATTTAGACAACACAAACTTTTGTAGGTAACCACATGATTTTATAAAAGAACTTTTGTTAAAATTACTTATAGCTGAGTAAGATTTAACCATTAATTTGGTCAAAACTAAAATAATATAATGATCTGCTGTAGCTCGTTTCTGTATTTCTCGCATCGTAAAATTTCTTACATGAAGTGTGAAACAAAAAATTCCATCGTTTCTCGTTTTGTGAGATAAAAGTGTTTCTGTATTTGAATGCGAAAACAGACACAACAAATTCTGTTTATACTGGAATATTTCCAGTAATTAAGTGTCAAATAAAAGCGAAACGTCAACAAAAGAAATAAATATAATAAAAACAGGGCTGCCAGATTTGACGAGTTATCGTCATCTTGACGATTTTTTGTTCCGATATTAACAAAGTGACGTTTTGATGATTTTTTCTTAAAAAGTGACGAAAGCAAAAACAAAAATATTTTATAATTTTTTTTTACTTTCTATAGAAATTCATCTTGAATTTTTAAATTTCAAACACTTCTATTTTGTGGCGTTGAAAATTTAAAAAAAAAATAATATGAATGTCTGTAGAAAGCGACAACAAATTTATAAAATATTTTTGATTTTGTTTTTGCTTTTAATGAAATTGTTGGCGTTGCGTTTTACACTATAAGCCCTTAGTCTTCGAAATAAGATAATTGTAAATATTTTTATATGTTTGTTTATTAGAAAAAAAGATATCTTTAGAAACAAGGGTTAAATTTTTATATTTATCCCTATTGTGAAAATTGTCCTCGAAATTGTTTGTCTCTTTCATAAAAAATGTATCGGCAAAAGCAAAATTTCGAGGGAAAGTAATGGACCTTTACATTTAATACTTCTTATATACATATACAAAATATGATTGATATTTGATATTCTTATCTTATATGTACACTTTTGTGTCAAAACCATTATTCCGGCAAGAAAGAAATTTGTTTGTCTCCTAGTAAAAACTTTTTCAAAATGGATAGCTTCTTTCACTCGTTATTTAGAATTTGTTCATTTTGGCACAACCCTTGTAAAATTCATTAGTTTTTCAGTAGAATTGTATGTATTGCTTTTATTTGTTTCTGATTACTTAACATATTATTTTGTAGGCGAAGATTTTACTGCGTCTTTAACCCGTTTATTTATGAACCGATTTTTTTAATTTTAACTCCCAGGTATTCTACTAAGTATATTTCAGGTAAAAAAGAAAAAGATTATAGGAATAGGTAAATATATCTCAGCCATTTGTAAACCGATATAGTTAAATTTCAATAATATACTATTTCGGACTACATACGATATAAATATAAAACAACGTTGTCACTATCAATTCCATTAGAACCCAGAATATTTATAATACTGTTATCAAATCTGATTTAATTTAAAAATTTTCCATTTTGATCTCGGTTTTTGTAAATATGTATATATCTATTTTAAAAAAGGATGTATGTTTATTTTATTAAGCTTGGTTTCTTTTTGCTTTTGTAAAAATATTTATTTTATTTTATTTTATTTTGTTTAAAATTATATTTTCTCATGCCTTTGTGTTACTTCTCAAGGGAAAAATAACAATTTTAAATTGTTATCGGATTAAAGAAAATAAATAATTTTTTAAAAAATAATCCTCCAGCTTAACAAAATAAATATAAATACCCATGAATTTTAACTATGTTTTTGTTTGATTATTTTTTAATAAAAGTCGAAACAAATTTGTTTAAAATTGATTTTAAATTGCACGATTTTTAAAACAAAAAGGACGATCTTTTTTATTTTTTTCTCAGGAAATTGACGATTTTGACACAAATTTATCTGGCAGCACTGATTAAAACCAAAACAAGAAAAGGGCTAAAAAAATTTAAAATAACAAAATAAGACAATTGTTTTTTGTTTATTTTCATCATATAAATTATGCATTCATTCATCATTTGTATTCCTTCTATTTTTTTATTTATTTTAAAAAAATAGTATATAAACATATTTTAAATTCAAAATATCTACATTTCGTTTTTCTCGCCACCAATTTCAAATGTGACTTATTTTGACAGTTCTTGAAAGAAACTTTTCGCAAAATATTGTTATAGAAACATTTTTTCTCGCATCCTTCCAATAATTGCTGGAAAATTATTTAAATGACAGATAATTCTCGCAAAAAAAAAGATACAGAAACACTTGTGTGAGAAAAACCATTTTTTGTTTCTTTTCACACTATTTTTGTTGCAATTCACACGTTTCATGCGAAAAGTTTTACGATGTGAGAAATACAGAAACGGGCAACTGGCCTAAGCAACCACTGAAATGCGCATAGGAATAGCTCATTCCATCAACAATAAATTTCAGAAACCTTGTTGGTCAAAATTAACCATAATTAGGCCAAAATTAACCAAACTATTATCTTAACTAACCGTTTTATGGTTTTTATTTCAGACATTTCTTCAATGTCAAGTTGTAATTTTATTTTAATTCATGTAATAAATTATGCAATAACTGTATTTCGTTAATTTTTTCGGTTACATCGCCGTAAAAACTTCGCTTCTTTTTTCAAAATTAGCTCTTGTTTTCGAGATATACCGTTATTTCGAAAATTGAGGAGGTTGCCCAACATATCGCTAATTTGCTGCAAGACCGGCATAACTCCAAAAAATCCATTTCGAGATAAACACGTATAAAGTTTTTGAATTCCTCTAACTACTTAGAAAAAAAGAAGACACATCCTCTTCAAACTGGGAAAGTATAAAAAATATAAAGATAAATTTAATACGCAATATAGAGAAAAATAAAGTGAACAATTCTGCATCTCTAACTCCAAAATTACATTTTTTGAGTTATGCCGGTCTTGGAGCAAATAAGCGATATGTTCGAGAAACTCAAAACCGGTTCAGTTTATTGAAATCACTATAAAAAAAAACGAAATTCCGCAATAAAATTACCTTTAAGTAAAGGTTAACCTTTACGTGTATAATGGCAGTTATCGGGCTTTTTCTTCAATATATTTCTAGTTTTTGTTTAAGATTTTGTGTGGGAGCCACCTTAAGGAATGGAAATAGCGTGTACGTATGTTAGAAATAAATGATTAAGATAGAAAATAAAGCGGGGTTGGTCGCACATTTGACCCATCTAGAGGCATCGTAGGCACTACAGGGGCCAAATTTAAGAATTTAAATAAACCGCAATATTTGTATAGGAGCCCCCTTAAGGGGTGGAGATAAAGGGCAAGTATGTTTTGAGAAAATATTAGGGACAAAAAACTAATTGTGGTCGGTCATACATTTTATTCCCTTAGAGGCGACTCCCTAGCAGTTATCGGGCTTATTCTTCAATATATTTCTAGTCTTTGTTTAAAATTTTGTATGGGCGACCCCTTAAGGAATGGAAATAGCGTGTAGGTATGTTAGAAATAAATGATTAAGATAGAAAATAAAGTGGGGTTGGTCGCACATTTGACCCATCTAGAGGCATCGTAGGCACTACAGGGGCCAAATTTAAGAATTTAAATAAGCCGCAATATTTGTATAGGAGCCCCCTTAAGGGGTGGAGATAAAGGGCAAGTATGTTTTGAGAAAATATTAGGGACAAAAAACTAATTGTGGTCGGTCATACATTTTATTCTCTTAGAGGCGACTCCCTAGCAGTTATCGGGCTTATTCTTCAATATATTTCTAGTCTTTGTTTAAAATTTTGTATGGGCGACCCCTTAAGGAATGGAAATAGCGTGTAGGTATGTTAGAAATAAATGATTAAGATAGAAAATAAAGTGGGGTTGGTCGCACATTTGACCCATCTAGAGGCATCGTAGGCACTACAGGGGCCAAATTTAAGAATTTAAATAAGCCGCAATATTTGTATAGGAGCCCCCTTAAGGGGTGGAGATAAAGGGCAAGTATGTTTTGAGAAAATATTAGGGACAAAAAACTAATTGTGGTCGGTCATACATTTTATTCTCTTAGAGGCGACTCCCTAGCAGTTATCGGGCTTATTCTTCAATATATTTCTAGTCTTTGTTTAAAATTTTGTATGGGCGACCCCTTAAGGAATGGAAATAGCGTGTAGGTATGTTAGAAATAAATGATTAAGATAGAAAATAAAGTGGGGTTGGTCGCACATTTGACCCATCTAGAGGCATCGTAGGCACTACAGGGGCCAAATTTAAGAATTTAAATAAGCCGCAATATTTGTATAGGAGCCCCCTTAAGGGGTGGAGATAAAGGGCAAGTATGTTTTGAGAAAATATTAGGGACAAAAAACTAATTGTGGTCGGTCATACATTTTATTCTCTTAGAGGCGACTCCCTAGCAGTTATCGGGCTTATTCTTCAATATATTTCTAGTCTTTGTTTAAAATTTTGTATGGGCGACCCCTTAAGGAATGGAAATAGCGTGTAGATAAAAAATAAAGTGGGGTTGGTCGCACATTTGACCCATCTAGAGGCATCGTAGGCACTACATGGGCCAAATTTAAGAATTTAAATAAACCGCAATATTTGTATAGAAGCCCCCTTAAGGGGTGGAGATAAAGGGCAAGTATCTTTTGAGAAAATATTAAGGACAAAAACTAACTGTGGTCGGTCATACATATTATTCCCTTAGGGCCGACTCCCTGGCAGTTATCGGGCTTTTTCTTCACTTCACTTCTAGTTTTTATTTAAAATTTTGTATGGGAACACCCTTAATGAATGGAGATAGCAGGTTGGTATGTTAGAAACAAATGATGGAGATGAAAAATAAAGTGGGGTTGGTCATACATATTACCCATCTGGGGGCATCGTAGTATGGTGGGTTAATAAGAATTTTATTAACCCACCATATCGATGGTTTTCAGTACTATCGATAGTTTTATTTTGCTTAAATTATTATTTTATGATAAAATGTTACACTATGTTTCCACTACAAATTGATGTTTATGAATAGGGATGAGATTTTCATGCGATAAAAAATCGAAAATATGCGCATAAAATATGCACTAAAAACCCAAAAATATGCATTAAAAATATAAAAACTATGCACTAAAAACTTGAAAATTTTCAATTAAACAGTTTTTTTTTTACTTTTATTTAAAACAAAATAAATAAAAAATTCAGTCTATTGTTATTCAAATGTACAATCTTTTTTAAAACTTAATATGAATAAGTATTTTAAATTTTTGTTTGCATAAACAAATAAATACTGTTTTATATCAAAGTAAACCTTTGTCTGTTCGTACGTAAAAAGATTTTGTGCATGGAAAATTATCTTTCAACGTCAGCCGAAGTTATAGGAGTATTCTTGAAGGGTGTAAATTCATTTGTACAATATTAATTTTCTAATTCAGATCTCACATCTGATTCAAGATCAAAAATAGTTGAAATTTGTTTTATTTTTTGAAATCCTATATTTTTTTGCAAAACGTTTTGATTTTTTTTTAATTTCTTAGGCAAATCTTTCTTTCACATTGGTTATTTGACTTTCTGTAATATCAAATAATTTGAGCTGACTAGTAGGTGAACTTAATTCCTACAATTAAAAATAGTGGCTGAGGTGGTAAAGGTAAAGGGGATACATTTTTATAATTGTGAAAAATTGCAAGTATGAAACCTGAGCAACTCGGTGAAACCCATGTGCCAAGCAAGTAAATTACAAGTAACAGTTTTGGATAAAACATTTTAAGCCCATTGGCAGCCTTAACCATTTAAGGCGAATCGGTTCAAAAGAGAAGGATCTTTTGTCGAAATCTTAAAAAAACATGTATTTTAAGTAGAGCCCAAAAAAAATTATTTGTTGATTTACAAATAACTTTTTAATTATTTAAGCTTGAGCTCTTTTTTTATAAAAATAAACTTTGTTAATTTCCTGAAGATGCTAACCAAAGGTTAGCGAAATATTGAAAATAATAAATATAATATTTTATAAAAAAAGACCTCAAGCTTAAATAATTAAAAAGTTATTATAAAAATAAAGGTCAAATAAGAATAAATAACATTTGATTTAAAAATTTTTTTTTTGTTAAGAATTTTTTTTTTTAATTAGAAACTGGGAATTATTTCCTTGTGAAGGTTACTTTATATTATATTAAACATTTTTTCATTTTTCGAATTTATTCTATGAGTTAAATTTCAGGTCTGTATTTTATAAAGCTTTTTTGTAATAGTTCTATTCTTTTAATTTTTCAGAAATGACTTTATACACTATCAGACTATTATATTGTATTTTCTTTTTACATTTTACCTTAGCCTTCCTTTGGAAAGCAATGAAGTATATTGAATGTACAGAAAAATTTACAATTATTAAATACATGCGCTTCGCTACACTGCTTTAACCTCTTCTTCAGTTGAGAGATATTAAATATATGCATCCTATGGAAGGTTTTTCCCCCCTGCGCCTTCCCGCTTTATTTTTATTTTAAAAAGTGTAGCATACCATAGGAGTGACTTCTACTAAGTTTGAACATTCTTACTATAACAGTTCTTAAGATACGCGATATTAAACATTGGCGTCCTATGGGGCGTAACACTTCTTCCCGCTGCTATTTTGTTTCAATTTTGGGGCTCAGAAGATCCTACTACCAAAAGTTCAACAAATTGCTTGCAGCGGCTCTTATTAATATTTCTATCTATGAGGGGTACTGCTCCTCCTCTGGCTACCCCGCCCATTTCTATATTGAAATTTATAGTTTACCATAATAGTAGATTTCACCAGCTTGAAGACTATCCCTTAAACAGTTTTTCAGTTGAGCGATATTTAATATATGGATCCTATGGGAGGTATTTCCCCTCTTGAGCCCAGCCGCTTTATTTCTATTTTCAAAAGTGTAGTATACCATAAGAGTGACTTCTACTAAGTTTGAACATTCTTACTATAACAGTTCTTAAGATACGCGATATTTAACATTGGCGTCCTATGGTGGGAACCACTTCCCCCGCTGCTATTTTATTTAAAATTTGGGACTCAGAAGATCCTATTACCAAAAGTTCAACAAAATGCGTGCAGCGGCTCTTAATTATATTTCTATCTATGAGGGGTACTGCTCCTCCTCTGTAAACCCCGCCCATTTTTATATTGAAATTTATAGTTTACCATAATAGTAGCTTTAGCCACGTTTGAAGACTCTCCTTTTAATAGTTCTTCAGTTGAGCGATATTTAATATATGCATCCTATGAGAGGTATTCCCCTCGCCCCCCCCCCCCCCCCGCCTGAGCCTACCCATTTTATTTTTATTTTCAAAAGTGTAGTATACCATAAGAGTGACTTCTACAAAGTTTTAACATTCTCACTATAACAGTTCTTAAGATATGCGATATTAAACATTGGCGTCCTATGGGGGCAACCACTTCCCCCGCTGCTATTTTTTTAAATTTTGGGGCTTAGAAGATCCTACTACCAAAAGTTCAACAAAATGCGTGCAGCCGCTCTAAAGATACGCGATATTTAATATTGGCCTCCAATGGGGGGTACCAATTTCCCTGCCCCTATCGAAAAAATAAGTAGCCTATTTTATTTTAAGGCCTCACGCGATGTTGCGGTAAAAATTTCAGGAAAATCGGTTCAGTAGTTTAGGAGTCTATATGCCAACATACAAAACATACAAACATTTTTAATTTTTATATATGAGCCGTTTATTTTCAAAGTGGCATAAGTCATTTTGTTTTTAAGTCGAGATATTTAAGGGTTTGCGTTTTAATACGTTTAAAAATATGGATGCTAACTTTCGAGAAGATTCACTTGTATTTGATATATCATGATACTGATATTTTTCTCAGTATTTATTATTATTATTATTTATTATTAACTCGATTTTTTTGAAAAAGTGACTTATGCCACTTTCAAAAACGGCTCATATATAGATGGAAATTTAAAAATATATCACTTAAAAATGTTTAAATATGCAAAAATATACATTTTCAACAATATATGCAACAATATGCAAAAACAAATCGATAACATTTTAACGCAAATTTTTTGATTCGGATAGATAATTGGTCGACATCGTTCTTAGACCATCGACAAAAAACATACATTTGCATGGAAATCGCATCCCTATTTATGAATGGTTTGAAATTTTGTTGAATAAAAGTCCTTACCTAAAAATTCTCAAGAGTGATTTCTGGTATTAAAAAACCTAAATTTGAACAAATTTTCATATAGTAGTGAAATTTGCTATACCGTTTTATAGTTTTAACGTGGTTTTCAAAACAAAAACAATCTATTGTAATTTGTTTTGGCCTTAAATGTAAGTTAAGCGAACGAAGTCTTTGTTCGGAAATAGATGAACGCGCAGTAAGTTCTTCTTCTCATGATGCTTAATTTTGGGTAATTGCTAAAATTAAGTTAAAATTTAAGTGAATAATAAGTTAATATCTTATTTGGTACTTTAAAAATTAGAAAACAAAACGGTTTTTTTTTTGCTTTCATTTTTTTTTAAATTTTTGTTTATATAGAAACGTGCCCTGGAAATTTGTAATTAACGAATTGCAACGTAATTTTAAGAATCAAATACTATAATTTTCCTTTTTGAAATTTAACAAAAGACGCTACTAGCGGAGCTCAGAATTAGTCTTGCAAAAGTGCAAATGCAAAATATCGTAGCTCTTTTGTTAAATCCAACAACAAAATAAACAAGGTTTCCGCGATATTTTGCATTTGCACTTTTGCAATCCTAATATTGAACTCCGCTATTATTATTTTGTTGGGCTCTTGTTTTTATTTATTTTACTTTTTATTTCTTTATTTTTTTCTAGATTTATTTTCTCAGCAAAATCTTTTTTCTTAAATTTGTTTTTTTTACTATTTAAACTGGTTATAAATGAAAGCATAAGTAAAGATTAACATTTTATGGATATTAAAAAAAAGCAAAAAAATAACTACAAAATGTTAAAGAAACACTAAAGACAACTACAAAAAAAAAACGCGCAAAACACAACGACCGAACAAACCCCAACAAACACAAAGTCAAACCTTTAATATGAAATGACTTTGTCATTTGACATCAAACACAATTCTCAAACGTCTTTCAATTGTTTGATTTAAAATTTAAATTCAAATTGATAATGATTTCAAAATAAACATTTGATATTAAATGTTTTATCAATTTGATGTCAAATGTTTGTCAAATGTTACATTCAAATCAAAAATAAACTTGGCAACACTAAAGCGAAAAATAAATGTTATCATTAAAAATGGCGATTATATTTACATTTTTAACTTTGTGGTTACATGTTTTTTACTATTAAAAATAAATTTTAATAAATTTTTGTGAAAAATAAAAATTATTTGTGAGTAATTACAATGATTAAAAATACGAAAAAAAGGAAAATAAAACGGGAAAGTGGAGAAAGTTTGTTGAACGATCGCGGCGCTACAATCCTCAAAATAAAAGGGAGCCAAGTAGTTTGTCTTTCCAAGAATTAGTGGACGGAAAGAACATTATTTCATCTTTACGCTATGGTGCCGAATGTTTATCTCACAGTGTATTTAAATAAATAATAAATTTAAATTAAAAAAAAATAAAATATTTTTATTTATATTCCACGTTGTATTATAATCCACATTTGAAAAACATTTGAGAATTACGTTTGAAAGCAAATTGAAAATAAAGGCATTTTTCAATTTGAAAATAATTTTCCCCTTTTGTTGAGAACGCTATGATTTTCAAATGATTTTGAAATTATTATCAAACGTTTGTCGTTTGAGAAAACGTTTGATTTCAAATCATTTTCAATTTGAAATCAAACCTCCGTGTTTGTTGGGACACTTTAAAATGTTAAAACTTGTAAATGTAAGAAAATTGTGGCAGGTCAGGACCGATTATGTAACAGCCTACGTTTGTTTTTGAATTAATTATTTATGTATTTGGGTGCACTGTATTTGAAATTTATTTCATTTTTAATTATTTTAAAGGTTAATTTGAATAATTTTTTACAAATGTGATTTGCATTTTTGCTTTTAAGTTAATCAAATAAAAATTAATTTGGGCATTTGGTGAAGTTCATAATGTTGATGAAATAGAATTTTAATTAATGCATGGTTGCATTTTAAGGTAATTAATATTCAACATGTTTTCATATTTTTTTATATTTTTGTTTTTAATTTATTTTCTAGTTTTGTTTGAAAAATATTACAGAAAAAAAGCTGAGCATAAATTGTATAAATCGTTATTATTGGTAAAAATATTCAGAACTTCTATTAAGTTTCTTATCGGGTTTCACGTTCTGGGCCCTGTTTCTCAAAACTACAACTAACAGATCTACAAGTAAAATATATTTGAAAAAAAAACAATAATCGTAAAATGGTTGCTTGTTTAATGTATTTTACTTGTAGATTTGTAGCTTGTAGTTGTCCTTAATGGGGCCCAATAATTTGTATTTTTGTAACCTGCACCCATGTTTTGTAACTATAGTGAGAACTTGTCGCATCGAAAAGACGTGCAACAAAATATTCCATCGTTTCTCGAAAAGTGAGGAAAAAGTGTGTCTGTAACTCATGTCGAAAACTATCAAAAGAGATTACGTCATAACGTTATAAATTGCATAGCACTGCACTCGAAGCCGATGTGACATTGCAGACGTTGAGAACGCCAGTAACACATTCGTTGACGGCGACCAAAATTTACTTAAATTTAAAATTTTTCAACGACGGCGACGAAAATACAACCGTCGGCTTTACCAAATAATGTAAAGTGCGACTTTAATGTTTGTTGTTTGGAAACGAACTTTGAAAACATTCGTATATTTTTTAAAAATGTTAAAAGCAAATAATTAAACTATAAAAAAATGTGCCAAAAACAAAATATTATTATTATTATTATTCTTCGCATATTGCATTTTTAATTGTTTTTTAGTGTTCAAATTTTAACTCGCCGCATTTTAATTCGTGAGTTTATTTGACGGTTCAAAGCGGGAACTCTTCTCACAAAAATGTTACAGGCACACTTTTTCTGTTAATTGGCAAGTAATTTCCTTACGTGACAGGTAGTTCTCGACAAAAAAAAGTTACACACACAGTTTAGTGAGAAAAACAGTTTTTTGTTTCAATATATGGCATTTTTGTATCATTTCACACATTTTAATCGAAAAGTTTTTCGACGCGAGTGTTACAGAACATGAGCACTGATTTTCAACTGAAATATCTTTTGCTTTTTTTAAGTTTTTAGAGAAAAAATTGCTACTGTGTTTGCAGGATCCGATCACAGGCCAGAATGTAGCATACAATATGACTAGGGATGTGATTTTGATGAACTAAAAAATCGAAAATATACGCTTAAAATATGCACTGAAACATAAAAAATAAGCATTAAAAACAAAAATATAAAAAATTCAGTCAATTGTTGTTCAAATATTATTAAAAGTGAAACTTTCTCTTGTACTTGAAGAATGCCAATTATTTTGAAGAAAATTATTTTCAGATCTCACTTTGATTCCAGATCAGATCAATAATATTTGAAATTTATTTTATTTTTTGAAATCCTTCATTATTTCGGATTTTTTTTCAATTTGTCGAACTATTCTTCCTTCTACATTGTCAATTTTACTTTCCGCAACAGCAAATCCTTCCTAATTATTTTCTGTTTCACAAATTTATCCGTAATTGGAAAATACAAATGCTAATTGACTTCTCATGTTATTTAAATTCAATATTTCTTTTCCTTTTTCGAATTGCACAATCATCGGTAACAATAAGCTTTTCTAACATTCTTAAAGTACTCAACGTTTTTTGAATAGAATTCTGAAGCATCTAGCCAGGCTCCCATCTTGTTACTACTGGCTGTAGTGGAAGAGGGATCAAGGGATATTTTTCATTAAAAATTGCAATATTATCGAATTGGCTTCTAATTTCCTCTGCAACGTGTTATAATCCAAATACCAAGCAAGTTAATTGTAACCATTTTGGATAAAATATTTTTAACCCATTGGAAGCCATTCATCAGAAGGATCTTTTGTCGAAATCTTGAAAACCTTGTATTTAAAGCAAAGTTCCAAAAGAATTTATTTATTGATTTTAAAATTTTTTTTGGAAGTTTTTTTTTGTTAATTTAAAAATTTGTTTAAAAACTTTTTTTTAAATATGGAAATTAAAAAAAAAATGATAAAATATGCATTTAAAAACTTAATATGCAAAAATATGTATTTTCACCAAAATATGCAAAGACAAATCGATGCCATGTAAATCGCATCCCTAAATATGACATATCGAAAACTGGATTGTGGCACTCGATAGCGTTCGAATCAAAATTTGTTAAAAAAAAATAAAAAAGCAGACAAAAAATGTCTCCAAAAAAATGGTTGCATCGAAATTTTCGTGGTCACTATAAATTTGATTTGTGAACTTTACCCATGTTCTGTAACTTTATGAGAACTTCTTGCATCGAAAATATGTGAAAAAAATATCAACGTTTCTCGAAAAGCGAGAAAAAAGTGTGTCTGTAACTCATGTCGAAAACGAGCAAAAAAGATTACGTCGTTACGTTATAAATGTCCTAACATCTCACTCGAAGCTGATGTTTTGATTGCAGACGTTGAGAACGCTAGTAACACAAATCGTTGACGGCGACCAAAATTTACTAAAATTGAAAAATTTTCAACGACGGCGGCGAAAATGCAACCGTCGGCTATACCAAATAATGTAAAGTGCGACTTTAATGTTTGTTGTTTGCAAACGAGCTTTGAAAACATTCGTATTATTTAATAAAAATGTTAAAAGCAAAATAATAAAACAATAAAACAATGTGCCAGGAACCAAAGATTATTCTTTGTATTTTGCATTTTTAATTTTTGTTAGTGCTAAAATTGTTTCTCGCCTTATTTTTATACCCTCCATCACAATTAGTTGTGAAGAGGGTATACTAAGTTAGTCATTCCATGTGAAACTTCTTTATTATTCATCTCAGACCCCATAAAGTATATATATTCTGGGTCCTTGAGTAATTTTAAGTCGCTTTAGCCATGTCCATCTGTCTGTCCGTCTGTTGAAAACACGCTTACTTTCGAAAAACTCAAAAGAAATAAGCACACTTGGTGTCAAATTGCTTGTAGTTATCCTAAGCAGTTTGGGATTGAAATCCAGCAAAATCGGTTTAGTAGGATCAGAGCTAAAAATCAAAATGTGGAACCACCACCTAAAAAAAATTGATAATTTTGTTACAAAAACTAACATAAATTGTGGAAAAATGCACAGAATGATATAAGATTTTGCAAAAGTTCGTTTTATTTGACTAGAAATCACGCTGTTAAATTTCGTGAAGATCCGTCCATAATTTAACCTAGGCTCCATATAAGCCCTACTCCCGGAAAACAGTATAGTACGCCTAAAACCCTAATAACAATGCTATCATAACAAATTTTGGCACGTCACAGTTTAATAGAACTAGAAATATCGCTGTAAAGTTTCGTGAAGATCCGTTGATAATTTACCCTAGGCCCCATATAAAGCGCACTCTAGTAAAATAATTAAGTACGCCTAAAACCGTAGCAGATATAGATATTGCGGTAAACATTCTCTCAGCTTAGTTTCATATGGCCAACAAAAAATGTTATGCAATTTTGTGATATAGAGTCCATAATTTACCTTTGAATTTATCGGTGGAGGGTATCAAAGATTAGGCACAGCCGAATATAGCACTCTTACTTGTTATTTGTGAGTTTATTTGACAGTTCAAAGCGGGAACTTTCTCACAGAAATTTTACAGACGCACTTTTTCTGAAAATTGGCGAGTAGTTTCCTTACGTGTCAGCTACTTCTTCATATTTCACACATATGAAAAGAAAACATGATTTCGAAAAATTTTGAGCTGTGCCTGAGCGATATGATATTTTAGAATGTAAAGATATAAAAAAATTATAAACTAACCCCCTTAATCATAAATAGGGATGAGATTTTCATGCACTAAAAAATCGATAATATGCGCATAAAATATGCACTAAAAACAGCAAAATATGCATTGAAAAATTTTAAATATGCACTTAAAACTTGACCATTTTCAATATTTTATTTTTTGAAATCCTGTTTTTTTTTTGCAACACGTTTTGGATTTTTTTTTTTTTTAATTTGTCAGGCTATTTTTCCTTCCACATGTTAATTTTACTTTCTGCCATATCAATTTATTTGAGTTGACTATTAAGTGAACTAAATCCTTCCAATTTAGTTATTGTTTCACCAATATAACCGAAGTTGGAAAATACAAATGCTTATTGACTTTTGATATTATTTAAATTAAATATTTTTTTTACTTTTTTTATTGCATAAGCATCGGTAGCAACAAGTTCTTCAATAAATAACATTTTTGAATAGAATTCTGAAGCATCTATCCAGGTTCCCCTTCTTTTAAATACTGGCTGCGGTGGTGACGGTACCAAAAGATACATTTCATTAAAAATAGCAACTCGTAAAGGAGCCTTTAAAAATATTTTTTTTCCGGTATGAAACCAATAAATTGATATTATCGAATTGGCTTCTAATTTCATCTGCAACTCGGTGTAACCCATGTGCCAAGCAAGTAACATGTTACAGGTTTGGATAAACTGTTTTAGGACAATTGGCAGCCTTAAACATGTAAGGTGTTGCATCGGTAAAAAAATTAAGGATATTTTGTCGAAATCTTGTATGTAAGCAGAGCACAAAATAATTATTATTAATTGACTTAAAAAAATATTTTTTGAAGGGGTTTTTTTTTGTATACAATTTGGAAATTTTTTGAAGAAATTTATTTTATAATATGGAAATTTAAAAAAAAATTTCACTCAAAAATGTTAAAATATGCAAACAAAATGCAAAAATATGCATTTAAGACCAAAATATGCAGAAAGATGCATTTTAACCAAAATATGCAACAATATGCAAAAACAAATCGATAACATTTTAACGCAAATTTGATGATTCGGAAAGATAATTCGACATCGATTTAAGACTATCGCTAAAAAACATGCATTTGCATGGATATCGCATCCCTAATCATAAAAAATATTTTTGATTTATCATAGAGAACTCGTTTTATAAACTTGTTATAAGCCTTTAAGTGCTTATTGATTAAAAGAAGTTATAAAAGTAAAGTCCTTTTTGAGCAATGATCACGACATTTTGAAAAAAAAAATTATGATTGAAATTTAAATTGTATGGACCTGTCCATGTTTTCTAATCAAAAAATGTCAAAATTGCTTATAACTTTAAATATATACATATGTAGGTGTTCGATTTGATCGTAAGTGATGTTGACAACTTTTATGTTATACCAATTTATCGTAAGCGACACACAGTGGGAGATTTAAAAAATAAATGGAAAGAATTATGGCTTTTGTAAGGCTTATTGAAAAGATTCCATTGAGAACTGTTAAGGTTTACCATTTGGGGTCTATAGACATATCAGGCCCAAAGTAGGGTATCTCGGGTATTACAAAAATTAAAAACAATCTTGAATTCAATATTTTAGTCAGATTTAAAACTCAGTGGAATGTACTAGTCGAGTTCCACAAAATAACTTAACGACATGCATAGTTTACCTCTTCTTCCACCATTGTCTGGTAATTGAAATCACGTAAAATTTAAATCGAGGAATATTTTCTCTTAAATTTTTGTAAAAATTAAAGTTGCTTATCCTGATTTCAAAAGTAGTTTAGGTAGAGGAAAGTGGTCTTCAAAGTAAGGTAGTATTTTTATGAACTTTGAACACGGGAGAGTTTTAAAAATTTGTTGGATTTTAATTTCACGTGGTTTCGCTTTTCAAAACATGCCCGATAGTTTACGAAATATCCGACTAAAAAAATTTAATTTGCTTTTTTGACCTTTCTTGGTCTTTGTATTTTGCAAATAAAAAACTTAAACTGCACCGTTTTAAATGAATTACCAACAAATCGGTTAATATTCTACAAAAAGAATTGTGAACAAAACGTTTGTAATTAACAACATTTTGTATGATGGATGTTATATTTAATATAAAAAATAATATATTTGGACAAAATTTATTCTAAATAACAACTTAAAAAGACTATATTCCGGAAAGAAGCTTGTATAAAGGTTTTGGGAAATTATGGGCCGATTCTCACCATTTTGTTTAGGCATGATCCCTATGACCAATGTCTTTATAATTGCGACATGTACTTTGAGCACAAGGTTTTAATTGACAGCAAGCTAGCAAGGCGGACGGATATACATCGTAAGATCGATTCAAAACTAATTCTGAGGATATTGATGTAATAAAACATGGGTCTAGAACCCATAGTTTCAAAAATTACCAAATATTATGTTAGAATTTTTCAAAAAATTTTACAAATCTTCTATGCAAAAGGGGCATCCTCGGTATGATCCCTACTATTGCAATGCATTGTGCTGGAACTAGGAAAATGGGTTATGGGAAGGAGGATAGAGGGAGTAGTGTTTGTTAACATTCGACTTGAACTTATTCATGTTGAAAGTGAGAGGGAAGACTTCAGCAGGAAGGTTATTGCACATACGAACAGTCCGGCCAAAAAAACGAGTTCTCTCTGTAAAGCGTTGTACGATTCGCCTGCCAATCGACCACATAAGGATGGGCTCTTGAGGAAAAACGTGTATTACGAACAAACGTACGCGTTTCGGGAACCAGATCCCTAATTTCGTCAGAACACATCCCATTGTAGTAACGATGAAACAGGCAAATACAACCCACATTGCGACGGTGCTCAAGGGAGTCAATAGAATTGGATACCCTACTGTTACCAATGAGAACCTTCGCCCTCTCCTGCACTTGGCCGAGAAGCTCCAAAATAGACTTTGAAGCACCGGCCCACACATGAGAGTTGTATTCCATACGCGGTCGGATACAGGTGGTATAAATAGTAAGGAGATCAGATGGAGTGAAGTATATCCTACACCGTCTTAGAAAACCGAGGCACTTGAATGCTTCTTTCGACACCTTGAATATATGTTCTGTCCATTGGACATCACATTGTGTTTTCATCAAGAGATTCTGATTCCTCAATAATTATACCACCCATATATACAGATGAGGCACCTTTACCTGGCGCGCGCTTATGCGTCAGCACGCAACATTGGGTTTTTCGGGCATTAAAATCGACCTTAATTGCACGACCCCATTCCGAGACTAGGTCTCGGCCAAGCGTATCATTCATATTCTGCCTCATAGCATATGCGGATACGCTTCGTCTGCAGTCAAATGAGGTTGCTGTCATCTGCAAAAGAGTATAAATAAATAAAATAAAAAAATATAACAACGCAAAAAATCTTAATAATTTTTAATGTTTCTGAATATACATATGCAATATTGTTTTAATAATTTTTTTTTTAAATGGGGCGCAGTAAACTATTAAATGAAGAAGAAAAAAGGCAAAATTAAAGCGTTTATTAGGACTGGTCTAAGTCATAGAAATATTGCAAACAAAAACTTGAACGAAGGCAGAATGTTGTTAGCAATTTAATAAGAAAACAGTCATAAAAAAGGCAGACAGAAGAGCTGCCTCCAATTCGAGTGATTCTGCTGCAAGAAACAAACAGTTTAATATTTTCCATTCAAAATGTTTATTAATCTTGAATTTGAAGAAAAAACTCGAACATAATACAATTATGCTAAAAAATTTATTTAGAAAATTGTAACGCCCTTAATGCAAACATGCTCCACTGTATCATATTATTGTAATATATGTTTGTGAAGTTGTTATGTCATAAAAAAAATTTGCTGTAATTTTTGTAGTTGTAGTATGAGTTTTGAGGTCTTGCAACTAAATTGTAGCTGCCTTTGTGTTTGCTTGGTTCCAGCCAAAATTTTGGATGTAAGGAAAAGAGATTTAGCTCTCTAACAGAACTGAGTAAGTGATGGATGATGGTTGAGTGAAAAGTCTGACTTTGAGACTTAAGCTCTTACGTACCCATTTTATTAACATGTGTAAGTACTTTGTAGCTCCCAAACAAATACTTGTTTTTTTTTTAAATTCAGATACTTTAAATACTGTTTGCCCACATCGACTTTAGCAAGAGGGTGTGGTGGAGTGTCTTTATTTTTTATTAAATTCATGTACATATTTTGTTACTTTATGCTGTTCGTTACTTCTTCTGGATGCTCTGTAATATTAAAATCTTCATCGGCTTATATTATTATGTCGTTTGTTCGTAGTTGTTTTTGTTTTGTCATTGCTGACAGTACTTGAACATGTTTAATCATATTCTGGTGTTGTTTATTTCAATTTAAATTTGGTTAAACATGCGTTATCAGGCTGCTTAAATCACGTTTCTTATGAAATATTTTCAACATGCAAATAGAGATACTTTAAAGCTGAAAACTCACACAGATACTGGTAGCTTTACATACATACATAATATACACACACATACATAAGTATAGACAGTAACAAAATAATAATTACCATTGACATGGTTATTTGTAGATTTTTTGCTTAAATTTAATTAAATGTTATTTTTGATTATGAATTTTGTGGTATTAAGAAATTAATAGGAAATGATTCATATAAAATTCTATTGGAATTTAATAACGACAAAATATTTAAAACAATAGAACTGAAAAAATAGAACGCAAAAGAAAATAGCCAGGATTTTAAAAGAGACAGTGTTATGTTGGTATTAGTGTTTTTCCCCGCACATTTTAGATGCCGGGAAAGCGGGAAATTTTTTATTTAGTGCCGGTTCACACACGTCAAGTTTGACTCGTCAAGTCTTGAGTTTTTAGGAGAGACGGGAAAAGAAATGGCATTCTCTTTTCCCTTCTCTCCTTAAAGCTCAAGACTTGACGATTCAAATTTGACGTGTGTGAACCGGCACTTATTTATTTACTTAATTCGCCAATGAAGCTAACTTTTTCTTAACGGCTAGCGCATGCTTAAAATCAAAAGTACCTAGTAAATACATATGTCCAAAAAAAGAGAAAAATTTAAGATAAAAGTTATTTTTAGAAATTTAAGGGTTTTTTAATCAGAGAAATTAATTAACATATTAAACTTGTTGAATTCAGAGCTCATTCTGCGGAAAGGTTAGGTTTAGGTTAGGTTAGAGTGGCTGCTCACATTGTACGATAACCCGCAGAAGAAAGAAAGTCAGTAAAAAGGTCAGTCAGATGTGATGGTACCCAGAGTACCCCACACTCTCTTGACGAATGCCAGGAGTCTCATTAACCCAATTCCAGAGATTTCCCCGAGATCTTGGAGATATTGATCTCCCAGACAGTTCGCCCTGGAGCGCATGAGTGCCGGAGAGTAGCATAGCAAGTGCTCTACCGTCTCCTTTTCCCCTGGTACCCCACAAAATCTGCAATTGTCACTATTCAACCGCCCCGCCCTACGGGCGTATACCGCAATCCAACAATGACCCGTCATAAAACCTATCAGAAGTCTACAGTCCCTTCTCGATAAAGACAGAAGAATTCTCGTAGGGTCCCCACATTACCTTGGAAACCCTCTGATTTACCTCCGTATAGCAGAGTCCGTATCTCTCCTAATATTCTGAATTAGAGCCGGGATGGCCATTATCCCATCGTATGGTAAATGGGCGCCCCGTTTCGCCAATTCATCCACCTCTTCTTTGCCTTCTATGCCCTGGTGACCGCGAACCCAGTAGATATGCACTCTCCTTTTGGCACAGAGTCTATCTATCGAGTCCCTACACTCCTGTTCGACAGAGGAGTATGCGGATAGGATTAAAATTTAAATAAAAAAAAAGAAAGTATTGAAGTCTAAGGGGAATATAATTTCTATAGGGTAAGTTGGAACTGAAAACTCAGCTTTACAAAATAGGAATTCCAAAACAAGTTCTACATTTATCAAATTCAGCATGACGCATAATTAAATTTACGGTATTAACAAGCATATTATTTACATCCTTATTTCCCTAACCAGCAGTGGTAAATGTGGGTATAGCTACTAAGCTTCTAATTCCATGTGAATCTTTTTTCATCTAGGACCCCATTTTTAATTAACAATATCTATTTTTAGGTCTTATGAATACACACTCCATTCATGAAAAAAATGCAATAGATCACACGATATTGGAGGGTAACTCGGATCATTATATGAGAGAGTATATGATCAGGAAAGTACTTATTTAATCATAATTCAATTGGATTCATAGCCTGTAGCACCGTCTTGATAAACCCCTATATTGGTCATACCAATTATGTCGCGATATCAAGCACAAAGAACACTTACAGCTTGACCACCCTCATTTTGGGGAAAAAACTTTGGCCCAATGTTGCTTTTAGCCTAGGCCTGTCAAACGTCGTGGTTTTCCAGGATGTCCTGGTTTTAGACTACTTGTCCTGGTGTCCTGGTCCACTATTAAATTGTCCTGGTTTTTTGTACAGGTCAAGACAAACAAATTAGTTTTTTGCTTTAGTTGTTAACAAAGGTTAAGATTTATGTTATAACACTGCTAACATAAACTAATTGTATAAAGAACTTTAATTAAATTCAACTGTTATCTTTCAATAATATTAGATGATAGTCAATCCTCTTTCAAATTTTGTTTCAACTAGTTACTGTAAAAAGTAATACCGTGTAAACAACTTTTATAAGTAATCGAAAACCGATAACAAATTTCTTTCTCTAAGGCAGCCCATACACGTTTCAATTCAATTTCAATTGATTAGTATGACAGTTGTCCATTTGGTTGAAGAAAAATCAAAAGAGTTGGATTTTTTTGAAGTTGAGTACTTAGTCTGCTCAATGGACAAAGGAAAGAAACTTGTTAAAGACTGAAACACTGGGGAGTATTATTCAATGTAAGTTTGATTTTAATACTGACATGCTACCTGTTTTATAACTATATCAAAGACCGAAATCAAGTTCTAGAAAAAGTGCAATCTTCTGAAAATAATTTTAGTTTAGAACATTTTAAACTCAACTTTTTATTATTTTTCATCGTTTTTATGTACATGAAGTACACGGTAATTATACCCACACCACAATAGTGGAGAGGGTATTATGCATTTGTGCTTATGTGTGTAACGCCTTAAAATAGTGGTCCTAGACCCACCTTAAAGTATACCGATCTAATCAGAATCACTTTCTGAGTCGAACTAACGATGTCCGTCCGGCTGGCTGGCAGGCTGGCTGGCTGTCCATGTAACCTTGTGCGCATAGTACAGGTCGCAATTTTGGAGATAATTTGAAAAATTTGGGTCATATGTTCTTAATGGCACAAGGACCAAGCCTATTGAAAATGGGCCGAATCGTAGGACCAAGAGGGAAGATAGGGGGAAATTTCTTCCTCTCAGAAACTATCAAACTTATTTTAATGAAATTTAAAACATAGATAGATCATTGGTGTCCAGCCCATAACGCAATTGTGGAAATAAATTCACACACATTCTTCACACGCATTCTTACGCTCTTTCATTTAGTCCACGAGAGTACACAATTCAGTCGTCGATTACCAAGCGACGAGTGCACATGCGGCGGACGCTTACATATTTTTTGTATTTTTATTAAGAATATTTGTCTCTTTATTCACTAATACCAATAAAAAGCAACACAACCACAATTTAAATTTTGGACGTCACTGAGATAGATCCATATCTATATGGACACAAAATGTATAAATTTTTAAAAAAATCGGACCACGAGGGGAGATAGGAGCAATTTTTGCCTCTCAAACCGATTTTAATAAAATTTGAATCATAGATAGATCCATATCTATAGGGACACGTTAGCTATACAGTTTTTAAAAAATAGGACCACAAGGGGAGGCAGGGGGCAATTTCTGCCTCTCACAAACTTTCAAACCGATTTTCATGAAGTTTATAAACATAGATAAATCCATATTTACATGGACACATAAGCATGATGTGTTTTTAAATACTGAGGTGTAGGGTATCATATGGTCGGGCTTGACCGACTATACTTTCTTACTTGTTTTTTTTTTCTATATTGTTGGATTTAAAAATAAAAACTGGATGGTTTTTACATATCGCACCCTAAATACTAAACTGTAACAACTCAACATTCTTAAATTTCCAGGAGAGCCAAAAAACAGTTTATGTTAAAATGGTGCTAATATTTAAAAAAATTATATTCGTTCCCTAATGAAAAAAGGCCAATTTGAAGTAAGTTTTGATATGCGTTTTTTAATTTTGTAAGTAGCTAGAGATGTGAAATGAGAATTAATTTATGAAAAAAGTAATTTTTGAAAAAGTTGAGTTGTTACTAGGGATGCCAAACGGGAAATCCCGAATCCCGGGATTTATTTTTTTAATCCCGGGATTTTTCGGGATTATTAATATATCAAGCTTTGTGTACAAAAATGTTCGTTTTTATTGAATTTTTATACTCTATACAAAAAAAATTATATTTCAGTAGTATTTTTTATTTTTATTATTCCTATTTTTCCAAATTTTAAGTATTTTTATAATCAGGCTTAAGTTCATCAAATTTAATTTTCATTTAATTATTTTTATGAAGAAAGGAATTTTACAACACGAAAATTAGTTAAAATTGTTATTGATAATTTTTCATTCTTGACGTGGCTGGGGCTCGAACCCCGGCCGGCAGGTTACCATGACATGTTTCGATCGCAACCACTCGATCTCCTCAGATGGATTTGCCGTCTTACACTCGCAGCCATCGACGACTGCTGACGTCAATAGTCAAACATCAATCCTTAAACCAAATTGTATTTTAACCTTTGGTAGATCGAAATTTGCTTTTCTGAATAATTATCCATTTTTAATTGACTTTACGTGTTTTTTCCTTACTTCTGCTTTCTCGTACTTTTGTCAAGAATTCTTCTTGAAGTCGAAAGTACATTTTTTGTTTGTTTTTTTCATTTTTGTCGTTCTTTTTTGTTGACCTTTTTTTTAGCACAACTTGAAGGACAAATGAACACATAGAGCTCGTGCCTTAGCTTTAACAATAATCAGTATTGTGGTTATTTTGTTGAACTATTGATGGTTTTTAATCCAAATTTTAAGTATTTTTATAATCAGGCTTAAGTTCATCAAATTTAATTTTCATTAAATTATTTTTATGAAGAAAGGAATTTTACAACACGAAAATTAGTTAACTAATTAAATTAAATTTGATGAACTTAAGCCTGATTATAAAAATACTTAAAATTTGGATTAAAAACCATAAATAGTTCAACAAAATAACCACAATACTGATTATTCCTATTTTTCTTTAAAAATATATGTTTATATTTTTTTGAAAATTCATAAATAAATAAAAAACAGTGTTGATTATTTTAAATAAATCCTGAATCCCGGGATTTTCTAAAATCAATCCCGATTGGCATCCCTAGTTGTGACACTTTAGTATTTAGGGTGCGATATACTACATACCTTTGTATAAAAAAAAACTTTTCTGTTGGTATAATTTTTTATCCATTTTTTCCATGGGTCCTGGTTGATCGGTTCAAATATCTGGCAGCCCTATTCTAGCCTTAAAACTGCATTCAGCGGTGACATGACGTGAATACATTTGCATTCGGCAAAAATATTTCAGCATAAAAAAGGACATGTAGTTAAAAAAAAAAATTCTTTGCTTTAAATCAGTACCCACCGGTGATTATAAAAATTCACGCCAAGAACTCTTTTAAATATTTGTGGACATTAGGAATTCCAATACCGGTATTATCGGTATTATTTATGGAATAAAAATATCTAAATACAAAGCACCAAGAATAAAACAATTTTCCAATTATAAAAAGTGGATAAATTTTAAAAACTAAAAAATCCCCGTATTCTCATCGCCGTATTTCGGTATCGGCAACACCGATACCTAGTGGACATTAGAAACCAAACCATTCACTGAATTTATAACATTATGAATTTATTATATTATGAATTTACTTTTAAGACGCAGTAAATAGCCCCACAGTAAAGCAGTATCTGGTTAAATAACCCACAAAGAGTGTCTAATTAGTTAACCAAACTTCACCTCCACTTCATATTGTATTACATCCGTCAGTTTTTGCTTTTGCTGGCTCTTATAAAGTCCAGTAGCCCGTTTCTGTGTTTCTCACATCGTAAAACTTTTCGCATGAAACGTGTGAATTGCAACAAAAATAGTGTGAAATGAAACAAAAAATGATTTTTCTCACACAAGTGTTTCTGTATCTTTTTTTTGCGAGTATTATCTGTCATTTAAACAATTTTCCAGCAATTATTGGAAAGATGCGAGAAAAAGTGTTTTTATAAAAATAGTTTGCGAAAAGTTTCTTTCAAGAACTGTCAAAATAAGTCACATTTGAAATTGGTGGCGAGAAAAACAAAATGTAGATATTTTGAATTTAAAATATGTATGTGTATATAGGTACTATTTTTTTAAAATAAATAAAAAAATAGAATAAATATAAATGATTAATGCATAATTTATATCAGTGTTCGAAAATAAACACTAAATACCGTTTCTTAATGTTCGGTTCGGTAGGTTTGTGGAAAACACAAACGCTAATAGTGTTTGTGTAGAAAATTATTAAAAAAAATAACGTTTCCCTGTTAGTCATCTTTCGAACACAAAAATATTACTGTTTTTATCAAACTCAACAAAAGATGTGAACATTTAATTCCGTTTGTTTTTTTTTTTTTGAAAATCCACGAACTTCAATGTGTTCGGTTCGGCTCGATAATGTTCGTCGCTTTTTGCTGATAAAAAAAAACCAAACATTTTTTACAAAAACAAAATACACACACGAAAAAAACATTATAGAACATTAAAATATAATGTTTGTCTACAGTATCACTACAATTGTTCTGTTTTTTAACGAAGAACCGAACATTATATAATGTTCGGTTCTTTCTTGAAAATACTTACGAACGTTATTAAGGGTTGTGTATGTCTACACAATCACTAAAAAAATAGATATCGTTCCTGCGTGTGTGAGCCGAACGTTAAATAATGTACTGTTTATTTTCGAACACTGATTTATATGATGAAAATAAACAAAAAACAATTGTTATATTTTGTTATTAAAAATTTTTTTTAGCCTTTTCTTGTTTTGGTTTTAATCAGTGCTGCCAGAAAAATTTGTGTCAAAATCGTCAATTTCCTGAGAAAAAAATAAAAAAGATCGTCTTTTTTGTTTTAAAAATCGTGCAATTTAAAATCAATTTTAAACAAATTTGTTTCGACTTTTATTAAAAAATAATCAAACAAAAACATAGTTCATGGGTATTTAATAATTTCATTAAATTTATATTAATTTTGTTAAGCTGGAGGATTATTTTTTAAAAAATTATTTATTTTCTTTTTTAATCCAAATTTTTAATATTTTTAATTAGGCTTAAGTTCATGAAATTTAATTTTCATTCAATAACAATTTTAATTAATTTTCATGTTGTAAAATTCCTTTCTTCATTAAAATAATTTAATGAAAATTAAATTTCATGAGCTTAAGCCTAATTAAAAATATTAAAAATTTGGATTAAAAACCATAAATAGTTCAACAAAATAACCACAATACTAATTATTGTTAAAGCTAAGGCACGAGCTCTATGTGTACATTTGTCCTTCAAGTTGTGCTGAAAAAGGTCAACAGAAAAGAGAAAGACAAAGGAAAAAACAAAAAATGTACTTGGACTTCAAGAAAAATTCTTGACGAAAGTACGAAAAAACAGAAGTAAAGGAAAAAACATGTAAAATCAATTAAAGTGGATAATCATTCAGGAAAGCAAATTTCGATCTACCAAATGTTAAAATACAATTTGGTTTAAGGATTGATGTTTGACTATTGACGTCAGCAGTCGTCGATGGCTGCGAGTGTAAGACGGCAAATCCATCTGAGGAGATCGAGTGGTTGCGATCGAAACATGTCATGGTAACCTGCCGGCCAGGGTTCGAGCCCCGGCCACGTCAAGAATGATTATAAATAACAATTTTAATTAATTTTCATGTTGTAAAATTCCTTTCTTCATAAAAATAATTTAATGAAAATTAAATTTCATGAACTTAAGCCTAATTAAAAATATTAAAAATTTGGATTAAAAACCAATAGTTCAACAAAATAACCACAATACTAATTATTAATTATTTATTTTCTTTAATCCGATAAAAATTTAAAATTTAAAAATCAGCTTTGATAACACTATTATAAATATTCTGGGTTTTTATGGAATTAATAGTGATAACGTTGTTTTATATTTATATCGTATGTAGTCCGAAATAGTATATTATTGAAATTTAACTATATCGGTTTGCAAATGGCTGAGATATAAATCTTTAATTTACCTATTCCTATAATCTTTTTCTTTTTTACCTGAAAAAGACTTAGTAGAATACCAGTAAAATCTTCGCCTACAAAATAATATGTTAAGTAATCAGAAACACATAAAAGCACTACATACAATTCTACTTAAAAACTAATGAATTTTACAAGGGTTGTGCCAAAATGAACAAATTCAAAAGTAAGTAATTTTTTTTATCTAAATACATCCAGAAAAAAGGAGTTATCGAAGTTCTTATGGAAGAAAGCTACTATCCATTTTGAAAAAGTTTTTACTGGGAGACAAACAAATTTCTTTCTTGCCGGAATAATGGTTTTGGCACAAAAGTGTACATATAAGATAAGAATATCAAATATCAATCATATTTTGTATATGTATATAAGAAGTATTAAATCTTCAAAATAAGCCAAGTCGGTCCAATACTTTCCCTCGAAATTTTTCTTTTCCGATATATTTTTTAGGGAAGAGACAAACAATTTCGAGGACAATTTTCACAATAGGGATAAATATAAAAATTTAACCCTTGTTTCTAAATATATCTTCTTTTCTAATAAACAAACATATAAAAATATTTACAATTATCTTATTTCGAAGACTTAGTGTAAAACGCAACGCCAACAATTTCATTAAAAGCAAAAACAAAATCAAAAATATTTTATAAATTTGTTGTTGCTTTCTACAGACATTCATATTATTTTTTTTTTCAATTTTCAACGCCACAAAATAGAAGTGTTTGAAATTTAAAAATTCAAGATGAATTTCTATAGAAAGTAAAAAAAAACTATAAAATATTTTTGATTTTGTTTTTGCTTTCGTCACTTTTTTAGAAAAAATCATCAAAACGTCACTTTGTTAATATCGGAACAAAAAATCGTCAAGATGACGATAACTCGTCAAATCTGGCAGCCCTGTTTTTATTATATTTATTTCTTTTGTTGACGTTTCGTTTGACACTTAATTACTGGAAATATTCCAGTATAAACAGAATTTGTTGTGTCTGTTTTCGCATTCAAATACAGAAACACTTTTATCTCATAAATCGAGAAACGATGGAATTTTTTGTTTCACACTTCATGTAAGAAATTTTAAGATGCGAGAAATACAGAAACGAGCTACAGATCTTTATGGAAATTCTTTTTAAAAAGTAGATAAGCGCCGGTTTAGTTGTTTTACGTATTGCCGAATCGACTCTCCATACGCTCTGCAGGATCAATTAGCTCTTCGTCGAACACTGTACAATCGGAATGCTTTGTGTCATTTATTGAATGCATTCTGTAAGAACGATCCTCAGTCAAAAGACTTAACGATGCATTGTAAAATGTGCACTGCGCAAGAAACAGTGCCTTCCACAACCAGAACTTTTAAAGTATGTTCATAAAAAATGGCTTTCTATACTGAGCACAAATGAAAATAGTGTTGCCAGATCTGACAACCGTAAGATCTGCCAACTTGAAAAAATACCGTCTAGTGTACAATCGGCTTAGTTTCAAAGGCCTGCATAAATGTATTTTAAAAATCAAACATACAACAAAAATCAAATGTGTGTACAAAATGATTGTGTTCAACCACCCTGCAAATAAAATTGGACCACCTTATCCATTTTGAAAAAAATGGACTACTCCATGGACAGATCCGTTGTAGTGCAAGCATGCACCATGTCTTTGTTAAAAAGTGTTTGTAGTGAGACGATATGCCTTCGTTTTTAAACGACTTCAAAACTAATCCTCTTGAGTATACCATGGAGTAGTTTTAAAACCACTCCTAAGTGGTCCAAAGGTGGGTTATATGGTCCTCTCCTAGGACATCGTAATTTTAAATAGACCAGGTTTTTTTCATACGTTTAGGTTACTTTTGGACTAGTCCTTGTCCCTTGTGGACTACTCTTTACACGCGTAGTCCACAATGGAAATGCGTTACTGTTCTTCGCACAATTTAAATCAGTGCTCGAAAATAAACACTAAATATCGCTCCTTAGTGTTCGTTGCGGTAGATTTGTGGAAAACACACACGCTTATAGTGTTTGTTCAGAAAATCATTTGAAAAAAGTAACGTTTCCCTGTTTGTGATCTTTCGAACACAAAAATAATACTGTTGTTATCCAACTCAACAAAAGATCAGAACATTTAAGTCCATTCGGTTTTTATTTTTCTAAACCACAAACTTTATTGTGTTCGGTTCGGCTCATTTATGTTCGTTGCTTTTGGCTGGTAAAAGAAACACACACAAGTTGTTCGTTCTGCGGTCGTTGCTAAAAATGTTTGTTTGTTTATTTCTTTCTCAATGTAAAAAAGAATCATTATAGAACATTAAAATATATCGTTTGTCTACAGTACTACTACACTCACAATATTATTACAGTAACGGACTGTAGTTTATTTAAGAAATATGGTATTAACAAAAACCGGCTTCGCTAACTAAAGATTCTCTGCGTAGTCGGCCTTCGTTCGGAAACAAGGCAGATTTTAGAAGCTTTACTTAGCGAGACCGGTACTTGTTATACCATAAAGGAGAAAATCCTTTCGCACGGCCGAAGGCCGGTTGTGCAGAGAAGCTTTAGTTAGCGTAGCCGGTTTTTGTTATACCATAGAGGAGAAAATCCTTACAGAAAAGATTTAGTTAGCGAAGCCGGTGTTTGTTATATCATAGAGGAGAAAATCCATGCGCCCGGCCGAAGGACGGCTATACAGAGAAGCTTTAGTTAGCGAAGCCGGTGTTTGTTATACCATAGAGGAGAAAATCCTTGTGCCCTGCCGAAGGCCGGCTGTGCAGAGAAGCTTACATATCGTGCCCTTATACCAAAAATGATGTAACCAACAAAAATAAAACTTTGCAGGAGAAGGTTTTTTTTGTAATATTTTTGCTTCAAGTCTAGGGTTTCGTTTGAAATTGCTTTTGCTCTTATTTCGTAACGGTACTTCTCAGAGATATGAGATATTTAGAGATGATGCATATGATCAAAAATTATCGATTTTCATCAAAAAACAAAAATATAAGATGTTGTTGGTTACATCATTTTTGCTATTAGGACTCGATATGTACGTGCACACTAGGGCTATAACCAAATTTTTGGCATATTACCACGGAGTGGCCAAGAATGTTTTAGTAATGAAAACACCTGTCTCCCATCGTTTTGCGAAAAAAACCTCACGCAGGGAAGCAAATTTGTAAACCTTCCAAGAAATTTTGAACCGCATTGATTTGTAAACCGTAGTGAAATTTTTAAATCTAAAGCAGTGGATAAATTCCAAAATAGCATTTAAGTGATACGTATAGGAAAATATAATTTCCATAATATAAAAATGGTTGTTGTCTACTTTGCATTTGAAAAAAAAACATTTTGGGAATAAGAATTGTAAAATTCCCATAAATTAGATTCTCTCTACTCAACATTGAATGACATCGAACGGCCTTAGCTCTATTAAAAATTTTCTTAGAAAGCCTTGAAGGTTTATAAATTTGAATTTAAAATAGCCAATTTAGTTCCATACTTTGCAGAAGGGTACTTAGAAATCGGCCCAATAACTATGTTTTAATAACTGATTCATTTTTGGGTTTTTTCTTTACTTTTAATTTATTTTTTATATCACTTCAATTCCATTAAACAAAAAAGCAACGCAAGAACTAGTTTAAGGTTTAGTAACTTGTTATTTAGTATTTTTTTTATCATTATAATTTTACCACTAAGCTCCAGCTAAATCGAAAAAATAAGACGCTATCCAAAAACATAAAAACTTTTAAATTAATACATTTTAACACGAGCGTGAGTTATTAATGCCTTTAAATGGAGCATTAAATCTAAATTCGTATAAAATATTATAAATACTCCTATAAACAGGTATTATAAGAAATCTTATTAAATATTTTATTTTCTTTGTGAATTTAAGTATAATTTTGTATTTTAAACATAAAAGATTAATTTATTTGATGCTTTATTTAGAATTCATGGCAAAGTTGAGGAAGTTGTTATAGCAACCAAATAGCAAGTTGCAAAAAAACTGAATCATTTAAAATACATTTCAATTGACATTAATTTTAAATGTCAAATTTTTCAATCAATTCCAATGACTTTTTTAAACTGACCGGGAAAGCACTCAAAAAAACCATAAACAAATTTTGGATGTTAAAGTAGACTTTTTATTAATCAAGGTGATATTAGTTTAATAAGTACACTAAAAATTAAATCGTAATTCTGTTGCTATTGTTTGAAATATTTGCTATAAAACAACAGCAGCGTTTAATTGAATAACACTTAAATGTCAAAATAGCTAACCTTATGTCTTGACATTTAAGATATATTTTTTTTATTTATTTTTTTTTTTGTTTACTTTTGTTGGAGATTTTAACGTTGTCAAAGAACATATGAACAACATTTTATTTCTTCAAAAAAAGTCATTAAAACTAACAATAACTGTACCTTTGGAGTCAGTGACATTTTATGCAGAATCGTAAGTGGAAATTTTCAAATGTTTCTGATTTTTTGAAATTAATTTTTCTTTATTGTAAATCATAATTTTAATCGTAAAGAGATATTTTGAATACAAAAGAAAAATTAATGATTTTTGATTTTCTTAAATTAGGCTTGAGCTCATCAAAGTTAATTTTCATTAAACTATTTTCACTGAGGGAAGGAATTTTTACAACTTGGAATTTTTGTTAAAATTTATTGATAATTTTTCTTGGCTGAGCGGGGATTTGAACCCGGGTTGATCTTAACATGTTTCAAGAATCACCACATTCTATCGTCGGAAGATCTTTGAGTTCTACCCACTGCACCACTGTGGTGCCCGTTAGCCATCAGTCAAACATCAATCTTTAACCAGTGGTACTGGTGGTTGGAAATTAGCTGTAATTAACACTTAAATTTCAAATTACATGTTGCCTCCTTTCCTCTGTTTTTTTCCCGTATTCTTTCTGTTAAGACTTTGTCTTGAAAGCCTGAATACATTTGTTTATTGTATGTTCTAAGAAAAATTAATGTTTAAAAATTCTCCACATATAAAATAAATTAAGCAAGATAGACAGATGTGTTAAGATCAAACTGAGTATCTACTACCCCTCGGTGTTCTTAACACTGGTGGAAAACAATGCATTTACCAACATTCCTATGCGTGATCGCAATTAACACATAACGATGGCAATTTGAGTTAATGATTTGGCAGAATAATACAATCGCTTCTTGTTTAGAAGATGAAGTTATCTAACCTCCACTGCTGAAAGGCAAGCATTTATCGACTTAAGTCTTAAGACCAGCTCATATACATAATATCCGAGCTTTTGTGCTTTCACACCGACGAGAGCACAATAGCCAAACAGATCGCGGTAACGGCTCCACGAAAAGCCCCCCAATGAAATAACGCCCAAACGAGAAATGAAATATTCCCCAATTTTTTTTTCATAAATTTTTGGGTGTTATTTTATATGAAAAAAACTCCCAATTTTTTTGGGCCGCTTTTCATTTTTTTCGGAATTATTTCATTCTTCATTTGGGGTTTTCAAATTATGAAATAATCTCCAATGAAATAACACCCAACAAATTTTTAAAATTCGGGGCTTGTTTCATAGCGTGTTTAATTTGGGTGTTATTTCATTTTTAATTCGGAGGTTATTTCATTTTTAACACTAAAGTTAAGTATTGAAATCTGGCTTCGCATACTAAAGTTTTTCTGCGTGACGGCCTGCGGCCGTGCTTAGGGATTTTTTCCTCCAGTAGAACGCGGCAGGTGGCTTCGCTGAATGAAGTTTTCCTGCGTACGTCACAAGAATAAAAAAATGTTTTTCAATGATTACTAAGGATTTTCCCTTTTACAGAATGTTGACACCATGCGTAACACTATTCTGGAAAAGTATGGCTTTGTCTCTCATTTGTGAAAAAAAAATATGGCTATATCTCTCATTTCGCAAAATTTTATATATGACCTTACCTCTCACTGATTGGGCGATAAGACCATAACGGCTTTATCTCCCAGTCAATTGAGCAATAAAGCCATTATGGCCTTACCTCCCATGGTTAATATTTACATTATGCAATTAATATTTACATTATGCAATTAACGCCGCAACTTTCGCATGCAACTTTTTGTGTGTTAGCAAGAGGTTTAGGGAAGAAAACGGGGTTGATAAAGTTGAAAAAATGCTTGAAAAAAAATGTAAATGTAAATGTGAAAAGAGTTTCGTAGTAACTTCTTTAAAAGAAATAAGAAAAAAAAAACTCGGCGTTAATTGCATAGTCTAAATGCGGTATATGTGTGCTTGGACGTTATTGCTTAAGGCAGTGCCAACATGTGTTGTCTAAAGAGGGTATTGGAGAGGTATAGAATGCCACCGAAAATTCTTAATATAATCCGGGCCACGTGTGCGGATTTGAAATGCCGAATCGGGAAATTTTCCGATGAATTTTAAGTTACCACTGGTGTGAGGCGATAATTTTCATCCTCGTCATCGACGGCAGAATGCGCTCGTCTTTGAATGGCAAATGCGCTGCCCAATGGACACGCTTTAATCATCTCGAGGTCATAAAACTACCTGGGCAGTATGGAGATTACAAAAAGTAATATTGATGATGGCATTAATGTCCGTATAAATAAGGCAAAAAGTGCATTTGGCATTCTCCGATCTATTTGGTGATCTGGGCAAATATCAACAACTATTAAGCTACACATTAGACTGGTCGCATCTTGTATGGGATTTTTTTTTTTAAATTTAATTGTTTGCGCTGCTTAAAATACGAGGTTTGGTGTAAGAAATCATGATCTAATTTTTCAGGTCAATCCGACGGTGCCTAGCCGTTCCGGTTGGGGCCCAAAGTTCCCCATATTATAAAAAAACATATTTTCTATCAGATCTTTATAGTTATACTAATTGAAAAGCCGAAAATCAAAAATATGGCTTCGTTACGATCTTCCGCAGAGAAAGTACTTCAAGTGTGCCAAATTTCAGCTTCCTATGTCATCAGATGGCTTCAGAAAGTTGCGGAAAGAATAGGACATACATGCAAACATCCTGACATACTAAGAAATTATATATTGTATAGATAGATTAACATATGTTCGCGCAACTCAAAAACGCTTTAGTTTATTGAAAAACTAAAAAAAACCGAAATTACGTAATAAAATTTACTTTAAGAAAGGTAAAACGCATACGCAATAGATCTGCTAAACGTTACGAACCAAATATTTGCTTCTGTAGAAGTATGTCATCAAAAATGACGGTTGATAACACTTCGAAGGCCAACGGACAACATTGCTTGATTAGAGCTTTTACTCATGCAAAGACGGCATCCAAACATCTCGCAATAGCAATCGTTATAAGATCATGGTTGAGAAAAACAAAAAAAGAAGAAGCCGCAACAGCTCCAACGGAGATCAGCATGTCTAAGATCAGCTTTCCCACAAGTGTTGGAATGTTAGCCGTAACATCTGTGTACTGGTGCATGTCTAGTTGACATGGAAAAAGCGTTTGATACCATATGGATCCCTGGAATTATCTTCAAACTTAACAAATACAGATTTCCTAGTTACCTAGTCATTCTTATTTAAAACTTGTTAAGCCATAGGAAATTTCAAATTTTTCATCAAAAATCCAAGAGCGTGAAAACTTATAATATCATAAATGGACTGCAACAGGGAACTTAAATTCGCCCATACTTTTTTTTATATTCTTGAATTACTACATTAAGTGGAAAATATCATATTCTTTGCAGATGATATCATCATATATCATGCTGACAATAAAATAGCTAAAATAAACCAATGTTTACAAAAATCGTTAAACATGATTGAAAAATATAGTGTTAATTGGAAAACGAAGATAAATGCACAAAAGTGCGAAACCATCTTGTTTAGACCACCAGTAGGAAAATGCAACAATGATATAAAAAGAAACTGGGAACTTTTTGAAATCAAATCTAATTTGACAAACACAAGCATACCAAATAGACAAAAGGTAAAATACTTAGGAATTTACTTGGACAAGTTTCTCTATTTCAATGAACATGTAAAGGAAATTTTAATTAAGGCAAGAAAAGCCTTTTTTACATACAAATCACCATTTTTCTCAAGGTTCATAAAACCTAAAGTGAAAATAATAATGTATCAATCATTAATTAGACCCATCATTACCTATGGCTGTCCCATATTGTTCAATATATCCCCATCCTATATGGAAAAGATAAGAATCTTCGAAAGAAAATGCTTAAGAGCATGTACGAATTAAAATAGGACAAAGCAAAGCAATTTTATAAAGAACGTGTCCAACAGAAAATTATACAACTCTTCCAATATTGTAAGAATAGACAATTTTATAATATTTTTAATAAGAATTTATATTTTAAGATCTATCGCATGTACTGAAAATAATTTAATAATGGCGCCTTACTACTCCGATGGAGAGTACATAATCAAAACATTAGTAACGGGGTTTGTACCGCCCGAGGCCTTTTTATACATTGATAGCAAATGTGCTTTTCAGAACGAAAATGGAGTTCCAATCTTCTACCATCATTTTAGAAGATCAAATATTTAAGCAGTTAACTGCAATCATACTAACAACAATACCAGATTCGACATGAGTATTCCAAAAAAAGATCTAATGATTCGTAATCATAAATCTAAAAACTATTGGTGGATAAATTGAAGGTGGCATGCCATAACGTCCAGTGTCATAGTGTCCATGGACGTTATGACACTCTAAAAAGTGTCACAGTGTCCATGGACTTTGTGACTCTTTTCAAAATGTCATAATGTCCGTGGGCATTATGACACTTTGCAAATGGACATTATGACATTTTCAAAAGTGTCACAGGCCGAAGGCCGGCTGTGCAGAGAAGCTTTGATTAGCGAAGCTGGTATTTGTTATAACATAAAGTTAAGTTGTGGACATTATGACACTTTGCAAAGTGTCAAAACGTCCGCCGACGCTATGACATTTCTCTGATGGACGTTATGACACTTTTATAAGTGTAATAGTGTCCATGGACACTATGACACTGGACGTTATGACATGCCACCAAATTGAACACTAACCCCTTTTTCCTTTTTTTATTACCTGACATTCCCCTAACTTAATTTTAACAAGGTAATGTTTTTTAAAACCATTTTTCCTTACATAAAAACAAAATAAAATAAACAAACTATCCATTGGAAAGTAATTGCCATTATTACATTATTGCTAAAACCAAATAACTAAAGAAAATACTGGAGAGCTCGATTAAGGGACTTTGTATTATAAGATAAAAATTGTATAGTAGTAACTATTGTTTATTGTAGTTTGAGTTTATATTTATTCTAAATAAATAAACAAAAAAAAAATTTGCCACAATATGATACTGACTTCTGGATGGAAGACAAATTAAACCAGCCGGTGACAAAAATATGATTCAAGTAACCATAATATTTTATTTTAACTTTCGTTAAAAAAAAATGTTTTATTTTATATTTAATTTTTTTGTTTTTTTTTTTTTTTTGAGGTCAAATTATCGAATAATGTGGTTTCTTTACGGGTGAATACTCCTAGTCTAGCACAGTGTAATTGTACCCCAACAACAAAACAACAATAGCGACGTATTGAAAAAGTTCTTTTAACAATAATTGTTATTTTATGGAAAATTGTAAAAATTTATTGGAAATAACTGTAAATAAGTACCCACAAGCAAGTCTGCATTGAAATGGTGTGTCAACGTGATGCCAATGTGGCATATTAATAATTAAATACATATCAATAATAATACAAACAAAACGTTGAAAAAGAAAGACAAAAAAAACAAAGCATTATTTGAAAAAATGTAGAAAAATACCACAAATAACTTGTTTATATTTTTTTTACACAATAATGCCGAAGTATTTGTTGTAAATTTTTTTTTATTAATAAATTTGTATGCAACATACGACTAGAGTGCGATAATAACGGCTTTAAATAAATAAATATGTTAATTAAAAACTTACAAAAAACAAGTAAAAGGGCTTCGCCGAATATTGTACACCCTTCACTATATAAAATAAAATATATCAATATAGTATAAAACAATTATTTCTTAGAGTTTTGACTTTCTAGATTTTTTTTGATTCTGATATATTTGTGTCTTTTGAAAATCGAACCATTAAATTTTCAGCCAAAATTTTCTGTAAGTCATAGAACAAAAACTAGATTTGTATAAATATTTTAGGTCTTTTTTAAATTTTAAAATAATTTTAGTACTTTCGTTATAACTTTTTTTCATCGAATCATATACAAATTTTATCAGTATGTAACAAAAAAAAACTCCTAAAGATTTATTAATTGTCCTCCAAAATATAAACAAAAATCGATTGTATAACGCTAGGTGAAATAATAAACCTTTTAAATCAATTGTTACTACACGCAAAGAAAAAACATGGTTGTGGTAAACATGTTCTAAAAGCAACATATTATGGTAAGAATAATGATTGTAGTCACCATATTACGATTATTATTATTTCACCTTATGACCAAATATATTCCCTTAATCATATTCTTATCATGTTAATCATAATAAGTTAAGAAGTTATCATATTATTGTCATACAGTGCTGCTGTCACAACAATAAAAAAAATTTTAATTTTTTGCATCGACTTCTTATTTTGTGGCACTTTAAAAATTTGTTTAATGTTAAAGCTACGTTCACAATCAAAAAACAATTTCGTTTTTTCTTCCCAAATTATTTCATTCCTTTCATTTTAAGAACAAAAATGTTACTAAAAGTTTTTTAAAAATGTAACTAGTTGAGTCAAGTAGAACTTTAGCAATTTTAACAAAATGTTTACAAAAATAAAAATAAATGCATAATATTGTTTCGGCTAAAATTTGCAAGCGGGTTCTTGATGCAAAATGTGTGTAGTTACAAAAGAAATTGTTGCTCTATTATGAACACGAAGTGAAAATGTTTTTTTGATTGTGAACGAAGCTTTATACAATTTTTTTAAAATTGTGTTTTTTAATGGATATTTTTTTGTTAATTGTTGAACCACCAGCTAACAAATGATTCGATAGGCATGTTTAAAACAAACGACACAACTAATTGAAAATTATTTTACAAATTGAGATAACAAAATATTATTAGTGTAATGATATTTTGATTGCATATCACATATTATGATAAATGTACAGAAAGTTATCATGTTATGGCTATTAAATATCATGATATGGTTGTGAGTATATGTTTTCAAATTTATCATTATTTAATTGTTGAAAAAAAAATATTATACTCAAATTTAAAATTGCGATAAACATTGATATGTTAACTGTAACTATATTTTATATATATTGCTGATTGTTAATAAAAATAACAATTATTTGTGTATGAAAATAAAAATAAACGTAGTGTAGTTGCCGTAACCATGCCCAACCATATTTTTTACCTGCGTGTACCAAATAATTTAAGAATAGAAAGAATATATCGAGTCATAACCGCAAAAAAAGCTTAAGTAACACCATTTTCGTTTTTTTTAATAAACGACTTTATTGGCAACACTTGCATCATCTCTTAAAATGTCATGGTCACATTAAGAACCGTTACGATTTTATAGCAAAAACAATTTTATCTCAAGCGACAATATTCATACAAAATTTTTATGAAATAAAATAAAAAAAACCTTCTCCTGTAAAATTTTGTTTTTGTCACTTAAGCTTTTTTTGCGGTTATGACTCGATATGAGCAAAATTTTAACCACACTAGCTCTTCTTTTCTGATCATGCCCGCGAAAAACCATAATTACGAGAAGAACTTTTGTATGTTGGAACTTCGTGTTCAATGCAGTCCATTCCAATGCAGTACCTCACAATGTTTGGCCTATCCATTTCCAATTTCTTTTTGCTATTTGGCGTATTATAGGCTCTTAGTTTTTAAGTCGCCAGAGTTCAATGTTTTTTATAAAAACTTGAGTCTTTTCGCTATATTTAGATCATAAGCCATATCTCGCTTCCAAACAGCATTGTGGATTTCACACAGACATTGAGTATACATATCTTCGAATTTTTCGAGATTTTGGGGATCTCTACGTTTTATTTTACCGAGTGAAACATCATCTTCCACTTGTCCATCTATCGACATCATGCATCCTAGATAAAAGAAGGATTTAACATATTTTGTGCGCTGGTTTTGTATTACAAAGTGTTTGTCAGTAGTAGGGAATGGTAAATGGATTTCAAAATCGATTTTCGATTTTCCGGTCGAATTTTTTTATTTCTGTTTTTGAAATCGATTAATCGAACCTCAAAATCGATTTTAAAATCGATTTCAAAATCGTTTAAGATTAGATTGGAAACTTATTCCTTACACCACAAATGGGGATACACCAGCATTTTTTTTGCAAACTACTGGAAAAATTGAACTAAGATTTTTAGAGTGAGTAGATATGACTACTCTTTATAATTTTCCGGCAAAAAGTGAAAATGTGTAAATTTTGATACGGCCTTTAACGGAACAAGTGCAACATGTTATTGTGTTATTGTATAGTCAGTCAGTCCTGTCACATAAATCAATTCCGATCGATAGAAATTTCGTAACTTGCTTCACATAAAACGAAATCACTTTTGATCGCAATTGATTTCTATCATAAGCCTTAATGTATGAATGGTATTTTAAAGGATTATGACAATAGTTTCTTATCAGTGGCGACTGTTTCTTTACTAAGTTACTATAAGTTAGTTTTAGACAGCAAACGTTTGCATGTCATTGATGTCGGAAAGATCCAGATTTATTTCCTTGTAATTTCGTATTTGTTATATAAATTACATACTTTTTGTTTTTCACTCTGATTAAATCTAGATTTAAATGTCGCTCACACACTGGTCTGTTTGAATATAAATGTATTTCCACAGGAATGCCATGGTTTAATTCACCTGTTGTGTTTCTATATAGTTTGTTGAATTTCACAAAGCTGACTTTCAGTGTTTGGTTCGGTGCGATATGTTTGGGCTGTTTTTTTTCACTGTCCGTTGATGGCTTTAATTTCTGAAGAATAAAAGCCCCTATATTAAAGGTACTAGCACGTAAAAATTTAAACTTGGAACACTGCGTTAACATACCACCTACACAAGTTTGTACGCACAAACAAATCTCAAGTTTTATTGTGCATGCCCATAATTTATCGATTTAATTAAGATTAAAATTAAAAATTTCCTAAATTTTGATTAAAATAAAAAAATCGATTTTAAAAGCCCAATAATCGATTTCAGTATAAAATCGCAGACGTAAATTCGATTGCAAAAAGTCGATTTTTTTAAACACAAAATCGATTTTCGATTGGAATCGAAATCGATTTACCATTCAGTAGTGTTTTTTATACGCATTGCATGTATTTTAAAGATATTCACTTTCAGCCCAACTATACTTCCCAAAGCAACCAAATCATTTACTTTGCTTTGTATATCGCATATGTGCAACATGAGGCAAATATCGTCAGCAATGTTCACTTGTGCCACAAAAAGAAGGATCCCTGACAAATGCTCGCCACGGCTTCGGTGGCATACCTCTATCCAATAGTGCATATTTTTAATGACTCTGAGACATAATTGTGGTTCAATGTCGTTAATGTGCCGAATAATCTCATGCTTTAGCACTTGAATTAATCTAGGTTTATTGACGTACATTTTTTATTTTTAATATCCCCAAACAAAGAAGTGCAACGGTGCAAATCACATGATCGTTTCGGCCGATTTACATCGCCACGACGTGAGATAACCCGGCCACTGAATTTCTCGCGCTAAAGAGCCCTTGTTTCGTTGACTGTGTAGCAAGTGGCCCCATTCTGGTGGAACCACATGTAATCCTCAATTTCTGACCACAAGAGGTCCTTTATCATCTTGCGATAGCGAACACTATTCACGGTAACTACTATGGATGCATCAGATTCTCATTGGCTCAAATGCTGCAATTCTGCTTGTTAGTGAATCCACTGAGGTAAAAGTGTGCCTCCTCGCTGAAGGTGATTGCATTTTAACTTGAACGCCCATTTTCGTAAATTGTTGAAGCCAATCTTAACGCGCTGCTCAATTGTGTACCTCTCCATGGTTTAATTTGTCAAACACAAAGAAATTAAGTTGTAAAAACTTGACGTTAAGGTGTGACTTATGTGAATTATGGTTGGACCACTCTTTATGTATTCGCACATTTGCTTTAGCCACGTTATTCTGGTTGGTTGGGCCTTAAGTGGCTACAAGCTAAACTGTAGGATTTTGACTACGGAGACATTAAAAGAGCAGCTCATCAGCAACAATTACGACTTCTTTAGTGCACTGTGCGTAGTTTTGCCCGAAAGGAATAATTTGCCTATATATTTGGGAAATGTCACATTAGTATTTCAATCTCCGTCAGAAGTGTTCCATATCGGATGATGTTATAATATTAATGGCTTTGGTAAGAGAAATAAGTTTTAACTGGCATACATTTTAATTATATTCAACAGCTACTGCCAGCTTGGGGAAATTTTAAAGAAAGAGTTAACAGACCAAGAACCATTCCCCAACTTAAAAATCAATATTCAAAACTAAAAAATTGCTATTATACCAGTGTCCTGTTTCTTAAAACTACAAGTTACAAATTTACAAGCAGAAAACATTAAAAAAAAGCAATAATTTTAAAAAGCTACAAGTATTAATATAAAACGTATATAAAATTTTCGTAATGTTGTTGTTATTTTCTTAATTATTTTCTTAAATATTAATTTTAGCAAAAACAACTTTCTTTAAGGCTTATGTTGTCGACTAGAAAAGCTAAAATATTGTCATATATCATATTCTTGTAAAATATTGTTTTTAAGAGATAGTCATATGAAAACAAATTACATTTGAATAAATGGCTCGAAGGCAAACTTTGAGGGGCGGACGCCCCCCCTAAAACACAACTTATCGCTTTTTTTTTTTACACACAACTGAACCGATTTGGGGGGAGAGAATATAAGAAATCAAAAAAAAAAAAAAAATAACGGCCCCCCCAATGTATATCCTTTATAGGGGGCTTCAATCAATATTAATGCAATTACAAATCGAATAACAAACTTTTATATGTATAGCTCTTCTACTTGTGGTGAAGAGTACACAAAATATTAAAAGAAAAAATTATAAATAAATACGAGTACAAAAAACGATTTTTCATTATAATTAAATAATAAACAAACAAAAAATTTACAAAAAAACACACAATCATTTTATTATTCCATGGGGAGAATGTACAATAAAAGTTACTTTTTTTAATGAAAAGTTTGACGACTATTAGAAAATTATATAATGTTGAAAGTTGGGTTTTATAATTGTTAAGAGATATCAGTAAAAATTGATTAAAAACAGCGAAAATCATAATTTTTGTTAAAAAAGATATTCGTACGTGATTTGGATTTTTGCATTCTAAAATAAATTACAAACTTTTAATTGTAAACGTGGTTTAATTTTGCATTTTTTTTTTTTTTTTCATATTTCTTATATCTGGTTATAGTTATGTTTTTTTAAGTTTTAAAACTAATAAACCAATAAATTTATAATTTTCTTGAATAACAGCGTATGTGCATTTTGAAGATTCTGAGTTAACAATATAAAATTGCATTATGTTAAATGCTTTTAACGTGGGTCAACAGGCATAGAGTTAAGTTTTTACTTTGCCACAGATTATTTTCAGCAATCAAACAAAAAGAACTGTTTTTGGGCATATGTTTTCCATAAAATGTTTTGCACTCAAAAGAAAACTTAATCTATCCGTACTTAAAAAAATCCGAAGCGGTGTTAATAATACGGTTAGAAAGATTTTCTTGAATCAAGTACAAAAAGATTGATTCAAGTACGGAATGCTCAAGTGCGAAATACGTAACTTATCCATATTTAGTTAATCCCGAATTCGATCTTGAAATAATCCGAAAATGAGATTGATTTAAGTTAAACTAACTGTTTATTTCACGATGTCACTCGAACGTTTTCGTTCGCACAAATTATATGTAAAACAAAAACAAACTTTGAGAATTGGTTTTTGTTTAACATGTTATTTGTGCGAACGAAAGCGTTCGAGTGACATCGTGAAATTGGCTGTAAGATTGAATTATTTTAAAATGCACTTGATTCAAGTATTATAAAGTTGATTTAATACCGAATCCGTACTTGAAATAATCCGAAAGTGAAATAAGATTATAACCATAAACATTTACCCCAGAGAACCAAAGACTGAAGAATAATATTATTACGATTGGTTTACTTGCGAAATTTACACCTTTCAGAATTTTAATTTAAAAACACCAGCATAATGCCCGACATGGTTTCTACTCAATTTGATGTATTTAACTTAATATTAACTAAATGGGAACTGGTAAATTTTCTTATTTTTATAGGAGAGTAATTTTAAGCTTTAAATAGTTCCATCCATTCAGGCGCGGATCCAGCTTGACCCTTAGGGGGGAATTTTGCGTGATACAAAAAAGTAAAAAATTTGTTTTTAAAAATTTATTAAAAACAATATATTGTGTATATAGCCATGTTTTTATTCGACGAAGGGTAGGAAATGACCTTCCGCTCGTAGCATTACTGACGAGCATTGAAACGAAAATTTGAAATATTTTTCTTAGATCTGGGCATATCTTCATATACAAAGCATCTACAACGTTATCTGATAGATTTTCCTGATAGATATGTTTGTTGCCAATGCAACAGTTCAGGCTCAAGTTTAGATGTTAGTAGGTGTTTATTTCTTTTATCAAATATAATCAGCTCATCAGCAAGTTGTGTTTTTAAAAGTTTTGTATCTGTATATGACTTGATTACACTTTGAGGTAGAAGTTTAGGTATGTTCAATACATTTAGGATATCTATTGGGAAAGGTGTTTCGAGATCTTCTAAAATAAATTCAATAAGAGGAATGCAACCTACAACTCGGTAGTAATCTTCAACAGTTTGGATGTGATTATTTCGTTCAAATCTTGTCTTTTCGATTGGAATCTCGATTTGAACGCAACTCACTTTAACTTTTTCAAAAATCGCTTTGAATTGCTCTTTGGTTTCATTTCTATTTTCTTCAAGGCTCATGATTAAAGTTTTGCTAAGGCTTGATCCTTTTTGAAGGTCTATATCGTGCTTTCATAAATGATACTAAGTGGCTGTGTTTGATTTATGGGAATAGCAAGGCGTTTGTTTCGCATTTGTTGCGGTTTCCATAGTTTTTTAACAGCTCCATTTTCTGCTGACATCAGAGGACACCCATCTGTTCCATCTCCTACACAAATTTTTAGGTCAAGACCAAAATTTTTGAAAGCTTTAAGAACTATTGATGATAGTACCTTCGCATCAATTGACACATCAACGTCATCAATATCCTTTAAAGCCTCTTCAAATGTGTTAACAACAAAGCCAATAAATTCTTCCCTAACAACTTTTTGTTGTATGTTGAAATGTCTCAAAAATAAGGAAATCTGACTTTTCCCCGACAAATCCAAATATCCAATAGAATTTTGATTCATATAACCCATACATACATAAATATTGCTTATACTAACGTATAGTCTTTGGATATAGATGGCATCTGCTGGGATTGAATGTAGAATAATAAGTATTTGAATACGGTAAACTAGATGTTTCATTGGAAATATTTAATATATAACTATTAGGATTGAGATATGAATACTTATTGAAAAGTTCGATAGAGACTCAATAAAAAAAAAAAAACCATGTTGGGATTTCCAAAAATTTTGTATATTTAAAAAAAAATATTATTATTGGGAATTCTTGTGTTATCAAAATAAACAAAACATATTTTTATAATTTAGGGGGGGGGGGGGGGGATTTCCTTATTTCCCCCACCCTGAATCCACGCCTACATCCATAATACTTTTGCATAAAGTTTCGTACAGACGGTGGTCAGATTTAACAATATTGTCATTAAAATATGATATAGCCTGCACTAAAATTATAGATCTATTGGGATCACAATTCCTAGGTTATAGGGCATCGTAAGGAAAATTATCACAAATAGCTCTTACATGAATGAATATCAAAAATACTTTTACAATATTTTATTACCAAAAGATAAGATATATTGGGATTTTTTATTTATATATTATAAAGTAAAATAACACAGGCCAACACTCAATTTGCTTCTTTGAATTTATCAACTGATTCTAGTTAATTTGGGTGCGCTGAATTCAAAACTGTAATCAGTTAGTCTCTATCAGCTCTAGTTTTCATGATATAACTTTTTATACCCTCCACTTATGACCTCCAATTACACCAATTACCCAAATTTTTTTTTTTTTTTTATCAAAATTTTTTATTTACTGTTATAGTTATTGCCAAAAAAAAAAAGCTCCCAAATTTTTTTAAGTATTTAGAAAGCAAAACTTTTCCATAGGAATTTAAAAAAATAAAAAGAAGTAAAACTGTTTCATACAGATTTATTAAAATAAAAAAAAATACTTAAACAAATTTGGGAGTTTTTTTTTTTTGGCAATAACTATAACAGTAAATAAAAAATTTTGATAAAAAAAAAAATTTTTGGAAAAAAATTTGGGTAATTGGTGTAATTGGAGGTCATAAGTGGAGGGTATAAAAAGTTATATCATGAAAACTAGAGCTGATAGAGACAAACTGATTACAGTTTTGAATTCAGCGCACCCAAATTAACTAGAATCAGTTGATAAATTCAAAGAAGCAAAAATCTTTTTTAATTTTGTCGGGATGGTAATTAAACCAAATGATAATTACAAGATCAATAAATACGTGTTTAACACTAGTAGGTCTTATTTGGGCCACACTATAGCATTTTAAAGCACTAGCATGCGGTTGCTTGTTGACGAATTCTTTATAAAAAAATATAAATAGTTTACAAAAACTTTGAATACTTTGTGTTAGTTTTTAGATCTTAATGAGTATGTTTTAATCAGAGTCAAATCTGACACAATAGACAGACAGTAAGTATCCCATAACGGTTTTTAGGTCTAAAGCTGGTTATTGGAGCCTTCATGGGGATTAAATGTTAATGATGAGACGCATAGAGTCATTGTAACCAAAAATTTATTACCCCCGTTGACTAGAAATGACGGCACAAAAGCCATATAATGCTTAGATTTTTTTAACATACGAAAACAGTCACCCCTATCGTAAATAACAAGTGGAACACTTGTTCCAAAGTGTTAGATTGAGTCGTGACGGTCCACCCATCTTGTATCGCATAATGTAGAGAGTTTGACTCCCAAATACTTTGCTAAAACTGTGTTTCGCTTGGGATGATTATATTTAAAAAATTTTGTCGTTTCTTTAAAAAATGATACAACTTTTTGTATTAATGGCACTTTATTGCTTTTAGAAATTGAGTTGCTTGATTTATGGGAATAGCAAGGCGTTTGTTACGCATTTGTCACGTTTTCCAGAGTTTTTTAACAGCTCCATTTTCTGCTGACATCAGAGGATACCCATCTGTTCCATCTCCTTCACAATTTTTTTAGGTCAAGACCAAAATATGTCAAAGCTTTAAGAACTATTGATGGGTGCCATGTCATAACGTCCACTGTCATAGTGTCCATGGACAAGTACCATAAAGGATTTTCTCCTTTATGGTATTACAAGTACCGGTTTCGCTAAGTAAAGCTTCTAAAATCTGCCTTGTTTCCGAACGAAGGCCGACTACGCAGAGAAGCTTTAGTTAGCGAAGCCGGTTTTTGTTATACCATAGAGGAGGAAATCCTTGCGCCCGGCCGAAGGCCGACTATGCAGTGAAGCTTTAGTTAGCGAAGCCGGTTTTTGTTATACCATAGAAGAGAAAATCCATGCTCCCGGCCAAAGGCCGGCTATACAGAGAAGCTTTAGTTAGCGAAGACGGTGTTTGTTATACCATAGAGGAGAAAATCCTTTATGGTACTTGTCCATGGACACTATAACACTGGACGTTATGACATGCCACCTATTGATGATAGTGCCTTCGCATCAATTGACACATCAACGTCATCAATATCATTTGAAGCCTATTCAAATGCGTTTACAATCAAGCCAATAAATTCTTCCCTAAAAGCTTTTTGTTGTATGTTGAAATATCTTTAAGATAAGGAAATCTGGCTTTTCTCCGACAAACACGTGATTTCGTCAAAATTTATCAAATAGAATTTTGATTCATATAACACATACATACATAAATATTGCATTTACTAAGACTTATTAATAATTCAACCGCATGCATTATCAAGTCAAACGTTTAGTCTTTGTATATAGATGGCACCTGCTGGGATTTAATGTAGAATATTTAGTATTTGAATTCGGTAAACTAGATGTTTCATTGGAAATATCTAATAAATAACTATTAGGATTAAGATTTGGATATTTATTGAAAATTTCGTTAGAGATTTAATAAAAAAAAATTGTGTACATATAAAAAAAATATTATTATTGGGAATTCTTGTATTGTAGAAATGGTTTTATTTAAAACGAAGCAGGTATACCTATAGTTTATCACATCTATAGACGAGCTAACATAAAATCAATTACAAGTAAACAATTAACAACGGAAAACAGTAGATTTGATACTAGCTTATACGTAACAGATAAAAACAAATCAAACTTATATAATAAAAAATATTGGTGGCTCACCGAATAAGTGTTTTTCTTTATTTTTAACCTAGGACCTTATCTTTTATTTTATAAAATATTGTTGTGAGATTTTAAGCAGCGCAAACAATTAAATTTAAAAAAAAAATGCGACCACTCTAATATACACTGATAGAAAAGGCGCCATAACGCTGATGTATTTTGACATCAGTACTATGAAAAGTGTCTTCGTTTTTGATCCCATATCACTTTTCATCATGGTGACGTCGAAAGTGGCCAAAGTGTCATCAGGGTCAAAATGAAATTATGTCATCAATGGGATGATACATCGGCATAACAGAAATGACGAACATGTCCTCAGTGAGATGACGCAGTTACATCGGAGAAAGGACACATTAACATCAATTTAAAGACAGTTTTTCATTAAGTCAAAGTCATTGGAAATGACTTAAGTCAAAGTGAGAGAATATTATTATTGACTTACCCGTTACATATGTTTGTTTCACGTTTGTTGAATTACGACCTTTGTTTACAGCAGAACTCTCAATAATAAGACACCAGCACCATGCCCCATATTGTTTTCGTAATCATTCTACTTTAAAAATTTGATGTATTTCAATAAATAATTTTAAAAAAAAATAGAATAAAGGAATTTTTGGTTCTTATAATATATTGTAATCATGAAAATAATGTTAATAATATACAAAATGTGGCATCGAATAGATGGCACTATAGCCATAAAATAGACGTAAAAGACGTAAAAAATGACAAAATGGTACGAAGACGTTAGTCATTGGAGTGATGTATTTTTTTTTGCATCATTGATGCCATTTGAAGTAACATTGATGTCACAACTCTGATATTAGGGCATCATCAATATGAAGATGCATTTTTCTATCAATGTAGATATATACAAATATCAATCTTAATTGCGAATTCGGTAAGTGCTTAAATGTTCTAAGGACAAAGTGATTAAAAATAGAGCCACCTTGTCCGTTCCTTGTATTGAGCTTGTCAACAGGCTAAACGTAAAATGGCAAAAGAACTGCTGGGTTTTAGCGATTATTAACTGAGATGAATTGGTTGAAGAGTCTGCCTTACCTGTCCGCCTTCTCACTTTGGCTGCAGTCAGACTAATATCTGAACCACATCACCAGAAGATACTTTTTATAACACGGAAGTAGTAAGCTGCTTAGGAAATGCAGAACAAACGAATCGCTTCTTGTAGTCCCCAAGTGGATAACAGACATATATGTAGCTTTCCGCACAAGTGCGCCTCTGTAAAAGACCCTTTCACTTATTCATACTTATGCGAACCTAATTGCCTTTTTATTTAACGAATCTTAAAAGTAGGCCAAAAAGTAACATCCCAATAAAAAAATTTATCATTTTGCGAAGCACTGATGGAACATTTAAAAAAATAAGCGCACAATTATGCGCTACGCAATAAGACATACAGAGATGCAGTAAAGAAAGTGAACGAACTCTTGGCAACTTTTATAAAAAAAAATAAAATTTCATGTGCTACGGCATTCCCTTACTACGAAGCAGGTTTGTAAGGGAGAATACTAAAAAAATAACATTCGGTGTGTAAGGCTGATCGTTACATCCAACAATTTTTATATGCGCTGAATAGTGCGCTTCATGTGTCAAAAAACGTATTGCTTCAAAGTGGGAACTCGCCATATAAAAGTCATGCCTTCCGTTAGTGCAATGGTAAGGGAAACGTTTTTGTTTCTCCCTTACAAACCTGCTTCGTTGGGAGCTCAATTTTTTATTGGGATTTAACCGATTTATTAGACATTTCCTGGAAAACGGGACAACGTTGTCAAATATTCCACTCTAATATACATATCTAACTGCGTTTTTACCAAAAATCAAAATTTGCCTCTTTAGGGTTAATGGTGAAATTCAATTAATCAATTTTATACATAATTGGCATGATTGCAATAAAGTGATTGTGAATTCGTTTTTTGTTTCCAATTTAGATTTTGTCATTAGATATGAACAGCAAAACACTTGCGCTTTCATTAATTAAACGGTTGGTACAGTAAAACACAGTAATAACCAAATCGAAGTGTTCAAGATTTTTCTTCGTTACAAGCGTAGGAAATCCCTGTTTAAAATATATCAATACACACAAAACTATTTTTTTGTCCGAATAAAAACGGTTTCGCTATCTACTATTTTAATTCTAATGTCCGTTGTTGCCGTGTTCTACTGCATTAGGCGTTATTTTTCTTTGTTAGACAACAATAATGTCAGTACAAAAGTGTGTAAACACACGTTACACACAATAAAGACCACAAGCGGCAACATAATACAATGCCAACAACAGCAACAACAAAAACAAACAACAGCAACAAATTATTGTTGGCAATGTCAGTGGCAACCAATAACGCGCGTAAACACATTAAGATTTATTTAAACCAAAATCTGGTTATGAACAAACCATTAAGAGAATGTTTGTGTGTTTGAAAGTGACAATCGCACTTTGTTGTTTTTGTTGTTGGTACTGGGTGGCGTTAAATGTTGCTGCTGTTGTTGTCACTAATATTTATTTACAAAACAATGTTGTTAGTATATCGTATTGTTTTTTTTACAGTTTAAAATTTTTTTTTTTCACATACAAAACATGCCAATTTATAATTAAAGAAAAATAAAAAAAAGAAAATAGAAAAACTCAAACAAATGATTTTAAAACATTTCTGTTAAGTTCAATTGCATAAAAACAATAAATTTGCTTTTATTTACTGAATGTCTGTTTGTCGGCCGGTCGGTTTTTGTTTATTTGTTTGCAGCATTTAATGAAAGTTGTTTGAGACGCAATGCGACACTGCGTGTCTCAAACAGATTTATGTTTTTAAAACCATTTTAAAAATTTGTAGTAAATATCCAAACATAGTTGCAGTTTCAATTTCATTTTGTATGGAAGTATTTGTTTGTTTGCTGTTACTTCAGCTGCTGCTATTGATGCTGCTGGTGTTTGCGGTGAAACTTGGTTGCTGCAAAAAGGAAAGTATTTAAAAGGAATATGAGCAACAAAAGAGTGACAAACTTGTATTTAATTGATTTCAATGGAAATTATTGATGTCAAGGTTAACCAAAATCGGATGTCAGTTATGATATTTTATTAAGCCACTGCTGCATTTCTTACTTTCAATAATAAATGTAACATTTTTGTCTTTAAACATACAATAGAAAGTTTTGAGGCAACAGTCGATATCTATTATTCAAATCTTATATAAAATTTTATTATAAAAATCCAAAATAGTAGAGTCAATACAGAAAATATTGGTTAATTGAGGTCTGCTATTCATCCGGTGTAGCAGTTGACTAGATTTTAAATCCTGATTTGAAATTTTGTCAGATTTGAAATGAAGCACGTGCTTTAAACTTGCAAGTTAAAATTGCTAATAATTTCAATTTGATGGCAAAAAGAGGTGTTAATTAGCTTCCTGCATTTTAAGCATTCATGGCCTATACAATTGCAAGATACCGAAAGTCAAATAACTTGACAATAGAAAAATTCACCTGGATTTAAAAAAAAACTGCACAATTTGAAAATGCATTTAACTATAAGAAAATGTAAGATTTTATTTAAGATTTAAAAGAAAAAAAATTAAAAGCAAGGAAACGTTACACTACAAATAAAGTCGTATATCATACTAGCTGACCCGACAGACGTTGTCCTGTCCAAATTAGGAAAAATGTTTGCGTTCGATTTTTAAAATCCGTTAAAAAGATACGAACATTTGAAAGAAAAATTAGTCAAATCGATGGAGCCGTTATCTGGTTTTAGGTAAATCGAAAAAAGTGGGCGTTTAAGTGGGCGGGGCAAAATGTTCTTTCCGTAAAAACCTAAGATGGACCATGGCGATGATTTTATAGAAAAAATCGTCCAAATCGGTCAAGCCGTTCTCAAGTTATGCGCTTAATGGAAAATGTGGGCGTAAAAGTAGGCGTGGTAAATTTTTCTTTCGATGAAAACTAAAAATGGATTAATACGAAGAATTGAAAGAAAAATTTGTCATATCGATGGAGCCGTTTTCTGATTTTAGGTAATTCGAAAAAAGTGGGCGTAAAAGTGGGCGGGGCAAAATTTTCTTTCCGTAGAACCCTAAGTTGGACCGTGGCGATGATTTTATAGAAAAAATCGTCCAAATAAGTCAAGCCGTTCTCAAGTTATGCGCTTAATAGAAAAAGTGGGCGTAAAAGTAGGCGTGGTAAATTTTCCTTTCGATGAAAACTTAAAATGGATTAATACGAACATTTGAAAGAAAAATTTGTCAAATTGATGGAGAAGTTTTCTGATTTTAGGTAATTCGAAAAAGTGGGCGTAAAAGTGGGCGGGGCAAAATTTTCTTTTCGTATAAATCTAAGTTGGACCATGGTGATCATTTTAAGGAAAAAATCGTCCAAATTATATAGATGTCGTTGGTGGTGCAATATGAAAATTGGACTTTGCCACGCCCCTCCGCCCGCAGACCGAAGATCAAAAAGTAGACTTCACAGTGTCACTCGCCTGAATATTCTGAGGCCCAGCCGTTTTGGAGTCCATAAGTTACATACATACATACACACATCTTATTTTATATATATAAAAGAAGATAAAAGATGCAAAATTATTATCAGAGCGAATTCACTGCAAGTATTGTTGAAGTATTGCTGCCACCGTATATATAAATTCGACTTGGTTTATATTAATTTAAATCAAATAAAAAGTACATAAACAGCCATGTTATGGATCTTGTGAAATTGAAATCAATGGAGATTTTCAGTAAAATGTTTGTTTAAATTAACGTCGTTTTTTTATTTTTTATTTTAAGATAAGTTCTAATGAAGATAAGTTGCACTCATAGAAGTACATAAAACAAAATTATTTAATGAACTTTAAACACTGGATCGTTTTTAAAGCTTGTTCGATTTTGATTTCAATCGAATTCGATTTCTTGAACATGGCTGATAACGTTTTGTTTAGCCACATTTATATTTATTTTTGTATTCTTATTCGAAGAATTTAACAACTCTATAACTTTAGTTGTAAGCAAAAATTTTTGAAACATTTTAAAACTTTCAAGCTAATTATTGTCACATTTAACTATAACATGTTTTGAGGTAACCATAATATGGTTGAGGCCTTTTGATGGAGGATTAAATTAACCAAAATATGGCTATCGATAATAACATGGTTAAATCCGACATAATATGTTTGAAATTTTCTTTAAAAAAAAGTTTTGTTGGAGGGCTATAACGTTATTTTTGGCATAGTACCACAAAGTGGCCAAAAAAGCCCTAGTGACCATATTTAAACATGTTTTTTCTTGGCGTGCATATTAACTTACAGTGCACGAGGAGTATTTGGCTCCAAAAGCTGGCCAAAATCATTAAACGGCCCTAGTGGTATACCTTGAACGCACGTGCCTAGATTCTTCCTCATCGTGGTAGTTAATTCCCAAGCAACATCTGCAATTTAGATGACTACAAAATCATGGCAATAGGTGATACTTGCCTACACAGAAAAAATTATTGCCGAATTATTTTGAAACAAAAGCTTGTTTGAAAATTTTTTTCATTTCTACAAATTTTTTACTGGTTCAATTAATATTTTTGTTTGATTTTTATTTAACCAACAAAAATGTGGACAACTATTCAAAAATATAATGTACGCGTTATTGGTTTCAAGTTTTCATAATTTTGTATGAAATATTTAACGCTCCTTAATGCTGTCGTTTTTTGCATTTTTTTATTGGATCGTAAGCAACACTTCTTTATGTGAAATATAAGAACTACAACAAAAAACACATGCAGTCCATTTTTGGACGCTTTAAAAAAGTACAACAATAAGAAAGATGATAAAATAGCGTGACGAGGTTTGTAGTAAAAAAACAACAAAAACAATAGCGGGTAAAAAAACGTTTCACTCTTTTTAAACAACAAAAACATTATAAGAAACAAAATACATTTTTGGTTGGTTTCAAAGTTGGTTAAAAAAAAAACAAAAACACGTATTCAATTTTTTCAAACTGTTTACTTAAATACATCAAATACAAAAATAGAATGATGACGAAAAACATATCGAGTCGGTTTGCCGCCATTTTGGTTACATTTCTTCTTCTTTACCCTGCAAATAAAATTGGACCACCTAATCCATTTTGATAAAATGGACTACTCCATGGACTGGTCCGATGTAATGCAACCATGGACCATGTCATTGTTAAAAAGTGTTTGTAGTGAGACGACATGTCTTCGTTTTAAAACGACATGCTTTCGTTTTTAAACGACTTCAAAACTAATCCTCTTGAGTATACCATGGAGTAGTTTTAAAACCACTCCTAAGTGGTCCAAAGGTGGGCTATATGGTCCTCTCCTAGGAAAACATAATGTTAAATAGACCATGTTTTTCCATACGTTTGGGTTACTTTTGGACTAGTCCTGGTCCCTTGTGGGCTACTCTTTACACGCGTGTTTGGGCTGGTCCTATTATTTGCAGGGTAGGATGCAGCAACAGTGACTGATGGAGAAAAACATTGTGTGTATAAATAAATAAGAATACCTTCAAAAATTATTCCAACAAAAAAATGTGTCTCAAAGCCCAGCCGGCCGCTCTGCTCTGCTTCATCTTTTCCAAAAGTGCTTGCTTGTGCAAAAACTTTTTTTTTTTTTGATTTAGCAAAATTATTTGTTTGAAATTTATATGAATTTCAGTTAACTTTTTGTTTGATTCAGTTAAATTATTTGTTTGAAAAAATCGTTGTTTTTTTCAATAAACAAAATGCAAAAAAATTGTTTGAATATGCGAATTTGTTTATAAAACCGATTTCACACAAAAATTGTTTGATTCTACAAATTTTTTGTTTGAATTGGAAAAATTATTTTTTCTGTTTAGGATGAGGCGATACATCCAAAAGCAGTGCTATTGCAGTTTTTTGATTTCGATATCTCGCGATATTCAGTAGTCGTTGTAATCTGGTGCCACGGGAGTCAGATAGCCTCCGGTGGTAGAGTTGGCAAACAATCGATAGTAATATCGATACTTATATTTTAATATTTGTTTTTTTTTCTGAGCATTTTCTGGTAACTCCAGAAAATTTATCATTAATTACGTTTTTGCTGTGAGTTCGAAAACATTTTTTTGGGCGACCAATAGTTCCCGATTTATTATCCCCTAAATTTTAGATATATTACTCATTATACATATCGTTAATAATATAATTTGAACTATCGAGAAAATAATGGTTTCATGGAATAGTTTAAGGAATTACCTCTCAAAGAAATGATATAAGGAAAAAAAATTAAAATATATTTTATTAAAACTCGAATTCATATCGAGCCCTAACAGCGAAAATAACGTAAGCGACATGATTTTCAATTTTCGTTTTTTTTTTTAATAAATGACTTTATTGGCAACACTTGCATCATCTCCTAAAATATTATGGTCACATAATGTACCGTTACGATTTTATAGCAAAAACAATTTTAGTGTAAGCGACAAATTTCATAAAAAATTAATATGAAATAAAACAAAAAAGCTCTCTCCAGTAAAATTTGATTTTTGGCGCTTACATTATTTTCGCTGTTAGGGGTCGATATAATTAAACATATTTTCTGGCATTTTTATTTTAAAAGTTTACTTATTAACATAAAAATGAAAACCAGATATTTTTCTTTTATTAAAAACGCAGGTATTGTCAAATTCCATTTTGAACATTGTATTTTATTTCATGGTGAAATAATTAGAAGGTGGCAGCACTAAGGAATCTATTATTTTTTGCTCCATCCATGGTGAACTTCCTTAACATGGGGTCTTCACCTGACAATTTTTTGTCATATAAAAAAAACTTTAAAATTTTTGTCAGCGTTTTTTTTATATGAAGTTTGACGTTTGGTATGACAAAAAATTGTCAGGTGAAGACCCTATGTAATGTCAAAATTATTTGTTTATTATTAGGGCAATTCTCTATCGGCCACATTTACCCCTTCGACACTTTATGTTACAGTTATTATAGCTTTCTTTATAAGTTTGTAGTCTGGTGAAATATTAAGAAGTTCATTTATAAGACGTTATGAGGTACAATTTGGTTCCAATTCCATTTCATAATAACAATAAGACTTTAAATGATGTTTAAAAATGTCCTCTTATCTTCGGGCTTCCAAAACCTGTTTTTGATTTCTGCTATTATAGGAATCAATTAAAACATCAAAAAGGGTTGGATTATTTTCTTGTGGTAAAAACTATGTATGTTACACGTTGTGCTGGAATTGTTACAACGGTGTCTGATATGTGGCCAATAGTAGTTGTTAAAGGTTCCACTCATTTTGGTCAGACGGTAGGAATTAGTTTCTAAAGGGTCGTCACTTTTCCAATGATTAGGACAAAAAATTTGCTGCACTTGCTATTTTCATTAAGGATTCAAATTCAGACCTTTTTCATTATGTTCATTACTGTCTTTTTGTGTAGAAGGGTTATTTTGCTATCTATTGCTAACTATCGAATTTTTTGCATACGATAGACACTGACGTATCGTATGAAAACTCGATAAATGTAATGTCGATGATTAGAATGAATGTCGATGTAGAAATGTAATGTCGGTGATTAGAACCCAGGTTTTTGTTTGTTTAAATCAGAATGATTTTTTTACAGGAAATTTTACACTGTGTCTGCCTTTAGCAAAATTGTTAAGTTTATTTTTTCATGCTTGCTATATCGTTTCCATTCTCAATTTCTCCTTTTTGACTTTCTCTATAAAAAGCCCATTTTTTTAAAGCTGGAAATTTAATTTTTTTTTTTCAAAATTTTTAAAATATTTTTGTTTTTTCTTTTAGTTAATTTTTGTTACTATTTGTTTAACTGACTTTTATTTTGATAACAATATTTTGGTGTGGTGAAAATCCATATTTTTGACATAATGACTATTTTACACAAACAAATTTAATCTGAGTTCATACGGCTCATGTCTTATTGACAAGATTCTTCTTTTTTCTTCTTTGAACATGAATTGGCGTTCAAATGATTCGTGTCATGTTGACGTCATGTTTTTTATTTTGTTTTATTTGATATTGAAAACAAAAACAAAATTAAACAACGAATAAGAAAGCAAAACGTAAAGACAGTACATTCCCCTCGTCCCTCTCGCCTATAAAGTAGCAATCTTGTCAATAAGACATGAGCCGTATGAACTCAGACTTTCCTGTTTTTGTTGTATTGTTGTACAACAACTGCTGCCACCTTCTAGTAATTTCACCATGTTTTATTTGATTGCTTTAAAAATTATACAAAGATTCAACATATGACCGCAAGTATCGAAAGTTGTGACTATCGATAGTGTTCCAGCTCTAGCCAAACTCCCTATTTTTATTCGATAAATACACGAAAATTTATTGTTGGGGGATAAGCTAGTTCCCATGCGCATTTCACTGGTTGCTTAGGCCAGTCAGTGTTCAAAAATAAAATTATATATAAAAAAAAAACAAACTTCTAAAATTAGTTTTGTTTTAAATGAAATTTTCTATGCGAACGTTATCGTTCGAAATCGTTAAACGTAAAACAATGTGTTCGGTACGGCTCATTTATGTTCGTCGCCTTTGGCTGGTAAAAAAACGAAACATTTCTTACAAAAACAAACTACACATACGAAAAAAAAACAAAGAGCCAGCAAAATAATTTTACACAAACAAAACATAGACACAATACACACACAAGCTGTTCGTGCTGCGGTCGTTGCTAAAATTTTTTGTTTGTTCATTTCTTTATCAATGCAAAAAGGAATCATTATAGAACATTGAAATATACTGTTTGTGTACAGTTCCACTACAATTGTTCGGTTTTTTTAAAAAGAACAGAACACTATATAATGTTCGGCTCTTTCTTGAAAAAAGTTACTACCGGTGTTAAGGGTTGTGTTCGTTTACACAATCACTTAAAAAATAGATATCGTGCTTGGGTGTATGAGCCGAACGCTTAATAATGTACTGTTTATTTTTGAACACTGAGGCCAGATCATCAGGAAACGTTTTCACAAAGACTTTGGAAAAGCTAAAGTTATTATACAAATTAAACTATGAAGCTAATAAGAATTTCAAACACTCTAGTCTTATTTGCAACGATATCAAAGCTTAGACAAACACCAACAATAAACAGTAAGTTTATCCTTTCTTACATTCCCGACTATAATTGGTTGGATTTTCCCAACTCGAACTGTTGTTGTTAGTGGTTAAAGAAGAAACAAAATTAAAAAGAGTTTGCTTTATTTTATTGTTTTAACAAGAAAATTAAAATAAAGCAATTTCCCAGTTTAGTTTTTTTTTAATTTTGTCGTCTATTTCTTAAAATTAGTTTTTGCTCTTTTGGCCACCTTTTTGGGTCAAATACACCTCTGTGTGGTAATTGAAAATACCAATGCTTTTTGTTGTTCTCTTAAAATGTGTTAAATACTCTTGTGACCTACTCTCGAACTTGATTTAAAATAAAAATAAAAGCCTATTAAGGATAATAAGCGATTAGTAACACACATAAGTGGTGTTAAAAATGGCAACATTATATTTGTTTTAATATCCGTGACGTACATACTTACGAAAGCCGCCCAAAACAAATACCTAAACAGCAACTTTTACAGGGTGGACTAAAACTTACCATAGAGTTTAAACGTTTAATAACTTTTATCAATAGTGTTGCAGAATCAGCGGTTTATGGTCAAATTCAGCGATTTACCGCTTTTTATTTTTAGGTTTCTCATAAACAAGAAGTTGGCAACATTCAATAAAATTAACAGAACAGAGATGGCTAAGTTGTTTCAATTGTAATATTTTGTTGATACTTTTTAAACTAAGATTTATAATACCTTTTTGTGGTGTTTTTTAGAACATAAATTAAATTAATTTCAACTAAAATAATCTTTTAGTACAATTAGGTACAATTTTTAAAGGTTGGTGGTACAATTTTAAAAATTCTCAACGCCATCCCTGAAACAAAACCATAACAAGAGAAACAAGTTAGAGTGCTATATTCGGCTGTGCCGAATCTTTGATACCCTCCACCGACAGTTCGAATGTTTAAGGAGTAATATCTGTATGATGTTATTATTATCTTAAACTGTGACGATTTGTTATTAATTATGGTTTTAGGCGACAAAACTGTTTTCCGGTAGTAGGGTTTATATGGGGCCTAGGGTAAATTATGGACCGATCATCACGAAATTTCACAGCGTCATTTTTAGTCCTTTAAAACTGTGACGTACCAATTTCTGTTATGCTAGCATTATTAATTATGGTGTTAGGTGTACTAAAATGTTTTCCGAGAGTAGGGTTTCTATGGGCCCTAGGGTAAATTATGTACCGATCTTCACGAAATTTTCCAGTATCATTTGCAGTCGTACAAAACTGTGACGAGCCAAAATTTGTTATGATTGCATTATTTTTTACGGTTTTAGGCGTACTAAACTGTTTTCCGGGAGTAGGGTTTCTATGGGCCCTAGGGTATATTATGTACCGATCTTCACGAAATTTCCCAGTATCATTTGTAGTCCTACAAAACTGTGACGAGCCAAAATTTGTTATGATTGCATTATTTTTTACGGTTTTAGGCGTACTAAACTGTTTTCCGGGAGTAGGGTTTCTATGGGGCCTAAGGTAAATTATGTACCGATCTTCACGAAATTTCACAGTGTCATTTATAGTCCTATAAAACTGTGACGTACCAAATTTTGTTACGCTAGCGTTATTTTTTACGATTTTAGGCGTACTAAACTGTTTTCCGGGAGTATTGTTTATATGGGGCTTAGGGTAAATTATGGCGGGATCATCACGAAATTTAACAGCGTGATTTCCAGTCAACTAAAACAAATTTTTGCAAAATCTTATCTCATTCCGTGCCTTGTTCCAGCATTTATGTTATTTTTTGTAACAAAATTATCAATTTTTTTAGGTGGTGGTTCCACATTTTGATTCATAGCTCTGGTCCTACTGAACCGATTTTGCTGGATTTCAATCCCAAACTGCTTAGGATAACTACAAGCAATTTGGCACCAAGTTTGTTCATTTCTTTTGAGTTGTTCGAAAGTGAGCGTGTTTTCAACAGACGGACAGACAGACGGACATGGCTAAATCGACTTAGAATTACTCAAGGACCCAGAATATATATACTTTATGGGGTCTGAGATGAATAATAAAAAAGTTTCATACGGAATGACAAACTTAATATACCCTCTTCACAACTAATTGTGGTGGAGGGTATAAAAAAACTAAAAGACTTTGTTAACATTTTTTATAGTTTGCTATTTCTAGCATTTACTGTTTCTTTCTATCAATTCTGTATCAATTAATGAATAAAAAATGTAGAATGACACATTGCATTCACACTATCACACTTTGTCATATTACTTGAGTTTTTGACATGTATTAATACAAAGTATAATAGTGTATTCTAGCCTTTACTAGATATGTTTCTTTGGGGATAATTTGAAGGAACGAGTATATGTGAACAAGCCTTGAACTCAAGGCAAACATTGTTACAGGAATTCGAGCGCTACAGCCACAAATTTTGAATGATGTTATGGAAAATGCTCTTAAACGGACCAATCAATGCGAACCGGTAAAGGGGGCTATTAAAATGGCAATACTTTCCATACTTAGTGTAACAAAAATTAAATTTTTTATATTTTAAAATCTGGAAAAAAAATACAAACGTAAAAATTATTAAATTTTTAAGCCCCTGTGCCACCTAGTACTTATAAATAAATATTTAAAGTAACAACCAGTTTTTAAGTTTATTTTGTACATAATTTTTTGGCATTTAATTACGTGGATCTTATGCAAGATTATATTTTTTACTATTTTTTTTTTTTTTTTTTTTTTGTCTTAAAAACGAACCAGTTTCAAACGAAAAAAAAATATTGTACGAAAAACAAACAACTTTGGTTGCACTTTTATTTTAAATATTTTTTAAAACGCATCATATTTTTGTATGTCCAAAGAGTTGTACACACAACAGCAGCTATTTTTCTTATTGCAAATGCTTAATATTTTAATTATGATATTTAAAGTATCGTTTTGTTGTAAAATGTTTTGAACATCATTAATCAGCTGTGAAAATATTCGAATTAAATTAATTATAAACATTTAATGCTTAAACTCTCTTTATTGAATTTAATGATGTTGGACGATGCAAAGCTCAAAAAACCATAATAATAATAAATGAAATGCTTAGCCATTGTAAATGGTTTGGAATAATAAATATTATTTTGTTTAAGTTTAAAATTTAATTTTGCAACAAATTTTAAGGTGTTAAATTCAATGTAAAACTGTTTAAGTTAATTCAAAGTTCAAAAGATTCCGAAAAAAAACCTTAAAACAATTTCGTTTATAATGTCGGCCTTTTTAATGAAAATGTTAACAAGATTTAAATTATTATATATAACCAGGGCAAGTTTAAGTGTACAAAAATATAATATACCCAAAAAGGACTTTAAAATATGCCTTCGAAAAAGTACAAACTAATAATTTTAAATAAGTTTTATATAAACAAATGTTTATTGCAAAATATAATCATATGTTTTTCGGCTCCGTAAAACAAGTCTCAGGTGCAATTAGTTTAAGTGCAATAAATCCCAATGAAATACATCTCAAAAGAAATTAAACAAGTCCCAAGCTTGAAAAAAGAAATAAATCCCAAAAAAAAAAAAAATAAATAAATAATTTTTAAATCAAAAATGAAACAAATCCCAACAGCAAATTAATGAAATAACTTCCAAAAACAGTCCAACGAAAAGGCTAAAAAAAAGAACTCCCAGACGAAATGAATATTAGTGGTATTAACACCGAACTTGTTAATTTTTTACTCTTTTTAAAACTTGGTTAGTCTGGTAACTAAATAAATAAAAAATCATTTAATTAACATACATACTTACTATCAATGTACACGAAAATTGCCATAACACAAATATTTTTTTAGAAATGTATCACAAATGACTTTTTTATTATATTTATTTAGAAACTGCAACAGCTGATTGTGAGTTACCAACTAACAACTATTTTATCAGGGGTGCCGTGCCGTTTATTTGTTAAATGTTAATCCGGTAGCGCGTTAAATATACAAAAACAAAATGCATGCAAGTAACGATTAACGACTAACAAACTAACAAGCTCGTGTGAAGACCACTATTATATCCAAAATTGGTTAAATTGCCCAAAAAATAATGAAAACTTTTATTTTCAATTTTCATCACACATAGCGAAAAACAACGTAACGTTAAAAAGTTGTCAACCAATAGTAATAAAATGATTACAAAGTATTATCAATATTTCGACAACATTTGTTCTCAAATTCTCAGCAAAATGTTGTCAAATTGGTACGAAAGATAAAAAAAAACGTACCATTGCTGTCAAATTGACAAAACCCTGTTGTCAAATAGGTATCGCACTTTCATTATTAATAGCGTATAGACAAACAACTTTTGTAGTTGCAGCAAGTATGAAGTGAAAATTTTTTTTAAGTGAAATAAAATTAGTGAGAAATAAAATTATAAAACCTGGAGAGTGTAAAAAAAAAACATTATAAATAGTGACGAAAGCATTATTTTCCTTGGATACGATGGAGATTTTCTTCTTGAAAAAAAAAAATGAGTGATGTTCAAACAATGCAAGTGCAAAAGATTTATGAAGATGAAGATGACAAGCAATTGAAAAAATTTATATTAAATCTACTTTTTGACAATTAAGTACCTGTATTTTTTAATTTTTATTGTACATGTAAGCAATCAGTGAAATGCTCATAGAAACTAGCTTTCAGTGTATTTATCAAAAATAAAAATTTAGCACGTCATAGAGAAATCTTATTAATATTAAAAAGTTGAATTTTTAAAATTTTTATTTTAAAAATGTGAAATAAATTAATAAAATTGCATCATATATTTGTATAGCTTGGGTTTAGAATGGGCTATTAATGAATACACTGAGAACAATGTGTTATCGAAATGACAACCAAATGTTGTCAATATACCAACGTAGTGTTGATAATATATTAACATTTTGTTGTCAGAATGACACCAAATGGTGACAAACTGACAACGAGGTTGTTAAAAAATATTGATACCATCTGTTATCAAATTGAATACAAACATAGTTGCTAACTTTTGAGAATGGATGGTGTCAATTTTGGTTTTTTTTTATACCGGATTTTCCCTCTATGTACTTATTTGCGTTGGGTTCATAAGCCCGAAATTCGAAAATCCGAATTTCAAAATCTCAAATTTTGAAATCCATAATCGCAAATTAAACTTTTCTGCGTAGACGGCCTACGGCCGGGCCCAAGAATTACCTTTAAATAAGCCTCAGCTCGTTTTTCCTGAAGACCATGGAGAAATTCTTAGACAAATTCAATCGGGATGAATATCTGTCAGAACCTCCGATACATCGCTTCCAGTTTGCATATCAGTCGAGTAAGTCACATTTTCAGCATGATTTGGAAAGCGCTGGATGACAATGCAAAAATCTCTGTTCATAGACCTTTAGGGAGCCTTTGACAACACTTCCTACGAAGCATTTACCTTTGCTCTAACGAGGGCAGGTATTTCAGTTGTTACAAGAAACTATATGAGGGAAATGCTGGTATCCAGGGTGATCAAGTTGGATCTATGTCTATCTATCATCGAGGATAATGTAAGCAACCACAGTTTGTTGCTCTATCGCCTCTTCTGTGGACTTTGGTCATCGATGAGCTATTGGAGTTACTTAATAACTTTCGCTTTCGAACTTATGGCTATGCTGACGATCTTGTGATATGTGTGATGGGATTCGATAACTCAATTATTTCGGAAGGGATGAAGCAGACCATGAACTTGTGACCTAATTGATGCAGAAAAAGGGGGCTTAATATTAACTTTGCGAAAACTTCTCCGTACCAATCACGAGACGTAGAGTTCAGACACTTAAATAACCTTCCTAACGGTACGATTATTAAGTTCTCTAAGGGGAAATACCTGGGAATCGTTTTGGAGGGAACCCTACCGGTACGATTATTAAGTTCTCTAAGGGGAAATACCTGGGAATCGTTTTGGAGGGAACCCTTAACTGGAACGCTTGGTTCTCATATCATCAGAAGGGCAAAAAGGACAATATAAGCCTGCCAAAGACTCTTCGGGAAGACATGGAGGCTGAAGCCTAGAATTAGTTACTGATCAAATCTTGTGTGATACTCGATAAAGTTTATCACTTGATCTGCGTATCGATCACGGGCGCCATGAAGACCTATCTCACTCTGGCTTAAGAAGCTATCCTGCACATTCTTCCGTTACACATATCTGTAAAGGAGGAGACCAGCAGGTGTGGTAGCAGGATGCGCCGCATTGCTTAACACAAGGCAGGTGACGTTGTGGGTCACATGCGGATCCTCGAAATATTTAAGAATGTTCCATCTATTTTGGTAGGTAATTATAGGCTGCTTATTTTGGTATTGGATAGGTATTTAAATATCCTTATAGCTGATAGGGACAAATGGGAACACCAATCCTTTTGGCGCGGGCGTGCGGACCAGCTATGTTACACCAATGTTTCGAAACAGACGATTGGTAATACTGTGGCAGGCACTATGGGTCCGGTTTTCCAAAGGGGCTTGCCAATAGGCAAACAGCCAGCAATCTTTCATGTGAAGATCTACGCTATTCTTATATGTGCTGGGGAATGTCTGAGGAGGAAGAGAAAGGGCTCGATAGCCAGGCCGCTCTTAGAGAACTATCATCATTTAGATGTGAAGTCTAGGTTAGTAATAGAAACATAGGGAAACACAGGGGCGCTTGCCGTCCATATATAGGCCCTGAGCCTTTCTTCGGCGTTACTGCTGGTCTCATTAAGGGGACGATACCGACATGTTCCAAACGTGAATTCCTTCACACATATACGTTAATTTATAGGCAGGACAGGCTACTTTTGCTTGAGAAGGGGGAACGTATGCTAATTGTTGGCCTATTTACTGTCCACTGTGGTTTTAGATACTATCAGTTTCTAATGGGTAATATTAGTACCAAGATAGGCATATTTTGTGAGGTTGATGACGAAACGTCAAAATATCTGCTCTGTTGATGTCCCGCTATGGGGACATTCAGGCGGACATTTTTCGGGGGTCAAGTTATAAGCCCAACTGAAACTTATGATCTTTCACCAGGCAGGTACATAGCCTGAACCTGATATGGAGAGATACACAAGCTGCAAAAAAGATCCTGCGGTCCGTGGTGTGTATGGGCTTATACATTATCTACTAGGGCATACCTTAAGATTGTTAGTTCATATAGAGATAGTGTGTTAATTAACTTCTACGTTTGAAGACCAAAATTTCCAATAAAATCTTTGTTTTTCAATAAATATTTTATTCTTAATTATTGGAACTTTTTCTTTTACGCCTTCTTTGATGGATAAACTTTCATGTGAGAGCACACAAATCGGAACGGATGGTAATGCCTTACATTAGCACCTGCCATATGGACCAATCTTATAGTGGATCCTAATAAATAGAAGCTTAATTAATGAATTTACCGATTGCATAGTACACAGGTAGCAATTTAGAGTGTTCAATCCGCTAAAAATTATAATTTCGCCCTTATTTATTGGCTGGATTTATCTTACCTTCACTGCAATATTGAAATCCAGCAGTATCTATTGAATGGCAACAGCACAGTGCCCCTTTAGGCTAATTGGTAGTGAGCTAGTCTATCAGCGCAGACAAGCGTTAAGCTTCGCTGGATTAGCTTAGGGAATTAAAAAAAACCAGCAACTCCACTGGGCGAACTTTACCACAAAATCCGCCCTCTATGTTAAAGAATCCCTTCTCACGGTTTTGGGTATAAACTACAGCCACCACATGATCCCCGAAAGTATCCCTTTGTCAAACCTTTCGTTGTACCCTTTTTTGAGTTCGCACCTAAAAGCCTCACTCCCCCATCGGACGGAGCCAGACTTCGACTATAGATGCGAATGAAAAGGGAGAGGTATACGCCGAAAAACAGCAATTGTACCGTTTTCTGATAAATCTGACGTGATGGGACTAAACTGAGCTGCCCATACTTGGTCTCCGCATGCCAAAAAAAAACATAAGAATCAGTTTGAATGCTAAAAAAAAAACTTTTTCAATGTCGGCCTGTGATTTTTAAATCATTTATTTTGAATTTAGGGCAAATTTTTAAAAGGTTGCTCAATAACAAAACATCAATAATGGAATCGTGAGATGTTTAATCAACTAAAAGAAATCACATGCTGTTACTAATTTAATTACAAATTTATGAACTTCCAAACTTTGACCTGATACCTTTACAAATTTATGAATACACTTCAAATAGAAACGTAAACCTTAAAAAAAAACAATGTAGGGTATGGCAAGTGTTTGTTAAACAAAACCAAAAACACTTAAAATAGAAAAGTCTAAACTAAAAGCATCGTTAGTTAACCATTAAACACTTAAGTTATGCATTTAAGTTTTTATCAGACGGATGCTGATGAGTGGTTTGATGGTGGAGGTTTTAAGATATTGATACAAATTTTTACCGAAATAAAGAAAAAATAAGGAAGACAAAAAAAAAACAACTTGATGAATAGAGATGAATAATATGTTGGGTTTTAATTTCAACGGCTTTGACTGGCTGGCTGTGAATGACAGCCAGCAGCAGCCATATCATTAGCTTTAGTATCAAAAAAAAAAAAAAAATAAAGTGGGTCAATATCACGGTCATTCACGTACACAATTTCAACACAATCATTTATAATTGCCAACAGTGGTTTTTAAAGCACCTCTTTTATATCTCTTGGTAGTATTTACGTGCAAAAAAAGCGCAAAAAAACTTAAATATCTGTGTGTTTGATGTTGAAAATAAAACAAAAAAAAAAACAAAATGCTAAAAGTGTATACTAAAAATAATAAGAAAAGAAAAACCCATGTTAAATCATAATCATGGCTAAATAGTAATACATAATAATATTTTACAAAAACAAACAAAAGTTATTAAAAAAATAAGGTTTTTTTAAATAATTTTTGTTTGATTTTTTTACACAATGCATTCCAAGCTTCCAAGCCAAAGTAAGTAACCAACATCATCAACATTTCAAGCAATTTATTTACTCACTCACTCACTGAACCAGTCATAAAAGCCAACTTCATCTTCAGCATCATTAATGACCAGACATTTCGTACCATTTCCAAGCCATGTCAAGTCAACATTTAATGTTTTAGCTTTAAAAGCGTTAAAACTTAAAAAAAAATAAGCAAAAACTACATAAAAAAGTAAACAGCATTCGCAGCTTTATAATTATATTCGTAATTATCATTAAGAGACCTTTTTATTAAAACAATACCTTTTTTTAAGTAGTTTAAACAACGCGAATAAATACTCGTTCATACAACAAGAAGAAGGCACTTCTTTCTGTTAACTTGTTTCTTAACTTTGTTTTTTTATTGTTCATTGTCTAGTTTTTATTTAACCTTTTGTGCATCTTTTGTCTTTTTGTCTCTTAATTTTTTTGCCGGTTAAAATTTTTTAGTTTTGCATTTTATTTTTCTTTTTAGTTTTGTTATGACATCTTGTTCGGTTTGGTTTTTGTGATGTTTTTTGCAACGCTTTTGTATATTAAGGCGCTTTACAATCTCAAGAATAAATTAACTTTTTTTTTTATTTGTAATCTTAATGGAATTATAAATTTGTTTACCTTTTAATGCTTACACACTTATTTTTTTTGAAGATAGTGGGGGAAATTTTACTAAATGCAGTGAAGATAATTCAAGGTTAAGGCAGGAATGCTGCGATAATTTTAGAATATTATGAGAATGAGTAGGAAAGATTTACTTGGGTGCCTGCCTTGTTGGCTTTAACCACTTGGTGATAAGCCAACAGCCTCTGCTGGTCAACACACACAGTTCGAAATTTTGAGTGAACAATCGGGCAGAATTAAACACTCGCCGCTTGTTTAGAAGCTGGAGCTATTAAGCCTTCGCTGCACTTAAATAGTCGGCAGCATCTGCTGAAAAGCAACAGCACCCAGGAATTTCTTTCCACAGGGCGAACTTTATCACAAGTAATTGAAAATCAGCACTTAAGCATGCAATTTCGAAATTTACTGCCTGCAACTTTAGGACCAAGCCACGACCACAACGTGATCGTTGAATGGTTCTTAACCAATAGTCAGACTGGCCCCCGTAGTGCCAGATAGGATATCTGTTCAGCCGCGATCTCAAGAAATCTATCAATTATGAATTCTGCCGAATTGCAGATATGATTTCCCAGAGAATGTAGCACCAGAATGTGGAATATACCCCTGGGAAGAGAGTATGGATGACGATCCCACGACAATCGGCTCTGCACATCAGAATGACTCGGATTTTAACGCACAACGATTGTCAACTCAGCAACACCTGTCTCAACATTTTATGTTCTTCTGCTACAACAAAAACAGAAATAGATGACTGGAATATCGACTTCGCTAAGGCGAATTCAACTTCAGGTGGTGTCGAGCAAGAATCAGCAATGAATCGTTTTTTCGCTACTCATACTGACTCATGCAATTGTATGTATAAGTGCGTAGAAATCATTTAAACTAACCCTGAAGGAAACCTGGGTGCCAGCGTCTCCAAGTCACCAGTTTTGTCGACTATATTGGTGACATTGTCAACGAAGTGTCTACACTACATTACTTTTGCCACTATATTTGGCTTTAATACGAAAAAGACTTTATCAATAACAACTGAGAAGAACAATTCCTTTAAAAGTTGAAGAAATAATAAAAAAGAGTGTTATGATTTCGTATTCTTACGAAAAGTGTAGACTACTTTTACTGAAATGTACTAGCGATTTTCTGGTTCCAATGTCTACATATGTATGTTCCCAAAGGAACTACCTACTCAGTACCTAGTCAGTTGTACCAACGTCAGTAGTAGACACGCACATATTAAATGTCTATTGTAAATCACATTGCCTGGGGTATAATAAGTCACTAGTACTGGTGACTGTGTCAATAGTGAATCAGTACAGAATCACTAGGGACATTTCCTGCAGGGAAACTACTCTGATTCACTCATACTCACAAGAGAAATATTAATGAGTGCGACGTCGACACTATACGCATACTCATAAATGACCTCAGCTTGATTTACAATTTCAAGAAAATACTTACAATACTCACAATGATTCAAATCATTTAGCTCATCCATTTACCGTTTTAACACAACAGATAAAACCCACAACTTAATAATCAGCGCTGCCAGATAAATTTGCCGAAAAATCGTCCACTTCATTGGCTTTAATTGCCAAATCGTCACTTTGCTATTTCGGGGACAAATCTGGCAGCCTCGCATTTTGCTTCGCCTATACACATTGAGTTGAGTAGATTCTAAATCAAACACTGAAAATGTTGCTAAGTATGAGTACGATGAATAAAATGAAACTTTTGAGTGAATATGAGTTTGAATAACATTAGAATAATTATAAGTGCGTAAAATGCCCGCAATTTCTACAAATAGATATCTAGTCGTATTCGTACCTAACAGTTATCTTTACCTATCCGGTAACACTATTGTGGTAATTTCAACGTTAATTCTGCCTACGTGAATTTACTATCGAAAATCGATGGTGAAAAATACATTACAATTTAACCCGTAGGTTAGAAATACGTTTTAAAATTATGAAAACCATAGATACCTATACACAGCTAGATACATATTTGTAGAAATTACGGGCATAAGTACAAGAATTTATGAGTCATGATTTAGATCTACTCACTTTTTCACAACGCATTGCTGATCTCTGGTGTCAGGACTACAACAATCCATAAACAACAGAAACGACATAGGGCTTTTTGCATTGCATTGTTAGTACTTAAAGCTAGAAATGTCAATTATTCTTAGCAAAACACTAACAAATCAAAACAAATAAGCTCGAACTGTCAAAATCAGATGCCGTTTCGACAGCACCTGTAGTTAATACGCCTTGGACTTCGCCATATTAAACCGGTGGCCTGAAACCAGTGATTCTCAATTCTCATTTTCCTATACCCACTAGTAAAGGGCAAAAAAATCTTCTGCAGCGATGTCGACACATGTTCACTATCGGGCATGTTCTAAAAAACGAAATGAAGTGGATTTGAAATCGGACATTGTTAATAATTAAAACCAAAATCTCGTTCGATTTCAACCCCACTTCATTTCGATTTCTAAAACATGCCCGTATATGTGTATTTATATGCAAAGCGAGCGTGTTTTCAACCCTAGGATAGAAAGACGGGCATGGCAAAATCGATATCAATTTACACAAGGACCCAGTTCATATACCTTATGAGTTCTAAGATCAATCTTAAAAGAGTTTCACACGAAATTACAAACTAAGTATGCCATCATTCACAACTCGTGATAGAGGGTATACAAATATATTCTACAGATGCTGAACGGCTCTTGATTGACAAAAGACGGGTTCGAAGAGAGTGGCAATTGCACAGATCCCCTTAACTTTGGAAAAATATCTTAAGGAGCTTTATGCCAGTCCACAATCAAACTACTCATTATGACGTTTAAATAATAATCTTAAAAGACCGGTTATGTAGAGCTATGCTCCTGAGAGGATTAAAATATATATCTGAAACCCAATTAAGAAACATGAATGGTTGTTGGACAAGAAATGACATTGAAAAATTAAATCTGTTTGCTAAACATATGAAAAACGTATTTACCTCAAATATATCTCACGATATAGTAGTCGAGTTACTATCTGTTGCTGTTAGAGCAGCTATTCCCTTAAGATTTGTTATAAGAGAAATCGAAAAGGCTTTTTGTGTTTAACCCCCAAGAAAGCCCTTGGTATTGACAATATCAGTAAGAAAATGCTTTTGGTTCTTACTCACTTAGGAAAGAAAATTGTTCTTTTAAGTTTTAAATCTACTGTAAGTTCGAATTCAAGAGCGCCTAACGCCTACTTATGTCAACAAGAACCGTGATGGGGAAAATTTTAGTCCGGCACTGGCACGACAAAAAAACATAAGATAATAAGATTTTATTAATTATACTGTACTTGAACTAAACACTTTAAACAAGCTGGACACCCCACTGGTACAGCTAATTTGAGTGCTAGCGCTCGTGTTTTATTATGGCTTAATTGATGGCTGTTTGCTCGGCGGTACAGCTGATGGCGGTATATAACCAATATTAAGGGTCTGTACTAACGGTTCGAAGAAAGGAAAAAGAATTCGCGTTAGTTTCTATATAGAGGAACTGGATATGAAAGTTCCATTTTGGCTGCCGGATGGTTGTAGTGTCCTGCAGGCGGATATCTTTGCTATATGGCAGGCAGCTAACTGGCAAAGGTATAATCGTATATCGAAGAATGTATGACTATTTATCGAGGCATACATGAATATTTACTGATAGCAAAGCTGCCATTGCAGCTCCAGGGGTTGCTTATACGACCTCTAGGCTATCTGCAAAATGTGGGATGTCTTTAAATGAGATTGCGAAGCATTCGAAGGGAACTCTAAACTATATATCATTGCATATGGACTGCTGGGGTAACCAAATAGCATATTAGCTTGCCAAACGAGATAGTCCTCTGGATGACAGATTTGTAGATCAATTCGTTGGCTTTCCACTAGATCACTGTGAGTTTCTTATTTAGCTTGAGCATTATAGACTTGAGCAGTTGGGTGGACCCGTGAATCCACCTGCACTTTAGCCATGGCTTTCTTGGTGGTAACTGGGCACTGGCCGGTTGGGACTCATACGAATAAAATTGGTCTGGAATTTAATGACCACTGCAGAAATTTCTTGACGAGGAGGACGAAGAGGCCATGTTAAATTTCTTTTTCATTGTTCTGGAATAAATGAAATTCAGAGAAATCTGGGAAAACCAGTGTTTATCTGATTTGGTTGAAGTCTCTAGTCAAGTAGCTGCTCTGTATGATGAGCATTGGCGCAGGGTATCACAAAGGAACCAAGTAAGATGTCTTCAGAATGGCAGTCCAAGGAATCTAACCAAAGGCTGACCGATATTAAAACATTTTACACATCTTATTTAAAAAAAAAAAAACAAATACTAAAAGTTGAGAAAATCGCATAAAGTCAGGACATCGTAACCTATAATATATCACGGGAGAAATTAACAACTTACGATTTCATACATATTGTCTATAAATAGTTCTAACAAAGTTGAACTATCAGAATATTTACAAAAGTATTTCGATGAGTGTTATCTTAATGTGATCTAAGAAATAATCCAGTTTAAAAAAAATCGTAACAACCAATCTACATTTCTAAAAACGCATTTACTTTTACTTCATTTAAATTAATCTCTTTTAACGAAACACACGTTTGTATAAATTTCAAAAATGCAAAAAAAATTTGCGCAACAAACAAATTTACTTTCCATTCAAAACAAAATGCCTTTGAATTTAAAATAAAATAAATTACCCCCCAAAGCAGTGACATAACCAACAGTCATACGAATACGAATATCGAACTAAATAAAGTAGCCCTACTAATCTGAGTTTATTTAAACAATTGCTCTACTTTTCTTATGCAAAAAATAAAACTTGCTCTAAATATAAAAACTTTTTGAAAGGAACTTTTTTCTATTTACTAGCAAACTACTTTAATTTTACAATGAACTATTTCCTGATTTGAAAAGTGCATTTATATAAACAACAATAAGTGTCAATGCAAAATTGACTGACAACATCGCTTGATGAATGTTTAATGGGGATGTATGAGTGTGAATGCATTTAAAAAAAAAATGAACGCAAATACCCACCAATACCCTTAAACAATTTTAGTTATACAGTAGATAAAGGTTTTAACGAACTGTAAGAGAGTGAGAATTTAGTTTGTATTAAAAAGTATCAAAAAAAATAATTAGAAACGAGAAATTGTTCGCTATAAAAAAACTTCTACAAAAGAAATGTACTTTATAACGGTGTTCTACTGTATAAAAGTTTAATTGCTCATACAAGAAAAATGCTGTTCACCTTTTAACGCCAACGCTTTAAACACGCATACCAATAAAATCAACAACAACAATAACTGTTGAAGGAAATTTATAGTAAACAAACAGTAAAGTAACAACAACAATATATTAGAAACAGCAGCAACCACTACTGCGGCTGCAGCAGCAACTGCGCTAGAAATATCAACAAGATTAATATCCGTTCGTTTTTAAGAAACAACAACCGGCAAAATATTAATACCTGAAAGCATAATGGGTTCGATCTTTTGTTGAGGCATCAATCTGGGAAGGCGCGAATCAAATTGAGGAATTCGTATCAGGATTAAAATCTGGTGATGACAGATTAAGATCACGGTTCTCAAAGAAAATATAGAGTGGGCTCAAATGTTGTTATCTTAAAGATCTTAAGCCGACAACTTTGGTATTTGGGCATTTTTATAAGCGAAGTCTTAAGATATAAATAAATAAACCGTCATCTGACGATGCTGCAACTGGTCTCTTGTAGCAACAGCCTTGCGTCCCATACATTTTTTATTTTGATTTAGATTGCCTTAACTTTTGTTATACATATTGTAAGAATCTATTGCTCCATGGGTATAATTTGGAATGATATTCCATATTTGATATAACATCCTCTGGGGAAATTAGGTGCAACCATTACTGGGAATAAGACAGAGCTCAGAATTGACAGATCTCTTGAGATTGCGGCTGACCAGAGACCGTACCTGGTACCAGCTGACTATGGGTTGAGGACCCTTCGGTGATCACTTAGTGGAAGTTTTGACCTGCTGGAGGATCGACCTTAATGCAGCTGAGGTTAGAAAGCTGCATATCTCCTTAACGAGTGGCGACGGTATGATTCTGCACTTAAAATTACTTCCTGTGTTTGATAATTTCGCTGACATACAGGAGCAGTCGGTAAACTCATTGTTTGTCACCCAGTGGTTATGACCACCATAAAATTAGGTCTACCCGGCAGGTATCCATGTAAATCTCTTCCACATCTGTAAGACTTTGTATGAATCTTGGTTATCTGATTGGATTGTCATTGTAACTTTTTGACTTTGCATTTTCAAAGGCAAAGGGCATAATTATGCCGGTATAAGTTCAGACTGTGTACACCATTGCACAAGGAAGCAAAAGGAGAGGCCGGTCAAAAATCACTTGGAGACGTTCCATATTAAACGAAATAAACTCACTACAAGAAAACCAACGAAAGCAGAATAGCAACATTGGTGAACTAAGCGAAACAGCTTTGATAAGACAGAGAGAGATGGAAAGATGCGGCTTTGGTTCAACTTTTATCAAGCAAGGCTGGCTTATTATTATTACTAGTGTTCGCCAAATGGTCAAAATTCGACCATAAATTTTTATGTAAATATGAAGGAAACATAGTTCATCTAAGTACATATGAATTTATATGTTTCGACCATTTATTTTTTCCGTCATAGTAGATCGATTTGGCGAGGGACCAACCTACGGTTCATATTTTATCTTATACGTAAGTTAAGTTAATTTTGTAAGTTCAATATAAAAAATATCAATTGAAAAACAAAAAAGTATCAAAAAGTCTCCTTTATAGATTGTCATCCACTTAGGACATTGCATGTTTAATTGTATGTTTCTAAGTTTAAAATTAACGAAAATTAATCAAAAGTACCTCTTATGCGCCCCATATACTTTTCGATTCAATTGTCAACTGAATTGATGCTTGGCCACACACTTCATCAACTGAGTTAAAAGACTTCAAATTAATTTTAAAATTTAATTATATAAAAGACAATTTGTAAAACACAACTTTTTTTTGCAAAAGAAAACTACAAACATTTATTGTGTCAGCTAACACTGTGCATGAAATTGACACTTTTTCATGACAAGCCGGACACATGGCGTTTTAACATAATTCGGGGACGCTGAATGCAGTGGTGCCCGCGGTTTTTTCAGATTGGCTCTGGTTTTCGAGATATACCGTTATTTCGAAAATGGAGGAGGTTGCACAACATATATTCGCGTAACTCAAAAACGGTTTAGTTTATTGAAATTACTAAAAAAAACGAAATTCTGCAATAAAATTTCCTTTTAAACTTAGTAAAACTTTTTTTTAATATAAGTAGTCGTTATTGAAACATAATTTTTTTTTTTGAAAAAAAAATTAATTTTTTTATCAAAATTTCGAAATTTTTGTTTTTTAAAAATTCATAAAAAATTAAAAAATGTAGCTAGACTTATAAAAAACGAAGCTACAAACAAAACAAGCCATAAATGATTAAAATCTGTTTGCAACTTTTGATTTTATTTAGAAAAGTCGACAAAGGGATGGTGATAAAGGGAAAGTATAATTTGAGAAAATGTTAAGAACAAAAAAATTTCATCTATTATGAAAAAATTAAAAGTTGTAGACAGACGTTAATCACTTATAGCTTATTTTATTTGGAACTTTGTTTTTTATATGCGTAGAACCCTAGCCTTAAATTTGGCCCCTGCAGCGCCTAGGATGCCCCTAGATGGGTCAAATGTATGACCAACCCCCCTATCTCCATTCCTTTAGGGGGCTTCTATACAAAATGTTAAATGCAGACTAGAAATACATTGAAGAAAAAGTCCCATAAATGCCCAGGAGTTGCCCCTAGGATGATAAAATGTATGACTGACCTCCATTAGTTTTTTGTTCTTAACATTTTCTCAAATTATACTTTCCCTTTATCACCATCCCTTAGGGGGCTCCCATACAAATATTGCGTTTTATGAAATTCTTAAATTAATTAAAATTTGTCGACTTTTGTGAATAAAATCAAAAGTTGCAAACAGATTTTAATCATTTATGGCTTGTTTTGTTTGTAGCTTCGTTTTTTATAAGTCTGCAAAAAATTAGAAGCCTAGCTGCATTTTTTAATTTTTATGTATTTTTAAAAAACAAAAATTTCGAAATTTGGTTAAAAAAAATTATGTTTCAATAACGACTACTCATATTAAAAAAAAGTTTTACTAAGTTTTAAAGGAAATTTTATTGCGGAATTTCGGTTTTTTTAGTAATTTCAATAAACTAAACCGTTTTTGAGTTACGCGAATATATGTTGTGCAACCTCCTCCATTTTCGAAATAACGAAATAACCAGAGCCAATCTGAAAAAACCGCGGGCACCACTGGATTCAGCGTCCCCGAATTATGTTAAAACGCCATGTGCCCGGCTTGTCTGTTTTTTCAACTAGCATAGTGTAATCAATAGACTCGAGCACACACAGTACAATCGAATTGAAAGGCTTAGTAGTCAACTTAAAAAAATCAAAATCTTTTGATTTTTCTTCAACCAACTCGATAACCGTAAAACTAATCAATTTACAAAGCCATACACGCTTTGATTTGGAGAACAACCGACTCAGTTGACAACTGAATTTAATCGTGTATGGGCTGCTTTATACATTCTTATTCACTCAGGACCATGCATGTTTATTTTTTATCATTGTAGGTCAAATATTAACAAAAATTCAAAAGGTACCAGCTGAAAAGTACCAAAATTTTTCAGCTTATAGGTTCTCATTCACTCATTAGCCTACACTTATAATATTATGTTTCTAAGTTCAATATTATAGAAAATTCAGAAATTATTACATGATGCACGGAAAAGTAAAAGAAAGAAATTTAATTTTTCGTATTTGCCCTTTTGGATACTTTTTTCTCACCAAAGAGGTTCGGTTGACAAACAAAGAAAGAAAGTGTTCTTAACTGTTTTGCCTTTGCCGATTTATATATAGATTATTACACCCTTGTACACCAGTGCTGCCGATTAAGCCATTTAGACACTATATTGAGCCTTTTTTAATCTTGTTTAGGTAATAAAAAAAACTTAATTAAGCCATTAGCCATTTTTATTTATTTTAAATTCCTTCAGGGTTTTTAAAACTTAAGCCATAAAATATGATAGCGTTGTAGCGTTTAACTTTTCCTAAATAATTAACGTAAATGAATTTAACGAAAAAAATAAATAAATTTTATCGATAGCTTGACTTTTTGTTATTCAAATAATTTACTAATGTGCATATATATTACGGCTACATTATAACAAAGAAAAGAATCTCTTTGGTGTTATTTACATATTTGTAAAAATATAATTTTATAAGTTTTTCTTTCATATTGATACGTTTTAGTAATTTTCTACTTAAAATTTAGTAATTTTCGGTGCAGAGGAGTTGGCAACGCTGCTCCAAACCAACATACAACTCTAGACTATTTCTAATTCCTGCTCCCAGAGAAAAAAAGGATCGATATGTACTTGGCCAACTTATTCAGTATGGTTGCAAAAAAAATGGAAAATATTGTATGTCATGAACTTTTTTAGTTTTCCAGATTAATCGATCATCATTGGATTCAATCACTTTAAAACTGAAAAATCAATGCAAAATATTTTTTTGCTATTATATACCCACTGTGCTCGAAACATAAAGCAACATCAAACAAAATCAACAAAACATTTAAAAAAAATCAGTAAAATCAGTGTTCGAAAATAAACACTAAATATCGCTCCTTAGAGTTCGGTTCTTTAGGTTTGTGAAAAACACAAACGCTAATAGTGTTTGTTTAGTAAATCATTAAAAAGAAAAATGTTTCCCTGTTTGTCATCTTTCGAACACAAAAATAATACTCTTCTCATCCAACTTAACAAAAGATGAGAATAATTCTGTGGCTTGGTGCTAAAAGGGAAAATGTCAATACTTAGCTGTTTTGAGTTAATCGTTAAATGATGTGTATTATTTGACTCTCTTTTATTTTTCTGTATCAGCCAATGTCTAAAAAATCCCAATAAACTGTTCTGGGTTAACTTAGACATTGGATGATACAGAAAAATAAAAGAGAGTACATACACATAATGAAACGATTAACCCAAAACAGCAAAGTATTAACATTGGCCCTTTTAGCACCAAGCCACAGATTAAATTCCATTCGTTTTTTTTTTAAGTCCACAAACTTCACTGTGTTTGGTTCGGGTCATTAATATTCGTCCTTTTTGGCTGGTAAAAAAAACCAAACATTTTTTACAAAATGTCAGCAAAATAATTTGACACCAACAAAACATATACACAAGCACAAGCTGTTCGTGCTGCGGTCGTTGCTAAATATTTTTGTTTGTTCATTTTTTTATCAATGTAAAAAAAAGAAACATTAAAGAACATAAAATATAATGTTTGTCTACTCCAGAGTATGAAAACAAACAAAACATTTCGCAAACGTTTGCAAAATGTACAAAACTATTCAAAATTTTTAAATTGTGTTGTACATGAGCAAAACCAAAACAAAAACTTTTCAAGTGTCTAAGATTGAAAACGAAACAATTGGCTTTCCACTCATCAGCATTATTTAATTTACAGTTACAATCCTACACCTGAGTGCAAAACAGATAGAGAAACGTTTTGTTTTGAATAATTGATTTAGTTCTTGTTTGGTTTTTGTAATGGCAAAACAAGAGTAAAATCCACAATGCCTCTTCCAAAAAATGATTTGTTAAGTTATTTTTTATTTTTTATTCTTTTTTCTTTGAATTACTTTTTATTTAATTTAACTTGTTTTTTTTTAATTACTACGGTAGTCAAAATAAGCATTAATAAAAACAATAAAACCTAAAAACCTCTTTTTTTATTTCACTTAGAAACAATAGAAATGACTAAATAATTACCTAACGTTTGTCAAACGTTGTTTCTCGAATGTTTCAATATTGTTCTTGCTCTTTTCTTTTCCAGCTGTATACGTTTATATTAATGAACAATTTGCGCTCACGAGCAAAAATAATACAAAACAAAATGGCACAATCATTCTCATTGTTTTGGTTTTTGTTTTTGTTTGACTCAGTGCAAAGAACAAAACAAAACGAAAGCAAACGTTTCGTTTTGTTTGTTTTCGTACTCTGGTCTACAGTATCACTAAACGAATAAAAGAACACTAGATAATGTACGGCTCTTTCTTGAATATAGTTACGAACGGTATTAAGGCTTCTGTTCGTTTACACAATTATTAAAAAATAGATTTCGTTCCTGGGTGTGTGAGCCGAACGCTTAAAAATATTCTGTTTATTTTCGAACACTGACTAAAATAACTTTAAAAAAAATAAACCAACCAAATCAACTCTGCCAACTAACTCTACCAACAAAACATCTATCCATTCTTTCCATTATCCATCTATGGATAAAACATGCATGCAATACAAGTTGTCAAATAAAAAATGCAAATGTCAAACGTAAACTATTGCTTTTTCGCTTCTGTTTCCCTTAAACCAACAAAGTAATTTAAGAAATTTTGCCAAAAAAAAAAAAAATCCAGACTTATTTAAAATGCGAAGAGTATCTAGAAGGTTTTTGCTGGAATTTTACAAAACAAATTGCATAAATATGAATTTTATTTGACTATAAATCAAACAAGTGTTTGTCATCAGCAAACTAACGCCAAAAATCTATTTGCCGGGAACATTTATATACCTAGTGCAAGCTTAACAAATGGGAAAGGAAACATCAACAAAAATAAAAAAAAATTCTTTGTTAAATTTAAAGCAAGATTTAGGAAACAGTAGTTTATTTTATCGAAATTATGCTGGTGTTTCTTATACTTGAGGTTTTCCTTTAACACTGTCATGGTGTTTTTGTTATCAGCTGTTGTTGTTGCTATTGCTTTTGTTATTGCAGCGCGCTGTTAAACCGTTAGATTTTCAAAAAGAATGAATAGTGTAGAAATTTTTTAATGTCAGTGTTAAAGAACTTGAGCGTTTTCTGAATAGTGTTTTGTTTTAAACTTCCGTTTTAAATTTACATACATTGAATTGAAGCGGATTGAATAGTTCTTTAGAATAAGTTAGATTAAAAAAAATAAATTTTTTTTTGCTCTTTTTCTTTTTTGTTTGAGTTTTTAATTGGTGAGTTGTGAGAGAGTGGAGGTTATTTAAATTGTACACTACAGTGAGCAATTAAAATAGAATTTGAAGTTTAGATAGGTATACTCTTTTTTGTTATCAAAAGAATTAAATTTTTTTTTTTAGAATAAATGTCTAGTAAGGAATAAATTAAAACTAGGTCCAAGAGGGGGCAATATCTGCCTCTCCGAAACTATTCAACAAATTTTAATAAAATTTAAAAAATAGATAGATCCCTATTACGGTAGACCCATGAGCTATGAATGTGGGACTACAAGAAGGAGGGAACGTAGTACACACCAGAGAACTGCAAAAATCACTTTTTTGCTGATTTAAGTGGGGAACAGAATAGTCGCTGTTGTATAACGTTACGAATAGCGCTTAAAGCTGTCAAAAGTAAAAAACGACAATTTTAAAGTAGTGTCAACAGAATACGTAGTTGTAGTGGTCGTTGCAGTTGAAATTAGAGCTTAAAATTCGAAATTTTAAACTTTGTTGCGCTTCAGAGCATTTTTTAGCTCCAGCTACTACCACAACTACTTTATTCTGTTCCAGGCCTTAATCATATGCTGGATACATACTATGCAACGCATTTACGCAATCTAGTGAATTAAATTAATTTTCATTCATTCCAGATTGCATCAACATAAAAACGCTTTGATATTTTGAGGTTGCATTGAAACAGATTGCATGTAGATTGCAATACGCTCAAATATACATTAACTCCATGCCTGCAAAACAAAGTTCAACGTTGGTAACTTTAACATCGTTTTGCACACATTTGACTTGTGAGTTTTTTATTGAAAGTGCTTTGTTTGCATTTTTTGTTGCACACGCAATATAACACAATTGTGTTAAGTCAAAAGGCATACAATCTTATACTTTTGCATTGAAGTAGTCATTGACCACTCGATGAGACGCTTTGTTAACATTAACAATACATAATACATACAGAACTCGCTTACGCTCTTTTATTTTGCGAGCGTAAAATATAATTGTTTACTGAGAAACATTCTCATTCAGCGGGAAATATCGCAAATATCGCAAGGCCTGTTTTGTGGCCTCTGAACAGAAATAATATATTTATAGTTATTCAAGGCGAATTTATTACAGGTGGTCTTAAAAGCCCTCCTGTTTTGTTTTATTTCTGTTTTCTTTAGAAAAGATCAGTAATTAGGCTGGGAATGTAAGAGATAAAAGTAATCTCACCAACACAATCATAATTGACACCACTGCCCAGCGGGAAAACTTAGAAGAACTACTTACTTCAGGCCTTTTTTAAGGCCTGCGTAAATTTTTGTTTTTGATTCAATTACTGTTTTTATCTAATGCCTAATAGAAGGCCTCGGCTCGTTGGTATAAAAGAAAAGATACACCTTCCACACTCAATTCTATGAGAAGGGAGTAGAGAAGGAGTATCATTTCTTGTATTGTTTTTTTGCGCAAGCAAAAGCAAAATAATTATTTTTTTTTTTTGATCCCGTTACCGTTCTTATGTACCTGCAAAAGAAGCGAGAGCGGAAGGCCTACTTCGCAATGACAACGTGTGTAAAAAAAGATATGAGTATGGAATGGAGCGAGCAGGCCTTGTACATCCAAAAGAAGGGGTACACAGGTCTTCTAGAAGGCATCCGCACTCCTTCTTTTCCCGCTGGGTGGATTAGTTTCATTTAAATTTTTTTTCTTGTACTACATAGCAACTGCTGAATGCCTACATGAGTAATAATTGCTTGATTTCTGGCTTTTTTTTGTATTTTTTTTTCTTTGCCAAAAGAATCATTGTCGGACCAAACACACAAACATCTTAATTGACAAACGAAGCTAAAGCACGATGTGCATTATTTGAACGACTGCAAACCAGCAGCGAATGTTTGCGGTTGCGCAAGTTTGATTGTATGACCGCAAGCAGGTGTATTTGTTGGTGTTCATTTAATTCGATTTTTTTGCAATCGCACAAAGCCGTTCTCTGGTACACACGCCGGGTATTCGCTAGTTTTGAATATTCCCTGTGGGATATTTGTTCTTATTGTTCTTACAGATTGCTCCTGGGATTTGTGGAAATAGAACAAGTAGAGAAAGAAGCAACTCATGACAAGTGAAAGGTAGAAAAAAAACAGGTAGAAAAAGTAATGCATTACCGTACAGTCTTCACCGTTGGCGTGACACATTTTTTGGGACTTTCTAAAATTTGGTTCTTAAATTTAAGCCCCTATTGCGGTTCTCCACTCCACTCAGTTTGGTAGTGTAAGAGTAAGCCCAATTTATGCACAACCAAACTCATTTTAGGTATTGTGATACCCAACTGTTATTAGTTGAGTTTGCTAAAAAGTTGCCAACTTAATATATCACGTTTGACAAGTGAAAATTTTATAAAATTGTATAATTTTTTAAAATAAAAGTATTTTTAATTGTTGTGTTGAATAAAAAGTATTTATTATTGATATTAGTGTCGATTTATTTTATGATGATGAAAAGTAAAACTCTTGTATAGATGCGCTACGTACAAGATGACAAATTCGTTATAATTCCAACCTTCTTGAACTTCCCAGTGCCAGGTAAAAACTTCTTAAAAGTAACGAAACTTTCTAGTGCCTGATGAGTTCCTCTTCTCGTTGGAGTAGCTGTTGGGCAATCTGCTGGTTGTATTACTGGTTCAACTGACTCAGTAAAATTATCACTTGATGGTTAAATATTTTCAACACCAAATACTTGGCCGGACTTGCAATACAAGAGCTGCGAAACAGTATCCTCAAGGCTTTTTAATGGAACTTCTTGTGAAAGCCCTACCCCTGTTGCGTGGGTGTTTCTTTTATTGCTGGCAAGTTTTTTCTTTATACTTGCCTTGTAGTGTATCCAAACCTGTGCCAAGAGTATTATAATTGGATTAAGAAGATTTTCAGGGGTGTTCTGAAAATCGAAAACGCAAAACGCAAGAATTTGTAAGCTGTTTTTTATACACTTTTAATCCAATTTTTATAATTTGTGCTATAAAATTCTGTTTAATAGAGAAATATTTTTATAATAATTGTCACAAAATTCTTTTATTACAGAAACCTTGTTAAAAATTCTTGCGTATTGCGTTTTCGATTTACAGAACACCCCTGTATAAGTGTTTAAGAGAAGTTCTTGTCTGGGTCCCAAACTATATAACTCCACTACAAACTCTTTGCATAACTCCTTACATGAATTTTTCTTCACACCAAACTTTGGTATTATCCGCGAGCAATTTCTTAGTTTCTCTAAATAAGCTGGACAAGCCGCTCAAATTGAGCTTTCGTTTTTATTTTCAAACTAATAAAAGTTTTTAAAAATATCGAAAGTTATTACAAAATTTTATACATACGATCTCTCCATTTTGTTTTCGAGTTTTACCGAATTTAAAAAAAATAAACTTTAACTGCCAATAACACAACTACAAAGTTGAAAACGGCAATACCACGAAAAAAAACCGATACACAACTGAATTGCCAGTTGAGTTGAGAATGGCAATGTGAATTTATCAAAGACAACCAAACTGTTACAAAAGTGGAGAACCGCAATAGGGGCATTAGTTCTAGGACTTGTCTTATGGCGTTTTCTTTTCTAAAAAAAAAGTGTTGCATAAGTGTTACATGTTACATGTGATTTGGCAAAATTTTTAAATGCTCCCTTAATTTTAAAGAAGTGCTTCATATTTTACGTTTACAAAAGAACACAAATTTCGGCATTAAACAATAAAGTACAATTAGCGCAAGGTAAATTCAATTACAGGTGGTGGCAAGACTATAGTTGTATACAACAATCCCAAGCCAATAGAAACAACAGATGTTTTTTGTATTGCATTGTTTGTGTTTACGGCTCGAAACTTGTCACCACTTTGTACTGAATTCGCCTTGATCCAGTGCTGCACTCATGCCCCTTTATGTAAAATGAGTGTTGAACATGTAGCATTTTTTTTAATTTTAAAGGGAACATCATCAGAAAAGAACGATTTACACTCATAAAATAACACATGTTTTTCAGAAAAAAACATAAAAAATGTAAAAGGCAGAATGAATGCAAAATTTTACTCAGAAAAGCAAACGCCATTAGTAAAATAATACAACATTGTATCGGAATAATACTACATTGTAAGTAACACCAAATACGTTCATTGAGAATAGATTTGTGACTGGTCAAATTGTGTCAATTGACCTCCTCCAATGACAACCCCATGTAAAAGTGATAGGTCTTAACCATATAAAGTGTTAGAACTAGAACCGGTATCTACAACCAAAGAGCTTCTTCACAGATAGGAACGTGAAACTGTCACCCGTGAAATCAACCGCGACACTTTTCACCCCATGGAAGAAGGAGATACGGCTGGAACTAGGTGTAATAGTCGACGGGGTAAAAATTCCGACACTAAACCACCCCAGAACCCTGGGGGTTACATTCGACAGCCTTTTCTCGTCCTCTGCGCATACCACTGCAATATGCAATAAATTGCGGAGTAGGAACAAGGCCCTCAAGTCACTAGCCGGCAGAACTTGGGGTATGGATAAAGAAACCTTGTTGGCTACCTATAAAACCATTGGCCGGTCAGTGGTAACTTACGCTGCGCCAAAGTGGTCCCCAGAAGTTAGTGACACTCAGTGGAAGAAGCTCCAGAGCTGTCAGAATGCAGCGCAATTTTTCACTAAAAAACGCAACTTTTACTAAAAAGTCGAAAATTTTTACTTAAACTCTTGTAAAAGGAAGGATTTTGGGATTATTTTTTTTTATAAATTGTTTTATTATTTTAAACCATATTTTGAAATGTGCTGCTATGAGAATGAAAACGCATTACATTCTGGCGGTGTCTGATAATTGTCAAATTGTCTCTACATATAATTTACTTTATTGCTTCTCAAAGTATTCTTCTTCATATCCAGTGTCAATTCCAAGTTAAAAGAAGTACATATTGCATTTATAAAAAGAGATTTTTGGAAAACTTAAAGTGCTGCCAAGTCTACCCTTATCAGCAACTTGAGCAAATAAATCTTTTGCTTTTTTGGGAAAGACCTAAACATTAAATAACACCAATCAAAACTTGAAGCAGTTTTATGCAAACTCCCCCGCCAACACTGACATGGAAAAATTAAATCGTAAAATAAAAATTTTCTGTTGTCGCTTGACGCGACTTTACGTTACATTCAGACGCCCAACTATTGATCGATACGTGAATGTTTTACGTAAAAAATATTTATTTGAAACAAAAAATACCAACAATAACAATAAAAAAAACTGTATTGTTATTGTATAAATGAATGTTGTTATTTTGTTGGTGATGGTTTTTTTGTTGTTGCCGTTGTTTTAGTTGTATTTAATCGAAGTTGTAACTGTAACTGTTATTGTTGATGTTGTTGCTGGTGTTATTGTCGTAGTTGTTGCTGTTATTTGAAGTTAAACTCTTGCATAATAATTGACAGTGATAAATTTTATTGTTGTTGTTTTTCTTTTTTTACACTTTTTTATGCTCACTGGAATTGCAAGCCAATAGATTTTTGGAGATACAATCATAACCGAATGAATAACTGAGAAAAAAAGTAAAAAAAAAATGTTTAAAACATACAATTTAATTCCTTTTGGATTTAAATAAAACCAACAACAAATACCAAACACACGCAGATTATAAAATAAATTAACAAAACAAATGAATGTAAAATGGTGTTGTTGACAACACAGTGGGTTGAGAGGCAAGCAAAGTAATAAAGAAGCTCAAAATGTTCTATTAGATTTGTAGTCGATTACACTGGTTGACAGCCAAAAATTAACAAGAACGCCACGTGCCTAGAGAAGTTAATTTTGACCTCCTGAACACGAAAAACGCTGTAATTTTTTTTTCAAAAGTACAGTTTTTTAGATAACGTTACTTTTGTTTTTTTCGGTGTATGGTCCCACTCAAACCCTTGTGGAGCCCAACCGAAAAGTCCGATCGAGATAAATGGCATATCGTTGGAAAGGTAATTGAATGCCTTTTCCGTCGATATGTTAAAAAATCTTTATCTGATAAGAATTGGCTGAGTTATGGCACCTCAAAGTTCGAAATTTGCCTATTTTTTACGTTTTTTTTAAAAATTTTTCATTTTTATTTCGTTTTTTTTCTACGTTATGTTAAATATCTGGAATGTTTTATGTTTTAACCAAATAGTATATTTGATTACCAACGTTTTAAGCGCAATTTGAAAAAAATCGGATGAAAAATAAAGGTTTTAATAAGGATTTTGTGGAACGACAATATTTTCATCCCATATAAAATTCCGCCTTTTTTTTACCATCAGTTTTAACGTATTTAAAAAAAACGGAATTTTATATGAGATGAAAAATATTGTCGTTCGACAAAATCCTTAATTAAAACTTTATTTTTCATCCGATTTTTTTCAAATTGCGCTTAAAACGTTGGTAATCAAATATACTATTTGGTTAAAACATAAAACATTCCAGATATTTAACATAACGTAGAAAAAAAACGAAATAAATATGAACAATTTTGAAAAAAAAACGTAAAAAATAGGCAAATTTCGAACTTTGAGGTGCCATAACTCAGCCAATTCTTATCAGATAAAAATGTTTAGCATATCGACGGAAAAGACATTCAATTACCTTTCCAACGATATGCCATTTATCTCGATCGGACTTTTCGGTTGGGCTCCACAAGGGTTTGAGTGGGACCATACACCGAAAAAAACAAAAGTACCGTTATCTAAAAAACTGTACTTTTGAAAAAAAAATTACAGCGTTTTTCGTGTTCAGGAGGTCAAAATTAACTTATCTAGGCATGTGGCGTTCTTGGTAATTTTCCAAATTAAAAATTTGTAAAGCAGTGTTATTAATGTCTTGAGTTAAGGCGGGCTGAAGTTGAGCTTTTTCAGTGATCAACGCTGCCGTTTTGGGTAATTTTTACCAAAATTTTTTACTTTCTTTGTTAATGTGTACTTGTGTACTCTTTTCCAACACAAAAATAACCAGTTTTTTTTTTGGTTTATTACCTACTTGCATTACCCGCTCCGGTTTTCTGGATCTTAATTAATGTGAATTGTATTGGTGCATCTAACAGCAATATATAAGAACGATTTTTTCTAAAAGCAAATAACCTGGCGCACGATGACCATAGACAACTTAAGCGAGTGACAACAAGTCACTCATTGACCTTCTCATAGACGCCCACTTACTATCGACTTGTCGGTCGTTAGGTTTTATGTTTTTAACGTTACCCATTTATTAATAGTAAAATTGTTTCAAGGAATATTGAAGAAATAATTTCGTTTAGTATTGCAATAAAACGCCCTTGCCGAACACCATAATACAAATGACTGATTTGGACCATTGGGATCACATAATACTTCATAGCGGGGCGTAAATTTTTGCGAAAACTATTACGTTATCGCGCGGTTGCATTATCGATCGACTTGTTGTGTTGAAACTTTTAAGTGCATCGCAAATCAGCTGTTTGGCGTTGAAAAATGCAACCGAGCGATATATGTCGACATCGGGGGCCAGGCTGTTAAACTACAATATACACTCAACTAAGCCATATAAAGTATATACTGTTAAGTTAGCAGATGCTACGATAAATATTTCACAGGTCTAACTGAAACACTTATTAAGATAAACATTAAGGTAAAACCTATTTCCCTCTCCGATCCCATTCCGATCAATATGATTCTTATTGTTGCACTTTAAGCATCTATCTATCATGATTTAGCTCGATTTTGCACGTTCATTTAGAACATTTAGAAGCTCTTGCTGTAGCAGATTTCCGGACAATAATTAAGGGTAATTTGCCGTTCTTTTTTAGCTTCGGAAATGGTCATAAGTGTTTACTTTGTATATTTTGATCCTGGCCTACAGCTGATATCCCTTTCATTTCCAGTTAAATTATAATCCTTTGCACTACAACGAATGACATAAAGCTTGACAGCTGTAGATTTAACAGATTTTAAATAAACTAATAGCTTTCATTCTTCTGTCGCAAAACCTTTAAGCCTAGTAATGTAGATTGAAACCTAATTTGAATAGTTTGAAAAATTATTTTTTATACATAGTTTTCTAAGTAAGACTTAGTTCCAAAACGGCATTTGTAAACTTGTAGAATTTTACAATATCATCTCTCCCAAACTGCCGACCTATCGGGGCTCGTAGGGATCGTTTGAAGAATAACTTACTATTGGTGTAACATCTTCCGGGGTATAACAGGTCTAGGTCATTCCTGGGATCCGAAAGGTGGCAGTTTGACCATAAATGGCTAGGCTGGCAACAGTTGGCGTTTCATAAAGATGCCGTCGACAGACATCTGAAGATTTATCTCTTCCGTTTTAGAGTCCCACGTCCGTGGAGTTGTTTGAGAATAAAGATATGGTATCGGGCTAGAGATGCATGACAGTTTTTTTAGTGTCGATATAATTTCCTCGGACTCTGAAAATCAATGAATATGTATTTCGTATGCATACCTAGAATACATCCGTAATGACAAGGCTCTAAAAGGTTTAGGATTTCTTGAAACTGGAATGCTTACAAGAACACCTCATTGTAATCAGGCACTACAGGAGGCAGTACCCACGGTACTTCTGTACTGGTATCTTCGTTAGCTTGCTTTCACGAGAAATGCCTTCTGTTTTAGGAAGATTGTCAAGTAGGAGCGTTGCCCATCTTTGAAGGGATACTTTCGGGGAGCTCGCAGTGGCTGTGGCTTTAGCAAAAAATAGCGGAAAGGCCCATGTAAACCGAAATCACAACTATCCTAAAGAGCATCAAATAAATTTACGATGCGTACACAATAAGCCTTACTGTGTTCACAATAAGCCTTACTGTGCCTCGTAAAACTTAAAGCAAAATTTTTGACTTTGAATGCAAAGTGTTATGATTTTTGGGACTCTGCCTAACCGATAATACATATTTAACTTTGGGTGCGGGGTAACTTTGAGCAATATGAAAGCAGATATCGAATAATGAAAATAATGACACTCTTATAATTCTTAGAAAGTTTTAAAACTCTAGTTCATACAGTTTTGAAACTGACAAAAATTAATGCAATTTTTTATGAAAACTATCTGTAAAAATAAATCTTGCTTAATAAAAAAAGACATTTAATTTCACTGAAAACCGCCATTTTTTTAAATCGCAATTCTAAAAAATTGTTTTAAAAAAATCCAAATTTTCCTCAAAAAAAATAAAATTTTCATTTAGAAGAAAGCTGACAAAAGCTTACAGCTGAACAAGAGCTCCAAAAATGTGATTTTTTTATTTTCGTTTATTTATTTTTAAATAACCCCTGAATTGCAACAATGTTGACTGGAATATTGGGAAAATAAAACCAAAAAAATTAAAAACAAAATACATAAGTTCTAATTTTTATTATATTCAACATTTTTTTATTTTTCGAATTCTATGAGCTAAATTTCAGTTATGTATTTTATTAAGTTTTTTTGTAATATAAAGTAACCTTCGAAAGGAAATAATTCCCAGTTTCTATTCATATTTTTTATTTAAAAATTGTTTAAACTTCGAAACTAAAGGTCAACTATTCACAACTTTAAACAAGAATTAAAATTTTCATTAAAACAAATTTTTGTACTTAAGGGTGATCCAACCATAATGCACGATGTTAATTATGAGACATACCTTAACGTCAAGGTTTTTTCCCAACTTAATTAGACATTTATTTCTTTGTTGTAATTCTTGGCAAATTCAACAATGGAGATGTTAACAATTAAGCAGCGCGTTAAGATTCTTGAAGCATTTAACGAAAATGGACGTTAAAAACAAAATGCATTTCGTGCACTTCGTGATTTTTTTGGTCAGCATAATCGACCAAATTTGTCCACAATCGGGAGAATTGTGCGCAAATTTCAGCAAACCGGGTCCATGCATCCACAAAAAGCGACTGTTTGGAGCGGCTTATGGGCTAACGGCGTCACCGGGCCGTACTTCTTCGAAAATGAGGTCGGCCAAGCAGTTACCGTGAAGAGTGTTCGCTATCGCTAGATGATGGCCAAAAATTGAGGATATGGACCTGGGCGATATGTGGTTTCAACAGTATGGTGCCACCTGCCACACAGCCAACGACACAATGGCTGTTTTGCACGGGAAATTCCATTGCCGTGTTTTATCACGTCGTGCTGATGATAATTGACCGTCACGATCATGTGATTTGACACCATTGGACTTCTTTCTTTGGGGATATTTAAAAGACAAAGCGTACATAAATAAACCAAGAACAATTCAAGAGCTAATGGATGAGATAATTCCGCACATTAACGACATTAAGCCTTAATTATGTCTCGAAGTCATTGAAAATATGGACCATCGGATAGAATTACCACCGAAGCCTTGGCGAGCATTAGGCCGATATTTTGTTTCAACAACCTTGTAATAGATAGAAGTATAATAATAAAAAATGTTAAGATAATCCTCTGAAAACGTTTTGTTCTATTTAAAATTAACATTGTGCGTTTTAGTTGGACCACCCTTTAAAAATATAATACAAAAATTTTTAATATTTTTTAATTAGGCTCATGAAATTTCATTTTTCACTAAATTATTTTTATGAAGAAAGGAATTTTACAACATGAAAATTAATTAAAATTGTTATTGATAATCTTTCATTCTTGACGTGGCTGGGGCTCGAACCCCGGCCGGCAGGTTACCATGACATGTTTCGATTGCAACCACTCAATCTCCTCAGATGAATTTGCCGTCTTACACTCGCAGCCATCGACGACTGCTGACGTCAATAGTCAAACATCAATCCTTAAACCAAATTGTATTCTAACATTTGGTAGATCGAAATTTGCTTTCCCGAATGATCATCCATTTTAATTGATTTTACATGTTTTTTCCTTACTTCTGTTTTTTCGTACTTTTGTCAAGAATTTTTCTTGAAGTCCAAGTACATTTTTTGTTTTTTTCATTTTGTCTTTTTCCTTTCTGTTGACCTTTTTCAGCAAAACTTGAAGGACAAATGTACACATAGAGCTCGTGCCTTAGCTTTAACAATAATTAGTATTGTGGTTATTTTGTTGAACTATTTACGGTTTTTAATCCAAATTTCGATCTACCAAATGTTAGAATACAATTTGGTTTAAGGATTGATGTTTGACTATTGACGTCAGCAGTCGTCGATGGCTGCGAGTGTAAGACGGCAAATCCATCTGAGGAGATTGAGTGGTTGCAATCGAAACATGTCATGGTAACCTGCCGGCCGGGGTTCGAGCCCCAGCCACGTCAAGAATGAAAGATTATCAATAACAATTTCAATTAATTTTCATGTTGTAAAATTCCTTTCTTCATAAAAATAATTTAATGAAAAATTAAATTTCATGAACTTAAGCCTAATTAAAAAATATTAAAAATTTAGATTAAAAACCATAAATAGTTCAACAAAATAACCACAATACTAATTATAATACAAAAATTTAATAATTGACTTCTTTAAAATATTCAAATACGGATGTTCTCCGCAAAATCTAAATTTTCGACTTTTACCTAAAATTTTGCAGACTTCATATTTTTGCAAGCAAAAATGCGCAAAGGAATAAATAGTTCATCTTAAAATTAGAATGAAAATTTCGATTTGTTCAAAATAAAAATTTCAGCGCCAAGAATCGTAAGATATCTATTGACATTAAAGTGTTTTTATAATTGTTTATTAATTAAAAAATTTTATTAAATAAATGATAAATACTTCTCAGGTGTTGTTAAGTTTAAATAAGACCTGACATAACCAGAACTACACAAAACAGCTGTTTGAATCAACCTTATGGGCAACAATGTTTTTCATAACAGGTGTCTTGCTATATCGCCATAACCATAGAAAGTTTCTATTAAAAAAAACCCGATTGAATTTTAATTTCTATCTTATGTTTACGACTGTGGTATTATGGTATGGCACGTCTAATTGAACATTTATTTAATCTGTAAGACTTAAAATATTGAAATTTTGCCATAAAAGCAAACAATGACTTTCAAATGCCAATAAAAACTTAAGAACAAAGAACTTTTGAAATTGCAAATAAAATCTTAAATTAAACCCACTGTTCATAAATAAATAATCATAATTTTGTTTACTTAAAAATTACCCATGAGTGTGTGTGCATGTGTGCCTTTAATAAATGACAACTTTATTAAAAATTCAATATGTCGGTGTCTGTGTCTCGTTGGCTTTGTATAGTAATTATTATTATAAAGAAGTATGTTTGGATGTAAATAATATTTATGTTTGTATGTATGTGTGTAAATTTTACACCTTTCTTTGTCATAAACTTAAGTTTTAAAAGTTCATGTAACTTTTAATCATGCACAAACACTTGATTATTTTTAAACACTTAAAAGACAGACATTCCAACCATATTGGCCACTCCTGTTGTTAAAACAAACAGCTACAACAAACAACAAAAATATTCAGAAAAATAATAAAAAAAATTAATCCAAAAGAAAAAAAACTACACAATTCATTTTTGAACCGCAATATAAAGTATTCGTCACTCCGCACAATCAAAGAATGGTTGCCACAAAAAAATTCAATTCATATTGAGTTTTGAACGAGTAAATGTGACGACTGCCTGTAAACTTTGAGTTTTTATGCAAATATATTTTTGTTTCATTTAACTTTTAAGCCTGGCTGAGATGGTAAACTACATTGTACATACGAGTATAAACAACAATATCATAAAAGTGGAAAAAACAGCATTAAACAAAAGATTGACAGACGGACTTGCTCAGAGCAGTTACCTTTCGGTTTATATTTTTATCTTTTTTTTTAATTTTTTCTTTTTTTTTTTATTCTTATTTTTTCAACAAAATAAAAACAATAAATCAATAAAAATGTGTAACGAATGATACACAATATTTTTTGTAGGTTTTTATGCATTTTAGTTTTTATTTATTTATTCACCTTCAATTTGTTTGACAAGAAAATACAAAAAAAAAGAATGTATGAACGAAAATATATTCTGACATTTGTGTTGCATTTAAAGTTGCCAATGCGCCACAACTGATAAAAAGCCATGTCCTTTAACTTGTTAAAAGACATTGTTGAGTTTTTTTGACTGACTTTACGAGAAATATAAAAAATTCTATACAGCTGTCATTCAACTGCTTCAATTTTTATGATGCATGTAAAATATGCAATAAATCTTGCTAAAGTATAAACATTTTTTTAAATTATATTAGCAATCAGTGTTCAGGGATAACCTGTTCAGGGTAGTTTTTTTTTCAAAGCACTGTGATTCCATTAGTAACCTGCAATATCTATAAAAAAGTTAATGACTTTTTTTCTTAAGGTACAAAAATTGGTTTTTACTCAAGCTAGTAAATATTATGCTACGAAAGATTATATGCTCTTGAATTGGGAAGGGACTGCTTAACACTATCTGAACCGTTCAGTCAAACTATTTAGCCCTACAGTCAATAATAAGGTACTTGTGTACGTTTTGGAAAATGAAAAGTAGTTGAACTTCTTGAAGATTCCATGATTTGGCCACGTAACTCCAGTTTATTAGAAAATGATACCAGTGCAATAAGATATAATATCTTTTAAATTAAGCACTGCACATCAATATTGGCAACGTTAACAATTTGAATAACTTATAACGAATTACAATACATTTTAATTTTATAAAATAAGAATTGAAGTTAAATATAAAAAAATATAAATGTATAAAAATATTATTGGTTCGTTTTTCGTTTGTTTTTAAGAATTTTAGGCCCGTTTTCACAACTTTCCGATAGCTTAAAGTAGACTTTAAACGGCCTTATAAAAACTGTTACATTATTAAAACTTTACTTTAACCAAAAGTGAGCGATAAAGTAAATTAAGGTCCATCCTACTTGGTAGGTAAAAGTAAAGTTGCAATAATGGAACAGGTTTTATACGTCCGATAAAATCCTCCTTTAGCTATCGGTAAGTTGTGAAAACGGGCCTAAATGTGTTAACATTAATAATTTAATCTTTTTAAATTGTTTAAAAAACCGCCAAAAATCAAACGGCTTTCGACATAAGCCCATTTCACATATTTTGCATTGTAACTTATAAATAATAATGGGGGATTTTTTAAGAGCTGTAGGAAAGTTTAAAAAACACACATAAAATTCAGAAAAATGCATGAACACTTTATTTGAATCGATAGTACGGTTCATATAATTTAATGTTTGAAGATTATTACATGCAAGTGTTTACCGTGACTGCGCCTCAAATGGTCCATCCGCTTAGTCCAATTTTGACATACTCTTTCCAACATTTCGGCCGGTATCTCATGAATAAATGCTTCAATGTTGTCTTCCAATACGTCAATTGAAGCGGGCATGTGTGTACAGACATGAGCTTTAACATAGCCCCACAATAAATAGTCTAAAGGCGTTAAATCACACGATCTAGGCGGCCAATTGACCGGTCCCGAACGTGAAATAAAATGTTTACCGAACTCGCCTCTCAATAAGTCCATTGTTAAGCGAGCTGTGTGGCATGTGGCACCGTCTTGTTGAAACCACATGTCATGCAAGTCAAGCTCTTGCATTTTGGGCAAAAAAAATGCAAGAGCTCACGGTAGCGCTCACCATTCACAGTTACGTTACGATTCGCATCATCTTTGAAGAAGTACGGTCCAATGATGCCACCAGCCCATAAACCGCACCAAACTGTGACTTTTTCTGAATGCATTGGTAGCTCTTGCAATGCTTCTGGCTGATCTTCACTCCAAAATCGAGAATTCTGCTTATTAACGTACCCATTGAGCCAAAATGAGCTTCGTCGCTGAACACAAAAAGCGCGCGATGAACTTTCTTAACAGAGCACGCATTTTGATAATAAAATTCAATATTTTGCAAACGTTGTTCGTTTGTAAGACGATTCATGGTTAAATTATAGACCAAACTGAAGATGTTTGACAGTGAAACAAAACACGAAACGTGCGTCAGCTGTTTAAACCAGTGTTGCCAAAAAGATAATAGCTAAAAAATCACCCGATATAATATTAATATAAAATTTTACCCGCTAACTTGGTAATTTTTTTACCTAGCTCTCGTTATAGAAAAATGTAGTTTGGATTTAATCTTCTTTATACATTATCACCCTTATTAAGTTAGTCGTTGTAGCTGTCGATTTTGATGTCAATGTAAATTTTTATTTTTATTTAAGTAAATATACGACTACATCCTTTTAACGCTTATTTCATATGCTCTAAGAGACTGTCAATACTAATCGATTCTTGGCAGTAACGACTAAGAAAATACAATTGTTGTGACGTTGCCGTCGACGTCGACTTTCATAATAGAGGCGAATGTTTTTTTTTTTATTTAAAATAGACGTTTGAATTTGTCGCCATTTGTAAAAAGTTGGCCACCCAAAGGGTAATTAAAAATTGAACGTTACACAATAGAACAACTTGTCTCCATTAAGCTGACCATACACTAGTGATTTGTGCGTGTGATTTGTTAGCATTCCATTTCTCCACACACGACGAACAAATCACAATAGCCTAAAACGTCATAAAGAAAACATGAATTGTAAAGCGAATGATGTTATTGCTAATTTTGATAATTTATTTGTGAACACAACAACAAAAAAAAAGAAAAAAATTTAAGAAAAATACAAAAAATTTTTGTTTATCCTCGTCCATATTGTGAAACATTTCCTGCAAAAACTTTCTTCAATTCTCTTTTTCAACTGCATTCGTGTCCATAGAATGAAACATTTGTTTTGCAGCACTTATGTATTTTGTATGTCTTCTCTCTTCCTTCTTCTTACTCCAATAACAAACTCAAAAAACTGCGTTCATCATCAAACTGAAATGTTTCGCAGCAAATATTTCATAATATGGACGAGGACTATGCTAAACAACTCCGCAATACAATTTGATGTTTCGTTTCTTTCACTTAAATGAAAAAATTTTAAAATTTTGGCGCACAATACATACCACTAACACGTAGAACAAATCACAAGAAATTTAAAATTTGCAATTACTTGTAATTTGTACGCGCACAGCCCCATTTAGTAACAAGACATCGAGCTCGCACAATTCACTAGTGGTAGGCCAGCTTTATTGAACAATATTTCAAAAACAATGAATGTTGAAAATTTCATACAAAATATGGTCGGAATAGTGTTTCAACTTCGTCAAGTGTGAAGAGATTGATTGGAAAATTCTGGGAGACTGGATCTGCTTCGATATTAATATTTGAACGGATTATTTTTGGACGACCAGTGAGTTTGATGTTTCCAGAGTATACAGTCTCCCCGAATTTTTCTATTAATCTCTTCACAGTTAACGAAGTTAAAGCACTGAATTAGTATGTTTGGATCTTAAAAATCAGTGTTAACCCAGGGTATAAAAACATTTTTTGCTTAGAAATGTTTTAACTAAGACTTACCCAAAGATTGTCAACTTTAAGACAGCTGTAATATTTTTAAAAACAAACAATAACAAATGTTTTATTTTTTGACTTTTTAACGAACGACAGAGAAGTTTTTTCGTTCCTCGATCATTCATTGTTCAAAGTAAAAAGCGGAACGATGAACGAAAGGAACGACCTAGTTCCTTTGATCTTTCGGATCGGTCGGAACGATTCCACAAAAGGAACGATTTTGCCCAACTCTAGCACAGACGGGTACTGACTTCCGTGGTATGTGAAACGATCTCTGGTCAGTCCCGATCGCAAGAGATCGTAAAAATTCAAGGCCTTTCGTTTTAGGGGGTGGCTCGATTTCTTTTTTTTTTAAAGGACCGAATCTCATACATTTGTAAATATTTATCTAAGTAAAATGATCAAATCTAGATTATTGACTAATGTTGCTGGTTATTGACTGTAGGGTGCTTCATTTAGTTCATCAAGGTAGATTTTATAGCAGTTCAACTTAATTCACCATTAAACTAGTTTATGTCTGGTAACGTCGTTATTTCGAGATTCAAGGACAATGGGGATGTAAATTATGATGATGAGTTTTTTGCCTTTTTAACTCACATTCTTTTATTTTTTTTTTTTTACTACAAAGTAGTTTTTTTAAAGACCATTTAGCTTTTCATTATCAAGTTCAATATTTAACTGCAAATTAAAAATTTTAAATTGCAATATTTTTCAAGAAATGTATTTTTTCGCAAGAAACTCTAATTAAACTAAATTCAAAAATAAATTAATAGTTAATAATGATCTTAATTTATAATAATAATTTTAATGACCTTGAAAGCCTGCATATAGAAAACTATATAAACTATTAAGGGTAATCAAAAAGGGTCGATCAACACTTATGAATAATTTTTCAGATAACATCTGTAAGCAGACTTAATTTAAAACTTTGTTCAAATTACCTGTTAACGGAAATATTTTGATAATTTTTTTGTATATTTCATGAGTCACACTAACCTGAAATTAAGAACAAGATTATTCATTTAAAGTTTTCTAATAAAGAGTGTTAGGAGAAGTAAATCAAATGGCAAAAGCTAAAATAAATTGAATTACTTTAGAGTAAATAAATATAATATATATGTATGTACATATATGTACATATATAAAAAAAGGATTGCTGCATTTTGGGGCGTAGGCAGATTTTTATAAAGATCCTGAAACTTCGTTTATATACATTTAATTCTAGTGCGTGACGGACGCTTTTTTTATTGTATTGCACAGAAAAAATTAATATTATTATTTTTTAATTTCTACAAATTTTTTTACTGATTCAATTAATATTTTTGTTTGATTTTTGTTTTTGATGAAAATGTGCACAACTATTCAAAAATATAATGTACGCGTTATTGGTTTAAAGTTTTCATAATTTTGTATGAATTGTTTAACGCTTTTTAATGTTGTCGTCTTTTTGCATTTTTTTATTTGATCGTAAGCAACACTTCTTTATGTGAAATATAAAAACTACAACAAAAAACACATACAGTCTATTTTTGGACACTTTAAAAAAGTACAACAATAAGATAGATGATAAAATAGCATGACGAGGTTTTAAACAACAGAAACTACAACAACATTATAAGAAACAAAATAAATTTTTGGTTGGTTTCAATGTTTAAAAAAAAAAACAAAATCCCGTATTCAATTTTTTCAAACTGTTTAGTTAGTCTGTGTTCATACGGCTCATGTCTTATTGACATGATTGCTATTTTATAAGCGAGAGGCACGAGGGGAAAAGAAACGAGTACACAGATGCATGTACTGTCTTTACGTTTTGCTTTCTTATTCGTTGTTTAATTTTGTTTTTGTTTTCAATATCAAAAAAGCACATGTCGTCAACATGACATGAATCATTTGCCGCCGTTTTTGATTACATTTCTTCTTCTTTAGCAAAGGCAAGGATACAGCAACAGTGAGTGATGAAGACAAACATTAGTGGTATTCACACCGAGCTTGTTAGTTTGTTAGTCGTTTATCGTTACTTTTTTACACGCATATTGTTTTTATATAGTTAACGCGCTACCGGATTAACATTTTACAAATTAACGACACGGCACCCCTGATAAAATAGTTGTTAGTTGGTAACTCACTACCTACCTTCAGCAAACGTTATTTGTGTCAAAGCATGAGTAATTAAATGGTTTACAATTGTTTTTTTTAACACTTTCTCGTAGCATGTTTTATTTTTTCCAGAATAATTAATTGTGTCAGAACAATAAATCAGCTGTTTTTGTTTTACTACGAAAGTTACCAGACTTACAAAGTTTTAAAAAGGGGGAAGTTCACAGTTGGAAACTTTAACAAATTAACAAACTACCGAGTTACAAATTAACAAGTTCGGTGTGAATACCACTAATGTGTGTATAAATAAGACTTCGTTCAAAAATTATTCAAACAAAAAAATGTGTTTAAAAGCCTTCATCTTCTCCTACAGTGCTTGCTGGTGTGCGCGTTATTAATTGTGCAAAAAATTTTTTGTTTGATTCAGCAAAATTATTTGTTTGGAATTTATATGCATTTCAGTAAACTTTTTGTTTGATTCAGTTAAATTATTTGTTTAAAAAAATCAGGGTTTTTTTTGCAAATAAATTGTTTGAATATGCGAATTAGTTTATAGGACCGATTTCCGACAAAATAATTGTTTGATTCTAAAAATTTTTTTGTTGGAATTGGAAAAATAATTTTTTCTGTGTGGTATTAATGTAACATGAATGTAAAAGAGCAAAAATGGAACAATTTGGAGGCGTTATAAAAATTAGAATATTAAAAACATGGCGTACTAAGTAACAAAGGGAAAGGACTTTCTTGGAAAGTGCAGAAAATTGGATATTAGGGAGGAAGAATCCAAGTGGACCTTAGAATTTAATGTCGGATTAAAAAGACCACGCCCACTTCTCCGTTCCCGCCCTCATTTCGTCGGATGTTGTGTATTAATAACCGAGATGCTTGTACCTTATACGAATACATGTTAATCATATGATGCAAACTATATTGAACTTAAGGAAAGTTTTTGTTAAGTTTTATGAAACTGTCATTTGCTTAAGCAAGGTGCGAATCTAAGTCAAAGTTCATACGGCTCATGTCTTATTGACAAAATTCTTCCTTTTTCTTCTTTGAACATGAATTGGCGTTCAAATGATTCATGTCATGTTGACGACATGTGCTTTTTTGATATTGAAAACAAAAACAAAATTAAACAACGAATAAGAAAGCAAAACGTAAAGCCAGTACATGCATCTATCGTTTCTTTTCCCCTCGTCCCTCTCGCCTATAAAGTAGCAATCATGTCAATAAGACAAGAGCCGTATGAACACAGACTAATCGCACATTCTGTACGAAATCAAATGTTTTTTGATTTTGTTTTTTAAAATACATTTAAAAGACTTTCTGTTAATTTTTTACAGAAGGTTTAGCAAGGCTATGCATATTATGGTTAGGCCTTTTGTATGGGAGGTGCCACCTCTTCTCCAAGTCCGCCCATATTTTAAGGAAGGTTGTGTATTGATAACCCAGCTGTGTGTACCAAATTAAGACAACTTTTCTTTTATCGTTTTTAAGATGTAATTTGTTTTTTTCATTATTAATTTATTGAATCCTCATATATAAAATATGAACTAACAATAATTAAACAAATCTTATCCTAATACTTTATGTTATGTTCTGCCAGTGCCAGACAAAAATATTTTTCATCACGGGTTCTGTTCACATATATGTATAGGTGTTTATCGCTCATCTAATTGGGAAAGTGCTGCAGTGTCTCTTCTCCTCAAACGAGTGTGGCCGCTAATGGCACATTGAGATCCTTGTGAATATTTGAGTTTTTAACATACCAAAGAGCAGCTGTGATTATTCGAATAAATTTATTTTGGCGCCTTTGAATTTTTACGATATTTGAGGCCGAGGCAGTGCACCATAACTGAATACCATAGCACCAGATTAGCTTTAAGATGGAGTTGTAAAGTAGAAGTTTGCAATCGAGACTTAGGACAGAGTTTCTTTCAATAAGCCAATAAATTTGGATGGCACAGGGTGAATATTATTTGTACTCATTTTTGCTTATTGACCATTATCCTCCATTGTTTCAACCATATTTCTAGATGAAATATATGATCCTGTAAGTATGATGCTTCTTGACTGTTTTTGTGCTGGCTTAGAAAAGCTGTATCATCAGAAAATGTTGAAGTTTGGGTGTAGTTGTTTGTTGGCATATCCTACGTATAAAAGTGGGCCCAGGATGCTTCTCTGAGGGACTCCAGCATCAGTTGGCTGAGGAGAACTTAAATAATCACTTTTTTTCAAAATAAACCTTCGACAGACTAAGTAGCTTTCTAACAGCTTGTGTGTGTTTACTGGTAAGTTTAGCTTCAATTGATGTAATAAGCCTTCAAGCCAGACTTTATCAAAAGCTTAAGAAACATCGATGAAGGGAGCGGAACAATATTTTCTTTCTTCAAAGGCTTTTCTCACGTAATAAATCTATTTTGTGCCACGCTCACTTCTCCAACCACGCCAACGTTTTGTGGGATATTGTTTATTGTTAACCAAAATACTTGTACCCAATTTGGAAATTTTGGCTCTTTCCGTAAACCAGATTAGCAGAAATCTATAATGTTTTTAGACTAATCTCTAATACCGCCCATTTTAGAGAGGTTGCGTCCTTATTTATAAATCTATTTTGTGCCACGCCTACTTCTCCATTCCCGCCCGCATTTTTTCGGATGTTGTCTAATGCTAACAAATAGGCTTGTACCCTATTTGGAAACTTTGGCTTTTGCTATTCTCCGGATGTACAGAGATCGATCAAGTCTTTGTACGGGAAGTGTCACGCCCACTTCTCAAATCCCGCCCACATTTAGTTTGATGTTGTGTATTGGTAGCCAAGAAATATTGGCTTTTGATGTTTTCCAAATATTCATTAAAAACAACAACAAGGGATTTATGGGAAAAATTAGAGGCAGTCGTGGTTTTTGCTCATATCTCAGTAATTTGTGGACCAATCCGGCTGAATTTCAATCAAAAATAATTCTGGACTATAAGTGACAAAAACAAAGTGGGTGAAGATAAATACGCCGAGTTAAATATGTTTTATGACGTAAAACGTTACGTTATTAAAAACGTAGCTGAGCTACGCGTAGCTGATTAAAAACGTAGCTCAGCTACGCATATTTCAGCTCCGTTTTTATTTAATTTTTTTCTTAATTTTGAGCGGTGTGTATGGGAGAGATTTTTTAAATTGCGGCCGAACCAAAAAAGATTACGGAACGGGAGGGGCACCAAATTAGAGGTAATCAACTCTACTTTCATAATCTTTAATCAAAATTTAAGAAATATAAATTTTTCTATTTTTAAAAATTCTTTAAATTTTGGCTACTGTATCTGGGAGATATTTTTTTAAGTTGCGACCGAACCAAAAAAGATTACGGAACGGGAGTAGCACCAAATTAGAGGTAATTAACTCTTCTTTCGTAATCTTTAATCAAAATTTAAGAAAAATAAATTTTTCTATTTTTAACAACGTAACGTTTTACGTCATAAAACATATTTAACTCGGCGTATTTATCTTCACCCACTTACAAAAACATATAAACTACTGGTCCCCATCATATCTGGGGTCTTTGGAAACCTCATTTAAACGTTGTAGAGAAAACAAACGGTATGACAAACATATATAACCTTCATCATGCTGAATTCCAATAGCAAACTTTAAGAGAGCATGTCGATGCCACACCACGAATTACTCGCTTTTTCGCAGCATACGCAGCTGTCAAAAAGGTAGAATCTGTGTAGTTATACGTAGTAAGTTGCATGCACAAAAGCGTAGATTCCTTGAGGCGAAAAGTAGGTTTACTTTCTACTTTTGTAAGCGTCACAAGCAGCGTTCAAACAAATCGGCTGATTTTGACACATTAAATTTTATTTTTACTTGTGCTGCTGCTGCATAAAAAGCGGTGCATGTAACTTGAAACGTAGAACGCAAGTAAGGTTAGAAAAGCATGCGCTGCGTGGAGGCGAAAACGCGTGGTATGGAGCTCCAGCTTTACTTTCTCAACCTTGTATCTTAAAATAATACAACTTTTCAGGAGAGGAAAAAAACTTTTCATCTTTGTATACTTCGGTGTTTGGGTTAAAGTTAAAATTAAATTATTAAAGAATTTATTACATCTACTTATGTATATTGCATTGAAAAAATAAGTTTTTGCAGTGTTAGAACACAAAAATAGCAGTCGTTTGATGTGAAAAGGTCAAACCGTATTTTTTTTTACGTTACGAGGTTGAGGAAGTAAGGCATCGATCGATGTGTGACATAAATGTATAACAACCTGGTCCCCAATATTCAACATACACACGAACATTGTTTGCAGTCATGTAGTCATTGACTCTCTGGGCCTGGCGTTGGAAAATTAATGGCGGTCGGCCTCACATTGCACTCACCTAGAAACCACCAGCGAAATCAACAGCTGAACCTAGTAACGACAAGAAAGGATTGGCAAAACAAAAAGCAGAAAATAATTGCAATATATAGGGAGGATGAAAGTCTTTGTATTTGAAAATTTGCAAAACTTAAACACTTCATCAGCTGCAATAAATTAAGTGTAAAAATAGTTATAAAAGGGTCTTATGAATAAAGATTCAATTTTATTAAATTACACTGTACAAAACAAAAAAAATTAAAAGGTCTGGCCTATAAATTTTGAATGAGGAGAAAAAAAAACACTTATATCGGCGTTTTAAAAGTTAACATCTGAATTTCATTTGAGGGGGGGTTAAAGTTTCCCAGCTCTGGCACATTCTTATTCTTAATCGGCATAAGAAACCATGTGACCCTTACATTTTAGGTATAAAATGTGGTTAGCAAATTTATGTTACGAAGAACATTTTAGTAGAATATGTTAACCCTCTAACTCCTCAAGGCATGGGTCTTTTTTGTCCTTCTTTTAAAAAAGAGCAAAAACACCATTAAAACAGGGATTTAAGGGGTTAAAATCAAAATTTTAGCTGCAGACTTAAAAAGTCTTCATCTACTTGTACCTGGTGTCAATGTTACCAGCTTTTGTAAGCATCAAGACAGCTTTCTGCCGTTATTTTCAGTAGTACGATGATAACACGTTTGCTTATTGCAACGATATTAAAGGAAAAGTATTACGATAATACCAAAAATCCTATTGCAATTGCCTATGGAATGAATATTTAAGAAAGCTATGATTCTATAAAATTAATACTGGACTCCGTAAAATATAAAGACCATAAGTGGCGGATCTGTTGTGACTTAAAAGTCCTTAGTTTCTTTTCAGGTATGCAGTTTGGATACGTTAATTACGGATGCTTTTTATGCACTTGGGATAGCTGATGGAAGGGCGACCAATATTCCAAAAAACAATGGAAGTTGAGAGCTGAGGGAACATTAGGAGAGCACAATATCGTTCATCAGCATTGGAAAAAATTCTCTTACCCCCATTGCATACCGAACTTGCTGTGGTAAAAAACTTTGTTAAATGTCTGAATACAAATGAGGCAGCATTTAATTTTCTGAAAACTATGTTTTCAAAATTAAGCGAAGCAAAAATGAAAGAAGGTATGTATATGTTCTGCAAGTCGTTGTTATTGTTGAAAGCCTTAAAATTGGTTTCATACCAACAGGTGTTTTTGTTGGTACAGATATAAGAAAGCTGATGCAAAACGCTGACTTCGTTGTTTTCTTGCGAAGACAATAGAATGAAACAATTTGTTTTTTAATTTTGTTTTTTCTTTTTACCCACTTACAACTACAATTCGAGTCGGAAAGAACCCAACCAATTGTATGGGGATGTAAGAAAAGATAAACTCACTGTTTATTGTTGGTGTTTTGTTTAAGCTTTGATATTGTTACAAGTAGAACTTTGAGTGTTTAAAATTCTTAATCGCTTTAGGGTTTTATTTGTATAATATTTTTAGCTTTTCTAAAATCTTTGGACAAGGTTTCCTGATGATCTGGCCTAAGCAACCAGTGAAATGCGCATAGAAGCTAGCTTTCCCTCAACAATAAATTTCAGTGTATTTATCAAATATGGAAAATTGGGAATGCTCTTATCAATTGAGCTTGATGTGTGAAAAAGCATTAAGAAAGTGATATGCAATGTCTTAGGCAAAAATCGTTCTCCTACTGCTCGAATATGCGTAGACAACATGCTTAGAGCTTTTGAAAAACTAGGAGTTCATATGTCAACAAAAATTCATTTTTTAAATTTTTATATAGATTACTTTGAGAACCAGTTGTCAACAGAATCTGATGAGAATGGTGCTATAAAGGCAAAAGCATTTATTCGCTTATCGCTGGATATTGTATGATAATGAAGTGGAATTGCCAAGAGCTAAAAAAAATGTAATGTTTACATCCTGTCCATTAGGGATGCAAATCGGGATTGATTTTAGAAAATCCCGGGATTCGGGATTTTGAAGTCCCGATCCAGAAATTCCGGGATGTCTACACATTTCTAAACAACACTTTTTTTATTTACTTATGAATTTTCAAAAGGTATTATATATATAAAGCTAAGTCTACACGATATGTTGAATCAGCAAATTTTTGTTGTGGAACAATTTGATTTCAGCGCCAACATATCGTGTAGACACCAAATTTTTTCAACAAACGTATGCTTACCAACATATGACAGGCATTTGTTAACGAAGTCAGCAAACGTTTGTTCACAATTATAGCATATCGTCTAGACACAATATTTTTACTTTTCAACAAATTTTCTACGTATGTTGACAAATATGTTATATGTTGAAAGTCGTATGCAAGCTTTTCAGCCAGCATACGGCCAATTTGGTAGCATATAAAATAGATAAAAATTAGTATTCTTTCAATTACTTGTTTAATTTTGTAGATAATCCCGGAATTTATCAAGATTTCTAGCTCATCGGCAAACAAAAACTTGCATTAAGAAGTGCTTTGAAAATAAAAATGTTGGCCAACGAACTTTGTTTTAGAGATATACATCATAAAAGTTGATAAATTCTTAATCAATATCTCCTGAAGTATAAATTTGATCTCAGCAATATGGGTAGCGCTGAAGCGTGTTTCCAAATACCTTTCACGTGGTATATAAAACATGCCGAATTATTAATCCATTAAGAACCAATTTCAAGAAATATTTTTAATTACTAATGTAATTTGTCAAAATGGCTCTTATCTTAAAAATTTGTCGATATTAAGGTATTTTTTTTTCATATAATATTTTCAAGAGAACGCTTCAAGCTTTCATATAATATAATGCATGGTACAGAAGCGTATAAAATTCTGAAGCTATTAAAGTTAACCATTTATATTCTAATAAATCTTTTTGTTTAATAAATAGGTTTGAGTACACATGTGGTAATATTTAATATACTTCATGTAATTGCTTCAATATAGGTATTAACTATATGGTATGACAAACATCAGCTTCGCTTAATAAATTTTTTCCTTATTGCCGGTCTTCGACTGGACATAAGGGTTCTTAATTTTATGGTTTATCAAGCAACGACTTCGCTCAGCTGAGTAAATTTTCTTCTTTTAAACCGGAACCCCAACACCCTTAAAAATTGATATTTCTGTTAAAGAAACTAACAAAAATTCGCAACAGAATGAAACGATTGCTATTTAATTTTGCAAGAACTTTCTATGACTAGATATTACACTAAGATGATCGCTCCATAATTTACCATAGGCCCCATGTTACCCCTTCCTCGGAGATACTTAAATATGCCTAAGACGTACCGAATAACGCTATTATAGTAAAATTTGGTCAGTCATATTTTCATAAAACTAGAAATCACACAACTAAATTTGGAGAAGATCGGCCGACAATTTACCATTGGCTCCGTATAAAACCCACTCCGGGAAATCATTTAAATGTGGAAAAATATAGTCCAATTTAGCTTTAAGTGGCTAGAAATAACACGATGCAATTTTGTGATAATCGGCAACAAAAAAAACTCACTATAACTCCCGTAGAAAGCGGGACTTTAAAACGGTTGAAACATACAAGTGTTTTGTATTGAAATTTAGTCTTATTTATGTTTTTAATACTAAAAATTACTCAATCGATCAACATTTTTTAGGACGTTATGGTATTGGTAATATTTTTGGGAGTGGTATTTGAATGGGAACAATAGATTTACAATAAAACTTTCTGACCAAGATTTAGTCTTAATACCCACATAGAACATGGTTTATTAGCGCAAAGACTCTTATTCGGAAAGACGTTTTTATGGGATCTTCGAAATATTATGGACCGTTCCTCATCGTTTAATTACAATAAATAATTAGAACCAATGTACCAAATTTCATCAAATTATTGCGACAAGTACTTAGCGCACTACAAAGTGGACAGCCAGCCAGCCGGCCGGACGGACATCCTTATATCGACTCAGATAGCGATTGAGTCGATTGGTATACTAAACGATGGTTATAGGACCAATATTTTTAGATGTTACAGACACTAAAGTGGTGTGGGTATCAAATAAATCCATAAAACATTCTGCTGGTCGGCACATAATTTACCATAGGGGTAGAACTGAAATAAATTAAGTAACTGTGAGACTTTACTAATAATTTTAAGATCAATCCAGTCCTTAAATATTTTAATTTTTTGCGGATTTGACCAAGCCCAATAAAGCACTCTTACTTTTTAAGTGTTAATTACACTTAAACTATTCATTTTTGCAATAAAGGCGATAATTGATAACAAATCTTGAATAAAATAATAAAACAAGAGAATTGTCAAATGAATTTTTAATTTTTAAACAAATGTTCTCCTTACTCAACATACATAGCAACATACGAAATTCAACATATCGTGTAGACACAAAAATTGTATGCTAACTTATTTGTTGAAATATCATTTGCTAGCATATAATGAATTTGAAAAATTAGGTATTTTCAGCATATCGTCTAGACACCTAGCATATTGCATATGCTGATAGAGACATTTGTTATTATTTTTAAGCAAATGAGTATAAGCATACATTTGCTGACTCAACATATCGTCTAGACTAAGCTTAACATTTATTTTTAAAAAAGAATAATAAGAATTATAAAAATAAAAAATACAACTGAAATATAATTTTTAATATTTTTTTTGTATAGAGTATAAAAATTCAATAAAAACGAACATTTTTGTACACAAAAGTTGCTATATTAAAAATCCCGGGATTAATAAAAATAAATCCCGGGATTCGGAATTTGTCAATCCCGAAAAATCCCGCGATTTCGGGATTCGCGATTTCCCGTTTGGCATCCCTACTGTCCATACTTGCTATCGAAGGTAAAATAATAGAGATATTAGTGATTTTTAGTTAAATTTGAACTATTTTTTTCATGCTAAATTCTTGGGGTACTTTAAAATAATATTCTTAATAAATGCGAAATAAACCCTAAGCTCTCTTTTGTTGTTTCTTATTTCTGACTTTGTGGTTGAATTTTCCGTTTTTGTGTAAGGGTTTCTTATGCGGATTAACAATAAGAATGTGTCAAGGCTGGGAAACTTTAACCCCCCTTAAATAAAATTCAGATGTAAACTTTCAAAACGCCGACACGTGTCTTTTTTTTGTCTCCTCTATCAAAATTTGTAGGCCGGACCTTGTAATTTTGGAAAAAAATTGATTTTGTTGTACAGTGTTATTTGTATTTTTATTTTAATTATTAGTTATTAATTAAATTATATGTTAATTTATTTATTATTACAAATAAATAAAAAAAAATAATTTGTCAACAGACAAAAAGTGATTTTTTCCTGAGATTAACATATTGTGTATTCTAAAGTATCGAAGGTTTAAAATGCTAGTTGGGTATGATGCATACCGTCGGAAAGGTTAATTTGTGTTGTTTCTCGGCACTAGTTTTAATTTAAGTTTTATATTTGATGTTTAAGAAACACTTACGCACTAATATAAAAAAATTCAAAAAAGTCTTGAGTTAGAAATTATTTTTTTTTATCCATAAGCCACTCGCAGCCCACTAAGTGAACAAAACTACCTTTAAGGAAAAGACATAAGCTTTCTTTTGAGCAAAAAAAAAGTAACAATTTAAATAAAGTTTGAAATTTAAAAATTTTTTAATAAAACAAAAAAAAAAAATTCGAAAGATTGAAGATAAAGCTATTTAACTTATAATAACATTTAAAAAATTTTTTAAGAAACGCTTTTCTTAAAAAAGAACATTTAAAAAAATGTTGCCCCCCCCCTAGATTTTATCCTGGCTACGCCCATGTATTCGTGTATTGTCATCGGGAAGATGTATGCCTGCAAAGTTTCATCCATTTGCATTGATTATAAGGCGGTTAAATTAACGTTACAAGATTTGATTTTCCGAAGTGAAGCTAAAGAAAAGGTTTTAAAAAAAATGTTGCCCCCCCTAGATTTTATCCTGGCTACGCCCATGAATTCGTGTATTGTCATCGGGACTATGCATGCCTGCAAAGTTTCATCCATTTGCATTGAGTAAAAGGCGGTCAAAATAGCATTTTACCAAAAAAAAATTGTTTGCCCCCCTCCCCCTAGATTTTATCCTGGCTACGCCTATGTATTCGTGTATTGTCATCGGGAATATGTATGCCTGCAAAGTTTCATCCATTTGCATTGATTATAAGGCGGTTAAATTAACGTTACAAGATTTGATTTTCCGAAGTGAAGCTAAAGAAAAGGTTTTAAAAAAAATGTTGCCCCCCCTAGATTTTATCCTGGCTACGCCCATGAATTCGTGTATTGTCATCGGGACTATGCATGCCTGCAAAGTTTCATCCATTTGCATTGAGTAAAAGGCGGTCAAAATAGCATTTTACCAAAAAAAAATTGTTTGCCCCCCTCCCCCTAGATTTTATCCTGGCTACGCCTATGTATTCGTGTATTGTCATCGGGAATATGTATGCCTGCAAAGTTTCATCCATTTGCATTGATTATAAGGCGGTTAAATTAACGTTACAAGATTTGATTTTCCGAAGTGAAGCTAAAGAAAAGGCTTTAATAATAATAAGTTACATGGATGAGAAAGAACACCTGTTTGGCCAAAATGTCAAACTTTGACCCCCTCTCACTTTTTGACCAAAAAGAAAGACATTAAATCTCCCATTTGTACAAATCGCACACTAAATTATAAACCAAACTCAAAATTTATCAAAATCGTTTTTTTTTTTCATAAAACCTTTAACATATCAAATCCATAGCTATCCAAAAAAAAATTCGTTTTAAGCTCTGTCTCTTTAACGTTTATGAAACTCAATTTGACTTATAAATCGCAACCATGTTTTTGAAGCCAGTTTTCGGCCTCTCCTAAGTATTTTGTGTTGTGCCTGTTTATGATTTAGTGTGCGATATGTTCATAAATTTAAATATATAAAAGAAAGGTGTTGAGTTAAAATTATTATTAACTACTAAATAAAACCAATGTTAAAGCACAATACACTTGAATAAAGATGTTTTAATTGTTTTACCATATAAATGATTTTTTTTTTTTTTTTTTTTTTTGATTAAGTTTCATTTAAATATAATTTATGTATTTAAGTATTAAGTGTGAAATGTTATTTTAGTTTATTAATATAAACTATAATTTTATTTTTGTTATCATTTGCACCACAAGACTCCTTAAAATTATAATAATTCATTTATTAATAACAAACTGCATGTTTGATATTTGAATGGTTTCATTTAATTTCGATTTCGTTTTCATTCATTAGTTCACATTCATGATGGAATCAATAGATTTGTACGTATATTTATGTAAGTGTGCTTCATCTCTTGTTTGTTTATATATAATAATTTGGTTTTTTTTCTATGAGAATTCATGTGTGTCTTTTCATATTTATTTAATTAATTTCATATATTTAAAGCAGATTTTATTAATACATAGTTTTTGTAAATTTTATTAATGCCATTTGTTCATATTAAAATGCAGACCTTTCACAGGTTTAATTGTTAATGTGTTTTTTCTTTTAATTTTTTGTTATCTTAAAGCAGGGATTTCCATTTCTTTGCACAATTGTGCACACCAATACTTAGACATATTTTTATGCTCTTCACAGTGATGTTAGATGTTTTTTTCGAAATATCGTCAAGTAGTTTTGAAAAAAACCGTCAAAAAATCGTCATATAAAAAAATCGTTTTTTTATAAACACGGATATATCACTCTATTAAAACATAAAAAAATACACCATGTAAACTCCCTCTTAGAGGGAGTTTACATGGTGTCTTTTCAGACATGTCTGACAAACACGTCTGTTTTGTTTGTAGGCGATCGGGGTAGAGAAGAAAGAGGGGTTGGCAAACAGACATGAAATAAGTTTTCATGTTTGTTTATATGAATTTCCATGTTTTTAATTTGTATGTACATATATGTATATTAGACTATTATACATGAAAACAGACATGTTTGGAAAAACATCGTAAAAAGACAATAGGTTTTTGGAAGCATGTTTAAAAGAGAATGTCAAAAGCAGACATGCCTTAAAAGACTCCGTGTAAACTCCCTCTAAGTATAAAATCATACAAAACCAAAAAATATAGAATTTTTAATACTTAAGACGATTTGGTGCGGCTTTGATATTGCTCTCCGGAGATTTTCGTCAAACAATTCCCGTCATCCCCAAATCTTCTGCTGCAGATGAACTTAACGCCTGCCTGAAATCGTCGTCTTTGTGGAGGCATGTCCAGAAGTTGCAATTGACCGCAAACATTAGAGTCGTGTTGCAGAACGACCCATCGGCTGCTGAATTCTCGAGACAACTGCTGGAGCTTGGCAACGGCCCAATTCCTATTGATGTTTCGAGTGGATTAATATCGTTCCCTGAAAATTTTTGTGAATTCACATCGTCCAAGGAGAAGCTGATCAGCAAAGTGTTCCCCGACATTGCACAAAACTACAAAAATCTCGATTGGATTGGTGAACGGGCAATAATAGCAGCGAAGAATAAGGACGTCGATAACTTAAACTTAATTATTCAAAGTTAAATCGCAGGACAACTACATATAGGGTTCCCACAAGTCCCCACATATAGGTTTATACAAGTTCATAGTATAAATATAAAGTCCAATTAATTTCTTTTTATTGTTATATTTAAAAATGTTTTTTATTGCTTTTCGCAAGTTTTATCAAACAATTACACTGTGCTAGAATTTGGCAACTGGCGCTTAAACCTTTTCGGGTACGCTGAATCCAATACCGGTTCAAAAACGGTTCAGTTTATTGAAATTACATACTAAAAAAAAACGAAAATCCGCAATAAAATTTCCTTTAAACGTTAAATTATTTTCTAACATGCGCTGTCGTTTTAGAAACATATATTTTTTTTTTTTTGGCAACAAAAATAATTTTTAATAAACATTTCGAAATTTTTGTTTGTTAAAAATCTATTAAAAATTACAGCTATAAATGATTAAAATCTGTTAACAACTTTTGATTTTATTCACAAAAGTCGAAAAATTTTAATTAATTTAAAAATTTCATAAATCGCAATATTTGTATGGGAGCCCCCTTAAGAAGTGGCGAAAAGGGGCAAGTATGTCTCGAAAAATTGTTAAGGAGACTCCTTGGCTGTTATGGTACGTTTTCTTCAATATATTTCTAGTCTGTATTAAACTTTTTGTATGGGAACCTATTAAGGAATGGACATTTTTAAATTTTGTTTTAAATATTAGTTAAACGAGTCACTTTTGTGCTCGCGATCTAAAAGCAGGCAGTAATTTGAAGGAGTTTTGCACTCGTGTTTTAAAATCAGGCAGTTATTGTACTCAAATAAAACAAACAAGTGAAATAGTGCTGTCAGATTATTTTTTTTTTTTTTCGAAAAATCGTCCTGCCAATATAAAAAACATCAAAAAATGGCCCTGACTAATATTAACTAGTTGTTTTTTAGTTATTCTAAAAAAAAACTTTTACAATAATGGCTAATAAACCACTGATGGTTTAAACGCTGGTTTAGTTTAAACATATGTAGTTTAAACTCAGCATCTATAAATCATTCTCCCATGTGTTATATGTGGTAAAAAAATAACATGTGACAGCACTACGATAAATCTTATCAAATTCATATGGTCTGTGTTGGTAGTTTAAACGCCGAATTTTATGCGTTTAAAGATGGTTTATATATTTAGTGATTTATAGATTTTTGTACATCAAATCGCTCTCTACTGATTCCATTCAAATAAATCATATTAAAAATTTTAATATTTGTGTTGTATTATTACTCTAAAGTGTGTCTGAAGGCTTAAAATTGGGACGAGGCGAAGTTCGTCGAGTCCGCTAGTAGATATAAATATATATTCGCCTCTATATACATATATTAACTAACCCCCCGTTTCCACATGCAAGTGCAAGTTCGAATAACTCAATACACTGACACTTTTTCACTAACATTCACACAATTTTTGTTCATTCAGCCAATCGGCTCTTTCCTCGATTTTTTGTTGATAATACGTATACACTACTTGCAAGTAATTACTTGCATGTGGAAACGTTCGGTAAGAAAAAAACTTTACTTGACAGATTAAAGTGTTAAAAATTTGATGAAAGATTAAAGTTTAAACTAAATTTATTGACGGGATTAAATCGTCAACACCTAAGTGACTCTACATTCAAAATCGTCAATCGTCATTTTGGTAAATTCAGCGAAAAAAAATCGTCAAAATGACGTAAAATCGTCACATCTGACATCCCTGGCTCTTCAATTCAGTCGTCGATGTGACTTCGACAAGTGTACATGTTTAGCGGATGCTAAATTATTTTGTTTCAGCTAACACTCAAAAAATATTGTGCGGTCAAAAATGCTTTTGGTAACATCCAATGCCTTGCGTGCAATTTTTATTTAGAGTTTAAATTTTAAGACTTAAATGTAGAATAATATAACATTTCATTAGTTTACATGCAAAGCAAAGAACTTTGTAAAATGGTAATTATTCGAGATTTAAAATCAATTTTTAAAATTTCAGATAAAAATGCGTTAACCGATATATTATTAAGGAAAAAATATTGTATTCTTTTAATTTGTAATTTTCAAATAATATCTACATTGTTTTGCATAGCTAACGATATGTGTTTTGTTTGTGAAAAAAATTATTTGATGCCTGTAAAAGGGTCCCTTTTTGTTTCGTTAAAAAGACGTACCTAAATGCAGAAATTATTAAGAAAAAAAATAACCACAACAATTTGTTGGTATTTTGTGCTTGTAAAAATATTTTTGTTTCTCTACCAATCGCGTCGGTGGGTTTTTTTTTTGTTTGAAAACACTTTTCTTAAGTAAGTAAAAATATTTAAAAAACAAGTTAAAAAAGTTTTGTTTTGCTACAATTATGTATAAACCTATGCACATAAAAGCAAATGTGACAGCAGGTAAAATTTTTGGGTAAGAAGATGTGTTTTATTGAAGTATTAATGAAACTTTATTGTTTCGCACTTTTTGTATTGCTTACTTTTTTATGCTACAATTATATGACCGAGTACAAAGAGTTAACCTTACTAATTTATGGTATTTATTTAACGTAACTTTGACCTGCCATAATGACTATACATTTTTGCAGGCAAACTCAGGTGCGCATTAGCTAGAATTAAAATGTATGCACAACAACGTGAATACCCTTTCTATTTTACTTACCACTATGAATACCCTAACTTTTTACTAAAATAACTTTTTCACGTTATAATTCTCATGTAATTTATTTTATTTTTGAATAAATAGATCAGGGAAATCCATTTCTATGCATAATTGTGTATACCACTACTAATACATATTTGTGTTTTAGGTTAACAGAAAAAACTTTATGATGGCACTTAAAAAATATTGTGCGGTCAAAAACGCTTTTGGTAACATCCAATGCCTTATATGCCATGCAACATTTAAGGAAGGAACGGAAAATGTTATAAAACGGCATTGCGATCGTTTTCATAATAATATAAATAATTTAAATGATAAGGAAAGAGAAGACCTGTTTTATAAAAATAAAACCATTTTTTTAGACAAATTGAAAAAATGGTTATTAGAAGAAGAAATTTATGAACAAAAATCAGTTCCCAAATTGAAAAAGGAGAATTCAAATTTAGTAATATTGGAAATTGTTAAGAAAGGAAGACCATTGTGGGATGGTGTTTTTATTATCAAGCAATTGCTGAAAAAAATTTGGGAAAGGCTTAATTATAACACTAAATTTATAGAGTCTCTTCCCCTGTCCAGTCAAACTGTAGGCCGTCGTACTGTTCAATTAGGAACATGTGTAGAATCTGCAATTAGGGAAAAAGTAATTAATTGCGACTTTTTTTCAATTTGTTTAGACGAAAGCACTGACATAAATGATCTGTGTGAACTTGTAATTTGTATTCGATGCGTAGACAGCGAATACACTATTTTTGAGTCAATGTTTACTTTAGAAACATTTTATGGAAATGTAACTGGTACGTTGTTGTATGACGTTGTCACAGAAAAGCTTCTTTCCATTGTAGACATAAACAAATTTGCTGGAGTCTGCACAGATGGAGCGAATGTAATGTTGGGCAAATATAATGGGCTTATAGGCCAATTAAAAAAACACGAATTTGCAGTTCATAATTTTCACTGCATAATTCATCAGACCGCTCTTGCATCGAAATTCATAAGTGATACCCCAGCTATGAAGACAGCAGAGGACATAATAAATAAAATTCGAGGCGGACATCAAGCGCTTACCCACCGAAAATTTGTAACCTTTTTAAAAAATAAAAATGCTATGATCTGAGACCTGAAAATGTTTACAGAAGTTCGGTGGCTAAGTCGCGGTGATTGCCTGAATAGACTTTATGATTTAAGAGAAGAAGTTATTCAGTTCCTAGAAACTGAGAAAATAGAAATAGTTTTAGTACAGTGTTTAAAAGACAATAATTTTATTTTAGACTTAGCTTTTTTGGCAGATACGACAAGTATGTTAAATGAACTAAATTTGGAATGGCAAGGAAAAGAACGCAATATTTGCGACTTGTCAAAAATCATTCACAATTTTAAAACAAAACTTTTTCTAATTTGTTCCCAAATTAAAACTGATGATTTTTCCAATTTTCCAAAAACTTCACTTGTTTATAGAAATCTCGAAATCGACAAAAGATATGAATATGCCGTAATATTTGAAACACTTTTCAATAATTTTCAAGACAGGTTTCAAGATTTTGTAATTTTACAACCGCTATTAGATCTTTTCGAAAACCCTTTTCGTTGCGATGTAAGCAACTTCGAATTTGATATTCAATCAGAACTAATCATACTACGAAGCGAAGTAAATGCTCTAGACGAAAATAATATTGTAGACTTCTGGAAAGCGAGTTCTATCCTGAACTAAAAAAAAAATTAATTTAAGTGCCTCTCTTTATTCGGCACTACTTACCTATGCGAACAAATTTTTTCGGATTTAAAATTTATTTGTTCCAAGCAAGTTCATCCCATTTGAAAAGCATTCTGCTATTACGAAACTGCCATAAAAGTATAAATTAGAAGATTTTATTTTATAAGTTGTATAAGACAAGGGAACAAAATTAAACATTTTTTGTGTTGCTAGAAAATGTGTAGCAGTTCTTTACCAATTCAATGTCGCTGATTTTAAAACTGCACTTTTTTCTATCAGCTGTGATTTGTGTGCAATATTTATTTTTATGCATTTTTAAAACATAAAAGTCTTTAATTTTTTTAAAATTTTTTGATAAGATATTTGAAACTGATTAAGAGTCAAAAAGCTTCCGAATAAAAAAAGTGTAGTTTTAAAATAAGCGACATTGAATTGGTAAAGAACTGCTACAAATATTTTATCAACACAAAACACAAAATTTTGTACCTTTGTGTTATACAGCTTATAAAATATATTACTAACATTTTATTTCGGCTGTAAATGAATGCATTCTCTCAATTTTTTTACTCTCTGGTACTCACTAATACACAACCAAAAAAATTTTGGAAATGCCTGTCTTAAAGTTACCTTTTAATTGTGAAACTTTTTTGTTTTTAAAAGCTTTTATTTAACTTACAATGTTAGTATTCAGGGTTGATAAAGTTGGTACAATTGTACTTTTTTGGTACAATTCAAAACTAAAAAGAACGCTGGTACCCCCGTGACTCATTTGGTACTATTTCTAAATTTTTTAAACCTACATACATATTTATAATTCATATAAATTGGCAACTAGTATTTACTGTCCAATAAATATTAGAGGAGTTTATTGTCTGGTGCAAATAGTGTTGCGAAAATTCAAAATGTCGTAGCTTTTTTATGAATCTAAGGGAAGCTCTATTTTTTGTTGTTGGATTTAACAAAACAGCTATGATATTTTGCAAGACCATTTGCACCAAACACTGAACTCCGCTACTGTGAATAGAATTTCGCACTTGTTCATTGAACGATTGCTTATGCCACATTCTAAATTTAGTATGATGATATTGACTAGTTTTTAAAAGATATAGGAAACCACTTCTGCAAAAGTTCTACATAGTAGAAGAGACGACTTCCTCTCAATTCAAGATTACTTTGGAACAAACTAAAATATTCAAATTTCAAATATTCGTTAACAAGATGGTTGTCACGTTAAGAAATAATCAACAGAATTTTGGAACAGTGGGGCCCACTCCATTTATATTTTACTCCGAAGTATTTTGAAGGAGATTTTACAAGCGCTAAATTAAATTTTATTTTATTCGGACTTTCTACTTCTTTCCTGTTTCTACAGTACATATTGAAAATTGTAAACACAATGAATTTGGAAATGCAAACCGAAGATGTTCGTATGTACATATTTTTAGAACACTTAAAAATTTTATTTTCGCTTAAAATTCGAGATTGCATTTTGAGAAAAGGACGATAAATTCTAAAAAGTTTATTAAAACGCTCTCTGGCGCCCATCAAAAATAAAAATTAATGGATTTCTTGACCCTAAAAATCGCATGATACAGATCTGGCCAGATCAAATACAATTTGTTTGCCTCTATACTTGAATATTTTGGAAAACTAACTGTTTTGAAAAATCCGGGGATCGAAATAAATTTTTGACCTATGGTTCTTTGGCAAAGTTTCTTGGAATGACTTATAGGAAAAGAATCGCGATTTGCTTTTGACGCGAAAAAATTTTGCCCACCCTATTATAATGTATAATTAATGTACAAATGAAAAAGGTACTTTGTTTTTTATCAATACGATTTCCGTATGACGTGCTAAATTCCCAATTTTTCATATTTGATAAATACACTGAAATTTATTGTTGAGGGAAAACTAGCTTCTTTGTTTTTGTTGTATTAAATTTTTGTTTTTAAAAATAAGTTAAAAACAATTTATAAAAAAGATTTAGTACTATTGGGGCCGAAAAAGTACGATTTTAAAAGTTCATTGGTACGATATTGGTTTTCTCATTTATCATCCCTGTATGTATGTAAGTTTGTTCGGGTGGAATCTTGCAACTCAATTTTAAAGCAGTTATCTTCAACCGATTAAGCTGAAATTTAGTATACACGTTTAGTTTCGATGACAATGCATGACAAACTGTGCGACGTCATTCTAAATCTAATATGGCGGCCACACGCAACGTGGCGGGCTAGTTATTTTTAATGCACTTCTACGATATGGGTATCAAATGAAAGGGCTTGAAAAAAATATCACGAAAAATTAAGTGGTCACTCTAAATCCAATTTGGCGGGCACACACAACATGGCGAACTAGTTATTTTTAATCCACTTCTAGAATATGGGTATCGAATGAAAGGGCTTGCTAAAAACAACTTGAAAATTAAGTGGCACTCTAAATCCAATATGACGGTCACACATAATATGGCGGACTAGTTATTTTTAATGCACTTCTACAAATTGGGTATTAAATGAAAGGGCTTGATAAGAATATCTCGAAAAATAAAGTGGTCACTCTAAATCCAATACGGCGGCACAAGCAAGATGAAGGACTAGCTATTTTTAATGCACTTTTACAATATGGGTGTCAAATTAAAGGGCTTGCTAAAAATAACTCGAAAAATATAGTAGTCACTCTAATTCCAATAAGTCGGCACAAACAAGATGGCGGACTAGTTATTTTTAATGCACTTTAACAACATGGGTATCGAATGAAAGGGCTTGCTAAGATTATCTCGAAAAAAAAATAAGTGAGTCTAAACCCAATATGGCGGCACACACAAGATGACGGACTAGTTATTTTTAATGCACCTCTACAATATGCGTATCAACTGAAAGGGCTTGCTAAGAATAACCTGAAAATTAAGTGACGTCACTCTAGATACAATATGGCTGACTAAGTTGTTAACGCTTGCTGAGAATACGAATGCGAATTTTAAAAAAATTAAAAGTAATAATTCTTTTTTAAAAAGTAGCTTGTATTTAAATGCGCTAAAAAATAAATTAAAAGTAAAAAACCGTTTTAATAAAAAAGCTTTTATTTAAATGCGCTAAAAAGAAAAAAAATAATATTTTGCTTTAAAACTTTTAAGCTACGTTCACAATCAAAAAAACATTTTCATTTGGTGTTCATAATAGAGAAACAATTTCTTTTGTAACTACACACATTTTGCATCAAGAAACCGCTCGCAAATTGTAGCCAAAACAATATTATGCATTTATTTTTATTTTTGTAAACATTTTGTTAAAATTTTCATTCAAAACTAAATAAAATTATTTTAAACGTCAGAAACAATTTCATACAAATTGTTGCTGAAGTTCTAGTTGACTCAACTTTAGTTACATTTTTAAAAAAATTTTAGTTACATTTTTGTTCTAAAAATGAAAGGAAAATATATGAAATACTTTGGGAAGAAAAAAGATAGAAGAAAAAACGAAATTGTTTTTTTGATTGTGAACGTAGCTCTACTTTCAACAATTTATATGATATAAAAGCTTGTCGCGAGATTTCCTCAAAATCTTTTCTAACCAATCTTGGCAGCATATGATCACCGACCAAAATAGATGGGTCGTTCTCAAGAATCCCCATATGACCTACAAAGTCACCTCGCTTAACTCAGCAATGCAAAATCCGTCTAGTTATCGTGACAAAAGACCAATCTCGGCATTAACCCCCCTGTTCTACTGAAGAGTCTCTGGCAGGCATATATTGCTCTTGTTGCCCTTCTGGTGACATAAGATAACTGAGCGTTGTAGGTAAGGGTTCGATTTAGAACGATCCCAAATTACACTCAAAAGAACAATCAATCCATCCATACTCAAATCAATCCGAAGCGGTATTAAAAGTACGGTGAGTATGGATTTTCTTGAATCAATTACCGTAAGATTGAAAAGTGCGAAATACTTCACTAATCCATATTGAATCCCGGATTCGTACTTGGAATAATCCAAAAATGAGATTGATTTAAGTAAAACTAAGATTGAATCAATCTCAAAATGCGCTTGATTTAAGTATTATAAAGTTGATTCAATCCCGAATTCGTACTTGAAATAAACCAAAAGTGAAATAAGAGGGAGTATTTTATTAGGATTGATTTACTCACCCGTTTTACACCTCACAGAATTTCAACTATAAAACTCCAGCATCATTCCCGATATGGTTTTTACTTAAAAAACTTAATGTACAAGAGCTCTCAATTTTACTTTTAAAACATGAAAGTAAAGTGTTTTCGTCTTGTTCTGTTGTTTTTGTTGTTTCTACACACAACAAGCAACTCGTTTTTAAATACTTGTATGGAGTTGTTGTAGTGTTTACAATAAACAATGATTAGTTAAATGAGATTTAAACGCTCACTATGTAATTTTTCTGTTAGAGTGGCACTACCAACGAAAAGTTAATTTTTTTTCTTTTTTACTTGGTTTACGAATTTTATACTTTTTTTAAGAAATTCTGGAATAGATTTTCGAAAGTAATCCCATTTACGATAGTTTTGAGTACATTTTGGTGTTATTCATAATTAAACTTTTGAGTACGACTTTTGTTCAAAGTAAGTATAAAAAACTTAATTTATCCCGAGTGTTTTTCTTTCTGTGTATTTTCCCTCGTTAGAGAGCCTAAATAACCGTACGGTTTAAAGTCATTCCGTAAGTCTCAGAACGTCTGGTGAATTTTTTTTTTTTTTTTGTGTTTATAAATAATATAATTATTATGTTTCTATATAAAGAAAATTTTGACAAAAATATTTAATTGCAACCTTAATCGTGATACTAAGTTTTTATGTTAACAGGTTAACATTTCACTAAAGTTTACAATATTGCAATCGCCAAATCAAAGGCTTTTAAAGACCTCTTCCAATCTCAAATCGGACTACACTTCCTTATAACTTAATTTTTTTAAAATACGAAACAAGAGTTTTAAAACATTCTACCGTTGTAAGTTTTGATATTTTGATTAGGCTAAAGTTCATCAAGTTTTCAAGTTGTGCTGGAAAAGGTCAACAAGAAAAGGAAGGACAAAAGAATAGAAAACGGAAAATGTACTTTGGACTTCAGGAAGAATTCTCGACAAAAAGTACGAAAAAAGGAGAGAAATGTAAATCAATTAAATATAATTTGCTTTAAGGATTGATGTTTGACTATTGACTGCCAGCAGTCTTCAATGGCTGTGAGTATTAAACGCCAAAACCCTCTGAAGAGATTGAGTGGTTGCAATTGAAACATTTGGGGTAACCTGTCCGTGAAAGCCTGGGTTCGATTCCTGCGGCAGACAAGAATGAAAAATTATCAATAAAAGAGTTCAACAGAATAACCACAATACTAATTATTGTTCATTCCACCAATATTTAAATAGAATATACTATATAATTTATCGGGTAATTTTTTAGCTATTATCTTTTTGGCAATACTGGTTTAAACAGCTGACGCACGTTTCGTGTTTTGTTTCACTGTCAAACATCTTCAGTTTGGTCTATACTTTAACCATGAATCGTCTTACAAACGAACAACGCTTGCAAATTATTGAATTTTATTATCAAAATGCGTGCTCTGTTAAGAAAGTTCATCGCGCGCTTCTTCCATTTTGTGGTCAGTTTAATCGACCCACTGAAGCGGCTATTCGGTACGTTAATAACAGAACTGTCGATTTTTGAGTGAAGATCAGCCAGAAGCATTGCAAGAGCTACCAATGCATCCAGAAAAAGTCACAGTTTGGTGCGGTTTATGGGCTGGTGGCATCATTGGACCGTACTTCTTCAAAGATGATGCGAATCGTAACGTAACTGTGAATGGTGAGCGCTACCGTGAGATGATATCCAACTTTTTTTGTTGCCCAAAATTCAAGATGACTTGCATGAAATGTGGTTTCAACAAGACGGTGCCACATGCCACACAGCACGCTTAACAATGGATTTATTGAGAGACGAGTTCGGTAAAACATTTTATTTCACGTTCGGGACCGGTCAATTGGCCGCCTAAATCATGCGATTTAATGCCAAAATTTAAATTGTGGTTGTATTGCTTTTTATTAGTATTAGTGAATAAAGAGACAAATATTCTTAATAAAAATACAAAAAATATGTAAGCATCCGCCGCATGTGCACTCGTCGCTTGGTAATCGACGACCACTGTTGCCAACTTTTTTGAACCTTTCCCGCCAAAATGGACTTCATTACCGCTAGAAACCGCTAAATATTTAATTTAGCGAAATTTTTTTTAAAAATACCGCTAAAACCTAAACATTTTCAAAAGTTTTATATAAATCTAGATATAGGCTGTTTTTCAAAGGTATATGACTCTCAAATTTCGTTACATAGGGTGAGTTCCAAAACATCAGTTGCAAAGCAACTCGCTTTTTTAGGTGCTTTCTACCAAGCAACCGTGAAAAATTTTACAATGTTATCTGTACCAAAGTTCACTAAAAACCATATCGATGCGTACACAATAATCAAACTAGTTATAGTTAAACTCTATGATACTTTTTTGACTTTGACTGCAAAGTATTATGATGTTTAGGAACTCAGCCATACTTAGATTACCAACTTTTCAGCTGTGCCGAATCTTTGTTGCCTTCCAACAACGGATGGAATATTTCCGGAGTGGTCTTTTTATGGGACATATGGTAAATTATTGGCCGATCTTCACGAAATTTGAACAAGTATTTTAAAGTCTTATAAAACAACGACTGACCACATATTATTAGAATAGAACACAGATTGAGAGAGTTAAGGTTTTACGCGTACTAAAGCTTTTTCCGAGAGTAGGCTTCATATGAGGGCAATGATAAGTTATTGGCCGATCTGCACGAAAGTTGACAGCATAATTTCTAGTCATAAAAAACTGTGACAGACCAAAATTTGTTGAAATATCAATATTAGGTTTTTAAGCGTACTTATCTGTTTTCTGCTTTACATGAGCCAATTTCTAGTCATGTTAAACTGTGGCGGACCAAATTTATTACAGTTACAGTTTTAGGCATACTAAAGCTTTTTTTCGAGAGCGGGCTTTATATGAAGCATATCGTTGATTATTGACCGATCTTCACGAAATTTAACAGTAAAATTTTTAGCCGATTGTGCTGGACTTCAATCCCAAACTAATTAGGTGAATTCTAAACAATTTGATGCCAATATTTATTTTTTCTTTTGAGTCGTTTGAAAGTGAGCGTGATTTCAACAGACGGATAGACAGACGGACATGGTTTAATTGACTTAGAATTACTCAAGGACCCAGAATAAATGTACTTTATAGGGTCTTAGATGAATATTAAAACAGTTTCACCCGGAATGACAAACTTAGTACGTAAATGCCCAAACAATTTATAACATTTACGCTATTTTTGGTAATTATTTGCCGGTTTAAGCAATTAGATAAAATTAGTTACATGGAAGTAAGTGAATTACGTATATTGCTTAAGTTTTATCGAGACAATTTTGATCAATACCTTACCTTTTGTTTCAAAATTTTAAGCAAGCTTAAAGTTGTTAATTGTTACATACAGCCCTAACAAAATACTAACTGATGTCATACAATCTTCATGTCATACAATCTTCAGTTCACTAAAACTATAAAAGTAATTAAAATCGTGAACATAAACAAGTAGTTTTTAGCCCGAAAAATAAAAAGAAAAAGTAAAAAATCTATTAATTTTAAATTTGAGAAAGGTTTTTATAGCGAAAAAGAGCCGCAAAAAGTTGTTTGAAAATCGCTAGATTTCCCGCTTACCGCTAAAACGTATTTTTTCCCCGCGATTGACATTTCAAAAACTCTAGATTTAGCGGGAAAATCTCTAAATTGGCAACAGTGTCGACAACTGAATTGTGTACTCTCGTGGACTAAATGAAAGAGCGTACGAATGCGTGTGAAGAATGTGTGTGGATTTATTTCCACAATTGTGGTCAGGGTTACCGTTAGGAATTTTTGAAAAGTCGCACAAAAGGTTGTTTTATAAAAATAAAGTCGCACAAAAAAGTCGTTTCAGAAAATAAAAGTCGCATATCTTTTTTTAAAGTTTTTTATTAATAAAAAGCATAACAAAACAATTGAAACAAAAAGCCTATTGCAGAATTCATTTTTATCATATTTCGTAACAATGTACATGTTTGTCCATGTTTTCATGTATAGTGAAAGCATTTACTTAAGTTTAATAAATTTGTCGTATGCTGCCAAGGTCAAAGGAGTAGAATTTCTGTTTAAAGCCAAAAAAGTTAAGGTTAATATATTTTTGACAAAATTTAAGCTTGTCCAATTAAAGCCGCTTGAAAATTTTACTTTAATTCCGTTCGTTTGATCTTGGCGCAATATTTCTTTTTCTTAACATACCTACATAAATACTACTTTTTTGAAATTTTATTTCTATATTTAGAAATAAGTTCATCACAGGGAATCCAGTCTTCTATATATTTGTCTATTAAATTTAAAGATGACAGCATTGAATTGCATGTTTTTACATTGCATTGCTAGTGTTTACGATTCGAAAACTACAGGTGGTGCTAAGACTACAACAATCCAAAACCAACAGAAACAACAGAGGTTTTTTGCATTGCATTGCTGGTGTTTACGATTCGAAATGTCAACCATTTCTAACAAAACACTGACAAATTAAAACAAATTGGTCCGAACTGTCAAAACTTGCCACAACCTTGAACTGAATTCGCCTCAAATACGTTGTATACATGACAAGGTTGCAAAAATGTAATAAAAGTGTTGCCAAATGAACAATACTTTATGAATTGTTTTTAAATTTTGACGAGGCAATTTTGACGAATTTTTTTTTATACAAATAATAAGAATATTGAATGTTTTGTAAGAATCTTAACAAAAAGGGTAAAAAGTAGCAGAAAAATTAAAATAGTCGCAAAAGTCGGTGATAAAAAAAAGTCTCACAAAAAGTCGCAGACCGCTGAAAAAGGGTCAAATTGCGACTTTAGTCGGGCGAACGGTAACACTGATTGTGGTATGGGTTGGACACCAATGCTTTAGACTATTTTTTGTGGGCCTATGTTAAAGCTCATGTCTATACACACATGCCCGTTTCAATTGACGCATTGGAAGACAACATTGAAGCATTTATTCATGAGATACCGGCCGAAATGTTGGAAAGAGTATGCCAAAATTGGACTACGCGGATGGACCATTTGAGGCCCAGTCACGGTCAACATTTGCATGAAATAATCTTCAAACATTAAATTATATGGACCGTACTTTCGATTCAAATAAAGATTTCATGAATTTTTCTGAATTTTGTGTTTTTTTTTTTTTGGTAAGCTTTCCTATAGCTCTTAAAAAATCACCCAATATAAATTGGTCAAAGAGTGGTTGGTGTGTTATCCATTTTTTTAATAAATAAAAATAACAATACAACAAAGTCAATTACTTGCTTTTATAATACCAATCGTAAAGCGTTTGTGTCAACCACTTTAAACTTATAAATTTTTCTTTAAAAAAAAACTTTGACATTAAACTCAGTTAAATTTAAAATATTTTTTTATTTTTTCTTTAAATCGAATTCCTCCATTCAAAATGCCAACAGTTATTTATAAAATTAATTTGATAACTGGCTACTAAATGCCTCGTTTTTCAATCAATACTAATTAATTTAATTGTTCAGACACTGCCAACATATGAAATTAATACAAAAGCAACAAATAACAAAAGTCATATAAAAACAATTTTTTTTAAGACTTTTTTAATTAGTGTAAACAATATATTTGTTTAACTTTTTTTTATTTTTTGGCTGCACAAATTAAATCGGTTTGAGTTTGTAATCGTTAAAACCGCTAAAACAAATTTAACTCATTTGTTGCTGTTAAAAAAAAGTTCAAAATAATTTTAAAAACTCCTAAACAAATCTATTATAATAAAACAATAACAATAATAAATTGTTAGCTGATCCAAATAAAATGTTAACAAATCTCTTACCACAAAATAACACACGAGCATACGCACATACATTCATAAGACCATAAAGGCATATCTAATAGATATAGATAATATCTATGTATGCAACATAAAAAAAAGGGAGAGCATAAATCAAGAGTTAATATCTACAACAAGATTCATGTAATTGTTTTAAAGTCTGAGTAAAAATTATTATTTAAATAAAAAAGAAAAACATATGAAAAACCACTCACTCACAATAAAAAAAAGAGTTTTAAAATCCAGAAAAAACTTCAAAGTAAACGAGAGTGTAAAGTAAAACATGAAGAAAACAGTTTTTTTTTTTTTTTGAAAATCAATTTTTTTTTTTTGCAATTACAAAAAAGTAATTGGAAAAATATTTTTATTCTTTATAAGTACGTCAGTCAATATTTGTATGTATCGTTATATTCAGCAGTTTTAATTTAACTTAAGCCAGAGGTTCTCTACAGGTGTTTTTAATAGGCCAATTGAGTGACTTGTAAGGTCAAATAATATTAACGATTTACATTACCTTGTGCCCATGTTCCGTAACTCTCGCGTCGAGAAACTTTTCGAATGAAATGTGTTAGGTTAGGTTAGGTTAAATGGGTAGCCGTCACGAAGACGACTCACTTGGGTCCTTATAGCGGTCCCTTTGTGATACCCCTAGCCAGTGACAAGGGTCAGCCAGTATCCACCAGACTATTCCCCAGAGGCCACCGCAGTCTCGAACCACCCCGATTCCCTGCAGAACAGGGAGATCGATTTCAGTCCCGCATTGGACAAATCGTCCAGACATGGCAATTCCGGTCTCCCAAAATGCCTCACCCTAACGCCCGCCAGACCGGGGCATTGGCAGAGGAAGTGAAACACCGTCTCCTCCTCCTCCTCATCATGACAACTCCTGCAGTAGTCATTATACGCAAGACCCATCCTCCTAGCATGAGTCCCTATCACCCAGTGACCCGTGATAACCGATATCACTGTCCTTATCCGGTCCCTGCCGAGACCGAGTAGTACGCGCGTTCTCGCCGCGTCATAGCCAGGCCATAGAGTCCTGGCCATCAAACAGGTATGCTCGCCCTGCCATCTCCCCTGAGCCCTTCTGTACGACTCCCGTCTGATGAGAGTCCTGCAACGGGCCATTGAAGTGCCAATCAGGCCGTCGACGAACATGTCGTCCAACAGACAGCCTTGTTTGGCTAGACTGTCCGCAGTATGGTTGCCCAGGAGCCCACTGTGTCCTGGTACCCATGTCAGCGTTACACTGGAATGTTTCGCGATCTCATTTAGAGACATCCGGCATTCCACTGTTAACATAGATGTCGTAAAGACACCAGCCAGAGCTGCAATGGCAGCCTTGCTGTCCGTAAATATACATATATCCCTCGATATACGATAGTACTTCAGCCAGTTTGCCGCCCGCTTTATGGCAGGGATTTCCGCCTGCAGCACACTACTGCCATCTGGCAGCCTAAAAGAGACCCTGATGTCCAATTCCTCGATGAAGAAACCTCCACCCACTCTGTCGCCCATCCTGGAACCATCGGTGTAGACCCGCAGGGTCGGCTCCAGAGATCGCGTATTATCGAGCAGCTCATCATAGTTACCATGATGAACCGTAAACAAAGCACCGAAATAGGGTTCCGGAGTGCAATAGTCCAGCCCCGCCAGGTCGTATGAAATGTGTTAAATGAAACAAAAATGCCATATATTGAAATAAACATCTGTTTTTTTTTTAACTAAACTGTGTCGGTTGCTTTTTTCTGGCGAGTATTAGCTGTCACGTAAGGACATTATTCGCCAATTTACAGAAAAAGTGTGTCTGTAAAATTTCTACGAGAAAGTTTTAAACTCACGAATAAAAATGGGGCGAGAAAAATTTTAGCACTAAAAGACAATTAAAAATGCAAATTATAATACATAATAATAATATTTTGTTCTTGGCACATTTTTTCATTGTTTAATTATTTTGCTTTTAACATTTTTAAAAAATATACGAAAGTTTTCAAAGCACGTTGGCAAACAACAAACATTTAAGTCGCACTTTACATTATTTGGTATAACCAACAATGGTTTTTTCGCCGCCGCCATTAAAAAATTTTTAATTTTAGTAAGTTCTCGATGTCTGGAATGTCGCATCGGCTTCGAGTGCAATGTTATTACATTTATAACGTAACGACGTAATCTCTTTGGATAGTTTTCGACATGAGTTACAGACACAGCTTTTTCACTTTTCGAGAAATGATGGAATATTTTGTTATACATCTTTTCGATGCGAGAATTTCTCACTAAATTTATAGAACATGGGTACTGAAATCTATTACTAACGAGGTTTCGAGCAAAATTTAGTTTATTTTACTGGCTTTCCGATACAAAAATTAATGTATTTGGTGCCTAAATTTTGATGAAATCTATATATATAAAACAGGATGTGTGTATGTATGTATGTATGCAACGTATGACTCCAAAACGGCTGGGCCGATTTTGATGAAATTTTCAGGGAATCTTTAGAATATTCAGGCGGGTGACACTGTGAAGTCTGATTTTTATATTGCACCACCAATGACATCTATATAATTTGGACGATTTTTTCTTTACAATTATCGCCATGGTCCAACTTAGATTTATACGAAAAGAAAATTTTGCACCGCCCACTTTTTTCAAATTACCTAAAATCAGAAAACGGCTCCATCGATTTGACAAATTTTTCTCTCAAATATTCGTATTAATCCATTTTACGTTTTCATCGAAAGAAAAATGTGCCACGCCTACTTTTACACCCACTTTTTCTATTAAGCGCATAACTTGAGAACGGCTTGACTGATTTGGAAGATTTTTTCTTTAAAATCATCGCCATGGTCCAACTTAGGTTTTTACGGAAAGAAAATTTTGCCCCGCCCACTTTAACGCCCACTTTTTTCGATTTACCTAAAATCAGAAAACGGCTCCATCAATTTGACTAATTTTTCTTTCAAATGTTCGTATCTTTTTAACGGATTTAAAAAATCGAACGCAAACATTTTTCCTAATTTGGACAGGACAACGTCTGTCGGGTCAGCTAGTTTAATATATAGCTCATATTGTTCTCAAAAATACTTCCCTGTACAAGAAATAAATCGCATTTTAACACAAAACAAAACAAAAAGAAATATGGCGGCGGCCTGTAAGCACTGTAAAAAAAATTAGAGAAAATAGGAATAAAATGGAACAAATGAATAAATAACATTAACTAAATAAATGAAGTTAATTGTAAGTGAAAGATAATGCAAATATTCAAGGTCAGCATAGATGCATTGTAAAATCAAGCACACAACAAAAATCAAATAGTATGTATACAAAACATTTAAGTAGAAACCTAATGTTATGCGTTACTGCTCGTCGCACAATTTAAATAGTGCTGTTAGGGTATACGAATTGAAATCAATATACTCCTGATAGTTATTGCTTCTTTGAAAAAAAAAAGTTGTCTATACGTCTAGTATCTGAAAACTACCTCAAGCAGTCTGCGAGAATTCGTGATGTTACTTGTACGCGTATGTAGCAAACGAAGATGGATACACGAAAATATTACTTCCTACACTTCACGTAATAGCATTTACTCACTTGTCAAAATCTAACATCTACCATCAATTTGCCAAGATGTATTTGTATTTGTATTTATTATTTGCTTTTCTAACACAACAAGATACAATATTTTTTATTTTATTTTTATTTTATTTATTTGATTAAATCTATGGATATGAATCCTTACAGACTACTATATATTACAAAGTTTTATATAAAGGTATTATTAACGAAAAAATTTTGTTAAGACATATTAAGTATTTAAAAACACGATAATATTGCGTTTAATTACATTTATATTAATTGAAAAATCGATTAAGCTATACAATTCATTGAAATTTTTGCATATTCTCCTCAAAGGATCAGCATCAGCATAATTTGTTTGCACAACAGGAAGGTGCAGAGGTATTAGGTGTCGGGTAAAACGTCGTGGAATATTAAAATTTATGTTACGAAGAAGGAAGTCGGAGAGGACATCGCCATTTATCAAATTAACTAGAAATGCCACATTTAGCATTTTCCTTCGACTTTTTAAAGTAGGTAGTTTAATTATTGATAGCCTCGCAGTATACGAAGGAAGATTCCCAGCATAACGACCAAATGAGCTCCTTAGGCAGAATAAGAGAAACTGCTTTTGAACAGATTCAATTCGATCTATGTGCATGTTAACTTCAGGATCCCAGACAATAGACCCATACTCCAAAATTGGCCTTACAAGGGATGTGTATAGTTGTTTCGTTACATTAGGATCTGTAAACTCTTTAGACCATCGTTTTATATAAGCAAGCACACCACGAGCTTTATTAGTCGTCATAGTAATATGTTTGCAGAAATCTAGCTTAGGATCAAGTAGAATACCAAGATCCAGAAATTCTCCAACTAGCTCTAGTTGATACCCGTCCAGGAAATAGTGTAGCATTGATGTGCAATTTCTAGAAAATCGCATGTGCTTGCATTTTTTTAAATTAAGCTCTATTTGGTTATATTTACACCATGCGTAAAAACTATTTAAATCCTGCTGCAAATACGCCCCATCTGAAGATAATTTGTAGCTGAGAAACATCTTAACATCATCAGCGTACATTAAAACATTACAATGCTTCATTACCAGCGGCAAGTCGTTTATGAAAATCGAAAACAGCAAAGGACCTAGGTGACTTCCTTGGGGGACACCGGAGCTAACAGAAATTTCTTTGGATGTGGTATTATCAAAAAGAACACACTGTGTCCTGCATGTTAGGTATGACCGTAACCAGCACAAAGCGTTGCTAGTAAACCCTAATAAATTCAGCTTAGTGAGAAGTAGGCTATGGTTGATTTTATCAAAAGCTTTGCTGAAGTCAGTATAAATAACGTCCATAAGTTGGCCATCCTTAAAAGCGCGATTTGTTAGAGTTGTTAGTTGTAAAATATTTGTTACTGCAGAACAACCTTTCCTGAAACCATGCTGGTATGGTGATATGATTGAGGATACACTGTGGCAGAGAGAGTCTGTTAAGCATTTTTCAAAAAGTTTGGGAATTGCACTCAATTTTGCAATGCCTCTATAATTCGTTATGTCCGACTTGTTTCCTGATTTAAATATTGGTATGATAAAGGATTTCCTCCAAAATTGGGGGAAATATCCGTATTTTAATGACACATTAAACATGATAGCCAAAGGAGTAGCCAAAGCATGAGCACAAGTTTTTAAAACGCAAGCAGGGATGCCATCAGGTCCACTACACAATGACGATTTTATTGTTTTCAAAGATAAAAGAACCTGAGAAGTATCAATAGATGAAAATGATATTGCCTGATGTTCCATCAGACAAAACGGGTATTCAGTTGATGTATCGTACTGTTGCTTAGAATATGTTGTTGCAAAAAAATCGGCAAACATATTGCTTTTAATCAAATTAATATTAGACTCATTAATTAAATACTTCATAACTCTTGGATAGCCAGTAGATTTTCTTTTCGAATTTACAAAATTATAAAATGATTTTGGGTCACGTTTAAAGTTCCTTTTCATTTTCTCAAGGTAATTTATATATAGTCTCCTGTTGAGAAGATTATATTCTGCTCGAGATACACAGTATTTGCTATAATCATAAGCTGTTCGATATTGCTTATATTTTTTATAGCATTTGTTTTTAAAATTTTTTAATCTTGATAGATGAGGAGAATTCCACGGTGGACCTGAATGTTTAATCACTAGAAGTTTCGGCACACACTCCTCAAAAAAATTATGCATAGTAGTATAAAATGTATTAATCATAGAGTCAATTGAAGCTGGGGTACCATTAGGAATGGATAACAGTTCAAGCCAATTAGTGTTGGTCAACAAATAGTTCAGGTCATCGTAATTTGTTTTCTTAAAACATAATTTCTTATCGTTTGTATCATCCTGATTACAAAAGGCATCAGACAAAATATTGTGACTAACTTCAAGAGTAGGGTGGTAGCGATCCTCTGGTCTAGTAACTGGTAATGTTCGCGTAATGGTGCAGTTGGTGGGTTCATTCACAAAAACCAAATCTAGAGTGTTTCCATTATCATTACAAATACCATTTTTTTGGAAAAGACATAAATCAGATAAATTATTGAGAAACTCTTCAATAAAGGCATCAGATTTTTTTGGTGCATAACTGTATGAGTCTGGTAAAATTTTCCAATTTACTGCTGACAAGTTAAAATCACCAAAAACGTAAACGAAGTCCTCTGGCTGAGCTTTAGACACAACAGATTTTATGGATTCAAAATGTTTCATGTAAGTTAGTTGATCAGATTTTGGGGGAATGTAGGAACATGTTAAAAATATATGTGAGCTATTTAGTTTTATCCGAACACAGATAAACTCAATATCGGAATAATGTTCAAATTTTAACTCATCAGATTGGAAAGTATTTAAAACAGCAATTAAAACGCCTCCACCAGTAGTTAAAGTTTCTCTGTCACGTCTAAATATATTAAAATCATTGCAAAGAATTTCGGTATTTAAAGTGTTTCTATTTAGCCAAGTTTCAGTGAGAACAACTATATGGTGATTTAAATTAAAACTTTCAATATAGAGGTTAGCCAGTTTAGTGTTTATACCACGAACATTTTGATAAATAATATTTAAGTGTTTTTCAGTTTTCATGCAAAGTTTTTTTGGTTTGTAGACTCATTTGATGAAAGTCGTGCAACGTTGTTTGTTCTACGATTTTCTCTATATAAAAATTCGCGAACGAGTGCATTATTTGGCCAGAAACAGGGATCAACAACTCGATCAAAAATGTCATTCGGTACTGTAATTTTAAAGGATGCAATACTTCTGGGTTCAGAATAAGAAAACTTGTGAATTATAATACCAGTACTTGCGGGCAATTTTGATTTTAAGTAATATTCCATATCATCACTGGTTGTGTCAGAGGCGAATCGGGATACAAATACGGACTTCTTTGGAGGTATAACGCGCAATTCTCTACGCATAGATTGAGATTCAACATTATTTATGATTTCGGACATTTGGTTGTTTGGATATATGGAGGTTTCTAACGTTTGGTTGTTTTGTTCCATTTGTGTAGTTTTGTTAGAGACATTTACAGACACAGACGATGCATATGTCGGAAAGGGAGTTACTGTTGCATTATTTATATTATTATTATTATTATTATTATTATTATTAGATGCCGAGGGAGCTATACGCTGAACATTTAGTGCCTTATTATTGTTCCTAGCAGACTTCCGACGTTTCGGTGAAGATTGTGCCGGAGATTAATAGTTGTCCAGGGAAGAGAAATCATCAAATAATTTTTCATAGTTAGAAAGACGGTCAGATAAATTTAAAATTTCTTTTTTTATATCCAGAAAAGTTGATTTTCTTGCTTGGAAAAACTTATAAAAATCAACTCCAATTTTTCTACAGTTTATGCAGCACCAATTAACCCCTTCAGACTTAGAAATTGCTTCAGCAGCTAAAACAGGAATTCCACCACACTTGAAATGGATTAACCCATTACACAGCCAACAGGCTAGCATCCTTTCATCATCATTAACAATAGAACATTTTTTATTCATACACTCCATTGTATAAAATATAGCAATAATATTTATGTATTAAAAGTTTAAAAATAACGGCAAAACCAATTGGCAATTTTAATTTGGCAACAGTGACAGTAACCATGTACAATAGCTTGGCAGCACTTTTTTAAAACAAACAGTATTTGGCAGAGCGAAACAGCTGGTTTTGTTTATAATTTTAATGCGTGTGTGTGTATTACCTTTGCAAAGATTTATCTCTCTCTCTTTTATTTATTCCAGTGAATTTAGATATTTTTTTATTAATTTTATCAAAAATGTAAATTTAAAAACAGTTTTAGGACAAAGGCCGTTTATAAATAGCAAAAACCGCAAACGATCACGACACAATGAAACCAGGACAAACGGCTAATTAACACCACAAGACGATAATAAGCCTTATTACAGGTTAAAACTTGGATTAAACAGCAGCGGGTAGAAAACACGTCCGTCTTGATCGACTTTTACTATATCTTCTAAATTACAGCATTAGAATCAGATACGTTATAAGGCATGGTTTGCAGAAACAATTATTTAACTTAGCATTTAACATTATAAATAAACATTTAACATTTAAATTATTTATGATTTAAGAAATAAAAATAATTTAACATAAAATTTAAAACAAACTTATATCTAGGTCCTAAATGTTCTAGTTATTAGCAAAGTAAGTTATTAACATTTTTTTGAATTTTTTTGCGTTGCGGGTAAGTTGTATATCAGTGAGAAGATGGTTCCGAGGTATATTGTGGATATATAAAATTGGTTATAAGAAGCACTTTTGTGAAATCTAAAGGTGCGGATGCTATTGTTTCTTAAGAATGAGGTGAATGTTGACTTGTTGTAGAGATATTTAGGCTCTTTTGTTACTATTATTTTACGCAAAAAGATTAAACTTTTAAACTTGAGGTGGTCATCAAAGCGCATGCCAAAAACACGTTTGTAATATGGATTTACATGATGCATATGGTGCTACGGTATTAAACTATGGGGTACTGCCTCGGCCTCAAATATCGAACAAATTCAAAGGCGCCAAAATAAACTTCTTCGAATAATAACAGCTGCCCCTTGGTATGTTAAAAACTCAAATATCCACAAGGATCTCAATGTGCCACTGGTAAGGACTAACGGCTAGAGTTGCACCTAAATCCACTAGCTCGAAATATTTTAAATGATAGCGGCCACTCTCGCTTAAGGAGAAGAGACACTAAAGCACTTACCCATTAAGATGAGCGATAAACACCGTGATGAAGAAAATTTTTGTCTGGCACTGGCAGGACATAAAATAAAGCATTAGGATAAGATTTGATTTTTTTTTTCTGTTAGGACCAGCACTCAGGGGATGACCCCTACTAATGCATTGCATTGTGTTGGAACTAGGAAAATAGTTTGTGGGAAGGAAGATAGAGGGAGTAGTGTTTGTGAACATTCGATTTGAACTTAATCATGTTGTAAGTGAGAGGGAAGACTTCTGCAGGAAGGTTATTCCACATACGAACTGTCCGGGAAAAAAACGAATTCTCTCTGTAATGCGTTGTACGATTCACCTGCCAATCGACCACATAAGGATGGGCTCTTGAGGAAAAACTACCTGCTCATATTCAAAATACTAGCAACGCAATTAAATTTAAAAATTTTCTCTCGCAATTGTATGGTAATATACTGTAACTTTTTCAATCTTTTAACTTCTAAAAAAACCTTTAAAAAATTAATAGCTATCATTAACAAACAAATATTATTTTTTAGAACTTATATTTTTATTTCTATTTTATCTTTATTAATATTTTCATTTACTCTCTTATAATTATTTTTATTTTAATTTATTTAAATTGTTTAAATTTTTAAAATCATTGCCCAATTATTAATCACATTATGTAACTAGTCTGATTCGAATACTCTAAATTATAAGATATTATGTCATGTTGTATTAGAAACCCATATTCGAAATAAATAAATAAAAATGAAAACGTGTATTATGAACAAACGTACGGGTTTCGGGAACCAGATCCCTAATTTCGCCAGAACTCATCCCATTGTAGTAACGATAAAACAGGCAAATACAACCCACATTACGACGGTGCTCAAGGGAGTCAATAGAATTGGATACCCTACTGTCACCAATGAGAACCTTCGCCCTCTCCTGCACGCGGTCGAGAAGCTCCAAAATAGACTTTGAAGCACCGGAACACACATGAGAGTTGTATTCCATACGCGGTCGGATAAAAATGGTATAAATAGTAAGGAGATCAGATAGAGTGAAGTATATCCTACACCGTCTTAGAAAACCGAGGCACTTGAATGCTTCTTTCGACACCTTGAATATATGTTCTGTCATGCCCAGAACATCAAGAGAATCTGATTCCTCAATAATTATACCACCCATATATACAGATGAGGCACCTTGATTTGTCGCGCGTTTATGCGTCAGCACGCAACATTGGGTTTTTCGACCCAATGTATTCGCACGACCCCATTTCGAGATTATGTCAAGGGCTCGGCCAAGCGTATCATTCATATTCTGCCTCATAGCATCGACATCGGATACGCTTGGATTGCATTCGAATGAGTACGAGTGGCAAAGATTGCTGTCATCTGCAAAAGAGTAGATAGGGTTGGAAGTTTGACAAAGGAGGTCATTTAGAAAGATAAGAAATAGAGTAGGAGAAAGAACGGAGCCTTGCGGCACACCTGAATGAATTTTGAACTCGTTTGACGAAATCCCATCTATAACAAAGGATCTCTGAGAAAACTCGATATAAATCGAGAGCAATTATCACCGACACCAAATGCAGGAAAATTTGACAAGAGTGCACCATGCCAGTCTCTGTCAAACGCCTTGGAAATATCTAAAGCAATTACCTTACTTTCGCCAAAATGGTGAATGGAACGGCACCATTTTTCCGATAACAGAGCTAGTAAGTCTCCAGTCGAGCGACCTCTACGAAAGCCATACTGGCGTTCGCTTAGTAGGTAGTTTGACTCTAAATATTTGACAAGATGGTAATTTACCATACTCTCCATAACTTTGGAAAGTGCCGAACAAATTGCAATTGGGCGGTTTTTTCAACTTTCAACTTTCCAGCAGACTGGAAATTCCGTGGCACGGTATAAAGTGCTGAAAAGATTTGCTAAGGGACAAGCTAGCGTCAAAGAGCACTGCTTCAAGACCAGTGCAGGTATACCATCCGGCCCAGGAGACTTGTTTATGTCGAGATCCGCAAGGACCCTTTTAACAGCTCGAGCCCGAAAAAATATTATAGGCATAGTTACGGATACTTTTTCGAGTTCGGGAAGTGGTTGATTGCTAGCTGGTAGTTAATTATTGTTAGTTCATATTTAATATATGAAGATTGAATAAATAAAGAATGAAGAAAAAAAATATATATATGTATGTGTTTGGAGATCTGCTAATGTAGGAGGCGTTCGAAAACTTTAGAAAGGTAGGGAAGAATGGCAATCGGCTTGTATTTATTATCATCTTTAGGTATAGGAATAATTTTTGCGCACTTCCACCCAGATGGAAAAGTACTTGTGGTGACTGCCGTATTAAAAATGTGGTTTACATGACGAATTATCCATGGTAAAATAAGTCTAATAAAACGAGGTTGAATGTCATCTAGACCGACAGAATTGGACTTAACGGCTAAAAATCCTTCAGCAGTGTCTTCTAAGTTAAAACATTGAAAACTAAACTGGTTTACAGGAACAATTAAAGCAATATCGTCATCCATTTTGCCATAAGAAATACATAGAGCTAAAACTCCACATCTCTTCAAGATGTTCTTCCGATTATTTTATTTATTTTTTTTTTATAAATAAACAAATTGAATTCCAAATACATTTTGGTGTTTTCTATTTAAAGCTTATACCAGGGCTGTGGAGTCGTGAAGAAAAAGTTCTAACTCCGTCTCTGACTCCAACTCCGACTCCTACTTAAGCCTTGATTCGTAAAGGGCATCAAGTCTATTTAGTGTGGCTTACCACTGAATTAAAAGACAATTTTTATTTAAACATGCAGACGCACCTTCAGTTGTTACTTGAATAATTTGTAGGTATAACACATTTCGAAGAGAAAAGTACGATAAAAAATGTTGCAAGCCTTGTATTATTTTTGTTGTTGGGCTTGTTGCTGTTTGTCTCAAGGGATTGAAAAGTACAAATACCATCATGGGAGGTAAAGAAAGTCCAATTAAATAAGTGAAGTTATGTTACCTTTTATAACGTATTTAGAATATCATCGACATAAAAAAGTATATTATACATATTCGAATACAGAAATAAAAGCATTTGAGATTTTCAACATGTTTTTGCGGTCTGCTGTAAAGTTTTCTCCCACCTGCAGAATTAAAAAAATATGAATTTTTAAACAAATAAATTTAAATGTCTTTTTCAGTGTACTCGACATAGTTTTTTTCGTCCCATAATCAATATTATTACTGTCCAAGACAAAAATATAAAATTGCAAGCCTTTATTTTCTCTCTAATTTTCACCAAACTGAGTAGAAAAAGTATTCTCAAATCATCTATCTGGAACAATGGCATGCATTTTTTCCAGGAGCTACACTAGATTTTATGTATTAACTAGCTTAACCCGGTGCGCTTCGCTACACTGCTTAAACCACTTCTTCAGTTGAGAGATATTTAATATATGCATCCTATGGAAGGTTTTTCCCCCTGTGCCTTCCCGCTTTATTTTTATTTTCAAAAGTGTAGTATATCATAGGAGTGACTTCCACTAAGTTTGAACATTCTTACTATAACAGTTCTTAAGATATGTGATATTAAACATTGGCGTCCTATGGGGGGTAACATTTCCCCGCTGCTATTTTATTTCAATTTTGGGGTTCAGAAGATCATACTACAAAAAGTTTAATAAAATGAGTGCAGCGGCTCTAAATTATATTTCTATCTATGAGGGGTACTGCTCCTCCTCTGTCTACGCCGCCCATTTCTATATTGAAATTTAAAGTTTGCCATAACAGTAGCTTTAACCACGTCTGAAGACTCTCCCTTTAATAGTTCTTCAGTTAAGAGATATTTAATATATGCATCCTATGGAAGGTATTTCCCCCCTGCGCCTTCCCGCTCTATTTTTATTTTCAAAAGTGTAATATACCATAAGTGTGATTTCTACAAAGTTTGAACATTCTAACTTTAATAGTTTTTTAGATATCCGATATTAAACATTGGCGTCCTATGGGAGGTAACACTTCCCCCGCTGCTATTTTGTTTAAATTGTTGGGCTCAGAAGATCCTTCTACCAAAAGTTCAACAAATTGCTTGCAGCGGCTCTTATTAATATTGCTATCTATGAGGGGCACTGCTCCTCCTCTGGCTACCCCGCCCATTTCTATATTGAAATATATAGTTTATCATAATAGTAGCTTTAACCACGTTTGAAGACTATACCTTTAATAGTTCTTCAGTTGAGCGATATTTAATATATGCATCCTATGGAAGGTATTTCCCCCCTGGGCCTACCGGCTTTATTTCTATTTTCAAAAGTGTAGTATACCATAAGAGTGACTTCTGCAAATTTTGTACATTCTCACTATAACAGTTCTTAAGATATGCGATATTTAACATTGGCGTCCTATGTTGCGTAACACTTCCCCCGCTGCTATATATATATATATATATATATATTTGTTCCTTTTACTCCTGCAAGGAGCATAGGGCCGCTGCTATTTTATTTCAATTTTGGGGCTCAGAAGATCCTACTACCAAAAGTTCAACAAAATGCGTGCAGCGGCTCTTACTAATATTTCTATCTATGAGGGGAACTGCTCCTCCTCTGTCCACCCCGCCCATTACTTACATTATTGAAATTTAAAGTTTGCTATAATAGTAGCTTTAACCACGTTTGAAGACTCTCCATTTAATAGTTATTCAGTTGAGCGATATTTAATATATGAATCCTATGGGAGATATTTCCCCTCTTGAGTCTACCCGCTTTATTTTTTTTTCAAAAGTGTAGTATACCATAAGAGTGACTTCTGCAAATTTTGAACATTCTCACTATAACAGTTTTTAGGATATGCGATATTTAACATTGGCGTCCTATGGTGGGTAACACTTCCCCCGCTGCTATTTTATTTCAATTTTGGGGCTCAGAAGATCCTACTACCAAAAGTTCAACAAAATGCGTGCACCGGCTCTTATTAATATTTCCATCTATGAGGGGTACTGCTCCTCCCCTGTCAACCCCGCCCATTTTTATATTGAAATTAATATTTTACCATAATAGTAGCTTTAACCACGTTTGAAGACTGTCCCTTTAACAGTTCTTCAGTTGAGCGATATTTAATATATGCATCCTATGGGAGGAATTCCCCCCCCCCTGCGCCTACCGCTTTATTTTTATTCTCAATAGAGTAGTATACCATAAGAGTGACTTCTACAAAGTTTGAACATTCTCACTATAACAGTTCTTAAGATATGCTATATTAAACATTGGCGTCCTATGGGGGGAACCACTTCCCCCGCTACTATTTTATTTAAATTTTGGGGCTTAGGAGATCCTACTACCAAAAGTTCAACAAAATGCGTGCAGCGGCTCTTAAGATATGGGATATTTAATATTGGCATCCAATGGGGGTACCAATTCCCCTGCCCCTATCGAAAAAATAAGTAGCCTATTTTATTTTTAGGGCTCACATGATGTTACTGTAAAAATTTCAGAATTTCGGTTTAGTAGTTTAGGAGTCTATAAGCCAACAAACAAACATACAAACAAACAAACACACAAACATACAAACATTTTTCATTTTTATATATATAGATAGATAAGAAGAAGATATAGATATAGAAGACAGATATCGCAAAAAAAAATTTTTTCAATATATGATTTATAAAAAAAAATAATATGTCCAAACGAACTAGTTTCGACTCTATTTCATCAACAATACCTTGGCGCACTTCACACAGAAATGTTAAAACAGTAAACCAGTGAGTTTTTTTACAGAAAATTAAATGAGGTAGTTTTGAAAATGTCTGGTGAGTGGATCGAACCAGTTTTGTTACCCGCTGCACACATAAAAACATAGAAAAGTACATGCTTCGATACAATCTATATATATATATTTATTCTTATAAAGTGCTAAAAGATTTGTCAATATCAATTGTTACCTCAGTTTTTTAATTTTTGAAACTCACCTACTCATATTTAATGTAGAGTACTACTTATTTTCTGACTTCCAAATTTTGAAAGCAGAATATCTTAAAAATTTTTTATTTTGAAAAATATTAGAAAAGTTTTTATGCCGAACAATTTTGGAGTCGGAGTCGTGAGTTTTTGTTGGTACTACGACTCTGACTTCGATACAAAAACCTCAACTCCGACTCTGACTTCAACTCCAACTCCATAGCCCTGGCTTATACTATGTTCACACTTAGGTTTTTAAACGCTTTTAAAGTAATTCATTAATCACTTCAAATTGACATGATTTAAACTAAATCGCCTCATTACCCACATAGAATCATCTAAACATACCTCAAACTGAGTATAATGTAGAATAGGTCACCATGAACGTACCCCTCACGTGCACAACCGACCACGATTTCTTCTTAATGTTTTTATTTTTTCCTTAAATAATTCATAAATTTTCACAATTTCTTCATGAATATGTTTAAAATCATCTTCTGACAACTTTATTAAAGTATTTTTATCCATTTTGAAAACTTTATAGAAATATATATTAGTTTGCTGTGTTTTTTTTTCTTAATCAACTGTCATCTTAATTATCTCAAATGTAATGTGAACAGCTTTGATTAACTTAAACAACATTTTGCTTAAACGCGTTTAAAAACCCAAGTGTGAACATAGCATTAACACTTTTGTATAAAAAAGTATTTAAAAAAAAGTTATTTTTTCCGAAAAAGGTGGCACTTTTAAATAATTTGAATTTGAATAATTGTTGTTCAAGTGGGCATGTATGTTTCACATTTTTAACATCTTCCATGCGTTCCTTCAAAATGAATGCAAGTTTACAAAGGGTATAAGGCACATCCAGAAAAATTCGTCGACGACCTTTTCTAATTTTGTATGTCACTCTTCTTGTCGTGCGTTCTTGTCGACTACCTTGGGCAGGATTCATTTTAGCAAACCAATCAAGTGATTGAAAAGCATTCAACTACGGCAAAAGAAGACTATGGCTTGAAAGCCATCAATAACTTTTTATACAAAACCATTTATAAGATAATGTCGCTAATACTCCCCGGCATAGATTTTGATGGACAACAATTTAGAAGGCAGTGTCGCTTATACTGTCCCACACACAGTTTGATAGAAGATAACTCCTAAGACAATGGCTTTTATACTGTCCCACATAGATTTTAATAAGAGGCAACTCAACCTGTTCTTTATAAAGTTTCCTAATAAACATTTTTACCAAGCACTAATGGTGCATTTAATAATAAGCGCACAATTATGCGCTACGCAATAAGACATACAGAGATGCAGTAAAGTAAGTGAACGAACTCTTAAAAAATCAGCCAATTGTAGTCGGGATTGTAAGAAATGATAAAATCACTGTTTATTGTTATTGTTTTTGTTTAAGCTTTGATATTGTTAAAAGTAAAACTGGGGTTTTTAATTCTTATTCACTTATAAGTTTTATTTGTTTAATATCTTGAGTTTTTTTTTAAATCATTGGAAGAAGTTTCCTGATGCTCTGGCTTAAGCAACCAGTGAAATTCGTATAGGAAGAGCATATCCCATCAACAGCTTATCAATAGTATGAAATGAGAATTTAGCACATTTAAACGAAACCTTATTTAATTTTTGACTCCCAAGAAAAACTTTGACTCTTAACAAGTTTGAATAAAAAAATAACATTTCAAGTGCCACGGAATTCCCTTATAACGAAGCAGGTTTGTAAGGGAGAATACTAAAAAATAGCTGTAACAGAACATTCAGTGTGTAAATCTGATAGCTACACTCACCAGTTTTTATTTGCGTTGAATTAAGCGCCTTTTGTGTCAAAAATGTATTGCTTCAGAGTGGAAACTCACCATATAAAATGTATGCCTTCCGTAAGCGAGATGGTAAGCGAAACTCTTACATTTCTTCCTTATAAACGACCCCAAATAATACGTTTTCGCTTATACTGTCGTACCCGAAGAGCTCTCCTATATTGTCTTCTAGAAAACTAAAACGATAGGGGATATCTAGTGCATCCCAGTAAAAAATTTTAAGGTTTTCGGAAGCAAGAAAAGTACAAGAGCGCTGATATATGCGCTGGCTATTACATACTACTTAGAAGCAACAGGGAAGCGAAACCCATTGAAGTAAATTTTTAATATAAGTAAATGAAAATTATTTAATAGCTTCCCATAATCCCTTATAAGTAAGCAGGTTGTAAGGGAGTAGTTGAAATGATTATTTAAAAGAAAAAATTTACGACCAAAGTTCAAAGTGCTTCTGTTAATCCCTTACATGGAAGCACGTTGTATTGCAATGATTTCAAAATGTGTTTACGATTATTCCCGACTTGTAATCGAAAACAACAGATGCTTAAAATTACTTCTTTTTTATTATGCAATCAGTCGGCAAATTGTTTTTGAGCAGAGAGGACGCAAGCAAATTTTTGTGTGGTCAATTACAAGATTTGTTGTTTTTTTCTTTTTAATTTGCGTACAGTTTCGTTCTATTTTAAAAATTACATATTAACTGTGTTGTGTGTTTGTTTTGCTTTTTGTTATTTTGCATAAGTTTTTGCTTCTATACTGTTGTATACAGTATAGAAGCAATTAATCAAAGGTATGAAAGCTGCGGTTTTTGGAAGCTATTCCTTCACGGAATAATGTAAGCCATGAAAAACGCAGTGATTTTACAAAAAAGTAGTGCTTCCAAGTGGGAATTCGCCATATAAAAATCATGCCTCTTGTAAGCAGGTTTGTAAGGGGGAATTGTGCTTCTGTCCCTTACAAACCTGCTTACCAGTAAGCACCATTTTTTACTGGGATGTATCATCGACGTCGATGTCATAAACGACAATCTGGCCAACAGGTATTTGTAATGCTTACTTGTGTGTCGTATGTGGCGTATATATACACGCAGAGAAAACACATGTTTTAATATGGTCACCTCCAACAAAACTATTTTTAAAGAGCATTTTAAACATAATATTGTTTCATTTAACCATATTATTGTCCCTTACAACTATATTATAGTTAAATTAGTCCTCCATCAAGAAGCTACAACCATATTATGGTTATGCTTAGAGGCAATGTTATGGCTAAATATTACAATAATCTGTTTCTTAATTTACAATAGTATTTTTCTCTTTTCGAAGAGCAGCATGCTTTGGTTAAAAACCAACCATGCTATTACGTAAAGGTGTTAAACATATTTAAGTTATTACTAATCATAACTTGTTCCGAGGCAACCATAAAATGGTTGTAGTTTCTTGATGAAGGACTAAATTAACCATAATATGGTTGTCGGTGACAATAATATGATTAAATTAAACAATGATATGTTAAACATTTTTTTTTTTAAATTGTTTTGTTGGAGGTGACCATATTAAAACATGTTTTTTCTCTGGGTGTACCAAGAATTGTTTTTGAGAAGAATTGTTGTTGCAATATTGTCAAAGAAATTAACATACAAAATAATTAATACACACATATGGCAAACTTACATTAGAAAAATGTGTGTATTTTGTGTTCCGACTCTCATTGCTGCGTGTATTTTTTATTCCCTTGTTAATTTTTGAGATTATTTTTCATACTCACACTTCCACTATAGTAAAAAAATTTTTTTTGGTTCTTCACGTTCTCACAGTTAGGGAAATTGGTAGTCTACACTTCTTTTTAGTATTTCTTTAAGACAGCGACATTAAGTACTGTTGGGTTTTGCTGTTCGGTATTAACCGAAATCGAAACCGCTGTTTTAAATGCCTTAAACCGAAAATCGACAAGAGATCTAGGTTTTTAGCTTTTACTTTAAACTTTAACTTTAAAAAAATTGCATATTATATTTGCATAATACTTGTACTTCAACATAAAAGAAGTGTATACATAACATCCTGCAGCAATGGCAAGGGGTTTCAAAAATTCTAAAAATTTAAAATAGGTACTATGAAAGACAGATGTTTTAATTAAAGTACATTGACTCTTTGCTAGCATTTGGAAGAAGTGTTGCTAATTTAGCCATTTAGTGGCTAGATTTAGCCATTTTTCATCCTGTTTAGCCATTAAAAAATGAGTTTAGCCATTAGCCATTTTTTTAGCCATTTTTCAACTTATTGAGCCATAAATTTGTTTTTGCCGTTTTTCTTTTAAAATAATAATTTTCAATTTCCTATAAAAATGTATTAAATAAAATAAAAATTTTTAACAATTCAAACTCATTTCATTTAAATCACAACATTTACAAATGTTGGAAATCCCTATAAACTATGATGATGAAGGAACAGTTGTCCAATATTAAATTTATAAAATCGATCAACACAAACATCGGCGTTTCTGTTTGGTTGCAAGTATTTCAATAAAGAGATGCAGGCGGCAAAAAATTTTTTTTTTTAAATTTCAGAATGGACTATATAGTTGCTCTCATTTGCATGGTCTAATGATTAAGTAGAGAGGGTATTCACCCAAGTAAACATCGTTGAAAGTAATTTGAGAAAAAGGATACATTAAGCAACCGTTAATTCGATTTTATCAATGAAATATTTTTACCAGCACCACAATAGTGGAGAGGGTACGATGCGTTTGTGCTGATATTTGTAACACCTTAAAAAAATGGTCCTAGGCCCACATTTGCGTATACCGATTGACTCAGAATCACTTTCTGAGTCGAATTAACGATGTTTGTCCTGCTGTCTGGCTGGCTGTAGTAAAGATTATTTGATAAAATTTGGTACATAGGCTCTAATGTGGTGTAGGGTACCATATAGTCGGTGTTGACATACTATACTTTCTTACTTGTTTTGTATTGTAGATCTGTGCCCATGTTCTGTAACTCTCGCGTCGAGAAAGTTTTCGATTGAAATGTGTGAAATTAAACAAAAATGCCATAAATTGAAACAAACAGACACAGTTTGTAACTTTTTTGGCGAGAACAAGCTGTCACGTAAGGAAATTACTCGCCAATTTACAGAAAAAGTGTGTCTGTAACATTTTGGTGAGAAAAGTTCCCGCTTTGAACTGTCAAATAAACTCACGAATAAAAATGGGGCGAGAAAAAATTTTAACACTAAAAAACAATTAAAAATGCAAAATGCAAAGAATAATAATAATAATATTTTATTCTTGGCACATTTTTCATTGTTTTATTATTTTGCTTTTAACATTTTTATAAAATATACGAATGACTTCAAAGCTCGTTTGCAAACAACAAACATTAAAGTCGCTCTTTACACAATTTGGTATAGCCGACGGTTGTGTTTTCGCCGCCGCACTGTGGCGCCTTTTCCCAAAAACCGTGGCAAAAATACAAAATTTGATGACAAAATTTTGTAAAATGAATGAACACATCGTATAAAGACCATTTTACTGATCAGAATTCAAAAACGTTTCTCTTAATTGGATAAGAATTATAGCTGGTGGAGCTGCTTAAAGTCGACAGTTTTTCAGAAAGTCCAAAAAAGGTGATTTTGAGGAAAAAAAAGACATTTTAGAATTGAAGTGTCAGAAATATTGCCATGTGATCAATACTTTTTTGGTATTGTTTTAAAGGTATATTTATTGTTTATTAAAATAAGTAAGAAAATGTCCACCAGATACCCTACTCTTTTGGCAGTTGCCGTTTTCCAGACACCCTATATTTAGGTACTTTTTACAAATAAAATAGAGAATATCTAAAAATGGGCAAAAATGATCACGCCCATATTTTCTTAGCATATTTACTACACAGTATTTTAAATAATTTAGCTAAATTGGGCCACAAAAAATTACAGGTTTTCTTGAAATTTGAAGAAAGATGTTACAATCTTATAGCCAGCGTTGCCACCGCCAAGATATTTTTGCAACCAAAATTAAAAAAAAAATTGCCAAATATGGAAAAAAGCTACCAAAATTTTAATATTTTTTATATTTTATGTTATCTTACAACACAAAAATGTAAATATAAGTGGAACTGACTGACATATTTCTGTTAATGTATGCATATGCACCTACTTATAAATACCCTGTCGGACATTCAGTTAACTTTAAATTAACTGAAAGCTAACTATTTCTTAAGTAGTGGTGGTTGACACTTGTATTACTTTTATATGGAATTAACTAACTATTTTAACATTGCGATGTCCTAGGAAGTAGTCAATTGTCCGACTCTGCATTACTTGCAGTTAACTTTAAAGTTAGCTACCCAGCCGTTAACTTAAAGTTAACTTTTTGTAGCTAGCTATAAACTTACTACTTTAAGTTAGTTTTTTTAAATTAACTATTTTATTAAAATTGTATTTAGTTATTTTATTTAATTTTTTAATTATAGTATAACCTGGCCATTACCGATTACCAGTTTCTACTCCTTATATTGTAATAATGGCCCTAAATAATTAAATCTTTTGTGGGTCTTGGAGCCGTTTGTTTGCCAATCGACTTGGCTCTCTCTACTTAGAATTCACAGTGTTTGTATACACTTTGGTTAATGTAAATTTTGCATTGGTTAGTAGTTGGCTTTAAGTTAGTCTATACAAGCTAACTTAAAGTTGGCTTTTTTTGTAGTTAGCTACTCATTTGACGGCAGGGTATATATCGTCATATTAAATGCAAACGGACGTAACTACACTTTTTATTTTTTTTACAGGAGATGCAAAAAACTTTACAAAATCAATAACAACAAGATGTAATTGGCGTTTGAATTTCGTTAATAAAATCGCCTTTTTTAATCGTAGGAATCTAAAATTTTGCACGAACATGTATTTTGTTAAAATGAACCATAATCGATTTCGAAATATTGTATAGTTACGTCCGTTTGCATTTAATATGACGATTGTAGCCTTATTTATAAACAATATTTTGCTGTGTCAATCAGGTAGGCATAATTATTAGAATTTGTTTATTTATTTAAATTTAAGAACACATTATGAAAATAGGCAGGTAGTTTTAAAACTTGGTTTTTATACTAAGTAAAATAAAAACTGCAGTTATTTGTGGCCTAGATTTATGTTTCGCAAATCAGGTAGCTTGAACCTTTTTATTTTTGGGTATAAATTATTCTGCAATTGTGTAATGCAATCAGTTAAAGTTTTTTAAAGTTTAAGTTTACAAAAGTAGTGATCAGTACCAGAACTCATAATGTCATTTCAAAATTCGGAATTGTTCGAGTTTTTTAGAAAATCACATAATGAAAATGTATTTAAATTGGCTATTGTGGAAAAATTGCAGGGTTTACCAGGTTACCAGGGAAAGGATGTTAAAAACAAAATTCACTTCGTTTTTCTTGGATATTCGTTGAAAATGGCTGCCTCAAACCGTACGACAAAAACCTTTATGGAAAAGTACTCAGACTGGCTAAATGGAGTAACAACTTTTGAAAACATCGAAGAACCGCATACATCTTTGGACAGCAGAAAAGGAAGACCTGCTAAAACTATAAACGAGTGTTCGGAGTACACAAAAAAACGTAAACTTCAAAATGCTACAAAACATATATCTACATCGAATCTGTCAGAAGCATTATGTCTTAAGTACGTAAAAGATAAAGATAAATCAAGGTCTGATATTACAAAAGCTGTGGAGCTTGCTAGCCCAGATCGACTGCGTGGTAGGATTAAAGAAAGTATTCCAACTCCTCCGAATGCATTACCCACAAAGTATAGCATAGAAGAAGCCTTAGCGTTATTTATGGACTTGGGATTGACAAAGGAGAAATATCATATGTTAAGTCTATTACAAATCGCTCAAAATATTAATATAAAAATATATGATTTTTGCGACAAGAAAGGTCAAAGGTGTCATCGTGTCCAATGCCTATCACAATAAGGGAGCACTTATTTTGATCCTAAAAGATTTAAAAATCAAGTGTTTTTTCCCCATTACAAATTTCTTGGTAACTTAAAAAATTATGATGTTTTCAACAAAAAAACCGCTGTGCACAGTGCCTTCACAAAGCTATGGCCAATAAATATTAAAATGTTTTTCTTACCTTAAAAGTTATGATGTTTGTAATAAAAACAGTCGAAAGCAGACACTGTGCACAGTGCCGCGCCTAACCTATAACCTTGCAAATCATGTATATTAAAGCTAAAGGAGTTTCCTTTCAAATGCTTTTTAAAATTTTTAAATTAAATTTATCAGTTCAAAAGTTATGATTTTTGCAACGAAAAAAGTCAAAAGGCCCCACTGTGCGCCGTCCTTGAAAAATTTTCAATTTTAGTAAATGTGACATCGGCTTAGAGTGCAATATTATGACATTTATAACGTAACAACGTAATCTCTTTTGATAGTTTTCGACATGAGTTACAGACACACATTTTTCTCACTTTTCGAGAAACGATGGAATGTTTTGTTTTACATCTTTTCGATGCAAGAAGTTCTCACTAAAGTTATAGAACATGGGTACTGGACTGAAAAGGCAAATGTTGTCGTGATTATGATTTACCTTCAAATAATAGGCCCGAGTGATTCCTATGAGATGAACAATAACAACATCGAATTTATAGATGATTTAATTTTTAAATATCTTTCAAAGTATTATTTTACGTTTATTCGTATTAAACAAATTGATCTTAACTTACAGTTTTATCGTTAACCACTTTAAATGAATTATTTCTGTATTGTTATTGATTTTAAATGTTTTATTTAAAAAAGCTTTTAGCCATTTTTTAGCCCATTTTTAGCCATTTTTTCCGTAAATTTAGCCATTTTTGATCACCAAGTTTTGGAAACATTGTTTGCAAGATCGTTTTTTTTTTAGAAATCATCTTGATGATTCTTTTTTGAGTAGATTTGGTGATCCTGGTGAAAACTGATTAATAGGGATGCGATTTCCATGCAAATGCATGTTTTTTGTCGATAGTCTAAAACCGATGACGACCAATTATCTGTCCGAATCATTAAATTTGCGTTAAAATGGCATCGATTTGTTTTTGCATATTGTTGCATATTTTGGTGAAAATGCATATTTTTGCATATTTTGGTTTTAAATGCATATTTTTGCATATTTTAACATTTTTGAGTAATATATTTTTTTGAATTTCCATATTATAAAAAAAAGTTCTTCGAAAAATTTACAAATTTTTTTTTTAAATCAATTAATTTATTTTTTTTGAGCTCTGCTTAAAATACAATATTTCGATAAAAGATCCTTAAATTTTTAACCGATGCAGCACCTTACATGGTTAAGGCTGCCAATTGTCCTAAAACAATTTATCGAAAACTGTTACATGCTACTTGATTGGCACATGGGTTACACCGAGTTGCAGAGGAAATCAAAAGCCAATTCGATAATATTGATTTATTGGTTTCATACAGGATTTAGTTCACTTAATAGTCAACTCAAATTAATTGATATGGCAGAAAGTAACATTAACATGTGAATGGAAAATAGCCCGAAAAATTAAAAAAAAAAAAACATCCAAAAACTGTTGCAAATAAAAATGGAGGATTTCAAAAAATAAAACAAATTTCAAATATTTTTGATCTAAAATCAAATGTGGGATCTAAATTAGAAAATTAATATTCTTCAAATGTATTGGCATCCTTGAAGTATGCCTCAACTTCGGTTGACGTTGAGAGATCATTTTCATGTAAAAAAGCTTTTTAACAGACAAAGGCTTACTTTTGATAATATAAAAAAGTATTTATTTGACTATGCAATTTAAATGATGTAGTTATTTAAATTAACTGCCTGCTCATCTATTTCCGAACGAAGATTTCGTATAACTTACATTTAAAACAAAAAAAAAATTATAAAACATTGTTTTTGTTTTACATTAAAGTTAAGCGAACGAAGTTTTCGTTCGAAATCGATGAACATTTGAATAACAATAGAATAAAAACAACAATAGAATTTTTTATTTTGTTTTGTTTTAAATAAAATAAAAAAAACAAACCGTTTTTTATGAAAATCGTCAAGTTTTTAGTGCATATTTTTTATTTTTTTAATGCATATTTTTTAATTTTTAGTGCATGTTTTATGCGCATATTTTCGATTTTTTAGTGCATGAAAATCTCATCCCTACTGGTTAATCATTTACAGTTACACTAATAAAATGCGAATCATAAATGACTCATCAAGAAGAGTCGTGGGTAGGGTACAATTTTCTCCCGGCAAATGTAGATTTTATAATCAGAAATTGAGCGCATGTTCTTGTTATTTAATCGCGCTGAAGAGTCAAAAAGACTCGAATGTGATTAAAAATGTATCATAAATTAATCTTTGAGGAATCATTATTTCTAAAAACTTTTGAAAATTTAATTCTAATTTCTTGTTTTTAAAAATTTAGAAATTTAACAAAAAAAAAACAACAAAAAAACTTGAAGATAGAAAATTATCAAAGCGCGATTCGATAATCGAAAAAGAATATAACTGATCCTACAAGAAATTTTCAAAATGTTCAACAAGTATTTTGAAAGGCTGTGCAAGTTTCCAGTAAGGAGAAAAGTCAGATACATTGGAAATGTATCCTTTTTGGTTATTTTATAAAATACAGTACAAATACAGAAAGAACAATAAAAGGGTATTTCCTAAAAAAAAAATAATTGACACAGAACAAAGCTCTTAAATGGTATACTGTGGCCGTATTCTGTAATTCGCTAAAGCTAAATCTCTATCGCTGAAAACCTTTAAAGTTGATTAAGCGATGTTTGGCTACGAATGCAGTACTGTAACGTGCATTGCTAAATTTGGCAATGCCATAACAATTTAGTTCACCGCAATTTTAGCTTTTATTGTCATTACTAAAATTTTTAAATTTTGTATTTTCTAAGGCATTTTAGCGATAGAGATTTAGCTTAGTGAATTACGGAATACGGATGCAGTTCTGTATAATACAGAACAAATGGTCACCGTACCCATAGGGCGCTTGAAAATAATCAGTCCAGAACCAATATTATCCTCTGGGGACTGATGGTTTCCGTGGTACGACTCCAGTCAGCTGCGATCTGAAAGATCTATTAGTTTTACGCCCCAGACAATTTGATGTTTTGGCTGCTCCTTTTTACCCCTAAAATGCCACGCCAAGAGGTAGGCGCTTCTCATGTTGCAGACTTAAGTTTTAACAAGAAAAATTTTGTACTTTCAGTAAAATCTCTCTTTTATTTTCCAGGGAGCGCTAAGCATTGCAAAAAACAAATCATTTGAAAAGCCACAAAGTTGATCATTACAAAATAGTTTTTTTTTTTGTTTGTTTTCAGCTCCATTGTTTCAAAATTTAAACTCAAACGACACCCCTTTATAACCAACTATTTAGGAAGCCCCCCTTAAAATATTTTGTAGAAAGTCACTCAACCATTTAATATGAGCATTATTTATATTATCTTTTATATTGTCTTGCAACAAACGACTGTCTTAGAAGCAACAAAACCACAAACATAAAGCATGACACTTTTAACATTCAACAAACATTTTCCTGTAATTTGTACTCCAAACGTGTTGTAGACGAAAACGAACGGGCGCGTGCGCACTTACAAAATAATTTTACAACCAAAAGAAAAAAATATTTAAATAAATTTGAAGTTTTAATCGGGACAGATTAACATTTTTTTTTTTTTTTAAGAAAAAAAATATATTTAGATTAAATTTACATTTGTGACAATAATTTATTTAAATTTTTCCATCATCTAAAAAAAACAGATTTTGTTGCAATAATTAATTTTATTTTGGTTTTTTTTTTTTTTAAGTTGTAAATACAAGTTATTGCTTAAGACCAGAAAAAAGTACAAGTTGATCTGCATTCCATTTAAATATCATTGAGTTAGAGCGAATTATTGGTCAATTCGGTGGTAAATAGTGACTCGATCAGCTTTTTAATTCGCAGTTCGGTTAGATCATTCGTTCGTTACAAACTCTAGTTTGGTGTGTTGTAAAAATAAATGTAATAGAGGAATTTTAGTAAATACATATTTCATAATCATATTCTACGGACCGGTTAACAGTTTCTACCAGCAGTTGGTCAAAGCCCAAAGTTTGCTCGAGCCATCGATCGGTCGGTCCACTGCTGCTACTTGGCCTTTGAATGCCGTTCGCAAAAAAATTATTTTATTAATAATAAAAAAAAAATTATTAAATTTGTGCTAAATGAACAAACAACAAAAAAATATTGAAAAAATAAACGTATTTCAGCTTTAAAGTACAAGTCTTTTCGTTTAAGCGCTCAAAGTTAAGCTGGTGTTGGTTGCCATTATACTGGTGGTAACTGGTGTTGGTGGCTGACTTGTGTTGGAAGCAGGGAGTTAAATTATCTGCTTCTTCTTGGAACGAGTAGTAGCTGTCGTAGTGTTAGTAGTTAGTGTAACGTGTAACGGTGTGATTGTCGTGATCTCTTCGTTTGTGGTTTTGTGGATTTTTTTTTAAAGTGGTATTGCGGTGGTTACTCGTCGTTAACGGATGCAGTAGTTTGTTTCTTAGTTTGTTTTTTATACATTGAAAACAATTTTTTCTTCATTTTTTATATTTCGTATCTTTTTTTTTTTTTTTTTAATAAAATCGGTTTTCGATATTTAAAAAGCTCATCATTTTGCCATTTCTCGTTCGGCTGGCAAAGAAATCGAAAGTGACTTGCCAAGCAAGCGCAACTTTTTATTAAACAAAAAAATAACGCTTAACGCCGCGAAGTTATCGTTAAAGTGCAAAAAATATATTTAAGAAAAAAATAAGAAATAAATTGTATTTCGTTTTAAAAGAAAAAAAGAAGATTTGTGAGAAAATCCAACGAATTGTCTGATAAAAATTCAATTTGAAAAACATTTGACGTTAATTATTGGCAATTGTTTAAAGTGAAAGTACTGCAAATTGAATAACTTCCCTTGAATTTAAAAACATAAATATTTATAAAGAAAAAATCAATCACTTTAAATTAAAATAAATATAAATTAACCAATCACAAATTAAAATAAAATGATATTAAAAATGTAAGTGTTGAATTTTTTTTACTGTATATAAAAAAATATATCTTAAATAAAAAAGCTTTAAATTCAATTTAAAATAGACATTTAAAGACTCATAAACTTGCGACTCTTTTTGCTTGCACGTATCGCATCATTACTAAACAGCCAATACACCAAAATGTAGTGTGAAAAAATTTTCCGAAATTGCTGACATAAAATCAAGTAGATGAAAAATATTTACAATATGCAATTTAATCTCTTTTATATATTCACAATAATTTTCCAATTTTCAACTTCGCTAATGCTGTTTTCTGCTGCAAATGTCAGCAAGAGAACTCGTTAAAATATAATTTTGTCCGGACATTAAGTTTACATTATAAGAAAGAACTACTTTTTTCGAAAAATTTGGGACTTGTGGGCGCTACGGATGAATTAAATTAATTAATTCTGTGTTGTCTGGAAGTCCGATTTTTGACAAATTTTTTTTAACACGTGATGTCATTATCCTACGAAACGGTTCTAATAATGCAAGAGACCCCAGATAAAATAATTTAATGACGCACGGTCTTAGTCAGTAAAGACATAAAGCGTAAGCCGATTTTTTAGCACACTGTGTGATATATCGTCGGCTCATTATTGGTTTGGTGCATATGCCAAAAAGTCGTAGTGGAGAAAAACAACAATGAAGGTTTACATGAAGTTTTCTGAAAATATACCCGATAGAATTTTTTTATATTTTCACTACTGCTTCTGGCATATACATATTTTAAAGAAAACTTATTTAATGTTGCTTTTGCTTTAACTACTTCTATTCTTACGGCAATAATGCGAAGCATGAGTAAAATTTGTTTTCTTGTTGTCATTTTGTTTTGAGAACAATTGCGATTTTTAGTTGAACTGCCGATTTTTAAGCAGAAATTTTGATATTTTGTTTGGCTTGAGTTCATCAAATTTAATTTTCATTATATTAAATTTTTACTGAAGGAAGGAATTTTACATTCTTGGCTGAGCTGGGGCTCGAACTCGGGTTGAATTTACGTTTCGAGAATAACCACATTCTCATCATCAGAATTCTTTGTGTTCTTCCCTCTGCACCACTGCGGTGCCTGCCAGCCAGCAGTCAAACATCAATTGTGTGCCCCGGTAGGCTAGCTAGTAGTGAGCTAGTCTATCAACCCCGGGGTTGCGGGTTCGATTCCCGCCAGAGACTCTAGTTTCTTTCCTGCAGACAAGCGTGAAGCTTCGCGGGGATAAGCATAGGGAATTAAAAAAAAAAACCAATGGTATTGGTGGTTCGAAATTTGCTGTAATTAATTTTCCTTTTTCATTTGTTTTGATTTCGCTTTAACTACTTTTTTTCTTACGGCAACGAAGCGAAGCAAGAGTTAAATTTATTGTGTACGTTTTTTTATGAGAAATTGTCTGCATTCGCCAAACAGTGGCGTGTAGAGCAAAACAGTACTTAATAAACTTTAAAATAGTTAATATGGAGAAACCATACAAAATTTGGTGAAACCGGTTTTGGATTCAGAAAGGGGGTATTTAAAATATATATACCCGATACCTAACCCATGTTTTTAAAGGTCGGTAGGTCAAAACAATAATGAGCTGACGATATGACGCCATTTTTAGAGAAATATATTAAGAGTAAACATTGTAGCAAATTAGGCCCGAAATAGTCGGTGGCTCTGTGCCATTTTCTTTAAACTTTAAATTTCTTTCAATGAGCATAGAGATGTAACAATCAGCAACTCAACAGACTCTATAAACCCAAGAGATAAACCGATGCATGGAGAAATGTCACACTTTGGTTTGTTGGCTTACCTGTTGGGGTACAAATAAGTTTTGATATTAAACTAAATAATCCGGACAATCAGTGGACTTATAGGTAAAAGTGAGTACCAGCGAATTAACAGGCATATAAAGAGCACCAAACAATGACGTTTAGGAGATGTAGCGGTGTCTAGCAATTTGTATGATGAGTTTGGCCTACTCGCTGATCTCCCTAAGTGATGTTGCTAATAAACAGATTCCGCTTGCCTTTCAATTGCGGGGGGCTTAGTGTATAATAGAAGCCTGCTCAATTCTTTGAATACACATTCAATTCCTTGAAACGTTTTCAACATCTTTACTGTAGTGTAGCTGTCACAAACAAATACTGAAGGGAAGTGTAGACGATAAATTAACGTAAGTGTGAGAACATGAAGAGGCAAAACACATAAGCTTCACTGTAGCGAAAAATTCTATCAGAAATTAACGAGGGTATGAAAAACACACTTAGCAATGAGAGTGGGAACAAAAAGTAAACACATTCTTTACGTTTTAAATGTGAGTTTGAGATATGCATTTATGAAATATGTTTTTTATTTTTTTATTTGATAAAATGTTTTGCAACATCAATTTTTTGCAAAAAATATTTCTTTGTATGCCTACGCCACACCAAAATAAAACATCGCAGACTGTCCGATGTAGTTTTTGAAATACTAGGACTATGGTCAAAAATTATATACTGTATTGAAAAGTTTAGAAAGAAACAAGTACTGCCGGGAGTGTATTTCTTTGAATTTGTATACCCTCATAACACTTTTCAAATTGTGAAAACGAACAGTATCGCATTCCATTTGTCATTGTAATTGAACACAAATATTTTTAACACACATTTAATTTTATGTGTTTGATTCTCAAATACATTTATGCCGGCCTTTAGGGTATAATTCTGCCGGATTATTTACTCACATAGCCACCAAACTATGTGTGTTGGTTGCGCTCTCAGCAGCGCCTAACGTACACATCTGAACAGTTTTTTCAGTCTGCTAGCCTAAAAGATACTTGATCGGTTTTATTTGCTGTTTGACAGGCTATAGATTGTGTAGTAAGATTTATATGAAAAGCACATCAAAAACTGAGTGATTTTTACATCAATTTTACTACACAAGCAATCGCCTGTCATTGGGAAACAGCACATTAGTTTTTTAAACAGCTGAATTTAAAAGTTCACAAGCAGAAATATTTATATAAAATGTGCCATTTAAGAAATCGCTTGGTTTCGATCCTTCTCAATTCGGAACCCTACATAACTTACTTTATTTTCATTGTAAGATATAATTTTGAATGCATGAAAATAAATTAAATCGGGAAGCAAAATCCGTCTTCAGTCGAGCGCAAAGTAGACGATAAAATTTCAAAACCTAGCCGCATTTTTCGATTTTGTATACACAATTTGCATAATTTGTTGGCATTCCTTTTTTTATAATAAACGCCAATCACAAATAATAAAAGCGTTGCTTTCGGTTTAATTCCTGTAGAAAAATTTAACTATACAAAAACATCCTTTAAAAATAAATCTCCACTTTGAAACGAAAATAGTCATGTTTAAGTTTTAAACGGAGTCTTAACCAATCGAAAAATTTCCTTAGCGAGCTAATTTTTGTTATTTAATTTTTTTTTCTTTCTTACATCCCACTGTCATTAACAACAACACATTAAAGATGTCTGTTAACAAATTTTTAACTGGGTAATTAAATTAATATAATTAGTTTTATCGTTTCACAAAACATTTACCAAATGCAATAAACTATTAATTAATTTTCCCATAAAATTGATTTTCCCTCCTGTTTTCAAAAAAAAAAAAACAATTTTTTTGCACGATCTCACAGTGTCTGCTAAAGTGCCAAAACATAATAAAATGTTTCCATTTGTAAACTTTTTTCATAAGTTATTTTTTTTTTTTTTTTTTTTGTTTTCAACTAATATTTTATAACAATGATTTTTTCATTATAACAAACAAAAAAAAAATAAGAAAGAGTGCCGAATCTTTGATACCCTTCGCAGAGAGTTTGGATATTTAAGGAGTGGGCTTTGTTTGTATATGAGACTGGTCCTTATTTGACTTTAAGCTCATTTTTTTATGCAGTGACTTTTAAATGTTAAAATATAGCAAGAAAATTATTCTGTAAAATTTTCAATCGAAATTTTTATTTTGGAAAATATTAGAAAAAAATTGAATGCCGAAAAATGTTGATGTCGGAGTCGCGAGTTTTTTTGTTTATAATTCTACTCCAACTCCGGCACAAAAACCTAAACTCCTTCTCTTAAACTCTAACCAGGTCCATATACTCAATTTCTGGCAACAAGAAGACCGTTATCATCTCGCGATAGCAAACACCAGGGATGATAAATGCATAAACCAATATCGTACCAACGAACTTTTAAAATCGTATTTTTTCGGCCCCAATAGTACTAAATCATTTTTTTTTAATTTTTTTTATTTTATTTAAAAAAAAAATTTATAAAAAAAAGGTACTTTAAATATATATGTATGTACATCTTAAGTATAGATAGCAAAAAATACATGATTATTAATTATACATAATAATAGGGTGGGTAAAATTTTTTCGCGGCAAAAGCACACCGGAATTCTTGTTCTATAAGTCATTCCAAGAAACTTTGCCATAGAAACCATAGGTCAAAAATGAATTTCGAGCCCCGGATTATTCAAAATAGTTAGTTTTCCAAAATATTCAAGAATAGAGGCAAACAAATTGTATTTGGTCTAGTCAGACCTGTATCATAAGGTTTTTAAGGTCGAGAAATCCATTTATTTTTGATTGCCGCCAGAGAGCGTTTTTATAACCTTTTTTTTCTCAAAATGCAACCTAGAATTTAAACGAAAACAAAATTTTTAAGCGTTCTTAAAATATGTGCAAACGAGCATCTTCGGATTGCATTTCCAAATTTATTGTGCTTACAATTTTCGATATGTACCGCAGAAACAGGAAATTAGTAGAAGGTCCGAATATAATAAAATTAATTAATCGCTTCAAAAATCTCCTTCAAAATAATAAGGAGTTAAATAATAATGGAGTGGCTTCCACTGTTCCAAAATTCTGTTGATTAATTCTTGAAGTGAAAACCATCTGGTTGACGAATATTTGAAATTTGAATATTTTAGTTTGTTCCAAAATAATCTTGAATTAAGAGGAAGTCATCTGTTCTACTATATAGAACTTTTGCAGAAGTGGTTTCTTATATCTTTTAAAAACTTGTCAATATCATCAGAAAATGCACGCTTATATGCTGCCGCTGATACCAAATTTAGAATGTGGCATTAGCAATCGTTCAATGAACAAGTGCAAAAATCTATTCACAATAGCAGTGTTCATTGTTTGGTACAAATGGTCTTGCAAAAGAGCAAATGCAAAATATCATAGCTGTTTTGTTAAATCCAACAACAAAAAATAGATTTCCTTAAAAAAGCACCAAACACTTAACTCCGCTTATATTCATTGGACAGTACCCTGCAAATAAAATTGGACCACCTGATCCATTTTGATAAAATGGACTACTCCATGGACAGGTCCGATGTAATGCAAGCATGGACCATGTCATTGTTAAAAAGTGTTTGTAGTGAGACGACATGTCTTCGTTTTTTAACGACATGCTTTCGTTTTTAAACGACTTCAAAACTTATCCTCTTGAGCATACCATGGAGTAGTTTTAAAACTACTCTTTAGTGGTACAAAGGTTGGTTATATGGTCCTACCCTAGGGCATCGTAATGTTAAATAGACCAGGTTTTTCCAAACGTTTGGGTTACTTTTGGACTAGTCCTGGTCCCTTGTGGACTACTCTTTACACGCGTGTTTGGACTGGTCCTATTATTTTCAGGATAAATACAAGTTGCAATTTTATATCAATTACAAATATGTCCACATGTCCGATTGTGGACAAATTTGGTCGATTATTTTGACCAAAAAATCACAAAGTGCATGAAATGCATTTTGATTTGAACGCAAATTTTCGCTAAAGGCCTCAAGAATCGTAACTCAATTGTAAACCTCTCCATGGTTGAATTTGTCAAACACTAAAACAAAGAAATGTCAAATTGAGTTGGGCAAAAAACTCGACGTTAAGGTGTGACTTAAAAGTAACATCGTGAATTTTTGTTACAGTAGCGTACTAAATGGAAGTCTGAGAGTGGACTTTATATGGGGCCTATGGTTATTTAAGGACCAATTTAGAAGTATGACTTTTAGTCATATATAACGGAGTTTGTGCAAAATTTAATAACAATAGGTGCGTTCCACCCATTTATGCTAGTTTTTATTGAACAGGATATACATTTTTTAGGGTGGTTGGTCTACATTTGGATACATTACTCTTTTCCTACCGAACCGATTATGCTGAATGTCAACCAGGGAACTAGAAAGACTTTTTATTCGTTCGAAAATTAGCGTAATTTCAACAGACCAACATTGCTAAATCGACTTAGAATTACTTTACTTTATCAAAAACTCAATTTCGTATTTTTGTGTTGTTAAGTCCGTTTGCATTTAAGACAACGTTAGATACTTTATGGTATCATTATATTAACGAATAATTCATTGAGCCAACGAAAATATTTTAATAATGGTAATTCGTTTGCTTAACGTAAATTTTCATTGGATTTTTGGTTCAGTCTAAGATGAATATAAAAACGTTTCACACGGAATGGCAAACTAAATATACCCTCATTCACCACTAGTGGTGGTGGAGGGTATACAAACAACATACAGAAAACATCGACAAGAAGCCAAAAATTCATAATAATAATGAAGAAAAAAAATAATAATAAAAACTAAAAATTCATCGTTCATCGTTCATCTCTTTTGTGTTTTTATGGTTCAGGTGCACTCAAGTGTTGAATTTATGTTGTTTTAATTTTTTTTTTTTTTTCGTTAATTTTCTATGAGATGTAATTTGTTTTTCTTTTCCCAAACACTGCGCAGCACATCTCTTTTTTTTTTTGCCAGGAAAATGTAGAAAAATAAACTTTTGTTAATAAGAAAACATAACAATTTGTTAAGATTCCCCAACAACTTTAAAAAAAATAATAATAATGAAAACACATTGTGTTTTTTCTTAAAGTTTTTTTATTGTTTAAATGTTTGTTGGCTTGAATCTTTAATTCGAGACTAATTAAATTATGTGTCTTTGGCAATTAAAAAACTGCTGTAGTAGCTGCTACTAAACGGTAAATATTAAAGATAAAATAAACTTAAAGTTGTTGGCTGTTAAAAAAAAAGTAAGTTGTGGTTACTAAATCTTTTTTATGACATAATAAATAGTTTTTTGCTCTTTGAAGACATTGCAAATGGGGTTTAGCAAAAAGGCAGTTTTGATTAAATTTAATGCACTGTTTAATTTAGATTAGATTTGAAACAACAGCAATTTAATATATACATATATATTTTTTTTTTTTTTCTTTAAAATAAATTATATAATAAATATCTGATCCATCATTTATGAAAAAAATAAAAACAAGTTAGTGTTATATTCGGCTGTGCCGAATCTTTGATACCCTCCACCGACAGATCGAATGTTTAAGGAGTAATATCTGTATGATGTTATTATTATCTTAAACTGTGACGATTTGTTATTAATTATGGTTTTAGGCGACTAAACTGTTTTCCGGTAGTAGGGTTTATATGGGGCCTACGGTAAATTATGGACCGATCATCACGAAATTTCCCAGCGTCATTTCTAGTGCTTTAAAACTGTAACGTACCAATTTCTGTTATGATTGCATTATTTTTTACGGTTTTAGGCGTACTAAACTGTTTTCCGGTAGTAGGGTTTATATGGGGCCTAAGGTAAATTATGAACCGATCGTCACGAAATTTAACAGCGTGATTTCCAGTCAAATAAAACAAATTTTTCCAAAATCTTATCTCATTCCGTGCCTTGTTCCAGCATGTATGTTATTTTTGTAACAAAATTATCAATTTTTTAGGTGGTGGTTCCACATTTTGATTCATAGCTCTGGTCCTACTGAACCGATTTTGCTGGATTTCAATCCCAAACTGCTTAGGATAACTACAAGCAATTTGGCACTAAGTTTGTTTATTTCTTTTGAGTTGTTCGAAAGTGAGCATGTTTTCAACAGACGGACAGACGGACAGACAGACGGACATGGCTAAATCGACTTAGAATTACTCAAGGACCCAGAATATATATACTTTATGGGGTCTGAGATGAATAATAAAAAAGTTTCACACGGAATGACAAACTTAATATACCCTCTTCACAACTAATTGTGGTGGAGGGTATAAAAATAGTTGACTGTAAAAGGGGCTTAAGCTTTTAACAAAACACATCGTTTTTCAATTCAATTAAGAATAAAAAAAATCCTCGGGAGATTTATCTCTTTTTACATTTTTGATTTTAAATGTCGTTAGAAAAAAATGAGAAAGGGATTATAATTGGGATGTTTGTCTCTATGTTAGTTAGCGCTAATTGGCTAGAAATCACATCAGGCTTTATTGGCTGTGCCGTTTCTTATATAAAGGTGTCAGAGCTGAAGCGAACTAAGTCAAAAAGAAAATTCGAAAGCTTAAGTTAGCAAAGACGGTGTATGTTTTACCATAGAACAGAAAACCCTTGCGACCGGCCGAAGGCCTGCAATGCAGGAAACCTTTATCTAGCGAATCCGGTGTTTGTTAATATTCAGCAGTTTAAGATAAATCTGTAAGCAATCTGGAAATCGAAATCACGTGAAATTTAAATCGATAATAATTTTTGATTGAATTTTTTAAAAACAAACGTAGTTTTTACTGATTGCAAAAGTAGTTTAGGTAGAGTTAGAAGTGGTCCTCAAAGATAGTTTTCAAAATTTATTCGATTTCAATTTCACGTGGTTTCGATTTCCAGAACATGGCCGAATATATTTATTTTTAATTATTTGAGTTAGTATTTATCAGAGAAACCCAAAATATGCAATTGCATGTTTTTCCTTGTGTGACGAATGAAGGCAGAAAAATTAAATTTATCTGTTTTAGAGCTTTTTATGAATTTTGGCATCGATTTGTTAGTGCATATTTTTACATGTTTTACCGTTCGGAGTATTTTTTTTTTAATATTTTGGTTAAAAGAATCTTTTTGTAGGATTTTTTAAGTTTTTAGCTCATTAGTATTGTGGTTATTTTGTTGAACTATTTATGGTTTTTAATCCAAATTTTCAATATTTTTTAATATATTTAATATATTCAGGAAAGCAAATTTCGATCTACCAAATGTTAAAATACAATTTGGTTTAACGATTGATGTTTGACTAGTGACGTCAGCAGTCGTCGATGGCTGCGAGTGTAAGACGGCAAATCCATCTGAGGAGATCGAGTGGTTGCGATCGAAACATGTCATGGTAACCTGCCGGCCAGGGATCGAGCCCGAGCCACGTCAAGAATGAAAGATTATCAATAACAATTTTAATTAATTTTCATGTTGTAAAATTCCTTTCTTCATAAAAATAATTTAATAAAAATTAAATTTTTAGCTCTTATTTTGCCTTTTTGAGGCAAAATTTGATACATGTTAAATTTCGCAACAGATAAATAAAAATGATTGCTTTTCTATTTTAAACTAGCTGACCCGACAGACGTTGTCCTGTCCAAATTAGGAAAAATGTTTGAGTTCGATTTTTAAAATCCGTTAAAAAATACGAACATTTGAAAGAAAAATTAGTCAAATCGATGGAGCCGTTTTCTGATTTTAGGTTAATCGAAAGAAACTAGGCGGGGCAAAATTTTCTTTTCGTAAAAACCTAAGTTGGACCGTGGCGATGATTTAATAGAAAAAATCGTCCAAATCGGTCATGCCGTTCTCAAGTTATGCGCTTAATAGACAAAATGGGCGTAAAAGTAGGCGTGGTAAATTTTTCTTTCGATGAAAACATAAAATGGATTAATACGAACATTTGAAAGAAAAATTTGTCAAATCGATGGAGCCGTTTTCTGATTTTAAGTAATTCGAAAAAAGTGGGCGTAAAAGTGGGCGGGGCAAAATTTTCTTTTCGTATAAATCTAAGTTGGACCATGGCGATCGTTTTGAAGAAAAATCGTCCAAATTATATAGATGTCGTTGGTGGTGCAATATGAAAATTGGATTTTGCCACGCCCCTCCGCCCGCAGACCGAAAATCAAAAATCAGGCTTCACAGTGTCACCCGCCTGAATATTCTGAAGATTCCCTGAAAATCGGCCCAGCCGTTTTCGAGTCCATACGTTACATACATACATGTTTATTTATGTTATTTAAACCCTGAAGGAAACCTGGGCGCAAGTGTCTCCAAGCCACCAGTTTTGTCGACAATATTGGTGACATTGTCACCGAAGTGTCTACACTACATTACATTTGCCACTATATTTGACTTTAATACGAAAAAGATTTTATCAATAACAACTGAGAAAGAAGTACAATTCCAATAAAAATTTAAGAAATAATAAAAAAAGATTGTAATGATTTCGTATTCTTACAAAAAGTGTAGACTTCTTTTACTCAAATGTACTAGCGATTCTCTGGTACTCAAATGTACTAGCGATTCCCTGGTCTACATATGTTTCCAAATGAACTACCTAGTCAGTACCAACGTCAGTAGTACCAACGTCAGTAGTAGATTTCCAATGACACGCACATGTTAAATGTCTATTGCAAATAAAATTGCCTGGGGTATAATAAGTCACTAGTACTGATGACTGTGTCAATAGTGAATCATTACAGATTCACTAGTGACATTTCCTGCAGGGAAGCTTTAACATTTTATACATGAACAATTTAAAACTTTAGGGAAAAGGCAATTATATACGTTTTTAGCGATTTTAGCGATGTGTCTAATACATAAATATCTGAATCAATTTTTAAGTAAACCGATCGATTTAAAATCACTTTTAAAGTGATCTAACGATAACTATCCGTCCGTCTGGCTAGTTGCCTGTCCATGTTAATTTTGTGCGCAAAGTACAATTTTAATCTTGTAGATAATTGGAAAAAATTTGGTGCATACACTTTAATTGTACTAAGGCAGTGATAACCACTCCATAGGCTCGCGAGTCAGTCAATAATCGTATTTTTCACACAGACACAGTCGGCAATTCAATTCAAATGTGTACAACAACTTTGTTCGTTTCAAAACATTAGACTATCATGAGTCTCTGCGACCGCACACAAGTACATAATATCTTTGTGTGCGTGCGTTCAGGGCTTGGTTAGTTCGGGGCTTGGTTATCACTGTACTAAGGACAAATTCTATGTCTATGTCTATGAATATAAATGTCTATGAATCGGTCTATAATTTTACATATTCCCCATAAAAACTTTTTTTCAAATTAGACTCTTTGTGTCCGTTAACCATCTCATTACGTTGGTTTTTATATTAAATTTGCCCCAAAAATGTTTTACTGTAAACTAAATTATTTTCGAATCATATCACATCTATAAATAGCTTTAACTTCCTTTGAAATGTTTTTATTAATAAACAATTTAGCATCCGTCCCTAAAATCCCTTTGAGACAAAAAATCTCCTATGGATGTTGAAATCTAGATAATATTCGGCACAAATAGCTCTCATTTGAATTTTTACCTCTTAACGTGACTTTGTTTTTGTAAGCCGATGACTGCCCATCGTTTTCAAATAGATTAAAATCTCGAAAATTTGTCTGTAAATACTATGGCTTTACCGATAATAATTTCAGGATTATTTTCATCAAATGGAACTGTTATTTAAATGTTGAATATTTCGTTTTCAAATTAGCAATTTTCGAATTTGTTGGTGCATATTTTTAACAATTTTCAGGGCATATTTTCAAGTTTTTACTGAATATTTAATGCGCATAAAGCGTGTTTTTTAGAGCATATTTCTGGTTTCCCTGGTAATTATAATAGAACAGTAACGTAAATAGTTTGTATTGTAATTATATCATATTTTTAAAAATGTTTATCAATATTGATATGAAAAGTTTTTTTCAATATGTACGTATAAGTGAGTCGAAAGTACAAAAATTATTTAGTTACAGTGAAACTTTGATATTACGAACTTCGTTATAACTAGGGATGAGATTTTCATGCACTAAAAAATCGAAAATATGCGCATAAAATATGCACTAAAATCTCCAAAATATGCATTAAAAAATTAAAAAATATGCACTAAAAATTTGACCATTTTTAATAAAAAATCGTAAATATGTAAAATATATTTAAAACAAAACCAAATAAAAAATTCTTTTGTTGTTTTTATTCTATTGTTATTCAAAGGCAAAGTATATTTGTTACAGGTACATGCAAGTGATCAGCTGTTCAGTTGTTTATATTGTCAAAATTTGCTTACATTTTAGTGCGCCATGATTTTTTTTTTTTTTTGTTTTCTTTATGTTTGGCTGCTTGACAGTATCAAATGTTTTTACACAAACAAAATGAATGTTGTTTTTTTATTGTTGATTTGTTGTAGACTTGCATGTTCTTGGTATAAATATACTTTGTTCAAAGGTATAATATTTTTTAAACTTTATTTAAATAACTACATAAAAGCTTTTGTACATGGAAAATTAACGTCAACCGAAGTTGAGGCATACTTCAAGGATGCCAATTTATTTGGAGAATATAAATTTTCTAATTCAGATCCCACATATGATTCCAGATCAAAAATAGTTGAAATTTGTTTTATTTTTTTAAAATCCTATATTTTTTTATTGCAACACGTTTTGGATTTTTTTTTAATTTGTCGGGCTATTTTCCTTCCACATGTTGATTTAATAATTTGAGTTGACTATAAAGTGAACTAAATCCTTCCAATTTAGTTATTGTTTCACCAATATATCCGAAGTTGGAAAATACAAATGCTAATTGACTTTTGATGTTATTTAAATTTTAAACGATTTTGTTATTCGTGCTTAATTCCCAGTTTTTATTCTTGATAAAAACACTTGAAATTTATTGTTGATGGGATAAGATATTCCTATGCGCATTTCACTGGTTGCTTAGGCCAGATCATCAGGAAACTTCATCCATAAAGATTTCAGAAAAACTAAACATATTAAACCAAATAAAACTGTTAAGCGTATAAGACTTATAAGCAACAGTTCCACTTGTAACAATATCAAAGTTTAAACAAAACACATCAACAATAAACAGTGAGATTATCTCATCTTACATTCCCCACTACAGTTAATTGAAATTCTCCCAACATTAATAACAAATAAAATTTAATATTTTTTTTACTGTTATTGCATAAGCATCGGTAGCAACAAGTTCTTCAATAACATTCTTAAATTGCTCAAAGTTTTTTGAATAGAATTCTGAAGCATCTATTCAGGTTCACCTTCTTGTTGGTACTGGCTGCGGTGGTGACGGTACCAAGAGATATATTTCATTAAAAATTACAGCTCATGAATGAGCCTTTAAAAAATATATTTTCCCGTATGCAACCAATAAATCAATATTATCGAATTGGCTTCCAATTTCCTTCCGGTGTCACCCATGTGCCAAGCAAGTAACATGTAACAGTTTTAGATAAATTGTTTTAGGACAATTGGCAGCCTTAACCATGTAAGGTGCTGCATCGGTTAAAAATCGAATGATCTTTTGTCGAAATATTGCATTTTAAGCAGATATCAAACAAATTATTAATTGATCTTAAAAAATTTTTTTTTGAAGATTTGAACATTTTGGAAGAATTTTATTTTATGATATGAAAATTTGTAAAAATATATCACTCAAAAATGTTAAAATATGCAAAAATATGCATTTAGAACCAAAATATGCAAAAATATGCATTTTCACCAAACTATGCAACAATATGCAAAAACAAATCGATGCCATTTTAACGCAAATTTAATGATTCGGAAAGATAATTGGTCGACATCGATTTTAGACTATCGACAAAAAACATGCATTTGCATGGAAATCGCATCCCTAGTTATAACGAAAAAATTAATATAACGATTTTTTAGCTGAGTCCCTTGAAAAAACCTTTTTGTTGCAAAGTTTTTCATACAAAAATGCTCTATAGCTATAACGAAGAAATTCTGAGCTATAAAGCCTCTATATAGCGAAGTATTTTTTCAGAAGCCTCTAAACAACGAAATTATAATTGAGAAATACATACATATAACATTTTAAGTGTGTAAGTCATTAAAATACCGTTATCGAAAGCCTCTACATAACGAAGTCTTGAACTAAAGCCTCCATACAACGAAGTAAGAATAAAGCAAAATTAAATTTTAAGCAAAACGGGGAAGTCCCTTTTAAAAACAACGAAAGGTACATAAATGTCTTTGCATATGTAAAGCGCCACAAATGTAGTCAGTTCTGTTTTGGTTCTTTGCCAAAATGAGTGTATTAAAGCGTAAATCAATTTCTATACGAGAAAAAATTTCTATAATTGATGCTGTTGATCGTGGTGACAAATCTAAGCAAGAAATTGCTAAACAATTTAATATACCGCCGAGTACTCTTTTCTGCACCGACATTCAACAGCTTAGCATCTGTCGAAAAAAATATTGACGGTTGCATTCTAAACTTGCGTAAACAAACAAAAATTACATAATATTTTACTAAAATGTAATAAAATAAAAAAATAATAAGAACATAATATTTTTTACCTCTTAAATGGTAAATTTTTATTATGTACATATGTAGTATTTACGTGTTAAATAGAAACTGTAGTTATAACGAATTTTGTTCGTATTTCTTTAAATTTCGTTATACCAAGGTTATACAATGCATATGTAAAACGAATCAATAGCTATAATGAAGTATTTTTCGATCCCCTCTAGATTCGTTATATCGAAGTTTCACTGTATTAAGTGCAAAAAGTATTAAAAAAAATTTTATGAAATTTAAATTATTTTATTAAATACTTTAAATTATTCTCTTATATACTTTTCGCCAAAAATAACTTTTTTATGTTTTTGTTTATTGTTTTACGACTTTTTTAAATTTGTTGCTGAGAAAAATAGCCAATAAGACCCTCCAAACCTCAAAATATGACTTAACAATGTTCAACAATTTTGTTTAGAGCAATTGAAAAATTTCAAATAAAGCAAATTCGTTTCGTTTTTTAGCAAATGCTTGATTTGCGACATCTTGCGGTAGCGCTTTGAAACAACTTATAAAGTTAACATCCTTTCCAGGAGATATTTGCTCTAAAAACGTAGCAAATAGGGACAAAATTATATAACTAAAATTTCATAAGCCCTAAAAAACAAGTAAAGTATAGGCGGTCAAGCCCAACCATATGATACCCTACACCACAGTATTTAAAAATAAATTTTATCGATCTGTCTTTGTTTTAAAATTTCATTAAAATCGGTTTGCTAGTTTCTGAGAGGCAAAAATTGCTCCCCCTTCTCCTCTCGTGGTCATATTTGTAAAACATGTTATGTGTCGATATAAATATGGATCTATCTATATTTTAATTTCATTAAAAGCACTTTTATATGAGTTTGAAAGTCAGTTAATTGATTTTTTTTTTTTCTTGCAAAAAGTTGTTCTTTTACACTGTGCGGTTTTTTTTTAAAGATTTTTAGTTTTTACTCCATGTACTCCAAAATGTACTACACAATAAAATTATAAGACCATGGGTTTTATATTAATAGTAGCCTTTCAATAAGATATAATTCATATTAATTGAGCCAGCCTTGGACTCTGGATGGCGGCTGAAAGAGAAGTAAATATAAAGCGAAAAATACAAATGGTTAATGTGACGTGCACTGTTGCCAACTTTTTTTGAACATTTCCCGCCAAAATTTTTAGTTTAGCGGGAATTTTTTTTAAAATTATATATAGGACAGTAAAATCTTACATGGTAAAAAGCAAAAATAACTGCAACAAATCGTGTAAGATGGAGATGCTTTGCAAAAGCCATATGCTCCCAAAGAAGAAAACATTTCTACATACCGGGAAACTCAGGGCCACTCTCTATAGCACTTGAATTAGCCAACATCATGTCCCCCAACTAATAAAAATAGTTTGGGATTTATATCTTGAAGTTGAAAAAACCACATTTTATGTCGAATCGCTATTATATACGGCCATGTTCTGGAAATCGCAATCGAGTAAAACTGAAATCAAAGCAAACTTTTTAATTTTTCTAAAAATTACAGTAGTTTTTCATTTTTAGAGCAATTCTAATAAATATAAGAGGAACTCAAAGTATGTCGTATATAAAACGGAATATTTTTATGGACCTTATAATCAAATTCGATTTCCAGAACAAGGCTGATTATAAATGAAGCTTTCATTATTAAACAAGTTTGAACTTCATAAAATTTAAAGAAAAAAAAAACCATTTTGAGCAAAGTGTCTTATTTAATTTTGATAAAATTCAAAAAAAACCATAAAGATAATTATAGATAATAAAACGAAACGACATTTTATTCTTCGACTTGATTTTAAGTAAATTCTTTATTATTAAGCCAGTATGTAAATATGTGTTCTTTGAAGAACATTAAATAAAAATTTAATTTACCAGGAAAGACATGATTAGAAATTTAAAATTTTTTTTCTTTTGCCAAATTAAATGACATCACGTTTAGACAATGAGAAATAAAATGTTGTAGGTTGTTTATACAGGCGAGTCATCTACAAGTTTTTAAGCCAAACCTTAAAATCTAGTTAAAATAAGAAAAAAAAAACCAAGAATTTGCTACTTTATTTCTGAAAATAAAGTTGAATATGGATTATTTAAATGAATGCAGCAACTTTTGTTAATTCAATACAAAGAAGAACTTGTTTCTTTATACGGTTTCAATTTCGATTAATTTCCATTTTATCAACATTGCGTAACCCAAAAAGAAGAAGAAAAAAATTAAAACACACATACAGTTATCAATACACAGATACAAATGAAACTAAAAGTGCAAATAAGATTACAAATGCGAGTGTGAATTCCAACCAGTTTCTTTCTTTAACAAATGCAGCTGACCTCCAGTTGTTGCATTTGCAACAGGATTAATTATACAACAACGTCCTTGAAAAAAGCGATTATTTTCAGTTGTTTGTTGTCGATACTGCTGCTGCTGCATTTGTCTTTCATCAAGCTGTATATTCCTTTGTGTATGGCAATACCAAAATATCAAATATATGGATGAATCGGCTGGATAGTGGATGGATGGATGCGTTGGGATGAATCTGTGGTGTAATTTGCCAGCATAAGTAATTGCACTGTATACACAGAAAAACACTTACACATACTCATCTCCATAATTTACATTCATTACATGTTCAGCGTGAAACAAAAAACTCTATAAAAAATTCGAAGCACGAAGATGACTTTTTGAAGATGCTGGATAAAATTTGCACTAGCAGACAGTTAATAATGATGAAAAAAATGCATTCAGTAAAACAAAACTTTTGCATTCAATGTTGCACATGCGATTTTTTAAGTTGCTTTCAGTTAGTAAATGATCACCTTTACTTTCAGCTTTGCTTTTTGTCTATTCGTCCGTCCGTCCATCCGTCTGTCCTTCTGTCTGTTTGTCTACTCAGGCTTAAAAATCGATCATGCACATGGTTGTGTTTTTAATAACAAAATCTGTTGTTGCTGTTGTTTTGATTTAATTTTTTTTTTTAATTTACTTTCAAGACTTTGCCAGTTTTTTTACAAAACATGTGATCTTAATGCTAAAAAAACTTGTTCATGTTCTGTCTTATTGGTGGGGCGCAAAATTGTTTTCCTTAGAAAATGTTATTGAAATGAAAAACTTAAGACAGCTGAATTTTAAAAACAAGGTAATTCAGAAATTGCTCTATTGGTTGAATATGCTGTATACAAACGGACGTTAACTACATTTTTATTTTTATTACAGGTGAAGCAAAAAACTTTAAAAAATCAATTACAGCAAGTTGTTCTTGGCGTTTGAAATTCTTTTTGATCGCAAGGATCTAAACGAACAAAAACTCATTTTCAAATTTTTGCGTAGCTACGCCCGTTTGCATTTATGATGACGATATTTTAAATATGAGCTTACAAGAATTATTCAAATCTAATTCTAACTCTATGTTTTATATCCTGCCACTGCCGGCCGAAAACTTTTCCCATCACGGTTCCTGTTCACATATTTAGGTTTTTTGCGCTCTTTTCATCGGAAAAGTCCTGTGGTATCTCTTCTCTTAAGACAGGTGTTGCCACTATCACCTTAAATATTTCGGGCCAGAGGATTACACCGAAGCCTTTAATTATTTAATCGAATATTTTGCGATCATGGTTTTTACTTACGACACAATGAGGACCATGTGAATATTTCAGTCTTTAACATACCAGGGGCCGGTTTGTGTATTTGCAGAAGTTTATTTTGGTGCCTTTCATTTTTTAAATATTGGAGGCCGAGGCGGTGCCGGATTGGCTTTATGATAAAGTTATAAAGTAAGAGCTTACAATCCTGAATAAGTGCAGAATTTCCCCCAATAAGTCAATTAATTTGAATTGCTTTTAGTTTAAATTGTGTTAATTTAAATTCCCAATTGAAATATATCGTCCTGTAAGTATCGAGATGCTTTATAATGGTCTTCGTTTACACTTAGACAAACTGTATAATCAGCAAACTTTGAAGTTTGGGTGTGATTGGTTGTTGCCATGTCCAAAGTATTAAGTTCAATAGAAGGCCCAAGATGCTTCTATGTGAGACTCCAGCATTAATTGGCTAAATAATACAAATTAGATCGACTAAATAACTTTTGAAAAAGCTTTTGCGTGTTTAAGGGTAAATTTAGCTTCAAATTATGGATCGAAAGCTTGAAAAACATCAATAAAGAGAGCAGAGCAATATTTTCTATCAAAAGCTTTTCTTATGGCGTTTTCTTGTCTATGCGTTTGTTTAATTGTGCTATTTTTTTCTTAATACCAGAAAAAGGTTTGGAATACATCCACACGTTTTCATTTAGAATCTGGGTTAGTTTTAAAACTTATAGTTTCTTAAATAGCTTTGATATATAAGTTAATAAGCTTAGTCCGAATTCAGACGTTTCATCTGTGTTTTTAGAAGATAGAAGAAAAATGAAAGGGGATTGGCACAGAGATGCTTGAAATCTGTCAGCACGCTTTGTGTTTTTGTTCGTAGGTATATGCGCAACGAGGGCAGCATGTAATGTTTTTCTTTTCTTTATCTTTGATTCGCTAAGAATAAAATTGTTGTTGTTTTGAGTGCCCCGGTAGGCTAGTTGGTAGTGAGCTAGTCTATCAGCGCCGGGGTTGCCGGTTCGATTCCCGCCAGAGACTCTGGTATCTTTCCTACAGACAAGCGTAAAGCTTCGCAGGATTAGCTTAGGAAATTAAAAAAAAAAAAACAAAAAACAAACAATTGAAACCGATGCGATCATATTGGCATCTTCAAAGGGGAATTGAAAAGCAGTTGAGCATCAAAAGATGATTCAGACTAAAAGGCCTATACCTATAACTCAACTTTTGTATGATCTAAAAATTTATTTCAAAAATGCGTTCTTATAAAAATTTTGAAAATGGTTCATTCAGCCTTTAATTTTCCCCCTTCTCCAATACCGCAAAACCCAAAGCATTAAAAAAGAAACAAAAGCATGGCAAATTGCAAGCAAAACAGCCGATTTATTAATAACAGTGATGAAAAAAGAAACAACACGATTACACACTTCACAATACAAAACAACTTCAATTTCAATCCGCATTGCTTGTTTTCGTTTTCTTTTCAAATGCCAAAGTTACTTCAGATCAGCACACAACAACACGACATTTAACAACAAACAAAGAAAAAAAAAATTAAAAGAAAAAGTGAAAAAAGAAATAAGATATTTGAAAAAAAAATACACATCTTATGAACAAAAGCGGCTCCCTCGATGATTTAACAAATGGACAAGTTAAATTAATATTCAACAATAAAATAAAATCAAGGCTAACGGCCGTTTTAAATAAATTTATAGAGAAAGAAATGTATTGAACTAAACCGAATTGAATTGTCTTGAATCGAACATGTTGCCGAGTACAAGACAAGTTGCCCGCAAAAAACCACAACAACAACTGCAAAAGAGTAAATTATTATAGATTGACATCTCCCAACAAAGTTTAAGTAAAAAATAACAACAACAGCGTATACAAAAGATTAGGTTTTTTTAAAGAGGCCGGGGTTTCTTACAGTAGATATTACAAAAGTTAAAAACTTTTAGATAAGACTTGCTAGCTTGTATCATTAGATCGCCGTTCAGTTGTCTGCAGCGTTTTCAAGTAACTTGTTGCTGCCTGAGTTGCTGAATAGTTGCTTAAATTACTTACCAGTTTATTTAAAGCTGGTTAATTTTTGTATTTTTCTTTAAAGTTATCTGGTTTCTGGTTTACCTTCTAACTGAAAGGGGAGTTGGTTTTTTTTCCAAACTGTAATAAACATACTTAAAGACAGACGTTCAGATAGACGTATTAACGGGGCAATAATATGGATTTTTTTTAAGGTGACCGTATAGCAACTAAACCGGTTGGTGATTACTGAGTACTACTGCACACTGCGAATATTAACCAGCTCAACTACTTTGTTTCGTTGTTGGTATTTTCTGACTTGTTTCGTTATGTTATTGGAGTATTGCAATTTGAAGGTGTTGTGTAAAGACTGCTACACAAACTTACAATGAAATCAACAAACAACAGCAGTAACTTCTGCTGCTGCTGTCGTGCAGCAAGAGCATACTGCTGCAACATTTAACTTAAAAAAAACCCTTTCGCCAAATTAGTTGCATGTATCATATTTAAACAAACATATCAAATTCCCAACAACATACACTGGTTGATGATATTTTAAAATGCAACCTGACTTGACTTTGCAAAAAATCCAACAACAAAAAAAAATTTAATAATCTCCACTTCTTTTGAATGTGTGTCATCTTTCATCATATCTGTTATTAACTATCTACTTTATACATAAACTTAGAGACATACAAAGATAGATAAATGTGCAGGCATGTGAACTAATTAGTTTTTTTTTTTAATGAACTGCACCACCCCTACACACAGAGAAAAAAAATGGTTTGGCATGGTCACGGCAACTACACTATGTTTATTGTAACAATATATTGGTGTCGTACACAAATAATTGTTATTTTATTTTATGTCAACCATATTATAGTAACTGTAAGCATTTCAATGATTACCGCAATTAGAAATTTCATTATTGTTGACCGAAAAACATTAGTTTTTTTAACAACTAAATAATGATAACTTTGAAAACATATTATATTACTCATTACCATTTCATGATAACTTACTATATCTGTAATCATCGTATGCTTAAGATGCAATCAAAATATATTTACTTTAATAAATCTGTTATCGCCATTTATACCCTCCACCACAATTAGTTGAGAAGAGGGTATATTAAGTTTGTCATTCTGTGTGAAACTTTTTTATTATTCATCTCAGACCCTATAAATTATATATATTCTGGGTCCTTGAGTAATTCTAGGTCGATTTAGCCATGTCCGTCTGTCTGTCCGTCTGTCCGTCTGTTGAAAACATGCTCACTTTCGAACAACTCAAAAGAAATAAACAAACTTAGTGCCAAATTGCTTGTAGTTATCCTAAGCAGTTTGGGATTGAAATCCAGCAAAATCGGTTCAGTAGGACCAGTGCTATGAATCAAAATGTGGAACCACCACCTAAAAAAATTGATAATTTTGTTACAAAAAATAACATAAATGCTGGAACAAGGCACGGAATGAGATAAGATTTTGCAAAAATTTGTTTTATTTGACTGGAAATCACGCTGTTAAATTTCGTGATGATCCGTCCATAATTTACCCTAAGCCCCATACAAACAATACTCCCGGAAAACCGTTTAGTACATCTAAAACCGTAAAAATTTGGTACGTCACAGTTTTTTAGGACTAGAAATAACACTGTAAAATTTCGTGACGATCGGTCCATATATTACCTTAGGCCCCATATAAACCCTACTACCGGAAAACAGTTTAGTACGCCTAAAACCGTAAAAAATAATGCAATCATAACAAATTTTGGCTCGTCACAGTTTTATAAACCTATAAATGATACTGTGAAATTTCGTGAAGATCGGTACATAATTAACCCTAGGCCCCATAGAAATCCTACTCCCGGAAAACAGTTTAGTACACCTAAAACCATAATTAATAATGCTAGCATAACAGAAATTGGTACGTCACGGTTTTAAAGGACTAGAAATGACGCTGTGAAATTTCGTGATGATCGGTCCATAATTTACCCTAGGCCCCATATAAACCCTACTCCCGGAAAACAGTTTAGTATACCTAAAACCATAATTAATAACAAATCGTCACAGTTTAAGATAATAATAACATCATACAGATATTACTCCTTAAACATTCGAACTGTCGGTGGAGGGTATCAAAGATTCGGCACAGCCGAATATAGCACTCTAACTTGTTTTTAAATAATTTTGTAGCAGTTGTGTCGTTTGTTTTATATATGCCCATCGAATTATTTGTTTAAAAACAAGTTTAAGAAATTAAAAAATATAGAAATTGTATTAACCTTAAAAAAAATTTTAATGTGCCACAAAATAAAAAATCGATGCTAAAAATTTTAATTATTTTTTTTTATTGCTGTGACAGCACAACTGTATCATAATATGATTACGTCTAAATTTGTTATTATTAACATGACAGTGATATGATTACTTCTGAACTTATTATGATTAGCATGGCAATAATAGGATTACTTTTTAACTTATTATGATTAAGAGGAATAGAATACATTTGGTCATAATATAATTCAATAATAATCGTAATATTGTGACTACAATCATGAATCTTATCATAATATGTTGCTCTTGGAATATGTTTACCACAACCATGTTTTTTCTTTGCGTGTAGTGGTGAATGGGGGTACACTAAGTTTGTCAATACGTGTGAAACTTTTTTAATATTCATTCAAGTCGATTTAGCCATGTCCGTATGTCTGTCCGTCTATCCATCTGTTGAAAATACGCTCACTTTCGAATAGGATATTCATTCGGTTAACCGTTAACCGATTGTTTACTACCCGATTAACTGATCGGTTAATTTAAAATTGGCTTTTTTCGATTAACGATTAAACCGGTTTATTTCAGTCGATTAACCGATGTAATAACATTTTTAATTTTTTGTAGTATTTAACCATTATTTTGTGTTTTTAAATTTGGGAGGGTTCAAAAACGTAAGTTGCGAAGCAATTCGCTTTTTTAAATGCATTTTACAATGCATCCATGTACAATTTTACAACGTTATCTGTACTAAAATTCAACAAAAATGTTACTTAGTGCACCAAAAAAGTTGTGTTTAGAAATAGTTTTTCATACAATATATTCTCCTTGCAATACATTCTTTAAATACAGTATAAAAACAGAATTTAAGGAATTCGGAAATAAACTTTTTTGCCGAATGTTCGGTGCTGAGCTTTATCAGGATGAATAACATGATGAACTGACAACAGAACAAACTCTCGATAGTAACACAAGCAATCTTTTAACGGAATTAACTCAAACAATTAAGTGTTAAAACAATTAAAACAATTAAAACAGGACTCTAATGGCATAATGGAATATTTTATATGTTTAGAGAAATCTAGGAAAAGGACTGAGAGTTCTGATATTCTGTATTATTGGTTGCTTTCGATTTCTCCAACATCTACGATAAGCAAAAGAATTTTTACCAAGTCAAAATTTATCAAATCTAAAGAAAAGAGTCGCTAAAATCCTAAACATTTTAACAAAATTGTTTTTCTAAAAGATTATTTTAGAAGATCTCCTTAAACTATTTAAATTACTACTAAAATCATCTCACAGTTTATTTTTTAATAAATACATAATATTTTATGTATATCCTCTTAAGACCAGAACATTTACCCATTGAATTTTTACATTTCTAATATATTTTTTACACCTTTTGGGGAGCAAATAAGACAACTGTATATTTTTTTAAAAAAAATTTTATTTGAATTCTTAGAAATTAAGGGGGCACATACGTATGTGTACCTCAGGTCTTAAAATATGAAAAATTTCAACGTAAATTCTTAATTTCTTAAGAAATGAACTGAAGCGATTAAGTAAAGGGCTTATTAACTATTTGTTTTATCTTATGAGGTATAAGTTAAATTTCGGTTTTTATTAGTTTTTTGATTTTTTTATTTAAACTGGTAGAAAAAGAGGTGCACATATGTGTACTTCAGGTCTTAGCGATTAGTTATTGAAGAAAAATACCCCAACAGTATGGTTTTTTTTAAACTGTTAAATTCAAATGTAAAAATAATGGCTAAAACTTCTAAGCCCTGCCATCTTTTGATATTGTTTTGAAGCGCAGTAGCTTAAAGCAAGTAATAAAACTGTTTCTATTGGTCACACGATGTCGCTAGTCTTTAATACCTGTAATAAGTTACAGCCATACCTAAACAAGAGCGGAAAGCGTTTTCTAGCTGTCAAAAATTCTCATGCCCATACAATTTGTATTAAGCATCCCTAAATAGCGCGGCGTCAACGCTTTACAATTGGAAAATACGATTTTTACAGCGCGTTTAATAGTGAAGTTGGCCGCTACTGTTAATAAATAATGGCAATTCAGCTGTTTTTTGTCAATCTAGCGGTTTTTTCTCTTCTATTTTTTTCTATTATATGGGTTTTATTAAACAAAAAAGTTAACACTACTGTTTTTGCCACAACGTTGACGCTCTTGTTTAGGTATGGCATATCAGCGTAAAAGCTAAGCGGAAGAAAACGTTCCGCCTTCCGCACTTGTTTAGGTACGCCTGTTAAGGTGCACATATGTGTACCCATGGTTTGAAGAGGATAAGTATGTATTACATTGTTATGAATTATTTTTTGTTTGCTCGTTTTAGTTCAAGAATTGTTATGTTTTTGTTTATTTTTTACTAATAAACTCCAAATAATAAATAATTTTTCATTTTTATTTATTGAAATTACTTAATTTTTAAAAAAAAAACTTTATTAATCGGATAACCGATCAATTACAAAATTTGCCGATTAAACCAAAATCTCGATTAATTAATCGAGCGATTAACCGATAAAAGTAAAAGCCCGATTAAATGAATACTTTACTTTCGAACATCTCAAAAAATAACAACAATATTGGTGTCCAATTGTAAAAACTCCAAAGCTGGTTGGGGACTAATATCAATCAAAATCGGTTCAGTAGGACAAGAACTATGAATCAAAATGTGGAACCACTACCTCCTTATCGCTCTGATATGAGATTTGGTATAACTTCGTCCTATATGACTAGAAATCATACTAACAAATTTTTTGAAGATCGGTCTTGATAATTTAACAAATTCCCAAAAAAAAACCTACTCTCGAAAAACAGTTTAGTACGCCTTAAACTAGAAATTGCAATGTGAAATTTCGAGAAAATCGGTCCATAACTTACCGTAGGCCCTATATAAAGCCCAAATTCGGAAAACACTTTAGTAACGAATAATGCTTTTTAAATAATATGCCGTTTGTTTTAGTTTCAGAAGACTAGAAATCATACTGTCAAATTTCGTGAAGATCGGTCCATAACTTACTCTCGGAAACCCGTTTAGTACGCCTAAGCCCTTAACAAATAATGCTATTATAAAAAAAGTTGGTCTATCACGGTTTTTTAAGACTAAAAATTACGCTGTCAAGGCCTCACCGGAAAATCCTTTAGTAGGACGCTTTAAGCCGTTACGAATATTGAATGCTACTATTGTAATAAAATTTGGTTTGTTAAAGTTTTTTTAATACCAGAAATCACTCTACAGAATTTTGTGATGACTTATCCATAATTTAGCATGGGATCAATAAAAATGACCTCAAAAAACTCATTTTAGTGCGGCTTAAACTGTTACCAATCATTTTTGTATGATCGAAACCGTAATCAACTATTTATAATACTGAAGTCACTTTTTATAAAGATTGGTTAATAATTAACAGATCCCATAAAAAGCCATCTCCTGAAATATTCTAACTGTCGATGGAGGGTAAGAAAGATTCATAGCACTCTAACAATTTTTTTTTTTTCTTGTAAAGGTGCAGTTTGTGTTGCTCTTAAAAATTGTATTAAAATCAGTGTTCGAAAATAAACAGTACATTATTTAACGTTCAGCTCACACACCCAGGAACGATATCTATTTTTTTAGTGATTGTGTAGACATACACAACCCTTAATACCGTTCGTAACTATTTTCAAGAAAGAACCGAACATTATATAATGTTCGGTTTTTTGTTTTTGTAAAAAATGTTTGGTTTTTTTACCAGCCAAAAGGGACAAACATTAATGAGCCGAACCGAACACATTAAAGTTTGTGGATTTTCAAAAAAAACCGAGCGGAATTAATGTTCACATCTTTTGTTGAGTTTGATAAAAACAGTAATATTTTTGTGTTCGAAAGATGACTAACAGGGAAACGTTATTTTTTTGTATTATTTTCTACACAAACACTATTAGCGTTTATGTTTTCCACAAATCTACCGAACCGAACATTAAGAAACGATATTGACTGTTTACTTTTGAACACTGACTAAAATATTAAGAAATATACGATTTTAAATATGAGATCTCTTGAATTCCGTTGCATTATTCTGCGGAATCGGCTGAATATAATATGTAAAAGGTACACAAAATAAGATATAAAAGTAGAGTTTTTCCTGCTTTCTTGGGAATTTAATGCGAGATTCCCAGGAAATTGTTTATATTTAAAAAAAATATAATAAGACAAAAATATGTTAAGCTTAACTTTTATGTTCTGACAAATGCTATTTGTTCGGTATTTTACTAACGCTTGCAATTAATAAAAAGCAATTTAAGGAGAAATACCCTAGAGGGAAACGAATTGACACCAAAGTAGTCCCGTGATAGGTCTTTGGTGGTAGAGACCGGTTCTAGTTCTAACACTTTATATGAATAAGACCTATCACTTTTACATGCGGTTGTTATTGGAGGGGGTTAATTGACACAATTTTACCAGTCACACATCTATTCTCAATGTACGTATTTAGTGTCAGTTACTACAATGTAGTATTATTTCAATACCATGTAGTATTATTCAATAAAACAAGTCCTAGAATTAAATTAAAAAACTAAATTTTAGAAAGTTTCAAAAAATGTATCACAGCACCCGTGGAGACTGTACTTTAATTCATTACTTTTTCTACCTTTTTGTTCTTCGTAAGCCAGTTTAATGACTGGTCCTTCTTTCACTGGTCATGAGTTCTTTCTTTTTGTACTTGTTCTATTTTCACAAATCCCAGGACCAGTCTGTTGGACCTATTGACACTAATTTCCCGCAGGGTAGTACCAGTTTATTGTTAACCAAAAAACTTTTATGAAAAATACAGTTTTTGCAGTCCAAATTCAAAAATCATATAAAATCTTTATAATACTTCAATTACAGTAATTCACGGATAAATGCGTTCGTCAAAAATATCTAATGCAAAACGCTTTTAAGCAAGAAACGCATTTGATAGAATCCCGGATAAATGCTTTACTGGCGCATTTCAAAGAATCTCAGTTAACTGCATTACTAACGCATTAAGCGGTATTTTTGTCTTTTATGTATTTTTCTGTAAATCTTATATTTTTGAGTTATGACGATGTTGCAGCAAATGAGCGATATATGCTATTTATTTACTGAAAATTAACAGCATTAAACAACGCAACTGTGTCAATATATTAAAAATGATCGTTTTATTCAATTAAATTTAGTATTAAAATGGTTTGACAAAAAAAGTACTCGAAAATAGTTGGCCAGTTCGCAACGTGTTTTAAAGTGCTAAGTACTAAAGTACTATTTTAGTCTTAATAGCACTGGTGTGCAGGGCTGCCAGATAAATTTATGAGAAAATCGTCAGTTTGCTGAGAAAAAATAAAAAAATCGTCTTTATCGTTTCGAAAAATCGTCAAAAAATCGGACAACTTAATATTTAGTTGGTTTTAAACAATTTTTGTTCGAATTTTATAAAAAAAAAAAAACATTCAAACAAAAACATAATTACTTCAAACACAGCTAGCATTTTCAAACGTGTAAGAGCTACTGGGAGTCTCATAAAGAGCGTCTTTGATCGTACCACGAGTGAGATTCTTCCATAGCACAGCGAAAGATGCTTCTTCAATCGTTGTGGGAATCGTTGAGAGGTGGGTAAAGCTAACACTGCGTCATAAATTTCCACCAAAGTCGTGACCAAATGAATCTGACACCTAATCGTGATGTAAAAATCAACAAATTTATAATGAAGTTTGAAATTTTTTCCACTATAACTCTGCCATTTATTGACTCATCTTCACAAACGGCCGATGGTTATTTTAGAAATATTATAGCCTTTCACGAAATAGAAAGAAAGACATAAACTTTTGAAGATATTTGCATTTCAGTCACATAATCTTCTTTTAAAAACACAAAAAAAGGTTATTTTGGAATATCTCAAACAGTTCTACTTTTGACAAGTCTGATGCAGCGGACAATTTTATATAAAGATTAGGTGTCAGATTCATTTAGTCATAAAACTGTCAAGTAGTGCAATCTAGCGAGACTTTCATGTCAAGAATCGTATGAGACTCATGTAGATATTCTCTTACAACTCGTGAAAAGCTTGCCATATAATTGTTGAAAATCTGATTTATATAGAGAGCCGTAAAAGGCTCATTCGATGATGGTGTTGACGAAAGATAAGCAAGGCGTAACATTGTTGTTCTTGTACTCTGAAAATAATCAAAGATTTTCTTAAGACTTGCATATTACAGCCGTACCTAAACAAAAGCGGTACGAGTTTTCTAGTTTTTGAATAGAGCGGCCTGAACACTTTGCAATTGGAAACACCGATTTTGACAGCTCGTTTAGTAGTGAAGTTTTCCGCTATTGTTAATTAAAAATGGCAATTTAGCTATTTTTTTGGTGAATCTAGCGTTTTTATCTCTATTTTTATTTATAATTTGTGGGTTTTATTAAACAAGAAAGCTATTACTACCGTTCGTGATACAACGTTGACGCTCTCGCTTTGGTATGACATATCAGTTCCGCCTTCCGCTCTTATTAAGATACGGCTGTTAAACATTCCAAGATTAAAAAACGAAATTGTCAGAAAATTAGCTGTTTTTGGAGACTGAGAAAATCGTCACTTTTTAGACAAAAATCAGCAAATCGGCACTTTGCTAGTTTCGAACAAAATATCGTCAAAATGACGATAAATCGTCAAATCTGGCAGCCCTGCTGGTGTGAAACCAGTTGTATTATGATATGATTAATTAGTGTAAACATTAAAATTAATAACAAAAATATAAAAATCTATTTTTTTTATTACGTGAATAAATAAATAATTAAAACAAATATAATACTACTACTACTGACATTAACTTTAAGTGCCATAATTTTCTTTCTAATGACAAAATTTTGTGCTGGTAGATCCAAAATTAACCATGGGTGCATGTGATGTAAGTTATCATATGAGGTGTAGGGTATCATATGGTCGGATTTGACCGACTATACTTTCTGGCTTCTTTATTTCTGTAAGTGCCAATTCACACGTTGCAAGTCTTATTGATCAGCTTGCTACCAGTGATACCAACTTTTTGAGAGCAAAAAGCACTTTAAATTTCAAAAAAAACACTAAAAATCACTATTTCGAGCAAAAAAAAGCACTAAGCCATTTTTACAATTTAATTAAACACAAAACAAGTTGTAATCGGCTGTGCCGAATATTATATACCTCCAAAATTAAAAAAGAGGCAACGGCGTAGATGGGGACCATTTTCATTAAAGATAAAATAATAAATATATTTACATTTGTATATAAACATTTTTAAATGAATTATTATTATCTTCAATAAAAATAATATCATCCAAATCATTTGGAGTTTAAATTGGCCATAAAACAGGTAATTGCCAAAAATTGTCATTGACCGACCATTGTTTATAAAACTTAATAACAGCATATATTTTAGGTTAGCCAGATTTTAAATTCGGAAAAACAGTACACTGAATTCAAAAAAACAGTACAATCAAGAAAAAAACAGTACATTTTTTTGACGAAAACATAAATATTTATTTAAATTATTAACCCCCAATTTCACCAAGTTCAGTTATAATTAACTATCAGTTATAGCTGTCAAAACATATTGTTAACTGGAAGTTAAAGTAAATGTTAGTTTTAACTGAACTTGGTGAAATTTGGGGTAAATATTTTAAACTTTTGATTGAATATTCATCAACAATTATATTAAGAAATACACTTAAATTGTGTAACGTCAAAGGAATGATTTCCATTTTATGGCATTTCATAAGTATACGAAATTACTTCATTTGCGCTTAAAACGATAACACCACAAACAAGCAATTGGCCAGGAATATCATTACATTGCTTTAAGCCATATAAGAAAGGAGAAAAGCCTAACTTAGCTTAAAACAATTAACTCAGCGATTTTCTAAGCATATTCGTATTTAAAGCAATTTTCACCACACACATAATTGCACAAATCATATAGAATTTGAGAAAATATTTGCTTCCTTAATTAATTTTCCAATTTCAAACAATTTTTAAATTATTTACGGACAATTTTAAAAAGTTCAGCTATAATTAACTATTACTAAAACAATAGGTTTTTGACATTTATAATAATAGTTAATTATACCTGAACTTGGTGGAATTGGCCATTAATCTATAAAATCCAAAAAACACATTTTGGTTTATTTTTATTTTACAAAATCTGAAAATAGTAAAAAACAAGTTTCAATTAAATTCAAAACAAAAATTTATGTCTGTAAAACAATCAAGTGCAATTGAAAACGATGAATATTTTCAATAAAATTTTTGTAAAAATTAACTTATCTTTTTCTTATTTCAAAAGTAGTTTAGGTCAAGGAAAGTGGTCCGCAACAGTATTTAGTATTTTTATAAATTTTGAACTCGGAGAATTTTCCAAATTTGTTCATTATCAATTTCACGTGATTTCGATTTCCAGAATATGCCCAAAAATAAAAAAAGATCTAAAAATTAAAGATAATTGTGTTAAAATAACTTTTTATATAGCATTTAAAAAAAATTGATTTTGCTTTTGTCTTTCTCAGGTGTGGACAGTTAAATACTATTGGAAGGGGTAGCCATAAATTCCAATGTCTTAAAAATAACAACATGAAAATATGTGGCTTCTTAATGGAGGACTATTTTTACCATAATGTGGTTGTCGTTGGCAATAATATGGTTAAATTAAACATAATATGGTTAACATTTTCTTTAAACATAGTATTATTGGAGGTGACCATATTTAAACATGTTTTTCTCTGGGTGTGGAAAATAATTGCTTGAGTTTTATTGATTTATTTCTTTAAGTCTATAGAAAAATCCTTACAGACTTTTACAAAGTACAAGTTTTAAAAAACCCAAAAATACAAGCCTAAAGCCCTTATGACACTACCTTTTGGCGTGAGAATTTTTAAAATTGTTCCAACAACTTTTAAAAATTGTACTTTTTTACCCTAATTGTACTAAAAAAATTTTTTGGTTGAAATTAATTTTATTTATGTTCTTAAAAAGAACCATAAAAATGTATTATAAATCTTAGTTTAAAAAGTATCAACAAAAAAGTACAATTGAAACAACTTAGCCATCTCTGTTCTGTTAATTTTATTAAATTTTGCCAACTTTTTGTTTATGAGGAACCTAAAAACAAAAAGCGGTAAATCGCCGAATTTGCCCATAAACCGCTGATTCAGCAACACTTTTATTATTTCAATTATTTCATTTTACATTTTTTTTTGACATAACTTCATTTTTTATCGATAACTTTAGTAAAATTTTTGACAGTTTGCCATTTATCTTATTACAGCTGAACCTGTCGCACTTGGTAAATTTTTCTATTACTTTATATTTGCACTGTTCGCCAAAACTTGAACAATGCATTCAAAATGTAGTGTCTTAAGGACTTTAACAATTTCATACAATCAAAATGATTAATTAACAGCCAGGCCCACGATGTCACACGTTAACGTTCGCATAGACAATTACATTTAAAACAAAAACAATTTCTAAAATTTGTTACGTTAACGTGTGACATCGTGGGTCTTGCTGTAAATGAATTTAAATATGAAATTATATCACATATAGTTAAGTAGTAAAAAAGCGATTAACATTTTCGACGATCTCTTAAGGTTGGTAACTTGATTAGTGCGAAATGGCTTACAAAGGTTGGTAACCTTATGCAATGGTCCCAAACCAAGCCACGAGTACAGAACAATAGAAACTGAATTTCAACTGACTTGTGGATCCCAAACAACAATTCATATTCAAGAATTGGTTGAACAAAAGTGGTAAACAGATCGGAAAACCCTATAGACCACCTTTTAATAAATCCCAGGACACCAGAAGGTTTATTAGCTGTTAATCATTTGATTTCTGAAATCCAGCATTCATAGTATCTATATAGGCCATTATTTGGAGACGTTCTTGAGAATATCATATATTTACATTTTTATACAGTTCCAATAAATTGTCAGTACATCAAGTATGTCAAGTAATTAATTTAATTCTGTAGAAGTACTTGTTGATCTTTGTTGCTACTTGAAATAAACATTTTTATATCATCTGCAAGATGTATGTGTGTGTCGGAAATTTTCAAAACAGATGGAAGATAATTCATAAGTATATAAGAGCGACCCTAAAGGACTGCCCTGTGGAACACCAGATAATAGATCTACATATATAGTCAAAATGCGTGTTATAGAACCTTATACATTGCCTTCTATTCGCTTAATTAGACTCAATCCATTTCGCTAGCGAAGTGTTAAATCTTAATCGATTACCTTACCAACGACTAAGAACCAAAAAATCCGAGCCTGCAACATTCGACAGTTTAAAATTTTTCATATACTTTGAGACAGTTAAAAGATCGATTAAGGTTAAGAATTCATGGATTCTGGAATAGAGTATTCCTACTGATCGTTCGAATTAAATGAAGATGATAAGTAAGTTAAGGCAAAACAACTCAGCAAACATGTTGTTTACTTTGTGGCTTATTTTAGACACAATTAAAAAAAGCAGAAATGATACTAGTTTAGTTAGATTAATTAAATGGAAAAAGGAATGAAATAGTTTTTGGGCTAATGGCACCGTGGACCATTAGATCTGGACACAACAGCATTTAACCTAGCGCAAGGGTTTTAAAAGATGTACAGTAGGGGATTCCTGATTGTTTGGCAGGAGGGGTTCCTGTTCTCTGGGGATTTTTAAATAAAAACCAACGGCAACTTACTTTAATTCAGATTACTTTACATAGTATTTTATTGTATACTTATTTTTGGTTTGTACAATGATTGACAAGTGTTGTTGAGCATGTTGATTGGGGAGCCGAAGGATGCCTGGTTGGTTTGGTAGCTCCAGAGGAACTGAACTAGAATACAAAAACCGAATTAAACTTACCCAAACGCGGCGAATATCAAACTCGTAGAAGAAAAGAGTAATAATTCACGATATGCATAATTCACGATTAGCTGATCGAGTCAGAGCCGGAAATGTTAAAAAAAATATAATTTTTTTGTTTTAAAGAAGTACTTTAAGCACATGTTATTTATCAAATTATTATCTGAAGCTTCAACGTCACCAAACATCATAATAGTAAGAAAATCATTTAAAAAATGAGTTTGGGTAATTTTTATACCCTTCGCCACAGGTGGAAAAGAGTATATATAAGTTTGTCATTCCGTTTGTAATTTCTACAATATTGATCTTAGATCCTATAAAGTATATATGAGGGGTATAGATGCAAAGACTGCAATGTCCACTTTTTTCACAAACGTAACTAATAATACCTCTTAGTTGTATTTAATGAATGCTTCCAATTAATGAATATTACATTACCAGAAACACTTTTATCCCATAAAAAAGTATGTTCAAAAATTAAGAGTTGATGCAAAAACGGCAATGTCCATTGGAGAATGTTGTTTTTGCAATAATCACAGTTTGTTAAGCTCTTTTTCTCTCAACTATTTTCGAAAATGCATGCTATTTTTTTTATTTTGTTTCTTTTTTGCAAAACAAAACTAAAAAGAAATTTAAAGTTAGTTAGTTTTATTGTTCATTTTACTATTAAAGTGGACATTGCAGTCTTTGCATCTATACCCCTCATATATTCTGGGTCCTTATGAGGAGAGAAGTTGATTTAACGATGTCCGTCCGTCAGTCTGTCTGTCTTACGTTTAATATGTGTTTTCCGGAGACTCTAGACATGATAGCGGCTACGTTGTTTTACATTTATGTCACATATAGTCCACCATTTCTTGCTATTGAAATTCAGCAAGATCGGTTCACAAATGGCTGATTTATAAGCAAAAAACCACGACTACTTCTAATTTTTTTCAAAAATCCCTTGTTTTTGTTGTTTTTCTTTATATTTATTTTTTCTGTATATCTGGAGAACGGCAAGAGCCAAAGTTTCCAAATTAGGTACAAACATATTGGTTATCAATACACAGCATCCCACAAGATGTGGGCGGGATTGAAAAAGTGGGCGTGCCACCTTTATATAATATTTATGTTCTAAAGACGATTTTAAAAAAAATATTATCCAGTTTTCGCTTTTAAAATTTAATTAATATTAAAGTTTTTAGTATTGTAAATACTAAAGATATTTTGTGTTCGTATTATTTATTTTTATTTTCTATCAGTTTATATTTATATTTGTTACAAGCTTATAGAGCTTTTCTATTTTCTTATGAAGAGCACTAGAAAGTTTACAAGATTTAATTAATGCAGTGTCATAAGCGTAATATGCTACTTTCATATAGGAAGGAACCATAAAATACGATACGGAAACAGTGTACTATTTTGAAACGTTTCATATTTTTTTTAGTAGATTTCCATGTCTCTACTTAGGTATCATGTCCTAGTGGTGGACGACTCTATATAAGGTATCGATACATCGAAACAATTCGGTGTTTTTTTTTTACTCATATACATCGATGTTTGTTATTCGATGCATCGAAGTGACAAATTTAATACAAGAACTTTGCAGCATATGTTTAATGTCATCACCTTTTTTATTCCTTGTGCTTCCCAATACTAAATTTTGAGATCCTTCTCTCCTTTTTGTCCTAACTTTATTTGAACTAACCAAAAACCAATTTTTCCAGAAGTATGGCTATAAATTTTGGTGATTCTTTAATTAAAATGAATGAATGATTTTTACTTCAAGAAAGCGTTTTTAAAAATATACACACAGGGCAAATTGTACTCTATTTTTTATTTTCAATATTATTTTGTAGTTATTAAATTGTAAATAGATGTCAGAATAAAATTAAAAACCTTTTGTGCTTAATTTTACGATTTTTCATCGTAATATTCAACAAATGGTTTTTGATGTAAAAAAAAAATCCAAAATCAATCAAAAAAGTTGAAACTTAAATATATTTTCAACTGTTTTTTTTTTTTCAAATTATTATCAACTTCTGTAACTCTGAATTACTTATTATTACCAAAACTTGCCAAAAATAATTAATTATTATTTCCACTAGCTCTTGTTACTTTTCAGTTATCAAATTATTTTAACATTATTGAATAATTACAATTTAATTCTAGTGCTAAAACCGTAAAAATTAGTAACCAACACCTAAGAAATAAAAAACCTAATCATACGTAACATTACGTATTACAAAGTCGCACACATAAAGTTTATTGTTCAAGTGTACGTATAATGACTTTTTATATAAAAAAAAATAATTAAAAGTTGTAGTAAAAGACCCCATTCAAATAAACATAAATGACTATTAAACAATTTCCTAGTTTGCCAATTACTACAAATTTAACCCAAGAGTAAGGCAACTGTATCCAAAGTGAACTTGTATAATTTTATACAAAGAAAACAGTTAAAAAATAAGAATTTTCCAATTACATTAGGATAAATTTTTTAAAATAATTCTTTTTAAATGTATACGTAAGTCCATTACATACATCCTTGAATTTTCTTATTGTTTCACAAATCACCGCAACGTAAGGGTTAACATTTTAACACAATGACTCACATACGCTCTCGACAACAAAGACACGACAATTCACAGAGCAATCAAGTAACATTTCAGAGAATTTAGTACTGTGCACAGCAATTAAAGCACGACAAAAAATGTGGGAGCGCGCGCATGAGCATTTGAAATAATTGTTTTGAAATTAACTGAATAGTAAGAAAAATTTAAGGAAAACAACAATACAATGAAAACGAATTGAAGTAATAAAAAAACCAGTAAGACGGTATAGTTGGTCAAGTCCGATCATATGATACCCTACATCACAGTATTTAGAGACAATTTTTTCTAGACTGGACCATATTTGGGACCCATGGCTTTAGGGAGGGGCCTGCCAGCTATTTTCGGGAGTGAGTGAATTGAAGCTTAATAAAACATAATGATATAGTTTATTGCTGGCGGCGTGGTGTAGTGATTAAAGTGCTTGTCAGCATAACTAGAGGACGAAAATTGTTCATCATGGTTTTCGAGTTTCACAATAAGGTGACCTCAACCCTCCTCCAAACAATCCATCCAAGAAGCCCCCTGTCCACCCCCTCCCATGGCAAAGATGATAATATAATTGCAAAGGTCAAGCAGCCGCTACCCACTGTGAAAAAACGTAGGAGTCAAAGATTAACATGGCTCCCCACCCCTTCACCAAATACACGGTGGGCGTTTTTTTTTTTTTTTTTTGCAAGGACTGATTTCAGCCACATTATCTTAGGACCTGCTATACTAAGCTGGAACAACAATCGAATCACGAAGCTGATACAAGGCAAAAATAACAATACTTAAAGACAGTGAAATCTTATATGAGCAAACGCGAAAACAACTGCGAAAAATCTTGTAAGATGGAGATGCTCCAAAGGGGGTAATGGAGAAAAAAAGGATAGCTTATGGGCACAAAGACTATTCCGGAAGGAATATTGTAAGGTAACCATGTGAAATTATGGACCGATTCTCGCCATTTTCTATAGAGTTCGTTCGTTTTTATGACAATTAATTGCTGGTACCATAAAATTACTTTAAAAATTGCGACTTATTTTTTTTTTGCACAAGGTTACATGGGCAATCATCATTAAATCGATCCAGAAAGTGCTTCTAAGTCAATCGCTATACTAAATTGTGGGCCTAGGACTAATAATTTTTGTATTACATACATCAGCACAAACGCATAATATGTACTTTCTCCGCTATTATGGTGTGGGTTTAAAAACTATAAAAGACCTAAAAGTATTTGTTGAGTATTTGGTGGTTTAGAAAAAAAATTGTTGGATATTTTGCTGATATTTAATTGTATTTGTAGTTGAAAATGCTGTTGATGAAGTAGTCTACCTTTAACAGCAATAACAATTTTAAAGCAGTTGTTATACAGTCATGACTTTGTAATGCGGAGGAGTTTGTTTTCTAGATGCTGTCTTATAGATTAAATTTTAGCTGTTCGTTCATTTGTAATACGTATATAGCTGGTTATATAAACAGTCATTTGTAAAATTAAATTTATATAATGCAACAAATCATGAAGAGTAAGACATAAGACATGAGGGTTTGCCAATTTAAACGACGCAAAGATTATAGTTTGGTGCAGAAACTTCAGTATTTTAAAATGTTTTTGTAAAACCTTTAACATTTTATTAAATGTAATTTTTTATAAAAGACATTCGCTAATAACAGCTTTTTTATTTTTTTAGCTTCCTCTTTTGCCTTATGGCAAGTCTAACCTTAGCCGAAAACTCAATTGATTCTACTGTGATACCCACCGAAGTTCGTGTTGAATCTTCAGTTTCCTTCGAAACATCTCACAAACGTCCAGAGCCTGTAGGCGATGATGGTTTCCAAACATCTCACAAAATATCCCACTACGATGTGGAGAACATGAATCTCTTGCCCACAAAAGAGAAGCCCGAACTCAATCCAATTTTAAGTGCTCTCATCAATGAAGATGTTATGAAGAGTATTGAAGCTAAACGTGCCATTGAAGAGGCTGAGTTGGAAATTATTAAAGCTGAAGTAGATGCTGCTATCAAAGCAGAAGAAAAGAAAATCGAAGAAGCAAAAGAAGCAAAAGAAGCCAAAGAGGAAAATAATAAAGCTACAGAAGCACCAGTGAATATACTTACCACAGTTGCTCCCACGAAGAAAGCTGAATTAGAAAAGGATGATGAAATCAATGTTGGTTTTGTAGATCAAGCCATTGCTTTGGAAACAGCTGGTACTGAAAATAATAAGAAGTCTCGCATTGAAATTAAAAAGGGGCCCAATGGCCAGGATTATGAATACGAGTATGTTTATTACTATGAAGACGAAGAAGAGGATTCTAAATCTAAAGATTCAGTAGTCGAAGATGGTGAAGAGGCGGAGACCAGAGGCAAATCACGCTACACTAATATTGAACGCAGCACTCCTGCTTCACCAACCGATAATAGTTTGGTCAGTGGCAAAGCCAAGGGTCGCTCTTCCAATGTTAATGACGATATTGAAGTGGAACGTTTACCTCAAAACACACGATTCCCTAGCCGTAGCAAGGGCGGGGATGTACCTCCTACTCCAGCTTTGGATTCAGTCGATTCTGCTGCCGAGAAAAAGAAAATTAGTGTTAAGCGTCCCAGTTTGGAATTGGTAGATAGTGAAACATTTAACACTGACGAGAAACAGGCAAAGAGCTCCCGTAATTCGGATGATACCAAATCTGCCATTACTATTGAACAAGAAATGGCTGTTTTAGCTTCGGCTCAAGCAGCTGCCGCAGCAGCTAAAGATGCTGAAGAAGCTGAAGCTGCCAAGGCTCAAGAAAAGGTACCTAAAGATGGTGCAGTTAATCCTGATGAGGATATTGAACAAACTACTCCTGCCATGGAAAAAGCAGCTTTGGATTTGTATGCTCTGTTGAGCAATGAAAACAACAACATGGATATGACCACTAATTCGGATACAGATATCACTACAATTTTACCCGATACTACTGATGGTCAAGATCTTATAACCACCATTGTTAATGAGGAACCCAGTAGCACTACTACAACCACAACCACAACTACTCCCGAACCAACTACCACCACCACAACAACCACAACGACACCAGCCCCTTCTTTGTATGGTGGAAGACGTGGTGGCAGCACTACTGGCCGTAACCGCTTTAAGCTTAAATCCGCCAACAATCCCCCAACAACTACCACTACTGACGCTCCTGCAGAAGCTCCTAAAACTGGCAAGAGTAAGTTAAAGTTTTTTGACTATTAATGACTTTGAAATTTTTTTTTACTTTTTAATTGCAGATCGCTTCTCTCGTCCTTCTATTGGTGGTCGTGCTCGACCTGGTGCCAGAACTACTGCTGCCCCTGCCGCTGAAGAGCCCGCACAAGAGGAAGAAGTTGCCGTTAAGGAAATTAAGCCGGTTAGCTCTGGATTTTCACGTAACAGACGTTAGTTTTTCTTTAAATAAAGAAGAACAAAGTTTTTCAGTTTATTAAAAATATTTTCTTTATTAATTAGCACGGAACCGTTTTAACATCCGCGGCAGTACCACAACTACAGAGGCTTCAGCTCAAGACTCTAATGAAGCCCAGGAAGAATCAGTTTCTAGCACCACTGCTCGTACTCTTAGAGGACGCCCTACACTTAACATTCGCGGGCGTGGAAGTCGTACAACTACTACCAAGGCTCCAACTAACGAAGAAGAAGTTAATGATAGTGATAATAGCGTAGATGATAAACCTTCTAATCCTGCACCCAGTAACAGTGGCCCCGTCAGACCTTCTCGCTTCAATCTTAACCGTGCTGCAGCTGGCCGTTTGCCTGGACGTGCCAAGCTTAATCGTGCTACCACTGAAGCCCCAGCGGCTGCTGCCGAAAATGAAGACTCAGCTGCCGATAGTTCACACCACAATGATGTCAAGAACGAAGGTGAAGAAGCCGCTGAAAAACCAGCTGAAGAACCAGCATCTGCCAATGTTGGTGGATTAAACCGTTTAAAGAATCGTCCACGTTTAGGTGGTTTACAAAAGACTGATAGCAAACCAAAAGTAGCTCCTGCTCCAGTAGCTCCACGTAAAATTAATCCTCTGCTTGCCAACAGACGTCTGAAAGTAGGACCTTCAACAACAGGTATGAGAAATAAAAAACAAACTCAATATAAAAAAGCCATCGATATTAAACAAAAAATTTTAAATTTTCAGAAGCTGCACCCGTTGAGGAAGCCCCATCAGCTTCTGGTGAAGAGTCCGACTCTAAGGAGGAAGGTTCTTCCGCCTCCGAAGATGAAGCCAAGGATGAGACAACAGAGGAAACAGAAACCACCACGAAACAACAACCTCGCGGTTTGGGTCTTTTGGGTCAAAGAAGGCGATTGCCCTTAAGAAAACCCGGAACATTATTGTAAACAAAATAATTTCCTCTTCCCAGCTCTTAAGCCCCTTTCTGCCTCCTACTTGAGTACTCAAAAAACAATTTTATGCTCATTTAACGTATCTTAAATTTATAGATATCAAAAGAATTCCTTTTTATTTAGTAATAAATACTTTATGTCTCCTTTTCTTCTTTTCGTATTATATGTAAATTAATTATTTTTATTCTTTCGTTTATGATTTTGTTTATAATTATTTTCTTTTTAATATTTTGATTTGTGAATTTTAATTTTATCCTGGTAGCATGTAGTTTGTTTTACAGCCACATGAACAAAAGTGGTTTCGATGTAAGAACAAAGAAAAAAAAACTTAGGTAAACCCAAAAAGAAAGAAAACTTATGTATGTATAAAACTTAAATAATTTTCTCTTTTCTTTTCTACACTTTTCTTAATATAAATATTTTGATTTAAAATATAAATAATAATAAAAAAAAAATTACTTTAAGTTTCTTAAATTAGGTACGAAACACAAGACAAACGAAATTCTGATGTAAAATTATTGCGATATTAATGTAATTTTTGTATGTAATTTTCTTCTTTTTGTTATAAAAGATACTTTTGATAAAATAAACGATAAAAACTATAAAAAATATAAATTCAAAAATGTTTATTGATTGACTAAACTGGTTACTGGTTAAAAAATAAACGAGTAGGCAGGTTGCTGAAATACTTATAAGATATTTATGAACCATAAGGTAATCAAAGTGTCAGAAATAAGTTTGTAGATGGTTAAACTTAAATTGGTGGTAGCTTTATTACGCAATAATTGAATTTTAATTGTCGGAACTGTGGAGCGATAAGGGATTTAAACCAAAAAAATGCAAATTTATTTGAATGTTTCTTATACTAAAAAAAATCTAATTCTCCTCTTTAAAAGCCGTGTGTCGTTCCATTAATGAAGGTATTAAAAACAAAACGCTAAATATTCTATAAAAAGGTATTTATAAAATACCGTTCTAATGTTTTAAATTGGCGCAACGTAGTCTTTAGAGCAATTGTATCTGCGCTTTGGAACGAAATTTGTCAGTAAAAAGTTATAGTTTAAAAAACATTAAACTGGAAATTTTACTATGTCCGAGACTGAGACTCAACTCGATGTGCCTCTTTATACCCTTCACCGCTGGTGGAAGCGTTTCACGCCGTTTGTAATTTCTACACTATTGATTTAAGACCCTAAAGTTTATTTGTAGTGTGGGTTCTAATGAGCAGGGAAACCAAAAATATGCAAATTCCTTGTGCGGCCAATGAAGGCAGAAACAATATATTTATCCGTTTTAAAGCTTTTTAGTAATTTTGGCATCGATTTGTTAGTGCATATTTTTGCATATTTTACCGTTTGCAGCATTGTTTTGCATAATTTAGTTAAAATGCCTTTTTGCAGAATTTTTTTAAGTTTTTAGCGCATATTTTGCCTTTTTGAGACATTTCTTAGATGCCTGCAAGAGCTTTCGCAGCTAAAAAGAAATTAAAGTGTAGCCTCGTTGAACGCAACCCTCGATATGAGCAACCCCTCGCTTAACGCAACACCCAATTTCGTAACATTGGTGACTCTGTAAACGTAACTTTTCAAAAAACAAGCCTCAATTAACGCAACTTTGCAAAAGCAAAACAAGTAAGGCTTTTTTTTAGTTTGGTTTTTGATAAATAAATTCAAAACCAAAACGTGCGTATGTAAAATCCCTACAAGAAATGAATGAGCGAGTAGTCACATTTTTCATTTTGGCGTTAAGAAAATGATAGAAAGAAATGACCGAAATAAAGTTTTTGGTCACACTTGGTCATTTCTTTCTATCATTTTCTTAACACCAAAATGAAAAATGTGACTCATGAGCGATTCATTTCTTGTAGGGATCTTATGCTTTAGTGCAATAGTCTTTTTGATTTACCGTTTTTCTAAAAATGACAAATATGTTGTGCGTATTATGTACTTTTGTTTTTAAAATCAATTTAGTTTAGAAACTTCTTTGCTTATGAGTGGTTCTTTCATCAAAATAACAAAAATGCCTTTTGTTTGTCTACAATGGGCAGAGGAGAATAGCTGTTCTTTGGAGGATACAATGGTATTGCAAGAGATTCGTGAAATTGCAGTTCAAAAAAATATGACAAGCACAAAAACTCAGTAAAAAATTTCAGACTTTTTTGCCTTAAAAACATGAATCTTTAACTCGATAACAATCATCAGTACAAATTAACACATTTTATTAATTTTTTTATTAGATGTATATTTTGTTTTTATTCTTTATTTCAATCAAATAAATACGATAATTAAACCTAACCCTAGTTTTTTTTATAAAATTCTAGATTGGTTTTAAATAAAAAAATATGAATAGAAATTTGTGACTTGGTTTAAGCAACAACTCAGTTATCGCAACAGCCCAAAATTTTTATTGGTTGCGTTCACCGAGGTTACACTGTATTTTTTTTTTTTTTTTTGTGAAATTTTGGCCCTCTGGCCAACGTTAATGCCTGTTTATGTTAATTTGTCAAATTTGGTAAGCACATTTAAATTTTACTAAGAACGAAGTCTAAATGTAAATCGTGAGAATCGGTATATAACTTTACATATTCCCCATAAAAACTTCTTTCCAAACTAGTCTCTGTATCCGTAAACCATCTTATTATGTTGGTATTAAAATTAAATTCCCAAAATTATTTTACTGCAAATTAAATTATTTTCGAATCAGTTCACATTTGCCCAAAACTCCCATCTTTAAAAAGCTTTAACTTCCTTTTAAATGTTAACATTAATAAAGGGACCGTCCCTAAAATCCCTTTAAGTCAGAAAAATCTCATATGGATGTCAATATCTAGATACTATTAGGTACAAATAACTCTTATATGAATATTAACCTCTTAACATTTAGTTTTTTTGAGCCGATGACTGCTCATCATTTCTAAATGGGGTAAAATCTTGAAAATTCGTTTGTAAATACTTTAGTGTTTGGGCTTAAGGATTGTTTTTATAAAATGGAACTGTTATTTATTAAATTGTTGAATATTTTGTTTTTAAACTAGCAATTTTTTAAATTTTTTGGGGCATATTTTTAAAAAATTTCAGGGCATATTTTCAAGTTTGTACTGCATATTTAATGCGCATAAAACGTGTTCTTAGAGCATATTGCTGGTTTCCCTGCTAACGAGTAACAAAGGTGATTTAACGATGTCCGTCTGTGTAGAAAAAGTATCATTCCATTTGTAATTTCTACAATATTGGTCCTAGCCCTAGGTAAGGTAAGGTTAGGTGGCCGATCACAAAGACCCCACATAGACCGTGTTGGTCCCAGCGTTATCACATAATACGATAAACCCTACTCGAAACTTTAGCTCGATGTGAGATTTACCCTAGATCTTGGAAGTAATGATATCCTAGATTGTCTGTTTCCCCTGGTACGCCACAGAATCTACAATTGTCACTCGTCAGTTGCAAAAATGTTCTTCGTTAAACAAATCAAAAATAATATACAAGCGATACAGAAGGTGGTATACATCGAGGCATTACCACAAAAAAAGCTTAAGCGACATCATTTTCAATTTTCGTTTTTTTTTTAACAAATGACTTTTTGGCAACACCTGCATCATCTCCAAAAATGTCAAGGTACCGTTACGATTTTATAGCAAACTCAAATATTTCTTAAGCGACAACCTTCATACAAAATTTAAATGAAATAAAATAACAAAAAACCTTCTCCTGTAACATTTTGTTTTGCGGTTATGACGCGATATATTGAAATGTTGTAAATTATTAACAGATATTAAGAAAGAGCAAACGATACCTAATTCATACGATATATTAAAAATTATTCAAGATAATTTAAAATAAAATTTTCTCTAAATTTTTAATTGAAAAAACTTTGATGTTTCTCTCCAAAAATCATTTTGTAAGCGAAAAAGCTTTTTTCAACGTCACAGAAAGTGATTGGAGCAAGTTAATTTTAAATGATTTTTTTCATTTGTAACGGATTCAAGTCCCGACAAATCTTCAGCATTAAGATTTAAAATAGAATTTAATTTTTAAATGATATTGAAATCTGGGGCCAAATTATGGCATTCGATATCGATCGATATGCCCATTTACATTGTATTATAATTTCAATCGATATCGAATGTAATTTGGCCTCTGGATTTCTTTTCAAAATAGATTTAAATTTCTCTTTTAATTAAATTCATTCCAAAATTACCAGTTATGCTATAAACAATCCCCCTTATTCTATTTGGCGTCGGCAATAACAACGGCAATTTTAAGGCAACAACACTTCTTATCTAAGACAACATCAATTCTATGTTAAATTGGTATTTTGTAAGAGTATTATGACGCCGTTGACTAAAATTAAGTCTTGTTTTCAAAAAAAAAAGCAAACCGGGCTTTGCGTGCACTTTCCACGTTCGGACTTGTGATAAGAACATTACAATAGTGTATATTAAAGCGTTGGACCGGAGAAAGTGGTATATGCCTCTCTTTGTTGATTGTTTTTAAGACAAAAAAATATTCTTTTATTTTGCTCGCACCTTAATATTTAACGAGAGGTATTAAATTTTTGATGAAATTCGTTTGCATATATTTTGCTTATCCTGCATATATTTTTCATATGTTTTGCATATTTTCAATATGCACTAAAATTCATTATATTTGAACGATAAAACGTCTTTATACAAAGTTTGGTACCAATCTGATGAAAAATAAAAAAATTTGCGATATCCGAACTCTACACGTTTTCCAATTGTAATTCAGAAAGCGTCAATTACAATTCAGAATGCGTCAATTGGAATTCAGATTAGACAGTTGTAATTCAGAAGGCGTAAATTGTTATTCAGATTAGTCAATTATAATTCAGAAAGCGTCAATTGTAAATCAGAAAGTGTCAATTGTAATTGAGAACGCAAACCAAATTTTTAGAGATTTTTCTTTTTTACTTTATTATTAAATTAAATTTTTAATTATAAGTGATTTTTCTTTTTGACATTTATTATATTCTGAATTACAATTGACGCTTTCTGAATTACAATTGACACTTTCTGAATTACAATCGATTCTTTCTGAATTTTCACTGGAAAATGTGTAGTTATAAGGTTATTAAAAAATATTTTTACAATTTTTCTATTATTTTTAACCATTTTTTTTTAATTAACGTGTTCGTAAATTGTCATATTAACAATTTGTTTTGGTTGAAAAAAAATTTTATGTGAAAAAATTCCAAATAAAATATGAAAAAATTCAATATGTTTCGGATTAAATCAAAAATAGAACAACCGATTCAACGATTATTGAAAACTGAATTCACCTTTGGGTAAGCAATAATATAATTCTTTTTATGATTCGTAAATAAATTTCAACGTGTTGGTTCCAGTTTTCAAATTCTTGTTGATAATTGTGTATGTAAATCTCGGAACCTCCAAATGCAGTTATTATGTACTACTTTTAAATAAAAAAATCAATTAAATTAATATTTTAAAACCATTTTCTATTTTTACTACGCGAAAAATTAATTATCACCAAAATATCTTATTAAAAAGATTATTTCTAAAGCACCTTTTTTTTGTCGGTTGCAAATATCTCCCATACCACCGCATCAAATTTAATGAATGATATCTCCCAGCGGTAACTAGAATGAGTAAAGAGGCCTAATAGAAGGCCTTATTTAGCAGTCACAAGCAGTCAGAAGCCCTTCTCGCCGCATTCCATATTTATTTATTTTTTACACAGGTTGTCATTGGGCGCAAGGCCTTCCACACTTCCTTTAAAAACAACTTCGATCCCTTCCCAAAGAAGGGAGTAAGGAAGGTCACTAAAATTAAAAAGTAAATAAAACTGAACACCTTCCTTTCTCCCTTCTCAAAGAAGGGAGTAGCGAATGTGTACTGAATATTTCAGAAGGTCTTTTAAAAAGAAGTTTATACCTTCTAGAAGGCATACTTCTGAAGGCAGGATATCATGCGAAGCGAATCTTTTAGAAAGGAGTATAGAGGCCTTCAAAAAGGCCTGCCACTTGCGGTCCTTTCAATATTTATCGCTGGGCTCATTTGAAAGCTTATTTCCAACACTAGTGACGAAAAATAAATAGAAATTGAAAAATTAATATTTTCATTGATAAAAATTATATTTTAAAATGTATTGAAGTTACTAAAATTTCTATTAATTATTTTCATATTATGTTACAAAAATGACAACTAACGGTGCGAAATATTCGCACGGGTCATCTAGTCTTATTAAAAAGACAAACTCGTTATTCAACACAATATTTGTTGTTAACAAATGTTTAATTCAGTACTATTACAAACGAATTGTATTTGTTGAATATTAGCAATTTGAATGAACAAAAGCATTTTTTATATGTATCTACAAGTTCTGTCGTAGGCGCCTTTACAATTAAAAAATTAATTGTATTGACAAATATAGTATTCAGTATGACAATGGAATTGTTGTAATTTTCTGCTGTGTAGTATCTCTGCGAAAACGATCTCTCCTAGAATGTACCTTAAGTTCTTTAGACTGAAGTTCTTACGTTAGCTATTCTTCCAGTAACAACTTGTGACACAAGAAATTTTATTTTCGAAATTTGTTTGCATCTTTTTCAACATCCATGACCACCGTTCAATCAAAGTCCTGGCAAATTTCCTATAAATTAACCTGAATTGCAAAAATTTGCTTTACAACATCGCGTATCAACACCATCAACTACTCAACAATGGCATTCGATACCTTGCAAATAATTGTTAAGATTCTGACCACAATTGGTATTTTAACAAACGAGAAGTTACGTAGAAATCTCTCAAACATTTCACCCATTTGTTGCAAATTAATACTACACGCACCATTGACGTTTACTTACACCACCCTGATGTGGTTGGAGGTTCTCTCTAGTTCGGATTTAAATCAGGCCACGGATGTTCTTTACATTGCTTTAACGGAAACAGCACTAGTGATAAAGATACTTAGCGCTTGGTATCATGATGCGCTGATCCAATCCATGTTTAATGAATGGCAACAAAATGAAATGTTCGAGTTGAAAACAATGCAAGAATATGTCATGTTGCAGCGTCCATTGAAAATATTCAGTATTGTGGCATTCCTTTATATAACGTGCAGTTTAAGTGTTCTGTTGTGTGCCTTTGCAGCTGTGCTATTTCTCAACAAATACCAATTGCCATTTCCCTACTGGACACCGTTTAATTGGAAACATCCTTCAAACTATTGGTATGCTTACCTTTATGAATTGTTTGCCATGCCGTTGACATGTATTTCAAATTGTGCATTGGACATGATGCCTTGTTACATGATGCAACATTTGGCTTTGCTGTTTAAATTGATAGCGATGCGTTTGGAGAATTTGGGCACCAAAAGGGGTGAAACAAATGCTGATATAACGAAAAAATTGTTAAAAGTAATGGAATTTCATCTCAAATTAAAGAGGTAAAATAAAAAACTACATTTTATAGGTCAAAGAAATAATAAGTGAATAAAATCTAACTAAAATTAATTTCTGTTAACAGCATGTCCAAATCTTGTGAGGCAATTGTGTCATATCCCATCTTGGCTCAAATCTTACTAAGTGCCTTTATATTGTGTTTTAGCCTTTACCGCATGCAAAACTTTAATATTCTAGAAGATCCTGTAAATTTTTTGTCGTTAGTCCAGTATTCTGTTGTCATGATCCTACAAATCTTTTTACCCTGCTTTTATGCAAACAAATTGACCACAGAATCATCTTATCTTGTGGATAGTATTTACAATTGTAATTGGCCAGAAATGTCAACTTATAATCGTAAAATTATCTTGCAATACATGCAATATCTACAAAAACCTGTAGTCTTAAAAGCTGGTAACTTTTTTAATATCGGTTTGCCAATCTTTTCGAAGGTAATTAATTTATTTCTTTTTCATAATTTACACATGTTTAGTTGTTGTTTTCTTTTAATTTGTCTTTTTCGTTCTTTCAGACCATGAATAATGCTTATAGTTTCTTTGCCTTATTACTCAATATGGATGTTGAGTAAGAAGCATTTTTGACTGGAGTTGGCAGAAGAATCTTTTTTAAACAGATTTTTGTTTAACACTATTAAAGCACTTGTTTGCAAACAAGTGTTTGTATTTTAACGTTAACATTTGCTTTACTCGCTGGCACTGTTATTAACATGCTGTTATTTTAAAAGCACAAAAGTTTTAAATTTTGGTTTTAAACTTTGCTAAGTTCTTTGTAAAACCGTGATCACAAATAAATTTGCTGTTAATGAAAATTTTTTTATTTTTATTGGTGCTGTTAGCAAATTTATTTAATTTTTTTTTTTTTGGATAAGATAAAAGCTTTTATTGCGAAATAAAACCAGCTCCAACTTTTTGGCTGCCAGAGATACAAATTTCTTGAAGGGATTTTTGTTAAGAAAAAGTATGTAATAGATTATTACAAATGCAATTTGCACAAGACCGATTTGGCCAAGATGTGGTGGATTAAGAGATATTCTTAGGTCAGTTTTCACAACTTACCGATAGCTTAAGGTAGACTCTAACCGGCCTTATAAAAATTGTTCCATTATTAAATCTTTACTTGTACCTAAGTTGCGCGATGAGGTATATTTAGGTTCATCCTACCTGGTAGGTTTAAGTAAAGTAGTAATAACGGAAAACTTTTTATACGGCCGATTAAATCTTACCTTTAGCTATCGGAAAGTTGTGAAAACGAGCCTTAGAATAATACAGTTTGCTGTGACAAATTCCTTCTATCTTCTCAAATGTACTGTTTAAACAAACAACATGCAAGATAATATTGCATTGGCTTATGAATTAGATGATTTTGATTCTAAAATTTTGAAATGTTAAGTGGGCTCATTTGCTAAAAATGTTTTCGACTTTTTAACAATTGTTCCTGGAAAGTGGTAATTAACCCAAAAAACTTGCAGGCAGAGAGCGTCAAAAGAGAATAAAAAATTGAGAGACAAAAACTTCTTGCAAGAATTTTTGAAACAGCTGTTTCATGTTTTTGGTTACAAGACAAACTTTTGAAAATGTTTAACAAAATAATATTCATAATTTTTACATGAAAAATTGTTCATTAATTTAGAAACAATTATCAAAACATTTTTAAAATTGAATGCATATACGTGGAAAGAAGTTTAATTCCATTTCTTAAAACAAGAAAATCCAAAATCTAAAAATAATTCAGTGTTATTAATACAAGTAAAGAAGTTATGCTTTTTATATTTAAAAAGTTTATTGCAACAAATGTTAAAGCCTTTTCCAACAAATCTAAATTAGTTTAATATTTACAAACATTTTGCTCCAATAGGACAGCCCAATTTTAGCTCAATTATGAAATTAATTCGACCGGTTATGAATATCAATCTTTTCACAGATATTTGTAACTCATACTGGGGAAAACTGGAGTTTGTCAAATAGAAAGATTTATTTGAAATTTAAAATTTCGACCTCATTTTTGACAGAAGTTTATTAACATAATGATTCCGCTAACTCTGTTTAATACACTAAATTGAGCAGTATGACAAATTTAATTGGGAACTTTTTGTCTTTTTTGACCCAAATTAACATTTTACTAAAAATTTGGGGATACAATTTGTAAAACATCTAACAACTCTGCATGATGGACTTGTGTAGCTATCTAGAGCATTTGTAAGACATTTAATGATGGTAACATTGATAAAACAACAACGTCAGGCCTGCTTTCAATTTAAATAAAACATTTTGGTTTGATAATTTGTACGTATGTTTTTTCGCGTACTCAAAATTGGAATCCCATTAGATCCCCCTGTTACCAAAAAAACCTTCCCAAACTCGAAAATTATCTAAATCACCTTTACGTCGTGTAAGAAGCCACCTGAATTACAAAAAAGCGATAAGGTATTCTTTCAGCTAATGATCCGTTTAAGATACGTTCTCTCCTACATATTTCACAACCGTAATTTCTTCCATTCATCTCAAGACTTCAGTTTTCTTATCCTTTAAGTAACTTGCCAGTTTTCTATCTTTTGGGGGTTTTTCCAAAACAATTTCATAATTTTTCTCATACATACCGCTAAAATATATTAAACATCACCTACATAAGTCTAAACAATTGCCAGCTAATAAAAACTAATTATGGTTTGTATGTATGTAAATACTTGTTTTGTTAACACCAAAGCCATATTCCAAATACTTTATTGAATAAGGGGAAAATCCAACAAAAAAAAAATACGCATTCCAATCCTAAAGGAAATTCCGTAAGTTTAATTGATTCTGCAAAATTTCCAATTACAGCACAAAAGACGTTTTCAGCAAACAAAAATAATTACACAAAAATTCCACACAAATTTCAATTGGATGTCAATGAGTATTTCATTAATATTAAAATCAGATTTTCCAAATTTGTTAGAAATTCCACCTTTAGTTAATACGCCCAAACCGTATGCAGCATTTTAAAACACAAACGCACACCTTTTTTCCTAAGCATGCAACATGCTGAGCAGTCGAGTGGGTGTCAGAGACATGAAAAAATTAAGAAAAGAAATTTCAAGTGGCTAAAAATTATCATGATTACACACATGCCGGTAAGCACTTTTGCACATTTTGCTTCATCGTTTTATTCTAGGATACCGCAACAAATACAATGTCTGTATGTGTATTCGAGGATTTTATGATGTTCGCCTTGGTTCTAATCTCCTTCTAGGTATAACACATTTTAAACACCAGCTAGTTGTAAAAAGTGAAAAAAGGACACTGCAATAACAATAATTGTGCATATTGTTGCCTGTTGGTATAAGAGTTGTTGTTTTAGTTGCTTGTCATTGTTGTTGCAGGGTCGGAGTAATACAAATCCAACTTAAAGGAATAAATAGTTGAGAATAAAATAAAGAACCACTTGAGAAAACAATAGATACAGGGCGACATCATAATAAAATGGTTGTTTATATGGATATTGAAAATGTGCAGCAGATAATATATAAATGCGTCTTACAGTGTAAGAAAATTTAAGATTAAAATTTAAACATTTTTTTAGGCTGTAGGAAAAATCGCCCAAAGAAAAATGGCCCAAAAAAAAATAATGTAAAATCGCCCAAATAAAGAATCGCCCAAAAGAACATGAAAAATAACCCAAAAAGTTATATATGAAATTTTGCCCAAAAGAAACGACAAAGAGCCCAAATTGAAAATGAAAAATGACCCAAAAAGAAAAAACGAATTTTTTCCCAAAAAAGAAATTAAAAATTACCCATTTTGCAAAACAGTGTTTATTATTCATATAAATTTAGTAACTTACAAATGTAAGAGAAAAACATGTTTTATTATGGTCACAACCAACAAAACTATTTTTAAAGAAACTTATTTTACCATAATGTGGTTGTCGGTGACAATGATTTGGTTAAATTAAACATAATATGGTCAACATTTTTTTAAAAATGGTTTTGTTGTTTTTTCTCTGGGTGCATATATTAAACTTATAACGAAAACACTTTTGGGCGCAAGAATTATATCCCCTATGTTGTAACAAATACCGGCAGCGCTTACTAAAGCTTTTCGGCATAGCCGGCCTTCGGCCGGGCGCAAGGATTTTCTACTCTATGGTATAACAAAAACCGGCTTCGCTAACTAAAGCTTCTCTGCATAGCCGGCCTTCGGCCGGGCGCAAGGATTTTCTCCTTTATGGTATAACAAGTACCGGTTTCGCTAAGCAAAGCTTCGCAGATAAGCTTTAGTTATCGAAGCCAGTATTTGTTATACCATAGAGGAGAAAATCCTTGCGCCTGGCCGAAAGCCGGCTGGGCAGAGAAGCTTTAGTTAGCGAAGCCGGTTTTTGTTATACCATAGAGGAGAAAATCCGAAAAATCAGCCAATTGTAACGAAAAATAGCCCAACAATTTTGGGTCACTTTTCATATGAATTCAGGCCCAATTTTACATGGAATTTTTTTGGGCGATTTTTCATTTATTTTTTTGGGCCATTTTTCTTTGGGCGATATTTCCTACAGCCGAAAAGTGACCCTAAATTTGTGGGTTTTTTTCGTTATTATTGGGTGATTTTTCGTTTTTTAAATTTGGTGATTTTTCATTTAGAAAAATCACCCAAAAATATTATATGAAAAATAGCCCATTTTTTCGGGCCATCTTAAATTTGTTAATGTTAATATTTGTCTAAATCATTCATTATCATTATTCGTCGAATTCCTACATGTTATTTGTAAAAATAACTATGACACTCCAGTGTCCATGGACTTTATGACACCGGTACTTGGTATACCATAAAGGAAAAATTCTTGCGCCCGCCCAAGGCCGTCTGCGCAGAGAAGCTTTAGTTTGTGAAGCCGGTCTTTGTTATACCATAGAGGAGAAAATCCTTTGGCCCGGCCGAAGGCCGGCTATGCAGAGAAGCTTAAGTTAGCGAAGCCGGTTTTTGTTTTGGTAAAATGAGTTTCTTTAAAAATAGTTTTGTTGGTTTTTTGCAAATTGGGTAATTTTTTTTTTTTTTTTTTGGGAAAAATTCGTTTTTGCTTTTTGGGTAATTTTTCATTTTTTTTTTTTTTTTTTGGGCCCTTCTTCGTTTTGTTTGGGCAAAATTTCATATTTAACTATTTGGGTCATTTTTTCATGTTCTTTTGGGCGATTCTTCATTGGGGCGATTTTTCATTTTTTTTTGGGCCATTTTTCTATGGGCGATATTTCCTACAGCCATTTTTTTATTTCGGATAAAATTTTGGAATACCATCTTAAACTATTATACAAGTATTTTTAATTAATTTCCTTAAATGTTTTATGAATTGACTTTCCTACCGTTAAATTCCCTATGCCCCAGATATAGTGATCCCAATGGACCTGGAATGTCAATGCGGGTAATATCGCTCCACCACCAAAGCAATTATTATTATTATTTTTTTTTTTTTTTTAATTGTTAAGTGTGCACGGAAAGAAAACATATTATATGGTCAACTCCAACAAAAATGGTTAGTTAATCATATTATGGTTAAATTGGTCGTAAATCAAGTAACCGTATTATGGTTGTCTCCGAACATATTATGGGTAATAATTATAATTTATTTATTGTTTGGTTTTAAATTGAGAATAACAGTTTCCTTTTTCAAAGAAAATATAAATAAAATGGTTGCCGGTGACAATAATATGTTTTAAGTAACCATAATATGTTCATAAAATTTTCGTTAAAATTGTATTGTTGGAGGTGATCATATCGTACAATGTGATTTCTTTGTGTGCAAGATAATTCTGTAACTACATCAATTTTAAACACATCGGAACAACAACTTTTAAAATCATGAACATAAAAAATATTATACCCCTTTCACACTTGACAAGATACTTTCGCAAGTCGATTGCACAACTCTTGGTTTGTAGACGTCAGCGTTAAGGTCGGGGTAAGGAAAAAAAATTTATACGGCAAGTAACTTGCACAACTAACTTGCCGAGTCTGAAAGGGGTCTTGGTTAAGTTAATATTTATTAGCTGAGTTCTAACTTCATCCAAAATTTCAAATTTCTAAAAATTTTCTGGTTTACATCGAACGAACTTCATTCCCTGTTTTTTTCTTAGTGTATTCTAACAAATGCGTACAAGCAACTTTAGCTCTAAAGAAGTGTATAAGTTAAAGCCTGGCTTACAAAAAGATTTTACTTAATAACCACTTGAAAATTTTATGACGGTACCAAATTTTCCAAGGCGTAAAAATCTCTATGACGTCGAACAATAAACAACACTTGAAATCACTGCGGGGAGAAAAGTAATTGATGACGAATATAATACCGCTCTTTTCCTCGCCAACAACAAAACCCTAATAAACACAATAACAGAGGTGCGAAGTTTCTTTGAATTCATATGCAGTTATATAAATCTCAAGGACTTCTTTCGTTTCTTTTGCTTTGTTACTTCCAAAAGAGAAGAATGAATTGTTGCTTACCTGCACAATGGGCACAAAAAAAAAAACAATAGAATCAACAACAACAAAGCCACTAAACAAGAAAAATGAAAGAAAGAAAGAAACACATTGACGACCTATAAGTGTCATAAAATGTTTAAGATAAACTCTCAAGATCGATTAGGTATATACAATACTACAGGCAACAAAAACAAGAATAGTAAAGAAGGTAAATAAATTTATGCGATACAATACTAAACACTTGCTCTATCAAAAAAGACAACAACATAAAATACATGCTTGCATTCGTACTAGTGGAAAGTAAAGAAGAAGAAAAGGTTTCGCGAATTGGACTACGCTAACTCTAAGAACAAGCTGGGATATTTTCAAATTTTAAACAATGAAGCCAACATTCGAATTTCAAAAAAGGGAAACATGTATGCAAGGCAATGATACGGACGGACAGATAAAATAAAATACAAGGCGCTTTTTTAGATTTAAATGAAAGTAAACAATGAAAGAAGAATTTAAAGTATCATAAAATTTATGCTAGACTAAGAAGCGCCATGGTTAGACTAACAGACAGACATACAGACTCTGGGTACTTGATAATTCTGAAAATGAAATCAACAACAACAATAACATAAAAAGAAAAAACACACATAAACATTTATATGTACTTTTGTATTTGTGTTGTTGTAGTTGTTTATGTTTAAATCTCTTTGCTGCAGTTGGCAACCTGTTAAATGCAATAATACGATGTATTTTGAGGTTGAATTTCAAGTGGCTGTAATAAAACTTCAATGAGAGATTAAAATGTAGAAATACAAATGTTTACTGCGTCTTTAAAGGAATGTGGATGGTTCGCTGGTTGGTTGGTTGTTTGGATGTTTGGCTGGTTGTAGGTGACCGAAATAAAAAAAAGAGAGAATAACAGAAATGACCTTAACAAATTCATTTTTAATTTCCTGGAATTAAAGGTGACAAAATCACGTTATTTATTAAGAAATTGATTGTATGGATTATTATTATCGATTTGAAAGGTTGAAAGCGATAGTAAAAAGTTAAAAATATATTAAATGAACCAGTTTTTTTTTCATATAAAGTAAAAAATGGAGTAGGTATGTACTAGTTAATAAAAATTTTTGATATTCTTTAATTAGGCTTGAGTTCAATTTAATTTTCATTAAATTATTTTCACTGAGCCAGAAAAACTATCAATAAATTTTAATAAAAATTTCAAGTTTTAAAATTCCTTCCCTCAGTGAAAATAATTTAATGAAAATTAAATTTGATGAACTCAAGCCTAATTAAAGAATATCAAAAATTAAAAATTAACAGTTCAACTGAAGTCAAAATTAGTATTGTGGTAATTCTGTTGAACTATTTATGGGTTTTTAATCCAAATTTTCAATATTTTTTAATCAGGCTTAAGTTCATCAAATTTAATTTTCATTAAATTATTTTTATGAAGAAAGGAATTTTACAACATGAAAATTAATTAAAATTGTTATTGATAATCATTCACTCTTGACTGACCTGAGATTCGAACCCAGGCGGCTGGCCTGAGATTCGAACCCAGGCGGCTGGTTACCCTGACATGTTTCGATCGCTATCATTCGATCTCCTCAGAGGGTTTTGCCGTCTTACACTCGCAGTCATCGACGAATATAAAAAAACAAAAAATTTATATAACCTAAACCCGATTCCTCTTTTGCCAAAGTTGATGTTTGAAATTCGATTTATAATCTTAAAATCGTTTTTTAGAACATAAAAAAATTATATAAAAAAAATGAACAAAAAATCTTTTTGGGATTCGAACTGGCAATATCATCAGTCTCAGGAGAGAACTTAACTCAGCAATGAATGCTTTTACTGAAGAAGCGTTAAATTAAAATATATTAAGTCTATGAGTTTGTTTGTTTATTTGATTGGCATATCACATACATGCATTAATGTGTATGCGTTAAATTAAACACATTACAAATAAAATCCACCACTTGTAGTGAAGGGTATAAAAAACAACAAAAAAAACCACATTACCAATCAAAATTGAATTGGTTTGTATGGTATGTTTATGTCGTTTTGGTAATACAGTGTTGGCATGGTAATGTCACGTCTAATTGGACCTTTAAAGGAAAAGATTTGAGGCAGTCGTGGTTTTTTACTCATATCTCAGCCATTTGTGGACCGATCTTGCTGAATTTCAATAGCAAACAATTCCGGACCATATGTGACATAAATGTATAATAACCTGGCCCCCATCATATATGGGGTCTTCGGGAAATCCATTTCAACGGTCAGACAGACATCGTTAAATCAACTTCGCTCCTCATAAGGACCCAGAATATATATTCTTTATAGGGTCTATCATCAATATTATAGAAATTACAAACGGAATTACAAACTTATATATACCCTCTTCATCACCTGTGGTGAAGGGTATAAAAACAAAACAAACTACAGTACTTTTCGCTTATTGTCACATCCTTTAGTTGCAACCATAACGTGGACTATATCGCTAATGTGACTATAAGGCTAATTCACATATATGACACTATGACGCCTATAACCGAATTCGAATATAATAAAGTTATGTGAATATATAAAATAAAAAATTCATATAAAGTACACCGACATCAGGCTTATGGTTTTACAAAAGAGTTGCATACTGTATGAAAAATAGTTAAAATAATAACAAGATATATCATAACTGATACCAACGGCAAAAACTAATTTTGTACGAGTAGAGAGTTGATGACAAAAATTAAATGATTAATTCATTCTTTCTTTGGATTGATTTTTCATTCGAAAACTAAAAAGAATTTTGCTAATGTGACTATAACGCCATTAATTTGCCTTACTTTTCCCTTTGACTACTGTTGATAAATGGCAAATGTGCTTATTTCGCTAAATGGACTATAACGTTAATAATTTATATTAAATTAACTTATAGCGGAAAAATAAACAGATAAAATGGACTATATCGCTAATGTGACTATAAGCGTAGTGACTATAAACGAAAAGTATGTTGTTACAAAATTAATTTAATAAACAAAAATTTTACTTATTCAAATCAATATACATTATTCGAGAAAATAACAATTTTAATCGGTAAGAATTGATTTTTTGTAGAAATACAATCATATCAACTTTATCTCGCTTGAGGCGATTTTTCCTATTACATATTTATTTTTTATCCTGCAGCTGAAAAGCTTCTCTAAGAAGGCAGTGAAGTATCAGGGATTGTAAGATATTTTAATGCTACGCATCATGAGTTTTGAAATTGACTTTGGTTTGTAACCCAAAACCGTTTTTGGGTTAGTCATTTGTTGTCAACCCGTTTTACAATGTATTGTCTTACACTTATAATTACGAATAATAGGCGCTTGTTTTTCTTCTATAAACGAAAACAATGCTCCGCTTCCAGACAACGATCGTGATTCTACTAGCTCACTATCTAAACGCTTGCAAATACGTTACAAAGTACAAAAAACCATTAAGATTTGGGTAATCCCTAGGTAGGTAGAAAGGCTGGTGTGAAGTCTGTTTCACACCTACACCCAGAGACCAATATGGTCCATTGTGTCGCCTTATTAGGAAATAGATATACAAATATAGAAAGTAGGTGAAATAATGAGCGAAAGTATAAGACAAGATAAAATGATAGATAAGAAAAGAAAGTATCAGACCAGACCCGAGAGAAATCCTGAACTCTGAATACTGGGCAATCCCTAAATTAGGGAAAAAAGTTTGTTATGCTTAACAAATATCGTTGTGCTACCTTGAAGGTTAATATTTAAGCATTAGTGAAACTATCGCTATCGTTAGTTTGGATGGCATTCAATATTTTCGATAATTCTATCATAAAGCCTTCAATAACTTCCCATCACTTACTAGTATTATTAAATCATTCCACATAAATACAACTATTTTCGAAAGCTCTTGGAAACTATTATAAAAATCTAGTGAAAGTGTTCTTTACGTTGAGTAAAATTAGACTAGTTTAAAACCGACTAGAAGAGTATAAAACTGCAAGACACCCTAGGGAAAGGGAAACTTACACCAAACTTATCACGTGACATTTCCAAAAGTTCTAGTTCTAAAGGCCCAACTATAATATGCATAAGCTGGCGTAAGTTTCTGTCAAAAATTAGGTGAAAGTCTCCCAAAAGCATTTAAAAAAAAAACTAAAATAAAATCAAAAAATATTTTATTCCGTACGGAAAGTGCGAACTGTTTTTGCACTTTGCTTAAGCAAATGCCAGTTTCATAAAATTAACCAAAAAGTTTTCTTGAGTTCAATACACAGAAAAAAATAAAAATTGATTTCAATCAAAAAATTTGTGATAATAATAAAATTTTTAATTGACTTGATTAAACGTTTATTTAACTTGATTAAACATTTAATTCTCTAGATTAAATTTGTAGTTTAAACTGATTTTATTTTTGATTACTGCTTTAATTTGTGAAAAATGTTGGAGAATTTTTCTGCGTATGGTTCAACACATGAATCACATGTATTCGCACAATTGTTTAAGCCAACTTAACTTTGTATGAAGATGACTTGTCAATCTAACATGGTGATGTCGTAGGAGGGGGTGATTTGGATCCTCTTAGACACTTTGAACAAGTCACTGAAATAATCGAAATAGACACATTCAATTTCGGTTAAAATAATGCCTGTCGCAAATATTGTCCCGAGTGAACCAGGATAATATGATAGATTTTCTTCATATGAAATAAAAGAATCAGCCACTACCCACACAAAATCCGGTCACATGACTAGATGCTTGTCAATTAACTGATATGTCTTGTTTTCACCTATCACAATTCCTTCCTTTTAATATTATAATAATATTTTACTGGTCACAGGATAAACGCTTTAAGAACAATTGATACAAATTTCCCTGCAGGGTAAAGTCAACTAGACACTTCATCTCGACGTTGAGTAATTACATAATTTATTTCCAAAAACTGATGATCTTAATTATTATCTGCAGTAATGAGAGATTGTGGTTGAAACTGTTAGATATAAAAATCTATATCGTAACTTTGCACATGGTTCAGACGACGACATTCTTTGGCCACACCGATTTTTATGAAACTTTGTAAAAACATTCGCTACCTGTAGAAAAGTGGGCAGTGACACACCTATTTAAAGTAAATACAGTTGTTTACTACTTCTACTTAACCGAGTCTTATTAAAATTAGTAAACACATTAGGTTCCGGGGAAAAGGCAATATTTTGACTTTTTTGATTGCAATCTTCTTAATTTTATTGGAATCGGTCCATGTTTGAACCAGTGTTCGAAAATAAACAGAACATTATTTAGCGTTTGGCTCACACACCAAGAATTATATCTATTTTTTAGTGATTCTGTAGACGAACACAACCCATAAAAGCGTTCGTAACTATTTTCAAGAAAGAGCCGAACATTGTATAGTGTTCTGTTCTTCGTTAAAAAAAAAAAAAAAAAACAGAACAATTGTATTGGTACTGTAGACATACATTATATTTTAATGTTCTATAATGTTTCTTTCTTTACATTGATAAAGAAATGAACAAACAAAAAATTTTAGCAACGACCGCAACACGAACAGCTTGTGTATGTATTGTGTAAATGTTTTGTTCGTGTAAAATTATTTGCTGGCTTTTTGTTTTTTTTCGTATGTGTATTTTGTTTTTGAAAAAAATGTTTGCTTTTTTACCAGCAAAAAGCGACGAACACTAATGAGCCGAACCGAATATAATGAAGTTTGTGGTTTTAAAAAAAAACTGTACGAAATTAAATGTTCTCATCTGTTGTTGAGTTGGATAAAAAGAGTATTATTTTTGGGTTCGAAAGATGACAAACAGGGAAACGTTATGTTTTTGATGGTTTTTTTCCACAAATCTACCGAACCGAACACTATGGAGCGATATTTAGTGTTTATTTTCGAACACTGATTTGAACACAGCTCCTATACAAATACTTCTCCCGAAAATAGCTTTTAATAGCCTTTACCTTATAAATGTTGTTATTGACATAAAAATTTCTAGCGATACCTTCTATAATAGGTATTGTGGCATGGCAAACTTTAGTACTGGCAGGCCCAACTGACCATAGGCTTCATATAAACCCCCTCCCCAAAATCCGTTTAAGACAAAAAAATGCATGAGAAAGTAAATTTTTGACAAATAAAAAACACTTGCCGCTCTTGTTTAGGTTGGTCCGTAAAAGTAATTTGACACTCCTTAATTGTTTTTGTCAACATTCAACTTAAAAATTGTCACAATATTAAAAAAAAAACTATAAGCTTTTTTATTTTTAGGTTTTCCAAACATTCTGAACGTCCATCGTTAATTAGTCAAAAGACAGGAGTAACTTAATACTTAAATATTTAATTTGGTAACGGTTTTATGAAGCAATGAACTTCTTTAAGGAAGTCTAGTAAACAAAAGTCTCAGCGAAACAACTCAAAGATTAAATTTCAAATTTTTCAATAAAACTATAAATCTCTAAACGAGACAGTCTTCAACTACATGAACAATAAACTATAAGTATTTAGAAATTGTATATCGTGTAAGAAAATTACTATTGAAAGACGAAATCCGAAATAGGTCAAGGCAAAAATTTGAAATATATATTTGAATCGTTTTTAAAACCTATAATAAAGAAACCGTTATCCATTTTTTGAAATTCCAGATTAGTATTGGTAAAGCTTAATTACCGATGTGCTTGGATAGAATAAGTATTTGTAAATTTGAATTTTTTCAAAGCATTTCGTTGAGGCTTTGTGTGGACATCAAAAAGAACTTTTTACTAATGAAGAGACAAATAGTTGGACGTATGTATGTAAAGACGATTGGATAAAAAAAAACAAGTTTGGCTGCAACCAAAAAAAATCATAAACTGACGTCATTCTTAAATGAAATGAAACGTAAGTAAATTAATTGTGTAAATCTGAGAGGCATTCTAAGAAGTTTGTTAAAAATCATAAATATGATTCTTGTATGGCGAAAGTACGTAGAATTCTGTTAGAGGGCTATGGTAAATTATGGTGCAATCGCCATAATATGAGCTTACAAATTTATTTCTAAGATGACCAAAGGCCCCTCTGGTCCTATTTGATGCAAGATTTCTCTAGCCGAGGTCGCTTTGACTAATTTCTGAATCAAGTTGACTTCTCCAGGTGTGTTAAGGGCGCCCATCAACGCGTTTGTTACCAAAAATAGTCCAATCTAAAGCAGTTTTTATTGCGTCGTCATGTGGTCTCCGTTACGGGGGGTGCTTCAATACCATGTTTGATAAGGCCATGATTGCTTTATCTCTCATTCAATAGGGAGATAAAGCCTTTTTTCATTTGAATGGGAGATAAAGCCATCATGGCCTTAGCTCACATTAGCAATATTAGGAAATGGCTTAATCTCTCATTTCAGTTCCGGAGACACTTAAGTTAATTATTGTAATCTGGCTTCGCATACTAAAAATTTTCTGCATGGCGTGCTTAGGGGTTTTTTCTTCCAGTAGGACGCGGCAGGTGGCTTCGCTGAATAAAGTTTTCCTGCGTGTGTCACAAGAATAAAAAAATGTGTTTCAATGATATCTAAGGATTTTCCCTTTTACAGAATGTTTACACCATACATAACAATATTCTGAAAAAATATGGCTTTATTTCTCATTTGCGAAAAAAAATATGGCAATATCTCTCATTCCGCAAATTTAAATATGACCTTACCTCGCAATGATTGGGCAATAAGGGTATTATGGCTTTATCTCCCATTCAATTGAGAAATTAAGCCATCATGGCCTTATCTCACATGGTTTTAAAGCACCCCCCACCCGGTACGACCATGAACCTCTATGTGAGTATTGGCATGTTTGCTACCATAGTTGCATATTGGAGATGGTGTTAGGCCAGAATATACTTAATATCCTTCGAAGACAGCGGTGGATGAATACCTGGATAGAGAAAGTATCGTGCGATGTCATATTTCATATTCAGGATGGCGTAAAGGGGTACAGTTTTCGAACAGGAGTTGGAAATGCTGATCCTCGATATGACAGTTGACTTCCATATATGTAGGTCGTAAAATAACAAACTACTGATTAGCCTTTGAAATTCGGAGATCTATATCATCTCTGCAACCGCTGGTTTTTTTAGTATGCTGTCAAGGTAACAGAATGTTTTAACTTCTTCCAGCTCAGCACTCCGTATTCGGAACGTGGTGTTGTTAGAGTGTTGCAGCGTTTTACCTTACTCTTTTTATCATGCTTATTTAAAACAATGCTTTCAATGCTTTGCTCTCAAGGCATTAGAGTTTAGCTTACATAAATGACAACTGAGAGACAGCAGACAGATATCAACAACGATTAAGTCAAGTACGATATTAAATAAAAGGGAAGACTACGTCACTGTCGAACACCAGTTACGACGTCGAAATTATTGCTCTATGCGTTTTCTTGGACAAATCGGTATTTAACTTCCTGTACAAGGATTGCATTAGAGTGATAATTTTTAGGGACACACTTTTACAGGCAAGTGCGTTCTATATTGCGTGTTGGATCTGGGTGTCGAACAACTTTTCAAAGTCTTTTAAAATCATGTAGAAGGATTGCCATTCAGAGGAATGCTCGGATTATAAGCAGACTGTTAATGTCGTCTATGTAGTCGAAATCCAGCCTGTGCTAACCTTAGATCGGGGAGTACAGCATTTGATACCCTTTTGTTTATGATGTGCGCGATCACTTTGTTAACTGTGCTGAGTGTTGTGATGCCTCTCCAATTTGGACAGCCGGTAAGGTCATCTGTTTTAGGGATATTCAGATGGGAATTTAGTTCGCAAGAGCTCTAAAACTTCTCCATAGGTGACAGCAACAATTACTTGGATATCAGCTTAAAGCATCTATCAGGCAACGTTATCAACTCCTTTGGGGGTCTTTGTTTATATTCAAGGTATTGATAGCATCTACAACATCGGTGATCTCAGGGCAATTTATCGAAAACTCTTGTCTCACAAAGTGTATTACAAGAACAGACACTTACGGGCTTTGTTGTGGAATTATATAGCAATCCAGAGTAGTGGGGTCTTCATATTTCCAGTTGCTCGCTTCTGGCGGCACACAATACTCCTTCGCTGTTCTTCAGTTGTTCGTTGCTTACAAATTTTCTGCCAGTCAGTTTTTTTGATCCAACTCTTTGCACCTGTACTCTTCAGTGAATTTTGTTCATTCCATTGACTTGCACTCCGATTCACTAATTAAGCAAGCTGCGTGTAGGCAACATCTAAAGTTTTATTCTCTCTGCGAGTTCTCGCTCTATTTTGCTTCGCCTTAATAGCATTCCTTTCCAGGACAAGCTTCCAATTATTTTTTCGATTGCTATACGTGTACATGGGGTTATTATATTTAAACTTTAAATATTTAAAATTAAAATGATGTGTGCCAAATCTTATCTAGATATCTACCAATATATAATGTAAAAACAAGGATCTACGAATGCTACAAAGTGAGGATTCTGAGCGGATTTGAAATTAATGCCATTTAAATGGTGTCCTTATCTCTTAACTTTAAAAACTCTTTTCAGCTTACCCTCGTACTACACATAAATTAACATATGTGTAGAAACAAAAAAAGTATCTAGAATGAAAGCAATTGCTGGTTGGGAAAGAGATACAATACGTACAACAACATAAGCGATCAAAGCGTTATAACGAAAGTTGTTGCAAACAAAAGAGAGCAGCCGGTTAAAGCTTATTATTGTGCTCCATGTCTTGGCTTTATTTACTTGTTGCTTTTGCTGCAGTTGTTGTTTATTGTGGGGATTGGGCAGACAGACGACTCTCGCTCTTTGTCTCTCAATTATACAGGTTGAGATTTTGTGGATACTTTGTGATTATTGTTTGTGTTTTTGTCTGTGTTGTTTGTTTTTTCAATACAATTTTTTTTTGTTGTCTTGTAGGTGATAAAGCACCACAAACATTTTTTATTAAGTTTTTTCATGCCTCGGGCAAGCAACAACAAGCACAGGGCTTAACGAACGTACGGTACGTCGGGCTGATGGACTGAATGGCTGGTTGTGTATACTGTAAATAAAAAAATAGTTCTCGATAAATGTTGTCGTCTGTAGGCTCTCAGTTTGCTCGAAAGCTTCGTAGAATAATGTCGTGACAGAATTTTAAAGAAGAACAGAAAAAAAGAACCACATTGAAGTGAAGTGAAAAAAGTCCGTTCACAACCGATATTTTTTTTTCAGTGAGTTTTGAGATGGCAATAAAACCATGAAAGGCAACTAGGTACCTATAACAATAACTAAAAAAGTAACACGAAATAAAAAATTACTTAAACTGAATGGAAAATGGAAAAATAACACGAATGAATTAAAAAATATTAATTTTTTCCTTACTTATTTGTTTACTATGTTTTTTTTTTTTTTTTTTTTGTTGTAGTTCTTAATCTTTTTGTTGTTGTGCTTAATGTTTTACAAGTTCTGTTTGATTATTTAAACAAAAACCGAATAGATAATAAAAATATAATGAAAAAGTTACAAAAAATTAAGGAGAGAATAAAGAATATAACTCGTTATTGTCACATACAAACCTACGTAAATACATTTTGAAGTGTTAAAATATGTGAGGACCAGTGTTGCCATTATTTAAGCCTGTTCACCAAAAGGGATTGCTTAAACAAACGGCTATATGAAACCTCTTTAATATAAACTTAAATCTACAACTGTTAAAATGTTTATTTTAAAACAAGCATTTTTACATTTATTAATATAAACGTGTTGTTCGTCTACAAAATGCGACATTGAAGCAATTTCCGTCATTAAAATTTCACTGACGTCCTCATAAATTTATAAATTATCAAAAACAAAATTGTTTTTGCATACAATTAGAATTTCTATATTTAGACTGAGAAAAATCTTTACGTAGTATGAGTAAATTTTGTGCCAAATAAACAATTTTTAAATATTTATTCTATTTAAATATTTGTTTCAAAGAAAACAAACCACGTCAAACCATTTAAACGTGTGTATGCATTTCTTGGTAATGCAAACAGTTTTACTTATTGCTTAGGAGTAAACCATCAAATAGGTTTTCAATAGTCCAAACTAAACTATCTAGCCTAATACTTTTTATTAATTGTTGTATTTTAATAATATTTTGGACACAGGGACCTAATTACCGCAATCGATATCGAGTAAGCTATCGTATCGAGTTAACTATCGTACTTTACTGCATACGATAGACACTGACGTATCGAAGAGATTTAATGTCTTTGGTTACTCGATATTGAATGCTATCATCTCGAATAACGATACATTTCCTTCGATATCGAGAGCCATAATACCAAAATAAAAAATTTCGATAAATTTTGCTCGATATCGTATGCGTTAATTAGACCCCAGGATTATCATCTTCCTCTTGTAAAATATATTGTGCTTCAAACTGATTTAAGATGAAAAGTAGAATGTTACTTTCGCATAGTTGCTCAAATAAAAACTTAACATGTTGCGATAATATTACCTTAAGCAAATGTGGAAACTCTGCAGTAATTTGTTTATATCCAAGTCACATACAAACATATTTCGACTTACTTTTAAATCCAAAGAAAATAATTTTGGTAATAGAAATAAGTAAATATAAAAATTAGCATTTTTAAATTTTATTAAAGATATTAAGTGCTATTAGAAATATACCATAGATTTGAAAAAGATTATTTCGAAACGGTTCACATTAACAAGTCTACCAATGCCACCATGAGGATAAAACCTACAAACGTATTTTCATTCCCAAATATGATAGAAATAAAGATTACGACATGTGCATGATTTCCCGTTAGAAGACGTAGTCTATGAACGGTAAGGATTGCCAAGCTTAAAACTCTCTTAGATTTTCGAAGATATGTATGAACTTTTTAGATGCTGGCAACCCCGCAATTATACAACAACCCCCATATTCATTAAAAAAATATTAAATTTATGTAAGGTATATTAGCCAAATTGTTTTATAGAAAACTCGTTTCATAAACCTTCTACATATCACCCTTAAATGTTCTTTATGAATATGGGGTAACTATCTTGAGTTTTCCAACTGGAAATTATTAGACTATAGGCATGCAGTTCGCGTGATGTCATTTGTGAACATGCGCAAAATATTTAAATTTTGTTTTCTTGATCAATTCCAGTACATTAAAATCACGCAGTAGACTATCCTAATGATATGAGTTTCGGCTAACCAACACTCTGGCTCCTTAGGTTCATTGTTCCTGTGCACCAAGATTGATATTTGATCAGCCATTAATTTTAAGAAACGCATTAAGGTGACTTGGCTACTTCAAAGTATAAGCTTATTGACGCAGAAACATTAATGCCTGACTTTCGGTAAACCTCTTAAGTCTTCTTAGCATAGTTTAAACAAAAAATTTCCAACAGACTTCCCCGTGTAAGGACACTATCAAGGGGCAATTTGAGCACACGATTCCTGGACCTCTTACATATCGTATGCTTAGAAGCTGTATCCTTTGTTAAGCAACGGCACTGCGAGTGCTCTCCCCCGGGGAGTAAGCTTCATGAAACTGTGGTGATTTAAAAAAAACTAATCTCCATTTTGCGTCCAAGATAAAATTTATCGTAACAATAATAAAGAAGTCTCGCCGAGTTTTTATCTAAAAACCTATGTATATTAGTTAAGCTTGCTGCGCAAAAATTGATCAGGGCACATTATTTGCATCATTAAATATTATTTTTCTTGTATGTCTTGCTCATCGAACTTGTTACACTAGTTTGTACATGATAAGTGACCTATCCTTAAGTAATCGTCACTTTACCGCCCTTAAGCAAACTATATTGTCTTTTTGTATGAAGCTGAATGGAGAATTACTGCCTGCTTTTAGAAAATGAAAGCAAAATTTCGTATTTTTGTTGTTGTTTTCAAAATAATTTCTCACACGAAATTTTGATTTCTTTTTTTTTAAACAGGCAGTAAGTAAATCTCCATTTTCATAGAAGTCTGTATTTTTATTTTGTAGCATTTTAAAAGATTTAAATATAAGCAGGGACCTAAAATAATAATACTGTGCTGCAATCAGAAACTTTTTTTATAACCAGCGATGCACCTGGCGGGTATGCCTAATTCAGGGACGCTGCATTTAGTAGTGCTAACCCCTCTTTTAGCTTTTTTTTTAAAGTAACTGTCAAAAATCAATAACAAACTTTTATTTTTTGTAATAAATATCATAATTGTTAAGGTCTCAAAAAATATATCGTTCTGTTTTTCTAAGTCTTTCATATTTTACCAATAACGTTGCAATTCTAAGGCCCCTTTTCACAACTTACCGATAGCTAAAGGTAGGATTTTACTTTCTTTACTTTACTTAAACAAAAAGGGAGCGATAAGTTAAGATAAACCTGATAAGTTTAAAGTGAAGTTGTAATAATGGAACACTTTTTATATGGTTAATAAAGTCATACTTTAAGCTATCGGTAATTTGTGAAAGGCAAATATGGAATTGAGATAGTTTTTAATTTGGCGAATACCCGTAGGACCGCTCCTGGTTAACACAAATCTGCTTCAGTGTGGCGCAAAAAATTACGATGCTGACTGTACGGAAAGACATATGGGCAAATCCCAGAAACAGTCCACCAACCAAAAATTTTTCAAATTAATTTTTTTTTAATGGAATATAAGACTAGATGTATAATTTCATTTTTATATTAAAAAATATGTTTTTCAATGATCATTAGTGAAATAATTTTTACCAAATCCTACCCCACTGCTGATTTCTTAATGTTATACGTGAATTTAGCATTATTTTAGCAGATTTTTGTGCTTAAAATAGCACTTACAGCAGACTTATCAAAACATAATAAATTTCGTTAAAAAAAAGTTGATATTCATTAGTTAAGAAATTAGTTCAAGAAATGCAATTCATAAAAATATTATTTGTTTTGTTAAAATAAATAAAATATAATAATAAAATACTACTGGAAAAACTGTAGCGTTCGTTACGTAGCGTGCGTCACAAATGGTTCACGGCTTTTGTCAAAAAATCACAATATTTTTTGGCTGCGAATAAGTGCGTTTTGAATTCTCTTATAGTCATCTTTCTTTTGGGAATAAGATTTTGTATACCTTATCATGCCAAATTCGCTAAGAATTAGGAAAACGCACTTCAACCTTTGAAGTTACTTCCACTTTTTGTAGCGTGCGTTACAAAACTTTGTGATCAATTATTTCGCAACAAATACTTGCTAAGAAATTATGATATATGTCATTCGCAAGTACATATTAATGTCACTAAATACTATGTACAAGTTGACGCTATCTTTTTTGAAAGACCAAAAAATGTTTATATTTCAATCAGAAAACGCGTGCGAATGTAGCGTTCGTCATGCAGGATTTGCCTATATGTTATTTATTTGCTTCAGAAAGTTATTCCAAATTAATTGGTATTGGTATTAACATTTCCAGCACAAATTCCCTTTAAAATAAAAACATATTTAGATACGGCAACTCTGGAATATTTATTTGATATTTTGTTGTCGTTGCTTACTGATTTTGTTGTCACTGTAATTGTTGGTGTTGTTGCTTTTATTGTTGATGAAACGACGACGGACTACTGTTTACTAATGAATTTATTTATACATTTATGAAAATGAAGCAACAGCACTCATACTTGACAGTAAAAACAAAAAATAAAAGAACATATAAGCGTATGAATAACAATAAAAACAACGACAACTACAACAATTGCAATAGCGAAAACAAAACTCTTAACTCAGCACTTTGTACGAAACGTTTTTGTAGTAGTTATTGCTGGTTGCTGCTGCATAATCAAACTTAATACACTTATACGTCGTTTAACACGGTACTCGGCTTTAACGTTTGTTTGTTGCTGTTTTTAATGTTTTTTTGATTAAGACAGTGATTTTATAATTAATTTAATTCGTTTTTTATTTAATTTGATTGAACTATTGCACATTGCTATTGTTTATTAATTTAACAAATACACGATTCCTGCACGTAATGAACGCGGTGCAAGTTTCGAGGTGTGCAAGTATCAAGCATGTGCATGAATCGAGTTACTACTGTATAATTTTCATTTCTTGAACATTATGAAAATTAATTTTTTAGACAGTTTCATAGTTTGTTTTGTGAAGAAAAACAGAAAACAGCTGGTTTTTACAATTCTTGAAAGGAAAAATTTTACTTGGAGAAATGTTTAAACAAATTGTTGTTTCTCTTTCTTTAACTTCACGTTAATTAAAAATTAAATAAAAGAGCACAAATGTGGCTTTTTTCGTTACATGGTTTTAATGAAATATTTATATGTATATGTATAACGGGGGTTAGGAGTTCGAGTATTTCGTAAATATCATGGCAATTTTTTCGAGTTTAATTTTTTGTTTATCTTGAATTGCTTGCACCGATAAAATGCAAAAACAATGCAAACATATATTTTAAAAGAAACAACAACAACAACAACAACAACAACAACAACAACAAAAACAGCAGCAACAACATGAAAAAACCGCAACAGTATTAACAAAAGCAAAAATTAAACCGATACGTTACGATATTCACTACTCTACTCCTCTACTCGATTCCAATTCACTTCACTCGTAGGCAGACGTTCCAAACGTAGACGTTTAATAATAAAAAATTAACATTCCTGAATTTCGTTTTGTATTCGTTGTTTTGTTGTTGGTCTTGGTCGATGTCGTACTTCGTAGAGAAAAAAAACATCCATCAATACTATAAATACAATCGGTTTGTATACGTTTCTAGTATTATGGTTGGTTGTGTTTACTAGTACGTGCGTTCGAATGTTCCAATACTGAACAGTCAGTTTCAGTATGGGTGAATTGGTATTCAAGATTTACTCGAAGATTGTAGTTATTTTTCGCTTTTTGTTATTATTTTGCTTCATTATTATGTATGGTGTTAGTCTGCATTAGTATTTGGTCGAACTTGTGTTTAGGTGGTAAAGTTGCCAGATTAATACACTGTGTGAGGTAATTAAATTAAAAAGTAAATATGTACCTATTAAATCAAAGAATCAATATTCAAAATTAAGTAAGAATTTTACTTATGGTAACCTAGTAGTCAAACTCGGTGCCATTATTTGCCAAATTAATAACATAACAACAATTACAGATTATACAAGGTCGCTGAGGAAAATTTGTCCATTTGTAATAAAGTATATAGAATATAGAACTTTTTTAAATTTACCAAAAACATAAAAATATACGGTCTCATTCATAAAAAATGAAAAAGGTTTATGAAACGAATTTTCTATGAAATAAGGCAACAAATTGATAATGGAAAAGTGGTTCTCTCGGTATTGCTCGATCACTCAAAAGCCTTTGATACGGTAGATCACTTTATTTTATGTGAAAAACTGAAGCACATGTAAAATTTCAGTAACACCTCAACTAAACTTATGTCTTCGTACCAATCTGATCGTTAATCAGTATTTCTACATAACCGTATATCTACCACAGTCACTGTATCAAGAGGTATTCCTCAGGGTTCGATTTTGGGGCCCCTTTTATTTTTCATTTTTGCTAATGATCTACCAGTATTGTTATATACATATGTATGCTGATGACGACCAGGTATATCTCAGTAGCACAGTTAAAATGCTGAATACATCAATCTCTTAGCTTAATTATGATTTAAGTAACATAAATAAATGGGCAGCTGCAAATTGGCTTTGCCTCATCCCGAAAAAATCTAAATGCATCGTAATTCATAAACGATTACTTAATCTTGATCTTGTTTTTGACGTTAAACTCCTGGACAACTCACGTCAACAGTGTTGAGGGAAAAACATATGGAATGTTAAGAACACTCTGGGCCACTCAACACTGCACCCCATTAAACGTTAAAATGCTTTTTAACTAAGCTTTTTTAATACCATCTTTACTCTATGGATGTGAAATTTTCTCAAATTGCGATTATGTTAGTAAGTGTAAACTAAAATCCATTTATAGAAATATTTCTTTGGTATAAGAGATATGGCTCAGTCACCACGTTTACCACAAAACTTTTTGGAATCTCGTTTGAAAACCTCCTTAAACTACGAACTCTTTTATGTTTGCACAAGTTTGTGGCAAAAGAATTATCGCCATTAAATACAGCATTAAAATTTTTATTTTGTTTCAAGCTCAACAAAATATTTTTAAAACAATTCTAAAATATTATAAGGGACATTATGATGATATGACTTGATAGCACACCTTGTGAATCGCCCATATATATTTTATATTATTATATTTGAATTTCAAATGTAATTCTTATAAATAAATTCACCTGTTTGGCTTTATAAAATCCTATGCTGTAATTATAAGATTTAATCTTGCAGCATAGGACAGCCAATGAAATAAATAAAAATAAAATAAAATTTAAATTTGTTAAGTAAACCTTTTATAACATGCTTTATTTTTTATGAATAAAATCCATTTCTTAATCGATTTAGGACTGTCGTGCACTTGGAATTAAAAATGTATATCAAAAGGTGATGGAACTACTTGCACTGCAATAACAAGTTCCTTTTGCATTTGGAAAGAATATTCTGCAACCAAACTGCCAAATTTTTAATAATTATGTCTCAAAAGAGGGAAATAATTCTATGTCGCTTCCCCTGCTTCCAATATTTTGTAATTTTTGCGGAAAATTCGGTTTTTTGAGAGAAACACCAAACCAGGTTTCAGGCAATCAAAACAACTAATGCTTTCTGTGCAGGCATTTGGATCACTGCAGAAAGTTTTTTAAAGCTTTTGTAGTGCTTTAACTTTCGATAGTAAAGTTTGTACATCTCTGACAATTTTTGAAGCCTTAAGCTTTCCATTTGCCCTTGGAAGTGTCTCTCCTCAAAACTACCGCTTTTGTTTTTGCTTCTTCTACAATCTTCGAAGTGGTATTCCTTTCTACCATTTTTATTACCAGATTGACGAGGCAATCCGATAAACGAGTTGAAACATGTTCCTTCTTTCTGCAAGATAAAGGCCAAAGAGTCCCGAACTGACAACGAAAAGCTTTTTTTAACATCATTCAAAAGTTTTAAATACTTGGCGCTAGGCCACTCGCGATTTTATCTTTGCTAAAGGCCACTTTACCATGAATATTTTTACAATGCGACTTTATCATTATTTCGGAAAGCTTATGTCGAGAAATGAAAATCGTATTCAAAGATTATTTTTTAATTAATTCCCATTTTTGATATCAAAAATCCCAACATGCGCCGGTTTGAACAATTTCACAGAAATTAAATGTTCGTACCTAATTGCCAAAATGAAGTCATTCTAAACCAGAACTTCACTCTGCCTATTCGATAACTTTAATTTCTGTTTAAATATCATACATTAAACTCTATCTTTATTCTTTAATTTGACCTTAAGCATTACCTATTGCGATACACTCCAACGATTATACTCACAAACATTGAAGATACATAAGACCACAGAATATTTAGTAATATTGTTTTGTTTTACAATGTTATTTACTTACTTGAATATTATTTACTCGTGTTGTGGTGAACTTAAAAGTTAATTTTTACAACAGTTTTGCAAATAAATCTTCACTAAATAAATTTGTGTTCATTGTTTTGCGGCATAGAAGATGATGAAAAGAGAAATGCAAAATGGCAGCTTTCTTAGAAAGAGACAAAAAAAACGCAAAATCTTCCGTCTCGTGACAGTTCTGTTAGTATTCTGTGATATAAACTAAAATAATCAAAAATATTGAAAAACTAGATGACCCGTGCGACTATTTCGCACCGTAATTTTTATCAATGAAAATATTATTTTTTCAATTTCTAATTATTTTTCGTCATTAGTGTTAGAAATAAGCTTTAAAATGAGATATCATTCATTAAATTTGATGCGGTGGTATACGAGATATTTGCAACCGACAAAAAAAAGTGCTTTAGAAATAATATATACCTATGATAATTGCGCATTATTAACATTATCTGGTAACTTTGTTTTAATTTTTTTTACTTTATTTCTTACACATACAGTCAAAACTTTTTATTTCTCAAAAAGTGCATTCAGTTTAGTAGAGTGGGGGTAGATCAGTTGTTGTTGGTTTTATAAGTAGTAGTCGGCAAAATTACTGCAAACAATGATATTTTTGTTACTCGTCCACCAACAAAAACAAATAAAGCACAGAAACAAAATACAAACACTATAGAAACAACAAATAATTGTGTTGTCAACCGGAATTTTCATTACTCGTTGATTGTACGCAATAAAAAATTTACGAGTTTGTAATTATTTATATGTAGCATTATAAACAGTCGACAACAACAAAATGCAACAGTAAAGCAGCAGCCACCAATGCAACACAACAAGGCAGTCGTTGCATCGTCAATGATAGCTGTAGTTATACTCGTAGTTGTTGTCGTCGTTTGTCATTTAACAAACAATACGAACTATGTAGGTATTGACAATAAATTTTTGTTGCAATCTTAACCCCTAGAATATGCGATATCTGGCAATTTTTCTTTATTTTATTACTCGGGTGCTAGGGTTTCTAATTTCCCGACTTTTTCTATTCCCGGGAAACGAAACGAAAAAAATCTTATTCCCGGGAATCCCGGGATTCTTTGAATAAAACAATGATTTCATTAAATGAGTTTAAGACGAAAGTTAAAGTTTTTACTTTTTTAAAAGAATAGGTATACACATATACAACAGTCCAAAAAAAAATTAGCTTTATTAATTCTACAGAAAACCACAACAAAACCAAATAAATTGTTATATTCATACGTACATGCATATTATATACATATGTACCTATCACGAATTATTAAAACTTATTGATATTAAGTACCTAGTTATTATTAAAGCAACTTGGTAAAGTTAATTTTCTTTTAAGAAAAAAAAAATGTTTATTATTAAAGCATCCTCAGCTTATCAGAGATTCTATTTCTCGCTTTCTACAGACGTTGGTTTTATAGTAAGAAGCGTATCATACAAAGATTTTAAATTTGTTGGCCTGTTACCCGTGACTTCAAAGACGTCAAATTCTTTTTTAAAGATATTTTCAGGCTTTTGTATTTTCTTTACATTTATTTTTTTAGAATTTGTAGATGGTTCATCATCTGGTGTTGGTGATGGTGTATCGTGTACATGTTCATTTTCTACTTCAAGAAGCTTTTTAGACATTTCATCAGCAATTAAAAAGACGGTTGATTTATTGGCGTAGGAAAAATAGTTCGATTTGAGGGTAGTTTTTAGTAATTTTAGTAAATAATATTTTTTTATCGCTCGTTTCTGATTTTAACGATGCCGGAAAACAATTTCCCGGGATTATTTTAAAAAAAAAGTGTCCCGGGATTCCCGGGAATTCTTTCCCGCGTAGAAACTCTACTCTGGTGCATTTAGAAAGTACATACCTATTTGTTCTTCTTTTGAGTTTTTATTCTCATAGAAGCAACAGAAATATCTTGGTCGTTTACATTTAACGCACAAAAAAGTCGTCTACACATCACTTGCAGCTCTTTTGTGTTTTTTTGTTTTATTTAAGCAATCAAATATTTCTTTGCACCCAAGAAACATACCAACAGACTTGATAGACATAAAATTTCATTCCAGACTTATTAATTTAAAAATCGTGTTCTTTTGTTGCTTTTTTATGTTTTTTTTTTGTTACAAACAACAATCTAATGTACCTATCCGTCCTTAGATATTTTTCTATATTCATCATATAAAATGTGATTTATGTTTGGCCACAATGTGCATTTGATTCCGCATTAGTTTTTTCGAATGTAAATTATGTAGGTACATAGGTATGTATATGTATGATTCTTTTTATATTTGCACAAAACAATTTGTTGGATTTTATTTTTTTAGGTAGGTAATCTAGAAAGTTACTTGGTTTCTAAAACGTTTCGTTAATATAAAGTTTGCACTTTGTTATTGAGCGCACCTTTCTGAATGCATTACTTTGTAACTTTAACTGCTTCTTTTTTAATAGCACGAGTATGATAAAGGTATGTTCACACCTAACAAATAGGTATTTGACGATAAAATCCAGTAAATTGAACACACTTTAGCTTTATTTTTAACAATTCCATTGATTTATTAAGCTTTATTTTGTAGGAGATAATTGTATAGGTAACTAATGTAATTTAGAAACTGTTAAATGATGTTTTATCTAGCGAAACGTTTTGCTAAAACAAATAATTTTTTAATAAATCTAGTGGTTACGTGCGGACATCAAATATTTAATATTTCACTAGCATTTAACCCGCTACTTTGAAAGCGTCTGCCTTTGTTTCGTGTAGGTACATATTTTTATGCCAAAGCTTATGTTTCTAGGTTTTAACAAAAATGCAGCAACGATTTTCATCTTATAGGTTCTCATTATTCATGGACCTGTAACTTTAATTTCATGTTAAAAGAAAATAAATTTAATTTCCCGCATTTCTCCTTTTTGATACTTTTTTCCGAATTGAAGAAGCAGAAAAATATGTATTTGCCAATGAATGGAGAAAAATTTTTAGTAACAAAGAGTACAAAAAATAGGTACGTTTTTCATAAAAACGTTTGAATTTCGAAAAAGTACCAAATTTTAATTTTTATATAAGTTTGGTATAATCTTTATTTGTATGTTTATTGGTTTTAAAGATAAATAGGGTCACAAAGAAATTCGAAAGTACAAGCTGTAAATAATGGACAAGGATAAGTATTAAATATTTTTGTACCTTTTTTGTGGATCTGCTTTTCAAAAGAGGTACCTGTGTACCCATTTTCAAGTCTCTAGCTTTAGTCGTTTGGGCTAGGCGGTGATAAGTCGGTGAGTGAGTAAATATTCAGGCCTTATATTTATATATACATCATACATACATATGTATATAGATATATAACTGCATCTGAATCACGTTCATTGGGCCACACATAGTGTATAAAGTCGATTTAACAGTTAGAATAAAAATAAACAAAAATAAAATATGAGTATTGTCAATGCTCTAGATAAATATAAATGTAGTATTTCTAGTTGCTTATGTAAAAAATTTTTCTCAGTAATAATGCCGTAAAAGAAAATGAGCCGAACTTCAACAGTTCAGATTTTTACCAATATATTAAGCAGTATATTTAGCTAACGCATCATACATAACAGCAAGTTGTCCGGTATAATAAAAAAGAATTGTCCCTTGATTCTACTTAATAAGCTATTGGTGTACTATTCTACGTTGAAAGATCAAAAAGTACCAAAAATATGAAATGCCTCTTGGTTCGATACAAATCTAAAGAGGCACAATAAAGACCATGACATTTAGACACTTAACTAAGCACATTTTATTAGACCGAGCCGAGCCAATCACTCGATAATTGAAAAGTTATTCCTACCTGTAGCATGTAACTTAACTTTTCAAAGGTTAAACAACTTATAATATTGTTCTTAATTTCTTACAACAGACAATTTTGCAAATATTTAATTTAGTTTTATCGAGCTTTTTTTTCTTAGAATCTATTTTATAGGTAGCCAATATTTGTAAATATGCACAGTTTTCGGTAGTACGATAAAATTATTAGAAAATAATTTATTCTTAAAACAAATTGCGATATAAGAATGTTTACTTAACAAATAAATTCTAAATAAAAATATGTACATAAATCTCATCAATTAAAATGTTACATTAATGGGGCCTCTGATTTTAATCATTTAAATCAATTGTAAATGAACCCACCTACATAAACGTGTGTGAAACAAGTAAGAGAGTATAGTCGTTCAAGCCCGACCATTTGATGCTTTACACCACCTGTTTACTGAAACTGTTAGAGAGTGCACCCTATTTGTAACCCATGGGCTACCATAGACTCGGCAAAACAAAATTATGTTATGGGGTTAAGATTTATAGAAGAGTTCTCTGTGCTCAATATAATCAAGATATCTAGGTACACCTTAATGAGATATATTCGTCTTAAAGTGATTCAAGAGTGCGGGTTTATATGGGACCTAAAGTCAATTCTGGACCTGCTTGCACAAAGCTTTACCGTGTCTTAATAACTTATTTAAAAGTTATCGTCGCTGAATTTTATATCAATACTAACTTTTTTTAGGAATATGGACCGATGCCGATCGAATTTGGTAAGCAGGTTAAGATTATAATAAAATATGTAGTTTTTGTCCAAATTATGTCTTAATACCAACGTAATGAAATGGCTTATGGGTACAAAGATTATATTTCGGAAGGAAGGTTATACCTATACCTAAGGGTTATGTGAAACTTTTTTTTAAATAGGATTGGTCCCAGGTGACAAACAAAACAGATGTACCAAATTTCTTTAAATTATCTCCAAAATTGCGACCTGTACCTTGCGAACAAGCCAGGCGGACGGACATCGTTAGATCGACTCCCAGTAAAAACTTCGCCTACTTTTTCAAAATGAATAGCTTCTTTAACTCATTATTTTGTAGCTTTCTTCTATAACTACATCTATAACAACTTCTATAACTACTTTTTTCTGGATGTATGCAGGTAAAAAAAAGAATGATTTACTTTCTAATGCGTTAATTTTGGGACATCCCTTGTAAAATTCATTGGTTCTTTCAGTAGAATTGTAAGTAGTGCTCTTATGTTTTTCTGATTACTCAACACATTATTTTGTAGGCGAAGTTTTTACTGGGATATTAAGTAGCTTTCTTCTTTAACTACTTCTGCAACAACTTCTATAACTACTTTTTCTGGATATTTGAAGGTAAAAAAATAATGACTTACATTTTAATGCGTTCATTTTGGGACATCCCTTGTAAAATTCATCGGTTCTTTCAGAAGAATTGTAAGTAGTGCTTTTAGTTTTTCCTGATTACTAAACACTTTATTTTGTAGGCGAAGTTTTTACTGGGCTCCGAAAAACCATCAGCACAACCGCATAATACCCCCTCCACAATTATGGTGTGGGCATAAAAAGTAACTTTAATATGTATGTACCTACAACAACTGCTGGATGTTTAATTTTTTCAAACATACACATCAATGTACATACGTATGTTTATTTACTATGATGCCCACTCAAATACCTAGTTGATTATTTTCTTGTATTTTACTTTTTATTGTTGTTGTTGCTTTTTTGTTTTTCTTTCTTGTTTATGTTTGGCCTTGTCGCGATAAATGTAAACATTTAGCAAAACAATGTTGTTTAAAAAAATACTTGTAACATAAACAACATTTTACTACTACAACTGCAACAACAACAAGCATTACAAATATTGAAACTTGATGCGTACTACTTCTACTACTGCTATGATTAAACTACTACATATTTACTAATACAACAACGGCAGCAACAACAACAACCTACAAGATTACTACGTCTACTATTGTGAGTATAAAAAATGAAAATATAACAACAACTACCTACACCAACTACATTCATACATACGTACATGTGTATAAATACAATGAACACTACGTTTAAATTTAATAGTTAAAAAATAATGATGGTGATCATCATCATTATCATTTATTGTTGTAATGATAATGATGTCGATGATCATGATTATGATTTGGGGTTAAATTATTCATATGTAAAATACAAAAAAGCACGTCTTTCAATATCCAGAAAAACTAAAACTTTTTTTGTTGATGTATCTACGAATAATCGTTTCAGCGTAATTTTACAAGCAACAACAAAAATTACAAGAACACATGCAGACAACAAATGATGAAGATTGATTCCATTATTGTTGTTGACGATGAACTTGATGCACAGTGGGTCCAGTTGTATATTAAATTTAATAAAATGTCTGTAAATCCAATTTTTTAATATTTTTAATTAGGCTTAAGTTCATCAAATTTAATTTTCAATAAATTATTTTTATGAAGAAAGGAATTTTACAACATGAAAATTAATTAAAATTTACTGATAATTTTTCATTCTTGACTCAATCCGGGCTCGAAATAAATTAAAATAGATAATCATTCAAAGCAAATTTCGATCTACCAAAGGTTAAATACAATTTGGTTTAAGGATTGATGTTTGACAGTCGTCGATGGCTGCGAGTGTTAAACGGCAAGCCCTCTGAGGAGATTGAGTGGTTGCAATCGAAACATGTCAGGTTAACCTGTCCGTAAAAACGCTTGGGTTCGAGCCCAGATTGAGTCAAGAATGAAAAATTATCAGTAAATTTTAATTAATTTTCATGTTGTAAAATTCCTTTCTTCATAAAAATAATTTAATGAAAATTAAATTTGATGAACTTAAGCCCAATTAAAAATATTAAAAATTTGGATTAAAAACCATAAATAGTTCAACAAAATAACCACAATACTAATTATTGTTAAAGCTAAGGCACGAGCTCTATGTTTGCATTTGTCCTTCAAGTTGTGCTGAAAAGGTCAGCAAGAAAAAGAAAGACAAAAAAAATGAAAAAACAAAACAAAATATGTACTTTGAACTTCAAGAAGAATTCTTGACAAGAGTACGAAAAAACAGAAGTAAAGGAAGAACATGTAAAATAAATTAAAAAAGATAATCATTCAAAGCAAATTTCGATCTACCAAAGGTTAAATACAATTTGGTTTAAGGATTGATGTTTGACTAATGACGTCAGCAGTCGTCGATGACTGCGAGTGTTAAACGGCAAGCCCTCTGAGGAGATTGAGTGGTTGCAATCGAAACATGTCAGGGTAACCTGTCCGTAAAAACGCCTGGGTTCGAGCCCAGATTGAGTCAAGAATGAAAAATTATCAGTATATTTTAATTAATTTTCATGTTGTAAAATTCCTTTCTTCATAAAAATAATTTAATGAAAATTAAATTTGATGAACTTAAGCCTAATTAAAAATATTAAAAATTTGGATTAAAAACCATAAATAGTTCAACAAAATAACCACAATACTAATTATGTCTGTAAATATTTTTTTTTAAAGGTTTTGTTTTCGCTAACAAAATAGGTATCTTCAATAATACTGCACTGAAATTAATAATTGATTTTATAGGTAAAACTTACAATTATAGTTTTGTTAAAAAAAATACATTTAAAATATTGCATTATAAACATTAAAATACGTGAGCTTATGAGAGAGTAAAAATAGTTCTCTGTTTACACAAATATACAAAAATAAACTTTTCGCCTAATTTGGTAAACAAAAATCGATCAGCTCTTGATATTTATAATAAAAAATTAAAATTAGAATGAATTTGCTATCAAAAATTACATTTTAAATGAGAGAATCTAAAAAAAATGCAAAAACTATTTTTTTGTTTATCACTTGATAAAATAATGCTTACATATTTTTTACTTTTTTCTCTATTGTGGATTTTTTTAAATATTTATAGAGTGTTCATAATTTGTTTTGATTTGTAATAATATCACAAAAAAAACCAAAACAATTTAAAGATTCAAAGAACAACAACTAAACATTACATTAGGTTCATAACTTTTTGCATTTTTTGCAAATATCAAATTATTCATCGCTTGCCGTATAGATAGGGCTGCTAGGCGGGCTTGATTTGGCTTGATTGTCAAGAAAAATCCAGAAATAGTTACCATTATAAATCGTGCTATTTATATTTCGCTTGCAGTTAAAATGAATTGTCGGAAAGAACCTTAAGAATAGTTGAAAAAAAATATATGTAGCAGAAACATTGTCAGAGTCTTATTTGTCTTTCATTTCTTACATAATCAATTAATTTTCTGTTTCAATTTTAGCTTTAGAAATCAATTTCGGATTTAGATAACGAAACATCTGAGCAAAATAAAGTTCTCCTAACTCATTTAGAATGCTTTTGATAGAATAATGTAGTTATTTGTCTATAACTAGTTCATTTATAAAAGGATTTTCTTATTTTTATTTATTTATTTATTTACATATTTGAAAATCCTAGCACAACAAGATTTTTTTCACTGCCAGTATTCTTAAAGATTTATGTGTAGAAAAAAAAGGCATTAATAATTTGTTGCTTATATCTCAGCTATTTGTGTACCGATCTGGCCGAATTTCAATTCCATTAGAAATCCCATTTCAACATACACACGAAAAGGCAAACCAACGTACGGACATCAATAAATCAGCTTGGCTACGTATTACATCAGTATTGTAAAAATTGCAAACTGAACAACAATATAAGTTTGTTCGTTCATTTAACCGAATTTTTTATTGTCAAGAAAAATCAAGCTTTTTCCTTTGAATGTCAAGCTTTTTGCCGATTTCTATCTGGCAAGCCTACGTATAGGCCATGCAACAATTTTGAGAAATGATATGCCTAAAACTTTTTCGCGATCGTTAGAAAAGTTCACGCACTTAACGCGATGCAGTTTTGAATTTTAGTTTTTCTTTTAAGTATCAAAAATGACATTTAATTGAAAAGTATTTAGATATTTTTTTTATTTCATTATAGCGATATTATGACGTTATTTTGCGGACAAGTTTTATTAAATTATGATTATTAGGGCGTAATGTAAAAATATAAAAATTATCTTAATTATCAGTACAGCATTATCCATACATACCGTGTTGTAATAAAGCAATTTAAAAAAAATGTAGTCACTCTAATGTACATATTCGGGTATGGTTTGTCACAAACCGAAGGCAAACTTATATATTGTCATTCCGTTTGTAATTCTAGTGTTGATCTTAGCCCTTTTAAAGTAGATATATTCTGGGTCCTTATGAGTAGCGAAGTTGATTTAACGATGTCTGTCAGTCCGGTTGTATGTTAAAATGGGTTTTCCGAAGACCCCAGATATGGGGGAATAGGTTGGTATACATTTATGTCACATATACTTGGTTAAAGTTTGCTATTGAAATTCAACCAGAATGGTTGAGATATGATCAGCAAACCACGACGGCTTCTATTTTTTCATAAAATCGTATGTTGTTGTTGTACCCATCACCGAAAATAGCAAGGTATAAAATGGTTTTTTCTTATAAATTTGTTGCGTTTTTTACACGTAACAAATACAAAAATGCACAGCAAGGTTAATTGAATGATGTCCATCTGTCTGTCTGTTTTTCTGTTTATCTGGAGAACGGAAAGAGCAAACGTTTTCAAATTAGGTACAAGCATCTTGGTAATCGATACACAATATCCGACAAAATGTGGGCGGGAGTGGTGAAGTAGGCGTGTCACTTCCCATGCATCTTAAGAACGGTGTTAATATAATTTTCTATTCTTATCGCACCATGGTAAATAATATATAAGATTCGAATATAGCAAGCTTACTTGTATTCTATAAAATCATTTGTGTTCATTTTCATCGCAAATTCTAAGTCCAAAAGAAAGTAGGAGAATTTTTGAGTGGTTTGTTGTTTGTGTTCCCATTAGGGTTTTTTCCCGGGATTTCCCGTCCCGGGAATTCCCGGGAATTTCACTTATTATATTTCCCGTTTTCCCGGGATTTTTGTTGCGGGATCCCGGGAAATAAAAAGTTCTTCATAGTTTCAGAAAACAGCTATTTTTACTCTGAAATTTAGTTTTCTTTTCTCTAAAAATTAGCATCTGTGGATGGGTTGTCGATTAGATCAATTATAAGAAATGTGTACAAACGTAAATCAATGTCTCCTGCGGCAATAAATCTATTAAAAGCAGAATGGGCAGTGCAACAGTTGATAATTAATAAATTTAGTGAAGTGATGAATTGATAAAGAACATAAATTCAAAATAAGATGCAGGCAGTAAATTCTCATTGACTTAAAAATAGGATATACATAAACCTATCGCTCCGTTATTGCAACATAGTCGTATCTACAAAAAAAAATCGAGCTTGGTAATATATCCGGGAAGTGCGGGGAAACCGAAATAAAAAAATAATGAAACTCGTGTAAGTTACTTAAACATACAATTTGAAAAACACATTGTCCTAAAGATTACAGATGGACCTAATGAAAAGAAATAGTTTGTAAGAAGTAGTCCGGATGATGCTATTTTTTGCATCAACCTTGACATCAGAAGCATGCAACAACGGTGCACTTTTAATTATTTGTCCAACCTCGGTAAAAAAGTAAACGAAATTTTTCGGAAACATGGTAATCAGTAAACAAAATCAGAAATATACTCTTTGGCGACTCACTAAACGCTTTGAGTGTGTCAGAAAGTAATTTCCTACGCCGTTAAAAAATGTTAGTATATTTATTAAAATATTTTATATATTTTATGATTTTACTTTTTGATCTCATATCTTGAGTACCTCAATTGTTATGTTTATTTTATCTTGAACTAGATCATCATAATACGGAATTTACTTATAATAGCCAAAGGTAATAATAATTCAAGTTCCGCTTTCAATCTTCAATTAATTTTTGTAGTATTTAAGCATTTATTTTACTTACTTTGTAAACAAGTTCCCTCACGTTTGTTTATAAAAGTTTTTTTCATTAATAAAACCAAGTTTACTTTGTATTATTTGTATGGAGCGGGATCCCGGGATCCCGGGAAATTTAAAAATTGTTCCCGCTTTCCCGGGAATCGAAAAACTCCGGGAAAAAAAAACTCTAGTTCCCATAAAAACAAACAAACTCAATTCCTATTTTTTTTTTTTTTTTTTTTTTTTTTTTTTTTGTAAAATTATTAACATTTATCTAATGCAACTGACTGGAAAAATGTTAAGTCTTTGATTGTTGCAATGGAATTATCAGTATCAGGCAGAGATAAATTTCGTTATTTTAAGATTCTAAACGAAATTAAATAAGTCAATGTGTAAATTTTGTATTCGCATAAGGCGACCATACGTACTCTTTTTTAGAGGACAATCATCTATTTTAACTGGCTGTCATCCATTAAATTTGTGTCCTATTTTTTCATCTTTTTTCATAATCTGTTATGTTTGTCCTTTTTATTTTTAAAAGCATGACCAATATTTGCTTTTATTTTTATAAATTAAAATAAATTTTATTTCACGGCGTCACCGGTTTTTTCTGTCCAATCGTATGGAAACTGTCGTGCCATGCTTGTTCTGTTCATACTCCTACTGAACTCTCATACACTTGCCGTATACAATTTTAAATAAGTTAGTGTAATGAATTTTAAAATGTCGTTATTTTTTTTTATCTAATTTTACTTAAGTAAATGTAAATTTTTATATATCGTCGGCTAAATATGCAAACCTGCTAACTCCCTTTCAACAAATTTTACAGGAAAAACTTTTTATTTTTCCTATTTGCTGCTTGAGAAGACAACCAAAAATATAGTTGATTTGACACACTTCAAGACTCTAATTGAAGAAAAAATACATGCCGGTCGACGAGGAATATCTTTCTCTACCACACTGCATCAAAATCTTAATGTACTTGAAAAGTGTATTTAGCATGTTTGTATATTAAGCCGACGATATGTTATTTTTTTTTTATTTACTTTACATACATAATATGTAATATATATTACATATTTAAAAATGGGAATGTAAATTTGTCTATAAAATATGTAAAAAATCTTGAAGTCAAATAAAGTGTTTACTTTTTTCATTTAGACGCTTTAAACGTCTTTTACTAATAGAAAGAAACACATTTGCAATTAAGTTGTTTCTAGAAGGGGTGGAATTTTTTTTTATACTATTGTTATCTATTTACAAGAATTTATATGAAACGATCAAATAGCCACGAGAGAGCTTTAAAGTGCATGACGGGCGCAACCAAATTGGCCAACTTTCATAAGATCATACCAAAAAAACACAAAACTCTGTTAATTTTTAAACTTTTATTGTATTATTATTTTTTATTGTGAAAGATGAGATATAAGACGATGATTATCAAATCAAACATCGTAGAGAAATATAAATAGTAATATATATAGGACATGTCCTCTATGTTTATTTTCAAAATCTGGTCGCCTTAATTAGCATCATACATTTTTTTATACAAAAACATAGAGCATTTATCCGATATAAGCCAGTTAAGCGGAAACTTAGATTTAATATTAAATTGAAAGAAATCTGCAACTGAAACGTGTTTTAAGTAAGAGAAAATGTCGTGAACATTAAATGTCGAAGATGTATTGTAAATTGTTGTGGGTTTGTAACAGGCACATGACAGTTTAGTGGTAAATGCCTTAATCTTGCAATAAAATCCGTTTCTTTAGCATCGTAACTATTTAATTTCCGCTGCAGATAAAGTATTATAGCAATATCATATAATAAGATTCGTCGGCAAGCCAAACTACTTGACTAAGTCTAGAACAAAATCAACAACAAATCAAGCATTATTTATATCTTTTACCTCCAAATTGGGCTTATATCGTAAAGAACCCGTGTCAATTCCGTTCGGCCAATTTCTAGCCTTACATAAAATTCAAAGATTTACTGCACTTATCACAGCTAAAAACAGTGCTACCTCAACACGAATTGAGAAAAACAAATTATTTCAATATTTTTTATATATCTCCCCATTGTTTCTTGCCGCATTATGTGGTATGTACTAATCGTAATTTTTAAGCAGCAACGCAACAGTAATGGTCAGTAAGTTGGTGCTTGATTTGTAATGTATTATAAGGAACAACGTCAACAACATAGCAATGACACATAATCTAAATTTATGATGATGACAACAATTTCTACTATAAGTTTTTTACAATAACACAAGAAAAACCACTACAACAACGTATGTACGAGAACTTTTTTTAATTCATTCTATTTAAAAATCAAAGAAAAAAACAACAAATAATCATGTTGGGTTATTTTGCACTACAAGTTTCTTGTTGTTGGCATTAAGTATTAATTTGATGCTGCAAAACCTTTATCTTGACTTCAGATCATTGCTTTAACCGCAATTAGTTGTTGTTTGTTTCTTTTCTACAACATATAAGCGAACAACAACAATAACAATTTTACAATTTTTATAGTTCATTGACACGAGTATGATTTTCTATTCATCAAAATTCCATTGATCTTAGAATGAGAGGAATTATAGTAGCAATTAAATACCTACTTTTTAAAGGAAACATTGTTGCGACGAAAAAGTTATAGTATAAACGAACGATTATTTTTATGTAACAAGCATTTTTCTTAATAGCTTTTGCGGTCAATAACTTTAAATTACTTTTTTTTTAATAAAAAATATCTTTAGAAATACATAAATGGATTTCGTTTAAACAAGGATTGATAAAATAAGAACATACATAACTAATTCTATCTTAAAAATCAGCCGAATATATGCTGCAGAGGGTTTTAAAATTGGACTTTATATATTTGTTTCTCAGCTTACTGACGACGCACAGTGATTAATTAAGTTTAACTTAAAAAACTTATGATTTTGGGTATGTTGTTATGGTAAGTCAGATATAATCAAATACAGTGTTGCCCATAAGATTGGTTTAAACAGCTGGTTTTTATGGTTATGTCACGTCCAATTTAAGCTTTTAGCATCATCGCACTGTAAAAAATAAAAAATAAACTCATATTCGACAAATTTCATGTTTTTTCATTACATTTTAAGGTTTGTATGGGAGCTACTATTAGGAGCAGAGACTGAGCTTTGAATCCTTTAAAAGAAATGTTGGTTACGTAAAAATATACGGGGTCGTTCTTGGAAATTAACCCCCTGTGGTCACGCGTTAACCCCACAGTGTCCGGAAACGAATTTCGGCCTAGAGCGGTTCTTTGTACTGGAGTCATGTATACACTGATAGAAAAGGCGCCATAACGCTGATGTATTTTGACATCAGTTCTAGGACAAGTGTCTTCGTTTTTGATCCCATGACACTTTTCATCATGGTGATGTCAACCTTAACATCACTTGGCCAAAGTGTCATCAGGGTCAAAATGAAATTATGTCATCAATGGAATTACAGAAATGACGAACATGTCCTCAGTGCGATGACGCAGTAATATCGGAGAAAGGACAAATTAGCATCAATTTAATGACAGTTTGTCATTAAGTCGAAGTCATTGGAATTGACTTAAGTCAAAGTGAGAGAATATTATTATTTACTTACCCGTTACATATGTTTGTTTCACGTTTGTTAAATTATGACCTTTGTTTACAGCAGACCTCTCAATAATAATCATTCTACTTTAAACATTTGATTAGAGTTGGGCAAAATCGTTCCTTTTGTGGAATCGGTCCGACCAATCCGAAAGATCAAAGGAACTAGGTCGTTCCTTTCGTTCATCGTTCCGGTTTTTTGCTTTGAACAATTTATGAACGAGGTACGAGAAAACTTCTCTAACGTTCGCTAAAACGTCAACAATCAAATATTTGTTATTGCTTGTTTTTTATTGTGGCGCAACAACTACATACATAAGAATTATGTATGTATTTTTTAAATGTTTGCAAAAATAAATAATAAGTGGTATATTGCTAAAATATATTGCTTTGTGTCACATTAGTATTTTTTTAGTTCACGATAACAATACACAAAAGACGGCAACACTAATCAATGCACAAACTATGAACCTACAAAAATACAAGCGATCATCCAACGGATTGCAATTGCGGAACGAGGAACGACAAAAAAGGAACTATTAAAAAAGTCCGCACCGTTCCTTTTAGAGAATCGTTCAATGGAACTAGGTCGTTCCGGAATGACACAACTCTACATTTGACTTAATAATTTAAAAAAATAGAATATAGGAATTTTTGCTTCTTATAATACATTGTAATCATGAAAATAATGTTAATAATATACAAAATGTGGCATCGAATTGATGTCACTATAGTCATAAAATAGATGACACGTAAAAAATTACAAAATTGTACGAAGACGTTAGTCATTGGATTGATGTCACTTTTTGCATCATTGATGCCATTTGTAGTAACATTGATGTCACACTTCTGATGTTAGGGCATCATCAATATGAGGATGCATTTTTCTATCAGTGTAGATAGTGCGATAGAGCTTTGGCATGCAGAAAAACAAATCTACCTACATATTATTTAAATAATGGCGGCTCAAGGAACATTTGTGGTGTAGAGCATATATAGTTTTTAAGTTACTCGAAGTTACTGACTTTGAAGGCCTGGCGCCGTACCAAAAATACTTCGATTGGCCTGAAACTTTCCACATTTTATTTTATCTCAAAAACCAAAAAATTGTCTTGTGAGATTTTAACATTTCACACTTTAAATAAAAAAAAACAATCGTTTTTGCCTGCAAATGTCATTTTGTATGGCGCTTACGAGGTTTTCGAAATGGCTTTAATTTTTCACACAATTTCATCAAGATGAGAATGCAATTGGGTGAAAATGCTATTTTCTACCATAAAAAACAAAAAAGTAAATTTCGAAAGAAACGCGACGATATATTTTCGATATTATTGGACCTGCAAACATAAATTTAAACATGCAATATCCTAAGTGAACGAGAACCTATAAGAGGGATTTTTTGGTACATTTTTGTTCTTCAACTGGAAGGTACTTTTTTAATTTCCTTTAGTATTGGACCTAGAAACATAACATTAAAAACGCAAAGTTCTGAGTGAATGAGAATATTTAAGAGGAATGTTTTTGCTAATTTTTCCTTCTTTAACTGGTTCTTTTTGAAATTACTATAATATTTATCCAAAGCTATGGATTTGTTAGCAATTTAAGATCACCGTTCTTGCCAAAGTAGTCAATTAGAATGCTTTCAGACAAATTAATGAAATATAACCTTCAAAATAATTTAAAAAAAATTTAATAATAGTAAAAATAATACATTTCCCTATATTTTTTTATGGTACTACATGACATACTAAAGATATTTTCGAAATGAAATTTACTTTGCTGATAAATTGTCTTGTTTATCTAAAAAATAATACGAATATTTAAATATTTTAATTTAAATAAATGAATCTTCTTCCTTATAAAGTAAATCAAACTACATACATACATATGTATCTATGTATGTATGTATGTAGGTATGTATGTATGTTCATGTATTTTAAAAAAAGTTTAAAAAAATCCCATAAATACCATACTTTAATTAGAACCAATTAAATTAAACATGTATGTCTTTATGTGTACTGAATTAGTTCTATACAGTTTTATATTAAACCCACATAAAAACCTTCATCTATCCACATTGTTGACCGACTTAAGTTTTTCCCCCCGAGAAAAGATCACAATTTTTTACTTAATCAACAAAAATCCGTTAATCTCGAGTGCAAAAAAGTAAATAAAATTCAATTTACAAGTACAAAAATACTATCGCCAGACATTAACTTCAGCAGACCGGCGATAAATACTATTTTTACGCAAATTAAAATAGACAAACAAGAGCGCTATATAAATGCACATACGAATATACATGTATATAAATATGCAAAAACTAAAAATTAAGAATTTTATAAACAGGGCAAGTTTTTCAAGCTTTTTTAGGCTAAAAAATAAGTTTAGTATACTTTTCAATTTTTTCAAAAAACATGTGTTTGTGCCATTACGACTATGCTGGGATCTTGAAAAGAATGAATGATAATAGAAGTAGAATGTAGTAAATTTTGCTTTATTACCAATATTAAGTTGTTATTTTGTATACCCTCACCGAAGGTAAAAGTGCATAGAAAATTTTGTCATTCGGTTTGTAATTTCTACAATATTCATATTAGATGTATTATAGGTCCTTATAATTAGCGAAGTTGATTTAACGATTTCTGTCTGTCCGTCTGTCTGTCCGTTGAAATATGGTTTCCGAAGACCTCAGATATTATGGGGGCTGGGGTTTTATACATTCATGTCGAGTGCCCTGATAGGCTAGCTAGTAGTGAGCTAGTATATCAACCCCGGGGTTGCGGGTTCGATTCCCGCCAGAGACTCTGGTTTCTTTCCTGCAGACAAGCGTCAAGCTTCGCGGGAATTAGCATAGGGAATTAAAAAAAAAAAAAAAATATAGTCCGGAATTGTTTGCTATTGAAATTCAGTAAGATCGGTCCACAAATGGCTGTGATATGAGCAAAAAACCATGGCTGCCTCTAATTTTACCAAGAAATTCCTTGTTGTTATTGTTTTTTATTATTTTATTTTTATGTTTATCTGGAGAATTAGACACAAGCATCTTGGCTATCATAACACAACATCCAACAAAATGTGGCCAGGATTGTGCAAGTGGGCGTGGCAAAGTTTCCAAATAAGGAACAAATATCTTGGCTAACAATTCACAACATCCGACAAAATGAAGGGGTTTCATATAACTTTCTGTTATCTTCGCACCATGGTGAAGGGTATATAAGATTCGGCATATCCGAATAGAGCACTCTTACCTGTTTATTGTACATTCTATTGAGCTGTACGAAATTTCAAAATTAAAATTTCAAAAATATCCCTTACTATAATTTCAAAACCACAATTAAGTAGAAAAAATTGGTAAAATTATTTCTTTAAGTGTTTGTTAAGCAAAATTATGTAGTTTTGTATGCCTGCATATTTTAAATTTTTCTTTTTTGTGCATATAAAAACTTTCCCTGGTTGTAAACATTCAGACATGCATATGCATATGTACGTATGTACGTTTTCCCAGACACATATTATAATCCCACTTTAGTATGCGCATAACTGAGACAATCTATCTGTATCTAACCATGTGGTGGATAGAAGGGATTTTATAGTTATAAATAGTAACGAAATTCCCATTAAATAAAGAACAAACTAAATAAATATAAAAAATCAAATAGGCAATAGTAACAACAACTACAATAAACAAAAATAAAATAAAAATATTTGTCTGACTTTGGATGGATTTGTTGGCTATTTGGTCGAGCGATTAGATGGTTGGACATTCAGTAGATAGATAGATGAATGGTTGGTATGCAGTGCATTCATATAGAAATTCTTTAATGCATAATAATAATAAAACCATAATTGATAAGGACAATGATCTCTAACTCAATATAAGTTTTATTTTTTTTATTATTTAGTACTTGTAGTTACCATGTCGTCGATCTAAAAGATCTAATAGAAATTTAACAAACAGCAATCGATCAAATCACATTAAATTATGTTTGTAACACCACAAAGTAGTAACAATAATAACGAGAATAACCGCAACAACAACAACGACCGACCATAGCTTATTAAAATCAGAAAAGAGAAAGAATCTATTCTTATTAGTGATTTCGTAGATCCACTGCTAATTAAGCATACGTATTTGGAGGTCTCAGAGCCAGTGTTACCAAAAGATTTTTTTAAAAATACCTACGCTTGTAAAAAAAATCAGATTTATCCCTACATTTATAAGAAATTATCCCTTCATTTATCCCTACATTTATCCCTACAATTTTTGTAGTCAAAATTTTTAATAAAAAGCTTTTTTTTTTAAATAAATTAAATTTTATTCAGTTTTAATAAGTGAAAAACTTACACATAAATAAAAAGAGTTTTTTTTAAACAAATTGAATTTCAATAAGTGGCAAACATATATAAGAGTATAAAGAGATTTTTTTAAACAATTTATATATTTATATATATTTATATTATTTTAAAAATAGTATGATTTATAAGTAACAAGTTTGTTATGCTAGGGTAAATTATGCAAAAAAAAGTGTTTTAATATGGGACAATAATAAATAAATATTAATAAAAATATTGAATATTGAATACAAGTGTCTATAAAATATAAAGTATATGTACATTCATACAACGTATATTTAATTCAGTTTAGGTACATACAGTAAAAATCGTAGAGAGATAATTAAATAAATTAACAATACATTACTTCTTTAGTGCTAAATTTTTTGAAATGGTTTTTGGTGCACTGGAAATTGGTGCAGTCTATTCCTCTGTTTTGTAAAGAGGATCTTATTATACAAATAGAACTCAAATTTGTATGGCTTAATTTATTTCGTTTTTTGGTACGAACATCAGTAATAATTGAAAAAATTCGCTCGGCATCGGCGTTTGCTGGAGGTAATCCGGGAACAATCTTAGCTAAATTTGATAAATTTGGCATTATTATTTTATCAGCAAAGTTTTTGGTTTTTATTATTTTTGTCCAAAATTGAACTACATTCATTTTTTCAAAAGATTTAATTTCATTTTTAGAAAAATTATATTCCAGTGTTCTTCACTCCTCTAAAATATTATTAAGGTTTAATTGAAATTTTTTGCATAACAAATAAAATTTAAAGCTGTTTTTGTTTTCACCAAAAATATTTCCTCCAGAGCTGTTAGATAAAATTTAAGGCAATCAGATTTAATTTGAATTACATTTACCTCTGGCAGTTTTTTTAAAAATTCTTCACATTCATGTCCGACAAATACTTCATTAATGGGCAATGAATTATGGGGTAATCGAACCAAACAAGTAGCGTTTAATTCCGACTTTTAATGCAATTTTGACCCAGCTTTAAAAAAATTTTTGTTGACTCAGAATGCAGCAAATGAATAAGAGGCTTTTTGGATTGAAAGAGAGCATTTAAAGAGTTGAAATAATTAAGAACATATTTTAAAAATAATAAATATGCTTTGTTGCACTCATTAGCTAGTTCATTATAAATCAGTTCCGCAGATTTTAATCTATCTCTTCCATAACAAAATTTAAAATATTCAAGAAGTGCTTGCCAATTTGATAACACTCGCTCTATACATTTTTGGTGGGATAACCACCTGGTAGCTGAAGTTCTCAAAATTTTCCGTTTTTCTTCATAAAACATTACCTGGAATTCTTCTCATTCTGCACATCTCTTTGAGCTGCCTGATATATACGATGCAATTTGACGAATTAATTCTTCAGGGGCTCTAGGCAAAGTGAAACAGGCTTTGTTGGCAATTATTGCAGCCGAGTGGCATATACATTTTATTATTACGGCATCAGGCTTATCTTCCAGTAAACGGAATGAAAAGGAATTAAACTGTCCCATCATGACATTCGCTCCATCACAAGATAAGCCAATTATATTGGCAAATGGAATAGAATACTTTAAAATGCATTCTTTAAATGACTTATACAGAGCTTCTGCACTGCAATCTGTCCCAACATGTAGCAGGTCTAAAAGTTGTACAACTATTTCTTCGCACTCTGCATCGAAAAACCTTACCAGAACACACATTGTCTTGCTGGAACTTATATCAGTGCTTTCGTCCACAAGAACAGAGAATTTTTTACTTTGTAGTTTGGTTATTAATTTCGATTTTTCTTCACTGGCCAGAACATTTTTTATTATTTTTGTACATTTTGTTCTCCCCAATTTGCTTTTCTTTAAAATAGCAGAGTCAGGAACTATTTCTTTTAGAAGTGGAATCAAATGGTCGATTATATTTATAGCTACATTGTGTTCCGCAAAGAATAAACTAATTCGCATTTCAAAGTGGCAACAGCGTCTGCATCTAGGGTTTGTTTTTCAAAAAATGTGTTTAGTGTCTTGGATTTATTTACGGATAGAACATTTCTTTTATGCGATTTTGTTGAAGCGTGTCTGTTTAGCTCCGATCTTCCGCAGTTTAAAAATTTTCCGCATGCTTTGCACTTGCATTTAAATTTGTCTTCCACAACTTCCACTAACCACCCTCTGAATTCCACCACTTCCAACCATTCAGAGCAAAATTTTTGTTTTCTAAATTTTTTTGGTTTATCACATGCTGAAGAGTTGGACGAATCTGAAGAAATTTCCTATATTTTTAACGAAAAGCTATTTAATTTAGTAAACTATAATGAAGTTTATATGAATCCATACATACATACCATTTAACTTTTGTGGTATAAACTTATTTATTTTTAATCTCAGTTAAGAACTAGTATAACACACACAATTTAATTTTCTAAACACTTTTTAGCTTTTTTTAATGGTTTAAGAATTCGTTCACTTTGAAAAATAGTAACTGTAAAAAATACAAAATGCTAACCAAAACGTATATGCACTAAAAGAGAAGTAATGCTATCCCTTTTTTTATGTAGTTTATATATCAATACAAAAAAATTGTCTAGATCGTTGCCAGAAAGTTAAATTAAAAATATTTTGTGTTGTCAACATATAGTTTTTCTGTTTACTTATGTATAAAACGTTTTTATATGCTTTTTTCAAAAAAGTACCTACATTTCAACAAAAAAAAAAAAAATCCGTCCGATTTACCCTACGCTATCATTTTTGTGATAAAAAGACCTACATGTAGGGATTTATCCCTACTTTTGGCAACACTGCTCAGAGCTGAAGCGCACCAAGTCAAAAAGAAAATTCGAAAATATTTTCAGTTGTAGTAAATGAACTAATTTTATGAATTTCTGAAGCCATGGACTTGCGTTAATTACCATTACCTTTGGAACGAAACACTTGTTGATTTAGTCTGTTACAAAACTGAATATAGTTAAACTTTGCTGAGAATATCGCACCAGTTTTGGTTCAGCTCGGAACTCTCCATTTGATGTTCAAAATTGTAAAACCGTTTAATTCCCAGTAATTAAGTCTTTGTTTATGTTGATTCGAAATAACACATTCTGTCAAACCCATTTTTAAGATCCAGGAAAAATCTATTGAATTTTAGCAGGCGATATTAACACAATTTTGTAGATTCGATATAAAGATATGATCAATAGACTATCTTGACAGTTTTTAGTAGGGAAGTAACGGTACGCCTTTTTGTTGATAAGAATTTGGGCGATACTTATACGCATATTGAATTTGAATTCAAGTTTAAATTAACAAAACTCAAGCAGAGAGAGTATTTTTTATACAAAATTACAGTGTAAGAAATAATTTATATTTAACATTGATATTAATTAGATTTAGAAAACAAAGAATAGAATTTATGGTAAAATTAAAAAAAAAAATTATTTTTCGTACATAAATAAAAGCGTAAGAGATTATTAATATTTAAAATAATTTTAATAAGATTTTTATTTATTACAAATAAGATTTTTTTTTTGTGGAAAATCGACGAATTCGCAAATTCGTTTAAACAAGACCTGCGCTGGAAAATACATAGTCTTTCAGATGCGGCAAAACTCATATGAAACTTCAGAAGTTTTTGTCGAGCTTTGTATCGATTAGCAAGAATTGTAGATAAACAATAGGTTTCATTTTTCTCTAAATCCTCAAAGAATCGTTTTCGAGATATACGCGAAAATCGTGCTTTTCTGCAGTTGTTTTAGGTAATCTAAATATCTCGAGAACTGTTTAACTAAATTGTACAAGATTTGACATTTTGCATAGATTTCTCTTTTCTCTTTCAGAACATGTTCAAACTGTGTCGATCGGATAAAGATTTATATGTAAAACAAAAATAAGCTTTATATCCCTAACTGAACCTAAGTTTAGCATGCAAATTGTATGTGTAAGTAATATTATTATGTTCTTCTTAGTTCAATCAGCTATCCATATTTAACGACGACCTTATACTTTAAACACTACTTAAAAAGTCAACATCTTCTATATATATAAAATAGGATGTGTGTATGCATGTATGTACCCGGTGGCGTTTATGAGCGACATTGTCATTATGACATTTTCATCGATGAATAATCGCACCAGAGGCAGTAACAAGTTGATATTTAGGGAGTTATGCATGACAACGGCTTTGCAATGTCACTGTTCCCTTAAAAGGAAAAACTTAGCGGCATTGTCTGTTATTAATAGAGCGCTGCAGGAATTTGGTCATCTATGACAGTTTGGACAAATACTTTAAAAATTCATATATGACACCAAAGTAAAATCAACACTTGTCATCGATGATTCAATATTGTCAGCGTTTGCAACGCTGAATCACTATGACGTTCGCCACCGGGTATGTATGTATGTAACGTATGGACTCCAAAACGGCTGGGCCGATTTTGATGAAATTTTCAGGGAATCTTCAGAATATTCAGGCGGGTGACACTGTGAAGTTTGATTTTCGGTCTGCGGGCGGAGGTGCGTGGCAAAATCCAATTTTCATTTTGCACCACCAATGACTTCTTAATAATTTGGACGATTTTTTCTTTAAAGCGATCGCCATGGTCCAACTTAGATTTATACGAAAATAACATTTTGCCCCGCCCACTTTTTTCGAATTACCTAAAATCAGAAAACGGCTCCATCGATGTGACAAATTTTTCTTTCAAATGTTCGTATTAATCCATTTTAAATTTTCATCGAAAGAAAAATTTACCACGCCTACTTTTACACCCACTTTTTCTATTAAGCGCATAACTTGAGAACGGCTTGACCGATTTGGACGATTTTTTCTTTAAAATTTAGGTTTTTACGGAAATAAAATTTTGCACCGCCCACTTTAACGTCCACTTTTTTCGATTTACCTAAAATCAGAAAACGTCTCCATCGATTTGAATAGTTTTTCTTTCAAATCGAACGCAAACATTTTTCCTAATTTGGACAGGACAACGTCTGTCGGTCAATATTCTATAAAAATTAAATGTATCCAACAAAGATTCCACCTTTTTTAGGTTCTGACCACAAAACTACTACAGAACGTATTATGGAATTATGTATTTCTTTTTTAAAAATACAAACACAATAAAGAAAAAAAATAAAGAAAATATACAAAACTTATAAATAAGAAAACTTCTAAATCAAATCAATCGTAACAAAAATTATTTGGGACGCATCGTCATGGACGCACTCAAGTGAACATTTTGTTTTATGAACATACGGTTGTTCGGTCACTTGGTCTGTCGATGGTACTAATATTGTGTAGTAGACTATAGAGAGTGGTGTTGGAGTGCTATACAATCAAATTGGTTAAATGGTTTGAAGAGTAAAAGAAGTTGATATCAAAAGCAACAGTAGTAGTAAGTAGTACTCGTAGTATTAGTGGTATGATGTAGTAGTGTATGTAGTATTGGAGTAAGAAAATAAAAAAAGAAAACCTGTATAACAAGAATTGGTACCTGTTTGTTTTTTTTTTTTTTTTTTTTGGTATGCATACTACGACTAGTACTTTGGCTGCTTCAACAGCCAGCAAACATTGAAAGGTTTTTATGTAATAAATGTGTGTATATGTTAGTAAGTAGTGTGATCAAGATGATAATGATGTTGTTGTTGTTGTTGTGTGCCCAACCAACATCTTACTACAAGATATATAGACAGTATAAACGACAGACAAACGTATAGATTGATAAACAGACGGACACATATTTTAATATTTTGTTTTTGTTGTTGTTTATATTATTTAAGATACTGCTGCTAGTGTATTTGTTTAGTACATACTGGTTGTATTTGAGGAAGAAAACAAATTCAGAAAATAAAAAAGAGCAGGTCAGACTCATAAAAAAATTATAATCAAATCTTGCATTTATGTTAATTGGAATGGCCAGTTGTGATTTTTGAAATTTTAATTATAACCGATTATTTAAAGTCATCACCTTAAACAGTTTGAAGACGTTTGAAGGTTTGTCATACAAGTTGGTTAAGGTTTTCTTGCTTGAAGATATGTCATGCTTTAAAATGCTTAATTTGTAAAAGGTTTTTAAAAATGTTTAAAAATTTTAGTTCATTTTGGTAACAACTTAAAAAAACTCTTATTTTATGAGTTGGCAGACCAAGTCCATCTTTCAATTGATTTGGATATTTAAAGCTTATATGTACAGGACTCAAAACATAAAAGGTTGGTAAGTTTTAGGCATAAATCCCCTTAGAAATTTAAGTACCAAAAACAATGTACGGCGGTATCGTTCTCTCAATTGCAAAGGTTGTTCACAATCCTTTAATTGTGATTAAAAAGGTTAAATTAATGGAGGAATACCCTACACTATTTGTGTGTCGTTTAATGCCACAATTAAAATAAGAACAATGGACGGGATTTTAAAGCAAATAACTAAATACTCCGGATAGAATTTATTTAAAAATACAACAATCACAAAATAATTATTAAAATTACCAACATATGTTTTTAGGAGAGAAATGTTGTCTTTCAAAAAACGTTCTCGGAACAAAAAATGTTAATAAACAATCAAAACGTACCATGTTAATTGTAAATAAAACAAACAGTTTTCAGAGAGTTTTCTTAATATTTTTGATGAGGATCTATGACAGTTACATATGTGTAAAACAAATGCTCGCCAAGTCTTCGGTTGTATATTTCTATACGATGGTTCATATTTTCAATGACTCTGAGACATAATTGAGGTTCAATGTCGTTAATGCGCTGAATTATACCATCGCATGATCGTGACGACCAATAAACATCGCCGCGACGTGAGATAACACTGCCATTGAATTTCTCGCGCAAAAGAGCCATTGTTCCGTTGGCTGTGTGGCATGTGGCACCATCCTGTTGGAACCACATGTCGCCCAGATCCATATCATCGATTGCTGGCCATAAGAACTCCGTTATCATCTCGCGAAAGCGAACAACATTCACGGTAACTCCTTAGCCGACCTTAATTTCGAAGAAGTACGGCCCATGCCCATGCACGGAGCATGACACGTGTTTTCACATTTCCTACAGACCCGGTTTGCTGAAATTTGCGCCCCAATTCTCCCGATTGCGGACACATTTGGTCAATTATGCTGACCAAAAATATCAAAGTGTACAAAATGCATTTTGATTTGAACGCCCCTTTTCGGTAAAGGCTTCAACGGAATTAAAGCACTGCTCAACTGTGTACCTATCCATGGTTGAATTTGTCAACCTAGACGTTAAGGTGTGACTCACTTTTTACATCGTGCGTTATAGTTCAACCACCTTTTATTTGCTGTTGTGACTTAAGCCCCAGTTAGCTGACGGTAACAGTAACGTTGCAAATCAGCTGAATCACTTTGTTGTTTGTAAAGCAATTATAAGGATTCGAGTGAGCAGTAAGATTTTTCTTAGTTTTTTAATGTACGGTTACATTATTGTTACTGTCAGCTAACTGGGTTTCCAGATTTTTGAAATGTGTAAAAACTTAAAAAAGAACAACATCAACTTATTATGTCAGAGTTGTACTTTCCTAACAATACTTGAGTCTTGTATTATAGGGTGAAACTGTCTTTAGTAATACAAAAGGCAAAAAAAACCTTCAGGTTGACGATCTGCGATTCTATTCTGTCAAATTCTCCAAACTAAAGGCTATTTTACACTTTTATACTTTGTGTTAAGACATAACAAAAGCTCAAGTTATACTTATGTAAAAGTATGCTAGTGGAATGCAACAAGTTATGAAAATGGCAAGTATTTCGAAAAAAAAAATTATTTCCCATACGACTTTATAGAGAAATTTTTTTTGAAATTTTTCTTAACAAAAATGCTTTTCATTTGATTGGAGTTGCATTTTAACAAAAGCATTGTTTTCATGTGTTATAGTGTGAATATAAACTGTAATGTTAAATAAGATTTTTTGACAGCCGCAACAAAACTCATTAGATTTCTATTTTACAAAGTATTATGGAATACGGCTGGAAAGATGCCAGCAAAAAAAAATGAGAGTTCCATGAAATCATAAAAAATACAATTGCCATTATTACATTGTTTTTGAAAAGCTAACGTCCTGCCAATGACGGACGAAACTTCTCCTGATCAATATAACCGTTCACATAACTGTATAGAGTTATTCTGATCGGAAAGTCCTACCGCATATCTTCTTCTTAATGTAGTTATAACAAAATAATAAAATTGCAGTGCAAGAATTAGTAATGTGGTTATTTTTGTTAAACTGTTTATGGTTTTTAATCCAAATTTTTGATATTTTTAATCAGGCTAAAGTTCATTAAATTTAATTTTCATTATTTTATTTTGTATGAAGAAAGAAATTTTACAACATGAAATTATTAAACTTAATTGGTAATTTTTTATTCTTGACTGCAGCGGGGCTCGAACCCAGGCTGTCACGGACAGGTCACCTTTACATGTTTCAATTGTAACCACTCAATCTTTTCAGATGGGTTTGCCGTTTAACACTCACAGCCATTGACGACTGCTCAATAGTCAATCGTCAATCTTTAAACCAAATTGTATTTAACCAGCAGTGCAAGTTTTTAAAATAAAGTATTACATTAGAGATATTTGGGACTGACTCGGGCATAAGAACGTTATGCGCAGAACAGGGATATCAGTTAAGTTTTAAAGAAACTGACAACAGAATTGAATAGTACTCGGTTTTAATGAACACTGTAGCAGTAGGAAAACTAATCATTTAATACCCTAATATTATGAATGATGGAGAGAATCAAAAGATGTTTCAGTTAAGATTAAAGCAAATAAGTCATCCTGCTTTTAAATTTAAAGGTTTAACTTAATCTTAATTTTTTTTTGAATTCTTAGGTTGGGTTTTTGGGCTGTAGGAAATATCGCCCAAAGAAAAATGGCCCAAAAAAAAATGAAAAATCGCCCAAATGAAGAATCGCCCAAAAGAACATGAAAAATGACCCAAAAAGTTATATATGAAATTTTGCCCAACCAAAACGAAAAAGGGCCCAAAAAAATTAAAAATTACCCAAAAAGCAAAAACGAAATTAAAAATTACCCAATTTGCAAAAAAGTGGTTATTATTCATATAAATTTAGTTCCATACAAGTGTAAGTTTTATGTAAAAAATTGCATTCTATCTTCAACAGCTGCTCGGCAGTAAGGACAGTAATACCGGCTGCGCAAACTTCGCTAAGCTTCTCTGCATAGCCGGCCTTCGGCCGGGCGCAAGGATTTTCTCCTCTATGGTATAGCAAACACCGGCTTCGCTAACTAAAGCTTCTCTGTATAGCCGGCCTTCGGCCTGGCGCAAGGATTTTCTCCTCTATGGTAGAACAAGTACCGGTTTCGCTAAGTAAAGCTTCTAAAATCTGCCTTGTTTTCGAACGAAGGCCATATACGCAGAGAAGCTTTAGTTAGCGAAGCCGGTGTTTGTTATACCATAGAGGGGAAATCCTTGCGCCCGGCCGAAGGCCGGCTATACAGAGAAGCTTTAGTTAGCGAAGCCGGTGTTTGTTATACCATAGAGGAGAAAATCCTTGCGCCCGGCCATAGGCCGGCTATACAGAGAAGCTTTAGTTAGCGAAGCCGGTGTTTGTTATACCATAGAGGAGAAAATCCATGCGACCGGCCGAAGGCCGGCTTTGCAGAGAAGCTTTAGTTAGCGCAGCCGGTATATATTATATCCTTGAGGAGAAAATCCTTGCGCCCAAAAGTGTTTTCGTTATATATTTAATATAAACACCCAGAGAAAAAACAACAAACTTATTTTTAAATAAATTACAATTATATTAAATAAAGATGGCCCGAAAAAATGGGCTATTTTTCATATAATATTTTTGGGTGATTTTTCATAACGAAAAATCACCCAATTTAAAAAACGAAAAATCACCCAATAATAACGAAAAAAAGCCCAAAAATTTTGGGTCACTTTTCATATGAATTAAGGCCCAATTTTACATGGAATTTTTTTAGGTAATTATTAATTTTTTTTTTTTTTTTGCCATTTTTCTTTGGGCGATATTTCCTACAGCCGGGTTTTTGAGATTTCAGTTAAACTAGGTTTAGTTAATCTGAAAACCGATTTGTTTGTATACAAAATTTTGAAAGAACAGCTTAGTTAATATAATAAAAAAAGAAATCACAATTCGCCTGAAAATCCGAGTTTCAGACTACGTGAAACTAAGTTTAAGCTTAATCCACCTCTCAAAAACCCGGCCTTAAACGTATAAAAATAATATTTATGTATATCGGATACAAGATTGCAAAATTTCTTAATATTTTTTGGGATTAATTAAGAAAATTAAAAAATCTGGTCATCCTTAAATCAATAAATAAAAAAGAAAAACCATCATAAAGAATTTTTTAGTTGGATGTATGATCGTTTGTAGTATGAGTGAGTATTCGTAAAACTCGAGCGTATTTGGCCGTATGTATAGCCGTAGTAAAAGAATGTTTCAGCAAAAACAAACGAGGATAGATAAATGGATGGCTGGCTGGCTGACTAGATAGATTTGCTAGATTGTTTGCTCAATCGCCTTCTTAATACTATACATAGTGCGGATAGGCAGACATGACTTGTTTGTTGGCGATTTAGTTGTGTTGGATGGATAGAAAATCATCTTTGTTGTTGCATTTTAGTAAAGTGTGTGTTAGTGTGAGTGTGTATGGTGGGCTGCCTACTGTATGAGCACTAGCACGAGTGCGACTTACTCACTGACTGAATAAAGATGTTGTTGTTGTTGTTGTTGTTACGACAGTAGTAGTAGAATTTGTTTATTTATTTTTGTTGTTGTTTTCTTAAACTTTTATTCTCGTTTTGTCCGTCCGTCCGTCTTGTCTTGTGTTGCGTTCGTACGTTGTTTTGTGTTGTTGTCTTATGTTCTGTGTGTGCGAGCGCGAATGTGCTCTTACGAGAAGGCCAAACGATTAGTTAGCTGTCTGTTGATACATAGTGTTAGTATGAGTTCAATAATCAGAGTGAGAAGTAGTAGTATTAGTAGTTAAGCGAGAAGAAAAGAACACCAACCGTAGGACGGTTATGGGAAAAATTCTCTAGTAAAAAATAAATACAAATGAAAACTGATCAAATCATACTATAAACAAAACAGAAAAACATTTTAAACTGAAAATAAAAACATTATTAACAAACGAACCGGGCCGGGCCGGTGTACTTTGACGTGTGAAAAATACTACATATTCGTGTTTTTTTTCTATTTGGTTTAAAATATAAAACATTTTTAAATAAAATAATTGATCAGAACTATTTTTGGATTTACCAACAACCACAACAAAAATAAGAAAAACACGATATAAAAAGAATAAATATAAACAGCCACAATGAATTAGCAACAAAACAAGATTGAATGAACAATACCTATAATAAAATACGTACGAATAGATCTATTAATTTAACATAACAAAATAATAACAATAAAAAAAAATTTTAATGTTTTATTACAGAATCATATGTGCATTATAAACAAGAATTTTTTTATGGCAAATATTATTAAAATTAAATGTGTGCCGGAAAGTTGTTTTTAACAAAGTGCCAAAATTTAAAAAGTCGATAAAAATCATCTTGTTGCTTCTTTAAATAATCTTCATTGATAAAAACCCACTCTATTATTATGTTTCTTCTCTGAATTGATTATTTAAACAAACGAAAAAATACGCGATTAGAGGAAAGAAAAATAAAATTTAATTGATATTGATATTGAAACGCATCGAATTGTACTGAAACAAATTGGAATTTTTATAATGAGTGTATTCGTAGACATTAACGTGCGTGTGTGAGTTTTAATTGGATATCTTGATTATAGCATGTCAAATGATGAATACAAAATTTTTTTCCCGAATTTCAATCGCTTTTATTTTGGTCAAGTCATAACAAACAACAACAAATACAGCTGCAGCAGCAGCAGCAGCAACAACGACGACATATATCGAACAGTATTTCCAGCAAAAGAAAGTGATCAAAACACTGAAGCAGCCATAACAACTCCCTCATACCAAAAACTTACATTTCAAACGGATGATGCTAATGACAACAACAATAATAATAAAAGCAACAACAACACAAATAAAAGCTTTGTAGATTCCCAATTTGCGCCTATGAACCTAATAACAAATACGGGTTTGGATTTAAGTCATTCCATAAGAAAACCAACATTTACAACCTATTTCAACAACGAATCATTTAATCAAAACGATAACAACAATTTATATGTCTTATCGCCTTCTTCGTCTACCTCAGCTTCAATTGACGTAGAAAACGACGATAACGACGATAGTGGTGATCGGATTATGTCCCCCGTAAGCATTCCATCCCACCAGCAAACACCTTTAAACGATACTCACAACCCCAGCCAAAGTGCCTTTAAAAATATGGAATTGACTGCTGCCTCAATACCCTCTGGTTTCCCGCTCAACTATCAACTATATGCAAATAATGCTGCTCTATATGGAGCACCCGTTATGTTTTCCGGTGCCATACATGCTGCTCACGCTTCCTACATGGCGGGACTACCTCTACATGCAGCTCTTTCGCCCAACGAAACCTATCTCAAGGCTATTCAAGCCGCTTCTTGTGGAATATATAGTCCAACGGCTTTAGCTCCACCCCCACCTCCGCCATCAACATCGTCTACAGCATCTGTTAATCCCTCATTATTTACCAGTAAACCTTCAACACTGCATAATCCCACAGGTTCATCAATGATGGCGCTGGCGCCTTCTTCGCAACCTATGAGTATTTCCAAATCACCTCAACATCAACGTCAGCAATATTCTCCAAATTTTGCAAATAGTAACATTGCGGAAGCTGAAAAGCAACATAAAACGCCATTTAGTTCACAATCTACATTGAGATCAAGTGCCAGCAGTAATAGTAACGGTACAGGTACGTACCTGAATGATAAAGTGAATGAACGTTTGTCAAGTGTTAATGCAATAAAAGATTCACATTTCAAAGTGCCTAACGGCAAAGAGGGATCGCTAAAACACCGCATTTTGCGACCACCAAGCAATAGTGATGCCACATCGGAACAAAATAAGGCACCTGTAATGAGGTAGGTCTAATGTCTTATATAGGTAACAAACTTGTTCAACGATACTGTATTAACTCAAAATTAAAAAATTTTCTCTAGAAGCAAAACTATTTTAAATTGTATATTAAAGGCATATAAAAAGGGTATTTTTGCAGCGATTAGATACGAATATTTCGTGTCGGGTTTTTCCAAAAAGTGGCAAAATAAAAATTTTTAGTCAATACACTATTGTTGAACAAGTGCGATCTAATATCTGTGTTTTTTTTTTTTTTTATTTTATTAAAAAAAAATAAAATTTGCAATCTTTTCAAACTTCGTTGCTTTTGAGTGATATTTGAAATCAACTTGTAGCTTGTTGTTAGACAAGTTTTAAAACTTAATTAAAAATAAGTAGGAGTGTTTGAATCGGCTATGCCGGATCTTATTTACTCATCACAGTGGTGCGATAAGAACAGAAAGTTATATAAATACCGCTCTTAAGATATATGTAAATTGATTTTGTGCTACACCCACTTCTGCAATCCCGCCCACATTTTGGCGGATGTTGTGTATGGTTGCCCAAGATGCTAATATCTAATTTGGAAACTTTGGCTCTTACCATTCTAAAGATATACACTAAGTAAAAGGAAAACAATTCCACCAATTGATTTATGGATAAAATTAGAGCCAGTCGGTGTTGTTTGCTAATATCTCAGACATTTGTGGACCGATCAGGCTGAATTTTCAATAGCAAACAATTCCGCACTATATGTGACATAAATATATAAACTCCCGGTCCCCATCGTAACTGTGGTCTTCAGAAAACTCATTTCAACTTGCACACAGACATCGTGATTTGAACTGCTCTTCCCATAACGATGCTGTATATTAGGCCTATTACATACTAAATTTTACGAAGAATTTGGCATACCACTACATGGTGGCAAATATTGTAAAAGTAATGAATATCACTTTTTTAGATGATTTGGGTTCAAAAATGTTCCACACCAAACGCTATTTCTAAAAAAACATTTTTATTTTGAAACACAAATGTTTTCAATTTTTATACGAAATACATAAGCTTAATATTTTTAGTATGTGATGATTTACACAATAGCAAAATGTCTTCCACAATTTTAACTGCACGCACGTACTGCGCAGAGGTTGCTTTGCTAAACTCTTCCTGAATAGCTGATAGTTTTTTAATCCAAAGTATGAGAAAACATCCATTTGCTTTACAGGACAATGTTTTTGTAGTGTGGCGAAATTATTTTTGTTAAAAGTATGATCAGAAAACTAGACTTCGCTCCAAGCATCACGTACAAATAGAAAATAATTGCAATCGATATTCCGGAATAAGTATAAAAGACAGTGCAGACATTGCTCTTAATTTTAAACAGGGATAGTATTTATTTATTTTATATTATTTAAAAGCTTAAACCTATTTATATATGTAAGTACAGTAGACGCTCAGACATTCGAACTCTCAGAAATTCGAATTTCCAGAAATTTGAATCAGTAATTTCATTACATTTGGCGCTCTAAAATTAGAATCCAAAATTCGAATTTCCGAGTGTTTTTTTTTTTATTTTTATTGTAAACACTGACAAAATAGTTTAACCAAATACAAAGTAAAAAGGGGAATCCCATTTTAAAAGATGATTTACAGATCTTGTCGATGTTGTTAGAGTTTAAAAATCAGTTTTTTGGTGTATGTATTACACATACTAAATAAAGTCAAATGAACTGAATTGTTATTTTTTGTTTTATTTCGTTAAGTTTTTTATAGTTTTTATGTTAAATAAACTTAAATTAAAAAAAGCATAGTTTTTAATATCTTAATGGTCAAATTTACCTAAATTTTTGTATAAAAAACCGTCCAGAAATGCAAATAATTCGGAAATTCGAATCACCCTAAAAACAAAGTGGTTCGAATTTCCAAGCGTGCACTGTATTGCATGTCAGACTTACATACATACATATATCACTTTTTGGAACATTTTTACACAAATAATATTTTTTCATCATTCTAAATTTAATGATAAAGCAAATGGCTATATGATATTATAAAAATTAATTGTATTTGGAGCGGAAACTTTTTTGCGATTTCGAAAAAAAAATGGGTCTTCATAGTTTTTCATGCTTTATTTGACTATGCTATGGCATTTTTCTTATTTGCAAAAATTGTAAAAAGTTATATTCCTACCGTGTATTTAGACAAAACATCTTAAGTCGAGATAAGATTACAAAAAAGTTTAAAAAAAAACTCGGGGACATACGATGTTTTGTCAAAATGGCACAGATGTATATGTATATAAATTTACATTTACAGTGTAACCCGGTGCGTTTGCAACCCCGCGACTATTCCAGACATACAAAAATGTTTGGTTCCGCACTTATTTCTCCGACTATTTTTCGGATGTCTTGTATTGGTATCGAAGGTGTTTGTACCAGTGTTCGAAAATAAGCAGTTCGGCTGACACACGTTCGGCTTACACACCCAAGAAAGATATCTATTTTTTTAGTGATTGTGCAGATGAACACAACTTTTCGTTCGTAACTATTTTCAAGAAAGAGCCGAACATTATATAATGTTCTGTTCCTTGTCAAAAAACAGAACAATTGTAGTGATACTGTAGACAAACATTATATGAGGTGTCGCGTCCACTTAAAATTTAAAAAAATATATGTAGCCTATAGGTCCTTCGAGACTATCAGTAAATGATTCATAAAGTTCGGTTTGGCTGCTATTTACATTTCTCTATTTAAGCGGCAAAGCATGTATGTGTTTATTATGTACGAATAATTATAATACTGACATTGTTGCAGTCTTTATACATTTACACATTAATTTTTCTGAAAAAATCTAAACTAAACTAGAATAACTTAGCATAACTTATACTTATAATTAACTATCTTTCTTTACAGAACGTATAGTACAACTTTGAATTTTAAGAAAGGTACCTACATTGAACTTGCTAATGGAGCTTTACGCAGAGTTGAAGATATGCGCACTGAAGATTTTATACAGTGTGCCGAACGTAGTCCACACCATCAGTTGGCCGAGTCCACTGTTGTTAAGATCAATACTAGTCTGCCCACAACGGCTGTGATAACATTTAGTTATGATAGAAACCGATCAAAGGTAAAATTATCAATATTCATATTTATGGCAAACAGAAAAATTTATTTTTTTTTTTCTTAAAAAGGTTGATATGGAAGTATCATTGGATCATCCATTTTTTGTGTATGGTCAAGGTTGGGCCTCGTGCAATCCCGAAATGTCAGTAAAAATGTTTGGCTTAAAGTGTCAGCGTCTACAAGTTGGTGATATTTGTATTTCATTATCAGAACGTGAACAGGCAAAACATCCAACACCACCTGTTTCCCACACTGCAACACACTTAAATGACCCATTCAATTATCAAAGAAGACATACGTTGGCAGTATCTAGTCCTAATGCAGCTAATATAAAATCAGCGTCTTTGCCCACAATGAGTGCAACAACGGATATGCCTTATGCTGCATCAATGAATGCGCCAGCATTTTCGATGCCCATACCACAGCAAAATCATAATTTGCAACAACAACAACAGCAGCATCCACACCACGCATATGCGGAAATGGCGAAGATAGTTTCATCTTATGCCTATGCAAATGGTCTGCCACAACTACCCCATGAACAACTAAAAGATGTAGTTATGGATGCTACAATCTTGCAAAACTTAACACCGAAAATGATGACTGCATTTTATCAGAACCAAATTCTTCAAATAGCCCAACAACAACAACAACATCAACAGCAACAAGAACACTTGAGGCAAACAGAACTGAAAAGTATCCAACAAAGAGTTCCAAATGCTCATTATAATATGGCCACAACTTTTAATAGTAATCAAAGTCCCCAACCCACCGATTTGAAGAATAACCTAAGTCAACAACCACCACAAACTCAACCTTTAGATGTTACCATGTCACGTAAAAGACGTTGGTCTGCACCAGAAAATATGTTTGATGATGAAGAGTCTGATACTCAGCCACCTCGCAATGGATTATCACCCGCGACTGCCAGAACGTGAAACAAAATTCAAAACAAAATGAAAAGATCCTCAGTTGGAACAAATTCAAATCTATAAATTAAATCAAAGCAACCCCTTTAAGAAATGATCTCAAATATTTGTAAACAAATGCTATGACAATGGATGGATTATTGTCCAGTTTTTTATGATCGATTTTTATTTTATAAATAAATATAATATGTAAATACGGATGACTGCAAATTGTCGCAAAAGATAAGTTTAAAACTTTACTCAGCACAAAGAAAAAAAGGAGGAAATGTGTATATATGACTTTTTAAACTTTAGTAAAAAAAACTTAAGTTTTTTTTAAGCAACCAAATATCGAAACAAAAACTCTGGGTAAAGAACGTACTAGGAAAAATTTTAAATAACTATTTCAAAACAGACTGCAAACATACATAGATATGTATGTATGTATTATGTGCATACTTACATAAATATGTATTAAAAATACTAAATCAATTGCAACATACAGCCATATAAACAATATTAAAAAAAAAACAATAATAATAATTCTTAAGCTTAGTTTAAACATACGAAACAAATTTGAATATTATTTTAGTCATTCGAACCAATTGCCAATTCAAAATATTTACAACAATCAAACGTAAAACCCAACTCCTAAACTCAAGATACAATAAATAAATATACAATCAAAATACAGCTAAAAGTCATATATAATTAGATTCACACTTTATCTTTATAGGTATGTATGTATATAGTACGACATACATACATTAAAAAAAATATATCAATCATGCATATATACAGTATATGTTACTACATACAGACATTAATAAAATCAGGGTACATACAAAGCAAAAACGATTATACAAATTTATAGTATGTGTATATAGATTTTGTAAATATGTAAATTTATGTTATTGTATATTTTATTAATTGTTCGTGAATAAATCTTTAGATGTTTAACATTTTTTATAATGTCAAAAAAAAAGTTTTTGTAGTTTTATTTACGTAAAGATATATATTACATATAGAACATGGAGAAAGAGTTATACAATCAATCGAAAAGATCTATAGATTTCAAAAATTAAATGAATTATGTATCTGGATGGAAAGAGTTAGAATAAGCAAAACTTTGAATAAGATTGTTATAGCTTTAAAAACCAACTTTTCTAAAGCAGATTAATGCAGATTAATAAATGACATTCAGATACTGGTCTCTCTGTTTAAGAAATTGATTAGCTACCCTGCAAACAATATTGGACCACCTGATCCATTTTGATAAAATGGACTACTCCATGGACTGGTCCGATGTAATGCAAGCATGGACCATGTCATTGTTAAAAAGTGTTTGTAGTGAGACGACATGTCTTCGTTTTTTAACGACGTGCTTTTGTTTTTAAACGACTTCAAAACTTATCCTCTTATGTATACCATGGAGTATTTGCAGGGTATTAACACATGCACAACAAAAATGTTAACAAAACTCATAAAAGAAAACCATATGAGAGACAAACACTTTTATCAGCCGCATAAAAGCTCTATGAAAACCATTCAGTCTTAAATAGGGATGCCAATCCCGAATACCGAAATCCCGGGATTATTCTAAAAATGTATGTCCCGAATCCCGGGATTTTTACATAAAAATCCCAAGATTTTGGGTTTAGTAAAAATGTGCTAATTTTTTTATCAAAACAAACCTGTTAAAAATAACTTCAAAAATTTAATATTAAATCATACTGGCAATGAATCTAATTTTTTATTGATTACAAAAAGAAGTCAGAAATTAATAACTGTTTCATGCAATGCATTTTGTACCACAGAAAACAAATTTAGAAGATAAAGTTCGGTGCGGTCTTTTCACTAAGTGAATGAGAATAGAACTGCGCACGCAAAATGCAAGTTGTGCAAAAAGGTGTTAAAAAAAGGTGTTGTGAAGTCCAAGTGTTCATTGAAGTAGATTAAAGGTTCAAATAAAACCAATTATTTTACACGGTGAGAGATTGTATACTTCACCCAGTGTTGTCAATTTTTTTTTTTTTTTTTTTTTTTTTTGATGTGACAACACTGAACTTCATTCTTCTTCTTCTTCTTAATTATCAGTGTGAACAGGTCATAAAACTGTTTATAGCCAAGTCTTGCATATTACTTTTTAAAAAATGCTAAAATTCTTTCAAGATCTGTGTAAAATATTTATTTAAAGTATGAATATTTATTAAAAACTAAATTAGCTTTAGTAACTCATTTTTCACAAAATTTAAACAATTGGTAATATTTTAACAAAATTATGCGGCCCACAAGAGCTCTGGGCCTGTTTCTTAAAACTACAAGTTACAAATCTACAAGTAAAAACTTTAAAAAAGCATCAATTTTACAATTTTTGTTTTTGTTTCGAAAATATTTAACTTTTAGTTTTGAAGATTTTAAAAAAGAAACGACAACTCCAGAAACAAGCATAAATATGATGACAGAACAAGAAAAAAATACAACAGTATTGTTAGCAACCGCACAAATAAGAGTAAAAGCATTAGATGGTAATTTTATAACGTTAAGAGCGCTGATAGATCAAGGATCGCAGAAAAGAACTATTTCTGAAGAAGCAGCACAAGTCTTACAACTACCAAGATTAAAAGAAAAAACTCAACTACATGGTCTTGGAGATACAATTGTTGGTAGATCAAAATCAAAGGTATATTTAGAAATGCGACCCAGGTTTCTTAGCGATGAGAAACTTATGATTGAAGCACTAGTCCTCAACAAATTATCGGCAGCGATTCCAGATAAGTCATTTAAGTAATACAATAATGATGACTGGAAAAATTATACACTAGCAGATCCGAATTTCAACAAATCAGATAGAATAGACATGGTGTTAGGCAGCGATGTTTACTCAAATATTTTGGAAGAAGGAATCCATAAAAATGATAAAGTTCTAGCTCAAGCTACAAAATTGGGCTGGATATTATCAGGAGTATTAAAGTCATTCCCACATAAAAACAAAGTAATCAGCGCTATGACGATGAATTTAGAAAAATTCTGGGAAACAGAAGATATGATTTTTCCCTTTTACAGAATGTTTACACCATACATAACAATATTCTGAAAAAATATGGCTTTATCTCTCATTTGCGAAAAAAATATGGCTATATCTCTCCTTTCGCAAAATTTTAAATATGACCTTACCTCTCAATGATTGGGCAATAAGGCTATTATGGCTTTATCTCCCATTCAATTGAGTAATAAAGCCATCATGGCCTTATCACACATGGTTTTAAAAGTTTCGAAACCCAATCCCGGTAATTCATTAAATAAGTATAAAATTCCTAAGCCCAGTTAAAAAAAGAATGAACTTTTCGTTGGAACTGGAAAAAATATGGCTATATCTCTCATTTCGCAAAATTTTAAATATGACCTTACCTCTCAATGATTGGGCAAAAAGGCTATTATGGCTTTATCTCCCATTCAATTGAGCAATAAAGCCATCATGGCCTTATCTCACATGGTTTTAAAAGTATCGAAAACCAATCCCGGTAATTCATTAAATAAGTATAAAATTCCTAAGCCAAGTTAAAAAAAGAATGAACTTTTCGTTGGAACTGCCACTCTATATATACATATGTAACTAATTAGTAGGGATGAGATTATCATGCACTAAAAAATCGAAAGTATGCGCATGAAAAATGCACTAAATACTCCAAAATATGCATTACAAAAAATTAAAAATATGCACTTAAAACTTGATCATTTTCAATAAAAAAAGCTTCTGTTTGTTTTATTTTATTTAATTTTATTTTATTTAAAACAAAACAAAATAAAAAATTCTATTGTTGTTTTTATTCTATTGTTATTCAAAGGTATAATATTTTTTATAACTTAATTTAAATAACTACATCACTTAAATTTTTGTTTGCGTAATCAGATAAATACTTTTTTATAAAATCAAAAGTATGCCTTTTTTGCTAAAAAGCTTTTGTACATGGAAAATTATCTCTCAAAGTCAACCGAAGTTGAGGGATACTTGAAAGATCCCAATTTATTTGAAGAATATTAATTTTCTAATTCAGATCCCACATTTAATTCCAGATCAAAAATAGTTGAAATTTGTTTAATTTTTTCAAATCCTGTATTTTTTTTTTTTTTTTTTGCAACACGTTTTGGATTTTTTTTTAATTTCACGGTCTATTTTTCCTTCCACATTTTAATTTTACTTTCTGCCATATCAATTTATTTGAGTTGACTATTAAGTGAACTAAATCCTTCCAATTTAGTTATTGTTTCAACAATATATCCGAAGTTGGAAAATACAAATGCTAATTGACTTTTGATGTTATTTAAATTTAATATTTCTTTTACTTTTTTTATTACATATGCATCGGTAGCAACCAGTTTTTCAATAACATTCTTAAATTGCTCAAAGTTTTTTGAATAGAATTCTGAAGCATCTATCCAGGTTCCCTTTCTTGTTAATACTGGCTGCGGTGGCAACGATACCAAGAGATACATTTCATTAAAAATTGCAACTCTTGAAGAAACCTTTAAAACTATTTTTTACCATGTAAGGTCCTGCATCGGCTAAAATTTGAAGGATCTTTTGTCGAAATCTTGTATATTAAGCAGAGCTCAAAAAAAATTTTTAATTGATTTTTTAATATGGAAATTTAAAAAATATATCACTCAAAAATTTTAAAATATGCAAAAATATGCATTTAAAACCAAAATATGCAAAAATATTCGTTTTCACCAAAATATGCAACAATATGAAAAAACAAAACGATTCCATTTTAACGCAAATTTAATGATTCGTAAAGATAATTGGTCGACATCGATTTTAGACTATGGACAAAAAAACATGCATTTGCATGGAAATCGCATCCCTACTTATTAGTCTCATCTCATTGCATTGCATTTTATACGCGTGTGTTTGTCAATGCTTGTTGTAGAAACAACAACAACACCACACAAGTAGGTTAAAAACGATTTCCTTGTTTTGTGTAGAAACAAGAAAAACATACATTATTTTCATGTTAAAAAAGTAAAATAAGAAGCAAAAGTTATATATCGATACCTTCCCATAAGAATGTATTAAGCGACACTTTTTTCGAAAACAACTTTTTGATGTGGAACTATACTATACAGGCCACATTTTGGCCTGGGTTTCGCTGCCCTATCATGGATGCAAAGGAAACTAGAGATAAAATAAAATTGTATCAACCGTCAAGTTTTCTCACAGGAATAATGTTGCACCCTGTTATTTTTATTATCCGCCAAAGAAATTATGCTAAGCCACATTTTTAAATATGTTTTGTTTTCTGAAAATCGCTTTCCAAATATGTTCCTTTCAATAAAATACACAAATAAATAACTAAATGAGACGTTTTTTTTTCGTTTCCTACACAATTTTAGAAATGTCGCTTAATACATTCTTATAGGAAGGTATCGATATGTAGATCAAATTTTTAAAGTAGAACCCATGTCAGGCATGATGCTGGTGTTTTATAATTGAAATTCTGTAAAGTATAAAACGGGTAAGTAAATCAATCATATAAATATTCTCCTTCTGTGTCAGGGGTAAGTATTTTAGGTAAGAATCAATCCAAATTCACTTTCAAATTATTTCAAGTACAAATTCGAGATTAAATATAGATAAGTAAAGAATTTGAATAATCCGTACTTGAATCAGTCTTTCTGTACTTGATTCCAGAAAATCCGTACTTAACGTACTATTGATATCGCTTCGGATTGATTTAAGTACGGATGGATTGATATTTCTTTTAAGTCTCAAGTCAAATTTACATTTTTTTTTAAATTCCCTAAGCTAATCCCGCGAAGCTCTACGCTTGTCTACAGGAAAGGAACAAGAGTCTCTGGCGAGAATCGAACCAGCAACCCAGACGCTGATAGACTAGCTCACTACCAGCTAACATACCTGGGCAAATTTATAAAGCTTTCTTACAAAAGTCTCATTTCCTCACTATTTAACATATTTTTGCTTAAGACAGACAACCTTTGGTTAACATTGAAGCTTCAAAAATGTACATATACTTAGGAATGATTCTATACACTACTAGTATATCTTGTATCTTCCTGTTATAACTTTAATTTATGAAAAAGAAATAATTTACACATTTCATATATTTTTAATACTGTATTTAGGTACATTTCAAATCTTATATACCCTTCACCATTTTGCGAGCAGAATACAGACCAACTAGACAAAAACAATATAAAAAACAACTTCTCTCCTCATAAGGCCCCAGAATATATATACGTTATAGGGTCTTAGATCAATATTGTACAAATTACAAACGGAATGACAAACTTATATATACCCTTTTCCACCTGTGGTGAAGGGTATAACAATGCATAAATTTCGCAACAGTTGTACAGTAAATACGATTACCATGCAATAATGAAGTCAATGCACTGTTTACAGAAAAGTTGTGAAGTCTATGAATTCTTTGCCCTTTAGTGTTGCATTGCAGTTAATGCTACGTTGATTGTAAAATTATTTAAATTTTGTAATGGAATCAAGGAGTATTTGTCATTCAGTAAGCCAGCTATATAGAGGGATCCAACTGACCATGTGACTGATTACTTTTTCGCCATAGCCAAAATGCAAGTCGCAAAAAATGGTAGTAATTTATCCCATATTCTTTTCCGAACCCAAAACGAAAACCTTCAGTACAAAACGTGAGCCCATTACTGATTTGGCGCATATCATGTTGTTAAGTGACGTGTATTGAGTACTCTCGTTGATAACTTTTTTCATCCGCAGTTGTGTGTTACAACAAAACAATTAATGGAAAAAACCCAAAAAAGATTTACTAAAAGAAATAATAAAAAAAAAAAATAAATACTATTAAAAACAAAAACAATAAAATCGAACTAAATTAAACGGTCACATGCCAGTGACAATATAAGCGCAATGAGCGCTAAAAACAATAATAAGAAACCAAAAGCAAATGATAATGTACCAAGTACATCAAATTTCAACAACTATTTTTCTCCCCTTCAAACAATTGAAGAAGATAAATCTAAAGATGATGAAATGATAATGGAAAAAACTGTTAAAGTTCATGTTCCTCCAATTACCATTCTGAAAGTTAAAATCGAAGAAGTTCATGAGCTCTGCAAATTGAGCAAAATCTCAGATTATGACATAAGAAAAATTTCAATTGGCCTTAAATTGTTTCTGAAAACTTAAACAGATTTTTAAACCATAATTAATACACTCAAAGACAAATATGAGTATTTCACCTATGCAACAAAAAGTGAAAAACCATACAAAGCCCTGCTATTTGGTATGGATAAAAAAGATCCAAAAATCGTTAAAAAAAATTGGTCCGATTTGGGCCTAGAACGTACAGATGTAAAAATTGTTACAAAAAAAAACTACTTATAACGAGGAATACATAATATATGTCGTTTATTCCAAACGACAAACTATTACAGTTAAAGAACTGCGTCAAAATTATTCGGTAATAAATTACCTTAAAATGAGATGGAACTATCAGCAAGCCCATAAAACACAGATCACCCAATGCCACAACTGCCAAATGTTTGGACATGGCTCAAGTCGCTGCCAGGTAAAAACATTTTGTGCAAACTGCGCTGGTCAACATAAAACTTCGGAATGTGAAGGAACTGCAGATAAATGTGCTAATTGCAATGGCTCGCACAAGTCTACATTCGATCAATGCCCAAGCAAGATCAACTATTTGAATATTCGGCAACGTTCGCAACCAGCACAACGACGAAGCGTTCGTCATAATACTGCACGTCAGGCAAACGGCAGCTATAATAACAACTATCCCGACACTCTACACCAAAGAGCACCAGCCCCATCCGGTAACTGGATATCACGAAGAGACGCCATAAACAACAATAATGGAAATAACACTTATAACTCCGGTGGTCCTAATGAGCTATTTTCTATAGAAGAATTCAAAAACTTAACTCTAGAATTGATAACAAAGTTGAAAAACTGTAAGTCTAAAGCAGAACAATTTGAGGTCATCACAAACCTCGCAGTCAAATTTTTATCATAATGGATCACAATGGCATCAATGTGATAACTTGGAATGCAAGAGGCATTCGCAACAAAAGCATAGAACTATTTCAATTTTTAATTTCTAATAATATACACGTTTGTTTAGTTAGTGAAACGGGGTTAAAATCGGATATATCTATAAGACACAATGAGTTTTTTATTTACAGCAGTTATTGTAAGGAAAAATATACCTCATCAATTAATTCCTATAGTGAATACTAACCTGATTGAGAAAATTGGGGTTAAAATTTTTACTAACACAGATTGTATAAATGTTTACTCGTGCTACTTTCCGGGTGGTTCAGTGGGCAGTGACGGTATTAGGAAAAGACAATTCGCGTCTGATATTCACAAACTTAGTCGTGGTGATAAATATTTACTAGGTGGCGACTTTAACTGTAGACACCAGTCATGGGGTTGTTTAAGGGCTAATGGCTGGGGAAATATATTGTACGAGAAGTTAGATTCTTACAATATTGAAATGATATATCCCAGTGATCACACTTACGTGCCTGCAAGTGCTAATAGACTAGAGGCTCTTGACATATTCTTAACAAACTTATCTGGTATAATGTCTCCTGCTGAAGTCTTAAATGACTTAAGCTCTGACCATTTGCCAGTGAAGATCATTTCGTCCCCTCAATAAAACAATAGTGTATACGCATGTACACCATTATTTTTTTATTGCATATTTAGAATTTCCATCATTGATTTTATGTCTGGTCAAAATTTCGTCAAATTCTACTTCCAAAAAGTGGGTCAAAATGTCGTTGGAAAAAATAGTGTATAATTTCTTGTTCAAAATTTTCCTTCAATAAGTGTGTAAGCTCATATGCGCTATTTGACTTGAAATTGCCACTCCAAAATAGTTAAAAGAATAATAGTGTATACGCATTATACTCCATTTTAGTCTGTAGAAAAAAATACAATTTATGAAAACTTTAACTCATAAAATAGCTTATAATAATATACACTATTGTTTGAGAAATAGTTTCATTCCGAACATCGAAAGCTGCATGATCTCCAAAATTTGTGCAAGAAGAATGTAATTCGTCGTGGCTCGAAGTCATTTTTTTATAACTTACAAGGTGATAAGAAGCGAAATTGTTTAGATGAAGCAGAGGAAGAGAAAGAAGACGAATGAACTTCTAGATATTTTTGATTTACGCAATGTATACCTTAATTTGTCATAATTTTTTGTTTATTATGTTACAAATTGATATTTTAGAGATCAAATATTTTAATAAAAATGCCGTAAAATTATTGAATAAAACAGCGTATACCATACAAAATAAACAAAAAAAAAATATACATATAAAAAATAAAATAGCCTATATGGAGGACTTGCACTTTGAATGACATAATTATGGTATTAAAGGATGCGTAGAATAAAAAAAATTGGTCAATTAAAAGACAAGAAACGGGTTTATGTATTCGTCGATAAATCCAATATGAAAAATATTTATTTACCGCAATATTGAGGTTTTAATAGACATCCTATTTGACAAAAACTTTAAACACGATTTTCTCAAAACCCCAAAAAAATTATACACTATTGTTTTATTAAGGGGACGATTTTAAAAAGCTCGTACAATAATACATCAACTTTCAGATACGACTTTGTAAGGGCCAACTGGAATAGATTTGCTAGATTCTTAAATCGTCACCTTAGGTTACCAAATACCGACAGTATCACAAACTGTGAACATATTGACAGTCTTATCTTACACTTTAAACAGGTTTTAAACGGTGCAATTGAATTAAGTGTTCCTACTAGATATGCCTCCCATACAAGGAAACCCCTACCGTATTTCGTAAGAAATATGATTCAACAAAGAAATAACTTAAGGCGAGATTGGCAATGATATAGGAATATAAACGACCAGTTTCAAATGAAATTATTGAATAAAAAAATTCGTGAGGAGATTGAAAAATTCAGAAATAAATCATTGGATCATTTGTTATCCACTCTAGATAAAGGCTCTCCACCATTTTGGAATTTAACCAAAATACTAAGGAAGAAGTCCAGAAGTATTCCCATTCTGAAACAAAACGGTTAGTAGATTTTATGGAAACCAATAACATTATACCGCCCCAACAGTTTGGTTTTCGCAGCGAACACAATACTGCTCATCCACTAATAAGAATAAGAAACCTAGTTAACGAAAACTTTAATCTCCAGAAATCAACAGGCATGGTCTTACTCGATGTCAAAGCTGCCTTCGACTCTGTATGGCATGACGGTCTTATTTTTAAAATGATAAATTTTAACTTTCCCATACAGCTCACAAAGATCATTCACAGTTTTCTCCATCTTCGAACTTTTAAAGTTCATATAGGTTCATATTCTTCTGAACGTGTTTCTCTTATAGCAGGTTGTCCACAAGGTTATTGTCTGTCTCCTATTCTTTACAACCTATATACAGCCGATTTTCCCCAATTGGACTACTGTGCGTTGTCAATCTTTGCTGATGACACAGCGATTCTCAGCTCCGAAATATTAGCTACGGACGTAATAACTAATCTTCAAAGAGCCTTAACTGAAGTACATTCGTATTTTAACAAATGGAAAATTATGCTAAATACTGATAAAACTCAGGCAATATATTTCACTAGAAAACGCAAAGATTGTTTTCTACCACAGAGTAGTATTATGTTCGACAGCTATTCCATCCAATGGGAACAAAAAGTTAAATATTTAGGTGTTATGCTTGACCCTAAGATGAAATTCAAAGACCACACACCGTACATAACAGATAAGGTAAACGTACTCACTCGAATATTATATCCCTTTCTTAATAGGAATTCAAGACTGAACATCAGTAATAAAAAATTTATTTTAAAATCTATTTTCCATGCTATAATGTTCTATGCAGCCCCTGTTTGGTCCACAAGTGCAAACTGACATTTACAAAAATTGCAAATAGCGCAAAACAAGTTACTGAAGTTAATTTATAATCTTCCATGGTTTTTTTCGACTGAGCGACTTCATTCATTGAACTAGTTAAAGATAGGATAATAAGACTCACAGAAAAATTTAATATCAGATGCTTGAGCTCTGGTTATGAACATATTAATGAGTTAGCTCATCTTAGTTAGGAGTGTAAGTGGTTTAGTTTTAGTTCTAGTCGTCCCCTTAATAAAACAATAGTGTATAATTTTTTTGGGGTTTTGAGAAAATCGTGTTTAAAGTTTTTGTCAAATCGGATGTCTATTTAAACCTCATTATCGCCGTAAATAAAAATTCTTCATACTGGATTTTTCGACGAATACATAATACCGTTTCTTGTCTTTAAATTTACCAATTTTTTTTATTCTACGCATCCTTTAAGACCATAATTATGTCATTCAAAGTGCAAGTCCTCCATATAGGCTATTTTATTTTTTATATGCATATTTTTTTTTTTTTGTTTATTTTGTATGGTATACGCTGTTTTATTCAATAATTTTACGGCATTTTTATTAAAATATTTGATCTCAAAAATATCAATTTGTAACATTATAAAACAGTGATTAATTCATAGATTCAATGGCACATATTCATTACATTCCAATTTGGGTTAATTTAAAAAAAAATTATGAGAAATTAAGGTATACATTGCGTAAATCAAAAATAACTAGAAGTTCATTCGTCTTCTTTCACTTCCTCTGCTACATCTGGCTCATCTAAACAATTTGGCTTCTTTCCGCCTTGTAAGTTATAGAAAAATGACTTCGAGCCACGACGAATTACATTCTTCTTGCACAAATTTTGGAGATCATGCAGCTTTCGATGTTCGGAATGAAACTATTTCTCAAACAATAGTGTATATTATTATAAGCTATTTTATGAGTTAAAGTTTTCAGAAATTGTATTTTTTTTCTACAGACTAAAATGGAGTATAATGCGTATACACTATTATTCTTTTAACAATTTTGGAGTGGCAGTTTCAAGTAAAATAGCGCATATGAGCTTACACACTTATTGAAGGAAAATTTTGAACAAGAAATTAAACACTATTTTTTCCAACGACATTTTGACCCACTTTTTGGAAGTAGAATTTGACGAAATTTTGACCAGACATAAAATCAATGATGGAGATTCTAAATATGCAATAAAAAAAATAATGGTGTACATGCGTATACACTATTGTTTTATTGAGGGGACGATATATACACATAAATTTATAAAATATTGTTAAATTTATAAATTAGGCAGAAAAAGATAAAAATCTTGAACTCTTTAAAATGTATATAAGTTAAGTGAAATGTAAATTTTTTAAAAAGCCAAATAAATTGAATTGATTAATTGACGTCATACGTTAATACGATTAAATACTCAATTGTGTTCCTAGCATTATATTGCATTTTTTTTATTTTTTGCCCGTTGATAACAATTTTGTGAGTAGTACGTTTGGAAATAAATTCTTTAAGACAATATAGGGTTAAAATAATTTAAATAAAAAAATTATTTTAATGTTGAATTTTAGAAAAAACGTAGCAAGGATACATTGTTTTTAGTGCATTTGCGTAATTCAAATAATCAGTTCTCAAGATTTTTGGAAATAGTTTTTCGAAAACGTGTTCAGAATCCTCAATTTAGCTTAGAAAATATCTAATTTTTAAGGTTATGTCAAAAAGTTTAAAATATTTGGCCAGTGTTGTTCAACATTTCTGATTTATCCGAATTGGAATTTATTGATTAATTTCAATTTTGAACAATGAAATTTATTGTAGTAATACCAAATCAAGAGCCATGATAATTTGACTTAAGATCCAGAATATTAAAAAGAAAATTTTAAAACCAAAACGAATTTTTTCTTAAATTCGTCCCACTAATATTATAAATGGGAAAGTTTGAGTAAAATTAGTCTGATTGCATATCGCCTTGATTTAAATAAAGGGTACTTTTTAAGAGGTTAAAACGGAAAAAATTGGTACTTTTGGTACTTCTTCTTAGTTTATTAAAATTTAAAGTACCCTATATATATATAAAGGTAAAAACGGGATAAAATTTTGACTTTGGCTAATCGAGTGATCAAATCTTATATATGTATACAGGTAAATGCTAGTAAAAAATATTTTTAGTTTATATTGTGTTTATTGAACAAATTTTCATAGGCCTGGCCCCGGCGCTGCCCAGGAATTTCAAATAAAATACTGGGGGCAAATCGCGACATTCGATATCGATCGAAATTGCAATACAATTTACATGGGAATTTCGAGCGATATCGACTGTCGCGATTTGCCCCCTGTTTTTTTATTTTTATCACGAAACTTATTTTTGTTTAATAAATATATATATTTGTTTTTATTAGTAACTGAAGTTTGTTGTCTAATTAGTAGCTTTTATTAACCATAAAAGGCCTAAGGGCTCGTTTATGTAATTGAAATCGTACCGTAAATAAAATAAATGTATATATCACGGCAACAGCTCAACCTTTCGGGATGAAACTTAAGAGAAACCTGGTTCCAGACTAAATTAATTTATTGTCCAAGCTTGGTGTCCATCGGTCCAGCGGTTATTAAGTTCTAGTAACACGTTCCCGGAACAAACGTTTTTATATACAAGAATTTTTTTAATAAGGGGTATATTCAGGGGTTTCACAGAAACCAAGTCGGTTTTGCTCATTGTCGGCTTGGCAAACCAACATTGGTTTAAATTGGTGTCATGAAAACAAGTCGGCTTTGTTATTAGTTGCGTTCGAGAACACAAAAGTTTTTACTATTTTTTACTAAACTTTACTGCATTTTACGAAATTGCGTTCGAGTACACAAAACGCAGTAAATGAGAACAAAAATTGAGAGCGAAAAGTGACAGTTCTTGTTTGAGTATTTACAAATTTTTACTGCAGAAATTTTTGCATTAAAATTTAGTAAATCAAAAAAACATACATATGTTTCAAAAGGTAAACAAACAAAAGTAACAAATAAAAAGCATACCAATCTTGAAAAAATTGTTAAATAAATGAAAAGTTTGAATAAAAATTAAACCAAAACAAGAAGTCAATAAATATTAATAAATAAAATTTGTTTGTGAAGCATTTATTTGACTAAATACAAACTTTTGAAATTGTTTTTGTTATGTTAATTTTTAAGAGTTGTAAAAGTGTTAAGTATTTGGGTACTTAAGTAATCAAAAGCAAAAAAATTATTCATGTTCTTTTAAATAATTTAACCCGCTACAAATTAGTTAAATCAAATAAAATAAAAAACAAACAAATATGAAAGATTACATTAAATAATTTGTTTGTATTTTCCAAAAATGTTCGTATTATAAAAAGTATTTAATCGAGTACCGATAAGAAAACGAGTTAAGTAGTCAAAAGTGTCAATATTGTTCAACACTTCAATTATTTGCCATCAGCTGTTGCTTTTATTTTACGAATTTTTACAAATTTTCCGTTCGCGTACTTTTTTGTACGACAGCTTTTTGTGAGAGCAAATTTTTTAGTTTACTCATTTACTGCATTTTACTGTAAAAGTTCTCAAACGCACCTATTTTCGAATACAAATAAAACCTATATTCCAATCAGCTGTTTAATGTTTTAGCTCATGTGTTTACAGCTTTAAGTGCAATTTTTGTTTGACAATTTTGTAAATCATGATTTTTGTGCTAAAATATTGTTAAAACCTGTGTTTTTAATTTAAGAAAAATTATAGAAAAGAAAATAAGAAGTGGTAATACAGTAAACATGAAATAAATGACAGGATTGTATTTCTAGCATTGCATTGGTATTGTGTAATTTTATTGTTTTGTAAAAATTAAATTAAGTTTATTCAAAATCTAAGCAAATTTGTTGTTTTACTTTATAATTAAATATAATGACAACTGCTGTTGTTGCATATTTGCTGTTTGCAGAAAAAGTGAGAAGAAAACTTGCGAATTTGCAGCAGCCTGCTGCCGGAGACGACCGGAAATATGCAAAAAATACTATTTTACCAATTAATCAATATTTTTTGCTTCTATCTGTGGAAAAATCTAACTGGTAAAAAAAACAATATAAAAAATTAAGCTTTTAACAACTTTATTTATTTCCAATAAAAAAACAAGACCTGTAAGCTGCTTGGTTTATTTTCAATAAAAAACCGATAACATTGGTTTCTGTGACACCTAAAACCGACACTAATTTTAGTTCGAACAAAAACCCGACAACATTGGATTTCATGACACCAACGTATTTTTTCGTCGGTTTCAAATTCAATACCGATAAGATTGGTTTCTATGACACCCCTGATTATTTAAATTTTTGATAAATTAATTTATTGTGATTTTGATCAATCAAAAATTAATTGATTAATAGAAATTTTATTTCTTTTTATTCTTAATTAAATAAGTTATTAATTACTATTTTGATTAGTCGATATCTTTGATTAATCGATTAAACCCACACATCCAATTATCAAGAATATTGAATTAAAACCCTTTATACCTATGTAAACTAAATTACATTTAAAACTAGTTTTTAACACAAAGAAGATATAATTAATTTATTAGAAACAACAAATCACTTACCTTTAAGTGTTTTTTAAAGTTGGCAATGCATAATTACACTAAAAATACACATATTCTATTGTTAGGATATTTTAATTTATTTTTAGTTAAAAAAATAAATGATTTTATTTGTTTTTTTATTTTATTTGATTTTATAACATACATTTTCCATTTTTTTTTTTTTTTTTTTTTTGGTAAATTTCTTTTTCTTTTATAATTAATTATGTATTTTAAATATTAATAATTTTTTAAATGTCCCCATTTTAAAATCTACATTCTCTTATTATGTTAATTTGTTTTCCGGTTTGAATCATACTTATGTAAAACTGCCCAGCACTGAAAAACAATATTTTTATTACTTATGCAACACTGTTTGTATAGAAGTCTCCGTTACCAACGTTTCTAGTTTATTCAATTTTCTATTTCCTTATTCAATCTTTTTTTTACAAAACACAATGGTTGATCGAAAACATATGTATGTACATTTGCAAATGTACATATGTATAAAAAATTAACAGCACAAACGCGGCCAGCGATACGAGTTATAAAAACAATTTTATATTGCTTTTTATTTTTACAATTAGCACGAATTTCAATTTAAGCATAATATTTAACTCACAATTTACAAATTTTTTTAAAAATATTAATAATTTACACACTTTTTATTTCGCTATTTTACAATAAAATAAACTGAAAAATTTTGATACGCTTACTGAAACCATTTTGTAAAGTAACTGTAAACTGTTCACCTTCTTCTTCCCATCACACACAAAAAAAAATAATTCACAATAGGTAATTGTTACGATTAAGAGATTGGTCGAACGAAGTGGCATCTCTTGGAGAATGACAGCTGTCAAAATTTTATCACAAAGTTGCATCGTTATTTTCGTGGAAATTGTGTTTGTTTTATTGGTTGTAAAAATTTTGCCAAAAAATTTAATTTTATATTAATTTTGATTGGTTTTAATAATCAATTACATGTCGTATACTTTTTACAAGTGTTTAAGAATTCCTAATTATGGACTACAATGATAATATTAGTTCTAGAAATCTAGAACAGGGAATGACTGGCATCAAACAACTACATCAGAGTGATAAAGAAGATAGTGAAAATCATTTGGTGGGAAACTTGCAACATGCTTTTCTAGAGGAAAATGAGTGGCGGCCATTGAATGGACTACGCAGCCAAACCATGTACAATTGCCAAGATCAGGAGCAACAACATTATGACGAACATGATGCCGACTACCACACTGTATATCATGACAATGTGTCTTCGTCACATATTCTTAACAGTAATAGGCAAAATATGGAAAGTGTGTAAAGAAACAAACTAATTAATTAATATATGCTCTATTTAAAATTATACATCTTTAGGTATCCATTTAAAAAATACATTTGCTGGAAATTCTTTTGAAACCAGTATTAAATTTGGTCGTATGCATAATTTACCTATGCTTTCTGAAGACTTGCGTATCTCTAAAATCGTACGTCGTTTAATGATAGAAAATAATCGGATAGCTGCTATTGATCTTTGCAAGAAGTTAGAGACTGCTGTACGGAATCAATCAAATGTTAGTTATATTTGCCGTTCATTTGATATTTTGTTTGATAATATGATAACGGTGCTACGTCAATGTCCGTTGGAGTGCCTGGAAAATGCCAGCTCAATTTTAGGAATAATGGGTTATATAAATCGCTATGATTTTGTCGTTTATAAGAGTCATCTGACCAAAGCGTATGGAAACTATAAAAATATACGCAAATATTTAATGATGGCTTTAAAAACAACATTGAGGTAAGTTTGTATCAATCTTTTGTGAAATCTGTATGATTGTGAGCTGGTACATAGTGAACAGCGTTTTCGGAACTTTTGTTGTTTTGTGGATTTTTAGTTTTTTTATTTTAGAGTTCTATTAAATAAAGAAACAGGTTTTTTATTTTAGCTCCATTTTAAATTTTTTTCAACTTTAGCAAACTTTAACGATATTTATTTGGCAGGTTAAAATATATCCAACTAAACTTACCTCTGACTTTAAAGATTACAATTCTCAATATTAGTATACAAACATATATATTTAATAAATTTTTTATTTAAAACCTAATTCCGTTTTTTCTCACTTAGATGCGATGCCGTAAACCTAGATCTCAAAACTTACAGTGAACGGCTTTTAAACCTGCTCAAAGAATATCTTGAAAATGCTGAAATATCTGAAAATTTCATTTCTATAAGCGAAACTATCGCAGAATTTTCAAAAAATTATAAAAGCTCATTTCAGCGACATTTTACCGATATTGTCGATATCATTATAGGTTGGCATTTAGAGGTAGAACAACCCACAGAGCTTAAAAGACATTGCTCAAAAGTGTTACAACAATTTGCAGAATATTTTCTGAATGAACTTGATTTTACTTTTGGTCTTTTGGGACAATTTATTGAAGATATAGAGTCTTGTCGAGAAGATATACAAACTGAGGACAGCTCGTTGTTACAGAAGCAACAAACCGAGATACGTGTTGGATGTTTTATAGGAGCTTTTACTTCAATTGTTAAGGCTTTAGCCTACAAAGGCATTAATCTAAACGAGTTTGGTACTGCAGCTACTATATTAATAAACGCCAAGGAAGCTGCCAACAAAGTAGCCAAAATTTGCTTCGATATAAATCCTTTATTAAGTGAAGAAACTGTGGTGAACTTAAATGAATTCTACTGCATTATTTTGCTGTATGACAAAAGTGTTGAAAATTTAAATGCTTTTGAAAAAATAATTCAGCTGCAACTAAAACATTTAGCGGCATTTAACGAAAACCAACAATCAAGTTTTCTTTATATGGTGTTAAACATTGTAAGACAATATCGTACACAACTTCCGTTAAGTTTTATAAAACTGATAATGGAAACAAATTGGCAGATTTTGCAAGATATAAAACTGAGCTGCGGTTTAAAAACTTATAAGTTATTAATGAAAATCTATCATGAAATTTTGGTTATAAAAAATGTGCCAGTACTGCAAGAAGCCTATCGCCATATACTTGAAGATGTCAACAGTACCGTGGCTACTTTGAATATAAAGGGTACAACAGATGCTATGATGAGAAGTGAAATGTTATTAAATTTTTATTTGGCTAGCTTAACAGCCCTGGCCTGCCAAACATCTTCAATTATAGGAATGTATGCTTTAAAACCTTCTATTTTGGAACTACTTATAAAAAATTGTCATGGGTCAAACAGTGATTTGTGGAGCAAATACCCCACGTTACATCAAGCTTTATTGGAATTAATCATAGATCATTGTATGAAAAATCATAATTTCCGCCAATCATCTCGTTTGCTAAAACAACATCAAGATTCACCATCTTCGGAAAATTTTGCAATGATATTAACATTTCTTGCCGAATTATTGAAATGGCACGTTTCAGAGATAATATTCAAATGGTTGGAGAATATTTTACAAGAATGTTTCGAAGATTTTGAAATATTGACGCAAAACGAAGAATTTTTGAAAATATGTGAAAATATTACCTCGGCTGCAGTTAAAGAGCCTTTAGTGTGCGCAAGTATCATAGAATCGTTGCTCAAATATCCAAAAATTCCTGAATATATATTATCAAATTTTCGAGATTTGGCATTATGTATTACAGAAAATTCTGATAAAAACCTGACAGATGCTTATTGCAACATTTTTGCTCGTTTGCCATTAGAGACTTGCTTCAGTGCAAACTATGACAAACAATTTTATGCTAAAAACAAACAAAAATTATTTACCCTATATCAATGGCATAAATCGTCGGCCTGTTTTAATGGTTTGAGACCAAAATATTTCAAATCATTTTTAGAATCTTTAGATCCAAATGCCAACGCAAATGGCTTACTCTATCCTTCGTTTATAGAGAAAAGTTCTTGTAGTGTACAACGCGAACATTTCGTAGAATATCTGAAGACTTTGCAAGAAAATCAGCAACTATTGTCTTATCATTTACAATATGAAGCGGCTCGTTATTGTGTACTGCAAAAATTGCGTACAACTTTGGGAAAGCCACAAGAAACTTTCCTTGGCATCGAAGGTATTATTATGAAATATGCTCGCTTTTTAGCCGAAAAGGAAGGTTTGTCACTCTCTTATAAAAACTTAAAAAATGTTATGGAAATACAAGAAAATTGTCGCATGTTATTGGGCTTTTTAGAGTGTTTGGAAAAACATATTTACAATGCCGCCGAGGGTACAGCATATGCTATGTTGCCAGCAGAAAAACCAGCGAAAACATTTTTTCGTGTCAATTCTTCCACCTGCAGGGAATGGTTCAAACGCATACGTACAGCAGTCAACTTAATTTCGTTGCATTGCATGGAGCCAGAGTTGGTTATACGATATTCAGAGGTAAGTTATCACAAATTAAATCTGTAAGTTAAAAATTATTATTGAGTAAAGTGCATTTTAAAACAACATGACTAGATTTTCACCGATTTGCTTTAATAATATCATGAAAATTTGTTTTTAAATAAAATTACGTTATCTTTTTTTTTGTATTTTAGAGTATTTTGCAAATTGAAGCGAATCACACAAATCTAGCCCTACTTGATCGCACAGTGACCTCTCTAGTGTGGGCTCTTTACAATTGCGGGGAATCAGACACTCTTTATGGTTTAACAACTTGGCTTAAAACTAAACACGGCAAACGTTTCGAATGGATACAATATGTAGCAGAACAAACGAGTGGCCATTTAGAAAAGGCGGCTACTGGTTATCTCTACGTACTACATGATGAAAATAACAAATCAATGGATTCATATATGAAAGAGTTTATACAAAAGCAACTTACTGATTGTTTTTATCATACATCAAGATGGTCTGAAATTGCAGCTATAAGCCAAGATACGATATATTCAAAGCAACATCTACAAATCATGGAAAATGCATACCAGTCTCTGGGCTTTCAAGAATACAACTGTCAAAACCAAGAATTAAGCAAAGCCTTGGTCGAACTAACCGTATGGCCCGAAGACATAACCAACAATGAGAAAAATAACTATACTCCCAAATTGGAAACATACTCTTTTTATGAGGTTATAAGGAAATTACAAGATACTTGCATTACAAATTCAAATTCGAGCAATCTAAAAATGGGAGTTTATGAATCCGTAAGAAAATGTGTGCAGCAAGGGATACGAGAGGCGTTATTGCGCAGTTATGAACCAGGATGCAACAACAATCAATTAAACGAATTAATAATTATAAATCATGTTTCTCAAAAGTTGCAAGATAAAGAAAATATACAAATTTCTGCTAAAGATAATTGTTTGGATTCGAAAATGTCTTCCCTCTTGTTAAGCAAGTGTTTATATTGGCACCAGATAAAGGGCCAACACAATACCGAACAACAATACAATCTCTTGCTTAACTTGAGTTCTAAAGCTCGTTTGGAAAATAATTTAAATTACTGTCAATCATTGCTCAGCCATTTTTTTAAGCTAAAACGCATTAATTTACCTCTCAATGAAATTGCTCAACAATTGAAATCGAATCATTTAAATATTGATTATAATGACACCACCTTTATACAAGGTATAGAGGAGTTGGTTAAATGTTTGCAGGCTCAAACCACTTCAATAGCTGACGCTTTAGAACTGGGTTCAGCTTGTTGTTCAGAAATTATAGTATTACAACAGCAAGCTGCACAGACAAATAAAGAAACCCCCTCCTATCCCAAATCTATATCAAATCTACTAATAACTATGGCCGATTGGTTGACAATACATCGCTTAAATAACACTAACCTTACGAGTGGCCAACAATTCCAAAAATTGCAAAATCAATTGCCAGAAATACCTTGTTTTTTCCAATCTGATAACTCCAAAACAAATGTATTACCTTCTTCGGAATATTCGGTGGGTAAATTATTGAATGCAAGCATTTTGTGCAAACAGAATTCTGGAGAAGCTTGGTTTTCCTATGGTAATTGGTGCTATCGTTGGGGTAAAAAACTCATGGAAGTAAAAGGAGCCGAACAAGCATCTGCTACATCTGTTAATGACCTTAAAGATATTAAGCTTACCAAGCGTAATGTTTCTTCTATACAAGATATACTTAAAGATAAATTTGATGCGGATGTCATACAAAAGATTATTGAAGTGCTAAATAATCACATTTTAAATGCTATTAATGATGATAATGCCGAAGATTTGGATACAAATACAAACTCCGAAAATACAACTGAAATTTTAGAACAAGAATTAAAAAGTGTCTGTTCTCTCAGTGGGGAGCAATTAAATGGTATTCTTTCGATTTGGCGCCAGGCTCAAAAGGGGGTTTACAGTTTCTACGAAGAAGCTACACGAGCATATTTCAAATATTTGGCCATTAAAAGCGAAACAGTTGGTAAAAAGTCTGATATTACAAATGCAAACAACAATGAAGTGGATGATTGTACTTTTGTTACAACAACTTTAAGGCTACTACGTTTGATTGTCAAACATGCCATTGGATTACAGGTAAGATATTAAAGGAAGCAACCGCATTGATAAATAAAAGATAAATTAAATTATATAATTTTTGTAATTTTTAGTTTTTGATGATTTTTTTAGCTTTTTTTTTTTTTTTTGCTTACCTTATTTCTTAATTTTAATCCGTTCGCTTTTTTCAATTGCCGATTTTAGTTACATTTTTATTCAAAAAATAATTATTGTTCATGATAACAGGTTATAGATTGTCTCTTGTTCGACCTTTTTAAATTTAAATTAACAGCCCAATTATGAACACGAATTCCCCGGGAGTTTTTTCCCTTTTCCCATTTTTACAATTGAATTTTTTTATTTTTTTTATTAATTAAAAATTACAATTTTACAATTATGATGAGGTCTCAGCGCCCCTAGGGCTTTGTTGAGACTTCGTTGGCAAAAAAAATACAATTTGTGTATGATTTTTTTTAAATTATTACTAAAAAAAAAAAAAATGGTTAAATTACACTACATTAAAAGCATTTCAATATTATTAAGATAAAAATCTTTTAGCTTTTTCTTAAATACTGTTACTGATGTACAATTTTTTAGAAATTGGGGCAAATTATTGTATTTTAAACCACCTGAGTATTCCATTCTTTGTTTATTGATTTCTAGACGACATCTAGGAATCCTTAAATTCTTATTGTTTCGTGTATTAAAAAACATTTGATTGACAGAAAAACTGATCGTGTGATGTAGGGTATAATTGCGGCAAGCTAAAAACAGCCATTAGCGATTTGTTTTGTATAACTTGTAAACTTTTTAGGTCTCGTTTCTTTTAAATCCATATACAAGCGTAAGATAATTAAGATGACTTTGTATAAGAGCTTGAAAAATCAAATATTTTGTTTTTCATCAAGTTTATATCGTAGTTTGAATAAAACGCCAAGTGCAGGAGATATTTTGGATCGAACATATTTAATGTGATGTTGCCAGGTTAAATTGCTTTGCAAGATAATTCCCAAATACTTTATAGAATATTCTTCGGCAATTTGTTTTCCATCTATAAATAATGGATGTTCTCCAGAAAATCGACTTGGTTGAGGTCTAAAACGTACGAGTTTTGTTTTATTATGATTTAGCACTAATTTATTAATTCTCGCAAATTCTGCAATTAGTGATGCATCTCTTTCTCCAAATATTTCAAAAACTAAACTTTCCTTATAAGGATAAAGTAGGCATAAGTCATCAGCGTACATTACAATTTTTCCATGCAGTCCCAAGTTATTGATATCATTAACATAAATATTAAACAATAAAGGGCCTAGCACACTCCCTTGAGGAATTCCATGTCTAATAGCAGCCATTGAGCGTATGCTTTTGTTTATTTCCACATATTGCCTGCGATTTTCTAAATAACTTCTAAAAAAATTGAGTTCACTTTCTTTTACACCATAAAACTTTAATTTTTCAGCCAGAATTGAATGATTAACTAGATCGAAAGCTTTAGAATAATCATAAAAAATAGCATCAACTCCAGTGAAACCTCTATCCAAACCATTACAAATATAATTGACAACATTCACCACCGCTTCATCTGTACCGCACCCCTTTCGAAAACCATATCGATTGGGATATATTAAATCTGCATTGTACAAATATGTTGATAATTGATTATGTAAGATTTTTTCAAAAATTTTATCAACGACAGATAAGACCGCAATAGGTCGAAACTGATCTAGTGTATACTTCTTTAGGAATCGGAATAATTTTGTGAGTTTTAAGTTTGTCGGGATATATTGAATGATGAATACATGAATTAAAAATCTTTGTTAATAAAGGTGTTACAAACTCTTTACATTCAGTCATACACTTTGACGTTATTCCATCACTCCCTGGACTTTAATTGATATCCAAATGCGGTAGCAAGTCATAAACTTGATTTTCATTAATATGGCAAAAAACAAATTGATTGCGGGTATAGTTTAAAGATCGAAACATATTACAATGATCGGAAGAGTTATATGCGATTCCGTTATTTAAACTTTCCACAGATTGTCATAGTCATTTGCAATTATTTGGTTCTCATAATTTTTCACAATAATGCCAGATCTAGAACTTCTTCCAAGCGTTTTGTTTATGAACTGCCAACATTTCCGTGGATTATCACAGATATTATATAAATTGTCTTGATAATAATTTATCATACTCTTTTTTAATAATAGTTTTAATATTTTGCTGATTCTCTTAATACTTTCATTTAAATCGATTGTATATTTCTCTTTTCTTCCTTTTCTTAACAGTTTCTTTTTGTATTCCATAAGAGATTGTAAATTGGCATTAACCCATAATGTTAGTTCAAGTTTTAAAATTTTGTTTTTGCTAGTTGCAACTGTTGAATTGTTAACAGCATTTGTTATAGACTCTATTAAGTACGTAGTGTCAACATCGGGATCATTAGTAAAACTTGAAACTGTTAGTTTGCGACTTAGATTTCTTTTAACTTGTTCATATTTACAATGATAACGAATAACCTCCATGGAATCTGTTATATTAGTTACAAAATCAATAACTATATTTATTAAGTTATGGTCAGATAGTGTCCATTCCACGGAATTAACTTTAAGTTCCATTTCAATATTACAAAAAACATTATCTATTGAAATTCCACTCCTAGGTCGAGTAATAAGAGTATGGCAGTTTCTAAAATCATAGCATCGAAAAAGATCATTTAGATCATGCGTTTGAGGATTGTCCATTAAATCAATATTAGTGTCACCAACAAATATACAAGGATTTGGAGCTAGCCTTGTAAGACAATTTTCAATATATGCAAAGAATTTCTCCGTTTTAAATTTTTGAGATCTATAAAAGGATAACAACTTTATAGATTTATTAGTTTCATTTGAACTCACTATACAGCATACATAGCAAAAATGGGAGAAGGAAGAAAACTCCCAATTTTTATTCATAATTGGGCAATAAATTTTTTTTTCCATACAGTATAATATTCATCCTTATTCCAGTTGTCGTTGTCGTAATCGATCAAGTCGTTTTTTGTAAGAGATTAAAGTAACACACAACCAGTGTTCTTTAATCTCTTATAAAAAACGATTTGATCGATTAAGACAACGACAACCGGAATAAGGCTGATTAATTTAACAGCCTTTTAACAGATAAATATTAAGACTACTTAATTACCATTGATATTGTAACATTTTTTGATTACCTTGTAAAAAAATCAAAGTGTGTTACGTCCGTTTGCATTTTAAGTGACGGCATGTTTTTGTCTTTTAGGATGTTCTTGAAGAAGGCCTACGCAACACTCCTTTACGACCGTGGAAAGTTATTGTTCCTCAACTTTTTAGTAGGCTGAATCATCATGAGCCATACGTGCGACAAAGTCTAGCAGAATTATTGTGCCGCTTGGCCGTCAACCAGCCACAACTGATAATATTCCCAGCAGTGGTCGGAGCCCAACAAGAACTTAAATATCGAAATAATGCCGATACTCAAGTACAACTAACCAACTGTTTTGGAACTCTTCTAAACTCTCTAGCCGAACAAGCACCAGAAACTGTACTACAAGTTCAACTCTTGGTAAAGGAACTTAGGCGTATTACATTATTGTGGGATGAATATTGGATACACAGTTTATCACAATTATATGCAGAATACTCCCCGCTTTACACTGCACTCGATGCTGAGGCAAAAAAATGCAGTAATCCTGAACTAATGCAGGCTAAATATGAAGTATTTAGAGAACATTTATTGACAGATTTTAAACAAATCTACGCCATAACTAAAAAAGAACCAGAAACAAATTATGAACATAGTTTTCAAGAACGCTTTGGCTCCTATATTGAAACAGTTTTAAAGGAATTGGAGAAAAAAAGCGAAGAAACTAAACCTTCGGAATATTGGCAAAAGATAAAACAACTTTATAATTTATTCCAACAGAGACCTTTAAGAGGAAACACCTCAGTGTTGCGGATATCAGAAATTAGTCCTGCTTTGGCTAATATGCACAATACATCTATAGCAATGCCTGGTGTGGACACATATGAACAACCCGCAGTTTACATAAAGTCTGTAGATTTTACAGCTTTTATATTTGTGTCTACCAAAACTAAACCTAAAAAGCTTTCCTTCTACGGCAGTAATGGTCAGCGTTATACATATTTGTTTAAGGGTCATGAAGACTTACATCTGGACGAACGTATTATGCAATTTTTAGCCATTTCTAATTCTATGATGGCTCGTTCTTATGGCTCAAAGGCAAAAACGGATTGTTTTAAGGCTAATCATTATTCAGTTATACCTTTGGGCTCGCGTTGCGGTCTTATCCGATGGGTTGACAATTGTTTCCCCCTTTTCGCCATATACAAAAAGTGGCAACAACGTGATGCTTTACTTAAACAACAACAGAAAGAGCGCCAGACGACAGCTAAAGGGCAAGAACAAATACAACAAAATTCCGCAGTGGCCAATGCTACAAGGCCCTCAGAACTTTTTTACAATAAATTAACACCACTTTTGGCTGAATGCAATCTTAAAGTCACCGATCCTCGACGTCAATGGCCCATGAGTATTTTAAAACGAGTCTTAAAAGAACTTTCCAATGAAACACCCAAAGATTTGTTATCCAAAGAAATTTGGTGTTATTCTGCTAATGCTGTTGAATGGCGTAAATCAGTGCGTCGCTATTCCATATCTTTAGCGGTCATGTCTATTATTGGTTACGTTATTGGTTTGGGAGACCGTCATTTGGATAATGTGCTTATAAAGTTAGCTACAGGAGAAATACTTCACATCGATTATAGTGTTTGCTTTGAAAAGGGTAAAACTTTGCGTGTTCCGGAGAAAGTTCCATTCCGTATGACACAAAACTTAAAAGATGCTCTAGGATTAGTCGGAACAGAGGTAAGTAAAATTTTTTTTTTAATATTTTTATTTAAGAACTATTGTTAGGCCTAAAAGCTAAAATGTTTTTCGAATGAAAAAATGTTTATTCCTTTAAAATGTATAGTTTAAACACATATCGCTCATTTGCTGCAAGACCGGCATAACTCAAAAAAATCAATTTCGAGATAAACGCATTTAAAGTTTTTGATTTGCTCTAACTACTTAGAAAAAAAGAAGACACATTCTCTTCAAACTGGGAAAGTATAAAAGATATAAAGATGAATTTAATACACAATAAAAAGAAAAACAAAGCGAACAATTCTGCATCTCTAACTCCAAAATTTCATTTTTTGAGTTATGCCGGCCTTGCAGCAAATGAGCGATATGTATTCTAGAGGTCTGCAAGAATAAATAAAAAACAATTTCAACACACTCATTTGTTTTTTAACTACAATGTGTCGAGCACCCAATAATAACGAAAGAAATAAAAGAATTACCAAAGACAAAACAAATAAAAACTCATTCAATTCAGTCAAATTCCGAAATTTTGTTTTTATTTTAAATGAAAGTTGAACGGACGAGTAAGGCGCTCGTGTTCTATAAACACCACAATAATTTGAATGTAAAATTTCTGTACCTACACATTACGTTTGTATGTGCAAGCTTAACTCCCTGCAAATAAAATTGGACCATGATAAAATGGACTACTCCATGGGCTGGTCCGATGTAATGCAAGCATGGACCATGTCATTATTAAAAAGTGTTTGTAGTGAGACGACATGTCTTCGTTTTTTAACGACATGCTTTCGTTTTTAAACGACTTCAAAACTAATCCTCTTGAGTATACCATGTAGTAGTTTTAAAACTACTCCTTAGTGGTCCAAAGGTGGGTTATATGGTCCTCTCCTAGGACATCGTAATGTTAAATAGACCAGGTTTTTTCCATACGTTTGGGTTACTTTTGGACTAGTCCTGGTCCCTTGTGGACTACTCTTTACACGCGTGTTTGGACTGGTCCTATTATTTGCAGGGCTCTTACAAATAAAAGAAGCCACAAGCTTACACACATATTATGTCAATGTATTCAAATAAATGTATGCACGTTCAATAATTCAAAAATTATTCGAATATTTATTGTAAACTTGCTCTCTCTCTAACGGGTAATTCCAATCTTTTGTTATTTATGAATGACTCTCAAATTCATTTACAGCAAACAAGTTTTATATTCAATTTATTCTCTCTTATTTTTGTATATGGTTTACTCTTTTATTATATTTTTGAATGTTTAATATTTGAGTAAATGTTGTGCACTTTGAATAAAGGCAAACAAGTGAATTATTCAAAGCAGACCTCTAATGTATACTCAAAAATAATACATGCCTTAAGCTTCGTTCACAATAGGCAGCAAAATTTTCAATAGAGCAACAATTTTTTTCGTGACCACACACATTTTAAATAAAGAAACTGTTTGCAAATTTTGCCCAGAACAAAAGTACGTATTAATTATTATTTGCTGGAACATTTTGTTAAAATTTTCATTCAAAACTAATTATTAATTAATAATTATTATAAACGTCATAAACAATTTCATACAAATTGTTGCCGAACTAAAATTTGAAAAATGAAAGGAAAAAATATGAAATACTTTGGGAAGAAATAAGATTGATGTTGCTCTGATTGTGAGCAAAGCTTTATATGTACGAAATCTCTTGTACATTCGATGCTTTTGTAGATACAGTACCAAAAAGTAGAAACAAAATATTCTTTCGTTAAATCTATGCTTTATTTTACGAAAGCAACTTTCGCAGCTACGTTTTTGTATTTTATATTTACAAAAGTTTACTCTGGCAGTAATACAACATGGGGAATTCCATAGTGACGGGTGAGGCCACGATACTCATATTTTTTGATATACATATGTAATTCAAAAATATAAAATTTATCATTTAAAATAAGGATGTGATTCCCAAGAGTGTTAAGCTTTAAAACTTTAAATAACAGGTATACAATAAAATAACATTATATCTGCTCATAATGGAAGGCTGTGACGGGCGTGACCTTACAAATCTTCGTTTTAAGTTATGAGTTTTAGGACAAATTCTGAAACATATCCGCAGATCACGCACAAAGACTTTAGCGCAGTTAATTTTCTGGAAAAAATAATTTTTTTTACAAAAAAAAACTTTTTCAAATTGTAACGGGTGTGACATCCTTGTGTGGCGGGTGTGACATCCCTGTGTGACGGGTGTGACCTAGTAAAAAAAACTCGAAAGGTTTAAAGAAAAAAATATTTTATTGAATTCATTAATGTAACAAACCTTACCATAAACTCATAAGAAAATAATATGAAAAATTTATTGGCTTTCCTTATTATTATTGACAGCAGAATATTTCAGGCGAATATTTTTTAAAGTAATATTCTTAAATTCAGATAAATATGTATGTGCAGCAAACATACACAGACGCTGCATCTGGAGAATGTTTCGCAATTTCTTTTTTCTACTAGGTTTTTGAAACAATCCCGCGGTATTTTCATAATACATTCTCTAGCTTTAATCGCTGCCTTTACAGTGCTCAGTAGCAAAAAATTCCAGGTCAGTTCTAGTTCAAAATCCTGCGGCGCATGACAGATGTTGAAAATATTGCACCTGTATGCACAACTTTCAAGTCAACCTTTATTTTGAGGTCGTTAATAATATACATTTTTAAGAAAACCCAAACACTGTTATTTCTTGTCCATCATATTTTTCTTATGGCGATTTCTTTTCTGAGAAATATGTTGCATAAATGGCACATGCTCTACACAAAAGAGATAGAGCATGTACCATTTATGCAACATATTTCTCAGAAAAGAAATCGCCATTAGTATCTCTTCTTTTCCTGCCCCTTTTCCTTTCTAACGCCAAATGCAGTTCATATTTTTCTTTATTTTCTTTAAGTTTCTTCCTTTGCAACCATTTTATATTTTTGGCATCCATTGAAAAAACATGAGTTATCCTATTAATTATGTACTTTGTTATTGTTGGAAAGTATCAAGCATTTATTGTGTAAAGTAACAATTTAATTAAACTTTTTCTACTTTTATTTTAACAGGTTTGACCAACAATTTTAATTTTCAAATTTATTTATAAAACTTTTATTATAAAACATACAAAGTAAAATCTTCAACAGGGATGTCAGCGCCTTGCACAATTGTGCAAATTAATTCACATGTACGCTTACGCTCTTTTATTTTGCGAGCGTAAAATATAATTGTTTACTGAGAAACACTCTCATTCAGCGGGAAATATCGCAAATATTGCAAGGCCTGTTTTGAGGCCTCTAAATATATTTATGTATATAAATAAATATACAATAACTGTATGTAGGTACATCTTTTTTTTTGTTTTATTATCTTTTTTATTTTATTTATTATCTATGTTTTTGTTTTGTTTTATTTCTGTTTTTGACATTGTACAATGATTTTAAAACAGGGATTTCCATTTCTTTGCACAATTGTGCAATTGTGGTTATTTTTTAAGATAGAATTTTAAAATTTTATAAAAATATATATGTAAAGTGAATCCTAATCAACAAAAATTTCAAATTTTCAAAATAATTGTTTTGCATTTAAGCTAACGATATGTGTTTTGTTCGTGAAAAAAATTCGTTGATGCCTGTAACAGGGTCACTTTTTCTTTCGTTAAAAAGACGTACCTAAATGCAGAAATTATTAAGAAAAGAAAAAGCCACAAGAATTTGTTGGTATTTTGTGATTGTAAAAATATTTTTGTTCCTGTACCAATCGCGTCGGTGGGTTTTTTTTTTTTGGAAAACTCTTTTCTTAAGTAGGTAAAAATATTTAAAAAACAAGTTAAAAAAGTCTTGTTTTGATACAATTTATGTGTAAACCTATACACATAAAAGCAAATGTGACAGCAGGTAAAATTTTTGGGTAAGAAGATGTGTTTTATTGATGTATTAATCATTCATTAACGCACAGAAAATTTGTAAGTTTTCTTAAAAACGTAAACGCCAATCACCACGACTTAAAAATGTTTACGGAAGTTCGTTGGCTTAGTCGGGGTGATTGTCTAAACAGGTTATTCGATCTTAGAAAAGAGGTGTTGCGTTTTTGGGAAACTAAAAATTTAGACGAATGTGAATTAATACAGTTGAATGATTATGAGTTCATTTTAGACCTTGCGTTTCTGGCGGATACAAGAGTATTTTAAATGAGCTAAATTTGGAACTACAAGGAAAGGGAAACAATTTAAGTGACATATATACGATTGTTTTTAATTTTAAAACCAAATTATTTTTATTAACAATTGAAATAAATAATGAAGATTTTTCCAACTTTCCTAAAACTTTGCTTATTTATGACAAGGAAAAATACCTTTTTTAAAACTTTCAAGATCGTTTTCAAGATTTTGAGGATATAAAACCACTATGTACTTAACATATTCCAAAATCCCTTTAAGTGCGACATTGCGAGTTATGAATTCAGCATCCAGTCGGAACTAATCATACTTAGGAGCGAAATTAATCCTCCAGACAGGGAAAATATTATTGAGTTCTGGAAAAATTTAGACGGGGCGCTATATCCTATATTAAAAAAAAAATTCCTTCAAATGTTTGTCGCTTTTCTCCTCAACATATCTTTGCGAACAAATATTTTCCGATTTGAAATACATTTGCTCAAAACAACGCAATAAATTAACATCCGCAAACCTAAAAAATGTTTGGTATTACGAAACTGCAATATAAATTTAGAAGATATTATTGGTAAATAAAAGTATTTATTATAGGCTAGTAAAATCTTCTCTTTTTATAATGGTGGTAAATAATTACAGAATATTTTTAAACTTAATATTTGCATTAGTATGAGCAAATGAATTTTCATTGTTAGAATTCGCAAAGATATGTTGAGCAAAAAACGAAAAATATTGGAAAGAATTGTATTAGGTTGTAAAAAGACTTCAAAGATTGTGAACTGCGCAATTTTTCCAAAAAATAAGCAAAGTTTCTGAGGTTCCAAATTAAATTTATTTAAATAATAACTGATTGTGTCTGTCCATAACTCAACATTTTTCGATAATTGTATTATTATTTATTGCTTTTAAGTCTTCATAGCAATAAATGTAAGTTAACTTTAAATGGTCTGATGAAAAATGAATGGAAAGCATGAACTATATTTCCTCGCATAATGCTGGCCCTGGTGTTTGCATCGCCCTTTCATGAAAATGTTTTGTAAGTTTTAATACCTTACCTGATTCCCAACAATTTAATCGAAAGGTCTTTAATAAGGCCTCGCAATAGGCCTCGCAACCGCATATTTCGCCCGCTGGGCATGTAAGAGATAAGAGTAATCTCACCAACACAATCATAATTGACATCACTGATCTTCAACCAAAATTAAGCAAGAGTATAATATTTCCAGAGATAACGGTTTTTAATAATTCTCAGAAAGGGATTAAAAAAAACACAAAATAAACGAAGAACACGTGACGTTGGCAATGATATTTGAAAGATATTTGAAGTTTATTTCTCGTGGAGAACCTATTATAACATTTCTATAAATGTTTGTGTTGGAAAGAGAAAAAATTTAAAACAAATTTATGTTTGTTCGAAAAGAAAAACTTTACTCTCAAAAATAAGTAGCGGCTCTCACCCTTTGTATTAAGTGTACAACTCTGCTTTACTTAATACGATTTTATACAACAAAGCGTGAGTGTCTTTTTCGTTAGTATTGTAAATTAATGAAGTTGCCGAGTGAGGGAGAAGACAGATATATACTACGTTTATGCGTAGCCTATTCGCGAATAAAAATTATTTGCGATTAACTAACTTACTGTTTATATGTCTATTTCTTAATGAAAATTCTTATTTCTAAGCGATACCAGATGGAAAATTTATTCATTTAGTAGCACTGAATGTATATAAACTTTTTATTTTTTAAATGAAAAAGATCAACAATTATTGTGTATTTTTAACTTTATTTGCTCATTTTTTATTTAATTTTACTTTTGTTGTCATATGAATGTGCCACATCGAAATAAAAACGTAAAACGGTTAAAAGTATGGCAATGCTTAAAATCTTATTTGCAAATAGTGTCGTTAATCAGGAATTGTTTTCATGAGTTAGCTATTCGCAAATAAAAATTTAATTCACTGTTTATGCGGCAATATTCTCTACTTGCAATATTTTTATTTGCGAATAAGTGGTGCGTATAAACGTAGTAATAGTTTCTTCAACTGTTTTATTTTGGGTTATTTAACAAACGTGTTTAATACGGCTTTTTGTTGGATTTTCAACCACAGCGTATTAAATTTTAGTCTAATATATTTTGTTGCTGCAGTGTTGTAAATCTTAGTATTTTAACTAAATTAATAAGATTCACAAGGTCTACAAGGAACTTTACTATCAAGGGTGAAAACGGCTAGAGAAAAAAAACTCAAAGTAAATTTACACACAAATTATTAACATGGAACTATTGGTTTGACCTTCCGATCATCTGAAAAAAATGGTGTTAGGTATGGGTTATATAAATTTTGAACACCTGTTTCACGCAATTTTTATGTTTTCTGAGATAATAAGCATTAACTTTGCAATAGTGCTGGGAAACTATCGATAGTCGTAAACTATCGAAAATATCGATAGGAAAAATATCAATATCGATATTATTATCATTTAAAATACAGCTATGAAGACATGTTACAGAAGCTATACACACACAGTTTTTTGCCGCAAGTTTTTACTTGCTTTTATTAATTCGCAGAATTACAGCAATGAATACAAACAACAAGAATGGCAGGTGGTATGGATTGCTTAGCTGTGCTTTTTTACTACTAACCTAAGGCCTTTATGCCGAAATTTTTATATGTTTACATCGGGACTGAAATGTCAGATAGTTTTATGATGTTGTAAAAAAAAATCCAATAAAAATGCAATTGCAGTTGCGAGCATAAGATAAAACAATGAACGACCATTAGAGGAAAAGTCAGCTAGATTGATAACCTTTTGTGTTGAGAATCAAATCCAATTTAGTACATTATCTAAAGTTGCAATTAAATATCTTATAGTCCCCGTTACTTTGGTTTAGCATCACAATTTTTAAAAACTGTCATCTAAAAAAACGTGCGTACGTCTCTAATGTTCAATAAAGTGATAAAAACAATGAACTGTAGCCTGATAAAACATTCAGTCGATAGTAATATCGATAGTGAAATCTGAACTATCGATAAATATCGATAGTATCCCAGCACTACTTAGCAACTCTTTTAAAGTTTATTAAAAATTGTTTTGCTCTACACGCCACTGTTTTCCGAATGCAGAAAATTCCTCATACAAAATAAATTTCACTCTTGCTTTGCTTCGTTGCCGTAAGAAAGGAATCAAAACTAAACGACCACAAACAAATAAATAAATATTTTCTTACTTCGCATCATTGCCATATGAAAAAAGTAGTTAAAGCAAAATATAATGTGAACAACTCAATACATAGCAGTAAGTATACGTATGCAGCACAAAAAGCTCCTTTTTAAAAATACATTTAAAAAAGTAGCGTATGCGGCACAAACATGAAATTCCAAAAAATTTAAATTTTTTTTACAAAACATATGCCGGAAGCAGTGGTGAATATCGGGTATATTTTCAGAAAACTTCATGTAAACCTTCATTGTAACTTTTTTCAGTATATAACGATATATAATAACGAGCTGACGATGTGTAATTACTAAAGTATCAACTCGATAAATCGAGGAATGTGTTCGCCATTATTTGATCAAATAATTGAAATATCAAATTTCGATTAACTCGAACAAATAATGCCAATTAGTTGATTTTAATGAATTTTTTAGAAATTTCTACTTTATAAATGTCAAAATATTTTTTTATTAAAAACCTATTTATAACTAGCTATTATAAATAGGGGCTGGACAAAAGGGATAAATATTTCATAATATGTATTTTTATTAGTAAAACTTTAAATTAAAACCCGATTTATTTTTCTCCAAAATTTATAATTCCACAAATTTTACTCAAAAGTGTCACATTAGAATATATTATAGACCAAAAAACCATTTCAGAAAAAAACTGAATTGTAAAGCTTTTGTGAAACGGTAACAAAATTCTATGGTGAATTAAAATTATCAAGAATTTCAATGCTAATGTCAAAATGTATACTAGCCCCAGAACTAGTGAAATTTTATTCAATTCAACAGTGTCAAAATTTTACTTCCATGAATATTTTGCCAGCGTTTCACACACACCCTTTAAAAGTATTTATTTACGTCATAATCATCATTAAATTTATTAAATTAATTAATTTGCATCTTCATCGTCCCCATTTTTATTTTTATAGTGGGAAAGAATAAGTAACTCCAATGCACGCTGTGACATTTGTCTTATTTTCATTTTACAACTATCTATTCTTCATGCTTGAAATTAAATGACCAGAACATTTCTTATTAAACACGTCGTCTATTGTTTCCTGAGATTCTTGAGTTAGTTTATCAATATACAATGGATGAAAGCGATATAATTTCTGGCCAATGAATAGTGGAGTAGGACGCATATATGAACATAATCGCATGGATACTTTTTAACAAATAGCCTGACAGTGTCATAAGCTTAATTTGAAAATTTTTTAATATTGACCTCAATAACACTAGAAACAACTATTAATATTGCGAGTATATTTTTATACCCTCCGCCACAATTAGTTGTGAAGAGGGTATATTAAGTTTGTCATTCCGTGTGAAACTTTTTTATTATTCATCTCAGACCCCATAAAGTATATATATTCTGGGTCCTTGAGTAATTCTAAGTCGATTTAGCCGTGTCCGTCTGTCTGTCCGTCTATCCGTCTGTTGAAAACACGCTCACTTTCGAACAACTCAAAAGAAATGAACAAACTTGGTGCCAAATTGCTTGTAGTTATCCTAAGCAATTTGGGATTGAAATCCAGCAAAATCGGTTCAGTAGGACCAGAGCTATGAATCAAAATATGGAACCACCACCTAAAAAAATTGATAATTTTGTTACAAAAAATAACATAAATGCTGGAACAAGGCACGGAATGAGATAAGATTTTGCAAAAATTTGTTTTATTTGACTGGAAATCACGCTGTTAAATTTCGTGAAGATCCGTCCATAATTTACCCTAAGCCCCATATAAACACTACTCCCGGAAAACGGTTTAGTACGCCTAAAACCGTAAAAAATAGTGCAATCATAACAAATTTTGGCTCGTCACAGTTTTATTTGATTGGAAATCACGCTGTTAAATTTCGTGAAGATCCGTCCATAATTTACCCTAAGCCCCATATAAACACTACTCCCGGAAAACGGTTTAGTACGCCTTAAACCGTAAAAAATAATGCAATCATATCAAATTTTTGCTTGTCACAGTTTTATAGGACTGTAAATGATACTGTGAAATTTCGTGAAGATCGGTACATAATTTACCCTAGGTCCCATAGAAACCCTACTCCCGAAAAACAGTTTAGTACACCTAAAACCATAATAAATAATGCTATCATAACAGAAATTGGTACGTCACAGTTTTAAAGGACTAGAAATGACGCTGTGAAATTTTGTGATGATCGGTCCATAATTTACCCTAGGCCCCATATAAACCCTACTACCGGAAAACAGTTTAGTCGCCAAAAACCAAATCGTCACAGTTTAAGAAAATAATAACATCATACAGATATTACTCCTTAAACATTCGAACTGTCGGTGGAGGGTATCAAAGATTCGGCACAGCCGAATATAGCACTCTAACTTGTTTTCTATCAACTTTAAATCAATATTTATAATTACTGCAGATACTTCAGCATTCTTAAAAAACGCCTTGAGTTTCCAAAGCCTGGTTTTTGTTTGTCAACAAACAATCCAAGTTTCTCTCTTAATTCCCTTTAAGTGCGATTTTGTCAGCAATTGTTTTTTTTTCATCACTACATCTAGTTTGCCATTTTCTAATCAGAAGACTATATAAAAAGTTTATAAACATTAAAAAAAATCTTATCCAGCCATGAAAGACAGGTAAACTAAACTCCATGGTATGCAGATAAACCTAAATCAATGGTATCTACATTTACATCTTTTAAAATAATTTTATCAATATTGTTGTTGTTGTAGCAGCGAGACCTGAAGAACAGGTGTTGCTGAGTTGAAAATCCTTGGTCGGTGTTAGTTGAACTCCGAGTCGTTCCGGTGCGTACAACCGATTGTTGTGGAACTCTTTGCATGTTGCGCCACATATATAGCACGTTGGTGTGGACTTTGTGGCTGTTATAACGTTACAGACTTAACCGTCCGTCATCACTAGAATTAGTTCGTAACACTACAATTAGTTCTTTTTTTTTTTTTTTTTTTTTTGTCTCTTTTTGTTGACATTTATTTGTACAACTGGAAGGACAAATGTCAACATATAACAATTGTGATTTTAATTAAATTGATGGTTTTTAATTGAAATTTTTGATATTTTAAATTAGGCTTAAGTTCATCAATTTAATTTTCATTAAATTATTTAAACAAAGGAAAAAAATTTTAAAACTTGAAATTAATTCAATTTTTTTTAATAATTATTCTGGACTTAACGACGGCTTGAACCCAAGTCAGGTCTACATGTTTCGAGAAAGACCACATTCCCACCATCAAAATTCTTTTTATTATTAATGACCTTATAAAGGAAATAAATCCCTTTTACGAATCCCATCCAGAGCATCAAATGCAATCATGGCTGATTTGAAATCACGTAGTTTTCAGAACAGGCCTGTTAATAATATTCAATTTAGAATTCTTTGAAGTTAAGCAAAAAGGTCTTAAGTCTAAAACTACAGTTTTTCTTAATTTGAAATGGAAAATAATTTTATTGACTTATTGACTTAAGAGCGATTATAAGCAGTTGTGCTAGACTTAAGCTTTGGTTACCAAACGAAAGAGAAAAAAAATTAAGTTAAAGAATTTTTTCCAGAATAATCAAAATACCTATAATATAAGGCCCGTTTTCACGACTTATCGAAAGCTTAAGGTAGGATTTAATCGGCCGTATATTTTATCTTAAGTGGCGATAAGCTTACCTTGTAGGTTAAAGTAAAGTTTTAATAATGGAACACTTTTCATACGGTCGACAAAATTCTACCTTTAGCTATCGGTGAGTTGTGAAAATGGGGTAAGAATACCATCCCCCATATTCATAAACACATTTCTTGATTTAAAAAAGGTTTATTGAACAAATTTTCATAGAATATTCGTTTCATAACCCTAAGTCTATACGAGCAATTTGTATTTGTTAACATAAGCAATAACGTCGGCAAAATGACGTCACAGAAATGTTCTATGTTTAACATTTTTTTCAGAGTGGAGTAAACGTATGTCTAAATACAAAACATAATTTTGTATGTAAATAAATACTTACAATTTCTTTGGCAACCAATTTATTTTAAATTATTTTTTTATTATTAATTTGTAAATTTTGTATTTAAATTTTATGTTTTAAGGTTAAAATTTTTCCTTTTTTGTAACTGACAATTGATTTTGACAGATTGTGTTTAAAGATAATTGCTCAGCAATATATTATAACATTTGTTGCTGAAAATGTGTTCAAATACATATTTATGCAGTCCACACGTTAATATATCTAGTGTTGGCAATAGAATTTGATAGTTGCTACGGCAATATTTGCCAAACAAATTGCTCGTCTAGACTTAGGGTATGAATATTGGGGTAAATTTTTAACTAAATATACGAAAATACAAAAATCTTTGTGGCAATTTACAAAAAATATTTCGTAAAATACACAAATTTAATTCGTAAATTTTAAAAAGTTTTTTTGTTTTACTAAAGAATTTCGCAATTTTGTACATTATACGCAAGAAAATTACAAACCATTTCGTACAATGAACGACAGTTTTCGTACTTATAAGGCATGGATTTTTTTTTTAACGTACATAAAACATTATAATCTACATATGTGTATGTATATATAAATCGGCTAAGGCAAAACAGTTAAGAACACTTTCCTCCTCCGTATGTCAACCGATTTGAACAAAATATACACCATTTGAAAGATATTTACTTACAGAAGTGCACAATACATATATATTTTATTAAAATCTGTTCAATAATTTCAGAGTTATAAGCGTTCAAATTTACTACTAACACAAACACAAAAAATTTGTTTTTTTTTTTTCAATTATTAAATAATAATAAAAAAATTAGGGTTGTCGATTATTCGACATTTTTTAGAAACCGGTTTTAGAATATTTCAACTATATACTTTTTGTTTTTCCTTTGGTATGTTTTGAATTTTTGTTAATATTCGACCTATAAAGATAAAATTAAAAATGCATGGGGGAATAAGGACATGTAAGGGGAGCTTTTTGGTACTTTTTCGTTCAACATCTGGTACATTGATTAATTTTCGTTAATATTAGACATAGAAAAATAAAATTAAACATCCAATGTCCTGAGTGACAATAGTTTAAGGAGATTTTTTTAATACTTTTTGTTTTATCAATTCTGATTATATTGAAATTATAAAATGAAATTAACTCACGTGGAAGTTAAAATATGAACCGGAGGTTGGTCCCTCGCCAAATCGATCCACTAAGACGGAAAAAATGCTCGAAACATGTAAATATATATACACAATGTATGGTCGAATTTTGACCATTGGTTAATACTAGTTTATTTAATTTTGTTTATGTATAAGAATTTAATGCTATTTGTTCAAACATCAAAAAATCTGTATTCTTTTGCAAACACATTATTAATGCAACGATAAACAATTCGATGTTGTCCGCATCGAAACTGTGTAAATTTTAGGTAATATTTCGGTTTTGTTTTGCAATTTACTGGCATTAATTACACACCCTTCAACATCAGCCGCACTTATCGTGCACTCTTCAACATTATGATTAATAGGTAAATGAGCACTTGATATAGAACATCTCTTGTTTGATTTTGGCGAATCATTGCCGGAACAACGTTTCTGTGACATAGGTGAATTATTGCTAAACTCTGGCGATGTCTGATAACAATTAGGAGATTTACAATGTAAAAGTCGTAGAAAAGCTTTACGAAAATTTGAATTTTTCCAAGCATATATAACCGGATTAAGGGCGGAATTGGTCATGGCCAATGAAAATGTCGCTTTATATAATGAAGGTGTAATATTATGGATTTTAAAGATCTGAGCGCAGGCCACTATAAAATAAGGTAGCCAGCATATGGAGAAGCAACCCATAATAAATACAACAATCTAAAAAAAATAATTTGTTTTAATTTGATATTTTTTAAATTAAAAAACAAAGGAAAATACCAACCTGAACAGATCTCCAATCCGGTTGTAGATAATTTGATGTTCTCTTTCCTCTGGTTTTTTTTAGTTGTTTTGCTTGTTTTGAAGCCTCTTTCAATATGCGCCAATACATAAACAACATTAGCATCCATATAATTGTAAATCCTGGTGTTATAATACCTGTCATGTACCACGGAGGCAAAACTTCATCAAATTCACATTGAAAGGCGGTACTCCAATTGTTCCAAAACATGGGTACTGCTGCTATTGTTGCTCCAACTATCCAATTACATGTTATTATAATTATAGCCACACGACGTGTTATATATCTAAAAAGAATTCACAAAAGGAACATTCTTATTTAAAAAAAAATCTCAACTGGGACGAACGACGATCTTCGCATAATATGACGAGTTTCATCTTTTTTAACTAGCAATAAATTTTATTAAAATTACTTTGAAATTTATTTGTTTGTTAACATTTATCAAATCATAGGTTGACCATATTTCATCAAAAACATAAAAAATACTATTAATTGGGTATGACGTAGAATCCGAATCCACTTGAAAATGGATTACTTTAGCATTTTTGATGTTCTGCATTTCGATTTAGCGATCTCAAAATCAATTTTGGGTTTGTTTCACATTTTGCAATTTTTCGCGAATTTTAGCCATGTTCGCGATAAAAGCGATTTGTTCCTGCAAGTTTTCTAATTCTATACAGCTTTACCAATTTATAATAAATACATAGTAGACTTTTCTATCATGCCGCGAATTTTCGCCATTTTTGCAAATGGTTGTGAAGAGGGTATACTAAGTTTATCATTCCGTGTGAAACTTTTTTATAATTCATCTCAGACCCCATAAAGTACATATATAAGTATATTCTGGCATCAACTAAAATGTTTATGGATGAAGTTTCCTGATGATCTGGCCTAAGCAACCAGTGAAATGCGCATAGGAATAGCTTATCCCATCAACAATAAATTTCAAGTGTTTTTATCAAGAATAAAAACTGGGAATTAAGCACGAATAACAAAATCTTTTGAAATTAAAATTTTGTATTCCCAAAAATTGAAATTACTTTTTGATTATAAACGGGCAAGTGCACGGCCTAAAAAACACTTAATTGACAACATCTTTTGTAAGTTGTTGTTGTTTTTATTAACCTACTTACAACTACAATTAATGTTGAGAGAATTTCAACTAATTGTAGTGGGCAATGTAAGATGAGATAAACCCACTGTTTATTGTTGATGTGTTTTGTTAAAACTTTGATATTATTACAAGTAGAACTTTTGCTATAAGTCTTATACGTTTAACAGTTTTATTTGGTTTAATATCTTTAGTTTTTCTAAAATCTTTATGGATGAAGTTTCGTGATGATCTGGCCTAAGCAACCAGTGAAATGCGCATAGGAATAGCTTATCCCATCAACAATAAATTTCAAGTGTTTTTATCAAGAATAAAAACTGGGAATTAAGCACGAATAACAAAATTTTTTGAAATTAGTATGAGGAAATTTTACATTGTAATTTAAAAATTTAATTTGTTGATAAAATTAAATGTTTAAACATTTTGTGTTAATCCAATGAAATATCTAAAACAAATTTTTACTGTAAACTGCTGGAAAAATAATAATTTTAAAATTCCAAGTTAGAAATAAACTGGTCTAAGATACCTCTTTATAGAATCTTTTAAATCAGATTAAGGCATAGAAAAAATATTTTTAACACAAATCTTGGCCTTAACATAATAATAATACTGTAAGTATAAAAATTTTAAAATGTTCAAAAGTGGAGGTGAAAAGTAGATAATTTTAAATTCTGTCATCGAAATGTTATCATATTGTTCAATATATTTATTGCTATCGACGCAAATGGGAATTTTTTCCAATCAAATTTGAAATATCGTATTTTGGTAAATTTCAGATTGGATATTCGTATCTAGTATCTACCACCCAAATAAAAGCTCTATTCATCTGGTCGATCAATATTAAATTGTTTGTCAGGAAATACAACTGTTTTGTTTTACATATTTGCAAATTGGAGACGCTGAGCTTTACAACGGGCTGAAACCCTTGCACAAACTCTGTTTTCTTTGTGAATATTCGCCGCGGACATGCACGAGTTTTAAAAGGGTCTTGATATGGTTTGCCTTTTTGCGCCATGGCTTTTAATGTTGCTCAAATATCAGTTAACAAGTGTATTTCATCTCCTCCTTTATCTGTACTGTATTTAAAAATAAATTGTTTTTCATTTTGAAAAGCTGAAAGAGCGTTCTATTTTTTATTTAAAATAAAACTGTTTGATTTAACGTTTATTCGTACATGTTTTCCGGACTATTTTTTATATGTTTTTGACCTTTCTCTTTTTGAGAGAGAAATATTTTTAAGGAACAACTCTCTCTCAGCTTGAATTGGTATGTTTTTATATTTTGTCCAAACAAACTTGAACTGTGTTAAATTTTTAAATACAAAATTGGTGTTTGTAAAATTAATTGTGATTGAACATCTTTTTTCTCCCATTATTTACACATAATCTTTGAAACAAATTTAAAATATGCAGCTCTATAATAATATTAATATTTAATCCTTGCAAAACTAATAGATTTTGTGTACATATGGCAGCTTTGATTTTCCGGACAAATTTTCCGAAATGAGTGAAACGTGAATACGATAATAGTAATGTGACCGATAGGGACTCCGAAGAAATGTTTAGGGCCTATTTATGTACGGCGAGCTTCCCTGTTTGCGAAACAGTTAGCCCTTTTCGTTGCCCACATGGCCTTCATGGCCGGGTACCTAACACAAATTTAAATCATTGCGTTTTCCAAGATTGTTCAGAGATGAAAAACAGTCCATTATCAACCAAGAATTCACCTCCTAAGAAGATAGTGCTCTAAAAGCGGCCTGGCTATCCGACATTAAAATAATCTCAAGTCCTTTGCCCTCCTCCTCAAACTTTCCCCAGCGCATATGAGGATAGCGTAGATCTCCGCCAGGAGAAACGTAGGCTGTTTACGAATGGGCAAGCTTTGGAAACCTGGGCCCACAATGCCTGCAACAGTATTACCATTTGTCTATTTCGATCCGGCGGAGAACCAAACCTGGTCCGCGCGCCCCTGCCACCAGGATTGGTCCGCTAATTGGTCCCTATCAGTTATAAGGACATTAAAGTTTCTGTCCAGTACCAGACTAGGCAACATATGATCACCAACCAAAATAGATTTAACATCCCCAAGGATCCGCATATGACCCACACAGTAACCTGCCTTGTATTCAGAAATGCGGGGCATCCTGCTAGCACACCTGCAGGCCTCCTGTAGGGATATGGGAAAAGCTAAAGTGGGAAAGGGGTGCATTGCGCTCGTAATCGATGCACGCTCGCTCAAGCTTTGGCCTGTTCGGTCTTAGTTTACCAAGGTGGGCCGGCATAGGTCAATATTGGTCTAATTATTGCAACAAAAGTTCTGTATATCTTTCTAGCTTTCAGCCCCAATGTCTTCCCGAAGAGTCTTTGGCAGGCATATATTGCCCTTGTAGCCATTTTGGGATAACGTTAATTGTGTTTTCGTGAATGATCCCCAAAAATTTCACCTCGTTAGAGAAACTTAAAACTGTACCGTTCAAGGCCGGTTTCTTAAGTCTTAGAACTCTACGTCTAGTGAATATTGCCAGAGTAGTTTTCGCGGGGTTAATATTGAGCACTCTTTCCCTGCACCAACGAAGTGTCAAGTCCAGGGTCTGTTGCATCCCTTTCGAAATGGTTGCATCATCAAATCCAGGCACAGAAATAACTTGATCAGCATAGGCATAAGTTCGGTAGACCATCATTAAGGATCTCCAAAAGCTCATCAATGACCAAGATCCGTAAAAGAAGAGATAGGACGCCAGCTTGTGGACAGCATTTGGTTGCTTCGATGGTCCTCGTTGATCCACCATAGATCCACGTACACACAGCTATTTGCCTTGCGTCAGAGCCTCCTCAATCGTGCCCAAAAAGTGATGAATGGAAGTCAACGTGGACCTGACCGACTGATATTCATACTGGAAGCGATAAATGGGATTTTCTGATAGATTTTCATCACTTAATTAATCTATGAGTTTTTTCGTGATCTTTAGGAAAAACGAGCTGAGGCTTATTGGTCTGTAGGACTTAGGCAATTGTTCAGATTTGCCACCTGCCTTTGGTATAAACCCCACTTTAACCTCCCGCCATGGCACCGGCACTTGAAGGTAGCACGGAAGAATTCCATCTGGTCCGAGTTATTTGTAAGGGCTAAATTTGGATAGAGCCCATTTCCCTTGTTTTACATCAAAGACCCTGTCCGCCAACCTGATATTCCCCTTGGACGCCGTGGGCGACTATGTGGGCAATCTTGGCGATAAAATGGGCAGGGATCCTGGAAATTGCATCGCAAGTATGAGCTCACAGGTCTCCTTTGGAACTCAGTAAACGTGCCGTTTAGGCGTGCAAAGACCATTTGTGTGATCCTAGGGAAACGCCTTTTGCAGCCGTAGTGACTTAGGAAAGTTGTCAATTTTGCCGCAATTACTGCGCCTTAGTGATCGTTAGACTTCCTGAATGCAATAAGGAGTATTTATTGAGTTCAGCTTTATAAACGCACCATTATTACTAGTTAGTGTTAATCCAAGACATCCTGTCGAATGACGTTCCTAAAAGTAGGCTCATCGCCCCTGTTTGCTACAAATATAAAATAGCTTATTTGAACTCAAGAAAACACTCACCCCGTTTTTTTATGTCCGTGCTACCCGAAACCATATGGTGCGCATTTGCATCACAGCATAGAATCAAACTGAGGTTTGATATTATAAAATTTGTCGATTAGAATTGGAATATATGACCTACTTTTATAAAATACATAACAATTCCTTATTCATTTAAATAAATCATATTTAAATATGTAAATACAAACAAATTTTTTTCACAAGAATATAAATTCGATTATAATTTTCTCCAAATTAATAGTAAGAAAATAGCTCTTACAAGTCCAACATTTTGAATTCCCCTTATGGTTTACAATTTACAATATATGAATGTATGTATGTGTAATCGTCCAAAGTCGATAAAATTAAATTCTTTATTTAAGCGATTCACAGTGTATTATTTGAATGATTTAAATTAAATTTCAAATTATTTTCAAAATAATACAGGTCAAAAGTTTTAAGAATGTTTGTTTGTAAAAATTTTTTTTATTTCGACCTTTTAATTTTTAAATAAATTAAGTAAACTATCAGGCTTGAGGTCGGTTGTTTGTATCCATAAAATATATAAGAAATGTTAATTTGAATATAGATCAATGCTTAAAAAGCTTTTAAGAGCATATTGGACTATAATGCAGTTGTAAATACAAAACGCCTATTCAAATTAATCTTAACACATAATCAATTATACATGTTCTTTGCAAAAGGCCCTGCATCGTTCAGAATAATTTTATAACAATTTGCTCATTCTGAAGTGAAGTGCACATAAAAATACTCACCTTCTATAGTGTAGTGGATAAACAATTGCAATATAACGATCAATTGAAATCACTATCAAAGTCAAAATCGATACACAACAAGCGAATATAATCAAAAAGAATCTTATCAGACATAGTTCTTGCGCATGGCCCCAATTCGAGCCCAAATAAAACGCCAAATGATAGGGTAAGCTTAAACCGACAATAAAATCCGAAACGGCCAAAGAGCAAATAAACATATTCGAAATTAAACCACGTAAACGGCGGCATGTGCGCACTGCTATTATTGTCAGAGCATTTCCGCCCAAAATGCAAACGAACAAAACAACATTGATGACGGCCCATAAAATTGTACTCCAGCATAAATTATTAGTCTCAAATATTGAATCAATATTAATTAAGGTATTATTAACATCTGAGGAATTTGTTAATACAGTTGTGAATGGTGTGGTAATATTTATGTTGTTAATCTCCATAGCATATTGTTTGGATTTTAGTTTTTTAATTTCTTTGTTTTTATAGATTAACGTTTTTTTTACACTACAGATTAAGAAGGCATTTTGTAAAACCAGTAGTTAATTTCAATATATTTTTTAAGTTATTTATTAAAATATTTGTTTTGTTTGTTAGTTTTTAATAGGTATAAATTTTTTATTTGTTTTTTTTTTTTTTTTTATTTAAAGTCCACAACTGTTTTATTAGAAATAAAGCAACTTATCCGTTGTTAAACAGATTGAATATTGACTATTTTTTAAACTAACATATTTGAACGCTGCTGTTGTTTTTTTTTTATGATTATTATTAATATGTTCGATATGGTTGTATATTCGTACTGTGTTTTGTACATGTGTATTATTTATATTACTTTATGACTCTTTTGGTATGGGCGGTTTTTTGTTTTGTATTATGCTGCTTAAAATATAGAAAACTCACTGCCTTCCTTTACGATGGTTTTTCCTACTTTGTTTTTTATACCCTTCACCGAAGGTAAAAGGGTAAATACCTATAACTTTGTCATTCCGTTTGTAATTTCTACAATATTGATCTTAGACCCTATAAAGTATACTATTTATTCTGGATGAGAAGGAAAGTTCGCATCCGGTTGTCCGTCTATCCTTCTGTCTGTTGAAATGGGTATTCCGAAGCCCCCAGATATGATAGGGGCTTGGTTGGTATATATTTATGTCAGTATGCTTATTAATGACTAAAATGACTTAGATATGAGCAAAAAACCATGACTACCTCTAATTTTTTCCAAAAATCCCTTGTTGTTGTATTTTTATTCCTTTTTTCTGTATATCAGCAGCCATATTCCGTAATTTGCTAAAGCTAAATCTCTATCGCTAAAAATCTATAAAGTTGATTTAGAAATTTTGGCTACAAATGTAATTCAGTAACGTGCATTGCTAAATTTGGCAATGCAATACAAATTTAATTTGCCGCACTTTTCGATTTTTGTGTCATCGCTAAGAATTTAAAATTTTGTTTTCTCTAAGGAATTTTAGCGATCGAGGTTTAGCTTTATCTAAGCGAATTACATAATACGGCAGCTGAAGAACGGCAAGAGCCAAAATTAAAATTTTTTTTTTATATACCCACACTCATAAAATTATTACAGTAACTGATTGTGGGTTATTAAATTCGTTTTCCGTTCTGTTAAAATTTAATAAAAATATAGTTATTTTACGAATAATTTTATTTTTTAACATTTATGTTTGTTATTCAAAAAATAAACTACCAAAAAATAATGTTGTTCCGTATTTATTTTGTTATGTCATTTGATTTTTGTCGGTTAAAATATATTTTTTAAAAGTAAAAACGTATGTATACTTTGGTAAAAACTATTGAATTTTAAGGAATATGAAGTTCAATAAATAAAAAATTTTGAAATTAATGAAAAAATCATTTGTTTTAAATGAAATATAAATGATTCGTTTTTTAAATGAATTTTAATTTGTTTAAAATGAATTTTCGTTTGAATTTAACTACATAATATTTTGAGTGCATTTTCGAGAACAATACATCTTTCCGAGTCAAGTTTTGTCCCAAAAGTAAATGGTAATTTTTTTTTAAGACGTCGGTATAAAAATCTGTCAAATCGGTTAAAAAATGTTTAATATATGTATAACCAAAATACTTATATCCCAAAAATTCCTCTTTTTTATAATTCAGTTTATCTTTTAATATATTTAATAGCACGCAACATGTGCAAAAATTTAAATGCAATTAAGCGATTTATACTATATATGTATATAAATATACATATAAAGGTTGGAATCAAAAAAATTTTTACATAATTCCATTTAAATAACATGATTTTTGTACATATTATTAAAAAATCCCGTTAGGCTGGGATCACACTATGAAAGTTTTCTTTCAGAAAGTCCGAGTTTATTGGTGAGAGGGAAAGAGAACATGCATTTATTCTCACCCCTCTCACCAATAAACTCAGATTTTCTAAAAGAAAACTTTCATAGTGTGAACCCAGACTTAGCTGTTAATTTTCTTGTCTGTGAGCAATGTACAGTAAGTCTCATTTTTAGTTTAAATTTGTCAGTCATGGCATCAGCAGTAAAATTAGAACAAAACAGAAAAAAAATTTTGGAAATATTTTTACAAAATCCTACCCTTTCCTGTGCAAGTATAGGAAGATTATCGGGTACGTCCCGGCAACCTCAAGAAATGTTATAATGTGATTTCAGAAGAACCAGTCTAACGATAGAAAACCTGGATCTGGTCGACCTGCTGGATTTTTAGATTCAAAATTAGCGCAAAAGATTAAAAGAAATATGATTTCAAAACCTAATGCGTCTCTGAGGGATTTGGCCAAAAAGTATCATGTTTCTCATTCGTATGTGCAAAAAGTGAAAAAGAGATTTAAGCTGAGATCTTATGCTGTTATTAAAGTTCCTAACAGAAACGATACACAAAATACAAAAGCCAAAGGAAGAGCGCGAAAACTTCTTCGAACAGTACTGACCAATTTTAAAGGATGCATTATAATGGATGATGAAACCTACGTGAAAGCAGATTTTAAACAACTTCCAGGAAAACAATATTATACAGCATATGTTAAGGGAGGTGTAAAGAAGATATTTAAATTTAAAAAGGTGGACAAATATGCAAAAAAATATTTAGTTTGGCAAGGAATATGTAGTTGTGGTTATATGACAAAGCCGTTTGTTACTAAGGGTATATTAAATCAAGAACTGTATATAAAAGAATGCCTTCAGAAAAAACTTTTGCCCATGTATAGGCAGCACAATATCCCTCCTATATTTTGGCCCGATTTGGCTACCATACATTACTTTAATATAACAGTGGATTGGTATAAAAGTAAAAGTATATATTTTGTGCCGAAAACCTGTAACCCTCCCAATTGCCCTGAATTGCGCCCGATAGAAAAGTTTTGGGCAATTATCAAACAAATGCTGAGAAAAACATCCAAAACAGCTAACGACAGAAAAAAATTGTATGTAACATGGAATAATGCTGCAAAAAAAGTTGAAAGAGTAGGTGTTCAGAAACTGATGGCGGGTCTGAAGGCGAAAATTCGAAAATTCGCTTTATCCAAAAATTAATTGTAAAGATCTTTAATTTTTAATATCTTTGAAGTAAATAAAAAAATTTGTTGTATATAAAAATTTTTTGTTGTAATTGATTTCTAAGTTATAATGAAAATAAAATGTAAAATTTATATAATAAAAAAAAAATTATTTTTTTTTCCAGAAAAAAAAAATTATGTTTCTAAAACGACTGCGCATATAAGAAAAACGTTTTACCTTTCTTAAAGTAAATTTTATTGCGGAATTTCGATTTTTTTTTTAGTTTTTCAATAAACTTAAGCGTTTTTGAGTTACGCGAACATATGTTGTGCAACCTCCTTAATTTTCGAAATAACGGTATATCTCGAAAACCAAAGCCAACATAAAGAAAAAAGTTTTAACTTTCTTAAAATTAATTTTATTGCGGAATTTCGTTTTTTTTAGTTTTTCAATAAGCTAAAGCGTTTTTGAGTTGCGCGAACATATCACTGCGGAAGATCGTAACGAAGCCATATTTTTGATTTTCGGCTTTTCAACTAGTATAACTTTAAAGATCTGATAAAAAAAGATGTTTTTTTTTTATAATATGGGGAACTTTGGTCCCCACCCGGCACGGCTAGGCACCGCCGGATTGACCTGAAAAATTAGATCATGATTTCTTACACCAAACCTCATATTTTAAGCAGCGCAAACAATTAAATTTAAAAAAAAAATTGCGACCAGTCTAACATACATACATACATATCGTTAGCTAAAATGCAAAGGGACGTAACTAACATAAATATAATTTTACAGGAGAAGCAAAAAACTTTATTAAATGAAAACTATAAACATGTCAGAAAACATGCGTTAATGAGTTATCCACGGAATTCTTTCAACAGTTTTCAAAGGAAACCATTTCATTATATTTTGTTGAAAAAAAAAATTTGTAATTACGTAGTTTTTCATTTATAAAATAAACACACTTGTAGTTACGTCCCTTTGTTTTTTGTTAATAAAAACGCAATTTTTGATCGCAGAAGTGTAAAATTTTTTGAAGACATGTAGTTCAATGGCATTTATAATAATCAATCAAAAACACGATTTTGAATTTTTTGTTAGTTACGTCATTTTGCATTTTAGCTAACGATATATATAAACTTCTGTTCTTTCCTAACCATGGTGAAGGGTTACAAGATTCGGCTTACTTGTTATACCCTCCACCACAATTAGTTGTAAAGAAGGTATATTAAGTTTGTCATTCCGTGTGAAACTTTTTTATTATTCATCTCAGACCCCATAAAGTATATGGGCACTTCCACAGAAAAGCTCTCTTTTTGTCACGTCACGTCACCTAGCAATTATTCTTGTATTTTAGAACCACGTTGTTCAAATTTGTGCTCTATTTTGCTAAATGAAAACCTAGTTGCGCTCTCCACCCAAATGCAAAAAAGGAATTAATATTTTCATTATTCTTTGAGAAACAATTAAAAATGGTTGGTGACTGTACGTGACAAAAAGTAGAAATTTCTGTGGAAATACCAATATATATTCTGGGTCCTTGAGTAATTCTAAGTCGATTTAGCCATGTCCGTCTGTCCGTCTGTTGAAAACACGCTCACTTTCGAACAACTCAAAAGAAATGAACAAATGAACTTGGTGCCAAATTGCTTGCAGATATCCTAAGCAGCTTGGAATTGAAATCCAGCAAAATCGGTTCAGTAGGACCAGAGCTATGAATCAAAATGTGGAACCACCACCTAAAAAAATTGATAATTTTGTTACAAAAAATAACATAAATGCTGGAACAAGGCACGGAATGAGATAAGATTTTGCAAAAATTTGTTTTATTTGACTGGAAATCACGCTGTTAAATTTCGTGAAGATCCGTCCATAATTTACCCTAAGCCCCATATAAACACTACTCCCGGAAAACAGTTTAGTACGCCTAAAACCGTAAAAAATAACGCTAGCATTACAAAATTTGGTACGTCACAGTTTTTTAGGACTAGAAATAACACTGTGAAATTTCGTGATGATTGGTCCATAACTTACCTTAGGCCCCATATAAACCCTACTACCGGAAAACAGTTTTGTACGCCTAAAACCGTAAAAAATAATGCAATCATAACAAATTTTGGCTGGTCACAGTTTTATAGAACTATAAATGATACTGTGAAATTTCGTGAAGATCGGAACATAATTTACCCTAGGCCCCATAGAAACCCTACTCCCGGAAAACATATAGCACTCTAACTTGTTTTTTTTTTTTTTTTTTTTTTTGTTTTTTAATTTTGTTTGTTTTCCTTCTGCCGGTACTTTGGTCATGGAATACAAAAGATCACACAAAAAACACATACCTACTGAGCTGCATTTATTTTGATAAAATAAAACCATAATTAATAATGCTATCATAACAGAAATTGGTACGTCACAGTTTTAAAGGACTAGAAATGACGCTATGAAATTTCGTGATGATCGGTCCATAATTTACCCTAGGCCCCATATAAACCCTACCACCGGAAAACAGTTTAGTCGCCTAAAACCATAATTAATAACAAATCTTCACAGTTTAAGATAATAATAACATCATACAGATATTACTCCTTAAACATTCGAACTGTCGGTGGAGGGTATCAAAGATTCGGCACAGCCGAATATAGCACTCTAACTTGTTTTTTTTTTTTTTTGTTTTTTAATTTTGTTTGTTTTCCTTCTGCCGGTACTTTGGTCATGGAATACAAAAGATCATACAAAAAACACATACCTACTGAGCTGCATTTATTTTGATAAAATTCAATTTAATACAACAACATTAAAATTGTAACTTTGTTTGGGATATTTGACCAACTGTAAGTGCTAAAACTGATAGATAACAGCAACAAAAATCTTGAATAAAAATTGAAAAGAGTAACTGTATTTGTTAGAAATGTATGTATGTAAGTAGATACATACCAGCAATATAAATAACAAAAAGTAAATGGCAAAACAATAGCAACAAATTATTTATATTAGGTGCGTTCGAGAACTCAAAAGTTTTTAATATGTTTTACTAAACTTTACTGCATTTTACTTATACTATGTTCACACTTGGGTTCTTAAACGCGTTTAAGCAGCTCGAACGTGATTAAGCTCTAATCACTTCAAAATCGAGATGATTACCCATACATTGAAGTGATTTGTTAATCACTTCAAATTGACATGATTACAACTAAATCACTTCATAAACCACATAGAATCCACTGAACATACCTCAAATGTAGAATCGCCAACAACCGTGTACAACCGGCCAAGATTTCTGCTTAATGTTTTTATTTTTTTTTTTTTCTTTAATAATTCATACATTTTGACAATTACATCACTAAAATTATTAAAATAATCTTCTGATAACTTTATAAACGTGTTTTATCCATTTTTTATACTTTAAAGAAATTTAAATTTGTTTGTTGTTTTTTTGTGTGTGTGTTTGTGTGTGTGTTTTTTCTTAATCATCTGTCATCTTAATCATCTCAAATGTAATGTGAACGGCTTTGATTAGCTAAATCAACATTTTGCTTAAACGCGTTTAAAAACCCAAATGTGAACATAGCATTAATTGCATTTGCGTACATAAAATACAGATAATGAGAACACAAATTAAGAGCGTGAAGTTGTATGTGCATAAATATTTGTAACTTAAACAAAAAGAAAAAGTAGATAGGTAAATATTAGTTAATTAAACTTGCATTTGTGTGCCTATATGGCTCCTTACCAACTTTTAAACCTCCTATATATTTTTTTTCGTTGTTTGAATTTTTTTTTTTTTTTTTTTTTTTTTGGAGTTGTTAAAGTGTAAAGTATTTGGCTACTTAGTACTGCACTTGTTTTTTAAGTTATCAATAGCAAAAAAAAATGTATTCTTGCACTTTTAAAAAAATTTAACAGTACACAAATAAGCAAAATCAAATTAAATTAAAAAAAAAATAATTTGTTTGTAACTATTTTCCTAAAAAGTTCGTGTTATAAAAATACTTTAAGCAAGTACCGACAAGAAAATGAGTAAAGTAATCAAAAGTTTAAAAAGTTTTCAACAAATAAAATTAATGTATTATTTGCCATCAGCTGTTCCTTAAGTTTTACAAATTTTAAAAAACTTTGCGTTCGTGTAGTTGTTTGGGCAGCAGCTTTTTTGAGACTAACTTTTCATTTTACTCAGTAATTGCTAATTGACTGCATTTTACTATAAAAGTAATCGAACGCACCTATTAACAATCCTTAAAACATCACGAAACATGTGTACGGTTAAAACAAAACACTCATCTGCTGTCGTATTATCTTTGTGTTATGACACGGTGATACAAAAGTGAAGGAATTATAGGGGTTTCGATATAGCAATTCTGCTGCATTGAACTCCGTAGATTACGAAAATATATACATATGTATTTAAATTTGTTTCTCGATCACTTTGTATTTGTGAAATAATAAGGGTTCAGTTCAGACTTTTTTTACAAAAAAATTAAAAATTTTTACGTTACAAAAAGGAGACTTTTCACTGGAAATGCATATATATTTGAAAGAGATGTAAATTTAAGTGCTTTTTGTGAAAAATTACAACATTTTTTACGTTTATAAATTGGCAATGCTTTAAAACTGGTTAAAGTTTGAATTCTTACATTTTTTCATATTTGCACCAAAAAAAAAATAAAAAGTGTAGAATCGGGTTAAAACCACGTTATTATTTATTATACCTTGATAGTAACAGTTCTATGCAAAACCAAATAAGCGTTCCCATATTTAACCTTACATAAAGGAGAGCAAATATTAAATTCATTTAAAGCAACCGACTAACAACGTCAGATTTAACACATGTAATTTTCTAAGGATACAAATATTATTCCGAACTTGCATAATAAAGAATATTGGTGGCTAACTGAATAATTTTAGTTTTTACCCCTGGATGTTGAACCTATATACATAATCATGCAATTTATAAAAATATATCGTCATCTTAAAGACCTAATAACCTATCTCAAAATTGAGTTTTTTTTATTGATTTTTATTCCCTATATCATAGCAGAGCTGTAAATGAATCATTCATTTTTGATTTTAATTCATTAATGAATTAGCAAATTTTGAATTAATTCTTTTCACACAAATTAATGAATTGAATGAAATTTGAGTCAATTCAAATGAATTAGACAGAAATGAATTTCAATTCGTTTTCCAATTCAAATGAATTTGTAACATGAATTGCAATTTGTTTCTAATTCAAACGAATTTCTTAAAGTGAATTGCAATTCATTTTACAGATTCATTAAAATTGAATTGATTTTGAATTTAATTAAATGAATTAGAAAAATGAATTGCAATTCAAATGAATGAAATCAAAAATGAGTTGCAATCAATCGAATTCAAGAGCAGATCTAGGGGGAATTATTAAAATTGAGTATAAATTATTGCAGTTTGAAGTTTTTAATAGAAAAGTAAACAAATTTTCCATTTGTAGTAAAAGCAGTAAGAATTTCGAGTAAACGACCATAGCTTTGACAGCAAAAAATTTTGTTGAGATTCAAAATTGCTAAAATCTTTAAAATTCGATTGAATTTAAAAAAAATAAATTTTCCACAATACACAAATATGAGATTATTTAAACAAAAAATTATTGTTAAACCACTTTTAATAATATTTTACACTATTTAATAAAAATTTAAGTTTCTTTTAGCAAATAAACAAAATTTTTCCATTTTGATAGGATTTTCGCCTATACCTAATAATTTAATTCCTATTTTGCCGCTACCTGACAATTCCATTCCAATGCAAAATAAATTCAAATTTCAATCAATTCAGTTCAAATGAGTTGGAAATGAATTGCTAATTCGTTTTTCTAATTCAGTTTGAATTAATTCAAAATCAATTCAATTCAAATGAATCTGTAAAATGAATTGCAATTCACTATAAGAAATTCGTTTGAATTGGAAACGAATTGCAATTCATTTTACAAATTCATTTGAATTGGAAAACGAATTGTAATTCATTTCTATCTAATTCATTTGAATTGACTCAAAATTCATTCAATTCATTTAATTGTGTGAAAAGAATTAATTCAAAATTTGCTAATTCAATGCATGAATGATTCACGAATTAATTCAAAAATGAATGATTCATTTACAGCTCTGTATCATAGCGCATATGTGTGCAAAATTTTGAACATGTAAATTTACAAATGACAAAGTTTTTGTACCTAGAGGACCATTACGCACAAAAAAAAAGAGAAAAAACAAGTTAGAGTGCTATATTCGGCTGTGCCGAATCTTTGATACCCTCCACCGACAGTTCGAATGTTTTAAGAGTAGTATCTTTATGACGAAATCTATTATTAATTTATCTAAAAAAACATACATCTGCATTAAAATTGGTTGAGGTTTAGACATATATTAAATAATTGACTGACAATCAGAAAGTTTTATGACTTTTTTTTTTAGCAATTTTTACTAGCTTGAGAAAAAAATCATGACTCGTAACAGTTTAAGCCGAACTTGAATTATTTTCAAGAGTGGAATTTATATTGGAGCCAAGGTAAGCTATAAACCAATCATCCAAAAATTCTGCAGAGTGATTTCTGGTATTAAAAGACATACATTTCAAAACAGCGGAGAAATTAGTTTTAGCGTTTGCAGTGAATTTCAGAAGGCTGCTTTAAATGGATCTAAGGGTTATTATGGACCATATATTACAAAATTGCATAACATTTTTTCTGGCCATATGAAGCTAAGTTGGAAGAAAGTTTACCGCATTATCTATATTTGTTACGGTTTTAGGCGTATTTAATTATTTTATCAGAGTGGGCTTATATGAGGTCTATAGTAAATTATAGACCGATCTTCACGAAATTTTACAGACTTGTTTCTAGTCCTATAAAACTGTGATTTACTGAATTTTGTTATGATAACATTATTAATTATGATTTTAGGCGCACTAAACTGTTTGCCGGTAGTATGGTTTATATGGGGCCTAGGGTAAATTATGGACCGATCCTCACGAAATTTTTCTAGTCCAACAAAACTGTGAAATGCCAAAATTTGTAATGATAGCGTTATTAATTAGGGTTTAAGGCGTTCTATACTGTTTTCCGGGAGTAAGGCTTATATGGGGCCTAGGGTAAATTATGGACGGATCTTCGCGAAACTTTACAGCGTGATTTCCAGTCGAATGAAACGAATTTTTGCCAAATCTCATATCATTCCGTGCATTTTTCCACCATTTATGCTACTTTTTGTAAAAAAAATGATCAATTTTTTTTAGGTGGTGTTTCCACATTTTGATTCACAGCTCTGATCCTACCAAACCGATTTTGCTGGATTTCAATCCCAAACTGCTTAGGATAACTACAAGCAATTTGACACCAAGTTTTTTTATTTCTTTTGAGTTTTTCGAAAGTGAGCGTGTTTTCAACATACGGATATGGCTAAATCGACTTAGAATTACTCATGGACCCAGAATACATATACTTTATGGGGTCTGAGATGAATAATAAAAAAGTTTCACACGAAATGACTAACTCTTCACAACTAATTGTGGTGGAGGGTATAAAAATCATCAAAAATCACGATAAAAGTTTAATTTTGTTGCATAGTGTAATTTAAACAAACATTAAGTACTTTTTTTTACTTAAACCAGTAAAAGAAACTATAACTTTTATTATTAAATGCACTCAAAATATTATGTAGTTAAATTCAAACGAAAATTCATTTTAAACCAATTAAAATTCATTTAAAAAATTTATCATTTACATTACATTTAAAACAAAAGATTTTTTCATTAATTTCTAAATTTTTTATTTATTGAACATCATATTCCTTAAAATTAATAGTTTTTACTTTTAAAAAATTTATTTTAACCGACAAAATTCAAACTACATAACAAAATAAATACGGAAAACATTATTTTTTGGTAGTTTGTTTTTTGAATAACAAACATAAATGTACTATATTTTTATTCAATTTTAACAGTACGGAAAACAAATTTAATAACCCACAATCAGTTACTGTAATAATTTTATGAGTGTGTATATAATATTCATATGTATTTCATATTCATACTAATTAGTACTGCAGATAGGTTATTTGGTTTCAGATTTTTACATTTCTAATTTTATAACGTTTTTTCCCTTTCCTGTAAACTTTTGAAAACTGCAGATAGGTTATTTCGTCTTTAAGGTGACGATATGTATGTATTTAATATGTATGAAAAATTGGATTATTATTGTATTGTCATAATGTTCTAACATTTTACAATGGTGAAAAAATATTGTTGTTACTGTGTTAACAAAAAGTTTCTTAAATTAATAGAACTTTGTTTGCTATGTTTATTGTGGTGTCGTAATTAATCAGAACAGACCTGCGCTGAGCGGCTGAGCCGAGCGGCTATGATTTTGTAGCCGTCACCGTTAATGGTATAGTAGTATACTAGACATTCTTGCCAGCCCAGTGTTTTTGAAACCACTAAATGGTTAACCCTGTAACTGCTTTGCGTTTCTATTAAGCGATTAGGTACTGCTATTATGATTTATGGCTTTTTTTACATTGTGTATAAATCTTGTCTTTATATTTAATTTTAGTAATTTTTATAAATAAATCCGTAGTCATATTTGAGCATATTTACATTATGCAATTAACGCCGCAACTTTCGCAAGCAACTTTTTGTGTGTTAGCAAGAGGTGTAGGGAAGAAAACGGGGTTCAAAAAGTTGAAAAAATGCTTGAAAAAAAATGTAAATGTAAATGTGAAAAGAGTTTCGTAGTAACTACACTGAAAGAATTTTCTTCGCAATACTAACGAATTTTGACATTAATCCCATGAAAAATTGCATTATAAAAGAACCTATGCAGCGCTTCGTTGGATCAATGAAACCTGTTTCATTAAAAGGACTTAATGAAACATTACATTAGATCCATGAATATTATTCATTGGATGAATACTTTCAATAAAGTAAAAATTTTTTTTTTATATTTTTTTTTATATTTTTTTTAATTATTTTTTTTTCTTTTTTCTTATTTTATTTTACTTTATTTTATTTCTTATTTTTTTTTTTCTGTCTCTGGCGGGATTCGAACATGCAACCTCGGTGCTGATAGACTAGCTCACTACCAGCTAGTCTACCGGGGCAGTGTAGTTTTTGAATAAAAAAACTATGTTTTTTTCTCAATTAAGGGCGTAAATATGAGATTAAATTGTCCATAATAACAATAACAACGTTGATTGAAAGTGGATTGAAAGTTTTTGTTTCATTACTATAATGACATTTTTATTGTCATAATGAAAATTTAAATTTATGAAGGCAATTATTGAAATATGTTGCTTTTTTAAAAAAATTTTTTGATTTCATAAATTTAATGGCATACATGTAACATTAGATGTACGAAATTATTAAATCTTACATTTTTTAAATAACAATTAAACATTTTTTTAATGAAACTATAATTTTGTATTAAGTTGTGAATATAGTTATATTTGTTTATTGTTTTTTTGTGTTCCCAATTAAAATTTTTTGTTTTACTTGGACAAACTTAAGTTTTCATATATCCAATGAAAATTTTTAACGTAATTACGAAATCTAATGAAGCGATTTTAACGAAAATACTTCATCAAACCTATGAAATTCCATTAAGACAATGAAAATTTTCATTTACCCAAGGAAAACTTTTTTATGAAAATGATTCATTAAATATATGAAGCATTTTTCTTTCAGTGTACTTTAAAAGAAAATAGAAAAAAAAACTGGGTGTTAATTGCATAGTCTAAGGCCCGTTTTCACAACTTATCGATAGCTAAAAGTAGACTTTAACCGGCCTTAAAAAAAGTTTTCCATTATGAAAACTTTACTTTAACCTAAAGGGAGCGATAAAATAAATTAAGGTTCATCCTATCTGGTAGGTTAAATTAAGGTAGTAATAATGGAACACTTTTTATATGGCCGATAAAATTCGACCTTTAGCTATCGGTAAGTTGTGAAAACGGGCGTAAATGGGGTATTTGTGTGTGGTGTTATTTCATCCCATTTATTATTAGTAATTTCCATTGCATAGTCTACCGGAATACTTGGGAATAAAGATACTACGTCAAAATATACAAGTTTTTCGTCATCACATATTGCACTCTTACCTTATCTCTAAATTCTAAATTTTCTGTAAGCTTTTTTAAATATTCGCTAAAAACTTACATAGTTCATTATCCGAAGAGTTAATTGAGGAAGATAAAATTAAAGAAAGAAAACCCACTTTTATATCTTTGACTAATAAAGACTGTCCACCAGTGTTGTCACTTTTTGGGTAATTACCCGAATTTGGTATAATTTTTACTGTCGTGGGTAGAGCGTGGGTATTTTCTCTTAGGTGTTATTCAGGTGTTATTTAAATTCTTATTTCTTTTTAAATATTTTTGATGAAAAATGCACAGTCTTCTGAACCAAAGTCTCGGTTTCTTTTTAAGAAAAGTCTTTAATCATTAAATATGCACATATTTTCAAAAGTTCAGTAAGAAATGTCGCAAGATGGACTCTTATATTTGGATAAAGATGAACTGGAGAACCTGAATATTTAAACTTAAAACTAGCATGGGGGAAGATTTTCAATATTCCAACATATAATTAATTTTATTTTTATCTGGCAACTTTCAAATGCTTTAGTTATGTCACGATATTGATCTCGAAGACGTCAATTGTTGCTGGTTTATCAGCATAAACCAGTGACTTCACAGGCCTGTGGAAAACAATCAAGAGGTGTCACATCGCACGGCCTTGAAATCTATTTGACAGTTTATTTTCTCTAAATCAACACATCGCCTTAATTTGTGAAAAAATAAGTTGCATCATTTTCATCATGAAGTCGAGTTTCGAAAATCGATGTCTGATTTTCGAAGTAAATTTGAATAATTTGGTGAAGTTGTTCACGGATGAATGTATGCATAATGATGGGCCTGAGCAAAAACTGAGAGTAGTATGACAGTTCGTTTGACAGCTATCCTTTCGTTAGCTCTATCGGGATTAAAAACATCCATTATAAAGAATTCGCAATGAATATTTTGAACCATCTCTAGATATGCGGAAGTTTAACTCATTTTGTTAGGAATGTTATTTTAAGTTCTATTAATTGTTTTTAAGTCATTAATGTTATTTTTGTTAAATTATTTTAAATAACAATAAGAATCTTAACATTTTGACTAATATTGATCTTCTTTCAATGAGTTTGTTGTATTTTTGCTTCTTTTAAAATGTCTTTTTATTAAATAAAACTTCGATTTTATATCAGGTGTAATTTCAATTAAATCGGGTAATTTTGCTTCTTCTCAAGTGTAATTTTGAATTTTGCTAGTGGTAACACTGCTGTCCACGTTAAAACAAAGGATAGCATTTTAACAAATTACTCGGCAACCCTTTAGGTAAGAAATAAAAAACAAATGCCAACATTTTCTGGACATTGCATATAAAAATTAAAAATATAAATGATGTACCTAGAGACAGACTCTCCTTTCGGCCCAGAACACCACCCGATTAAAAGATATTAGGCGTTAATTAAAATATCTTTTAAAGTTACAAAACTGATCAGTAAAGACAAAATGGATTTTCAAAACATCACTAAAGGCAATGAACAAAGTGGACAGAATAAAATTTTAAAAAACAATGAAAACAATTTAATATTTATCAAAGTTTTTCTTGGGATTCAAAAAATTAATTAACAAGGTTTCGTTTAAATGTGCTAAACTCCCATGTCATACTATTGATAAACTGAAATTTATTGTTGATGGGATAAGCTATTCCTATGCGCATTTCACTGGTAGCTTAGCCCAAATCTTTAGGAAACTTCATCTAAAGGTTTAAGAAAAACTAAAGAAATTATACAAATAAAACTGTTAAGGGATTAAGAATTATAAACCCCAGCATTATTATACAAATGTATTCTTAGGGGGCTTTAGATGAAATGTAAAACAACACAATTTTGCCACACCCCTTTTCCTCTCAATTCTCCGCCCGGTGTCCGCAAATTTTATATCCCCGACTACTTCAGACTATGCTCCATTGTTAGGGTTTTATGATAGGCCTTTAATATAAGCTAAAATAAGGATTTGGCCTAGCTGTTTTACTATCTGCATGGCAATTTTCAGCTTTCTAGCCCATCAGTAGGTTTCAAAAGCTCTGGATAGACAATAAAAGAGGAACACATAAATAAAGACATTATATGTATTGATACATATATAAAAGAATGATAAGTTAACTTTTTGTAAGGCATGATTTACTTTATTGATTGTTACAGTAAAAGATGCAACTAAAATATACATATAAGAAGCCAAGAAATTACCTTTTCCATGCTTCATTTTTCCATTAATTTATTCACGTAAATTATGTAAGTTTTCAACTGTTAAATATCAGTCGTCTAAAGTGTTATTTTTTAAGTGGTAGGTTTGCTATTTACGAATATTTACGACTGCTTTAAAATTTTTAAAACGTGGCACACTTCGAGCATTTCGGGATGATTATGGTCTTCTTTACCGACCTACTATGAAAGTAATTTGGAATATTGTAAAGAAATTTAAAGAGACTGGGAGCGTTCTAGATATGGTCAGCCCTGTGCATTGCTAGGCATACCAAAACGTTCTCTTTTAAATTTTTTTTTATCAAAACTTACATCGGTTAATAAGATTTTGTTTGTCGTGCTTTATTCATAAATACAATAGAATTTATTGTTGGAGGATAAACTAGTTCCTATGCTCATTTCACTGGTGTCTTAGCCCATATCATCAAATTTATTTATAAATTTATTATATATGCAAATAAAACTGTAGGGTGAATGAAAGTGAATGAGAATTACAAACACTCAAATTTCATTTGCAACGATATCAAAGCGTAAACAAAATACCTACAATAAACATTGAGCTTATCTTTTCTTACATTCCCTACTACAATTGGTTTGAATTCTCCCAACATTAATTGTAGTTTTAAACGAGTTAAGAAAAAAAAATTGCTGTGATGTTTTCGCATAAAAAAATCCAAATAAAGCAATTTTCCAGTTCAGTTTTAAATGCGCGGACACTTGCAAATTTATTTCAAAGTAATTTTTGGGAATACATAATTTTTAATTAATAAGATTTTGTTTGTCGTGCTTAATTTCTAATTTTCATTCTTAATAAATACACTGAAACTTATTGTTCAGTTACTTTTATTTTAGCAAAACGTGTTTTTTTTTAAATTAAAAGTTTTTTAATTTCGTACATTCTTAACACTTACTGATGCGACTTATTGTGGTCAAAAAGACACGTTCTGTTCAGCGACTCATATTTGCTATATTTACGAAAAATTTTGTAGATATGGAAAGGAGAACTTATTTATTTATTTAAAAAATTCACAGTAATATATAAAAAGCCTCCATAGACAAAAAAAAAATGTGTACAACAAGATGATCCTGGATATCACTTAGAAAAAAATACCAATGTTAAATTAACATGGCGAAATGTTGATTGAGAATCATAGTAAAATTCTGCAAAAGTATGCCCTTTATTTAACTTTATCATTATTTCATATTAGTTTTAAATGAAAAATATTAAAATAACCTTAAATCACGTTTATTTAATACTAGTCACAAAGCCTGTCCCTGACAGGCATAAAAATATAAATACTCAAAAATATTTTTTGTTTAGACTACGTTAGTGAAATATTTGATGTTTGCTATCAAATATTTCATCAGTCTGAACGTACCTTAACGCTCATAAAAGAAATTAAACAAAAAATTATTATTCAATGCTTTAATACATTAAATAAAAGGTATATGAAGAAAAAATATGTAAAAAATAACAAAAAGTAAAATATGTAAAAAATTACAATAAGTAAGTAACTAAATTATAATACTTCTTTAAAAACAAAATTTTTCTGTTTTAACATTCCCTGTTTTGCATCTACATGCATCACTTTTACCTTAACATCATACTTTTTTCACTCTTGAGAAAGCAACGTACAATTGTCAATAAGGGTATTCATTTCAGTTTTTTTATTTGTTGGAAAAATGGAAAAGTGGAAAAATGTAATTTTTGTTACAACAACCACAAGAAAAAAAATTCCACCAAAACTTACATTTTTATCAGACTAAAACCAAGTGTAAAAAAGTCAGGATAAAAAGATGTAATTTTCCGCTTTAAACGTCAAACGAAATGATGCTGCCATTCATAAAAAACTGCTAATTTTTTATACAAAGTACGAAAAATTGCGTCTCTTTTTATAAACTCTTGAATTGTACAACTCTGATTTTAAAAATAATTTTTTATAGTTACAACATTTCTTTTTCATTTAATCTTTCAAAAAGAAAAAATTCATATTAAATATGTGTTCAATGAAAAAAGTTATTAAAAAAGAATTAAAAAAAAGAAATGGGGTCAAAAAAAATTGACAGAAGCTGAAGTTAATAAAATACTCGAGTTTTTGGCAGGCAATCGCCATTTTGAGTTACTTTTTGTAGTCAAATATTATGATGAAAATAACACCAATCACTTCGTTTTAAATTTAATAATCAATTTATTCACTTTAAACACTTTTGTTCGGCATCTTGAAAAATATCAATTACTTCCACGAATTATTTGACAGATTTTTTTTTTGACAGTTTGTAAAAAAAAAAAAAAAAAAAAAAAACCCGTTCACGTCAATAAGAGTGTAATTTTTCTTTTTTCCACTTTTCCAACCAAAAAAAAATTGAAATGAATACCCTTAATGACTAAAAACTGGTTTGGGTAAATTTATCCCCCCTCTCTAACGTTTGACCTTGAGCTTTATTGATGGTGATGGAAAACGGCAACCTTATAGGAAACTGTCTCCTATGCAAAATAAATGGTAGGTCGGGATTTATGGGAGCCAAATCAATCTTCGGAATAAATGCACACTTATAAAATTATTACAGTAACTGATTGTGGGTTATTAAATTCGTTTTCTGTTCTGTTAAAATAGTTATTTTTCCAATAATTTTATTTTTTAACATTTATGTATGTTGTTCAAAAAACAAACTACCAAAAAATAATGTTTTATCGTATTTATTTTGTTATGTAGTTTGATTTTTGTCGTTTAAAATATATTTTTTAATAGTAAAAATCATTCAATTTTAACGAATATGCTGTTTAATAAATAAAATTTATTTAAAAATGAATGTAAAAATCATTTGTTTTAAATGAAATGTAAATGATCCGTTTTTTAAATGAATTTTAATTTGTTTAAAATGAATTTTCGTTTGAATTTAACTACATAATATTTTGAGTGCAGGATTGCCTTTTACAGTGCCGGTTAATATAGTTGCGCATATTAGATTCTGTGACAATCGTGTAACTTGCAGTCTCGTGCCATTGCATAGCCCTCTTTTAGTTTTTAAATTCCTCAGAAGCATGATAATGGCTCCCACCTTGACTTGCAACTTATGAGGAGGCATTCCAGATGTCGATAGACTGTTTAAAAACTGCACCGGATACTTTTCCCGTTCAGCTATGCTATTGCTCTCCACCGTGTCAACGCTGGAAAATGTAAAACATTCACCCTCAAAAAGACTTAGTACTTCTTCATTAATTTGGCATACTGCATCATTCTTAGGGCATAAAATGGCAAATTTACAATACTGTTCTACATCAGACGGCTTTAAACATTCACCGAAGATATTTTTAACGATTGAGTTTTCAGCCAGCATTTCGTTTGGTAATGCAAAAATGTCCATTCCAAATTCCGAAGTGAGTTCACCATTCCCCATTTTTAAAAGCCAATCTCTGTAAGTATTATCCACTGCACGAATATTGACTTTAAGCTGAAAAATTTTAATGTTGGACCAAAGATTAGAAAACTTAATGATTCGATAATGGCCGTCCTGTGAGCATGTGGTACCACTGGTGAATATTGGCGACAATCTCCTCCAAGAAGCACAACTTTACCACCAAAAGGATTGTTATTTTTCATCAATGTTTTAAGCAACTTGTCAATAGCATAAAGTGTATAGGTAGGTGCCATTGTTGTCTCATCCCAAATGATTAACCTAGCCTTTCTTATCTGCTTTGCATCCACTGAATTTGCTCTCATACTTGAAGTTGATGTTTCTGTCAATGGTACTGGCAGCTTGAACTGTGAATGATATGTACGGCCCCCTCTAAATAATTCCAGAATGCTATTGAATAAGCCTCTCGCTGCCGGCATTAAACTGTAGATCACTTCAATGATTTTAAAAATAGAATCGGGTGCAGATCATTCACTTGGAGAGGTCTTTCCATGCCCTTAACGGAATTTGTTTTTTATAGGAAAATGTTGAAAAAAATAACGAACAATTGAATAATCTTATATATATATAAACGAAAATTAGGAATCTGACAATGCTATGATCTTCCTAAGACAGAGGGCTTTAAATATAAAAAGTGTCATTAGGAAAACGCAAAAGTTTCAGGCAAAAAATATAAGAAAAAGTGAATGGTTTATTCAATGACCACGCCCACCGCCCACAGATCGAAAATCAAAAATCGGGCTCCGTCTTGCACCAGTGGAGCAAATGAGATTTACGTATGCCAAATTTCATTTTTCTGCGACGTCAGACGGCTTCAGAAAGCCGCGGAAAGAGAACTGGACATACATCTGGACAAACAACGAAATTATATATAGATTATTCACTCTTATTATAATCGAAAGTTTATCTTGTTATTAACATGCATACATACTTAAGTATGTCGTTACTTTAATATAGAAAACGATGTACATTTTTTTATTTTCACGTTTAAAATATGTTATAAAAAGAAGACAATTCCCTCCCGTATTCTTTTAATTAAAATTATTTATTTAGTTAAATAGTGCATCAAGTTTTCAAAGTAGAATGATGACGAAAACCATATCAGGCATTTCTGCTGATGCTTCTGTTAACAAAGGAGACTACAAAACAAGTGAAACATGTGTTACAGGGGAAATTGTTTTGAATTATTCTTAAATAAATGCATATGTTGTCTCTGAAGCTTCATCACACTATTATATCACACTCCAACGAATTTGATTCTACATGAAATTCACGTTGTTTCAACTTGAAATAACTTTCATTCAACGTGATTCGGATTGTTATTTCAATATAAATGACCAGAGAAACCATAAATATGCAATTGCATGTTTTTCCTTGTGCAACCAATAAAGACAGAAGCAGTATATTTATCCGTTTTAGAGCTTTTTATGAATTTTAGCATCGATTTGTTAGTGCATATTTTTGCATATTTTACGGTTTGCAGGATTATTTAGTTAAAATAGCCTTTTTGCAGCATATTTTAGGTTTATAGCATATCTTTTGCCTTTTTTAAGGCATATTTTGATACATATTAAATTTTTTTAGATGCGTACAATAGATTTCGCTGAAAATAAATTTATTAATTTATTTTTTGAAAATCTGTTACTTCAATTTCGACATCTACATTTAATTTTTACTCTAAAATTGTAAGACAAAGCAGGTTGTCATTAAGGATAAATGTTATGCGTTTTGCATATAGACCAATCTTTTAGTATTCCGATCGACTCAGAATCACTTTTTAAAGTGATCTACCGATGTCCATCCGCCCGTCTTGCTGGTTGTCTGTCCATGTTAGCCTTGTGCGCAAAGTACAAGTTCCAATTTTGTATATAATTTGATCAAATATGGACGATAGCCTTCGTGCTGAGTGGTAAGAATCCGTCTATAATTTCACATCCAAATTAGACTATTTGTGTCCGTAAGCTATCTAATTATGATGGTATTTAAATTAAATTCGTCCCAAAAATATTTTACTGCAAATTAAATTATTTTCGAATCGGTGCACATTTGCTTAAAGCTCCCATCCTTAAATAGCTTTAACTTTGTTTAAATGTTAACATTTGTTAACAATTTAGCGACCGTACCTAAAATCCCTTTAAGACAAAACCCCATATGGATTTCAATATCTAGATAATATTCGACGCAAACATCTCTTACATGAATTTTAACCTGATATGGGCTTAAGCGATAATATTTTTAGGTTACTAAATTGTTGAATATTTTGTCTTCAAATGGAGCAATTTTTAATTTTTAGGGCATGTTTTTAACATTTTACAGGGCATATTTTCCTGTTTTTACTGCATATTTAATGCGCATAAAACGCGTTTTTAGAGCATATTTCTGGTTTCCCTGTAAATGACATTTTGCTCTAACTTTACTGCAATGTTAAATTGACATGAATTATAGATATTTTAAAAGAAAAAAATGTTGTTCGCAAGTTATTGTAAAATCATGTTAAATTTACATGAAGTAACAATGAAGCAAAAAAATCAACCTTGCTTTCGACGATTTTACATTGATTATTTTCTGTGTATACTAATAATCTGTTTGCAAGAAAAAAACAAAATTTCGATCAATTAATGCTTACGATTTAATCGCAAATAGTGCTCGATATTTTTTGAAGATAAACAATTTATATATACAAAAAATATAACAAATTAACTAACAAATACTCCAAACAGTTGGCTACCCAGCCCAAAAATATTAAATTAAAAAAGTTTTAAGTATCATATGTATAAGTAGAAAATAATACAAAACCATTTAATATATTGCAAATAGGCTTGCCAACCGTACTTTATAATAAAGTATTGTACGTTATTTCGAGTAATTGTACTCTATACTTTATGAGAATAATAAAGTACGCGAAAATACTTTATTTCGCATGATTAGATTAGGTTATATTAGTCAGGGTTTTATTAGTCATAAAAATTACAATATTTTTTAAGAAAAACTAAAGAACAACTTATTATTATTAGTCAGGGCCATTTATTGATGTTTTTTTATATTGGCAGGACGATTTTTCGAAAAAAAAATAATCTGACAGCACTATTTCACTTGTTTATTTTGTTTGAGTACAATAGCTGCCTATTTTTAAAACACGAGTGCAAAATTCTTTCAAATTACTGCCTGCTAGTGCTGGGATACTATCGATATTTTCTACTATCGATATTTATCGATAGTTCTGATTTCACTATCGATATATCGATATTACTATCGACTGACTGAATGTTTGTACTTGTGCAGGAAAACTTTAATTATTTTTTTATAAGGCTACAGTTCGTTGTTTCTATCACTTTATTGAATGTATGAGACGTATGTATGAATATACGCACGTTATTTTAGATGGCAGTTTTTAAAAAAATGATAAGTACCTTTCTGAAGGAACCGAAGCAACAGGGACTATAAGATATTCCATTGCAACTTTAAAAAATTTTCTAAATTCTAAACCCAAAAAGGTAATCAACCTAGCGGACTTATCCTCTAATGGTCGTTCATTGTTTTGTCCTATGCCTGCAATTGCATTTGGATTTGCATTTTTTTACAACATTACAAAAATATTTGACATTTCAGTCCCTATATAACAGTGAAACGCACACACATACTATCACATTTATGCTTGTGTTGACGAAATAACAACAAAGCAACCCAACGGGAAAAAGAAGGAGTACGGAGGCCTTCCATAAGGCCTCTGTACCCCTTCTTTTGGATAAACAAGGCCTTCTCGCTCCATTCCATACTCATATCTTTTTTACACGCGTTGTCATTGCGGAGAAGGCCTTCCGCTTTCCTTTCTTCCCCAGAGCTTCTTAAAGGCCTTCAAATAAATGGCTTTTAGAAGGCTTTCCAGAGAACGACTTTCAAAAGGCCTTAGCAAAAAGGTTATCTTGAAGGGTTTTTAAGAAAGGTATGTTAAAAGGCCTTTCAATTAATGCCTCTTAAAAGGCCTTTCAGACCATCCTTCTACAAATGCCTTTGATTAAAGATCATATTGAAGGGCTATCAGTCTAAAACATTAAGGAATATTTCCCTACAAATGAAATTAGAAGACTGAATAGGTTTTATGTACATATTAGATCTCCAATATAGAAAATGAAACAACACTTAACTTTTTATTTTATTAAACTTATTGTAGTTTAATAACACATGTGATATTTTTTTATTGAAATAATCAAATTTGCTAAATACAGGCAAAGCCCGGTATAACGAATGATATAATGTCAGCCCCTTTCGTTAAGCTGAGAGATTCGTAATACTGAACTTTTTTTTAAATAAAACATTAGCTACATTTATCATTAAATCGAACTTTTATTATATTATATAACATTAATTTTTATTGAACTTGCATACGTAAGTACGTGTTTACATATTTGGGAAAATTATTTGTTTAAAAAATCAGTAATAAATGAATGTTTGAATGAATGATTTACATTATTGTTTTTATTTTGTATTTTAATATTTACCTACTTTGTTTTTATAACGGGATCCGAATTCTTTCGCTTTGGCAAAAAAAACAAAACAAAAATTTTACTCTTTCTCTTTTCAACTTCAACAAAAATGATTTACAACATATGTTACTTTGTTTTTGTAGATCCCTTTATTATTTTGCGTTTGCTTGTGCAAAAAAAAAACAAAAAATGTTACTCCTTCTTTTATACCAAAGAGCCGAGGCCTTCAATGAGGCATTCTTTAGCAGTTACGTAAGAATAGTAATTAAATCAACAAATTTTTTAAGCAGGCCTTTAAAAAGGCCTGAAGTAAGAAGGTCTTCTGAGTTTTACCGCTGGGAACAGCCGAACGTACATTGTCACAGTAACACAAAGAAGTTTATAGTGTACATGTGTCGCACAAGCAGCATTTTTATTCCTATGCACGCGTACATAGGATTTGCAAATGTGCCCGTCACTGCTATATAAACATGTAAAAATTTCGACTTAAAGGTCCTTAATTAGCAGTAAAAAGCACTGCTAAACAATCCATACCACTTGCCATTCTTGTTGTTTGTATTCATTGCTGTTATTTAGCGAGAATTAATAATAACAAGTAAAAATTTGCGGAAAAAACTGTGTGTGTATAGCTGCTGTTAGATGTCTTCATAGCTGTATTTTAAATAATAGAAATATCGATATTTATATTTTTCCTATCGATATTTTCGCTATTTTAAGACTATCGATAATATCGATAATCTATCGATAGTTTCCCAGCACTACTGCCTGCCATTCCTTAAGGGTGCTCCCACACAAAATGTTTAATACAGACTAGAAATATATTGAAGAAAACGTACCATAAGAGCCAAGGAGTGGCCTTAACAATTTCTGGAGACATAATTGGCCCTTACAAACACTTCTTAAGGGGGCTCCCATACAAATATTGCGTTTTATGAAATTTATAAATTAACTAGCTTAACCCGTGCGCTTCGCTACACTGCTTTAACCACTTCTTCAGTTGAGAGATACTTAATATATGCATCCTATGGGAGGTATTTCCCCCTGTGCCTACCGGCTTTATTTTTATTTTCAAAAGTGTAGCATACCATAAGAGTGACTTTTACAAAGTTTGAACATTCTCACTTAACAGTTCTTAAGATATGCGATATTAAACATTGGTGTCCCATGGGGGGTAACACTTCCCCCGCTGCTATTTTATTTCAGTTTTGGGGCTCTGAAGATCCTACTATCAAAAGTTCAACAAAATCCGTGCAGTGGCTCTTAATTATATTTCTATCTATGAGGGGTACTGCTCCTTCTCTGTCAACCCCGCCCATTTTTATATTGAAATTTAAAGTTAACCATAATAGTAGCTTTAACCACGTTTGAAGACTCTCCCTTTAATAGTTCTTCAGTTGAGTGATATTTAATATATGCATCCTATGGGAGGTATTTCCCCCCCTGCGCCTACCCGCTTTATTTTTATTTTCAATAGTGTAGTATACCATAAGAGTGACTTCTACAAAGTTTGAACATTCTCACTATAACAGTTCTTAAGATATGCGATATTAAACATTGGTGTCCTTTTGGGGGTAACACTTCCCCCGCTACTATTTTATTTCAGTTTTGGGGCTCTGAAGATCCTACTATCAAAAGTTCAACAAAATGCATGCAGCGGCTCTTAATTATATTTCTATCTATGAGGGGTACTGCTCCTCCCCTGTCAACCCCGCCCATTTTTATATTGAAATTTTCATTTTACCATAATAGTAGCTTTAACCACGTTTGAAGGCTGTCCCTTAAATAGTTCTTCAGTTGAGCTATATTTAATATATGCATCCTATGGGAGGTATTTCCCCCCTGCGCCTACCGCTTTATTTTTATTCTCAATAGAGTAGTATACCATAAGAGTGACTTCTACAAAGTTTGAACATTCTCACTGTAACAGTTCTTAAGATATGCTATATTAAACATTGGCGTCCTATGGGGGGAACCACTTCCCCCGCTACTGTTTTATTTAAATTTTGGGGCTTAGAAGATCCTACTACCAAAAGTTCAACAAAATGCGTGCAGCGGGTCTTAAGATATGCGATATTAAATATTGGCATCCTATGGGGGGTACCAATTCCCCTGCCCCGATTTTGGATTTCAAAATCAACTAACCATCATCACTCCTCCCTGTACCTTCCCTAAAAATTTTATGGCAATCGGTCGAGCCGTTCTCGAGTTATGGAGTGACAATCAAAATGTACACTTCTTTTTATATATATAGATAAAATTTTTCGATTTTTGTGTATAAAATCAAAAGTTGTTAACAGATTTTAATCATTTATAGCTTGTTTTGTTTGAAGCTTTGTTTTTATATGTCTGGAATCTTTTATACATTTTAAACAAACAAAAATTTCGAAATGTTGCAAAAAATTATTTTTGTTGCAAAAAAAAATTATGTTTCTAAAACGACTGCGCAAGTTAAAAAAATATTTAAGGAAATTGTATTGCGGATTTTCGTTTTTTCTTTAGTTATTTCAATAAACTGAACCGTTTTTGAACCGGTATTGGATTCAGCGTACCCGAATTGGGTTAAAGCGCCAGTTGCCCGGCTTGTCTCAAGAAAAAAGTGTCAAATTCTAGCACAGTGTAATTGTTCGATAAAACTCGCGAAAAGCAGTAAAAAACGATTTTAAATAAACCAATAAAAAGAAATTAATTGTACTTTATATTTATACTGTGTACTTTTTTTTCTTAACCTTTAATAATCAATGTACTCTAATTGCAACAAAAAAGTTGGGAACCCTAATTGCAAATAAGGGGTGGTTAAATTTTAATGTTGATTTTGAATAAAACTCAAATTATTTCTAAAAAATTGACAGGAATAGGACTATTACAAAAAATCTTTATAAAATATATAACTGAAATTTAGCTCATAGATTAAATTCGAAAAATGAAAATTTTGGAAATTATTTCCTTAAATTTTAATGTAGATTTTGAATAAAACACAAATTTTTTAGGAAATTATTTCCTAAGTGGTGACACCCACTGAAATTTTCCGGCAAAAATCTTCGTAGAATATTTTAATACGTTGCAAGGATTTTTTGATATTTTAGAAAAAAAGGGTAAATTTGGCCGATCAAAAGAGGAACTAGAGAGTAAAACCTTCCACAAAAATTACTCTTATAAAATTCTGACAATAAAAATTCTAACAGGCATTAACTTAAAGCATTTAAACATTTTTTTTCAGTAAGTGTTAAGCTTCGTTCACAATCAAAAAAACATGTTCAGTTGGTGTTCATAATAGAGCAACAATTTCTTTTGTAACTACACACATTTTGCATCAAGAAACCGTTTGCAAATTTTAGCCACAACAATATTATGGATTTATTTTTATTTTTGGAAACATTTTGTTAAAATTTTCATTCAAAACTAAATAAAATTATTTCAAACGTCAGAAACAATTTCATACAAATTGTTGCTGAAGTTCTAGTTGAGTCAACTTTAGTTACATTTTTTAAAAAATTTTAGTTACATATTTGTTCCAAAAATGAAAGGAAAATATATGAAATACTTTGGGAAGAAAAAAGACAGAAGAAAAAACGAAATTGTTTTTTTGATTGTGAACGTAGCTTAATGCTCCCTTCGACGTTAAAATGATAACTTTGAGCTACTGTCAAATTGCTACATAAAGAGAGGAGCTAAACGGTTAAGATCTTTAACAAAAAACTTTTACCCATTGTAAGAAAAACTCAGACCAAATGGACTTTAAGTTTATACTACAAACATATTAACTTAACACGCCCTTTATATATTAACCGCTCGCTATTCTGTTTCAAAAATGCTGTTCGACAGTGTTATTTAAATTGTTTTTTTTTTTAATTTTTTTAGGGTGCTTTTCGTTTGGCCTGTACGCATGTTTTAAAGATATTGCGCAAAGAGCGTGAAACACTATTGACTTTGTTGGAAGCTTTCGTTTATGATCCCTTGGTAGACTGGACAGTAAGTGATGATGGTACTACTACTGTTTCTAGAAGAACATCAGCACATAGTGCAGCAAACATAATAGCATCATTGGATGCTAATGCAACGACTCAAAACTTAAGTCCTAAGAGTCTATACAAGAATAGGAAGCAAGAAGTTGATTTATCAAGACAAACAATGGCCTTAAGAATAACTGAATTAAAACCTACATGGATAAAATATAAGTAAGTTTAAGCAAAATTTCTAAATAGTACAAAATTAAATAAAACCATGTTAAGCAACAAATTAATATTTAATTTCGCTTTACATTCCTTTTTTAGAAAAGATTTCGATGCACAACTAAATGATGTGGAATTACATTTGAAGAATATTTTAAACTGTCGCAAAATTATTGCGCAACTGGAACAAGAGCGTGATAATTTTAGTAAACAACAGGCTTTGGTACGAGAATTAGAAGCATTGGGTTCAGCAAAAGCCAGTCATGCATTTATACAACGCTACACTGTATATAAACATGATTTACAGAATTTCAATAAAATCAAAGCAATGGTCCAGGAAACTGTTAATGAACTTGATGTGTTAGTATTAAAATATTTCGATATTGTAACGAATCCCGAAGCAATTCACAACATTGAAGTGATCCCAAAGAGGAATGATACTGAGGATCACAATGAAAGTGAATTTGATATTATTAAAGATTTGTTAATCGATAACAATTGGAATAATGTCTATGTGCAGGCAAAGTTTAATAGACATGACATGGAAAATACTTTTATACAAACCCAGCGTTCGGCTTTAGAATGTCGAGATCTCTTGACGTTTTACAGCCGCGTTATGCAATATTATCCACGTTCACAATTGCAACATTATCGTTTAATGAAGTATAAAAGCACTTTTGCTACTTTGATGGCAATCAAAGAAAACTCTAATAATTTTACGTCAGTTGATTATAATAATAACATTGAACAATGTGGCCAATATTTTGATTGCATGAAAATGATTTCCATGGACTTACAAAAGAATATTGTGCAAGCCAAACAAATTTTAGAAGAACATAAACAACAACCGGTAAGAAAAAAAAATTTTAGTCAATTAAAAATTGTTGATGTGTTTTTAAAAAGAGGTGGGAATATACATTTTGTTACAATACGAAATTTTGTATTTCGTAGGCTTATATTTAAATAGTGCTATCTGCAGTTTTTCGAAAATGTATTTTTTATAGAACCGAGTTCACTGAATCTATCATGTAAATTTAAAAAAAAAAAGTAAGAGTGCTATATTCGGCTGTGCCGAATCTTATATACCCTTCACCATTGTGCGAGCAGAATACAGAGCAAATAGACTAAAACTAAATCATTTTTACATACCTATACATACATATTTACAATACTTAAAACTTCGTTATAAATAAAATTTAAAAAGCGAAAACTGGTAAATATTTTTTTTTTAAATCGCTTTGAGAACATAAAAAAAATAAAAATATTAAAAAAAAAAATTCTTTTTAAAAAACCTAGATTCGAACCAGGGAACTCTCAGTTGCTTACTTAACACACCCCCTAGACAACTGAACCATGAACCGAGTTTTTCAGAAAATATTTTTTTCTAAAGATTTCCGATCTTTTGATATGCCAGGGATATCCATAGGTCATATAACAGTCCAAATAATCAGGTTTTTACACAATTTTATATATATGATATTTTTTGTACGCCCACTTCTCCGATCTCGCCCACATTTTGTTTGATGCTGTGTATTGATAACCTTAATGTGTGTACCTAATTTGAAAGCTTTGGCTCTTGCCGTTCTCAAGATATACAGAAAAAATTAATGAAAATACCACAACAACAAGGGATTTTTGGAAAAAATTATATGTAGTCGTGGTTTTTTGCTCATATATCAGCTATTTGTGGACCGATCTTTCTGAATTTCAATAGCAAACAATTCCGGAACATATGTGACATAAATGTATAATAACCTGGTCCCCATCATATATGGGGTCTTCGGAAAATCCATTTCAACGGACAGACGGACATGGTTAAATCAAATTCTCTCCTCATAAGGACCCAGAATATATATACTTTATAGGGTCTTTGATCAATATTGTAGAAATTACAAACGGAATGACAAACTTATATATACCCTTTTCCACCTGAGGTGAAGGGTATACAAATTATTATTAAAATTTTACAAACCAATTGATATTTTTTTAAACTTACAAAACAAATCCCACATTTTCCAAAAAAAAACCTTAAATCGCTGGGCTTAAGATTTTTGATTCTAGCATTGCGAAAAATGTGTCATAAAGTGGAAAAAACAACAGATGCATATAATTTCTTAATTAAAAAAGTTTTTTTTTCACAATTTTCAAAATATAGAATACATACTGATTGATTTGTTGGTATATAATTACAAAAAAAAATAATCAAAAAAAAATAAGATAAATTTCAGTCTTATATTTTCAAAACACTAGACCAGCGGTCACCAACTACTGTCATTTGGGGTCCGTTTTTTAAAAAATCACGACCGTCGCGGTCCGGAAGTTTATAAACTGAACTATTCAAATAATATGTTTAGATACTGTATCAATCGACAAATAAAACGATTGGGTTTCGGTGCATTATTTAATTAAATAATAAACAAACGCGGTCCGCCAGTTGGTGACCCCTGTTCTAGACCCAGGTAGGTCAAAAATATCAAGTTTCCATTTTCACAGTCGGATATTTCGTAAAATAAGGAAATAAATTATTATCCACCCGACAAGCGCATTTCACCCAAAAATAATTTAAAACATCGTGCTAAAATTAAGAATTAAATATCGTTTTTAGTTTTTGTAATACCCGACAAGTCTATAGGCCTCAAATCCAAAACATAAACTCGACTTCAACTCTTTAATTGTCACCTCAAATTGCATTCCAATCGGAAAAACAAAATATAGAATTATTTCCTATTTTCCAAAATTCACACACTGTGAAGGGGTCATATAAATAGAAGCGAATCCCTTACAATATGACCCCAACTAAGCAAATGGAAGCATTTGCAATGCATTGAATGATATTTACAATATGCGGATGAAGTGTAAAATTTTAACTTAATAACGAGTTCCAGTAACACGATTACGCGCTTCTTAATATTTTACTTTTCCACTTTTTTTAAAAAAAAAAGACTAATTATTTTAATAAAAATTCGTGTTACTTAAATAAAAATCTAGTTTTCATTACAGCTCATTTTTATTTTTGTTCAAATTGTACTACTTGCTTATTTCAATGTTCAAATCGATAAAATTTTAATTTGTAAATATTGCTACCAGACATATACAGGCCTGTTCTGAAAATCACATTTTATGAAAGTGATTTGAAATCACAAGAAAGGTGTTCTGGGCATATTATTTTGTGATTTCAAAACGTTCAGCTACGTAAACAACTTTTTGAAATCACTTTGTTATTTTTGCGACTATTGTAAGATGGCCGTCATAATAAATTACTTAAATAAAATATTCAATGTGTTGTTTATTAATTGTATATGCAATAAACTATTTTATTTTCAACAAATCCTTTAAAAATATGAAAATGCGACGACACTAAAAAAAATGAAATTTGCTTTTGAGACTTCTGTTGTGATTTCAGTTGGTTTTTATTAGTTGAATTAAAGATCGCTAATTTGCTAACAGCGGCATGAAAGCAAAGTATAATATTTATTAAAAATCGTAAGAGCTGTAAAGAATCGCAGGAAAAAATCGCTTCTATCGCGAAAATGGATAAATTCGCGAAAAATTGCAAGCTTGTAAACAAGCCCTAAATTTTATTTGAAATCGCTAAATGTGTAAAAAAATAACAAAAAAAAATATTGCAAAAATGGCGAAAATTCGCGAAAATTTTTCATATTTCAAACGAGCTATAAAATTGAATGAAAGTCCCTAAAACTATAAGGAATGGCAAAAATTCGGTAAAAATGTCTATTTTAGCGGAAATTCGCAAAAATTTGCTAACAGCGGCATGATAGCAAAATTCTACTATTTATTATAAATCGAAAAATTAGCTATAATTTTGTGTTTGCTTGTGCTTTCTTCAATTGCAAATCACACCGACAAACACAAAAACGGTGTGATTTACAGAACACCACAAAATCACTGTGATTTGAAATCACGTGATTTTCAGAACAGACCTGATAAGCGCGAATATCTGGAATTAATAAAAAATTAACATGTGTATGATTTATAGTAATATAAAGTTTAGTTATTACTCTTGGAACTATCGAAAAAAATTAAGTTTTTCAAATAGTGCAGATAGCACTATTTGAATATGAACCCTCGATATGAATGTTAGGCGTAATTGTGTTAACACCACTGTACAGATTGTTCCAGTAAGAATGTTGTGTAAAAATATTCGTTATATTAAAAATTTCTTTAAAAATGTATAACAGTAAAATGTCCGAATGTTGATAATGCTTTACCAAATGTTAATAATTCAACGTATCATAAGTTTAACATAAATATAGTGGAGATAAGGGGCAAATTTAAAAATTTACTAGATGTTTAAAATTAGGCATGAAGACAGCACGACGGCGCTCAGAAAAATGGATTCATGGTTTTTTGTTTAAAAAATATAAGGAGTGTTCCTAGATCATTGAAAGTTGACACCTGTAGTGCGATTCTCTATTCAATTTTAACATAATTTAAATTGTTAAAAATATTTAACAGCAAAGTTAACGTACATTTTATTCAGTAACTTTTTTAACAATATCGTTTACTGCTAAGTTCTACCTTAACGTCAGGTATTTAAGTTATCTTAACGGCAAAATATTTTTCATTGTTTATTTTTAAATTCGTAGTTATTTAAAAAAAAAAAACAAACAAACAAAATTTTGGCAAATAAAAGCCACATTAACATTTTTAAACTTCACGTTATTTTGCAAAAATGATATTAAAAAATTTGTTTTTTGGAATTGCTTTTTTGCATTAAAAATATTACATTTTAGATGCAGCTTATGGAAATCACTAATAGTGTTTTTTTTCTACACAAAAAATGAGTGGTAGAATTTCCAATCATGCCGCTGTTAGATCATTTTTGCGAATTTCCACTTATTTAACAATTTTTACCGAATTTTTGAAATTCCTTATAGTTTTAGTGACTTCAAATCCATTTTATGGTTTGTTCGAAATATGTGTTAAACAATTTCGCGAATTTTCGCTATTTTTGCAAAAAATTTTTTATATATTCCGACAATTTGATTTTTTAAGCAATTTAGCAATTTCAAATAAATTTTACCATTTTTTCCAAGTTTGCAATTTTTCGTTAATTTAACAATTTTTACCGAATTTTTGCAGTTCCTTATAGTTTTAGCGATTTTTAATAAATTTTATGGCTTTTTTGAAATGTTAAAAATTTTCGCTATTTTTGCAAATTTTCCGATTTTTTGCAATTTTCGCTGGACTATCAAATCCTAAATGGGGGTTTGTTAGTTTCGAAAGTACTTTAAGTCGTTCCACACGAGAAGTAGTTTGTACTCGATGGCAGTGTTCGTTAAATATACTAATTAATTAACAAAGGTGTCCCTTGATTGATATTTTAAGCTATGTTGTTAAAATAGAGTTACTGAATTGCTGTATTGTTACAGTAAGCAATAAACTGTGGCGGTAAAATTAACATTAACGTTAGTTGTTAAAAGTTAGAGAATTTCACTACAGGTATAATACATATTGACTAAATGAGGAAAAAAATAGAATTTCATCAATATCGGCAACTCTCATACAATCCTAACCGATTTTCTCGTATAAGATTTTTCCTATCCAAGGAAATGTCTTTTATCAAAGTAATTTTTGTAGGAATACAAAATTTTCAATTTACAAGATTTTGTAAATTGGTACATCATACACTTTCTCTAAGAAACCAAAGATGCATGCCAAGTTTTATCAACCACACTCACAGCACTTATATATGTAAGTATAAACCGAATGAGACCAAAATAATCATACATTTTATTCCTACACCAAAATTCGTCCGGCGCTGAGAATAGAATTTTATTTAAGTCATCATTACGAATAAAATTGTGCTGAATTACAATTAAGTTTGTAAAAATAAAGGCGAGTTTAACTTGCAATAAAACTCAAGCTTTGTTTAATTGAAATAAACGAAATATTTTTTAAGTGGAAGAAACGTTACAATCAGACCTGTTCTGAAATTCACTTCAGCTCAAATCATGTGATTTCAAATCACATGTTCCTTTTAAAATCACACGTGTGATATAGTGGTGTTCCGGATTTGTGTGTTTTGGTGTGATCTTCAATTGCCGAAAGCACACGAGAAACACAAAAACGGTATGACTTTAAGAACACCATAAAATCACATGTGTGATTTTAAAACACGTGATTTGAAATCACGCAAGAATTTTAAAAGTCGTTTTTTTAATATGATTTCTGTAGTAAAATAATTTTAAAACAAATATTATGCAATCATTTCTCTTTTTAACAGAATTTTATAACAAAAATTATAAAAATTAGATTGAAAGTATATTAAAAACATCTTCCAAATTCTTGCGTCTTACGTTTTCGATTTCCATCACACCTCTGATAGTTTTTGTTTTTGCCATGTCAGGAAATGAAATACATAAAAGTTTGGGCGGTTTAATAAAAACTATCGTCTTTATATTTTAATTTTGGTTTAAATGGTAAGATGACAATTATTTATTAGCAAAAAATGTGAAATTTCACAGAAATTAGCAGAAAGGAAAAAAAAATTATGTACTGTTTCCAGGTGATAAAAAAAAAATCACTCAGTTTTTGAGTGCTTTTCATATAAATTTTACTACACAATCAAGTGCTTGTCACTTGAAAACAACACATTAACCCCTAATTTCACAAAGTTTAGTTATAATTAACTATCAGTTGTTATAGCTGTCAAAACATATTGTTAACTTGAAGTTAAAGTAATAGTTAGTTTTAACTGAACTTGGTGAAATTGGGGGTAATTGTTATATTTTTTAGTTATTTTATTTATATTCATATTGTATGTTGAGAAGTATGTTTTGAGTTGTATTTTTAAACCATATATGGCCCTCTGGGCTCGGTTTTTGTTTAACATTGATTAAATAAATATAAGTAAATAAATAAAATTTAGTTCGGTCCTTTAACACAAAATACTCATGTCGAAAAAAAAATATGTTAAAAAAATTTCAAATCAGAATTCTATGTTCTATATACCCAATATTAATTATAAAAGAAGACTAGGAAAAAATTGTATTATACCAATTATATAAATTTATCTAAAGTATTACACTGCTTTCTATTCCAGATTATCGATAGTTCAAGTGCTTTAAATTCCATTAAAGATTTTGTAATGCTCAATCCATCACACAACAGCCGAATTCTTATTTTTTGTATGATACGCCATGTATTGCAAGCATCACAAGTATTTCAACTCCATGAACATACTCTTATACAAAATCGTGACTATTTTCTGCAAAATAAACAACTAAGTTTTCTTCAACTAGTTAACACATTTATCAACTCCATATATAAAAATTGCAATTTACCACTTCCCAATTATGATTTCCTGCATTTACTAATAACTTCCTTGGAAAGCATATGCTATGTGAGAGAAACCATGGAATCTTCGATTGGAAAATTATTTAAAATTTTTATGATGGATGATAATGTAAAACTTCAAGAGATTTTAAACAATTTTGAAAGTAGCATTACTATGGCTGCATTGGAACAACATGTGCAATTATGGGAGCTCTTAAATGAAATTGAGGCGGCGGTGGACAAATTGGAATTATCGCTCAAAATATTACAAGATAAAATCTTTTATTTACAAGAAATCCAAAGAACCAAATCAAATAAGCTCGTTGAGGTATGTATTTTTCCTTTTTTTTTAGCAAAGTTTTTATTTTGTGATTTCCATACGTTAGACGTCTTCCTGGAACATCAATATCACCAGTATGATACAAAAACTACGCACTGACTTAAAGGTAACTTTAGTGGCAAATCTCAAAAATAGTGTTGAATCATTAAAAATACACGATATCAATAATATTTATGATATCCGTAAAATACGATATCTAACTGATGACCTAGTGTTTGGTATACAAACAACACTCTTTGAAGGTTTATTATCCTATGCCGTACAAAACATAAATCAAAACATTACAAGCACACTAGCGCCACTGGAAAATGTTAATGAGATTGATTTATCGAATGCAGATTTGTTATGTGGTAATCTTTATGTGGCTTTACAACATGAATCATTATTACACTGCGATGATTTTGTGGTAATGCATCATTCTAAGTTACTAGAGGAGTATCAGTTAATAACCACCGCCTATTACTGGTTGAATGAGCAACACTTAAAGGAGACACAAGACCCACATACATTTATTACCAGCAAACATGATTTTTTGACTAGATTGCATAAAGTTTATCAAGTTTTGGTGGTATGGAAGTCAACTATGTTAAAAATACAGGCAGATTTGGAATTACACCGAAATTCTTTTAAGGATCTAATACAATCACTAACATCAAGTGAAGATTTGATTATTAAACAGCAGCAATTTGAGGATAATATCACCTCGATTAATCAACGTTATAAGTTTTTTTTGAATTTATGCATAAACTTATCAGAATATGCGGCTGTTTTGTTACAATTCGAAATGTGTTCGGAGGAGCAGACTTTTGAGAATTTAGTGAAACTTTTTACCGATGTAAGTCAGCAATGGCTAAAAAGTGAAACGTCAATTACAGCAGTAGAACTCAATTTAGTGCAGTTGTTAGATCCTGAGGACACAATCGATCGTTATTGGATTGAAAATGTCTCCGGTTTATTGGATGAAATGATTTTTAGTGTACAAAAGAAAATTAGTGACACAGAAAAGGATGATCAAACTATGCAAAATATACTACAGGAATATGGTCATCAAATGCAAGTAAGTTTAAACATTTGTTGTTTTTTTTTTTTTTTTTTTTTTTGTTAAGAAACTAATAAAATCGTCCCTTCAACTTAATCAAATTCTAGTCACTTTTGGATTCAACATTACGCTTGGATTTACGTCAACTTTTGAAAATGCTTACGAAATTGTGCAAACAAAGCACAAAATCTGATAGTGAGGAACTTTGTCAAGGTCTTAAGGATGTACAGCAATCCTTAAAACTGATACATATAAAACTGAACGAGTTGCAAGCACAATTGTTTTCAAGAGAATTTGATTTATCGTCTACTGTACAAATGCAAGAACAAATTAACGAATTACATAAAATATGCGAAATAAATAATGATGACTTAAATGCATTATTAACACGTTTTCTACAAACTAATACAGAATGCGACCAACAAACGAAAGATTCGCCATCACAAATTGATCTCGCCAACAAAGAAGGTTAATCCAACTTAAATATAAATTTGATTTAAATAATAATTGTAATGATCTTTACATTTATCTTTTTCTTTTCCAGTTATTAATAGTCAAATTGGCGAACAGAAACGTAATGCTTATGCCGTTTCTGTTTGGAAACGTATACGCATGAAATTAGAGGGCCGTGATCCTGATCATAATCGGCGTAGTTCTATTGCCGAACAGGTGGAGTTTGTTATACGCGAAGCTACAAATGAAGAAAATCTAGCTTCTTTATATGAAGGTTGGACTCCATGGGTGTAGTTTGTTACGGGCAACAGCTCCCTCAGGCAAGGAGCATGGTTAAGGCTTTTGCAACAAATTAAATCATATTAAATAGAATTTTAAACCAAAATGATTCTCAGAACCACAACTACATGCAACATCAACACCAATCTACAAACAAAAAAGACCGGTTATTAGAACGACAACCATTATAGGTTAAGTTTAAGAATTGCAAACCGATAAATGATTACAGTGGTACTTATTTCTCTCAATAGGTTTTGTTTTGCATTGCAGGTTTAAATATGTTACATCCAGACAACCAACCGACCGACCCTCTTAGTTGTCACTCTGTCAGCTAGTAGAAGTTAGAAAGAAGTCTCGCTTTGTACTCGTTGTTAGCGAGATGATAGCGCGAAAAATGATTATGGTAAATGATCAAGTGGAAGCAGACATGAAGAACGGTGTGATGTTGCTGTGTTTTGGTTGTGGACATGTTTTTGGTGTATGTGTGGTTGGACCGTGAAGTATGCCTCTTAATTTTTAAATACCGAGTGTTTTTTCATCAGTTTAGAATTAAAAAAGTTTATATAATTTTTTTCCCTTTATCAACTCTAAATATCTATAACACGTATCATAATATATTTTTTGGTAAATTGTTTTATGTTTTAACCACCTTTATTGCTTAATATTAACATTATTTTTTTATTTATAGTAAAAATAAACCATTGAGAATATAAATGCAATAATTCTTCTTTTGTCTAGCTGTATTTTATTTTAAAAATAAATTGAGAAATACAAATTAAAAAAAATTAGTTTACAAGAAATTAGTAGCCATGGAGATTTTAAATTAAATTTTTTTTTCAAAAATGACCATAGCTTTTCCTGATTTTAAAAGTAGTTCTGGTAAAGATTATACAGCGTAACAAAATTGAACTTTTCGTGCGTTGATTGGAAGTTTGAAACAATTTCTTACTCATTTGCGGTCACTGATTTCAAATGTAATCGTTTTTCTCTATCAGCTCTCATTTTTTAGTTACAGGTACTAATTTTGCAAATCACAAAAAAAATGGCTGAGAAATGGTTGTTAACGTAAAAAAAAAATCGAAACTGGGAAATGTTTCTTTTTGAAGGTAACTTTATATTATATTCAACATTTTTTTATTTTTCGAATTTTTTCTATGAGCTAAATTTCAGTTATGTATTTTATAAAGCATTTTTTTTAATAGTCCTATTCCTTAAATTTTTCAGAAATGACTTTATGCACTACCAGACTATTATATTGTATCTTCTTGTTACATTTTACTTAAGCTTTCCTTTGGACAGCAATGAAGTATATTTATTGTATTTACAGAAAAATTTACAATTATTATACACCAGCAGAATATAATGCATTTTTTGGTAGTGTATAAAGTAAATTCTGAAAAATTAAAGGAATAGGACTATTACAAAAAAGCTTTATAAAATACATAACTGAAATTTAGCTCATAGAATAAATTCGAAAAATAAAAAATGTTGAATATAATATAAAGTTACCTTCGAAAGGAAATAATTCCCAGTTTCTATTTGTTAAAATTGTTGAGTAAAATACATTCAATTTATAAGGTATCACTATTCAGTGTGACACAAAGAATGCTGACGAAGGCCGTAGCGGGCAAAAAAATGCATTACATTCTGCTGGTGTCTAATAATTGTAAATTTTTCTGTACATACAATATATTTCACTGCTGTCTAAAGGAAAGCTTAGGTAAAATGTAACAAGAAGATACAATATAATAGACTGGTTGGTAGTGTATAAAGTCATTTCTGAAAAATTGAAGGAATAGGACTATTAAAAAAAAACTTTATAAAATACATAACTGAAATTTAGCTCATAGAATAAATTCGAAAAATAATAAATGTTGAGTAAAAAAAAATACAAAATATTAAAATTTTTATTTTTAAAAATCATGAAAAATCCAAAACATAAGAAAGTAAAAGTCTTATTACTCTCACGTATGAACAAAATAAGATATAGATCATAAAAATCGATGAACGCGTTTCGCTTTTATTCATAATTTAGTGAAGGAAAGGAAATGTCGTTTTTTGTAATAGGTTAAATATGAATATTGTTAGGATTTATGGTTTTATTTTAAGTCAATATGGGTGCAACGTTTTCAAGTTATGTAGTGGAAGTGTTTTAATTTTGGGAATAACGGTATATTTCGAAAAGTCGAGCTGATAGAAAAAATCTGAGTGCACAAACTGACAAGAATTGGTAGGTGTTACAAGAAAAAAAAATTATAAACAAAAGTTTATCAATTTATCATTTAAAATAGTTTTGTGCTTCTCTTGTAAAATGTTCAAATTGTTAGAAAAGGAACTTCGCGTTTTAGGTAACGATATGTAATTGGAGAAAACTGTGAATTACTTACTGAAAAATTAATAATAAAAAAATTACTAAAAATATAATACTATAACAATTACTATGGTTGCATTAATTTAACCAAAATTTAAAACTGTTCATTAAAATTGCTAAAAAATTTGATAATTTTACAAAAGCTAGTTGGAAAAACAAGAAGTTCGGCAGTGCCGAATCTATGATACCTCCCACCGACCGTTAGCATATTTCAGGAGTGGAGCTTTATATGGAGCCTATGGTAAGTTATGGGCCGATCCTTGCTAACAAATAAACTTAAAACTAGTGCGTAATATCTTGAAAAATTTTAAAATAGTACTACTTATCCATTCCGAAACTGTGTTAAATGTTTTTAGATCGCAGACGTTTTTAAGAAAAGAAAAAAAAACGAAGTGGATATAAAAAAGCTTGCAAAACTTTATATAAATTACAAAATAGAGTTTTGAAAAAATTTTATTTTTAGCGACGATACTTTGGCGTTGAATTTAATAAAAAAGGATTATATTTGTTTATTAAAAAATATAAATTAATGCATTATAAATATAGGATATTAGGATGTATGTAGACTTTATTGGGCCACTGTATGTAACTATAAGAACAGAAAATTTTATTAAAAAAAATTGCACTCTTTTTCAAAAAAACCTATAAAATATAAAACGTTGAAATCGAAAAAACAATCGTTAAAATTGCAATTTTCATTAAAAATCTCTTTATACAAAAACACGACGAAATCAGAAAAAATAACATTTTATAAAACAAAAATTTAATTATGTAATTTCCACAGATACTCCCTACAGATTATCATTTTATTTACCAACTCAAAGTATACCCGTCTTAAGATCTACATTGAAATTTTTAATCATAAAACTTGCAAAACATTTTTTAAATAGTTGATTAAAGTAATGAACCTAATTTGCCACTTAACGGAAACAAAACTATATAGGGCATCGACAAAAAATATTTGTTAAATTAATTATTTTAAAATTAAGAATAAAAAAAAAAATTTAAAAAAGCTGCTCCAGGTGAGGCTCGAACTCACAACCCCGGCATTGCTCACAAGTTACTGATTATAAGTACCGTGCGCTAACCAATTGCGCCACTGGAGCTATGACTACGTCGTTGACAAAACGCTTACATTAATACCTACTTCTTCTCATTCGTTCTGAGAGGATATTTTCTTATACAAATAACACGCTTGATTTTTAATAGTATTTTTTTGTTTATTTTCCTCTCACTAAATACGTAGTAAATTTCCCTTAACACAACTCTGGGGAAGGGATGGAAAAGTGTTTTTAAATTTTGTACCAAATTTGAAAACGGTACCTTTTTAATATATTTTTTTATGCAACATGAATGAATGAATTCTTTATGTATATTTTGAACAACTACATTTAAAACAAAAACAAATTCTAAAAACTTTGGTTTTTGTTTTAAATTCTAAAAACTTTGTTTTTGTTTTAAGCGTAATTGTACGAAATAAAGAATTCTTTCACACATCGGAAATAGGCAGTTAGGCTTGATGTTATAGGATTTCGAAAGAATGCAGTTTTTACATATCTAAAGGCCCAACCATAATATGGATACGTGTTTAGCCTACTGTCAAAAAATCAACAAAAAGTCTCTCAAATGTATTAAAAAAACAAAAACTAAATCATCAAAAATTTGGTTCCGTGCGGAATGTGCGACCTGTTTCGCAATTTGCTTATGCAAATGACAGTTTCATTAAACTAAACAAAAAGTTTCCTTAAGTTCAATATGGTTTGACTCATGTGATGTACAAAGGTAGGGCATTTCTTTATCACGTAAACCTTTTAACAACGAACATGAAATATTTTATTCTTTGTATGTTTATGATCCATTTTGCGCAAATATACAATAGGAAAAACTAAAGACATTTTGTTTGTGTAAAATGTCCTAGTCGTTTAACATAAATGTATGTGTGACAAAAAACAAAAAATATAAAAAAAAACAAAAATATGTTTATATCTTAGCAGAATGTAGACAACGTTTTTTTAAAACTTCAAAGAGTTAACAAAATAAATACTAGCTACTAGCTCAGACCTTCTTTAATAGGACTTGGTTCCATGCAATCTAAATTGCTAGTTTGTACACGTTTTACCAAAATAGGTACTATTTAATTTTTTAATACATAAGTACAATTTTTAGAAAAGCTTTAAAAAATGAAAGTATGTACTTTATAATTAAAGATCTCCTACAGTCTTAAAATACATATCGTCGGCTTAGAGTATAAACCTGCTTACTCCCTTTTAACAAATTTTACAGGAGAGACAAAAATCTTTTTATTTTCCCTATTTGTTGCTTGAGAGGAAAATTATATTGTTGATTTGACACACTTCAGGACTCAAATTGAAGAAAAACTACATGCTGGTCGACGAGGCATATCTTTCTCTACCATACGGCATTTAAATCTCAATTTACTTAAAAAGTGTAAACCTGTTACACTCTAAGCCGAAGATATTCCAAATTGAGCTAAAATCTTGTATGTGTAGTTTAGAGAACACGAGCGCCTTACCCGTCCGTTCAACTTACATTTAAAACAAAAACAAATTTCGAAATTTTGTTTTTGTTTTAAATGTAAGTTGAACGGACGAGTAAGGCGCTCGTGTTCTATAAACACCCCCTTAAGCATATAAATACATGATACAATTTGAAATTGTACCACGCGTAAGTTCCACTGTACCAACCAAAGCCTTAAATGTACATATCGATAAAGTACAGTTGTACCATGATTATCATCTCTGCTCTTGGTATTAAAACAAGAAAAACTCTGAAATTATGTATGACGTTGAATACGTAAATAAAGCAGTTGCTGCAGGAATTTAATACGAATTTCCAATAAAAACAAGTAAATGTGTTGCATATAAAGTGAAATATGAGTTGGTTTGATACAAAAAGTTTTGCCAGCTTGGCAAAAACAGCTTTGAAAGAAGCACAAAAGAAAATCGACAAAGTGCTTGACATACAGGAGGACGAATTGGTAGCAAGTACTAGTGGTGGTGGCATTGTAAGCGAAAATGTAGAAGAAGGCTTATCAAGTGCAATAACAACCGAAGTAATAAGTAACGTGAAAAGATTTCCAGGTGTTGCTAATCGTTCGGAAAGTGTAGATGACGCTAAATATATCGAGACTGATCAAACCGCTATACATGGGTCTGCATCGTCTCCAGATTTGTGTGTTGAGGCATTTTTAAAGGATTGTAAACGAAAAGAAATGATAACGATTGCCCCTAAAGTAGGCGAATTTACTAAAGAAATTGAAGCCTTATCAAAAGTCTTAACAACTGGTCTTGAAGCGGAAAGGGCAGTATCAGTTGAGGTACCTGACAAGAGACCATCTGTGGCATCAACGCTGGAATCAGTAGATATTTTATCGCCTCCTCAAATATCACCCCGCTCAGATGACACAACTGATATATCTGAATCTGTGGAATTAATAACCGCTACTAGTGATATAATAACCTCAGGATCAGATCATATATTGCCAGCCACGGCAACTTCTGACAGTATTGTTATAATTGGTAGAACAAGTGATGCTGATTTAGATGATGAGGCGAACCTTCATGAAATGGAAAACACAATACTAGAAGATTCATCAAATTTTGATACAAAAACTTTGGTTGAAAGTTTGGATGGTAGGAAATGGTTCTTTGATTACATTTAAAATACTAATTTATATTTTTTTCAGAGAACACACAAAAAACAGTTACGACAATGGATGCTAGTACTGCTACTAATAAACTTTTGCAATCAATGGAAATGGTGCCATACGAGCTTCAAACAATTGATTCTGACTCGACGCAAAGTTTTGAAGATATACAACTGCAATCGCATGCAACTCAAGAAAACGAACTAAATTCCCAGCTATTAAAGAATATTTCTCAAAGTAGTAAAAGTGACACATCACCACCTAATTCCAACGATGAAATGGAGACAGCTACTTCATCTGACATTGAAATTATTTCTAACCCTAATGGTGATGCCTCTAGCACTGCTAGTACAACACGCACGAGTCCTTTGAAAAATGAGAAGAAAACAGAAAATCCAAACATTTCTCCACCTCTAATGGGAGTCAATAATTCTTCGTTAACCAGTCATAAAGGACACTGTCGTGAACCTTCTGAAATATCTATACTTTCTATGGATTCTCAATCAGAGGATGAAATTGAGAAACTGTTAAAACGCATCTCAGAACTAAACAGCATAGTAGAGGCGCGTGAATTGCGATTACTTCAGTCCGAAAGACAAAACGCCGAATTGCAAGAACGTTATAATGAGCTTCATGCTTTGGTCAGCAGTAATAATCTTCAATCATCCGAAGAGTATACTAAACGAGTATCATCACTTGAAAAGAAGTTTCAAAATTGCATACGAGAACGAGATTCGTTACGATCGAAAATTAAAGATTTAGAAATGAAAATACCTAAAAATGATTTAAACGATGCATTAACCGAAAGTCAAAAAATGGTCACTGAACTACGACTAGAAGGTGAGAAACTCGCAAAGGAAATCCTACAGCAATCCAATATCATTAAAAAACTTAGAGCTAAAGAAAAAACATCAGATAGCCAATTAAAATCTTTGAAAGATCAATTATCGCTAACTCATGAAGAAGTAGAACGTTTAAAAAAGACACTTTCGGTCAAAGAAGAAGTCGAAAGAACGCAAATAGAAGCCGTCCATAAAATGACCTCAGAAAATCAAAAATTATCTACAGAAAACTCGCAGCTACGTAGTAAACTAGATGATACACAACAAAAATTAAATACCCTACAACGTAGTTTCGATGCTGTCAAGATAGAATTACAGCAGCGTTCTAAACAACATTCCGATCTCTCACGTACTGCTGAAACGGTACAAACAGCCGAAAAGGAGAAAGCCTTAGCCAAGGCTGAAAATCAAGAACTGCAGAAACGATTACAAGAATTAAGAGAAAAAATTAAAACAACTGAACAGCAGGCCATGAAAAGAGACCAACAATTAAGAGAAGAAAATCGTCAACTTATGACACGTCTTGAAGCAGCAGAATTACGGGCTGAATCTTCCACCCAAGAAATTAGTGAAACTACCATACCGCTTATGCGCCATTTAGAATCACTGCAACAGACACTTAGTCAACGTACCTCAAACTGGAATAAGGAAGAAAAATTACTTTTGGGAAAATTAGATGCTGCTCAAATTCGTCTCAAAACTTTAGAAACAGTGGAAGATTCTTCAAACACTACAATAAGATTATTGAAAACGAAATGCCAAGAGTTGGAAGAAAAACTTACTCACGCCGTTATGGAGGAAGAGAAGACGAAAATTTCACTTCAGCTAGAGTTGAGACAAAAGGAAACTGAATTTAATAGGTATGTATTTTGTTTTAAAAAATTCGAAGTACATATTAAAGATTTGAATAATTAAACATTGTTAAAGACAAGTTTCTGAAATAAATCAAGAATTGGAATTAAGTCAAGTTAAAATCAAGAACTTGGAAGATTCTCAACAATCTCTGAAAGAAAAACTAAAAGAAGCCGAAAGAAAAGTAATGACAGCTGAAGAGAATCTTAATAGAGAGCAATCATTAAATTCATTGAGAGAATTACAACATTCTCCAACAGAAAACTCACAAAGACCACACTCTCCAGCCGTAAGCGCAGGAGTAAATTCTTTAACAGATGACATGGGTGGCAGCATAGATTGGCATCAAGTAATTTTAAATATACATTATCTGACTTTATTATATTTTTACAACTTCTAAATATACTTAGGAAGATTTAGATTGCATCTCAAATTCAGGTAGACCTTCTGGTATCCAAGGTTTCGGTGTACATTATTTATCGCAAAACACATCAAACTTTGAATATCTTCAATCGATGTTAAAACAAAGAGATGGTGAGGTAGCTCAGACACAATGGGAACTATCTCGTTTACAGGCCGAACGAAATATGCTACAAGAAGAATTATCACAACTAGTAATGGAGATGGAAAATGTAAGTTTAATTTTATCAGAGTTACACGGTTATTTTTTACTCTAAAAATTACAATTTCATACAGCTTAAGGAGAAAATGCAAACATTGGAAATGTTGGAAATAAATTTCAATGATTTACAAACTCGTTACGATGCGTTATTACAAATGTATGGCGAAAAAGTAGAACGTTGCGAAGAATTGGAATTAGATTTGAAAGAATGTAAAGAAGCTTACAAGGTTCAAATTCAAGAGCTTTTAGGCAAATTAAAAACATGATGCAATTTATTAGTTTTACTATTTATCTTCTAATGTGATGATGATATTTTTAAGTTTTTGGTTCTTTTTTTGTAATTTTCGTTATTTTATTGTTTAGGTTTTGTAAAAAATAATTTTTACAAAAATTTAAAATAAAAATATTTTATTATTAAAAACAAAAGTATGTATATCCCTAATATGTAATACATAAATGTATTTGTATTGTTATGTTATGTATTTCACTAGTTTAGTTAAATAATTAAACAATTATTGCAAATAAACATTTAAATTAATAAAAAAACATAAGATTAAAGTTTTTAACTTAAAAAAATATATACATACATTTTTTGTTATTTATTCTTTTGACTACTAATTATCATATAAACATTGAAATCAATGAAAATACTTATTGGGTTAAATTTAAAACAAGATCTTGAAGAGGAATGCTTAAGTAATCAACCCAAGCTCTATACCACGCCAGTGGATCTAACCGTGGGCGGCTGAGCACTTGGTTTTGTTATAATATCCATTGCATTTTTAAATAACTGCGTTTTGACAAAGTCAGAAGCAGCTACATTTAAATCTTTACTAGCTCCAAAATTACATTTTACATAACCATACAGATTAGCTCCATTTAATGCCAAGGCAATCATAACTAACAGCAACCACTTGAATTTAAGGCCAAATAAAGCTACAATAAAAAATAGGCCCCAAAAAGTTGGACATAATATTAAGCCTAACCAAAATACGCGAGCTTCGTGATTATTAACTTTCCCCTGAAAAGAGAAACTTACATAAGTATGTATTTAGATTGCAAAATGAAAAGTCCAATTCCAAAAGTTATTAAAATTTAAATACATACAGACATATTCAGGTATGTGATGGAAAACTATTTTAAAAACATAACGATTTAAAATCGATTATGTCGTTATCAGTATCTTGAAAAATTGTTTTTTAATACATTTTCCTCTTTTTTTCTGTCTATACTCTTTTAAATTTTTTGTTGTGTACTGTCAGCGTCAAAATAAAGTGTACAACTGGTTTTCCAATATAAAAAGTGTTATTTTAGCAAAAAAGAATTCAAATTTTTAGAAGTTTATTTTCATTTACAAAACTTTGGACAATGTTATTACAATTTAAAATTCAAAATTTGAAATACTTCAAAAACAACAAAAACAGTACAATAAAAAAACTAATATACTATGTTTTAAACGTGTCAAAAAAAGTGTACAGTTTTAAAATACTAAGAAAAGTGAAGTGGCTAATACTTTCATTGATTTTGTTTGCTTTTAGGACGGTTTCTAGTCTCTTTGGCATCAATTCCACCCATTCATTATAAAGTTAGCTCAGTAGACAATTTTGGCTACTCTTCCTGCAGATTTTTATTCAGAGAGTGCTTGCTGCTAATGTTTTTTTTAATTTGTCGGTCCAAATGTTTCCAAATGTTTACTTGAGTTGATATCGAGCGACTATTGGGCAGATCCATCTGTTTTAGGATGTTTTACAAAAGCTACCCCTATCACGCTTTACTTAAGATACTATATTTTTCCCGTTGAATTTCTTATTTCTTCCTTTTATCACGTTTTTTCCCAACTTGCTTTTGTCACTTTTTGGAGCACTTTGACAGCAAGCTTGAAGTCTGATACAATTTAGTAAATTAGAAATTTAACTTTTTATAACTAAAATAACTCTTTTTATATTGGAAAACAAGCTGTACACTTTATTTTGACGCTCACAGAATGTTTATTGAACTGTTTTTTTAAGCAAAAAAAAAATAAAACTAGCTCAGAAATGGATTTTAAAATCGCTCGAAATCATCACACCTTCTAAAAGCGATCGTTTTAAAATCGATCGATTTTCATCACATACTTATATATCGCTTATTTACTTCAATAGTGACCTAACTCAAAAAAACCATTTCGAGATAAAAGCGCTTAGTTTTTAATTTGCTCTAACCACTTGCAAAAAATAACGACACACACTCTTCCAACGGGAAAAGTATAAAAGATATAAAGATGATGAATTTTATATACAACATAAAGAAAAACAGCTAACAATTCTGCATCACTTACTCTAAAATTTAATTTTTTGAGGTACATATTTCAGTATTGAAGTAAATGAGCGATATGATATAAAACAACACAGAAAACATCTTGATTTATTTAAAATTAGTTTGATGTAGACAATTTCTAAAACGAAATTTACAAAAATTGCACTGTTTGTTTGGAATATAGGTACTATTTTTCTCCGTTTTGTATTTAAACTTTAATAAATTTTATACAAGCTTTAAATTACCTTTTTTGATTCATATACCCAATGAGATACTCCCTCATCATCTACATAATTCCACCAACGCAAACCTACCAGTAAGCGGCCGGTAATATTTTTTACTGTCCAAAAATCAGCCGATAAAAACAATACAACAACTACGAAACTGGTGATAAAAGAATCACTAAACCAACCACAGAACATATAAATCAGGATGGCAGAACCACGGAAGAAAAGATGGAAGAATGTGACGTAGGGATGTCTACAAAACAGAATTTGAGAAAAGCGATAATTTTAAATTGTATTTATACATAACAAGTTCTTACGTGTATTTTTTATGCATTGCTTTTGGATCTTGCATTTCATCTTCCTCGCCAAATGGTATAGTGTCATCATCAAGTAGTGGTACCTTAAGACGTGGAAAGAATAAAAAAAAAACTTTTGTTTACATTTAGTACTTTTAGAAGAGTAGGGGAGAGGATTTCTACACTATTATGAGACACCACAAATGTATAAGACAAAACAGTTTACGTTTTATTTTACGAACTACCTATTCTGCCACCAAAGCAACAAATTCAATTTACGGATCCAAAGTAGACAAAATTAAAAATTGTATTAAAAATTCCTTACATTTCTTACCGTTGCCGAAGTCATGATATATGGGTTATTTTTGAGTACTCCACTAATTCAAAAAAATTTCAAGAACCTATATTTTATTTTTTTTTATTAATTTTATTCTTGCTCTTCAACTGACCAGTGTTGTTAATTCAGTGATTTTTTCTATTAAGCTAAATGATAAGTTCACTGAGCCTAAACACACGACCATAATTGTGATGGGCAAAATGCCATCTTGTGGGCAAGTACATCATCCAGATTAAGGCGAATTAACTACAGGTGGTGTCGAAACGGCATCTGATTTTGACAGTTCGGGCTTATTTGTTTTGAATTGTTACATAGCGTCTGGCAATTTTTTGTCATACTAAACGTCAAAGTCTATAAAGGGTGGTTAAATTGTAAGGGCCGATGTTGAATGTGAACCACACCTAAACGCCAAGTTTTTTTTCCGAATTTTATTTGACATTTCTCTATTTCAGACTTACTCAATTTGAACCATGAATCCAACAACGTGTTAAAGTTATCCAGACTTATTATGAAAATGGGCGTTCAAATCAAAATGCATATCGTGCACTTCGTGATTTTTTTGGTCAATTTGATCGTCCAAATGTGCGTACAATCGCAAAAATCGTGGAAAAATTCGAGCAAACCGGGTCTGTAGAAGATGTGAGAACACCAGTGCATGCTCGTACAGCTCGTACTGCAGAAAATATTGCTGCTGTTCGCGATAGTGTGGCTGAAGAGCCGTCCACCTCAACTCGTCGTCGTGCCCAACAATTGCACCTCTCACGCTCGTCGTTGATGAACATTATGCATAAAGACTTGCATTTACACGCTTACAAGGTGCAATTGGCTCAAGAACTAAAGCCTCTTGACCATTCCAAACGTCGTGAATGGGCAGAATGGTGGCAAGAAATGGCAATTGTGGATGATCAATTTTCGAAGAAAATCATCTTCAGTGATGAGGCACATTTTCACCTCAGTGGATTCGTCAATAAACAGAATTGCCGCATTTGGGCGAATGAGAATCCAAGAGTGATTGTCGAAAAACCAATGCACCCACAAAGAGTGACTGTTTGGTGCGGTTTATGGGCTGGCGGCATCATCGGGCCGTATTTTTTCCAAAATGAGGCCGGTCAGGCAGTTACTGTGAATGGTGTTCGCTATCGTGAGATGATAACGAACTTTTTATGGCCCGAATTGGAAGATATGGATGTGGACGATATGTGGTTTCAGCAGGACGGTGCCACTTGCCACACAGCTAACGAAACAATGGCTCTTTTGCGCAACAAATTCAATGGCCGTGTTATCTCACGTAATGGCGATGTCAATTGGCCGCCAAGATCATGTGATTTGACACCGTTGGACTTTTTTCTTTGGGGTTATTTGAAAGAAAAGGTGTACGTCGATAAGCCAGCAACAATTCAAGAGCTAAAGGATGAGATAATTCGGCACATTAACGGCATAGTACCTCCATTATGCCTCAGGGTCATCGAAAATTTGGACCATCGGATGGAGGTGTGCCGCCGTGGTCGCGGCGCCCATTTGGCCGATATTTTGTTCCATACATAATTGAGTAATACCAATATATCATAATAAAATAAAATTACAATAATTTCCTAAATAGTTTGTGTTTTATTCAAAATCAACATCGGCCCTTGAAATTTAACCACCCTTTATAAAAAAAACTCAAAATTTTTGTCAGCGTTTTTTTAATATGAAGTTTGACGTTTGGTATGACAAAAAATTGTCAGGTGAAGACGCTATGTTAGTGTTTTGCTAATAATGGTTGACATTTCGAGCTAATGGCACTAACAATGTAATGCAAAAAACCTTATGTTGTTTTTGGATTGTTGTAGTTCCGACACCACCTGTAGTTGAATTCACCTTGGGCCAGATCTCAATTTTTATAATTTGGCTTTGATATTGCATTTGTGTCCAGATTATGAAATTATAGTTTTGCAGTTCTTGTCTTTCTTGTCTTTCCTCTTCTTTTTATATTTTCTCTATAAATACTAACCCTCGTATTCATAAACAATTATTTAATTTAACAAACGGTTTTAAAGAAAAATTTTCATAGAAAATTTGTTTTCTAAACCTGTTTTAAATTAAAAATGATTTTATGAATACCATCAACTTCATGTTAAAAAGTGTGAGAAAACAAAACAGAATTGCAGGGTACATGAAGCTGAGTACCTTTCCCCAATCTTCTCACCCCTTTTACCAATAAGCTCATGAGTTGCTGCAACAAAAATTTCAAGTCTGGATGATGGCTTAACTAAATTAATGCGAAGACACCAAAAAAACATTTCTAAAAATATACAACAAGGCACATTTTGTTCTGCACCGCCTCACATATAAAAATTAAACGGTCCATGTATGTAACCTCATCACGTGAGAAGGGCTGGAGAGATTTGGTTGATTTTTTTATCCGATTCGAAATTCTCAGGAGATGGTTTGTGAACAAAAAATATTAAAAATTCCTGGTAAAACTAGAAAAATTAAAGTTTTTAATATATTGCCGACTATTCATTTCACATTTCAAGTAAAAGACAATTTAAGGGGAAACGTGAAAAGTTTATTATTTTGCCTCCTTTTAACTTCTTATTTTTTGAATTACGTAATGTTTAACACGCTTCCTACTTTTCACTTCTCATTAGTAAATAGCTTCCAAGCAAAGACGGGGTGGTCAGCTAGTAATATATGTAATCAGGGCTGTGGAATCGTCAGAAAATAATTTTCCAACTAATACTCCAACTGCTGAAATTTTTTAAGTCCGACTCATACTCTTATATTGATGCTTAAAGTATATGAGACTGGTCCTTATTTCACTTTAAACTCTTTTTTAAATGCAGTACCTTTTAAAATGGTATTCTTAACCAAGAATTATTCAGTAAAAATTTGAAATCGATGTTTTAAATAATGCCTCGCCAATTTCAAGGAATTTTCATTTTGGTAAATATTTGAAAATAGTTTGAAATATTATATGCCGAACAATTTTGGAGTCGGAGTAGTGAGTTGTTGTAGGTTCTTCGACTCCAACTTCGGTACAAAAAACTCAACTTCGACTCTTCTACACCGATTCCGATTCAAAGGCAAAGATTTTCTCAAACGACAACATTTTAAAATGATTTGAAAATCATACCATTCTCAACAAAAAGGGATAAATTATTTTCAAGTTGAGAAATGCATTTATTTTGAACTCGCTTTCAAACGTTTGGCACCATAGCTGCTGCTTAAAGCTCTAAGCTCTTTCTCCTAAAAACTCATGACTTGAGGGATAAAACTTGAAGAATGTGAACCAGCACCAAGGCTCTTAAACAATATTCAGCTAGCTATTCGGGTTCCTTTTTAATGTTACCATGGTAGAAATTATATTTGCTGGGTTGCATATGACATTAAATTAATATGGCAGATCTAGGTTATAATTCCCATCTGGCTACACTGAACAAGAAAAATTTTATTTACTATTAATATTTTCCGTAAAATAAATATAACATTTTAAATAAATATGTCTGACGAGTATTCCTGTGTATCAAATAGTAAATTAAAACTTAAAGATGATGGAGGAATTAAAAAGAAAAAGAAAAAAAGTAAAGATAAAGAGAAAGAACGTGAAGCTATGCAACAAACCCTTCAGCAACAAAGTAGTGGAAGCTCTAAATCTAAACCGGAGCGCCAGTTGACTAAAGCGGAATTGGCCTTTAAGCAACAACAAGAAAAGATGGTAAGTTTATGTTTGTAATAAAATGCCACTATTTTATAATATTAAACAATTTAATGTGTAAACAATTGCTTTATCCACTTTAAAGCGCAACAAACGTATAATGGAAAAAGCTTCGACCACACACAAGGAAAGAGTAGAAAAGTTTAACGAACACTTGGATTCTCTAACTGAGCACTTTGATATACCAAAAGTTTCATGGACAAAATAATGACATATATTTTACTGTAATTTTTTTATTATTTAAGTTTGGATACAGCCTAATTAAAAAAAATATATACATACTGTTTAAAACTAACCAATAAATCTTAGTTTTTTAAATAATAAGTAACAAGGAGCAATAAATGTAGATAAAACCTAATAACGTCTTTGGTCTGCGTTAATTCTTAATTTTTTCTAAGCTTTCTTCAAAATGTTATTAACCACTTCGGTTAAGGGAAATTTTTTTCCTTCTACACATATGCCTTTAAAGTCATCAGTATTTAAAGAAAATATCATTGCTCCTCCCAGTTCATGCATTTTGATATACTTTGCCTTACATGCTAAGCTCGTAGCTTGATCAAATGCTATCCATTCTGTAGCACTGCTAGCATAACAAGAGCAAGCATCCTTGTCATATTCTAGTGAACTCAAAATATTCTGTTGCAAAAACCAACATATTTCGCCGGACGAAACAAAACCTTGATTTCCAGTATGACCATAACCATCAGCTGGAGCACCTACGGCAGTATTAAAAGGGTTTATCAACCTGTTTAGGAAATAAATCAATTTAAATAAAAGTAAAAAATTTCAAGTAATTATGCTTACGTATAGGAATGACCATAAGTTGACAGACCTACAATCAATTTTTTGCGTTCTAAGCCATTTTTAAGCCACCAGTTTACCGAATAGTTGACATTTAAGGTGGAAAGAATAGAATGTTCATTACTGCGAGCATAGAGAGGCGCATTAAATCCTAAAAAAAACCAAGAGATTTTTCACATTTTTAAACATTTTTATTTACGGGCATGTTCTATAAATCAAAATGAATTGTATTTAAAATCGAAATTGAAGCCATTTAGCAAACAAAGTCAAAATCTCGTTCGATTTCAATTTTACTAAATTTCGATTTCTAGAAAAGACCCATTAAACTTGTAACTAACCCGTAAAAGGTGTTCCTTTTGTATAAAAATGATAATCATAGGACATTAAATTAACATGATCTGCATACTTATTGATTTCAGCTACATCGTAGGCAAATAAAGCAATACCCTCCGGAGCGGCCACAGCTACTGACAGTAAGTATGGTCTCTTTTCCCTTACATACTCTTGGCGTATTTCATAAAGTAATTGAGAAAAATGCATGCGTTCACGATTATAAGCACTGGGAAACTCCCAATCTAAATCACAACCATCTAATTGATAGGTTCTTAAAACATCCTTCAATGATTGTATAAACATCTTTCGGTTCTGATGATTTTTTACCATATCTGAAAACCCATCACTTTCAGAACCACCTCCACCAATACAAAGGAGAAATTTCAAGTTATGATATTTTTTTTTTAGTCGTGGCATATCGTTGATCAGGATTTCTTTTAATTCTTTACTAATGGAAATAGAGGAATTTTTTATAAATGCCATACCCACATTAATATGGGTACATAATGTACCATTGATTTGGGTTAAATTCAAATCCTTATAGTGCATATCTGCATTGTATGATGTATAGTAACAAACAACAAGGGTTTCTTTGGGCAAGGGTGCTAAAATACTGCTAACTTCTATCGAAGAGTTGTCTTCCTGATCGGAATGTAAGTATTTAATGCGGAATGTAGAATTTTTTATCAAACGAAAGTCGTGTGATTCTTGGGTTTGATTTTGGTACGCTAAACTATACATAGTGGCTCGGTCAATCCATTCTGGTGGTATGCCTAAAGAAAAATTTATTAAAGCACGAAAAATAATAATGCATAATACATACTTTGCTTAAATTGTGGATACCTTAGGATAACCGTATAGTATGGTCCATAAATATGTTGCCATATTCGATATACCAATGCCGTTGAGCACATACATAAACTTACTAACAATGCTATACGCCATCCTATGTGCTTGTAACTAAAAAAATTTCAGTATTTAATTATATATTTTATATATGGATGGATGTTCATATAATAAATATGTATGTATAAGATTTTATCATACCGTACTCCATTTGTTTCATCTATTAACTCATAATTAGCCATTTAACATGTTTTTTTATTGTACAGATTTATTAGTTGTTTTTTAAATTAATTGAATCTTTTTCACAAAGCAATCTTTATTAAAAGTTTAGATTAGTTTTATGTTATTTCCCTTTCAAATCGAGGCTATTGTTGCGAAAGACGATTAAAAAGAAACACGATAAGATAAACAACAGTCTTTAAAGTTGCCAGACCGTTTGTCATTTTACAGGGCTTGGGGCTGCAATTTGGTAATGAGAGTCTACAATCTATAAGGCAACATTATTCGAAACATGTGTTGCTACTTATGTTTCGAATTTTACCACTAACGATGACACTAAAAACGAAACATTAGTAACGTGTTTTTTTAACCTTTATGTGCTCGGGATCAAAAACTTACGTGGGCGGTCGGAAGACTACATTTGTAGTAACTACCCTTGAAATTTTTGAACGTTCTATAATTGCTGGCATAAACATCTATTTTGCCAAACTTCTCAAGAACTTTTTGCGTTTGCCTGTTTGCTGAATATGGCTATTATTTTCTATGTAGATGATATAAGTAGCTAAGGCAGATATATCTAGCAAGTTGAAAAAGATTGCCAATGGTCATCGCAATGTTTCGCGTTTTGTAGAATATGCTGACAGCATTTTGTCCTTTGCACCGATGCCTCCTTTGCTGACGTTATAGTCAAGAATATACTGCGGCTTATTTTTTTCTCTGCCCCAAAATCATTATTCAAAGTTGTACTTGACAATATACCAACTGCCTTTCCCTTTTTTGGCACATAAGATGATAGTGCAAACTTTGATTCCAAAAATAAAAAACTGATGAATATTCTCCACGTTAACGGTCAGCTTTCATTTCGTTGGGTTTATTTTGGCGAACTGTACCAAGAATTGCAAGGCCTTTGGACAATAAAAATTTACCCAAATTTAACGATGTGAAAAAATTGTCACAAACCATTGTTCTTTTGGTATTCTCCCAGTTAGAAACCAGTTTTTTTTACTACATTCTCTCCAACATTTGCAGATCGACTTGTGTTCGGGTTCTTTCCTACGTAGATTTCGCTTCTGAGCGGATAAAATGATATTGCATCGCAAGCAAACCAAACTTTAATACCGTATTTCGCAGGCTTTCAAGGTATGTATACTACTAATGAATACTACTAAATAAATAAATAATAATAATAATAATAATAATGCACTGGGTAAATAAATTTGGTTCGTCCACGATATGAAAACAGTTGTTCATACACTGTTATTTCTCAACATGGTTCCAAATGGTTGAGATTGGTGCTGCTTTATCTTCCAGTAGTCGAGTAGCTATAGTACGCTGGCTATCAAAACCAATAAATCAAAGTATTTGTTTGAATCGAGATTTTGACATTGATGCGCAACACTTTACTAATTTTTGCAATACAAAGAATGTTACGGACCGGTTTACTTGGCGAGGATTCCGTCTAGCTCACAGTTAACTCACAGGAGGTTCCAACCCTCCCGCCAAAAGCGTATCCTAACAAAAAAAAATAACAGGAAATCGAAACAACGGAAACTACAAAAAACACAAACGATACCACATTAAACAAATCGCGGGGACAGATGTTATTCCCCTCATGCCCTCCCAACCTTGTCGCGAATACGTTCCTCATTTTTATACAGCGACCCAAACTCCACCAGACCTCTTCTCCACTTACCTTTCCATCACATCCGGTTCCCCTAATTTAAATTTAAGCCATCATTTTTTTCTTTTAAGTTATTATACACAAAACATACTTTATTATAAAAAAACTGTTAATACTAAAGATAATCTTATGCTACAATTTTCCTTATACATAACAAATAGTTTTTTTTTTAATTCTTACTAATCCTTAAATTAATAATATCTCCTTTTTCTCAAATTTAGTTTTTTTTCTCTCTTTTTAAATATCTATATATATATATATATATATGTATATCCAAATCCAGTTTAATAATTCCGATTTAACTTTTTCTTTTAAATTACACTTGCAATTAACTAATTAGAACTCAAGCTTCTTTTATAAAACTCATTTATTTGAATCCTTTTCAACGATCAACTTTACCCTCACCTAAAGGAGCTCCCTGAGGTAATCTTTCCTTTCCTGTCACTCTACAGGCCTTATCTTTTTACTTATTTTTTCTGTTTATACCGATCTTCACTTAAGCTCTTTGTAATTACCTTTTTTTTTTATTATTATATTTTCCTTCTATTTTAAATTTATTCTTGATCTTTATATATATATAAATATTTAATTTCAAATAATCTAACTTCTCTATTTTTTTCCCTTCCCCTGATTTCTATTTCTTTTTTTTTTTTTTTTTGTTTTTTTTTTTTTTTTTTTTTTTAAGGGATGATTTTTCTTTTTTTTTTAAATGTGTTACCTGGCTAATTCCCGTGTGGTTTTGGCAAAGTTCGTCCACACCCTTCACTGAAACTTCCTCGAGAGAATAGCCAGCTATGTGGAACAACAAAATACATTCTCTTTACTGCCAGAAATATTTAAAAGATATTTATATTCATCTCAAATCCAATTTTATTGAAGTTTTGCAAAACCCCATTTATTTGTCCACACCAGTGGTTATTTTCAAAAAAAAACTTCAATAAAACAGGATTTGTTTCTGAATATACTACACTACTTTGCTCAAACACTTTTGCCTCACTTACGTTTTTTATTTTTCTTTTATTAAATTTAACTTTTTCCCAAGTTTTAGGTTCACACAAACTTAAACTTCATCCGCTTAACTTCAGTGTAACTTTTGCTTCTTTTATTATAAGCTTTTTTTTCACAACTGCACTGGTTAACGTCTCACTTTTGAAATTTTGTTTACTAATGAACTACTCTTTTTTATTTCGTCAGCTTAAATACTTGCTCCCTATTTACATACCCGGGATCTTTTCCTAATTTCCCTATTTACTTTTCCGCGGTATTTTCAAAACTCCTCCCTCTTATACATTAACAAAATTTACCACAAAAACTTACATAATCATTTTCCCCTTTGGCGCCTTTTAACATATCATATAATATTAAATATACCTACTACAAAAAAAAACTTCTAGATTTTCGCGCCCATTACTACCTTTTTTCCTGATCTCCCCCTTGACTACGACAGACAAATGCAATAATACTTATCAGGTCAGCCAGCAGCTCTATCCCATCTTTTCCTATCTCTCTCCGCTAAGTTTGTTTTCCTTAACTGCTAATATTAAAATTATATAATTTAATCCCGCAGCCTTGTCAACCGCCAATTTCCATTTTTAATTTATAGGCCAAAACCAAAAATATTGCGTAGCATCTACCACTGCCAGTATCAGGCTCTCATGAAAATTAGTTGTTAAATTTAATTCATTCATAACTTCAAATAAAATTTATTTCAAATATTAATTTTCAGTAGTGAATGAAAAGACCAACCCTGTGTAGTTTTACTATATGTTTAATCGTTGCCAACTCAATGTGATTATTTCGTTCTACCGTTTCTACACTACACTTATACACACATACTTGGATACTCATCTTATTTTTTTATTATTCGCCTGTCATCATCAAATCCACATGTAAGTAAATTAAAAATATTAATTTTTCCTTTTTCCTTTCTTTTTTTACAGATTTCACTGCTAATTTTTACGGAACTTAACCAGGACATCCACGTAAGTATTGAAATGTATCGTTCCTAAAAAAAAACTACATGTTTTTCCATACATTTAATGTTTATTCTTCTTTTTTTTCAGCTTAAAACAAACAACAACAAACTAACCCAAAAAAAAACAAAAAAAACTACCTAAAACTAACACCACCATCAGAAACAAAAATTGATTCCACTGAGACTCGGGCAGGAGGTAGTGTCTCCATTGGCCGCAAGCCCCTCTCAATATGTATAAAACCACTGGACAAGGGCAGGAGTAGTGGCTCCACTGTATATTGCCCCTCCATGAAAAATCATTTTTGTAAATCCATCGGGGTATCGGCCGGAGTGGTGGCTCCAACGAAAATTCGCCTCCCCTGAAAAATTATAATTACGGGATGACTTATCTGGGCTTTTACAGCCGCATCCCGACAGATTTGGTACAGACCGTCCACGCCAAAATTTTTTTCTGCGCTACATTCGGCATGTGTACCTCGTCCGCAACAAAATTCCGTTGCTGCTAAGTTACCGCAGAAGAAACGGTGTGCGGAATCTTTTGCTGAAAACAGCCCAACGTGGGGAACTCCCCGACCCTGAGATAAAAGAGTCTCATCTCTACAAACTAAGCCGGGCAATAACAAACAAATTTGCATTCTCTGCAGTGTTGCGAGGTAATTTCCCTTCTACAAAATTTTCGTTTGTTCCTTAATTTTAGGTAATACTCAGTTAAAAAAAAAACGACCATTACATATTCAAGTACCTGTATAAATAATATACCTATATATCTGATTACAAAAAAAATCACTGAATTGACACATTCACGCGGCCTAATTTAGTTCATACCCATTATGTTAGGGGTTTTCAGTTTCCCTATTCAAAGATGGTAATTTAGTTATCATTTTTTTTTCCGTGAAATTTAGTTATTTTCAGACATGTATAGTGGGAATCTAGCGACTTTGCTCATTCAAAACAATCTCTATAAGGTAATATAGCTTAGACAGCATAGGAAATCACGTAGTGAAACGCTTATAAAAATCAATGTATGCCAATTACTTGAAAAGAAAACCCCTACTGTCAATTCCGTTTGTAGTTTCCTAATAGTGTAGATTTTTATGCTAGCCGATTACGATTAGAACACTATATAAGGACTATTTATATATATAAACCCATTAGTGTTTTTTTCCTTACATATCATACCTTCCTTTAGTCCATAGATTCTTTTTGATATTATTTTATTTTCTCTTTCTTTTTACTAAGGAAACCTGATAAAAAAAACAAAAAGCAGATTTATCCGCTCGATATTGGACAACCAGTAAGATGCATTTACTGTGGTCATACCTAGACTTAATCACTCTTCCGAACTCCTTTTCGCGAGGCAAAAGCAGAACGTAGAGGCAAACCCCTTTTTTTTTTTTTTTTTTTCTTTTTCTAATATCTTGTTACTGGGCTTTTGCCAGTAGTGCACAACAGTGCGAATTAAATCGAACGCCCCTTAGAGGCAAAATTAAATATTTTTGAATCCACGTCAAAACAATCGGGTCACGCCCCTAATATTCTCTCCATCGCCCAGGAAACTATCCAGCTTGACCATTGTCTTCTGAGACCTTTTTTAAAATAAAAACGGATCAGAGGATGTATGAATCTAACCTGCTCATCGTATCTCACGGGAAGTATTACTTTACAAGCATGAATTAAATAAGAATGTTACTTTGTGATTTGTTTTTTTTTTTTTTTCAGATTTAAAATCTCACGCTTATAGACTGGCACAACATGGACTTAAATTATATTGCACCTTACTAACAGCTAAATAAAAATGAGGACTCATCACAACATTAATATCACAGATTTAATATGCCTTTATTGCGGTTCCTTATACTTAATTATTGCACTCATGGACTAATCAAAGGTATGTTGAAAAAAAAACTTTCCAATTAAATGTACATACTAGTAATCGCGGATTTATTTTAAGTTTTGTCATAATAAATAAATTTTATGATAAAAGAATCTAGACTATCAGGTACCTTTTTCTAAATATTGTTCATAGTTGGAATATAGTAAATATTGCATACAACCCCTACGGTTTCAAATTTTAATTTCGCTATTTCCTAAACTTTAATATCCTTAACGTGGTAAGTTCCTATAGATTTTCCTTGCAATGTTTCTAATTCATACATGTTATTTCCTACGGGCCTAACTACTCTACATTTTAAAAACTTTCGGCAAAATTTTGCATTTCTGTTTTTCGAAAAATCACTTAATACTGTGTTCCGGCGGTATACTTCTTGTCCTGGGTTAAATATAACATTTCTTGCTCGTTTGTTGTATCTCTCTGCACTTTTTTCGTAGGCTTTAGTCATGTTTTGTTTTATCTGTTCCCTGATTATATCCAACTTTTCGTTCCTTTTTAACTCCAAAATTTGATGATCAGTTAGAGATTGTAATTTTCTACCCAGTTTATATTCAGCTCCACTTGAATACATGTGGTAGCCAAATAGGGCGAAAAACGGGGTATAGCCAGTTGCTGAATGTACTGATGTTCGCAGGGCACATTCAATTTCGGACAAGTACAAGTCCCAATCTCTGTGGTCGTCTTTAAGGTAGGCACGAATTGCGGAAAGAACAGACTGATTCACCCTTTCACTGGCGTTGCTCTGTGGCGAATAGACTGCAGTTTTTATGTGTTGTATTTTGTAAGTCTGCATTAAATTTTGAAAACTCTTTGCGATAAATTGAGATCCATTATCACTGTGTATGATTTCCGGTACACCAAATTTATGAAAAATCTCATGAACTAGAAATTCTATGACGTTGCTTGTAGATGCTTCCTTCATTGCTTTTAAAAAGGTAAATTTGGAAAAATGATCAACGACTATAAAAATGTAGGAATTGCCATTTTTTGATCTCGGATATTTACCCATAAAATCAATGTACAATTTTTGAAACGGCCTTTCAGTTATTACCTGTTTACCTATTTCCGGCCTCAGGTTTTGGTTAGTTGGCTTTATTTCTTTACACACTTGACAGTTTTTTATAAACATTTTTACTTGAAATGCCATTTTAGGCCAGTAAAAGAACCTTTTTAATCTTTCAATAGTTTTTGCTGCTCCTCCATGCGCTGACGTTAGGGTGGAATGTGCTTTTTCTATAATAACTTGCGTAATGTTTGTTGGTATCCAGAGTTTCCATTTGTACTCATCTTCATTCTCTTCGAACGACATTTTTTTGAAAATCATACCATTTTCAATTTTTAAGTCTGGAAGTTGTTCACTGTTATTTTGTATGTGATTTATTAAATCCAAATACTCTTCGCTTTCAAATTCTGTCGTCTCGAAGTCGAAAATATCTTCCATTGTGATTTCATCGACATTTTCATCTGGTAATCTGGACAACATGTCGGCTACAACGTTTTCTGATCCTTTCCGGTGCATTATCTCAAAATCAAATGCCTGTAGTTTAAGGGACCAGCGCGCCAATCTGCCAGTTAAGTCCTTAAGCGACATCAGCCACTTTAAACTTGCATGGTCTGTTACTATCGTAAAAGGCATCATTTCAACGTAAGGTCTGAATTTCTGGACTGCCATGACCGCCGCTAAACATTCCTTTTCAGTCACGCTATAATTCCTTTGGCAGGAATTTAACTTTTGAGAGTAGAAATCTATCGGATGTTCCTCGTTGTTTTCATTGAGCTGATACAGAACTGCCCCTATGCCGTAATCACTAGCGTCGCATTGGATAAAAAAGCGTTTAGAAAAATCGGCGTGCCTTAGTACGGGAGCGGATGTTAGGGCTTTCTTTAATTCATCGAATGATGCAATGGCTTCAGGCGTCATAACAAACTTTTTACTCTTTTTTAGGGTATCTGTTAAGGGAGCTGATATAGTAGAAAAATCCCTTATAAATCTACGGTACCATCCTGCAGTGCCTAAGAAGCTACGGACTTGCCTTGGAGTTTTAGGAATATTGATTTCTCTAATGGCTTTTACCTTTTCAGGGTCCGTTTTTAACATCCCACCGCCTATAATAAACCCTAGGTATTTTAATTGTTTAAAACAAAACTGAGATTTTTTTAAACCAATAGTTAAATTAGCGTTAATTAAACATTGAGCTACTTCTTTCAACAATTCCAAATGCTTTTCAAAACTATCTGATATAACTAGCAAATCATCTAGATATACAAATACGTTTTCCTTTAATTTCTGAGGAATGACTTTATCCATAAGTCTACAAAGTCGCTGTGCTGCGTTGCAGAGACCGAAGGGCATCACGCGAAACTGGTAAAGTGGCCGGCCTGCTACAGTAAACGCGGTATAAGATTTGCTTTCCTCCTCTAACTCTATCTGCCAAAATGCGAATTTTAGATCAACGCTACTAATGTAATAGGTCTCATCTATTCGGCTAAGGATACCATCTATATTTTGCAGTGGATATGCGTCCTTCACTGTAAGCTTATTCAACTTCCTGGCGTCTAGACAAAACCTGTTTTTTCCGGGTTTTCGTACCACTGTCGTCCGGTTACTCCACGGGCTTTCACTTTCTTCTATTACGTTTAGTTCTAACATTTGATCTATTTCCTTGTATACGATTTCTTGTACTGCCGGAGATATTGGGTAATGTCTATCTTTTACCGGCTCGGCTCCTTCTACTAATTTAATACTATGTTTTTCCAGTGATGTACATCCTAGTCCCTTATTTTCAAATGATGGAAACATATTAATCACTTCGTTTAGACTTCCCCTCTGACAAGATGATAATTCATGGGGATCAGATTTGTGATTATCCGAAAGATATTTTTCCATTATCTTCTCTATGTTTATTTCTGAAACGCCTACTATTTCTGGAGCAAGTTCAAAACTTTTCCAAAAATCTATTCCTAAGTATGCTTGTTGCTCTAAATCAGGACAAAGATAAAATTCTATTTTACTAATCTTATTATTATATTCTATATCTAATCTAATTTTTCCTAACAACCTATGTTCTTGGCCGCTGGCCGTGGATATTACTGAGAATATCGGCACTATTTGAATATCAAGATCATTAATAAGCTCTCTACACCCTCTGCCTAAAATACTCACAGAGGCACCAGTATCAAGAAGACCCTTTATTTTAACTTCACCAATTTTGATTTCAGCATATGGTCTGGGATCTAATGATTTTCGGTCGGCTCCTCTAATTGCCTCGATAGCCAATTTCCTCAGTCTTCTCCTTTCAGCGAACTTCTCTCTTAGTTTTTTAATTCTTTTTGATATATATGGTCTCCTGATATTGACTTCCGAATTAAAAATTCTCTCTCGGACCTTTTTATAATTATCTTCTCTCTCCTTTAATGTATATAAGTGTCTGTGCTGGGGTATAAAACTATTAAACATTTTTATTTCTTTAATTAAATTTGCTGATTTTTTTATTCTTGCAGGTGGGTTTGCGGGTTCGTTTTCGAACGATGGTCCCCCGCATTCCCTTCGTTCCTGTAAAAATTTTTATTCCGGCAATCAATGCAATTTGGTGCTATTACTTCGGGCTTTCCACACCGGTAACAAAATATAGTTCTCTCGTTTGATGGACAATCCATAAAAACGTGGCCATTTTGACGGCAGTTCCAGCACACTACTGTAGTTCTGGTCATCGTGTTTCCTGCATTGCTAGCTCTAATTGCTGCTACTTCGGGGCGTTCTATTTCAGGCATTTGATAGGATTCCGGACTTTCTTCACTTATTTCGTTTACGTGTCTAGGGTAGCGGTTTACAGGAGTTGACAAGATTCTGTTTTCTTTTCTGAGAAAGGTTTTTTCCGCATCGATACAACTGATTCTCAATTTCTCTACTGACGAAACATTCATTGGGTAAACAATTCTTCCGATGTTCTCCCTTAAATTCTTTTTGATCATCTTGATCATTTCCGCTTCAGGCATGGATATGCTCAAGCGTGAATGGTAAAGCTGCGTCATGGTAAAGAAAAACGAATCTATAGACTCCCCTGGCTGTTGTTTCCTTTCAACCATGTCCCTCATTAGTTCGAAACTGGAACGAGTGGATTTATATTGTTTCAGTAGAGCTATTTTTAATGTAGACCAATCTGACACATAATTAGTTTGTATAAATAGCCAGTACCATTTTTCGGCGGCTCCTTTGACCAAAAGATGAAAGTTATCCAGTAATTCCTTCCAAGATATACCGTACTGGTGTTGAAGACGCTCCAGACGGAAAACAAAGTCTTCGACTGCTAATTTATTGGAATCCCCATCGAATTCTAAACCCCATTTATCGATGCGTGGTCTATGGAAGCCCCTTGGATATTCATCACCATTTATCGAGGAAGCCCTGGAAGACTGGGAATGTACGCCTGACATTTCCATTGGCTGTGGACCCTCTGCTGATGGCCTTGACACATTTGGTAAGTTTACTTCTATTAATTTTCGGTTTTCTTGCTGTGTTTGCTGGACCACTATGCTGAGTCTGCTAACAGTTGCCGTTAACTCAGCCATAGTCTTCTTCTTATCGGCCATTTGAGAACTTATTTCCTGATCTACTAATCTTTTTACTGATCTATCAACATTCTCTACACTATTGGACCTAACATAATGCCTACTTGTATTCTGCCCTGGCACATTAGTTGGTAACGTATATGCATGTGGAGGAACATTAGGGTTGCCGGTTATTATAGTTCCCGACAAATCTCTAATCTGACCGGTATTTTTCTCCGCCATTTCTACGCTATATTTCGGTGTATTTGGTTTATGATTTTTTTGTAATACGTGTGGTGTAGAACGGTTTAAGTCGAATTGAACCTGCCTCACTCTTTTTCAAGATCTAGTTACGGGTGGACTATTACTCATACTCTTGAAGGTGGCTAATAAAATAATTCCCCCCCTTCAATTTCAAAAATTGGTAGAATTTATGGCAGAAAAAAAATTGGCAAATTTTTGGTAAATAAATGAAAATAAAAAAAAATATAAAAAAAAATAATAAAAAATATAAAAAAGAAAAAATAATAATAAAAAATATAAAAAATAAAATAATAAAAAAAATTAATATAATATTGAAATAAAAAATATAAAACAATAATAATAATAAAAACAAACTAAAAATTATTAATACTACGGAAATGTTAACTAAATAATATTAAATAATAAAAATGTTAATTAAAGAAACTTAAGAGTTAATAAGCAATTCTAAAAAAAAATACTTCAAATAAGATTTATAAAAACAAAACTAGAAAAAAATAAAAACAAACACTTTTTTTCAAATGAATTAAAATTTAAATTTTCTATGTAATAATTTATTAAAAGCAAAATACAAAAAAAGATATTAAAAAGAATAATATTTATTCTCTTTTTTTTTTTTTTCCTTTATATAACCAACTACTTCTATCAGAATTAGTATACATAATGGGTTCCGGAAATGGTGGACGGATGTGGAGGTCTAAGCGGTTGATAACTAAAGCATGTTAAATGTGGCACGAGAAATGAATTTTAAAACAACATTTTCCTGGAGTTCTTCCAGCGTGGTTCCCTCGTACTTCAAACTAATATTTATTATTAACGAGATTACGAGTGATTATTGATGGCATATAATACATCTTACCTCGTGATATAATCGGCACGAGAGGCTATTATATGACTTCAACATACAACACTTTCACGACTCCAACAAAAAAAAACTAAATAAGTTAAATATCAAACATTCAGAAACGATAAACAATACAATTAGAGACTTTCAACTAGTACACTAAGATATTCTCTTCTATTTCTGTAAGTATTATCAGAACTAATCGATAAACCTAGTAGACTTTCCTTATATACAACATTCCCTTTTCTATTTTCTAGAGTGGCTATGTAAATCTCATCTACTATATTTAACGGAGTTTTCGGGCTATTACAAAAAAAAATCTTTTAATGGACTATTGTCTCATGTATAGGTGACGTACATGAAGTTTCATTACATCGCTTAGGGAACCTTTACATATTTAACTAAAAAGCCTCCTAAGCTATTGCATTTGAATTTGGGCGCCATTCTGTTACGGACCGGTTTACTTGGCGAGGATTCCGTCTAGCTCACAGTTAACTCTCAGGAGGTTCCAACCCTCCCGCCAAAAGCGTATCCTAACAAAAAAAAATAACAGGAAATCGAAACAACGGAAACTACAAAAAACACAAACGATACCACATTAAACAAATCGCGGGGACAGATGTTATTCCCCTCATGCTCTCCCAACCTTGTCGCGAATACGTTCCTCATTTTTATACAGCGACCCAAACTCCACCAGACCTCTTCTCCACTTACCTTTCCATCACATCCGGTTCCCCTAATTTAAATTTAAGCCATCATTTTTTTCTTTTAAGTTATTATACACAAAACATACTTTATTATAAAAAAACTGTTAATACTAAAGATAATCTTATGCTACAATTTTCCTTATACATAACAAATAGTTTTTTTTTTAATTCTTACTAATCCTTAAATTAATAATATCTCCTTTTTCTCAAATTTAGTTTTTTTTCTCTCTTTTTAAATATCTATATATATATATATATATATATATGTATATCCAAATCCAGTTTAATAATTCCGATTTAACTTTTTCTTTTAAATTACACTTGCAATTAACTAATTAGAACTCAAGCTTCTTTTATAAAACTCATTTATTTGAATCCTTTTCAACGATCAACTTTACCCTCATTTAAAGGAGCTCCCTGAGGTAATCTTTCCTTTCCTGTCACTCTACAGGCCTTATCTTTTTACTTATTTTTTCTGTTTATACCGATCTTCACTTAAGCTCTTTGTAATTAACTTTTTTTTTTTATTATTATATTTTCCTTCTATTTTAAATTTATTCTTGATCTTTATATATATATAAATATTTAATTTCAAATAATCTAACTTCTCTATTTTTTTCCCTTCCCCTGATTTCTATTTCTTTTTTTTTTTTTTTTTTTTTTTTTTTTTTTTTTTTTTTAAGGGATGATTTTTCTTTTTTTTTTAAATGTGTTACCTGGCTAATTCCCGTGTGGTTTTGGCAAAGTTCGTCCACACCCTTCACTGAAACTTCCTCGAGAGAATAGCCAGCTATGTGGAACAACAAAATACATTCTCTTTACTGCCAGAAATATTTAAAAGATATTTATATTCATCTCAAATCCAATTTTATTGAAGTTTTGCAAAACCCCATTTATTTGTCCACACCAGTGGTTATTTTCAAAAAAAAACTTCAATAAAACAGGATTTGTTTCTGAATATACTACACTACTTTGCTCAAACACTTTTGCCTCACTTACGTTTTTTATTTTTCTTTTATTAAATTTAACTTTTTCCCAAGTTTTAGGTTCACACAAACTTAAACTTCATCCGCTTAACTTCAGTGTAACTTTTGCTTCTTTTATTATAAGCTTTTTTTTCACAACTGCACTGGTTAACGTCTCACTTTTGAAATTTTGTTTACTAATGAACTACTCTTTTTTATTTCGTCAGCTTAAATACTTGCTCCCTATTTACATACTCGGGATCTTTTCCTAATTTCCCTATTTACTTTTCCGCGGTATTTTCAAAACTCCTCCCTCTTATACATTAACAAAATTTACCACAAAAACTTACATAATCATTTTCCCCTTTGGCGCCTTTTAACATATCATATAATATTAAATATACCTACTACAAAAAAAAACTTCTAGATTTTCGCGCCCATTACTACCTTTTTTCCTGATCTCCCCCTTGACTACGACAGACAAATGCAATAATACTTATCAGGTCAGCCAGCAGCTCTATCCCATCTTTTCCTATCTCTCTCCGCTAAGTTTGTTTTCCTTAACTGCTAATATTAAAATTATATAATTTAATCCCGCAGCCTTGTCAACCGCCAATTTCCATTTTTAATTTATAGGCCAAAACCAAAAATATTGCGTAGCATCTACCACTGCCAGTATCAGGCTCTCATGAAAATTAGTTGTTAAATTTAATTCATTCATAACTTCAAATAAAATTTATTTCAAATATTAATTTTCAGTTGTGAATGAAAAGACCAACCCTGTGTAGTTTTACTATATGTTTAATCGTTGCCAACTCAATGTGATTATTTCGTTCTACCGTTTCTACACTACACTTATACACACATACTTGGATACTCATCTTATTTTTTTATTATTCGCCTGTCATCATCAAATCCACATGTAAGTAAATTAAAAATATTAATTTTTCCTTTTTCCTTTCTTTTTTTACAGATTTCACTGCTAATTTTTACGGAACTTAACCAGGACATCCACGTAAGTATTGAAATGTATCGTTCCTAAAAAAAAAACTACATGTTTTTCCATACATTTAATGTTTATTCTTCTTTTTTTTCAGCTTAAAACAAACAACAACAAACTAACCCAAAAAACAAAAAAAACTACCTAAAACTAACACCACCATCAGAAACAAAAATTGATTCCACTGAGACTCGGGCAGGAGGTAGTGTCTCCATTGGCCGCAAGCCCCTCTCAATATGTATAAAACCACTGGACAAGGGCAGGAGTAGTGGCTCCACTGTATATTGCCCCTCCATGAAAAATCATTTTTGTAAATCCATCGGGGTATCGGCCGGAGTGGTGGCTCCAACGAAAATTCGCCTCCCCTGAAAAATTATAATTACGGGATGACTTATCTGGGCTTTTACAGCCGCATCCCGACAGATTTGGTACAGACCGTCCACGCCAAAATTTTTTTCTGCGCTACATTCGGCATGTGTACCTCGTCCGCAACAAGAATAAAAAAACAAAACAATATATATGCTTTATTGTTTTTGATGAAATGTTATTACTTTGATGCGTTATCATCATACACGTGATGCAAAAAATTCTTTTTTTTAGCAAAAATAAAAGAAAAACAAGGTGTGCAAATGTAATAAGCAACAAATAAAGCTTCTTTGCATACAAACCACATAGTGACTACAAATGTAGACTACCGGCCACGAGATGATCATTTGTAAAAACATCCCTTTAGCACCTAAGAAATAATTATTTTTACATCACCAACGTTTCAATCTGCTTAAAACAAGATTTTAGGAAGCTATGTATCAAAAACCTCAAATTTGTTGACTGACGTTTTTAATTTTTATTCGCTAATCTAATCAAAATTACTGCAAATGTAGACTTCCGAGCACATAAAGGTTAATATAGAAGTACATACTACTTAACTTAACAAATATGTATACGCGAAAGAAAGTCAAGTTTTTTAAAAGTGAAATAGCTGGAATATTTAAAGTGGATGAAATATAATCAGTATTGTGGTTATTTTGTTGAACTATTTATGGTTTTTAATCCAAATTTTTTAATATTTTTAATTAGGCTAAAGTTCATCAAATTTAAGTTTCATTTAATTATTTTTATGAAGAAAGGAATTTTACAACATGAAATTAATTAAAATTTATTGATAATTTTTCATTCTTGACTGAAGCTGGGCTCGAACTCAGGCGTTTTTACGGACAGGTTATCCTTACATGTTTCGATTGCAACCACTCAATCTCTTCAGAGGGCTTGCCGTTTTACACTCGCGGCCATCGACGACTGCTGACGTCAATAGTCAAACATCAATCCTTAAACCAAATTGTATTTAACCGTTGGTAGATCGAAATTTGCTTTAAATGATTATCTATTTTAATTTATTTTACATGTTTTTCCTTACTTCTGTTTTTTAATCGTTCAAAGCAAATTTCGATCTACCAAAGGTTTAATACAATTTGGTTTAAGGATTGATGTTTGACTATTGACGTCAGCAGTCGTCGATGGCTGCGAGTGTGAAATGAAATTTATATGGCGGTTTAATAAAATTCTTAAATTAATTAAAATTTTTCGTCTTTTGTGAATACATAAAATCAAAAGTTGTTAACAGATTTTAATTATTTATATGTAGCTTGTTTTGTTTGCAATGTTGTTTTTTATATGACTCTATAAAATTAGAAGCATAGCTGCATTTTTAAATTTTTTATGAATTTTTAAAAACAAAATTCCGAAATTTTAATAAAAAAATTATTTTTTTTTCCAGAAAAAAAAATTATGTTTCTAAAACGACTGCGCATATAAGAAAAACGTTTTACCTTTCTTAAAGTAAATTTTATTGCGGAATTTCGGTTTTTTTAGTTTTCAATTAGCTAAAGCGTGTTTGAGTTACGCGAATATATGTTGTGCAACCTCCTTAAATTTCGAAATAGCGGTATATCTCGAAAACCAAAGCCAACATAAAGAAAAAAGTTTTAACTTTCTTAAAGTAAATTTTATTGCGGAAATTCGTTTTTTTTTTAGTTTTTAATAAACTAAAGCGTTTTTGAGTTACGCGAACATATGTTGTGCAACCTACTTAATTTTCGAAATAACGGTATATCTCGAAAACCAAAGCCAACATAAAGAAAAAAGTTTTAACTTTCTTAAAGTAAATTTTATTGCGGAATTTCGGGTTTTTTAGTTTTTCTATAAGCTAAAGCGTTTTTGAGTTGCGCGAACATATGTTGTGCAACATTCTTAATTTTCAAAATAACGGTATATCTCGAAAACCAAAGCTAACCTAAAAAAACGGCTCCAAATTAGGTTAAAAATCTTTCATCGTATCATACTAAAATATAAAACAGCAAATATTTTAATCTATCTATACAATATATAATTTCTTAGTATGTCCTATTCTTTCCGCAACTTTCTGAGGCCATCTGATGACATAGGAAGCTGAAATTTGGCACACTTGAAGTACTTTCTCTGCGGAAGATCGTAACTAAGCCATATTTTTGATTTTCGGCTTTTCAACTAGCATAACTATAAAGATCTGATAGAAAAGATATAACTTTGTCATTCCGTTTGTATGTTCCACAATATTGATCCTACACCCTATAAAGTATATATATTCTGGGTCCTTATGAAAAGCGAAGTTCAAATCCGGTTGTTCGTCTGTCCGTCTGTCCGTGTGTATGTTGAAATGGGTTTTCCGAAAACCCCAGAAATGATGTGGACTAGGTTGATGTATATTTATGTCAAATATACTCCGTTTAAGTTTGCTATTGAAATTCAGCCAGATCGGTCCAAAAATGACGGAGATATGAGCAAAAAACCACGACTACCTCTAAATTTTTCCAAAAATCCCTTGTTGTTGTTGTATTTTTTTATTTCTGTATATCTTGAGAACGGCAAGAGCCAAAGTTTCCAAATTAGGTACACACATTAAGGTTGCCAATACACACCATCCTACAAAATGTGGGCGGGATTGGAGAAGTGGGCGTGGTACCTCCCGTACAAAAAAAATGAAAAATTGTATAAAAACCTAAATTTTAGGGCTGCCATATGTCCTATAGATATGACTTATATATCAAAATATCGGAAATTTTTAGTTGAACATATTTTATAAAAAACTCGGGAAAATCGGTTCAGATACAAAAAAGTTATGACCAAAATTAAATTATTTTTTTTAAATACCCTCTTTCGGGAACCATAGATCTCCCCGAGTCCAAGCATTATAACTACAGTAAATGGTAAATTTCTTCTTCAACACGTCGGTACATAAATCTGCCAAATCAGTTAAAAAATGGTTGAGTTATAACCAAAATACTGAATCGCCAAAAATTACTCTTTTTATAATTAACTTTGTTAAAATATATTTTTACAAGTTTATATAAATGTTTAATATAAATATAACTTAAGTAAATGGTAAAATCATTCCTTAACACGTCGGTATATAAAAATATCAAATCGGTAAGACAATGGGTAATTTATGAGCAAAATACTCCAAAAATGGGCTAAAAACATCAAAATTTTTATAAAAACCTAAATTTTAGGGCTGCCATATGTCCTATGTATATTACTTATATACCAAAATGTCGGAAATTTGTATGAGTTATAACCGAAATACTGGGGTCTAATCACCGCATACGATATCGTGCAAAATTCATCGAAATTATTTATTTTGGTATCTTGAAACTCGATATCGAATGAAATGTATTGAATTTGAAATAATAGCATTCGACATCGAGTAACTCGACATTACATTTATGAGTTTTCATTCGATACGCCAGTGTCTATCGTTTATTCGATACAATAGTATCGAATCCTGTGATTAGACCCCTGAATTCCGGAAAATTACTCTTTATATACCCTTCACCGAAGGTAAAAAAGGTATATATAACTGTAATTTCTACAATATTGATCCTACACCGTATAAAGTATATATATTCTGGGCCCTTATGAAAAGCGAAGTTCAAAACCGGTTGTCTCTAATTTAAAAAAAAAATATTTACCAGTTTTATTTAGTTTTTGTCTAGTTGCTCTGTATTCTGCTCGCAAAATGGTGAAGGGTATATAAGATTCGGCACAGCCGAATATAGCACTCTTACTTGTTATTGATTACATTTATTTTTCGCTTTAGTATTGCCAAGTTTATTTTTGATTTGAATTTAACATTTGACAAACATTTGACATCAAATTGATAAAACATTTGATATCAAATGTTTATTTTCAAATCATTATCAATTTGAATTGAAATGTTAAATCAAACAATTGAAAAACGTTTGAGAATTGTGTTTGATGTCAAATGATAAAGTCATTTCATATCAAAGGTTTGACTTCGTGTTTGTTGGGATGCCCATGTTTCGACTAATATCAGACCCAGCGTTGCCGGAAACGTTGGGAAGAAAATCGTTATTTGGCGAGATACTTCTTATTATGTAAACTATTTAAACTGAAATACATGTACACATAATTGCTGTATTTATACAATAATAAATAGGTTTAAATTGTGTTTATAGCTAAATTTTCCATACAAATTTTTCTACAAATATATCGACCCCTTTGCGCGAAACTATCGTATGTTACAAAAACCAAATTTTACAGGACAGCCATTTTTTCTACTTTTCTCTGCTTTCGCTTGCAATATCAAAATGAAAATATACATTTAATTTTTGGAGCAACGAAGTGGAATTCGCCTACGATATTTTGTCAGGTAACGTCTCCTTGAATGTAAAACAAGATTGCATCAAAAACTCAATTTCCAAAAAATTGGCATATACGATAATTTCGCGCAAAGGGGTATTTTCTTAAAAATAAGACCGTAAAAAAATCCATTTAAATAAAAAAGTTTCATTAAAATTAATTAAATTCTAAAATTAGTGATATACCTATTAATTTTGGGCAAAAAGTTTTTAGTCTTTAAATAATAACTGCCTAAGCAACCAGTGAAACGCTTATTTTGTTTGCAGCAAAGAATGTTTTTGATTGAAAACAAATGCCGATCATAAAAAAATGAGCTATATACATATATTTGTTAGGGGTTTTTTTTTTGCTTATTTTGGCAATATCTGCTTTTTTCTTTAGTTATTTTGCAATATCGGTTCTTTTTCTTTTTACTTATTTTGACCTACCTTTTAAGATAATTTTTAATTTTTTTATACAAAAAAAAAAAAAAAAATCGTTATATTTTTTTTTGATTTGCAACTTTTTTTTATCAATTCTAAAAAATCAACCTTTTTTGTGCTGTAACAACTCCTGTTAAAAAATCGTTCAACGTTATGGTAATATTTTGCGTTTCCCTTGTGCAATATCATCCCAACATCCTATATTATCTAGTTATGTTATTATATCCACACCACAAAAGTGGAGAGGATATTATGCATTTGTGCTGTTGTGTGCAACACCTTAAAGTATTGGTCCTAAAGTATACCGATCGCGTCAGCATCACTTTCTGAGTCGGTCTAACGATGTAAGTCCGGCTGGCTTTCCAATGTAACCTTGCGCCCAAAGTTCAGGTCGCATATTTGAAGATAATTTAATAAAATTTGGTACAGAGGTTCTAATTGGCACTAGAACGAATCGGTCCATAATTTTAAAGAGCCCCCATACAAGCTGCTTTCCGGAATAGGGTCTTTGTGTCCACTATCAAACCAATTTTAATGAAATTTAAAGCATATGTAGGACACATAAGGTATGCATTTTTAAAAAAATAGGACCACGAGGGGAAATAGGGTGCAATTTCTGTCTATCAGAAACTATCAAACCGACTGTGGTCGGGCTTGACCGACTATACTTTCTACCTGATTTTTATGTTATTCTGTCATAGCTGTTACGTACTTTTCATATTGTATATATCGTATCCTAAAATGCATAAGGGCGTAACAACAAAAAAAATTCAAAATCGAGTTTTTGATTGATTATGATGCACTAGACTTAATAACAAGGCCGTTGTTTGGGCTGCTTTACTTGCAGCATGTTCTAACTGGGATCTGAAAGTCAGTCTAGGATCTAACCTCAATCCTAGATATTTGAGACACCTCTTTGTTTTTATTGTCTCAGACAAAACCCGCATATCTACCTCTAGTGGGATGTGCTTTCTTGTAATTACGAGCAATTCAGTTTTTTCCGTGGCTAGCTTGAGGTTATGGGAATCCAACCATTGCTTTGTTCTCAGCATAACTTGGTTTAGCTTACTTTGTGCTTCATCCATGTTACGGGCTGTAATAACGGCAGCAATGTCATCCGCGTAACCGACCAGGTAGGTGTCGCTTGGCATCTCGATATGGAGGATATCGTCATAACTAATGTTCCACAGTTCAGGACCTAGAATTGAGCCCTGTGCTGCTCCTGCCGTTATCTGCTTTTCGTGTGTTATCCCAGCTTTTTCGTATATGAGTACACGATCTCTGAGGTAACTTCTGACCATCGTCATGATGTATGCAGGTGCCCCAAACCGTGTCTCCAGTGCCTCTATCATGTCGGCCCACGTTGCGCTGTAAAAAGCATTTCTAACATCTAAGGTCGCCAATAAAGCAATGTGCCTTGAAAAATGGTTCCCCGCTTGCGCTTTTCTTACTCCCTCTATAACATCTTCGATAGCACCTATTGTTGACCTTCCAGGTCTAAAACCATGTTGTCTTTTGGATAGTCCTCCAGCATTTTCTATAGCCGAATGTATTCGGGGTTTCAGCAGCATTTCGAGGAGTTTTCCTGCGGTGTCTAACATACACAAGGGTCGATATGCTGATGGAGAGTCCGGATCCCCTTTTCCCTTACCTATCAGCACAAGTCGTTGTCGTTTCCAAGCTTCTGGAAAGATGCCTTCTTGTAGGCAACAATTGTACATCCTCAGTAATAACTGTGGCTTCTCTTTGGCGATTATTTTAAGGACTTCCGCTGGTATTCCATCCGGTCCTGGTGCCTTTCTGTTTTTTAATGCTTTCGCAACCGTCTCTAGTTCCGTTATAGTGAAAAGTGGTGGGGGATCCATGTTCGAGGTCAAACCTCCATTTGGAACTATTTCGCCTGTGGGGAAGAGGGTGTTCACTATTTTTTCCATTGTGTCATCTTTTAAATCTGGTGTTGAAATGCGTGCTCCAAGTTTCCGTATGACTAATTTATATCCTAGGCCCCAGGGATCGTTGTTAAGGTCTGATCGTAGTTCTTCCCATTTTCGTTTCTTGGTTTTGAATATAGCTTCTTTTAGATCTTTTTTTAGCCCTTTTGAATTCTTCAGCTTCTGACGTTGCGGCATGTGTTCGTCTGGCTCTAGTGTATTTCCTTCTGCATCTAAGGCACGCTCGTCTTAGGTCGGATATTTCATCAGTCCACCAGTATACTGCTTCTTTCCGGTGTTTTCTACCCGTGGTAGGCATTGCCCCGGTACATGCTTCCTTAATGAGCCTCATGGTGTTTCGTACTACGTTTTCAGCACCTGGTGTATTTTTGTTTGTTTCGTGACCCTGTGGGATACTGTCTAATAGAACATCAGTGTCGAGTTTTGCTACATTCCACTTTCGCATGGATGTCATGGTGTTTGGTTGCTTAGATCTTCTGCTGCTTTCAACGTTATACATAATGTATTGGTGATCGCTTCCAGTATAATCCTCTAGGACCGTCCAGTTAAGCACCTTGCTTGCGACCCTTTCCGAAGCTAATGTGATGTCTGGGATAGTTCCCCTGCATCCCGGCCTTCTAAAAGTAGCGACATTTCCCCTATTCATGATGACTAGTCCCATTCTGGCCGTCATATCTAATACCAATCTGCCTCGGCAGTTTGTTGACCGCGACCCCCATTCATATAGGTGGGTGTTAAAATCCCCTCCAATTATGAGAGGGCATCCAATCTCCATGCCCTTATCCTCTATGCTGTGCAGCTTAGCACGGAAAGCTTCGTTCGGTGTTAGGTAGCAGCTGAAAAGCGTGAGTTCGTTCGTTTTAAGCCAAACGAAACCGGTTCCGCAGCCTTTGTCCTCAATAGTCAAGGTACTTCGCGTCGGTATCCATATGGCTGCTGTTTTGCTAGTATCTTCGATCCAAATGCCACTTTTCGGTTTTCCATATTGTTCACTGATAACCGCTATATCAGCGTTTTTCTCCTCTATTAACTGATCTAAGAGTGCGTCAGCTGTTTTGCTCCTATGCATATTGGCTTGCAGTATCTTCATCTTGGTCCTCTAGTTGTCTTAGGACACCTTATTGAGCCTGCTAAGTGGTTTGTTTGGCTGTGTCCCGCTTCAGTACAGATGCAACATTTTGGTTCGTTTTTGCATGTCTTCATTATGTGTCCGGCTTCTCCACATCGGATGCATATCCCTTGACTTCTTCTGTCAGGTCCTGTACAGTTCCACTGTTGATGTCCTGTACCAAAACATCTGAAACACCTCTTCACGTTTTCGTATTTCCTCAGTCTTACAAGACACCAGCCAATCTTGGTATACCCCGTTTTGAGTAGTTCTTCAGCTATTCTCTGAGATACCGTTACGAAGGCTCGCACGAGTTCTCTGCTGTTAGGCTTTGTGATTCTAATATCCATGGGCTCACTTTGATTTTGCGCCGTGCTTCGAATGGATTCCTCAACTTTCTCGGTTATTGTAAAGATATCCAGGTCTCGAATTTCTATTGTGATTTTCGGCGGTGCGTTTTCTATGTCGGCAGATTCTTTGAGTATTTCTTTAACTCTAAGAGCCACTTTTTGGGTTTGAGATTAAAGTTAATTTTATTCTATAATTAGCTAATCTGAGAATAAAGTTAATCTTGTATCAATTGAATTTGATATTTTTGGGTGGTGGCTTAAACCATGTAGCGCAACCATACTGAGCACAAATAAATGGCAACATTTTTTTGCAAATGTCAACTTTTTATCAAGGCGAATTGACTAGAAGGTGGGGTCAAGTCAACATGTGGTGTTTTTTTTCGGTGGTCGAGTTGTCAAAGTTTGTATACAAACTAGTTTTTTATGTAAACAAACCTGTTTTTTTTTTACTAGCAAAATTTTTGACAACCCGACCACAGAAGCATTGTAGTTGTAGAGTTGACCTCACCTTCTAGTCAATTCGCCTTGCTTTTTATCACAAAGTATACAGATATGAAAAAGTGACGTATGAAAAATGCCTAAATCATTTGCGAGGGCAGCTTTCGAAGAAAGAGAAAAAAAACGTTTTTTGTTAGTGAAGTGACAATGCGTAAAAACAGGCCGCTACTATCTACACAAATCAAAAGAAAAAACGCAAAAAGGGCAGCTTTCGAAGAAAAAGACAGAAAAAACACAATATTTTCTGTCTCGTGACGCCTCTGTATACTCTGTGCTTTTTATCAAGCAATATGGATGTTTTCAAAGAAGAAGAATTTAATATTGTTTGCAAGGTAGAAATTTTTTGCGTTTAAAGAAAAAATATATTAAAGAAAAAATATAGAATGGAAAAATTATATAAAAGTGCTAAGCAATGTTTAAAAATGTATTTTTGTTTATATTTTTGCAAAAGTTCTTTATGTTAAACATGTGTATGTTGACAGTTTAAGTTAAGTTTCAAACCACCACCGTTGGCCGCTTAAACTAACAAAAAAAGTTAAAAAATACAACTCAAAAAGTAAATACGGAGATTAAAGTTAATTTAATCGCTTATCTCTAACCCAAAAAGTGGCTCTAAGAAATAATTCGGGGTTTATCCGTTCTCCTTTTTCCATCTGTGTGTTTGTGTTTTACGAAAGTAACAAACATTATGTAGTGTTCTGTTTATCGTTTTAAAACAGTACAATTGTTGTGGAACTGTAAATATACATTATCTATATTTAAATGTTCTTTAGTGTTTTTTTTTACATTGATGATGAAATGAGAAAACGAACATTTTTAGCAACGTTTCTCACTAGTATTGTTTTTGTTTGCAAGACCACAGCACGAATAGCTTGTGTGTATTGTGTACATATTTTGTTTTTGCAAAAATTGTTTTTTGGCTCTATTTTTTTTTTGTTAAAAACACATGGGTTTTGTTTTTGTAAATTTTTTGTGGTTTTACCAGCCAAAAGGGCAATGTAAGAACACTAATTTTCTGAACCGAACACAACAAAGTTTGGGGTTTTTACAAAAAACCGAAATGTTTTCAACTTTTTGTTGAGTGGGACTAGTATAGGGGTCTAATCACCGCATACGATATTGAGCAAAATTTATCAAAATTATTTATTTTGGTATCATGAAACTCGATATCGAATGAAATTTATTGAATTTGAAATACATAATAGCATTCGATATCGAGTAACTCGACATTAGATTTATCGAGTTTTCATTCGATACGTCTGTGTCTATTGTATGCAAAAAAAAAATCGATTGTTTATTCGATACGATAGTGTCGAATGCGGTGATTAGACCCCAGTATTTTAATTGTGCACGAAGCTCAAAAACAAATAAACTTTATAAGGTGTTTATAACACAAACACTATTAGTGTGTTTTCCATATTTCTACCGTACAGTATATAAAATTTATTTTCGGGCACTGCTTGGTACACTTCCACACGGTGGCATGTCATAACGTCCGTGGACCTTATGACACTTTTAAACGTGTCATAAAGTCCATGAACGAATTGTCATATCGTCAGCTCAGAATTGGTTTGGCGCATATGCCAAAAAGTCGGAGTGGAGAAAAACGACAAAGAAGATTTACATGAAGATTTCTCAAATTGTACCCGATAGAATTTTTTTATATTTTTGCCACTGCTTCCGGTATATGTTTTGAAGAAAAATGCAAATTTTTGCGCACTTTCATGAATAAAGTTAGAATTTAATAGTATTTTTTTGAAAATGAAAAATTTTGTTTTGTGCCGCATACGCCACTTTTCTAAAAAAAAATTAAAAAAGTGGCTCTTTGTGCTGCATACGTATACTTATTGCTGTGTATTGAGTAACTTGTTGTTGATCACAGAAAAAATTATTTTTCCAATTCAAACAAAAAATTTGTAGAATCAAACAATTTTTTGTCTAAAATCGGTCCTACAAACAAATTCGCATATTCAAACAATTTATTTGCATTTTGTTTATTGAAAAAAACGCCGATTTTTTCAAACAAATAATTTTACAGAATCAAACAAAAAGTTTACTGAAATTCATATAAATTTCAAACAAATAATTTTGCTGAATCAAACAAAAAAGTTTTGGCACAAGCAATGCCGCGCACACAAGCAAGCACTGTTGGCGAAGATGAAGCAGAGCGGCCGGCTGGCTTTGAGACACATTTTTTTGTTGGAATAATTTTTGAACGAAGTCATATTTATGCTCATAGTGTTTTTCTTCATCACTCACTGTTGCTTTATCCTTTCCTTTGCTAATGAAGAAGAAATGTAACCAAAAACGGCGGCAGACCGACTCGATATGTTTTACGCCATCATTCTATTTTTGTTTTTGATGTATTTAAACAAACTATTTGAAAAAATTGAATACGGGATTTTGTTTTTTTTTTTACCAACTTTGAAACCAACCAAAAATTTATTTTGTTTCTTATAATGTGTTTTTTCTGTTGTTTAAAAAAAATTAAACGTTTTTTTTACCTGCTATTGTTTTTGTTGTTTTTTTACTACAAACCTCGTCACGCTATTTTATCATTTTTCTTATTGCTGTACTTTTTTAAAGCGTCCAAAAATAGACTGCATGTGTTTTTTGTTGTAGTTCTTATATTGTTGCTTACAATCAATAAAAAAAATGCAAAAAGACGACAACATTAAAGAGCGTTAAATATTTCATACAAAATTATGAAAACTTCAAACCAATAGCGCGCTTATTAAATTTTTGAAGAGTTGTCCACATTTTTGTTGGTTAAATAAAAATCAAACAAAAATATTGATTGAATCAGTAAAAAAATTTGTAGAAATCAAAAAAATTTTCAAACAAGCGTTTGTTTGAAAATAATTCGGCAATAATTTTTTCTGTGTGAGATGAATTTTTTTTTATAGTTTTTTTATTTGATTTTACTTTACAAAAACAGAAAAAACAGTTCTACTGTTATGAAAAGTTACATAAAAAGCCACAAATTAAACAACTTAAATAATGCAAAAGTAAACAATTTTTTGATGCAGACTTAACCAAAATTGCATTTTTATATTTTTCCTCTCTGGTAGAAGTTTTATAATATATACATAAATCATTATTTTAACTGTATAGAAGTACAGTAGTTTTGACTTAACTGCCTTTTGTTTACGTGCACTTTTGACTTAACTGCACAAAATTGATCATTTTTGGAATTATTCTTTATAATTCCATACAAATTCCTTTTTTAAGTGCACTTTCTATACCTGCACATTTAAGATAAATGCACAAAATTTTTGGCATTTTAAAATTATTTTCATACAAAAAATCAAAGTTAGCTGCACTTTGACTTAACTGCCCAAAATACATATTCTCTGGAATTATTCTTCAAAATCCTTTTTTAAGTGCATTTTGTATACCTGCACATTTTTCATATTTTTGGGCAGCTTTAAAATATTTTCATACAAAACATCAAAGTTAGCTGCACACATAAAAATATGTGGTGACCACTTTTTCACATAAATAAAAATATAAATCGCAAATATTTTGTTTTTTTTTACATACATTTTTATGTTCTTTGTGAAGTCTCATTGTTTTTGTTAATGTTTATTTTAAAATAATTAAACATACATACATACATACATCTATAAAATGATCTGTTATTTCCCAGCTAGCATAGGCTGTTTGTTAGACGATTATGTTTAATATACAACTCCTAAAAAAATCTTCTGATGATTGTCTGACTAGTAACAAAAACATCTAAATCTTTTTTTAATTTATTATTTTTTTTATTTACTTCTTGACACGCTCGTCTTTAAATCTTGGAATGAACCATTTGGGACTCTCTGTAAGAGTCGTACAACAATAACTGAGCTACATAAATAAGACCGTTTTTGAGATATGAAAATGCTATTGCCAATACAATTTTAATAAAACAAACCGGCCTAAATATCTGTAAAAAAGAATTATCCTTCAGGATGGTGTTGATTTCGCGACTTTAAGGTTTGTTTTATAGAAATTGTATGAAAATTAGAAGTTTTGGCCTGAACAATACACTGGATGCCCTTATTTATGTAGCTCATACGGCTGAGCATTTCACGAGTTGTAAAATAATACCTACATGAGTCTCATACGACTCTTGGCATGCTTTTTGAAAGACTCGTTGGATAATCTCTACATACATCATAAACGATGCCCTTTAGATTAATATAAGCGTTTTTCGCTGCGTTGTGGAAGAATCTCTCATAGGACTCAGCACGTGTTACAGTTTCTCCCGTGCGAGAAATTGTCTACAATTAAAAGATGAGCTCGTCGACGATCAGAAACACTCTTTGTGAGATTCCCAGTAGACTCCTAGACAACTGAAAGTGCTAGCTGTGTTGAGATAAAATTTAAATAAAATATTTATTTATATATTAATAAAATAATTTTTTTATTTTACTTTTAAATCAAACACTTTACTTTAGCTGCACTTTTGTGCAGGTAACCACAATCTTGTACCTGCACATTAAGGCAGGTAAATGCATTTAAGATAACCGCATTTTTGATTTACCTGCACAAAAAATCGTGCAAAGGAGATTGTGCAGCTAAGTCAAAATTACTGTATTTTAATTTTAGCAAAAGGGACTTTTCGAAAGTCCATTTTATTTGCTTCCAACGAGTATGTGCGAAAATTTTCCGGAAGCATTTCCATAACTAAGTTTTGTTTTATTATTTGGCATTGTTGTAAGCAAATTTAGTAAATGAAGAGGACTATGAATTTCAATATTCTTTAAGTACCGGTCAATAACACCATGGACACAGTCCACTTCTTGAATTAAAGAATGTTCTGGTTCTGAAGACTTTTGTATTACGGCATCAATATTATTTTGTTTAAAGAACATTTTGATTGCGGTTGCGTTAATTTGATTTTTATTTTGAGGTACGCAAGAATCGCTCCATAATGTCAAAGTTTTAATAAGTGGACAATCTTTTATTAATTCATTTAAAATTTAAGCACTAGCAATATTGTTACCACTCCGACCACTATGAGCTTCCGTCAAAAAGGCACAATAAGTAAAAGTTGGTATATATGATAATGGTTGCTGTAAGATTAAACATATTTAATTTTCGTTTGTAGTAAAATTTTGAAGCATTTCCCTTAGGTAGGCTAAAAACTAGAGTTTCTTTTCCCGGAGTTTTTCGATTCCCGGGAAAGCGGGAAATTTTTTGGAATTTCCCGGGATCCCGGGATCCCGCTCCATATAAAAAATACACAGTAAATTTGTTTTTAAATAAAACAAAGTTTTATAAAAAAACGGAAGGTAACTTGTTTACAAAGTAAATAAAAGAAATCCTTAAATAATACAAAATTAAATGAAGATTAAAAGAGGAACTTGAATTATTATTACCTTACGGTTTTATATGTAAATTCCGTATTATTATTATCATGCTCTAGATACAAGATAAAAAAATAAGATAAACATAACAATTTAATTCATAAAACAATAATAAAAACAAACACAAATTGAGGTACTCAAGATATGAGATCAAAAAGGTTATTCATAAAATAGATAAAATATTTTAAATAAATATATTAACATTTTTTAACGGCTTAGGAAATAACTTTCTGACACACTCAAATCGCTTAGTAATTCGTCAAAAAGTATATTGATTATTTTATTTACTAATTACAATGTTTCCGAAAAATTTCGTTAATTTTTTTACCGAGGTTGGATAAATAGTTAAAAGTGCACCGTTGTAGAAGGCTTTTGATTCACAATAAGATGCATTTTTTTATAAACAACGTCTATATCAGTCAAATGTATGTCAAGGTTCATGCAAAAAATAGCATCAACCTCTTACAAACCTTTTCATTTCATTAGGTCTATCTGTAATCTTTAGGACAATGTGTTTTTCATATTGTATGTTGTAGTATCTTACACGAGTTTCCAAATTTTTTTTTATTTCCGTTTCCCCGCACTTCAAGGGTATACAAACCAACACAAATTGAAAAAAATTTGTGTTTATCACCTAATAAACATATCGCTCCTTCATTGCAACATAGTCATATCTCAAAAAATCAAAAATTGTACGTTATTTAAGCAAAGTGTTCCTTCATGCCTTCTCGTATTTTATCTCAAACTGATCCGAAGTTATAGCAAAATATATCTTTAAATCGGTACATTTTGAAAACTTTAATCGCATTTTGCCAAGTTCATTTGTTTTTGTAGATATGACTATGTTACAATAAAGGAGCTATATGTTTAGGTATCTGCTATTTTAAAGACTTGTTCATGGACAATTAAACTTTACTACCTGTATCTTATTTTGAATTAATGTTCTTTATTAACTTTTCACTTCACTAAATTCATTAAAGGGTATTAAAAAAATATATTCCTCATACCTAACTCATTTTTTTTAAAAATGGTCGGTAGGTCAAACCAGTAATGAGCTGACGGTATGATAAACTCCAAAACCAGAAGCATTATTGCAGACAGTTTTTTTATTAGTTGCAAAAATCGTGTATGTTTTTATGATAATTCTACACTTTCTCTAAGCAATGCTGGAGATCATTATAATTTTTGGACAAATTCTATTTTTCCTAATTAAGAACTTGGAATGACTTACAAAGTTGTTGGAAAATTATGTGCTTTTCAACTAATTTTCGAATTTTTTTGCAATGGTTCCATACCTAGATTTATTGTTAGATATACTGCCTATTTCACGATGTCACTCGAACGTTTACGTTCGCACAAATAACATATAAAACAAAAACAAAACTTAAATATTTGTTTTTGGTTTACATGTTATTTGTGCGAACGTAAACGTTCGAGTGACATCGTGAAATAGGCAGATAATAATTTGTCATTCCGTTTGTAATTTCTACAAAAATGATGTTAGACCCTATAGAGTATATATATTCGGGCTCATTATGAGTAGCGAGTTGATTTAACGATGGATATCTGATCGTCTGTCTGTTGAAATAGCTTTTCGAATGACCCCAATTACGATGGGCACTTGATTGGTATATTTTTTTTTTTATTTTTTATTTTAGTTAACGTGTCTTACAATATTTATAAGAACGCTACTCCAAGTGGAGCTTCTAGCAACTTGATTGGTGTATATTGTATGGTATATATATATATATATATATATATATATATATATATATATATATATATATATATATATATATATAACGCAAAAGGCCCTAACTAACCAAAAAATAAAAATCTACTTTTTCATTGATTCTGATGTATTGCATCAACACAAATGTCTACAAAAAATTCGGATCTTTCGAACAAAATTTGCGATTGTATTTGCAAAATACACAAGGCCCTATCTACAATATGAAACTTTATCAATTGTCTAAACAGCTCGTAGTCTTTACAAAAAAATATGTAAACTTTAAACAGTTTAAGGCGTTTTATCAATTTATCATTTTAAATAGTTTTTTCTTTTCCTGTATAGTTTTCAAAATGTTATTTAGGGCCTTTTGAGTTTTAGGTGACGATATGTTTCGGCAAATTTTGCTTTTGAAATTGAACCAGATCGGTCCACAAATGGCTGAGATGTGAGCAAAAAACCAAGACTGCCTCTAATTTTACCCAAAAACACCTTGTTGTTTTTCTGTATATCTGGAGATTGACAACGTTTTAGAATTATGTACAACCATCTTGATTTTAAACACACAACATCCGACAAAATCTGGGCGGGATTGGTGAAGTGGGCGTGGTACTTCCCATCCAAAGACATTATTGTTTTCTGTATATCTAGAGAACGACAAGAGCCAGTTTCCAAATAAGGTACTCAACATCCGAATAAATATGGACGGAATTGGGAACGTGGGCGTGTCTCAAAATAGATTGATTTATGTCTAAATAACGGCAAATACTTATATAACTTTCTGTTCTTATCGCACCATGGTTGAAGGATATATGTATAAGATTCGGCATAGTCAAATATAGCACTTTTACTTGCTTTTCTTTTGCATTTTATTAATAAGATTTTTTACGTTATAAAGTTCTTGTGGCCGTTTCCATAACCCTCCTACAACACGGTAGATAGGTTCCTAGAAAACGCCATGTTGTAGAAAAACGTGTTATATGAGGCTAGGAGACAGTGTAAAATATACATTTTTTTTATTAAATATTTTTTATATATTTTATATAAAATCAATTTATTCGCAACAACTTGAGACTCTGTATGTATACTAAATGATTTGTGTTTTAATCGAAGCTCGATGCAGAGAACCTCAAAACGCACTATTTTTGTGCATTTATTCATACGCTAAAATTTACAATAACTCTATACATGCAAAACAAAGTTCAACGTTGGTAATTTTTTTTTTCCTTTCGTACACATTTGATATTTTCATTTATTCGTTTTTTATTGAAAGTGTTTTATTTGCATTTTTGTTGCTCACGCAATATAACACAACTGAGTAAATTCAAAAGAGCACATTCTCTATACTTTTGTTTACATTAACAACAACAACAATAAACAACGATGAGACGCTTTTTCAAAATTAACAACAATAAAAACAACAATAACAAAAATACATTGTACCTACTACTACTACTACTGTACTTTTTGTTTCTACCCTGCAAATAATAGGACCAGTCCAAACACGCGTGTAAAGAGTAGTCCACAAGGGACCAGGACTAGTCCACAAGTAACCCAAACGTATGGAAAAAACCTGGTCTATTTAACATTACGATGTCCTAGTAGAGGACCATATAACCCACCTTTGGACCACTAAGGAGTAGTTTTAAAATTGTGTGTACCTATGTACATAAGTATGTGTGTTTAGTTTCATTTAAATTTTTTTTTCTTGTACTACATAGTTATGCTGAATAAATACATGAGTAATAATTGTTTGATTTCTGGCTCTTTCGTTTGTATTTTTTGTTTCTTTACCAAACAATCATTTGCGCTCAGAACACTTAGAATCTTTATAAAAAAAAAACGAAGGCAACGATTGTATAAATAACAAAGCACGATGTGCGTTATTTGAATGACTGCAAACCAGCAGCGAATATTTGCGGTTGCGCGAGTTTGACTGTATGACCGTAAGCGTGTGTATTTGTTGTCGTTTATTAAATGCGATTTTTTTTCAATTGCAAAAAGCTATTCTCTGGCTCGATGTAAGATACTTCGGGTATTTCCCAATTTTACTTTCAGTGGATGCGAAAATTGTGTAGACACACATACACTTTGCTGAATCATCGAAATCTAACTAAATCGTAACAGGGATGCAAAAATTAGTACTTTTGTACTATTTTGATACAGTTTTAACAACTCAATCATGATAAAGTTGCAATTCCATTTTATCGTGTTAGAATGAAACCGTGTTGTAGATGAGGAGATTTCCGCAAATTTTTTTTCGTGTAAGATCGAAATCGTTTTGTAGGAAGCCGTCTTGAAGGAGGGTTACCTGTACATATGTATATTTAAACTTCAATATATATAAGGGGTAAGGTTTTTGGCGATCCCTTTATACATCTGCATACTCATAGGTCTATAAAAATATTTCTAAGATTTCCACTTAAAAAAAACTCCATTGTTTTTTCTTTATTTATTCTTAAGAAATCTTGTGCTATTCTTTATTTTGAGACAATTATTATTAACATAAAAAATACATTGAAAATTACAAATTGGAAACTAGTTTGTCCTTTTTATTTATTTTTTTTTGCAGCTATATGTATCTATCGATATTATTGAAAATACGAAAAATTTCAACACAATCATAGACATTTGCCGTTTTTTTTTTTAAATAGATTTGCTGTTTTTTAGGGTTAGTTAGTGTTAATATTTTTGATATTGTAGTTATTCGTGTATGTAGTACTCATTATGTATTAAGTTTCAGTTAAAGTTGTTCCATTCCATTTAAAGATATTCTATGGACATATTGTATAATTTTTATATTCATACGAAGCTGACCAGCAGCTGCGTATTTTTATTATATAAATATATATGTATATATATGTATATGAACATATATATGTATACATATACATATGTATATAATAATAATAATAATAATAATAATAATAATAATAAAAACAGATCTACAAAAAATAACCTAGATAATTTTATATTTTATTGTTAATTAAAGGGCAAAGCAATTTATTTCATTTTCATTGATGTATTTTGACATGTTATTTAAAATTATATTAAAATTTGTATCTAATACTTAATTTAATTTTGTTTTATTTTTTATTTGTTGGTTTATAATAGTGTAATTTTATTAAAATATTACATGTATTTAATATTAACCATTATGATTAACCAATTTTATTTTAGCAAAGGTTTTCTTAAGGGGTCATAAACATTTTTTTTTTCATTAATAAGATTTATGTAGTTTTAATGTGCTAAATTCCCTATTCTTACTATTGATAAACTGAAATTTATTGTTGGTGGGATAAGCTATTCCTACGTGCATTTCGCTGGTTGCTTAGGCCAGATCATCAGGAAACTTCATCCAAAGATTTAAAAAAAGCTTAAGATATTCAAATAAAACTGTTAAGCGAAAAAGAATTAGAAACACAAAAAGTCTTACCCGTAGTAACATCAAAGCTTAAACAAAACACCAACAACAAACAGTGAGTTTATCTTTTCTTACAATTCCCCTTGGTAGTTGTAAGGGGAAACAAAAATAAAAACAAATTACTTTATTCCATTGCTGCCAGTTCAGTTTTTTTGCACTGCCTCTTATTTGCATATTTGCTATCAAAGGTTTTCTTCAAAAATTTCTTTAATAAGATTTAGTTTTAATGTGCTTAATTCCCAGTTCTTACTTACTATTGATAAACTGAAATTTATAAAAAAAATTTATTTTGTTTTTAGAAATTTCAAATAGGGTTTTTATCTAATTGTTTAATAAAAAATTATTGTTTTATAGTTAATATTTTATTTATTTATTTACTTGTAAGAAATTACATTTCAAATACTGTCTTTGCTTACGTTGAATTATAAAATATTTAAAAAAGAACTAAATTAACGGCCAATTTCACCAAGTAAAATTTTTATTAACTACCAGTTATAACAGTCAAAAACATATTGTCAAATGGAAGTTAAAGTAATAGTTAGTTTTTACTGAACTTGGTGAAATTGGCCGTGTTTTAAAATAAAATAAAAAAAAATATTTGGTTAAAACTACACATTTTGAAGCAGTGTTTTTAATTTATGTATATTAAATTCATGGTTTTATTCGTTTAATAGGATTTTCAAGTTAACTTATTATTGAGAATTTATTTTCTAATATTTATTTATTATTTTCTTACTTACTTACGGCCAATTTCACCAAGTTCAGCTAAAATTAACTATTTCTTTAATTTCCAGTTATCAGTATGTTTTTGATAGTTATAACTGGTAGTTAATTATAACTGAACTTGGTGAAATTGGACGTCATAGTAGTAGTGTTGCTACGAAACCGTACTGCCGAATATTTAAGCAAATATTTTGTTACAATCAAAAAAAAAGAATATACAAAAAAATAAACAAAAACATTAATTTTTAATAACCTTTGTCTTTAACGCAAAATAAAATCTTTTTTTTTTTAAATAGCAAAAAAAACAAACAAAAATAATTTATTAAAATTACTATTAATTGATGCTTAGCATTTCTAGATATACCTGTACTATCAGTTGAAGTAATTATCTAATTATCATAAGATAATTATCGAACACCCGAATGGGTCAATTTACACAAATTGGAAATGCGTTCACTGCGATGGGTTGAACAAAGTATTTGATCTATCGGCAATTAATGGAAAAATATAACTGAAATGCACGAGACATTGAAAGAAACTCGGAGAGATGTTTTCGTGAAGCTTATTATACAATAATTAAGAGTGGGAAGCTTAACAGTTTGAAAAACAATGTTAAGTCAAGAAAAATAAAGAAAACCCCCTTAATTAAATATGTAAAAAACCACCGACGTAGTGCTGGGAAACTATCGATATTATCGATAGTCTTAAAATCTATCAGCAGCTATACACACACAGTTTTTTGCCGCGAATTTTTACTTGCTATTATTAATTCGCGCTGAATTACAGCAATGAATACAAACAACAAGAATGGCAAGTGTTATGGATTGCTAAGTAGTGCTTTTTACTGCTAATTAAAGGCCTTTAAGTCGAAATTTTTACATGTTTATATAGGACCTGAAATTTCAAATATTTTTATAATGTTGTAACAAAAATGCAAATCCAAATGCAACTGCAAGCATAGGACAAAACAATGAACGACCATTAAAGGATAAATTCGCTAGATTGATTACCTTTTTGGGTTTAGAATTTAGAAAATTTTTTAAAGTTGTGATGGAATATCTTACAGTCGCAGCAGTCGGTTCCTTCTTAAAGATACTTATCAATTTTTAAAACACTACCATCTAAAATAACGTGCGTATATACTACATACGTCTCATACATTCAATAAAGTGATAAAAACAACGAACTGTAGCCTTATAAAAAATAATTAAAGTTTTCCTGCACAAGTACAAACATTCAGTCGATAGTAATATCGATAGTAAAATCTGAGCTATCGATAAATATCGATAGCTGCAGCATCTACGAAAATATTTTCTCCGAAACATCACTAAGTTATCAAGTAAAAGCGCTAAAAGAGTGAGGAAAACTAAATCCTATATTATGTAAGTATAATTTATACAAGCAGAATGAAGTTCCTTGGAGTTATCTTAATGACTTCAGGTGAAGTATACAATTTCTCACTGTGTAGAATAATTGGCTTTATTTGTAGCCTTAATTTACTTCAGGGAACACTTGGATTGTACAAAAGACCATTTGGGTCGCGGTGCTTTTGTCCTTTACATAATAATAATGTAAGTGTAAAAATTAAAAAAGATGTTCAGTAGTGGCATTCAGGTACTAAGTGGATCATTTTAATTTAAGTTGTCCAAATGTAATAATAATGTTAAATATATTTAGTAATGTGCGTTTTTTTTTAAAAATTATTGTTATTGACACAAACGGGTAATTTTTTTCTAATAAAACTTGAAGCATCGAGTGGTGTAAAATTTTAGATAGGATATTCGTATTCGGCGAATATTGGCGCAGATAATCGTGCTCGTAACCTCACTAGCACAGTTAGCACATTTGAGATTGCAAAATTTTGACTTGTTAAAATAGTAATACATACATAGTCGGTAAAAATATTTTGAAAACCCGAACTTGCTGACATCTAAAAATATCCTAAATCGGGTTTGGTTTGTAAGTGTTTTAATTAAAAAAAAAAAAATTTCTTAATACGGATGGAAGAATAAGTACAATGTATGTCATTAGAAAATTTGTTCTAAATTTTAAAACCCATATAAAGTCAAACAAAAGAAAATGAGGAAAAAATTTAAACAAGCGTAAAAAATCCAAATTAATTTGACATAACATTGGTAAATAATGACAACGTTCCTTAATGAACCTGCCTTGTACTTATTCTACCATGTTAATACCGAAAATTATAAATTTTGTAGAAGTTTAAACTTTGACATTTACCCTGCCTTTACACATGCAAGTAATTACTTGCAAGTAGTATATACTTATTATCAACAAAAAAGTCGAAGAAAAAGCCGAAAGTCATGCAAGTAGCTTGATTGTTTACACAGTCAGTTGTAAGTTCATTTTTCAAATGTTCTCGAAGCGAAAACATCCTATAAAAAAAACTTTGTTTTTCGGTTTAACAGCATTACCATGTTAAAAATATTAACAAGTTCTAACAAAATAAATTTAATAATTCCTTCTTTATTTAATTTTTGGTCGATCTTGATGAAAAAATTATGTTTATTTTATAAAATATCTGACTCCAGTATTGCCGTAGTGCCGATTTCATAATATTACTGAGAAAATATTTTGATTAACAATTTTTTTTTCAAAATGCTTGAAATTTATAATAAAATTACCATTGAGATGGGTTGTTGTATAGTTGTTCTCTTTTTTACGTGTTATTTTTTATAAATACACAGAAAATCTCCTATAAACATAACTTTTATATTACTAAGTAGTAGAAAATTTATACAAAAGTCATCCATGGTAACACTGTTTCTTCATTTGTCATTTTACTTATACTCTGTGATTTTACTTGCTGCAAGTGTCAAAAATTTACTTGCAAGCAAATTCTCTTGCAAGTTGGGCTGCATGTTCGAAATTTGTGAAAAATGCGATGGTGTTATTAAAAATGTGTGAGTGTATTGAGTTTTTCGCACTTGCACTTGCAAGTGTAAACCCTAGCTTAAATATTAATTTAAAATTAAATGTATTAAACACCTGATAGTATAGTATATATACGGTGACCATCCGTTCTGTATTATACAGAACAGTACTGTATTATACAGATTTGTTTAGTGTAAATTATTATCTAGTCAAAAAAATTTATTTGTTCTGTATTTGTGCTGTTTTCAACAAAATAACTAAAAGAAATACATTCTGTATATGTACATCTGACTTGTCTCACTGCATACTTCAAACTTGCTAAATTTTTTTAATTTTAAAGGAATAATAACTTTTAAAAGTGTAAAAAATCTGACTTTATTCCTAATAAGTACCTATCTCGTTTTAAGGTCGTTAATATTCTTTTTCGAATATCGATAAATCTATCCTTGAAATTTTTTTCACACGACATTTTTAAAAACAAGAAATTAGATTGCAATTTTCAAAAGTTTTCAATTAATAACTTTGACTTAAAAAAGGGATAAATCTAAAAAATAAACTCGTGGTTGCCTTAATAAGGCAAAGCCAATGTGGTTTATATATCAATATGATCTTTTTGTATGCATGGCTGAGTTCCAAAACATCATAATACTTTGCAGTCAAAGTCAAAACTGTATCATCGAGTTAAACGCTGCACATTTTGTTTATTATCTACGCATCGATAACTTTTCTGGTGCACTTTGGGACAAATGACATTGTAAAATTCTGCATGGTCAGATTTTAGAATGCATTTAAAAAAGCGAGTTGCATTGCTACTGACGTTTTGGAACTCAGGGGGCAAATCGCCACATTCGATATCGATCGAAATTCCCATGTAAATTGTATTGCAATTTCGATCGATATCGAATGTCGCGATTTGCCCCCAGCCTTTTTTAGTTTAAAAAATATGGTATTGACTCTAAATTTCAAAGTTTTCAGTATAAGCAAAACAATGTTTAATTTAACATAAAAGGCATACGAAAAACAGTTTTTAAACCAACCGTTTGATTACCACAAAGTAGACAAAATAGCACAATATTTTTACAGCGGGAAGATATGAGAATTACATGTCGATTTTTTCAAAAAAGTGAAAAAATAAATACACTATTATTAAACAAGTGCGATATAGAAAATAGTTTTTAATCACATTAAGTTAAATTATATGCATCCTTAATACAAAGTATATGCAAGAGCTTTGAAATATTTATTTCGCTGCCTGTTTTTATAAAATTTTAAATAATAACAAATTTGTATGTTTAAGTTTAATAAATCGGATTTTTTTTGGAGAATTTTATTTTCTTAATCCATTTTACTAAGCTATAGATATTGTTAAAGCTTTTTATACTTATAGAAATTATTTAATTTCTTATTTAATTCAATAAACAAAAATAATTTTGTTTAATTCATTTTTTATACACCTACAAATTAGATAAAAAAAATTTTTTTTTGATTAAGTAATAAATAAATTCCTTAGAAATAAACACATGGAAATGTTAGTAGGAGTAATTGAGATTGTTCAAAATACCCTTATTATGGTTTACAACTCAACTCAGTTGATTTGAAATAAAAGCCACTGCTAGTAATGAGTTGTAAATTTTTAATTTTTTTGTTAACCGCAGATTTGTAAACTATAATAATACAAAACTGCAAAATATCAACTTTACTAGAGTTGTGTTGTTTATAGGGGCACAAAACTTGCTGAGTGTTCATTGGGTATTTTATTTAATTAGTTCTCAGTTTAAAGATAGTAAAATAAAAATTGATTCTATGCAACAAGAGTAAATCGATGTACATATATTAACATTCAAATTATTCGTTTCAAAACATTGATCTTAGTAATAAATCTGGACTTTTCAAATTACTGCAATAAATAGTGTAGTCAATTAAAACAAAAACTACTTTCTTAAATAATACTCAATTATTGAAAACGTATATATTTAGTTTGTTTGTCATACTTTTTTATTTTCAGTTATTTCATATTTATGTATGTGTGTTTGTAGAATTTAAATTAATTTCTCATCTACATTCATTGACCCCCATTAATAAAAATAAAAAACATCATCATATCATACAAAGGTATGATGTATGTACGTTGTTGTGTTAGTACTACGTACGTAATATGTACATAAACAATTTCAATGTATTTTTATAAATTTAAAAATAAAAAAAAAAAGATAAGGCGACGGACGAGTCTTAAAAAAACCTTCATAAACAAAGGTTAAATGTTTAAGTTTAAATTGTGTAGCAAATTAAAAAATTACATTCTTTTCGTACATGATATTAACTTTTTTCTGTCTCTATTTTTTTTTTAATTCTAAAGTGTATGCGATGTTGGGTGATCATACAATTACTATTTGTAATGGTTAATTTTTGTGTGAATGTGTAATCGTTCTATTTATTTTTTAATAAGTACATGTGTATTCATATAAGAAAACTTTTTTAAAAGGAAAACATGGTTTTCATAATTTTATATTACTACTTTTAATTTTTTCCAGCACTCTTAAATGTTATATTTTTATTATTTAAGAAGAGAAAACTTTATGATTTTTTTTATTTTTTACGAATTGTATACATATACATATTTTCGTTTCCAATATTTTTAATACATACATAAACTATTTATTGGTTTAAGATTTATTTATCGTGTTTTTTTTACAATATTTTTATTTAATAAAAATTTTTAACAAAAATGAAATAAATATTTATGTTTTTTTTTTTAATTTAAAGTAATGATTTTGTGATTTTAATTAAATATGCTGCGAGTACTTTCATGAGAAAAGTTTTTAATTTTTGTATTTTAGAAAATTCAATTTGCATTTTAAAGAAGGTGTAACTTTTGTCATGTTACGCCACTAAGCATTTTAAAGTGGTTTTCAAGGAATAATTTATATATTAAGAGTATTCACGTCACAAGTTGCACCCTTGCAAAAAAGCAAAAGTGCAAAAATATAACAACAGCCACACAGACAATTAGTTGTGCGTAAATAATTGTCTTTGTGGTTGTTGTTATGTTTTTGCACTTTTGCTTTTTTGCAAGGGTGCAACTTGTGACGTGAATACCCTTATTATTTACTTTTTTGCATTTTGGTGTAAAGTTTAACTTGCTTTAGATTTAGTGAAAGAGAAGCAAAATTTTAAAAACATGGTGCTCAAATATACTTATATTTGCTTGGGAGCGTAGCTAGACAAAAGAATAGATTTTCTGTGGAAGTGCCGTATATGTTATTATAAATATTTCTTTATTTATATGTAAAGCTTTTTTTTGTAAATAATAACTTAGCTTACAATTCTGAAATGCAAATATATTTTAGAAATTTATATAAGAGTTTTAGGTACCCCATAAAAATAATTTTTTAAGCAAAATTATGCTCTACGCAATAAGACGTACAGAGATGCAGTAAGGTACATAAGTGAACGAATTCTTAACAAATTTAATTAAAAAAGTAACATTTAAAGGACCACGACATTTTCTTGCTACGAAGCAGGTAAGGGAAAACACTACAGAAAACTAGAAAAATCCAGTTAGTTAAGCTGATATACTCTCACCAGTTTTTATATGCGTTGAATAAAGCGCTTTTTGTTTCAAAAATGTTTTGCTTTATAGTGGGAAATTGTCATATTAAATTTATGCCTTGCATAAGCGAGACGGTAAGCAAAGTTTTACATCTCATCATTATTTCCACAGAAGTCTACTTTATGTCAGGTTAAGCCAGCAAGCAATTACAATTGTTTTTTGAAGAAAAATGTATGTATATCGTTACCTAAAACGCAAAAATTAAAAATCGACTTTTCCAAACATCCTGGTGTTTTGCATCAACACAAACGTCCACAAAAAATTTTGGAATAAAAGCTTTTTTATTTACAAAGAAAAACAAACGGGACTATCTACACAAGAATATGATTAACCCTAAAATACCTCACTTACAGTTTGCATATTGTGTAACATTGTCAATTATCAAAACAACTGTTAGGTTTTACAAGAAGAAAAATTAATTATAAATAGCTTAAGACAATTTATCATTTGGAATAGTTTTTTGCTTCCTGTAAAATAGAGCCTTTTGCGTTTTTGGTAACGATATATCATTTACTTTTTTGTATCTTGGTTTAGAGCGCCACTTACTCTACATTTATTGAAAGAGAAGACACATGTTAACAACATGAGTCTAAAATACAAGTTTAATTGCTTGACAAAAAGTAGACAACGTTTTTATAACTAAAAAAAATGAGAAATTTTTAACATAATTCAAATAATTTCTAAAATATACATAAATACAAAGTTGTTAACTAGACTGAGTTCCAAAACATCGTAATACTTTACAGTCTAAGTCAAAAAAATATCACCAAGTATAACGATGCACAGTTTTGCTTATTGTGTGCGCAACTAAAACTTTTTTCGTGCCCCTTAGGGCAGATAACATTGTAACACTTTTCACGTTTGCATTTTATTACGCATTTAAAAAAGCAGTATTAAAGTGCAAATTAAAACTTTGAAATAAAAATATTCGGAAATACAACCCAAAAATTTCTGAAATATTTTTTATTTAGTTCATACATATTACACAAGTATTCTTGCGGCAACTTCAATTTTCTTTTATTAGATAACTTATATTTTTTAAATCTCAACAGAATTTTCTAAATACTTGAAGGCAAATTTTCAAAATTTCTTAAAATATCGAAAGTTTAATTAAAAATTTGAGACGTTTGCAAAGATATTGTACTATAGTATTTTACTAAATTCATACATTTAATTTCCCATGAATAATTACTTTTAAGCGTAGCACAAACGTGAGTATTCGAAATGAAAGTAATGCTGAAAGTAATGCCTATATAAATATACATATATATAAGTATAAATATATACATATATGGGTCAATCCAAGTCAAATCGGACAGTTTGGAGAAACAAATCTTTTGATTTCCTTTATTTTTTACTGTGTGTATGTTCCTTTTCAACAGCACATTTCAACACATTTTCAAACTGTCCGATTTGACTTGGATTGCCCCATATATACATATGTGTATACATTAGGGAAATAACTTTTTAACAATTTTTTAAAATATCAAAATTGGCATTGCACCGTCCGATAGAGCAAAAACAACTTTACGGGAACGTATATTTATTTTTTCGCTAAGGTAAAAAAAGTTCACGCACCAACCGCGATAAAGTTTTGAAAATTTTTAATTTTCTTTTTGGTTAACAAAAATTAATATGTTTATTTAAAACAAAAAATAGCTCAAGTATGAAATTTCATTAATATTTGGAGATGGTAAGAGATTTTTCCGCAAACTAAAACGTATCTTTAACCTTGTTTAACAAAAAAAATTAAAAAAGAATAAAAAACACCGTATAAAATTATGAATATTCAATTATTGCATTGGTTTAGAAAAACCAATTGGTGCGTGAACTTTTTTGAGAAAAATTACAAAAGATTATGATTTTCGTGGTTACTAGGACATGGTTGACCTTATGGTGCTATGCCAAAAAATTGGTTATACCCCTAGTATACATATATGTATTATACGTATTTATATATATTTTATAAAAATTTAACAAAAAAAAAAAAAAAAAATAAATAATTGTAAATATAAATTAAAAAAAAAATAAATTGTTTTTATAACCTAAACATATTGTACATACAAACTACAAATATATGTATTCAATTACAGTAGACACTGACAAATTAGAAACATTAATTTTCCGAATTATTCTATTTTCTAGACAGTTATTTATACGAAAATAAAAGTAAAGTTGACCATAAAAATGTGTAATCAGACCACGTTTTGGTTTTTATTTTATTTAATACCGATAACAAAAAAAAAAATTTAGGTTATTTAAAAAAATATATGTGTCAGTTTCAGTTAAAAGGGCCCTATGGATGAAAAAATCGGTTTTTACTTTTTTGGTGATTCTTAAAATAGACAATAAGCTCTTTATAATGCAGCAAACCGCTGTTTTCTAACTGCATTACTTTTATCCTAAGTAAGCTTTAAAATACACCTTTGATAAGAAAAAAATTAACTTGTTAACTTCAAAATCGTTTTTCTCCAAAACTAATTTTTTGCCCATAGGTCCCTTTTAACTGAAACTGACACATATGTATATGTAAAATTTTTAAACTAAAAGCAAAATTTAAATAAATGTAAATTAAAGTTAAACACAAACCAAATAATTTTATATTCTTGTACAATTTCACGTAATCTTTGTTTAATGTGGAATCTGTTATGTCTGTGGTCATTGTGATTTAAAACATACAATATCATTCCGTAATGGTAAAAGATTTACCAAGCACATTACAGTTTTTATACCACTTTATTTATTTGATTTCCCAGGTCTGCGAAATTATTTTTTGAAAGTTTTTTTTTCCCAACTCTTATTATTTGTGGTAATTGTCGTAAAAGTAACGGAAAACGATATTATATGATTCATAGCACGTTACATTTACCAGACAACGGTTAATTTGTGTGTTTTCGATGCATACTTCTCATTAAAGCGCCAGCCAGAGTGAAAGGCTGGTTTGATTGAACAAACGACGAGTAATTTAGAACAGTGACTTATTGGTTTAGATCGGATAAAAAATACCTGAGTTATAGTATTTCAAAGCTAAGACTATGTAAATTTTAAAATTTTTCACCAATTATTGTTATTTTTGAAGATGTTTTGTACCACAATTAAAAGCAAAACATTTTAAGCCATATCTAATGGAGCAAAGTCGCATAGAAACTTAAAATCCTATAGCAAGCCATCATTTGACTCTGGCTGGCGGCTGAAAGAGAAGTACACAACGAAAAACACAAACATATCGTTATCTGATAAATGTGCCTTGGTACACTTAAACGATGTTTATATTTGCAATGTATAGACCAACATTTACATGTTTATATGAAATTATGTTAACAACTTTTTCATCACATACCTTTGTTATGTACGCTTCCAGTAGCTATAAAAATGTAATCGGTAAAATCTGTTTGTTCGTTATCTTGATTCTAATAAAACGATATCATTACACATTACATTACTGGTAAAAGATTTGCCATGTGTTTTATTATTATTACATTATTTACATTATCGTTAATTTCACTAATGTCAGAAAAAAAACTATCGCAATAAAGTACATGCCTCCATTTACTTCAATAGTGACATAACTCAAAAAAAATTAAATTTTGGAGTTAGTGATGCAGAATTTTCGCTATGTTTTTCTTTAATTGTGTATAAAATTCATCTTTTATTGGTTAAAGAAAATCAAAAACGTTAAACTCGTTTTCTTGAAATGGATTTTTCGAGTTATCCAACTATTGAAGTAAATGAGCGATGTGCGGATGATTAATTTTTAAACGCATCTACATCACATCTTTTGATTTATTTTACCGTTATAAAATTAAAAACAAGCTAGTCAGTTCGTATTTTTTATTTCTAATTTTAGAGCATTGAATGTATTGGAACTATAGATTCTATTTACTAAAAGTTCTAATTTGTATGCATCTACTGTATTTTTTTTTTAACAAGGTGAAAGGTGTAAAAGAGTTTTTTTTTTTGGTGATTTAGTGTTTGTGTTGTTTCGGTTTTAATTATGTATGTGCGTAAAGTAACATTAAAAAATGTTACGTGTATTTGGCCAATACTATTTATTGATTATTAAAATAATCTTTATGTTATGGTTAAACTTAAAACATATAATTTGTAGTACATTTTTTAGTTAAACCCTATAACAGACTGTAAAAAACTAAAATATTTTAGTATATTTAAATAATCTTTTATTTAAGCCAAGCCAATATTATTTTCAATGATTTTTTATTTAAGTTTAATGTGATAACAGAAGAAAATCTTCCAAACTGTCTCACTATTTGGTTCGTTTTATTATTACATATTATTGTTTTTTTTTTATAACTTTTTAACTTACAATAAGTTTGAAATAGTGTAAGGGAGAGTTATTAATTAGGCTTATACAAAAGTCAAGCTTTTGCTTTGTTTGTTTTTTACATAAAAATCCTATCACAAAAAATAACAATTTCTTTAAAAATAAGGAAAAGCATTTTCAAAAATATGCTTTTCATTGTGCAATAACATTTTGGTTGTGTTTTTCCTTGCTTGTGTGTATGTTAGCAGTTTTTTAATATTAATAACTAAACCTACACAGTTTCCAAAGCTCGCACATCTTTTTGTACAACATAAAACTTATGTTTTTTACCTACTAGACCCCATATAACCGCAACATTCTCAATTACAACATTTACTGGTATTGTACATACGGCTCCTAAAACGCAGGCTAAGAATTTTACTAAACCAAAACGATATAGTGAGAAAGATTTTATAACTCCAAACACATACATGTAGATATTTACGGCTGCTATGAAAGCACAAACAAAATCTACTAAGTTGGGGCAGGGTATTGGATAGATACCAGCAAAGACAATATTTGATGTTGATAAGGGCATGGTGACCCACGAATAAACACTGATTCCAAGCAAGAGCTTATGTTTTAAGGGTATCATTTTTGAGTGTACGACCAGTAGGATGCCTTGAAGCCAACGTTTGCGTTGCTGCAAGAAATCTAGTAGGGTAAACGGTGATTTTTCATACATTTCACCTTCAATGAAATTAAAAGTGTAGCCTTGAGAAAAAGCACGCATAGCAAAGAAACAATCTTCAGCCACGGAACCATCAATACCGTTGTCGAAAGATACTTGACGTTCTGCACCAACCTGAAAATATATAAGAAAGCAATTTTCTCATTAATAAAAAAAATAGCGGAATTCAGTGTTTGGTGCAAAAGGTATGGGAAAGAGGAAATGCAAAGCTTCTTGTAAATCTAAAAACCAAATAAATCCGACTTTCCGTAAGATTTATTAAAAGCGCTACCATAGTTTGCATTTGCTCGTTCGCAAGACCATATGCACAAAATACTGAACTCGGCTAATGTATTTTTACAAAGCTACTGCAAATAATATTTTATTCTACTTACTTGAGTTACAACATAACTTCCTTTCCAGCTGAACAATGGTTTATGGAATAATTTAAATTGCAAACGTAGTTTACCCATGTCATCAGAGACCCGAAAACTGTCGGCTAATGTCGTTAGCCAGTTGACTACATTCTCATTAGCATATGTTATCAAGCCCTGTCCAAACGGATGTTTTCCATCTAAAACAAAATTAATAATACCACGCACTGAATTCTCAGTGAGCAACGTTTCTTCATCTAAATGGACAATCCAGTCGTTATCATTTAAAACATTTACATTTTCTTCAAGGCAATACTGTAAAGCTCGGGATTTAAATAAGGCTCCCGTTCGCGTTTTATACTCTTTAGGCACGACAATTTCTCGTATGCGACGATGATGTGATAAATTTACCGCCTTATCGGTAACAACTTCAATAAGAAAATTTTCCAAGCCCGTATCTAAACAAGTATTCATATTTCTTAGCACATTGGTTTTGACCAATTCCGGGAAATCTCCTCGTGTTACGACACGTATGCAGATGAAGGGTGCTAGCAGGGGGCTCCCTTTTAGAACAACTTTTTCAGGGAAAGCATTGTAAAAGACTAGACCACAGAAATTAAATAATACTTGCGGCAGTGTAAGGAACGTTAGGAACCGCAATAGATATAGTAGTATGGTAGCTATTTGACCATATTCAGCCCATGGATCTAGAACAGTAAATGAATTTTCATCAATTTTTATGCCGCCAGAGAAAATTTCAAATGCTATTATAACCGCTAGCAGTAGAGTACAATGTAATAAATGTTTTGTGCTTGAATTCATGACGAAATAAATATTATTATTTTAACTGTTATTGTTGCTTTTACAGATTTTGTAATTATTACTGTTATCGCTTTTGTTGACTCAGTTTTAAGTTTTTTTACAAATTAATATTACTTTTATATGACAGCACTAAAGTTTTATTAAAAAATTTCCACAACTTTGATGTTTTGTTGTTGTTTTAAAGCGTAATTGCTTTCTGCAGTTAATTTATAATTTGTTTAATGAATTGTTTAAACGCAGTTATTCACAATTCTCAATTTTCATATCGACAAGTGAACTGTGAAGAAAATCGCCTGGATTTCTTTTTAGTTATGAGACAACTCTTTAAAGTTCCTTGCAATAAGGATTATTTGAGAGATCTATTTAGTAGTTATCTGTAATAAAAGAACACAATATGAATTAACATACTTAAATAAAAATGCATTAGTTTATATGACCTAATAAAGTAATTAATACTGCAAAATCATTTAATCCAAAGTCTTATTAAATAAAATAAGACAAAATAAGAACTTTAAATAATTTTGTAGTACGTATGTATCTACATTGTATTGGCCAGTTAACGAGGATTTCTTACTCTTGTGTCCATACAAAATATTCGATTCTCCAGGGGACAATTAGATTTAATAACAAATCTGTTATAATTCAAACATAAAACATGTAAAAGTGCTATTTTTGGCTTTACCATATTTTATTTACCCTCACATAAGTTTTTCAAAGGCATTTTTTAATAGTTTATTGGCCAATTTCACCAAGCTCAGTTACAATTTTAAGGGTCGATGTTGATTTTGAATAAAACACAAATTATTTAGAAAATTATTGTCATTTCTTTTTATTATGATAATATTGGTATGGTTCAGTTATGTATGTAACAAAATATCGGCCAAATGGCCGCCGGGACCTCAATAAACCCAAAGAAAGAACTCCAACGGTGTCAAATCACATGATCTTGGTGGCCAATTGACATCGCCACCACGTGAGATAACACGGCCATTGAATTTGCCGCGCAAAAGAGCTATTGTTTCGTTAGCTGTGTGGCAAGTGGCACCGACCTGTTGAAACCACATTCATATCTTCCAATTCGGACCATAAAGAGTTCGTTATCATCTCACGAAAGTGAACACCATTCACAGTAACTACCTGACCGGCCTCATTTTGGAAAAAAAAAGGCCCGATGATGCCGCCAGCCCATAAACCGCACCAAACAGTCACTCTTTGTGGGTGCATTGGTTTTTCGACTCTTGGATTATCATTCGCCCAAATGCGGCGAATCCACTGAGGTGAAAATTGCCTCATCACTGAAGATGATTTTCTTCGAAAATTTATCATCCACTGTTGCCATTTCTTGCCACAATTCCGACCATTGACGACGTTTGGAGTGGTCAATATGCTTTAGTTCTTGAGTCAATTGCACCTTGTAAGCGTGTAAATGCAAGTCTTTATGCATAATGTTCATTAACGACGAGCGTGAGAGGTGCAATTGTTGGGCACGATGACGAATTGAGGTGGACGGATCTTCAGCCACACGAACAGCTGCAGTACGAGCTGTAAGAGCATGCACTGGTGTTTTCACATCTTCTACCTACCCGGTTTGCTCAAATTTTTGTATGATTTTTCCGATTAAACGCACATTTGCACGATTAAATTGACCGAAAAAATCACGAAGTGCACGATATGCATTTTGATTTAAACGCCCATTTTCATAATAAGCCTGAATAACTTTAACACGTTGCTCGATAGTGTATCTTTCAATGGTTTAAATTGAGTTAGTCTGAAATTGAGAAATGTCAAATGAAATGCAGAAAAAATTGACGTTTAGGTGTGGTTCACATTCAACATCGGCCCTTTAAATTTAACCACCCCGTATCAGTTATAACTGTCTAAAACAAATTGTTAGCTGAATCTTAAAGTAATAGTTAGTTTTAACTGAACTTGGTGAAATTGGCCGTAAGTTATTTAATTTTTGTTCGTTTTGGATTTTAAAACATCAGGGTGCAAATTTGGAAGTCGATATCGATTGAAATCTTAATTTAATTGAAATGCTAATTTCGATCGATATCGAATGCAGTACATAATTTGGCAACTGTGTATTTAAAAATGGATATTTTACAACAAATCGGACTGTAAAATTTAAAGCAAAGTGTTCATTCTGTAAATCATATTTTAAACTCAATTTATAACAACTTAAATTTTTTTGCTCGAATTTATAAATAAGCAATTTTTAAACAGATGTTTTCGTTTTTCTAGAAAACAAAAACTTTCCATCCAATCTTATACAAAATATGTACCTGCATGAACCAAACAGACAATTGTTCAGGAGAGGAAAAAATCTGATGTATGCCAAATTTCCGTCAAACTGAAGCCTACGCATAAAAATATATAACATGCCATGCTATTCGCGGCGCTATCGTTGAAAGCAGGTATTGCATATGAAAATTCAAATATTTCTTGGCTGATAGTCGATATAAAAAAGTAAAAACATATAGTATAAAGCTTTGTTCACAATGGGAGAAACAATTTCGTTTTTTTATTCTATCTTTTTTCCCAAAGCATTTCATATGTTTTTCTTTCATTTTTTGAACAAATATGTAACAAAAGTTTTTGTAAAAAGTTGAGTCTACTTCTGTTTCAGCAGCAATTTGAATGAAATTATAAATGATGTTAATAATAATTTTATAGCCTATTTCCGATGTGCGAAAGAATTCTTTCTTTCGAACAATTACATTTAAAACAAAAACAAAGTAATAATTGGGTTTTATTTTTGTTCGACTAAACGATTAATCGATATTTGGCAGTTTGAACTTATTCGATTATTCGATTAAACGAATAAAATTTTAAAATTAATTTTAGAAAAAATGAGTACTTGAGTAAATAAACATTCTTTTTTAAATAAAACTTGACAATGTAGCTCCAAATTGTTGCTTCACTTTCGGGTACTTAGTTTTTAAAAGAGTCAATATAACTTTGCATTTTTTGAAACTCTGCTATGCTTCTGCAAATAATTTCCTCTTGAGAATCGATCGAAGTGTCTTCTTTAAAATATTTATTCACTTATAGTCCCTTTTGATTTTGTTGGTGGAGCATCACTGTGTAAATGATAAATTAGTGAAGTTGTTGAAAAACATTTACGTTAATACATTTTTGGACACCTGTTACATTTAGCATTATTAGATGTATCCTTCGTACAATACCAAACTCATTCTAAAGAGAGAGAAACCCATGAACTATTTTCTTAAAAAATACGGACGTGTTCTAGACATCGAAATGAAGTGGATTTCAAATCGAGCAAATTTTTAAAACGACCCTGTAATAAATAGGTAATAAAAATATTCCATTTTATTTACTTCACTCTTTAAGTTCCTATTTCACCAATTGTATTTAAATATCCATTTTTGTTTTTCATGTCAAAACAAAATACATAATATGAAAATCTATATTTAAATATTAATTGATATTTAAAATGGCCCTTAGTATCTATTATTTTTGCAAGAACAACACTTAAAACATCGTTCGATTTCAGTTTCACGTCATTTTGATTTCTATCGGGTGATTTTTTAGCTATTACATATCTTTTTGGCAACACTGGTTTAAACAGCTGACGCACGTTTCGTGTTTTGTTTCACTGTCAAACATCTTCAGTTTGGTCTATAATTTATTTATTAATCGTTTTACAAACGAACAACGCTTGCAAATTATTGAATTTTATTATATAAATGCGTGCTCTGTTAAAAAAGTTTATCGCGCGCTTCTTGTGTTCAGCGACGAAGCTAATTTTTGGCTCAATGAGTACGTTAATAAGCAGAATTGTCGATTTTGGAGTAAAGATCAGCCAGAAGCATTGCAAGAGCTACCAATGCATCCAGAAAAAGTCACAGTTTGGTGCGGTTTATGGGCTGGTGGCATCATTGGACCGTACTTCTTCAAAGATGATGCGAATCGCAACGTAACTGTGAATGGTGAGCGCTACCGTGAGATGATATCCAACTTTTTTTTTGCCCAAAATGCAAGAGCTTGACTTGCTTGATATGTGGTTTAAACAAGACGGTGCCACATGCCACACAGCACGGTTAACAATGGACTTATTGAGAGGCGAGTTCGGTGAACATTTTATTTCACGTTTGGGACCGGTCAGTTGGCCGCCTAGATCGTGCGATTTAACGCCTTTAGACTATTTTTTGTGGGGCTATGTTAAAGCTCATGTCTATATACACATGCCCGCTTCAATTGAAGCATTGGAAGACAACAGTAAAGCATTAATTCATGAGATACCGGCCGAAATGTTGGAAAGAGTATGCCAAAATTGGACTAAGCGGATGAACCATTTGAGGCGCAGTCACGGTCAACATTTGCATGAAATAATCTTCAAACATTAAATTATATGGACCGAACTATCGATTCAAATAAAGATTTCATGCATTTTTCTGAATTTTATGTGTTTTTTTTTTTAACTTTCCTATAGCTCTTAAAAAATCACCCGATAAATTAATAGCTGCGTTCGAGAAAATAAAAGTTTTTCTATTTAATTTCAAAAGATTTTGTTATTCGTGCTTAATTCCCAGTTTTTATTATTGATAAAAACACTTGAAATTTATTGTTGATGGGATAAGCTATTCCTATGCATTTCACTGGTTGCTTAGGCCAGATCATCAGGAAACTTCATCCATAAAGGTTTTAGACAAACTAAAGATATTAAACCAAATAAAACTGTTAAACGTATAAGAATTATAGCAACAGTTCTACTTGTAACAATATCAAAGTTTAAACAAAACACATCAACAATAAACAACAGTGGGTTCATCTCATCTTACATTTCCCCACTACAATTAGTTGAAATTCTCTCAACATTAATTGTAGTTGTAAGTAGGTTAAGAAAAACAAAATGAAAAAAAACAACAACTTACAAAAGATGTTGTCAATTAAGTGTTTTTTAGGCCGTGCACTGCCTGTTTATTATCAAAAAGTAATTTCAATTTTTGGGAATACAAAATTTTAATTTCAAAAGATTTTGTTATTCGTGCTTAATTCCCAGTTTTTATTATTGATAAAAACACTTGAAATTTATTGTTGATGGGATAAGCTATTCCTATGCATTTCACTGGTTGCTTAGGCCAGATCATCAGGAAACTTCATCCATAAAGGTTTTAGACAAACTAAAGATATTAAACCAAATAAAACTGTTAAACGTATAAGAATTATAGCAACAGTTCTACTTGTAACAATATCAAAGTTTAAACAAAACACATCAACAATAAACAACAGTGGGTTCATCTCATCTTACATTTCCCCACTACAATTAGTTGAAATTCTCTCAACATTAATTGTAGTTGTAAGTAGGTTAAGAAAAACAAGCATAGGAATAGCTTATCCCATCAACAATAAATTTCAAGTGTTTTTATCAATAATAAAAACTGGGAATTAAGCACGAATAACAAAATCTTTTGAAATTAAAATTTTGTATTCCCAAAAATTGAAATTACTTTTTGATAATAAACAGGCAGTGCACGGCCTAAAAAACACTTAATTGACAACATCTTTTGTAAGTTGTTGTTTTTTTTTCATTTTGTTTTTCTTAACCTACTTACAACTACAATTAATGTTGAGAGAATTTCAACTAATTGTAGTGGGGAAATGTAAGATGAGATGAACCCACTGTTGTTTATTGTTGATGTGTTTTGTTTAAACTTTGATATTGTTACAAGTAGAACTGTTGCTATAATTCTTATACGTTTAACAGTTTTATTTAGTTTAATATCTTTAGTTTGTCTAAAACCTTTATGGATGAAGTTTCCTGATGATCTGGCCTAAGCAACCAGTGAAATGCATAGGAATAGCTTATCCCATCAACAATAAATTTCAAGTGTTTTTATCAATAATAAAAACTGGGAATTAAGCACGAATAACAAAATCTTTTGAAATTAAAATTTTGTATTCCCAAAAATTGAAATTACTTTTTGATAATAAACAGGCAGTGCACGGCCTAAAAAACACTTAATTGACAACATCTTTTGTAAGTTGTTGTTTTTTTCATTTTGTTTTTCTTAACCTACTTACAACTACAATTAATGTTGAGAGAATTTCAACTAATTGTAGTGGGGAAATGTAAGATGAGATGAACCCACTGTTGTTTATTGTTGATGTGTTTTGTTTAAACTTTGATATTGTTACAAGTAGAACTGTTGCTATAATTCTTATACGTTTAACAGTTTTATTTGGTTTAATATCTTTAGTTTGTCTAAAACCTTTATGGATGAAGTTTCCTGATGATCTGGCCTAAGCAACCAGTGAAATGCATAGGAATAGCTTATCCCATCAACAATAAATTTCAAGTGTTTTTATCAATAATAAAAACTGGGAATTAAGCACGAATAACAAAATCTTTTGAAATTAAAATTTTGTATTCCCAAAAATTGAAATTACTTTTTGATAATAAACAGGCAGTGCACGGCCTAAAAAACACTTAATTGACAACATCTTTTGTAAGTTGTTGTTTTTTTTTTTTCATTTTGTTTTTCTTAACCTACTTACAACTACAATTAATGTTGAGAGAATTTCAACTAATTGTAGTGGGGAAATGTAAGATGAGATGAACCCACTGTTGTTTATTGTTGATGTGTTTTGTTTAAACTTTGATATTGTTACAAGTAGAACTGTTGCTATAATTCTTATACGTTTAACAGTTTTATTTGGTTTAATATCTTTAGTTTGTCTAAAACCTTTATGGATGAAGTTTCCTGATGATCTGGCCTAAGCAACCAGTGAAATGCATAGGAATAGCTTATCCCATCACCAATAAATTTCAAGTGTTTTTATCAATAATAAAAACTGGGAATTAAGCACGAATAACAAAATCTTTTGAAATTAAAATTTTGTATTCCCAAAAATTGAAATTACTTTTTCTATTTTTTACTAAACTTTACTGCATTTTACTCAATTGCGTTCGCGTACACAAAATACAGTAAATGAGAACTAGAATTGAGAGCGTAAAGTGACAGTTCTTGTCTAAGTATTTACAAATTTTTGCAGTAAAATTTAGTAAAACACAGAACATATGTGAAAAAATTGTTTAATAAAAGAAAAGTTGAAATAATAATGAAACAAAAACAAATATTAATTTATTTAACTTGTTTGTGAAGTATTTATATGTTTATAAGCAAGAAAAGTATTTAAATTTTTTTGAATAAATTAACCCAGACACAAATTAGTAACATCAAATAAAATAAAAAAACAATTATACAAGATAACATTTTTCAACACTTCAGTTATTTACCATCAGCTGTAGCCTTTATTTTAAGAATTTTTACAAATGTTGAGTTCGCGTACTTTTTGGACGACAGCTTTTTGTCGTTTTTTCTTTTGTGAAATGAATTATTAAATTTTGTAAAAAAAAAAATGTAACAAAAATATGTATAAGCTAAATTACTCACTAAACAATTACGACGAACACATACATTTGGTTTGTTTATTCGACTTAAAACTTTAAGAATAATTATTATTATTTGATTAATCGGTATAAGTTCTTCGATTAATTCTTTAATCGAAATTAGCAATTTTAAATTATACGAACAATTAATCGTCTAAAATTGTTCGATTAGTCGAACAAGAATTAATGGACCGAAACCTCTAGAATACATACATATCTTATTTTAAAAAATATTAGACTTTGCTATCATTCCGCTATAAGCAAGTTCGTTATAGTTTAAGCGGCTTAAAAGCCGCATACATAAGTTTTTTGAATCGCCTGAACATGTTTGGTTCATAGCAGGTATTGAAAATAGGCCTTCGCTATATACTTTATAGGGTCAAGATCAATATTGCACAAATTATTTACGAAATGACAAACTCATACATATGTATAGTCATTAGGGTGATACCTTTTTTTGCAAAACTACTACATCCCATCACGCTCTGGGCAATGTTGTACTGATAATATAAATTAATTTTTTAGGTCATTTTGGTGAAAAAAGTTCCCGCACCCAATGCAATTTTGTTTGTTGTGCTTAATTCTCAATTTTCAGTTCTTATAAATACACTGAAATTTATTTTTGAAGGATAAGCTAGTTCCTATGCGCATTTCACTGGCTGATTAGGCCAGATCAATAGGAAATCTTTACCCAAAAACTATAGAAAAGCTAATGATATTAGATATGCAAATAAAACTGAAGAGTGAATGAGAATTGCAAACACTCAAATTTTATTTGCAACGATATCAAAGCTTAAACAAAATACCAACAATAAACAGTAAGTTTACCTTTTCTTACATCCTCCTTGCATCTTTTGTAATTTTTTTTTTATTTGTTCATCATACGCTCCTTTATTGCAACGTAGTCACATCCCAACAAAAAAACAAAACAAACTTGGCAAAATGCGATTAAAGTTTTCAAAATGTAACCTTATACACAGATTTTATAAAATATATTTTGCTATAACTTCGGTTCGATTTGAGATATATTACTGAGTTTTTTTTACTTATAAAGAAGGTATGAAGGAATACTTTTGCTTAAGAAGCTTCAAATTTTTGATTTTTTGAGTTACGACTACGTTGAAATAAAGGAGCGATATTTATACCCACACCACAATAGTGAAGAGGGTATTATGCATTTGTGCTGATGTATGTAACGAAAATATTGGTCCTACCCCCACCTTAAAGTATACCGATCGACTCAGAATCACTTTCTGTAACGATGTCCGTCCGGCTGGCTGGCTGGCTGGATGTCCATGTAACCTTGTGCGCAAAGTACAGGTCGCAATTTTGGAGATAATTAGATAAAATTTGGGACATAGGTTCTTATTGACTCAAGGACCAAGCCTATTGAAAATGGGCCAAATCGTAGGACCACGTGGGAAGATAGGGGGAAATTTCTTCCTCTCAGAAACTATCAAACCGATTTAAATAAAATTTAAAACTAACATAGAACCATATCTTCATGGACACAAAAGGGATGTATTTTTTAAAAAATAGGACCACGAGGGGAGATAGGGCCAATTTCTGCCTCTCAAACCGATTTTAATGAAATTCAAAACATAGATAGATCCATATCTATATAGACACATAAGCTGTACAGTTTTTCAAAAATGGGACCACAAGGGGAGGTAGGGGGCAATTTCTGCCCCTTACAAACTTTTAACCCGATTTTAATAAGTTTTATAAACATAGATAAATCCATATTTATATGGACATATAAGCATGATGTGTTTTTTAATACTGTGGTGTAGGGTATCATATGGTCGGGCTTGATCGACTATACTTTCTTGCTTGTTACATATGCATTAGTGTTTTTCATAAGGGATTTCCTGGGACAAAAATCGGGAAATTTGTGCGGGAATTCCTGGTATTTTTATACCCACACCACAATAGTGGAGAGGGTATTATGCATTAGTGCTGAAGTGTGTAACGCCTTAAAATATTGGTCTTAGACCCACCTTAAAGTATATCGATCGTCTCAGAATCACTTTCTGAGTCGAACTAACGATGTCCGTCCGGCTGGCAGGCTGGATGTCCATGTAACGTTGTGCGCAAAGTACAGGTCGCAATTTTGGAGATAATTTGATAAAATTTGGGTCAGAGGTTCTTATTGGCACAAGGACCAAGCCTATTGAAAATGGGCCGAATCGTAGGACCACGAGGGAAGGGGGAAGTTTCTTCCTCTTAGAAACTATCAAACCGATTTTAATGAAATTTAAAACATAGATAGAACCATATCTATATAGTTACACAAGCTATACAGTTTTTCAAAAATAGGACCACAAGGGGAGGTAGGGGGCAATTTCTGCCTCTTACAAACTTGCAAACCGGTTTAATGAAGTTTAAAAACATAGATACATCCATATTTATATGGACACAAGAGCATGATGTGTTTTTAAATACTGTGGTGTAAGTATCATATCGTCGGGTTTGACCGACTATACTTTCTTACTTGTTCAATTTAGCATAACGAAAAACCACAGTTTTTGACTCAAGATAGTTTTGCCAAACGCCAAAAAGATGTCAATTTATATCCGATAAGTAAGGCAATGTTTAATGTTAAATGCTCTGAAATTTCGAAAGAAGAAGCGTAAAAATTTACTGAATATTTAATTTGTTTAAAGACCCAGATTTATTTTATAAAAACGAAAAAATTTAATGATTTTATAATAAAACATTTTTCGGATTAGATTCTGTAAAAAACGATGAAAAAAGTTATTAATAATGAAAACGCTTATTCGATTCGAAGAAATAATTTTTTTTGAAAAGGAATTACAAGTTTTGAAGGAAAGAAAGCGTCTAGAGATTATATCTGTGGCATTTTGATAAAACATCTGAAGTCAAATTTAAAAAGTTGAAATAAATGTTGTTTTTAAAATGTTGTATTATAAAAGAAATTTTTCTTTAATTTTGGTTTATTTTATTATTTGACAGAAATTATTCTTTCATCTAGTTTTTTTAAAAAACTTTTTTTGCTATCTTATCTCGACTTAAGTTGTTTTGTCAAAATGCCACAGATATAATGTTTCTTTGACTATAAAGGCAAACACCCGTAGAAAAGAAACGTGTTTTCTCATTTAAATCTTCTTGATAAAAATTAGAAATAGGCTTTAAAACGATTTTTAAAAAGAAATATTTTGTTATATGTAATTTGTTTAAATAATTTACTTTTTTGGTTTTATATAAATGCTGTTGGCTTTGAATTAATTCTGTGGCAATAAGTGCTTAAGTCTATTTGTTTATTTGTATAGGAGAACAATTTAAAACTTAAAAGGTGGCTTTTGTAAATTTACTTCGAATTTAATATAATCATCAGTTCAATGTCGCATATCGGAAGTTATTATTATTCCAAATGTTATTGCACATTGACAAAAGATAACCAGAAAGTCATTTTGCTATAACTTCCTCAAAAATCCTACAAAATAATTGAAATTTTGCCCATGTGTAGTTTTGAACATGAAGATCTTGAGGTGCCATTAAGCACTTCATCCTTTTTGTCACAGATGTTGAATGCACTTATAAACTTATTTAATTTACCTGGGGAAATTTTTTTTGTTCAAATAAATTAAATTAAAAAATATTTTGCATCGATTTTCATTCAGCGGAAGTCCCCGGGAAATTGTAAAATTAATCCCGCTTTCCCGGGAAATGAGTCCGGAAAAAGAATAACTCTATTGCGAATCCAAAACCGATTTGTTTTTATTGAATATAAACAATTTAAACTTTTTGAATTACAGTATTCCACGGATAATTACCTCGACAAAAATGCCAATAATTTTGGGTAATTATGCGAGGTAAGCATTTTAACGAATACGCTTAACTACCTCGTTGAGGTAATTAAGCGAATTCGTTTAAATACCTCAGTGAGGTAATTAGTCGTATTTATTTACAAGATAACTTAACTTTAATGTATGAAAAAATTTAAGAAAGGAATTTTTACATGTACCAGCTAAATCTTAAGAGATAGCATTAGAAACAATGGGATTTGTTGTCTTAAATTTTATCTGTAGTGCTTTTTGAGATGTCCTATCATATCCTACTACTACTCATGGAAGCCGTAAATAGGCAATTGCATGGTTTTTCTTGTGCGACCAATGAATGCAGAAACAATATATTTATGCGTTTAGAGCTTTTAATGAATTTTGGTATCGATTTGTTTGTAAATAATTTCCATATTTTAACCATTGCTGCATTTTTATTGCACACATATTTTAAATTTTTAAAACATATTTAAATACATGTTACGCAAAAAAAAAACTTATAACATAGAAACCTAGACGCATCGTTTAGTAAACGATCGAATCAGAAACACTGTTTAAGTAATCTTTTCGTGTCCGTCCATCCATCTTGCTGGTTGTATGTCCATGTAAACCTTGTGCGAAAAGTGAAGGTAGCAGTTTTTAGATAATTTGATAAAATTGGGTAAATGCGTTTAATTGTCATAAGAACAAAACCTATGTTAATTGTAAGAATCGGTCTATAATATCACATAGTCCCCATGCAAACTTCAAACTTTAAGACAAAATATCTCATAAATTTGGTGGATCTAGATAATATATAACTCTTATATGAATCTTGACCTCATAACATAACTTTTAATGCAAATATTAATTTGTTGAATATTTTGCTTTTAATCAAGCCATATTTTGTTTTTTAGGCATATGTTTTAAAAAAAAATTTAGTGCATATTTTCAGATTATTAACATGTAAAACATGGTTGCATTACTTGCTGTGTTTTTGTCAAATAGTACTGAGGCAACTAAACAAATGAAATTAAGGTATAATTTTGTTTTCGGAGTTAAATTTTTAAGGCAATTATTCGAATCGGGTAATTAAGCGTATGGCAATTAAACGTGGATTTTTGTTTAAAAAATGGAAGAAAAAAAACGGGGATTTAAAACTTGAGGGAAATAAGCGTAAAAGGCATTTAAGCGTGGGGTAATTAACCGGGGTATAATGTATTTGTTTAATAAAAAAAAACTTAAAAAAACTATGGTATATTGAAGTTTTTCGTCACCTTAACCCGAATTGTACCAGACTTTTTTTGTAAGGAATTTTGTTTTAGTTGACATAAATAATGTTATAAGGTTCTATCTTTTTAACCTAGCAAGAAATATTATCCATAATTTATACAATAACTCAATATTTGCTGTAATACCTTTAGTAATGCCTCAAACCGTGTAAATTATAATTATTTTAATATTTTATTTAAATCTGTAATGATGATAGTTAAGTAAATACAAAAAAAATAATATTTTGCATTGAGCGGGAGTTCCCGGAATTCAGGGAAATAAAATAAAAAAAAAATAATAAAAATAAATCCCGCTTTCCCGGGAAAAGAAAAATTGTAATGTGCTTATATGGTAGATTTACGATATTGTATACATATATGTGGCCGTATGGAAAAACTAGATAACTCCATTTTTTGAAAACACGAGAAAAACACACTTAAAGTTTTAAACATATTTCGCTAATTATTTAATTTGAATTTATGTTACTATGCATGCGCATTTAACAAAACATAATTTTAAATTATGTTTAACATTTCTGGTTCATTAAACTTATTTTTGGACATTAAAACCGAAAATCAATGTCACTTATCTTGTTTTTTCGAAAAATGGAGTTATCTAGTTTTTCCAAAAAAAAAATATTTTTCTTAAATTATATTGATATTTTACGGAATAAAGGCAACTTTAGTAATGATTTGTGGAAAAACATTAATTTTTTGACTCAGCACGTTAATTTACCCGATTTTTCTACGAATAAATGGAGTTATCCAGTTTTTCCAAAAAATATTTTTTTTCTCTTTATGCTTATATATCAAAAATAAGCTGAGTTTTTGTCTGTTTTTATGCATAAACATAATAAAAAGGTTTACCCTTCTTGATTTTATGAAATTAATTGGACATTTTTTGGGACGTGGATTAACGGTATACTGGGTTTAACATAGGTTTAGGTGGTTAATTTTATTTTAATAAATATTAAAATTTTAAACAAAAGGTGTTCCGTTAAATTGTTATACTAAACTTGGTAATAAGATCATTTTTAGCTTTTTAGTTTAGCTGACCAAAAACAATGTCTTAGGCTTCTATTTTGTTTTTTATGTTTTTCATAAAATTTAAAAGATTTTATCATCCGTGCTTAATTCCCAATTTTTATTCTTGATAAAAACACTGAAAATTTATTGTTGATGGGATAAGCTATTCCCATGCGCATTTCACTGGTTGCTTAGGCCAGATCGTCAGGAAACTTCATCCATAAAGATCTTAGAAAAACTAAAGATATTAAACCAAATAAAACTGTCAAGCGTATAAGAATTATAGCAACAGTTCTACTTGTAACAATATCAAAGTTTTAACAAAAACATAAAAGTAAACGTAAACGTAATAGTTACACGTGCGTGCAAAAAAATGTAAAAAAATAATTAGTATTGTGGTTATTTTGTTGAACTATTTATGGTTTTTAATCCAAATTCTTAATATTTTTAATTAGGCTTAAGTTCATGAAATTTAATTTTTCATTAAATTATTTTTATGAAGAAAGGAATTTTACAACATGAAAATCAATCAAAATTGTTATTGATAATCTTTCATTCTTGACGTGGCTCGGGCTCGCGCCCTGGCCGGCAGGTTACCATGACATGTTTCGATTGCAACCACTCAATCTCCTCAGATGGATTTGCCGTCTTACACTCGCAGCCATCGACGACTGCTGACGTCAATAGTCAAACATCAATCCTTAAACCAAATTGTATTCTAACATTTGGTAGATCGAAATTTGCTTTCCTGAATGATTATCCATTTTAATTGATTTTACATGTTTTTTCCTTACTTATGTTTTTTTCGTACTTTTTCGTAAAAAAATGTGATCGAGAAATCGGACGAAGAACTTGTTAATTTAGAAATAAATACTTCAGAAAACAAACTGAAATCAAGCCGGAAAAAGCTCAAGAGATGTTTTATTGATAAACATTTAACATTGAGAAGATCGTCAAGATTGCAGAAAAAAATAATTTTATAATATAAAAATTTTATTAGTATTAAATATCGTATATACGAATATGTTCTTAGATTAATTAATAAGTAAATAAATTTACAACCAGGCTCACAATGTCGACAAGAATATTTCTTTCGCATATTTAGATTTAAAACTAAAATTCTTTTTGTTTTCAATATAAATATACGAAAGAAATGTTCTTGTCGACATCATGTGCCAGGCAGTTAATTTGTTTTTATTTTAAGAAATCTGTGGCCGTATATAAAAACTAGGTTACTACATTTTTGAATAAAGTTTGTCTGTCTTCCAGATTAAAATTTATATATTTATATATATATATATTTTGTACGTAAAAACACCTTGATATTATCTTTGCAACAGAAAAAATAAGTAATTTAAAACCTTTTTCAAAGTTGCTGTACCCCATAGGCTACGGTATGGGCTAAAAACTATTACTCGGAAAGATTTTGGGTGTTTGGCAGTCGTATTCTATGAATGAAAAACTGCAGAAAAGATATAATATGCTTATTAATAATGCATTAATATATTCTTTGAATTCTCTATAGTTGCAATTTTTAGGCTCAACATTTTGACCCGAATTTGCTCTATATCGCTCTTTGTCTCTAAGTTTTCGAGACAACACCGTTTTAAACTTCTAATTTTTCTGTTTTCTAAGAGACTATGGAGTTAACTGGTTTTTTCAAAAAATGCGTGGAGTTATCTAGTTTTTACATAAAAATTTATATTTCCTGATTTTTTGTTTTTCAAATAACTCTTAAAAGAGAAACTAAATCGAAATTTCGATCTGACAGAGTGATAGTAAATGAAACACGCTTTCTATTTTTGGTGATATCTTAATTTTCACAAAAAGTGGAGTTAACTAGTTTTTCCATACGGCCACAGATATATGCAAATTAATATTTTATATATTACATTTGATCAACAATACTGTATTAACTTAAAATTTTTAGTAGAAGCAAAGCAATATATGCCTTTATTACGTGTCGATTTTGCCAAAAAAGTGAAAATATAAAATTTTTGAGTTAATACACTATTATTGAATAAGTATCTAAATATATAACAATGATTTCAAGTTTTAAGTACGAGTTGTTTTACATACAGAAAAATATCTTGCAAGACACTGATAGCGCGTTCCGTGCATATATTACTGCGCTGCTGATTTTAAATCGACAGATTCAGAATTTAATATTTGCCAAATATGCGAAACGTTATCACCCTTCTGTACAATATACCCTTTCCACCTGTAGTGACTATATAATGAGATAAGATAATGGCAATTAAAGTAACATTCAGTTTATTTATGTTTAAGATTTGTTTATATGACTCGCTGTGATAATTTTTTTTTGCTTAACCCTTGGTAACGGTAAAAATTAAATCATTTTAGGTTTGTATTTCACAGTAATTGACAGGCAATGAAATGAAATAAGTTAAAAGATAACAGCCATATTCATAAAAAGTTCTTATTTTTAGCTTTTAGTATGTAATAACTATCAAATGCTTTTTGTCTTATAAACCACTTATAAAAATTTGTATTCATAAACGTTTTTAATATTAACTGTTTGTAGCGATTTTGTGTTTAAGTATGGCAACTTTCCTTATATTTTGATGCCATTTTATTGCTAGTGATGCATGAAACTTCATGAAACCGATTAGGCTGAAACTTTGTATACACGTTCAGTTTCGATGACAATGCATGGTTAACTGTGTGACGTCATTCTCCAATCCAATATGGCGGCCACATACAACATGACGGACTAGTGATTTTAAATGCACTTCTACAATATGGGTGTCAAATGAAAGAGCTTGATAAGAATAACTCGATAAATAAAGTGGTCACTCTCTATCCAATATGGCGGGCACACACAACATGACGGACTAGTTATTTTAAATGCACTTCTACAATATGGGTATCAAATGAAAGGGCTTGCTAAGAACAACTCGAAAATTAAAGTGGCCACTCTAAATCCAATATGGCGGACTAGTTATTTTTAATTCGCTTGTTAAAAAAAAAAAAAAAACTTATACACTATCAACTTATAACGTCATTACACAATTTATATGATATAAACAGGGACCGTAACAGTTATGCCTTTTTTCATAAAAGTCAGATGATAACTGTTATTTTTTGATTTTTATTTTTTTGAACAAAAATAACAGTTATTTTTTGATTTTTTTGAACAAAAATAACTGTTTTTTTTGATTTTTATTTTTTCAATCAAAAATAACAGTTATTTTTTGATTTTTATTTTTTTGAACAAAAATAACAGTTATTATTTGATTTTTATTTTTTCGAGCAAAAATAAAAGTAATTCTCGAAATAAATTTACGTGTTTTAATAATTTAGATGACTTTAATAATTATTTTAATGTGCATAAGGAATTCTAATGATAATTACACACTAAAATAAAAATTTAAAGTCAACTAAATTATTAAATCACGTACATTTATTTAGAGAACAACTTTTATTTTTGCTCGAAAAAATAAAAATCAAAAATAACTGTTATTTTTGTTCAAAAAATAAAAATCAAAAAATAACTGTTATTTTTGATCGAAAAAATAAAAATCAAAAAATAACAGTTATTTTTGTTCAAAAAAATAAAAATCAAAAAATAACTGTTAAGTTTGATCTAAAATATAAAAATCAAAATTATAAAAATCAATATATTTTATCATTGACAAGTGCATGAGGAACAATATGGTTCAGAAGAAGAACAAGTAAATTAATAACTAGATTTAAACTATTACAATTTTCAAGCACGTGTGTGAAGATAAATATGAAAAGTTAAATGCGTTTTTAAAAAATATCGCATGCGATAAAAATATTTTAAAAAAATATCGCATGCGTATTATAAAGAAAATACGACTATTTATACGAACTTTTAGAGTTCTTATGAAAAATTAATAAGTTTTATTTAATATTTAAAACTAATTAGATATTTAGTTAGTCTTTTTATATTAAAATTTTTGATTTTTAAAAAAATACGACTTAGAGTGAAATGCTCATGAAAGTGCTGTGTGAGGGATATGGCCACAGTGTCCAAACCCTTCGATCTCAGGGAATCAAACCTAATGGAAAATGAAGACTATGGACAGGGCTACAATAACTTATAAGCACTTTATCAAAATTGTATTTGTGAAAATTTTTATAAATTTTTGAAAATTTGACTTAGAGTGAAATTCTCTTGAAAGTGCTGTGTGAGGGATATGGCCACTGTGTCCAAACCCCTCGATCTCAGGGAATCAAACCTAATGGAAAATGAAGACTATGGACAGGGCTACAATAACCTATAAGCACTGCTGTGTGAGGGATTATGGATTATGGTAGCCTTGTCCATAGTCTTCATTTTCCATTAGGTTTGATTCCCTGAGATCAAAGGGTTTGGACACAGTGGCCATATCCCTCACACAGCACTTTCAAGAGAATTTCACTCTAAGTCAAATTTTCAAAAATTTATAAAAATTTTCACAAATACAATTTGGATAAAGTACTTATAGGTTATTGTAGCCCTGTCCATAGTCTTCATTTTCCATTAGGTTTGATTCCCTGAGATCGAAGGGTTTGGACACAGTGGCCATATCCCTCACACAGCACTTTCAAGAGAATTTCACTCTAAGTCAAATTTTCAAAAATGTATAAAAATTTTCACAAATACAATTTGGATAAAGTGCTTATAGGTTATTGTAGCCCTGTCTATAGTCTTCATTTTCCATTAGGTTTGATTCCCTGAGATCGAAGGGTTTGGACACTGTGACCATATCCCTCACACAGCATTTTTATGAGCATTTCACTCTAAGTCGTATTTTTTCAAAAATCATAAATTTTAATATAAAAAGACTAACTAAATATCTAATTAGTTTTAAATATTAAATAAAAATTATTAATTCTTCATAAGAACTCTAAAAGTTCGTATAAATAGTCATATTTTCTTTATAATACGCATGCTATATTTTTTTTAAATATTTTTTATCGCATGCGATATTTTTTATAAAACGAATTTAACTTTTCATATTTATCTTCACACACGTTTTTCAAGCTAAGTAAATACAAGTACTTAAATCTTGGGACAAGCTTTTATATCATATAAATTGTGTAATGTAATTCTTATCAAATAAAACTACATATTATTTTAGTTTCTGAACAAAATGTTGCCGAAAGGTATTATAAAAACTTTTGTTTGAACCATTTTTTAATATACGATAAGAAAGTATTCGAATAAAAAGTTTTTTTACTTTTTATTAGCATCACTATTGTCATTTGTCAATTTTATTTTTTTTTTAAATATTTTTGAACAATAATTTTTTGTTTTAAACAAAAAAACAACTGGTTGCAATAATTAAATAAATAATTAAGGAGATTATCTGCATTTGCCCCTGAACATATTCATTTAAATCATATAAAATTTTATTTTTTTAAATAATTAACAATATAACTTTAAATTGGTTGTCTAAAATAAAAAAAATAAAAAATTTGTAAATGTCCATATTAATAAATAAAACATTTTTTCATTATTTTTCAACATAATTCACAAAAATAATATCATAAAAAGCAAACACTTATCAAAATCTCATTTTATTTTTGGTTTAAAGAAGGGCAAATCCTACAACAAATTTTCTTAATTTATGAATGGTTTATTAAAGGTATTAATATTTTTTCGTTTATGAATACAACTTTAGCATTTTTTGCTTAAAAACGTTAATTAATCATAAATAAGTTTGTATGAATACGGCTGTAAGTCTTTAAAGGAATCAAGTATGTACACCTCGTTTTACGCGTGTTAATTTCGGGCGAATTAAAATTTATGCGTTTATTTGAATTTTTTAATTTATTACAAACCAAAAACAGCTGATACACATTTAGCTAATCCGAGTACCCAGTAGAGTTTTCACTCTATTAATCCAAGAATTTTTTGGCCATTATTTGGTCAAATAATTAAAATAGACAGTTTGAAATAACGAATAACTAGAACAATTTATGTCAATGAATCGTTTAAAATTAATTTTTAATAACATTCTACTTTCTTAATATAGAAATTTCTTTCCTTTTTTTAGATTTCTAACAGATTAAATACCTTAAAATACACCATTAGGGTGTTTTCTTTTTTTAGAAAAAAATTTGATATTTTATTTGCAAAATGGAAAATAAAAATGTTTTTCTCTCTAAAAAGATAGCATGTTTTGTTCAATAATATATATATATATACATATCTCAAGATCCGCTGCAACCATTTTCTTTAACTTTTTGCAGTAGGATCTTCTAAGCCTCGAGATTGGAATATGATATCAGTACAGGGGTACCTATAGGACGTCAATGCCAAATATCGCATATCTTAGAAACTGTTATAGTGAAAATGTTCAAACTTGGTAGAAGTCCCTCTTATGGTTAACAGCATAATTCAAAATAAGGGGGGTAGGGGATAGGAGCTTTAATTACTACCTGATTAACTGATCGGTTAATTTTAAATTAGCTTTTTCGATTAACGATTAAACCGGTTAATTTCAGTCGATGAACCGATTTACCGAAGTAACAAAACTTTTAATTTTTTTGTGGTATTATAACATATTCTTTTGTGTTTTTAATTATTTGTTTTGCCTCATAAACAAAAGGTATGTGTTAAGAAAAATATTTTTTTTTTCTTCTAGCAATACATTCTTTAAATACAGTACAAAATCAGAAATAAAGGAATTCGGAAATAAATTTTTTGCAGAATGTTCGATGCTGAGCTTTGCCAGGATGAGTCAGATGATGAGCTGACAATAAAAGAAACTCTGGATTGTCACAACAAACAATCTTTTAACAGCATTAACCGAAGCAATTAGAAGTGTTTACAATTTTAAAAATTAAAACTGGAATTTAATGTCGTAATGGAAGCTTTTATATGCTTAGAGAAATGCAGCAAAAGAACTGAGAAATTAGATAATCTGTATAATGGATTACTTTTAATTTCACCAACATTTTCGATAAGTGAAAAAATGTTTTCCAAGTCAAGTTTTATCAAAACTAAAGAAAAAAATCGCTTAAATCCTTAAGATTTAAACCAAATTAATTTTTTAAAAGATTGTTTAATGAGATCTCCCTAAACTACTGAAGAATTTATTAATAAAATGATCTCACAGTTTATTTCTTACTAAATACATAATCTATATATAAATCGGCTAAGGCAAAACAGTTAAGAACACTTTCCTCCTCTGTATGTCAACCGATTTAAACAAAATATACACCATTTCAGAGGTATTTACTCAAAGAAGTGCACAATGTATATTTTAATTAAATCTGTTCAATAATTTCAGAGTTATAAGCGTTCAGAATTGCTACTAACACAAATGCAAAATAAATAAAAACATTTTATTTCAATTATCAAATAATAAAAAATTAGGGTGATCGATTATTCGACTTTTTCAGAATCCGGTTTTCGAATATTTCGACTATATAAATCTTGTGTATAAATCAGACCAGGTAAAACAGTTAAGAATGTTTTCTTCCTTTGTTTGTCAACCAAACCTCTATGGGGGAAAAAATAGGGGAAATACGGGAAACTAAATTTTTTTTTTTACTTTTCTGTGCTTCATGTGATAATTTTTAAATTTTCTATAATATTGAACTTAGAAACATAATATTATAGGTGTAGGGTCCTAAGTGAGTGATAACCTTTTAGATAAAACATTCTGGTATTGTTTGTTTTTCATTTGTAACTTTTTGAATTTTCGCTAATATTCGACCTATAAAGATAAATTATACAACTGTAAGGGGAGCTTTTTGGAACTTTTTCGTTCAACAGCTGGTACTTTGATTATCTTTTGATACTTTTTTGTTTTTCAATTGGTATTTTTTATACTGAACTTACAAAATTAAATTAACTCACGTAGAAGATAAAATATGAACCTCGCCAAAGCGATCCACTTTGAAGGATAAAATAAATGCTCGAAACAAATAATATACTTATATACTTAGATGAATAATGTTTTCTTCATATTTCGAAAAAAATTTGTGGTCGAATTTTGACCATTAGGCGAACACTAGTATATATAATTATAAAATATGTATTACATATTTATGAATAACTTTTTTATTTGCTCGTTTTAGTTCAAGAATTGTTTTGTTTGTTATGTAATTGTTTTTTTACTTATAAATTCCAAATAATAAATAATATTTGCAAGTTTATTTATTAAAATTACTTAATTTATAACAAAACTTTATTAATCGGTTAACCGATCAATAACAAAATTGAACGAAAACCTCGGTTAATTAAATGAACTCGAAAACCATAAATGAAAATTTTTCGTTCTCTGACAAGGATCGAACCTGCGGTTCTTGTTTTGTAGGCAAGCACTTTAACCACTACACTATACCAAAAGTTGTTTAAAAAACTAAAAAATCTGCGCCACAAAGTCTGATAACAAATTACTTCAAACCCAAGAAAAATGCAATTATGGATGGCTCTAATATAAGTTGTTATCTTTTATATATTATTATCATTAAAATGTTCCAAATTTGTATAATATCCTTGTGCCAATAAGAGCCTATGACCCAAATTTTATCAAATTATCTCCAAAATTGCGACCTGTACTTTGTTACATGGACAGCCAGCCAGCCTGCCAGCCAGCCAGCCTGCCAGCCAGCCAGCCGGACGGACATCGTTAGTTCGACTCACAAAGTGATTCTGAGTAGATCGGTATACTTTAAGGTGGGTCTAGGACCACTTTTTTAAGGCTTTACACACATCAGCACAAATGCATAATACCCTCTCCACTATTGTGGGTTACAAAGTAAAATTTTAAAATTAAAGATATTTTTATTGAATCAAAAAAAAAAAAAAAACCTATTGGCATTACATTTTTCGTTATTTTTTTAATTTTAATTTTGCTTTTTTTTAGATAGCATGTGGTTGACTGTATGTACATTCGTTTTTAAATGTTTCTTTTTAGGATTTTATATTTGTGGGAAAAATATTGTTAACTTAATTTAAAAAGAAACTTTAAAATTAAATAACGCTTTTAGCAACCTTTATTATGATTGCACTCAAACGTCTTGTGAGTTTTACAAAAATTTTAAGTATTGGTTTACACCTTTCTATACTCATGTCAAAATATTAAACAAGCTCCCGGTCTGTCAAACCGATGTTTTCATAGCCTACAAAACTTTTATTAGTTTAAAAAATTAATAAGCCCCATTTAATTTTAAAAATGTATGTTTTTAGTAATATAAACAAAAGTTTACAAGAAAATAACTTTTTTTATTTACGATAGTTTACTATTCAGTCACTGTAAAATAAGGTTAAATTCTTAAGAGATAAAAAACATCAAAAAAAAATTAATTTCTATAAAAAACATCAGTCTAGCAGACCAAATATTGCTGTATGCGCACACATGTCTCGAGCTCTTCGTTCATAATAAAAAAATTAAATTTGATAAGTCGGTCTCACAGACCGTATGCGTGAGTATATGAAGGTTAATAATTGAAATACTTAAATATAGAAAAAAGTAATATTAAGGTTGGGCCCAGTATTTACTTTTTAATTATCGAAAATAACAAAAAAATTAAAAACTGAATTTAAAATATATGGTTGAGGCTTAAACCAGTTTTTATAAATCAATATTCTTTAAATGTGTTAATACCAAAATGCATTTTTTCTTTTGCATTAATAACTGAGATGAGCAAAGTTTTTCATCCTTGTAAAAATCAGCTTTTATATAACTCCTGTCAGAGTAGAAAAAAAGTAAACAAAAGTTGTACACAAATTTTCGTTTTATGTTTGACAGTTTTTGGTTTTGACTGCAGTTTTTTAAAAGCTGGTTAAAATATACGTATAAAAAGCTAAAAGTTATTAAAATAGTTTTGTCTTTTTCCCGTAAAAGGTCTAAGTCCTAATGTCAAAAAGCTAAAATGTAAAAAGATTTTGTTTCCGCTTTTAAGATAAAATTTTAAACGTCCATATAACGTATGCGGAATGAAATATGGACTGATTTTCAACCACTAGTGCAAAAATAAATATAATGTAATATAAAAACAACATATAGAAAAGCTTAGTTCAATAAATTTGTCATAAGTAGAAAACATATCATAACACGATTTCGAAGGTCGTAAGTTAATTTGTTAATTTTGTGGAAATAATCTTCATTTAAACAAATTTGAATTTTTTCGTCACTTTTCTGAAATCCAAATTGAAAAATCTTTTGTTTATAAGACAGTAAAAGCTTTCGAAAGTAAAAAAGTTTATTAGAAAACGACGATCCGGTAAGAATTTTAGATACAATGCAACCAAACCAGAGCTTCGTTGAAGGTAGATATTTCCGGATATACTTCAAAATCTTACCATGCGTTTGCAAATAAATGAAGAGTTAAAAATTAGAAGTACGTAGCACATATCAGAAAAGTCAAATATGCAAAGAAACCCGGTCCAGCAGTCTCAGAAAAGAGTCAGTTATCATCAAACATCTGTTACGGGCTTTGTTACAAATTTTTTTTTGCTGCATTCTGGCCATAAATCGTGTCATGGGAGCTTCTTTACAATGGAAGCTCATGAATGGACACCAATTCAAACTTGTTAGGCGAATTTGAAAAGAAATTTCTATAAATAGGCATAGGAACCAAAAAACCTAGACTGTTTTATAACTCAAATTAAATGGATGTTATAGAAAATGCACACAAAGGTGATTCAAGAGGCTACCCGTGGGGTGCCTCAAATTATGAAAAAAGCCCATCGATGTGGCTAGATTTCTTTTTGTAAAATAAGTTTATGTTGTGTATTTTAACAATTGCATATTAACTTTGATTTTTTATTACCTGATATAAATTTTTTATTACTGCTAAACAGTCCATATTTTATTCCGCATAAATTATGTCATTAGAAGATCATAAATTCTACTCCTACTCAAGAACCATGTCGCGGAAGGTTGGCCAGGAAGAATAATCGCTATGGAAGGTTTGGATTTCAATAGGAGGCAAGTGAATACTACGTGGGTCTAAAAAAGTAGCAACAGAAGTGTTTGTATCTGTATGTGCTACAACCTCAGGTTATGAAGAGGATGTTAATAGGAAAGCATTGGAATGTTTAGGCAATTTGGTCAAACACTTGCATATATTTAAGCTTTGTTCACAATCAGAGCAACAATTTCGTTTTTTCTTCCCAAAGTATTTCATATATTTTCCTTTCATTTTAAGAACAAAAATGTAACTAACATTTTTTTTTTAAATGTAAAAATGAGTCTACTTTAACGTCAGCAACAATTTGTATGAAATTGTTTCTGACATTTAAAATAATTTTATTTAGTTTTGAATGAAAATTTGAACATAATGTTGTAAAAAATAATAATAAATGTGGCTTAAATTTGCAAACGGTTTCTTAATGCAAAATGTGTGCGATTTCAAAAGAAATTGTTGCTCTATTATGAACACCAAGTTAAAATGTTTTTTTGATTGTGAACGAAGCTTAAGTTTTAACGACTCTACTTGTACAAACCTCAAGCGACTGTAGTGACACTGCAGTCCGTCTCCGAAATTTGCGAAGCAAACAACTCTAGGAATAGTGTTACAAAGTCCAAAACCAATCCCAATTCTAATTTTAATAAAAGTGTTAACAGCTTTAAGCCTAAACCGTTTTGCAAAAATACATGGTGTATGGAATCGGCCAAGGAAACACAGTTGCTTCAAGTGTCAAAAAATCTTTTTTTTTTTAGTTTTTCGTTATTCGAAATTGGATAATTCAATTATTCGATGAAATAATGGTGAAAAAATTCTTCGATTAATCGAACAACGATTAATTTGTTTGGTTTTCAAATTGACCATACAGATATGCTCCCGAAATAACGATTTTGGCACCTAACGCTCATACCATATGAGCTAAAAGGAACAAATTTGGCTCATAAATTTCTTAAATATTTATAGGGAATATTTAAAATCAGCCAAATCGGTTTATTATATCACCTGTCCCTTATACAAGTGTCCTCCCGAGTTAAGGGGTTTGTTACGCTAGGGTCTTAGGACCAGCACTCAGGAGATGACCCCTACTAATGCATTGCATTGTGTTGGAACTAGAAAAATAGGAGAAGGAAAGAGGGAGTAGTGTTTGTGAGCATTCGACTTGAATTTATTAATGTTAAAAGTGAGAGGAAAGACTTCAGCGGAAACGTTATTCTACATATGAACAGTCCGGCCAAAAACCAATTTTCCCTGTAATGCGATGTACGATTCACCGTCCAATCGACCACAAAAGGATGGGTCCTTGAAGAAAAATGGGTCAAAATGTCAAAAATCTCCAAAATAGACTTTGAAGCACCGGTCCACACATCAGAGTTGTATTCCATTCGCGTTCGGATAAAGGTGGTATAAATAGTAAGGAGATCAGATGGAATAAAGTTCATCTTGCACCGTTTAAAAAACCCAAGCACTTGAATGCTCCTTCCAACACCTTGAATATATGTTTTGTCCATCGGACATCACATCGTGTATCTTCATGCCCGGTACATCAAGGATCCTGATTTTTCAATAATTATAACACCCATATACACATATAAGGAAAATTGATCCGTCGCGCATTTATGCGTCAGCATGCAACATTGGGTCTTTCGGGCATTAAAATCGACCCTATTCGCACGACCCCATTTTGAGATTATGTCAAAGTCTCGGCAAAGCGAATCATTCATGTTCTGCGTTAATGTTTTAAATTTTTGTTTTGCATTTTTTTCACATACAAACATAATTTGCAGCTTAATTAGAGAAATGTGTATTGAACGAACAACCGTGCCCAATATATTTTTGTTTTTTTTATGTGTTTATAGATTTTTGCGTGTATTCATAAAAAAGTTTTTAATTTTATAAAGATTTAACGAACAAATTTACTATGAAAATTGTCCTTAACAAACGTTTGTTAAATTTAAAAATCGTTTGTGAATACGGGGGTTTTCTTTTGTAAATTGTTTTTTATTTATATGTTCGGCTTGAGTGAGGTCTGTTATATTAAAAAGAATAAAAATATAAAACACTTTCTTTGTTTTTATTTTTATTATTTATTAATTCCAATATTTCCACCTTCAGGAAACTATCTAAAAACAATAAAATTCAAGCATTTTTCCTAATTTTATTAACAAACTATTTACCTAATGTTTAATGCAGTGTTGTCCGTCGTTAATGTGTCAATTTCCGTTTAATGACAGTCTTGTAATTATCCTCTGTCCTTTAGTCGATTCCTCTTTTAAGTTTGTGTATTCATAATATGCCATCTCCTGCATGATCGTTAAGAATAATTATGTAGCCGTATGGAAAAACTAGATAACATAATTTTAAATAATGTTAAAGATTTCTGGTTCCATTAAACTAATTTTTGGACATTAAAACCGAAAATCAGTGTCAGTTATCTTGTTCTTTCGAAAAGTGGAGTTATCTAGTTTTTTCGAAAAAATTGTTTTTCTCAAATTATATTAATATTTTACGGAATTAAGGCAACTTAAGTAATGATTTGTGGAAAAACATTAACTATTTGGCTCAGCACGTTAATTTACCCGTTTTTTTACGAAAAGATGGAGTTATCCAGTTTTTCCAAAAATTATTTTTTTTCCTTTTATGCTTATATATCAAAAAATAAGCCGAGTTTTTGTCTGTTTTTATGCAAATACTTAATTAAAAAGTTTACCCTTCTTGTTTTTTTTTTGGGACGTGGATTAACGTTATACTCGGTTTAACATAGGTTGAGAATGAAAACAGCTATTGAGTTTGTGGTTTATTTTATTTCAATAAATATTAAAATTTTAAACAAAAGGTGTTCCGTTAAATTTTTATAATAAACTTCGTAATAAAATCGTTTTTAGTTTAGCTGACCAAAAACACTGTCAAAAATTACAATCCGACTAACATAAACGTTGATCCAGACCTTCACCTCATGCAAATGCAGACTAAGTTGGAGGAAATTATTCCAGAAGGCAGCACGCAAGGTCTATCCAATAGGTCTGCTTAAGAAGCCAGATGTTTATTTGGTTTTTTCCTCAACAATATCAAGAGTTGTTTACATTTTCCTTATACGTGTATATTTTTGTTTACTCCCAGCAAATAATAGGACCAGTCCAAACACGCGTGTAAAGAGTAGTCCACAAGGGACCAGGACTAGTCCAAAACTAACCCAAACGTATGGAAAAAACCTGGTCTATTTAACATTGCGATGTCCTAGGAGAGGACCATATAACCCACCTTTGGACCACTAAGGAGTAGTTTTAAAACTACTCCATGGTATACTCAAGAGGATTAGTTTTGAAGTCGGTTAAAAACGAAAGCATGTCGTTAAAAAACGAAGACATGTCGTCTCACTACAAACACTTTTTAACAATGACATGGTCCATGCTTGCATTACATCGGACCAGTCCATGGAGTAGTCCATTTTTTCAAAATGGACCAGGTGGTCCAATTTTATTATCTGGGCTGTTTTGGTTTTTTGCCACACATACATGCACACAAAACACATTTTTCCTTTTGTTTTGCCTATGGAGTAGTAAGATTTTGACAACCGCGAGGAATTTTACACAAACAAAATGCCTGTTGTTTTTTGTATTGTTGTATTGTTGTAGTAGTAAGCAGACCTATTGGATAGGCCTTGGCAGCACGTAACAAAATAAAAGGATGCAAAACGTGATCGAGCAATCGGATGAAGATCTCGAAAATTTCGAAATAAATGCTTTCGAAAACAAAATCAAATCAAGCCGGTAAAAGCTCAATAGAAATTTTAATCAGGAATTCGGCAAAAGCTTAAATGTGTCTCCGTTTGATGAGCATTTAACATTGAGAAGATCGTCAAGGTTCCAGAAAAAATAATTTTATAATATTAAAATTGTATTAGTACTAAATATCGTATTGTGTTAAAAATATGAATATGTTCTTAGTTTAATTTAAAAATAAAGAAATTTACTGCGAGGCCCACAATGTCGACAAGACAGTAATAAAAAACTAAAATTTTTTTGTTTTCAATATAAATATACAATATACAGTTGGCAGTATCACAAGAACGGCATTGGAATGGAATCCTCAAGGTAGCAGACGCTCTGGCCGCCCAAGGAACACCTGGCGTAGAACAGTCATACAAGAACTCAATATGCAGAACAAATCGTTTAATGAAATAAAAAAAAGATGTATGTAATGATAGAATAAGTTGGAATTTACTTGTAGAAGCCCTATGTTCCCAAGTGGAATAAATAAAGGAAAAAAATACAAAAGAAATGTTCTTGTCTACATCGTGGACCGGGCAGTTAATTTGTTTTTATTTAAAGAAATCTGTGGCGGTATATAAAAACTATGTTACTCCATTTTTTAATAAAATTTGCTTGTCTTCCAGATTTATTCCAAGAAAAAAAAACTGGATAAAAAAGTTATTATTATTTTTGTACGTAAAAATACCTTAATATTATCTTTGCAACAGAAACAAAAAAAAATATTAATGGGTATGTTGAAACCTTTCTCAAAGTTACTGTGCGACATATGGTACGGTAGATCCATGTGGGTTAAATACTATTACTCAAAAAGATTTCGGGTGTTTGGCAGTCGTATACTATAAATCAAGAACTTCAGAATTGATATAATATGTATATAAAGAATGCATTCTTTTTAATTATCGGGAGTTGCAATTTTTAGGTTCAGCATTTTGACCCAAAGAGCTTGTGACCCGAATTTGTTTGATTTCGCTCTTTTTCTCTTAATTTTCGAAACAACGTCGTTTTAAACTTCTTATTTCTCTGTTTTTTAAGACATTATGGAGTTAACTTGTTTTTTCAAAAAATGTATGGAGTTATCTAGTTTTTTTTAAAAATTTGGGATTTTTCTGATTTTTGTTTTTCAAATAACTTTTAAATGAGATACAATATCAAAATTTCGATCTGACAGAGTGATAGCAAATGAAACAAGCTTTCTATTTTTGGTGTTATCTCAATTCTCAATAAATTCGAAAAATGAAAAAAATGTTTATAATAATATAAAGTAACCTTCACAAGGAAATAATTCCCAATTTCTAATTGTTAAAATAGTTGAGTTAAATACATTCAATTTATAAAGTAACACTATCCAGTGAGACACAAAGAATGCTGACGAAGGCCGTAGCAGGCCAGAAAATGCATTACATTCTGCTGGTGTCTAATAATTGTACATTTTTCTGAACATTCAATATACCTCATTGCTTTCCAAAGGAAGGCTAAGGTAAAATGTAAAAAAGAAAATACAATATAATAGTCTGGTAGTGTATAAAGTCGTTTCTGAAAAATTAAAGGAATAGAACTATTACAAAAAAGCTTTACAAAATACATAACTGAAATTTAACTCATAGAATAAATTCGAAAAATGAAAAAAATGTTTATAATAATATAAAGTAACCTTCACAAGGAAATAATTCCCAATTTCTACATTAATTTATTTTATATTTTTTTGTATTGATAAGATTTTACCATTTAAAAGTTGTAGGGATTTTTGTGGACAATTTTTTTAACGCGTAGGAAAAAATGGGGATTTTTTACATTTTTATACATTTTTTTTACATCACTGATCTGATTCTGTGTTTTTATGTTTGTAAGAGATAATCTCCGGAACTGCCGGTCCGATTTTAAAAATGTTTTCAACAAAATGAAGGATTGTACCTTATAACGGACATAGGCTACATAAGTTTTCAATAAAGTGCTTAGGAAAGGGTCAAGGGGAGCGAAACCTACTTTACTTAGAAAGTATTAATTATCGTTTAAGAAGGGATATATTTAAGTAATAATTTCCGCACTCAAAATAAAAACAAAGCCATTTTAACGTGAGTACGCTGTTCACCCTACATTCCGCCTTCAGTATATCTGTCAGCTTGAATTTACTATGTTTACGCCATCTACAATGCTTAAATGTAAAATGTATGCATTTTGCTGATTTAAGTCAAGATGTATAATGTCAACAAAAGCAAACCGTGAATTTCGTTAATATCTTAATGGTCGGAATTTTTGTTTAATGTAAGTATTGTTTTAAAGGCTGCAAAAATATTTTTTAATAAAAAACAAATTTATTTATAAAAGTACATATTTGTTGGGTACGCAGACTTTTTCTGCCTAGTGTATATATATGTATGTAGAAAACGAAATGTAAATCGCGAAATTAAAATTTTTTTTGGGCTGCGTAAGAAATTAAAATAAATATAAAAAAATCAACAAGTATCAAAATATATGCATATGGGCATTTCCCCAGAATGGTCTACCAGCATGAAAAAATAAAATGTTGGTTATCATCGTCTTTTATTGTTTATTATTATAAAAAAGTCTTTGTTCTTATAAAGGAATGGTTTCATAGCATATCTAGCTGGTTTACTTGAGGAAATTGGGCTGGAAACTGGAAAATTTTATATTTTTCTGTATTTTCTACTTCTAAAGACATTTTTATATACTTATTTTGCATGCAAGAAATATGTTATGTTTACACTCTTTCTTCGTAATCTCTCCATTACAATCAATTGTAAAAGGAGCATTAAGTTTTTTTGTTAAGGAAATTTGAAGACATTTATGGGAAAATGCGTGGTGATAATAATAGAAAAACATATGGAAAAATCGTACGTACGCGACCGGTAAATAAGCCAATTTAACAAAAACCAAGAGCGATATTTTATTTTGTAAATACTGGATGGGGACCTACATTAAAACACTTTTAAAATAAATTAATCACTTTTGAATATTCCGTTCCATTGCGCAGATTTTTACATTTCACTACTGTCAGCCAAAGTTGACTTCTATTTTGCGTACGTTCGTGACCACACGTTTATAACTCTTATTATGAAAACTTAAACTCGATGAAATCCATCTTTTGCACTAAACATAGGGCTACCCAAATGCTAACGAATCGAAAGAAAATGCTAGGAAAAGTTTTGTTTTCTATATTATTTGTACATCAAAAGTGTACGAACGTACGTTCGTGACCCCAGGAAATGCCCATATGTATTTATGTATGTTTGTAAATTATCAAAATACGCTCATATATTTTATATCTTATTTATGATTGTTTTAAAAAGAAAAACTAACACACATTTTAAAATTATTAAGAACACAAATTTAATAATTAACCTAACAAAAGATAATTCCTATTATCAGCAACAATAATAACAAAATATTTCAAAGATAAAAACCAAAAAACCACCACCTCGCCTTTTCACACAGTGTGCCACTACGTCACAACAATGTACCGGCATATGTATTTAGGTTAATGTTCCTGCATTCATGCTCTTGCAACTTGCAACAATTCTCAAATATTTTTTTTATTATTTAAAACAACGATGCTAATTCTATTAGTCTTTGAGCGAACAAAATAAACATTTTTATAAAAGAAATTAATGATGATAATGACACTGACAATAAATACGTACATACATAGATACTTATATTTTAACAAATACAAATTGTGGGCCTGTACGTATTCTACAAAAATTAGATTGCTATTTCTAATTTTTTTTATGTTAATTCTAGTGTCCGACCAAACGTCCGGGTTCGGTTATGGAGTTCGGCGAAAGTTTTACCGAACACTAAACTCAAAATAACAAATCAAATCAAAATAAAATTTAACTGAACCTTTAAGTCCTCGATATACAGATACATATATTACAATAATTAAACTCCAGTCCATGTATAAATCTTAAGGCTGTGACCAAAAATAACCTTTCAACACCACCAACCAGCGTTGTTAGTGAGCAGTTATTAAGTGCTGCTGGACAACTTTATTTAGACCGAAGAAATTATCTACACATACCACAAATACAGAAAAATAGCTTTTTAGCCATTATACATATTAAATTTTGAGTACTAATATGTCTTCTATATTGAACTACTGTACTATATAGTACCATATTTTTTTCTGGGTATATTTAACTTTTTATGTTTTTTATATATTCTTGTTATTTTTTTACCAAATAAAATTAAACTTTTTTTTTGTTGTATTTTTTACCGCTTTCTAAAAATTACACATATAAAGACATTTTTATACACCTAAGCATTTTATTTAGTCATCGCTGTATTTTTTCGAACTAATAATCATAGAGAAAAATAGTTGTATTGTTTTCGTATTTTTTTCATAAACAATGATACCAAATTATAATTTAAAATTATAATTAATATGGGCATTTCCCCAGAATGGTCTACCAGGATGAAAAAACAAAATGTTGATTATCATCGTCTTTTATTGTTTATTATTAGAAAAAAAGTTTATGTTCTTTTAAAAGAATAATTTCCTAGCACATCTGAGCTGTTTTACCTGAGAAAATTAAGCTGGAAACTGGAAAATTTTATAATTTCCTGTATTTTCTACTTCTATATACATTTTTATATGCTTATTTTACATGCAAAAAATATGTTATGTTTACATTCTTTCTTCATAATCTCTCCATTACAATCAATTGTAAAAGGAGTATTAAGTGTTTTTGTTAAAGAAATTTGAAGACATTTATGGTAAAATGCATGGTGATAATAATAAAAAAACATATGGAAAAATCGTACGTTCGCGATCGGTACGTTCGCGACCGGTACATAAGCCAATTTAATAAAAACCAAGAGAGATATTTTATTTTGTAAATACTGGATGGAGACCTACATTAGTACACTTTTAAACTAAATTAATCACTTTTGAAAATTCCGTTTCATTACGCAGATTTTTACATTTCACTACCCAGTAAAAAATGGAGCTTCCAACGAAGCAGGTTTGTAAGGGAGAAACATAAGAGTTGCGCTTACCATTGCGCATACGGAAGACATGAATTTTATATGGCGAGTTCCCACTTTGAAGCAATACATTTTTGACACATGAAGCGCATTATTCAGCGCATAAAAAAATTGTTGGATGTAACGATCAGCTTTACACACTGAATGTTCTGATACAGTTATTTTTTAGTATTCTCCCTTACAAACCTGCTTCGTGGTAAGGGAATGCCGTAGCACTTGAAATGTTATTTTTTTTTTATAAAAGTTGTTGAGAGTTTTTTCACTTACTTTACTGCATTTCTGTATGTCTTATTGCGTAGCGCATAATTCTGCGCTTATTTTTTTAAATGTACCATTAGTGCTTCGCAATATGATAAAACTTTTTAATGGGTACTGTCAGCCGAAGTTGACTTCTATATTGCGTACGTTCGTGACCACACGTTTATAACTTTTATTATGAAAACTTAAACTCGATGAAATCCATCTTTTGTACTAAACATAGAGCTACCCAAATGCTATCGAATCGCAAAAAAAATGCTAGGAAAAGTTTTGTATTCTATATTATTTGTACATCAAAAGTGTACGAACGTTCGTTCGTGACCCCAGGAAATTCCCATATGTTATTTCATAAAAAAGTTTGGTGTTCGGTAAAGTTCGGTAAAAATTTCGCTGAACACCGAACTTTGACCGAACATCATTTTTTGCCGAACTCCGTAACCGAACCCGAACGTTCGGTCGGACACTAATAGTTTTTTAAAATTACACGATGATACAAAAGTTAAAAAATGTATGCAAGTGTTTTCATCAGTGTTTTAATTTTTTAAAATAAAACGTCAAGGGAAAAATGTTAAAATGCGAAAAAGTGGTAATAAAACTTACACTGAAAAAAAGTGTCAAACACTTTAAATATTCATGAAAAATTTGGGTTATTCGGTTAGCTTCTAAACTAAATATTCTTAAAAAATTTAATGGCGAAATGTGTAACCACTAAAGGTTTAAGTTAAAAAATAGATAAAAAAATCAGAATATTACTACACACAAAAAAATAATTTTAGTAATTTTACTAAGACCTGCATTGGTAATTTATTTTTATATAAGCACAAAAAACTAAATTTAATTACCTAATTAGGTAATTTATACAATAAGAATTGCCTCAAATTTTTGTTAATACTACAAATTGAAAAAATAAGATGCAATTGGTAACACTTCATGAACATTATTAATTTCAAATTAAATGTTTAATATTGAGGTAACAATTTAAATTTCTCTTCTGCCAGGAAACCATTCTCTATGGTTTGGTCTTTTATCACACACACCTTATTGACTGACAAATGTGCGATTCGTGCTGATATTCGTTTTCAATGTTAAGAAAAAGAAACATTAGTGTGAAGTTAAAATTATGTACTGACAAATCCTAAAAATCTAAATTTTAGGTTGTATCACGTTCCATTGGCACAAGTCGTGAAATTACATTGAAGCATTCTTAAAAAGTATTATTCATCTTGTAACTAATTAAAAATGTATTTACAGTTTTATGCCATGGACAGAGGCAATATGTTCCATAAATCCTTCCACTGGTCCAGTTTAATTTCGTGATGAAGTCGAAGATTGACGTGACGTCCTTCTGAAGCGAATCTACTTGAAGAAGCTTTAGATAAATATGGCAAAGATTTAAATGGTGTACGGCAAAATGTCGTAAGTATTTAATGTACAATTCTATGTGAACAGCTGTCTTGGAAGACCTTAAAACAAATCATTGAATATTTAGCCTTATTGTGGTTGTCGTTTTTGTAGTAGATTAAAGAACACAGGTCGTTTGTAAATTGAATCTATCACAAAAAACGACAGTGTAGTTTACGACAACGACAACTACAATAGAGTGATAGTTATATGTGGACGCGACTTTTCAAATATGGGCAAACCTGCAGCCGTATTCTGTAATCCTCCGTAATCGTTGCTTTATAAAATTTGCAGAGTCCATATGACTGGTTATTGCACTGCTGTCGCAAAAATAACAAATGCTGGATTATGTCACAGTTTGTCGGAAGCTTAGTTTTGTTCAGCTGAACAGGAGAAAAATCCAGTTTTAGTGTTTTCGTAAATTTATTTTTAAGTCTAATATTACAAATTTATGGTGCACTTGGATTAATAGTTTATTATGTTTTTAATTAAACAATTAATATTTAAAAACTTAAATTTATCTCACAGCATCCAGGGTTTGAAAACGGATCTTTTGCTTATCACCACGTTATTATAATTGGAATTAAAACAATTTGATACATATTGCCTATACATATTTGAAAAAAGATAAAACATATCGCGATTTTCGCGTTTTATGTGAATAATTACAAAAAAATAAATTAACATTAAAAGTAATTTCAAGTGTTTTTGTCAAGAATAAAAACTGGGAATTAAGCACGAATAACAAAATCTTTTGAAAATAAATTAACATTATTTTAAAACATATTCAATTTGAAAAGCAGAACGTTAAATTAAATATCTCAATAAGTAGCTCGCAAGTCGAAAAACTGAAAAAATACCTTTTTAAAAATTGGTCCACGGATGGTCAACGCTAAAACAAAAATATTTTGGGAATCATCATAAAACATATCAAGCTTTATTTTCAGAGGGGTTACAAAATCACTTTTTTTTGAGTCGCTCTAATACATATACTATAAAAAATAAAAATATTTCAAAAATAAAAAATACAATCCATTCTTTGTGGATATATGTATTAACAAAAAGAAAAATATAAATTTACTTTGCTATCATTTTTAGTTTTTTCAAAGTTTTTACGTAATTTTAACGACATATTTAGACACTTTTTCGAACATAGAAATTACCTAAGTTAATAGATATATTATCTAAGAAACTTAGATACTGCCATGCTACCCTCGCGCTTAGTTAATTTTATACCATATTTTTAGGTCATTTTGCCTATGAATTTTTTTGAGTGTAGTTGTGTTCATTTACTACACACAAAAAAATAATCAAGCTAATTTTACCAATGCGTACATAGGTAATTTAGTTTTATATATAAACAAAAAACTAAGTTTAATTGCCTAAGATAATTGGTAATTTAGAAAATAAGTTTTGCCTAACATTTTTGTTAATATAACTGATTGGGTTAGGTATCTTTTTCGAATTTTTTAATATGTATGTATGTACTACATATGTATGCAAGTTTATTTTATTTTTTCTTTGAATCTGAACTTTTTTGTGAAAAATTTAAATTTTAATTTAAAATTTTTGAATTTAAAATAAAACAAGTTAGAGTGCTATATTCGGCTGTGCCGAATCTTTGATACCCTCCACCGACAGTTCGAATGTTTAAGGAGTAATATCTGTATGATGTTATTATTATCTTAAACTGTGACGATTTGTTATTAATTGTGGATTTAGGCGACTAAACTGTTTTCCGGTAGTAGGGTTTGTATGGGGCCTAGGGTAAATTATGGACCGATCTTCACGAAATTTCACAGTCTTTTTCCCAGTTCTATAAAACTTTGACGTACCAAATTTTGTTATGATAGCATTATTTTTTACGGATTTAGGCGTACTAAACTGTTTTCCGGGAGTAGGGTTTATATGGGGCCCAGGGTAAATTATGGACCGATCTTCACGAAATTACACAGTTTTATTTCTTGTCCTATAAAACTTTGATGTACCAAATTTTGTTATGATAGCATTATTTTTTACGGATTTAGGCGTACTAAACTGTTTTCCGGGAGTAAGGTTTATATGGGGCCCAGGGTAAGTTATGGACCGATCTTCACGAAATAACACAATTTTATTTCTTGTCCAATAAAACTTTGATGTACCAAATTTTGTTATGATAGCATTATTTTTTACGTTTTTAGGCGTACTAAGTTGTTTTCCGGAAGTAGGTTTTATATGGGGCCTATGGTAAATTATGGACCGATCTTCACGAAACTTAACAGTTTAATTTCTAGTCCTATGTAACTGTGACTTGCCGAAATTTGTAATGATATCATTGTTAGTTAGGGTTTTAGGCTTAATATACTGATTTCCGGGAGTAGGGCTTATATGGGGCCTAGGGTAAATTATTAACGGATCTTCACGAAATTTCACAGCGTGATTTCCAGTTGAATAAAACGAATTGTTGCGAAATCTTATATTATTCTGTGCATTTTTCCACCATTTATGTTAGTTTTTGTAACAAAATTATAAATTTTTTTTAGGTGGTGGTTCCACATTTTGATTCATAGCTCAGATCCTATTAAACCGATTTTGCTGAATTTCAATCCCAAACTGCTTAGGATAACTACAAGCAATTTGACACCAAGTTTGTTGATTTCTTTTGAGTTTTTCGAAAGTGAGCGTGTTTTCAACAGACGGACAGACGGACAGACGGACAGACAGACGGACATGGCTAAATCGACTTAAAATTACTCAAGGACCCAGAATATATATACTTTATAGGGTCTGAGATGAATAGTAAAAAAGTTTCACACGGAATGACAAACTGAATATACCCTCTTCACAACTAATTGTGGTGGAGGGTATAAAAAATTAATTAAAAACTATTCGACAGAGAATAAAGATACAACGTTTGTGAGTATATTATAAACATAAGATAAGGATCCCCACTGAACTTTTTAAAAATAAGACAGAATATATAAAAAATAAAAATAATAATTATTTATTACTTTTATTGAAGATGATTAATTTGAACGACGTAAACATTTCCACTGAAACACCACTGGATGCGCTTGTTACAACAAAAAAGAAATTAAAACGACGTATGTATGTTGTGTTGTGCTGAGTGATGCCAAACAAATTACAAATAATGTAGCTGGTTCCACAAAATTCAAGTTTTAAGTGAAAGCAAACAAAATATGCACTGTTTCGACAATTTAATAAATCAAATTTATCATTATATTCCAATAGTTATTACAAATATATATCGCTTATTTGCTGTTGACTCAAAAAAATTTTAATTTTGGAGTTAGTGATGCAGAATTGTTCGCTATGATTTTTTTTGTATAAAATTATAGTTATATCTTTTATACTTTCCCCGTTAAAAAAAATGTGTTGTTATTTTTTATAAATGGAAGCAAATCCTTATTATAAATAAATGTATTTTAAGACTTATTACGACGTTGCAGCAAATGAGCGATAAACAGATTTAGAAAAATGTACAAGTAAAAAGTTTCAGTTTAAATTCATAAATAAAATTTTTTAATGAAATGAAAATGGAAGTTAATTTTATTTAAAGGATGTAACTAAAAAAAGTATATAGAGTTTTTTTAAATATGCTTACTTTAAAAAAAGTAGTCAATATTCCTACAAAATTTAACTTAGATAATTTTCAAAAAAAAAAAGATATAAAATAACTTTGCTATCATTGGTAAATTTTCAAAGTTTTTAAGTAATTTTAACAAAATAATTAGATACTTTTTCGAAATTACCTAAGTTAATAGGTTTATTACCTAAGATATTTAGATACTGTCATGCTACCCTTGCGCTTAGTTAATTTTATACCACATTTTTAGGTAATTTTACCTATGATTTTTTTTTTGCGTGTAAACTAGCAGAAACTTGCAACGAGAGAGTAGATTTAAAGTGTACAAAGTTTTTCTCCCAGTTATTCAAAAAATAAAAAAGGAAATTAACTAGCGATATTATTTTTTAATCAATTCAGTTGGTTTGAACTATTTGTAATATTCTCGCTTCCTAATTTTAGAAAAAAAAAAACATTTTATGGTTTTGAACTATTTGTTCAAGAATATTGTTTCTTAATTTTAGAAAAACAAAAAAAAATTTATGTTGTATAAAATTATGAAAATTATTTTTGTTTTGTAAACAAAACATGAAACAGGTGTTTGAATAAAGCTTGCTAGCAGCGTTGCCGTTTTGGTTACTTTTAACCAAAATTGGTTACTTTTTTTCTCAATGTGTACTTTTTTCATTTTGGTTACTTTTTTTTCAACTGAAAAATAACCAATTTTTTGTCTTACTTTGGTATGAGACGGTCAAGATTTGCACTTCTAGTTTTTTAACGCTAAACTTTTTTACCAATTCACTCATACTTTTAAAAATTTAATTTTATTTGCTTTCAGTTTCTCTTTTAAGTTGAGAGTTTTAGTTCACGTTCAAAAAAACAGTTTGTAATAACAATTTTACCATTGTCTTTATAAGTTGTCGTGATTTTATTTACTACAATACATATATAATAGGGCAGGGCCTGGCCAGGCCCAGGTGGATACAATATGTACAAAATTTGTATTTGGCCAATTGTCATGCCCACGATACTTAAATTTACATTTTTTCTCGATTTCTTGTAAAAACCACTTTGATAAAGTTTCGTTCTAATATATTTAATAATAATATGAAAAAAAAAACTGGAAAAAAGTAAAAAAAAAATGCTTGGCCAGGCACGGGTATACACGTAAGGGTTAAATAACTCTACCTGGAAAAATACACTTTTCAAAAAAATTTTTAAGTATTTGCAGCTTAAGTTTGACATTTATGGAAGGAAAGTTTGTTTCCCTTGAGAAAAATTAAGTTTTATTACTAGACCATGATAGAATGATAGAAGATAGAATGATTTTGATTGAAAACAAATTCCGATCAAAAGCAAACCAAAAAAATGAGCTACATTTGTTAGGGATTTTTTTGCTTATCTTGGCAATATCTGCCTTTTTTTACTTATTTGCCATTTAAAGATAACTTTTCGTTTTTATACGAAAAAAAAACTTATTTAATAAATTTTTGCAAAAATCTTTATTATTTGTTTTTGATTTTTTATAAATAGTAAAAAAAAAACAACCCTTTTTGTGCTGTTACAACTCTAGTTTTAAAAATCGTTCCTTGACTAATATCATCCCAACAATCTACATTATCTCTGTGTGTTATTATACCCACATCACAAGAGTGGATAAGGTATTATGCATTTGTGCTGATGTGTGTAACAACTAGGGTGTTCAATCGACTAATTATTGTTCGATTAATCGAACAATTTTAGACGATTAATTGTTCGAATAATTTAAAATTGCTAATTTCGATTAAAGGATTAATCGAAGAATTTACACCGATTAATCGAATGATAACAATATATAATATTTCTGTTAAATGTATTATTTTATAAAGTTTTAAGTTGAATAAACCAACAAAATGTATGTGTCCCTTGGAATTAAAAAAAAACAGTCACGTTTAGTGAGTAATTTAGGCCCTAATTATATAAAACGCAACGCCAAAGAATACATTGAAAGCAAAAACAAAGTCATAAATATTTCGTAATTTTGTTGTTGCTTTCTACAGAAATTCATGTACCATTTTAAAATTTTCAACGCCACAAGTTATGAGGCGTTAATTTATTGGCTTTGCTTTGCGATTAACAAAATTAGGGCCTTAGCTTATATTTTTGTTACATTTTTTCAACACAATTTAATAATTCATTTCACAAAAGAAAATCGACAAAGGTATGTTAACTCAAAGATTTATATAAATTTATCGGGTATACTCTAGAAATCGAACTTGAATTTAAATTCAATTATTTACGAACTGACCGTAGTTTTTCGTGGTTTTAAGTGTTGTTTTTGCAAAATAAGAGATACTTAAAGAATGAAGTAGATAAAATGGAATATTTTTAGGAACTTTCAGTACAGGGTCATTTTTAAAATTAGCTTTATTTTAAATCCACTTCATTTCGAATTCTAGAACACGCCCGTATATTTTAACAAAATAGTTCATGTGTTTCTCTAGAGGAAATTGTTTAAAGAATCATAGCGGATAACGGCATAGAGGATGGAATGTCCGTGAAAAGTAGCAAAAAATCCAAAGACTCTCTTATGTGTAGTTTATAGAACACGAGCGCCTTACTCGTCCGTTCAACTTACATTTAAAACAAAAACAAATTTCGAAATTTTGTTTTTGTTTTAAATGTAAGTTGAACGGACGAGTAAGGTGCTCGTGTTCTATAAACACCACTTTAAAATTTAAGTGCCTGAAGTGAAGCAAACATTTGGAGCTACATTGACAAGTTTTATTTGAACAAGAATGTTTATTTACTCAATAACTAATTTTTAAAATTTCAAATTAAGAATTATTCGATTAATCGATTAATTTTAAAATTTTATTCGTTTAATCGAATAAGTAAAAAATGCCAAATATCGAATAATCGTTTAATCGAACAAAAATAAAACCCGATTAATTGAACACCCTAGTAACAACTTAAAATAGTTGTCCTAAAGTATACCGATCGGGTCAGAATCACTTTCTGAGTCGATCTAACGATGTCCGTCCGGCTGGCTGGCTGTCCATGTAACCTTGTGCCCAAAGTACAGGTCACTTTTTTAAAGATAATTTAATAAAATTTGGTGCATGGGTTCTAATTGGCACAAGGACGAATCGTTCCATAATTTCATATAGCCCCCATACAAGCTGCTTTTCGGAATTGTGCGCACTATCAAACCAATTTTATTAAAATTTAAAACATATGCAGATAGATCTTTATTTATATGGACACATGAGGTATGCATTTTTTAAAAAAAATAGTACCACGAGGGGAGATAGGGGGCGTTTTCTGTCTATAAGAAACTTTCAAACCGATTTTAATTAAATTTAAAACATATATTGATCCCTATTTATATAGCCATACACTATCGAAAATTTGTTTTTAAATGCTCTACTATACTTTCTTACCTGATTTTTATGTTACTCTGTCTTAGCGGTACTGTTACGTACTTTTCATATTGTATATATTTTTTATGAGTTTAAGTTTTCAGTATTAAGCCTTTTTATCAACACTAGGATCGCCCGGTGGCCGAAATTCGACCACTTGACATTTACTTTCGAGAAAACCTGTGCGTTAAACAACAAAAAAACGCACACATTTTAAGAGAACGGCAAAATCCACTATTCACCCATCTTTGTACGTATTTCTGTAAGATAAATTAACTGCCTGTTTTTAGAAAACGTAAACAAGTGAGTGAGTGAGAAATTATATTGAAAACAACAATAAAAAACGAAAATTTGTTTTTGTTTTCAATATAATTTCTCACTCACTCTCTTGTTTACGTTTTCTAAAAACAGGCAGTAAATCGCTTTCCAAACACTTGAATGCAAAAAAAATATATTGTGCATATCTACACACATATACCTTTAAAACGATATACATATGTTTCATTTATATCGGTGGACGATAAGATACTTAAAAATCAACCACAAAAAATTGCTCCCGTATTTATATATAAGATATGTATTTTATTATTTTCTTGTTTAAGTTCTTTTCTCTTTTTCTTTACTCTTTCTGTAACGTTTTTTTTACCATCATAGCTTGTAACGTCTTATTTCTTTTTAAATATAGTTTTTGTATAAACTAATGTCTGTTAGTTCCCTTTCTCTCTGTTGTTGGTATAGTAACGATTTTTTTTTTTTGCTTTTTTAATATTGTTTTACCTATTAAGAATTTCTCTGTATATATTGGAATGAAAGTGATTTGCGGAACCAAATATTGTTAATTTCTGCAAAATTTGGGTTTTTACACTGAGTTATAACAAAATTGGAAACAAAAAATCTTTCATTGGTTTCCCAAGTAAATATACATACATAGTTAAGCTCGATTCACCCATGCGTTCCGAACAAAATTTTTGTCCGGACAAAATTTTTTTTATATTGAGTTTGACGTTTTGCTTTTGAGAGAGAGCAATGATTTTGTTCGGCACGTTTTTTCTTGAATTGGTTTAATTTTAATTCTTGTGCCGAACAAAATGAACGGAGAAGCCACTTTTTTTCAATTTGTACATAGGTATACCACGCAAATCAGGCCCTAAAATTGCAAGGATTTTATTGAACGTATTGGGGTCCATACGGTGAAAATTTATAAACAATTCCACGTAATGAAGGCGCATTTCAGGAACAAGTGTGTGGAAAAGACAGTTTGTTCTTCTTTTCTGTAATATTTTTCTAATTGCTATCCTTTTTACTTTCAACCTTTTTTGATAAATTTGTTTTGCTAGTAAATGGGTTTTATGCAATTCAATTAAAAATAATAAAATTAGTTTTCTTCTTTCGTCCATTTTCTTTAACACACTTTTATAAAAAAACTTATAACTTGCTAACTGTGCTGCCACTTTGTATAATCGTTTACATCTGTAAACCATTTGGTAGCTTTGTTTGTCCGGACAAATTTTCCGAGATGGGTGAATCGTTCTGCAGAACACTCTTTGTAAAAAAAATTTTGTCCGGTCAAAAATATTGTTCGGAACGCATGGGTGAATCGAGCTTTATGGACACCGTAAGAAAAAAGTTCGGAGTTCCAGGGGATATAGAATACAAAAATTAAAACAGTTTTATTAACAAATTAAGGATTTTCGGTACTAAAAGATATTGGGGATATTTTGGGGGGCCAGCGGAATTGTGAGTCAAATCGTATAAAATATACCTGAGAGCTAATACTCAATTTTGGATATCGATGGTTTTCTTCCGCAACCTCGTAACTCAAAAACAACTACTTTTCAGGAGAGACAAAATACTTTTTTTTTTTTACCAAATATTTGAAACTTTTTGCTATATATTCTTTTATAATCCAAGAATTAGGAAAAACTCCCATATTCCCCCAAACAAAAAAACTGCAAAATTGTAAGGCGGTGTTTACTGATTACTTTTCCGGTAAAAACAAAAAATCGGAAAAAATCGAGTTACGTGGTTGCGGAAGAAAACCATCGATATGCTCCCTTAACATCTGTAGACGTGGAAATAAATTGTTTCTATGTTAAAAAACGTGCTGACTCCAAAAGACAGTTTTTTTTTTGAAAATTTATCGCACTGTAACCAACCAATTAAACGAATAAAATGGAAAATAAACAATAAATTTAAATTGTTTTTTTAATTTTAACAGCTTATTTTCATGTTTTTAAATTCTTTTTTTTTAGGAGCTTAAATCTGTTTTTTTTAAACTCTGATTTGGTTGCCCTATTTAATACTATCAATTGCAATAATTTTTTTAAGGGCCAAGTGAAACTCCAATTCGTACTCATAGAAGAATTCCCCAACATTTCATTGAATACATATTATAAAAAAAAATTCTCACTTTCGACATTAGTTTTAATTTTCATTTTTCTAAAATCATAAGTTATTTGTATCTTGAATTTTACTGCACACAATCATTGATTTTAACTAGGTAACAAATCACATATGTTTGTATCTATGGAGTAACGGTTAGTCCATATTGTAGAAAAATATTCACACAGATGCTTATTTTGGTATGTTTTAAATGTAATAAATTAAAAAATATAAATATTAAAAAAAAAAAAAATTTCCAAAAAAAAGGCAAAAATTTCCTTTAGTGCAAATCCGTAAAAAGCAAATAAATATCTCCTCGTTTTCAGTGCATTTGTTCAAAAATCTATCAAAACCACGATTTCTTTATTCAACATGTATAATTTGACAACACTGAGATACTGATTTGAATGTATTTTTTTAATTAATTGTTTTTAAAATTTTTTATAAAAGATTTTTTAGAAAATTTTTAATTGTCAAGAATTCTTTCAAAATCAATATTTTTTAAGGTATGTCCAGAACTTAGCGAGAGATGTTAAAATTCTTATTTCTTTACAACTGTCTGTAGTTTTTTGGCTACGCTCATTTAAAAGAAATGTAAAGTGTTAAAAATCTAACAAGTTCAAATCATTTAAAAAAGATCTGATTAACGAAATTTTAAGTTACAATCAGCCATTATTTTATTACGTTGTTATTTACTAAAATGAAATTTAAAAATTCTAATAAATTATATCTAAGCATTCAACAGCAATTTTTTGCGACTATAATAAAAAAAAACTAATTATTATTCATCAGGTGGGTACAATCAGTTAATAATGAAACACTTGTTACATTTTAATACTTTCATAATAAATATCAACTATTGTAGGGAGATTTAGCATTGACAAATAGTAAAAAATCTGAATTCAGAAATTTAATCTATATACATATATAAAACAGGATGTGTGTATGTATGTACATATGTAACGTATGGATTCCAAAACGGCTGGGCCTGGTTTGATGAAGTTTTCAGGGAATCTTCAGAATATTCAGGCGGGTCACACTGTGAAGTCTGATTTTTGATTTTCGGTCTGCGGGCGGAGGTGCGTGGCAAAATCCAATTTTCATATAGCGCCACCAATGACATCTATATAATTTGGACGATTTTTTCTTTAAAATGATCGCCATGGTCCAACTTAGATTTATACGAAAAGAAAGTTTTGCCCCGCCCACTTTTACGAATTACCTAAAATCAGAAAACGGTTCCATCGATTTGACTAATTTTTCTTTTAAATGTTCGTATTAATCCATTTTACGTTTTCATCATAAGAAAAATGTACCACGCCTACTTTTACGTCCACTTTTTCTATTAAGCGCATAACTTGAGAACGGCTTGACCGATTTGGACGATTTTTTTCTTTAAAATCATAGCCATGGTCCAACTTAGGTTTTTACGGAAAGAAAATTTTGCCCCGCCCACTTTAACGTCCACTTTTTTCGATTTACCTAAAATCAGAAAACGGCTCCATCGATTTGACAAATTTTTCTTTTAAATGTTTGTATCTTTTTAACGGATTTTAAAAATCGAACGCAAACATTTTTCTTAATTTGGACAGGACAACGTCTGTCGGGTCAGCTAGTACGATTATAAAACAGAAAAATTACATAACGTTCTGATGCTTATAGCAGTTAATGTAACCGCCGAGTGATTTGTCGTTCTTGTGTTGGCTTACACTTAATCCTTCTGTTATGATTTTTTACCCTTATAAAGACAGTTAAACCTTGTAACAATCCTTAACTTATTCAAATGACGGGAAAAAGTTGTAAAATGTGATATTTCGATTTCCCTCACCGACATTTTTCCGCACATTATTGTCTGAGATAAGGAATTTCTTAATGGTATATCCCTATTCTGATTCACAAACCAAAAAAATATTAAGGTTGTATTTGTCTGGCATTGATGTACTGCCGAAATTAAACTCGCCCTCTAAAGAGGGCAAACTTGTCCTCAAATCTTTCTGATTAAAAGTCAGAAACCAACTAAATAAACAACGTAAGGGGGATTTCCATTATACAATTGTATTTTCTTCATTACTAATATCTTATTTAAAGTAATAATTGCCGTATGTGCCTGGTAGGCACATTATGACAGGTTTCAGGCATTTGTGATTTATAAGAAATAAATAAATAAAATAAAATTTTAAATAAAAATTTTAAAATCTTAAACAAAACACATGAATCTAGGAAATCAAATAGCGTCAAAAACTCTAACTTATATTTTAAAAAGTTCCAATATTTTAAAATGAAAAATGTGTCTGAGAGGCAATGTTGACTCGATTCAGGTTAATATCAACATTTTCGTTAGTTTGGATTATACTATTATACTTTGTATTAAAACATGTCAAAAACTCAAGTTATATGACAAAGTGGGATAGTGTGAATGCAACGTGTCACAAAAATGACAAGTATTATGAAAAAAGTTTGACATACCATACGACTTCATCGTTTATTGAAAAATTTCTAAACAATAATACACTGATAGAAAAATGGATCTTCATACTGATGATGCCCTAACATCAGAATTGTGACATCAATGTTACTGCAAATGGCATCAATGATGCAAAAAGTAACATCAATCCAATGACTAACGTCGTCGTACAATTTTGTCATTTTTTTACGTGTCATCTATTTTATGACTATAGTGACATCAATTCGATGCCACATTTTATTAACATTATTTTCATGATTACAATGTATTATAAAAAGCAAAAATTTCTATATTCTATTTTTTTAAATTATTTAGTTAAATACATCAAATTTTTAAAGTAGAACCATCTGTCTTATTATTGAGAGTTCTGCTGTAAACAAAAGTCGTAATTCAACAAACGTGAAACAAACATATGTAACGGGTAATTAAATAACAATATGCTCTAACTTTGACTTAAGTCAATTCCAATGACTTTGACTTAATGAAAAACTGTCATTAAATTGATGCTAATGTGTCCTTTCTCCGTTGTTACTGCGTCATCGCACTGAGGACATGTTCTTCATTTCTGTGATGCCGATGTGCATCCCATTGATGACATAATTTTATTTTGACCCTGATGACACTTTGGCCAAGTGATGTTAAGGTTGACATCACCATGATGAAAAGTGTCATGGGGTCAAAAACGAAGACACTTGTCATAGTACTGATGTCAAAATACATCAGCGTTATGACGCCTTTTCTATCAGTGTAATTTTCATTAGATCTGTGTTGCATTTTATTTCATGTGTGCGTGTTCATACTTTGTGTGATGGTGTGAACACAAACTGTTATGTTAAATAAGATTTTTTGACAGTCGCAACAAAGTAATATGGAACACGTAAGACTTTTGAGATATGTACTGTCCCTAGGGGAAAGAGAACTAGCACCATACTTGTCACGTGACAGGTCAAAAGTGGTAGGGACCGGTTCTAGTTCTGACAGTTTATATGAAGAGGACTTGTCACTTTTACATGACGATGTCCTAGGACGGGGCTTATTTGCACCTTTTTGATACTTTGTAACAGGTCACTGAAATAAACTTAATGAACACATTCAACTTCTGTTAAAATAATGCCTATTGCAGATATTGTCTTGAGTAAGCCTTCTGGAGTAACTTTTCTTTCCTCTGGAGTACCTACACTTTAAACACTTTATCACCAGTACAGTGACTTACCTTGTTTTCACCTATCAGAATTCAGTCCATTTTATTATAAAATTCTGTTTACTGTTCACGGGATTAGTGCTTTAACAATAATTGACACAACTTTCCCGCAGGTGTATTTTGCTATTAATTAATTGTAAATATTTCTTAAATTAAAAATGGAAATGATCAAAAGGGCATTAAATATATAAAAAATCTATTTTCTTACATAACAGAAGTAACCTTCTATACTTAGATGTTTAAAATTTGATATGAACCGATTATATTTATTAAAACCTAAATAGAAGGTGGCTGAGTTCCATTCATTCTAGTGTGCAATCGTGTAGAATTTTACAGTGTTATCTATCCTGAAATTTGTCAAAAAAGTTATCGATGCGTACACATTAGGCAAACTGTGCATCATTTAACTTGATAATACATTGTTGACTTTGACTGCAAAGTATTAAGATGTCTTGGAACTCAGCCGCATCAATATTAATAAAATATATGTATATTATTTATATTAATCTGCCTGAGATCTTATTTAAAACTACTTTTTATCAAAAACAGAATAGTGTCAATTTTTAATATGTGTCAGGGGTGTGCTGGAAATCGAAAACTTTATATAGGTATTAATTTTTAAATAAATCTCTAAAGAATTTTTAAACTGTTTACACAAACTTTGAGAATTATGTATTATATTTTAAAACAATAATTATAAAATCTCGTTTCTACATTCTGAACTTAACACACAGTGAATTTTAATACTATAAATTGCTGTGTTTACAATATAAACTAATTATTCATCATTTTTTATTTGTAGTTTACTAACTTACATACATATATTGTCGTATTTAAAATGAAATTAATTTTAAATAAAAAAACAGCTATAATTTCCTAGAAAATTCCCACCTTATGCACCTCATTGAAATTTTTTCCGATCTTTAAATAGATTTTAAATACATCATTGTTAAGGAAATTTTCACAATATACTAATAAAATGTATATTTGTACAAAAAAAAAGTAAAAATAGAAAATCTGCAAAAAAAAAAACAAAAAGCACAAAAATATTCTGTTTGTTTTCAAAATACCCAATACAAACTTTTAGTAATATGTATTTCTCTAATATATTAAGAAATTTTAAATAAAGAACAAAATTAAATAAAGAGCATATTATTATTTTACTACAATAAAAAACCTTTTCTAAACCTAAAATATTTTTTATGAATAAGACTTCGAATTTAAAATATGTCACTAGAATTATAAAGTCTACCACTCAGGCAACTTTCCCACTAAACTAATTTTATTTCAATATTTCCTAATATTCACTAATTTGTATACGACTTACGGCTACTTTCACCAAGTTCAGTTACAATTAACTATCAGTTATAACAGTCAAAAATATATTGTTAACTGGAAGTTAACGTAATAGTTAGTTTTAACTGAACTTGGTGAAATTTTCCGTTAATCTATAATTAAATACATATTAATGTATTCTGTAAAAAAAAACTTTTTCTGAAATAGACGACAAATCTAATTTAAATTAAGTTGATAACAATAAAAATACGAGGGCGGATCAATAAGTCCGTGCCTTTTAAAATGGAAGATATATTTTTATTAGTATTTTCAATACTTTAACATTTCACATTATTTACAACATAAATCTTCTCCAATTCATGTGCTAAAAATTTGCATTATTTATACAAAGTTAACGTATACATTCTCATCTAAATACCAGGGACCGAAAATAACAGTTATATTGGAATTTTAAAACAAAAAAAAAAAGCATAAAGAAGTAAATGTTGAAAAACTGATTCAAGTATACCATATTGTTCCTTATGCACTTGTCAATGATAAAATATATTGATTTTAAAAATTTTGATTTTTATATTTACGATCAAACTTAACAGTTATTTTTTGATTTTTATTTTTTTGAACAAAAATAACTGTTATTTTTTGATTTATATATTTTCGATCAAAAAAAACAATTATTTATATAAAAATCCAAAAACAACTGTTATTTTTGTTCAATAAAATAAAAATCAAAAAATAACTGTTATTTTTGCTCAAAAAAATAAAAATCAAAAAATAACTGTTTTCATCTGACTTTTATTAAAAAAGGAATAACTGTTACGGTCCCTGCTAAATACATCATTATTTTGGTTAAAATAAAAATATTATTTGGTTATGAGTTAAAGTCTTAGTCCTTTGTAGAAAAGAGATAGTTGCATTGCTGCTTTGGTAACTCGTTGCAGTCTTAAGTCTTCTGTGTCTTCAATCTATATAATGGAACATCACTTACATATCGTACTTGTTCGCAAAGGTACTCAGGCTCATTTTCTTGTTTGATTTTTCGGCTAAAAATTAGTGTGTTAAACACCAATTTTTGTAAAATGTTAAACCATTTAAGCATAAATTGTATTGGTGTGCATCTATTACGTTTTAATATTACTTGCATTGGCTTGTTTGCAACTTCTGAAGTCGCTCCAATTGTGTTGATTTACAACATGCGTTAATAATTGTACATAGCACCAAACTCAAACTGTGGTTTTATAGTCGTATTGTATGAGTTTATTGCTGTTATTGCGGCAATTTTATTTTGAATTCTTCTGAAGAGCCATATTTTTAAACAGGCGTTTTCTGTATGTCCTTGAAATTTAGTTCTTTATTTATTTATTTATTATGAAACCTAAGTATTTGATTTGCTTTACGATTTTTAGTCATATTTCTCTGAAGTTAGATCAAGAGATCTTAAAATTTGTAGTTTTTCGTAATGTTAAATTGAAAATGATTTAATTGACTTTTTTCTTAAAGATCAAATGATTATGATTGGAAGCAATTGTGCTAGACTTTTTTATTGATATCAAACGGAAGTGAAAAAATATTCAGTTAAGCCCAATCAAAAACTCAAAATGCATTTTTTTTGACTTAATCATTTTTTACCCAAGGTCAAAGATTTATTTCAATTATTTTAGTTTTACTTTCATTTAATTCCAACTTATTAGTTTTTAGCAAAATGGTAATACTATTTATAACGTTGGTCATATTGCTTTGACATTGTTCCTTTGTATATCCTTTGGTGTATATTAAAGTTTGATTCCCATATACTATAGAATAATTTCACTTCTTTTTCTACAGGACTTAACTGACAGATCCCTGTTAACAGGAGCGGTAATGTGAAACTCAAAAGCCACGGACTGATTGATCACCCTCGTAATATTAGTTTTTTTTTATGGATTTAAATAAAATTTGCATTTATTTGTTTTATGTATTCATTACTATAATTATAAGTTACTAGAACTCGAATACACAATTTGTAATTACAGTTAAACCTCGATTAACCGGGCCTCTATTAATCGGTTACATCTATTAACCGGCATGCGTTTCTTTTTATTTTTTCCCTCTATTATCCGTGCTTCACCTCTATTATCCGTGCTTTAGACTTACACCTTTACACAGCGTTTACATTTGACAGTACTGGCAAGACAGTAAGAAAATACATATTAGTTGCCAAAAACACTACTAACTGTCTTCGTGACGTAGGCGTCCAGACAGTAGTTAAGACAGTTCACTTTTAAAAATATGTCAAACGTGAATGTTGCAGCGCAAGTTCAGCTAAAAGTATTTTGTATAAACTAAACAAATTTAAAAAAAAGCTTAAAATAACTTTATTGTGTGAACAAATATACAACTTAACTAAAATATAAAAAATCAAAGCAAAATATGTTTAATTTTTTTTACATTTTAATTTTTTTTCTCTTTTGCTCACAAAACATTAGATTACTGTTAACAAATGCCACTGTCTAATTTTACTGTCTGCAAAAATTGATAGACAGTAGACAAGACAGTTGGAAAAGTGTGCATGTATTAGTGAAAAGCTTTGCATGTATTGCTACTGTCTTGCCAGTACTGGCAAATGTAAACGCTAGATTATTAACCGTGCTTTACATGTATTATCCGTGCAGTATTCATATGTTTTTTGTTATGTTAATCTAATTCCGGTGTTTCCCCTTTTTAAGTTCATGTGCCCACACATAAGAACATATTTGCGTTTGTATTCATTTAGCAAGTGAAATTTTAACATTTCGTCAGAAGAAATGCAAAAACAAAAAAGCATAAAACGTTGTAAAATGTACAAATTTTGTGCATTCATGTAGTTTGATCAACCAAAGCATAATCAGTAAATATTTGATTTTGCATTGTCTATGGGAATTTGTATGTTTTTTAGAAAAATATGTGGTATATTTGAATCTGCAGTTCCATAAATTTAATGTTGAAATAAAAATAAATAAAAAACAAAATTTCTGTTTATATTAATATAACCTCTATTAACCGTGTATTTCGATTATCCGTGCTGGTGCCGGTCCTACGAGAGCCGGATAATAGAGGTTTAACTGTATTTCTCTGAACAAGAATATTATCAGTTTTGTGGAATATAAAATATGACTGGCCGTCTGTTTTTTTTTAGTTAATAAATACATGTGATTACTTTTGTCACTGGAAAAATTAAGACTTTGACATAGAACTTTCATGAATCACCACAGTGTTGATAATTGTTGGAATGGTTTAAATATAATCTTTCAACGATGTTTGTGAAAATGAGTGTACCATATACAATTACGATAAGTTTTGTACAAAATTAATTGTATTTATATTTGATAACATTAAATTTTTTCAATAATATTATACATGCATACTCTTTTTATACATCAAAAGTTGGGCTAATTATATGAAAACAATTAAGGACTATTAAAAAACACATAGCAGCTTTGAGCTATGATTGTTCGAAACATTTCTAGGTACATAAGTACATATGTATGTGTATTGGATGTATTAGAAAACATAAAAAATAAAAATAATGTACTCCCGCTTTTAAACAATAGAAATAATAACAAAAAATACGAATAAACTTGGGTAAACGTACGGTGACCATTCGTTATGTATTATTCAGAACAGTACTTTATTTTAGAGATTTGTTCTGTGTGAATTATTATTTTTATTAAAATGCCCTTAATCGTTCTGTATATAACGAAATGTTCTTATTTGCACTGTAGTTTAAAAACAAAACAAAGTGGGAATGCGTCAATTTATCTGACTTTTCTTCTTACTGGAAAGTTGTACACTTTTTCTTCTTTTTTTGTTGTTGAAATATTATTATGAATAATAACCAAAAATCGTAAAAATCTTAAGTAAGATATAAGAAAGATACTAGTAAGTAAGATATACTTAAAGGAACACTTCAGTCTTCAAAATACTCGACACTAACGAAATAAAAAAAAAAAAATTTTTAAAATACTGAAATGTTTAGTTTTTAAGAAAGAATTTCAAAATAATAATAATTATTGAACATTTTGTAAATTTTTTAGAAGATTTAAAAGCAAATAAGTTTATTTTCCTCGTTTTATTTAACTTTTTTGTTTTTCTGCAATCTTAAAAAGTTCTATTTGGAATAATCAATGATACGATTTTGATCACACGTTTTAATATTTTACTAAAAAGTTTATCAGTAAAGAGTTTGACGCCGAAATATACGGATATACGATTGTCCAAGCCGACAGAAACTGTGGGCAAATTTACACAAAACAATTATCTTATCTCTTTTTAAGAAATCTTCATTTAATTTTTTTAAATTTAAATTTAAATAATTAGTATGTGCTTCATAAAAATAATTTAATAAAAATTAAAAAAAAATTTTTCATGAACTTAAGCCTAATTAAAAATATTGAAAATTTGGATTAAAAACCATAAATAGTTCAACAAAATAACCACAATACTAATTATTGTTAAAGCTAAGGCACGAGCTCTATGTGTACATTTGTCCTTCAAGTTGTGCTGAAAAAGGTCAACAGAAAAGAGAAAGACAAAGTGAAAAAACAAAAAATGTACTTGGACTTCAAGTAAAATTCTTGACGAAAGTACGAAAAAACAGAAGTAAAGGAAAAAACATGTAAAATCAATTAAAATGGATAATCATTCAGGAAAGCAAATTTCGATCTACCAAATGTTAAAATACAATTTGGTTTAAGGATTGATGTTTGACTAGTGACGTCAGCAGTCGTCGATGGCTGCGAGTGTAAGACGGCAAATCCATCTGAGGAGATCGAGTGGTTGCGATCGAAACATGTCATGGTAACCTGCCGGCCAGGGTTCGAGCCCGAGCCACGTCGAGAATGAAAGATGTTGTAAAATTCCTTTCTTCATAAAAATAATTTAATAAAAATTAAATTTTTCATGAACTTAAGCCTAATTAAAAATATTGAAAATTTAAATTTAAATTTTTTAGTTTATGGTTCGATTTGGTTGAATTTCAGAAAGGGCTTAACAAAAATAAGTTTCCTGATAAAATATTGACCCCCTAAGTAGCGCTGAGGTCAAGTTATTAACAAAATTCTCTTGTATTTAATTGTTGTTTGGAAATTTCGAGGAGTGCAAGGACCAAACAGCTAGTAATATATAAAATTTTGTCAGACAGTCTAAATTATAGATTTTAAAAAATCTTTGAAGTCACAACCCAATGTTTTAGCAACATAGGAATATGCCTTTGATCCCTATAGAAAGCTTAAAAATATAGACATAGACATACAGATAGAACAATTTGTTTCCTTGCAAAATGTAGTTAACGCATTTTAAAGTAATACAAGCGTAATATAATTTTATTAATGTAAATATATAAATTGAGCGCGTTATCGATTTGTACATCCAAAGTCTTGTCGTTGTTATTATTATTACAATAAGATATAAAATTTATTTGCTCATTATCCAACATTATGCAAGCAATATCAAAGTTTTTAAAGAACCACATAGCTTGAATCTTTGAAAGATTTATTTTTTTAAAAAATTATATTTATTCATAACTACTGAGCAGGCGCGGATTCAGGGGGGGAATAAGGAAATTTCCCCCCCGTAAATTTTTAAAATATGTTTTGTTAATTTCGATAATACAAGAATTCCCAATAATAATATTTTTTAATGTACAAAATTTTTGGTAATCCCAGCAAGGTTTTTTTTTATGGAAGTTCTAACGAAATTTTCAATTAGTATTTTTTTGTTTTTTTTTTATTGATTCTCTAACGAAATTTTCAATAATCCTAATAGTTATTTAATAGATATTTCAAATGAAACATCTAGTTTACTGTATTCAAATACTTCTTCAATCACAGTAGATGCCATCTATATCCAAAGGCTAAACGTTTGACTTGGTAATGCGTGCGGTTGAATTATTAAAAGGCCTTAGTGTTTGCAATATTTATGTATATATTTATGTGTTATATGAATCAAAATTCTATTCGATAATTTTTGACGAAAGCAGTGACTTGTCGGGGAAAAGCCAGATGTCCTTTTCTTCAAGATAAATAACATAAATAACATACAACAAAAAGTTTTTAGGGAAGAATTTATTGGCTTTGTTGTGAACGCATTTGAAGAGGCTTCAAAAGATATTGATGACGTTGATGTGTCAATTGATGCGAAGGCAGTATCATCAATAGTTCTTAAAGCTTTGACAAATTTTGGCCCTGACCTAAAAAATTGTGTAGGAGATGGAACAGATGGGTGTCCTCTGATGTCAGCAGAAAATGGAGCTGTTCAAAATTTCTGGAAAAGCGACGAATGCGAAACAAACGCCTTGCTATTCCCATAAATCGAACAACTCAATTTCTAAAAGCAATAAAGTGCCATTAATACAAAAAGTTGTATCATTTGTTAAAGAAACGACAAAATTTTTTAAATATAATCATCCCAAGCGAAAAACAGTTTTAGCAAAGTATTTGGAAGCCAAACTCTCTTCATTATGCGTCTTTGCAACAAGTGTACATCATATAGTAGAAGCTTTGGAAAAAATATCTGAGTGGAAAGGTAGTATCTCTACCTTTATATTAAGGAACTCACTTACTACTTTTAAATTTATTTGCGGAATATACATATTAAGTGTGATACTTATTGTAAAAAGGATCAAGCCTTATCAAAACTTTAATAATGTGCCTTGAAGAGAAATGAAATCAAGCCGAAGAACAATTTAAAGCGATTTTTAAAAAAAGTTAAAGTTATTTGCGTTCAAATCGAGGTTCCTATCGAAAAGACAAGATTTGAACGAAATAATCACCTCCAAAATGTTGAAGACTACTACCGAGTTGAAGGTTACATTTCTCTTATTGAATTTACTTTAGAAGATCTGATAACAACTTTCCCAATAGATATACCAAATGTATTGAACATACCTAAACTTCTACCTCAAAGTGTAGTCAAGTCATATAGAGATACAAAATTGTTTAAACCACAACTAGCTGATGAGCTGATTATATTTGATAAAAGAGATAAACACCTACTAAAATCTAAACTTGAGCCTGATCTGTCAGATAACGTTGTAGATGCTTTAATAAACTGTGATGAAGATATCTACCCAAATCTAAGAAAAATATTTAAAATTTTCGATTCAATGCTCGTCCGTAAAGCTACAAGCGGGAGGTCATTTCCTACCCTTCGTCGAATAAAAAAATGGCTCGGATCAACAATGACAGAAGATACACTGTACTGTCTTAATTTTCCTCACAATGAGATCATAAATTGCTTATTTAAAAAGATTAATGTATATTAAACTGATCTTATATATTATTTAACCTTTTCGTCGAGTTTTTTTTTTAATTAGGGTAACGACTTTTTTGGACAAAATTTCTTCATCCCACCACGCGATGGGCAATTTAGTATTGATTATTATCAATACTAAATTGCTAAATTGATTATAATCAAAATAATTTTTTTAGGCCATTTTGGACAAAAAAGTTTCCGCACCAAATGCAATTTCTAAAGCTCCTCAAAAAAAAAATTTTTTTTTTTAATTTCCACACACATTATATATGGTACATTTATTATTTATATATGCTATATATTTTAGCCCCCATACTCATAAATGATTATAAAATTTAATAAATGTTTATTAAGGAAAATTTTCATAGAAAATTTGGTTTTCAAGCCTTTATTAAACTTTAAATATTTTTATGAATACAGGCATAAATACATAAAATAAGCAACTTTATAACAAAAAAGTAAAGCTATTTAGCTCGTTCCGCGCATATATTACTACGCTGCTGAAAATTATCACTGTTTCATATATCCGCCAAACAACTCATCTATCACAACATCTATCATTTGCCATTAAAATTTAGTTTATTAAAACAACCGCGAAATAGATTCGCTATATTTTGTGCGCCCTTCTTCGGTACAAATGATATATTCATATTATTGTTATATTCATGAAATTATTCGAAAACACTTAAAATTTTGTAATTAAATGTTTATTTTCTATAGTAAGGAGAAAAATTGAAATTCAAAACTTTATCGCGAAAAAGTAATATATCATTTCTTAATATTTTTTCACGGTCTATACGGCTATGTGATGAAGAATTTGATATTCGCAAAAATTGCAAAAAGTACTTACCCTAATACACATATTGTTATTAATAAACTTTTAAAAACAAATTTTTTACTTTTTTGTATCACACAAAATGTCCCCCCCCCCCTAAGGCTCAAGCTGGATCCGCGCCTGTTACTGAGTAAAGTATGTAGTTACTTCCAGTAAAATTGTCCCTTTACATTTTTACTAGGGTGTTCAGCCGATTAATTTAGACGATTAATTGTTCGAATAATTTAAAATGGATTATTTCGATCAAAGGATTAATCGAAGAATATATGTCGATTAATCGAATAATAATAATAATTTATGGCTTTTCTGTTAAATGTATAATTTTTTTTAAGTTTTCAGTCAAAGAACCAAACCAAATGTATGTGTCCGTTGGAATTTAAAAAGAAACAGTCATGTTTAGTGATTACAGCATTTCGATTGTTATTTTTTAAATAGTGCTATCAGCAAAATCACAATTTTACAGGAGAGCGAAAAAACTGATTTTTTCGATAACTATAAGAGTACTAACTAAACTTTATTTTACAATGTTTTTAAAAAACAACATCTAAATCATACATGTGTTAATTTTTTTTCTTAATTCCAGATATTCGCGCTTATATGTCTGATAGCACTATTTAAAAATTAAAATTTTATCGATTTGAACATTGAAATAAGCAGATAGCACTGTTTGAACAAAAATTAAAATGAGCTGTAATGAAAACTATTTGAGACTTTAGATAAAGTTAATCGAAATTTTTTTTAAATAATTGGTAAAATTTAAAGAAACGCTAAATCTTGTTAACAGAACTCGAAATTATGTTAAAATTTTACACTAACGTTTATTGAAAAGCAATAAATAATTAAACTTTAAGCGCATATTTTAAATTATCATAAAAATAATGATATTCTTGTGAAATATGAAAAGAACGTGGGCCAGATTGTAAGGGTTTCGATTCTATTTATATGATCGCTGCAAATTTGGAAAAAATGGAAATAATTCTATACTTTATAAACGGTTGGTCCGACTGAATGCAGTTTGAAGTGACAATTAAAAAGTTGTAGTCGAGTTTAAGTCTTGGATTTGAGGTCTTTAGACTTATGGCCATTTTCTCATTAGGCGATTATCTTTTTTCCCAACGAAAAACTGCACATTAAAGAAATTTGGTTTTCTCAATGTCTCATTTGCTTCGTTTTAATCGCAAAGCTAACCGGCACTCATCTGCCAATTATTTATTTTCCTTTTATTTGCCGTACAGATAAATTCAATCAGCTGACTCCCATCTTTTACATGTATTTTGAGTGGCGTTGCCAGCTGAAAAAGTTTTTTTTTGTCAGTATATTGAGAAACCCAAAATCGTTAACGGACAGTTTATCGGTCCAATAAATTTATGTTGACATTAAGTAACAGACAGTTTGTCGATACATTGAGAAAATGGCCATTAGTCTGTGTTTATACGGCTCATGTCTTATTAGCATGATTGCTACTTTATAGGCGAGAGGGTCGAGGGAAAAGAAACGAGTACACAGATGCATGTACGGTCAGTACGCTTGGCTTTTCATTCGTTGTTTAATTTTGTTTTTAATATCAAAAAGCACACATGCATACGCACGACTATACAAAATAAAAAACATGTCATCAACATGACATGAATCATTTGAACGCTAATTCATGTTCAAAGAAGAAAACGGAAGAATCTTGTCAATAAGACATGAGCCGTATGAAGTCAGACTTAGCAGGAGAGGTGCTTTAGGTTCTCAAATTAGGACAGCTCGGGTATAACCAAAACTAAAAACGATCCTTAATTCTTAATTTTAGCTGGATGCTAAAAATAAAAAATAATTTCTTAGTGAAATGCGCTTGCCGAGTTCTTCATAACTTATTACACTGTGCAACAAAATTTGGGTCATCGCCGCCAGCCTCAACACTTGCAATGCGAAATGAAAGTAGACTACTAGTAGAGCAAATCTGCCAAAAGGTTTTGAAAAGTTGGCTCGGGCTCCCGAAATAGGGGCCCCTAAAGTTTTTGAATAACCCGCGATATATTTTTGTTACATTTGTTTAACACAATTTAATAATTAATTTCACAAAAGAAAAAAAAACAAATACCTATATGTTTACTCAAAGATTTATATCAATTTATTTTTAAGCAAACTAATTCATGTGTTTCTCTCTTTAGAATAATTTTGGTTGGGAAATATAAATAAAGGATAAATCGAATAATGCTAGACGTATCACGTGTCCAAAAATGTATAAACCTGAAGATTCTTCAACATGTTCACCAATCTACCTACCACTTACACAGTGTCTATAAAATAGTGCTTCAAGAAAGAAGATGTTCCACCAACAACATCAAAAGAAGCTTAAAGTGGTCCAATGTTACGATTTGCAGAAGCATAGCAGAGAATGGAATAATGTACTTAAAATACTAATTTTTTCTAAAATTATCGAAAAAAATCTTGTAATTTAGAAAATTTCTGGGTTTTTTTAATTATTCGATTAATCGATTAATTTTAAAATTTTTATTAGCTTAATCGAATAAGTCAAAAATGACAAATATCGATTAATCGTTAATTCGAACAAAAAAATAACCCGATTAATTGAACACCCTAATTATTACTTATATATTTCCTTTATTAATGGATTTTCATAAATAAAAAACGTTCTATGAATATGACACGAGTATGTTACTAAAAAACCTATTCCAAATAATGGAAAACGTTTCAATAACAAATAAGCACTTAAGGCTAGATTACACTATTATACTTTGTATTAATACATGTCAAAAACTCAAGTAATATGACAAAGTGTGATAGTAAGAATGCAATGTGTCACGAAAATGACAAGTATTATGAAAAAAGTTTGACATCCCATACGACTTTATCGTTTTTTGAAAAATTTCTAAACAATAATACTTTTCATTGGATCAGGGTTGCATTTTTTTCATGCGTGAAGGTTAGACTTTGTGTGATGGTGTGAACGCAAACTGTCATGTTACATTAGATTTTTTGACAGTCGCATCAAAACTCATTAGATTTCTATCTCATAAAGTATTATGGAATACGTAAGACTTGTGAGATAGTGGAATCTAGGCTTAAATAGGTACATCATATATTCAGTGAAATATTATAAAAGTACATATTTATTTCAAAGTTTTCGCAAGCGATATTTTAAAACTTATTACGGTCATTTTCTGAGAATAACATGATTATAAATTCACATGCTATCTGCAAATCGGCAATTTTATTAAAGTTTACGCGATTTTTTCTTTTAAATTTTCGAAAAATTAAAATAATTATTTTAGCTGTCAAATATAAATACAAAAAATAAATATTTGCAAGAAAAGTGCCATATTACGAACTCCAGCACAAATAAAGAAATAATTTAAAAAATCGTGACATTTGAACACAGTTTTTGCTTCAGATGTGTTGATCAAGCGGAAGTTCAAAAAAGTGTATTTGGCATTAAATCAAATGCTGAGGATCTAGATGGCATAAATCCTAGATTTCTTAAGCTTGTTGTTCATAAACTCCTGCCGTTTTTGACATATTTGTTCAATTCTATATTAACTAAGTCAGTTTTTCCTGATACGTGGAAAAAACCTAAAATTATTCCAATTTCCAAGAATAACAATGATTTCAGACCCATTGCAATACTTCAATTCCTGTCAAAAGCTTTGGAAAATATCATGAAAAGTCAAATTTGTGAATATCTGAGTAAACAAAAGCTATTAACTGATTATCAATCTGGATTTAGACAGGGAATGAGCTGTATTACTGTTCTAATCGACGTGGTGGAAGAACTTAGGTCTAAACTGGACAATGACATGGTCTCTTTTCTTATACTCATAGATCATAGTAAAGCTTTTGACACTGTTGAACATCAGATCTTATTATTTAAGCTCCAAAAGTTCTTCAATTTTTCCCTTACAGCTAGTAAACTGATTTTATCGTATCTCCTTAATCGGAAGCAAACCGTTTTCCTGAATGGCTTAATGTCTAATTGCCTTGAAGTTAACAGAGGTGTACCGCAGGGTTCTGTTTTGGGTCCCCTTCTGTTTTCGTTGTATATAAATGATCTGCCAGAGGTATTAAGTCATTGTGGAATACAAATGTTCTAAGTTCTTGTATTAATCTCATAAACCTTGATCTTAATAGAGTTCATTACTGGGCGTGAATGAATGGTTTGTGCATAAATCCATCGAAATCTAAATGCATTTTCATATCCAAAAATAATAAGAAAGCACTTAATAACAATGCTTCATTATTAATCAACAACGATAAAATCGACTTTGTGCCATCGTCATCAAATTCAGGAATTACGTTTAATTCTGAACTTTCTTGGTCTAACCATATCTGTATTATTGCAGGAAAAGTACACGGAATGTTATGGGCTATTCAATCTTTTACTCCATTTATTATAAGATTGTTACTAGCTAAAACTTATCAAATACCGGTTTAACTATATGGATGTGAAATATTTGCCAATTGCTACACTTCCGATTTTCATAGACTTGAGGTAACCTATAATAATATAGCTAGATATATATTTAACCGTAGGAGAACTGATAGTATTTTGTCGTACTCCTTTCAGCTTTATGACATGAGCTTTAAAAATCTACTAAAATTTAAAAGCCTGCTCATGATGCATAAAATAATATATATACAGGAGCACGAATATATATTTAGGAGAATTATTTTTGCCAAATCTCCACGCGGTAAAAATTTGATTTCTCAAAAATATAGATAGATATCTTATCTCTTTGAGAAATTTTTTAACTACACAATTAGTCTCTGGAACAAATTACCATCACGTTTTCAAACACAAAGCAACACTTCGGCCTTTAAGAAGGAATTATTAAAGTATTCTAAAAATCTTTATATAGCTTAAATATATCTATATCCATTTAATTATTAATTGTTTTTATTTATTATTTATTTATTTTATTGAACGTTTTGTATAACTTAATTTATTAATTCAATTTTTATATGTTAAATTGCCATGTAACTTACTATCACTGTAAATTATAAGATTTATATCTTGTTGTGATAGGTAGTGAAAATAAAAAATAAAAAAATAAATATGTAATAAATTTATTATTTTGGCTTATTAGTTCCGTAAAAAGTCAAATTTCCAAATTCAGTCTAATGTCCAGCACAATAATTTTTTCGATGTTAAATCGAAACACATGTTAACAATCAAAACCCAATTAAAGAAGAATTCAAAACAACAAATAGGTGGTTATTTTGTAAAACACTTCACCTTCAGCTATTAAATGTGTGTTCATTTACAGAAAATTATTGCTTATTTTCAATTATTATTACTAGTAGGTGTTCACTTACTCGAAAAACTTGCAACGAAAGAGTAAAAAAGAGCATTTTTACTAACAAGAATTATTCTATCACCTGTTTAATGTTTTTGTTGACAAAACAAAAATAGTTTTCATAATTTTTAATTAACAGTTTTTCAACAACATAAAATCAAGTTACATTAACCATGTGTAAATATGCCTTGCATAAAATATTTATTTTTACAAATTAAGAAGCGATATTCTTAAAAACTTTTTAATCCCAAATTTTCATATTTTAAATCAGGCTAAAGTTCACTAAGTAATTTTAAGAAGGAAGGAATTTTACAACATGAACTTAATTAAAATTTATTGATTGTAGATCACGCCTGTGACTTAAAATCGCTTCAAAGGTCATGTTATTATATGTAAGTATGTACCTATTGTGGGATTAATTCAAAACAACTTCTACCTATTAAACAAATAAATAAATTATCTCTAAGTATGTAACTAAATACTAACTAAATATTATTATACATATTGTCCTCAACAGTACCAAGATAAGGCTTTGATAAATATGTGAAAATGTTTCTTATCATCGTCCCAACTGATACAATATTCCATAGCTAGTAGTTCCATAAAAAAGATAAGATAAAAATACCGTTAATCGCACAAAATAATGGCCGAAAGTTGTAATTCGCAAAAAAGTTTTATTGCAAAAATGCTGGTTTCTGATAAAGAACCAAGAACCTTCTTACATATTTGTACTTTAAAAACATTTTTCTTTAATTTGTATTACTTTTGTAAGCCGAAAACAAAAAAAAAAGGTTAAACTAATAAAAATGGCCTTGTTAAAACCGACGTAACACCGCTATGTACTGGTTTATCTATTAGTAATCGATGAGTACATTTTCAGCCAGCAAGACTATTAACTGTATAAAAAGAAACCATAAGAAGGTACCTATGTACATAGGTATGTATAAAAATAAATACAATAGTTGTGTATGATCATTTCGTCAATACCTAGTAAGTAATAAATTCATAACTAAAATTTGTTAAATAAAAAAGCGTTTTGGAAGTTTTAACGACAATATTGGGCTAAATATACCTATAATAATATTTTCGTATGAACCACAATTTTTTCTTTTTTCATTCCTTTTTTTTTGAATGTTAATTACCTACATAAATTTAAAATATCGAAATAAAAAATCACTTTTTACCTTAAAAATAATCTAATGTTCATTCGGAAAAACTCGATTCGATGTCAAATATTAAAAACTATTGGCCTTATAATGTCAACCTATATTTTTAAGAAAATAATAACGGTTTATAACTGTTTTATAAAACGAATGTTCTATGAACATTTGTTTAATAAACGTTTTATAAATCAAAATTATATATTATTGGTTATTCAGTAAAAATAACACATGTTTATAAAAGGTTTATGAACGAATTTTCTATGAACTAAATCTTTTATAAACCAGTTTTTTTTATGAATAAGGGGAAAAATAAAAACTTACCGTTTCAAGCCTTTTGGATTAAATTGTTAATACACACAAAATAATACGGGCAGGCAATGACTGCAGCACTTGTCTTTTTATGTAAACAAACAAAAAATTCTCTTTCCTTTTGCTTTGTAATAGAAATGCTTTATTTTTTAAAGTGTGTATTATGAATAATATGATGGACGGTCTGGAAGTGGATTGTTGCTTGGAGCCTATTGAAAAAGCTACAAAACAAAATATATATAAACAATATGTTGCTTTTTGTGTACAGTTTAATTTTAGTGCATTATGTTTTTTTTCTTTTTAGTGATGCATTGTTTAATTTTTTATGGTTGTAAAAATTTTTTCTTTATTTTTTTGAATTTATTTGTACAATACTTGAGCTATATTTTGTGTTTATTAAAATATTTCGTTAAATGAATTAAAATAGTATAAACGTTAACCCCCGGCTGTTCTAATTAGTATAAAATTCGTTTTTTAACACTTGTCTGAACATTTTTCTATATGAACTTTGTTTCTGTTGGTTATATGGTCACAAGCTATCTAGCTACCTATTTGATCGATTTTTCACTTTTACGTTTTTTTTACTTTTTGTTTTCCACTCGCACTTTGTATATCCAATTTTTTCCTTTTGATTTGGCCGGGCTAATGAACTTTGTTTTGTGATAATATACGATTCATTTAGTTTAAAGATGCACACAAAGTTTACTTTTAAAAAATATAATGGTACCTGTATGCAAGCTAATTTTATATTATTATTTTATTTTTTTTTATTTAAATTTCTTTAAAAATAAATTAGCTATACCACGGCCGAAGCAATCGAGAGCACAGAACCACAGAGTATACAGAGGCGTCACGAGACAGAAAATGTTGTGTTTTTTTTCTGTCTTTTTCTTCGAAAGCTGCCCTTTTTGCGTTTTTTGTTTTGATTATGCAATTTGTGTAGATAGTAGCGGCCTGTTTTTACGCATTGTCACTTCACTAACAAAAAAACGTTTTCTTTCTCTTTCTTCGAAAGCTGCCCTCGCAAATGATTAAGGCATTTTTCATACGTCACTTTTTTCATCTCTGTATACTTTGTGACAGAACATAATCGAATGACAAGTATATAAAAAACAGAGATGTTTTCTAGAGTAATCAAAAAAGAAGAAAGTGACAAAAGAAAATGTGAAAAGGTAATGCCAAATTTTATTATATGTGTTGCAATTGTAGCTTTATCCCCATGGTACAACTACACAAGGTAGACTCGTTGGACCATATGTTTGTCAGCTGTTTACCCCAGTTAAAACCCAATTGTCAAATTTGGTGTATATGACCCAAAATTTGTACATGTGTAATTTAAATTGTTTTTGTTGTATATGCAGCATGTCTACACTCCCATATGAGTATACCTTGTGTTAATGTACCACGCTTTATCCCCTTTTACATGTAACAGACAGAAGGATGACATACGAAGTTTGTTCAATGTGTCTGTCACATTTTAAAAGGGGACTTTTAGTCATTCGATTACAAAGGTTATCGTCCAGACTTGCAATTTTTGTTGCTGAAATTTTTTAAAATTCAGCTTTGAAATTCCATGTGTCCAGTCTTGCATTTTTTGTCTATTCTTTTCTGCTTTTTATATTTTATATAAAAATACACCGTCAGCCTGCGCTGCCGTTAGAAAATTTCCAAAAGGGTCACAAAACAGGAGATGTACCAAAAAAGGTACACAAAAATGGTATTTCAGAAAAAAAGTCCCCTTTTACAAGGTGGCAAGAAAATGGCAGTCATATGAAGTTTGTTGGTAAGGGGCGACGCTGTATACGTGACACACTACACTTTTTTCCTCTTTCGCCTACAAACTTCGTCTGTCTGCCCTACACTTGCCAAATTGTAAAAGGAGTCAAAGGGTCAGCCTTTTTTAAGCAGTATTTACCATCAAAGAGGTATCAAAAAGGGCATTTTAAGGGCATGTAAGAGCAAATAAGACCAATGTTTTTATAAACAACCAAAAAAGATTCATTTCAGGCAGGTAGTGCTTAAAAAACTTATAGCCTGTTCGTCGATTTCGAACGTTAACGTTCGCATAGAAAATTATATTCAAAACAAAAACAAAATTCGAAAATTTGTTTTTGTTTTAAATGTAATTTTCTATGCGAACGTTAACGTTCGAAATCGACGAACAGGCTGTTAATTTTGTTTATTTATTTAATTCACAGTAATATCCCAGTACAAACTTCGCTTACTTTTTCAAAATGAATAGCTTCTCTCACTCATTATTTAGTAGCTTTCTTCTTTAACTGCTTATATAACAACTTATTTCTGAGTGTATGCTTGTAAAAAAATAATGACTTGCTTTTGAATGCGTTTATTTTGGGACATCCCTTGTACAATTTATTGGTTCTTTCAGTAAAATTGTAAGTAGTGCTTTTAAGTTTTTCTGATTACGTAACACATTATTTTGTAGGCGAAGTTTTTACTGGGATATAAAAGCTTGCAAGGCCAATTAACATATTTTGCAAAGATATATTCCTGAGTAGTCTATGAACAAGACAAGTGTCTAAGAAGCTTTAAACGAAAAACATTGTTCTTATGTGAAAACAAACAAAGTTTAAGAGGTAATATGTTCCAAAAGCGCGCACTTCTTATAACAAATGACCGTTCAGTAACAGAGTATCTCATCCTAGGAATAATTATTTGTGGATTTCACAAGCAAACCACTTCTAATATATAAATGTATATAAATATGTTCCCATCGATCCTATAAGGAGCATAGGGCCTCACTTCTAAGAACCTTGTAGAAATTCAATAGATTACGTTATAAAATAAAACTCTTGAAAGAATATCAATATTTAAAATTTTTTAATAAATAAAAATAATGTATGTAAATATATATGATGTATGTTTATGAGCTGTTTTTATTAAAATTTTACTTTCAATTTGCACCCTGCTGTCGAAATATTAATTAATTTTAAAGTCGTTGAAAATGTGTTAACAAAAACTTTTTACGCATACTAACAAATTTTATTGGTGACCACCGTGAAATTAAATTTATTTTTATTTATAAAAATAAATATTGATTATGCGGTAAAAAATAAAGATGACAGATTATGAAAAATATGGCTTGTCTTCTAAAAAAGTGCGTATGGTTACGTTAGCATATGGTAATTTATAGACCGTTCTTCACGAAATTTACCAGTGTTATTTCTGGTCATAAAAAACGAATTTGTGAAATTTAAATTTTTTGGGAGGTTGTTCCACATTTGGGTCCATGTCTTTTTTCCTTTTGAACTGGTTGTGCTGGGTTTCAATCCCAAACCGCTTTGGAGGACTAATATATTTTACTACCCTTCACCACATGTGGAGAAGTTATATGCCATTCCTTTTGCAAGTTCTACAATGTTGATCGCTGCTATTGAAATTCAGCCAGATCGGTCACCAAAATGTGGGTGTAATTAAATTTAGTTATATCTTAAAAGCGGTAATGGAAAAATTTTCCAAATTTGATACACATAGCTAGGTTATTAAAACACTTCTCATGATGAGAGAATTGGGCGTGGCACCTCCCGTACAAAGACATTAGATTAGAAATTTCTGTTTATCTATCAAAACTATTAAAATTGTCATAAACATACGCGTGTGTAGGAGCCGGAAATATTTGTCCGTTTAATTCGTCAATTGAAAAGTAAAGTCAAATGAAAGCATTAATTATTTTTTATTAAAATTTATCAAAATTTTGTATATTTTTAAACGACATTAAATAAATTTTATTATAGCAGGGTACAATCATTAGGGAAAGTTGTCATTATTTTCCCATGTAGTTTCAAACAACGAAGCGAATACATATATGAAAATTAAATTTGATGAACTAACTTTAGCCTAATTAAAAATAATAAAATTTGAAAGATTATTGAATTGAAAATATTTAGCAATTTTTAAATATTGCAAACTTAATTTTTTATATAAAACTTTATTTTATTCAATAAATTGTTAATTTTAAATTGATTTTTGGTTAAAATTTGGTATTACAAAATTATTAAATAACAAATTTTTCAAAAAATTAAATTAATTCTTGACGCTTGTTTTAATACTTTTCTTATTTTCTTTTGTTTGACAAAACAGAACACAACAGTTTTTACTATTTTTTACTAAACTTTACTGCATTTTACGAAATTGCGTTCGAGTACACAAAATGCAGGAAATGAGAACATACATTGAGAGCGAAAAGTGACAGTTCTTGTCTGAGTATTTACAAATTTTTACTGCAGAAATTTTTGCAGTAAAATTTAGTAAATCAAAAAAACATATGTTTCAAAAGGTAAACAAGCAAAAGTTACAAATAAAAAGCATACAAATTGTGAAAAAATTGTTAAATAAAGTCTGGACGATGTATTAGAAGTCACTTTGGCCTTTGATTGCGAGTTGAAACAAACATTTTCCAACACATCAACTTAGTGGCTTCAAATCGTAATCGCATTTTTTGTGAAATCTAATTTTCAGCACTTGAGAAGCAAGCACCGAAAATTACAAACGGAAAACACAAAATTAAATTTTATTTTTTAAATAAAAAATTTTTGTGTGTGAAAAAAAGAATATTGTTTTTCTGTGTTTAAAATTTAAACGAAAAAATAAAAAAAATTCTTTGAAAACAAAATTTATAGTTTCAAAAAGAAGCGAAAAATATTTCTTAAAACGTTTTTTTTCTAAGTACAGTGTAAATTCGATAATCCGGACTCCACTAATCCGGAATATTCGGTAATCCGGACAGAATTTTGCAGCTCATTGCGTATTCTATAATCCGGATTGATTGCAACTCTATAGTCCGGATTGAATAACACCCGTTCTTATTTATTTTTTTCATTTAAATCACAGCATGCGTATTCTATAATCCAGATTGATTACAACTCTATAGTCCGGATTGAATATTGATGCAAGATGCCTTCAGTGAAGAGAGCACACAAGACTTTATCTATTTTAGATAAAGTAAAAATTGTTGAAGAACTTAGTAAAGGTATGTGTGGAAGGGTGTTGGCTGACAAATACGAAGTTTTTAATATTGTTAATATATATGTACAGTAAAAATTCGGTAATCTGGATTATTCGCTACTCCGGATTGGGGTCTGCAATCAATTATCCGGATTGTCGAATTTTTACTGTATGTATTTTTAAAAAATTTAATATGTATGTATGAATTCTCAGAAACCTCTTCATAAATTTTATTTAAATTTGTTTTGAAGAATACAATTTTTATGACAATGCTTAAATATTTTTATTTTGTTTTCAAAAATTTTTTATTTTGAAGCAAATTGAATTTTTATTATACAAATAATTTTTAAGAGGACGTTTTATTTTAAAAACTTTATTTTATTTATTTTTTCGACGGCTTTTTTCAATACTATCCCTGCAGATAACAATACTAATCCGTACATGCATGTAAAGAGTAGTCCACAAAGGAGTAGAAGTACTCCAAAACTACTCCAAATATATGGGTAAAAGGTGGTCCATTTAACATTACGATGTCCTAGGCGGGGACCATATAACCCACCGAAGTAGTCTCTAAACTACTCCATGGAGTACTAAAGTGGGTTAGTTTTATGTAAAAGTACTCCATGTTACTACAGTATGGAGTACACTTAAGGGGTAGGTTAATCATTTTTCTTTTTCATTTTTTACTAATCGCCTTTGATGGTATGTACTGTAGTCTATTATTGTTATTATTTTTTACCATTTCCACAAATTTCACTATTAAATTAGCAACTAACAATGGAAACCATCAGGGCTACCAATGTGTAATACTGTAAACTATAGAAAAGTATACATCATGCAGTTGTTGGCAGCACTGCATGTTAATTTCTTATAACATGGTCCATACTACAGTACATTGGACCGTAGGGATTTTAGAATTATTTTCTGTAAAATGTAGAATTTTTTAAACTTGCACAATAAATTTTTTTTAAAAACAAAATAAAAAACATTTTCCGGTCCTTGGTGAGAAGGTAATTGTATGATGGGGTCTTAAAAGCCACCAAAAGAAAATCCTATATTCGTTGCAAGGGAAAAGTGCATCGTGTAAATTGGACTTTAATCTGTTTTTGACATTTTCTTTTTCTTTATACAAACACATTATTTGACGTTGGCAGCCCTATACGCCATTTCTATTAGTTCATCTTATAACAAAGAACGAAAGGCAAGTGGAGTTGTTTCGTGAAATCCAAAATTCCTCAATATTAAAATCTTCGAATTGGTCCATTAAATTTCTAAATTATAAATTGTATGAGGTGACCCGGATGAGGATGATGCTAATTTCTCTAAAATTTATACGTAAAGAAACAGTTAAACAAAGAAAAAAACTGTCCAGTGTTTGACCATTGAAAAAACATCGAGTGGGGAAAATAGAAAGGTCAAAAGAAACAAAGAGGAAAAAGATAAAGCAGTAGTTAAATAGATTTGAATAAAGGTATTTAATTCTACTATTTTATAAAAGTGCGAAATATTTTTTTAAAATTTTTTACCATAAGGGTCAAGGATTCTTTAAAATGGTTAAATTTTTGTATAATTTACTGTCACTGACTAGCACATATACTTTTTTTCCTTAGCAAATGTTTCTTCCATCTATTGCTGACATTTCGTAAATATTAAAACAAAAAGAATAAGAAAAAAGACGTCAATTGGAAATTTATTCGCAATAATAAAATAAGAAATAAAACCAGGGCTGCCAGATAAATTTATGAGAAAATCGTCAGTTTGCTGAAAAAAAATAAAAAAATCGTCTTTATCATTTCAAAAAATCGGACAACTTAAAATTTAAAACAAATTTTTCGAATTTCATAAAAAAAAAACATTCAAACAAAAACATAATTACTTCATACCCAGCTAGCATTTTCAAACGTGTAAGAACTACTGGGAGTCTCATAAAGATCGTCGATGCCAGCATTTTTTAATCGTAGAAGATTTCTCACACGGGAAAAACTGTACCACGAGTGAGATTCTTCCATAGCACAGCGAAAGACGCTTATTCAATCGTTGTGGGAATCGTTGAAGAGGTGGGTAAAGATAACATTGCATCACAAATTTCCACCAAAGTCGTGACCAAATGAATCTGACACCTAATCTTGATGTAAAATGGTCCGCTGGATCCGAATATAATTAAAAAGAGCAAAATCAAATTTATAATGAAGTTTGAAATTTTGTCCACTATAACTCTGCCATTTATTGACTCATCTTCACAAACGGCCCATGGTTATTTTAGAAATTTTATAGCCTTTCACGAAATAGAAAGAAAGACATAAACTTTTGAAGATATTTGCATTTCAGTCACATAATCTTTTTTTTAACACAAATAACGGTTATTTTGGAATATCTCAAAAACTGTTCTACTTTTGACAAGTCTGATTCAGCGGACAATTTTAGATAAACTGTCAAGTAGTGTAATCTAGCGAGACTTTCATGTCAAGAATCCTATGAGACTCATGTAGATATTCTCTTACAAGTCTTGAAATGCTTTCCATTTAATTGTTGAAAATCTGATTTAGGCTCATTCGATGATGGTTTTGACGAAAGATAAGCAAAGCGTAACATTGTTGTTCTTGTACTCTGAAAATAATCAAAGATTTTCTTAAGACTTGCATATTACAGCCGTACCTAAACAAAAGCTGTACGAGTTTTCTAGTTTTTGAATAGAGCGGCCTGAACACATTGCAATTGGAAACTCCGATTTTGACAGCTCGCTTAGTAGTGAAGTTTGCCGCTGTTGTTAATTAAAAATGGCAATTTAGCTATTTTTTGGTCAATCTAGCGTTTTTATCTCTATTTTTATTTATAATTTGTGGGTTTTATTAAACAAGAACGCTATCACTACTGTTCGTGATACAACGTTGACGCTCTCGCTTTGGTATGGCATATCAGTTCCGCCTTCCGCTCTAATTAAGATACGGCTGTTAAACATTCCAAGACGAAATTGTCAGAAAATTAGCAGTTTTTGGAGACTGAAAAAATCGTCACTTTTTAGACAAAAATCAGCAAATCGGCACTTGGCTATTTTCGGAACAAAAAATCGTCAAAATGACGATAAATCGTCAAATATGGCAGCCCTGAATAAAACGTATTTTGTGTCGAATAGGTAGGCTTGCCAGATTAAAAATTAAAAATTTCTTGTTTTAGAAAAGAATTCTTCACAATTAAAAACTTCCTAAAATAACCATTTATTAAAGTAACACAATTTTTAAAGCTAGTTAAAAGCAATAAATAAAAGAAAATGAATTTAATAAAAACATATTTGATATATACTTAATTTTGCGAGCTTATTGCAAATTTGTTGGTTTGTTTTATGTGAAATGGCATAAAGAAGAAAAATATTGTAAGTGTTGTAAAATTTCATAAGTTTGTACATAATCTGACTATCCATCAGATTCTAGGTGATAGTCTCTAAAAGTAATAGTTGAGACAAATTACCCAAAAAGATCATAGATAGGGCAAAGTTAAAAAGAATGCAGAAGGGTTAAATTTGAATACTTTCATTGTTATTATTATAACTAGGTATGTAAAGATCTTTTGTAAAGCCAACTATTCTAAATGGTAAGAGATTGTATACACCTGACGTCATTAAGAGAACTCCAAGGAACTTCATTTTGCTTTGATACTTATACTTACATACTTTCAGATTTCGTCTTTCTCACAATTTTGCGCTTTTACTTAGTAATTCAGTGTTATTAGGGAGGAACAATTTTCGCAGATGCTGCAGCCACCTATGTATGTCAGTGGGTTTCACATACTTCACTTAGTTTTTTTTTCTTTATTTTGTAAAATATTCCCTGGAATTTGGCGAATACGAATGTCATGAAATATGCAAGTATTAAGCGATAACAATACGAATATTCGTAACATGACTAACATATGCATTCATATTTTAAAAAATTAAAAAAAACTTAAATTTATATATCGTCATCTTAACCCTTTCGCGGACAGTGACGTGTATAGCCGTCATAACAAAGGTTTCTGGTGGGACATGACGTTCATACACGTCATAAACATTTTTGCTGCTAAAACGTTTAATATTGAAGCTTTTCAACAAAAGATCAGCAACTTTTTTTGATACATTGCTTTTGCATATAATCAATGTTTATAAACAAAGTTTAAGTCGTTTAATATGATATAAACGTTCACCTGTTCCTAAGTATAAAAAAAAACATATTATTGTTTCCAACAAACACATGACGGCTATACACGTCAAGTTTATATGGAAATTAGTTCAGTTGTAGAATACGCGTGTTTGTGGGAAGTCGCAAAAAAGTAACGGTCAAAATTTATTTTGTGTTTTTTATTAAAATCTAGGTAAGTTTAAGTTTTTTAATTAAATATTGGTACTTGTGAACTTATATTGTTGTTAAGTTGCAATTTTATAATAAATATATTTTAATACATAGATATTTTCCGTCAAATTCTATTTTTTTTCGAAATATCATACGAAAAAGAAAGAGCGAAATTAGAGAAGTTGTTTGGTGAAGATGATTCGAGCGACAGCTACTCCGAAATAGACTCAGATTCTTCAGAGCCATTTGCGGATGATGGAGAATATTCTGGGCGGGACCCAAACTATGTTCCAGACCTTCTAAGCTCAGAAACGTCATCAGTTTCTTTATTAGACGACACATATTCGAAAAATGATACCTTTGGTAATGAAGCAAGTTTGAATGAAACAGAAGCTAAAACGGAAGATGATTTAGATGATATGTGGTTATCAGATACGGAGAGTATTCCCGACTTTTGTTTTGATTCTGGTCAATCTGGAATTAAAATATCTGTACCAGAAAACCCATCCCCATATGATGTTTTTTCAACACTTTGGACACCTGAAATTACCAGGACTTTCGTAGAATGCACAAACCAATACGGAACGAACATACGAGCAACCAGAAAATGTCGCTATAAAGCCTTTGAAAGTACTGACCTGCAGGAAATCGAAAAATTTTTTGGTTTATGCCTTCTTCAAGGCCAAGTAAAGTTTCCTACAATTCGAAAGATGTTTACGAAGGATTCATTTACTATCATCCAATTTTTGCATCTACTCTATCTGGAAGAAGATATGAGCAAATTCTACGTTGCATAAACTACGAAAGATATCCAAATGAAAATGACAGGCTATCAAAAGTGTCTGAGTTAATAAATATATTAATCCAAAATTTCTCTAAAGCGTATTATCCAGGAGAATCCTTAAGCCTAGATGAGTGCCTGTTACTTTTTAAAGGACGTCTTTTTTGCCGTCAATATATGAAAGCAAAACGAGCCAAATATGGCATAAAATTTTATGAACTTTGTACACCAGATGGATATACTCTAAATTTAGAGTTGTACAAAGGAAAAAACGTCCAGGAGTGTGAAAAAAATAAGAAAACTCATTCTTTAGTAATGCGATTAATGAAGCCCTACTTAAATAAAGGCCACCATATATTTATGGATAATTTTTATAATAGTACCGACTTAAGTATGGATCTGCTTAAACACAAAACGCACTCTACAGGAACGTTGAGAGCAAATAGAAAAGGCAACCCTTCTATTGTAGTAAAAAAAAAGTTAAAAAAAGGAGATTACATATGGAAACGAAACAAAAAAATATATGTAAGTAAATGGAAGGACACAAGGGATGTTCTGTGCATAACAACAGCTTACAAACCGGCATTGAAAGAATGTTCGAATAGATTTAATAGGAAGAAGATAAAACCTATAGAAGTAGAAGCATATAATTCCAATATGGCAGGTGTTGATAAAAATGACCAAAAGATTAGTTATTATTCCTGTCCAAGAAAAACCGTACGATGGTACAAAAAAGTAATATTTCATCTTCTCGATGTATCTACATATAACTTGTATTACATATATAAAAAATATACAGGAAAATCAATGAGCTTTTTAGAATTAAGAGAAGAGCTGATATATTCTTTATTAGTACTCTGCAAATCAAAATCATCAAAAGAACAACTTCAGTCAAATCATATAAACACAAATCAACATTTTCAAGAGAAAATACCTCCTGTTCCAGGAAATAAAAAAAAACAAACTTCTTAAGATGCAAACAATGTTATAAAGAAAGCATTAGACGGGAAACTTCATACCGTTGTAAGACATGTGTCGATAAGCCTCCTCTCTGTCCTGGTCTATGCTTTGAAAAATGGCATACCAACATATAAAAAATACAATTTAAAAAATTAAAGTTAACGTATTCTAAAAATTTGTTTTTTAAGTTTTATTTCATTTACTACCAAAGACTGAATTTTATGAATTAACAGCCTGTTCATGGATTTCGAACGTCATCGTTCGCATAGAAAATTACATTTAAAACAAAAACAAAGTTCGAACATTGCTCGAAGTTTGTTTTTGTTTTAAATGTAATTTTCTATGCGAACGATGACGTTCGATATCGTTAAACAGGCAGTAAATATTTTTATTTTTTAACGAAATATGTTGTTTTATTTTTCTAAAATAGCTGTTAATTTAAAAATTTACATTGACGTGTATAAACGTCACAGCTGAACTTCAAAGCTTTTTATGTTTTATACGTGCCTAGACGTATATAGCCGTCTGACGGCAATCGACGTCATGGTCTCTAACGTCATCGCTGAGGTACAAACAGCATCATGACGGAAATAAACGTCAAAAATCTTATGTCCTTTTTATCCTTCAAATAGATTTTATTTTTAATTTTGAGCAGTTTGGTGTTTTCGGAATTTTGCTATCTAGAAAAATGACGTAGATACAGCAAAATGCCCACGGGAAACCCTTCGTTAAAAGGGGTGTCCGCGAAAGGGTTAAAGACCAAATAACCTATCTGCAAAAATTTCAAAATTGAGTTTTTTATGGATTTTTATTCCCTATATCATAACGCATATGTGTGCAAAATTTTGAACATGTAATATTACAAATGACAACAAAGTTTTTGTACCTAGAGGACCGTTACGCACAAAAAAAGAGAAAAATAAATCATCAAAAATCACGATAAAAGTTTAATTTTGTTGCATAGTGTAATTTAAACAAACATTAAGTACTTGTTTTTGCTTTAACCAGTAAAAGAAACTACTACTATAATTATTTAATGTACATATATAATTTTAATGTGTATAAAGACATTTTTATTTATTCATAATAATTAGTACTGCAGATAGGTTATTTGGTTTCAGATTTTTACAATTCCAAAAAACCTAAGTGTCATAACATGAGCTGTGATTAGAAAAACAAAATTTTCTCAACCGATATATATTACTGGTTTCATTTTAATCAAAATGTGTAATTTTCTTTTCAATATCGTTAATAGTTCCAATTTTATAACGTTTTTTCCCTCTCCTGTAAACTTTTGAAAACTGCAGATAGGTTATTTCGTCTTTTAGGTGACGATATGTAATTATGTAGTTAACAAAACATAAAAATAAATGTATAATGCTAGAAACACAACTGGGACGAACGACGAATTATTCGCAACGAATATTCGTCACCAGAAATAAAACACATTGGTGTAATTGAAAGTACACACAATCATTGCGTAGACCGAAATTCGTCGTGCGTAACGAACTCTGCGATAGGTTTATTTCTATTTCTTACGCAGACGAACGACGAATAAATTAGGAAAGGGACAGCGCAGCATGATAGCAAAGTTCAAGATTTATTAAAAATCGTGAAATATTATGAATTACAATTCGCTTCTATTGCGAACTTGGTTAAAATTCGCGAAAAAATTGCGAAATTTTAAACAAACACTTAAATTTATTAGAAATCGCTAAATGAGTGAAAAAACGAAAGAAAATGTCGGAAAATAACAAAAAAAAAAAAAAAAATATGCAAAAATTGCTAAAATTCGCAAAAAAATTTTATATTTCAAAAAGGCCATAAAATTGATAAAAAGTTCCTTAAACTATAAGGAATGGCAAAAATTCGGTAAAAATTGCAAAATTAGCGGAAATTCGCAAAAATTTGCTAACAGCGGCATGATATCAAAGTCTTCTATTTATTATAAATCGTAAAAGCTGTAAAGAATCACAAAGACAAATTGCTTCTTTTTCGAATTTGGCTAAAATTCGCGAAAAATTGCAAACTTTTAAATAAACACTAAGGGTATTCATTTAAATTTTTTTTTGGTTGGAAAAGTGTAAAAAAGAAAAATTACACTCTTATTGACGTGAACGGGTTTTTTTTTTTTTTTTTACAAACTGTCAAAAAAAATCTGTCAAATAATTCGTGGAAGTAATTGATATTTTTCAAGATGCCGAACAAAAGTGTTAAAAGTAAATAAATTGATTATTAAATTTAAAACGAAGTGATTGGTGTTATTTTCATCATAATTTTCGACTACAAAAAGTTACTCAAAATGGCGATTGTCTGCCAAAAAGTCGAGTATTTTATTAACTTCAGCTTCTGTCAATTTTTTTTGACCCCATTTCTTTTTTTTAATTCTTTTTTCATTGAACACATATTTAATATGATTTTTTTCTTTTTGAAAGATTAAATGAAAAAGAAATGTTGTAACTATAAAAAATAATTTTTAAAATCAGAGTTGTACAATTCAAGAGTTTATAAAAAGAGATGCAATTTTTCGTACTTTGTATTAAAAATTAGCAATTTTTTATGAATGGTAACATCATTTCGTTTGACGTTTAAAGCGGAAAATTACATCTTTTTATCCTGACTTTTTTACACTTGGTTATCTATATATATAAAATTGTAACGTTACTGACTGACTCACTGACTCACTGATTCATCATCGCACAGCCTAAACGCCTGAAGCTAGACACTTGAAATTTGGACCAGAGATTGGTCACTCCCCAAATCGATCCACTAAGACGGGATTTTTGGAAATTCGAATGTTTAGGGGGTAAAAAAGGGTAAAAACGGGAAAATTCGGTAACCTTATATCTCCAAAACTAAAAGAGATACAAAAAAAATTTAATACCTATCGTAGTTCTTTAGAAAAATAAGCGGACAGGTGTCTGGTACTTTTTTGAAATTCGGCCCTATTTGGGAGTAAACGTGTAAAATCTGAATTTTAGTACTTTTTTGACACCCCATCTATCTTTTGAACCAATAAACATAGAAACAAAGTCAATACCGCATTCGAAACTTATCAAAAAAATACGAATATAAATTTGGTACTTTTTCGAAATTCGATCATTTAAGGGGTAAAAATCGTAATTATTTTTGGTACTTTTTTTAAAAAACATTTTTCTCCATTTTTTGAAATATTCGTACTAAATTATGGGCTGCCACTATAATACGTGAAATTTTTTATACTTTAATGGGGTGAAAAATAGTACCAAAATGGGGGAATACAGGAAATTTGATATTTTACTTAACTTTTTGGTATTTTTTAAATTATCGTTATGTTGGACCTAAAAACATAAGATTCAACATGCAATGTCGTGAGTGGATAAGAATCTATGACGGAACTTTTTGGTACTTTTTTGTTCTTTAACTGGTACTTTTTGAATTTCCTTTAGTATTGGACCTAGAAACATAAAATTCAATATGCAATGTCCTGGATGGATGAGAATCTATAAGAATGAACTTTTTGGTACTTTTTTATTCTTTGATTGGTACTTTTTGAATTTCAGTTGGTATTGGACCTAGAAAGATAAAATTAAAAATGCAAGGTCCTGAGTAGATAAGAATCCATAAGAGGGAAGTTGTTGGTACTTTTTTGTTCATTTACTGGTACTTTTTGAATTTCCGTCAGTATTGGACCTAGAAACATAAAATTAAACATGCACTATCCTGTGTAAATGAGAATCTTTTAGTGGGATCTTATTGGTACTTTTTATTCGTTAGCTGATACTTTTTGAATTTCCGTTAGTATTGGGCCTAGAAACATAAAATTAAACATGGAACCTCTTGAGTGAATGACAATCTGTAAGAGAGATGTTTTTGGTACTTTTTCGTTTTTTAAATGGTACTTTTTTTAAATTTTCGCTAATGTTGGTCTAATGAACATAAAATTAAACCTGCATGGTCCTGAGTGAATGAGAATCTCTAAAAGCGCTTATTGGTACTTCTTAGTTATTAAACTGGTACTTTTTGAATATCCGTTATTATTGGACTGAGAAACATAAAATTAAATATACAATGCCCTAAGTGGATAAGAATCTATAAGAGGGAAGTTTTTGGTACTTCTTTGTTCTTTAACTGTTACTTTTTGAATTTCCGTTTGTATTGGACCTAGAAACATAAAATTAAACATACAAGGTCCTGAGTGTAAGAGGGCTTTTTGGTACTATTTTGTTCTTTAACTGGTACCTTCTATATTTCCGTATTTATTGGATCTAGCAACATAAAATTAAACATGCAAGTTCCTGAGTGAATGAAAATCTGTAAAAGGGATTTTTTGCTACTTTTTCGTTCTCTAACTTTTATTTTTTTTAAATAAACTGGTACTTTTTTTAAGTTAATATTTATTTTTGTGCATTAAATAAAAAAGCAAATTGGTGTCTGGTACTTTTACGAAATTTGGTCGTTTTAGGTAGTAAATCTAAAAAACATCAAAAATTCGCTAACCTTATATCTCCTAAACAAAAAGAGATACAAAAAATTGAATACTAATTATTGTTCATTAAAAAATAAACGGACAGGTGTCTGGTACTTTTTTGAAGTACGGCCTTTTTGGGATGTAAAAGGGTAAATAAATATTGTATCACATTTTCAGCTTATCTAAAAAATACAAAACAGATTTGGACCTTTTTTGAAATTCAAACGTTTAAGGTGTGAAAATCGTTCCTAATTTTGTTACTTTTTTCACAACATTTTTCTCCATCTCTATATAATATAAATTTGTAAAGTAACTGACTGATTCATCATCGCACATCCTTAACTCCTGAAGCTAAAAAGCTGACTTTTGGACCAGAGGTTTGCCTCTCGCCAAATCGATCCCGCTAACCTCAAAAATTAAAGAGATCCAAAAAATTTAACACTAATTGTTGTTCATTAAAAAAAATAAGGGAACAGGTGCCTGGTACTTTTTTGAAATTTGGTCCTTTTGGGGAGTAAACGCGTACGACCTGTACATATCTTGGAACCTTTTTGTCATTCCATCTATCTTTGAAACCAAAACATTTTCTTCATTTTATGACACAAATGTAATAAATTATTGGATCCCATAACAACACTGAAATTTTTGATACATGAATGGGGAGAAAAAGTATCAAAAAGGATAATACCGGAAAATAACTTTCTTTCTATGCTTTTGTGTCGTGTGGTACTTTTTGAAATTTCTATAATATTGAACTTAGAAACACAATATTATAGGTACAAAGTTCTGTGTGCATATCAACCTATGAGAAAAAAAAAATGTTGGAATTTTTTCGCTAACACCTAGATACATATACTTTGGCATATAAATATGTTCATCAAAGGAAAGGCCCGACTACAAAGTAGTGAGTTAAATGCTAGAATTTAAGCAAGTTTAAACCTAGAAAAATAAACTTTGGCATAAAAATATCTCCACGAAGAAAAAGGAGACGCTAACGAAGTTGCGGGTTAAATGCTAGTAGTCTGATAAAAATGTAACTTTTGGTGGAATTTTTTTTCTTATGGTTGTTGTAACAAAAATTACATTTTTCCACTTTTCCATTTTTCCAACAAATAAAATAACTGAAATGAATACCCTTACTAAAATTTATTTGAAATCGCAAAATGGGTGAAAAAAACAAAATGTCGGAAAATGGCAAAAAAAAAATTTGCAAAAATGGCGAAAAATCGCGAAAATTTTTAATATTTCAAACCAGCCATAAAATTGATTAAAAGTCCCTAAAACTATAAGGAATGGCTAAAATTCGGTAAAAATTGCTAAATTAGCGGAGAGTCGCAAAAATTTGCTAACAGCGGCATGATACTAAAGTCTACTACAATTTATTATAAATCGTGAAAGCTGTAAAGAATTAAAAAACTTACAGGAACAAATCGCGAACATGGCTGAAATTCGCGAAAAATTGCAAAATTTTAAACAAACCCAAAAACTAATTTGAATGTTAAATTTTAATTTTTTTTTTTTTTTTTAATTTAATTTATTAATCTGGGAATTTATTTCTCATGGTGAGTTACATTTATTATTAGAAAATATTCCTGTGAAATATTGAAGGAATGAGTCTATTAAAGTATAAAAGCTTTTGAGGATTGTATTTGACATAGAATACACATTCGAATAATATGAAAAATTTAAATAATAAATGTAACTCACCATGAGAAATAAATTCCCAGATTCTATTTGTTAAAATAATTAAGTTAAATACATAAAATTTACAATAGGCACTATCCAGTAATAAGATACAAAGAATGCTGACGAAGGCCGTAGCGGGCCAGAAAATGCATTACATTCTGCTGGTATCTAATAGTTGTATAAATTTTCTTTACAATTTACTTCATTGCTAACCAAAGGATAGCTAAGGTAAGCTTCGTAACAGAAATATACAAACAAAAATTCTGATAGTGCATAGAAAATATTCCTGTGAAATATTGAAGGAATGAGTCTATTAAAGTATAAAAGCTTTTGAGGATTGTATTTGACATAGAATACACATTCGAATAATATGAAAAATTTAAATAATAAATGTAACTCACCATGAGAAATAAATTCCCAGATTCTATTTGTTAAAATAATTAAGTTAAATACATAAAATTTACAATAGGCACTATCCAGTAATAAGATACAAAGAATGCTGACGAAGGCCGTAGCGGGCCAGAAAATGCATTACATTCTGCTGGTATCTAATAGTTGTATAAATTTTCTTTACAATTTACTTCATTGCTAACCAAAGGATAGCTAAGGTAAGCTTCGTAACAGAAATATACAAACAAAAATTCTGATAGTGCATAGAAAATATTCCTGTGAAATATTGAAGGAATGAGTCTATTAAAGTATAAAAGCTTTTGAGGATTGTATTTGACATAGAATACACATTCGAATAATATGAAAAATTTAAATAATAAATGTAACTCACCATGAGAAATAAATTCCCAGATTCTATTTGTTAAAATAATTAAGTTAAATACATAAAATTTACAATAGGCACTATCCAGTAATAAGATACAAAGAATGCTGACGAAGGCCGTAGCGGGCCAGAAAATGCATTACATTCTGCTGGTATCTAATAGTTGTATAAATTTTCTTTACAATTTACTTCATTGCTAACCAAAGGATAGCTAAGGTAAGCTTCGTAACAGAAATATACAAACAAAAATTCTGATAGTGCATAGAAAATATTCCTGTGAAATATTGAAGGAATGAGTCTATTAAAGTATAAAAGCTTTTGAGGATTGTATTTGACATAGAATACACATTCGAATAATATGAAAAATTTAAATTAATTTATTAATTTAAAATTTTAATGCAGACTTTTGTTTAAAAATTTTATGTAATTTAATCAATATTTGTTTGTAAAACATGAGATTATAATTACAAAATACTATTATAAATGGTAGCAAATCTGGTGATTGCTACTCTTTAATGCATTTGTGCATTGGTCTTTCGGATCTTTTTATTTTTTTTCTATACGCAAATCATCACCATTAATTTTATTTAAATTTTCCAATTTAAAAAAAATTTTTTTTTTGCATTTTATTTCTGTCAATCAGCGCCATCTTTAATTTTTATAGCCACTATTGCTTAATTTTCAACAAATGTTTGCGTAAGTGATAGAGAGTACTTAGTTGGTAATAAAATTCGCATTGTAATAGAGAGTAGCCTCCAGAGCTTAAATATCAATGCCTCGGAGGCATTAAAAGCTATAACACTATGTCGAAATAGTGCAGTATACCTTTGATATTCTTTAAACTGATTTCTAGTTCAAATGCATTTTTTTTTTTATAAATATAGCATATCATTAGCTAAAATGCAAAAAGGCGTAACTAACAAAAAATTCATAATTGAGTTTTTGATTGATTATTATGAATGCTACATGTCTTGACAAAATTTTATACTTCAAAAATCACGCTCTTATTAACAAAAAACAAAAGGACGTAACAATAGTTTTATATAAAAGTGTTTTTTTTTTTAATATATGCAAAACAACGTAATTACACTTTTTTTAATATAATGTAATGGGTTTCTTTGAAAATTGTTTAAAGAATTTCATGGACGACTTATCAATGCATGTTTTTCTGACATCTTTATAGTGTTCATTTTACAAAGTTTTTTGCTTCTCCTGTATAATTATATATATCGTCGGCTTAATATGCAAATCTGCTAACTCCGTTTCAACACATTTTACAGGAGAGACAAAAAACTTTTTATTTTTCCTATTTTCTGCTTGAGAAGAAAACCAAAAATATAGTTAGTTGGTCTTACACACTTCAAGACTCAAATTGAAGAAAAACTACCACACGGCATCAAAATCTAAATTAATTTAAAAAATGGATTTAGCAGGTTTGCATATTAAACCGACGATATGCTAGTTATGCCTTTTTGTATTTTAGCTAACGATATAGTGCTAATTTAAAAAAAATCATTTTATAAATCAAAATTGTCTCCATATAAAACAAAAATAAAAACATTTTAAGGCAACTTGTGTAAATGTACCTTGTTATTAATGTACATATGTTTTACAAACAAATTAAAGTTTTTTATTATTAGTGGACTCGAATAAGAGCCATATCAACTTATTTTTTAGTTTCTGGATAAAGCTACGTTCACAATAGAAAAAAAACAATTTCGTTTTTTCTTCTATCTTTTTTCTTCCCAAAGAAGTTCATATATTTTCCTTTCATTATTAGAACAAAAATGTAACTAAAAATTTTTTAAAAATGTAACTAAAGTTGAGTCAACTAGAACTTCAGCAACAATTTGTATGAAATTATTTCTTACGTTTAAAATAATTTTATTTAGTTTTGAATAAAAATTTTAACAAAATGTTTATAAAAATAAATGCATAATATTGTTGTGGCTAAAATTTGCGAACGGATTCCTGATGCAAAATGTGTGTGGTTGCAAAAGAAATTGTTGCTCTATTATGAACACGAAATGAAAATGTTTTTTTTGATTGTGAACGTAGCTTTATACTTACATATTTTAATTTTAAATTTTTTGGTTGACAAATACCGTTTATTTGTAATTTTTGCTGGATATATCGCACTTGTTCATCAACAGTGTATTAACTTAAACTTTTTTTTCACTTTTACCGCTGTAATCGGTAAAAAATTACAAAGTTACAGAAGATTAATTGAAATAACCCACAAAGAAAAACACAACAAATCAATATACAAAGTAAAATTTTTAGTAACAATAAATATTAAAAATAACTTAAAACTATTGAATTGCTATGTGGGTTAATTCACTAAAATTACTGTCGCTCTGTGATTTTTGCACCAATCAATGTCTTGTTGGGCGCAGATTAAAATATTTAAATGCTTGGTTTAAAAAATATAACTTGAAAAGAGCAGAATTGCAAAAAATCATTAAATATTATTGTGTTTATTTTATCGAACTGATTAATAATTTTTTTTTTATAATGTATAAAAATTTAAAACAAACGAGAATTTTTGTAAATAAAATTTGATAAAATAAAAAAAATCCAGGGATTCATAAAAAAAAATCCTGAAAAATACCGGTATTTCGGGATTCGAGATCCCTTCTTTGCATCCCTAGTGTTGAATAAAAAAAAAATTACCGCTTTGAAGAAAATTTTTATAAAAAACGAAATTTTGTTTATTTTAATAACACTGCGCTAGCTGAAAAAATAGACAAGCCGGGCGGGCACATGTCGTTTTTACATAATTTTTTATGTTAGCTCTTGTTTCCAAAAATATATATATATATGTAAATATGTTTCTAAAACGACTGCGCATATTAGAAAAAAGTTTTACCTTTCTTCAAAAGAAAATTTTATTGCGGAATTTCGGGTTTTTTAGTTTTTTTCAATAAGCTAAAGCGTTTTTTAGTTACGCGAACATATGTTGTGCAACCTCCTCAATTTTCGAAATAACGGTATACCTCGAAAACCAGAGCTAACCTTAAAAAATCGGATAGCACCACTGGATTCAGCGTACCCGAATTAGGTTAAAACGACATGTGCCTAGCTTGTCTAAAAAAGTATCATTTTCTATCGCAATGTAATTGTTGTATGATGCCTTTAATAATCTATCATATATGTATATAAGATATGTATTAATATATATCGCTCATTTGATGCAACAACGTCGTAAGTAAAAAATCGCAAATTTTGACTTAATATCACTAATGCGTAGTAAATCATTCTTATGATGATATTGATCATATTTCTTATGAGGATATAGTAAACTCAACACTTGCGGAAAGAATACAATTTTCGTTTTCCATTATGATGTGGTTAAATGTAAATGTTAGTCGTTTTATGTAAACTAATATTTTTGAGTTATGACGATGTTGTAACAAATAAGCGATATGGGCAATTCTATTCTGACGGGTGCAACATTTAGACGCTTTAAACGTCTTTTACTAATAGAAAGAAACACATTTGCAATTAAGTTATTTCTAGAAGGGGTAACATTTTTTTATATAATATTGTTATCTATTATAAGAATTTATATGAAACGATCAAATAGCCACGAGTGCATGACGGGTGCAACCAAATTGGCCAACTTTCATAAGATCATACCGCAAAAACACGAAACTGTTAATTTTTAAACTTTTATTGTATTATTCTTTTTTATTGTGAAAGATGAGATATCAGACGATAATTATCAAATCAAACATCGTAGAGAAATATAATCCAATAATAAGAAATTTGCTCTTTAAGCCATGACGGGTGCAACATGCAATGAATTTTCTGTTCGCTCCAAATCTATGAATCTTAATGCTTCGAAGTGCACAAGAAATTTATATTTAAGCTTACGTGTAAAAAAATTATATTATTATAAAGTATAGATATTTTACTTTAAATTGGCATCAAAAAAGTATCAAATAGTGTGATTTGAAAATTGATGTTAAAGTTGTCTAGAATAGAATCGCCCATATGTAGTTTAAAACTTATTTTACTTTAAATAATTTCTCAAAAGTAATATTCAGATATTTCTCTTTATTTTTCTCAATTACAGATAAACCTAACCATTAATTAAAACATATACCCACTGCCATTACTTTAATAATTAGCGTACGTTATTAGGCTAAAATAATACAACTTAATTTTCGCTATCATTAAATTATAAAATAAATAAACAACAAGAAACTAAATTATATATAAATTACAAAATTTTTAAATATATTTTTGTAAACGTGAAAGTCAAACGTAAAAATTGTAAAAACATGTCCAACCATTATCACAATCACAATTCCTATAACTCGGGTGGCAGCAGTAGCGGGTCTAACCAAGTCTATACTAATGGCGATGGTAAAAATGATTATAATCACCATCAAGGAGTCGTTAGGTTAACAAATGGTTATTCCATAAAACCGACAGATAATGTTGCCGTACCGGATATGTGTTTATTTTGTTTCGAAGTTTTAGATTGTGAGCTCAACAACATGGAGGGACCAGGTACTCCACCATTCACCAATGATGCTTAGTAAGTATTTTATTTGTATTTTATTTTTATTTAAAAAAAAAATATTTGGTTATCTTTGAAAAAAATAAAGCCCCTTATTTGTTACCTGGAAGACAGGACGTGATAAACGTCTACGCGGTTGTATTGGAACCTTTAGTGCTATGCATCTTCATTCAGGATTGCGCGAATATGCTCTAACTAGCGCATTAAAAGATTCACGATTTGCTCCGATCTCTCGTGAGGAACTACCAAAGCTGACAGTTTCCGTATCGATTTTGCAAAACTTTGAAGAGACCAATGGACATCTAGATTGGACTTTAGGTGTACATGGTATACGTATAGAATTTATTAATGAAAGAGGTTGTAAAAGGACTGCCACTTATCTACCACAAGTAGCTACCGAACAAGGTATTGTGTTTATATGTATTTTGAACTAATATCTAGATCAGTTAATAACAACCATACATTTAACATGAAAAATTCCTAATCTAAAAGATAAACGATATTCATAGCATTTTTAATTTCTTATGTACTAATTTTTGCAATTTTTTTTAGAATTTATGAACTTAATTGTAATAGTCTAATACTTTTGTTGAAAAAATTTTTTGTGGCTAATTTTTACATTTTTGCAAAATATTTGAGTTACATATGTTTTTATAAGGGAAATTGGTTAAGTGTAATTTACAAATAATTTGGAGTTTAAGTAGAGGCCCCAATAGAGAACTACTCTTAGGATTATATGTTCTGTATTTAAGCGGTCATTATACGAATTGAGCGCTTTTGGAACCTCTCCATACGAACAATCTATTTCGTATAAAACTTCTTAGATTCTTGTATTTTTTAAAGACTACATATTTGGTTTTTTATATTTTAGTTTAAGTGTTCAAATAGCAGACTTTTTTATACGCTCTTTTTCTTGATGGGTAATTTTTATAATATTAAATAAAACAATCAAACCTACTGATTCTAATTGGAGTTCATTTCCATTTGATCTTTTTTTATAACCTGTTTTGGCTTGGGGGGCCAAATTATTATTATGTATTAATCTTCTTTAATAATTCTTGAGCTTAAGGTCAATTTTATTTTAAATATTTCTTTTATTATTTGTATCGATATTTCGATTTCCTTTGGAAATCTTCTTCAGGATATATTTTAATAAAAATTAACAAAAATTATGTTTGACAATTAATAAAAATTAATTTTAATTTTTAATCGTATCGATATTTCGATTTCCTTTGGAAATCTTCTTCAGGATATATTTTAATAAAAATTAACAAAAATTATGTTTGACAATTAATAAAAATTAATTTTAATTTTTAATTTTTATTAATTGTCAAACATAATTTTTGTTAATTTTTATTAAAATATATCCTGAAGAAGATTTCCAAAGGAAATCGAAATATCGATACAAATAATAAAAGAAATATTTAAAATAAAAGTGACCTTAAGCTCAAGAATTATTAAAGAAGAAAAATATTTAAAAAAGGTCGAAGAAATTAGAATAAAATTATTATGTATTAAAAATTATATTTTTTTTTTATTAAGGAAAACATATACATACATATGTATCTTTGTTATATCCCAATTAAAAATGGAGCTTCCACCGAAGCAGGTTTGTTAGGTGGCATTCATTTTATATGGCGATTTCAGCTTAAAGCAATACAGTTTTGACACAAACAGCGCTTTATTTAGCGCATATAAACATTGGTGAATGTGACGATCGGCTTAACATTCTGAAATTTTTGTTGTTATTGTTATTCTTAACCACGCTTTCTTACAAACCTGTGGGGTAATTCTGTAACTTTTTAACGACAAAAATTTGTCGTTAAGTAGAAAATTTTGACTTAAAAATACTTAAAATTTACTACTTAACGACAAATTTTTGTCGTTAAAAAGTTACAGAATTACCCCACTGCTTCGTAGTAAGGGAATGTCATGGCTCTTCAAATGCTATATTTTTTTTAATTTGTTAAGAATTCGTTCGGATGTCGTTATGTAGAACAATAAAATATAATGTATGCCTACAGAACCACTACAATTGTTTTGTTTTATAACGAAGAACAAAACACTATAGCCCTTATTGTTTTAAACGCAACGCAACGCTAAAAATTACATTGAAAGCACAAACAATATCAAAAATATTTCATAATGTTGTTGCTTTCTACAGAAATTCGTTGACTAGTTAGTTATTTTGGGACAATATGAAGGCATTATAACTAGAGATTTACTAGTACATTTTGATAGTTCTGGTCTACATATTTCAATATTTTTACTAAATTTTTGCGCTTATGATATAAGTAGATAGGACAATTGAGTTGTCCACTTGCAAACACATCTAAGTTATTAAAAACAGAATTCTGATAAATTGATTAAAACGTTTTTTTTTAATTAAAATGCCAAGCCATATAGACAGTTTTGCCCGAGTAATGAATAACCAGAAATTGCACGGAGTTTTGCACAAGATTGATAATGGCTAAGGGAGGCATTTAAGGATCAAATTATATGGCGGCGCTTACAGAATTTCTAGTTTTTTTAACTTAGAGGTGTTAGCAAGTGGACTACTAAATTAATAAATTCCAAATACCTGCGTATATTTAGTAAAAAAAAAATGTTAAATTTATAAACAGAACCTATAATTATTTCATTAAAAAATCCGAACTCTTACTATAAACTGTTGCATACTTTTCATTAATTCTAGCTTTACAGCTATCAACAAATTTCTTATTTTTCTCAAAGGCATAAAAAAGTGTTGGCGCCTTGTTGACAGTTTCAACAAAAAGTCACCAAATCAAAAAATGTGGCGACTTGGAGACACTTGATCTCTGGATTCCTGCTGGGTATATACTAAAATTAAAATTTATTAAAATAATTCTACGTTTTTATAGGATATTTTTAAAATTTTTGCATAAAACAAAATGGAAAAATGAGCTACCAATTTGCAAAAGTGTATAAAAAATTTTTTTCAACAAAAATTTCAAAATTTCCTTTAATGTCTAAATTAATATAATTATGTTGGAAGCTTTGTATAATAAATTAATTATACCATGATTGGAAGTACAAATAGTAAATTGTAATTTTAAATATTTTTTTTTTAATTAATGTATGTAACTGTTAGAGCCATGTTCTTGAAATTGAAAAAGAACGGATTTATAATCGAACCAGATTTTTAGGATTAATAAAGTTCTAGTAAAGATAATTTAAAAGCGTTCAAAAAGTTTTTTCGATTTTAATCTTACTTCGATTTCTAGAACATGGGCAATAGTTTTTACTTTTTTTTTAATTAAAAAATTCGCAATGCATAATATCTCTTTCATATGTTTTACTTTTTTTTTTTGTTAAACCTTATAATTTATAGGTTGGGATCAGATACAAACGATAGATTCTCTTTTACGAAAAGGTGGATACCGTGCTGTCATTACACCAGAGACACGTAAGGCTATTAAATTAACGCGCTACCGTTCTCAGGAAATTCAGATGAATTATAAAGAATATCGCGAAGTTTTGGAACGTCGCGGACAATACTGTAAAGTGCAATGCTAACAAATAGCGTTTAATCATTTTAAACAACTAGAAAACAAGCGTCAAGAGAAATCGTTTCAATTTAGATTAAATTTTTAACAAATTCTCTTGTTTTAAATTAAAATAAAAATTAAAACAAAAAAGTACACATCAAAATAATAAAAAACAACAATTAATTTTAGACATAATCTATATACATAATTATATATAAAAATATCACAAGAAACATAGATAAACATTTGTTTGTGTTTTCCAAATTTCAACTAAACAAAAAATGATTATTTATCTTCTTACTATTTAAACTGCAAGTAAAAAAATAAAACAAATTATTAAGAATGTTATTCACAGATAACTTTTATTTAAAATTAAAAACTAATTAACTCAGTTTAATTCTTTAGTTGCATATTTACAAAAGTAATAAGTTTTATTTTTAAAGTACATATTCAATATTTGTGTAACTATTTAAAAAAAAAAAGAGAGTGTGTAGTTATTAAATAATTTAATGATTCTGATAAAATTTGGTTTTGATGAAATAAATGAAAATTTAGAAATTAAATAAATGTACTAGTGTTTGCCTTATGGTCAAAATTCGACCATAAATTTTTATGTAAATATGATAAAAACATAGTACATAAATCTTTTTTTCATCTTGCGGTTCATACGTTATCATGCACGTGAGTTTTTTTAATTTTGTAAGTTCAATATAAAAAATATCAGAAAATAACAATTGAAAAACCAAAAAGTATTAAAAATATAGATTCTCATCCACTCAGAACATTGCATATTCAATTTTATGTTTGTATGTTTAATTTTATCTTTATAGGTAAATATTAATAAAAATTCAAAAGGTACCAGATTAAAACCAAAAAGTACCAATATTTTTCATCGTATAGGTTCTCATTCTCTAAGGACCTTGCCCCTATAATATTATGTTTCTAAGTTCAATATTATAGAAAATTATCACATGCAGCACAGAAAAGTAAAATAAATTTAATTTCCGGTATTTCCCCTTTTTGATAATTTTTTTATCCCTATTGAACTTCGGTTGATAAACAAAGGAAGAAAGCGTTCTTAACTGGTTTGCCGTCAGTGGTGGGATGGCTGTACACTTCGGTGGTCAGACCTATTCTTACGTATGGATGCTGTGTTTGGTGGGAATCATTGAGATTGGCAAGTCGTAGGAAACTTCTTTCTAAGGCTCAGAGGTGTGCTTCAATTGGCATGACAGGTGCCATGAGAAGTACTCCTCAGGCTGCCCTGGATGTCATTCTACATCTTCTGCCTATTGAGCAGTATGTGATGGGAATGGCGGCCAGGAGCATCCTTAGACTGAGGGAGTTAGGACTTACGAGGAATGACACTCAGGGTCACTCACGGATCCTGGGTGAGATTGAGGCTGGTGGCTATTGCCTGGGACCGCCGGGATCCACTGATTATGTTGGCACCAGTTTGGATTTTGGTCGGTTGCCAGAGGTAATAATGCCCTCTAGGGAGAGCTGGTCGGGCAGGAGCAGATTATTTGGTGGATTTGCTATTTTCACTGATGGCTCAAAGATGAGGGGCACGGGTGCAGGGGTCTACATTGAGGATCTGAACATAACTGATGAGGGACAACATTGATAGGGGCTCGGAGGTCACTATATACGTGGACAGCCAGGCGGCTCTTATGGCCGTAAGGGGCTGTTATGTGAACTCCAAGCTGGTTGATGAGTGTAGGAGGGCTCTGAGGGGAGCCTTAGGGGAGTATCTGCTAAGGTTATGCTGGGTGCCGGGTCATTGCGATATAGGCGGCAACGAGATTGCTGATGAGTTGGCAAGACAGGGCTCAGAGTTGGAGGATCCTGACTGTGTGGAGGCGGTTAGGCCTCCATTGGGCTTCTATTTTAGTAGAATTAGGGAATGGATAATGAGCGTGACCAATCGGGCCTGGGGGAGCCGAACGGACTGTCGGGTATCGCGGACACTGTGGCCGGTGCTTAGGAAGTCCGATTCGGTGTCGCTGTTGGGCAGGAGCAGGGTCTGCGTTAGGACCATGATAGGAATTATCACGGGCCACTGTATGATAGGCAGGATGGCGGTGAGGATGGGATCCGACTTGTCGGATATATGCAGGTTGTGCGAGGACCCTGAGGAGTTGGAGTCAGTTGAGCACCTTCTGTGCCACTGTCCCAGGCTGCAGGGTAGCAGGTTGAGGTGGCTGGGCAGTAGATTCCTGGGCGAATTAGGGGATGTCTCGGGTTGCGGACTCGAGAATCTGATAGGATTCGTAATGGGGATGGCCTGGCTGCGCGAGGGGAGACTGGGTGCTAACCGCTCGTAGGGCGGATTTGGTTTAAGGATTTCTCTCGGGGTTGGTCCTTTACCTTCTTTTCCTTCCTTTCTTTTCTACCCATCTTTCGGATCTGTCTTATGCTTCTGCTGCTTATTTCACCTACTTATGCCTTCTTGGCTATCTCTAATTAAGGCGTCACAATGGACCATATTGGTCTCTGGGTGAAGGTGTGAAGGAAACTTCACACCGGCCTTTCTACCTACCTAACTGGTTTGCATGTGCGGGTTTAAATATAAAATTTATAAGTTGAAATATTCGAAAACCGGTTTCTGAAAAATGTCGAATAATCGACCACCATATTTTTTTTATTATTTGATAATTGGAAGAAACAAATTTTTTATTTTTATGTTCTGCATATGTTGTAGTAGCAAATTTGAACGCTTATAATATGTATTATACTTTGTTTATAGCTCTGAAAATATTGAACAGATTTTAACATAATATATATTATATGTATTGTGCACTCCTGTAAGTCAATACCGTTCAAATAGTGTATTTTTGTTCAAATAGACATACAGAGAACGAAATTGTTCTGTCAATAAAATGAAGGCCCTCAAAAGACATTATGTCAGCTGGTTGGTCAAATGGTTTGGCGCATATGCCAAAAAGTCGGAGTGGAGAAAACCGACAAAGAAGATTTACATGAAGATTTCTCAAAATGTACCCGATAGAATTTTTTTATATTTTGACCACTGCTTCCGGTATATGTTTTGAAGAAAATTGTAAAGTTTTGCGCACTTTCATGAATAAAGTTAGAATTTAATAGTATTTTTTTGAAAATGAAATATATTGGTTTATGCCGCATACGCCGCTTTTCTAAAAAAAAAATTAAAAAAAGTGGCTTTTTGTGCTGCATACGTATACTTATTGCGTGAGTGACTGACTCATTCATCATCGTACAGCCTAAACGCCTGAAGCTAAAGACTTGAAATTTGGACCGGAGGGTGATCTCTCCCCAAATCGATCCACTAAGACGGGATTTTTAAAAATTCGAATGTTTAGGGGGTAAAAAAGGGTAAACTCGGAAACCTTTTATTTCCAAAACTAAAAGAGATACAAAAAACTGTAATACATATCGTTGTTCTTTTGAACAAATGAAATTCGGCTCTTTAAGGGTGAAAACAGGTAAAACCTGAATTTTGGTACGTTTTTGTGATCCAATAAACCTAGAAATAAAGTTTATACCACATTTGGAACTTATCAAAAAAATACGAATACGAGTTTGGTACTTTTTCGAAATTCGAACGTTTAAGGGGTGAAAATCGTAATTTTTTTTGGTACTTTTTTACAAAACATTTTGCATTTTGCAATTTTTTATACTATAATGGGGGAAAAATAGTACCAAAATGGGAAATACGGGAAATTTAATATCTTTCTTCAGCTTTTTGGTTCTACAATTGGTATTTTTTAATTATCGTTAATTGACCTCAAAACATAAAATTCAATATGCAATGTCCTGAATGAATGCTTTATATCTCAGAATCCTCAAAAAATTTCGCGAAACAGATTTTGGATTCAAAAAGGGGGTATTCAAAATATATATACCCCATACCTAACTCAACTTTTTTAAAAATGGTCGGTAGGTCTAACTGACGATTTGGCAATATCTTTGCATCCGGTAAACTTAAAAAAAATTTTTTTTATATCTTTTTAAACTTTGATCGTTTTACTGTTAATTCAACGCAAAAAAAATATTTCATTTCGTTTCATTTGTATCATACATACAACGCTTTGAAAACTAATGAACATAAAAATCCACATAAAAAAATCTAAGCACAGTATGTGCTAAACTTGCTAGCTTTTATAACGGACATTTTTCATTTCGTTATGTGTTAATTAGTTTTTCTGTACAAGTTAAGGCCCAACCAGAATATGCATAAACAACCTTAATTAATCAACTGTCAAAAATTAACGAAAGCCTCTCAAGTGTATTTAAAAGAACAAAAACAAAACTAAAAAACATTGGTTCCGTACGGAATATCCGATCAGTTTCGCAATTTACATAAGCAAATGACAGTTTCATAAAATTTAACAAAAATTTTCCTTAAGTTTCGCACATAAGATTTACATGTATTCGCACATTTGCTTAAGCAACGTTATGCACATTCTGGTTGGGCCTTTAGTAGCCGAGTTTAAACTGCAAAAAATTATTCTTAATATTTTACTTCTGGAGAAAACAGCAAAATGATCAATCGGCCAGAAAAATTATTATAACTGTCGGTTTAACGATATCGAACGTCATCGTTCGCATAGAAAATTATATTTAAAACAATAACAAAATTCGAAAATTTGTTTTTGTTTTAAATGTATTATTCTATGCGAACGTTAACGTTCGAAATCGTTGAACAGGCTGTAAATCTTCACGCACAGGGAAAATCATGTCACGAAATTGGTGTCATTGTCATAGTGTCAGAAACATTGTAAAGTATCTAAGCAGAAATTAAGATAATGGACCGATCTCTTTTGAAAGTCATATTGTGCCTTAACTTTTTTGATTGACTCAAGCATGTTCCACATTTTTTATTTTTCGAATTTATTCTATGAGCTAATTTCAGTTATGTATTTTATAAAGCTTTTTTGTAATAGTCCTATTCCTTCAATTTTTCAGAAATTACTTTATATTTATTTCATTTATTTCAGAAATGACTTTATACACCAGACTATTATATTGTATTTTCTTGATACATTTTACCTTAGCTTTCCTTTGGACAGCAATGAGGTATATTGTATGTACAGAAAAATTTACAATTATTAGACACCGCAAGAAAATGCATTACATTCTGATAAATATAAATTATAAAGGAATAATGTAGGTTTGGTCCATGGTGACGCATTATATAAAGAAAAACAATTATAGTATGAAAGAAAAAGAAGAGGTAAAGAGTAAAAGCACAGGAATAATGAGAAAGCTGTGGAAGATAAAAATCGGACAGCACAAACAATAAAAACACAACCCTACCAAACACAAAAATGTCCTATATGTGTCCATTCTCCAGTCTCCTGCCACGCAACCAGTATGAATGCCGTCAGATTTTCGAGCCCGCAGCTCGATACATCTCCCAATTCGCGCAGGAATCTGGTACCCAGCCACATCAACAGCAGCCTGGGACAGTGACACAGAAAGTGCTCAACTGTTTCCAACTTCTCTGGGTTCTCACACAACCTTCATATATCAGAAAAGTCAGATCCCATCCTCACCGCCATCCTGCCTATCATACAGTGGCCTGTGATAATACCTATCATGGTACTGACGCAGGTCCTACTCTTGCCCAGCAGAGCATCCGAATTTTACCTACTAAGCACCGGCCACAGCGCGTGCGGCACCGGCGTCCGTTTGGCTCCGCCAAACCAGATTAGTAACACTCAGAACCCATTCCCTAATTCTTCCAAAGTAGAACCCCAATGGAGGCCTGACCACCTGCAAACTGTCATAGTCCCTAATTTCCGAGCCCAGGGTGGTTACCGCGTATTTCGATTCGAAAGAAATCATTTACGGATTCGAACAATTTGTACTGTGTATTACGATTTTCGTAATATTTGTTTCGAATAAACGGACGTTTTTCATACTTTATTGAAAACAAAAAATCACTTTCTTAAAAGCTACTCTCTATTACGAACAAAAACTGTTCATCAAATTTCCCATTTTTTAAAAAATACAGCCTCTGTCATCGATTCGAACGATTACGAAAATCGTAATACACAGTACAAATTTTACGAATCCGTAAATGATTTCTTTCGAATCGAAATACGCGGTAACCCACCAGACTTGTTAGCTCATCAGCTATCTCTTTGCCGTTGATGTTGCAGTGACCATCGGCACCCAGCACAGCCTCACTACATTATTCCCTAAGTTCTATCCTAGGGCCCTCCTGCAATCATCCACTAGCCTGGAATTCACATAACAGCCCATCAAGGCCCTAAGAGCCGCCTGGCTGTCCACATATGTATATAATAACCTCCGAGCCTCTGGCAATGTTGCTCCCTACCAATTCCAATATTATTACCTCTGGCAAGCGCCCAAAATCAACTCTAACCCACATAATCCTTGGAGCCGGGCGAACCCAAGTAATAACAACCGTAGCAAATTTCACCTATGATCCTTGCGTGAACCTCCGTGAAATTTCTTATCACTTCTTACTCTCTCAGTCCAAGAATGATCCTATCTGCCATTCCCATCACATACTTCTCTATAGGCAGAAGATGTAGAATAACATCCAGGGCCACCTGAGGCGTACTTCTCATGGCCCCTGTCATGCCGATAGAAGCACAATTCTGAGGCTTGGACAGAAGGTCCCTTCGACTAGTCAGTCTCAATGCCTTTCAATAAACACTTCATACATACGTAAGAATGGGTCTAATCACCGAATTGTACAGCCATCCCACCACTGACGGCCGGAGTCTCCAGTTCCTACCTATCGATGATCTGCAAGCATAGTAGGTATTGAAACCCCTCCTAAGTTTCTCTTGAGTATTCCTCTTCCAGGACAACTTACTCCCCGTAGTACCGGCAGCCTAAAATTCTCCACCTTGTACCTCCTAGTAAAAAGATCTAACTCTGTCTTCTCCGGATTGACTCCCAAACCCTTATCAGTCGCCCATGCTGCCAGTTCGCCCAGCGCCTCTTGCATGACTTCGCTAATTGTGGGCAGAAAAATGCCCGTTACTAATATAACTAAGCTGCTAAGCACCAGAGTTGTCCATTCGAACAAGAATAGCGGAACCCCTAAGTCACTCAGTACCCGCCTAATAGGCTCTATCCTCAAATTGTTAAAGGCCCCTTCTATATCCAGGAATGCTTCCAAGGTGTATTCCATGTTTTGCAATCCCCGTTATATATAACCCACCCTACATAAAGCGCACTCTCAACAGACCTACCCTTAAGACAGTCGTTCGGAATCAGTGGCAACTCAGACCAAAACATAACGTCCAATCTGGCTTCAGAACAAAGGTTTTTTGATTGCCGCAACTGACAGTTTTGACACCTTTTATCTTCGATCAATCAGTAAGTATAGCAAATATAATCTACAATGGCCAGCTCTCCCTAGCCTGTAATTCCACCCTAGGCAAATTCTCAAAGTAAACCCTTATGCCTACATAGTCCTTGGACAAAGGGAACACCGCTAAGGCTAATCTGAACTTAGATCCGCGAGTGTCTATCCTGAAATTTTCTATTAGACCTACATAGTTCCCTTACTCTAAGAGTGGCTGCTTCTACATATGTTTCTATAGGTAGAAAATAAAGAATATCATCTAGAGCCGCCTGAGGAGTGCTTCTCATGGCCCCTGTTATGCTGATAGAACCACACCTCTGAGCCTAGAGAGCAGGTTCCACCGATGTGTTTAGACAACCAACGACTGATGATGTATGATATGCATGCATAGTAGGCATTGATACATTTTTGGGGCTCTCCACAGTGTTTTTTCCTCAGGGCAGTTTACTGCTCAGATGATCTACCTCGAACATTTAATCTAAGCTCTACGTCTCCTAGTACCTATAGCCTTTAGTTATATATATATATATATATATATATATATATATATATATATATATATATTTTATCCTTTTTCATTTGAAATTGTATTCTTATTTTTCAATTTTCTATTTGGAGGTGCGTTGGTAAACAAGATTTGTTTAGTGCATTGTACATATAAAAAATATGTAAAAATATCCAGTATGTTAGGTAATTCATTTTAAAGTTATAACAAAAAGGTTGACATTACTATTTTATTTCCAAACCCTGATGTTATTTGCAAAATTGTTGAAGTATGAGTTAAATGTCAACCAACAGAACAGAAACAACAAATAAAGAACTCAAGTAAGAAAAAATTTTAAGACGGACAAAAAATTGCATAAAAACGTAAAAGCAGAACAAAAAATATAATAATTGCGGAAAATAAGGAAAAAAATTAAGTGTTTATTTTGGAAAAGAGATAATTTATTAAATATTCAGAAAACTGGAAAGTTTTATTACATTTATTTTATTGCATTACATATACAGCTATCAAAAGAAAGGAATACAAATTCACCCATCATCATAATACAGACAATAACTGCTCAAACGTCGTCTTAAAGAAAAGTCGACGTCCGTATTAGCCGCTGTCGTAAAGTGTTTTTTTCTTTAATTTTTTATGTTATATTTGTTACAACGATTACTTTACCATTAAAAACTGAAGCAGATGCAATAAAAATAAAGTTTAGTTTAGTTGAATTTGGTAAAAAAGAAGCAAGAAAATTATAATTAATCCTTAAGATCTACTACAACAAAGAAAGTAAGGAAGCAAGGAAAAGAGAATTACAAAAGTAATATCTACAAGGAAAAAATAGTAGACAACTAACCAGCTAATCAACCAACAAACAAGCAAACAAAAAAATTTGATAAAAAAAAAAACAAACAAATGTGTGTAGTATGATAAATAATTGGAAAAAAATTTGCCCCTTTTTTGATCCTTGTTCAACTACTATTACAATAGTAAATACAGTCACACCCACAACTAAACAATTTTATGTAAATTAATTTTAAAACAATAGACGAAACTTATAACACCAATAATATTTAGCGCTAACCTTTGCTAGACAAAGGATATTTTTATATTGATAAGTTTTTAAAGAATTGAGCATCCCTCCCTGATCCTATTCCTCCACCTATTCCTTTTATACTTCACGCGTTTACACATTAACTCCAACAACGAATGGGCGCAAAGGCAAGTACTCCCGCCACCAGCGGTCATCAGAGCCCTCGCTCGCGGACTTTTTCGAGCAGCTCAACTGGTGCCGAACTGACTAGCTCGTCGGTAGACAGACAACGTGCCCGCAGTTTGAGTTCAGTGCCCGATATGCACGCTCAGACATCAGGCGCATCTTCCGCCGATCACAATCAGCACACACATGCCAGCAACTCGTCAGCAGCTAATAGCAATAATTATGCCAGTTCATCAACAACAACAATGTCGTCACAACAAAGTCACAACAATCACTTGCAGCGTCACACATTGGGAGATAACCTACGTGTAAGTTATTGTCTTTTCTCAGTTGATTAGACAAGTTGAATGTCTTTAATGATTAGGATTACTTTCAGGGCGTTTCAATGGCAGGAGCTAGCTTTGTAGAAAGTATAGCTTTAGCAGCTCAATCTGCATCAAATGGTGCAGCAAATAGTATTGGACGTGTGTATACAGCAACATCACTTCCATCACAAATATGGTCATTCAATGGTAAGCTAGTGTAATGATTTGCTTTGTATGAAAGTACATACATATAAATATTTGTATCTAATTAGAATTCAAAATCTATGTACAATAGGGTATTCAATTAATCGATGTTTTGTATTAATCGATTAATCGCGCGAATAATAATTCGATGTAAAAATTTAATCGAGAAATAATAGAACAGTTTAATATTATTCGGTTAATCGAATAATTTTAATTTTTTATTTAGAAAATTTTATTTAGATAGTAACAACAATTTAATAAAATGTACTTCATGTTATAAAAGAGGAAAACTTTTTAATAAAAAAATTTAAAGCTACTCTTCTAAAATAATCTTTCCAGAAGAGTATACAGTTTAAATGTTTATGTTTCAAACGATCTCTTTCGTTTGTTTTGATGAAACTTGCTTTAGAAAAGATTCTTTCACTTATTGTTGACGTTGTAGAAATTTAAAGTAAAGCATTATAAAGCATATCCAATTTCTCTATTCTTTTTCTAGTTTTTTCTAAAAATTAGTAGTCTTCCTTTATACCACTTGAATCTCTTTTTGATTTTTAACAATTTTAATAGTCTTGGTAAGGTCTGGTTGTTAAGGTTGTTTTCATTCGTTTCAAAAAAATAATCTTCATCTGAGTCGTTGTGGAGAAAGTTTGTTCTTAACATTCCTTTAAATAACTCTTTGGTTTCATTCTTTGTACTATATTATATTTAAAAAAATTGTTATTTGAAGGAAATGTTCCTGGGTTAAGAAACATTAAAGGGTATTTAAAACGTACCGGCTTATTGTTTTACATTAAAAAAAACCTTATATGTACTGTGAAAAAGCAAATTTTCGATTAATCGACATAAATTATTAGAATTATTCAATAATCGAAAATAAGCAATTTTAAATTTCTCGAACAGTTATCTCGATACATTAAGAGTTACCGTTACATATATATTCATATTCTCAACTTTACTGTTCTCTAAGAATTGAAACCACCAGACGATATACTATTGGTGTTTTCTTTTCTACAAAAAAAATATCACCTTCTGAAAAGGTACTTGTATAAATAAAATGTCTCACATACAAAACACAAGTTATAAAAAAATGGAATGTCCTGTTTTGAACCCTGATAAAAAATTGCTCTTCATCATTTTAGCTAACTTCTTAACGCTTTTTTTTTATTTTCCTACATTTTGTCTTTCAACCGATTTAACGATTATAAATAAATGTTTGTGTTTGTTTCCAATTTTGCAATTTTAGCCATGTTCGCGATAGAAGTGATTCTTTCCTGTAAGTTTTCTGTTTCTTTTGAGCTTTAAAGATTTTTAATAAATATTAGAATTTAGCAATTTTTGCCGTTCCTTATAGTTTTGGCGACATTTAATAAATTTTATGGCTTGTTTGAAATATTAAAAATGTTCGCTCTTTGAGACAATCTTCATATATCACATACTTTACAGGGCACTATAAACACTGTCTATTTATACGGACGGGTGAATCTTTTAGAATAAAACATGCTTCCCTTTTAGAGAGCAAAACATTTTTAAGAAATGAACACCAAATTTAATTTTTAAATAAAATATCACATTTTTTTTGTAGAAAAGAAAACACCATATGTGGTTTCTATCTTGTTTTTGCCTTAACTTAATCTAAGTGTAATAAATGATACGTGGGGCATAAAACAGGTTGGCATTATTTTAGCTAAATCTTAATAATAATTTTTTATATTTTGTGTAAAAAGTTATAACGACTTTAAGTTTGAATAGAAAACATATCTCGCGAACGACGTTATTTTTAACAAAAAACATCTATTGTGCGGTTTATATTTAAAATTAATTTAAACATTCTTTATCGTTTTTCTAGAAAAGACATTTATGTTCCGTGCGGCAAACCAGTAACCACCCGACGAAAATCAAAATTTTTAATAAGTCATGATTTTTTTAATGTGACATAAATGTGTGCGTTACAAACAGTTTTTGTAAAAGAACTATGAATTAATTTAAACAAGTTAGAGTGCTATATTCGGCTGTGCCGAATCTTTGATACCCTCCACCGACAGTTCGAATGTTTAAGAAGTAATATCTGTATGATGTTATTATTATCTTAAACTGTGACGATTTGTTATTAATTATGGATTTAGGCGACTAAACTGTTTTCCGGTAGTAGGGTTTATATGGGCCCTAGGGTAAATTATGGACCGATCTTCACGAAATTTTACAGTCTTTTTCCCAGTTCTATAAAACTTTGATGTACCAAATTTTGTTATTATAGAATTATTTTTTACGGATTTAGGCGTACTAAACTGTTTTCCGGGAGTAGGGTTTATATGGGGCCCAGGGTAAATTATGGACCGATCTTCACGGAATTACACAGTTTTATTTCTTGTCCTATAAAACTTTGATGTACCAAATTTTGTTATAATAGCATTATTTTTTACGGATTTAGGCGTACTAAACTGTTTTCCGGGAGTAAGGTTTATATGGGGCCCAGGATAAGTTATGGACCGATCTTCACGATATAACACAATTTTATTTCTTGTCCAATAAAACTTTGATGTACCAAATTTTGTTATGATAGCATTATTTTTTACGTTTTTAGGCGTACTAAGTTGTTTTCCGGAAGTAGGTTTTATATGGGGCCTATGGTAAATTATGGACCGATCTTCACGAAACTTAACAGTTTAATTTCTAGTCCTATGTAACTGTGACTTGCCAAAATTTGTAATGATAGCATTGTTAGTAAGGGTTTTAGGCTTAATATACTGTTTTCCGGGAGTAGGGCTTATATGGGGCCTAGGGTAAATTATTGACGGATCTTCACGAAATTTCACAGCGTGATTTCCAGTTGAATAAAACGAATTGTTGCGAAACCTTATATCATTCTGTGCATTTTTCCACCATTTATGTTAGTTTTTGTAACAAAATTATCAATTTTTTTTAGGTGGTGGTTCCACATTTTGATACATAGCTCAGATCCTATTGAACGGATTTTGCTGAATTTCAATCCCAAGTTTGTTGATTTCTTTTGAGTTTTTCGAAAGTGAGCGTGTTTTCAACAGACGGACAGACGGACAGACAGACGGACATGGCTAAATCGACTTAAAATTACTCAAGGACCCAGAATATATATACTTTATAGGGTCTGAGATGAATAGTAAAAATTTTCACACGGAATGACAAACTGAATATACCCTCTTCACAACTAATTGTGGTGGAGGGTATAAAAACATCGCTAGATATGATTTTTTTGTTTTTGGGAGCTTAGGAAAGTTAAATTTATAAGGCTTATGATGCTTCTGCTGTAAAAAAATCTTTTATATTATTTTAACATGAATAATAAAGTTAATAGCAATTAATTATAATTTTAGTCGAAATTAATGCAATTAATAACTAAAACTTAATTTTAAAAAAATTCAAAATTTAAAAAAATTGTCTCGGTTTTATTAGTAAAACTTCAAAACCCTTAAAATATATGCGATTTGAACGTTTGGTACTACTTGTCCTAAGTATAAATTACTTATATTTTTGCTATTGTATAAATATTTCACCCAAGTTTCCAAAAAGTATTTTTTCCAAAAATTTTTTCGGCTTTGAAAAAAGACTCTGCAGAAGATTTACTATGGAAATTTTTTATAGGTTATTATCAGGGCAAGTTTTTTATGGCATATGGGCATTTCCATGAGAATGTCAACCACGACTCAAAAAACTAAAACGCTTGAAACTTTTTTTCAAATATGGTAGAAAGGAAAAAAACAACCAAACTTTACTATACCGAGGTACTTATAGCTTATTACAATTTTAAAAAAGCAAAAAATAAAAGTTTTAAATCACTTTCTCATTGATTAATTTTTAGTTACTGCAATTGACAATTTTTAATATTCTGCCGATTAAATACAGATACTGGCAACCCTGGAATTAAGCTTTAAAATAATGTTACAACAACAATGAACAAGATCCATGACGAAGGAACAAATTTATAGTTCGATTAGAGGTATATTTTTGTGTTTGTTTTGGATGCTATTCTAATGTCACGTACGTGGTGCGAAAACATCATTTATCTTTGTCAGTTGAAATTGGTCAGTCTTAGGTATTTCAAAATAAAAGTTCAAAGCAAGATATTTGCTGCAAAAAAAAATATTGATCGGAATTTTTTTTTAAATTGGTATAATAAAAATTTTATAAGATTTTAAAGCTCGTCACGTACGATATTGTTAGTACTAAAATGCAACTAAATGCATCATCTTATTATGTTCGTATTTAGTTTAAATTTGGTCAAACATTATTTTATTACAATCAAAATCATCTTAACATTTTTTTTGGAATCGGTCCATATTTGACCATAGCTCCCATACAAGTGCTACTCCCGAAAATAGCTTTAAGTGCCATAACTTCCTTATTAATGTTGGTATTTACATAAAAATTTCCGACAATTACTTTTACAATAGGTACTATGTCATGACAAAAGTTGTGCGGGTAGGTCCAAAATTAACCATAGGTCCCATATAAACCCCCTTCCTTAAATCGGCTAGGGGCAAACAAATCTCATATTGATGGAGATAACTAAGTAATATTCGGCACAAATAACTTTTATATAATTCTTAACCTCATAGCATAGTTCTGTTCTGGCGATCTTGATTGGCCACGGGCCCCAAGTAGGGTACACTCTCAAAAAAATTTTTTTTTAAATATGTATTATCATATTAAGTTATCAGTATTATAATATGGTCGGGCTTGACTGACTATACTTTCTTACTTGTTTGTTTTAAGTTTTTATATACATATATTTACAAAAAATATATTTCATGCCATGTAAATACTATAAGAGAAAAATCTGTCACGTACGGTATGTCACGAACGATATTACATTTTGTTCATTATAAACCATCTAAAAATATTTTTTTTTTCCAATTACGGATAAAGGAAAAATATGTGGTTTAATGTAAAAAATTTAAAAAAGAAGAAAAACCTCCCACAATTCGCAGATTTTCGTTTTTTTTAAATTCACCTCAAACTTACTTCCGTTTTATGTCACGTACGATATGCACTTATTTTGCTCGATATTTTGAACAACAAGGTTCCAATTTTAGTAATTTTTATATAGTACCCTCTAGAGTGGTTCGAATAAAAATTTTTTTGTCAGTCCCCCCCTAAGGATTAAAGATAATCAGGTATGTGATGAAAAACGATTTTGAAAACAAAACGATTTGAAAACGATAATATCGTTTTCAGTTATCTTTAAAAATTGATTTCTAACATATTTTCCTCTGCTTTCCTGCATATATTCTCTTAAATTCTGTATTTTATATGTTAATTGAACTGTGTTTTGAACAAAAACTGAAGACTTAAATTTAGAAATGGATTTTAAAATCGCTCGAAATTCATCACACCTTCTAAAAACGATTGTTTGAAATCGATCGATTTTCATCACATACCTGAATGTAAAAACAATTCCAAAAATTTTTTTTTTTATTTTTTTGCCACGCCTAGAAATACCGTCCTTTTAGTTTTTTGTTCACTGTCGCCATTTTAGTCCGATTTTTTGCAACCTAGAAGGAAGTTTTAAATAAGATTAGCGAATATGAGGCAGAATCTATGTATTCGAAATGAATGTTGCAAAAATAAGACGTAAAAATTGAACAAGTGTACATAAAAGAGCACTTTCAATGCATCTGCCCAAGTCTCTTGAAATTACAAACAAAATGGCTTTCTATAAATTTATTGACAGTGCTAAGGAAAATATTAAAGATGTCAGTAAAAAAGATTTTGTTGAAAAGGTTTACAAGATTAATTAAAATAAAAAATTGTATATGTGAGTAGTGCACTTGCAAACACAGTTAAGTTAAAAAATAAATAAAAATTCGGTAAAAGCCGCCATTTAATTTGTTTTTTAAAATGTCTTCCTAAGCCATTATCAATCTCTTAGAAAACTCCGTAGGTTACGCGCAATTTCTGGTTAATTATTCAATACTCCTGCAAACTCTATGGCTTGGTATTAAAGTTTTAAAAAACTGCTTTAATCGATTTGCTCAGAATTTTGTTTTTTTTTTTAACTTAGCGGTGTTTGCTAGTGGACTTCTCATATTTTAATCAAAGTGAGACGGATGAATTTATTGACAAGCTTTCTCCATCTGAACTATTAGCGTTCAAATATGATCCAGTTGCATCTTGTGATGTTGAAAGATTTATTTCAATTTATAATAAATAATATAAAAGCCTCATTAGGCCTCATTTATTTTATTTATTTATTGAACTGTTTCATGCGATAACAGGAGATATTTTTGACACTTTGAGGAAACTTGCTATTGTACAAGGCGAATTAACTACAGGTGGTGTCGAAACAGCATCTGACTTTGACAGTTCGAGCTTATTTGTTTTAATTTGTTAGTGTTTTGCTAAGAATGGTTGACATTTCGAGCAATAAACACTAACAATGCAATGCAAAAAACCCTATGTTGTTTTTGGATTGTTGTAGTTTCGATACCACCTGAAATTAAATTCGCCTTGCTATTAGTTGCGTTCGAGAACACAAAAGTTTTTACTATTTTTTACTAAACTTTACTGCATTTCACGAAATTGCGTTCGAGTACACAAAATGCAGTAAATGAGAACATAAATTGAGAGCGAAAAGTGACAGTTCTTGTCTGAGTATTTACAAATTTTTGCTGCAGAAATTTTTGCAGTAAAATTTAGTAAATCAAAAAAACATATGTTTCAAAAGGTAAACAAACAAAGGTAACAAATAAAATTAAATTTCATGAACTTAAGCCTAATTAAAAATATTAAAAATTTGGATTAAAAAGCATACAAATTGTGAAAAAATTGTTAAATAAAAGAAAAGTTGAAATAAAAATTAAACCAAAACAAAAATTTAATAAATATTAATTTATTAAACTTGTTTGTGAAGCATTTATTTGGCTAAATACAAACTTTTGAAATTTTTTTTGTTATGTTAATTTTTTAGAGTTGTAAAAGTGTGAAGTATTTGGGTACTTAAGTAATCAATAGCAAAAAAATTATTCATGTTCTTTTAAATAATTTAACCCGCTACAAATAAGTAAAATAAAATAAAAAACAAACAAATATGAAAGATTACAAGATTACATTTGCCATCAGCTGTTGCCTTTATTTTACGAATTTTTAAAAATTTTGCGTTCGCGTACTTTTTTGGACAACAGCTTTTTGTGAGAGAAAATTTTTTAGTTTACTCATTTTACTGTAAAAGTACTCAATTCACCTATTGTACTATACAATCGAAACTTAATAAAATAATGTTTCTTAAATAACAACAAGGTTTTTTTTTTTGTCGCCAGTTTTAACATTTTGTGCCATTTTTTATACTTTTTCGTACCATTTTTCCAGCCAGTTTTAAGCATTTTTCGTTCCATTTTAAACTTGCCCTGGTTATTATAAACCTAAAATATTTTTAATAAATTAGAAAATAACGATTCTGATATTCCCAGTACATAAAGCAATATGATGACAATTTGTTATTGCAAAAACAAATAAATTGTTTGTGGGAAAGCGTAAAAGAATTGATGTGTTTTTTGCTGTCAGTATTCCATCATGGAAATTGTAACACTAACAAGGATTACTAACTTTATTAATTACAAATCGTTTTTAAACCAAACTTACTTTTCTTTTATATCTTTTTTCAGGAATTAAATGCCCTGTATGTAATAAATTTGTTTTACCCGATGATATCGAATGCCATTTGGTTATGTGCCTAACGAAACCTCGTCTCTCATATAATGGTGTGTATATATGCTTTAACACAAATTATAAAGTCAAATCTATTAATTGTTTAATTGATAATATACCTACATATTTTGTTTTTGTATTTAAAGAGGATGTTTTATCAGATGCCAAGGGAGAATGTGTAATTTGTTTAGAAGATTTAAATCCTGGTGATATTATAGCACGCTTGCCATGTCTTTGTATTTATCATAAATGGTAAGTTTATTTTGAATTTATATTGTAATTTAAATTTTAATTGGTGTGGTTTAAATATCAAAAGCTGTATTGACCGATGGTTTGAGGTAAACCGCTCATGTCCAGAGCATCCTGGTGACTAGTTAAAACTCATTATGTAAAAAACTTTTTCTATTTTAGTATACAAAATTCTTTATATACATACAAATATTCATAAACCAAGAAACAAAAGAAAAAAAAAAAAAAAAATAATAAAATTACCGAAAAATTAATAAACGATTAAATTAGTTTTTAAATTTTGCAAAGTAAAAATAAATTAAAAAATTAAAAAAAAAAACTACCACATATATGAAAAAATTATATGCATATATGAAGAAAATTAAGCAAAAAAAAAAAAAAAACAACAATAATAAAGAAATTTTTACCAAAAATCAATGATAAGTTTTAAATGAAAAATAATGTTTTATTTAATTTAATTAAATTAAAATAATAATAAAAAAAAGATTAATAAGAAAACAAATAGAAATTTAACTTAAAACGGTTTACATATATAAGAATACTTTATAAAAATAATAATAAAAAATGTGCTGCAATAGTAATTTAAAAATTATTTTTTGAAATAATAATAATTATGATGACGGTAATTTTATATATACATACATAAATATTTAATAAATATGATAATTATAAAATTAATAAAAAATTCTACCAAAATTAAGTATATACATACATACAATACTATATGTACATCTCTATATATATACATAATATACAAAAATAAAATAATAATTTTAATAATATTAAAAAAGATTATAACGTGAAAGGAAAAATTTAAAAAGCGAAAATATATATTTTAAATAAAATAATAATAATGTTTAAATACTATTATAATTTGATAGTATAAAAACAAAATAATTAAGAGATTAGTTGTTAAAGCATTTTGTACTGTGACATAAAAAATAAGAAAAAAACAAAAAAAAAAAAAACCAACAAAACCTAAAATATGATGTTGTATGTAATCATGTGTATTTATCTGTATCTGTTTTTATTTTCTTAATTGTGATTTTAATTAAATTAAAAAAAAAATAATAATTAAAGGCAAAAGCAAACAAAAAATCCCATAGATTGCATGAACTATTGAAGAAATCGTAGAAAAAACACACACATAAACTCCAACTCATATTTTCTTTGTTAACAATTTTTATTTTCGATTACACGGGTTTGTTAAAAACAATATGTGGACCATAACTAATTTTTAATCGCTAAATTCGGGCTCAGATATTTTATGGAATTAACTAATATTTCGCCAGAAATAAGGAGTTTATGCAAATACATTTCATCATAACTTAAGACCGATTTGTACGGATTTGAATTTAACATGTTAAAATTTTTATCACCTTAGTGCTGGGAAACTATCGATATTATCGATAGTCTTAAAATATCGAAAATATCGATAGGAAAAATGTCAATATCGATATTATTATTATTTTAAATACAGCTATGAAGACATGTTACAGCAGCTATACACACACAGTTTTTTGCCGCATATTTTTAGTTGCTATTATTAATTCGTGCCGAATTACAGCAATGAATACAAACACAAGAATGGCAAGTGGTATGGATTGCTTAGCAGTGCTTTTTACTGCTAATTAAAGGCCTTTAGGACGAAATTTTTACATGTTTATATAGGGACTGAAATGTCAAATATTTGTGTAAAAATACAATTCCAAATCCAAATGCAATTGCAAGCATAAGACAAAACAATGAACGACCATTAGAGGATATGTTCGCTAGTTTGATTACATTTTTGGGTTTAGAATTTAGAAAATTTTTAAAAGTTGCAATGGAATATCTTATAGTCCCTGTTACTTCGGTTCCTTCAGAAAGGTACTTATCAATTTTTAAAAAAACTGCCATCTTAAATAACGTGCGTATATAAATACGTCTCATACATTCAATAAAGTGATAAAAACAACGAACTGTAGCCTTGTAAAAAACTAATTAAAGTTTTCCTGCACAAGTACAAACATTCAGCCGATAGTAATATCGATAGTGAAATCTGAACTATCGATAAATATCGATAGTATCCCAGCACTAGTTCACATAATTTTATGTAAAGGCGAATTTTACTGTAGACCAGTGTTATTGGTTAAGAGAAGAAAAGAACAAAATAAGAAGGTGTCATGTAATTTAATTGTAATTAGAAAATGTGTAAATCAATTATAATAATTTACATCATTTTAACTGTTGTGTTTGTTGTTAACTCTTTGAATGTTTTAAATGGTCTACAGTTGTTTAGTTATAACTTACGAGCGAGCTTATTATACAATTTTATAAAATGCTTGTTTTAAATGTTAACAGTAATTAACATGTTTTAAAGTATTAGTTTTTGTTCTCAACAATTTTTTTTCTATTTGTATACCCTTCACAACCATTGGATCTTAGACCCCTATCGTTATTCCTAATCGAATGGATGACTTTAATGTTCAGCAGTTGAGTAATCCACGGTGGCATGTCATAACGTCCAGTGTCATAGTGTCCATGGACGTTATGACACTCCAAAAAGTGTCACAGTGTCCATGGACTTTATGACACTTTTGAAAATGTCATAATGTCCGTGGGCATTATAACGGCTCAGCGAATAAAGGCCTAACGAACTAACGCCTTAAAAAAAATGAAATAATGCCTAAAAATTGCAACAAAAAATTATATAGGAATTAGGCGGTTGTTCATTATGAAAGAATGTCTAATATTTTAGGCATTCCTTCATTAAAATTGTTAGGTGATTTTTCATAATGAAAGAAAGCCTAACAATCAAAAATGAAAAAACGCCTAATTAGATATTTATTCATTTTTGATTGTTAGGCTTTGTAAACATTCTGTAAAAGGGAAAATTATTAGTTTTTAAAATTATAAAAGCAATTGATTTTCCCTTTTACAAAATGCATACACTATCTTGTAAACATTCTGTAAAAGGGAAAATTATTAGTTTTTAAAATTATAAAAGTAATTGATTTTTAATTTGTTATTGTTTGTTTTTTTTTTTAAGGTGACACCCGAAGTATTTTCGGTTTTCTTAAAAAGAACACGGACTACATCAGCTGTCGAGGCTTATAACGGCGTTATTGGCCGCATCATTCAAAAAAATGGAAATTTCTTCAAATTTGTTAAAGCTCTTATTGATGAAGAGTTTAATAAGAGTAGAGATTTTGAGCTTCTTATATGCAGTGGTTAGACTTTTGGTTTAGACTTTCTTTCATTTTTATAATTAGACTTTCCTTCATTTTTAAAGTTAGACGTTCTTTCACTTTCTTCTTAGGCGTTCTTGTTTAGGCATTCTTTCATTTTGAAAAATTAGGCGTTAGTTCGTTAGGCCTTTATTCGCTGAGCCCATTATAACACTTTGCAAATGGACATTATGACATTTTCAAAAGTGCCGCAGTGTCCATAATTACTAAAGAAGTTAAATACAAACCAAGATCTGCATATGCGCAGAGAAAACATGTTTTATTATGGTCGCAACCAACAAAACTATTTTTAAAGAAACTAATTTAACCATAATATGGTTGTCGGTGACAATGATTTGGTTAAATTAAACATAATATGGTTAAAATTTTTTAAAAATGGTTTTGCTACTCTGGGTGTATATATTAAATATATAACGAAAACACTTAGACAATTGATACTAGGGGGCATAGAACTTAGACTATCTGATAGTGTTTTTCTGAACAGTAAATTGTCCTGGAGGAGGAACACTCAGGAGAATATAATGATGGGTTTCTCAAATATTAATATTGTAGTGGGAGCCCAAAACTGTATGCGTATATGCCAATGAATGGAGAAAAATGTTTTGTAAAGAAAGTAACAAAAATAGGTTGAACGTTATTAAAGGTTGTGTTCGTCTACACAATCATTAAAAAAAAAGATATCGTTATTGGGTGTGTGAGCCGAACGCTAAATAATGTACTATTTATTTTAGAGCACTGTTTAGAACCTTGGCGAGCAGAACACACCCCAGCTGAAAACCCGGATAAACGCAGGTTCGTTACATTAGCGACATATATACATAGTTTATCTCTTATAGGTTACATAATATCAGACTTTAAAAATTAAAATTTCGTTTTTTGACCTACCTTGCTTGGACTAGTATTTTGCAAATATAAGATTAAGATTTAAATTGTTTACTAGAAAATAGATCAATATTCTACAAAAAGAATTGTGAAAAACTCTTGTAATTAAAAAGTTATATGCATTTGAGGAAAAAATTCTAAATTTTTTTGCCATTTTGTTATAGTTAAAATTGGATTTTCTTTTCTCCGAAATCCAAAACTCCAGGTGACAAAAAATTGACTGTGTAGAAAATTTTATATGAAAATCACTCAGTTTTTTTTAGTGCTTTGCATATAAATTTTATTACACAACCAATTGCTTGTCACCTGGAAAAAACACTTTAAACTCGATTACAAGTCTTTAATTGGCACCTAGATATAATCCCTCAAAGATACCACCATGACGATTAGGTCGAGACCGTGGTGGATTTACGCTTAGGCCCGGGCGGCATAATTTAAAGGGCCCCAAATTTTAAAGGTAAAAGAATGTAAGGAGAATTCAAATTCTAAAATTGATTTGGCCAAGTTTTACTTTAAGCGAATACGAAATTTATATTCAATTCAATTCAATTGTTGATTTTACTTGTTAATTAGTAAGTCGATTTAGATGGTTATCAATTCTGATCACAGATTGATTAAAGGAAATAAAATAGTATTCTAAAAAAACCTGTGTATCTTAACTTTTTATTTTGGTAATACATACACAGCTACAAAAATGGAATAATTATATGTGAATTAAAAAAACGTATGTATACATATATGTATATACAATGTACATATTAGGTTTTTCAAAACTCGACGTCGAAATTTTCTACCTCTTCAAGGCCATTTTAACGTGACCACATATTAAAAGCATAAATAACCGAAAATCGTTAAACAAAAAATTAAATTTTAAGGTTTTTATTAAGCGATAAAGTTTCGACTAGAGGTAGGTAGAAAGTCTGGTGTGACGTTTTCTTCACACCTTCACCCAGAGACCAATATGGTCCATTGTGACGCCTTATTTAGGAATAGACAAGTAAAAAAGGAAAGTAGATGAAATAAAGAACGACAGCATGAGATTCGAAAGATAGACAGTAAAACGAAGTAACAGACCAAATCAAAATTCGCCCAATTACGAATCCTATCAGACCCTCGAGTCCACACCCCGAGACATCCCCTAATTCGCACAGGAATCTACTGCCCAGCCACCTCAGCCTGCTGCCCTGAAGCCTGGGACAGTGGCACAGAATGTGCTCAACTGTCTCCAGCTCTTCCGGGTCCTCACACAACCTGCACACATCCGATAAGTCGGATCCAAATCTCACCGCCATCCTGCCTATCATACAGTGGCCCGTGATAAACCCTATCATGGTCCTAACACAGACCCTACTCCTGCCCCGCAGCTACTCCGAATCAGACTTCCTCAGCACCGGCCACAGTGCCCTTGATACCCTGCAGTCCAGTCGGTTCCCCCAGGCCCGGTTGGTCGCGCCTAGAATCCATTCCATGATCCTTCCAAAGAAGAAGCCCATTGGAGGCCTAACTGACTCCATACATGCTGGATCCTCCATAACCGAGCCCTGTCTCGCCAACTCATCAGCCACCTCATTGCCGATTATGTTGGAATGACCTGGCACCCAGCACAGCCTTAACACATATTCCCCTAAGACTCCCTCCAGAGCCCTCCTACAATCATCAACAAGCTTGGAGTTCACATAACAGCCCCTTACAGCCATAAGAGCTGCCTGGCTGTCCACATATACAGTGACATGCGAGCCCCTATCGATGTTGTCCCTCATCAGTCTCACAGACCTCAAGACCCCCAGAACCTCCGCCTGAAAAAACTGCAGTCGTCCCCCCGTACCTGTGCCCCTCATCTTCGAGCCATCAGTGAATATAGCAAATCTACCAAATAATCTGCTCCTACCTGAACAGCTCTCCCTAGAAGGCAGTATTATCTCCGGCACCCGCCGGAAATCCACCCTAGTGCTCACATAATCAGAAGAGCCGGGCGATCCCAGGCAGTAGCCCCCAGCCTCAATCTCACCCAGGATCCGAGCGTGACCCTGCGTGACATTCCCAATCAATCCTAACTCCCTCAGCCTAAGAAGGCTCCTGGCTTCCATTCCCATCACATACTGCTCAATAGGCAGAAGATGCAGAATGACATCCAGGGCCGCCTGAGGAGTGCTTCTCATGGCACCTGTCATGCGGATTGAAGCACACCTCTCAGCCTTAGACAGAAGGTTCCTTCGACTATCCAATCTCAATGATTCCCACCAAACACAGCATCCATACGTAAGAATGGGTCTAACCACTGAAGTATACAGCCATCCCACTACTGACGGCCGGAGTCCCCAACTCGTACCTATTGATGATCTGCAAGCATAGTAGGCATTAAGACCCCTCTTAAGTCTCTCCTGAGCGTTCCTTCCCCATGACAGCTTGCTATCCAGAAATACTCCCAGATACTTAGCGCTATCCGATAGTATAAGCTCCACACCTCCCAGTACCGGTAGCCTAAAATTCTCCACCTTGTACCTCCTAGTAGAACCAGCTCCGTCTTTTCCGGGTTAACTCCCAGTCCCTTATCACTAGCCCATACCACCAGTTCGCCCAGCGCCCTTGCATGACCTCGCTTATTGTCGGCAGAAACTTTCCCGACACCAATATCACTACATCATCCGCGTATGCCACGACTTTCCGGCCCATTCTGTTAAAAAGTCCCAGAACGACATTAACGGCCAAGAGCCACAATAAAGGAGAGAGAACTCCCCCCTCTGGGGTCCCCCTAGTCACCAGTCTCCCTACACGTTCATTTCCCCAGTCCGAGTGGATAACCCTACTACCAAGCATTCCAGTTATCCATTGGACCACGAACAATGGAACCCCTAGATCAACCAGTGCCTGCCTAATAGCCTATATCCAGGAATGCCGCCAAGGTGTATTCCTTGTTTCGCAATCCTCGCTCCACATACCCCACCACATCATGAAGCGCACTCTTAACAGATCTACCCTTAAGATAGGCGTGTTGAGCGCCGCTTATGATACCGGCGTCAATCTTCATCCTCAGATATAGATCAATCAGTCTTGGGTTAAGAGTGACCGGTCTTACCCGCCTTGGGTATAAAAACTACCCTGGCCTCCCTCCACCCTCTAGTAATGTACCCATTCAGCACACACACCCTAAACAGCTCCACCAACAACAGGAGTGATGATTTCCCGATATTCTGTAACATCACCGGAAAGATACCCAAAGGTATAAACCGCCCATGTTACCTTATCCAAGGTGATCGTCTCCCCCACCGTTTCCGTTTCCTCACCGCCTGAGCCTGACCCAGATAAGGGGTCTTCACCTACATCCTGTTCCCCTAACCCAGGATCCACACACCCCGACAAGTGAGTCTCCATAAGCAGACAGAGAGATTCCTAGCCCGATTCCGTCCATGAGTTGTTCGGTCTCTGAATAAATCCAGGGACTACCGGGTCCTTGGCTAAAATTCTCCTGAACCTAGACATCTTATTTACAGAATCAACTGACTCGCTAAACTTAATCCACGAGTCCCTTTTCGCTCTTCTAATATCCCCCTTATACTTCGTGTAACTCAATCTAAAGTTACTCCAATCCTCCTCCCTACGCGTATACTTAGCCCTATTGAACAGCCTTCTGACAGTAGACCTTAGAGTCCTCCACTCATCTGTCCACCATATTGGCTGTGTACGTCTGCCCGGAAAATTTGACGGACAGGATCGCTCATAGCTACTGGTTAGCACCCCCGTGAACATACCCACCAGCCGCTCCACACCGGTCGGAGTCGACTTCCAATCCCAAGTAACTCTAAGTTTACTTTGCACCAGTACCGAAAATGAATCCCAATCCGTCCTCCTCGGATTCCTATACGGACACCTTTTCGACCTCTCAAACATTAGATTAAAGGACAAACGACTATGGTCAGAGAAGGAAAACTCCAAAGCCACCCTCCAGTCCTCTACTAATTCCCTACAGTTCGTCAATGTTATATCTATCACTGCCTCTCTGTCCCTAGTTCTGAACGTTGGCGTATTGCCCCTGTTACAGATCAAAAGATTGCTGGCAATAATAAATTCAAACATAGACTCACCTCTTTTGTTGATGTCGGCACTTCCCCATTGGGTATGGTGTGCATTGGCGTCACATCCTAGTACCAACCTCGAGCCGCTTCTGCCCGAGTGATACACCAACTCTCGCACTTTTTCACCAGGTGGATCGGTAGCTTCATATGGCAAGTATACCGATGCTAGTGCCAAGACCGTTCTGTCCCTGGCTTCTCCTGTCACAACCGTGAGGTCTTCATTACTGAAAGAATGAGAAATCGTAAATTTGTGTTCAGTTCTCGCCAATATACAAGTTCGTACCTTCTCATCCGAGCGGGATACGAACAATGTATACCCCGTGACCTTTAATCCAGCTACCCGGTTTTTGTTAATCCAGGGCTCTTGGATTAAAGCCACGTCCACGTTGTTATCAATGAGGTGGGTTGCTAATTCGGTTGAGGCCGATTCACAGTGATGCAAGTTTATCTGCACCACTTTCAGCCTCTTAGGGTTAATCATCTTTAGGAAACCTAAATCTGATAGACCCCAACCCGAATATAGCAAACCCTCCCATTGATTTTAGCTTCTTTAGAGACTCCCGGTCTACTGCGAACCTGATATCTCTTTCTTGGTTCTCCTTACAACCCAGTGAAGCTATCATCTTCCACTGTCCTGTAATGAGACCATTGTTCTGATAGGTGGAGGAATCCATACCGTGACTACCAGCCTTAATGGCAACTCAGACGCGAGTATGACGTCCAATCTGGCTTCAGGACAAGCGCTGTCACACCTGCCGATTGCAGCCTTTAAAAACTCAAAGGTTCTTAGATTGCCGCAACTGACAGTTTTGACACCTCTTATCCAGTCAGCCCCTTTGAACTATACTTCGTCCGGCCTTCCTTTAACGCTAAAGATTTCGTCGAGTAGTTTGTTTTCTAGCACCTGCCATTTCTCGACACTGATCCTTCCATCGGGATCCATACGATCAATGACTGCCGCTAGAATACCGTCCTTACCTGACGACTCCCTTAGATTCTTTGACGTGGAGGTTTGGTCCTCTCTGGAGCCAGTCCTCTTAGTGATCTCCTTTCGGGGATCCTTCCTCTAAGCCGCTGGGGATTTCTGGTCACCACCAGATCCAACTCTCTTAAATACCCCTTATTGGGGGCCTTATCAGAGCTTTGTCGGCGATCACCCTTTTTCCCTGCAGATGTTGACTGGTTTGTCCCAGTAATCCCTTTGGTGACTCCCATTTGGGGGAGGCTGTCGGAGATTATCAAGACTTTACCAGTCCTAATCTCGCAACTAGTAGTGGGTAATACGTCCACAGGCTTAGTTCCCTTGCCCGTGACCGTATTGTCACGGTTAAGAGGACCAGGTGTTGACTCTTTACCCTCCTTTTGATTTTCTGTTCCCTTTTTGGAGGATTCGTCAGCAGGGGTTGCTGAGGGTTCGTTGTCTTTACTGACAACATTTGAACACTCAGCAGCCCTTGCTGTGTATACCGCAGGATAGGGAATGCCTAGGATATCACCGACAGATCCGTGCATTCGTTCGAATCTAGCAACGTTCTTTCGGTGCTTCCTCAGCAAGTGCCTATCCCGCTCATCGTGCAGTGAGGAGTTTTTCTTAGCTATCTTTTCTAGAAAGGCTAAGGAGGCTCTTACACCACTCTTGGCTTTTTAAAAGCTCGTTCGGCTTGTTGAAAAATACAATTAAATAAGTACTTGTTTACTTTATGCTTTGTAAATTATTAATCAAGTTATCTTTGATATTTTTCATTATATGTATTAAAATATTTGATTTTCTTGTCATTAGCTTTTAAAACCTTTTTGTTAATATTAAACAATAAATTAGTTTTTCTCCATATTTTCCCCTAACAAATTTGTATATTTTATCTGGTTATGCGCCCAGACATGGCTGAGGAAATGTTTTCTGTTAATTTGTTTGATGGTCGGAATTTCGATAATTGGAGGTTTAGACTGGAATCAGTTCTAGACGAGCATAGCTTACTTAAGTTGGTTAAGCAAGATATCGAGGTATTAGTATCTCAAGAAGCCAATGCTACTAAGGTGGAGGAACTGAGGAAGCATGATAAGAAGGCAAAATCTATAATCATAAGAAGGATTGCGGATTCCCATTTGGAATATGTAAAGGATTGCAAGAGTTCTTATGAAGTCTTGCTGGCACTAACAAATGTGTTTGCAAAGAAAAGCATTTCAAACCAATTATTCCTAAGAAAGAAGTTATTAACAATGAAATGTGAAGAAGGAGAAAACTTAAATAGTTACTTCCTTAAATTTGATGGGGTAGTAAGACAACTTATATCATCTGGAGTAAAATTGGAAAAGATTGACATTATTTGTCATTTGCTTATTACACTGCCAGAAGCTTATAACAACGTTGTAACTGCAATTGAAACCTTAACCCCAGATCTCTTGGAATTAGATTTTGTCAAAAATCGATTGATGGAAGAAGAACGTAAACGTGGATATTACACGAAAAAAAATTTGCGGAAATCTCCTCATCTACAACAGGTTTCATTCTAACACGATAAAATGGAATTGCAACTTTATCATGATTGAGTTGTTAAAACTGTATCAAAATAGTACAAAAGTACTAATTTTTGCATCCCTGTTACGATTTAGTTAGATTTCGATGATTCAGCAAAGTGTATGTGTGTCTGCACAATTTTCGCATCCACTGAAAGTAAAATTGGGAAATACCCGAAGTATCTTACATCGAGCTTCGATTAAAATACAAATCATTTAGTATACATACAGAGTCTCAAGTTGTTGCGAATAAATTGATTTTATATAAAATATATAAAAAATATTTAATAAAAAAATGTATATTTTACACTGTCTCCTAGCCTCATATAACACGTTTTCCTACAACATGGCGTTTTCTAGGAACCTATCTACCGTGTTGTAGGAGGGTTACCTGTATATGGAAACGGCCACAAGAACTTTATAACGTAAAAAATCTAATAAATAAAATGCAAAAGAAAATCAAGTAAAAGTGCTATATTTGACTATGCCGAAAAATGACAACAAGAAAATAAATTTGTGAAAAATAGTTTTATAATAGACCCAACCAAGTGTACGGTTTGCTATTATTTGTGTTTTTAGCCTACCTAAGGGAAATGCTTCAAAATTTTACTACAAACGAAAATTAAATATGTTTAATCTTACAGCAACCATTATTATGTCATATATACCAACTTTTACTTATTGTGCCTTTTTGACGGAAGCTCATAGTGGTCGGAGTGGTAACAATATTGCTAGTGCTTAAATTAAAATTTTAAATGAATTAATAAAAGATTTTCCACTTATTAAAACTTTGACATTATGGAGCGATTCTTGCGTACCTCAAAATAAAAATCAAATTAACGCAACCGCAATCAAAATGTTCTTTAAACAAAATAATATTGATGCCGTAATACAAAAGTCTTCAGAACCAGAACATTCTTTAATTCAAGAAGTGGACTGTGTCCATGGTGTTATTGACCGGTACTTAAAGAATATTGAAATTCATAGTCCTCTTCATTTACTAAATTTGCTTAAAACAATGTCAAATAATAAAACAAAACTCAAAGTTATGGAAATGCTTCCGGAAAATTTTCGCACATACTCGTTGGAAGCAAATAAAATGGACTTTCGAAAAGTCCCTTTTGCTAAAATTAAAGTACTTCTATACAGTTAAAATAATGATTTATGTATATATTATAAAACTTCTACCAGAGAGGAAAAATATAAAAATGCAATTTTGGTTAAGTCTGCATCAAAAAATTGTTTGAAAACTCCTGAGAATTTGTTGACGAATGTTTTGAAAATATCGAAACCATCATTTATTTCCAGCGATAAAAATAGAGACATAAAAGACTTGCTTATATTTCTTCCACGTGTTGATAAAGCTTATTATAAAAATTTACTAAATACATATTAAGTTTTAAATTTTCTTTTTACTTTTGCATTATTTAAGTTGTTTAATTTGTGGCTTTTTATGTAACTTTTCATAACAGTAGAACTGTTTTTTCTGTTTTTGTAAAGTAAAATCAAATAGAAAAACTATAAAAAAAATTCATCTCAACAACAAGTTACTCAATACACAGCAATAAGTACACGTATGCAGCACAAAAGCCACTTTTTTTATTTTTTTTTTAGAAAAGTGGCGTATGCGGCACAAAACAAAATTTTTCATTTTCAAAAAAATACTATTAAGTTCTAACTTTATTCATGAAAGTGCGCAAAAATTTGCATTTTTCTTCAAAACATATACCGGAAGCAGTGGCAAAAATATAAAAAAATTCTATCGGGTACAATTTGAGAAATTTTCATGTAAATCTTCTTTGTCGTTTTTCTCCACTCCGACTTTTTGGCATATGCGCCAAATCAATTCTGAGCTGACGTCCACGGACGTTATGACATGCCACCGTGTGGAAGTGTACCAAGCAGTGCCCGAAAATAAATATTATATACTGTTCTTAAGTGTTCGGTACGGTAGAAATATGGAAAACACACTAATAGTGTTTGTGTTGTAAACACCTTATAAAGTTTATGTGTTTTTGAGCTTCGTGCACAATTAAAATACTGGGGTCTAATCACCGCATTCGAGACTATCGTATCGAATAAACAATCGATTTTTTTTGCATACAATAGACACAGACGTATCGAATGAAAACTCGATAAATCTAATGTCGAGTTACTCGATATCGAATGCTATTATGTATTTTAAATTCAATAAATTTCATTCGAAATCGAGTTTCATGATACCAAAATAAATAATTTTGATAAATTTTGCTCGATATCGTATGCGGTGATTAGACCCCTATACTAGTCCCACTCAACAAAAAGTTGAAAACATTTCGGTTTTTTGTAAAAACCCCAAACTTTGTTGTGTTCGGTTCAGAAAATTAGTGTTCTTACATTGCCCTTTTGGCTGGTAAAACCACAAAAAATTTACAAAAACAAAACCCATGTGTTTTTAACAAAAAAAAAATAGAGCCAACAACCAATTTTTGCAAAAACAAAATATGTACACAATACACACAAGCTATTCGTGCTGTGGTCTTGCAAACAACAACAATACTAGTGAGAAACGTTGCTAAAAATGTTCGTTTTCTCATTTCATCATCAGTGTAAAAAAAACACTAAAGAACATTTAAATATAGATAATGTATATTTACAGTTCCACAACAATTGTACTGTTTTAAAACGATAAACAGAACACTACATAATGTTTGTTACTTTCGTAAAACACAAACACACAGATGGAAAAAAGAGAACAGATAAACCCCGAATTATTTCTTAGAGCCACTTTTTGGGTTAGCGATTAAATTAACTTTAATCTCCGTATTTACTTTTTGAGTTGTATTTTTTTAACTTTTTTTTCTAGTTAAAGCGGCCAACGGTGGTGGTTTGAAACTTAACTTAAACTGTCAACATACACATGTTTAACATAAAGAACTTTTGCAAAAATATAAACAAAAATACATTTATAAACATTGCTTAGCACTAGGGATGAGATTTTCATGCACTAAAAAATCGAAAATATGCGCATAAAACATGCGCTAAAAATTCAAAAGTATGCATTAAAAAAATAAAAAATATGCACTAAAAACTTGACCATTTTCAATAAAAAAACCGTTTTTTTTTTATTTTATTTAAAACAAAACAAAATAAAAAATTCTATTGTTGTTTTTATTCTATTGTTATTCAAAGGTATAATAATTTTTAGAACTTACCCCCCTGTTCATCGATTTCGAACGAAGACTTCGTTCGCTTAACTTTAATGTAAAACAAAAACAATGTTTTATAATTTGTTTTTGTTTTAAATGTAAGTTATGCGAACGAAATCTTCGTTCGGAAATAGATGAACAGGCAGTTAATTTAAATAGTAACTAAATCATTTAAATTGCATAGTCAAATAAATACTTTTTTATATTATCAAAAGTAAGCCTTTGTCTGTTAAAAAGCTTTTGTAGATGGCAATTGATCTCTCAACGTCAACCGAAGTTGAGGCATACTTCAAGGATGCAAATACATTTGAAGAATATTAATTTTCTAATTTAGATCCCACATTTGATTCTAGATCTAGAAATTTGTTTTATTTTTTGAAATCCTCTATTTTTATTTGCAACAATTTTTGGATTTGTTTTTTTTTTTTTATTTGTCGGGATATTTTTCCATCCACATGTTAATGTTACTTTCTACCATATCAATTAATTTGAGTTGACTATTAAGTGAACTGAACTTAATCCTGTATGAAACCAATAAATCAATATTATCGAATTGGCTTCTAATTTCCTCCGCAACTCGGTGTAACCCATGTGCCAATCAAGTAGCATGTAACAGTTTTCGATAAATTGTTTTAGGACAATTGGCAGCCTTAACCATGTAAGGTGCTGCATCGGTTAAAAATTTAAGGATCTTTTGTCGAAATCTTGTATTTTTTATACAATTTGGAAATTTTTCGAAGAACTTTTTTTTAATATGAAAATTTAAAAATATATATCACTCAAAACTGTTAAAATATGCAAAAATATGCATTTAAAACCAAAATATGCAAAAATATGCATTTTCACCAAAATATGCAATAATATGCAAAAACAAATCGATGCCATTTTAACGCAAATTTAATGATTCGGAAAGATAATTGGTCGACATCAGTTTTAGACTACCGACAAAAAACATGCATTTGCATGGAAATCGCATCCCTACTTAGCACTTTTATATAATTTTTCCATTCTATATTTATACCCACACCACAATAGTGGAGAGGGTATTATGCATTTGTGCTGATGTGTGTAACGCCTTAAAATATTGGTCCTAGACCCACCTTAAAGTATACCGATCGTCTTAGAATCACTTTCTGAGTCGAACTAACGATGTCCGTCCGGCTGGCTGGCTGGCAGGCTGGCTGGCTGGCTGGCTGTCCATGTAACCTTGTGCGCAAAGTACAGGTCGCAATTTTGGAGATAATTTGATAAAATTTGGGACATAGGTTCTTATTGACTCAAGGACCAAGCCTATTGAAAATGGGCCAAATCGTAGGACCACGAGGGTAGATAGGGGGAAATTTCTTCCTCTCAGAAACTATCAAACCGATTTTCATGAAGTTTATAAACATAGATAAATCCTTATTTACATGGACACATAAGCATGATGTGTTTTTAAATACTGTGGTGTAGGGTATCATATGGTCGGGCTTGACCGACTATATTTTCTTACTTGTTTTTTTATTATTGTTTCGAACTGGAAAAAATAAAACAAAAAAAAAAAAAAAAAAACAAAAGGCGGTTCTTATAAGAAATCGTTAGAAATTAAAAAAAAAATTCAGCTGCGAAACCAGAAATTACCAATTTAAATGAAAAATATTTTTTATTTTTTACCAAAATTAGCTAAAGCTTATTTATTATACTGTCAAAGTTTGGGAATAGGATCTCCATAAGTGTAAGTGCTATGCAAATTTTTTTAAACAAGTAACTCTCTTCAAAAACGGAAGTTATCATTTTGAATTCTAATTTTTTTTAAAGTTAAACCGTTTTTTTTAATCCGAAATTGGACACTTATAACACTGTAAACTTTTTGAAGTGGGATATATGTATATATATTAGTTAAAACGATACATACATAATTTTCCATGCTTATCGTATTGCGAAACCATAAGTGACTATTTAAATACAAATTTTCTAACTTAGACCCTATATATTTGGGTTTTTTTTACTGCCCTTCTACAACTGACATGATTTGCTGTTATAAATTGATGTTATAAAAGCGTTGTTAAAACATTTGCATTAACAACCGTGTTTGGGCCACAAAACTAGTTTTGCAGCAAAACAAGTGTTTTGCTACTTGTTTTCCTGTATATTTTTCATGTTCGAAAACTCAAACAAAAAATAGTTTTGCTCCAAAACATGTCGAAAATCATGAATACAACTCTGTGTTATCCATTATTGGTGATTGACAGTTTCGAAAAAAGTGACATATTTACCAAAATATCAAGACTTATTAAATAGGCTTATGGAACTCTCCAGCGGATTTGTTTGTTTGCAGCGTAAAAATAATTAAATACTATGGTAAAAAGGTAGTAAATTATGGGCTTTTATATACGTACATATATGTATATCTGTGTATTAAAATCCAAACAAGAAAATTTCCTGTTCAAGAAAAATATTTTTTTTTCAACACATATTTTTTTTGGCTTTCATATTTGTTTACAACATATATGTCAAATTGATTTCGAAAAATCGAAAACCAAAACTAGTTTTACATAATGGAAACACTTTGACACGTTTTGCTCAAAACAAGTTGTTTTGCTCATAGTGGAAACAGTATAAAAGTAAAGCATTTCATGTCAGTTGTAGACTGCATGTTAACTAAAATTATAGCCAATAGAATATTTTTTAGGCGGTAATTTTCAAACCCTGTAAAGTTCTTGGAATTGGGAAACTCTAATTAGGAAGCTGAGTTCAGCTGTTGTTATTTGCTTTTTATTGCCATCGTTATAAGAAGAAGCAGAAAATTACAATGTGTTGAGCTGGAGATTCAATGGGTCATGTTTTCACAAACTTTTAACCATTTAAATTTTTTGATTATAAACCGATTTCGTCAGGTCAATAACAAATACAATCGGTTCTATTTTCAAATACGACTTTTGGCATCATACGCTAATCGCACCAACTACACCATGGATAAAGTATTTTTGCGCAATGATCCTGAAAGCCATGAGTTACATATTAGTTTTCGTTATGCAAATGAAGATCTAAAAATTGACCGAGACTTTAATTTCTGTCGGAAAATTGATGAAAAAATTGAGGCTGCCTTGAACAGGATACGTGGAAATATTGAAAAAGAGTTATATAAAAAAACGAAAAAGACCAAAAAGAAATCACCTGCCCAAGTTGTGGAACCTATAAAGGACGTTGTTCCCAATGGAGAAGTAAACTTAAAGATTTTTTAAAATATTTCTTTGTTAGTTTCTTTTTTTTTCTAGATTATTATAGAATTTGTAAGATCTAACAACAAGTTAGAAGACGTCACCTTTGCTGAAATGCTAAGTGAGACATTAGAAAATTTGCATTTAAAAGTGTTAGATCGTACATTTAAACTTGTTCTTAACCAACCTTGGGTTGTCAATTTAGTTTTACCCACATCAATATTGGCAGGATATACCGTGTATCCAAGCAAGTTGGAAATGAAATACGCTGAAAAGACCTATTCAAAGGCCCAATGGTATAAGACTAAAATGGTATGTTGTTAATATGGTTTTTTATTTACACTTCATTTTTTCTTTAATCTTGCAGCCCGCTTCAGGAAATATTCAGCTTGCCACCTGGCAGTACTGTGGAGATGGTTTCTTTTATAACACTTCAAATGAAGATGTTGATCATTATTTAAAGGTTGTGGTAACACCTGGCAATGCTGAAAGTGTTCTGGGACCACCTGTAGAGCATATATGCAAAAATCTTATACAAGCCGGTCCAGGTCAGTGTCCTTTCGAAACCAGGCATTGTTTTACACAAAATCGTCTCGCTGGCGACTCTTTTCGCGTGGTATCGTATAATATTTTAGCTGATCTTTATGCTGATAGTGATTATTCGAGGACTCATTTATTTCCTTATTGCCCGCCATATGCTTTAAAAATCGATTACAGAAAGCAATTGTTAATTAAAGAAATTTTAGGATACAATAGTGATATTTTGTGTCTACAAGAAGTAGATATAAAAATTTTTGATTATGATCTAAGGCCAGTGCTTGAAGATGATCGGCAAGGTTTTAAGGGAATAATAGCCCAAAAGGGAACTTGCGGAGAAGGTGTGGCGACATTCTATCGATCAGACAGATTTGAATTGATTGAATCATTTGCACTAAATATTGGGGAAAACATAAAGACACTACCAGTTTTTAACGAGTTGTGGAACAAAATAAAAAACAACCATAAATTAGTTGAGCGTATATGTGATCGTGCGACAACTTTGCAGATAAATTTATTGAAAACAAAAAATGATCGTTTTGTGCTAGTGGCCAATACTCATCTATATTTCCATCCCGATGCGGACCATATACGTTTGCTCCAAATCGGTTTTGGAATGTTGTTTGTAGAAGATGTTTATAAAAAGTCGATAGAAAAGTATAATATCAGTAATGAAGAACATTTATCAGTGATATTCTGCGGAGATTTCAATAGCATTCCTGAATGTGGCATATATCGTTTATTGACACAAGGATATGTAGATAAGGATTTCATTGACTGGAGTAGTAGTAAGTTTCTATAAATCAGAAAAGATTTAAACTAACACATGATTTCTTTCTCTAGATTTGGAAGAGGCTGTGAGCAATGTAAGTTTGACTCAACCATTTACAATGAAATCAGCTTGTGGTACACCGGAATACACAAATTTTACTCATGCTTTTGCTGCCTGTTTGGATTATATTTTCTATCAGTTCGATAGGTTTGATGTGGAACAAATTATACCTTTGCCTACCAATGAGGATCTGAAAGCCCATATAGCAATACCTTCGGTTGTATTTCCTTCAGATCATGTTGCTTTAGTAGCAGACATAAAATTTAAATCAATTGTAAACTCGTTTGAACATAAAGAAATAAAACAATAATTATAAAACTACAATTTAACTTTGACTATATTAAGGTTTATTTCGTACGATTTTTCACTTCACAAAAAATAAATTATTTATTTTAATAAACAAAACTCACAGTTGGTGTTTGCTGTTTAAATTCCTTTATTTACATTATACTCTATGTTTGCCTTCATTTACTAGAATTAAAATAAATTTTCTCCATGGAGATAACCTTTTTACTTTCTGTACCACATTTGCAAAGTTCTCATGCGTTTGACCTTTTTTTGCAATTGAAGAACTCCGTACATTAATGCTTCAGCTGTGGGAGGACAGCCGGGTACATAGATATCTACGGGAATGATACGATCGCACCCGCGTACCACTGAATAAGAGTAATGATAGTAGCCACCACCGTTAGCACAACTACCCATGGAAATAACCCAACGGGGTTCAGGCATTTGATCGTAAACTTTACGCAGGGCTGGGGCCATTTTGTTGGTCAAGGTACCAGCTACAATGATGACATCAGCTTGACGCGGTGAAGCACGGAAAACGACACCGTAACGATCCATATCGTAACGTGGAGCAGCGATGTGCATCATTTCTACAGCACAACAAGCCAGACCAAAAGTCAATGGCCAAATTGAACCCTTACGACCCCAATTTAGCAAATCATCCAAACGAGCCATTGTCCACTCACCCATGCTTGACTGTTTGGTACCAAAGGGACTGTAGGGCTTTCGTGGTACAGGTTCATTTGGATTAACAACAGGCATAGTTTGTTGTTCACGTTTAACAATCAAAGTGTTTATGGCTGGAGCAAATGAACCGGCTGAAAGACTAGATGGCTTAGCCGTAGCCAACAGCTTGGGGGTTTTGTTTACGAGAGCTGAAGCAGCGGAGCGCAGCATTCTTCTTTCTACAAAAGAAATATATACTTTTATTACACATTTTCAATGTTTCAGCCAATTATTTTATTATTTACTTTCGTTTTAAAGCTTTATTTGATAAGAAATTATATTATTGTCTCTCAAATTTATTGAAAAATATATTAACAAACCTTTTTATGTAACTTGCTCCAACACAAAAATCGAACATCAAAATTTGACAAACATATGTCTCAGAAAATGACATTAGTGAAACTTGACAGCACTTTTCTCCATAGATATTGTGAATGATTAAATAAAAATTAGCGGTCTTTTGTTTTTAATCTTGTGTTGAGTTCTTAAAAATAATCTAGAGTGATTTGTAGCAAAAATAATAAACATCGTTAGATTGTCATCTGGTAAGTGTGCAATTATTATTTTGTTTTAAAACCATTTTATTCTTTAATAAAAATAACATGATATAAATTATTGATTGGTTTTATCTAGTGCTACAAAACAAATTCTTTCAAAATATCTTTACTGCCAGTCCCACGATGTCGACAACAACATTTCTTTCGCATTTTATATTGAAAACAATAATAAAAAACTAAAATTTGTTTTCAATACATATATACGAAAGAAATGTTCTTGTCGACACCTTTTTATATGATTTAAGAAACCCAATTTTGTCACTAGATTTGTCCTAAAGCAGTGGTGTCCGAAAACATCCAATCAGAATACATATAACCATTTGAAATCACTGATGCAGCGCAGTGATGCATTTACGAACGCACCCAATGATAATGATTGTGCCATTTTGTTTAAATAAAAAGAGAGGTTTTTTGTTTTTATTAATGCTTATTTTGACTACCATAGTAATTGAAAAAAAAAAACAAATTAAATAAAAAGTAATTCAAAGAAAAAAGAATAAAAAATAACATAACAAATCATTTTTTGGACGATGCTTGTGGATTTTACTCTTGTTATGCCACTACAAAATCCAAACAAGAACTAAATCAATTACTCAAAACAAAACGTTTCTCTATCTGTTTTGTACTCAGATGTACGATTGTAACGGTAAATTAAATAATGCAGATGAGTGGAAAGCCAATTGTTTCGTTTTCTCTCTTTGACACTTGAAAAGTTTTTGTTTTGGTTTTGCTCATGTACAATACAATTTAAAAATTTTGAAAAGTTTTGTACATTTTGCAAACGTTTGCGAAATGTTTTGTCTGTTTTCATACTCTGGTATTATTAGCCATTATCTTCAATAAGCCACGTTAAACACTGACAGATGGCATAAATACATTTAAAATTATTTATTTTTATTAAAATGCAAAACCCTCTATCTTTTCATTTTCATACATACATATTGAATATTTTTGAGAAACAAAACCCTCTATCTCGCATAAAGTCTCCAATAATGCAAAAGTTTATGAACCAATTACCTGTGAGATTCAATAGTAGATTTCAAAAGTATTGTAGAATACCGAATTTTCATAACTCAAGTAATACGCGAAAAAAACTGTTTTATGGCTCTCCTGAAAAGTTTTGTTTTTTAAGACAGAGGATTTTGAATATAGGCCCTCGATATGTAGGTTTTTTTAAATATCTTCGGAACTACATAACCGATTTAAGAGTTTGGCTTTCAAAAAAAATAAAATAAAAAAAAGCAAAAATAAATATATGTATGTATGTATATGTCATTGGTGGTGCAATATGGAAATTGGATTTTGCCACGCCCCACAGTGTCGTGTTTTCATATAACGAGCGGCCATAAATAGAAGACGTTATTGTAAAGAGTTGAAATTTGGCACAAATGTTTTAATTGATAAAAGATAACAAAATTTAAAATTTCTAAATTTTCGGAGCAAGGATTCATGTCCTTCCCATATATCCTGAAAATAAAAAATGTCATAAAAGATAGACAAAGAGTTCAAACTTCATGAAATTTCGTATAGTTATTGGACTTGATACACCAAATTTGATTGATCAAATTTTATCCAAATCGGAACATGGACACGCCTAGCTGAAAAATGTCATTTTTCATAAAATTCAAAACAGTAATAAAATAAAAATGTATTTGTTTCTTTTTCCACTTTAGTCTTAAATTTCTTTTCCAAAAAATTAATTATTTCAGTATGGGCTGCTCTGTAAGAATTATGTTTGTTTGTCAAATATTGAAAATTCTCTAATTTGTACCTTTGATGACACTGAAAAAATGAAAAAAGTTAAATTTTCGCAACGTTTCGCAAATGTCATATACTTTTTTATAATATAAATACTTGAATTAATATTATACTAAATTATAAAAAAAGGAGTTTTTATAGTTTTCTTTTAATTGCCAGGTTAACTTGCAAGTTGTAAATAATTATTACTTTCTTTTGTTCACATTCAGAACAACGGTAAAACACATACATATGATAGCTAAATGGATAAAAAAGTGCCTTACCATATTTTAGTAATATCACACTATAATATAAATGCAAATATTGCCGGCTTTATCGACAATTTATATCATATTAACCCTTTAGCATATTCGCACTATTTTAAATTTTTCTTTGCATGCTGCACATTCACCTAAAACATTCAAATTTGATTAGGTCTAACTTTAGTATATATTTACATATTTTAAAACTTATTTTTGATTATTGTTATTTGAAATCTATTTAATAAAACTGCATCAATCAAATTCTAAAATTATAAAAAATATTATTTTCATATATAGAAAAATCCAATTATGGAAATTAAAAAAATGGCTAATGGCATTTAATAAAAGACACTTTTACTAATAAGCGTAAACAAATCCCCATTTGCACTCTAATAGTATATCATTTTTTAAATCAAAATTATGTAAATCCAAAATACTTTTTGCAGTTATATTTAAAATGCTTTGGAGGGGAACTTCTGCGGATTTTTCTGGAGCAACAATATCATCAGGTATAAAATTTTTCTTTGCATTAGCAATACAGTAATATGACGGAAAACAATTTTTATGAACGAAATTTACAACAGACCTCATCATTTTATATTGTCGATATGAAAGGTTCATATCAATGTATAAAGCCAAAGCTTTTTCTACAGAAATTGTTTTTTCTATACAGGGATCAACCTTCGTTGCTGCTTTCTTAATTGCCTCCGCAGAGTTGGCTGAAATTAATTTTTGAACCTTTCTTCTTTTTGACCTACTCGCAGCATTCACAATACAGTAACTAATTTAAAAAAATACAAACATCACTCAAATTTACTCCGTGTATTGGCAAATCGGTATTTAGCCAGTCACCGAACTCACTCGAACCGGTCCCTTTTTCGGTTGCAATCGGACCACATCCGCTTTAATTTTGAATTTAAATTACATATCGTTGGTCTCATATAGAAAGGCCCTAACTCACATAAATGCAACTTTACAGTAGAAGGCAAAAACATAATAGAAATTGTATGTATCTTAATGTAAAATGGCTTCTTCAATTGCTTGTTAAACTGATATTTTTGATGCTATTGAATTAAATTTTTGTGACGAGGTATATTTGTGGGAAATGTATTGGAATCACTAAAAAACTCAATTTCGAAAAAAATCGAGTTAGGGCCTTTCTACATGAGACCGACGATATATATTTTTCGAACGTCTTTCGCTTCCAAAGATTTCCCTATTCGAGCTCCCACAATTCCTAATAATTTTTAACTACATTTTTGTTTTCCTTTAACTCAATCCAAGAATTAAAAAAGTCTCGCATTTTCATTTGAATCGACACTAAAAAAATAAGAATTATTTAAATTGGCGCACTTAAGCGCAGCTAAATTTTTATAAATTAACATACTTTTTGTTATAAAATGAAACAAAATTTATCCCGGTAATACTTGAAAATTATTTTTTATTCACTATTATATGTTTGCTTATCACAACAAGTTTTGTTTTGTTTTATTAATATCATTCTAATAATGATGCATACACTGTTATCGACATATGTAATTAAAAATACCGTTTATATACTTAAAACATAATACAACAACTAATCTAGTACAAATTTTTTTTATTTGCCAACTAAATTCAATTATTTAACCCTATGAAGTACATGCTCATTTTTATTCCTTTTTTATACAAAATTGCAGTTATTTCAAACCACAATTTTGAAGAGCCATATCTTTAGAAAAAATTATTATTTCAATCCAATTTTTTTTACGCTTATTAGTAAAAGTGTCTTTTATTAAATGCCATTAGCCATTTTTTTAATTTCCATAATTGGATTTTTCTATTTATGGCCACACTGTGCGCCCCTCCGCCCGCAGACACAGTGTCACCCGCCTAAATATTCTGAAGATCCCCTGAAAGTTTCGTCAAAATCGTCTCAGCCGTTTTGGAGTCCATACGTTACATACACACACACACATCCTGTTTTATATATATAGAAGAATAGATAGATAGAAGATGAATAAATGTTTTACAAAAAGATTTATGAAAAAATTCGATTTTTGCCATTTTTTTCTGAAAAAGTATTTTCATTCTTTTTTATTCACGACAGAATGTTGTTTAAGAAGGCTTACTGCCTATTTCGATTTGCGAAATAATTCTTTCTTTCCAATTATGAACAAAAATTCCCCGACTTTTCTCCTTTCTCCCATTTTTTTCTGTGGACCAAAGAATTGTGAAATACTCTACAAAAATAATAGTCACACAATAAAAAAAATTATAATTATTCTTTTATCCCCATTAAAAAAGTTTGCTTTTCTGATGCAGCGCAGTGATGCATTTACGAACGTACCCATTGTTTTGATTTTGTTTTACACACTGCAAAGAACAAAACAAAACGAAAGCTAACGTTTCGTTTTGTTTGTTTTCGTACTCTGAATAATACAACATAAGATAAAAAAAACTTAACAATTAACAATATTAAACAAAAAGTTATAGCAACAATTTTTTTTGTTTTTGCTTTTTTAAGTTTGTTTCCAATTGGATTGGTGTAAATGATCGTAAAAATAATGGTATTCCGGCGGTATAACGCTCTTCAAACCTCGCAAATTCTTCCACTTATTTGGTTAAATTGAAAGTGGAGCAGAATAAGAGGTTGTGGTTCAATATTTTCTGTTTAAGGTTTAATACGAACAGGAAGATCAATGTGATCTGTATCAAAATTTATTTTATATTTTACGCTACCATCTGGAAGATATAAAAGAGATCTTAAATAAGGAACGGAATCGATTGGCAAGTGTTAAGAATCTAAAAATCAATCTAAACTTTAGATTGATTTTTCAACTTAATCTCTATCTTAGCATGGGCATTTGCGTATGGCCTTTCTCTACACAGAAAAAAATATCTCAAGAAAATTTTTAACAACACAGTTTGTTGAAAATTAAATTTAAGGTCAATAAACTTTTTGTTTGATTCAATGAAAAAATTTATCAAATTAACACTTTGCAAAAAAACCATTCAATAAAACATATGTATTTAATAATGAAATAATTAAATATTTCTATATATTCAATAAAAAAAATATTTGAATCAAAGTAAATACAGTATTTTTACAACTCTTTTCCATTTGTAAAGTCTCATTCGCTTTACAGTTTTAATTGCATAATATATTTAGTTTTGCCAATGTCTTTGGAAAAAGGTTTCCCGGTGATCCGGCCTAAGCAACCAGAGAAATGCACATAGGAACTAGCTTATCACCCCATAATAAATTTTAGTGTATTTATTTAAAAAGAAAAAAAATTGGGAACTAAGCACATCTTCATTATTAAATAAATAAATAAAGATTCAATAAACATTTTGTTTGATTTAGACCGCATTTACACCTATGCAATTAACGCCGAGTTTTTTTTTCTATTTTCTTTTAAAGTAGTTTCTACGAAACTCTTTTCACATTTTCATATACATTTTTTTCAAGCATTTTTTCAACTTTTTCAATCCCGTTCTCTTCGCTACACCTCTTGCTAACAAACAAAAAGTTGCATGCGAAAGTTGCGGTTAATTGCTAATTTCAAACATTTTGTTGAAAAAAATTATTTTGAGCAACAACTTTTTTTATTGACTCAATAAACTTGGTTGTTGACTAAAAGTTCAATAACTATACATACAAACTTTTTTATCAATACCGCAAAAATCGTCATCGCAGAAAATTAAAATTTTTTTTTTTTTTTATCAAATATGCGATTTTCGTATTCAAATATGAAAATAATTTTTTTCTGTGTAAGAACTTCTGTTCAATAACTTTATTATTTTTAGCAAACAAAATTGGATAGAACATTTGATAAATAATGGTTACGGTTTTGGTAGCCATCCGAGAAAATTGTAATTGGCAATGAATCTGATAAGAAATACGTTTTTAAATTATTAATTATAAAGGAAACAAATACCGACGCGGACAAATCACCATTGATTTCGCTCCACCAATAGTTTGTTCACTGATGAGTACCTAAGTATGTATATTATAAATAGCAAAATTGTGTACCTGAAAGCGTTGCCTTAAGTAAATTGCAGATGCATTAACATTTTGACAAAGTTTTACTGGTTAAGCGTCCATTGTAAAAACGTGACGTACACCATTCTCAGCTGCAATTTTATCAATACTTTTTTCATACTGTGTACGATGGTTTTTTACGTGGGCCAAGATAGCGTCGACGAAATAGCGTCGAATTTGGGAATTTAAAAACCGGGAAAACAAAATACCCAAATTATGGTGATTTGTAGAAAAAGAACAAAAAGTTAGCGTCGAATTTAGGATTGTTGATTATATTCATCAGCTGATACTATTATGTGAGTTTATCACACGATAATAAGATTTTAATTACATACGATTTTAAACATCCTATAAATTACTTATTTTTTGACAATTATAGCATGGATGACACTTTAAAAGAAGACACTTTTTGAGCAAATTCCGACTTTTACCATTTATTTTTATGCCTTGGACATTATATTTTCTAAAAACAAGCATGCAAGCTATTTTAATGATAATCCAGTTCAGAATCGGCTTTCGCTATTTTAATAAACCATTTAAAATGTCAAATTCATGTTCAGCTTGCAAAAAATAGTAAAACTCATGCATTGGAGGAACAAGTTATTCAAAAAAATATTTGAAAATTTATTATTAGAAAAGATACGAGGGTTTTGCATTCAGAAAAATTAATTGTATAAGATAGAGAAAATACAAAAATGAAAATAAAACAGCAAAAAAAATATGTTTGTTATGAAAATCACACCATAGATGAGGGTTTCTTACTGAACATTTTACCATTAACAAGTCATTTTCGTGAAAATCAAAGATAGAGGGTTTTGAATATAGGCCCTCGATATGTTAATAATGATCCAATATTAAAATTTTAAAACTTTCGAAATCCACGAATTCCGATGATTTCCAATGAGATACCATTGCAATTAAAGCGGCTCCAATTCCCTTTGCGTCTTGCCTTTGCTATTATCATCAGCAAAGCACAAGGCCTATCATTGACTATTGCTGGCTAGGGAATGGTAAATGGATTCAAAAATCGATTTTCGATCGACTTTCGGTTTTGAAATCGAATAATCGAGCCTCAAACTCGATTTTAAAATCGATTAAACTTTTATCACAAAGGGGGATACGCCTGCATATTTTTTTGTTTTGGCAAAATACTTGAGAAATTGAATTAAAATTTTACAGTGGATAGATATGACTACTGTTTATAATTTTCCTGCAAAAAGTAAAAATGTGTAAATTTTTAGATGATGTTTACAGGAACAAGTGCAATATTTCGCATATTTAAATTGATTTCTGTTACATGCCTGAGTGTATGGATAGTATTTCAAATGATTATGACAATAGTTCTTGTTCGGTGGCGACTGTTTCTTTGCTAAGTTACTATTAAGTTAGTTTTAGAAAACAAACGTTTGCATGTCATTGATGTCGGAAAGATGCAGATTTATTTTCTTATAACTTTGTATTTGTTAGGATCAATTACATACTTTTTGTTTTTTCACTCTGCTGATAACTAGATTTTAATATCGCTCACACACTGGTCTGTTTGAATATTAGCGTATGTCCACAGGAATGCCATGGTTTAATTCACCTGTTGTGTTTCTATAATATGTAGATTTTCACAAAGCTCACTTTCAGTGTTTGGTTTTGTGCGATAAGTTTAGACTGTTTTGTTCAATGTCCATTGATGATTTCAATTTCTGAAGAACAAGAGGACCTATATTAAAGTTGGAAGTATACCAAGGGTACTAATAGGTAAATACTAAAGCCCTGCACGAATGCATTTGAATGCCGTTTCAAATCATTCGTTTGTTTTTCAACTCGTGATTGTCGATTGCATTTTGCTAACGAATCAAACTCTGTATTGTGAAAAACACATAAAGCACGAAAAGAATATAAACACACAAACGCAAATGAATTTAAATTTGTATGTTAGATATACTCCACACAACAACGAAACAAACGAATAACACAAACTACACCAAATCATACGAATCGCACCAAACAACAGTAACAAAATAGGTGATTTGAATTATTGATTTTTTTTATTATTAGGTATGACTAGTAAACTTGTATTGCGCAAAAAACAAATGAAGATGCAAAATATTTTTATACAATGCTTAAGTTTTCATTTTAAATTATTTTATTCAAAAGTTACAAAAATATATTTTGAAATATTTTATTAAAAGTAAAAAAGAAATGAAAAGCTAAATTCAATTAATTGCAAAATTAAGATAAAAATAATATAATGAGCAAAATGGTTTAAAATATATATTAATATTAATATTTTCGATTGGAATCGAAATCGATTTACCATTCCCTATTGCTGGCTTAAACGGCCAGTTGTATAAGGCTTGTTCCCGAGTTGGCACGCCAAAAAATTTATACGTTTTTACACCAAATAAAAAAACAAAACACATTGGCTATAGTTGTTGGATAGTGTAATCAGTTATTGTGGTTGTCGTTTTTTGTAGTAGATTAAAAAACAGAGGTTGTGTGTTACAACGCCAACCATAATAAGGCTTAATGAAAGTCACTATCCCCGAATTCATAAGCGATTATTTTATTAGTTTCGTAAACCTTTGTTATAATAAAAACATCAATTAAAACTATAACTAGTCGGGAAAAACGCCATCCATCGTCAGTATCAGATGAAAATATGAACATAGTAGAATCAGCCAACTTTTTTTTGTTAAAAAAAGTTAAAAAACGTGTAAAGTTTTCGGTATCTTTTCAAGTACTTACCATAAAAATGATCTTAAATAACTTTACTTATTGTTTTTATTTTTTTTTTTTTTTGTAAATAGAGATTTTGAAAAAATTAAAAATATTAGTATTCATTCTGAAACTGCGAAAAGTTTTAAAATCACATCCCTTAGAAAAACTATTTATTAGCGAAGTAAATATAAACAAAGATTTGAGTTTGCGAAACTTTAATAAATCAAGAAATAGGGGTTTGCAAAATGTTAATTTTAGCGAAACATAAAAAGAGTTATATGATTATTAAAATAGGCCATCACGATGAATGTGATGTACATTGGTTTGCTGTCGGTTCGTAAGCTTAGCACGGCTTTTTAAAAAGGTTTATTTTCTTTTAGTAGAAAAAAATCGCATATTATTTATTTAAGATAAATTAATCTACATTAATAATTATTTTTAAAGTTTTTATTTATTGTTTAGAAAATTAAAGTTATTTTTTGAGTTTTGTTTTTTTTTTTGCTAAAATAATAAAAGTTATTTTCTGAGTTTAATTTTTTTTGCTAAAAAATAAAAGTCATGTAATACAAAAATACAACACAAGTCACAGCTGAATTTATATTGTAAACTATTATTCGTGAAATTACCGATTCAATAAGGGTATTCATTTTAATTTTTTTTGGTCGGAAAAATGGAAAAAAGAAAAATTACACTCTTATTGACGTGAATGGGGGGGGGGGGGGGGGGGGGGTTTTTTACAAACTGTCAAAAAAAATCTGTCAAATAATTCGTGGAATTAATTGATATTTTTCAAGATGCCGAACAAAAGTGTTAAAAGTGAATTAATTGATTATTAAATTTAAAACGAAGTGATTATTGTTATTTTCATCATGATATTCGACTACAAAAAGTTACTCAAAATGGCGATTGTCTGCCAAAAAGTCGAGCATTTTATTAACTTCAGCTTCTGTCAATTTTTTTGACCCCATTTCTTTTTTTTAATTCTTTTTTAATAACTTTTTTCATTGAACACATATTGAATATGAATTGTTCTTTTTATAAGATTAAATGAAAAATAAGTTATCTTTGCAATGTTGTAACTATAAAAAATAATTTTTAAAATCAGAGTTGTTCAATTCAAGAGTTTATAAAAAGAGATGCAATTTTTCGTACTTTGTATAAAAAATTAGCAGTTTTTTATGAATGGCAACATCATTTCGTTTGACGTTTAAAGCGGAAAATTACATCTTTTTATCCTGACTTTTTTACACTTGGTTTTAGTCTGATAAAAATGTAAGTTTTGGTGGAATTTTTTTTCTTGTGGTTGTTGTAACAAAAATTACATTTATCCACTTTTCCATTTTTCCAACAAATAAAAAAACTGAAATGAATACCCTTATTAACTTTTTTTTGAGTGCAAAATACCTATAAAAAAATATTTTTTTTTACAATCAAAAAATAAAGCGAAAAAGTTAAGGTTATTTTTTAGGCATTTTATAATTCAAAAAATTAACTTTTATTTGTAGAGAAAAATAGAGATTTAAAAAAATTATTTATTTTCTAAAAAAAAAAAAAAAACAAAACAATCATTAAAAACTAGTTTTTTTAATAAAATTTATTACCGTTACGGTCCCTGCTTTCTTGTAGCACCAAAATTCTGATTTTCTCCGATTTCTGTAACATGACTGAGATTTTTTTTTTTATATTTGCCATATGCATTTAATTTCACTAATTAATGGGATTTTCTGTGATGACGAGTGTTTTATTTTGAAACCACAAGTTTTTGTTTTATTTATTTTTTAATTTAAATATTTTTTTACCAATTAATTAAACTACACAATTGCAACTTGATATAAAGAAAATTTTAATCTAATTTAATACGAAATTATAAAAAGAAAAAAGTAACAAAAAACCTTTTTTAAATCTAAATACACAAATAATAAAAATATATATTTTAAAGTGCAACTGGTTATTAGGATATACATTATTTTGGGCTTGGGAGTTTAGTGTTAGTTTGTTATGCTGAAGAGAAAAAAAACGAAAAGTCTCAACTAAAGAGTAAAGAACCTTTTAAAATAAGCTGTATTTTAAGGTTTCTTCAGGTTTTTTTTTTTTAATAAATATATGCACGTATATATTTTGTATGTTTTAAATTTTTGGAACTTATTGAACTTCCTCTGTTGACGAGGTGACTTCCCGTTTTCTAATACCTTCGGATTCAATACCCTGGCCAGCTAAAGGTAAAGCTTTGTCAGTAGTTGGTAAAGTATCGCCACCGGCAGAAACATTTGATGTTGTTGAAGCTTTATTGGTGGGAGTGTCATTAGCTTTTGTATCTTTGTCGGTATCATCCTCTTCATCTTCATAGTTGGTTGGTTGTTCATTTTTGCGCAATAGTTTACCAACTAAATCATATTTTTCTATATTAAGAAAATCATTTAAATTATAAATTACATTTTTTAACATTATTAAAGATTAAAAAAACACACCTTTGAATTGCATTTCCCATTCGCGTACCGAATCCATTTCCATTGCGCTTAAATCACTTAAATCATCATATTCATCTTTATCATTTGCAACTACGCTGAATGTGGCCAAGTTACGAGAGGCATCACGTCCAGCAAATGATGCATAAGGTCCCCCTGAAACGAAATTAAAATTTTTAAGTTTTGGTGTAGTATTGAATGTAAAGCTGATTAAGTGGTAGATAAAAATCTAGTTCTTGTTGAGATTTTGAACAGTTTTATTACAAATTATAATTGTAAAATTAAAGTTTTGTATTCTTATCGCAAATTTTATTTATTTTTATTTCTTCCATTAGACCCCTTTCACACTCGGCAAGTTACTTGCGCAACTCTTGGGTTGTTGTCGTCAGCGGTAAGGTCGGGGTAAGGAAAAATTGTACAGACTGTTGTTGTCAGCAAGTAACTTGCCGAGTGTGAAAGGGGTCTTACATAACCGAAGTTACTACTGAAAATTTAATTTTAAAAGAAACGAAATTATTAAAAATCCACAGAATAGCTTAGTTATTTTTAAACTCATAAATGAGTTTTTGATTGATTTTTGTACGTTTTATTAAACTGCACGTTCACGCAAATTTTTAATTCATGCGATCAAAAATGGCGACTTTAAATAGTTTCCTTTATGAAGGCTTTCAAGGTTACTTTATAAAAGAAATTCAAACGCCAAGAACACCTTGTTGTTATTGATTTAGTAAAGTTTTTTGCTTCTCCTGTAAAATAAACAAAAATGTATTTACGTCCGTTTGCATTAGAGGGGACGATTTGTACAATTTTTATAGTTCTCTGTTATTAATAACTAGCTGACCCGACAGACGTTGTCCTGTCCAAATTAGAAAAATGTTTGCGTTCGATTTTTAAAATCCGTTAAAATGATACGAACATTTGAAAGAAAAATTAATCAAATCGATGGAGCCGTTTTCTGATTTTAGGTAAATCGAAAAAGTGGGCGTTAAAGTGGGCGGGGCAAAATTTTCTTTCCGTAAAAACCTAAGTTGGACCATGGCGATCATTTTAAAGAAAAACTCGTCCAAATTATAATTGGATTTTGCCACGCTCCTCCGCCCGCAGACCGAAAATCAAAAAATCAGACCTCAGAGTGTCACCCGCCTTAATATTCTGATGATTCCCTGAAAATTTCATCAAAATCGGCCCAGCCGTTTTGGAGTCCATACGTTACATACATACATACACACATCCTATTTTATATATATAGATAGATAGATTACTGTACTAAATATTGTTATAAAAAAATAGGATTTTTCTATGCCCTTCACCGGAAAGTATTGATATTAGACTCTATAAAGTATATATTTTCACGGTCCATATACGTATATAAGTTGATTTAACGATGTTCGTCTGTTCGTATGTATGTAGAAATGTGTTTTCCGAAGAACCCAGAAATGATGGGGACTAGGTTTTTATATACATATGTACATATTCGGCCTTATTGTGTAAGGCGTTGTTGTTAAAGCCTGAGTATATATTTCAGATACAGGTATGTGATAAAAATCGATCGATTTCAAAACGAACATTTTTAAAAGGTGTGATGTATTTCGATGGATTTTAAAATCCATTTCTGAATTATACAGCCATGTCACAGAGTACAATTCCGTTCGGAAACGGAATTCATTCCGTATTTTGGTGCTTCAGAAAAAGACGAAAAAATGTTTCGGAATGAAACCATTTTTGTTTTCATGAACGGTATGGGAGTTGTATGTATCTGAAAGGCCATAAAACTATCAAAATACACTTTCCATCAACAAACAAATATGTTTTCTTCAATTCCGAACGGAATCATTCCGAACGGAATTGTACCCTGTGACATGGCCCATAGTCTAAAATTTTCGTTCAGAATACACTTCAGTTAACGTATACATATAATATAAAATTTGAAAGAATAAAGACTGAAAATAAAATGAATATGCATTTAAAATCCATTTTAAAAGATACTGAAAACGATATTTTCGGTTTCAAATCGTATCGTTTTTAAAATCGATTTCCATCACAAACCTGATATACTCTGTTTAAGTTTGATATTGTAATTCAGACAGATCGGTCCATAAATGACTGTGATATAAGCAGAAAACCACGATTGCCTCAAAATTCGCTGTTGTTGTTTTTTATTTTTTATGTTAATGTGTAGACTTTTTTGCATAACAAATACATATATGATTTGTACCTTAAATAGAAAAATGGGTTTTCAACAAAAAAATTTTGGCTCCGTTCCAAAACGTCATAATAATTGCAGTATAAGTCAAAAATCGCTATGTTTCTTTACTTTTTTGAGTAAAGTTCATGAAAATGAACGCAAGCATAAATTTCTCTCATAAAGAGACAAAATTACATAAAAGTGAGGGAACAGAAGAAACACAATTTTAAGCAGAAAATAAAAAGTCAGTGTTTTGACAGACTTTACAAAACAATAAAAATGTGTGCCACTTTTGAAACATTGTGTATTGCCTGCATAAATAAACTACTTTTACCAAAAATAAAACAAAACAATTTTTCCTTAATATTTCAATATAAAACTTTTTATTTACGTACATTATTTTGTTCAACACACTTTTTCCAGAATTTGGTTCATGAACTTTTTTCTTTGCCCTTTTTGTAAATGTTTTACAGCTATTTGACAATTTGCACGAAGAATAAGTATGGGCTGTTTCGTGCAAGAAGAAGAATTTTATTCCCTCAAACCCGCTCTCATTTGCACAAATCAAAAGTACGGGAACGCATATCGTGCAAATTGGGATACCGAGAGTAAAGAGCTAAAGTAGTAGGGAATGTAAGATGAGATAAACTCACTGTTTATTGTTGGTGTTTTTTGTTTAAACTTTGATATTGTTACAAGTAGAACTGTTGCTTATATGTAAGTCTTATACGTTTACCAGTTTTATTTGGTTTAATATCTTTAGTTTTTCTAAAATCTTTATGGATGAAGTTTCCTGATGATCTGGCCTAAGCAACCAGTGAAATGCGCATAGGAATAGCTTATCCCATCAACAATAAATTTCAAGTGTTTTTATCAAGAATAAAAACTGGGAATTAAGCACGAATACCAAAATCTTTTGAAATTAAAATTTTGTATTCCCAAAGAAATTACTTTTTGATGATGTAAAAAGATATCATATAAAATTATTTTTGTGCATCATTTCATTTTCTTTTTAAGTGCAGTTGAAACAAAGTAGACCAAATCGTTTCAGTTAACACTAGCGGTTTGAAAACGCAAATTTTAAGCGATATTCGTTTTTCAGAACATGGATGATAAATTGTAGGATAAGGATCCATTTAATTACATATTAGGGGCTGTACTGGAAATCGAAAACGCAAGAAGTTAAAACGTCGGTTTTTAATAAGATTTCTGTAATAAAAGAATTTTATGACAAATATTATACAAATACTTCTATATTAAACAGAATTTTATAAAAAAAATTATAAAAATTAGATTAATGTGCTGTTTACACAACACAAGTGACTAAACGTGTAGTAAACTTTATATGGAAAACACTCAAAAACCTGAGTGCTTTTCATATAAATTTTACTACACGTTCAGTCACTTGTGTTGAGAAAACAGCACATAAAAGTGTTTAAAACAACTTTCAAATTCTTTCGATTTCCAGAACAGCCCTGAATTTGTAATTAAATTTTATTGATATTTTACAACATTAGGAATAAGTCTTGACTTCTCAATATATTTTATTTTTCTTCTTAAAGGCATGATTAGCACAATATTTAATTCAAAATTGTTGTTTATAAAACTTTTAGGTAGTGTTTTTAGGAAAGAGGCGGCACTTCAGTTTGTTGATAAGATTTTTTCATATAACAAATTAAGATAGACCATTAGTTTAAATCTAAATTCTGCTTAACATTACATGATATTTAATTTTCGTTTAGCAAGGAATACAATTTCTTTTACGGCAGTGAAACAAATAAATATATGAATGTTTAATTTAATGATGACGGCGTCATTAAATCTAAAACACATTTACTGATAGTATATACATATATACCTACATACATACATATATTGAATAATTTTATCAACAAGTTCAGCAATTAGCACATACATACATATGTATGTAAGCAAATTTCATATTATTTATTTTGCTCATTTATATTCTGATTGAAAAGCTATATAAATATAATATTTAAAAGTAATAACTAAAACCTTGTCTTCACCAGACATAAAAAATTTACTAAAATTAACACTAAATTGTTGTTAGCGTTACGTGTGGAGTGCTGATGTTAGCGCTTTAAACATGGTTTGATTTTCAAAACTTTCTCAATTTTTTATGTATTTCGCACGTGTTTGAACTTGAGTTTTGTAAATTGTTTTTATTTACTTTAACAGAACAAAAATGATTCAGAAGTTATAGTATACCATTAAGAAATTAGAAAAAAATGTTTCATGCGTAACAGAAAAATAGCATATGGGCTGGATGAAAAAATAAAATGTTGATTATCATCGTCTTTTATTGTTTATTATTGTAAAAAAGATTTTGTTTTTATAAAAGAATGGTTTCGTAGCATATCTCTGTTTCACTTGAGGAAATTGGGCTGGAAACTGGAAAATTTTATATTTTGCGGTATTTTCTACTTCTAAAGACAATTTTATATACTTATTTTACATGTTTACACTCTTTCTTCATAATCTTTCTATAACAATCAATTGCAAAAGGAGTATTAAGTTTTTTTGTTAAGGAAATTTGAAGACATTTATGGGAAAATGCGTGGTGATAATAATAAAAAAAAACATATGGAAAAATCGTACGTTCGCGATCCGTACGTTCGCGACCGGTAAATAAGCCAATTAAATAAAAACCAAGAGAGATATTTTATTTTGCAAATTCTGGATGGAGACCTACACTAATACACTTTTAAAATAAATTAATCACTTTTGAATATTCCGTTCAATTGCGCAGATTTTTACATTTCACTACTGTCAGCCAAAGTTGACTTCTATTTTGCGTACGTTCGTGACCACACGTTTATAACTCTTATTATGAAAACTTAAACTCGATGAATTCTATCTTTTGCACTAAACATTAAGCTACCCAAATGCTATCGAATCAAAAAAAAAAAAAAAAATGCTAGGAAAAGTTTTGTTTTCTATATTATTTGTACATCAAAGGCGTACGAACGTACGTTCGTGACCCCAGGAAATGCCTATATTTAAAAAAAAACAAGTAAGAGTGCTATATTCGGCTGTGCCGAATCTTATATACCCTTCACCATTGTGCGAGCAGAATACAGAGCAACTAAATAATTTTTACATATACATACATATTTACAATACCTAGAACTTCATTATAAATGAAATTTAAAAAGCGAAAACTGGTAAATATTTTTTTCAAATCGTTTTTAGAATATAAAAATATTAAAAAAAAATTCTGTTTAAAAAACCAAGATTTGAACCAGGGAACTCACAGTTTCTAACTTAACACACCCCCTAGACAACTGAACCATGAAGGAACGCTGTTTAAATATTATTAAAATTAAATGTGGACCGTTTACTGTTAACAACTCAACACAGTTTTTTGTTTGTTTTCTTTTTTTAAAGGCACTGTTGTCATACCGTAGGTTTATCTCTTTTGGCGAGTTTTTAAGTAGCAAAAAAACACAAAAATTCCTAGTTTCTGTTTGTTAAAATTGTTTCGTAATACAACAACCACAAGGGATTTTTGGAAAGATTAGAGGCAGTCGTGGTTTTTTGATCATATCTCAGCCATTGTTGGCCCGATCTGGCTGAATTTCAATATCAAGAAATGGTGGACTAGGTTAGGTTAGGTTAGGTTAGGTTAAGAAGGGTTGTGCGCCCACAGGCACACCTCCACTCGGAGACCGAATACGACCCATTGTGATTCCCTTCAATGAAAATATGAAGTTAGAGAGAGAGAGATAAGACGAAGTGAAGAAATAGAGAAAAGGAAGTAAGATAAAGACAGAAAATTAGAAAGTAGGACCAATACCCCCCTTACAGTCTTCTCAACAGAAACAGCCGCGTTATTTCCCTGACAAACCCCAGTAGATTGGCCGGATTACATCCAGCTATGCACCCCAGTTCGTCGTGAAACCTATCTCCAAGCCACTTCAGTCTGAGACCCTGCATCCTAGGACAATGGCACAGTACATGCTCGATCGTCTCCAGCTCCTCCGAATCCTCGCATAGCCTGCAGAAGTCCGGTATGGCGTTGTCCCATCTGCTCGCAAAAGCCCTGACAGGACAATGACCCGTCAAGAACCCGATAAGTGTTCCGAGACTACCCCTATCCAATCCCAGTAGAACCCTGGTTGCCCCCGCGTCCAATCCTACACCGCGCAACCAGGCATGATCGCACCGTATGGTTCTTCAATGCCCGAAGCGCCGCCTGACTATCGACGTAAATTGTCACCTCAGATCCACCCACGATGTGATCCAGTATCACCTCCGTCGCCCTCCAGATCGCTAGGATCTCAGCCTGGAAGACACTGCACTCATCAGGGAGTCTGAATGACCTTTTTACCTCGGTGTCCGCGATATAAACACCGGCACCAGTGCCGGGTTCCATCTTGGATCCATCCGTAAATACTGCCCACCCCTCAAACAGTCCATTGGATCCACTCCAAATTTCCCTATCAGGGAACTCCACTGGTGGTGTTGCACCGAAGTCCAGGGTCATAGTCCTATGATCCGAAATTCCCTCGAGAATACCCTGATCAAGCAGACCCATCTCGTACAAAATTCTTGTGTGATCATCCCGCCTAGGTCTAACTAAAGAAGACTCGTAAAGTCTAAATAGGTTCCTAGCTGCCACACTCCTCACATAATGCTCGATAGGGGATAGATATAGTAGGATGTCCAGCGCTGCCTGCGGAGTACTTCTCCTTGCGCCTGTGATGCCAAGAGATGCACTCCTTTGCACCTTGCTGAGCATCTTCCTATAGCTATCCACTCCCAACGCACCCCACCAAACAGTGCATCCATAGGTAAGTATAGGCCTAACGACCGATGTGTAAATCCAGTTTACCATATCAGGTCTAAGACCCCAGTTCTTACCAATGGAGTTCCTGCATGTGTAGTATGCATTGAGTCCCCTTCTCATCCTCTCCTGAGTATTTCTCTTCCAAGACAGTTTGCGGTCCAGAAAGTTACCCAAGTGCTTTGCTCCGTCCGATAGAGGCAACTCGACGCCATCTAGCACTGGCCCCCTAAAACCCTCTATCCTATACCTTCTGGTGAATAGCACCAGCTCAGTCTTCGCAGGGTTAACACCCAGTCCCCTATCCTTTGCCCATGCCGAGAGTTCACCCAGCATCACCTGCATAATTTCCCCGATCGTGGATAGAAATTTTCCCCTGACCAGCAGAACTATGTCGTCCGCAAAGGCAACAACTTTCCTGCCCATGGAATCAAATGACCTAAGGATCCCGTTAACCGCAAGTAACCACAGTAGAGGCGATAATACCCCCCCCCCCCCCCTTGTGGTGTCCCCCTGGTAACCTTCCTCCTTATCACATGTTTATAATCCTACTGCCAAGCATGCAGGTTATCCACTCCACCAGAAAGTCCTCAACTCCCAACTCCAACAAAGAATCCCTAATCGCCTCTATCCTAATGTTATTAAAGGCTCCCTCTATATCCAGAAACGCGGCGAGAGTATACTCCTTATGCCTCAGACCGTGCTCAATACAACCCACCACCTCGTGTAACGCGCTCTCAACAGATTTACCCTTCAGGTAAGCATGTTGAGCGTTGCTAATAAGGCTGGTCTCAATATTACTCCTGAGATAGAAATCTATCAGACTCTCAAGAGTCTTCAACAAAAATGAAGACAGACTAATAGGTCTAAAATCCCCCGGTTTCGAGTGGCCCGCTTTACCGGCCTTGGGTATAAAAATCACCCTGACCTCTCTCCACCCCCTAGGCAGATACCTCCTACTGAGGCATTTCCTAAATATATCCACCAGTAGAAATGATGCATCGTCCGGGATGTTGCAAAGCATAGCCGGAAAAATACCGTCCGGACCCGGTGATTTATATGGGTCGAAAGTATTGACCGCCCACGCCAGCTTCTCCCTTGTGACCATTTCATCGACGCGAGCGGAAGTATGATCAGATGTCACGGACATGACGTCCCACTGACCGTCCCCCATACCACCGGTTTCCCTGCACCCGGGAAAGTGCGTCTCCATGAGTAAGGTTAGGGTCTCAGAGCTAGACTCAGTCCATGAGCCGTCATTCCTTTGGATGTAACCCAGGGCCTTAGGGTCCTTAGATAAAATCCGTCGGAATCTTGACAGCTCGTTGACATTATCGATGGACGCACAAAATTGTCTCCACGATAGTCGTTTTGCTCTCTTCAGATCCGCCTTATACCTGTTGAACTGCACCCTGTGATTGTTCCAATCATCTGGTGCTCTTGTAAGCTTGGCCCTATTAAACAGTCTCCTCACCGTAGACCTTTGAACATGAAGTTCCCTGGTCCACCATTTAGGCTGTTTTCGCCTACCCGGAAACGTGACCGGGCAGGACTGCTCATAGCTTTCCCTTAGAAGATGAGTGAACCTATTCACCACCCCCTCCAGATCCGTCGGCAGCAAGTCGCCCAAGGCCTGATGCTCCAACCCAGTTCGGACCCCTTCCTTGAAGGAGTCCCAAAATGGTGGACTATATGTGACATAAATGTAAAACAACCTAGCCGCTATCATGTCTGGAGTCTCCGGAAAACACATATCAAACGTAAGACGGACAGACGGACGGATATCGTTAAATCAACTTCTCTCCTCATAAGAACCCAGAATATATATACTTTATAGGGTCTAAGATCAATATTGTAGAAAATACAAACGGAATGACAAACTTATATATACCCTTTTCCACCTGTGGTGAAGGGTATAAAAATTGTAATTTGCTATCTAGTAATTGATTTCTAATACATTCTCCACTTTTTTCTGTATACATTAATGTATATATTCTTTTAAATTTAATAATAAACATATATGTTAATTAAACTTTATTTTGAATAAATAAAGACTTTAATTCAGAAATGAATTTTAAAATCGCTCGAAATTCACCACACATTTTAAAAACGGTCGAATTTCATCCATATGTACCTAAATTTTTGGCATGTAGCATAAAAAGTACACTTTAAAGATGAACGTTGCCTTTATTATGGCTGTTATTTCGTAAATGTGTATCTTTTTGTAAATAAATATAAAATTTCGTTTGGTTCTCTGCCGTTTAAAATACAACGCAACTTCAATATAAATAAATGCAAAAAAATTCCATTTCTTCATATTTGTAAGCTAAATAACAAAAGAACCCAGACAAAGTGGAAGAAATAAATGTATAGAAAATAAAACCTTTTGTCGATTGTTTTTGAATAAAAATTCAGTTGTTTATTTTAAGTCTATAGGAAATTCATAATTTCCATATTGAAATCAAAAGACATCAAATCCAAACTTTAATAGATAAAATAAGAACACAACAAAAACTTTATTTCTAATATAAAATACAACAGAGGAACGTAACGCGATTTTGCTGTTACGATGCCGACACACAAAAAGAAATATTGGCGATACCCATACGAATAAATAAGAATTCAAGATAAAATTGACAAAACTCAAGTAGAATAATATTTTTTTTTAGTAATATGATTTAAAAACAATGAATTTGATTTTATTGTAATACTAAAAATGAACAATGTTTTTACAGAAAAGAACAGTGTAAGAGATTGTTTAAATTAATTAGATTTTTGATAAATATATAAGGTATTCTTTGCGGAGAATTCATTTAAAAACTTAAATATTTCTGCACCATGCGGATTTGGGTCTATAGAAATATTAGGAGATCTAAGGGACATTTCGACTTCTTCTTTAGTAGAACCACAGCTAAGGATGGTCATCCTTCTCGCATTTTCTTATAATGTGTTCACAAATTCTCCGAAGGCCATTTTTAGACTTATCAGAACTTTTACTAAGTGCATAGATGACCGTGTGTAAGACGTTTTTTTTGTTACGATTAGAGTTTTTTCCCCGGAGTTTTTCAATTCCCGGGAAAGGGAAAAATTTTTTTAAATTTAACGGGATCCCGGGATCCCGCTCCATATAATTAACACAAAGTAAATTTGTTTTTAAATAATGAAAAAAACTTTTATAAAAAACGTAAGGTAACTTGTTTACAAAGTAAGTAAACGAAACGCTTAAATACTACAAAAATGAATTGAAGATTAAAATAGGAACTTGAATTATTATTACCATGGAAACCAGAAATATGCTCTAACAAATGCGTTTTATGCGCATTAAATGTGCAGCAAAAATTCGAAAATATGACGTCAAAATTGTTAAAAATATGCCCCAAAATAATTACGCATTTAAAACCAAATATTCATCATTTCCATAAAAAAAAAAAACAAAACTAATATTATAATCGGTAAATACTAAACACCATATTATTAACAGACCAATTCGAAAAGAATTTAATCTGCTGTAACATATTTTTTGGGCGAATTTAATCTAAATGCCAACATAATAAGATGGCTTATGTACACAAAGAGTCTAATTTGGAAAGAAGTTTTTATGGGGAATATATTTAATTAAAGAACGATTCTCAACATTTACATAGACTTCGTCCTTGGTACAATTAAAATTTTTTTTACCAAATTCGATCATTTTATGTACAAAATTGTACCTTGTACTTTGCGCAAAAGGTTAACATGTACAGACAACTAGCCAGACGGACGGATGGTCATCGTTAAATCACTTTAAAAAGTGATTTTCAGTCGATCGGTGTACTTAAAGATTGGTTCAGATTTCTATGTATTGCACACATCGCCAAAAACGTATGTTAATAATAGCTTTTTCCTTAATTTTTGCATTTATGTAAAATTTGAAAGTTTAAAATAACATTATCTTTAATGACAACCTGCTTTGTCTTCATTTTGGAGCAAAAATTAAATGTGGATGGCGAAATTAAAGCAACAAGTTAGGTAAACAGATAGATATTTAAAACAGAAAAGCCATCTGAATTTCGAAAAAAAAAAAGTTTTTTCTTGCTGCGAAAGCTTGCAAGTGGCATCTAAAAAAATCGAATATGTATCAAAATATGCCTTAAAAAGGCAAAATATGCGCTAAAACTTAAATAATGCTGCAAAAAGGCTCTTTTAACTAAATTATGCAAAAATATGCTCCAAACGGTAAAATATGCCAAAATATGCACTAACAAATCGATGCCAAAATTCATAAAAAGCTCTAAAACGGATAGATATTCTACTTCTGCCTTCATTGGTCGCACAAGGAAAAACATGCAATTGCATATTTGTGGTTTCCCTGATTATTACCTTACGGTTTTATATGTAAATTCCGTATTATTATGGTCTAGATACAAGATAAAAAGATAACATTAACATAACAATTTAATTCATAAAACAATAATAAAAACAAACAAACATTGAGGTATTCAAGATATGAAATCAAAGTTTTAGTTCATAAAATAGATAAAAAATTTTAAATAAATATATTAACATTTTTAACGGCTTAGGAAATAACTTTATGACACACTCAAAGCGGTTAGTTAGTCGTTAAAAAGTATATTTTTTATTTTATTTACTAATTACTAAGTTTCCGAAAAATTTCGTTCACTTTTTTACCGAGGTAAGACCAATAGTTAAAAGTGCACCGTTGTAGAATGCTTTTGATAAACAATAAGAAGTATAGTCATATCTCAAAAATTTTAAGTTAATTAAGCAAAGTGTTTCTGCATACCTTCTCGTATTTTATTTTAACTGAACAGAAGTTATAGCAAAATATATCTCTTAATCGGTATATTTTGAAAACTTCAATCGCATTTGCCAAGTTCGTTTGTTTTTGTAGATATGGCTAAGTTGCATTAAAGAATCGATGTTTAGGTATCTGCTGTTTTTAATTAAAATTGACTGCTTGCGTCTTATTTTGAATTAATGTTCTTTATTAACTTTTCACTTAACTAAATTTATTAATTATCAACTGTTGCACTGCCCATTCTGCTTTTAGTAGATTTATTGCATCAGGAGACATTGATTTACGTATGTACTCACTTCTTGTAATTTATCTAATCGACAACCCACCCACAGAAGTTAATTTTAAGAGAATAGAAAACTAAATTTCAACGTATAAATAGCTGTTTTCTTAAACTATGAGGAATTTTTTATTTCCCGGGATCCCGCACGAAAAATCCCGGTAAAGCGGGAAATATAATATGTAATTGAAATTCCCGGGAATTAATTCGAAGAGTTTTAGATAAACAACAGGTTTCATTGTTCTCTAAACCCTCAAATATTTCATTTGGAACTAATACAAAGCAAGTCGCCAATTTTTTGGTCTCTAAACTATTCTCTTTCTCAGTTAATTTATTTAATATATTTTCTATAATAAAGTCCGAAGACTGTAAGCTAGTGCAATAACGTGAGGCCTTGCTTATGGATTTTTTAGCCTCTTCGAAGTAACCCAAAATTTTCACCAATATGATTTTTGTTCTCACAAACATCATTAAAATTTTAAAAACTTACACAATTTGTACGTTTTTTGTACTACAAATACATAAAAGATTTAGCAGTGAGAGAACATATCACTACTTTGGTGCAAAGCAAAACGGCTAAAGCTGTTAGTCCACAATACGCGTTCAATTCAATGATGATCTGTCAAAAAAGTAGAATCAGTTTAAAATTGTATTAACAAGTTACACAGCAAAGGCGTAAAATGCATATACGAATAGAACGCATTAAGTGAGATAACTTTCCACATTAGCATAAGTCTTAAAAAAAAATCCAATGAAGTATCAAACGCATAGAATGTGTGAATAAAAGGAATAAAAGGAAACAATTTATTTTTCTGATTTTATTTTTTTTTTGCTGTTAAATGTGTTATTTCTCTTAGTTGTTATGAATAAAGTACGCATTGAAAATTAAATTGTTTTTTCAAAAAAACTCTACCGATATATCTGAATGGATAACGAATACATGCCTAAAAATACAGCATTCGAGTTCGATCGAAATTTCCATATATGCAAAAAATGTATAAGTTCACAACAATGATGTTTGATAAATTTTTGTTAATCCAGAATTTTTGGTCCAGAACTAATATCTTTGCTGATTCTTATTGATCGGTGTCGGAATCACTTATCGTTTATTGAGTTTTGTTGTCAACTAATATGATAATTATTATGATCGTGTTGAAGTCTCTAAATATCTATACTCTTACAAAGTGTTAATATGGCAACACCACCATATATATTTTTGCATCATCATTTCCTTTATATCCTTTTTTCAATTGTCTTTTTCTTTTTAACATCAACGTGCTTTCATTAATAGATTTTTTTTTTTTTTTTTTTTTTTTTTTTTTTAATTCCCTATGCTAATCGTTTCAATTATTTCAATTATTTATTTTTTTTGTACAATTAATAACACTGGTTTACAGCCAAAAAATACCAAGAACACCACATGCCTAGATAAGTTAATTGGGACCTCCTGATCACGAAAATCGCTGTAATTTTTTTTCCTAAGTACCGTTTTTTAGATAACGGTACTTTTGTATTTTTCGACGTATGGTCCCACTCAAACCCTTGAGGAGCCCAACCAAAAAGATCCGATCGAAATAAATGACATATCGTTGGAAAGCTAATTAAATGCCTTTTCCATTGATATGCTACAAATTTCTATCTGATAAGAAATGGCTGAGTAATAGCACCTCATTTTTTATTAATTTTTTACGTTTTTTTTTCAAAATTTTACATTTTCATTTCGTTTTTTTACTACGTTATATTAAATATCTGGAGTGTTTTATTTCTTAACCAAATAGTATATTTCATTACCAACTTTTAAGCGTAATTTGAAAAAAAAATCGGATGAAAAATAAAGTTTTTATTAAGGATTTTGTGGAACGACAATATTTTCATCTCATATAAAATTCCGTTTTTTTTTTTAAATACGTTTAAACTGATGGATTTAAAAAACACGATTCGATTACCTTTCCAACGATATGCCATTTATTTCGATCGGACTCTTTGGTTGGGCTCCACAAGGGTTTGAGTGGGACTATACACCGAAAAACACAAAAGTAACGTTATCTAAAAAACGGTACTTAGGAAAAATAATTACAGCGATTTTCGTGTTCAGGAGGTCCCAATTAACTTATCTAGGCATGTGGTATTCTTGGTATTTTTCCAAATTAAAAATTTGTAAAGCAGTGTAATACTTTTTTTTTTCTTGTTGAAGCAAGTGCAAGCTTACAAGACAAAATGGATGCCGAACAATTCTCACAGTTTATGAAAGTTCAACAGGATTTAATAATACAAATGTCGAGGTTGTCTGCTGGTACTTCAAGTGCAGTGCAAGGCAATACCAACATCAACACGACGTTGGTTCCTTATTTCGAAGCTTTTGATCCGGCAAAGGAGACGTACCGTAATTACATTCAGCGGTTTAAAAATTACGTAAACATGAAAGGCGTTGATGGTAATAAGGAGTACTGTCCGAAGCTCCTTTTAAATTCGATTGGTGCTAAGCATTTTGATAGGGTGACCGCATTAGCGGCAGTGCTACAGTACGATGAGTTGTTGAAGCTGTTGGAAAATTATTTGGCCCCAAAAAGAAATGTTCTTGTGGCACAACACAGATTTCTATCAAAATATCAGGGTGAAGGACAGTCAGTGGCAGATTTTGTGGCGACACTTCACACTGATATTATCGATTGCGAATTTGTGTCAGAGTGCAAGTGCAAAAGTTCAATTGCTGATGTGTTTTTGAGGGCACAATTTATCCGTGGTATTTATGACAACGGAATGCGTGAGCAACTGCTTCAATCTGAATCTTCAAAATTCGAAGAAATCGTTTTAAAGGCGTTGGCCCTCGAAGCAGCAAAATATGATACGAAGGAATTGTCACATGCTGCGACAAATTCATCCAGTGCAACTATAAATAAAATTTTCAATAAAAGAATAACTAAAACCCCAACCTGACCGGTTACAACTACGAGGTTACTACAAAAAAAAAGCGAGGAAAATGTTAATGCCGATTGCTTGTCAAGATCCCCTTTACCCACAGGTATGTCTTGTATCAATTTTATGGATGAGGAAGTGCACTCTATTTGCGATTCCACTTTGTTACAAATAAATTCGTTAGAATTAAATTACAATTCAATTCGTAATGCTACAAAAAGAGATGCACAACTTTCAAAAATCAAGACGGAATTCCGTAGTTCAAACGTAATCGATACGGAATATACCATTGATTCCGATATTTTATTCAGGGGAAAAAGCGTCATGGTTCCTAGTTCACTACAACAAGCGGTACTAAAGGCACTCCATTACACACACTTTGGTATAACCAAAATGAAGCAACTGGCAAGGAGGTACGTATTCTGGTCTTCAATAGACAAGGATATCGAGAGGTGCGTTCGTTCGTGTGCTGCTTGTGCCTCTGTTCAAAATAATCCTCCAAAAGCTATTTTACATCCGTGGGATGAACCACAACAAAATTGGCAACGTATACACATTTTCTACGCAGGCCCCTATCAGGGACATCAATTTCTGGTAGTCATCGACTCTAAATCTAAATGGGCAGAAGTGGGTCAGCATCAACCATCGAAATGTTATCTAACATCTTCGCTAGGAATGGATTTCCAGATGTTATGGTATCTGACAACGCAACCATCTTCAAAAGTGACGAGTTTATTCAATTTTGCCGCAACTCTGGTATTTTTCAAAAACTTATTGCTCCGGGTCATCCGGCAACAAACGGACTGGCCGAAAGGAATGTCCGGACTTTAAAGAAACGACTGGCAGCTATTTCCGACAATATATCCCCCATACCTAAAAAGGTTCGAGAGATACTTTTCCGATACAGGGCAACACCTCTGCAAAATGGGAAATCGCTATCAGAGCAGTACCTTGGAAGGCAAATTAGAATCCAACTAGATGCTTTAAAGCCTCCAAAGTTTTGTAAAAATTCCACTCCAGATATAAGATATTACAACGTTAATAAACCTGCATGGAAACTTGGTATCATCACTAAAAAACTTGGTCATCTACATTACCTTGTTCGTCTTGACAATGGGTTCATATTTAAACGTCACTTAAACCAATTGCGCGCCACTAATATACAGTTAGCTGCAACGACAACAAGTCAACCGCCTGACACTGAGTCAGACAACGGGGTCCAATTATGGATCAACAAATTCTTCAATATGCTTTAGCGCATCAAATTCCGGCTCAGGTATTGCGCGATGACTTGACATTGCCTTCTACTCCTACAACTACAGAACCACCGCAAGAGCAACCGCAGCCGTCCACTTCACAGAACGCTGAAGCTGAATTGACACCAAGCCGACGAACATCTAGTCGACAAAAGAGACAACCCAGTTATTTTAGCAGTTATATGCGACATTGATTAAGTGAGGGAGAATTGTTATGATCGAGTTGAAGTCTCTTAATATCTATACTCTTACATAGTGTTAATATGGCAACACCACCATATATATTTTTGCATCATCATTTCCTTTATATCCTTTTCCCAATTGTCTTTTTCTTTTTAACATCAACGTGCTTTCATTAATAGATTTAATTTAGTTATAGATTAATTAACATATTAATAATTGGAAAAGCGTGTATAATTATTCCGGGAAATACAAAAATAATATTGGCGTTAAAGTTTACAAAGCCTTTTTTAAATAAATCAAATAATTGTTATACATACATTGCGCGTGTAAAGATCGCGATTTCAAAGGTTATTTAAATGTTTCTAATACAAAAATTTACACCTTAACTGCTACATACAGTATTAGTATAATCACAAATAATTTACTTTGATTCTGGTTATTAAAAATATAATAACTTTTTCACATTTATATGAACTTAATAGGTACGAGGGTGGGACCGCCCCCTTCGAACTTTGAAAATCTTAAAAAAAATTTAGTATTTTTTTGGAGCCCCAAAAATAAACGATCTAAATGAATTTGACAACATCGAAAAAATTATCATTAAGTTATTCAATACTTTCATTTGATAAGTCTCGGTCCAGTCAATATTAAAGCCCAGCTAGATGAGAAAGATTCGTCCTTGATGAGTGCCATGTAAATGAGAGATTATCACCCTTATTGGGGTTGGTGTATTTAAAATACGCCAAACACAATAAGGGTGTATATATCGATTCGAAAACATCTGAATGTTACATCGGTGCAACACTTTATACTTGAGAAAAAGAAACAGTCAACGAAGGAGATAGGAATGGGAAGATTGTATCTGAAAAAGGTGAAAACAGTTCAATCTTAAGGTTATACTGTCTGTTTTTTTTTTGATGCACGTGAGTTAATTTTTAATTGATAATCTTCAAAAAAGAGAAAAACAATCTATGGCGAGTATTAAGCTTAATTATTGCAGAGTTTAAGTGATGACATTTTGAATTCATCAATATAATGAACTTGCTTGCCTAACCACTATTGTGATAGATAAAACCTCTATATTAGCTCTCTAATATTAGTTTCGCTTTTTTTTAACTTGAAAAATGGACCATTGATAAAAGATTTACCAACAATGAAGATGAAGAGTATTAAGTTATAGCTGCATTAAGCTATCGCACAAGTCTTACGTGTTTAAAATTTTAGACTTTAATTAGATCAGAGATGCATTTTCGTCAAAATACGAAAGACTTGTGAGATAGTGTAAAACCTGTAGTGTCAATTTTAAACTATGTTCACAATGGAAGAAACAATTTCCTTTTTCTTCTATCTTATTTCTTCCCAAAGTGCCTATTTCATATATTTTCCTTTCATTTTTCGAACAAAAATTTGTATGAAATTGAAAACGACGTTTTTAATTATTTTCGAATGAAAATATTAACAAAATGTTTTAAAAAATAATAATAATAAGTAATAATATTGTGGGCAACATTTGCAAATGGTTTCTTAATGCAAAAAGTGATTTTGTGAAAAAAATGTTTGATATACATATGTAAGTAGTTGTGAACGAAGCTTTAAGGAGCAAATAGATTTTACTATAAACGGGGTATCGAAGTTGTTAAATATCACTGAAATAAGTGTATCGGGCAAAAACAGAGAATATGATGAGAAAAAAATAAGATTTTACCAAATTTTTAATATTTTTAATTAGGTTTAAGTTCATGAAATTTAATTTTCATTAAATTATTTTTATGAAGAAAGGAATTTTACAACATGAAAATTTATTAAAATTGTTATTGATAATCTTTCATTCTTGACGTGGCTCGGGCTCGAACCCTGGCCGGCAGGTTACCATGACATGTTTCGATCGCAACCACTCGATCTCCTCAGATGGATTTGCCGTCTTACACTCGCAGCCATCGACGACTGCTGACGTCAATAGTCAAACATCAATCCTTAAACCAAATTGTATTTAAACATTTGGTAGATCGAAATTTGCTTTCCTGAATGATTATCCATTTTAATTGATTTTACATGTTTTTTCCTTACTTCTGTTTTTTCGTACTTTTGTCAAGAATTTTTCTTGAAGTCCAAGTACATTTTTTTGTTTTTCTCTTTTCTGTTGACCTTTTTCAGCACAACTTGAAGGACAAATGTACACATAGAGCTCGTGCCTTAGCTTTAACAATAATTAGTATTGTGGTTATTTTGTTGAACTATTTATGGTTTTTAATCCAAATTTTTAATATTTTTAATTAGGCTTAAGTTCATGAAATTTAATTTTCATTAAATTATTTTTTTGAAGAAAGGAATTTTACAACATGAAAATTTATTAAAATTGTTATTGATAATCTTTCATTCTTGACGTGGCTCTTACTTACTTCTGTTTTTTCGTACTTTTGTCAAGAATTTTTCTTGAAGTCCAAGTACATTTTTTTGTTTTTTCATTTTGTCTTTCTCTTTTCTGTTGACCTTTTTCAGCACAACTTGAAGGACAAATGTACACATAGAGCTCGTGCCTTAGCTTTAACAATAATTAGTATTGTGGTTATTTTGTTGAACAATACTAATTATTGTTAAAGCTAAGGCACGAGCTCTATGTGTACATTTCGTCGTGCGGGAGTTTATGTGCTCTATATGCCAAAAGTGTATTTGAGAAAATCGATCTTGAAGTTTTAACATAATTCAGGTTTGAAGGATATAGAACAAAACAGACACTATTTATCTCAGAAACTAGATGAGATAGCCGAAAACGGATTACATATTTGAAAAATTTGGGGTCGAAAACCTAAAGTGGCATAATTAACTCGAAATGTGTAAAATGGCGGATGGAGCACATAAACTCCCGCACGACGATTTGTCCTTCAAGTTGTGCTGAAAAAGGTTAACAGAAAAGAGAAAGACAAAATGAAAAAACAAAAAAATGTACTTGGACTTCAAGAAAAATTCTTGACAAAAGTACGAAAAAACAGAAGTAAGGAAAAAACATGTAAAATCAATTAAAATGGATAATCATTCAGGAAAGCAAATTTCGATCTACCAAATGTTTAAATACAATTTGGTTTAAGGATTGATGTTTGACTATTGACGTCAGCAGTCGTCGATGGCTGCGAGTGTAAGACGGCAAATCCATCTGAGGAGATCGAGTGGTTGCGATCGAAACATGTCATGGTAACCTGCCGGCCAGGGTTCGAGCCCGAGCCACGTCAAGAATGAAAGATTATCAATAACAATTTTAATAAATTTTCATGTTGTAAAATTCCTTTCTTCATAAAAATAATTTAATGAAAATTAAATTTCATGAACTTAAGCCTAATTAAAAATATTAAAAATTTGGATTAAAAACCATAAATAGTTCAACAAAATAACCACAATACTAATTATTGTTAAAGCTAAGGCACGAGCTCTATGTGTACATTTGTCCTTCAAGTCGTGCTGAAAAAGGTCAACAGAAAAGAGAAAAACAAAAAAATGTACTTGGACTTCAAGAAAAATTCTTGACAAAAGTACGAAAAAACAGAAGTAAGGAAAAAACATGTAAAATCAATTAAAATGGATAATCATTCAGGAAAGCAAATTTCGATCCACCAAATGTTTAAATACAATTTGGTTTAAAGATTGATGTTTGACTATTGACGTCAGCAGTCGTCGATGGCTGCGAGTGTAAGACGGCAAATCCATCTGAGGAGATCGAGTGGTTGCGATCGAAACATGTCATGGTAACCTGCCGGCCAGGGTTCGAGCCCGAGCCACGTCAAGAATGAAAGATTATCAATAACAATTTTAATAAATTTTCATGTTGTAAAATTCCTTTCTTCATAAAAATAATTTAATGAAAATTAAATTTCATGAACTTAAGCCTAATTAAAAATATTAAAAATTTGGATTAAAAACCATAAATAGTTCAACAAAATAACCACAATACTAATTATTGTTAAAGCTAAGGCACGAGCTCTATGTGTACATTTGTCCTTCAAGTTGTGCTGAAAAAGGTCAACAGAAAAGAGAAAAACAAAAAAATGTACTTGGACTTTAAGAAAAATTCTTGACAAAAGTACGAAAAAACAGAAGTAAGGAAAAAACATGTAAAATCAATTAAAATGGATAATCATTCAGGAAAGCAAATTTCGATCTACCAAATGTTTAAATACAATTTGGTTTAAGGATTGATGTTTGACTATTGACGTCAGCAGTCGTCGATGGCTGCGAGTGTAAGACGGCAAAACCATCTGAGGAGATCGAGTGGTTGCGATCGAAACATGTCCTGGTAACCTGCCGGCCAGGGTTCGAGCCCGAGCCACGTCAAGAATGAAAGATTATCAATAACAATTTTAATAAATTTTCATGTTGTAAAATTCCTTTCTTCATAAAAATAATTTAATGAAAATTAAATTTCATGAACTTAGGCCTAATTAAAAATATTAAAAATTTGGATTAAAAACCATAAATAGTTCAACAAAATAACCACAATACTAATTATTTTACCAAATTGATTGTGTTTTACTTGTTAGGTCGTATGGTTTTGGGATCACCCTCGTACTACTTAAGCTAATATGGAATTATAAAATCTTTCATTATCAAACTTGAGATAATAAATGAATGTTATAGAATTGCAATTCAACTAGAAAATTGGTTTTTAGTTTAACAGAATACCTACATAGTAGAATCAAAAGAATTAACGTTGTTAAGTAACACGAATCAACAGGGTGAACATGTTTTTTCTTTATCGATGAAAGTTAAATAAAGATTTTGTTATTGTTCTGGCAAACTGGCACTCACGCGTCAATATATATGTATCAGGGGTGTTCTGGAAATCGAAAACGCAAAACACAAGAATTTGGCAGTTGTTTTTAATATACTTGTAATCTAATTTTTATAATTTTTGTTTTAAAATTCTGTTTATTTAGGAAATATTTGTATAAAATTGGTCATAAAATTCTTTTATTACAGAAATCTTATATAAAAACTCTTATTTAAAACTCTTGCGTTTTGCGTTTTCGATTTTCAGAACACCCCTGTATATCTTAAACAGGAGACAGAAAAATACACCTACACTTATATACCTACAGTATTTTCCTATGTACATACAAAAATTATTTGAACAGCTGTAGAAGAAAGTATTTAATTTTTTGTAATGTTCAGAAACCAATCAAAACTTACCAGGTCCATAGAAACGTTTTCCTCGAGTAACATCAAAAACATTGCCGTTTACGGCCACCAAAACTCTACCATCTGGTTGCGTGCCATCGTATTGACGTAGTTCGGGTATGGTAAAATCTCTGCGTAATTTAGGCAGCTCTGGTTCTGGTGGCCTTTGTGATCCAACACTGGGCACTTCGATTCTATCCTTAATGATTTTATACACCAAAAATGCAATAATAGCCACCAGGGCGAGATTCATTGGACTATAGAAAATCTCCTGTATGATGGCCATAAACATGGATGTTGGCGCGGACTCTTCAACTGAGCCGGCATTTGTATCCACAGTATCAGCACTCATGGTTTATACTGTATATTTTTCTTAAGGCCGGTTAAAAAAATGATGACTTTACAAAAAGTATAAATATTCTCCGTTTTTCTTATTCAACTTGTACTCTGTACTTTCCGTCAGAAATTCTAAAAACACACATACATACACTCAAACGAAGAGCACTTTATATTTCAGAGGCACAAATTTTAAACCTTTTCTGATTTCAACAAAAATGAAAACATAAAAAGTGTATAATAAAACTGCAATTTATTTTTTGTGGTCTTTCGAACTTTGATCTTTTTGTAATTGTATATATTTTCAATTTTAATATAGTGTGTTAATTTTTATTGTTTTAACTTTTCTCGCTTTTCTTATTAACTTCACCGTCATGCAGTTGTAAGTTACCCAAAATTGTTAACTGGTGCCGGTCGTTTATACTTATTCTAGCCTTAATTTTCTGATTAGGGGTTTTAAAATTTTATTTGCGTTTCTTTTTTTCACGCGTTCACAAACGCTTACAAAACAAAAGTCGGAGCAAGTTGGAAAAATACAATACGAAATTACTTTTCTGATGTTGTTTTCAGAGCATTCTTTTTGTTACTGTAGCCTTAGGGATGATAATTTTGCGATAATCGAGTGCAATATTAACTTGTCATACGTGTTTCTGTTATTTGACTTATAATTGCCATTTAATCATTTATTAAATACGTTGATGTTTTAAGTTAATGTTATAAGTTCACAATTTTATTAAATAATTTAAAATGATTCAAGAAGTAAGTTATTTTTGCTTAAAGATATTTGTTTTCGATAATGATTATAAACTACAGGTCAGAGTTGCTAACTTTTTGTGTTCGCGAAACTTGGCATCACATTTAGATTGTCAGGGCTGGTAACTTGATTTTTATTGTGAAATTAAGAAATCGAATGATTTCAATACATCGCACTTGTTAACTCAAAATTTTAATTGTTTCACTTTTTGGAAAAAATCGACACATAAAATTCATATTTAACTGTAGTAAAAATATCGTGCTATTTTGTCCATTTTTTGGTAATGAAACGGTTGGTTTAAAAATTCTGAAAAATTTAAAATTGGTTTGCTTCTACAGAAATGTTTAAAATTTTGAGTTAATACTAGGGTGTTCAATTAATCGGGTTTTATTTTTTTTCGATCGATTAATCGAATCATTCTTAATCCAAAAATTTTATAAATTGCGAGATTTTTCCGATAATTTTAGAAAAAAATAGTACTTAAGTAAATAAACATTCTTTTTTTTAATAAAACTTGTCAATGTAGCTCCAAATTGTTGCTTCACTTTCGGGCAATTAGATTTTAAAAGAGTCAATATAACTTTGAATTTTTCTAAACTTTTCACGGACATTCTCTACTATGATTTTGCAAATAAGTTCTTCTAGAGAATCGATCGAAGTATCTTGTTTAATATTTTTATTTATTGCACCACTCTTCAAGTACTATGTTATAGTCACTGTGTAAGTGGTAAATTAGTGAAGTTGTTGAAGAAAATTTAAGTTAATACATTTTTGAACACCTGTTACATTTAGCATCATTAGATTTATCCTCCGTACAATATTATTAAACCAAACTCATTCTACACTCGCAAAACTGCTCTGAGTGGAGAAGCAGCTCGCGCTCGTTGTCATTTTATTTTAAAGGACAATCGGGTCGTTCTTGTTTGTCTGCTTTTCGTGCGTTTTGCGGTGTCACCCCGCATTGGTTAATGGCTTGGCGTCGCATAACTGTACCGAGTTACGGTTTTTGCGGCTGTCACCATTATTTTGTGCAATCGTTTTTAACCTCAATTTGAGGTTTTGTCTGGTGGAGAACCATTAATAACTCAATGTGACTGGTGGAGAACCAAATATAACTCAGACGTTTTACTGGTGGAGTACCTAGGAAATAACTCAGAAGATTACTGGTGGAGACCAATATACTCTAGAGCTAATTCTGGAAGCTCTCGCCTTCCTATACAAAGGTTGTTCGAACGAGGACTTTGCGGTTGAGGCTCCTAAAATTTGTGTGATACCCTGGCAATATAACTATAAATAGTTCGCCAAAAAATTTTTAGTTTTAAGAAAGTCAAAAAAAAAGACTCATTCTAAAGAGAGAAACGCGTGAACTATTTTGTTAAAAATACGTGCGTGTTTTAGAAATCGAAATGAAGTGGATTTAAAATCGAGCAAATTTTAAAACGACCCTGTATTTAAAGTTCATACAAATATTCCATTTTATCTACTTCATTCTTTAAGTACATATCATTATTTTTGCAAAAACAACACTTAAAACCACGAAAACAACGATCATTTTGTAAATAATTAAGTTTAAATTATCGTTCGATTTCAACTTCACTTCATTTCGATTTCTAAAACATACCCGATAAATTAATATAAATCTTTGAGTTAACATATCTCGTTTTTTCTTTTGTGAAATGAATTACTAAATTATGTTGGAAAAATGTAACAAAAATATAAGCTAAATTACTTACTAAACATGACTATTTTTTTTATTCCACCGGACTTTAATCGACTTAAAACTTTTAAAAATTATACATTTCTCAGAAATACTATATATTATTATCATTCGATTAATCGGTATAAATTCTTCGATTAATCCTTTAATCGAAATTAGCAATTTTAAATTATTCGAACAATTTATCGTCTAAACTTGTTCGATTAATCGAACAAGAATTAATCGACTGAACACCCTAGTTAATACAGTATTGTTGAACTAGTGCGATATATCAAGATAGCCTAAAGGCTATTTGTAGCAAATTCGGATTTAGTGTTCGGATCGGTAGATTTGTGGAAAACACAAACGCTAATAGTGTTTGTGTAGAAAATCATTAAAAAATAACGTTTCCCTTTAGTCATCGGATATCATTCTCAAGGAATGAGTTAAAAATATATTTGTTACAATATTGAATGTGATGGCAGTGATACCCCAGCGGGAAAATGAGGAATTGATTACATAAATAATTATAAAAATAATGCATTATTTTCGAAAGAATAATCGAGAAGGTAATTTCATCAGACACAAAATTTCCACATTTGCAGAACAAGGAATGTATTGTTTCTGTTAGTAACAATTATTCCTGTTTTTGCTTTACATACATATTTCCTTAATAAAAATCCGTTATTTTTTTGCTGCCTTTATGTCGCCTACTTATAATTTTTATTTTAGTCGCAGTTTGCGTTTGAAAGCGTACGGTCAAAGCACAAATATTTGACCAAACTAAAGCTTTCTTTTTATTGATTTACTAAACTTTATTTGTAAAAAGATATTTGTAAAATGTTATTTAGAAACTGTTTAATGATGTATGATCTAGCAAAAGTTTTGCAAACAGCAAACCATTTTTTAATAAAACTATTGGTTACGTGTAGGACAATAAATTATTTTATAAGGGCGAACATTAGCCCTGAAATTTTTGTTTTTTAAAAATCCATAAAAAATTGGAAAATGCAGCTAGGCTTCCAGTTTTTTGCAGACATATAAAAAACGAAGCTGCATGCCATAAATGATTAAAATATGTTTACAACTCTTGATGTTATTGACAAAAGTCGACTTATTTTAATTAACATAAGAATTTCATAAAACGCAATATTTGTATGGGAGTCCCCCTAAGAAGTGGTGATAAGGGGAAAGTTTGTCTCGAGAAAATGTTAAAGACACAAAACTAAATGATGTCGATCATACATTTTATCCCACTAGGGGCATCTCCTGGGCATTTATGGGACTTTTTCTTCAATATATCTCTAGTCTGCGTTGAGCATTTTGTATGTGAGCCCCCTTAAGGAATGGAGATAGCGCGCGCGTAGGTATGTTAGAAATAAATGATTGAGATGAAAAATAAAGTGGGGTTGGTCATACATTTGACCCATATAGGGGCATCGTAGGCGCTGCAGGGGCCAAATTTAAGAATTTCTACCATCACCTATAGAGGTTTTATAAAATTCTTAAATTTGGCCCCTGCCGCTCGTAGGATGCCCGTAGATGGGTGAAATGTATGACCAATTCCACTTTATTTTTCATCTAAATCATTTCTTTCTAATATTCCTTTCCAACATATCCGGTGGGCACCATTGGATTCAGCGTACCCGAATTATGCTAAAACGACACGTGCCCGGCTTGTCTAATTTTGCAAGTGCACAGTGTTATGTATTAAAAAGATAGAAAAAAATATATGTGACCCGGTCTATGAAAAGGTGGCTTATGACTCAAAAACAACATTTCGAAAAATCAGCTGTTAAAGATAAACAATGCAGTTTCTCGGTAAAAAAGTGAAAAATAATTTTTTGAGTCATAAGCCACTTTTTCATATATTAGGCCAAAGCTGGCAGCCCTGTAATTAATTTACTCGGAGAGTTCAAAAAAAAAATATTATATCGATTGTCAAAAATATAACGAATTTTTCTTAATATTTTCTATTAAAAAAAATATTGCAATAATTAAAATTTTAAAAAATGTTGAAAATTGTGTTAACAGCTGCATAAAGATAGAAGAGAGCAGAAAAGAGTACGAACATTAAATGTGCAACAAAGTAACCGAAAAAACATATGATTATTGTTCGTTTTTTTTTTACTTATAAATAAATATTCTACATACCTATAATTTTTATAGAAAAAATTATTACCGCAAGAAAAAACATAATAGTTTTCGAAGTAAGAGAGATAGAATCATAAAATTTTGTAGTTTTAAGAATAAAAGATACAAAGATTACACATTGCGCATATTTTATCGTTTGATGACGTAGTAGTTCCCTGTACAGATTACCAAGTCTGTTTCATATGGGAAATTCATTAATTTATTACACAAAATTAATGTATTAGGCCAAAGCTGGCAGCCCTGCAATTAATTTACTCGGAGAGTTCAAAAAAAATATTATATCGATTGTCAAAAATATAACGAATTTTTCTTATTATTTGCTATTAAAAAAATTATTGCAATAATTAAAATTTTAAAAAATTAGGCTTAAGTTCATGAAATTTAATTTTTATTAAATTATTTTTATGAAGAAAGGAATTTTATAACATGAAAATTAATTAAAATTGTTATTGATAATCTTTCATTCTTGACGTGGCTCGGGCTCGAACCCTGGCCGGCAGGTTACCATGACATGTTTCGATCGCAACCACTCGATCTCCTCAGATGGATTTGCCGTCTTACACTCGCAGCCATCGACGACTGCTGACGTCACTAGTCAAACATCAATCCTTAAACCAAATTGTATTTTAACATTTGGTAGATCGAAATTTGCTTTCCTGAATGATTATCCATTTTAATTGATTTTACATGTTTTTTCCTTTACTTCTGTTTTTTCGTACTTTCGTCAAGAATTTTTCTTGAAGTCCAAGTACATTTTTTTGTTTTTTCACCTTGTCTTTCTCTTTTCTGTTGACCTTTTTCAGCACAACTTGAAGGACAAATGTACACATAGAGCTCGTGCCTTAGCTTTAACAATAATTAGTATTGTGGTTATTTTGTTGAACTATTTATGGTTTTTAATCCAAATTTTTAATATTTTTAATTAGGCTTAAGTTCATGAAATTTAATTTTTATTAAATTATTTTTATGAAGAAAGGAATTTTATAACATGAAAATTAATTAAAATTGTTATTGATAATCTTTCATTCTTGACGTGGCTCGGGCTCGAACCCTGGCCGGCAGGTTACCATGACATGTTTCGATCGCAACCACTCGATCTCCTCAGATGGATTTGCCGTCTTACACTCGCAGCCATCGACGACTGCTGACGTCACTAGTCAAACATCAATCCTTAAACCAAATTGTATTTTAACATTTGGTAGATCGAAATTTGCTTTCCTGAATGATTATCCATTTTAATTGATTTTACATGTTTTTTCCTTTACTTCTGTTTTTTCGTACTTTCGTCAAGAATTTTTCTTGAAGTCCAAGTACATTTTTTTGTTTTTTCACCTTGTCTTTCTCTTTTCTATTGACCTTTTTCAGCACAACTTGAAGGACAAATGTATACATAGAGCTCGTGCCTTAGCTTTAACAATAATTAGTATTGTGGTTATTTTGTTGAACTATTTATGGTTTTTAATCCAAATTTTTAATATTTTTAATTAGGTGAAAAAAGAAATAACGTGTAATAAAGAGATAATATATATTTACATACATATGTATGTAAAAAATTAAATTATGAAGAAAAACAATAACTTATAACAAGGCTAATTCATACAAGGTGGTCTTATTTTGAAAACGTTTTACAACACTGTTAAACATTTTAACGTTGTTAATTAGGCTTAAGTTCATTAAATTTAATTTTCATTAAATTATTTTTATGAAGAAAGGAATTTTACAACATGAAAATTAATTAAAATTTATTGATAATTTTTCATTCTTGACTCAATCTCAATAAAAATTTGGATTAAAAACCATAAATAGTTCAATAAAATAACCACAATACTAATAATTGTTAATGCTAAGGCACGGGCTCTATGTTTGCATTTGTCCTTCAAGTTGTGCTGAAAAGGTCAACAAGAATAAGAAAGACAAAAAATGAAAAAACAAAAAATATGTACTTTGAACTTCAAGAAGAATTCTTGACAAAAGTACGAAAAAGCAGAAGTAAAGGAATAACATGCTAAAATAAATTAAAATAGATAATCATTCAAAGCAAATTTCGATCTACCAAAGGTTGAATACAATTTGGTTTAAGGATTGATGTTTGACTAATGACGTCAGCAGTCGTCGATGGCTGCAAGTGTTAAACGGCAAGCCCTCTGAGGAGATTGAGTGGTTGCAATCGAAACATGTCAGGGTAACCTGTCCGTAAACACCTGGGTTCGAGCCCAGATTGAGTCAAGAATGAAAAATTATCAATAAATTTTAATTAATTTTCATGTTGTAAAATTCCTTTCTTCATAAAAATAATTTAATGAAAATTAAATTTAATGAACTTAAGCCTAATTAAGAATATTAAAAATTTGGATTAAAAACCATAAATAGTTCAATAAAATAACCACAATACTAATAATTTTAACGTTGTGTCAAAAATTCAAAGAAATATTTAATTTTCTTTTTATATTAAATTGTGTTTGTTTGAAATTTTATAACTTAAAAAAGTTTTAAATTTTACAATTTTAATCGAAAATTAAAGAATTTAGTTAAGATTCCCCAGAACCAACAGGACGGTATACCATTTTGACACAAGGTTAGTAATCAGCTGTTGTTTACGAAGCAAGATAAGTTCACCTTGTGTAAATTCGCCTTGACTTATAATAAACAATTTTTTGTTTACAAATTATTTAAATAGAAAAATAATTAAAAGTCCTACTGTGATGTGTACACATAAACAAAACAGTTTGAAAGCTGTCTTCCTGATGTCGTAATCTTGCTTTCTATCGTTCTTGGGTAGTCTTACATAGTTGACTTAACAACTACATACCTTATCTTGATATGAAAAAAAAAATATATTTTAAATAGGCATCCTGAAGAAATGTTTAGTCCTTTAAAAAGAGAAACAGACCAGGAAATTAAAAACAAAGTGTGCAGTTTGTTTGTTTTCCGCCTAGATTAATGGGAGATAGTCGAGTTGCTACTGTATGTACCAGAGCTGTAAGTGAATATTTTTTTTTGATTTTAATTCGTTACGAATTAGCTAAATTTTGAATTAATTCTTTTCACAGCAAAAAAGAATAGAATGAAATTGGAATCAATTCAAACGAATTAGGCAGCAATGAATTTCAATTCGTTTTCCAATTCAAATGATATTGTAGAATGAGTTGCAATTCGTTTCCAATTCAAATGAATATGTTAAAGTAAATTGCAATTCAAATGAATGAAATCAAAAATGAGTTGCAATCAATCAAATTCAAGAGCAGATCTAGGGAGAATTACTAAAACTTACTATTTTTTATTGCAATTGGAAGTTTTCAATACAAAAAGTAAATGTGACGCGAAAAATAGAAAGGGACCTAATACCGTGTTCAGATATGCACCTTAATTGAGTTTTACGCAATAAATGCCATTATTGAGCTCAATTATTCATACAAAATTGCAATTTAGTTATTGCTCAATTAATACGAAATTGTTATAAATATTGAGTAAAACTAAAATGCAACACTGCAGTGCACTGTCACAAGTGTGTTTATTGAGTAAAACATAACTCACTAAACAAAGTGTTTTGACATTTTTGCCAACAATAAAACAACAAAAACAAAGGTCCATCCATTCGGTCTGCGCAAAAGCCAGATGTTTATTTTGTTTTTTCTTTAAAGATGTCAAATGTTGTTTAAGGCCAGTTTACACGGTAATACAATGTATTACGACTTTGTAGAATCAAAATATTATGAAATTCTCTCCGTGTTTAAAAGAAAAAAATAAAAATCTTTTGTAAGTATAATTCATGTTTACACGGTTGGTATAAATAAAATCAAAATAAATAACAAAAAAGCAGATGGCTGCAGTTTTAAATTTGTACAAAAACAACATAAAAAATTCCTGAGTTAATTTAAGTTGTTTTTGTAATTGTATAAAAATGCTGCCACCTTTAATATACTCTGTTAAAATACACCTTTGGTGTGATGAGGATACATAAGTTTCTAAAATGGTTTAGGAAAAAAGCATTTACCGACCGCTTGTCAGATTTTGTATTCGTATTCTCTGGCGGCATGAAATAACCCCCAAAAATATAACCCCCCAAATAAATAATGAAATAACCCCCCAAAAGTTTGTACAGAGAACAACAAAAATGATTTTTGGGGGGTTATTTCATTTTGTTTGGGGTGTTATTTCATTTTTTTTAATTGGGGTATTATTTCATATGAAATTATCCCCCAAAAAATCATTATGAAATAAAGCCCCAATATATTTTTTGGGGGATTATTTCATTTTCAAATTTATAATTTGGTATACAGAACACCTGCTTCGATAAATAAAGCTACCCTTCATAACCGGCCTTCGTCCGGGCGCAATGACTTTTTCTATATGGTATACTAAACACCGGCTTCGCTAACTAAAACTTCTCTGCGTAGCCGGGTCGAGTCTGTATTTTTATACTATAGAGGAGAAAATCCTGGCTCTATGCAGAGAAGCTTTAGTTAGCGAAGCCGGTGTTTGTTATACCATAGAGGAAAGTCATTGCGCCCGGCCGAAGGCCGTCTACGCAGAAAAGCCTTAGTTGGCGAAGCTTGTGTTTGGTATATCATATCATGATATCTATCGCGTAATTCTTTAAAGCAAAACTGTATAATTAATTGTATTACATATATTGGGCTCTTATTTCATTTTAGAAATTGGGGTTTTATTTCATATGAAATAAGCCCCCAAAAATTAGGGAATTATTTCATTTATGTTTGGGGCGTTATTTCATTTCGTTGGGGGCTAATTTCATTTTTAAAATTGGGGCTTTATTGCATATGAAAAAAGGCCCCACGCTTTGGGGGGTAATTTCATTTTTTTTGGGGGGTTATATTTTGGGTGGTTATTTCATGCCGCCGTATTCTCTCTTACTCAATACATTTTGCTTTTACATGATAATATTTTTCTAATTCTACATCATTTTTTGCAATGTCGTAATACATTGTATTACCGTGTAAACTGGCCTTTACATTTTGCTAAGTTAATTGCCAATTGCTAATTGAGTAACCCTTGTATCTTTGGTGTACCATCACTGAGCGTGTTGGTATTGGTCTCATTTGAAAGCGAGACATCTCAACCTTGTTGGTCAACCTTGAAAACGCGCGTAGGTCGTCCCTACCTCTTGTTTTGTGTAGTTGGTTTTTACAGTTCCCTTTACTTTACTGGTCCCTTTCTCTATGCGCTGTCACAAATACATTTTCCAATTATAGTAAAAGTAGAGGGAATTTCGAGTAAACGAACACAGCTTTGACAGCAAAAAATGTTGTTGAGATTAAAAGTTGCTAAAATCTTTAAAATTCGATTAAAAATTTAAAAAAAATAAATTTTCCACAATACACAAAAATTATTGTTATGCACACTTTTAATAATATTTTCACACTATTTGATAAAAAATAAAATTTTATGTTTCTTTTAGCAAATAAACAAAAATTTTCCATTTTGATAGGGTTTTCGCCTGTACCTAATAATTTAATTCCTATTCTGCCGCTACCTGACAATCCCATTTCAATACAAAATCAAATCAATTCAATTCAAATGAGTTGGAAATGCTAATTGCTAATTCTTGAATCTGTAAAATGAATTGCAATTCACTTTAACAAATTAATTTGAATTGGAAACGAATTGCAATTCACTTTAACAAATTCATTTGAATTGGAAACGAATAGCAATTCATTCTACAAATTCATTTGAATTGGAAAACAAAATAAAATTCATTTCTGCCTAATTCATTTGAATTGACTCAAATTTCATTCAATTAATTTTTTTGTATGAAAAGAATTAATTCAAAATTTGCTAATTCAGTGCACGAATGATTCGCGATTTAATTTAAAAATGAATGATTCATTTACAGGTCTGGTATGTACATATGTATATGTATACATTAAAAATGTAAATTTACCAAACTTTTTGTACTTAAAAGCTCTTCTTAAAACTCTCCCACGCTTAAATGTTTAAGTTTAATTGAATTAAAGCTCTTGTCACAAAATAAACAGAGTACAACTCCATCAACATTATTTCATAGATATTCCGCACAAGTTTTTTTCATATGCATTTTGACAGCATTTCACGTGAAATGTTGAACAGAGTACCAGGCTATAAACAGAGTACAACTCCATCAACATTATTTCATGATTATTCCGCACAAGTTTTTTTCATATGCATTTTGACAGCATTTCACGTGAAATGTTGAACAGAGTACCAGGCTTAAGACGGCAAATCCATCTGGGGAGATCGAGTGGTTGCGATCGAAACATGTCATGGTAACCTGCCGGCCAGGGTTCGAGCCCGAGCCACGTCAAGAATGAAAGATTATCAATAACAATTTTAATTAATTTTCATGTTGTAAAATTCCTTTCTTCATAAAAATAATTTAATAAAAAATTAAATTTCATGAACTTAAGCCTAATTAAAAATATTAAAAAATTTGGATTAAAAACCATAAATAGTTCAACAAAATAACCACAACACTAAAAATTTGTTTTATTTGACTAGAAATAACACTGTGAAATTTCGTGCCGATCGGTCCATAATTTACCTTAGGCCCCATATAAACCCTTCTACCGGAAAACAGTTTAGTACGCCTAAAACCGTAAAAAATAATGCAATCATAACAAATTTTGGCTCGTCACAGTTTTATAGGACTATAAATGATACTATGACATTTCGTGAAGATCGGTACATAATTTACCCTAGGCCCCATAGAAATCCTTCTCCCGGAAAACAGTTTAGTACACCTAAAACCATAATTAATAATGCTAGCATAACAGAAATTGGTACGTCACAGTTTTAAAGGACTAGAAATGACGCTGTGAAATTTCGTGATGATCGGTCCATAATTTACCTTAGGCCCCATGTAAACCCTACTACCGGAAAACAGTTTAGTCGCCTAGAACCATAATTAATAACAAATCGTTACAGTTTAAGATAATATGTAATAACATCATACAGATATTACTCCTTAAACATTCGAAGTGTCGGTGGAGGGTATCAAAGATTCGGCACAGCCGAATATAGCACTCTAACTTGTTTTTAATCGATTTAGCGATCTCAAATTAGTTTTTGTAGACTTTTCTATCATGTAGCAAATTTTTGCGAATTTCCGCTAATTTAGCAATTTTTACCAAATTTTTGCCATTTATTATAGTTTTATGGACTTTTAATCAATTTTATGGCTTGTTTGAAATATCAAAAATTTCGCTATTTTTGGATTTTTTTTTGTTATTTTTCGACTTATGTTTTTTATCCCATTTAGCGATTTCAAATAAATTTTAGGGTTTGTTTAAAAATTTGCAATTTTTCGCGAATTTTAGACAAGTTCGCGTTTGAAGCGATTTTTCCTGTGATTCTCTATAGCTTTCTTGATTTTTAATAAATATTAGACTTTGCTATCATGCTGCGATTAGCAAATTATCGATCTTTAGTTCAACTAAAATTTTTTCGAAAAAAAACTTCGAATACAGAAAAACATGCGAATTGGAGAACACCAATTTATGAATTATGCGGATTTCAATTCGAGTCGAAACCTAGAACATACCCGATTGTTTTTGTTCCTATTTCTGCTTGTATTTAAAGTGTGATAACTTAAGCTGTTTTATTTAAAATATACGAATTACATATATGGAAAAACTGGAAGTCGTTGAGCGTCGCGAAGAATCAAAATATGGAACTTTTTTATGCCTTCTAGAAAGTTTTGAGATGATAGCAAAAACTTTTTTCAAGAATCTAATCAGGGCTGTGGATTCGGAGTTGAAGAGTTAAGTTTTTTGTACCGGAGTCGGAGCCGAAGTACCCACAAAATCTCGTAATCACGATTCCAACATTTTTCGGCATAAAAAATTAAAAAAAATTTTCTAATATTTTCCAAAATAAAAATTCTTAGAAATTAGAAATGCATTATTTAAAATATCGATTTGAAATTTTTACAGAATGATTTTCCTGCCATATTTAACCATTTTAAAGGTACTGCGTTAAAAAAGAGAGTTTAAATTTAAATAAGGATGAAACGATACGAGTATATACAAGTACATATTCGATACTTTTATATAATTACCAAGTATTTTTATAATCGATACTAAGCAACCTAGTACCAAGAAGTATCGGTAAAAAAATACTCGGTATCGATCAAAAGTAATCGTTTTATTTTGGTATTGAAATTAATCTTAAATTTTTGTTTGACCAGCAAACACTAGGGATGCCGATCCCGAAATCCCGGGATTATTCTAAAAATTTAAGTCTCGAATCCCGAGATTTTGAGCTTAGTAAAAATTCAAAAATTTAATATTAAATCATACTGGCCATGAACCTAATTTTTAACTGGTGACAAAAAAGTCGCAAGTGAATAAATGTTACATGCAATGCATTTTGTACCACGAAAACAAAATCAGAAGGTGTGGTCTTTTTTCTAAGTTAATGATAATAGAACATCGCACGCAAAATGAGAGTTGTGCAAAAAGGCGTTAAAAACTTTAGGGGGTTCTATAAAGGTCTTTGGACACATATTTGTTTAAGTTTATTTTATTAAATTAATACTTGCATATATATTTGAAATAAAATAAATTAAGTACTGTCATATAGCATATATGTAGCTATTTATATACGATACCCAAAAGTGTTGAATGCGAACATTGGTTTCGTCGGCAGCATATGTTTGCAATAAAATAAGGCATCAATTACACTGTGCAAGAAATGTACACTTTTTTTTGAGACAAGCTGTTTAATAAAATTCTTAAACTTGGCCCCTGCAGCGCGTAGGATGCCCCTGGATGGGTAAAATGTATGACCGACCCCACTTTATTTTTCATCGCAATCTTTAATTTCTATCATACCTACCCGCTATAGCATAATCATAATAAGCTAAGAAATTAATCATATTATTGTCATGTTAATCATAATAAGCTAAGAAGTGATCATATTATCATCATGTTAATCATAATAAATTTAGAAGCAATCATATTATGATACAGCTCCTTTAATAAATATCATAACAATACAAAATAAATTAAACTTTTTATGTATCGATTTTTTTTTGACTTTTTACAATTTTTCTTGATGTAAATAAAATAGCGAATTTCAATATTTGTTGTTGGATTTTACTACGATATTTTGCACTATTAATTATTAATTATTTTAATTTCATTAAATTTATTATTTTTTATGGTAATTTTTCTTGTTTAACCGCTCACATATAAAACAAACGACACAACTGATTCAAAATAATTTTACATATGGCGCTAGCATAATATTATTAGAGTAAAAATAGTTTGATTGCATCTTAAACATAATATGATAAATGTATAGAAAGTTATCATGTTATGGCTATTAAAAATCATGATATGGTTGTGGGTAATATAATATGTTTTGAAAGTTATCATAATTTAGTTGTTAGAAAAATTATTTTTCGGTCAACCATACTAAAATTTATAATTGCGGTAAACATTGATATGTTTACAGTACCTATAATATTGTTGATATTAAATAAAAATAACAATTATTTGTGTACGACAACAATATATTGTAACAATAAACATAGTGTTGTTGCCGTAACCATGCCCAACCATATTTTTTCTCTGCGTGTAGAAAGTCCGTAATCATCTTGCGATAGCGAACACCACTCACGGTAATTGCTTGGCCTACCTCATTTTCGAAGAAGAACGGCCTGATTACGCCGCCAGCCGCAGAACTAACTGGACAGCATGACCAGGTTTGCTGAAATTTGCGCACAATTCTCCCGATTGTGGAAATATTTGGTCGATTATGCTGACCAAAAAAATCACGATGTGCACGAAATGCATTTTGATTGAACGCCCATTTTCGTAAAAGGCTTTAACAATCTTAACGCGCTGCTCAATTGTGTACCTCTCAATGGTAGAAGTAGTCAAATACTGAAACAAAGGTGTGACTCACAATTAACATCATGGATTATTGTTTTACCACCCTTTATTATATATATATATATATATATATTAATTTAAAAATAAAATACATAGGTTAACATTTAAAATAAATACATAGTGACATTGTTGATTTCTGAAATAAAAGGTGAATGAAAGTTGTTATCCTGAACGTTCTATGTTTCCTAAGATAAAAAAGATTTTTCGAAACGAAATTGATACTAGGTGGTAACTAAAAGTGGTCTGTCTCAATCTTTACACTTTTCATTTTTCACAAAAATTCTAAAGCAGACCATACACGATTCAATTCAATTGTCAACTGAGTCGGTTGTTGTCCAAATCAAAGCGTGTATGGCCTTGTCAGTTGATTAGTTTGACGGTTGTCGAGGTGGTTGAAGAAAAATCAAAAGATTTTGAGTTTTTCAAGTTGACTACTAAGTCTTCCAATTCGATTGTACTGTGTGTGATCAAGTCTCTTGATCAGCTGTCAAAATTAATTTTTGTAGTTAAGTATTTTAAAAATTGTCTCAAGGCGAATTCATACAAGGTGGTCTTATTTTGAAAACGTTTACAACACTGTAAAATATTTTAACGTTGTGTCAAAAATTCAAACAAATATTTCATATTGTTTTTTTTTTTAAATTGTGTTATTTGAAATATAATAACTTAAAAAAATTTTAAATTTCATTATTTTAAGCGAAAATTAAAGACTTTAGTTAAGATTCCCCAGAACCACCAGAACGGTATTCCATTTTGACACAAGGTTAGTTATCAGCTGTTGCTTACGTAGCAAGATAAGGTCACCTTGTGAAAATTCGCCTTGAATTGTCTTTTATTTCATTAAATTTTAAAATAAATTTAAAATCTTTCAATTCAGTTGATGAAGTTGTCATCTGAGTTGAAAGACTCATGACTATGTTGCAAAAAAGGAGCGGTATGTACATACATACATATATACATTTCACACAATTTTAAATGACATTACCAGCTGTTCTTCTCGCGAAAATTGTTTCGCATTCGACGAATTTACGCAACGAATTCTTATTGACTAGTAGTTCGTTGTGCTGTGCAGATTTCGTTGTTCGTCCCAGTTGTGTTTATGCCATAAGATTTACATTAAAACACAACGAGCAAAAATGCAAATTGTTGTTTTGACATTTTTGTTTTGTTCAGAAGTTTTTTAAAGCTTGGTTATAGGTACATAAGTATGAAAAAAACTGTCAAAATCAAAAATATGTAAGTAATAAGTGGCAAACAGAAGTAGATTACAAACAGCAGTTTTATTTTAAACTCATATTTTTAAGTAATCCATTTAATAAAAAGCGCACTTTTTAATAAAAAAAAAATTATTTTTAAACATCTTTGTTGTTTCTAATGAGTTTTTAGGTTTTTTTGTTGAATTACGCGGGCGTAAATGGAAAATAAGTAAACGAGAATGAATAATACAAAAATAAAAACTCATACTTAGAATAAACCGTTAGTTTTAAGTTTAAATGTCACATTGAAATTGAAAATTGAAATAATAAATAAATCTATTAAGTGAAAAAAGCAGTTAAAGTTCATGTTAGACCCCCACTCCACCGGATGGAAGACAAAAGTGATGTGTAAGCATTGGGCATTTAAGAGGAGAAGCGTTTTTACACGTATACAAATGCCTTCGATCCAAAATCAATAATTGCTTAATTTACAATTCAAAATTGTCTTACAAAGCGAACAAATACAGCAACAGCAACAGCAACAAAAAATTTTTTTTATCTGTCTTCTATACGTTCACGAATCAATACAAATCACATTGTCGGATCTCTGTGCACTTGTGCAACAAATTCACAAACAACCAGCTGCCAATTGATTTTATGCGAATGTAAATCTAAATGCGAATGACCACCACCAACAACTAACTATCATCATCACCATCACTTTTTGGCAAAAATAGCAACAACAACCATAAAACAGAATTATAAAATACCGAAATACAACAACATAATGTACTTTTAAAATTAATTTTTTTTTTGCGAAAAAGAAAAAAAGCAAACATCGAAATTAAAAAGCAAAAGTGAAATGAAAATCATATTTTTTTTGCAAATCAAAAAACAATTTTCCAATTGCACTCTCTCTTTCTCGCTACTCCTTCAACAATAATTTGGAATCTTCTTGCTTAAAATATTATTCTGCTGCGGCAGATCAACTGCATGATATTTTTGTGGAATATTTTGTGATACTACAATCACCACTATCCATACCAATGGCTTCCTACAATGAACTTTTGTTTGATTGGAATATTTTATTTCAGCAACAAGACTACGATCACTGGTCCAAAACAGGTAAGAATTATAGCAATTAAATATACCTACTATTTATATTTATGTAAATTAATATTTTGTTTTTATGCATTTTTTATTTTTTTTTTCATTGTTTTATTTTGCTTACTCATACATACATACATTTACAGACCCTTCATTATTGGAGGATGTGTAAATAAATTTGTTACGTGGCTTGTGACAGTGTACCTACCTAGTCTTAAAAGTAGTTCGCTAATTCGTATTAAAAAATAGAAAATAAAAACATAAAATCTTTGGGTTCTGAGAATTTATTCGATTAATCGGTGTACGTTGAACCGTTTTCTACTGAACTTATTTATAGTATTCTTGACATGCACGTTGCGCGACATTATTATAATCCTACGTTTTTTTATCGATTTAAAGAAGGGTCATTTCCAGCAAAAAGTCTACTTTTTGTAACGTTACGCCAGCAAGCAAATAAGCCTGTATTTTGGCCCCAAGTTGTTAAAAGGTTATCAATTTTGTTCTCAAATGTAGAGCTAGTTGCACTTTACACCAAAATATAAAAAAGTAAATTATACCATATAAAATTTTTGAGAAACCATCTTCGTTAATTGCTGACGTTACGTTATGAGCTGGAAATGCCCATATATAAAATAAGTATGTACATTAGAGTGGTCTTAAAAACACTTTTTGCGTTAGTTTCATCGTACCTGATAATATAAAAGAGAACAGGGAACTCACAGTTTCTAACTTAACATACCCCCTACACTGAAAGAAAAATGCTTCATATATTTAATGAATCATTTTCATAAAAAAACTTTCCTTAGGTAAATGAAAATGTTCATTGTCTAAATGGAATTTCATAGTTATAATGAAGTATTTTCGTTAAAATCGCTTCATTGGATTTCGTAATTACGTTAAAAATTTTCATTAGATATATGAAAACTTAAGTTTGTCCAAGTTAAAAAAAAATTTTTAATTGGGAACATAAAAAAACAATATACAAACATAACTATATTCATAAATTAATACAAAATTATAGTTTCCTTAAAAAAATGTTTAATTGTTAATTAAAAAATGTAAGATTTAATAATTTCATACATCGAATGTTACATGTATGCCATTAAATTTATGAAATCAAAAAATTTTTTATAAAAGCAACATATTTCAATAATTGCCTTCATAAATTTAAATGTTCATTGTGACAATAAAAATGTCATTATAGTAATGAAACAAAAACTTTCAATCCACTTTCAATCAACGTTGTTATTGTTATTATGGACAATTTAATCTCATATTTACGCTCTTAATTGAGTAAAAACATAGTTTTTTAATACAAAATCTATCATAACAAAATTTGGTACATCAAAGTTTCATAGGACAAGAAGCTAAACTGTGTAATTTCGTGAAGATCGGTCCATAATTTACCCTAGGTCCCATATAAAAACTACTTCCGGAAAACAGTTAAGTACGCCTAAAACCGTAAAAAATAACGCTATCATAACAAAATTTGGTACATCAAAGTTTTATAGGACAAGAAGGAAAACATAATTTAACCTAGGCCCCATATAAAAACTACTCCCGGAAAACAGCTTAGTACGCCTAAAAACGTAAAAAATAATGCTATCATAACAAAATGTGGTACATCACAGTTTTATAGAACTAGAAATGACACTGTGAAATTTGGTGAAGATCGGTGTATAACTTACCATAGGCCTCATTTAAAGCCCACTCTGGTAAAATAATTAAATACGCGGTAAACTTTCTTCCAGTTAAGCTTCATATGGCCAGAAAAAATGTTATGCAATTTTGTGATATACGGTCCATAATTTACCTTAGATTCCATTTTAGCAGCATTTTAGAAATTCACTGTAAACGCTTAAACTAATTGCACCGCTGTATTGAAATTTATGAGGGGTGTGCTGGAAATCGCAAACGTAAAACGCAAGAATTTGTAAGTTGTTTTTAATACACTTTTAATCTAATTTTTATAATTTTTGTTATAAAACTCTGTTTAATAGATAAATATTTGTATAACTTTTGTCATTAAATTCTTTTATTACAGAAATCTTATTAAAAAACGACATTCAAAATTCTTGCGTTTTACGTTTTCGACTTCCAGCACACCCCTGTATGTTTTTAATATCAGAAATCGTTCTGCAGAATTTGGGATGATTGGTTCATAGCTTACCATGGATTTTATATAATTTTTGCTCCTGAAAATCATTTAAGTTCAGCTTAAACTGATATTCTACTCAAGCTTTTTAAAATTGATTCTGATTGTCGGTCAATAATTTTATATAGGTCTAAACCGCAACAAATTTTAATGCAGATGTCTGTTTTTACAAAGATTATAATAATAAATAGACATCATACAGATTTTACTCCTAAAACATTCGAAGTGTCGGTGGAGGGTATCAAAGATTCGGCACAGCCGAATATAGCACTCTAACTTGTTTTATTTCACATTAATTTTTTAACTTTTGACACATCCATTCTTACTAAATTTTACATAAAATCGTTAATATAACTGACTTGTTTTTAAAATACATACAGTGAGCCAAAAAGAAAAACCTGTACACTTGTTAAATCAAAATAAAAGAAAACACAGAGATTAAAGTAAAACCATATTTCTTCACATTAATTAAACTTAAAGATCTATAATTGAATTTAAATAAAACTTCTTTTTGATTTTGTATATTTTAATGTTAAAAAAACAACAAAAACATAAATATGCTAAAACTCTAAACAAAAAAAAAAAAAAAAAATTTTGTACAGGACAAAAAACTTAACGTAACTTTAAGAGAGATTAAAATATTTAGGTTTTCAGTATTTTGTATGGTGTCCTTTATCTTCTTTAATAGAAAGAAGTCTTCTTGGCATCGAATGGACTAGATTTTTGTAACTTCTTGGTGAATAGAACTCCAGATATCTTTGAGAGCGTTTTTAAGGATTATTTTCCGGATATATGGTAATCTCTTAATTTTGTTTTCATATGAGCCCACAAATTCTCAATCGGATTTAAATCCGGGCTCTAGGGAGGATGAGTCAAAACTTTTTTTGTGTTATAAAGCAACCATTCCCTAACGATAACGGCCGAATGCTTTGGATAATTATCTTGCATGAAAACAAAATCATTCCCTAAACCCATTTTTTGGGCGGATTATGGAAAATTATTTTTTAGGATATTTAAATAATCTATTTTATTGATGATTCCTCGATACACACAAGGCTACCTACTCCATTAGCACTCATACACCCCCAAACCATAACATTGCCTCCACCGTGCTTAACAGAATGAAAATTATTTCGTGGATCAAGTGCTTCCCCTTACTTTCTCCATCACTTCCAAATATGCACTTGGATTCGTCGATTAAGTGCTTCCCCTTTCTTATGGTTTACTTTAATCTCTGTGTTTTTATTGTAATTTAACAAGTGTACAAGTTTTATTTTTGCTCACTTTATTGTATATACAGTAGGCAATGGATACAAGAAATTAAAAAAAAAAAATCACGAAACTTTTTCTCATAAGCGTTTTTTTCTTTAAAGCAACTATTTTTTATAAGTTTTTATTTTATAAAAGTTTTTTTATACTGTAAAAAAAAAAACAAGTACAAAATGTAAATAAATAACCATTACTTGACATTAAAAAAAAAAACAAACCCATATAAAAAAATAGCCAACAAATAATCAGCTACACACAGAAAAAAATCAATGTAAAATCCTCGAAAACAAGGTTGATTTTACCGTTTTCGGTAGTGATTTTTCTTCATTGTTACTTCATGTTAATTTATCATGATTTTACAATAACTTGCGAACAAAATTTTTTTCTTTTTTATTGAAAATATTAGTTATTTTTACTTCCCCTTTTATTAATTCCTAAATTCGACGCTTACTTTTGTTCTTATTCTGCAAATCACCATAATTGGGGTATTTTGTTTTCCCGGTTTTTAAATTCCCAAATTCGACGCTATTTCGTCGACGCTATCTTGGCCCACGTTAATTCATTTTATTCCCCTTTGTTAACAAAAGTATCAGCTGAATGGCCCGATATGGTTTTCGTCATCATTCTACTTTGAAAACTTGATGTACTATTTAACTAAATAATTTTAGCTAAAAGAACACGGGAATTTGAAAATAAAAAAATGTATGTTTCCTTTTTATGGTGTAGTTTTTTTTTCTATACAAAACAAGTAGGTTTTTATGATTTCAATATCGAACAATGTTATTTTTCATTTAAAATTAATTTAAAACAATGGTAATTTTAAATAGAGTCCATACACACACTTGGTACTGGATATACCGAGAAAGACTACTAAAACGGTTATAAACATATAAAACTTGTATCTAGTCGAGACCCTTTCATGTCCGGTGCTGCAATTAAAACAGAATTGGAACTCGAAGTTTCTGTTTGAACTGTAAGAAGACAGCTAGTAGAACTTAATCTATTCGGGAGATCCTCGAGGAAAGTGCCAATGCATTCCTCAAGTAAAGTGCCAATGCTAACAAAAATACATCGTCGATATCGACTTATATACGCAAAACTTCATAAGGATTGGGATGGCCCTGTTCATGGAACTAAGTAGCGCAATGTGCTTTGGTCGAACGAAACTTAAATCGATTTAATTGGAAGCGATGGTAAAACATGGGTAAGGCGTCCAAAAGAGCTCAGAATTAAACCAACGATACACTACTAAATTAATTTAAAAATATTTTATAAGCCTATTTCAACCACTGTGCGCTTCGAAAATTGTTGTATTTACTTAATATTTCAGTTATGAAGGTATTTGGTCATTTCAGCTAAAACCGGCTCTATTTGCAAATACAGAGTAAATACATTTAAATCTATAGTTTATTTAATGTAGGTGATCAATTTGTTTATTATTTTTAAATTAATTTTTGCGGTCGAAAGACAACTTATTTTATTTGTAAATCTTGGTAGAATTTGTAAACAGTTATAACGTCATACATATTTTAATTAACAATGTTTTGCGATTTTTTATTGTTTTTTGCAAAATATTATTAACGCGAATGAATCGAGAGTTTTGCGATTCATTTTTCGAATTATTTATCAACTATCTCATAATTCCAACCGTTTGTTTCTATTCGCTTTTGCATAGTTGCCATGCGAGTTTAACAACAGCACAAATTAATGCCTGTCTCACTAATGAAGTCACTTAGTGATGTCATATTGGTTTTAAAATAACAAAATAACCAATCAATAGGTGCGTTCGAGAACTTAACAGAAAAATGCAGTAAAAGAGCAATAACTGGGTATACTAAAAAATTAATCTCATAAAAAGCTGTTGCCCAAAAAAGTTCGCGAACGGAAAATATGTAAAAATTATTCGCAAAGTTTAAGGAACAGCTGATGGCAAATAAATAAGTTTTAATTTTTTTTACATTTTTGACTACTTAACTTATTTTCTTGTCGGTACTCGATTAAACACTTTTTATAACACGAACATTTTAGGAAAATACAAACAAATTATTATATGTAATCTTTCATATTTGCTATTTTTATTTTAATTTGATTTTGATAATTTCTGTCCGGCTTTAATTTTTTCGAAAGAACATGAATTCTTTTGAAGCAGGGTTGATAAAGTTGGTAAAATTGTACTTTTTTTTGTTACAATTGAAAACTAAAAAGTACGCTGGTGCCCCCGTGACTCATTTGGTACTATTTCCAAATTTTTCAGTCCTACATCTTCTATATATATACAAATAAGTCCGTATATGTACGTCGCCGTGCGATTTCAACCAAACTTATACACTACGTAGGCAGTATGGCATATATGGTTTATATGAAGTTTGGTTGAAATCCGATAACGCATGTGTGAGCGGTGCGTATGTGAAGTGAGTGTGTTTTTGCCACAGGAAAACCAACTTTATTAAAAACAAGTGTTTCTTTTCTTATTTTGTTTTGCCGTGCGAAGTAGGAAACGGGCCCGCTAGTAATACATATAAAATGGCAACTAGTATTTACTGTCCAATAAATATAAGCGGAGTTTATTGTTTGGTGCAAATAGTCTTGCGAAAATGCAAAATTTCGTAGCTTTTTTATGAAATCTAAGGGAAACTCTATTTTTTGTTGTTGGACTTAACAAAACAGCTATGATATTTTGCAAGAGCATTTGCACCAAACACTGAACTCGGCTATTGTGAATAGATTTTTGCGATTGCTTACGCCACATTCTAAATTTAGTATGATGATATTGACAAATATTTAAAGGATATAGGAAACCACTTCTGCAAAAGTTCTACAAAGTAGAATGGACAAACTCCTCTCAATTCAAGATTATTTTGGAACGAACTCATAATATTTTCAAATATTCGTCAACAACATGGTTGTTACGTAAAGAAATAATGAACAGAATTTTGGAACAGTTATTATTTTACTCCGAATTATTTTGAAGGAGATTTTATAAGTGCTTAATTAAATTTTATTATATTCGGACTTTCTACTCCTTTCCTGTTTTTGTAGTACATATTAAAAATTGTAAACACAATAAATTTGGAAACGCAATCCGAAGATGTTCGTATGTACATAATTTTAAAACGCTTAAAAATTTTATTTTCGCTTAAAAATCGAGATTACATTGTGAGAAAACGCTCTCTGGCGGCAATCAAAAATAAAAATTTATGGATTTCTTGACCCTAAAAACCGCATGATACAGGTCTGGCCAGATCAAATACAATTTGTTTACCTCTATTCTTGAATATTTTGAAAAACTAACTATTTTGAAAAATCCGGGGATCGAATCGCGATGTGCTTTTGACGCGAACAAATTTTACCCACCTTATTATTATGTATAATTAATGCACAAATGAATTTTAAGTACCTTTTGTTTTTGTTGTATTACATTTATGTTTTTAAAAATAAATTTAAAACATTTTTTATTTATTGTTGTAGTTGTTTCTTTGGCCAGAGTGATGAATTTATGAATATTATTTTTGTCAAGCTAATAGGGCCTAAATTTCTTCAATGTAAATAAAATTAAATTTTTAATTTGGTTTAATATCTTTAGTTTTTCTAAAATCTTTATGGATGAAGTTTCCTGATGATCTGGCCTAAGCAACCGGTGAAATGCGCATAGGAATAGCTTATCCCATCAACAATAAATTTCAAGTGTTATTGTCAAGAATAAAAACTGGGAATTAAGCACGAATAACAAAATCTTTTGAAATTAAAATTTTGTATTCCCAAAAATTGAAATTACTTTTTGATAATAAACAGGCAAGTGCACGGCCGAATAAACACTTAATTGACAACATCTTTTGTAAGTTGTTGTTGTTTTTGTTTTGTTTTTCTTAACCTACTTACAACTACAATTAATGTTGAGAGAATTTCAACTAATTGTAGTGGGGGAATGTAAGATGAGATAAACCCACTGTTGTTTATTGTTGATGTGTTTTGTTTAAACTTTGATATTATTACAAGTAGAACTGTTGCTATAATTCTTATACGTTTAACAGTTTTATTTGGTTTAATATCTTTAGTTTTTCTAAAATCTTTATGGATGAAGTTTCCTGATTTCCTGATGATCTGGCCTAAGCAACCAGTGAAATGCGCATAGGAATAGCTCATCCCATCAACAATAAATTCCAAGTGTTTTTGTCAAGAATAAAAACTGGGAATTAAGCACGAATAACAAAATCTTTTGAAATTATTTTTTAAAAAAGATTAAGTACTATTGGGGCTGAAAAAGTACGATTTTAAAAGTTCATTGGTACGATATTGGTTTTCTCATTTATCATCCCTGTTTTGAAGTATTGATTACTAAAAAACAAGTGCGGTACTATGTACCCAAATAGTTTACACTTTAACTCCACTCCAAAAAATTAAAAAAAAGAATGTTTAAAAGTTGGTATGGACAAATATTTTTACATTTTATGTTTTGACTCATAGGTTTTTTGTTTTGCTAAATTTTACTGCAAAAAAAACTGCAATTAAAATTTGTAATATGTACTCAGTCAAGAACTGTCACTTTAGGCTCTCAATTTGAGTTCTTATTAACTGTATTTTGTGTACGCGACCGCAATTTAGTAAAATGCAGTAAAGTTCAGTAAAAAATAGTAAACTCATAATATAATTTGTTATTTCCCAGCTAGCATCATAATCATTTAGGAATCAGCCTCAAGGGCAAAATACCCGTATATGTACTCATTTTTCAATCATAAATGATACCCTCGTTGTGAGAAAATGGTAGGTACCCTACCGATGAATCACCTGAAAGAATCAGTTGTGATACAATTTTCTGATTCCTTTTTGATAATTTAAATGTTAGTTTTTCTTATCATTATTGAATCGTTTTTGTCTCATTTTTTAATAATAAATTATATACATAGTTTTTGATTTATGTATAATAGGTATATAATTTTTTAATTGTCATGTTTTTTTTTCATTTTTAAAAAATCAGCACCATAATCCATAATGGCTTTTGAACCAAACAAAAGAAATTGGTTTTTCGCAAAAAAGATAATTTGCACTAACATTTAAGTTTATAAATTGTCAATAATTTTTGGGCTTCTTATTTAGCCAAGCTTTTTATTTGTTTGGCTGACATGAAAGTTTCTATTTTTTTATTTGGCAAAAACAAAAATTCAAAATACCTATTTAAAAACCATTATTTAAACATATAAATGAATCATATATGAATCCTTCTTTAATCTTTCAAGTGATAAATCAAATTTTAATCATCAAAACTGATCTGAAAAGAATCATTTGGGTGATTTTACAAAAAATTATCAGCCAAATGCTAGCTGGGTTAATTTAAAAAAATGTTCCTTAAGGCAACTACTATTTATGTGTGAACAAAGTTGTATATACAAATTTTTAATATGAACTATAAATAATATTATTTCAAAGACATCGAGCGGGGAATACAAATGTGATAATTTTGTTCTATGTTCATTGAACTTGTCGTATTTTAAACTCTGTAAAATATCAATTTCAAATAAAATTTAACAAATTTTCTTAAAAATCACCCTTAAAGTCACTACAATAACACTTTTAGTAAGTAAATAAGAAAAAGTAGGAAAATACGAACTGGTAAAATAAAAAGTAATTATTTTTGAAAGGTATTTTATGAAATAATGGGTGGATTTTTCATTAAAAAATGTGCAAAATGGTTTTCTATTTTCTCCTCAATTCATACATTTAATGTTACATTTCCTGTTAAAAGATCATAACAACTTTTAATTGCTTGAGAAAATTTATGTAATAAATACTTTTTAACACATTTCTATTGTAGGCTAGTTAACACTATTATACTTTGTATTAATTCATGTCAAAACCTCAAGTAAAATGTTAAAGTGTGAGTGCAATGTGTTATGAAAATGACAAGCATTACGAAAAATTTGGACATCGCATACGACTTCATCGTTTTTTGAAAATTAAAAAAAGTATTATTTCATGTGTGGTATGTATACAAAATGTAATGTTAAATTAGATTTTTTGACAGTCGAAACAAAATTCATTAGATTTCTATCGCACAAAGTATTATGGAATACGTAAACGTGATTTGATTACACAGAGTGAGTAGAAGAGAGTTAAGCAGTTGGTATTTAAGTACTAAAAATGGTAAAAATTCAACTGTCTGTCTGTTCTAAAGCAATCCATTATAGGTATACATAATACCGGAATTTGTAATAATAAATTTTTTGGCAACACTGGTTGTTTTCACGTATTCACTTCGAAATATCTTGAACAAGGTTAAAATGCTTTAATAATGTTTATTTCAAATAACGTTGGGAAAGGCCTTTAAAATTGGAGAATGTAGAATTATAGGCATCAGAGATCAGCAACAGTGATGCCAACTTAGTGCTTTTGGCACCATTTATAGTGCTTTTGATGCCTCAAAACGCCAAAATTTTATCCATAGTGCCAAAACAAGAAAAAGCACTAACTTGGTGCTTTTTAAATTTTTCGTTGTGCTTTTTACAATTTTTATTTTTTTTCTACCATTTTTTAAAACTACAATTATATAGAGGATGATTTAATTGAACTATTTGGGGTACAATTTTGAGATGGCTTGTAAAGATTTTAATATTTCAAATGATAAAAAAGTGATAAAAGAAAGTTACATTCGTTTTACCAAAAACTTTATATACGAGGTTAAAGCTAGGCTTTTGAAAATTTTACGAAACGTTGCAATTTTTAGCGTTGACAACATATTTAGTAATCGTAATAAAAACGATGTATGTATTTCGCTAAACATTTTTTCAAAAATAGTATATGGATTGGAAAATATTAGGAATTGTTAAAAACCATGCAGTCGGAAACCGTACAAAAAAACGCAAAGAATTTAAAAAACGAAAAAAAGAGCCGTAGCTTGGTATATGCAAAGTGTTAAACAAATTAAAAATGGCTGACAGAAAATACTTTTATAATGAGCCATTTTTCATGCGCTTTAGTTTTCCACGTGTTGTGTACTTCCACCTCTAGTGCTATTGAAAAACGGTTTGACTAAGTATCAGAATGAAAACATACATGTTTTTTCTATATTACACCTTAGGTGTGTTCTTTATTCAGAAGCGTAAATATGTTGAAATAATTGGATAATATTATAAGCCAATTGTTTGATTAAACTTTGCACGATTTTAATTTAGATTTTAGATTTTAACGATAAAATACAAGGATGTTTTTTAAAATATATGCTGTCATTTGTATAAATCAGGAAAAAAGTCTGAAGTGGAAAACTACCGTGGAATAGCTTAACTTAGTATTATACCTAAATTATTTGAAAAAATCATCACTGAATATTTATCCTATCGGGTGTCCAATTTAATATCCCCTTATCAGCATGGATTTCAAAAAAGGTGCTCTACTACGACAAACCTTCTTCAACTCACTACCGTTATAAATCGTGGATTTTTGGAACAAGAACAAACTGATGTTATAAACACTGACTTCAGTAAAGCTTTCGATAGAGTTAACCATTTGCTCATCAAAAGGAAATTATATTTTTTGGGGTTCACAGACCTTAGTATTAAATGGATTTATTCATATTTAACTAATAGAAAACAAACCGTTCTTTTTAAAAACACCTGTTCCAGACGAATTGATGTTCTTTCTGGAGTACCACAGGGAAGCCACCTTGGTCCGCTTCTTTTTTCACTGTTCATTAACGACTTGCCTGCCGCGATTCAATCTTCAAATATTTTAATGTTTGCTGATGATGTAAAAGTTTTTCTTAGTTATTGTCCAGTTTCTGACCAACAACGTCTCCAAAATGACATAAACTCGTTTTATTCATGGTGCTTAATAAATCTTATGGAGTTAAATCTTAATAAATGTAAATATATGCGATTTGTCATAAAGAATCCGATACCTGCACAATATCATCTTGGTGGTAGTCAGCTGGAATTGGCCGTCAATTTCTTAGACCTTGGAATTCTGTTTGATCCGAAACTTAATTTTATTTCGCATATCACTATGATAGTAAATAAAGCTAGGGGTGTACTTGGTTTCGTCAAGCGCTGGGCTAAAGAGTTTAATGATACATATGTCACAAAAACTTTGTATACTGCACTTGTAAGACCTATTCTAGAGTATGGATCTATAATATGGGACCCTATATATAACACACATTCCGATGCTATTGAATCCGTCCAAAAGCAATTCTTGCTCTTTTGTCTTCGTGGACTAAACTTTAATCCAGTAAACTTGCCTTCGTATACTTCTAGACTCTCTCTTATAAAGCTGCCCACCCTGAAAAGTCGTAGGACAATGTTAAACACATCGTTTATTTTTAACATAATTACTGGTGAAGTATGCTCTGGATTTCTAATACACAATATTTCGTTTAATGTTCCTCAACGCCCATCACGTCATTTTATCCCATTATCAGTTCGATGTTTTAGAGCTCATTATGCTAATGCTGATCCTCTTATTAGAATGTGCAATGAATTTAACAAATTCTATAGTTTTATTGATTTTTCTTCAAGTTCAAATGTCATAAGGAATAAAATTATTATTTCATTAAATTCATAGTTTTTATTTTTTATTGTTTTAAATAATCATTTTATATATTTTGTATTGTATTTTATGTTTAATGTACACTAAATTAAGAATATTAAATTTAAAATGTCTGTAAGGATAATCTTCCATAGTCAAATAAATAAATAAATAAATAAACCCTAAATATTAAGTTTTATAAACAATGATCGGTTATTGCAAATTTCGGTGATTGCAACAGGCCAGATTTTTTCGAGTTACCAAAATCGAGCTCGCACTGTATTACTTTAAAACGCTTTTATGGCCAATTTAAACTCCAAATGATTTGGATGATATTGTTTTTATTGAAGATAATAATAATACATTAAAAAAGTTACAAATATAAATTTATTTATGTATTATTTAATCTTAAATGGAAGTGGTCCCCATCAACGCCGTCACCTTTTTTTAATTTTGGAGGTATATAATATTCGGCACAGCCGAAAGCAACTTGTTTTGTGTTTGATTAAATTGTTAAAATGGCTAAGTGCTTTTTTACGCTTTTTGCTCAAAATAATGGTTTTTAGTGTTTTTTTTAAATTTTAAAGTGCTTTTACCTCTCAAAAAGTTGGCATCACTGATTCAGCAATGAATCGTTTTTTCGCTACTCATACTGACTCATGCAATTGTAAGTATAAGTGCGTAGACATCATTTATGTGTCGTTTATAGAACACGAGCGCCTTACTTGTCCGTTCAACTTACATTTAAAAAAAAAACAAATTTCGAAATTGAAACCACATGTCATGCAAGTCAAGCTCTTGCATTTTGGGCAAAAAGAAGTTGGATATCATCTCACGGTAGCGCTCACCATTCACAGTTACGTTACGATTCGCATCATCTTTGAAGAAGTACGATCCAATGATGCCACCAGCATATAAACCGCACCAAACTGTGACTTTTTCTGGATGCATTGGTAGCTCTTGCAATGCTTCTGGCTGATCTTCACTCCAAAATCGTTCGTTTGTAGGACGATTCATGGTTAAATTATAGACTAAACTGAAGATGTTTGACAGTGAAACAAAACACGAAACGTGCGTCAGCTGTTTAAACCAGTGTTGCCAAAAGATAATAGCTAAAAGATCACCCATTACTTACAATACTCACATTGATTCAACTCATTTAGCTCATACATTTACCGTTTTAACACAACAGATGAAACACACAACTTCGTAATCAGCGCTGCCAGATAAATTTTTCGAAAAATTGTTCACTTCATAAATGTAACTTTAGTAAACCGTAATTGCCAAATCTTGGCAGATGAGTGCTGGTTAGCTTTGCGACGGAATAGAAGCAAATTAGACATTGAGAAAACCAAATTTCTTTAATGTTCAGTTTTTCGTTGGGAAAAGAGATAATCGTGTAATGAGAAAACGGCACTAACATTGTAATACAAATGTGTGTAATGTAAATGTTATGTTGTTCAAAAACATCGTTTACATAAGATCGATATCACTACTAGTGTTCTAATAACAAAAATATACTGTGGGTGTAATTTTGGAACATATAAATGTATATACATATTTACAGACATTTTATTTATTTTTAGATTTTCCATTGATTAAACATCAAAATTATTGTTAAAATTATGTAGTATTACCGAATGTCTAACAAATATTACCGTAATATTCTGCAAATTGACTTAAATATTTATTTAAAATCGTATAATAATATTAATTTTTTTTGTAATGTATATTTAAGATATAATAATAAAGTTATTATTTAATATAATGGGTGGTTAAATTTCAAGGGCCGATGTTGATTTTGAATAAAACACAAACTATTTAGGAAATTATTGTAATTTTATTTTATTATGATATATTGGTATAACTCAATTATGTATAAAACAAAATATCGGCCAAATGGGCGCCGCGACCACGGCGGCACACCTCCATCCGATGGTCCAAATTTTCGATGACCCTGAGGTTCTATGCCGTTAATGTGCCGAATTATCTCATCCTTTAGCTCTTGAATTGTTGCTGGCTTATCGACGTACACCCTTTCTTTCAAATAACCCCAAAGAAAAAAGTCCAACGGTGTCAAATCACATGATCTTGGCGGCCAATTGACATCGCCATTACGTGAGATAACACGGCCATTGAATTTGTTGCGCAAAAGAGCCATTGTTTCGTTAGCTGTGTGGCAAGTGGCACCGTCCTGCTGAAACCACATATCGTCCACATCCATATCTTCCAATTCGGGCCATAAAAAGTTCGTTATCATCTCACGATAGCGAACACCATTCACAGTAATTGCCTGTCCGGCCTCATTTTGGGAAAAATACGGCACGATGATGCCGCCAGCCCATAAATCGCACCAAACAGTCACTCTTTGTGGGTGACTTGGTTTTTCGACAATCACTTTTGGATTCTTATTCGGCCAAATGCGGCAATTCTGTTTATTGACGAATCCACTGAGGTGAAAATGTGCCTCATCACTGAAGATGATTTTCCTTGAAAATTGATCATCCACTTTCATAATAAGTCTGGATAACTTTAACACGTTGTTGGATTGTGTATCTCTCCATGGTTCAAATTGAGTAAGTCTGAAATAGAGAAATGTCAAATAAAATTCGGAAAAAAACTTGGCGTTTAGGTGTGGTTCACATTCAACATCGGCCCTTACAATTTAACCACCCTTTATAACTAATTATCCATAAAGTGGCGATTAAAAGTAGGATTGTTAGTAAAGTTTTTGCTGAGTATGAGTGCGTATGAGTACAAGAATTTATGAGTCATGCTCTACTCACTTCTTCATTGCTGATCTCTGACAGGCACTACCAGCAGGCCTGCCATTTTTGCCGATTTATCGGCATTTTGCCGATTTTTTGCCCCTAAATTATCAAAGTGCCGATTTGCCGATTTTTGCTCCAAAAATGCCGATTTTTTGACTAACACGTAAAAGGCGATTACTTTTTGTTTGTTTGATAATAATATACTAACTTTAAGCGATACTGACATTGAAAAGAAACAACTGTTATTAAGTCAGCGCTTCTACTAAAGAAAAAGGGGTTAGTTTTATTCAATATTAAATGCAGTGTTTGTTATGTGTGTTGGGTTAATACATTTTTATTTGAAGAATATTCCACTTTGAAGAATTAAAGGCCAAAGTTAAAAAATAAATAATTTTTAAGCCTAAAATAATAATAATAATTTGTTGCTTTTACGCCAAAATAATTCAGTTAAAATTTCTTTTTCTATTAGGAAAATATACAACACTTTCAGCCCTATTATGAATAACAATTCCCCGGGAGTTTTCTCCCATTTTTTCTATGTTAATTCAATTGTAAAAATGGGAAAAGGAAAAAAAAACTCCCGGGGAATTTTTATTCATAATTGGGCTGTTTATATTTGTGTTTGAAAATGGATAGATTAATACTTACAAAAGAATAAAGGTAAGATAAATTTATATTCACTATCAATGAATAATAATTACTTTGATAATTACGATGTTAGTACATAAATTAAATAGCCAATTCTTATGTAAGGAAAATTAAATAAATTTGCAAACTTTTTGGCAAAAAATTTCAGATTTATAACGTGAACATTTTATGGCATCATTTGGTATAATTTTTGGTCCTTCCACATTCTTCCGCAAATGTGGAAAGAATTTTTTTAGAAACTCAATTTCAAATTGGGCCTTATTTGGTGTCAGAATCAGGGTTGTCAGATTGATTTCGACATTTTTCGGCAAATTCAATGTATAAAATCGACAATATTTTTTAAATTATTAAAAGAAATGTAAAAAAATAAATTTATTCTGAATCGCTAAAATCCACCAAAAATTAAAAAAAATTCGCCATGATATATATTTTAATAACTTTTTTTTCATTCATAAACTGAGACACATGGGTCTGCAATCACACTTGTTTCAATTTTTATTAAGAACAAAGTAAAAATAATTAGTGAAGACAAAAAAGGAACATTACACTTGAAAATAGTTAATAGTAGTCTACTTAAAGCAGCAAAGAACGAATTTTTGTGGTTAGTATTAAACAAATATTGGATATGGGCATTTCCATAGAATGGTCTACCAGGATGAAAAAATAAAATGTTGATTATCATCGTCTTTTATTGTTTACTATTAGATAAAAGTCTTTGTACTTATAAAAGAATGGTTTCATATCATATATCAGCTGTTTTACTGAGGAAATTGGGCTGGAAACTGGAAAATTTTATATTTTTCTGTATTTTCTACTTCTAAAGACATTTTTTTATACTTATTTTACATGCAAAAAATATGTTATGTTTACACTCTTTCTTCATAATCTCTCCATAATAATCAATTGCAAAAGGAGTAATAAGTTTATTTGTTAAAGAAATTTGAACACATTTATGGGAAAATGCTTGGTGATAATAATAAAAAAAACATGTGGAAAAATCGTACGTTCGCGACCGGTAAATAAGCCAATTAAACAAAAACCAAGAGAGATATTTTATTTTGTAAACACTGGATGGAGAATTACATTAATACACTTTTAAAATAAATTAATGTTAATTCAATTGTAAAAATGGGAAAAGGAAAAAAAACTCCCGGGGAATTTTTATTCATAATTGGGCTGTTTATATTTGTGTTTGAAAATGGATAGATTAATACTTACAAAAGAATAAAGGTAAGATAAATTTATATTCACTATCAATGAATAATAATTACTTTGATAATTACGATGTTAGTACATAAATTAAATAGCCAATTCTTATGTAAGGAAAATTAAATAAATTTGCAAACTTTTTGGCAAAAAATTTCAGATTTATAACGTGAACATTTTATGGCATCATTTGGTATAATTTTTGGTCCTTCCACATTCTTCCGCAAATGTGGAAAGAATTTTTTAATGTAACAGAGTTTTGATGTTCACTGGAAAATTTATCTTTGCAAGTTATTCGTTTTTTAAAGATTATTTAAAAATTAATAATTTAAACTGTTTTGATATTAATATTAAAACGGATTTATTTAAAATGTCAAACTCAAATATTTGTATATGGAATATACTTAATTATAAGAAAGATAAAAAAACTTTATATTTAACTACAATTTCTTTGTAAAACGTTTATTTTGATTGATTCTTTTGAAATTTCATAAGTTATAAACATTAGATAATTCTGAATTGTTCTTATTTGTAAGTAAGAATATGTTTTATTGTATTTAAAATAGGTATTTTTAATTTTCCGATTTTTTTTATATTAAATGCCGATAATGCCGATTTTTTTTGAAATATGCCGATTTTTTATCAAAATTATCTGGCACCCCTGATTACCAGGGCTTTCAGTTGTGGTGATTTTCAAATTTGTTTGGCGATCTAATTTTCGATTTGACGGCATGGCGATTAATAAAACAGTTGGCGATTTTGTTGCCTATTTTTGCTGAGCCATGAATTTGTATAGAAATTCATAAAATTTGATACAAAACAAGTTAGAGTGCTATATTCGGCTGTGCCGAATCTTTGACACCCTCCACCGACAGTTCGAATATTTCAAGAGTGATATCTATTTATTATTAATTTATCTTTATAAAAACAGACGTCAGCATTAAAATTGGTTGCGGCTAAGATGTTTTTTTTTTTTTTAGCAATTTTACCTAGCTTGAGAAAAATATCATGAATTGTAACAGTTTAAAACGAACTTAAATGATTTTCAGGAGGGGAATTTATATTGTACCCATGGTAAGTTATGAACCAGTCATCCCAAAATGCTGCAGAGTGATTTCGGGTATTAAAAAACATAAATATGAATAAATTTCAATATAGCGGTGAAATTAGTTTAAGCGTTTACAGTGAATTTTAGACGGCAGCTAAATATGGGATCTAAGGTAAATTATGGACAGCATATCACAAAATTTTTTGGCCGTATGAAACTAAGTTGAAACAAATTTTACCACAATAAATATATCTGTTACGAATTTTGGCGTATTAAATTAATTAACCGGAGTGGGCTTTATATGGGGCCTATAGTAATGAGCTGAACTGAAAAAAAACAGAACGCAATTAAATGCTCTTATCTTTTGGTTAAGTTGGATAAGTACAGTATTATTTTTGTGCTTGATGATCACAAACAGAGAAATTTACTAAACAAACACTACTAGCTAGTTTGTGTTTTCCACAAATCCACCGAACCGAACACTAATGTTAATTTTCGAACACTGGTTTAAGCATAAAAGTAATTTAACTTTTCATGTACTTTTATTGTGACTTTCCGTAGTTAAAGAAATTCTGACAAAGAAAAATTTATAATTTCGGATTGCAAAAATGTTAAAAAAACGTTTTTATAAAAAGTATCAAAGGTTCGATTTTTTACCAAGTTTTGCCCCTTTAAGTCAACATTTTCCATACCTATCTATATCCCTGGTGGTAGTTTAAGCCAAAAAATACAAAAACTTTTATAATTTAGCCGTTTGAATGGACTTGATCAAAATGTAGCCAAAATTCCCCTTTTTAACATTTTGGGCCCACTGGAACGACGATTTACGAAAAGTTACTTTTTTGTGACATGACGATGTAGCTATAGAAATTCTTACGAAAAAACATTTTGGATTTAAGATTTCAAAAAAAATCGGTTCCAGTGTTTCCTATTTTTATCAATTTTATCCTCTCTGGTCCAAAATTCCGTGAAAAATGTAGCCTTTTGTAATTTCGCTATAACATTCTATCTTCGTATCAAGTTTCATAAAAAAGGAAGCATAATTTGCCAGCACTTATCGTAAGACTTTTAAAATTTCCCGTGCGTAATTACATTTCTTTTCTTGTCAGCGTGCGTGATTTTGCGTGAAAACCCATTCACGCTCGATTTTCTAGTATGGATCCATATTTGACTATAGGTTCCAAATTGGATCCACTCTGGAAAAGCTTATTCCAATACCCACAAGTGGTGTACGGTACTATAAGATCGGGCTTGCCCGACTATAATTCTTATCAATAGGTGTTGATTAAAATTATTATTTATTAATGTTCCATGATTTCATTAACAAGAAAGTAAGGGAAATAAACGCACAAATTATCTCTCTGAATTAAGGCAATAGAATAATAAAAAAAAAAATCTACAAATTTGTTTAAGAAGTTTACACACAAAAAAAGTAAAGACAAGTCAGCATGAGATTCTTAGTTTTAAAAACGTGTTTCTATTTTCCATGTGCTATAAAATTAAGCCAAATCAATAAACATTTTAACTGTTTTGCTTTACAAATAAATCGTTTAAGTTTTCTTTCAACTTTTTGGTCAATCAGAGTCCATTTCACTCAATGCCAAAATTTAGGTCAGCATACAAAAAACAATTTTATTGAGCTTCTTATTGCAAATGTTTCTTATTTGTGTTTTAGCTTCCAACTTGTAGTTGTTTTATGAAAAAATTTTGATTATACTATGCATAAGTCTAGTGTTGAAGTTTCGTGTCTAGCATAAACCTATTTTTTTTTGTTATATTTTCAAAGTTTTCATTTTATTGTTGATAGTTTTTAATTTAACACAACGACTAAACTATACTTAAACATAAGGAAAGATAGCAACTCAGAAAGGCAGACAGGCAGACAGACAGTTAGTCAAAAAAATTTTGATAGGCTGATAGACAAACACTTATACCCCGGTATCGCCTATATGGGTGTTTTGTATACCTATATAAGACAGTCAGTCACTTGGTCATTTTTAACTGAACTAAAATTTAATTTTTTTTTCTTTGTGTGAAATTACGAATTTTACTCTATGAATAGCACGAATTTACTACAAACGTTAAAAACGTTAATTATTGTTGTTCAGAGTTATAAAAGAATAAAATATTTTTTTTAACGGTTTTTCATTTTTGAATAATTAAAAATATAGGGTTAGATTAAGGAAAGTGAGGTTAGATTATAAACTCAATTTCAAATTGGTCCTTATTTGGTGTCAGAATCAGGGTTGTCAGATTGATTTCGACATTTTTCGCCAAATTCAATGTAAAAAATCGCCAAAGCCTTTATTTTTTAGTTTTTGACAATAAAATATATATTTTTTAGATTATTAATAGAAATGTAAAAAAATAAATTTATTCCGAATCGCTAAAATCCACCAAAAATTAAAAAAAAATTCGCCATGATATATATTTGTTGAATTTTTTTTAATTTTTTTTTTTTTTTTTAATTATTTTAATAACTATAATTAGTATTTTTTTTAATTCATTAACTGAGACACATGGGTCTGCAATCACACTTGTCTCAATTTTTATTAAGAACAAAGTAAAAATAATTAGTGAAGACAAAGAAGGAACATTACACTTGAAAATAGTTAATAGTAGTCTACTTAAAGCAGCAAAGAACGAATTTTTGTGGTTAGTATTAAACAAATATTGGATATGGGCATTTCCATAGAATGGTCTACCAGGATGAAAAAATAAAATGTTGATTATCATCGTCTTTTATTGTTTACTATTAGATAAAAGTCTTTGTACTTATAAAAGAATGGTTTCATATCATATCTCAGCTGTTTTACTGAGGAAATTGGGCTGGAAACTGGAAAATTTTATATTTTTCTGTATTTTCTACTTCTAAAGACATTTTTTTATACTTATTTTACATGCAAAAAATATGTTATGTTTACACTCTTTCTTCATAATCTCTCTATAACAATCAATTGCAAAAGGAGTAATAAGTTTATTTGTTAAGGAAATTTGAACACATTTATGGGAAAATGCTTGGTGATAATAATAAAAAAACATGTGGAAAACTTGTACGTTCGCGACCGGTAAATAAGCCAATTAAACAAAAACCAAGAGAGATATTTTATTTTGTAAACACTGGATGGAGAATTACATTAATACACTTTTAAAATAAATTAATCACTTTTGAATATTCCGTTTCATTGCGCACATTTTTACATTTCGCTACTGTCAGCCATAATTGACTTTTATTTTGCGTACGTTCGTGACCACACGTTTATAACTCTTTTTATGAAAACTTAAACTCGATGAAATCCATCTTTTGCACTAAACATAGAGATACCCAAATGCTATCGAATCGAAAAAAAAGCTAGGAAAAGTTTTGTTTTCTATATTATTTGTACATCAAAAGCGTACAAACGTACGTTCGTGACCCCAGGAAACGCCCATATACATATGAATGTGGTTGCAGTTCTATTATATATCTAAAACACTATACACTTCACCGTCTGGAGTTCATTATACTCTTTTAACACAGGCATTACCATTTGGAACTACCAGGATATAAAGTACAGCCAAAGCAAAATGGTACGTACCTTATAGATATATCGCCACGTTTAACGAGAAATCTCCACATCTGACAACCCTGGTCAGGACCACAATTAGTATTATGGAATACGTAAGACTAATGTGATAGTGTAAAGTACTCTAAAGCAAAATCGTAAACCATGGGAGAAAAACGGAATCGGAACAAAGTTCCTTGGTGTTATCAATCCCTCACTGTGTAGAATAGTTCGCTTTGTTTGTAGCCTTAAGCTACTTCAGTGAAGTATTAAGCAACGAAAACTTGCTGTAAGTAACAATAGAATTAAAAAACATTTTTTTTAGCACTATTTAAGTAAATTTTAGTTAACTTTGAGTCTTAACTTTTTGCTCAAACCAAGCCACATATATCGTCAGCTCAGAATTGGTTTGATCTACCGACCATTTAAAAAAAATTGAGTTAGGTATGGGGTATATATATTTTGAATACCCCCTTTTTGAATCCAAAATCGTTTTAGCGAAAGTTTTTGTGGTTGCTGAGATATAAAGCATTCATTCAGGACATTGCATGTTGAATTTTATGTTTTAAGGTCAAATATTAACGATAATTAAAAAATACCAGTTGTAGAACCAAAAAGCTGAAGAAAGATATTAAATTTCCCGTATTTCCCATTTTTTTTTTTTTTTCATTATTTATTTATTGAATCTTCATATATTAAATATGAACTAACAATAATTAATCAAATCTTAACCTAATATTATTTTTTGTCCTGCCAGTGCCAGACACAAATTTTCTTCATCGCGGGTTCTGTTCACTTTTATAGGTGTTTATTGCTCATCTAATTGGATAAGTGCTGCAGTGTCTCTTCTTCTTAAGCGAGTGTGGCCGCTATCATTTAAAATATTTCGTGCTAGTGGGTTCGGGTGCAATTCGAGCCTTTTTAAGTATTTTACTGCATATTTCGAAATCATAGTTTTAACTAATGGAACATTGAGATCCTTGTGAATATTTGAGTTTTTAACATACCAAGGGGCAGCTGTGATTATTCGAAGTAGTTTATTTTGGCGCCTTTGAATTTTTTCGATATTAGAGGCCGAGGCAGTGCCCCATAACTGAATACCATAGCACCAGATTGGCTTTAAGATGGAGTTGTAAAGCAGAAGTTTGCAGTCGAGACTAAGGACAGAGTTTCTTCCAATAAGCCAATGAATTTGGATGGCTTTTAGTTTCATTTGAGCTAATTTTGCCTCTATATGGCTTTTCCACGTTAAACGGCGATCTAGATGAATACCGAGGTATTTTACATGCGAATTTTGAGGTATTATTTGATTATTGATTTTAATAGGGGGGCATGATTCCCGACGCAAGGTGAATGTTATATGTACGCATTTTTGCTCATTGACCTCTATCCTCCATTGCTTTAACCATAGTTCGAGTTGAAATATATGATCCTGTAGGTATCGAGATGCTTCTTGACGGTTTTCGTGCACGCTCAAAAAAGCTGTATCATCAGCAAATGTTGAAGTTTGTGTGTAGTTGTTTGTTGGCGTATCCGAGGTATATATTAAGTATAAAAGTGGGCCCAGGATGCTTCCCTGAGGGACTCCAGCGTCAATTTGCTGAGGAGAGCTTAAATAATCACCTTCTTTAATAAAAAACTTTCGACCGACTAGGTAGCTTTCTAACAGCTTGTATGTGTTTACTGGTAAGTTTAGCTTCAATTTATGTAATAAGCCTTCATGCCAGACTTTATCGAAAGCTTGAGAAACATCGATGAAGAGAGCGGAACAATATTTTTTTTCTTCAAAGGCTTTTCTTATTGCGTTTACTATACGATGGGTTTGCTCAATTGTGCTGTGTTCTCTTCTAAAGCCGAATTGGTGGTTAGGAATACATCTATTGTCATTTAAAATTGGGGTTAATTTTGACGCTAACAGCTTCTCAAACAGCTTTGATATATTAGAAAGTAAGCTTATAGGCCTATATGACTCAACTTTTGTGTGATCCTTTCCAGGTTTAGGTATCATGGTGACTAAGGAGACCTTCCACTTTTGAGGATAGTATTCAAGGCGTAAAATAGCATTAAAAATTAAAAGAATAATTTTCTTTGCTATGTTGGGTAGCTCCAAAAGCATTTTGTTGCTGATCTTGTCAAAACCAGGAGCCTTCTTGGGGTTTAAATCACAAATAGCCTTTTCGATTTCTCTTATCTCAAATCTTAGCGGAACAGCTGCTCTAGAAGCAACAGGTGGTAACTCGACCGCAATATCGTGAGATATATTTGGGGTAAATACGTTTTTTAAATGATTGACAAACAGATTTCCTTTTTCAACATCATTTCTTGCCCAACTTCCATTCAAGTTTCTCTAAACCACCATTAGAGACAACTGGCCTTTTGAGATTTCTAGCTGCACGCCATAATGAGTAGTCTGAATGTGGGGTTGCATCAAGTTCCTTAAGATATTTTTCCAGAGAAGCCGTTTTCTTAGTCTGCAGTAACTTTCTTAGTCTTTTTGTACACTCTTTAAGTAAGTTCTTAAGTTGAGGGGATCTGTGCAATTGCCACTCTCTTCGAGCCCTCCTTTTTTCAGACAAAAGATGCTCGACATCTGTGGAATATATTTTAATAGTTTTTGTTTTTTTGGGGGCAATATTGGAATGTTGAACAGCTAGTTTCAGAAAACTGTCAAAATTGTCAATAGAGCGATCTACATAATCCGGTGTACTGAGCGGAATATTTTCTGTGCAATGGGTACTGAGATATTTTTTATATTTTAACCAATTAATTTGCGTAGCTGTCGTCGGAGGTACAATTCTATTGGGATTCATTATAGTAACAATTGTAGGTGTGTGGTCGGAAGATAAATCTAGGGAGGCTTCAACTTGAATCGTTTCTATGGGAATGTTTTTAACCACGCCGAAATCTATGACATCTGGAATTTTTTGATGATCAGTGGGCCAATATGTTGGTTGTCCGCTCGCTACCACATTTAAATCCATTTTAGAAATTATGTTAAATAAAACACGACCCTTTGGTTTTATAAGTCGCGACCCCCAGAGGGTATGTTTAACGTTATAATCGCCAGCGGCTAGGAAACACGGTCCTAATGATTTAAAATATTTACAATATTGGTCCTCCGATATTGAAAATCTAGGCGGGGAGTATAACGATGAAATTATTAGGTTTCTATTTAATTCCTCAACGCAAATGTTCGTTGCCTGGAGATAATCTTCACGATGATCACACATTAGGTAGTGTTTGACTCGGGCCTTTATTAAAATGGCAGAACCTCCACAAGCTCTATCTCGAGGGTCCTTGGTATCATATAGTATATAACCATTTATTTTAAACGTATTTCTTGAGGTTAAATGAGTTTCAGAAATCATCATGACATCAATTTGTTTATTTTTAAGAAAGTATTCTAATTCATTTTTATGTTGGCGGATGCCGTTTGCGTTCCAAAAACAAATTTTTAAACAGTTCATGGTTTGTTAAGTACAGCTTGCAATAACATCGATTGCATTCTAAGCATTTCCTGCATCATATTACCCATTGTGTTCGTAAAATTATTTACCGTTTGCACTAATGTTTCCATGGTTAGAAAATTAGAAAATTGAGTTTCATCATTACTTGGCGAGGCACCTTGCATTGGCTCATGGTTTGATTTTAGGACGTTAGCGTAAGAGGTTCTGTTATTACTAGGCTGGGGGGCTTGAATTGCATTTGTGTTAACCTGATTTGTTACCTGCATTTGAGGGGGATTAGTTTTCGGTCCGACCGACTGCTTGACGATAGTATATACAGGGCATCCTCTATAATTGGCAGTGTGATTACCGCCACAGTTGCTACATTTTTTTACGTTGGGGTCGGTTTTAGACTTGTCGCAAAGAACTGTTCCATGTAATTCACCACATACTACGCAAACAGGGGGTAAGTAGCAGTATGCCTTAGTATGGCCAAATTCCTGGCAGTTTAGACATTGAACAGGACCATTTCTTTTGTGCGGCTCCTCAATAGTTACCCATCTGTACAGAATATATTTTAAATTATAAATTGGATGCGTTTCATTTTTTTTGAGCTTAACGTCGCCGGGTTCAAGCTCCACTCGAAATAGTGGTTGGGGATTTTTTTTCCCTATTTTTGATATTTGTTACGTTTTTGATTTTAAAGCCCTTCTCTTCCAAAAAAGCTTTAATTTCCGCTGGGTCTACGCATGAGTCTATGCCCTTGATTACTACCTGAAGACCTTTACTGCTCTTCAGTTGATACGTATAAAAGTTTTTATTCAGTATTTCCCATTTTGATACTATTTTTTCCCCCCATAATAGTATCAAAAATTGCAAAATGCTAAATGTTTTGCAAAAAAGTACCAAAAATAGTTACGATTTTCACCCCTTAAACGTTCGAATTTTGAAAAAGTAACAAACTAGTATTCGTATTTTTTTGATAAGTTTCGAATGTGGTATGAACTTTAGTTCTAGGTTTATTGGATCAAATGATAGATAGGCTGACAAAAACGTACCAAAATTCAGGTTTTACCCTTTTTCACCCTAAAAGAGCCGAATTTCAAAAAAGTACCACACACCTGTCCACTTATTTTTCAAAAGAACAACGATATGTATTACAGATTTTTTGTATCTCTTTTAGTTTTGGACATAAAAGGTTCCCGAATTTACCCTTTTTTACCCCCTAAACATTCGAACTTTTAAAAATCCCGTCTAAGTGGATCGTTTTGGGGAGAGATCCACCTTCGGTAATAAATTTCAAGCCTTTAGCTTTAGGCGTTTAGGCTGTACGATGATTAATGAGTCAGTCACTCACGCAATAAGTATACGTATGCAGCACAAAAAGCCACTTTTTTTTAATTTTTTTTTAGAAAAGTGGCGTATGCGGCACAAAACAATATTTTTCATTTTCAAAAAAATACTATTAAATTCAACTTTATTCATGAAAGTGCGCAAAAATTTAAATTTTTCTTCAAAACATATAGCGGAAAATGTAAAAAAAATTCTATCGGGTACATTTTGAGAAATCTTCATGTAAATCTTCTATATCGTTTTTCTCCACTCCGACTTTTTGGCATATGCGCCAAACCAATTCTGAGCTGACGATATGTTTACAATAATACATTTTTGTCTGGATGAGAATCGTGCACAATTTTTTTTTGGTTCAAGCCATATTTTCTGGTGATTTAGTAAATAACTCCTTCCGTATAGTAATAGGAACAGTAGTGATATTCAGGAGCGAAGTTGATAAATTAAACTTTAGTTATTGGATTGTCCCAAAAATGCTAAATATTTTTAGTAGTGTAACAGTTTCTTTTTTTAATTTATTGTTATCAACGCAAACGGGAGATTTTCCCAATTAAATTTGAGGTATCGAGTATCGGTAAATTTCAGATTGCATATTCGTATTCGGCGAATATTCAAAATTGATATTCGTTACATCACTAATGTGTAGTATGAACAACTGATGTAAAAGTCTATAATATCTATGTATATTAAGGTGCCACATAAATTGCGGTGGCATGTCATAACGTCCAGTGTCATAGTGTCCATGGACATGGATAATGTCCGCGGGCATTATGACACTTTGCAAATGGACATTATGGCACTTTTTAAAGTGTCATTAGGTCCCTAATTACTAAAGAAGTTAAATACAAAAAAAAAAAACATACACGCAGAGAAAAATATGATTTATTATAGTCAGAACCAACAAAACTATTTTTAAAGAAACTAATTTAACCATAATATGGTTGTCGGTGACAATGAATTCGTTAAATTAAACATAATATCGTTAAAATTTTTTTAAAAATGGTTTTGCTGCTTTTTCTCTGGGTGTATATATTAAATACATAACTTAGGATTTCTCGTTATCAATTACCACAGTCTTTATTTCTTTTGATGTCTGCGTCTCAGAGCTTGGCAGTTATAGAACCAGCAACCTTTAAATGACGCATTAGGAAACACATTTTCTAAAGCCTGCCTTAAAGCTGCTTCATAGTCTGTATGAAAAGCCAAAGATTCGAATTGTAAAAAATTTCTATCAATAAATAATAATTTTTTTTCTTAAGTTTTGATAATCACTTGGACACATTGTGGACATTATGACACTTTGCAAAGTGTTAAATAAATTGAAAACAGCTGACAAAAAATGCTTTTACAACAAGCGTTGTGTAACCTGCCATTTTTATGCGCTTTAGTTTTCAAACGGCCGACACTCGTCTCCAAAGAAACAGAGTACAAACATACATGTTTTTTCTCTTTTACACCTTATTTGTGTTCTTTATTCAGACGCGTACATAGGCTAAAATAATTGGATAGAATCATACGCCAATTGCTTTATTAAACTTTGCACGATTTTAATTTAGATTTATATAAACGATAAAATATAAGGTCTTTATTAAAATATGGGCTGTCATTAAATTTTATAAACAATAATCCTTGCAAATTTTCGGTAATTGCAACAGGCCGGCTTTTTTCCAGCTGCGAAAGTCGAGCTCGCACTGTATTACTTTAAAACTGTTTTATGGCCAATTTAAACTCAGCTAATGATGATCCAAATGATTTGGATGACATTATTTTTATTGAAGGTAATAATAATACATTTAAAAGGTTTATATACAAATGTTTATATATTTATTATTTAATTTTAAATGAAAATGGTCCCCCATCAACGCCGTCACCTTTTTTTTTAATTTTGGAGGAATTTAATATTCGGCGCAGCTTAGTGCTTTTTTCGCTTTTTTTTTGTTTGAAATAGTGCTTTTTAGTGCTTTTTTATTTTAAAGTGCTTTTTGCTCTTAAAAAGTTGGCATCACTGGTTTCGCTAACTGAATAAGATAACCACATGCTAATCAACTTGTTTGGGTTATAAAATAGTTCTTTTAAGGTACGTGTAGTTTCATGATCCAGTAAAAAAATTAGTTATTTTTTGCCATTTATTATACACTAGATGACCTGTGCGAATATTTCGCACCGTTAGTTGTCATTTTTGTAACATAAAATGAAAATAATTAATAGAAATTTTAGTAACTTCAATACATTTTATTAAAAGTATAAAAATATTAGAAATCATAATATATATCATACATATTTACATATAACATATGTTTAAATGCTTTTATAATACTTCTTTGAATACAATGTTAGAGGTAATGACATGATCATCGTTAACTTTTTGCCCGTACGAACGGTTCTATGTAAACTATAATTTTTATCAATGAAAATATAAATTTTTCAATTTCTAATTATTTTTCGTCATTAGTGTTAGAAATAAGCTTTAAAATGAGATATCATTCATTAAATTTGATGCGGTGGTATGGGAGATATTTGCAACCGACAAAAAAAGTGCTTTAGAAATAATATATACTAGATGACCCGTGCGAATATTGCGCACCGTTAGTTGTCATTTTTGTAACATAAAATGAAAATAATTAATAGAAATTTTAGTAACTTCAATACATTTTATAAAAAGTATAAAAATATAAGAAATCATAATAAATATCATAATATATATCGTACATATTTACATACATACATATATACATATGTTTAAATGCTTTATAATACTTCTTTAAATACAATGTTAGAGGTAATGACATGATCATCGTTAACTTTTTGCCCGTACGAATCCTTTATCAATGAAAATATTAATTTTTCAATTTCTAATTATTTTTCGTCATTAGTGTTAGAAATAAGCTTTAAAATGAGATATCATTCATTAAATTTGATGCTGTGGTATGGGAGATATTTGCAACGGACAAAAAAAAGTGCTTTAGAAATAATATATATGATGATATGTATGAATTTTTAAAAATTCAAAATTTAACAAAATAAGCAAAAAAAAAAAAAAAATGTTTTTTATTTTTATTTCTTTAAAAATAACTTTTAAACCTTAAAGAAAATAAACAATAGCTTTAAAAAAACATAAAGACCACTTAAACTCTCATCATTTAAATTAATGTTTAACAAAATTGGACGAATTTGTCTCAAGTTGTTAAAAAATCACTCTCTTAAATCTTCATTTTTGATATAATTGAAAAATTTCATTTAAGAAATGCTTCTATTGTAAAAATTTATTAAATATGTAATAATATATTTTCTTTTTCTGTTTCTTTTTTTTATTGTTGCTATCTATATATATTTTAACAAATAAGTTGCATTGTGTTAGTAATTGATGTTCTCTGAAATGCGTTAACCGATTTTGTTTCTGTAAAGTTCACGTGGATGGTGACGTCAATACCAAGGTTTGTGTATCAACAGTCTTCAAATGGGTATTGGTTTATGAGCTATAGTCATTTTAGTGAACACTGAACTATTCCAAAACATGTATTTATATTCCCATACAAATATCAACAAATTGCCCTCCATTTTGAACTCCTTCGAAACGGCTTGACCGATTTTTATGAAATTTTGTATGTGTATTTGTTAGGTATGAGAATGGGTCGTAGAGTATATTTTGTATCGCTAGATGGCGCAAAATATTTCAATAGGGGTAAAAGCTCCCATTCCCAATCTTCTAAACTAATCAACCGGGTTTCTTAAAATTTGGCATGCAGACAATGTAACATCTGAAAGAGAATAGCTCCCCCTCCCGATATCTTCGTAACTAATCAACCGATTTTTTTTAAATTTCGCAGGCAAATAGTGTTACAGTTGGAAAGAACTATAGCCTATAGCTTTAATTATTTAGGGCGTGAAATAGAGCAAGAGGGGTAAAAGCTCACCCTCCCTCTATCTTCGTAGCTAATCAACAGGTTTTCTTAAAATTTGGCATGCATACACTGTAACATCGGAAAGAGGACAGTTCATTAAATAGGGCAAGAGAGGTAAAAGCTCCGCCTCCCTATATCTTCTTAACTTACCAATTAATTTACATAAAATTGGGTAGGCAAATAGTGTAACATCTGGAAAGAACTATAGCCTATAATTATACCCACACCACAATAGTGGAGAGGGTATTATGCATTTGTGCTGATGTGTGTAACGCCCTAAAATAGTGGTCCTAGACCCACCTTAAAGTATACCGATCTACTCAGAATCACTTTCTGAGTCGAACTAACGATGTCCGTCCGGCTGGCTGGCTGGCAATTTTGGAGATAATTTGATAAAATTTGGGTCATAGGTTCTTATTGGCACAAGGACCAAGCCTATTGAAAATGGGCCGAATCGTAGGAAATTCGTAGGGGGAAATTTCTTCCTCTCAGAAACTATCAAACCGATTTTAATGAAATTTAAAACATAGATAGAACCATATCTATATAGATAGATCCATATCTATAGGGACACATTAGCTATACAGTTTTTAAAAAATAGGACCACAAGGGGAGGCAGGGGGCAATTTCTGCCTTTCACAAACTTTCAAACCGATTTTCATGAAGTTTATTAACATAGATAAATCCATATTTACATGGACAGATAAGCATGATGTGTTTTTAAAAACTGTGGTGGTCGGGCTTGACTAGGGTTGCCATACGTACTGTTTTTAGCAGTACATGTATTGATTTTTTGCAACTGTACTGTTTTATGCACAACTCCCGAAACAGTACGCAAATGTACTGTTTTTTACACTTTGTACTGTTTTTTTGGTCCAGTCTACATACATAAAATCAAGATATTAAGAAAAACACTGCTAAAAACATGTTTTCATAATATCCTAATATTTAACAGTACATAGCTTCAAAAAATTTTCTTGTGTACCAAACAAAAAAGTTCTAAAATAATAAGATTTTTTACGCTGTGGTTATTGTTTTCTCATAAATACACAGTAGAAATATAATTATAATGGGTGGCTTGCAGCAGTAGTATATTTTCATGTTGTTTTTTGAAGACATATGCTTTTATGGCTACATCTTCCAATAGTATTTCCCTTTCCACACCTAAGAAAGACAAAAACAAAATCATTTTTTTTTAATACTTATTCCAACACAATTATCTTTAACTTTTAGAACTTTTTTAATTTTTCGGGCATGTTCTGGAAATCGAAATCACCGAATTCTCCGTGTTCAAAATTTATAAAAATACCCAATACCTTTGAGGACCACTTTTATTTACCTTAACTATTTTTGAAATAGGGAAAAGCTTCGTTAATTTTTATACATATTTTATTGAAAATCTTCATCATTTTCAATTGCTCTTGATTGTTTTACTGAGAGAAAGTTTTGTGTTAAATTTTGTTAAAAACTTTTTTTTTACTATTTTCAGATTTTGTGAAATCAAAATAAACGAAACTATTTATTTGGATTTTATAGATTAATGGCCAATTTCATCAAGTTCAGGTATAATTAACTATCATTATAAATGTCAAAAAAACCTATTGTTATACATAGTGATAGTTAATTATATACGGTAAAATTGGCCGAATATGTCTAAAAAAAATCTTAGTAACACAATCAATGAGTTAGTTGTTTTAAGGTAAGTTAGGCTTTTCTTCTTTCTTATATGGCTTACAGCAATGTTATGATTTTCCTGTCTTCACATTAAAAAAAAACCGAACGTTTAGGCCAAATGCTTCGTTTGTGGTGTTTGCTTTTGAAAGGTAAATGGAGTAATTTCGTATATTTATGAAATGCCATAAAATGGAAGTCATACCTTTGACGTTACACATGCATTTTTTTATATAATTGTTGTTGTATATTCAATCAAAAGTTTAAAATATTTTTAATAATTAAAATAACTTGATATGTTTTCGTCAAAAAAATGTACTGTTTTTTTCTTAACTGTACTGTTTTTCCGCATTTAAAATCTGGCTACCCTAGGCTTGACCGACTATACTTTCTTACTTGTTTTTTTCTTAAAATTGGGCTAGCAGACACTGTTACATCTGAAGAAATACGTTATGTGGCAAAACAACGTTTGCCGGGCCAGCTAGTTATTATATAAAATTTATTTAATATTTTTTTCCAACTCGCCTCCATAATGTCCAAGTGGCGCTGAGGCACTTTCTATCTTTTGTAAAATATTTTTTTTTTTTTTTTTTGATAATAAACTGAATAAAATAAAAATTTACCGTTATGACAAATATGAATAATTTCATAAGTAACGACGAATACTTCATACTTTTATTTTATATAGGAGAGTAAATGAAAAAGGACAAAGAAATCATTTCTTGCCATCTCTGGTTGTTATTTTTACGAGTACAAAGAAGAAAACAAAAATTTTTTAAACAGTATTAAAAAAAAAAACAATAATAAAGAAATGTGTTTTCATTGCCAATGTAAAATGTTGAATTAATATCAAAAAAACTTATTTACAACAAAAATGAAAACAAAAACTGCAACACTATCCAATCATATTGCATTGTCTTGCATCGCATTGTTGCAACGTCGTATCACAATCACAATCACATCACTTTACCACCACCGGCAATAAAGATAAACGCTGCAACGTTGTTATGCTTCGTTAGATTATTATTTTTATCAACAACTTGACTTAAATATTTTTTTTTGTTTTGTTTTGTTGTATAGTATTGTTATTATTAAGTTAATTGAGATGACGATGCTCATCATTACTATTCTAAACTAAATATCCAAAAAGTATCCAACCAGTTGTACTAACTTAAGAAACGTCTTTAGTTTTACTTCTCGTATTATTGTTATTAAATATTATAACAGGGTTTGCGTGTCAAACATCTTAACACAATTTAGATTCTTCATCCTCCATATTCCATACACTTGGGTGCAATACCCACTCGTATTTACGAAAATCATGGTCAATGTTGTGAATAATAATGCTGTGAGTCAGTCAGCCAGTCAGTCAAGTCCACTATTATTTCATTTTTGTGCTTAAATTGAATTTGCAATGTGACTAGTGTGTGGATGCCTTCCAAGCAGAAATGTAGGTTATTGTTGTGGAACAATTCTTGAGTCAGTGTTGAAAATATTATTTTCTTTGGCTTAAATTAAGAGTAATCATTAATTTTGAATGGCCGTAGTAGTTTTTATTCAATTTATTTGCGGCACAAATATTTAATAATAATAGTTAAACTCGTGCTGGAGCTGTTTGTGTGAATGAATATTGGTGTCAAGTAGAAACTTACTTACATAATGACTATTGTGGGATAACTTAACTTATTTGTATTAACACAATTCTTAATAAAGGGTGTGTTTTTAACCCCTTCATAAATATAATGAATGAATTTCATTAAATTTGTTTTTTAATCCAATAAAATATTTCATTACGGGAATTAAATTTTACAACTTTTATAAAGCAATTTGGTCAACACTGCGAAATTGAGTTTCGTAATTTTATTTAAATGTTTCATTGGATAAGTAACAACTTTAATATCTCTTTAAAAGAAAGATCCAACCAATTGTTTATATTTTCAATGCAAAATATGATTAAATCAATGGAAATAAAATAAAGTTCTCTAACTATAAAATACTTATAACCAGAAAATATTTTCTTGTTAAAACTGTTGTAAAAACGTATTTTTAATTAAATTTTCATATGACATGAAAATTAGTGAAACTTTACCATGCGCACAAGCTTTATTATATAGACAGCCAGCCGGACGGATGGACGGACGGATCGGTATACTTAAAGGTGGGTCGAGGACCAATACCTTAACAAACATCAGCACAAAGGTATAAAAATGGGAAAATCCCGGGGAATTTTTATAAATAAAGGGTTTTAATAATAATGCGCCCACAAGAACGACGTAGCTCATAGTTACATTCACGAACTGAACCGTCATTACCTTAAAATAAATATAAAGGGTGGTCCAACCATAATCCACGATGTTAATTGTGTCACACGTTAACGTCAAGTGTTTGGCCCAACTTAATTTGACATTTCTTTGTTTTAGTGTTTCAATAAATTCAACCATGGAGAGGTACACAATTAAGCAGCGCGTTAAGATTGCCTTTTACGAAAATGGACGTTCAAATCAAAATACATTTCGGGCAATTCGTTATTTTTTTGGCCAGCATAGCCGACCAAATGTGTCCACAATCGGGAGAATTGTGCGCAGATTTCAGAAAACCTGGTGTGAAGGAAATGTAAAAATACCTGTGTAGCTCGCCCAGTGACTGTTTGGTGCGGCTTATGTGCTGGTGGCGTCATCGTACTTTTTCGAAAATGAGGTCGGAAAAGCAGTTACCTTGAATGGTGTTCGCAATAGCGAGATGATCACGGACTTCTTGAGTCCATAAATTGAAGATATGGACCTGGACGATATGTGGTTCCAACAGGATTGTGCCACTTGTTACACAGCCAACGAAGCAATGGCCCTTTTGCGCGAGATATTCAATGGCCGTGCTATCTCTCGTCGTGGTGATGTTAATTGGCTGCCACGATCATGTGATTTGACACCGTTGGATTTCTTTCTTTGGGAATATGTAACCCTTAGAGTACGAAGCTCGATTTTTGACATAAAGTACGGAGTGGGATCACTTAGGTTTATATGTTAGCATAAAAGAATTAAAATTATTATTTTGAAGGTAAAAAATTATTATTTCATTAATTTTCAATTTTACAAATATGATGTTTTCACATCAGCGGCTGCCCAAATTTTAATACCATATCTTCCCGGCTTAGATTTAATGTATTGCCGAAATGAGCATTTGCCGCGAAACGTTACTAATTGTTCATCGATAGTTATTTCACCAAAAGGGTTGAATGACTTTTGGCAATTTTCTACAAAATTATCCCACACTTCGCTAATGGCAGCTAGCTTATCAGACTCTTTTCGAGCTTGTCTTGTAGTTTTATCATCAAATCTTACATATTTTGACAATGCAATAAATCTATCACGAGACATAGATGCAGTAAATATATTTCTCCGAATGGATTAATCAGTACTCCACATTTCTTTTACAATTTCTGTTCTACAATGTAGCGCTCCAGTTGTTAAAGGTACTCCAAGAAATGCAATTCACATTCAGTTACCAGTTTCCAATTTTTCACAATATTGCATGTTAACCTACGCGTTTGTGGAAATGGCTTCAAAGACCAAACTCTGCCAGACGTAGCGGTGCAATATTCCGCATTCAAAGGAAAAGCAACATCATTTTCAATTTCGTCAATATCCGGAAGAATATCTTCTGCTTGTTCATGTTCTTCTTCCTCAATCTCGTCTTCTGTTTCACTATCATCACCCAATAAAAAATGGAGCTTCCAACGAAGCAGGTTTGTAAGGGAGAAACATAAACGTTTCGCTTACCATTGCGCATACAGAAGGCATGAATTTTATATGGCGAGTTCCCACTTTGAAGCAATACATTTTTGACACATAAAGCTCATTATTCAGCGCATATAAAAGTTGTTGGATGCAACGATAAGCCTTACACACTGAATGTTTTGATACAGTTATTTTTTAGTATTCTCCCTTACAAACCTGCTTCGTAGTAAGGGAATGCCGTAGCACTTGAAATGTTTTTTTTTTTTTATAAAAGTTGTTAAGAGTTCTTTCACTTACTTTACTGCATTTCGGTATGTCTTATAGCGTAGCGCATATTTGTGCGCTTATTCTTTTAAATGTACCATTAGTGCTTCGCAAAATGATAAAATTTTTTATTGGGCAATTACATAATAACTAGGTACATAATCAGAGTTGTCACTGTCCCAATCTAATTCTATATCATTAGGATCCTCTTCACTGTCATTTATATACACCCCTATCGCAAACAACTTTTCCCATGAAAATATTCCCATTTTTTTTTTATTTTGTATTGTGAATGATTCCCATAAAAAATTTTTTGGGAATGAATTCCCAAACTTAAAAAATTTGGCATCGCCAATGTTTACTCCCGCGAGTATTTTTACTAAATAAATTCCCAACAAGTGATAATGTGAACGAGAAGGGAACATGTAAATTTTAATTTGTATTCCAAATTAGGACTAAATTACATTACTTTTTTCTTTTATTGAAGGAGTGTAAATAAAGAAAATGAAGGTAAACATTATTCATTATTAATTTTATAAAATTTTTATTAGTATTTTATATTGTATATTTTTCTTTTACAATACAAGCACTGACAAGTTATTCACAATAGAGACTTTTGTTTATAAAGCACTGACAAATAATTCACAATAGAAATTTTTACTCCCAAAATATTTGCGATACCGATTTGTTGGAGATGGGAATATAGGTTTGCTCCCATATTACATATTCCCATAACATTCGCGATAGGGGTGATAGTCTTCTATCGCTCGCTGGGATAGTTTTCTTTTGTAGTTTTCCATTTTTGGTCATAAAAACCACGAAAGTTTGTAACGTAAAGTACGACGTGGGGTAACTTGGGTACCCCAAACGAAAAACTTACCCTCTTATTACAAACAGATTGATATTTAAATGCCACTTATAAGTTTTTATATTGTGTTCTAAATCAAATTGGAATACCTAAAAGGAAAAAGCCAGAAAAAAATTGTTTGCGAAGTTATTAAAGAAAAACTAAGATTGGGGGACCTAAGGTCCCCCACTTCGTACTCTAAGTGTACGTCAATAAGCCAAGAACAATTCAAGAGCTTAAGAATGAGATAAGTTGGTACATTAATGTCATTGAGACGCAATTTTGTCTCAGAGTCATTGAAAATATAGACCATGGGATATAGTTATGCCACCGAAGCCGTGGCGAGCATTTGGCTTATAATTTGTTTCACGCATAGTTCTCTGAAAACTTTTTGTTTTATTTACAATTAACATCGTTCGTTTGGACCACCCTTTACATATTTTTAATAACACTAAATTTATAGAATCCCATGATACAAAAAACGCATTTTCCAACAAATCTCTACACTTAAGTATTTGAACACCTCTTCGAAGTGATCTGAAAAGTGAAACAAGAAACTACAACCGCATTTAAAAATTTTAATGGCAAAAGTTTCCTATAAGACATTCTTTTAAATTTTGATGGTTCTTTAGTTACAGAAGACCTGAATCTAATTTTATGATGGGTTTCTTGTTATTTTTTATTTTTCTTCAAATATCTGCTTGTGTTACTTGGTCTCAAGTTAAATCAAGAAATTTCACTTTTACTCTAATTGCTTGTGTTTCCTTCTCTTTAATAATTTCTTCTTTTATTTCTAGCTGTCGATTACCAAAGAAAAATAAAAAAAGATTGAAGTACTTACCTTTCTCTATAAAATGTTTTTGTTGCTTTTTCACAATGTTTTGCAAACAGGTGTCAATGTAATAAAATTGAGTTAATACTGATGATGGGGATTATGATCATGATGATAAAATTTTTTTTTAAATTAATACAAACAGTCAAGTATTTAATTTCAACATTTGTACGAATATAAACCATGACAATTTGGCTGTTATACTCATTTTAATTAATATTTTAGTTGTTTTAATAACGTTATTCCCAATTGGTTTATGTTTTAGCTTCAAAATGATTTGCAAAAAAGTTTCAGAAAATCATCAAATAAGATCAAGTAACAATTGTTTGCAAATTTTAATGTTTGATTAAAAAAGAAATTAAACACAAAGTATGAAGAAAAAAATGCATAAAAAATGTTGAAGGTTTTAATTTACCATTCCAAATGGATGAATTAACAATCAGTAACATCTTCTCGCTGATAACTCTATTAACACTATTAATTGCGAAAGCTGAAACAACTATACTTTACATTTTAATTCCATTAAGATTTGTTTGTATCTACAAAATTGAAAGTGAATGGTCTGATGGTCAACTTAATTTTTCTAACTTTCAAAACATAATGGAGACTTTTTGCAACGACTTAGTTTCCACTATATTTTTATATTTATATTTTTTAACTGTGGAATTTTTTTTCCAAGAAATTGATACATACATGTATGTATCAATAAAAATGTTGTTGGCAACACTGTCTGAATAAATCTAACTTCAATATTCTGTTAAGCTGGATGGCTGCTTGCTTAACCATACAAAACTTGTACGCAAAGTACAGGTTGCAGTATTAAAGATTTCTATATGTAGGTATATGTATGTAAATTGTAATTGTCATAAATTTTAATTTTAAAAATTATGCCAATTGGTCCATTTTTCCTAATAGTTTCTCTTTTTAGACATAAGAAGACAATTTTATTGCCTACATTTTAATTGTTATTTATAACCTAGCAATTACTTTGCTTACATTTGAAGAACAACTAAACAGTCAGTTTTACGGACATGAAGCAGCGAGTAAGATTCAAAACTTACAACCCTACAAGAAATGAATGAGCGAGTTGTCATATTTTCCATTTTGGTGTTAAGAAAATGATAGAAAGAAATGACCGAATGTGACCGAAAACTTTATTTCGGTCATTTTTTCTATCATTTTCTTAACACCAAAATGAAAAATGTGACAACTCGCGCATTAATTTCTTGTAGGGAAGTTAACAAGTAAAAATATTGATTGTAGTTGCCAGGTTTCAATTTCAACTTAACCAAATTCGTTTTCTTCGCGTAGTTTTTCTAATTACGAAATAGGTTCCCTGCATTCAAATAAATACTTTCCTTTTTAAAATACAGTGGTATCCCGGTTTAACGAATTATATATTATCAGGCCCTTTCGTTATATCGAAAAATTCGTTAAATCCCGAAGATTTTTTTAATACATTTTTAATAATAAAACAATAATATTTTAATAAAACAAAGTAAATTTGTTTATTTCCACTTATAACACAAACAAAAAATAAATATTTGATATCATTTTCAATTAAATGAGTACAAACGAGGGCTTTTGCTTTTAATATAGGATCACTAATAGGAATGTTCGCCTTCCTCTTGTTTTGAAACCAATTAAACAATTCTGTTTCCATTATTGGAAACTCACCTGTTTTTAAGGCTCTTCTATTCTTTGATCCGAAATTAGTCTTTTCCATTTCGCTCAAAAGTTTCCGTTTTGATTTTATAATTGTGCATATTGATGACTTTGGCAGCTGATATTTTTTAGATAAAGCACATAGTCGCAGGTCCTTTTCATAGTCGTCAATAATTTTTCTTTAAGAATTTAACGTTTTCTTTTGGGCATTTTGATGTCAACTGTACAAAAACATCACAAAAATTACGTTAAATTTGAAACAGAAAACAAACATTTGTTTTGTAAACAAAAGTAAAAATGACTTTAGGTGCGTTTGAGAACTTTTACAGTAAAATGCAGTAAATGAGTAAACTAAAAAATTTGCTCCCACAAAAAGCTGTCGTACCAAAAAGTACGCGAACGGAAAATTTGTAAAAATTCGTAAAATAAAGCCAACAGCTGATGGCAAATAATTGAAGTGTTGAAAAGTGTTTCCACTTTTGATTACTTATCTCGTTTTCTTATCGGCACTCGATTAAATACTTTTTAAAACACGAACATTTTTGGAAAATACAAATAAATTATTTAATGTAATCTTTCAAATTTGTTTGTTTTTTATTTTATTTGATTTTACTAATTTGTAGCGGGTTAAATTATTTAAAAGAACATGAATATTTTTTTGCCATTTATTACTTAAGTACCCAAATATTTCACACTTTTACAACTCTAAAAAATTAACAAAACAAAAAAAATTTTAAATGTTTGTATTTAGCCAAGTAAATGCTTCACAAACAAGTTTAATTAATTAATATTTATTCACTTCTTGTTTTGGTTTAATTTTTATTTCAACTTTTTTTTTATTTAACAATTTTTTCACAATTTGTATGCTTTTTATTTGTTACTTTTGTTTGTTTACCTTTTGGAACATATGTTTTTTTGATTTACTAAATTTTACTGCAAAAATTTCTGCAGTAAAAATTGGTAAATACTCAGACAAGAACTGTCACTTTTCGCTCTCAATTAATGTTCTCATTTACTGCATTTTGTGTACTCGAACGCAATTTCGTAAAGTGCAGTAAAGCTTAGTAAAAAATAGTAAAAACTTTTGTGTTCTCGAACGCAACTTTTGTAACGTACAAATTTTTATTTTGGCGAGCAAGCATTTTCTTTGCTTTCTTTGTAAGAAAAGAAAATACTTTTCTTAAATCGTTGTTTTCAGTAAAATCGCTATTCAAATATGGTTTAAATGTATACAATAACAAAAGAGAATGGATGCAAATATGTTTGCATTCATTACATTTTGTTTTTCAATTTTTTTTTGTAGAAATTTGTTATATAGAGTACAAAAATTTGCTGTTTGTTCGTAATATAAGGCACTCAATGGAAAAAATATTACCGTACGTTAAATCGCGAATTCGTTAAACTGAGTATTCGTTAAACCGGGATACCACTGCAATAAGTTTTTGCCCTTGGACTGTGAGTAGGTACTGTTTCAAAAAATTTCTGATTTCAATAAACGTACGTTACTTGTTAGGAAAAGTACACATTAATTAAGCAATTTGTTGCGGCACCTTACATGGGATTGGCCAGTTTTTTGTTTGGGTCTGGTCCAGTTACCACCTCAAATACAATTTGTCCAGTTAAAAAAATTACTTAAATTCAAGTAATTTTTTTTTTATTAAATATATGTGACCTTCTCCGAGAAAAGGGACCTAGTGTGTGAAAATGATGTTTTGAGAAAAACGCATTTAAAGTTCTTAACGCATTATCACTGTGAACACACTTTCAGTTGGGAGATGGGATTTGGTATGATTGGGTGCCGACTAACGAATTTCATGTTATTCTACACCCTTTTAGGTACCAGAATCCACTCTTAAGTCCAAAGTTTTTTGACAAACTAGGTCCCTTTTCTTGGAGAAGGTCACATATGCTAAATTTACATAAATAAAGTACAAAACCTATGTATATATCGTTGGTCTCATGTAGAAAGGCCCTAACTCACATAAATGCAACTTTACAGGAGAAGGTAAAAACATAATAGAAACTGAATGTTTCATAATGTAAAATGGCTTCTTCAGTTGCTTGTTAAACTGATATTTTTGTTGCTATTGTATCAAATTTTTGTGACGAAGTGTATTTGTGGGAATTGTATTGGAATCACTAAGGCCCATTATTACAACTTGAAGTTAGCTAAAGTTAAGATTAAATTGACAGATAATAATGTGTTATCTGTCAAAAAGCGTATGTTAACTGTCGGATAACAGCTAACGCCAAGTTATAATAATGGCCCTAAAAAACTCATTTTCGAAAAAAATCGAGTTAGGGCCTTTCTACATGAGACCGACGATATGTAAATTGATTTAATTTTCCAAAAGTTAAAATACGCTCCCACATATCGATTACAAAATTATAAAAAGCTCTAAAACGGTTAACAATATTGTTTCTGCCTTCTTCGGATGCACAAGGAAAAACATGCAATTGCATATTTACGGTTTCCCTGATGATCTAATAAATACAAAGTACATCATAACTAATCAAAAAGTCTATTTTGAATGTCTTTGTTATTTATGGCCCTTTAGATTTAATGTGACGATATCGCCGGAAAAAAATAAAATTGATTAGTTCTAAAAATACGAATCAAAAATTGAGAAGGATGTCATATTTCAACATAAATATATCATATATGCATATGCCAAAAAGTCGTAGTGGAGAAAGACGACAATGAAGGTTTACATAAACTTTTCTAAAAATATACCCGATAGAATTTTGTATTTTCACCACTGCTTCTGGCATATGTTTTGACGAATAATGATTTTTTTTTTTTAAATTTCATGTATGAAGTTAGAAGTTAATAGAATTTTATTAAAAATGTAGATTTTTGTTTTGTGCCGCATACGCTATTTTTCTAACGGCAATGAAGCGAAGCAAGAGTAAAAGTTATTGTCTTCTTGTCATTTTATTTTACTTTCGCTTAAACCAAGGTGAATTCATGTATACGGTTGTGGCGTTACTACAACAAGTTACAACACCAAAAACACAACATTGTATTTTATTTGTTGCTTTTGTTGGTCGATATGTCGAAAACATAAGTAACTTTTGACATTTCTCTCTCTAATTTAATAAAAAAAAGTAGCAAAGCCACCTGAAAAATTAATTCCACTTGGCTTAAACTATTTGTTATTCTTACGGCAATGAAGCGAAGCAAGAGTCAAATTTATTTTGTACGTTTTTGTATGAGGAATTTGCAGCATTCACCAAAAAGTGGCGTATAAAGCAAAACAATACTTAATAAAATATAAAAATAGTTGATTGAAATTAATCTTAATATCTCAGAAACTATAAAAATTTCGTTTAACAGGTTTTGGATTCAGAAAGGAGGAATTCAAAATATATATACCCAATACCCAACTAATTTTTTTTAAAAATAATCGGTAGATCAAACCAACAATGAACAAATGAATTATTTTATGGCAAATATTTCATTATAATTTAATTGATGAAAAAAATTTATGAAAATTGATGAAAAAAAATTATTTTTGAAAATAAAAATTTACAATTTTGTGATAAAACTTGAAAAACATCTGACAACCCTGGTGTGTTGTGCGATTGGCCGCACGTGTTGACCAACATCTATATAGATGCAGTTTTCTTATAAATTTCAAAAGATAAAAGCTGTGACGTAGGGTGCATGCAATTTTTGAGCAATTTACTTTCAAGATGTCATTAAGATATCTATTTATAAAGACAAAAGAAAAATTTGCTCTTTGACCTTGTAATCAGCTGTTTTCTTCAACGTAAATTAAAACACTCAACTTGAAAGAGAATTTAAAACGCAAGTTCGTATTAAGAGTATGAGTGTATTGGTAAAAAAGTGTGAGAGAATTAAAACTTGATAGGCAAAACTTGATCGTGTAACCCTCAAGTTATCAAAATTCCCAATTTTTAAATGGTTTTTAAATTTGTCCGAACAGACTTTTGTTATGATATAAATTTTATTTGTAGTCGCCGTTTGTATACTTCTGTTTTACGATACTGAGTGTTCACAAAACTCTCTATCAAGGCCATAAGTGTTGGGAAAAGTTAAGACTACTAAGATTAAAAAACCAATAGTGAAAATCTTGAATAACATGTGTTTACAAGAGAAATAACATTTACGTAATAATAATGTTAAAAAATTAACCAAATTTTCTAAAACCTAAAAATTTTTATTTTTAAATTAATAACACAATTTCTAAAATACACCTTTCTAATAATTTGACCTCATAACATGTATAACAATTTACATTTTATTAAATAAAAAAAAACCATAATAAATAAATTCCCGACCGTGGGATATTTCACTTTGGTTTATTACACAAATTGTGTTAAACAAATCTCCGGTAAATCTTATATGAAAATGTGTAAAGTTAAAGTAATCATTAAAATTATGTCATATTTTACAAGTGTAACCGGCACCACCACACACTTTATCATTGTGAACTTTTTTTTCTGTATGAAAGTAATAATTTACAAAGCTGCTGACACAGCTGATGCTGGTGGCAACTGCCACTGGGAGTAATGTGTGTAACTTAGGCCAAGTTATAGGAGCAAATAAAAACACATAATAAACTTATTTAAGCTGCTACTTATTTTTCCATTACATATAATTCATGTGAGAAAACAAAAAAAAAAAAAAAAAAAAAACAAGATGAAAAAAAGAGTCACACTATTTTTAATTAGTTAATTTTAAGTGCTGTTTTCAGACTCTTCAAGAAGAAGATTGGAAAAGAGATCTTAAACAGGTGTCTGGTTAGTTATATGTTAGTACATAGATTTGCAGTTGATATTTATGTTGAAAAAATTAATTTAGCACAGGGTTTATAGGAATAGTAGTGTTACTTGCACTGGGTATGTCTTATTTAAAACTGGCCTTGTGATCTTTATAAAAAGAATAAATTAAGGCGAATGATGGTTTTGGTATGAAAAATGCGCTAAATCGGTACAATATTTTTTCTAACATCGACTTTTGGTGGGCAATAGGAAAAATAAACGATTTTATAATCTAGCAGCCATATTCATAAAAAGGTCTTATTTTAAGCTTATACACTGAAAGAAAAATGCTTCATATATTTAATGAATCATTTTCATAAAAAAATTTTCCTTGGGTAAATGAAAACTTTCATTGCCTAAATAGAATTTCATAGTTATAATGAAGTATTTTCGTTAAAATCGCTTCATTGGATTTCGTAATTACGTTTAAAATTTTCATTGGATATATGAAAACTTAAGTTTGTCCAAGTTAAACAAAAAATTTTAATTGGGAACATAAAAAAACAATATACAAACATAACTATATTCATAAATGAATACAAAATTATAGTTTCCTTAAAAAAATGTTTAATGTTAATTAAAAAATTTAAGATTTAATAATTTCATACATCTAATGTTACATGTATGCCATTAACTTTATGAAATCAAAAAATTTTTTTATAAAAGCAACATACATATTTCAATAATTGCCTTCATAAATTTAAATTTTCATTATGACAATAAAAATGTCATTATAGTAATGAAACAAAAACTTTCAATCCACTTTCAATCAACGTTGTTATTGTTATTATGGACAATTTAATCTCATATTTACGCTCTTAATTGAGTAAAAAACATAGTTTTTTTTATCCAAAAATTACACTGCCCCGGTAGACTAGCTAGTAGTGAGCTAGTCTATCAGCAACGAGGTTGCGCGATCGAATCCCGCCAGAGACAGAAAAAAAATAAAAAATTAAATAAAGTAAAATAAAATAAGAAAAAATAAAAAAAAAAAAAAAAAAATTAAAAAAAATAAAAATAAAAAAAAAATTTTTTTTACTTTATTGAAAGTATTGATCCAATGAATAATATTCATATATCAAATGTAATGTTTTATTAAATCCTTTTAATGAACAGGTTTCATTGATCCAACGAAGCGCTGCATAGGTTCCTTTTTAATGAAATTTTTCATGGGATTAATGTCCAAATTCATTGGTATTGCGAAGAAAATTCTTTCAGTGTAGTATATAATAACTATCAAACGCATTTTGTCTTATAAACCTCTTATAAAAATTTGTATTCATAAACGTACATTAACAGCTTTTAAACTATTAACTGTTTGTAGCGATTTCGTGTTTATGTATGGCAACTTTCTTTATATTTGGCTACCGTTGTATTGCTAGTGGTGCATGAAACTTCTATTCGGTATTCTATTCTATATTCTATATTAATTTTTTTTTATAATTTTTTTTTAATTGTAGACCTTAAAATTTATTCTTATCAAATAAAACTACATATCGTTTCCTTAATATAGAAAAGCCCTAACTTATGTTGTTCTTAATTTACAGGAGAAGGAAAAAACTTAATAAAAATTATAATCTTGAAGTCCAGATATTTTTTAAAGGCAGTTTTTTATTAAATTGCTTAGAGAATTTAATAAAAGAAGTGCGTTTAAAAAAAATCGCGGCTACAAGACTATCATTTTTATGAAGTTTTTTACTTCTTCTGTAAATTAAGAACAACATTAGTTAGGGCTTTTCTATATTAAAGTAACGATATTATTTTAGTTTCTGAACAAAATGTTGCCGAACGGTTTCATAAAAACTTTTGTTTGGACCTTTTTTAAATATACGACAAGGAAGTATTCGAGTAAAAATTTTGTTTACTTTTTATTAAAGTTTGCTAAAAACCGTAAAAATGTGAAACCGCGGTTTCGGTTTTAAAATATTTTAAACCGGTCGGTTTCGGTTTGATTTTCGGTTTTGAAAATATCCAAGTAAAACTATATACATATATATTTTTTGTATGTATGTAATACAATTTTTTTATTTGTTTCAACCCTGCTAGCACTTGGAAGATCGTTTTTTCAAAAATCATCGGTATGAGTCTGTTTTGAGTACTTTTGGTGATTACCCAGTAAAAAATGGAGCTTCCAACGAAGCAGGTTTGTAAGGGAGAAACATAAGAGTTGCGCTTACCATTGCGCATACGGAAGACATGAATTTTATATGGCGAGTTCCCACTTTGAAGCAATACATTTTTGGCACATGAAGCGCATTATTCAGCACATAAAAAAATTGTTGGATGTAACGATCAGCTTTACACACTGAATGTTCTGATACAGTTATTTTTTAGTATTCTCCCTTACAAACCTGCTTCGTAGTAAGGGAATGCCGTAGCACTTGAAATGTTTTTTTTTTTTATAAAAGTTGTTGAGAGTTTTTTCGCTTACTTTACTGCATTTCTGTATGTCTTATTGCGTAGCGCATAATTCTGCGCTTATTTTTTTAAATGTACCATTAGTGCTTCGCAATATGATAAAATTTTTTATTGGGTAACAACTTATTAATCATTAGCACGCTTAAAAACCGACACAAAAATGACAAAAATTACTTATGATTTAAAAGAGTTTGATTTGAAATTCAATTTTTTTTTTAAGAATTTTCGGATCAGGTTTAGAGGTCGCGCAAATGGAGTTTTCATAAAAAAAAAACGGAGTTTTCGGCCTTTTTTTAACTTTACTTATAACTTGGTTAATACCACGAGTTTCTTCCCAATAAAAATTTTTATCATATTGCGAAGCACTAATGGTACATTTAAAAAATTAAGCGCATAAATATGCGCTACGCAATAAGACATACAGAAATGCAGTAAAGTAAGTGAAAAAACTTTCAACAACTTTTATAAAAAAAAATAACATTTCAATTGCTACGGCATTCCCTTACTAAGAAGCAGGTTTGTAAGGGAGAATACTAAGAAATAAGTGTATCAAAACATTCAGTGTGTAAAGCTGATCGTTACATCCAACATTTTTTTATGCGCTGAATAATGCACTTAATGTGTCAAAAATGTATTGCTTCAAAGTGGGAACTCGCCATATAAAATTCATGTCTTCCGTATGCGCAATGGTAAGCGCAACTCTTATGTTTCTCCCTTACAAACCTGCTTCGTTGGAAGCTCCATTTTTTACTGGGTTCACTGCTGAGGAAACAGTTTTAAAGAAAAATATCCAAGCTTTATTCCTGTGTGAAAAAATTATAAGTTTTGGTGATGAGTTTACTCATTTAGATACCCTTAGTTACAATTTTTCGTAATTTTTAAAAAAAATTTTGTAATAACGTACAACTTTTTAAGTTTAATTTGCCATTAAATTTATGAAATCCAAAATTTTTTTTATAAAAGCAACATACATATTTCAATAATTGCCTTAATAAATTTAAATTTTCATTATGACAATAACAATGTCATTATATGTTGAAATGAAACAAAAACTTTCAATCCACTTTCAATCAACGTTGTTATTGTTATTATGGACAATTTAATCTCATATTTACGCTCTTAATTGAGTAAAAAACATAGTTTTTTTTATCGAAAAACTACAATGCCCCGGTAGACTAGCTGGTAGTGAGCTAGTCTATCAGCACCGAGGTTGCGCGATCGAATCCCGCCAGAGACAGAAAAAAATAAAGTAAAATAAAATAAAAAAAAAATATAAAAAAAATAATTAAAAAAAATAAAAAATAAAAAAAAATTTTTTACTTTATTGAAAACATTCATCCAATGAATAATATTCATAGATCTAATGTTTCATTAAAAGGATTTAATGAAACAGGTTTCATTGATCCAACGAAGCGCTGCATAGGTTCCTTTTTAATGCAATTTTTCATGGGATTAATGTCAAAATTCATTGGTATTGCGAAGAAAATTCTTTCAGTGTATTAGTTATAGTATTGCCATATTTTTTTTTTACCAATTTTTAATTAATCATACAGGGATAACGAAAAATTTTTTAAAGGCCCCCTTATTCCTTACTTTAGCTGAACCCTACTTTTACTAACAAGAAATTTAAACTGTCAATGAAGCATAGGGCGCCAATAAAAGCCGTTCTCCATCTTACTCGATTTGAGAGATAGACTCGAATTCATTTCAAGATACTCAATCTCGGTTGGTTTATTTTAGATTCTGTTGTACGTGGCCTACCGCATTCGCGACGTTTTGATGAAATGGGTTCCATCTTAGCGCTTGATTATTTATGTAGTCATTGCGTCGGAGGGTGTGTCCGCTCGACTCCCATTTTCTTTTAAGTACCTCTGGGCTTGTAATTCGGCTTAAGACATGGTTTGTGGCCAAAACATACGTACACTTATAAAATTATTACAGTAACTGATTGTAGGTTATTAAATTCGTTTTCGGTACTGTTAAAATTGAATAAAAATATAGTTATTTTACGAATAAATTTATTTTTCAACATTTATGTTTGTTATTAAAAAAACAAACTACCAAAAAATAATGTTTTCCGTATTTTTTTTTGTTAATTTGTTTGATTTTTATCGGTTAAAATATATTTTTTAAAAGTAAAAACTATTCAATTTTAACGAATATGATGTTCAATAAATAAAAAACTTAGAAATTACTGAAAAAATCATTTGTTTTAAATGAAATGTAAATGATCCGTTTTTTAAATGAATTTTAATTTGTTTCAAATGAATTTTCGTTTGAATTTAACTACATAATATTTTGAGTGTAGACGATTTGTTAAAAGTTGTGATAACAGACCTAAATATCTAATAATAGATCCTACCACCACTTTTTTAAATCACCTGTAACAATTAGCATCACTGTTTGAATGTTGAAGCTATTGCTCATTTTATAGCGTGTGGCAATTAATTCACACAATATGTTGCAGTTAATAACCCCAAACAACTACTAAAAGCAATAAGAAAATTTAAAAAATATACTCACAAATAATTACTGTTTGGATTTTTTATTTTTGTTTCTTCAAATCTAATCACAAATGTTTTGTGGACTTGTCAGTTTGAAGTGTTGGTGTGTGTCGTCTCGATTCCGATCATTGAAAGGTAGTAAATAAGTGAATGAATATTCGTACGTTTGCGTGTTTCTGAATTGTTTTTTATTATTGTTTTAATGATTTTACGCAGCCGAAACATTTAACATAGTCAAATATTGTTAAATTTATTCGTTTTCTGGTTTTTTGTTTGTTTAAAAATATTTTGATAGATGGTGTGAACAACTGCATTAACAAAGTTACACAATTCTCGCCTTTTTTTCGGATAAAAAAGATAACAGGCACCTTCACATAACATTGCGTCGGCAATCTTTTCGAGCTATTAACTTTTTGTTTTTTTTTGTTTCTAAAAAATGGATATTTTTTTAATATTTCTCTAAAATCAGACTCAGAAATTTTGGAGAAAAATGTTCTCTAAGTCATACCTTAGCCTTAAAAATTTAATTTTTAAAATAACTTGAAGTTTGATTTTCTTAGTTTATATAGAGGAAAACCAAATAACAAAACTATGTATTACTATCCTCATATAGAAATTAAATCAGTAAGAGCCAGTGTTGCCATTATAAAAATAAGTTTAGCCATTAGCCATTTTGCTTAGCCAGTTTTCAACTTGTTAGCCATAAAATGTTTTTTGCAGTTGTTCTTTTAAAATAATAATTTTTATTTTCTTATAAAAATTTATAAAATTGCTAAAAATAAAATAAAAATTTTTAGCAATTAAAACGCATTTAATTGAAATCACAACTTTTACAAATGTTGAAAATTGCTATAAACGTTTCAAAATAAACAGTATTCCAATAATAAAGATACAAAATGGAACAACACAAACAATATTGCTTCTTTAAAGTTATTGAAAGCCCCTAGATCAGTGATAACCACTCCATAGACTCGCGAGCCAGTCAGTAATCGTATTTTTCACACAGACACGGTCGGCAATTCACATGTATATTACAACTTTGTTCGTTTCAAAACATCAGACTATCATCAGTCTCTGCTACCGCACACAAGCACATAATATCTTTGTGTGCGTGCGTTCGGGGCTTTCTTAGTTCGGGGCTTGGTTATCACTGCCCTAGATCGATGAAACTTGGCAGAAATATGTGTTCTGGTTCTAGGCAGGTTTAGCTCTAAAATAAATAAAATCGGACAAAGGAGGAGGTATTGCTCTGAACCCACCCCCGGAACGACCCTATTAAATTTTTTTTTTTAAATTTAAAAACAGAAAAGGTAAATGAAAAAAAAAAAAATTGGCGCAATAACCCGCAACGTTTTTTTTTTTAAATTTAAAAGTAGAGATTTCAAATTTGATCGTGATGTATCGGGTGATTTTTTAGCTATTATTTTTTTTGGCAACATTGGTTTAAATAGCTGACGCACGTTTCGCGTTTTGTTTCACTATCAAACATCTTCAGTTTGGTCTATAATTTAACCATGAATGGTCTTACAAACGAACAACGCCTGCAAATTATTGAATTTTATTATTTAATACGTGCTCTGTTAAGAAAGTTCATCGCGCGCTTCTCTGTTCAGCGACGAAGCTCATTTTTGGCTCAATGGGTACGTTAATAAGCAGAATTGTCGATTTTGGAGTGAAGATAAGAAAGAAGCATTGCAAGATCTACCAATGCATTCAGAAAAAGTCACAGCTTATGGGCTGGTGGCACCATTGGACCGTACTTCTTCAAAGACGATGCGAATCGTAACGTAACTGTGAATGGTTAGCGCTACCGTGAGATGATATCCAACTTTTTTTGCCCAAAATGCAAGAGCTTGACTTGCATGACATGTGGTTTCAACAAGACGGTGCCACTTGCTACACAGCACGCTTAACAATGGACTTATTGAGAGTCGAGTTCGGTGAACATTTTATTTCACGTTCGGGACCGGTCAATTGGCCGCCTAGATCGTGCGATGTAACACCTTTAGACTATTTTTTGTGGGGCTATGTTAAAGCTCATATCTAAACACACATGCCCGCTTTAATTGACGCTTTGGAAGACAACATTGAAGCATTAATTCATGAGATACCGGCCGAAATGTTGGAAAGAGTATGCCAAAAATGGACTAAGCGGATGGACCATTTGAGGCGCAGTCACGGTCAAAATTTGCATGAAATAATCTTTAAACATTAAATCATATGGACCGTACTATCGATTCAAATAAAGATTTCATGCATTTTTCTGAATTGTATGTGTTTTTTTTAAACTTACTTATAGGTCTTAAAAAATCACCCATTATAACATGGTACAAAGTTAAAGTTCATATTTATTTTGAATTAAAAATGTTAAAATAAAATTGTTTAATATTGAATTAATTAAATCTTTTTTAAATTTTTTATTTTGATGTTTAAAATAATTTATAAAAGGAAGCAAAAATTCCCGTGTACTATTTGTTAAAATTAAATATTATATTATAAATAATATTCAAAGTAGTATGATTACGCACACCATATCGGATTATTCTGCTGGTGTCTTAAAATTGCGAGTTATCCTGTAAACAAAAGGAGAAATAACAAAAAAAGTGAAACATGTGTAACAGAAATATCAATATTAATATTCTCCTCTCTCCATCTGAGTATTAGTTTGTAATACTGAATAAAATATTTGTTAACAATCTTAAGAACCGTCGGAATGTGGATTGTATTTGCCTGCTTTATCACTTCTACAGTGGGATGTGTTCTGATGAAATTAGGAATCTGGTTCCCGAAACCCTTGCGTTTGTTCGAAATACACGTTTTTCGTCAAGAGCCCATCCTTTTGTGGTCGCTTGGCTGGTGAATCGTACAACAAAAATTATAAAAATTGCATAAAACTAATACAGACTTGGAACTGCATGCACTTGGAGGTTCTGAACTCAACATTATGGAACACTTATAAAATAATTAGAAATGCATACAAAGTTAAAGTCGATAATGCGAAAAATAAATATATAAATGATCAAATAAATAATGCGCAAGACCCGAAAGAAATGTGGAGAAAAATAAAAGAACTAGTGTTAAGAAACCCCAGAAGTGTGATAAAGACTGTGATATTTGAACAAATAGAATATAAGCACAACTTTCAAATAGCCGAAAATTTTAATAATTATTTCGTCAATAGTATTAAGGAAATTAGAAACTCCATCGATTATGTGCAATATGAAAACAAAATATCTGTGATAAATTTTAAACTGAAATTTCGTGCAATATCTTTACAAGAACTTAAAATTATATGTAAGAATATAAAGGAAAAACCTGACTACAATAGAGTGACTATCAATATGATTTTGGATAACTGCACACAGAAAACAAATTGGTTGGGAAACGGTTGCAGTAATAAAATATTGATCAAGTAACATGATTTATTATTGCAACTATTAAAAATGTATAGTTCTAACTGATTTTTAATTCTCTTGATTATAAAAATGATGTTCCAACTGAAATATGATTCCTTCAATTCTTTTATTAGTTATGATAACTAATTTAATTAAGTTCTAAAAATTAGTACAAATGGTAAGAATCAACAACCGAATTTAATATTGGTTATTGCAATCAATAATTAGCTTTCGTCAATAAATTTTGTAATATAAATGATTATTCATTTATTGCAGCTAATTATTGATTGTTGGAATAGATTCAATTCAAGTACAACAAATGAAAATATAATTATTCGGAGTTCACAACCAAAAAATAGTTAAAAGCCCCAATTGCTTACTTAATTTTCTGTCAAAACATTTGATAGATTAAATTAATTTTTAATATTATATTTAAAAAATATATTTGCAGTCAAAAATGGAAAATTTGAAAAACTTAATAAATAGGGGTAAGTAATTTACGTATTCTTATAGGTATGAATATATACACGCACATACATATGTATGTATGAATGTATGTATGTATTATTTTGTATACCCTGCAAATTATATTGGACTTCTTGATCCATTTTGATCCTGGACTGGTCCAATGTAGTGCAAGTATGGACCATGCCATTATTAAAAAGAGTTTGCAGTGAAACGACATGTCTTCGTTTTTTAACGACATGTTTTCGTTTTGAAACGATTTCAAGGCTAATCCTCTGGAGTATACCATGGAGTAGTTTTAAGACTTCCCCTTTGTAATGCAAGCTGGTTTATATGGTCCTGTTCTAGGACATCGTACTGTAAAATAACCCATTTTTTCCATTCATTGAGATTACCTTTGGACAAGTCCTTGCCCCTTATGTGCTACATTTGACCGGCTAAAAAAATATATTGATAACGACAATCAAATCTCTTGTTATGAACACGATTTATGTGGTTATTCAGTTGCAACTATCATTTATTCGGGTATAAGCACAATTTTGTTTCTACTAATCATACTAACAACTAACAATATTTGTTCTTATGACTGATAGTGTACTAAAATTCAAATGTTGATATCAAACCTATTATGCTAAGCAACGAAATTTTCAGTAATTGGAACCGAATTGTGTGATAGTACATGCAACCGACGAAATTCGGTTGTGATCACGAATCTGTTTTCTCTGTGTGGAACACAGCAGGCAATATTTGCTCAATATTATTAACAAATCATTAGAAACAGCAACTTTCCCAAATAGTTGGAAAGAATCAATGATTACACCTATTGCAAAAGTTAAAAACACAGTCAAATGTGAAGAATACCGTCATATAAACATGCTTAAAACATTTGAAAAAATCCTTGAAATGAGTGTTAAAAATCAACTAGAAAGCTACATGGAACAACACAAGCTACTTTCAAAATATCAGTCGGGCTTTAGAAAAAAGTATTCGTGTGAGACAGCAGTAAACTATGTATAAATAGGTGGAATTTCATGGAAAAAAATAACAAAATAATGGCGATTTTTCTAGATTTTAAACGAGCATTTGAAACGGTTGATAGAGATATTTTATTACGAAAACTCTTCGAATATGGAATTCAAGATAATGAATTGAAATGGTTTGAGTCATACTTAACTAATCGCAGGCAATTTACAAAGGTGAACGCCACACTGTCAAATACTACGATAAACTATTTTGGAGTACCACAAGGCTCAATTTTAGGAGCGTTTTTATTTATAATATATATAAATGATATGGAAAGAGTTTTAGACAAATGTGAAATTGTTTTATACGCAGACGATACACTGATTTTTACTGAAGCGGCAACGGAGGAGATATGTCACGCTAATATGTCAAACGATATGAATAACATTAATAAATGGCTAAAAATTAATAAATTAAAGTTAAACGAAAGCAAAACTAAAATAATGGAATTAAATATGAACACTAATTTAATATTTAAAATTAACAATATAATAATAGAAAAGGTTAATAGTATAAAATATCTGGGCTTTCTAAAAGATAAGAACTTAAAATTAAAATTAAAAGAACATATGGAATATATATGTAAACAAATTGGTAAAAAAATCGGGTTTTTAAACGTATTAGAAACAAAATATCAACTATAACTGCAATTAACATTTACAATACTACGATTAAACCACATTTTGAATTTGGATCTACTGTGTTATATACATGCTGTTCAGAACAGCAAATATCAAGAATGCAAAAACTACAGAATAAAGCTATGCGCACAATACTCCAATGCAATCGATTAACCTCAGTAAGATATATGTTGGATACACTTAAATGGCTTAATATACAACAAAGATTAGAGCTGAATGCAATTAATTTTATTCAAAAAATGAAAATGGGAGAGGCACCTGATTATTTAGTAGAGCAACTCAGATACGTTGGGGATGTTTAACCATACAACTTAAGAAATGCTGCCGATTTTAGACTACAACGACCTGGAAACAACACAATGCAAATATCACTGTTCTACAAAGAACTAAATCTTTACAATATGATGCCAAATAATATTAAAAATGAAACCAATCCAAATGTATTTAGAAAGAAAATTGTAACTTTTATAAGAAATATTTAATTTGAGTTTATTGATATAATTTGTAAAAGAACATGTAATGTTATGTAAAAGTATTCAAAATACTACTAATAAATAATAATAATAATAATAATTATCAGCAAGAATTTGAAAACTAGAATGAAGTTGAAATTTCTTTATTAATTATAATATTGCTAATCCCAAAGATGAATTCAGTTTTTAATAATCGGCCAATCCTTTAGTGATTTAATCCAAAAAATACCAAATTTTTTCATATGCTTAATATGAAATTTTTGGACACAAAATTTTTCTTTAACTAAAACAAATTGTTAATATGACAATTTACAAACATGTTAATTAAAAAAGTTCTTAATAATATAAGAAAAGTTTTTTAAATATTTTTTAAGGACTTATTCCTCTTTTTAAAAACTGTATAACTATTGTTATTTTTTTCTTTGTAGATGTCTCTAAAACTTTTTCTCACTGTTATTTAACACTCAAATCAAATTGCTTTTACTTGAAATTTACGTTGTTTCAACTGTAAAAAAACTTTCATTCAACATAATTCGTAGTGTTATTTTGATATCAATGTCTTTTTGCTCTCACTTTACTGGAATGTTAATTTGACATAATTTATAGTTATTTTAAAAGATGAAATGTTGTATGTAAATTATTGTAAAATCATTTTAAATTAACATGAAGTAACTATGAAGCAAAATCTCTATCGAAAAATATAAAATCAACCTTGTTTTCGACGATTTTACATTGAGTTCTTTCTGTGTGCAAGCATTTTTTAATTTTACGAAAGTAACGAATTCTTCTGTAGTCCTATTTTTCGTATATATAACAAATATTTTTATGTTTTTTGCATATGTGCTGTTTTATTTACCGAAACTGAAGAAATACAACAATATTTTACGAAATAATTTTGGAATTTTTTTTTTTTCGTAAATAGAGCATGATTAAGATTTTTGTATGACGTGCTAAATTCCCAATTTTTTATATTTGATAAATACACTGAAATTTATTGTTGAGGGAAAGCTAGCTTCTATGCGCATTTCACTGGTTGCTTAGGCCAGATCATCAGGAATCCTTTTCCAAAGATTTTAGAAAAGCTAAAAATATTATACAAATAAAACCCTAAAGCGAATAAGAATTTCAAACACTCAAAGTCTTACTTGTAACAATATCAAAGCTTAAACAAAACACCAACAATAAACAGTGAGTTTATCTTTTCTTACATGATTTTTAAATAAATTTTTTATATGTTTTTTGAATAATAAAAATATTTGTTTTTATTTTCAAAATAAATATTAAAAATTTGTTAGAATTATGAAAAATAATTTGAGTTTATTTTAAATTCAGACTAAAGCTTCGTTCACAATCAAAAATACATTTTCACTTGGTGTTCATAGTAGAGCAACAATTTCTTTTGCAAACACACACATTTTGCATTAAGAAACCGTTTGCAAATTTTAGCCAAAGCAATTTTATGCGTTAATTATTATTTTTTACAACATTATGACAAAATTTTCATTCAAAACTAAGTAAAATTATTTTAAACGTCAGAAACAATTTCATACAAATTGTTGCTGAAGTTCTAGTTGACTCAACTTTAGTTACGTTTTTAAAAAAATTTTAGTTAGTTTTGAATGAAAATTTTAACAAAATGCTTACAAAAATAAAAATAAATGCATAATATTGTTGTGGCTAAAATTTGAAAATGGTTTCTTGATGCAAAATGTGTGTAAAAGAAATTGTTGCTCTATTATGAACACCAAGCAGGCGCGGATTCAGGGGGGGTGAAATAAGGAAATTTCCCCCCCGTAAATTATAAAAATATGTTTTGTTTATTTCGATAATACAAGAGTTCCCATTAATATTATCTTTTTTTAATGTACAAAATTTTTGGAAATCCCAGCAAGGTTTTTTTGTTTGTTTTTTTATTGAATCTCTAACGAAATTTTCAATAAATATCCAAATCTTCATCCTAATAGTTATTTATTAGATATTTTCAATGAAACATCTAGTTTACTGTATTCAAATGCTTATTATTCTACATTCAATCCCAGCAGGTGCCATCTATGTATAACCAAAGAGTAAACGTTTGACTTGAAAATGCGCGCGGTTGAATTATTAAAAAGCCTTGGTATTTGCAATATTTATGTTTATATTAATGTGTTATATGAATCAAAATTCTATTCGATAATTTTTGACGAAATCACGGATTTGTCGGGGAAAGCCAGATTTCCTTACATTTAAGATATTTCACCATACAACAAAAAGTTGTTAGGCAAGAATTGTTTTGGCTTTGTTGTAAAAGCATTTGAAGAGCCTTCACAGGATATTGATAATGACGCTGATGTGTCAATTGATGCGATGGCACTATCATCAACAGTTCTTAAAACTTTGACAAATTTTAGTCTTGACCTAAAAAATTGTATAGGAGTTGGAACTGATGGGTGTCGTTTGATGTCAGCAGAAAATGGAGCTGTAAAAAAATTCTGGAAACCGCGACAAATGCGAAACAAACGCCTTGCTATTTCCCGTAAATCAGGCAAAACACGTTGTTAGTAAAGTATTTGGGAGCCAAACTCTCTATATTATGCGAGACAAGATGGGTGGACCGTCACGACTCAGCTTTACACTTTGCAACAAGTGTACATCATATAGTAGAAGCTTTGGAAAAAATATCTGAGTGGAAAGGTAATACTTCATCAAGAGCCTTATATTAAGGAACTCACTTAGAACTTTTGAATTTATTTGCGGAATAAACATATTAAGTGTGATACTTATTGTAACACAGCCGCTTAGTATCATTTTACAAAAGCACGATATAGATCTTCAAAAAGGATCAAGCCTTATCAAAACTTTGATCATGTGCCTTGAAGAAAAAAGAAACAAAGCCGAAGAACAATTTAAAGTGATTTTTAAAAAAGTTAAAGTGATTTGCGTTCAAATCGAGGTTCCAACCTAAAAAACAAGATTTGAACGAAATAATCACATCCAAAATGTTGAAGATTTCTACCGAGTTGTAGGTTTCATTCTCTTATTAAATTTATTTTAGAAGGTCGCAAAACACCTTTCCAAAAGATATCTTTAATGTATTGAACATACCAAAACTTCTACTCAAAGTGTAATCAAGTCATATATAGATATAAAACTTTTAAAACCACAACTCGGGATAAACACCTACTAACATCTAAACTTGAGCCTGAACTGTAGCATTGGCAACAAACATGGAAATTATCTGAAAATCTATCAGATAACGTTGTAGATGCTTTAATAAACTGTGATGAAGATATCTACCCAAATCTAAGAAAAATATTTCAAATTTTCGTTTCAATGCTCGTAAGTAATGCTACGAGCGAGAGGTCATTTCCTACCCTTCGTCGAATAAAAACAGATCAACAATGACAAACTGAACATAGACTGTACTATCTAAATTTGCCTCACAAGGAAATCATAAATTGCTTATTTAAAAAGATTAGTTTATTTTAATTTATATTGAATATTTTATTTAACCTTATTGTTGAGTTTTTTTTAATATAATATACACAAATTGCTTTTAATAAACTTTTAAAAACAAATTTTTTTTTGTATCATAAAAAATTTCCCCCCCCTAAGGCTCAAGCTGGATCCGCGCCTGACACCAAGTGAAAATGTTTTTTTGATTGTGAACGCAGCTTAAAGGTATTAAGTTATTTTGTAAACGTGTTTTCAAATTACAAACAGCGAAATTAAAGAAAGTCTTTTAAGTATTTGTTAGAATAAATTTTTTTTTATTAATGCAAGTATGCGGTCCCTTAAAAAAAATTTGCTTTACATTTACTTGGTTCAACACATAAGACGTCGACGAGTTCTAAAAAATATAAGAATGAAGATGTCCTCGTCGATCATCGGAAGGGAATGATAAATATAATTGATGCACAAAACTAAAATTTAGGAGAATCACTTGAATCTGGGCTGCTTATATCTTTTAAACTTCAAGCCAGAAATCCAACACAATATTGTAAAAAATGTAAAAATGCGTGTTTTTTTAAACATAAAATCAAGGACTGGAAAATATGCCCTGAAAAATGTTAAAAATATGCCCTTAAAACCAAAAATGGCTCATTTGAAGACAAAATATTCAACAATTTCATAAAAACAAAATAAAATTAAAAAAAAATCAAAAATAAAAATTGGGAATTAAGCACGAATAACAAAATCTTTCAAATTACAATTTTGTATTCCCAAAAATTACTTTGATAATAAACAGGCAAGTGCACGGCTTAAAAAAACTTAAACTGATAACATGCTTTTGCAAGTTGTTTTTGTTTTCATTTTGTTTTTTCTTAACCCACTAACAACTACAATTAATTTTTGAAGAATTCCAATCAATTGTAGTGGGGAATGTAAGAAGAGATAAACTCACTGTTTATTGTTGATGTTTTTTGTCAAACAAAATCTTTTAAATTAAAAAAAAGCCCATATTAGGTTAAAATTCATATAAGAGAAGTTTGTGCCGAATATTTTCTAGATATTAAAAAAATTTTAGGTACGGTCGCTAAATTGTTAACAAATGTTAACATTTAAAAAGAAGTTAAAACTATTTAAGGATGGGAGCTTTGGACAAATGCAAAACGATTCGAAAATAATTGAATTTGCAGTAAAATATTTTTGGAGCGAATTAAACTTAAATACCATAATAATGAGATGGCTAACGGATACAAAGAGTCTTATTTGGAAAGAAGTTTTTATGGGGAATTTGTGAAATTATAGACCGATTTTCACCATTTACATAGACTTCTTCCATATTTGATCGAATTATCTACAAAATTGGAACTTGTACTTTGCGCACAAGGTTAACATAGATAGGTAACCAGCCTGACGGACGGATGGACATCGTTAGATCACTTTAAAAAGTGATTCTGAGTCAATCGGTCTAGATTTATATGTATTATACACATCGCATAACATTTATCCTTTATGACAACCAGCTTTTTCTTACAATTTTAGAGTAAAAATGAAATGTAGATGACGAAACTAAAGTAACAGAATTTAAAAAAAAAATTTTATTTGTTGCGAAAGTTCTTAAAAGCATCTAAAAACATTTGGGAGATTCACAAGGTGTCATAAAGTAATATGTCTTAAAATAATAACATGAACAAATACGACTGTTGTGAACAACCCTTCATAATTCAGTGTGATATTTTGAATTTAAATCAGCTGATTTAAAACAAATATAAAAAACTAGCTACCCGACAGACGTTGTCCTGTCCAAATTAGGAAAAATGTTTGCGTTCGATTTTTGTAATCCGTTAAAAAGATACGAACATTTGAAAGAAAAAATAGTCAAATCGATGAAGCCGTTTTCTGATTTTAGGTAAATCGAAAAAAGTGAGTGTTAAAGTGGGCGGGGCAAAATTTTCTTTCCGTTGAAACTTAAGTTTGACCATGGCAATGATTTTAAAGAAAGAATCGTCTAAATCGGTCAAGCCGTTCTCAAGTTGTGCGCTTAATAGAAAAAGTGGGCGTAAAAGTAGGCGTGGTCACTTTTTCTTTCGATGAAAAGGTAAAATGGATTAATATGAGCTCTTAAAAAAATTAGTCAAATCGATGGAGCGGTTTTTGATTTTAGGTAAATTCAAAAAAGTGGGCGGGGCAAACTTTTCTTTCCGTAAAAACCTAAGTTGGACCATGGCAATCATTTTAAAGAAATAGAAAAAGTGGACGTAAAAGTAGGCGTGGTAAATTTTTCTTTCGATGAAAACTTAAAATGGATTACTACGAACATTTGAAAGAAAAATTTGTTAAATCTATGGAGCCGTTTTCTGATTTTAGGTAATTCGAAAAAGTGGGCGTAAAGGTGGGCGGGGCAAAAGTATCTTTTCGTATAAATCTAAGTTGGACCTGGCGATCATTTTAAAGAAAAAATGGTGTTTACCAAACAGCAGAGTCCTAAGCCGATCTAATTTGACGCCACAAGTGATTTGTTGAAAAAATTGCTAGACGCAGGTCAAATTTGGATGTCAGCCGGATAAATTTTTGCCATCAATGGCGACGGCTTACAAAACCTAATGCGGCTCTCCTCAGTCGTTCAGCGCAGATGTCTTCAGATTAATTACAATGTTAGGACATTATGACAATGTTAGAACATTATGACAATATAACATGATAGCACACCTTGTGAATACCCCAATTGAACATGTATCAAAATTTGCTTACGCTTTAAATTTTAAAAATGCTGCGAAAATGCTCGTTTAACTAAATTATGCACGAAAATGTTGCAAACGGTAAAATATGCACTAATAAATCGATGCATGTACAGCAACGTTCGCCTAACTGGGCCTTAAGGCATGCATTTTTTGAGCGTAAGAAAACTGCAATTAATGCAGTTTGCAAAAATGATTTTGGAAAACAATTTTTTTTTCGTAAATGATAAAAAGTTATTTTGTATTTTGCTAAAGCATTGTTTACATTGAACGCAAGAATTTTGTATCGCGAAATTACAAACGATTTCGTACATATAAGACATTTTTTTTTAATGTAAAAATAACATCCATAAATTAAATAGGGACTTCAAAATATCAAGTTTTGTAGGTGAACATTTAGGCGGCAGGAAATAACCCCCTAAGAAAATAATGAAATAGCCCCCCAAGATGTTTAAAAATGTCGATTACGTCTTGTAGTGGTCCGGACGAAACGCCAATACGTTTCGTGGAGTGTGGACTGTATAGAGGGGTGGATTTGAGTTACAGCTCCAGAATACCAGCCAAGGATCCAAACACCTTGGTATATTCCCCGAGAGAACGCCGATTGCGTGGTCCGGGCGAAACGCCGATACGTTTCGTGGAGTGTGTAGGTTGGCTTCGGATCTAGCGCTAAAATATCAACCAAGTAACCAAGCAACTTGGTAATGTTATAAAGGCTAAAAAGAGAACGAGAAAAAGGCACAAATATTTAAAACGAAAGAAAAGCCCTTTTAACAATATGAAAACACTTTCCTTGTTTTCCGAAACGTTATAAAGTTTCCATTTACTTAATGCAAAAAAAACAAAATTTACTATTAAATATCTAATATCTAAAAATTAATTTATAGAATTAAATCACAAAAACAATTAAGTTATCTTAGAAACAATTAAAAATTACAGCCGTCCAATATGGCTTTTAAAACAACGATTCGACTTAAAAATTTGTAAGTTACAAAAATATAAAATACATAAAAAATAAAGAACAATTTAAAATATAATACATGATGGCGCCTCACGTTGTCAAATCGTCTTAGGGCATATCACCATTCAAAATAGAAACCAGGGATGGGAAATTCGCTACCTTCGGTTCAGACGTGAACAAAGTTTGTATGGAGAACAACAACAACGATTTTTGGTGGGTTGTTTTTTTGTTTGTTTGGGGTGTTATATATAACTTTTTTTTAAATCATTATAAAATAAAGCCCCAATATATTTTTGGAAGATTATTACATTTTTTAATTAATAACGAGAACGTTTGGTATAACAAACACTGACTAAAGCGTTTTTGCATAGCCGGACTTCGGCTGGCGCAAGGATTTTCTCCTCCTTGGTATACCAAACACCGGCTTCGCTAAAGAGCATAATAAACCACAGAACTGTCTTGGCAAACATGTCAAAATTTTACGATTGTACAAATATTTTGTGTTGTTAATTGGGGTATTTGCTGTTTGAAGCAATGTTTGTAGAAATATTAAAAATTTGTAATATTTGGCAGACATGTTGGATATTTGTCAAACTTTTTGTGGCGTTTAATGATAAATGTATTCATTTCAGCGAAAACTTTGCAGAGTGAAGACGTTTAAAATGAAGCATTTAAATAGTAAATTAAATTTTTTTAGCAGTACTGCTTGCCACAAAATAGCTCGTTGTTTTTTATCCTGTTTTACTTTTAATTCTTTGCCTTTATTATATATTTCTTCTACGTTTTAGGCAAAAAGCAACAAAAATGCTGCAGCAGTATCGGCGTCTGCATTCATTTAAAACAAAATAAGAATGGAAATTAATGTTTGTACGGAGAATGTTTGTGTTGTTTATTGGCAAACACTAAACGGAAACAATCGTGGGTGTGCTGGAAATCGTAAACGTAAAACGCAAGAATTTTAAGTTTACGATTTCCAGCACACTCCTGATTGTTTCCAGCACATCCCTGTATGTGTGTGTTTGCCAAACATTTTGTGTGGTTAATTATGCCCTTAAGTAAAGCCGCTCTGCGAAGCATGCCTTCGTACTGGCGCAAAGAATTTCTCCTCTATGGTAAAATAAACACCGGCTTCGCTAAATCAAGCTTCTGCGTAGCTGGACTTTCTTTGGTCGGGCTTCATCAACTTTACTACTTATAAGGATCTAAAATATATATGTTTATGGATTCTAAACTTAATATTAAAGATATTTCAAAAGGAATGACGAACTTATATTAAACATCTGCATGAAACTTAATAATGATATTCATGAAACTTTCATTATAATTTTGTGTTCGCTTCATTCGTATTCAGTAAGATGAAACACTATGAAATGAAAGCAATGAACACTCGATATTTAAGAGACGAATAAGATGAAATTAGTTTATTTGCTTATACAAGAGAATATGAACATTAACAACCGGCTGTAGGAAATATCGCCCAAAGAAAAATCGCCCAAAAAAAAAAAAAATTAAAAATCGCTTAAAAAAAATTGCATGTAAAATTGGGCCTGATTTCATATGAAAAATGGCCCAAAATTTTTGGGCTATTTATTGTTATTGTTGGGTGATTTTTCGTTTTTTAAATTTGGGTGATTTTTCTTTGGGCGAAATGTTGTATGAAAAATGGCCCAAAAAAAATGAGCTATTTTTAAAATTCTACCATAATCTTACATAGCAGAGAAAACCATGTTTTATTATGGTTGCAAACAACAAAACTATTTTTCAAGAAACTAATACAGAGAAGCTTTAGTTAGCGAAGCCGGTCTTTGTTATACCATAGAGGAGAAAATCCTTGCGCCCGGCCGAAGGCCGGCTATACAGAGAAGCTTTAGTTAGCGAAGCCAGTATTTGTTATACCATAGAAGATGAAATCCTTATTTTGGATATATATATTTAATATATACACCCGGAGTAAAAGCTATAAAAATATTTTATCCATATTATGTTTAATTTAACCAAATCATTGTCACCGACACCCATATTATGGTTAAATAAGTATCTTTAAAAAAATCACTTGAAATTTTAACGGTATTTAAAAAAAAAGTTTACACATTTTTGATTATAAGTTAAGTTGCGGACGTTGCAAAGTGTCATAACGTCATCGTCCTCGTCTTCGATGGACATTATGACACTTTAAAAGTGTCCAAGGACACTACGACACTGGACGTTATGACATGTCACCTACATTTATATGAATAATAAACACTTTTTTGCAAATTTAATAATTTTTTTTTATATTTTTTTGGGAAAAAATTCGTTTATGCTTTTTGGGTCATTTTTCATTTTCTTTTTGGGCCCTTTTTCGTTTTTTTTGGGCAAAATTTCATATTTACCTTTTTGGGTCATTTTTCATGTTCGCTTGGGCAATTCTTCATTTGGGCGATTTTTCATTTTTTTTTTGGGCCATTTTTCTTTGGGCGATATTTCCTACAGCCTTAACAACCATGAAACAGAACAACCATTGAACAAATCTCGAATAAGTTCATGGAAAAACAGTATGATTTAAATGTCAGTGTTGCCAGTTGTAGAAAAATAAAAACTTTACGATATGAAACGAAATGTGTTCATAGCAGCATGAATAAAACAACAGTTTGTTCGGTAATCTCAATTTTATTCGAACACGACTTTCAGTGAAAAGGCATTTCAGTATGTTTATGAAAGAAGTTGTTCATGCAGCCCTTTAACTTATATATACCCTTCCCACCCATATAGGGTATACAAATAGAAAGAAATAATAATTCAATTTCATTAGTTTTTTTTAAACAAACGAAATATAAATTACTTTTAATCAAAAACAATTCATATAATACTCTACAGTAAGAGGAGTTAAGCAGTGACAGTACAGTAAGAATGTGGGTATGATTTAAATTAGTTTTGAATTGCAATAAAATCAATTTTCAATCTCAAAATTTATTAAAAATATATTTTAAAATAACAAATTTTTTAAAGTAGGTTTTTTTTAAAGTTTAAGTTAAAGTTTAACAAAAAAAAATTTTTTTTTAGAAACCAGGGCAGTTTTTGTGATTTACTTTTGCACGAATTCGTTTTATATGATTAGAAATCATTGCGCAAAATTTCTTGCAGATCGGTCCTTAACTTACCAAAGGACTCAAATAAAGTCCACAAGTCTAACTTTTTATTAAAATTGGTGTATAATTTATAGATTGAATATAAATCCAACTTCTAAAATATTCTTTCTTTCGGTGATGGGCATCACTCTTACTTGTTAAGCCTTACAAACACTTCTCTTAACCTATATGTCTCCCTTAAACGGTAGGGCTCTATAATAAGTTCAGTGTTAATGGCATCTCGTAGCAAATAAGTGGCATAAAGATTTCATTGGTATGATTGAATTTGTTTTAAACTTTTACTTTTCATTTCAAGCTTAAAAATGATACAAAAATAAAATCGCAGAAAATTTAATAAAAAAAATATTGTTGCACTTTACAAAAATAAAGAAATTATTAAACGATTATTATTTTTTATACAATACCTACATCCAGAAAAAAGTTTCGACAATTATTTTTTTTTTCTAACAAAATCATAATTTGCATAGATGATCAAACCTTGGAACTCTATTTTTTACTTCTTTTCAATTTTCTTTTTAAAAGGCGGTAGTTTTCTATTATATTATTTGAGTTTTTTTTGTTATTGTTTTTAAGTTTATTTAGCTTTATATTCGATTTTTTTTTCGGTTGGACGACAAACAAGTGTCGCACGTTTTCATGTAATATGGCATCGGGCGTGTTTAGAGTTCAAACTATTGACAGAAGCTATTTTTAAAGAAAATATTTACCGCAATCTCTACATTATGCCACAAAGAAATTCAAAAAAGACTTTTGTTTAAGATTTTCAACTACAAGTTTATTCAATAGTTCGTTCGCTTTTGCGACCGTTTGTTCCTTCATTTATTTACTTTCTCTCTCATTTGTCGCATGCCAGCTTCTTATTGTTTCTTTGCTGTTTATTTTCTGTCCATGCTGTCCTTCTGTATGATCTTTGTGGACATGCTTAGGGTTTCTACCCGAAAATAATATTTCTCAAAATTCATGGGAATTTTTAGACGGGAAATATTATTCTCCTGTTTTCGTACTAAATTTTAGTTTATTTATATAAAAAACTAGCTGACCCGACAGACGTTGTCCTGTCCAAATAATGTTTGCGTTCGATTTTTAAAATCCGTTAAAAAGATACGAACATTTGAAAGAAAAATTAGTCAAATCGATGGAGCCGTTTTCTAATTTTGGGAAAATCGAAAAAAGTGGGCGTTAAAGTAGGCGGGTCCACCTCAGTTGGACCATGGCAATCATTTTAAAGAAAAAATCGTCCAAATCGGTCAAGAAAAAGTGATCGTAAAAGTAGGCGTGGTAAATTTTTCTTTCGATGAAAACTTAAAATGGATTAATACGAATATTTGAAAGAAAAATTTTTCAAATCGATGGAGCGGTTTTCTGATTTTAGGTAATTCGAAAAAAGTGGGCGGGGCAAAATTTTCTTTTCGTAGAAATCTAGTTGGACCATGGCGATCATTTTAAAGAAAAAATCGTCAAAATTATATAGATGTCATTGGTGGTGCAATATGAAAATTGGATTTTGCCACGCCCCTTCGCCCGCAGACCGAAAATCCAAAATCAGACTTCACAGTGTCACCCACTTAAATATTCTGAAGATTCCCTGAAAATTTCATCAAAATCGGCCTAGCCGTTTTGGAGTCCATACGTTACATACATACATACATACGTACATACATACATACATACATCCTATTTTATATATGTAGATAGAAGATAGATATATAGATTAACGAAAAACAACCAGTTCAACTAGAGAATATGAAAACGCATCTAATCGCAAATTGAAAAGCTGAACTTGGTTTGTAGTTGTTTTTCCTCAATATCAATTAGGATTTTTTAATATCAGTTTGTATTTTCTCAACATCAATTTATATTTATTATTAACTGGTATTTTCTCAATATCAATTTGGTTTTCTTATAATCAATTTGTATTTTCTCAACATCAATAAGTTTTTACTGATATTAAATTGTATTTTCTCAATTTCAACTTAAAAAGGTGTAGCCTCGAATTTCTGAAGCATACACGCAAAGAAAAAACATGGTTGTGGTAAACATATTCTAAGAGCAACATATTATGATAAGATTCATGATTGTAGTCACCAGATAATTATTGAATCATATTATGACTAAATATACTCGTAATATGACATCATAATATTTTTCCCTTAATCATAATAATATGATAATCATACTAAGTTAAGAAGTTATCATATTATTGTCATGTTGATCATAATTAGTTAAAAAGCAATCATATTATTATCATGTTAATCATAATAAGCTAAGAAATTAATCATATTATTGTCATGTTAATCATAATAAGCTAAGAAGTAATCATATTATCATCAGGTTAATCATAATAAATTAAGAAGCAATCAAACTGTCAAAAAAATATAAAATAAATAAAAAAAAATTTGATCGATTTTTTATTTTGTGGCTTTTTATAATTTTTTTTTAATGTAAATTAAATACCGGAGTTCAATATAAAACTTGCAAAAGAACAAATGCAAAATCTGTGGTTTTCATGGGCCACCGCGTATGTCCTTTCCGATTTTGAGATATTGCATAATTTAAAACGCTCTTTACATGTTTCTAAAAATATTTGAAAAAAGATGTATCAATTCCGATTTTTTAACGTAGTGATAAAGTTTAAAAAGTGCAATACCAAGCCCATAGTTTGATCTAGAATGGTTTTTCGGCTCTCCTGAAAAATTTGTTTACAGACATACGCGGTTGCCCATGAAAACCACAGAAATATCGTATCACTTTTATAAAATACAACGAAATCTCTGTGTGTTTTGTTGTTGGATTTTACAAATAACGACGACATTTTGCATTTGCACTATTTAATCACTAACACTGAATAAACTCCGCTAATATTTAAATTTTTTTAGTTTCTTTAAACTTATTTTTTAATAGGAATTTATCTTTAAATTAATAAACCGCTCACATATAAAAAAACGACACAACTGATTCCAAATTATTTTAAAATGGCGCTAACATAATATTATTAGAGTAAAAATAGTTTGATTGCATCTTAAACATAATATGATAAATGTATCGAAAGTTATCATGTTATGGCTATTAGATATCATGATATGATTGCGAGTAATATAATATGTTTTGAAAGTTATCATAATTTAGTTGTTAGAAAAATAATTATTTTTCGATCAACAATACTTAAATTTATAATTGCGATCAACATTGATATGTTTACAGTACCTATAATATTGTTGATATTAAATAAAAATAACAATTATTTGTGTACGACAACAATATATTGTTACATTAAACATAGTGTTGTTGCCGTAATCATGCCCAACCATATTTTTTCTCTGCGTGTATTCCAAACAATACAAACGCTTTAAGTTTTACTGATTAAGCCTATTTTATATTAAAACTGCTACTGATTGTTATTGATGTACTTTTTCATATCATTTTCCACTAAAAATTTCCGGTAATTCGCTAGAATAAAAAATATATTTTTCTGCACTATTGGGAATAGGAAAAAGTCCATTAAACTAGAAACCCTAAACATGCTGGTTGCTGCAGCAGCTTCTTAAGTGCTTAAATTTTTGTTGCATTGAATTTTGTAAGGCAATTCCTAGTCATGCCAACATTTTTCCTGCATAGTTGCAATAAGATTTATTTAGTTTATCTATACAGGTACTTACGAGAGAAATTATGTCGTACTTTTAATGTACAGCCGAAGATAAGGTAAATATTTTTTTCTTAACGGTAAAAAGCGAATGTCTTCTTAGTAAGAGTCCTGCTTAAGGCACGAATTCTTTTAAAAGCCCTTCGGATTTTCGAAATAAGATTTTTCGATGGGTTCACAACAAGGTAATTTTTAAAGGGCAAAGACATTCTTGAATTTTTTTTAAAGAAAATTAATTAAATAAGTCTACATTAAATTTAAATTCCCATTTTAATTGTGTTGTTATTTCGATCGATATCGAATGCCGTAATTTCGTCCCAGATCTTTGAAATATCTCAAAATTTGCTGAGGATATATTTTTAATAGTATTCATACAATTTCATAGGGTTTTCTTTGACTGCACCTTATCTTCGATTCAGATTCGACTAATTATTTTTAACCCTTAGAGTAAGTCGATTTTTGACATAAAGTACGGAGTGGGGTCACTTAGGTTTATATGTTAGCATAAAAGAATTAAAATTATTATTTTGATAGGAAAAAATTATTATTTCATTAATTTTCAATTTTACAAATATAATGTTTTCACATCAGCGGCTGCCCAAATTTTAATACCATATCTTCCCGGCTTAGATTTAATGTATTGCCGAAATGGGCATTTGCCGCGAAACGTTACTAATTGTTCATCGATAGTTATTTCACCAAAAGGGTTGAATGACTTTTGGCAATTATCTACAAAATTATCCCACACTTCGCTAATGGCAGCTAGCTTATCAGACTCTTTTCGAGCTTGTCTTGTAGTTTTATCATCAAATCTTACATACTTTGACAATGCAATAAATCTATCACGAGACATATGTAGATGCAGTAAATATATTTCTCCGAATGGATTCATCAGTACTCCACATTTCTTTTACAATTTCTCTTCTACAATGTAGCGCTCCAGTTGTTATAAGTACTCCAAGAAATGCATTCAATTCACATTCAGTTACCAGTTTCCAATTTTTCACAATATTGCATGTTAACCTACGCGTTTGTGGAAATGGCTTCAAAGACCAAACTCTGCCAGACGTAGCGGTGCAATATTCCGCATTCAAAGGAAAAGCAACATCATTTTCAATTTCGTCAATATACGGAAGAATATTTTCTGCTTGTTCATGTTCTTCTTCCTCAATCTCGTCTTCTGTTTCACTATCATCACTTACATAATAACTAGGTACATAATCAGAGTTATCACTGTCCCAATCTAACTCTATATCATTAGGATCCTATTCACTGTCATTTATATAGCCTTCTATTGCTCGCTGGGATAGTTTTCTTTTGTAGTTTTCCATTTTTGGTCCTAAAAACCACGAAAGTTTGTAACGTAAAGTACGACGTGGGGTAACTTGGGTACCCCAAACGAAAAACTTACCCTCTTATTACAAACAGATTGATATTTAAATGCCACTTATAAGTTTTTATATTGTGTTCTAAATAAAATTGGAATACGTAAAAGGAAAAAGCCAGAAAAAAATTGTTTGCGAAGTTATTAAAGAAAAACTAAGACTGGGTCCCCCACTTCGCACTCTAAGGGTTAAGATAACATATTTCAAATAAGTACTTCGAAAGAACGTTCTAACGCCCATTTTCACCAAGTACAGTTATAATTAACTATCAGTTATAGCTGTAAAATCATATTGTTCACTAGAAGTTAACTGAACTTGGTGAAATTGGAAAAAAGTGTCACACCACCGGTGAAGACTGTACTGTTATTCATTACTTTTTTCAACCTTTTAGTTCTTCATAAACCAGTTAAATGATTGGTTCTTCTTTCACTTGTCATGAGTTCTTTCAATTGGTCAGTTTGACCAATTGACACAAATTTCCCGCAGGGTCGTTATTAAAAATGTAAAATGTATAAAAATTTTCCGGAAACGTAATTTCTAAAAGTTAAACAACAATTTGCTGCCTTCTTATTTTGAAACTGTTATTTTATTAAATAATAAATTGTACAAATAAAAGAGGCATTACATTTTCATTGTAGCTCTCGCTCTGATATTTTACAGCATTGTTAGAGCACAATGTTCCTCGCATTGCTCCGTTGTGCTCTGTAAACATGTCAATAAGCGAATTTCCCTTATTTTTTTCTTTTTCTTACTTGTCTTCTTTTTTAAGTATTTATAATTGTATCGAATTTTAAAGAAAACATATTTCGCAACGGAATGAAGCCACATAACACTCAGCTTTTCAATTAACCGAGTTAATTAGGAAAACATTTTGAGAGCCCATTTTATTTACCACTAAGATTATGCGATTTAACGCTTTTGGATTATTTTCTTTGTAATTTACTGAAGTTATTGATCAATACGAGCGAATCATATGTGACATTTGCAACACAATTTTTACCAAACACTGAGCTCTGCTATTGTAAGGCTGATCCCTACTCCTACAGACCTTCATAAACAGAATCTCAATAATTTTCTAAACGAAAAACCATTTTAATGAAAAGTAGAGTGTGGTCAGTAAAGGCTCAGTTAGGCGAACGTTGCTGTACCGTATCTGTACTGTATCCATCAGCTGTTCGCTTTTTGTTATATGAAAACCAATACAAAAGCTTACCGAAATGCAATGTACCGTAGTTACAACGTAGCAATCTGTATAAAATAGAATTTCATGCCGTTGTTACGTGACATTTGTAAGACAGTGATGGGCGGCTTGTATGTTACATTGAATGTGGGTAATTTTGCTCTTTTTTTTTTGGTACTTTTTTCAGTATATCTATGGAATTGCGACAAAACAACTTACAATTCAACATATTTCCAAATATACAAATACACATACATATGTTTAAATGTTAAAAATAAACAAATGCATATAAACATTCAATGAAAAAGGGAAACATATAAAATACTTTAAATGGTATCAAAACCTTGTTTGGTGTATGCACATTTACAATATATGTATGCTAACAATTTATATATGCTAAAATAAAAATTTATTTATTGTAAATCTATAATATAAATTATTAACATTTTTTACATACACAAAATACTGTTTTAATACCATTGAAATCACGTGCTACCTTTTCTGCGCAACGGTCACCATTTGAACATTTTTGATTCCCATCACTGTGTGTTTTGTTTTATGTATACCATTGCTTTTTGTTAAAGTGCACCAACGTGCTTACAGTACGCTGCGGTACATTACGGGTACAGCAACGTTCGCCTAACTGAGCCTTAAGTCATCATCCAGAATTGCAATTTTTGTTGCAGCATTTCTTGCGTTTATTGGCGAGAGAGGTGAGAAGATTGAGGAGGGACACTTAGTTTCATGAACTCTGAAATTCTGTTTTGTTTTTTAATTCTCACACTTTTCAACTCGAAGTTGGCTGTAGGTGTACTTTTTATTTATATATAAAATATAAAAAGAAGAAGAGGGAAGACAATATAAAATCCAAACATTGCAAGACGAAAATTTCATTATCTAGACACTAATGCAATTTTAAAGCCGAATTTTAAAAATTGCAAGTCTGAATGATGACTTACTTGATGGAGGCTGAAATCAAAAAGCGAAATTGTTGCTGGATCGGACATGCCTAATGCAGATCTCACTTAAAACGTCTTAAGACCCAACCATAATATTCATAGCCTTGCTTAAGCTACTGTCAAAAATTTAGTCTCTTGATTCCGAAAGTCTGAGTTCATACGGCTCATGTCTTATTGACAAGATTGCTACTTTATAGGCGAGAAGGACGAGGGGAAAAGAAACGAGTACACAGATGCATGTACTGTCTTTACGTGTTGCTTTTTCATTCGTTCTTTAATTTTGTTGTTGTTTCCAATATCAAAAAAGCACATGTCGTCAACATGACATGAATCATTTGAACGCCAATTCATGTTCCAAGAAGAAAAAGATAGAATCTTGTCAATAAGACATGAGCCGTATGAACTCAGACTAAGGAATGTGCGATCAGTTTCGCATTTTGCTTAAGAAATTGACAGTTTCATAAAACTTAACAAAAAGTTTCCTTAAGTTCAATATGGTTTGCCTCATATATTTAACATGTATTTGCACTTTTTCTTAAGCCAACTTAAGCACATTAAGGTTCGGCTAATTAGACCTTTAGATTTAAACCGCCAAGGAAGCCAAAGAAGACGTTCTCCGTGTCACATATGCTGCAGAAATCTCGACATTGAAGCAAAGATAACCAACAGATCGTTAAGTGAAATAAAAACTGTCAAAAGCAATAAGTTGATCTGAAACGAAGTAATTATTGTTCGTTCATATTTAATATCAGCCCAATTAAGAATATAAATTCCCCGGTAGTTTTTTCCCTTTTCCCATTTTTACTATTGAATTTACACAGGAAAAATGGGAGAAGGGCGAAAACTCCCGGGGAATTTTTATTCATAATTGGGCTGTATATGAAGATTCATTAAATAAATAATGAAAAAAATAGATTGATTTTATTTGTAATCACAACCTCACTTGATTAATTAATTGCAAAAGTTATCTGACTGACTTAATATTTGTACCATATTAACTGCAAGAGTTATCAATATCTCGCTCCTTTTTGTTTAAGTTTTCAAAATAATTTAAAGTTTAGATTTTATCTGCAAAAAATTAATTTTTGTTATGAAAACTGGTTTTTTTTTTGAAAAATTAAACTAATTACAAATTATCTTTATTTTTGCTTTATTTTCCAATAAAAAATCAAACTAAAACATTATTTTTTAATTCAAATATTTTATTTTTATTTTTCATTTTAGGTAAGTGATTCCATCTTAAATTGAAAAGGTAATTAGTTCTGCTCCAATTTTATTAAACAACTAAATTTAAATAATTCAATCTATTTGTTTCCCTTGACCTCAAAATAATTTAATTTAAATACAATGATTTAAAAAATGTTGTTGATTAAAAAAATTAAACCGAATTTTTCAAATCGGCCGGCCTGTAAAAAGTTTTGCAAATATTCTGCTTCATTGGTTTCTTTAAACGAATAATGGGCATAAGATGGCAGGGAGGAATTGAAGGCAGTTGCCAAAGGAAGTGCATATTCGTAAAAATGTAAAATTGTTAAGTTTATTGTTTTTATATTTTTATTTGTTTTTCGTTTTTGCTTCAAATTTGGGATGCTTTTGGATCGTTTTTTATATCTCATTGCAAATTAGTTTAATTTTGGGGTATGCAACATGCATCTCAACTATTTGTGTCTTATAGGTTTGGCCTTATGTAGCAAGGTGTGTTATGTTCAATATTTTTTGATTTCAGCTTCGTTAAATTTTGTGGGTTGTTCTGCTTTTTTTCATTCACTTATTTTGGTTTGGTTTATTTTATTTTCATTTTCTTTATCATCTTTATGGGATAGAAATATGCGCGACCAGGGATGGTTATACCAAATACAGACATATGAGTGGAAGTTTTCTTTAGTTTTCCTCAAACATGGAAGCAATCTTAACTGTGGTCACGTTTTTAGGTTCATACTTTTGTTGTTGTAAGTTGCAAGTTTTGGTTTTTTTTGCAAGTAATAGTGTGTTCGATATAAAAGTGCATTCGCCTTTTGTGAACTCTTTTGTTTTTGTTGTTGCATATTCGACACAAATTAGTTTAGCACATGCAATGTTTTTAATTTAGCCAGGGAGCCAAGGGAGTAAGAAATTTATATATAGACTTGATTAGTTTTTCGGTATTTTTTGTGCATTTTGTCTACATTCTTTCACATACACTAACCTTAAATGATGTTGCACATGAATGGAAAATTTAAACTGAATGCCACATTTTTTGTTTCTTTTTTTTTTAATTTCGGATTTTTCTTTCAAGTGTTGTTGGTTGGTTTTAAAGTTATTTAACTAAATTTTAATTAATTTTCTTAAGAGTATGTAACAACATAAATTTTTTAACTCTTCTCGTGTCTTTTAATACCTTTAATCGTTAAAATCGACATGATCATTATGATCATGCTAAGATCATAAATTTTTGTAAATACTTTTACAAATTGTTTATATCTTTTTTTCTTTTCTTTGTAAGCAGAGGCAGGAACTGTTACTGCCCTCCATTAGCACAGCGCAATGAAGTTTACGGCTTTTGTGTTTTGAAGTTTAACTTTTTTATGGGCATCTAAAAAAGAATCACATTAATATTAATTTTTAATAAAAATCAGATAGAAAAATGTGAGTAATTATTAGAAAGGGCTTTAAAGTTTTGGCTTTATTTTGACGATAAAAGAAGTGAGTCCTTAGTTCTCCTAAAAATTAGCGAAAGTCAAATAAGCTTTGGATATTTGGTTGTGACTAATTTTTTAAGGGCTCCGTATCAAAATAATTGTCCACACAATGTTATCTTTCAAGTCGTCTTACTTGGTATGTTTGCACAAACCAAGTACTTAACGTAACTCGAAAAAAAGAATCGTCAATAAGTTTAACCGTTTCGAAAAATTAAAGGTTCGTTAAATGTATTTCTTAATAAGTCGATTGTGTGAAGGGCTGCACAGAGGATTAAATTGACTTAAAGTGAGGGTCGATGCAAAAGCTGAACTTTATTTTTTACAGTCATATGTTGTATTGGGTGAAAGTAAATAAAATTATAGATCACTTACTGCTAGAATTACTGATTTGAGCTACTTACCTTATTGGCAGTGAGCGGTCAAAATCAAGCAAGCAAACATTAACCATATTGCAGTTTTTGTTGACAGGTGTTATTTAGGATGAAATATAATGAATGCATTGCATCTAAAGCGCAGTGCGTTCGTAACCCTGGGTCTCCACGTAGCAATTTTTATTGCTAAGTACAAGCAATAGCGTCGGCAGAACAATGAGAGAACAATGGAGCAATAATTGCTAATTATATTGCTGGAGAACACTTGAAATTGCTTTGCCATAAATTTGCAATTTTCACCGCGAGTAGTTGTATAAAGTTTTGTGGCTGTATTTATAACAAATGTTTTATGTTGTGTTTTGAAGTGGTTGTTAATTTTTTTTTTTTAAATTAATAAAATAATTAATTGTTATTGTCGTAGCTGTTTTTTGTATTACTTTTTTGTTTATTTGCGTTTGCTTTTGTTGATATTGACCAAGGCCCATCTATCAGGTCTGCTTACTTGTACAAAAACAAATATTTTTTTCTTTTAAGCTGTCAAAAACTTACTACCACATATACAAAGCAAAAGGAAAAAACGTGTATGTAAACAACTTTTGAAAGCTCAAAAGAACGAAAACAATGATCATCAGGCTTCTTGCGCAGACCTTTTCAATGGGCCTTGATATTGACGTTTATTTAAAAATATAATATATAAAAACTTTTTCTGTATTTTGTTGAAGTATTTTTTCACTTGACGGCTTTTTCTTGATTGTTTTTTTAATAAATAAACACACTTATAAATAAACAACCGTACGGAGAAATGAAATAACATAAATTACAACTGATTTGACAGCAGATTGCTAAGCAATCATTGCGCAATGGATTGCCACTCATGGCAATTTGCGGTCTATACGTCGCAAATTTAATGGAGCCATCAAATTTGACGTTTGCCGCAATAAATATTGCTACGTGAAGAACCGGGGTAAAAGCATCATCTGGCATCAATGCAAATGTCAGGTGTTCGAAAATACATAATAAAAGCAGAGGAAGCGCAAACAAATCTGGCTGATGCATATCGTGTTCAAAAAGAAAGACAAACTGCGCAGCAAACAAATATCGGCATGAGCTGAGTTGCTTGAGATTCGCAAAATAATCACATATGCGCATTAGATGTTGCTTTTCCGAACAGACATATTTTAAGTATTTTGAACTACTTACCTTTTTCCTCCTACGATAAACAAACTCCCAAATCTTGCATGTACATAAAAGAAAGAACCGTTTTCTAGTCGTATTGTAAATCCAGCAAATGTTTCATAGTGTGGCCGGGAACTAATACTCAACAAACACGGAAGTTTGATTCATGGTGAAATTACTACAAGGTGGCAGCGCTAGGTGTTGTTGTACAACAATACAACAAAAACAGGCAAATTTGTTTGTGTAATAAACTCCGTGCTGTCAAAAACTATGTGCAACAACGTTGCCATTGTTTGTCTTTTCCGACATAAACAAAAAAAAAAAAAAAAAAAAAAAAATGACATCTTTGGGTTCTCACCACAGTCAAGGCGAATTAACTACAGGTGGTGTCGAAACGCATCTGATTTTGACAGTTCGAGCTTATTTGTTTTGATTTGTTAGTGTTTTGCTAATAATGGTTGACATTTCGAGCTAATGGCACTAACAATGCAATGCAAAAACCCCTTTGTTGTTTCTGTTGTTTTTGGATTGTTGTAGTTCCGACACCACCTGTAGTTAAATTCGCCTTGACCACAGTTAAGCAAAAAATACAAGATGCCGTAGTGATGCCACCTGGTAGTAATTTCACCATGGTTTAATTTCGAATTAAAAATGATTTGACATCAAACCATTTAAAAATAATTGGAAAAACATAGCATTCTTAACAAAAAGGGGGAATTATTTTGAAATTGAGAATTGTTTTTCAAATGTGAATTTTTATAAAATGTGAAATGTGATAATCAAAAATTTTTAATTTTTTAAATCTAAGGACCCTGTAGTCCCTGGATTTATTCAGAGATCGGACGGCTCATGGGCGGAATCTGGCTCTGAATCTCTCTGTCTGCTTATGGAGACACACTTTCCGGGGTGCGTGGATCCTGGGTCGGGGCAACAGGCTGTATGTGGTGACCCCTTCTCTGGTTCGCTCAGGCGGTGGGGAAAGGGAGACGGTGGGGGATATGATAAGGTAACATGGGCGGTAAATACCTTTGGGTCCTACACATCGGCGGGGCCAGATGGTATATTTCCGGCGATGTTACAGAATATCGGGAAATCATCACTCCTGTTGTTGGTGGAACTGTTTAAGGTATGTGTGCTGAACGGGTACATTCCTAGGGGATGGAGGGAGGTTAGGGTAGTTTTTATTCCCAAAGGGGGTAGAACCGGTCACTCTAAACCCAAGGATTTAAGACCAATTAGCTTGTCGTCTTTTCTCTTGAAGACGTTGGAAAGACTGATTGATCTACATCTGAGGACGAAGATTGACGCCGGCATCGTCAGCGGCGCTCAACGCGCCTACCTTAAAGATCTGTTGACAGTGCGTTGCATGATGTGGTTGGTTATGTGGAGCGGGATTTGCGAACCAGGGAATACACCCTGGCGGCATTCCTGGACATAGAGGGCGCCTTTAACAAGTTGAGGATAGAGGATATAAGGCAGGCACTGGTTGACCTGAGGGTTCCGTTGTTCTTGGTCGAATGGATAACTATGATGCTTAGCAGCAGTGTTATTCACTCGGACTGGGGAAACGAACGCTTAAGGAAATCGGTGACTAGGGGGACCCCACAAGGGGGAGTTCTCTCTCCCTTATTGTAGCTCTTGGCCGTCAATGTCGTTCTGAGACGTTTTAACATAATGGGTCAGAAGGTGGTAACCTACGCGGGAAAGGGCGCTGGGCGAACTGGCGGCATGGGCAAGTGACAAGGGACTTGGAGTTAAACCGGAGAAGACGGAGTTGGTTCTTTTCACTAGGAGGTACAAGGTGGAGGAGTTTGACTGCCGGTACTGGGAGGAGTGGAGATTGGACTATCTGATAGTGCTAAGTATCTGGGGGTTTTTCTGGACAGCAAGCTGTCATGGGGTAGGAATACTCAGTACAGACTCAAAAAGGGTCTCAATGCCTTGCAGATCATCGATAGGTAGGAGCTGGGGACTCCGGCCGTCAGTGGTGGGATGGCTATACACTTCGGTGGTTAGACCCATTCTTACGTATGGATGTTGTGTTTAGTGGGAGTCATTGAGATTGGCAAGTCGTAGGAACCTTCTTTCTAAGGCTCAGAGGTGTGCTTCAATTGGCATGACAGGTGCCATGAGAAGTACTCCTCAGGCTGCCCTGCATGTCATTCTACAGCTTCTGCCTATTGAGCAGTATGTGATGGGAATGGCGGCCAGGAGCATTCTTAGACTGAGTTAAGACTGACGAGGAATAACACTCAGGGTCACTCACGGATCCTGGGTGATATTGAGGCTGGTGGCTATTGCCTGGGACCGCCGGGCTCCACTGATTATGTGAGCACCAGAGTGGATTTTGGTCGGTTGCCAGAGGTAATAATGCCCTCTAGGGAGAGCTGGTCGGACAGGAGCAGATTGCTTGGTGGATTTGCTATTTTCACTGATGGCTCGAAGATGAGGGGCACGGTTGCAGGGGTCTACATTGAGGATCTGAACATAAGAAGGTCATATTGGCTTCCTGACTACTGCAGTGTTTTTCAGGCGGAGGTTCTGGGGGTCTGGAGGGCCGTGGAACTGATGGGGGACAACATTGATAGGCGCTCGGAGGTCACTACATATGTAGGCAGCCAGGCGGCTCTTATGGCCGTAAGGGGCTGTTATGTGAACTCCAGGCTGGTTGATGAGTGTAGGAGGGCTCTGAAGAGAGCCTTAGGGGTGTATTTGCTAAGGTTGTGCTGGTTGCCGGGTCATTGCGACATAGGCGGCAATGAGGTTGCTGATGAGTTGGCAAGACAGGGCTCAGAGATGGAGGATCCTGACTGTGTGAAGGCGGTTAGGCCTCCATTGGGCTTCTATTTTGGTAGAATTAAGGAGTGGATACTGGGCGTGACCAATCGGCCCTGGGGGGGCCGAACGGACTGTCGGGTATCGCGGACACTGTGGTCAATGCTAAGGAAGTCCGATTAGACCTTTAGTCCGTTGTAGTGAAACAGACCAGAGTCTCTAGCGGGAATCAAACCCGCAACCCCCGCACTGATAGACTAGATCACTACACCCAGAGAAAAAACATGTTTTAATATGGCCACCTCCAACCAAACTATTTTTAAAGAAAATTTTAAACATATTATGTTTAATATAACCACATTATTGTCAGCGGTAACCATGCTATGGTTAAATTAGGCCTCCATCAGGAAGCCCCAACCATATTATTGTTGCCTCCAAACATGTTATGGTTAATAATAACTAAAATAAGCTTAGCACTTCCAATAGCATGGTTGGGTTTCAACCATAGTATGTTGCTCTTGAAAAAGAGGAAAATACTATAGTAAATTTAAAAACAAATTATTATCATATTTAACCATAACATTTTTAGAGGCAACCATAATATGGTTATGGGTTCTTGATCAAGGACTAATTTAACCATAATATGGTTGTCGCTGACAATTATATGGTTATATTAACCATAATATGGTAAAAACTTTGTTTAAAAATAGTTTGGTTGGAGGTGACCATATTTAAACATGTTTTTTCTTTACGTGTACCAACTAGTCAACCGGGGCACCCATATAATTTAAATTTTTTCACAAGAAATTCACTTCACGTAACTTAAATCGCCATTTTTTTAATGTTTACACTTATTTTTCGCTTCAGTGCTGCCAAGTTTAGTTTTGACTTGAGAATAACATTTGTTAAGAATATAATAACAAATTGATAAAACTTTGTACGTCAAATGTTTACACATATTCAAATCAATATCAATTTTAGAATTGTGTTTGCTGTCAAATGATTAAATCATTTCATATTAAAGGTTTGACTTCGTGTTTGTTGAGTATTAACGAACTTCACAACCATATAGAGTTATAGTTTCAAGTTAGATTTAAATTTTATAAAACATTTAAAGATTTTTTAAAAAAAATCCAATTTAAAATTATTAAAAAATTTCCTCTAACTCTTATCAATGTGAAATCATAATTTATTTGTAAATACTGTAATTATGTTTATTTTATTATAATTTAAAAAAACTTTCGTGTCAACTCGCATTAAAAGTGTAATAAAGCATTTTGAGTACAGTACTTTTCGCTTATAGTCACATCCTTTAGTTGCAACCATAACGTGGACTATATCGCTAATGTGACTATAAGGCTAATTCACATATATGCCACTATGACGCATATAACCGAATTCGAATATAATCAAGTTATGTTAATAAAGGAAATAAAAAATTCATATAAATTACACCAACATCAGGCTTATGGCTTTACAACAGAGTTGTACACTGTATAAAAAATAACTAAAATAATAACAAGATATTTCATAACTGATACCAACAGCAAAAATTAAGTTTTTACAAGTAGAGAGTTGATGACAAAAATTAAATGATTTAATTCATTCTTTCTTTGGATGGATTTTTGATTCGAAAACTAAAAAGAACTTAGTAAATTTTTCTAATGTGACTATAACGCCATTAATTTGCTTTAATTTTCTCTTTGACTACTGTTGATAAATGGCATATATGGTAAATGTGCATATATCGCTAAATGGACTATATCATTAATACTTAATGTTAAATTAACTTGTAGCGGCGAAATAAACAGATAAAATGGACTATATCGCTAATGTGACTATAAGCGTAGTGACTATAAACGAAAAGTACTGTAGTACAAATTAAAAACTTTTAAATTTTTGCTGTTTACATCGACTCCTATGCGGAAAATTATGTTAAATATTTTGTTGCTTGCGCTGTTTACAAGTTGTTGTTGCATTTGTCTTTCTATGCCAGGTGAGAATTCCCAGCATGAGCATGTTTTCCATTTTAAAACCAAAAAGAATTCATTGCCCTCGTCGACCAAACGAGCGACCAGTTTGTTGTTTTTCTTATAAATTGTTGCTTAATTAATTTATTTGTAATTGTTGTTGGTATTTTTCTTTTATAATGTATCTTTGGACTTTTAGAAAAGTACAAAAACTCAACCTAACAAAACAATCTACTGTGTTTTTTTTTAATGACAACACGCTCACATGAAAAACTACTTTTGGCGCCTTTATGAGAAAATGGATATTTTTTTTGAAATCTCAACGTGTCTAAATGCACCCTCATATCACAGAAAAAAATCTGGTCAGGAAACCTTTGCCAACTAAGGTAAATAAATAATTTGCTTTTGGCAACGAACATTTTCATTACTGTTAACGAATATTTTAATTATTGTGGCGGTTGCAATTAAAATAAAGTGACAATTTTATAACAAAACACTACTACGTTTTATTTTTTTAATTGAAATCATGAGAATTTTGTGTACTCGTTTTGTAATTATTTAAAAAAAAGGCAATAAAATTAAAATTTTTTTTTAATTTTTTTTATTTCTTTTATATATTTAATTATTCTTTTTTATATTTTTTTGTGATATAAAAAAAAAAAAAATCTTAAAAAATAAATTTAAAAATCAATTCAAAATTATAAAAAAATTAAGATGAATTTTCGCATTTTCAAAACAGGGCGAAGAATAGGGGTTTTTTTTAAACTTTAAGCCATGACATCGACCTGATGTGATGGAGAAATTCTTCGACTTCCTCCAAGTTTTACAGGCCTGTGTAATTAATCAAATCTTATTACACTTTACGACACGATTTTTCACCTATTTTCGAACTGACCAGATTCTAAAAATCAATTAATTTTATTGTTTTTTACGCGCAACTCAATTTTTAATGCAAATCAACCTGTCCATCACTTAGGAAAGTATCGATTACACCCATACCAGTTAATCAAGATGCCAGATTTTTTGCTAAAATCCTTCATACTGTTCTCGAAATGTGCTTTTTTTTATTAGTTTTTAAAATGTCTACTAGGATATTCATTCGTTTTACCGTCAATCGGTTAACCGATTAACTACTTCTCTTTTAACTGTTCGGTTAATTTAAAATTGGCTATTTTCGACTAACGATCAAACCAGTTAATTTCAGTCGATTAACCGATTAACCGATGTAACAAAATTTTAAATTTTTTATGGTTTAAAACAAATTTTTTGTGTTTTTAATTATTTGTTTCGTCTCATTTACAAAAGTGTTTATGTGTTTATAAAATATTTTTTCATACAATAAATATATTTTCTTCTAGTAATACATTCTTAAAAGACAGAAATAAATTTTTTGCAGGATGTTCAGTGCTGAGCTTTGCTAGGATAAGTCAGATGATGACCTGACAACAAAAGACAATCTCGATAGTAACACAAACAATCTTTTAACAGAAATAATCGAAACAACTGGAAGTGTTTAAAGTTTTAAAAATGAAGACAGGACACTAAAGGTATAATGGAAGATTTTATATGTTTAGAGAAATCTAGGAAAAGGACTGATAAATTAGATATTCTGTACAATGGGTTGCTTTCGATTTCGAAATTGAAACCTGTCCGTGAAAACCTGGGCTCGATTCCGAGTTCAGTCAAGAATGAAAAATTTTCAATAAATTTTAATTAATTTCATGTTGTAAAGTCCCTTTCTTCATAAAAATAATTTAATTAAAATTGATGAACTTTAGCCTGATTAAAATATCAACATTTTAATGAAAAACCATAAACTGTTTAATAAAATAACCTCACTACAAATTATTAAAATAACTAACTTGTCCACCTATACAAAAACGACGAAAAAGATTATTGTAAGTTAATTTGTCAAAAATTAAGATTATAATTATTGTTATTATTAACTACTTTTTTACTTTGTATTTTTACGATGTTGCCAGATTTTAATAAAACTCAATCCCTGAAAAAGTTGGAAAGAATACCAACGAAACGTCGGATTTTATTGATAATGAAATAAATAATCTTTTATTTACTTTAAGTTAATGACCTTGAAAGCCTGTATATAGAAAACTATAACAACTATTTAGACTAATAAAATCATCTCACAGTTTATTTATAATTAATGTATGTATAATATGTAGTCATTAAAAAAAATGTACTTTATATTTCTTAATTATTTTTTTTTTGTTTGCTCGTTTAAGTTCATAAATTGTTATGTTTGTTATGTGTGTTTTTTTTTTACTAAAAAACTTCAAATAATAATAATAATTTATTCATTTTTATTAATTGAAATTACTTAATTTATAAAAAAAAACTTATTAATCGGTTAACTGATCAATTACAAAATAAACCGACTATTAACCGATGAAACCAAAACCTTGGTTGATTAATCAAGAGATAAACCGATTAAAGCAAAATCCCGATTAAATGAATAACTTAATGTCTATCCTGAAGTTCTTAAGTATTTCAAGACCTTAAAAAATATAAACTAATGATACTTAATAGTACCGTTTTATCGAAATATTTTTGAGATATAGGTTTTTAGGTTTTGTCCTTTACAGGGTTGTGCAGTTGTGAATATTTTACATAGTATTTAGTATTTGGTGTTTTAAATACAGTGGTGTATTAAATGTATTTTGTATTTTAAATAAACGACTTAAATGTATTTTGTATTTTAAATACATTAAAGCATGTATTTTGGCCAACCCTAGTACTTTGTCAGTAAAAGACAATGTCGTTTTTAAATTTATTTAATAGGTACATACTTCGAAGTACTTTTAATCGAGGGCTACATTTTCTTTTCGTATAAATGTAAGTTGGACCATGGCGATAATTTTAAAGAAAAAATCGTCCAAATTATATAGAAAAAATTGGATGCTAAATGGGGATTAAAACAATGCTAAAAGTGCTAAAAATAAAATTTGAGAATGCTAAAAAAATGCTAAATTTTCTTAATAATAAATCTAAAATAAAATGAAATTTATATAAAAAAAAATATATACATACATAGATTTATTTAATAAAAACAATTTAGTAGTTTGACAAAAGTTAGCGATTTTTTAACCAAAAAAACAAAAGGACCTATCTACAAAATATTACATGATAAACGCTTAAAGCCCTAACCTACAATTTGCAAAATATGCAACATTGTCAGCTGTCAAAAAAAACTGTTAAGGCGCAACCATAATGTGCTTAAGTTGTCGGGTGATTTTTTGGCTATTATCTTTTTGGCAACACTGGTTTAAACAGCTTGCGCACGTTTTTTGTTTTGTTTCACTGTCAAACATCTTCAGTTTGGTCTATAATTTAACCATGAATCATCTTACAAACGAACAACGTTTGCAAATTATTGAATTGTATTATAAATATGCGTGCTCTGTTAAGAAAGTTCATCGCGCGCTTCTCCCATTTTATGGTCAGCTCATTTTTGGCTCAATGGGTACGTTAATAAGAAGAATTGTCGATTTTGGAGTGAAGATTAGCCAGAAGCATTGCAAGAGCTATCAATACATCCAGAAAAAGTCACAGTTTGGTGGGGTTAATGGGCTGGTGACATCATTGGACCGTACTTCTTCAAAGATTATGCGAATCGTAACGTAACTGTGAATGGTGAGCGCTACCGTGAGATGATATCCAACTTTTTTTGCCCAAAATGCAAGAGCTTGACTTGCATGACATGTGGTTTCAACAAGACGGTGCCACATGCCACACAGCACGCTTAACAGTGGACTTATTGAGAGGCGAATTCGGTGAACATTTTATTTCACGTTCGGGATCGTTTAATTGGCCGCCGAAATGTTGAAAAGAGTATGCCAAAATTGGACTAAGCGGATGGACCATTTGAGGCGCAGTCACGGTCCACATTTGCATGAAATAATCTTCAAACATTAAATTATATGGATCGTACTATCGATTCAAATAAAGATTTCATGCATTTTTTCTGAATTTTATGTGTTTTTTTTAAACTTAAAAAATCACCCATAAGGGCTTTGTCTATAATGAATTGTGTGTTGTATTGTGAAAGTTAAAATATAAATGCGTATAATTTTATTAATAATGACATTTTATACTTGAAATTTAGCTGCGTCATAGATCTTGAAGAAAATAATAAGAATATGTAATAAATAGAAACTGGGAATTATTTCCTTCCAAAGGTAACTTTATATTATATTCAACATTTTTCATTTTTCGAGTTTATTCTATGATCTAAATTTCAGTTATGTATTTTATAAAGCTTTTTTGTAATAGTTCTATTCCTTCAATTTTTCAGAAATTATTTTATACACTACCAGACTATTATATTGTATTTTCTTTTTACATTTTACCTTAGCCTTCCGTTGGAAAGCAATGAGGTATATTGAATGTACAGAAAAATTTACAATTATTAGACACCAGCAGAATGTAATGTATTTTCTGGCCCGCTACGGCCGTCGTCAGCATTCTTTGTGTCTCACTGGATAGTGTTACTTTAAGCCTTTATTATTTATTGCCACAGATATATATTATTAAATACAAAATATAAGTAAAAACAAAAATTATTATGGAAAACATAAAAGGCTTTTCAACAGCATTTTTAGTAAATTTAATTACACATTAAACACACCATTATATGAATAGTTTTCCTTAATTTCCAAAGTGTTGCTCAATATACCATTAGAATATGATCTGTTTTCATCATATTCTAAAGGCCAGTTTACACGGTAATACATTGTATTACGACACAATGTAGAATGAGATAAATCATATCATGTAAAACCAAAATGCATTCAGTAAGAGAGAATACGAATACGAATACAAAATCTGACAAGCGGCCGGTAAATGGGTTTTTTCTAAACCATTTTAAAAACTTATGTATTTTCATCACACCAGAGGTGCATTTTAACGGAGTATATTGAAGGTGGTAGCATTTTTATACAATAACAAAAACAACTTAAATCAACTTAGGAAATTTTCATGTTGTTTATGTAAAAATTGTAAATTGCAACCATCTGCTTTTTTGTTATTACTTTTGATTTTACTTATACCATCCGTGTAAACATAAAGTATGCTCTCAACAGACTTTTATTTTTTTCTTTTAAACACGGAGAGAATTTCATATTATTTTGATTCTACAAAGTCGTAATACATTGTACTACCGTGTAAACTGGCCTTAAATACCTTTCCATAATTCAATAGTTAAACTTTGGTTCACCAATTCGTATGCTTTCAGCTTTTGCCATTGCAGTTCTAAACCCGTTATTTCTTTTGTAGTAAAATCTACCATTTCTGCTTTAATTTTTTTTTTGGTGTTTACAGGGTTGCAATTATTATACATTTGTATAAACGTAGGGCCTGTTCGTAAATGCATCACTGCAGTGCATCATACAATCAAACATTGCTTTGCACTGCCAATTTAAGTTTGCTGTTGATCTTTTTTGGCAGGAGCCATTTCTCCACTCCGTATTTTAAACTTGGTTGTGCGTCATCTGCTTAAGCAAAGTATTTTAGGGCATTTACATTTTCATTTCCAGCGCAGTGATGCACTTACGAACAGGCCCATATATATGACAAAATACAATTATATAGATTGCCAGAAGTAATAATTTATATTGTGAAATAGCAATATATAAAATTTTTAAGATAAAAAATGCTTAATAATGCTAAAAAAAATTTACAAAAATGCTAAATGCTATCTGAAAAATTCGCTGCTAAATCAAAATAAATAATGCTAAATTTAGCAGTGAAAATGCTTAAAGGGTCACACTGTTAACAAGTTTTGTATATCTTAGCTGGGCTTTTTTTTTTTGGTCAAATGTCAAAAACTTTTTTGTGAGACTATATGTTTTTTAAATACTGAATTAAGGAACTCTTTTTACAATTACTTTTTTTAAAGGTACTCTTTTTTTTTAATAATTACAATAACTTTTTTCCTGTTCGACGATAAATTTCCACAAAATTAATTAAATATTTCCACAATAAAATCATCATGCAACTAGATGATTTTATGATGCATTTTTAATGACAGCTATAAAATACAAGACAAGTTTTTTTTAGAGAAAAAAAAGAAAAAATAAAAAAAATGCTAAATATGTACATAACTATTGTTAATTGAGAATATTAATGAATTGTTATGGGAAAAAATAACACTTGTTAGCCACAGGATACATTTATGTATCTTTGGTTCCATGATTATGTGAGATAAATAACCAAAAGGCAAATAATCCATGCGACTTGACTGCTAATAAATGTTAAATCATGCTGCATTAAAAATTATACATATATTTTCATACTTATTTATTTATTTATTTGCTTTTATATTTTTATATGCAGAGGTACTAAATATTTTTTTTTTATTATTATGTTACTTGACATAATGTCACATTCACTTACTAGACATGGCAATTTGATCCTAAATTTTTTTTTATTATTTTTTACCCAACCAACCCAACGAAACAAGCGACCAACTCCTCTAAACAACAATTTTAAACAGACAGTTTAACGGACAGACAGACATGCAGACAGACAGGTTAGATATGCGAACAAAACGTTAGATATTTATTAGCAAAATAGTTAAATATTGTTATGAGAGTAGAGTGTCCATGGAAAAAATGCGCATAAATCAAATGTAATTATCACCAAACATTAAGTACGGGTTACATTCATGCTAAATCTAATATTTACTCAGTACCAATTTATGTTTTGTACTCAGATTTGTTGTTACTTTTGCCATTGTTGTCTGAAATAAACAGAAATCTGTAAAAGTCTTTTGATCTGGTTTATTTATTTATAATTTAATGTTTTTTTTTTTTTTTATTAGTTTTTAGCCAAATATTTGTTAAGTTTTGTTTGCCACTATTCTGTGTTAAATAGTGTTTCTTTTGATGTTAATGGGACCGACTATGTAAATAATAAAAAGATTTTTTGAATAATTAGTCAAGAGAATTAAGTTATTAAAATGTTTAGTGAATATTTTTTAAAAGTGTTTAACTGGCTGTGACAAAAGATTCGCTTTAATGCGAAATATTTAGAAATATTTAATATTTTTATCTCATTATTTATTTATGAAGTCTTCATATAAAGGGTGGTTCAACCATTATGCACGATGTTAATTGTGAGTCACACCTTAACGTCAAGTTTTTTTCCCAACTTAATTTTACATTTCTTTGTTTTAGTGTTTGGCAGATTCAAACATGGTGAGGTACAAAATTGAGCAGTGCGTTAAGATTGTTGGTTGAACAGACAGAAGTGAATGGTGGTGACTTAACAAAAAAATCATCTTCAGCAACGAGGCACACTTTCACCACAGTGGATTTGATAGCAAGCAGAATTGCCACATTTGGGGAAATGAAAATCCACGACTGATTGTTGAAAAGACGATGCATCCACATTAGGGATGCCAAACGGGAAATCCCGAATCTCGAAATCCCGGGATTTTTCGGGCTTTTTAATATACAAACTTTTGTGTACAAAAATGTTCGTTTTTATTGAATACTCTATACAAAAAAAAAAAAATTATGGAAAACTATATTTCAGTTGTATTTTTTTATAATTCTTATTTTTCTCTTTTAAAATATGTTATATATATCTGTGGCATTTTGACAAAACATCTTAACTCGAATTTAAAAAGTTGAAAAAAATGTTGTTAATCATACGAATTTTCATTCAAAAAACATTTTTGTTTAAGTTTTTAAAATTTTGTATTATAAACGAAATTTTTCTTTAATTTTGATTTATTTTATTATTTAATAAAAATGATTTTTTCACCGAGTTTTTTTAAAAAACTTTTTTGCTATCTTATCTCGACTTAAGATGTTTTGTCAAAATGCCACAGATATAATACCTTTTGAAAATTCATAAATAAACAAAATAAGTGTTGTTTATTTAAAAAAAATACCGAAATTCCGGGATTTTCGGATTTCAAAATCCAGGGGGGCTACTCTCTATTGCGATACGAAAGCAATTTCGATGCGAAAGCTAATTGCCAACTTGGTAGTCTGTATCACTTTCGCAAATTTTTTTGAAAATGAAGCAATACTGGCAATATAAATTAAAGATGGAGCAGATTGACAGTAATGAAATGCTAAAATATGTAAAAATATTTGAAATTAGAAAATTTAAATAAAATAAACAGTGATGATTTGCGAATAGAAAAAAATTAATAGATGCGAAAGACAAATGCGCAAACGCATTAAAGAGTACCAATCGCTAAATTTGCTATCATTTTCTTTCGCATCGCAATAGAGAGTAGCCCCCCAGAATCCTATTTCATTTGCTGTGGGAGTTATTTCATTTTTTGTGGGAGTTTTTTCATGTTCAATTATTTGCAATTTCTTAAAATTGCTTAAAATTTTAAACGGTATTTATAACGGGATATTTCAAACTGTTTGAATACAATGACATAAGTTTATCAAAGAAGAAAATTTTGGTAATTGCAATTGCAGTGTCTTATGGTTACCGGCTATGCAGTGAAGCTTTAGTTTGTTATACCATAGAGGAGAAAATCCTTGCGCCCGGCCGAAGGCCGGCTATGCAGAGAAGCTTTAGTTAGCGACGCCGGTGTTTGCTTTAGTTAGCGAAGCCGGTGTTTGCTTTAGTTAGCGAAGCCGATGTTTTTTATACCATAGAGGAGGTAATCCTTGTACCCGGCGTGCTTAAACTGCAGGCAGTTGCCATTGCAGGAGGTCAGGATATAATAAAATGCCCCATTTGTTGCCAAAATGTCGAGGACTCAATGTTAGTTTTTTGGTTACCTAAAATGTAAATATTCAAGTAAAACGAATACATATATAACAAATTTCTTTGGAAGTTGTTTCATTTTTTTTGGGTCTTATTTCATTTCTTTTCGATGGACTGTTTTTGGAAGTTATTTCATTAATGTCTTTAGGACTTGGAAATTATTTCATTTTGCTTGGGATTTATTTCTTTTTTCCATTTTGGGACTTATTTCATTTATTTTGGGATTTATTTCATTGGGAGTTATTGCACTGGGACTTATTGCACCTGGGAGTTATTGCACGGAGCCGAAATGACTTGTTGGCTTTCCAATTCTCTGGATCTATTTAAAAAAAATCAATTTAAATATTGCAAGCTTCAAAAAAGGTTAGACTGGCTTTTTTGAATTGTTGAATTTCATTATTTGTAAAGTTTTCTTCTGTTAAAGTTACATTTGCTACTTCATAATCGCTGCATGGAGTATCTGCAAGTTTTTTTGTCATTAAGTGCAAAGTTTTGGTGTCGATACGTTCATCAAAAAACGCAGAGGCAGCCAATTTCGGAGTTAAGTACCACTGATGACCTAGAAAAGTTTTAAGCGAGGCTTTTGCAACTGCTTTATTAATAATTTTATAACTATCCAATTCCTTTAATAGGCTCAGATCATTGAGAGGAGCGTATCGAGGGCACTGGCAGAGGTACCAATATTTGATATTTATTCTTAAAATAACTGAACTAAATTCAAGCAAGGCATCAACTGTTGATTTGTCGATATAAGAATGCAACTGGTTTCGGAAAATGCATATTTTCGAAGAATATATAATTTTCATCATCCAGCGAGCCCGATTGATAGCTCCTGAAGCACACATAAAATAGAAAGTGAAAATGACAGCGCGTAACGATTTAGATCAATAAATGTCAGAAGTTAATGAAAGTTAAAACCTAACTATAAAAATTTATGGAAATATACAATAATTATAACTAAAAAAGTATCACAATTTTTAAGGTACAAACTATAAAAATAGTTTAACTCGGAAACTGTAGGACAAAATTCCATTTTGTTTTTCTTAATTGTTTAGAACTTATCGGTATTCAAAATCGCGTCACTAGTTTTTATACCTTTCATATAAGTTTGAAAAGAAATAAACCGTTTTTTACAGAATTTGTTAAAAAACTACAATAATACTTAATATGTGGAATCGTAATGGACAAAAATATTGCCGGAACTTAAAGTTTTTGCATATGGCAATCAAGTTTGGCAAAATTTTCTTCAGAAATATTCGGTCAAAAAATTAAATGACCGTGGTTATTGACAAAGTTATGAGTCAAGTTTGAAAAAAGGCCGAAAAACCAGATTTTTAACAAAGACTTGATTTGCGCGACCTCTAAACCTCTTCCTAAAAATAAAAAAAAAAAAAAAAAAAAAATAAAAAATACTGGACCCTATAAGCTTTCAAATTATGCTTGAGCCCCTGGCCAAAAAAAAATTTGGGACACCCTAATGTACATGTATGTATTTTGCAGTAGAAAATTTGACAAGTCAGATGTAAAAAACATGTCGTGTAGATTCAGGTTAAGCGCGTGTGGCCGCCCTTTATTAAAATTTGTTTTAATGGCACATTGAGATCCTTGTGCAAATTTGAGTTTTTAACATACCAGGGAGCGGCTGTGATCATTCGATGAAGTTTATTTTGGCGCCTTTGAATTTTTTTGATATTAGATGCCGAGGCAGTGACCCATTACTGAATACCGTAGAACCAGATTGGCTTTAAGGTAGATTTGTAAAGTAGAAGTTTCAATCGAGACTAAGAAGAGAATTTCTTCCAGTAAGCCAATGCATTTTAATTGCTTTTAGTTTCATTTCAGTTTATTTTGCGTCATATGCCATTTCTACGTTAAACGCTGATCTGGATGTACACCGAGATATTCTACATGCCAGTGTGAAGGTATTATTTGATCATTGATTTAATAGCGGACCGTGTTTCCCGACGCAAAGTAAATATTATATGTACGATTTTTTGCTCATTGAGCTTTATCCTCCATTGTTTTAACCACTGTTCCAGTTGAAATATATGATCCTGTAAGTACCGAGATGCCTGATAAAGGTTTTCGTGCACGCTTAGAAAAGCTGTATCGTCCGTGAATGTTTAAGTATGAGTGTAGTTGTTTGCTGGCATGTCCGAAGTATATATAAAGTATAATGGAGAGCCCATGATGCTGTCTTTTGTGACTCCAGCGCCAATTAGCTGAGTAGAACTTACACAATCGACTACTTTAATAAAAAATTTCTGACCATATAAATAGCTTTCTAACAGCTTGTGTGTGTTTTTGATAGTAAGTTAAGCTTCAATTTATGTCATTAGCCGTTATCATAAGACGTTATCAAAAGCTTGGAAACAAAAAAAATTTTGATTTAGATTGACCATGAAGACCTTATACAAAGGTGCGGACTAGGTCATTAGCGGAAATGTAAATTTTATGTCTTAAGGCTAAAGATAAAGGTCCAGATAACGCGTTCAATGTGTTGATGCATCTGTCTTAAAAGTAAAATCAGTGTTAAATGATATGGCAAGTTACACACCAAACGCATATGCGCATCAAAAGCATTTTTTATTTTTCAAGCATAGCATGCGTCTTGAGAATAGGTCAAGAAAACATCCAACGCATAGGAAGCGTAGTTTGTACCTCTAGCTTAGTACATAAAACCTGAACCCCTGAAGGTTCAAAGTTGAGAGGTAGGTGCTTTTCAAGTTGCATGCCAAATCACAATAATACCATTTACTCGGTTAATCAGCAGCTCCAAATGATTAAATTTTATTATCAAAATTAGAGTAAATGCTAAGAGTATTGAAGTAACTAAGGTTGCTTTTGAACATAGACTCCGCCCCGGGGGCTTGTAGAATTCGTCTTAAGGTTATTGCAACTTCTGCTGTTACATCTTCCGGGGAAATCAGGCGCATTCGAAACCTGGGATTGGACAAAAATCAAAAATTGAGAGATCTTTTCGATATCTTGCAATTGCGGCTGTCCAACGATTCTATCTGGAGCCACGGGTGGCAGAAGCCCCCAATGAGTTGGTACCGAACAGAATATTGGTTCAGTCCTTCGTTTGTATGCTTCTTGCGGGAAATACTTTCGCGTTTTCAAAAAGATTCGTTGCGGTAGCTTAGCATTTTCGTTGAAAAGATACTTTCTGGAATAAAATGTTGGTTGGGGCTGACTATCCAAAGTCGCGGGAACGGAGATTCTCAAAGTCCCACTCAAGGGATTTGAACCACTTGTGGGAGTGTTCGACCTGAGGGAGTATACTTATTATTTATTCGGTTGGAAAATTGCCTGCAAATATTTTACAGTACTTTTCGCTTATAGTCACATCCTTAAGTTGCAACCAAAAAGTGAATTATGTATTTTTTCTTTCTTTAGTCCCATTTTCATTCATACATGGTTTAGAAACTTAATTTGTTATCATATTAGCGTTACCACAAAATTGCATTTGTATATCTTCCAGAGCACCTTGTAAAATGCATCTAATCTAAATGCATCAAAAATCTAAATTATTTACATACAAAGATGATGTACTTGACAGAAGAAAAAAATGTGATACCCATATTGCCCTATTTAAAACGAAGGGTTAACACCTCATTAAATTTTTGTCAAAACGCGAACTAGCACGAATTTCAAAAAAAGCTGAGACACATATTTAATTAAATCGACTAAAGATTAAAATATGTTAATTTGGCACTTTTATTACAAATAACCCCGAACAAAAAATTCAAAACCCGTTTTTTTACAAAAAATCCTTAAAAAAAAGGACTTGGATGATTACAGTTGGACGCGCCTTAAAAAAACCTTTCTTACGATACCCAATTTGTTTATGTTGGTAAGGAAACAGATTCTCAAATTAACAAAACATGCAAAAATAGACCCTATTTCAAAATGGTCCAGCTCACGAGAGGTCAAAGCTGGAGGCAAAATATTTAAAGTCATCTTAAAAAAGTAAAAGGTTCAATTTTATGAGGGTACATCGAGCCCTTTTTTGGTGAGTCGCTCTAATATCGGTCTAATATCGTTTGTATATAAAACTCTTGTGGCACGGTGTTTGCAATTGTTCTGCTCTGAAACGGCTTTACTGAATTTTATGAAATTTTGTATATGTTTTTGTTAGGTATGGGAAAAGGTCGTAGATAATATTACATATCGCTAGAGGGCCTTAAATAGGGCAAAAGGGGTAAAAGCTGCCCCTTCTTATATCTTCTTAACTTTTCAACCGAATTTCTCGAAATTTGGCAAGAAAATAGTGTAACATCTGGAAGTGCGTGAAATAAAGCAAGATGGGTAAAAACTCCTCCTCCTCATAACTTCTTCATTAATCAACCGGTTTACCGGATCAGCTATTAATATATATAAAAGATCTGCATTTGTGTCGAATATTATTTAAATATCAACATCTCCATGAAATTAGTTCGTTTTGCAGCGATTTTGGAGAGAGAGTTTAAATGGGACATACATATGTATATGGGCATTTCCATCATGTCGAACGTGACCATCGTACACATTTAAAGTTAAAAAAAAGTCAAAATAAAACGTATATTTATTTTGGCAATAGATTCAAGTTATAGCTTTTAATTAGCCCTATAATTGGTGCTATTGTTCATTTTGATAAATTGTTTCGTTTTCAAGAAAATTGCAAAAAACAAGGCATTTGCACGTGACGAAAACAGAAGTGGTTTTTGTGGCCATTTTTTCGAATGCCGATTTCAGCGAAACCTGAGGCAATATTTGAATGCAAAAAATTGTAGAATGTTATGCACTCATATCTCTTAAATATGGCTGTCATTTTAAATAAAAATAATGTATACTTTTTTTTTTACTTAGCTTTAATCGCTGTCGCACGTGATCTGTCGCACATGACATTTTTTTCCAGCATGATATAAACATATGTTGATTAGACCGGGTCGACCTCCATATAAAAAAAAAGTTGTGCCAGTCACCCCCTAGAATGAAAGATATGTCAATGAAGTTTCTAAAACCGGAAACATTTTTTTTGTCATGCCCTAAAATACAGCTCTTTTGGTTTTTTATATTTAACGCTGCCATTTAAAGTCCGATCTCATCATATTGCGTATCGTTTTTCATGGCTTGATAGTGGTTTTGTCTTTAGTGACTTTTTAATCCGACCTCAAATTCTGGGCGCCACTTATGCCATCTCGGATCCTTCCCCCAAATGTCCAATTTTTTTTACGTGCCAAGAAAGTCCATCTAAAACTGCGTATGTATAGATTTTAATATGCCCACTTTTATTACACGCCTACAAATTAAGCCCCTTTTTTGTTTTTGACACACATACTACATTACATCAGGTAGAAGCCAATACAAGCAATAATATTTTCATCAGTCACGCCCTAAAGAACAAGGTATATTTATTAAGTTTGAAAAACTTTAAAAAATTGTTTTTGCCACGCCCTAAATTACAGCCCTTTTTGTTTTATATACATATATGTATAGCATCGTCATTTAAAGTCTAATCTCATTGTATTGTATATCATTGTTAGTGGCTAGAATATGGCTTTACTTTTAAATTTAGTGCTTTTTTTTGCTCATCTAGATTTAAATGATTGAAATCTATATAATAACATAAATAAATCATTTACATATATAAAAAATTATTTTCAAATTATTAATTTTCACACTTACGATGTCGCACGTGAACAACTTTATATAAGTACCAAGATCACAAATCTTGCTATTTTACAGAAATTTTTTTTCTATTTTAATATTATAAAAAATCTCTGTTTGGCCTGGTAATTTGATGAGTTTTCTACTTTTACTTTCGACGCATTAATAGAAAATGATGTTTTTCAAAGTCGCACATGACATCGAAATATGAGATAATATAAAGAAAAAAATTACAGTTATTTGCAATCGCATAGTTTCTTGTGCATTCTATTTTGACTCTTTGTACCTTCCAAAAGGTTTTAGAGGGAAAAAGTCAATGCATAATGTCTCTCTTAAAGAACTGTTATCATAGCAAAACGTACAATAGAAATATCCAAATAATAAAAGTTGCACTTGTTCCACTTTGCATTCATAAATCTTGAAATGGGTTATAAATAAATATAAAATTTTTTTACTTTTATTAAATTTGATTGTTTTCCTGTTGAAAGATGATAAAACAAAGTTTTTTCAAGAACTTATAATTTTTTTGTTGCGGTGGACCTTTCGGTGGAAATGCCCATATAGTATCTTCGACATAACAGTGCAAAATTTCATTTAAAACTTGTCGTCGCCAAATTTTAAAGCAATTTTCGGTAGTTGTATTTATATAAAAGCTATGGTCAAATATGGACCGATTTAAAAAAAAATTTACGATTAACGTCGCAAAAAGCTTAGAACGAACGTGTGGCTTAGAAATTAAGCTTTAGCAAGAATTGATTAAATCGGATAGGTTGTATGACCAAAATAATCACAAAGTTTCTTAAAGGAGTGACTCCAAGCATCTCCAAGCTGGCACTGCATAAGGACGAAATATTACATTGAAATATAATAATTTTGTTTAATCTAAAGTAGTCGGCTTAATGTGTACTTTGCTTTTGAGCTCTTAAAAAAATGCATAAATCTTAGAAGTGTTTGGTGTTCGCAACTACTTTCTACAATGTACTTAGTTGGTCTTATTTTTTTTAAATAAATTAAAGAGATAATTTAATTTTTTATGTGGCATGTTGTGGTGGCTTTGGTTCAATTTCTGATAACCTGCTGTAAAGGTATTTTTACATTTACGCCAAATACAGAAATGCAGAAAAAGCTAGAAAATTGGCTTTATTAGTCTTATAAGCGTTGAAATCATTTCATTTTTACTAACATTTTTGGTTCAATTATTGCCGTAGTTGTTGCAGTTGCTGTTATTGCTATTGATCAATTTTTGCCTGGTGGTGGTACCCAAGTGTCTAAGCAAGTCGCGTTCCCACACTTTTGATTATAACAACAACACAACATTAACAACAGCAACAATAACGAGAGATCAGTTAGTTTGTTGCTTAGATGGCTTGTAATGTTAAACCTCAAATTGTTGTACGAGTAAGTTGAGTTTGAATTTCAGTGTTCATTCATTCATTTATTTATTTATTCATGCACTCATTGATTGCAAAGTTGCAGACTTTTGTAGATTTTTAATTCAAGCATGCATGTGCATGTGCATACAATTATACCTGTATTCAATTCGATTTATGTTTTATGCTTTTTTTTATTTGTTTTTCGATTTTATTTATTTATTTAATAAAAATCTCAAATCCATTTGAAATCTGGCGATTATGCTTGACATTTTGCCAATAAATATAAATGTGCAAATAAGTAAGAAACTATAAAAAGCTGAACTGGACTAAATCGAACTGGAAAACAACGAACAAACCGGTGACCGGTAAAATAAAATATTTGTTTACAAAACGCAAATATTTTTTTTTGATTTTTCTCTTGGGACAATTTGGAAATTCTAAAACACCGGTACCAGACCATATGCGGCATGCGTATGAAGTTTATAAAAGGTCGTTTTGTAATCCAAAAAGAAAACAAACAAGACTGAAGACAGAAAAATATTAAAACTATTTATCAAGTGTTGTACAACATGCAGGTGTGATAAAATGTTTAAGCAATAATGTTGTAAATAAAGCGGTTTTGCACATAATTGCATTTTTAATAATTAAGTGTTTATTTATGTTAAATATCCAAAAAAAAAAAAAAAATTTCAAAATCTCAAGCTCTTACACTTTGGCTACATAGATTTCAGTTTCGTTTTCCTTTTAAAACATGACATTTGTTAAAACGGAATATTTGAAATACTCGTACTTAAGATTTCTGTAGATTAAGGTTTCTCCTGTCTTTTGGGTTGTTTACAAAACAATTTAGTTTTGATTTAATTTGTTGCGATTTTTCAGTTGTTGTATTTTGATTTTAATTGAATTTATTAAAATTGTTTGGTTTTTTTTTGTGATTAGGTTTTTTCTTATGAAATTTATTAAGTTTTTTGCTGGAGTGAATGAATAACTTATTATTTTCCAATCTTGATACAATACAGTGTAACGAAATATTTTAATTAAGATAAAATTTTAAGAGGATTAAAATTAAAAATAAATAAAAATTATTAAAATACAAAATATTGGCGTTATAGATTATTTTTACAATGTAATAAAAAAGAGTGAATATTTAATTTGTAATACAGGGTGGGCTATAAGTCACTGAACATTGTAGTTTCGCTATAAATTTTTTTTATTTTATAATTTTTTCTTTAATTATTATTATTAAGGCCCTAAATTTGTAAAATAACATTGAAAGCAAAAACAATGTCAAAAATTTGTCAAAATTTTGTTGGTGCTTTCTACAGAAAAACATATTGCGTTTTAAAATTATCAACGCCACAAGATATGCAGCGTTTAAAAATTCAATATACATCTCTATAGAAAACAACAAGAAAATTATGAAATATTTTCGATTTTGATCAAAGTTATTCTTATTCGACCTTTCGAATTTTAAATAAGTAAACAATTAGTCAAGCTCGAGGCCAGTGTATTTTTGTAAATAAAAATTCCTTTTTTATTTATTTCCAATATTTCGATCTTCTTTGAAGATCATCATCAGGGATTTCTTTTCAGTGAATTTTTTTATAAACACAAAAACTTAAAAATATGTTGTTTACACGTCGACATCAGTGCAAGTCTAGATGTGCAAGTCTAGATGTTTGGTTGATTTTTTGTCAACTCTAAAAAGTTTTTTTTTAGATTTGCTAAACCCAACGAAGTCAAACCTTTTATATGAAATGACCAGGGCTTGGATTTTCATGCACTTAAAAATCAAAAATATGCGCTTATAACATGCGTTATTAAATGAAAAATATGCATTTAAAATATGAAAAATATGCACTAAAAATATATATAAATGCATTGAAAAAAAATATGAAAAAATATCAAGTTTAGCTAAATTATATTTATTAATAACAAAAAAGAATAGTTCAGGTAACTACGTAAACATATATACATGTTAAGTATGTATATAAGAATATATACACAAAATTTAAGGATAAACTAAAGCCAAAACAAACTTCAATTGCTTGTTAATTTTTTTAAATAGGTACTTATTAAGATCTAATTTAAATTTCTATTTGTATAAACAAATAAAAGTTTCTTCAAAGTTCCAAAAACATAACTCTGTCTTTTCGGACGCAAAAAGTTTTTGTACATTGAAAATGTAAGCTCAACTTCATTGGAGAATATTTATTTGCAATTGGATTTGTGTTATTAATATCAAATAAGCGCACAATATTCTTTATTTCATGAAATCCTATATTTGTTTGCAATACAGATTCTAACTTATGTTTAATTTTGTCAGGTTCCCATTCTAGTGATTATTGGTTGGGGTGGAAGAGGTATCCCTGGTAGCTTTTCCTTAAATATTACAATGCAAGATGGAGCCTTTAAAAATACTTTTTTTACCATTCGATATTACCAAATCTATATCTTCAAATTGGGACCTTCAGCTATACGATGTACACCATGTGCTAAGCATGTTACGTGGATAATTTGGGGATAAAACACCATCCAAAAATTTGCGGCTTTACCATATAAGGGGCGGCATCCGTCAAAAACAACAAAATTTTATTTTTGTCGAACTGGTCTCCTAAAAAACTTATAGAGTCGGTTAAAGCCAATTCCAATTCGACAACGTTAAGTAAAATTTTTTTTTGCTAATATCTTCGTCTTTGTCTAGAACACCAACGATAACATTTAGCACATAACGTCCTTCGATATCTGTGGTTTCATCCAGAGATGTCCAAAGAAAATTGTTTTGTAAAAAATTTGTAATTTTACACAATTCACGGTCGTATATTTTATCTTCATAAAATTTTCTGAGACTTGAATCACTTGGAATTGCCACATTTGTATAGGTTTTAAACAAATTTCTCAAGTCAACATTGTTTAATTTATATAACGGAATGTCGGCTGAAATAAATGCTTCACATAAGGCCAAAGCAAAGTTGTAATTGCTATCGACTTTTGTCAACAATGTCTGCAAGTTTTTTTCTGCAACCCGATCATACAAGTCTTTTTGTTTTTGGGAATTTAGATGCTGCTCAACTAAAAATGTTCTTTCGTAATGTACACATTTATTGCAAATTTTACAAAAAAGAATATTTCCATCAGTTTTAAAAATGTCAGTCAAGATTTGCTGTTATAAAAGTGTTGTTAAAACAAATGCATTAACAACCGTGTTAAAACATGGGAAACCTTTAACATGATGAGTATATTCCTAATAGTATGTTTCCATTATAAGGAAATTAAGTTGATGTGAGGAAATCATGTCGAAGTGTTTCCATTATGTTTTAAGTGTTTTTGTGTTCGAATTTTCGAAATCAATTTGACGTTTGTGTTGTTTATTTTTATTTTTGTAAGACAAAAGAAACAAAAATTGGTTTAATAATAATTTGCAATAGGAAAATAAAAAAAAACCCTTAAAAAAATGGAAAATAGCATTGAGTTTTTATTAAATTATATTCAACACAACAACGGCTTAATAGCAAAAGTATGTAACTACTTTTCAAATGCTACAATTTTGTGTCAACGTCAACGCCAAATATGTCTGCAAAGAATCATTAGGAATCGTATAAAAAAGTATTTGTTAATTCTGGAGCCTCTCAGCATATCTATTTTAGTGGCCCATAGGTCGCACAAAACGGATTCCTCTCTATTTGAACATATTTTCTTTCTTTTTTGTTTCCTTTTTTCAATAGCCGATGTAATTTTTCAAAAATTTATATATTTTTTAGAAAACCTAAAAGTCAAATTGCTGACAATTTAAATTTATAATAAAAGATTAATTGCAATTTTAGCAATACTTTGTAAATACAAAAAATTTTCTTTTTTAATTTTCTTCTTTCCACTTAACAAAAAACAAATCTTTTTTACATGAATCTTTTTTCAATTTGTCAACAAATAAAATCCGCCATTATTATTCTTACTGAAATGTCACTTTTTCGGATTTGAAACTCACCAATAATGGATTCCCCAGAGTTGCATTTGTAATAATAGCAGCCGCACAGTGTTGCACAGACAAATTTCGACATAATTTGGAGCAAATCAAGTCATTTGAGATAATTTGCTCAATATGAAAAATGTATAGGAAATCATGTCGCAAATTACTTAATTTGGGCAAATCAAATTTTTTGGCCTAAATCATGTTAATGGAAACGTAGTATAACACTAACATCATATTATTGTTATTGTTAAGCATTTCATGTCTGTTGTAGACTGGGTGTTATAGAAATAGACTGAGTTCATACGGCTCATGTCTTATTGACAAGATTCTTCCTATTTCTTCTTTGAACATGAATTGGCGTTCAAATGATTCATGTCATGTTGACGACATGTGCTTTTTTGATATTGAAAACAATAACAAAATTAAACAACGAATGAAAAAGCAAAACGTAAAGACAGTACATGCATCTGTGTACTCGATTCTTTTCCCCTCGTCCCTCTCGCCAATAAAGTAGCAATCTTGTCAATAAGACATGAGCCGTATGAACACAGACATAGTGTTGCAAAATAATCAGGGTTGCCAAATAATGATTTTATTTATGTAAAGTATCAAATATTAATTATTTAATTTTAATTTCTTTTAAAAATATGAAAAAGACATCACAAAAATAAAAAAAATGGAAAATATATGCACTTTAAAGGAAAATATGCAAAAATATGCATTTATAACAAAATATGCAGAAATATGCAAAAACAAATCGATGCTATTTTGCTGCAAATCCTTTAAACTGGAAAAATAACTGGTCGAATTTGATTTTAGATAACTGACTGCAAATATGCATTTGCATGAAAATCCAAGCCCTGGAAATGACATTATCATTTAATATTTGAAATTATGGAAAATTTTTAATCCAAATTTTTAATATTTTTAATTAGGCTTAAGTTCATGAAATTTAATTTTTATTAAATTATTTTTGTGAAGAAAGGAATTTTACAACATGAAAATTAATTAAAATTGTTATTGATAATCTTTCATTCTTGACGTGGCTCGGGCTCGAACCCTGGCCGGCAGGTTAAAAAATCTCAAAAATATTTAATTATTAAATTTGTGTTTTATCCAAATTATAATATTTTGAATTAGGCTAAAGTTCATTAAACTTAATTTTCATTAAATTTCATTAAAGTTGTAATTCTTGACAAAAAGTGTTAAAACCCGAAGTAAGGACCCTGCAGGCAATTCAGTTAACTTTCAATTAATTTAAAGCTAACTATTTCTCAAGTAGTGGTGGTTGACAATTGGATTACTTTTATATGTAATTAACTAACTTTTTTAACATTGCGATGTCCTAGGAAGTAGTCAATTGTCCGACTCTGCATTACTTTCAGTTAACTTAAAAGTTAACTTTTTGTAGCTACCCAGCAAAAACTTTATAAAAATATATAGTTACACAAAGTCAATAAAGTAAATTTTTTTTAATTTTTTTTTTATTTTTTTTAATTATTTTTTTTTTATTTTTTCTTATTTTATTTTACTTTATTTTATTTTTTATTTTTTTTTCTGTCTCTGTTGGGATTCGATCCTGCAACCTTGGTGCTGATAGACTAGCTCGCTACCAGCTAGTCTACCGGGGCAGTGTAGTTTTTGTATTAAAAAACTATGTTTTTTGACTATAATGACTATAATGACATTTTGTTTGCCAATCGACATGGCTCTCTCTACTTAAAATATACAGTGTTTGTATACACTTTGGTTAATGTAAATTTTCCATTGCTTAGTTGTTGGCTTTAAGTTAGTCTATACAAGCTAACTTAAAGTTGGCTTTTTTTGTAGTTAGCTACTCATTTGCCGGCAGGGGATGAACACGTAAATCAATTAAAATAGATAATCATTCAAAAAACTAATGGTGTTTTCTTTTCTACAAAAAATTTCACATTTTAATTAGTATTGTGGTTATTTTGTTGAACTATTTATGGTTTTTAATCCAAATTTTTAATATTTTTAATTAGGCTTAAGTTCATGAAGTTTAATTTTTATTAAATTATTTTTATGAAGAAAGGAATTTTATAACATGAAAATTAATTAAAATTGTTATTGATAATCTTTCATTCTTGACGTGGCTCGGGCTCGAACCCTGGCCGGCAGGTTACCATGACTTGTTTCGATCGCAACCACTCGATCTCCTCAGATGGATTTGCCGTCTTACACTCGCAGCCATCGACGACTGCTAACGTCAATAGTCAAACATCAATCCTTAAACCAAATTGTATTTAAACATTTGGTAGATCGAAATTTGCTTTCCTGAATGATTATCCATTTTAATTGATTTTGCATGTTTTTTCCTTACTTCTGTTTTTTCGTACTTTTGTCAAGAATTCTTCTTGAAGTCCAAGTACATTTTTTTGTTTTTTCATTTTGTCTTTCTCTTTTCTGTTGACCTTTTTCAGCACAACTTGAAGGACAAATGTACACATAGAGCTCGTGCCTTAGCTTTAACAATAATTAGTATTGTGGTTATTTTGTTGAACTATTTATGGTTTTTAATCCAAATTTTTAATATTTTTAATTAGGCTAAAGTTCATGAAATTTAATTTTCATTTAATTATTTTTATGAAGAAAGGAATTTGACAACATGAAAATTTATTAAAATTGTTATTGATAATCTTTCATTCTTGACGTGGCTCGGTCTCGAACCCTGGCCGGCAGGTTACCATGACATGTTTCGATCGCAACCACTCGATCTCCTCAGATGGATTTGCCGTCTTACACTCGCAGCCATCGACGACTGCTGGCGTCAATACTCAAACATCAATCCTTAAACCAAATTGTATTTAAACATTTGGTAGAGCCACGTCAAGAATGAAAGATTATCAAATAAAATAATTTAATGAAAATTAAATTTCATGAACTTAAGCCTAATTAAAAATATTAAAAATTTGTATTTCACATTTTATTTAAAAAAAAAAAAAAAAATCCAATTTGGTGTTCGTTTCTTAAAAATGCTTTGCTCTCTAAAAGGGCAGCGTGTTTTATTCTAAAAAAATTAACCCTTAAATGTCATAAGGCATTGCACTTCACGCCCCGTATAAATCGAAAGTGTTGATAATGCCCTGTAAAAAGATGGCTTTTTTATATAGGGTTACCAGACGAAGTTAGGAGAAATCGCCTTTAATCAGGACATGTAAAAATTTTAAGTTTTAATAGTTATTTTTTTTATTATTTTATAGTGAAAAAAAGAAAGCATTACATTGTTAATGGTAGGCTATCAGTGATATAAAATTTAAATGGATTCGGTGTAATAAAATTGTTTTTGAAAAAAGCGTCAAATCAAGAAATCGTAAAAACTTGATGTTAATAAATCGGCAAAGGTATTTTCTTTTTTACATATTTTATGAAAAACAAACTAAGAAAAAGGAATTTCGTCATTCATTTTGCTCATTTATTTATTTGATTAACATCAATCTATTAACAAATTTTGGTTTATTTATATTTTTTTTATATATTGAAGAACAAACTTTTTGTCAGCTGTTCAAAACAGGGCGATCCATTTTTGTGTTTTGTTCTGTCAAATAAAAGATTGCATTACATGTTCGGCAAGACATTTTATTCATGCATGCACCTTTTAAAATGTGGTGTTTTTTTGTAGAAAAGAAAACACCATAATTTAGATTTTCCAGGGTTAAAATACCATTTGATTGAGATACCAACGATTCATGTTTGACTATTGACTGCCAAACGTCGTCGATGGCGGTGAGTGTTAAACGGCAAACCACTCCGAAAAGTTTGTGTGGTTATAATCGAAACATGTTAAGGCAACCTGTCCGTGAAAACCTGGGTCAATTCTCAGGTCAGTCAAGAATGAAAAATTATCAATAAATTTTAAATTAATTTCATGTTGTATTTGATTACAAAAATTAAAATTTGGATTAAAAACCATGAACAGTTCAAAAATAAACAAAAACTAATTGTTAATGAATTTGTTTTAATTTGACAACGTACACAGCTAAGTCGTATTCTCCTACGTTTATACGGTGCTATTGTGACCCTACGGCAGCATTGTCATTTGTCAAGTTTTCCTTTGTTTTGCAAGATTTTTGAGACGCGAAAAACTTTTAAATTTATATAAAGTTTTTTCAAGATTTTATCTTAAAGATCCAAAATATATTTTGTTAGATGCTGAAGTAACTTCAGCACTAGAATTTAACAAAAATAACAGCGATTTCTTAAAAAAAAAAAATGATATTTTAATCAAAAAAATTATTTCATCGAAGTATCGATAGACTTGAAAATAACTTCGGGCATGTGGCACACTGTCACATTTAAGCCGCACGCACGGTGTATTTTCCTAGATGGTATGGAGTCTGTAGAATCAGTGGTGGATTAGTCATACTCCATTTGGTGCAATTTTGTTTATCCTCCGTTCGGCGGATGGCTTGCTTAGCTGGACGATCATGTACGCCATAAAAACCTCAAAGTCGTCTATAAAATGCGCAGATCAATGACTTAATGAATCTATTTATGAGGATTTGCTAGAGTATTTTGATCATAAATATAATATAAAAAGTGAGCGCAGTTATGACAGTTACAAGAATTACACTGCGGAACCGTCATTTTGCGGCCTGGAGGCTTATTCTAAATTGCGATGCGAAAATACATAAATGCGAACAATTGCTATTCTATATTGCGATATTCGCAAAGTTTTTTTTAATCGCATTTCAAATTTCAAATGGCGAAAACCAATGTCAAACACATGTCAAATTCGCAAAATTTATTCGACAACAAAATAGCATTCGCAAAGTACAAACATGTTAGTGAAAGATAATATTTTATTTATTTATTTATCATATGTTTATTATTTAATTCAGGGAAGCAAGCAATAATACCACCAAACCGCGTTTATTTGAAATTATGATATAATTTATGAATAAGCAAAGCCAATTGGCAAGAGGCCTTTTAAAAACACCAAATGCACGTCAGTCGTCAAATGCTTTGTGGTAAACGTTAACTGAAGAACTAAATATCAATGGACCACCTATTAGAGAAGCTGCAGGATGGAAAAAAGTATAAAATATATAAACCAGTTCAAAAATATTTATTTCAACTTTAATTTTAATAGGTTTGGGCCGATTTTAAAGTACACACCAAACAGAAGCTTAGACGAAATAAAACCGACATTGGCGGCACTGGCGGTGGCCCATCAAGATATGATCCACTGTCTCCCTTAGAGGAGCAGTTTGTGAAATTGTTAAACAAGACGGATTCCGTAAATGGATTAAAGGGCGCACTTTTCTTCGGAGCAACAACTGCTTCCAACCCCATGCCCTTCTTCGTCGTCGAACCACAGTGCCACAGAATCCATTATTATTATAATTTTTTTTCTTACAGAATGTCCTAAATAAATTTTATAAACAATTTTCACAGCCAAACACAAACAATTTATTTATTTTTTATTTGACGTTTGTTGACACTGACGGTTATTTGAGCAGCGTTGCCACGATTCGAAATAAATTGCGAATGCGATTGCGAAAGTCTAACAGAATACCAATTTTCTTTTGCATCGCATTTCATTTGCGCATCGCATTGATTTTCGCATCGCATTGATTTTCGCATCGCAATTCATAATAAGCCTGCTGGAATTTGATGCAAATTTTTACTAATTTCAGGTCGCCGATGTCAAATCAAATCTCCATTTTTCTCTATCAGGTCGACTCTTTGAGATATACTGTTATGTCCAAAATTAAGGCACTTTCACTACATGTATTGAAATAATTTGAATTCAAAATTCGGTTGCAATATTATCTATAAGCCGTGCTTACATTGGTTTTTAATTTGACCAGTAGTTTCAGAGATATCGTTTAAGTCGTTTAAAACAAAAAAACTTTTTTTGTTCTTTAAAAATTAATAAAAAAATAAAAATGCAACAAAAATCACAGTTTTGGTCTAAAAACTCTTAGTTAAACATATTTCGAATGAAATGAGCTTTATTTCAATGCAATCGCTGCACAACTTTTGATTTTGTTCACAATTTACTAAGAAAACTGAATTGATAAAAATCCAATTTCCATAAAAAACGATTTTTTAATGTGTAGTTTGGAACAAAATTGAAATTGAATTGAATTATCAATTCAGTAAATTGTGAACAAAATCAAAAATCAGAACCTTACTCGACTTCTTTAGGATTTCCCTTTTTTAGATAGAAACCACAAAGTACCTGACCCTATAAATTCCAGTAAACTACTGATTCCCTTGGACTTAGTATCGAATATATTTACAGCGTAATGTTGTAAAAATATTACTTTTAAGCCAAAGAAGAGCTTGAGATACGAGGTGGAAAACTAAAATATAAGGGGGAGCCCTTATATTTTAGTTTTCTATAGAATATTTTATTAATCTATTTAGTATAAAGTTGTTATTATTATTTATTAAAATCGTTTGGTTTTTGCTAATTCATTGAAGTTCATCTCCCTTCAACACAATGGTGTCCAATAACTTAAACAAAAATTTTTTTACCACCAAGCTCTTTTCCAAAATGTTTACAATTTCGTAACACTGTAGCGTCATAATCAACAAAGTTGTACTCTATTTATTCAAGGTTACCGAACATTATCTTGATCTGTTTGGTTGTGATTTCAATTGAATAAAAATTAAACATTCGATTGCCGTGTGGCTTTGGCTGCCGCTCTGACTGTGACTCTTTAAACCTTAAACAGTGTTACTAGCAGTCCTTTATGGCAACAAACGGTGGCAGAGAGTTGGCAATGTTTTCGTAACTGTTTGTTAACTGTAAGACCTGAAAACAAAAAAATATTTTTACAACAACTGCAACGAAATAAATCTACAATAAAAGCATTTTTGTACTTGTATACTTCTTCTTTAGCTTTCTACGAAAATTTACAATTGTCTTTTTATAAGATCAATGCCTTGTCTGGACTAACGTCAAACCAAAAAAAAACTTTCCATTTCTAAAAAGACAACGACATCGTGGCTTGCAGCAAATGAAAATACGAAAATCGAAATCAAACAGCAACAACAATAACAGAAAAAAAATTCCATTTTACAAAGGCAGGATAAAAAAAGCGACAGTCAAAAATCCCAACCTAAACTAGTGAGCGAGCAAGTGAGTGAGTGGAATCGAAAATTAAAGCACCACAAAATGTAATTCACTAACCAGCTAAGTTTTATTAACCAAAAAACGAAAGGAATGTAATCATGGCTGGTCGTCGTCTTTGCACAGTGGGGATTTCCAAAAAAAATTTTGGAATCAAATTTGCAGTTTTTTAAAGGGTTAATCGATTTTATTAAAATCTCTTATATCATAAGATGCTTTTTGATCTTTACTGCATTTTAATTTTAAGTTTTGGGAATTGGTAACGTAAAATAAAAAATTTCCTATCGGGCATGTTCTGACAATCGCAAAAAGCTTACCATTGGCATTTCTGACTTAAAATCGAAAATTAGATGTTCTGTAAATCGAAATGGCAAGAAGTTTAACGACTTAAAATTACAAAAGGGAACTAGAATATTTGTAAAACACTATAGCAGATCGCAATCTAAACGCACGTGTTAAGGAACAGCATAAAATAAATTTGGCATTTTGCGATTTCAAATCGTGCGATTGTCAGGAAATGGCCGTATGTCTTTTAAAAAGATCGTTGTTTATACCCTTAACCGAAGGTGTATGTTGAAATGCATTTTCCGAAGACCCCAGAAATGATAGGGACTAGGCTGTAATATATTTATGTCACATATACTCCTTTAAAGTTTGCTATTGAAATTAAGCCAGATCGGTCCATACATGGCCATTAATCCCGAGTTGTTGTTTTTTTTTCAATCTCTGTATGTACCACAGAGTATACAGAGATGAAAAAAGTGACGTAAGAAAAATGCCCAAATCATTTGCGAAGAAAGAGAAGGAAGTGAAGTCGCAATGTGTTAAAAAAGGCCGCTACATTTAACAAAAATTTCGTAATCAAAACAAAAAACCAAAAAGGGCAGCTTTCGAAGAAAAATACAGACAGACGCCTCTGTGTTCTCTGTGGCATATATGGAGAAGTTGGAAAGAATACCAACGAAACGTCGGATTTTATTGATAATGAAATAAATAATCTTTTATTTTCATTAAATTAATGACCTTGAAAGCCTGTGTATAGAAAATTATAAAAACTATTTAGAGTAATCAAAAAAGGTCGATAAATACTTATAATTGGCAAAAGCCAAAGTTTCCAAATTTGGTATAAGCATCTAGGTTATCAATACACAATCTTTCTAAAAATGGGCGGGATTGAAGAAGTGGCCGTTTTATTTTCCAAAGACATTAAAAATGTCCCTTTAAGTGAAGAACGTGAACAGCCAAAGCCTCCAAATTAGGAACAAACATCTCGGCTATTAGTACACAACATCTTACAAAATGTGGAGGGGATTGCAGAAGTGGGCGTGACACAAAATAGTTTTTCTTTTGCATATCTATGGAACGGTATGAGAAAAATTGTCCAAATTTGGTACACATATCTGTGTTACAAATTCACAACTTCTCTAAAAAAAAAAATGAGCGGGATTGACGTTGGCGTGCCACCTACCGTACAAAGACATAATAGATGTTTGTGTATCTGGCGTACAGCAAGAATCAAATTTTAAAAAATCTGATTATCAATATGCAACATCTGGCAAAATATGGGCGGTATTAAAGATGTGGGCGTGGCGTATCCCGTATTAAGACATTACAGATTTCTGTATATCTGCAGAAAGGCAAGAGCCAAATTTTATAAACTACCCTGTAGGAAGTCAAACACATTTTTAAGTAACTTCAAACTGGTTTTTTTATAACCACATCTAGTTGATTAAGTGACTTTTTTCCTTGTCGACGACTCATTATTTTAACATAGGCATGTCGTAGGCTGTAGTCAATTGGTTATCTCTGCATTACTTTTAAATTGACTAATTACTACTTATTTTTAAACCAATTTGTAGTTACTTAATAGTTTAGTCGGTTTATAATAAGTTATTTAAATTTAAAAAAATTTTTTTTCAAAAAAATAAATGTAAATATAAAATGTAACATACATACATATGAACATCTATATACATATATATGTATACATATCTATATATTTATATAGAAATAATTATTTAAGCAAAATTTGCATCAAATTGCTTCAAATGATAATGTGATAATAGTGCTTCAATTTTTAATTATTTTAAATTATTTGAATATGTTTGTATACATTTTTTTTTTTCATTTGACTTCATGGCATGCTTGTTTTAGTTATTTTGCTTTTATTTGTGTCTTACGTGTGCCTCAGTGCAATATTTTTGGTTGATATCTGCATGAGATTTAAAACAATTTGTAGTCATTTGAAAAATAGTTAATTTATAGTTAGTGTTTTTTGCAACTGACTATTGGCCCTATTACGGTTTACAACTCAACTCAGTTGAGTTGCAATTTCTTAATTTTTGTATAATGGTTTACAACTTTGCTATATTGCGGTGAACAATAACATATCAAAAATTGCAACTGATCACAACTAGTTGTCTTAATTACAACTCAACTGAGTTGAGTTGTAAACCGTAATTGGGCCCTATTTTATTTATTACAGGGTAGATACAAGCATCTTGGTTCTGAGTACACAATATCCAACAAAATGTGGGGAAGATTAAAGAAGTGGGCGTGGCACCTAAAGAACGACATTTTAATAACTTTCTGTTTTTTTTGCATCGTGTTGAAAGGTATATAAGATATGCCACTTTACTTGTTTTTAATAAATTGTAAAACTTGAGACCACAAATTTTAAAAATTTTTTGAAAACGCACAAAATTGATATTCTTAATTAGTCTGACGCAAAATTCTTGTTACGAAATAATTTTGAAATATTAAAAACGGGCTAAAAAACGTTAATTTCAGTTTTGCGATCAACAAAAAAAATGCGGCATCTAAAAAAAATGTAACATGTACAAAATATGCTTCGAAAAGGTGAAATATGCGCTATAAACTTAACAATTACAGCAAAAATGCAAGAAATGCTGCAAAGGGTAAAATATGCAAAAAATATGGCCTAACGAATCGATACCAAAATTCATAGAAAACTCTTCAACGGATAAATAAATTGTTTTTGCCTTCATTTACAGAAAAATTTTTTTCACCAATTAAAGCATAAATCAAAAATTAAATCAGTTTTACTTTAAAAATTTAATCAAGTGAATTAAACGTTTAGTTGAACTATTAATTTAAACCAGTAAACAAATTCACTTGATTAAACGTTTGATTCACTTGAATAAACGTTTAATTCACTGGATTAAATTTTTAATTAAAACTGATTTTATTTTTAATTAATGCTTTAATTGGTGAACAAATTTTTTTCTGTGTTGGTCGAACAAGGAAAAACCTTTTACAGTTTCCTGGTAAAAACTTTTAAATCACATAAAAATAAAGGAAGAAGCATTGTTTGGAATTGTGCATATTTCTGAAGTGCTTTAATATAAGACTTGTTAGTCTGAACATTAATACATGCATATGTATATTTTCTGTATGTATATTCCAAAATGTAAATTCTAAAACCTCTGTTATTGTCATTTAAACTTTTTTTTTTTAAATCAGACAGTCTTGTTATAAATCAACCGATTGATTTTACCTTTTATTCCCATTGTGCGTCGTCATCGCTGTTGTCGTTCGGTGGTTTATTGTCTTTATGTAGTGGCACAGTATTAGACTTAAACTACACTGCTCCTACTCATTCATGATGCATGATCGCATAGATCATTTGCATGATTTTGCCTGTGTTCCAGCTATGGCCTGGAATATTTTATAAAAGACAAGGTTTTAAATTGGCGAGCTGTTAATCAAAGCCAACTAAAGGTCTCTGGATAAGAGCTTCAAAAAGTACAAGCAGATTAAAAGAACTTAGTAAATAATAAAAACCACAAACTTTTGCAACTCCCTGTGTCGCTGGCACTTACATACATATGATCCGAAAAGGAGTATTCACATTATAAATGCTTTTTGCACTATTAATTAAAATAAAATCAAAAGTTGGGAAAAAATGGTTTTAAATAAAGTTTTTACTTCTTTCGGTTTTTGTATGTACTGTTATCTGACGACTTGATATACATAAATGCACAGATTTGTCTCGTTTTATTCACAGACATGTGATTTTTTCCGTTTTCCGTGGCTTTTGCTGTTGTTGCTCTTAAAAAACCCAAAAGGCAATGAAAGTGGTATTGACAACAATTCATTTTTTCTCTCCTGCCTTTTTTGTAAATGTCTGTATTTGGTTGGGGGTGTCAGTCACCCATGTCAGTTAAAAAATATACTTTGATAAGATGCTGATTTCAGATCAACTAGGATGATTGAATGAGCGCATACCAGCCAAAGCAAAGCGAGCCAAATAAAGAAAGAAAAACCGATAAGAAAAATAAAATGTAATAAAAGTTAAAGTGATGTTAATAGATGATGCCATTATGGCAGGTGATGGTGTTTAATCTTTCTAACAATGTTGTTTTAACTGCTCGTATCGTCATCATTTTTCTTTTTCAATCAATTTGCAATTATTATTTTCCTGTGTCTGGTTTTGTGGTAAAAATATTGAGCTTTTTAATTAAGCATAGTGGCATTGCTAATTCGTTGAATTGTTTGTAACAAAGTTTTACCAGCTAATGACTTACAGGCATTCAGTGTTTATAAATTGTTAAAAATAAGGAAAGGAATGAAGTTGATAAGGCTGTACAGTGGGGGAAGTTTTTGAATCAAATTTTGCTTTTCCGTTATAAATCTGAATTTTTTTCGAGGTTAATAATTTTCATAAGATTATGTTTGTTATGCTTAATTCCCAATTTTCATTGTTGATAAATACACTGAAATTTATTGTTGAAGGGTAAGCTAGTTCCTACGCGCATTGCACTGGTTGCTCAGGCCAGATCATCAGGAAACTTTTACCGAAAAACTTTAGAAAAGCTAAAGATATTCGATTTGCAAATAAAACTGTAGAGTGAATGAAAATTACAAACACTAAAAAATTTTTATTTGCAAAGATATCAAAGATTAAACAAAATACTAACAATAAACGGTGAGTTGATCTTTTCTTACATTTCCCACTACAATTGGTTGGAATCCTCCCAACATTAATTGTAGTTGTAAGCGGGTTAAGAAGAACAAAATTAAGAAAACCAAAAAGGGTTTCCTGATGATCGGGCTTAAGCAACCAGTGAAATGCGCATAGGAAGTAGCTTGTCCTCCAAAAATATATGTATTTCAGTATAAAGGCCCCGTTAGCCGACCGTAAATGAAGAAATGTAAATGTAATGTAAACAGCTGATCATTTCTGTTATATGAAAGGCAATGCAAATGCTTAGCTGACTGTAATGTCATTTAATCGTAACGTGCCAACCTGTAGAAAATAGAATTTCATTACGAGGTTAAGTGACAGTTGTAGATAGTGATGGGCTACTTGTATTTAAAATAAAATGCGGGTAAAATCACTCTTTTTCATTGGTACTTTTTTCAGTAATAATATCTGTGGACTTTTGATAAAATAAGTTACAATCCATACATATTTTCATTTATACAAATATATGTTTAGATGTATAAAATAAGCAAACAACATAAAGTCTGGTTTTAAATGGTATCAAAACCTTGTTTTGTGTACGTGTGCACATTTTGAAATAATGTAAGAACATGTGAAAGAATATGCTATAATACATTTTGGTTTATTGTAAATCTGTAATATTAATATTAAATACATATTAAACTATTTATTTATTTATACATACAAGAAGTATAGTTTTAATACTATTTAAATCACTTGGTACTTTTTCTGCAAAGCGGTCCCCATTTCCACATTTTCAATTCTCATCACTGTGTGTGTTGTTTTATGTTTACTAATGCTTTTTTTGTTTAGGTTATTGATAAACATCTGACACGTTCTTACATGTTGTATAAGTGCACAAACGAGCTTACAGTATGTTACGATACGTTACATTGTATTTAATTACATTTACGGTTGGCTAAAGCCGCCTTAAGTATTTATCAACAATGAAAATTGGGAATTAAGCACGAAAAACAAAATCTTATTTATTAAGAATCATATATTCCCAAAAATTACTTTGATACAAAATTTGCAAGTGCTTGTGCGCAAAAAACTGAACTGGCTAATTGCTTTATTATGATTTCTTTGCGAGAACAACAAAGCAATTTGTTTTTTTTTTTAATTTTGTTTGATGTAATTAAAATAGAGTTCAAAGAATCATAGTTGATTATCTTAAAAAGAGACGTAAATTTTAGTGCTTTTTGTGAAAACTTACTAACATTTTTGTAGAGTGGCAACCATACTCAATTGGACGATTATGAATTGACAACTCTTTAAAAATTGTGAAGTTGTAATTGCCCAATCTTATTTTTTTACACTTGGTTAAAGGTTGTTGAAATTCAGTGTTGACAATTTAGCTATTTAGTGGCTAGATTTAGCCATTTTTCACCTTGTTTCGCCATTTTCCAATTTGTTAAGCCTTAAACATTTTTTTTTACCGTTTTTCTTTTAAAATAATAATTTTAATGTTCTTATAAAAATTATAAAATTGCTAAAAGTAAAAAATAAACATTTTTAGCAACTAAAACGCATTTGATTTTAACAATTTTTGCAAATGTTGAAAATCGTTATAAAAGATGATGAAACATCCTTCAAAATAAATGAACAGTATTAAATTTAAAAAATGGATCAACGCAAACAACTCTGTTGCTTTCTGGTCGGAAGTGTTTAAATATAGAGACGCAGGCGTGTCAACAAAAAACTTTTAGAAATTTCAGAATTTCATATGAAGTTGCTCTCACTTCCATGGTCTTACGCTGAAGTAGAGAGGGTATTTTGCCAAGTAAACATTGTTCAAAGTTATACAAGAAGTAGGTTACATTTAGCAATAAAATTACGTAACAATAAAATATTTGTTATCTTTTTAATATTTTATTGTAGATTTGTACTTAAAATGTTGGGAAAATGTTGTCATGATTATAATTTTCCTTCAAAATATTTAAATCTGATAGGCATAAGTGATACCTATGAGATGAACAAGAACGACAACGAATTTATCGATGATTTAATTTTTTTAATGCTAAAATGTTTTATTTACGTTTATTCTTATGTAACAAATTGATCTTAAAAACAATTTTTGTTTTGTATTGAATTCGAATGTGTTTTTATTTAAAAATGTTTTTAGCCAATTTTTAGCCATTTTTACCCATTTTTTCGTTAATTTAGCCATCATTGGTCACCAAGTCTTGGCAACACTGTTGAAATTTTCCTTGTTTTTGTTGTAACAAAAAGTTGAATTTTTCCTTCTTTGTATTTTTTTCCAATCAAAAAAAATCTGAACTGAATACTTTTAATAATTAAAAATTATGTATTCCAAAAATTACTTTGATAATTTTCTTAAAAACCAATTTTAACGGATTCGGAATTAATTTGAAAGATTTTGTTGTTCGTGCTTAATTTCCAATTTTTATTCTTGATAAAAACACTAAAATTTTCTAAATTATTTTTATTCTAGTTTTTTTTGTTTAATTTTTTACACAATTATTTTTCCCATTCTACATTACCAAGTTAACCTTCACATAGAACTTTGGAACTCCGCCACATAATTTACAGCTGAAGGTCATAATCATGTTGTGGAATCTCAATCCTCCAAAATTGTGGAACGGTACGCGGCTGTCCTACGAATTCCCATTATTCCAACTGACCTTCCATTCTAATTCAAGCGGATTCAGTTCCCCGTTCGATTGGCATTTGCAATGACAATCAATAAATCGCAAAGCCAATCACTAGAAGTCTGTGGGATTAAACTCGAATTTCCCTGTTTTTCGCACGGTCAGCTGTACGTTGCATGTTCGCTTGTTGGGAAACCGTCTTCGTTATTTGTTTTTGCGCCGAAAAACAATTCGAAAAACATTGTTCATCAAATCGCTCTCTACTGATTCCATTCAAATAAATCACATTGAAAATTGAAATATTTGTCTGAAGGCTTAAAATTGGGACGAGGTGAAGTTCATCGGGTCCGCTAGTATAAATATATATTCGGTGAAGTTTAAACTTAATTTTTAGACGGGATTAAATCGTCAAAACCTAAGTGACTCTACATTAAAAATCGTCAATCGTCATTTTGGTAAATTCATCGAAAAAATCGTCAAAATGACGTAAACTCATGCCATCTAACATCCCTGGGCAAGAGCCAAAATCTTCAAATTACGTAAACACACATCTTAATTATCAATACAAAATATCCCACAAAATATAGGCGAGGTTGGAAAAGTGGCCGTGGTACAAAAAAAAAATTTATTTATACATACATCATATAAATAATGGTATTTAATTATTTTCGTTTTTGTTCTTTTCGCATCATGGTGAAGGGTATAAGATTCAGCATAGGCGATATAGCATTCTTACGTTCCTTGGGCAGCCATCTATTGTTCTCTGCTGTGTTATTGTTGTTATCCGTATCTTAAAATTTGTACAGCAGTTGTTATTATTTCTATAATTGACTTTTACTTAATTGATCACTCGTCAGCAGACACGGATCCCTCTGCAAATAAATCTCTCCCCTTACGACGTTGGTGGTAAACCAGTAAATGAATTATTACCATTTATTACATTTTAACTTTTGTTTTTTTTTTAGAGTTTTACCAAAAATTGCTTGTATGAGTTTTTTTCTTGCTGTTTATGCCAAATGGCTGTTTCTAACTATCATCTCACTAAACCACCTCTCGAATCCAAAAACAAATTACAAATGTCAGTAGTTAGTACCACTACAAGGTATGGAGCATAGAAAACGACAAGAACAGAAAGAGAAAAAACAAAACTAATCTGTCAAAAAAACCCCAAACTCTATGATCGGGTTAGTAAGAAAACATAAATCAAAGAAACAAGATTGCGCATTGCACAGGTCCGTTATTTTTGTGTGTGACGAAGAAATAGAATTTTTCTATGTCTTACATTTTTTACAACAAACACTCAATTACATTCTATAATGACGTAGATGCGCAGTAGAATTTTTTTTGTACGGCTGAGAGCGCAATCTTGTTTTTTTTTTGATTCATGGTAAGAAAAGTGCTTATTTTGTTGTTGTTACTTTACACGTTCAAAATTTAGAGAAATATCTTTTCATTTTATATCTCTCTCTTTCTATTCTAGTCATCTTCTATGGTACGGGGTTGTTGAGGCAGTGCGTCTTTTTTATATGTCGTTGTTGTTTTGCAAAAAAAAAGTGAAGGTAAAGAAGGTGTATGCTGCACTGCACTGCTCTTGTACACTCTCCAATATTCATTAGTTTAATAAGACTCTGGCCAAAAACATTCAACATAAATAATAATTTTCTAAATCGTCTAGTGTCATGGTCTGACTTAACAGTTTAACTCTTTATATTTTTTTCTTATTTTTAGTTTTGGGAAAGAATTTATAAAAATAAATAGTAAAAATAACATCGGAGTAAAAATATTTTCAAAATTAATGCCGGCAGCAATTTTTTTTCGCGGACACTGCTTTGGCACTCCAGCAGACATTAACAATCTTAAATGAATGGTTATTACATCTGATATGTAATTGAATAAATAATTATTGACATAATAAATATGAATAAATTGTAATTTATTATTAAGTTTATTTAAGATTCAAATGTTGTAATAATCATAAATATTTTTATAATTGGGATAAAAAGTAAATTTAAAGGCGGTTAATGCAAATAAATACCCCATTAACGGTCAAAAAATTTAAAAGATCTAAGTTTTTAAAGTAAACTTCCTTTTAAATTTACTTTAAATAGGGGGTGACTTTCCACCGACTCCTACCGACGCAATTTCAATTCTATTAATCCAGATTGAAACCTAATTAATTTCAGTTTATCAATAGCGTATGAATTGGGAATTAAGCACATTTAAACGAAACCTTGTTAATGAACATTTGACTCCCAAGATGAAAGTAAACACATTACATTTACACTCAGGAGAGGAACCTTTCACACTTATAAATGCTACAAAAACCCAGTGGGATTTTATTACACACATTTTGATAGACGGCTGACTTGGCGTCGATATATAAAAACCTAGAGACTAATGTGATAAATCTAAACTTAACCTGGGCTATTAATTCATCTTGTATAAAACCGTTTTGAAACCGTTCTGGCCATGGTGTCCAATTCTAGGGAACGGATAGCAATATCAATATCGAGCTTTTACAGAGGGCACGATTGAAAATTCTTAGAATCATGCCGGAGTGCCGTGGTATATAATAAATGAGAAGATTCATAGGGACTAGGGATTGGTTTTTTTGAATCCGGGATTAAAGAAAATATTTCGGGATCCCGGGATATTTTGAATCCCGGGATTCACGGGATTTTTGACAAATTTTCGGGATTTTTCGGGATTTATTTGTTTTATACCAAATATAAATACTTTTTAAACTGTATGAAAAAAACTTAATTTTCCAGTAAATACTCATATTTCATGAACATATACTTAGGTATTATTTATTTGTAAGCAATATAAAGTAATAATTGATCACAATTCATAAAGATAATGTAATAAAAACGAAACAAAAAAACATAAAAATCTTATTTTTTTTTATCAATATTTGATTATTGATATAAAAATCACACCATTTCGAAATGTATTTTAAAAGATTGTGTACAGGAAAACATTTGGACAATTTAAAAATACAATTGCACAATTTCAACAAAAAAAAAAAAAAAAAAAATTTTGGTAAATTTAATAAAAATCCTTTGAACTTATTTAATCGATATTTTTAAAACAAAACTTTTTGTTATTAATAAATTGTACACATTGTAATTATTGTTTTCTCAAATGAAAGGTAGAATAGTTGGTATGTTTTGTTTATTTTTGAACAACAGGGTGTATCAAAAACTTTTTTTGTCAACAAATACAAAAACAAATAATTATTTATACAAATTATTAAAAAAAAAATTTAATAATAATACAAAATATAAAAAAAAAATCGGGATCCCGATTGGAAGCCCTAATATGGACTTAGAGATTCCACTGGTAAAAGTTGAATTTCGCAAAGTCTATCCAAAATATATAACAACACTGGAAAATCATTCAAAGTCACTTGCAAGGTCGAGAACCGTACTGTTCTCTTAGAGTGGGACAAATATTTAGTTTACTCATTACTATGAGGCCTATATAAGGCATACATATTTGGTAAATAATTATTGAAGTATAAAAAATGGGAAAAACCCGTTGAATCCTAAAAAATTAAATACCCAGCAAAAACCTTGCTTGCAAAATAAACAGAAAAAAAATTGAGAACTTGACTTAAAGACTACTTATTTTTCTACTAGAAAAATGACTTAATTTTGTTCGCGATGTCCCAAAAGTAATCCTTTATAATTTGGCCAATTATAACCTAAAAAATAATATCTTTCTTTTTTACTTAAAAGTTTTATAAAACAAATAAGAAAGTATAGTCGGTCAAGCCCGACCATATGATACCCTACAACATAGTATTTAAAAACACATCATGCTTATGTGTGCATGTAAATATGGATTTATCTATGTTTATAAACTTCATGAAAATCGGTTTGAAAGTTTGTGAGAGACAGAAATTGCCCCCATGCCTCCCCTTGTGGTCATTTTTTTTAAAAAACTGTATAGCTAATGTGTCCCTATAGATATGGATCTATCTATGTTTTAAATTTCATTAAAATCGGTTTGAGAGGCAGAAATTTACCCTATCACCCCTCGTGGTCCGATTTTTTTAAAAATGTATACATTTTGTGTCCATATAGATTTATGTTTTTGAATTTCATTAAAGAGAGGAAGAAATTTCCCCCTATCTTCCCTCGTGGTCCAACGATTCGGCCCATTTTCAAAAGACTTGGTCCTTGTGCCAATAAGAACCTATGACCCAAATTTTATCAAATTATCTCTATAATTGCGACCTGTACTTTGCGCACAAGGTTACATGGACAGCCAGCCAGCCAGCCTGCCAGCCAGCCGGACGGACATCGTTAGCTCGACTCAGAAAGTGATTCTGAGTAGATCGGTATACTTTAAGGTGGGTCTAGGACCACTATTTTAAGGCGTTACACACATCAGCACAAATGCATAATTCCCTCTCCACTATTGTGGTGTGGGTATAAATATGAAGTTACAAATAGAAAAAAAAAAATTAGTAGTTAATTTGTAACTTTCAAAAAAAATTCAATTAAAATTGCTCTTATATGCATGTAAAATCTTATGAAATTTTTGTGGAAAAAGTGTACACAGGAATACATTTTTCGAAATGTAAGAAATCATTTAACATAGAGTGTTTTGGCTGCACAAAATCCTTTACAGCTCTCACACTGTAATAACAATGTTATGATATACATATCGCTCATTTGCTGCAAGACCGGCATAACTCAAAAAAATCAATTTCGAGATAAACGCGTTTAAAGTTTTTGATTTGCTCTGACTACTTAGAAAAAAAGAAGAAGGAAAGTATAAAAGATATAAAGATGAATTTAATACACAATATAAATAAAAACAAAGCGAACAATTCTGCATCTCTTACTCCAAAATTTAATTTTTTGAGTTATGCCGGTCTTGCAGGAAATGAGCGATATGTTAATGTTATGTTGTTCAAAAAACATCGCTTACACTAGACCGATACCACTACTAGTCTTCTAATAACAAATATATACTGTGGGGGTAATTTTGGAACATATTTATATATTTATATACACTAGATCACCCGTGCGAATATTTCGCACCGTTAGTTGTCATTTTTGTAACATAAAATGAAAGTAATTAATAGAAATTTTAGTAACTTCCATACATTTTAAAATTTAATTTTTATCAATGAAAATATTAATTTTTCAATTTCTAATTATTTTTCGTCATTAGCGTTAGAAATAAGCTTTAAAATGAGATATCATTCATTAAATTTGATGCGGTGGTACACAGAAAACATTTTTTCACTAATTAAAGCATTAATCAAAATAAAAATCCGTTTTAATTAAAAATTTAATCAAGTGAATTAACGTTAAATCAAGTGAATTAAACGTTTAATCAAATGTATTAAACGTTTAATTAATAATATTAATTTGTACCAGTAAAGAAATTAATAATATCAATTAAACATTTAATTCATTTAAATAAACGGTTAATTCACTTGATTAAACGTTTAATTCAATTGATTAAATTTTTAATTAAAACTGATTTTATTTTTGATTAATGCTTTAATTGGTGAAATATTTTTTTCTGTGTATGGGAGATATTTGCAACCGACAAAAAAAGTGCTTTAGAAATAATATATAAGATTAGACTGGTCGCATCTTGTATGGGATTTTTTTTTGTTTAAATTTAATTGTTTGCGCTGCTTAATATATGAGGTTTGGTGTAGGAAATCATGATCTAATTTTTCAGGTCAATCCGACGGTGCCTAGCCGTGCCGGGTGGGGCCCAAAGTTCCCCATATTATAAAAAAAACATATTTTCTATCAGATCTATATAGTTATATTAGTTGAAAAGCCAAAAATATGGCTTCGTTACGATCTTCCGCAGAGAAAGTACTTCAAGTATGCCAAATTTCAGCTTCCTATGTCATCAGATGGCTTCAGAAAGTTGCGGAAAGGATAGGACATACATGCAAACATCCTGACATACTAAGAAATTATATATTGTATAGATAGATTAAAGTATTTGCTGTCTTATATTTTAGTATGAACGAAAGATTTTCAACCTAATTCGGGGTCGCTGAATCCAGTGGTGCTAGCCGTTTTTTTAGGTTAGCTTTGGTTTTCGAGATATACCGTTATTTCGAAAATTAAGAATGTTGCACAACATATGTTCGCGTAACTCAAAAACGCTTTAGCTTATTGAAAAACTAAAAAAACCGAAACTCCGCAATAAAATTTACTTTAAGAAATGTAAACCGTTTTTCTTATATGCGCAGTCGTTTTAGAAACATAATTTTTTTTATTAAAATTTCGGAATTTTTGTTTTTAAAAATTTATAAAAAAATTGAAAAATGCAGCTATGCTTCTAATTTTATGCAGTCATATAAAAAACAACATTGCAAACAAAACAAGCTATAAATGATTAACATCTCTTAACAACTTTTGATTTTATGTATTCACAAAAGACGAAAAATTTAAATTAATTTAAGAATTTTATTTTTATTAATAAAATCCTTAAATTAATTAAAATTTTTCGTTTTATTGCGGAATTTCGGTTTTTTTTAGTTTTTCAATAAGCTAAAGCAATATATGTTGTGCAACCGAAATCTTCGAAATAACGGTATATCTCGAAAGCCAAAGCCAACATAAAGACAAAAAGTTTGAATTTCGGTTTTTTTTTAGTTTTTCAATAAACTAAAGCGTTTTTGAGTTGCGCGAACATATGTTGTGCAACATTCTTAATTTTCGAAATAACGGTATATCTCGAAAACCAAAGCTAACCTAAAAAAACGGCTAGCACCACTGGATTCAGCGACCCCGAATTAGGTTGAAAATCTTTCGTTCGATCATACTAAAATATAAAACAGCAAATACTTTAATCTATCTATACAATATATAATTTCTTAGTATGTCAGGATGTTTGCATGTATGTCCTATTCTTTCCGCAACTTTCTGAAGCCATCTGATGACATAGGAAGCTGAAATTTGGCATACTTGAAGTACTTTCTCTGCGGTAGATCGTAACGAAGCCATATATATCGGCTTTTCAACTAGTATAAAAATAAAGATCTGATAGAAAATATGTTTTTTTTTTTATAATATGGGGAACTTTGGGCCCCACCCGGCACGGCTAGGCACCGTCGGATTAACCTGAAAAATTAGATCATGATTTGTTACACCAAACCTCATATTTTAAGCAGCGCAAACAATTAAATTTAAAAAAAAATTGCGACCAGTCTAATGTACATACATTTGATTGATTTTTGGATTTTCCATGGATTTCACATCGAAATTATTCTTTAAATTTTATAATTATGACTTATTTTAGATATAATAATGTTATTATTTAATATACATATAACCAATAATCAAAAAAGTGGCGAATAAAACTACAAAGTAATTAATTCAGGAAGTCATTTAAATTAGGATTGTAATTAAAGTTTTTGCTGGGCATTTCGCCAAGTTGGATTTTTTTTGAGATCTGACTATTTTGCAAAATGTATACTTTCCGATTATTACCGAAATTGTAAGCGAAAAAGGTTGAGCGCACTAAACCCAAAACCACATTTTCCTTAGAAAAATTAATTAATTTTTTTTGCATTTCATTGTTTGCACGTCTTTTCATCTATAAAACTCGGTTTTATGCACATGCGGTGCATCCACATGATACAAAAAGGTACAGGGCGGCCCAAATAAAACCGTACTATGTCGTTGCTAGTTGTCTTGCTATAGCAGTTCTTGCACAATTTGAATTTTACATATATGTATGCATCTTAAGATCTAGCTTTTAAATATTTTTCAATGTTATTCTAAAAATTCCCAATTGTCTGAAACCACGACGAATTGATATAGGTGGATAATTTCAATACTCCAATGCACAGCTTTCACTTAGCCTTTAGTGCGAATGCTTTGATGAGCATTTCTTCCAGGGCGGTCGAACACTCCCGTTTTTAAAAACGGCTGCATAATTTCCTAATCATGTTGGAGCTAATCTTGAACTTAAATATTGGGTATATTTTCGCTGCGCCAAACCAATTGGTCGTTGACAAGAAGAGATAGTTAGATAGTTTTAACGCGCTGCTGTGTACTATATGCTTTCCTTAATAATTTCCAGAAATTGAGTTATAAATATAACAAAATAAAAAAAAGTTATACGTGCTTAAGATTTTAATTAACTCAAGTTAAAAACGATGCATATATGAGAATTTTTTTCGAATCAATTTTTAATAGCAAACAATCGATCATGTTCTGATAATCGCACAATTTGATGGTGCGTTTGCTTGCGTTCTGCCAGAAAACCTTTGATTTCAAGTCAGAATCGCAAATGTTAAGCGTTTTGTGATTGTCAAAACATCCCCGCATAACTGTAGAAGTTGGGATTCATAAAAGCGTTATACCCGGTAAGCAATGAAGCGATAAATACTCTACAAATAAATTAAATGAAAGATTTTTTCTATTTCCTTAATTCAAAAACATATTTTCATTCAATGCCCTTAAGAAAAATTTTTGATAAAAATATGCCGCCTCATTTTCATTAATATTTTTCTAAGAAAACTAACAAAACCTCAAGCACACATTAGTACTTATGAATATGACCAAAAGCGTATGTGCGTTGTTAAATTTTACAAGTACTTTTTTTTTTGTAATTGTAAAATAACGTCACCTGTGACAGTAGACAACAGATAAGACAAAGAGAGTATGGCCAGAAACTACGACAATGGCTACAACATTTGGCCGCACGGCAAGACTCCTTATGTCTGGCTCGTTAACGCTTTGTTTTTGTTAAAAAAAAAACATTTTAAAACTCATAATAAAGTTAACAGCTTCCTAAACAAGGAAAACGTTGCTGTTGATATGCACTAGCATCTTATAACTAACTAACTTTACAATATAAGTATGTAATAATATTATGCTATCTTTTTCTAAAACGGCCGCAAATCTGTGGAAAATCACAGGGTTTTACAAAAAGGGTTAAAGTTTGTCAAGTTGATAAAAAAAATACTTAAACAAGGTGGTCCAAAAGTTCTCACCCGATGTTCTTTGACTATATTTTTTTAATAAATAGAAAACTTTATTTTCGCTTTTGCGTTGTGTTTTTTTTGATGCAATTTTTTTCATTTAATATGATATCTGCCCAATGACTGCCGCCAGAACTGATGACCATAAGGGCCCGATTTATGGCATGTTCAATCACTTTTGCCATCTTGACGGATATTCTCTTCGAGGACTTCAAGAGTCTGGGGTTTGTTGATACAAGCAGAGAAAAAACATGTTTAAATATGGTCACCTCCAACAAAACTATTTTAAAGAAAATTTGAAACATGTTATGGTTAATATAACCATATTTTTGTCATCTACAACCATATTATAGTTGAATTAGTCCTCCATCAAGAAGCCACAACCACATTATGGTTGCCTCTAAACATGTTATGGTTAAATATGACAATAAATTGTTTTAAAATTAACAATAATATTCTACTCTTTTCCAAGAGCAACATGCTATGGTTGAAAACCAACCATGCTATTATAAGTGTTAAACATGTTTTACTTATTTTTGACCATAACATGTTCGGAGGCAATTATAGTATGGTTGTGGCTTCTTGATGCAGGACTAATTTAACCATAATATGGTTGTAGGTGACAATAATATGGTTATATTAACCATAATATGTTTAAAATTTTCTTTGAAAATAGTTTTTTTGGTGGTGACCATATTCAAACATGTTTTTTCTCTGGGTGTATATACTCATGACTTCAAGAAGCCCCAAAGAAGTCTGAAACTGTTAAATCAGGCGATCTTGCTGGTACGTGCAAATAACCAAAACAGAGATTAGGCGATCTGGAAATGGAGCCAACAGAATATCAGTTGTAGGTCATCTAGTATGCGCTGTTGATCCATTGTTTTGAAACCAAATTTCCTCCAGTCCCAAATCGTCCAATTAAGGTGGGAGAAAGTCATTGAGCATAAAACCAAGTATTCTCTAGTAACAAATCCTCCAGTTAAGGTGGGAGAAAGTCATTGAGCATGGCTCTGTAGTTCTCGCCTTTCAAAGTAGTCGTGCGGCCCGTGGCATTTTTGAAGAAATACGACCCGATGATGCCTACACTGAAAGAAAATGCGTCGTATCGCTGATGTATTATGACATCAGTACTATGACAAGTGCCTTCGTTTTTGACCCCATGACAATTTTCATCATTGGAAAAATTGTAATCAGTATCAAACATTGAAATTATGTCATCAATGAGATGACACATCGCCATCACAGAAATGACGAACCGGAGTCAGTTTAATAAAATATTTCATCAGTGCGATGACTCAGTAACATCTGAGAAAGGACTCGTTGCGCTCAATTTAATAACAAACTGTAATTTAATTAAGTCAAAGTGAGAGAATATTATTATTAACTTACCCGTTACACATGTTTGTTTTATTCCGCCCGTTGTTTACAAAAGAACTCTTAACTATAATTCACTATCAGCAAGCCCGATATGGTTTTCGAAATCATTCTACTTTCAAAATTTTATGTATTTAACTAAACCTTTCAAACAAATAGAATATGGCAATTTTTTTTCTTATTTTACTTTTAAATAGCAATAGAATTGATGACCCTGTAGTCATGGCATAGATGACGCATAACGTATTTTTACCGCTTTTTGCAAAAATTATAGTACTTTTCGATTGGGTGATAACTTTTGCGCCACATTGTATTAAGATTTTAATCGTAGCTGCATCGCATATTCTGTTAAAAGAAAGAATTGCCTGTCGTTCCCTGGTTTGCAAATACTCTTTTCCATACATGTGCAGCATATAAATCTGTGTTGTAGTCGATTTTGATTATGTAGTCGTAAGTATCTGCATTGAATCAGTATTTTGTTTTCTAATTATGATTTATACTGAGCCAGTGATTTGTGCTTGTGTCCAGCTTGAGTCAAGTCGATTCGTAAGTTGATTTATTGTGTCCACAAGACAAATATAAAAATACTTCATATGCAGCAATAACAAAAAAAAAAAAAAAAAAAAACAACATCATAATAATTGTCTTAGTTGGTTGGCAAAAGGCACCATAATAAAGTTTACATAAATTGTTTAGTGTAGTACGTATGGACTTTTATGAACACAACATTTGTTTGTTTTAGGGGTTGCAGGTCATGGTAAAATACTAATTTCTATGAATTACCCTTTTATTTAACCGGTTGTAAAAAAATACAGTTTTTATATTACACTTAATTCTTTGAGTATTGATTGCGGTCAGTTAAATTGGCACTAAGTTGTTTCTTTGTGATAACAAAAAATTGCAATTGCAATTACAGTGCAACTTCGACTCTTCGGACACATATAGTTTAAGGCTCGCTCGGATTATCGAGTTGTCCGGACTATAGTAGTGGAAATTATTGAAATAATCCAAGTGAGTGTATCGTATATATCGGTGCCATTTTGACAAAACATCTTAAGGCAAATTTAAAAAATTTTTTGGTTTACGTTAAAATTAAAATTTTGTATTATAAACGAAATTTTTCTTTAGTTTTGGTTTATTTTATTTTTAATAAAAATTATTTTTTCACCAAATTTTGTTTAAAACAGTGTTCGAAAATAAACAGTACATTATTTAGCGTTCGACTCACACACCCAAAAACGATATCTATTTTTTTTAGTGATTGTGTAGACGAACACAATCCTTAACACCGTTCGTAACTATTTTCAAGAAAGAGCCAAACATTATATATTTTTCTTGTTCTTCGTTAAAAAACGGAACAATTGTAGTGATACAGTTGTCCAACATTATATTTAAATGTTTTATATAACAAAACAAAAATTATGTGAAAAAGTTGCCAGATTTTTTTAACGTAGTAATAATAACAAAAAATTAAAAACTGTTAAAAAAACCCGTGAAATAATATAAATGGTAAAAATAGCAAAGTAAATCGCCAATTATATCTAAAATCACCAAAAAAAACAAGCCGCCAAATGGAAAATCCCGCAGCCAAACGCGTTTATGCTGATGTGTACATACATCAGCATAAACGCATATCACCCTCTCCACTTCACAATTTACGGCAACGGGAAATATTGATGGAATTTATACTCGTGCATAATAATGTTTATCCAAATGTTACTTTGACGTCACAGGTTACTTGGAAAAGAGTGAAGTTTGAAGTTTAACCTACTCCGCCATATTCTGCTGGTTACTTTTGGGGATCGAAGGAATTTAGTCCATCTGAACATCGCATCATATCAAAATACATTTCTCAATTAAAAAAGTTCCGCGAAAATCATTAAAATATGGTTGCATTTATAATCTATGCATTTACTTAAACCTGCTGACAAGCCAGAAAGAAGCTTAGCGTGTTTTTTTTAAGTTGTATAACTGAAAACGTTATTAACATAAATTGTTTTTATCACATTGTTTTATTAAGAATACCTAAAGTCTGGAAGTCGATTTAAAATATTTTTATTCCGCCGGTAAGAGATTAATTGATCAATCTATGTTATTTATCCCCAGCTATTTGCTGACCCCGGCAATGAAACCCTAAAATCTAGGAATTTGCAGTTGGTCGCCGCAAACTCGCACAAAATGCTCAAGCATTATAAAGGCCTGAGTGCTGTCAACAAATCTTGTACGTATTAGAGTAAACTTAAAAATGTGTTCCTACAATTTATCCGCTGAATGTTGCAAATACAGACAATGTGATTATTTAATAAGAAAATCTATTATGTAGAAAAAGAGAAGAAAATAAAAAAAAAGACAACATCGCACAACACACTCCATAAAAAAAAGGCGGCAGCAGTTGCAATTACGCAATTTAGTAATAGAAAATTTGTTTTGTATTTTACTTTTTCAGCAGCAGCAACAACTCAAGAAAGAAAAGGAATTATTTATTTATTATTGTTTGACAATGATAACTGTCAAGACGTCAGTCAGTAAAATTTCTTTGAGAGAGTAACAAACATGTACCTTAAACATCTGCCAGTTTTTATTGGATAAGGAGTTTTCTACATGATTTTATGTTTTTACAAAACTAATTTCAATTAGATTTTGGTTTTGTTGTCTATTATTTTACTTTCTTCGTTGCTAATTTTGGTTAGCAGTTGGAATGAAAATACTTTCTTTTAGTGAAGTTTTTTCTCTGTGTATTTTTTTTATTAATTTTATAGATTTTAATCAAAGAAGGCTATAAAATAATATCGGAAATGTGTTTGGAAATGTACTTGACAGAAAGGCAACGTACTAATTGGTTTTTTAGGGAAAATTAATATTTTCTTTTAATCTTTTTAAGGAATGATTATTTCTTCGTACCAAAATGTGAAATAACGGCTGTTTCTGAAATAATGCTCAGAACGAAAAAGAGCGTTAATGTGGAATGAAAGAAAACTAAATCTTCTTTTTTTCTTAAATAAAACGCAAATCAAGTAAAATACGCTAATATGTGAATTTAAAATTGGCTGAAGTTTCTTTAATAACACTCAAATCAAGAAACGGAAATGAAGCTATGATCACTAATATTTCTTACTAAAAATCGCTATTTAATGATATCACTATACAAGTTTAATGTTTTATACTAAAAATGTTAATTAAGTAAATTTGTCTGTAGTATTTCATACATAAATATATGTATGCATATATGGGCAAATCCTGCGTGACGAACGCTACATTCGCACTCATTTTCTGATTGAAATATAAACATTTTTCTTTCAAAAAAGATAGCTTCAACTTATATACATATAGTATTTAGTGACATTAATATGTACTTACGAATGGCATATATCATAATTTCTTAGCAAGTATTTGTTGCGAAATAATTGATCACAAAGTTTTGTGACGCACGCTACAAAAATTGGAAGTAACTTCAAAGGTTGAAGTGCGTTTGGCATGATAAGGTATACAAAATCTAATTCCTATAAGAAAGATGACTATAAGGGAATTCTAAACGCATTTTTTGACAAAGTGACGCACGCTACATAACGCACGCTACAGTTTTTCCAGTAGAATTTTATTATTATATTTTATTTATTTTAACAAAACAAATTATATTTTTATGAATTGCATTTCTTAACTAATGAATATCAACTTTTTTTTAACGATATTTATATTTTGATAAGTCTGCTGTAAGTGCTATTTTAAGCACAAAAATCACCTAAAATAATGCTAAATTCTATAACATTAAGAAATCAGCAGTGGGGTAGGATTTGGTAAAAATTATTGCATTATATCTGTTAAATTTCGTCATTCATATTCCAACTGTATAAATGTAATATCAGGTGTTCCTCAAGGTGTCACCTAGGGCCCCTCCTATTTACACTATTTATAAATGATCTTCCTTCTGCAATTAAATACTCAAAAACTTTAATGTCTGCAGATGATGTAAAACTATTTATTTCCTTCAACAACTCTGATCAGCAAGTTCTTTTGCAGAATGATATTAATAATTTAACTAGCTGTTGTAGCATCAACTTAATGGATCTTAATGTGAAAAAATGTAAATATATGTGTAAAAGGTAGACCTAGATTTAAATAAAAATATGTACTTGACTCTTTGGGTTTCTAAGCTGAACCCAAAGAGTCGAGTACATATTTTTATTTAAATCTAGGTCTACCTTTTACATTTTGGTGACCCCGACGTGATGTGTGTACACCAGATCTTATTTTAAACTCAACATTCTGGCGGCCTTGAAAGATTGTAATCTTTCAACAAATTATTTTTCGTTAATATTTGCATACATCTATTTCTAAAAATGAAGTAATACCATTTTGAATCTATTTCTAAAAATTAAGTATTACCATTTTAAATATCTTTAATGCTTCTTTTCTTTGTTACTGCAGCTTCGGAAGACAGTTTTATTACTGCACCTTCAAGAGCCAGTTTGGTTGCTGCATCTTCGGGAGCCAGTTTGTTTACTGCATCTTCGGGAGCCAGTTTGGTTGCTACATCTTCGGGAGCCAGTCTGATTACTGCGCATTCGGAAGCCAATTTGGTTACTGCACCTTCGGGAGCCAGTCTAAATACTGCACCTTCGGGAGCCAGTCTGATTACTGCACCTTCGGGAGCCAGTCTAATTACTGCACCTTCGGGAGCCAGTCTAATTAATTACTTCCTTAAAATTTTGCAGTTGATCACTTAAACACATTTTCCGACATTTCCAATCATTCTTGTTACATGAAAAGAATGTCTTGTGTTGACTGTTGAAGAGTGAGAAGAGGTGGTCGGAGCTCTTTTCCTGCTCGTTAACATTGCCCTCAGAGCATTGGACATTGACAGAGCATTGGACAGGCCTGTCCTTACTTCTCGTGATAGCAGAGTATTGTAATCACTTTTACATGTCCGATATCTAAAAGTGAATTTACAATTGTCGGAAATATGTCCTACATCTAAACAATTTCTACACAATTTTAATTTATTTACCGTCTCTAGTCTTTCCTTTACTGGAAATCCTCTAAATTTGGAGCATTTAAAAAGTTTATGCCCTATTGAACATCCTCACATGCACTTAATGTTCTCGGTTAAAGAATTTGTATTATTAAATATATGATTATTACACCTGGTAAACTGTTGACTAGCCTCTAAAGAATATTGCATATGAGTAAGAAATTCGATCAGTTTTTCTACTTTAGGTAATTCACGCGATTTACCTAGATATTGCTCAAATTGAATTCTCATTTGATCATCCAATTTCCGTTGCAATATAAAACACATAAATGCTTGATACATCTCTTCTGCATCAATTTTTATAGCATTAAAAGCCTGAAAACTTTCATTTACGGATTCCAAAAACTTCGCAAATTATATTGTACAAACGGAGCGTCAAGAACGGATTTAAAATATAACGATGTTGTCGCTCTGTTATTGGAATAATACTCGCTTAAGATATTCCATTCTACATCAAAATTTTCTCCTCTTATAGGCAACTTTGATACTTTTCTCAATGCCTCTCCTAATAATTTCGATTTCAAAATACACATCTTTTGTGTTTCTGGAATTGGTTGAGCTATGATTAGCTGCTCAAACAATTCCGTAAATGTTTCCCATTCCGTGAACTGCCCATCAAATGTTGGTATTTCAATTGATGGCAATGTAAACGGAAGAGATTTCACGTTGATTTCTATATGAGGAATCTCCTGATATAAATCCCTTAACGAGTAGAGTACTTCCGTTAAATCATCATCCGGAAATTCTCCCATGTATTTCAAAAACATGGTTTCTGCAAGTTTATAATTTTCTCTAATTATCTCAATTTCAACTTCCTTGCATTTGAAATTGTCGGATTAACCCGACGTTTTTTACTTTATGCAAAATCTGCTTTTGCTAATTTGGCACTTTCCACGCTTGATTCAGACTTTCCTGACTCTGGAGGAGAAGAAGAGAGTTGGTTTAGCCTGTCTTCTTGTGCCATTTTGACTTTAATTTGTTGAAACAAACTGTCAAACTGTTTCGCAGTTTGGCGTACTTTGTCAACAAAATCACTTAATTTTTACAAGATCAAGTTCAAATAAGGGGTAGCTATATTATGAATAATATAGTTCTAGATTTGGTAGATAATTTTAATAAACTTGGCATACTTTTGGATACACAATTAGACTTTAACAGTCACATATTGATAACAATCAATAAGGCTACTGGAGTACTTGGGTTCATAAAACGTTGGGCTAAGGAGTTTTCCGATCCATTTACAACAATGCAATTATTTACTACCCTAGTTAGACCCTCAATATCAATATCAAGTACACAAAATCGAGTCAGTTCAAAAACAGTTTCTGTTGTTTTGTCTTCGCGGTTTGCGTTGGAACCCTAACATAAAGTTGCCATCATACGAACACCGCCTCGCCCTTATTAAGTTGCCGACATTAAAAAGTCGTAGACATATGTTAAATGTTACTTTTTTGTTAAAATTAATGAACGGCAGTCTTCATTCCGAATTTCTTCTTAGCAAAATAAATTTACATATTCCTCTTCGATCATTAAGAAATTATAATATCCTAAGCATAAACTATTACAGCACAAACTATGCTAATTTTGATCCATTTCGTAGAATCTGTGATGAATTCAATTTATTGTATCCATTTATAGATTTTAATAAAAGTTTGGAAATCGTGAAAAGAGATATTATATTACACTTAAATATAATTACCTAAAAAAAATTATTATATTTTAATTTTCCTATGTAAAAATGTCATTTATATTTGTTTTTTTTTGTTAAATTATTTGTAATTTCTTAATTATCTTTTTTATAAATTGTATTTAAATTAGTCTGTAAGGATAATTCCATAGACTTTAATAAATAAATAAATAAATAAATAAATAAATAAAATAAATAAATAAATTTAATGATCATTGAAATACATATTTTTAATATAAAACTGGAATTATACATCTAGTCTTATATTCCATTAAAAAAAATTCATTTGAAAAATGTTTGGCTGGTGGGCGTTTTCTGGGATTTGCCCGTATGTTATAAATAAATAAAAAATAAAAACATTAACCTGTTATCACTTTAATTTTTCATCAAAAATGATTTGTTCACACAGGGTTTTATAACTATATTTTATGTTAAAAGGGCATATTAATATTTTGAAACGATATATACCCATTTCCACAGAAAAGCTCTGTCACGTTACATCACCAAGCAATTAAGTATTTTCGACCCATCCTCAAATGTTTGCTCCCTTTCACAAAATGTTAAACTAGTTGCGATTAATACAAAATACAAAAATATTATATGAATTTTTCTTTGAGAAACAATAAAAAATGCTTGGTGGGGTAATGCGGCAAAAAGAAGACTTGTCTATGGAAATGCCCACATAAGTAAATAGTTTATTTTTGCCCATTAAACAAATTTCGATATTCCAAAAATATATTTGTATATTATAATTTGTTAACTTTTTTAAATTTTGTTATTTAGAAGATCATGCGTTCTACTTCACTAAAACATATGGCAACTATCGACAAGAAGTAGTTGGCAATACTAAAAACTGCTATGTTTGCCAAATAAACAACAAAACTACCCCTAATCAAAACAAAAAAGAAAACAAAAAAGCAACAGACGTTCAGACCAGGGATGATAATCATGGTACAATTTTACTTTTTTATACCCTTCACCATAGGAGGAAAGGGAAATTCCGTTTGTAATAGAGTTGTCAATTGAAGCACAGCCGCGAAAAACGTTGTAAACGCCACATTTTGCAAAAACTGTTTTTTTGCAGATAAACGTTGACTTTACTCTCTTACACAGTTTAAACATCAAATCAACCAAAACTATGCACCTTAACGCCTTCAAAATGGCGTACAAAGTGTCAGCCAGTGGAAAAACATTGCAAGTTACTAACATAATGATGAAACAGAAATGGTTTTGCAGTGCGGAATAATGTTTTAAAAGCCTTTTGCATTAAAGTTTTTATTATCACTATTTTAAATAATAGAAAAAAAAAAATTTTTAAAACAAATAATGCTGCTTGTCAAAAAACGTTTTTTTGCTCTCCTGAAAAATTATTATTTTGTAACTTAAAACGTTATTCGCGGCTGTGCTTCAATTATTCGCCTTTCAACTTTGTTCGAATAATTCAAATAATTGTTTTTGTTCGTTCGATCAAACGATTAAATCTAAAAAATTATTCGATTAATCGATGAGAATAACGAATAAAAAAATTATTTTAACAAAAAAATTACTATGGAAAATCTTCCATTCCATACGCTATGATGACTTCTTCTTTTTTTGATGCATACAATTTTTTATCTTAACTCCACATCGTTATAAGAGTAATAAGGCATCGTAAAACCCTTAATTGCTTAATAACCCGATATTGCTCTGGATTTTCGAAAGGCGTTGGAAGACCTACCATCTTCAGCCAAACTTATGTCTACAATTTCTTTTATCGACAGCCGCTGTCTTAATGTATTTTTTCATTGGACCAAGTTCGGCATTTCTTGATGTCGTTGGATTATCTTCCACTACATCGTTTTCAATGGTAGTATTGTGGCACTTACAAATTGTAATGATATACATATGTAAATAATTTAGAAAAATTTTATAATAATACAATAACAACAATTTTTACTTTCAATATATGATTTATATAAATCAATTCTTTATTTTTAAGCTTTTTGTTTATTTCTAAATTTTTTACCCGAAATTGAAAAATCCCATTCTTCAAAATTTTTTAACGTTTGACTTAAAAACAAAACAGCTGATACAATTGAGAAGATGAGATACAAAACTCGTTCGTTGCAAAATTAAAAATACGAGATGGCAAATGATTCTTACAGTTCTTTTGGCGCTTTATTAGACGAAATATTCTGATTGCATGTCCGTGCTAAAAACATGGAAGAGGACATGCATTGATACAATTAGTATATCATTTCATTTCGTATTTTAAATTTTGTAACGAACGAGTTTTGCAACTCACCTACTCAATTGTTTGATAAGATTTGTTAAATAAAAACATAAAATACATTTTTGATATACAATGGGTACTCAACACGGTTTTTGCTTACTAAAAATTGCGATTAATTACAACCAGGGCTATAGCAACAATATTTTTTAACTTTCCTACATTTTGTATAAAATCACTAAAAACTTATGAGAATAAATCAAATTCTAAGCTTTTATTTAATTTATTTTTTAATAAAAAAAGGTTGTTCGATTAATCGAGATTAAATAATCGATTTATTCGTTATTCGAGAATCGGCGTTTTGAAATTATTCGAACAAGAGCTTGGTTTTGTTTGATCGATTAATCGAATTATTCTTAATCGGTTGACAACTCTAGTTTGTAATCTCAACAAAAATTAATAATAAGACCTTCCTTACAAATTTGAAAAGTCACAACATTCCCTTATTACGAAGCAGGTTTGCGCAGAATAAAGCGCTTTCTGTGTCGAAAATGTATTGCTGCAAAGTGGGAACTCGCCATATAAAATTCATGTCTTCCGTTAGCGATATGGTAAGCAAAACTTTTACTTGTTGAAACTTGCGAAACTTGTTGTTGTTTTTTCTGTATATCTAGAGAACGGCAAGATCCAAATTTTCCAAATAATGAACAAGCATCTTGGTTATCAATAGACAACATCCGAAAAATGTGGGCGTGGCACAAAATAGATTTATTTATATCTAAACAACGATACGAGAAAAATTGTCCAAATTTGGTGGACAAAGCTGAATTATCAATACACAACTTCTTTAAAAATTGGAAGAGGATAAGAGAAGAGGATTGGATAAGAGATTTTTCATATCTTGAGAAAAACAAGAGGACGTAAGGCAGTTAATTTCTAAAAGCACGCTTTGTTTATACAGAATTCCGTCGTAAACTATATATCTCGAGCAAATTTTTGAAATTCATACTTTTACTTAATTGTGAATAAAAGCGAAACGCGTTCATCGATTTTCATGATTTATGTGTCATTTTGTTCATAGATTATGCGACTTTACGTGAAAGTAATAGAACTTGACACTTTTTTTTACCGTTTTGGATTTTTTATGAATGAAAAATAAAAAGTTTTAATTTTTTGGGCAAAAAATATTTTTTTTCTTCATACATTTATTTATAACTGCGAAACTGTTGCTTATGTAGCGAAACGTTGTATGAACAGATTAAAGGAATTGTAATTCTTAATTTGTTTCAATTTGTTTCAGCTAATTCGGACTAGTGGTTCTCGAGTTATGAGCAAAGTTATCGAACAAAAGAGCCTAAAACGTGACAAATTCCCCTATACAATATTACTAACTTCAAACTAATTTTTAAACTATTATTTGATGTACCATGACCAAACTAATGATGCAGAAGTTCTTCTTTTTGGGTCTACTTTCATAACCAATTATCAGAATTGAGTCCCGAAATCATGTGTTATACTGTGTAATTCTTCGGCTTTTTTTTTAATGTTGGCAGTTGAATCAAAGCAAGTCGTGATGAATATGATGGAAGCGCAGAATAGCTTCTATAAGCATCTCTTAAACAAAAAAGTAAAAACTATTTCTGAACAGATTCGATAAGATTAATGTGAACGTTATAGTAGGGGTCCCATACAATTGAGCCATACTCTAAAATCGGTCTTACAAGTGACGTGAATAATCTTTTGGTAATAAAGGGGTCCTTAAATTCTTTTGCCCATCGTTTGATGAAAGCCAAGATTCCTCGAGCTTTATTAACAGCCATCATGATATGTTGTACAAAGTTTAATTTTCCATCCAACAAAACACCAAGATCTATAATTACGTTTACTGATTCCAGTTTATGACCACTGATTAGGGTTTTTTCCCGGGAATTCCCGGGATTTTTCATGCGGGATCCCGGGAAATAAAAAATGCCTCATAGTTTAAGAAAACAGCTATTTATACTTTGAAATTTAGTTTTCTATTCTCTTAAAATAAGTATCTGTGGATTGGTTGTCGATTAGATCAATTACAAGAAGTGAGTACATACGTAAATCAATGTCTCCTGATGCAATAAATCTACTTAAAACAGAATAGGCAGTGCAACAGTTGATAATTAATACATTTAGTGAAGTGAAAAGTTAATAAAGAACATTAATTCAAAATAAGATGCAGGCAGTAAAGTTTAATTGTCCATGGACAAGTCTTTCAAATAGCAGATACCTAAACATATAGCTCCTTTATTGTAACATAGTCATATCTACAAAAACAAATGAACTTGGCAAAATGCGATTAAAGTTTTCAAAATGTACCGATTTAAAGATATATTTTGCTATAACTTCGGTTCAGTTTGGGATAAAATACGAGAAGGCATGAAGGAACACTTTGCTTAAATAACTTACAATTTTTGATTTTTTGAGATATGACTATGTTGCAATGAAGGAGCGATATGTTTATTAGGTGATAAACACAAATTTTTTTCAATTTGTGTTGGTTTATATAACCTTGAAGTGCGGGGAAACCGAAATAAAAAAAATTTGGAAACTCGTGTAAGATACTACAACATACAATTTGAAAAACACATTGTCCTTAAGATTACAGATAGATCTAATGAAATGAAAAGGTTTGTAAGAGGTTGATGCTATTTTTTGCATGAACCTTGACATACATTTGACTGATATAGACGTTGTTTATAAAAAAAAATGCTTCTTATTGTGAATCAAAAGCCTTCTACAACGGTGCACTTTTAACTATTTATCCAACCTCTGTAAAAAAATGAACGAATTTTTTCGGAAACATGGTAAATAGTAAATAAAATAATCTATATACTTTTTGACGACTTACTAAGCGCTTTGAATGTGTCAGAAAGTTATTTCCTAAGCCGTTAAAAAATGTTAATATATTTATTTAAAATATTTTATCTATTTTATGAATTAACTTTTTGATCTCATATCTTGAGTACCTCAATTTGTGTTTGTTTTTATTATTGTTTTATGAATTAAATTGTTATGTTTATCTTTATTTTTTATCTTGTATCTAGAGCATAATAATAATACGGAATTTACATATAAAACCGTAAGGTAATAATAATTCAAGTTCCTCTTTTAATCTTCATTTAATTTTGTAGTATTTAAGGATTTCTTTTATTTAATTTACTGTGTATTATTTATATGGAGCGGGATCCCGGGAAATTCAAAAAAATTTCCCGCTTTCCCGGGAATCGAAAAACTCCGGGAAAAAAAACTCTACCACTGATATAATAGTGACCAAGAGCGTCACGCCTTCTCGAAAAAGTCAAGTGCTTGCATTTTTTGAGGTTAAGTTCCATTAAATTAATGTTACACCATGGTTTTTGCAACTATAAAAATTATCCAAGTCCTTTTGGAGATAATTATTATCTGGTAAATGCTTGAGGCTTAAAAATATTTTAACATCGTCTGCGAACATCAGTATATTAGAATAATTTATTGCTTCAGGCAAATCGTTGATGAAAAGTAGAAATAAAATTGGGCCCAGGGTGAACACCGGATTTTACCAAAATATTTCTTGAATTTGCAGAATTAAATTTAACGGACTGTGTTCTGCATAACAGATATGACTTTAACCAGCTTAAATAAGTATTATCGAAACCCATTTTATCCAATTTTTTAGGCTGTAGGAAATATCGCCCAAAGAAAAATCGCCAAAAACAAAAAATGAAAAATCGCCCAAAAAATTGCATGTAAAATTGGGCCTGATTTCATATGAAAAATGGCCCAAAATTTTTGGGCTATTTATAGTTATTGTTGGGTGATTTTTCGTTTTTTAAAAATGTTGTATGAAAAATGGCCCAAAAAAATGGGCTATTTTTAAAATTCTACCATAATCTTACATAGCAGAGAAAACCAGGTTTTATTATGGTTGCAAACAACAAAACTATTTTTCAAGAAACTAATTTAACCATTATATGGTTGTCGGCGACAATGATTTGGTTAAATTAAACATAATATCGGTAGAATTTTTTTAAAAATGGTTTTGTAGCTTTTTTCTCTGGGTGTATATATTAAATATATACATATATATCGAAAATAAGGATTTTCTCTTCTATGGTATAACAAATACTGGCCTCGCTAACTAAAGCTTCTTTGTATCGCCGGCCTTCGGCCGGGCGCAAGGATTTTCTCCTCTGTGGTATAACAAAGACCGGCTTCGCTAACTAAAGCTTCTCTGTATAGCCGGCCTTCGGCCGGGCGCAAGGATTTTCTCCTCTATGGTATAACAAACACCGGCTTCGCTAACTAAAGCTTCTCTGCATAGTCGGCATTGTTCGGAAACAAGGCAGTTCTTCGAAGCTTTACTTAGCGAAACCGGTTTTTGTTAGACCATAAAGGAGAAAATCCTTGCGACCGGCCGAAGGCCGGCTATACAGAGAAGCTTTAGTTAGCGAAGCCGGTTGTATTTTCTCTAAGTGGCGTTAAATATTGGCGGTAGTTTGTTTGCTTGGCAATGAACTCCCCATTGACATTTGTTTGGCGCAACATTTGCATTGCGCAATTTTTTTCAAAACAAACTCCAAAATGGATTGGATGCTATAAAGTTTGGTTTTTGGTTCACCCAAAACTATAGATTATCTTACCATTCGCAGAATATAAATAGAGAGTATTTTTTTGCCAAATTAAATTAAACCGTTTTTTTTGTTGTATTTTTTACCGTCTTCTAAAAATTACACATATAAAGACATTTTTGTACACTTAAGCATTTTATTAAGTCATCGCTGTATTTTTTCGAACTAATAATCGTAGAGAAAAATAGTTGTATGTATTTCGTATTATTTTCAAAAACAATGATGCCAAATTAAAATTTGAAATTATAATAAATATGTTATTTTATAAAAAAAGTTCGGTGTTCGGTAAAGTTCGGTAAAAATTTCGCCGAACACCAAACTTTGACCGAACATCATTTTTTGCCGAACTCCGTAACTGAACCCGAACGTTCGGTCGGACACTAATAATAAGTAATTAGATTTGTTTCCAAATATTTTAAAATATGAAGCATTCACACGTAGAAAGTTCAAACCACATCCTCTCTAGATTCTAAAGAAACTAAATTAAAAAAATACCGTTTGAAAAAGTACATTTTATTATAAAAGTTGGCACAAAATCAGAAAATCCATTTTTCCGTCTCTGGCTCAGACACTTTTTATTTCCCTTACAATCGTCTCACAAGACATGCGCAATAAAACTTTACCCTTCTGAAAGTGTGGAGGGAATTAGCTGAGGAGTAAGCGGATACTTGTTTTTGTCTGCCAGCAAGGGTGGCTCAATTGTAATATTATTTTTTTTTTTTTTAATTATTGTAAACAGGTTTTGCTTTCTTTTTTATCTGCGAACAAATTTGCCTCAGAAATGAGAGAATAAAAATTGCCAAGTGGCACGCACCCAAAATTAAAAAAGAATGTTGCAGTTGTAGTTCTCGTATTAAACTAAATTGTCACTTCCTTTAATGGTTGGTGTGTGTTTTTTTAATTAAAATTTTTTTTTTTTATAAAAATGAAATAAAAATTATAAATTAATGAATTTAATTAATAAAGAAATGTGTTTGTTTACTTGCACTATTAAATTTATATACATAATGCAATAAAATTAAGAAAAAGTTTTAGTGTTTGCAAAATCTTTAATAAAATGAAAGCAATTTTTAGTAAAAACAAAGTAAAAAATATGAATTTATTAAAGAACTTAACAGCAGCATCCTTTGCAAATAACAGAAGAAAAGTGTGCCATGTTGAAAATCGATAATTGCAAGGACTTTTTAACTCAGTGAATTAAACAGAAATCACGTCTAAAAAACTGCAAAATAAAGATTTATATTAAATTTTCTTAAAGGAAATTAAAAGTTTTCTTCAAATTTGTGATATTTATAAGACATTTTTTTAGGATTTATTTTCTTCGTTTTGTATATTTTTTTTATTTTGTTCTCAAATTTATTGCAATATTTATGTATTGGTCGCCATATTGGGCAAATGTTTTTTGCAGTTGGGGAGAAAAACACACCCTTATTGTTTGTTTTTATTATTGTTGTTGTTGCTGTTGTGTGTTGTCATCGTCATCATCGTCGGGTTACCGGTCTATTGCATTTTTAGTCATTGATTATTTTCTTATTTTTTTTTTTACACATGTTCCATCAAATTGTGCATGTATTCTGATTTTGTTACTCGAATTAAAGTACCAGATTTAATAGATGTAAAATGTTCTCGCATGGATTATGTCTTTAATTTTATGGACATTTTGGGGATAGACGTGATTACTTGTGATATGTTTACGAACCAACGTATCTAGCGTTAAAACTAGTTTTCGTTAAAGTCTTATTCTTGGACAATTGAGATTCATGTTAAATAAATCAATTTAGAACAATTGTGATTTTTTTGTCGATTTTTAATTTGAAATCAATTTAGTAAAGCAACGCATGAAACTATTCAGAAAACAAAAAATTATGCACGCATGTAAAAAAAAATGTAAACGTACACTCCCCAAGGGTAGCGAATATTTTAAGAATGGTGCTGATTGGAAAAATGTCTGTACATGTTAAAAATTGTATTTAACAAAAATTTAACAACAAAGTTTTGGAGCTTGTTTGGAAAAAATCATAAGTGAAATTACAAAAACCGTAAATTTTCTTACGAAAATTACAGAAATATTTTTCTTTTTACTTAAATTTCTTTGCACTTCATAACTTTTTTTAAATTATTTAGGAACACCAAAAACCTTAAGCAAAATTGTTTTTTTTTGCAAGCTATACGCACAGATAGCAACGAATACTGAATGAATTCTGTGAATGTTTTCTAGTGCTTTCATATGGCATCTCTCTAATACACATTATTGATATTAAAATAAACTTAATTTATGATTTCTAGGTGGTTGTAATAAGATGCCAATGCAATAAATTTGCTAGAGATTTGTTTTATTTACATAAACTTAAGCCTAGGTAGGGTACACGGAATGTGAAATCCGATGGCCATTGTGTTTTGCGTGGTGACGTCAAAATTACGTCAGAACCACAAGCGCATGTGGATTTTCACATTCCGTGTACTCTAGGCTTAACGCATTGATACAGTATTAATTGCTAAAATGCTTAAATAACGTTAAGAAAAGGCACTCAACTAACTACACTGTGAATACTTTTTTTAACAACCCTACCGGTAAAGAAAATTAGAGTACGCTGTGTATAATGGTGTTAGCCATTTGTCGAATTTAGCGCTCATAGTCGCGATTTAAAATTTAATATCTAAATCACCATTAAACGATGTTTTCTATACCTTTGGCATCATTGTTCAATTTAAATCTGGATATTGACTCGGTGAAATACAATTTTTTTTGGCGATTTTTTTTCAAAAAGGGCTAGTTGCAACTTGTAACAAGTTGGGCGCCCTACTCGTAAAACTTTTTATTCGCGATTATAAATTTTTAAGAAGCTGTAATTTTTCTATTTTTAATTTGGTTTTGATTCTGCAATTAATTAGTATCAATAAAAAAATTTCGGTAAAACATTTTTTCTGAAAATAAAAACTACAATGTTATATTATTTTGTTAAAATTCAAAAGGGTTTAGAAGGATACGCAATAAGGTAAAGAGCAAATTTCTTTAAAAAATCGCATAAAATACCCTCCCCCAAAAAAAAAAAAAAATAATAATATCGAAGAATTCTATTTAAAGGAGTTGAATTGATTTAAATTGCACAATGATCCTCAATGTATGGTTAATGGTACTTTGGCATTGAAATTTGAAACGGCTACCACTTTTGAATTTAGTGTACTCAAATAAGCTTTACCAGTAGGTTGCCTGCTCAATTTTTTTTCAAACTCAAAAGTTATTAAATTTGATACATTTAGCGCTCATAGTCGCGATTTAAAATTTAATATCTAAATCACCATTAAACGATGTTTTCTATACCTTTGGCATCATTGTTCAATTTAAATCTGGATATTGACTCGGTGAAATACAATTTTTTTTGGCGATTTTTTTTCAAAAAGGGCTAGTTGCAACTTGTAACAAGTTGGGCGCCCTACTCGTAAAACTTTTTATTCGCGATTATAAATTTTTAAGAAGCTGTAATTTTTCTATTTTTAATTTGGTTTTGATTCTGCAATTAATTAGTATCAATAAAAAAATTTCGGTAAAACATTTTTTCTGAAAATAAAAACTACAATGTTATATTATTTTGTTAAAATTCAAAAGGGTTTAGAAGGATACGCAATAAGGTAAAGAGCAAATTTCTTTAAAAAATCGCATAAAATACCCTCCCCCAAAAAAAAAAAAAAAAATAATAATATCGAAGAATTCTATTTAAAGGAGTTGAATTGATTTAAATTGCACAATGATCCTCAATGTATGGTTAATGGTACTTTGGCATTGAAATTTGAAACGGCTACCACTTTTGAATTTAGTGTACTCAAATAAGCTTTACCAGTAGGTTGCCTGCTCAATTTTTTTTCAAACTCAAAAGTTATTAAATTTGATACATTAAGACGGCATTTACATCTATGCAATTAACGCCGAGTTTTTTTTCTATTTTCTTTTAAAGTAGTTGCTACGAAACTTTTTTAACATTTACATTTACATTTTATTCAAGCATTTTTTCAACTTTTTCAACCCCGTTTTCTTCCCAAGACCTCTTGCTAACAAACAAAAAGTTGCATGTGAAAGTTGCGGCAAGTTGCGGCGTTAATTGCATAATGTAAATGCCGTCTTAAATATATCATTAAACTTTAGTACAAGGTGTAGGGAATTTATATGAATAAAATGAATAACATGCATACATTTAAGTGCATTCACAAATTTGTTTATTTTTGTTCTCAATTAAAACTTAATTTGTTAAAAATTATAAAAATCATATAACATTTACAAATCAACACAAAATGTGTGAAAAATAATCATCTGAAAAACGTGTCTCAACAATTTGAAAAAAATTCAGCAGATGCTAATAAATTGTTTAGGAATTGTTGTTGCAGTTTTTTCGTATGTTCAGAAATATTAATTACAGCAACAAAATATGCTGATTGATTGAATTCATATGAACATATAAACATACAACAAACACACACCCATTTAAAGCACAAACAGTCATCAAATGTGTTAAAAAGTTGCAGTGAATGGTTGGCCATGCAATCATGATTTGTAAACAATAACAACAAACTTAGAAATGTTTTTCTTGTTCACATATGAAAAGCTTTTTTCACAATAAGTAGGTTTGTTTGAATGTACATTGTATATATGTACGATGTACATATACATATACATATATTTTTATTGTAATAATTAAAGCTTAAAACTTGTAGGTACGCACTTCAAAATTCGATTTTTTTTTTATTATTTGTTTAACCTAATACCTACACCATTTCCAATTGTTTTTTTTAGAACATACATATATAGAAAGGTCGAAGTATAGAACTTTCTATATGAACTATTTTCAATAGTTTTTTATAACCATTTATAGTTCAAAGTTTTTCAACTCCAAATTTTTTATTTATGCTACGAAGCTTTTTATTTTTTTCAACATATCCAATAGTCAAAATAGTCGATTATAAATAATGTCCTGTGGTCTACACTTTCAGAGTTGTTTCATGACATATGGATAAAACAAAAGATATTGTTTGCATATATAAAAAGTCTTCCAGATAGACGCAGGTTCTTCAGATCGTTGAGATAGCTTGTAATTAAAAGTGGCCCGAGCACGCTTCCCTGTGACACTCCATGTTCAACGACACGAAAAGAACTAATTTGTGAGTAAGTTTGTACTAATTGTTTACGATTTGTCAAATTACTTCTTATCAGAGATAATTGTCTGCCGCAAATACTGTATTACCTCGGCTTTTTTAAAGTATATTGTGATCGGTTAGATCAAAAGCTGTCCGCTAATAATAGAAAATAACAGCGACACCTTTACACCACTCACCCAAGCCTTTACAAATAAAGTTCACATTTTCTGTTGCTTCTTCGGTTCCACATCCTCTTCGTAAGTTTTGACTTTGAATATAATTCGGAATCTGAGTGTGTAAAACTCTCTCAAACACGTTATCAATAATTGATAATATACATATGTAGCTATAAGTCTAAACATATTCACTACAGTGTCATTTATTGCTTTGGGGATTGGTACTACTTTGGGTACTTTTAAGCTATGTTCACAATATATCTGTGGCTTGGTGCTAAAAGGGCCAATGTCAATATTTTGCTGTTTTGAGTTAATCGCTTCATTATGTTTTCTTCATTCATTCATTTTTCTGTATCAGCCAATGTCTAAGTTTCCCCGAACAGTTTAATAAGGTTTATTAGACATTGGCTGATACAAAAAAATTAAAGAGAGTAAAATAATACACATAATGAAACGATTAACACAAAACAGCAAAGTATTGACATTGGCCCTTTTAGCACCAAGCCACAGATATGTATTTGTCATGTGGAATGTAACTTTTGAACTCCAGGTCGCTGTTCGCTATACGGAATCTGCTTGTATTTATCTTTTGCAGTTTCTGTTTCGAGGGATTTTAATTTCGATGGCATATATTTACAGCTGTTTAAAAGGAGGAAGATATCAGCTGCATTTAAAACTGGAACATCTTAAATGATGTAAAAGGGTAATGGAGGTAAAAACATAAAAGCTGCGTTTTCGTGGACAGCATGACATTTAACATCACGATATAAAGTTGGACATGAGGCTTATGGCTTTGAGCGGGACTCCTTTAGAAGCACAAGTACACCATATTGCATTTAGAATAGTCCATTAATGCCTTAGAAATAACTTTTTTTTTGTTTTTTAACTTCTATCGGAAAAGTCTCCTTAATATTTTTTTTAATAATTTATATTTTTTTAATAGTAAATTTGTTTATGAATACAAAATATATGTATATATATTTTTAAAATATACTTTCTAAATTGCAATTAAAAAAATGTTTTTTAAGTTCATGTCCTGCCAATGCCTTCTGAAATAAAAATTTTGCTGTGAAATTATAAACTTCTGAAATATAAAGAACATTAAAGGCCTGCTATTTCCCATAACTTAAAATTTTTATTTACTTTAACATTTTTTATAAGGATCGTATGCTGTAAAATGATTGGAAATACTGAAATAGACTTCAACTTTTTTTTAATTATATGTATACAAATTAAAAATTCTGAAACATAATTGAAGAGCTTTGCACTGTTTTTGGTTTTTTTTAAACGTTAAAAGCATTCCCAGAGATAACCATGGTCACTAACCGTAAAATAACTTCCCATTCTGCATTCTTGATGCGTCACGTAACGTCTGGAACTGGCAACACATACCGTTGATATTTATATTGTTACTTTTAAAACGTTTGGCTGACAAACGACAGATTTGACATTCCATTTAACTACGGGCTTAAGTTGATCGCTACGAATGTGCCCAACAAACGATGGGTATTTGACTGTAAATAAACTTTAAATTTGTTGTGTTTTGCTGAAAGTTTACACAGTAGTTTTAATAGCAAAGCGTGCTATGTTTTTTGTTTATGTCTATGTTTACTGGAAACAGTGTGCAGTAAGATTAGATTAGTTCTAAACTAATTGAGAGTAGAGTCCTTTTGTAGTAATTGTTTAAAGCAGATGTAAGCGAGGGTAAAAATACAGTTTAAACTAGCTTTTCAATTAAGTACTTCAAAAGTAATTAATTAACTTTAAAATAATAAAAACAAGTAAGAAAGTATAGTCGGTCAAGCCCGACCATATGATACCCTACACCACAGTATTTAAAAACACATCATGCTTATGTGTCCATGTTAATATGGACTTTCTATGTTTATAAACTTCATGAAAATCTTTTTGAAAGTTTGTGAGAGGCAGAAATTACCTCCCCTTGTGGTCCTATTTTTTAAAAACTGTATAGCTAATGTGTCCCTATAGATATGGATCTATCTATGTTTTGAATTTCATTAAAATCGGTTTGAATGGCAGAAATTGCCCCTATCTCCCCTCGTGGTCCGATTTTTTTAAAAATTTATACATTTTGTGTCCATATAGATATGGTTCTATCTATGTTTTAAATTTCATTAAAATCGGTTTGATAGTTTCTGAGAGGAAGAAATTTCCCCCTATCTTTCCTCGTGGTCTTCCCTTAGGCCCATTTTCAATAGGCTTGGTCCTTGTGCCAATAAGAACCTATGACCCAAGTTTTATTAAATTATCTCCAAAATTGCGACCTGTACTTTGCGCACAAGGTTACATGGACAGCCAGCCTGCCAGCCAGCCGTACGGACATCGTTAGTTCGACTCAGAAAGTGATTTTGAGTAGATCGGTATACTTTAAGGTGGGTCTAGGACCACTATTTTAAGGCGTTACACACATCAGCACAAATGCATAATTCCCTCTCCACTATTGTGGTGTGGGTATAAAAATTAAAAAAGCGCAGATAAAAATTGCTTGATTGCTGGTAAGGCAACTTCCCTTAGTTTTGCTTTGTAAAAAACAACTATCACCAGTGTTTTTAGTGTCCGACCGAACACACTTTTTGAGACAGAACCCGAACTTCGGAAAATTTTGACAAGTTCGGCCGAACCCAAACCCGAACTTTTTGTAAATAAATCTGAACAATTGTACTTTTTTTAATGTATTTATTTAAAACAAAATAAAATTTCGGGAAATTATTACATATACACTTTTGGAAGGATGCAACATGAAGAGATAAATTGCACTTTATAGTAGTCAAAACTATTTAATAGTTAAAAAATAATTAGTTATTGCCTTTTTTTAAGACAAAAAATAAAGTTCAAGTATAATACAGTATACATTAGGGCTATAACTTTTTCACACTTTTTGCGAAAATCAAAAACGGCATAGTATAGTCGTGTAGAACATTAAAAGTTATTAATAAAAAATATGATAATTTTTTCGGATTGTTAAAAAAGTTTACGCAGGGATCGGGTTGAAGTTTGAAAACAACCATTTCATACACCTGATATATGTATATACATATTCCTATACATATCACTTAAATGCTATTTTGGAATTTATACACTGCTTTAGATTTAAAAATTTTCCTACGGCTTACAATTCATCGCGGTTCAAAATTTCTTAGAAGGTTTTAGAAATTTGCTTCCCTGCGAGAGGGTTTTTTCGCAAAACGACGGGAGACGGGTGTTTTCATTTCGAGAACATTCTTGGCCACTTCGTCGTACTATGCCAATAATTTGGTTATAGCCCTAGTATAGATATTATAACTCAAACCTCTACAATGTATTTTTTGAATTCGTTGGGATGTATTTTCTCTAAGTGGCGTTAAATATTGGCGGTAGTTTGTTTGCTTGGCAATGAACTCCCCATTGACATTTGTTTGGCGCAATGGATTGGATGCTATAAAGTTTGGTTTTTGGTTCACCCAAAACTATAGATTATCTTACCATTCGCAGAATATAAATAGAGAGTATTTTTTTGCCAAATAAAATTAAACCGTTTTTTTGTTGTATTTTTTACCGTCTTCTAAAAATTACAAATATAAAGACATTTTTATACACTTAAGCATTTTATTTAGTCATCGCTGTATTTTTTCGAACTAATAATCACAGAGAAAAAAAGTTGTATTGATTCGTAACAATGATGCCAAATTATACGCCAAACAAAATAAGGGTGATTATTTAGATAAGTGATTTTAGGATGGGAGTTTATTAGGGACCTATAATAAATTTTGACCTACAAGTACAACATTTAGTCATGACATACATACACTCATAAAATTATTACAGTAACTGATTGTAGGTTATTAAATTCGTTTTCGGTACTGTTAAAATTGAATAAAAATATAGTTATTTTACGAATAAATTTATTTTTCAACATTTATGTTTGTTATTAAAAAAACAAACTACCAAAAAATAATGTTTTCCGTATTTTTTTTTGTTAATTTGTTTGATTTTTATCGGTTAAAATATATTTTTTAAAAGTAAAAACTATTCAATTTTAACGAATATGATGTTCAATAAATAAAAAACTTAGAAATTACTGAAAAAATCATTTGTTTTAAATGAAATGTAAATGATCCGTTTTTTAAATGAATTTTAATTTGTTTCAAATGAATTTTCGTTTGAATTTAACTACATAATATTTTGAGTGTAGTAGCTATCGTAAAAGATACTGTCGCTAATTTTTATGTCATTACAACATTTATAAGGAAGTTATGGGATTAAAAGCTTTTTTCGGGAGTAGTATTTGTAAAGGAGCTAAGGTCAAATATGGACCGATTCCAATAAGATTTGGTAACATGATTAAGATTGCAATCAAATAAGATTGGACTAAATTTATTCTTAATACCAATAGAATTAATTGGTTTATAAGCACAAAGATTATATTCCGAAAATAAGCTTATATGGGGGCTATGTGAAATTGTAAAACAATTCTCACCATTTTCATTAGGCTTGGTCTCCGTTCCAACTGTAACCTATTTACCAAATTTCATCAAATAATCTATAGTCTCTGGCGCACAAAGCCTACAGCAGGTTAGCCAGACGGACGGACATTGTTCGTTCGACTAAGATAGAGATTTTGAGTCGATGGGTTTAATTAAAGTTGGGTCTAGGATATTTGAAGGTGTAATACACATAAATATTTAAAGGTGTTACATACATCAGCACAAACGCATAATTGTGGTGTGGGTGTAAAAAAACAATGTCAATTATAGTTTCTATCTGTTAAGGACTTATAAAAAAATTAATTATTCATAAATTCTCCCGAATTAAAGAAATGTGCTGACATTGTCAAATAACTGTAATATAACAGTTTTAACAGCTTTAGAACCTCTGCCTCAACCACACGAAAAAATTTCGCATTTATTTATTTCAATTAAAATAAATTATAAAACAATTACAAAAACCTAACAACAATAGACCTAAAAAAGCTTAAATTACAGTTTTATTTACAACTACTTATGTTCAAATATAAAACAAAACTGTATGTAGTGGTGACCGACCAAACAATGTGAATTTACCACCAAATACGTTCTCTGTTGTTGGACATAGTTTTTTTTTATTTAATTTTCCATTTATTGCACGATTGTAATTTAATATGGAGAGGAGATGGATGGCACTCGCAAACTATTTTTGTTGTACAACCATTTAAACCTTTTACGTAGTACTCGCACTAAAGTACAAGTATGGATGTTGCTATCTGGAATGACTGCGACATCAGTGCACATTTTAACGTCATCAACAGTTAAAACAATAAATTGCAACAAAATATGTATGTATATATGTTATTATATTGTTGCAAGTGGAAAAGGTAACCAAGAGTCGGTCATTGAGGAGTAATTGTTGGATACGAATACAAGTATGCAACTTGTTCCAATGATGTAACGAAAACATTGTTTAAATAACAATTTTTTTTCTGGTAATTTTTGTTACAGCATTCAAGTTTTAGCTGTATAAAAATTATTGTTGATCAAGAACGAATATTTGAATAAGTTTTACAGAAAATGTTTCAAAATTACGATTCTTTTTGGAAAAAAAATCAAACCATCGAAATTTTGCACAAGTATCAATACGAGAATCAATTCTATGAAGTTGACGCAACTGAATTTGTATGGATTTCTGTTGGCTCTACTGATGGTCGTTAAACTACCGTACGCTCTTATTTGGTTCACCCGTTTATTGTAACCAGAACTCAATTGGTGTTCGAAATTAATTGTCGGTTTTACCAGTTTTACGTTAATTTTGGTTATAATCATTTTTCAATGTGATAAACCAACATTTGTTAAGTTTCATTTAAATTACCGCATTTTGACATGTAGGGTATTTACTTAAAACATACTCAATGTTTCATGGCAAACAACTTCCAAAAAGGGTGGTAAGTTGTTAACTTCAAGCTGTCTCCGTTTGTGTTTATGTAAAGATTGAACTAAACTAAACCCAACTGGCTGGATAGCCAGTGAGCTTTTTTTCGTAACAATGCATGCGTTTTTATTGTTTTTGTATTACTTGTTGTAGTTGTTGTTACTGCTGTATTTGCTATTGTTGTTTTTCGGATAAAATATTATGTATGTATATAAATGCTCCAGCCGATGAGTAAACGTTATGGAGAATCACATGAATGTTTATAATTTTAAACATGCATGAAAACATATGATATAAATTTATAGGGGAGACAACTCTTTACATATGTATAAATAAAAGTACATACATTTTTATATACCCTGCAAGCATTTTCTAGCCAAAACCAATCACTAAAACTATCGATTATTTTTTGATGTAGTTACTACCAGGGCTTAAAAAACTGCAGGCGAAACCAAAAATTGTCGAAACAAAAACCGAAAATTTGTGCTCATCTTTTAGCTTTTTGTGTTGGTTTGACAGTGAATTTTTAAATTTAATTAATTAGAAGTAAATGCAACAGCTTATTTGGCCAATGACAAATGAAGAAGTGGAAGAAATGACAGTTTTTCTATTTTGACTGCAGTTTTTTAAACGCTGGTTACTACACTGGCAAAATTTAACTTTCCAATTCCAAAGCGTTGACACAGTGCTAATTGGGCTTGCATTGGTCATGAGAATTATAGGCAGATAGAATTCACTTATTGCGCTTATTTATGTTGGTCTGTAAGCTTATATTTACAATGGGAATATACTTAGTGCCTACATTTTGTAATTTGATAAAAGGCTCATCTTTTAGTTGTTTAATATAAATTTACTTCGGCAGCATAGCTGTTAGAAGTAGAAAGTTACCCATTCAATGTTAAGTTAATATTAATTTTTTTTTGTTATATGTATACAAATGTTTTGCTGTTTATCATTGTTTGTCAGGCCAAGCGTATCCGATGTTGGTGCTATGAGGCAGAATATGAATGATACGCTTGGCCGAGACCTTGACATAATCTCGGAATGGGGTCGTGCGAATAGGGTCGATTTTAATGCCCGCAAAACCCAATGTTGCGTGCTGACGCATAAACGCGCGACAAATCAAGGTGCCTCATCTGTATATATGGGTGGTATAATTATTGAGGGATCAGAATCTCTTGATGTTCTGGGCATGAGGATACAATGTGATGTCCGATGGACAGAACATATATTCAAGATGTCGAAAGAAGCATTCAAGTGCCTCGGTTTTCTAAGACGGTGTAAGATATACTTCACTCCATCTGATCTCCTTACCATTTATACCACCTATATCCGACCGCGTATGGAATACAACTCTCATGTGTGGGCCGGTGCTTCAAAGTCTATTTTGGAGCTTCTCAACCGCGTGCAGGAGAGGGCGAAGGTTCTCATTGGTGACAGTAGGGTATCCAATTCTATTGATTCGCAATGAGGGTTGTATTTGCCTGTTTTATTGTTACTACAATGGGATGTGTTCTGACGAAATTAGGAATCTGGTTACCGAAACCCGTACGTTTGTTCCTAATACACGTTTTTCCTCAAGAGCCCATCCTTATGTGGTCGATTGGCAGGTGAATCGTACAACGCATTACAGAGGGAATTCGTTTTTTTCCCAGACAGTTCGTATGTGGAATAACCTTCCTGCAGAAGTCTTCCCTCTCACTTACAACATGATTAAGTTCAAATCGAATGTTCACAAACACTACTTCCTCTATCCTCCTTCCCCCAACCTATTTTCCTAGTTCCAACATAATGCAATGCATTAGTAGGGGTCATCCTCTGAGTGCTGGTCCTTACAGAAAAAAAAAAACAAACACGTCTGTTTTGTTTGCAGGCGATCGGGTTGGCAGCATGTTCAAAAGATAATATATAAAACAGACATGTCTGGAAAGACACCTTGTAAATGCCCTACGTATTTTGTTGTTGTATACCAATTGCGGCGAATTAAGGCTAGCTTACACTATTACACATGACTTACGTATTTTGAGAAAAATACAACCCTGTCATGATAAGTTGTTAATGTTTTTTTTTTAATTTTCAAACAATAATAAGATTAGTTATGTATTTTTGTCAAAATACGTATGACTTGTGTGATAGTGTAAAACAGCTTTTAGTGATATTTAGGTGGCTAATCAAATAACACTACCAATTGCTTGGTGGGTTACAGTTTGTTATTGTTATTATTATCGTTGTTGTTGTCTCCACCATAGTCACCGTTAAACGTAGTGCGAGTACTTGGTAACATATGTATGTATGTATGTTTGATTATTTTTTATTTTTATAACAACAACAAAATGAGAGTACTATTGTCGTATATTGTTTCTGTGCAGTGAGGGTTGTGTGTAAAATTCTACAATCTGAGAGTGCTCAGCTTTTTCCATTTAGTACGAGTATTTAAATATTTTAGTATCAAGAAGAGGGTTCCAAAGTTTTAACTTCAATAAAATATATTTAGTTTTTTGCTACAAATCGTGCGGTAGCTACTTAATACACAAAACTAATCCCTAAAATGTAAAATACTTAAGTTTTTAATGACAATGGGGTGTGATTTCTATTTATAAAAATAGCAATAACAAAAATTGTTTACACAAATATTACGAAAACCTTTTTTTTTTTTGGCTAAAAAAGATATCTGAAAAAACCGAAAAATAAAACAAACAAAAAAAAAAAAAACAAGTGATGACAAGTGTCTGCAAAATGTGTGTGTATGTGTTTGTGTTGCCGTCTGAAAAAAATATGCTCGATAATCAGCTGTTTATCTAAGTGAATAATAAAACAATGAAACTTAAGTTAATCAAGTTTTATTTTTTAAAACAGGGCTAAACGAGAAGTGGCTTATAAATAAAATAATGATGCATACGTGCCTACATAAAATGAAACTTATAAAATCGATTAAAATTGGCCACAATGTTAGAACGAATTATGTTTAAGTTGCTTTTGATCAACGATGAATAAATTTTTCACATGTTTAATAAATGTTAAAATCCGTAACTAAAAGGCAAAAGGCCCTAACGAGCAAAAAAGTTGGTTTTGTAAGTTATGGCGCTTTGCGTTTTAGGTAACGAGATACAAATTAAAGTTAAACTAAATTTAGCAAGCAATATTAAGGGAGACCGTTGAAGTGAAGTCTCTGTCGGGAATCGAACCCCCAACCCTTGCACTGATAGACTAGCTCACAACAAAAACTTGCCCATAATTAAGTAGCAGTCAATAGCTGCTAATTGTAAAATAAATTTTTAAAATGACCTTGTATTGAGTTATTAAAAAAATCAAACCATAGTTATTATTAAAACAAAATAAGCAAAATTACCAACTTCAAACATTTTAACGAATTTCAAGTTTACACTCGTTTCTCTGTAATTTTGCAAATAACCCTAATTTTGATATTAATTTTTTTTTCATTGGCCAAAAAAAGTTAAAAAAAATTACAAAATTAATAATAATTTCGATTAAATGTTTATCTGTACAAGATTATGTACCAAAGTTTAAATTTATTTCTATTTGTTGTTTTGAAAATTTTTTCCATTAACAAAATTAACAAAAAAAAAAAAAAAAAAAAAATTTGGTTAAAGTACAAAAATTAGTTTTTGAAACGTGACTTTTAAATAAAGAAACGTGATTGAAATCTTTTTATGTTTTTTCATATTTTTTTCATTTTTTAACTCAATTTTAATTAATAGTTTAATGTTTTTATGTTGCCAAATTTTTAATTTCAATTTGACAACGAAATTTTTTTTTATATTTTGGATCAGAGTTAAACAAGAAAAGAGTTTAAATTGAAAAAAAAATAATTTTATGATTTTTGTTTATTTGGTTTATTTTTAGTTTTACAAGATGAAAACACAATCTGACATAACTTGTTTATTGTATTTTTGTTACAACTGGTTTCTTCTCTTTGTATGTACGTACAGTGCGTAACAATTATTTAAAGCTGTATTTCTTAATGAAGTTCTTTTTTATATTATTAACTGCCGGTTTAACGATGTCGAACGTCATCGTTCGCATAGAAAATTATATTTAAAACAAAAACGTTAACGTTCGAAATCGTTGAACAGGCTGTAAGTTTTCAAAGTAGTAGCAGCGAATTTTTGCTGGGGCCAAAGATTTGTTTTTTTGAAAAAAGTGTAAAATTTTGAATCAGAAAACATGGTTTTATGTTGGGTAGAACTTTTGGGAGGAATAGGTAAAACAGATTGCTAAAGTTAGAGCCCCTTAAATTTTATCTTTCAATTCAATTTAAATTTTATTTATTGATCACAACCGAATTCAAAGATGAATCTTATATTAAAGTACTGGATTATAAGAGTAGGTATACAAATCTTATTAAAAATAATTACATAATAACTTAATTTTAACAAGTAAACATAATATAAACAAAAACATAATAATTTGAAAAATTTTAAACAAGCTTTAATTTTATTTTTAATTAATTAGCTGTTAATCTTTCTATTTTTCTAAAATGTTCAAAGATTAATGTTTTGAATTGCGTTGTATTGTTGTTTCTTTGCAAATCAACGGGTAGCTTATTCCAAATGTGAATGGTATTAATATAAAAATGTTGCTCTGATATCTGAGTCTTATACTGCTGCTGTTTGATTCGATTTCCCCTATTCGATCTATTTCCCCTATTCGATCTAAAAAAAAGTAGTCTATCATATAGATATTTTGATTGACGAGTATATATAATTTTATGTAGGTATATTAATGACCTACATTGCAGTAAGGATTCAAAAGACACGCCAAACACTTTATATACACCATATATGTACCGTGTTATGCTATTAAAAGCAACTTTAAGCTTTCGAGTACTAGCAGCATCACAGTTCGCAAACAGTTCACAACCATATAAAAGAGTTGGTACCAAATATGTTTTAGCCAGAAGCATTCCAATTTGAAGAGGTATAAACCACTGAGTACACCAGAAATTTCTTAACATTCCATATACTCTTGCCGTAGCAATATTTATATGGTTACTCCAATCCAAGTGATTGTTAAAAGTAACTCCAAGATTCTTTGTTGAGGTAACTATTTCAATTTCTGATCCATTTAATAGCAAATCCGGAAATATCGGTATGGATAGTGTTTTCTTTGTTATCACTAAGCATTTTGATTTGTTTGGATTGAGACACAACCCGTTTGAAGTTGCCCAGTTATAAATATTTGTCAAATCCTTATTAATTTTTCGGACACATTCATTAATTTCGAAGGGTTTGCAGCTAATGTAAAGTTGTACGTCATCAGTTTACATTTGTACATTACAATATTCCAACTTGATTGGCAAGTCGTTAGCATATGCAGAATACAATAAAGGCCCTTAAATAGAGCCTTGTGGTACGCCTCTAGTCAGTAGTATACTGGCTGTAGGAAATATCGCCCAAAGAAAAATGGCCAAAAAAAAATGAAAAATCGCCCAAATGAAGAATCGCCCAAAAGAACATGAAAAATGACCCAAAAAGTTAGATATGAAATTTTGCCCAACAAAAACGAAAAAGGGCAAAAAAAAAAAAAATGAAAAATGACCCAAAAAGCAAAAACAAATTTTTCCGAAAAAAAATTAAAAAATACCCAATTTGGAAAAAAGTGGTTATTATTCATATAAATTTAGTTCCATACAAGTATAAGTTTTATGTAAAAAATTGCATTCTATCTTCAACAGCTGCTCGGCAGTAAGGACAGTAATACCGGCTGCGCAAACTTCGCTAAGCTTCTCTGCATAGCCGGCCTTCGGCCGGGCGCAAGGATTTTCTCCTCTATGGTAGAACAAGTACCGGTTTCGCTAAGTAAAGCTTCTAAAATCTGCCTTGTTTTCGAACGAAGGCCATATACGCAGAGAAGCTTTAGTTAGCGAAGCCGGTGTTTGTTATACCATAGAGGGGAAATCCTTGCGCCCGGCCGAAGGCCGGCTATACAGAGAAGCTTTAGTTAGCGAAGCCGGTGTTTGTTATACCATAGAGGAGAAAATCCATGCGCCCGGCCGAAGGCCGGCTTTGCAGAAAAGCTTTAGTTAGCGCAGCCGGTATATATTACATCCTTGAGAAGAAAATTCTTGCGCCCAAAAGTGTTTTCGTTATATATTTAATATAAACACCCAGAGAAAAAACAACAAACTTATTTTTAAATAAATTACAATTATATTAAATAAAGATGGCCCGAAAAAATGGGCTACTTTTCATATAATATTTTTGGGTGATTTTTCATAACGAAAAATCACCCAATTTAAAAAACGAAAAATCACCCAATAATAACGAAAAAAAGCTCAAAAATTTTGGGTCACTTTTCATATGAATTAAGGCCCAATTTTACATGGAATTTTTTTGGGTGATTTTTCATTTTTTTTTTGGGCCATTTTTCTTTGGGCGATATTTCCTACAGCCTAGTATACTACTTGACATCCTATTTGCATAAAAAACGGACTGTGACCGTATTAGCTGTGTCAAACGCTTTCGAATCATCCAGTAAGATTAAAAAAGCAACTTCACCATTGTCAATATATGACCTCACGTCTTCAGTTACGTCAATTAACGCTGATACACAACTGTGAAGGGGTCGAAAACCAGACTGTCTGGGGGTAAGAAGGTTGTTATCATTTAAAAATGCACTAAGTTGGTTGTGCAATATTCGTTCAAGTATCTTAGAAAGAAATGGAAGTATTGCTATTGGACGAAATTCAGTGTCTGATTTTGGTACAGGAACTATTTTGGCATGTTTCCAAATTGTTGGTTACGAAGACTTTGAAATAATGTTATTAAACAGGTTTGTAATATATGGTACAATTGATGGAAATATTATTATAATAAATCTGGGATGTATTCCGTCACTGCTTATAGCATTGGACTTTATACTGAAAAAACTTTTGTATACCTCAGTTCGAGTTACACATCTAAAATCAAATTTATCAGAAGTATTTGTCGTGGTATAATTTCTGTATGGATCCACATGTGCGACTGGCACTGGAAGGTCTACGAATTTGCTATAAATTTCATCAATTTCTATATCCTGATCAGCATTATGATAATCATTCGGATCACTAACCATTCCAATATTACGGATTTCCTTCCACTTACTTTTGCTGTCTAAACAGTTTGAGAATTTATCATTATAATAAGACGATTTTGCAATCCTAATTTTAGTAGTGACTGTATTTCGTAATGAACGAAATGCTGCCAATAGTTCAGAAGTCCTAAATCTATTCCATCTAGTATAAGCTTTATTCCGGAGCTCTATTAAATGTTTAATTTCCGACGATTAATTGTCCGAATAATTTAAAATTGCTGATTTCAATTGAAGGATTAATCGAAGAATTTATACCGATTAATCGAATGATAATAATATATTGGATTTCTGTGAAATGTATAATTTTTATAATGTATGTGTCCGTTGGAATTAAAAAAAAAAAACAATGATGTTTAGTGAGTAATTTAGCATATATTATTGTTACATTTTTTCAACACAATTTAATAATTAATTTTACAAAAGAAAAAACGACAAGAGTATGTTAACTTAAAGATTCATATTAATTTATTAGGTGTAGTCTAAAAACCGAAATGAAGTAAAATTGAAATCGAACGATAAATTAAATTCAATTACTTAAAAATTAACGTAGTTTTTCTTATTTTAAGTGTTGTTCTTGCAAAAATAATAGTTCTTAAAGAATGAATGAACTTTTCATTGCGTCGTTTTTAAAATTTGCTGGATTTGAAATCCACTTTATTTCGATGTCTAGAAAACGCCCGTATTTTTTTCACAAAATAGTTTATGCTTTTCTCTCTTTAGAATGAATCTAATAATGCTAAATGTAACAGGTATCCTAAAATGTATTAACGTAAATGTTCTTCAACAACTTGAAGAAGATTTTCCACCAACAAAATCAAAGGGAGCTACAAGTGGTCCAATGAATTAATATTTTAAATAAAATCTTCGATCGATTTTCTAAGGAAAATTATTTGCAGAATCATAGCAGAGGATGGAATGTCCGTGAAAAGTTTCAAAAAATCCAAAGTTATAGCGACTGTTTTAAAATCCTAGTGCACGGAAGTGAAGCAAAAATTTGGAGCTAAATCGACCAGTTCTATTTAAAAAAGAATGTTTATTTACTCAAGGACTAATTTTTTCTAAAATTAGCGAAAAAAAATTTTATAAATTTCGTAATTTATAAAATTTCTGGATTTAGAATTATTCGAATAACCGATTATTTTTAAAATTTTATTAGGTTAATCGAATAAGCTTAAAATGCCAAATATCGATTAATCGTTTAATCGAACAAAAATAAAACCCGATTAATTGAACACCCTAATTATGGCATTTCACTAGATTTATGTGCAAAATATAAGGAGTGGTTCTGGGATCTTTAAAAGTTGGCACAGTGGATTATATTGAGTTTATTAAGAAAAACCATTTTTTTTAACAAAAGACGACACGCCCAATGCCCACACAATCCTAATCGATTTTTTAGCATTAAATTTTTCTTATCCAGATGAAAGTCTTCAAATTTGGTTGGTACACTTTCTAGAATAAACAAAAGATGCATGCCAAGTTTTATTAATATCAGCCACGCCCACCTTCCACCTCTTATATAATTCAAAAAATTTTCTTTCGTATGAAATTTTTTCCTATCCAAGCACAAGTCCTCAAATTATTCATCAACTATCATATTTTTACCTACATTATTCAGTTCTAAAAGATATTTATCAGGTTGACGTCTTATACAGTATTTATCGCTTATTTTAACACTGGTTATAAGCATTTCACGCTTTTATGCATCAAAACTTGCGCAATTAAAGTTTGATATTTAAAATAGCCGAAATGGTTTCGTGCATAAGCATTCGATTATATGCATATTCCGCATTTATGCACCACAATATAAAACAATTTTAGTAAAATTTGGGTCAGTTACAATAAAAAACGCACGAAAATTATTTCAATAAAACTAAATTCGCTTAATTTAAGTTATGCATTGAATTTATTCATGCACTTTCGATGCAAGCAAAATATTTCTTTTATGATGCTGATGAAAATTAGCGAGTTTTTTTTATAAGCACAGTATATGCATATAAGCGAGGTTTAATAAATACTCGTTTAAAAGCACCAAAAACGTGCTCATTATGAAATGCTTATAAGTAGGGATGAGATTTTCATGCATTTAAAAATCGGAAATATGCGCTTAAAATATGCACTAAAAAAATAAAAAATATGCACTTAAAACTAAAAAAGACTTTATTAATTTTAAAAAGATAAAAAATCGTTTATTAATTTTACTAAAAACAAAAATATAAAAAATGCAGTCTATTGTTATTCAAATATCTTTAAAAACCTTAAATAACTTATTTCAAATTTTGTTTGTTTAAATAAATACGGTTTTATTAAAAGTAAAACTTTGTCTTGTACTTGATAAATCACAATACATTTTGAAAAAATATCTTTGCACATTCCACTTTGATTCCATATCAGATCAAAAATATTTGAAATTTATAAAAAAAATTTTAAATCCTTATTTTTTTTTTGATATTTTTTATTTTGTCGGGTGTTTTCTCCCTTCCACTTCTGCAATATCAATTAATTTGACTTGAGTATTAAGTGAAATAAATCCCTCCTTATTAGTTATAGTTCCACCAATATATCCGTAATTGCAAAATATAAATGCTAATTGGCTTCTGATGTTATTTAAATTTAATATTTTTTTTAAAGTTTTTAATTGCATAAACATCGGTATCAACAAGCTCCTCTAACATTCTTTAATTACTCAAAGTTTTTTGAATAGAATTCTGAAGCATCTAGCTAGGCCCCCATCTTGTTACTACTGGCTGCGATGGAAGGGGAATCAAGGGATTCAATTCATTAAAATTTGCAATACTATCGAATTGGCTTCTAATTTCCTCTGCGAGGCAACCATGTAACTTGTAACATTTTGGATTAAATATTTTAAACCCATGGAAAGCCTTAACCAATGTAAGGTGATGCATCGGTTTAAAATAGAAGGATCTTTTGTCGAAATCTTGAAAATCTTTAAATTAATTCTCCAAAAGAATTAATTTATTGATTTTAAGATTTTTTTTGTATATAAAAATTTTTTAAGAAATTAATATGGAAATTTAAAAAAAAATTACTCAAAAATTTCAAAATTCCCATTTAAAACCTAAATATGCAAAAACATGCATTTTTACTAAAATATGTAACAATATGAAAAAACAAATGGATGCCATTTTAACGCAAATTTTATAATTCTGAAAGATTATTGGTCAATATCGTTCTAAGACTATCGACAAAAATCATGCATTTGCATGGAAATCGCATCCCCACCCTGCAAATAATGCGATTAGTCCATACACGCGTGTAAAATTTAGCCCATAAGGGAATAGGACTAGTCCAAAGGTAACCCCAATGTATGGAAAAAACATGGTCTATTTAACATTATGATGTCCAGGACAGGACCATATAACCCAGCTTTGTATTACAAAGGAGTAGTCTTAAAACAACTGCATGGTATACTCCAGTCGTTAAAAAACGAAGACATGTCGTTTCACTACAAACTCTTTTGAACAATGACATGGTCCATGCTTGCATTACATTGGAACAGTCCAGGGAGTAGTCCATTTGATCAATATGGATCAGGTAGTCCAATATTATTTGCAAGGTACTTATAAGCGATACATACTGCACTACTTACTACACACTGCACGACTATATGGATCAGATGATGCAAGCAAACGATGAGAAACATCAGTATATGTTGAATTTCTATTGCACTTTCTGGAAAAAAATTAATCTGTAGTTCCTTTTACCTTTATTACGTGCATCTTCTGCTTTCTCGGAAAGCATACTGCTGCATCAATAATGTCCTTCCTTTTCATGTATGGATAGTAAGAGGTATGAAGTACCAGTTATATTTTTAAACAACTATTTCAGCCGTATGTATCCCTTATGTTTTTATACCCTTCACCACAGGTGGAAAAAGTTTGTTATTCCGTTTGTAATTTCTACAATATTGATCTTAGACCCTATAAAGTATATATATTCTGGGTCCTTATGAGGACGGAAGTTGATTTAACGATATCCGTCCGTCTGTCCGTCTTACGTTTGATATGTGTTTTCCGGAGACTCCAGACATGATAGCGGCTAGGTTGTTTTACATTTATGTCACTTATAGTCCACCATTTCTTGCTATTGAAATTCAGCCGGAACGGTCCAACAATGGCTGAGATATGACTAAAAAACCACGACTGCCTCTAATTTTTCCAAAAAATCCCTTGTGGTTGTTGTATTTTTATTACTTTTTTCTGTATATCTGGAGAACGGTAAGAGCCAAAGTTTTCAAATTAGGTACAAACATTTAGGTTATGTATACACACCATCCCACAAAATGTGGGCGGGATTGGAGAAGTGGGCGTGGTACCTTACATACAAAAAGTATTAAAAATTGTATAAAAACCTGAATTTTTTGACTGTTATATGACCTATGGTAACGCCTTACACATCAAAAGATCGGAAAATATTTTCTGAAAAACTCGAGAAAATCGGTTCTGATACGAAAAAGTTATGACCAAAATATTAATTTTTTTTTTGAAAAATACCCATTTTCGGGAACCATAGATCTTCCCGAGTCAAAGTTTTATAGCCCAAATAACTGGAAAATTTTTTCCTTAACACGTCGGTATATAAATCTGTCAAATCGGTTAAGAAATAGCAGAGTGATAACCGAAATACTGAAATCCCAAAAATTACTCTTTTTTATGCCCTTCACCGAAGGTAAGAGGGTATATATAACTTTGTCATTCCGTTTGTATGTTCCACAATATTGATCCTTCACCCTATTAAGTATATATATTCTGGGTCCTTATGAAAAGCGAAGTTCAAATTAATTAATTAATTAATAACAACAACCTGTTAACCGATCGTCAATCTGGATTCCGACCTCAACGTGGCTGTACTTCAGCTCTAACCGATGTAATAGAGAAAATTCGTAGTAACCTGGATGAGAAAAAATAACGTTTTTGGTATTATTGGACCACTCAAAGGCTTTTGATACAGTGCACCATTCGATCTTGTGCATGAAATTGTCCAAATTATTCAGATTTTCCACGTTTGCGGTGAAACTGTTGTCATCATACCTTTCAAGTAGATGCCAATCAGTTGCAAATGCCGAATCTATATCGCGTTCTTTACAAGTAACTAGAGGTGTCCCACAGGGATCCATTCTTGGACCCCTGCAATACTCTTTATATGCGAACGATCTCCCAAACCAACTATCGTATTCTAATATACAAATGTATGCCGATGACGTTCAGCTGTATCTCAGTAGTCCTAAAGAGTCAGCTAATATGAAAATACGGGAATTAAATCATGATCTTGGGAAAATACTTACATGGGCAGCGGCTAACGGTTTGCGACTTAATCCTAACAAATCGAAGTGCATATTAATATGTAAAAGAGCCTTTCATGTAGATTTTGAGGTAAATTTGTTTCTTGGTGATTCGAGAATCGATATTGTAGATTCAGCAAGAAACTTAGGAGTACTATTTAACAAAACTTTAACCTGGTCGAATCACATTACACAAGTTTGTGGTAAAGTTTATGGCATGCTGCGAAATTTATGGGCTACTCAGCACTTTACACCTCTACAAGTAAGAATATTACTTGCAAAAACATATCTTCTGCCGACACTTTTATACTCATCTGAAATTTTTACTGGTTGTAACACAAATGATATGAGAAAGCTGACCGTAACATACAACAATATCATCCGTTACATTTTCTCTTTAAAAAGATTTGATCATATATCGCAGCACTCTTTTCGTTTATTCAATATGTCATTTTCAAACTATCTTCAATTCAAAAACTTAATATTACTTCACAAAATAATAACGACAAAGGAGCCAAAATATCTTTATGAACGTCTGCAGTTTTCTAGATCGTGTAGAGGGAAAAATTTAATACAATTTCGTCATCGTGACCATGCTTCTGAATGTCAATACTTTATATTAAGCATACGTCTCTGGAATCAACTTCCAAATGATTTGCAAATCACTAGCAACTCTATAAGATTTAGAAGGTTATTGAGGGAATATTTTTCGTAAATTTTTTAATGTTTTAAATGAAAACTTTTTTTTATTTTTATTTTTTTTATTTTTATATACCTTTACTTTATTTATTTTACTCTATTTAAATTTAAATATAATCTATGTAGTTTTTAGAAAATATTTCTTATCAATGTATACTTTAACTTGTCTGATTCTAATGCTGTAATTTATAAGATATTGTGTCTTGTTGTGTTAGAAAATCAAATTAATAAATACAAATACAAATACAAAAAAAAAAAATACAAATCCGGTTGTCCGTCTGTCCGTCTGTCCGTGTGTATGTTGAAATGGGTTTTGCGAAAACCCCAGAAATGATGTGGACTAGGTTGATGTATATTTATGTCACATATACTCCGTTTAAGTTTGCTATTGAAATTCAGCCAGATAGGTCCAAAAATGACGGAGATATGAGAAAAAAACCACGACTTCCTCTAAATTTTTCCAAAAATCCCTTGTTGCTGTTGCATTTTTTTATTTCCGTATATCTTGAGAACGGCAAAAGCCAAAGTTTCCAAATTAGGTAGACACATTTAGGTTGCCAATACACACCATCCTACAAAATGTGTTGGAGAAGTGGGCGTGGTACCTCCAGTACAAAAAAAAATTAAAAATTTTATAAAAACCTAAATTTTAGGGCTGCTATACGTCCTATGGATATGACTTTTATACCAAAATATCGGAAATTTCTAGTACAACATATTTCTAAAAAACTCGGGAAAATCGGTTCCGATACAAAAAAGTTATGACCAAAATTATTTTAAATACCCACTTTCGGGAACCATTGATCTTCCCGAGTCCAAGCTTTATAACTAAAGTAAATGGTAAATTTCTTCTTCAACACGTCGGTATATAAATCTGCCAAATCGGCTAAAAAATGGCTGAGTTATAACCAAAATACTGAATCCCCAAAAATTAATCTTTTTATTCCCTTCACCGATGGTTTTATTTAGTTTTTGTCTAGTTGCTCTGTATTCTGCTCGCAAAATGGTGAAGGGTATATAAGATTCGGCACAGCCGAATATAGCACTCTTACTTGTTATAATTAAGTTTGTTTTTTATACCCTACACCGAAGGTCCTACACCCTATAAAGTATCAAATCCGGTTGTCGTCTATTTTTCCAATCCCCTCATATTACATATACTAGCATAATGCCCAATATGATTTTCGTTATCACACTTCTTTATTATTTCATATATTTAACGAAATAATTTTAACAAATAGAAACTAAAAACGATTTAAAAAAAATATTTACCAGTTTTCGCTTTTTAAATTTCATTTATAATGAAGTTTTAAGTATTGTAAATAATATTAAATAATAATATGTAAATAATATATTTACTAAATATGTATGTATATGTAAAAATTATTTAGTTGCTCTCTATTCTACTCGCACAATGGTGAAGGGTATATAAGATTCGGCACAGCCGAATATAGCACTCTTACTTGTTATAATTAAGTTTGTTTTTTATACCCTTCACCGAAGGTCCTACACCCTATAAAGTATATATATTCTGGATCCTTATGAAAAGCGAAGTTCAAATCCGGTTGTCGTGTCTTCTCCAAACTTAACGTTTAAACACGCCATATATTTTTTTTAAACTATTCTTCATCTTTTGTTTATGACTTATTTAAATGATAGAAATTCAATTACCAAGTTTTTTTTACATAAGTACTTAAATTGTCTGTGTCTTTTAATGTTTAAGTGTTTCCGATGACTCAACATTTGCCATAAATGTTGCGTCGTCTATAAACAAGACGCTTCATTTTTAAAATTTTGTGCCTTTTATTCAACATTAAAACATCAATAAATGCCAGTCACACTTGCTAAAGAAATAATAAATATTATATTTTTTTTTCAAATTCTTTACATGTCTATAAAAATGGTCGGTCTGCCTATTTGTTCGTTTGTATTTTTATGTTGAACGATTAAATGTTTGGCTTTCTTTTTTTTATTTCTATTGTCTAAGGGAGTCATCCGTCAGCCCAACATAAATAAAAACTCATACATATTTTATGAGTGTGGAATTAACTAATAAAATATACATTTTTTATTTTTACTATTTTTTTTAAGGAAACCAATTGAATTCCACTTTTTTTTTTGGAGCTTCACGATGTCATAGTTAATTAATAATGATAGAATTTGTGAGACCTAAATTTTTAGCGTTGAACGTGTTTACACTGGGCATGAAATGTTGGGTAATGAGGCTTAATTTTGGATGTGCATAAGACTTACTTTTGGGGGAAATTCGCTTTATGTTGATGCTATAAAATACAAATTTTTCATAGAAACAGTTTTAGTAATTAAAAATTAAAAAAAGTTGGGGGTGTATTTAACAAGTCTAATTAAAAGAGGGAGGATTTCATTGCATTTCCTATTGGGAAATATGCTAGTTAAGTACTTTACCAAAAACTAAAAATAAATAACAGAAAGCAAATCGCAAGTTTCATTTTGTTAAATAAAAGTGCTTATTGTCAGCAGAAATAAGTCCTCGTAACCGGGAACATACAAAAATTATGCATCGGATCAGCAGCTTTGTAAGCATTTATTTTGATTTTTAATTGTAAAAACCTGCATTTTTTGGAACATTTTCTTTATTGGGTACATGTTTAAAGAAAATCTAACAAAACAAATCGATATAAAATCCAATTGGTTTTAAAAATTTTGTAGTTTTGAGGAATCTTTTCTTACTTAAAAAAGTGGCGAAGAAATTATAACAAGTTTCATCTTAAATTCACTTGTAGTGATTGTTAATAAATGGCTTTAAATTAATGTGTGATACTTGTAAAATGTCCGATAAGGGTTGTGCTCTTTAATGCTGATTCAAGCATTCATAGACCGGGATTTACACAAAAATCTGACAGAATTCTATACGACTTAAAAAAGCCTGCAAAATCGGTTTTGAATGCCTCACATTGCCACAAAAAAGACCCAAAATCATATGACTCAGATACTCCAGAGGATTAGTTTTAAAAACGAAAACATGTCGTTTAACTACAACCTCTTTTTTAACAGTGATATGGTCTAATTGCATTTCATTAGACCATGTTGGAATTAGTATATTTTATCTAAAATGGATCAAGTAGTCCTATATTATTTGCAGGGTATTGATTGCAATACTATAGAGTTAAAACACGTAAAACCGTCACAAAAAACCGCATTTTCGGCATCATCACCTCCGATTTCACTGAAATTCAACACAAATGTCATACACAATAAGAGTATGATTATACTGAAAAATGTTGACCCCAGATTCTTTCGGGTTGCGAAATATTTGTAAAAAACGCCCACTTTTCCAACCCCGCTCATATTTCGTGGGATGGTGGGTATTGATAACCTTAATGTGTGTACCTTATTTTGAAACTTTGGCTCTTGCCGTTCTCCAGATATACTAAAAAAAGTTATAAAATACAACAACAAGGGATTTTTGAACACAAAACATACTTAGGATCACGTTCTGGTCTATAACTCTGACACCAATCGAGTCACCAGCTTTAAATTTTCTGCAAATGTAGAAGAGGGTTAAATACTTGACATATATTTTTTTTAAGAATTTTAAAAAATATAGTTTTCCAGATACGGCCCTTTGAACTGACGACCCCAAAAACTAACCTTTGACCTTTTCTTAAAAAACGCAATTTGCATATGCAGTGCACTCTGGAAAACGTCAACTAATTAAAACCGCGGGTGCTGACGTTTAACAAATTGTTGACGTTTACGAATGTAAAATTTTTAAATAAAAAACATATCGATAATGTGCGTTTTAACGTTTTTATTGATTATAAACTATAACCAAACATAAACAAATTCAAAAAGGAAATAAAAAAGGCATTAAACCTGACTAAAACCATAGAAGACAACTGGAACCAAAAGAATACATTTTAAATGATATAATATTTTTAATTTTACATGCACACATATGCATTTAAAAAAATCTGTTATTTTTTCTGCTGTTTTTTTCTATCCAACACTTGGAAGAGAGCCTTCTCTCTTAAACGTCTTAATACATTTAAGTCATTTTCCTCGCATTGAGCCCAATCCAAAGCCCTGTTAAATACTTCGACGGCTTCGATTGGTTTTATTGTCTGCACATTTGTATCTAAATCGTTCTTCTCACCATGATCACTTTTAACTCCTCAATTTCGCACGAATTAGAAACATTTTCCAGCCAAATATCTTCATTCTACTCCTGAATGTATGACACTGTGTAGTCAACCTAAAGAAAAAAATTAAAAACTAACTTGCGTTGAAAGATCATTCTTTTTCTTTCAGTTTTAGATGGATCTCTTTAGCTTTTTCCTTGAGCGCTAAGGCATTTACCGGATAATTCCTTTCTCTCTGCTTAACAAACCATTGGTACAGACGTTTTTCCATTTTCGGCAACTCTGATGCTCTTAATGTCTTTCTTTTTCCTGGACCGGAAAATGTGTTATTAACACAGTCCAAAATCTTCTTTTTTTTCATTTTTATCTTGCTAATTGTTGACTTTGTTACACCATATTTGTTCGCTAAAGCTACCGGTTGACGGTTTGGGATTTTGAAAAAAAAAAAAATTATCTTGCATAGTTCAAAAGTTCTATCCCCTTTTGTAAGGAGACTTTTGTAATTTTTGATATTTTTTTACAACTTTTATGTCGTCATAATTCGGAAGCCAAAAGAATCTGGGGTCAAAATGTTTCTGTTTTATTATACTCTTATAGTGTATGACATTTGTGTTGAATTTCATTAAAATCGAAGGTGATGATGCCGAACGTCATGATGATTTGACATCTCTAGAACAGACTGCCTGACAGCCAGACGGACCTAAAGTCCATGATTAAAAAACGGAACCAATTAGCAATTAATCCAATCCAATTCCGTTCTTGTAATCTTGGACTTCATGTCCGTCTGGCTGTCTGTCCGTCTGTTCAAGAGTCGGTATTCGAGAAAAGGAATTTTTTCGTATGGGGACCATATGAAGGGTTGGAGATAGAGGATAAGTTTTTTTAGAGAAATATTGGGCATGCAAAAATAATGGGGGTTGCTCACACGTTTTACATCTCTAGGGGTGACTCCTCAGTAGTTACGTGCGTTTTTCTCTCCATGTAGCCCGAATTTCATTCTCACAGATTTCAATGCGCGTGCGGCACGGCAATTTTCAAACGATCAGGCTCATAACTTTACCAATTTTTTTTTACCCTAACCTAACACAAAACTGGTCTCCTTTTTTGAAACAGAAAACTTTTTACATTTTCCCTTCATTGATGGTCCACTCTAACATACAAACATACATACATACATATGTATATTCCAAGTTAAATTTACCGATCACTAGTAACGTTGTAATAAAATGACTGAAGTATCGAACCCGCTCTTGATACCCTTTTCCGGTATATATACATGTATAAAATAAATAAATAAATATCGCTAAAAATAGATATTTTATTAAGTGCCTACTACGAGTTCTAAAAACTGTCAACGAGATTCATTTATTTTATTCTTCCGGATATGGTTAAGCTGATCTTTGTTAATGGTTTAATTGAACCGTAAACAAGATAAAAAAAAATTTGAGACAAAAACCAGTTTTTTAACTTTTTGTTATCAATAGCTTTTGTTTTTATTTTTTTTTTACTTTTTGCTAATTAAATTTTTACGTGTCACTAAAGACAATTTTGTTAAAAAAAAAATATAAAAATAAATTTAATCCGCATATCTATTTATCTAGTTTCATTTAAGCTGTTTTGCATGAATGAATCACAATTAGATGTCTATAGAGAATTATTTCACAAAGACGTGATACAAAAATATCTTATAGAACCGCAGAAAATGAAAATAAAAAAAATTAATTTAGAATTTGATTGTTGTTGTACTAAAAAGAGAGTGCTGCTGCAGCAAATAATCAATCAATTTAATAACATTAAACTCTTTCACTGGGAGGTTGAGTTATTTTTAAGGGCAAGTTTATTAGTTTTCTTGGTTCCGTTCCCTATTTATAAAAAATTTCTTTTCAAATTCGCCTAAAAAGTTTGAATTGGTGTCCATTCATGAGCGTCCATTGTAAAGAAGCTCCCATTATCCATGATACGATTCATGGCCAGCCTGCAGCAAAAAAAATTTGTAATAAAGCCCGTATTAGATGTTTGATGATAACTGACACTTCTCTGAGACTGCTGGAACGAGTTTCTTTGCATATTTTACTGCTCTGATATGTGCTACGTACTTCTAATTTTTAACTCTGGTAAGATTTTGAAGTATATCCGGCAATTTTAACCTTCAACATAGCTCGAGTTTGGTTACATTGTATCAAAAATTTTTACCGGATCGTTATTTTCTATTAAACGGTTTTTACTTTCGTAAGCTGTTACTGTCTTATAAACAAAAGATTTTTCAATTAAGATTTCAGAAAAGTGACGAAAAAATTCAAATTTTCTTTAATGAGGATTATTTTGACAAAATTTTAAAATCAACTTACAACCTTCTTATTCGTTTTATGATATTTTTTCTTCTTATTATCAATTTATTGAACTGATCTCTAGCGAAATAGTTAAAGGAAAAGTGGCGTTACTTTTTTAATATTATGTTTTTTTATTACATTTTGTTTTATTTTTTGCTCTGATGGTTGAAAATCAGTCCATATTTCATTCCGCATACGTTAATATGTCAGGTATATTCAGGACTTTAGGCACGAATTTAAGCAATAATTACTTTAGCAGATTAAGTGCCTTGCTCTACCCAATCTTTAAATTTAATAGACACTTATGCAGCTGGGTCTGAACCCGAAGCATAAACTTTTTTCACCTAGCAAGAACTTTATAATTTGTTGCCCCGGTAGGCTATCTGGTGGTGAGCTAGTCTATCATCACCGGGCTTGCGGGTTCGATTCCCGCCAGAGACTCTGGTTTCCTGCAGACAAGCGTAGGGCTTTGCGGGATTTGCTTTGGGAATTAAAAAAAAATTTCAAGAAAAAACATCGTTGGGAGATGTTTTTGCAAAGGACAAATTTAAGACTTTAAAGTCATGTGATTCCTTTAGGGTAACATTATTTTAACAGCGAGAGTATAATTTATGATCGAATTTTTCACGTAAAGCGGATTCCTTCAAAATTTAATTTAGCTTGGGTAGAACCAGCTAAGATTTTATTTATATAAAAAACTAAAAAATATCAGATTTTAGAAGACCTTGACTAACAGATATGGGCATTTCCAAGTCAACGTAAATTACATTTGTACGCCTTCAGGGAGTCAGAGATTACCACACTCAGAACATTGTGGTCCAAAATATCAAGCAAAATAGGCGCATATCGTACGTTACATAAAACAGAAAAGATTTTAAGGTGAATATAAAAATTTGCGAAAATCTGCTAATTGTGGGAGGTGTTTTTTTTTAAAATTTTTTACATTAAACCAAATATTTTTCCTATATAATCCGTAATTTAAAAAAAAACTTTATTTTGGATGGTTTTATTATTAGCAAAGGCTAATATCGACACCCAGGGCTGCCAGATTTGACGATTTTTTGTTCCGAAATTAGCAAAGTGCCGATTTGGTGATTTTTTTCTAAAAAGTGACGATTTTTTTCAGTCCTCAAAGCACAGATCATAGTCGCAATTTACACTACGGACATTTCTTGCCGGACACAAAAAGTTTTTTGGTAAGGGGACGTAGCTGTATGCTTGACACACTTTACTTCTTGTCTCTCTCCCCAACAAACTTTCTCTGTCCAGCAAGAAATGTCCAGTATAAATTGGGACATACAGAGATGAAAAAAGTGACGTATGAAAACTGCCCAAAGCATTTCCGAGGGCAGCTTTCGAAGAAAGAGAAAGACAACGTTTTTTGTAAGTGAAATTGCGTGAACAAAACTGCAAAAAGGGCAGCTTTCAAAGAAAAAGACAGAAAAAAACATACAATATTTTCTGTCTCGTGACGTCTCTGTCTGTTCTGTGCTCCAAAGTCAAAATAAAACATTACATTTTCTGACACGTTCGTTTTTTAATCTTGGAATGTTTAACAGCCGTACCTTAACAAGAGCGGAAGGCGGAACGTTTTCTTTCGCTTAGATTTTCCGCTGATATGCCATACATTAGCAAGAGGTTTAATAAAACCCACAAATTATAAACAAAAATAGAGATAAAAACGCTAGATTGACCAAAAATATCTAAATTGCCATTATTAATTAACAATAGCGGCCCACTTCAAATTAAACGAGATGTCAATATGGATTTTTCTAGTTTCAAAGCGTCGACGCCGCTCTATTTAGGTATGCTTGATGAAAATGTTATTGGCATGACACATTTTAAAAACTAGAAAACGCGTGCCACTTTTGTTAAGGTACGTCTGTTATATTCCAGTCCTGAGAAAATCTTTAAATGATACGGCGAACATATCACGATCAAAGACGCTCTACGCTCTACGATCAAAGACGCTCTTCATGAGACTCCCAGTAGCTCTTACACAATTGAAAACGCTAGCTGAGTATGTAGTAATTATTTTTTTGTCTAAATGTTTTTTTTTCTTTATAAAAATCGAACAAAAATTGTGATAAAAACTAAATTTTAAGGTGTCCAATTATTTTTGACGATTTTTCGAAACGTGAAAGAAGATTTTTTTATTTTTTCTCAGGAAATTGACGATTTCCTCCCAAATTTATCTGGCAGCCCTGGTGACACCGTACGTGATACAATTTTTCTCTTATTTATTAGATATGTTTGTAAATATATTTATGCATATGAAAACTTAAAACAAACATGTAATAAAGTGTATTGTCGGTCGAACTCGTCCATATGATACCCTACACCAAATTATTTAAAACCGATATTTCAAGATTGTATCCTATTTGGGACACATTGCTAATCATATTTTACGAGGTTAAGAATCGAATAGTACTTGGGGGTGGGGGGTGCTTTTTAACCATGTGAGATAAGCCTTGATGGCTTTATTGCTCAATTAAATGGGAGAAAAAGCCATAATGGCCTTATTGCTCAATCATTGAGAGGTAAGGTCATATTTAAAATTTTGCGAAATGAGAGATAAAGCCATAATTTTTTTTTCGCAAATGAGAAATGTATGGTGTAAACATTCTGTAAAAGGGAAAATCCTTAGTTATCATTGAAAAACATTTTTGTATTCTTGTGACGCACGCAGGAAAACTTTATTCAGCGAAGCCACCTGCCGAGTCCTACTGGAGGAAAAAACCGCTAAGCGCGGCCGCAGGGCGCCAAGCAGAAAAACTTTAGTATGCGAAGCCAGATTTCAATACTTAACTTTAGAGAAAATCATTACCTCTTAATTAAAAAAATAAGAAAACTATTAATCAATATAAAATAGAAAAGTTCTTCAAAACTGAAATGAGATATAAAGCCATTTCCTAATATTAGTAATGTGTCCTAAGGCCTAAAAGGCTTTATCTCTCTTTTGAATGGGAGATAAAGCCATCGTGGTCTTACCTCCCATGGTATAAAAGCACCCCCCTACTTTTTAGATATCTTCATCTACTATAAGATTTGTTGGCCTCTAAACTGATTTAAGGAAGGGAGCTTATATGGGACCTATGGTTTATTTTGGAGCTACCAGCACAACATCGTTAAAAAAGTCATTGTCGCCAATTTTCGTGTCAACACCAACATTTATAAGGAAGTTGTGGCATTAAGGGGATAATTTTGTAAAACTCCAATTTTTAAAAATTCCAAAAATTGTATATGAAACATTTTGCTTAGGAAAATGAGCCCTCAAAAGCTAGTTTCGGGTGTGGTATTTGTATAGGATGGCTAAAGTCAAATATAGACCGATTCCAATCAAAATTGGTTTAATGATTTAAATAACAATAAAACAATTTTGAAACAAATTTTATCTAAATACCAACAAAATAAGATGATAAATTAAGATACATTTGTAGCACTGACAATATCGTACGTGACGATCTTTATAAACATTTTTTTTATACCAATTAAAAACACTTGCGACTGATCAGATATACATAAATAACATAGACAAATGATGTTTTGCACCACGGACGTGACTTTAGAAAAGCAGCCAACACAAACCAAACAACAAACCGCTAATCGAACTAAAAATTTGGTATTTCCTCTTGGATCTTGTTCATTGTTGTTATAACATTAAATTTAAAGTATAATTGCATCCCACGCATTGCATGATTTTTATTCCTAACTTGCGTTCTACGTTTTAAATACAATTTAATTTCTTAAAATCAGCTGATTTTTTCAAACGCTGCTTGTGATGTTTAGAAAAGTAGAAGGTAAAACTACTTTTCGTATGTAATGCTTTACTGCATTCAACGCTCTTGTGCATGTAACTTGTTACTTATAACTACACAGAGTCTACATTTTTGACATATGCGAAACGCTAATAGTGTTTGTGTAGAAAATCATTAAAAAAATAACGTTTCCCTGTTAGTCATCTTTCGAACACAAAAATATTACTGTTTTTATCAAACTCAACAAAAGATGTGAACATTTAATTCCGTTAGGTTTTTTTTTGAAAATCCACAAACTTCAATATGTTCGGTTCGGCTCGTTTTACCTTTTGGCTGGTAAAAAAAACCCAAAATTAATTCAAAATTTTTAATATTTTTAATTAGGCTTAAGTTCATCAAATTTAATTTTCATTAAATTATTTTTATTAAGAAAGGAATTTTACAACATGAAAATTAATTAAAATTTACTGATAATTTTTCATTCTTGGCTCAATCTGGGCTCGAACCCAGGCGTTTTTACGGATAGGTTACCCTGACATGTTTCGATTGCAACCACTCAATCTCCTCAGAGGGCTTGCCGTTTAACACTCGCAGCCATCGACGACTGCTGACGTCATTAGTCAAACATCAATCCTTAAACCAATTTGTATTTAACCTTTGGTAGATCGAAATTTGCTTTGAAAAACCCAAAATTTTTTACAAAAACAAAATACACACGCGAAAAAAACATTTTAGAACATTAAAAAATAATGTTTGTCTACAGTATCACTACAATTGTTCTGTTTTTAAACGAAGAACCGAACATTATATAATTTCGGTTCTTTCTTGAAAATAGTTACGAACGGTATTAAGGGTTGTGTATGTCTACACAATCACTAAAAAACTAGATATCGTTCTTGGGTGTGCGAGCTGAACGTACTGTTTATTTTCGAACACTGATTAAAATTGCTGTTTTATTTCCTTCTTTGATCGCTGTTTTTTAAAAAATTCATGATAAAATTAACTGCATGTCGAACTTTTCCAATTTTTTTATAAGAAAACAAAAAAAAAACCAAGTAAAATAGTATAGTCGGTCAAGCCCGACCATATGATACCCTACACCACAGTATTTAAAAACACATCATGCTTATGTGTTCACATTAACATGGATTTATCTATGTTTATAAACTTCATTGAAATCGGGTTGAAAGTATGTGAGAGGCAGAAATCGCCCCCTAGCTCCCCTTGTGGTCGTCCTATTTTTGAAAAACTGTATAGTTTATGTGTCCATATACGTATATTTCTATCTATGATTTAAATTTCATTAAAATCGCTGCGATATTTTCTGAGAGACAGAAATTTCCCCTTATCTTTCCTCGTGATCCAATGATTCGGCCCATTTTCAATAGGCTTGGTCCTTATGCCAATAAGAACCTTTGTTGCAAATTTTATTGAATTATCTTTGTGCACAAGGTTACATGGACAGCCATCCAGCCTGCCGGACGGACATCGTTAGTTCGACTCAAAGAGTGATTCTAAGTCAATCGTTATACTTTAAGGTGGGTCTAGGACCAATATTTTAAGGCGTTACACACACCAGCACAAATGCATAATACCCTCTCCACTATTGTGGTGTGGGTATAAAAACGGCTGTAATTTAAAATGTTGTTTGAAACCAGAAACTACTTTAGAGAAAACTCGACTATAAATGAGATAAAAACAAAATTTGTTGTGTCCCTATACAACTTATTTTTGCTATTTATCATCTGTAACTAAGAATAAACTTCATTTATAACTTTAATCCATCTGCTCATTTATTTAAGTTGTTTTAAAATCCAACTTGGTCTTAAGAAAAAACACCATTGAAAATAATCAGTAACTGTGACTGTATTGCATATTTTTTGTTGAAAATTAATCTTTTTAAAAAGTTTTCCATCATGTAAATTGTGGAATTAAAACCATATAAAACAAAGAAATATAAACTACAGTTTGCTCATATTTCAACGAATGCAACAATTGCCCGGCCGGCCGGTCTTTCACCTACTACGTTCTCATGTTTAAACATTCAAAATATGTATACGAGTATGAAAACTAATTTTGTATCTTATGTCAGTCACTCAAAACAGCAACAACTACATATTTATTTTCAATTTATGACATAAAAAACTGACAACAATTTTTATTTAAGTAAAATTCGCGATAAAAAGGAGAAAAAATAGTTAAATATGGGTTCTTTTTTTCTTCTTCAGACTGGCTATACCAAAGAGAGTAGTGGCATAGTGGCATAACTCAAAAATTTAAATTTTAAAGTTAACGATGCAGAATTGTTCGATATATTTCGTTATATTTTGGAAAAATTAATCTTTTTATCTTTTATAATTTCTCCGTTAGAAGAGAATGTGTCATTATTTTCTCTAAGGCCCAGAACAGGCGGTGAAACGCAACTGCAACGAAACTGCAACTTCTAGTTATTTTCAAGTTTCATTTGAGTTTATGCCATAGACTCCTTTGAGGGACCACACACGACGCGACCATTTTGAGACCGGTTTGAAATTCATTGAAAATCAGTTGCATTGAAACCGGCGTGCAGGAAACTCGTGTTTGCGTTTCATCTGTTCTCAAAGAAAATCGAAATGATTATGATAATTTCATTAAATTTTGGTACAATTTAAGTTGCAGGGTGTGTGGAAAACGATTGAAACTGGTTTCAAAACAATAATTTCTAAAGCGTTTCGTTGCAGTTGCGTTTTACCGTCTGTTCTGGGCCTAAGTAGTAAACGCATTTATCTCGAAATGGATTTTTTTGAGTTGTGTCACTATTGAAGTAAATGAGCGATTTGTAAAAATGTCTTGTAGTTTTTTATTTAAGTTTTCAATACTTGTTCGAATTATTAATTATGACTCAAAACTGAGAACAACAACAATAACTAGCATATATTCTTTGGTTGGTGTAATGACTGACATTCTTTGAAAATGTTTATAAATATTTTAAAAAGGAGTTATTTTCGCAAGTCAATATGTTTTTTTTTTCATAAGACATGTGTTTTGCATTTTAATATTAAATAAAGGTATTTTAAAAGACATTTTATTGTAATGTAACGGGTGATTTTTTAAGAGCTATAGGGAAGTTAAAAAAAACTCATAATATTCAGAAAAATGCATGAACTCTTTATTTGAATCGATAGTACGGTCCATATAATTTAATGTTTGAAGATTATTTCATGCAAATGTTGACCGTGGCTGCGCCTCAAATCGCTCATTTGCTGCAAGACCGGCATAACTCAAAAAAATCAATTTCGAGATAAAAGCATTTAAAGTTTTTGATTTGCTCTAACTACTTAGAAAAAAGAGGACACATTCTCTTCAAACTGGGAGAGTATAAAAGTTTTAAAGATTAATTAAATACACAATATAAAGAAAAACAAAGCGAACAATTCTGCATCTCTAACTCCAAAAATTCATTTTTTGAGTTATGCCGGTCTTGCAGCAAATGAGCGAAATGGTCCATCCGCTTAGTCCAATTTTGGCATTCTCTTTCCAACATTTCGGCCGGTATCTCATGAATAAATGCTTCAATGTTGTCTTCCAATGCGTCAATTGAAGCGGGCATGTGTTTATAGACATGAGCTTAAACATAGCCCCCCAAAAAATAGTCTAAAGGCGTTAAATCGTACGATCTAGGCGGCCAATTGACCGGTCCCGAACGTGAAATAAAATGTTCACCGAACTCGCCTCTCAATAAGTCCATTGTTAAGCGTGCTGTTTGGCATGTGCATCGTCTTGTTGAAACCACATTTCATGCAAGTCAAGCTCTTGCATTTTGGGCAAAAAAAAGTTGGATATCATCTCACGGTAGCGCTCACCATTCACAGTTACGTTACGATTCGCATCATCTTTGAAGAAGTACGGTCCAATGATGCCACCAGCCCATAAGCCGCACCAAACTGTGACTTTTTCTGGATGCATTGGTAGCTCTTGCAATGCTTATGGCTGATCTTCAATCCAAAATCTACAATTCTGCTTATTAACGTACCCATTGAGCCAAAAACGAGCTTCCTCGCTGAACACAATTTTTCGATAAACAAGTAGATGAACTTTTTTAACAGAGCACGCATTTTGATAATAAAATTCAATAATTTGCAAGCGTTGTTCGTTTGTAAGACGATTCATGGTAAAATTATAGACCAAACTAAAGATGTTTGACAGTGAGGTAACCTATAATAATATAGCTAGATATGTATTTAACCGTAGGAGAACTGATAGTATTTCGTCGTACTCCTTTCAGCTTTATGACATGAGCTTTAAAAATCTACTAAAATTTAAAAGCCTCCTCATGATGCATAAAATAATATATATACAGGAGCCCGAATATTTATTTAAGAGAATAATTTTTGCCAAATCTCCACGCGGTAAAAATTTGATTTCTCAAAAATATAGATATCTTATCTCTTCGAGACAATTTTTTAACTACACAATTAGTCTCTGGAACAAATTACCATCACGTTTTCAAACACAAAGCAACACTTTGGCCTTTAAGAAGGAATTATTAAAGTATTCTAAAAATCTTTAATATAGCTTAAATATATCTATATCCATTTAATTATTAATTGTTTTTATTGTATAACTTAATTTTTTAATTCAATTCTTATATGTTAAATTGCCATGTAACTTACTATCACTGTAAATTATAAGATTTATATCTTGTTGTGATAGGTATTAAAATAAAATAAAAAAAAAAAAAAAAAAAAAAAAAAACAAAACACGAAACGTGCGTCAGCTGTTTAAACCAGTGTTGCCAAAAAGATAATAGCTAAAAAATCACCCGATATTAAAGTAATTTACATACATACATATGTTTATAAACATGTACATTTAAACAAAACTAACCATTTAACAAATAAATATTCTCAACCAGCAGTCAAATGCATGAAGTCATCAAACGTTTTTTTAGAAGAATTTTTTTATTTGGTGTTTTAGCCAAAATGAATTTTGCAAACTTTTTTATATTTTCTGTTTTTGTGTCATTTGTTTCCACTGTTGATTCTTAAGAATTTTTTGTTGTTTGTGTTACTTAAATGTTTATTTAATATTGAGTGCACATTGAGAAGTGTTTAAGCAAATATTCATTAAAGACGTCAATTTTTTTTTGTTTGGTTGTGCTAATGTGTTGTTACTTTGTTATTAGATGACCAAATAGGAAATTTTTGAATTAGAAATTATGAGAATCTAAGAAAAATTTTAAATTGAAAAATTTCCTTTAACTTTTCAAACTTTATATATTTAAACCATTTTCAAAGTTATTTTTGGGAATACAAAATTTATTATTAATACGATTTTCTGTATTTGTTTTGCATGCGAATGTCATTTTGTATGATGGCGCTTACGAGTTTTAAGAAGTGGCTTTAATTGTTTTTTTTTGCATACAAAGCTGTCAATATGACAATGCAATCGGGTGGAAAATATTATTATACCCTCCACCACAATTAGTTGTGAAGAGGGTATATTAAGTTTGTCATTCCGTGTGAAACTTTTTTATTATTCATCTCAGACCCCATAAGGTATATATATTATGGGTCCTTGAGTAATTTTAAGTCGATTTAGCATTGTCCGTCTGTCTGTCCCTCTGTTGAAAACACGCTCACTTTCGAACAACTCAAAAGAAATGAACAAACATAACAAAAATAATCATAACAAATTTTGGCTCGTCACATTTTTAGAGGACTATAAATGATACTGTGAAATTTCGTGAAGATCGGTACATAATTTACCCTAGGCCCCATATAAACCCTACTACCGGAAAACAGTTTAGTACGCCTAAAACCGTAAAAAATAATGCAATCATAACAGAAATTGGTACGTCACTGTTTTAAAGGACTAGAAATGACGCTGTGAAATTTCGTGATGGTTGGTCCATAATTTACCCTAGGCCCCATATAAACCCAACTACTGGAAAACAGTTTAGTCGCCTAAAACCATAATTAATAACAAACCGTCACAGTTTAAGATAATAATAATAAATTTACATCATACAGATATTACTTCTTAAACATTCGAACTATCGGTGGAGGGTATCAAAGATTCGGCACAGCCGAATATAGCACTCTTACTTGTTAATATCAAAAAAGGCCCTTACGTTGTTTAAGGAGAAACGGGACGATATGACTTTTGAATGGTAAAACGATGTAAATGCTTCTTAAGGGTTCTGCTGACTCCCATTTTGAGAACCGTTGTTCTCAAACTTCGAGATATCCTGTAACAATGTCGAGATTTTAGATCTTAACCAGTAGATTGCATATAAAATTAAGAAAGTGAAAACGGCTTGAGTTTTGCCTATATCCGAAGTACGCTACTTTGTTGTTTTTTAGGTCCACTCTAATATGCACTACATTAAATCCAAAATCAAGTTATTCATTTCGATACTGCTGCTTTATATTTCCCCCCTTTTTCTTGGAATATACCTCTTAATTGTTACCCCATATTCATTAAAAATATTTCCGGTTTATAACAGGTTTATAAAACGAATTTTTTATGAAAATTGTTGGTGTTTCTAATAAATTCTTCCCTTTTACGACAATTTCCTAACTGGTATATTTTGTATTGATATTTTTTGTACCGGCATTTTGGCTTTGCCAATTTATTACTCTAAAATATTATCTTTGAATAAAACTAGCAACAAAGTTTGGTTAACGATGATTTTTGTCATTATTCTTATTTTTTTCAAGGTGATTTGAAACACAAACATAAAAACTCCAAAAACACAAATTTTTTTTCTTATAAAAAACTCTGTATTAAATAAAATTCACATGCAAATTTTCATGCCACAATTTAACAACAATAGAAAAAATTATAAGCTGCTAATAATTGGCCATAATTGCTTCTTATGTATGTTGGTCATTAAAATGATTATTTAATAATTATTAAACATAATACTAAATAACATAAAAATTATAAAACTGAACAATCAATTAAATTGAAAAAATTAGAGTTTAATAAGTTTAAGATAAACAAGAGTTTTTTGAAAAGTTTACAATAAAAAAAAAAAAAAACAAAATAAGAAATAAATTTATAAGCAATGCAATAAATAAAGTGATACAAAAAAATATATTCCATTTCGCCGAGTCGAATTCTACAAAAAAAAGTACGAGTGCTTATTTCGACTGGCCGAATCTTTGATACCTCTAAATTTATTTATAACATCAATATTCTTTGCGGTTTTACGTGTACTAAAGTGTTTTCCGATAAAGATCTAAATATAGACCGGTCTTCACGAAATTTTGTGGTATGATTTCTAGTCATATAGGATGAACTTGCTTCAAATCATCAATTGAAGCACAGCCGCGAATAACGTGTTAAACGCCACATTTTGCAATAAGTGTTTTTTTGCATATAACCGTTGACCTTACTCTCTTACACAGTTTAAACATCAAATCAACCAAAACTATGCACCTTAACGCCTTCAAAATGGCGTACAAAGTGTCGGTCAGTGGAAGAACATTACAAGTTACTAACAAAATGATGAAACCGAAATGGTTTTGCAGTGCGGAATAATGTTTTAAAATCCTTTTGCATTAAAGTTTTCATTATCATTATTTTTAATAATAAAAAAAAAAAAATGTTTAAAACAAATAATGATGCCTGTCAAAAAACGTTTTTTTGCTCTCCTGAAAAATTATTATTTTGTAACTTAAAACGTTATTCGCGGCTGTGCTTCAATTGTATAAATATGGGCATTAAAGGTGTTCTTAATTGCTGGGCCATTTTTAATTTTAATAAAAAAAGTAGTGATTATATACAAGATTCTGTTCGTCGTGCTTAATTACCAATTTTAATTCTTGACAAAAACACTGAAATTTATTGTCGATGGGATAAGCTTAGGGTGGCCGTTATTTTCTTTTTTTTGATTTCTTATATTCTCCCCCCCCAAATCGGTTCAGTTTTATGTAAAAAAAAATACAAAAAAATTTCGTAGCGATAAGTTGTGTTTTAGGGGGGGCGTCGGCCCCTCAAAGTTTGCATTAAGCCATTTATTCAAATGTAATTTGTTTGCATATGACTATCTCTTAAAAACAACATTTTACAAGAACATGATATATGGCAATATTTTAGCTCTTCTAGTCAACAACATTAGCCTCGAAGAAAGTTTTTTGCTAAAATTAATATTTAAGAAAATAATTAAGAAAATAACAACAAAATTCCAAACATTTTATATACGTTTTATATATATAAAAGAGGGATTTAATGTCAAGTGAACTAATTTTGAAATCGATGTCTTTCGATTTGGATGAAATTTGCACCAACGTTAGTCCTATTGAATAGTAGTTTAGACACAAATTTTCAACAACATCGGTCAAAAAGTTTTTGAGTTTGGGGGGGGGTCAGAGTTTGAAATTTTGGCCATATAGGTGTTCTTTCACATCCATGTAACTTATTACCAATTGGGGTTAGCAAAATTTGTCCCAAGCAGCTTAGATAGCTATTTGATCAATCTTTTTAAAAAACAAATTTTTTGTTTTTTTTTTAATTTTTTAAAATTTTTTTTTTTAAATTTAAAACTTGGCAAAAAAAAAATAAAAGTTTTAAATATAAAAAAAATATGTAAAAAAATTTTTTAAAAAAACAAAAAATTTTTTTTAAAAGATTGATTAAATAACTATCTAAGCTGCTTGAGACAAATTTTGCTAACCCCAATTGGTAATAAGTAACATGGATGTGAAAGAACACCTGTATGGCCAAAATTTCAAAATTTGATCCCCCCAAACTCAGAAACTTTTTGACCGATCTTGTTGAAAACTTGTGTCTAAACTACTATTCAATAGGTCTAACGTTTGTGCAAATTTCATTAAAATCGAAAGATTTCGATTTCAAAATTAGTTCACTTGACATTAAATCCCTCTTTTATATATATAAAACGTATATAAAATGTTTGGAATTTTGTTGTTATTTTCTTAATTATTTTCTTAAATATTAATTTTAGCAAAAAACTTTCTTCGAGGCTAATGTTATTGACTAGAAGAGCTAAAGTATTGCCATATATTATGTTCTTGTAAAATGTTGTTTTTAAGAGATAGTCATATGCAAACAAATTACATTTGAATAAATGGCTTAATGCAAACTTTGAGGGGCCGACGCCCCCCCTAAAACACAACTTATCGCTACGAAATTTTTTTGTATTTTTTTTTACATAAAACTGAACCGATTTGGGGGGGGAGAATATGAGAAATCAAAAAAAAAAAAGTTCTCCATACAACTAACGGCCACGCTAGATAAGCTATTTCTATGCGACTTTCACTGGTTGCTAAGGCCAGATCATCAGGACACTTATCCAAAGATTTTAGAAAAACTAAAGATACCTATTATACAAATAAAGGCTGTAGGAAAAATCGCCCAAAGAAAAATGGCAAAAAAAAAAAAAAATGAAAAATCGCCCAAATGAAGAATCACCCAAAAGAACATGAAAAATGACGCAAAAAGTTAAATATGAAATTTTGCCCAAAAGAAACGAAAAAGGGCCCAAAATAAAAATGAAAAATAGCCCAAAAAAAAAAAAGAATTTTTTCCCAAAAAAAAAAAAAAAAAAAAAATTAAAAATTACCCAATTTGCAAAACAGTGTTTATTATTTATATAAATTTAGTAACATACAAATGTAAGTTTTATGTAAAAAATTGCATTGTATCTTCAACAGCTGCGCGACAGTATGGACAGTAATACCTATTTGAGCCCTCCGCCAAACTTTGTGCACTATTCAATAGTTAAATATTAATTAATCCCTGCATAGTTATAATCAATTACTCAATATAGAATATAGCTTTTTGCAAGGTGACATGTCATCAAGTCCAATGTCGTAATGTCCATGGACACTGTGACACTTTTGAAAATGTCATAACGTCCGTGGGCATTAAGACACTTTGCAAATGGACATTATGTCATATGGTGTAACAAAAACCGGCTTTTCTAACTAAAGCTTCTCTGCATAGCCGGCCTTCGGCCGGGCGCAAGGATTTTCTCCTCTATGATATAACAAAGACCGGCTTCGCTAACTAAAGCTTCTCTGCGCAGCCGTCCTATGGGCAGGCGCAAGGATTTTTTGCTTTATGGTATAACAAGTACCGGTTTCGCTAAGTAAAGCTTCTAAAATCTGCCTTGTTTCCGAACGAAGGCCGACTTTGCAGATAAGCTTTAGTTAGCGAAACCAGTATTTGTTATACCATGGAGGACAAAATCCTTGCGCCCGGCCGAAGGCCGGCTGTGCAGAGAAGCTTTAGTTAGCGAAGCCGGTACTTGTTTTATCAAAGAGGAAAAAATCCTTGCGCCCGGCCAAAGGCCGGCTATACTTTCGAGTTTGTAAGCTATGCTTTCGAGTTTGTCCACGGACACTATGACACTGGACGTTATGACATGCCACCTTTTTGCAATATGTCTCGTTATTTTTATAAATAACATTTAGGAATTCGACGTATAGTAATAATGAATGATTTAGACAAATAGTATGTAAGATTTTGACCTGAAAAAAATGTGCTATTTTTCATATAATATTTTTTATTTAAAAAACGAAAAATCACCCAATAATGTCGAAAAATAGCCCAAAAATGTTGGGTCACTTTTCATATGAATTCAGGCCCAATTTTACATGGAATTTTTTTGGGCGATTTTTCATTTATTTTTTTGTGCCATTTTTCTCTGGGCGATATTTCCTACAGCCACAAATAAAACTGCACAGAAAAAATTTTTTGCCGAATTATTTTCATATTTGTTTGAAAATTTTTTTGATTTCTACAAATTTTTTACTGATTCAATTAATATTTTTATTTGATTTATATTTAACCAACAAAAATGTTGACAACTATTCAAAAATATAATATACGCGTTATTGGTTTCAAGTTTTCATAATTTCGTATGAAATATCTAACGCTCCTTAATGTTGTCGTTTTTTGCATTTTCTTATTTGGTCGTAAGCAACCACTGTTGCCAATTTAGAGATTTTCCCGCTAAATCTAGCGTTTTTGAAATGTCAATCGCGGGAAAAAATCCGTTTTAGCGGTAAGCGGGAAATCTAGCGATTTTCAAACAACTCTCAGCGGCTCATTTTCGCTAAAAAACCTTTCTCAAATTTAAAATTTACATATTTTTTACTATTTCCTTTTGTTTTTCTGGCTAAAAACTATTTGCTTAGGTTCACGGTTTTAATTACTTTAATAGTTTTAGGGAACTGAAGATTGTGTATGACATTTTTTTTTTCGATTTTCAGTTAGTTTTGTTAGTGTTGTATGTAACAATTCACAACTTTAAGCTTGCTTAAAATTTTGAAACAAAAGGTAAGGTATTGATTGATCTTAATTGTCTCGACAGAACCCAAGCATTTACTTTAATGTAACTAATTTTATCTAATACCTTTAAACGTTAAGTTTGTCATTCCGGGTGAAACTGTTTTAATATTCATCTAAGACCCCATAAGGTATATTTATTCTGGGTCCTTGAGTAATTTGATTAAGCCATGTCCGTTAAATCGGTCCATAATTAACGATAAGCCTCATATAAAGCCCACTCTCGGAAAAAACCTTTAGTGTGCCTAAAAACGTAACATATAATGCTTTTGTAATATATTTGGTTTACCACAGTTTAATATGGCTAGAAATCGCGCTGTCAATTTTCGTGTTTATCAGTCCATATCTTACAATAGGCCCTATATAAAACCTACTCTTGGAAAACACTACGTCTAAAGCCCTAACAATTAATGCTATTTTTAAATTTAAGTTTGTCACAGTTTTAAATGACTAGAACTTACACTGTCAACTATCGTTCAGATCAATCCATAACTTACAATAGGCCCCATATAAAGCATACTCTCGGAATAAGCTATAGAACGCGTAAAACCGTAAAGCTTTCAATCTGTGTTCTATTATAAAAACATTTGGTTAGTCAAAGTTGTATAAGACTTTAAATTACTTGTTCAAATTTGGTGAAGATCGGCCCATAATTTACCATTGTCCCATATAAAGACCACTTCGGAAATATTCGTACCGCAGGTGGAGGGTATCAAAGATTCGCACAGATGGATATATAACTCTAACTTATTTTTTAGGAATAAAATAAGGGAAGTTCGAAACCATAGTATGTAACTTAATTTGAGAGTCATATACCTTTAAAAAAGCAGCCTATATCTTGATTTATATACAACTTTAAAAAATGTTTAGGCTTTAGCGGTATTTCTAAAAAAATTCCCGTTAAATTAAATATTTAGCGTTTTCTAGCGGCTTTGACATCCGAATTGGCGGGAAATGTTCAAAAAAAGTTGGCAACAGTGTAAGCAACACTTCTTTTTGTGAAATAGGTATAAGAACTACAACAGTCTATAGTCTATTTTTGGACACTAGTAAAAAACAACAAAAACAACAGCAGGTAAAAAAACGTTTCACTCTTTTTAAGCAACAGAAACAACAGAAACATTATCAGCCCAATTATGAATACAAATTCCCCGGGAGTTTCTTCCCTTTTCCTATTTTTACAATTGAATTTACATAGAAAAAATGAGAGAAGGGAGAAAACTCCCAGGGAATTTTTATTCATAATTGGGCTCTATAAGAATCAAAGTAAAATTTTGGTTGGTTTTAAAGTTGCTAAAAAAAACCAAATCCCGTATTCAGTTTTTTTCAAACTGTTTGGTTAAATACATCAAATACAGAAATAGAATGATGACAAAAAACATATCGTGTCGGTCTGCCGCCGTTTTTGGTTACCTCTCTTCTTCTTTAGCAAAGGAAAGGATGCAGCAACAGTGAGTGATGAAGAAAAACTTTGTGTGTATAAATAAGACTTCGTTCAAAAATTATTCCAACAAAAAAATGTGTCTCAAAGCCAGCCGGCCGGCCGGCCACTCTGCTCTGCTTCATCTTATCCAACAGTGCTTGCTTGTGTGCTCGTCATTGCTTGTTCAAAAACTTTTTTGTTTGATTCAGCAAAATTATTTGTTCGAAATTTATATGAATTTCAGTAAATTTTTTGTTTGACTAAGTTTGAAAAAAATCTGTGTTTTTTTGTTCAATAAACAAAATGCAAATAAATTGTTTGAATATGCGAATTTGTTTATAGGACCGATTTCAGACAAAAAATTGTTTGATTCTACAAATATTTTTGTTTGAATTGGAACAATAATTTTTTCTGTGCGTTAAGCGAATAAGAATTATAAGCACCAGAATGCATATATCTTATATCCTCTAGGCATCTAGTGGTGGGTGTGGAGGGTATTAAAATTCCCCATGCAGAAGTTATAAACATTTTGAAAGATTTTGTATTGAATTTTAAAAATTCCTTTCATGACTCATCTTTGCTTGATTTTAATTCAATAGAATTGCTAATTTATTTGCGTGCTTGGTTTTTTAATTCTGCATAAGTAATTTTGTTCGAAGAAAACCTGCTTTGTTGACATAGGTTGTTTCATGTGCACACAATTTAATATTCATACAAGTGATTTTGCGAATATTCGTATTCAACACTTACATTTATGAGGAAGTTGTGGAATTAAAAGCTATTTACGGGAGTATTATTTGTATGAGAGCTATGGTCAAATATGCGCCGATTGCAATAAAATTTGGTAAGATGATTTTCATTGCAATAAATCTTGGCACAAAGACCCTTTTCCGGAAGAAGCTTGTATATCAACTTATCTCCAAAATTGCCTGTACTTTGCACACAAGGTTGGCATAGACAGGCAGGAAGCCGGACGGATGGCCATTAGTATACTTAAAGGTTGGCCTAGCACCAACTGTTTTAGGTGTTATAAACATTATGGTGGTATAAAAATAAAAATATCTCGATTTTCATACTAAATACTAAAAAAGAAAATCAAAAGTTTAACTTTGACCTTTAATTTTTCAACAATAAGTATTTATTAATATGAGGGTTGCAGGCTCGATTCTTGCCAAAGACTCTGGGTTTTTCCACTACAGTGTGCTAAAGATCATCGTTACTATTGTTTTTTAAAAAAAATTAATAAAAATGTTTGGAAGTAGTTGCAAATATTTCTTCTTTAAAAACAAAAAATTCAGTTCTATCCCAATAAAAAATTTCATCATTTTGCGAAGCAATAATGGTACATTTAAAAAAATAAGCGCACAATTATGCGCTACGCAGTTAGACATACAGAAATGCAGTAAAGTTAGTCAAAGAACTCTCAACAACTTTTATAAAAAAAAATAACATTACAAGTGCTACGGCATTCCCTTACTACGAAGTAGGTTTGTAAGGGAGAATAGTAAGAAATAACTGTATCAAAACATTCAGAGTGTAAGGCTCATCGTTACATCCAACAATTTTTATGTGCGCTGAACAATGCGCTTTATGTGTCAAAAATGTATTGCTTCAAAGTGGGAACTCGCCATATAAAATTCATGTCTTCCGTAGGCGCACTGGTAAGCGAAACGTTTATGTTTCTCCCTTACAAACCTGCTTTGTTGGAAGCTCAATTTTTAATTGGCATGACTAATATTTTAATTAAATATTTTTTTAAAGATTTTGTTATTCCTGCTTAATTCCCAATTTTTATTCTTGATAAAAACATTGAAATTTATTGTTGACGGGATAAGCTATTTCTATGCGCATTTCACTGGTTGCTTAGGCCAGAACGTCAGGAAACTTCATCCAAAAAGATTTTAGAAAAACTAAAGATATTAAACCAAATAAAACTTTTAAAGCCGTTATGATACTTGCTATTTTTTTTATTTTTCTATATTGGAGAACAGTGCAAGTATATTTGCATAGGAAAACTGACTAAGTGTAAAGAGTATGATTATATCATAAAAAATCTTGAAATGTCAAACAAATATACATGTGTTATCGATAAAAAATCTAATGGCCATTTTCTCATTATGCAATTATCTTTTTTCCCAACGAAAAACTGCACATTAAAGAAATTTGGTTTTCTCAATGTCTCATTTGCTTCGATTTTATCGCAAAGCTAACCGGCACTCATCTGCCAATTATTTATTTTCCTTTTATTTGCCGTACAGATAAATTCAATCAGCTGACTCCCAACTTTTACATGTATTTTGAGTGGCGTTGCCAGCTGAAAACAATGTTTTTTTGTCGGTATATTGAGAAACCCAAAATCGTTAACGGACAGTTTATCGGTCCAATAAATTTATGTTGACATTAAGTAACAGGCAGTTTGTCGATACATTGAGAAAATGGCCATAAGACTGTCAAAAAAAAATATAAAAATTTTTAAGTTAAAATTGACATTTCCAGATTAATTGTGAGCACTGCTGCCAATTTTTTTTAGGATTTGATCGAAAGTAGCGGTTTTTAACTTTTTTTGTTGTTGCGATTTTTAGCTTTTTTCCGGGATTTGTGGGGAAAATAAATGTGGGCAATATTGTTTGTTTTGTTTACATTTTATTTTGGATCAACAAACTATTTTTTTTATATACAATAGAATTTAATGCAAATAATGTAAAATTTTACGAATTACATCGGGGTATATTCTTTAATTGAAAATTAATGATTGAAATCGCATACGAAGGACACCTGCTTCATTTCACTTATCAAAAACAAAATATGTAGTTTCATCTGCCCAAGCTTTTACCATTTAAGTCAAAGAAAAAAATACACATAAGAAATGTCAATCAGAAAAAAGGGTTTCTTTATCAAATTTTATTTCTTGTTCTTTCTCGCATTTGTTGTTAAATTCAGTCAATCCTTAAAAAATCCAATACAAAAAATAGCAAGTATCATAACACCTTATGCTGGGTACACACAGTGCAACCTACATGCAATCTGTTTCAATGCAACCTCAAAATATCAAAGCGTTTTGATGTTGATGCAATCTGGAATGAATGAAAATGAATTTAATTCACTAGATTGCGTAAACGCGTTGCATAGTGTGTACCCAGCATTAAGCGTATAAAAATTATAAGCAACGGTTCTACTTGTAACAATAACAAAGTTTAAACAAAAACATCAACAATAAGCAGTGAGTTTATCTCTTCTTACACTCCCCACTACAATTAATTGGAATTCGTCCAACATTAATTGTAGTTGTTAGTAGGTTAAGAAAAAACAAAATGAAAACAAAAACAACTTGCAAAAGCATGTTGCAAGCTTAAGTTTTTTTACGCCGTGCACTTGCCAGTTTATTTACAAAATTTTGTATTCGCAAAAATTACTTTGATAAATAGTTTTTCTTTAAAAATACAACTTCTTTTGAAATTAACTTTTTCATTAAAAGGTACTTTCTGTCAAAATTAAATTTTTTCTTTAAAAAGTATTTTTTGTCCATGTTTAATTTTTTCTCTAAAGCGTTATGGTCCCACATCAAACTGATTCATCATTTTTGCTTAACACAGCCACACATCTCATTCGGGCCATCAAACTTCATTTAAAAGTTGTTTTAATAAAATATGAAATGGATATTTTTGTTGGGAAATACTAAATTATTTGTGAATTAAAAAATTCAATAAAAAAACTTGGATAACTTAGTTTTTTCATACATTTTTAAAAAAATCATCCATAAAATTTGAAGAAGTTACTTGCACACACGTCAAACTGGCGTCAAATTTTTATGAAAATCAAAATTATTTTGAATTTTATCAAACATCAATACAATTTTAAAAAATTACGCGCACACAAGTGAAACTGGCGTCAAATTTTTGTAAAAATTAAAACTATTTTGAATTTAGTCAAATTCACATCAAAACATTCCCAGCGGGAAAAAGATGGAGTACGGATGCCTTCTAGAAGGCCTCAATTCTTCTACTTTTTGATAAACAAGGCCTGCTCGCATCACATCATTATTTTATTTGTTTTATTCACGTTGTCATTGCGGAGTAGGCCTCCGCTCTCGCTTCTTTAGCAGGTACATATGAATGGTAACGGGACCAAAAAAAATTATTATTTTGCTTTTGCTTGTGCAAATAAACAATACAAAATTTTTACTCCTTTTCCACTCCCTTCTTATAGAAGCGAGTGTGGAAGGTGTATCTTATCTTTTATAAAAAAGAGCCGAGGCCTTCTATAAGGCATTCTTTAGCTGTTAGATAAGAATAGCAATTGAACCAAAAAAATTTTTAAGCAGGACTTTAAAAAGGCCTGAAGTGAGAAAGTCTTCTGAGTTTTCCCGCTGGGTACATGTGAGTATTTTTTAATACTGACATAAATACAATAATTTGAGTTTTACGAGCCAGTTTGTTTTGTGCCCATACCGCTTAAAGGAAAGTCTTTGAAAATTGAAATTTTCTTAAAAAAATACTTTTATTACCTTAATAATTTCTTTATTTTTAAATGGTTTTTTTTTTTAATACGGTACTATCCAAAAATACTTTTTCCAAATAAATAAATATAAATAAATATTTTAAAAATAACTTTTTTTGGCCAGTGCAAACACATTATGATTAAATCAGTCATCTACACGGTAAAGTTGCTATGAAGTGAAACAAGATTTTTATAAACCACTATAATATGTTTGTGGTAGACTGAGTGACTGATTCAAACATAATATGGTCAGCCATACTAAACGAGTTGCCTGTTATAATTAAGAATCTTTTAATTCTCTGAGTGAACTTAAATTCTATTACTAATGAAATAGATGAAATGAAATTTTATAATCTTAAATTTAAATAATATCACGTATTCTACTTGGCATACTTCTCATCTCAAAAGTGGAGAGTTTTTTTTTTAATACATAAAGAAATGTTTTTCGAAATTAACTTTATAATTAATTTTATTGCTAAAAAATTGCCTTTGAATTTGTTAATAAAATTACAAATTCAAATTTCAATCTTAAAAATGTTGCTGTATTATTATTGTTTTTGTAGTGGAATAATCCATCAATGAATAAATGACTGTGTAATTACGTGATTATTACCAAAAGTACATGTACTAAAATAGTATTTTGTGTACTTAAAAAAAAAAAATAAAAAATTGCTAACATTGTGTCGTCTACTCTGCAAACAAATTGAAAGTATTAAAAAAGTGTTAATGCTACAGACACGTGTGTTCCACAAACGTCAGCCTTAAAAATTATAATAATAAAAAATTAGAAAAAAACCCCAACTTGCAAACAAACTAAAGAAGGAAAAAATACCTAAAATTGTGTTGGTTGCACTTAAAACATTTTGCATTAGAAATCTGTTAACAAAAATTAAGAAAAAAAATTAACAAACAATTGTAAACCAATATTTAAGAAAACAAAACTTATTGTTTCCTCTAAATCACAACAAAAGTAAAAAAAGAAAAAAAACCGATAATAATAAATTATAATATTATAAACATGGAAGTCTTTACAGAGGAGTCACAACAAAAGGGTGAAGAGGATCTTTCCAAATACATGTTGGATGGTAAGTGTTAAATTATGAACAAATAAAAAAAAATACATTTAAACAAAAAAACTCCATTTACCAAGTGCAAGTATCACTTGGAAAAACAATGAAACATCTACCCCATTGAACGTTCGTACTTGTGACGACTTGTAGTGGGTTTAATTTTTGTAAACAAGTACAGTGAAAAACAAAAATGAAACACACATTAAACCAGTTTTTAATTATTTTTGTAATTCTTATGAATTTTTCAAACACAAATTAGTTGATGTTTAACAAGTATCAAACTCGTAAGTATATTGTTATTCTTACAAAGAAAAATTTTTTTCTTTTAGTACACTTTGTGTCATTGCACTATGCTCAGACGTGCCCAGGGTCAAAGTTTGTGTACCCTAAGAATATTAAGTGTCTAAACAATTGTTAAATTTTAGGTTAATGTTTATGTGTTACGGTTTTCTTAGAATTGTGGCATTACTTAAGCGGTATCAGAAGAATTTAAAACTCAATTTAAGGTGTTTTCCTTCCACTTTCTAATGCACAGTCTTTTAGAGTTCTTAATGAGAATGGGAAATGTATTTTTAATCATCTCATAATCGATTAGGCTTTTCTAGTACATAATGTAATCTTTTTGAACTTGAAGATGTCTTCGTTAATAAGTCTTACTGGTCATAGAATAAAAAAATAAAGAACTGTTAAATTCTATGTGAACCTTTTAAATGTCAAGATTGATTTAATTTGAAACCTGCAATGTATTAGTTATTTAATCGCTGACTTAAGGCTCAGTTAGATGGGAGTAACAGTCATTTAACCTTACCGTTAAAAAGTAAGGCCAATCTTTTTCTTACAGATAGAGACGTAACATCTTAAGCTGGGATCACACGATTGCCGCAATGCAATGCAATGCAATTTTCACACTTTTAATACCCCAATCGTGTGACTGCACAATCAAATGGCTCATGTATCAATCGAGGACAATATTGTGCTTGCTTTTACCAATCAAATGCAACCCTGGCGCGGCAATCGTGTGACTGTTTGCTATGCAACCGCGCGTCAATAAAAATTACAAAAATGCACCAATATTTATTGTTTTCTTGTGCGGCAATCAAACAACACAATTCGCGCCAATATTTGCCATTTTTGTATCAAATTTCCTTTTTAGTGTTTCTTTTTGTTATTAATAAAGATAAATATGAATTTATTTATTATGCGTTATAATTTTTTTTTTAATTATTGCTATTAACGAAATATGTACATATGTTCACAAGCATAGCTATTCAGTGTGAATATTTTTATTCAAGGTTTAAAAAAATAAGTAATATTTCTTTTACAGATATTTGTCTTTAATATTTCATATATTTTTCTTAAAATATTTCAAATAAAAGTATTCAACAACAATTTGTTTATATATACTTATGTAAAAATTTTCTCTTTTTTAATGAACAAACCAACTAGAATAAAAAAAGCTACCACAACAGCTGTTTTCGCAGTCTACAAGTAGGAACAATCGTGTGACTGTGCTGCGGCAACTTTTGTACCCATTTCGCTTTGTACCAATAAAATTTGTTTAAAACAGGGCAATCGTGTGATTTCAGAATATTTGGTTGGTGCAATTTCATTATTGTGCGTCAATAAAGCACAATCAAAATTGTCTCATATTGGTGCATTTGCGGCAATCGTGTGATCCCAGCTTTACTCTTAACTATAATCGTCCTAAATGCTTTACATACAACAAAATGAAGCTGCGGATTTGCAACGATACTGTTACTCCCGGCTAACTGAGACTTTAGACAAGGCCGCTACTAATTACGTTCACAGAAGTGATGGGAAATTATCGATAATATCAATAGCAATATCGAATATATAGCGATAGGAAAATCCTATACATCATTAAAACTGGTCGAATTATAATAGTTAGTAATAAACTGATATATCGATTGAAATCACTATCGATAGTTTTCCATCACTAGTTCAGTGTGATGATGTCATAAAACCATAAACTTTGAAAAAAACTATCGAAGGTTACGGTCGTCTTCTATGTGTGGCCTCCGATGCAATAAAAATTGATATTACTTCCGGTGAAAATACTCCAAGAGCTCTAAGTTCGATAATAGATGTTTGTTCGAAAATGTTTCGGCGAAATAAAAAGATTATTTAAGTTAATCCATGTTTCACATTTCGCCCAAATTGATTTAAAAATTTTAAAATGACTTTAGCGATCGCTGTTTTTGAAGAGAGTTCACATTTTTCATTTTTTAACTTGACCGTGCTCGTCAATTTATTTATTCCTCTTTTGATCGTAATATACTTGATGAGTTAAGTTTAAAATAAAGAACAAAAACTAATTGCGTATGACCCTACACGCGGGTTCAAAGAGAATTGAACAAACTTGATTTGTCTGAACCAACAAATAGTTTTTCGCAGCGTTTTAAAAAACTGCAGTCAAAGTAGAAAAACTGGAATTTCTTCCACTTCTTCATTTGTCATTGGCAAAAAAAAACTGTTGCTTTTATTTCCAATTGTGCGTACATAGTGGCCGCTTGTTGCCGAGCCGAGCCGATTGACGCTTATTGCGAGAACCAATGCGAGAAAACTGGTACTATACAAGTTAGTACAAATAAGCGCGAATAGGTCATAGTGGGCGCCGATCTGGTCAGAGCGTAAAGCTGATTGAATGCGAGAAAACAGTTCCAAAGCGTATTTCAGCGCCGAAAACATTGTTTATGTTATGTTGTTATGATTTCAACTTGTTTGGAAAACATTTTAAAAAAATTAAAAACAAAAATTTTAGAAAAAGTAAATAAAACATGCAATCAAAAAATTAAAAAATAAAAATTCAAATAAATAATAAAAATTAAATAAAATTATAACAATTTTAAACAAATTAAAAAATGCAAACAAACATACATAAAACACAAATAATAGTTAAAATTAACGCTGATTCTCGCATCCATGCACATCCTATGCACACTCAAACCTGTTTCTCGCATGAACAAGTTCTCGCAATAAGCATCAGTCGGCTCGGCTCGGCAACAAGCGGCCACTCTGTACGCACCCTAATTCATTAAATGTAAACAGTCGCTGTCAAACCAACGCAAAAAGCAAAGAGTTGTACCCAAACAATCGTTTTTTGTTCGACAGTTTTTGGTTTCGACTGCAGTTTTTTAAACCCTGGTTTCTCGGGATCTTGACTCCCATATTAAATATATACCAATTGCATTCTAGTTGTGATTTTTATTTAAAGCTTCAAAGGCTGGTGTTTTCTTTTAATGATACCTAAAATTTCTAAAAATCAAGTATTAAACATTGTCATTTTCGTTTCACACTGTAACTTTTTAAAATAGACGCGGCAAAACAAAAACTAAAATTCATTGAATTTACCTCCAAAAACGGCACCTCCACTAGTAACACCAACTCCAAAAAAAAAAAACAAACAAAATAAATTTTTTAACAATTTATATCCATTTTACTTTAATGTAATCGCTTTTGAATAGAAATGAATTTTTATACTCGTACGAGAAAAAAAATCGCACAAAAACTTGTACTTGTATTATTATTATTGTTAAATTGTTACGTTTTTCATGTTTAAATCTCTCGTGTTGTAGTTTAAGACAAACTACAACAATAAAAACACCAACTAACCAATAAAACAATGACAAAAACAATTGAACGTATTTAAACGTACATACTACAACTCTAAGTAGGTATGTTTTTTTTTTAATTTTTTTTTTCCATAAATTTTTGTATCTTTTAAATTGAGTGATTGTGTGTGTGAGTGTAAAAGTGCAATTTGATTGTGATTGTTGTGCTGCTGCTGTTATTGTTGTTGTTATGTGAGTGAGATTCCCATGACTTTTGATCTTGACTCCAGTTCGTCGTCGTACGTATAAATAAAATTTTGTTTTATTTTCTAAACATTTTTTTTTTTTTACAACTTCAGCAATAAGTCTAGTATGTACGTTGGAGTTGTAACCGTAATTGTGTTAACAAAGATAATGATAATGATCATCACCATCATCATTATAGTTAGCAGTTGTATTATTTTGTGATGATGCAGCTAGTTGCCGCTGCTGCTGCTGCTGCTGTTACTGTCACTTGTCGTGGAAGTTGAAGGCTGCCATTTGGAGCTTCCTACATACCGCATCAGTGCGATTATTTATGTGATTTGATGAATGAAGCTGGAAGTACTTAGTAGTAATTGCAAGTAGTGGCTGGTTGGTTGGTTATAGATGGTTGGATGGTATTGGTTGTATTTGATCATTTAGGGTTTTTTAATAGAAGAGCCTGTATTCCTTTTAAAAATTTTTGCGACTTAAAACTTGCTTTTATCCATTTGCTTTTTGGTTTGGTTAAAGGAAAAGATTTAGCTTAAAAAAAAAAACTTAAATCGCGTGAGTTTATTTGTGGGATATTTAATGATAGATTGTTAATATCAAATAAGGTTTTATTGTTTTTTCCTCCTATTTTTTGTTGTTGTAGTGTGATTGTGGCAAATTATATAATTTTCTAATTTTCAAGTAAAAGAATAAATTATATGAATGCATGTGGCTTTTTATAAGGAAATTTATTTTTGAAGTTAATATTTGGTTACGGCATTGTTTGTAATTTTAGGGATACTTGATTATTATAAAAGTCTAAGTTTATTGGTGTGAGGGAGAGAAAAGCACAGCATGTTCTCTTCCCCTCTCATCAGTAAACTCAGACTTTCTGAAAAAAAAATTTCATAGTGTGTACCTAGTCAAAGCAAATTCTTGATATAATTCTAGATTTAAAAATAATTTTAGGTGCACACACAATATTTTTAAAACGAGCAGTTGCATCCCCTCTCTTACTTTTCCCATCTGTGATCCTTGTGGTTAAATTTGACCCAACTATTGCTTAGAACTAAGGAAAATATTAGATAATCAGGTATGTGATGAAAATCGATCGATTTAATAACGAACGTTTTTAAAAGGTGTGATGAATTTCGAATCATTTTAAAATCTATTTCCGAATTAAAGTCTTAAATTTTTATTCAGAATACACTTCAGTTAACGTATATAATATAAAATTTGAAAGAATAAAGACTGAAAATAAAAGGAATATGCATTTAAAATCCATTTTAAAAGATACTGAAAACGATATTTTCGGTTTCAAATCGTATCGTTTTTAAAATCGATTTCCATCACATACCTGTATATAGATACGTATGAAATTATACATCACTTTATTTACTTTTCTTCTTTTGGCCAAGAATTTTTTAAAACGTTGAAATAAAAAAAAAATTTTGCTGATATAAAATTTGCGTTACGAGTGGAAATTCGCTTTTTTACCGTAATTTTTAATAATGGGTGATTTTTAAAGAGCTATAGGAAAGTTAAAAAAAACACATAAAATTCAGAAAAATTCATGAAATCCTTATTTCAATCGATAGTACGGTCCATATAATTTAATGTTTGAAGATTATTTCATGCAAATGTTGACCGTGACTCCGCCTCAAATGGTCCATCCGCTTAGTCCAATTTTGCCATAATCTTTCCAACATTTCGGCCGGTATCTCATGAATAAATGCTTCAATGTTGTCTTCCAATGCGTCAATTGAAGCACGCATGTGTGCATAGACATGAGATTTTACATAGCCCCACAAAAAAAATCTAAAGGCGTTAAATCACACGATCTAGGCTGCCAATTGACCGGTCCCGAACGTGAAATAAAATGTTCACCGAACTCGCCTCTTAATAAGTCCATTGTTTAGCGTGCTGTGTGGCATGTGGCACCGTCTTGTTGAAACCACATGTCATGCAAGTCAAGCTCTTGCATTTTGGGCAAAAAAAAGTTGGATATCATCTCACGGTAGCGCTCACCATTCACAGTTACCTTACGATTCGCATCATCTTTAAAGAAGTATGGTCCAATGATGCCACCAGCCCATAAACCGCAGCAAACTGTGACTTTTTCTGGATGCATTGGTAGCTCTTGCAATGCTTCTGGCTGATCTTCCAAAATCGACAATTCTGCATATTAACGTACCCATTGAGCCAAAAATGAGCCATTACCATAAAATGGAAGAAGCGCGCGATAAACTTTCTTAACAGAGCACGCATTTTGATAATAAAATTCAATAATAACCAAGCGTTGTGCGTTTGTAAGACGATTCATGGTATTATAGACCAAACTGAAGATGTTTTACAGTGAAACAAAACACGAAACGTGCGTCAGCTGTTTAAACTAGTGTTGCCAAAAAGATAATAGCTAAAAAATCACCCATTATTATTGACATTGCCACATCAATTCCAGTTTATTTGAGGTTACCATAATGATTAAATAGTAAAATAAGAAATAAACGACAAACTTTTTATTATAGACTAAGAATTAAGTCCAAAAATTCAGGTGAGTCAAATTAACCCAACAAGACTACAAGTGAATATAAAACTTATTTTTTTATGTGAACAAAAAAAAAATTTATCATTTATTTTGCTACTAAACATTCATTCATTCCTGTTTAGGATAAAATTACATTTAAAGTCGATACTCTATCACCAACATGAAATAATTCATTTGAAAAGTAAAATTGGGTCATATTGACCCAAGGAAGGAAAAAGGGTTAAATGTTTTTCTATTCGTACGTTTTAAAGTTCTTTAGGCAGTTTTCACAATTCGATATTGCCAGAAAAACAAAAAATGTAATCATACCGAACCAAAAGTAAAAACGGTCTAAAAGTGTAACCAAAAAGGTCTGAATGCACGCGTTTTAAAAAAGGCTATATATAGATCACAAAAGGCTATTCTGGCATCACAGGTCATAGATAGGGGCTTATATCTGATTTATTCAGATATTTTTTTAGTTATTCTGATAAAGCTTAGATGTTAATTTTCGTTAAACATAAATTTGCAATTCAATACCGAATAGTTTCGAAAAAACTTCAAGTAGATTTTTCTCTAGCAACTAGAATTTCAGACTATACACTAGGGTGGCCGTTATTTATTTTTTCGTATTTTCACTTTGCAAACCCTTTAGAATGATTCCAAATTACAAAAAAAATATATATATAAAATTTTAGATCGTTTGCATAGTTATTAGCCGTGCCTTGAGCCCACAAAGTTTGCTAAAATGCTATTTTTCTCATTATGGGTCGCTTTAATTGTCGATAACTTCCGTAATATTTATTTAAGAGAAAAACCTGATTTACAAATATTCTAGGGCTATATCTTATGAACAATGTTGATCTGTATTAGTTTTCTTTAACATGAATATTTTATCCAGAAACAACCGAATGAAAAAATAACACCAAAATTTTCACATATCTACGCATTCTTTGCCTGGTGATTACACCACGTGACACATTTTCAACAAAGTCGTGACCAAATGATTCTGACAGCTTATCTTTATGTAAAATATCTTATGAACAATCTTGCCCTGTATTAGTTTTCTTTAATATGAATATTTTATCCAGAAACAACCAAATTAAAAAATAACACCGAAATTTTCACATATCTACGCATTCTTTGCCTGGTGATTACACCACGTGACACATTTTCAACAAAGTCGTTACCAAATGATTCTGACAGCTTATCTTTATGTAAAACTTTCCCCTGAATCCGAATATGAAGTCAAAAGTATAACAGTTTTTGAGATATAACCGTTATTTGTGTTTTTAAAAAAGATGATGTGACTGAAATGCAAATATCTTCAACAATTTTGAACGGACTATGTATTTCTTTCTTTTTATTGAGAGGTTATAAAATTTATTAAATAACCATGGGTCGTTTGAAGAGATGAGTCATTAAATGGCAGAGTTATAGTGGACAAAACTTCATTATAAATTTTACGATTTTGTTCAATTTTGCTCTTTTCAAGTTATCTCATTCATCGTGAGGCTGTGTTGGGTACCAGGACACAGCATGGTTGATGGAAATGAGGTGGCGGACGAACTCGCGAGAGGGGGTTCGGGTCTCGACTTAGTGGTGGGGGACAGGGGGTAAAACCCCCCCCTATGCTACTACTATGGGGTGATACGGGAGAAATTCCGTGATGACGTTGACCGATCCTGGAGGGGCAGAATGGATTGCATGGTGTCTAGGGCACTATGGCCCAATTTGGACGCGGGGGCAACCAGGGTTCTACTGGGATTGGATAGGGATAGTTTCAGAACACTTATAGGGTTCTTGACGGGTCATTGTCCTGTCAGGGCTTTTGCGGGCAGATGAGGCAACGCTATACCGGACTTCTGCAGGCTATGCGAGGATTCAGAGGAGCTAGAGACGATCTAGCATGTACTGTGCCATTGTCCTAGGATGCAGGGTCTCAGACTGAAGTGGCTAGGAGATAGGTTTCACGACAAACTGGGGTGCATAGCTGGATGTAATCCGGCCAATCTACTGGGGTTTGTAAGGGAAATAACGCGGCTGTTTCTGTTGAGGGGACTGTAAGGGGGGTATTGGTAATACTTTCTAATTTTCTGTCTATATCTTACTTCCTTTTTTCTACTTTTCACTTCCTATATCTCTATCTCTTACTTCATATTTTCATTGAAGGGAATCACAATGGATCGTGTTCGGTCTCCGAGTGGAGGTGTGCCTGTGGGCACACAACCCTTCTTAACCTAACCTAACCTAACCTAACCTAAATAATATTTAACTTACCGTTAAGACTGGTAACATTTCAGAACAATCATTACATCGTTCATTTTCTCAAAGATTCAAAATTGATAAAACAGAATTTTGTATTTTATGTTTTCAACTTTTTGACACAAAATATTTTTTTTAAGATGTACACATTCATTTGCTACAAAAAAAAGAACAAATTGTTAATATGACAATTTACAAACATGTTAATTAAATAAATTGTTAAACATATTAAAAAGGCTTAAAAATTTTTGTTTAATTACTTAATAGCGTTTGTTATTTTTTTCTGTGTATCTGACCCCGAAACACACGATTTTTATTGTAAATAAAACAAAAAGTTTTCAGAAAATGATCTTAATATTTTTTATTATGATAGAACGATCTATGACAATTATGTGTGAAACAAAATATCGGTCAAATGCTCACCACAGCTTCGGTGGCATACCTCTATCCGATGGTTCATATTTTCAATGACTCTGAGACATAATTGAGGTTCAATGTCATAAATGTGCCGAATTATCTCATTCTTTAGCTCTTAAATTGTTCTTGGCTTATTGACTTACACCTTTTCTCTTAAATGTCCCCAAAGAAAGAATCCAACGGTGTCAAATCACATGATCATAATGTCATCATTCGGCGTATTAACTACGCTTGAAATGGTCAGTACGCTTCAGCTCTTGAGTCAATTGAACCTTGTTAGCGGGTTAATTCAAATCTTTATTCAAAATTCGCATCAGTAATGATCGCGAAATGTTCAATTGTTGGGCAGGACGACGAGTCGAGGTGGACGGCTCATCTGCCCCACTATTCCGAACAACAGCAATATTTTCCGCAGAACAAACTGGGCGAGGATGCACATGTGCTTTTACATTTCCTTCAGACCCGGTTTGCTGAAACTGGCGCACGATTCTTCCGATTGTGGACACATTTGGTCGATTATGCTGACCAAACAAATCACGAAGTGCACAAAATGCACTCTTACCGCGCTGCTTAATTGCGTACCTCTCCATGGTTGAACTTGTCAAAAACTGAAACAAAGAAATGCCAACTTAAGTTGGGCAAAAACTTGACTTTAAGTTGTGACTCACAATTAACATCAAGCATTTTGTTGGGACTACCCTTGATAATGAAGAAAAGTTTAGTATTAAACTTAAAGAATGGCTCAAGATAATAATCTTGACAGTTTAAGCCAATGTTCGAAAATAAACACTAAATATCGCTCCTTAGTGTTCGGTTCGGTAAATTAATGGAAAACACAAACGCTTATAGTGTGTAGTAAATCATTAAAAAATAACTTTTCCCTGTTTTTCATCTTTCGAACACAAAAATAATACAGTTCTTATCCAACTCAATATGATGAGATGAGAACATTTAATTCCGTTCGGTTTTTTTTAAAACCACAATCTTCATTGTGTTCGATTCAGCTCATTAATGTTCGTTCGTTTCTGTTGTGCTTAGCGCACTTTTGACTGGTAAAAAAACCAAAAATTTTTAAAAAAAACAAAATACACATACACAAATAAACAAAAAGCCAACAAAATTATTTTACACAAACAAAACATATACACAATACACACACAAGCTGTTCGTGCTGCGGTCGTTGCTAAAATTTGTTGTGTGTTAATTTCTTTATCAATGTAAAAAAAGAAACATTATAGAACAACAAAATTTATAGTTTGTCTACATTATCACTACAATTGTTCTGTTTTTTTTAACGGAGAACAGAAAGAACACTATATAATGTTCGGCTTTTCATCTACACAAACATTAAAAAAAATAAATAACGTTCCTGGGTGTGTGAGCAGAACGTTAAATAATGTTCTGTTTATTTTCGAACACTGGTTCTAAGGCTAGGAACACGCCAAACTAACCCACAATTCCGCCTTAAAACTCTTTTGTTTTATAAAATATATAACTAATATTTAGCTCATAGAATAAATTCGAAAAATAAAAAATGTTGAATATAATAAAAGTAACTTGCGAAAGGAAATAATTCCCAGTTTTCTATTTGTTAAAATTGTTGAGTTAAATACATTCAATTTATAAAGTATCACTATCCAGTGTGACACAAAGAATGCTGACGAAGGCCGTAGCGGGCCAGAAAATGCATTATTTTCTGCTGCTGTCCAAAGAAAAGCTAAGGTAAAATGTAACAAGAAAATACAATATAATAGTCTGGTACTGTATAAAGTCATTTCTGAATAACTGAAGGAATCAGGCGCGGATCCAGCTTGATCCAGCTTGTATGATACAAAAAAGTAAAAAAATTGTTTTTAAAAGTTTATTAAAAACAATATTTGTATTAGGGTAAGTACTTTTTGCAATTTTTGCAAATATCAAATTCTTCATCACATAGCCGTGTAGACCGTGAAAAATATTAGGAAATTATGTATTACTTTTTCGCGATCGTGAAGAAGGTTTCCGCAACAAACGCGATAAAGTTTTGAATTAAAATTTTTCTCCTTACTATACAAAATTTGTATTTAATTACAAAATTTCCAGTATTTTCTAATAATTTCATGAATATAACAAGATCTTACCAATTGTACGGAAGAAGGGCGCAAAAAAATCGCGACGCTACTTCGCGGTTTTTTTTAATAAACTAAATTTTAACGGCAAATGATAGATGTTGTGATAGATTAGTTGTTTGGCGGATATATAAAACAGTGATTATTTTCAGCAGCGTAGTAATATGTGCGCGGAACGAGCTATTAAATTGTGGTGGGATGAAGAAATTTTGTCCAAAAAAAGTCATAACCCTAATTAAAAAACTCAACAAAAAGGTTAAATAAAATACAAGATCAGTTCAATATACATTAATCTTTTTAAATAAGCAATTTATGATTTCCTTCTGAGCCAAATTTAGACAGTACAGTCTATCTTCTGTCATTGTTGTTCCGAGCCATGTTTTTATTCGACGAAGGGTAGGAAATGACCTCTCGATCATAGCTTTACTGACGAGCATTGAAACGAAAATTTGAAATATTTTTCTTAGATTCGGGTAGATATCTTCATCACAGTTAATTAAAGCATCTACAACGTTATCTGATACATCAGCCTCAAGTTTAGATCTTAGTAGGTGTTTATCTCTTTTATCAAATATAATCAGCTCATCAGCTAGTTGTGGTTTTAAAACTTTTGTATCTGTATATGACTTGATTACACTTTGAGGTAGGAGCTTATGTAGGTATGTTCAATACATTTGGGATATCCATTGGGAAAGTTGTTTTGAGATCTTCTAAAATTAATTCAATAAGAGGAATGTAACCTACAACTCGGTAGTAATCTTCAACATTTTGGATGTGATTATTTCGTTAAAATCTTGTCTTTTCGAAATGAACCTCGATTTGAACTCAAATAACTATAACTTTTTCAAAAATCGCTTTGAATTGTTCTTCGGCTTTATTTCTTTTTTCTTCAAGGCACATGATTAAAATTTTGATAAGGCTTGATCCTTTTTGAAGATCTATATCTTGACTTTGTAAAATGATACTAAGTGGCTGTGTTACAATAGGTATCAAACTTAATATGTATATTCCGCAAATAAATTTAAAAGTACTAAGTGAGTTCCTTAATATAAAGGTAGAGATACTGCCTTTCCACTTAGATATTTTTTCCAAAGCTTCTACTATATGATGTACACTTGTTGCAAAGGCGCATAATGAAGAGAATTTGGCTCCCAAATACTTTGCTAAATCTGTTTTCGCTTGGGATGATTATATTAAAAAAATTTTGTTGTTTCTTTAACAAATGATACAACTTTTTGTATTAATGGCACTTTATTGCTTTTAGAAATTGTGTTGTCCGATTTATGGGAATAGCAAGGCGTTTGTTTCGCATTTGTCGCTTTTCCAGAAATTTTGAACAGCTCCATTTTCTGCTGACATCAGAGGACACAGATCTGTTCCCTCTCCTACACAATTTTTTAGATCAGGACCAAAATTTGTCAAAGCTTTAAGAACTATTGATGATGGTGCCTTCGCATCAATTCGCATATCAACGTCATCAATATCTGAAGCGTCTTCAAATGCGTTTACAACAAAGCCAATAAATTCTTCCCTAAAAACTTTCTGTTGTATGCTGAAATATCTTAAAGATGAGGAAATCTGGCTTTTCCACGACAAATCACTGCTTTCGTCAAAAATGATCGAATAGAATTTTGATTCATATAATACATAAATATTGCAAATACTAAAGGCTCAGTTAGGCGAACGTTACTGTACCGTATCTGTACTGTATCAATCAGCTGTTCGCTTTTTGTAATATGAAAACTAATACAAAAGCTTACCGAAATGCAATGTACCGTAGTTGCAACGTACCAATCTGTATTAAATAGAATTTCATGCTGTTGTTCCATGGCATTTGTAAGACAGTGATGGGCGGCTTGTATGTTACATTGAATGCGGGTAATTTTGCTCTTTTTTTTTGGTACTTTTTTCAGTATATCTATGGAATTGCGACAAAACAACTTACAATACAACATATTTCCAAATATAAAAATATAAATATGTTTAGATGTTTAAAATAAACAAATGCATTTACACATACAATGGAAATATGACACATATAAAAGACTTTAAATGGTATCGAAACCTTGTTTGGTGTATGCACATTTACAATATAACCCCCCAAAAAAATAATGAAATAACCCCCCAAAAGTTTGTACAGAGAACAACAAAAAGGATTTTGGGGGATTATTTCATTTTGTTTGGGGTGTTATTTTTAATTTTTTTAATTGGGGTATTATTTCATATGAAATTATCCCCCAAAAAATCATTATGAAATAATATATGATAAAAAACAAATTTATTTATTGTAAATCTATAATATAAATATTAAATTATTAACATTTTTTACATACACAAAATACTGTTTTAATACCATTAGGGTTGCCATACGTACTGTTTTAAGCAGTACATGTACTGATTTTTTGCAGTTGTACTGTTTTATGCACAACTCCTAAAACAGTACGCAAATGTACTGTTTTTTACACTTTGTACTGTTTTTTGTACTGTTTTTTTTTGCTCAGTCTATATTTAACAGAACTGGCTTACAAAAAATTATGTTGTGTTAAAAAAAAAAGTTCTAAAATAATAAGAGTTTTTACGCTGTGGTCATTGTTTTCTCATAAATACACAGTAGAAATCTAAATTATAATGGGTGGCTCGTAGCAGTGGTATATTTTCGTGTTGTTATGATTTTATGGCTACCTCTTCTAATAGTCTTTCCCTTTCCACACCTGAGAAAGACAAAAAAAATCTAAATTTTTTTAAGTACTAAAAAATACTTATTCCAAAACAGTTATCGTTAATTTTTTTAATTTTCGGGCATGTTCTGGAAATCGAGATCACGTAAAATTGAAAACAAACAAATTTGGAAAATTATCCGTGTTCAAAATTTATAAAAATACCTAATACCTTTGAGGACCACTTTTCTTTACCTAAACTACTGAAATAAGAAACAGATAAGTAAATTTTTACAAAAATTTTTTTGAAAATATTCATCGTTTTCAATTGCACTTGATTTTAAATATTTTCAGATTTTGTGAAATAAAAATAAACCAAACTATTTTTTTTGGATTTTATAGATTAATGGCCAATTTCACCAAGTTCAGGTTTAATTAACTTTCATTATAAAAGTCAAGAAACCTATTGTTTTAGTAATAGTTAATTATAGCTGAACTTGGTAAAGTTAGCCGTAAATAATTTAAAAATTATTTAAAATTGGAAAATTAATTTAGGAAACAAACATTTTCTCAAATTCTATATGATTTGTGCAACTATGTGTGTAGTGAAAATTGTTTTAAATACGAATATGTTTAAAGAAAATCGTACTTACAAAATCAATGAGTTGATTGTTTTGAGCTAAGTAAGGCTTTTCTCCTTTCTTATATGGCTAACAGCAATGTTATGGTTTTCCTGGCCAAATGCTTCGTTTGTTGTGTTTGCTTTTTAAACGCAAATGGAGTAATTTCATATTTATATTTATGAAATGCCATACACTGGAAATAATTCCTTTGACGTTACACATTTTAAGGCCCGTTTTCACAACTTACCGATAGCTAAAGGTAGGATTTTACCGGCCGTATAAAAAGTGTTCCATTATTACAACTTTACTTTAACCTACCAGGTAGGATTAACCTTAATCTACTTTATCGCTCACTTTAGTTTAAATTAAATTTTTAATAATGGAACACTTTTTATTAGACCGGTTAAAGTCTACTTTTAGCTATCGGTAAGTTGTGAAAACGGGCCTAAGTGTATTTCTTTCTTTATATAATTGTTGTTGCATATTCAATCAAAAGTTTAAAATATTTACCCCAATTTCACCAAGTTCAGTTAAAACTTACTATTACTTTAACTTCCAGCTTACAATATGTTTTGACAGCTTGAACTGATAGTTAATTATAGCTGAACTTGGTGAAATTGGGGGTTACTTATTAAAACAAATGGTTATGTTGTCGTCAAAAAAAATGTACTGTTTTTTTCTTGATTGTACTGTTTTTATGTATTCAATGTACTGTTTTTCCGAATTTAAAATCTGGCTACCCTAAATACCATTTACATTACGTGATACATTTTCTGCACAACGGTCACCATTTGAAAATTTTTGATTCCCATCACTGTGTGTTATGTTTTATGTATACTATTGCTTTTTGTTTATGCATGGGAAAACATATGACACGTTTTTAAACGTTCTATAAGTGCACCAACGTGCTTACAGTACGGTGCGGTACATTACGGGTACAGCAACGTTCACCTAACTGAGCCTTAAGGCTTTTTAATAATTCAACCACACGCATTATCAAGTCAAACGTTAAGTTTTGGATATAGATGGCACCTGCTGGGATTGAATGCAGAATAATAAGTAATTGAATACGGTAAACTAGATGTTTCTTTGGAAATATCTAATAAATAACTGTTAGTATTAATTATTGAAAATCGTTAGAGATTCAATAAAAAAAATAAAAAAATACTTATTGAAAATTTCGTTAGAGATTCCATTAAAAAAACATTGCTGGGATTTCCAAAAATTTTGTACATTAACCCATATTATCCAAAGCGGTCTTCCAGTTATCAGATATCAATAAAAATTTTAAGAGGGTATTTTGATACCCTCCTAAACAATAATGATAATAAATATTATTAATAATACTAAAACAGTTGAACAAAACAAGTACAAACAGACTATTTAACTTTTTAAGTTCTACTTTAATTAACAAAGGTATATTGTCCCACTGTTCCAATAATGGAACGGTGCATTTATATGAAAAAAAAAAACGAAACACAAAAAACTGAAAATTTTGTTTTGTTTTATATTTATTTTATATAACAACAATAAATTTATGAACACTAAAAAAATATTCGTTTACATTGTGAGCAAACACAAAATAACTTACATTTTGCGTCGAGACATTTTTTTCAAAAACTTTAAACAAACAATACGCAACAAAACAAAAATTTTAGCAATGAAAAAAATAAGGGACCTTTAGTTGGTTAGGTGACCACCTCAGGGTTACCACAGCATAAAAATAATTGGAACTGCATTCACACAAAAAAAAATATGAATACTAAAAGTAACTGTTCCAAAAATGGAACACTAGGGTGATATGGGTGATATTATTATTGGGAATTCTTGTATTATCGAAATTAACAAAACATATTTTTGTTTTGAATTCGCACCTGGAAGGAATAGGACTATTACAAAAAAGCTTTATAAAATACATAACTGAAATTAAGCTCATAGAATAAATTCGAAAAATAAAAAATGTTGAATAAAGTAACTTGCGAAAGGAAATAATTCCCAGTTTTCTATTTGTTAAAAGTTGTTTATTTTTTTCTCCTTTCAAAAACGTATTCAATTTAAAAGCATTAAAAATAAGTTTATTTTGTATATTAAATTTTTCTTTTTTTATGACAAAATGGTTGTAACCGGCGTAAGCAATATAATTAGATCTTAGCTTTTGCGTTTGCGTCAAGTATTGTGGGCCTGTGTGTAAAATATTATACGTTTCAATTTGACAACGTATCTACGTCGTTCGCTGCTACGTTCATACGGTGCAATTGTGTTCCTATGGTTATGCTGTTTAAATATTTAAAAAAGTATTACATTTCAATTTGAAAAGAAAAAAATCTATTTATGTTTTAATCTTTTAACTTTTTAAATATGTTTTTTTTGTTATTAATCTTTTTGAGCTTAACTTGAACGACACGAAATAAACATTAACTACCAAAAAAAAAAAAAAAAAAAATTCTTTGTGGGAATAAGAGGCGTGAGAATAATTGCAATATTTAGAGGCCCACGCATTTAACATAAACACAACATGACATGAGCTCTGTCTACACCAGTATATCTACTCTGTTGTAAACTAACCTTACAGCAATGCATCCAAGTGGAAATGTGGTATGTAACAGAAAAAATAAGCGAAAGTCAATTTTGCAGCTATTAATATTATCAAAAACTTATCATCACCGTTATGTGTTAGTTTTTTTTTAAGAGAAGCGTTAGAAAAAATTTAATTAAGCTGTTTGTTCACGTCTGAATAGAAGGCAGCGGATTTCCCATATCTGGTGTCAATTGTGTGTGAAGGGAGTTGACAACTTGAGGCGCCACTGTCATCATGTATTATATTTTAAAAATTTTCTTTACGTTTTACATATGTATTTTTGCTTAATTTTTTATTGTTGTAACTTACAAATTTTCAAGTCGAATCGTTGTTTAAAAGCCATATTGGACGGCTGTTTGTTTTGTACTCGGTTTTTTTTTTTCAATTAAATTAGTAAATTCAAATCTTTTTGGTAGTTTAATTAATTATTGTGGAGATTTAATATTTTGTTAATAAAAATAAATGGACATTTTATAACGTTTTTATAAAAAAAGGAAAGTGTTTTTATATGGTTAGAAGTGCTTTTCTTTCGTTTAAATATTTGTGCCTTTTTTCAGGTTATCTTTTTAGCCTTTACAATATCACCAAGTTGTTTGGATACTTAGTGGATATTTTAGCGCTGAATCCCGAAGCCACCCTATACACTCCACGAAACGTATCGGCGTTCTTTCGTGGAATATACCAAGGTGTTTGGATCCTTGGCTGGTATGCTGGAGCTGTGGCCCAAATCCACCCCTATATACAGTCCACACTCCACGAAACGTATTTGCATTTCGTCCGGACCATTACAAGACGTATCGGCGTTTTTACTGTCAGTTTTTAACAAATTTTAAATCGTTTTATTAGAGGTGTGATCAGTTTATGTTTATCATTTAAATTCTATTTTCAAAAGATTTTGTTATTCGTGCTTAATTCCCAGTTTTTATTCTTGACAAAAACACTTGAAATTTATTGTTGATGGGATAAGCTATTCCTATGCATTTTACTGGTTGCTTAGGCCAGATCATCAGGAAACTTCATCCATAAAGATTTTAGAAAAACTAAAGATATTAAACCAAATAAAACTGTTAAACGTATAAGAATTATAGCAACAGTTCTACTTGTAACAATATCAAAGCTTAAACAAAACACATCAACAATAAACAACAGTGGGTTTATCTCATCTTACATTCCCCACTACAATTAGTTTAAATTCTCTCAACATTAATTGTAGTTGTAAGTAGTAAAAATAAAAACAACACAACAACTTACAAAAGATGTTGTCAATTAAGTGTTTTTTAGGCCGTGCACTTGCCTGTTTATTATCAAAAAGTAATTTCAATTTTTGGGAATACAAAATTTTAATTTTGCATTACTGTTCGGCGGTGAATTTCAATAGCGTTGGGAGGGTACACGAATTTAAAGAAATATACTCCTGAAAGTACTTGTTTCTTTCTTTCAAAACCTTTCAATACAGCAAAAAGTTTTTGCTTATACTCCTAGCATTTAAAAGTTACCTCGTCCAGTCTGCGAGAAATTGTGATGTTTACTTGTTTGGCGAATGTGGCGTACGCATGCCAAGAATTTTTGATTTTTAGTTGTGAGTCGTATGTAACGTATGTGTACTAATTCATTAATGAATTATTATAAAAGTTACCTCGTCCAGTCTGCGAGAAATTGTGATGATTACTTGTTTGGCGAATCTGGCGTACGCATGCCAAGAATTTTTGATTTTTAGTTGTGAGTCGTATGTAACGTATGTGTACTAATTCATTAATGAATTATTATTAATTGTTGCTGCAATATTATCAAAGCATCCTTTATATTTTGTATACACATGTACCAAGCTCACATTTTTCTAATTTTCTCCCACTCTCATTGCTGCGGGTGTTTTTTATACTCATGATAATTTTTGAGAGTATTTTTTATACCCGCACTTTTACTATAGTGAAGCAATTATTTTTTGCTTTTACACGTTTAAACACTTTTCTAAATTGGTCGTCTTCACTGAATATATAAAGCGACACTGCAGTATAGTTTGAAAATGTTTCAATGATTTGAATGTGTGTTCAAATGGAATTGTACTGGCATCTACTCCATGTGCAGCAATTTTGTTTATTAACACGCCCGTTAATCCAAAACTGAGCCTCATCGCTATGTGCATAAAAACGACGAAGTCGTCTAAAAGTTGAGCGAATTACTGACGTTCAAAGCTTATTTGGATAATTTGTTAGCGTTGTTCTGGCGCAGTATGGCAGTTCCCTTGACAACTTACCTTTTCGTAAGTTCTATTGTGCTTAAAAAACACATCCTTTACAAGGTTTCTTAAATATTTAAGTATGTTTGGTTTCAAAAGTTCGTGGGCGTTCCTTGCGACTTATACAACTAATCAGTCTTTATTTTGTATGTAAAAATTCTGCACATATTTTCCAACTGGGTTCTCTTTGAGCACTACATCCAAACACTCGTACAGCTGTGCTGTGCAAAACATTTTTGTTTTTTTGTTTCAAAAACATAAATTGACGACATGACTGAATTATACCTAAATCGTTTATAATAAAATGGCAATTTGTTGTTAATGTTTGTGTTACAGTTTTATGTAGACTCATTATTATTATGTTGTCAGTGGGTCCGTCTGTCAGTCTGCCGGTCCGTCTTAACGGTTATGGTTTAACATGACTAGTGACTGTCTGTAGGTCTGTTAACTGTTTAACACATTATAGTACGTCCTAGACAATGTTGGTTGGTTTTCGTTACAATAAAAATGTCACAGGTTCAGATTGAACAAACTAAACTAAAAACTAATATTTTTCATAGAGCCAACATAATCATAAAAGCAAGAAAATACTCGTAATAAATGAAATATAGAAAAACCAAAAGTGGGCTTAAAAGTTAAGCCTAAGCCCATCTTGTACGATATAGATTTACAAATGGTGAAAGGTGGTTTTATTGTGCATTATTGTTTGTTTTAAGTTCCTTTTTTGTTTTCTACAAATTTGTTTACAAAAAAAATAAAAAAAGAATAGTTTAAAATTAAGATGAAAAAAATCAATTTATGTTGACCATTCATGATCATCGCCGTCATAGTCTGGCTCATTGTCTTCATTTCCTTTTTGTTTTTTTTTTTTTTAACTTTGTGGCAAGTGTGTACTCACTTTTGCGCGTCTCTTGGTCCAGAGTGGAGTTGAAAAAATATCTACGTTTTTATGTTTAACAATAGCGATCACTTGAAATAATTTAATCCGCAGAAAAAAGTGTAGAAGAAACAAACTCATGAAATATGAACTGGGGTTATTCTTCTTATAGTGGCTGTTTTTTTTAATGTTGTTTAACATTCGCATTTTTGTTTTTTTTTCAGCTTCGCTAAATTTGTTGAGATTTACTTAGATTTCTTATTGTTTCTGTTGATGCTGTTGAAAACCAACTTCAGTTTAAGAGCAAAGTGCGTTTCTCCTTTAGATTTTGAAGTCTTTATTTGCAGTAAATTGATATGTTTTTATTCTTGTTGTTGTTGTTAAAGTACGTCTTACAAAAACTATTGGAAGGTTTTCTTGTTGTTTGAGAAATACGTTGTCCGGCTTGTTAAATACTTGTATTATTTTTTGCACTTTTTTGGAGCAATTTCTAAAAATATTAAGAAATTATAGTCTTAAGCAATATTAATTTATTAGTATAAAAGATTAAATTAATAAATTTCTTTATTTATATTTCAGGTAAGTGTCGGACTATATTCGTTATATTTCTGTTAATTTTAGTACACACAGGTAAGGTCAACTACTATAGTTATTTATTAAAGACCAAGACAGGGGTCAAAATTATACACAAAAGTATGTTTCTTCTTAAACGTTTAGAAATTAAGCTATTCAGGGGCCTAATTCTGGCAGTCGTGATCGAGTACTTTCTCGATTCGAAAGTAATTTTATTTTTAATTCGTCCAGTCGATACTGAAAGAATCGAAATAATTTTTTCAGAATTGTAAAAATCAAATGAATGCTTTACAATACTGAAACAATAACTTCGATTCGTTTAGTGTTGACTGAAATAATTAGATATTAAATTGCTTTCGAATCGAGAAAGTACTTGATCACGACGGCCAGCATCAGGCCCCAGATATTGATCCGGATTATACTTATTGCTAAGGAAGCGGCATCGATTTGTTTGTGCATGGCTTTGCATATGTTATCGTTAATTAATTTATTTATTGATTAAAGTATATTCCCCATATTCATAAAAAATATTTATGTTGTATAAAAGGTTTATTGCAGAAATTTTCATAGGAGATTCGTTCAATAACCTTTTAAAAATCAAAAATATTTTTTATGAGTGTTGTTATAAACTCTTCAGACCAGAGTTCAGAAAAATTCATATTTGATCCTCCTCATGAAAGAGAACTCAAAGATTTGCCACATTTTTACAGGGCTGTGGAATCGTCAAGAAATAGTTCTAACTTCGACTCCGACTCCATCTGCTAAAATGTTTTAAGTACCACTCCGACTCCAACTCCGAGTCCAACTTCGACACTAACATAGATGCTAAATGTACATGGGACTGCTCCTTATTTGACTTTAAACTCTTTTGTTGAATGCAGTACCTGTTAAATGGTTAACAAGAAAATGATTCTGTAAATATTGATATTTAAATTCTAACACGTGCCGCATATTGTTATTTACATATTAAAAGTAGACTTCAAAATTTTTAAAGCAGATTCTCTCAACATTTTTTTATTTTGAAAAATATAAGAACACATTTTATTCCGAAGAATATTGGAGTCGGGGACGCGATTTTTTGTGGGTAATTCGGCTCCGAAGCCGGTAAAAAAACCTCAACTCCGACTGCACTTCCCTGCTTCTTTCACAGCCATGAATCAATTGGTAATTTAAAAAGCACTCACTCATGAATATATTATAATAAAAGCATTTATCAATTTATTAATAAATATGTTACACACGTTTAAAATTTAATTTCAAAAATAAAGGGGTGTGACCTATATAATTTTTTTCTTTTTTGCAGAAACGCTTCTATATATCCTTCAATATAGAGACAAAACCGAGTCACACTTCGTATTTGATTTTCCATATCCTTATCTTTTGTCCTTTTTAAAGAGCTTAATAGTTTTCAAGAAAAGTTATTTTAATTAATTTTGTTTTATATAAGTATCTAATAATTTTTAGCAAATAAAAGGAAAGGCTCTGTAAAATTTAAAAAAAATATATTCTACAGTTTCCCTGTACTAAAATATGAAACAAATTTCTTTTTAAAAATAAAAGTTTTCATTAAAATTTTTTTAAAAATTCGCCGTATGTTACTTTTGCATTTTATACGTTTCTAAACTCAAATTACATGCAATGCGTTTTATGCGCCAAATTGTTTTTTTTTTATTGATCAGCTGTTCTGTTAATATTTTTTATCAATAAAAAGCAATTCTGACAAAAATGGAAGGCCTAATTGATATTTTAATAGAATTTATTTTAAAGAATTCATAGAGGAGTAAGCTTTTATTCGTGGTTTTTCATGGTATCAATAATGGTGTTTTCTTTTCTACGAAAAAAATACCACCTTGTTAAACGGTGCATGTATACATAAATATACTATCGTCACAATGGAACATATTGGTCTCTGGGTGAAGATGTGATGGAGCCTCCACACCAGCCTTTCCACCTACCTACCTAAACCAAAATTGGTTTGTTGATTGCTATTAAATAAATAAATCAAAGAACAAAATGAGGGACGAAATTCCAATTTTTTTTGTTTGTTTTTCATAAAATATGTCAACAAGAAAATACCTTTGCAAGATTTCCGATTTATTGACACTAGGGATCCCAAACGTGAAATCCCGAACTCCCGGTATTTTTCGGTTTTGACAAATCCCGAATCCCGGGATTTATTTTTTTAATCCCGGAATTTTTCGTGATTTTTAATATTTCAAAATCCCGAATTCCGGGATTTTCTAAAAATCAATTCCGATTGGCATCCCTAATTGACACCAAGATTTTAAAATTTTTTGATTTGACAATTTTTTTAAAACAATCACTGACAACCTACCATTTACAATGTAATGCTTTCTTATGTTTTTTACTATAATATAACAGAAAAAATACCTATTAAAATTTAAAATTTTAACTGTCCTGATAAGACCCGATTTTCCCAACTTCGCCTGGTAGCCCCATATATAAACAGAAGTCCCCTTTTTATAGGGCATTATCACCACTGTCGATCTGTAAGTGGCGTAAAGTTCAATTTAGTAAGGGTGAGTTTTTTTTGGATTAAACAAGCTACCCTTTTAGGGAGCAAAGCTTTTTTAACAAATGAACACCAAATTGGGGTTTTTTTTTAAATAAAATGCGTAATTTTTTTTGTAGAAAAGACACCATAAGTTTCTCCTTCATGGTTTGTATGTATTAGTTAAAAAAAAAAAAATAATAAACACAACGAAGATGGTACTCAACACATAAAATTAATCGATAACAAGAATGGCAAATATCGTTCATTTTGTTGTTGAAAGTTATTGAAAGCATTCGATACCATCAAAGTTTTACCATCAACCAATGTGCGATTATGAAGATCGGGTAACAGATGGGGTGCTTAAAAAATCCGAACCAAGAATAGGTCGAGTAACATTGGCAATAATGAAAACCCAACGAAATAATCGTCTTAATCCGAAATTTAACTCAATCAATTTTGTACCATATGTTTGAATCACTGTACCATTTGCAACATATATGTTTTTTGATTGGATAAACTGAATTTACTTTTTGATATTTGCTAGAGTTTGGAATTACTGATACGTCAGCGCCAGTGTCAATTAAAAAAGTCCATTTTGTGATACGATCCTTAATTAATAAACAGCTTGTTGAGGAAAAATTGGTTTCAGTAGCCGCTAAATCTGAAAAAACTTCTAATTTTTTGGTGTTTAATTTGTATACGAACATGGAAGTATACATTTAACAGCTTGGGAATCGACACGATTGTGATACCAGCACCAATCACTGTGTCTGTTACGACGTCGCTAAAAATTACCATCTCGAGAAGTACTTTTCCTCTTACAGATAATTTAATTTTCTTGTCTAAAGCATCAATTTTTTCTGCAAGTTTTTGAAAAACAGTATCACGAGATGATACTGAAGATACCTGAGGACATGCAATGTCCATAATTTTATCCGCTTGTTGGGCCATAGTTGGCAAATCTGCGTTGCTTGTTATAAGTATTGAACGTATATTATCTGGAAGTTGATCCAGGAATAATGTTTTTAGAACATTGTCACCTAAATATGTTGTTACCTGCTGCGAGGGCTTTCATTGATTGCAAGAAATGTGTTGGTTTTTGATCACCAATAATCAAACCACCAAACAATTTCTTAGGTTTGGCTTCCTCGGAAATGGCAAATGATGAAATGAGCCTTTCTTTAATTGTATTATATTTGCCCTCTGGAGGTGGTGAAAGCAAAATATCCCCAATAAATTTAAAATATATTGGATCCAAATTTGTAATAACCAGGGAAACCAGAAATATGCTCTAAAAAACGCAGTAAATATGCAGTAAAAAAATGAAAATGTGCCTTGAAAACTGTTAAATATACATATGCCCCAAAAAATTTAAAATTACTAATTTTAAAACAATTTATTAACAGTTCCATATAATAAAAACAATCCTAAAATTACAATCGGTAAAGCCCAAACACTATATACGTATTTACAGACGAATTTTTGAGCGAATTCAATCTTAATACCGACATAATAAGATGGTTAACGGACACAAAGAGTCTTATTTGGAAACTTCGTCCTTAGTACAATTAAAATTTATTTACCAAATTTGCTCAAATTATCTACAAGATTGCATTTTCTACGTTGCGCACAAGGTTAACATAGACAGATAACGAGCCAGACGGACGGATGAACATCGTTAGATCACTTTCAAAAGTGTTGGAGAAATTAAAGCAACACGTTGGGTAACAGATAGATATTTAAAACAGAATTTCGCAAAAAAAAACTCTTTTATTTATTGCGAAAGCTCTTGTAGGCACCAAAAAAAATCTAAAATGTATCAAAATATGCCTTAAAAAGGCAAAATATGCGCTATAAACTTAAAAAAAATGCTGCAAAAAAGCCCTTTTAACTAAATTATGCAAAAAAGTGCTGCAAACGGTAAAATATGCAAAAATATGCACTAACAAATCGATGCCAAAATTCAAAAAAAGCTCTAAAACGGATAGGTTTACTGTTTCTGTCTTTATTGGTCGCACAAGGAAAAACATGCAATTGCATATTTATGGTTTACCTGGTAATAACGTAAGAAAACTTTGTTTCATCTCTTGTTATGTGAGCTAGTGAGAAAATACTTTCAATTTGTATAAACCATAGCTGTGGTTGTTCCGACCAAAATTGAGGCAGTTTGGAATATTTGTGAATGCAGCAGCAACTTCTGCATTCGTAATTCTTCCATAACGTTGAGGCAATACTGGTTGTTGTTGCGAGCTATGTGCAGCAGAGTCTCCAATAGAGTCGCGCGTAGGAGAATGTGTCGTAGGCATTTCGGGGTCACCAAAATATAAAGGTTTGATCTTATATATAAATACGGGAACAATTTTTTTGTAGTTGATTTTTAAGTATCTTATCACACAGAAAAAAATCAATGTAAATTCGTCCAAAACAAGGTTGATTTTACATTTTTCAGTAGTGATTTTGCTTCATTGTTGTTTCATGTTAATTAAACATGATTTTACAATAACTTGCGAACAACATTTTTTTCTTTTAAAATAACTATAATTCATGTTAATTTAACATTGCAGTAAAGTTAGAGCAAAATGTCATTTATATTGAAATAACAATCCGAATCACGTTGAATGAAAGTTATATCAAGTTGAAACAACGTGAATTTCATATAGAATCAAATTGGTTGGAGTGTGATATAACAGTAAGAAGACAACATATGTATTTATTTAAGAATAATTCAAAACACTTACCCCTGTAACACATGTTTCACTTATTTTGTATCTCCTTTGTTTACATAAGCATCAGCAGAATGGCCCAATATGGTTTTCGTCATCATTCTACTTTGAAAACTTGATGAACTATTCAACTAAATAATTTTAATTTAAAGAATACGGGAATTGTCTTCTTTTTATAACATATTTTAAACATGAAGATAAAAAAATGTACATACTTAAGTATGTGTGCATGTTAATTTAACAAGATACACTTTTGATTTTAATATAAAACATGTTTTTATGGATTCAATATGGAACAATGTTATTTTAACAGTGAATAATATTAAATAAACGTGATTTAAGGTTATTTTAATATTTTTCATTTATAATTAATATGAAATAATGATAAATTTAAATAAAGGGCATACTTTTGCAGAAATTTACCATGATTATCAATCAACATTTCGCCATGTTATTTTAACATTGGTATTTTTTTCTGTGTGATCCTCCATCGATTTTAATAAAACATACATCGTTTTAAAGGAATTTGTGTGTAGATATGCACAATATATTTTTATTCAAAATTTTTTGAATTAAAGTGTCTGAACAGCGTTTAATTTATCCTACAGACATTGGTAAAAGTTGGGTGAATAGTGCATTTTTGCCGTTCTCTTAAGATGTGTACGTTTTTGTTGTATAACGCACAGGTTTTCTCGAAAGTAAATGTCGAGTGGTCGAATTTCGGCGATCCTTTAATAAAACTACTTTTATATCCAAAATTTTAAAACTAAAGGTGTGTGTGAAGAGGTAGCAAAGTACTCATGGAAGTAAAATTTTGACACTATTGAGGTGAATAAAATTTCACTAGCCCTAGGGGCTAGTATAAATTTTGACATTAGTGTAGAAATTTTTGACAACCACAAAATTAGTTTTTTTCATCAAATTTGTTTAAACAAAATAAAAATTAATGTGGAAGCAGAACCAGCAGCAAAAGAAATTAAAAAGAATTGTACAAGATGTAAGTATTTACATATGTATAAGGTTTTTTGCCCACACTTTTTGTAAAAATGGTTTTTATATCAGAACAAATTCATCAAATAGTTGGGACGATCTAATTTTCAACAGAATTGAAATGATTATTGGTAAACGTTTGATTAATTTTTTTCATTTTCACAAAACTACTAGTAATTGTTTTTTTCTTTATGTCAAAATTTTACGTTGTCAAAAATGTTACAATTTCACACAGCCGAAATATGAATATTTTCTACCACAAACAAATTTCATTTCACCATAGAACTTTGCTACCGTTTCACCCACAGCCTAACTAAAGGCTCAGTTAGGCGAACGTTGCTGTACCGTATCTGTACTGTATCCATCAGCTGTTCGCTTTTTGTTATATGAAAACCAATACAAAAGCTTACCGAAATGCAATGTACCGTAGTTGCAACGTACCAATCTGTATAAAATAGAATTTCATGCCGTTGTTACGTGACATTTGTAAGACAGTGATGGGCGGCTTTTATGTTACATTGAATGCGGGTAATTTTGCACTTTTTTTTTGGTACTTTTTTTAGTATACAATATAGTATATACAACTTACAATACAACATATTTCCAAATATACATATGTTTAGATGTTTAAAATAAACAAATGCATATACACATACAATGGAAATGTGAAACATATACAAGACTTTAAATGGTATCAAAACCTTGTTTGGTGTATGCACATTTACAATATACATATGTATGCTAAAAATTTATACATGCTAAAATACAAATTTATTTATTGTAAATCTATAATAAAAATATTAAATTATTAAAATTTTTTACAACCCAAAATACTGTTTTAAAACCATTTAAATCACGTGGTACCCTTTCTGCACAACGGTCACCATTTGAGCATTGTTGATTCCCATCACTGTGTGTTTTGTTTTATGTATACTATTGCTTTTTGTTTATGTATGGGAAAACATATGACACGTTTTTAGACGTTCTATAAGTGCACCAACCTGCTTACAGTACGGTGTGGTACATTACGGGTACAGCAACGTTCGCCTAACTGAGCCTTAATATTTTATTTAAAATGAAAATATTTGAAAACATATAAAAATGTTGACTAGATTAAAATAATAAAATGTTTAACAAGTATTAGTGCTGGGATACTATCGATATTTTCTACTATCGATATTTATCGATAGTTAAAATTTTACTATCGATATTACTATCGACTGACTGTTTGTACTTATGAAGGAAAACTTTAATTTAGATGGCAGTTTTTTAAAAATTGATAAGTACCTTTCTGAAGGAACCGAAGTAACAGGGTCTATAAGATATTCCATTGCAACTTTAAAAAATTTTCTAAATTCTAAACCCAAAAGGTAATCAATCTAGCGGACTTATCCTCAATTGTCGTTCATTATTTTGTCCTATGCTTGCAATTGGATTTGCATTTTTTTACAACATTACAAAAATTAATGTCGGTAGCGTCAAAATTGAGGAAGTCAGTGGAAAAAAAAATATTTGACATTTCAGTTCCTATATAAACATGTACAAATTTCGATTTAAAGGCATTTAATAAGCAGTAAAAAGCACTGCTAAGCAATCCATACCACTTGCCATTCTTGTTGTTTGTATTCATTGCTGTAATTCAGCGCGAACTAGCAAGTAAAAATTTGCGGCAAAAAACTGTTTGTGAATAGCTACATCTTCATAGATGTATTTTAAATAATAAAAATATCGATATTTTTATTTTTCCTATCGATATTTTCGATATTTTAAGACTATCGATAATATCGATAGTCTATCGATAGTTTCCCAGCACTAACAAGTAAACCCTACAATATTTATCGATAACCATGACCATGCTGACATTTTTTCAGCACACATGCGACGCATGCAAAAGTAGAAAGTCTGGGTTCACACTATGAAATTTTTGTTCAAAAAGTCTAAGTTTCTGGCTGAGAGAGGAGAGAAGAAAAGCACGTTCTCTTCCCCTTCTACTTTCATGCGATGATACGTATTCTATGTGTTTTGTTGTATAACTTGTCACATGCAATTGCAACGCATAAAATGCACTGAATGGACCTAAAACTTAATCACGACCATTACAAGATTTTGCTTTAAGTTTTAAACACTTTAATGATTAAAAAAAAACATTTTAACGAACAAATTACATATCGATCGCATTGTGAGGTCTATAATTAATAAAAGTCTCGTATAAATCCCTCGTTTTTTAAATAATTTCATATCTCAAATAAATAATTAAATTAAAAAAATTTTCCCATGTTTTTTTTTAAAGATTTATAAATCCCAAACATATGATTATTTTAGATTAAATATTCTCTCGTATTTCAAATCAAACAGCCCACCTAATTAAAAACTCATACAAATTGGTTCATGGTTGTAAATCCTATGTAAATTAGAAAAAAATCAGTTAAATAGCATTTAAATATTTGTTAATTTATTTATGTTAATCAATTTAAAGGTCATTTCTTTTGTACCAGTTTTTTATCTTTATTTTAATTAAACTTCCGGTCATTTAAAAGAAAATTTCTTTATTTCTTTTGTTTTTTTGAGTTTTGAAAGCGATAACAAAATATGCAAATGTTGTTATGTTGTTATTCCATAATCATATCCAATATAATTAAAGGTTGTGGAGGTGGCTGGTGGTGTTTGAAATCGTATTCTAGTTGGTCCAGTCCAGTTGCCCTAATCTGCACAGACAGACGACTAAAGCTTTTGTAGTAATCGCCACTTGTTGAGTCGTTGCTGATGGTTTTGGTGGATACGAATCTTTTAAACATTTTTTTCGTATTGTAGGGAATTTAATTACATATTATGAAGAGGGGCTGCCTGGCTGTCAATATGGAATGAGTGTATGAATGAATGTATGACTGCTGTCAATACTGAATGAATGTATGACTGTATTTTAGCATTGTGACGACTTGAATGTATGTGTCTGTGCATTAAGGCATCAAATATGTATGTTTTCATCAGATTTTTTTGCTGTTTCGTTTCTCGGTCTTGAGTTGGAGTTTTTTTTCTATTATAACTTTTTTTTATTTTAGAAAGGCAAATTGTTTAACTGCTCGACTGTCTGTCGGTCTATTTGTCTTAGAGGACTGTAGTAAGGTGATTTTCAAACTATAATACAATATTTTTGTTGTTGTTGTTTGTGCTTTTGTATTACTGTTCGACTGTGAAGGCGTTAAAGTGGTGGTATATTTCAATCTGGTACGATAACTCGTATAAAAGGTATTAAATTGCGGGTAGTAGTATTTCTTATTATTGCTTTTGTTTCCATTCCTCTCTCTCTCGCTTTATTTTAGGCTGACTGACTTTTTGTCTGTCTGACTGTTGGTTAATCTTAAAGTTTTTGCTGGTTTGTCTGCTAATGGATACTTTGCTTAGCAGTTTCAAGGTATTCATACTAATAACTTGTTGTTTTGACAGATTTTTAATTTTGAATTTATGCAAATTCGTGCCAAACTTGGAGTTTATTTTTGTTTGTTTCATATGGTTTCGTTTGAAGCAACAAGAAAATTAGAGTTTGTCTAGAAAAGATGGTAACCTTAGTTTAAAATTCTGTAACAACCCTTCGGTCTTAAAGGAAACGAATTTGTGTTAAACTTCAAGATCTAGGTACTTTCCAGTAAAATTATATATATATTTTAAATTCTAAAGTTTTTAGTTTTATCTCTGCTTGTTAGGATACCTTCTTCTTTAATTTAATTACACCCTTCACCACAGGTGGAAAGGGTGTATATAAGTTTGTCATTCCGTTTGTTATTTCTATAATATTGATCTTAGACCCTACACTCAAAATAACAAATCAATTCATCTGTACTTAAATCAAGCCGGAGCGGTGTCAATAGTACGGATTTCCTTAAATCAAGTTCAGAACGCTTAATTCAAGTACGGATTACTCAAGTGCGAAATACTTTACTCATCCATATTGAATCCCGAATTCGTATTTGAAAAAAATCCGAAAACATGATTGACTTAATTAAAAGTGAGATATAAATAATCTTAAACTGTGCTTGATTAAAAAATTTCTAAGACGGTTTAATCTCGATTTGTACTTATAATAATCCGAAAGGGAAATTGGATTGATTCTAACCTAAACACTTACCACATAGAACCAGAGAGAATATGATTATTTAAGATACCTGCAGCAGCATGCCCAATATGGTTTCCGTGATCATTGTACTTCAAAAGTTTTATGTATTTAACTTATTAATCAAAAAAGAGAATATGGGAATTATTGCTTCTTATTTTACTTTTTAAACATGAAAATCATCTATATATTTTTCTTCTTGTAGAGTTGTTGTTATTTCTATGCAACAAACTTTTACAAACATTTGCATATGCACGCATATTGGTTTTCAAAAGTTATCCCATTTTTGGTTTTAAGTACTTTTAAGTGTTATCCGTACTAAAATTTTTGAGTACGACTAAAATAAGTTCTAAAGTAAGTAGAAAAAACTTTAATTTGGTACGAGCTTTTTCTTTCTGGGTTCTTATGAGTAGCGAAGGCGATTTAGTGATGTCCGTCTGCTTGTTGAAATGGGTTTTCCAAGGAATCCAGAAATGATGGGAACTACTTTATTTTATATTTTTGTTATATATGCTTCGCTTAATTTTGCTATTGAAATATAGCCATATCGGTTGAAAAATTAGTGAGATATGAGCAAAAACCAAGACAGCATTTTTTCATAAAATCCCCAGTTGTTGTTTTTTTTTTCTTTTTGCAAATACCCTTTAAATACAGAAATGTGTTTAAAGCGAAAAAACATATATTTTTTAAGTCTATTTGATAATTTGTGTTAGCAGTTAAGTGGTCTAAGGCACTGTATTACGTGAAGGGTATTAACGATTCGGCACATCCTCATAAATCACTCTTACTTGTTTTCTTTAAAGTCTTTCTCAAAAAACACTTAAAGGCAACTGCATCCGTATTAAATTAAAATGAACAAAGAAAAAAACCTTACAAAAATAAGAAAAGTTAATAATAAAATATTATTGCTTAATAACTTATTTTTATTAGTTTTCAGTTTATCATTTTGAAAAGGGAGTTGAAGGCGTTTTAACTTGGTGCCGTAATTCACTTGCATAGTTAGATTGTGGTCCAGCTTGAAAAAAAAAATTTGCTAGAAACTGGCAAAAAGCAAAACTAACTACAAAGAAATTCACTTAACCAACGCATTATATTGTGTGTCCATCTATCCAAATTGTCTAAATAACTGACGTTACTTTCATTTGACTTATCACGTAATGCAATCATAAAATTTTTTTCTTTTTGTTAATTTTAGCAGTCTGTAGAGTTTTTTTTTTCTAAGTATAAATCACAGCTGAACAATGTTGCTGAGCAAATGCTCGTAAAAGGTTGTCAAGTTTTTTTTCTCACTTTTTCCTTAGAAAAAGTTTTTCGAAAAATAGAAAAAAATAATTTTAAATAATAAATTTTAACGTTTATTTTTAATAGTCGATGTTATCAGCATTTAAACATTTGATTTATTCCCTATGACCTCACAAATAGATAAAGATTCATAAAGTTTTATAAAATGTCATAAAGTTGACCCTGTTTTTCGATTAAAACACTTATGGCATATTAAACACCTTCACTAAATTAAAGAGTTATTTAGATGAGGGTAAAATAATAGCAGGAATTATTTAACTGGACTTTATAAAAATAAAATTAGAACGAAAAAAGTAAGAAGTTTGAAAAATGGTATTTGTCTATCATTTATTTATGGACTTATCCCTATTTGTCAAGAATTATTTCTTTATGCTTTTGCAAGAAAAGTTAAAGTTCACATTAGTTAACCAATGCATTAAACCTAGCAAAAGTGTATGGGCTTAACATATTGGTTAACTAATATTAACTTAAACTTAATGTCAAATAATGAGAATAAAATTCAGATTTCTACTGCAACTTCCACTTTTTCTATGAGTCTACACAGATCTAAAAAACCCCTTCTAAAATCGGCAACGAATGATATTAAATTGAAAGCGTTTCCTTGCATTTATTTTCCATGACATCCATTGTTAAATTTATAACAAAATGCTGTCAAATTTAATGCAAACAAGTTAGAGTGCTATATTCGGGTGTGCCGAATCTTTGATTCGGTGGACAGTTCGAATGTTTAAGGAGTAATATCTGTATGATGTTATTATTATCTTAAACTGTGACGATTTGCTATTAATTATGGTTTTAGGCGACTAAACTGTTTTCCGGTAGTAGGGTTTATATGGGGCCTAGGATAAATTATGGACCGATCATCACGAAATTTCACAGCGTCATTTCTAGTCCTTTAAAACTGTGACGTACCAATTTCTGTTATGATAGCATTATTAATTATGGTTCAGTCCTATAAAACTGTGACGAGCCAAAATTTGTTATGATTGCATTATTTTTTGCGGTTTTAGGCGTACTAAACTGTTTTCCGGTAGTAGGGTTTATATGGCGCCTAAGGTAAATTATGTTACGCTAGCGTTATTTTTTACGGTTTTAGGCGTACTAAACTGTTTTCCGGGAGTTGTGTTTATATGAGGCTTAGGGTAAATTATGGACGAATCTTCACGAAATTTAACGGCGTGATTTCCAGTCAAATAAAACAAATTTTTGCAAAATCTTATCTCATTCCGTGCCTTGTTCCAGCATTTATGTTATTTTTTGTAACAAATTTATCAATTTTTTTAGGTGGTGCTTCCACATTTTGATTCATAGCTCTGGTCCTACTGAACCGATTTCAATCCCAAACTGCTTAGGATAACTACAAGCAATTTGGCACCAAGTTTGTTCATTTCTTTTGAGTTGTTCGAAAGTGAGCGTGTTTTCAACAGACGGACAGACGGACAGACAGATGGACATGGCTAAATCGACTTAAAATTACTCAAGGACCCAGAATATATATATACTTTATGGGGTCTGAGATGAATAATAAAAAAGTTTCACACGGAATGACAAACTTAATATACCCTCTTCACAACTAATTGTGGTGGAGGGTATAAAAAGGACCACACATTATAACATCTAAGCAAAATTTTGTAAAATTTAAAGAAAAAAAAAAAAAAAAATACCACTCATTATAAAATCAATAACATACTGTTGTTATATTAATAATGTCTTTCTGTCAAATCGTAAACAATGCATTTTAAACCTCTAAAGTGCCGTTTTAGTATACTTTTGTGGGGATGTTAGACAAAGGACAAAAATTACTCCTCAAAGTGAGTGTTAAAGGGTTAATATGTATATTCTAAGAATGGAATCGCCATACAATTCTACTGAAGACATCTAAAATAGTATTTTAGCTCGGAAGTACATTTAGTATTCTTTTTTTGACTTATACCAAACGCCTTTTCAAAAAATTCAAAAACTTTAGTGGCCGATATTTCGGAAACCCGAGCTAACTTTTCAAAACCCTGTGGCAGAATTGCTCTATCAATTGTCTAGTTTTATTTCGCGTTGCAAGTATTTTATTGCACTGTGTTATTTGTGACTACTCAATCGAATGAACAAAACATATATGTATTATAGGATTAACATATCTTAAGCTCATTACTGTTTTGGCGCATATGCCAAAGAGTCGTAGTGGAGAAAAACATGAACTTTTCTAAAAAATATACCCGATAGAATTTTTTGTATTTTTACCACTGCTTCTGCCATATGATTTGAAGCAAAATGTAAATATTTGTAAGCGTTAATGAAATAAATAAATTAAAATAGATAATCATTCAAAGCAAATTTCGATCTACCAAAGGTTAAATACAATTTGGTTTAAGGATTGATGTTTGACTAATGACGTCAGCGGTCGTCGATGGCTGCGAGTGTTAAACGGCAAGCCCTCTGAGGAGATTGAGTGGTTGCAATCGAAACATGTCAGGGTAACCTGTCCGTAAAAAACGCCTGGGTTCGAGCCCAGATTGAGTCAAGAATGAAAAAATTATCAGTAAATTTTAATTAATTTTCATGTTGTAAAATTCCTTTCTTCATAAAAAAAAATAATTTAATGAAAATTAAATTTGATGAACTTAAGCCTAATTAAAAATATTAAAAATTTGGATTAAAAACCATAAATAGTTCAACAAAATAACCACAATACTAATTATTGTTAATGAACGAAGTTAGAACTTAGTTAAACCTTTTGCTTTAAAGCTGAAGGTCCACACCATGCGTTTATGCGTCTGTCCTTTTTATGCATTTGACAAAAAAGTTGAATCAGTGTAATTGTATATGACAAGTTACACACCAAAATGCAGAGAATGCGTACACGCATCAACGCATGAAAGTAGGTTTACTTTTGTATCCGTCGCATGTGTGGTGAAAAAAGTCAGCTGTTATTGATGGCCATGGATGACGAATCATATTTTATTTTCAATGTTATCGATAAATATGTTTGTGCGGTGGATTACTTTTTACTATTTTTTTGCATTAACAAACTTTTTAAATAAGAAAAAGCTTTCGTTATAAAGGTTGTACAAACTGTAAAGAATAAAATACATTCAAATTAATTTTTAGCACAATTTAACCACGAACAAAATTTGCCATTCTAGTTATCGATAACTTTTATCTTCTGAGTGTCATCTTTGTTGTGTTTATTATTTTTTTTTTAACAAATGCCATGAATTGGAAACTTATTGATACCGTGAAAAATCACGAATATTTTTATAATAAAAGCTTACTCCTCTATGAATTCTATTAAATAAATTATATGGCCATTATTTATGGTTGTAAGAATACAACAGTGTTAAAAAATTTGCAAAGTATTCAAAGTAAAGCATTGAAATCAATTTACAATTTACCAATAACGTTTTCAACATTACCTCTTTATAAAGAGGTTTGCAAGTCAATTTTTCCGACCCATGCACTATACGAGTACCAAGCACTAATGTATGTATTTAAATCGTTACACAACATGGGTTATCACACTATTAACTTCGTCCAAAACCATTGTGTTTTGAATACAAGGAATCATCAAAATCTTAGACTACCACTATGCAGATTGGAAATCACAAAGCAGCGTATAGAATATACGGGAGTATTTGAATACAATAACTTGCTAGAGCGTCTGAAAACAATCAACAGAATATCAATATTTAAAAAAGATCTTAAAGATTTCTTGTATCAAAAGCTTGAAACGTTTTTATAGTAAATAGATTATTTTTTTTTATAGCTAGTTTTTGTTAATTTCAATTACTGGATTTAAAGAATACATGGATATATTTTTGCCAACTTGTCTCAATAATGCCTTTTTGGTGCTGAGACCAAATAATTTTGTATTATAATTGTACATGAATGATAAATAAATATCTATCAAATTCTATTAAAATATCAATTACACTCTCCATTTCTTGCAAAATTGTTTTTAACTGTTAAACAAGCACAACAGCTGATAAAAAAAAAAAAAACAAATTTGGCGCATGCTAATGCCATATTTTTAACCTTTTGTAAACGTGTAAAAAAATTTTCTGTTTGCCTTGTTTAATCTCGAAAAATATGCTTATTGAAAAAAATTTTAACAATTAATGTTATCAAAATGGCCACACAGTGTTGTCAAAGTGACAACGTGGTGTCATGAACAGATTGAAAACAACACAACTACTAAGACTTTTTTAGATTCGCTAACGCAAAAGCCCTTAACTAACTACATATTTAAAATGATAAATTGCCTCAAACTGTTTATAATTTATTATTTTTCTATTTTTCTTGCCAAACCTACCAGTTTTTTTTTTTTTTTTTTGACAATTTTGCATATTATGCAAACTGTAAGTTATTTTAGCGTTTATCATATAATTTTTGTAGATAGGACCGTTTGCTTTTTGTAAATAAAATCGCTAATTTTATTCGAAAGATTCCAAAATTTTGTGAGCATTTGTGCCAATGCTATACATCAGAATCAATGAAAAAAATTTTGTTAGTAAGAGCTTTTGCGTTTAAGGTAACTATTTGGTCTTCCCATATCACCACACGCGTATAAAACTCATGTTTCTATATGGTCACCTCTAACAAACCAATAATTAATAAAATGAAAAATCTGTTTCCCTGCTCTGAGATAAATTTTTGGTGTAAATTTCAAACTTAGGTTACCTTTACAAGGTCCAGTTTTCGGATCTAGACTTTATAAGTCATGGGTAGTAATGAAACGATACCTCTAAGGTACCGATACTTTTACTCGATGTGGTATCGCTCGTAAAGTATCGATACCTACTTAGAATCGAAAAAAAGAGTATCGATACTTAGTTACTTGTATCGGTTTGTATGATAAAAGAATAGAAAGCAGCATTTAAAACGTTCTTCGACCTATTATAATTTTTGTGCAAAACGATAAGTGTAAAGATTGCGACCACTTTTAGTTACCACCTTGTACCAATTTCCTTTCGAAAAATCTTTTTTATCTTAGGAAACAAAATTTTATAGAACGTTCAGGATAACAACCTTCATTCACCTTTTATTCCAGAAATCAACAATGTCACTATGAATTTATCTTAAATGTAAATATGTATTTTATTTCCTTTCAATAATTTCTCAAGCTCAAGGTCCGTTTTATATAAAGAATATTTATTTAAAATTTATCCAATATTTCGCTATCTCAATGGATAGCTTGCTTCTTCAGGGATTTGTTGGTTTTTTTATATTTCAAAAAAAAATTTTTTTAAAAAAAGGAAATAATATTAAGAAGGTCGAAGAAATTAAACTAAATAATTTATGTATTTTATTTTTAAATTGATAAATATATAATAAAGGGTGGTAAAACCATAATCCATGATGTTAATTGTGAGTCACACCTTAACGTCAAGTTTTTTGCGTAACTTAAATTGACCTATCTTTGTTTCAGTATTTGACAACTTCGATTATTTAGAGGTACACAATTGAGCAGCGCGTAAAGATTAATAAGGCCTTTTACGAAAATGGGCGTTCAATTAAAATGCATTTAATGCACATCGTGATTTTTTTGGTCAGTATAATCGACCAAATGTTTCCACAATCGGGAGAATTGCGCGTAAATTTGAGCAAACCGGGGCTGTAGGAAATGGGAAAATATATGTGCATGCTCCCCAGTTAGTTCTGCGGCTGGCGGCGTCTTCGAAAATGAGCTCGGCCAAGCAATTATCGTGAATGGTGTTCGCTATCGCGGGATAATAACGGACTTCCTATAGCCAGAAATTGAGGAAATGGACCTAAACGATATGTGGTTTATAGGTGTGGACCCGGGATTAAGGATTCTAAATTCAAAAAAAGGAATCCCGGGACGGATCGGGATTTTTCGGGATTTCATATATAAAAGCCAATTTTAAAATTCATATAATTATAATTTAATGTTTATGAATAAGAATTAAAACAAATTAATTCATGAAGAAAATTAAACTCATTACAAAATAAAACTGTATTCTTTAAAAGTAATATGGAAGTATTATGTATTAAAACTTATATTTTAAAAAGATTCTTAAACAAATTAATGACGTCAGATAATTGATACCTTATTTTATCGCAAACCTATGCTGCCGACGAAACCAATATTCGCATTCAACACTTCTGGGTGGTATCGTAAATAAATAACTACATATATGCTATACGAACATAATAGTAACAGTAACCTTACCGTAAAAAAGTAAGACCAATCTATTTCTTACAGATTAAGACGTAACATCTTACTGCTAATTGTAATCGTTCTAATTGCTTTACAAACAACAAAATGAATCAGCTGATTTTCAACGTTACTGTAACTCCCGGCTAACTGAGCCTTTAATCTAATAAAATAAACTTATATGTGTCAAAAGACTTTTGGTAGAACCTCCTAAAGTTGTTAACACCTTTTTGCACAACTTGCATTTTGCGTGCGCAGTTCTATTATCATCCACTTAGAAAAAAAGACCCACCATCTGATTTTGTTATCGTGGTACATAATGCATTGCATATAACATTTATTCACTTGTGACTTTTTTTGTAATCTCGGGATTTTTATATCAAACCCCGGGATTCGGGACTTAATTTTAGTCCCGGGTTTTCGGTATTCGGGATTGGCATCCCTAGTGTTTACTGGTCAAACGGTTTCTTGATACCGTTACTGCTGCTCCAGCTTTGGAAAGTAATGAAAAATTTAAGATTCATTTCAATACCAAAGTTAAACGATTACTTTTAACCGATACCGAATATTTTTTTACCGATACTACGTGGTACTCGGTTGCTAAGTATCGATTACAAAAATACTTGGTACTTATATAAAAGTATCGAATATGTACTTGTATTTACTCGTATCGTTTCATCCCTAGTCATGGGTTTTATAATTTACAGACTCTAAAGCTTATAACTGCTCTTTATTTAACCATATCTATATATAAACTTACTTACTTTTTTAGCCGCAACATAAAATGCAAAAAGGCTTTGTGTGTATCTTTTACTTGTTTGTTCCCGTATACGAGTTGAAGTACTTTTATATCTGGCTATAAATGAGCAAAACACAAACAAACACATCTGTATTCAGTGTACTGTCTATTTTTTTTTCACAAAAACTTAAAGTTATTCATATGAATGTCTGGGACCTGGGTTTACCTAACTTTACAGGCATTCCGGACATGCCTGCATATTTTTGTTGGCTGTCGTTGTTTTATGCTGTTTACTGTTCGTTGCAGTTGCTGCTGCTGTTATTTTGACTCGCACCTTATTTTATCTTTTTTTGTAAAGGAGTTTGTCCATACGTTGTACTCGTAACTTTAGTGCAGTCGCAGCAACTAACCTTACAATTATACGCAATGTAAGCTTACCTGTAATTTGTTGTTGTTGTTGTTGCTGCTGTTGTAAATGTAATCATACTTTGTCGCTTTGTTGTCTTTTCAATTAAAACTGTTTACTTTTTATTTCTTTAGAATTCACTGCAATTGAAAGTTATGCGCTGGTATGTTTTCAAAGCTTTTTTGTATCTTTCTTTTTATTTTAAGTATCTTTTTTATTTATTTTTTGAAGTACATATGTACATACATTCATATTTGTTTGAGTAAGAATGTGTATTTAATTTGTGTTTGTGAAGTTTTGTTAACGCTGGATTTATGTGCATTTTATTGGCTGCTTAATTTAATTAGGAAGTTTTTGTAAAAGGCTAAATTTGTATTGTGTGTTTGCATAAGTGTTTTAACGTTTATGCCTGGATGTTTGCGAAGCCTTAGTACAAGTAAAAATTTGATTGACAGTAAAATAAGTTTATATGATTAAGGAAATACAAATATGTATGTTTTAATACGCAGGTATGCCAAACTATGTAATGCAGACAGCCTAAAGTTCTGGGAAAGTTTTAAACTTGTAAATTGCATGATCAAAGTCCACTTTAATGGCCGACTATTTCTTATAACATTCTTGGCTTTCTGGTAGGTGGGGCATGAGTTGTAGCTGGTTAATGACATATTTTATCAGTTCGATTGTGAAAACAGCTTGAAAAGGTATTGTCATATGCAAATTAATTTACGAACTTTGTGGAATTTCAATGCAGGTGTACAGCTGTAGCAATAGCACTCGTTTGACAAGTTGAAAAATATTGTTTAGCTTGAGGACGAAAATGAAAGGTGGTTTAGAAAAATTATAAATTATTTAGTACATTATCTTATTTTGAAATATGTATATTTGTTATCTGCTATAAACGAAGGTAAGGTGTTAAAAAACCAGTTATAATAGTATTTCTAATTAAGTTTTTTTTTGAATTTTTCATCCACAAAACTATTTAAGGCGCGCGTACACGACATGTATTTGTCATCTGACATGTCAAATTTTCAAGTCACATGTAATTGTTCATGTCTGTCAAAATTGCTGTTTTACATAAGGTTTATAATATTCGGTCACAAACGTACATGTAATTTGCTTCTGACATTGTCTCTGTTTTTTTTCGCATTGTTATTGCAGAAACCAAAGTAGTTCTCGGTTTCAAAATTGCTTGCTGCCGCCACGAAAATATTTATTTGCGCCGTAAAATAATTTAGCCATCTTAACATTTTTTCTTTTATTTTAAAGATACCAATTTAGAGTTTTATAATTAAACGGTTTTTATGTATATATTTACATAAATTCTATTCAATGGTGAGATGAGCATACATATCTTGGTATTGTAAAATATTAACTTCAGCCGGCTAATGATTGCGTCAATAGTTGACGCCGATGCCAGTTTCTTCCCGGCATAGATTTCTGATGTCAGATGGTTTGTCAGAAGAAAATAGAGCACGCTCTAATTGAAATTTTGTCAGATGACTTTGCGTCTGACTTTTACAGAAGCAAAGTTAAAAAGGTAACACACGACATGTATGTGTTTTGCAGTGGGAAATTTGACATGTCAGATGACAAAAACATGTCGTCTATACGCTCCTTTAGTGTATAAGAATATAGAAACCTATTCTCAAATCTTTGAAAAAAAAATTAAAATTAGGGAAGTAACGATTCGCCTTTTTGTCGATACGACGCCGATTCTTAAAAAAAACATATAGGCGATACTAATTCCAATACCGATACCGATATGCATATCAAATTTGAATTCAAGTTAAAATTTACAAATCTCTAGTCGAATAATTTTTTTTATTATACAAAATAACAGTATAAGAGATTGCTTGTATTTAAAATTGATATAAATAAAAGTTTGGTTCAAAACTCCACTTTTGCGGAGGTAAACATTTTGCAAATTCGATACAGTTGCGATAAAAATAATTCAAAAACTAAATTATTTGCGCCATTTTCTTCAAGTTTGGATAGTTTCGAGCGGATATGCGTCTTTTAAAATATTAGGAGCTCTAAGGTATCTTTAGAATTCTTCTTTAATGTAAATAAGCAGAAAAATCTTAAAACGTACATATGTATATTATCCTACAAGACTTAGCAATAATAGAATATTTCACTCTACCTGCAATATGGCCTAATATCGTGGGGGATATCAAACACTTGGTAATTCTTATATTTACCAAGTGCCAACTGTATGAAAAATTCTTGCATACACAGGTTAAAATTTGAGGGTATCCTCCCCCTTCTTAAGGAGCTGGAGCTACCCTGCGGGAAATTTGTGTCAATTGTTCCAGCAGACTAGTCCTAAAATTTATGAAAATTAAACAGGTACAAAATGAAAGAAATCATTACCAGTGAAAGAAGAACCAATCATTTAACTGAAGAACAAAAAGGTAGAAAAAGAAATGAATTACAGTACAGTCTTTCCCGGTGCTGTTGTGATACATTTTTTTTGGGAATTTCTAAAATTTGGTTTTGAAATTTAGTTCTAGGACTTGTTTTATTGAAATAATACTACATTGTAGTAACTAATACTAAACTTGTTCATTGAGAATAGATGTGCGACTTGTCAAATGGTAGCTGTAACGTGTCAGTTGACCCCCTCCAATTACAACCCCATGTAAAAGTGATAGGTCCCATTCACATAAAGTGTTAGAACTCGAACCGGTACCTTCCACCAAAGACCAATCACGGGACTACTTTGGTGTCAGTTTGCTTTCCTCTAGGTTATCGAATCTCCACTGCTTATCGATTCAAGGCAGTTTCCGTACTGATAGCAACAGAACCCTAGGAAGATTTAAACATTGCAGCCGGCTCACACTTCACATGTTCACCCCTACGAATAATGACATCCCGTATTTACCTGCGATATGGGTATGACCACAGCTAACTAACACTCTCCGAAATTATTCCTTTAAAGAAGGACAAGACCATCTTCCGAGCCCTTGGGATTCTGGAAGCAGTTATTGGAAAAGCATAGTACCGGAGACCTCACTTTAAGTTAGACCGGTTTGCTAAACTAGGGGCTAATAAATCCCTCGGCACCATCAGTTAAGTACTAAGGTATAACTTTGGACTCCGTGAAATCATTAGAGCCCAGTCATTTCGGAAGTTTGCCGCTTCCTAGGAATGCATACAACTTATCGCTCCAGCATAGAATTTCAACGCCCAAGGAGAGAATATCAACAAAACAATGAACTGTCATGCTCCTCTAGCCCGCTACCGTACATAAATACCAACACAACAACTCTATGGAAGTACGACTATAAAGCAGAAAAGATAAATCTTCCGATACCTCTTGATGGCTTCTCTGAATTGCCCCGAAAGACGAAACACAAGAGGTAAAATATTCTTTAGATGAATCCTACAATCCTCGGGGGTCTTATTCTTTAAGTCGATATTAAACGAATCGAAATTAATTTTTCAGTGTTGTGAAAACTCAAATAAATGCTTAACAACACTGAAAAATAATTTCCATTCGTTCAGTATCGACTGACAGAATTAGATATAAAATTGCTTTCGAATCGAAAAAGTAATCGATCACGACTGCCAGCATTAGCCCCATGTTGTGTTCTTTTGGTGTCAATCATTATAAACTACTAGCTGACCCGACAGACGTTGTCCTGTCAAAATTAAGAAAAATATTTGCGTTCGATTTTTAAAATCCGTTGAAAAGATACGAACATTTGAAAAATTAGTCAAATCGATGGAGCAGTTTTCTGATTTTAGTTAAATCGAAAAAAGTGGGCGTTAAAGTGGACGGGACAAAATTTTCTTTCCGTAAAAACCTAAGTTGGACCATGGCGATGATTTTAAAGAAAAAATCGTCCAAATCGGTCAAGCCGTTCTCAAGTTATGCGCTTAATAGAAAAAGTGGGCGTAAAAGAAGGCGTGGTACATTTTTCTTTCGTTGAAAACGTAAAATAGATTAATAAATTAATAGATTAATACGAATAGATTAATACGGGGAGTGCCCCGGTAGGCTAGCTAGTAGTGAGCTAGTCTATCAGCCCCGGGGTTGTGGGTTCGATTCCCACCAGAAACTCTGGTTTCTTTCCTGCAGACAAGCGTAGAGCTTCGCGGGGATAAGCATAGGAAATTAAAAAAAAAAAAAAAAAATTATTATAAAAATTAGTTAAATCGATGGAGCCGTTTTCTGATTTTATGTTATTCGAAAAAAGTGGGCGGGGCAAAATTTTCTTTTCGTATAAATCTAAGTTGGACCATGGCGATCATTTTAAAGAAAAAATCGTCCAAATTATATAGATGATATTGGTGGTGCGATATGAAAATTGGGTTTGCCGCCCGCAGACCGAAAATCAGAAATCAGACAGTGTCACCCGCCTTTATATTCTGAAGATTCGCTAAAAATTTCATCAAAATCGGCCCAGCCGTTTTGAAGTCCAAACGTTACATACATAAACACATCCTGTTTTATATATATAGATATTTCTTTTTTAATTTAATTATTGAATTTTAATAAAACTGTTGAATTCATTCACGTTTTACTTGCTGCATTTCTGATTTTTCTTCCATCTCAAGAAATGCTTTTTAGATTATCTAATAAATTTCCTATCTTACAGTTCGTACCGTTATCTAAACAAATCATAGTCTTATGAATGAAGTCATCATTTAACATTATAATACTGCACAAAATAATTATAGTTTTTGCTTCAAATAAGATTTAAAATCGTATCTCACAGAACTAAAAAATAATCTTCAAAAAATAACGTTCATGTTGGTTAAATAATATTGCAAAAAAAACTTTCATTAAGAGTATAAATATTTACATTGGCAGTATCTTTGAGTACCATTTCAATATACCGTAATACAAACAATATTTTTTTCTTCTCGAAAATAAAAAAAAAACAAATAAAAAAAAACTTTATGCTGCTACCACTTCTTGCTACCTCTCCCTAAATGAAAACATTAGAAAAACAATAATAATAATAATGATAGCAAACCACTTTACTCCAAACGACAACAACAACATCTTAAATAAAACATTCCGTTTAAACGCAACTATTAAGAAATATTTACAAATAAGAAAAAGACCCACAATAAAGGTGTGAGAAAAATCTGAAAAGAATATAAAACTAATGTCTTTTTTGCTCTAAGATCTGCGGCATAATACAGCGAGTAAAGCGATGAAGAGCGAATTTGGATCCTAAGAGCACAAAGCAAACAAAGACAACGATCCAACGAATACAACACCCAATAAACGAAACAAAATACAGGTGTAAAAATACACACCAGTGCTACCAGATTTTTAAAAAATATAAAGCTAAATCATGCTTGAAATAGAGCTAAAGAAAATAATTTAAAGCCAAAAAATAAAGCTAAATTTTTTATAGTATTCTAGTAGTAACTTTTACTTATTTCGATATTTTTTAGAGATCAAATAGTGTTTATGTAGGTATATATTTGGGGTATTCACAAGGTGTGCTATCATGTTGTATTGTCATAATGCTCTAACATTTTACAATGGTTTAAAAATATTGTTGTTGCTTTGTAAACAAAAAGTGTCTTAAATTAATAAACCTCTGCTTGCTATGTTTATTGTGCTGTCGTATTTAATCAGAAGAAACCTGCGCTGAGCGGCTGAGCCGAGCGGCTATGTTTTTGTAGCCGTTGCCATTTATGGTATAGTTTTATCCTGCTAACATCCGAATTTAACATGCGGCTAGCAATTTTTGAAACAAAGCACTTGCGGCGTCAAATTAGATCGGCTTAGGACTCTGATGTTTGGTAAACAAACAAAATAAAATTTATTTGTGGTTTGCGTCTAAAAAATGGAAAATAGTCAGGAAGGATCTAATTTTATTTATTAATTCATGGATTAGAATTAAAAAATATTTTGATTTAAGGAACATAATTATTTTTTTATATTTGTTTTAAATCAGCTGATTTAAATTTAAAATAGCACACTAATTTATGAGGGGTTGTTCACAACAGTCGTATTTTTTCATGTTATTATTTTAAGACATATGGCTTTATGACACCTTGTGAATCCCCCAATTATAAAAAAATATATTTTTGGTAGCCGTGCAGCGAATATTGGTTTTGCGAATACGAATACGTGTACGAATAATCAAATTAAATTTCGGCGAATGCGTTTACTTACAATATTTTCAAAAGTCATATGCAAATAAATTTGTTATTTATGTCTTATAATACAAATACATAAGTAGTGCAATATGTTGTATGTATGTATATATGTAAGTATATACAAAATAATGCAAAATCGTCATAACTCAAAAAATATATCTCGCCACTTAGAAAAAATAAGATGCTATTTATACAAAATTGGGGTATTCACAAGGTGTGCTATCGTGTCGTATTGTCATAATGTTCCAACATTTTACAATGGTTTTGAAAATATTGTTGTTGCTTTGTAAACAAAAAGTGTCTTAAATTAAAAAAACTTTACTTGCTATGTTTCTTGTGCTGTCGTAATTAATCAGAAGAGACCTGCGCTGAGCGGCTATGATTTTGTAGCGTTGATGGTATAGTTTTATCCGGCTAACATCCGAATTTAACCTGCGGCTAGCGATTTTTGCAACAAAACACTTGCGTCGTAAAATTAAATCGGCGTAGGACTCTGCTGTTTTATAAACAAACAAAATAAAATTTATTTTTGGTTTGCGTCCGGAAAATGGAAAATAGTCAGGAAATATCTTATTTAATTTATCAATTCATGGATTAGATTTAAAAAATATTTTAATTTTAGGTAAATATTTATTTATTTAAATATGTTTTAAACCCGCTGATTTAAATTCAAAATAGCACACTTAATTATGAGGGGTTTTCACAACAGTCGTATTTATTCATGTGAATACCCCAAATATAAAGAAAAGATTGCGAACAATTCTGCATCCCTAACTCCAAAATTTAATTTTTTGAGTAATCGTGACGTTGCAGAAAATGAGCGATTTATGCATATATATTTTTAAAATATAAGTTTGTTTAAAAATAAAACAGAAACATCATGAAAATTAAACTTTATTCCCTAAATACAATAAAATTTAAGGGTAACAAGGCAAGAGAATAAAAAAATTGCATTTATGATATTTAAAATGAAAAAATTAGGTTCTACAAAAGTTGTTATAAAAAAATTGCCATAGAACTTCTGTTCCATATTCGGTGCATAAGACCTCTAATACTTAAAGTTTAATTAATAAGCCAAGTTATATTTTATAAACACAAGTTTTGATGCTTTATCAGTTTTAAAGTAGTGCGTGAAGAATAGAAAATAAAATTAGCTTAAAGAAGCTTGGTTACATGTACATATGGGGTTTTCCACAGAAATGTCAACTTTTTGTCACGTATGGTAAGTGACGTTACCATTTTTAATTGTTTCTCAAAGAATAATGAAAATATTATTTACTTTTTTGCATTTTGGTGTAAAGCGCAACTAGGTTTTCATTAAGTAAAAGAGAGGAAAAATTTGAACAACTTGGTTCTAAAATACAAAAATAATTGCTAGGTAACGTGACGTGACAAACAGAGAGCTTTTCTGTGGAAGTGCCCATATGTATTTGTGACCTTCTCCGATAAAAAGGACCTAGTGTGTCAAAAAACGGGGTTGGACTTAAGAGTGGATTCTGGTACCTAAAAAGGTGTAGAATAAGATAGAATGAGTTAGATTTCTGAATAAAATTTGATTTAATTTAACCATACCAATTCAATCTCCCAACTATAGGTGTGTTCACAGTGATAATGCGTTATGAAACTTTAAATGCGTTTTTCTCAAAACTTCATTTTCACACACTAGATCCCTTTTCTCGGAGAAGGTCACATTTGCATTTTTTTCTTGTTACAATTTATATTCCTAAAAAGTTTTGACATGTTGATATTATGCGCTGACATTCAATTATTTTTTAATATTTTTTTATTCTACTTAAATTTATTCTGATAAACTGTTTTATTTATTTTGAAATATAACACAAAATTCAAATTAAAGAAAAAGCTAAATGCATTTTTGAAAAAGCTGAAAAAAAGCTAAATGAAATATTTCAAGCTAAACGTAAAATATAAAGCTATATTTAGCTGGAAAAAGCTAATATGGTCACACTGACACACACAGAAAGACTTGCTCAAGGCGAATTAACTACAGGTGGTGTCGAAACGGCATCTGATTTTGACAGTTCGAGCTCATTTGTTTTGATTTGTTAGTGTTTTGCTAATAATTGTTGACATTTCGAGCTAATGGCACTAACAATGCAATGTAAAAAACCCTATGTTGTTTCTGTTGTTTTTGGATTGTTGTAGTTCCGACACCACCTGTAGTTGAATTCGCCTTGGACTTGCTGATAACAGGGAATTTTGCGAGTTTTTGTTTGGGAAATTTTAAGAGCCCGTTGAAAGAGAACTTTAAAATAGGGGAGCAAAAAAAGAGAAAGATTTTTTTGGTAAATAAAACATGTACATTGGGGAGTATGAGTATGAAAAATTGTAGCAACCGAATAGTTGTTGTTCTTTTGCTCAGTGCTATACATTTAGTAGTATTGGGGTGTAAAATTACAATGAAAGCGTTAAGGCGTAGGCAGGCTTTGGTGCTTCAGTGTATATTGTTTTCTGGATCGTACACTTATATTAGGTTATTACATGAAAAATTAAAATTCTTTTTACTAATTGTAGGCTACTTTTTAATTGACTTTGAGTATATGTAGTTTTAAACATATGGGCAATCGATGTTCTTGAAAATAGTAGTTCTTTAATTCAATATACATATTGTATTTATCGTATGTGCTAAAACTATACCACAGTTGCAAATATGTTGTTGGTATTTTGCATGTTAATGTACACAAACTACTATAAGCCTGCAGATAACGAGACTAGTCTATACATGCATGTAAAGAGTAGTCTATAAAGGAGTAGGAGTACTCCAAAACTACTCCAAATATATGGGTAAAAGGTGGTCCATTTAACATTAAGATGTCCTAGGAGGGGACCATATAACCTACCAAAGTAGTCCCTAAACTACTCCTTGGAGTACTAAAGTGGGTTAGTTTTAAAAGTACTCCATGTATGGAGTACACTTAAGAGGTAGGTTAAGCATTTTTCTTTTCCATTTTTTACTAATCGCCTTCTATGGTGTGTACTGTGGTCTATTATTGCTACTATTAAATATATTTACTTGGTATTTTTAATTTTTTACCTCTTTTCCACAAATTTCACAAACTTTTACTTTTAAATAAACAATTAATAATGGACACCATCACGGCTACCAATGTGTAATACTGTAAACTATAGAAAAGTATACATCATGCAGCACTGCATGTAAATTTCTTTTAACATGGCCCATACTATAGTACATTGGACCATGTTTTTGTTTACTGTCTTTGCATTTTTTATTGTTCTATTTTGAAAAAATTTTGCTATTTGGATTTCGGCAAGTTTTTCTGCAAAAAAAAAAAAAAAATTAACTGCTGTTACAGATAAAGACAATGGGTGTTAGAAAAAATACCACCAAAGGGGTCTGTGGGCGAAGAAAATGCGCTTGTTGAATTTTTATGGAAGATCCGGATGTAAAATTTGTAGAGCAATTAACAAAATACATCATAAAAGCAATACAATTATGAAATCTGTAGAGGCGAAGAAAGGTGTTGCCATTGAGTTGACTCTTGAGCGCTCAAAAGTACGGTACATGCGTGTGAGTTACAACAAAGCTAGAACTTGGCAATGTTTAACAGGCGCTGACATTATAATTGGGATGTCGGACGACAACTTTTTATATAAAACCGTACAAATGTTATCTTTATTTTTGAATTTGTTTGCTTTTACGTTAATTTGACGTTTTTATGACTTACGGTTTAGACAATACAACATGCTTCTCTTTTTACAGTTAGTGTCATTTTTTTGTGCAAGTGGTTACATGGCGTAATTTGGTTATTTGGCGTTTAAGGAGCAAGTTGATTTCTCTGATGTTCCGGAAAACAATTTATACCAGGTATAATATGGTAATTTTCTTATATATAGCCGCCAGTAAAGTCTAGGTTGTAGCCTTATTTAAAGTTCTAACTTTTATTTATATTTCGTTGCAAGTACTAACACTTTCACTAAATTAATCTTCTGTCAGAAACGAAATACCTTGAAAGAAATTTCGCAAAGAGAATAAGCGAAATAATTTGTTCGAAGCGAAATTTTGCATATACTTTTAGATATCTTAGCTGGATCATGTAACATTCATTTAATTCAGAGAACTTATTAAAATGCAGGAGTAACAGTAATTTCCTTTTGGAACCGATGGTCCTTAATGCACTTCGCTCTTGTTGGTATGTGTGCCTTTTAACCAGACCTTTATCTTATACGGCTCTTAATCAAACCCTTTTTTCGCTTGCCGTTCTCATTGCAGTTGCATTAGGTTATACTGAAGTTTAATTTTTTATACCCACACCTCTATAGTCAAGGTGGCATTATGCGTTATTGCTGATGTGTGTAACACTGAAAAATATTTGTTATAGATCTACCATTTAGCATACCGCTAAAATAAGAATCAATTTTTGAATCGATATAACAATCCCCGTCAGTCCGTCCGTCTGTCTGCCTGGCTGTCGGTCCATGTAAACCTTGTGCGCAAATTATAAATGTCATAGGGACCGAGCCTATTGAAAATGCTGATAATCGATCTATGATTTCACATGGCCCGATACAAGTTTCTTTTCGGAAAAGAATCTTTGTGCTTTTATTTGGTCTAAATTAATCATATCAAAATTTATTGGAATCGGTCCATATTTAACCATAGGTCGCATACAAAAGCCATTCCCAAAAATAGCTTTTAACCTAAAAACTTCCTTATAAATGTTCACAGAAAGAAAAACACTCGGGATAAATCAAGTTTTTTATGATTACTTTTAGTACGATTCGTACTCAAAAATTAAAGTACGAATAACACTTAAACGTACTCAAAACAATCCTAAATAGGATTACTTTCGAAAATCAATCCCGTTATTTCTTGAAATAAGTATAAAATTCTTAAATCAAGTAAAAAATATTAAACTTTTCGTTGTGTTAACCCTCCGGCTTACGCATGTTTTGATTTTTTATACACATTGAAAAAGGTCTGGCCAGACTCATGTGTACCACGAAGGGTTAAAAAGTAAATTTCAACTCTTGCTTCTCATTTAGTTTATATTTTTGGTTAAATATGAACATATGATTTCTAAAGTAAATACCATATCGGGCATGATGTTGGTGTTTTATCATTCTGTAAGGTGTAATACGAGTAAGTAAATCAATCATATATAATATATATATATAATAATTTTTTCTTTCAAATTAAGGATACAATCAATTTTATAATACTTGAAACAAGCGCATTTTGAGATTGATTCAATCTTAGTTTTTCTTAAATCAATCTTATTTTCAGATTATTTTAAGTACGAATACGGGTTAAATCAATTTTACAATTCTTGAATCGAGCGCATTTTGAGATTGATTCAATCTTAGATTTACCTAAATTAATTTTATTTCGGACTATTTCAAGTACGAAATCGCGATTAAAATTGGATAATATAAATATTTTGCGATTGAAAATCCGAACTTGAAATTAATCTTTCTGTACTTGATTCAAGAAAATCCGTATTCAGCGTACTATTAATACCGCTTCTGATTGATTTGAGTACCGATGGATTGATTTTTCTTTTGAGTGTTGGTATTGACATCAAATTTTGGCGTCATAAGCTTTTACGATAGCTACTATGGCAGTATATTGTGCTGGAAGGTCTTAAATTGGCCATAGGTCCTATATAAAACGCCTCCCTAAATTCACCTAAAAACGAAAAAAATGTCATGTTATAATATTCAACACAAAGCACTCTTATCTTAAGCTCATAACATAATTTTGTTCTGACAAGTCCATATTTGACCATGGGTCCCAACTAGAGTCCACCCTCGAAAATTGTTTCTAAATACTGGTATGTAGGGTATTATATCGGTCGCACATGACCGACAACACTTTCTTACTTGTTATACCCTCCACCACAATTAGTTGTGAAGAGGGTATATTAAGTTTGTCATTCCGTGTGAAACTTTTTTATTATTCATCTCAGAGCCTATAAAGTATATATATTCTGGGTCCTTGAGTAATTTTAAGTCGATTTAGCCATGTCCGTCTGTCCGTCGGTTGAAATACGCTCACTTTCGAAAAACTCAAAAGAAATAAACAAACTTGGTGTCAAATTGCTTGTAGTTATCCTAAGCAGTTTGGAAAATCGGTTCAATAGGATCTGAACTATGAATCAAAATGTGGAACCACCACCTAAAAAAATAAATAATTTTGTTACAAAAACTAACATAAATGGTGGAAAAATGCACAGAATGATATAAGATTTCGCAACAGTTCGTTTTATGTAACTGGAAATCACGCTGTAAAATTTCTTGAAGATCCGTCCATGATTTACCCGAGGCCCCATATAAGCCCTACTCCCGGAAAACAGTATAGTAAGCCTAAAACCCTAACTAACAATAAAATCATAACAAATTTTGGCACGTCACAGTTAAATGGGACTAGAAATGAAACTATTAAGTTTCGTGAAGATCGGTCCATAATTTACCATAGAACCCATATAAAACCTACTTCCGGAAAACAGTTTAGTACGCCTAAATCCGTAAAAAATAATGCTATCATAACAAAATTTGGTACATCACAGTTTTATTGAACGAGAAATAAGACTTTAAAATTTTGTGAAGAACGGTCCATCATTTACCATAGGCCCCATATAAACCTTACTCCCGGAAAACAGCTTGGTAAACCTTAATCCGTAAAAAATAATGCTATCATAACAAAATTTGGAGCATAAAAGTTTTACAGGACTAGAAATAAGACTGTGAAATTTCGTGAAGATCGGTCCATAATTTACCATAGGCCCCATATAAACCTTACTCCCGGAAAACAGCTAAAAACGTAAAAAATAATGCTATCATAACAAAATTTAGTACATCACAGTTTTATTGAACGAGAAATAAGACTTTAAAATTTTGTGCAGAACGGTCCATCATTTACCATAGGCCCCATATAAACCTTTCTCCCGGAAAACAGCTTAGTACGCCTAAATCCGTAAAAAATTATGCTATCATAACAAAATTGGGAACATAAAAGTTTTACAGGACTAGAAATAAGACTGCGAAATTTCGTGAAGATCAGTTCATAATTTACCCTAGGCCCTATATAAACCTTACTCCCGAAAAACAGCTTAGTACGCATAAAAACGTAAAAAATAACGCTATCATAACAAAATTTGATTCATCACAGTTTTATAGAACTAGAAATGACACTGAAATTTGGTGAAGATCGGTGCATAACTTACCATAGGCCTCATATAAAGCCCACTCTGGCAAAATAATTAAATACGCGGTAAACTTTCTTCCAGTTTAGCTTCATATGGCCAGAAAAAATTTTATGCAATTTTGTGATATACGGTCCATAATTTTCCTTAGATTCCATTTTAGCAGCCTTCTGAAATTCACTGCAAACGCTTAAACTAATTGCACCGCTGTATTGAAATTTATGTTTTTTTAAACCAGAAATCGTTCTGCAGAATTTGGGATGATTGGTTCATAGCTTACCATGGCTTTTATATAATTTGTGCTCCTGAAATTCATTTAAGTTCAGCTTAAACTGATATTCTACTCAAGCTTTTTAAAATTGATTCTGATTGTCGGTCAATAATTTAATATAGGTCTAAACCGCAACAAATTTTAATGCAGATGTCTGTTTTTACAAAGATTATAATAATAAATAGACATCGAAAACATTCGAAGTGTCGGTGGAGGGTATCAAAGATTCGGCACATCCGAATATAGCACTCTAACTTGTTTTATATTCAAATTGTGTGGATCATATTGCCACGTTCGTTATAAGAGTATGCTTGATTACTTTGCTCGTTGAAGTGTATAGACGCCGCAATTGTCAAGTGGCCTCTTTTAGAGGCAGTGAGTACAATTTTAATTGAACTCGTACTCGCTGATTAACGTGGCATTCGTTAAAGATACACCACACAGCACAACTGACGGTTGAATTTGAAAACAAAACAAAAAAAAATATACAACACGTTGTGTGTTTTGCCATTGTGGAGCTATCTTATCAAGACAGTGAAGTTTTGTGTAGTCTTGGATTCAGTCGTTATTTGGATGTGTAACTGAACGCTACACAAACGTGTTGATAGTTGCTTGGGGCTTAAACACAACATATTTTTTCTTGCGGTTTCGTCTTTTTGATCTTTGAATTTATTGTTTAGAGTAAAACTAGGGGTTTCGAAATATTTGATTTTTGTTTGGATTGAGAAGAAAACGCAATGATGCTGCTGTATAAACTAAATGACTAAATCTCAAACAAAAATCGGAGAAAAAAAAAATGAGTTGAAATAAAAAAGAAAAATACAAGGAAGAATAAATAATAATTCTGGTTTTGTTTGAAATAGAAAAGAAATGAGTGGAGTGTGGAGTGAATGAAGTAGCTTAAAAAGTAAATGTAGCTTTTTTTTTTTTTTTGATATTTTGCTGCCAGTGTGTGTGAGTCAGCCTACAATAAAATGTCTTGGAACATTCCTCAGCGCCTGCGCGACATTTGAAAAGAATTTTCAAAATAAAAAGAAACAAATCTCTGTATGTGCTCTGTAAATGTGTTAAAGTTTTTGTGGAATTTTATAGAAAACGTTTTGAGTATATGAAAATTCTGGTTTTTCTATACATAAGTAGGTATATACTTTTTTGTTGTTGCTGCAGTTTATATACATATATTCTTTGCAGCTTGTTAATGATAATCCTATCTTAAAGTTGAAGTGAAAAAAGAAAAAAAGAAAATATTGTAAGAAAAAAAAGACTTAAATGCTATCGATTCTTGGCTTTTCGTCTTGTCTTGTCTATCTATCTCTATTGTAAAAGCTACCACCGCCGGTCGTGATTCTGTTGATTTTCAAGGCAAATTCAGTGCATTGACTTTTAGAATAGCAACAGCACCAGCACCAGCAACAACAACGACAAACACAATATCATCAGAAACAACATTAAATTATTGTACAATTCTGGTTCTTGTTGCCAGCAACTATTGCTGCAGTTGTAGCTAACTGCTTGCTGCCTGCCACTTGGCCAGGTTGTAAAGCAACTTGTATTGTAATTTATACAAGATTGCACTTACTATATATGATCGAATGCATCTGTGTATGTGCTGTGGTATGCAGGTTCTAGTTATCAAACATTATTCGTGCCTGGACTAGTGTTATTTTCTTAATTATTCTAAACAAGAAGGAAGAAAACAGTGCGGAATATAAAAAAATAGAAGAAATAACAGACGTTATAATAAGGAAACAAATTATTTGAAAAACTAAAGCAAAAATTTAATGGCCAATAAGACAAGGAAATTGTGATTATTTATAAAAGAATTATAAAAAAAATAAACAACTGCAATTTAAATTGCACAAATTAAATTCTAAAAAAACTAAACAATTTTTTTAAAGAATCTCTAACAAAATATTGCATTTAAAAGGTGTTGAAGTTAAAAAAAATCTTAAAAAAGTGTTTAAAACAGAATTAAAATTATACAGCTAATCAAAAAAACTAAGCAAGTTTTCAACCGAAATTTTATTTAAAAAAGGGAAAGGCATTAGAAAAAAATCAAAACAATTTTTAATTTGCTTACGTTTTACTTAAATCAAAAATTAAACACAAAATTACAATATTTTTAGAAAGAAAATCTCAAATTTAAAATTAAAAAAAAAAAATTCTAAATTCTGCCAAGAACATGTAAATAACCTTGTTCAAAATTTAATTAACTTAATTACCACACTTAATACAACTTATTAACAAACAAAAAGATGAGTGATATCAAGTTTGGAGATTCTAGTAAAAATGCATTAAATGCAACAAGTCGAGGAAATACAAAGGCTAGCAAACCATTTTGTTCGCTGGCATATCTGGCCAAAAGTACAATTGCCATAAATGGTACCAACGACATCAGAACCATAAATGGTCATAACAGCTGCAGCAATGGCAACAACACCAACAACAACGACAGTCCAACTAGCCACACCAACTTAAATAATGGCAATAATTGTCAGCCATCAACGCCAAATGTGGCAGCTACAGCGAAAGTGAATGAACGTGGTTCACCATCATTGCCAACAGGTGCCAGTACCACAGTTAATGGTCATGACACGCAGAACGAAACCAACAACTCTAATACCTGCCCCGATTACAAACACAATACGAATGGCCGTTCTAGTGTCACCGATGTTTTCGGCATTATTAACGAGGAAGATATGGAAAGTTGTTGCGATCAGGTGGACGGTGAACTAAACAATGATCTAAGACGTCCTTGGGAGTTGGCAAATGGTTCTTATGTAAAACGTGTACCACCCTCATTAATGACAAACGGCAGTCACTTAAATGGTTTGCCCTCCCTATCAAAACTTAATAGTCTAGATTGCTGGGATTATACGATTGAATTGGAATGCCTTCAGGGGCCTCAAGGTAATCAAGCACTTAAATTATTTTGTATTACAAATTCTAGGCACAAACTGAGTTTTTATAAATTCCAACATAACAAAACTTTCACATTTTGTTCACAAGTTTAAATTTAAAGTTTTTTCTATGTTGCCCTTTTAATATTCAAGATATTTTTTGTTTGTTCAAATTAGTATTTTTTTTTAGTTTTTTAAACAATAAATAATTCTCTGCTATTTCATTTCTATTTCGGCAATTTTAACTTCCTCTTTTAAATATATTTGTGGGTTAAGGTGTGTTTTTCTATGAAAATTTCTAAAGGTTATAATTAAAAAAAAAAGACTAAAAGGATGAGTAATAATTACTACTTTTTATTTGGCAAATGTTTCTAATTAGTTTGAGTTGTGTTAAAAGTTAAAAAAAAAACTTAAATTTCATACAAATTTTTTCTCCTTACTCTACTTCATGAATTTGTTAAAGGTCAAGTGGAAAGATGTAATATTTTAGGTTATAAATGGCTTCACATTTAAACGCATTTCCGGTTTTTAAGTGCTACTTGATTGAAGTTATTTAATTAACACAAAAGTATGGTAGCACTACTAAAAAACGTCATAAAATAGCTGTTAAATCAAAACAAAGAAACTTGCTTAGTCTACTTATTAACAAGGTGGTGTCACAGAAACTGATTGTTCTTTTTATATTGTTGGTTGTTATCAAGTAAATTAACCATAAAAAATGTAATAAACTCTAACACCCTTATTCATAAAAATATTTCACTTTTGTTAAAGGTTTATTAAACAAATTTTGATATAAAATTCGTCTTTTAAACCTGTTATAAGCATGGAATATTGTTTATGAATAAGGTCTTAAATATGGCTATTTCCAAAAAAACGTCAACCACAAAAAATGGAAAAAAAAATTTTTTCTTTTCAAGATTTATTTAGAGAATTGCTTATATTTTTTTAATATATGCGTATAAATTAATTGATTCGAAAAAAAAGATAAATGGTAAATGAAGTACTACAACTTTTAGCACATACTTGTGTATATCATAAAATATGCATTTGGAACAACAATACTCAAATCTAAGGCATATTTATGATCTGAAAAACATTTTTTATTAAGTTTCTTATATAAAGGATTATAAATAGCAACATAAAAAATTTTAAATCATGGTGGAAAAATTGTCCCGTTTACAATTTCTTTAAAAAAAATGTAATTCATATTTTATTTTGAAATCGAAACCATTTTTAGGGCACATTAGTACGCAACATTTTAAAATTAATCCCAATAAAATATTGTGTCAGGTTTCGCAGAAATCACCCTTAAAACCCACTTCCATTTTTTGTCCCGTTTACAATCACTGGTTTTTTGCAATTATCTCGGAAACCACGACAGTAAGCGAAAAATTTCATTTGCGAAAATTAAAGAGCAAATTTAGAGTTAAAAGAATCAATAATTTAAAAAATTAAAATCAGGTTGTTTTTTACAGTTTTGTCAATATAAACGTGTGCGAATGTCCCGTTTACAATCTTGGAAGTGCCCATATGCAACTATGACTATTAAAGTATTATTGAATTATTATTAAAAAAGCACTGGAATACTCAATTTCATATTTAAATAAAGCTTAAAGATAAATAATATTTAAATAGAATGTTAAAAACTGGCCCTTAGTATAATTTTTTCTAATAATTCACAGAAAAAAATATCCCAAGAAAATTTTTAACAACACAGTTTGTTGGAAATATAATTTTAGGTCAATAAACTATTTGTTTGATTCAATGAAAAAATGTATCGAATTTACACTCTGCAAAATAGCATTCAATAAAACATATTTAATAATGAAATTATTCAATATTTCTACATATTCAATAAAAAAATATTTGAATCAAAGTAAATACAGTATTTTTACAACTCTTTTCCATTTGTAAAGTCTCATTCGCTTTACAATTTTATTTGCATAATATATTTAGTTTTGCCAATGTCTTTGGAAAAAGGTTTCCTGATGATCTGGCCTAAGCAACCAGAGAAATGCACATAGGAACTAGCTTATACCCCCATAATAAATTTTAGTGTTTTTATTTAAAAAGAAAAAAAATTGGGAATTAAGCACATCATCATTAATAAATAAATAAATAAAGATTCGATAAACATTTTGTTTGATTTATTCAACATTTTCAACAATTTATTTTAACAAATCACGTAAACATTTTGTTAAAAAAAATTTTTTTTGATCAACAACTTTTTTTATTGACTCAATAAACTTGGTTGTTGACTAAAAATTCAATAACTATACCTACAAATTTTTTTATCAATATGTACCGCAAAAATCGTCATCGCAGAAAATTTAAAAATTTTTTTATCAAATATGCGATTTTCGTATTCAAATATGAAAATTATTTTTTTCTGTGAACATAATAAATAAAGTTACAGGAAGTTGGAATTAAATTTTTTTTAATTAAAATTTGTAAATAATACAAATACTTGTTATAAGATTAAATAACAAACACTGTTTGCATATTTTTAAATAAATTTATTAAACGTTTAAGAATAATAATAAGCTTTTTCACACTGGGTAAATATTGAATGATATTTGTGTCACTTTTATATCGATATAAAAAAGCGTAACTCGTTAGAATGGGGGGAAAAAAATTCATAAAATTTGTAAAATTTTAAAAAAAGTTTGAATTAATTAAAATAAAAAGATGCAACTAATTTTTTACTGCAGCCACCCTTAAAGATTTGGCATTTGCCTATCAGATTAAACAAAAAATTTATTTAAAAAAAATTTAATTACGCCTTTTTTATATTAATCCATCGATATCGGGATTGCAAACAAATTTAAGGATATTTCTCTGTTCACATTAAGCAAATTTTACGAAACTTTTTCATGTTATTATTGCTGTATTCTATCAGTAACATAGAATATTTACATAGAATCGCCATTGTTATTTACAGGGAAACTAGAAATATGCTCTAAAAAACGCGTTTTATGCGCATTAAATATACAATAAAAACTTGAAAATATGCCCTGAAAATTGTTAAAATTATGCCACAAAAAAATTTAAAAATTGCTAATTTGAAAACAAAATCTTAAACATTTCATTTCCAATTAATAAAAACAATCTTAAAATTAAAATAGGTTAATCCCAAATGCTATAGTATTTACAGACGAATTTTCGATGTTTTACCCAATTTCGAAACGATGGGTAGTCATGGGCTCACAAAAACAAAGTAATGTTAAGAGGTTAAACTTCATATAAGAGTTATGTGCCGAATATTATTAAGATATTGGCATCCATAAGAGATTTTGTGTGTTTAAGAGATTTAAGGGACAGTCGCTAAATTGTTTATTGATGTTTACATTTAAAAGGAAGTCAAAGCTATTTATAGATGGGGGCTTTGGCCTAATGTGAACCGATTCGAAAATAATAAAATTTGCAGTAAAATATAATTTTGAGGAAAATTTAATCTAAATACCAATATAGTTAGATAGTTTACGGGCACAAAGAGTATAATTTGGAAAGAAGATTTTATGGGGAATGCGTGAAGTTATAGACTGATTCTCACCATTTACAAAGATATCGTTCTTAGTACAATTAAAATGAATCTCCCCAAATTGATCAAATTGTCTACAAGATTGTAAGTTGTACTCTGCGCACAAGGATAACATGGACAGACAAGTAGCCAGACGGACGGATGGACATCGTTAGATAACTTTAGAAAGTGATTCTAAGTCGAACGGTATACTAAAAGATTGGTCCAGATTTCTATGTATTTACACACGTCGCCAAAAACGTATATAATTGTTTTGTTCTTAATTTTTGCTTATAATGGGTGATTTTTTAAGAGCTATAGGAAAGTTAAAAAAAACACCTAAAATTCAGAAAAATGTATGAAATCTTTATTTGAATCGATTGTACGGTCCATATAATTTAATGTTTGAAGATTATTAAATGCAAATGTTGACCGTGACTGCGCCTCAAATGGTCCATCCGCTTAGTCCAATTTTGGCATACTCTTTCCAACATTTCGGCCGGTATCTCATGAAATACGTCAATTGAAGGGTGCCTGTGTGTATAGACATGAGCTTTAACATAGCCCCACAAAAAATAGTCTAAAGGCGTTAAATCGCACGTTCTAGGCGGCCAATTGACCGGTCCCGAACATGAAATAAAATGTTCACCGAACTCGCCTCTCAATAAGGGCAAAAAAAAGTTGAATATCATTTCACGGTAGCGCTCACCATTCACAGTTACGTTACGATTCGCATCATCTTTGAAGAAGTACGGTCCAATGATGCCACCAGCCCATAAACCGCACCAAACTACATTTTGCAAAAAAATGCTGCAAACGGTAAAATATGCAAGAATATGCCCTAATAAATCGATGACAAAATTCATAAAAAACTCTAAAACGGATAAACATATTGTTACTGCCTTCATTGGTGGCACAAGGAAGAACATGCAATTGCGTATTTATGGTGTTTTAGGTTATCTTTATTATGCTTAATGATTTAATTCGTTAAAAGATTAAACAGTATCGTTGAGTTATGTAGTTCTGCAAGTTAATTTTGGTCTGCCGTTTCTTCTACGTCCCTGCGGATGCCATTCAAATGCAGCATGGCATATGTATTTCATCGTAGCGCTTTCGTTTGGTGTGGGCTAGAGCTGCAAAACTATCGATAGTGGGCCCAATTGATAGATTCGATAGTTAGCTTAAAAACTATCGATAGTATCAAATTGTTTTTATGTGCTACTTTTGTAGAAACGGCAGTCAATGAAGATGGTAAACAATGAAAAAGTGTTACAGAAATCGTTTTTCAGGTACATTCGCTTAAAATTAGTGTCTTCTTACGTTTACAACAAATATTAATTTTACATACATAGATATACGGGCATGTTCCACAAATCGAAATGAAGTGGATTTAAAATCACTCAAAGTTTGAAAACGAGCCTGTAAAGAAAGTTCATATAAATATTCCCTTTTATATTCTTCATACTTAGAGTACCAATTATCTTTAAAAGAACCACTGTTAAAAAGAGGAAAAACTACAGTCATTTTGCAAATAATTGAGTTCAAAATTTCGTTCGATTTTAATTCCACTTCATTTCGATTTCTAGAACATGCCCGATAGAGACGGTTAATTGGTAGCAGGGATGTCAGTGTTTTTACCTTTGACGTCAAAATATTCAAGTTAAATTTAAAATTTGTATCCCTTGCGTCAAGGCGAATTCATACGGATAAAATGTTCGACTTGTTTATTTTTTTGTGTGTATAATGCATGTCAAGCTTTGTTTACATTTTGTCAAAAAATTAGTTAAAATCTAAAATTCAATAAAAATCTTAATACTTGAAGAAAAAAAAAATTATTAAAATTTTATAAAACAAAAATATCTAATATAAAAAAACTCAAGGAATTAAAAATGCGTAAGAAATAAGTGGAGCCTTAATAAATTTGCAATGCTGAAAAAAGATTTACGTTCTTAGGAAATTGTGTATATTTTATAACCAAAAAAATTCTCGTTTTATATTTTCAACAAATAACTTTGACCTTCACTTTATCTTTTTACAAAAACAAAATTCATGTCTTCCGTAAGCGCAATGGTAAGCGAAACGTTTATGTTTCTCCCTTACAAACCTGCTTCGTTGGAAGCTCCATTTTTTATTGGGCAGGTTTTCAGTTTTTTCGATTAATATTCGATTCAGTTTTTGCCAGTACATTTAAATAACTACAATCATTATAGACCCACTTACCAATTGGCAAAGTATACAATTTCTTTTTGGTTTTAAACATTAACAGCCAGACACTTAATTAATTCATATTATTATCATTGAACTAAATTTCCTAGCATGAAATTTTTCTTTAAAGAAATTTTATAAAAAAACAACAAACTTATGTATATGTACATGCAGACGTCTATAAAGAAAAACCACAAAAACTAGATAAATTTTTACATAATTAAATTAAATAATTTCTTGTATCATAATACGACAGATAAAATAGTAAAGTAACAAAAAAAAAAAAAAAAAAAATAAAAATTGTAATTGTCTGGTAAATGTGTGTCCCGTTATTTGAATGTAATAAAACACCTCGAAATTCTAAAGTGTTGTCTAAAGTGTCACAATATGTGTAAAGTAGTGAGTATTAGGTAGCTTATCAACAAAAGTACCAAGAAAACTATGTATATTAAAATTGTACCAACAATGTAGTTCCAAATCATTTATTTTCATTTGTCCAATTCACAAGCTCTGTCGTATGGCTTGAAAAAACGATTTTATACATGTATGCAGGGTTGTTAGATGTGGCGATTTTTCGTCATTTTGACGATTTTTTTGTGAAAATACAGTAAAATGACGATTGACGGTTTTTAAACTAAAAGTAATAGTGTTATGACGATTTTCTGGCATCAGTAAAACACTTACAAGAAATATTAACAATTATATTGGGAACAGTTCAAAACGTAAAAATCATTTTTCGATATACAAAAATTATTAGAAATTAAACAAAAAAGTTCTTTCCCCATCACAAGCCAGGTGGTTTTCGAATTCTACAATTTAATGAATGCCATCGGTACGGCAAAAAAATATATACTAGAGCCCCGATTTTCATCGGTCCTATTTGGCCCGCTTTTTAAAAATTTGTTAAATTCGCTTTGCGTTTTAATGATTTCGATTTGCGTCGCTATATACGATTTCATTTTTTCGCTGAAGTCATAATCATATATGAAGAATTTTTCTATTTGCGTGTAAAAAGGCGAATTCCCATTTAATTATGTTAGGTAAGTTATTCTAAGTATAGTTGAGTGTTAGGAAGTAAGAAGTTAGTTCTTAATAAGAAGTTGTGTAGAAAAATTAGTGCAAAGTGAAGAAAATGCATTCGTTTGGAACTAAAATTGGACGTCATAAATCGTTTCAAGTCGGGTAAAAAGACTGTTGATTTAGACAGAACCCTTGGCTTATCACCTTCAATAGTAAAACAATTTGATTAGTGATAGCGCTAAAAATGAATCATTTTAAGATAGCTCGAGTTAATAGCAAATGAGATTTTATTTTTTATTTAATGTTTTTGTGAATATGGATAAATGAAATAAATAAATGTTGTTATGTTTTTATGAAAATATATTTTTTTTCTTATGTATTTCTTTTCTAATGATAAATATATTTCAGCCCACTTGCTGAAATATATAGAATAAAACTTAACAATATCACTTTCTTTATCATAAATATAATTTCTTGCTAAAAATTTAGATTTTTGAACCACATAATGCAATAAATTGTCTTCAATTTGAAAAATTTAAATATTTGACGATTTGTTGACGATTTTGTTAACTGTTCATGACGATTTTGACGAATTTTGTTCAAACTTTTGACGAGTTTTGAAGACAAAAGCCTAACAACCCTGCATGTATGCATAGACAAATTTGTTGTATCGTTACTTTGTCTTATTGCTAAATATCAAAAATGAAAATATCAATTCAATGTACATTGTCAACTCACTTTGAGTAAACTATTTAAAAAGATTAATGGCCAATTTTCAGGATTGATATTAAAACACATTTATTCTTAAAATCGTTTTAAATACAAAATTCGCTTCTTCACTATAAACTTAAGTGAAACTTAAGTCACCGATGTGGTACACTTAATTTCAACTTAAGTTTCCATTGTAATATTTAAGCAAGGTGGCCTCAATATCACAACAATACAACAACAACAGGCAAAGCATTAACAGTCAGCTGTTTTTTCAGACCACCTTGTTAATAAATACACTTTTTTATATATATTTTTTTTTTGTATTTAGTAGTGCTACCATACTTTTATCTTAATTCAAATAAAACTCAAAAAACCAATCTGTTTTAAATACGATTTAAGTTTGTTATGAAAATTAATTTAATATTGATTTAAATTCTATCCTGAAAATTGGGCATAAGAAATTTCTTTTTGCCAAAGAATAAAAAAATATGAATAATTAAACTAAAAAAAGCAAATTATTTAATTTTAGTTATAATTTTACTTCACTGTTTGGTTTTAATTTTATTTTCCTTCTTCTTTAATAAAATTTGCCATTCACATTGACTGATACCATGAAATTAAACCAGATGTGGGAGTTTTATTTTAAGTTGAAATATTAATAAATATTTATTGGTAAGCATTTTTAATTTAAATAGTTTAAATAATAAATTGAAATGCATTAAACATATTTTAATCATCAAAAAGATTAAATTTGTGGTACTAGCTATCACATTCTAAAAAGATTTTTAAAAATTCACAAAACAAAGATATCAAATTATAAAGTCATTACATATCAAAGGTTTGACTTTGTGTATGTTTAGATGGGACAACACTTTTGTATGAAAATACCAACACCAAATATAAAAAATTGTATAATTAGACGATTATACAACAAATACAACGACACTACGAGCTTGAGAATTGGAAAATTTTTTATAATGGCATTTTGGTAGCATGAACTGCTAGTTCACACTTTTATACTTTGTATAAATACATGTCAAAAACTCAAGTAATATGTAAAAGTGTGATCAAATTTCACTAGCTGTCTTCGAAGACCAAAAACTCGTGCAATGTATGCATGGGTTTTCGAAAAATTCAAATATTTCAAGGCCCGGAATTTCAAAAATCCGTTTTACATACATTGCACGAGTTTTTGGTCTTTGAAGACCCCTATTGAAACTTGATGCACAAAATATTCGTCGAACATTTTAACCCTCTAAAGTGCCGTTTTAGTATACTTTTGTGTGAAAGTCAAAAAAGGACAAAAATTACCCCTTAAAATGAGTGTTAGAGGGTTAATATATTTTAAGAAAGCAATCACCATACAGTTCTACTGAAGACATCTGAAATAGTCTCTTAGCTCAGAAGTACATTTAGTATATTTTTTTGACTTATACCAAACGCCTTTTGAAGAAATTCAATAATTTCAATGCCCGAAATTTCGAATGTCCGTTTCACATGCATTGCACGAACTTTTGGTCTTAGAAGAACCCTAGTAAAACTTGATGCAAAAATTAATTTTAACCCTCTTAAGTGCCGTTTTGGTGTACTTTTGTGGAGAAGTTGAAAAAAGGACAAAAATTTCCCCTTAAAATGAGTGTTAGGGGGTTAATATATATATAAGAAAATAACTGCCATACAATTCCACTGAAGACATCTGAAGTAGTATTTAAGCTCAGAAGTACATTTAATATATATTTTTTGGACTTATACCAAACGCCTTTTCAAAAAATTCAAAAACTTTAGGGGCCCATATTTCGGGAGCCTGAGCTCTACTAATATTCTAGTTTAATTTCGCAAGTTTTGTAGCACTGTGCTGTTGTTTTCAATTAGGCAATTTTTTTATAAACTTTCAACACAGGGTCGTTTTTTAAATTTTTTTCGATTTGAGTTTTACTCAAATACTTGTTCCACAACATTCATTGCTGATTGTTTTTCAATTTTTTAAAAAGTACAAAACATTTATCGTACAATTTTATCATCTCTAACAAGTACCACCAATGCTAAGTATCCAATATTCTCTATATGAGATATTAAAGACTGTAGTTTAACCGCCCATGTACTTACTACTGCGTATAATGAATGATGATGGTTCATTTGCCTTTTGTGGTTACTAGAAATTATGATACTGCCGCAAAACACCTTATGTATTGATACTTAGGTGGTACAAACACACACACTTGCAATAATGATAGATGATAACTGACACAAAAATGTTGACCCAGTTAAGGTACACAATTTTTTTATTTTCCTATTAAACTATTTTCATTTATTTACCCATTTCTTTATAATGAGATGCGGTCTTAAGTTGCGTACAAAAACTAAAGAAACATTATCGTCTTGTATGCACACACACATGTATATAATTAAAAATGTACATATCTATGTAAACTATCTGTAGGCTGTTATTTACATTTCGATGTAAAGAAGTGTAATTGTTTTGTCTGTCAATTTACACTTTAGACTTTTTTGTTGTTGTATATTTTAATTGTAAATATTGTATGTTGTTGTAATTTGTAGCTCTTATCGCCTTTCATTTCTTACAATGACAACAAAAAAAAAAAAAAAAAAATTCAATGTACGAGTGCATATATATTTGTTATTGTTGTTGTTGCTATTTGTTAAATATAAATAAGTAAACATTATAACTTTTTTAATTTGTTTTTTTAATATTATTTTCTAAGCTATAAAAATACAACAACTTAAAAAAATTAGAAGGGGGAAAAGTAGAGAGCGCGGAAAACTTTAATTGAATTAAAGACAAAACAAATTAATATTTTATTTCAATTCATACTGCAGCTTTTGTACGAATAGTTACAATGACACACATGAAGTAAAAAAGATTATAGACTATTTAAAAGAAAGTAAAGCTGAGATTTCTTTAACTACGTAAAGCCTTTTTCTTACTAAGATTAACCCACAAAATGTGTTAAAAATTTAAATGCAGTTTAGAGTTAAGATATTAAAAGATTAGTTGAAAATTTTGTAGAAATTATTTGACTTTTGCTGGTGTAAACGTATCTATGGAGCACAATGACCTCTGATGCCATTAGGATACGAAAGATACATTTTTCGTATCTTTCGATGACTTCAGGTACCATGTCAGGATTATACATATTTCGTATCTTTTTGAAAAGTACTTTGTTTAACATTTGTACTCAAATTTTCGAATGCATGTGTGGAGAGAATTTTTAGTCAACTAAAACTTATTATGATTGATTATCGTAACCGACTTATAGTAATACAAAACTTAGCAGCTTTAATAATGGCGAAAGAAAACATTAAGGATGTTTCAACATACCATACACCTGAATCGATGATTACTAGTACTGCAAAGTTGTTCTGAGAAAATATGAACTTCTGTTTTATTGTCAGGAAATTTATATGAACTATTTGATATAAGCGTCTTACGGTTAACGCCTTTACAAAAAGGAATTTATTTTGATAACATCCAAAGATAGTTACATATAATTATTTTTAAAGTTTACCTTTTGTATTTTTAAAAATCACATAAAGAACAAATTTACTATGAAAATTATACTTAACAAACGTTTGTTAAGTTTAATAATCGTGTATGAATATGAATATGAATATTGATGTATTCATTTAATATGAAATAAAAATGTTAAGTTAATAAATTTTAAACGTTAAAAATGAATTTTAAAATTTTTTTCAAAATGTATCTTTTTGGTAGAAAGTGTATCTTTTTGGAAACTAAAATGTATCTTTCTCGAAATGACACTGGCAACACTGACAAATTTTGTTGTACAATTTTTCAAATTAATGCTACCAAAAATTTAGCTATTGGAAAAATTAAAAATTCCTCAAAAAAAAAAAAAAAAAAAAAAATTAAACAGTTTTAAAGTGTAATTAAAAAACATAACCCAGCCAGCAAAATAGTCCGACGTCTTCCAGATATCTGGGAGAAAGGTCGACAAAAAAGTCAAATCGTTTACGAATTCCGTCAGATTTCGGACCCAAAAATGTATTAAGTGAGTGACACGAACTCTGGCAGACATATCGTGGCCATTTCTGATGGATGTCTGACAGATATTTGATGAAAAAGGCATAGAATATGCGTATGTTTTAGCCAACATTGTTGTTGTTATTAATTTTATTGGCAAATAAAGTATATAATTTTAAATTTTACAAATTTGTCTGTTAACAATAAGTGTTCAAACAGATATGAATCTTCAACCTCAGGCCAACACCTTAAGCCCATAATTAAATCGTCCGCTGTAACTTAAAATGTTCTCTCTTTTCTTTCTTTTTCTTTTGCCCCAACTTTTCTTGTAGCCTGTTAATCGATTTCGAACTTTCGCATAGAAAATTACATTAAAACAAGAACAAAATTCTTAAATTTGAACGTTGACGTTCGAAGTCGTTAAACAATGTATGAAAGTATGGTAGCAAATGCCCTGGCGGAATATTGTGCCGATTGGTCTAAAATATAACTGGTAAAAAGTTCAGCAATATCGGACAGCTTTAAGTGCTGCCCCAAAGAGGTCAAAGGTCAAATTTAAGTAAATTCTATATTTTCTTTTATGAAGTGTGGTTAGAATATGTTGTGAATATATTTTTGAAATATTAACCCTTCTAAGCTCAGAAGGGGCAAAATGACCCGATTTTTTAAACGCATACAAAACTTTATATTCAGCAAGTTTTTCTCTTTGAAATATAAGTTCTTTAAACAAATTTAAGAATATTAGCCCATTTTATATTGGGTTAAAATTCATGCTAATTTTAGTTTTTTAAATAATGGGTTAATTACATAATAAAGTGCAATGCTCTGCAAATATTGATAAACTAGCAAAAAGTCACATGATGGTTTTTTGACAGGATGGTCATATTATAAATCCAATGAAATTTTAGATGGTACCGGAGATTACATTTTAAGATTTGCCTATGAGAAACTATTAGAATGACTATTAAAACATTTTTATAACTGATAATAATATTCTTAGAAGGAAGTCCGCCAAAAGGCATTACATTTACGAAACCTGGAATTTATGAATTCAGCAGGAATTGTTCTCCAAGAATGCTAGAAAACCTTAAACATTTCTACAGATTTTTTAAAATAGAGCCAAGCTTATGGAATATCGAAGGGCTAAATATATAATTGGGAACTTAAAAATAATTAACGACTGCGCCGAAAGAGGAATTTTATTTAGTTCAATATGCAATATGTGTAATTTTGTCTTCAACAAGAGTGAAGGGTTGATACTTTTTTTCACGAAAAGTTTATTAACATATTTCAGCTTATTTAAAACTAACTATTTGTAACACATATAAAACAGAGGTTTGTTTGATCCCCAGGACATGGGAGGGTTAATTTTTTAAAAAGTTCTTCTGAATATTCCTATCACACGAAGGAATCAATTTTACAAATTTCACGCCGAAACAGCCAAAATTCTTTATAAATACTTAATGAAAATATGGTATTTTACTGAAATGTGACCTCTGACCTCTTTGGGGCAGCACTTAAAGTTCACCGATTTCGCTCAAACTTTTTATATTTATTTTCTAGATCAATTAGCACAATATTCCGCCTGGGCTTCTTTAAAATTCAGCAACAAAATTTCGTTCATACACTTCAGTGCCACCCTAGTGTATATGTATGTGAGAGCATATGAGAAACCCTTCTCAAATTAAAATAGATTTTATTTCCGAAAGCTTTCTACAACAAATTTGTATTTCAAACTGTCTGTAAAATGTAGTCTTGACGCAGTTCTGTTAGAACACTAAACTAAAATTAAAATTATTTTCAACTAAATGATAATTATTGTTAAAGCTAAGGCACGAGCTCTTTGTGCACATTTGTCCTTCAAGTTGTGCTGAAAAAGGTCAACAAGAAAAAGAAAGACAAACATGGAAAAAACAAAAATGTACTTTGGGTTTCAAGAAGAATTCTTGACAAGAAGTACGAAAAAACAGAGGTAAAGGAAATACATGTAAAATCAATTGAAACTGGATAATCATTCAAAAAAGCAAATTTCGATCTACCAAAGTTTAAAATACAATTTGGTTTAAGGATTGATGTTTGACTATTGACGTCAGCAGTCGTCGATGGCTGCGAGTGTAAGGCGGCAAATCCCTCTGAGGAGATCGAGTGGTAGCGATCAAAACATGTCAGGGTAACCAGCCGCCTGTGTTCGAATCTCAGGTCAGTCAGGAATGAATGATTATCAATAACAATTTTAATTAATTTTCATGTTGTAAAATTCCTTTCTTCATAAAACTAATTTAATGGAAATTAAATTTAATGAGCATAAGCCTGATTAAAAATATTGAAAACTTGGACTAAATGAAAATTGTCATTATTTTCACAAAACAAAAGGCAAATCTGTATGAATTCAGTCAGAAATCTATTAGACATATCGGAACATAAATTCCCCGTGTAATATTTGTACGAAATCGATAAGAAAGCGGCCAGACAGTACGTTTATTGAATGTTGGAAAGAAATCTGAACGATGTCTCTAAGAATGAAGTCAGACATTTGCAAGAAATGTATAATTCAGACCACGCCGGAGTATTTTGTTGGCTGGCCTAAAAGCAAAAGTAGAAAGTTTTGTTAAATGGGAAAATTTTTTAAAAGTACAGTTGACAACAAATTTGTATTCAATAAATTGAAGTATTACCCCATATTCATAAAAAATATTTTATATTTCCTATGAAAACCTGTTCAATAAACCTTTTGTAAATTAAAATTTTTTTTTTATAAATATAGGGGTTAATCTTTTTAACTTTTAATGAATAGTTATACAAATTTAATTAATTTTCTTTGATTTTCAACTGAAAAACAACTTAACTTTATGATTTAAAGCGGGTTAAACACTTAGAAAAACATACATACATACATACATATGTATGTGTTATATAAATTGAATTTTTTTTTTAAATAAAAAAAATAAAGAAAATTATTAATGCTTGTAATGATGATGTTATGACTAGAAAACAAAATTAATTTAACAGTAACAACTATTCTAAAAAGCAATTAGTTAAACGATATTAAAAACACAAGCGAAAACAACACAAAATCGGACAAAGTTCAAGAGCAAAGTTCACCAATCGATCATGAAGAACATTTTGTTATCTATATGCAATTTTGGTTTAAACTCAGCAAAATAACGAACAGGTTTTTTTTTTTAATTTTATTAATGTTTCTTTCCATCAATGAATGTATATAAAACTCTGTGTATTCATTCAATGTAACCAACAACAAACTCAATGTACGAAAGCATCGATAGCTGGGACGATGATAAACAGTTAAACCTAATTCAAGAATGAGAAAAAGTGGGATTTTTAAAACAACAAATAAAAGATTGATTACTTATATCAATAATACATACAAAAAAATTAGAATCTTGAAGAAATTATGAAGTAGCAAAAATTTAAAAAAAAAATATTACAAAAAATTGAGGTTAAACTTAATGTTTTGTTGGTTTTGAAATACTGCGAATACAACACAGCAGCAAACTTCAATATTGGGAACACATCAATTTTTTTTATTATTTTAATATAAGATTTATTTGCATTTTCTCACAAGTCTAGAAAGTAAACATGATGACTTGACATTAAATTAATTAAAGAATTGTTGATTTTTTATCTTTATCTTTAGGTTTAGGTTAAAGTTTTAATTTATATTTTTATTTAGAGATAATTTGTTAATTTTGCAATAAAAAAAAACTGTTTTTTTTTTACTTTTAAACAAAAACATACATTTTCATTGCCACTCATTAAAAATGTGAAGTGCAGTTTTTAAAAATACCACCCGCCAGCCAACCGCAATCGTAAAAAAAACTGAAATTTTATTAAAAAATTAAATCGCATGGCCAAATTGCTGCTCGTTTTTGAAGAAAGAAAGAAAAAATAACAGCAACTAATAAAGATTAGATTTAATAAAACAAAAAAAAAAAAAAAGTAAAGGGTGTTTTTTAAGCCCGATAGAAATTGAAATAACACAAAAAGTTAAATTTTATGCAAAAAAAAAAAAAATTATCAAAAAGTAATTTCAAAAGATTTTGTTATTCGTGCTTAATTCCCAGTTTTTATTCTTGATAAAAACACTTGAAATTTATTGTTGATGGGATAAGCTATTCCTATGCGCATTTCACTGGTTGCTTAGGCCAGATCATAAATTTCAAGTATTTTTATCAAGAATAAAAACTGGGAATTAAGCACGAATAACAAAATCTTTAAAAAAAAAAAAAAAAATTTTAATTAAAAGATTAATTTTGTTGAACTGTTTATGGGTTTTAATCCAAATTTGATATTTTAATTAGCCTAAATTTTCATCGAATTTAATTTTTATGAAGAAAGGAATTTTACAACACGAAATTAATTAAAATTTATTTTTGTAAGTTTTTCATTCTTGACTGCCGCTGGGCTGGGACTGCCAGGGCTTTTACGGACATGTTACCCTTACATGTTTCTATTGCAACCACTCACTGTCTTCAGAGGATTTTTCCGTTTAACACTCACAGCCATCGACGACTGCTGGCAGTCAATAGTCAAACATCAATCTTTAAACCAAACTGTATTTAACTTTTGGTAGATCGAAATTTCCTTTGCATGATTATCTATTTAATTGATTTACATGTTCTCATATTGGGCATATGAGGACCGCGGCTGTTCTTGACGAAGTGCATTCTGGAAGTCCATTTATTCAGCCACTTTTTCGAGCATTTCTTGTCGTATGTTACAAAAAACATAAACCATTTTGACCTCCTAGGCGGCAATTATTGCTGTTTTATTAGCATTTATCAGTGACTTAACGTAGTCCCACGAGCAATAATTGAGAGGTGTAAAACCCTGGAGTCCAGGGGTTGCCAAACAGACATGAAATGAGTTTTCATGTTTGTTTATATGAATTTCCATGTTTTTAATTTGTATGTTTATGTATATTAGATAGGGTATTCATTTAATCGACCTTTTGCTTTAATCGGTTAATCGCTCGATTAATTAACCGAGGTTTTGGTTTAATCGGTTAATAATCGGTTAATTTTGTTTTTGATCGGTTAACCGATTAATAAAGTTTTTTTAGAAATTATGTAAATTCAATATATAAAAATGCCTAAATTGTTTATTGTTTATAACAATTCTTGAACCAAAACGAACAAACAATTGTTTAAAATAAATAGTGTTGTTTTTCAAACAATATAAAAATGTTAATGCTGTGTTCATTGTTTCGTCATAACTGTACAGAAGAAATCTAAATTATAAGCGGTAGCCCACAACAGTCTTATCGTTGGCTTAATATGCAAACTTGCTAATTCAATTTCAGCACATTTTTCAGGAGAGAAAAAAAACTTTTTTTATTTCATAAAAACCAAAAATATAGTTGATTTAACACACTGCAAGACTCAAATTGAAGATAAACTTCATGCTGGTCGATGAGGAATATCTTTCTCTACCACACGGCCTCAAAATCTTAATTTACATAACAAGTGGATTTAGCCGGTTGGCATATTACGCCAACGATATATATTTCTTGTTATTATTTTAATACATAAGATTTATGACTACCTTGTGAATCATTTGGTCGAGTTATTTATAAAAAAATAAACTGAGATAATTTTTAGTTATTTCAATAGTTAAAGGAGATCTTATAAAATAATCTTTTAGAAAAGTTATTTGGTTTAAATTTTTAGGATTAAAGCAATTCTTTTCATTAGTTTTGACAAAACTTGACTTGGAAAAAATTCTTTCACTTATCATAGATGAATATCTAATTTCTCAGTCCTTTTCCAGGATTTCTCTAAACCTTTAAAATACTCCATTATGCCATTGGAGTTTTTTTAAATTTTAACATTTTTAATTGTTTCGGTTAATACTGCTTAAAGACTGATATGGAAAGATATGAAAAGAAACAAGTAACTAAACACATACATATAAAAAGTACGTGAAACAAAAAAAAGGTGTTGGCAATCAAACATTACACCCATTTTTCGTCACATTCCTGTTGATCGATGTTGAAGATAAAAAATCATTAAAAAACATTGTAATTTTAGTCGCCGGTCGGCGGAAAATGGGTTAAAATGAAGATCACTTTTTTAAACACATACATTTTCTATATATAAGACGAAACAAATAATTAAAAACACAAAAAAATATGTTATAATACTACAAAATATTGAAAATTTTGTTCGGTTAATCGGTTAATCGACTGAAATTAACCGGTTTAATCGTTAATCGAAAAAAGCCAATTTGAAATTAACCGATCAGTTAATCGGGTAGTAATTAATCGGTTAACCGATTGACGGTTAACCGAATGTATACCCTAATATTAGACTATTATACATGAAAACAGACATGTTTGGAAAGACATCGTAAAAAGACAATAGGTTTTTGGAAGCATGTTCAAAAGAGAATGTCAAAAGCAGATATGTCTGAAAAAACTCCGTGTAAACTCCCTCTAACTCTTAGCGTTTGTGACTTGAACTTGCAAGAGAGGTGTTCTGTAACAGCCTATTCACAGGGGGGCTTTTGCGGCGTCGTGTTTTTGACTTCTCTTTTTGTTTGATGGCGAACGGTGAAGTGAATAAAGAGGGGTAAACAAAAATTTACGGTTTATGTTTTTCATGTCGTTTTTTTATATTTCTCTTTAAATTTCTGCTTGTTACGTTTTAATCGTTTTCTTACTTTGAAGTGTCAGGTTGAAAATACAGTGAAATCTCGATTATCCGTAACAGAATGACGGGCAGCATTCTGGACTATCAATATTTTCTTGTGCGTTTATTATTTTATGTAAATGTTTAAATAATATGAGGAAAAAAGTAATTTTGGCAGAACATGCTTCCAGTACGTTGGGGAATGCCCTTTCTTCATTTGTTTAAATTTTTTTTGATTGTTCAAAAGTAAACGGAACAATGGATAATTTGTTTATAATTTCGGATAATAGAGTTAATGCCAGATAATAGAGGTAAGCGTTGCAAACAAAATTTAAATTAATGCAAAAAAAAATCGTTTTGTTTCCCAGTTAACGACGTCATAAAAGCCGAAAAGTCGAATTGGGCGTAAATCGCAATTGCAAGACTCTTGGCGAGTTCAAGACTTAAGAATATACTGAAGTAAAGTGATGAATTTAGATTGAACTAAACACCAAAGAGAGAATAAAGTGTTAAATAAATTAAATATGTTTTATTTGCAGCACGACTAGTCGATTTAAAAAATTAAAAAAAAAAATTTCTTTGGTTTTCTTAATTTTGTCCGTCCATGGTGTTCTAATGTACTGGCGATTTCAATTAACAGATAATCTATGTTAACTTTGAAAAACGTATGTTGTCACACAGAAAAAATTTTGCACCAGTAAAAACAATAATGAAAAATAAAATCAGCTTCAATGAAAAATTTAATCAAGTTGAGTTTAATTGATATAATTGATTTGTTTACTAGTGCAAATACACTTGATTAAATTTTAATTCACTTGATTAAACGTTTAATTCACTTGATTAAATTTTTAATTAAAATTGATTTTATGTTTGATTAATGCTTTTACTGGTGTTCTAAATAATAAATAAATAAAAACTTAAAAAAACTTATACTTTTCGAATGCAATTTTGAAATATTGCAAATCGGAAGCAAAACGCGAATGTTGCAGAACATACTTAAACAATTTAGGCGATTTCCAACTTTTATGCGATTTAACAATCAGGCGAGTATCAGAAAATACCTTATTGATCATGGTATTGATTTTCTTTAACCGTAATGCAAGTTCCGGCGTGTAAGCCGCTATATTATTCTAAGAGTAATGTTGTCTCTAGTTTCTGTTGTAGATTGGTCTAACCTTATTCGCGTAAATTACCCGTTACCCGTTAACTTAGTCTCATAGCTGAAAACAATGTTGCGAAAAAATATCGACGACTAGTTATCTAAGTAAATTTGGATAATTTGTTAGCGTTGTTCAAGCGTAAATTTATTTATGATGGTTTGCCAGAGTTTATTGCTCGTAACTCCGAAAAAGTGAGCGTAACATAGGACCCTGGGAGACAGTGAAACATGGTAACACAACGGGAACTAGTTGCTGGACCCATGTGAGATGTGCTTGATTGCGACTGCCAATGGAAACTAACCTAACCATATTAGTTCGTTTGACCGTTAACCCGTTCATAAGTTCTACTAGCTTAAAAAACACCCTTTACAAATCAATCAATTTTACTTTACACTGATAGCAAATATACAATTTGTTTAATACGATATTTGAACTTCCACCATTACAATAGTTGTTATAAAGTTGTGTTTTTTCATTTGTTATTTTTATATTTTTCAAATTACTTGATCTTGAAGTAGAGATAAACAATTTAAATTACAGCAATATTTTTATTATTGTGTAACAATTTGTATAACAATAAAAATTTTAAGTGCAGGAAACAACAACCAAACATTGTGTTTTTGTGGTTGTAAATTTATTTTATATCCTGGGACCTTGGGCCAATGTATTTAATAGTGGTTTTGCCAATATTCGTATTCGAAATGCCGAATATTCGCCTATTTTACGACATTCGTATTCGTTTTCGTATTCGCCAAATTCAAGCGAATATTTCACGAATATTTTGTTAAAACATTCCTAAAGAAAAAAAAAAAACAAAAAATAGCAAAGTGTAAATAATACATAAAATGAAACAAAAAATTTCATCACATTGTGCTGCAAATTAGGTTGCGGGGTGGGGTGTCTTGCAAATAATTTAAATTGGTTTTGAACTATTAATTTCAATAGGACTTCGTTGCAGATGCGTTTTACCGTCTGTTCTGGGCCTAAAAGTCACTGTTTGGTGGACTTTATAGAAGGGTGAAACCGTTTCTCTTCTTAAGACTGTGACTCACTAACATACATAATCGTGCGGTTCATTTACACGAAAATCTAACAGAATTCTATCCGACATAAAAAAATGTCTGCAAAATCTGTTGTCAATGCCACACTTTTACAACAGAAAAATACAATATAATAGGACTTAGCTCATTTACAAGTAAATGCAACTCCGACTGCATGAAAACTATCCTTTTATGAAACGTTTAATAAAGACGGATAGACTTGTCAAAAAATCTGTCACTTAATTTCATTTTTAGGGCACACTAACGACTGAATAGGATAGTGAATCACGGCCATTAAAATCTGGTAACTCTATTATCAATTGCATTCAATTTCTTCCGTTTATCATGAAAAGACTAATAAAAATTTATGCAAATTGATTTTTTAAATAGAAAGTTTGTTTGGGAATGCATTATTCTGAATAATCCAGCCAAGATCGAGAGATATTAATAGTTTGGAAAATAACAATTTACTTAAGGTGAACAAAAAACGTGTGATTATTTATATCATCAGGCTGAAAGTCTTTTTAAATAATAAAAAAAAAAAATAAAAAAAGCTTTTTATTTTGTTTTCAAAATTTATTATCTCCAAACATTTGTTTGACCATCTTTTCTTTTTTACTTACATATTTATTGCCAGTTCATCGATTTCGAATGAAGACTCCGTTCCCTTAACTTACATGTAAAACAACAACAATATTTTATTACATATTTGTTTTTGTTTTAAATCAGTCATAACCACTCCATAGACTCGCGAGCAATCAATAATTGTATTTTTCACACAGCCACGGTCGGCAATTCACATGTATACAACAACTTTGTTCGGGCCACTCCATAGTATCGCAAGGCAGTCAATAATCGTATTTTTTGACACAGACACGGTCGGCAATTCATATGTATACAACAACTTTGTTTGTTGCTTGGTTATCACTGTTTTAAATGTAAGTTAATCGATCGAAGTCTTTGGGCGACAAAAGATGAACAGGCTTTTAGTTTAAATACCAGAAATTAAGCTTGTTTTCCAGATTTTCGTTATCTCATACACAATCTTTAATGCAATTAACTTTTGTTTGTAAAAATCAGGGAAATCAAAAATATGCAATTGCATGTTTTTCATTGTGCGACCAATGAAGGCGGAGCTTTTTATGAATTCTGGCATATTTTTACATATTCTACCGTTTGCAGCATTTTTTGCATAATTTTGTTAAAAGACCTTTTTGCAGCATTTTTTAAGTTTTTAGCGCATATTTTGCCTTTTTGAGGCATCTTTTAGATGCCTGCAAGAGCATTCGCGGGAAACAAAAATTGCGAAATTTTGGATGTCTGGCCAACGTAAACATATTTTAATTGTACTAAGAACGAAGTCTATGTAAATCGTGAAAATCGGTATTAACTTTACATATTTCTAAACTAGACTCTGTGTCCGTAAATCATCTTATTTTGTTGGTATTAAGATACAATTCCCAAAATTATTTTACTGCAAATTAAATTATTTTCGAATCAGTTTACATATGCTCAAAACTCCCATCTATAGAAAGCTTTTACTTACTTTTTAACGTTAAAATTAATAAACAATTTAGGGACCGTCCCTCAAATCCTTTTAAGACAAAAACTCTCATATGGATGTCAATACCCAAATAGTATTCGGCTTAAATAACTCTTAAATGAATTTTAACCTTTAACATAACTTTGTTTTTTCTTGAGCTGATGACTGCTCATCATTTCTAAGTTGCGGTTCACACACGTTAAGATTGAATCGTAAAGTCCTGAGTTTTTAGGAGAGAGGGTAAAATAAATGGCATTCTCTTTTCCCTTCTTTCTTAAAAGCTCAAGACTTGACGAGCCACATTTGACGTGTGTGAACCGTGACTAAATAGGGTGAAATCTTGAAAAATCGTTTGTAAATACTTTAGTTTTTGGGCTTAACCGGTCATAATCTTAGGATTGTTTTTATTGAATGGAACTGTTATTAAATTGTTAAATATTTTGTTTTTAAACTAGCAATTTTTGAATTTTTTAAACAATTTAAACAATTTTCAGGGCTTTTTTTCAAGTTTTTACTGCATATTTAATGCGCCTAAAACTTGTTTTTTAGAGCATATTTCTGGTTTCCCTGGTAATAATGATTAACAAAATAGAAAATTAATTGTGATATTTTCGGTAAACTTAAAAAAAAGATAATTTTAACAATTATTATAAGTTAATGAATTCCCTTTTAAGTCAGTCTACTAAATTTCCATTATTTATTTCATTTAACGTTACTTCAGTGAATCTGGAATATTGCCTGAGGTGACTTTTTTTAACAAAGAACCACAACATTTTAAAAGACTAACAAAAATATTTCTTTCATTTTTCTACTTTGATTTTCAACAACTACAACATTCTTTTATTTATTTTTTTTTTAAATATTTGGCATTTTTGTCTTTTTTTTAGTCAACTTGAAAAAAAAACGGTGTTACCACTTGTTAATGGCCATTTGTAGTGTTAAAGTGTTAAAGTTGTTATTGTGTATTTTGTTATTGGTTTTCCATTAAAACATACCCTGCAAATAAAATTGGACCACCTGACCCATTTTGATAAAATGGACTACTCCATGGACTAGTCCGATGTAATGCAAGCATGGACCATGCCATTGTTAAAAAGTGTTTGTAGTGAGACGACATGTCTTCGTTTTTTAACGACATGCTTTCGTGTTTAAACGACTTCAAAACTAATCCTCTTGAGTATACCATGGAGTAGTTTTAAAACTACTCCTTACTGGTCCAAAGGTGGGTTATATACCATGGAGTAGTTTTAAAACTACTCCTTAGTGGTCCAAAGGTGGGTTATATGGTCCTCTCCTAGGACATCGTAATGTTAAATAGACCAGGTTTTTTCCATACGTTTGGGTTACTTGTGGACTAGTCCTGGTCCCTTGTGGACTACTCTTTACACGCGTGTTTGGACTGGTCCTATTATTTGCAGGGTAGACACACACACATACTAATGTTTATTAAATAAACGCACGTACGAACATTGAAACAATATTGGTATATGTTAAAACATATTAACTTGGCTGACTACATATTGGAGTACATACATATGAACATATGTATATGTTGACTTAAATGTTGTCATTATATTTAGGTTATGATACCGCTGTGTGCTGTTTCTTTTATGTAAAAATATTCTTATTTTTCTTAAGACTTGCTTTTTTTTCTTAACATTTCGTTTTTTGTTGTCAATAGGTGTTTACATTGAAAAATAGTTAAAGACTCTATTCAGTTTTTTTGTTTAAAAGTTGTCAGTTATTATGTTTTTATTGATAAGGAAATCAATATTCTTTTAAAGTTCGCTTTCGTTTTCTTCAAAGTCATCATAATCAACTAACTGCCAATGAATAACGATCAATAGACCTAATCGTAAATGATAAGCAAATTATACATAAAAAAAGAAAAAATGATTGTAACTTTATAACTTTTAACTTTAAAAAATAGTTGTATTTTTATTTAAGCTTTATAGCGCTTTTTGTTTAAAAAAATGTGTTAATCACTTACACAGGTGCTGATTTAAGTGGTTCGAAAGCATCATAAACATGTTTTAAATAACCTTTTTATACTATTTAATACATATTTAAATTCATAAATTAAAACAAAAGTTAAAAATATTTGACGATAATTTTATTAAAAATTTTTTGTTTTCTTAGATATAGAAAATAAAACCACAAAGAAAAAAATTTCTCTATTATGAATAAGAGAAAGCAGTGTATTCTTCTACTTTACTTCTAGAAATGCCTTTATTCTACATTTGAATTCATATTTAAAGTAAATTTACCATAATTCATCAAAAGCTCTTGTTTTTTTCAAAGTTTCATTAACCAACAGGGATTTAGCTGTAAAATAGCGTTCACCAAAATAATACCTCAACATACGCATGTAAAATATCTCGAAATAAATCTAGATCGGCGTTAAACGTGGGAATGCTGTTTAGAGAAGACAGAATAATTGAAATGAAACCAAAAGAAACTCAAACTAATTGGTTTATTGGAAGAAATTCTGTCCTAAGTCTGCACTGTAAATTTCTACTTTACAACTCAATACTAAAGCCAATCTAGTGCTACGGTATTGGGCGATGCGAATAGCAATGCGTATATTCATAGCATCACTAGAATGTACATTAAGGCAGAAGTACATAACACGGCGATAATTCGTCGACGTTTGGGGGTTCCAAATGGTTTCCTATCAAGCTATATTGGCAAAATATTTAAAATATGTAGTTCAAAAGAATTGTTGCTGCGTTCCAAACACAAAAGTACTTAAATAATAACAACTTATTATGCTGTGTTTATTGTAATGTCATAAATACGCAGTAGTAGTTGTCATAAAGAATGACTGTATGACTACCGTTTGAAATATTTGCCTATACCAGATTATAATAACTGTATGAATTTAACACACCTGTACTGAAATTCTGTAACTTTTTAACGACAAAAAAATTGTCGTTAAGTAGTCAAAATTCGTTAGCTAACGAAAATTGTCGTTAAGAGCTATTCTGTAATGAAATTTTTATCGGCAAAAAATGTCGGTAGCTAACGACACAAAAAAAGTTCTTGTTAAATAATAACGACAACAAATGTACTGTTAACAGATTTAAAATATAGAGTAAAGTAGCCAATTTTTAACACAAAAAAAAGTAAGAAAGTATAGTCGATCAAGTCCGACTCTACATTGCAGTATAAGGGCGATCATGTTTTCGCCAAAAAGAGTATGTTTTGAGGTTAATATTCACATAAGACATTTTTGTGCCAATATTTTCTAAGTATCTACTACCATTTTTAGTGTATTCGTATGGGAGCTGGGTCAAATATGGACCAATTCTAAAAAAATTTGTTCTGGTGATTTATGTAGGTTGCGACAAAATATTTTTGGATCTTATTCAACTCAAAGGTCTATAAAACAAAATGGCTATTAATAGGCACAAAACCCTATTCCGGAAAGAAGTTTTCATGTGGGATATTAAAATTAAATTTACAAAAAGGCTTCGACCTTGTGACAATAAACGCATATGTGCCAAATTTAATAAAATTATTTTTCAAATTGCGACCTGTAATATGCGCACAAGGTTATATTGGACAGACTACCAGCCATCCTGATAGAAGGACGGGCTTCGTTAAATTGATTCTGACATTGATTCTGAGTTAATCGGTACGCTAAAAACTTTTATGCCACACGATTCTCATCTGCCGTTGGTTCAAAACAAACGTGGAGAGAAATACGTGAAATTGGTGTTGGAAAACCATCTACTGTGGACACATCAAACATAAATTTGGAAATGGTCATCGAGAAATTTACAAATCTTCCTACTGTCTCTTTAAATTTATCGTTTTTTGATTCAAACCAGAATACAAATAGTCATATTAATTCATTCAGCTTTAATTGTGTAAATGAATGTGATGTACTGACTAGCTGTCTTAATATTAAATCAAATGCCGTTGGTTTGGATGAGATTCACCCAAAATTTTTGAAAATGATTATTATGATAATATTACCCTATATAACTTATCTTTTTAACAATATAATAACAAAGAGTGCTTATCCACAAAGCTGGAAATATGCAAAAATAATACCAACACCGAAAACAAACAATGACTTTCGTCCAATTGCTATACTTCCTTATCTATCAAAAGTCTTTGAAAGGTTACTGCATAATCAAATAAGCAAATATATAAATGAAAATAACCTACTTACAAAAAGGCAGTCAGGATTTCGCCCTGGGCATAGTTGTATAACCGCCTTAATTGATGTGTCTGAAGAAATACGTGGAAATATTGATGATGGCAACGTCTCGTTTCTTGTTCTTCTAGATCACTAAAAGGCATTTGATATGGTAGACCATGAAGTTCTCTGCTGGAAGTTGCACAGAATGTTCAATTTTTCCGCGGCTTCTGTTGGCTTAATGTCTTCTTATTTGACAAATCGTAAGCAGTCAGTATTCTTAAACAACAAAAGCTCACAAATGCTACCAGTCCCAAAGGGTGTACCACAAGGATCAATTCTCGGACCCCTACTGTTTGCTCTTTACATCAATGATCTACCTGCTCAATTACAATATTGCAATGCCCATTTGTATGCGGATGATGTCCAACTTTATATTAGTAGTAGCCTTAGTAACATAGGTGAATGTGTTGAAAAGTTAAATATGGAGCTAAAACGTATCCAGGTTTGGGCAAATGCAAATGGTTTGTGTCTTAACCCACAGAAGTCGAAGTGTCTTGTAATAACTAAGAAAACAATAAAGTTGCCTTTTGAGCCGAGGATAATGCTTGACACTCAAAAAATTGATATTGTAACATCTGCTAAAAACCTTGTTATTATATTCAATAACACACTTACGTGGTCAGATCATATAAATTTTGCAGCTGGGAAGACATACGGAAAGTTAAGGACTCTATGGAACACTCAACATATAACTCCACTTAACATACGTATTTTGCTGGCAAAAACATATGTTATGCCATCATTGTTATATGGCTGTGAAATATATGCAAGTTGTGATTCTGCCAGCCGTAAAAAACTAACAAATACGTACAATGCAATTTTAAGATATGTGTTTAATTTGCGGAAATATGACCGGATTTCTGAATATGTTACAAAACTCTACAATGTCACATTACTTAATCTAATGAAAATAAGAACCTTAATGCTTCTACAGAAGATTATCTACACCCTTGAACCAGTCTATCTGTTTGCTCATATAAGATATCGAACTTTAGTATCTGAGTGGCAATTTTACGTTCATGCAATCCGTCTTTGGAACTCGTTAGCACCGAGCACACAGTTTATACGCAACGCACTGCACTTTAAAAAAGAATTGCTAAAGCATTATAGATGATTCATTCTGTAAAAATCAATATTACTATTGTGTGTTTTTATAAATTTTGAAAAATAATATATTTTTTTTTTTTTGTATTTCTGCTATGTAACAAATTTAAATAAATACTAAATATTATACGTCATGTTCCTATACAATTTAAAAATCTATTACTATAATTATAAGATTTTATATCTTGTTGTATTGGAAATCGAATAAATAAAAATAAAAATAAAATAAATAAAAGGCAGGCCCAGAACCTTTATTTAAATGTGTTACACACATTCGTACAAACACATAATATCCTCTTTACATACAGAAGTGTATCCTCTTTATATACAGTAGTTAAAATAAATGCATAAAAGTAAATTTATTTTGTATTTTTTTATTAATTTTAAAAAATTTTCTCTTTGACGTTCTTATATTTTTACCGATATTTGTCGTCAATATTTCTAAACAAAAATATTTATTTATTTAAAATACAGAATAACAAATTCGTTAAAGTAACCGAGACTTCTAGTTAATTAACGATATCTGTAGTTAAATTAAAAAAGTTACAGAATTGAGGTACTGAAAAGGACAAAAACATAATAAAATGTTTTTAAAATTTAATTTTTTTTTGAAAATACAAAATAAATACTTTTTAATTAAATATTCTGTGAAATAAATTAAACCAAACTATAATCAAAGTTATTTTCGGGAATACAAAATTTGTTATTAAGATTTTTGTATGACGTGCTAAATTCCCAATTTTTCATATTTGATAAATATACTAAAATTTATTGTTGAAGGAAAGCTAACTTCTATGCGCATATCACTGGTTGCTAAAACCAGTGAATCGGGAAATATTTTCCAAAGATTTTAGAAAAGCTAAAAATATTTTATACAAATAAAACCCTAAAGCGAATAAGGATTTTAAACACTCAAAGTCTTACTTGTAACAATATCAAAGCTTAAACAAAACACAAAGTAAAACTATGTTTTTTTTGAGTTTATCGATTAAAATTCCCAATTTCACCAAGTTTAGCTACAATTAACTATCACTTTAGCTGTCAAAAAACTTATTGTTAACTGGCTGTCATAGTTATAATAAATTATAGCTGAACTTGTTGAAATTAGCCGTAAATAAATTAAAAATTGTTTTAAATAAAAAAATAAATTTAGGAAACACACATTTCTTCAAATTCTATAAAATTTGAAATAAAATTATTTGTTCAAACTTAGTTAGGGTATGTATTCTATCATTGTATTTTTCGATATAAGCCATTCTTTTATGACCTTCAGCATTTTTACTGTTTTCCTGTCTGCATATTTTCAAAAAAACCAAAATATTAAAATATTTTCAAAATACATTGGAACATAAACCTTTGGCCAAATGCTTCGTTTGTGATGTTTGAAATGACATAGAATGTTAATCTTTCCTTTGTTTATATACTTTTTAAGTGTACATACATATTTCTTTTTACATATTATTAATGTTGTTTATTGCATCAAAAGTTCAAAATATTAAATAGTTTAAATAAATCACCCTTATCGTGGTTGGCAAATTTAAAATACGCCTGCTACTGTTTGGTAATAGATTAAAGGACATAAGTTCACGTTCCCTTTAATCTATTACTAAACATTGACAGGCGTATTTTAAATTCGCCAATCACGATAATGGTGAATATTTATGTTTTCGGCAAAAAAATTTACTGTTTTTTCATTCAAAGAACAGCTTTTCCGAATGTAAAATCTGGCTACCCTAGATTGCACATAATGATTAATATTCACCATTATCGTGTTTGGCGTATTTTAAATACGCCTACAACTGTTTGGTAATACATTAAAGAAACGTGAACTTATTTCCTTTAATCTATTACCAAACAGTCGTATGCGTATTTCAAATACGCCAAACACGATTTTCTGAAAATAACAAAATTTTCTAATATAGAAGTTCTTTATTGGATTTTAAAAATACTGCACACTTTTTATGTAATTTGGTGATTCCCCGATAAAAATAATAATGTAGATAACAGACAAGCAAAAATGATGTAACCAACAAAAATAAAATTTTACAGGAGAAGTTTTTTTAAATATCTTTGCTTCAAGTTTAGGTTTTCGTTTGAAATTGCTTTTGCTCTTATTTCGTAACGGTACTTCCCAGAGATATGAGATTTTTAGAGATAATGCAAACGATCAAAAATTATCGATTTTCATCAAAAAACAAAAATCTAAAAAGTTGTCGGTTACATCGTTTTCGCTATTAGGACTCAATATGTGTCAATATAAAAAAAAAAATTCTTATAAAAAATTATAGCTTAGAGTTAAGTTTGAGACATAAAACAGGATAAAAAAACATATATAAAAAATCTAATGGACATTTTTTTTTTACTAAATATGTATAAGAAATGTAGGGCCATGCCTACTTTTTTTCTGGTTCAAAAACTTATTATTTTTGAGTATTAATTTTTCCCCAGGAAATAAAAAATATTTTTGAGTTATACAGCCATGTCACAGAGTACAATTCCGTTCGGAACCGAAGAAAACATATTTGTTTATTGCTAGGACTTAATAGTTATAACTTTTATTCGTTAAAAATTGCGAATAATTATTACGAATAAATTTATATTTTATTTATTAAGAGTAATTATTATTTCCAATTTTTATTTTTAAAAATTTATGATAACTATTATGGGTATCTAATAAAAGTATTTCTCAAACATAACTATTACTATTCGATAGATATATTACTAATTATTTTTAATCCTTATGAATAAGAAATAACATGACTGTTATAACTCATTTTAATGTTATAAAATAATTATTATCGTAAATAAAAACAATAAAAATCTTTAGTAATAGTTATCTGTAAGATAAATAAATATTTAGCCATCATAATAGTTATGGGCCAATGTAAAAAGATATTAATTGGATATAATAGTTATAATTAACAAATATTTATTTTCATTATACATAATAATTAAAAGAAATTTTTATAGAATATTTCTCAAAAGTGGTAAATTTTTTGGTACCTGAAAGGTGAACATAATTATTGTTTAGGGTTTTTGGTTTATTGATACAAAGTGTATGTTAATAATTTTTAGGCCGTTTATGAAAACAAAATTGGTTTCATTCCGAATATTTTTTCGTCATTTTCTAAAGCACCAAAATATGGAATGAATTCTGTTTCCGAACGGAAATGTACTCTGTGACATGGCTTTTAATTTTTGTTTAGAAAAGAAAAATTATTTTTTTGCTTACAAAAACAAAGTTATTTTCAGCGCTAAAATTAATATAAACCGATTTAAGGGCGTATTTATCCTCAGAGTCTGTGCAAAAACACTTATTTGTTAAGTTAAATTTTTTATATTTTATTATACCCACACCACCATAGTAGAGAAGGTATTATGCATTGTGTGTAACACCTTAAAATATTGGTCCAAGACCCAGATTAAAGTATACCGATAGACTTAGAATAACTTTCGGAGCCGATCTAACGTAGTCCGTCCGGCTGGCCGGCTGGCTGGAAAAATTGAAAGATTGAAAGAAAAACAAGTAAGAAAGTATAGTCGGTCAAGCCCGACTATATGATACCCTACACCACAGTATTTAAAAACACATCCTGCTTATGTGTCCATATAAATATAGATTTATCTATGCTTATAAACTTCATGAAAATCGGTTTGAAAGTTTGTGAGAGGCAGAAATTGCGCCCTACCTCCCCTTGTGGTCCTATTTTTGAAGAACTGTATAGCTAATGTGTCCATATAGATATGGATCTATCTATGTTTTAAATTTCATTAAAATCGGTTTGAGAGGCAGAAATTGCCCCCTGCCTCCCCTTGTGGTCCTATTTTTGAAGAACTGTATAGCAAATGTGTCCATATAGATATGGATCTATCTATGTTTTAAATTTCATTAAAATCGGTTTGAGAGGCAGAAATTACCCCTATCTCCCCTCGTGGTCATATTTTTAAATAAATGCATACATTTTGTGGCCATATAGATATGGTTGTATCTATGTTTCAAATTTCATTGAAACCGGTTTGATAGTTTCTGAGAGGAAGAAATTTCCCCCTATCTTCCCTCGTGGTCCTACGATTTGGCCCATTTTCAATAGGCTTGGTCCTTGTGTCAATAAGAACTTATGACCCTAATTTCATCAAATTAACCAGACAGCCAGCCAGCCAGCCAGCCTGCCAGTTGGACGAACTTCGTTAGTTCGACTCAGAAAGTGATTCTAAGACGATCGGTATACGTTAGGGTGGGTCTAGGATCAATATTTTAAGGCGTTACACACATCAGCACAAATGCATAATACCCTCTCCACTATTGTGGTGTGGGTATAAATAGGACTACTAGGGGCCAACTAATAGGGGCCAACTTCTGCCTCTCCAAAACTATCTTATAGATTTTAATGAAATTTAAAACATAGATAAACTCGAAAAATAGTTTTTCAATACTGTATTTTTTTACTTGTAAAATTTAAAAATGCCTCTTTTAATAGAATTAAAGAATAAATAAAAATTATAAAATAACGGTTATTTTCTTAACACATACACGCAAAGAAAAAACATAGTTGTGGTAAACATATTCTAAGAGCAACATATTATGATAAGATTCATGATTGTAGTCACCATATTAAGATTATTATTGAATCATATTAGGACCAGGGAAACCAGAAATATGCAATTGCATGTTTTTCCTTGTGTGAATAATGAAGGCAGAAACAATATATTTATCCGTTTTAGAGTTTTTTATGAATTTTGGCATCGATTTGTTAGTGCATATTTTTGCATATTTTACCATTTGCAGCATATTTTAGTTAAAAGAGCCTTTTTGCAGCATTTTTTAGGTTTATAGCGCATATTTTGCCTTTTTAATGCATATTTTGATACATATTCAATTTTTTTAGATGCCTACAATAGCTTTCGCAGCAAATAACATTTTTTTTTTCGAAAATCTGATACTTTAATTTCGACATCTACATTTAATTGTTACTCTTAAATTGTAAGACAAAGCAGGTTGTAGACCAATCTTTTAGTATTCCGATTGACTCAGAATCCCTTTTTAAAGTGATCTAACGATGTCCATCCATCCGCCTGGCTAGTTGTCTGTCCATGTTAGCCTTGTGCGCAGAGTACAAATTTCAATTTTGTAGATAATTTGATCAAATATGGACGAAGTCTATGCAAATGGTGAGAATCGCTCTATAATTTCACATCCAAATTAGACTTTTTGTGTCCGCAAGCTATCTAATGAGCATGGTATTTAAATTAAATTCGTGCCAAAAATATTTTACTTCAAATTAAATTATTTTCGAATCGGTTCACATTTGCTCAAAGCTCCCGTCTTTAACATTTGTTAACAATTTAGCGACCGTGCCTAAAATCCCTTTAAGACAAAACCCCATATGGATGTTAATATCTAGATAATATTCGGCCAAACATCTCTTATATGAATTTTACCCTTGTTTAGATTTTATTAAATTGTTGAATATTGTGTCTTCAAGTGAGCAATTTTAATTTTTAGGGCATATTATTAGCATTTTTCAGGACATATTTTCCAGTTTTTACTGCATATTCAATGCGCATAAAACGTGTTTTTTAGAGCATATTTCTGGTTTCCCTGATTATGACTAAATATACTTGAAATCAGGGACCCGAAATAACTGTTAATATTTTTTAAATAGCCAATAGGTTATGGAAAAAATAACTGAAGAAAAATTGGTCTCCTAATAATAATTATAAATTACCCAGAAAATTATAGGCCTGCCATTAACATTATAAAAGATTATTATTTTTTTTTGGTCTTTGATAACCGTTATGAAAGATTATTAATTTTTTTGGTCTTTGGTAACCATTATGAAAGATTTTTATTCTTATGGGTCTTCTATAACCATTATAAAAAAAATTTTATTTTTTCTGTCTTCTATAACCACGCTACAGTTCGCAAACTCCAAATAATATTTTCATAAAACTAGTGTGAAATTCGATATGGAAGACCGAAAAAAATAAAAATCTTTTGTAATGGTTACGGAAGACCAAAAAAAATTCAAATCTTTTATAATGGTTATAGAAAACCAAAAAAAATAAAAGTCTTTTGTAATGGTTACGGAAGACAAAAAAAAAATTAAAATCTGTTGGAAGTTATGGTTATGGAAGCCCAAAAAAACAAAAACAAACTATAACGGTTATTAAAGGTTTTTTGTAATAATTATTCAGAGAGCAAGTTTTAAAAATTCGTGATAAATTATTATTTCAGGATTTTTTCAAATATTGGTTATAACTGTTATGTCCCTGCTTGAAATATTACAACATAATATTTTTCCCTTAATCATATTATTATTCTGTTAATCATACTAAGTTAAGATGTAATCAAATTATTGTCATGCTCATCATAATAAGTTAAGAATTAATCATATTATTGTCATATTAATCATAATAAAGTCAGAAGTAATCTTATTATCATCATGTTAGTCATAATACATTTAGAAGCAATCACATTATCATAAAGCTCCTTTCATAACTGTCATAAAAATACAAAATAAATTAAAATTTTTTTGCATAAATTTTTTATTTTGTGGCCTTTTACAGTTTTTCTTAATGTAAATCAAATAGCGGAGTTCAATATAGGGCTTGCAAAAGAGCAAATGAAAAATATGTGGTTTTCATGGGCAACCGCGTGTGTCCATTTTTTCGATCTTAAGATGTTGATGCCATATTGCCTTATTTTAAACGCTCTTTACATGTTGCATAAAATTTTTGAAAAAAGATGGATCAATTCCGATTTTTTAACGTAATGACAAAGTTTAAAAAGTGAATGCACAGCCCATTTGATCTCGAATGGTTTTTCGGCTTTCCTGAAACATTTGTTTTAAGACATACGCGGTTGCGCATGAAAACCACTGAAATATCGTAACACTTTTATAAAATATAACGAAATCTCTGTGTGTTTTGTTATTTGATTTTACATTTGCATTATTACATCACTATTACCGAATGAACTCCGCTAATATTTTAATTTTTTAATTTCTTTAAACTTATTTTTTTATTGCAATTTTTCTTAAAATAGTTTAACCGCTCACATATAAAACAAACGACACAACTGATTCAAAATTATTTTACAAATGGCGCTAGCATAATATGATTAGTGTAAAAATAGTTTGATTGCATCTTAAACATAATATGATTAATGTGTAGAAAGTTATCATCTTATGGCTATTAAATATCATGATATGGTTGTGAGTAATATAATATGTTTTGAAAGTTATCATAATTTAGTTGTTAGAAAAATAATTATTTTTCGGTCAACAATACTCAAATTCATAATTGCGATAAACATTGATATGTTTACAGTAACTATAATATTGTTGATATTTAATAAAAATAACAATTATTTGTGTACGACAACAATATATTGTTACATTAAACATAGTGTTCTTGCCGTAACAATGCCCAACCATATTGTTTCTCTGGGCGTAAAGCTCAAACATAATATTTATTTCCAAGCAAAAAATAAACCTCAAACATAATTTTTATTTCATAAGCAATAAAGGAAACTTGGAAAATAACACTACGTGACAAAATTTCAACAAAGTCGTGACCAAATGAATTCAGTCACAGCATCTTTTTTAAAAACACAAATAACGGTTATTTCGGAATATCTCAAAAACTGTTCTACTTTTGACAATTCTGACTTCATATTCGGATTCAGCGGAAAATTTTACATAAAGATTAGGCGTCAAATTTATTTGGTCAGAAAAAAATAAAAAGGTAGTTGATGTAACAAGGCTTATCTTGGTGCATTCCTTATGCAAGTACCACTTCTCTTTTAGTTTGAATTTGAAAAATAATCGTTATTTTGCAGCCTCTGGTTTTAAGTAATCAATTATACCGATTTTTCATATTGATTGCAGTAATTAAACTTGTCGGAAATATTTAAATCAAACAAGTCTTAGCAAATTTGGCTATAAAAAATAGTCAATGATTTTTTAATTGTATCCTAATTGAATGTCGCATAATTTTGAAATCTACAAGTCGTACATTTAAAAACGAAAATACTACATATTTGGTTTAAAAATTTCTTTAAACACGATTAGTCTAATTTTGTATAAATGCAATTAAAAATGTTTGTTTAAATGCTTGAATGAATACAGACAACCATCCGTTAAATTGATTACAACAAACGTGTTCAAAAAATATTTAATTCTATTTTATTGCTGGCTTAATCGACGCTACAAATTTTATTTAAAAGCTTTAACAGCACGAAATGACCTTGAATTTGTGGGCTGGTAATGTTTATTGCCGGTCAGAAAAAATAAAATCAAAGATTAAATATTTCATGTACAATATAACATGTTGAACAAAAAAAAAAAAAAGAGAAAAAATTTCATTAGTTCATTAAATTTATTAAAAATATGTTTTAGTAAAATAGATGCTCATCAATGATGTTTTTTGTTTAACCCCCAGGTGGATTAAGTTTTTATTTTTTTATTCCTATTTTAGTTTTAGGATTTCCGAATGTGTTTGCCAATAAAATTATAAAAAAAATAATGACTTAATGACCACCGACTCGACTGACTGTTTGTAAACGAATAACAAGTCAGTTAGTTTTCAAATTTTATTGGTTGTTGTTTGTTTTATTATGATGGTTTATGAAAACATCATCAACTTGGTCATTATTATCATCATTATTATCTATCTATCTCATCGTCATGTGTGTACTAGTTGTGTGTTTGTATTTTGACAGGTACACGGAAAAACAACTTAAGTGTCATTTAGTCGCTGTTGCTGTTGGTTTTCATTCCAAAATTATTTTTTTTACGATTGTATGTTGTTTTAGCTGTTGTAGTGTTAATGAAAATGTATTATTACAACAAGTAGTCATTAATGTAATCGCCATGGTTATATGGCGTTTAAACAGAATTAAAGCGTTAGGCGATGGAATGATGCGAATCAAATAGATTTTGTGTTAAAGCTACTGAAATCAACTGATTAACAAATTTATCAAAACAAATTACTTTTAAATGTTATTTTTGTCAAGTTAATAGGGCCTAAAATTCTTCAATGTAAATAAAAATCAATTTTTAATTACAATATTTTGTTCCCGACGTTTCGTCGATTGTTTGTCGACTTTATCAAGGGATTGTCTATTTAAAAATTATAAAACAAAAAATAAGTACAATAATGTAACACATAAACAATAAAGACTTACAATATGAAATTTAATCACATTAAAAAGTTTTATATGTTATCAGGAGCATACAAATATAAAACATAATTTTAATATTTAAATACATACTGCCGTATTCATAAAAAAAATAAAATAGATTTGAAATGTATTTTAAGAAAAATTTGTATGAAAATTTTGCCTTAAAACACATTTCCAACTTGTTTTATTTTTTATGAATACGGCAGATATTATTTTAAATTTTAAATATATCACAGCTCAAGTAATGGCAACAATATAACTCGCATTTATGTTGTTCGTGTCTTCTTCAAATTCATTGTTCTCTTAATTTGTTGTTGTATTCTAAGGCTTTCAATTGTATACCTCTTCCATTCTTTATTTTCTACCCTGCGGATAACGAGACTAGTCCATACATGCATGTAAAGAGTAGTCTATAAAGGAGTAGGAGTACTCCAAAACTACTCCAAATATATGGGTAAAAGGTGGTCCATTTAACATTACGATGTCCCAGAAGGGGACCATATAACCCATCGAAGTAGTCCCTTAACTACTCCATGGAGTACTAAAAGTGGGTTAGTTTTAAAAGTACTCCATGTTACTACAGTATGGAATACACTTAAGGGGTACATGGTTTAAGCATTTTTCATTTTTTACTTATCGCCTTTTATGGTGTGTATTGTAGTCTATTATTGCTATTATTAAATATATTTACTTGGTATTTTTAATTTTTTACCTTTTTTCCCAAATTTCACCAATTTTCACTTTTTAATAAACAATTAATAATGGACACCATCAGGGCTACCAATGTGTAAAACTGTAAACTATAAAAAAGTATACATCATGCAGTTGTTGGCAGAACTGCATGTTAATTTTTTATAACATGGTCCATACTACAGTACATTGGTCCATTTAGGCCACAATGGACCACGTAGTCCAATATTATCTGTAGGGTATATCTAGAATTTTAACATCATCGAACTTAATTGTGTGACCAGTATGTAGGTTGTGTTGTGCTGGTGCTGTTGTCTCTTTTCTCCGCATTATGTCCATCTTGTGTTCTCCCATTCTTGTCTCCAGTGTACGTTTTGTTGTTCCTATACAAATTAGCTCGCATTGCTGTGTGCCATTTCCTTCACATTGTAATTCGTATACAATATTTCTTTGTTTTTGTTTATTAATTGGCGCCTTAACTCTAGAAAAAATTGTACTTTATGTCAAATTGGGTTTGTATGCAAAACAGATGCTTTTTGTTTTTATTGACGACCGTATGTTATTGTTATCGGTTAACCCAGGTATGTATTTTACACTGTAAAATTTGTTCTCTTCTTTTCCTATGTTTGCACATTTGTTGTGGTTATTTTTGTCCTTATCCAATTGTTTAATCGTATTGTCTATCAATGTGGATGTGAGTTTGGTGGGGAAGCGAAATTGTGTATCACTTATGCTGTGTTTATAGTTTGATTTTTGGGTTGTGTAGCGTGGTAATTCATTAACCTTCCTGAAGATGTTTCTTTAGTGTACATAGGTACCAATCAAACAGAATCATATTATTTTTGCGTATTTTTTTTGAGTCTTAGTACGCAATTTCTCCGTTTATCTCAATCTCAGTAGTAAATTGTATCTTAGGGTGTTGTTTGTTATAAGTTGACAGAATTGTATCCCTGTACTCTATGCGAGTTATCGCTAAAATTTTGTATACATATTTGGCGATATATTTAATGTAAATATTCTTTTTTTCTAGTTCTGTAATTGCATCGTCAAGTAGGCTGTCAAGTATGATATCCGCTATAGCGGCTGATAGTGGGTTCCCCATTGGCATACCAAAGATTTGGGTACAAATATTTTCACCAAACATAAAATAATTATTATCATTTAGACAAAATTTGAGTATTCTTAAAAATTGTGAGCTGGACATCTTTGTATGATTTTTAATAATATTCCATGATGATTGTGTTTATTGCCGTCTGAATTGGGATGTTCGTGAATAGTGACATCATGAAGATGTTTCTTTAGTGTATCAATCAAACAGAATCATATATTAAAATTAAACAGGAGTCTTTATAATGACTTCGTTATGCTTACCGAAACTATTCGCGATTATATTCTAACTTGACAATAATAACGTCCGGTGCTTGTTAATTAGGGAGTTTAAAGCCTGCATATGTAAGTATGTCTAATTTGCAAAAACGTACTTGACCTCTTACCTTAAACCCTGTCGAAAATCGCCTTAATTATGGGTTGCGTGTTGTTAGACCGCCTATTTTTCCAAAGCTACTAGTTTTAATTGAAGTTTGTCATCTAGACGTACGTATGTATATTTTTAATTTTGTTGTTATTAGCTGGTCTAACATGTTCAAACGAATTTTAAAGCTTCACTGATTTTTAGTTTATTATTTTTTTAATTTTCTTCCATTTAGTATAATTAAATTGCTTTAAACTCACGCGTGCCACAGGCTTAAAACATACATTTTCGGTTGTTTCCTCTTACAAAAAAAAAAACGATTCACAAAAGATGAACAAATTTACGTTTTGTTAAAACTGCTGTTGTACACAAATTTTGTTTAAACATCATGTTTGTTGTCTATGTATCTTCTGTAAAAAATGTTCATGTTTTTATTTTTGTATTAGTTAATTTTTTTTTTTTGAACTACCGATCTTCATAAATTGTTTTTCTTATTTTAATATACATACGTATTTCAATACAAAGGGGCCGTTGTAAGGTCATTGACCAAACAAACTTCTATTAACTCTTCTACATTTTCCCATTAATCTGTAGCTTCGTTAAACGCAACCAACAAACAAATTACCCTTTGAAAGTGTTTCTTAACTTACATAACTTATAGCTGGAGCTTTTAACTGGATGATAGATGGCCATAAATGGCAGTATATAAATATACTTTTTATTTGTGAATGGTTTTTCATTTAATATATTTTGTGTCTTTAAGAATAACTAAAAATTTGCTTAAACATAAACAAAACGTTTTTGGCGTAACCTTTGGAAAAAAAAAAATAATATAAAATGTTGCAACATTTTGGCTAATTAATGGGCCAATATTTAAAAGCATTTACATATAAAATTGTGTATGCAGATGTTCTTGGGTAATTTGTTGCCAAATCTTTTGTTGTTTTCTTTGTTTAATTATGTGAATGATTTAAAGGCTTATTTGGAATGCTTTTCCAAGGAAACTCTTTTAGTGTAGACAAACTTAAGTTGATATATTGTAAAATATATCGTAAATTAAATGCAAAACCACATAATTAACAAAATAAAAAATACAGTTTTTTTGAAATTTTGCTAATAAATAATTTTTTTAAAGGTTATTTTATTGTGGAATTTCGGTTTTTTGTTAGTTTATTCATAAATTTTTTATATTTTTAGTTAGGCTTGAGTTCATCAAATTTAATTAATTTTTACTGAAGGTAGGAATTTTTACAACATGAAATTTTATTAAAATTTATTGATAATTTTCTTGGCTGTGCGGGGGCTTTAACCCGGGTTGAATTTACATGTTTCAAGAATCACAATATTCTTTCATTAGAATTCTTTGAGTTCTAACCTCTTCACCACTGCGGTGCCAGCCATCCAACAGTCAAACATCAATCTTTAACCAGTGGTTCGAAATTTGCTGTAATTATCATTTTTCAAACTAAATTGTTTTTGATTAACGCGAATATATTTTGTAGAACCTCCTTCATTTACAAAATAACGGTATTTCTCAAATACAAGAGCTAACCTAAAAAAACGGTTAGCAACACTGGATTAAGGGTATCCGAATTTTGCTACCCCGCCAGGTGACCCGCTTTTCAGACAAAAAGTGTAAAATTTTAGCATAGTATTATTGCTCCTATTACGGTTTACAACTCAACTCTAGTTCTTCTTCTAAACTTCTTTATTAATATTTAGTAAATTAATTAATTTGTATTTTTTTATTTCTTTTTAGGTAAGTCAATATTTGGAAAACTGCAAAAAAAAAAAAAAAAAAATTTATATACTCGTAAAAGGTAATTAAAATATTTGTAAGAATTTATCGTCTCAGGATTTTTACTAGATTTATATTAAGATTTATTAGGGATTTGACTTTACAAGTTCTAAATACCCTTTATACACTTCGGAGGAACGTATGGAAGATGTCGAAAATGTGAAACAAGCATTCACACAACTAAAACATCTAACATCTACAATCAATCAATAATGCCACCATTTCTAAAAATTTTTTTTTCACGAAAGTGCCAAAATTTTATAAAAAAACATCAAGATGTATTTCAAACAAAAACAAGTAAGAGTGCTATATTCGGCTGTGCCGAATCTTTGATACCCTCCACCGACAGTTCGAATGTTTTAGGACTAATATCTGTATGATGTCTACTTATTAGTATAATCTTTATAAAAAAACAGACATGAGCATTAAAATTGGCTGCGGTTTAAACCTATATTAAATTATTGATCGACAATTAGTAAGTTTTATGCTTCTTTTTATTTTTAGCCTTTTTAAAACTAGCTTGAGTAAAATATCATATCATTTCTGGCCATATGAAGCTAAGCTGGAAGAAAGTTTACCGCAATATCTATATCTGCTATGGTTTTAGGCGTGTTTAATTATTTTACCAGAGTGGGCTTTATATGGGGCCTAGGGTAAACTATGGACCGATCTTCACGAAATTCGACAGTGTAATTTCTAGTCCTATAAAACTGTGACGTGATAATTTCTATTATGATAGCATTGTTAATTACGGTTTAAGACGTACTATACTGTTTTTCGGGAGAAGGGCATATATGGGTCCTAGGATATATTTTTTTTTTTTTTTGTTTATTAATTTATTAATACATTTTCATTACAATATTTGTTTTGCCCCAGCGTCATATGACATTGTTGAGGCGAGTTGGCACAAATAAATTCAAAATAATAAATTAATTAACAATATGAGATCAATAAAAAATTGCATTTAGTATAGGTTAAATAGAAAAAAAGAAAAGGAAAAAAAATGAAAAAAAAAAACATTTACATTAAAAGCATTTCTAAACTATTTAACAAGTATGTTTTCAAATTCAATTTAAAAGTCGAAATTCTATCAATGTTTTTTAAATCTTCCGGCAAATTGTTAAATTCCAAACCACCAATATATTCTATCTTCTGCTTAGTAGTTTCTAGTCTGCATCTTGACACCCTTAGATTTGAATTGTTTCTTGTGTCGAAAACTGTTTGATTTCTTCCAAATAATATCGTATTATGACCAATATTATGTAGTGCTTTAAACACGAAAACTAGCAGTTGCATTTTATACAATCCATTTATTGGCAAAACATTTTTAGACACATCTTTATATAATAAAATCGTAGAATGCATAAGCGGTAAATTTAAAACCGTTTTGAGTGCTTTGTTTTGTACTCTTTGTAAAGCTTTAAGTTCATTAGTTTTTCTGCTACCATATACCAACACTAAATAATTTAATTGACTATGGATTAATGCTTGATAAAGTATAAGTTTGGTTTGTTCATTAAACTTGTTCTTGAATTTATACAGCAACCCAATAACTGGAGATATTTTTGATTTAAGCTTTTCCATATGTATGCTCCACGATAGATTGTTTTGCAAATGTACCCCCAAATATCTAACAGATTCGCTTTCAAAAACTTCCTCACCTTCCACAAATATACTAAAGTTGCCAGCATTACTATGCATGTAAGGTTTGAACCTTACAATTTTTGTTTTTTTAGTATTAACTACTAACTTGTTAATTCTCGAATATTCAAAAATAAGCGATGCATCTCTTTCCATATACGCTTTCACTACTGCTTCATGTTTGTAGGGATAAAACAAGGATACATCATCTGCATACAAATATACTTTTCCACATAGACCAAGATTCATAATATCATTTACATATATCGAAAACAACAGCGGACCCAAAACACTACCTTGAGGCACACCATGCTCCACATCACACATATCACATCACATCATATATTATGGACGGATCTTCACGACATTTTCCAGCGAGATTTCCAGTCGAATAAAACGAATTTTTGCAAAATCTTATATCATTCTGTGCATTCTTTCTCATTTTATGTTAGTTTTTGTAACAAAATTATAAATTTTTTTAGTTGGTGGTTCTATTTTGATTCATAGCTCTGATCCTACTGAACCGATTTTGCTGGATTTCAATCCCAAACTGCTAAGGTTAACTACAAGCAATTTGAGATCAAGTTTGTTTATTTCTTTTGAGTTTTTGAAAGTGAGCGTGTTTTGAACAGACAGACAGACAGACGGACGTAAAAAGTAATTGATAATAATAACCATGAAAATTACCGCGCAATTGCAATTTGTTCGGCAATTTCCAAAGTTATGGAGGGAATGATAAACCCCCATCTTGTAAACTTAGTACGGCTTCCGTGGAGGTCGCTCTACTCGAGACTTACTGACCCTGTTATCGGAAAAGTGGTGCCGTTCCATTCGCCTTTTTGGGGAAAGCAATGTAATAGCTTTAGATTTTTTTTTAAGGCGTTCGACAGAGTCTGGCATGGTTTACTCTTGTCAAAACTTGTTGCATTTGGACACCAAAGAGATAATTTCTCTCGATTTATATTGAGCTTTCTCAGAGATCGCGCTTAACGAGTTGTTATAGATGGGGTTTCGTCAAACTAGTTTACATTCATTCAGGGCTGCCACAAGGCTCCGTTCATTCTCTTTCTCCTTCTCCTTCTCTATTTCTTATTTTTCTAAAAGGCTTCCTAAGTCAAACTTCCAACCCTATCTATTCTTTTGCAGATGACAGCAACATTTGCCATTCGTTTTCATATTCATGATTACAGACCAAGCGTATTCGAGGTTGGTGCTACGAGGCGAAACATATATAAAACAATAGGTCGAGACCGTGATATACAGGCCTGTTCTGCAAATCACTTTTACTCAAATCACGTGATTTCAAACCACATGTGCCAACTAAAATCACACTTGTGATATTTTAGTGTCCCGTTCTGTGTGTTTTGGTTTGATCTACAATTGCCGAAAGCACACCGAGAAACACAAAAACGGTATGACTTTCAGAACACCACAAAATCACACGCGTGATTTCAAAAGCACGTGATTTTCAGAACAGGCCCGATAACCCGCAAAATCGATTTTAATGCCCGCAAGACCCAATGTTGCATGCTGACGCATAAGCGCACGACTGATCAAGAATCTTTATATATGGGTAGTATAATTATTGAGGAATCAGAATCTCTTGATGTTCTGGGCACGAAAAGACCCAGGAAAAACTTTTTGATTTTTAGTAATAGGTGGTAGTTATTTCATACGTTACCTTGTAAGTAGCTGTCATTACAATTGTCATTATTCCGAAAACTTCAGTACGTATTTATTAATAATGACCTCAGCAACTACCTATTACTTGTATTATTTTCACTATTGAATATTTGCTTAAGCTGTTATGATACTTGCTATTTTTTGTATTTTTTCTATATTGGAGAACAGTGCAAATATATTTGCATAGGAAAACTGACTAAGTGTAAAGAGTATGATTATATCATAAAAAATCTTGAAAAGTCAAACAAATATACATGTGTTATCGATATATAATCTAAGACTGTCAAAAAAAATATAAAATTTTTTAACTTAAAATTGACATTTCCAGATTAATTGTTAGCACTGTTGCCAATTTTTTTTGTTTTTGATCGAAAGAAACGGTTTTAACTTTTTTTTTGCGATTTTTAGCTTTAATGACGGTTTTTTTGTGGGGAAAAAACGTTGGCAGTATTGTTTGTTTTGTTTACATTTTATCAAATTGTATTCCTTGTTATTTCTCGCATTTGTTGTTTCATTCAGTCAATCCTAAAAAAATCTAATACAAAAAATAGCAAGTATCATAACACCTTTAGTAATAATCAGCTCAATAACTACCTTTTAGTTGTGTTGTTTTCAGTACAGTATATTAACTTACTGGTTAGTACTTAAAATTCCACTTACTCGCAGTTAAATAATAACTAGATATTTTTTGACTTCTAGTAAGTGTATTATTAGTACTGAATTCTGTGGACACCTCGAACAAAAATAAGTAGTTATTCAGCCGAAAAATAAGTAGTGTTTACTTTTCTCCAACATTACTTGCTAACTTACAAGTTAAGTAAAGTTTCTGCTGGGGATAAACCTATATCAAAAGAAGCATTCAAGTGCCTCGATTTTTTTAAACGATATAAGAGATACTTTACTTTATCTGATTTTCTTATTATTAATATCACCTTTATCCGACCACAAATGGAATACAACTCCTATGTGTGAGCCGGTGCTTCAAAATATATTTTGCAGTTTTTGAACGTGTGCAGAAGAGGGCGAAGGTTTTCATTGGTGATAGTAGGGAATCCAACTCTATTGACTCCTTTAAACACTGACGCAATGTGGTTAATATTAAAAACTGATTTCAATTAAATAAATTGTGATATAATTTAAAAAATTAATTAAATTTGCACTAGTAAACAAATTAATAGTATCGATTAAATATTTTGTGTTATTACCAACATTTAATTTACTTGATTCAATTTTTAGTTAAAACTGATTTTATTTTTGATGAATGGTTTAAAAAAAAAACAAAAAAATTGGCAAGAATTTTTTTCTGTGTTCTGATGAAATTAGGGAGCTGGCTCTCGAAATTCTTAGGTTTTTCGAAATCCACGTTTTTCTCAAACAATAAAAATATAAAACAGGTTTATAAAATGTTTATTAAACAAATTTTCATAAAAAAATACATTTCATAGAATTCCCTCTTAAGTTTCGAGTTGGGCTATTGAATGTTAAAGTTTTTGTTTATATACATATTAGAAGAAATGACAGGACAAATAAAGTTGAGATTTTTCATTATACATATATTTCTTAAGTTTGATTTTTTTGGAAAGAAGGTTTAAATTTTAAATCTTTGTTTTTTGTTCAAAACTGCTCTAGAAATCTTAAGCGATCAAACTGAAAATCGATATCAAGGACCTTTAAAGTAAATTTATTCTTAAACTGCACTACTATGCAGTGATGTTAACTTTTTTATTTTCATTACGGAACGTCCATGTAAAAATTACCGTTTTTAAGAAGAAATAACCAAATCTGAATGACAAATTCACACAATTTAGTAAATATAAAAATAATATTGTGATAAAAAATCCATTGAAAGTAACATTTCTCATTATGAAAAAATATTTCTTCATTAATTTAAGAGATCATAAAAATGTTAATTTCATTTTCAATTTCCTTAAACATTTCACTTTTTACGCAATATTTAACTATCACTATAAAGTTAGTTAAAAAAAAATAAAGAAAAAAACGTATTGAAACTATTAACAGTTTTGTAAATAATTTCTTAATTGCGGTTAATTTTTACTCAAGCAATTAACACTATTTAACAAATTGATTTCCTTATTAAAACTGACACACTCATATGTAATTTTATATTGAGGATGTCAGCTCCAAAACACTTTAAAAAACTGGCCTTTTCTTTGATTCAGTATATATCAAGGTTGGCAACCGATATCGTTATTAACCCTCTAATGCCACATTTTTTTTTTGGCTTCTAAAAATCATATTAAAATATTTTAAGGGCAGAAAACACGAGTACTCGTGCATTACTCGTTTCCTGTTACAGATTAAAGTCTATATACTTTAACATTCTCCTTAAGGTAGTGTCGTGCATTTTCGTAGTAATTTTGGCTGAGCTGCAAAACATCATTAATAATACTTTGCAGTCAAGTTCAAACATTTTTAATTTTGGCATGAGCGAACTAAGTTAACGACAATAATGGCAAAGAATCGACATAAGGTATATTTTCTGTGTCACTCTGTTGAAGCTGATCAATATAAGACACATCTATGGTAACAATTCTGAAATTAAAACCATTGAAGAATTTGGCCAAGCGATTTAACTCTTTTTTGCCAGTAGGACAGAGAAAATCCGGATGGTCCATGTCATCTTCGTCGACATTAATTTGACTTTTTTCAACTATGGCGTTCCAATAGATCAACAATTTTTCACAACCTAAAGTTTAAGTAGTTATTTAATTTACAAGATTTGGGTTAATTCCCAGTTTTTATACTTGATAAAAACACTGAAATTTATTGTTGATGGGATAAGCTATTACTATGCGCATTTCACTGGATGCTTAGGCCAGATCGTTCGGAAACTTCATCCAAAGATTTTAGAAAAACTAAAGATATTAAACAAATAAAACTATTAAGCGAATAAGAATTATAAGCAACAGTTTTACTTGTTACAATATCGAAGCTTAAACAAAAACAACAACAAAAAACAGTGATTTTATCTTTTCTTACATTCCTCACTACAATTGGTTGGAATTCTTCCAACTTTAATTGTAGTTATTTAATGAAATATTGTAAAAATTCAACATTTTATAATCTTCTAAAGGCGGTCGGTTTATAGAGAGTTAATACCAATACCGTTTACAAATTGAATACCGATATTGATAGCGATACCCAAGTAATATAAAATATATTACCGTTACCGAAATTCATTTATATTGCCAACAAACATATTTTTTATTTGTTTCTACTCTGGAATATTTTTAAGGATGGTCCAACCATAACGCACGATGTTAATTGTGAGTCACACTTTAATATCAAGTTTTTTTCCCAACTTAATTTCACATATATTTGCTTCAGTGTTTGGCAAATTCAACCGTGGAGAGGTACACTATTTAGAAGCGCGGTAAAATGGTTGAAGCATTTCGTGCTTTTCGTTATTTCTTTGGTGAGCATAATCGACCAAATTTGTCCACAATCGGGTGAATTGAGCGAACATTTCAGCAAACCGGGACTGTAGGAAATGTGAAAACCAAAAACAATAACTGTTTGGTGCAATTTATGGGCTGGCGGCGTAATTGAGCCGTACTTCTTCCAAAATGAAGTCGTCCAAGCAGTTACCGTAAATGGTGGTTGTTATCGCAAAATGATAACGGAGTTCTTTCGGTCAGAAATTGAGGATATGGACCTAGACGATATGTGGTTCCAACAGGATGCTGCCACTTGCTGCAGAGCCAACGCAACATTGGCTCTTTTGCGCGAGAAATTCAAAGGCTGTGTTATCTAACGTCGTATGCCAACGAAGCCATGGCGAGCATTTGGCGGATATTTTTTTTCATACATAATTGTCATAGATCCTTCTATAACCATAAACAAAATTTCAAGATAATTCTTTGAAAACTTTTTGTTTTATTTGCAATTAACATCCTTGGTTGGACCACCCCTTATTAAAAAAATATCAGTTTGGGAAAAACAATAAAACTTTATCCATATTTTAGAGAAAAATCCAGTGTCTAACTAGCAGCATGTAAAAAATTTTATTAAAGTCGTTAAGAACCCTTTTATATGCCTATCTTTGTAATAAACCTTTTCGATTTATATCCAAAACAAAAACAAATTTGAGTTTGTTATTGTCTGAATTAAAATTCCCAAACGAAATTTTGTTTTAATTTTTTTCACATTCTTGTTGGGGCTGGTTAATTAAATGGCAAAAGCGATATATCTATACCGTTATAAAAGTTTCTGTAATGGTATACCGATATAATTAAAATACCGATGCAACAAAAAAAACCCATACAGCTCAGCACCGATGCCATTAATAGTTTAGGTTGCCAACTTTGGCAATACCTATTTATTGTATATTCCTGTATGTTTATACTTATTATTCATTTCTGTTAATTTATATTGTTTTAAATGCATGTTGTGTCACACATATTCCCAGCTGCTAAAGAGAAAACTTAAGTGGATCCGAAAAAAGTTTTGACAAAAACAAAGCAACAAAAAAGAAGAAAATTACACAATATCTGGAAATGAAGATGAAATTTATTATAAATCTTATAAATATTTATACATACGACTGCTACAAACATCACATGGTTTAATGCAGCCAGCCATTCATTCAGTGCTACACAATTCATATTCATAGCGGGTAATCTTTGAATAAAAATATACAAGATGATACATTGTAGTCACTGTTGCCAGACATTTTTTCTAATAAATCTGAAAAATTGGACTTAAAACTCTGGAAAATCTGGAAAAAAATTTCTAAAATCTGCAAAAAAATCTGGGAACTTAAATACTTTATTTTGGGGTTGATTTTGTTTTTATTTTCGGATTCGTACAACAAACTAAAACTTAAGCCGATATCTAAAATTGTTTTGGTACATTAAAATTAAAAGTTAATATATACAAAAGAGAAAAAATATATATTACATACATATATGAATGTATGTATATATTTATATAATTAAATGTTTTTTCAAAAACATTGTGCATACATATTATCATATCATCGTATTTAAAATAATTTTATACATTTATTATTGTAAATTTCAGAACTATTAAAATAATTTGATTTATTTAATTTAAGGAAGTCTTTTGTGTACAAAATTCCTTCAAGCGATATTTTATCTGAACGATTTTGCTTTGTTTTATTTATGTACATTAACTTGATATTGGTTCCACATTAGGTCTGTCTGGGTACTTTTCCAGTAGCAAATACTCAGTAAATTTTTTTGGGAGAGTGACACCAATATTACTCTATCGGCTGAAAAAATCTCAAAAAGTACGCAGACAGTATCCAGTGAAATCTTGCAAGAAAACAGCTGATCGGAGTGTAAACAATTGAAATAACAAAGCAAAAGAATTTTAGCATATGTGTACGCAAAATTGAATTCTCGAGGTAAATTAAAAAATTATTTAAGCTGTTATGATACTTGCTATTTTTTGTATTTTTTCTATATTGGAGTACAGTGCAAATATATTTGCATAGGAAAACTGACTAAGTGTAAAGAGTATGATTATATCATAAAAAATCTTGAAATTTCAAACAAATATACATGTGTTATCGATAAATAATCTAAGACTGTCAAAAAAAATATAAAATTTTTTAACTTAAAATTGACATTTCCAGATTAATTGTTAGCACTGTTGCCAATTTTTTTAGTTTTTGACAGAAAGAAACGGGTTTTAACTTTTTTTTGGCGATTCTTAGCTTTTATGACGGTTTTTTTGTGGGGAAAAACGTGGGCAGTATTGTTTGTTTTGTTAACATTTTATCAAATTGTATTTCTTGTTCTTTCTCGCATTTGTTGTTTCATTCAGTCAATCCTAAAAAAATCCAATACAAAAAATAGCAAGTATCATAACACCTTTATTAAAGTAAAGCTTAAAAAGTGTTGTAAATTAAAAAACTTGTTTATTACACTGTTATTGATTTGGTAAGTTCAATTTCTTCTTAGTTTTTAGTTTTATTTGTCGGGTTTTTTATAAAACTTCTTTTGCTTACATTGCCCAACATAGTGCCGGCTTACAATGGAAAAAAATAATGAAATGCCCAATACAGTGCCCTTTAACAGCTTGACAACGGAGAAAAATAATTTGGATGTGAAGTTCTCGCCAGGAACACAATTCTAAATACTCGCCTCTTCAATTGCAAAGTTTGCCCCACAAAGTTCTGCTGGTTCCATCGGTTCTGTCATCTCCACTCCACTTACGCCACGGTCGCACTGTATATTTGAACGTTTCTAGCATGAAGTAAAATGTTTTGTTTATTATTATTTATTATAAACGTTAAAAATGAACACAATTCTAACTACTTACCTATGCCATTATTAAATTAAAATTTTTATTTTCATTTCACAAAAACTTTTTCATTCAAACAGCTGTTCAAACTATTTGCAAAATCTTGCAAACAAAAATTTCTCCAGTAACATTTTGCAAGTTCTCCAACTTCCAACTGTCAAAAAATTCTCTTTTTGGCTCTCTCGCTGCAAGAGATTTGGAGTACGCAGACAACATTTTGCAAGATTTTGCAACATTTTGCGCAAAATATGTGTACGCAGACAGACCTATTAGCTGATGAATGTGGCAAAACAAATTTTTTTTTTAACCAAAAGGTACGATTTTGGGAAAACTTTTCTTGAGTCAAAATTTTTAATTTGACATTTATTTTTCCAAAAGTATAATAAATTGATATTTTTATTTATCAAGTATTGGAAATCAAGAGTCAATTGTTTGCATATCTTCTTTGCATATTAAATTTGGAAACTGTTTATAAAATTTCAAATATTGATTTAACTAAAATATTTGGATTTATTCCTTTTGAAAATTTTAATTGATCTCCAAAATCCAATCTTTTAAAAAGTTAGTCACAAAGTTCAATATAAAAGTCCAATTTTTACAATTTATAAAAATCTGCAATTTGATAACAAAAATTTGCAAATCTCACTCCGTCATTTTTGCAACGAAAAATCAGCAAAATGCAGAGAAATCTGCACTTCTGGCAACAGTGATTGTAGTATCTTTGTATTGCTTAGATAGATGTACAACTGTATGTATGTATGCATAATATTTAGCTAACTACCTCTTTGCTATAGATACTAAACCTAATGAATGTTAAAATGCAATAAAATGTCATTCATTCGTTCATTCATAATGTGTATTTTAGTATTCCCCACTTCAAGATAAGTTACATTCATCTATTTTATATTGCTGCTGCTGAATACAATGAATGAATGAATGACATATGACAATCGCAATGTTATTGCATTTAGTCGCTGTTGACTGAATTGAATTTTTAAAACAAAAAAAAAAAAAATTAAGTCGCTGCATCTTCACTAAATCTTAACTTCTTTTGTTTATCTTTAAAAAAAGGAAATAACCTTAAATAATTTTTTCAAAATATTTTTTTGGTTGATTTGGCTTTCCAAGTCATTTCCCAGCGAGCAAGAAATGACTTTATCATTTGATATCAAGCAAAGTTCCTTAACCTTTTTCAATGGCTTGATTTTAATATTTGAATTTAAATAGATAATGATTTGAATATAAGCGTTTTACAAAAAAACAGCTTTATTAATTTCCAAATTTAAATAAACTTGGCAGCACTAAAGCAAAAAATAAATTTAAACACTTAAGGCCCAACCATAATATGCATAGCCTTGCTTAACCTACTGTCAAAAATTAACAAAAAGTCTCTCAAATATATTTAAAAAAACAAAAACAAAATCAAAAAAAATTTGATTTCGTACGGAATGTGCGATCAGTTTCGCACATTGCTGAAGCAAATGACAGTTTCATAAAACTTAACAAAAATTTTCTTTAAGTTCAATATGGTTTGCCTCATATGATTAACATGTATTCGCACATTTGCTTAAGCCAACTTAAGCACATTATGGTTGCGACTTTAAAGTGGCGTTGTGTAGTGGTTAAAGTGCTTGCCTACAAATTTAACCAACCGCCAGGTTCGACCCCTGGCAGAGGACGAAAAATGTTCATCATGGCTTTCGAGTTTTAAAAAATTAAGTGGCTTCAAGCCCTCTCCGAACAATACATCCAAGAAGCCTCTGACCACCCCTTACCATGAAAAATAGTATAATATTATGGCTAAGGTCTGCAGTCTTCGCCCCCCTAGGAAAAAAGGTAGGAATCCAAGATTAGCAAGGTTCCTCACCATTACACCAAATGTACGGAGGGCTTTGTTTCTAGGCAACAATAGATGGCATCACCATTATTCTAAGACCCGTTACTGCATTTCAATCATCTGCTTAGTTGGAACAACAACCGATAAAGGAAATGGAAACATGACAAAATGTCAGTAGACTGACCGATACTCCTAGAATTAGGACAGTATAATCCTACCTGCTATATCAGACCCATCATCTACTTAGCCGGAACTACAATTAATTAACGCAACTGATAGAAAGCAAAAATAAATACCGAATGGATCGATACTTCATAAACAAAGATAGTGAAGTCTTACACTGAAAGACGCAAAAAAGCAAATGCAACAAATCGTGTAAGATGTTGATGCTTTGTGGAAGCCATATGCTCCTAAAGGGGGTTATGGAGAAAAAAATAATAACTAAAAATGCCCTTTCATGTTTCAGCATTAGCGGATGGTAATAAAAATCTAGCTTACACTTTTTTTTTAGTAAATAATGAATTTAAATAAAAGAATTTAAAGAATATATATTACAATTCACATTTGAAAAACTTTTGAGAATAACGTTTAAAGGCAAGTTTTATTCTCAACTTGAATTTCTTAATTTGAAAATAATTTCCACCTATTTTGTTTGTGATTTCTATGTTTTTTCAAGTTATTTTCAAAAGTTTGTAATTTTAGAAAGAGTTGGATTTTAAATCATCTTCAATTTGAAACCAAGCCTCCGTGTTCGTTGGGTTGCTGTTCAAGAAATGTTTCTTCTTGTTAGATTATTTTTGTCTGTGTGAGAGAATTAATTACAGCGTCTGAGGAAATTGTCATTATTATATTACATATTTAAGTTTTTATTTTACTTTTAACTAAATATTGTATAATATTTTTTTTGCGAATAAATTTTTTTAGTTAGTTTTTTTAAATGGGTTTTTAAGCTGCATAAAATTAAGATCTTTAAGAAATATCAACTGAAAATCAGCTGAAAATAATATAAAACATAGATTACTATTACTTTTTGTATTTTTTTTATTTTTAGTAGAGCATTGAACTGCATAAATTAAATATACACAGTTAAAATTTTGACTTAAATTTATTCAGTCTAGTTTATTGTTTTGTCAAAAAAAAAAAAAGAAAAAAAATAGAAGGAAAACTAAAAAAAAACTAGGGGAAGTTAAATAATAATCAGACACAATAGTTTCTCTTTAATATTTGTACATTTTTGTTTGATATTTTAAAGGTTTATTGACTGATGCCGAATGTTTTCAAATAATATAAATTATATAGGAAATGTTTTTTAATGTATAAAAACATTTATGTTAATATCTTCTAATAAATTAAAGTTTGAAAAGCATTCACTAAACAAAGATTAATCGGCGACAATGTTTTTAGCTGAATTAAAGTTAAGATTATTTTAAAAGTTTTGTTGAAAATTAAAAAATGACTTACCTTCCGAACATAACTGCTGTATTCATTAAACATAATATACGACCGCTGCCCTGGCCATGCCATTAAAATCGTTCACAGGAATTAAAATTCCAAAGCTGGCAGGGAAATTACCTTTTGACCGAGCGTCGAAAAGTTTAGGCTGATCGATTTCACCGCAGCGAGAAACATAATCAAATCGATCATGTTGTAATCGATGGTCGGCATGTGCCAGCGTGTCGGACGTACGAACATTCCAAACAGCAAACATTGATTCAAACCTTGTTGCAATGTAAAGGTACGCCGCGAAGCAAAAAGAAACTTGAAGTCAAAAAGCTGCATTCACAACGGACTGCTCAAGCCTATTACACCCAGCTACTCCTCGCCCCCCATCCCCACCCTCTCCTGATGATATTAACGCTTAATGGCAGCACGAGCAGACTCCTTGACAAAAGAGGCCGAGGAAGAAATTGGTGACCAGAAAGGAACAAATGTAACGATTAGGAGTATAGAGCCGTCACATAGACTAACAATGTAGCATTCAGGGCAATACCAGCACCTTTGGCAACGCGAGGTGTGTTAGAACGATACCGGGCGCTGAGAAGACAGTGTAATCGTCTATTCCATGGCAAAAAGAGGGATTTGGAAATGCCAGGGTGTGAGGAAATATAACTTTAAGGTAACAGGAATGATGCCAGAAAGTGCTAACAACCCGTAAACAACAGATAAAGATGCATTAACTGGCATAACTGGGAATCTGTACCAAGTGTACTGAATAGTTGGTATAAACACTTTTCTAATTTATTGGAAATTGTATATTCAACTGAAGAAAGGAGCGCCAAACCAATCATTGATCATGCTATTGAATGTACACCCCCACCCGGCAAGAGGACCAAACAGCAGTATCCCGCTTTATTTATAAGGAAGAACGAATGTCCGATGATTGGAATCTCAGCGTATTATGTCTGATCCACAAAAAGGGAGACAAAAGGGGTTACGCCAATTTCCGCGGAATAAGTATTATATCCTTGGCGTAAAAGACACTTTTAAGTATTCTGTGTGAAAGGTTGAAGCTCAAGCTGGCCGAACTAATACAACCAGTATGTAACCAGTGTGGCTTCAGGACGAGCAAGTCAACAATCCACCAAATCTATATCCTGCGACTAATCCTAAAAAAGACTCACGAGAAGCAAATCGACACACACCACCCTTTCGTCGATCAAAAGGCATTCGACACTCTGATATGAGAAATTATTTAAAACCATGTCTGCGCATGGTTTACCTGCAAAAGTTATACATCTATTTTTGAATTTCGCTGTGTGATACGAAATCCTCTGCTAAAAAGAAAGCATCCTCTCCGAGCTAATAACTACTACAAGAGCTCTTAGATAGGGTGACAGCTTATCGTGTTATTTCTTCAACATGCTGATGGAGAAAATTTTGGAAAACGCAAAGGCTACAAAAATAGGTACAATTAACACCAACGACCACATTCTCCTTGCGTATGCAGGCGACATAGACATTGTCGGGAAAACTGATCGAAATGAAACTGTTGCGTTTTCAGAAAAGCGAGATTGTTCCGGCAGGCAATTGCCTTCGTCGAGGTAGCAGACGAATTTAGATACCTCGGATCCGCCATAAATAAATAAAAGGAACGATGAACGCATTGAAATAAAAAAAATAGCAATCACTTCGTGCTCGACCGACAACTAAAAAGCAGATGCCTCTCTTAACAGACGAAATTACACTTAAAAACACACTTACACTACCTGTGCTTCTATATGGCACCGATACATGGGTACTTGCGAAAGCGGATGAAGCAGTGTTGGGTGTATGCGAAAAAAGATCCTTAGTAAAATTTATAGACCCTTTTGCGTGAACGGAGAGTACAGACGTCGAACCAACTATGAGCTGTACGAGCTTTATCCCGACATTAATGTAGTTGAGCGCATCAAAATTCAGCGATTGCGTTACATTCCGGTCGATTGAAATCGAATGCTACAGCTAGAAAGGCGTTGACGTTAGACGACAACTACCACGGAAAGCGCAGACAGGGAAGATCGAGACTCCGGTGGAGGGACCAAGTTTATTTAAGAAATCTGTATCAAATTTTCATACAAAGTTTTAAACAAAACTTTTCCCTATTTTATTGCAAAAATTTAATTAAATCCTGCTTAACAAATTTCCACAAATGTAACCGCACATCATCGTAAATATAAATTTTTCTTTAGAAATCTATTTAAATATGCAATTTTAATTGCTATAGAGACTGGCAACAATTAATTTTTCTAACAATTTCACAAGCAATTTTGAAAATTTTATAACAAGTGTTTGGAAAAATTTAAAAGACATTTGCGACTTGACATAAAACACGATATATTTTATTTTTTTTTTGCAAAAATATTTTTTTTGTTGCTTAAATGACAATAAAATATATCACATTTAAAAAAAAAACAAAAAATGTGTCTCATATGATTTATATCATGAAAAGTAAACAAAAAAAAAAAAGAAAAGATACATGAGAAACATTATAAGTTTTCACTTTTGCAACAAGTACTTTAATAAGTTTTGTCTCTGTTAGTCGAGATGTATTATTGTAATATTGCTGTTATGATCTTACATTTGCAACATGTGTCAAGGTCCCAGTTACACCAGTCATTCAATCATCCATCATCATTCCGCTCATTCATCTCACAAAGACTCAATTCATAGTAATAACTACAAGGTACACAATGATTCATTAAATATTACCGGCAAAATATCAAGAAAGACGAAAAAAAAAAAATCGTAACATACATAAATATTTCTCTCATCATTTTCCTTTTTGACAAATTATTAAGCACTTTTTTTTTGTTATGCACTACAGTTGGCACACAAAAAAATGTTAATTATTCCCGGTTACTGATAGTGACACTGGGAAGATCTTTATTTTTTATTGCGTTTTTGTTGTGCTGCATTTTTTCCAATAGTATTTTTTTTAATGAAACGCCTACAGTTTATTAAATCGTTAAAAGAAAGAAAATAAACACCCCTCGATTTATTTGAAGTTTGTTAAGTTTATTTTTTTAAAGACAAGTGGATATTAAAACTTGAAATGTATTTGACAGGTGTTATGAAAACTTTGGAGTACCCTACACAAAAGAAGTTATAGAAGTTGTGAAATACAGATTTCCACACGCAGAAAAAATATGGTTGGAGGCAGCGTTTAAAAAACTACAGTCAAAGTAGAAAAACTTCCATTTCTTCATTTGTCAGTGCCCAAAAAAAACTGCTGTTTTTACTTCTGGTTCATTAAATGAAAACAGACGCTGACAAACCAACTCAGAAAGCGTATAGTTGTACACAAATTTTCGTTTTTTGCTCGACAGTTTTTGGTTATGACTGCAGTTTTTTAAACCCAGGTTGCAGGTAACCATATTCTAAGAGTAATATACTATGGTTTGATTTAAACATTGTTGATATATGGAGGCTACTAATTATTTTATGGTTAAAGATGACCGTAATATGTGCCCATGTCAAAATGTCATATATTGAAACAAACAGCAGTTTTTCTTACTTAACTGTGCCAGTAATTTTTTTTTGGCGAGTACTAGCTGTCAAGTAAGGAAATTGCCCGCCAATTTACAGAAAAAGTGTGTCTGTAACGTTTTTGTGAGAAAAGTTCCCGTTTTGAACAGCCAAATAAACTCACGGATAAAAATGGGGCGAGAAAAAATTTTAACACAAAAACAGTTTAAAATGCAAAATACAAAGAATAATAATAATAATAATATTTTGTTCTTGGCACATCTTTTTTATTGTTTAATTAGTTTGTTTTTAATATTTTTATAAAATATACGATTGTTTTCAAAGCTCGTTTGCAAACAACAAACATTAGAGTCGCACTTTATATTGTCTGATATAGCCGTCCGTTGTATTTTCGCCGCCGTCGTGGACAATTTTTCAATTTAAGTAAATCTTGGTCGCCGTCAACGATATGTACGACTAGCGTTCTCAACGTCCGCAATGTCACATCGGCTTCGAGTGCAATGTTATGACATTTATAACTAAGCGACGTAATTTCTTTTGATAGTTTTGACATGAGTGACAGACACACTTTCTCTCGCTTTTCGAGAAACAATGGAATATTTTGTTTCACATCTTATCGAAGCGAGAAGTTCTCACTAAAGTTACGGAACATGGGTAATAGTTAACATTATCAATGTTTTAGTCAAAACAACAATTTTGTTCTCCATTACCCCTTTTGGGAGCATATGGCTTCCACAAAGCATCTAAATCTTACACGGATTAATGCAGTTGTTTTTCGCGCCTTTCAAGTCTGAGTTCATACGGCTCATGTCTTATTGACAAGATTCTTCGTTTTTCTTCTTTGAACATGAATTGGCGTTCAAATGATTCATGTCATGTTGACGACATGTTTTTCATTTTGTATAGTCGTGCGTATTCATGTGTGCTTTTTTGATATTGAAAACAATAACAAAATTAAACAACGAATGAAAACAGCATAACGTAAAGACAGTACATGCATCTCTGTACTCGTTTCTTTTCCCCTCGTCCCTCTCGCCTATAAAGTAGCAATCATGTCAATAAGACATGAGCCGTATGAACATAGACTATGTAAGATTTCGCTGTCTTTGTTTTTGGAATATCGATCCATTTCGTATTTATTTTTCCTTCTTTCAGTTTCGTTAATCAGTTGTTGTTCCAGCTAAGTAGACAATTGGTCTTCTGTAGCGGGTCCTAGGATTGCATATAAACAACGCCCTTCGTATATTTTGGTGCAGTGGTGGGAAACCATAATGTGGTTAAAATTATTCATAATTTGGTCGAAAGCAGCTTTATTATGATCAGAATTAACAATAATATGGTCCCAGTATTAACCATATTATGGTTATTTATTTGATTTTTTTTTTGCTTATTGGAGTCAAGTAATTAGTTTATTTCTGTGTTTTTCTTTCAGTTACGTTATGTTAAGTTATATTTTTATAGCTGGTAGTGAAATCAATTGCATCTAAATCATTTTCCAGTCCGCGACGGCCTTCATCAGCATTTTCTTTCTGTTTTCCTGTTCTACTTCGTTAATTTTGTGTTTTAAAATCAAGAATTAAAAGAAAAAGAATGTGAGAATCTTAAGAAAACCAAGCAAGTGATTAAAAAGCATTCAACTATCAAAAAGAAATAAAACAACCAAAATTTTTATTATTTTTAAAGTTGAACAGACAATTCTTAAAAATATTATAATTTGGTCTAATTTTTTAATAAATATGGTTGTAGATAAATTTTATGAAAACATTTTATTGTTAAATTCAACTTAAATTCAACTTAAAGATTCAGGCAGTAAACTTTTTATTGTTAAAAACACACACAATTTTAATAATTGTGACAAAAAATATGTTAAAAAAAACAACAATAAAGTGTTTATGGTCATTTGTTTTTTTTACCAAACTTCAACCATGTGTTTTTTCTGCAGGAAATTCGGGTTACTGGCTTCACGAATTAACTTTTCAGGTGGCGTTGAAAACACAGCTGAGATATTCTTTTTTTCTTACTTAGAGAGAGAAATGTCAAAAGTTGCTTCTGTTTTTGACACCAAGCGATATAAAGCTGACCTACTTTGTATCTGCTTTCGATCTATGTCTGATCTGCTTTGTATCTGCTTTTGATCTGCTTAATATCTGCTTTCGATCTCTTTTATATATTAGAAATGTATACATACTCCCATCTAGGCATGATCCCAAATTTGTATGGAAAAAGTGGGGCCGGATCCCCCTAAACATACTACTCACACGTCGCGGAGTGTCTTTAAATTAATTATGACAGTATTTTAGGCACAACGAATATTTTGCCCTAACACACTCAGTCATCGTCCAGACTCGCAAGTTCAGTTACAGTAATTCCTGAGCTTATTGGTGAGAGCGATGTGAAGATTGGGGAGGGGTACTCCGTTTTAAGTTCTTTTCAATTCTGTTTTGTTTTGTAATTCTCTCACTTTTTTACTTGAAGTGAGCTGTAGCTGTATTTGTATTTATAAATGCAACGATCTTATAAATCCTGCTATAATGAAGCACCGTAGAATTTTTCTTTTTATAATAAAATCTTGTTCAGTCCTTTATTTTAGCTACTTTTTAGTATTTTCTTGGGCAAAATGTAGCCATTTTTGAAAGCAAAGAGTTGGCAACACTTGTTGGTGCTCCCAAAAATCCAATAAGAATAGAAGTATGTAGATCAAAATCAAAGCAACAATATATCTGTGCAACCTGAATCATACAACGAAAACATATAAGAATCAGAACAAATGTATGGGAATACACAGAAAAAATTATTGCCGAATTATTTTCAAACAAACGCTTGTTTGAAAATTTTTTTAATTTCTACAAATTTTTTTACTGATTCAATTAAAATTTTTGTTTGATTTTTATTTAACAAACAAAAATGTTGACAACCATTCAAAAATACAATACACGCGTTATTGGTTTCAAGTTTTCATAATATTGTATGAAATATTAAACGCTTTTTAATGTTGTCGTCTTTTTGCATTTTTTTATTTGATCGTAAGCAACACTTCCTAATGTGAAATATAAGAACTACAACAAAAAACACATACAGTCGATTTATGGACACTTTAAAAAAGTACAACAGTAAGAAAGATGAAGAGGTTTGAAGTAAAAAAAAAAAAATAAATACAAAAATAGCAGGTAAAAAAACGTTTCACTCTTTTTAAACAACAGAAACAACAACAACATTATAAGAAACAAAATAAATTTTTGGTTGGTTTCAAAGTTGGTTAAAAAAAAACCAAAATCCCGTATTCAATTTTTTCAAACTGTTTGCTTAATACATCAAATACAAAAATTTAATGATGACGAAAAACATATCGAGTCGGTCTGTCGCCGTTTTTGGGTTACATTTCTTCTTCATTAGCAAAGGAAAGCATACAGAACAGTGAGTGATGACGAAAAACATTGTGTGGATAAAAAAAAACTTCGTTCAAAAATTATTCCAACAAAAAAATGTGCCTCAAAGCCAGCCGGCCGCTCTGCTCTCTCTGCCATCATCTTCTAATACAGTGCCTGCTTGTGTGCGCATCATCAAAACCTTTTTTTTTATTTTGAAATTTAGTATATGATTTTCAGTAAACTTTTTGTTTGATTCAGTTAAATTATTTGTTTGAAAAAATCAGTGTTTTTTTTTCAATAAACAAAATGCAAATAAATTGTTTGAATATGCGAATTTGTTTATAGGACCGATTTCAGACAAAAAATTGTTTGATTCTACAAATTTTTTGTTTGAATTGGAAAAATAATTTTTTCTGTGTAGGGCTCAATCTCGATCATTAATCTGTAAGTCATTATAGGCGTTGTAGGGTATTGTTTGATCGAGCTCAACTGATTTAACTACCACTTTCTTTTGAACAACACTTTTTATTATTTGTTAAAAATTTCATTTAAAAGTAAATAAATAGTACAACTAAATAAAATAAAAAAAAACAATGCATGCACTTCAAGGCATAAATGCACGTATCACATATGGATTTTATGTCGCTTTTTGTACCACGAATAATACACGTTGCATGCCACTAAACAAACAAGCAAAACAAAAAAAGAGGCGGTACTGAAATGAAATTAAATCAAACAATCTTTTCATTTTATTTTTTTTGCAATATTTTTTGTAAAACATATTTTTAATGTTATTGTTAGTTAAAAAAAAAAACAAAAAAAAAAAAAAATCTAACAAACAAACTAACAGCAAAAACACGACACCTGAAAAGTGAAATGAGAAATGTTTAACAGAAAACACCTTAACAAAACAGCAGCAACAAAAAAGAAGAAAAAAAAAAAAATTAAATAAAAAAATTGTTTGAAAAAGATATTTAAAACTTTAAATTGGTTGCAATGGCTACAAAATAAAATGAAATGTAATAAAATACATTCATATTTCAGTCGTTTATTTGTATCTTTTCCCTGAAGCAATTGTGCCTTCATGTGTATTAAAGTAGCATTTAAACGTTTTTAATGTGATGATTATCATTATGATAAATATACAAATTTATAAAAAAAGCAAAAAGCAAAAAAAAAAAAAAAAAAATAATACTAGACAATATCGTTGATGGAAGTGACACCTTAAAAGTCTATTAAAACAAAATTAGTTGATTTTTAAGACACATTTAAAAAGTTGTGCTTTAAGTTTGAGATATTAGACAGTTAAAGCTTTCGTTATATTACCTGAACCGCGTCAAACTGTATTAAATGCCTGGAAATCAAATAATAAAATTAATAAATCTCAGAAGTTGGCTTAACCTTGAAAGACTTTAACTGCGAGTTACAAATATTTATAGTCGACTATCAGGCCTTCGGTAGGTACAGTTTGCGATTTTTAAGTGATTTAACAAAAGCTTTAAAAGTATAATTTTTTTAAACCTTAAAGCTTTTAAGTTTTAAGTGAGACTTGCTCCATTAAAAGTGTCAAGTTAAAAAGTTATCATTAATATTGACTAACTTAATTTCAATCTGAATTTCTTCTGTCCTACCCATTTGTTAAAACATTTTGCAAAAAACATTCGTTTTTCTTTAAGTGTTTCGTGTGAAGTTTTAATTTCTGAAAATTTTCTCACGACTCTTTTTTTCTTCGTGTTATTAAAATATTAATTTTTTTTATTACATTTATCTAATTAATAACCTGAATAATAGTAAATGTTAATCTTACTTTTATATGTATGTAGTCCAAACAACATGACATATTGCATACAAAAATCGTGCTAAAATTATGACATTTTTGGTGAATGTCGAATATGTTTATTTTGCAAAAAACAAAAAAAAAAAAAAACAGTAAAATTTGCATTTTATTTTAAAATTTATTAGTTTAATAAAACAATATTTAAAATGTTGACAAATTTTAAGTTGAAAAAAAAGAAAAAAAAATTGCAAAATTGAAAAACACACAAAAGAATAACAAAATTTAACTTGACCTAATCTAGGGGTGCGGTCAAATTTCTGTCTGAATATTGATAATGATATTCAAATTTAATCGCCAAAAAAAGAACACAAAAATAATAAAACACCAATTTTCGCAACAAAAAAAAAAAAAAAAAAAAAAAAAATAACAAAGTACATAATAAATAAAAAAAACCTGTCTTAAGAAAAAAATTAATAAAAAAAAAAAAACGAATAACGTGCATGATTTGCATGTTTGAATAACTACACCATTATTTCAATATATTCTTTCAATTGCTCTATATGTACATATAAGATAAATATTGTTAGGTTTTTTTATTAGTAATTATTATACCCTTCACCACAGGTGGTGAAAAGGGTAGATATAAGTTTGTCATTCCGTTTTTAATATCTATAATATTGATGTTAGACCCTATAAAGTATATATGAGGAGCGAAGTTGATTTAACGATGTCCGTCTGTCCGTCTGTCCGTTGAAATTGATTTTCCGAAGACCCCATACATGATGCTGGCTCCCTGGTTATTATACATTTATGTCACATATGGTCCAGAATTGTTTGCTATTGAAATTCAGCAAGATCGGTCCACAAATAGCTGAGATATGAGTAAAAAACCACGACTGCCTCAAATTTTTTCCTTTAAAGGTCCAATTAGACGTGGCATTACCATACCAACACTGTATTACCAAAACGAAATAAACAAACCATACAAACCAATTCTATTTTGGTTTCTACGGTCATACAGTGGCTATGGTAATACAGTGTTGGTAATGTGTTTTTTATGCCCTTCACTACAAGTGGTGGATATTATTTGTGATGTATTTATTTTACGCATACACATACACATTAATGCATGTATATGATATGCCGCTCAAATAAAGAAACAAACTCATAGACTCAATATATTTTAATTTAACGCTTCTTCAGTAAAAGCATTCGTAGCCGAGTTGTTAAGTTCTCTCCTGAGACTGATAATATTGCCAGTTCGAATCCCAAAAAGAATTTTCTTTAATTTTTTTTATTTAATTTTTTTTTGTTCTTAAAAAACGATTTTAAGATTATAAAACGAATTTCAAACATCAACTTTGGCAAAAGAGGAATCGGGTTTAGGTAATACATAAATTTTTTGTTTTTTTTATATTCTTCGGCATGACGAAATGAAAAGTTAGCGTGGCTCAATCAATATTTATTTATACCTATCTAAAGAACGTTATTTATGTTTAAAACTTTTTGTTCTTATCTCATCAAGGTGAAAGGTATATAAGATTCGGCAAAGCCGAAAATAGCACTCTTACTTGTTTATTCTAAAAATGTAAAATTTAAAGAAAACTAGTACACAGAAAAAATTATTTTTCCAATTCAAACAAAAAATTTGTAGAATCAAACCATTTTTTGTCTAAAATCGGTCCTACAAACAAATTCGCATATTCAAACAATTTATTTGCATTTTGTTTATTGAAAAAAAACGCCGATTTTTTCAAACAAATAATTTTACAGAATCAAACAAAAAGTTTACTGAAATTCATATAAATTTCAAACAAATAATTTTGCTGAATCAAACAAAAAAGTTTTGGCACAAGCAATGACGCGCACACAAGCAAGCACTGTTGGCGAAGATGAAGCAGAGCAGAGCGGCCGGCTGGCTTTGAGACACATTTTTTTTGTTGGAATAATTTTTTAACGAAGTCATATTTATACTCACAGTGTTTTTCTTCATCACTCACTGTTGCTTTATCCTTTCTTTTGCTAATGAAGAAGAAATGTAACCAAAAAACGGCAGCAGACCGACTCGATATGTTTTCCGCCATCATTCTATTTTTGTATTTGATGTATTTAAACAAACTATTTGAAAAAATTGAATACGGGATTTTGTTTTTTTTTACCAACTTTGAAACCAACCAAAAATTTATTTTGTTTCTTATAATGTGTTTTTTCTGTTGTTTAAAAAAAATTAAAGTTTTTTTTACCTGCTATTGTTTTTGTTGTTTTTTTACCACAAACCTCGTCACGCTATTTTATAATTTTTCTTATTGCTGTACTTTTTTAAAGCGTCCAAAAATAGACTGCATGTGTTTTTTTTGTTGTAGTTCTTATATTTCACATAAAGAAGTGTTGTTTACAATCAATAAAAAAATGCAAAAAGACGATAACATTAAAGAGCGTTAAATATTTCATACACAATTATGAAAACTTCAAACCAATAGCGCGCCTATTAAATTTTTGAAGAGTTGTCCACATTTTTGTTGGTTAAATAAAAATCAAACAAAAATATTGATTGAATCAGTAAAAGAATTTGTAGAAATCAAAAAAATTTGCAAACAAGCGTTTTTTTGAAAATAATTCGGCAATAATTTTTTCTGTGTACCTGCGTAAAAACTTAAAAAACAATAATAATTTCTGGATTTTTACGAAATAAGTTCGTCGTTTTTAATAAAATTTTCGTAAATAAAAAAACATTTTGCTTAAACCAAGCCAAGCACATGTATTTAGAATAAGTAATTTTTGGTTTGGACGAGAATCATGCAAAATTTTCTTGGTACAAGCCATTATAATTAAATAATTGTTTCTGTGTAGAGATAAACGGACCAAACCTATACGGAAGGCCAAGATTTAGAATGGAACGCAGCGCCATCACTGCGCCATGATGAGTACCTGCGCCAAACAAGCCAAAGGCGGCTTAAATTAACCGGCAAAAAAATTCAAAGTTACTTAAGAAAATGAAAAAATCTTTGGAAAAGGCTTCCTGATGATCTGGCTTAAGCAGGATTTTTTCCAGTACATATAGTATCCTAGTGTAGGAAACCTTTATTTAAATAAGGTCTCATCGTTTTTTAAATAAATCCGGCTGAAGTGGGTTAAATACCACTGCCAATGCTTTTGCCGCTACTTGAAATTTTCGGCGGTGGCCACGGTGATCCCCTTCAGTTTGGCTCAATTATAATTATAAGCCCGAAATATTTCCCAAATTTATATATTTTAAAGTGAATTATTTAACACCGCCCAAGTGATTTTATGTCCTGATTTTCAAATGTGATCAGAGTTTTTTTTAGTTGTAATGTATGGCGACTTCATTGCGACTGAACCATTATGCTGGAACATAACATAAACTATGTTGAAGTGTAAGCCGATGCGTTAGTCGCTTGTTAAAGTTTAGTCGGCGCTGATCATGGCAAATCAACCAAAGAGCATTCCAAATTCAAAAGACTGTTGCGTTATCAAATGTTTTGTATCTTGATTTACTAAGAGCCGACAATCAAAATTTGTAATCTGGGTCCTGTTTCTAAAAACTACAAATTCAAGTTTAAATAAACAGTGCCCATGTTCTGTAACTCTCGCGTCGAGAAACTTTTCGATTGAAATGTGTGAAATGAAACAAAAATGCAATATATTAAAACAAACAGCTGATTTTCTCAGTAAACTGCGTCTGTAACTTTTTTATCGAGTAATAGCTGTCACGTAAGGCCGAGGCCACGCAATGAGCGGCTAAGCGTCAAGCGGCTGAGCGATGAGCGTCAAAAAATGAAAACATATGAAATACTATTGAAGTGGCAACGAAATGAGCGGCATGCGAGCGAAATTTTTGAGCGGCTAAGCGGCGTCCCTCAGGAATAAAACTTGTTCTAATTTTTAGTTGTTTTCTGAGCGTCAAAAAATAAACATAGCAAAAGTTAATATGGAGCTTATGATTTCATCCGCACAAAGCCGACCGCATTATGGCAAGACAGATTATCAAATTTTAAAAATAAAAATATGACCGAGAAATTATTTTTTGTTTTGTCAATTTGGTGTTAACTTTTAGCAAGAGCAAATCAAAGCATTTCACAGACATACGGCAGTATTGTATTGGGTAGATTTGTATATAAGTGGTTTAATTCCCCTTGCTTGATAAATATGGACACATTAGCATGATGTGTTTATCAATACTGTGTTGTAGGGTGCCATATGGTCGGGCTTGACCGACTATAATTTCTTACTTGTCTATAATTTGTTTTTGTTTTACATGTAAGTTAAGCGAACGAAGTCTTCGCTCGAAATCGACGAACAGGCTGCAATTTTTTTTTTCTTAAAAAACGCATTACATTTTTATGAATACGATTTTCGCGTAATAACATTGAACAAGCCACTCTTTACAATGGCATTTTAACAACTAACCGCTTAGAAGTGACGCTCAGTAATAAGCCACTTGCCGCTCAAACTTGACGCTTTGACGCTCATCGTTTAGCCGCTTGACGCTTAGCCGCTCATTGCGTGGCCTCGGCCTAAGGAAATTACTCGCCAGTTCACAGAAAAAGTTCGTCTGTAACATTTTTGTGAGTAAAGTTTCCGCTTTTAACTGTCAAAAAACTCACGAATAAAAATGGGGCGAGAAAAAATTTTAATACAAAAAAACAATTAAAATGCTATTTACAAGAATAATAATTTTGTTCTTGGCAGATTTTTTATTGTTGAATTATTTTGCTTTTAAAATTTTTATAAAATGTTGTGAAGGTTTTCAAAGCTCGTTTGCAAGCAACAAACATTAAAGTTGCACTTTACATTATTTGGTATAGCTGACGGTTGTATTTTCGCCGCCGTCATTGAAAAATTTTCAATTTTAGTAAATTTTGGTCGCCGTCAACGATATGTGTTACTGGCGCTCTCAACGTCTGCGATATCACATCGGCTTCGAGTGCAATGTTATGACATTTATAACTAAGCGACGTAATCTCTTTTGTTAGTTTTCGACATGAGTTAAAGACATACTTTTTTCTCACATTTCGAGAAACGATGGAATATTTTGTTTCACATCTTTTCGATGCGAGAAGTTCTCACTAAAGTTACAGAACATGAGTACAGGAGCCTGGTTTTTAAAATTCTGTTTCTTTTAAAATGTCTGATTTTCGACCAGTGGTAACTTATTTTTTAAATTTAATGTAGGGCGCTTCTACTTCAATTCAATCTTAGGCCTCAACATTTTACAATATGAATTATGTTAAAAAGTGGATATGATTACTTTATCATAATATAATCATCATTATAAATCCACTTTCCTGTCTTGATACATTTATATGCATGCGAATATTTTTAATACAGATTTTTTTTTTTTCTGTTTTCTACTTGAAAAAAGGTACAGAAAATCACGAAATTAAGTGAATCATGGCATGTCAAAGAAAAAGAAAAAAAAAAAAAACAAATTCATACATGGAACAAACCGCTATAAAAACAACCTTCTTTTTAAAGCACTTTACAAAACAAGTGAGTGAGAGAATAAGTGACTGACAGATCTTACAAGTGAGTCAGTTAGTGAGTGTGTAAGTGATATCATCCAATTCAATTTATACTGCATGCAATTACAACTTGATCATGCGAAGGCAACTGCGGAGCAAAAAAAAAAACCTTGCAAAAATTATGTTTTATTCGTTTTTATTTTGGTGCAATTTTAATCTTCAAAGGCAAAAACGTAAAGTTTTTATGGAGAATTTCACTTTTTCTTCTACAATTTAACTGAAGTGTACCAATTAAAATTTTTGAGGCTGATGAAAAATAATTCTTTGTGTTCAGTGTAGAAGTAAATGTTTGTACATTGTAAAAGCAAATTTGAATTATGATGAAGTGGAAGGAAGATGTTTTTTTTGTTTAAACCTAAAATTTATTTCCAGCTGTTTTCTTGGGAAATTTATATTAAAATATACAGTTTTTCATAATTGTGGATTCCACAGACATTTGTTAAGGAAGTTATTATTAACCCTTAAGCGATCATTTAGTTTTATATTCATCTTCTTTTTCTTTCAAGAATTTTTAGTTTGTTTTTTTTATCAAATAGAGCTGCGTTTCTATCTTTATATATTCGATAATGTGCTTAAATTTATCATTTTTTCAATTTAAAGATGCTAAAAACTCTAAAACTACACTTAGATCGGTTATTAAATGGTCCGTTCTAAGCTTATTTTCTTTAAAATTTTCTTTCTTTGTCATCGATAAAGTTGCTGTTAGTACGAATTAATGTCATACAATTGTTAATGTTAGGAAAAGTCTGAGTTTCCGAAATTTCCCGCCGTAAAATTTTTGGAATTTACAAAAATATTCTTAGCAAATTTTTTTACTGAAAACTTTTTATAAAAGTTATAAATAAAACATGTTTGTCTTTACTAAAACAGCATAATAATATTTAACTAAAAAGCTTTTATAATCGTCAAAGACAGATATTTTATCCGGTTGTCCCCAGGGTTCCTGTCTTTCACCCTTACTATACAACATCTACACAGCTGACTTCCCCTCGCTTGATGGTTGCGTTACTTCTATTTTTGCAGACGATACGGCGATACTTAGCTCTGGTATACTTTCAACGGATGTTTGTTCCAGACTGCAAACAGCACTAACAGTAGTTCACAGCTATTTTACCAAATGGAAAATTCTTGTTAACCCGCAAAAGACCCAAGCAATATACTTCACCAGAAGGCGCAAACCCTGTTTCTTACCCTAAAATCCAATTACATTCAACAACAATTTAGTACCATGGATGAATAAAGTCAAGTACTTGGGCGTTATTTTAGATCCTATGCTTAAATTTAAAGAACCCATTCCATACATTATTAACAAAGTAAATATGTTAACCAGAATAATGTATCCACTTATAAACAGAAATTCCTATCTTAATATTCACAACAAACGTCTTATGCTAAAATCCATATTCCACGCTGTAATATTTTACGCTGCTCCAGTTTGGTCCACTTCAGCGCAGTGACATATAAAAAATTTACAGATTGCCCAAAACAAATTATTAAAAATGATGTACAATTTGCCTTGGTATTACTCAACGCTCAGACTTCACTCACTAGCCAACGTTGAACTGCCTGGCCCACAATGGCGACAAGAAAATTATTTCATAAAAAAAGCTTTCTGAAAAAGCTAGGAAAAGGAAAAAAAGTTTTCGCGAATAAAATTTTTCTTAGCCAAAAAAGTTTTTTATAAGAACAAAATTCAGCAAATAAGCTGTTTTGGAAAAAGAGAATTTTGCGCTAATAGCAAAGCTTTTATTCATTTAAACTTCTGTTGATAAAAAATAAAAAATTTGTAGAAATATTCAAAAAAGATGTTTTTTTTTTTTAGAAAATAGGTTTGTTCAAGGCCCATCTATCAGGTCTGCTTACTTGTAAAAAAACAAAAAACTTTTTCTTTTAAGCTGTCAAAAACTTACTACCACATATACAAAACGTGTATGTAAACAACTTTTGAAAGCTCAAAAGAATGAAAACAATGATCATCAGGCTTCTTGCGCAGACCTTTTCAATGGGCCTTAGGTTTGTTGCAGAAAAATAAAACTTTTCTTTTTGGGGAAAAGTAAGTTTTGTTGAAATATTATAAAATGAGGGGCTGAGGTCATATGCCCCGAATTTAAAATCCTGAATCTATAATTGGTTACTAAAGCTTCTCCGCATAGCTTTCAGCCGGTCGCACGGACTTTATCCTCTTTGGTATACAAACACCGGTTTTGCTAACTAAAGCTTTTCTGCTTAGCCGTCCTTTGACTGGGTGCAGGTATCTCTTCTTTTTGGTATAACAAACACCAACTTCGCTAAATAAAGCTTCTAAATTAACATCGGTATTTTTTAATTTAGGATTTCAATTTCGGGATTATAAAGTTCGTTATTTTAAGATTCAGAATTCTGAAATTCGGGATTTAAGAAATTCGGCACTGTGGCATTTCGGGATTTTGAAATTCTGGATTTTAATAATTTCGCAAAATGAGTCTTCTTTGAGAACTTAATTAAAAAAAAACTTTTTATTCCTCAATAGACATAATATTACACGAAACCTTTCAATTACACTACCCCCTTTCAGTCAATCTCCTAACATGTCCTTAAAAATCAAAAAATTTAATTAAAAACATCATTAAAGTTTACAAAAATCAAAGCTTTTTTGCGGCATTAATTTCTCCTGAAGCGGCAGGTAATCTCAAAAGATAAACGTAAACTTTTTGAGGTTAATTTTTAAATATTTAACCTAAATTTCTCAACTGAAAACACGTACCCAAAAACACGTTAATTTCCAATTTCCCACACACAACTTAATAAAAAAAACCATACTAAAAAAGCAAAATGTGGTTCCAAAGAATAAATAACCTTTTAAGACCTCGCTTAAAATTGAATTGAAAGAATAAATGAATGAATGCACTAAAACTGCAACAACAACAACAACACCCATTAAAGGAAAAACAACAAAATTAAGTGGACGAGGGCTTTGTGGGCAGGGTTGTCAGATGTGGCGATTTCTCGCCAAACGTGGCGATTTTCAAACTTGATTGGCGACCTAATATTCGATTTGGCGACATGGCGATTTTTTGGCGATATTTAAAAATAGTTGGCGATTTTGTTGGCTATTTTTGGTGAGCCATGCATTTGTTTTGAAACACGGTAAATTCAATACGAAAAATTATATTATTTTTATTCTAGTATTTTTATGTATGAAATTTTAGGCTTTTATAGTCAGTAAGTATTTGAAACTAAATTATGTTATTGCTGTAGTTGTTTCTTTGGTCAGAGTGATGCATTTATGAATGTTATTTTTGTCAAGCTAATAGGGCCTTAATTTCTTCAATGTAAATAAAATTAAATTTTTAATTTCAATATTTTGTTCCCGACGTTTCGTCGACTGTTTGCCGACTTTTTCAAGGGATTGTCTATTTAAAAATTATAAAACAATAAAATAAGTACAATAATGTAACACATAAACAATAAAGACTTACAATATGAAATTTAATCACATTAAAAAGTTTTTGATGTACTCAGGGTCACACAAATATAAAACATAATTTTTAATAATTTTTATGTTATGTTGAAATGTCTGACGGATATATTGAAATTATTTTTCATATTAAAAAAAAAAAAATAATAAAGCATGAATATACCTATTTCAAGTTTACGAACATTTCTCCATTATAAAATTTGGCAAATTATTATCACAGACAAAATTCGTTGTTATTTAAGATATTAATGAATCGTTACGTACTTCGTACTTTTGGATGTTTATGAAACACAATGGCCAGAATGACCGTTTGTAATTGGATGATATTCGATCTTATTTTAATCAGTTTTGGCCAAAAGTCTAAAGCTATTAGGACACGTCAGGTACGTACCATTTTAAAGTACTTGCTTTGGCTGTTCATTATATAATGCAAAATCCAACTAGTAATGACTGTGTTGAAAATGTATTTTAAATAACGAACTTCACTAAAACTCTCCTTCTAACGAGTTATAAATTACTATATGAATGTTAATACTACATGATGTACTTCTCTTGTACCTTCGTTGAAAAAATTTAATTCACTTACAATGTATTTCAAAAAAGAAGACAAAAGGGAGTTTTGGCGCTGAAGTGTATAGCGTTTTAGATATATAATAGAACTCCACTACATACATACATATATCCAATATTTGTTTAATACTAACCACAAAAATTCTTTCTTTGCTGCTTTTAGTAGACTACTATTAACTATTTAATAGTGCAATGTTCCTTTTTTGTCTTCACTAATCATTTTTACTTGGTTCTAAATAAAAACTAAACAGAATATATATTATGGCGACTTTTTAAAAATTTGGCGGATTTTAGTGACTTGGAACAAATTTATTTTTTAAGACCTATAAAAAATATTTTTAATAATTTAAATCATCTATATTTTATTGTCAAAAAATTAAAAATAAAGGCTTTGGCGATTTTGGCGATTTTTGACATTGAATTTGGCGAAAAAGGTCAAAATCGATCTGACAACCCTGTTTGTGGGTTTAAAACCTAAATTAACAATAAGCAACAGAAAAACTTATAAACAAAAAGACCAAGAAAAGAACTAAAAGAAAAAAAAAGAAAAACAACTTAAAGGCCAATGGCATAAAATCAAAAAATGACTGACGGGTTGAAACTGTCTGTGCACTTAAAGAAAACCTTTTCAACATGACACGCACTCTTATGTTTTTTTTTTTTCATTAATGTCAACTGAGAAATAAATAAAACAAATACTGTGAAAATGTTAAACATCCCACGTGCAAAAATGCCATAATAGTTAATTGCAACAGTCAGCAAAATGCAAGCGCAACATAGCTCAGCGCAGTCAATTGCTAATTAGGGTTTTTGGTTTCCCACACTTTTAATATTCCCGGGAATGCAGGAAATAAACTCATGTTACCGGGATCCCGGGTTTCCCGCCCTATTTAATAACATATCGTCGGCTTAATATGCAAACCTGCTAACTCCCTTTTAGTACATTTTACAGAAGAGACAAAAACTTTTTATATATAATATTTGCAGCTGGAAAGGAAAACCAAAAATATAGTTGGTTGAACATACTTCAAGACACAAATTGAAGAAAAACTACTTGCTGGTTGATGAGGCATATCTTTCTCTACCACACGGCATCAAAATCTCAATTTACAAGATTTTGTTATTCGTGCTTAATTCCCAATTTTCATTGTTGATAAAATCACTGAAATTTATTATTGATGGGATAAGCTATTCCTATGCGCATTTCACTGGTTGCTTAGGCCAGATAGTCAGGAAACTTCATCCAAAAAGATTTTAGAAAAACTAAAGATATTAAACAAAATAAAACTGTTAAGCGTATAAGAATTATTAGCAACAGTTCTACTTGTAACAATATCAAAGTTTTAACCAAAACATCAACAATAAACAGTGAGTTTATCTCTTCTTACTTTCCTCAAATGTAAGTGGATTTAGCTGATTTGCATATCAAGCCGACGACATAATAGTTAAACTGTATTTTGAACAAAAAATTAAGACTTTAATTCAGAAATGGATTTTGAAATCGATCGAAATTCATTACACCTTTCAAAAACGATAGATTTTAAGCACGTACTAGATCGTTGGAAAATTGAGCCCGTTGCAGTTTGATAAGACTTGAAATAATATTTCGAGAAGATCGACCTAAAATTTACCCAATATTAAGCCCATTCTTGAAAATCATTTAAATAATTATTAAACCGTTAAAACCGTGGTTAAATTTGGTTGGATAAAACAACTAAAGGCACGAGACCAACATAGATTTAATAAAGTTTAAAAAAAGTTTCTGGAATCGCCCGCAATTAGTTCCCCGGTAAGCGGGAATTGAAAATAAAGTTCGGGGAAAAAATAAAAATTTCGTTGAAGTCAATTTAATATGCTAAAAAAAACTGCAATTTTTGTTTAGCAGATTTTATTAAAAACAAAATATTATTAAGGCAATAGGAATAATAAAAATTCCTGTTACCAGCCAAAAATGAAATGAGTTCACCAAACAAAAGCTTGCAACAAACTTGCAAACAACTCGAAATAAAATCTTGCAAGTTGCAAGCATTTTTATGAGACATATTTTGTATATTTGCTCTGCCGGTGGTGGTGTCCAATCATTTTATATGTTTTCTTTTTTTTAGATTTCTAGAGCAAATTTGTTAAGTTGGTTAATTTTGGTGTGTTGTTTTTTTCCCTCCCAGCTTTTTATATGAATTTAATAAGCGCCAGGAGTGTTTAAATCTATTTTTTTAAGAAGTAACTGAAAAAAAAAGAAATAAAAACTTGATTAAACTTAAAAATATTTTCATTTGTTGCTGTTAAGACGACCGGGGCAGCAGTGTTTAACATTCGTACAACAAAATATTATTGCAATGACGTGAAAAAATGCACAAGGAAAACAAGACGAAAATAACACCACCTGAGAGACCTTTCTTACGTATGGACGTACTTGCAATGATTGTTATTTGTAATGATTACATTTTGAAAGTGGAGTTTTAATAGACACAAAAATAAGCTAATAATAATAAGAAAACAAGAGCTGTTGTTATTATGAGCCCAAAATGCACTTAAAAAATACTTGCACCAAGTTTTTTTTCTTTTTTTTTTAGGTTACACCGGTTATAGGTTGCAAACAAGGAAGTCACAAAGTGCATTTTGGTTTTGGTTAAACCCAAACAAGTACTAGTAAAAATGGTGAAGATTTAAAAAATTTGGCTGTTATGGATACTCATAGTTTGCTATTAATTTGCCATGAATTTTGCCTCAATAAATGTTTAGGGGAATGGGTTAAATTATTGTTGCTATTATAAAGTCGATGGCGTCTTGATAAGGGAAAAATGACTTTGAAAATGTATGACTTTCAAGAATCATTAATTCGCTTGTTAAAAGGGAACATTTAAAAAAACTCGGATGGTTTTTGAATAAAGTCCTTTCTTTTAAGGGGGGAGAGGAGTTGATTTATATGGGAAGCTTTGAACATATTTATTTAAAATAATAATTTTTGTGCGTAAAAATTCGGTTTTGAAAAAAAAAATTTTCATCGAAAGTACCTGTTGTTTTATTTAATTTTTAAGGTATTTTTTATATTAGCGGAGTTCAATATAAGGCTTGCAAAGGAGCAAATGCGGAATATTGAATATTGAACTCCGCTATTTTATTTTTGTATATTTATACATTTATAAAAATATGAACTAACAATATTCTATATATATTCTATAATTAAATATGTTTTTGTTTCGACCTTTTAAATTTTAAATAAATTAAGTAAATAATCAGGCTCGAGGTCTTTGTTATAATCTTTTTATTTTATTTATTTATTTTTCAATATTTCGCCTACCATTGGTAAGCATCATCAGGAAAATCTATACCCAAAACAGAAATAATACAAATAAATTTATCTTATTATTTTACAGAATATAAGGATAACACGACAAAAAACAAAAAACTTACAAAACAATGAGTAACAATAATAAAAAAAAAATATTATTATTTATTACTAGCTTAACCCGGTGCGCTTCGCAACACTGCTTTAACCACTTTATCGATTGAGAGATATTTAATATATGCATCCTATGGAAGGTATTTCTCCCCTGCGCCTACCCGCTTAATTTTTATTTTTAAAAGTGTAGTATACCATAAGAGTGACTTCTACAAAGTCTGAACATTCTCACTTTAGCAGTTTTTCGGATATCCGATATTAAGCATTGGCGTCCTATAGGGCGCTTCCCCCGCTGCTATTTTATTTCAATTTTGGGGCTCAGAGGATCCTACTACCAAAAGTTCAACAAAATGCTTGCAGCGACTCTTATTAATATTTCTATCTATGAGGGGAACTGCTTCTCCACTGTCTACCCCGCCCATTACTATATTGAAATTTAAAGTTTGCCATAATAGTGTTTTAACTACGTTTGAAGACTCGCCCTTTAATAGTTCTTCAGTTGAGCGATATTTAATATATGCATCCTATGAGAGGTATTTCCCCCCTGCGCCTACCCGCTCTATTTTTATTTTCAATAGTGTAGTATACCATATGAGTGACTTTTACAAAGTTTGAACATTCTCACTATAACAGTTCTTAAGATATGCGATATTAAACATTGGCGTCCTATGGGGAAAACCACTTCCCCCGCTGCTACTTTATTTCAATTTCGGGGCTCAGAAGATCGTACTACCAAAAGTTGAACAAAATGCGTTCAATGGCTCTTATTAATATTTCTATCTATGATGGGTACTGCTCCTCCCCTGTCTCTCCCGCCCATTTTTATATTGAAATTTATAGTTTACTATAATAGTAGCTTTAACCACGTTTGAAGGCTCTCCCTTTAATAGTTCTTCAGTTGAGCGATATTTAATGTATGCATCCTATGAGAGGTATTTCCCCCCCTGCGCCTACCCGCTTTATTTTTATTTTCAAAAGTGTAGTATACCATAAGAGTGACTTCCAGAAAGTTTGAACATTCTCACTATTACAGTTCTTAAGATATGCGATGTTAAACATTGGTGTCCTATGGGGGATTCCAATACCCCCGCTGCTATTTTATTTCAATTTCGGGGCTCAGAAGATCCTACTACAAAAGTTCAGCAAAATGCGTCCAGCGGCTCTTAAGATATGCGATAATTAATATTGGCATTCTATGGGGGGTACCAATTCCCCTGCCCCTATCGAAAAAATAAGTAGCCTATTTTATTTTTATGGCTGACGTGATGTTACTGTAAAAATTTCAGGAAAATCGGTTCAGTAGTTTCGGAGTCTATAAGCCAACAAACAAACAAACAAACAAACAAACACACAAACAAACATACAAACATTTTTCATTTTTATACATATAGAAGATAGCTTAACCCGGTGCGCTTCGCTACACTGCTTTCACCACCTTTGAAGACTCTCCCTTTAATAGTTCTTCAGTAGAGAGATATTTAATATCCTTAGAGAGGTATTTTCCCGCCTGCGCCTACCCGCTTTATTTTTATTTGCAAAAGTGTAGTATACCATAAGAGTGACTTCCACAAAGTTTGAACATTCTCACTATAACAGTTCTTAAGATATGCGTTATTAAACATTGGCGTCCTATGGTGGGTACCACTACCCCCGCCGCTATTTTGTTTTAATTTTGGGGCTCAGAAGATCCTACTACCAAAAGTTCAACAAAATGCGTGCAGTGGCTCTTATTAATATTTCTATATATGAGGGGTACTGCTCCTCCCCCGTCTACCCCGCCCATTTGTAAATTGAAATTTATAGTTTATTATAATAGTAGCTTTAACCACTTTTGAAGACTCTCCCTTTAATAGTTCTTCTTATGGGATGTATTCCCCCCCTGCGCCTACCCGCTTTATTGTTATTTTCAAAAGTGTTGTATACCATAAGAGTGACTTCTAGAAAGTTTGAACATTCTCACTATTACAGTTCTTTAGATATGCGATGTTAAACATTGGGGTCCTATGGGGGATTCCACTTCCCCCGCTGCTATTTTATTTTAATTTTGGGGCTCAGAAGATCTTACTACCAAAAGTTCTGCATAATGCGTGCAGCGGATCTTAATATATGCGATAATTAATATTGGCATCCTATGGGGGATACCAATTCCCCTGCCCCTATCGAAAAAATAAGTAGCCTATTTTATTTTTAGGGCTCACGTGATGTTACTGTAAAAATTTCAGGAAAATCGGTTCAGTAGTTTCGGAGTCTATAAGCCAACAAACAAACAAACAAACAAACACACAAACACACAAACATACAAACATTTTTCATTTTTATATATATAGAAGATAGAAGATGTAAGTATAAAGCTAAGATCCCACTATCGGCGCAATGTACCAATTTTTGTCGTATTTCATGTGTCGATAGTGTGAACGGTCAAAATTTTTTAATATGCGACAATCTGTGCCGAAATTGTGCTGACTGTGGACAATCAAAATTAACCATGATGCGCCAATAATGTGAACACTCTTTTGCACAATATGGAGCAATCAAATTGTTTATTATGTACCGATTTTTATCGGCCACTTGTGCGCCGATCACAGTCGCCAATCAGCGCCGATACAAGGGATGGCAAAACGAAATTTTTAAATTGCACCAACTGGCTTCTAAAATTTTACTTTTTTGAGCTTAATTGTACCAAAATTACATTTGCTTTATCTATTATTTATGTATTAAAACGTTAAATAGTACATTTGTACTGTTACATGAAAAACGACAATTCGCTTTAACCAAAACATTGCTGTTGTATCTATTTTGCCATCCCTGATTTGTAAACATATTTTTACAAAACAACAATTACAAAAAAAAAAAAAAAGAACAAGTGCAGTAAGTTTGAATTATATTTATGTATGTATGTATATTAATATATTATTTAAAATTGTTAGGAAACATAATGGAATATTCAGACGGAGAATTTTGCGAATTTCTAAAGTAAAATTATGTCTGCCAACAAGCAAATAAACAAAAACATATGATTTAATTTGACCAAATAGCACGATGGTGTGACCGCCTTGTACCGATTATTGTCGCAATTGAGTTTAGGCCGATATGAAACGAAAAAATTGTCACAATATGCGACGATAATGGGACCACCCAAGAATAAATTGTGCAATGTTTTTAAATTTGCGCCGATAAAGCACGATAAAAATCGTCACAGATTCTGCTATTTGAGCCGATAGTGGGATCTTAGCTTAACTCTTTGACAAGTTTTCTACATCAGTTCGGTAGTTCATTCTCTCTTCTTGTTCGACTTTGTTGATGTGTAACATTTCCAATGTAAATCTTTGTTTATATATTTCCTCTCGTTGCAAAATTTGTACATTGTCAAAATCTGGTGTATGTCCTCTCATTGCACAATGGGCTGCAACTGCTGTTTTTTGCGTTGATGAATTATCCCTACATCTTATATCCGATCTGTGTCCTGCTAATCTAGTTTTAAGCTTGTTTTTTGTAGTCCCAACATATACCTGGTTGCATATGTTAGTGTTGTCCCCCATGCATTTTATTTTGTAGATAAGATTTGATTTATCCATGTTGTCAATTCTACTTTTTGTATTTGAAAAAAGTTGCCTGAGAGTGTTATTTGTTTTTGGAGCTATTTTATAGTTTTCTTTATTATAAATATCCGATTTTTGAATCCGTTCCGAGATTTTTGGCACGTAGGTCATTGATTTATATATTCTATTAGAGTCATCTGGTAAAGGTATTTGTTTACTGTTCCTATTTTTGTAGATAAGCTTTTTGATAATATGTTTCGGGAACGAGTTTTTTCTTAAAATATCATTTAGTTTACGTAAATTGTCTTTGTGGAAATGTTTGTCACTGAGTGTTAACACTCTCTTAATAAAATTACTTGCAGTATTCATTATTATACTCTTTGGGTGGCATGAAAAATAATTAATAATTCTTCCCGACGAAGTTGGTTTTTGAAACCAGTCAACTATTATCTGATTTCCTCTCCTGATAACCAAAGTATCCAAATACGGCAAATGTCCGTGCTTCTCTTCCTCGATTGTAAATTTAATACGGTGGTGAAATTTATTTAATTGGTCAAGTGTTTCTACAATGTCATTTTCCCTTACTATCGCAAACAGGTCGTCCACGTACTTTGTTAATAATCTCGGTTGTCTTTATATTTAAAATAACGGTTTTCTTTTATGCAGAATTTTAGTATTTTTATAAATAACTCCTTAGTCATATTTGTGTGTGGTGTTATGTTATCCCATTAATTATTAATAATTTCTTTTGCATAGTCCACCGGAATACTTGGGAATAAAGATACTACGTCAAAAGATAAAAGTTTTTCGTCATCACATATTGCACTTTTGTTTACCTTATCTCTAAATTGCTCGGCATCCCTAACATTATATTCAGAATTCTCTGTAAGCTTTTTTAAAATATTCGCTAAAAACTTACAAAGTTCATTAGTCCTTATGTATTTTCGGCAGTCCATAAATTCTTGGAGCAAAAGCTGCATCATTTTTAAGCCTATTCTTTTCTATTACAGATATACTATTGCACTTTAGGAGTTCATTGACTAAATAATTATTTTTCTTTTGAAGTGATGATGTAGGGTCTTTATTTACTTTTCTGTATGTCATCATATCATTAAGAATAGTGTTCATCTTTGTCTCATAATCATTTTTCTCCATTGCCACTGTGACGTTCCCTTTTTCTCCATTGTCACTGTGACGTTCCTTTTATCGGCATTCAATATCAAAATATTTTTATTTTTCTTCAAAAAACTTTTTGTTTGCTTCACTGTATTCATTACCAAACGATCTCTTTCGTTTAATCTCTGTCTATTCAAATGATTTTCCAACATTGATGTAAACTTTGAGCGCGCTTTCTCTTGTTCATCTCTGTTTTCAAGAGTTTGAATGCAGTCTTCTCCGTCTGCAATATATTTCAACAATGGGAATTTTTGCTTTGTTGTTGGTATTACGTATTTTCTGCCCAACGAGAGAAGCCATTGAATATCATTTGGAATATCAATACTAGATTTATTAACGAACCAATTATCGTTTTTAGCAACTTCCCAGCGGGAAAATGGAATTAATAGGAATAGAGAAAGTAATACATATCTTGTATAATATTTGATTCCAGGATTCGTTTTTCTTAACACAGACCATGTCCTAGGATTGTAATAAATTATTTTAATGTATCCTGCGAATGAATTAAATAATTCATTCTTTAGAATAAATTATATTATTCAAAAGCCTTATAATAAAAATCTTCTCCAATGCCGTTTGGAATACATTTTTAATACCTTTTTCTTTAAATAACTTTGGCCCACAGACATAATTTGTGCTTTGACCGTACGCTTTGAAACACAAACTGCGACTAAAATGAAAATTATAAGTAGGCGACATAAAGGCAGCAAAAAAATAACGGATTTTTATTAAGGAAATATGTATGTAAAGCAAAAATACGAATAATTGTTACTAACAGAAACAATACATTCCTTGTTCTGCAAATGTGGGAATATACGTGGTAATCAATGCATAAATTTTGTGTCTGATGAAATTACCTTCTCGATTCCAATGCATGCATTATTATTCTTTCGAAAATAATGCATAATTTTTCTAATTATTAATGTAATCAATTCCTCATTTTCCCGTTGGGTTCTAGCTCTTCTCTTTGTTTATCTCTTAATTTTTAAAATTTTCTCTTGTGTCGTTTTTTGATTTCAATGTTCTTTCGATTTTCAAGCGTTTGTTCGCTGTCCCACAATTGTTGTTGTTCTATAATTAGTATGTATTATGGTTATTTTGTTGAACTATTTATGGTTTGTAATCCAAATTTTCAATATTTTTAATCAGGCTTAAGTTTATCAAATTTAATTTTCATTAAATTATTTTTATGAAGAAAGGAATTTTACAACATGAAAATCAATTAAAATTGTTATTGATAATTATACATTCTTGACTGACCTGGGATTCGAACCAAGGCGGCTGGCCTGAGATTCGAACGCAGGCGGCTGGTTACACTGACATGTTTCGATCGCTACCACTCGATCTCTTCAGAGGGTTTTGCAGTCTTACACTCGCAGCCATCGACGACTGCTGACGTCAATAGTCAAACATCAATCCTTAAACCAAATTGTATTTTAACCTTTGGTAGATCGAAATTTGCTTTTTTTAATGATTATCCATTTTTTAATTAAATGTTCTTCCTTTACCTCTGTTTTTCGTAGTTTTTGTCAAGAATTCTTCTTGAAGTCCAAAGTACATTTTTGTTTTTTCATGTTTGTCTTTCTTTTTCCTGTTGACCTTTTCCAGAAAGAAAGCCAGACGGGCTTGATTTGACTTGAATATCAAGCTTTTTCAATATGTATCAAGAATCAAGAAAAATTGTTATTTGCCAAGCTAAATCGGAATTTTTAAAAAGTTTCCATTAAATTGCCCAGAAAAGTCAAGAAAAACTAACCATTATAGATCGTGCTATTTATATTTGACCTGCAGTTAAAATATATATTGCGAAAAGAACTATGGGAATTTGTATCCCAAAGAATAGAAGAAGAATGTATAGCAGAAAGACAACAGAGTCTTATTTGCATTTCATTTATAACATAATCCATTAATTTCATGTATATGAAATATCCGAGCAAAATTAAGTTCTCCTATCTCTTATGGAATGGGCATTACTGTATCAAAATTATGCTTTCTGGCAAAAATAGGTAGTTATTTGTCTATAACTTGTTCTTTCATAGAACGATTTTGTTATTTTTACTACCAGTATTCTACCAAGTTGATTTTATGTGAAAGTTGAAAAATAAAATTCTGAAATTTTAAACAGAAAATTTAAAGATTTTTGTGTAGAAATGAGTGCCCCGGAAGGCTAATTTATAGTGAGATAGGCTATCAGTGCCTGGGTTGCGGGTTCGATCCCCGCCTGCCAAAAAATAAAGAAAGAGGCATTCATTATTTATTGGCGATGTGCCCGAATTTCAATTCCGTACTATGTGCGTTGTAAATATCTTCTTTAGGAAACCCATTTCATCATTCACACGGCCAGAGAAACCAACGGACAAGTAGACGGACATCGTGAAATCAGCTGCGATACGTATAATATCCGTATTGTGAAAATAAAAAAACTGAACAACAATATAAATTTGTTTGTTCATTTAACCGAATTTTTAATTGTCAAGAAAAATCAAGCCTTTTCTTTCTAATGTCAAGCTTTTTGTCAATTTCGATCTGGCAAGCCTAGTTAAGAACGATTTCTTCCTTTGTTTGTCAACCGAACCTCTATTTGTTTTACTTTTCTGTGCTTCATGTGATCATTTTTAAATTTTCTATAATATTGAACTTAGAAACAAAATATTATAGGTGTAACCTATAAGATAAACAATTTTGGTACTTTTTGTTTTTCATCTGGAACTTTTTGAATTTTGGTTTATATTCGACCTATAAAGATAAACTATGCATTAAACTGGGTGAATAAGAAGATGTAAGGGGAGCTTTTTGGTACTTTTTCGTTCAACAGCTGGTACTTTGATTAATTTTCGTTAATATTAGACATAAAATTAAACATGCAACGTCCTGAGTGGATGACAATATATCTGTGGCTTGATGCTAAAAGGGCCAATGTCAATATTTTGCTGTTTTGAGTTAATCGTTTCATTATGTGTATTATTTAACTATCATTTATCTTTCTGTATCAGCCAATGTCTAAAAACCTCATTAAACTGTTCTGGGCTAACTTAGGCATTGGCTGATACAGAAAAATAATACACATAATGAAACGATTTACTCAAAACAGCAAAATATTGACATTGGCCCTTTTAGCACCAAGCCACAGATATAAAGAAGAATTTTTGATACTTTTTTGTTTTTCAATTGGTATTTTTAATATTGAAGATAAAATATGAACCGGAGGTTGGTCCCTCGCCAAATCGATCCACTTTCAAGGAAAAAAAATGATAGAAACAAATAAATTCGTATAAACTTAGATGAATTATATTTTCTTCATATTTACATACAAATTTATGCTCGAATTTTGACCATTAGGCGAACACTAGTTTATTTTATTATTCTAATTCTTCAGTTACTGTTCTGCCAATGCCAGACAAATAATTTCTTGATGTTTAATTTAAATTTTTTTTAAGATAGGATTCTAGGAAAGAGATAAAAAAAACTTTTTGTCTTTTACAGAAGCGTTGTAATCACTTTTAACAGGGTTTGTTGCAATTGAACTTTTTGGGAGCTTTTAAGCACTTTTAAAGAATGTCTTTAAAAAAAAATTTTCAGAAAAGTATTAAAAAAAAAGTATTGTCTATTTCACGATGACACTGGAACGTTTTCGCACAATATTTTTGTATGACGTGCTAAATTCCCAATTTTTCAAATTTGAAATTTATCGTTGAGGGAAAGCTAGCTTCTATGCGCATTTCACCGGTTGCTTAGACCAGATCATCAGGAAACCTTTTCCAAAGATTTTAGAATAATATATTTATTATTATATATAATATTATATATATTTATATAAATACCATTATTGAACTCAATTACACTGCGGAACAGACATTTTGTGGTCTGGAATTTGGTAGTAAATTTTTACTAATCTGAGGTCGCTGATTTCAAATCTAATCTACATTTTTCTCTATCAGCTCTACTTTTCGAGATATACCATTATGTCCAAAATTAAGGCACTTTCACTACATATATTGAAATACTTTGAAAACGGTTGCCCATATAAAGTTAAAAAATCAAAAACTCGGAAACAGTATTTTCTTTAAGCCGTGCTTATATTGTTTTTAAATTCGCCCTGTAGTTTCAGAGATATCGATGAATTTTGGCAAAAAAAAAAAGGAAAATTTTGGAAAAAAAACTAATTCTTTGTTCTTTAAAAATGCAAAAAAATTAAAATTCGACAAAAATCACAGTTTTGGTCTAAAAAAAGGAAAAAAAAAAATTTTCATGACACACACATATTTAAAATATTATTTTTGTATGAAAATCAATATTCAGTTTTCTCAGTAAATTGTGAATAAAATCAAAAGTTGTGCATCGATTTCAATGAAATAAACCTCATTTCATTCGAAATTATGTTAAGATAAATGATAAAAGTAGAGCTGATAGAGAAAAATGGGGATTCGATTTGAAATCAGCGACCTCAAATTAGTATAAATTTCCAACCAAATCCTGACCGCACAAAACAAGTTTAAATTTGTTCCCTTGTGTTATCCAAACAAAATTTCAATTTAGTTATTGTTCAATTAATACGAAATTGTTAAAATATTGAGTAAAATTAAAATGCAACACTGTCACAAGTGTGTTTAGTGAGCAGAACATAGCTCACTAAACAAAGTGTTTTGACATTTTTCAATGTCAACAACACCAAGGTCCATCTATTAGGTCTAAGCAAAAGCCAGCTGCTGTTTTTTTTTTTTTTGGTTTATTCTTTAAAGATGTCAAAAGTTGTTTAAATTTTGCTTGGGTTAATTGCTTATTGCTTAAGGTGTTATGATACTTGCTATTTTTTGTATTGGATTTTTTTAGGATTGACTGAATGAAACAACAAATGCGAGAAAGAACAAGAAATACAATTTGATAAACAAACCCTTTTTTCTGATTGACATTTCTTATGTGTATTTTTCTTGGCAAAAGCTTGGGCAGATGAAACTATTTTGTTTTTGATCAGTGAAATAAAGCAGGTGCCCTTCATATGGGATTTAAAATTATATATTTTCAATTAAAGAATATACCCCGATGTAATTCGTAATATTTTACATTATTTCCATTAAATTTTATTGTTTTTAATAAAAAATTGTTTGTGATTCCAAAATAAAATGTAAACAAAACAAACAATACTGCCCACGTTTTTTGCCCACAAAAACCAGTCAAAAAAGCTAAAAATCGCAAAAAAAAAAGTTAAAAACCGCTACTTTCGATCAAAAACTAAAAAAAATTGGCAACAGTGCTATCAATTAATCTGGAAATGTCAATTTTAAGTTAAAAATTTTTATATTTTTTTTTGACAGTCTTATGGCCATTTTCTCATTAGGCGATTATCTTTTTTTCTAACGAAAAACTACACATTAAAGAAATTTGGTTTTCTCAATGTCTCATTTGCTTCGATTTTATCGCAAAGCTAACCGGCACTCATCTGCCAATTATTTATTTTCCCTTTATTTGCCGTACAGATAAATTCAATCAGCTGACTCCCAACTTTTACATGTATTTTGAGTGGCGTTGCCAGCTGAAAACAATGTTTTTTGTCGGTGAATTGAGAAACCCAAAATCGTTAACGGACAGTTTATTGGTCCAATAAATTTATGTTGACATTAAGTAACAGACAGTTTGTCGATACATTGAGAAAATGGTCATTAGATTATTTATCGATAACACATGTATATTTGTTTGACATTTCAAGATTTTTTATGATATAATCATACTCTTTACACATAGTCAGTTTTCCTATGCAAATATATTTGCACTGTTCTCCAATATAGAAAAAATACAACAAATAGCAAGTATCATAACGGCTTTATTGAGTTAGCTTAATTGTGTATGTGTGAACAGATATATATCTGAACACCATATTACAATGCAAATTATATCCCTTTTTTTATACCCTCCACCACAATTAGTTGTGAAGAGGTATATTCAGTTTGTCATTCCGTGTGAAACTTTTTTACTATTCATCTCAGACCCTATAAAGTATATATATTCTGGGTCCTTGAGTAATTTTAAGTCGATTTAGCCATGTCCGTCTGTCTGTCCGTCTGTCCGTCTGTTGAAAACACGCTCACTTTCGAAAAACTCAAAAGAAATCAACAAACTTGGTGTCAAATTGCTTGTAGTTATCCTAAGCAGTTTGGGATTGAAATTCACCAAAATCGGTTCAATAGGATCTGAGCTATGAATCAAAATGTGGAACCACCACCTAAAAAAAATTGATAATTTTGTTACAAAAACTAACATAAATGGTGGAAAAATGCACAGAATGATATAAGATTTCGCAACAATTCGTTTTATTCAACTGGAAATCACGCTGTGAAATTTCGTGAAGATCCGTCAATAATTTACCCTAGGCCCCATATAAGCCCTACTCCCGGAAAACAGTATATTAAGCCTAAAACCCTAACTAACAATGCTATCATTACAAATTTTGGCAAGTCACAGTTACATAGGACTAGAAATTAAACTGTTAAGTTTCGTGAAGATCGGTCCATAATTTACCATAGGCCCCATATAAAACCTACTTCCGGAAAACAACTTAGTACGCCTAAAAACGTAAAAAATAATGCTATCATAACAAAATTTGGTACATCAAAGTTTTATAGAACTAAAAATAAATCTTTGAAATTTCGTAAAGATCGGTTCATAATTTACCATAGGCCCCATATAAACTTTACTCCCGGAAAACAGCTTAGTACGCCTAAAAACGTAAAATATAATGCTATCATAACAAAATTTGGTACATCAAAGTTTTATTGGACAAGAAATAAAATTGTGTTATTTCGTGAAGATCGGTCCATAACTTACCCTGGGCCCCATATAAACCTTACTCCCGGAAAACAGTTTAGTACGCCTAAATCCGTAAAAAATAATGCTATCATAACAAAATTTGGTACATCAAAGTTTTATAGGACAAGAAATAAAACTGTGTAATTTCGTGAAGATCGGTACATAATTTACCCTGGGCCCCATATAAACCCTACTCCCGGAAAACAGTTTAGTACGCCTAAATCCGTAAAAAATAATGCTATCATAACAAAATTTGGTACATCAAAGTTTTATAGAACTGGGAAAAAGACTGTGAAATTTCGTGAAGATCGGTCCATAATATACCCTAGGCCCCATATAAACCCTACTACCGGAAAACAGTTTAGTCGCCTAAATCCATAATTAATAACAAATCGTCACAGTTTAAGATAATAATAACATCATACAGATATTACTCCTTAAACATTCGAACTGTCGGTGGAGGGTATCAAAGATTCGGCACAGCCGAATATAGCACTCTAACTTGTTACTGCATACGTTTACCATTTATAAAAAAATGGGATATCATTAAAATTCCCAATTTCAGTATCCTGAAATGTTAAAATGAGGATTTGAATCCTGAATATCAGAAACCGTAAACTCAAAATCACAAACTATGTTATAACAAATTTTGAAATCCTTTATTTAAAATCACAATATCAAATCCCGAACCTTTAGTTAGCGAAGCCGGGATTTGTTTGGCAATAGAAAAGAAATCCATGATATCTATCGCGCGATTTTTAAAACCAAAACTGTACAATTAAATGTTTTGTATTGCGGTTTTATTCATTCATTTTAAAAATTGAGTTTTTTTTCTCTTATGAAATAACTCCCTAAAAACTCCCTTTTTGTAATTTAAACTTAATTTTTTTTTTTTTTTTTGTATAACTGAAAGTATTAACTTATGTTTTATGTTTTCTTTTTTATTTTCAGGTAAGTTTCATTCCAAAGAATGCTTAAAATGGGAAATCCCTTGAAGGTACACTATGTTTGTTGAAAATAGAAAAACCGAAGCTGTAGTTTAATATTTAATTGGAACCAGCAAAAGATGTTTACAAGTCTTAAGTTTTTTCTTTATATAATTAGATTACAATATTAAATATTTTCTTTTGCCACTCCCTTTTACTTCACCAAATACGTTCGAAAATCATTTAATTAAGCAATTCCAACTGTATCTTACAGTTTTTTTTTTCTTTCTTACTAAAAATTCTTGCTTTTACAAAAACTTTCAATTAAATTTAATTAAAATAATACCTTTTCTTGGCTCACAACGATAAATTTCCACACATATTTGAATAGAAACTCCCAGCTATCTAATCAGACAGGGCAATTAATGTAACCAACATTTATTGTATGAGAATAACAACAAGTTGCAATGTTGCATGCTGCAACAAGCCCTCTTTTACTTTCCAACCTGCTGAAAGAATTTTTGTAAACATTTGTTTAAAGTTTCATTCATTTATTATCAGCATCATTATTATTAATTTTTTTTTTTTTTTTTTTTTTGATAATAATGAAGAGGAAAGTTGTTTTTTCTATCCTAAGACATAAAAAACCGTAGGTGTGTTTGAATTTTAATGGTTAAACTGCCAAGAAGAAGAAGAAGAAAAATAGAAATATTTCAGTTTCCTTATCACATAAATAAATTCTTATATGGCAACATAAAAATATGTATCTAAGTGTATAGAAAAATGTTGCCAAAACTAAACATGCGTAGCGAGAAAGTTGCCTCCTCGGGCTTTAACAGGCTTATTTGATGTTCAGCACACATCAACTCCGTCAGCACGATCATGATGATCCAAGTGATGATCATCACCAACAGCAGAGTAGATGTTTCTTAGGGAAAAACACCTGTGTTCATGGACAGTATGCTAACAACCACTTCTTTGCCTCGCCAAAGCTGTCAAACTCTCGCAAATTTGGCTAAAACATGTAATATGTTTTGTCAACTGGGAACTGGTTCCCCTATAGCAAGATTGACTTAAAGCAACAAGAATTTTTATTTTTTTTGGATTATTTTGTTTTTTTTTTCTTTAATAAATAAATGATCTTTTTAAGCACTAAGTCGGAAGAGAAAGTTAATTAAAATTATTTGTTTAATAAAAAAAAGAATAGCACACTCTCAGCCAAATATCTGCTTAACATAATTTTCTTTTCTTTTTATAGTTTTTAAAATAAATACTTGAAATCTATCTTAGAGAACTAAGGCACGCTTATCGCCAAATAAACCAGGATGATTTCTTTTTCTTGGTTTGTTGTTGCTGTTTCAGTCGCTGTTCTTGGGTTAATTTGTACATGCGTTTCAGAAAACTCTCGACAGTGGGTTCTCCCTTAAGGGATTTGACTTTAGTTTTACGTTGTATTTTACGTGTGCCTTTGCGTATTTGACGCATTAAACGTCTGATATATTTATTCCAAGTTTTTTTGCTTATCAGACGGGGTTCATTAGCATTTAGGGAACGTTCGGCTGGCAGAATTTGTAGGCGCGTATAGGGCACTGAGTCGTCTCTAGTTTCCTCTTCAATGGGTGTAAAAGCTATTACATAATAACCATGATTACTTTTAACTGATTTGCCGATACGATCTCCCTCGGATGAACGGGGTTCTACTTCTGTTTCTGATGCGATATTTAAAGCTTCGCTGTCTTCGGTTATTTCATCTTCATTAGGAAATGCTATGGATTTTACAATTTCAGTTATTTCATCTTCCGTTAAAGCTTCGGCAGCTCTTTTGAGGGGATCATCTTTAAAAGATTTTCCCTCACGATTCGTTTCAGCTTCTTTCATTTCAGGAGGGACTTTTTCTATAATACTATTTAAATTTTGCAGCATTACTTTGTCCTCATCATTTAAAGACATTTGCATTACGTTTATCACTTGAGGTGAGGATTTGGAATCCTCACCACTACTTTCAGTTAAGCTTTCAGCATCCTGCTTTCCACTAGTTTCTGTTAAGGTCTTAGTTCTGCTTTCTGTATTTGTTGGGTTATTAGTTGCAACTTCCAGATTTTTGTTTCCTTTTGTTAAAGAATCTGGTTTAATTTCTGCATCTACTGGCATTGCAATTTGTTCTTCAGCATCTTTTGCGCTCAAGTCTATATCAGCTGATTCTTTAATTCCATTACTTTGTTTTTTAATTACTGTTTCATTTGAACTTTTATTTAATCCACTCAAAGTATCACAACGAACTTTGGCTGTCACCGTGAGACAAACTATTGCAAAGATTAAAAGTTTCTTATATCTCATATTGATTTGGCTGCGTATTGAAATTGACTAAACTCCAGTCATGAAACCTTCACATATTTATACCTGTATAGTTTTCACCAAACTCAAAATTCAAAAATGTTAAGTAACAATACGAAAAAGAAACTTATTTTTATTACAGCTATTAATTAATTCACTTTGGGTGAAGAAGAAAGCTTTTTTAATAGCTGCTATTGTTGTTGGAATAAAGCTTGTGTGTTTTTTTTTTTTGTCTTTGACCGAACGACCTACTCAATTGCCAAAATGTAACATAATTTAAAATCCCCCATTGATTTCACTTTCTTTTGGCAAAAAATTTTGATTATTCAATTATATTTTTGCAATGACTCAGTTTGATAAGATCCACTACAGTAGCATCTTTTCTAAGAATTCGTTAAAAGTCTTGAAGAAGTGTTCGGTAAATCAACCTGATTGAAATCTTGTTTGAAAAAGGCGAAACCGTTTAATTTTAAACTGTTAATTAATGCAGCCTCTAAAATTTTTTTTTATTAAAGCTGGTGCTCTAAATACATAAGCGAGAGATCTTTTTAATGTTTTTATATTATTTTTTATTTATTTAAAAATTTTTTGTTGTACAAACATAAAAAGATTTTGTTCAAATTTTATAATCTAATTGTGTATCAGTTGGATTTTTTATGAGGTCTATTAAATTTGCGTTAACAACTTTAAAATTTTTAAGGTGTTTTTAACTGGTGAGAAGAAAAAATATGCCTTAAGCACGTTGACTTCGGAAATGTTATTTGTATTTTTGAAGATAATTTTTGTTACGTTTATTGTTTAATATTTATATCGAATTTGCCAGTTATAAAGTAAAGTGCTAGCGTTCCCAAATCTACTTGGCATTTGACCCACATGAACGTAAATAAATTAATATTTGGACAACTTTATAAGAGGTAAACAAATCGTACACGCAAAGAAAACACATGGTTGATGTAATCACAATCGCAAACTATCATTAATGTTTGTGGTTATGATTGTGTCAAACACGTCTTTAGTAACAATATATGTTTAGACATAATGTTTTAGATTATTGTTGTCTCAAACATATTATTATGTTCAGAAAAAACGACCTTTCCAACCATGTTTCTATATTTCCCAAAACCATGCAAAATGTCTACTTTAACATTATTTTTTTTTATTATTATTTACTAGTATACTATCATCATTACAATTAAAACAAGTAAGAAAGTATAGTCGGTCAAGCCCGACCATATGATACCCTACACCACAGTTTTTAAAAACACATCATGCTTATGTGTCCATGTAAATATGGATTTATCTATGTTTGTAAACTTCATGAAAATCGGTTTGAAAGTTTGTGAGAGGCAGAAATTGCCCCCTGCCTCCCCTTGTGGTCCTACTTTTTAAAAACTGTTCAGCTAATGTGTGCCTATATATATGGATCTATCTATGTTTTAAATTTCATTAAAATCGGTTTGATAGTTTCTGAGAGGAAGAAATTTCCCCCTATATATCCTCGTGGTCCTACGATTCGGCCCATTTTCAATAGGCTTGGTTCTTGTGCCAATAAGAACCTATGACCCAAATTTTATCAAATTATCTCCAAAATTGCGACCTGTACTTTGCGCACAAGGTTACATGGACAGCCAGCCAGCCAGCCTGCCGGACGGACATCGTTAGTTCGACTCAGAAAGTGATTCTGAGTAGATCGGCATACTTTAAGGTGGGTCTAGGACCACTATTTTAAGGCGTTACATACATCAGCACAAATGCATAATACCCTCTCCACTATTGTGGTGTGGGTATAAATATAAAGAATATTCATATAAACATTGTTTAAGTATTTACTAAAAAGTATTGCAACAAAAATTAAACTTTTTTTTTTTGGGTAATGTAATATACATACTTCAGAAATTATTTACAAGGTAAGGAAAAAAGATAGATAAAAACCTTTTATAAATGTAAAGAAATTTTTTGTTAACGCTTCTATCAGCTTCGTGTGATGAAGTTGAAGAGGGTGTTAATCTTCTAAATTTCTTACTAAATCAAAATTTGAAGACCTGTTTCGATCTTAAAATCTTTGTGTAATATTATTAATTACTGTTGTAAACATATCCTGGGTATAGTTTCTATGAAGTCTTTTAGTAGAAAATTTCCTAGGTAAGTTATATATAATCTTTAAGTTCTTATTTTGTATTACTTGAAGTTTATTAATGTAGGTTTTTGCGCACCTTTTTGACCACACTTGGCATCCATAGGTCATAATAGGACGTATGCACATTTTGTATAGTAGTGTTTTGTTTTTATAATTTAGCGATGACCTACGGTTTAGCAGGCGAAATAGGGCTCTGCCGCATCGTATAGCTTTATCACACGTTTGAAAAACATGATGTTTAAATGTTAATTTTTTATGTGTATTATACATATGTATTTTACGAAAGTTAAATTATCTAAGAATTATTTATAGTTATAATTATAAGTTATCTTGTAAGTTATAGTTTTATGTTACTTAAAATTGTCATGTATAATTTTCAACACAACTGTTATTTTAAAATAATTCCTATATAAATTTCCCAGTCATTTCTAGAAATGGTTATAGAACATAATAAATAGTTTTTACGGGAAGGTTCAGGAAAAATCTAGAAATAATTATGAAATATAAAAGGGGTGACTCATGTAAAATTAGTTTAGTCTGTTTTGAAAAACGGTTCTGTTCGTAACTAACAATTATGAATAAAGTTCAAAGTTTTTTATATAAACTGCTAATAAACTAGAAAAGACAAATAATAATTTAGTTCAAGAACTTTTTAATAATGAAATAATTACAATCGCAGAAAGGAATAAACTTAAAACAAATACAGCAAAGGCACCTAAGTTATACGGTGTTCCAAAAATTCATAAAATCGATTATCCATTGAGACCAATATGTTCAATGATAAATTCTCCATCATATGAACTATGTAAATATATAACAGGAATTCTTAGGAAAATTACGGAAAATTCAAAATACAATGTTAAGGATTCTCTTCAATTTAAAGATAGAATTAGGAATATTACATTAGATAATAATGAAAAGTTAATTTCTCTTGATGTAGTTTCATTGTTTCCAAGTATACCAGTAGATTAAGCTATAAATATAGTAGAGGAAAAATGGAATATAATAAGGGAACATACGAATACAGATAAGGATTTATTCCTACGTATTCTTAAATTTTGTATAATAGATAGTAGATATTTTCAATTAAATAATCAGGTATATAGTCAAATGAAAGGACTTCCTATGGGCTCGCCAGCTTCTCCAATTGTAGCAGATATAGTTATGGAAAAATTATTAGATACATGTGTTGGAAAATTAATTGTAAAACCGAAGATCTTGATAAAGTATGTGGATGATTTATTTTGTATAATTCAGGAATCAGGAATAGAAAAAATGTTAGATATTTTTAATTCATTTCATTTGGACATTAAATTTACAATTGAAAGGGAATCTAATTCAAGACTTTCATATTTAGACACCTTGATAATAAGAAGAGGGAAAAGGATATCAATAGATTGGTATCAAAAACCGACATCTTCTGGTAGAATTATTAATTTTTTCTCGAAACATCCAAGGAGGATAATAATTAATACAGCTAAAAATTTGATAGAAAGAGTTCTAAAAATAAGTGATTCAGAATTTCATGGAGATAATAAAAGGAAGATTTCAAATATTTTAAATGATAATAGCTACCTTAAACAATTAATAACAAATTTATTTGCACATTATAATAATTGTAGAATTAATAACAGAAATAGAATAACAGAACAGAGAATTTATAAATCTGTAACATATATACCAAAATTTTCAGAAAGATTGGAAAAATCAAATATATATGATAGTAAAATATATAAAATAGCTTATAAATCTTTTAACACAGTAGGTAAACTATTTACTAAAATGAAGGACAAAATAAAGAGGATGGAAATGTCAAATATTGTTTATAAAATACCTTGTAAGGGTAATGATAGTGGACAGTGTAATAAGGTATATATAGGTACAACAAAAAATAAACTAAAAACTAGGATATCAGGACATAAATCAGATCAAAAATATAGACATATTTCATCACAAAAAACAGCTTTATCATCCCATTGTGCTAATCTAAACCATTATCCGGATTTTGAAATACAACGGTTTTAAACAAAATTATAAATGTGCCGACGATATCGAGAATTAATTTTAAATCGGACACTGAGAATGTTGCACAAAATTATAGACATTTAATTTATAAAAATAGAAACGGAAGTTAGAAAAATTTATTTATTTTGTAATAGATCAAGTTTGATTTGAAAAATATTTTTTGTATTCAATTGGAAAATTTTTTAATGTGTCATTTTATTATATTGTTAATTTGTTTGTTATTGTGTTAAAAAAAAAACCCTGAAGAAGGCACTCAAAGAAGTGCCGAAATATTGGTAGAATAAAGTTCAAAGTTTTTTATATAAAATTAAAAAAGACCTCAAGCTTGAAAATTTAGTCATATTGTTAATTTTTTATCTAAAAATTCTACTTCAACATGTAATATGGTTCTCACAATAAAAACGATAATAAATTTATTCTCCAAAATTTTTTTTATTAAAAATACAAATGTATGTACATATGTATACTTTGTTTTAAATAAACAGTAACGAATATATTAAAAAATTAAATTAAATACATGCATTTAAAACTGCACATTAAAGAAATTTGGTTTTCTTTATGTCTCATTTGCTTCTATTCTGTCGCAAAGCTAACCAGCACTCATCTGTAAATTATTTACTTTCTTCAATGTTGTAGGTGTTTTTGGCTGCAAGAAAGACAACGTTTATACATGTATGTATGTATTTTTATAATTATATGTATTTAAATTACTTACCTGTTTTAATAAACTTATAAGTTTTGCAAGGCAGCATTTCCTTTTTCTCCCTGAAAAAAGTTTTGATTATTTTGTAATAATCCAAATTGTCCGATTAACTGATGCTTGCAGACGTTAATGTCTTGAAGAAATTTTTGTTTTCTTTATAAATACACATTTTTTGTTTGGACAATAAATGTTTGGCCAACTAGAGAATATGTTTTAAAGCAAACAAAAATTATGGTACTAAATATACCTTTTGTGCGCAACTTATATTATGAATTTATTGTATAGTTGAAAATATATACATTATAGTAGCAAACATTTCACATAATTTAATATGTTTAGCTAGATCAGAGTAACTTTTAAGGTGTTAAACACCATATAATATTATTATAGTGAATTTAAAAATGTTAAGGACAAATAAACTTATTAGGGTAAACATATAAGGCAAATATGAATAAAAATGTTCGTAGTAACCACTTATTAATCATGTTTTTTCTCTGCGTGTATAAACTAAACTGCACAGTGGGAACAAATGGTAATTACTAAATGCATAACTAAGAGATTTCCTTAAAAAGAAGTATGTAAATGATTATAACATTCACCACAGGTGGGAAGGTTTGTCATTCCGTTTGAGTTTCTACAAAGCACATATATTATGAATCTTTATGAGAAGCGCAGTTGATTAACCGATGTCAGTCTGTCAGTTTGGGTTTTCCAAAGACTCCAGTTAAATTAATTTATCGATCCCAAACCGCGAAAATAACGTAAGGCGTCATCATTTTCAATTTTCGTTTTTTTTTTAATAAATGACATTATTGGCAAAACTTGCATCATCTCCTAAAATGTCATGGTCACATAAAGAGCCGTTACTAATTTATAGCAAGAACAATTTTATCGTAAACGACAAATTTCATAAAAAATTTATATGATAAAATAAAAAAAGACTCTCTCCTGTAAAATTTGATTTTTGGCGCTTACGTTACTTTCGTAGCTAGGGCTCGATATATTTATATTGCACATAATCCAGAATAGGTTACTATTAAAATGCAGCTAGATCGGTTATCAAATGTCTGAGATTTAAGCAGAAAACCACGATAGCCTCTAATTTCTACCCATAAATCATATATTTTTACCCATTAACCTTTAGTTTCTAAAGTCTTCTTAAAACCTATTAACTAAATTTTTGAACTTTTGCCTTTAGTAAACCTGGTCGAATAATAGAAATGAAAAATCAACAAAATTTGTTTATAAACAACCGCGATATAAACAGTTTAATATCATATGAACTAGGTAAAAATGGTCGTAGTGACCACTCAGTAATCATGTTTTTTCTCTGCGTGATGGCTTAAAATCTATTTTTCTTTAAATTTGCAGTTTCTTAAACTAGTGCCTAAAGCGGCTCATACACTTGCAATAAAATTGTTCAATTTTACGTACTGTACAAGTATATCGTCAATGTGTATTGTGTATGTGATATTCGATGATGGCACAATATATTGGCAACAATCAAAAGACTTTTGATTTTTTTGCACAACGAAAAGAAAGTATAATGTGTTGGCAACATTGTACAATGCTGTTTATGTTATTCCTATAGGTTTTGTTCACATTTTTATTGAATGAATGAAAACAATGTGCAACTTATTGCATAATATAGTACAAAATGGAAATAATATGGCGCATACCATATACAATAATATTGCAAGTGTATGGGCCGCTTAAGGCATTAATACACGCAAAGAAAAAACATGGTTGTGGTAAAAATATTCTAAGAGCAACATATTATAATAAGAATTATGATTGTAGTCACCATATTAAGATTATTATTGAATCATATTATGACTAAATATACTCGTACTATTACATCATAATATTTTTCCCTTAATCATATTATTATTCTGTTAATCATACTAAGTTAAGAAGTAATCAAATTATTGTCATGTTAACCATAATAAGCTAAGAAATTAATCATATTATTGTCATGTTAATCATAATAAATTTAGAAGCAATCATATTATGATACAGCACCTTTCATAGCTGTCATAAAAATACAAAATAAATTTAAATATTTTTGATCGATTTTTTATTTTGTGGCTTTTTACAATTTTTCTTAATGTTAATCAAATAGCGGAGTTCAATATAAGGCTTGCAAAAGAGCAAATGAAAAATCTGTGGTTTTCATGGGCAACCGCGTGTATCCATTTTTTCGATTTTAAGAAGTTGATGAAATATCGTAGCACTTTTATAAAATATAACGAAATCTCTGTGTGTTTTGTTGTTGGATTTTACAAAAAAAAACTATGATATTTTGCATTTGCACTATTACATCACTAATACTTGAATGAACTCCGCTAATATTTTAATTTTTTAATTTCTTTAAACTTATTTTTTTATGGAATTTTATCTTTTAATTGTTTAACCGCTCACAAATAAAAAAAACGACACAACTGCTCCAAAATTATTTTACAAATGGCGCTAACATAATATGATTAGAGTAAAAATAGTTTGATTGCATCTTTAACATAATATGATAAATGTATAGAAAGTTATCATGTTATGGCTATTAAATATCATGATATGGTTGTGAGAAATATAATATGTTTAGAAAGTTATCATAATTAAGTTGTTAGAAAAATAATTATTTTTCGGTCAACAATACTCAAATTCATAATTGCTATAAACATTGATATGTTTACAGTAACTATAATATTGTTGATATTAAATAAAAATAACCATTATTTGTGTACGACAACAATATATTGTTACATTAAACATAGTGTCGTTGCCGTAACCATGCCCAACCATATTTTTTCTCTGCGTGTATGTTTTATTGAAAAATTATTTCTATCATTCTTATTGAGCTTAATAATTTGTGTTAAATATTAATTCAGTTCGATCCCCACCTCAGCCGAGAATAAAAATTATCAATAAAATTAAATCAATGAAAATTAAATTTGATGAAATCAAGCCTAACTAAATATTAAAAATTCAAATATTTTTCATTTATCAGATAATAAAGTATACAACACCTAATTACATATTGTTTATTTTTCCATTATAAATGCAAGTATTCAATTTGTAATAAGACAAATTTTTAAAGCGGCAACAAATTTTTAAACAATGAAAACTTCTAGATAATAATTGTTAAATTGCTTTTCTTTAAAAAAAACTATGTAAATGTTGGTAAAAAATTAAATACCAATTTGATTGTTGTATTCGCATAAAAGTCCAATGCAAAAATAGTGACTGCGTAGGCTGAATATATTTTTAACCGGCATTTTCATACTCACACCACGGTAGGTGAAAAGGGTATTATGCGTTTGTGCTGATTTTTGTAACACATAAAACAATTTGAGTATATCGATGGATTTAAAATTACTTTCAGAGTTAATCCAACGGCGTTCGTCCGTCTGGCTAGTTGTCTGCCCATGTAAACCTTACGCGGTAAGCACATATTAACATTTTGGAGATAAGTCGATGAAATTTGGTACATACAATTTAACGATAAAACCTATTGAAAATTTTGAGAATCGGCCCATTATTTCACTAGCATCCATATAAACTTCTCTCCGCAATAGAGCCTTTGTGTCTATAAATCATCTTATCACATTGACATTTAAATACAATTTAGCAGAGAAACAGTTTATTGCAACCAGAATCAAATTTTATTGGATTCGGACCATATTTGATCACAAAGAAACTACCAAAAACTGCTGCTAATACCAAAATATCTTGATACTGATATACAATTTGGCGATGAGAACTTTTATATTAGCTACTATGACAGTTCACAGTTTAACTAGCTCTAAAATGTACCCATGAAAAACTCCTCCGTTAAATCACTTTAAGATGAAAACATCTGATATAGATGAAGATATCTAAACAATATTTGCCACAAAGAAATCTTTAATAAATCTCAACCTCATAAAATAACTTTATTTTGTCGGGTCCTTGATTGCCCTGGGTCGCAAAATTTGTCTGTATATACTGGGGTATAGGGCATCATATGGTCGTGCTTTGCCACATTGGCTGAAAGTAAAAACACTTACATACATATTTTATACGTTTTTTTTTAAATGTCGTACACGCAAAAAAAACATGGCTAAAAAAGCCGCCCAAATGGTCACAAAAAAAATTGTTGTTGCTTTTAACATTACTAAAGAGTGGTCCAACCAAAACGCATGATAATATTTGTAAATACAAAGGTTTTCAGAGAATTATTTTAATATTTTTTTATTATGATAGAAGGATCTATGACAATTATGTGTGAAACAAAATATCGGCAAAATGTTCGACACTGCTTCGGTGGCATACCTCTATCCGAAGGTCTATATTTTCTCATGATTCTGAGACATAATTGAGGTTTTATGTTTACAATTTGCCGAATTATCTCATCCTTTAGCTCCTGAATTAATTTTGGCTTATTGACGTACCCTTTTTGCTATTAATTATTCCCAAAAAAGAAGTTCAACGTGGCGGTTAATTAACATCGCCATGACGTGAGATAAAACTGCTATTGAAATTCTCGTGCAAAACAGTCATTGTTTCATTGGCTGTGTAGCCAGTGGCACCATCCTGTTGGAACGTCCAGGCATATATCCTCAATTTCTGGCCACAAGAAGTCTTATATCATCTCGCGAAAGCGAATACCGTTCACGGTAACTGCTTGGCCGACCTCATTTTCGAAGAAGCCGCCAGCCCATAAACCGTAACAAACAGTCATTATTTGTGGAAACATCGGCTTTTCTACAATCTCTCGTGGATTCTCGTTTGCCAAAATGCGGCAATTCTGCTTGTTAACGAATTCATTATGCTGACCAAAAAAGATCACGAAGTGCACGAAATGCATTTTGATTTGAATGCCCGTGTTACTAAAAGTCTAAAACAATCTTAACGCGCTGCTCAACTGTGTATCTCTCCATGGTTGAATTTGTCAAACACTGAAACAACTAAATGTCAAATTAAGTTGGGCAAAAAACTAACGTTAAGGTGTGACTTACAATTAATATCGTGCCTTACACAGCCCGACAAAATTAAAAAAGATTTTTGCTTCTTGGAATTTATCAATTGATTTTAGTTAATTTGTGTGCGCTGAGTTCAAAACTGTAATCAGTTTGTCTCTATCAGCTCTAGTTTTCATGATATATTTTTATACCCTCCACTTATGACCTGCAATTACCAATTACCGAAAATTTTTTTTACAATTTTTTTTTTTTTTTTATCAAAACTTTTTATTTACTGTTATTTTAATAAATCTGTATGAAACAGTTGTACTTCTTTTTATTTTTTTTTAAATTCCTATGGAAAGTTTTACTTTTTAAATACTTAAAAAATTTGGGATTTTTTTTTTTTTTTGCAATAACTATAACACTAAATAAAATATTTTGATAAAAAAAAAAAATTTTAGAAAAAAAAATTTTGGGTAATTGGTAATTGGAGGTCATAAGTGGAGGGTATAAAAAAGCTATATCATGAAAACTAGAGCTGATAGAGACAAACTGATTACAGTTTTGAACTCAGCGCACCCACATTAACTAAAATCAGTTGATAAATTCAAAGAAGCAAATTGAGTGTTGGCCTGTGTTATTGGTGGACCACCAATTATCACGAATTATATGCTTGTATTCAACCATAAAATGTTTACCTGTGTTGAAATTCTAACAAGGTAAGATAAAGGAATATAATGTTTAAACAAAATTAAGCTACAACATTATAAAATATAACAATGAATATGTTTAAACATTTGAATTTATTAAATCTTAAAAATAGTATATTTTAAAGTAAAAATTATGATTGTTTTGTTCGTTGCTGTTGTTGACAGCTTTTCAATCACTTGTGTGGTTTGCTTAAAATTCTCACATTCTTTTTCTTTTATCTATTGATTAAAATACATGAAACTTGTAAAACCGAAAGTAGGTTTTATTTCGTCACAGGCTGGAAAATTAATTACTATTTTACTGTTAATTAATTAATTACCTTTTGAAAGTGGAACATAACATGTAACAGAAAAATAAATAATAACCGAAATAAAATTTTAAATTGATTTGTAACAGCAATAAAAAAAAACAAGTAAGAAAGTATAGTCGGTCAAGCCCGATCATATGATACCCTACACCACAGTATTAAAAAACACATCATGCTTATATGTCCATATAAATATAGATTTGTATATGTTATAAACTTCATTAAAATCGGTTTGAAAGTTTGTGAGAGGCAGAAATTGCCCCCTACCTCCCCTTGTGCTCCTATTTTTGAAAAACTGTATAGCTTATGTGTCCATATAGATATGGATTTATCTATGTTTTTAGTGTCATTAAAATCGGGTTGAGAGGCATAAATTGCCCCTATCTCCCCTCGTGGTCCTATTTAAAAAAAAATGCATCCCTTTTGTGTCCATAAAGATATGGTTGTACTTATGTTTTAAATTTCATTAAAATCGGTTTGATAGTTTCTGAGAGAAAGTAATTTCACCCTATCTTCCCTCGTGGTCCATTTTCAATAGGTATGGTCCTTGTGCCAAAAAAAAGAACCTTTGTCCCAAATTTTATTAAATTATCTTCAAAATTGCGACCTGTACTTTGCGCACAAGGTTACATGGACAGCCAGCCAGCCTGCCAGCCAGCCGGACGGACATCGTTACTTCGACTCAGAAAGTGATTCTGAGTCGATCGGTATACTTTAAGGTGGGTCTAGGACCAAAATTTTAAGGCGTTACACACATCAGCACAAATGCATAATACCCTCTCCACTATTGTGGTGTGGGTATAATAATAAAATTAAAACAAAATAACAACATCTTAAAAGGCACATTGAAAAAATTTCTGTAATAAAAAACAAAAGATGGTTAATATTGGCCAAACTGTTGCTAGTTTTGACCAAAATATTTTATTAAATTTCGACCAAATTATAGTAAATTATATGGGTACATTTAACCACAACATTATAACCTACAAACATGAGCATTGCTTAAATCTAAACATGGTACATGTATGGCTCTAAGACTACGGTCACCACCAACCATATTTTTTCTGCGTGTAGCTTTAATACTTTTGCTCTTTACTGTTTGAATGCATTTTCTTCATAATTTGCATAGAAAAAAATTTACAAATTATCTTTTTATATTAGTCGACTTTGCATGTGTGGAGATTTTATTAATAACAGATGTTTTTATGGTAAAATGAGTTTATTTGTTAGTAACCTCTAATTGCTCCGTGTGAATGAATGTGTTTTCATAACCATTGTTTGCCAGTTTCTGCTGCTGACGTTGTTCTGTTTTGGTTTCAAGCTTTAACATGGCCAACATTTAAAGACCAGCCTGTAGTATCTAAAAGTATGTCTAGATAAGTAAAGTTGCTACTTAATGCGTGGGTTGTTGCTTTAAGCAGTCTCTTTTATTAATTTTTTTTTTTTTTTTTTGGTAATTGTTTATGTAATAAAATCAACAATAGAACGAACTTACTAACGTCGGCGCTGATGATTAGACCGGGAAAATATGCAAATTGTAATTTTAGCTTGATTGTCTTAATTTTTCCATGTTTTTCTTGTAACAAACTATATTTTTGTAAAACAAATTGTCTCATTGTAATCAAAAAATACAAGCCATAAATTAGGCGTTTTTGCTTGTAGTAATTTTAGTTATTTATTATTTTTCAAAAATAAGATGCTCCTACATAAATAATAATAAATGCGAAATGTACACTGATCTAATATCAGTTAATTAGATTTTGAAACATCTTTTTAAAATTATTGTTTTTTAGGTTTTTTTTTTTGGTTAAAAATAGCGCAAAGTCAAAAGTTGTTAAAGCAAATTTTAAGGAAATTCTTATTTGCATGTATGAAATTGCAATTTAGCAATATATTTCTTATCATAAATAAACTTTAGATTATAAATTTTATAATCAAATACTATTACCAAATTTGACCTTATTAAAACAATTTAGGAATTATATTTAAAAAATGCTGCACTGCAATGGGATACTTACTTTTTCTATATAAAGCGGCTTATACACTTGCAATAAAATTGTTAAATTTTACGTATTGTACAATTATATCGCCAATGTGCATGTGATATTCGTAATTGGCACAATATATTTGCAATAATCAAATCGCTTTTGATTTTTATTGCACAACGAAAAGAAAGTGAAATCTGTTGGCAACATTGTACAATGCTGTTTATGTTATTGCTATAGGTTATGTTCACCTTTTTATTGAATGAATGAAACCATTGTGCGACTTATTGCACAATATAGCACAAAATGGAAATAATATGGCGAATATCATTTACAATAATATTGCGAGTGTATGGGCCGCCTAAGTCAAGTGGTTCTAACCGTTTTTATAGGCTACCACTTGCTTTAAAAGTAATTGAAAGTTCCAAAAAACGCAACTTTTCTTAGCTTTTTACTATATATTAATTCTTATATCGATGTATATCAATTTAATTAATAATCTTAATCATTTTTTAAACAAGAGCTAAAGAAAGTCATTTTATTTAAGTTTTTCCAGGGACCGAAACAATTAATACATTTATCATGAAAATCAAAATATAATTGTAATTTTCTAATTTTTGTTTGTTGACAAAACTAATTGTTTATCATGGGGGTTTTTTTGTTGCTAGAAATAAATGTTCGTTAATTTTTCGATAATGTTTCTGGAATCTTCTTTTTGAATTCTTAGTCCATCAAATAAAGGATTAAAACTTAAAACGAACTTTATTCGAAAAAATTAAAGGGAATATGATAAACATAAAATAATCAAGTAAGAGTGCTATATTCGGCTATGCTGAATCTTATATACCCTTCACCATGTTGAGATAAGAACAAAAAGTTATATACATAAATAACGTTCTTTAGATAGGTATAAATAAATATTAATTGAGCCACGCCAACTTGTCATTTCGTCATGCCGAAGAGTATAAAAAAAAACCAAAAATGTATATATTACCTAAACCCGATTCCTCTTTTGCCAAAGTTGATGTTTGAAATTCGTTTTATAATCTTAAAATCGTTTTTTAGAACATAAAAAAAAATTAAATAAAAAAAAATTAAAAAAAATTCTTTTTGTGATTCGAACTGGCAATATCATCATTCTCAGGAGAGAATTTAACAGCTCGGCTACGAATGCTTTTACTGAAGAAGCGTTAAATTAAAATATATTGAGTATATGAGTTTGTTTCTTTATTTGAGCGGCATATCATATAAATGCATAAATGTGTATGTGTATACGTAAAATAAACACATTCCAAATAATATCCACCACTTGTAGTGAAGGGCATAAAAAAACAACAAAAAAAAAAACCACATCACCAACACTGTATTAACATAGCCACTGTATGACCGTATAAACCAAAATTGAATGGGTTTGTATGGTATGTTTATGTCGTTTTGGTAATACAGTGTTGGTATGGTAATGTCACGTCTAATTGGACCTTTAAAGGAAAAAATTTGAGGCAGTCGTGGTTTTTTACTCATATCTCAGCCATTTCTGGACCGATCTTGCTGAGTTTCAATAGCAAACAATTCCGGACTATATGTGACATAAATGTATAATATTCGGCCCCCATCATATATGTGGTCTTCGGAAAACCCATTTCAACGGACAGGCAGACAGATGGACATCGTTAAATCAACGCTCCTCATAAGGACCCGGAATATATATACTTTATAGGGTCTAACATCAATATTATAGAAATTACAAACGGAATGACAAACTTATATATACCCTATTCACCACCAGTGGTGAAGGGTACAAAAACAATAAAAAATAAGTGCGAATTCACACATTGTTTCCGAAAAATGTTTTGTCTGGACATTTTTTTTTTAAATTTAATTTGATGTTTAATTTGAGAACATATTCAGTTTGGATTGGTTCGTGGTATAATCATATTACAGGTACCAAAATGCATTAATAAAGTTACCTCAGTACTACAATAATAGATCAAACAACAAGAATATGTTGCTAGAATGTCAAAATTCCTTAATAAAAAAAGGAAAAAAACAAAAAAAAAGACCCCAATCGTATACCACGCAGATAACCACTTCGAACGGCTGCGTTACTGAGGTCACTTTATACATTCTGACAGGTACGCTCGAAGCAACAGCAAATGTACAATAAAGAAAAATCAACAGGGCTTTTTAATGCTGTTTTGAATAGAAGCTGTCAAATGTTGTTTATTAAATATTATGCGTGTGTAAACAACATTTGACAGTTGCTATTACAAAACATCAATAAAAAGTCCTGAAAAGGGCAAACAAAAAAATAATCAGCTGGCGCTTCGAGCTACCTGTAAGATGCTTATACCTTTCATTGGCTTAGTTTAATCTTTGTCCGGACAAAATTGAACTGTGCTGCCACTTTTTAATTTTTGAGCCAAAGTTGAACTTATTTGCCACATCATATTATATACGTATATAAGAAAAACACATTGTTTTGGCCAAAATTAAAGTAACAACAAATCAAAATTGAAAAAATTGTATATGGAGTTTCACGATTAAAATTAAAAAATATGTTATATGGTTTAACGAATATAGCTCTCCAGTAAAAAAGCTTTATTTATCTCATTGGCTTTTAGAAAAAGCATTTTATTTCTATTCTTTTTTTTTTAAATAAGAATTTCTCTATTAAATCAAGACACCAAGAATACAGCAAATTGCAATCATCTGCCGCTGTGCTGCCATCTTATAATATTAATACACCTCGTTTACAAACGTATTTGATACGGTAACTTTGTTTTTGCAGACAATATGTTCGAAATTGGTGAATCGTGTTGAAAAAAACACTCAGTAAAAAAATTTTGTGCGGTCAAAAATGTTGTGTGAAAACAATGGGTGAATTCAGCTTAAGGTTTTTAAAAGCATATGATTTTATAAAAACATAGTTGAATACGATCAAGATTGTGTCCTTGACTTGGCTCTCCGATATTTTCTTATCTTAAAAAAATAATTTTTTTTTCACAAATTGTTGACAGTCTTTTAGGTTTTTTGTTTGTTAAAATTTTTTTTTGCATACAAAAACTAGGCACGGTTAAGACTATTAACGGTTAAGACTATTTTTGTCTGAAATAAAGATGATATCTTTGCATCTAAAGTTCAAATTAGAAATGACATAACCATTACAAAACTGTATTACTATAGCCACTGTATTACCAAAACGACATAAACATACCATACAAACCAATTCCATTTTGGTTTCTAAATTCGCCGTTACGGCTGTGGCATTATGGTAATGTCACGTCTAATTTGAGCTTAAGGCTCTCTCGACGTTGCATTTTTATGAAACTTCAAATTGATTTGGCAATTGTGATCTGGTTGGCAGAGATCAAGGAAAACTTTTCCTTTCAAAATCAATGGGATTTTTTTTTTAATACACAAAAAAGAAAAATACAAATTGATATCAATTAAAAAGATTTTGCGCTTAATTAAAACAATAATTAAATTTGCACCAGTTAAAAATTAATAGTATCAATTAAATATTTTATAATATTACTAAAATTTTCTACAGTGATGATGTTAATATACAATAAGTAAACGTTTATTTAACTAATTTATGTTGTTCATTTGATTGGGTAGTAATTTTTCTATTAATAAAATTTCTGTATGACGTGCTAAATTCTCAATTTCTTTTTTATAATTATTCTTGATAAATACACCGACATTTATTGTTTGGGGATAAGCTAGTTCTGTGCCCATGTTCTGTAACTTTAGTGAGAACTTCTCGCATCGAACAAATGTAAAACATATTCACCCTTATTGTGTTTGGCGTATTTCAAAAACGCCTACGAATGTTTGGTAATAGATTAAAGAGAACGTAAACCTTTTTCCTTTAATCTATTACCAAATATTTGTAGGCGTATTTTAAATACGCCAAACACAATAAGGGTGAATATTCCATTGTATCTCTAAAAGTGGGAAAAAAGTGTGTCTGTAACTCATGATCAAAAGAAATTACGTGGTTACGTTATAAATGTCATAGCAGTGCACTCGAAGTCGATGTGACAATGTAGACGTTGAGAACGCCATTCACACATATCGTTGACGGCGACCAAAATTTACTATAATTAAAAAAATTTTCAACGACGGCGGCGAAAATACGACCGACGGCTATACCAAAAACGGTTAGGTGCGACTTTAATGCGTGTTGTTTGCAAAAGAGCTTTGTAAACATTCGTATCTATATATAAAAATAAGTTGCATCGTGTTAGTAATTGATGTTCTCTGAAATGCGTGAATCGATTTTGTTTCTGTTCACGTGGAAGGTGACGTCAGTACCAAGGTTTTGGTTCTTGAGTTATAGCCATTTTAGTGAAAACTGCATTCATTCCGAAACATGTATTTATATTCCCATACAAAAATCAACAAAATTCCCTCCATTTTGAACTCCTCCGAAACGTCTGACCGATTTTTATGAAATTTTGTATATGCATTTGTTAGGTATGAGAATAGGTCGTAGAGTTTATTTTATATCGCTAGAGGGCGCAAAATATTGCAATAGGGGTGAAAGCTCCCACTCCCCAATCTTCTAAACTAATCAACCGGTTTTCTTAAAATTTGGCATGCAGACAATGTAACATCTGAAAAAGAATAAGGAATTGGGTGTGAAATAGGGTAAGGGGGCTAAAAGCTCCCCCTCCCTATATCTTCGTAAATAATCAACCGATTTTTTGAAATTTCGCAGGCAAATAGTGTTACAGTTGGAAAGAACTATTTGCTATAGTTTTTATTGTTTAGGGCGTGAAATAGAGCAAGAGGGGTAAAAGCTCCTGGTTTTCTTAAAATGTGGCATGCATAAACTGTAACATCGGAAAGAGGACAGGACATTAAAAAGGGCAAGAGAGGTAAAAGCTCCGCCTACCTATATCTTTTCAGCTCATCAATTAATTTTCTTGAGATTGGGCAGGCAAATAGTGTAACATCTGGAAAGAACTATAGCCTATAATTTTTTCTTAAAATTTGGCTAGCAGACACTTACTACGTTTATACGCTCCACTTATTCGCAAATAAAGATATTGCAAGTTGAGAATATTGCCGCATAAACAGTGAATTAAATTTTTATTTGCGAATAGCTAACTCATGAAAACAATTCCTGATTAACGACACTATTTGCAAATAAGATTTTAACCATTGCCACAGTTTTAACCGTTTTACGTTTTTATTTCGATGTGGCACATTCATATGACAACAAAAGTAAAATTAAATAAAAAATGTGCAAATATAGTTAAAAATACACAATAATTGTTGATATTTTTCATTTAGAAAACAAAAAGTTTATATATATACAGTGCTACTAAATGAATAAATTTTCCGTCTGTCATCACTTAAAAATAAGAATTTTCATTAAGAAAATTGATATATAAACAGTAAGTTAGTTATCCGCAAATAATTTTTATTCGCGAATAGGCTACGTATAAACGTAGTAACTGTTACATCTGAAAGAAATAAGTTATGTGGTAAAAGAACGTTTGCCGGGCCAGCTAGTATGTTATAAAAATGTTAAAAGCAAAATAATTAAACAATAAAAAAATGTGCCAAGAACAAAATAATAATTATTATTATTCTTTGCATTTTGCATTTCTAATATGCTTTTAAGTATTAAATTTTTTCCCCGTCCAATTTTTATTCGTGAGTTTATTTGCCAGCTCAAAGCGGGAACTTTCTCACAGAAATTTTACAGACACACTTTTTCTGTAAATTGTCGAATAATTTCCTTACGTGACAGCAAATACTCGCCAAAAATGTAACAGGCGCAGTTAAGTGAGAAAACAGTTGTTTGTTTCAATTTATGGCATTTTTTTTTAATTTCTCAAATTTCAATCGAAAAGTTTCTCAACGTGAGAGTTACAGAACATGGGCAGTGGTTGGTTTTTTTCCGAGTCGAATTGTAGTTGTAGTAGGTAAAATTTTTTTTCTGTGTAGAATTTTTTTTAATAATTTTTTTTATCAAAGGCAGAAAAGTTTTCTTCAGGACTTAATAATTTAAAACATTTGGGCTCTGTGAAAAACCCCTATCCTAAAAAAATTAGCTTGTTTCTTACAAAACCTAAATATTTAGATTTTTCGGAGCCAACGGTAGTGTGGTCTTGTTATTTGGTTAATATGCAAAAATTGGTATTTCCTTTAAAAGACTTTCTCATGTTCAGCGTTTTGAGAGTTCAAATATCGAAAAAGTTTTTTGTTGACAAGCCGACTTTGGACTAAGGGACCTTTTGAGATTTTGATTTTGTTTTGAAAAACTAACTACCTGTTCACAGATGGGAACAAGTACTTTTTTTTACAAGTATCTAATCGATTTTTTAATATAAATAACATTATTTATTTATTTGTTAAAGCATTTCACAATAATTAAATAAAAATTAATATTTCTTTTAATTTCTTAGAATCAGCAACTGGTTTAAACTTATTGGCAATTTTAAAACAGTATTTCATACATTCACGTACTTTTACTTGGGCATTAAGATTCCGCGCTTCCAACACAATTGTATAGTCTTCTATAATTGCCACAACATGTTGTAATACCATTGTATTGTCTATCATTGATAATGACACTGGTTTTAAAACCTTCATTTCGCTAACGGCTGTCCAGATGTCTGGCTAATTTAGATGTATGTTTTTGCTTTTCTTTTAAGACTTGTTCAACTAATATTGGATTTGTTTGTTGGATAGTGCCACGCGTGCAAATTTAATGTTCAAACTAAGATTAATTGTACGCCAATCAATTGAATCAATTGTTTTGGCCACAAAACGTTACAAGCAGTTGCTGTAACAAACTGCAGGCGGCCATCCACAAGTTTTTGTTTAAAATTTGTGCGTAATTGAATGTTTTGCAAAATTAGTCGAATGTTGCTTTCTTTGCAAAAGCGGTGCAACAATAAATGCAACATGTTACTAAATTGGTCGGTCGTATGTATATTTTTCTTTCTTTTTTTCAGTAGATGATGACATTAAAAGTAAGATTTACATGAATTTGGGGATTTTTATTATTATTTATGAATGATGCTACAAAAATGTTTGTTAAAAAGTTATAAAATATTGCACATCTAATGCACTCACATGAAAGTGTGTAACTTCGTTTTTTTCTTATTTTATAAGAGATTGCGTTATTTTCCAAAATTTTTGTTTGTTTTTTTTGAAGTATTTTGCCTTTTTATGAAAGTGAAAGTCCCCAACAAACTTTGCAAATTATAAACAAAAAAAAAATCTTCATACATCTTTGTAATAGAAGTGATGGTAAAAAAAAGGAAAAATTTCGTATGGCGTTTTTGTGAAAAACTCTGCCTGCTAAAATGAAAATAATTCAAGGAAACGCATAAAAATGATAACACTTTGTCTTATGGAAATGAAAGGAAAAGGATTTTTATTTTTAATGTTCAAATTTAATGTAACATGTTTCAAACAATACACTGTTATTGTTTGGTTGCTGTTGTTGTGGTTTTTATTGTTGTGAGAATGCAAAATACTTATCAACGAATGAAACGCGTAATGTCATAAAAAATAATTTGAAAGTGTTTTATTGTTTTGGAAAGTCAGGAAATTTAACATTTACATATGAACTTATGTAAAAAATGTTTATTTTTACTAATGCACCGGAGATGCATTTTTGTTATACACTTTTATTTGCAATTTTTCAAATAATAATTACTAGTATATTTTAATAATTTGATAACTTTATACACAAAAATATACATATTACTTAAAAAAAAAATATTGGCTTTACAAATGAGTTCTTACTGTTTGACTGCAAAAACCATTATTTCAGCAACTTTTTCCACGAATATTAATGCTGAAACACTTCAGATTTAAATATTTCACTGTATGCACCTTCTAAAATGTTCTGTAAGTGTTGCCACGACCAAAAAAATTTTAACCAAAATGTAAAAATAAAGTAACCAAATGCAATGAAAAGTAATTAAAATATTTATATATTAAAAACACTATTTTATTTGCACTGAATTTAAAATATTATATTAAAGTATGTATGTATGCAGACACCTAAACTTCTGGATCAATTTTTATAAAATTTTAACTGCATGTAAGGTCTGGAAGGTACACAATTTTTTGAAGTTTTTTGTGGAATTGGCACCTCCAAAACAAAGATAACACTTATTTCCGTCTATTTGCAAATCAACAGACTAGAAATCTGCGTACATTATCAGGTTTCATATTGCCTTGGTAGGAGGAGAGAAAAGGATACCCCAGATCAGGGATGTTATAATTTTTTGGAAAGTCCCTACACACCCTGAAAAAATCCATATTTTTCCCTACGCGCTCAAAAAATCTCTACAACTTTAAAAAATCCCTACATTTTAATGATTTTAAAAAATATTTCCTTCTTTTCCCTACAAATAGGGATTTTCCCTACGTATAACATCACTGCACCAGATAGTGGTTATTGTTTACAGTATATATAGCTTACTTCATATAAGTTATATGGCTTAATTTATAATCGGTTACATAAAAAATCTTTATATATAACTGAAAAATTGTATAAATGTTGAATGCATCAATAAAATACACAATTGTATATATCCAGAAAAGCGGAGCGGGCAATGGTAAAACTAACCCTGCCGCCACTCGATCAAGTGTTGCTTCAAATTCACAAAAATTTTAAGATGTGATGTAGTCTTGACGCAATTTCAGAGCAATATATTTTCAAGATGTCATCAGGAAAACAAATTATAAAGACAATGTATAGTCACAATTTTGTACAACGTATTTTACACTCATTATTTATAACCAGGGAAACCAAAAATATGCAATTGCATGTATTTCCTTGAGCGACCAATGGAGGCACAAATAATATATTCATCCATTTTAGAGCCTTTTATGAATTTTGGCATCGATTTGTTAGTGCATATTTTCCCGTTAGCAGAATTTTTGTGCATAATTTAGTTAAACGAGCTTTTTTTGAAGCATATTTTAAGTTCATAGCGCATATTTTTCCTTTTTAAGGCATATTTTGATGCATGATAAATTTGTTTAGATGCTTATCGGAGCTTTCGCAGAAAATAATTTTTTTTTCGAAATTCTGTTACTTCATTTCGCCATCTACATTTAATTTTTACTCTCAAATTGTAAGACAAAGCAGGTTGTCATTAAGGATAAATGTTATGCGATGTGTATAATACATAGAAATGTAGACCAATCTGTTAATATATCGATCGACTTAAAATCACTTTTTAAAGTGACCTAACGATGTCCATCCGTCCGTCTGGCTGGTTGTCTGCCCACGTTAACCCTGTGCTCAAAGTACAAGGTTCAATTTTGTAGATAATTTGATCAAACATGTACGAGGTCTGTATAAATGGTTAGAATCGGTCTATAATTTCACATATTCCCCATGAAAACTTCTAATAAATGATGGTATTTAAATAAAATTCGCCCCAAAAATATTTTACTGCAAATTTAATTTTTTTTGAATCGTTTCACATTTGCTCAAAGCTCCCATCCATAAATAGCTTTAACTTCCTTTAAATTTTAACATTTGTTAACAATTTAGCGGCCGTACCTAAAATCCTTTTAAGACAAAAACCCATATGGATGTTAATATCTAGATAATATTCGGCGCACACATCTCTTATATGAATTTTAACCTAATATGGGCTTAAGGGATTATATTTTTAGGTTTTTTTTTTCAAATTTTATTATTAAATTGTTCAATTTTTTATTTTCAAATTTGCAATTTATGATTTTTAGGGCATATTTTTAACATTTTTTTGGGCATATTTTAAAGTTTTTACTGCATATTTAATGCGCATAAAACGTGTTTTTAAGAGCATATTTCTGGTTTCCCTGTTTATAACTATGATTTGATTCCTTTAAACATTAGCATTTGGATTAAATAAGTTTTAATAAATTCCTCTCAGTATATGTATATAGCTAAAGTAAGATTCTCTGAACTTATAACTGTAATCATTTACTTTGTATTCAACGTAAATTTAAGTTGGGTCAAATATTTAAATAAATTTTGTTCGCTTGCATTGCATTGTGAACCGTTGTTTTCTACGCATAGCTTTCAATCTGTTTTCTTTATTATTGAAATATTTCTTCGTAAACAGACAATCAAAAAAAAAAAAACGCTCATTAAAATTGTTTTTAGCAGTTTTCTTGAACGTAAATTAAAAAAAAAAACTCAAATTAAACTTTTTAAACTAAAAGTGCAAGTCTTGATCGACTAACACCCAAGTAAGACAAAAAATTGGTTATTTTTCAGTTGAAAAAAGTAACCGAGATGAAAAAAGTACACAAGTGCACATTGAGAATAAAAGTAACCAATATTGGTTAAAAGTAACAAAACGGCAACGCTGCTCACAACTTTTAATAGTCAAATTTGCTGTTGGAAGTTGTTAATTCGCATGTCATAAAAGCTTATTTATATTAAAAAACATTTAAACAAAAAACTCGTTATCGAATGCGACAAATAAACATACAATCAGCTGACTGACTGCGCCCATTGCATCAAAACGATGGTAGTTTAAAAGTTCATAAACACATTCGCCCTCTTGTTCTAATTGCAGAAGATGTAGTGGCGGAATACACATATTGACAAAAGATTTTGAAAAAATTCGTTAAGATCGCTTCATAATTTATCATAGGACCCATCCCAACAAACAAAAACGATTTAGAAACAAATTGTTGCAAGCTTACTTACATAAACTTTAAGCTTAGAAAAGTGTTGTGGTTACTGTTTTAAAAGGCTTATTAAAAATTGTTTAATAATGAAAACAGATCCCTTGCGATAATATTACTTGTCTATAATATAATGTAAGCTAAGAAGTCTAATTGTAGAATAAGCTTACTTTTCTAATCTATAATAAGATAACATCCTTTAAGAACACTCTGTTAAAATTTATTTGGCATATTTACAAAAAGTTTAAAGTACTTTACTCTTCAAACATAACACAAAGACTGAAAACTTTAACTAATAATACAAAATTTGGGCGGGATAACGGGACATCGTTCCGAATAACACTTACAAAACTCTAGCGAGAATAAGTCATTTGCATTCATATATGTTGTCATGTTGTAGGAAATCTTTTATGATAAGCTTATTCTACAACTCATTTACATTTGCGCTGTTTTGGACTGTTGGGATATAATGCCCGCTCCTGAAATATTGTAACTGTTGGTGGAGGCTTACCCGTATATAGCGCTCCTACTTGTTTTTATTTGTATATTAATAATGCATGTATATTGCATTACCTATAACTTTTACCATTTAAATGTACTATTTTTCGCATTACATTATTTTCTTATCACAGTAGCTCTTTAATTTTAAACTACCGTTAAATTTTGCAAAAATAATGCATTATTATTTTTACGCTACTCTAGTAATTATGCAATAATTTTGCACTGTTCAAGATGTTTTTTTTTCTAATAATGCAAAAGTAGTGCATTAATTGGCATACAATTTAGTGGTTTTTCAAAATTAATGCACTACTTTGATAAAAAAATAATAATGCAAAAAATAGTGCATTCAAAAGGGTTAAAGTTAATGGTAATGCAATAATTTTTTTTGACGCCCTATGTTCACACTGAACTTTATTTAAGTATTTATGGTGTTCAGAAATGTAATTCTATTTATATTTAGATAAATAAAGGACATATATAATGCAATAATTTAGCATTAAAATATTTTATGATTTAATGGTAAGGCAAAAGTAGTGCTAACCGCCCAGGGGCCAAATTACGTCATTCGATATCGATCGGCATTCGATGTCGACCAAAATTCCCATTTAAATTGTTTTGTAATTTCGATCGATATCGAAAGCCGTAATTTGGCCCCAGGGGCCTGATTATGGCAGTCGTGATCGAGAACTTTCTCGATTCAAAAGCAATTTAATATCTAATTATTTTAGTCAATACTGAACGAATCGGAATTATTTTTTCAGTGTTATAAAGCATTAGTTTGAGTTTGACAAAAATGAAAAAATTATTTCGATTCGTTCAGTATCGACTGAAATAAAATTGCTTTCGAATCGAGAAATTACTCGATCACGACTGCCAGAATTAGGCCCCAGGTCTAGTTATGTACTCGTATGTTTAAAAAGCTGTAATATGAGCATTATGATGGAAGGGGGTAATATAAAAAAATACACTCTTTTATATTATTGCATAGGTCCAAAACTGCATCAATTCAAAAAGATAAATTCTCCACATCTGTGATAAATCAAGATCGTATAGAATAAAACTTTAACGTATCTTATTAACAGACGTTCCTAAACAAAAGCGGCATTCGTTTTCTAAAGGGATTCTAATCCCAAAATTCCGATCCTGATATTTTTAATACCGGATTTTCGTAATGTAGTCTATCCCGAAATTGTTAACTTAATTACCAATTTAATAGAATCTTACAAAAAAATCAATTACATACCAGTTTGCTCTGTTCAATTGCAATATTAGTTATTTTTTTTAACTGAGGTTATTAAATAAAATATAGCATTTATGGTAATTATTTTTTAATTGAATCAATTAACACATTGTTTAAGAGCGTACGTTGTTTTTTTTTTATCACATTTTTAATAAAATTAATCATTAAATAAAAAATACATCACAATTTTAAATTTTTACAAATTTTAGTAATCAATATAATATTAAAATAATAATATTATAATAATAAAATAAATAAATTACAAATTTTTGTTTGTAAACCTCTTTTAAAGACGTATGTATTTATTTTAAATAAATATCTGTGAAAAGCATTAATATATTAATTTTAAGAAACCCCGAATCCCAAAAAGTTGTCAAAAATTTTCATTTTCATACGGGTTGTATGAAGCATCCCTAAACAGCGCGACGCTTTGCAATTGCAAAATCCGATTTTTATTAGCGCATTTTAAAGTGAAGTTTCCGCTTTTTTATAAATAATGGAAGTTTACATATTTTTTGGTCAATCTAGCGGTTTTATTTTCATTTTTTATTTCTATTATGTGGGTTTTATTAAACAAGAAAGTTAACATTACTGTTCGTGACACAACGTGTTGCAGCGTTAACGCTCTTGTTTAAGTATGACATATTAGCGTAAAAAAAAGTGGAAGAAAACGTTCCGCCTTCCTCTCTTGTTATGGTACGTCTGTAAGTTATGCATCTTCTTTCCAGCAGTTTTTAAAAATTTTTCTCATGAACTTATTCATTTGGATCTATCTTCATACATATTTTATTATGATACTTTGCTGATAGCTGGGATTTTAAAATAACTTCTGTTAATAAGACGAAGCTAAATACAGTCAAATCCCGATAATTCGTAATCAACTGTCGGTCCCTTGAAAAAATCTCGATAATTTGTAAAATTTCGATACATTTTGGTCCCTCGCTAATTCGTATTTTTTTTTCAAATAAAATCTTCATTACCTCTTATAAATCGTAATTGTTTGCTTACTACCACTTATAATCCGTAAAAAAAACAACAAAAACATGACAAAGAATGATTTTTTGTTTACCACTATTTTATTTTTGCTTGTGTGTGGATTTATTTTCTTAAGATCAGTTTGTTACATGAATAATTTTTATGTATAATTTTTATATATTTTATTTTTAATAATTGTTTTTTCTGTTTTTTGTATCGTTTTAGTAAATAAATTAAAAACCCTGTTTATTCGTATTTATTTTATTTAAACCCCGTTAAATCGAAACCCTGCCAAATCGAAAACCCCTTTAATTCGCAAGAAATGGCCAGTCCCTTACGAATTATCGGGATTCTACTGTAATTAATTAAGTCCCCAAATTTTCAATTTTTTGTATCAAATATTATTTAACGTTATTTTATTGCAGCAATCTTGACCCAATAACTAACTTTTTCTCTAATTTAGTTGAATAAATAAAGTAAAAGAATTAATTCAGTTTAAAATTGAATTAATTATTTAATTAAAAAAAAAAAACCTAAATCAGTTAAAATAACTAACAACCATGTAAAATATTTATAATTCAACATGATGTAATCACATTTAACAAAGTCGTTTTTAAATTAATTTAAGAAAATAAATATTTACAACTTAAGACAATTTTACAAATTTCTATTAAAAAAAAACATTCATTCGAAAAATGACTTAATGAGAAGTTAAAGTAAACAGACAGACGCATGAAATGATATAAAAATTTAATAAAAAAAAAGAGAAAAGAAAACAGCAATAAAGTTAAGTAAAAGATGATAATGAAAACAATAACATGACAACATGATTGACAATTAATGTAAATAATTAACAAATAAAAGTAAAATAAAGTGACAAGCGATCATGATGCGTTTAGAAGAAGAAAAAAACATGCAGAGATGGAACTGTGTATTTTATTGAACGAATAAATAAACTACTTAAAAGAGACATTCGAAAAGAGCTAAAAATTTAATTAACTTGTAAAATTATAAAAAGAAAACAATTGCAACTTTGCTTATAAAAAGCAAATAAAAAGCAAATAATGTATTCATTAAAATTTTTTACGAATAAATTGAAATACACAAATGCCAACTGCTGACGTCTTAACGTTAGTCATTTGTTATCAATTTTTTTTTTTTAAGTAGCTGAAGCACATTTTGATTTCAAAGTCAATTTATATATTTTTTTTCTGCAATAACAAAATTTAATTCAAAGAATTGTAATTTTTTTTTTTAATTGTAAATAATAAAAACTAAACAAAACTAAAAAAAAGGTAAATGATGTTTGTTCCTTAAATCACTTTCTAATGCGATGTTTGGAAAATGCTTTCCTAAAAAATATAATTGTTTCCAATTAAAATCACATTATTGTACATTATAATAATACTATTAACAATTATATTAATGTACTTCCAGGAGATATATACATAACAATTAAGGTCAGTTTTAAATTGATAAAAATTTAAACTCAAAATAAAAAAAAATCTAAAAACTATAAATCAGTCATAAGAACGTTGTTAATATGAACCAATAAATAAAAAGAACAATAGTATTCTTTATCAACGAGTATTGTACGAGAAGAAGTAAAAAAAACTTACCCGACAGAAAATATTCGATGATACAATGCAGTGGAAGATTTAACTTGCTTAATGCAATAAATATGTCACCGATATATATGAACCATAAGAATATAATGGAGATATGTACATAATATACATAATTTAAATCTATTTCAATATATACATAAGACTGGTCGCATCTTGTTTGGGATTTTTTTTTGTTTAAATTTAATTGTTTGCGCTGCCTAAAATATGAGGTTTGGTGTAAGAAATCATGATCTAATTTTTCAGGTCAATCCGACGGTGCCTAGCCGTGCCAAGTGGGGCCCAAAGTTCCCCATATTATAAAAAAACATCTTTACAATCAGATCTTTATAGTTATACTAGTGGAAAAGCCGAAAAACGAAAAAATATGGCTTCGTTACGATCTTCCGCAAAGAAAGTACTTCAAGTGTGCCAAATTTCAGCTTCATCAGATGGCTTCAGAAAGTTGCGGAAAGAATAGGACATACATGCAAACATCCTGACATACTAAGAAATTATGGGCCATGTCACAGAGTACAATTCCGTTCGGAATTGAAGAAAACATATTTGTTTGTTGATGGAAAGTGTATTTTGATAGTTTTCTGGCCTTTCAGATACAGATAACTCTCATACCGTTCATGAAAACAAAAATGGTTTCATTCCGAAAAATTTTTTCGTCATTTTCTGAAGCACCAAAATACGGAATGAATTCCGTTTCCGAACGGAATTGTACTCTGTGACATGGCTGTATATATTGTATAGATAGATTAAAGTATTTGCTATTTTAGTATGATACGAATGAAAGATTTTTAACCTAATTCGGATACGCTGAATCCAGTGTTGCTAGCCGTTTTTTTAGATTAGCTTTGGTTTTCGATATATACTGTTATTTCGAAAATTAAGGACGTTGCACAACATATGTTCGCGTAACTCAAAAACGCTTTAGCTTATTGAAAAACTAAAAAAACCGAAACTCCGCAATAAAATTTACTTTAAGAAAGTTGAAACTTTTTTCTTTATGTTGGCTTTGGTTTTCGAGATATACCGCTATTTCGAAAATTAAGGAGGTTGCACAACATATGTTCGCGTAACTCAAAAACGCTTTAGCTTATTGAAAAACTAAAAAAAAACCGAAATTCCGCAATAAAATTTACTTTAAGAAAGGTAAAAGATTTTTCTTATATGCGCAGTCGTTTTAGAAACATAATTTTTTTTCTGGAAAAAAAAATGATTTTTTTATTAAAATTTCAGAATTCAAACTAGCTTAAGCATAGTGAAAAACTGAAAAAAACCGAAATTTCGTAATAAAATTTACTTAAAGAAAGGTAAAACGATTTTTCTTATATGCGCAGTCGTTTTAGAAACATAATTTTTTTTTCTGGAAAAAAAATAATTTTTTTATTAAAATTTCGGAATTTTTGCTTTTAAAAATTCATAAAAAATTGAAAAATGCAGCTATGATTCTAATTTTATGCAGTCATATAAAAAACAACATTGCAAACAAAACAAGCTATAAATGATTTAAATCTGTTAACAACTTTTGATTTTATGTATTCACAAAAGACGAAAAATTTTAATTAATTTAAGAATTTTATTAAACCGCCATATTCGTATGAGAACCCCCCTAAAAAGTAAAGGTAAAGGGCAAGTATGTCTCGAGAAAATGTTAAGGACAAAAAACTAATTGAGGTCGGTCATACACTTTATTCTCCTAGGGCTGACTCCTTGGCAGTTATGGAGCTTTTTCTTCAATATATTTCTAGTCTGTAGTTAAAATTTTGAATGGGTTGCCCCTTAATGAATGGAGATAGCAGGTAGGTATTTTAGAAATAAATGATGGAGATGAAAAATAAAGTGGAGTTGGTCATACATTTGACCCTTCTTGAGGCATCCTAAGCACTACAAGGGCCAAATATAAGAATTTCAATTATACAAATATGGCGGTTTAATAAAATTCTTAAATTAATTAAAATTTTTCGTCTTTTGTGAATACATAAAATCAAAAGTTGTTTAGAGATTTCAATAAATTATAGCTTGTTTTTTTTGCAATGTTGTTTTTTATATGTCTGCATAAAATTAGAAGCATAAGTGCATTTTTCAATTTTTTATGAATTTTTAAAAACAAAAATTCCGAAATTTTAATAAAAAAATTATTTTTTTTCCAGAAAAAAAAATTATGTTTCTAAAACATCTGCGCATATAAGTAAGAAAAACGTTTTACCTTTCTTAAAGTAAATTTTATTGCGGAATTTCGGTTTTTTTAGTTTTTCAATAAACATGAAGAGTATCGTCGACTAAGAAGGGATACCACTAGTCTAATTAGAGCAACAAAATCTGAATACTATTCTCAACGTTTTTCCAGTGCGCTTAATTCCAAAAAAACATGGCAAACTATAAAAGAAATCGGTATAGGAATAGTAGAAAATAACAGAAATTTATCTGCTGACTTGAACGAAATTAGTAACACTTTTATGAATATACCTATGGTTGATTCTAACCCTGAATACTACAATTTCAACAATTCCTCCCCAATAAATTTACAAACCACAAATACAATCCATAATTCAACAGAACATTTTTCCTCTGGCAACCACCATAACTTAAATTTGCACACTGATTTAGGTGAAATATTTGAATTTCAATGTGTTAATCAATTTGATATCGTATTGTGCTGTTCAAGAATCAAGTCAAATGCCGTTGGATTTGATAATATACACCCAAAATTTATAAAAATACTTTTACCATTTCTTTTACCTTATATAACATATCTTTTCAACAACATCATTACAAAAAGTGCTTACCCCCTTAAATGGAAATATGCAAAGATTATACCAATACCTAAATCAAACAAGGAGTTTAGGCCAATTGCAATCCTTTCATTTCTTTCTAAAGTTTTTGAAAAGTTGTTACATTCTCAATTAAGCGATTTTGTCAAAAGAAATAACTTACTTACTGAAAGGCAATCAGGATTTCGTCCAAAGCATAGCTGTGTCACAACTCTGTTGAGTGTTACTGAAGAAATAAGGCAACAAATCGATAATGGAAAAGTGGTTCTCTTGGTACTACTCGATCACTCAAAAGCCTTTGATACTGTGGATCACTTCATTTTATGTGAAAAGCTGAAACATATGTTTAATTTTAGTTACACCTCAGCTAAACTTATGTCTTTGTACCTATCTGATCGTTCTCAATCAGTAGTTTTATATAACCGCATATCTGCAACAGTCTCTGTAACAAGAGGTGTGCCTCAGGGATCGATTTTGGGTCCCCTTTTATTTTCCATATATGCTAATGATCTACCGGTTCAACTCAAATATTGTAACGTACGCTGACGACGTCCAGGTATATCTCAGTAGCACAGTCAAAATGCTGAATGCATCGATCTCCAAGCTTAATTATGATTTAAATAACATACATAAATGGGCAGCTGCAAATGGGCTTTGTCTTAACCCGAAAAAATCGAAATGCATTGTTATTCATAAGCGATTACTTAATCTTGATCGTGTTTTTGACGTTAGACTTAACAACAAGCAAATCGAAATCGTAACTTCTGTCAAAAACCTGGGAATTATATTTAACGACATTCTCTCCTGGACTAATCACGTCAACAGTGCTGTGGGACGAACATATGGAATGTTAAGAACACTCTGGGCCACTCAACATTGCACCCCTTTAAATATTAGAATGCTTCTTGCTAAAGCTTATTTAATACCATCTTTGCTCTATGGGTGTGAAATTTTCTCGAATTGCGATGCTGTTAGTAAGCGTAAACTAAAATCCATCTACGGGAATATTGTGAGATATGTTTTTGGTATCAGAAGATATGGCTCAGTATCCATGTTTAACACAAAACTTTTTGGAATCTCATTTGAAAACCTCCTTAAACTACGAACTCTTTTGTGTTTGCACAAGATTGTTTATGAGAAAACACCAAAGTATCTATATGACTTACTTAGATTTGGGAGATCCAGTAGGAGTAAAAGAATTATCGCCATAAGATATAGAACGCTTGTATCTGAATGGCAATTTTTTATCAATGCCATACGCCTCTGGAACGAACTACCATATCACAACCAGATATATAGTAACGCATCAAAATTTAAAATTGAAGTTCTAAAACTGTACGCTTAGCGTCTCGATTTATTGTTTAATGATTTGATGTTTATGATTTTGTTTTTATGATTTTGTTCTTATGATTTTTAATTGTTCAATCACTTTTAATATTATTTTTATGATAATTTATTTATAATTTTTGTTAAAATGTTTAAATTAGATATTTTTACTATTTATTATATGTAATTCTTTAAGTTAATTCTTATAAACAAATTAACCTGTTTAGCTTTATAAAATCCTATGCTGTAATTATAAGATTTAATCTTGTAGCATAGGACAGTCAATGAAATAAATAAATAAATAAATAAATAAATATAAAGCGTTTTTGAGTTACGCGAATATATGTTGTGCAACCTCCTTAATTTTCGAAATAACGGTATATCTCGAAAACCAAAGCCAACATAAAGAAAAAAGTTTGAACTTTCTTAAAGTAAATTTTATTGCTGTATTTCGGTTTTTTTTAGTTTTTCAATAAACTAAAGCGTTTTTTGAGTTACGCGAACATATGTTAATCTATCCATACAATATATAATTTCTTAGTATGTCAGGATGTTTGCATGTATGTCCTATTCTTTCCGCAACTTTCTGAAGCCATCTGATGACATAGGAAGCTGAAATTTGGCACACTTGAAGTACTTTCTCTGCGGAAGATCGTAACGAAGCCATATTTTTGATTTTCGGCTTTTCAACTAGTATAACTATAAAGATCTGATAGAAAATATGTTTTTTTTTATAATATGGGGAACTTTGGGCCCCACCCGGCACGGCTAGGCACCGTCGGATTGACCTGAAAAATTAGATCATGATTTCTTACATCAAACCTCATATTTTGAGCAGCGCAAACAATTAAATTAAAAAAAAAAAAATTTAAGTAAAGTTTTAATAATAGAACACTTTTTATAAGGCCATTTAAAGTCTACTTTAAGCTATCGGTAAGTTGTGAAAACGGGCGTTAATGTTAATGCTTTATTCCCACGACAACGTTTTTTCATAGTTCACACTGTTATTCGTAATTCAGAAAATTCAGTACTGTGGTACTATTTTCAGTACTTTTGCCTTTCGAAAATACCACGGTACCCCCACGTCCGTTTTAGTACTATTTTCTTGTTATGCTTCTTTGTTTAGAAATTAGGCGTTGATATTTTTTAACATTGACAATAAGAACTAACTCCGACTCCAACCGCTGAAATTCCAACTCTGACTTCTAATCTAACCTTAAGGCTAAATGTATATGAGACTTTTCCTTATTTGACTTAAAACTGTTTTTTAATCCAGTATCTTTAAATGGTTAAATATAGCAGGAGAAGGATTTAGTAAACATTTCGAATCAATATTTTTAATCTTGCATCGCCAATTTCGAAGTATTTTTATTTTGGAAATTATTCGAATATTTTTTTTAAATTTTTATGCCGAATTTTTGTGGGTACTTCAACACCGACTCCGGTACAAAAACCTCAACATCGACTCTACAACTCCGAATCCACAGCTCTGTTAACAACATTGCCTACACAAAATGTATTCTTATCAAAAAGTTATGGCAACACTGCTTGTTGGTATATTTCAATGTCAAATATCCTCATCAGAATTTTGCTGTTGAAATTTAGCCAGCTTGCTCCATAGTTTTATAGTGTTTTATTTTGAACAAAATGTTGAAATAAGTACTCTTTTGCTTGGTGGTCAGTACCATCTTAATTTTTCAATTTTCCATCACTGATCCGAAGTAAATGTCACACAACCAGCGTTGCCATTTGTTAATTTTTCCCTTTTTTTGCAAGTTTTTTGAAATGCAAAAAGGTTTTAAATTTATATAAAAATTTTTCAAGTTTTAAAAAAATATAATTTAAAATTTGCTTTTTGTGCGATTAAACGAACTTATATTTTCTCCGTGTGTTTTATTATTGCAACAGTGTTTAATTGTGTTTGGTCCTTCGTACCTTTAAAATCCCAAATATATGTTTGTAGGTGCTGAAGTATCTTTAGCACTAGATTCATTGACATAATTTGTCGAAATATGATGAAATGGACTTAATTTAGAACTTTGCAATGGTCTGCTAAAAAAAAATTCGATTTTAATTTGGGTAATAAATAGTTCAGTATTACTTAATTATGTGCCATATTGCGAACAAATTTAGTAGATTTAACTGATATTGAAGAAGTTTGAAACATAATTTATGGAAAGAGTAAAATATTTAAAAATTTTGAGATTAACTCAATTTTGCCGTTACGTAATCTACAGCAAATGTAGAACGTATATTTTCAAAACTTAATTTTAGCTAAAATAATATAAGAAGCAAAAAACTTTATGTAGTATAATAAGAACAACAGACTTTGTGAAAAAAAACCTCGATTGTACAATCAAAAGAAATGGCTTTAAATTGCTATGAATTTTTTTTTGTTTTTTTTTTTAAATAAGTATTTCCTGGTAATCTAATTTTTTGGTTAAAAAGAAAAAAAGTTTTTTTTTTTATAATCTTAAATCTTAAATCTTAAAATTTTAAATAAAATTTATGGTTTTTATTAATATTTGGGACTTTTGTAGAAAAAGGTTATTTTGGAAAACGAGTTTTTTTCAGAAATAATGGCAACGCTGCATACAATATTTTGAGAGTAAATTATGTAGCTCGTTTGTACGTAATTCATTGTGTATTACCATGGCAGCTACAAACAAATCATGGTCACCTCAAATTTTTATCGAAGGCTGTTAAAAAAAGACAATAACAAATAAAAATATTGTTTTTTGTGAAACTTAAAATAAGAAATAAATAAACAAAATAGGAATTGTTAAGCTATTGCGACATGTTTAATAGTGGCTTAGTCATCATCCAGACTTGCTATTTTCATTGCAGCAATTCTTGAGTCTATTGGTGAGAAGAGGGTACTCAGTTTCATGTTCTCTGCAACTCTGTTTTGTTATTCTTACACTTTTTTACTTGAAGTTGGCTGTAGGTGTATTTGTATTTATATATAAAATATAAAAAGAAGAAAAGAAATGCAATATAAAAATACATAAATTACAAAACTATGATTTCATAATCTGGATGTTAATGCAATTTCAAAGCAGAATTTTTAAAAATTGCAGCAACAAAAATTGCAAGTCTGGACAAAGACTTAGTCTGCATTCACACGTTTCATCTTCTGATACTCAACTCTTGTGTTTTTAGAAGAGAGAAGGAAGAAGAAAGGCGGTTGGCACGAAGATGCCTGTACTCGCTTAGTCTAAATTTACACGTTTCATCTTTTGAACTCAACAGCAACAATTTTATTAAATAGAAAAAGAAAAGAAGAGAATTACATGCAGCCATCGTTGTGCATATACCAACGAATAAAAACACAAAGCGTACTGACCGAGTACAGGCATCTCCGTACTAATCCCCTTTCTTTTTTCTTCTCTCACCTAAAAACATAAGAGTTGAGCATCAAAAGATGAAACGTGTTAAAGTCTGAGTTCATACGGCTCATGTCCTACTGACAAGATTCTTCCTTTTTCTTCTTTGAACATGAATTGGCGTTCAAATGATTCATGTCATGTTGACGACATGTTTTTTAATTCGTTTTATTTGATATTGAAAACCAAAACAAAATTAAACAACGAATAAGAAAGCAAAACGTAAAGACAGTACGTGCATCTGTGTACTCGTTTCTTTTCCCCTCGTCCCTCTCGCCTATAAAGCAGCATTCTTGTCAATAAGACATGAACCGTATGAACACAGACAAAGCAGACTTAGCTCGGTTTGTGTTTTCATTCGTAAGGTCTGTGCACAACAATGGCTGCATGTAAATTTTTATTTTTTCTTTTTCTCTTTAGTTCGCTGTGAATAAAATTGTTGTTCTTTTGAAGCAACAAAAAAGTTGAAACCGATTGCTGCGTGTAATCATATTGGCACCTTAAAAAGAAAATTGAAAAGAAGTTGGGCATCAAAAGGTGAAACGTGCAAATCCAGACTTACTTTTGTATTAATTTCCAAAGCAAAAAATGTTTATAAATGTAAAAAGAAGACTTGCGGAATTATGGATATGCCGTGTAAACAGCGTAATTCGCATTCGTAATTTAAAGAGCGAACAACGTAATTCAAAATGCCTTGCGAACATAGCATAATACATCCAACATTTATTGTTTCTTAAACCTGGTTTTACACATGTTAGTGCCGGTTCTCACACGTCAAGTTTGACTCTTCAAGTCTTGAGTTTTAAGGAGAGGGGGGAAAAGAAATAACATTCTCTTTTTCCTTTTCTCCTAAAAGCGTGTGTGAACCGGCCCTTATAAAAAAAGTTTTTCAAGTCTCACCAGTTTTAATTTATGAGCTACAAACTTTAATGATTGAAGTGATCTCAGGCGATGACAGTAAACAAAGGAGAATTTTATAATAAATCGATAGTTTATTTATCTTAAAAAAACAATACTGGCATCAAAAAATTTCAATTTAAATTCAAAAATTTCCCTAGACATATTATGACTCACTCACCTTAAAAGTTGCAAAAAATAATAATTAAGTATTGTTTAATTTAAAAACAAAATAAATTTATTTATTCCTTTCACACGTCTTAAAACCTGCCTTTTTGTAGTTAGTATTTTTTTAATTTTATAATAAATTTATAAATTTGTTTAAGATTTTTAAGTCTTACTAGGCAAAGGTTAATATATTAATTAGTTGTAAGTATAAACGTTTAAAGAGCTTTAATTAGCATATTCATGAGATTTTGTACATGTACATTGTACATATTAACTACGCAAAAGCTACACTACTACATATTCACTTAATTATTATTATTACATTTTCCACTTAAAATTAACCAAGTTATTAAAAATTACTAGATAATTTTAAAGACATGTCATGTGTTGGATCAATAATGCAAGTTCTAACGTACAATAATAATTCATTAGAACTACAAAATCACACAGATTCTTTGCAATAAATTTGGCTTAAACTTTTCTTAATAATAAACTAAAGTCACGCAATATTTTCGTATATTTTTAAAATAAAAAAAGAGCTTGAAATGATGTGCGTGCAAAAATAATTTTAATTCAGAATTTGTACTTTTAAAAATAATGGAATGCCATGTTCCAAGATTTTCTTTAAATTTTTTGATAAATTTTAGTGCACTGACTTAATAATTCTAAATATTTTGTTGTTTTTTAAGTGGAAATCACATTTTCAAAAATTAGATTAAAGATAAATTATAATTAATTGTATAAATATCTTGTTGCATCATGGCACAGTGGGCGATTTTGGGAAAAAATTGGGAATCATTCTGGATTCTGTTAACGGTTAGTCCGGTTGAAATAAAATGTCAGGTGGCAGTTAAGGACTTTTTTTGAGTTTAAGTTTTGATTTATGAGTCAATAGACGTATCATTAAGGGCTAAGGGCACTCGGGTATTACAATAAAAAAAGGTTCAGAATTGTTAATTTTAGCCCGATATTGTAAATTTATTTATATATAATAAATTGAATCTGGGAATTTATTTATCCTGGAAAATATTGAAGGAATAAGACTTTTAAATTATGGAAGATTTAAAAAAATTTTAGTTTGACTTAGAATACACATTCGAACAATATGGAAATTCATATTTATATATAATTTTATCAATAAAATATCTAATTATGTACATTAGGGCAATAACCAAATTTTTGGCATAGTACCATGGAGTGGCCAAGAATATTTTAGTAATGAAAACACCTGTCTCCTGTCGTTTTGCGAAAAAAAACCTTGCGCAGGGAAGCAAATTTCTAAAACCTTCAAAGAAATTTTGAACCGCGATGAATTGTAAACCGTAGGAAAATTTTTAAATCTAATCTAAACCAGTAAATCTAATAGCATTTAAGTCATACGTATAGGAATATATACAAATATCAGGTGTATATTTTTACAACTTCCGTTAGATAAAAATGGTTGTTCTTAAACTTCAACCCGATCCCTGCGTGAACTTTTTTAACAATCCGAAAAAATTATCATATTTTGTATTAGTAACTTTAAATGTTCTACACGACTATACTATGCCGTTTTTGATTTTCGCAAAAAGTGTGAAAAAGTTATAGCCCTAATGTATATAAATAAAAGACTCAAATTTACAATGATTTTTGAAATAGTATTCATCAATGTGTCAAGTTTAAAACAAATTAATGTATAATATTTAACATTTGCGGGATTTTTTACGACTTACTAACTTTTTATCTTTCTTGATTCTATCCATCTTATACTTATTTTCTTTACAGTCTTCTCTTTTTTTCTCTTATTGAAGGGATTCACAATGGACCATATTGGTCTCCGAGTGGAGGTGTGCCCTTGGGCGCATAACCCTTCTTAACCTAACCTAACCTAACATTTGCAAAATTCAAGAACAAACTCGTCCTTAATTGCTAACTGAAATTATATTCTAATCGGATTAGCCATTAACAAAATCCAGAACTATTTCCATTTTTTTCCAAAATCTCCCACTGTGCATGGTAATTTTCTAAGAGTTTGTACAATTTTGATACGTGAAAGAATTCACAAGATATTTTTTAGTTTCTTTTATGTGAGATTTAAAAGAATTAATTTATTAATTTTGAAATTAATTTAAATTCATATTTTACATATGATAGAGTAATAAAACCCTCAAAAGTTGTTAAACACTTCACCTAAGATTTTTTGAATTGAAAAAATTTTCCACACCAGTACCCATGTTCTGTAACTAAAGTGAGAACTTCTCGCATCGAAAAGATGTGAAACAAAATATTCCGTCGTTTCTCGAAAAGTGAGTCTGTAACTCATGTCGAAAACTAACAACAGAGATTACGTCGTTACGTTATAAATGTCATAACACTGCACTCGAAGCCGATGTGACACATATCGTTGACGGCGACCAAAATAAGCTAAAATTCAAAATTTTTCAACGACGGCGGCGAAAATACAAACGTCGGCTTTACCAAAAAATGTAAAGTGCGACTTTAACGTTTGTTGTTTGGAAACGAACTTTGAAAACATACATATATTTTATAAAAATGTTAAAAGCAAAATAATTAAAACAAGCAAGAGCAAAATATTATTATTATTATTCTTTGTATTAATTAATTGTTAATTAAAAATGCAATTGTTTTTTAGTGTTAACATTTTTTCTCGCCCCATTTTTATTCGTGAGATTATTTGACAGTTCAAAGCGGAAACTCTTCTCACAAAAATGTTACAGACACACTTTTTCTGTAAATTGGCGAATAATTTCCTTACGTGACAGCTAGTACTCGCCAAAAAAGTTACAGACACAGTTTAGGGAGAAAAACAGCTGTTTGTTTCAATATATGGCATTTTTGTTTCATTTCACACATTTCAATCGAAAAGTTTCTCGACGCGAGAGTTACAGAACATAGGCACAGGTAAAGGGATTTATAAAACTGCTCCCGAAGCTTTCTTTTGTAATTTTTTGCATTTTTTAAATGATTTGATTGAAATTAATCATTTTCCAAAACTATTGGAATATATTTATCTGTTTCTTTTGGACCACATGCTAGTGAATTTGAAATGACCACTGACAGGAATCCAAAAAAAAAAAAAAAAAACCCGAATACGACAGTTAGAATATTTCAGGCTTGGGCCTTCTATGGGATCTGAAAATTATTAATAAATCTTTATATAAGAGGATGACCTACATATCGTCACCTTAAGTGCAAAAGGGCGTAACAACATTTTTGTTTAATATAATAGGGACATCTAAATTAGTCATGATGAACTACTCGATTTTGAATTTTTTTTTTGTTGTTACGCCCTTTTGCATTTTAGGTGACGATATTGTAAAATATTGACCGAGAATTGGAAACCTTAATGCATTTATTTCAATTCATATAAAACTTAATTTGAAACAATTTGAGTAAAATAGCATGATTAGCAGAGATGTAAATGAATCATTCATTTTTGAATTAATTCGTGAATCATTTATGCGCTGAATTAGCAAATTTTGAATTAATTCTTTTCACACAAAAAAATGAATTGCTTGAAATTTGAGTCAATTCATTTGAATTGGGCAAAATTAACTGCAATTCATTTTTTATTCTTAAGAATTGTTAAAATGAATTGCAATTCATTTGAATTGATTTTGAATTAATTCAAATGAGTTAATGCTCATGCTGATAGGATTTTCGCAGCTCCCTACCAATTCAAGTCATATTCTGCCGTTACCTGCTAATGACAGTACATCATTGGATTTTCTATTCTTATTAATTTCTATGCCTTTCGCCGGTTATCTCGTACTAGGTGATATCCGATATGAGTGTAATGCTGTCGGATATAATATGCTTCTTCACATTTACTTACAGTAGTCTTATTTCAAAATCAATTCAAATGAATTGGAAATGAATTGCAATTCATTTTACCAATTCATTTGAATTAAAAATGAATTGCAATTCATTTTGCTAAATTCAAATAAATTGACTCAAATTTCATTCAATTCAGTTTTGGTGTGAAAAGAATTCATTCAAAATTTAGCTAATTCGTAAAATCAAAAATGAATGATGTATTTACATCTCTTATGATTAGTAACAGTTTTAGGCGAACTAAAATTATTTTGGAGAGGGGAATTTATATTGGACCCATGGTAAATTATGAAACAATTTCAGAAAATTCTGTAGAGCCATTTTTGGTATTAAAAAACATAAATTAGAACAAATTTCGATAAAAAAGTGAACTTTGTAAAAGCGTTTTATAGTTTTTAAATGGTTTTTGGAAAGCTGCTAATGAGAGATAAGGCTGTAGGAAATATCGCCCAAAGAAAAATTGCAAAAAAAAAAAAAAAATGAAAAATCGCCCAAAAAAATTGCATGTAAAATTGGGCCTGATTTCATATGAAAAATGGACCAAAATTTTTCAAAATTTTTGGGCTATTTTTCGTTATTGTTGGGTGATTTTCGTTTTTTAAATTTGGGTGATTTTTTCACGGATGTTATGACAATTCTTCGATGGACATTATGACACTTTTAAAAGTCCAAGGACACTACGACACTGGACGTTATGACATGTCACCTAAATTTATATGAATAATAAACACTTTTTTGCAAATTGAGTATTTTTTTTTTTTTTTGGGAAAAAATTCGTTTTTGCTTTTTGGGTCATTTTTCATTTTCTTTTTGCCCCCTTTTTCGTTTTTTTTGGGCAAAATTTCATATATACACTTTTTGGGTAATTTTTCATGTTCCCTTGGGCGATTTTTCATTTTTTTTGGGGCCATTTTTCTTTGGGCGATATTTCCTACAGCCGAGAGATAAGGTGAGTTTAACCCGATTATTGCAAAATTGCATGGTTTTATTTCTGGCCATATGAAGTTAAATCGATCTAAAATTCTTAATAAATACATCTGCTACGTTACGGTTCTAGGCGTTCTAAGCTCTTTTCCAAAATAGGCTTTATACGGGACATATGGTAAATAAAGCACCGATCTTCACGAAATTTAACAGAACGGCTGTTTGAGAAGTGGATTTAGTTTAAACTTAGTTTAACGTGGTCTGAAACTCGGATTTTTCCGGCGAAATGTGAGTTTTTTTTATTATTTCATTAAATACCCACATTTTAAGCAAAATTAAGCTGTTCGCTCAACATGTTGTATACAAACTTGTTAATGGCGGCACAAATCTAAACCTAGCTTAGCTTTGATCTCAAATACCCAGCCTTAAGGCCCAACCACAATGTGCTTAAGTTGGCTTAATTAAATGTGCGAATACATGTTTATTATATGAGGCAAACCATATTGAACTTAAGGAAACTTTTTGCTAAGTTTAATGAAACTGTCATTTGCTTAAGCAGGGTGCGAATCTAATCGCACATTCCGTACGGAATCAAATGTTTTTTTATTTTGTTTTTGTTTTTTTAAATACATTTGAGAGACTTTTTGTTAATTTTTGACAGTAGGTTAAGCAAGGCTATGCATATTATGGTTAGGCCTTTAGTCCTATCAAACTGTGACTTTTCAAATTAACTACAGTGCCACTATTTGTTAAGATTTTAGGTTTTCAGGTTTTCGGAAAGCAGGCTTTATATCCCATAATGGTTAATTATGGAACGATCTTCACAAAATTCGTTTTTTTTTTTTGACAAAGTTCGGAAAGCATCGATATTTGATTTTCTAGGTATTAATGCCTCTTGATATAGTCTTAATAATTGGCCCCGAGCTGAACAAAATCTTTTAACTTATGGTATTATTTTAAAATATATGATACATATATTACAATAACACCAAAAATTAACAGATTTTGTTGAGCTCGAGTCCTTAACAAATATGTACTTATCGATTAAAGTGTTACCACTATATTAAACAACAAAATACATCCTTTACGCATTTATTTACGTAAATAACAAACTTTGATTAATAAGACAAGACTAATCTGAAAAATGTTATGAAAAAATAAAAAAAATATATCACTGGTTATTAAGAGTCCAATATTTGCTCAGTGTGACCAAAGCTTTCCTCAAAATAAAAACTTTTTAAAAAACATTTTTGCGCAACTTTTAAAATTACTGAATCACTCAATAGAAAACTTTTTTGTTTTTATTTATATTAAATTCATAATTTTGTTAAAATTAATTGTTGTTGCAAAATATTATTTAAATTGTTATACGCATTTGCATTGGAAATAGCTAAATTATGCAGCTTATTGCTAACCGGAAACAAAGAATATAATTTGATTAAGATTAATGTCTAAAACAATGCAAAAACCTAAATAAAAATAAACAAAATTTAAAATTTAAATAAAATTTATAATTTTTTATATGCAAATCTTTTTTATTTAAAATGTTCATTAAAACAACGTCATTTACATACATAATTATTTAAAATGCCTTGAATTTGAAGAAATAGGTTAATAATAAATTGCTGTCTTAACAATTTTTAGGTGGGGTGCTTTAAAACCATGGGAAATAAGGCCATGATGGCTTTATTGCTCAATTGAATGGGAGATAAAGCCATAATGGCCTTATTGCCCAATCATTGAGAGATAATATCATATTTAAAATTTTGCGAAATGAGAGATATAGCCATATTTTTTTTTCGCAAATGAGAGATAAAACCATATTTTCTCAGAATATTGTTATGCATGGTGTAATCATTCTGTAAAAGGGAAAATCCTTAGTTATCATTGAAAAAAATTTTTTTATTCTTGTGATGCACGCAGGAAACTTTATTCAGCGAAGCCACCTGCCGTGTCCTACTGAAGGAAAAAACCCCTAAGCGCAGCCGCAGGCCGCCACGCAGAAAAACTTTAGTATGCGAAGCCAGATTTCAATACTTGACTTTAGTGTTTCCGGAAGTGAAAACTATTAATCAATGTAAAATGCAAAAGTTCTTCAAAACTGAAATGAGAGATAAAGCCATTTTCTAATATCGCTAATGTGAGCTAAGGCCATGATGGCTTTATCTCCCATTCAAATGAACAAAGAAAATAAAAGACTTTATCTCCCTTTTGAATGAGAGATAAAGCCATCATGGCCTTATCTCCCATGGTTTTAAAGCACCCCACCCAATTTTTAATATGTTTAAGGGTGCCCTAGTGGACTAGTTGGTAGTGATCTAGTCTACCAGTGAGAGGGTTGCGGGTCAGTTTCACTACAATGCGCGTCTACCTTACTATTACTCTACACCATTATAAGTGAACGGTTATTGGTCGTTTTGCTAAAGGTTGTAATGCCATTAGTGCCAATTCTAGAGCCAGCCATCTCTTAATGTGGGGATCAGGCCGCATGGCTGAATGTTTGTGTGTCCATGCAATTTTTAAGGTAATAAGATAGAACTTGGAACATCTTTTTCTACTGCCGAATAAAGTATTTTCCAAAATAGTGACAATTGACTGGTTTTAGTATAAAAATAATTAAAATTTTAATTTGAAAGATTTGGTTATTCGTGCTTAATTCCCAATTTTTATTCTTGATAAAAACACTGAAAATTTATTGCTGATGGGATAAGCTATTCCTATGCGCATTTCACTGGTTGCTTAGACCAGATCGTCAGGAAACTTCATCCATAAATATTTTAGAAAAACTAAAGATATTAAACCAAATAAAACTGTTAAACGTATAAGAATTATAAGCAACAGTTCTACTTGTTACAATATCAAGGTTTAAACAAAAACATCAACAATAAACAGTGAGTTTATCTCTTCTAACATTCCCCACTACAATTGATTGGAATTCTTCCAACATTAATTGCAGTTGTAAGTAGGCTAAGAAAAAATAAAATGAAAACAAAAACAACTTGCAAAAGCACGTTGCCAGGTAAGTTTTTTAGGCCGTGCACTTGCCTGTTTATTATCAAAATAATTTTTGGGAATACAAAATTTTAATTTAAAAGATTTGGACGAATAAGCTTAATTCACAATTTTTATTATTGAATTAAGCACGAATGACCAAATCTTTTTAATTAAAATTTTGTATTCCCAAAAATTATTTTGATAATAATTAAAATTTTGTATAATTTGGTACTTTGTACGAACTAGAAAAGGAGAAGCCGCAGGAGAAAACGCACTTTTTGCACTTTTTTACAAATTGGTTTTTTCATTGGTAATTTTTTAATATTTGCGTTGAAATCTTTAATGTGGTGACTTATGACAGTTTGATTTATCTGTTGATAAGTAAAAAAAAAAACTTGTTACCATACAGGTTCATCCATATTTTTAAGGAGGCGAAACAAATAAACCTAAAATTTCCAAAAATTAAAGTGACCAAAAAAGTACGTTATGCCCTGCGGCTTCTCAAATATTTATTTATAAATTTTTTTTTTTAATTTATAAAATGTATTTTTTTAATTTAAGTTTTTATTGAAACTACATGGAAAGTTAATTTTCTAAAGTAATCAATTTTACATCTTAAAACAAGAAAATCCAGAATCTATTAAAATAAGTTCTTGATTTTTTTTAACTTATTTAGTTCGTATTTCGTAAAACAATGAACAATTTTGCTTAAACCAAGCCACACATATACATACATAAAATAAGTACTTTTTGGGTCTCGGTACTACAACAAGTACAACTCTACAAAAACCCCAAGCAATTTGTTTTTGTAAAATCATTGTGTAGCGTCAAAAATAAATGACGTAAGGCGAATTCATTTATGAATACAAATAAAAATTAGTTAATAAAATGCATGCTACAAATGCGCAAAATTTTGTAAATTTGTTTGCAGCATGGGTTGAAGGCTTTGAGTTTCAGAAAACCTTAGCCAAGGACATCATAAAAATGGGTGATAAGCAAAGAGCCAATAAATTTTTAGCAGAGTCATCAAAATGCAAATACACTAACTGGAAAATTTGGAAAAAGTTTATGGACGTTTATGAGAGCTACGACTCTTATGGGTCATCAGTGTGTTAAACATGGCTCCGAGCACATGGTATGGGAATCGACAGCTTTTTTTCTTAATTTTATTTTTTTTTAATTCCCTATGGTCCAGAAAGCCCAGAACTGTGTGCAGAATAAAGTCAAAGATCTTTGAAGGCCATCAAGGCTTTTAGGTTCTTTAATTTTTTTTTTTAAATTTAGGTTTTTTTAATTTATTTATTTTATGTATCCCAGTAAAATAAGTGCCCCAAAAGGAGCAGGTTTTATGTATGAATACATACCTCAAAATGCTTCGAACCTGCTGATGGGATGCCTGATTTTTGTATGAAGTGTTCCCGATTTGGAGGACTATTTTCTGCTGGCAATAAGCGCTTCATATTACATGCAAACCAAGCACTCCTAAAGTTCTTTTTTTTAAGGGCTAACTATATAAAAATATCCACTAATGTTTTGCTTTAACTTGTTTAAATGCCTTTTTTAATCATTTTCGTAAACCATAATATATTTAAATTTTTTTAAAACCTTCCTCGTAGTCAGCACTAAAATAGCAGCTTTTTTGTATATTTTATTCTTCTGAAATATTTTTTCATGCCTACTGAAAGTTTTAAACTTAAATGTAAACAAAAATAATAAAGCTTAAGTTCATGAAATTTAATTTTTCCTTTCTTCACAAAAATAATTTAATAAAAATTAAATTTCATGAACTTAAGCCTAATTAAAAAATATTAAAAATTTGGATTAAAAACCATAAATAGTTCAACAAAATAACCACAATACTAATTATTGTTAAAGCTAAGGCACGAGCTCTATGTGTACATTTGTCCTTCAAGTTGTGCTGAAAAAAGGTCAACAGAAAAGAGAAAGACAAAGTGAAAAAACAATAAATGTACTTGGACTTCAAGAAAAATTCTTGACGAAAGTACGGAAAAAACAGAAGTAAAGGAAAAAACATGTAAAATCAATTAAAGTGGATAATCATTCAGGAAAGCAAATTTCGATCTACCAAATGTTAAAATACAATTTGGTTTAAGGATTGATGTTTGACTAGTGACGTCAGCAGTCGTCGATGGCTGCGAGTGTAAGACGGCAAATCCATCTGAGGAGATCGAGTGGTTGCGATCGAAACATGTCATGGTAACCTGCCGGCCAGGGTTCGAGCTCGAGCCACGTCAAGAATGAAAGATTATCAATAACAATTTTAATTAATTTTCATGTTGTAAAATTCCTTTCTTCACAAAAATAATTTAATAAAAATTTAATTTCATGAACTTAAGCCTAATTAAAAAATATTAAAAATTTGGATTAAAAACCATAAATAGTTCAACAAAATAACCACAATACCAAAAATAATAAACAAATTTTGGCAGCGAACAATTTACTTTATTTATTTACTTTCTAAATCACTTTACTTCATTTAAAAAAAAATTCAAACAAATTTTCGAAAATTGTATGTGAAAAATTTCTTAACGCAGATAAATAATTTAAAATAACCCTCCTTATTTAATAAACATATCAAATTTGTAAATGGGATATTGAGTGAAACTGGGGTTTAAGTTGACCTTAACTAAGGCGACCAGATTTTGAAAATAAAAATAGAAAAATAGAATAAAGAAGAAAGTAAAAAATTTATTTGATTTCAACATATTTAACAGACACTCTTACATTCACATATTTATACATGTAAAGTAAATAAAATAAAAATAACATATATGTAAAGAAATTTTAATTTACTTATACATTAGTAAAAATTTTTATGAGAGTTTAGTAGGAGTATGAACAGAACAAGAATGACACGAAATTTTTCATACGATTTGACAAAAAAAAAAAAAAAAAAACCGACACCGCCGTTAAATAAATGTATTTTAATTTATAAAAATAAAAACAAAAATTGATCATGCTTTTAAAAATAAAGATGACAGATTATTTTATTTTTTATCTACCGTTTTAACAGATGGTATTAAATATAAGTTTTTTTTTTACTTTAATCACAAAAAACTCCTGGGGTTACGTTTAAAACTGTTTAAAATTATAATCAAATTAATTATTTTGATAATAAACTGGCAAGTGCACGGCCTAAAAAAAAACTGAACTGGCAACTTGCAACAATAAAGCAAGTTGTTTTTGTTTTTATTTTGTTTTGTCTTATGGCGATTTCTTTTCTGAGAAATATGTTGCATTAATGTTACATGTTCTACAATTTTGTGTTCGTTTGTACAAAAAATACAACTGTGGGAAAAATTTTCAAGTTCTTTTGTGAATATGTTGATGAAAAACATGCAAGACATGTTGCATATTTTACCCTTACTTTAACTTAAGGTGTTCAAACTGCCCTGTTTTAAAACTTTGGTACTTAATTCTTTATTTGTACAACCAATGTTTTATTTTGTTTGTCATATTTCATACCGCTCATAATTTTGTAAAAAAAATTGCTTTAAAACAAAATATAAATATATTTACCCTTTAAAATCAAAAAATTCTATTTATATTATAATCGTTTTAATTTTGCTAAGCCATTAGTAATGTCAATATTTGTTTCCAAGCCATAATAGCGTGCAGAAACCGCTTAAATAGCTTTAAAGAAGTACATTAATGATGAAAGTGAAATAGTTGTTAATAAAAGCAGCTAATTGTGTTCTATTGAAATTGCACATCATGTTTATTATAGGTAACATAAGAAAATGTTACATGTATATACTTTAACATATTTTTCTCAGAAAATAAATCGCCATTAGCCTACTTACAACTACCATTAATTAAACTGAAACTGGTGTGATTGCAGACCATGTGTCTCAGTTAATAAAGTGGAATTAAAATTTTTGAAAAAGTGTGAAATTAATGTTGGAAGAATTCCAACCAATTGTAGTGGGGAATGTAAGAAAAGATAAACTCACTGATTATTGTTGTTGTTTAAGCTTTGATGTAGTACCAAGTAAAACTGGTGTTTATAATTCTTATTCGCTTAACAGTTTTATTTGTACTTCTGTTCGCCTAATGATTAAAATTCGACCATAAATTTGTATGTAAATATGAAGAAAACATAATTCATCTAAGTACATATGAATTTATTTGTTTCGAGCATTAATTTTTTCCTTCAAATTGGATCGATTTGGCGAGGGACCAACCTCCGATCCATAGTTTATCTTCAATATAAAAAATACCAATTGAAAAACCAAAAAGTATCAAAAAGTCTTCTTTATATCTGTGGCTTGGTGCTAAAAGGTCCAATGTCAATATTTTGCTGTTTTGAGTTAATCGTTTCATTATGTGTATTATTTTTCTGTATCAGCCAATGCCTAAGTTAGCCCAGAACAGTTTAATGAGGTTTTTTTAGACATTGGCTAATTATACATAATGAAACGATTAACTCAAAACAGCAAAATATTGACATTGGCCCTTTTAGCATCAAGCCACAGATATATTGTCATCCACTCAGGACGTTGCACGTTTAATTTTATGTTTATATGTCTAATATTAACGAAAATTAATCAAAGTACCAGCTGTTGAACGAAAAAGTACCAAAAAGCTCCCCTTACATCTTCTTATTCACCCACTTTAATGTATAATTTTATCTTTATATGTCGAATATAAACCAAAATTCAAAAAGTTCCAGATGAAAAACAAAAAGTACCAACATTTTTTATCTTATAGGTTATCACTCACTTAGGACCCTACACCTATAATATTATGTTTCTAAGTTCAATATTATAGAAAATTCAAAAGTTATCACATGAAGCACAGAATTTCTCCTTTTTTCTCCCCATAGAGGTTCGGTTGACAAACAAAGGAAAAAATCGTTCTGAACTGTTTTGCCTGGTCTGATTGATACATAAGATTTATACAGTCGAAATATTTGAAAACCCTAATTTTTTATTATTTGATAATTGGAAAAAAGTTTATTTAATTATTTTGCATTTGTGTTAGTAGCAATTTGGAACGCTTATAACTTGAACAGATTTTAATTAAATATATATTGTGCACTTCTTTGAGTAAATACCTCTCAAATGGTGTATATTTTGTTCAAATCGGTTGACATACAGAGGAGGAAAGTGTTCTTAACTGTCTTGCCTTAGCCGATTTAAATATAGATAATATCTTTAGTTTTTCTTAAATCTTTGGATGAAGAATTCTGATGATTTGGCCTAAGCAACAAGTGAAATGCGCAAAGGAATAGCTTTTCCCATCAGTGTTTTTATCAAGAATAAAAATTCGGAATTAAGCACGACAAATAAATCTTGTTATATAATCCTCGCCCATATTTTAAAACATTTGTAGCAGAATTCTCATCAAACTCAACAAATCTTATAAATTAATAGATTTTTGGGCATTAGACAGAATGACCGCACAGCGAAGGAACCTTTGAAATATGTCTGTGCAAGGGGATACCCTATTAAAAGAACTCAAAGCTTTCCCAATGAACTAGAAAAAGTGTTTGTCTAAAGTGGGTGTCCGTTAAGGGAGATAAGACTGTTCATATGTATGTATGTATATTAAGTTTGACACTTTCTTCTGTAAATGAGTACACCCATGGTGAAATAATGCAGGTGGCATCGCTACGGCAACAAAAACAACATCACACCAAAAATAGAAAAAAGTCCCAGCTTACGACAAAAATTGTTTAAAAAAATCAAATCGTGCCGCTGAACGTGATGAAATAAATGAATTTTTAGCTAATTTTTATTTAATTCTGGTCAATTTGATTTATTTTTAATTAAAATTGTCAAAAATTTTAATAAAATACACTAATCACATCACGAAACGTGGACTTTTTCTAGACATAAACAAAACTTTGACAAAAGATTGAAAAAACAATGCTAGAGCAAAAAATCGACATCTGGCGTAGTAATGCCACCTGTTTATTTCACCATGGATATACCCACATGCAGGTATGTTGGTATATAAAAATCGAAAGAATTTTATTACAGAAAGCATATTTATCAAAATATAAACATATTTATATGTCCAAAGCAATAAAACTGTACCTTGTCATATGTTCCCTTAAATGTGTTCTGTAAAAACCAAGCATATCACAAATATTCTAAGAACCGAAGTTTCTTTTAGATGCTTAAAGTACCTGTTGGTTAATCTCAACTCAAAATTTTATAGATGTTTTTGCACATGTTTAAGTTAAGCCCTTTTCCGCGAATAATTGTGTTGACTTTAAGTACATTACCTGCTTAGAGGGCAGCTGTCAACACAATCATAGAGTAGGTAGGTAAATATTTTAAGGATAGAGGAGAAGAATTTGGTATAAAAACTTAAGTTGGCACCTTGAAAGGACACAGTCTAGTCTTACGCTTCGTTACGAACGTACTAATTAAACAACTCAACTACAGTCCAACTGTTTCAAAAACAATCTGTACAACAAATTGAAAATTCTCAATTTAAAAAAAAAAATTTTGCTAAAATGGTTAACATTAATGTCAATTTTAAACATCTTGAGAAGGAAATTGAAAATTTCACTACGGTAGATGAACGTGAGTGTGATAGAATTCTTTTGAATAAAATATCTTTACAAAGTTTTTCTATTTTTGTAATTTCACTAATATTTGCCTAATTTTATTCCTCTTTCTAGATCTTCAATTGGCTGCCGAATTGGGTAAAACTTTACTTGAACGCAACAAAGAATTGGAAACTTTGTTAAAGGAGCACAAACATACCATTGAAGAACAAGAACAGGAAATTGTGGTATGTATTACAATCAAATAAAGTTTGGATTGATTATGATAAAAAGAGATCCTTTTTTGTTGCATATGCAAACTGTAGTTATTTTCAAAGAAACTTTGTTGCATTTTACAACTGCCAGTTTGTAGTTCTCTATTTAAATTGTTAATAAATGGCGCCAAGATCAATTAATGATCGTTAGAGTTCAATGCTTTTGTAGATCAATATAACAAAACTATATAAATTCGTTAAAGTTGGCGTGTAGAGAAAACTATTTGTTTTTTTACTTTGTATTTAACTTTTACCATTTAAAATTGTTGCAATATTTAGCTCATGTTTTGGTTATACCTGATTGGTTTGCAGCGACACAATTTGGTCTTCACCAACAACATCGTCGACATCATCTTCATCATCATCATCTAAACAAAGTGTTTTTGTAAGCAGAACACCCAAATTCCATAAAATACGAAATCAGAGCTTGTTGCAACACTTTGCATTTTGTAGCAATCAAGCATAAAATATTTAACCCTTTAAATGGGCAGACAACCCAAACAAAAATGTTTCAGAAAGAGAGAGAGAGAGAGAGAGACAAAAAGTGGGTCAGTTAAAAACTATTGAACTAAATAGTTTTTCTTTTAAATGATTCAATTCTATTTTAAGACAAAAGTTCAATATATTCAAATTTAGCCCGTTGGCATTTATTTAGTTAGTTTATTTGAAAAGCTTTTATACGATTTGAACGAGTGTGTACAAATGCAATTTCTTATCTCGTGATCAATCATGCATAAACTATTTTAACATTTTCAAGAAATTTAATTTAATCTAAATGTTTTCTGTTCTTTTTCTTTGCATTTTCGAAAATAGTATTTGAAAAAACATACCACTGCATTAAGGGAAGTAAATGATTCTCGTTTGAAGGTCTATGAACAATTGGAAGTCGGTATACAAGATTTAGAGCGTGCCAATCATCGTTTGCTCGTTGAAAATAACGCCGATAAAAAGCATATAAAAACGTAAGTTATTTTTTGAATACATTTTTGAACTTTGCCAAGTTTTCTTTTTTTATAATAATAATTTTGTTTTATCCTTAAAGGCTTGGTCACAATATCGAGACTTGCGAAACACGCTGTGAAGAACTGACTAAACAATTGGAAGAATGTCGCCAATCTTTGGCAGTTGAGAGACGTAAAAATGAACGTCTATTGGCAGAGAAAAGTAAGGCCGGCTCTGATGGCAATGCAGGAAAATTAAAACCCACTTCGCATAGGGATAATACAGAATCGCACTCAGATACTGTGCAAACCGGTTATGATGCCAATACAACCGCCCCCGAAAATTATAGTTTTGCTTTTGCCTCTCCTGCATCGAAAAATAATGCCAATTCGACGGGTATTAGTGTTGCTGAGGGTGATGGTTCGTTTGACTTGAACTTGGTTTGTGGACAAGAGGGCAATGATGAGATAATAAAATTGGTTAGTGATTTAGAGAACACCAAAAGGGCTTTTATGGCTGAACAACAGAGATGTGGTGAATTGGAAGAACAATTGGTGGCGATAAGTAAGTAGTATATCCAAGTAACTCTTAATTTTACCCTTCACCACAGGTGGAAAGGGTTTGTATAAGTTTGTCATTCCCTATGAATACAATGTTGATCTTAGACCCTATAACGTATATGTATATATTCTGTGTCATTATAAGTAGCGAAGTTGATTTAACGATGTCTGTCAGTCGTTGTATGTTGAAATGGGGTTTCCGAAGACACCAGCAATGATGGAGATTAGGTGGTCATACATTTATATCACATATGCTCGGTTAAAGTTTGCTATTGAAACTCAAACAGATCGGTCCACAAATAGTTGAGATATGAGCAAAAACATGATTGCGTCTAATTTTTACCCATAATATCCCTTGTTGTTATTTTCCTTTTTAAAGTGTTGATTTGTTTTACATAGTTATGTATACATACATGATTTGGAGTTAAAATAGAGAAATGTATATTAAACAAACAATCGCACTGGATATACAACTACTCCCACTATAATTGGGGCAACTCATAAAAAAGCTTAATTTTCATTTTAATGGTAATTATTTTGTATATACATAGTACATACATATATCGCTCTGGGTTCTCTAAAGAGAGTCAGTCAACTCCAAATTTACAAATTTTCAGTAGAGACAAAAATCCGTTTTTTTTTAATTAAATATTGACAATGAAAGTTGAAAACAATTATGGAATTGTAAAGAAATACGAGTAAGAAGTATACAACAGTAGTTGTTTTTGTAATTTTTTCCGGGATAATCGAAAAATAACAAGTTTTTGAGTTGTTCCCCTTTATGTAAAATTTATTCATTAATAAAGTGATGTCATTTCATAAACATAAAGAAAAACTAAATATAACAGCACAATAAACTTACCTTTAAAAATAGATAAAAAGAACCTCATTAAAGTAAACCGTTGTGACATATGTAAACATAAGCACAACTTAAAATATTTCTCTTTAGTTAAACAAAACTTATATGAATTCAGCTTATATTTAGGTACAACTCAAAATATTTCTCTTTAGTTGACTTTAGAGAAGTTACTTTAATATCAGGAAGAGGGATACAACTGTATTTTGCGAAAGTGTAGAGAAAAGGATGTATGATTCTTAAGCTGAAGGTCCACACCATGCGTTAATGCGTCTGTCCTTTTTATGCATTTGACAAAAAAGTAGAATCAGTGTAATTGTATATGACAAGTTACACCTCAAATCGCATAGAATGCATAGACGTATAAACGCATGAAAGTAGGTTTACTTTCTACTTTTTTATCCGTCGCATGTGTGGCGAAAAAAAGTCATCTGTTGTTGATGGCCATCGATAACAAATCATATTTTATTTTCAATGTAATCGATAAATATGTTTGTGTGGTGGATTACTTTTTACTATTTTTTTGCATTAAAAAAGGTTTTTAATAAGTGAAAAAGCTTTCGTAATAAAGATTGAATAAACTTTAAAGAATAAAATACATTAAAATTAATTTTGAGCACAATTTTACCGCGAACAAAATTTGCCACTCTGTTTATCGATTACTTTTGTGTTCTGAGTGTCATCTTTGTTGTGTTTATTATTTTTTTTTAACAAATGCCATGAATTGAAACTGATTGATACCGTAAAAAATCACGAATATTTTTATAATTAAAGCTTACTCTTCTCTGAATTCTATTAAATAAATTCTATTAAAATAACAATTACACTTTCATTTTTGGCAAAATTGTTTTTAATTGTTAAACATATTAGCACAGCAGCTGATAAAATGCATTGCATGTAACTTGAATTAAGAGACGCATAAAATGCACAAAAAGTATTTTACGCATGAACGCATGGTGTGGACCTTCAGCTTTACATCGGGTAGATATGACCACTGTACATCGACTTGTTGCAAAAAGAGAAAATTGAAGAATTTCGAGCTGACTCTCTTTAGAGGAACCAGTGCGTGCGATATGTTTAAATTCCATTGTGGTAATTTAATTTATATAATGAATATAAAGTTTTTTATCTGAACATGACAACAGAAGACTTTTTTCAATTTCGAATGCTTTTTATTGTCAATGTGTGGGTTTATAACCTTCTATTCTTATCGCACTATGGATAAGGGTATATTAGATTCGGCATTGCCGAATATAGCGCTCTTATTTGTTTTTCTCTTAAAATGTATTTTAACTTCTTTTAACAGTACAAGAAAATCAATCCCTACAAAGTCGTATTGCTCAAACAAGTGCCACAGAAGAAATGAAGTCCATGCATGATGAATTATCTATATTAGATGAAGTTCGGTAAGTATTTAACTTAAGGTCGATTTCACCAAATTATTTTAATATCAATTTATGTTTAAAATTCCTTGTTTTATATCAAATAAAAAAAATATATGATAAACTACATTTAAATTTGAATTGATACCTAAATAGAATCGGAGAATTGGCAATTAGTAAAAAAAGAAGTACATATAAACTATGTATAACTTAATTTCAAATTTTCTTTAGGCAAGGTCAAATGTGCAGTCGCTGCCTACGCTCCATGGACGATCGCCTCACTGTCAATGACGAACAGTCGTCTTTGGCTCCCACTGAGGAATGTGAGGAAGATGAAGAGCGCAGTTTGCTAGACTTGGAGGCCAATCGTGATGATAACGTCAGTGAACATTCACAGGCCGCCTATCGTAGCAACATGTCTATTAAGGTGAGAAATTGTTTCTATTTTAAAACCCTGCTGTTTGGCTTAATGCGAGGCTGACATAGTATAGCAACGACAATTAAAAATAATGTTTCATTTCCATATTCAACTCATGTGTACCCACCAAGCACTCATAGTACCTAATTTTTTGTGTTTTCATTACAAATTACATATATTTAATGGTGTTTATTTCTGAATTTTTAACTTAATCATCAAATAATCAGTATTATTACAAATGTAGCATTTCCATATTGTAATTTCTCTGAAAATCATTTTTGGTTGTCTTTTAATGTGGCCTAAGTCTTAACTGAAACCTTATAAGGTATTAATTGTCTATCTAATTCAATGTTTATTTATGTATGTACATGTATAACTGCGTGTTATTGTCTTAAGAACATAACTAATAAATAATGTCTTCTAACTGTTGTTAATTTATCCACACACCGTTTCCGTTTCCATTTCTATTAACGTTTCCTAATGCAAAATCAACTCAACTCAAAACAAAAACCAAGAATCAACAAAACACCATGATTTTTTTCTCTACCTTTTTTATTATCTTATTTTTTCTTATATTTATAATTTTATTAGGCTAAAAAGCAAGTAACGACTGCTACATGTCCGATTTGTTCAAATGTCAACACAAAGTACCTGCATGAACAAATACCCATATCTCTAGATACGGTTTTGTTAGATCTTTGGCAGAAAACCGTTAAACGTTTCAGTTTAATGAATTGGGTGGCGAAAATGCTGCAATGGCCGGCCATAGTTATAAGCCGTATGATTAGTTCCATACCAGACGATGAAGATTTTTCATTACTCTTCTGACATGACATTAAAACAAACGAAAGTGTTATTTTTTGAGTGCATTTCTTTATTTTATTTTTATTTTTTTTTGTTTGTTGTACTTACCAAGTATCTTGTTATTTGTTGAATTACCTGAAATTAACTTGAAAATTTTTAACATTAACATTCCATGTCAAAGAATGCTTTGAAAACAGTGTCACAAATTTTGAAAAGACGACGGAAAAGACAAAAAAAAAAAAAAGAAAAAAAAACGTTTTAAACGTTTTAATTAAGAATTTTCTTTACGACATTTTAAATGTGCCAAGACTTTTTTTTATAAATATTAGACTAATTTTGTTAGTTTTATAACAGTGTGTTTGTGTGGATAATTTATTTATAATTTATAATGTAAAAAAACCTATTATATTTATATTGTCTTAGTTAAGTAAGTTAAATCATGGAAAAACATTAAGACAGTCTTCCAAAAACCAACTTTCTCATATCCTGGTATCAAACAAGTCTTGCCAAGTTCATCTTCATATTTCATTTAAACATTTCCAAAACTAAAAACGCTGTTGTAAAAACAAGTAACAGACTAACTGAAACCATTTACACACCTTTTATTAACATCATAAAATGGGTTTATCAAATTAACTTTCCGGTATTAATTTTTTTAATATTTTTACTATTTGAAAGAAAAAGTACTGCTCTCTAATTACTGATCTCTCACCTAAATGCTAATAATTCTGTTATTGCTTAACAAAAAGTTTTTTTTAATTTCTATAAAAAAATTTAATCATTTCTCATTATATCACACATTTTACTTCATTCCCAATTCCCAATCCCTTTTGACCCACATCCTATTCCACAATCCTGCTCGAGTCTTAATAGTTTTTTTTTCTAAAGTTTTATTTTGTTTGTTAATATTGTTTTATTTAATTTGTTTAACAAATTTTGTTTTTAAAAAGTTAAAATGAGGGTTTTTTTTGTGTGATATTTAAGTTTTTTTTTATAAGTTTAATAAATTTGTTTGAATTAAAGTGAATGATTTTAATTTTTCGCTAAACGAAGGCATGATTTTTAAAGTTTGTATTTAATTATAATATTTTTTTTTTATTATATTTTTTAAAGCTAATTATTTCTCTTAAGCACACTTTTTCTGTCTCTATCTGAAAACTTTTTCATTTATAAACAACTACAACCAAGAAACAAAGTACTCCTCCACCAAAAGCCTAAAAACCAAAATCAAACCAATCAATTTTTTTTAAATATCAACATAAATAATTTTATAATTTTTTACACTTCATGCCATTTATGCCGCTCTCTCTCTTTTAAATTGAAATCAATCAATCAAAAAAATCATCTTTAAAATTCAAAATCAATTATGCCCATAATTTCCAGGTAGCGCCTCAGCATCCCGATTCTTTGGATTTGAATATTCCGGGTAGTCCCAATCCATATCGTGATTTGGTGGAAAAATATGAAGCCTTGTTGGAGGTGCAACGTTCATCGATTGCTCGCAAAAATAATCATACTGTTGGAGGTGATGGTGGCACGTCTTTGGCCGAAGAATTTCAGTCATCGGGAGAATTTGCTCAAACTCAAAAGCTTATGTTCCGGGCCGCTCATGGCGAAAATACCGGTAATTGTAATACATCAACTAATGGCGATGCTGCCAGCAGTTGCAATGGCAGCATGAACAATGATTCCAATAACTCAAATACCAAAAATGATAAGAATCGTGGTCGCACTCCTACGGAATTTTCAGAAGCTGAAACCTCTTCTTCTGGCTTTTCGGACGAGACCAGTAACAAAGGAACACAAACTGACGAAAGGCCTGGCTATTTCCTATGCTCGATTGGCGATGGCGAAGACTGCAAATTTAGTATTTATGATGACGTTAGCCCTATTGATTCACGCTTCCGCAACCGTCCGGAATATCGGGAACTGTTTAAGGAAATATTTGCCGTTTTAAAGAAGGCTGCCGAAAACAAAGAGGAGGGTGATAAGCTTCCTTTGTTGGATGATACCCATCCTAATGGCGTAACCGCCCAAAAAGTGCCACCAGTAACTCCTGCCAATGAAGAATTGCCGGTAGATTTTGCCGACGATACTCAAAGTGTTATATCATCGGCCGTCTCGGAACAATCGTTTGCTATGTCTGAGTGTGTTACAAAATTAGAACGTAAAACAGCCAAAAAACATATTATTGAAAAGAACCAAGAGAATAATCCTCCCATAGCAGCTTCCATTGCTCAATTGTCTTCTTCTAATGGCAAGCAAATAATTGAAAATGGTCGTATTTTGACTCCCTTGAAGCGAGAACCCCTGGACTATTTGGCCGTAGGTGTAGGTATTAAGAAAAAGAATCGTCGCAAGAATCGCAACTTCTCCAGCGATCGTTCAGAGTCTCCATTGGCATTGCCAACACCACCACGCATTTTTGTGGCCAGTGGCAAGAAGCGTAAAGAAGTTCGTCCCTATGTAGAGTCTCCCATGGCAGCAACACCCGATCAATGCAATACACCCGGTTCTTCACGGGGTTCACGAGCTGGACCAAAATATGAATGGAATGGCAACTCAATGATAATTTATAACCGTTCTCTTAGAGGACGTAGCTCTTCTGGAGATGTTGATGTAACCAACATTCCCTATCGGCCCAGTACTGTATCCCAAGATTTGCACAAACTAAAGAAACTTGACTTGTCCTATGCAGAAGTCTTAAGACGCGCCGATGCCTGTAAACAACATCATCACAATCAACAGCAACAAAGACGAAAGAACCATCGTCACTAAACTAAAGAACAAAAAAGCAAAAATCCTAAAACAAAACCCCCCAGTGTAATCAAGAGTAGTCTTCATAATTATAAGTAGGTGTCTTTGACGGCTCTCCTCTCAAGTGATGACCTCACCCCACCTTAGTAATCACTCAAGACCCCCCCTTTAACCCTTATTTGATTGTTTATAAAATATATTTAACTGAAATCCATTTGTATAATTTAATAATACTTAGATGTGTATACCACCCCAAAAAAAAAAGAGTAAACCAAGTCCTAAAACAAAAAACAAAAAACAAACAAGAAAAATAAATATTAGTAAGAACTATTCATCTGCCATTGATGCTGAATATCTCAGTAGTTTCCTTTTCTCTCCCTCTCTCTCACCTTATTTATATTTAAGACCTTTCTTTTTAACATTTTTTTCTCTCTCTTTAGTTTTGAACCTGTAACTTTTATTACGATTTCAAGGAATTTTATTTTACATTTTTCAATTGTTTCTTTTTTTTAGAAAACAAGCGTTGCAACGTTAAAGTTAATAGATATTTTTTAAAAAAATGCCCTTTTACTTTGAAACCTAAAACTAAATTAATTTTAAGTGAATATTTTTTAACAAATGTATTGCAAAGAGTTTTATTTTTGATAATTGTGGGCTTAGCGCACAATCCCCATTATATTTCAATAAAAGTTTTTAAAGAAAGTTAAATTTTAATAATTATATTTTAATTGCAATTTCTTTTTTGTAAATAGTATGAGTTTTAAAGGAAATTTTTTAAGTCAAATTCAACGAATTCCGTTTGTTTTATATACATATTTTTTACCCCACTTCATTTTTTCCCTTTTCATTAAACAAAAAGATAATAAAACCTTTAAAAATTAAAAAAAAAAAAAAAAAATTACTACATAAAATCGACTAAAATAAAACTTTAATATAATAAATAAAAAAGACAAAAACTTTTTAAATGTTTATTAAACTTTAATCAACTTATTATATTTAAATAACTTTGGCTGAAACGTATGATAGATAAAGAATTTTCACAAAATTTTATCTTGTGGAAAAACAATAACAATTGATTTGAATTAAGATATAATTAAACTAAAAAAAGAACAATGCAAACAAATATACATAATGAACAGTATCAGTATGTACTCAAAATAAAACAAAAAACATTGAATTATTTAAAAAAAAAAAATAATAACAATTAGTAAATTTATTTAAGAACATTTTTATGGTAAGTACTTGAGAAGATCTAGAAAATTTAACACGATGACTTTATATATTTCAACAGCACAACAAAATGGAGCTTTTTTAAATTTTATTTTTACAAGAAAACATCTAACATCTGTACATGACGATGGATGGTGTCATAAGTTTTTCCCTATTAGTTCTAGTTTTAAGGATATATTGATGTATTCATAAACATATTTTTATTTCGACAAAGCACGCTCGCTAGAACAAATATTTGGCCAAAATTATTGTAAAGTCATATTTATATGAACTATTTTTAAAGAAGCAGCATTAACAACCAAGCTTACGCTTATCTTCTTAAGCTTGGATAAATTTCTAAGGTTTAAAACAATTTTGGAAAATATGCCTTATAAGCACAAAAAAAAATTGAAATTTTTTTTTTGAAATTAACAAAAAAATTTTATAAAAATTTAAAAATATTTTTTTTTTTTTGCAAAAGATTTTGCTATTCGTGCTTAATTCCCAGTTTTTATTATTGATAAAAACACTTGAAATTTATTGTTGATGGGATAAGCTATTCCTATGCGCATTTCACTGGTTGCTTAGGCCAGATCATCAGGAAACTTCATCCATAAAGATTTTAGAAAAACTAAAGATATTAAACCAAATAAAACTGTTAAACGTATAAGACTTATAAGCAACAGTTCTACTTGTAATAATATCAAAGTTAAAACAAAACACATCAACAATAAACAGTGAGTTTATCTCATCTTACATTTTTATACCCTCCACCACAATTAGTTGTGAAGAGGGTATATTAAGTTTGTCATTCCGTGTGCAACTTTTTTTATTATTCATCTCAGACCCCATAAAGTATATATATTCTGGGTCCTTGAGTAATTCTAAGTCGATTTAGCCATGCTCACTTTCGAACAACTCAAAAGAAATGAACAAACTTGGTGCCAAATTGCTTGTAGTTATGCTAAGCAGTTTGGGATTGAAATCCAGCAAAATCGGTTCAGTAGGTCCAGAGCTATGAATCAAGATGTGGAACCACGGGAACTGTTTAAGGAAATATTTGCCGTTTTAAAGAAGGCTGCCGAAAACAAAGAGGAGGGTGATAAGCTTCCTTTGTTGGATGATACCCATCCTAATGGCGTAACCGCCCAAAAAGTGCCACCAGTAACTCCTGCCAATGAAGAATTGCCGGTAGATTTTGCCGACGATACTCAAAGTGTTATATCATCGGCCGTCTCGGAACAATCGTTTGCTATGTCTGAGTGTGTTACAAAATTAGAACGTAAAACAGCCAAAAAACATATTATTGAAAAGAACCAAGAGAATAATCCTCCCATAGCAGCTTCCATTGCTCAATTGTCTTCTTCTAATGGCAAGCAAATAATTGAAAATGGTCGTATTTTGACTCCCTTGAAGCGAGAACCCCTGGACTATTTGGCCGTAGGTGTAGGTATTAAGAAAAAGAATCGTCGCAAGAATCGCAACTTCTCCAGCGATCGTTCAGAGTCTCCATTGGCATTGCCAACACCACCACGCATTTTTGTGGCCAGTGGCAAGAAGCGTAAAGAAGTTCGTCCCTATGTAGAGTCTCCCATGGCAGCAACACCCGATCAATGCAATACACCCGGTTCTTCACGGGGTTCACGAGCTGGACCAAAATATGAATGGAATGGCAACTCAATGATAATTTATAACCGTTCTCTTAGAGGACGTAGCTCTTCTGGAGATGTTGATGTAACCAACATTCCCTATCGGCCCAGTACTGTATCCCAAGATTTGCACAAACTAAAGAAACTTGACTTGTCCTATGCAGAAGTCTTAAGACGCGCCGATGCCTGTAAACAACATCATCACAATCAACAGCAACAAAGACGAAAGAACCATCGTCACTAAACTAAAGAACAAAAAAGCAAAAATCCTAAAACAAAACCCCCCAGTGTAATCAAGAGTAGTCTTCATAATTATAAGTAGGTGTCTTTGACGGCTCTCCTCTCAAGTGATGACCTCACCCCACCTTAGTAATCACTCAAGACCCCCCCTTTAACCCTTATTTGATTGTTTATAAAATATATTTAACTGAAATCCATTTGTATAATTTAATAATACTTAGATGTGTATACCACCCCAAAAAAAAAAGAGTAAACCAAGTCCTAAAACAAAAAACAAAAAACAAACAAGAAAAATAAATATTAGTAAGAACTATTCATCTGCCATTGATGCTGAATATCTCAGTAGTTTCCTTTTCTCTCCCTCTCTCTCACCTTATTTATATTTAAGACCTTTCTTTTTAACATTTTTTTCTCTCTCTTTAGTTTTGAACCTGTAACTTTTATTACGATTTCAAGGAATTTTATTTTACATTTTTCAATTGTTTCTTTTTTTTAGAAAACAAGCGTTGCAACGTTAAAGTTAATAGATATTTTTTAAAAAAATGCCCTTTTACTTTGAAACCTAAAACTAAATTAATTTTAAGTGAATATTTTTTAACAAATGTATTGCAAAGAGTTTTATTTTTGATAATTGTGGGCTTAGCGCACAATCCCCATTATATTTCAATAAAAGTTTTTAAAGAAAGTTAAATTTTAATAATTATATTTTAATTGCAATTTCTTTTTTGTAAATAGTATGAGTTTTAAAGGAAATTTTTTAAGTCAAATTCAACGAATTCCGTTTGTTTTATATACATATTTTTTACCCCACTTCATTTTTTCCCTTTTCATTAAACAAAAAGATAATAAAACCTTTAAAAATTAAAAAAAAAAAAAAAAAATTACTACATAAAATCGACTAAAATAAAACTTTAATATAATAAATAAAAAAGACAAAAACTTTTTAAATGTTTATTAAACTTTAATCAACTTATTATATTTAAATAACTTTGGCTGAAACGTATGATAGATAAAGAATTTTCACAAAATTTTATCTTGTGGAAAAACAATAACAATTGATTTGAATTAAGATATAATTAAACTAAAAAAAGAACAATGCAAACAAATATACATAATGAACAGTATCAGTATGTACTCAAAATAAAACAAAAAACATTGAATTATTTAAAAAAAAAAAATAATAACAATTAGTAAATTTATTTAAGAACATTTTTATGGTAAGTACTTGAGAAGATCTAGAAAATTTAACACGATGACTTTATATATTTCAACAGCACAACAAAATGGAGCTTTTTTAAATTTTATTTTTACAAGAAAACATCTAACATCTGTACATGACGATGGATGGTGTCATAAGTTTTTCCCTATTAGTTCTAGTTTTAAGGATATATTGATGTATTCATAAACATATTTTTATTTCGACAAAGCACGCTCGCTAGAACAAATATTTGGCCAAAATTATTGTAAAGTCATATTTATATGAACTATTTTTAAAGAAGCAGCATTAACAACCAAGCTTACGCTTATCTTCTTAAGCTTGGATAAATTTCTAAGGTTTAAAACAATTTTGGAAAATATGCCTTATAAGCACAAAAAAAAATTGAAATTTTTTTTTTGAAATTAACAAAAAAATTTTATAAAAATTTAAAAATATTTTTTTTTTTTTGCAAAAGATTTTGCTATTCGTGCTTAATTCCCAGTTTTTATTATTGATAAAAACACTTGAAATTTATTGTTGATGGGATAAGCTATTCCTATGCGCATTTCACTGGTTGCTTAGGCCAGATCATCAGGAAACTTCATCCATAAAGATTTTAGAAAAACTAAAGATATTAAACCAAATAAAACTGTTAAACGTATAAGACTTATAAGCAACAGTTCTACTTGTAATAATATCAAAGTTAAAACAAAACACATCAACAATAAACAGTGAGTTTATCTCATCTTACATTTTTATACCCTCCACCACAATTAGTTGTGAAGAGGGTATATTAAGTTTGTCATTCCGTGTGCAACTTTTTTTATTATTCATCTCAGACCCCATAAAGTATATATATTCTGGGTCCTTGAGTAATTCTAAGTCGATTTAGCCATGCTCACTTTCGAACAACTCAAAAGAAATGAACAAACTTGGTGCCAAATTGCTTGTAGTTATGCTAAGCAGTTTGGGATTGAAATCCAGCAAAATCGGTTCAGTAGGTCCAGAGCTATGAATCAAGATGTGGAACCACCACCTAAAAAAAATGATTATTTTGATACAAAAAATAACATAAATGCTGGAACAAGGCACGGAATAAGATAAGATTAGTTTTAGTGGACTGGAAATCACGCTGTAAAATTTCGTGAAGATCCGTCCATAATTTACACTAAGCCCCATATAAACACTACTCCCGGAAAACAGTTTAGTACGCCTAAGACCGTAAAAAATAACGCTAGCGTAACAAAATTTGGTACGTCACAGTTTTTTAGGACTAGAAATGACACTGCGAAATTTCGTTACGATCGGTCCATAATTTACCTTAGGCCTCATATAAACCATACTACCGAAAAACAGTTAAAACCGTAAATAAAGCATAAAAGCTGCTTTAAAATTTATTTTTTTTACAATTTTTTCAATGAAAATATTTTTTTCGCTTAAAATATGTATGTAACAACGACAACAAGAGGCCAACTTTGAATATTTATAACATTTATATGATCGTATGTATATTTCGGTTGTTAATAATCGAAAAATATAATAAAATTTGATTTGCTTTAGTTTTTTTTCTTCTGAAATTTTCTTGCGAAAATAATCAAATAAACAACAAGAAAATAGCAACAATTTGATTTAGATTTATATCACCTGGTAAAAAAAATAAAAAAGTGCGTTTAGTTGCGTGTAATTTTAGTTCAACAACTGAAAAAAAAAATATTCAATTCAATTTGAATTCAATTTTATTATAACAGTTTTTTTTTTTTTTCATTTTAAAAATATTTGGTTTAAACAGCATGTTGGGGTCTTATTCAAATACAAGTTTTTGATAGTATTAGGCCTCTATTTAGGCCTGCCTTAGTTTCATAGCTACATATATGTACTCCAACTTTTAGTTACTTTTAGTAAATAAAAATACAAATTTGTATGTGAATGTTTCAGTTGATTTTACAATCGAAAATTTATGAAAAAGTGAAAAAACTATTATAAAAGAACTCTATTGCATGATTTGACTGAAAAAAATATGTATAGAAATAGAGTTTTTAGCAAATTTTGCAACGATTTTTCAATTTGCTTATATTATTTTTTGGTATTGCACTCCATTAAAAGCCTTGACAAACTTTTTAAACAATACCCCATTTTTTTCGTTATGAATATATAGCAATAGTCTTTAATGGCCATTTACAAAATAAGCCTTATTGAACAAAACTTTTGGAAGAAAAAAAATGCTACATAAACACTTTTAAATGTTTTGTTAACGTGCTAATAATGATTTAATAAATGTTAACATTTTATTGGTCATTGTTCGCTAAAAGACAAGAGAAATGTTGGCCATAAACTGTTGATTACACAGGCTTACAAATTTCGATAACATTTTTCGTTTGCTAGAAATGAAAGTTGATTCTTTAGTTATTTGGAACACAGAACGCGCTATATAGCGCTATGTAAAAAATAAAGGCACTTTCATCACATATAGTAGCATAACTTGAAAAGGGATTTCCCTACCCAGTAAAAAAATCAGAAATTTGCATAACAATTTTTGGCTCGTACAGTTTTATAGGACTATAAATGGTACTATGAAATTTCGTGAAGATCGGTACATAATTTACCCTAGGCCCCATAAAATCCCTACTCCCGGAAAACAGTTTAGTACACCTAAAACCATAATTAATAATGCTATCATAACAGAAATTGGTACGTCACAGTTTTAAAGGACTAGAAATGACGTTGTGAAATTTCGTGATGATCGGTCCATATGGTCCATATAAACCCTACTACCGGAAAACAGTTTAGTCGCCTAAAACCATAATTAATAACAAATCGTCACAGTTTAAGATAATAATAACATCATACAGATATTACTCCTTAAACATTCGAACTGTCGGTGGAGGGTATCAAAGATTCGTCACAGCCGAATATAGCACTCTAACTTGTTTTTAAATAAATTTGTAAAATTTTTGCAAAGTTATTTACGTTTACCCTGGATACATTTTTGTAGAATACCAGTAGCAAGAAATTTTGATTCCCTGCAAGGTATACTCAAAAAGTAAAAAAAATACGTTTTTTGAGGCACAAAGTGATTTTCGTGTGCCTAGACAGGCTCAGATTGTATAACTATGTTCACAAAAGTTGTTCGCCTATGCCGTGGCCTCATTTTTGTAGAACACTGTTAGTAAAAATTTGGACATAAATAACTGAAATCAGGAGAAAAAAAACGGATGTGCTTTGACCCTTGATCAAAAGTTGCTTCAATAGCACCGTGCACGGCATATAAAAAGATGAATATCTCAAAAATCTCAAATTTTCGCAATTCAAGCTAAAGTGAAATGAAAAATATACATCAATATCTTCTTTTTTTTAGGTGTATGCCAGTCGAACTGAGCGGAAATTTTAAAATTCTATGTATATTTAAAAATCGTAAAAAATCCATAAATTGTATAATACACCAACGTATTGATATTTATTCACTTCACCTTAAATATTTGGATTTTTATTTAATGTTTTGAATAAACTATATAGTACATTCAGCTTTATTTTCCATTTTAAACTTAAGAAATTAATTTTTTTTTTTAAAAAACTAGAACTTCATATATTTAAAAACTAGAAAGTATTTAATAATGTTAAAAAAAAACACCTGCACTCAACTATTTTTTCAAGTGAACTGAAGTTTATCAACTTTAGCTGCGTTCGGGAACACAAAAGTTTTTAATATTTTTTACTGAAATTTACTCCATTTTACGAAATTGCGTTCGAGTAAACTAATTACAGTAAATGAGAACACAAATTGAGAGCGTAAAATGACAGTTCTTGTCTGAGTATTTGCAAATTTTTACTGCAGAAATTTTTGCAGTAAAATTTAGTAAATCAAAAAAACATATGTTTCAAAAGGTAAACAAACAAAAGTAACAAATAAAAAGCATACGAATTGTGAAAAAATTGTTAAATAAAAGAAAAGTTGAAATAAAAATTAAACCAAAACAAAAAGTGAATAAATATTAGTTAATTAAACTTGTTTGTGAAGCATTTATTTGGCTAAATACAAACTTTTGAATTTTTTTTTTTGTTATGTTAATTTTTTAGAGTTGTAAAAGTGTGAAGTATTTGCGTACTTAAGTAATCAATAGCAAAAAAATATTCATGTTCTTTTAAATAATTTAACCCGCTACAAACTAGTAAATTCAAATAAAACAAGTTAGAGTGCTATATTCGGCTGTGCAGAATCTTTGATACCCTCCACCGACAGTTCGAATGTTTAAGGAGTAATATCTGTATGATGTTATTATTATCTTAAACTGTGACGATTTGTTATTTATTATGGTTTTAGGCGACTAAACTGTTTTCCGGTAGTAGGGTTTATATGGGGCCTAGGGTAAATTATGGACCGATCATCACGAAATTTCACACTGTCATCTCTAGTCCTTTAAAACCGTGACATACCAATTTCTGTTATGATAGCATTATTAATTATGGTTTTAGATGTACTAAACAGTTTTCCGGGAGTTGGGTTTCTATGGGGCCTAGAGTAAATTATGGACGGATCTTTACGAAATTTAACAGCGTGATTTCCAGTCAAATAAAACAAAATCTTATCTCATTCCGTGCCTTGTTCCAGCATTTATGTTATTTTTTGTAACAAAATTATCAATTTTTTTAGGTGGTGGTTCCACATTTTGATTCATAGCTCTGGTCCTACAGAACCGATTTTGCTGGATTTCAATCCCAAACTGCTTAGGATAACTGCAAGCAATTTGGCACCAAGTTTGTTCATTTCTTTTGAGTTGTTCGAAAGTGAGCGTGTTTTCAACAGACGGACAGACAGACGGACATGGCTAAATCGACTTAGAATTACTCAAGGACCCAGAATATATATTCTTTATGGGGTCTGAGATGAATAATAAAAAAGTTTCACACGGAATGACAAACTTAATATACCCTCTTAACAACTAATTGTGGTGGAGGGTATAATAAAAAACAAACAAATATGAATGATTACATAAAATAGTTTGATTGTATTTTCTAAAAATGTTCGTGTTATGAAAAGTATTTAATCGAGTACCGATAAGAAAACGAGTTAAGTAGTCAAAAGTGTAAACATTTTTCAACGCTTCAATTATTTGCCATCAGCTGTTGCGATTATTTTACGAATTTTTACAAATTTTGCGTTCGCGTACTTTTTTTGGACAACAGCTTTTTGTGAGCTTTTTGTAAAAGTACTCAAACGCACCTGATATGATAAGCGGTCGGTATATGTTTTTTTCTAAACAATTTTGGGAACTTGTGTATTTTCGTCACACCAGAGGTATATTTTAACAGTATATTGAAGGTGGTAACATTTTTATACAATTACAAAAACAACTTAAATCAACTCAAGAAATTTTCATGTTGTTTTGGTTAAGATTGTAAAACTGTAACCATCTGCTTTTTTTGTTATTATTTTTGATTTTACTTATACCATCCGTGTAAACATGAAATGTTTTTACTATAGATTTTTATTTTTTTTTTTCTTTTAACCACGGAGAGAATTTCATATTATTTTGATCTACAAAATCATAATACACTGTATTACCGTGTAAACTGGCTTATACGAATATGGGGGATATTGATTTGCATTACTCCTTATTATGGTTGGCGTTGTAACACACAACCTCTCTTCGTTAATCTACTACAAAAAACAACAACCACAATAAGGCTGATTATACTAGCCAACAAGGTTTTGGCTGGAGCAATCAAAAATCTTTCCTATGGTAATTTGGTGGGCTGAGTTCGAATCTGTAGTTTTTTCTCTATCACGTCAGGTTTTCCAGATACAAAAAAATTGTTTTTATTCGTTTCTTACATAAAAAAGTCACTAGTTTTTTTTTTAAATTAACGCATTTTCAAAAGTGAATGGCTTTTTTGAACGTCGTTTGTATTTTGTTGGTTCGGTTTCACGTACTAGAGTCCATCAATGGTCTCCCAGCATGCTTTTGGCTCAAAATCCTTGATAAATTCTTTAAATTTTCATTAAATTTTGGTGAACACGTTCCGCTTATTCGCGCTCACTGCACCTAGTTTTTTTTGGAAAGAAATCTAAATGCGAATGAAGAATATGCAAAACATTGTCGGTGTTCACGGCAATACATATTTTTATGATTCTGATATTGCATATCCTGTTTTTCCAACCAAGTATTCACCACACACAGCAAAAATAGCTTGAATCCCTGACATGCTTTAACGCTACTGTTATGAAGATTTAGAATGAATGTGGGCTTCTGTCGAATAAATTATTGTAAAATTGTAGATTCGGTATTGTTATTGATAATCTTTCATTCTTGACGTGGTTGCAATCGAAACATGTCATGGTAACCTGCCGGCCGGGGTTCGAGCCCCAGCCACGTCAAGAATGAAAGATTATCAATAAAATTTTAATTAATTTTCATGTTGTAAAATTCCTTTCTGTATAAAAATAATTTAATGAAAAATTAAATTTCATGAACTTAAGCCTAAATAAAGCAAATTTCGATCTACCAAATGTTAGAATACAATTTGGTTTAAGCATTGATGTTTGACTATTGACGTCAGCAGTCGTCGATGGCTGCGAGTGTAAGACGGCAAATCCATCTGAGGAGATTGAGTGGTTGCAATCGAAACATGTCATGGTAACCTGCCGGCCGGGGTTCGAGCCCCAGCCACGTCAAGAATGAAAGACTATCAATAACAATTTTAATTAATTTTCATGTTGTAAAATTCCTTTCTTCATAAAAATAATTTAATGAAAAATTAAATTTCATGAACTTGAGCCTAATTAAAAATATTAATTATTTAAAATTTAAATAATTTATTATAAACTGAATATACTATTAATTAACTACAAATAGGTTGAAAAATAAGTAGTTAGTAGTCAGTTAAAAAGTCATGTTAAAATAATGAGTCGTCGACAAGGAAAAAAGTCACTTAATCAACTAGATGTGGTTATAAAAAACCCAGTTTGAAGTTAGTTATATACAGGGAATTTACTGAGAAAACTGATTATCGATTTCCATACAAAAATAACATTTTAAATATGTGTGTGTCATGAACGTTTTTTCCTTGTTGTATGGAAATCGATCTTCAGTTTTCTCAGTTAATTGTGAATTAAATCAAAAGTTGTGTACCGATTACAATTAAATAAACCCCATTTCATTCAAAATTATGTTAAGATAGATGTTTTTTGACCAAAACAGTGATTTATGTAGCATTTCTATTTTTTATGAATTTTTGAAGAACAAAAAATTTATTTTTTTTTTCAAAATTTTCCTTTTTTTCTTGAAAAATTCAACCATATCTCTGAAACTACAGAGCTAATTTAAAAACAATGTAGGCACGGCTTTAAGATAAAACTATTGCCGAGTTATTATATAGAAATACATAAATCGTATCATTAGGAATTAATATATATTATCCAAAAAATTATGAAATTATAACATATAGAAAATACTTGAGAGCCCGTTTATGGGACTGTGTATAATAACTAAGTTATATTTCTACTATTTGTTTATTTATAGTTAATTATATGTTGTTTGTTAAAATAAACGTTAATAAAAAAAAAAAAAAAAAAACTATTGCCGAGTTTCGGATTTTTTTGTTAACCGAATTTGCTCAACCGTTTTCAAGTTATTGCAATATATGTAGTGAAATTGCCTTAATTTTGGACAAAACGGTATATTTCGAAAAGTAGAGCTGATAGAGAAAAACGGTGATTAGATTTGAAATCAGCGACCTTAATTTATTAAAAATTTGCAATCGAATTCCAGACCGCAAAATGTCTGTTCCGCAGTGTTATTTGTTAAAATAATGTAAATTCGATTAAATTAAAATAAATAATAAAAAATAGTTGCCAATTGTTTAATATTCGTGTTTGATTCACTCATATAAATGTTTATATAAATATAATTTTTGAAATTATTTTTAAAAATATATAAAGACTTTTGACCCTGGTAATGTTATTTTTAAACATTCGTTAAATAAGGCATTGCCACAAGCAAACTGTTTTAGTATGGCAACTTGTAACAGAAACTTGACGAAAGCTGACGACAGCATTGCCATTGTTGTTTTTCAAACATTTGAAATTCTTTATTTTTGAAGGGGAAGGTGTGTCACTTCGTTTGTGTTTTAAATTTAAATGTTTTTTTTTTTTGTATAGTTAAATTAAATGTTAGGTTTATGAATTGTAAGCCGTTATAAAATTATTAGGTGAAAGTAACCTAAAATAATAAGGTTAAATACCTATTATAGGTGTATTATAAAAATTCTATTATTAAGAAAATTGTAGAAACAACTTTTTTGTTAACTGCAAATTAATATGTTGATTAATATATCTTTTATAGCGTAACAATATTTACTTGGCATACAGACTTTTTAGAAGTCAGTTTATTTTGAAATATCTCTTGAATGTAATTTGCGTTAATGTCAATAAACATAGAACGTGTACATATACAAACACCCTCAATACACACATACAGGTGGGTGATATTTGGTTTCAATGGTTACAATATTGTGGTGTTGAAAGTTTTCATAAGGCTTGGCTATGTAAAACACACGTCTAGAAATATATTTCATAGATGAACGAGATACACACATACAGCCAAATATATGTATGTATACAATATGAATCCATATATGTATACATATTAGTAAGATACAAGTGCATTACATATTTACAGTGCACATATATACAAACATTAGCACTTTTACATCCTCAACATCCTTTTGCGTTGTTGTATAGTAACAATGAAAATGGTCAGTTAAGAACAAAGCAACATGAAATCAGTGCCTATGGTTTATGTCGAACACGTTAAGTGTAGTGTACATATAAGAGATTTGTATAAGAAAATTAAAAATTTTTCTCAAATATGGGAAAAATACGATTTAGGACCTACCGACTTTTAGTTAATGATATAGGATTATCCAACATAATGGCAAATTTTAAGCCTTGTGATGCACCTATTGTCAATAAATCATGCCCTAAAAATCTTTTACATTGTGTCGTAAATATGTTTTGAAAATTCCCTAGACGCAGACTGATCCGTGTAATCATTTTAGCGAAAAGCATTTACAGTAAGTTAAGTGCAAACAAAAGGAGTCATTAAATGATGACAATCGGCCGGAAACATAATACAATAAAAAAATTTTTACTTGCTCTTGTTCATGTGCTATGACGTCATAAGATATAAAAAAATTCTTAAAGAGTTTGTCCATTAGACTGTATAATCGTATAAAGTTTCATAAAAATTTTGTTTTTTTTGCCGAACGTGGGGGTCGCCTTTTAACATTTTTTGTTATTTGCTAAGAAAGTAATTCGATAATTCTAGCAGAAACATTTTTAAATTTAATCAGAAAATTAAAGATCTTAAAAAATCATTATAGTTTTGCTAAGGAAGTGGCGGTGCAAGCCATAATTGGTTAAAATCTGTCTACAACTATTGATTTCATTCACAAAAGATGAACAATTTTTTTTTAAACATTATAATTGTATGGGAGCCTCCCTAAGAGGTAGAGATAAAGGCGAGGTATGTTTAGAGAAAATGTTAAGAACAAAAAATTAATTAAGGGCGGTCATGCATTTGATCCCTCTCGGGGCGACTCCTTAGCAGTTATGGGTCTTTTTCTTCAATATATTTCAAGTCTGTATTGAAAATATCGTATGGCTGCCTCCTTAAGGAATGGAAACACCGGGTAAGTATGTTAGAAACAAATGATAGAGATGAAAAAATCTAGGAGCATTCTACGCGCTGCAGGGGCCAAATTAAATATTTTTATTAAATCGCCATATTTGTATGGTTGAAATTCTTTGGCCCCTGAAGCGCATAAGATGCTCATAGACGGGTCAAATGTATAATTAACACCACTTTTTAATATCTCAATCACTTATATACTACCCTACCCTAAATCTTCATTCCTTAAGGAGGCTCATATACATAAAGAATACTTTTCGCTGGAAAATAAAAAAAGTTTTCTTTCGCAGCAATTGAGCGTAAAGAAAAGCCAGAATAATAGTAATTCCTTTCCTTGAATTTAAATTTAACAGTATTCCGTTCAGACTTATAAAAATGGTAGTTTGCCATATATCAATATAAAAGTTACACCCTATTAAAGTGTTAGAAAACACTATTGTAAGGGGACATTTTTATGGAAAATTTATTAATATTTTATGTGTGTATGAGCATTAACATAGAAATAAACGGTTTCTCTTCTAAATATGACAACGATTTGTAAAATGGTAAATGTATTTGCAAGTATGTTTGTATGTATATTTAGAAAACACCGCTTTTAGCATAGGGAATATTTTTTAATTTATATTAATTGCTTATATGTCTATACCCTTATGGCTTATGTGTAATATCGGGTGATTTTTAAGCTATTATCTTTTTGGCAACACTGGTTCAAATAGCTGAAGCATGTTTCGTGTTTTGTTTCACTGTCAAACATCTTCAGTTTGGTTTATAATTTAACCATGAGTCGTCTTACAAACGAACAACGCATGCAAATTATTGAATTTTATTATAAAAATGCGTGCTCTGTTAAGAAAGTTCATCGCGCACTTCTTGTGCTCAGCGACGAAGCTCATTTTTGGCTCAATGGGTACGTTAATAAGCAGAATTGTCGATTATGGAGTGCAGATCAGCCAGAAGCATTGCAAGAGCTACTAATGCATCCAGAAAAAGTCACAGTTTGGTGCGGTTTATGGGCTGGTGGCATCATTGGACCGTACTTCTTCAAAGATGATGCGAATCGTAACGTTACTGTGAATGGTGAGCGCTACCGTGAAATGATATCCAACTTTTTTTGCCCTTATTGAGAGGCGAGTTCGGTGAACATTTTATTTCGCGTTCGGGACCGGTCAATTGGCCGCCTATATCGTGCGATTTAACGCCTTTAGACTATTTTTTTGTGGGGCTATGTAAAAGCTCATGCCTATACACACATGCCCGCTTCAATTGACGCATTGGAAGACAACATTGAAGCATTTATTCATGAGATACCGGTTGAAATGTTGTAAAGAGTATGCCAAAATTGGACTAAGCGGATGGACCATTTGAGGCGCAGTCACGGTCAACATTTGCATGAAATAATCTTCAAACATTAAATTAAATGGACCGTACTATCGATTTAAATAAAGATTTCATGCATTTTTCTGAATTTTATGTGGTTTTTTTTAAACTTTCCTATAGCTCTTAAAAAATCACCCGATATAAACTAGTCAGGATTTATAATGGAAATAAATAATTAAAATTGATGAATTGTACGATTATTATATCATCCATTTACCAGTGTTAAAAATATCTTTAATGTCAAATAGTCAAAGAAAAGACTGTTTTAATAATATAAAGTAGTTTTAGTATCTCTGAATTGACATAGAAAAAACATAGATTTGATGCAAATTATTATTAGTTTCTTAAATTTAAAATAAATGTACAATGTTTAAAATATTAACAGCAGGTAACTTCAAGAACACATTTTTACTCTAATACATAAAAAAAAAATGAACAAACAACAATTTAATTTAAATTTGTTATTTATTTACTTATGTATGTGAATGTTTCGAGTTAAATTTGTGCAACAACAACATTCTTATGGTATTATTTAAAAATCTTGCACTTGTAACTCTTGTAGAGGTTGCATACAGCATAGAGTTTTTTCACGGGATTTCAAGATTTTTTTTTTAGGAATTTTAATTAAAAAAGTATTCGGCTGTGCCAAATTTTTATGCCCAAGGAGAGTTCAAATATATCAGGAGTTGGCTTTATATGGGATCTATAAATTAAAATTCACACCTTTATATAACCTGACCTCGGACTATTATAAATAATTTGTTTCCTTATTTAAATAAAATATCAGGAAGGTTAATATAATGTACATATCGTTTATTATGAATCGTTCATCAAAATATTCGGTGCAGTAAGTTCTAGTATTAAAAAAAACTAAATGAGTTAAAATTTTTAACTATGGTAAATTATTCGGATTATCACAATATAAAATCGTATTATTTCTAATCATACAAATTTTGTGGACTTTATATGGAGCTCATTAGCCTATTAGCAGAGTGAATTCTAATATTTTGAAACTATGACTGACTAACTTTTTCTAATTCGTTAATCGTGTTAAACGTGCTAAAGCATTTTTCGATAGAGGGCTTTATATAGGGCCTTTGTAAGTTTTGGAACGATCTTCACAAAATTTTGTAATTTCCAGTCATATAAAACAAATTTCTATCAAATATCATGAGAATCGGTGCATTCTGTCACTAAATTATGTTAGTTTTTGTAACAAAACCATCAATTGGTTTGGAGGTTATTTCATATCTGGTTCATAAATCTTGTTTTACTAAACCGATTGTGCTGGATTTCAAACCCAAACTACACAGAAAAAATTATTTTTCCAGTTCAAACAAAAAATTAGTAGAATCCAACAATTTTTTGTCTGAAATCGATCCTATAAACAAATTCGCATATTCAAACAATTTATTTGCATTTTGTTTATTGAAAAAAACACCGATTTTTTCAAACAAATAATTTAACTGAATCAAACAAAAAGTTTACTGAATCAAACAAAAAAGTTTTTGCACAAGCAATGACGCGCACACAAGCAAGCACTGTTGGAGAACATGAAGCATGGCAGAGCGGCCGGCTGGCTTTGAGACACATTTTGTTGGAATTCGGAATAATTTTTGAACGAAGTCTTATTTATACACACAAATGTTTTTCTTCATCACTCACTGTTGTTGCATCCTTTCTTCCTTTGCTAATGAAGAAGAAATGTAGCAAAAACGGCGGCAGACCGATTCTACACTCAAAAAAAAGTTTACTAAATTTAAGTAAATTTTACTTAACTTAAAGAAAATCGGGAATGATTTGGCTCCAAGGAAAATATTACTTAAATTAAGTATGCAATTTTCTTAAAAATTTGTTACTAAATTTTTCGTTTATAAACTAAAAATGAGTAAACCTTTACTAGAAACCCGTTACATTGGACTTCTTACTGATAAGTTATTCGTACACATAAGTGAACTCCCTACTACAATTAAGTTTTTTTTTTCCTTAAAATAAGAAAATTTATTTTTTGTATTAAGTTATTTTCTCATAATTTGGAGTATTTATTGGACTAAATTTTAAGAATAAAACTTAGAAATTGGATGATTTGCAAAAAGTTTTTACTTGTTTCAAGTTTATTTTTACTCATTTGCAGTAAAAAAGGATAGTATTTTACAAAAAATTTTTTTAATTTTAGTATACGATTTAACCCACACTTATGAAATTCTTACTGTATTTGAGTGTTCTATGTATTTCATACAAGAAAAAGGCTTTTTATTTGGATGCCTATATTTACTCAATACAAGTAAAATGCAGTTAAACCGAAGTAAACAAATTCTATCTTTAAGTAAAGTTTCCTAGTATCAAGTTAATTTTTTTTTTTAATAGTAAGGTAAATTGTTCTCGTTTTCAGAAATCCTGTAATGTTTTTTAAGAATAAAAAACTTAATTTAAAGTTGAATTTTTCTTAGTTGAAGTTTATAATCTATATTTTTACTACAAATTTCTTTCAGATGAGTGTGCGGCATTACTTAAAATAAAGAAATTTATATTTTTAAAAACGACGAAATCCTAAATTTCAGTACAAAAAGTATAGTCAATTTAAGTATCAATTGTTCTTCATACAAAAAAAAAATAACTTAAATTTGAGTAGCTATCTGAATCCAAAGTAAGTCATATAGAATTCAAAAGAATTTCTATATTTAATTACAAAATTATTTGAAATGAGTTGCAGGAAAACTGACTTAAGTAGAAAATTGTACTTAATTTATTAAAGTTCCAAAACAGCTTGAAATAAAAAGTCATTTTTTAATATATACATTGTCAATCAATTTTTTTATTTAATTTTCAAGAATATTTCAAAATATAAATTTATACAAACTCTTGTTTTTTATATATGTACATACAAATAAAAGACAAATATATTTTCTTAGATATAAATTAAACAATAGGTTTCGTGTCATACATTTTTAAATATTCAGCTTTATTCCGGTTGTCGTAATTGCCCAAGAACACTGGTTGTGTGTTACTTTAATCTCTTACAAAAAACAACTTGAGCGATTACGACAACGACAACCGGAATAAGGCTGATTGCTTATAATTTTTTTACATTTTTTTTTATTAAAAAAGTGATTTTGGTCTCAAGTAATACTTATTGTTTAAAAGAATTAGGTGTATTGGAGGAGATTGAATAGAATCAGCTGAAAAAATTTTGAAGTCTTCTGAGTTTTCATCGACTGTATACGATAAAAAACTTTTTTCATAAGACATAACATTTAGTTTTTGACAAAGAATTAAAATTTTCGCATCTAATGACATTATTTCTTGAATTTTGAATGCATGAAATGTTGGATTATAAAAAAATACTATAAAACCTTTTTTATAATGTGTGTCATAACGACTAAAATTTTTATAGCACTTATAATCACATAGGTTACTCTCGTTTAAATGTTTTTTTATTTCTCTATAAAAAGGAGACTTTTCTATATTGTACTGTATCTGACCAAGAATGAAATTTTTTGCTTCGAAATTAAGTATAAATTCTGCGAACGATGTGCAAAATTTAATAGCTATGGACAAAGATATATTTTTTCTTGAAGTTATATTCTTAGTATAAGATTTAAGTTGCCTATGTTTCGACTCGAAGCCAAAAGTCCACAAAAATATTAACGGGCCGGAGTGCTCCAATATTCTGGCATAATGAGTTAAAAAATGATGCTTGGGTTTTAAATTATCCGAAAAAAGCTCAACATATTTTTTATTATGATGTTTAATATGGGATCTTAAGTTAATAACATCTAAGCTAGTAAAATCTGCAAGCAACAGTAAATCTAATAACTCAATTAAATTTACTACAAAATGCCATATCTCGCTGTTAACATCTACTAAATCACCAATTATCAATGGAAAATAATGTGCGAATGTTAGCATTTCCCTACCTGACATCTTCAACTTAAATGCCTTTAAGTGATGCATTTGTATATCGGGAGACATGTTTCCAAATTCAGTTTCACCATAGTGGAAATTTTGTTTTCTTATATTTAGAAGTTCTAGATCAAACGATTTGTTTTTAATAAATTGAAGAATAACATGACATAAATCATAATTTAAAATTCCTTCGAAAACATCATGTAGAATATCAGCATATAAATTTTCCGTAACGTGATAATGATTTATATTATTAAAAATTGAGTTTTCCCTAATACCTGTGTTTTCCACATCATTTGAAATACTGTCCTCGACATAATTTGAAATATTTCTTAGCTGATCTACGTTTTCTTCAAAAAGCGTTTTCGTACGAATTTTATCCACTTTACAAGTTCTGCAAAAGTATTTTGATGAAAATGAACGTGAGAACCCTAATATATTATTTAACGCCAAGTTGTCTCCCACAATTAAACCCAAGTATAAATATATTGTTTTATTGCCTTTTTTAGTAGAAATTTCAATACCATTTTTTTCCAAGTCGTTAAAAACTTCAATCAATCTATAGAAACATACATCATTTCCAAAATTTTTTACATCTTTTGATTTAAACAATGCAGCAATAAAAATATTATACAATTTAAATTTTAAAAATTCTGGAGCCGTTGGAAATGAATAATAAACCGCCAAAAGACTTGAACAGTGTGAACCAAGTGGGTTATTTACTTCAAAATCATCGAAGTATAAAAAATAAGGTATAACAAATTTATTAATACAATCTTTAGTTCTATTTCTCCAAATTTTTCCATTGCAAAAATTTTTTATTGTTGTGCATTCTGATATGTTTTTCATATTTTTTTCAAATTCGTCGTAGATATCCGGTAGTTCAAAGAATTTTTTAATTTGAAACTTAATTGGAAACAATATTCCTTTCATATAGACTTCAGTAAGAGTATGTTCGTGATTTATAACTGTATTGCTAATAGCATTGTTCAAGGTTATAACTTTAGGACTTTCGTACAAATGAATTGTGTCTAATCTTTTAAGGAATTTATACTCAGTATCGAAGTTTTCAAAAGGGTTATCGCAAAAATTAACTAATTTATTTAAGTTATTTTTTATTTGGGTCAAATTGTTAGAATTTAATGTAGCAGCCATTTTTTTAAGTTCTTCCCTAACGGGATGAGTAATATTTTTTTTAATACTAGTCTGCATTTTTAAGGCTTCTTTTCTTGAAAAATTTTTATTTGCATAGTTACTTAAAGACAGTTTAAACGAACTAGCAGATAGGGACTCGCTATTAACGTCCGTGAGTGTAGTATCACGATGAGAGAGGCTCAGGGTGTCGCAACTATTTGTTCTCGCATGGATATTTGGTGATTCACATAAACTAAAATAATCGTTATGTATAGTTTTACTATTTTCTGGAGCTACAGGAGCTACATCTATATTTTCGGTATGAAAGTTTTTCGAATATTCGTTTTTCATATGTTTTGAAAATGCTTTGAAGCAACTAAATTTTTGGAAACATTTTGAAAAACAGCACTCATATACATTAATTGATGACAATTGATGTAGATATTTTAAATGACAAAAAAGTTTAGAGCAATTTTCAAAATTTTTTTTACAAAGAAAACAACTAATATCCATTTTTAAGTAATTACTTAGTTTGTTTAGTAAATTTATATTAATTAAGTAACTAAAGTACCTTGAGCCATATATAGATTTTTTTATTTAGTCGTTTTAATATCATTTAAAATACAGGCTAAAATAGTACTTTTTTCAGAACTTTTTACCTCTATATCATAAAAATATTGTTGAAAGAACAACCAAACATTTTTGCAATCTTCAGGATATTTTAAATTAAGCACATAAAATATTTTAAATGCAACATCAACACATGTTATTAAGTTTGAAAGCTTATAAAAAACATTACCATAAAAAACATAAAAATCATCTAGGTGTAATAAACATTTACCAATACCACAAATTATCGGTTGAAGTGTTTGTTTTTTAATGTACAGGTCATCAATTATTAATTTAATTTTTGTATTTAGTTCCATAATTGTTGGTGCCCACAGCAAAAATGCATTTCTGGAATCTTCAATTGATGTTTTTGCAAATTTTCTTTTACGGTTACTCTCGTTGATAATACATTTTCTGGTGTTTGGTTTCAGTAATGCATGTAATTGATGTATTATTATAATATTTCTTAGTTCTAAGAAGAAGAAAAAAAGAAATTAATATGGAAAAATTATAAGTTCTTATATACACAGTTGTATACTCGATAACGATGATATAAGTTTTTAATATTCTTTAATTCTTTAATTCTTTAATTCAGAAAAGCATAATCTAACATTTACAAAAATATAAAAAAAGAAAAAAATCTCAATAAAGAACTACCAAATATATTAAGAACTAAAATATGTAGGCTGGATATTTTCCTACATTTCTTATAGTTCTAAAACTAGACATAACAATTTTTATCATTTTTGATTTCTATTTAATGGTGCTAATGGTCTTTTTTATTATTTTATAAAAAAGGTAATATTCGTTTTTTATTTCGAATTTTCGTAGCTCCTTTGTGTTACGTGTCTTTAGGATTGAAAATTTTTTTCTATGTCATCCTTAGTTCTTATTTCTTTTGTATGTAATTGTTGTAAAATTGTTTTCAATCCTGAAGACGTAACACAAAGCAGCTACGAAAATTCCAAATACAAATAAATATTAACTTTTTATAAAAAAATAAAAAAATACCATTAGATCGATTAAATAGAAATTAAAAATAATATAATGGATGGTCAAATAATTTATAGTAATATAATTTTATAAAGTTTCATTTCCCAACGGCATAATGTTTTATATGTTATATATGGCTTTTATTAACTAAAGAAAAAGTAAAAGTTACCATAGTTATTTCGAGACGCTTTTAATTCATTAATTAGTTCTAAGCTTTCTGAACTTTTAACCTGAGCTTCAACCAAGTCCAATATAGGTTTGCAAAAACCTTCCCACTTTTCAAAGATCAAATTTGTTTTATCAGGGTATATTTTGGAAAAATCGGAAATAATCTGCTATGTTTTTAAGAGGTTAGTTATATTCAATTAAAAAAAAAATTAATAAATATCTGACCAATTTGTATCCATACGATTGCTTTAAAACCGGCCATTCTTCGAATATTTCCAATAAAGTATGTTCTTTTATAAATGATCTTCTTAAAGCAAAGCTCTCCTCCCACTTTTGAAGAACTATATTTAGGGGCTCAACATTATATTTAAGCCAATCTTTATTTGAGATTTCATTTTCGTCTATATAAAATGTTAAAATAATATTTTAGAAAATATAAATAAATATTAAATATTAAGACGTTATTTGTAATGTGCAAAAAAAATCACAATGAAATAACTATATTTTCCAAGTTTAGCAAGTGATAAAATTTCATTGGCAATATTTTGGTAAAGTATTTAAAATATTCTTCATATGAGTATTGTGTGGTTAATGTATTAATTATATCAAATTGTTTTACATATCTATTTTCAAATGCCTAAAAATTGAAACCTTGTACTTAGATTTTCTGTAGCATAACAAGTTGGGTTTTAATAACCACTTTTATTTTGGTCAGTTAGATGCTACCATATACTTTCTAATCACATATGTGATCTTGGCTCATTGAAATAAATGAATGGCATTTGGTTCTAGAACATAATTTTATTTGAAAGATTACACTTAGTACAATCTGTCGAACAAAATCATAACGTAAATCCAAACACGAATCCACTTACCCTCAGAAGAGATATGAATGGGGATCGCTAAGAGCAATTGTGCTTTGACCTGCATCTACAATCCTTTAAACCAAGTACTCAATGGCCTACTGAAAGTTTCGAACCTTACAGCAAACTGAACCAAATAAAAAAGACACAACTTAATTATGCACACGCTCAACTAATACATTTTTTAAGCAAATGAAAAAATAAAATTAATATAACAAATTTCTCTTTGTAAGCATGTGTATTATTATTGATCGCAAGTGTTTTCTAAATCAACTTTATTGCAAGTTTTTTTCTTTGATGTTTTACAAGTTTAAAAATTAAAACGATGTACTTAGGATATCCTACAGATAAATAATTCAGTTTTAATAAAAGTTACCTCATTTGGTCTGTTAAATGCTACCGTATATTTACCAGTCACATTTGTGACCTTGGCTCATTGAAATAAGAAAATGTCATTTAGATCAAGAAGACTATCCTATTCGACAGATTTAACTGTAGAACAAGAATCCCAAAGACTTAAATGAGAATCCACTTACTCTCAGAAGAGATTATAAATGGGGATTGTTAAGAGCAATTGTGCTATGACCTGCATCTACAATCCTTTAAACCAATAACTCAATGGCCTAGTATAAATTCCGAATCTTACAGCAAACAGAACCAACTATAGGTAATGCATCATTATTTTCTGAAGCTCAACTGTAATATTTTTTATACTTGAAAAACACAACAAAAAAAACTAAACAATATTTTGCAAGTCACTAAATAGCTCATATGAAAAATTTTCAAAAATAATGCCAGACATCACATGAATATGTACCTTGGGTATCGTTTGTTTTATGAGGGATATTTTCCTTAATTTCCTGAATATCCACACATTTTTCATAAACACCCTCTTTCTTGAGTTTTGAAATCGCATTATGGTATTTGCTATACAAATAACCAGCGGGTTTTCTACCTTTGATTGGTATATAATAAATGTCCTAAAAATTAATTTTCAATGTTAAGTTTCTTTAAACTGTCCTTTATGATATCTTACTTTATCTTCATTTGGAAATAATTCTTCTATTTTTCTTGAAATATTGTCAAAAGTTTTTGGTGTTGGGACAAATTTATTTCCTATCAGATATTCGACAACACAACTTGCTAGCAATTTTCGGTGAGTTAAATTTAGTTGTTTATTTTTCTCATAATAAAAGAGTATCTGCTTTCCACTTACAGAAGATCTTAAAAGCGTTTCAACACATATCTAAATTTAATATGTATACAGCACTAAAAATAAATCAATAATAAAATGTTAATATGTCAAATACCTCGTCATATCCTAGTTGCAAAAAGTTTTGTGAGCTTTCTTGTAAATCTTGAGCACGACTTTCATCAATATTTTCAAAAGCAATTATAACTCCCTACAATTAATTGAAAAAGAACTTTAATGTATGTTTCGAAATAAGAAATAAATTAAATATCAATAAATAAAGAATAGCAAAAAAAATTTCGAATACCTGATCTTTCTGCCACTTTTTTAAATAGAACTCGAACTCAAGTCTTGGTCCATACAAGTTTTTGGGGATAATGTCGTCCAAGCAAGCCTTAGTAATGAATTTTAAATTGTTGGTATCGAAGTTATGTTCTAAAAAATGTAATGTTAAAAATTTTTTTAAATTATTTTTTAATATTTTCGTGACTTACCTTCAAAAATTGATTGAAATATCTCGCCTTTTAAAGATACCAGTAGCTGAGTAAATTCTGCGTCCATATCTCCGCAATAATGCCAAATTATTCCAATGAAGAAAATGTTCGAGTTTTTGATAACCGTATAATAGCCCAATAAATTCTACATACACCTACATATATGAAATTAATTTTAATGAAATTAAGCCATGTTAAAAATATTAATAAAAAGTGTATTAATATCAATATCCCTGAAAAAACACCTATCCAGTAGGCCAATCCAACAATGAGATGTTAAAAACGAAATATTGAACGTTTATACGGCCTGAATGTTAACAAATTAACCTTTAAACTTTAGCGACAAGTCTAAATAATACCTAGTACAACGCATTGAGCGTATTTACCTATTTTCCTAAAACCTGCTCATACACTTGCAATTAGGGTAGCCAGATTTTGAATTCGGAAAAACAGTACATTGGTTATGAAAAAACAGTACATTCAAGAAAAAAACAGTACATTTTTTTGCGAAACCATAACTAAATATTTACAACTCTTGAACACCAATAATATAAAGAAATAGACTTCAAACATCAACATCAAAGGAAAGATTTACATTTAATGGTATATCATATACAAAATCACACCATATGCGTTTATAAAGCATACACCACAAACGAAGCATTTTGCCATTGTATCATTTTCCAATGTATAATGTTTAAATATCTTAGTTTATATTTAACTTAAAAAACTTATTCATTGATTGGGTTAGTAGAATTTTCATAAAACATATTGGTATTTAAAGCAATTTTCACCACACACATATTGTCGAACTATCGCATAAATTTCAGAAAATATTTGTTTCTTAAAATAAAAAGACGAAAATATATGAAGGATGTGAGCAACTCCTTATTTAATCTGTGTATTTTTGACAAAACAATAGACGCAGTACAAAAATTCTAATTATTTTACAACTTTTTTGTTTGCAAAACAACAATTTCTTTAAACTAAATATTGTAAAATAGAGTGTGCAACAAAATTAGGGTCATCGCCACCAGCCTCAACACTTGCACCGCGAAATGAAAGTAGACTACTAGTAGAGCAAATCTGCCAAAAGGTTTTGAAAAATTAGTTCGGGCTCCCGAAATATGGGCCCCTAAAGTTTTTTGGTATAAGTCAAAATAAATATACTAAATGTACTTCTGAGCTAAAAAATAATTGTAGATGTCTTTAGTAGAATCGTATTGCGATTCTTTTCTTAGAATTTATTAACCCTCTAACTCTCATTTTAAGGGGTAATTTTTGCCCTTTTTCCCAACTCTTAAAAAAAGGATACTAAAACGGCACTTATAAGAGTTAAAATGCTCTACCAATATTTTTTGCATCAAATTTCACTAGGGGTCTTCTAAGACCAAAAATTATCAAATGCAAGTAAAACGGGTTTTCGAAATTCCGGGCCTTGATTTTTTTTAATTTTTCGGAAACCCGTTTTACATACATTGCACGCTTTTTGGTCTTGGAAGACCGCTAGTGAAATTTGATACAGAAAATATTTATAGAATATTTTAACCCTCTAACGTACCGTTTAAGTGTAGAAGTTAAAAAAATTACCCCTTAAAATGAGTGTTAGAGGGTTAATATATTCTAAGAAAAGAATCGCAATACGATTCTACTAAAGACATCTACAATTATTTTTTAGCTCAGAAGTACATTTAGTATATTTTTTTGACTTGTACCAAACGCCCTTTCAAGAAATTCAAAAATTTAAATGCCCGAAATTTCGAGAATTCTTTTAACCCTAATAAGTGCCGTCTTGTATACGTTTGTTTAATAGTTGGGAAAAAGGTCAAAAATTACCCCTCAAAATTAGAGTTAGAGAGTAAATAAATTCTAAGATAAGGATATTATGACAATATGGCTTGATAGCATACGGTTAAAAATTCCCAAATGTGTTTTATTTAAAAACTATTTTTCTTAATATCTTTGTTTTTTGGACACTTAACTTAAAAATCAGTACAGAAAACAGTACAAAGTGTAAAAAACAGTACTTTTGCGTACTGTTTTGGGTGTTGTGCATAAAACAGTACAATTGACAAAAATCAGTACATGTACTGCTAGAAACAGTACGTCTGGCAACCCTACTTGCAATTAAATTGTTCAAATTAACGTATTGTACAATTATATCGCCAATGTGTATGTGATATTCGAAGGTGGAACAAGTCTTAATAATACCTAGTACAACGCATTGAGCGTATTTACCTATTTTCCTAAAGCCTGCTCATACACTTGCAATAAAATTGTTCAATTTAACGTATTGTACAATTATATTGCCAATGTGTATGTGATATTCGAAGCTGGAACAAGTCTTAATAATACCTAGTGCAACGCATTGAGCGTATTTACCTATTTTCCTAAAACCTGCTCATACACTTGCAATTAAATTGTTCAATAGAATGTATTGTGCAATTTTATCGCCAATGTGTATGTGATATTCGAAGGTGGAACAATATATTGGCAACAATCAAAAGCCTTTTGATTTTTATTGCACAACGAAAAGAAAGTGAAATGTGTTGTACAATGCTGTTTATGTTATTCCTATAGGTTATGTTCACCTTTTTATTAAATGATTGAAATCATTGTGCGACTCATTGGATAATATAGCACAAAATGGCGAATACCATAAACAATAATATTGCTAGTTTGGGCCGCTTTAGTGTGCTTTGTTTACTCAAAATTATTTTTTTGCTTGCACTTTAAGCGGCCCATACACTTGCAATATTATTGTATATGATATATAATTTCCATTTTGTCCTATATTATGCAATATGTCCCACAATGTTTTCAATCATTCAATAAAAAGGTGAACATAACCTATAGGAATAACATAAACAGCATTGTACAACACACTTCACTTTCTTTTCGTTGTGCAATAAAAATCAAAAGGCTTTTGATTGTTGCCAATATATTGTTCCACCTTCGAATATCACATACACATTGGCGATAAAATTGCACAATACATTAAATTGAACAATTTAATTGCAAGTGTATGAGCAGGTTTTAGGAAAATAGGTAAATACGCTCAATGCGTTGCACTAGGTATTATTAAGACTTGTTCCAGCTTCGAATATCACATACACATTGGCAATATAATTGTACAATACGTTAAATTGAACAATTTTATTGCAAGTGTATGAGCCGCTTAAGTGTTATAATTTTATATTTTGACCACTGCTGTTAACAAACACAATTTTCTTCTTTAAACAAACAACTATGAGAAGTTTTAAAAAAAGGAAAAATTTTAAACTCGCGATTTTAATTTCAAATTGTTTACATGTATTCCGAAATATATACATACATATGTACATACATACACAAAATGGCGTTAATTTTTCGGCGGTCAAAAACAACTGAACTGCTGGGACACCACTGATTCAAGCAGACCTACTTTTCAAATTCCAAGCATCAATTTGTTAGCGAATGTAAGTTACAATGGTGAAATGTGTAGAATAGGCTTCTGAATTCAGAAATCAACACATGATTGAATTTATTAAAAAAAACTATAATCTAGGAATTTGTTTGTGATCAAGGATGCTTAAATTATTTCAACGCCATATTTTTTGTATGTACATACATATGTATGCAGTTTTCACTTTTCTTTACACATAAAATATTAATTTATCACTTTAGTAATATATTTGCTTTAAACTTTATTTTTTTATTAAAACAATTCTTTTGAAAATTATCACTTACCTGTTTAATAACACTTAATTAAAAAAATTTAAATACATATAGTATTTACAAATCACCAAAAATAACTAAAAAAAAAAATATTCACTTTTCCGAACAAACTTTTGATACGAACACTTTTAATTAAACACTTGCACTTTTGTCCACGATTTTCTTGTAAATGGCAATAAAAATTTTTGTAATGTTTAAAAGAGCAAACTCATTATGCTTTATTTCGTTCTTAATATACACAAATTTTGTTTACAGTTATTCCCCTTTAAATAACCGTATTGCCAACTTAGTGCTTTTGAAAAACTTTGACGGGAAAATTTTTCGAGTTAGTGCTTTTTTATTTAATATTATAATGCTTTTTAAGTTTTTTTTTTGATAAACCAAATTATTTAAAAGGTAAAATGTACAACTAAAATATAACGTAAAATGTTAATAAGTAAAAATTAAATCTAAGATTAGTCACGATATGCTCTGTGAATAGTTTTTTACTTCGTGTTTACTTAATTTTAAACATTTTATTTTTTCTTAACGTTTGTTAAAAGCACATTTTTTAGTAAAATTTTACTTTTAGAACAGCAGAATTTTTTTAAATATATTTTTACAAAATAAAAATTTTTATGAAATATATCGCACTTGTTCAACAATACTATATCAGCTTAAAATTTTTGGAAAAAAATTGATTCATTGTATTCCCATCTACCCGCTGTAAAAATATAGTGCTATTTTGTCTACTTTTTGGTAATAAAACGGAAATCATCACATATGACGGCCCTCCCAATGTCGAATAAGATGCGAAAAAGTATTTAATTTTCCCTTTTTTGTTTTTTTTTTTTTAACTGTTAAGTAAAAATTTCTTGTATTGTGAAGGCCATATTCAAAAAATTTCAATATATAAACTTTTAATAAACTGAATTTTGTCGAGAAATTTGACGAGTTTTGCTCTTATAAAACAAAATATTATTTATGAATAAAGTTAATCTTTTTTTAATATATAAAATAATAATATTTCTTGTTTTGGTTTGTTAATAACCTTTGTATTACAATGCAACCTAAAATCAAATTTAATTAACAAAATGCTTTAATATTTTGTTATATTTTTTCACATATGGTTTTTTCGGTTATAAGACGAAAAACTTTTTACAATCTATGTCTTTGTTCATACTTGCAATTTTGTTGCAAAAATTGTTTTTAAATTCTGCTTTGCACTAGTGTCCTGATAATGAAATTCTAGGCTTCTAAATTACTTTTATGTTGTTTTTTATCCTATATAAATACAAACACGCTTTCAGCCAACTTCAAGTTGAAAAGTGGGAGATTTACAAAACAAAATACAGCTGCAGAGTACTTGAAACTGAGTACGCCTTTCTAATCGTCTTACCTATCTCACCCATAAACTCAAGAATTGCTGCAAAAAAATTGCAAGTCTGGACGATTATTATGTATTTTCTCTTAACCAAAGTACGTTTTTCGAGCAAAATTATTGTTTAACTACACGTTTTCCATACGTTTGTCGTGTAAACAAAATACCAAATCATGCCTATTTCAACATCACAACATTTGTCTGCTCAACGCTGTGTTGTTCTATATATGTTTTTAACAAATACGTGCTTTTTCCGATTTAAGTGCTTTTCGAAATTTTAAAGTTGACATCGCTGTAAATAATGTTTACTATTCGCCAGAGATGGGAAAGCACTTTTTACAAATTGTGTAAATTTTGGTACCACAATTGAACTTTTTACCATTAAGTGTACCAAAACCTATGTTCCAAATTGTTGTTTGATTTATATTTATATGTACATATTAAACAGTAAAAGAGTAATCAGTATAAGTTTATTAGCCTTAATATTGAATATTCAAGTATTAGAACATCTGAATATGTATGTATGTACGTATATTTCTTAAACCTCTGCAATATACAGTGCTTATTTTACTTTGAAATTCATACAATAAGAAGTTACATAACATTACGAAAAATGGTAAAATTGCTTATTTGCACTAAGTCTGGGTTCATACCGCTCATGTCATATTGACAAGATTCTTCCTTTTTCTTCTTTGAACATGAATTGCCGTTTAAATGATTCATGTCATGTTGACGACATGTTTTTTATTTTGTATAGTCGTGCGTATACATGTGTGCTTTTTTGATAATGAAAACAATAACAAAATTAAACAACGAATGAAAAAGCAAAACGTAAAGACAGTATATGCATCTGTGTACTTGTTTCTTTTCCCCTCGTCCCTCTCGCCTATAAAGTAGCAATCTTGTCAATAAGACATGAGCCGTATGAACACAGACTAAGTAAATGAAATTGACATCGTACATTTCAAAATAAAATAGTACCAAAATATTGTACTAATTGTACCGCCTTACTCTGTATATTTATAGTGATGTTAAGTAGTAGTGTTACCAGAATGGAATTTTAAGCTAACACCTTATTGGCTCAAATTTATATATTTTAAATGATATAACACCTTATATCAAATTAAGCTAAATATCATAAACATATGCAAATAATTTACAAAAAAACTCTAAATAAATTTAGGTTGTCTTAAATTCACTCCATCCTATTACTATAAATAAATGGTTATTTAAAATATCATTTATGTATATTGTTAAATAGAAAATATAAGTGTAGTTTAAAGTGTTTTACTGAAGTTAATCCAATTGAAACTTTTTCGAAATTCATACAGTAGCTGTTGTGCCACGTTTATTTTGATAACAGATATACAAGAATCTTGAAAATTATTAAATAAACTCACATACTAAAAAATTAGTTTTTATGCATCGAAAATAGTAGCATAATCAGTTCAAACAACACCACTACCATTTGGGTATTTTCCAAGTTGAAAAATCCAATATTCTCTGGCAACACTGCATTTTGTGCTCATTATTGACGCTCTTCTCACAACATAAAAACCATATAAACCATAAAAAAGTATTGAAAAGTACGCATGGAAACAATATTTAAGCCAGGGATGGGAGTCGTAATACTGGTTTAAACGGTTATTCCATTTAGTAAAGGTGTTATGATACTTGCTATTTTTTGTATTGGATTTTTTTAGGATTGACTGAATGAAACAACAAATGCGAGAAAGAACAAGAAATACAATTTGATAAAATGTAAACAAAACAAACAATACTGCCCACGTTTTTTCCCCACAAAAAACCGTCATAAAAGCTAAAAATCGCAAAAAAAAAGTTAAAACCCGTTTCTTTCGATCAAAAACTAAAAAAATTGGCAACAGTGCTAACAATTAATCTGGAAATGTCAATTTTAAGTTAAAAAATTTTATATTTTTTTTGACAGTCTTATTTATCGATATTTGTTTGAAATTTTAAGATTTTTTATGATATTATCATACTCTTTACACTTAGTCAGTTTTCCTATGCAAATATATTTGCACTGTTCTCCAATATAGAAAAAATACAAAAAATAGCAAGTATCATAACAGCCTTAAATGTTTGACTTGACTGCATTGAAACCGGCGTGCAGGAAACTCGTGTTTGCGTTTCATCTGTTCTCATAGAAAATCGAAATGATTGCTATAATTTCATTACATTCGGGTACAATTTAGGTTGCAGGGTGTGTGGAAAACGATTGAAAATGGTTTCAAAACAATAATTACGAAAGAGTTTCGTTGCAGTTGCGTTTACCGTTTATTCTGGGCCTTATACGGGTATTTTTGAGTTTGGTTTTTATAATCATTAAGCGAATTTGTTAAATCTAGAAATATTGCTATATAGACATGTGAGAACCATATAACATGTTGAAGTAGACATTTTGCATGGTTTTGGGAAATATAGAAACATGGTTAGAAAGGTCGTTTGCGTCTTATTTCTGAACATAATAATATGTTTGAGACAACAATAATCTAAAAATATTATGTCTGAACATATATTGTTACTAAAGACGTGTTTGACACAATCATAACCACAAACATAAATGATAGTTTGCGATTGTGATTACATCAACCATGTTTTTTCTTTGCGTGTATATAACACAAAAATTAAGTACATTTCTCAACCAAAAAAATAACTAGTACTCTTCAAGCGACATACAAATTGACAAAAAAAAATTAATCCAAAAATCCAAGCTATTAAAATTTCCATTTACCATGCCTGATGTTAAAACAGCTCGCCCCATTCTTGCAATAAAAAAACGGTCATGCACAATACGCAAATTTATTTGTTTGATTACTTATGTTCATTAGGGGGGAACTTTTTGCATTTTTTGCATATATCTAATTTATATCTTTTAGAGTCTTAAATTTATTTGTTCCAAGCAGAGAAATAAATTAAGTTCTTCAAATTTAAAACATATTATGCTAATAAGAAATTGTTACAAAATCTTCAATATGGAAAACTTAATTTATAATTTATAATTTGAAATTATTAAGCAAAGAAGTTGTATCAGCTAGAAAAGCTAGATCTGATATGAATTGTGTATCTTTTAAAAAACTTTTTGCCGACTCATCGATATTTTCTTTTTCTAAAAACTCTAAGACTTCCTCTTTTAAATCATATAGCCGGTTAAGACACTCGCCACGACTGAGCCAACGTACCTCAGTGAACATTTTAAGATCTTTGAAAGCTGCGTTTTTAGATGTTAAAAATTTTACAAATTTTCGATGAGTGAGGGCATTGTGTCCTCCTCTTATTTTATTTATAATGCGCTCTGCAGTCTTCATAGTAGAGTCTTGAGTAATAAATTTAGATGCAAGCGCCTCTTGATGGATAATGCAGTGAAAGTTTTGCATTTCCATTTCACTTTTTTTTATATTACCTATCAAACCTGTGTTTTTTCCTACCATTACACTTGCCCCGTCTGTGCAGACACCGACAATTTTGTTTACATCAACAATAGCAAAAAGTTTATCACTTACAACTTCCATCAAAAGCTTTCCCGTTACATGCCCATGAAAGGTTTCCAATGTCAACATTGATTCAAAAACATTAAAATGTTCATCAATGCATCTTACACAGACAACCAGTTGACAAAGATCATTAATATCTGTACTTTCATCTAAAAATAATATTCATAAAATTCATTACATTTGCAATGCTTAGTTTTGTGTTTGCTGGGCAATGTTATGTTATCCAATACAGACGCATTTCATTTAATGAGAGTTTTGGTTAACTATGTTTTAGACCATTCAAAATATTAAGAAATTATAAATCACTTTTTCGCGGTCGTTAAAAAAGTTCCCGCGCCAAACGCAGTGAAGTTGAACATTTTAATTTACCCTTCAAGTATCAAGACTAACATATACATAAGTATTTATGTAATTTCAAAGTACCTATTTAGTAATTTCTTTGAATGCCTTTAATACCCACGAACAAAAAAATCTAAAATAGTGGCGATATTATGATGCTATTTCGCGGGCAATTTGTTTAGATATATTGGGATGTAATGTAAAAAAATATAATACTAAACCATTTTTGTTTAACAGCCTGTTCATTGATTTCGAACTTTAACGTTCGCATAGAAAATTACATTTAAACCAAGAACCAAATTCTAAAATTTTCTATGCGAACGTCAACGTTCGAAATCGCTGAACAGGCTGTTAGTTTAAAGAAACATTTAATTTTTTTTGGATTTTTCTACTTGAATTTTTAGTTGTTTTGTTAAGTTAAGTAAAACAATTCTTACTTTAAACTTGAAATTTATTTCATTGAAGCTAAAAACATAGTGATATACATACATATGTACATAGATTTTTATTGAATATACTATGTACATTCATTTATACATAATACCTAGCTTATATATCGTCCCCTTAATAAAACAATAGTGTATAATTTTTTTGGGGTTTTGAGAAAATCGTGTTTAAAGTTTTTGTCAAGTCGGATGTCTATTTAAACCTCATTATCGCGGTAAATAAAAATTCTTCATACTGGATTTTTCGACGAATACATAATACCGTTTCTTGTCTTTAAATTTAACAATTTTTTTTATTCTACGCATCCTTTAAGACCATAATTAGTCATTCAAAGTGCAAGTCCTCCATATTGGCTATTTTATTTTTTATATGTATATTTTTTTCTGTTTATTTTGTATGGTATACGCTGTTTAATTCAATAATTTTACGGCATTTTTATTAAAATAATTGATCTCTAAAATATCAATTTGTAACATTATAAAACAGTGATTAATTCATAGTTTTGTTAATTCAGTGGCACATATACATTACTTCCCAATTTGGGTTATTATAAACAAAAAATTATGACAAATAAAAGTATACATTGCGTAAATCAAAAATAACTAGAAGTTCATTCGTCTTCTTTCTCTTCCTCTGCTTCATCTAAACAATTTCGCTTCTTTCCACCTTGTAAGTTAAAGAAAAATGACTGCGATTCACGAGGAATTACATTCTTCTGGCACAAATTTTGGAGATCATGCAGCTTTCGATGTTCGGAATGAAACTATTTCTCAAACAATTTATAAGCTATTTTATGAGTTAAAGTTTTCATAAATTGATTTTTTTTTCTACAGACTAAAATGGAGTATAATGCGTATACACCATTATTCTTTTAACAATTTTGGAGTGGCAATTTCAAGTAAAATAGCGCATATGAGCTTACACACTTATTGAAGGAAAATTTTGAACAAGAAATTATACACTATTTTTTCCAACGACATTTTGACCCACTTTTTGGAAGTAGAATTTGACGAAATTTTGACCAGACATAAAATCAATGATGGAGATTCTAAATATGCAATAAAAAAATAATGGTGTACATGCGTATACACTATTGTTTTATTGAGGGGAAGATATTATATATGTCCAATATGTATGTGTGTATAATAAACAAATTAAAAAAGTTTTAAAAAAATAAAAATTCTTGGGCGAGGTGCGGAAACTTTTTAACCAAAATCACAAATGATTTTTATTATCAATAGAAAATGTCCTAAAGCGTAAAAAATGCTATACCCTAATGTACATTTAACGTATGTATGTAATTACATATTGTCAAAGACTATGTAATTCAGAGACCGGCAAAAGTACTACACCGTGCTTTTTTTCTCACACTAACTTTCGCTCTCACTTTGTAAAAAACAAACAAACATTCAAACAAGAAGGTTCTGTTGACGCTTGCTTTAGAATTCCACTGCGAGAAATGTTTAAAGAAGAATAGGAATTTAATTTCTTGTTTGCAGAAATTTTTTTTGGCAATGTTAATGATATTATAGTTTTTTTTTTCTTCTTGAAGAATCGTTTAAGTTAAGTTAAGTTTAATGAACGCAAGTAATTAATTTCTGAATTTTGTTTTTTTTTTTTTTTCAAAAGATTAACACGTTTAAATGATATTATAGTTTTTTTTTTTATTTTTCTTTCAGAATGTGATTTTTTTAATTCAAATGATTTTTTGTTTTTTATTTTATATAAAACATACACTTATGATATGAGTTTTAACATTAAGTTTTTAATTTAATTGATTTTTACATTGATTTTAAAAACAAGAAAATAACACAAACATTTCTTTAACTGCTTCTTAGAGGGAGAATTATTATTCTCTCACAAAAAACAAAAAGTCTGCATGTATGTGTAATTTATGGTACCCTGCAAATAATAGGACCAGTCCAAAGACGCGTGTAAAATGTAGCCTAGAAGGGACTAGGACTATTCCAAAAGTAACCCAAACGTATGGAAAAAACATGGTCTATTTAACATAGTGATGTCCTAGGGCAGGACCATGTAACCCACCTTTGGACTACAAAAGAGTAGTTTTAAAACTACCTCATGGTATACTAAAGAGAATTAGTTTTGAAGTCGTTTAATGTGTCTCATCTCATGTCGTCTCACTACAAACACTTTTTAACAATGACATGGTGCATGCTTGCATTACATCGGACCAGTCATTGGAGTAGTCAATTTTATCAAAATGGATCAGTTGGTTCAATATTATTTGCAGGGGTATTATATTTATAAATATATAAAGATGTTCGTTTCACTAAGTACGTATGTACATATAAAATTGAAAACAAAAACTCAAAGAACTAAAGAAGCAAAAAGAAACAAACATACATTAATAAATACCTATGTACACGTGTTGGCTGTTAAAGTGTGTGTGTTTTTTTGTTGAAAGCAGTTTTCGGTATTTTTTTACTTCATTCTGTTTTGTTTCCAACAATTTATCTGAAAACAACCTAAGTTAGAGCTCATGAGACCGATTGTGTAAATGTAGGGTAATAATATCTATTGTATTGTTGTCAAACTTAAGCTATATCGATTTGCACCGAACTATAATTCCAGTCTTAGACAATTCAGTTATGTATGTATGTACATTAGGGTGAACTTAATTTTCTTTTTTTTGATTTCTTATATTCTCTCCCCCCCAAATCGGTTCAGTTTTATGTAAAAAAAAAATACAAAAAAATTTCGTAGTGGTAAGTTGTGTTTTAGGGGGGGCATCCGCCCCTCAAAGGTTGCCTTTAAGCCATTTATTCAAATGTAATTTGTTTACATATGCCTATCTCTTAAAAACAATATTTTACAAGAATATGATATATGGCAATATTTTAGCTCTTCTAGTCAACAACATTAGCCTCGAAGAAAGTTTTTTGCTAAAATTAATATTTAAGAAAATAATTAAAAAAATAACAATAAAATACCAAACATTTTATACCTATACGTTTTATATATATAAAAGGGGGATTTAATGTCAAGTGACCAAATTTTGAAATCGATGTCTTCCGATTTTGATTAAATATGTAGCTATCTTAGCTACTTGGGACAAATTTTGCTAATACCAATAGGTAATTAGTTACATGGATGAGAAAGAACACCAGTATGGCAAACCTTGTCCCCCTCTAACTCTGAAACTTTTTGACCGATCTTGTTGAAAATTTGTGTGTAAACTACTATTCAATAGGACTAACGTTGGTGCAAATTTTCAAAATTGGGTCACTTGACATTAAATCCCCCTTTTATATATATAAAACGTATATAAAATGTCTTTATTATTTTAGGTATTTAAATTCTCATGACAAGTTAATTTAAAACTTGGTATGAAGAAATGCTTTAACTTAAATTTAGTTCACATGCAACTCAAATTTAGTTAAATTTATTTTTTTTGTTAAACTATGTGTAAGAAACAAATTTTCTTATTTGAAATAAAAATTTTTTAAATTTTAGTATTCCATATAATATGCCTAACTTGTTAAAATCAAGTAAATAGTATAGAAACACAGTAAATTTTTCTTTATTTTAAAGTAAGTTTGTCCCTAAAACCAATAACTTAACATACTTCTTTCAAGTTAATAAAAAATGTTAAACTAGATATAAGGAAGCTTTTTACTAGATTTCATATTTTTCATACAAAACCTAAAATACTTATTTTAAAGATAAAATATCTTCACTGTTACGAGGTTTTTAGTATATGTATGCAAATTAATAATAAGATTATATAAATATGTACTTCATTTAAGTAAAGATATTTGAGAAAATTTTTGTAAGTTTTTCAAGTTTATAAGAATTTTCTGTATACTTCCGTGAAGTACAATTTCTTTGTTTTAGGTAAAAATTTTTATTTTTAAGTTAAATTGAACTTAATATAAGAAAATTTCATGAACTGAAATTAAGTTCATTTCTAACTTGAATCTAGTTCAAACTTTTTTTTGAGTGTATATGTTTTTCTTCATCATTCTGTTTTTGTATTTGATGTACCTTTTTAAGTAAACAGTTTGAAAAAATTGAATACGGGATTTTGTTTTTTCACCAACTTTGAAACCAACCAAATATTTATTTTGTTTCTTATAATGTTGTTGTTGTTTCTGTTGTAAGAGTGAAACGTTTTTTTACCTTTTGTTGTTTTTTACTACAAACCTCGTCTCGCTATTTTATCATTTTTCTTTTTGCTGTACTTTTTTAAAGCGTCCAAAAAAAGACTAGATGTGTTTTTTGTTGTAGTTCTTATATTTCACATAAAGAAGTGATGCTTACGATCAAATAAAAAAATGCAAAAAAACGACAACATTAAGGAGCGTTAAATATTTCATACAAAATTATGAAAACTTGAAACAAATAACGCGTATATTATATTTTTGAATAGTTGTCAACATTTCTGTTGGTTAAATAAAAACCAAACAAAAATATTAATTGAATCAGTAAAAAAAATTTGTAGAAATCAAACAAATTTTCAAACAAGCGTTTGTTTGAAAATAATTCGGCAATAATTTTTTCTGTGTACTTAGGAAAACTAGAAACAATAAGACACCAATATGGTACTTTTCTTTTGAGTCGATTGAAATTGAGCGTGATTTCAACAGACGGACAAGGTTAACTTGACTTAGAATTACTCAAGAACCCAGAATATGTCAAATTAATGGTTAGTTCACAAGCAGTGACAAACTTATTTACCACTAGTGGTGCGGGGTGTATAAAGGGGAAAATACTTATATATCCAGACAAAAATTATTAATTCGATATGTAACTGATATTTGAAATTAATTTGTTAATACTTTAGGGAACTTATTTAAAAAAATTTAGTGCTTTTCATATAAATTCTACTCCACGTTCAATCGGAAACAGCACATCAATGTCATTTACAAATTTATCCTTAATTTCTGCATATGCGAAGGTTTTAGATCAACGAAACGTTTATTTCTTAGGATTGAATATTTTAAAAATTCCAATAACTTTTAAAATCTTGAAAATTATCAAAGTCATTTTTGGGAATACAAAATTTTTATTTAATAAGATTTTGTTTGTCGTGCTTAATTCCCAATTTGTATTCTTGATAAAAGCACTGAAATTTATTGTTGGAGGATAAGCTAACTTCTATGCGCATTTCATCAGGAAACATTCTCCTAAAAAAATTTTAGAAATGCCAAATTTATTAGGAAATAAAATTGCAGAGTGAATGAGAATTGCAAGCACTCAGAAAGTCTTATTTGCAACGATGTCAAAGCTTAAACAAAATACCAACAATAAACAGTGAGTTTATTTTTTCTTACATTCCCCACTACAATTGGTTGGAATTCTACTTACATTGATTATAGTTGCAAGTATACCCAGAGAAAAAAGATTTTTAAATGACAAATTTGTCTTTTAATCAAGTTGGTTCTAGAGACAGTAATTATAACATGATTCGTATCTTGGCTAATCAGCATCAGGGCTTTAACATATGTCACATTAATGCCCAAAGCCTTTTGCCAAAACATGATGAATTTCGTTTCCTATTTGAGAGTTCAGGTATTGATGCTATATGTGTTTCTGAAACATGGTTTATACCGGAAATAAACGACAGTATTTATAAAGTAGATGGTTATCGAATATTTCGATCGGATAGGCAAAGTAATGGTGGAGGTGTAGCTATTTACATTAGGAATAATATCTCATGTAACCTTATCTGTTTACATAATGAACCCGGTGATATAGAATTAATTTTTATTGACGTAAATTTTCGTGGTGAAAAAATGCTGCTTGGCTGTGTTTATAGACCGAATAGGTATATGAAGTTGGACACACTAATTGACAAATTGGAACATTTTTCTGTAGCGTACTCGGAGGTGATTTTAACTGGTGATTTTAATTGGAATTTGCTTGAGAATGAGAGTCTGACTAACATTATGTATTCATTTAATTTATCTACTGTAAACACTTCCAGGCCTACACACTTTTCAACCACAAACAGCACATTACTTGACCTAGTTTTTGTAAGTAACAAGCGGAAATTATTACTCTATGATCAGTTAGCTGCATCCACCTTTTCAAAACACGATTTGATTTTTATATGCTATAAATTTAGAGCGGAAAAGGAAATTCAAATGTACAGTTTCAGAGATTTCAACAGTATAAGTCCAATAAATTTGCAGCGAGATCTTAATAACGTTGATTGGGAACACATTTTTTACTTGCCATCAGTCGATGAGAAGCTTACGTTTCTTAATAACTCAATACTGCAAATTTATAACAATCATGTGCCAATAAAAAATAAGATAATCAAAAATAGAAGTAGGCCTTGGTTTGGAAATGAGACTAAATTGTTAATAGCACAACGTGACCGTCTATACCACATGTGGAGAAGGTACAAGACACCTGATCTACAAAGTGAGTATCGTTTGGTGAGGAAAAGGGTTGTTTCGAGGATAAGACATGATAAATCTTTGTATTATTATAACAAATTTAACACAGCGGTTGATTGTAAAAGTAAATGGAAATATATACGAGAGATTGGCATTAATGACTCAGTTGACCGTTCATTGGAAGTTGATGTTAATTTGCTTAATGAAAATTTTACAAAAATTGATTATCCGACTGTTCAGTCTAGTTTTTATGAGGAATGTTTGCCTTTGATATCATGTAGTGAATTTAATTTTCAATGCCTAGCCGCATATGATGTAGTTAACGCCTTTAATGCAATGAAATCTAATTCAATTGGATTAGATAATATTAACCCAAGATTTGTTAAAATTATTCTACCCTGGATAATTCGATATGTTACACATCTTTTTAATACTGTAATTATATCCTGTACATTTCCAATGCAGTGGAAACATGCTAAAATTGTTCCAGTACCAAAAACAGGAAATGAATATCGTCCAATTGCGATTCTCCCCTATTTTTCCAAAGTTTTTGAAAAGCTCTTACATAAACAAATTTATAACCATGTTAATAACAACAACCTGTTAACCGATCGTCAATCTGGATTCCGACCTCAACGTGGCTGTACTTCAGCTCTAACCGATGTAATAGAGGAAATTCGTAGTAACCTGGATGAGAAAAAAATAGCGTTTTTGGTATTATTGGACCACTCAAAGGCTTTTGATACAGTGCACCATTCGATCTTGTGCATGAAATTGTCCAAATTATTCAGATTTTCCACGTTTGCGGTGAAACTGTTGTCATCATACCTTTCAAGTAGATGCCAATCAGTTGCAAATGCCGAATCCATATCGCGTTCTTTACAAGTAACTAGAGGTGTCCCACAGGGATCTATTCTTGGACCCCTGCTATACTCTTTATATGCGAACGATCTCCCAAACCAACTATCGTATTCTAATATACAAATGTATGCGGATGACGTTCAGCTGTATCTCAGTAGTCCTAAAGAGTCAGCTAATATGAAAATACGGGAATTAAATCATGATCTTGGGAAAATACTTACATGGGCAGCGGCTAACGGTTTGCGACTTAATCCTAACAAATCGAAGTGCATATTAATATGTAAAAGAGCCTTTCATGTAGATTTTGAGGTAAATTTATTTCTTGGTGATTCGAGAATCGATATTGTAGATTCAGCAAGAAACTTAGGAGTACTATTTAACAAAACTTTAACCTGGTCGAATCACATTACACAAGTTTGTGGTAAAGTTTATGGCATGCTGCGAAATTTATGGGCTACTCAGCACTTTACACCTCTACAAGTAAGAATATTACTTGCAAAAACATATCTCCTGCCGACACTTTTATACTCATCTGAAATTTTTACTGGTTGTAACACAAATGATATGAGAAAGCTGACCGTAACATACAACAATATCATCCGTTACATTTTCTCTTTAAAAAGATTTGATCATATATCGCAGCACTCTTTTCGTTTATTCAATATGTCATTTTCAAACTATCTTCAATTCAAAAACTTAATATTACTTCACAAAATAATAACGACAAAGGAGCCAAAATATCTTTATGAACGTCTGCAGTTTTCCAGATCGTGTAGAGGGAAAAATTTTAAAATGAAAACTTTTTTTTTTTATTTTATTTTTATTTTTATTTTTTTTATTTTTATATACCTTTACTTTATTTATTTTACTCTATTTAAATTTAAATATAATCTATGTAGTTTTTAGAAAATATTTCTTTATCAATGTATACTTTACCTTGTCTGATTCTAATGCTGTAATTTATAAGATATTGTGTCTTGTTGTGTTAGAAAATCAAATTAATAAATACAAAAAATCCAACTAAACTATTTTTAAATAAAATTTTAAACATATTATGATTCATTTAACAATATTATTGTCACCGACAACCATATTATGGTTGAATTAGCCCTCCATCAAGAAGCTAGAACCACATTATGGTTGCCTCCAAACATGTTATTGTTATTAATAACTAATAGCATGGTTGGTTTTCAGCCAAAGTATGTTGCTCTTAGAAAAGAGGAAAACACTATTGTTAATTTTATAACAAATTATTGTTATTTTTAACTATAACATGTTTAGAGGCAACCATAATATGGTTATGGCTTCTTGATGGAGGACTAATCCAACCATAGTATGGTTGTAGGTGATAATTATATGGTTATATTAACCATAATACACAGAAAAAATTATTTTTCCAATTCAAACAAAAAATTTGTAGAATCAAAAAATTTTTTGTCTTAAATCGGTCCTACAAACAAATTCGCATATTCAAACAATTTATTTGCATTTTGTTTATTGAAAAAAACGCCGATTTTTTCCAACAAATAATTTTACAGAATCAAACAAAAAGTTTACTGAAATTCATATAAATTTCAAACAAATAATTTTGCTGAATCAAACAAAAAAGTTTTGGCACAAGCAATGACGCGCACACAAGCAAGCACTGTTGGTGAAGATGAAGCAGAGCGGCCGGCTGGCTTAGAGACACATTTTTTTGTTGGAATAATTTTTGAACGAAGTCTTATTTATACTCACAGTGTTTTTCTTCATCACTCACTGTTGCTGCTAATGAAGAAGAAATGTAACCAAAAACGGCGGCTGACCGACTCAATATGTTATTCGTCATCATTCTATTTTTGTATTTGATGTATTTAAACAAACTGTTTGAACAAATTGAATACGGGATTTTGTTTTTTTTTACCAACTTTGAACCCAACCAAAAATTTATTTTGTTTCTTATAATGTTGTTGTTTCTGTTGTTTAAAAAAAATTAAAAGTTTTTTTTACCTGCTATTTTTTGTTGTTTTTTTCTACAAACCTCGTCACGCTATTTTATCATTTTTCTTGTTGCTGTACTTTTTTAAAGCGTCCAAAAATAGACTGCATGTGTTTTTTGTTATAGTTCTTATATTTTTCATAAAAAGAAGTGTTGCTTACAATCAAAAAAAATGCAAAAAGACGACAACATTAAAGAGCGTTAAATATTTCATACAAAATTATGAAAACTTGAAACCAATAGCGCGTTTATTATATTTTTGAAGAGTTGTCCACATTTTTGTTGGTTAAATAAAAATCAAACAAAAATATTGATTGAATCAGTAAAAAAATTTGTAGAAATCAAAAAAAAAAAATTTAAACAAGCGTTTGTTTGAAAATAATTCGGCAATAATTTTTTCTGTGTATGCTTAAAATTTTCTTAAAAAATTGTTTTTTTGGAGGTGACCATATTTAAACATGTTTTTTCTCTGCGTGTAGGTTAAGAAAAATTAATCAAAATAAAGTAAATTACCAGTTCAGTTTTTCTAAGCCCTGCACTTGGTAGTAAATTATTAAAGTAATTTTTGGGAATACAAGTTTTTAAATTATTTTGTAATTTTCCTCTAAAGCGGGAACAACGGCGGGAAATGAAAAATTATTTTTCAGGATTTTCCAATAAGTGAAAAAGTCGGAAAAAGAACCCCTAATGCAGTCTAACTTGCTGTATTTATTGTAGCTGTAGTTGTTTTGCCTTCAATTATATTATGAAATTTAATTTAGAACATAAAATAGTTGCTGTTTTGTTAATTAAGATCTTTGTGAAATTCCTTAAGGGTTTAAAATGAATTACACAAAACTTTAGTTTTATCATTTTATTAGTAAAACAGGATACAATTGTACGTACGTACAACAGTTTGTCATCTTGTGGTGTGCATGTTGGGGTGTGTCGAAGAAGTATAGTGATTACTAGGGCGTGAAATTCATGCATTTATTATTGGAAAATATGCGCATAATACAGGTTTATAAAAATTTTAAATATGCTCTTAAAATTAATGAAATATGCATTTATTATTAAAAAAAAAAAAACATATTACATATTAATAAAATTTAAGTTACTCTTACTTACAAGCATACAATTTTTGAATAGTAAACATAATTCTTACTGGCTGTAGTAAAACTTAAAAACTATATACAGCGAATTTATATTTTTTCTAACAAGATACTTTTAACAACAATAAAACTGCATCGAAAAAATGGTTATGTTAAGAATTTTTTATCAAAGTAACTTTTGGGAATACAAAATGTTTCAACTTACAAGATTTTGTTTGTAGGGCTTAATTCCGAATTTGTATTCTTGATAAAATCACTGAAATTTATTGTTGAAGGGATAAGCTATTCCTATGCGCATTTCACTGGTTGCTTAGGCCAGATCATCAGGAAACTTCATCCAAAGATTTTAGAAAAACTAAAGATATAAAACAAGCAAAACTGTTAGGCGAATAAGAATTATAAGCCACAGTTTTACTTGTAACAATATCAGAGCTTAAAACAGCTACACTAAACAGTGAGTTTATCTTTTCTTACACTCCCCACTACAATTGGTTAGAATCAGTGTACGAAAATAAACACTAAACATCGTTTCTTAATCTTCGGTTCGGTAGATTTGTGGAAAACACAAACGCTTCTAGTGTTTGTGTAGAAAATCATTAAAAAAATAACGTTTCCCTGTAAGTCATCTTTCGAACACAAAAATATTACTGTTTTTATCAAACTCAACAAAAGATGTGAACATTAAATTCCGTTTTTTTTTTTGAAAATCCACAAACTTCAATGTGTTCGGTTCGGCTCGTAAATGTTCGTCCCTTTTGGCTGGTAAAAAAAAACTAAACATTTTTTACAAAAACAAAATACACATACGAAAAAAACATTATAGAACATTAAAATATAATGTTTGTCTACAGTATCACTACAATTGTTCTGTTTTTTAACGACATTATATAATGTTCGGTTCTTTCTTGAAAATAGTTACGAACGGTATTAAGGGTTGTGTATGTCTACACGATCACTAAAAAATAGATATCGTTCTTGGGTGTGTGAGCCGAACGTTAAATAATGTACTGTTTATTTTCGAACACTGGTTAGAATTCTCCCAACATTAATGTTTTGTCTTACATATTTGAAACTGTTGATATTTTAAAATTAGGCTTAAGTTCATCAATTTGAATAAAGGAATTTTACCATGAAATTAATTACAAATTTTTTTTTCTTGACTGAACGGGAGATTGAACTCAGGTCGAGTTTACATGTTTCGAGAATAACCACATTCTTATCGTCAGAATTCTTAGCAGTTCTACCGTTTACGCCAGCCACTGCGGGGGCTGTCAGCCTTTAGTAAACATCCATCATTAACCAATGGTATTGGTGGATCCAAATTTGATGTAATTGATTATCTATTTTTAATTTACTTACATGTTTCCTTACTTCAGTTTTTTTTATGTCTTATTTAAAAAGTATAACAGAAACTCCATCTATTTTCGAACAGTTTCAGGAACCAACGGTTGGTTGTTTGTCTGGCAGATTGAACATTTTGACTCCAATTTTAAGATTATGTGAAGCACAAAAACGTCATCAAAAATCTTTAAAAATAACATAGCAGAAAGACACTGAGCGGTGATTTTGCACATCGGAAATACTACTAAAATAACAATAATTTAATTAAAGTTATTTATTGTCCCCAATTTTTTTTAAATTATTTATCAAACTTTAGCTTGAGTGCTACAATCTGTTTGCTTTTGATAACACCAAAAAAATTTGAATGAAAACTAAGAATATGCTTTTTTTAGGAAAAATATGCAAAATCATTTGGATAAATAACTTATTCACTTAATGCTGGGTGGACCAAAATGTTAACGGCGTTAGAATTTCTTATAACCTTTTTTATAGAACTTTTTATACCCACACCACAATAGTGAAGAGGGTATTATGCATTTGTGCTGATGTGTGTAACGCCTTAAAATATTGGTCCTAGACCCACCTTATAGTATACCGATCGTCTTAGAATCACTTTCTGAGTCGAACTAACGATGTCCGTCCGGCTGGCTGGCAGGCTGGCTGGCTGGCTGTCCATGTAACCTTGTGCGCAAAGTACAGGTCGCAATTTTGGAGATAATTTGATGAAATTTGGGTCATAGGTTCTTATTGGCACAAGGACCAAGCCTATTGAAATTGAGCCGCATCGTAAGACCACGAGGGAAGATAGGGGGAAATTTCTTCCTTTCAGAAACTATCAAACCGATTTCAATGAAATTTAAAACATAGATAGATCCATATCTATATGGACACAAAATGTATGCATTTTTTAAAAAATAGGATCCTGAGGGGAGATAGGGGCAATTTCTGCCTCTCAAACCGATTTTAATGAAATTTAAAACATAGATAGATCCATATCTATATGGACACATTAGCTATACAGTTTTTCAAAAATAGGACCACAAGGGGAGGTAGGGGGCAATTTCTGCCTCTCAAAAACTTTCGAACCGATTTTCATGAAGTTTATAAGCATAGATAAATCTATATTTATATGGACACATAAGCATGATGTGTTTTTAAATACTGTGGTGTAGGGTCATATGGTCGGGCTTGACCGACTATACTTTCTTACTTGTTTCTTTTTACTATTTTGTAAAAAAAGACTTGAGGAATTTCAAAAGGTACAGTACACAATTGAACAAAGAGCCCAAATCGTTTAACTTTATTTCACAAATCAACGGTCCATTGTTTTGACTCAGCGCGCATATCGTGGTTATTTTAATGTGCGGGTTGGACTTTCAGAGTCAACATTAATCCATATGGTTGCAAATTTTCGACAACAAGAGGCAGACAAGAAGCCGGTAGATAACGAACGGGAAGATGCAGAAGCATCAACGAGGAGACGTTCGACACAACATTGGTTTTTACGAGGCTCGCTGCAGAGAATTTTGCATACAATAACAATGTTTTCATCAAAGATTCCGCTTGTGCAAAATTTTAAACCGGCAGATAACCAGCAACGACTTGATTATGCAATTTATTTCCAAAAAGAAAATCATGATTTTATTTATAATTTCATTATGAGCGCCGTAGCCTATTTCCAATGGTTAGAAAAATCCAATTGTAGCGACACAGCGACACCCACTAATGTGTACTGCTTGGTGCAGTATTTTGTCGGAAAGGATTATTGGCCCATATTTTTTTTTGAAAATGAACACGGTGTCGCCGTTTCCATCACTGGTATTCGGACAATGTTGGAAAAAGTTTTATTGCAAGCCGTGGAAAACCGTCCGCAAGTATGGTTGCAACAGGATTGAGCCATAGGGCATACTGCGGGGGACACAATGGCTCTTTTTCGCGATATCTTTGGTTAAAGAATTTCTTCGCGTACAAGTGACTTAAATTGTCCTCTACATTAACCGGATTTAACTACTCCAGACTGTTTTCTTTGGGGTTATTTGAAAGGAAAAGTCTATACTAATAAGATAAAACCATCCAGCAAATAAAAAACAATATACGCTTTAAAATCAACAACATAACATCTGCAATTTTCCGAAAGGTTATGGAAAATGGAAAATGAAAGGTTATGGGATAGGCGAAGTAGAAAATGGCCACCACATGAGAGACATACTTTTTCAAAATTAAATTAAAAATATTCTCCATTAATATACTGTGTTAAAACAAATTACTAGTTATGTCTTAAATCAAACGTTATAATGAGCTCAAACCCCTTCGGTCGTTTTGAGCCTGCATATATTTAAAACTTCGAGGAAAAACATGAATTAGCATTAAGTTCCACGCCCTTGTAATTACATTATTTGTGTGTGAGTATATGTGTGTAGGGGAAAGTGTTGTCAGTCTAAGGTGAGATAAAATTTTACATTGCATTTCCGTTGGTATTTCATTTGAGTATGTAAGTGTGTATATTCACTCGACTGTGGTTGTATATTTGTGTACCTAAAGGTTCTTATTTGTAAATAACAAAAAGATATTGATTGCTTTTAATTCATGTTAATTTGATTTCATAGAACTTCCTTCAACAAATTAAATTATAAGACTTTTATTGCACCAGGTTAGTGTGAGTAGTATTTAGGTAAATATTAAATAAAATCTTTAATAGTTGTATAAAAGCTTTTAAAATTCTACGATAAATTGAACTTGTGCAATGTTTTCATTTAATTTTAATCACACTTAGATAGTAAGTTAAAGAAAGAACAATCAAAGTTTTATAATTAGAATTTTTCTAACTCTTTAAAAATAAATTTTAAAGATAAACCAAAAAGCCATGTTAAATGTAAAATGTGTTAATGAAAATAAAAAAAATTATTTTGAATTAATCTAATTTGTAAAAAGCAATGTGTGTTTAAAGAAAATCAGCCCAATTATGAATAAAAATTCCCCGGGAGTTTTTTCCCTTTTCCCATTTTTTCCATTGAATTAACATAGGAAAAATGGGAAAAGGGAGAAAACTCCCGGGGAATTTTTATTCATAATTGGGCTGAATATATTTAAGGGGAGAAACTAAGAATAATTTAAAATTGCACCATCTTTAATGAAATTTTGAAAGTAGCGAAGTTGGTGAAACAATGTCCGTCTGTTCGGGTGTCCGATAAAATTGGTTTTCCGAACACCGCAGATATGATGGGGACTAAGTTGTTTTATGTAGTTGTATCACATTTAGTCCCGAATTATATGCTATTAAAATTTAGGCAGTTCGGTTCATAAATGACTGAGATGTGAGAAAAAGAGGCGATTGCCTTTAATTTGACCCGTAAACCCCTTGTTGTTATTTTAAGTGTTTATCAGTTGCAAATATCTTGGCTATTAATATACGCCCTCTCTTAAAAATGGGCAGATTGGAGAAGTGGGGGTGCACTTCGTATACAATTACATTTTAGGTTTCTGTATATCTAGAGAACGGAAAAAGCCAAAGTTTTTAGATTAGGTTAAATCATCTTGGTTATCAATATACAATATCCAACAAAATGGGCGTGGGAATGGATAAGTGGGCGTGGCAGAAAATTGATTAATTTATATCTTAAGAACGATAAGAGAAAAATTGTCCAAATTTTTAGCACATAGCTGGGGCATCAATGCACAACCTATTTTAAATAATGGGTGGGATATGAGAAGGGGTCGTGGCAAATATATATTTCCTTATGTCTGGAGAGCGGTAGGATACAAATTATCCAAATTTGGTACACATAGCTGGATTGTCGATACACAAAATCCGTCGAAAAATGGATCTTATTGGATAAGTGGCACCTCGCATACAGACAAAAATAGATCTGTAACAGAAAAAGTTACAACATATCGACCCCTTTGCGCGAAATTATCGTATATGCCAATTTTTTTGAAATTGGGTTTTTGATGCAATCTTGTTCCACATTCAAAGAGGCGTCACCTGACAAAATATTGTAGTCGAATTCCACTTCGTTGCTCCAAAAATTGAATGTATATTTTCATTTTGATGTTGCAAGTGATAGCAGAGAAAAGTAGAAAAATGGCTCTTCTGTAAAATTTGGTTTTTGTAACATACGTTAATTTTGCGCAAAGGGGTCGATATAGAAGAAATATTTTCATATATCTGGAGGTTAGTCGAGAAGTAGCAACGCCCACCATGGCGAAGGCTATATAGGATTCAGCGTAGCCGAATAAAGCACTCTTATTTGTTAAACCTGACAAATTTTTTTCTTAAAATTATACAATTCGATTTTAGAACAAGTTAGAGTGCTATATTCGACAATCAGAATCAATTTTAAAAAGTTTGAGTAGAATATCAGTTTAAGCTGAACTTAAATGATTTTCAAGGGAACAAATTATATAAAAGCCATGGTAAGCTATGAACCAATCATCCCAAATTCTGCAGAACGATTTCTGGTATTAAAAAACATAAATTTCAATACAGCGGTGCAATTAGTTTAAGCGTTTGCAGTAAATTTCAGAAGGCCGCTAAAATGGAATCTAAAGAAAATTATGGACCGTATATCACAAAATTGCATAACATTTTTTCTGGCCATATGAAGCTAAACTGGAAGAAAGTTTCCCGCGTATTTAATCATTTTACCAGAGTGGGCTTTATATGAGGCCTATGGTAAGTTATGCACCGATCTTCACCAAATTTCACAGTGTCATTTCTAGTTCTATAAAACTGTGATGTATCAAATTTTGTTATGATAGAGTTATTTTTTACGTTTTTAGGCGTACTAAGCTGTTTTCCGGGAGTAAGGTTTATATGGAGCCTAGGGTAAATTATGAACTGATCTTCACGAAATTTTAAAGTCTTATTTCTCGTTCAATAAAACTGTGATGTACCAAATTTTGTTATGATAGCATTCTTTTTTACGTATTTAGGCGTACTAAGCTGTTTTCCTGGAGTAAGGTTTATATGGGGCCTATGGTAAATTAAGGACCGATCTTCACGAAATTTCACAGTCTTATTTTTAGTTTTAAAAAATTTTGATGTACCAAATTTTGTTATGATAGCAATATTTTTTACGGATTTAGGCGTATTAAACTGTTTTCTGGAAGTAGGTTTTATATGGGGCCTATGGTTAATTATGGACCGATCTTCACGAAACTTAATAATTTCATTTCTAGTCCTATTTAACTGTGACATGCCAAAAAATTGTTATGATAGCATTGTTAGTTAGGGTTTTAGGCTTACTATACTGTTTTCCGGGAATAGGGCTTATATGGGGCCTAGGGTAAATCATAGACAGATCTTCAAGAAATTTTACAGGGTGATTTCCAGTTAAATAAAACGAACTGTTGCGAAATCTTATATCATTCTGTGCATTTTTCCACCATTTATGTTAGTTTTTGTAACAAAATTATCAATTTTTTATAGGTGGTGGTTCCACATTTTGATTCATAGCTCAGATCCTATTGAACCGATTTTGCTGGATTTCAATTCCAAACTGCTTAGGATAACTACAAGCAATTTGACACCAAGTTTGTTTATTTCTTTTGAGTTTTTCGAAAGTGAGCGTGTTTTCAACAGACGGACAGACAGACGGACATGGCTAAATCGACTTAAAATTACTCAAGGACCCAGAATATATATACTTTATAGGGTCTGAGATGAATAATAAAAAAGTTTCACACGGAATGACAAACTTAATATACCCTCTTCACAACTAATTGTGGTGGAGGGTATAAAAAGCTATGTAATTAATAAAAACATAAAAACTTTTGAAAAACGTCTTCTACTTTAAAAGCACAAGTGCCAACTTACGAATAAGAAAATCACTTTCTTACCTCTATATATTTCCATTTTATCCCATATAAAGTTTTGTATACACCCTCTGCAACTAGTGGTGAATCACAAAGCATACAGAGATGAAAAAAGTGACGTTTGAAAGAGAAAGAAAATATTTTTTGTTAGTGAAGTGGCAATGTGTAAAAACAGGCCGCCACTATCAACACGAATTGCGTAATCAAAACAAAAAATGCAAACAGGGCAGCTTTCGAAGAAAAAGACAGAAAAAAAAACACAATATTTTCTGTCTCGTGACGCCTCTGTATGCTCTGTGTGGTGAATTAGGGTATACAAAGTTTTTCGTTCCGTGTGAAACTTATTGTCAGCTTTGAAGTTGGCAAAAGTGTAAAAACGTAAAAAGAATAAAGCTAAAGGGGCATAACATAAAACAATTTGGTAACTTCTGCAAATACCCTGCAAATAAAATTGGACCACCTGATCCATTTTGATAAAATGGACTACTCCATGGACTGGTCCGATGTAATGCAAGCATGGACCATGTCATTGTTTTTTAACGACGTGCTTTCGTTTTTAAACGACTTCAAAACTTATCCTCTTGTGTATAACATGGAGTAGTTTTAAAACTACTTCTTAGTAGTCCCAAGGTGGGTTATATGGTCTTCCCCTAGGACATCGTAATGTTAAATATACCATGTTTTTTCCATACGTTTGGGCTACTTTTGGACTAGTCCTGGTCCCTTGTGGGCTACTCTTTACACGCGTGTTTGGACTGGTCTTATTTTTTGCAGGGTAGTGTATACATATTTAAAAAATAAAAAATTTTAAATCAACATCTGTATGGATTTTCTACTAAATGGTCCAACGATTTCTGTTCATACTATTTTTTTAGGTCAAATAAATAAATATACTTCTTAAATTTTGCAGTTTAAATAAAATCGATTAAAAGCACTGAAATTCCCTGTCAAGTAGTGGTAAACGATATTTGGAGGGCTCAGAGCTGAACCGAACCAAGTCATTAAATATATCACGTATATGTATTTGAAATCTGGTGCGAAAATCTCCGCAAAATTTAACTCAATCCAGTTCTGTAATGGGGTAAATCAAAAACAGTTTAGTTCCCAAGTCAGTGACTCCAGTAATTAAAGGCAATTTACTTACTCAAACTTAATATATTTTCGAATTTTCTTTTTTGACTTGGTTCGCTTCAGCTCTGAGCCCTCCATTTGTACATCCATGTTCTAAAATCACTCGATGTTAGGAATCGATTTATTGAAACAATACGATATCGAGCCCTAATAGCAAAAATGATGTAACCAACAAAAATAAAATTTAGCAGGAGAGTGTTTTTTTTTATTTTATTTCATATAAATTTTGTATGAAATTTGTCGGTTACCTCAAAATTGTTCTTGCTATGAAATTGTAACGGTGCCTTATGTGACCACGACATTTTCGGAGATGATGCAAGTGTTGCCAATAAAGTCATTTAAAAAAAAAAAAAATAAAATTGAAAATGATGTCGGTTACATCATTTTTGCTATTAGGACTCGATATTATTTTACTCATAAACATCGAATGAACATCAATGATTTTTACACTGCGGCCACAAGGTCAGGTTGTCCTTGATAGGCTTTTACATATCCTGCTTGTCAAAATTTACATAAATTGAAAGCTGTGACGTAGGCTGCATTAAATTTTTGAGCAATTTACTTTCAAGATGCTATCAAGAAAACAATTTATAAAGAGAAACGAAGAATTTGCTCACTAACCTTGAAATCAACTGTTTTCTTGAACGTAAATTGAAACACTCACTGGCAAGACAATTTTAAAGGCAAGTTCGTATCAATTTTTAAAAGTATGAGTGTATTAGTAAAAAAGTGTGAGTGTATTAAAACTTGATAGGCAAAACTAGATCGTGTAACCCTCAAGTTATTCGATGCATCGAAGTGACACATTAGATACAAGAACTTTTTAGCATATGTTCAATGTCATTGTCATCAACTAATTTTATTCCTTGTGCTACCCAGGGTTACCGTTAGCAGTTTTTGAAAGCTTGTTTTATAAAATTAAAGTCACAGAAAAAATTGGTTTGAGAAAATAATAGTCGCGCATCTTTTTTTAACGTTCTTTTTTTAATAAAAAGCATAGCAAAACAATTGAAACAAAACTGTCAGTTGCATGTTCCACTTTCAGAAGCCCATTTTATGTTGTAAATGTGTTTTTCCATGTCGCTGAAGATAATTGTTCATGTCTTGGCTATGCCATTTGTACTTAAGTTCTCAGTAATGGTATCACCAATAAATTTTGTGATCTCCAAACACCTAAATTTTTTGTTTAAAAAAGCTTTTCTGCTCAAACTTTTCTTTAAAACTTTGCGAAAAATTCCTTAAATACATTTTATAAATGACAAGGTTGCAAAAAAGTAATAAAACTGTTGCCAAAGGACAACTTATCTGTGAATTGCTTTTAAATTTTGACAACGTTGTTTTGACGATTTTTTGATAAAAACAAAAATTTATAATTTACTGCAAACTGTATGTTTTTGTTGAGATACTTTACAAAAAATAGTAAAAATTAAAAAAGTCGGTGATAAAAATAGTGGCACAAACAGTCACAGGCCGCTAAGAATTAGTCAAATTGCGGCTTTATTCGTATGTAATGTAGATCCAAATGGCGATTTATGTGAAAAATGTCAAAAAATAATTATTTTTTAAATTTGTAAACGTCATAACGCTTCCTGTTATGTAATCCCTGTTTTTTTATATCGACGGCATTTATACAAAATGGTTTGTCTGCAAAACCCTGATTGCTCTGGAGAAGCAAAAAACTGTTTAATTGCTTAACAAATCGATCTTTCACAATACGATTGATAGTCTTCTACTAATTCCCTAAAATATAAATTAGAAAATAAAACCCGTTTTTCGAATTTTTACGGTAGATAAACCATTTTGTCTTAGAAAATTTTTATTTGAAAAAAATTTTAAATAGTATGGAGTAAAATTTTAAGTTTAAATACTGTTTTTTTCACTTTTAAATAATTCTACGATTACGAAAAAGAGGAGAAGATACTTACTTCAAGGCCAAATAATTGTCTACATGGTAAATATTAGGATTTTCATTATAATTTATTAAATAAATTAAATTTATTTTAATTGAAGATTTTCATAAAAAGAATGATATTCATTAGGTGTCCAGATTTAAATTCCTGTAGATGTTTCCACCTGTGGATTGGCGTTTGGTATAAGTCAAAAAAATATACTAAATGTACTTCTGAGCTAAAAGACTATTTCAGAAGTCTTCAGAAGAATTGTATGGCGATTCTTTTCATAGAATATATTAACCATCTAACACTCATTTTAAGGGGCCATTTTTTAACTTCCACACAAAAATATACTAAAACGGCACTTTAGAGGGTTAACATGTTGTACGAATATTTTCTGAATCAAATTTCACTAGGGGTCTTCTATGACCAAGAAATTGGCAATGTATGCAAAACCGGTTTTCGAAAAATTCAAACATTTCAAGGCCCGAAATTTTGAAAATCCATTTTAAATACATCACACGAACTTTTGGTCTTAGAAGACCCCTAATGAAATTTAATGCAGAAAATATTTGTAGAACATTTTAACCCTTAAAAGTGCAGTTTTAGTATACTTTTGTGTAAGAATAGGGAAAAAGGACAAAAATAACCCTTTAAAATGAGAGCTAGAGGGTTAATAAATTCAAAAATTTTAGAGGTCCATATTTCTGGATCCCGAGCTAAGTTTTTGAAACTCTTTGACAGATTTGCTCTTTTAGTAGTTTTCTTTCATTTCGCGTTGCAAGTGTTGAGGCTGGTTTTTTTTGTTGCACAGTGTAATTAGTGCACTAATGCGATGAAATTTTATATACTGTAAAATTTTGAACATGCAAACGTTGTTTACAATAAATCGTAGATGCGTTAATATTGGGTTATAGCTTGATTGCTTGAGTGTCCATTGTAAAAAATTTACACAGATTTAGGGAAGCTTTAATTTTATCATTTTGTTTCTAATGTCGAGCTTGTCCTTTTTTTAAATTCAGCTGAATTCCGCTTAACTTAGAAACCAAAACTTAGAACACATTGATCTTTTCGAGGCATAAATAAAACTAAGTTATTATACCCACACCACAATAGTGGAGAGGGTCCCTGTAGGAAGTCAAACACATTTATAACTAACTTCAAACTGGTTTTTTTATAACCACAACTAGTTGATTAAGTGACTTTTTTCCTTGTCGACGACTCATTATTTTAACATGGGCATGTCATAGGCAGTAGTCAATTAGCCATCTTTGCATGACTTTTTAACTGACTACTAACTACTTATTTTTCAACCTATTTGTAGTTAATTAAAAGTATTGTCAGTTTATAATAAATTATTTAAATTTTAAATAATTTTTGTCAAAAAAATATATGTACATACATATGAACATGCATACATATGTATGTATATCTTTATATATTTTGTTATAGAAATAATTATTTATGAAAATTTTGCATTAAACTGCCCTAAATGATGATGTATAATAAGTCCTGAAATAAATACGCCACATAATTGCTAGTACATAAACAGATTTGTATTGATTCATTTTTTAATTATTTTAAAATGTTTGTATATATTTTTTTCATTTGACTTCATGGCATGCTTGTTTTACTTATTTTGATTTTATTTGTGTTTTACGTGTGCCTTTTTGGTTGATATCTGCATGAGATTTAAACCAATTTGTAGTCATTTAAAAAAAAGTTAATTTATAGTTAGTGTTTTTTGCAACTGACTATTTTATTTACTACAGGGGTATTATGGATTTGTGCTGATATGTGTAACGCCTTAAAATATTGCTCCTAGACCCACCTTTAAGTATACCGATCGACTCAGAATCACTTTCTGAGTCGAACTAACGATGTCCGTCCGGCTGGCAGGCTGGCTGGCTGTCCATGTAACCTTGTGCGCAAAGTACAGGTCGCAATTTTGGAGATAATTTGATAAATTTTGGTGCATAGGTTTTTATTGGTACAAGGACCAAGCCTATTGAAAATGGGCCAAATCGTAGGACCACGAGGGAAGATAGGGGGAAATTTCTTCCTTTCAGAAACTATCACACCGATTTTAATGAAATTTAAAACATAGATAGATCCATATATATATAGACACATAAGCTATACAGTTTTAAATAAATAAGACCATAAGGGGAGGTAGTGTGCAATTTCTGCCTCTCACAAACTTTCAACCCGATTTTAATGAAGTTTATAAACATAGTCAAATCCACATTTATATGGACACATAAGTATGATGTGTTTTTAAATAATGTGGTGTAGGGTATCATATGGTCGGGCTTGACCGACTATACTTTCTTACTTGTTTTCTTTAAAATAATTTGAAAAAGTAAACATTGAAAGCGGTTGTTGTTGCTTATAAATACATTTTAAGACATAGTCTCTGTTAAAATAATAGTTAGTTTTAAATGCAGAAGCTACAAAAATTTTGAGGCTGCTTCTTCGACAGTAGTGACTCTCCATTTTTTGCAGATTGTCAATAAATTCTTTCAAGTGTATATTTTCATGAGATTGGCGGCACCAATCAGATTTCGTTTCGAACTTCTTAATCGTTATCCAACGACTTAGCGTTGAATGAGGGTTGGCATGATTCGAGAGAAACATCCTCTGTAATGAAAACAAAACTTTCCGGCCTTTTGGAATTTGTCGTAGTCTCTCGCTGTTTATTTGAAACAGTCACATGATCTTGAACAAACACCTTTTTCACTTCCCAACTCGTATTCCAAAACCACCCACATATTTCCTGTCTTGCAGCGCTATCAAAATGTTGACAAAATATATTTTGTACTTCGAGACATGTTTTCACGTTAAACTGTGTCAAGATATAAACATTTTGAAAATATATTTTATATCAGCGTATTAATATTCATCTGAATTGAATTTATTTTAAAATAATAACGTTCTTACAAGTTTTTAATATTCGACTGGTATGAAAATCTCGCAAATACATATAAACCATTTTGCCTTAAAAACAAGTGTGTATGTAGATAAACCAAACAAAAAATGAGAATAACTCGCAAATAAATCAACATTTTTATCAGAAATTCATATAATGGGAAAAGTGCATCACAGAGAATAGTTTGGCATCAAAAAACTCATTTTTACAATTTCTGCAGATAAACCATTTTGGATAAACGCCGTCGATATGTAAGTCACATTCATATCTATTATTTAAAAAAAAAAAAACAATCTGTATATAAAACTTTAATGCCTCCATGCGACGATAAATTGCATCCAAAAATACATCGATGTTTTTTTCAATATCCATCACTACTATAAAGTCGTTTTCATAATTTAATATTGAATTGTTTCTTACTTATTATTTTTGTAAATTTATAAATTTTTCATTATCTTTTTTTTAAATTTCTCTTACGTTTTTGTATCTTCATTTCATATTCATAAAGTGTTGTAATAGAAAAAAAAGAATATGGCATTAATAATTTCAAAACTGAGATTTTTTAACAGAACAAATTTATGCAAATTAATTCAATAGAATTTTAATAACGAGCGAAAAAAAATAACATCATCCAAATTCTAAAAGGAAAAATTCAATAAAAATAGCAACAGAAATAAAAAATATTCTCAGAATGCAGAAGGAATGTTTTGTGTTGTGATATTGATGAAGGAAATGTTCATTGTGATGCTGAATGTAATGCCATGGATGGCATTGAGATTATTTACCACAAATTGGCCCCAACCGATTTACAACATGATTTTTATTGACTTTTTGTGCCTGTTGATTTTATTCCATTTACTAAAACTCTGCAAATACTATTGACACAAATAGTACTATTTAACGAATAAATATATAAATTCTTTGGGTATGTTTGTATGTACTATGTCTGTAAGTAAGTGCGTATGGTCATGCTGGCTAAAAAAAATATGCGAGACAATACTTTGAAGTCCTATTAATTTGTCACAATTTAAAATATTTGGCCAGAATGTAAAATTTTCTTTTATTTCGAAAAACTTTAATGTGGCGTTTATAGAACACGAGCGCCTTACTCGTCCGTTCAACTTACATTTAAAACTAAAACAAATTTCGAAATTTGTTTTTGTTTTAAATGTAAATTGAACGGACGAGTAAGGCGCTCGTGTTCTATAAACTACACATAAGTTCTATTTTCAAAATAAATATTTTTATTTGAAAATTTGCTTTTAAATAAAAGATTTTTTTTTAAGACTTGAAAACTTTTTGTTTGCTCTTTTTTGTTTATCCTCGTTCTTCTGTCAAAAGTTTGAGCTTACATGGCTAGTTTAACTTAAGGCTACAACATATTTGTTAATGTTGGAAAATTTCTTAAAATTACTACGTGAAATATTTTTTAATTTAAAAATTATTTCAACTTTAAAGCCGGAAGGAAATATTTCCTTATAACAAAATTTAGTAAAACAAAATAATGCAAACAGTTTTGCTCAACTCAAGTATGTTGTAACATTAATATATCATAATCATGACCAGCATTCACAACATTTTTAGCAGGGAAACCGTAAAAATAAATTTCATGTTTATCTCTTTACGACCAATGGAAGAAGAAACAATCTTTTTATCCTGTTAAGAGATTTTTTTTTATGATTTTTTTTTCATCGATTGGCTAGTGCACATTTCAGCCTTTGCAGATTTTTTTTTTATATATACGCTAAAAGTATTTTAAAAAGTTTATTGTGCATATTCTACCTTTTTGAATCATATTTCGATAATATTTTTAGATTTTTTTAAATGCTTTCAAATAAAGTTCAAAAAAACTGTTGTGTATTTAAAAAACTTATATTTGTTTAATATCTTTAGTTTTTCTAAAATCTTTTGATGAAGTTTCCTGATGATCTGGCCTAAGCAACCAGTAAAATGCGCATAGGAATAGCTGATCCCATCAACAATAAATTTCAGTGTTCTTATCAAGAATTAAAACTGTTGTATTTTTGTATTCCCAAAAATTACTTTGATAAAAAAAAAAAAAAAAAAATAAACAATAATTAGTATTGTGGTTATTTTGTTGAACTATTTATGGTTTTTAATCCAAATTTTAATATTTCTAATTAGGCTTAAGTTCATGAAATTTAATTTTTCATTAAATTATTTTTATGAAGAAAGGAATTTTACAACATGAAAATCAATTAAAATTGTTATTGATAATCTTTCATTCTTGACGTGGCTGGGGCTCGAACCCCGGCCGGCAGGTTACCATGACATGTTTCGATTGCAACCACTCAATCTCCTCAGATGGTTTTGCCGTCTTACACTCGCAGCCATCGACGACTGCTGACGTCAATAGTCAAACATCAATCCTTAAACCAAATTGTATTCTAACATTTGGTAGATTGAAATTTGCTTTCCTGAATGATTATCTATTTTAATTGATTCTACATGTTTTCCCCTTACTTCTGTTTTTTCGTACTTTTGTCAAGAATTTTTCTTGAAGTCCAAGTACATTTTTTGTTTTTTCATTTTGTCTTTCATTTTCTGTTGACCTTTTTTCAGCACAACTTGAAGGACAAATGTACACATAGAGCTCGTGCCTTAGCTTTAACAATAATTAGTATTGTGGTTATTTTGTTGAACTATTTATGGTTTTTAATATTTGAAAAAAAAATAAACTCTAATCTTCTTTTTGTGTTTGTGAGCTGACGAACACAAATACTTATGCAGCATACTGATTTTTTTTTAGCGAACGTGAAGTGTTCTTTCTGTATTTTGAAGTAAACGATTAGCTTAATTAGGCTTTTTTGAGGAATGATATCGCATGGAAAGAGGTAGCAGAAAAAAAACAGTTCGCGTCCACTTAAAGAATACTAAACGCACGCAAAAACAAGATCGATACGTTGTCTTAGTATTTGTGTTCATTCGGAACGAAGGGATAAATCGAGCTTTACCGTATTGTATTGCCTAACAAGTGCTTTCAAAGTCACCATTTATACAGGGAAGGGAGAGGGGTTTTTGTGTTCGGTACTCAGCGACACGCTTTTCACATTCACATTTTTGATAAGAAAGCAACGTTAGTAACTCCAAAGTGTTTGAACATTACCTCGTGCAGTCTGCGAGATGTTGAGATGTTTATTTGTTTATCGTAAGTAGCGTACGCATACAAAGAATTGTTGTTGTAATATTATCAAAGAAATCACACAGAAAAAAATCAATGTAAATTCGTTCAAAACAAGGTTGATTTTACATTTTTCCGTAGTGATTTTGCTTCATTGTTGTTTCATGTTAATTTAACATGATTTTACAATAAATTGCGAACAACATCTTTTTCTTTTAATATAACTATAATTCATGTTAATTTAACATTGCAGTGAATTTAAAGCAAAATGTCATTTATATTAAAATAACGATCCGAATCACGTTGAATGAAAGTTATTTCAAGTTGAAAGAATCAAATTGGTTGGATTGTGATATAACACTGAGAAGACAACATATGCATTTATTTAAGAATAATTCAAAACACTTACCCCTGTAACACATGTTTCACTTATTTTGTATCTCCTTTGTTAACATAAGCATCAGCAGAATGGCCCGATATGGTTTTCGTCATCATTCTACTTTGAAAACTTGATGTACTATTCAACTAAATAATTTTAATTTAAAGAATACGGGAATTGTCTTCTTTTTATAACATATTTTAAACATGAAGATAAAAAAATGTACATACTTAAGTATGTATGCATGTTAATTTAACAAGATAAACTTTTGATTTTAACATAAAACAGGTTTTTATGGATTCAATATTGAACAATGTTATTTTAACAGTGAATAATATTTAATAAACGTGATTTAAGATTATTTTAATATTTTTCTTTAAAATTAATATGAAATAATGATAAATTTAAATAAAAGGCATACTTTTGCAGAAATTTACCATGATTCTCAATCAACATTTCGCCATGTTATTTTAACATTGTTATTTTTTTCTGTTTGTGGATGCACATGCACTGACTCTTATATGAAACTCAATCTCATAATATAATTTTTTCTGGTAAGGGGTATTGCTGACCATGTTTTTCAATAGATCATTTTCGAAAATTAGTCTGTAGGCACTATGGTGTAGTGTATCAAATGTTCTGCCTGACTCTCTTTAGTTTTTAAGTTGGTAATTAGATGCAATTACATAATATTAAATTGTTAAATCTTTTGCTCTCAAAAAAGCTACTTTGGTTTTTTACGGCATATTTTTTAAACAGTTTTCATGAGCATGTTTTAAAATTTTTGCTAAATATTCAATGCGTATTAAACACTTTCTTTAGCGCATGTTTCCGGTTTTCCTGATTGTTACCAACAAGTTAAACTTTTGTTTTTCTTTTGTTGTTGAACTAATGCAAACATTCATCAAATTGAAAAAAATATGTATGTATGTTTCTAAGTAGGATATTTACTTACCATAAGTGTGAGTTTGCTTATAAGACCCTGCAGTAAATCTGCTGTTTTGAAAGTCTTACAATTGTTTACGGAGTGTTGATGTTGATGGTTAGGATTGATGTTAAATAAACTGCAAATTCATTAAAGAAGGGGCGTTAAACAACACTCCCCACAACCAGCCATCCTTTGTGGCAATGTCATCAACGAAGACAACAGTCGCAAGCATTTGTGTCAACAGTTAATGCTACGCTGCTTGAAGTTATTTCCGTTTCCTTTGTTTTAGGTTTCTGCTCCCGTTGTAACAGTTAATAGAATAAATCTGTAGCTGTGTATGACTTTTGATTGAAAAATTTAAATAATGATGTGGGTAAAGTTATTTATTTTCATCGTGACAGTTAATCATTAAAGTATTTTTAAATAACATTTTGTCAGTTTAATAGACAAACCGATTCTTTTTGTTTAACGGATACATATGACATATTATATTTCATTATATGTGTATGTATATTCATTTTAAAAGCAAACAACAAGCAATTACGTAAATAATTTGTAAAAATTTAAAAACTGTACATTTTTATTTAAATTTTCAGAAACATATGACATCCTCCATCCATCACATTATATACTTTATCGTCATTTTGAGGACTATTGACAAGCTTAATAAAATGACTTTTTTCCCAATAAATTGTTATTTCGAACTCAACTCCTGGAGTATGTCTAATTTGAGAAAGTTGAAATGTAAATTTGAGTTAAATACAAAATAAGTTTAGCTGTTAAAGAGCAGCAGGCCTCTAAGTCAAACTGTGACTTTTTACATATTTTCATTAAAATTTCAAACAATTCTAAGGGCCATTATTACAACTTAAAGTTAGCTAAAGTTAAGATTAAATTGACAGATAATAATGTGTTATCTGTTAAAAAGCGTCTGTTCACTGTCGGATAACAGCTAACGCCAAGTTATAATAATGGCCCTAAAAGGTTTATATTGTTGGGTATACCTTCTAATTAATTTTGCATCAATAAAACTAGAGTTTGCTAAAAACCGTAAAAATGTGAAACTGCGGTTTCGGTCTTAAAATGGTTAAAACCGGTCGGTTTCGGTTCGGTTTTCGGTTTTGAAAATATCAAAGTTAAATCTCATACTTAAACAAATATATTTTTTGTATGTTATACAATTTTTTTATTTGTTTCAATTCAGGTACTTTTATTAGAAACATGAAGTTTGGTGTAAGCAATCATGATCTAATTTTTCAGGTCAATCCGACGGTCCTAGCCGTGCCGGGTGGAGCCAAAGTTCCCCATATTATAAAAAAACATCTTTTCTATCAGATCTTTATAGTTATTCTAGTTGAAAAGCCGAAAATCAAAAATATGGCTTCGTTACGATCTTCCGCAGAGAAAGTACTTCGTGTGCCAAATTTCAGCTTCCTATGTCATCAGATGGCTTCAGAAAGTTGCGGAAAGGATAGGACATACATGCAAACATCCTGACATACTAAGAAATTATATATTGTATGGATAGATTAACATATGTTCGCGCAACTCAAAAACGCTTTAGCTTATTGAAAAACTAAAAAAACAGAAATTCCGCAATAAAATTTACTTTAAGAAAGTTGAAACTTTTTTTTTTATGTTGGCTTTGGTTTTCGACATATAACGTTATTTCGAAAATTAAGGAGGTTGCACAACATATGCTCGCGTAAATCAAAAACGCTTTAGTTTATTGAAAAACTAAAAAAAACCGAAATTCAGTAATAAAATTTACTTTAAGAAAGGTAAAACGCTTTTCTTATATGCGCAGTCGTTTTAGAAACATAATTTTTTTTTTCTGGGAAAAAAATAATTTTTTTATTAAAATTTCGAAATTTTTGTTTTTAAAAATTCATAAAAAATTAAAAAATTCACCTATGCTTCTAATTTTATGTAAATACATAAAATCAAAAGTTGTTTACAGATTTTAATCATTTATAGCTTGTTTTGTTTGCAATGTTGTTTTTTATATGTCTGCATAAAATTAGAAGCATAGCTGCATTTTTCAATTTTTTATGAATTAAAAAAAAAAAAATTCCGAAGTTTTAATAAAAAATTTATTTTTTTTCCAGAAAAAAAATTATGTTTCTAAAACGACTGCGCATATAAGAAAAAGTTTACCCTTTCTTAAAGTAAATTTTATTGCGTAATTTAGGTTTTTTTTAGTTTTTCAATAAGTTAAAGCGTTTTTTAATTTCCGCGAACATATGTTAATCTATCTATACAATATATAATTTCTTAGTATGTCAGGATGTTCGCATGTATGTCCTATTCTTTCCGCAACTTTCTGAAGCCATCTGATGACATAGAAAGCTGAAATTTGGCACACTTGAAGTACTTTCTCTGCGGAAGATCGTAACGAAGCCATATTTTTGATTTTCGGCTTTTCAAAAGATGTTTTTTTTATAATATGTGGAACTTTGGGCCCCACCTGGCACGGCTAGGCACCGTCGGATTGACCTGAAAAATTAGATCGCGTTTTCTTACACCAAACCTCATATTTTAAGCAGCGCAAACAATTAAATTAAAAAAAAAAAAAAATCCCATTCAAGATGCGACCAGTTTAATGTATATGAAGTTCGAGTATTGTGTATAGTTTGCAATTTCTTTAAGCATAAATATATTGTTAAAGTAACAGCTAAAACCGAGGTTTTTTGTCGGTTTTCGATTTCGGTCTTTAGACATTTAAAACCGCGGTTTCGATTTCGGTCAAAACCGAACAGCAATCCCAAAACAAAACAACATTTAGTTATAAGTTGGATAGATAAAACTTTGCAAGTTCTATTTTATTTGTAACACCAAAGCAGCACTGCCGACACATTTTAAAATTAAAAGTGTGGTCAGTTCTTTTACTGCCAACGATTCTGTAGGACCTTCTTGCGTTTGACATGAATCATTTCTTATATGCATGTTTTCTACTAAACTCTTCAAGATATAGCAGCAACATCCATAAGTTCCAGTCCATATTATAAAACATTTACTGCGAAACATTTGAGTTTGCTTGCGAAAAGGAAAAGACGTATGGAAAAGTGTACGTTGTTTCGTGTATAAGCAGATTTTGTGAGTTTGTTATCGAAAGGAAGCAGAAGAATGAGAACAGGCATACAAAATACCTAAGTGCTGCAAAACAAAAGTTTCAAATTGAAGAACAATTTTGCAGCAAAGGTATCATAATATGGACGCTTTATTTGTTGGGGTTATTAAAATTTTATATCCACTTAATGTGACAAATTGTTATGCCCGCAATACTTGCCATTTAGGGAATGGACTTCACATAGGGCAATGAAGTTAGCGAGAACAGTAGTTTGTCAGTGCTTTATTTTTATTCATTCATTTATTTTCCAAAAAATTCATTACAATCCCAGTAAAAACTTCGCTTACTTTTTTTAAATTAATAGCTTCTTTAACTCATTATTTAGTAGCTTTCTTCTATAACTACAGCTATAACAACTTCTATAACTACTTTTTCTGGATGTATTTAAGTAAAAAAATAATGACTTACTTTAAAATGCGTTCATTTTGGGACATCCCTTGTAAAATTCATTGGTTCTTTCAGTAGAATTGTAAGTAGTGCCTTCATGTTTTTCTGATTACTCAACACATTATTTTGTAGGCCAAGTTTTTACTGCGATGTAAATGCCTCAGCGCCTTGAAAGCATTTAATAATGAAATAATTTCTAGTTAACAATTAATTTATAATAACCAGGGAAACCAGAAATATGCTCTAAAAAACAAGTTTTATGCACATTAAATATGCAGTAAAAACTGGAAAATATGCCCTGAAAAATGTTAAAAATATGCCCTAAAAATTGCTCATTTGAAGACACAATATTTAACAATTTATTAACAAAATTTTAAAAAAACCTAAACAAGGTTAAAATTCATATAAGAGATGTTTGCGCCGAATATTATCTAGATATAACCATCCATATGGGTTTTTGTCTTAAAGGGATTTTATGTACGGTCGCTAAATTGTTAACAAATGTTAACATTTAAAAGGAATTTAAAGCTAGTTAGGGATGGAAGCTTTGAGCAAATGTGAACCGATTCATAAATAATTTAATTTGAAGTAAAATATTTTTGGCACGAATTTATTTTTAATACCATCGTAATTAGATAGCTTGCGGACACAAAGAGTCTAATTTGGATGTGAAATTATAGACCGACTCTCACCATTTGCATAGACTTCGTCCATATTTGAACAAATTATCTACAAAATTCTAACTTGTACTCTGCGCACAAGGCTAACATGGACATACAATCAACCAGGCGGATGGATGGACATCGTTAGATCACTTTAAAAAGTGATTCTGAGTCGATCGGAATACTAAAAGATTGGTCTAGATACAAATCGCATAACATTTATCCTTAATGACAACCTGCTTTGTCGTACAATTTTAGAGTAAAAACTAAATGTAGATGTCGAAATTGAAGTAACAGATTTTCGAAAAAAAAAAAAAATATTTGCTGCGAAAGCTATTTATTGTAGGTATCTAAGAAAATTGAATATGTATTAAAATATGCATTAAAAAGGCAAAAAATATGCGCTATAAACCTAAAAAATGCTGCAAAAAACTATTTTAACTAAAATATGCCAAAAAAATGCTGCAAACGGTAAAATATGTAAAAATATGCACTAAAAAATCGATGCCAAAATTCATAAAAAGCTCTAAAACGGATAAATTTATTGTTTCTGCCTTCATTAGTCGCACAAGGAAGAACATGCAATTGCATATTTCTAGTTTCCCTGATAATAAAAAAAAAAAAAAAAAAAAAAAAATTTTAATATTTAAATCAAAAGAAGCAAAAAAAAATAATATTTTAACATTCAATATGAATTAGAATTACATTAAAAGTTCTTCTTTATTTTAAAGCAAAACATTTGTTTAACTAGTTTTGAAAAAAGAAATGATATTTATATTTTTCATGGCCTTTCTATTTTCGTATGGCCAATTTCAAGAACCTTTTGCACAATTGTTACTTTATGTTGTTCGAATACATTAAACAAAGCATTGCTAATCACCAGGGAAACCAAAAACATGCAATTGTATGTTTTTCCTTATGCGACCAATGAAGGCAGAAACAATATATTTATCCGTTTTATAGCTTTTTATGAATTTTGGCATGGATTTGATAGTGCATATTTTTGCATATTTTACCGTTTGCAGCATTTTTTTGCATAATTTAATTAAAAGTGCCTTTTTGCAGCATTTTTTAGGTTTATAGCGCATATTTTGCCGTTTTAAGGCATATTTTGATAAATATTAAATTTTTTTAGATGCTTTCGCAGCAAATAAATTTTATTTTTATTCAAAATCGGTTACTTCAATTTCGATATCTACATTTAATTTTTATTCTAAAATTGTAAGACAAAGCAGGTTGTCACTAAGGATAAATGTTATGCGATTTGTATTTTGTGGAGAAAACAGTTTAAAAACTAATGAATGCAAATTAAGCGAACATTTAAAAGAAGAAATGATTGATTTCACTGTAGAAAAAATTACAACTTTGGAACATCAGTGGCAGAAACTAAATTCATATTAATTGTTAAATATGAACTCAACAGTTCAGTGAATTAGCTTCTTTTGCAATGAAGTTCTTGGTTTTGCCATTTAGCAACGCGGAAGTTAAAATAGGTTTTTAGTGGTATAAATCTCTTAAAACCGAAAATTCGAATATGCCCCGGGAGGCTAGCTGGTAGTGAGCTAGTCTATCAGCGCCGGGGTTGCGGGTTTGATTCCCGACAGAGACTCAGGTTTCTTTCCTGCAGACAAGGGAAAAGCTTCGTGGGATTGACTTAGGAAATTAAAAAAAAAGAATGACGTTAAAGTCTATGAAATCGCTACTTTATATTAGGTGAGGTTTAAAATGTAACGATAGTTTTAAATAATTATACGATTTCATATAAAAATGCAATAAGAACATATATTATAATGATATCTCGATCGATTCTTCAGAAGCTGAAGAAGAATATTCATTTGATGACGTATTTAATTTATAAAATGAAATTTTTTATTTAACATGTTATACAATTTTTATTGAAATATCAACTAATAGCCATTATGGGTCAAGTTCCCTTAATTTTTTGTTATGGTATGGTACCTTTTGCTTGAAAATTTTTTTTTGGACGTATATAAAGACTGAAATATATTTCTTTTATAGTTTTAAGACTTTTTATATTTTATAAATATTTTATTGTTATTTTTTATTCAGTTTGTTCTATTGATATAATGTGAGTTTATAGGGAAGAATTATGCAAAATAAATCATGTATAATGGCATATTTACACAGAAAAAATTATTTTCCAATTCAAACAAAAAATTTGTAGAATCAAACAATTTTTTGTCTGAAATCGGTCCTATAAACAAATTCGCATATTCAAACAATTTATTTGCATTTTGTTTATTGAAAAAAACACTGATTTTTTCAAACAAATAATTTAACTGAATCAAACAAAAAGTTTACTGAAATTCATATACTAAATTTCAAAATCAAAAAAAAATGTTTTTTTTTGCACAAGCAATGATGCGGACACAAGCGGGCACTGTATTAGAAGATGATGGCAGAGAGAGCAGAGCGGCCGGCTGGCTTTGAGACACGTTTTTTTGTTGGAATAATTTTTGAACGAAGTCTTTTTTTATACTCACATTGTTTTTCGTCATCACTCACTGTTGCTGTATCCTTCCCTTTGCTAATGAAGAAGAAATGTACCCAAAAACGGAGACAGACCGACTCGATATGTTTTTCGTCATCATTATATTTTTGTATTTGATGTATTTAAGCAAACAGTTTGAAAAAATTGAATACGGGATTTTGTTTTTTTTAACCAACCAAAAATTTATTTTGTTTCTTATAATGTTGTTGTTGTTTCTGTTGTTTAAAAAGAGTGAAACGTTTTTGTACCTGCTATTTTTTTTTTTACTTCAACCTCTTCATCTTTCTTACTGTTGTACTTTTTTAAAGTGTCCAAAAATAGACTGCATGTGTTTTTTGTTGTAGTTCTTATATTTCACATTAGGAAGTGTTGCTTACGATCAAATAAAAAAATGCAAAAAGACGACAACATTAAAAAGCGTGAAACCAATAACGCGTGTATTATATTTTTGAATGGTTGTCAACATTTTTGCTGGTTAAATAAAAATCAAACAAAAATTTTAATTGAATCAGTAAAAAAATTTGTTTGAAAATAATTCGGCAATAATTTTTTCTGTGTACTAAAATAACAAAAAAGTACCTATAATTCCTTTTAGACAAAAACCCATATGGATGTTAATATAAAGATAATATTCGGTGCAAACATCTCTTATATGAATTCTAACCTCATATGGGCTTAAGCGATAATATTTTTAGGTTTTTTTTTAAATTTAGTTATTAAATTGTTGAATACTGTGTCCTTATATGAGCAATATTTAATTTTTAGGGCATATTTTTAACATTTTTCAGGGCATATTTTCCAGTTTTTACCACATATTTCATGCGCATAAAATGCGGTTTTCCTGGTTTCCCTGCTCATCACACATCGCTTCAAAAGAATTACATGAACAGACATCCAGCCAGCCGTCCGAACATTGTTAGATCGAAAAGAAAGCTATGGTCACATTTATTAAGTGTTTGGCCTTATTTATAAGCGTAACCACTATTTTTTAAATAGTTAGTGTGATTTAAACTGGTCTTAATATCACAAAATAAAACTAACTTTACTGCAACCTCCTCCATTTTCGAAATAACAGTATATCTCGAAAGCCAGAGCCAATTTAAAAAACGGCGAGCACCACTGCATTCAGCGTACTCGAATTAGGTTAAAACGCTAGGTTCCCAGATTGTCTCAAAAAAAGTGTAAATTTTTAGCACAGTGTGACCAATTAAGGGTTGAACTTGAAGAGGTCTACATAAATACTGATTTTAAGACTTGTAAGCTGTAAAAAAAGAGGACTAGGTAAAAGTATGCTTTTATAACTACATAAAGAAAAAAAAAATACCAATGTAAAGTTAACATCGCGAAATGTTGATTGAGAATCATAGTAAATTTCTGCAAAAGTATGCTCCTTATTTAAATTTATCATTATTTCATATTAACTTTAATGAAAAATATTAAAATAATCTTAAATCACTTATTAATACGATATCCGTATGACGTGCTAAATTCCCAAATTTTCATATTTGATAAATACACTGAAATTTATTGTTGAGGGAAAGCTAGCTTCTATGCGCATTTCACTGGTTGCTAAGGCCAGCTCATTAGGAAACCTTTCCAAAGATTTTAGAAAAGCCAAAAATATTAAACAAATAAAACCCTAAAGCGAATAAGAATTATAAACACTCTTAAGTCTTACTTGTAACAATATCAAAGCTTAAACAAAACACCAACAATAAACAGTGAGTTTATCTTTTCTTACATCCCCCTACAATTGGTTGGGTTCTTTCCGACTCGAATTGTAGTTATAAGCATGGTATAAGGAAAACAAGGTAGTGCCACATAAAATTTTTTGACAAGTATTGTGTTTTACTCTGTTGTATTTTTTTATTCAGGTTTAAACAAATATTGCCACATGAGGAAAATGGATAGAGATTCCCAGAAATTACAAAGTAAAATGTGTAGTTTAAAATAAATGAAAATTACGTAAAAATGTTAGTCTTACCGTTAATCTTATATTTAATGAATTAAAAATATTTAATAGCGAAATATTTAAGAAACCGTTATTTACCCTGGTAGTTCTGTTTCGTTTAGTTCTGTGAGTCTTGTGATAGAATCATTTTAATTTAAAATAGTGATGAAAATCCGTTAAAATTTATATGATAAATTTTATTAACTTATTGCTTTTTTAATTTTTTTATTTACATGCAAATGGTTTTTATATTTATGATTCACTTGCGAATATATAAAAATGTTCTCCCAAAAAAAAAATCTTTTTACAATGTTATGGTCTAAATTTGAGTCGCACATATTAATTAAATTTTCATGTAATTTGCTTTTGTTGATAATTGCTCATGATTAAACTTCAAAAAAAGAGTGTAAAGCTCGTTTAAATATTCATCACGCTCTTGGATATATTCTTCAAGATATTCTTCAACATGGGACTCAAAACATTCATTATGCCGAATAAAAGATAATTTTTAACGATAATTAACTACAAAAACAAAGATGTTGTTTGGCATTGGATGCCTGATCCGTTCGCAATTAACCATCATTTATAACTATAATGTTCCAAATGTTCCAAAGGGAAGGTCTTCTTGAGCGAAATGAATTGAGCAAACAAATGAATGTTTTTTTAAATCTGCTTCTTCCTTCCTGCACCGCTTCCAAACCGCTTTTTACGGCAACAGCGGTATTTGAAAAATATGATCTCCAGACGCTTACAGCTGACCCTGTGTTCTTGCACTCTTGGAATATGCAGCTTATTTTCTCTTTGTAAAAATTTTAATTTAAAAACTTTTTGTGTTGTTGATTTATTCAAAATAAAATTTCATTTTGACAAAAAAAAAAGAAGAAAATGGGGTTATTAAGAACAAATATGGTAACACAGTTTTCACAAAACACGTTAATTGTCAAAAGACAATATGTCAGAATAAAAGAGAGAGTGGCACTACCTTGTAATTCTTATACCATGGTTGTAAGTGGGTTAAAAGGAAAAAGAAAATTAAAAAACAAACTGCTTCATTCTGTTTTCTTCGTAAGAAAACAAAAAAAAAAAAAAAAAAAAAAAAAAAAAATTTGCCAATTCAGTTTTATGCACGGGCACATGCAATTATATTATCAAAGTTGATTTCGGGAATACGAAGTTTATTATTAATACGATATCCGTATGACGTTTATTTAATATTATTTACTGTTAAAATAACATTGTTCAATATTGAATCCATTAAACCTGTTTTTTATATTAAAATCAAAAGTTTATCTTGTTAAATAAACATGCATACATACTTAAGCATGTATATATTTTTATTTCATGTTTAAAATATATTATAAAAAGAAGACAATTCCCGTATTCTTTTAATTTAAATTATTTAGTTAAATAGTACATCAAGTTTTCAAAGTAGAATGATGACGAAAACCATATCGGGCTATTCTGCTGATGCTTCTGTTAACAAATGAGAATACAAAATAAGTAAAACATGTGTTACAGGAGTAATTGTTTTGAATTATTCTTAAATAAATGCATATGTTGTCTTTGAAGCTTCTGCACACTGTTATATCATACTCCAACCAATTTGATTTTACATGAAATCAGTGTTGCCAAAACTTGGTGCCCAAAAATGGCTAAATTTACGGAAAAATGGCTAAAAAATGGCAAAAAATGGGCTAAAAAATGCCTAAAAGCTTTTTTAAATAAAAACACATTTAAATTCAATAACAAAACAAAAAAAATTATTTATGTGCTGTTTTCACAACACAAGTGATTGAACGTGTAGTAAAATTTATATGAAAAGCACTCAGTTTTTTGAACGTTTTTCATATAAATTTTACTAGACGTTCAATCACTTGTGTTGTGAAAACAGCACATCAAAGTTGTTTACGTTAAAATTGTGAGTTAAGATCAATTTGTTAAATAAGAATAAACATAAATTAATATTAAAAAATTAAATCATTGACAAATTCGATGTCGTTATTGTTCATCTCATAGGAATCACTTATTAGTTTCAAATAATCATAAGTTTTAAATAATTTGAAGGTAACTCATAATCACGACAACATTTACCCAACCTTTTGAGTCCAGATCTACAAAAAAAAACAAGTTAGATAGTATAGTCTGTTAAACCCGACTTTATGATACTCTACACCACATTAGAACCTTTGTACCAAATTTGATCAAATAATCTCTAAATTGCGACCTGTACTTTGCGCACAAGGTTTGCATGGATAGCCAGCCAGCCGGACAAACATCGTTAATTCGACTCAGAAAGTGATTCTGAGTCAACCGGTATACGTAAAGGTGGGTTAAGGACCAATATTTTAAGGTGTTACAGACATCAGCACAAACGCATAGTACCCTCTCCACTATTGTGGTGGAGGTATTAATATTGTATTGTTATGGTAAAAATATTAACCTAATCGATAAAATCGAATTAGCGGTTGCTTAATGTAACCTATTTCTCAAATTACCTTTAACGATGTTTACTTGGCTAAACACCCTCTCTACTTCAGCATTAGACCAAGGAAGTGAGAGTAACTTTATAATTAATTCTGAAGTTTCTAAAACAATTTTGTTACCGCCTGCATCCCTCTATGAAATACTTGCAACCAGAAAGAAACAGCGATGTTTGTGTTGATCCATTTTATAAATTTAATAGTGGAATACTTTATTTTGAAAGATGTTTCAGGGTCATAGTTTATAGCGATTTAATTAAAGGCGTGTATGAGATTTCAACTTTTCTTAAGTTGAAATAAATCTGTGTTTTTTATTTTAGTTTTAATAAAATAAAACACAATAATTTTAATTATGTATGTATGTAGGGTACTTCAGAAACCCTTATACAAATGTATTAAATCTATTTTAATAAATTATTTTAATTATTGTGTTAAGCAAAATAATCTGCACACAGCAAGGTAGTAAACGCAAGTAAGAAAATCAAAAATATTTAAGTTTTAAGAAGAGCTTAAAATATGTGTAGCAGTACTTGATAATTGTTTATTGCTTACGCATATTACATACTTGATTACAAACATATCATACATTTATATGTAATGCACAAGTGCGTATGTTAAATCAAAACCAGTATTTTTATTATTACTTTAATCATTAAAGTTTAATGCAACGATCATCACGCTATGCCCCCGAGGGCCGAGCACTTTTCGTGAATTTCACACACACACAACACGAAGGTTACCGAAACAATTGTAAAAAGCAATAATTTTAACAAACAAGAACAAAACACATAGTTAATGTCTCAAACGAGTAAATTTATTTTCCTCTCTTTGCACTCACCACTACATACACATTTTTAACTGTCTCTCTTTGTGATGACCGCTGCTTTAATCAGAGTTGCCAATTTAGCGCCTTTGGCGCTAGATTAAGCGCTTTTTAACTGTCGAAAAGGCGCATATTTTTTCCTAAGCGCTTTTTTTAAAAAGAGCGCTAAATTAGCGCTTTTATTGATACCCAACATTTTTGTACTTTTATTTGCATACATTAAAATCAAGACACATTAAACCAAAATTTGTTTCCGTTTTGAAAATACTTTACTCTGAAAAGCATTCTATATGTACAAGGAAAGAAGTTTATTTTCTAAAGAAATCCATTTCGTTTCTTAAAACAAGAAAATTCAAAACTAAATAACTGATTTTAACTTATTTTGTTCGTATTAAGTAAAAGTTTCTTAAATAAAGAAACATTTTCTCATGATTAAAAAATTCACGTTTTTGGTATATGATCAAAAATTTCAAGAAGCATTTATTTAATATTAGTCTGATTTTAAAATAGAATCAAAAAACAAAGTTTTTTTTTTTATAAACTAACTAGTGCTATACGTTTTTATGGAAAAATTTTAGGCTTTTCTTCTGATTTTGTAAAATAAAAAGCAAAGAAAACTTGATTTAAGTAACTATTCTATAGTTGAATGAATTTTTTAGCTGTATTTTAGTAAATTTTAGTTCACTTTGAGTCACAACTTTTTGCTTATGTTTATATACAATAAGAAATTTTTGGCTTGGACGAGAATAGTGCAAAATTTTCGTGGTTCAAGACATATTTTCTGGTGAATTAGTAAATAATTCTTTCCATGTATAGTTGAAATTATATTACTTTAATCTTCCTTAAATATCAGAAATGGCTTTTTAAAAATATTAATGTTTTATTAACACTGCTCGGCAAAAAACTAAAAAAAAGTCGATCTAGAGAACTTGATTATGTGATTTTAATTCACTTTAGCGTGCTAAATGCAAATAGTTTATTCAAACACGTCTAGTTAACATTTTGTTTACTGATTTCTTGCTTTTTTTATTCATAATATACCTGGATTTCTGATAAATGATAAAAATACTAATTTGCATGGAAAAATATAATATAAAATATAAAATAATTATTTGTAAAATATCAATATCGTTCTCAAGTTATGATAAAATATATGTAGCATAAATGCCTTATTTCGGTCAAAATATAAGTCTAGCCCATAAAAGAACAAGACATGATAGAAACAACTGAAAACGGATTTGAATTTAGCGCAGTAGTATCTTTGTTTTTCATAAATTTTTATTTAAAACGATTTTTTTAAAACTTGGATCTTAAACATGTCATTAAGTTTTTTATTTAAATTTTATTTAGCGCTTTTTGATTGGAGACACGGCGCTTTTTGATTAGAAATAGTTCACAACCCTGGCTTTAATGCTTTTAGTTAAATGAGAGGAATTGAGATCTCATTTAAGTTAATTAGCAGAGAACAACAAAAATCAAATGCGTAAGCTTTCATGCGTATTTCACACTAGCCATGAGCTTATTTATTTAAAAAATATGAAAATATGAAAAATAATAAATACAAAAGATTTAAACTGAAGTTGTTCGCCAACAAGGTGTTTTAATTGTTCAAAATGTTTATTTTACTTTTATAAATTTTTATAATAAAATAAAAATTATTCCTTTAAAAGAAAAAACGTCAAAAAAAATTTTATGGCTAAACAAGTTGAAAAATAGCTAAAAAATGTCTAATTGCTAAACTCATTTTTTAATGGCTAAACAGGGTGAAAAATGGCTAATGGTGTTTTCTTTTCTAAAAAATAATGATACAATATTTTTGTGTAATATATTTATTAGGTTACACGAACCCATACAAAGTGATACATTTTTCTAAATTACAATGAAACAAAATAATAGCTACGTTTTGCACTCAACACTAATGAATGAAAAGTTTGTACTAAAAGCGATATTCACTACGCTTGTAGCAATTTTAAACATTAAATTTTCTTTGCATTCCATAAGCGTTAACAGCACTGATTTTCAATGATTAATGTCAGCTGTTGTTAAAAATTTTGCGACAAAAAAATATAATTATTAAATAAAAGTAAAACAAACGAAAAACAAATAGTTTTTATATCCATCACAATATAACTAAAAATCACAATTGGGGTATTCACAAGGTGTGCTATCATGTTATATTGTCATAATGTTTTAACATTTTACAATGGTTTAAAAATGTTGTTGTTGCTTTGTAAACAAAAAGTGTCTTAAATTAATAGAACTTTGCTTGCTATGTTTATTGTGCTGTCGTAATTAATCAGAAGAGACCTGCGCTGAGAGGCTGAGCCGAACCGCTTTAGTTTTTGTAGCCGTCGCCGTTGATGGTAAAGTTTTATCTGGCTAATATCCGAATTTGACCTTCGGCTAGCAATTTTTGCAACAAAAGACTTGCGGCGTCAAATTATATCGGCTTAGGACTCTGATGATTGGTAAACAAACAAAATAAAATTAATTTGTGGTTTGCGTCTAAAAAATGGAAAATAGTCAGGTAAGATCTAATTTAATTTATTTATTCATGGATTAGAATTAAAAAATATTATGATGTGACGTTGATATTTATTTTTTTATATTTGTTTTAAATCAGCTGATTTAAATTCAAAATAGAATACTAAATTATGAGAGGTTGTTCACAAGAGTCGTATTTTTCCATGTTATTATTTTAAGACTTATGACATTATGACACCTTATGAATCCCCCAAATATAACGCAAATTGTCCGCAAACACAAGAAAAAAAATACTTGCTTGCATAAAAAAGTACTTTACGCAGGTGCAAAAAAGGGTATTATCTCACACTCAGTTATAACTGCGGGTAAGAAATGGAACAAATTTGCCATTTATTGTTGCAACATGTTTAGAAAGGAAAACGACAACTTCTCACATTTTTGCATATATTTTTAGAATGGAACAAAAACCCGCACGAATGGTAGCATATATGGAACATTGTTTTCAGAAAAGAAAACACCATAAATCTATCCACTAAATGGCCAAATTGGCAACACTGCATGAAATTCACGTAGTTTCAACTTGAAATAACGTTCATTCAACGTGATTCGGATTGGTTTTTCAATATAAATGACATTTTGCTCCAACTTTACTGCAATGTTAAATTAACATGAACTATAGTTATTTTAAAAGAAATGTTGTTGTTCGCAAGTTATTGTAAAATCAAGTTTAATTAACATGAAAAACGTATGAAGCAAAATCACCACCGACAAATTTTAAATTAACCTTGTTTTCTACGTTTTTAATTTGATTTTTTTTTCTGTGTGTACTACATAACGCAGTTGATCATAAAGAAGTTATTAACTCAAAATTTTTTTAAAAAACCGATACGTAATATTGTCCGCTGTAAAAATATCGTGCTATTATGTATAAATTTTGGTAATGAAACAGTTGGTTTAAGAACTATTTTTCATATGCCCTTAATGTAAAGTTGTAAATTGTTTTGTTTCTACGAAAAATTTTAAAATGTCCAGTTAATACCCTTTTCAAGTACAATATGTAGAATATATATCGCTCATTTGCTGCAATCTCTTCTTAACACAAAAAAAAAAAACATTTCGAAATAAACGTGTTTAAAGTTTTTAATTTGCTCGCACCACTTAGAAATAATAACGATACATTCTATTCATTCGGGGAAAGTACCAAAGATATAGAAATGAATTTTATACACAATATAGAGAGAAACATAGCGCACAGTTCTGCATCAATAACTCCAAAATTTAGTTTTTTGAGCTCTGAGCTCTGACGATAAGCGATATGTAAATGTATGAGTATTTTAATAAAAAATACTTGTCAATCTTCGATTTTATGCTAATGGGTTCGTTCTTGCCCCGGATATTTTCAATCACAAAATTTGTATCATTAACTACAAGTTTTTGTTTTATTTTTTCCACTTCTGAGTTTATAACGTTTTTTTTTTAGCTTTTTGACTCTTAACAAAGGGCGTTATCTAAACTCACTTAATCGTAAGTGACAATGGCAGCAGCATTTCACTCTTGTTATCGAATATTTGGCTTCATTAAGTTTGTTTTACTTTTCACTTCGGCCCTAACTTCATTTACACATTTTGAGGTTAAATATATTGGAATTAAGTTTATTTGGTGTCTAAATGTCTGTGTTTTCACGAATAAAGAAACAAAAATAATCATAATGATGTGAGCAAAAGGTTGCTTCTGTCGTCATTTTTGTCATCTCGTTAGTTGATTATAATCGACATCTATATAAGGAGGGCAAAAGAAAAAAAAAATAGGGAGGACAAAATAAAAACACCATTAACTTTAACGGAATAATCAGGAAACTTTATCTAAACAACAAAATATGTTATGTACATACATACATACATATACAACTTTTAAGAGCAAAAAAGGAAGGAGATCAGTAAAACTTGTGGGTACTTTTAAAATGTTTAGGTATTGTTCATAGTTGGCATGTCTTTTAGTACTTTTAAGCGAGAAATAAATGTTTAAAAACTCCCTTAAAGCCTTATGACACTATATTTTTAATGCATTGTTCAAGTTTTGGTGAACGGTGGGTGCAAATATAATGTAATAGAAAAATTTACCAAGTGCAAAGAGTTGAGCTGTATCAAGATAAATAGCAAACTGTCACTAAATTTAAAAAAGTTATCGATAAAAAATGAAGTTATGTCAAAAAAATATAAAATTGTTCAACTTTAAATTGACATTTCAAGCTTTAAATATTAAAAGTGTTGCTGAATCAGCGGTTTATGTGCAAATTAAGTGACTAAACGTTTGTTTTGTTTTTATGTTTCTCATAAACAAAAAGTTGACAACATTTTATAAAATAAACAAAACCATTACCCCGGGTCTCCACGTAGCAATATTTATTGCGGCAAACGTCAAATTTGATTGCTCCATAAAATTTGCGACGTATAGACCGCATATTGCCATGTGTGGCAATCCATTGCGCAATGATTGCTCTTCTAATTGCTTGAGCAATTATTGCTTAGCAATCTGCTGTCAAATCAGTTGTAATTTATCTGACATTTAATTTCTCTGTACGGTTGGTTATTTATTAGTGTGTTTATTTATTAAAAAAGCAAGTGAAAAAATACTTCAACAAAATGCAAAAAAAGTTTTTATATATTACATTTTTAAATAAACGTCAATATCAACAAAAGCAAACGAAGAATTTGTTTTTTTTTGTATATTTTTATTTTTTCAATAGAACAATACAACTTTTAGGTTTTTTTCATACCCAAATAAACAAAAAAGCAATACAAAACACAGCTACGACAATTACAATTAATTATTTTATTAATTACTTTAAAAAAGAAAATTTAACAATCACTTCAAAACACAACATAAAACATTTGTTATAAATACAGGCACAAAACTTTATACAACTACTCGAGGTGAAAATTGCAAATTTATGGCAAAGCAATAACAAGTGTTCTCCAGCAATATAAACAGCAATCATTGCTCCATTGTTCTGTCATTGTTCTGCCGACGTTATTGCTTGTACTTAGCAATAAAAATTGCTACGTGGAGACCCAGCGTTATAAAAAATAAACTTTGTGTACATTTTTTTATAGTTTGCCCTTTTTAATATTTACTGTTTCTTTCTATCAATTCTATATCAATTCAATGAATTAAAAATGTAGTGTCATAAGGGCTTTATTTACGCATGCTTTGCTGAAAGAAAACTCGCGTAAATTTATCAGCAAACAAATAAACTTGCATCAAAATTACATTCAAAATTCAACTAAAAACTATAAAATTTTGTTTTAATGGAATCATTTTGTACATTTTCTCTTATAATTGAATCGAGTTTCAATCAATTATTTAAACGGATTATATTGCGATGCAGTTTTGGCAATTTTAAATACCAAACTTTAATTACACAACCAGTGCCCATGTTCTGTAACTCTCGCGTTGAGAAACTTTTCGAAATGTGTGAAATGAAACAAAAATGACAGATATTGAAACAAACAGCTGTTTTTCTCACTTAACTGTATCTGTAACTTTTTTTTGGCGATTAATAGCTATCACGTAAGGAAATTACTCACGAATTTACAGAAAAAGTGTGTCTGTAAAATTTTTGTGAGAAAGTTCCAGCTTTGAACCGGCAAATGAACTCACGAATAAAAATGGAGTGAGAAAAAATTTTAACACAAAAAAAATATATTAAAATGCAAAATACAATGAATAATAACACGGAAGAAATAAGTATTTTGTTCTTGGATGATTTTTTCATGGTTTAATTATCTTGCTTTTAACAATTTTTTAAAATATGTGAATATTTTCAAAGCCATTTTGTAAACAACAAACATTAAAGCCGTGCTTTACAGTTTTTGTTATAGCCGACTTTTGAATTTTCGCCGACTTCGTTGAAAATTTCTCTATTTTAGTAAATTTTGATCGCCGTCAACGATATGTGTGACTGGACTTCTCAACGTCTGTAATTTCATATCGGCTTCGAGTGGAATATTATGACATTCATAACGTAATTACGTAATCTCTTTTCATTGTTTTCGACATGAGTTACAGCCGCACTTTTATCTTACTTTTCGATAAACGATGGAATGTATTTTTTCATATCTTTTCCATGCGAGAAGTTCTCACCAAAGTTACAGATCATGGGTACTGGGATACAAAAAAAAAGTAAATGCTTACAAAACGTATGTATACAAGCGATGAGTCCTGTATTAGAAGAACTTAATACCGCATTACAATTTATCACATAAATCCGTTTATTGGCAAAAGTATCCCAGTTGTTGACGAAAACTACATTCTCCAAGAGAATAAAAAGGATAAAGACGCAATCATAAATTAGGAACTTATTCAGGCACAGCAGCAGGATAAGATAAAAAAGCACTAGAACTATATCAATTCTAACCGCGAAAAAAGTGTCAGTGCCAAAAATCAAATTTTATAAGAGAAAGTTTTTTTTATTTTATTTCGTCGCTTACGATAAAATTGTTTTTGCTTGTAACGGTACCTAATATTACCATGTCATATAAGGAGATGATGCAAGTGTTGACAATAAAGTCATATCGCTTACGTTATTTTCGCGGTTAGGGCTCCATATATACTTAGGTAAAGAGAGACCATGGTTGTTAATCAGTGTTGTGAACTCAGCATGCAGACGGGCTACAATACCCAGCGATTATCCGTATTAAATCCAATATTTAAAAAGGGTGATCACCATCTATATAAGAACCACTGATATACAGTGAGACTCATAATTATTTTGCATATAAGAAAAATAAACTTCTTAGAAGAAACTTGATTGGCATCCATTTATTTATTATATTAAACAGGAATTTCCTTTTATTAAAGTGTTAGGAGAAAGACAAAGAAATAAATTACAAAAAAAAAAATTTGAACATCTTAATAATTATACTCTTTATACGAAATTTTAGAAGAATATAGTGCATTTTTTAGGTCACAAAAGTATTTTGCTTTTAAAAAATATAATGTAATTTTACTGTATAACAATGGATATGTCACAGTTAATACTTTGTGGCATATCCGTTGTTTTTAGAAACTGCAGCTAATCGTCGTGGTATAGATTCCACATAATTTTGGCACTTTTCTTGAGGTATTTTCCCCCATTCTTGTAGCAAAACTTGTTTCAACGTAGTTTTTGAAGATATAAGGCGTTGAAGAACTTTTTCCTTCAAATACGCCCATAAATTTTCTATTGGGTTCAAGCCCGGGCTTTGAGGAGGCGTTGGCAAATGTTTGGAGTTACAAAGAATCCACAGTTTAATATCTAAGGCTGTTTGTTTGGGATCGTTGTCCTGTTGGAAATAAAAACCACTTGCTGGAAGTCCCATTTTATCAACACTCGCGTTAAGGTTTTCTTTAAGAATTGACAGATACACATGTCTGTCCATAATTCCATCTATAAAGATGAGATTTCCAACTCCAGAGGCTGGCATACAACCCCAAACCATAACAGAACCTCATCCATGTCTTACTTTCGGCTTGATATTTTTTAAATTAAGGGACTCATTCGGCTTTCCCCAAACCATGCGTCGTCCATCAGACCCAAAAATATTATATATGCTTTCATCGCTAAATATTACGGATTTCCAAAACATACAACCTTTGGTTGTATGTTGATTAGCGAAGGATAATCGCTTTTTTCTATTTGTTTCAGAAATTAGCGGTTTTCTTTCTTGCTAATCGAGCATTAAAGTTGTTTGATCGTAGTACTCTACGAAGTGTTTCGTTGGTAACATTGTTCCATAGAGTTCCTCTCAGCTTATCATTCAGTTTTGGAGCAGATAAATGGGGGGTTTCACGAATTTCTTTAAGTACGTTCCTTTCATTTTTGGCTGATAACAATTTTGGACGGCCATGTTGTGCCAAATTTTCAATATTTCCACGTTCTTTTGCACTCTTAATTATATTTTCTATTGTTTGACTACACCTCTCAAACATTTGCGATATAAAAGAAATTGTTTTACCTTGATCATGAAGGTGCAAGATTGTTTTCCTGTCGGCAAAACTTAGTTTCTTTCCTTTCGGCATTTTAATTAGATAAATAATAGCAAAATACCTTGAAAATATTATCTTTTTTGTACGAAAATATGATTGAAACGTATAAACGAAGCAAGCCCATACAAAATGTAAAAATTTTTAAAATTACTTTGATAATTTATCACAATATTTGTAAGGATAAGATGACTTTTTTTAAAAAGCAAAATACTTTTGTGAGTATTAGTTTAGGGTCAAAATTGTTTTAATGTCAGAAAAAGGCCATGAAATTACCAGTTTTTGTAATTTTGTTATCATATTTACGTTGTCACACACATCACCCACGTAATAAATGGACCATTTTCTCAAAAACTAAACAACTTGTACTTCATTTTGAGGAATATATTTAATCTTTATGGAGTAAAAAAATATGCAAAATATTTATGAGACTCACTGTATATGGAAAGGCTTGTTTACTTGTACCACTTAGAAAAAAAACCACACATTGTCTTCAAACGTGGGAAGTAGAAAATATATGAAATCTGCATCACTAACAGTTAAATTTCATTTTTTAAGTTATCTCGCTATTGAAGTAAATGAGCGAAATGTCCACTACAGTATATAAATGCAAGGATACTTCCCCCCTAAAAACAACCGCTCTTCTTAACTTGTTATTGTTATGTGCATTCTATGTGTGAATATATTTTGTCGCTTGTTGTTTACAGTTGAAGAAATTCTCACCTCTTGCTTGTGCCATCTTTATTATTGTAACTTGTACAAGCATTGACTGCGCCTATGCAGTTCTTATGGGTATTGTTATTGTAGCATTTTTACTTATTGTTTCGTTTCCGTGCATTGTTGCTGGCTGTTGTTAACAATTTAAATTCATGCGAGTGAGGGACACTGTAGTACAAAAGTTTTCAACTACAGTGTGTAATAAAAAAATTTATTTTTGTTATGTGTAGTGGGTGGGGTGACCAAATGAAACACATGAATCGGATGTAACAGCGCGTACTGAGCAACAAAAGTAAGTACAGTACCTCAATTCTGTAACTTTTTGAATTTAACTACCGATATCGTTAATTAACGAGAAATCTCGGTTACTTTATCGAATTTGTTATTCTGTATTTTAAATAAACAAATATTTTTGTTTAGAAATATTGACGACAAATATCGGTAAAAATCAAAGTGAAAATTTTTTAAAATTAATAAAAAATACAAAACAAATTTGCTTTATTGCATTTATTTTAACAAAACATGAATGAAAACGTGTAAGTATTGATTATATACTTGAAAACTCATTTCATGTCTGTTTGGCAATCCCTCTTTCTTCTCTACCCCGATCGCCTAAAAACAAAACAAACGTGTTTGTTAGACATGTCTGAATAGACACCGTGTAAACTCCCTCTATTTCTAAACAAATATGTTGGTTTAAATTCTTTTTATACATAGGTACAACATTCTGCTCTTACTTTTTATACCTGCACTACTGTATGTGAAGAGGGTATTATGTGTTTGTACGAATGTGTGAAACACATTTAAATAAAGGTTCTGGGCCTGCCGTTTAGTATACCGATTGACTCAGAATCAATGTCAGAATCCATTTAACGAAGCCCGTCCTTCTATCAGGATGGCTGGTTGTCTGTCCAAGATAGCATTGTGCGCAAATTACAGGTCGCAATTTTAAAAATAATTTTTTAAAATTTGGCGCATATGTGTTTATTGTCACAAGGTCGAAGCCCTTTTTATAATGGTGAGAAGCAGTTATTTAATTTTTATTCCCCACATGAAAACTTCTTTTCGGAATAGGGTTTTGTGTCTATTAATAGCCATCTTGTGTTATAGACATTTGAGTTGAATAAGATCCAAAAATATTTTGTCGCAACCTGCAGAAATCAGCAGAACAAATTTAATTAGGATCGGTCCATATTTGACCACAGCTTCCATACCCCAATAAAAAATGGAGCTTCCAACGAAGCAGGTTTGTAAGGGAGAAACATAAGGGTTTCGCCTACCATTGCGCTTGCGGAGAACATGAATTTTATATGGCGAGTTCCCACTTTGAATCAATACATTTTTGACACATAAAGCGCTTTATTCAGCGCACATAAATATTGTTGGATATAACGATCATCTTTACACACTGAATGTTTTGATACAGTTATTTTTTAGTATTCTCCCTTACAAACCTGCTTCGTAGTAAGGGAATGCCGTAGCACTTGAAATGTTATTTTTTTTTATAAAAGTTGTGGAGAGTTCTTTCACTTACTTTACTACACTTCTGTATGTCTTATTGCGTAGCGCATAATTGTGCGCTTATTTTTTTAAATGTATCTTTAGTGCTTCGCAAAATGGTAAAAATTTTTATTGGGACACTAATAATGGTAGTAGATACTTAGATAATATTTGGCACAAAAATGTCTTATGTGAATATTAACCTCACAACATACTCGTTTTGGCGGAAACATGATCTCCCAAATACTGCAATGAAGAGTCGGACTTGATCGACTATACTTTCTTACTTTTTTTGTGTTAAAAATTGGCTACTTTCTCTATATTTTTAATCTGTTAACAGTACATTTATTGTCGTTATTATTTAACAAGAACTTTGTTTGTGTCGTTAGCTACCGACATTTTTTGCCGATAAAAATTGTTAAAATTTCATTACAGAATAGATCTTAACGACAACTTTCGTTAGCTAACGAATTTTGACTACTTAACGACAATTTTTTGTCGTTAAAAAGTTACAGAATTTCAGTACAGTACCTCAATTCTGTAACTTTTTTAATTTAACTACCGATATCGTTAATTAACGAGAAATCTCGGTTACTTTAACGAATTTGTTATTCTGTATTTTAAATAAACAAATATTTTTGTTTAGAAATATTGACGACAAATATCGGTAAAAATATAAGAACGTCAAAGTGAAAATTTTTTAAAATTAATAAAAAAAAAATACAAAATAAATTTACTTTATTGCATTTATTTTAACAAAACATGAATGAAAACGCGTAAATATTGATTATATTTCTAAACAAATATGTTGGTTTTAAATTTTTCTATACATAGGGAAAAATTTCCAGGTGACTGAGTTACTCTAGCACAACATTTCTGCTCTTACTTTTTATACCTGCACTACTGTATGTGAATAGGGTATTATGTGTTTGTACGAATGTGTGTAACACATTTAAATAAAGGTTCTGGGCCTGCCGTTTAGTATACCGATTGGCTCAGAATCAATGTCAGAATCCATTTAACGAAGCCCGTCCTTCTATCAGGATGGCTGGTAGTCTGTCCAAGATAACCTTGTGCGCATATATGATAAGCAGTTATTTAATTTTAATATCCCACATGTAAATTTCTTTCCGGGTTTTGTGCCTATTAATAGCCATTTTGTTTTATAGACATTTGAGTTGAATAAGATCCAAAAATATTTTGTCGCAACCTACATAAATCACCAGAACAAATTTTTTTAGAATCGTTCCATATTTTACCCAGCTCCCATACGAATACACTAATAATGGTAGTAGATACTTAGATAATATTGGCACAAAAATGTCTTATGTGAATATTAACCTTACAACATACTCTTTTTGGCGAAAACATGATCGCCCATATACTGCAATGTAGAGTCGGACTTGATCGACTATACTTTCTTACTTTTTTTGTGTTAAAAATTGGCTACTTTACTCTATATTTTTAATCTGTTAACAGTACATTTGTTGTCGTTATTATTTAACAAGAACTTTTTTTGTGTCGTTAGCTACCGACATTTTTTGCCGATAAAAATTGTTAAAATTTCATTACAGAATAGCTCTTAACGACAATTTTCGTTAGCTAACGAATTTTGACTACTTAACGACAATTTTTTGTCGTTAAGAAGTTACAGAATTTCAGTACAGGTAAGGTTACTAAAATATTTTGTTGTAGGTTTTCGTGCAAGCTGCAAAGGTAAATCCTAACCGGGTGGGACAAGGTTTGTATTACAAGACTTGTCGTCACATTCTCTAGTAATGATATGCAGTTATTCAGACCTGTACCTCAATTCTGTAACTTTTTGAATTTAACTACCGATATCGTTAATTAACGAGAAATCTCGGTTACTTTAACGAATTTGTTATTCTGTATTTTAAATAAACAAAAATTTTTGTTTAGAACTATTGACGACAAATATCGGTAAAAATATAAGAACGTCAAAGTAAAAATTTTTTAAAATTAATAAAAAATACAAAATAAATTTGCTTTATTGCATTTATTTTAACAAAACATGAATGAAAACGTGTAAATATTGATTATATTTCTAAACAAATATGTTGGTTTTAAATTCTTTTATACATAGAGAAAAATTTCCAGATGACTGAGCCACTCTAGCACAACATTCTGCTCTTACTTTTCATACCAGCACTACTGTATGTGAAAAGGGTATTATGTGTTTGTACGAATGTGTGTAACACATTTAAAAAAAGGTTCTGGGCTTGCCTTTTAGTATACCGATTGACTCAGAATCAATGTCAGAATCCATTTAACGAAGCCCGTCCGTCTATCAGGATGGCTGGTTGTCTGTCCAAGATAACCTTGTGTGCAAATTACAGGTCCCAGTTTTAAAAATAATTTTATAAAATTTGGCACATATGCGTTTATTGTCACAAGGTCGAAGCATTTTTATAATGGTGAGAAGCAGTTATTTAATTTTTATAGCCCACATGAAAACTTCTTTCCGGAATAGGGTTTTGTGCCTATTAATAGCCATCTTGTTTTATAGACATTTGAGTTGAATAAGATCCAAAAATATTTTGTCGCAACCTACATTAATCACCAGAACAAATTTTTTTAGAATCGGTCCATATTTGACCACAGCTCCCATACGAATACACTAATAATGGTAGATACTTAGATAATATTTGGCACAAAAATGTATTATGTGAATAATAACCTCACAACATACTCTTTTTGGCGGAAACATGATCACCCAAATACTGCAATGTAGAGTCGGACTTGATCGACTATACTTTCTTACTTTTTTCGTGTTAAAAATTGGCTACTTTACTCTATATTTTTAATCTGTTAACAGTACATTTATTGTCGTTATTATTAAACAAGAACTTTTTTTGTGTCGTTAGCTACCGACATTTTTTGCCGATAAAAATTGTTAAAATTTCATTACAGAATAGCTCTTAACGACAACTTTCGTTAGCTAACGAATTTTGACTACTTAACGACAATTTTTTGTCGTTAAAAAGTTACAGAATTTCAGTACTGTTCTGTAAATCACAAGATTTCAAATCACTTGTGATTTTGAAATCACAATTTTGATTGAAGGCTGTTTTGAAAACCACAAAAGTTTTAACTTAATTAAAAATGGTGGAAGCAAATAAGCAAGTATTTTTTAATCGGCGGCCGCTTAACTGACTGGCTTAAAATCACAATTATGAAAAAAGCTTTTTGTCCAGATCACCTTTTTTCTGATTTCAAATCACTTTCAAAAAAAGTGATTTTCAGGACATGCCTGATTATCATCTATAAAAGGGCTTTGATTTGAACTTTTGTACAAAGCAATTATTCTTCAACATTTTATATTTAAATAAATAAAAATTAATCAAGCTCGAGGCCAGTGTTTTTTCGTAAATAAAATTCGAAAGGTCGAATAAGAACAACTTTGATTTTATATTTTATATATATAATTCACGTTCCAGTTTGATTTATCTTAGTCCTTTTAGCAACTCATAAAAACAAGTATTATACTAAAATACACTCATACAAAGAACTTTATTAATGTTTAGGGCATTTTCTACTTTGTTTTAGTTGAGATTTTATTCAGTTGGCAGTTGATTTAGGATTGTATCCTGTTTATTTAGTCCTTGTTGTCGTTAAAGTTTCTTCTGCTGTTTGTAGTCTGTGGTTGTAAAGTGTTTCTCATTATTGTTACAGATTTGAATTGCAAATGTATATTTCCAAGTTGTGTGGTCATTTTGTAACGGTCCCATTTATTCAACCACACCCTCTTTTAAGTCCGTTACAACAAGCAGTGGTATTTATTAGCATATAAAAAACATATAACGGACACTTACAATTGTAATAATTGTGGGGGAGCTGTATAAAACAATATTTTAACTTGACTTTTATAATCGACAGCCCATACAAATGAAAACTATCTTTGTATATTTAATTTTGATTTGTAATTTTCTTCGCATTTATTTTAACAAAGTATAATTTTCAAGCTGTTTCTTTTTAACAGATTCATGGCATGAAAACGTATACTTTAAGTCGTCTGATGAGAATTCCCAAGGCCTTTCATAAATTTCTTTCCTTAATGTTGAGGCTGTTTTTCATTACGATACCTACCACTCGAGTTTATGTAGCTGTCAACATGTTTGGTTTCTGTGCTGGGCACTTTGTAGTCACTGTCATGATCATATGTCAAGCGGTCAGTAACCATATCCACAATATCATATTGAATAGTTGCTGCTTCGTTAAAACAATTCGCCAAAAATTTTGAATTTTGCTTTAAACATTGATTGATATTTGTTAATATTTCCTCGCTTGGATTTTCTGTTATGCTATGCAGTTTTTCGCGTGATTCCAAGTACAATTTATTGAATTCAGAGTCCATTGTCCTAAGGGGCCTTTAATTTAAAATTTGGGTAAATTATTGTGAAACTATGAAACTGTGTATGTATGTATTTAACCTACAAAAGCTCTATTTCTTCTTTTTCAATTGGTATAGTGGTTTCATTTTCCTTTTTATGATTTTGAGTTATAAAAGTTTCCTTGGCTAATTTTGGACCCATTTTTTCTTTTTATAAATTTTGTTTTCAACAATAATAATTTTTTTTTAATTAAAGAAAATATTATTTGACATGTTTGTTTTCGAAATACTTAAATATCAAAGAAGACAAAATAATGAAAATTTTTCAAGGAATTTCGAAACAAAACGATATAATTCCACTTTTTAAATTCGGACTTATTATGAGAGTCTCTGTCGTGGTCGAAATCGTAGTCTTTTGCAACTTTCGTCGATATAAATTAGTATTTACGACAAAGAAAACGTAAAACACACAAGAAGTTTGTCGTATTTGTGTCGTTTACGATAATTATAATTTCGATTTTTAAAAATGACACTCATAATACTGTCGATTATTATTGTTCATTTATTGAATTAAGTTTCGTTCACAATTATTACCAGAGTTCAGCAGCAACAATTTGTTTGAAATTGTTAAGAATATTTATATTCGGCCTTATTGTGTAAGGCGTTGTCGTAAGAGTGTTAGTAGTTTTTTTTTTTTGTAATATTTATATTAAAGAACAGAGGTTGTGTGTTACTTTTATCTGTAACAAAAAACAACTCAACCGTTAACGGCAACGCCTTACACAATAAAGCCGAATATTTTTTAGTTTTTAATTAAAATTTTAAAAATATGTGTTAAAAATTATATTAATAAATACGTAATGTTATTGTGGACTAAATTTGAAAAACTTTTCTTGATTTGTAAGTGCTTCTGAAATAATTGTTGCTTTATTGTAAACACCAATTGAAAATGTTGCTGTCATATTGCATCTGACATTAAATTTTACATACTAATGTTGTCAACACAATTGGATCTAACGTCTTTTGAATGTAGTACGTAACGCAGTAACTATTTTTTAAAACGCTCCGTTTACCCACAATTTCGTCATTAACGTATTTTGTTGGCTTTTGAAAATAATATTAGAGAACTACAAATTAATTTAAATTGTTATTGATTTATTCTCCCTTAATTTTTAATCCAAATATCTAATTTGAAATACTAAGTCCCCATTTACATTATACGATTTTTGTCGTTGCGATTCTTAACTTAGCAAGAGCGAACTGATGAATTAAAGGGGGTACACAAGCGAGTGTACTCTTCGATTCGTTTTTTTTCGCTCATTTATTCTCTTATTGTTCTCTCATTTGACAAAAAATGTATTTAAGTTCGGTGGCACAGAAAAAGTTGTAACGACAAAAATCGAACAATGTAAATATCAGACCGACTTCAAAGAAGAAACGACAATAATCGCAACGACAAAAATCGTATAATGTAAATTGGGACTAAGTGAAATATTTTTATTTTACGCTTCTAATTTTTTTCTCTACGGCAAAGCGGTCGTAACTGGCGAATGATATAAAATTAGTTCGCGTGCAGACGCAAAGTTTTTTGTACCAAGCTACAATTAGACGTTGAACTTTTAATTTGACGTTTAACTTTTAAATTCAAAGTTAACTATTAAACTTAAAACATTTATGCGATTCATATTTAAAAGGAACATAATATTGTTGCTTGATTTTACATTTCGTACTAACTTCCGCCGCAAGCATCTCGTCAATAATTTTTTGTTTCTTAAAAAATATCTTTGCGACTTGTCGCATAGTGTGGAATATGTCTAAAATAGGCAGATTATCAAAGGTTAATAATTTTGGCTCAATTGGCACACATATTATACTGTACTTTATGTACTGTATTTTAAAGGATCCTAGATGTATGAAGCTTTATGATGTTATACATGTAATGACAAACTTTTTTCTTGGCAGTCGGTCCAAAATTTACCACGATGCCGTCACAAACATCTTGTCAAATTGATATGGTAATAAAATCCGGTATTTATGTTTAATGAAATCAAATATAATATGGCAAATTTCATGACGACATGATTTTAAATGAACACAATCTCAAAAATATAGCCTTCTGCTGACAATATTAAGCAAACCAACGCATTACACTATTTAGAAAACGAAGTATAGCGAACAATGATGCATGCATCAAATGTGAGCTAGCACTCCCAAAAGCAGCGAATACTTATAGAATGGTATGAATGTTTTTAATGCTTATTAAATAAATGTTTGTTTCAGTTGTATTAACCCATATCACCCTAGTGTTCCATTTTTGGAACAGTTACTTTTGGTATTCATATTTCTTTTTGTGTGAATGCAGTTCCAATTATTTTTATGCTGTGGCAACCCTGAGGTGGTCACTAGAGTGGTTCGAAAAAAATTTTTTTTGTCAGTCCTCCCCTAGGATTAAAGATAATGTAACAACAATTCCAAAAATTATTTTTATAATAAAAAAACTATTCAAAACAGAAATGTAGCCCTTACAGAGCCATGAACACCGATATACAAAATGTTATGATCGGACTAAAAATGGCGACACAGTGAACAAAAAAGTAAAAGGGCGGTATTTCTAGGCGTGGCTTTAACCCTGATGATGCTACTCGATGTTTTGTAGCGAAATATTGGAAAAATAAAAATCTGATTTTATAAAAAAAACAAAAAAACCTGGACCTCGAGCTTAATTAATTACTTCTTTTATGTTAGAATAAAAAGGTCGAATAAAAATAAACTTAAACAATTTTTAGTAACGTTACGAAAATCGTTCATTTTTATACGATCCAAAAATATATATATTTTAAAAAATTACACAGGCCGACAAAAACTTTTTATTTGTGAGTTTACGTTTTCTTACACCAACTGTGATATGTACTAGACATTGCAATAAAAATAGGATCAATTTAAGCAAAAACGGGTTGTTTGAAAACTTAACATACAGATATCAAAGAATACTGTACGAATGGTGTGGATGTTTTCTTGTTTTTTTTTTATGTGGCATCATGATATTTCATTGCTTAATTTATAATGGCATCAAATAAAGAAGAGATTGTAAAAAGGCAATACAAAACAAGTTAGAGTGCTATATTCGGCTGTGCCGAATCTTTGATACCCTCCACCGACAGTTCGAATGTTTAAGGATAATATCTGTATGATGTTATTATTATCTTAAACTGTGACGATTTGTTATTAATTATGGTTTTAGGCGACTAAACTGTTTTCCGGTAGTAGGGTTTATATGGGGCCTAGGGTAAATTATGGACCGATCATCACGAAATTTCACAGCGTCATTTCTAGTTCCTTAAAACTGTGACGTACCAATTTCTGTTATGATAGCATTATTAATTATGGTTTTAGGTGTACTAAACTGTTATCCGGGAGTAGGGTTTCTATGGGGCCTAGGGTAAATTATGCACCGATCTTCACGAAATTCCACAGTATCATTTAAAGTCCTATAAAACTGTGACGAGCCAAAATTTGTTATGATTGCATTATTTTTTACGGTTTTAGGCGTACTAAACTGTTTTCCGGGAGTATTGTTTATATGTGGCTTAGGGTAAATTATGGACGGATCTTCACGAAATTTAACAGCGCGATTTCCAATCAAATAAAACAAATTTTTGCAAAATCTTATCTCATTCCGTGCCTTTTTCCAGCATTTATGTTATTTTTTGTACCAAAATTATCAATTTTTTTAGGTTGTGGTTCCACATTTTGATTCATAGCTCTGGTCCTACTAAACCGATTTTGCTGGGTTTCAACCCTAAACTGCTTAGGATAACTACAAGGAATTTGGCACCAAGTTTGTTCATTTCTTTTGAGTTGTTCGAAAGTGAGCGTGTTTTCAACAGAAGGACAGACAGACGGACATGGCTAAATCGACTTAGAATTACTCAAGGACCCAGAATATATATACTTTATGGGGTCTGAGATGAATAATAAAAAAGTTTCACACGGAATGACAAACTTAATATACCCTCTTCACAACTAATTGTGAAGAAGGAATTTTTAAAATTGAAGAAAATTGGCTCTTTTGCAATGTATGCTGCTGCAAAATAAATTGTTCGAAAAAGTCTAATGTGGATCAACATATAAGATGTGGGAAACAGCAATTGGCGTCTTCTAAGCAAGAGAACCATCGACATAAACTAATTACGGAATATCCAGTGACTCCAACTGCAACAACATTTCAAAAGGATCTTTGTAAAGCATTGTTAGAATCCAATATACCAATAAAAAAAGTTAGTTCTCCCAGTTCCATAAATTTCATTGAAAAATATTCTCAAATGTCGGTTCCGTGTGAAACTTGCAATCGCGAGAAATACATACCAGAATTGTATAGGGAATCTATAGAAAAAATGCGTCAAGCAGCCAAAGACAAATATATATGGATTTCTGTAGATGAAACTACGGACAGCGAACAGAGATATGTTGCAAATTTTATTTTTGGAGTCTTAGAAGAATTGAAAGACAATAAATCTTATTTATTAAACATGCAAGTACTTGAAACGGCAAATGGCGCATCTGTTGCAGCATTTTGCAATGATTCGTTATAAATATTGTGGCCAGATGGTAAAGTAGAAAAGAAATCGAGTTTAGATTAGATATTTATTTTCTGTATTTAGGCCAGTGTTACCACCAGTAAAATTCAAAATTACACTTGAGATGAAGCAAAACTACCCGATTTAAATGGAATTACACCTGATATAAAATTTAAGTTTTATTTAATAAAAAGACATTTACAAAGAAGCAAAAACACAACAAACTCATTGAAAGAAGATCAACATAAGTCAATTTTTTACGATTCTTATTGTAATTTTAAATAAACTAACAAAAATAACATTAAAGACTTAAAAACAATAAATCAAGGTTGGCTACCGATACCGATACCAATACCGTTTAAATACCGTTTAAATTGAATACCGGTATTGATACCGATACCGAAATTAGTTTTTTGCATAAAATACCGGTATACGTATACCGTTTCCCTTAATACCGGTATTCTACCGGTATAATCGTTTCGGTATTTAAAAATAATATGTTTTTTTAAATATAAAACAAATTAAAAGCTTCAATACTTGTGCTAATAAAAAATATGTTTGTTAACTTGACGCCCTACTGTTGCAACACTGGTATTGTTTGGTTACCGTCAGATGTAACATAAGTTCTACAACAACATTGTATAGGAAATTTTTTAGGTGAGGTATTTGACAATTTGAAAATCAAACGTTCATGTGTAAGCCAGCTTTTTTACTTATTAAAGTTTGTATTGTTATGTTATTGTAATAATTGCACTATCTTACTTACTATGTACACAACTTATTCTTAAAATCAAAAGTGACGCGCATTACATAAATTATCAAAGTAAACCTAATTTTAAAAGAACTAAAATAAATAAAAACATCTAGTGACAACGAAAAAAATGCCTCGGCCAAAGAAAAATGCATGTAGAAAATTTTTTGAGTTTGATTTTGAAAAGAAAACTAATAAATGTATTGTTATGGAAAAAGAACAAATTTGTGGAAAAATATTGAATGTAGGTATACAAGTAGGCTTTTTTTGTGCTGTATTCATCTTTTTTATAATTATTTTTATTTGCATGAAGAATGACCATGGTACGAATTTAGCTTGTCATATTAGAACACATCATAAACAAATTTGGAATCAGATTTCGAAAAATAAACGTATACAAGAAATTAATTCACCGACGCCCAACAAAACTGTTAACAGATCTATATTAAATCTGTTTAAAGTTAACATTGATATGTCCAAAGAGATACTGCTGAAGTCTTGTGTCGAACTATGCACAGTAAATGGTAGACCGTTTTCTCTTATTGAAGATTCGGGTTTCCGTAAAATCATTGACCCTATTGCAAAAGGGCTTGGTAATTTTACAATTAATAGGAAAACTGTTAAAGATGAAGCATTAAAAAAGTACAAGGAAATAACTGTTAGAATCTCAAAAGAAATGGAGGGTAAATTGGTTTCGTTGAAATTAGATGGCCTTACACATTTAAACCGTGCCTTTTTAGGTAAAATATTCCACTTATTTTTATACCTACACCACAGTAGTGGAGAGGATATTATTATTACATAAATACATATGTATGCATATTTATATAAAACTATTTCTTCAAGGTGTTAATGCCCAATTTATTGAAAAGGATAAAATTGTTTTAAGAACATTGGCTGTAGCAGAACTATTTGAACGCCATACAGGGCAATATCTGAAGGACACAATAATAGCCATACTTCAAAAGTATAACATTTCAACTGAGCAGATTTATACTTGCACAACAGATAATGGGAGAAATATGCTTAAATGTATATCTCTAATTAACGAGGAAGAGAATGATGCCGAAAACTTTGATGATAATAACACAGAATTTGACCAAACTTTAGAACATTTTTCTTTAGACACTAAATGCATTGGTAAGCTTATTGAACCCTCCACCATAATTTATCATATGCCTCAAATAAAGCCCACTTTCACAAATCGCTTTAATACGCCTTAAATCACAACGAATCATGATTTTTTTATTGAAATAAGATGCCGCAACGAATTATAGTATTGTGAGGCCAGGTTTTATAAAAATTGGTTCATAATTTATTATAGAGTCCATATAAAGCTGATGTTTTTAACACATTAAAATATTGGTCCTAGACCCACCTTTAAGTATACCGATCGACTCAAAATCTCTTGCTGAGTTGATGATGTCCTTCCGGCTGGCTTGCTGCCCATGTAACCTTGTTCGCAAAGTACAGGTCGCAATTTTGGAGATAATATATTGAGCTTTTTCACATACGTTCTAATTGGCACAAGATCCATGACTATTGAAACTGGGGCGAATCGGTCTATAATTTCACAAAGCCCCCCTACAAGCTTCTTTCTGGAATAGGGCCTTTGTGCCGATAAACCAACTTACTATGTTAGTATTAATATTAAATTTGGTCCAAATTAATTTTACTACAATCAAAATCATCTTACCAAATTTTTTGGAATCGGTCCATATTTGACCATAGCTTCCATACAAATAATACTCCCGAAAATCGCTTTTAATTCAATAACTTCCACATAAATGCTGGTATTAACATACAAATTGGCAACAGTAACTTTTACGATAGCTTCTATCTTATTGAAAAATGTAATCCTGGTAGATCCAAGGTCCCATATAAGTCCCCATCCTTTAATCTCACATAGTTGAAGATATCTAAATATTATTCGGCACAAAAAACTTTGAAATGAATCTTAAACTCATAACATGATTTCATCAGGCGGGTCCGTTATTGCCCATGAGTCCGAAATAGGGTAAACTCTCGAAAATTTGTTTTTAAATATTTTGGTGTAGGTTGTCATGTGGTCGGGCTTGACCGACTGTACTTTCTTACTTGTCTTATTAATACAATTAATATGTAATTTAAATTATGCATAGGTATTAGATGTGCAGCTCATACGCTACAATTAGCTATTAATGCTGTTCTAAAAGACCGTGAAATACTTAAAATGATTGAAAAAGCCAGAGCTGTGGTAAAAAAGTTAAGAACGCCAAATATCAATATATTATTAAAAAGTCATAATCTTACGAAACCTCTAATTGACTGTGCCACTCGTTGGTCGTTTACTTTTGATATGATGTCATCTCTAGTAGATGTTAAAATGAAAGAATTTTTAGAAAACGTATCAAAGGCTAATAATGATTTCTATTTATGCAATGAAGTGTGGGAAAATATAAAAGATGCTGTAGGAGCTTTACGGCCAGCAAACATTGCCACGAAAATTCTTCAAAAAGAACAGTTAACATTTGGAGACGCCTTTGATGCTTGGTTTACATGTAAAGTCGAACTACAAAAAGTAAAAGGCAATTTTGCATATAATTTACTTGAGGAAATAAAAAAGAAAGAGGAAATTCTTTTTGAGAATAAAGCATTTCTAGGTGCATTGTTTTTGGATCCGCGTTGGAATATCTTTCTTAAGGGAAATTTTGTTGAACATGCCATTGATCATATCATAAGAGTAAGTGTGAAGATGGACACAGTAAGCCAAAATACTTGCATAGATCTTGATGAAGATAATAAAAGTTGTTGTTCAAATTCATCTTCAGACTGTATAGAAGCAATCCTGAAAAATATGGAAAATGAAAATTGTTCTTTAACACCAAATAACAACAATTTACGTGAGTTACTATATTCTTTCAGAAACGAAAAACGAGTTAAAAGACACTTAAATGTTCTGGATTGGTGGAGAGAACAAAGCAAAGAAAAACCGAAACTATATGCAATAGCAAAAGTTATGTTAGCTGTCCCAGCAACACAAGTTAGTGTGGAGCGGTTATTTTCAGGAGTGAAGTACATTATGAACCCTTACCGCAATAGGTTAGACGAGGAAAGCTTAAATGCAATTTTAGTAATTCGAGCCAATATGGAATTGTTGTAAAAAACTACCTTTCAAGTTATTATACCACAAATAGGCTTAAAAAAATTATTTTCGATTTTTGCTTATAATATAAGTACATATATATAAGGTTTATCTTTTTATGAATTGTTTAATTAACTTTTTTCTTTTTTTCTATGTCATTTAATGATCTCTATATGTGCCTAATATTTTTAGTCGAAGTGAAAAAATAAAATAGAATGCATAAACATATGTATATATGTGTTCATAATATATAATATATAATTTATAATTCTTTTATTTAACTTTTTTCGTAGGTTTGTTCATTTAACTGTAATACCGATATAAAAGTTTTTATACCGGTATACCGATACCGTTATAATTAAGAAACCGATACCAATACCGATACCGAAATAAAAAAAAGTTTAATACCGATACCGATACCGAAATTCGTTTCGGTATCCAACCTTGCAATAAATAAAACATAAAATAAAACTCACAAAATAATGAGTTTAACTTCCACATTTGGTTGCATATACCTAGTTAAAGTTCAAAATGCTCATTGCTATTCCTTTATAATGGGTGTTTTTTAGCCCCATAGAGCTTTCGAAAGGTTAGCTGTCAAACGAACTGGCATCCACTTTCTCTTTTTGCTCAGGCACATCATCATGAATAGATTCATGCTTGAACAACGCCATAAAATTATCCAAATTAACTTTGAAATTCAGTTATCGATTTTCACAACTTATAGGCGACTTCATGATTAAACTGTCGCAACTTATTTTTTCACAAATAAGGCGATGTGTTGATTTAGAGATAATAAACTGTCAATTAGACCTCAAGACCGTCCGATGTGACATCTTTTATACTTTTTTAGCTAACAAAATGCCTGCAGGGTTTAATACAACTATCCCTTCCGTAATTTAGTTTTACAACTGTAAAGGGCGTTAATTATTCTTCAAACTAAAGCATTACAAAGTTGCAAGATAAAAATAAAATTAATTATCACCCCTATCGTGAATAACAAGTGGAATTTTTATTCCCATGAAATTTTCATTCCCCTCGAAGGGAAAAAAGCAATCGTGAATCTCATGTGAAAAATTGTTCACGCTATCAGTTCCAGTGAATGTAAAAAAAGAAGAAAGATTAAAAAAATTAAAAATCAATGAAATTTTTGTTCAAAAATATTCAAGTATGTATTTTAAAGAAAAGTTAAAATAATAAAGCAAAATATTTAGTATTGAAGGGATAGTTTGATTACAACGTTAGTTTTTTGCACTTTTTAAATTTAATGTAGTAAAAAATTTTCCAAAATTCTGTTACCAGTTCAAATGAAAGTTTCACAAATCCGCAGGCAATCTACCTGTTGCTTTGCATTTTGTTGAGCCATATATCGGTTTGTGCCTTTTTAACTTTATTAACCCTTAATATTCGATTTATAGGAGGAGCTACTTACATACATGTTCTGTTCCCTAGCAAAAATAAAGTGAGCAAATCTAAGGGAAATGTGAACAAATTACGAGGGCAAAAGTTTTTCACGATAAGGGGAAATTTTTCCCGTGAACATTTTTTTACGTTATTATTCTCCTTTGAATTACATTTTTTCATGGGAGTTGTTCATGATCGCAAATATGTGAAAAGGGGAAAAATTACGAAGGAAAAATTTTTCACGATAGGGGTGTATATGTTGGAATATTGGAAACATATCTTCTCCCGGGCTAGTTTTTAGTTTGAATAATTTTTTTCAATAAACTTTGGGTAGGCATCTTTATCCAGATCTAAGGGCCCATCTTGCGACATTTATTACCAAACTTTTGAAAATATATATTTAATGATTGAAGTCTTTTCTTTAAAAGAAGCCGAGACTTTGGCTCAGAAGGCAACAATATTTAAAAAGAAATAAACGTCATCACTTAAATCGAATCTTGATTTTATTTGGGTGTCTGAGGTAAGAATTTCAAATAACACCTGCATTACACCTAAGAGAAATTATCCATATAACAAAGTGTTACTTGTAGTAAGGGATGCAGCTTCATATATGCTAAGTGGAATATCTTCTCTAAAGCCAATGTATCCGAAAATGCTTCATTTAACATGTTTTGCACATGGTATCCATCGATTAAATGAATTCATTCGAACAAACTTTGAAAATGTCAATAAATTGATTTCCAGTGTTAAAAATATTTTCTTAAAGGTAAATAAATACAAGTAAGAAAGTATAGTCGTTCAAGCCCGACCATATGATACCCTACACCACAGTATTTAAAAACACATCATGCTTATGTGTCCATATAAATATAGATTTATCTATGTTTATAAACTTCATGAAAATCGGTTTGAAAGTGTGTGAGAGGCAGAAATTGCCCCCTACCTCCCGTTGTGGTCCTATTTTTGAAAAACTGTATAGCTAATGTGTCCATATAGATATGGATCTATCTATGTTTTAAATTAAAATCGGTTTGAGAGGCAGAAATTGCCCCTCCCCTCGTGGTCCTATTTGTTTAAAAATGCATACATTTTGTAACCATAAAGATATGGTTCTATCTATGTTTTAAAATTCATTGAAATCGGTTTGTTAGTTTCTGAGAGGAAGAAATTTCACCCTATCTTCCCTCGTGATCCTACGATTCGGCCCATTTTCAATAGGCTTGGTCCTTGTGCCAATTAGAACCTATGACCCAAACTTCATCAAATTATCTCCAAAATTGCGACCTGTACTTTGCGCACAAGGTTACATGGATGTGTGCTGATGTGTGTAACGCCTTAAAATAGTGGTCCTATACCCACCTTAAAGTATACCGATCTACTCAGAATCACTTTCTGAGTCGAACTAACGATGTCCGTCCGGCTGGCTGGCAGGCTGGCTGTCAATGTAACATTGTGCGTAAAGTACAGGTCGCAATTATGGTGATAATTTGATGAAATTTGGGTTATAGGTTCTTATTGGCACAAGGACCAAGCCTATTAAAAATGGGCCGAATCGTAGGACCACGAGGGAAGATAGGGGGAAATTTCTTCCTCTCAGAAACTATCAAACCGATTTTAATAAAATTTAAAACATAGATAGAACCATATCTATATGGACACAAAATGTATAAATTTTAAAAAAAATCGGACCACGAGGGGAGATAGGGACAATTTCTGCCTCTCAAACCGATTTAAATGAAATTTAAAACATAGATAGATCCATATCTATAGGGACACATTAGCTATACAGTTTTTAAAAAATAGGACCACAAGGGGAGGCAGGGGACAATTTCTGCCTCTCACAAACTTTCAAGGCGATTTTCATGAAGTTTATAAACATAGATAAATCCATATTTACATGGACACATAAGCATGATGTGTTTTTAAATACTGTACTGTAGGGTATCATATGGTTGGGCTTGACCGACTATACACTCTTACTTGTTTAATATGATTTTTGTAGTAAAAGAATTTTATGACAAATATTTCTCTATTAAACAGAATTCTATAAGAAAATTATATAAAATGGATTAAGAGTGTAGTTAAAAGAACTTGAAAGTTATTGCGTTTTTTAAAACCTTTTCTTTAGCTTTACTTCGGAAAATCAAATTTTGTAACGTTAATTTAACCGCCTTATACTCAATGCAAATGGATCAAACTTTGCGGAAATACATATTCCCGATAACAATACAAGAATACATGGGCGTAGCCAGGATAAAATCCAGGGGGGGGGGGTGGAGGGGCAACAAAATTTTTTTTTGGTAAAATGCTTTTTTGACCGCCTTTTACTCAATGCAAATGGATGAAACTTTGCAGGCATACATTTTCCCGATGACAATACACGAATACATGGGCGTAGCCAGGATAACATCTAGGGGGGGGGGGGAGCAAAATTTTTTTTAAATGTTCTTTTTTAAGAAAAGCGTTTCATAAGAAATTTTTTTTTTAAATGTTCTTATTTAATATAAACATAATTTTTACAGGCACCGCGAAGAAAACAACTCTTTCTAAAAATGAATCCTAATGTTGTACTTTCACCGTCTCCATGCCCAACTCGTTGGGGTACGTGGTTAGAAGCGGCAATGTATTACGCTGAACATCTTGAAGAAGTTAAAGCCGTTTTTATTAGAAATTGACAATCAAGATGCCGACTCAATTGTGCAATCCAAAAAAAATATTTGAAAACTCCGAACTAAGTTTTCAACCTTCATTTCTAAAATACAATTTTGCAAACATTTTGGTTGCTATAAAAAATTGCAAACTGCGGGTTTATTAATTTCAGAGAGCACTAATGCTTTATCTACAATTTTTGACGGACTATGCAAGATTAAAAAGAAATCTCGGATATCAGCAGTTTTTGGAAATAATATATATTTTAGAGTCTGGTACTGTTCCAAAATATGAATATGTAAAAAGTTTGTCCTCTAATGAAATTCTCAAATTTAAATATGCACCGTCAACGCTTTTAACAGATCGACGTAGAAAATTAAAATTTTAAAACATAAAAGCCCACATGATAGTATATTGTAATAATTTTGATGATGTGGAAAAATTAGAATAAAACATTTTTAGTGTTTTTTTTTGCTGTTTTATCAATTTTTTGTTGCTTTTTTTATAATTTTTTTTTTGCTGTAAAAGTATTGAATATTGCTTTTTTTGTCTTCTCTGGTAATAACAGTGCACAAGACTCCTAACAACAAGCTATACAGTACACAAGGATGAATAATATTGTGGAAACTATTGTGCGAAATAACTGAAATGTACAAATTCAAATGATTTTTTACATTAAAACTTGATAACACGGTGTATCATTTTAAAGTCAGTCACATGTTTCATTTTGCTGAAAATACAGGCATGGGATTAATGAAGTTGTTTAAAGAGTTCCTGTTTTTAAAAACGAAAACAAAATTAGGTTAAAACTTATATTAAAATCAACAACCAATTTTCTTTTTTTATTATTGTTTTCAATATAATTTCTAAAACAAAATTTTTTTTCAATATCAATAAACAGGCAGTTAATCAGCTCTGTCGATTTCTGTGTAAATATCAAAAAATAGTATAAAAATTTTTTCATGGACTATTTTTGAATCATAAAATTTTGTGTAAAAATGGTTCGATTTCATTTAAAAAGTGTTCGTAAATTTACAAGCAACAATTTTTATATTATTTTTATGTATTGACAATTTAGATGTTTAAAGAAGCTTTTCGTCGAAGATGTTGGAAAATTTAGATCAGCTGTGAAAAACCATTTAACTGGCCTCCATGCTCATTAAATTTAACAGCCGCTGGCAGTTATCTTTGGGGATATTTAAAAGAAATTTTAAGGGCCGATGTTGAATCTGAACCACACCTAAAGATCAAGGTTTTTTCTGCATTTCATTTGACCATGGAAAGATACACAATCGAACAACGCGTTAAAGTTATTCCTGCATTTGGACGAATAATAATCCAAAAGTGGTGCAGTTTATGGGCTGGCGGCATCGTCGGGGCGTATTTTTTCGAAAATGAGGCTGGTCAGGCAGTTACTGTGAATGGTGTTCGCTATCGTGAGATGATAACGAACTTTTTATGGCTCGAATTGGAAGCTATGGATGTGGACGATACATGGTTTCAACAGGACGGTGCCACTTGTCACACAGCTAACGAAAAAATGGTTCTTTTGCGCGACAAATTCAATGGCCGTGTTATCTCACGTGGTGGCGATGTCAATTGGCCGCTAAGATCATGTGATTTGATACCGTTGGACTTCGTTCTTTGGGGTTATTTGAAAAAAGGCGTTTTGCGATAAGCCAGAAACAATTCAAGAGCTAAATGATGAGATAATTCGGCACAGCATAGAACCTCAATTATGCCTCAGCGTCATCGAAAAATTGGACCATCGGATGGAGGTGTCCCGCCAAGGTGGGACAATAATTTCCCAAATAATTTGTTTTTTATTCAAAATCAACATCGGCCCTTAAAATTTAACCAAACTTTATGTTAGAAAGCCTAGAGCCATCCCTTAAATAAAAACCATCATTCGAAATAACTTCACATCCGAAATTTTGCGCCAAGTAATAGAAAAAATGTTAAAAGATCACGTATATGCCAAATTAAAAATGGCCTACAACTACTGGACATAATTTTTCAAAGCATATCAAATGCGAATTTCCAAAGTTCGCATAACTAAAAAAATTGTGGATAATTAAAGATACATAGCTCATTCTGCGCTACCCTGTATATCTTCGTTAATTAATGGCCTGTTCATCGATTTCGAAGGAAGACTTCGTTCACATAACTTACATGTAAAACAAAAACCATATTTTATAATTTGTTTTGGTTTTAAATATAAGTTAAGCGAACAAAGTCTTCGTTCGGAAATTGATCAAGAGGCAGTTACTTTTATCGAATTTGTTTTGTGTAATTTATAAAATTTTTGCATTATTTTAATGCTTTGTGTGTGCATTAAATTGAATTTGGACTCCAGCAACTCTGGAAGTTTTAAAAATTATAATAAATATACCTCGATTCTATTTACTATTTAAAATAACTTTTTCATTTATTTATACCCACGCACAGTGCGGCCGATTGTCAAAAAGCTGGCCAAAATTCGAAAATCCCTTCACCCCTGGGATATAATATCATGTATTATTTATCATAATTAAGTTACATATAGTTTTTAAGGGGTTTGGGGTCGTTGATTACGAATTTTCTGTCAGAATTATAAAATTCGAAATGGAAAATACAAGATGGTGTCACCCTTGTTTTGTATTAACAACAGTCTAACTCAACCAATCATTATTTTTTCTTACAAATTTTTTTTCAGTGCTATTACTTGAATCCCATCTTGTTTTTATCTTATACACCAAATCTGATATTTGTCTTTTCTCGTTTTCTGATAAATAATAAGTCGCATTTTGGTTTTCAGACAAAAATTTTTCAATCCTATCATAAATCACGTTGATATCATCCTTCAAAATATCTTTTACTACTTGGAATAATTGCAACCTTGGAAAATCACCAGTAGTGGACATACTGCAACCCAAAAATAGGATTATTTTTATAGTTGAGAGAAAATTCTGAAAAAATTCATATGGGGTTTTTTAAAAATTAACGAATTCGATTTGTTTAAGAAAGATAATAGCTTATCGCAAAAATTGTTGAATAATTTAATTAATAACTTTTGGGCAACATTATTATTGATATTAAGATTTTTGTACGACGTGCTAAATTCCCAATTTTCCATATTTGATAAAAACACTGAAATTTATTGTTGAGGGAAAGCTAGCTTTTATGCGCATTTCACCGGTTGCTTAGGCCAGATCATCAGGAAACCTTTTCCAAAGATTTTAGAAAAGCTAAAAATATTATACAAATAAAACCCTAAAGCGAATAAGAATTATAAACACTCTTAAGTCTTACTTGTAACAATATCAAAGCTTAAACAAAACACCAACAATAAACAGTGAGTTTATCTTTTCTTACATCCCCCTACAATTGGTTGGGTTCTTTTCGACTCGAATTGTAGTTGTAAGTGGGTAAAAAGAGAAAACAAAATTAAAAAAAACAAATTGTTACATTCTATTGTCTTCGCAAGAAAACAAAAAAAAAAAAAAAAAAACAATTTTGCAATTCATAATTGATGTTTAAGGCATGCAAAATTTTTTGAAGTACGGAAATTTCAATAAGATTAAATTTTTTAGTGGGAGGTTTTAACAAAGCATCCTTAGAAAAAAGCCTATAAGAATTCAACGGACAGATGAATTTTGACTTAATCGATAGTTAATACTGTTCCAAGTAACCTCCAAAAGGTTAGAAGACAGCATTTGACGACGTTTTATTGTCATTTGATTTGAAAACTCAAATTTTTTTGGAAAGAAACAACAAAAACGTACCCTCATAATTGTGTTGCTAAAAATTTCTGTCAAAGAACTGACATTTACAAAATTATTTACGTATTTTACTAACCTTCAAACGTACATTCCATTTGGTTTTATAAGATTTTCTTTGATGCACGCGCTATCACACGTTTAAAGGTTTTGCCGAATTACTACACAATATTGCACTTGAAAAAAAGGCCAAACTCCAACTGAAAATAATGAAAGAATTTGGGGTAAAGGACGTTGCGCTTAACAATTTTTACGTCTTATAGGATTCCTCTAGCCAACTGCATGCTAAAAAATCTTATCTAGACTCTTTTATTGATGCAATATATGATGCAATTGTGCTGATGTTTGTAGCACCTTAAAATATTGGTCCTAGACCCACCTTTAATCATACCGATTGACTTAGAATCACTTTCTGAGTCGATCTAACGATGTCCGTTCGGCTGGCTGGCTGTTCATGTTAATTAATGAAATTTGGTACATACATAGGTTTTAATGGAAACAAGGACCAAGTCCATTGAAAATGGGACAAATTGGTCCATAATTACACATAGAACCCATAAAAGCTTCTTTCCGGAATAGGGTCTTTGTGCCCATTTACCATCTTATTATGTTGGTATTTATATTAAATTCGCCCCAAAACGATTTTATTGCAATCAAAATCATCGTACCAGATTTTATTTGAATCAATACCATATTTTACCACTTCCGCAAATAGCTTTCAATGCGATCACTTTCTTACAAATGTTGGTATTGATATAGAAATTGGTGACAATGACTTTCACGTAAGCTACTATGTCATGACAAAATGTTGTGCTGGTGGGTTAAACACTGCTCCCATATGAACCGCCATCCTAAAACTACTTTGAGACAAACAAATTTTATATAGATGAAGATATCTAAATAATATTCGGCACAAATAACTTTTATATGTATCATAAACCCAATTACTTAACTTTGTTGTGCGGGTCCACGATTGCCCATGGGTCAGAAATCTGTGGTGTAGGGTATCATATGAAGGCATCGCCGTTTTTACTTTCTTACTTGTTTTGTTTGGTTTTCAACAAATGTAGTAATTTTACATGTAGTATATTAAATAGAAAATTCAAAAAATTTTCTAATTGAATTGAACTAAAACTTAACAGCAATTTACAATAGCAAAATCCCATATCTGCATTTAATGTTTCATTTAATTTTATATTAACGCATGTTCTGTAGTAAATATTGTATTTGCATAAATACGAGTATCGATAATGACATTTATGTGAATTCAGATGCAAGAGTATTTTATACAATTTTATACACGTATTATGTACATTCATATTATGACTATTAAAATGTTGCAACTGTTGATATCATAAAATTGTAATTATTACATGGATACTATTTTATAGTTAATACACATATATGATCTGCTTGTTTCTTCTTAAACATTATTTAACTGGGAATATTTAAATGGCTATGCAATTTAACCCTTTCGTGAACAACATTTATATTTATTTATGATATGAATTCAATACAAACTAATACCATGTCATAAATTTTTTATAAGTTTCAGTTTGAAGTGTGACAAACTTTTTTTTAAACAGCAACTTACACAGAAAGAAAAACACTCTGGATAAATTAAGTTTTTTATACTTACTTTAAATTGTACTTAAAAATTTAAGTACGAATAATACTAAAACGTACTTAAAACAATCCTAAATGGGATAACTTTCCAAAATCAATCGCGGAATTTCTTTAAAGAAGTTGAAAATTCTATAACAAAGTAAAAAAAGATTGAACTTTTGGTTGGTAGTGCCACTCTGAGAGTAAAAATACAAAGTGAGCGTTTTAATATCATATAACTTTATAGTGCTATCTCTCAGCATGTCAGTATTTATATGTGCATACGCTTACGTTTGTCAAAGTTTGTTGTAGACACTACAACAGCACTACACTAGTAGAAACCACATAGAAAAACGAAAATTAAGTTTATAATTTTAGTTAAATATTTTCATCAAATTTAAAAGTAAAAAACATGTCGGGCATGATGTTAGAACCAATTTTATTTCACTTTTGGATTATTTCAAATGCGAGTTTGGGATTAAAAGAACTTTATAATACTTGAATCAAGCGCATTTTGAGATTGATTCAATCTTAGTTTTACTTCAATCAATCTTTTTACGGATCATTTCAAGTACGAATTCGGGATTGAATGTTGATAAGTTAAGAATTTCGTATTTGCTTAATCCGTACTGGAATTGACTTTTCTGTACTTGATTCAAGAAAATCCGTACTTACCGGACGGATTGATTTTATTTCTTAGTGTAGCATAAATCGGGGGTTTTATTTTAAAAAGTATTGTAGAATGTTATTATAGATCTAAATTTGCCATGTCTTACCTTTAATATCTTGATGTTGTCACATTTGAAGAATCATAAATACTTATTTTACCATAATTTTTTAAGTTATTTGTAATGGGTTAATCTTCGGACGTATTAAAGTTACTTATGTAAGTGTAAATACTATTTACTACATGTTAACAATTATTATTTATTAGGTTGCCACACATTTAAAGGGATTTGAGTATAAATGTACACTGCAAAGCTTAGCCCTATTACAATTTTTAAAACTCTACTAAAATTTTTTCAAAATCTTTAAGCAGTTCTCAAAATTATACTGCTTGAAAAATTGCTACATATCTACAGGGTACATTTTACGGTTATTAATGGTGGTGGTATTGTTGCAGACGTTACGTTGCCACCTTGTGTTGGTTTTAATCAGGGTTCAGAAATATTAATGTATGCATACTAAAAATCCAACATACATGATAAACTGACATGAATAATGCTTGCAAAATTTGTTGTTTTATTCTCGCACTGTAAAATGAATAGCTAAGAATTTTTTTTTATTTTTAAGCACATGAATAAAATTGTTTTTTATTTTGCAGTTTGTACATATGCGCGTATGTGAATAATGATAGGCTGCTAATCGTTGTGGTTTGCTATATTCGTGTTTAAGAACACAAAAATCTCTTGCTTCCTTTGTTTTTGTTTAATAGTATTTGTAGCTTTACTTTATACACGATAAAATTGTTTTTTACGCGTCGTTTATTCATGTTGCTTTTATACATAAAGAAAATAAAAATACTTGCAACTTTATTTTAAACAATTGAAAATATGACAACAGTGCAAATTTGATTTTGATTTTTTTTTATATAAATTTAAATATTGTTTAAGGAATTATTTATTTTAAAAGTGTTGTGTTATGTTCTTTTAAAGCTTTAAAAAAAATATATAATAAATTACAACTAATTTTTTTTTTCTTTTACGTGCAGTAGTTTTACTTAAAAAAAAGCAAACGTTTTTTTTTGCGTTTTTAAACACGAATAAAACAGCACACAACAGTGTATAAAATTTTTTATTCGTGACCATGAGTGAATAGTGAGTGAATATTCGGAACTCTGGTTTTATTAACTGCAAATGTTTCATTTGCAATTTTTACTTATACAGTTTCATAAATACATTCAATCACATATTATTATGCAAATATTTGCAGTAATTTCATTGCTGCACTTGTTTATGCAACAGCAAATATACCAATAAACATTTTTGGTAGGTCAAAAAAGAAAATAAAAGAACCTCTATCAAATTGTTGTTTCAGTATAAATTTCAAAATGCGTAACTGAATAATAAAAGTTTATAAATTTTAACAATTAAAGGGGAAGTAAATTTGATCTAATTTTTACTGTTTTGTTATCGTCTTATCTTCTTATTTTTTTGTTATTACAATTTAGGTTTATTTTGGTTAAGGTTAGAATAGTTGTAACGAAAATAGTTGAAGTCGGTCTGATAACTACTACACAGAAAAAATTATTGCCAAATTATTTTCAAACAAACGCTTGTTTGCAAATTTTTTTGATTTCTACAAATTTTTTTACTGATTCAATTAATTTTTCTGTTTGATTTTTATTTAACCATCAAAAATGTTGACAACTATTCAAAAATATAATATACGCGTTATTGGTTTCAAGTTTTCGCAAATTTGTATGAAATATTTAACGCTCCTTAAAGTTGTCGTTTTTTTGCATTTTTTTATTTGATCGTAAGCAACACTTCTTTATGTGAAATGTAAGAACTACAACAAAAAACACATGAAGTCTATTTTAGGACGCTTTAAAAAAGTACAGCAATAAGAAAAATGATACAATAGCGTGACGAGGTTTGTAGTTAAAAAAAAAACAACAAAAACAATAGCAGGTAAAAAAACGTTTCACTCTTTTTAAACAACAACAACTTTATAAGAAACAAAATGAATTTTAGTTTGGTTTCAAAGTTGGTAAAAAAAAAACCAAGTCCCGTATTCAAGTTTTTCAAACTGTTTACTTAAATACCTACATCAAATACTAAAATAGAATAATGACGAAAAACATATCGAGTCGGTCTGCCGCCGTTTTTGGTTAAATTTCTTCTTCATTAGCAAGGAAAGGATGCAGCAACAGTGAGTGATGAATAAAAACATTGTGTGTATATATAAGACTTCGTTCAAAAATTATTCCAACAACAAAAAATGCGTCTCAAAGCCAGCCGGCCGCAACGCTCTGCTTCATCTTCTCCAACAGTGCTTGCTAGTATGCGTGTCATTGCTTGTGCAAAAACTTTTATGTTTGATTCAGCAAAATTATTTGTTTAAAATTTATATGAATTTCAGTACACTTTTTGGTTGATTCAGTTAAATTATTTGTTTAAAAAATCGGTGTTTTTTTCAATAAACAAAATGCAAATAAATTGTTTGAATATGCGAATTTGTTTATAGGACCGATTTCAGACAAAAAATTGTTTGATTCTACAAATTTTTTGTTTGTAATGGAAAAATAATTTTCTCTGTGTTGAATAGCGCCAAATCACATTCACAATATTTGGAAACCAAATTAGCAACGTTAGTATTCTGTTGAAAAATATAAAATTAGTTTTTCATGAAATAAGTAACAATATTTTGTTATTTTGCAATACTACACCATTTTTCATTAAAATTAAGAAAATTCCAAATGAAAATGAGAATTTAAATTTAAAATTTAGAAAACTCTAATTGAAACTGAAAATATCAATTTGAAATTGAGAAAATTCCAAATGAAATTGAGAAAACTCAAAATGAAATTGAGAAAATTTAAAATGAAGTATAGAAATTATAATTTGAAATTGAGAAAATTTCAAATGGAATTGAGAAATTTTAATTTTAAATTGATAAAATTGCATTACTTAATTTTTATTATATTCATACATGAATATAGTATTATTGACCAACAGGCATGTCTTCCAGATCCAGAGCAGATTGGTAAAATGTTGCAGTATGTTGTGTGGCTCTACTGCAATCTCCAGTAGTTATACATGTCATAGAAGCCTTAATCACTTCCTCTAAAAAGGCAAGCCTCTGCTCTCATACATTGGGGGGTATTACGCTCGGGACATTCATCTTTGTTTTCACCGTACACAGAAAAAACTATTTTTCGAATTCAAACAAAAAATTTGTAGAATCAAACAATTTTTTGTCTGAAATCGGTCCTACAAACAAATTTGCATATTCAAACAATTTATTTGCATTTTGTTTATTGAAAAAAAAACACTGATTTTTTCAAACAAATAATTTAACTGAATCAAACAAAAAGTTTACTGAAATTCATATACTAAATTTCAAAATCAAAAAAAAAAAAAAACAGGTTTTTGCACAAGCAATGATGCGCACACAAGCAGGCACTATATTAGAAGATGACGGCAGAGAGAGCAGAGCGGCCTGCTGGCTTTGAGACACATTTTTTTGTTGGAATAATTTTTGAACGAAGTTCTTTTTTTATACACACAATGTTTTTCGTCATCACTCACTGTTGCTGTATCCTTTCCTTTGCTAATGAAGAAGAAATGTAACCCAAAAACGGCGACAGACCGACTCGATATGTTTTTCGTCATCATTATATTTTTGTATTTGATGTATTTAAGCAAACAGTTTGAAAAAATTGAATACGGGATTTTGGTTTTTTTTAACCAACTTTGAAACCAACCAAAAATTTATTTTGTTTCTTATAATGTTGTTGTTGTTTCTGTTGTTTAAAAAGAGTGAAACGTTTTTTTACCTGCTATTTTTTTTTTTTTTTTTTACTTCAAACCTCTTCATCTTTCTTACTGTTGTACTTTTTTAAAGTGTCCAAAAATAGACTGTATGTGTTTTTTGTTGTAGTTCTTATATTTCCGACAAAGAAGTGTTGCTTACGATCAAATAAAAAAATGCAAAAAGACGACAACATTAAAAAGCGTTAAATATTTCATACAAAATTATGAAAACTTGAAACCAATAACGCGTGTATTATATTTTTTAATGTTTGTCAACATTTTTGTTGGATAAATAAAAATCAAACAAAAATTTTAATTGAATCAGTAAAAAAATTTTTCGGCAATAATTTTTTCTGTGTACTTTTTATTTTAGACCAAATAATTTGAATGGGGTTAAGTATAGGTGAATAGGGACTCAATCGCAGGAATAGGGACTCAAAGCTAAAGTTGTTCTCGTCTATCCAGACCAATTGCTTTCCAGCCCTTACAAAATTGTTAAGTTCATTTAAGCTTTTATGGAATACATTTTTCCGGTCAGAGTGTTTCCCACTGTCCTGGTCGAAACTTGTTTAGTAAATTGCGAATTAATTTTTCGACAAGTTCACGAAAGGCAAGTTCTGGTCCTGGGCTCTAAGACTAGTATAACTACTGGGGATTGCATCTCATGCCTTTTGCATTTAATTTTTGTCAGACATCTATCAGAAAAAATAACAGAATTTCCTTCGACATGTCATATACGATTCCGACTTTTTTGTCGATGTTTCTCTAAGATACCTGGAAGACGTTGGCCTCCATTGCTGGCTGGGATATATAATTTGTAGCCCTGTGAATGTGTTTGTAATTGCAATATATGAATTAACGGAAACTTGTATGCATGTGATAGTGAAAATATTTGAAAAATGTTTTGTGCGTTACACAGTCATGTTTTCGATTGAAGTTGTTGTTGCTATTGAAAATCAAATGAATTTTTACACAATTTTTTTGGTTTTTATTATTTATTTTACATTTTCATTTAAAGTTTCGCTATTGTTATGTCGTTTTTTTTCTGTAAACAATCAAACCAACACAAATGCAAAAATATTCTCATACAATGAATGACTCTGTTGGTTTAAATATTAAAATGCCATCGACACTTGAAAAAGTCATGTGTATTTTTGACTCTGTAAATATCGTTGTATGTTTGTACACCCAGCGGGAAAATACAGAAGAACTTCTTGCTTCAGGCCTTTTTAAAGACGTGCTTAAAAAGTTTTTAATTCAATTACTATTTTTGTCTAAGTGTTAGAAGGCCCCGGCTCTGTCGTATAAGAGATAAGATACACATTCCATATTGGCTTCTATGAGATTGTTTGTTGTATTGTTTTTTTTTTTCACAAGCAAAAAAAATGATTTTTTTTTGATCCCGTTACTATTCTTATGGACCTGCTAAAGAAGCGAGAGCGGAAAGCCTACTCCGCAATGCAAACGAGCGAGTCTCGTACATCTAAAAGAAGGGGTGCAGAAGGCCTCCGTACTTTTTCTTTTTTCCCGCTGGGCATATGTCTATAAAAATATACACATAAAGGTAAATTCCTTTTCCGTGGAAAAAATATGTAAGTCAAATGCAGAGTATATGTTAAGGCGGTTTCATTCTATTTGTAAGTATTGCGGAATTCGAACATAGTTTTTTTTTTTTTGGAAGTGGAGCTAAAAGAATATTTCGAAATAATTTAATTTAAGCAGATACAATTTAATTCTGTGTTTTTATAGTGAAATTTGCAAATTAATCTGCTTGGAATTATTTTTAATTGAATTTAAAAAAAGAAACAATCAATTTTAATTAAGTATTTTATAATGCGACCATGTTCTGGAAATCGAGTAAAGGCAGAATTAGTCTTTACTTTCTGTTCTGTTACGAATCAGCTGATTTGTTTTTGTTATTAAAAAACCTATAAAATTGATTAGTTTTTTCGTTCTGTCGCGGTTCAGTTTGTTAAAATCAAAAACATGTTAATTATTTGTAAGTGACAGCCAAATAAATAATAAAAAAGACATATTTACATTGAAATAAACTGTTTTTTGATTTTAAGAATTCATAAAATTGAATTTTTTCAAATTTATGTGCATTTAAGATATTAAAATAAAACAATGCACGGTGAAAAGCTAGTAAATTGATCATAAATGGCTGATAAGTTACTACGGAAAAAGTAACTATTACAATTTCATAACAGAACGGCACGGAACAGAACAGAAACAGAAAGTAAAGACTAACTGAGCCTTAAAATTGAAATTGAAGGAAGTTTTCAGTTCAATTATTTTAAAAATGACCGTAGCTTCGTCCAGAAAAAGTTCTAACTCCGACTCCATCTGCTAACATTTTTTAAGAACGACTCCGACTCCAACTCGGACTCCGACACCAACTCCGACTCCAACTCCGACTCCTATTCTAACATTGATGCTTAATGTAGGAACTGGCATATTGAAAAAAATATATCGATTATATATCGAATCGATATTTATTATTTCAAAAATATCGATATATCGAACGTATTTTGCTGAAACTATTACCAAATCAAAAAATTTTATATATGTATATGCACAAATCTTATTATTATTTCAAATATACACAGAAATAAAAACACTCGGGATAAATCAAGTTTTTTATGATTACTTTAAGTACTAGTCGAACTCAAATATTCAAGTACGAATAACACTAAAACGTACTAAAAACAATCCTAAATGGAATAACTTTCGCAAAACAATCCCGGAATTTCTTGAAATAAGTATAAAATTCTTAAATCAAGTAAAACAAATTAAAGTTTTCATTGTGTTTAACCCTCCGGCTTACGCATGTTTTGATTTTCTATACACATTTAAAATGGTCTGGCCAGACTCATTTGTACCACGAAGGGTTAAAAAGTAAATTTGAACTCTTGCTTATCATTTAGTTTATATTTTTGGTTAAATATGAACATAAGATTTCTAAAGTTAACACCATGGCGGCATGAAATAGCCCCCCACGAAATAAGTCCCCAAAACGGAAATAAAATAACTCCCCAAAAAAAATATATGAGAGGCAACAACAACGGAGGGACTTATTTCATTTTCATATTGGGGAGTTATTTCATATGAAATAAATCCCCAAAAATCTGAAATGAAATAAGTCCCTCAAAATATTTTGGGGACTTTTTCATTTTCAAATTTATTCCAAAATCGACAAAAATGCAGATTATGTCTCGTTATAATATGTATTTGATTTAATTTTTTGATGATGTTTCGTTTTATGTAAAGTGAACTGTATATTGAACAAACAATTAAGACTTAACTGTAGAAATGGATTTTTAAATCGGTCGAAATTCATCACACCTTTTTTTCATCACACACCTGAATATTTTTTTTTCTAAAATCTTCAAGCAAAATCCTTGAAATTAATAACAATCATAATTAATAAGTTTACCTTTTTTTAATTTTAGTTATATTGTATATAATAAGCAATTCAAATGATGCATTGTAATCATTAACAACGTATGCTGCATATGTCGCATGTGTCGCAAGTTCAAATTAATGTTGACATGTTAATTTCCCATGTTGATGTCTGTAAAGTCACTGTTAAAACTATGCATTGTTTTGTTTTCATTTAATTCGACAGTGTCTTATTATGTTATTGTCAAACATATATGAGCGGCGTAACATGAATTGACAATAACATTATGTGGCCATGTTAACATGATTTATAATTCAACATTTGCAGGTCTTTAATTGCTACCTCAATTTTTTATATTTGAAACGAACAATGTTTGCAAATCACCTACTCATTTGTAAAGTAGACTGATCCATATTTTCTGACTTAAAAATGTTCTAGGAGTACCCTCTTAATTTCTTTATTTTCAAAAATATTAGACAAAATCCTTATACCGAAAAATTTTGGAGTATGAGTACAAAAACCTTAACTCCGATTCTTCAACTCCGACTCCATTTCAATTAAACGCTTTCGGTGATTTTATTAAGTTATTCTAAATAAAATTTTTTCTCGTTTTTTAAATCCAGCATGTATTTAATTAGCAAATTCTTTTATATTTTAATATACATATATACTTCAATCTATTTGCAATGTAGTGCATTAGTGAGTTATTGAAAGTCATTGTGTTCTCATGCAGAAGTTATTGCCGAGCACGATATATCTTTAATGTTTTGGCACTTCAAGGTCGTGGATTAAGTTATCGCAGACAAAGAAGATTCGGGAAGAATATAATCCGTTTAAAACGTATACATATAAAAGAATTGTATAGGGTGGGCCAACTTCGGATAGCAGATTGGCACATAGAAGCCCATAATGATGCACCCCAATTTGAGGTTAAAGTTATTTTAAGACACTTAACAGATTATTGTTGATTCCAATATGATCATAGAATTCAATATACATATAAATATTGTCAAATTTGCATAATTAGAATGAAAGTATTGAAGTCTTAGGGGAATAAAAGTTCTGAAGGGGCGAATAGGAGCAGAAAGCTCAACATTACGAAGTAGAAATTCTGAAACAATTTCACCGTTTAACAAATTGAGCCTAAAGGTGAAATTAAATTTACTTTGTATATTTAATAACGTGTTTTTTACAGTTTTATATCCTTAATCGTTAGTGGTGTATGTGGTGTATTATTCATGTAAGGCCCCATCAAGTATATATATTCTGGGTCCTTTAGTAATTCTAAGTCAATTAAGCCATTTCTCAAATAGATTTTAATTCTTTTTCTAGAATCGCTTCAGCAGGAAAAGGGCTGTCCATCCAAATGTGCAACTACCTCCCTAAACACTTGAAATTTGTGGCGTAGTGCACCGATAGTCATTTAATTTTAACGAATTTGTTTTATATGCAATTTAACATAATCACTCGAAATGCCCCATATAACCCCGTTTAATTGCCGGGCTTATTGAACGGTATAGTCTCTTTTTATTTTTGAAATCTCACCTCACATAAACACAATTCTAAAAACCACTAAGTGTTCTTCATATCTCTGCAAAATGTAAATATGTACAGATTCAATAAAAAACATTTTCCTACTAAAAAACTCCAAATAGATTCAACACTTTTAAATTGTTTATGCAATATATATTTTTATTAATTAAAAAATAAAAAAAACCTCATCCATTTTGTTATTAATATTTTTTCGCCCAACTTCATACATTTTTGTTGCTATCAAATTGAATCTCTTGCATAAATTTTTTCCAACTCAAATTCAAGTATTTTCTGAAGGGCATTTGAAAACTAGAAAAACGAATTTTGCATAAATTTTCAATAAATTCAATTTCAATTTCTACGTCACTTTATTGCACTAACTTAATTGTACAACAATTTTTTTTTCTATTAGCCACTATATTTTTTATGGCAACCACTTCTACATTGGAAAAAGAAGCAGAAAAAAAGTTTAGCAAACTGCGAAATAAAAAAAAAACCTAGAGAAATGGCATGAACACTCCTCAAATTACATTTCAACTACAAATCACAATAACGTGTGATATTGTATAAAAAAAGGTTTTGTAACACAAAAAAAAAAAGAAGCAAACAAATTTGTTGTTGTTATGTCGGCAAGTGGATACTTTGTGATAAAAAAGTCGTTGCGATGAATGTGGCACAAAACAAATGGAGAGTTTTGTGGCGATAAAATAAGCAAATAAATTTTCTTCAATGTCTGGGATACAAAAAAAAGCAAAAACATAATCTGAAAGTTGAAATTTTTCTAAAATTGAAATTATTGAAATTTCCTTTCTTTCAGAAGTGTTTTTATATCCCCACTATAAAAGTGTGGAGGTTATTAGGCGTTTGTGCTAACGTGTTCAACACTTAAAAGTATTGGCTCTTGAAAAACTTTTTAGTATACAGATAGACTCAGAATCTTTTTCCAAATCGATCTGGATATATCCTTCCGTCCCGCCGGCTGGATGGCGGATGGTCTGTCTATCTGTCTTTCTGTCTATATGTCTGTCTGTCCATGTAAACATAGACCGCAAAGTACAGGTCGCAATATTGAAGATAATTAGCCTAAAGGGCAAAGCATATTGAAAATAGTGAGAATCGGTCTATAATTTCACATTACCCCAATACAAGCTTCATTCCGGAATATTGCCCTTGTGTCCATAAACGATCTTATTATGTTGGTATAATTTGCAAGCTTAATATTCTTACAAGATATATTTGACATATTTGAACCTAACTCCCATACAAACACCACTCACTAAAATAAAAGGTGGTTACATTTTAAGGTCCGATGTTGAATGTGAATCACACCTAAACGTCAAGTTTTTTTCTTAATTTCATTTGACATTTCTCAATTTCCAAGATGTGAGAACACCAGTGCATGCTCGTACAGCTCGTACTGCAGGAAATATTGCTGCTGTTCGCGATAGTGTGGCTGAAGAGCCGTCCACATCAACTCGTCGTCGTGCCCAACAATTGCAACTCTTACGCTCGTCGATGATGAACAGTATGCAAAAAGACTTGCATTTACACGTTTACAAGGTGCAAGAACTAAAGCCTTCAAACGTCGTCAATGCTCAGAATAGTGGCAAGAAATGGCAACAGTGGATGACCAATTTTCGAAGAATATCATCTTCAATGATGAGGCAAATTTTCACGCCAGTGGATTCGTCAATAAGCAGAATCGCTGCATTTGGGCGAATGATAATCCAAGAGTGAATGTCGAAAAACCAATGCACCCACAATGAGTGACTGTTTGATGCGACTTATGGGCTGGCGGCATCATCGGCCCGTATTATTTAAAAAATGAGGCCGGTCAGGCAGATACTGTGAATGGCGTTCACTATCGTGAGATGATAACTAACTTGTTATTGCCCTTTTTCGCGACATATTCAATGGCCGTGTTACATCACGTGGTGGCGATGTCAATTGGCCCCCAAGATCATGTGACTTGATACCGTTGGACTTCTTTCTTTGGGGTTATTTGAAGGAATGGGTGCACGTCGATAAGCCACTAACAATTTAAGACCTAAAGGATGAGATAACTCGGCACATTAAAGGGCATAGAACCTCAATTATGCCTCAGCGTCATTGAAAATTTGGACCATCGCCGAGGTCGCGGCAGCCATTTGGACGATATTTTGTTCCATACATAATTGAACCATACCAATATTATCATAATAAAAAGAAATGACAGTAATTTCCTAAACAATTTGTGTTCTTTTCAAAATCTACATCGTTGTTTAATTTAACCACCCTTCAGCTTGAAATACAATAACTTCAATATAAATGTTGCTATTGATATAACATTTTCCGGCGATTATTTTAAAATAGCGTTTGCTATAGCATAAGGCCCGTATAAACCCCGTCTCTTAAATAGCCTTAAGATGTTGATAGCTTATAGATGTTAATAACTAGTTAATATTCGGTGCAAAGAACTCTATAGGAATCTTCGCCTCATAAGCAAGTTTTGGTTTGCATGGGTCCATCTGGGTTCATGGTTCCCAGATTGGGTAAACTCCCAAAAATGTGCCTATATAGACGGGCATAATTGAATCTGCTTTCTAACTAGTTTTTTTTTTGTGAGAATAATTTAAGTATCAATATAGTTTTAAAAATCACTAAGACCAATTTAATTAAGCTCACTTTAAAATGTGATTATTTTCTTATATAACTCATAATATTTACTTACTCACAGTTTCTAACAAAGATTTAAGCATGGAAAATTACCCAGTTTCTTTTTCAAAACTAAACTTTATAATAAAACATCTTTGCTTTGTTCAAATTATATTAAAGTTGCTTTTCTTTATTCACTCTGCTTTTTGTACGTTACTTCATAACTACGAAACAAAGTTTGCAAGCAAAACGGTGCATGAATAATCAAATTCAGTCAAGTTGAAATAACAAGATTTTTCGTCTTTCATAATTTCATATTTTTACTGTTGAACTATACATCATCTAAAAGTATAAAACAACTTAAAGAGTTTTTAAAATTACTTTTTTTCATAGTTTTTGTGAGTTCTAATATAAATGATGAGTTATTATTACTTTTCTTTTGCTCAAATAACATAAAGAACATCTTAGGTAAATGATGTTACCGAAAATATATCAAACGTAAATATGTATATAATTTGTTTTAACCCTAGAAAGTCCATTTAAGGGAAATTGGAAGAAATACTGAACAGTTACTTATTTATTTAAGAAAAATTATATGCATATAATGTATGAACATTTTACATTCTGGAAAGGGTAAAATTCTATAATGATGTCCGAATTATTAGAAAGAAAAACCAAGTCAGGAGACTAATTATGACATTCGAAATTGATGGAAATTGCCATTTAAATTGTGTTGTAATTTGCCGTAAGTTGGCTCCAGGTATTAGCTTGGCATAGATTTTCATACAAATGTTCCCCAAAATAAGTGCTTCCGCGTGTTTGCGACTACACAGAAAATGAAAGTGCAAAATTCTCATATGACTGTTCATCCGACCAGCACATTTTTAAAAATAAGTGAAAATCAATTGCTAAATCTTTAATTTACTGGGTACACGATGTTAATTATGAGCCACACCTTAACTTCAAGTTTTTTGCCCAACTAAATTTTACATTTCTTTGTATTAATGTTTGACAAAATCTACCATGGAGTGGTACACAATTGAGAAGCACGTTAAGAGGCACACTTTCACCTCAGTGGCTAAGTTAACAAGCATAATTACCGTATTTGGGAAAATGAGAATCCAGCTTATGGGCTGGCGGCGTCATCGGGCTGTACTTATTCGAAAATGAGGTCGGACAAGCAGTTACCGTGAATGGTGTTCGCTATCGCGAGATGTTAGCGGCCTGGACGATATGTAGTTGAAACAGGATGGTGTCACTTGCCACACAGCCAACAAAACAATGGCCCTTTTGCGCGAAAAATTTAATGAACGTGTTATCTCACGTCGTGGCGATGTTAATTGGCCGTCACGAGCATGGGATTTGACACCGTTGGACTTCTTTCTTTGGGGATATTTTAAAGAAAAAGTGTATGTCAATAAGCAAAGAACAATTCAAGAGCTAAAGGATGGGAAAGTTTGGCACATTACCGACATTGAACCTCAATTATGTCTCAGAGTCATTGAAGATATGGACCATCGGATAGAAGTATACAACCGAAGCCGTGGCAAGCAATCCGCCGATATTTTGTTTCACACATAATTGTCATAGATCCTTCTATTGTAATAAAAAATATATTAAGATTATTCTCTGAAATCTTTTTGTTTAATTTGCAATTAACATCGTGCGTTTTGGTTGGACCACCCTTTATAAGACAAACTTGGCTTAGTAATTAAGATCAAGAAAACGAGTTCATACTTGTCTGTAGAGGTCTTAGTTCGAAATTTAGCTCAGGCAGAAGTTATTTTCATACGCTCCACCTTTAGTGCTAAAGCTTTTTTTTATATTCATCTAGGAGTCCTTTAGTAATTCTAAGTAGATTTAGCCGTCTGTCTGTCTGGTCGTCTTTTAAAAACAAACTCAACAGGAAAGAACAATATTTGTGTCAGTCTTTCTAGTTATTCTAAGAAGTTTGGGATTGAAGCCCAACATGATCAGTAGAAAAAAAGTTATGTACCAAAATGTAGAACTTCCTCTCTTAATTTATATTTTTGTTACAAAAGTTAACATATATTGGTTAAAGAATGCACCGAATATTATTAAATGTTGCAAAAATTTGTTTAAGATTACTGGAAATCACACTACAACATTTTGCGAAGATCGGTCCATAAATTACCATAGGTCCTATCTTCTTTTAAGAAGCATTTAATTCTAAAAAAAAGTATCAACGTACTGAAATTTTAGGTTTTTAGGTCTTTTTACACTAGAAGTCCGTGCGATAGATCAAATTTAAAATCAACTCCTGAAAATCACTCTAATACGCCAAACAAAATTTCTGAAACAAATAATGGTATTTTATTTAAATAAGGTAACGAATCATAATAATAAGGTCAGGTTTTATCAAGTTTGGCTTACTCTTGAAAAGAGCAAAATTGCAAAAAACATCAAATATATAACGAAGTATGAAATTTTGTCCACTATAACTCTGCCATTTATTGACTCATCTTCACAAAAGATCCATGGTGTATTTAGAAATTTTATAACCTTTCACTAAAAAGTAAGAAATACATAATCCGTTTGAAAGTTTTGAAGATATTTGCATTTAAGTCACATCATCATTTTTTAAAACACAAATAACGGTTATTATGGAATATCTCAAAAACTGTTCTATTTTTGATAATTCTAACTTCATATGCGGATTCAACCGACAAGTTTTCATAAAGGTGTCAGAGGTCAAAAAACTGTCAAGTAGCGTAATCAGTATTACATAACAAAGAACGCAAGAAAGTAATTTCTGGTTGATTTAGACCCGGTGCGTATGAGTAATATGAAAATACATAAATATTACTTATACTAACTACTAGGGTATTCAATTAAGCTGGAGGTCCATACCACGCGTTTTCGTCTCCACGCAGCGCATGCTTTTATAGCCTTGTTTGCGTTCTACGTTACAAGTTACGTGCAACGCTTTTTATGCAGCAGCAGCACAATTAAAAATAAAATTTAATTTGTCAAAATCAGCTGATTTGTTCGAACGCTGCTTGTGACGCTTACAAAAGTAGAAAGTAAACCTACTTTTCGCATCAAGGCATCTACGCTCTTGTGCATGTTACTTACTACGTATAACACACAGATTCTACTTTTTTGACAGCTGCGTATGAAGCGAAAAAGCGAGTAACGCGTGGTGTGGACCTCCAGCTGTAGTCGATTTTTGCATTAGAGCAATTCCATATGAAAGCGATCACCTTTTGGACGACCCCTCTCCGATTTTAAAATAAATAGTCTCAATCGATTGCCCAGCAAAAAATAATGTACCTACATATTTTTTTTTTTTTTTATAGTGACTGGTTTAGTGGTGGTGTACACCACTGTCATGTGAAAAATTGAAGAATTCTTCATAAGGGACCTCATTGAAAGTTGTTTTAAAAAAAAACTACTAAAGCGAGGTATTGAATCAGGCTTTAATTGAAAAATAAAATTTTCCTAATTTTTCTTAGAAATTTACCTTTAAATTTTCCCATGAAAATTAAATTTTCCGATTTTCCACAGAAGCTCCTAAATTTTCCGGCTAATTTTTTTTTTTGGATTCCTCATAATTTTTGCTTTAAGAATCAGCAATAAAAAAATGGGCCCCGACTCCTTGTTTGGACAGGAGAAGAGCATTTAAGAGACCACCTTGTTAAAAATACATTTTAAAAATTATTTTACAGTTAAAAATACATTTATGAAGAAAAAATCAATTTTTTTTTTAAGAGCCCCAAGTTGAGTGTGTAGTGAATATGGTCTGCTTGCCTTCACAAGATCGGCCATAAATCCATGGATAATAGCAGCAGTGGCATGTAATGGCACACCAAACCCGACTGAGGCTACAGGTCATAAAATGTTTTGTAAATTTTTTAAATTAACAGGTAATAAATATTTCGCCTAAAATGACACGTGCAGAAACAAGTCATAAAACACGGATTTTCCATAAATATGGCGAAATATTTATTACCTGGTAATTTAAAAAATTTGCAAAACATTTTATGACCTGTGGTCGGCTTATTGGCAGTAACCAATTAAGTCCCTCTTTAAAAAGACATTTTATGACCAGTAGTTCACGCAAATTTTCCTATTAAAGAAAAGCAAATATCGCTTATTTTTTTTTACCTATTTTTACCAAAAAATAAATATAAATACTTCACACACTCTGAGTCAAATTTCAGTTGAATACTAAACGTGAAAGTGTTAAAGTGTTTTTTTTTGTAAAGTAAAGAGTGAAGCTGTAAAGACAATTTAAAGTAAAATGAATAAATTTTGCTGCAATCCGTTTAACAAGAGTGGACATCGTTCGAAAAAGATAAAAGTATTAAAATTAACTGGTGTTTCGAAGCGATACATGAATGAATTAAATATACAATACGGTGAAGAAGCAGAATTCATTTGCCCCAAGTGTAAAATCGATTTGTCTCAACAAGCAAATGCATTGAAACAAATGCAGCCACAATCCGAGAGTGAAATGACAAGTGAACAAAATGTTTCATCTGATAGTGAGGCAGACATTCCGATGGTCAATATGTCTTTGAGTCCTTTGAATGAGGCTATTACCACTTTAGGTGAAACGCCTATTAGAAAAAGAAAGTTGCGAAGTGAAACATACAGGAAAGAGAAAAAAGGCAAGGTTATGAGTGCAATCGCGACAATATTTGATGAAGGCTCTGATAACGAATGCAGTCAAGCAGATGACGTTGATGACGGCAAACAAATGATTGAGCAGTTGAAAAGAAAATTCAATTTAGCGACCACTTTTCCGGAGAAATATCTCATTTTATCTGTGCTGCCTCAATCATGGTCTATACGCAAGATTTCTGAACAGTTTCAAACATCTTTTTACATCGCGAGAAGAAGCAAAGAATTAGTTCGACAGAAGGGCATATTGGCGACTCCCACCAAGAAATTTGGCTCAAGGACCCTCAGCGAAGCAACGGTGAAATTGATTCAAGATTTTTACTGCAATGATGACAACAGCCGCGCCTGCCCAGGTACACGTGACTATGTTATCACACGTGAAGATGGAGAAAAAGTACACAAGCAGCGCAGATTATTATTATGTAATCTATCCGAAGCATACCATCAGTTCAATGAGAAATACCCAGCAGAAAAAGTGGGATTTTCTAAGTTTGCCATCCTACGACCAAAAGAATGCGTGCTGGAATTAGACAGGCACGGAACGCATTCAGTCTGCGTTTGCATGTTTCATCAAAACATCAAATTAATTTTCTTTCCATGCAAGAAATTGAAAGTATTTCACGGTGAAATTGAAACATATAGGGACCTCCTGTCGAAGTCGTTGTGCGCATACCCCACGGAAAATTGTCATCTGTCCAAATGCGACAATTGTCCGAAGATTGACGAGCTAGAGCAATATTTGGCGGAACAGTTTGAACAGCTGTTAATTCAGGAGGTGCATTTCAAACAGTGGATAATTAGCAGCGGCAGATGTTCCCTTGAGACCGTGGTAAAGCAGATTCCGGAATTCATCGAGGAATTCGGATTCAAGTTGAGTGAACTGAAGGCGCACCATTTCATATCCGAGATGCAATCGAAATTTCTAAAGGAAAGTAAGGAGAAATTAGCCCAAAATGAATTCATTGTGATAAGCGACTTTGCCGAGAATTACACTTTTCTCGTTCAGGATGAAATTCAGGCTTATCACTGGGCAAACGACCAGTGCACGGTGCATCCTTTTTGCATTTATTTCAAAAACGAAGATAACGAACTACATACCGTAAGCCTTGTTGTTGTCGCGGAGAGTTTAGCTCATAATTATGTGTCCATTTATTTATTTCAAATGAAACTGTTTGAATTCTTAAGATCAAAATTCGATGCAATCGACAAAGTAACGTTTTTCTCAGACGTCAAGGCTTCTTCTCAGTACAAGAATAAAAAAAATTTTTACAATCTTTGCATAATTGAAGAAGAACAAAACTGCAAGGTCGAGTGGCACTTTTTCGCGACGTCCCACGGTAAGGGCCCATGCGATGCGTTAGGGGGAAACCTAAAACGCATGGCGACTAAGGCAAGTTTGCAAAGGCCATATACTGACCAGATCTTAAATGTACAACATTTGTTTTCGTGGATTCAAAGCAAGGAAATTGCCATTAACACAGTTTTATGCACTCAAAAAGAACACGATGCCATGGAGCGACGAATTCAAAACAGATATAATAATGTCAAAACTATAACTGGAATGCAAAAGTTTCATTGCTTCATACCAAATATTTCTGATATGTCAATTAATGTAAAGCGGTACTCTTCGTCTGCCGACGTGCTTAATTTAAAGTTACTTTAATTTTATAATGATGCCAAGACAATTGAAATTTTTAATAAATATTTTAATTAAGTATAAGCAGCAAAATAAGAAAGATTTTTTCTTCATAAATGTATTTTTAACTGTAAAATAATTTTTAAAATGTATTTTTAACAAGGTGGTCTCTTAAATGCTCTTCTCCTGTCCAAACAAGGAGTCGGGGCCCATTTTTTTATTGCTGATTCTTAAAGCAAAAATTATGAGGAATCCAAAAAAAAAAAAAAAAATTAGCCGGACAATTTAGGAGCTTCTGTGGAAAATCGGAAAATTTAATTTTCATGGGAAAATTTAAAGGTAAATTTCTAAGAAAAATTAGGAAAATTTTATTTTTCAATTAAAGCCTGATTCAATACCTTTCCAACGAGCTATCACTCGTTGCGATCGCTTTAGTAGTTTTTTAAAAACAACTTTCAATGAGGTCCCTTATGAAGAATTCTTCAATTTTTCACATGACAGTGGTGTACACCACCACTAAACCAGTCACTATAAAAAAAAAAAATATGTAGGTACATTATTTTTTGCTGGGCAATCGATTGAGACTATTTATTTTAAAATCGGAGAGGGGTCGTCCAAAAATTTGCCGATTTTGATCGTTTTCATATGGAATTGCTCATTAATTGATTAATCGCGCGAAAAACTATTTGGGATAAAATTTAATCGTATAATAATCGAACAACTTAATATTTTTCGGTTAATCGAATAATTTTTATTTTGTCTAGTTTAGAAGTTTAAAAATAAGACTAAAAATAAAATTTTTTAGCATAAAAATTTTAATAAAAAATTGCAACAATTTAACAAAAGGAACTGCATAAAAATACTATTAAAATTTAAGCTTATCTTCTAACAAAGGCTTTCCAAAAGAGTCTAAATGTACATGTTTCAAACGATTTCTTTCTCTTTTTTTTTTGACGAAACTTGATTTAGAAAAGATTCTTTCACTTATTGTTGACTTTGGAGAGATTGAAAATAAAGCGTTATAAAGCATAACCAATTTCTCTGTTCTTTTTCTCTTCTTTTCTAAGAATTGGTACTATTCCATTATACCGCTTGAATCTCTTATTTAATTTGTGTAACAATTTCAATATTCTTGTTAAGGTCTGGTAGAAGGTTGTTTTCATTCGTCTCAAAGAAATCATCTTTTGTACTAAACATTCTAAAAAATAACTTATTCCCAAGGTCATTGTTTTCACTCCTTTTACTATATTTTAAAATTGTTTCTCGAAGGAAATATTCCTGAGTAAAGAAATAATAAATTTCAAGGAGGAATTCGGAATTAAATATGGATAAGTCAAGTATTTCGCACTTGAATCTCTTAAATCAATCTTTCGGTACTTGATTTAAGAGATTCCTTGTTTACCGTATTTATTGATACTGCTTCGTATTGATTTACGGACGGCTGTATTGATTTTTCGCTCACGCTCAAGGAAGCAGATATAAAACACAATATTTTCCGTCTTGTCACGCCTCTGCTTAGTTTGTGATTGGCAGCTTAACCCTTTGAGGACCAGACTTTTTCTGCCGAAGCGATTTTTTATTTTTTCTTATTTTCATAATATATGGCCCAATAATAGAAACGTCAAAAAAATAGGCCCCCTGCTCTTCTCCTTGCCCCTCTTTTTGCTTGGCAAATATAGTTGCCTACGGGCTAAAAGAGAATTTTTTATCCAAAAAATTAAATTGAAAAATATTATGTTTTATACATTTTATATTTATTTAAACTATTTAAAAAGTAATTTTCAAATAACTCACAATTTAAGATAAGTCCTATACAAAATAGTCACGTGATGTAAAGCAGAGAAATAAATTCCTTTGCTTAAGCTGCCCGAAATTCAATCGAGGCCACTTTTGTCGCGAAGCTGTTAGCCAACATGAGTTTGCCATATATTACGTAGCTATTATGGACGCATATTTTAAAGAAATCAAAGAACAATCGAATATAAAACCGCCATTTACTTCTGCGATCATACTCATAACCTTTTTTTGGTCCATGAGATCGACATCTCCCATTCACTTTTTGTGGTGCTGGACAACCAATAGTGAATGACACAGCTGAGAGAGGGGTAAAATTGATCCAAGACTGCAATTCAGCCTTGACAAAAGACGAAGAACAACGACAGTGTCTTTTAAAAGTTGTATTTGAATGTAGGCATCTTTTTCCAGACTCGTCAAAAGTTACCTTGTCTAAACCATTACCACCTTAATTTGTGATTTTAAATAATTATAATGTTATAAAAAAAAACTTTTGTTGCGATACACATGTTTGTATGTATATAATTTAGCAAAATTTATAAAAAAAAAAAAAAAAATATTTTCATTTACATTTTTTTTTATTTTATATTACAACATAGGATAAGCATCCGTTAAAAGTGTTTTGGACACTTTTCTGCGATTATTGAGATATCCACTACGATCTTATAAATTCTAAAAAGTGTGAAACATAACAGTTTCAGCAAAAATATTGCTAATATTAAAATTAATAAGAATACAATTTTCTATAAAATAAGCCTCGAGTCAGGTACCTATTATGAATGGCTTCGGTTATAAGGACAAAGAAATACGAATTTTAGTGAAAAATCGCTGTTTTCCCCTAATTTATGCTCAATGAGACACGTGTTGGCGTTATCCGATTGGGCTTAAACTTTGTCAATCGCATTTTCTAGGCTATTGGCACATTTAAGAGCGGTGCCCCAAAAGATAGCTACTAAAAAACAATTTACCATATACCTTGTAACCACCCTAATATACACACATACATACAATGATGAAAATAAAAAAAAAAAAAATATTGAGATTATTTTTAGGTACGTTTTTTTCCGTTTCAACCCACAGGCAAACATACTTGCCAAACATATTTGGGGTTAATGTGGGCAGGTTGAAATTTACACATACTTCCCCCATATATATTTTGAAAGGTAAGAGGTGCCTCCAAAATATACCCCAGTTTTAGCCAGATGCGCCTCTCCCCACAGAACCCCCCTGAAGTAAGGTGACTTTTTGGCCAAATTTGAGGCCTCCAAGCGGGCAAATGGGGCCAGATAGGCCACTACCACCTACCACATTTTTGTTGCCCCAACCCTCCGCTAGAAATCCGTTTTGGACATATGTACTCTATCTCTTACGTGAACAATATTATAGTGCTAAATCCCCTGGGCAAGTATGTTTGCCTATGGTCGTCAAAGGGTTAAATGGCTGTATTGACAACTTCGCGGAAAAATTACTTTTTAAGAACCATGTAAATTATATTAAACGATACAATAATAAAAAAAAAATTTATTTTCCACATTTTATGGGTTATTTGTCATAATTTTTGAAGCGTAAAACTCGTGTTGTTGAGTTTTTTATTTGTAAAATTTACGCATTATTTTTTCATTGTTATTGCATATTTAGCTTTTTGTTATTTCCTGTTTTGTAGCGTTGTTCGTATGTGAGTTGTTATGAGAAAAGAATGTAATGCTAAATTTAAGTCATCAATGGTAATAAAAAATTTTGAAAGTAAAATATGAAAATGTTTCATATTTTAAATTTCGCAAAACACTAACTCACATACCTATACGAACCCAGTGCACATAATTTCCGTAAACACAAATGAATATAATGAATACGCACACTGTGACGCAACATTAAGAGTCAGTCAAAATACATACGTACATATGCAATCACACACTCCTATTTAACTTCCGCTACATATAATTTAAAAGCACTAAGGCTTAACAAAGTTACTTTTATTCTTCTACTTTATTTTTTTTTTGCCATTACAATTTTATTCTAACTATTTTGTTTCACTTTACTTAGTGTTGTTGTTTTTTATTATTTTATTTTCAGTTGTTGTTAGTTTTGTACAAATGAGTTGTTTTGTTTCAGTTTTGTTGCGAACGTACACCATTAATTTTTTTTTACCAAAAAGTGAAAAACAATGCGAACAATTGCAAAAGTTGATGCGAAAGTTGAAGCAGAAAAATATGAAACAAAAGAAAAGAATTTTACAAACTTAAAAAAAAGTGACGGCAACAGGATATGAACTCTTAACTTATTTGACTGCATCAACTACATTAATATAGTGTAAGCAGGTACAAAAAGAAAAAAATTTTTTTTTTAAGAAAAAATAAAATTGTTTGAGGCAGAAGTGTAGTGTAGTCATTTGTCTTATAAGGAAAACAAATCTTAAAGTTTACGATATCATATGAACGATATTGTTTTATATGAGGCCTTCTACAGTTCTTGCTTAACTGCACCGTTTCCATAAAGCTGATATTTTCGCTTCAAGGAATAGTAGTTGTTTTTTTGTTTTTAAACACAAATTAAATCAATTTATCTATTCGAGTGCCTTAAAGTATTTCTTCTTTTCACATTCTAGGCGCCAAGGTATCCTAAGATTCTGTGGATGTGACTTGCTACGTGCAACTATAGGGTGTTTTTTTTAGCCAGATATAACTTTCGTAACGGTAAGTTATCAAACGCACTCAAATAAATCTAAAGCGTTATTAATAGAATGATGATTATGGAGATCGAATCAAATACGGATTTTTCAAGTGCGAAATACTTAACTTATCCATACTTAATCCCGAATTCATACTTGAAATAATCTGAAAATGAGATTAATTTAAGTAAAACTAAGATTGAATCAGTTTCAAAATGCGCTTGATTTAAGAATTATAAAGTTGATTAATCCCGAATTCGTACTTGAAATAAACCAAAAGTGAAATTAGAATGAGAATTTTGTTATGATTAATTTACTTCACTGTTTTACACTTTACAGAATTTCAATTAGAAAACACCAGCATTATTCCCGATATGGTTTTTACTTTAAAAATTTAATGTACACATATAACTGAAAATATAAACTAAATGAGAAGCAAAAGTTCTAAATTTTACTTTTTAAACATGAAAACAATGTGTTTTCGTCTTGTTCTGTTGTTTTTGCTGTTTCTACACACAACAAGAAAATCGTTTTTTAACTACTTGTGTGGTATTGTTGTAGTGTCTGCAACAAACTTTAATAAGTTTAATGAGATTAAAACACACACTTTGTAATTTTACTCTCAGAGTGGCACTACCAACGAAAAGTTTAATCTTTAGTTTACTTGGTTTAAGAATTTTGTACTTATTTTAAGAAATTCCGGGATGGATTTCCGAAAGTAATCCCATTAAGGGTTGCTTTAAGTACGTTCTAGTGTAATTCGTACTTGAGTTTTTGAGTACAACTCGTATCATACTGCACTTACTCTTTGATATTTATGATCAGTATACTCAGAAAGTAATCATAAATATTTTTGCGCCTGAAGAACGCTAACAAAATATTCTAATTTACTTTCGATTCGCGTAACGAATAGACGATTTTTATGGTGCACATAAATCGTTTTACTGACCATGCTTGAAAATAAACAGAATTGCCGCATGTAGAGTGATACCAATTGACAACAGACCCCACACCCACAAAAAAAAACCGCTTGGTGCGGCTTACAAGCTAGTGGCTTTATTGGACTCAATCTCTACAAAAATGTCCCAAAATTGGACGTTCAGAATTCGCTTTGTCAAAAGAGCTGCGGTACCCGTATTCCCGAAATCATCATCAAATGCAAATGCCATGTGTTATTCTTTTAAATTAAACAAATTATTTTCTTAAAAAATTAATTTTTTGTGCTATTTTTTACAATTTACGAAATAAACACTTTATATCGCTCTACAGTGTTCGGTTCGGTAGTTTTGTGGAAAACACAAACACTATAAGTGTTTATTAAGAAAATTATTAAAAAAATATCGTTTCCCTGTTTGTCATCTTTCGAACACAAAAACAAATACTGTTCTTATCCAGCTCAACTAAAAGATGATAACATTTAAAAGCCAACACAATAATTTAACACAAACAAAACATATACACTAGGGATATAACCATTTGCATTTTTTTGCAAATATCAAAAAGGACCTATCATAGTGAGATAGTGCATAAAAAAATATGAAGAAATGTGCCTTCCTTTTTTCGCGAGCGTTCAAAAAGGTTCGGCACCGATCGCGATGAAGTTTTAGCTTATAATTTTTTTCAGTTTTACAGGAAATCCATAATTCTAACGTCGAAAGCCATGCTGGTCTTTGCATTTCGTGTTTTTTTTATGAATGTATAAGTTATTTAATTCAGCTTGTTTTAATTTTTTTACTTTGTAATAAAAATTAAAAAAAAAAAAAATTTTTTTTGGTGTTTTAGAAATTCCATTCGGTGCCGAAGGTTTTTGGACCGAAATGACCCCTGATATCGATTTTTAATATCAGTATAACATTGCCCATACCGTAATGATAGGTTCTTATTTTGGTTATACCCCTAATATACACGTTCAATGCTGTTCCTGCTGCGGTCGTTGCCAACATTTGTTGTTTGGTCATTTTTTTTATCAATGTAAAAAAACAAACATTAAAGAACATTCGAATATAATATTTGTCTACAGTACCAGTACAATCGTTCTGTTTTTTTTTAACGAAGATCAGAACACTATATAATGTTCGGCTCTTTCTTGAAAATTGTAAAAAACGGTATTAAGGGTTGTGTTCTACACAATCACTACAAAAATAGATATCGTTCTTGGGTGCGTGAGCCGAACGCTAAATAATGTACTGTTTATTTTCGAACACTGATTTGGATAAAAAAAAGAAACCGGAATAAGAGTTTAAACTGAAATAAAAATAAGAAATTATGACCTGTTTCATACAAAGAATTTAAACTAAACTGGAGTTTCCACACTTTTTTAATTAACAATAAACATTCATCTAAAATTGGAAACACGGTTGTCGTAAAATATAAGAAAAATCAAGACAATAGCACATTTCTTGCACTGGGTTGTCGATAGGTGTATGTAGGCATCATTGTTCATTCTTATGTTTTCTTGATAAAACAAAAGTTCCCTTAAATTAAGAGAAACATTTTTTCGGTAGATATTTTTTGTGGAGTAGAGAAAACTGGGTCACAGCATTGATGATGTTTAAATAAAATGAAGCCTGAATGAAACAGCTACTAAATTTTTGTTTATGGCAAACTTAAGATATATGTACTTACATACATACAAACAAACACACATACACTAACACACAAGAGTGTATAAAAGAGCCGTAAACAGAATAATTCACAAATGTATTTTCCACACACTGTAAAAGTTTAACAGTAGTATAGTTGTATGAGTACGTGAGTGTGTAATTTCTTTGTGTTAGTGGTATAAAGTAATAAAATGTGGTGAACCGTAGTTTTACGGCAATTTTAGTCGAAGCTTTAAATATAAATAGTAACCTTCTAGGTAGAGTTCCTTATTTTATAGTCTCATCAAAACACGCACATACTTTCTTGAATGTATGAAATTTAAGTAAAGTAAAATCTAACAAAATTGGGAAAATATTTTCTTTTTCTTAGACTGAATAATATCCTGCATTTGTTCTGCCTTTCGGATTTCTTTATGTTATTTTCTGAAAATATGTGTTATTTTAAAAGTGCAATGCGAAATAAATTCTACATGTTCCAAACTATTTTAATTAAAGCGGAATGAGTGCAGCACTAAATTAACAGCTGGTTTTGCTATTATTTCTGCAGAATTAAATTAATTTAATTGAAATTTGTGAAAGTTTTAAATTAGGCTTAAGTTCATCAAATTTTATTTTCCATTAATTATTTTAGAGAAGAAAGGAATTTTGCAACATAAAATGAATTAAAATTTTTTTGATAATCAAAGTAATTTTTGGGAATACAAAATTTTTAATTAACAAGATTTTGTTTGTCGTGCTTATCCTTTCAACAATAAGTTTCAGTGTTTTTATCAAGAATAAGAATTGGGAATTAAGCACGACCAACAAAATCTAATAATAAATCAATTCCTATTCTGCCGCTACCTGACAATTCCAGTATATCATGGGAATTTTAAATCTTTTGTTAAATTTTTTTGTTCTTGGCCGTCTTTAACATAAAAAATGCTGTCTTTTACATAAAAAATGAGTTGAATAACATAACGAAAGTGATGCTTACTGTAGATTTACTTACAAAATCAATGCAAATTTCATTCAATTCAATACAAACGAGTGGGAAATGGATTGCTGATTCTTTTTTCTCATTGATTTGAATAAATTCAAAATCAATTCAATTCAAATGGATTGGAACTGAATTGAAATTCCTTTTGTCAAATTCATTTGAATTGGAAATGAATTGCAAATCATGTTTACCAAATTAATTTGAATTGACTCAAGTTTGATTCACTTAATTTTTTTTGTGTGAAAATAATTAAACAAAAATTTGCTAATTCAGTGTATGAATGGTTCGCGAATTAATGCAAAAATTAATGATTGATTTACAGCTCTGTACTATATGTATAAAAAACATCTTTCTAATTCTATTTCTAAGCGCAATGGATATTTTTTCTTGAACTTTGCGTTAAGATTTATTAAGATATCATTCTTATTCAGAGTCAAGCTAAAACAATACTTTTTTAAATAGAATTTTCGTCGTACAGACCAGAGATCAGCAATGAATCGCTTTTTCGCTACTCATACAGACTCATGAAATTGTAAGCATAAGTGCGTAGACATCATTTAAACTAACCCAGCTTGCATTTGGAAGATTATTTGACGAGCGCGATCATTTCGCGACTCTTATTTTAATCGTACAGACGATTGTTGTAGCAAAAATAAACTTTACTCGTCCATATGATGCTTTTGCGATTCATTTTGACGATTGTTAAAGGAGTTAATCGTCGTTAACAAATTTTGGCGACCTTTGAACGATTGTTATTTGACCGTAATCGTATATTACTCTTATAAATTATGTTTTTGCGATCATTATTGTTTGGATTGCTGTTTTTTTATGTTATTCCACAATCGTTGGTTAAGTATTCTGACGATCATTGAACGATTTTTATTTTACCGTAATCACATATTACTCTTATAATTGATTTTTTTGCAAATCTTTTTGTTTTTTATGTTTCTTTAAAATCGTGTTATACGCATTCAGACGATATTTAGGCGAATTTAACCGTTATGTTTTTTAAATTTTGTCAAAAATAAGTTATTTATTAATTTAAAATAAGTTTTTGATAAAAGCAGACGTGAAGAGTGAGAAAAAAGTGTTTCTTAATTAAAGTGTTTTCATGTAAATAAACGTGTAAACTAAAGAGAATTTTATATTAATATACAATAACTTAATAATTGAAATAAATTTATAATGCTATCGACTTAAGCAATACGATTGAGAAACAAGCGAGGAGAAAAAATCCTAAGCGATGATGTGGCTGCAAAGTTAAGCTGGCGGGGAACCCAGAATTCAACAATTTTGTATAAAACAAATTATAACAAGTAAGTGCTTTTTATGACATGCTCTTATAGCATTCAAATTTTTTTTTCTTTTTCTTTTCAAAGATGTCTGTCATTCGAAATTCCCCAAAGCTGACGATGTAGGGATGAATAAAGTGTTACAGCAACACTTTGTACACTTTGAACATAATATATGATATCAAAACTAATTTAATTTTTACAAATATGTTTGATCTCAACATGGATTTTTTTGAATTAAAGAATATAAAACTTAAAAAATGCTTTTTATTTTATATATCACTGTTATGCATTTAAGAATCAATTAAAGGTATTTTTGGCGATTGTTTCAAGATTCTTTTAAAGTAGGACTAATAGAATCTTACACGATTGTTCTTGGCGCATCGTAGAAGACACATTACGGCGATTTATTCAAGGCTCGTTTAAAGTAGGAATGAAAGAATTTAACACGATTATTTTAGGCGCATCGTAGACGACTCATACTCAAGAGTCGCCGTAAGGACACAGTTCCTTCAGTTGTACTGAACTTGCGCGATCAGAGTACGATATCGCGGACGATTAATTTAATCGCCTGCTCCGGTCGCGAAAGATTCTTCTACGATCGAAAATGCTAGCTGGGAAACTACCCTGATTCACTCATACTCACAAGAGAAATTAATATGAGTGCGACGTCGATATTATACGTATACTTATAAATGACCACAGTTAAATTTATAATTTCAGGCAAATACTTACAATGATTCAACGCATTCAGCTCGTCTATTTACCGTTTTAACACAACAGATCAACACACAACTTTATAATCAGCGTTGCTAGATAAATTTGCCGAAAAATCGTCCACTTCAAACATGTAACTTTAGTAAACTGTAATTGCCAAATCGTCACTTTGCTTTTTCGGCCTCGAATTTTTTCTTCGCGTATACACATAGAGTAAAGTTAATTCTAAATCAACCACTACAAATGTTGCTAAGTATAAGTAGGAAGAATAAAATCAAGCTTCTGAGTGCAAATGAGTTTGAATTACATTGCAATAAGTATGAGTGTGTATTAGTACAAGAATTTATGAGTTATGATTCAGCTCTACTCATTTTTTCACACTAATTGCTGATCTCTGGTACACTCTGGTAACGTTTTGATTTAATAAATATTTTTTTTCTGCTTTTGTTAATGATCAGCATTAATCAATTATTATTTGAATTAGGAGTTGGGAAATATGCTCGCATAATATTTATAAGCCACTATCTTTCAAATGATGCATATTTCTTGAATCTATCAACCCTTTTCTAAAATATTTCGAATAACTTTTCTTAGAATATAAAGTCCCATGAAATATTGGCATTAAGCCATTTAGTTACCCAAAAGGAAAAAAGGAAGCCGTTAAATTGCACGATCGTATTGGCCCATTAGAGTATAATAGTGCGACACTACCCAATAAAAAATGAAGCTTCCAACGAAGCAGGTTTGTAAGGGAGAAACATAAACGTTTCGCTTACCATTGCGCTTACGAAAGGCATGCATTTTATATGGCGAGTTCCCACTTTGAAGCAATACATTTTTGACACATAAAGCGCATTATTCAGCGCGTATAAAAATTGTTGGATGTAACGATCAGCCTTACACACTGAATGTTTGGATACAGTTATTTTTTAGTATTCTCCCTTACAAACCTACTTCGTAGTAAGGGAATGCCGTAGCACTTGAAATGTTATTTTTTTTTATAAAAGTTGTTGAGAGTTCTTTCACTTACTTTACTGCATTTCTGTATGGCTTATTGCGTAGCGCATAATTGTGCGCTTATTCTTTTAAATGTTTCATTAGTGCTTCGCAAAATGATAACATTTTTTATTGGGTATTCGATTGCCAAAATTGAATGGGTAACAAATTTGATGAGTTTTAAGTTTTATAATGCTTTTTTTTTTTGCATTGACTTTGCGAAATTTATCTTTTACTAATTTTCTGTGGATGTTCCAATTTCTTATATACCACGGCACTCCGGTTTTTTGAGTTTTCGTTCCCAATAAGTGGATACCATATGTCCAAATCGGGTTTTATACAGGTTTTTTTTATAGGCCAAGCTAAGCTTAGATTTGTTACTAATTAACCAGTGAAGTCTGGAGGCTGTTTACTTCAACTGATTTCTCTTGGTTTTGATATGTCAGGTCCAATTTTACCTTCTTTCCAAATATATACCAAGAATAGGGTATTGTAATATTATTAAGTGTGACAGGTGGACATATTTCTCTACTGAGTGTAAATTTAACGTTTTTATTTACTTTTTAACTCGTCTACTGGAATTCGCCAATTTTTCAACCAGGTTTTAACCACTTGACTAAGATAGTCATTTAGATAGATTTATGGCGTTTTCTTTTCTAAAAAGTGTTGCATAAGTGTTACATGTGATTTGACAACATTTTTAAATGCTCCCCTAATTTTTAAGAAGTGCTTCATATTTTACGTTTACAGAAGAACACACAAATTTCGACATTAAACAATAAAGTACAATTAGCGCAAGGTAAATTCAATTACAGGTGGTGGCAAGACTATAGTTGTATACAACAATCCCAAGCGAACAGAAACAACAGATGTTTTTTGTATTGCATTGTTTGTGTTTACGGCTCGAAACTTGCCACCACCTTGTACTGAATTCGCCTTGATCTGGTGCTGCACTCATGCCCCTTTATTTAAAATGAGTGTTAAACATGTAGCATTTTTTTTTTAATTTTAAAGGGAACATCATCAGAAAAGAACCCTTTACACTTTAAAAATAACACATGTTTTTCAGAAAAGAGCATAAAAAAATGTAAAAGGCTGAATGAATGCAGAATTTTACTCAGAAAAGAAAACGCCATTAGATTATGAAATGTATGTTGCAAATGGTATTTATTTAATAGAGAAGAGTTTCAAGAAGGGGGGGGGGGGGGGGGGGGGTGGTTTTTTACCATGTGAGATAAGGCCATTTTTTTAAATTTTTTTTTTATTTTAAATATCTTATCTTATATCTCTCATTTTTTTTTTATTTGAATGGGAGATAAAGCCATCATGGTCTTAGCTCACATTAGCAATATTAGAAAATGGCTTTATCTCTCATTTCTGTTCCGGAGACACTAAAGTTAAGTATTGAAATCTGGCTTCGCATACAAAAGTTTTCTGCATGCTTAGGGGTTTTTTCCTCTAGTAGGACGCGGCAGGTGGCTTCGCCGAATAAAGTTTTCCTGCGTGCGTCACAAGATTAAAAAAATGTTTTTCAATGATAACTAAGGTTTTTAATTTTACCGAATGTTTACACCATGCATAACAATATTCTGGAAAAATATGGCTTGATCTCTCACTTGCGAAAAAGAAATATGGCTATATCTCCTGTCAAATACCAGCTTTAATCTTATATTTTCTTGTCGGACTGTAAATAAACGGCCTGATAAGACCCACTATAGTAATTTGTGGATGTTCGGTGGGAGCATAATACGTTGTTTGGTAAACCAGTCCCACATCTAAAAAACTTCTGAACAATATTTTGGTTTGTTCACATTTTAGAAAAGCAAATACGAACTTTTCGACCACTAACTGATAAGCAAAACTCCTACGTTAATGCAAAATTTCCGTTTTGCTAAGCGTACATTTTTAATGCCAAAACAAAAATTGTCCACTTTGCGGATAATTTACTGTATATTGCTATAAAATAATTCCCTAACAGAGTTTAGGCACACAATTACAAATTTTCTTTCGCTGCAACTTATTTTGAGCTTAATTTAAGTACATAAATATCAATGATGACAAACAGGCAGAGACACGGACAGACAGACACAAACAACGTTAACAACTGTACAGAGCATAAGAAGAAAAGTAAAACATAATAACCAAATATGTAATGCATATTAAATAGAAACTTGTAACTGAAAAAGTTTTACGATACCCACACACTTTGGCTTTTGTTTTATTGGCGTTGAATAAAGTTGTAATAATGTTGCATTCATAAACAAGTATCGTACGTTTCGATATCTGAAACAAATTCAACCGTAAACAAATACATAGAATTTTATGTAATATATATATATATATATATATATATATATATATATATATAAATGTCTAAATATATATATATATATATATATATGCACAGCGTTTATTTAGCGAACAGTTTTTGAAGCTAGCGCATAAACGGCGGACAGTTGCATACTTAGCGAACAGTCCGCCAAATGATTACATGCCTAGAGCATATTTACCGGACACGTCAATTTTTCCCCACAAATTTTAATTTTTTTGGTTTATTCTTTTTTTTTACTTTATTTGATTGCACTGTGGTTATATATCAATCAATTACTATTAAAACTTCTATATATACGGTTTAAATGCCTTAATTTTGTATTTTTTTAACAAATTTTAACAAATTTTGTTGCGTAGTATTGCCAAGTACTCTCATATATTTTCCCATTTTTTTTCTCCGTAAAAAATATATACAAGTGATTTCGAGGACACAGAGAAAAAATATAAACATGTGACTTCGAGGACACAAAGGGAAAAAATATATACATGTGACTTCGAGGACAAACCGTTACATTTTTCAGCGTTGCCATTGTAAACAATTTTCCCTTGTTTTTTACAGGTTAATTTACGATGTTTTAAAGTTAATGAAGGTTTTTTTAAAATATCCTGCCGTATTCATAAAGAATTACAGTGCATGAACATTTTGCCTTAAAACGCGTTTCAAGCTTATTTTATATTTTAAATACGGCTGATATAATGATGAAAATATCTAATGATACTGACCGATCTTATTTTATCTGTCCAACATACCTTAATTAAGGGTTGCACGATCAAGTTTTGCCTTTCAAGTTTTTTAAACTTTAACCGAATTTGATTTCAAAATTCTCTCTAGAGTGGATTTACCTACAACGTTTAAATTTTTAGGCACATTATTAATGGACAGAGCAAAATAAAGATGTTGCGATGAAGTTTTTCTGAAGTTTTTCCATAATTAAAAAAAAATAAGTTAAACAATTTTGTCGTAACTAAATCTATACCAAATATTAATTTAAACTGAAATTTTGGATTAGTACACTATTGTTGATCAAGAGCGACATGTGTCATTTTAAAGATCTGCTGATTTATGTTATGTTTTTTTTTTTAATAAATAGTTTATCGTATCCTCCTTTTTTAAAGAAAAATATATTTTTTAATTTAATTTTCTTATATGTTTTATTTGGTTGTTCAACTGCTTAAAACTTAAAAACGCCAAGGCTAAATTGGATACTTTCCTCTTCGTGTTTGTTTATAATTGGTACGCAAAGGTTTGGGAAAAGAGAAAAGTCGACAAAACAGGTGGAAAAATTTATTGAAATGGTTGTTTATTTTGTACTTCGTTTATGTTTTTTTTTCAAATATTAAATTTGAAAACATTAAAATAATTTAATTTAGATTTTTCTTTTCTATGGCAATGCGGGCGCATCCGGTGTACGAAGTAGAATTATATCTAACACACAATTCATACGAGCGCTTTTGCGGCTTCTTTTTTTCTTAGGACTTTATTGTCTAAACCGCAACGCAACGCCAAATATTTCATTGAAAGCCAAAACAAAAGACACGTCAAAAAAGCGACGTCGTAAAAATCCCCGTCTGAATTTGATGTAACACGACGCGCTTTTTAGTAACATCTATTTTTATTTGAAAAAGGGCCTCGATTATCAGTCATTCGATTAACCAGCAACATCAATTATATAGTAAATATACAAAAGTCTTTAATCAACTTAAAATACTTTTGAACAATCATAAAAATGAGAATAAAAGGCGAATTCTCTTGCAAATTACTGGGAAGCATGTTCTGCAAAAATTACATTTTTACTCATATTATTTAAACATGTACATTAGGGGTACAACCAATTTTTTGGCGTATTACCATGAGGCCAACCATGTCCTAGTAACCACGAAAATCATAATCTTTTGTAATTTTTCTCAAAAAATTTCACGCACCAATTGGTTTTTCTAAACCAATGCTATATTGAATATTCATAATTTTATACGGTGTTTTGTTTTCTTTTTTCTTTTGTTATTAAAGGTTAAAAATACGTTTTCGTTTGCGAAAAAATCTCTTACCATCTCTAAATATTAATGACATTTCATACTTGAGCTATTTTTTGTTTTAAATAAACATATTATTAATTTTTCTTAGCAAAAAAGAAAATCAAAAATGTTCAAAACGTCATCGCGGTTGTGTGTGAACTTTTTTGACCTTAGCGAAAAAATAAATATACGTTCCCTTATAGTTTTTTACTGTCTATCTATTAAAAATTGTTAAAAAGTTATATCCCTAATGTACATACGTAAATCTGTATATAAAATCTCTTTTTTTTGTTAATTTTAACTAGAAACACACAAAAAACTACTAAAAATTGTTGCTATTGATAACCGAGGTCTAACTGTATTTTCAAACTGATATTTCAAAGTTAGTCAAAGAATAAAACGTAACAAGAAGAAAATAAGTTGAAAGAGAAATATGAGAAAAAGACATAAAAAACACTTACCAAGTAAATATTTTTGTTTACCCCTCTTTCTTCTCTAAACCGTGGCCATCAAACAAAAAGAGACGTCGTAAAAGACCCCGCCTGAATTAACTGTAAGGCGACCTACGTCGTAGATACGCTTTTATATTTGCGCCAGCTATTGTGTGCCTTTGTATACAATATTGTACGTTTTAATTTGGCATCGTATCTACGTCGTACAGTACTACGTTTATATGGTACAATTGTGTTCCTTAAGGCTAGATTACACTATCTCACAAGTCTTACGTATTCCATAATACTTTGTGAGATAGAAATCTAATAAGTTTTGTTGCGACTGTCAAGTAATCTAATTTAACATAACAGTTTGTGTTCACACGATCTCACAAAGTATAAACACTCACACATGTAATAAAATGCATCCCTGATCCAATGAAAAGTATTATTGCTTAGAAATGTAAAATTTTGTTTATAATACTTGTCATTTTTATCACGCATGCATTCCCACAATCAGACTTTTACATATTACTTGAGTTTTTCACAGTATTATTACAAAGTATAATAGGGTATACTAGCCTTAAGCATAGAGACAGCATACAAATATAGTACATTTGAAGAGAAAAATGTAAAAAATTCGTATTTTTTGTGAACAAATTTTTTTAATAATAATTTTGTGCAAGCTTGAAACTTGTGGTATGTATTTAGAACAAGGACAATAAATCAAAAAGCTTACAAACAAACAAATTAAATTTAAGTGGCAAAACAGGGTTCAAATTCGTACTTTTTGTAAAGCGCTATGTTTCTAATCAGTAAGCAAATTGGAATTAAAAAAGTTAGAAGTAAAAATTTTAAAAAATTTTGACCGGGGCGGACAAAACGTGTAAAGTTTTGTACGCTTGTTACTTTTCTTAAAGTAAAAATGTTTTTCAAAACAATTTTACATAAACTTTAAAATAGTGTTTCAAGTTCAAAACACAATTAATGTAGTTCATATAAGAGTTCGTACACACAGAAAAAAATACCCATGTATAATTAACATGGAAAAATGTTGATTGAGAATCATGTTAAATTTCAGAAAAATTATGCCCTTTACTAAAATTTATCATTATTTCATATTAATTTTTAATAAAAAATATCAAAATAACCTTAAATTACGTTTATTTAATATTATTCACTGCTAAAAAAATAAAAAAAATATTAAAATATAAATAAATCTGGATTCAATATTGAACCCATAAAAACCTGTTTTGTATTAAAATCAAAAGTTTATCTTGTTAAATTAACATGCATACCTACTTAATTATGTACATTTTTTATTTTCACTTTTAAAATATGTTATAAAAAGAAGACAATTCCCGTATTCTTTTAATTAAAATTGTTTATTTAAATAGTACATCAAGTTTTCAAAGTAGAATGATGACCATATCGGGCGATTCTGCTGATGCTTCTGTTAACAAAGGAGAATACAAAATAAGTGAAACATGTGTTACAAGGTTTTGAATTATTCTTACATAAATGCAAATGTTGTCTGAAGCTTCTTCACACTGTTAAAATAAACTCAAACCCATTTGATTCTACATGAAATTCACGTTGTTTCAACTGGAAATAACTTTCATTCAACGTGATTCCGATTGTTATTTCAATATAAATCACATTTTGCTCTAACTTTACTGCAATGTTAAATTAACATGAATTATAGTTATATCAAAAGAAAAAAATGTTGTTCGCAGTTATTGTAAAATCAGGTTGAATTAACATGAATCCCGTATGAAGCAAAATCACCACCGAAAAAACCTTGTTTTCGACATTTTTAACTTGATTTTTTTCTGTGTGTAAGAGAAAAAAAGCTAAAAAGGGTAAAATAATTTTTTTTATTTTAGTAAAAAGCCATCATGGAACTGAAAATATTATTAATATTACTTTTATAAGAATAATTACACTATGCAACAGATAAAATAAAAGCTCCTTCTCGTGTGGAATTTCTTGAAGTACTTTTCGCAACTTACAAACCCCTATTTGGGTTTTCCTAGTTTATCTGCCGAACTAGTTTTTGGGCCTATTGAAAATTTTGTCTAAAACTTGATTTTTTTTGGAAAAAACATGAATTTTTTCGGAAACCAATAATATCACAGAATACTAAGAGAACTGTCACGAGACGGACGATTTTGCGTTTTTTTTTGTCTCTTTCTAAGAAAGCTCCCCTTTTGCATTTCTCTGTTCATCATATTCTTTGCCGCAATGAACACAAATTTATTTAGTTAAGATTTATTTGCAAAACTGTTGTAAAAATTAACTTTTTAGTTCACCACAACACGAGTAAATAATATTTAAGTAAGTAAATAACATTATAATACAAAACAATATTACTAAATACATTTTTTTTTGCACAAAAAACATCATTTGTTGAACTAATGCATTTGTTTAACGTGGTTTGTGTTTTGTTATTTTGATAACGCCATTTGTGTTGATTGTTGCGGTCTGTTTTCACACCTTGCCACTTCACTACCAAAAATCGCTTTCGGTCTCTTCGAAAGCTGCCCTCGCAACTGTTTTGGGCCTTTTTCACACGTCACTTTTAACAGTTCTGTGTATTCTGTGGTAATATTCAGAAAAAAATTAATTCTTAAATATAATTCAAAATTCTTTAGAACATCATAATTCTTATTTTACCTTTTTCAGCTGTGTTATTATCAAAAATTTGAAATATGTACATATGTGTCAAAATTACAATTGAATAATTAACTTTTTTTTACTTTTTGCAACATTGTATGCATTTCATAAATATCACGAATTTTCTTTCAAAAATACATCTGGAAAATGTGGAAAATGCATTTTCCGGTAATTATATACATACTTATGTGCATATGAGGAATTATGAATTAGAGAAATATTTTTTCTGAAGATTACCGTTTGGCAGCTACGAGCCAAAAATAGTGCAAAAACTAACCTGTGATATAATTTTTAAGTTTGTGTTTAATTTAATTTTTCATGTTTAATGTTTTTATGTTTGTCTACAACAAATTATTGTTCAATGTAATAAAAAATTAATTTCTCTTTTTACGAATCCCTTGATAAAGTGAACATAACATTCACGAAACGTTGGGAAAATATGGATTAAATGCATTTTAATTGCATATATTTTTATAAACAACTACATTGGCGAAACAACAAAAATAATATAGATAGAAATATTTATAAAAATTTTATATTTTCAACATTTTTTATTTTTCGAATTTATTCTATGAGCTTAATGTCAGTTATGTTTAGGACTATAACAGTCGATTTCATCATCTTTAGATACTTCAGCACCTAAAAGAATATATTTGAGATCGTTAAGGTATGAAGTATTAAAGGAGTAAACAGAATTATACAACGTTACAGTAATAAAGCACACATAGAGTCTAAGATGGTTTGTTTCATAAAAACTTCACTGCATCCTTTCATTTAATATACTGCAAATTGTAGTTTATTATTATTTATGAAAATCTTTATAAAAATTTTAAACATTTTTACGTCTAAAAATACTTATTAAATAGAGATTACATGACAAATGGTAACGCTGGTAATATGCAACTCTGTGTGTTTCTTTCCACATTGCTGCCAATTTAGCTATTTTCTTATCAAATCCAGCGATTTTTAATAAAATTTATAGGACAAACTTTTTAACTTTAAATTTTATTTAAAAAGGGTGGTTTTTAGCGATTTATAGGTAAATTCACTCATAATTAAAAATGTAGCTATTATTTATTGCGTTTGTTTTATAATAATTTAATAATTTTAGTTCAAAAGGAGTTATTTTTAGCGATTTATAGCTAAATGCACTTATTATTAAAACAATTTAGCTATAATTTATTGTGTTTGTTTTATAATAATTCGTTAATTTTACTTCAAAAAGTGTGGTTTTTAGCGATTTATCCACTTATAATTGCAAAAAAGGTATTTTATTGAGAGTGAAAATTATTATTTTGTGCCGCACACGCCACTTTTCAAAATTTATTTCTACAAAATAAGCTTTTTGTTCCGCAAACATATATTTAATGCTGTATATTGTGATGTTGACAGTTTATCTAACTTCTACTCCTTTTTTACGGCAATGAAGCGAAGCAAGATTAAAATGTATTTTCTTGTCAAAGTATTTTGCTTTAACTTCTACAGCATTTGCCAAGCACTGGCTCGTTATGCCAAACAATATTTAATACACTTCAAAAGAGTTGGTATGGAGCAAAATTAATGCTTAATATTCAGAAAGCGGGTAATCAAAATAAATATACCCATACCTTACTAATTTTTCTTAAATGGTCGGCGGGTTAAACCAATAATGAGCTGAAGAAATTCGTTGATTGTCGTTGAAAGACCACATACAAAAAATGTCAATTTATGAACTTTTAACTTTTCTACCAAACACGTTTTATGTCCCATAAATTTGAAAAATTTTTATATTCAATTTCAGAATTTGCAATTGTTGCCTTTTTCCGATTTCATTCTTCAAAGCTTTTTTTCCGAGAAACATAAAATACCAAAAAATTTTTATATTTAAGAAACTTATTTAAAAAAATACAAATACAAACTTGGTACTTTTTTGAAATTCTAACGATTATGGGTGAAGGTCGTGTACTTAATTGCCGTTAATATTGGACCTAGAAACATTAAACTCAACATGCAATATCCAGAGTGATAAGACTCAATGCGGAACTTTTTGGTACGTCTTTAACTGTTACTTTTTTTGAATTTACGTTGGTATTGGACTTAAAACTCAAAATTAAACATGCAAGATCCTGAGTAAATGTGAATCTTTACAGGGATCTATTTGGTACGTTTTCGTTCTTTAAGTGGTCTTTTTTTTAATTTTCATAAAATCAAATATGCAATGTCCTGGGTAGATTAGAATCTTTAAGAGGGGCATTTTGGTACTTTTTGGGTCTTTAACTGTTAGTTTTTGAATATTCGTTGGTATTGGACTTAAAACATAAAATTAAACATGCAAGGCCCTGAATGAATGATAATCTTTTAAGGGATCTATTTGGTACTCTTTCGTTCCTTTACTTGAACTTTTTTAAATTTTTATTATTATTGGACCTAAAAACATAAAATTAGATGCCATGAGTGAAAGATAACATGTAAAAGGGCTTTTTGGAAATTTTTGGTCTTTAACTGGTTCTTTTCGAATTTGCGTTAGTATTTGGCCTAAAACATAAAATTAATGATTTTACACAACGTTTACTAGATCAAAAAGCATTTCAGACTTTATTAATAACAATTTAAGAAATATTGTTAAGTAAATCCATAAAAACTGTGACAAAGTAAATAGTGGATGGAATTTGTGGGAAAGCTTTTTTCGGATTCTACACGCAGAGAAAAAATATTGTTGGGCATGGTTACAGCAACAATACTATGTTTATTGTAACAATATATTGTTGTCGCACACAAAAAATTTTTATTTTTATTTAATATCAACAATATTATAGTTACTGTAAACATATTAATGTTTATCGCAATTATATATTTGAGTATTGTTGACCGAAAAATAATTATTTTTCTAACAACTAAATTACGATAACTTTCAAAATATATTATATTACTCACAACCATATCATGATATTTAATAGCCATGACATGATAACTTTCTATACATTTATCATATTATGTTGAAGATGCAATTAAACTATTTTTACTCTAATAATATTGAATCAGTTGTGTCGTTTATTTTATATGTGAGCGGTTAAGCAATTTAAAGATAAATTCCCATAAAAAAAAAGTTTAAAGAAATTAAAAAATTTAAAATATTAGCGGTGTTCATTCAGTATTAGTGATGTAAAGCGGCCCATACACTTGCAATATTATTGTGTATGATACTCGCCATAATTTTTCCATTTTGTCCTATATTATGCTATAAGTCGCACAAGGTTTTCATTCATTCAATAAAAAGGTGAACATAACCTATAGGAATAACATAAATAGCATTGTACAATGATGCAATCACACTTCTTTTTAATTTCGTTTTGCAATAAAAATCAAAAGTCTTTTGATTGTTGCCAATATATTGTTCCACCTTCGAATATCACATGCACATTGGCAATATAATTGTACTATACGTAAAATTGAACAATTTAATTACAAGTATATGAGCCGCTTAATAGGGCAAATGCAAAATATCGAAGTTTTTTTGTAAAATTAAACAACTAAACACACAGAGATTTCGTTATATTTGATAAAAGTGTTACGATATTTTTGTGGTTTTCATGGGCAACGGCGTATGTCTTAAAACAAATGTTTCAGGAAAGCCGAAAAACCATTCGATATCCAATGCGCTAGGTATTTCACTTTTTATACTTTGGCATTAAGTAAAAAATCGGAATTGATTCATCTTTTTCCAAAAATGTTCTGAAACATGTAAAGAGCGTTTTAAAATAGGCAATATGGCATCAACATCTTAAAATGGGCAAAATGGCCATACGTGGTTGCCCATGAAAACCAAAGATTTTGCATTTGCTCTTTTGCAAGCCTTATTTGAACTCCGTTATTTGATTTACATTAAGAAAAATTTAAAAAAAGCCACACAATAAAAAAATCGTTGCAAAAAAATTTTAATTTATTTTGTATTTTTATGACATCTATGAGAGGGGCTTTATGATAATATGATTGCTTCTAAATTTATTATGATTAACATGACAATAATATGATTACTTCTTAACTAATTATGATTAGCATGACAATAATTTGATTACATCTTTACTTAGTATGATAACAGAATAATAATATGATTAAGGGAAAAATATTATGTTGTAATATTACGAGTATATTTAGTCCTACTGTGATTCAATAATAATCTTAATATGGTGACTTCAATCATGCATTTAATCATAGTATGTTGCTCTTAGAATATGTTTACCACAACCATGTTTTTTCTTTGCGTGTATAGTGAAATATTTGATATATGTGAACTAACCTTCGTCGATTTATCCATGTCCGTCTGTAAAAAACTCTTTTTAGAAAATCTAAAAGAAAATAACAATATTGATGTCAAATTGTTTCTAGCTTTCTTAAGCAGTTTGGGGTCGAAATCCAACAAGATCGGTATAGCAGGATAATAGTTATGAATCAAAATGTCTAACAACCAACCTAAAAATTTATAGTTTTGTTATAAACTAACATAATTAGTAGCGGAATGCAATTATTGGTATAAGATTTTGCACATATTCGTTTTGTATAACTTGAATTATTATAAAATTAAGTGAAAATCTGTCAATAATTTACCATAGGCCCATATAAAGCCCACAGTCGGAAATACTATAGAAGCATTAAACCGTAAAGACAAATCCTATTATTATGAACTTTTGGTGGTCAGTTTTATATGAATAGAAAATATTCTGTCAACTTTTTATGGATTGGTATATAATTTATAATAGGCCCCATACAAGCCTTGTTTTATATGATTTGAAATCACACTGTCAAATTTCGTGAAGATCAGTACATAATTTATGATAAGCCCCATTTAAACCTTAACATCTCTCTAATTTTCCGTCTCACGCGAAACCACTAGTTTTATTGAAACAAATTTTGCTTTTTCAAAGTTTTTCAGATTTTTTATAAACGGTTTATTTCCTTATACATATATTTCATGCATGTTGGTTTTATTATCGCACAGCAAATCCACAAGTTTCTCTCACTGATTGTGTAAGTTTGACATAAAGCAGTTGATAGCTGTCTTAGAACGCCAAATCAATACATTGAAACATGTATGAGCTTTGTGTAAATTTTGTTTGGGCACATCTTGGGTTAAGTTTATGGTAGAGTCGTGGCTCTACAGCATCTATTGAACTCTATAAAGCACGGAAACCTTGTTAAGAAACACGCAAAGAGCCCGTAACAAATTACAAAAGTCTAAAAACCTCTACAAGAGAGAATCAAAAATTAACAAAATCATTAAAATTGGTTTGTATAATTAACAACAACAAAATATAGTAAAACTTACCTGCCAAAACAATATGCATACATACATAGCTTGAGGAGCCTCTGGTGTGCAAGTCCTAGTTCAGAATAACCTTTTGAAAATTAAATTAACTTAATTGTTTAATTTCTATTAAAAAACAAACAAAATTTACCATTTTGTAATGATAACAATTGTTGTTTAAACCCCGCATAAAAGTACAATTTAAATACAGTTATCATTTTCTCGTTTATTATCACGTACAACTATAGCACCAAAACTATTATATTTTACAATAAATTTAAAATAAACAAAAAAATGTTCCTTTTTTTTATATTTTTAACAAATATTTTGACATTCACAAACACTTATTTAATAAAACTATTTTAGTGCATAAAAATTCATTTGTGTAAATTTTTTTGCGGGGTTTAAAAAAAAAAAAACGCTTCATTGCTGAAAATCGGCTTTGAAAAAAACGTTTTACTGTTTTGACAACACTAATTAAAATTAATGTATAATGCATTAAACACATTCACCACAGCAGGATACACGGACACAAGACTACAAATGCTGCTGGGTGCAATTATAGTCGTGTAGTCAGCTACTGAATTATGTTGAAGACGGCAGCTACAATTGAAAAAATATAAACAGCTGTTTTTTTTAATGTCTGTTTATATTTCAGTGGTGCCACTATCACTTTTTTACTTTTATAAAATGAAAAACATGCATAATTGCAGACTTTTATACAAACTTAATTTAAAATTATAAATATATAAATACTTATTTATAATAAATTTTATAACGTAAAAACAATTGAATTTGTTATAAAATATAATAAATATTATAATTTTGTTGTTTTTGGAAGCAAAAACAACAAAATGATATTGCTGATGCGTAATTACCAGTTGCAGTTGTGATGCTGATACTTTTTTATTGCACAAGAGCTGTGCAAAGTTTGAATTGCAAAGTTTAACTAACAACATAAAATAATAATCAAAACGTTATCAACAATAACGATGTCAAAGTTTATTAAAAATATTGAGCCAACAACTGACCGTTTTCTTATAAATGACAAGAAAAAGCATCACAAAAAAAAATAAAACGATTTCTTTTATGTCAAAAGCTATTGCTTCAGAAAATCAACGGAAACAATAATTGCGAAAATTTGCTGCATAATAAACATAATAAAAACTTTTGACACATAAAAGTCATGTCAAGTTTCTTAAAAGTGATGTTTTTCGAACATTAAACTTTACTTCTGCGCACGTGATACCCAACAACTGCATTTTAGGAAAAACAGGATCAACGAAGTACTGGTATTATTAGAAACTACTTCGAAATATCTTTTACATGATGTGTTAAAAATTCCGTTAAGAGCAAATTCCCAAATTAAATATTTCTAGCAAGATTTTTCTACGAAACTTAAAATTTTGTTAGTATATTTATTAAACATAATCTGCCGTATTCATAAAAAATAAAATAAGTTTGAAATGTGTTTTGATGCAAAATTTTCATAAAAATTTTTCCTAAAATACAACTCAAAAGACTATGAATAGGAAAGAATACTTCAAGCTTTTATAAACCATATTTTTAGTAACTCCATCATATAGAATTTTATATTTATAAAGATAAAAAAATTTTATTTTGGAAAATTTCTCAATTTATTTATAAGTTTGAGTAAAAATATGTATGTATTTAGTAATAATTTATGTACTTGTTACATATTTAATTATTGTTATATGTACATAATTACCTAAGTGTTACGCAAGGCCGAAAACCCGCAATAAAGAAAGTTTATTAAGCAAATATCTAGAGTTAAATAAATAAATATCGACATAATTAAAAGATAACGCCAATTTTGTTAAAAAAAATGTCAGCCACGGAGTATGAATATAATATTACCTCAAAATTGGTAAATCTGGATGCTTTAAACTCCATGTAAAACACATTTTGAAGCATTTTGCAATGATTCCCATATTTTATAAATTCATTTTTTACCTAAATAGATATGGATAAAGTATTTTGCAATTTTTACGACCTATAACTCCTTAACTAGGAGCGTTGGCGCGAACAACATGTTCCTATAAAACTTCTTTCAAGAATACTAAAAAATTATATAAATATCAATTTGGTGCTGAGCCGAGTTAATATTCTTTTCTGTTAAACAAAAAAAAAAAAAAAAAAAATTTAAGCACTCATTCTTTAAAAAAAATTTTTTATAAGCAACACTTTTTCTGTTTTATAGTGCACAAAAAAAGAAATTAGTTTAATTTGACTACAACGGCAAAATAAGCACAGACAACAACCTGCAGCATCAAAGTCGGCAAATACAGCGCATATTTGACGAACAGCTGCATACGTTGCGTTTAATTGCCGAAACTGTCTGGATAATATGCCCCTTGTATAGGAAATTTAATATTCCCACATTATTATTCCCAAATTATTTGGGAATAATAATGTGGAAACATGGCAACAAAAAATTTCATATACAAGGAGCATATTTTCCAGACAGTTTCGGCAATTAAACGCAACGTATGCACCTGTTCGTCAAATATGCTCTTCCCACAAAAACCGATTTTTAAAAGACTTTTAAGACTTTTAGACGAAAAATATTGAATTTGTATTTCGAAAATATTGCAATTTATAATATTTCATCAAAAAAAGTAAAGATTTTTTGTGTTCGCATAATATGCCCTGTGCATAAGTATATATATATATATATATATATATATATATATATATTAGGGCGGGTCAAATTGTATGGAACGATTTTTTTTGATGAAGCGTATAGCAAAAACGCAATATTTAGGTAATTTTGAGAAATTTTGCTCAAGAGACCGTAGCTCTAAGTCGGGTTTGGAGCCCCCCAAAATTTCAAAATAGATATTTTTCCATATATACAAAGAATAATTTAAATAAATTCGCCATAAAATCGAATAGAATTATAGAAGATTTCTCAATTTGGCTTGTTTATCACCTTTCAGAATCTGTATTGATACCAATATTTTTTTATTTTAAGTAGAGATATTAGGAATGTTTTGTCGAAAAATAGCCTAAAATGAACTTTTAACTAATAAATTTTGAATTTTCTTCGATTTTGTTCGATCGATTTTCCTACAAAAAGGAGTTCGAAAACAAAAAAGTTAATCGTAATAAAAGTTGTTGGAAATTATATCAACTTTCATAATCTGCAAAAAAAAAAAATCTCGAAAACAATCGAAGAATATTCAGTTTATTAAAATATGGAAAAATATCTATTTTGAAATTTTGGGGGGGTTCCAAACCCGACTTAGAGCTATGGTCTCTTGAGCAAAATTTCTACGTTTTTGCTATACGCTTCATCAAAACAAAAATTAACCCGCCCTAATATATATACACAGTCAAATCCCGATAATTCGTACCCCGATAATTCGTTAAATACTGTCAAAATCTCGTTAATTCGTACATTACATTTTGGTCCCCTCGATAATTCGAATTTTTTTTTTCCAAATAAAATCGTCTTTAACTCTTATAAATCGTAATTGTTTGCTAACTACCACTTATAATTGGTAATAAAAACAACAGAAACATGGAAAGAGTAATTTTTTGTTTACCGCTATTTTTTTTGCGTGGGTTTTTGCTTTAGATCAGTTTGTTACATTTTATTGTTTAAGTAAATAAATTGAAAAACCCCGTTAATTGGTATTAATTTTATTTTAACCCCCGTAAATCGAAACCCCGCTAAATCGAAAACCCCTATAATTCGTAAGAAATGGCGTGTCCCTTGCGATTACGAATTAGCGGGATTCTACTGTATATATACATTTATTTGTATGGATGTAAGTATGAAGTAAATTGATATGTAATAAATATGCACTTACACAAACACACTTTTTTTTTATAAAAACATGAGATTTTCTATGCACATATGTATGTGTGTTAATAATTGTGCACATGTAATAAAGTTTTCTTGTTTATATAAAATATTTGTAATGAAATTATGTGACACTGTAAAGTTGTTGAGCAACACACGTCTATAAATAGTTTGGAATTTATTCACCACAACATCCGTTTATAACCGAACAGGAAACAAGGTCATTTCCTGTTGTAACATTTGTGTATTCTAACCAGAAGGGATGAAATTTATTTGTATGTATTTGTTGTTTTTTTTTTAGACTTGCCCTTTTAAATTTAAATACATTGAAAATAGAACAATTTTGATTGGTTTTTGTAGCAATTAGGTGGTACTTTTTCGGATTTTGCTTAAGGTCCAAAGGGTTAAATTGTGTTTGAAATTAAGTTAATTAAAACTTGTTTTACGTTTTAAGCATATGAGACAATCGAAGTGTGAACAACGTGAAATGATTTAATGACAAAAAAAGAAAAAAATTAAAGCGGAGCACAGTGACTCAAAATCGTTTTTGACAGCCAAAAGTGACTCAAAGTTTAGTGAGAACTTCTCGCATCAAAAAGATGTGAAATAAAATATTCCATCCTCGAAAAGTGAGAGAAAAGTGTGTCTGTAACTCATGTCGAAAACTATCAAAAGAGATTACTTCGTTTAGTTATAAATGTCATAATATTCTACTCGAAGCCGATGTGACATTGCAGACGTTGAGAACGCCAGTCACACATATCGTTAACGTCGACCAAAATTTACAAACATTGAAAATTTTTCAAGGACGGCGTTGAAAATACAACCGTCGGCTATACCAAATAATATAAAGTGCGACTTTAATGTTTGTTGTTTGCAAACGAGCTTTGAAAACATTCGTATATCTTATAAAAATGTTCTAAGAACAAAATATTATTGTTCTTTGTATTTTGCATTTTTAATTGTTTTTAGTGCTGAAATTTTTTCTCACACCATTTTTATACCCTCCACCACAATTAGTTGTGAAGAGGGTATATTAAGTTTGTCATTCCGTGTGAAACTTTTTTATTATTCATCTCAGACCCCATAAAGTATATATATTCTGGGTCCTTGAGTAATTCTAAGTCGATTTAGCCATGTCCGTCTGTCTGTCCGTCTGTCCGTCTATCCGTCTATCCGTCTGTTGAAAACACGCTCACTATCGAACAACTCAAAATAAATGAACAAACTTGGTGCCAAATTGCTTGTAGTTATCCTAAGCAGTTTTGGATTGAAATCCAGCAAAATCGGTTCAGTAGGACCCGAGCTATGAATCAAAATGTGGAACCACCACCTAAAAAAATTGATAATTTTGTTACAAAAAATAACATAAATGCTGGAACAAGGCAAAAATTTGTTTTAGTTGACTGGAAATCACGCTGTTAAATTTCGTGATGATCTCGCCTTAATTTACCATAAGCCCCATATAAACAATACTCCCGGAAAACAGTTTAGTACGCCTAAAATCGTAAAAAATAACGCTAGCGTAACAAAATTTGGTACGTCACAGGTTTATAGGACTACAAATGACACTGTGAAATTTCGTGAAGATCGGTACATAATTTACCCTAGGCCCCATAGAAACCCTACTCCCGGAAAACATTTTAGTACACCTAACACCATAATTAATAATGCTAGCATAACAGAAATTGGTACGTCACAGTTTTAAAGGACTAGAAATGACGCTGTGAAATTTCGTGATGATCGGTCTATAATTTACCCTAGGCCCCATATTAACCCTACTACCGGAAAACAGTTTAGTCGCCTAAAACCATAAATAATAACAAATCGTCACAGTTTAAGATAATAATAACATCATACAGATATTATCCTTAAACATTCGAACTGTTGGTGGAGGGTATCAAAGATTCGGCACAGCCGAATATAGCACTCTAACTTGTTATTTGTGAGTTTATTTGACAGTTCAAAGCGGGAACTTTTCTAACAAAAATGGTACAAACACACTTTTTCTGTAAATTGGCGAATAATTCCTTTACGTGACAGGTAGTACTCGCCAAAGAAAGTTACAGACACAGATTAGTGAGAAAAACAGATGTTTGTTTCAATATATGGCATTTTTGTTCCATTTCACACATTTCGATCGAAAAGTTTCTCGACATGAGAGTTACAGAAATTGGGCACTGCTCTACTTAAAAAAAAAATCGCAAGCAGACAAAAAAAAAAAACAAAAACACTTTAATAATAATCAGAATAATTTTGTGGTCAGATTTTCCGCTTTATCCATTCTACAACAGCTTCAACTAGAAGTAAAACTGGGGCTTATAATTCTTATTCGCTTAACAGTGTTATTTGTATAATATCTTTAGTTTTTCTAAAATCTTTGGATAAAGTTTCCTGACGATCTGGCCTAAGCAACTAGAGAAGTGCGCATAGGAATAGCTTATCCCATCAACAATAAACTTCATTTTGTCAATAGTATGAAATGGGAATTTACATTATAACGAAACCTTGATAGAATCGGTTTATTTTTTGGTAAAAATTATTAAAAGTTTTTTAAATTTTTAATCCAAATTTTTATTTTTAATTAGGCTTAAGTTCATGAAATTTAATTTTTCATTAAATCATTTTTATCAAGAAAGGAATTTTACAACATGACAATTAATGGAAATTGTTATTGATAATCTTTCATTCTTGACGTGGCTGGGGCTCGAACCCCGGCCGGCAGGTTACCATGACATGTTTCGATTGCAACCACTCAATCTCCTCAGATGGATTTGCCGTCTTACACTCGCAGCCATCGACGACTGCTGAGTTTTTTAAATGTTTATTTTGTTTTGTATTTAAATAAAAATAATAAAAAATAATGGCAAAAAATTTTTATTTTTTGTAACAACAGAAAGTTTTTTTAATTCCGTTTTTAAATAAAATTACATAAAAAGTAATTTTAATTATAATTATAAGTACGCAGGTCGACATTGAACATTTTTTTTTACCATTCTTATAATTCTTATGTTTTTTGGCATGCAAAAGCCGAATATAAACTCTCTTTTCACGTCACATTTTACATTAGTGTTTTTCGCTGCATACTTCTCTTTCAGTCGCCATCCAGAGTCAAAATCTGGTGGCATTAAAATAAGTTATGTCGAGTTGAAAGCCTTCTATTTAATTACGCCTCGTAAAGTGGATGCCTGGCTTTGATCGGATAAAAGTTATTGTGGATCATATCTAAGGTTTAATAAAAATTTTTGAGTTCTTCACCAATTGAAGCACTGCCGCGAATAACGTTGTAAAAGCCACTTTTTGCAAAATCTGTTTTCTTTTTGCAAACTATCGTTAAAATTACTCTCTTATATTGTTTAAACATCACATCATCCAAAATTATACAAAAATACGTCTTCAAAAAAAATTAAACAACCTAATGGTTTTGTAACTTGGAAAAAACGTAGAAAAAACGCTTTTAATGACATCGCGATTATGGATATGAACCGTGTGTCCACTGAAAAAAAGTTATAAACTGTAAATTTGCATGTAATTTTAAATTCCAATTCCTTGATATTTTGCATACAAGTTTTAATTATCATTAATTTTGATAATCTGAACAAAATTTTAAAATAAGTAATCCTGTCTTTAAACAACGTTTTTTTGCTCGCCTTAAAAATATTTATATTGTCATTTACAACGTTATTCGCGGCTTTGCTTCAATTATTGTCCCTTCGGAAGTTATTTTTACTACAACTTATAACAAAATACATTGTTTTATAATTTTATCCTATAGTCCATTTGATTTTAAAATTTCCAGACATAAGTGACTAAAATCGGATAAAAACTAAAAATCCTATTAAAAGTATATAATTTTAACGTGGTAAGCTTTCAATTTGTACTCTTGATAAAACCCTGAAATTAGTTATTGAGGGAAAAGCTAGTTCCTATGTGTATTTCACTTGTTGCTTTGGCCAGATCATCAGGAACGCCTTTTCCAAAAATTTTAGAAAAGCTTAAGATATTATGCAAATAATACTGTAAAGTGAATGAGAATTACAACCACTTAAGTCTTACTTGCAGCGATATCAAAGCTTAAACCAAGCCACTACAATAAACAGTGAATTTATCTTCTTCTACATTCCCGACTTCTATTGGTTGGCTTTTTCCAATACTAATTGTAGTTGTAGATGGGTTAAGAAAAACAAAATTTAAAAAAAAATTGCTTTATTTTGTTATATTGCAAGAAAGCCAAAATAAAGTTTTTTTTTGCACTGCCTTGGGACTAAAAAATTGATGTTAGACTCTTCACTGCCAGCCGTCGTCAATGGCGGTGAGTGTTTAACGGCAAACCCCTCTGAAGGGATTGAGTGGTTGCAATCGAAACATGTAAGGGTAGCCTGCCCGTGAAATCGTCGGCTAGGTTCCCAGTTCAGTCAAAAATGAAAAATTATTAATAAATTTTAATTAATTTCATGTTGTAAAATTCCCTTCTTTATAAAAATAACTTAATAAAAATAAAATTTGATGAACTTTAGTCTAATTAAAAAATCAAAATTTGGATTAAAAACCATAAACAGTTCAACAAAATAACCACAATTCTAATTATTAAACAAAAAATTAAAAAAAATAAAAAATTGTAATTCCAAAGTTTTAGTTTCAGATTTTTTTATTTAAAGGAGTTGCATCTAACTCAGTAAAATAGCTTTATAATAATTGAATTTTTGATATTGTTTTAAGTTTTCTAAATTTAAATTATCTGTACAATATTTTATCTTCCTATTCCCATTGCATATTCGCCCCTTATCTCATGTATTATACATTTCCGGCAACAACACACAACTAAAAAATCGGATTAACCTAAAAGTATGCAAAGTTTTTGTATATAATTCTCTTATAGATTCACTTTCTTATGTACGTTTTTCATTTTATTCTATTTTCTTTATATACAGAAGAAGAAAAAAAAAATAGCATTTGTGTTACAATTGCAATAAGAGCGCTATTTACGAGATTGGAATAGAAAGTATCCGCAAACACACAAATACACTCTCATAGAATATTTGGAAAAACAGAACAAACAAATAGTTGCAAAAGATGAAAAAAAGTAAAAAATTAAATTGCAAAATCTTTCACATACCTTTATTTTCAACTGTGACTATGGGTGTTCGTGTGTGTGTGTGCGTGCATGCATAAATATCTGAATACTTACAAATACTTGTATACACACAGATGCATGTCATCCTGGCGGCACAAAACAAACAAACCAAAGGAACAAAAACTATCTCATGCATTCTCTGACAACTACAAGCATTTGCAGAAAAGGAATATTTGAATTTAAAAATGAATTTTTTTTTTTTCTACCTTTAACACTAACATTTCAAAGTGCGTCTTTGTGCATGTGTTAGTGTATTTGGTGACACAAATGCATGGCAAACATGTACAAGTATATTTGTCTATGTGTATATATTAAGGTCAACGTAACATCAACAGCTTAAGTTCTTTATTTTTTTTTGCTCTATATAAAAATGCAGACATAAAAATAACTAAAGGCTACGGAAAAAAGGAAATAATAACACTATTTACATATTTACCCAATTTTCGTAAAGTATCAGTTGTTAGCGTGTTCCACATCTACATACACAAATGTATGTGTGTATATTATATAGAATAGTTTTTAAAGTGGAGCATTGGCATTGTCAAGAGTTTTACAGATACATACTTTTAAATGCAACTGTTTTTAAGCGAATTTAACAAAACATGACACAGGCTTGTTATCTGTGTAATTCAATTAAAAAGAAAACGCATCTTTTAGATGAATTTTAATCAAAAGGAAATTTAAATATAAAGAAAATAATTAAATATACAAAACGTGAGCAGTAGGGTGGTCTCCAACGCAATAGGAATGACTTGGTTGTTGTTGTCACAGGTATGCCGTCATAGGAAGTTCTTCCCTGGGACAAAGCTTCTGGTTGATACAGCAGTTGCTGGGTTGACAATCTTTGGCCGGAAGCAAAGTTCCAATTGTCGTAATATTTGGTTAACTAGTTAGGTTCATTTAAGCAACGTAAAAACATCATTAACATTTGAAGGGTGCTATAATTCCTACAATTATTCAGTGCATAATAAAAATACAATTACCAACTAAACATCTCGAAACCGTGTTAAGTTGATCTACAAATAAAAGTCTTTTATGCTCCTTTAAACAATTCTACTTTACATGGAACCTGGCTAGTATTCACCTATAACTACGAAAGTTTGCCTGAGCATATATACAATTTCTTCATCTTGATTTTTCGTGATGTAAATTTGTGCATGCATGTTCCGTTCAGATAGCTTTAAGGCTTAAATATATACATACATATAGAAATTTTCCAAGTATGTACACATACATACATATGTGTGTTTGCAAATGAACATGTGCAGTTTTTGGAAACAATTTAAACAATTTTTATTTAACAAACAGCAAATATCCCCATTGATCAAAGGATTATTTCAAAAATGTTTTACTCATTTCTTATTTTTTTTTTATTTTTATGTTGCCATGTTTTTTTTTACCGTTAAAGCATCTCCTTTTTAACAACATATGTATGTACGTGAAAATAAACACACCAACACACACACACACACATACACATAGAGATGACATGTACACATTGTATATCAAAAGCTTAAAGCTACAAAAACTTGGTCATTTTTGTGTACAGTATGTAAATTTTATATGCAAATTAAAACACACCACACACGAACATACTAGGAGAAAGGGTTTTAACCGGTTGTTATAAAATTAAAAATAATAATGAAAGAAACAAAAACGATGAGAATGAATTGAAATAGTAAACAACAATATCATCATCATACACATGTTATGAAACGAAATTGTATATTTCTGTGCGAGAAAGATACGTGAATACACTTGTATGCCCAATATTAGAACGGTAGGACACCTAAATACAAATTTTTATTAAAACGTTTAACAATTGCTAGGAACTACTTGCGAGGCGGGAACTTAGGCTACTTGTTGACCTATGTACGGGGCACTGTGATCTTAATTGCCATTAGTTTATAATGGGTAATGTTAGCACCAAGATATGCAGATTCTGTGAGGTTGATGGCGAAACGTCGGAACATCTCCTCTGCTACTCTCTCGCCTTGAGGACTTCCAGGCGGAATGTTTTCGGGAAGCTAATGATGAGCCCAACTGAAATCTATAATCTCTCATTGGGCAGGGGGAAAGATTTATGTGCAGTCTAAACCTGACAAAAGATCCTCTGGATCGCGGTGCGTATGACCTTCTACCAATTTTTTTTCTTGCAACTACTTAATGCGAAATTTCACTTCCTAGTTTTGAACCTTCTTTTCTAGTAAACTTCGATTTAATGTTTAACTAGTTCACTTAAATTTCTTTCAATTGGATGGGTTATTTTAAAACATCATAAGCCACCCGAAATAAAACAAATGTGTTTTTCCTATTGATTATAGCTGGGATAAGCTTAAATATGCTATTGCATGTTGTCCCTTGTGCGACCAATGAAGGCAGACACAATATATTTATCCACTTAAGAACTTTACATGAATTTCGGCATTGATTTGTTTGTGCATATTTTTTTGAATAATTTAATTTTTGGAATTCTGATGGATTTTCTGTATCTGTATACCTAACCAGGGCTACCGTTGAGAATTTTGAAAAAGTCGCACAAAAAAGTAGTTTTTTCAAATTTAAGTCCCAAACTTTTCTTTAACATTTTAATTATTTTAGCCTTACCAATACCCATCCGGGTGACAATTTCGGTTTTATTTCTTTAATAACTCTCTAAAATTTGCTTTAGTTGAAAATAAATTTTTACTTAAAGAATAAATTGTTTTCGGTAAAAAAAAACTGAAAAAAATTGCATGACGAAAATTTCTTACAAAAAAAGAGTTGTATAACAATAACTTGTTTTCATCGCTGTATGCCAAGCTGTATGTTAGCATTTGTAATTTTAAAGATGTAATTGTATGATTTATCATTGGATTTACTTTCTAGCAACTTAAATTCGTTAATAAAAGCCTGTGTCATTAATACCATTTTTATAGCGGTAGGAAAGTTGGTATTAAAACGCTTTAAATTAAAATGACGATCATCCTAGATTGGCATGGAAATTCAATGAACACGATACAGAACAAGGCATATGCAATACAGTACAGTAGTTGAAATTCTCTGGATAAAACATAATCACCTGATCAATCGAATAAGGTTACATATCTCTGGGAACTTTTAAAATAAATAGTAATATTTTTAGAAGATTTTGTTATTCGTGCTTAATTCCCAGTTTTTATTCTTGACAAAAACACTTGAAATTTATTGTTGATGGGATAAGCTATTCCTATGCGCATTTCACTGGTTGCTTAGGCCAGATAATCAGGAAACTTCATCCATAAAGATATTAGAAAAACTAAAGATATTAAACCAAATAAAACTGTTAAACGTATAAGAATTATAGCAACAGTTCTACTTGTAACAATATCAAAGCTAAAACAAAACACATCAACAATAAACAACAGAGGGTTTATCTCATCTTACATTCCCCACTACAATTAGTGGAAATTCTCTCAACATTAATTGTAGTTGTAAGTAGGTTAAGAAAAACAAAATAAAAACAACACAACAACTTACAAAAGATGTTGTCAATTAAGTGTTTTTTAGGCCGTGCACTTGCCTGTTTATCAAAAAGTAATTGCAATTTTTGGGAATACAAAATTTTAATTTCAAAAGATTTTGTTATTCGTGCTTTATTCCCAGTTTTTATTCTTGAAAAAAACACTTGAAATTTATTGTTGATGGGATAAGCTATTGCTATGCATTTCACTGGTTGCTTAGGCCAGATCATCAGGAAACTTCATCCATAAAGATTTTAGAAAAACTAAAGATATTAAACCAAATAAAACTGTTAAACGTATAAGAATTATAGCAACAGTTCTACTTGTAACAATATCAAAGTTTAAACAAAACACATCAACAATAAACAACAGTGGGTTTATCTCATCTTACATTCCCCACTACAATTAGTTGAAATTCTCTCAACATTAATTGTAGTTGTATCGAGGGCAAAGGTCAGAATATTTGCAAATTTTAAAATTTATATAAAAAAAATTTGTGAAAATCGTAAATTTTTTTCGCAAAATATGGGGATTTATTTATTTTAATTCCATGTTTTTTTAAAATTAACCCTCATATTTCCTAAGGGCCAAAGTGACCCAGAAACTATATAACATATCGTTTAATTCATTAAAATTTGCCATTATTAGCCGGACACAAATAGATGATTTTATTCATTTCTAAGAAATGATTTTAAAGAGTTTTTGGGATTAGTATTTATTAGGGGTCCTTCTTTCCCGGACTTTTTCTATTCCCGGGAAACAAAACAAAAAAGATCTTATTCCCGGGTCTTATTGAATAAGACAATGATTTCATTAAATGAGTTCAAGACAAAAGTTTTTACTTTTTAAAAAAATATATAAAAATTTACAACACTTAGAAACTGGGAATTATTTCCTTGTGAAGGTTACTTTATATTATATTAAAAATTTTTTCATTTTTCGAATTTATTCTATGAGTTAAATTTCAGGTCTGTATTTTATAAAGCTTTTTTTTTCTTTTGTAATAGTTCTATTCTTTTAATTTTTCAGAAATGACTTTATACACTATCAGACTTTTATATTGTATTTTCTTTTTACATTTTACCTTAGCCTTCCTTAGCGGGCCAGAAAATGCATTACATTCTGCTGGTGTCTAATAATTGTAAATTTTTCTGTACATTCAATATACTTCATTGCATTCCAAAGGAAGGCTAAGGTCAAATGTAAAAAGAAAATACAATATAAAAGTCTGATAGTGTATAAAGTCATTTCTGAAAAATTAAAAGAATAGAACTATTACAAAAGAAAAAAAAAAGCTTTATAAAATACAGACCTGAAATTTAACTCATAGAATAAATTCGAAAAATTAAAAAAATGTTTAATATAATATAAAGTAACCTTCACAAGGAAATAATTCCCAGTTTCTAATTGTTAAAATAGTTGAGTTAAATACATTCAATTTATAAAGTAACACTATCCAGTGAGACACCAAGAATGCTGACGAAGGCCGTAGCGGGCCAGAAAATGCATTACATTCTGCTGGTGTCTAATAATTGTAAATTTTTCTGTACATTCAATATACTTCATTGCTTTCCAAAGGAAGGCTAAGGTAAAATGTAAAAAGAAAATACAATATAATAGTCTGATAGTGTATAAAGTCATTTCTGAAAAATTAAAAGAATAGAACTATTACAAAAAAAAAAAAAAAAGCTTTATAAAATACAGAATTGTTCGCTTTGTTTTTCTTTATATTGTGTATTAAATTCATCTTTATATCTTTTATACTTTCCCAGTTTGAAGAGAATGTGTCTTCTTTTTTTCTAAGTAGTTAGAGCAAATCAAAAACTTTAAATGCGTTTATCTCGAAATGGATTTTTTGGAGTTATGCCGGTTTTGCAGCAAATGAGCGACATGAGCTTTAACATACCCCAAAAAAAATAGTCTAAAGGCGTTACATCGTACGATCTAGGCGGCCAATTAACCGGTCTCAATAAGTCCATTGTTAAGCGTGCTGTGTGGCATGTGGCCCCAGTGTTGCCAATTTAGCCATTTATTGGCTAGATTTAGCCACTTTTCACCCTGTTTAGCCATTAAAAAATGTGTTTAGCCATTAGCCATTTTTTTAAGCCATTTTTCAACTTGTTTAGCCATAAAATTTTTTTCCGTTTATCTTTTAAAAGAATAATTTTTATTTTATTATAAAAACTTATAAAAGTAAAATAAACATTTTGAACAATTAAAACGCCTTTAATTTAAATCACAACTTTTACAAATGTTGAAAATCGCTATAAACTATGACGCTAAAAACATCTTTCAAAATAAAGGAACAGTATTCCACTATAAAATTTATAAAATCGATTAACACAAACATCGCTGTTTCTTTCTGGTTGCAAGTATTTCAATATAGGGATGCAGGCGGTTACAAAATTGTATTAGAAACTTCAGAATTAATTATAAAGTAACTCTCACTTCCATGGTCTAATGCTAAAGTAGAGAGGGCGTTTAGCCAAGTAAACATCGTGAAAAGTAATTTGAGAAATAGGTTACATTAAGCAACCGTTAATTTGATTTTATCAATTAGGTAAATATAACACAACAATACTATATTAGTACCACCACCACAATAGTGGAGAGTGTACTATGCGTTTGTGCTGATGTCTGTAACACCTTAAAATATTGGCCCTTGACCCACCTTTACGTATACCGATTGACTCAGAATAACTTTCTGAGTCGGATAAACGATGTTTTCCGGCTGGCTGGCTGTCCATGTAAACCTTGTGCGCAAAGTACAGGTCGCAATTTAGAGATTATTTGATAAAATATGGTACAAAGGTTCTAATGCGGTGTAGGGTATCATAAAGTCGGGTTTAACCGACTATACTTTCTTACTTGTTTTTTTATTGTAGATCTGGACTCAAAAGGTTGGGTATATGTTGTCGTAATTATGATTTACCTTCAAATTATTTAAAACTTATGATTATTTGAAACTAATAAGTGATTCCTATGAGATGAACAATAACGACATCGATGATATAATTTTTAATATTAATTTATTTTATTATTAATTATTCTTATTAAACAAATTGATCTTAACTTACAATTTCATCGTGAACAACTTTAAATTAATTATTTCCGTTTTGTTATTGAATTTTAATGTGTTTTTATTTAAAAAAGCTTTTAGTCGTTTTTTAGCCCATTTTTAGCCATTTTTTAGCCATTGAGTTAATGAAGCCATTTTTGGTCACCAAGTTTTGGCAACACTGTGTGGCATCGTCTTGTTAAAACCACATGTCAGGCAAGTCAAGCTCTTGTATTTTGGGCAAAAAAAGTTGGACATCATCTCACGTTGTTGAGTTACAGAGGCCCAATTGCTGCGAACGGCGACGAATCGATAATTGATGGTCATCATTAACACTGGCCGATACAGCTGCGATATATTCTTCACTTCGCACTCTATGTAAGCGTGTTGGTGGTTAAATGTCCAGCAATGTAATTTTGGTGCGAAACTTAGTCACAATAGCCCGAATAGCCGCTTCAGTGGGTCGATTAAACTGACCATAAAATGAAAGAAGCGCGCGATGAACTTTTTTAACAGAGGATGAATTTTGATAATAAAATTCAATAATTTGCAAGCGTTGTTCGTTTGTAAGACGATTCATGGTTAAATTATAGACCAAACTGAAGATGTTTGACGGTGAAACAAAACACGAAACGTGCGTCAGCTGTTTTAACCAGTGTTGCCAAAAAGATAATACCAGAAAAAATCACAGTTTATGTGCTGGTGGCACCATTGGACCGTACTTCTTCAAAGACGATGCGAATCGTAACGTAACTGTGAATGGTTAGCGCTACCGTGAAATGATATCCAACTTTTTTTTTGCCCAAAATGCAAGAGCTTGACTTGCATGAGATGTGGTTTCAACAAGACGGTGCCACATGCCACACAGCACGCTTAACAATGGACTTATTGAGAGGCGAGCTCGGTGAACATTTTATTTCACGTTCGGGAGCGGTTAATTGGCCGCCTAGATCGTGCGATTTAACGCCTTTAGGCTATTTTTTGTGAGGCTATGTTAAAGGTCATGTCAATACACACATGCCCGCTTCAATTGACGCATCGGAAGACAACATTGAAGCATTTATTCCTGAGATATCGGCCGAAATGTTGGAAAGAGTATGCCAAAATTGGACTAAGCGGATGGACCATTTAAGGCGCAGTCGTGGTCAACATTTGCATGAAATAATCTTCAAACATTAAATTATATGGACCGTACTATCGATTTTAATAAAGATTTCATGCACTTTTCTGAATTTTATGTGTTATGTTTTTAACTTTCCTATAGTGCCTAAAAAATCACCCGATATAAAATTCGACTCAAATATATTAACTGTAATTTGAATTCCTTTTAGTATTGGTTTGCATTTGTAACTTCCTTTTAAATGTTCAAATTAAATTCAGCGACCGTCCCTAAAAGCCGTTAAAGGCAAAAATTCGTATATATTCTCAACCTGGGTTCGATTCCCAGGTCAGTCAAGAATGAAAAATTATCAATAAATTTTAATTAATTCCATGTTGTAAAATTCCTTTCTTCAAAAAATAGTTTACAGAAAATTTAATTTTATGAACTTGAGCCTGATTAAAAATAACTAAATTTGGATTTAAAAGCATGAACAGTTCAATAAAATAACCACGTTCTAATAATTGTTGAATATTGTGTTTTCGAGTTAGCTAGTTTTTGTGTTTTTGGTCATATTTTTAAAAAACTAAAGAGCATATCTTTAAGTTATTACAAATATATTTAATGGTTTTAGGGCATATTTTTGGTTTCCCTGATTATAACAATTCAAACATATTGTCAAAAGATTTAAGCTATTTCAAACATTCAATACATTTTAATATATATTTTTTTTAACTTTAAAGTTGATTTCCTCAAAATAATTGTTTTGTGGCATATGCTGTTTTAACAATAAGAGTTTTGTAAATAATTTATTTTTTGTATTGATAGCCCACTGTACTTTATACTACAGCTATTTAGTTATATTTCTAAAACATGCACTACAGCTTAAATTTTCAAAAGCAATTGTAACAAATTTCTATTTTTAAAATACTTCTATGAACATTTAAGGCGTTTATGCACATACGAGGGGTATCCAAGGTTCACTTTTAGGAAATAATGTGCATATTTTAAAAAACCTATAAATTCGTAATTTACAAATTATCCCACCAACAATTAATTTTAGTGTTTTTATCAAGAATAAAAATTGGGAATTAAGCACGACAAACAATAACTTGTTAATTAAAAATTTTGTAGTCCCACAAAAATTACTTTGAAAAACTATAAATTTTTAAATGCCGGATTTTTTTGCATATCAAGAATCTCCATAGGACTAAGAAATCACTTTATTATACATAAACAGAAATAATTTTGTTGCCAGCTTTATTAAAAAAATCTCAGCTATTTTAGTTTGCATTACACTCTCCCATGCGCGGCAGTTTAGCCTTTTAAGCATTGATTAATAAATGTCCTCCAGATGACAGGTACGAAGCCTTTTGCTTTTAGTGCTTAATTGTTTGTCTTCTACAGTGTTGCCAATTTAGCCATTTAGTGGCTAGATGTAGCCATTTTTAACCCTGTTTAGCCATTAAAAAATGAGTTTAGCCATTAGCCATTTTTTTTGCCATTTTTCAACATGTTTTCCCATAAAATTTGTTTGCCGTTATTCTTTTAAAAGAATAATTTTTATTGGAATTGAAATTTATAAAAGTAAAATAAACATTTTGAACAACTGAAACGCCTTTAATTTAAATCACAACTTTTACAAATGTTGAAAATCGCTATAAACTATGACGCTGAAACATCTTTCAATAAAAAAGGAACAGTTTTCCACTATTAAATTTATAAAATGGATCAACACAAACATCGTTGTTTCTTTCTGGTTGCAAGTTTTTCAATAAAGGGATGCAGGCGGTAACAAAATTGTTTTAGAAATTTCAGAATTGACTATAAAGTTGCTCTCACTTCCATTGTATAATGCTGAAGTAGAGAGGGTGTTTAGCCAAGCAAATATCGTTAAAAGTAATTTGAGAAATGGGTTACATTAAGCAACCGTTAATTCGATTTGATCAATTAGGTAAATATTTTTACCATTACAATACAATATTAATACCTCCACCACAATAGTGGAGAGGGTACTATGCGTTTGTGCTGATGTCTGTAACACCTTAAAATATTGGTCCATAGCCCACCTTTACGTATACCGGTTGACGCAGAATCACATTCTGAGTCGAATTAACGAGGTTTGTTCCCTTGTGCGCATGTAACCCTTGTGCGCAAAGTACAGGTCGCAATTTAGAGATTATTTGATAAAATATGGTACAAAGGTTCTAATGTGGTGTAGGGTACCATAAAGTCGGGTTTAACCGACTATACTTTCTTACTTGTTTTTTATTGTAGATCTGGACTCAAAAGGTTGGGTAAATGTTGTCGTGGTTATGATTTACCTTCAAATTATTTAAAACTTATGATTATTTGCAACTAATAAGTGATTCCTATGAGATGAACAATAACGACATCGAATTTTTCGATGATTTAATTTTTTAATATTAATTTATTTTTATTTAACAAATTGATCTTTACTTTTTGTTATTTCTTAAACTTTCAATTAAAATATGTTAAAGGAATTGCTAATTCGTCAATTTTATTCACTTAATATGGAAAACTGCTGTCAATATACTAAATAATAGAACTATGCCAATGATGCGGATGTTCTAATTATATTTTATTTTTTCTCTTAACACAGGGCTGTAAGTATTCGTAGGAGAATTTTTTTGAAATAGCTCATTGCATGGTGACAAAAATTCATTATAAAAAGATCAAAATTCACTAAAATTGGAAGAAAAAAAGATTTGTTTTTGCAATCAATTCACAATAGGAAAAGCTTCATTATAAAGAAATTCTGTATATAAGTAGATATTTAACAGAAATAAAAATTTAAGTATAACTACTAGGCGTATACGTGTTAAATTGAAGAAATATCGATCATACACCGCAAATTTTACTGCTTCTGATGACTCAATAAAACTCAATACATTTCATTTGGGTACTCAATGCAACTTATTAATTTTAAAGTTTCAAAAACACATTTTTATTAATTTTAATATTTTTTGTGCTAAATTGGTTTACAAGTAGTAAAGGGTGGTTAAATTTAAAGGGCCGATGTTGATTTTGAATAAAACACAAATTATTTAGGAAATTATTGTCATATCTTTTTATTACGATAATAATGATAGGGTTCAATTATGTATGGTAAAAAATATCGGCCAAATGGCCGCCGCGACCTTGACGGCACACCTCCATTCGATGGTCCAAATTTTCGATGACGTTGAGACATAATTGAGGTTCTATGCCGTTGATGTGTAGAATTATCTCATCCTTTATCTCTTGAATTGTTGATGAATTATAGACGTACACCTTTTCTTTTAAATAACCCCAAAGAAAGAAGTCCAACGGTGTCAAATCACATGATCTTGGCGGCCAATTGACATCGCCACCACGTGAGATAACACCGCAATTTAATTTGTCGCGCTAAAGAGCCATTGTTCATTAGCTGTGTATTAAGTGGCACCGTCCTGTTGAAACCACACATCTTCCATATCCATATCTTCCACTGGTGTGAAAATGTGCCTTATTACTGTAGATGATTTTCTTCGAAAATTTATCATCCACTGTTGCCATTTCTTGCCACCATTCTGACCATTGACGACATTTGGAATGGTCAAGAGGCTTTAGTTCTTAAGTCAATTGCACCTTGTAAGCGTGTAAGTGCAAGTCTTTATGCATACTGTTCATCAACGACGAGCGTAAGAGGTGCAATTGTTGCGCACGACGACGAGTTGATGTGGACGGCTCTTCAGCTACACTATCGCAAACAGCAGCAATATTTTCTGCAGTACGAGCTGTAAGCCCGCTTGTCTCAAATTTTTGCACGATTCTTCCGATTGTACCCCCATTTGGACGATTAAATTGACCGAAAAAATCACGAGGTGCATGATATGCATTTTGATTTGAACGCCAATTTTCATAATGAGCCTGAATAACTTTTACGCGTTGCTTGCGTTTTTGCAGAAAAAAACTTGACGTTAAGGTGTGGTTTACACCTAAATCTTTGAAATTTTAGGGGAAGCTTCGTTTTTTTATTGTAAGCTTGTTTTTAGGAGTTGGTTAAATCTTGCAGATGTATTTTCACACAGCGTTTTATTAAGAAAGGAAACCTTTAAACTTTCAATTAAACTTTGTTCAAAAAATACAACTCTGACAGTATTGATTAAATACTTTTGAGCATCGAGAACCAAAAAAAGTGCAACTGCCCACTACTTAATACTTTGCCAGCTCTTTATTATGGATAAGCAGAATTTTTAAAATTAAAAAAGTTTTTTCTAAATAGATGTTTCTTAAAGTCTGCATACTGGACATTTTTTATATCCAAAAAAATTTAAAATATTATTTTATTCGTATTTATTTAAAAAAACTTTATACCTGGTCACCTTTTAACTAAATTAAACAAAGTTCTTCATAGAAAACTAATAGCAAAAGACTTTTTGTGTATGTTGTAACCAATTGTTATAAAATTGACCTGAGATTCTCTTAAATAAAACATAAACACATATAAGGATTTATTTAGGAAACTGTGTCATTCTGGGTATTTAAAAACAAAGATAGTGCTAAGTTCATTGAAGTTTTTGGGAAAAGGATTAAAAAAATTTTTTAAAGCCTACGTTGTATGCAAAGGATTTTACACAAACCAATCAGATAGATATTTACACACATATGTGTGTATGCACATGTCGTTAGCGGAAATGCAAAGTGTTAAAATGTAATCTTGATTATTTAGAGACAATTAATTAACAAATTAAAATTAAATTTGCTAAGAATACAACAAAGAAATCGATTTTTGTAAAACTTGTTAGTGATTACAGATCAAGATTATTTAAAATAATAGAATTTATCAAGACAACAACTGATTTAACTTAATATCAAAATTTTCATATAAAAATCCGTTTTTACCTAGGAATACTAATGATTTAAAGTTAAGCTTATTTTCTAAATAAAACGCAGTATTTACGTCGTCCTAAGACCCTTCCTCACGGTGCTCTTAACACCGGGTCAAAAAATGCATTGACCAGCGCCCCCTTCCTCCTTCGCCACAAAGCCGTGGCACCAGAGCGAGGGTACCGACTTCGAATCCATGCATTTGGGCACTTCATCCCCCTCGGTAAAGGGCGGAGCCTATCTAACACTCCTCCAATTTTATGGCAACCGGTTGCAATGCAACTCCACACCGAGCAACAACTTGCTCTACCCGCGATATGGGTATTAAACCACAACCACCACGTTACTCTCCCGAAGGGGCCTCACCATAACAAGGTTGGGACCGAAGCCCCAAGGGCACCCTAGTTCCCGTGGTACCGAATAAAGACTTCGGTCAGCTTCGTAGCCTAAGTTACTACCAGTCGGACCCCAAATGGTCCGGGGACTGGTGACCCGCAGCGACAGCAACAGCACACAACGACAGCAAAAACAGCAAACCGGAATCCAGCAGACTGCAACAATGCAACGGTGACAACATCAAACGGGGGGGGGGGGGGGGGGGGGGTTGCTTTAATACCATGGTAGATAAGGCCATGATGTTTTTCATTTAAATGGGAGATAAAACCATCATGGCCTTAGCTCGCATTAGCAATATTAGAAAATGGCTTTATATCTCATTTAAGTTCCGGAAACACTTAAGTTAAGTACTGATATCTGGCTACTGAAGTTTTTCTGCGTGCTTAGGGGTTTTTTCCTCCAGTAGGATGCGGCAGGTGGCTTCGCTGAATAAAGTTTTCCTGCGTGCGTCACAAGAATAAAAAAAAAATTTTTCAATGATAACTAAGGATTTTCCCTTTTACAGAATATTTGCACCATGCATAACAATTTTCTGAAAAAATATGGCTTTATCTCCCATTTGCGAAAAAATATGGCTATATCTCTCATTTCGCAAAATTTTAAAAAAGACTTTACCTCTCAATGATTGGGCAATAAAGGGATTATGGCTTTCTCTCCCATTCAATTGAGTAATAATGCCATCATGGCCTTAAATACCATGGTTTTAAAGCACCCCCCCATCAAACATACATCCACATACAGGGACCAAATACAACACCAGGCACACACAATACAATCAACAGCCGTCCTCACGGACGACACATTGGCCACATGGTGTGACACCGGCAAGGGACATCACGCACAACACTGACCACAAACACAACAATAAACACAGTCACCCTCACAGGAGATTCAACGGTCACAAGGTGACCCAGCGACAAAGCAACGAGGGGACAACAGTAACAATAGTCAGAAAGCAGGGAGCAGGGGGTCGTTCCGGAAATCAGTCACAGCTTGCCACTAGTCCACCACGACATTTCCAACTCCAGCCCCAAGGAAGCCAGAGGGGAGAATGCCACGGCACAAGCAACAGCAGCAAGGACAAATTACCATCCATAAAATCAGCCAAGTTCGCCATAATCAGCAACCGACCTCAGAAACAACAGCAAGAAATGTGCAGGGCGAACAGTTGGACTATCTCCATCTTCTCCTAGCAAAAACCTTCTGGGCAAATTGCCCCAACCTCCCCATCGTCCGATCGTCCTCTAAGGCCCTACCATATTCCCAACCTGCCCCAGTATGAGTGATCCCATACTATCTAGGTCCCTAATGTCATCATAATAATATCACTAGGCAATAACGTGCCACACCAGAATATTTTGAGGAAATTCTAAGTCAAAGATGAATACCGGTAAGGTTTCGGGCATATTAAGGATAATTCTAAATCTCTCAGATTACCAAACGCCATCACTGCTTTTCAGGCAAAAATAAATGCCATCGATATACACAGCTGCCAAAAGAGTTTTCGAACTTTGACCCCAAGTATCAAACACAGACATCTATGTGCATACACAGAAAATAAAAATCCAATCCATCCATACTTAAATCAACCCGAAGCGGTGTCAATAGTTCGGTAAGTTTGATTTTTCTTATATCAAGTACAGAACGCTTGATTTAAGTACGGATTATTCAAGTGCTCCGTACTGAAAATAATCCGAAAACGGGATTGACTTAATTAAAATTGAGAAAAAACTAATATCAAACTGTGTTTAATTCAATTTCTTAGCTCAATTTTGGTTTAATCCTTCTTGAAATAATCCGAAAGTGGATTGATTATAACCGATTGAACGTATAAACAAGATTACGCAAAAACTGTTACCAAAATCTTACTCTCTCTCTCTCTCTCTCTGCGAATGACGTCTTAAGTTCCCAGCGGGAAAATGAGGAATTGATTACATAAATAATTAAAAAGTAATGCATTATTTTCGATAGAATAAAAATGCATTCATTGGAATCGAGAAGGTAATTTCATCAGACACAAAATTTGAGCACTGATAACCACGTATATTCCCACATTTGCAGAACAAGGAATGTATTGTTTCTGTTAGTAACAATTATTCGTGTTTTTGCTTTACATAAATATTTCCTTAATAAAAATCCGTTATTTTTTTGCTGCCTTTATGTCGCCTACTTATAATTTTTATTTTAGTCGCAGTTTGTGTTTGAAAGCGTACGGTCAAAGCAAAAATTATATGTCTGTGGGTCAAAGTTTTTTAAAGTAAACAGGTATTAAAAAATGTATCCCAAAAGGCATTGGAGAAGACTTTTATTATAAGACTTTTGAATAATATAATTTATTCCAAAGAATGAATTATTTAATTCATTCGCAGGATACATTAAAATAATTTATTACAATCCTAGGACATGGTCTGTGTTAAGAATAGTGAATTCTGGAATCAAATATCATACAAGATATGTATTACTTTCTCGATTCCTATTAATTCCATTTTCCCGCTGGGTTACTTTTCCCTTGAAAAATACATGTAATAAAGATCTTTCGTTTACAAAATAAACAGGAACAAAATCAATTGTTTTTTATTTTGTTTTCTTCAAATGAACCATTTGAATAATAATTTATTTGTGGAAAGAAAATTACTTTTAATACACATAATTTAAATTTTTCAGATTTCTTTTGCCAATCGCATGTGCAAGGTTTTACGAACAAAGCAAACATAAAAATATTTCTGACTTATAGCGTTAGTATTTCTCTCAATTTTACTATCATAATGCGAAATCTTTTTTATTTGATTCATGATACTAACTTAACTAAATAATTTAACCAAATAGAATTCGGGAATTTTCATTATTATTTTACTTTTTAGACATGAAAATAATGTATGGTTTTCTTCTTGTAGTGTTGTTGCTGTTGTTTCTACACAAATCAAGCAACCCGTTTTTTGTTTGTAGTGTTGTTGTTGTGTCTATAACAATCTTTTACAAACACGCATATACAATATAGAGTGACACGACCAATTTAGTACGGGTGTTTTCTTTCTGTGTAGCATTGCCGCAATTAACCCATCTTATGCCACCGGTCGATTTTTCGACCATGTCCTTTATTAGCGTATATCTTTAAAGTTTACTATAATTTTTTTGATCTGTTTTCACAAAGTTAAAATCTGAAATGATTTTTAATATATTATTAACAAATTGATTTTTTAAAGACTTTATAAAATATTTTGGTAAAAGGATTAAAAAAAGCCCATTTTTGACACATTTTTCCATTTAAAAAATTTATTAAAAAATATAAAATTAAATATTTTGTTTTTCATTATTTTTAAAGCATAAATAATATATTATAAGAATCGACAAAAATCAATTTGAAGTTGATAAGTTTTCTGACTTATAAATGCCCATAATCTTTGGTGGTCGAAAAATCGACCACTGGCCGGAAGCACTACAATAGCTTATCACTAATTCGCAATCGGTTCAGATTCAGGTATTAGTCGCTAAGGTACAACATATTGTTTTGTCAAAGGTCGCCAACTTGTTGATGTTCCCAATAACAATTTAATGCAGTTTATGAGAAAACCAATCCGTACTGGATTTAAAGCATTTTGCATATGCTGCCAAAGTGAAGATTTATTCTTCAGTTTATATGGTGGCTCAAACTGTTCTGTTGTTATTGGATAGTTAACGTACCTGATCCCGATTGTCATATACATAGTTTATTTTTTATTTTTTTTTTTTTTTTTGACAAATTTTTCTTATCATCTCATTTATTTATTGAATAAGCGTGGGAATAACAGCGCTGTAGCCAATGTAATAATCAATAACTCCTCAGTAGAACCAATGGCTAATGTTAAGCGGTATTTAACATCCGAAAGCAAGTCAGGAGTATAATCATGATATGGATGCTGTCAGCTTTCATGACAATGTCGCTCTTTCATAAATTGGTTTTCGACCTGAAGTTACAATACAGTTTAACATTTAGCATTTTTATATTTTCCTAAATACCCAAAGGATATGTGAAAACATTTGAAGGATATGCCATCTTGTTATGTTACTTCCTCTGGGCAAATCGGGTAGTTGGCATAGTTAAAAGTGGACATATTTCTTCAGATCGCGGCTGACCAGAGACCTATCTGGTGCCAGAGTAGTCATTAGCCCCTGGAATCAAGACTCCGGTCTAACCATTGGTTTATACTCAAAGTCACGGGAAGGGAGACCTTAAATAGTTGTCGCATCGTGGTGCTTATGTAACTCTTTTTTACTCATACTCCTTAATTTGCCATAATCAACTCAATTTTTAGACACACACTTTGTATATTTACATGCAAAAATTCATATATTTGAGGTTAGAAGCGCAGAGTACGGTTCTGGTGTTAGATATGTTCTTTACAGTGCAATAGTCGAGTAAGCCAACTGTTTATATCCAAAACAGATGGCTCTAGAAACATAGCTTTTGCCAGGCCGTTACAACCAAAAGTAGTGTTAACTCCTCATTATCTCCTAACAAGTAGTCTGGGGTTACACCATTTCTGCGCTGATAGTGCCCATTTACAAAGGCTTCCATTAAGATTTATAAAAAAAACATTTTTAATAAATTCTTATAAATTAAGCCTAAAGAAATATTTTTTACAAAAAAATTAAATAACTTTTTTTAATGTCTTCGGCCATTGGTCGATTTTTCGACCAGTCCATACAAAGAGAACTACAAATCGGGAGAAAAAATTTTGGGAAAAATATTCTTAATTGAAGTCTCAAAAGCACCTCCCTGCAAGGGATTTAAAAAATTCCTGCGTTTTTTGGTAGCGGCCAATAATGGGTTAATGCCTTAAATGTTAAACGTTGAAAGGTAGTGATATCAGAATAACTTTATTAATTTTATAAAGCAGCTCAAACTTAAAAAATTGAGCTAATGTGGGTTCCGGGAGATCGAGGTGTCAAAGAAAACATCAGGACGCATCAATGCGCGACAAATGGCTCGTTCTCAGACTGAACAGCGTCGTTCATTAAAATTTTTTCTTTCATATTTGTGTTACCTAATGTGTTCGATAAATTGGCACACAATGAAATGGAAAACAGATGATCGTCGATTACCACTCGTGGAATATGCAGAATGCTTTGGCCGTCCCTAGAAGGGAAAAGTTCAATATATTAATAGTCTCTAAACAGAAATTCAATACAGGCTCGTATACGAATTGGTACAGTGCACTGTATGATTGGACGTATGTCAGAATGTTTTGAGTTAACTTCGTACACTGAAAGGATTTTCTTCACAGATCCATTTCCTATAAAAGTTGTTTAGACGAAGTAGAGGAAAAGCATATACAACTACGGGAGCGCAGATTGACACTCAACAGTATGAAATTATTTTATGTCCTGGACTGCCTAAGATATCGCACCCAAAATACTAAAGGGTCACATCTTAAAATTTTTCAAAAATTCCTTTTTTATAAATTAATTCTCATTTCCCATCTTAAGCTACTTACAAAATTGAAAGAGGCATAGCAAAACTTTCTTCATATTGGACTTTTTCATAACGGAACTATTTTTTTTTTAAATATTAGCACCATTTTTACATAAACAGTTTTTTGGCTCTCCTGAAAATTTAAGAATTTTGAGTGGTGATCCTTTAGTATTTAAGATGCGATATGTGTCTTTGCAGATCTATTGAGATTTGTCAAAAAGACAACAGGAATCGCATGCTTTTTAGGGTATCGAACTGAAATATCTGAAACACCTGAACAGATTGCTCTATCATTTTGCTTTTTGCATGACGATATGTCGTATTATCAATGTTTGGCCTACAGTACTGGGTTGGTTTCGTAACCAATTAAGATCCAACAATACTTGTTGTAGCAAGTTGCAATAAAATCTAAACAATGTCCGGTGTATAAAAGATGCCTGCATATTTTTACACACACACACACACAAATTTTCATAACTACAAACATTAAAGCAAATTTGACAGTATTTAAATGGATTTTTCGATTATATTTGGAAAAGTGTAGATACATTTAAAATGTTTTGTGCACAAAATTCTATTGTTTTGTTGGAAAATTAAGAGCATTTTGTCGAATTCATGTTTTTATCTCTATTTAGTGTTGTGAAATATTGGGCTATTAACTAAACAGAAAGGCTTAGCTAAGTACTTGAATATCAAAAGGGACCATTAACGCACACTTTAGCAATTAGTAAAGATTTCATTTAATACTAAAATTTTTGATTTTTCACATAACGAATATAGACTTATGTTAGTTAAATCATTATTAAATATTTCTTTAAACTTCAAAAGATTTTGTTATTCGTGCTTAATTCCCAGTTTTTATTCTTGATAAAAACACTTGAAATTTATTGTTGATGGGATAAGCTATTCCTATGCGCATTTCACTGGTTGCTTAGGCCAGATCATCAGGAAACTTCATCCATAAAGATTTTAGAAAAACTAAAGATATTAAACCAAATAAAACTGTTAAACGTATAAGACTTATAGCAACAGTTTTACTTGTAACAATATCAAAGCTTTAACAAAACACATCAACAATAAAAAAGTGGGTTTATCTCATCTTACATTCCCCCCTACAATTAGTTGAAATTCTCTCAACATTAATTGTAGTTGTAAGTAGGTTAAGAAAAACAAAATAAAAAACAAACAACAACTTACAAAAGATGTTGTCAATTAAGTGTTTTTTTAGGCCGTGCACTTGCCTGTTTATTATCAAAAAGTAATTTCAATTTTTGGGAATACAAAATTTTCTTTAAACTTAAATTTTAGACTTGACAATTATTTTACCTGTTAAATTTTTTTCCATGTATCAGGCATTGAAATAAGGTGGTCTCGGTATTACGACAAAAACATTTTTTATATGTACAAAAGAATAAACAGCTGTCCAATCGAGCCCGCCTTCTAATAGTTACACCGGGGTTTTAAATTTTAATAATTTTAAATAATATTTTTTTTTTTTAGGTTTTTACTGATTAAAAATTAAATTAAAAATTACCACAGCTGGACAAGAATTTGACCGAACTATCTTCTGATAAATCTACCAGCTATTTTTACTATTGACTGCCAGCCGTCGTCAATGGCGGTGAGTTGTAAACGGCAAGCCCCTCTAGTGTGGTTACAATCGAAAAATGTCAGGGCAACCTTTCCGTGAAAACCTGGGTTCGGTTCCCAGCTCAGGCAAGAATGGAAAATTATCAATAAATTTTAATTTATTTTATGTTGTAAAATTACCTTCTTCAAAAAAATAATTTAATGAAAATTAAATTTGATGAACTTAAGCCTGGTTAAAAATATTAAAATTTGGACTGAAAACCATAAACAGTTCAATAAAATAACCACATACTAATTATTTTTTGAAACATCTATATTAACTACTAAGTCATCAGGTTAGCACTTCACCAATGTGCTTATTATGTTTGGTCTTGTTTTTGTTGTTAATATAGTTATACTTCTTGGTGTTCTGTTCTATGTATGCACTCATTCTGGTAACCTTGCATTTACACATGAAAGTAAATTTCATGAAAGTCGCAATACACTCACACTTTTTCACTAACCCACACATAATTTTTGTACTTTCAGCCAATCGGTTGTTTTTTCGATTTTTCGTTGATAAAACGTATAATCTACTTGCAAGTCAGTACTTTCATGTGTTAAACTGAGTTTTTTCGTCATCAGTCATAACTGCTCTTTCCATGATCTTCGCAAGGAGTAGCATTAGTTTGATCATCTTTATAGTCTGGTGTAATGAGGCATGGAGCCATTTCCTACCTTTTTATGTCTGAGTTTTTATCACATAGAGTCATTACCGCAAAAAAAGCTTAAGCGACATCATTTTCAATTTTCGTTTTTTTTTCATAAATTACTTTATTGGAAACACTTGCATCATCTCCAAAAATGTTATGGTCACATAAGGTACCGGTACGATTTTAAACAAAAACCATTTTATCTTAAGCGACAACCTTCACACAAAATGTTAATGAAATAAAATAAAAAAAACTTAAATAGTATTGTGGCTATTTTTGTTGAACTGTTAATGGGTTTTAATCCAAATTTTGATATTTTTAATTTAATTAAAACTAAAACTCAACAAATTTAATTATACCCACACCACAATAGTGGGTAGGGTATAATGCATTTGTGCTGATGTGTGTAACACCTTAAAACATTGGTCCTAAGCCCACCTTAAAGTATACCGATCGACTCAGAATCACTTTCTGAGTCGAACTAACGATGTCCGTCCGGCTGGCTGTCCACGTAATCTTGTGCGCAAAGTACAGGTCGAAATTTTGGAGATAATTTGATACAATTTGGGTCACAGGTTCTTATTGGCACAAGAGCCCAAGCCTATTGAAAAGCCTATCAAACCGATTTTAATGAAATTTAAAACATAGCTAGAACCATATCTATATGGACACAAAAGGTATGCATTTTTTTTTTTAAATAGGGCCACGAGGCAAGTTAGGGTAAATTTCTGCCTCAAACCGGTTTTAATGAAGTTTATAAACATTGATAAATCCATATTTATATGGACATATAAACATGATGTGTTTTTAAATACTGTGGTGTACGGTATCATATGGTCGGGCTTGACCGACTATACTTCCTTACTTGTTTTCATTAAATTATTTTTATGAAGAAAGGATTTTTACAACATGAAAATAATTAAATTAATTGATAATTTTTCAATCTTGACTGCCGCCGGAATCGACAGCTTGTTTGTTTTTGTTTGAGGCTTTCACGGACAGGTTACCCTCAAATGTTTCAATTGTAACCATTCAATATCTTCAGAAGGTTTTGCCCTTTAACACTCACAGCCACTGATGACTGCTGGCAGTCAATCATCATCCTTTAAACCAAATGGTATTTTAAACTTGGTAGATCAAAATTTGCTTTGAATGATTATCTTTTTTAATTGATTTACATGTTCTTCCTTACTTCCGTTTTCTCGCACTTTTTGCCAAAAATTATTCTCAAAGTCCAAAGTACATTTTTTGTTTTTCATTTTTTTGTCTTTCTTTTTCTTGTTGAACTTTTTCAGCACAACTTTAAAATTTAAATTGATGAACTTTAGCCTAATTAAAAATATCAAAATTGGGATTAAGAAAAAAACATTCTCCTGAAAAATTTTGCTTTTGTCGCTTTAGCTTTTTTTTAACGGTAATGACTAGATATCTGTGGCAATAAATAATAATGGCTTAAGTTGAAATAAGTTCTTTTTCATTTAAAAACACATTCTTATAACACATTTCAAGTATACCATGCCATTATTAATAAAACTATACGCATTTATTATCAAAGTTGTTTTTGGGAATACAAAATTTATTATTAGTTAGATTTCTGTATGACGTGCTAAGTTCCCAATTTTTCATATTTGATATGAATGTTATTTTGTTTCTTTGGCATTTATATTTTAACTTACACAACAAAACACACAATTTATTTTAGACAAAACCCTTAATATCTCAAAACACAAAATTTCGACTTAAGCCATTATTATTTATTGGCACAGATATGAATGTTCTTTTTGCAAAATTTAGGCGCATTTACTTGCGTGCCGGGTGGAGAGTTTTTTTGTATACTTTGCACCTTGCGAAGACTTACTAGAAAAATTCGTTCTCTGGTGTTTGTAAACCAGCAGACTTGTCTTTTTTGGAAAGAGCACAGTCCTAATGCGACCCTTAAGACCCTTAAGACTCCATTACATCCCAAAAAAAGTCACTGGTTGGCGCGGTTTTCATGCCGAAGGCTTCATCGGCCCATTTGTCTTTAAATCCGAAACCGGTACCAACATTACCGTGAACGACGAACGATTCTTAATTTTTTTTAATTCCTCATGTCATTGCAAATCATTTGAAAGAGAAATAGTTCCAATAAGATGACGCAACATGTCATACATCGCGTGAAACCATCAATTTGTTAAGCCAAACGTTTGGTGACCGAATTATCTCAATGGAGCTGTAAATAGGCCACCTCGTTCGTGTGATTTGCGTATTTGGACTTATTTTTCTGGGGTAAGCGAAATCTCTGGGTCTATGCTGATACCTATCAGAATATGGTGATCAGAAGTCGCGGAGGCAATAACAAGCAATAATTTTTAAAAATTAACCCCCTTATGCAAAAAACGTTTAAATTCACATCTGTTAACCAAAAGTGTATGAGCGGTGAATTTCAGCTCACAAAAAAAGACAAAGCTTCGGTCATTCCATTGAATTTGTTGTGTTTTATTTTCATAAAAATTCCATGCCTCTAAAAATGTCATCCTAATTTAATTAATCATTTGAATCAACAGTTTAACAAAAAAATTAAAGCCAATCAATCCGCTTTAAATAACAATTTTTTAGGCATTTTTATTATATTTTCAGGTATTTTTTCAACACTTTTCTTTACTTTTTTTAAGCTTTTCTATTTGCATATTTTAAGTTTTTTTTTCGCGCATATCAAAAATCTACCTGCTGACAACATTTGAGGTAATCGCATGAAACATTTGTTTTTAATTATTTGAAAAGCATTTTCAGTAATTGCCTGGCTCAATTAGTATTTTATTAAATTGCTATGAAAGAATTTCAACAACAGAGTCAACAATAAAAGTACACAGTCGTAAAATAGTATTAAATATTTGAGTAAGTATGATGTGGTTGCAGTGTTGGGAAATGTTGTAAAATATAGAAACGAATTAAGTTGGGACATGATGCCCTCGAACTGTATAGTTGTCGACTGCGACGACGAGGGAGCAGCGTGAGTAAAAGAGTAGTCAGTGTGGCGGAAATGTACAAACAAAAGTACCAACATCAAATAATTATGACCATTAGTTAAATTGCCAATGCTTTTGCAGTGCGGAAATGTAAAAGTTTTGTTGACATTTCCGAAAGCAGAAAAACAAATAAATTTACGAGCTTCTAAAATATCTAAAAGTAATAAATATGAATGCACTTTATATGTATTATGAAACATTTATATGCTTACAAATGATTTGCAAATATTTTTAAACTGCAAACATACTTTCAGGTTTATGTATGAGTATATACTAGATATTATTTATGCAATAATTAATAGAAAAATAAATATAGATGGATGTTTTTCTGTACGTGTACTGTGACCAATGTAATTAAATTGCAAAATATTAATGTACACAAAATAGAATTTAACACAAATAAAACATGAAAGTAAAGTCGGCCCAGCCCGATATAATTACACAACTTCTCTATTTTATCAGAACTTTTTTTTAAAGTTGACCAACCAAGTTATAAAATAAAGATTTTAATAAGAGTGATAGCTGAAGGAATTAGATGTTTAATTGGAATAAAAGCTCAATTCTTTTATATTTTTATTTTTAAATTGCCTAAGCTTACCAGCAAAGCTCTACGCTTGTCTGCAGGCAACCAGAGTCTCTGGTGGGAATCGAACCCGCAACCCCGGCGCTGAAAGTCAAGCACACTACCAGCTTGCCTAATAAAATAGACCGATTCTCACCATTTTCAACAAAGGAAATTTAACGCCAAGAGGATAAGCCCTATAACATAACGAGAAGCACAACAGCATGAAGTTTAAGGTCAGTTTTTTTTTGCTTTCGTTAGGGTGTTTTAGCAATTTAAGTTAAATGAAAAGTGACCCCAATGCCAAGGAATGCAAAACTGTCACAAATAAAATCACAATTTTCACTTTTGTTTGTTTGGTTGTTTTACCATTGAGTAGAAAATCCTTGCACCCGGCAGAAGGGGCAACCAATCCATATATTGCGCGATTTTTAAATCTCATTATTCGGAAAATTTTCATTTAGGAATTTGAAATTCGGGTTATTTAAATTCGGGATTTTTAGTTTCTGGCATAAGACCCCAAACATAATTTCTACATCTTTTCCAATTGTAATTCAGAAAGCGTCAATTGTAATTCAGAAAGCGTCAATTGTAATTGAGATTAGTCAATTGTAATTCAGAAAGCGTCAATTGTAATTCAGATTAGTCAACTGTAATTCAGAACGCGTCAATTGTAATTCAGATTAGTCAGTTGTAATTCAGAAAGGGTCAATTGTAATTCAGATTAGTCAATTGTAATTCAGAAAGCGTCAATTGTAAATCAGAAATTGTCAATTGTAATCCAGAAAGCAAAGAAAATTTATTATAAATTTTATTATAACAAAAAAATAAAAACATGTGCACCAAAGAGCTAAATATATTAATATATATTCGTATATATTTTGTTGTATTTTTATTATATTCTGAATTACAATTTACGCTTTCTGAATTACAATTGACAATTTCTGAATTGCAATTGAATTACAATTGATTTATATTTATTTATAACCCATTTCAAGATTTATGAATGCAAAGTGGAACAAGTGCAACTTTTCTTATTTGGATATATCTATTGTACGTTTTGCTATGATAACAGTACTTTAAGAGATACATTATGCATTGACTTTTTCTCTCTAAAACCTTTCGGAAGGTACAAAGAGTCAAAATAGAATGCACAAGAAACTATGCGATTGCAAATAACTGTAATTTTTTTCTTTGTATTATCTCATATTTCGATGTCATGTGCGACATTGAAAAACATAATTTTCTATCAATGCGTCGAAAGTAAAAGTAGAAAGCTCATCAAATTACCAGGCCAAACAGAGATTTTTTATAATATTAAATTAAAAAAAAATGTCTGTAAAATAGCAAGATTTGTGATCTTGGTACTTATATAAAGTTGTTCACGTGCGACATCGTAAGTTTGAAAATTAATAATTTGAAAATAATTTTTTATATATGTAAATGATTTATTTATGTTAATATATACATTTCAATCATTTAAATCTAGATGAGCAAAAAAAAGCACTAAATTTAAAAGTAAAGCCATATTCTAGCCACTAACAATGATATACGATACGATGAGATTAGACTTTAAATGACGATGCTATATATGTATATAAAACAAAAAGGGCTGTAATTTAGGGAGTGGCAAAAACATTTTTTTTTAAGTTTTTCAAACTTAATAAATATACCTTTTATTTTAGGGCGTGACTGATGAAAATATTATTGCTGGTATTGGCTTCTACCTGATTTAATGAAGTATGTATGTGAAAAAGAAAAAAGGGGCTTAATTTGTAGTTGTGTATTAAAAGTGGGCATATTAAAATCTATACATACGTAGTTTAAGAAGGACTTTCTTGGCACGTAAAAAAAGATCGGACATTTGGAGGAAGGATCCGAGATGGCATAAGTGGCGCCCAGAATTTGAGGTCGGATTAAAAAGTCACTAAAGACAAAAATGAAGCCACTATCAAGCCATGAAAAACGATATGCAATATGATGAGATCGGACTTTAAATGGCAGCGGTAAATATAAAAAACCAAAAGGGCTGTATTTTGGGGCGTGGCAAAAAAAAATGTTTCCTGTTTTAGAAACTTCATTGACATATCTTTCATTCTAGAGGGTGACTAGCACAACTTTGTTTTTGTATGGAGGTCGACCCGGTCTAATCAACAAATATATCATGATGGAAAAAATGTCATGTGCGCAGATCACGTGCGACAGCGATTAAAGCTTAATAAAAAAAAAAGTATACATTATTTTTATTTAAAATGACAGCCATATTTGAGAGATATGAGTGCATAACATTCTACAATTTTTTCATTCAAATATTGCCTCAGGTTTCGCTGAAATCGGCATTCGAAAAAATGGCCACAAAAACCACTTCTGTTTTCGTCACGTGCAAATGCCTTGTTTTTTTGCAATTTTCTTGAAAACGAAACAATTTATCAAAATGAACAATAGCACCAATTATAGGGCTAATTAAAAGCTATAACTTGAATCTATTGCCAAAATAAATAAACGTTTAATTTTGACTTTTTTTTAACTTTAAATGTGTACGATGGTCACGTTCGACATGATGGAAATGCCCATATACGAATATGTATTAGTATATTTAGCTCTTTGGTGCACATGTTTTTATTTTTTTGTTATAATAAAATTTATAATAAATTTTCTTTGCTTTCTGAATTACAATTGACAATTTCTGATTTACAATTGACGCTTTCTAAAATACAATTGACTAATCTAAATTACAATTGACCCTTTCTGAACTACAACTGACTAATCTGAATTACAATAGACGCTTTCTGAATTGCAGTTGGAAAAGGTGCAGCACATATCGAAAATTTTCAATACCTGTTCGTACTCGTATCTATTAATTCCCATACTTGTGTATATCCCTGCGCATTCGATTTCATTCATGTATGTTATCATACTTAGTGTATTTCATACTCGCACATATCCACATACACCCGTAGGTATATCATTGACTTCAAACATTTTTTATTTATTAAATTTTTTTCATAAGTGTTACCAGCATTTTTTTTTTTTTGTTATTGCTAAATCACTAATATCCTTTTTTTTCAAAATCGTTTGATTAAAATTCAGCAAAATTTTATTGAAAAAGAATTGTTGACTTTACAAATATCTTGGGAATAAAAAGATCTGCGTTCTTATCTACATAGAAAAAACTACCTTTAAGAAAATCTAACAAACAGCAAAAATGGATGCAAATTAAAATACGTCGTTTTATTTAAATCGCTCTTAATAAAAACACAAAAAGTTGCCGAATACCAAAAAAATATATTAATCGAATATTCGGAATTAAGAAATGAGATATCACAGGTAAATACATTCATACATATAATGACTTTGAGATGTTTATCTGTTGGCAGTTGCATTTCTAAGACGTATTAATTGTTTGAAATTTAAAGGCTAAAGTCGATCAGTATGCCAACGAAAATGTAAGGCTTACAGAAGACTACAACATCACGCTATGTTGGAAAAACAACTCCACAATATATCCACGGTTGTCTATATAAAAATCAAGAATAATTTCAATTCCTGCAGCACAGCATCGAAACGAGTTTTCTCTTTAGCTGGAAACATGAAAAAAGAAACAGAATATTCCAAAATAGTTGATAGCTTTCTTTTTTTTAATTCTGTTTATAAAAAAAACTTTTGTAAAAAAGATTATATTTTATTATTGTTAATAGCAGCAAAATTTTATAATAATAGAAAATATTTATGTTTAATATAGCTTTTACAAAAATTAATTAATTCTTATTTAATCAGTACTATATTTGTTTTGGTGGCTTTGGAAAATACTTAAAATATCATTATCTTTTCTGCATCAAAGGTCCTGGCCACACTGTTTGCTTAAAAATAACCATACTAATTGTTGAAGTTACTTGCCGATACTCATCGATACATGCTTATACTCATACGCATTCATACGAGTATCCATACGCATACCGGCCGCTATACAAACTTATTTATGTTCATACTTATTGGTATTCATACCTGTCTGTACTCGTGCTCGGTGGCGTTTGAATAGGTTACAAGTATTAAATATATAACTTTTACATACTGTGTATGTAAATATATATAAAATGGCAAAGGCAGAAAAGTTAAGAACACTTTCCTCCTCTGTATGTCAACCGATTTGAACAAACTATACACCATTTGAAAGGTATTTCCTAGAAGTGTACAATATATATTTTATTAAAATTGTTCAATTATTTTAGAGTTATAAGCGTTCAAATTTGTAGAAAAAAAATGTTTTTTTCAAATAATAAAAAATAGTGTGGAATATTTCAACTTATAAATCTTATTAATAAATGCGCACAGGCAAAACAGTTAAGAACGCTTTCTTCCTTTGTTTGTCAGCCGAACCTCTATGGGGACAAAAAAGTACCAAAAAAATCTAATCTCATTACGTGTTTGAAAATATTATTTTTTAAAAGTTGAAATATTTTTATATACATATTCTGAAAATATTCTTTCTTACCCACTTAAAATAAAGTCTTTTCTTTATCTCAACTTATCTTTATACTTTTCTAAAATATTATTCCTTTTTGTATATTTTGTATTAAATTAATTTTAGTTTTCATTTCCAAGATAAACTTTTACACATCAATTTATGAAATCTAGTTATTTCTCATGACTTCCCACATTATTTGTAGCTGTGGTAGTAGTTCATCAAAAGGACACCCCAGAACAAAAAACCAAAAACATGAAAATAATAATAATAAAAAAAAAAATCAAATTAACTAAAAGACTATCTAAGTAAAAGACTAAGAAATATATTATGTTATACGACAATGCGCTTAAGATTTATTACAACACAATAAGGCTACAATGGTTGACAATATTTTTGCTTTGCTCGACAACAATTAAGGGATTTGTCAAAATCTAAAAAAGGCTTATTTAAGTGTGTATGTCTTAAATGGCTACAAAGATTCGCACCCACAAACACACATTTCTACAATGGGATAATACAATCTCGAAGTGGTAGCAAAAAAAAAAAAAAAAATAAAACGAGCCAAGCCAACATCTAAGATGCTGACAAATAAGCATTTTGTGTTAGTTTTATTCGGTAAACCAGGATAAAATAAGAAAAGAAAAAAAAATAGCAAAATGAAAAATAAACCGAAACAAATTTAGTTTTGGCTTGTAAAAGAAAAAATAATAAAAGACCTCAATAAAGTGGCTTAAGAAATGGTTACTGGTAGTAGAAAATTCAAGTAAAATATAGGTAACAGTTAGGTAACCAATAAGGTCTCAACGAATTTTTTGTGTACTTTATCAAGGAAAAGCTCGCGTATTTTCAACTGTATTTAAAATATACATTTTTGTTTACATTTTGTAAACATTTTAATAAAAGCATTTATAAACAACAAGAAAAAAAATTAAAATAATAAATAAATACCATACAGACACATATAAAAACATACTTTCTTACTTGTCAAGCCGACCATATGATACCCTACACCACAGTATTTAAAAACACATCATGCTTATGTGTCCATATAAATATAGATTTATTTATGTTAATAAACTTCATGAATATCGGGTTGATAGTTTGTGAGAGGCAGAAATTGCCCACTACCTCCCTTGTGGTCCTATTTTTAAAAAACTGTATGGCTAATGTGTCCATATAGATATGGATCTATCTATGGTTTAAATTTCATTAAAATCGGTTTAAGAGGCAGAAATTGCCCCTATCGCCCCTCTTGGTCCTATTTTTTAAAAAATGCATACATTTTGTGTCCATATAGATATGGTTCTATGTATGTTTGAAATTCATTTCAAATAGGTTTGATAGTTTCTGAGGAGAAGAAATTTCCCCCTATCTTCCCTCGTGGTCCTACGATTTAGCCCATTTTTAATAGGCTTGGTCTTTGTGCCAATAAGAACCTATGACCAAAATTTCATCAAATTATCTCCAAAATTGCGCCCCTGTACTTTGCGCACAAGGGTACATGGACAGGTAGCCAGCCAGCAAACATTTTAGCAAATGTGAGTGTGAATGCAAATAGCAAAAATAAGAGAAAAGTTCGCAAATGCAAACCCGAATATTGGTTTTGGCAATTGTTGAAGATTGCCATGCTGTAAGGACTCGTAGTATAACGTTTCTGTTAAAAAAGTTCTACATTTGTACTTAAATGCTATTGTATATGAACACTGTTTATTTACAAATTAAGATAATCTGATCTTTTGATATATAAGCGAAACCATAGGTCATATTACTGTCAAACAATTCAGGTTTTTATAAAATTTTTAATACTTTTTGTATGGGAGGTACCACGCCCACTTTTCCAATCCCGCCTACATTTTGTGGGATGGTGTGCATTTATAACCTAAATGTTTGTGCCTAATTTGAAAACTTTGGCTCTTGCGGTTGTCCAGATATACAGAAAAAAGTAATAAAAATACAACAACCACAAGGGATTTTTTGGAAAAATTAGAGACAGTCGTGGTTTTTTGGTCATATCTCAGCCTTTGTTGGACCGATCTGGCTGAATTTCAATAACAAGAAATGGTGGACTATATGTGACATAAATGTAGAACAACCTAGCCGCTATCATGTCTGAAAAACACATATTAAACGTAAGACGGACAGACGGACGGATATCGTTAAATCAACTTCTCTCCTCATAAGGACCCAGAATATATGTACTTTATAGGGTCTAAGATCAATATTGTAGAAATTACAAACAGAATGACAAACTTATATATGAGGGGTATAGAATCAAAGACTGCAAAGTCCACATTTATAGTTTTCGTAATAAATAGTAAAAACCTCTAGCTCAAAGTATATTCATATTTATGTATTGTATATCTGCTATTCAGTAAATAAGAATATGATGGAGATATGACGCAAGTTTCAACCAAATCGATATAGCGGTTTGCTGGCAATTATAATAATAAAATTGGACATTGCTGTGTTTGATCTAATCAAATGGAAATTGCTGTTTTTTTAGCATGGGCAAGTACTAAAAAAAATCAGTAGTTATAAAATTCTTAAACTTAACAAAGGCTTGGTTTTTTCTTGATTGATTTGGAGGAACTTCATAACAACTTAGCTCCATAATTACGACTAAAGACAAAGTTATAAAATTAACAATAAAACAAACTGCTTCATATAAAAAAAAAATTGTTATATTATTAATTTCTTTTTAGTTTTGTTTTGCGAAAAGGAAAAAAAATAAAAAAAATAGCCTGCATTTTCGAAAATAGTTGAGAGAAACAGAGCTTAACAAACTGGGATCATTGCAAAAACTACAATGTCCAATGGACATTGCCGTTTTTGCATCAATTCTTAATTTTTGAACATACTTTTTTATGGGATAAAAGTGTTTCTGGTAATGTAATATTCACTAATTGGAAGCATTCATTATATACAACTAAATGGCATTTTTAGTTACGTTTGTGAAAAAAGTGGACTTTGCAGTCTTTGATTCTATACCCCTCATATACCCTTTTCCACCTGTGGTGAAGGGTATAAAACGGAAGATTCTAATATTGAATTAGATCTCAAAATTGCAACAATGTAAAAGCTCATTAATGTTTCCGTGAAATAAAAATCAAAAAAGGAGAACATTTTAAAATATTAGTAAAAACCTATTCACAAAAGTTTCGCAAAGATGCAAGGGCAAGCACCTAAAGATAAAAGAATGGGTCAAAGAAACAGATGACTTAAAATAAATATGTGGCCTGAAACAACTCGCAGAAAAAAGGAAGCACAAAAGTGTTAGGGGCATAACTAAAAGCAATCCTCTTCCTTTCTAAAGAATTTGTAACAAAGTTCATCAGAGGCGACATTAGGATTATGTGCTGTGCATAGTTCGACCTGTTTATTAAGTAAAGTTGAATCTTCTAAGTAAAAAAGTAAGAAAAAAAAATAAGTATATTATGCATATCTCAACCAAAATACCTTTTAAACCATATATGTTTTTTTAATATAGGTGAACTATAACCCTGCCGTCAAATGAGTAGCTAACTACAAAAAAAGCCAATTTTAAGTTAGCTTGTATAGACAAACTTAAAGCCATCTACTAAGCAATGCAAAATTTACATTAACCAAAATGTATACAAACACTATGTATTTTAAGTAGAGAGAGCCAAGTCGATTGGCAAACAAACGGCTCCAAGACCCACAAAAGATTTAATTATTTAGGACCATTATTGCAATATACGGGGTAGAAATTGGTAATCGGTAATGGCCAGGTTATAGTATAATTAAAAAATTAAATAAAATAACTAAATACAATTTTAATAAAATAGTTTATTTAAAAAACCAAAGCTAACTTAAAGTAGTAAGTTTATAGCTAGCTACAAAAAGTTAACTGAAAGTAATGCAGAGTCGGACAATTGACTACTTCCTAGGACATCGCAATGTTAAAATAGTTAATAGTTAATTTCATATAAAAGTAATGCAAGTGTCAACCACCACTACTTGAGAAATAGATAGCTTTCAGTTAATTTAAAGTTAACTGAATGTCCGACAGGGAAGGTTCTTGAAAATGTGCAAAAAAAATGTGTCCCGTTTTTAAATAATTAACAGTAATTTCTGATTATCCAGCGCTAATATAGGATCTAAATTTTTGTAAATTTTGAAGTGGGCGTGTCAGCTCTCATACAAAAGCAGTAAATGTTAATCGCTGCTCATAAGCAGATGGCAGCACAAAAAACAGTAATCAATATACAAAATTCCGCTAGTCATTAATAGATGACAGCATGAAACATCAATACGCCAACATAGCCACGTCAACACTAACATGTAGATGGAAGCGTGAAAAAACACTAAATACACAACACTGTACGATAAGCTATTCATAAAACAATAACAGTTAGATTTTGCAAATTTAAAAAAAAATTGTTTTGTTATCGGTACAAAACATCTCTCAAAAAGCAAGTTAAACTGGAAACCATACAAGGACATTTGCCTAAATTCCTGCAGAAAAATATAAGTATAAATTTGAAATTTGCTACAAATTGCTTCGTTATCCATACACGAATAATGCGAAAATATTAGAATATAGCGCAAAATTGGATTTTTCAAACTTCAGGTTAAGATATCTCAGAGAAGGAACAGAATATTACAAAGGTAGAACAATTATTTTGAAGATAATTGGTATGACTTTTAGACGACTTGTTCACGCAGTTTATAATGTCTCGAATGTGGCGAGAAAAAATTTTTATATTTTAAAATTTAAGCAAAGGTATCGCGAAAACCTAATGTGATGTACAAATTCTGAGTTCATATTCGGATTCAAACTCAAGCCTTTAAAAAAATTAACGTTAGTAATACGGTTTCAGCTATTTAAAATTTTTGAAGGCCTATGTTATTTACTTAATTTGCAGGAAGAGGAAGTTTGGGCCCTCACTTACACAAATTTAAAGGATGGAAACGATTGTTGGGCTACAGGGGGGATCTCAAACTAAAGTTAATAAGCAGAACTAATATTAACATGGAAACTAAAAATTTTAGTATCTTAATGATATTTCACCTTTTGGTGTTACATCTTCCGGGGCCTAATCAGGTGAAGCCAGTTCCCAGTAAAAAATGTGCTCCAAGGTTTTTTTGTATGAATTCATACCTCAAATCGCTTCAAACCTGCTGATGGGATGCCTGATTTTTGTATGGAGTGTTCCCGGTTTGGAGGACTATTTTCTGCTGACAATAAGCACTTCTTTTAACATGCAAACAAAACGCTCCCAAAGTGCTTTTTTTAAGGGCCTACTATATTAACATATTCATTAATATTTTGCTTTTACTTGTTTAAATGCTTTTTTAGATCATTTTCATAAACCATAATATATTTTTATTTTTTTCGCTTTAAAACCTTCTTCGTTGTCAGCACTAAAATAGCAGCTTTTTCGTATGTTTTATCTTTATTATTTACTGCTTTATCAGAGCTCTCTAATTGAAGCGCTTTATTATGCGCTTTTTCTCTGTAGTGCTTCAAAAAACTCAATTTTTTATTTACTGGGTTAGTGGTGTAACGTGACGTTACAAGCCTACCCTGCATTTACATTTAATCCTTACATTTTAATCCTAACATCATAAAGTATAAGTAACCCAACACCTTGAATACCATTATTATTTTACTTACTACTATGAATACCCTTACTATTTACCTACATAACCTTTTTACCGTATAATTCTCATTTATTTTATGTTTGAATAAATAGACTAGGTTTTGCTTAGAACAAACAGAGTAGATATTGCCCTTAACCCCAGTATTTACTCTCGGTAGTTAGTAGTAACCGTAGTTAGTCGTATTTATTCGAGCACCTCGCTCTCGAATTCCGTAGGTGCCCGAGTAAAACCGAACCAGTATTTAGTCGTACACCACGCTCTCGCATTCCGTTGGTGCCGAGTAGTTAAACCAGTAGTTAGCCGTATTTACCCGAACACCTCGCTCTCGAATTCCGTAGTTGCCCGAATAATACCGAACCAGTATTTAGTCGTAGACCACGCTATTGCATTCCGTTGGTGCCCGTGTAGCTAAAACAGTAGTAGTCCACGTATTCTTACCAGTAGTGATTACGAACCAGCACTCAACCCGTAGTTAGTCGTATTTAGCCGACCGCCGGTACCGCCGAATTCCATTCGGTAGCCGACTTAACACAAAGCGTATTTAACCAAACCTGATAAATCAGAACCGTATTTAGTATGGTTCCCGAAGTATTTAACCGAACCCGATAAACCAGCACCGTATTTAGTATGGTACCCGAAGTATTCTTCCAGTATTTAACCGAATCTGATAAACCAGAACAGTATTTAGTATGGTACCCGGGGTATCCTACCAGTATTTAACCGAATTGTATTTAACCGAACCTGATAAACCAGTACCGTTTTTAGTATGGTACCCGAGGTATTCTTCCAGTATTTAACCAAACCGTAGTTAACCGAACCTGATTAACTAGAACCGTATTTAGCCGAACGCCAAGACCTCCTTAATCTCTTGGTGTGCGAAGTATTTTTAAGTAGTTTCTAGTATTTAAGACCGTAGTTAGCCGAACGCCAAGGCCTCCGAAATCTCTTGGTGTCCGAAGTATTTTTAAGTAATTGCTAGTATTTAAGACTATAGTTAGGCACACCATGGCCGGACAACCGTCAGCCACCGACTTATCCGAGGCCGTAGTTAGCCGAACACCCGAGGTTGCGAGATCCTCCTGTGTTCGAAGCGCTCGGCCCAACTAGTCGAAGTAGTTAGTCGTGTGTACAGCCAACTACGGGGCGCACCGAATGTTCTGTACTCGGCATAATTTCGATCGTAGAAGTAGATACTACCAACCTATAACCGAACCTCGTTTATTTTCATCTTCTCTGACAGATCGAATACTCAGTAAATTAACGCTGCCCCACAGATCGCCACCGTACGTGCTTAATGCCAACAACATCTAGCCATTCCTAACGTCACCAGCCGTACGTGCACGGAATTGCGCTGCCTCAGCACCCGTTCCCGTCCACAGCCGCGCCGAATCAGCCGAAGGCCGTCGTAGTTCTAACTATTTAGAGTAGATTAGGATTTCGTAAATAAAGCTTTGTTAAAATTATTGTAAGCGAACATACGCGAAAACATCCCGTGTTTCATTTGAAAGGAAGCAGACCTTCGAATTGACCCTGGACAGACTGAGTCATACCTCAGCTAAGAAAGTATACTGCGTTACAGTGGTGTTCGGCAAAATTGCAAAAAAGCACATCGAAGGAGATCTGCATAGTATCTTGCGATCGCGGCTGACCAGAATTCCTATCTTGTACCGCGGGAGTCAGTAGCCCCCAGTAGTACGCTGCCAGACTGACTATAGGTTGAGTCCTTCGTCTTTCAGGAAGATTGTTTTTGCTGGAGTTTCGCTTTTCCGTTGGAACGATACTTTCAGGGATAACGTGGGGGTTGTGGTTTATTAACCAAAATCGCATGACGGGATATCCTATAAATCTATCTAGCTATCTTTTCACCACTAATGGGAGAGTTCGACCTGTGGGAGGACCAAGGATGCAGGTACTTTTTTCCTTCTCCCCAAAAAATTTAAAAAAAATCCCTAAATTAAAAAACAAAATATTAAAAAGTAAATAGTTTTTTATATGTTTTTTTTCAGACCAATTTTATTTTGTTTTTGTGTTGTTTTTGAAGACAAATGAGTCAATTTATAAGAATTTAGAGCATTAGAATAAAAATTAATACGTCCGTCATTTTTTAATACTTCGATGCATCAGAAGTACTTACCAATGCCCCAGCATTCTTTTTACCAAACTTTATTATGCATATTGTCTTTCATATTTAGTTATTTTTGGGTAAGACATATAACGCATTTAGACTATGCAATTAACGCCGAGTTTTTTTCTTTTTTCTTTTAAAGTAGTTACTACGAAACTCTTTTCACATTTACATTTACATTTTTTCAAGCATTCTTTCAACTTTTCCAACCCCGTTTTCTTCCCTACACCTCTTGCTAACACACAAAAAGTTGCATGCGGAAGTTGCTACGTTAATTGCATAATGTAAATATGGTCATAGTTGCTTGAAAATTGTCTTTAAAAAATCAAAAATTGTATGTGTTTGTTTCTTCTTTTTTAAAACACTCGCTCAAGAATAATAAAATAAGTTTATAAAGTACCTTTTACACACTTAACAAAAATGGTAATCTTAATTAGGACACCGTATAAGTTGTTTATAACAATAAGATAAAAGTTTTGCTGCTTTTTTCATATTTTATATACGAGACAAAGAAGAGAAAATATATTAAAAATGTGCAAAAAATCCCCGAATTTTATTTTTAAATGACTTTCTTTGTCATGTTTGCTCGCATGAAATCCCCAACTTTGGGGATAAATCGCCAAGTCTGGCAGCCCTGAGAAGAACCATCCCTAAGTGATGTTGCTATTCAACAGAAGCTGCTAACATTTTCTAAATGCTGTGGAGGCTAGAAAGCTCCAGTTCCTAGCCAAGGGTCGAATGTACTGATTGCTCTCATACTCATAAACGATTGGTAAGTGCATTGTTTGTCACCTAGTAATTAAGATCCACCATGGGATAGGCCCTTAGGTAGGTATCCATGTGTATCTTTTCCACAGCACTTTTGCTTTTATAAAGGAAATAAATAGTTATAGTTAAAATCGTTAAAAATTTTCTTAAGTCCTTAAATTTGTGCAACAACCTGCCGAAACAATTTCAGGCTGTAACAAACAAGTTGTCGGAACTAAATACCTTCAATTCCCAGAACTGCATAACAGAGACCATTAAGAAGCAAAGAAGAAAAGAAACTTACGCAATTACCATGCTTCGTTAGATGTCTGAGAAGTAAAAATGTTTTGGTCGTTATTTTTTTCTTAAAAGCCTGAACCCTCCTCTCCAAAATCCGATGATGTTATAGCAGCGTTGTAAAACGATTTTTAATCTTGGGGTTCCTTGAAAAAAAGGTGTACGAATGAATAAATAAATGACTAAATGAATGAGTGAATGGATAGATGTTGTTTGTATACAATTTATAAGTAACGTTAAGGAAGAAATGGTGAATTTGTGTAACAGACGAAAAAAAAGTAAATCAAATAAAAAGACTCGTGTAAATTTGGAGCAAAATATAAATGATGCTAAAAAGGAAGAAGTTCGGGAAGGTATTTTACTGTAGTAATTGGTTTTTTTTTTGATAATGGTATTTTCGAAGTGAGATTTTAGTTCAAGGTTGATTAAATGCAAAATGTATACGAACATTTTATTAACAAGTGAAAAGATTTTTTAACTTTTTCATCATCTTAATCGTCTTCCAATGCTTGGATGTTCTTTTTCCTTAAGTCGTTTTCCTTTTCATTTCCAAACGCTAAGCTAATCCCTAAAATGTGAGTGCGTTTATGTGCGTGAGTTTAAAGATGTGTGTGATAGTATTTAAGTTGAATTGAATTGTTGACATCAAAGTGTTCAAGTATTTGTGTACGAATGACTGAATTGTTGATATTCTTATTGAAAAAATGTTCATGACATTGGAATTGATTTATAACAGCATTAATGGCATTTACGAGAGTTTAATGTCGATTAATTGAAGAGATTTTCAAAAATATGCTTAAGGATATCTTAAGGTTTAAAGATATTGCAATTATTAGCTTTTTTTTTATCATTGATTTTAAAAAATATTATTAAAAAAAAAAAAAAAAATATTGGTAAGAAGGAAATTATCTTTAAACAGAAGCTTTTGTTAAATTGTTCAAAATTAAATCTGTTCTTAATATAAAAAAAAATTTTAAATCTATACATCGATGGCTTAATATCAAAATTGCCTAACTCAATTTTATTAAAAAATAGCTTTATTTGCTTATTCTGGTAGCTAATGTCACATGTATCTTTGCTTAAATTTTAAGCAAAGATACATTTAGTTACTAAATTAATGAGCGTAAAAAACAAAGGGGTGGGGCTTCTAAACAATGGTTTGCCTGAATGAGCATCACTGATCTGAAGTCACAATCAGCGTTGCCGTTTTGGTTACTTTTAACCAAAATTGGTTACTTTTTTCCTCAATGTGAACTTGTGTACTTTTTTTCCATTTTGGTTGCTTTTTTCAACACAAAAATAACGAATTTTTTATTTTGAAACAAGAAGAACTCGCATTTTTGACCCTTACAAAATTGTGTGATGTATTAGTGCATCTTAAACCAATACTTTTTTTCGGCGGCATGAAATAGCCCCCCACGAAATAAGTCCCCAACAAAATTATGAAATAATTCCCCAATTTTTGGGGTCTTATTTCATATGAAATAAACCCCCAATTTAATAATGAAATGAAACCCCAACGAAATGAAATAACTCCCCAAATCAAAATGAAATAAATTCCCAAAAATTGGGAAGTTATTTCATTGGAAATAAGTCCCCATTTCCTGAAATGAAATAAATCCCCAAAAAGTATTCAAAACATCCAATCAATTCAAAATAGGGGGGGGGGGGTGCTTTTTAACCATTGGAGGTAAGGCCATGAAGGCTTTATGGCTCAATTGAATGGGAGATAAAGCCGTAATGGTCTTATTGCACAATCATTGAGAGGTAAGGTCATATGTAAAATTTTGCGAAGTGAGAGATATAGCCATATTTTTTTCCCCCAAATGAGAGGCAAAGCCATATTTTTCCAGAATATTGTTACGCATGGTGTAAACATTCTGTAAAAGGGAAAATCCTTAGTTATCATTGAAAACCATTTTTTTATTCTTGTGACGCACGCAGAAAAACTTTATTCAGCGAAGCCACCTGCCGCGTCCTACTGGAGGAAAAAACCCCTAAGCGCGGCCGCAGGATAACTTTAGTATGCGAAGCCAGATTTCAATACTTAACTTTAGTAAAAGGAAAAATCATTAGCTCTTAATTATAAAAATAAGAAAACTATTAATCAATGTAAAATGGAAAAGTTTTTCAAAACTGAAATGAGAGATAAAGCCATTTCCTAATATTACTAATGTGTCCTAAGGCCATGATGGCTTTGCCTCCCATTGGAATGAAAAAAAAAAAAATAAAAGGCTTTATCTCTCTTTTGAATGGGAAATCTGGATTCATTGCATCCACCAAAAAAACAAAAAAATTAAATGGGCAATAATACCATTATGGCTTTTTTTTATTCCTTACCGCAAAATTATTTCTCAAACTAACTACCTAGTAAGTGCTGGTTCACACAGGTCAAGTTTACTTGAACAGTTTTATTTCAATTTTCTTTTGAACTTGCGTTCACGTTCATGCACAAAATTAAATTTTTGTTTTCTTTTCCTTCAACTTCGTAGCTTTTTATTATATTACGGATGAAAAAAGAAAAGAAATATACAAAACTGACTGGTACGGTCAAGTATGTACCCGTTTCCATTCTCTTTACCCCTCTCTCCAAAAAGCTCAAGACTTGAAGAGTCAAACTTGACCTGTTTGAACCAGCACTAAGTATTATTTTTAATGAATGAGTAGTCTTGACTATTCATTAAAACAAGTTTTGTTCACGTATTATAACGGGACATAATCTGCATTTTTGACGAGTTTGGAATAAATTTGAAAATGAAAAAAGTCCCCAAAATATTTTTAGGGACTTATTTCATTTCCGATTTTTGGGGACTTATTTCATATGAAATAACTCCCCAATATGAAAATGAAATAAGTCCCCAAAAAAATGAAGTAAATCCCCAAAAAAACGTTGTTGTTGCCTCTCATATATTTTTTTTTGGGGAGTTATTTCATTTCCGTTTTGGGGACTTATTTCGTGGGGGGCTATTTCATGCCGCCCTTTTTTTCATCATCAACAGACTATCAAGTTAACCATAAAAGGTACTTTAAAGTGTAGATGACCATTATCTGCTACTCTTCATGCTTCAAAGGGCTAACTAAAACACTTTTCTAGATAAACGATAAGGTCAAAGGCCTTCCGATCGCATCCCGTTTATTATGATTATATTCCACCATGGTTGAAAACTATTGCTCATAAAGGTTTTAAAATTTACGAAAATAAGTGAAAACTTAGTATAAGAGGTGCCACTTCCACCAAAAATTTCAAAAAATTATATAGCCTTTTGTTTCATCCATCGGTTAAATTTTGGTGACTTTTTTCGCTTTTGGTTAATTTATTTTTACATTTTGGTTACAATTTTTTTTGGTCGTGGCAACGCTAGTCACAATAATACTACTACAATGAATGGACCTTTAAGGTCCCATTAGCCGACCGTAAATGTAGAAATGTAAATGTAATGTAAACAGCTGATCGTTTCTGTTATATGGAAAGCAATGCAAATGCTTAACTGACTGTAATGTCACTTAACCGTAACGTGCCAACCTGTAGAAAATAGAATTTCATTACGAGGTTACGTGACAGTTGTAGATAGTGATGGGCTGCTTATATTTTAAATGCAATGCGGGTAAAATCACTCTTTTTGTTTGGTACTTTTTCTGTTATAATATCTGTGGAATTTTGACAAAATAAGTTACAATCCATACATATTTTTATTTATACAAATATATGTTTAGATGTATAAAGTTAACAAATGTATACATATCCACAAACAAACAAAGTCTGGTTTTTAGTGGTATCAAAACCTTGTTTAGGCGTATGCACATTTTGAAATTAATGTAAGAACATGTGTACGAATATGATATAATACATATTTGTTTTTTGTAAATCTGTAATATTAATATCAAATATTAAATTATTTGTTTATTTATACATGCAAGAAATACAGTTTTAATACCATTTAAATCACTTGGTACTTTTTCTGCAAGGCGGTCACCATTTCAACATTTTTAATTCTCATGTATGTATACTAATGCTTTTTTGTTTTTGGTTGTGAAAAACAGCTGACACGTTCTTACATGTTCTATAAGTGCACAAACGAGCTTACAGTACGTTACGGTACTTTACATTGCATTTAATTACAATTACGGTCGGCTAAAGCGGCCTTAAGATTGAGTGTAACCGTGACGATTTTAATATACTTCTTTATCCCTCATAGAATAAGTTCGTGATTAACTTTCACTAATCTCTCTCCAACTAATACTACCGAATCGGCAAGAGTCTTTTTCCAGTCTCCACTCTTTTTTTTCCAGTTTAATATTGTCGATCGTTTTTTTTTAAATTTAAATTTTCAGGGGCCTGCAGAAACTAGTGGAAGACGGTCGATGATTTTGCCAAATTGTTTTTTTTTTCGCAAACTAGTTTCAATGGTACAATCGACTTTATAAATACAGAAGAGTCTGAGGCGAGGTGAACAATAAATATAAATAGAGATGGAAGAGTGACCACATTTACCACACAAACAGTGTAGAATATAATTTTCTTATGTAACTCGTATTTTTAAACGAAGCTTTGTAAGTAATTTGTGCGCAAGTCTATATATCTGATTTTAAATGAGTAAAATATATAAAGGCTTAATTATTTATGCAATAAGCTTGACATCACTGCTGTAGAACAACATTTGTTGGATATTTTTTGTTGATGTTATTGTTTAAACTTTGAGCTCTATCGCCGGATGTCAGAAATCGCCAAACGTCAATTTGGTTCAGTTTTTGTATTTTTTTTTTAATTAAATTTTGCATATAAAAACGCTTGTATTATATGTGAGTCAAAAATCGCCAAAAACTGAGAAAAAATACAAAAAATTCGCCGAAGGTAAATATTGTTTTGTTTCTGTAATTTTTTGTTATATAACATAAAATGGAGATCGTATAAGTATTCAGTTAAGCAGGCTTCAATTAAGTTCACAAGTCAATAAGATCGTACACTTCAGCCTCACTGATTTCTTTATTGGATTTTTGACCTGCATACATACTATTAGAATTAAATAGTGACTGAATATAAAATTCACTTAAACTGATAACAAAACAAAAATCATGTGGAAAAAAGTTGCAAGTTTTTTTATACTTTCCACCACAATTAGTTGTGAAGAGGGTATATTAAGTTTGTCATTCCGTGTGAAACTTTTTTGTTATTCATCTCAGGCCCTATAAAGTATATATATTCTGGGTACTTGAGTAATTCTAAGTCGATTTAGCCATGCCCGTCTGTCTGTCCGACTGTTGAAAACACGCTCACTTTCGAACAACTCAAAAGAAATGAACAAACTTGGTGCCAAATTGCTTGTAGTTATCCTAAGCAGTTTGGGATTGAAATCCAGAAAAATCGGTTCAGTAGGACCAAAGCTATGAATCAAAATGTGGAACCACCACCTAAAAAAATTGATAATTTTGTTACAAAAAATAACATAAATGCTGGAAAAAGGCACGGAATGAGATAAGATTTTGCAAAAATTTGTTTAATTTGACTGGAAATCACGCTGTTAAATTTCGTGATGATCCGTCCATAATTTATCCTAAGTCCCATATAAACAATACTCCCGGAAAACAGTTTAGTACGCCTAAAACCGTAAAAAATAACGCCAGCGTAACAAAATTTGGTACGTAACGGTTTTTCAAGACTACAAATAACAATGTGAAATTTCGTGACGATCGGTCCATAATTTACCTTAGGCCCCATATAAACCCTACTACCGGAAAACAGTTTAGTACGCCTTAAACCGTAAAAAATGGTGCAATCATAACAAATTTTGGCTCGTCACAGTTTTATAGGACTATAAATGATACTGTGAAATTTCGTGAAGATCGGTACATAATTTACCCTAGGCCCCATATAAACCCTACTACCGGAAAACAGTTAAGTCGCCTAAAACCATAATTAATAACAAATCGTCACAGTTTAAGATAATAATAACATCATACAGATATTGCTCCTTAAACATTCGAACTGTCGGTGGAGGGTATCAAAGATTCGGCACAGCCGAATATAGCACTCTACCTTTTTTTTTATTAGTAATGATAACAAAAAATAACCAGCTGTTAAACAAAATCGCCGAAATAATATAAATGGTAAAAATAGTCAATCGCCAGTTATATCAGAAATCACCACAAAAGTCGCCAGTCGCCATATGGGAAATCCCATCGCTAAACAAGTTTCAAAATCGCCACGTTTGGCGAGAAATCGCCATATCTGACAGCCCTGGTTACAAGTAGAACTGTTGCTTATAATTCTTATATGTTTAAAAGTTTTATTAGGTTTAATATCTTTAGTTTTTCTAAAATCTTTATGGATGAAGTTTCTTGACGATCTGGCCTAAGCAACCAGTGAAATGTGCATAGGAATAGCTTATCCCATCAACAATAAATTTCAGTGTTTTTATCAAGAATAAAAATTGGGAATTAAGCACGAATAACAAAATTTTTTAAATTAAAATTGCGTCATAAATTTTTTTATCTAAACTTTACGGAATAATTAAATTTGTTTCTTTCTTTGTTAACAAAAAAAATCGAGTTAGGCCTTTTTTATATTAAGCCATCGATATAAAAATGAAAAATGTTTGTTCGTTGGCTTATAGACTTCAAAACAACCGATTTTTCTGAAATTTTTACAGTAATATCAAGTAAGCCCCGAAAATAAAATAGGCTACTTATTTGTTCGATACGGGTAGAGTAAGTGGTACCCTCTTTAGGATGCCAATATTAAGTATCGCATATGGCCAGTTCCAGCGAAAAGTCTACTTTTTGTCACGTAACGCCAGAAGTAATTTTAATTGTTTCTCAAACTATTTTTTTTTTTTTGGGTGTAAATCACATTTTGTAACAAAAGGGATAACATTTGAAAAAGATGGTTCTAAAATACAAGATTTTTTGCATTCTGGCGTTACATTAAAAAAAAAGAAGACTTTTCGCTGGAAATGCCCATATGTACCTTTAAACGAGAAAACATTTTTAAATTTAGTAGCTTGAAAAATAAATCTATATAAGCCCAAATCTTACTAAAAAAGACAACGGCCTTCAAGCTTTGTAGGAACCACTCTTATGGTAAACTACACCTTTTGAAATAAAAATAAAGGCGGTAGGTGCAGGAAAAGCAATAAATGTTTACAGAAGCATCCTGCGAGCCAAACAAGTAAAATAGACTACATACTTATTTTGTCGATAGGGGCAGGGTAATCCCATAGGACGCAAATGTTAAATTAAATGTATGACAAAGTCAAGTGACTGATTCATCATCGTACAGTCCAAACGGCGGATGTTAGAGACATAAAATTTGGACAGTGAATAAGTCATCCAACGAATAGATCCAAGGAAAAGAGATTTTTGGAAATTTAAATATTTAGAGGATAAAATGGGTTAAATTACTTAACAAAGGCTATAAATATTTCTAAAGTTCCAAGTGGGCGTGGTACCTCCTAAACAAAGCCAATATAAATAACTCCATATATGGGGAACGGCTATAGAAAAGTTTTAAAATTTACAACAAATTGCTTGGTATTCTTTGCATAATATCTATCAAAAAGTTATCTGGATTAGAGAAATGGTTATGACACCTTCAATATAAGTACAATATAGGTTTCTGTAGATCAGTATAACGGTGACAGTAAAAGTATTTCAATGTGGGAAGTGAAGCGCACCGGGTTAAGCTAGTATCTTATAAAATTAAAGTAATAGTTTTAGGAGTAATAGATTTTTATCTCAGTAACCTAAATCTGTGTGTGATCTATGTTTAAGTCCAATGATGTAACTTGCTTTTCTATTAAACAACTTTTAAAGATTGTTAATACCGATTTGTGATGTTTCCGAAAGGACGCGGACTAAACGTCATTTCGGAAGCATTTAATAATAATGGAAGCTATTGTGCCATAGCAGGATTTTACTTACCTGCGCTTGGTAAATGAAATACATTCGCTACACCCAGAGAAAAAATGTGGTTGGGTATTGTTACGGCAACAACACTATGTTTAATGTAACAATATTTTGTTGTCGTACACAAATAATTGTTATTTTTATTTAATATCAACAATATTATAGTTACTGTAAACATATCAATGTTTATCGCAATTATAAATTTGAGTATTGTTGACCGAAAAATAATTATTTTTCTAACAACCAAATTATGATCACTTTCAAAACATGTTATATTACTCACAATCATATAATGATATTTAATAGCCATAACATGATAACTTTCTATATATTAATCATATTATGTTAAAGATGCAATCAAACTATTTTTACTCTAATAATATCATGTTAGCGCCATTTGTAAAATAATTTTGAATCAGTTGTGTCGTTTGTTTTATATGTGAGCGGTTAAACTATTTTAAGAAAAATTCCAATAAAAAAATAAGTTTAAAGAAATTAAAAAATTAAAATATTAGCGGAGTTCATTCAGTATTAGTGATGTTATAGTGCAAATGCAAAATATCGTAGTTTTTTTTGTAAAATCAAACAACAAAACACACAGAGGTTACGATATTTCTGTGGTTTTCATGCGCAACCGCGTATGTCCTAAAACAAATGTTTCAGAAAAGCCGAAAAACCATTCGAGATCAAATGGGCTGGGTATTGCACTTTTTAAACTTTGTCATTACGTTAAAAAATCGAAATTGATCCATCTTTTTTCAAACACAGAAAAAATTTTGCCCCAGTAAACGCATTAATCAAAAATAAAATCAGTTTTAAATAAAAATTTAATCAAGTGAATTAAACGTTTAATCAAGTGAATTAAAAGTTTAATTGATATTATTAATTTGTATACTGGTGCAAATTAATGTTGTCAATTAAACGTTTAATACACTTGATTAAACGTTTAATTCTCTTAATTAAACGTTTAATTCGCTTGATTAAATTTTTAATTAAAACTGATTTTATTTTTGATTAATGCGTTTACTGGGGCAAAATTTTTTTCTGTGAAAATGTTATGCACCATACAAATTAGGCAATATGGCATCAACATCTCAAAATCGGCAAAATGGACATACGCGGTTGCCCATGAAAACCACAGATTTTGCATTTGCTCTTTTGCAAGCCTTAAATTGAACTCCGTTATTTGATTTACATTAAGAAAAATTGTAAAAGGCCACAAAATAAAAAATTTATGCAAAAAAATTTTAATTTATTTTGTATTTTTATGACAGCTATGAAAGGAGTTTTATCATAATATGATTGCTTCTAAATTTATTATGACTAACATGATGATAATAAGATTACTTCTGACTTTATTATGATTAACATGACAATAATATGATTAATTCTTAACTTATTATGATTAGCATGACAATAATTTGATTACATCTTAACTTAGTATGATTAACAAAAAAATAATATGATTATGGGAACAATATTATGTTGTAATATTACGAGTATATTTCGTCTTACTATTATTCAATAATTATCTTAATATGGTGACTACAATCATGAATCTTATCATAATATGTTGCTCTTAGAATATGTTTACCACAACCATATTTTTTCTTTGCGTGTAGCAACTGGATATCATCGGCTTAATTACACAGCAAACATAATTTTATATGAAAGTACAAGTCGTTCATATAAATTGTTACGATTTTCTAGGCACGGTAAAGAAATTTTTCTTTCATTTAAATTTTTCGAACAAATTGTTAATTTTAGTGTCGTACCTAGGGTGAATGTTTGCTGGGGTTTCCTTTCTAAATTTCTCTTTAAACAAAAATTTTAAATTTCAAGATTACACATTTAATTTAACTTACACGTAAACATTCGAATGTATGTATGTACATATACATATATGATACACTCTTTATTTTGATTGAGCTCTTTTTAAGAGTACAGTACTTTTCGTTTATAGTCACAACGCTTATAGTCACATTGGCGATATAGTCCATTTTATCTGTTTATTTTGCGGCTATAAGTTAATTTAATATAAAATATTAACGTTATAGTCCATTTAGCGATATAAGCACATTTGCCATATATGCCATCCATCAACAGTCATCAAAGGGATAAGTAAAGCAAATTAATGGCGTTATAGTCACATAAGCAAAATTGACTAAGTTCTTTTTAGTTTTTGAAAAAAAAATCTATCCAAAGAAAGAATGAATTAAATCATTTAATTTTTGTCATCAATTCTCTTCTCGTAAAACATTAGTTTTTGCCGTTGGTATCAGTTAGGAAATATATTGTTATTATTTTAACTATTTTTATACAGTATGTGACTCTGTTGTAAAGCCATAAGCCTGATGTCGGTGTAATTTATATGCATTTTTAATTTCCTTTATTCACATAGCTTGATTATATTCGAATTCGGTTTTATGCGTCAAAGTGGCATATATGTGAATTAGCCTTATAGTCACATTAGCGATATAGTCCACGTTATAGTTGCAACTAAAGGATGTGACTATAAGCGAAAAGTACTGTACAACATATTAACTATTAACACTCCACGTATGTTGTTGTTGTCTTATATTTATTTTCTTCTTTTGAATAACAAACCGCGTTACCGCTGATACAAAAGCGACAATATGTAAACTTTCCTTTTTTTTTAAATAGCACTTACATTTTGTTTTTTTTTTTTGCGACCGGTCTAAATAGTAAAAAAAAGTTCCAGTTGTAAGAAGTTTTTTTTTAATTTTATTTTTTTGTGAGATCCTAGCAACCCTAATGAATTTTTTTTTATTTTACCCTTTTTGGTATCATTTTAACTACTTACTTCGTGCCACCTTTTGGCCCTTTAAATAAAAAAAAAAAGATAAAATACAAAATTATTTTTTTTTTCAACGGCAACGCTGCTAATGAGAGGCAATTTTGTTCTGCAATTTTGTAACGTTATTTTTTTTATATGTCAAAGGTAGCAGATCGTTGTTTTTTTTGTCAAGTTTTTTGTTTGTTTCAAGGTTACTACATGTGTATGTAGGTACATATGTACATACTTTTGTTTAATTACCAGTTGGTCGTATTAAACATAAGCAAATTTTTTTTTATGCTAGGAATTGCAACGGGATTTCTTTAAAAGATGTTTGTCTTTGACTTGTCTTTTATAATTTTTTCTAAAATAAGGTCATTTAGTGAGTGAACGTTTACCAGTAAAAATCAACTGCGGAGAAATTAAAGTGAGCAGAACAAATAAATAAAGAAAATTATTATTTTAGAAGTGAAAATTTCAGTGGATATTTTTCATCCTATAAATTATTTCCTGTGATTCCAAAAGGGGAACAGAACCACCTACAAATATATTTTCCAATAAAGGTAAGGTTCTGGCGACTGGGAGAAAAGGAAAATATTTATTAAATATTTTATTTTGTTTGGTTTAGGAAGGGAAACTGTTGGCTGCCAGCACGTGGTGGTACCACACAACCTAGATTTTTTCCAAGTGTTGCCTAGACAAATTATTCTCGGACAGGTGTCATCTTACGTTTTATATTCTATATATTTCGAATGGTTCCAGAAGATTCTGAGAACAGAATTTACCTTAATAAAAAAAAAAGCCCACCCCATGTGGGTACCAAATCACCACAAACCACGTGTGTGCTTTCGTTTATGCAAGTCAATTACATAGTAAATTGGCAAAAGTTTTAAAAGAAGAAACACTCCATTTATTTTAATGGAATTAATATATTCCTTTAAAATTTTTTTTTTAAAAAAAAAACAAACATTCTTACTAAATTCTAATTGTAAAACCATAAAAACAATTAGACTAAACGTAAATTTTGATTAAGAAGCGATAATCAATATTTAGCCATTTTAGTTAAAGTGTGTCCATAAAGGAAAAAAAGGTCAAATAAAATATCTATCCTTATCTACAACTAATTAAAAAATTTGAATATCTAAATTTATCTAACACGGATTTAACAATTTTGTCCTTGAAATAAAATTAAATACCTACATTTTACTAAAACAAATTTAACAACATTTTATCCTGAATTTAAATTAAATATCCAAATTTACATAAAACTACTTCGACAACTTTTGATTACTTAATAGATTTCCTAAATTTAATTCGTATAGGAACATAAAATTTTCGTTCTACATTTTTAAAAAAACAAAATAGACAAAAAAAAAAATTAATTCTGTTGTATTGCATACAAAAAGAAATTAAACGGAAATCATAAATACTTGTCATACATAACATTCATAAATCCACTTTCGTAAACCATTCATTTCATAAGCAAGGATTCATACCAATCAATCATTTAAATTAGCCCTTCAAATTTACTGTTAATTAAGAAAATCTATTTTCTTTTAAAATTTGTTTGACGATAGTTTTGCTTAATAAATTTATAAACGTGTAAATTAACATAAGCTCAGTACTAAAATCTAGAAAAATTTATTTATTGAAAGTTAAAATTTAATTAAATTTGGATAACATTCAAATGATATGGAAATTAAAACTGATTTTGATAACAGTTATTAAAACAGATTTGAATTTTTTTATATAAAACAACTAAATTTCAAAGAAAAAAAAAAAAAGAAAATCTTGTTAAACTAAACAATAACGTGTTAATTTAAACACAATGAAAATAAAGCCCTAACTTTTACAAAAGAAATATATGTTCAAAATTAGTTAACCCGAGCCTTTATAAATCTAAAGCTAAAGTGAATTGAAATGAAAGCAAGTAAACATAAATATTAAAATTTTATCAGTAAAAAAAAAAAAAAAGGTAAAATTTAAATTGAATGATCAATTTTAATGCAAATTTATTTTAAAACTACTTTTTTTGTTCTGCTAAATTGAAGATAAGATTTAAGTGAGCAAAATATTAAAGTAATTAATCGAAAACAAACAAATTAACCTTAAGGATTCTAAATTAAAAGAAAATATATCAAAAGTTAAATTTATGAATTATACAAATTTAAATTTTTAGTACAAGTCAAAATTTAACTTGATGAAATATTAAAATGACAAGTTAAATACTAGATTTTGAATTAAACTATTGCGGAACTTTAAAAAAAAAATAGTTCATAATTGGAATTAATAAAACATTAGCTTATTAGTTTATGAAATATTTAAAATCAAATTTGCATTAAGATTATATAAAAAAAAAAAAAAAAAAAAAGGAAGAAAAGATATTTAAGGAAATTTAATTGAAATGGAAAATTCAAAAGTTTAAATCATTAAACAAATAAATATGTTGTTACGTTGAAGTTCTTAATCATTTCTTTTTTTTGTTTTCCTTAAAATATATTAACAATTTTTAATTAGAACCACTGAAATTTCTTCATGCAATGATTGCTGGGCCCATCAATTAATGCTGCAGACAACTTTACCTTGAATATTTAACAACAAGTCATATCTTCAAATGCTTTGTATGTAAGTAAAATAAAAAAAAAAAAAAAAATCTTTACTATTTTATTTTTGTTTTTAAAGTAACAATGTATCAAAAGTAAATTTTCTGATCATTCACTTTTAAACAAAATTTATTAATATCATGTTTGTAATAAATATTTTATATTTGTATAAGCCTTTGCATAAACGATAGCTTTAACTTTTGACTTCTTATATTAAAATAATTTATTTTTTTCGATACAATAAATAATGTTGTTGAATTTATAAAAAAAAAAAAAACAAAATGCAATTCTAAATAATTTAAAAAGGGGAATGTTAGCCAATACAAAGTATGAATTCTAAGAAGTACTGATTGTGTCTATCATAGGGACAGGTTTGGGAATCAGAGTATTATTCCTGTCGAGGCGTCTGACTCTTAAGGCCTAACCAGAATGTGAATAACGTGGCTTAAGCAACCGAGCGAATAAATGTAAATCATATGTGTAAAACCATGTTGAGCTTAAGGGAACTTTTTGTTAAATTTAATGAAACTGTAATTTGCTTAAGCAAAGTGCGAAACTAATCGCACATTCCGTACGGAATCAAAAGTTTTTTATTTTGTTTTTGTTTTTTTTAATGTATTTGAGAGGCTTTTTTGTTTATTTTTGACAGTAGCTTAAGTTTGTTTATGCACATTCTGGTTGGGCCTTTAGTCAGTGGGAGGGAGACAATGTACTCTACATGGCGCGACAACATGCCATGGTTTGTTTTGTTAGGTTCAATTCAAGGTTATTTAATAAAAATTTTTTTTCACACTATAAGTAATACGCTTGGCATGGATAGTGTGTTATATGTTTACGCGAAATAGGATTGATGGGTTAAGAACCACGTATTTCATTTCTGTAGCTAGCTGGGAAACCGTCTTCCATGCCGTTACTCGATAATTTTATTTTGGTTTAGCAAATTGATTTTTAGAAATTTACAGCAATTTTTATTATTCAACTTGTATCCGGCGCGTAACATATATGGCGCCCAACGTGGGGCCTTTGAAAGGCAAACGAAACAGTATAGCATACGTAACGTAACGACGTGGTCGTTGCAGGCAGTTTGAAATTAGATTATTAGGTAGATTAGCTAGAGTGGGGTTAAGTTGATTAAGAAAGTGTACTTTGCATAAAGTACTTGTGTATATACAACATTTTCTTCTTAGGTCTTAGAATTTCTAATGGAATATATAGCCTCGGAATCTAATTGCGATTTGGGAAACGTGTATATTTTAAAGATTTAACCTTACAAAGACCTTTGTCTTTACTCTCAAGAGACCTAATACTGAACGAATTATATATATATACATATATCGGTTTTAGATGCAGTGAGGCAGGCATTGGCATCATGTTAAGAATATTATGGGAGTCCGTACATAGTTTCTTTTTTTAATGAGATTTTGTTTTGATGCAGCATGATATGATTTGACAAATACTAGCAAATAATTTTTTTTTTTCAAACAATATTTGGCTATGCATTAGCTTTAACATAGACATGATTCTTACTTTGTAACATTTAACTTTGTTGCGGCGTATCATTCCCCATACACATTTACACATCCGTACATAAGAAAAAAAAAAGTTCATAATTTATAATTGATACATTTTGGCTCTTATTATTATTACTAAATTATATTACTATAGTTTAACTTTGTTATTGTTTTTTTGTTTAATTTTTTTTTTAACTCGAGTGTTGGGAAATTTGGTAGGGTTTTTTTTGTTGGTTTTTTTTGTTGTTGCAATTTCATTGCCAATACACTGCTAGTGATTAGCACCGTTATGAACACCAGAAACTCTTCTAGAGGTGCTCACAATAATTCAATTAGTAGAGGCCGAGGCTCAACAGCTTCGCGGAATAACAAGTCTATCGAACTTCAGGGTAATACTAGTGACACAAAACCCAAAGTAATTCACTCTCCCAAGGTAAAAGTAACACCACCACAGGTTGAAGGAGCTCAGAGCTTAACAAGTTTACCATCCTTAGGTTTTTTTCAAGATATTATAGTAATGGATGATAAAAACGTAGAATCACAACCTCCGTTGTTTTCTAATTCTGATGAAGTACCCCCTGGATCTTCTTTGAATCCAAATGTTAACCCATACAGTTTTCCAACAGCTATCGCTAATAGGGCATCATCGACATCTAATACTAATAATGTTAACCTTAATACTGAAAATTCGTTTGATTCATTGATAGCATTGATGGAACAAACAATGAGGAATACTCAGGCAGAATTCCGTAAAGAGTTAACATCTATTAGGGAAAGCATTTCCCAAATAGGTAGCGCCCCAGTTTTTAATTTAAATGGACAACCGGAAAATTTACAAAATTTTAACAATTCGAATACACCAGTCACGAACTCGAACCGTTTATCCGATTGCCAAACTCGAACATATGGAAATGAACATATTAAATTGGAAAAGTGGAAAATATCCTACGATGGTTCTGGTTCGGTTTCAGATTTCCTTTTCAAGGTTGAAACTCTTTGCTCCCGTTCTAAATGCTCGGATGAACATTTGCTATCTAATTTCCACATTCTTTTGGATGGTCGTGCTGAGGAATGGTATTGGCTATTTACAAGGCAAAACCGTAATATCACCTATTCTTTTTTGCGTCATTCTTTAATTAAAGAATTTGGGCACTTGGAATCCGATCATGAGGTTTTATTGAAAATTTCGTTGCGAAAGCAACAACATAAAGAAACGTATGATGATTTCCATTCGGCAATTGTGACTATGAATCTACGACTTCAGAATCCAATACCAGACAAAACACTTGTGGATATAATGAAAAGAAATTTAAATCAAAATTTAAGATTTTTATTGTTTAACTCGGAACCGCGAGACTTAAACGAATTTCGAGATACTGCCCGAAAGGCAGAAAAGGTTCTGAGGGATTCGAAATTTCAGATTCCTAATATAGGGACATCTAGAAACGTTAGTGAAATCGATAATTCTTCGGGGGAAAATTTCCAACCTGAAGTGATAGATCCACAAATTGAGGCACTTCAGCTGCCAAATCGGAAAGTTAAGTTTGACTATTCCGGCATTCAATGCTGGAATTGCATGGATTTCGGTCACTCTTATATCTATTGCACCAAGGAAATTAAGAAACCGTTCTGTTTTAAATGTGGACAGAAAGGTGTACTGACACCAAAGTGCCCAAATAAACATGGGTACCCGGGAAATCGGAAAGTGGGCGAACTGGATACCGGGGACACTCGTCCACCCCATCAAACCCCGAGTTTGAAATAAATTACGTTAGCGAGTCGAACAATTTTATTCCGATTCAAAAATTTAATACCATGAATGTAAACTGCGCACTAGACAAATCAACACAAACGGACATTTTGTACTATTCTGACCTTTATGAACAAAATTTGGATCATGATAAAAAAATTAATAATTTCACTAGTAATAACTCGACTCAAACCGATGAGCCTTGCTCATGGGTAAAGCAAAAAATTGCATGTGTAAATACAGGACATAATAGAAAACCATCCTTTCGTATAATGAAATGTAGGCAACGTTTTGAGAAACGAAAATTTTTTCGTAGACTCATAGAATCGACCATAATTAACGGATCTGATGATAGGCCATTCGCCAAAGTTAAAGTTATGAATGCTACTTTAGTGGGCTTACTTGACTCGGTTGCTAATATCTCAGTGTTAGGTAAGGATTGTTTATCTTTTCTGGAGAGAAATAATTTGACGTATACCCCAATGAGCTCGTCCGTTCGCACAGCTAATGGAACTAAACAAAATATTATAGGATTCTGCAATCTTCCGATACATTTCAAAGGTGTTACAAAGATTATTCAATTCTATTTGGTCCCTTCATTAAGTCAAGATGCGTATTTTGGTACGAATTTTTGGCGAGATTTCGCATTAGCTCCGGAATTAATACCCTCTACATCCAAAAATATTTCAGAAATCTCATACCAAGCGTGTTTAGATCCAAACTTCCATGAACTTAACCCCGAACAGAAATTAATTTTAGATAAGACCATATTGGAATTTCCTTCGTATGAAAAACTGGGTTTAGGTAGTACTGACTTGCTACAACATCACATTGAAACGGGGGACGCAGTCCCAATAAAGTGCAGGCACTACCCTCTTTCGCCTCCTAGACAGGAGGAAGCCTTTAAGGAGATTGATAGGTTGTTAAGCCTGGGTGTCATTGAAGAATCCAATTCTCCGTGGTGCTCCCCTGCGGTGCTAGTCAGAAAGCCAGGAAAAGTACGTCTGTGTATTGATTCGAGGAAACTTAACGAAGTCACTAAAAAGGACTCGTATCCATTACCTCACATAAATGGATTGCTAAGTAGACTCAAGGACACATTTTACATAAGTGGGATAGATCTTAAGGATGCATTCTTACAAATTAAGTTGACGGAGTCTTCCAAGGAAAAGACTGCCTTCGTAATACCTGGTAAGCCGCTGTACCAATACAAATACATGCCCTTCGGATTGTGCAACGGTCCCCAAACCATGAGTCGTCTAATGGACAAAGTCATACCTTCACGGTTACGGGAACACGTGTTTATATATCTTGACGACTTATTAGTATGTAGTTCAGATTTTCAAACGCACATTCATCTTTTGTCTCAGGTTGCTTCATGCCTTAAGGCAGCAAAATTGACCATTAACGTGAGTAAGAGCAAGTTCTGTCAAAAGGAGATTCGCTACCTTGGCTATATAGTAGGTAATGGATGTCTGAAGGTTGATCCTGTTAAAGTTGAATGCATTCGAGAATTTCCTTTACCCAGTACGGCTAAACAAGTGCGCAGGTTCATTGGTATGGCCAACTGGTACCGCTCATTTATAAACAACTTTGCTGGCCTTGCTGGACCATTATCGGACTGCTTAAGGAAATCGAAAGGTGCGTTCGTTTTAACAGAGGAGGCAAAAGTGGCCTTTGAAGAGCTGAAATTGGCTCTTTCCTCCGCACCCGTTTTAGCACAACCCCACTTTGACAAGGAGTTTATAATACAGTGTGATGCTTCTAAAGTTGGAGTGGGTGGTGTATTATTTCAGTACGATGATGAGGGAAAAGAACACCCAATAGCGTACGTATCACAAAAGCTAAACAAAGCTCAAAAAAATTACACGGTAACCGAATTAGAATGTTTGGCCGCAATTGTAAGTGTCAATAGGTTTCGACCGTATATTGAGGGTTTGCGTTTTCGTATCATTACGGATCACTCGTCTTTAAAGTGGTTAATGGCGCAAAAAGATTTAAGTGGGCGTTTGGCACGCTGGAGCCTGAGACTTCAGCGATATGATTTTGGAATTGAACATAGAAAAGGGGCCTTGAACATTGTACCAGACTGCTTATCTAGGATGCACATAGAAGAGTTGACCCAAACAAACCTACGTCTTGAAATTGATTTGGCATCGCCGGAATTCGAGAGCGACGAATACCGACAACTTAGGAAAACCATAACCGAAAATAAAGATTCATTACCAGATGTTTGCATACAAAACAACCTAGTTCTAAAGCGCGTTGAGTTTAGACACGGTGCAGAAGATGAAGAAGATTCTCTTTGGCGCTTATGGATTCCAATGGCTTTAACACAATCGGTTATTAAATCAGCCCACAATGCGGACACTTCATGTCACGGCGGTTTAATGAAAACGTTGTTTCGAATTCGCCAAAAATATTTTTGGCCGACAATGGTAAACGATACAAGGTCCTTTATAAGCAAATGTGAGGTATGTAAGAGTGTAAAATCATCAAATCGAATTACAAGACCTCAAATGGGCAATCAAATTGTAACCAAGAGACCATTTGAGAGATTATATTGCGATTTCCTCGGTCCGTACCCATTTACTAAGGTGAGAAATTCGATAATATTTATCTGCTTAGATCACATGTCAAAATTTGTATTTCTAAAACCGTTTAAGGCAGCCACCACCTCGAATGTTATCCAGTTCCTTGAGTCTGACTTGTTTCCAACATTCGGCGTTCCAAGGTACATTCATAGCGACAATGCTAAGCAGTTTAATTCCAAGGAAATGAAAGATTTCTTTAATCTGTATGATATAATTCACATAACCACCGGCTTCTATGCGCCACACTCAAATGCATCTGAGCGAGCAAACCGTGAAATAATTACAAAAATTAGATGTTTTCTCCGAGGCCATAAAGATCATAAAGAATGGGATAAATACATTCCCCAAATTTTGTCTATATTGAGAAGCGACTACCATGCGGCGATAAAATGTTCCCCATATTACGCTGTTTTTGGACAAAATATGATCCAACACGGTTCGTCATATAAAATACTGGATAAAATGGGGTGCTTATCTGGACAAGATGTGTGCATAATTGATAATGTGGATAAATTAGCAAAAATTCGGGATAAAATCCGTGAAAACTTGACTATTGCACATGCGAAGGCCACTAAAACATATAATCTACGAAGCAGACCGATTGAATATCATAAGGGTCAATCTGTATTTAGGAAAAATCACGTCTTGAGCAATATGTCGAAACATATAAATAGGAAATTTATGCCGAAGTACCTTAAGTGCAAAATAAGGGAGAAAATTGGCAACAATTTATATGGTATAGAAGACGCAGATGGGAAATATGTGGGAAAATACCATGCCTCAGACCTAAAGTCGTGAATATTGCCCGGCTTTCGTGAGTCGAGCCACACTTTTGCGTACAAATAATAAAAATTGTAACAGTGTTATGAGATTCGAAGGAAAGCAATGTAAAATCTTCGCCTATTCGAACTTCAATTACGGAAATTTTCAGTTCGAAACAGGTTTGTTACGATTTTCTAGGCACGGTAAAGAAATTTTTCTTTCATTTAAATTTTTCGAACAAATTGTTAATTTTAGTGTCGTACCTAGGGTGAATGTTTGCTGGGGTTTCCTTTCTAAATTTCTCTTTAAACAAAAATTTTAAATTTCAAGATTACACATTTAATTTAACTTACACGTAAACATTCGAATGTATGTATGTACATATACATATATGATACACTCTTTATTTTGATTGAGCTCTTTTTAAGAGTACAACATATTAACTATTAACACTCCACGTATGTTGTTGTTGTCTTATATTTATTTTCTTCTTTTGAATAACAAACCGCGTTACCGCTGATACAAAAGCGACAATATGTGAACTTTCCTTTTTTTTTAAATAGCACTTACATTTTGTTTTTTTTTTTTGCGACCGGTCTAAATAGTAAAAAAAAGTTCCAGTTGTAAGAAGTTTTTTTTTAATTTTATCTTTTTGTGAGATCCTAGCAACCCTAATAAATTTTTTTTTATTTTACCCTTTTTGGTATCATTTTAACTACTTACTTCGTGCCACCTTTTGGCCCTTTAAATAAAAAAAAAAAGATAAAATACAAAATTATTTTTTTTTTCAACGGCAACGCTGCTAATGAGAGGCAATTTTGTTCTGCAATTTTGTAACGTTATTTTTTTTATATGTCAAAGGTAGCAGATCGTTGTTTTTTTTGTCAAGTTTTTTGTTTGTTTCAAGGTTACTACATGTGTATGTAGGTACATATGTACATACTTTTGTTTAATTACCAGTTGGTCGTATTAAACATAAGCAAATTTTTTTTTATGCTAGGAATTGCAACGGGATTTCTTTAAAAGATGTTTGTCTTTGACTTGTCTTTTATAATTTTTTCTAAAATAAGGTCATTTAGTGAGTGAACGTTTACCAGTAAAAATCAACTGCGGAGAAATTAAAGTGAGCAGAACAAATAAATAAAGAAAATTATTATTTTAGAAGTGAAAATTTCAGTGGATATTTTTCATCCTATAAATTATTTCCTGTGATTCCAAAAGGGGAACAGAACCACCTACAAATATATTTTCCAATAAAGGTAAGGTTCTGGCGACTGGGAGAAAAGGAAAATATTTATTAAATATTTTATTTTGTTTGGTTTAGGAAGGGAAACTGTTGGCTGCCAGCACGTGGTGGTACCACACAACCTAGATTTTTTCCAAGTGTTGCCTAGACAAATTATTCTCGGACAGGTGTCATCTTACGTTTTATATTCTATATATTTCGAACGGTTCCAGAAGATTCTGAGAACAGAATTTACCTTAATAAAAAAAAAAGCCCACCCCATGTGGGTACCAAATCACCACAAACCACGTGTGTGCTTTCGTTTATGCAAGTCAATTACATAGTAAATTGGCAAAAGTTTTAAAAGAAGAAACACTCCATTTATTTTAATGGAATTAATATATTCCTTTAAAATTTTTTTTTTTAAAAAAAAACAAACATTCTTACTAAATTCTAATTGTAAAACCATAAAAACAATTAGACTAAACGTAAATTTTGATTAAGAAGCGATAATCAATATTTAGCCATTTTAGTTAAAGTGTGTCCATAAAGGAAAAAAAGGTCAAATAAAATATCTATCCTTATCTACAACTAATTAAAAAATTTGAATATCTAAATTTATCTAACACGGATTTAACAATTTTGTCCTTGAAATAAAATTAAATACCTATATTTTACTAAAACAAATTTAACAACATTTTATCCTGAATTTAAATTAAATATCCAAATTTACATAAAACTACTTCGACAACTTTTGATTACTTAATAGATTTCCTAAATTTAATTCGTATAGGAACATAAAATTTTCGTTCTACATTTTTAAAAAAACAAAATAGACAAAAAAAAAATTAATTCTGTTGTATTGCATACAAAAAGAAATTAAACGGAAATCATAAATACTTGTCATACATAACATTCATAAATCCACTTTCGTAAACCATTCATTTCATAAGCAAGGATTCATACCAATCAATCATTTAAATTAGCCCTTCAAATTTACTGTTAATTAAGAAAATCTATTTTCTTTTAAAATTTGTTTGACGATAGTTTTGCTTAATAAATTTATAAACGTGTAAATTAACATAAGCTCAGTACTAAAATCTAGAAAAATTTATTTATTGAAAGTTAAAATTTAATTAAATTTGGATAACATTCAAATGATATGGAAATTAAAACTGATTTTGATAACAGTTATTAAAACAGATTTGAATTTTTTTATATAAAACAACTAAATTTCAAAGAAAAAAAAAAAAAGAAAATCTTGTTAAACTAAACAATAACGTGTTAATTTAAACACAATGAAAATAAAGCCCTAACTTTTACAAAAGAAATATATGTTCAAAATTAGTTAACCCGAGCCTTTATAAATCTAAAGCTAAAGTGAATTGAAATGAAAGCAAGTAAACATAAATATTAAAATTTTATCAGTAAAAAAAAAAAAAAAAGGTAAAATTTAAATTGAATGATCAATTTTAATGCAAATTTATTTTAAAACTACTTTTTTTGTTCTGCTAAATTGAAGATAAGATTTAAGTGAGCAAAATATTAAAGTAATTAATCGAAAACAAACAAATTAACCTTAAGGATTCTAAATTAAAAGAAAATATATCAAAAGTTAAATTTATGAATTATACAAATTTAAATTTTTAGTACAAGTCAAAATTTAACTTGATGAAATATTAAAATGACAAGTTAAATACTAGATTTTGAATTAAACTATTGCGGAACTTTAAAAAAAAAATAGTTCATAATTGGAATTAATAAAACATTAGCTTATTAGTTTATGAAATATTTAAAATCAAATTTGCATTAAGATTATATAAAAAAAAAAAAAAAAAAAAAAAAGGAAGAAAAGATATTTAAGGAAATTTAATTGAAATGGAAAATTCAAAAGTTTAAATCATTAAACAAATAAATATGTTGTTACGTTGAAGTTCTTAATCATTTCTTTTTTTTGTTTTCCTTAAAATATATTAACAATTTTTAATTAGAACCACTGAAATTTCTTCATGCAATGATTGCTGGGCCCATCAATTAATGCTGCAGACAACTTTACCTTGAATATTTAACAACAAGTCATATCTTCAAATGCTTTGTATGTAAGTAAAATAAAAAAAAAAAAAAAAAAATCTTTACTATTTTATTTTTGTTTTTAAAGTAACAATGTATCAAAAGTAAATTTTCTGATCATTCACTTTTAAACAAAATTTATTAATATCATGTTTGTAATAAATATTTTATATTTGTATAAGCCTTTGCATAAACGATAGCTTTAACTTTTGACTTCTTATATTAAAATAATTTTTTTTTTTCGATACAATAAATAATGTTGTTGAATTTATAAAAAAAAAAAAAACAAAATGCAATTCTAAATAATTTAAAAAGGGGAATGTTAGCCAATACAAAGTATGAATTCTAAGAAGTACTGATTGTGTCTATCATAGGGACAGGTTTGGGAATCAGAGTATTATTCCTGTCGAGGCGTCTGACTCTTAAGGCCTAACCAGAATGTGAATAACGTGGCTTAAGCAACCGAGCGAATAAATGTAAATCATATGTGTAAAACCATGTTGAGCTTAAGGGAACTTTTTGTTAAATTTAATGAAACTGTAATTTGCTTAAGCAAAGTGCGAAACTAATCGCACATTCCGTACGGAATCAAAAGTTTTTTATTTTGTTTTTGTTTTTTTTAATGTATTTGAGAGGCTTTTTTGTTTATTTTTGACAGTAGCTTAAGTTTGTTTATGCACATTCTGGTTGGGCCTTTAGTCAGTGGGAGGGAGACAATGTACTCTACATGGCGCGACAACATGCCATGGTTTGTTTTGTTAGGTTCAATTCAAGGTTATTTAATAAAAATTTTTTTTCACACTATAAGTAATACGCTTGGCATGGATAGTGTGTTATATGTTTACGCGAAATAGGATTGATGGGTTAAGAACCACGTATTTCATTTCTGTAGCTAGCTGGGAAACCGTCTTCCATGCCGTTACTCGATAATTTTATTTTGGTTTAGCAAATTGATTTTTAGAAATTTACAGCAATTTTTATTATTCAACTTGTATCCGGCGCGTAACAAAATCAAAAAAAAAAAACTCAAATTGGAACCCTGAGATATTCCTCTATAACTTTCAGCGACTGAAGGTTAAACTGATTCATATTATATACTTATTGGCATCTATTAGTGAAAAAATACCAGGTTTATTTACAGGTTGACAAGCCTAAGTCAGACTGACATTACATGTCAATTTATGTTTTATTATTTAGATCAAGAAATATAAGTGCAGAACTAAATTTATTGTCTAAATGTGTTCTTGTGTTATCAACACAATTTTAAATCAAACTTGTACAGCTGCATACATGGTGGCGTATGAGTAACGCTATGATTTATTTAATAACGTTTTTCTTTCTGTTTATATTTAACGTTGGCATTAATAAAAATTGAGATAATAGTTTGGAAATATGATAGCATTATGTAATAATAATAATTCCTTGCTCGTCGTGTAATTGGGCTGCCTTATACTGGTCATGGGCTGTATATTAGTTGTCTTCAACTTTTTCTATTCGCTGCCTTGAGTCCTTAAGATCACCAGTGTTGTAAAATGTACGTTCTATGCTGACTGCCATTTGGTTCAATTCTTGCACTGAGGATCTTCGTCATTTGTTTCTTGGACAACCTCTTTTCCTGCTAACCTGTGGGATAAAGTCAATAGCGTGATTATATATCTCCTCTCGAGGTTTTCGAAGTGTTTAACCGATCCATCCAACATTTCTTTTCCGGATTTCAATATTGATGTGATTTACTTCCACTCTTGCCCAAAGTTGTTTGTTGGGTATTTAACGAGGCCAAAAAATTCTAGTATTCTTCGAAGACAATTGTTAACAAAAACTCTTATTTCATTTTAAATATCGTCGGTAACGAACTATATTTCGCATTCTTAGAGTAATACAGCTAGCACACATGATTTAAATATTTGAATCTTCGTCTTTTCGCTGTAAATAGTAGATTTCCAAACCATATTAAGTTGTGTGAAAGCTCAAAATGCCTTTCTTATTCAACTTTCGATATCTCGTAATGTTCCACCATCCTCAGTTAAGACACTGCCCAAATATTGGGATTCTTCGACATGTTGGAAAGGTCTCTGGTAAAGTTTTCAAAGGTCCTCCAATTTAGAGTTAATGCGGATTTCCTTTATTTTCCATAAATTTATTTTAACGCCAACCTAACTTGATCGTCGTTTAAATAATCCAGTATTTCACATAGCCTTTGCGAGAGTTCACATTTGTCATCAGCATAGTCTTATGACTCATGGCGTTCTTTGGGTCTGGTTGGGTCTACACAATCTTCGTGATATGTTTTCGTAGGAATGCATGGAAATTGCTTCAATAATGATCTGGAACAGGCAACCCTGAGCGGTCGTGATATTTGGCCTACAGGTAGTACTGAGCATTTAAGGTCACCATAACTGTTTCGAATAATGGAGATTTTATTTAAATTTCGCAGTTTGGCCCAAACACATTCTCTATGTATCTTTTCAAACGCTTTTTCGCAATCATTGAACAGTAAATTTAGATGAAAGCTTGTTCAATAATAATCCTTAGCGTGTTTATATGATCAGCACACGATCTGTTGCCCGGAAAACAGGCTTGATAAGTTCCCAATTCTCAGTGGAAATGGGTCATCATTCGCTCTAGAATGATTTTCATAAGAATTTTAATGATAACGCATAAAATAGTAATACCTCTCCAACTGTTGCTGTCGGTTGCGTCGCCTTTTTGTGCAGTTTCATTATAATAACTTGCAACCAATCATTAGAAAAAAAATCCGCATTCCATATCTGTGCAAAGAGAGGTTGTAATATTGTCGAGAATCATATCATATATTCAGGACAATATCTTTTAAATGGTGCCCATTGCTTGCTTCGACCTTATGTGCTCTTTCCAAAGCATATTTTATAACTTTTCTTTGAATTTTCGGTCACAGCAACCTCACTTCTTTTTTGAACATTATACCTTTAGCTGTTGGATGGCTTAGTGGCATAAATCTTACATTTTTATGCTAACCCAAAAAACAAAAAAATCGGGAGCCATTAAATTGGGCGAACGCGATGGCCATTAAAATAACAAATACGTGATATTATTCGATCGCGCAGGAGAACCATAGTTTAACGAGCTGTGGCTTCTTCTTGTTGGAACCAAAATCGTTCTCAACCTCGGACCTTAGAAAATTATAAATTATTGCCCGGTCTTCAATGCCATATAAACCGGAAGACAAGTTTATACGATAATACAATGTATTACGACATGTCATAAAATTATGTAGATTGAACAAAATCTTATCATGTAAAAGCAAAATGTAATAATTGGAAAAAAAGTTCACTTCCTATCTGTGACGTTGGAGAAGTTAGGTGTGGGTATAAATATCTATGAAATCAGAACAAAACAATTTTACAGATAAACGTAAAAACAAGAATTGTAAAAATTTTTCGTTTTAAAAGATTTTTCTAGTTTTGTCATCATTATAATATTATTTGAATAATTTTTTTCAAGTCTGGCTTTTTATTTCACTTAGACATGCATTCTTTATCTTTGTTAAAAGCTTTTCTGATTTTAGTTTTTATACCCTTCACCGAAGGTAAAAGAGTAAATATAAGCTTGGCATTCCGTTTGTAGCTTCCATTATATTGATCTTAAAGCCTATAAAGTACATATATTTTGAATTCTAATTAGAAGTCACATTCATATCCGGTTGACCGTCTGTTTAAAAGGGGTTTCCTAAAGCTCCAGATATGATGGGGACTTGGTAGGTAATATTTATGTCTGATATGCCCATTAAAATTTTGCTCTTGAAATTAAGCCAAATCGGTCCATAAATGACTGAGGTATGAGCAACAAACCACGACTGCCTCTAGTTTTTCCCACTGTTTTTTTTTATGCATCTATTTCTGAGGAAACGCGAGAGCCAAGGTTTCCAAATAAGGTACAAGCCTCTTAGTCATCAATACACACACTGAAAGAATTTTCTTCGCAATACCAATGAATTTTGACATTAATCCCATGAAAAATTGCATTAAAAAGGAACCTATGCAGCGCTTCGTTGGATCGATGAAACCTGTTTCATTAAAAGGATTTAATGAAACATTACATTAGATGTATGAATATTATTCATTGGATGAATAATTTAAATAAAGTAAAAAATTTTTTTTTTTTTTTTATTTATTTTTTTTAAATTATTTTTTTTATCTTTTCTTTTTTTTATTTTACTTTATTTTATTTTTAATTTTTTTCTGTCTCTGGCGGGATTCGATCGCTCAACCTCGGTGCTGATAGGCTAGCTCGCTACCAGCTAGTCTACCGGGGCAGAGTAGTTTTTGTATTAAAAAACTATGTTTTTTTGCTCAATTAAGAGCGTAAATATGAGATTAAATTGTCCATAATAACAATAACAACGTTGATTGCAAGGCGAATTCAACAAGGTAAACTCGTCGCTACAACAATTACAACTCTAACAAAAATAGCAGGCATTTTGTTAGTGTAACATATCCGAGTTGTCAAAATAGTTGTTTACAAAAAGTGTGAATAAAACAGCAAACAATAAAATTTTTTATTGATTTTTTTTTATATTTAAATTTGTGTGTTTATGAACCGATCTAAACAAAATTTAATGTATTCTGTGTTTTTGAAGATTTAATGTTAAGGGTGCATTCTGCCATGCATTTATATTAGTTTTTTTTAATCAAAGTGTGTATAAATTTTTAAGGCACGATGTTTCACATTGGGTTTTTTGACTCGTTTCCAACTAAACCAATTTTGTAGGAGTTCAATTCAGAAATGCTTAGGAGAAGTGGAAAGAATTTTACACCAAAATTTTTCTTTTATTTTGAGTTTTTTCGAAAGTGAGAGTGTTTTGAACAGTCGGCCATGGCTAAATAGACTAAAAATTGCTCAAGGACCCAGCATATGCATAAAAATTAGAAACAAATGTAGCTTACCAACGCAGCTCCAACAAAAAAGGACATAGAGGAATAGAAAATTGCAAAATAAGAAGAACAAATCCCAGCTTCGCTTAATAAACCTTCTCCACATAGCCGGCCTTCGGTTGGGCGCAAGGATTTTCTCATCTATGGTAGGTATAACAAACACCGACTTTGCAAAATAAAGGTTCTTCGCATAGCAATTGATATGCTTACTATAATATTTTCGCAAACTCATCGCTGCTCCTTTATGGATTAAGAATTTTTAAATAAAAGCTCTTAAGTTATACCAATATTAGCTATATGCGTTCAGATATGTAGTGGGAAACCGCAAATTTATATGAAGACTTAAGAGATCTATGATTCGGAAACTAAGCGATTCGAGAATTGTGCCATTTTATTTCTTCTTGCTATTTTTTCATTTTCTATTCCCCTTTGTTTTTTTTTACTTGGAACTGCGTTGGTTAACTAGAATTAAGCCACAATTAATTTTTTTGTCATAAAATTTCACAAATTAACACAATCACAATTTTTTTTTTACTGAAAAACAAAAATAATGAAAAATAAAGTTTATTAACAACTCGGATAATACAGCTGACGAACAGATGTTCTAAAGAGTTTACCTTGTTGAATTCGCCTTGGTTGATTGAAAGTTTTTGTTTCATTACTATAATGACATTTTTATTGTCATAATGAAAATTTAAATTTATGAAGGCAATTATTGAAATATGTTGCTTTTATAAAAAATTTTTTTGATATTATAAATTTAGTGGCATACATGTAACATTCGATGTATGAAATTATTAAATCTTACATTTTTTAATTAACAATTAAACATTTTTTTAAGGAAACTATAATTTTGTATTAATTTATGAATATAGTTATTTTTGTATATTGTTTTTTTATGTTCCCCATTAAAAATTTTTTTTAACTTGGACAAACTTAAGTTTTAATATATCCAATGAAATTTTTTAACATAATTACGAAATCCAATGAAGCGATTTTAACGAAAATACTTCATTATAACTATGAAATTGCATTTAGACAATAAACGTTTTCATTTACCCAAGGAAAGTTTTTTTATGAAAATGATTCATTAAATATATGAAGCATTTTTCTTTCAGTGCAGCACACCGCAAAATGTGAGCGGGATTGTGGTACAAAAATTTTTTTTTCTATCCCAAGAACGGTAAGAAAAAACTTGTCAAAATTTTGTACACAACGCTGAGTTTTTAATAAGCCATTTCTCTAGAAATATGGGCTGGATTGGAGAAGTGGGCGTGGTACAAAATGGTTATATTTTTTATCTACAGAGCGTTATTTATATGACTTTCTGTTCTTATAGCACCATGATGAAGGGAATATAAGAATTGGCATAGCCGAATATATCAATTTTGTTTGATTTAAATGCGATTTTTTTCTTTTTGTAAAATATTTTTATTGTTTTATGTCATGCCAATGCCGGAAAAATGACGAACGCAAAATTCGTTTATTTACATTAAATACAGTTTTTGTTTTTTCGAAAAATGGAGTTATCGAGTTTTTCCGAAAAAATTTTTGTTTTCAATTTATTTTAAAATTTTACGGAATTAAGGCAACTTAAGTAATGATTTGTGGAAAAACATTAACTACTTGACTCAGCAATTTAATTAACCGGTTTTTTTTTACGAAAAAATGAAGTTAACCAGCATTTCAAAAAAAAAAGTTTTCCTTTCATATATCAAAAACTAGCATTCATTCGTTACTTCGTAAGCGTCTCCCTTTCTTTCGTGGACATATGTATTTTTATGCCAAAGTTTATGTTTCTAGATTAAAAAATTACCAGTTGTAAAACAAAAATGCACCAAAAAGTTATTCTCATCCGCTTATGACATTGCATGTTAAATTTTATGTTTATAGGTGTAATATTTACAAAAATTTAAAAAGTACTAGTTAAAGAACAAAAAAGTACCAAAAAGATACCTCTTTCTTTAGTACATAGTCTCATTCACTGAGGACTTTGCATGTTAAATTTTTGGTTTTTAGTTCCAAAACTAACGGAAATTGAAAAAATAAAGAACAAAAAAGTACCAAAAAATTCACTAACAGAATCTTATTCATTCAGGAGGTGGCATGTTGAATTTTTGGTTTCTATGTAAAATATTAACTTTAGTTAAAGAAAGTACCAGTTTTAAAACAAAAGATCAAAAAGGAATTCAGTTTTTCGTATCTCCTCCTTTTTGGTACTATTTTTTCTCCCCATTAAAGTATCAGAAATTGCAATGTTGCAGTGGGAGCCCAAAACTTAACGTTCGAATTTCGAAAAAGTACCGAATCCGTATCTGGACGTTTTAGATAAGTTTCGAATGTGATATAAACTTTATTTCTATGTTTATTGGTTTAAAAGATAGATGGGGTGACAAAAAAGTTCCAAAATACAGGTTTCAAACGTTGACCACCTAAAAGGACCGATTTTCAAGAAGTACCAGACACCTGTCCGTTTATTTTTTTATTTATTTAACTCTTTTTACCCCCTTAACATTACAATTATTAAATATCCCATCTTAGTGGATCGATTTGGGGAGAGAGGAGGTTGTCCTGTCCAAATTTCAAGTTTTAAGCTTCAGGCTGTGCGATGATGTATTTTTATGTATTAACTTAATTAAAAGATTTACCCATTCGTAGAACGTGGATTAACGCTATACTCAGTTTAACATAGGTTGAAACTGAAAAACAGCTATTGACTTTGTGGTTTATTTTATTTCAATCATTTTAAAATTTTAAACAAAAAGTGTTCCATTAAATTTTAATACTAAACTTGCTAATAAAATTGTTTTTTAGTTTAGCTGAACAAAAAACACTGTCCTTTTTTACAACAGAAACAAAGAAAAAATTTTTATTGAATAAGTCGAAAGATCTTTTAAAGTTACTGTGCCACATATCGTACGGTAGATCTATATGGGTTAACTATTACTCGTAAAGATTTCGGGTGCGTGGAAGTCGTATTCTATAAGCCAAGAACTTTAAAAATTATATACTATGCATATAAAGAATGCATATAATGTTCTTTAAATTATCGGGAGTTGCAATTTTTTACATTTTGACCCAAAGAGCTTGTGACCCGAATTTGTTATACTTTGCTCTTTCTCTCTTTGTTTTCACAATAAAGTCGTTTTCGACTTCTAATTTTTCTGTTTTTTAAGACACAATGGAGTTAACTTGTTTTTTCAAAAAATGTATGGAGTTATCTAGTTTTTACATAAAAATTGGTATTTTTCTGATTTTGGTTTTTCGAATAACTTTTAAATGAGAAACTGTATTACCCAGCAAAAACTTTGCTTACAAAATAAGCAGAAAAATAAATTTGACGAGCCAACTACTTACTTTTCTACTAGAAAAATTACTTATTTTTGTTCGATATGTCCCAAAAGTAATCCTTTATAATTTAGCCTATTATAATCTAAAAAATAATATGTTTATTATTATAAAAATATATAGTAACACAAAGTCAATAAAGTAAAAATTTTTTATTTTTTTAATTTTTTTAATTATTTTTTTTTTATTTTTTTGAATTTTATTTTATTTTTTATTTTTTTTCTGTCTCTGGCGGGATTCGATCGCGCAACCTCGGTGCTGATAGACTAGCTCGCTACCAGCTAGTCTACCGGGGAAGTGTAGTTTTTGTATGAAAAAACTATGTTTTTTGACTATAATGACTATAATGACATTTTTATTGTCATAATGAAAATTTAAATTTTTCTGTATATTTAAGATATAATAATAAAGTTATTATTTAATATATAACTAATAATCCAAAAAGTGGCGAATAAAGCTACAAAGTAATGAATTCTTGAAGTCATTAAAAGTAGGATTGTAAGTAAAGTTTTTGCTGGGTAAAGTTTGGATCTGACAGATTGATATTAAATGAAACACTCTTTCTGTTTTTGGTGCTATCGCAATTTTCGTAAAAAGTGGAGTTAACTCATTTTTCCATACGGCCACAGACTTGTACAATTAAAATAAAAGAAAACACAGAGATTAAAGTGAAACCATATTATAACTTTTATTTCACATTAATTAAGTTTTAAGATCTATATTTTAATTTAAATAAAACTTCTTTTTCATAAATATGCTTAAACTCTTAAGCAAAAAAACAGTTGTACAGGACAAAAAACTTAACGTAACTTTAAAAAAGATTAAAATTTTAAGGTTTTCAGCATTTTGTTTGGTGTCCATTATCTTCTTTAACCGAATGGACTAGATTTTTTATATCTTCTTGGGGAATAGAACTCCAGATATCTTCGAGATCGTTTTTTAAGGATTATTTTTCGGATATGTGGTAATTTCTTTATATTGTGTTCATATGAGCCAACAAATGCTCAATCGGATTTAAATCTGGGCTCTTGGGAGGATGAAGCAAAACTGTTTTCGTGTTATAAAGCAACCATTCCCTTACGATAACGGCCGAATGCTGTGGATCATTATCTTGCATGAAAACAAAATCATTCCCTAAACTAATTTTTTGGGCGGATTATGGCAAATTATATTTCTGGATATTAAAATAATCTATTTTATCCATGACTCCCTCGATGCACACAAGGTGACCTACTCTATTAGCACTCATACACACCCAAACCATAACATTGCCGCCACCGTGCTTAACAGTATGAAAAATATTTCGTGGATTAAGTGGTTCCCCTTACTTTCCCCATACAGATTCGTAGATTAAGTGCTACCCCTTCATTATGGTTTACTTTAATCTCTCTGTTTTTATTTTAATTTAACAAGTTAACAAGTTCTCACTGTATGTAGGTGTTTAGTGCTCTATTACTCGGAGTAGTCCTGCGGTAGCTCTTTCACTTAACCAGATGTGGCTGCTCTCATTTTTTGAAATGCCACCAATTTTTCCTGTAGATTTTGGCCTTGTTTTAACAATTTTCTAAGATTTTTTTAGAGAAATGTGTCTCTAGGCTTTTTCATGATTTCTTATTTTTCCCTTTTTTAATTTGTTAGCTTGCTTAGCTTTGCAACTAACAGTAGTTTAAGTTATTTTTGCCTTTTAAAGTTTCTCTAAATATATCATATTACGGCGAATTTTTAAAATCCTAAATATTTGAGTGGTAACTTGTCTTAAGATAAAATTTAGTTTAAACAACTTAAAAATTTAACATCTGATGTCTTGTCGTCTTTGCGTATTTTTCCTTTATATATACAAGAACATTAACTTTAAGGCGTCTTTCTACTTTCACTAATAGTCTGTCCATTCCTTAGACTTGACAGACATGATTTGTTGTACCACCAACAATATTCTTGACTGAGAGTATGAAATGAAATACCAAAAACAAACATGTTTCTTTAACTTTATATTTTAACGTTATATTTCTTTCTTTTCCTTTTTTCTGCTTTGAAAGTTTTTTACTCTTTCTGTTTTATTTTTGCCTTTGCTTACAGTAAAAAACCAAAAAATATATTAAGATGCAGCACATCAGCTGCTGATGTACTCATACAATAAACCTCAATCTGTCAGGAGAAATGGCTGCTTCTAAAAAAATTGTTTTGTTTGTGTGTATGTATGTATGTATATGTATTTATAAACTCGTATGAAGGGTATTTGTGAGTCTGTTGTACATTCAAGACGTGAATAGCATACGGTAAGGATTAAAATAAATAAAGGAAATAAACAAACAGATAGAGATGCAGACAGACAGACAGACGACAACACAATAGCATATGAGCTGAAGATAAAACAGTTGTGTAATATTAACGTTTAGTCGATTAAAATAATTGTTGTTTGCAAATAATTTATTATATTGATTGTTTATCTTCATGCTTGGAATTTCACAAGGCGAACTGAACACTAGGTGCCCTCGTTAGCCTACTCCATGATGAGCTGTGCAAAGGCAAATCGGCAATTAAACCCCGAAGTGCAGCGATAGGGCTACCTAGTATTCAATTCGCCTTGGAATATCAGTACCTAGTAAGTAAGTGTTCTTAAGGTAGAAGCACATAACACGCGTTAATTCGTCGACGTTTGTCGTGCGTTTAAGAACTTTAGGGCATGAAAATATGCAAGTTACACAACGAGCGTTACAAAAGTATATTAATATTTTATTATATGTATTCTTTTTGTATAAATATTGTATGGTTTTTAAGCTCTTCAATACGTTTTTCTTTCATGATTCACAAATTTGTTGAATTATCCTTTTTATTGCCAGCTGATTACTTGTCAAAAATACACAACGCGCTAAAAAGTTCAAAGTTAACCAACTTTCTAGCGCAAACGCGTCTAAATATTTTGCATGTAGCTTGTTCTAGGAAAATACACTAGCTTAACTTTTTTTGACAGAAGTCTACAGAGCGCGCGCGCTCTAACGCGTGTTATGTACTTCTACCTTTAGTCCTAACAGGATTGAAATTCCAAGCCTTCTATTGACATGACAAACGTCTTAAAAATATATAAAGATATGCTTTCTTAGCATATAATAGGTTATATTTTTCGATTTCAAAAAAGGTTTGAATATTTTCCTATTATAGCTCCAATACTAAATTCATGCGCATAAGCCCCGGAAATGCAACAACACTAGTCGTATATCAAACACCGCTGGAAGGATGATGCAATTTAACTATCTTAGCTGCATATTAACATAAATCAGAGAATCGAAAATAGATGTAAGTAATTGGAAGAGAAAAGCATTTTAAACACTGAACATCAAAATACGTATATTCACTAGTCAATGTAAAATCTGGCTGTAGGAAATATCGCCCAAAGAAAAATGGCAAAAAAAAAAAAAAATGAAAAATCGACCAAAAAAATTCCATGTAAAATTGGGCCTTAATTCATATGAAAAGTGACCCAAAATTTTTGGGCTTTTTTTCGTTATTATTGGGTGATTTTTCGTTTTTTATATATTTACTTAGCGAAACTGGTGCTTGTTCTACCATAGAGGAGAAAATCCTTGCGTCCGGCCGAAGGCCGGCTATGCAGAGAAGCTTAGCGAAGTTTGCGCAGCCGGTATTACTGTCCTTACTGCCGAGCAGCGGTTGAAGATAGAATGCAATTTTTTACATAAAACTTACACTTGTATGGAACTAAATTTATATGAATAATAACCACTTTTTTGCAAATTGGGTTATTTTTAATTTTTTTTCGGAAAAATTCGTTTTTGCTTTTTGGGTCATTTTTCATTTTTTTTTTGGGCCCTTTTTCGTTTTTGTTGGGCAAAATTTCATATATAACTTTTTGGGTCATTTTTCATGTTCTTTTGGGCGATTGTTCATTTGGGCGATTTTTCATTTTTTTTTTTGGGCCATTTTTCTTTGGGCGATATTTCCTATAGCCGTAAAATCTATGGGCGCGAAAAATGGAATACACTTGCAGAATTCAAGGATCAGTAAACAGATGTCTTAGAAGAATCTTGCGTATTCATTGCGTAAACATCATCTCGATCCAATATCTTAAAAAAGGTGTAATCAAAAATATGGTTGGGCATTGTTACGGCAACAACACTATGTTTAATGTAACAATATATTGTTGTCGTACACAAATAATTCTTATTTTTATTTAATATCAACAATATTATAGTTACTCTAAACATATCAATGTTTATCGCAATTATAAATTTGAGTATTGTTGACCGAAAAATAATTATTTTTCTAACAACCAAATTATGATCACTTTCAAAACATGTTATATTACTCACAATCATATCATGATATTTAATAGCCATAACATGATAACTTTCTATACATTAATCATATTATGTTTAAGATGCAATCAAACTATTTTTACTCTAATAATATCATGTTAGCGCCATTTGTAAAATAATTTTGAATCAGTTGTGTCGTTTATTTTATATGCAAGCGGTTAAACTATTTAAAGATAAATTCTCATTAAAAAAATAAGTTTGAAGAAAATAAAATATTAAAATATTAGTGGAGTTTATTCGGTATTAGTGATGTAATAGTGCAAATGCAAAATATCGTAGTTTTTTTGTAAAATCAAACAACAAAACACACAGAGATTTCATCATATTTTATAAAAGGGTTACGATATTTCTGTGGTTTTCATGGGCAACGGCGTATGTCTAAAAACAAATGTTTCAGGAAAGCCGAAAAGCCATTCAAGATCAAATGGGCTGGGTATTGCACTATTTAAACTTTGTCATTACGTTAAAAAATCGGAATTGGTCTATCTTTTTTCAAAAATTTTATGAAACCTGTAAAGAGCGTTTAAAATTAGGCAATATGGCATCAACATGTCAAAATCGGCGAAATGTACATACGCGGTTGCCCATGAAAACCACAGATTTGGCATTTGCTCTTTTGCAAGCCTAATATTGAACTCCGCTATTTGATTTACATTAAAAAAAATTGTAAAAAGCCACAAAATAAAAAATCAATGCAAAAAAATTTTAATTAATTTTGTATTTTTATGACAGTTATGAAAGGGACTGTATTATTATATGATTGCTTCTAAATTTATTATGATTAACATGATGATAATATGATTACTTCTTAGCTTATTATGATTAACATGAAAATTATATGATTGGTTCTTAACTTATTATGATAAACAAGACAATAATTTGATTACTTCTTAACTTAATATGATTAACAGAATAATAATATGAATAAGGGAAAAATACTATGTTGTAATATTACCAGTATATTTAGTCATAATATGATTCAATAATAATCTTAGTATGGTGACTACAATCATGAATCTTATCATAATATGTTGCTCTTAGAATATGTTTACCAAAACCAGTCTTCAAATTCGATACACTTTCTAGAATAAGCAAATGGTGCATGCTAAGTTTCAGCAACAACAGCCAGGTGCACCGGCCATATAAATGTAAGTAAAAGCAAAATAAGTTTAAAATAATATTTTAATTCTTTTACGTTAATCCATACTTCCTGTAATCGTTATTAGAGCATACTAATCTGGAGTAATATAAAATGGCATAACAAAATCGAGTACGTCGTTCCAAAGTTAATGAAAAAATCACTTAGGAAAAAACTTAAATTTGCTCTGTTATTATTTATTGCATTTTGCGTTTTTATTTTTTTTTTTTAATTTTTAAAACTTTATCTCACTTAAATAATGTATAAAGTTACAGACCATACAGGCTACTTTGCTTCTTTTTGGTGATAGAATTAGATAGAATTAGAACTAGATATTATTCAAGGGCGATACCTACATTTCAATACCATTTTTCCAAAGATTTTTTTTTGCTATCGAATAATCGATTACTCGTTGATTCAAAAGGAAAAGTTCTAAGGTGTATGCACTTAATAACATTTGAACATATTCTTGTCTACAGTAGAGTTGTAAATGAGATCAGCACTGCGGGACTTTAAAATGTGGGTGTATTTGACAGCAAAAACTTAACATATTTTTTATGCGGGTAGTTTTGTATTAAAAAAAAAAACACATTAAGAGTTTCTGTTAATACAAAAAAGATTTCTGAATGAGATATGTAGACCTCATACAAAATATTTAAAATAAATTTCTTTAAGTAACTTTTCATTTAAATTATTTAGAAATATTGGATGTATTTAATGTGCTGTTTTCACAACACAAGTGATTGAACGTGGAGTTAAGTTTCAATGAAAAGCACTATTTTTTTGAGTGTTTTTCACAAAAATTTTACTACAAGTTCAATCACTTGTATAGTGAAAACTAAAAACAAACTTCTTATTTTCGTATTTCTACTTTAATTTTGTATTTGTAGTTATTAATTTGATTTTTTAATACAACACGACACAATCTATATATATAAAAGAGTTGCGTGAGTGACTGACTCATTCATCATCGCCCAGCCCAAGCCGCTGACCCTAGAAACTTGAAATTTGGACAAGCGATTGGTCACTCCCCAAATCGATCCACTAAGACAGGATTTTTCGAAATTCGAATGTTTAGGGGGTAAAAACGGGAAAATTCGGTAACCTTATATCTCCAAAACTAAAAGAGATGCAAAATAAAGGTGCAACTTATCGTTGTTCTTTAGAAAAATAAGCGGACAGGTATCTGGAACTTTTTTGAAATTCGGCCCTATTAGGGAGTAAACGGGTTAAATCTGAATTTTAGTACTTTCTTGCCATCTTTTGACCCAATAAACATAGAAACAAAGCTAATACCACATTCGAAACTTATCAAAAAAATGCGTATAATAATTTGGTACTTTTTCGAAAATCGAACATTTAAGGGGTTAAAATCGTAACAATTGTTGATACTTTTTTTTACAAAACATTTTCCTCCATTTATTGACATATTCGTACTAAGTTATGGGCTTCCAATAAAATACTGATACTTTAATGGGGGAAAAATTTAGTACCCAAAAAAGGAAGTTGCTTTTTGATTCTACTAAAGTAGCGGGTTAAATGCTAGAATTTAAACAAGTTTAAACCTAGAAAAATAAACTTTGGCATAAAAATATGTCCACGAAGAAAAAGAGTCGCTTACGAAGTAGCAGGTGTATGCTAGTATCATATATGTTACAGTATTAGAATCAGACAAGTTACAATACAATTACAAATTATATTTTAATTTGATTTATTGAGCAATAGTAACGTAGACCTTCAGCCTGCTATAGTGAAACAGACCAGAGTCTCTGGCGAGAATCTAGCCCGTTACCCTGCCACGCCCACTTTCAACTAGCCTACCGGACACTCTTTTCTTACGTAATTTAAATAGATTTATGTGCCCTTACTTTTTTTAATGTATGTATGCTTCGCGAAAAAAATGCAGTCATTGTTGGTCACAGATGGAAATCATGGTGCAATTGCACTATTTATACCTTTCACCGAAGTAAATATATTCTGGTACTTTATGAGTAGCGAAGAAGATAAAACGACAGTCGTCAGTCTGTCTGTCCGAGTGTATGTTGAAATGGGGTTTCCGAAGACCAAAGAAATGTCGTTGCATATTTATGTCAAATACACTCGGTTAATGTATTGGTGTTGACTTTCAGCCAGATCGGTCCATTAATGACTAAAATATGTGAAAGAATTACGATTACATCTAATTTTACCCATAAATCCCTAGTTGTTGCATGAGCGGTTATCAAAACACAACATCCCACTTAAGGGTGGCGAGATTAAAGAAATGGGCGTGATTCAAGAAAGGTAAACTTATATCAAAGGAACGGTATTTTTAAAACTTACTGTTCTTATCGAACCATGCACAGAACAAATTCTCCAAAATATTCCACCAATTACAGCATTAATCAAAAATAAAATTTCTTTGAATTAAAATTTTAATCAAGTGAATTAAACGTTCAATGAAGTGAATTAAACGATACAGTTAATTTTTTTACTGTAGAAAATTGAATTAATTTTTAAAAATTTTTAAAATAAGATTCGGCATAGTCGAGTATAGATTTTTGTTCTTTTTTCACACATAACAAAGACTTACAGGAATAACCGCTTTCATAGAAATATGTATTTTAAAGGAAAAAATTTACTAAACATATTTTATATATTTTTTTTTTTTGTGTGAATAGTGTGCTTCAAGTGGGTGAGTGATTTGGTGTAGGGTATTAAAGCCGACTACGACACTCCTTCTTGTTTTGGTACTCTTTGGTGCTCGGTGGTACCGTACCATGGCCTAATAAGGGTAAGATTAAATTGTTTCAAAATATAAATGAAGTAGGACAGTAAGCAAGTGAAATCGTATGTAGAACCATTTCAGGAAGAGTGGATGAAACAATGTTCCAGATTAAAAAAGGAAAATCGAGGGAGAACAAAGAAAAATGCCAATAACAGGTGGTCCTTTTCATATCTTAATACATGCTTTGTTATATAAAGTATTACAGATGAAAATTGAGTTAAGTGAATTAATTGTTACCAGATACATATTTCTAGAGTTCTAAGAGGAATACTATCTATTCCGCATACCTCGGCCAACGCCGAACGAATTTTTTCTTTCCACAACCAAATTGAAAAAAAAGGAACGAAATGGACTACACGATCCTATCCTTCCAATATGATACAAATAAAAGATTTGTTAAAGTCAACAAATTCGAGCTGCTTTACTTATTATTAAGATCAGTTTTTATATACATATGTTATATCTATTATTTTTATGTTATTTTTTTTTATACATACTTGTGAATTTGTATACATATTTTTGTTAAGTTTTGTTTTTAAAAAATATTAAGAAATGGCACCGCTTTGCAAAAAGGTATATTTATTACATAATTTATATCTAAGCACTCTAATAATCTTTAGTTTTGCCTATGGCACAGAGTACTGTGCGTTATGGTCTAAAAAGTAAATTTTGTTTTTAAAATGGTACAAAACTATAAAAGCCATTACTAAATAAGGCTTATACCACCTTATACCACATATAGATTGTCTCACATACATGAATACTTTTGCACCAGTCTAAAAAATATAAATAATACTCCTACTTAACACACATATTCACAATGTCCTTAAGAGCAAAATCATACTGCACTTACAATGTCTCTGAAAAAGGACATTTCATTTCACTTTGATAGAAAAAAATAACATCAACAAAGGTCTTATCCTAATGTCACATTGATATATCAGCAGCTTTTTATTTCCCTCTACGAGTGAGTAGCTATTTATGTGTGAAAATAAAATTGTATAAAATGTTTAAATTTATTTGATTTTATATAAAATAAAATTAACGAGACATAAAGGTAAACTGAAATCATATTTTACTATTAATTCACTTCATTTTAAAAACAAAACTGTTGCATTCGCTTTTTGTAGACGAAAAAAAAATAGCAATAAAGTTTTGGCTTAAAAATGAAACTAAAACAAGAACAACCAATGTACGTGTTATATTGTTCGATGTCATCAAGATCAAAGAAATCATGATGTTGCTATCAAAGAGTCCAGCCATTTAAGTGGTTAACAACCAGCCAGAATACACATAAAACCAGGGAACTGAAATGACTACCAACCAGAGCAACCTCCAAAAAAAAAGAAAAAAAAAAACGAAAATGGGATAGGTGAATGGTTTTAATATACCCTGCATTTTTTGCGAGCTACATTTCATCACACACAAAAATATAAAAGGCTTCTTCGGTGCTACAATATTTTAACAAAGTAATATTGAATAAACCCAGCGTTACAAGGTCAATTTGGCAAAAAGTGTTAAAAGAAATGTTCAAAATTTAATATCTTCGTTTTTGATGTAGAAAAAACTTAACGAAAATAAATAGACACGTACTACAAAACGTTTAAACGAAAAATTTTAAATGTATTTTACAAAAGCTGGACTTTTTCTAATTTAAGTCCATTTTTCAAAATCCTATTTATGTCACTGCAGTGTAGGGTATTGCCACAAAAAAATGCAACTCACGTAGCCTTTAATTTATGGCATGTATTATGAGCAAAAAAAGCAGAAAAAATATTTAATATACTGAAAACTATAAAGCAGATAACAAAACCAAAACACCCCAACATAGATGCGTTCTTCAATATGTTGAAAACTTTTGGCACAGTGGCTACTTAGGAGAATTTGGGGTTTACAAGAGTAAATATACCTTGGGGCTACCGCGTATTTTTATTCGAAAGAAATAATTCACGAGTTTGAACAATTGGAACTGAACATAACGATTTTCGCACTATTCGTTTTGAATCTACGCAAGTTTTTCTACTTTAACGAAAATAAAACTTCCTTACAAAACAGTAAATTTCCCATTTGCTTATAAATAAAATTTTGCCATCATTTCAAACGAGTAAGAAAATCGTAATTCGAAAAAAATAGCTTGAACCCGTTAATTGTGTCTTTCGATTCAAAGTACGTGGAAACCCCCAATATTTCTCTTATAACCCAGAAAATTTAAGAAAATCCCGCATATGCAAGCAGTTTTATTAAATGCAAATTTATCCAATTAAAGTTATTTTTGGTCTTTTTAACCCTAAACACATAACCTACGTCGAAACGATGAGCACCGTAAACAAATATCGCAATTTTTTTTTGCACGAGCCCCGATGGCCGCAAATTTCCTTGTCAACTTAGTTTTTGCTGAGCTCTTGCGGATGGCAACCAAATCCGGTATGTATGCAAAATATGTCTGGAGATAATACATGCTATAAATGCATGATTGTATTTCTGGTGAGCACAAAGTTGATTTCTGTACTGGAAAAAATGGATTTAAATAAATGCTTATTTACTAAAGTTGTCAATTATTCGCCTTTCACCTTTGTTCGAATAATTCAAATAATTGTTTTTGTTCGTTCGATCTAACGATTAAATCTGAAAAATTATTCGATTAATCGATGAAAAAAAAAATTACATATTTTAAATAAGATACATCCGTCCGTTAATTTATAACTATGGAAAATCTTCTATTTTCTTCTTTATTTTTTCTCAAATCCACTGTCTTCTTTTTTTGATGCGTACAACTTTTCATCTAAGCTCCATATCGTTGTATTACTTAAAGGAATCGTAAAATCCTTAATTCTTAAATAATGCGATACAACTTTGGATTTTCGAAAGGCGTTTGCAGACCTTCCATCTTCAGCCAAACTTCTGCGTACAACTTCTTCTATGAAACAACCGCTGTCTCTCTGTATGTTTTTTTCCATTGGAAGAAGTTCGGCATATTTTAATGTCGTTGGATTATCTTCCACTACATCGTTTTCTATTGTAATATTGTGACACTTATGCTATGTTCACACTTTGAACGCGTTTAAGCAACTCGAGCGTGATTAAGCTCTAATCACATCAAAATCGAGATGATTAACCATATATTGCAGTTATTTGTTAATCACTTTAAATTGACATGATTACAACTAATCACTTCATTAGCCACATCGAATCCTCTGAGCATACCTCAAACTGAGTATAATATAGAATCGGTCACCATGTAAGTTCCCCTCGCGTGTACAACCGACCATGATTGCTTCTTTATGTTTTTATTTGACTTTAAATAATTCGTAAATTTTCACAATTCCATAATTGATAGTTTAAAATGTTGTTCTGATCACTTTATTTAAGTACCCTGCGGGAAATTTGTGTCAATTGGTCCAACGGACTGGTCCTGGGAATTGTGAAAATAGAACTGGTACAAAAAGAAAGAACTCATGACCAGTGAAAGGAGAACCAATCATGTAACTGGTTTATGAAGAACAAAAATGTAGAAAAAGTAATGAATTACAGTACAGTCTTCACCGGTGGTGTGATAAATTTTTTTGGGACTTTCTAAAATGTGGCTCTTGAATTTAATTCTAGGACTTGTTGTATTGAAATAATACTACATCGTAATGAGAAATACTACATTTTAGTAACTGTCCCTAAACACGTCCATTGAGAATAGATTTGTGACTGGTTAAATGGTGTCAATTGACCCCCTCCAATGACAACCCCATGTAAAAGTGATAGGTCTTATTCATATGAAGTGTTAGAACTGTAACCGGTCCCTACCACCACATACCTATCACGGGACTACTTTGGTGTCAGTTTGCTTCCCTCTAGGGGTATTTTTATCCATTTTTAATAATTTGAAGAAATTAAAATTTGTTTGTTGCATTTTTATATACCCTCCACCACAATTAATTGTGAAGAGGGTATATTAAGTTTGTCATTCCGTGTGAAACTTTTTTATTATTCATCTCAGACCCCATAAAGTATATATATTCTGGGTCCTTGAGTAATTCTAAGTCGATTTAGCCATGTCCGTCTGTCTGTCCGTCTGTCCGTCCGTCTGTTGAAAACACGCTCACTTTCGAACAACTCAAAAGAAATGAACAAATTTGGTGCCAAATTGCTTGTAGTTTTCCTTAGCAGTTTGGGATTGAAACCCAGCAAAATCGGTTCAGTAGGACCAGAGCTATGAATCAAAATGTGGATCCACCACCTAAAACAATTGATAATTTTGTTACAAAAAATAACATAAATGCTGGAACAAGGCACGGAATGAGATAAGATTTTGCAAAAATTTGTTTTATTTGACTGGAAATCGCGCTGTTAAATTTCGTGAAGATCCGTCCATAATTTACCCTAAGCCCCATATAAACACTACTCCCGGAAAACAGTTTATTTAGTACGCCTAAAACCGTAAAAAATAACGCTAGCGTAACAAAATTAAGTACATCACAGTTTTTTAGGACTAGAAATTACACTGTGAAATTTCGTGAAGATCGGTCCATAATTTACCTTAGGCCCCATATAAACCCTACTACCGGAAAGCAGTTTAGTACGCGTAAAACCGTAAAAAATAACGCTAGTGTAACAAAATTAAGTACATCACAGTTTTTTAGGACCAGAAATTACACTGTGAAATTTCGTGAAGATCGGTCCATAATTTACCTTAGGCCCCATATAAACCCTACTACCGGAAAGCAGTTTAGTACGCCTAAAACCGTAAAAAATAATGCAATCATAACAAATTTTGGCTCGTCACAGTTTTATAGGACTAGAAATGACGCTGTGAAATTTAGGGATTATCGGTCCATAACTTACCCTAGGCCCCATATAAAACCTACTACCGGAAAACAGTTTAGTCGCCTAAAACCATAATTAATAACAAATCGTCACAGTTTAAGATAATAATTACATCATACAGATATTACTCCTTAAACATTCGAACTGTCGGTGGAGGGTATCAAAGATTCGGCACAGCCGAATATAGCACTCTAACTTGTTTTCTTTATCATCTGTCATATAAATCATCTCAAATGTAATGTGAACGGCTCTGATTAACTTAATAAACGTTTCATGAAAATTGTTTAACTTTTGATTTAAAAATAAAGTAGCTGTTACAATTGTTTATCAAAGATTTGTTTAATACGAACATAAGATACATTTTTGAAATACAATGAATACTTAACACGGTTTTGCCTACTAAACATTGAATTTAATTACAACGAGGGCTATAGCAACAATATTTTTTACTTTTTCTACATTTTGTATAAATTCGATAAAAACGTATGAGAATAAATCAAATTCTAAGCTTTTATTTCATATTAGTCTTATTAGTATTTATTTTTGAATAAAAAAAATTGTTCGATTAATCGACATAAATTAATCGATTTATTCGTTATTCGAAAATCGCCATTTTAAAATTATTCGAACAAAAGTTTGTTTTTGTTTGATCGATTAATCGAATTATTCTTAATCGGTTGGCAACTCTATTATTTACTAACAAAGTACTTGCTAAAGATTCATTTGTCTTAGAAAAAAATGATATACATATATTTATATATATATGTTCCCATCGATCCTATAAGGAGCATAGGGCCTCGATATATATATTTACACTCGATATTTTACCTCCCAAAAAGTGCTCGTCGCAACGACGAATGGTAAAGTCTAAAGGGGGTGAGCTCAAAGGTTATATTTGGTTTGTATATTTGTTGTGTCATAAACATTGGGGCTGCCAATTACGAACCGGGGGGGTTGATGTCAAAATACGGCATTTGATATCGATCAACATTTTCATACAAATTTTGTTGTAATTTTGAACGATTCGAATGCCGTAATTTGCACTCTCATTGTACAATATTTTTTAGATATCAACATAAACCTCTAGGTAATAAAGAGTTACAGCCATATTCATAAAAAGTTCTTATTTTAAGCTTATAGTATGTAACAACTATCAAACGCTTTTTGTCTTATAAACCTCTTATAAAAATTTGTATTCAGAAACGTATATTAACAGCTTTTTTTGTTTTTGTTTGATCGATTAATCGAATTATTCTTAATCGGTTGGCAACTCTATTATTTACTAACAAAGTACTTGCTAAAGATTCATTTGTCTTAGAAAAAAATGATATATATTTATATATATATGTTCCCATCGATCCTATAAGGAGCATAGGGCCTCGATATATATATTTACACCCGATATTTTACCTCCCAAAAAGTGCTCGTCGCAACGACGAATGGTAAGGTTTAAAGGGGTGAGCTCAAAGGTTATGTGTTAAGGGTTAATGTCTGAGCTAGTTATATGTATATTTGTTGTGTCATAAACATTGGGGCTGCCAATTACGAACCGGGGGGGGGGGGGGGGGGGGTTGATGTCAAAATATGGCATTTGATATCGATCAACATTTTCATAAAAATTTTGTTGTAATTTTGAACGATTCGAATGCCGTAATTTGCACTCTCATTGTACAATATTTTTTAGATAGCAACATAAACCTCTAGGTAATAAAGAGTTACAGCCATATTCATAAAAAGTTCTTATTTTAAGCTTATAGTATGTAACAACTATCAAACGCTTTTTGTCTTATAAACCTCTTATAAAAATTTGTATTCATAAACGTATATTAACAGCTTTTTTAAGTATGGAAAATTTACTAATATTTTGCTGCCATTTTATCGCTAGTGATGAAATAAAACTTCTATTTGGTTAACATGATTTTCTATATCTAATTTTTTTATAGTTTTTTGTAATTGTAGACCTCTAAAATTATACTTATCAAATAAAACTACATATTATTTTAGTTTCTGAACAAAATGTTGCCAAAAGGTTCCATAAAAACATTTGTTTGAACCTTTTTTGAATAAACGGTAAGAAAGTATTCAAATAAAAAGTTTGTTTACTTTTTATTAACAACACTATTATTATGATTTGTTTATTTTATTTTTTTTTAGTCTTTTTGAACAATAGTTTGTTGTTTCAAACAGAAAAAAAAAACAAGTTGCAATATTTTAATAAAAAATTAAAGTGAATATCTGCCTTTGCCCCTGAACACATTCATTTACATCATATAAAATTTTTTTTAAATAATTGACAATATAACTTTAATTTGATTGTCTAAAATAAAAAAAAAAATTAGTAAAATGTATTTAAAATGTCTATATTAACCCTTTCGCTATATTGTATCCATATAGATACACTCAACTTTGCAGGCATCTGACGATCTCCAGGTCAACGTATTAAGATCTTATGAATCATTTTTAATAAAAACTCTTTGATTTTTACAAAATGGAGAAAAATATAGCATTTTTAAAAAAAGTTTTTTTATATTTGAGTTTTTAATCCAAATTTTTAATGTTTTAATTAGGCTTAATGCTATGTTCACATTTGGGTTTTTAAACGCGTTTAAGCCATATGTTGATTAAGTTAATCAAAGCCGTTCACACTACATTTGAGATGATTAAGAAAAAAAAAACACAACAAACAAATTTATTTTTATTTAAAGTATTAGAAATGGATAACAATGCTTTTATAAAGATATCAGATCGACGACTGCTGCCGTCAATAGTCAAACATCAATCCTTAAACCAAATTTTATTTTAACCTTTGGTAGATCGAAATTTGCTTTTCTGAATGATTATCCATTTTTAATTGATTTTACATGTTTTTTCCTTACTTCTGATTTTCTCGTACTTTTTGTCAAGAATTCTTCTTGAAGTCCAAAGGGTTCGAGCCCCGGCCACGGTTTCTATTTAGTTTCTAGATCATCTATGGATGAAAATAGGACTAAAGAAAGAAAAAAAGAAATGATCCACGACTTGAATTTTTTTTAATTTGCGAAAAAATTATCCCGCCAAAAAGTCGTGAATCATTTCTTTTTTTCTTTCTGTAGTGCTATTTTCATCCATACATGATCTAGAAACTAAATCCGATATCATATTAGAGTTACTTAAAAATTGCATTTATATATATTCTAGAGCACCGTGTAAAATGCATCTAATTTGCAAAAATCTATATTATTTACATACAAAATGATGTACTTGGCAAAAGAAAAAATTTGATACCCATATTGCCCTATTTAAAACGAAGAGTTACCACCTCATTGCATTTTAGTCAAAACGCGAACTAGCACGAATTTCAAAAAAATCTGAGACACGTATTTAATTAAATCGACTAAAGATTAAAATATGTTAATTTGGCACTTTTATTACAAATTACCCCGAACCAAAAATTCAAAAATCGTTTTTTTTACAGAAAATCCTTAAAAAAGGACATGGATGATCGTCCTTGGACAAATTGTATATACAGTTGAACGCGCCTTAAAAAACCTTTCTTACGATACCCAATTTGTTTATGTTGGTTAGGAAACAGATTATCAAATTAACAAAACATGCAAAAATAGACCCTTTTTCAAAATGGTCCAGCTCACGAGAGGTCAAAGCTGGAGGCGAAATATTTAAAATGTCTTCTTAAAAAAATCCAAGGTTTATTTCTGGGAGGGTATATCAAGCACTTTTTTTGGTGAGTCGCTCAAATATATATATATATATGGGGGATTTCATGTCAAGTGACCCAATTTTTAAATCGATGTTTTCCGATTTGGATGAAATTAGCACCAAGCTTAATACTATTAAATAGTAGTTTAGACACATATTTTCAACAAGATCGGTCAAAAAGTTTCTGAGATAAAGAGGGTCAAAGTTTGCCATTTTGGCCATACAGGTGTTATTTGTCATCCATGTAACTTATTACCTATTGGTGTTAGCAAAATTTGTCCCAAGTAGCTTCGATAGCTATTTGATCAATCTTTTTAAAAAATCGATTTAAAAATTGGGTCACTTGACATGAAATTCCCCATATATATATATACGACCATGAAAAAACACATCCAACATAAAGAAAAAGGTTTATTTTAACTTTTTGCATCAATAGTTTTTTGTTTTAAGCCGGGAAAAAGCTGTGCAGATTGTTTAAACATGGTATCTATTGTATGTTGAATAATATACACACAATACATATAATAAAATTTTACGTTTGATGCGTCTGAGTGGTTTTTATATGGGGCCTATTTCAAACTATGGACAGATCATCACGAAATTTATCAGTGTGATTTCTAGTCTTATACAACTGTGAAGTATTAAATTTTATTCTGCTAGCATTATTTATTACGATTTTAGGCGTAATAAACTGTTTTCCGGGAGTATGTCTTAAAGTAAATTATGGTCCGATCTTCAAAAAAATTATATCATAATATGCAAACACTAATCAATATGTTATTTTATTTTTGGTTTAAAGAAGGCCAAATCCAATAATAAATTTTCTTACTTTATCAATGGTTTTTTAAAGGTTTAATAGACTATTTTTCATTTATGAATACAACTTCAGTATTTATCTAAATGATTTGAAAACCCTACAACTTTTTGGAAAACTGATTATGTTTGCAGATGACATATCTTTGTTTTACCCATATAAACATGAAACTTCTCTAAAAGCTCATATGGAATATGATGTAGCAATGATAACGGAGTATGCGAGGATAAATAAGATATGTTTAAATGCGGAAAAAACCAAACTTTTAAGTTTTAGGCCGTATATGGTTCATGATCAAAACTTCGGTATATTTGTGGATGGTAAACTTGTACATGAGGTCTTCTCAACAAAATATCTTGGTATACACCTTCAGAGAAACCTATCGTGGGATATGCATATAAAAATTTGAAGTCAAAATTGCATCTGCCACCGGTTTGATTTATAAATTTAAAAACAAATTTAATGTTAAAACAAAGCTGATAATTTACCAAGCCCTCATTCAAAGTCACCTTAACTATTTGGCGGTTGTGTACGCGTAGAAAAAAAGCAATGAGCTGAAAGCACTTCAGAAGTCTCAAAATAAAGCGTTGAAAACTATATTCAATCTTCCATTGTCTTTTTCGACCTTACAGGGATTCTTCCCGTGTATGGTTTATACAAATCGCAACTCTTAGGGCCATTATTACAACTTGAAGTTAGCTAAAGTTAAGATTAAATTGACAGATAATAATGTGTTATTTGTCAAATAGCGTATGTTAACTGTCGGATAACAGCTAACGCCAAGTTATTATAATGGCCCTTAATGTATGTTTACAAATCTTTACACTTAAAAAAAAAAAAAAAAAAACTTTTACAATTTCTGCTTAAAAGCGGTTATAAATAAGCTTTTATGAATACGGCTGTTAGTTTTTAAGAACAGGTATATAGTTAGATATAAAACGATAGTAATATTATGAAGCATTTACCAGTCAGGATTGCTCAACAAATTTTGTGAACATAGCAATCCAATCTGAACGTGTAAATAGCTCATCAAGAGCACTCTGTACCTTACAAATTGTCGCTTTTAACTGGTTCTTTCACGCCAAAACTACACTCACAATATAATTACAGTAACGGACTGTAGTTTATTTAAGAAATATTCCGTTCAGTAATTTTTAAATAAATAAACATTTAAAATTCCAAGCAAATTTATTTTTAACTGATTCTAACAGTTATTCAAAAAACTAAGTGCATATTAATACGGATTTTAAGTTGCAGTTAATATTGTCCGTTGATTGAGTTAAATTCTTCTTTATGTTAAATTAAATAAAAATGTAATTTAAAGCAACGAAAAGTTCATTTAATTTTTACTGTCAAAAATTCAACCGCGAATTCCGTAAAAACAAATAAATATGCAGTTATTTTATAAAATTTTACTACCAAAAATTAATTTTTACTTATATATAAAAAATGAATTGCTTGTTTTGTGTAAGCAATTCCCATTTTCTATTTGTTAATATAATTTAGTTAAATACATCCAATTTTAAAAGTAAAATAATTGCGAAGGTGTCGGTCATGCTGTTGGTGTCTTATAATTGAGAGTTCTTCCGTAAACAACGTGGTCAGTACAACAAAAGTTAAACAAACGTGTGTGCCAGGGTAAGTAAATAATAATATTCTCCCGCTCTCGCCTATAAGAAAAACAAGCGGATAGGTGTCTGTCTGGTATTTTTTAGAAATTCGGCTCTTTTGTTTAGTAAACGAAAATTACTGAATTTTTTGACAGTAAAATTTAAAAAAATAACTGAATATTTAATTGTTTTTACTGAATATGGTGTTGAATTTTTGACACAAAAATTTTACAAAATAGCTGAATATTTTTTTGATTTTACGGAATATGGTGTTGAATTTTTGACAGTAAAAATTAAATGAACTTTTTGTTAAAAATAAATGAATAATAAGAAGACCGGGTTTTAATTGAATTTTCATTTATTTTATATTACAATTTCAGTTAATTTTACGCACAGAATATTGTGAGTGTAAGACATTTTTTAATTAAATAGTATGATAAGCTTCAGGCGCTGCGAAATATGGCCCCAAAAAATAAATGAAAATGGACCCCAAATTTGGGGCTATTTTTCATAAAGCAATGTGGCCCCATTTTTTTTTTTTTTTAAATTACCCCAAAAATATGAAAATTAACCCTAAAAATAAAATGAAATATGACCCTAAATTTGGGGTAATTCTTCATTATGAAAAATCACCTCAAAATTTACAATGAATTTAAACCCCAAAAAAGAACACGAAGAAAGTTATATTAAACATTTTGGGTGGACTTCATATGCCCGAAACTAAAAATCCCAAATTAAGAATCCCGATTTCAAAATCCGAATCATTATACAGTTTTGGTTTTAAATCATACGATTGATAGCATGGTAGAACTTTCCGCCATGCGCAAGGATTTTTTCCTCTATAGCCTAGTACTCTGTTCAAATTTCTAGAAAATGTTGAGCAACATTAAATTTTTCACACGAAAATTTTGACATGTAACAATAATACCAATAATGCGAGTTTGTACAATTTCACGGTTTTATTCCTGCAAAGAATGCGACATTATTTTGCGTATGTAAACAAACCCGACATGTATTTTACCAAAAAAAATTTTTTTAATAAAAAAATAAAGTAAATATGGTTAAAAAACTATTACCGGTTGCGTTATTTTAATTTTTTATTTCGAATTTAATAATCAGTTCATACTTTTTTGCTTAAAATTCCACGTGAAATAAGTGCAGCTTACATTATTTCGCAGTTGCCAGAAACATTTCGGAACTTTTTCACAAAATGAACAGAGTACAACTCTATTAACATTTTTTCATAGATATTCCGAACAAGTTTTTTTCATATGCGTTTTGACAGCATTTCACGTGAAACGTTGAACAGAGTACCACACTCACAATATTCTGTACGTAAAATTAACTGAAATTGTAATATAAAATAAATGAAAATTCAATTAAAAACCGGTCTACTTATTTTTCATTTATTTTTAAAAAAAAGTTCATTTAATTTTTACTGTCAAAAATTCAACACCATATTCAGTAAAAACAATTAAATATTCAGTTATTTTTTAAAATTTTACTGTCAAAAAATTTACCCCATATTCAGTAAAAACAATTAAATATTCAGTTATTCTATTATTTAAGGGTTAAGAGAACGTAAAAATATTTGTTGTTTAAAATGTTATTGCATTTTTGATGCGTACGACTGTCACGTTCAACACTTTGGATTTACCCATATGTTGGAATTCCAAACTTGTTATATTGCAATTTAAATCATCTTACCAAATATTTTTTTTTTGGAATCGATCCATATACTCATATACATACAAATACCTCTTCCGAAAATAGCTTTTGATGCTCCATATTTCTTATTAATATTGGTATTCTTTTTCGTGAACATATGTCATACATACACCCCCTCCCTAGAATCACACTAAGCCAAACAAATCTTATATAGTTGAAGATATCTAAATAATATTTGGCACAAAGAACATTTATATGAGTCTTAACCTCATAACATAATTTTGTTTTGGCGGGTCCGTGATTGCCCATGGGCGCCGAAAGTGTAGGGTATCATATGAGCAAACTTGACCTTCTTTACTTTCTTACTGGTTTTCTTTTTCCCATTGATACAATAGAATTAAAATAGAGTACATGGGAGAAGGAAAAACTCTAGGGGAAGTTTTATTAATAATAGGTTTGTATACATATATATATATATATATACAAACATTTTTTTTTTCTAAATAGCTCTTTTTTAACATGCCTAAGTTTTGATTAACATATGTAAATATTTATTAAGGGCCTATTTCACCAATTCTATTTATATATCAATTCTTGTTTAAAATTCGTTTTTCAAGTCATATAAAAATAAAAAGAATTTGGAAGTTGTTTTAATCCAATTTTTATAATTTTTTTTTAAATAAAAAATATTTTATTTTTTGTTTAAAAGAGAAATATTTGTATAATATTTACCATAAAAATCTTTTATTACAGAATTCTTATTAAAAATAAACTTTTAAAATTCTTGCGTTTTACGTTTCTGATTTCCAGCACACCCCTGTGGCATTTTGACAAAACATCTTAAGTCGAGATACGATAGCAAAAAAGTTTAAAAAAAACTCGGTGGAGTAATCATTTTGTTTAGTAATAAAATAAACCAAAATTAATAAAAATGTTTTTTGAGTGAAAATTCGTATGATTAACAACATTCCTTTCAACTTTTCAAATTTGATTTAAGATGTATTGTCAAAATGCCACAGATATGAAAAACTATAGCGGTTTTTACCCTTGATAGTAAAGTCCCTTGCAGACCTTGTGAATCTTATTAATTTAGTTAAAGTACTAAGATTTACAACACTGCAAAAACAAAATGTATTACACTCAATTTACATGATGAATTCTATAACGTCCAATTTTAGACGTCCAAAATTGGACGTCATAAAATTCATCATGTAAATTGAGTGTTAGACTAAAATTTTCTAGGCTTTGGTTGAAAAATCAAAAACAAAAAGCTGTAGTAAACACGTTTGTTAAATAACCCAGAATAAAACAGTTGAATTAACTATATCTGTCTCTTTTCCTCACTCAGCAACTTAATAAATTTACAATACTAACGAAAAATACACTCACGCTTTGAAGTTTAAAATCGTATTAAGTAAAGCAGAGTTGTACACTTAATACAAAGGGTGAAAACCGCTTATATTTAAATATGAATTAATATTTAAATAGAATTAGTGAAATAGGCCACAAGTGTTTGTGTATTAAAGCAATATAATGTATGCATGGCTTATTAAATGATTTATTGTAAAATTTATTTAATAATAGCATTTATTTAAAATTTAGCTAGAAGACAGTAAAATGTTATAACCAAAAGTAAGTTTTCAAGTTTTTTACATTAACAATTTTTTTTGGGCGTTAATTTGGAAAATTGTACTTTTTATAATTGTGCATATTTTACAGCTGTGCATGCGTAAATTTTATATCTCTCAGTTTTTTTTTTTAGCTTTTTTGCTTTTGCATATTTTGAAAATTTTTGGGCATTTAAAAACTTGCTTTAGTTATAAACATTTCAAGGTCTAATTTGACTTCTAAATTAATTGAGATTTGTTAGAAAAAAAAGAGAGTTGGACATATGAGTGAAAGAGCATTAGCATTGGTGACAAATGTACTTATACTCGATTAGAATTTCATTTTCGGCCATGTTCTAGAAATCGCAAACAAATGAAATTGAAATTGGTGAAGATTTTCAGTACAATTTTTTTCAGTAATTTTCGTTTACTCCACAAAAGAGCCGAATTTCTAAAAAATACCAGACAGACACCTGTCCGATTGTTTTTCTTATAAGCGAGAGAGGGAGAATATTATTATTTACTTACCCTGTTACACACGTTTGTTTTACTTTTGTTGTACTGACCACGTTGTTTACAGAAGAACTCTCAATTATAAGACACCAGCTGCAAGCCCGATCTGGCTTCGCAATTATTTTACTTTTAAAATTTGATGTATTTAACTAAATTATGTTAACAAATAGAAAATGGGAATTGCTTACACAAAACAAGCAATTCATTTTTTATAGATAAGTAAAAATTTATTTTTGGTAGTTAAATTATATAAAATAACTGAATATTTAATTGTTTTTACTGAATATGGTGTTGAATTTTTGACAGTAAAATTTTATAAAATAACTGCATATTTATTTGTTTTTACGGAATATGTAGTTAATTTTTTGACAATTAATTTATATATGATAACTGAATATTTATTTGTTTTTACGCAATTCGCGGTTGAATTTTTGACCGTAAAAATTAAATGAACTTTTCGTTGCTTTAAATTACATTTTTATTTAATTTAACATAAAGAAGAATTTAACACAATCAACGGACAATATTGACTGCAACTGAAAATCCGTATTAATATGCACTTAGTTTTTTGAATAACTGTTAGAATCAGTTAAAAATAAATTTTCTTGGAATTTTAAATGTTTATTTATTTAAAAATGGCTGAACGGAATATTTCCTAAATAAACTACAGTCCGTTACTGTAATAATATTGTGAGTGCAGGCTTATGGTTTAACGAAATTATATAACCAAATTAAAAATGCAAAAACGCCCCTACGAAAAAATTAAAAATAACCCCAAAAAAACAAACAAATTCTCAAAATTGCGTGTTGTTGTGTCTCATGTAAAATTTTGGGGCCGTTCTTTACTTTCCTTTTGGGGCCATATTACCTGTGGTCATTTTGCGCACCGCCTAAACTGCATACTTCTCTGTTGTGCTGGAATGTTTGTTCGGTACATTTTAATTATTTTTAAGATTTTTATTAGAAAAATGATAAGGGCACTTAAAAAAATATTTTTGTTGTTTTTCTGAAGTGCTATCATTTCTAAGATTTCTGATAAGTATAAAAACGCACAAGATCAGCTGTATTCGAGTCATTACCGCAAAAAAGCTTAAGCGACATCATTTTTAATTTTCATTTTTTGCATAAATTGCTTTCTTGGCAACACTTGCATCATCTCCTAAAATGTCATGGCCACATAAGGCGCCGCTACGATTTTATAGCAAAAACAATTTTATCTTAAGCGACAACCTTCATAGAAAATGTTTATGAAATAAAATAAACTTCCCCTGTAAAAGTTTGTTTTTGTCGCTTGAAATTTTTTTTCCGGCATGACTCGACATTTTAATTCTACGCGACTCTAAACGACTTTCATTTTTACCACATGTATTACATGTTAGTTTTTTTCGTATTTTGCATGAGTATTCGATTTTTTGGTAAACTTTACGGGTAAAAGGAATCTACCGGACAAAACAAGTTGTGAAATATAAAATTACTTAAGCTATCTATGTTCACATTATGTGTATTTGTCATGTGGATTGTCAATTTTTCACATGTTAAACTTGTAGATATCGTGTGTTATTTATCTGTGAACAGTAAATATGATTTTTGATTTAGAACGAGTTCTATTTTCAAGTGACAAAGCATCTGACATCAGCGGTTTTTTTTATCAACAAAACTGTTTGTGGCGGCAAAAATTAATTAAAACTAACAAGATTTTGTTTGTCATGCTTAATTCCCACTTTTTATTTTTGATTAAATCACTGACATTTATTGTGGGTGGGATAAGCTATTCCTGTGCGCAGTTCACTGGTTACTTAGGCCAGATCATCAGGAAATTTCATCCAAAGATTTTAAAAAACTAAAGATAGATAAACAAATAAGGCGGTGCGCAAAATGACCCCAGAAAATATGGCCCCATAAGGAAAATGAAAAACGGCCCAAAAATTTTACATGAGACACAACAATACGCATTTTTGGCGCAATTTTTTTGTTTTTTTTTTTGGGTTATTTTTCATTTTTTCGTTAGGGTGTTTTGGCATTTTAAGTGGAATGAAAAATGACCCCAATATCAATGAATGAAAAATGGCCTCAGATAAAATCACAATTTTTACTTTGGGGCTATTTTTCGTCTACTAACAAAAAAATGCAAATTTTAAGAAATAAAAAATCACCCCAAACATTTTAGCACAAATTTTAAAAAATTCTATGTAAAATTTTCGAGGGATAGTATAAAAAACCCGAATTCGTATACCAAAGTAGGGAAAATCCTTGCCGGTTATGCAGAGATGCTTTATTTAGCAAAGCCGGTGTTTGTTATACCATAGAGGAAAAAATCGTTGAGCACGGCCGAAGGCCGGCTATTAGGAGAAGCTTTACTGAGCGAAGCCAGTGTTCGTTTTACCATAGAAAAAAAAATCTTTGCGCCCGGCCGAAGGCCGGATATGTAGTGAAGCTTTAGTGAGCGAAGCCAGTGTTCGTTATACCAAAGAAAAGAAACTCCTTTCACCCGGCCGAAGCCCGTCTGTTAAGAGAAGCTTTAGTTAGCGAAGCCAGTGTTCGTTATACTATAGAGAAGAGAAATCCTTGCGCCCAGCCTAAGGTCGGCTTTAACGTGAAGCTTTAGTATGCAAAGCTAGTGTACGTTATACCATAGGAAAAAAATCCTTGCGCATGGCCGAAAGCCCAACCATGCTATCAATCGTACGATTTTTAAAACCAAATCTATATAATTTCGTTCATATGAACTCCATCGAAAATGTTTAATGTTACTTTCTTTGTGTTCTTTTTTGGGGTTCAAATTCATTATAAATTTTGAGGTGATTTTTTATAATGAAGAATAACCCCAAATTTAGGGTCGTATTTCATTTTATTTTAAGGGTTATTTTTCATTTTTTTGGGGTAATATTTCATTAAAAAAATGGGCCATATTGCATTATGAAAAATAGCCCCAAATTTGGGGCAAATTTTCATTTATTTTTTGGGGCAAATTTCCTGGGGCCATATTTCGCAGCGCCAACAAATAAGAATGTTAAGCGAATGAGGTTTAACTTGTAACAATATCAAAGATAAAACAAAAACAACAATATTAAACAGTGAGTTTGTCCTTTCTTACATTCCCCACTACAATTGATTGGAATTCTTCCAACATTATATATAGTTGTAAGTATATTAAGAAAAAAACAACTTGCATTAATGTTTTCGCAAAAAATAAATCATGTTGTCAGTTTAGTTTGTTTTAGCCGTGCACTGGCCAGTTTATTATCAAAGTAATTTTTGGGAATAAAAAATAATTCCCAATTTTTATTTATTTATTTATTTATTTATTCACAAAAAAGTAATATAATAAGCCTCATAGGCCAAAACAATTTTATATTTATTCTTGATGAAATCACTGATTTGTTGATTAGATAGCTGTTTTTTTTTTCTTAACCTACTTACAACTAAGCGAAAGGGAGAAAGAGGGAGAGAGAGAGCTTGCAATTATATAATATCAACAGTGTGACCAGATCTTAATATTATTTAAAGTTAAATCTGGCATTAGGCAAGATCAAAACATATTTTAAAAAAGTGCTTTATAAAATGCCACATGCTAAATAAACAATTTTAAGCTAAATCAAAATTACTAATGCTATATTTAAGCTGCAAAAATGCCAAAATTGTCACCCTACATATCAAGCATATATATAACATTTTGTTTTGCCAAAATTTATTTATCAACAATATGTTTAGATTTAGATATGCCAAATGCAATTTAATTATGTCTTTGTGTTTATTTAATAGAAATATTTGCATTCAAATGATTTTGATCATCCATTTGTGTGTAAAACCAATATTTATCTCTTAATGTTACTTATTACAAAAATAAACTTTTTAAAACTTTAAAATGTCTCACCTTTCTTAAACAAGCATTTTCAACAGCACTACATATTCAGCCACGTCACAGAGTCCAATTCCATTCGAAAACGGAATTCATTCCATATTTTGGTGCTTCAGAAAATGACGAAAAAAATTTTCGGAATGAAAGGCCAAAACACTATCAAAATACACTTTTTCAATAAACAAATATGTTTTCTTCGATTTCAAACTTAATTGTGCTCTGTGACATGGCTGATTATATCGTTTTTTGAAAGACACTTTGCCTAATTCTTCCAGTGAAAAAAAAAAAACTTCATTATTAATAAATGTCACAATTGGTCAGCTTTAATTGTCCAACAGTTAAAAAAATCACAAAAGTTGTCACGACAATTAAACTGTGTATTTAATTAAGGTCTACAAACTTATATCAATATTTTGGAACAAAACTATTTGCTGTAGTCCAATAAAAACGTAGAGTATATTTGGTTCTTATCTTTGGTATGTTTAAAGTTGAAAAATTAAGTATTAAGGTTAAAGCTATTAACATAAAATTAAATTGTCCTATTATTGCATTATACTTGAAAATTTAATGATCTGGCATCTAAAAGCTTAATACAGTTCGCTCGAATTTGATCAGCACTAGTGATGGAAAGCAAACCTAAGACAATGAAAACCTGCAAAAAAAAGTTTTTAAAACCACTGTCCAAATATGTGCATTTCACATTGCCACACTGCCAAAAAAAACTGAATTTATAAAAAAATCACGCAAACCTGTTCATGTGAATTAAACATCACATTTTCACGATTGCAACCACGACTACACAACTACCACAGAACAACTCATAGATACAAAAATATACACAGAGAAAAACAAACGTATGTATTCGAATAACCAACCATGGCAGCCATGTGGGGAAACCTCAATGAATAAAATAATGTACTATACAACAAATACTACAACAATTTAACTACATATACCCAACAAACACGGAGGTTTGATTTCAAATTGAAAATTATTTGAAAATCTAGCATTCTCCACAAAAAGGGGATATTATTTTCAGATTGAGAAATGCATATATTTTCAACTTGCTTTCAAACGTTATTCCCAAATGTTTTTCAAATGTGGATTTTAAATACAATGTGGAACAAAAATAATATTTTTTTAATATGAATTCGTTTTTTATTTAAATAAACTTTGAGACAAACATTCGGCACCATAGCTAAACGATGAAATAGTGTTCTTTCCGTCTTCTTTGAGAGACAAAATCTTTGGCTCCTTTTTGTTTTGAGGATTGTCATGACCAGGGAAACCAGAAATATGCTCAAAAAAAAAAAAAAAAGATTTTTATGCGCATTAAATATGCAGTAAAAACTTAAAAATATGCACCAAAAAAATTTAAAATTGCTAATTTTAAAACAAAATATTCAAAAATTTATTAACAGTTCCATTTAATAAAAACAATCCTAAAATTATAATCGGTAAAGCCCAAACACCATTATGGGGAATATGTGAAATTATATACCGATTCTCACGATTTACATATAGACTTCGTCCTTAGTACAGTTAATATGTATTTACCAAATATGCTTACCAAATTATCTACAAGATTTCAATTTGTACTTTGCGCACAAGGTCAACATTGACAGTTAACCAGCCAAACGGACGGATGGACATCGTTAGATCACTTTAGAAAGTGGGGGAGAAATTGAAGCAACACGTTGGGTTACATATTTAAAACTGAATTTCGCAAAAAAAAAAAAAAAATTTATTGCGAAAGCACTTGTAGGCACCAAAAAAATCTAAAATGTATCAAAATATGCCTTAAAAAGGCACAATATGCGCTATAAACTTTAAAAAAATTATGCAAAAAGCTCTATAACTAAATTATGCAAAAAAAATGCTGCAAACGGTAAAATATGCAAATATATGCACCAACAAATCGATGCCAAAGTTCATAAAAAGATCTAAAACGGATAAATATATAGTTTCTGCCTTCATTGGTCACACCAGGAAAAACATGCAATTGCATATTTATGGTTTCCCTGGTCATGACGTAGCACCGCGATCTTCCAACAAACTTATATTTTCTTCACTTTCCCGTTTTATTGTTTTTTAATTCGTATTCTAAATCATTGTAATTACACGCAGATAATTTTTATTTTTCACTAGAAATAAATCGTTCACTTGTAAAACACATCTAACCACGAAGTAAAAATTTAACTTTAATCGCCAGTTTTACTGCCTATTTCACGATGTCACTCGAAGGTTTACGTTCGCATAAATAACATGTAAACCAAAAACAAATTTTTTAATTTTGTTTTTGTTTTATATGTTATTTGTGCGAACGTAAACGTTCGAGTGACATCGTGAAATAGGCAGTTAATATTAACATTTATTATTCGCTTTAGCATTGCCAAGTTTAGTTTTGATTTGAATTTAACATTTGATACCAATTTGACATCAAATTGATAAAACATTTTAAGTTAAATGTTTATTTTCAAGCCATTATCAATTCGAATTTAAATGTTAAAATCAAATAATTGAAAATACTTTGAGAATTGTGTTTGTTGGGCATATATCAATGTATATGTATTAGTGTGCGTTAATACAAACTGTATTGGTGTTGTGTAATGTTTTTAAAATGAAGTAATTTTTTTTTATTTTACTTTTTTGTTGATAAAGTTTTTTATTCGTTCTTTTTTTAATATGTACTAACAATTTCAATTAAATGTAAAAGTTTTAGACAAATTTTTTTGTCTTTCATGAAAACTCTGCAATGCACACACACACACACACACACACAAACATACTTAAATACAAAATAGAAAAACTATTAATGTTTGTATTTAGTTTTTACACATGCCAATGTTGAGTGAATGAAGAGCAAGAAACTGAATTGAAATGAAAATGAAACTAACAAAAAAAAAAATATATATTTTTTTTTCTGTAAACAAATTTGTAAACTTTGTTTTAAATAATTTTGTTTGGCAATGGTTTTGTTATTGTTAAAATTTTAAATTATTTGTAAATGAAGTAGAAAATGAAAAAAGTTTTTGCAACTGTTTGAAACAAATAAACGAATACACTCACTCATTCATTCGTAAGAGTGCTAGTTGTTTGCAGCAGGTTGTAGTTGTGTAAATATCTAGTTGTTTTTAGTGTTCTACCAAAAAATGTATAGACCACATAATTTTAAATTAACATATTCAGCAGTGAAAAGCCACATACTAGTGTACTTGTAATTATTTACGTTTATACGTGTATACTTACAATTAACATGTATTAGTAACATTTTGTAGAATTTTTACAGAGTTTCCATAAGTTACGAAGCGCTGAAAAGAACATTATTACGAATTAAAAAAAGGATGTTCTAAGTGCTTTCTAAAAAGCTTTTTAGGTTTTTTAAAAATTTACATTTCTTTTTTTTTTAATTCTTGAAAACAGGAAAAAGAAAGTAAATGTTTTAAGGAAGTTCCTTGGCGGCACAACTTTGAATGATACAATTAAAGTAGGGTTAGAAGCTAATTATATCAAATATCTTGACATCGTTATTTATACGAGTAGGTAAGTGATTTGACGTGCTGTGATGACATTTTGGAAGAAGTGCTTAAGTTCACTTATGCTAAATTTGAGTTAATGGCATTTCACGTTAAGAAGTTAAATGGACAAAGCTTCAAATAATTTGTATGATCTTTTAGGCGTTTATGGCCGCAGAGATGTGATTATTATTTAAGAGTGTGTTCAGACCTATACATTTTAATATATTTTTATTCAAAAATTTAATTACTACAAAAAAGGTACTGCCTAAGCGTCCATAGGACATTAGTGAAGAAAAAAAATCCAAAAAAACCGAAACCAGTAAATTGATTAAACTTAATCTTTTTTAGAAACTGGTAATAATATTTGAGCCAGCCAAACGGTTTGAAAAAGCAAATAATTTTTTAATGAAACTAGTGGCTGCGCGTAGGACGTCAAATTTTAAATAGGGTCGAATGAATCCTGTTTTGATCAGCAGGGGCTAATTCCGGCGGTCGTGATCGAATACATTTTCGATTCATATGCTTTTTTATATCCAATCCTTTCCATCGACACTGAACGAATCAAAATTAGTTTTTCAGTGTTGTGAAGCATTTATTTTAGTATTTGTAACATTGGAAAAATAATTTCGATTCGTTTAGTGGCGACTGAAAGAATAAGAAATAAAATTTCTTTCGACTCGGAACAGTATATATTTTATCACGAATGCCAGAATTAACCCCAGATCAAATTCAGAAACGAGTATATACGAGTATATATATACAATATATATTGTTATTAACATCGGTAGATCTATATATTCCAGTAACAAATTTAAAGGTTTCCGGAAGAAAGGAAAGTACATGAGCGCTGATATATGCCCTACGTTTTACATACTACTAAGAAGCGGAAGAGAAGCAATTATTCACGAACAAAGTTCAATGTGCTTACATGGAAGTAAGTTGTATTGCAATGATTTAGAAATGTTTTTATGATGATTTCCGAAATCAAGAGATGCATTAAATAATATTTTTTTTATTAAACAGACAGTCATCAAATAATTTTTGAGCAGAGAGTAGGACTTCGCCATATAAAAATCATGCCTCTTGTTAGCAGGCTTGTAAGAGCGATTTTTGTTTCTCTCAAAAGGGATTAAGAAGGAAAAACCACTGATAGAAAGGTAATTTTAATGAAATTTATCTGTTTTTATGGCTCTAATAATATTCGGTGCCCTATTGCTATGCAATGCGTTGTTAAATTTGTGTCAGGTATTTTATAGCATATAAATAAAAGGATTTTAAGTTTTTTAATCCTTTTTATTCTACCTGTACTTGGTATGAAAAAAAGTATGAAAATGTTTAAAAGCAAGTGACATTCGGATGCAAACTCAGTTGATATAATATATCTGAGCAATAACAACGTGTTTCATAAAAACATGGAGAGCTTCAGCTATAAAGAATTGGCCGGAGAGTATTTTAGAAACAAAAACGAGGAAGATGTTAAAAATTACATTCGAAAAAAAGGAAACTTAAATTCCTATAGCACTGAAATACAATTGGACTTAGAAAAAAAATTATATGTTTTCATAAAACATAAAAGTATACCAACTCCAAGCAATGCAAAACAATTCACAAAGGAGGAGGCATTAGCATTACTTCTGGATTTGAAATTAACAAAACAGCAATATATACAGCTCAGATTGCGTGCGATTGAAAAAGGTTCAAATCTGTATCCAGCATATCATCACATAACATCTGCTAAAATGGACTTTTTGCCATTAAAGGACACTATTACAATCACATCAATTTCGGCAGAGGTACAACTACAATCTCTACTTGATCACACATCCGAACGCTTGCTACAATCAATAAAAGGAAATGAGTTAAAGAAATATGGAAACACAAAGTTAGTTCTTTTTTGTAAATGGGGATGTGATGGTTCTTCAGGACAAAAACAATACAAACAAGTAGTATGTGAAAATATTTCGGACTCAGATATGCTCATGGTATCATTTGTACCATTGCGATTAAAAAAGATTTTGGAAGATTCAGAGCCTTCGACTAGTACAACGCAAACAAAGGATATTTGGAAAAATGAGACACCATCTTCTACGAAATATTGCAGACCTATAAAATTTGAATTCAAAAAAGAAACTCATCATGCCATTAATAAAGAAGTTAGTGATATCAATGCCCAAATTGCAATGCTACAGCCATTACAGTTAGATTTAGATGGGCAGCAAATTGAAGTTAGCTACCAATTAGTGCTAACAATGATAGATGGAAAAGTAGGCCAGGCTTTGACTAACACGAAGGCTGCATCCAGCTGCATCATATGCCATGCAACATCAAGCCAATTAAACCAAGTTCCGACAAAATCATTAGATAATACTGATGCATATGAATTTGGATTATCACCACTACATGCAAGAATACGACTTATGGAACACATACTTAAAATCAGTTATGATTTGGATTTCGGATCTTCAGGATCAATAAGAAACAACGAAACCAACAAGGAGTTAAGAAGTTCAAAAAGGAAACATGTTCAAGATGAATATCGCGAATTTGGGTTGATTATAGATCAGCCGAAACAAGGGTCAGGCAATACAAATGATGGCAATACCGCAAGAAGATTCTTTTCAGATCCAGAAACATCATCTGAAATAACAGGTGTTGATTTTAACCTAATTTTTAGATTTAAAATAATCCTAGAAGTACTTGCGTGCAATGAAGAAATTGACTGTAGAAAATTTGGAGATTTTGCTAAGGAAACTGCAAAAATATATACAACCAAGTACCCATGGAGAAATATGTCTGCTACAGTTCACAAAATCCTTTATCATGGAGAAGATGTCATTAAATATCAGTTGGTGCCACTTGGAGATTTATCAGAAGAAGCTCAGGAAAAAAGGAATAAGGACTACAGATTTTATAGAGAGCACAATACTAGAAAAATTTCACGAAATTTCACTAATGAAGATCTATTTAATATATTATTGGCAACGTCAGCTCCGTTCATCTCCAGTATTCGAAATCAATGGAAAGTGGAACATCGGGATTTAGATGAAGAAGTCAGAAAACTACTAAAGAACAGAAATAACACAGAACAGAATATGGAATATTTGCAATCAATCTTTCAATTAAATGAACAATAATTATAATTCATTAGATCTAAGACAGACATTGTATTAGTAAAAAATAATAATAAACAAGAACTCACATTGTTACAAAAGCTATTAAAATCAATTTTTTTCTATCTTTTTTTTTTAATATTACAATTTATTTTATAGTGTAGACATTTACAGCCGTATTCATAACAAAAAGTTAGCCACAATTTGTACACTACGAACAACGAGCTGCTTACTAGAATGCAGAGTTAATTCATAACGAACTTTTCTCCATCTGCCAACTTTTAATAAGTCAACTCTGAATTTTTATGATGCCACTTTGTATTACTCATAAATGCAACACGTTTGCATTAAACATCGCTGGTTTGTCATTTTTTTGTAATTTTTTTTTGTTTTTTTCTCCACATTTAACAATTTTAAAGGTTTTTAAATTAAAATAAGAAAAAGATATAAAAATAAAATAAAATAATATAAAATAAAACAGTAATAATTTAAATAAAACCAACAAAATTTTTTTACATTAAACAGCTGTTTCTCACAAGTTGGCAGCTCGTTAACAAGAGTTTAGCAAGTCGTTAGCCAGAGTTTGGTAAGTGTATTATAAATAAACTTTGTGCTAACTTCATGCCAAATTTTCATTATTAGTCACAGCATCTTTTTTAAAAACTCAAATATCGGTTATTTTGAATATCTATTCTCACGGACAATTTTACATAAAGATTAGGTGTCAAATTCATTTGGTCAAAAAATTGTCACGTACACAGAAAAAATTATTGCCGAATTATTTTCAAACAAACGCTTGTTTGGAAACTTTTTTAATTTCTATAATTTTTTTTTACTGATTCAAACAATATTTTTGTTTGATTTTTATTTAACCAACAAAAATGTGGACATCTCTTCAAAAATATAATAAACGCGTTATTGGTGTCAAGTTTTCATAATTTGGTATGAAATATTTAACGTTCTTTAATGTTGTCGTCTTTTTGCTTTTTTTTTATTTGATCGTAAGCAACACTTCTTTATGTGAAATATAAGAACAACAACAAAAAAAAAAAACACACAGTCTATTTTTGGACGCTTTAAAAAAGTGCAACTATAAGAAAAACAATAGCAGAAACAACATTACAAGAAACAAAATCCCGTATTCAATTTTTTAAAACTGTTTGGTTAAATACATCAAATACAAAAATAGAATGATGACGAAAAACATATCGAGTCGGTCTGCTGCCGTTTTTGGTTACATTTCTTCTTTAGCAAAGGAAAGGATACAGCAACAGAGAGTGATAAAGAAAAGACATTGTGTTGTGTGTACAAATAAGACTTCGTTCAAAAATTATTCCACCAAAAAAAATGTGTGTCAAAGCCAGCCGGCGGCTCTGCTCTGCCGTCATCTTCTCATACAGTGCTTACTTGAGTGCACGTCATTGCTTGTGCAAAAACTTTTTTTTTATTTTGAAATTTAGTACATATATGAATTTCAGTAAACTTTTTGTTTGATTCAGTTAAATTATTTGTTTGAAAAAATCAGTGTTTTTTTCAATAAACAAAATGCAAATAAATTGTTTGAATATGCGAATTTATTTATAGGACCGATTTCAGACAAAAAATTGTTTGCTTCTACAAATTTTTTGTTTGAATTGGAAAAATAATTTTTTCTGTGAAGTGTTATTATTTAAATCTAAAAATTAAATTTTTAAATAATTAAAAGAAATAAAAAAACCATATTGCACGCAAAAGTAAAAAATAATCTAAAGTTCCAATTTGCCCTTAAATTTCGCAATAACTACTCAACCGATATTAATGAAATTTAAAGTGGAGAAAGTTTAAGAATCTATCTGTCGATTAAAAAAATTTCACTAAAATATCTCCTTCGGTTCAAAAGTTACAGATTTTTGGCCAATGAAAAACGATTTTCAGCCACTGTGCGTCGAATATTTGCTTCTGAACGATCAGTCGTTGCTGGCTTATCGGCATAGACCAGAGATTTAACGTACCCCCCATAAAAAGGTCACTTCACAGGTGCATTTACTGAGATAGTTCGGTCACCTTACACTCAACATAGTGCTAGTTCCATTTCTTCTCGAATGATTTGCAATAAAACGAGGGATAAAAAAATTGTGAATTTTTCGCCTGCAGCATTCGTTTATTCACGGCTATGTTGGCAACAGGGATGCTAATCGGGACTGTTTTTCGCAATTTCCGGGATTCAGGATTTCAAAATATCAAAGGTAACAAAAATATTCTGATTGCATCAATGCATTTCCTTGGACAAAACATGAAAGATGACATATTTATATATATTTGTTTCTTTAACTCCTCTGGTGAGCATATGGCGGGCCGCTGAAAGATGACATATTATGACAGCTAGTTTTAAAGTTATTCCTATCGGAAGTTCAATCTGTCTAAACAAACACCATTAATAAATTTTTTTAAATTAAATTGTATTAACTGCCAGTTAGTTTATCAATGAAAAAAAAGAGAGAATTTTTCTAGCTATAGAAAACCATAAAATTTCAAGCAAATGTTGAAAGTACCGTATAAGAATAGTGCGTTTGAAAGTCAGTTAAAAAAGTACTTTTTTGTCGCTTTAATACTAAAAGACCCTGTTTAAACACTCACAAACAATTTGTGTGTTCTTCTCATGTTGTTAAATGTTTTGGTAAGTTGAAAAAAAAGATAAATAAAATATTCCATAAAACTACTAAATGTTGCTAGTGTTGCTATTGTTGTAGTTTGTTTTTTTATTATTTTTTTTTAACATGCTGTTAGTATGTATGTTTTTCATACCGCATAATAAAGTGCCAACGTCAGTTTTAATTAAATTGACTGTAGACAATCGACTTGTTTTATAGGCGATTGAGTACTACAACAACGATTGCTAACATTCACCACCACTTTGATAGGATGGTGTTAGTTTTAGTGCAACGTTTGTGTATATAAAGGTTTGTAGCTGTAGTTGTAAAGAGCAAACGTTGACATCAACCATTTTAACGTTGATATTGCAATATGTGTCTGTCATGGTGGCTGTGTATCTCGTGCTAATGTTCTATTTGTGGTTTTTCTTTTTTTTGCTCTTATATTTTTTCATACTGTTTCCTCTTTTCTGCCAACTCTTGTTTTACGAGCATTTGTGATCATGTAATTTTTACAATTAGATAAAATATAAAATATTATTTAACACCAATACGTAAAAAAAACTAGATAGAGTGAGATTTTTCATGTAATCTCTGTGGGAATGTTAGCACTGTATTGCATTCATACTAGGAGTGCGTCGAACTTATGTTTAGCGAATGCGACAGCTAATAATCAAATTCAATTAATGCGAAAGCGAATGCAACTATATTTGCCTTAAATATTCGCAAATATTTTATCGATTGTGTGTTAGAATGCAATTAGCCGAATATTCGGGGCACCCCTAATACATTCAAATGGAAATATAAATTCAATTGGATTTTGTTGTAAAATGCCATTGATTTTATGACCGCAATGGTTGGGGTTATTTTAATTGAAAATTAATCAAAAATTGTATGGGTAACCAAATAGAATATTATTTTTTTTTTGCTTTTGGTTTAATTGTAATGGTTATGTGTCACTTTAAATGCAAAAAAGGATATTTAATTAAATATTCAATTTCAAAGGAGAAAAATTAAAAAAAAAAATATATAATAGAAAATAATTGTGCAATGAAATTGAAATATTTAAAAAAACTCTTTAAAATTTCAAACATATTAAATGTCTGTTGGTAAGCCATCATTTAAATGTTTCAATGAAATATATTTCGTTTAAACACATTGAAGAATAAATATGTTAATAAATATTAAAACACTTATATTTAATTAATATAAGAAAATTCATACTGATATCAGACTATAAATTCAGCAATTATTTCATTCAACAATACTGTATGAGACTACTGTGTCGGGATTGGAATTTGTGTAGCATGTGTGTCGATATTATCAGTGTGTATCCGTGTGTGTAAAAGGATTTTTCTTAAACTATCATAAATCATTGTAATCATTTGTATATTTAACACTTTTTGTTAATCGAACACGCACGACACGCAAGTAAACAATATTTTTACAAACTTAATCGTTACCAATACACCCTTGTATGTGTATGCGTAAAAAACATCCCTGCAAATAATAGGACCAGTCCAAACACGCGTGTAAAGAGTAGTCCACAAGGGACCAGGACTAGTCCACAACTAACCCAAACGTATGGAAAAAACCTGGTCTATTTAACATTACGATGTCCTAGGAGAGGACCATATAACCCACCTTTGGACCACTAAGGAGTAGTTTTAAAACTACTCCATGGTATATAACCCACCTTTGGACCAGTAAGGAGTAGTTTTAAAACTACTCCATGGTATACTCAAGAGGATTAGTTTTGAAGTCGTTTAAACACGAAAGCATGTCGTTAAAAAACGAAGACATGTCGTCTCACTACAAACACTTTTTAACAATGGCATGGTCCATGCTTGCATTACATCGGACTAGTCCATGGAGTAGTCCATTTTATCAAAATGGGTCAGGTGGTCCAATTTTATTTGCAGGGATATTATTCACTCACACAAATATAATATATTGGTTAACTTTTTTTATGTATGAATATTTGAACAAACATGTATTGATGTTATGTAAATAAATTATATTTATAAGGAAATAAATAAATTATAAACGTAAACTGCACAAGAGATTTTCATGAAAAGTAATTAATGCAGCGATTAACCCAATTTGTTTCATTTAACACGTGTGTAAAAACGATAAATTTTATATAAAAAATATAAATAATTTCTCTGAGTAGAGGGTGTTCCAAATTAATTTGTTTGGGGGTTTGCTTATATAATTTATCAAAACGACAGTGGAAGCGTAAAAGAGCTTTATCTGTATTTTGCATAAGTATATCGTTTTGACTAATCGCAGCACTATTTTCAGGAACGTTGACCCAATTATTCTATAAACCAATTAATAATCAATAATCGCGCGAAGAATTATTTGAGCTTAAAATTTAATCGAATTTTAATCGAACAAAATAACTACCAGTCTAAGTTCCGCCTTCTTAGGCATTAGCAGCTTAAAAGCCGTGATGCGGGACAGGAATTTACGTTCGGACCATTCTTGTAACGACGCACACTGGGGATTTCGCGGAAAAAAGTCAAATTGTCAACATAGTCTTCAAGCAATATGCAGTGATATGTTGCAATTTTAGACTAAATGGTACAATCAAATCAAACAGATTTACTCCGATCTGACTGCCACTTTTTTTTTTATATCCGTCTCAAACTCAGAACTTGTGTGTTTTACCGAACCAACTTAATTTAAACCTAAGAATTTAAATACGAATATTATTTTACTATGTGAGCTAACGTTTTTCTTTTTTTTCTATTTAAAGTAGTATATTTCAGTATACTAAAATTGAAAAAAAAAATCTGCAGAGACTTAAGTTTTTTTTTTTTTTTTTGTATTTTTATGGACATATAACAAAAATCCCATTTTTCTCCAAACATTTGGACCTGGAATTTTTTCTTTACTTTTCCTCAGTTTGAAATCACACCGAATACATTGTCTTATATCTGTTTTAACATTATTAATCAATTTCAAGTGCCACCAGGTGCCACCTCTCAAGTTTTTGCATTACACAGTACAACATTTTTCAGCTGATTGATTCGGGACTCAATTCTGATAAGGCTCTTTTGTTTAACATAACTCGAGAACCACTAGTCGGATTTTGCTGAAAAAAATTTAGAAAAATCAAGAATTACAATTACTTTCATCTGTTTATATAACATTTTGCTACATAAGCAACAGTTTCGCAGTTATAAATAAATGTATGAAGAAAAAAAATATTTTTTGCCCAAAAAATTTAAATTTTTTATTTTTAATTCATAAAAAATCCAAAACAGTAAAAAAAAGTTTCAAGTTTTATTACTTTCACGTAAAGTCGCATAACCTATAAAAAAAATGAGACATAAATCATGAAAATCGATGAACGCGTTTCGCTTTTATTCACAATTAAGTGAAGGTATGCATTTCAAAAATTTGCTCGAGATATGCATAAAATTCTTTGCAAAAACATTTATGACTTTTTTTATGAATCTCAGAATTAAAAAAAAAAAAAAAGCAATAAACAAAAGGTTATTTGATTTTTATGATTGCGGTAGCAAAGTAATAAGCGGTAATAAATGTGCGTGGAAAATTGAAAGGAAAAAAGGTAAGTGCACTTTTTTAATTATTTGGGTTTTTTTCGTTGGCTACCTGCATGATTTTTTTACACAAATTGCACCCACATTTATGAGTGGTCATGTTTTAGAACGTTTCGAAAAATTTTAAACGCACACGAAACAGGTATATAGACTCCCTTAAAAGATGCGCGAATTCATAAGTACCTTTCAGTAAAATGTTGAAACTTACGTAGTATTTATAGGTGTTCACTGATCGATTTTTGTCATTCAACAAGTGCTGGCGAACGCGAAATTATTTAATTATAACTGAAACTAAGGACCAAGAGTTTTACGGCAATGGAAAGTTTTTCTATTTCTCATGGGGTTTTATGCTCGAAGCTTCTGGAATTTGACAAAGACAGAACAAAATTAAAACAGTTTTTGCAACAATTGCACGTTGGCTTAAACGATACTAGAGCATGTGAAATTTTGGATACAATATATAAACACTTTTACTATAACTTCAAACAAAGATGGCAGGATTCTAACCGTACGAAGTCGCGATTTGAAAAAAAGAATGTAAATTGGCTTGAAGGCACATTTACAATTAAGTTTACTGAGGCTGAATGTTCTACCAGTTCTGCACTTGGTCGGCCTCGCAAATCGTTTGAGGAGTGCTGTGATCGCGCCAAACGATACAAAAGGGATGAAGTACGTTCTATGTTTCCTCAAGAAGTAATTGATTTTTCTTCTAATATTTCAAAAACCAACCACAAAATTTGTACATTAAAAACTTTGGGGATGTTTACAAAGCTTGAACTTACAAAAGAAAAATACGAGTATCTAATGCATTGGTTACAAAATGAAGGATATAACATACTCGTACCATACAAACAACTCACGAAAGAAAAAACTAACAGTTATCCTCTACTAATTTCTATCACTGAAAGTTCAGGCAGTGTACCTCTGCAACATCTGTTGGATCATACTGCTAAAAGAGTCCTAGAGACCAAATCAGTAAAGGAAATAAATAATATTGAAAGCGGAAATCTAACAATGTACTATAAATGGGGATGTGATGGGGCATCTGGTCAAAGCGAATACCAACAGAGGTTTTCAGATGATCAAATTTCTGACTCTCATTTATATATGACATCAGTTGTACCACTAAAATTATCATTGAGTGATGACATAAATAAATTAGTATGGAACAACAATAAACCTTCTTCCACACAATATTGTAGAACACTACAGTTGGCGTACGTTAAAGAGACACCTCAAGTTATACGAGAAGAAAAGAGAAGAGTCGATGAGGAGATATCTCAACTAAAAGAATTTGAGTTAACAGTAAATAATCGTAACTTTAAAGTTAAACATGAATTATATTTTACAATGATTGACGGCAAGACAGCACAATCAGTAACAGAGACACCAGCAGCATCTTCTTGTTTTATTTGTGGAGCAACAACATCCAAGATGAATAAAATCGAAGAAGTTCAAGCTATGCCCGTAAATGAACAAGCACTGCAATTTGGTATGTCACCACTTCATGCGCGTATTAAGCTGATGGAGTGTCTTTTGCATGTAGCTTACAATCTTGAATTTAAACGTGGAAGAGTCGACTCAAATACTCGTCCAATAAGAGAAGCCCGAAAATGTTTGATAAAGCGTGAAATTAAAGAGAAAATTGGAATACAGGTTGATACTGTTAAACAAGGCTCTGGTACGACAAATTCAGGAAATACGTCACGAAGATTCTTTGCTAATCCTGCTTTGATTTCCGAAATCACGGGTCTAGATGAAGACATAATCAAGAGGTTTTCAACAATTCTCGAAGCTATAACAATTACCGAGGCACTAGATCCGAAAAAATTTGGTGATTTTTGTCTGGAGACGGCAAAAAAGTTTGTTGCACTGTACGAGTGGTACAATATGCCACCAACACTCCACAAAATTCTGATTCATGGAAAATATATAATTGAAAAGTGTATTTTTCCTGTAGGCTTATTATCCGAAGAGGCTCAGGAAAGTCGTAACAAAGACTATAAAAAATATCGCCTTAGACACTCCAGAAAATGCAGTCGAATTGCCACGAACGAAGATATTATGCGCCGAATGATGGTAACATCAGATCCCATGATCTCACACTTGACTCCTTCATTTATCCAGAAAAAGCATAGTGATATAAGCGACGAAGTTAAGGCTCTTTTAGAATAATAAATTAAAAAGTAGATTTAAAATAAATAATAAATTAAAAATTAAAAAAATCATTTAAATTTTTTGTTAGTTAGGGCTTTTTACATTGTAGGTAACGATATACATTTGTCTAGCTTTCTTTATTTTGATTACTTTTGTATATAACTATATAAATAAAACTAAGTTTGTGATGAAATTAAAAATAGATTTAAAATAAATAATGAATTAAAAAAATCATTTACATTTTTTTTGTTAGTTCGGGCTTTTTACATTGTAGGTAACGATATATATTTCTCTAACTTTCTTTATTTTGATTACTTTTGTGTATTACTATATAAATAAAACTAAATTTGTAATGAAATCATTATATTTTTTGAAAAATATACTTTTTTCCTCACCTCCATACAAAAATCCCCAGTGTGCGACGCCGAAGAAAGGCTCAGGGCCCATGAATGGACGGCGAGCTCTCCTGCTTGTCAAGCAATAATCCCCTTCATTGCCAGCATGGCCCTCATGGCCATTGGTAGTCTCTTTTTGATTTCTTAACAATTTTAATATTTCTTTTAAGGTCTGGTAGAAGGTTGTTTTCATTCGTCTCAAAAAAATCACCTCCTTCATCTGAATCTTTGTGGTAAAAGTCTGTACTAAACATTCTTAAAAATAATTTGTCCCCAAACTCTTTGGATTCAGTCTTTGTCCTACACCAGGGATGATAAAGATAGTACAATTGTACTTTTTTCAGTACTATTAGCATTGCAAAAGTACTGAAGTACTCCAATGGCATATTTAGTACAATTTAAAATTTCAAACATTTAACATTAAAGCTTTTTGGTCCAGCGTTGGAGAATTTGAAAATAAAATTAATTAACTCACATTTCCAGATATCAGTAGAATTGCCAAATGTTTATGTATTGTCTATACCACATTCGTCGGCGAGTGTGGAATATATTTTTTTCATACCATAATTTAATAAAAACAAAGCAAACTTCTTGACGAAAGTACGAAAAAACAGAAGTAAAGGAAAAAACATGTAAAATCAATTAAAATGGATAATCATTCAGGAAAGCAAATTTCGATCTACCAAATGTTAAAATACAATTTGGTTTAAGGATTGATGTTTGACTAGTGACGTCAGCAGTCGTCGATGGCTGCGAGTGTAAGACGGCAAATCCATCTGAGGAGATCGAGTGGTTGCGATCGAAACATGTCATGGTAACCTGCCGGCCAGGGTTCGAGCCCAAGCCACGTCAAGAATGAAAGATTATCAATAACAATTTTGATTAATTTTCATGTTGTAAAATTCCTTTCTTCACAAAAATAATTTAATAAAAATTAAATTTCATGAACTTAAGCCTAATTAAAAATATTAAAAATTTGGATTAAAAACCATAAATAGTTCAACAAAATAACCACAATACTAAGCAAATCTATTTTATGTAAATACTGTATCGAATTTACAAGCTATTTTTAAGTTTATTAAAAAACTGATTTCATATATTAATCGGACTTTGATGTCCTTAAAAAATAATAAAATGATTATTGTGTTCGTTATTATACTTCGTTTACATAGTTTGAACTATAATAATACATTAATATGGGATTCAGAGGAAGAATTTTTAGCTTGATTTTTTGAAGAACGGTCAAACGCGGTACAAGGGCTTTTAGCGGGACACAAAAGAAATTTACTTTCCAAGACAATATTTTTTAGACTTTTTACTCTGTTAAACATATTTTTACCCCATTTCACTTACATCCTTATGCCCTTTGATCCTTGTAGGAGCCAAAGGAACCAATATACACACACATATATATATATATATATATATATATATATATATATATAATAATAACAAGTTAGAGTGCTATATTTGGCTGTGCCGAATCTTTGATACCCTACACCCATACTTCGAATATTTTAGGACTAATATCTATTTGATGTCTATCAGGCGCGGATCCAGCTTGAGCCTTACGGGGGGGAAATTTTTTATGATACAAAAAAAAATTTGTTTTTAAAAGTTTATTAAAAGGAGTATGTGTATATTATATTTAAAAATATCAACAAAAGGTTAAATAAAATATTCAATATAAATTAAAATAAACTAATCTTTTTAAATAAGTAATTTATGATTTCTTTGTAAGGCAAATTTAGATAGTACAGTCTATGTTCAGTTTGTCATTGTTGATCTGAGCCATGTTTTTATTCGACGAAGGGTAGGAAATGACCTCTCGCTCGTAGCATTACTGACGAGCATTGAAACGAAAATTTGAAATATTTTTCTTAGATTTGGGTAGAAATCTTCAACATAGTTTATTAAAGCATCTACAACGTTATCTGATAGATTTTCAGATATTTTCTATCTTTGTTGCCAATGCTACAGTTCACGCTCAAGTTAAGATGTTAGTAGGTGTTTATCTCGAGTTGTGGTTTTAAAAGTTTTGTAAGATATCTATTAGAAAGGTGTTTTGAGATCATCTAAAATAAATTCAATAAAATGAAATGAAACCTACAACTCGGTAGAAATCTTCAACATTTTGGATGTGATTATTTCGTTCAAATCTTGTCTTTTAGATTGGAACCTCGATTAACTTTCACTTTTTCAAAAATCGCTTTAAATTGTTCTTCGGCTCCATTTCTTTTTTCTTCAAGGCACATGATTAAAGTTTTAATAAGGCTTGATCCTTTTTGCAGATCTATATCATGCTTTTGTAAAATTATACTAAGCGGCTGTGTTACAATAAGTATCATACTTAATATGTTTATTCCGCAAATAAATTCAAAAGTTCTGAATGAGTTCCTTAATATAAGGCTTTTGATGAAGTATCTCTACCTTTCCACTCAGATATTTTTTCCAAAGCTTCCACTACATGATGTACACTTGTTGCAAAGTGTAAAGCTGAGTCGTGACGATCCACCCATCTTGTCTCGCATAATGTAGAAAGTTTGGCTCCCAAATACTTTTGTTTACGTATGAAATACCCCAGTTCAGTGTTCAGTTAGTACTCGTATATGAATTTGACATTTCTTTTCTTTCTTTTCCTTCTCTCTATGTTCTAGCGCTTATGCTTTTAATGTTTATATCGAAGCTCTTTTTTTCGATCAAATTGTCATTGTTTATACGAACCCCAACCCGAACGTAAGTTTCTTACGAAAACAACAATAAAAAATTTTTTGAAATATCTAAAACCCAATTTTTTCTTTTTTTCCGATTTTTATTTTTGAGGAAAATATTTCACCACAACAACTTTACTAAAACTGTGTTTTGCCTGGGATGATTATATATAAAAATTTTGTCGTTTCTTTAACAAATGATATAACTTTTTGTATTAGTGGCACTTTATTGCTTTTAGAAATTGAGTTGTTTGATTTATGGGAATAGCAAGGCGTTTGTCGCGGTTTCCAGAATTTTTTAACAGCTCCATTTTCTGCTGACATCAAAGGACACCCATCAGTTCCAATTCCTAAACAATTTTTTAGGTCAAGACCAAAATTTGTCAAAGTTTTAAGAACTATTGATGATAGTTCCTTCGCATCAATTGACACATCAGCGTCATTATCAATATCCTGTGAAGGCTCTTCAAACGCGTTTAAAACAAAGCTAACAAATTCTTCCCTAACAACTTTTTGTTGTATGTTGAAATATTTTAAAGATAATGAAATCTGGCTTTTCCGCGACAAATCCGTGCGTTCGTCAAAAATTATCGAATAGAACTTTGATTCATATAACACATATATACAACACATATTGCATATTCAAACTAAGGCTTATTAATAATTAATTTTTTAATTATTAATAATTCAAATAATGCGGGCTATCAAGTCAGACGTTTAGTCTTTGGATATAGATGGCACCTGCTGGGATTGAATGTAGAATTATAAGTATTTGAAAACAGTAAACTAGGTGTTTCATTGAAAATATCTAATAAATAACTATAAGGATTAAGATTTGGATACTTATTGAAAATTTGGTTAGAGATTCAATAAAAAAACCCTTGCTGGGATTTCCAAAAATTTTGTACACTTAAAAAAAATAATATTAATGGGTATTCTTGTATTATCGAAATAAACAAAACATATTTTTATAATTTACGGGGGGGGGGGGGAATAAGGAAATTTCCCTGAATCCGCGCCTGATGTCTACACTCAAAATATTATGTAGTTAAATTCAAACGAAAATTCATTTGAAACAAATTAAAATTCATTTAAAAAACGGATCATTTACATTTCATTTAAAACAAATGATTTTTTCAGTAATTTCTAAGTTTTTTATTTATTGAACATCATATTCGTTAAAATTGAATAGTTTTTACTTTTAAAAAATATATTTTAACCGATAAAAATCAAACAAATTAACAAAAAAAAATACGGAAAACATTATTTTTTGGTAGTTTGTTTTTTTAATAACAAACATAAATGTTGAAAAATAAATTTATTCGTAAAATAACTATATTTTTATTCAATTTTAACAGTACCGAAAACGAATTTAATAACCTACAATCAGTTACTGTAATAATTTTATGAGTGTATTTATTATTATAATATTTATAACAACAGACATCTGCATTAAAATTGGTTGCGGTTTAAACCTATATTATTTTTATATTTTTTTAGTAATTTTTACTAGCTTGAGTAAAATATCATGATTTGTAAAAGTTTAAGCCGAACCTAAATGATTTTCAGGAGGGCAATTTATATTGAAGCCGTGATAAGCTATGAACCAATCATCCCAAATTCTGCAGAACTGGTATTAAAAAACAATACATTTCTATACAACGGTGCAATTAGTTTAAGCGTTTGCAGTGAATTTCAGAAGGCTGCTAAAATGGAATCTAAGGTCAATTATGGACCGTATATCACAACATTGCATAACATTTTTTCTAGCCATATGAAGCTAAACTGGAAGTAAGTTTAACGCGTATTTAATTATTTTACCAGAGTAGGCTTTATATTAGGCCTATGGTAAATTATGCACCGATCTTCACGAAATTTCACAGTATCATTACTAGTTCTATAAAACTGTGATGTACCAAATTTTGTTATGATAGCTGTTTTCCGGGAGTTAGGTTTAAATGGGGCCTAGGGTAAATTCTGAACTGATCTTCACGAAATTTCACAGTTTTATTTCTAGTCTTGTAAAACTTTTATGTTCCAAATTTTGTTATGATAGCATCATTTTTTACGAATTTTGGCGTACTAAACTGTTTTCCAGGATTAAGGTTTATATGGGGCCTATGGTAAATGATGGACCAAATTTTGTTATGATAGCATTCTTTTTCGTGGTTTTAGGCGCACTAAACTGTTGTCCGGGAGTAGGGTTTAAATGGGGCTTAGGGTAAATTATGGACCGATCTTCACGAAATTTCATAGTGTCATTTCTAGTTCTATAAAACTGTGATGTACTAAATTTTGTTATGATAGCAATATTTTTTACGTTTTTAAGCGTGCTAAGCTCTTTTCCGGAAGTAGGGTTTATATGGGGCCTAGGGTAAATTATGGACCGATCTTCATGTCATTTCTAGTCCTATTAAACTGTGACGAGCCACATTTTGTTATGATAGCATTGTTAATTAGGGTTTTAGGCGTACTTTACTGTTTTCCGGGAGTAGGGCCTATATGGGGCCTAGGGTAAATAATAAACGGATCTTCACGAAATTTTACAAAGTGATCTCCAGGCGAATAAAACAAACTTTTGCGAAATTGTATATCATTCTGTGCATTATTCCACCATTTATGTTAGTTTTTGTAACAAAATTAGCAATTTTTTTTAGGTGGTGGTTCCACATTTTGATTCATAGCGCTGATCCAACTGAACCGAGTTTGCTGGATTTCAATCCCAAACTGCTTAGGATAACTAAAAGCAATTTGACGCCCAGTTTGTTAAGTTCTTTTGAGTTTTTCGAAAGTGAGCGTGGTTTCAACAGACGGACAGACAGACGGATATGGCTAAATCGACTTAGAATTACTCAAGGACCCAGAATATATATACTTTATGTGGTCTGAGATGAATAATAAAAACGTTTTACACGGAATGACAAACTTAGTATACCCTCTTCAAAAATAATTGTGGTGGAGGGTATAAAAATATTAAAAAATATATTTTTGGGTTATAGTTAGGGTGTTCAGTCGATTAATTCTTGTTAGATTAATCGAACAGTTTTAGACGATTAATTGTTCGAATAATTTAGAAAAATCGAAAAAGTAGGTATGTTAGTTAACTTAAAGATTTATATTAATTTATCGGGAATATTGGATAACATAGAAACACTTATAATCTAAAAATTGTATAATTATAAATATATATATTGTAAATAATAAATAAAGTATTTAACATAATGATGTTGCATCTACAATGCCTATATGGCGCTGAGGCTTTAAATATGATATGGATACAATATCTATTTGTCAATAAAAAAAAAAATATCGAAATGAAGTGAAACTGAAATCGAACGATAATTTAAATTTAATTACTATTTAAAAAAATTATTAGAAAAGTTAATCACCCAAAACTATTCGATTAAACGAACAACGGTAAATCGTTTGACTACCCTTACTATTTTCTAAATCACTAGAAAATATGGCTTGAACACTTTCTTAGTTTAAGCGATTCATATGATTTATTTTGAAAGTTTCTCAATCAAGCGTGTTGAACAACATCTCTACCGGAGATTTGATAGCTTCAGTTTGTAAACCAGGTGAATGCTCAATTTTCACTGTTTCTTTTTTTAATTCTTTTTTTCTCTTTTAGGCAAATTTGGAATTCGCAAAACAATCGTATTCTTTGTTGAGATACATTTATATGGTTTCAATGTTTATTTCATGGTTTTACGAAAATTTAAGACGCAACGTTTTGACTGAAGGACACGAAATTAGTTCTTTAAACGCTTTTTGAAAACAAGAATAAAGAGCATTTTGAAGAGAGCATCTATATGATTATTCCAAATAAAATCGATAGAGTACATCATATAAAAGTGATCACAGTGGTCTGTTTTCATGGGAACAATGTCTCAAACTGGTAACTTTTTTAATATATCTTACCCTTTATATATTTTATTATTAATAAGTTGCTAGAGATGTGTTTGATTAAGGAGAAGCATAACAACATTACTATGTCCCGACACAGCAGCTGCATTCGATTTCGTTCGATATTCCCATTTAAATTGTTATGTAACTAATTCCGATTATTATTAAATGTGGTAGTTTGGCTCCGGGTTTCAAAAATTTTATTTGGATATATCTGTACAAAAAATTTAAATTGTAAACATTCATATTTAGGAGCACTAAGTTTTGCAAAAATAAATGCTTCCTTTATTCACGTAGAGAAAACACTTTTTTCGATATGGTCACAAAGAAAAATGTTTAAAGATATTATGCTAACTTTAATCATACTATTGCCAGCGGCAAACACGTAATAGTTAAGTTGGGCTTCCATCAATTAGTCGGAATCATATTAAGGCTGACTCAAAATATGTTTTGCTTAATAACAACAATACTTTGCTTACCACTAATAATGGTATGGTTTTAACAACCAATAACGATTTCCTTTTTTCCAAGTGCAACATGCTATGGTTGCAAGACAATCATACTTGTATAAGTAGTTAACGTATTGTTGTTATCATAACCCATAACAAATATGGAGGCAAAAATTAAATGGTTGTGGCTTCTTTATGGAAGACCAATTTTACCATAATATGGTTGCCGGTGATAGTAATATGGTTACAGAAAATAAAATATTTTTAAAAACCTTTCGTTTAATACAGTTTCGTTGGAGGTGAACATGTAAAAAACGAAGTTTTGGTCGGATTTTTAGCACAATTCTTAAGAAATTTTGAAAATTATTTCACTTGTAGCAAAAATTGTCAACTCGATTCAAATTAATTGTTTTTTATGATTTATGATATAAATGTAGTAACGTGCTTATCAACTTTTAATACATTTTTGCCACCGGTATTGCTATAATCTCTTAATAAATTTAAAGGCCTTGGTAATCTTGTTCCATCACCAAATTAGTTTAACAAATTATTTAAAGGGTGTTTTTTTAGAGTGTCACAACTTTGAGTTGGAATCACTGCTTTATTTGATCCATTTAACAGCTGATAGTTGCTTTTTGTTTAGGTTGCTTTGAAACTTCATCATGAATAGACTAACACCAGATTAACGTTGCATCGTGTACAAATCGATATCGATTTTGAATTTCCTTTCAAAATTTTATTTTCCAATGAAGCCCATTTTTGGTTGAATGGGTTCGTAAATAAGCAGAATTGTCGCATTTGTCGATACACGATTACATCCACAGAAAATAACTGTTTGGTACGCTTTATGGGCTGGCGGAGTCATTGGGCTATATGTCTTCAAAAACGATGATGGTCAGAATGAGTTTTAAAAAATTGGTGTTCCAGATTGCGCCTTCTTCCCGCCATATTTAAACATTAATTTCATATAATTTTCTTACCGATAAAGCCCGTCTCATTGATATTAAAAATATACATTCTTGTTTTATTATAATTGAAATTTATGTCATTCAATAAAAAAACACCCTTTAAATGGTCAGACTAAAAGTACTCAAATGTGTTTAAATTTAATAAAATGGTTAAATAATTCTTGCGTAATACTTAAGTTATTTTAGCTTAGTATATTTGTACGTTTTCATTTATATGTTATAATTAAAATATAATCCTTTGCTGAAATGTTACACGAACGAAAATTTTGCAAATGTAAAAGAAAGAGGCACGATTTAAGTTGTGCACTTTTTAGATAATTTTTTTTTTTGCCAAATGCCTGTTAACCGCAATAATGTATATAATTTAAAAACCACATACAACATAAATAACATAATCTTAATCCTTTTTTTTTTTTTTTGATATTTTTTAAGGTTAGCATTGTTCTCTTTTGATATGGATACTTATACACACCTACACATCCATTAAAATTTTCAACCGCACATTCATACACTTGAAATAATTGTAGAATGAAGTGTTTTGCATGTGTTTGAAGCTTTAAATTGTGCCAAAACATTTAAATCGTTGGCCATAAAAAGATAAATGATTCTGTATGTACATTCTAAGGTCATAAACCTACATCAACACAACAAATGTGTCATTTGTTTTTTATGAATGAGAATGAGTAAGTAGGGAGGTATTTTCTTAAAAGGTAACATTTATTATACAAATTTTCATATTATTCGAATGTGTATTCTAAGTCAAATTACAATCCTCAAAAGCTTTTATACTTTATTAGGCTTATTCCCTCAATATTCTCCAGGAATATTTTCGATGCGCTATCAGAATTTTTCGTTTGTATATTTCTGAGCCTCGTAACAGAAATATACAAACCTTATAAAGTATAAAGGCTTTTGAGGATTGTAATTTGACTTAGAATACACATTCGAATAATCACCCCTATTATGAAAGTCGACGGCGCCTGAACAGTAATGGTATTTTCTGAATCGTTATTGACAATAATCGATGTATATTGACAATTAATTGATATGTTCTTAGGCGCTTTTAATTCGACGTCGAGTGGAATTGTCCCGGTTTTATTCGACAGGAAATTTTGCGACGACTCAAATTAATGTTAAAGAAATTTGAATGAAATGCAAACTTATTTATTGAATGCGTTTAAAATAAATAATGCAAATTTAAAAGATGTTATGGGCACAAATATTAAGGGAAATCACGATGGGTGCAAAAATACACACATTTGCACAATACAACAACAAAATGTACGTATTTTTTTTTTGCTCTTTTTTACTTCGTTTGCACTAAAAAACCATGAGCAAAGTTAGTAGTGCATATTTGCTCAGTTGCAAACAAATGTAAGCAATAACATTTTACATATTAAATGCCATGTTGATTTTAAAAAAACTTAAAACTTGAACATTTTCGCAGATTGTAAAATAAAATAGAGAATTAAATTTAAATTAATTATAAAGAAAAAATTTATTTTAATTTGCTTGTGTATTTTTTTTTTTTTTTGATTTTGCTTAAACACTAAAAAATTTTTGGCCAACTATCTAGAGTTATATTGCCACGGTATCACACGGTTTGTTGGAGCCTCATCCACAAGTCCTCGATCGACCTAGACCTTCGTATAGGAAGGCGAAGAGCTTCTAGAATAAGCTCCAGAGTATATCTTGTCTCCACAGTAAAACGTCTGAGTTATTTCCTTGGTACTCCACCAGTAAAACGTCTGAGTTATATATGGTTCTCCACCAGTCACATGAGTTTTTTCTTTGGTTCTCCACCAGACAACACATCAAAACATTGAGGTTAAAGACGATTGTATATAGTTAATGCAGATACCGCAAAAACTGTAAATCGGTACAGTTATACGACACCGAAACACTAACCAATGCGGGGTGACAACGCAAAACGCAACAAAAGCAGACAAACAAAAACGACCTGTTGGCCTTAAGAAATAATGACAAAAAGCGCGAGCTGCTTCTCCACTCAGAGCAGTTTTACGAGTGCGTTGCTTGTGTATAATTGTTAACAAATGCAGATTTTTTACAGTGTTGCCAGAAGTTTTTAGTGTTGCCAGAATACATTTTTAGAAAAATAGCATGTTTGCACAACAATAAAAGTGGTATGCCCAGGATCAATCATAATATGCACTGCAAATTTACACCTTGCAAATTTGCACAATGACCATCGTGATTACCCTTATTGTAAATTTAACACGAAAATTGCTAAAATAGCGAAAATTTGTAATTAAAGACGACTCCTCAAAGAGTCAAAATTGCAAAAATTCGTAAAAAGTTTGCAAAAATAGCGAAAATTCGCGAAAACTTTTAATATATCAAAAAAGCCATAAAATTGATTTTAAAAGTTCCTAAGACTATATAAGATAAAACAAAAATTCCTTAAAAATTGCAAAATTAACTGAAATTCGCAAAAATTTGCCAACAGCGACATGATAGCAAGGTGTAATATTAATTAAAAATCGTTAAAGCTGCAAAATATCAGAATACTTACAGGAAAAAATCGCTTCTATTGCGGAACATGGCTAAAATTCGCGAACATCGCAAACTTGGAAACAAACCCTAAAATTGATTTGAAATCGCCTAAAAACAACAAAATGTCGGAAAATAACAACAACAACAAATTTGGCGTAAATTTTTAATATTTCAAACAAGCCATACAATTTATTAAAAGTCCCTAAAACTATAAGGAATGGCAAAAATTCGTTGAAAGTTGCAAAATTAACGGAAATTCGCAAAAATTTGCTAACAGCGGCATGATAGCAAAGCCTACTATTTATTATAAATCGTTAAAGCTGTAAAGAATCAGAAAACTTACAGTAAAAATATCTGTAATCGAAAACATGCCAAAACTTCGCGAACAAATTGGAAACAAACTCTATTTGAAAAAGCTAAATCGGCTAAAAAAATATGTAGGAAAGTAGCATAATTAGCGTTTAAAAGTGAGCTATAATGATGAAGAACAAAAATAATAAAAAAAAAATAATTGGAGATGGGATATTTTTTTTTTTTGTCAAATAGGCGACGTCGACACAACATTCTTATAAAATACCAAATTAACGTCAAAGTGATGTAGTCGTCGATTTGATGTGACAACAATTTAAAATTAATGTCGACGTCGATGACGACTTACATAATAGGTGTGAATATGAAAATTGGTAGGAAAAAATGTAAAAATAGCACTGCAAAGCTCATATGTAAATATAAAACAATCTAGTCCCTCAAATAGGTGGGGTCTTCGGAAAACTCATTTAGTAATACAGTCGGATAGACGGTTAAATCAACTTTGCTGGTAATAAGAACCTATAATTAGTGTTGCTAGAAGATTTTTTAAAAAATGCACAATAGTTAACAAATCAAAAAAAAAAAAAAACTTATTCTCATATGTATAGCTTTGGCATTTGGAAGATTGTTTTTTCAAAAATCATCATTATGAGTCGTTTTTGAGTACTTTTGAATGAAGATTAAAAACTGTTTAATCAATTACACGCTTAAAAAGCTGTACAAAAATTACTCGTGCTTATGATTTAAAAGTGTTTGACTTAAAATTCATTAAATAATACTGTTACGGGAATTGGCCCGAGCGCAAAGTTCCCACAAGATTGTGAACAACAAATAAAACTCCAAATTTTCTATTTTTGATTGAACTTTATATTTGCTTAAAATAAAATATAATTGTTTATAAATAACAAGTCTACGTACTTTTTTAGCATGAGAACTAAGCGCGAAATATTAATTCTTAACTTCAATAAATTTATAATTTTATCTCCACGGTAAAAGGAATAGATTTTGAATTCTAGAAAAAAGTAGAACTTTAAAAAAAGGAAGTGAGCAACAAAATGTGCGCTATTTTATAATGTTGTTCTTTTTTTTTGACAGTTAGAGATGATATACATTAAAAGTTACCGATAAATAACTAATCGATACCTACTTGAGCGACTGTGGCGGTAACTAATAAAAACGGACTGGTAAACTAATAAAAAAAAACGAAAAAAAAATTTTCAAAACTCTTTTTTGTAAAGTATTAAAAATTAAAAAAAAAATTATGTTTATTCGAAAATAATGCAGCCTCTTCCACTATAAATGATCTTATAATACAAATTAAACTTGAGTTATGCGGTTCAATTTGTTTCTTTCTTTTGTGGTCTGTCTGCATCGTCATTTGCATTGGGAACAACAAACAAAATCTTTACCAGTTTCGATAAATTTGAAAATACAACCTCGTCATTATAGTTTTTCATTTTACTATTTTTATTCAAAATTTGCCAAATTCATGATTCAAAATATATTAATTTCACAATTGCAGAAAAATAAATTGTATGCGATTGTTCTATAATCATACACGAGATCTTTGAGGCTTAAGTTTAATTCAATAGTTCAAATTTGTACTCATTTTTTTTTCAAAAAACAAACAGACATCATTTAATCTCACTTATACTCACGAGACCGTTGATGTATAAAGCTGAAGGTCCATACCATGCGTTTATGCATCTGACAAAAAAGTAGAATCAGCGTAATTGTATGTGACAAGTTACACACCATAATGCATGGAATACATACACGTATCAACGCATCAAAGTAGGTTTCCTTTCTACTTTCCCTGCAAATAATAGGACTAATCCAAACACGCGTGTAAAGAGTAGCCCACAAGCGACCAGGACTACTCCAAAAGTAACCCAAACGTATGGGAAAAACATGGTCTATTTAACATTAAGATGTCCTAGGGGAGGACCATATAACCCACCTTTGGACTTTTAAGGTGTAGTTTTAAAACTACTCCATGGAACACAAGAGGATTAGTTTTGAAGTCGTTTAAAAACGAAAGCACGTCGTTAAAAAACGAAGACATGTCGTCTCACTACAAACACTTTTTAAAAAAATGACATGGTCCATGCTTGCATTACGTCGAACCAGTCCATGGAGGAGTCCATTTTATCAAAATGGATCAGGTGGTCCAATTTTATTTGCAGGGTTCATATGCGTCGCATGTGTGGTGATGGCTGTTATTGATGGCCATGGATGACAAATCATATGTTATTTTCAGTGTTATCGATAAATATATTTGTGTGGTGGACTACTTTTTACTATTTCTTTGTATTTAAAAAGGTTTCTATTAAAAGAAAAAGCTTCCGTAATAAAGATTGTATAAACTTTAAAGAATAAAATACATTAAAATGAATTTTTAGGACAATTTTACCACGTACAAAATTTGCCATTCTAGGTATCGATTACTTTTATATTCTGAGTGTCAACTTTGTTGTGTTTATTATATTTTTTTACAAATGCCATGAACTGGAAAGTTATTGATACCGTGAAAAATCACGAATATTTGTATAATAAAAGAATACTCCTCTTTGAATCCTTTTAAATAAATTCTATTAAAGTATCAATAACACTCCCCATTTTTGCGAAAATTGTTATTATTTTATAAATATATTCTCACAACAGCTGATAAAAAAATAAACAATTTGTCGCATAAAACGCATTTCATGTATGTAACTTGAATTGAGAAACGCATAAAATGCACAAAAAGTATCATACGCATCTACGCATGAACGCATGGTGTGGACCTTTAGCTTAAGTGCGACTTCGACATCATACTCACACTCATTAATGACCTCAGTTTGATTTCTAATTTCAAAAAAATACTTATAATATTCACATTGATTAAACTGACTCAACTCATATATTTACCGTTTTAACATAACAGATCAAACACACAACTTTTTAGTCAGCGCTGCCAGATAAATTTGCCGAAAAATCGTATACTTCATACATATAATTTCAGTAAACTGTAATTGCCAAATCGTAACTTTGCTCTTTTGGGGACAAATCTGGCAGAATAGCTTATAAAAGGTTCATATGCGAATCAAACTTACGTCCAATGAAGAGAAATAACATCCCAACCAAAAATTAAATAATTCCCTTATTTTTGGGGTCTTTCATCATATGAAGTAAGACCCCAAATACTGAAATGAAATAAGACACCGATATGTGTAATACAATTAATTATATATATTTGGTTTTAAGAATCACGCGATATGTAGCCGGGCTGAGCCTTTGGCCGGGCGCAAGGATTTTCTCCGCTATGGTATATCAAATATCGGTATCGCTTACTCAAACTCCTTAAATCGGACTTACCCCCAGGCGGCTACGAAGAAACGCTTTGGTTAGCGAAGCCAGTATCTGTTGGTTATAAGAAACATTTTCGTAGCATTTTGCAATTTCTTATATCCGTTACCGTGATAATATTTCTAAAGTTATGTGGATGTTTTGAAAAATAAACGAAAGTCTCTTTACAAAAAATGTACATAAAATAGTAATGTGTTCTATTTATGGCCGATTTCACCAAGTTCAGTTATAATTAACTCTCAGTTATAGCTGTCAAAAACATATTGTTCGCTGGAAGTTACAGCAATTGTTAGTTTTAACTGAACATTTTGAAATTGGCCGCTAAAAAAAATTAAACATACAATTTGAAAAAAGCGTGCATTTCTTCGTTAATTTAAATGATGTTGTTTAAAAGTTTTTTTTTTTTAAATTTAAGGAAAATATATAATTTTATTCTTAATTTTCTTATGGTCGCCATTGCTTACTATTTAATTACTATTTCTAGGTTGCCCCCTAATAAACACACACACAAACAAACACTATGACCACTCATTGTGTCTCACTTATCTCTTTCACATGAAACCATACCATTCCCACAAAACTTTGTAACTTTCATTTCCCCTTCCTTTTTAATCCCTATTGGTCACAGAGCGAGCTAGAGATAGTGAGTGGAAAGTGTGTTAAAACACATAACGGGGATAAGATGTTATTTGTGGTCAAGTATACATAAACATTGGTTTCATTTATAACACAGAAGCAGGCCATGGCCATCCGCAGCCCCATCATCATCATCATCATACTCATCTAACTGCTGAGCTGTTTTGTTTTGCTTAGTTTGGTTTGAAAATTAAATGATTGTAAAAAAAGTCGGTAAAATAAATAAATGTGAAATAAAAGCACTAGCAAAAGATCCATTGAAAGTGGAAATAGAAAATGGAACGAATGTAAAACCTCTCAACCACAATATGTCAACTTACAATGATATATGATCTTAATATAAATCATTTAATGTGCTTAGTATATGACTTGAGCTTAGCAAAACTGTGGAATAACTGTAAATATTTCATTTACATATGTACGTATAAACATTGGCAACATATGTTGACCATAAAAAAAGCTGGCTAAGAAAACATTTTATGTTTTGCATATCCCATCATATAGATACCATTTACGGGTTTGTCAGCTTGTATATACATACTTATGTGATTTTCTTGTCTTTTTATCCATTTTGGGCCATTTGCGGTTGGATTAAATGTGTAAATACATTCGGAGAAAAAGCCATCAATTTAAGTCAATTATTAATTATACACTCAAAATATTATGTAGTTAAATTCAAACGAAAATTCATTTGAAACAAATTAAAATTCATTTAAAAAACGGATCATTTACATTTCATTTAAAACAAATGATTTTTTCAGTAATTTCTAAGTTTTTTATTTATTGAACATCATATTCGTTAAAATTGAATAGTTTTTACTTTTAAAAAATATATTTTAACCGATAAAAATCAAACAAATTAACAAAAAAAAATACGGAAAACATTATTTTTTGGTAGTTTGTTTTTTTAATAACAAACATAAATGTTGAAAAATAAATTTATTCGTAGAATAACTATATTTTTATTCAATTTTAACAGTACCGAAAACGAATTTAATAACCTACAATCAGTTACTGTAATAATTTTATGAGTGTATGCAAAACAGAAGATTTTCCTATTTAATTTTATGGTTTTAGGAAATGATTAATTATGACCTTTGATAAAGATAAAATTTTAGTTTAACCGCATTTCGGATAATTGAAAATTCTTATTTTTAAGTTGGTACATAAAGCGCATAAATGTTTTTGATTAAATGTTGCTTTTTGATGTAAATACAATGTCTAAAGAGAAAATAACAACAGTTATTAACCTATTAAAAAATCAAAGTAATTTTTGGGAATACAAAATTTTCAATTAACAAGATTTTGTTTTTCGTGCTTAATTCCCATTTGATACTATTGATAAACTGAAATTTATTGTTGATGGGATAAGCAATTCCTATGCGCATTTCACTGGTTGCTAAGGCCAGATCATCAGGAAACTTCATCCAAAGATTTAGAAAAACTAAAGATATTAAACAAATCAAACTGTCAAGCGAATAAGAATTATAAGCAACAGTGTTACTTGTAACAATATCAAAGCTTAGACAAAAACAACAACAATAAACAGTGAGTTTATCTTTTCTTACATTTCCCACTACAATTATAAATTAAAAGTATTGGCGAAAATGGTATTCAATATTTTTTTTTTTGATTTTGCTTAAACACTAAAAAATTCTTGGCTAACTATCTAGAGTTATATTGCCAGGGTATCACACGGTTTGTTGGAGCCTCATCCACAAGTCCTCGATCGACCTAGACCTTCGTATAGGAAGGCGAAGAGCTTCCAGAATAAGCTCCAGAGTATATCTTGTCTCCACAGTAAAACGTCTGAGTTATTTCCTTGGTAGTCCACCGGTAAAACGTCTGAGTTATATATGGTTCTCCACCAGTCACATGAGTTTTTTCTTTGGTTCTCCACCAGACAACACATCAAAACATTGAGGTTAAAAACGATTGCATATAGTTAATGCAGATACCGCAAAAACTGTAACAGTTATACGACGCCGAAACACTAACCAATGCGGGGTGACAACGCAAAACGCAACAAAAGCAGACAAACAAAACCGACCTGCTTGCCCTTAAGAAATAATGACAAAAAGCGCGAGCTGCTTCTCCACTCAGAGCAGTTTTATGAGTGTGGTATTCAATATAACAAATGATCTGTCGTATTTTTTTCTGTGTAGGTAGCTTTTTTTTTACAAATTATGATAACAGTATGATTATGAATGCAGTGACGTTATACGGAGGGAAAAATCACTATTTGTAAGGATTTTCTTCTAAAAAAATCGCTGTAGGAAAAAAAAATTACTTTTGTAAAGTTGGAAAACTGTGTATATTTGACAACATTTTTCGTTTTGTGAAAGCACACTTAAAAAATTGTTAACGCGACAACAAAAATGGAGATCTTTTGAACTTAATTTTCCAGGGAAAGAAATATATAATTTGTTTACGATGTCCATCAAATAGTTTTGAAGTAAAGTCACCAAAATGAAAAATTTTTATGAAAATTTAATTGTCCACTTTAAGCCGAAATGAGCTTTCTTTGATTTATCACTGCCACATGCCAATCCAGATAGCGTAGGGATTTTTTTTATCATCACTTATGCTTGCAATAAGGAAAGAAATAAACTAAGTCTTAAAATATCTTCAATCTGCATTATCCGTTCTTTTTTACAAGACGAATGTTAAAATTGCTACAGAGCACTACAGTTTACTGAAACTTATTAAAAACCAAATGTTTCAAAACTGAACAAGTTGTGATACAATTTTCTGTGGGGCTACTCTCTATTACGATTCGAACATAATTTCGATGCGAAAGCTTAAAGCTCTCTATAAGTTTCTCAAAATTTCAAATGAAGCCATAATGGGCAGGTCCGCCAGGTACTTTTTTCCTTGTCCCCAAAAAATTAAAAAAAGTCCCCAAAAATCCCCAAATTACAAAAAAATAACCTTAAAAAGTTAATATTTTTTTATTGATTTTTTTCTGACCCAATTTAAAATTTTTTTAAAAAATAGTAAGTTAAATTTTAATAGGAAATCCCCAAAAATACCCACATAAAAATTTTTAGTAAAAAAATTATTTTATTTTGTTAGTAGCGACTGGTTTCGGCTCGTGTTTTTAAATCCTTTTTATGCTATTCCAGTGAGGAATTACAAGCAGCACAAAATGCTGTTTTCAAAGACGAATGAGTCAATTTATAAGAATTTGGAGCTTGTTCAATCGGTTTTAGCCATAAAACACAATAAAAATATATATGTATATCCCAAACTTTATTATATTATCTCTAGTATATACTTATTTTTGGGAAAAATTGAAAATTGTCTTTGAAAAATCCAAAGTTGTATGTGTTTTCAACACTTTTAGATTTTTTTTTTAATTTTTCTTTTTTAAAACACTCACTCAAAAATAATAACATAAGTTCATTAAGTACCTTTTACCAGTGTTCGAAAATAAACAGTGCATTATTTAACGTTCGGTTCACACACCCAGGAACGATATCTATAATGTTCGGTTCTTTCTTGTAAATAGTTACGAACGGTATTAAGGGTTGTGTATGTCTACACAATCACAAAACATTATATAATGTTCGGTTCTTCGTTAAAAAACAGAACAATTGTAGTGATACTGTTGACAAACATTGTATTTTAATGTTCTATAATGTTGTTTTCGTGTGTGTATTTTGTTTTTGTAAAAAATGTTTGGTTTTTTTTTTTACCAGCCAAAAGGGATGAACATTAACGAGCCGAACCGAACACATTGAAGTTTGTGGATTTTCAAAAAAAAACCGAACGGAATTAAATGTTCACATCTTTTGTTGAGTTGGATAAAAACAGTAATATTTTTGTGTTCGAAAGATGACTAACAGGGAAACGTTATTTTTTTTAATGATTTTCTACACAAACACTATTAGCGTTTGTGTTTTCCACAAATCTACCGAACCGAACATTAAGAAACGATATTTAGTGTTTATTTTCGAACACTGCCTTTTACACACTTAACAAAAATATAAATCTTAATAAGAAGCCTTTACACCGTATAAGTTGTTGATAAGAGTTAGACAAAAGTTTTTTTTTTCATATTTTATATACGAAACAATGAAAAATAAGCGTAAATAATAAAAGAAGGAAAAATATGTTAAAAATGTGTAAAATCCCAAAAAAATGGACGGTTATTTTAATTAAATCCCCAAAAAAATCCCCAATCCCCAAATAACTTTCTTTATCCTTTTTGCTATAAATAGATAAGTATCCAAGTCTGGCACCCCTGATAGTGGCAACAAAACTTAAAGATGCCGCAGATTTACAGTAATGAAATGTCAAAATTTGTAAAAAAAAATTTAAAATGGAAAATTTTAAGATAATAAATTGTGATGATTTGCAAAAAGTAAAAGATCCGAAAGACAGATGGGCAAACGCATTAAAGAGTACCAATCACTTGATTTGCTAACATTTTCTTTCTCATTGCAATAGAGAGTAGCCACCCTGATCTCTTTTTGAGCAATTCAATAGTAGTTTTATAAGCATTTTTAAGTATTTATTTTTTGATATTAAGTTTTTTATTATATGTATGCATGTCTTTAATTTTTTCACAGATAAATTCATTTGGCTCTTGATTATTTTAACAAATTTTATTTTGAACCAAACAAAAGTTATCGGTAATTATAACTGTTGAACTACCTTTTTTGATTACTCTAAATATTTTATTAAGTTTCCTATATGCAGGTTTTCGGGTTCTCACAAAGAAAAGAAGAAAGAAACTATTCACAGTTTCATTTAATGTCATTAATTGACAACAATTTTTGCGCTTCTTTTTTAGCCAGTCTTTTTATTTGCTTGACAATCAATCATATATGAATAAATCAGTTGTTAGTCTTCAAAAGTGGTCTGAGAGGACTCATTAAGGTGATTTCTACAAGAAATGATCACCCAAATGAAAGCTGGAAGCAACTATAAATAAAATGTATCTACATTAATACAAATGGTTTTACTTGTACTAATAAGTTATCATTCAAAAGTTGTAGGAATTTTTGTAGAGACAACTTTTTTATCGCGTAGGGAAAAATAGTGATTTTTGGCTGAATGACTGCATATTAATTTTGTTAGCCCATGTGCAACACGAATAAATATTCGATATGGCCCAATAGATATTTTGTGTTTTTGAGTATGAGATTTAGTCATGTCCGTTTATTAAAAAATCGTTCACATCTGAATGATTTTGGAAATAAATTATGTTAAGTTCTTTTAAGCAATTTGGAGGCTAAAGCTAAGTCTACACGATATGTTGAATCAGCAAATTTATGTTGCAAAATTTGCTTCCAGCGCCAACATATCGTGTACACACCAAATTTTTTCAACAAACGTATGCTTACCAACATATGACAGGCATTTGTTAACGAAGTCAGCAAACGCTTGTTCACAATTATAGCATATCGTCTAGACACAATATTTTTACTTTTCAACAAATTTTCTACGTATGTTGACAAATATGTTATTTGTTGAAAGTCGTATGCAAGCTTTTCAGCATACGGCAAATTTGGTAGCATATAAAACAGATACAAATTGGTATTCGTTCAATTACTTGTTTAATTTTGTATATAACCCCGAAAGCATTTTGAAGTGCTTTAAAATGTTGGTCAACGAACTTTGTTTTAGAGATATAGATCATAAAAGTTGAAAAATTCTTAATCAATATCTCTTGAAGTATAAATTTGATCTCAGCAATATGGGTAGCGCTGAAGCGTGTTTCCAAATACCTTTCACATGGTTTATAAAACATGCCGAATTATTAACCCATTAAGAACCAATTTCAAAAAATATTTTTAGTTACTAATTTATTTGTTCAAAATGGCTCTTATCTTAAAATTGTGTCGATATTAAGGTATTTTGTTTTACATATAATATTTTCTTGAGAAATCTTCAAGCTTTCATATAATATAATGCATGGTACAGTTGCGTATAAAATTCTAAAGCTATTAAAAATAACCATTTATATTTTAATAAATCTTTTTGTTTAATATATTAGGTTTTAGTACACATATGGTAATATTTAATATACTTTATGTAATTGCTTCAATATAGGTAACAACTATATGGTATGACAAACATCAGCTTCGCTTAATAAATTTTTTCCTTATTGCCGGTCTTCGACTGGACATAAGGGTTCTTAATTTAATGGTATATCAAGCAACGACTTCGCTCAGCTGAGTAAATTTTCTTCTTTTAAACCAGAACCCCAACACCCTTAAAAATTTATATTTCTGTTAAAGAAACTAACAAAAATTCGCAACAGAATGAACCGATTGCTATTTAATTTTGCAAGAACTTTCTATGACTAGATGTTACACTAAGATGATCGCTCCATAATTTACCATAGGCCCCATGTTAAACCCATTCTCGGAAATACTTAAATATGCCTAAGACGTACCGAATAACGCTATTATAGTAAAATTTGGTCGGTCATCTTTTCATAAAACTAGAAATCACACAACTAAATTTGGAGAAGATCGGCTCACAATTTACCATAGGCTCCGTATAAAGCCCACTCTGGGAAATCATTTAAATGTGGAAAAATATAGTCCAATTTAGCTTTAAGTGGCTAGAAATAACACGATGCAATTTTGTGATAATCGGCAAAAAAAACTCACTATAGCTCCCGTAGAAAGCGGGACTTTAAAACGGTTGAAATTTAGTCTCATTTATGTTTTTAATACTAAAAATTACTCAATCGATCAACATTTTTAAGGACGTTATGGTATTGGTAATATTTTTGGCAGTGGTATTTGAATGGGAACAATAGATTTATAATAAAACTTTCTGACCAAGATTTAGTCTTAATACCAACATAGAACATGGTTTATGAGCGCAAAGACTCTTATTCAGAAGGACGTTTTTATGGGATCTTTGAGATATTATGGACCGTTCCTCATCGTTTAATTACAATAAATAATTAGAACCAATGTACCAAATTTCATCAAATTATTGCGACAAGTACTTTGCGCACTACAAAGTAGACAGCCAGCCAGCCAGCCGGACGGACATCCTTATATCGACTCAGATAGCGATTGAGTCGATCGGTATACTAAACGATGGTTATAGGACCAATATTTTTAGATGTTACAGACACTATAATGGTGTGGTTATCCAATTAATCCATAAAACATTCTGCTGGTCGGCACATAATTTACCATAGGGGTAGAACTGAAATAAATTAAGTAACTGTGAGACTTTGCTAATAATTTTAAGATCAATCTAGTCCTTAAATATTTTAATTTTTTGCGGATTTGACCAAGCCCAATAAAGCACTCTTACTTTTTAAGTGTTAATAACACTAAAACTATTCAATTATGCAATAAAGGCGATAATTGATAACAAATTTTAAATAAAATAATAAAAAAAGAGAATTGTCAAATTTTTAATTTTTAAACAAATGTTCTCCTTACTCAACATACATGACAACATACGAAATTCAACATATCGTGTAGACACAAAAATTGTATGCTAACTTATTTGTTGAAATATCATTTGATAGCATATGATGAATTTGAAAAGTTTAGTATTTTCAGCATATCGTCTAGACACCTAGCATATTGCATATGCTGATAGAGACATTTGTTATTCTTTTTAAGCATATGAGTGTAAGTATACATTTGCTGATTCAACATATCGTCTAGACTAAGCTTAACATCGTTTTAGTAGGCAAAAAGTTTTGACTTTAATATGGAACAAAGTTATTGCCCGTTTAAACTACTCTAATACTAAAAAGATTTCGAGCAATATCTAGTTTTTTTTATAAGATTTCCCATAAAAAAAAAATCCACTTCGTGGCTAGATTTTGGCGAACTATACTCAAAGTATCTTGTCTAGTTGTACTTAGTGATGCAACTTTTGTTCTTTCCATTTAATACTAAAAAAACTTCGCTGCACAAGAAAATAATGGCGGCTTGTTAAACCAATTTTACTAACACAACAAAAAAAAAAAAAAATATTAATATTCAGCACAGGTTCACAAATGACGTCCCGCAAACTGCATTCCCTAAACAATCCTTAATGGGAAAACTTTCGAAAATCAATCCCGGAATTTCTTTAAATAAGTATACAATTCCTAAATCAAGTAAAATAAAGATTAAACTTTTCCCTGGTAGTGCCACTCTGAGAGTAAAATAACGCGTGCATACGCGAGAGTTTTTCAAACTTAATTATAGAAATTACAACAGCAAACAAGTTGGAAAAAAACGATTTGCTTGTTGTGTGTAGAACCAGCAAAAACAACAGAACAAAAAGAAAAACGGCGGTATGAACTAAGTCCCCAATGAACTAACTCCCCAAACCCAAAATGAACTAGGTCCCCAAACGACTGTATGTGAAAAAACAACAACGATATTTGGGGACATCGTTCACGTTTTTGGGGACATCGTTCATTTTATTTTTTGGGGAGCTAGTACATATGAACGAAGTCCCCAAAAAATTAAATGAACTAAACCCCTAAATTATTTTTTGGGGACTTAGTTCACTTTCATTAGAGGACTTTCTTCACTTTTGCGGCTTCGCTAACTAAAGCTTCTCTGAACAGCAGGCCTTCGGCCGGGCGCAAGGATTTTCTCCTCTATGGTATAACAAAGACCGGCTTCGCTAACTAAAGCTTCTATGTATAGCCGGCCTTCGGCCGGGCGCAAGGATTTTCTCCTCTATGGTATAACAAAGACCGGCTTCGCTAACTAAAGCTTCTCTGTATAGCTGGCCTTCGGCCGGGCGCAAGGATTTTCTCCTCTATGGTATAACAAAGACCGGCTTCGCTAACTAAAGCTTCTATGTATAGCCGGCCTTCGGCCGGGCGCAAGGATGCAGAGAATAACCTGCAGTAAATTTGTGTCGATTATTCTTAAAGCACTTATTCCGTGACCGGTGAACAGAAAATTATAATATTAAAAAGGAACAAATTGTTATAGGTGAAAACAAGAAATATGACTTAACTGGTGATAATGTGTTCAAAGTGTAGTTATGCCAGAAGAAAGGAAATGTATACAAAACTAGTCATGTGACAGAATTTTGTGCGGGCAGTGGGTGATTATATCTGGTTTTATTACTTTACGTGAAGGGGATCTACCTTTTGAACATGGTTTACAGCAGGCATGGGCCCTATGTTCCTTATATATATATTACAGCAGGCATTATTTTACAGGAAATTGTATGGATATATTTAGGTTATTTAAGTGATTTATGGCAAAGTGTAAAAAATGCCATGTTTAATGTACAAGTGTCCTTCTTATACACAGAAAAAATTAAAAATTTTCTCTAATTACCAATTTTATATTAAATTCATAGAATCAAGCAACCCATTTGTTGATTTTGCACCTATTACCAAAATGATTATATTGATTACTAAAAATTGTAAAAATTTTATTTTTTGATGATTTTTTTTTCAATAAATGATATTTTTAATTTAAATTAAAAAAATTATCAAAAAGCTTTGCCGTTTCAAACAATGTGTTGATTGATTTTGACAGTTTCCAACAACAATTACACAAGTGAAAATTATAATTTTTTTGTTATTTGATTATTATTTTAATTCAAAATTAATTTCAAAACAACTAAAATGTTAATTAAATCAAAATTATATTTTAATATTCGTTCAACAAAGCAAAATAATTAATTGAATTATTACATTAATTAAGTTTAAATAATTTTTTAATTAATTAAAAATTATTTACAATTTTTTCTGTGTAAAGTGTTAGAACAAGAGCCGTCCCTAGCACTTTCGAACTGTAACGTGACAAATTTAGTTTTAGTTTTCTTTAGAACCTCTTTAAAACTGTCACGTGGAAAGTTTAGTGTTAGTATAATTGATGATATCTTATCGTGCGCCAATAAAATCGTGAATGACAGTTGATTTAAAAACCTTTAATTTTACACTTTTGAACAAACAATTTAAAAACAATTAGTTAAGAAATTAGCGAGAATAAAGTCTATTTATTGTTTTAGCGTATTGTAAATTGCCTTTTAAGAAAATTGCTTTTTTTACATTAACTTTTGTTTACATTTTCTTTTTTGTTAAGTTCGTAAATGGTTTTAGAATTTTTTTCTTATTAAGGTCAACATAATTTCTAATAGAAGTTTTTTTCCGCACAAAAAATCTATGTTGGTATTAAGAAGAAAAGGCAAATAAAAAAGTTTTAAAAGATTATGGAAAGTATTTTAAAAATGGGGTTTATTAGACGAATTGCACAGATGCCTTTCAAAAATAATAGTAATATAAAAATTATTATAATCTGACAGGGTCATGCTGATAAAAATAACGGCAAAACCACTCAACATAAATATCATCAAGTGTATGCTCCCACAGATGATAACGATAATGAGGAAATCGAAGCAATTTATGGGGAAATCGAATAGCTGCTTAAAATGACAAAACCCCACTAAATAACTGTTGTCCAAGGTGACTTCAACGCAAAAATAGGAGGAGATGTTGTTGCAGGGATTACTTGACGTTATGGTTTAGGCGAGAGAAGTGAGAGACTCATTCAGTTCTGCCAAGAAAATGGAAAGAAAATTACGAACACCATGTTCTGCCTTCCCAGGATAAAATAGGATATATTATAAGACACCAAATATACTTTATTCTTACAAACAAAAGATATTGCACCTCAATAACGAAGACCTCAACATATCCGAGAGCAGACGTACCATCTGACCATAACCTTCTTATGGCTAGCATGTGCATTAAACGCAAGGCACAATCAAATAGAAAACAACATCGTAAACTTGACACTGGAAAACTTGAAACCCCGGATTTTAAAACGAATGTAACAGGGGGCATTAATACAGAACTTACTAAGATTGATAGAGAAGATGTGGAAAAAATATGGTGCTCAATGAAAAAATACCAGTAAACCAATTGCTCAAAATACTCTCGAAAAGTACATAAATCCAAGAACTATAATTTGGATGACAACAGAAATACAACAGCTTATGGACGGACGTCGTAAATATAAAAACTCAAATTACGAGTTATACTGGGAGGTGAATAGAGAAATTCAAATTGCAACGCGTGCTGCTAAGAATAAACACCTAAATGAGGAGATTGAAAGGCCAATACAACTACACAACGATTTTAATCTGCACAAGAAATTGAAAGAAGCATCTGGAATATACCGCAAAACAAATACATAAGTTCTCTACAACAAAGATAAAGAAGCTGTGTTTAAGATTGAAGAGAAGAAAGCGATTTGGGAAGAATATATTCAACAATTATTTAACGATGACAGTAGATTATGTTACGACTACCAAACATCACAACACACGTAAGGAACTTGCATTACAGGCAGTGAAGTGGTAGATGCTATAGGATCCCTCAAAGATAGGAAGGCCACCGGCCCAGACTTATAAATGAAAAAAACATCCAACGTTTTACAAAACTTTTTAACCACACATATGACACGGGCCAATATCCACAAGATGGGCTTAAATCCACTTTAATGAGAGTTCCGAAGAAAAAACACGCTAAGAGGTGTAATGAATATCGATTTATTAGTTCAATGAGTCACGTACTTAAAATACTTCTTAAGATTATTCATAACAGGGTTAATGAAAAATGCAAATGTGCTATGGGAACAACTCAATTCGGATTCAAAGAAGGGAAGGGTACACGCGAAGCACTTTTTTGTGTTCAGGTTTTAGTACAGAAATGTCGAAATGTTAAAAAGGAAGTATTTATATGTTTCCTTGACTACGAAAAAGTTTTTGATACAGTGAAACATGATAAGCTGATGGAAATTCTCATTTCCCTTGAATAAATGATAAGGAAATCAAATGTATTAGAAGCTTATACTGTCATCAAACTGCATCAAAATTGCTATCAATGGAGATGTGACAAATGAAATAACTATATCTAGAGGTGTCAGACAAGTTTGTATTCTATCTCTCCTATTATTTAACGTATACTCGCAGAGAATTTTCCAAGAATCGATTAACAACATCCAAGAAGGTATTAAAGTAAACAGCCCAATACAAAATTGAGCTTCGAGCGAAGCAGGTTTGTAAGGGAGAAATGTAAGAGTTTCGCTTACCATTGCGCTTACGGAAGACATGAATTTTATATGGCGAGTTCCCACTTTGAAGCAATACATTTTTGATACATAAAGCGCATTATTCAGCGCATAAAAAAATTGTTGGATGTAACAGTTATTTTTTAGTATTCTCCCCTACAAACCTGCTTCGTAGTAAGGGAATGCCGTAGCACTTGAAATTTTATTTATTTTTTATAAAAATTGTTAGGAGTTATTTCACTTACTTTACTGCATTTCTGTATGTCTTATTGCGTAGCGCATAATTGCGCTTATTTTTTTAAATGTACCATTAGTGCTTCGCAAAATGATAAAATTTTTTATTGGGAGGGCTTATATCAACAACGGACAGTATGTCTGGACTTCAGAACCTGGTAACAAAGCTAACTTCATGCAGCAAAAATTATGGTTTAAAAATTATTGTTCATAAGACAAAATATATGATTATAAGTAAGAAAAATAAATACAATAATAAAGGGTGGTTAAATTGTAAGGGCCGATGTTGAATGTGAACCACACCTAAACGCCAAGTTTTTTTCCGAATTTTATTTGACATTTCTCTATTTCAGACTTACTCAATTTGAACCATGGAGAGATACACAATCCAACAACGTGTTAAAGTTATCCAGACTTATTATGAAAATGGGCGTTCAAATCAAAATGCATATCGTGCACTTCGTGATTTTTTTGGTCAATTTGATCGTCCAAATGTGCGTACAATCGCAAAAATCGTGGAAAAATTCGAGCAAACCGGGTCTGTAGAAGATGTGAGAACACCAGTGCATGCTCGTACAGCTCGTACTGCAGGAAATATTGCTGCTGTTCGCGATAGTGTGGCTGAAGAGCCGTCCACCTCAAGTCGTCATCGTGCCCAACAATTGCACCTCTCACGCTCGTCGTTGATGAACATTATGCATAAAGACTTGCATTTACACGCTTACAAGGTGCAATTGGCTCAAGAACTAAAGCCTCTTGACCATTCCAAAATGGCAACAGTGGATGATCAATTTTCGAAGAAAATCATCTTCAGTGATGAGGCACATTTTCACCTCAGTGGATTCGTCAATAAACAGAATTGCCGCATTTGGGCGAATGAGAATCCAAGAGTGATTGTCGAAAAACCAATGCACCCACAAAGAGTGACTGTTTGGTGCGGTTTATGGGCTGGCGGCATCATCGGGCCGTATTTTTTCCAAAATGAGGCCGGTCAGGCAGTTACTGTGAATGGTGTTCGCTATCGTGAGATGATAACGAACTTTTTATTGGAAGATATGGATGTAGACGATATGTGGTTTCAGCAGGACGGTGCCAATTGCCACACAGCTAACGAAACAATGGCTCTTTTGCGCAACAAATTCAATGGCCGTGTTATCTCACGTAATGGCGATGTCAATTGGCCGCCGAGATCATGTGATTTGACACCGTTGGACTTTTTTCTTTGGGGTTATTTGAAAGAAAAGGTGTACGTCGATAAGCCAGCAACAATTCAAGAGCTAAAGGATGAGATAATTCGGCACATTAACGGCATAGAACCTCCATTATGCCTCAGGGTCATCGAAAATTTGGACCATCGGATGGAGGTGGTCGCGGCGCCTATTTGGCCGATATTTTGTTCCATACATAATTGAGTAATACCAATGTATCATAATAAAATAAAATTACAATAATTTCCTAAATAGTTTGTGTTTTATTCAAAATCAACATCGGCCCTTGAAATTTAACCACAATACTTAAAATTCAAAACTCATACGTCGATTAATGAGCAATGGGACGTATCAAAAGAAATAAGATGCTGAAGAGAGATGGCAAGAGATGACTTTTTTAAATACAGAAAATTCTTAACCAATCATGATATAAACATGAAGACAAAATCGAGATTCATAAAAAATTATATATGGCTAGTACTGCTGTATGCTGTGGAGGTATGGGCTATAAAAGCTGAAGATATGAATAGACTGGAAGCATTTGAAATGTGGACTTACCGACGAGTACTAAAAATACTCTGGACATCTAATAACGAAGTTCTAAGGAGAATGAATCGAGAACGCGAACTTTTATCCCACATCAAAAAAGGAAAAACTGCTTATTTAGGACATTTTGTAAGAAACCCTAAATATATTGTACTCCAAACAATCCTCCAAGCCAAAGTTGAAGAAGAACGTATTAAGTGCAGAAAAGAGATGTCATGGCTTGAAAATATACAACAATAGACTAGATCTCAGATGTAGAGAATTCTCGGCAAGAAAAAGAGATGTTTTTGCTCAATTTGTAAACGATGTTTGAAATCAAATGTAATGTAAAATGTTCACTAAACTTTTTGAAATGTAAATTTTGTAATTGTATGGTCGCTTGCATTATAAAAACGAATATGCAAATTAAGAAGAATAAAAGCAAGAACATAGAATAGCAAGCGTTATCCGAAATGTTTTTGAGAAGAAAAAGTACTGCCTGGCACTTTTTATTGACATTTTGCAGGCATTCGTTGAAGTCTGTCACGAAGGACTAATTTTTAAGATCAAGCATTGGTTGCCTCTAAATCAATGTTCGAAAATAAACACTAAATATCGTTTCTTTATGTTTGGTTCGGTAGATTTGTGGAAAACACAAACGCTACTAGTGTTTGTGTAGAAAATCATTTAAAAAAATAACGTTTCCCTGTTAGTCATAAAAAATATATAACTGTTTTTATCAAACTCAACAAAAGATGTGAACATTTAATTCCGTTCGGTGTTATTTGAAAATCCACAAACTTCAATGTGTTCGGTTCGGCTTATTAGTATTCGTTCCTTTTGGCTGGTAAAATAAACCAAACATTTTTTACAAAAACAAAATACACACACGAAAAAAACATTATAGAACATTAAAATATAATGTTTGTCTACAGTATCACTACAATTGTTCTGTTTTTTAACCAAGAACCGAACATTATATAATGTTCTTGAAAATAGTTACGAACGGTATTAAGGGTTATGTATGTCTGCACAATCACTAAAAAAATAGATATCGTTCCTGGGTGTGTGAGCCGAACGTTAAATAATATACTGTTTATTTTCGAACACTGCTCTAAGCACTCACAATTTTTGGAAGGCAACATACTTAATTGAAAATTTTATATTAAAGAGAATAATGTTGTGAGCTCTCTACAGCATATGCAAGCAAGGTGTGCACTAAGAATAAAATATTGGTTCATTTTTTATACATTATCTATACAACGGAAATAACTTTCAATTAAAACACACTCACATCGACTAATGCGCATGATACGGCAATTTTAATTATGCATGGAGCATTATGGAGCATTTAAGTTAATCACATCAAAGAATAATTTAATGGTTGCTTTTAAAACTATTGGCGAGTATTTTTCGTCTAATTTTCAATCGTAAATTAAATAGTTTTTGAAAATATATTTTAGTTTTTAAATCATATTTTTTTTTTCTTTTAAAAGCAGCATTTTGAACCAAACAAGAGTTATCGGGTTCTCGGAAAGAGAAGAGAAACCATGCGAATTTTCTTTTATTGAAGTAAGTGACAAAATAATTACTTTTAAGGAGGGCAAAGAAACGCAGGATTATCAAAATTAAGGATAATAAAAACTTGTATGCAAAATATCAAGAACTTTTAATTTAAAATAACATGCAAATTTACAGTTTATTTCTTGTTTTTTTAGTGTAAAAACTTTTTATATCCACAATCGCGATGTCATTTAAAAAGTTTTCCCACTATGCAAGCGGCTTTTAAAATGTTATTCCAATTTGCAAAACCATTAGATTGTATAATTTTGTTAGTATCTTAAAACGTTCTTTCACTGGCTGACTCTTTGTATTGCCTTTTGAAGAGGTTAAGGTGACTAATTTTGGATGATTAAAGATAGTTTGCAAAAAAAAGAGATTTTGCAAAAAGTGGCTTTTACAACGTTATTCGCTACTGTGCTTCAACTGAGAATAATTTTTGGGCTTTTATTTTGGCTGTAGGAAATATCGCCCAAATGAAGAATCGCCCAAAAGAACATGAAAAATGACCCAAACAGTTAAATATGAAATTTTGCCCAAAAAAAAAAAACGAAAAAGGGCCCAAAAAATAAAATCAAAAAAAAATTACCCAATGCAAAAAACCAACAAAACTATTTTTAAAGAAACTTATTATACCAAAACAAAAACCGGCTTCGCTAACTAAAGCTTCTCTGCATAGCTGACCTTCGGCCGGGCCCAAGGATTTTCTACTCTATGATATAACAAAAACCGGCTAAGCTAACTTAAGCTTCTCTGCATAGCCGGCCTTCGGCCGGGCCAAAGAATTTTCTCCTCTATGGTATAACAAAGACCGGCTTCGCTAACTATAGCAGACGGCCTTGGGCGGGCGCAATAATTTTTTCCTTTATGGTTACCAAGTACCGGTTTCTCTAAGTAAAGCTTCTAGAATCTGCTTTGTTTCCGAACGAAGGCCGACTTCGCAGAGTAGCTTTAGTTAGCGAAGCCGGTCTTTGTTATACCATACAGGAGAAAATCTTTGCTCCCGGCCGAAGGCCGGCTGTGCACAGAAGCTTTAGTTAGCGAAGCCGGTACTTGTTTATCAAAGTGGAGAAAATCCTTGCGCCCGGCCGAAGGCCGGCTATGCTTTCGAGTTTGTAAGCATGTTGTGGACATTATGACACTCTACAAAGTGCCATAACGTTCACGGACTTTATGACACTGCTCTGATGGGTATTATGACACTTAAAAGTGTCATAAAGTCCATGGACACTGTGACACTATTTGGAGTGTCATAGTTATTTTTACAAATAACATGTACACTCATAAAATTATTACAGTAACTGATTGTAGGTTATTAAATTCGTTTTCGGTACTGTTAAAATTGAATAAAAATATAGTTATTTTACGAATAAATTTATTTTTCAACATTTATGTTTGTTATTAAAAAAACAAACTACCAAAAAATAATGTTTTCCGTATTTTTTTTTGTTAATTTGTTTGATTTTTATCGGTTAAAATATATTTTTTAAAAGTAAAAACTATTCAATTTTAACGAATATGATGTTCAATAAATAAAAAACTTAGAAATTACTGAAAAAATCATTTGTTTTAAATGAAATGTAAATGATCCGTTTTTTAAATGAATTTTAATTTGTTTCAAATGAATTTTCGTTTGAATTTAACTACATAATATTTTGAGTGTAGGAATTCGACGTATAATGATAATGAATGAACGAAAAATCACCCAATAATAACGAAAAATAGCCCACAAATTTTGGGTCACTTTTCATATGAATTCACGCCCAATTTTACATGGAATTTTTTTGGGCGATTTTTCATTATTTTTTTGGGCCATTTTTCTTTGGGCGATTTTTCCTACAGCCTTTTATTTTAGCCAGTCTTTTTATTTCTTCGGCAGTGAATTATATATCAATCGCTCAAGTGATAAATCAGTTTTCAATCATTAAAAGTGATCTGAGAAGACACATTTAGGTGATTTTTGCAAAAAAAATTTTACCCAAATTCTAGCTGGAAACAATTTTGAACAAAATTTATGTACTCAAATACAAAAAGTTTAAGTTGTATTAATTTTATATCATTTAAAAGTTAAAGGGACAATTTTTTTAACGCTTAGGGAAAATATGCATTTTTTAAGTCTGCGTTAGGACATTACTGTGTCCACGTAACTTTTACTCTTAAAAAGGAAAGTAAAATACCTTTTAATTCATATTGATCGCCGGCTTACATGAAAACTTCAAATAGACACAAAAGTGGCGTAGATAACTTAACATGGTTAATAGGCTGGAACTCAAGACTTGCCCTTGATTGTAAACTTTTCATATATAACTCGATTGAAAGCCCATTTGGTACTACGGTATCTAATTATGGCAAAGATCGCAAAATAAAATTTTAAGAATGATAACACAGAGATTTATAGATACCTCTATGAAACGGGGAAATTGTCAGACATAGTGCAAAATATTTAAAAAAGCTGGAATCTCACCCAAACCTTCTGGTACAAAACTTACTCAACGATCGCTTACTCTGACGCCTACGAATGACGATACACTTCAGATCTCGTTACATGAAAATAAACAAAGACAACCAACTAAAACTTTATAAACTATTACCAATAAACTTCGTCTGGCATTGGCTTGACTAAATACTTAAGTATTTTTTGTAAGGGTTGATTAATCCGCCACAAATAACATTAACCTTAAAAATTCGATATTTTTTAAGCTAAATTGGGGCTGCTGAACACGAATATGGCACTCATTTATTTCTTTCAAAAAGCGTTTTCGAAATATTCACGAAAACCGTGTTTTTCTGGATTTATATAAGATATGTATTTCCAAAAATTTATAACTTGTACAATTCAGATGAACAGTTCTCGAGATTTTTCGAAATAACGAAAACAACTGCAGAAAAACACGATTTTCTCGAATATCTCGAAAACGCTTCTTGCCCTATTTACTTTAGAAAACATCTTGTTTTTGAGGTTATGGCTAAAAGTTGAAAATTTGTAAACAAGTGTAATTGTTAGTTCTCCAAATATCAAGTAAGGAAAAACCTAAAAATTTCCGATATTTAAATATAAATTTTCTGGGCTGCTGCGGCAGAAAAATTCGAGAAAATTATAATCTCTATTGACAAAATAAATTTTTTATTAAAATTTAATTTTTATTTATCAATCTTTTAACTTTTTGTAGAGTTCTACATTAAAACACAATTCGCTGCTTCTTTGTCGTTATCGTTTGCTAATTTAGGGATAGTTTCCAGGAAGGCGCCGACGCAGGTAAGATAAGGTTAGTTAATTGTCAAGTTGTTTTTGGTTTATTTCGATTTCGATTTAATATTTTGTATAGAAGTTCAAAAAACTGCTCCGTAACCACCACCTACCAATGACGTATTAACAGTTTACCAAATAACTCTTAAATGTTAAGAACATGGAAGTAGTTATCGGTTAAAAAAACATTTAAATATTCTATCTAACTATTCAAAAGGCTTTAAGAGCCACCTAACATCTTTTATTTAGCAAATGAATTACAAACCATTTAACAAATATAACATGCCTTCCTGTTTAGAAAAAGTAGAGCGTGTAAAAAACACATTTCTAAAAGATTATGCAGTCAAGTCAAGCCAACTAAAAAAAATAGAAACTTGGCTGGAAAAATAAGCAGTCATGTAAACTGAAAGCAACAAAAAAAAACATACAAATACCCAGCGGTAACTAGAATGAGTAAAGAGGCCTAATAGAAGGCCTTATTTAGCAGTCACAAGGAGTCAGAAGCCCTTCTCGCCGCATTCCATATTTATTTATTTTTTACACAGCTTGTCATTGGGCGCAAGGCCTTCCACACTTCCTTTAAAAACAACTTCGATCCCTTCCCAAAGAAGGGAGTAAGGAAGGTCACTAAAAATAAAAAGTAAATAAAACTGAACACCTTTCTTTCTCCCTTCTCAAAGAAGGGAGTAGCGAATGTGTACTGAATATTTCAGAAGGTCTTTTAAAAAGAAGTTTATACCTTCTAGAAGGCATACTTCTGAAAGCAGGATATCATGCGAAGCGAATCTTTTAGAAAGGAGTATATAGGCCTTCAAAAAGGCCTGCCACTTGAGGTCCTTTCAATATTTGCCGCTGGGTATCCATACAGACAGTAATACAAATACACACACACACAAACACAGAAATACAAACAACCAGTCCCACCGGTGACTAGAATGAGTAAAGAGGCCTAATAGAAGGCCTTATTTAGCAGTTACAAGCAGTCAGAAGCCCTTCTCGCCGCATTCCATACTTATTTATTTTTTACACAGCTTGTCATTGGGCGCAAGGCCTTCCACACTTCCTTTAAAAACAACTTCGATCCCTTCCCAAAGAAGGGAGTAAGGAAGGTCACTAAAAATAAAAAGTAAATAAAACTGAACATATTCCTTTCTCCCTTCTCAAAGAAGGGAGTAGCGAATGTGTACTGAATATTTCAGAAGGTCTTTTAAAAAGAAGTTTATACCTTCTAGAAGGCATACTTCTGAAGGCAGGATATCATGCGAAGCGAATCTTTTATAAAGGAGTATAGAGGCCTTCAAAAAGGCCTGCCACTTGCGGTCCTTTCAATATTCAGGTAAAAGTAAATTTTATTGCGGAATTTCGTTTTTTTTTAGTTTTTCAACAAACTAAAGCGTTTTTGAGTTACGCGAATATATGTTGTGCAACCTCCTTAATTTTCGAAATAACGGTATATCTCGAAAACCAAAGCCAACATAAAGAAAAAAGTTTTAACTTTCTTAAAGTAAATTTTATTGCGGAATTTCGGTTTTTTTTTAGTTTTTCAATAAGCTAAAGCGTTTTTGAGTTGCGCGGACATTTGTTGTGCAACCTCCTTAATTTTCGAAATAACGGTATATCTCGAAAACCAAAGCCAACATAAAGAAAAAAGTTTTAACTTTCTTAAAGTAAATTTTATTGCGGAATTTCGGTTTTTTTTAGTTTTTCAATAAGCTAAAGCGTTTTTGAGTTGCGCGGACATTTGTTGTGCAACCTACTTACTTTTCGAAATAACGGTATATCTCGAAAACCAAAGCCAACATAAAGAAAAAAGTTTCAACTTTCTTAAATTAAATTTTATTGCGGAATTTCGGTTTTTTATAGTTTTTCAATAAGCTAAAGCGTTTTTGAGTTACGCGAACATATGTTAATCCATCTATACAATATATAATTTCTTAGTATGTCAGGATGTTTGCATGTATGTGCTATTCTTTCCGCAACTTTCTGAAGCCATCTGATGACATAGGAAGCTGTAATTTGGCACACTTGAAGTACTATCACTGCGGAAGATCGTAACGAAGCCATATTTTTGATTTTCGGCTTTTCAACTAGTATAACTTTAAAGATCTGATAGAAAAGATGTTTTTTTATAATATGGGGAACTATGGGCCCACCCGGCACGGCTAGGCACAGTCGGATTGACTTGAAAAATTAGATCATGATTTCTTACACCAAACCTCATATTTTAAGCGGCGCAAACAATTAAATTAAAAAAAAAAAATTGCGACCAGTCTAGTGTATATAATTAAATATTAATAAAGAATTGTTTGCAGATTGTAGCACCAACAACATACCAATCGTACTTTAATAATCATTATCTATTTGTATGTTTGCCTTTGTTGGACGAGTAGATTTTTCTTAACTTGTCTATTAGCAGTTGTTGGTACAATAATGTTGTTCTTGCTGTTATTGTTTTGTTTTCCATTTCTCTGGTTTGTTCGTGCGTTAATTGCACTTAAATCTTTAATTTTTGTTATAGCCTCCATCACAAGTGGTAAATATTAGAGTTTAATTAGTTTTTCATTCCGTGTGAAACTCTTTTAATATTCGTCTAAGACCCCATAAATTATTAAGGTTCTTGAGTAGTTCTTCGACCATTTAGCCATGTCCGTCTAATTGTTGCTCTGTCTGTACGTCTGTTAATAATACGTTATCTTCCCAAAGACTCAACAGAAAAGAAAAATTGTGGTTACAAATTTGTTCCAGTTACCCTTAGAAATTTGCTCTGACAACGCCGAGTCATTTACTACCTCCAAAACATAAGCCAGTGATAAGTGAAGTTGGGATTTCAATAAAATGTAATTTAATATTTTTACAACCATTTTTGTTTAAACCGGGATTTGTTTAAGCCGCTCACACTTTCGCAATGTTTTTTCCTTATTTGTTTAGGAATTATACACAGCTTTTTGAAAAATGTAATTTAAAAGTTGCACAATGCTGCACACAGAATTTATCTTAGTGCCGGTTCACACACGTCAAGTTTGACTAGTCAAGTCTTGAGATTTTAGAAGAGAGGGGAAAAGAAATGGCATTCTCTTTTCCCTTCTCCCCTTTAATCTCAAGACTTGACGAGTCAAACTTGGCGTGTGTGAACCGGCACTTTATTTTGATAACAACCAAAATATTTTATGAGATGACGATATTAATTATCTTCACTTTTTATTAAGATTTTTGTATGACGTGCTAAATTCCCAATTTTTCATATTTGATAAATACACTGAAATTTATTGTTGAGGGAAAGCTAGCCTCTATGCGCATTTCACTGGTTGCTAAGGCCAGATCATCAGGAAACCTTTTCCAAAGATTTTAGAAAAGCTAAAAATATTATACAAATAAAACCCTAAAGCGAATAAGAATTTTAAAGACTCAAAGTCTTACCTGTAACAATATTAAAGCTTAAGCAAAACACCAACAATAAACAGTGAGTTTATCTTTTCTTACATAATATTAGGGCATTAAATATGTCGCTGTTACAAAAAATCGAGTGGCTACGAATACAAATGCATAAAATAGACTACGGTCGAAACTTATTCAAATAAAACAAAAAATCATTTTTTATTTATTTCCGTAACAGTGGTATGTTTTGCACCATAAAAGTAAAAATTGTTTTTCCACCTAGACCGTCGAAATATCAGACTGTACATGGCTTGACAGCTATGGGCCAAAATGGTAAAAAAATGTTAAATAAATATTGAAATTTTTCGACATTTTAGCAATGTGCCTTAACAAGATGTATTTTTCGGATAAGTTTTCTAGTCTATAGCTGCAGCTGTGGTGAACACAAAAACACAAAATTCCAATTGGCTTCCGAGATATAGAAATGGGAAAAATAACATGTTGAGGCAATAAAAATCGAATGGAAGATAAACTAGCAAAGAGCAAATTGTTGGTTAGTTGGTTGTTGGTTTCTATAACTACTTCGAGAAATTTCTCACGATCAAGTGTTTGCCCTCGATGACTTCAAAAGTATTGCGCAGTGTAATTTAATATAAGCCCCATTAAAGTGGACTGCCGAAATTGTATTACTGAGTTACGTCTTGGTATAATTTAGTTTTTCTTAATCATTTTACTGAATTAAGTATGAACTACTACTACAGTTCCAATATTAATCTTCTCCTGAAAATCACTTAAATTCGTCTAAAGCTTCGTTCACAGTGGTGGCAACATTTTCGTTTTTTCTTTTTCATATATTTTCCATTAAATTTTCGAACAAAATTGTAACTAAAGTTTTTTTTTAAAAACTTAAGTCTACTTCTACTTTATCAACAATTTGTATGAAATTATTGATGACGTTTATAATAATTTTATTTTGAATGAAAATTTTAGCAAAATGTTTTAAAAATAGTAATAAATGCGTTATATTTTTCTGGGCAAAATTTGCGAAAAAAATTATTGCTTTATTGTGAACACCAGTAAAAACTTTACTGCCATTGTGAACGAAGCTTAAAACTGAAACAAGTTATGACATTTTATTTAAATTAGTAAGTTTTATATAACTAGAAAAAAATTCATAAAACTTTATGATGGTCCATAACAGAGATCAGCAATGAATCGTTTTTTCGCTACTCGTACTGACTCATGCAATTGTAAGTATAAGTGCGTAGAAATCATTTAAACTAAACTACTCTGATTCACTCATACTCACAAGAGAAATATTTATGAGTGCGACGTCGACATTATACGCATACTCATAAATGACCTCAGCTTGATTTATAATTTCAAGAAAACACTTACAATACTCACAATGATTCAAATCATTATCTCATCCATTTACCGTTTTAACACAACAGAGAAAACACACAACTTAATAATCAGCGCTGCCAGATAAATTTGCCGAAAAATCGTCTACTTCATACATGTTACTTTAGTAAACTGTAATTGCCAAATCGTCACTTTGCTATTTCTGGGACAAATCTGGCGGCCTCGCATTTTGCTTCGCCTATACACATTGACTTAAGTAGATTCTAAATCAAACACTACAAATGTTGGTAAGTATGAGTACGATGAATAAAATGAAACTTTTGAGTGAATATGAGTTTGAATCACATTGGAATAAGTATGAGTGCGTATAAGTACAAGAATTTATGAGTCATGATTTAGCTCTACTCACTTTTTCACTACTCATTGCTGATCTCTGGTCCATAACATGCTGTAGGTCACATATTGAAATTGATTTTAATACGCCTATGATTGCATAAAATTATTATATTTTGAGTTAAGTTTTTATAAACATTGGTTATTGATTTATAGTTCCAATAAACATAATTCCCACTTCTGAAATATTTTAACTTATGGTAGAGGGTGTAAAAGATTCGACAGAGCCGAATGTGTTCCATTTACTTGTTTTTATTATAATTTGTTTAAGTTATTTAGTCATGACTTTTATCTAGAATTATTATATATTGCATTTTCTTCAAATTCTTAATTATTGTTTATCTATTGGCCTTTCTTTGCTAAGAGTTAAGAAAGTTTTTTAATCTCTTTTATTTATAGTTTGTTTCTATTTTTAAGCTGCTTAAAACAATTATCGATTTATGCTTTATATGAGAAGAAACAAATGTTAAAAACTCTTGCTGACACACATTATTAATGAAAGTACAAATAGAGGGCACAGGGCTTTGAATAGTTCTTCTTAACACACAATATTAATGCAAGAAAAAAATGGAGGGTTTAAAGCTGAACCGAACCAAGTCATGAAATATGTCGCTATATTAGAGCGACTCAGCAAAAAAAGTGCTAGATGTACCCTCCTAAAAATGAACCTTGGACTTTTTTAAGATGACATTTAAAATATTTCAGCTCCAGCTTTGACCTCTCGTGAGCTGGAGCAGTTTGAAAAAGGGTATATTTTTGTATGTTTTGTTAATTTGAGAATCTGTTCCCTTACCAACATATACAAATTGGGTATCGTAAGAAAGGTTTTTTTAAGGCGCGTCCAACTGTATATACAATTTGTCCAAGGACGATCATCCATGTCCTTTCTTTTAAGGATTATCTGTAAGAATAACGGTTTTTGAATTTTTTGTTCGGGTTTGTTTGTCATATAAGTGCCAAATTAACATATTTTATTCTTTAGTCGATTTAATTAAATACATGTCTCATCTTTTTTTGAAATTCGTGCTAGTTCGCGTTTTGACAAAAATGCAATGGGGTGGTAACCCTTCGTTTTATATAGGGCAATATGGGTATCAAATTTTTTCTTTTACACGGTGCTCTGGAATATATATAAATGCAATTTTGTAGTAACGCTAATATGATAGCAAATTTAGTTTCTAGACCATGTATGAATGAAAATGGGACTAAAGAAAGAAAAAAAGAAAGGATCCACGACTTTTTTGAGGCATATTTTTTCGCAAATAATAAAAATTCTAGTCGTGGATTCTTTCCTTTTTTCTTTCTTTAGTCCCATTTTCATTCATACATGGTTTAGAAACTTAATTTGTTATCATATTAGCGTTACCACAAAATTGCATTTGTATATCTTCCAGAGCACCGTGTAAAATGCATTTAATTTGCAAAAATCTAAATTAATTACATACAAAGATGATGTACTTTTCAAAAGAAAAAATTTGATTCCCATATTGCCCTATTTAAAACAAAGGGTTACCACCCCATTGCATTTTTGTCAAAACGCGAACTGGCACGAATTTCAAAAAACGCTGAGACACGTATTTAATTAAATCGACTGAAGAATAAAATATGTTAATTTGGCACTTAAATTACAAACAACCCCGAACAAAAAAATTCAAAAACCGTTATTTTTACAGATAATCCTAAAAAAAGGACATATATGATCGTCCTTGGACAAATTGTATATACAGTTGGACGGCCTTAAAAAAACCTTTCTTACGATACCCAATTTGTATATGTTGGTAAGGGAACAGATTCACAAATCAACAAAACATACAAAAATAGACCCTTTTTCAAACTGGTCCAGCTCACGAGAGGTAAAAGCTGGAGCACGAATTTTGCTTATATACAACTTGAGTCGCTCTAATATATATGTATTTCCAACCTGGTGCGAAATTCTACGCAAAGTTTATCTCTTTTCAGTTCATTAACGTTGTAATTTAAAAAAGTGTTTCGTTCCTAAGGTAACGGTAATAAACCTGAGACAATGTCTTCAGAAAAGAATGGCAGTTTGCTTACTCAACCTGAAATAATTTTGTAATTGTCTTTTTTGACAGTTTGTTAAAAAAAAATTTTTTATATATTGCAAGATTTTAGGAAAAATTCCTTGTGTGCATATAATTGATAACAAATTTTTCCAATTTTGCACCTCATTTGTTGACGTTAATATATTTTTTTACTTACTGTATTTAAGAACAAATTCAAATTATTTATAAAGCAACACTCAAGGCGAATTTATACAAGGTGGCCTTATTTTGAAAACGTTTACAACACTGTAAAATATTTAAACGTTATTTAAAAAAAATTTTCAATTTCGTAATTTTAAGCGAAAATTATAGAATTTAGTTAAGAATCTCCAGAACCACCAGTAAGTTAATTTCACCTGTTGTAAATTCGCCTTAGCAACAATGTTTTAAACAGTGTTCGAAACTAAACGTTATATTCAAGTCGTTTGCGTTTGGTACGGTAGAAATATGGAAACACAAGCCCTAATAGTGTTTGTGTAGTAAATACCTTAAAAAAGTTTTCATGTTTGTGAATTCCCTGCAAATGATATTGCACCACCTGATCCATTTTGATAAAATGGACTACTCCATGCACTGATCCGATGCAATGCAAGTATGGTCTATGTCATTGTTAAAAAGTGTTTGTAGTGAGACGACATGTCTTCGCATTTTAACGATATGCTTTCGTTTTTAAAATACTTCAAAACTAATCCTCTTGTGTATACCATGGAGTAGTTTTAAAACTACTACTTAGTAGTCCAAAGGTGGGTTTATGGTCCTCCCCTTGGACATCGTAATGTTAAATAGACCATGTTTTTTCCATACGTTTTGATTACTTTTGGACTAGTCCTGGTCTCTTGTGGGCTACACTTTACACGCGTGTTTGGACTGGTCCTTTTATATGCAGGGTTCGTACACAATAAAAAAACTGTAGAAATCCAACTGAACATAGAGATCAGAATATTTGACTGCATCCGTTTTTCCGTAAAAAACCAAACCCATTGTGTGAGGACCAACTCATTAATGTTCGTTTGTTTCAGTTGTGCTTAGCGCCCTTTTTGTCAAAAAAAAAAAATAAATAAAATAAATACGTATGCGTTTTTAACGACAAAAAAGCAGACAAAAATATCAAAAATATTTTACAAAAGCAAAACCTGTGTACAATATAACCACAGGCTATTCGTGTTATGGTCGTACAAGCTGCCCATCAGTGTTGCCAATTTAGCCATTTAGTGGCTAGATGTAGCTATTTTTCATCCTGTTTAGCCATTAAAAATGAGTTTAGCCATTAGCCATTTTTTTTTTAGCCATTTTTGAAATTATTTAGCCATACATTTTTTTTGTCGTTTTTCTTTTAAAATAATAATTTTAAATTTCTTATAAAAATGTATTAAAGTAAAATTAACATTTTTAACAACTCAAACTCATTTTATTTAAATCACAACTTTTACAAATGTTGGAAATCGCTATAAACAATGGCGCTGAAACATCTTTCAAAATAAAGGAACAGTATTTCACTATTAAATTTATAAAATGGATCAACACAAACATCGCTGTTTCTTTCTGGTTGCAAGTATTTCAATAAAGAGATGCTGGCGGCTCTCACTTGCATGGTCTAATGATGAAGTAGAGAGGGTATTTACCCAAGTAAACATCGTTTAAAGTAATTTGAAAAAAAAAGGCTACATTAAGCAACAGTTGATTCGATTTTATCAATAAAATATTTATACCAGCACCACAATAGTGGAGAGGGTAGAATGCGTTTGTGCTGATGTTTCTAACACATTAAAATAATTTTCCTAAGCCCACATTTACGTATGCCGATTGACTCAGAATCACTTTCTGAGTCGAATTAACGATGTTTGTCCTGCTGGCTGGCTGTTTTGGAGATTATTTGATAAAATTTGGTACATAGGTTCTAATGTGGTGTAGGGTACTATATAATCAGCGTTGACAGACTATACTTTCTTACTTGTTTTTTATTGTAGATCTGGACTGAAAAGGTTGAAGGGATGTGCAAATTGAAAAAATATATCGATTTATATCGAATCGATATTTTTTAAGAGTATCAATGTTTATTATTTCAAAAATATCGATGTATCGATATATCGAACGTATATTGTTGAAACTATTACCAAATTAAAAAATTTAATATATATGTATATATGCACAAATATTATTATTATTCCAAATATATATGGGCACATATATTGTTCCAAAAACCGCATAAAATAAATATTTTAAACTTCGTTATAATTTCCATTTTTGTTGTAATGTTGTATTTGTTGCCATAACGATGCCACCTGCTAATTCCACCATGATTTGTATAGAAACTCTGACAAGTCGAACACCGTGGATTCGCCTTAATCTTCATATTAGTTTAAAAAAACATATGGTGCATGAAGTGATGCCGATTCTTAAAAAAACATTTTGTTTAAAAACGGCTAAAATTTTGAGATTTTAATGAAGACTGACTTTAAAAAATATCGAATTCGATAGTCGTATTTTAATATCGATACATCGATGTAGCGGTATTTTAAATATCGGCGATATATATCAATTATTTCTTTTAAAACTATCGATATATTGATATACAGATATCTTTTGCCCATTCCTAAAAGGTTGGGTTAATGTTGTCGTGATTATGATTTACCTTCAAATTATTAAAAACTATTAGGCCCGAGTGATTCCTATGAAATGAACAATAACGACATCGAATTTATCGATGATTTAATTTTTTAAATATCTATCAAAATATTAATTTACGTTTATTCTTATTTAACAAATTTGTCTTTACTCACAATTTTATCGTAAACCACTTTAATAGAATTATTTCTGTTTTGAATTTTAGTTTGTTTTTTTTATTTTAAAAAACTTTTAGCCATTTTTTATCCTATTTTTAGCCATTTTTCCGCAAACTTAGGCATTTTTGGTCACCAAGTTTTGGCAACACTGCTGCCCAGCAACAACGACAATACTAGTGAGAGCGTTGCTAAAATGTTTTGTTTGCTCATTCCTTCATTAACGAAAGCAAAAACCACTAAAGAATATTTAAATATAATGTTTGTCTGCAGAATCACTACAATTGTTCTGTTTAATAATAAAAAACAAAACACTACATAACGTTTGTTACTTTCGTGAAAATAGTGAAATAGTTGTGAACGCTTTTAAGTGTTGTGTACTAATATACAAATACTAAAAAAATAGATTTCGTTTCTGGGTATGTGTACTGTAAGCTAAATAATGTTCGGCTTATTATCGAACACAGGTTTCAACGGTTGATTCTAGAAGAGTGGACTAAAATATATATAAGTACGCGTATCAGCATTATGACATTTTACGTCGGGAAGTCATTTAAATGGAAGTAAAAGTCGTCGCGGTTTTGCCCATTCCTGTGATAAATTATCATAGCGAATAATGTTACCAATTACGTTTAGGGTTAGTGATGTGTATTGAAGATTTATATAAAATCCTGCGAGACACATTTTATTCAGGGTTTTAAAAGCTGCAGTCGAAACCAAAAACTGTCGAACAAAAAACGAAAATGTCTGTACAACTTTTCGCTTTTAATGTTGGTTTGACAGCGACTGTTTACATTTAATGAATCATAAGTAAAAGCAGCAGTTTTTTTTTGGCTAACGATTAATGAAGAGATGAAAGAAAATGCAGTTTTTAAAACGCTGATATTATTACCTCTAACTTTACAACGTATGGGTCTTTTTGTCTCATCTACTAGAATCGCTTAAAATTTTTTTATTTAGTTCTAGTGCCATACAGTGTTATTAATATACCATTGCCGAATTTTGCCTCATCACTAACATTAAGGGTTTATTTGTATTTTTATTAATTTCTGCTGTAATTGTTAATTTAATTATTTAATCATAAAAAATATTTTTTATACTTCCATTCAACAATTTGTTAATTAAAAAGCAATAAAAAGTTTTTATTTAAGTTTTTTGCATTCATATTTCTCTCTTATTTTTTTCATATTTTTAAGCGTTAATTTTTCTAACCTTTTTGCTTGTATATTTTAAAATTTTTTTGTGCGTATAACAAATTTGCCTTGTAATAAAATATTATATTGTTCATGTTAAAGTAATATAAATAATTATTAAAAAAAAAAAAATGTATAGGGTTAGCAAATGCTTGCAATATTTAACAAAAAATGTTTTATTCAAAACATATGGCTTCATTTTTATTTAAAGTTCTCTATTCGTTCAGTGTGTAACTTCTGATTGTAGATCATTGCAAACGAAGGTAAGTTTGAAAAGTTTTTTGAGAACTGAATATAAATAAAAGAAAAGTGAAAATTTGTGTTCTATTGTAACAAAATCAATTAAATAATATTGAATTTATATAGTTAATATTAAACATACATATTTAAATGGTTGATAATTTAGATTTGGTAGCATTGTTACATTAAAATAAAAATGATTATATTTAAGTGTCAAGCTTTAAGACAAATAACACTGCGGTACAGACATTTTGCGGTCTAGAATGCGACTGCAAATTTTTTTTTAATTTGAAGTCGCTTATTTTAAATCTAATCTCAATTTTTCTCTATCAGCTCTACTTTTCGAGATATTTCCTTATGTCAAAAATTAAAGCACTTTAACTACATATATTGGAATAACTTGAAACGGTTGACCATATTCAGTGTACAAAAAAATCCGAAATTCGACAGCAGTATTATCTTTAAGCCCGGCTTACATTCTTTTTAAATTTGCTCTGTAGTTTCAGAGATATGGTTGAATTTTTGAAGAAAGAAGGAACATTTTGAAAAAAAAAACAAATTTTTTGTTCTTTTAAAATTCATAACAAATAAAAATGGGACAAAAATCACAGTTTTGGTCTAAAAACATTTATCTTAACAAAATTTCGAATGAAATGAGGTTTATTTCATTGTATTCGGTGAACAACTTTTGATTTTATTAACAACTTACTGAGAAAACTAAATATCGATTTCCATACAAAAAGATAAAACGTTCATGACACACACATATTTAAAATGTTATTTTTGTATGGAAATTATAATGCATTGGCGAGAATTTTTGTTTTGTTTCTTTAAAGAATTTAAAATTGTAAATGAATTTTTTGAATTCGTATTTACTGTTTTCACAAAATGGATTTCTTACGACCACACTTCGACATTGACAGCAAAGCTTAAATCCAGTTGTAACATTAATCGATTTATCACTGAAAGGGTATAATTTTTTCTGTAAAATTTTATCGATATCGAGTTACAAGAAATAATAGGGGTTTTCATTTTTTTTTACAAACCAAACGCTAATGTTGTGGGTCATTGCGTATGTTGATGTCTCGTTTTTGAAATGCAATATGCAATAAGTTTTCCCATGTCAGTCGTTTTCTTTCTCTTCGTCTATTTCCGTTTCATCCAGCCACAGACTCTTGTCTTTTAATGTTCTGCTGGCATTCTCGCAAAGTGAAAAAATCATCTTATCTTCAGTTCTATTACGTCTATTATCTCGCTTATTGGGTTTCTGTGCTGTTCGTTTCGGATCCTGACTCTTCTAGTTTTATTCGCCAAACCTCTTAGGAATCTAATTTTGGAAGTTTTTTTTCATCTGTTTGTAACGCCAAGGTCCCGCAACCACATGTTAAAGTGGGGATGTACGGTGACCTATACACTGCAAGTTTTTGCCTAAACCTCTTCTGCAGCTGCAACTCTTTTGTTCAGATTTTTTCAGGTTTGCCATCATTACTAATAACAGCACCTAAATATTTGAGTTCACGAACACGTTTATTCTATCGTGCAGAAAAAATCCAAAGTGACAGAACTCTTGAGTTTTTCGTATTTCTTTATTCCAGAAGACTCATAGAGTACCCTATTGCCATCTGGCATTACGAGCGTTAGTAGCCGCCGCTACTTCGGTTTTGGTTTGTTTATTGGCTTAGGCCTCCGTTAGTATGCTTCTCGCAAAAAATGCTTTCGTTCTCGGGAAGGTTGTCTTTTGGAAGCCTTGTTCTACTTTAAAGGGAATATTTCGAAGATCACGTACACTCATAAAATTATTACAGTAACTGATTGTAGGTTATTAAATTCGTTTTCGGTACTGTTAAAATTTAATAAAAATATAGTTATTTTACGAATAAATTTATTTTTCAACATTTATGTTTGTTATTAAAAAAACAAACTACCAAAAAATAATGTTTTCCGTATTTTTTTTTTGTTAATTTGTTTGATTTTTATCGGTTAAAATATATTTTTTAAAAGTAAAAACTATTCAATTTTAACGAATATGATGTTCAATAAATAAAAAACTTAGAAATTACTGAAAAAATCATTTGTTTTAAATGAAATGTAAATGATCCGTTTTTTAAATGAATTTTAATTTGTTTCAAATGAATTTTCGTTTGAATTTAACTACATAATATTTTGAGTGTAGGGGCTGTGGTTTAAACCTAAAATCACCTCCCCCACCGGGGGTAAAGTGATCATTTAATGAAAATTTCACCTTTTGGTGGTGCATGCTCTGGGGAAAAGCAGGTGCACATATACCTGAAATCTAACAAACAACCAAAGTGACAGGGTTCTTTAAGTCTTTTTAATTTTTTGGGTCTGAAGTCTCACTAGAATTCCTTCTCATTTGCCGTCACATCGCTACCATCCAGGAAGAAATAAAAAAGCATTCAGTCAAATACATAGATAAACTAATGGTCCATCCCAACTACCTCGGTCGGGATCTAATAAAGTTCGAAGGTCACCGGAGGCTGAAAAGATCCGACACTTTGAACCTGGCAGGCTTTTTTGACACTTGAATGCAATTAATTAGCGGTTACATTGGTAACGGCTAACAAATACAAATACGAATTAGGATTAAGCTTTGAATACATATTGTAATTTTCGACAATTTTCGAAAAAAACATAAAAAAAAAAATTTGCCATCACGGGAGTCAATAGCCGCCTAAAATCGCAAGTCGCCCGTCTAACTGTTAGTTGAAGGCTCCGTTAGTGTGCCTCTCATACCTTGTTGTACCTTCCAACAACCAAACAACTGGTAGCGGTACTTCCTCCGGAATGTCTGATTTTGCACCGTTTTGGGAAAGTTCGTCTTTGCGCTGTTGCTAATCAATTGAAGATGCTGTATTTTTATTAGCAGTGGATGTTACGTAGCTCCTGCTCCTAAAAAAGTCGCGAGTGTATTATGTTAATCGAACTACACAGAAAAAATTTTCCAAAATTTTTTACCAATTAAAGCATTAATCAAAAACAAAATCAGTTTTAATTAAAATTTTAATCAAGTGAATTAAACGTTTAATCAACTGAATTAAACGCTTAATCAAATGAATTAAGCGTTTAATTGATACTATTAATTGGCTTACTGGTGCAAAATTAATTAATTTTTTAATTAATATCACAAATTTTTTAATTGAAATCAATTTTTATATTTTTCTGTGTATACACTCAAAATTGCTGCCTGTGTGCGAGCTATGCCTGCACGAAATGGGGCGGTTGGTAAGCGGCGCATTGTTTGTCACCTAGCGGTTAAGATCCACCATGAGATTAGGCCAAATGGCAGGTGCTTATGTATATTATTTTCACATTGTACGTGCAGTTATTTACATAACGGTTACAGTTAAAGTTTCCAAATTCGTTTGGTTATCAACACAAAACATCGGTATCTTCTCTAGAAAACGTTAAACGCTAAAATTTTTCAACAAGGTTTCGTTTAAATGTGCTAAATTTCCACTTCATACTATTGATAAATTGAAGTTTATTGTTGATGGGATATGCTGTTCCTATGCGCATTTCACTGGTTGCTTAGGCCAGATCGTCAGGAAACTTCATCCAAAGATTTAAGAAAAACTAAAGATATTATACAAATCAAAGCTTAAACAAAAACAGCAACAAAAAACAGTATGTTTATCTTTTCTTACAGTCCCGACTACAATTGGTTGATTTTTTGTCAACTCTAAATGTAGTTGTAAGTGGGTAAAGAAAAATCAAAACCAAAAACAAATTACTTTATTTTATTTTGCCAGTTCAGTTTCAAAGTTTTTCTTGGGATTCAGAAAATAACACTATGCTAGTTGAAACAATAGACAAGCCGGGGACATGGCGTTTTAGCATAATTCGGGTACGCTGAATTTAATGGTGCCCACCGCTTTTTTTGGTTAGCTCTTGTTTTCGAGATATCCCGTTATTTCGAAAATGGAGGAGGTTGCACAACATATGTTCGCGCAACTCAAAAACGCTTTAGTTAATTGAAATTACTAATAAAACTAAATTTCCATTAAGAAAACAAATTTTTTTATCTAATATGTGCAGTCGTTTTAGAAACATAATTTTTTTGGAAAAAAATATAATTTTTTTAATCAAAATTTCAAAACTTTTGTTTTTTAAAAATTATTTTTAATTATTTAAGCTTGAGGTCTTTTTATTTATTAAAAAATTATATTTATTTATTTCAATATTTCGCTAACCTTTGGTTAGCATCGTCAGGAAATTGAATTTTCAAAATTTAATAATAACAAAAAACAAAAAACGATAACAAAATTATGAAAAAATTTTTGTCAGAAATTAAATTCAAAAACCTATTTGTCATAAAAATTTTTTCAAAAACCATTATAACAAAAAATAAAAATATTTAATATTTTTAATTAGGCTTAAGTTCATGAAATTTAATTTTTATTAAATTATTTTTTATGAAGAAAGGAATTTTACAACATGAAAATTAATTAAAATTGTTATTGATAATCTTTCATTCTTGACGTGGCTCGGGCTCGAACCCTGGCCGGCAGGTTACCATGACATGTTTCGATCGCAACCACTCGATCTCCTCAGATGGATTTGCCGTCTTACACTCGCAGCCATCGACGACTGCTGACGTCACTAGTCAAACATCAATCCTTAAACCAAATTGTATTTTAACATTTGGTAGATCGAAATTTGCTTTACTGAATGATTATCCATTTTAATTGATTTTACATGTTTTTTCCTTTACTTCTGTTTTTTCGTACTTTCGTCAAGAATTTTTCTTGAAGTCCAAGTACATTTTTTGTTTTTTACTTTGTCTTTCTCTTTTCCGTTGACCTTTTTCAGCACAACTTGAAGGACAAATGTACACATAGAGCTCGTGCCTTAGCTTTTTTTATCAATAACAATTTTAATTAATTTTCATGTTGTAAAATTCCTTTCTTCATAAAAAATAATTTAATAAAAATTAAATTTCATGAACTTAAGCCTAATTAAAAATATTAAAAATTTGGATTAAAAACCATAAATAGTTCAACAAAGTAACCACAATACTAATTAAAAAATAAAAATTTTTAACTAAAGTATAACAATTCATATAAACTGAAAAAATTTCCTATCTATAAACCTAATTCGAAAACCATATTTACAATAATAAAAAATATTTTGGCTAATGAAAATTCCTATAAAATAAAAAAATCTTTAAACTAAACTTATTTTTATCTTATCTTACATACATAATTAAACTTATTTTCATTCTTACAAAATAATATATACATCTTGACCTAAGAACAAGAAGGTCCTAATTTTCATGTAATTTAGTAACAAATTGAACCCTCTTGTTCCAAGGCTGCGATAGATACCTATATTTACATTATTATATCTAATCTTCTATCCCTTAATAACTAAATTCCTATAATTATTCGCTATATGTTCTGTGTCTGCTTTAAAATTTATTCTCTGTGCCGTTGGTGTATTAATTATGTGTAACATTTCCAATATATATCTGCGTTTGTAGTTAGTTTCTGTGTTTAAGACCGACACTTCTTCAAAATTTGGATAGTGATTAGATTGATAACAATGATGACTTAATGCTGTCTTTTTAGAATTAATGTCCCTATATTTTTGGTCGGATTTATGTCCCGCAATTCTAGTCCTTAATTTGTTCTTCGTTGTACCTATGTAAACCTGGTTGCATCTTTCATTATCATTTCCCTTGCAAGATGTACATATTATTTTGTAAGAATGAAAATAAGTTTAATTATGTATGTAAGATAAGATAAAAATAAGTTTAGTTTAAAAAATTTTTTTATTTTATAGGAATTTTCATTAGCCAAAATATTTTTTATTATTGTAAATATGGTTTTCGAATTAGGTTTATAGATAGGAAATTTTTTCAGTTTATATGAATTGTTATACTTTAGTTAAAAATTTTTATTTTTTGTTATAATGGTTTTTGAAAAAATTTTTATGACAAATAGGTTTTTGAATTTAATTTCTGACAAAAATTTTTTCATAATTTTGTTATCGTTTTTTGTTTTTTGTTATTATTAAATTTTGAAAATTCAATTTCCTGACGATGCTAACCAAAGGTTAGCGAAATATTGAAATAAATAAATATAATTTTTTAATAAATAAAAAGACCTCAAGCTTAAATAATTAAAAATAATTGTAAAATAAAGGTCAAATAAGAATAAATATCAATTTTTTAAAAATTCATAAAAAATTGGATAAAATGCAGCAAATTTTTTACAGACGTATAAAAAACGAAGCTCCAAATGAAACAAGCCATAAATGTTTGAAATTTTGATTTTATTCACAAAAGTTAAATACAACTCGCGGTAACTTAAACACCGTCTAACGTGAACACCGCCTAACTTGAACAAGATTTGTTTTACATTGACTACTCTGTAACGTGAACAAACTCAAAAAGCTCTATAACGTGAACAATTTTTTTACCTTTTACCAAAGGTAAAAGGGTATTAATAACTTTTTCATTCCGTTTGTAATTTCTACAATATTGATCCTACACCCTATAAAGTTTGCATTCCCGATGATCCTGTTAAAAAAATTGCTGCAAGTGAGGCAATTGAAATTTTAAACAATGCATTGCAATGGACAGGAGATGCAATGGTGGATCAAAGTGACATGAGTGTAGTTAGACGCTTAAGGGAGAAGCCAGTATTTCAACTACTTATTAGAAAAGAAAAATCAGCAGAAAAAGATAAACGATTTTTTAATGCCTAAATGCTATGAGTAATTTTATTTGCAATGTAATTTTAATTCAATAGATATATTCTCGTGATCTCATTTTGGTTTGTAATGAATTCTAATGTATAATTTTATTTTTACTAGGATCGCCCGGTGTTCGAAATTCGACCACTCGACATTTACTTTCGAGAATACCTGTGCGTTATACAACAAAAACGTACACATTTTAAGAAAATGACAAAAATTGACTATTGACCCAACTTTGTACGTATGTCTGTAAGATAAATTAAAACGCTTTTCAAACACTTTTATTCAAAAAATTTATAAAAAAAATATATTAGAAATCAACCACAAAAAAATTGTTCCCGTATTTATATATAAGATATTATTATAGTAATGGAAATAATAATAAAACACATAAATATGTACATTTATATTTTAATAATGGAAATAACCAGAAAAAATTTCACTTTCAAGGGTGTAAAACAGACATTTTTTTATGAAATTCGACAATCGCTAACGTGAACAATTTCGCTAACATGAACTCCCTAGGTTTTAATAAGTTCACGTTACCGCGAGCGCACTGTATAAGAATTTCTTAAAACGCAATATTTGTATGGGAGCCCCCCTCAGAAGTGGGGATAATGGGTAAATAAGTCTCGAGAAAATGTTGAGGAAAAAAAATTAATTGAAAATCGGTCATACATTATTTCTCACTAGGGGCGACTCCTGGGCATTTATGGGACTTTTTCTTCAATATATTTATAGTCTGCATTGACCATTTTGTATAGGAACCCCCTTAAGGAATGGAGATAGCGCGTAGGTATGTTTGAAATTAATAATTGCGATGAAAAATAAAGTGGGGTTGGTCATACATTTGACCCATCAAGGAGCATCCAAATTACATAATTTGTCATACAAAATGTTAAGAGCGAATTATCTCATTTGTACGTCATTCATTTTGAATTACCATTACAAAACAAAACAAATAAGAACAAAAAAATACATAAAATCAAGGCGAATTCATGTAATATCTTGCATAAAATTGTAAAAAAATAGTTTTTTGTGAAATTTAAAACATCAAATAAAGAAACAAAATAGGAATTGCTAAAAAACGAAATATTATAATTGTTGCTTGATTGTATTAATTTTCAATGCAAACAATTTTCATAAATGTAAGAAGAAGAGTTTAATTAAGAAAATGTCGTGAGAACAGCGTAACACATATTCGTAATTCAAAAAGCGAACAACGTAATTAGAAAGCCGTGCGAACAATGTATAAGTTGTGTCTTCAAAAATAGACAAAACCTGTTTAGATAACAAATTTTTAATATTTCTTACAGTTAACAAACTTAAGAAGAAAAACATGAAAAACAGAAAAAACAGCATTTTGACTTATTTTTTGTTTGTTTTTTTTTCGGTTTTCTATCATTGCTGCAATTATTGAAGCACCGGGCATATTGATATTTTGCAATATTTCAAGTTAAAAATTTACCCCTGTGTTCATAAAAGATTATTACGTTTAATAAACATTTATTAAGGAACATTTTCTTAGAAAATTTGGTTTTCAAACCTTAATTAAATTTAAAATATTTTTATTAATACACCATTAGTTTTTAACAATTCTTTTAATTAACTTTCGAAAAACCCACAATAATTTATATTTTTTATGTTTACAAAGAAGCTGTTTAATAATAAAATCATATTTAATAACAAAAAATAATGTTTTGATTTTTTTCGGATTTATGAAAACATGCGAAAGCTGAAGAAGCAAACCAAAAACGGTACGAATTGATGTGAACTTTACTAAGAACGTTGATAATACGTCACATAAATGTGTTGTAAAAACTAGTAACCAATCTTATAACTCGGTTTTAAATTCACTCTTTTTAAGTAATACTTTCAATGAAGAAATATTTAATATACTCAACTCTTTAAATATTAGAAAAAGTGCTGGATTTGATGAAATCAGATCCATAGACTTAAAAAATAACTCAATAATAATGACACCAATATTAACAAAATTAATAAACATTATTATAGATACATCGGTTATACCGGAAATTTTAAAAATATCGTTCATAAGGCCTATATACAAAAGTGGAGCCAAATCTGATTTCAATAATTACCGCCCAATCTCTATTTGGTCCGTAATAGAAAAAGTGTTAGAAGAAATTATTTGTAAAAGACTAACAAAATACACCGAAAAACACAAAATCATTAATTCTAATCAATACGGATTTCAAAAAGGGAAACATTTTAACAAATTATTAGGAAGTTCTCAAATTATATAAACAGAAATCTAGGTAAAAACCACCATTGCCTTACATTCTTTATAGACTTTACCAAGGCATTTGACACTCTTTCACATAAAAATCTTCTTACAACGCTAGAACGTCTTGGTGTAAGAGGCCACTGTCTAAAACTTTTTGAAAGCTATCTAAGTTGTAGGAAATTTTACGTTAGGGTTGGCAATATTCTCAGCAAATAAGCCAATTCAGACAATGGAGTACCTCAAGGTTCGAAATTAGGTCCGATACTGTACATATTATACACGAATGAACTAACCAGTTTGTTAACTACTTGTGAGACATTCTCTTATGCAGATGACATAATGCAGTATGTAGTAGCACAAAAGAACTTAGACGATGCAGTAAAAATAATGCAAGCACAACTGGATATTGCAGCGAAATTGTGCCATGATCATGGACTAATTATCAACGCTACAAAAACAAAACTTATGCACATCAAATCACCATATTTCAGGTACCACGATATAAAGATACAATTTCATGATGTTCAATGTCTACATAGAACCGGAACTCAAAACTTTAATTATGACAACGATCAGTGCAGTACTGTGATCAAAATCGTAAACACCTACAAATATCTCGGTATATATATCGACCATATCGAAGTACACAAGAAACTTCGAAAATCTTCGTATATGATGTATCAGTTAAGCAATTGTTCCAATGACAAAGTAATGAGGCAAGCTTACTTCTCATTTCTAGAGTCACATATACGTCATGGCATCACAGCATGGGAAAACTCATCATACTGCAGTAAACTTCAGCAAATTCAAAATCAAATACTCAAACTATTAAAACCATCTACAGTCGTCAATAATTCTACACAACCACAACAGACGCACAACACCACGCCAAGAAACCAAAATAACAACTATGCTAAAGATCGCAACGTTTTAAACGTCTTCAATATATATCGAACAACTCTTGCAATAGAATTCTATAATGACACCTGATTTTTATACAAAATTGACGACAACCACCAAACACGAAGCAACATTCAAGGAAAGTTCAAAGTCCAACAATTCCGTAATGAATATAGTAGAAGCACCCTACCCGTTATGTTACCAACAATCTTCAATACAATACCCAATGATGTTCTTTCTAGAAGCAACAACAAGAGAGCCAGAAACAAAGTCCTTAAAACACATTTTATTAATACGCAATTAAGAATTGAATAAAAACAATAAAAAATAAATTTTATTAAAAATTTTAATAAGAAATTAAAGTAAGTATTAAAACTTCTTTTGTATATTCGATGTTTACTATACCCACCTGCAGATAAGCCATAACGGCTTCGCAAAGTTTTACTAACACTGAATAAGTAATAATAAACTGAATAAAGTAAATTTAAAAAAAAACAAGTTAGAGTGCTATATTCGGCTGTGCCGAATCTTTGATACCCTCCACCGACACTTCGAATGTTTTAGGACTAATATCTGTATGATGTCTTTTTATTATTATAATCTTTGTAAAAACAGACATCTGCATTAAAATTTGTTGCGGTTTTAGACCTATATAAAATTATTGATCGACAATCAGAATCAATTTTAAAAAGTTTGAGTAGAATATCAGTTTAAGCTGAACTTAAATGATTTTCAAGGGAACAAATTATATAAAAGCCATGGTAAGCTATGAACCAATCATCCCAAATTCTGCAGAACGATTTCTGGTATTAAAAAACATAAATTTCAATACAGCGGTGCAATTAGTTTAAGCGTTTGCAGTTAATTTCAGAAGGCTGCTAAAATGGAATCTAAGGAAAATTATGGACCGTATATCACAAAATTGCATAACATTTTTTCTGGCCATATGAAGCTAAACTGGAAGAAAGTTTACCGCGTATTTAATTATTTTACCAGAGTGGGCTATATATGAGGCCTATGGTAAGTTATGCACTTATCTTCACCAAATTTCACAGTGTCACTTCTAGTTCTATAAAACTGTGATGTACCAAATTTTGTTATGATAGCATTCTTTTTTACGTTTTTAGGCGTACTAAGCTGTTTTCCGGGAGTAAGGTTTATATGGGGCCTATGGTAAATTATGGACCGATCTTCACGAAATTTCACAGTCTTATTTTTAGTTCTAAAAAATTTTGATGTACCAAATTTTGTTATGATAGCATTATTTTTTACGGATTTAGGCGTACTAAACTGTTTTCTGGAAGTAGGTTTTATATGGGGCCTATTGTAAATTATGGACCGATCTTCACGAAACTTAATAGTTTCATTTCTAGTCCTATTTAACTGTGACGTGCCAAAATTTGTTATGATAGCATTGTTAGTTAGGGTTACTAGGCTTACTATACTGTTTTCCGGGAGTAGGGCTTATATGGGGCCTAGGGTAAATCATGGACGGATCTTCAAGAAATTCTACAGCGTGATTTCCAGTTAAATAAAACGAACTGTTGAGAAATCTTATATCATTCTGTGCATTTTTCCACCATTTATGTTAGTTTTTGTAACAAAATTATCAATTTTTTTTAGGTGGTGGTTCCACATTTTGATTTATAGCTCAGATCCTATTGAACCGATTTTGCTGGATTTCAATCCCAAACTGCTTAGGATAAATACAAGCAATTTGACACCAAGCTTGTTTATTTCTTTTGAGTTTTTCGAAAGTGAGCGTGTTTTCAACAGACGGACAGACAGACGGACATGGCTAAATCGACTTAAAATTACTCAAGGACCCAGAATATATATACTTTGTAGGGTCTGAGATGAATAATAAAAAAGTTTCACACGGAATGACAAACTTAATATACCCTCTTCACAACTAATTGTGGTGGAAAGTATAAAAAATATATATTTTTTTGGATTATTAGTTCTATGACTTGTTTAATTTAAATAATACTAAGAACTGGAATTAAAGTTACATACACTTAACAAGTTCATTGAGATTAGATGTGTTACTTATAATATGGTAGCTGCTTCAATGAAGAGCCTTTGTTAAACTATTATGTCCCATTCATATGGGAATGAACGTTTTTATAACTAAAAAACTCTTTCCGCTCTTGTTAAGGTTGATCTGTTTCCTTTTTCAAAAGTTTTGAAAATCTTTCCGGAAATCTCAATTGTTTTTGTTAAACTATAATATTATCTTTTCTAAACGTTTTATATTATAATCCCTTTACACAATTGAAAACCTAAAACCTTTAAAACCCTTCTGCGCTCGGTTTCCCTTTTTTAAGCACAAAAAAAAAAAAAAATAAAAAATATGTAACATATTTTATTCCATACCCATAACAAAAAATAGCAAAATTTGAAGAATAAGTAATAAAAGAAAAATCTAGAGCTGAAATAAAAACTATTTTTAAAGTAAATTCCAAAAAAGGATTTTTTTGTTTAAACTACAAAAAACAGATAAAACTGCTCTTGTTTTCCGGGTATTTTGGAAATACTGCAATGAATGGTTGTTATTAACTACGATTTTTTTTTTCTATATAAAAAATGTTGTTTTAATAAAAATGTGTTTGAGGAAAAATTCTGGATAGTGTATGGTTTACAAATAAAAACGCTTTTATAACATGTTTAGAAAATGAAAATTCCAGTGCATGTATTTTAAAGAGCAAAACAAAAAGCTGAGTTTTATTTGCAAAAATTTTTTCATTAGCACTTTTCCCATTTTATTTATTTTAATTTCTCATATTTTTCAAGCATAATACTTGCACTTATGTTCTACACCCAGAAGGGATTTGTTATTGAGCAATCCGAGAGCCTTAAATAAGTAATAACGAGTTTTTTGTGCTGAATTTGACTGAAGATGAGGTTTTACTTTTGTTTCTTAAAAAAAAAAAAAAAAAATATATATGATTATTTTAATACGAAGATTTTCTTTCTGTCATGTAAACAAAGTGTATAAATTGATATAAATATTAAGAATTTTTTAAAATTTTTATAAATGATGTATGTTTGGAGCGTAAATATTTACAGAAGCTTTTTGTTTGAGGCATTATGTTCGTGATGATAAGCAGAGCGCTACTTTTGGGAACGTGGTTTTATTAGTATTAAATTGGAAGTAGATAACATGTCTATTAGACTGGTCGCATCTTGTATGGGATTTTTTTTTTAATTTAATTGTTTGCGTTGCTTAAAATATGAGGTTTGGTGTAAGAAATCATGATCTAATTTTTCAGGTCAATCCGACGGTGCCTAGCCGTGCCGGGTGGGGCCCAAAATTCCCCATATTATAAAAAAAAACATATTTTCTATCAGATCTTTATAGTTATACTAGTTGAAAAGCCGAAAATCAAAAATATGGCTTCGTTACGATCTTCCGCAGAGAAAGTACTTCAAGTGTGCCAAATTTCAGCTTTCTATGTCATCAGATGTCTTCAGAAAGTTGCGGAAAGAATAGGACACACATGCAAACATCCTGACATACTAAGAAATTATATATTGTATAGATGGATTAACATATGTTCGCGTAACTCAAAAACGCTTTAGCTTATTGAAAAACTAAAAAAAACCGAAATTACGCAATGAAATTTACTGTAAGAAAGGTAAAACATTTTTGTTATATGCGCAGTCGTTTTAGAAACATAATTTTTTTTTCTGGAAAAAAATAATTTTTTTATTAAAATTTCGGAATTTTTGTTTTTAAAAATTCATAAAAAATTGAAAAATGCAGCTATGCTTCTAATTTTATGCAGACATATAAAAAACAACATTGCAAACAAAACAAGCTATAAATAATTAAAATCTGTAAACAACTTTTGATTTTATGTATTCACAAAAGATGTGGCGGTTTAATAAAATTCTTAAATTAATTAAAATTTTTCGTCTTTTGTGAATACATAAAATCAAAAGTTGTTAACAGATTTTAGTTTTAGTAAAATTATTTTTTTTCCAGAAAAAAAAATTATGTTTCTAAAACGACTGCGCATATAAGAAAAACGTTTTACCTTTCTTAAAGTAAATTTTATTACGGAGTTTAGGTTTTTTTAGTTTTTCAATAAACTAAAGCGTTTTTGAGTTACGCGAACATATGTTAATCTATCTATACAATATATAATTTCTTAGTATGTCAGGATGTTTGCATGTATGTCCTATTCTTTCCGCAATTTTCTGAAGCCATCTGATGACATAGGAAGCTGAAATTTGGCACACTTGAAGTACTTTCTCTGCGGAAGATCGTAACGAAGCCATATTTTTGATTTTCGGCTTTTCAACTAGTATAACTATAAAGATCTGATAGAAAAGATGTTTTTTTTATAATATGGGGAACTTTTGGCCCCACCCGGCACGGCTAGGCACCGTCGGATTGACCTGAAAAATTAGATCATGATTTCTTACACCAAACCTCATATTTTAAGCAGCGCAAACAATTAAATTAAAAAAAAAAATTGCGACCAGTCTATGTATACTTACATGTCTTTATTCAAATTCATACCATATTTTTAGATGTTGGATATTTAAAATTCGCTACCACCGCCTATTTTACTCTATTTGGTTAAACAAGATATAAAGGGTCTTACAATAGGGAGTTCGGATCTTAAACAGTTGAGAGCAGCCATGTTAATGAAGCTGCTTTGATCGAATATACTCTTATGTTAGAAGTCCACTATATTAATAAAAATTAAATCGAAAAATTTAACCTCTAACTAAAACTATGTTTATTGCTTTGTAAACTCAATAATTAATTCTGTAAAAATTTTATAAAAATCAGATGAATGAAACCATATTAATACGAAATGTATTAACTTAACTTGCACATTCAAAAAAGTTTACAAAAGGGTTTATTAAAAAATGTTCATACAAAATTCATTAAATAAACATTCATCAAGACTTCTTTAAGTTTTGTGTATACTAGACGGGCCATAGCGTTATATGGAAAATATAAAAAATGTTAAATCCAAAAGTTTTCGCACTGAAAAATATGAGGTTGGGGATAAAAATAATTATGAATACCTCCGGGTTTAGCCCAAAAATTTATTATATTGATCACCCTTTCAAAAAATTTTGTTCTATTAGTAGGGTATTCATTTAATCGGGCTTTTGCTTTTATCAGCTAATCGCTCGATTAATTAATCGAGGTTTTGGTTTAATCGGTTATTAACCGGTTAATTTTGTTATTGATCGGTTAACCGGTTAATAAAGTTTTCTTCTAAATTAAGCAATTTCAATAAATAAAAATTAAAAATTTTTTATTATTTGGATTTTATTAGTAAAAAAACAATAACAACAATTCTTGAACTAAAACGAGCAAACAAAAAAATAATTAATAACTATGTATGTAATACATATTTTTTAATTAATACATATTATGTATTTATTAAAAAAAAACTGTGAGATATTTTTATTAATTATTTATTTATTATAGTTTAAGGAGATCTTATAAAATAGTGTTTTATAAAAATTAATTGGTTTAAATGTTTAGGATTGAAGCGATTCTTTTGATTAGTTTTGATAAAACTTGACTTGGAAGAAATTCTTTCACTTTTCGAAGATGTTGGAGAAATCGAAAGCAACCCATAATACGGATTATCTAATTTACTGTATTTTAAGAATGTATTTCTAGAAGATAAATAATAAGTAAAGACAAATTAAATATAATAAAACAATAAATATCAAAAAGTAATTTCAATTTTTGGGAATACAAAATTTTAATTTCAAAAGATTTTGTTATTCGTGCTTAATTCCCAGTTTTTATTCTTGATAAAAACACTTGAAATTTATTGTTGATGGGATAAACTATTCCTATGCATTTCACTGGTTGCTTAGGCCAGATCATCAGGAAACTTCATCCATAAAGATTTTAGAAAAACTAAAGATATTAAACCAAATAAAACTGTTAAACGTATAAGACTTATAGCAACAGTTTTACTTGTAACAATATCAAAGCTTTAACAAAACACATCAACAATAAAAAAGTGGTTTTATCTCATCTTACATTCCCCACTAGTGAAATGCATAGGAATAGCTTATCCCATCAACAATAAATTTCAAGTGTTTTTATCAAGAATAAAAACTGGGAATTAAGCACGAATAACAAAATCTTTTGAAAACAATAAATAGTTATAATGCCAAGCTCATCTAAGAAACTACGATACGATAATGGTATATTTTTGGTGGGAAAATGCGAAAGTGAACTGAAAGGCGGAAAGTTGCCTAATATTTTTTTTTTTATAAAACCCGAGTGCAAAAGCTCTCTTTGAAGGCAAGAATAAAAAATACAATACATTCTACTCTTGAATTTTGGCAAAAAGCGAATATTCGAACAATGACCGAAATCAACTGCATGAAAAAATGTAACTTACTTTATGCCGAATGGAAAAATTTGTCCAAGAACAGATTTGGCAAATATGAAAAATTTAGAAACGATGAGAAAGAATTCTGTGAAAAGATCAAAAATTATATATTTAATATCGCAGCTGCGGATCCACTTGAAACGATGACTATTGAAGAGGATAAAGATTTCCTTCAGTTGCAATGTCAGGCCCGGATTTAAAGTTGTCACGAAAACAAGACTGCAAAGCGAAGCTACTGGAAGAAGCAGAAAAGCGCAAGCGAAAATATGAAGAAGAGTTACAAGAAGTTCTAGGTATTGGTCAATATAATGTCTTTTCTTATTTTTATATTTAATTATTCCTTTTGTTCAAAGATGAGGCTGCGTCTCATACAGATACCACAGAAAGTAATGTATACTAAGGCGTAGAAATGGACAATTCAGCTCCGGAAGTTGATTTTCTGTAGGACCAGCATCAAGGAATCCAGGGATCTCGATGCAATGCATTTACCATCTGCTACAATTACAGCCGTCTTGCGGAAGTTGCAGGAAATGAAATCTGACTCGAACGATATACAAGTGGAAGGTTTCGTCTTTAACCGAACATCGTTTCAAACAATGCGAAAAGAATATCGCCGCAGACAGGCAAATCAGATCATAGATGAATTCAAGGTACATAATTAATAATTAAATATAAATAAATATTTAAACTTAACGCTGGACCAAGTGAAATCGTTTGATAAAAAGATAAAAGGTATTTCGTCACTCCTCGCACCAAGCATTTTTTCCATGGTTTACAAATCGATGTGACATTTTTTGAATTGGATCCATCAATTTGGAAGGATCAAGAAGAATACTGCACCGTATAACGAATATGCCAACACTTAACCGTTGTAAATGACCCGGCAGAAAGAGCAATAAAACTAATTACAGATTTCAATCGGGCATTGACATACGAAGAGGAGGATAAGCAATATTTGCTTCAAGTTGTGAAGCACTACAGCAAAAACTTTTCATTCCACAAAAATCTTTATTAGTATAATATTATCAACAATAAAAAATATTAAAAAATTCACCTATTTTTTGAACTTTGGTTTTAGGGTATTCCAAGTAAGTTTATCTGCAGACTATTGCGGCTCGTTGGAAAGGTATTATTATAGGTATCAAAGAAATTTAGTTGGGAACAAACAGTCAGATTTTTTTGTTATTCAAATATAAAACGGAACAAAAATAGTGATGAATGGGTAATGTAATAAAAGTTTGGGCTCAACCCGGAGGTACTCGGAACTAAAAAAAAAACAAATTTAAAATATGCATAATTATTTGTATCCCCAACCTCATATGGCCACTCTAGTGTATACCCTAGTAAATTTTTATATTTTCGTTACAAGGTTGTAATGTTTATTCATATGGGCATTTCCCCAGAATGGTCTACCAGGATGAAAAAATTAAATGTTGATTATCATCGTCTTTTATTGTTTATTATTATAAAAAAGTCTTTGTTCTTATAGAAGAATGGTTTCATAGCATATCTCAGCTGTTTAACTTGAGGAAATTGGGCTGGAAACTGGAAAATTTAAAATTTTTTTGTATTTTCTACTTCTAAAGGCATTTTTATATACTTGTTTTACATGCAAGAAATATGTTATGTTTACCTACACTCCTTCTTCATAATCTCTCCATTACAATCAATTGTAAAAGGAATATTAAATTTTTTTGTTAAGGAAATTTGAAGTTATTTATGGGAAAATGCGTGCACGCAGAGAAAAAATATGGTTGGGCATGGTTACGGCAACAACACTATGTTTAATGTAACAATATATTGTTGTCGTACACAAATAATTGTTATTTTTTTTAATATCAACAATATTATAGTTACTGTAAACATATCAATGTTTATCGCAATTATGAATTTGAGCATTGCTGACCGAAAAATAATTATTTTTCTAACAACTAAATTATGATAACTTTCTAAACATATTATATTTCTCACAACCATATCATGATATTTAATAGCCATAATATGATAACATTTATCATATTATGTTAAAGATGCAATCAAATTTTTTTTACTCTAATCATATTATGTTAGCGCCATTTGTAAAATAATCTTGAAGCAGTTGTGTCGTTTTTTTTTATTTGTGAGCGGTTAAACAATTAAAAGATAAAATTCCATAAAAAATAAGTCTAAAGAAATTAAAAAATTAAAATATTAGCGGAGTTCATTCAAGTATTAGTGATGTAATAGTGCAAATGCAAAATATCATAGTTTTTTTGTAAAATCCAACAACAAAACACACAGAGATTTCGTTATATTTTATAAAAGTGCTACGATATTTCATCAACTTCTCAAAATTGAAAAAATGGACACACGCGGTTGCCCATGAAAACCACAGATTTTTCATTTGCTCTTTTGCAAGCCTTATATTGAACTCCGCTATTTGATTAACATTAAGAAAAATTGTAAAAAGCCACAAAATAAAAAATCGATCCAAAAATATTTAAATTTATTTTGTATTTTTATGACAGCTATGAAAGGTGCTGTATCATAATATGATTGCTTCTAAATTTATTATGATTAACATAATGATAATATGATTACTTCTTAGCTTATTATGATTAACATGACAATAATATGATTAATTTCTTAGCTTATTATGATTAACATGACAATAATTTGATTACTTCTTAACTTAGTATGATTAACAGAATAATAATATGATATGAAAAATATTATGCTGACATATTACGAGTATATTTAGTCATAATATGATTCAATAATAATCTTAATATGGTGACTACAATCATAATTCTTATCATAATATGTTGCTCTTAGAATATGTTTACCACAACCATGTTTTTTCTTTGCGTGTGGTGATAATAATAAAAAAACATACGGAAAAATCGTACGTTCGCGATCCGTACGTTTGCGACCGGTAAATAAGCCAATTAAACAAAAACCAAGAGAGATATTTTATTTTGTAAATAAAGGATGGAGACCTACATTAATACACTCTTAAAATAAATTAATCACTTGTGAATATTCCGTTCCATTGTGCAGATTTTTACATTTCACTACTGTCAGCCAAAGTTGACTTCTATTTTGCCTACGTTCGTGACCACACGTTTATAACTCTTATTATGAAAACTTAAACTCGATGAAATCCATCTTTTGCACTAAACATAGAGCTACCCAAATGCTATCGAATCGAAAAAAAAATGCTAGGAAAAGATTTGTTTTCTATATTATTTGTGCAACAAAAGCGTACGAACGTACGATCGTGACCCCAGGAAAAGCCCATATTCATTTATTTTAAATATTACAAAAAAAAAAAAAAAAAACGAAATTCATCATTTGAATTAGGATCGTATAATTCTAGTTTATAAGTACTGTGACCCAAACTGCCATCGAAACCCAACTTTACTTCACAGATAACATCATTTTCTGATTCAAACTGATACAGATCTTAATAACTATTCACAGTCATATTGAGAAAAGTTTGTAATTGGTTCTGGAATGTATTTTTGTTTCGCATTTTGCAAAGCATACCCAGTAAAAACTTCGCCTACAAAATAATGTGTTGAGTATGAAATTTTTTAACACACTGTCCTCATCATATTATACTGTCTATAAGATAAATCCATGTCCATAAAAAGTGCCAATGCTTTTTCTACAGAAATAGTTTTTGAAGTTGTTGGATTTAAAACTCTTTTTTAAGCTTTTTCTTAAGGGGTTGAACTTGTTGATGCCATAAGCTCTTCAACTTTTCTCCTTTTGTGACGTTCGGAACAACTTTCGAAATTAACTAAAAGTGTGCCTCTTCGACTGGTGCTGGGTTCCTTTAAGAGGTATTACTTTAGTAAGAAGAAATTTAACTTATGTTATATACCCAGGAAAAACTTCGCCTACAAAATAATGTGTTGAGTAATCAGAAAAACAAGAAGGCACTACTTACAATTCTACTGAAAGAACCAATGAATTTTACAAGGGATGTCCCAAAATGAACGCATTTTAAAGTAAGTCACTATTTTATTTACTTAAATGCATCCAGAAAAAAGTAGTTATAGAAGTTGTTATAGACATAGTTAGAGAAGAACGCTACTAAATAATGAGTTAAAGAATCTATTCATTTTGAAAAAGTAGGCGAAGTTTTTACTGGGTACTAACAAAATCATAGTTTTTATCACAAACATAAAATGGTGTATCTAGCCACGAACATTTTTTTTCTCAAATCTTTCTTTCACGTAATGACACTTTTTCCACTCCTTTAGAATTTTCAATAATATAAAATATACTTCATCACTTTTCTTTTATGTAGTTTTATTTCGTATAATTTTTTTAAAAAAGATACTATTCCACTATATTTTAGTATAAAAAACAGAATGTGTGTATGTTTGTATGTATGTAACGTATGGACTCCAAAACGGCTGGGTCGATTTTGATGAAATTTTCAGGGAATCTTCAGAATATTCAGGCGGGTGACACTATGAAGTCTGATTTTTGATTTTCGGTCTGCGGGCGGAGGGGCGTGGCAAAATCCAATTTTCATATTAATTTGGACGATTTTTACTTTAAAATGAACGCCATGTTCCAACTTAGATTTATACGAAAACAAAATTTTGCCCCGCCCACATTGACGCCCACTTTTTTCGAATAACCTAAAATGAGAAAACGGCTCAATCGATTTGACAAATTTTTCTTTCAAATGTTCGTATAAATCCATTTTGAGTTTTTATCGAAAGAAAAATTTACCACACCTACTTTTACGCCCACTTTTTCTATTAAGCGCATAACTTGAGAACGGCTTGACCGATTTGGACGCCTAAAACGCCTAAAACCGTAAAAAATAACGCTAGCGTAACAAATTTTGGCTCGTCACAGTTTTATAGGACTATAAATGATACTGCGAAATTTCGTGAAGATCCGTACATAATTTACCCTCGGTCCCATAGAAACCCTACTCCCGGAAAACAGTCTAGTACACCTAAAACCATAATTAATAATGATATATTAACAGAAATTGGTACGTCACAGTTTTAAAGGACTAGAAATAACACTGAGAAATTTCGTGACAATCGGTCCAAAATTTACCTTAGGCCCCATATAAACCCTACTACCGGAAAACAGTTTAGTACGCCTAAAACCGTAAAAAATAATGCAATCATAACAAATTTTGGCTCGTCACAGTTTTATAGGACTATAAATGATACTGTGAAATTTCGTGAAGATCCGTACATAATTTACCCTAGGTCCCATAGAAACCCTACTCCCGGAAAACAGTTTAGTACACCTAAAACCATAATTAATAATGATATATTAACAGAAATTGGTACGTCACAGTTTTAAAGGACTAGAAATGACGCTGTGAAATTTCGTGATGATCGGTCCATAATTTACCCTAGGCCGCATATAAACCCTACTAAAACAGTTTAGTCGCCTAAAACCACAATTAATAACAAATCGTCACAGTTTAAGATAATAATAACATCATACAGATATTACTCGTTAAACATTCAAACTGTCGGTGGAGGGTATCAAAGATTCGGCACAGCCGAATATAGCACTCTAACTTGTTTTTAATTGGAATGTACTTAGTAAAACTGTATTTATATTTTTTTTTAATTGGATAGTTGATTTTTTTTATTTTTGGCCGCCCTCAGGTCACAGCGGGGCGAGCGCTGTTAGTTGTGATTACTCGATTCTTCTCGCCTATAGACACACAGTATTACAGAAATTTACACGATGTTATATTCCGTACAGTGAATGACATAAAGTATTCTAAAAAAAGAAGTACTTAAATATTACCTTTTACTGCCCAACAAACACGAAGGTTTGATTTCAAATTGAAACGACAAACGTTTGATAATGATTTGTAAATCATTTGAAAATCATAGCATTCTCAAAAAAAGGGGAAATTATTTTCAAATTGAAAAATGCTTTTATTTTCAACTTGCTTTCAAACATAATTCTCAAATATTTTTCAAATATAGATTTTAAGCAATGTTGAAAATGAATAAAAATACTTTAGTTTTTAATTTAAATTCAGTATTTATTTAAATAAACTGTAAAAAAACATTCGGCATCATAGCTAAAAGATGAAATAATGTTCTTTCCGTCCTCTAATTCTTGGAAAGAAGAAATACTTTTATTTTGAGGATTGTAGCACCGCGATCATACAACAAACTTATAATTTCTTCACTTTCCCGTTTTATTCATTTCAAATTCGTATTCTTAATCATTGTAGCTACATACTCACAAATAATTTTTATTTTTCACAAGAAATAAATCGTTCAATTGTAAAACACAATTAACCACGAAGTACTAATTTCTATTTTTATTGTTTAAATTGATTTTTCGCTTAAGTATTGCCAAGTTTAGTTTTGATTTGAATTTCAAATAAAATTGATAAAACATTTTTTTTTTTTTTTTTTTTTTTTTTAACGATAAACCAACACTCAGGGGATGCCCCCTATATATGCAGTGCATTGTGTTGATCAGGAAAATAAGGTTTGGGAAGGAGGAAAGAGGGAATAGTGTTTGTGGACATTTGACTTGAATCTTAATAAATTATAAGTACCGGGAAAGACCTCTGCGGGAAGTTTATTCCACATACGGATAGTTCGACTGAAAAACGAATTTTCTCTATAATGCGTTGTGCGAAACACAGGACAATCGACTACAAACGGATGTGATCCACTGGATGAGCGAGTATTACGAAGAAATACTCGTGCGGGTGGAATAAGTTCACTTATCTCAGTGGAACACCTCCCATGGTAATATCGATAGAAAAGTGTCACACAACCCACATTCCGACGATGCCCCAATGAGTCAATAGAGTTGGATACCCTACTGTCATTGATGAGCTTCACCGCCCTCCTTTGTACACGGTCCAGAAGGTTCAAAATAGACTTTGAAGCCCCTGCCCATATATGGGAGTTGTAGATAGTAAGGAGATCGGAGGAAGTGAAGTAATTCTTGCACCGTTTTAAAAAACCTAAACACTTGAATGCCTCTTTCGACACTTTGAAAACGTGTTTATTCCAGCGGACATCGCACTGTATTCTCATGCCCAGAACATCAAGAGTATCCGATTCCTTAATATCAATGCCACCCATTAATACAGATGACATAGTTGGTCCCACGGCCCGTCTGTGGGTCAACATACAACATTGGGTCTTGCGTGCATTAAATTCGACCCTATTCGCTTGACCCCACTCAGAGATTGCAGCTAGGTCCTGATTAAGAGTGTCATTCATATTTTGCCTTTTGCCCCCAATCTCAACAAGGCTTGGCCTATGATCGAAGGAATATGAATGACAAATGTTGCTGTCATCTGCAAAAGAGTAGATAGGATTTGAAGTATGACCAAGAAGGTCATTAAGAAATATAAGAAATAGCGTAGGAGAAAGGACAGAACCTTGCGGTACCCCTGAATTTACCTGAAACTCGTTGGATGCAATCCCATCTATAACAACACGTATAGTGCGATCACTGAGGAAACTCGATATAAATCGAGAGAAATCATTACCGACACCAAAAGCAATAAGCTTTGACACAAGCGCACCATGCCACACCCGATCAAACGCCTTGGAAATATCCAGAGCAACCACTTTGCATTCACCAAAGCGGTGAATGGACCGACTCCAACGTTCTGAAAGAAACGCTAACAGGTCTCCTGTAGATCGGCTACCACGAAAACCATACTGTCTGTCACTGAGAAGTGAATTTGTCTCCAGATACTTCACAAGATGGTAATTAACCATGCTCTCCATCACCTTCGAGAGCGAAGAGCAAATTGCGATTGGGCGGTAATTATCAGGGTTAGTAGCCTCACCCTTCTTGGGGATTGGCTGAACATTGGCCACCTTCCAGCAAGAGGGAAAGATTCCCGCACGGTACGAAGAGCTGAAAAGGTTGGCCAATGGACGAGCTAACGTCGAACAGCACTGTTTCAATACCAGTGCTGATATGCCATCCGGCCCCGGTGACTTGTTTACGTTAAGATCCGAAAGAACCCTTTTGACTGCGCGTGATCGGAAAAATATCTTGGGCATAGTACATGATACTCTTTCGACAACGGGCAGTGATTGATTGCTTTCCGGCAAGAACGAATTACTTGCAAACAGTTCAGCCAAGAGGTTAGCTTTATCAATCGGGTCAGTAAATATTTGGTCGTCCTTTAAAAGCGTTGGGATAGAAGAACTAGCACTGTCCCTTACTCTTTTAACGAAGGACCAAAAGGTCTTACTGCCCCGAGGAGCAGCAAGGACCTTAGCACGAAGACGCTGTTCGTGTAGAAATTTTTCCCGTCTAAGTACTTTGGCACACTCAGATCTTGCCCTCTTTCGTAGCTGATCAGTAGTTGCGTTTTTATTCAAACGCCAACTACTAAACGCATCCTCTCTGGATCTGACTGCATTTTTGCACGTCTGATTAAACCAACACTTAAGTTTTGGTTTAACCGAAATTTGCTTCGAGGGAATAAAAAGTTTCATTCCAAGCAAAATTACATTTACGACCATTTTTGCAGCGGCATCAACATTATCGTCAAGGAAACAAAGTTTCCAGTTGAAATACCGGTAAAATTCGTTAAGCTCGGCCCAACGAGCCTTTTCATAAATAAAAATCGAGCGTTTCGGGGCTGTTTTCGAGACGCTATGAAGTGCCGAATATGAAAAGTAAGCAGAAATGGTATTGTGATCCGAATTCCCGAGAGGATCGAGTGTTCTCACTTCGTACTTTTCAGGGTGAGAAGTGAGAAAAAGGTCAAGAGTATTCCGAGATTGCCCTACAACACACGAATTGTGTGTTGGCTCATTTACTAGTTGCGCTAAGTGGTTATGCGCGGCGAATAACTCAACGTATTGGCCCACGGGAGTTGTATGGCTCGAATGGCGAAGCCAGGAACAGTTATGAACATTAAAATCGCCAGCAACTACAATTTCACTGTTCGGACAACTTTCCAGGATTCTAGAAATGGTATCGGAAAGGGCGTCAAAGCCATTAAGAGAAGCCACCGTTTCCATGTTTGGACTTCTATACAGAAATCCGAAATGCAACATGTGTGTCCTGATCTGGAATTTAACCCAGAGGGAACTAAATTCCGCATCACCACATGTAAGATGTTGCTGGTACTGGTACACAACATCGTTGCGAATGTACATCGCAAGGCCCCTATGAAGAGAAAAAAGGGATAGAAGTTGATACCCAGGTATGGGAAAATCCTGTGGATCAGCATCCCCACACACCTGGGTTTCACATAAGGCGAAAACATCCGGCCGATGGAAGCGAATGTGAGCATATAAAGAGAAATAATTCGCTCTCAATCCGCGTATATTGCAGAAGTCTATGCGAAATCTACCTGTCATTACAAATTAAGAAGATTCAAGGCAATACTCCCTACGATAATAAACGTGACAAAAATACCAAACCGCTGTTGAGAAAGTTACTCAATGGCCAGTGTTATACCTTTGTCATTAAGTAACCAACAGCAATCTGGCATGATGCCAATTAAATTTCGTAGAAGAATGGTATGGGAAAAGTGAACAGCAATGGCACTGTAAACGGGGACATAAAAGCCCCTCGTTTGGTCATTGCCAAAAAAATATATTGTTAATCGCGTATATCGAGGTGTAAATGTATCCTGATATTGTGTGGTTGTGTATTTGATGTGTGTTGTGGGTTATTTATGTAGATGATTGTGCACTTGTTTAGTTGTTATTGTAAATTTGATTTTTAAAAGAGTTGAAATGTGTTTTATTGTTTTTGTTGTTTGTTTTATTTTTTTTTCCAATTGAAGCAACAGTTTTTAAGTGAATGTTGTTATTGTTTTGTCTTCTTAAGTGTTGTGTTTTTTTTTTTATTTTAATATTTTCAGTTATGTTTTGTGTTTATTTTGTTTCTTTTTTTTTTTTGGAATTTGCATTTTTAGTTCAATATGTAAAATTTTTGGACTATGTAAATATTTTGTTGTTTTAAGTTTAAATTATTTCTTTTGTATTTGTTTAAATATTTTATTTATTTATTTTTTTATTTTATTTATTTTTTTTTTTTTTCTATTTAATTGACGGACGACGTAAACACCAATAATTTAATTTTAACATTAATGGACGAGAACACGGGGACAATAAAGAAAAAACGTGTTAACAGCACGACGGACAAAACACTATTTGATGTCAAATGTTTATTTTTAAATCATTATCATTATCAATTTGAATTTAAATGTTAAAATCAAACAATTGAAAAACGTTTTAGAATTGTGCTTGATTCCAAATGAAAGTTATTTCAGGTTTGACTTCGTGTTTGATGGGTATGTGCACCCTAAAAACTTATAGCAATAATGTTGTCATACACTTGCTTTAAAAACTATAAAAACGATTGAAAGTGAATAATGTGTTGAGCGGCGGTTACACTCTTTTTTTACAAGCACAACCTGCGAACAGGTATAAGAAAAAAGGAAAAATACATGGAAAGCTATAAGTCTTTTGCGTTATTTCGAGTGTAAATAATGAAGATGAAATTATTAAGAACATGTGCATGTTATGTATGTAGATAAAATGTGTTATTACGCTTAAATGTGTATAGAATATACTGTAGACACATGCTTGTGTGATTGTGGTTTTGCTTATTTATTAGTATGACGTAGTTATTTTTAGTTTACTGGTAAATAAACACTCGAAGAACATCCAGACTCTGGATTTCAGAGTATTATTACACTCGCACTCGCTCAGATGTTGTACTTTTAAGTATATGTATGTATAACATGGTCATAAACAATTTCAACTTGCAATCATTTTTAATGCATACAAAAAATAATAGTGTGCCAACATTTGAAGTTATTTTAATGAAATTTGGCAAAAATACGTTTTGTGTGGTGTGTGACTTTAATACTTTTAAAGTACTTTTAATTATACTTTGGACATTTTGTGATGCAATGGAATATATAGCGCCTTCAAATGCCAATTTTGGAAATACCTTCCACATACTTTGTTTGGTTTTAATTTTAAGACAAAAAGTGCTCAATTAAATACCCTTTATATATATATATATATATATATATGTACATTCTTATGTAAACTAATAAAATAAAAACCTAGGAAAAATGTCTTTTAACTTAAGTAAGAAAATGAAAACTGACAAGTAAATATAACAAAATGATTGATGCAAATATTTTTCAAACAGACTTTTCATCATACGCACGTTTGCTTAAAAACAACAAATCATACATACACAGTCGTGTATCAAAAACATTGATACACATTTTTTAAGCTCATTTTCAAATAACTAAAAGGCATTTTTTTTTTTTTTTTTTTTTTTTTTTTGGAAAGTCAACAAAGTACTTTTGTGTCGTTTTAAATGCACGAAAAACAAAATTACAAAAAAAAAGCAAGTAAACAAAAAACCTTAACACAAAAATAGTTATTATATTATATTTTACATCGCCAAAAAAAAAAAAAAAAAGGTATAACACATATAATATATACAAACATATATATGTACGAGGCAAGTCCCAAAATTAGCCGTCTGAAATAAGAAAACACAACAAATTTGAAAAAGATTTTCTTTATTTAGCGAAATAATCTCTTTTAAGCTTGATGTTATTTTCCCAGCGTTATTCAGTAGCTACGATAAAATCTTTTTAATACTTTTACTTTTGATTTTGCTTCAGAGTAACCTCAATGTTAATTTAACATGATTTTGCAATAATTTGCAAACCAAAATTGTTTTTCTTTTTAAATAAGTATTTAATTTAACTTAAGTATTCCAGTAAAGTTAAAAGAAAAATGGCATTGAATTAAATAACACTACAATCAAAATAAAATGTAGTTAAATTCAAACTACAATACATTTTAAACAACTGAAAATTCATTAAAAAACGGATAATTTACATTAAATTTAAAATAAATGAATTTTACATACATTTTTAAATTTTTTATTTAATAAACAGCATATTCCGTAAAATTTAAAACAGTAGAATCCCGATAAATCGTAATCGCAAGGGACCGGCCATTTCTTACGAATTATAGGGGTTTTCGATTTAGCGGGGTTTCGATTTAGCGGGGTTTCGATTTAGCGGGGTTAAAGTAAAATAAATACGAATAAACGGGGTTTTTCAATTTATTTACTAAAACGATACAAAAAACATAAAAAACATTACGGTAGATAGCAAGCACTTACGATTTATAAGAGGTTAAAAAGATTTTGTTTAAAAAAAAAAAATTACGAATTAGCGAGGGATCCAAAATGTATGGCAATTTTACGAATTAACGAGAGTTTTTCAAGGGACTGACAGTTTATTACGAATTATCGGGAATTACGATTTATCGGGGTACGAATTATCGGGATTTGACATAGTTTAATTTAATTTTTAACCGACAAAAAATCAAATTAAATAACAAAATAAGTACGGCAAACATACAAAAGCATACAAAAATTTCAACAGTACGGAAACGAATTTAACAACCCACAATCAGTTACTGTAATAATTTTATGAGTTTATGTTGTTTTAAGTTAAAACAATGTGAAATTCATGTAGAATTAATTAGAGTTGAGTGTGAAATAACTGTGAGAAGATGCTTCAGAGACGATATATCTAGCCTTTGATGTTTTTTTTTGAGTTATGACTCTTTTGTAGCAAAGGTCAGCAGCCGTATTCCGTAATTCGCTAAAGCTTAATCTCTATCGCTAAAAATCTATAAAGTTGATTTAGCAATTTTTGGCTACAAATGTAATTCAGTAACGTGCATTGCTAAATTTGGGAGTGCAATACAAATTTAATTTACCGCAATTTTAGCTTTTAGTGCCATCGCTAAAAACTTTTAATTTTGTTTTCTCTAAGAAATTTTAGCGATCGAGATTTAGCTTAAGCTAAGCGAATAACAGAATACGGCAGCAGATTTGTACTTACTATATATATAAAAATTAATCCCTTTTCCCCTTGGTCACGGGGAAATGGCTGGACCGATTTCACTAATTCTTTTTTTGTTGTATTTGTTATTATTAGGAGAAGGTCCTTATGTAAGAAAAAATAACGAAATTTGGATAGGGGCAGTGGAATTGGTACCCCCCATTGGATGCCAATATTAAATATCGCAATCTAAGGAGCCGCTGCACGCATTTTGTTGAACTTTTGGTAGTAGGATCTTCTGAGCCCTAAAATTGATACAAAATAACAGCGGGGGAAGTGGTTCCCCAAATAGGACGCCAATGTTTAATATCGCATATCTTAAGAACTGTTATAGTGAGTATGTTCAAATTTGTAGAAGTCACTCATATGGTATGCTACACTATCGAAAATAAAAATAAAGCGGGTAAGCGCAGGGGGGAAATACTTCCCATAGGATGCATATATTAAATATCGCTAAACTGAAGAACTATTAAAGGGAGAGTCTTCAAACGTGGTTAAAGCTACTATTATGGTAAACTATAAATTTTAATATAGAAATGGGCGGGGTAGACAGAGGAGGAGCAGTACCCCTCATAGATAGATATATAAAAAAGAGCCGCTCCACGCATTTTGTTGAACTTTTCGTAGTAGGATCTTCTGAGTCCCAAAATTTAAATAAATTAGCAGCGAAGGAAGTGGTACCCCCCATAGGACGCCAATGTTTAATATCGCATATCTTAAGAACTGTTGTAGTGAGAATGTTCAAACTTTGCAGAAGTCACTCTTATAGTATACTTCACTTTTGAAAATAAAAATAAAGCGGATAGGCGTAGGGGGAAAATACCTCCCATAGGATGCATATATAAAATATCTCTCAACTGAAGAAGTGGTTAAATTAGTGTAAAATACTTAGAGCCACTTTTTGGGTTAGAGATTAGCAGTTAAATTAACTTTAATATCCGTATTTACTTTTTGAGTTGTATTTTTTTTAACATGTTTTGCTAGTTTAAGCGGCCAATGGAGGAGGTTTAAAGCAAAACTTAAACTGAAAACATGCACATGTTTATCATAAACAGCTTTTGCAAAAATATAAACAAAAAACTATTTTTTAAAAATTATATATTGCCATACACTTTTATAAGATTTGTTTCGCGATTGTGATTAAATTCGCGCATTTTCTTCTTCTTCTTCTTTGAAAACATCAATATTGCTTTGATAAAAGGATGATATTTGCAAGCAAATAGCCGCATTTATTTGTGCTCTGAATGGTAACACTACATGGTTTAACCCACCATCCAAAAAATCAAATTCAATTGATACTAGATTAAATAAATTCTCAGATAAGCTCATTACAGAACTAAATTAACTTTAATTTCAAACCCAAAAAGTGGCTCTTAAGGACTGAGGACTAATATGCATAAACTTGCTTCAGTTCCTGTCAAAAATTTGCTTAAGCAAATGACAGATTCAGCAAGAACAACACTTAAAACCAAGAAAAACTACGTTCATTTTGTAAAAAGTAATTAAAGATAAATAATCGTTTGATTTAAATTTTACTTCATTTCGATTTCTGGAAAATGCCTGATAAAATGATATAAGTTTTTGAGTTAATATACCTTTGTCGTTTTTCCTTTTGTGAAATGAATTATTAAATTGTGTTGAAAAAATGTAAGAAAAATATAAGCAAAATTACTCACTAAACATGACTGTTTTTTTTTAAATTCCAACGAACACATTACATTTGGTTTGTTTATTCGACTTAAAACTTTAAAATTATTATACATTTACAGAAATACTAAACATAATTACCATTCGATTAATTAATATAATATTATTATATATAATAAAATTGTATTATATGAACACCCTAATAAATACACAGGCGCGGATCCTGCTTGAGCTTTAGGGGGGGGGGGGGGGGGGATATTTTTTATGATACAAAAAAGTAAAAAAATTGTTTTTAAAAGTTAATTAAAAACGATATGTGTATATTATATTAAAAAAAAAACTCAACAATAAGGTTAAATAAAATATAATATCAGTTCAATATAAATTCAAATAAATTAATCTTTTTAAATAAAGAATTTATGATTTTCTTTTGAAGCATTGTTTTTGTTCTGAGGCATGTTTTTATTCGACGAAGGGCAGGAAATGACCTCTCTCTCAAAGCATTACAGACGAGCATTGAAACGAAAATTTGAAATATTTTTCTTATATTTGGGTAGATATCTTCATTAGAGTTTATTAAAGCATCTACAACGTTATCTGATAGATTTTCAGATATTTTCCATGTTTGTTGCCAACGCAACAGTTCAGGCTCAAGTTTAGATGTAGGTGTTTTTCTCTTATATCAAATATAATATGGTTTTAAAAGTTTTGTATCTGTATATGCCTTGATTACACTTTGAGGTAGAAGTTTAGGTATATATTTCAATATATTTAGGCTACTATTGGGAAAGGTGTTTTGAGATCTTCTAAAATAAATTCAATAAGAGGAATGTAACCTTCAACTCTATAGTAATCTTCAACAGTTTGGATGTGATTATTTCTTTCAAATCTTGTCTTTTAGATTGGAACCTCGATTTGAACGCAAATAAATTTAACGTTTTCAAAAATCGCTTTAAATTGTTCTTCGGCTTTATTTCTTTTCTCTTCAAGGCAGATGATTAAAGTTTTGATAAGGCTTGACCGAAGAACAATTTAAAGCGATTTTTGAAAAAGTTACAGTTATTTGCATTCAAATCGAGGTTCCAATCGAAAACACAAGATTTGAACGAAATAATCACCTCCCAAATTTAATTTATTTTTGAAGATCTCAAAATACTTTTCCCAAGAGATATCCTAAATGTATTGAACATACCTAAACTTCTACCTCAAAGTATAATCAAGTCATATACAGATACAAATCTTTTAACACCAAAACTAGCAGATGAGCTGATTATATTTGATAAAAGAGATAAACACCTACTAACATCTTAACTTGAGCCTGAACTGTTGCGTTTGCAACAAACATGGAAAATATCTGAAAATCTATCAGATAACGTTGTAGATCAACTTCTATCCCTTTTTTCTCTTCATAGGGGCCTTGCGATCTACATTCGCAATGATGTTGTGTACCAGTACCAGCAACATCTTACATGTGGTGATGCGGAATTTAGTTCCCTCTGGGTTAAATTCCAGATCAGGACACACATGTTGCATTTCGGATTTCTGTATAGAAGTCCAAACATGGAAACGGTGGCTTCTCTTAATGGCTTTGACGCCCTTTCCGATACCATTTCTAGAATCCTGGAAAGTTGTCCGAACAGTGAAATTGTAGTTGCTGGCGATTTTAATGTTCATAACTGTTCCTGGCTTCGCCATTCGAGCCATACAACTCCCGTGGGCCAATACGTTGAGTTATTCGCCGCGCATAACCACTTAGCGCAACTAGTAAATGAGCCAACACACAATTCGTGTGTTGTAGGGCAATCTCGGAATACTCTTGACCTTTTTCTCACTTCTCACCCTAAAAAGTACGAAGTGAGAACACTCGATCCTCTCGGGAATTCGGATAACAATACCATTTCTGCTTACTTTTCATATTCGGCACTTCATAGCGTCTCGAAAACAGCCCCGAAACGCTCGATTTTTATTTATGAAAAGGCTCGTTGGGCCGAGCTTAACGAATTTTACCGGCATTTCAACTGGAAACTTTGTTTCCTTGACGATAATGTTGATGGCGCTGCAAAAATGGTCGTAAATGTAATTTTGCTTGGAATGAAACTTTTTATTCCCTCGAAGCAAATTTCGGTTAAACCAAAACTTAAGTGTTGGTTTAACCAGACGTGCAAAAATGCAGTCAGATCCAGAGAGGAGGCGTTTAGTAGTTGGCGTTTCAATAAAAACGCAACTACTGATCAGCTACGAAAGAGGGCAAGATCTGAGTGTGCCAAAGTACTTAGACGGGAAAAATTTCTACACGAACAGCGTTTTCGTGCTAAGGTCCTTGCTGCTCCTCGGGGCAGTAAGACCTTTTGGTCCTTCGTTAAAAGAGTAAGGGACAGTGCTAGTTCTTCTTTCCCAGAGCTTTTAAAGGACGACCAAATATTTACTGATCCGATTGATAAAGCTAACCTCTTGGCTGAACTGTTTGCAAGTAATTCGTTCTTGCCGGAAAGCAATCAATCACTGCCCGTTGTCGAAAGAGTATCATGTACTATGCCCAAGATATTTTTCCGATCACAGGCAGTCAAAAGGGTTCTTTCGGATCTTAGCGTAAACAAGTCACCGGGGCCGGATGGCATATCCGCACTGGTATTGAAACAGTGCTGTTCGACGTTAGCTCGTCCATTGGCCAACCTTTTCAGCTCTTCGTACCGTGCGGGAATCTTTCCCTCTTGCTGGAAGGTGGCCAATGTTCAGCCAATCCCCAAGAAGGGTGAGGCTACTAACCCTGATAATTACCGCCCAATCGCAATTTGCTCTTCGCTCTCGAAGGTGATGGAGAGCATGGTTAATTACCATCTTGTGAAATATCTGGAGACAAATTCACTTCTCAGTGACAGACAGTATGGTTTTCGTGGTAGCCGATCTACAGGAGACCTGTTAGCGTTTCTTTCAGAACGTTGGAGTCGGTATTTCTTCGTAATACTCGCTCATCCAGTGGAGCACATCCGTTTGTAGTCGATTGTCCTGTGTTTCGCACAACGCATTATAGAGAAAGTTCGTTTTTCAGTCGAACTATCCGTATGTGGAATAAACTTCCCGCAGAGGCCTTTCCCGGTACTTATAATTTATTAAGATTCAAGTCAAATGTCCACAAACACTATTCCCTCTTTCCGCCTTCCCAAACCTTATTTTCCCGATCAACACAATGCACTGCATATATAGGGGGCATCCCCTGAGTATTGGTTTATCGTTAAAAAAAAAAGATGCTTTAATAAACTGTAATGAAGAAATCAACCCAAATATAAGAAAAATATTTATAATTTTCGTTTTCATGCTCGTCAGTAATGCTACGAGAGAGAGAGAGGTCATTTCCTGCCCTTCATCGAATAAAAACATGGCCCAGAACAACAGTGAAAGAAGATAGACTGTACTATCCAAATTTGCCTCAAAAGAAAATCATTAATTGCTTATTTAAAAAGATATATTTACTTGAATTTATATTGAACTGATATTATATGTTATTTAACCTTATTGTTGATTTTTTTAAAATATAATATACACATATTGTTTTTAATAAACTTCTAAAACAAATTTGTTACTTTTTTGTATCATAAAAAGTCCCCCCCCCCCATAAGGCTCAAGCTGGATCCACGCCTGTATACTACACATTTTGAAATAAAAATAAATAGGTAGGTGCAGGGGAGCAATACATTTTTACAGAAGCATCCATATGTTTAATAAAATTTATGACTTAGTCAAGTGACTGATTCATCATCGTACAGTCCAAACGGCGGATGTTAGAGACATAAAATTTGGACAGTAAATAAGTCCTCCAAAGAAAAGATCCACGGAGAAGAGATTTTTGGAAATTTAAATACTTACAGGATGAAATGGGTTAAATAACTTAACAAAGGCTATAAATATTTTTTAAAATTCAAAATGGGCGTGGCACCTCCCAAACAAAGACAATGTGAATAACTCCATATATGGGGAACGGTTACAGAAATGTTTTTAAATTTACAACAAATAGCTTGGGTGTCTTTACAAAATATCTGTCAAAAAGTTATCTGGATTAGAGAAATGGTTATGACCTTCAATATAAGCACGATATAGGTTTCTGTATATCAGTATAACGGTAACAGTGAAAGTATCTAAATTTGGTACTATTTGACTAATTTAATTTCAATGTGGGAAGCGAAGCGTACCGGATAAAGCTGGTTTCTTATAAAATTAAAGTATAAGTCTTAGGTGTAATAGCTTTTTAGAACAGTAAGTCCTAATTCTGTGTGTGATCTATTTTTAAGTCCAATGATGTAACTTGCTTTTCACTAAAAAGCTTTTAATACCGATTTGTGAGGTTTTCGAAATAATAAAGGAAGCTGTTGCGCCATAGCAGGATTTTACTTACCTGCGCTTGGTAAATAAAGCACATTCGCTAGCAACTGGATATCATCGGCATAATTGCACAGAAAACAAAATTTTATATGTCAGTACGTTGTACATATAAATCAAAAAAACCTCAAACCGGAACCCTGAGATACTCCTCTATAACTTTCAGCGACTGAAGGTGAAACTGATTCATCTTATGTAATTAAAAAAATACCAGGTTTACTTACAAGTTGACAAGCCTGAGTCACACTGACATTACATTCCCATTTATGTTTTATGTTTTGTAATTTGAATCAAGAAATATAAGTGCAGAACTAATTTTATTATCTAAAAGTATTCTTGTGTTGTCACCACAATTTTAAATCAAACTTGGTGGCGTATGAGTAATGCTATGCAATATTTTTAGTTAATAACTTTTTTTCTTTCTTATTACATATTTAACGTTATCATTTATAAAAATTGAGATAATAGTTTGGAAATATGATATCATTATGTAATAATAATAATTCCTTGCTCGTGGTGTAATTGGGCTGCTTATACTGGGCATGGACTGTATATTAGTAGTCTCCAACTTTTTCTATTCGCTGCCTTGAGTCCTGAAGATCACCAATGTTGTAAAATATACTTTCTATGCTGACTGTCATTTGGATCAATTCTTGCACTGAGAATCTTCGTAATTTGTTTCTTGGACAACCTCTTTTCCTGCTTCCCTGTGGGTTAAAGTCAATAGCGTGATTATATATCTCCTCAGGAGGTTTTCGAAATGTATGAGCGATATATATGTAAAATTTCTTCTCTTCTGCTCTTGCCCAAAGTTGTTCGTTTGGTATTGCACGAGGTCAAAAGATGCTAAGTATTCTTCGAAGTCATTTGTTAAAAAAAACTCTTATTTTATTTTTAATATCCTCGGTAACGAACTATGTTTCGCATCCATACAGTAATACAGCTAACACACATGATTTAAATATTTGAATTTTCGTCTTTTCGTGTGATATATCACACTAAATATGTATATTCCGCAAATAAATGCAGAAGTACTAAGTGGGTTCCTTAATATAAAGGTAGAGATACTACCCTTCCACTGAGATATTTTTTCCACTCTCGCTTGTCTCGCATAATGTAGAGAGATTGGCTCCCAAATACTTTGCTAAAACTGTTTTTCGCTTGGGATGATTATATTTAAAATTTTTCTCGTTTCTTCAACAAATAATACAACTTTTTGTATTAATGGCACCTGATTTCTTTTGGAAATTGAGTTGTTTGATTTGTTTCGCATTTGTCGCGGTGTCCAGAATTTTTAAGCAGCTCCATTTTCTGCTGACATCAGAGGACACCCATCTGTTCCATATCCTACACAATTTTTTAGGTCAAGACCAAAATTTGTCAAAGCTTTAAGAAATCAATTAACACATCAACATCATCAATATCCTTTGAAACCACTTCAAATGCGTAAACAACAAAGTCAATAAATTCTTCCCTAACAACTTTTTGTTGTATGGTGAAATATGTTAAAGATAAGGAAATCTGGCTTTTCCCCGACAAATCCATGCTTTCGTCAAAAATTATCGAATAGAATTTTGATTCATATAACACATATTATACATAAATATTGCATATACTAAGGCTTATTAACCCTCCGACGCGCGGTAAGGTCCCTGTGGACTTTTTACATTTTTAAACAAGTGTCGCTTAAAAACGGATGGGGAGAATGGCTAAATATTTCATGGCTTCTAGTGTTTTAATGCTAATTCCAGGAGATTTCTTATTTGCAGAGTATTTTCTTATTCTTATTTTAAAGACTTTTAGTACGCCGTTGAGCAGTAAGGTCCGTAGGGCCTTGTTTGAATTTTCATATGAATGACTAAAAAATTTATTAAATTTTTTAAAACAAATGTTTAAAATGGATACTCAAAATAATAACAAAATAATAACATGAACATTAATTAAAATATATATAAATTTTAACAAATAGAAACTGGGAATTATTTCCTTCCGAAGGTTACTTTATATTATATTCAACATTTTTCATTTTTCGAATTTATTCTATGAGCTAAATTTCAGTTATGGATTTTATAAAGCTTTTTTGTAATAGTTCTATTCCTTCAATTTTTCAGAAATGACTTTATACACTACCAGACTATTATATTGTATTTTCTATCCAGTGAGACACAAAGAATGCTGACGAAGGCCGTAGCATTACATTCTGCTGGTGTCTAATAATTGTAAATTTGAGGAAGGTGGCTTATATCGGACCTTTCATTAATATTGGAAAGCTTTCGTATACGCCAAATTTTGTTTCAATACCAACAACTATAAATAAGTTACGGAGCTATGGTCAAACATTTAACGATTTCAATAAAATTTGGTAAGATGATTAAGGTTGCAATAAAATAAGTTTGAGCCAAATTTAATCTAAAAACTAAAGATAATTTATGGGCACAAAGACTCTATGCCGGAAAGACAGACAGCCAACTAAATTGATGGAAGGACATCATATATCGATTCAAGAGCTGATTCCAAGTCGAACGGTGTAGTTAAATGTGAGTCTAGGACTAATATTTTTAGATGATAGAAACATCTGCACAAACGCATAACACCCTCTCCACTGCGGTGTGGGTGTAAAAACTCAACAAAGCGGCGGCGACTTACAAATAAAAAATGTTTTATAAGAGTGCCACTTTTTACCAGTGTATTTTTTTATTTTACTTTGGAACCGACCTCGTATGAAAATATAAGTTGCATGAAAGTTTTTTATTAAATAAATTACATATGTTTGTTTATATTTCTGGTAATGAAAATTATTATATTGTTGTTTTCTTTTAGTTTGTTTCATATTATCCTTTATCAATTTTTTTCCATATACATACATACTTATATTGTCATTTATATAGTATTTTTGTATATTTTTTACATATGTACATATTTTTGTGCCTATATGTTTCTATTTTCTACATGTCGTCACCTAAAACGTAAAAGGTCCTATCTAACATTTTCAAAATTGTACAACAGAGGCAAAAACTTTTAAATATGATACATTTATAAATTGCCTTCAACTGTTTGTAATTTATTTTTCACTAAAAACCTCCCAGTTGTTTTGACAGTAGAAAATATTGCATATTATGCAAACTGTTGTATACCCCTTTGAGCGCTTAGCATATAATCTTTTGTAGATAGAGCCTTTGGTTTTTGCTAATATAATCGGAAATTTTGGTTGAAAGATTCGGGTAGATATTTGTGTTGATGCAATACAACAGAATTATTGAAAAAGTCGATATTCAGTTTTTGATTAGCTAGGCCCTTTAACGTTTTAGGTAACGATATATGTAAGTAACTTGAGCACATTATAAACCTGTCCCTTTTAACATAAAATTTTCTTTAAATTGTTTTAAGTTCACGAAACTCTGTGTGTGACTTTTTTAAGTAGAAATCCACTTTTTAGTTATTTTTTCTTATTTTTATATCTATTTAATATTCATAGTCGAATTATATAAAAAATGAAAAACTAACCTACGATTTTGATAAAACTTAAACTCGGATATACATATAATTGGGGGATTCACAAGGTGTCATAAAGACATGCAGACAAGCCTCAAGGCTTCGCAGATTATTTCCTATATAATATTAAAGTAAATTACTTATTGCAAAATCATAATGTTAAGCTATACATTTGTACCTATATTAATATTATTATTATTGTCAATAAAGTAAATAATTGAATTGAAAAATTGAATTGAATATGTCTTAAAATAATAACATGAAAAAATACGACAGTTGTGAACAACCCCTCATAATTTAGTGTGCTATTTTGAATTTAAATCGGCTGATTGAAAACAAATATAAAAAAATATATATTTACCTAAAATCAAAATATTTTTTAATTCTAATCCATGAATAAATAAATTAAATTAGATCTTTTCTGACTATTTTCCATTTTTCAGACGCAAACCACAAACAGTATTTTTGTTTGCTTACCAAACATCGAGTCCTGAGCCGATCTAATTTGACGCCGCAAGTGATTTGTTGCAAAAATTGATAACCGCAAGTTAAATTCGGATTTAATCCGAATAAAACTAAAATATCAACGTCGACGGCTACAAAATTATAGCCGCTCGGCTCAGCCGCTCAGCGCAGGTCTTTTCTGATTAATTACGACAGCACAAAAAACATAGCAAGCAAAGTTTTATTAATTTAAGATTTAAGACACTTTTTGTTAACAAAGCAACAACAATATTATTAAACCATTGTAAAATGTTAGAATATTATGACAATACAACAAGATAGCACACCTTGTGAATACCCCAATTGTATATCCGAGCTTAAGTTTTAAACGTAGAACTTGTTACCAGCAAATTCTTTTTTTTTAATGTAAATTAAAATAACAATTTAAACATAAATATGTTTTTCAACCTTGTTCAAATGTTTAATACCCTACACCAGTGTTGCCAGATATGTGGATTTGGCCCAAAATTGGCAATTTCAACATTAGTTCGGGGGCAGAGTTTTGAAATTAATTTACTTAAATTATTTTATTCATTCCTGCAAATCTAAGGAATTAACTTAAAGAATTATGTGATATATTATTGAAAAGTTTTAGTTTGACAAGCATGTTCTTACAGTTGCACAAAGATACGATTTTGATCGTTTATATCTATGAGCGTTTTAGATGCCGAATCTGTATTTTCTTCTTTTAGTGCTTTGGATTATTATTTTCTTCTTAAACCTTTGGAAGAATTTTCTTCATTTAATTGCTTAAATTTTGTGCAACATTTCTCAATGATGATCGACTTCTTGATGGGAGTGGCACTTCCTGTATAAAAACATTATAGATTTCTGTATATCTACATAACGGCAAATGAAAAAGTTTTCAAGTTAGGTACAAGTATTTTAGGTATCAATACACAACATCCGACAAAATGTTGTTCTAATCGAACCAAGGTGAAGGGTATATAAGATTCGTCATAACCGAATAAAGCACTCTTACTTTTTATACCCTCCACCAGCACCATAAATACTTGTGAAGAGGGTATACTGAGTTTGTCATTCCGTGTGAAACTTTTTTATTTTTCATCTCAGACCCCATAAAGTATATATATTCTGGCTCATTGAGTAATTCTAAGTCGATTTTGCCAAGTCCGTCTGAAAAACTCAAAAGCAATCGACAAACTTGGTATCAAATTGCTTGTTGTTATCCTTAGCAGTTTGGGATAGAAATCCAGCCAAATCGGTTTAGTACGATCAGACCTATGAATCAAAATATGGAACCACCACCCTAAAAAATTGATCATTTTGTTACAAAGACTAACATAAATTGTAGAATAATGCACGGAATGATATATGATTTTGCAAAAAATCGTTTTATTCGACTGTAATAAACCCTACTCACGTAGATACGCCTAAACCTAATTAATAATGCTATCATAACAAAACTTGGCACGTCACGATTTTATAGGACTAAAAATAGCACTGTGATCAGAATACAATTTAATAATTCACAGTTGCAGGTATAAATATGGCGGTTAAATTTCTTCCAACTTAGTCTGTGTTCATACGGCTCATGTCTTATTGACAAGATTGCTATTTTATAGGCGAGAGGGACGAGGGAAAAAGAAACGGGTACACAGATGCATTTACTGTCTTACCGTTTTGCTTTCTTATTCGTTGTTTAATTTTGTTTTCAAAATCAAATAAAACAAAAAAAAAAACATGTAGTCAACATGACATGAATCATTTGAACGCCAATTCATGTTCAAAGAAGAAAAAGGAAGAATCTTGTCAATAAGACATGAGCCGTATGAACTCAGACTTAGCTTCATATAGCCTGAAAAAATGTCATGCAATTTTGTGATATACGGTCCATAACTTACCTTTGATCCCATATTTAGCAGACTTCTGAAATTCACTGTAAACGATAAAACAAATTTCACCGCTGAATTGAAATTTATGTTTTTTAATACCAGAAAGCAGTCTGCAAAATTTTGGGATGATTGGTTCATAACTTACCATGGCTCCAATATAAATTCCCCTCCAGAAAATCATTTAAGTTCGGCTTAAGCTGTTACGAGTCATGATTTTTTACTCAAGGTAGTTAAAACTGCAAAAAAGCACAGAACTTTCTGATTGTCGGTCAATAAATTAATTAAGGTTTAAACCGCAACGAATTTTAATGCAGATGACTGTTTTTATAAAGAGAAATTAACAATAAATATTCTTCATATAGACATCATTCCTGAAATATTCGAACTGTCGGTGAAGGCTATAAAAGATTCGGCACAGCCGAATATAGCACTATAACTTGTTTGTTCTTAATATTAGTTAAAAACGTATAATGAAATTCTTAAAAACCCATAGTATTGTAGGTGGTTGAAAAACAACTAAAATGTTGAGTTTTCTTATAAATGGTTCATAAAAATATCGAATTCAATATTCGCACATAAATACCTATATATGTAGATATTTAGGTATTTTAAATATCGGCGATATATCAAGGTTCTATTTTAAATGTAGGTTAGGTGCAAATATAATCTTTTTATCCTAGGTAGCAGTGTTTCGACTATTTTTTTTGAATATCGATATTTTTATATATTAAAAAAAAAGAAATTTTAAAAGTTTTGAAGTCGAAAATGTTGATTTGAAATTTTTACATAATCATTTTTTTGCTATATTAACCTTCATGTGCTCGGTAGTCTACATTTGTACCATTGTTGCCGAAAAAGTGGAATAAAAATTAATTTCCGCAACAACAGGGTCCGATATTTTCAGTAGCTTCCTAAAAATCAATTCTTAGCAGTTTTGGCTACAGACACGTTTAAAAAATAATTTACAGCACCCCCGAGACCCCACTTTTCAAAATTACCATATCTTGGCCGGTAGTCTACAAACGTAGACACCATATAAAACGTATGGAAATTCACATCGTTCTTATACTCAACTCGAATTTTTTTGAATGGGGCATGCCGAACATATAATTTAGTATTTGCTTTTTTGACTTTTGTTTTCTTGTGCACGTTTGTGTATGCATTTGTGTGCTTTAGGGTTGCCAGGCGGACTTGATTTGGTTTGATTATTAAGGTTTTTCAATGAGTGTCATGAATCAAAAAAAAAAAAATGTCATTTGTAAAGCTAAGCCGGAATTTTAAAAATTGTTCCATTAAATTTTTAAGAAAATCGAGAAACAATAACAATTATTGATCTATTTGGTATTTTTGGGCTGCAGTTTCAAAGTTTTTTGTCGGAAAGAGCTGTGGGTATTTGTATCCCAAGAAATTTTGGATTGTTAGAAGAAGAATGTACAGCAAGACTATAAGACTTTATTTTGTTTTTCATTTTTACCATAATCCATTCCTTTGAAGCATCAATATTGTTTTAAGAAAGTAATTTTGGACTTACAGATGTTATATGAAGTATCGGAGTAAAATTAAGTCCTTCTATCTCATATTGTGTGGGCGTTTCTGTACCAAAACCGTGATTTCTAGAAGAAAGAGGTAGTTATTTGTCTATAACTAAATCATTTAAAGACCGTTTATTTAAAGTTTATGTTATGCAAATGTTGAAAAATAAAGTCCATAATGTATAACAAGACTTTTAAAAGTTAAGTTTTATGGGTAAAAATTAGAGGCAGTCGTAATTTGTTACGGATATCTCAGACATTTGTGAGCCGATCTAGCCGAATTTCAATTGCAAGCTATTCCTGACTTATAAATACATATCTTTTTCAGACACCCCATTTCAACGTTTACACGGTCAGAAAAACCGACGGACGGTGGATCGTTAAATCCACTCCGCATTTATATGATCAATATTGTAAAAAATTATAAAAAATCGTTTTTCGTCGGCCAAAAATCTGTAACTTTTGAACCGATAGAGATAATTTTGCAATTTTTTTTTGCAGGAGAGAAGACTTCTTGAACTTTTTTACAGTTATAATTTTGTTAAAATCCGTTCAGTAGTTGTTGAGAAATTTAATTTAAATTTGAACTGTTGATGTTTTTTAGCATTTAGTATGAAAATGCTAATGATTGAGAACTATGGTATTTTTTTTATTAAAAAAGTGGGATTTTTTTCAGCCCACTGTTTTAAGAACTTTTTAATCTACATAACTGCCGAATTTCGTTCGCATATCTTTGTTCATGTCAGATTTGTAGAATGTCAAACCTTAAAAATATTATTTTTTACTCATATTGAAAGCCCTTTTATTCATTTACACTATATTTTAATAATTTTAATGTTTGACATTCTATAAATCTAACATGAATAAAGGTATCATAATGACTTTTGGCAGTTATGTAGACTAAAAAGTTCTTAAAACAGTGGACTGAAAAACATCCCCATTTTTGATTAACAAATACCCAAATTCCCAATCCCGGAAAACGATTTTAAATTTTTTTATTTTGTTCAATAAAGGCAATACAATTTACCACTCGATATTGATCAGAATTTTCTAGAAAATAATGGACATATTAGAAAACATTACTTTTCTAATTGTATAAAAATCGGTGTGTTGAATTATTAGAATTTTTTACTAAAATTATTTATTTATTTTTTTTTTTTTTTTTGTTTGAAAAATTTGATTTGGAATAGGGCATATGGGAGTAAAAATGTCAAACTGACTATAAATTGCTTCTACAAGCATACACTTAATGTTTTCTTTTGAAAAATATAAACATTTTTATATTTTTCTGGAGAAATTCGTATTCGTTTTACCTTTATATGCATACACACAGAAAACAAAATGGTTGGGAAACGGTTGCAGTAATAAAATATTGATCAAGTAATATAATTTTTTATTGCAACTATTAAAAATGTATAGTTCTAACTGATTTTTAATTCTCTTGATTATTTAAACGTTATTCCAACTGAAATATGATTCCTTTAATTATTTTATTAGTTATGATAACTAATTTAATTAAGTTCTAAAAATTAGTACAAATTGTTAGAATCACAACCGAATTAAATACAGGGCAATACTGAATATTGGTCATTGCAATTAATAATTTGCTTTCGTCAATAAATTTTGGAATATAAATGTAAATTCATTTATTGCAGCTAATTATTGATTGTTAGTATATTTTCAATTCGAGTACAACAATTGAAAATATAATTATTTGGAATTCACAACCAAAAAAAAGGGGGAAAGACCCAATTATTTACTGTGAGTACCAACCTAACTATTATCATATAAAACTGAATTTTGTGTCAAAAGTAAAAAACAAATATGTGAGAACAGAACAACATTTAAAATAAAATAAAAGTTAAGTAAAATAAAATAAGAAAATAAGATAAGAAAATAAAACAAGAAAAATATCTTAGTGGTCAAAAACGGAAACCGTGCAAAAAATAACAGAAAAGGGGTAAGTAATTTATGTATTTTTATAAGTATGTACATATGTACATTAGACCGACTCAAAATAAAGTTGTTTAAGTATCCCCTCAAAACTGACTTTGGCTTGATCCTTAACTGCGTATCTTACTTTTTTGTACATAACATTCATTTAGACATCACTTAAACCCGATTTTATTACCACAAAAAGCATATATTTGTGCAGGAAACACCGGAAGTAACAGTAACTTAACCTTACCGCAAAAAAGTAAGACCAATCTATTTCTTACATATTGAGACGTAAGATCTTACTGCTAACTATAATCTTCCTAATTGCATAACATGCAGCAGCTGATTTGCAATGTTACTGTTACTCCCGGCTAACTGAGCCTTTATTAATATACATTTTTGGTATTTTACAAACCATTTTTCTTCCAGGGTACACCATGGTATTTTTGCTCAAGATAACGTTTAAGAACGCAAGCTTCTTTGTTAAATAAAATTGTGAAGGTACAGCAAGTAACTACAGATGAAATTAATAGGGATGGTATATGTAAAGATCCAAAAATTCTTTCAGGAGCAAATATAGTGGTGTCATGAAATCATGTTACTTCGGTTATCATTTCTTTTCGTACAGAATACACAGTCAAACTAAAGTGATTAACTTGTAAATATTTAACAAATAACATATAGAACATATTTCTTATATAGTTACTTATGGAGACAAATTTGTAATACGCAATTGCTAATAATCTTTAATGTAATATGTATTGTGTAGTATAATAATTCAAATTTATCTTTTACAATAAGCTCAAAATGTAGGCATTAACAAATTTGTAAATATTAAAAATAAACTAACTTAAAAATGTAATATGTATGAATGTATGTATGTATATATGTATGTGTTTGTATAAAAATAAATAATATTACATATTATGTAATACATAATACATAAAATATCTCAATAAATATACTAACAAAAAGTGGAGTTTATTGGAATTATTTTGGTTTTCTACCTAATAAATCAGAAAAATGGTATATGCAACCGGTTGAAATTATATATTGATAAAGTCAATCAAATCTTCTGTTATGAACACCAATAATGTTTTAATTCAGTTGCATCTATCATATATTCGGGTATAAGTATATTTTTGTTTTCTAAGAACCATACATACAACCAACAATATCTGTGGTTATAATTGATAGTGTACTAAAATTTAAATGTTGCTATCAAAAATATTATGCTAAGCAACGAAATGTTCAGTAATTGGAACCGAATTGTGTGATAGTACATGCAACCGACGAAATTCGATTGGCGCCAAATTCGGTTGTGATCTCGAATCTGTTTTCTCTGTGTATACATTCGTCTCGTATATGCCACTATACCTTTAAAAATAAATGCATAGGCATGTAATAATACCTATGATCATTTTGTGAATAGGTTTCTTCATTATCAACTCTACAACAGGTTCAACTGGAACCAGTTCCACTAAAATACTTTTAAGATTAAAAAAATAAATAAGTTAAAATTTTTAAATTTTTATTTTCTTTTTTATTTTTATTGTTATTGTATATTTTTTGCTTTAATAACAATTAAAGTTATTTATATCTACTATTCATTCGGTTGGAAAATTGCCTCCAAATATTCCATATTTGGTTTTGTATTACCTCTGTCCTGTAGCAGACCTTTTGCTTCTTCATCTAAGTCCCGATGTTCTATTTTGCATTGACTTGGAATGCTAGAGATGAGCGGATCTGACGTTGCCAACAATATATTAAACAGATCTTCGTTTGTAAAATCTCGTGACATTTTTCTGGTATTGTGCTCCCTATAAAATCTCTAATCTTTATTCCTTTTTTCCTGGACTTCCTCTCACAGATCTCCTAGTGGTACTAAATGATGCCTTCTGACACCCTCTCCATGATTAAGGATTTTATGAACTGTTGCAAACATATTTCTCCATGGATATTTTCTATAATCAATTTTAATTTTCGATTTGACAAAAATATAGTAGTTTAGAAAATTTTTTTTGAGTAATTTCATTAAAATGAAAAAAGTGTTAAACAGACGGGTCCAAACAAGAGTATATACAGGGTAAAAGAAAACACTTTCACCTTTCTATCAGTGGTTTCACCTTCTTGGTCCCTTTTGAACCGCAAAAGTTCTATTCTACAAAAATATAGTAGTTTAGAAAATATGTCCTAGCATCTCAAATAAAAATAACACAACTGTCGCAAATATTACCTTTTTAAAGATAACAAGACTACCAACCTAGCAGAAAAGCAAGCAGGTCATTATCGCTTATAGTTTTTGTGCAATGATAATTTCTTTCGCATTAAATATTAAAAAAAATACTTTTTTCTGAATTAAAAAAAAAAAAGTTGTGTTTAACAACATGTCACACCCACAATTACCAATATTTTGACCAAATTTTTTGGCTACCTTAGTTTTAATATGTTTACTATTAAATCAAATTAAAATTTTTGAAATCGGTGACAAACAAAAATTGGACTTTTTGCCAATGAAATAAAATTTTCAGCCACTGTGCTGCGTTGGAGGGTATAAATAATATCAACTTTTTTTTTGTCAATTTAACCGAAATATTAATTGTAAAGAAAAAAATTAAGCTTTTTCTTTTCAATGCCAAGATTTTTGCCGATTTCGATCTGGCAAGCCTACTGTGCTTGCATATTTGACCTTATTATATTTTACAAATATTTTTTGATATGTGAACATAGTTTTTAATACAAATACATATTTGCTACAAATGTAGACTTCCGACCGCCAACGTAAGTTTACAATCCCGAGCACATAAAGGTTAAAAGTCAAATAAGAACCAGTTTCATATACATTTAGCATCAATGTAAGAGAAGGTGTCGGAGTCGTTCTTAAAAAATTTCAGCGGATAGAGTCGAAGTCGGAGTTAGAACTATTTTTTGACAACTCCACTGCCCTGCTAAATATCCTTAATTTAAAAAAAAAGAAATGTATCCGTTTTGCTCCCGTATTAACAATAACATAGTTATCCAAGAGCCACATTAGGATATGAATTGTATGATTTGAATAGTTAGCTATGAACTGTCACCATAATTTTATTAAAATTAGCAAAACAAAAAAATCCTGTTTGGCCAGAATTAACCAGTGTAAAATGGTTAAATATTGATGAATATTACTACAAATTGGTAAGTTAGCTTAGAACATTTTTGCAGTATGAATGCCACTTAACCCAGACTAATGTAGATTACATCTAAGATTTAGCTTAATTTCTCCACTTCTATGTTATTTCAAGTAAAATATGCAAATTAATAAATATGGGTGACATAATAAAGCTCTATAATTTATTTTATTTGCATTGTCTTATTTATGTACTTATATGAAATTGATGAGTTGGAAAGATGACATCATTACATTTTCCATGATCTCCAGGCATATGTAGATTTTATAAATATTTGTATTTATGATTTTGTAAGACAATATTAGTATTTTTAAAATACAAATGTATTCAGTATTTTTGAAAAAAAAAAAAAACAAATAATATGACATAAGCATGATTGTCATGAAGATATTGATACAGAGATTTAAATTTAATATATTAAAATAAAATCAAGTTGTTGTAGTATTATATAATATATTCTGTAGGTATAAATGTAATAATCAGGGCAAGGGCCTTCATGCAAATGCATGTTTGTTGTCGTTACTCTGAGACCCACCTAAAGTTAATATCTTTGCGAATCACAATGTTTCCAGTAAAATGGCATCAATTTGTTAGTGCATATTTTTGCATATTTGGCTTTAAATGCATATTTTGTTATAAGTGCATATTTTTCGTCATATTTTGGGATATTTTGTTATAAATTTAAATTTTTCTTCATATTTTGTAATATTTATAAAAAAAAAAATACTCTCTTCTTAGTTTTTTGTTTAGAAATATATTTCTGTTCAAGGCGAATTCTTTATAAGGTGTAGTCAGTGGATCAGCAAGTTATAGTTGTTTCAGCCCTGAAGCTGTCAAACAGTCAAAAAAGTATGGGAAAATCTGCTAACTCTGACATTTTCAAGGAGCAAAAGCAACAACATAATGGTGTTTGGTACTGAATTACCTACATTTTATTATAATGTCACCTTGTTTCTTTTACTTTTAAAAAGTAGCACCTTTTGTAGCCATGTTTAACAAATTTTAAAAATTATACAATTTGTATAATTGTGTACATAATTGTAGAAGTAACAATAAATATTTTTTGACATTTCATTTTGTTTACGGTTTTTTTTACTTGAAAAAGCCTCAAATAAAAATAACGTTCGGCGAAGAAAAAATAGAATTAAACAGAATATTTTTGATTTACGCTGTAAGTATGACCTAAAATCAAACAAAACAAATGGTTTTTAAGGAAAAAAATGCCAAAAGAAAAAATATCAAGAACTAATATTTAAAATAAGTGTGTTTTTGAGTCTTCAAAGTAAATGGAAAAGTACTTTTTTGCAAAGTTTACAATAAAGGTGTTTCATTTAAAAATTTGTAGTAAATCAGCACCTTCAAAGCCAAAACTTTAATTTCAAGAAAATCAACTTTTGAGGATAAAACTAGTAAAATTAGTTTTGAATTGTATGATGCTCTGGTGTCTGCAGATATACCTTTGTATAAGCCAATCAACCAAAATTTTAGAATTTTTTTAAACAAATATAACAACGAAACCAATCCTACGGAAACAACCCTTGGAAAAACTTATTTCGACAAGTTGTACACTATACAACTATGTGACATTGTTGAAAGAATTAAGCCACATAATTTGTGGCTGTATATTGACGAAACAATGGACACTGAAGGACGTTGCGTGGTCTAAGTAATTGTTGGGGTCTTGAATGCCGAAGAAGAACAGAGTAAACACAAATTATTGTTTAATATTGTAAAGTTGGAAAAGGTGAATCATGCTTCATTAGCTCGAACTTTCAAAGACTCAATTTCTCTTTTAGAAGACTTTAATAAAAATAAAATGTTGCTCTACTTGACATTTTTTAAAGGAATCTTACCCAAAAATGTAACATGCCACATGCTAAGCTCATGCCATACATGAAAGTTTTTAAAGTCACCTTCGCGTTTCAAGCATGTATAACAAGATGGGGACCTGGTTGCAGGCAGTTGAGTATTATGCCAAAAATTTTGAAGAATTTAAGGATGTGGTAAATAATTTTAACGAAAATAATGCAGTCGCTATAAAAAGTAAACAATATTTTAAACGTACCTAATATAAAGGCTCAATTAGAATTTATTCACTCAAACAATGGGTTTCTAGTCGAGACAATAACCGAACTTCAGGGGTTTAAATCATTGAACACCTCGGTTAAACACGGTGATGATTAAAATAAGAAAAGTAGAAGGTCAAATCGGCGAAAAATAAAAGCCAAACTTTATGCAGTTTTAAAAAGTTAAAGAAATTGGTAATATTTTTAATTTAGCTTCCAGTAAAGAAAATATTGCAGAAAATGAATACATATTCTACAAAGGAGTTGACCACTTTTGATATGCACCTATTATATCCGTTGATGTCGAACGAACATTTTTAATGTTTAAAACTGTTTTAAGACCAAATAAAATGAGTTTTACATTTGATAACTTAACAAAAAAAATTATTTTTTTATATAAACATATATATATATATTAGGGCGGGTCGATTTGTAGGGAGTGAAAAAATTCACCAATTTCCCTATGATTTTCGTATTCTATGGGTTATTCCATGAAAATTTGCCGAAGGAACCATGCCTCTGTCGTTAAAATCGAGTCCCCTACTTTTTGTTGGTAAAAAGTTCAAAAGTTACGGGCATTTTTGTCCAAATTTTGGAAAATTTTTCCATTTTTTTTCATGATTTTGTCCAAGAATATTACTTGCATGGCCATTTTTTTGGCTCAATCCATTATTTAATTCAATTTACAATTCAAAACGAAGAGTTTAAGCCCAAATTTATCGAATTCGGTTGATTAATTCATGCGATATTGCTAAAACAAAATAACACATAAAACCAACTTTTTTTGAATTTTTTGAATTCTGTTGCGCGTTTTACTCGTTGTTTATCTGCATTATACATATATGCGTCAAGCAAATTATTAAATTTTTTAATGATTCCATATTAAGTTGATTCCAAATTTCTAACAATCTGTCTGCTACTTGGGGAGTAAATCTTTTATACGAAAACATTTTGCTTTGGGCTTTTGAACGTTCGGCCAAGAAAAAATAGTACTTCAATATATCTCGTTTAGTTGACAGATTAATATCAGGTAATTCACAGGCCACGCCAAAAGAAAAAACATCATGAGAGACCAAATGTTGCAAACTACTGCGTTGGGTATCTGTTGGATTTTGCGATGAACCAGGCTCTGAGTCCATTTTTTAAACCGTCACTAAAAGAATTAAATATGTTTTTCATAGAATAATATAACTATTAACTATAATAGTTAGCAATGTTTTTACACTTACCTTTAAATCTTTTCTTAATTTCAAAATAGTTTGATTATTTGTTAGTTATTTCAAGTAACACTTCACTGAAATGACGCTCAAACAAAACTAGCATACACTGAAATATTATAAACAAACAAAAATAACAAACCAAAATAAAGAAGTCTATAAAGAAACTAAAAACAAAAAGAAATAAACAAACATAGCACAGGGTGTGCACCCTGTGAAAAAATATGCCAATAATGTAAAGCGGAAATCAGTCCAGTCGTAACGTAAGGTTCGTAAGCTTCGTAAGTCAAAAAAATTGAGCCAAAAAACTGGCAATGAAAGTAATATTCTTGGACAAAATCATGAAAAAAATGGAAAAATGCTCCAAAATTTTGACAAAAAGCCCGTAACTTTTGAACCGTTGGACCAATGTTGGAGATTTTTTTTTGTAAATTGATCAAAATGAGCTCACCTTTCCAACGCGCCTACAAGCGATTAAACCCGATCGATAGTTTGGATGTGAACGTGTAGGTAATATTTCATACGAACGTCAATTTGGGAAAAAATCTACCAACAAAAAGTAGGGGACTCGATTTTTACGATAGAGGTATGGTTCCTTTGGCAAATTTTCATGGAATAACCCATAGAATACGGAAATCATAGGGAAATTGTCGAAAAATAAATCGACCCGCCCTAATATATATATATTTTTAATGCATATTTTGTAATTTTATTTTTGCATATTTTTCGATTTTTAGTGCATGTATTATGCGCATATTTTGCGATTTTAAGTGCATGAACTTCCTTGCCCTGGTAATAATAGAATATAAATATAGGAGTAAATGTAAAAATTTCAATATAAATTACAACATTAAACTAAATCAATATGAGTTTTGGCTTTTTGATTTTGTAATAACCCAGCAAAAAATACAGCTTAACCAGAATAAATATTGAAGAGGAGACGATCTTACGGAATAACTTGGTCATCGTCCAGACTTGCAATTTGTGTTGCAGCTTTTAAACTTATAAAAAGGAGAAGTGGAAAGACAAGATAAAAATACAAAAATTGTAAAACTATTGTTGAGAGTCACCCTCTTATATAATAAGTATGACATTATTTGGAATAAAGTAATCAAAAAATAGGCTGGCTCAATTATACGAGTCAGCACTTTAGAAACTTGCTAACTTCAGTACAGTCAGCATTTTAATTTACAAGAACTAGGTATAAATAGCGGGTAAGAATAATGTTAAGTGCAGTTGTAATTAGCAAAAACATTAGGAAAATACAAAAAAGATCTTCTAATTTCAACTACAACACTATAAATTCATAATCTCAACACTAATGCAATTTCAAAACGGAGTTTTAAAAAATTGCAGCAACTAAAATTGTCAGTCTAGACGATGACTTATCAATAAAAATGTATAAGGCATGATTTTTGTTGAAGGTAAGCCGCTTTGAAGCAATAGTTTCAGTCTATTGCCTATAACTCTCAAACAGTTATTTAATCGTTCTCTTACTTTAACGCATCTTAAAGGCAATTCTGCGATTAAGTAAGCAATGTATTGCATTCGTGGGTTTTAACTGCTTCCAAATCTTGATAATTTTTTGCTGGGAATACATGTACCTACTGTAAATATTGTAAACTTTTGTATATTCAGAGTTGATAATGGATTAATATTTGAATATTTAAATTTGAAATATATGGGGGATTCATAAGGAGTCATAAACTCATATGTCTTAAAATAATAACATGAAAAAATACGACTGTTGTGAACAACCCCTCATAATTTTGTATGCTATTTTGAATTTAAATCAGCTGATTTAAAACAAATATAAAAAATAAATAATTACCTAACATCAAAATATTTTTTAATTATTTTCAATGAATTAATAAATTAAGGGGGTAATTTTGTTGTTCACTTCACCTTGCGTTGAGAAAATTTTCATATCAAATTTTTTGAAATTTTGAAAATTCAAAAAATTTGATATGAAAATTTTCTCAACGCAAGGTGAAGTGAACAACAAAATTACCCCCTAAATTAGATTTTACCTGACTATTTTCCATTTTGCAGACGCAAATCAGAAATAAATTTTATTTCGTTTGTTTACCAAAGAGCAGAGTCATAAGCTGATCTTATTTGACGCCGCAAGTGATTTGTTGCAAAAATTGCTAGCCGCAGGTCAAATTTTGATGTTAGCCGGATAAAATTATACCATCAACGGCGACGGCTACAAGAGCTAACGCGGTACGGCTCAGCCGCTCAGCTCTGATCTCTTCTGTTTAATTACGACAGCCCAATAAACATAGCAAGCAACGTTCTATTAATTTAAGACACTTTTTGTTTACAAAGCAACAACAATATTTTTAAACCATTGTAAAATGTTAGAACATTATCACAATATAACATGATAGCACACCTTGTGAATACCCCAATAATAATAAAAAACATATTTTAAAACTTTATATTCTACTAACTTATTTAGCTGGAGTTGTTGGCAAAAATATTCATATTTGTAATGAAGTCATACTTTTTTTTATACCAAAAGTCAATTTAATGTACATTTATAAATTTATGAATACAATTCAATTGATACGTTTTTGTGTGCTTTAAAATTTGCGTATATTTTATTTGTGAATATTAGTAAATATGCCTTTCATCTTTCATCCTTTTGTGCATAATACAAACATGATTTATCGCTTTGGCAACAAATGTTTCCTTTGGCAATTATTCAAGTATATTTTACGTTCAAGTGATTTCCAATGCAAATATATTTTCTGATTCAGCATTTCCGAAATTTCATGTAAGAGTACAAAATATAACAGAGATACATAGCCAATAACATAAATATATACTCTCACTTATACGAGCGCTATTTCTTTCCAAGCGCACACACACACACACACACACAACAAAATATTCACACGTATTATTTTTGTGCGGATTGTAGTCTGATTGCGTTGAGTTCATTTTTTAAGGGGTGTTTTGATGATGTTTTAGTGATTTGTATAAAAAGTTTTATATATATATATCTAACAATATTTATGTGTACATAATATCATATGTGTATACTTACTTCTGCTAGTGCATGATTTTTGTTTTCTACAGTGTCAATGAAAATATTGCAATTAAATAAATATTTTTTTAGTTTTTTTATGCATTTGATCTTAAAATTAATGTTATTATGCCCTTGCACATGTTCTGTAACTCCCGCGTTCAGAAACTTTTTTATTGAAAAGTGAGAAATTTAACAAAAATAACATAAATTGAAATAAACAACTGTTTTTCACACTTAACATTCTTTTTCATTTAATTTTTTATTTAATTTGTTATAAAAGAAAAAAAATTAAATTCATATGGGTTTGGTTTTCATAGGCAAAACAATGTCGAACACTTTGAAGGAATAAAAACTTAAAATTGTGCAAACTCGCAAGATAGATGACATTGATATATGTCAATTTTTTCGTATGATATAATTAACGTTAATTAGTATTATGGTTATTTTTGTTGAACTGTTTATGGTTTTTACCCCAAATTTCGATATTTTTAATGAGGCTAAAGTTCATCATATTTAATTTTCATTAAATTATTTTTTACGAAGAAAGGAAAGGAAGAAAGGAAACATGAAATTAATTAAAATGTATTGATGATTTTTCATTCTTGATTTCCGCGATGCTCGAACACAGGCTTTCAAAGGCCAAGTTACCTTTACATGTTTCAATTGTAACCACTCAATATCTTCAGAAGGTTTTGCCGTTTAACACTCACAGCCATTGACGACTGCTGGCAGTCAATAGTCAAACATCAATCTTTAAACCAAATGGTCTTTTGACCTTAGTAGATCGAAATTAGCTTTGAAAGATTATCTATTTTAATTGATTTACATGTTCTTCCTTACTGCTGTTTTCTCGTACTTTTTGTCAAGAATTCTTCTCGAAGACCTAAGTACATTTTTTGTTTTTCATTTTTAATTAACGTTTCTCAAAAATTTGAATTTTAATAAATTTGAACAGAGTACTAGGCTTAACGTGTTATTTGTTTCCCACCTACGGCGCAAATTTAGGGTGCCGCATAATTTTATATAGACGTTTACTATTTAGTAAGTAGCTTTAATTAACTGCATAAGGCCCTATAGGCTCGGTTATGTAAATGAAGAATTAATAAAAAAAAAAAGAGCACATTTGGTTAATAAAAAGAGCACAAAATTAAAATTTTTCAAGGCATTATTATCTATATAATAAAAATGAAATGTTGTCTGTTGCTGATCGCATAACTTGAGAACCGTTTCACCGATTTGGACGATTGTTTCTTTAAAATAATCGCCATGGTCCAACTTAGTTTTTTACGGAAAGAAAATTATGCCCCGCCCATTTTTTCGATTAACCTAAAATCAGAAAACGGCTCCATCGATTTGACTAATTTTTTTTCAAATGTTCGTATTAATCTATTGAGTTAAAACACGTCAAACCATCACGAAAAAATGGCATTTTCGGCATCAGCACCTCCGATTTGAATGAAATTCAACACAAATGTTATATGTAATTGGACTTTAACAAAACATAAATTTCCGACCCCACATTCTTTCGGCATCCGAAATATGACGTCATAAAAGATGTGAAAAATGTTTAAAAAAAACACAAAATTCTCCTTACAAAAGGAGATAGAACTCTTGAACTACGCAAGATAATTTAGTTTTTTTGGTATCGTTTTAAAGGTGAAAGTGCACCCTTTAAAATGATATGCATATTGTGTTTTTCTAAGAAAAGGTCAAAGCTCAATTATTGGGGTCTTGAGTTCAAAGCTCCATATCTAGAAAAGTATATTTTTTAAAATTCTTAAAAAAATATATGTTAAGTATTATACCCTCTTCAACATTTGCAGAAAATTCAAAGGTGGAGACTCGATTGGTGTCAGAGTTATATACCAGAACGTGATTCTAAGTACCCAACAAACACGAAGTCAAACGTTTGATATGAAATGACTTTATCATTTGTTATCAAACACAATTCTCAAACGTTTTTCAATTGTTTGATTTAACATTTAAATTCAAATTGATAATGATTTGAAAATAAACATTTGATATCAAATGTTATATCAATTTGATGTCAAATGTTTGTCAAATGTTAAATTCAAATCAAAAATAAACTTGGCAATACTAAAGCGAAAAATAAATGTAATCATTAAAAATGGCGATTAAAGTTACATTTTTTACTTTGTGGTTACATGTGTTTTACTATTAAAAATAAATTTTAATATAAATTGAACGGATTATTTCTTGTGAAAATAAAGGCATTTTTCAATTTGAAAATAATTTCCCCTTTTTGTTGAGAACGCTATGATTTTCAAATGATTTTCAAATCATTATCAAACGTTTGTCGTTTGAGAAAACGTTTGATTTCAAATCATTTTCAATTTGAAATCAAACCTCCGTGTTTGTTGGGTATGTTTTGTGTTCAAAAATCCCTTGTTGTTCTTGTATTTTAATTATTTTTCAGTATATCTGGAGAACGGCAAGAGCCACAGTTTCCAAATTTAGTACACACATTTTTTGATATTTCTTGTACGGGAGGTACCACGCCCACTTCTCCAATCCCGACCACATTTTGTGGGATGGTGTGTATTGATACCTAAAATTTGTGTACTAAATTTGGAAACTTTGGCTCTTGCCGTTCTCCAGATATACTGAAAAAATAATTAAAATACAACAACAACAAGGGATTTTTGAACACAAAACCTACTTAGAATCACGTTCTGGTATATAACTCTGACACCAATCGTCTCCACCTTTAAATTTAACTTAACATATATTTTTTTAAGAATTTTTAAAAATATACTTTTCTAGATATGGAGCTTTGAACTCAAGACCCCAATAATTGAGCTTTGACCTTTTCTTAGAAAAACACAATATGCATATCATTTTAAAGGGTGCACTTTCACCTTTAAAACGATACCAAAAAAACTAAATTATCTTGCGTAGTTCAAGAGTGCTATCCCCTTTTGTAAGGAGACTTTTGAGTATTTTTTCACATTTTTCTCATCTTTTATGACGTCATATTTCGGAAGCCGAAAGAATCTGGGTTCTGAAAATTTATGTTTTGTTAAAGTCCAATAACACTCAACATTTGTGTTGAATTTCATTCAAATCGGAGGTGATGATGCCGAACGACTTAACGGTTTGACATGGATTCACTCTATTTTAAGTTTTCGTCGAAAGAAAAATTTACCACGCCTACTTTTACGCCCACTTTTTCTATTTATTTCACCGATTTGGACGATTTTATTCTTTAAAACGATCGCCATGGTCCAACTTAGGTTTTTACGGAAGGAAAATATTGCCCCGCCCACTTTTACGCCCACTTTTTAGATTTTCCTAAAATCAGAAAACGGATCCATCGATCATTAGTAATCAGCTACCGAGCGAAGCCGGGGCGGCCAGCTAGCTGTTTATAAAAATATTCAATTTCAATTTTATTAATATATAATAAAAAATACAGAACATTAAAAACATAAATAATTAAAAAAGGATAAAAAATTTTTTGATATAATAATTCATCGTTTTTTTTCGAATATGCTTCTATGAGTCAAATTTTAATTAATTTAGCTTCTTAAAATAGTCTTATTTCCGGAATACTTCACTTCTAGCTTAAGCCAACCTTTGATTAAAATTGAAGCTATAGATATGTTCTTATTAGGGCGGGTCAGATTGTATGGAACGATTTTTTTGATAAAACGTATAGCAAAAACGTAATCCATAGGCGATTCTGAGAAATTTTGTTCAAGAGACTAAGTCGGGTTTGGAGCCCCCCAAAATTTCAAAATAGATATTTTTCCATATAAACATAGAACTAGATGACCCGTGCGAATATTTCGCACCGTAATTTTTATCAATGAAAATATTAATTTTTCAATTTCTAATTATTTTTCGTCATTAGTGTTAGAAATAAGCTTTAAAATGAGATATCATTCATTAAATTTGATGCGGTGGTATGGGAGATATTTGCAACCGACAAAAAAAAGCGCTTTAGAAATAATATATATGATAATTTAATTAAATTCGCCATAAAATCGGATAGAATTACAGTAGATTTCTCAATTTGGGCTTGTTTGAAAGGCATTTTTATCACCTTGCAAAATTTCTCAGAATCACCTATAAAAAATTTACTTAAGTTATCAATAATAAAATAAAGTTATGTCAAAAAAAAAAAAAAAAATTGTTCAACTTAAAATTTACATTTCAAGCTTGAAATATTAAAAGTGTTGCTGAATCAGCGGTTTATAGGCAAATTCAGCGATCTACCGCTTTTTGTTTGTTTTGTTTTTACGTTTCTCATAAACAAAAAGTGGACATTTCATAAAATAAAAAAAATCATTATAAAAGAAAAAAACTTTCTTTACATTTTTTATAGTTGGCTCTTTTTAACATTTACTGTTTCTTTCTATCAATTCTATATCAATTCAATGAATAAAAAAAGTAATGCTTTAAGGGCTTTAGCAGGGCTGACACGAGTGCCCCCATGCAAAGTGATCATTTATTAATTATTAACGATCATTTTTATATATGCACGCTATTGCCTGCCATTGAATGACTTCGGAAAAGAATTATCAAGAAATTGATTGAAATTGATCACGCGCACAATTTTTGTAAATCACGACATTTGCGCATCTCTAATACAAACACATACAACAATGACAACAACAGCAATTTAAGTGTAAGCAGGAGTCGATAAGCGCTTTTTGTTGGTACGCTTGAGGCCATTGCTAATTTGTACATAACTCCTGAGTCGCAACGATGCGCAGCATAAGTTTTCGTAAATAAACGCTCATTTGTTCAACCTTTTAAAAGCAATTAAAATTTTTACTAGCAAGAATTATTCAACCACCTGTTTCATGTTTTTGTTTACAAAACAAAAATAATTTTCTTAATAATTAGTATTGTGGTTATTTTGTTGAACTATTTATGGTTTTTAATCCAAATTTTTAATATTTTTAATTAGGCTTAAGTTCATGAAATTTAATTTTTATTAAATTATTTTTATGAAGAAAGGAATTTTACAACATGAAAATCAACTTAAATTGTTATTGATAATCTTTCATTCTTGACGTGGCTCGGGCTCGAACCCTGGCCGGCAGGTTACCATGACATGTTTCGATCGCAACCACTCGATCTCCTCAGATGGATTTGCCGTCTTACACTCGCAGCCATCGACGACTGCTGACGTCACCAGTCAAACATCAATCCTTAAACCAAATTGTATTTTAACATTTGGTAGATCGAAATTTGCTTTCCTGAATGATTATCCATTTAATTGATTTTACATGTTTTTTCCTTTTACTTCTGTTTTTTCTTAATATTTGAATTAAAACATAGTTTTTGCGTAAATAGCTCAAAACAATTGAATTTATATTTATATTCCTTTTTTAAGTAATTGGTAGAAAAATTTTAAATTAACTCTCTAGTTGCAAGTTCCTGATTGTAAAGCAAATGTACACACCTATTATAATTACTTAATACTATGTTCACACTTGAGTTTTTAAACGCGGTTAAGCAAAATGTTGATTAAGCTAATCAAAGCAGTTCACATTACATTTGAGATGATTAAGATTACAGATGATTAAGAACACAAACAACACAGCAAACAAATTTATATTTATTTAAAGTATTAAAAATGGATAAAAATGATTTTATAAAGTTGTCAAAAGATTATTTGAAACATATTATTGATGAAATGGTGAAAATTTATGAATTATTTAAGGATGTAAATAAAAAATATGGAGCAGAAATCGTGGCCGGTTGTACAGGTTCATGTTGGCCGATTTTACATTATACTCAGTTTGAGGTAGGTTCAGAGGATTCTTTGTGATTATTAAAGTGATTTAGTTGTAATCATGTCAATTTGAAGTGATTAAGAAATCACTTCAATGTATGGGTAATCATCCATACAATATTTACGTTTTATATATAAAATATCGGAAATGATCAAAAGAAAATATTTTTGACGAAGTCGGTAAAATCGGTCCATAATAAATGCTGGTATAATAATGATAGGCAAAGCCTGGTATAACGAATGATATAATGTCAGCACTTTTCGTTAAACTGGAGATTCGTAATAGCGAACTTTTTTTTAAATAAAAAATAAGCTACATTTATCATTAAATAGAGCTTTTATTATATTATTGCATACGTAAGTACGTGTTTACATATTTGGGAAAATTATTTGTCTTAAAAATCAGTAAAAAATGATTGTTTGTATGAAGCTTGCAAACTGTTTTCAACTGCTTTTTCTTGCAATACTCTCATCACTAAGATTTGTGTAATCAATTTTATTTACCATTTTTTTTAAGTGCAAATCGAAGACTGGTATTCCATACTTTAGCGATATTAAAGAAAGACTTACACCTTTTTTACATTCTTTTAAAATTTTTATTTTTTCACTGAATGATATACTTTTTCTATTCAACTTCTTGCTTCCACAACTAGTGCTGGGAAACTATCGATAGACTATCGATATTATCGATGGTCTTAAAATATCGAAAATATCGATAGGAAAAATATAAATACCGATATTTTTATTATTTAAAATACAGCTATGAAGACATCAGCAGCTATACACACACAGTTTTTTGCCGTAAATTTTTCCTTGCTATTATTAATTCGCGCTGAATTACAGCAATGAATACAAACAACAAGAATGGCAAGTGGTATGGATTGCTAAGCAGTGCTTTTTACTACTAATTAAAGGACTTTAAGTCGAAATTTGTACATGTTTATATAGGGACTGAAATGGCAAATATTTTTGTAATGTTGTAAACAAAAATGCAAATCCAAATGCAATTGCAAGCATAAGACAAAACAATGAACGACCATTAGAGGATAAGTCCGCTAGATTGATAACCTTTTTGGGTTAAGAATTTAGAAAATTTTTTTAAGTTGTTATGGAATATCTTATAGTCCCTGTTACTTTGGTTCCTTCAGAAAGATACTTATCAATTTTTAAAAAACTGCCATCTAAAATAACGTGCGTATATACATACGTCTCATAAATTCAATAAAGTGATAAAAACAACGAACTGTAGCCTTATAAAAAAAATTAAAGTTTTCCTGCACAAGTACAAACATTCAGTCGACTGTAATATCGATATATCGATAGTGAAATCTGAACTATCGTTAAATATCGATAGTTGAAAATATCGATAGTATCCCAGCACTATCCACCACACTTTAAACTATGCTCTGTGCTTCAAACAAAACTCTTTTATTATGCTTAAAACTTATCTACATACATGTTGTATTACTTTGTAACAAAAAAAAAAAAAAAAAATCACATTCAAACAAACCATATTGCAACGACTTTTTGGTTTTGATTTGTTTTTCTTAACCATTCGTTAAACCGATATAAACCAATGTTGATCGTTCGTTATATAAGGTAACTAAGGAAAAAATCTGCTCATTCGTTATATCGGATTTTCGTTAAAGTGAATATTTGTTAAATCGAGCTTTTCCTGTATTTGCAAACGATAAATTCAAATGGGTATAAAATTCGAAGGAGAATTTGAATGGTAATCCAAAAATTTAACCTCTCTTTATTTTATTGTTACAAAATAATGGTTTTCGCACAAAAGAACCCATAACATATAATTTAAATGGACCAGATATTTCTTAAATGTTATATCAAATATTAAAAATGAGCTGAATCGGTTCATTACCTTACCCTTATCTAGTTATCCTTCCGAATTTAGTGCGATAGGGTATATAAAAAATCAAGCAAGCTTAATACATAAGTGTATTAGGGTGAGTATAATTTAAAATTCGGAATAGCTTAGTAAAGCACTTTTACTTGGTTTTTTTAATATTCATGTTTTGTTCCAACAAAATTATGTTTAGCAATTTTTATCTAAGCAGTTTGTAGTAATTTTTTACTTTATTTAACGATTTTTGGTCTCAAATATTACCTCCTATTGCCTACACAGAAAAAAATAATTTTCATATTTGAATACGAAAATCGCATATTTGATAAAAAAAATTTTTGAATTTTCTGCGATAACGATTTTTGCATTATTGATAAAAAAGTTTGTAGGTATAGTTATTGCATTTTTAGTCAACAATCAAGTTTATTGAATCAATAAAAAAAGTTGTTGCCCAAAATAATTTTTTCAACAAAATGTTTGCGTGATTTGTTAAAATAAATTGTTGGAAATGTTGAATAAATCAAATAAAATGTTTATCGAATCTTTATTTATTAATGATGGCGTGCTTAATTCCCAATTTTTTCCCATTTTAAATAAATACACAAACATTTATTATGGGAGAATAAGCTAGTTCCTATGTGCATTTCGCTGGTTGCTTAAGCCAGATCATCAGGAAACCTTTTTCTAAAGACTTTGGCAAAACTAAAGATATTTAACCAAATAAAACTGTTAAGCGAATGAGAATTATGATCTATTATAAAATGAACAAGAGTTGTAAAAATACTGTTTTAACATTGTTTTATTGAATATCAAGAAATATTTAAATGTTTCATTATTAAATATGTTTTATTGAGTGCTATTTTTTAAAGTGCATATTTGATAAATTTTTTCATTGAATCAAACACAAAGTTTGTTGAACAAAAATTCAATTTTTAACAAACTGTGTTGTTAAAAATTTTCTTGAGATATTTTTTTTTGTGTACTAAGCTAAATTAATGAATAATTGAAAAGCCTTAGTACCAACAAATCGTTTAAATCATTGCAAAAATAATATTCGTTTTTTTAATACTGTTATTTTGTCTGACACTGTACTATTTTTGTATATATGTTTTATAAAGCTTTAAAAGACCACTTTCCTAAGAAGTCGAAAATAATTCAACATTCAATATTTAAAAAGTGTCTAACATTTTGAAATGTGTTGACAGCTTAAACAAGACTTTAAGGCGTCACATTGTACTTGTGTGCCTGTCATTGGCAATATTCACATATACATAATTCATAAATACACATATGTACACACAATTGCATATGTTTGCCTTTCTAATATAAAATAAGACTAACATTTTATTTGCCAAAAAAAAAAAAAAATTTATACATTTAAATGTTGTGTAAAAGAAAATATCAAAAGTTTATTGATTTGCCTTTAACGATTTCATATTTTTTTTTTTTTATTTTATTAGTTTAAAGAGAAGTGTTTGATTATGTGATAATAAAAAAAATAAAATGGGGGGAGAGCTTAAAAAAAAATGTAATGAAATTGACAGAAGTGAGAAAAATGTTATAGATACTTATAAAGAAGAAGAACAATATTTGTGATGATAAGATACATTAAAATTTCTAATGATATAAAGAAAAAATTTCCTTTAGTTTAATTAAGTTTACATCGTTCATAACAAAATATCTTTATTAATTTGTTGTCTACTTTTACACAAAGATAACGATTTAAAAAAAAAATCTCTTAAGAAAAATGGATTAAAAGAAGAAAATGTATGCCTTATGCCACCCCTCGCAATTCATTAATATTTTAATTAAAAAATCTTTTTCTGAAATTATTGTGACAGAGTATCCTTTCGCCATATTGTTCTTTACATTACGTGCTAGTACTTACTCTGTGTGTCCACCTTTAAAGCTAAAAATAGCTTAATAAACAATAAAAAGAGAATAAGATGAGTACAAGAATAAAGTGTGGAAACACAGAATAACAAAAAAAAAAAAAAAAAAAAAAAAAAAACTGTGATGTTCCACCATTGAGCATCAGAGGCAGCAGTTAATGCAACAAACAGCAATTTACGTGGTTGCTGTGTAAAAAACAGCACAAAATAAAACATGTCCTTTGATAACTAGGATTTGCTTGCGTAAATACAATATTACTTTACTCTGGTTAATTATCCTTATCTCTCTCAGTGCAAAATCCTGAAAACACAAGCAATAACATCTACCTTTATTAAGATTTTGCGCATTCAAGAGATTCGCAAGCACAATACACTCTCACTTATAAAAGTGGAGACTGGAAGAAGAGTAAAGCTGTTGCTATTTTTGGAGGAACAATATACAACAAGTGAGAGAGGGTTAAGAGGATAATAGAAAAAAAGCTTTCAGATGCTTAAATTAATAATAAAAATAACAATAATAAAAGAATTAAAATCCAATTTAAAGGAACTTGTATATTTAATGAAAATATCAATGAATTTACAAAACGAAAAAAGGATTGTAATGATGCATTTGTATTCGATTTTTATTGAAATTTAAGTAGGTTTGCTTGACAGTGAATATGACTATTGGGTGGAAGGGTGGCTAAAAGATTTTCTATGATGTTGTGAAAGAACATATCGATGTTTTTTGCTGCTGATTTCTGAAAAAAGCTTCATAAAATATTTATAAGCATAAGTGAACAGTGGGTACGGAAAGATGTCTTGTGCATTCGTTGTTTCATTAATATATACAATTTTTTTATATTTTATATCAGTTTTTTAGAGAATCTCATTTAATATAAGGATTGATATCTACACACAACAAAAAATACCAATAGTTTATTAATTTAAGAACTTTTTTGATATTTTTAACAATTATTTTAATGTAAATTGTCATGTACACATTTTGCTTTAGTTAAAGAAAAATTTTGTGTCAACAAATTCCTAATAAAATATGAAGAAATAAATTTTTTTTTTTGGATTAAATCTCTAAACAAACAAACGATTGGACGATTATTGAAAACTGAATTCGACTTTGTGGTAAGCAATATTATAATTTAGCTTATCATTCGTAAAGAAATTCCAACTTGTTCTTTCTTCACTCTAGTTTGATAACGGTGAATGTAGATGTCAGAACCTCCAAGTATGTATGTAATAAGTACCCAGCAAAAACTTGGTAATGACTTGCCATTACGGAACAACTTACTTTTCAATGACTACTTCATACCATCTGCATTACATAGAAGTAGTTTAGGAATGGCTGACATATAATCTGATACCTAAGTACTTGTGTATGAGTTGATCAAATTCAATTTATAATTTATTCATAATAAAATGCATGTACGGTTTAATTTTTTTCAAATCTAATACAAATTGGTTTTAAATATTTATTCTTACAATTTGTTTTTTTTTCATTACACTAAAAGAAAAATGCTTCATATATTTAATGAATCATTTTCATGAAAAAATTTTCCTTGGGTAGATGAACATTTTCATTGTCTAAATGGAATTTCATAGTTATAATGAAGTATTTTCGTTAAAATCGCTTGATTGGGTTTCGTAATTACGTTAAAAGTTTTCATTGGATATATGAAAACTTAAGTTTTTCCAAGTTAAACAAAAAATTTTAATTGGGAACATAAAAAACAATATACAAACATAACTATATTCATAAATTAATACAAAATTATAGTTTCCTTAAAAAAAATGTTTAATTGTTAATTAAAAAATGTAAGATTTAATAATTTCATGCATCTAATGTTACATTTATGCCCTTAATTTTATAAAATCAAAATTTTTTTTTATAAAAGCAACATATTTCAATAATTGCCTTCATAAATTTAAATTTTCATTATGACAATAAAAATGTCATTATAGTAATGAAACAAAAACTTTCAATCCACTTTCAATCAACGTTTTTATTGTGATTATGGACAATTTAATCTCATATTTACGCTCTTAATTGAGTAAAAAACATAAGCCCAATTCACAATCTTGTGCAAATGGTCTTGCATCGTAGCATTTGCAAAATGGTATAGTGAATACTGTAGTATACTTTTGGGAATATAGTAAATACTATAACATTTTTCAGATCGGCATGGTTCACTGAGTGTTAGCTGTCGTTTTGCAATCAACTCGAATAAATATAAACTATTGGTTTTAGGCGTTGCATATTTGCAAAAGAGTAGCAAGTGCCTTGCTGTATATTGGTGTAGAGTAAAAATATACTATACCATTTTGCAAATGCTACGATATATAGTTATGGTTTTAACCATAATCCCAAAAGTATGCAATGGTATTTACTATTCCATTTTGCAAATGCTACGATGCAAGACCATTTGCACAAGATTGTGAATTGGGCTATAGTTTTTTTTATGCAAAAAGTTCACTGCCCCAGTAGACAAGCTGGTAGTGAGCAAGTCTATCAGCACCGAGGTTGCGCGATCGAATCCCTCTAGAGACAGAAAAAAAATAAAACAAAGTAAAATAAAATAAGAAAAATTAGCAAAAAAAATTAAATTAAGTAAAGTAAAATAAAATAAGAAAAAATAGAAAAAAAATAATTTAAAAAAAATAATAAAAAAAAAATTTTTTTTTAAGTCATTACATGTTAGTTTTAATTTTGGTGACATTCGAGTAATAAGTTATTTAAGTCCCTATTTGTAAGCGAATGTGGTAATGACTTATTTAACTCCCTTTTTGTAAGCGAGGGTGGTAAGTACTTGCCTCCAATGACATCACCGTGTTAAAATAATGAGTTAAAATGCCAATGTATAAGTAGTGAAGAGTCGTTATTTTAGCTTTTTAACTCATTACTTTGCAATGTAAGTTTTTGCTGAGTTTTAATGTTTGTTGCGGAACTTTTATTTTTTTTTATTGTCAAATCAAATGATCTTGGCGGCCAATTGACATCGCCACCACGGCTTTTGAATTTCTCGCGCAAAAGAGGCATTGTTTCGTTGGCTGTCTGCAAAGTTGCACGATCCTTTTGGAACCATATATCGTCCAGGTCCAAATCCTAAATTTCTGACCACAAAGAAGTCCGTTATCATCTTGTGATGGCGATCACCATACACGGTAACTGGTTAGCCGACCTAATTTTCGAAAAAGTACGCCGAACTTACTGGGCAAGCATACACATTTATTTTCATATTTCCTACAGGCTCGGTTTGCTGAGATACATTTGATGGATTACACCCATTTTCGTAAAAGACAATCTTAACTCGCTGCTCAATTGTGTACGTCTCCATGGCTTGCGTGAAAAACCACCAATATTTTTTAGTAAAGAAATATTTCAAAACTTATATAAAATACACAAAAGCTTTTTATGGGTTTTTGTCACCAATGGGATAAACACATCATTAATGTTACGTAAATCATGCCATTGATCACAAATGAGCTATGGCGCCGCACACTGGGGATTTCGCGGAAAAAAGTCAAATTGCCAACATACTCTTCATGCAATATGCAGTGATATGTTGAAATTTTAGACTAAATGGTACAATCAAATCAAAAAGAATTACTCCGATCTGACTACCAGTTTTTTGTTTTATATCCGTCTCAAACTGAGAACTTGTATGTTTTACCGAACCAACTTAATTTAAACCTAAGTATTTTAAAACGAATATATATATATTATTATGTGAGCTAACCTTTTTCTTTTTATTTTTGATTTAAAGTAGGATATTTCAGTATACAAAAATAGAAAAAAAAAATCTGCAGAGACTTAAGTTTTTTTTTTGTGTATTTTTATGTACTATTGTTATATTATTTTTGTTATAATCCCTTTTTTCTCCAAACATTTTATCCTTACTTTTCCACAGTTGGAAATCACTACTAATACATTGTCTTATATCTGTTTTAACATTATTAATCAATTTCAAGTGCCACCAGGTGCCACCTCTCAATTTGTTGCATTACACAGTACACAATTTTTCAGCTGATTGATTCGGGATTCAATTCTGATAAGGCTCTTTTGTTTAACATAACTCGAGAACCACTAGTCTGATTTTGTCGGAAAAATCAAGAATTACAATTACTTTCATCTGTTTATATAACATTTTGCTACATAAGCAACAGTTTCGCAGTTATAAATAAATGTATGAAGAAAAAAAATATTTTTTGCCCAAAAAATTTAAATTTTTTATTCACAAACAATCCAAAACAGTAAAAAAAAGTTTCAAGTCCTATTACTTTCACGTAAAGTCGCATAACCTATGAAAAAAATGAGACATAAATCATGAAAATCGATGAACGCGTTTCGCTTTTATGACTTTTTTTATAATTCTCAGAATTAAAAAAGGTTATTTGATTTTTATGATTGCGGTAGCAAAGTAATAAGCGGTAATAAATGTACGTGGACAATTGAAAGGAAAAAAGGAAAGTGCACTTTTTTAATTATTTGGGGTTTTCCGTTGGCAAATTCCACGCACATCTATTAGTGCTCATATTTGGAACGTACATGTCAGTAAAATATTGATCGATTTTTGTCATTCAACAAGTGCTGACGAACGCGACAAGTACAACCAATTTTTCTCCGTTTATTTAATTATAACTGAAACTAAGGCCCAAGAGTTTTACGGCAATGGAAAGTTTTTCTATTTCTCATGGGGTTTTATGCTCGAAGCTTCTGAAGTTTGACAAAGACAGAACAAAATTAAAACAGTTTTTGCAACAATTGCACGTTAGCTTAAACGATACTAGAGCATGTGAAATTTTGGATACAATATGAAAACCTTTTACTATAACTTCAAACAAAGATGGCAGGATTCTAACCGTACGAAGTCGCGATTTGAAAAAAAGAATGCAAATTGGCTTGAAGGCATATTTACAATTAAGTTTACTGAGGCTGAATGTTCTACCAGTTCTGCACTTGGTCGGCCACGCAAATCGTTTGAGGAGTGCTGTGATCGCGCCAAACGATACAAAAGGTATGAAGTACGTGCTATGTTTCCTGAAGAAGTAATTGATTTTTCTTCTAGTATTTCAAAAACCAACCACAAAATTTGTACATTAAAAACTTTGGGGATGTTTACAAAGCTTAAACTTCCAAAAGAAAAATACGAGTATCTAATGCATTGGTTACAAAATGAAGGATATAACATACTCGTACCATACAAACAACCCAACACTCCACGAAATTCCGATTCTTGGAAAATATATAATTGAAAAGTGTATTTTTCCTGTAGGCTTATTTTCCGAAGAGGCTCAGGAAAGTCGCAACAAAGACTATAAAAAATATCGCCTTAGACACTTCAGAAAATGCAGTCGAATTGCCACAAACGAAGATATTATGCACCGAATGATGGTAACATCAGATCCCATGATCTCACACTTGACTCCTTCATTTAGCCAGAAAAAGCATAGTGATATAAGCGACGAAGTTAAGGCTCTTTTAGAATAATAAATTAAAAAGTAGATTTAAAATAAATAATAAATTAAAAATTAAAAAAATCATTTAAATTTTTTGTTAGTTAGGGCTTTTTACATTGTAGGTAACGATATACATTTCTCTAACTTTCTTGATTACTTTTGTGTATTACTATAAATAAAACTAAATTTGTGATGAAATCATTATATTTTTTGACAAATATATTTTTTTCCTCACCCTCATACAAAAATTCCCAGTGTGCGCCGCAGCAAATAAGACAGACATTGCATACTTATGTGTGCAAAAACACACACGAGGGTAACTAACGTAAGATTTTTTGAGGGTGACATGAGCGCTATACCAGCCACAAAAACATTTCTTGAACCGAAATGTACTTTAATATGAAATGTTTGCACGAAGAGTAAACAAAATTTAAATTTTATACTTTTATAGAAAAGGTGACTTTTTTTAAAAAGTACTTTTGTCAAAAGTGAATTTTTTTAAAAAGTACTTTTGTAAAATAGTTCTTTTCTAAAAACGTACTTTTGCAGAAAGGTTCTTTTCTAAAACTATACTTTTGAATCAAAAAGGCCTGTTGTAAAATAGGTATGTGCTTTTAAACAAAAATTTGTAAAAAAGTAAATTTAAAAAATACAAATACTTCTTAGTCGGGGGAGCCAGGTTTCTCTGAAGTTAATTCCCGATAGCTGACGCTGTTGTCTAGGTATTTAAATTTGTTTATTTTCGGTCCTATTTAGCTGAAATTCACAAAATATATTTATTAAACAAAAATAAGTTTCCTAATAAAATTTTGACCCGGTACGCTCAAGTTATTAACAAAATTCTCCATTATTTAATTTTGTATTTTTATTTAGAAAATCCCGAGCTGCGCCGGGACCAAACAGCTAGTTAAATATAAAATTCTCTTGTTTACAAAAACACTTTCAAAATATGTAAAATAAAACCAAACATAAAACTTTTATTTTCATTTGTTTCCATTTTTAGTCAATATTATTTTACTTTTTAGATCCTTTTAATATCCTTTTTATTAAAATAAAATTATGTACGACAACTGTGCATACACGAGTACATATAAAAAAAATCTCTAAAAATAAAACAAAAGTACTTTATTTTACATACTTCTCCTAATGTAGGTATACATTAGTTTGTGTGTATGTTAAAGCCACAAAGAGTAATACAGTTACTTACTTACATTCATATGCATACAAACCAACTCACACATAATATGTATGTTTTTAATATAAAATTATGCTTTATTTGAAAATCTTTTAGCTCACACAAACAAACAGCCAGTTATTTTTGTCTAAAAACAAAATGGTAAATTGTTAAAGTAAAAGGAATGTTACATTTCAAATGAGCAATTATTTTAAATTAAAACAAAAATAGGAAAACCAGAAAGAAGCAAAAACAAAGAAGAAAAACACATCATGTTTTTCTCTTGAGTGTGTTATTTTCCTTAATGAAAAAAAAAAATGTTTTAATTAAATAAAACATATAAGGAAGTTTTTCTGTTTTGTAAGTTGAGAAAATGTGAAAGAAAAGTTGAAAAAAATAGTAACCAAGTAAAAAAAAAAACAAAAATATTATAAAAAGCAATATGTATGTAAGAAAACAATATTAAACTTAACATATTTAGTTTTGTTTGTATGTTGTACTTTAAATATGATATTTTTTTTAAGAAAATCTCATATACACAGAAAATGGATTATTCGATAAAATAGAAATTTTTTTTCAATGCAAAAGCATCCAACCGGAATATCTTTCGCAGCTTTAATGCTCTTCAATTAAATGCTTGAAATCTTAAATATATTATTAAGTACTTAACACTCAAACGACTAGTTTTTTATTGCAAATGGAAAAAACGACGTTTATCCATATTTATATTCTTTTCCTAAAACAAAAAGTGTTCATATTTTGCCAATCACGTTCGATACATTTTAAAAGAAAATTAATTTTTTAGCGCTTCAAAAGTAGACTATATTTATAGCGATGCTATTATATCTGAATAAATTGAAAAAAAAAAAAAAAAAATACACATACACAGAAAAAAACCCCTCAGGATAAATAAAGTTTTTTATACTTACTTTAAGAACAAATCGTACTCAAAAATTGCAGTACGAATAACACTTAAACGTACTTTAAACAATCCTAAATTGGATTACTTTCGAAAATCGATTGAGCTTGAAATTGAAAAAATATATCGATACATATCGAAACGATATTTTTTACGAATATTGATATTTATTATTTAAAAAATATCGATATATCAAACGTATTTTGCTGAAAATATAACCAAATTAAAAAATTGAATATACATATATCGGGTGATATTTTAGCAATTATCTTTTTGGCAACACTGGTTTAAACGTTTCGTGTTTTGTTTCATTGTCAAACATCAAACATCAACGAACAACGCTTGCAAATTATTGAATTTTATTATCAAAATGCATCCTCTGTTAAGAAAGTTCATCCACTTTTTTATCGAAAAATTGTGTTCAGCGTCGAAGCTCATTTTTGGCTCAATGGGTGGGTACGTTAATAAGCAGAATTGTCGATTTTGGAGTGAAGATCAGCCAGAAGCATTGCAAGAGCTTCCAATGCATCCAGAAAAAGCCACAGTTTGGTGCGGTTTATGGGCTGGTGGCATCATTGGACCGTACTTCTTCAAAGATGATGCGAATCGTAACGTAACTGTGAATGGTGAGCGCTATCGTGAAATGATATCCAACTTTTTTTTGCCCTTATTGAGGGGCGAGTTTGGTGAACATTTTATTTCACGTTCGGGACCGGTCAATTGGCCGCCTAGATTGTGCGATTGAACGCCTTTTGACTATTTTCTGTGGGGTTATTTTAAAGCTCATGTCAATACACACACGTCCGCTTAATTGACGCATTGGAAGACAACATTGAAGCCGAAATGTTGGAAAGAGTATGCCAAAATTGAACTATGCGGATGGACCATTTGAGGCGAAGTCACGTTTAACATTTGCATGAAATAATCTGCAAACATTAAATTATATGGACCGTACTATCGATTCAAATAAAGATTTCATGCATTTTTCTGAATTTTATGTGTTTTGTTTTAACTTTCCTATAGCTCTTAAAATATCTCACATTATAAGCACATATATATGCATAAATCTTGTTATCCCAGCGGTAACTAGAATGAGTAAAGAGGCCTAATAGAAGGCCTTATTTAGCAGTTACAAGCAGTCAGAAGCCCTTCTCGCCGCATTCCATACTTATTTATTTTTTACACAGGTTGTCATTGGGCGCAAGGGTTCCACACTTCCTTTTTAAACAACTTGGATCCCTTCCCAAAGAAGGGAGTAAGGAAGGTCACTAAAAATAAAAAGTAAATAGAACTGAACACCTTCCTTTCTCCCTTCTCAAAGAAAGGAGTAGCGAATGTGTACTGAATATTTCTGAAGGTCTTTTAAAAAGAAGATTCTGCCTTCTAGAAGGCATACTTCTGAAGGCAGGATATTATGCGAAGCGAATCTTTTAGAAAGGAGTATAGAGGCCTTCAAAAAGGCCTGCCACTTGCGGTCCTTTCAATATTTACCGCTGGGATTATTCGAAATATATATAGGCACATATATTGTTCCAAGACCACATAAAATAAAACTTTTCAAGGTCATTTGAATTTACTGTTTTAATAAGACATTTGCAATGTGAAAACCCCGCTTTTTTCTTAATTCTTCTTCTTATAAATGCCAATCATTTTAGATCTTCATATAAGTTTAAAAAACAAATGATGCATGAAGTGTTGCCAATTTTTAAAAAAACATATAGTTGGAAAAACGGCTAAAATTTTGAGTTTTGAATGAAGACTGACTTTTAAAAATATCGAATTCAATAGTCATCATTTTCAATTCAATTCAATTTCAACTTTTTAAATATCGGAAAAATAATCGATTTTTTTAAAATATGTATCAATATTTTGATGTATCGATATTTTTTTATTACCCATTCCTAACTAGAACAACACCACTCATGTTGTTAAAAAACGAGTTGCTTGTTGTGTGTAGAAACAGCAGAACAAGACAAAAACACATTATTTTCCTGTTTAAAAAGTAAAATTGAGAACTCTCGCTTCTCATTTAGCTTATATTTTTTATCATTAATTTAGAAGAGCGACTACAAAAGCAATTGACTGCAATTTTAATAATCTAAAGATTAAGGGTTGTATAGAAAACGTATCTAAAGTAAAACATGTTGGTGGTTAACGAATAATTGAGGCTATCAGCGCAGAAGTGGTGTAATCCCAGACTACGTATTATGAGATAATGAGGAGTTAACACTACTCTTGCACTATAGTACTTGGTTGTAACGGCCCGTGCAAAAACTATGTTTCTAGCGTTTTGTTTTGGATACAAACAGTTGGCTTACTTGACTATTGCTCTGTAAAGAACAGTGCAAAGAACATATCTTACACCAGAATCGTAACCAAATTAAATTGTAGGTTACTACTTCTGCGCTGATAGCCTCAATTAATGTAATCTTTTTTTTAACCCTTGACAAAGCACCCTTCTAATTAAATAAGCAATGTTTTTTCTACACTTTTTCATTGCAAAAAGTAAATTATATACGTTTAATTTGTTAATCTTAAACATAAAATAAAATAATTCTTTGAAAAAATTAATATTATTATGGCAACAATACTAGAGAACTCTAATAAGAGCCACTGTATATTCTAATCTTTATATTTTTAACTATTGTTTGTTGTAGTTATAACTTATATTTTTTCCTTCAATAAACGGCAAAAGCAATCAGTTTTTTAAAGTTTTTTTCCTATAAATTTTACTACAAGTTCAATCACTTGTGTTATAAAAACTTAATATTAAAAGTGACGGCAAAAGTATTGTAATTTAAGAACTCAAATTTCGATTCTAATATACTTTGTTTTTCTCAACTAGTTTAAATTTCAAAGATAAGCGAAAAACACAACTACTAAGAAATTAGTATGAGTAAAGTGAACAAGGTAGCAGCGCATATCATAACAGCCTGACTCATAGCCAGCCGTCTTCGAACCAGAGCAAGCTCGATTTCGAAAAAAGCTCTAGGTGGACAAGCTTAATACCCCAAGGGTAATCATTTAGCACGTTGTGGAGTAGAGATCTCCTTTATATCTAGTAATTTTTAGACATCGAAAAAGCATTTGATAAGCTCGCTTATGACACGATTTGGAAGGCACTTCCCACCAAAAGTTATCTTTTACTTGTAGAGAACTTCATAAGAACAACCTTGGCAGCAGGAACAATGCTAATTCTGGGGACGGCAGGGATGCATGATATCACCTTTATTTTCTCGATGTAGTGGTTATGATTGTGAAACGACACTCCACAGAAATTCAATGTGGCCTATAAATAAGGCAAGGTTACTTTGACAACGCCATTGTCATTTGCCTCCTTGTATACACGTTCACCCATATGTCGCATAAATAAGGACTCTTAGAAGTAGCGACAGCGAATGCAGGGTGCGTGTAAATATCTACAAAACACAATCCTTTGAGATAAAGTGCTTAAAGATATAAGCAACTTATGCTACCGGCAGCATCATCAACAACAATGAATGATCTACTGCTACTAGCGGCAATCGTACCAATTGTGCACGAAGGTTGTTTGGCTTTCTGCGTCCTGTCTGAAAGGATTTCCCTTTTTTCCTTAGCTTTAAAGCGAAGTTAACTCTATTGTATGGATACGAGACATGGAATGCAGTTCAGCACGACATAAATGCACTTTTAAATTTTGCCTACAAATATCTAAGGAGGATTTTAAATTTTTTTTTTGGCCAAATGTGATTTTCAACTTCGACCTATGGACAACCACAAATTAAGTTCGTCTGCATATCGAAATAATTAAACGCAAGAGGAGTTGGCTCACACATACACACAATATAATAACCAGATGATCTAGAATAAGCAGCCATTGAGTGGAATCCCCACGGTGCCAGAAGAAGATCCGCTTACACAGTAGAAGTAGCAATGACTAGGTAGTCCTGGAAGGAAAAATAATTGTAAAAGCCCTGTGCTCCGATTTGAAACGAAGAAAAGAAATCTAAAAACTGAAATTGAAAAAAGTTTGTTTGTATTGAAAAAGATATTCTAATGGCCGTAATTTCTAAAAAAAGATATCTAGTTGTATATTGATATCTATGGATTTCATAATTTTAAAACGTATTTCTTACCTACGGGTAAAATTGTAATGTATTTTACATCATCGATTTTCGATAGTTTATTCGAATAGGCAAAATTTAAGTTGAAATAATCAAAAAAGTGTTACAGGATAGGTAAACAAAACTGTTAGGTACGAACACGACTAGGTATCTGTTTGTTGAAATTACGTGCGTTAGTAGTCGATATTTGATTTGAAGTATTATTTAATATCAAGTTATTGTGTTTGCTGGGAATATTTTTTTATTTATATATTAGCATATACCCGATACTTCGTTAGCGTCTCCCTTTTCTTCGTGGACATATTTGTATGCCAAAGTTTATTTATTTAGGCTTATACACTTTTAAATTCTAGCATTTAACTTGCTACTATAGTAGAACCAAAAGCTTAAGAAACATATCAAAGTTCCCGTATTTCCTTTTTTGGGTACTACATTTTTCCCCCATTAAAGTATCAAAAATTTCAGTATTGTAGTGGCAGCCCATAATTTAGGACGAATATGTCAATGAATAGAGGAAAATGTTTTGTAAAAAAATACCAAAAAAAGTACGATTTTCACCCCTTAAATTTTCGAATTTCGAAAAAGTACCAAATTTGTATACGTTTTTTTTTTTTTGATAAGTTTCGAATGTGGTATTAACTTTGTTTCTATGCTTATTGGTTCAAAAGATAGCTGGGCTGGCAAAAAAGTACTAAAATTCAGATTTTACACGTTTACTCCCTAATAGGGCCGAATTTCAAAAAAGTACCAGACACCTGTCCGCTTATTTTTCTAAAGAACAACAATAAGTATAACATTTATTTTGCATCTCTTTTAGTTTTGGCGATATAAGGTTACCGAATTTTCCTGTTTTTACATTTTTTAGACCGCTTACGCACATTTACTGCCAAAACTATGGATTCCCTAACCAAGTGGGGACTTGCTAATGACGCCAGCTGTCCATGCGGCCATCCTTTACAAACAGTCGACCACATAATTCGAAATTGCCCACTCCTGTCATCTCCAGGAAACACTGAAAAAATCAAGAACCTAACACCCGAAGTCATATCCTGGCTAAATTCTTTAAACTTGTAAAATAAATTTATTATCTATAAAAAAATAGAAACATATACATACTGATATTTTCTCTGTATTTTAAATCCATACGCTAAATAAATAAATAAATACATTGTGAATATACAAATTTAAAATTAATATTGTTGGTTTATGTTAACTTTTAAAACCTGAAAAACTATCCATTAGAAACAAAAATTTGGAAATTAAATTAAATTATAAAAAATTCGCTTCCATTCACTCATATTATCCGCATTCTGTTTGATCCGTAATAAACTTTTATAACATTTGGGTATAAAAGTTTATTTTCATAACAAAAATAGAGTGTTTTCAGTACATACGTTTATAGAAATAATTGAGTCATTTTCTGTGCGTGTATTCTCGATTATGGAGACTGATTATTCGACTTTTTTCAAAAGCCGGTTTTCGAATATTCCGAATAGCTACTATTTTAAAAAAACCGGTTTTCGGTTAAGCATTTTAAAATCAACTGGTTTTAATTCGAATACATAAAAATAAAAAAATAAAATTAGTTTTTGTAATAAAAAGTTAATTTGAATGAAAACACAACTATGTATTCCTAAAGGTAAGTGCCTCGGTAGGCTAGCTGGTAGCGAGCTAGTCTATCAGCGCCGAGGTTGAGGGTTCGATTCCCGCCAGAGACTCTGGTTTCTTTCCTGCAGAAAAGCATAGAGCTTCGCGGGATTAGCTTAGGAAATTAATAATTAATAAGGAACCAACAAAATACATAGATATGACTTGAGGTATTGAGACCCAATAAATATCTAACGATAAAATCCAAAAAAACGTGACCAGTAGTGCCATTCTGTAATTAATTTTAACAATAGTTGTCATTGTTAAAAAAATTAACAAGCAAATTAACAATTTTGCTATTCTGTAACATTTTAAACAGAACTTGTTATCGTTAAGTCAGCTGTTTGTGTTAAGTAAACGACAACGTTTTTAGTGTTGTTTATTTATTGTTAAATGTCGAAAAAATAAAAAATATTTAGTTAAAAGAAATAATATAACTTCCAAATGGCAATTAAATAATTTGCATTTAATTTAATAGTAAAATATTTGGCTTATCTTCTTGAAAAAACAAAAAAACTAAAAAAAAATTCTGTTTAGTTGTAATAATTTTATTTGTTTTTTTTATTCCTCTTTGTGTTTTTCGTTATTTTGCCATTTTTTTTACAGTGTTGCCACTTGACGTTAATTTTTAACTATGTTGTTAACAACAATTTACAGAATCACATAATCGTTAGTGCAAACAACAAAACAGGTTGACAATTATAACAACTGTTGTTATTGTTAAAAGTTACAGAATCCCACTACAGGAAATTGATTAAAATTAAGCTTTATTTTTTACAATTTCTATTTATTTACTAAGCTTTATTTCTAAGATGATAATTGTATAATATAATTTAGAAACTGTTAAATACATTTGCTGTAGTCAAACGTTTTGCAAAAGCAAACAATTTTAAAGAAAACTAGTGGTTACGTATAGGACATTAACAGGGGTGTGCTGGAAATCGCAAACGCAAAACGCAAAAATTTTAGAAGTCGTTTTTTAGTAAGATTTCTGTAATAAAAGAATTTTATGACAAATATTATACAAACATTTATCTATTAAACAGAATTTTATAACAAAAATTATAAAAATTTGATTAAAAGTGTATTATAAACAGCCTCCAAATTCTTGCGGTTTGCGTTTGCGATTTCCAGCACACCCCCCCAAATATTAAGTAGGTGTAAGCGTAGCATTAGAATTTTCAAAAAAAAAAAATTGGTTTTAAAAAATTATAGGAATTTAATAAATTTATTATTTGATATATTCTCCAAAATTTATTTTAAATCAGTTTTAATTTGTTGGTGGCTAATCATGTCTATATGAATCAGTAGACTTCAACCATATTTATGAAAAATTGCAAAAAAAAAACCCTCTTAGCAAGGATTATATATTTCAAATTATTTTGTTTCAGCATTAAAGAAACGAACAGTAATATGAATATGCTGTTGTATGAAATATCTGTCAGTTCGTCGGTCACAATTTAAATCCATCCAAGGCATTATTTGATTCCTTTAATTTTGTTTTAAGTTCTTGGTGTTTTAATAAATAAAACTGATGAATTTTCCCATTTCCTATTCGATTCCGCCGGTATGTGTAGTTTTAAGCATGAATATGTGCAAGAACTACTTAAAAGTTTTTAGGGCCTTTACGGACATTTCTTCCTCGGCAACAAGAAAGGCTAATATTTCACCAAATGTTTTATTTTTGGCAGCATATTTTTTGTAAAGTATTATTTGTAGACTCCTAAGAAGTACTTGTGGACTAATTAAGGTTGATTAGTAAGTCGTGACGTTGAATAATCTTTGCAACTTATCATTTTAGGGCCCTTTAAGCATTTTAGTCTTTAAAATCAGTTCAAAATATCACCAGAGATGACATCTCTATAAAAAATATATTATATTTAGAATACTGTTCAATTGCTAATTACTTTTTAAGCTGAACATTTTTTTGTAGTGTTTTGAATTGTTTTCGGTTTTTAATACAAGAGCGATTTTTATTCACATTGCTCATAATGTTTTTTGACTTTTGTGACATTCTTCATAAAAAGTTTAAGTTTTCCCAATATAAAAAAATACTTCAATTGCGGGTACATTTATAACTAAAGCTAGGAAAACGTATATAAATTACACATTAAAAAAATAACCGGTTTATTTTACCAAAATCACAGGTTTACTCGATATTCGAAAAATGGGCATTTTAAAATATTCGAATGCTAACCGTTCGATCTCCCTATTCTCGATACAAACAATAAGAGATAAAATAATAATTTCCTGTAATCCCAATTTAAGGTTTTTACATTTAAAATGAAGCTCAAAGTTACTGAACATAAAAATTTATTATATGTAAAGTCACACTTAGAAAGAAGTCCAAAATGTAATCTGCAATGTAACCGAACGAAGTTATGCATTCCTAAACGTAACCATTTAAACATTGACTATATCATACGTCCCGAAATGTATAATAACAATTATCGATGCGCCAACAAACTTTGCAATATTTTTGTTGATGCTACAAAACAGCAAGTTTCTTTGTATAGAAACATTATCAAAATCACATTACTTTAATGTGTTTTGAAAGTATGGAACTTATACTATGTTCACACTTGGGTTCTTAAACGCGTTTAAGCAGCTCGAACGTGATTAAGCTCTAATCACTTCAAAATCGAGATGATTACCCATACATTGCAGTGATTTGTTAATCACTTCAAATTGACATGATTACAACTAAATCACTTCATAAACCACATAGAATCCACTGAACATACCTCAAATGTAGAATCGCCAACAACCGTGTACAACCGGCCAAGATTTCTGCTTAATGTTTTTATTTTTTTTTTTTTCTTAAATAATTCATAAATTTTCACAATTACATCATTAAAATAATCTTCTGACAAATTTATAAAAGTGTTTTTATCCATTTTTAATACTTTAAAGAAATTTAAATTTGTTTGTTGTTTTTTGGTGTGTGTGTTTTTTCTTAATCATCTGTCATCTTAATCATCTCAAATGTAATGTGAACGGCTTTGATAAGCTAAATCAACATTTTGCTTAAACGCGTTTAAAAACCCAAATGTGAACATAGCATTATCCTTACTGTATCTCGTCGCACTAAGCTCTAAGTGAACACTGAGCGTCTTATATGACATGTTCTTACCCTTATCTCAGGAGATGTACTAGCCTTTTTTGCAAGCAGCTTCTGTTGAATAGTGTGAAGACCAAAATTGTAGGCAATTTTGTCACACGAGTAACGAATTACTGATATATATTTTACTGGGCAATGGATTTACATACATTCGCTGGGGGCGGATATACATCCGCCAACTTGGTTTATTTTTCGTTACAGATAATCCGGAGGTCGATGGGGTACAGGAGGTTGAACTAAGTCAGGGGTAGGTGGAGGGTCATACTGACTAGCAGGGTTAATCAAGTAGTCAACAGAGTGGCGTCAGCAGAGGAGAAGCGACAAAGAGGCGTAAGCAGAGAAGTGTCAACAGAGAGTTGTCAGCAGAGAAGAGAAGGTAAAGAGCGTGAGATAATGAAAGCCGAAACAAACAACAGATTCAATACAGCAGGCAGTGTGGTGAGAGTTTACCGCTAGCGGTTCAAACCGAAGTAGGAATGTAGCGGCTTCAAAGCAACATTTATGTGGTTCTTCATGGGTTTTTTGGACTGCAGAGTGAGGCGCTGTAACAGAGCCGGTAAGAATAAGGAAAAAAGGAACAAAGTGAGAACAATACACAGTGCTATTAATTAAGTAGGGGATTGGTAACACCAATTCCTTGATAGTAAAGAATAGGTACTGGTTTTATAACCAGTAAAGTGAGGAGGATTTACATCCGACTTATCTGGACTGAGATTTACATCCAGTCTGGAAGCAGGCTAGAGCACTTTGTAAGGGCTAAGCGGTAGGTATTTCTGAGGTTAGTCTTGGTTAGTCTTGGATTTACATCCAAGTTGAACGCAGGGTACGAGTTAGAGGGCAGGAGTGGTAGGGCACTGGCTCTGTTTACAACTAGAACTCCACGAGGCAGCAGGAGCTCCACGGGAACCTGGTGTAAATCAAAAGAAACAAACTGTAGAAAGTGTATTAAACAATAAACAAAATAAGAAAAGAAATAAAGCTGAAATAAAAATCTTCAAATTTAAACAAGCGTTATTTTAACCTTAACCAAATTTGTGTAACGGACCCTGGACGCGACTGAGTCGTACCCCAGCTTCAAACCCGGAGTAACCGGAGGTTCTTTACAATAGTAAGGTTTAAATTTTAGCCCTAGGTCACAGACAAAATAAGCGTCTAACCCGATTTTGACTGCACCTTTGTACCTCTGACATTGCATCGTTCGTTAAGAGTTATAAACTCCTTAAGACGCAAATCACAACCCAAGGGGTGATTAGATGGATTTATTAGAAACACTACATCAATTGGAATATGGGTACTAACATGATGATATTTTTACTCAGTATATGTGCTATGATGGCGTATGATTTATATATTTTTATTTTAATAAGTATACGAATATAAAATTCATATGGGTAATTCCATGTCAAAACGACCAAGAGTGGGACACGATCCCTTCCGATTTTAATAAAATTTGGTGATAAGGTTCCTTTTATCTTATTAGGAACATATATGAACAAAAAAAAAAATTTTAAAATTTGTTTTTCGAAAGTTATATCATATTCAAAATGTCATAATTTCGCAGAACTAGCCGAATGTGTTGAGCTTATTTCTTCAATATCTCGAAAACTACTTGTTATACGAAGATGATTTTGATGTCATTTTAAAGAGAATACTTGGGGCTGCAAACCATAAATGTTCTTTAAAAATCCTGAAACTTTGAAGGAGGTGTTTTTTTTTTCTTTTTTAAGATATGATTTTTTTTCTTTCGCAACCCTTAAAAAAATAATATTAAATTAGAATTTTAATATTGTAATTTTGAGCAATAAGTACACTGTGCTAGTTGGAAACAACAGACCAGCCGCGCACCTGGCATTTTACTTTAATTGGGGACGCTGAATCCAGTGGTGCTAACCGTTTTTTTAGGTTAGCTCTTGTTTTCAAGGTATATCGTTATTTCGAAAATGTAAGAGGTTGCACAGCATATATTCGCGTAACTCAAAAACGGTTTAGTTTATTGAAATAATTGAAAAAAAAACCGAAATTCGGCAATAAATAATAAAGTGGGGCTGGTCATACATTTGACCCATCTAGGAGCATCCTACGCGCTGTACCATACAAATATTGCGGCTTAATAAAATTCTTTAATTTGGCCCCTGCAGCGCGTAGGATGCTCCTTGACCCATCTATCAAATGTATTTTTTCAATTTATGGTTTGTAGCCCCAAGTATTCTCTTTAAAATTACATCAAAATCATCTTCGTATGTCAAGTAGTTTTCGAGATATTGAAGAAATAAGCTCAACACATTCGGCTAGTTCTGCGAAATTATGACATTTTGAATATGACATAACTTTCGAAAAACAAATTTTAAAATTTTTTTTTGTTCATATATGTTCCTAATAAGATAAAAGGAACCTTCTCACCAAATTTCATTCAAATCGGAAGGGGTCGTGTCCCAGTCTTGGTCGTTTTGACATGGAATTACCCATATATATTATTACGAAATTAGATTTATCTAATAACACTGTGCTCGAAATTGACACTTTTTTTTAGAAAAGCACATGGCGTTTAAGCATGATTCGGGTACGCTGAGTTCAATGGTGCCCAACGTTTTTTTTTTAGGTTAACTCTTGCTTTCGAGATATACCGTTACTTCGAAAATGCAGGAGGTTGCACAATATATATTCGCGTAACTCAAAAACGGTTTAGTTTATTGAAATTACTAAAAAACCCAAACTCCGCAATAAAATTTCCTTTAGAAAAGTAAAAACTTTTTTTAATATGAGCAGTCTTTTTAGAAACATTTTTTTTTTTTTAATTTTATAAAACCTTCATATGTGTATGGTTGAAATTCTTAAATTTCGCCCCTGCAGCGCCTAGGATGCTCCTAGATGGTTCAAATGTATGACCAACACCACTTTTGTTTCATCTCAATCACTTATTTCTAACATACCTACGCGCTATCTCCATTCCTTAAGGGGGCTCTCATACAAAATGTTCAATACAGACTAGAGATATATTGAAGAAAAGGTCCTATAAATGCCCAGGAGTTGCCTCTAGTGGTATAAAATATATGACCAACCTCATTTAATTTTTTGTCTTTAACATTTTCTCGAGACATACTTTCCCCTTATCACCACTTCTTACGGGGCTCCTACACAAATATTGAGTTTTATGAAATTCTTAAATTAATTAAACAAATTCTAAACAAATTTTAATCATTTATGGCTTGCTTTGCTTGCAGCTTTGTTTTTTGTATGTATGCAAAAAATTAGAACTCTAGCTGCATTTTCCAATTTTTTATTATTTTTAAAAAACAAAAATTTCGAAATTTTGATAAAAATATTATTTTTTTCCAAAAACAATTATGTTTATAAAACGACAGCGTATCGAGCCCTAATAGCAAAAATGATGTAACCGACATCATTTTCAATTTTAGTTTTTTTTTTAATAAATGACTTTATTGGCGTCATCTCCTAAAATGTCGTGGTCACATAAGGCACCGTTACGATTTTATAGCAATAACAATTTTGAGGTAACCGACAAATTTATATGAAATAAAATAAAAAAAACACTCTGCTGTAAAATTTTATTTTTGTTGGTTAGATTATTTTTGCTATTAGGGCTCGGTATATTAGAAATAAAATTTACTGCGGAGTTTCGGTTTTTTAGTAATATCAATAAACTTAACCGTTATTGACTTACGCAAATATATGTTGTGCAACCTCCTTCATTTTCGAAATAACGGTATATCTCGAAAACAAGAGCTAACCTAAAAAAAAACGGTGGGCACCATCAGCGTACCTGAATTATGCTGAAACCTCATGTGCCCGGCTTGTCTAATTTTGCAACAAGCACAGTGTAGTTATTTACCGTTTTATTTAGTTATCCTGTAAATTATACTTTTATGTCGTATAAGTTAAAAATTGTTGTAAACTCTACTTTACGGTATTTTATAGAAATGGAACGCCTCAGGAAGCGATTCAGTTAGTAACTAACAACACTGGATAAATTTTTTGAACATTATAAATTCAATAAGGTTGTTTCGCTTAAAAAGCATGCTTATTTATTTTGGTTTGCACTTTAAAGATCTCAAAGGTTTATTATAAAAAGAATAAACCGAAATGCATTTTATAAAGTAAAGACCTAACAATATTTCTTAAAGCATAGAGGCATGCTCTGAAATCAGGGTGATTTCAAATAACTAACGATTTGGAAATATCGAATAAAAACAAAGAAAAATACTGTTTCTAAATATTAAGTATTGGAAGAGATAATTTGGAAGAGATAATTTGTCTTTAGCTCTTTTTCTACAAAACCAATGTATTACAATACTTCACTGCTCAGGAGAACCAGCAAAAACTATGTCACAAAAATCACTGTTTTCTTTTGAGTTGTCCGAAAATCAGTGGTTTCAGTGAACATCCAGACGGACATGGCTTAATGGACTAAAGGAGTAAGAATATATAATTTTTGAAGTCTCAGAAGAATATTTGATAGTATTTGTGTGTTAAAAATGTATGGCCCAAAAAACTTTGACTTATTTATTTATTAGTTTATTCAAGGAAATTTATAAATTTCAATAATATTTCTAATTTTTTTTATTAATGTACAAATTTTTGTTTTGCTCGTGACTGTGAAAAGCAATTATAATTTTATGTAATATTTTCGGTTAAATTAAAAAGCAGCCGCATAAATTTAAATAAAAACGTATAAAAACCAATAAAAAGCTACAAAAAATACAACAATAAAAACACAAAAATAATAAACAAAAATAAATAAAGAATAATAATAATGAAAAGTAATTTGATTTGTTATTGTGGTTGGCTTTTATACGCAAAACTACGCATATTTGTATGTGTGTAAATATTACATAAATGCGTGTATGAGTTTTTGTTTGTAATAGTTAGTGGTTATATAATCCTAGTTGGCCACGTCTTTAAGACATCCTCGAAAACGGATGCGCGACAATGTTAATTGCTGCCCGACATGTGAAGGACAGCGGGAACAAATCGTCAGCGACATTTTCGATAGAAAGACAATGTCGTATTTCGACGTCCACGACAAAATGGTTCTCTATTTCAGACAGTTTTTTTTAAAATTATTTTTTTTTAAATTTTAATTTCTGTTATATGTTTTATATTTGACTCTTTTAAGCTAAAGTTGATAGTGAAGTATTATCTGCTTGTAAATCCATTTTCCAACCCGCGAATAATTTCATCAGCATTTTTCGGTTTTACTGGTTAGTGCTAATTTGTAAATTTTCTGTAGCTATTTAAATCAACAGTTAAAAAAAAGAAGCAAAGAAAACCAAGCTAGTGATTGAATAGCATTCAAGAAAACTTTGTCTTTAATAGCTTTTATACAAGAAAACTTATGACAGTGTCTCTCATACTGTCCAACATAGAGTTTAATAGAGGACAACTTACAAGACAATGTCGCTCATACTGTCCCACATAGAGCTAAATAGAAGACAACGTCATGCACGACGAGTTCCAGTAAAATGTCGTCTAGAAAACCTAAACGACAGGGCAAAATCGTGCATACATCATTGACGACGATATCGGCAACGGCAATCTGGCCAACTGGGATAATGTATGGGTATTATATCTGCTTGTGTGGGTGTTTAATTTAACCTACAATTATAAAAATTTAATATCGACATAAATAATTTGTTTTTTTTAAGGTTTCCACAATTTAAATGGAAATATAAAAACCACACTAATAATAAACCTCGATATCCTTTAATTATATTTATTTGTTTAGATTGTATTTATTTATAATTATAAAAACTAATAAAAAAGATTTTGCAAGCAAAACTGTTTTTATGCAAAATCATTTTGCTTCGATAAAAACCAACTGTGAACAGTTGGAAAAACAAATAAAATCATATAAATAATTAATAAAATCTATTATGTAATTTTTTTGTGTCTTATTTCATGAAAAAAATGTAGTATAAACACAATATGTCGGATGCATTCTTTTGGACTGTTTTTTGATTAGCTACTGACAGATTTTAGGAAATTCAAGATTTTCAAGAAGCTTTCTAGCTTAAAAATTTAGGACTTGATTATTTTACTCCTTCTAATAATTATCGTAAACTAATTATATGAACATCAGGGTTTGAAAAACTGCAGTCGACCACAAAAACTGTCAAACTAAAAACTCTTTTTGAGTTGGTTTGACAACGACTGTTTACATTTAATGAATCAGAAGTTAAAGCAAGGGGTTTTTTTTTAGCCAGTGTGAAATTAAAAAAAGAAGAAATGGCAGTTTTTCAAATTTTACTGCAGTTTTTAAATGCTGCTGAACATGTTACAATATTTCATTGACATTGCGAAATTCACATTGTAACTCCTTGTCGAGTCGAGGGCCATAACGAAAGATCGGTAGTCATTTATATTTTTGGACAGTGGTTTTTTCTCGTTCCACCGATCTATTCTTCTGGTTTATTTTTAAATTTGTGTTGCGCTGCGATATTGATTTTGGTCTTCCCTGGATACTGGGCCGTTGGTTGTTCCACCATTAAGTGCGGCACATTGTTAAGAAATCCTCTAAAAATTTATGGTAAATACGGTTTTTATGTAATTTTTTGCACAGTTTGGTTTATATGAATATTTTGATGCTAAAAATAGAGTTTTAGAAACATTCTTGATGAAGACCGAACGAACTTGCAAAAAAAGGCAGTCTACCGATGTTTTTTTTTAAATCATTTAAATTTATTTAAGAGCAAAACTTTGGTGTTCCATGAACAGAAAACAGTGCACATCGAATATTCTTTTGAAATGGGAATATTTGTTATGGTGCCGTGCAATAAAGCCATTGGAAATAAAGCCATATGGCCCCGTCACAACATGTTTACAAACTCCAAAGCATAGCCGGCTTTCGGTAATGCGCAAGGATTTTCTTCTATATGGTATAACAAAGACCGGCTTCGCTAACTAAAGCTTCTTTGTAAAGCCGGCCTTGGTCCGGGCGCAAGAATTTTCTCCTTTATGGTATAACAAGTACCGGTTTCGCTAAGTAAAGGTTCTAAAATCTGCCTTGCTTCCGAACGAAGGCCGAATACGCAGCGAAGCTTTAGTTAGCGAAGCCGGTGTTTGTTATACCATAGAGGAGAAAATCCTTGCGCCCGGCTAAAGGCCGGCTATACAGAAAAGCTTTAGTAAGCGAAGCCGGTGTTTGTTATACCATGGAGGAGAAAATCCTTGCGCCCGCCCGAAGGCCTGCTATACATAAAAGCTTTCGTTAGCGAAGCCGGTCTTTGTTATTCCATAGAGGAGAAAATCCTTGCGCCCGGCCCAAGGCCAGCTATACAAAGAAGCTTTAGTTAGCGAAGCCGGTCTTTGTTATACCATATAGGAGGAAATCCTTGCGCCCTGCCGAAGGCCGGCTATGCTTTGGAGTTTGTAAACATGTTGCCGGCTATGCAGAGAAGCTTTAGTTAGCGAAGCCGGTGTTTATTATACCATAGAGGAGAAAATCCTTGCGCCCGGCCGAACTTTATACAATTAAGTTAAAAAATGTATAACGGTAATCTAAAATGCCTTTAAATAGGAAACATTCGCTTTACAATTTTTATGGACATTATGTCGCACCAAAAAAGGACATAATGTCCATGGACATTATTACACTATATTAATGGACATTTTGTCGCATCGCTGAGCGACATAGCGTCCATGAACTAAATGTCGTTCTTTGGTGCGACATAATGTTCATGGACATTACGTCCGTGGATACTACGACATGCCACCATTTGTCATAAAATTCTTTTATGAGAGAAATCTTACTAAAAAACGACCTTTAAAATTCTTGCGTTTTGCGTTTGCGATTTCCAGCACACCCCTGATTAAAAGAAAAAAAAAAATAAATGGGAAAAAGGCCATGTTTGGCTTAATTTCACTCCTTACATGGAAATAAAGCCATATGACCTTATTTCTCACTCTATTTCTCACGCTATGGCTTTACATTAAGCAAGATTGTTTGCAATTTTTACGCACAGGTAGCAACGAGTACTGAAAGAATAGTGCAATTTTTTTCTTGTATTTTTATCACGCAAGGAAAAAAACATAAACATATTCTTAGATCAACATATTATGATAAGATTCAGAATTGAAGTCAACATATTACGGTTATTATTAAATCATATTATGACCAAATATATTCGTAATATTAAATGATAATTTTTTTTCCCCTTTACAGTACGTTATCCAAAAAGTGAAAAAATAAAAATTTTGACTTAATACCCTTTTGCGGATCAAGTATGATAAGTATTTAAATTTTTTAACGACTTAATTTTTTCTATTTTCTTTTTAAAATATTTGTCTGCACATACAAACATCTCAATAAACATATTCCCAGCTAGCGTTTTCAATCGTCTAGGTGTCTACCGCGAATCTCGAAAAGAATATTTTTGATCGTCGACTTGCTCTTTTTTAATTGTAGACGATTCCTCGCGTGTAAAAAACTGTATGCCAAGAGTCGTATGAGCCTCATGTAGGGACTATTTTACATTTCGTGAAATGCTCAGGCGTACAACTGAGCCACCTTAATAAGGGCATCAAGCGTCTTTTTCATGTCAAAACTTCGAATTTGTATACAACTTATATGAAACAAACCTTAAGGTCGCGAAATCTGCACCATCCTGTCGGAAAATCCTTTTTTACAAATCCTTAGATCGGTTTGTTTTATTGAAATTGTGTTGGCAATAGAATTTTCATATTTCAAAAACACTCTTATTAAGGTAGCTCAGTAATTGTCATATGACTCTTTCAGAGAGTCGCAAAAGGTGTTTTTGTGTTTGTTACTCGTCAGATAATCATCAGAAGATTCTGTTAGGAGTTGTATATTAAACATAATCGTCTAACAAGCAGCCTATGCTAGCTGGGTTGCTGTCTTAACAAAAATAAATACAAGTTGTCAATTTGTTTATACCGCACACAACGGGAAATGTTGTCACTTCCGCTGTGACAAATATAAGGAAATTAACAAAAAGTCCTTAGTGCCAAAGTAAAAAGAAAACACAAAACTCTACCAACAGCCAGCCACAAAAGCGTTTGTAGTAATAATGGAAAATAATACAACAACAAAACAAGCAATATATTTTGCAACAACAACTATAACGAAACAAATTTTGTCTCTGGTTTCTTCATTTTATGTGCCACATGTAGCCAAAATAACCATCAACATTGCATTAGCAACTCTAGGAAAATATTCATTTTTGCTGTTGTTTCACTATAATATTATGACCAACAATTTTGAAAATTATAAAATATAGCAAACAATATTAAAACCATGTCCAAATTGCTTTTGTGGTGATAATAAAGACAACAAATGCAACTTATTCAACTACCAATTGCTTAAGCAGCGGGGATACTTAAAGGAAAGTTTTTGAAAATAAAATGATAAATATAGATAAGATGGAAGTGTCTTTTTTTTTGGTATCACAGTTTGTTATTATAATTTAAGTTAATTGTAGAGAGAAATGACAAAATTTAAAGACAAATAAAATGAGATAACACTGTTGTCGTTTTTATTAATGATACTGAAATACTTCAAAAACAGATATCATTTAGTAAATTAAAATAAACGGAAAATGAAAAGATTCAGGAAGCGACAAGTTATATTTGACACTCTCCGCAAGAAATCAATAACATTTGTAATGCTCTCGGGTGTTCTTATATATTCTTAGAAAGCTTATTTTTAGCACAACACTGTGATAAAAAAGAACAGGAACAAAATCTTCAAGGGTTCTCATACAACGTTTCAACATTCATTTACCATCCATTTATTACTAAGCTTCTAGCATTTTCTCGATCACTTCGGTTTTATGAAAATAAAATCCTGAAAAAGTCATTTGTTTGTTAACTGAATGTAATGAGTTTTTTAAAGCCATAAATATGTATATGGTTTTCTTTAACTCCCACTGGAGCATAAGGCGCTATTAGCATTTCGTTAGCAGTTTGAGTTTCAGGTGATGTAAGTTGCTAACCCTCGTTCCCTAGATTGGTACTAGGCTTGCTATCAGCGCGTCCAACACCGCGGTACAGCCATGATTCAGCGGTAGTAGCCTATTTTTCTGAGCCGTCCAAAGGCCATCCAGGATACATGACTGAGGCGTCTTCTAGATCTAGTTAGCTTGAAAGAGATGCAACAAAACCATTGCCTGGGGAATACTCGGTTACAGACTGGAAGTATTTAGCTGCTTATCACAAAGGAATCATCCTGGTCACTCACAAGTGAGTGGCAATCAGAAACTTTCGACCTCTGAAAAAAGTCCCATAGCCAAGAAAATGAAATTGTAAAAGATAAGACAAAAAATTATATTAAAAAAAATTATTCGAAAGAGCAATACACGGCATAAACATAAAATATTGATTTTAGGCATACTAGCACTGCACCTGTTTTTGTCAAAGCGCAGAACAGACGTCCAATTTTTCTAACATTGCTGGTCGTAGGGCAAGATTAACACAAACAATGTTGGCCTCTAAGACGTACATTTTTACTGGCTTATCAGCATAAACTAGTGACTTCACGTAGCCCCAAAAATTACATGCCCATTTCTCCAAATCAACTTATCACCAAATTTTGACTACAACAAGTGAAAAGCAGCGGTCTCCTTATGGCACGAAGTGTAGTCTTTGAAACAAAATATATTGCATGTGGTGCGGAAATGATCTCCGTTGATCATAACGCGGGCTCTGTTTGGATTTTTGAAGAAATAAGGTCCGGTGCTTCCACCAACGTGTAAACCGCAGCAAACGGTGCACTTTGTGTGTCTCTTATGGATTCCACTATCTGTTGTGAATTGATCTCACTCCATATGTGGCAACATTGTTTATTAACAAGCCCGTTGAGCCACAAACGAATCTTCGCGCTGAACAAAATTTTGCAGGTTTTTATTGAAAATTGTATTACTTTGCCAGCATTGTTCGAAGCGATTTCATTCATTATGATTTGCCAGAGTTAACTAATTATCAGTCAAAAAAGGGAGTGCAGTATTACAGTTCGCTTGACAGGTAACCCTTTCGTAAGTTCTTTCGAGTTAAAAAACGACCCTCAACAAATTTCTTTTTTTTTAATTTAAGACATGTAAAATTCGGCTCTCTTAGTGCCTATTTCACCAATTCGTCGGTTGATTATTTAATTGTCGTATGTCGTATGTAATTTGTATCCACATACGACAATTAAATAATCAACCGACGAATTGTATTTATTTAAATATCAATTTTGGTTTTTCATGTCAAAACAAAAACAAAAATATATGAAAATCTATTTTGAAATATGAATTGATATTTAAATACAGTTGGTGAAACTGGCCCTTAATTAAAATAAATTATAAAAATTTCAATAATTTGTCAGTAATTTCAGTAATTTGCTCTGTACAAAGAAATAAAACTTGTTATAATTAACTCATTCTTATACGAGTTCAACGTAGTATAAGGCGTTAAATCGCACGATCTAGGCGGCCAATAGACCGGTCCCGAACGTGAGATAAAATGTTCACCAAACTCGCCTCTCAATAAGTCCATTGTTAAGCGTGCTGTGTGGCATGTGGCACCGTCTTGTTGAAACCACATGTCATGCAAGTTAAGCTCTTGCATTTTGGGCAAAAAAAAGTTGGATATCATCTCACGTTGTTGAGTAACAGAGGCCCAATTGCGATCGGCGACGAATCGATAATTGATGGTCATCATTAACTCTGGCCGATACATCTGCGATATTTTCTTCACTTCGCACTCTACGTAAGCGTGTTGGTGGTTTAATGTCCAACAATGTAAATTTGGTGCGAAACTTAGTCACAATAGCCCGAGTAGCCGCTTCAGTGGGTCGATTCAACTGACCATAAAATGGAAGAAGCGCGCGATGAACTTTCTTAACAGAGGATGCATTTTGATAATAAAATTCAAAAATTTGCAAGCGTTGTTCGTTTGTAAGACGATTCATGGTTAAATTATAAACCAAACTGAAGATGTTTGACAGTGAAACAAAACGCGAGACGTACGTCAGCTGTTTAAAGCAGTGTTGCCAAAAAGATAGTAGCTAAAAAATCACCCGATATATAATAAAAAAAAAAAATAAAAAATTGAAAAAAAAGATTAAGAAATATGCAATTAGAAAACCAAAGTTGAACAAAATCTTAAATTCATAAAAACTTCGAATTTTTCTTTAGTTTTTTGAAAATGCGAAGCTATTTTCAATTTATTAAAAAAAAAAAAAATTAAATCATTAAAATTTTAAAAGATTGCTCCAATAAAAACGTGTTTTACATATTACAACTTATACGTATGATTACTTTTAATTATTGTTAAACAATAATCATACTCCTACTAACCCAGTAAAAACTTCGCCTACAAAATATTGTGTTAAGTAATCAGAAAAACTTAAAAGCACTACTTACAATTCTACTGAAAGAACTAGTGAATTTTACAAGGGATGTCCCAAAGTAAACGCAATCAAAAATAAATAATTATTTTTAACCTACATACATTCAGAAATAAGTAGTTATAAAACAAAAAACTGCTAAATAATCATTAAGAGATGCTATTCATGTTTAAAAAGTAATCGAAGTTTTTACTGGGAAATTATTAGCGAATTGTAAAATGCAGGGTTGAAAAAACTGCAGTCGAAACCAAAAACTGTCGAACAAAAAACGAACATTTGTGTACAACTTTTCGCTTTTTGAGTTGGTTTGACAGCGACTGTTTACATTTAATGAACCAAAAGAACAGTTTTTTTTGTCCAATGACATATGAAGAAGTGGAAGAAATTTCAGTTTTTCCAGTTTGACTGCAGCTTTTTAAACGCTGGTAAAATGCGGAATGTTTTATAAGTTTTGAATGTGAATTGTACAATGTAAATTTAATTAGACCCTAATTATATAAACAAAGTCAAATTCGTTATCTTTAAAGCAAAAATAAAACTTGTTTTGGAATGACTAAGTGAGACTAAATGACAGATGTTTACCCTTTAATACAAGTCATTCATAACACCAGCCTTGTAGAGAAGATACGCCATTTTTAAGTCCTGAATTTTTAAGTTATAAACCCAATAATATAAAGCTAAAGCTCAACCAAAACGAAATTCTTAAAAAGAAATAACTGAAAAAAACTCTCCCTAAGATTTAAAAAAATATATAATTTTATGCAAATATTTAAAAGTAAAATAAACAAATAAAATACGTACTCAGTAATTTTTGTATTGTATTGCAGCAATAAAAGTGGTCCTGTCAAATGTATGAAACAGTTTTGCTTATTTTTTTTTAAGATACAAATATGAAAGAGTAAATCACTATTAAAACATCACTCATAAATCCTAAAAATAGCCTTGAGCTATATAAAAAAAAAAAAAAAAAATAAACAAGCAGCAAATAGTATTCATTCATGCAGAGCTTACTCAAGTATCCTTAATCTCTATATTATTTCAAATGGAAATCATTCTGATTTAAAACATACAATTTACATACACATTGACTCTTAATGGTACAAAGAAAACAAAGAAAGGACCAATAAAACCGTTATTGAATGCAACATAAAAATCCCTCATTTCATTCATCGTTTCATATGAAAGCATTTAGTTGAATGAATGAACGTTTTTTGGTTTTCTTTTTCCACTTTCTTGATTCTTTGAATTGAATGAATCATCCTCATAATAGTCCACAGTAAGAAGTCATTAAATCCGAATGTAACAGTGTTTTTATTTTTGTTTTCCTTTTTCTGTAAATTCATTTCCAATTTAAATACCAAAACATTCACAAAAACCGCAATGAAACATTATAATAAATAAGTGTAAGTAGAAGAACAATCATGTACGTGCTGATAGTTTATAAGTAAAAGGATATTTCGATAATAAGAAATCTTAATCGTTATATGGAAATCACTTTTGAGTATTAGTTTTTTATTAATTACAAGATAATTAAATCCTGTTTTTAAGAATATTTTTTTAGATGATAAAAATACTTGGAAAAGCCACCAAATATTTAAACTTTTCCATAAGATACTTACTGACACTGTGAAACACCGAAACACGTACAAATTTTTTTTTGGCAGACATGTTTTTTCCTGGTAACCAGATAAGGGCTGTCGTACAGTGTTTTATTGTTTATTACAAGCAATTTAAAATCCTGGGGCCTGATTCTAGCAGTCGTGATCGAGTACTTTCTCGATTCGAAAGCAATTTAATATCCAATTATTTCAGTCAATACTGAACGAATCGGAATTATTTTTTCAGTTATCTATTTGAGTTGCACAATACTGAAAAAATAATTTCAATTCGTTCAGTATCGACTGAAAGAATGAGCAATTAAATTGCTTTCGAATCGAGAAAGTACTCGATCACGACTGCCAGAATTAGGCGCCTGATTTTTGGAATATTTTTCCTAATTTTTTTCTGAAATTTAAGAGTTTAAATTTTCAATTTTGGAAAATTTTGGTCGCCTTCAACGAACGATATATTTTATTGGCGTTCTCAACGTCTGCAATGTCACATCGGCCTCGAGTTTTATGTCATGACATTTATAACGTAGCGTCGTAATCTCTTTTGATATTTTCGGCATGAGTTACAGACATACTTTTTTCTCAATTTTCGAGAAACGATTGAATATTTTGTTTCACATTTTGTCGATGCGAGAAGTTCTCACTAACGTTACAGAGGATGGGTACATGTCTGTATTTGTTGCTCATTAAGTTATAATGATTTCTATGATGTGATTATAATAAAATTTACTAAAAAAAATAATAAAAACAAAAGATGCCTTAACCCTTTCTTTTACTCATGAGTTAGACCTTTAACAATTTGAAATGTTATTTTAATATAAACATGTGTAGGACAGAGGGTTAAGGCATCTTTTGTATCAATTTAGTTAGCAACAAAATATTTTTTAACAAAAATTTTATTCAATATAACAAACTCATTGTTAAAAATATTTATTGAGTTTAAATAACTTTTTATGTTTACAAATTCAGTTTTTGGTGCCCTTTCAATTAAAATATTAACTGTACTGACAAATATGATTACCAATACGAAAAATTATTTGTCGTAATATTTTTTTGTGTAACTTTGAAAGACGATTTTACGTGTCCTGTTTAACCGACATAAAAACAAGCAGTTTTTGCATTGAATTTTAACTAAAATCTCTTAGGGTCTTGATGGGCTCTGAATTCCAAACTAATGAAATGGCCGATGAGTTTGAGAGACTGGGCTCGAAAATAGTGGATAGGCATGGGTTCTGAACTAAACATATCGTCGACATAATATGCAAAACTGTTAACTTCCAATAACTTTTAATGGAAACAACAAACTTTTCATATTTCATATGCGCAGCTTGAGAGAAAACCTAAAAATAAAGTTGGTTTAACACACTTTAAGACTCAATTTGAAGAAAAACCAGCATGTAGTCGACGAGGTGTATCTTTCTCTTCCACACGGCATTTAAATCTGAATTTACTTCAAAAGTGGATTAAGCAGGTTTGCATATTGAGCCTACGATATGGCAATGTTGTCAGCAGGAACATTTATTTTTTGTGTGTCTTGTCCTATCAATTCACGTATTCCAATTGCACAATTGAAACACAGCCACGAGTAACGTTATAAGTTACAAAATAATTATATTTAACAGGCAGGATTATTTATTTTTTATTTTTTTTTATTATCAAAAATATTGATAATAAAAGCAAAACATCAAGATATATTAATTTCAAATTACATACAAATTTAAAGTTTTGAATTTTTTTTAGTAGAGGACATCGTTAGCGACCATTGCATGCATTTTGTCGTCAAAGTGGTTCGAAACACGACAAAATGCATGCAATGGTCGCCCAAGTTGTCCTCAATAAAGTCTAATAAAAGACAAGATGAGCGACAATTGCATGCATTTTGTCGTCAGTGTGGTTTGAAACACGACAAAATGCATGTAATGGTTACTTACGTTGTCCTCAATAAATTATTATTCAAGACAAATTTAAAAAAAATGTCTCCAAAAAGTCGTAAATACGATTTTTAACACGACAGTATACACGTTTTCTTACTTAAGTTGTCGCCATCAATGTTATATAGGCGACAAATTCAAAAATGTTCGGAAGACATCGTTGACGTCATTTGCGTCTATGACCATTTGGCCAACTGGGACCCTCTCCACTATTGTGGTGTGGGTATACAAATCAGTTCAGTTCTTTAACGTACATACATACAAACTATATAATTAACATTACATAACGTAAACAAAACGTTTTAAAAATTAATAAAAAACGTTAAAAAGTAAACGAAATATAATAATTCAGTTCAGTCCTTTTTCATATGAATAACATTAATAAATATATAAAGATTAAAATATATATGTAGGTATTGAAAGAAGCAATTAATCTTTATTTTTAAAATGCTTGTTTAAAACAGAAATAGCATTTATAGATTCATCTGAAAGTCTATTTACCAGATCTTTAAAACAATTTCAAATAATTTTTTATGGAACATTTCAATGGCTTTGAATTTTCTCTAGTTTTTTCTTTAACGTTACATATTGCAACATTTAATTTTTCCGCAAATGTATTTTCTTCTACAATATCACTATCATCGCTGCTTTCAATTTCTTCAAACTCGATTTCTCCACCAAAAAGACGACCGTAAAGATGTTCTGCATATATAAAGACAGAGTTTTTCGAAACATTTGGGAACAAGTTGTCATTATTTTCATGATTAAAGATATCGGGATTTTTCAAAAACTTAGTTAGGGTACACAGCTTAGAATGTCTTATTTCTTCTATTCTTTTTTTGAGGGATTCCAAAATTGATTGTCCAACAGTAGTACGAAGTGATGCAACTTCCTACATAATGTATTTCCTATAACATCATCTATTAGTAAATTAATATTACGACGACAAAGTGCCTCTACAGCTAATTTTATTGGGTTGATAATGTTTGACAAGTTCCTTAATACAATGATGTTATCGTCAACCCATAGCTCACCTATATCTATATCAATTAGGCTTTTCCTAATTGAGTTCTTCAACAACAAAAATTTTTCTATCATCGGAACGCAACATCCAATTCAAGACAAATTTCTCTTGAATGTTCAAAACTCATCTATATATATAAAAAGAAGTGTACATTTTGATTGTCACTCCATAACTCGAGAACGGCTCGACCGATTGCCATAAAATTTTTAGGGAAGGTACAGGGAGGAGTGATGATGGTTAGTTGATTTTGAAATCCAAAATCGGGGCAGGGGAATTGGTACCCCCCATAGGATGCCAATATTTAATATCGCATATCTTAAGACCCGCTGCACGCATTTTGTTGAACTTTTGGTAGTAGGATCTTCTAAGCCCCAAAATTTAAATAAAACAGTAGCGGGGGAAGTGGTTCCCCCCATAGGACGCCAATGTTTAATATAGCATATCTTAAGAACTGTTACAGTGAGAATGTTCAAACTTTGTAGAAGTCACTCTTATGGTATACTACTCTATTGAGAATAAAAATAAAGCGGTAGGCGCAGGGGGGAAATACCTCCCATAGGATGCATATATTAAATATATGTAGCTCAACTGAAGAACTATTTAAGGGACAGCCTTCAAACGTGGTTAAAGCTACTATTATGGTAAAATGAAAATTTCAATATAAAAATGGGCGGGGTTGACAGGGGAGGAGCAGTACCCCTCATAGATAGAAATATAATTAAGAGCCGCTGCATGCATTTTGTTGAACTTTTGATAGTAGGATCTTCAGAGCCCCAAAACTGAAATAAAATAGTAGCGGGGGAAGTGTTACCCCCAAAAGGACACCAATGTTTAATATCGCATATCTTAAGAACTGTTATAGTGAGAATGTTCAAACTTTGTAGAAGTCACTCTTATGGTATACTACACTATTGAAAATAAAAATAAAGCGGGTAGGCGCAGGGGGGGAAATACCTCCCATAGGATGCATATATTAAATATCACTCAACTGAAGAACTATTAAAGGGAGAGTCTTCAAACGTGGTTAAAGCTACTATTATGGTTAACTTTAAATTTCAATATAAAAATGGGCGGGGTTGACAGAGAAGGAGCAGTACCCCTCATAGATAGAAATATAATTAAGAGCCACTGCACGGATTTTGTTGAACTTTTGATAGTAGGATCTTCAGAGCCACAAAACTGAAATAAAATAGCAGCGGGGGAAGTGTTACCCCCCATGGGACACCAATGTTTAATATCGCATATCTTAAGAACTGTTAAGTGAGAATGTTCAAACTTTGTAAAAGTCACTCTTATGGTATGCTACACTTTTGAAAATAAAAATAAAGCCGGTAGGCACAGGGGGAAATACCTCCCATAGGATGCATATATTAAGTATCTCTCAACTGAAGAAGTGGTTAAAGCAGTGTAGCGAAGCGCACGGGTTAAGCTAGTAGTTTTATAAGACACAGTTTTTTGTAGGAGTTTTTTTTAAATAATTTTATTATAACAAATAGAAACTGGGAATTATATCCTTCCGAAGGTTACTTTATATTATATTCAACATTTTTCATTTTTTGAAGCTTTATAAAATACATAACTGAAATTAAGCTCATAGAATAAATTCGAAAAATTAAAAATGTTGAATATAATTTTATTATTTGACGTGTTTGCTGTAATACTTGTTTAATGTTGGTGGTGATTTCAAAAATTTCGTTAGTATTGAAAACATCTTCAAAATCATCGTTAAAATTATCCTCAACCGCTCAACTCCGAATCAACAATTGATATTTCTATTGTTTTTTTATAAAACAAATAAACAACCGCTAAGTGCAAAGCATGGTTGAGACAAAATATGCCTTCGACAGGGCTTTCTTTTACAAATTTGTTCATGACATTTGGAACATCAGTTATTGTAGCTACTATATCTTTTTTGAAATTGATGTTATATTCCGATAATCTCGTTTCCATTAGGCTATTAATTTAAAAAGCTCCGCACTTTCCGGGTATATAAACCATCCCTAAGTTGTGAAAAGTATTTTCACTTTCATAAAAACATATATTTAAGTATATTCGGTTTTTTATACTCTTCCATTGGACCACAAGGGGAGGTAGGGGGCAATTTCTGCACCTCACAAACTTTTAAACCGATTTTAATGAATTTTATAAACATAGATAAATCCATATTTATATGGACATATAAGCATGATGTGTTCTTTAATACTGTGGTGTAGGGTATCATATGGTCGGGTTTGACCGACTATACTTTCTTACTTGTTATTACTTGCGTATTGATGCAATGTGTACTGTCTTTTTCTGACCTTTTCTGGAGGTTCTTCCTGTGGAACCACTTTTTCCAATTGTTTATTTAGTATTCCTTTCATGAATTTTGCACATAATTTGCACGTAGCAATATCTGTGGGTTTCTTCATAAAATATTCCCATGCAAACGAGTTTTACAACTAAAAAAATTAAAAAAGAAATATTAGTATCGCATCAGCTTTGAAAGTCATATATGTATTATATTTTATGTCTTGGTTCGGTTCAGCTCTGAGCCCTGCATGTTTTGCCCACTATTGGGCATGCCATTTTACAAGCAACAACATAAAATACATACTCTTGCCTCAGGAAGTAGTACTGTAGAATGTCCTTTGTGCCTTAAATAGCCAATTGTACAGTCATGCATGTTTTCAATGCAACTGTTCATGTATAATTATTGAAAGCGAACGTTAACCTTAAATTATGAAGAAAAATAAATTTTATTTAACATTTGTTTTCTCTTAAAACCAAAACAAAAGCAGCAAGATCATATTCAACGAAACCAACCAACATCAACAATTAAAATAATAAAATGAATGAACGAAATGCGAGCAATAATTCTTAAGACATTAAATATCCATTGTACGTATTTTTAATGATGGCCAATAACATCACAAATAATTATTTTTAAAATAATTATCATGTGTTTTTATACCCTCCACCACAATTAGTTGTGAAGAGGGTATATTAAGTTTGTCATTCCGTGTGAAACTTTTTTATTATTCATCTCAGACCCCATAAAGTATATATATTCTGGGTCCTTGAGTAATTCTAAGTCGATTTAGCCATGTCCGTCTGCCCGTCCGTCTGTCCGTCTGTTAAAAACACGCTCACTTTCGAACAACTCAAAGGAAATGAACAAACTTGGTGCCAAATTGCTTGTAGTTATCCTAAGCAGTTTGGGATTGAAATCTAGCAAAATCGGTTCAGTAGGACCAGAGCTATGAATCAAAATGTGGAACCACCACCTAAAAAAATTGATAGTTTTGTTACAAAAAATAACATAAATGCTGGAACAAGGCACGGAATGAGATAAGATTTTGCAAAAATTTGTTTTAGTTGACTGGAAATCACGCTGTTAAATTTCGTGATGATCCCGCCATAATTTACCCTAAGCCCCATATAAACAATACTCCCGGAAAACAGTTTAGTACGCCTAAAATCGTAACAAATAACGCTAGCGTAACAAAATTTGGTACGTCATAGTTTTATAGGACTACAAATGACACTGTGAAATTTCGTGAAGATCGGTACATAATTTACCCTAGGGCCCATAGAAACCCTACTCCCGGAAAACATTTTAGTACACCTAACACCATAATTAATAACGCTAGCATAACAGAAATTGGTACGTCACAGTTTTAAAGGACTAGAAATGACGCTGTGAAATTTCGTGATGATCGGTCCATAATTTACCCTAGGCCCCATATAAACCCTACTACCGGAAAACAGTTTAGTCGCCTAAAACCATAATTAATAACAAATCGTCACAGTTTAAGATAATAATAACATCATACAGATATTACTCCTTAAACATTCGAACTGTCGGTGGAGGGTATCAAAGATTCGGCACAGCCGAATATAGCACTCTAACTTGTTAAATTTATTTTTGTTTTAATTATACGACGAATGAATGGTACACTGAATAAGGTGACCCCAGTTGCCCAGCTGAAATTTGCTTACGCGCCTTACATTATGTCGCAATTAGTTTATAATTTTTATTGTTTACAAATAAGAGATTTTACTGTTGCTAGAAATACACATATTTTTTTGAAAATCTATCAGGTGTTTCTACCAACAAAATACATGTTGTTTTTGCCTTACTGTAGAACGAGGACTACCCTATTAATTGTACCATGATACGACGAGTGCAGGATGAGCATGAGCATGAAAAGAGGAAAATTGATTTTTAAATAAAAGAATCAACATCAATACAAAATATAGTGAATACACTTCATTAACACAATATAAATCAGTTTTTAATTAGGAAACATTATACTGCGCCATTGAATGGAAAAAAAAATTCATATTTAACATTTAAATTTTAAAATAACAAAATATATGCATATTTCAATTTGGGAATCCAAAGCGAATTTATTACGGTGCATAATAAAATATTTTTTTTTTTTACAGGCAATTTGTAACGTTTACATCAAGCCTTGACTTGAGATTTTGGCAAATAGCCCAAATAAATGGAAAGGGGAACAGCCTTGGTTGTTTTTGTCAATTTTGTTATATACGGGCCCGACTTATGCCATTATCCATTTCCTTGCAAGAACTTCCGGCGAAATTATCCTGCATTCTTGACGGATATTTTCTTTAAGGACTAAAAAAAATTAAAACAATTATTCACAGTTTAAGATGCTGTATTAAGCGCTCTATTTCCTACTGACGTGTATTTTGTATCTGTTCACTTCACAAATCGTGGTGCCAAAGTTATCTTCCCGTATATGACAACGTCAAAAAATGAGACAAGTCCATCTTCTGTGATAAATTAAACAGATCTATTGATCTGAGCAATCCCAAAGTAGCTATCACTTGTGGAACTCCCTCCTTGGCTTGTTTTTTCAAAGTTTCTCGTCTTCCCTTGCAGAAGTTTTATATTGCAAAAACTAACTTTGCCTTAAAAATAGTTTGTGATTTTCGTGAAGATAGCTTTTGCAAGATTAAATTTCAAAACAGGACTAAGATTCACCGCTTTTTTCAAAATTTATAGCATACACCGATAGAGTGTTGACTTTGGCGCTATATTGTTCATTTTTTCCCACCAAATTGTTAACCTTATCTGGTTGGTCTTTAAACCCAAACAAATCCGTCAAGAGGTGACAAATTTATGAACCCAAATATCGTTTATCTCTCAAAAACTTAAATTAACTATGCACAGAAAAAATTCTTAAAAAGTTAAAGCATTTATCAAAAATAAAATCAGTTTTAATTAAAAATGTTATCAAGTTACTTAAACGCTTAATCAAGTGAATTAAACGTTGAATTGATACTATTAATTTGTTTAGTAGTGCAAATTTAATTAGTTTTTTAATTTATATCACAAATAAATTTTTTTTCTGATTAGGGTATTCATTCAGTTAACCGTTAATCGGGCCTCGGTGGCATTTTTGCAAAAATGTGATAATTTTCTCAGGCTCATATCTTTCAAACCGTTCGGAATTTACCATCAGAGACAAAGTTGTAGCTCTGGTCATTTAGCGCTAGCTAAACAGTGTTAAGAATCATTCCTAGGAAGTTCATATGCTCAAGAAAGTTATTTATTGAGATTTAAGGTAAATATTTGTGGTGAAAAAAGGTAAAAAAAATTCGAATTTTTTAAAGTTTTTTGCGATTTTGATTTTGAAGATGAAGTTTTTCTGATTTAATATGTTCACAATTTTTGCTTTAAAAGAGCTAAAACTTTGCTCAGAGGGTAAATCAAAATTCCGAACGGTTTGCAAGATATGCGCCTGAGAAAATTATCACTTTTTGCAATAATGACACCGATGCCCCAAATCTTTAGGGGCCCATAAAAAAGTGCATGACTTTGGGCAAAACTGGGAGACACGGGTCTTTTATCCCTTAGTGGTGTTTGTATATGGTTATTTTTCCATGCCTTAAAAAATTACACACAGTGTTATTATTTTATGTTTGCCGGTTTTTATTCAGGAATTTTTATTCTTGTTTTTTTTTTGCTAGTAAACTCCAAATAATAAATTACACTGCGGAACAGTAAGTTTGCGCTCTGAAATTTGATTGCAAATTTTTAATGATTTGAGGTCGCTGATGACAAATCTAGTCTCCATTTTTCTCTATCAGCTCTAGTTTGCGAGCTATACCGTTATGTCCAAAATTAAGGCACTTTCACTACATATACTGGAATAACTTGAAACGCTGTACCATATTCAGTTAAAAAAAAAATTCGAAACTCGGCAACTATATTATCTGTAAGCCGTGCTTACATTGTTGTTAAATATGCCCTGTCGTTTTGGAAATATCGTTAAATTTTTGAAGAAAAAATAAACATTTTTAAAATAAACCAATTTTTTGTTCTTTAAAAATTCATAAAAATAAAGACGCGAATAAAATCACAGTTTTGGTCTAAAAACATTTAGATTAACATAATTTCAAGTGTAATGAGGGTTGTTTCATTGAAATCGTTGCACAACTTTTGATTTTATTCATAATTTACTGAGAAAACTGAATATCGATTTTCTTACAAAAATCAGATTTTAAATATGTGTGTGTCATGAACTTTTTTCCTTTTTGTATGGAAATCGATAATCTGTTTTCTCAGTAAATTGTGAATCAAATCAATAGTTGTGCCCCGATTTTAATGAAACAACCCTCATTTCACTTGAAATTATATTAAACTAAATGCTTTAGACCAAAACTGTGTTTTTTGACGCGTCTTTATTTTTTATGAATTTTTAAAGAACAAAAAATTGGTTTATTTTCAAAATTTTCCTATTTTTTCTTCAAAAATTTAACGATATCTCTGAAACAACAAGGGATATTTAAAAACAATGTAAGCACGAATTAAAGATAATATTGTTGCCGAGTTTCGGATTTTTTAAACCGAATATGGTACACCGTTTTCAAGTTATTCCAGTAAATGTAGTGAAAGTGCCTTAATTTTGGACATAACGGTATGTCTCGCAAACTAGACCTGATAGAGAAAAATGGAGATTAGATTTGTCATCAGTGACCTCAAATCATTAAGAATTTGCAATCAAATTTCAGAGCGCACAAAAAAAGTTCAAATTTGTTCCCTTGTGTTATTTAGGCATTTTTATTTATTGAAATTACCTTATTTATATTAAAAACTTTATTTATTGGTTAACCGATCCAAAACAAAACTAACCGATTACTAACCGTTTAAACCAAAACCTCCGTTAATTAATCGAGTGATTCACCGATTAAAGCAAAAGCCCGATTAAATGAATACCCTACTGTGTATGAAACCAACATAAATTTTTTGTCTCACGGCCTTAAATTGTTATTCTACAACACAAATATATAAAGGTTTGTTAAGTGGTGCTCTTAACAAGTTCCCATCTTTGACACTGTGACTAATAATTCTATTATCAGAAGTAGACAAGAGATTATAATGTTAAAAGCCATTTTCACCAAGTTCGGTTATAATTATCTTTCGGTTATAGCTGTCAAAACATATTGGTAACCGGAACTTTAATTGAAAGTTAGTTTTAACCGAACTTGGTGAAAATGGCCGTAAATGTTTCAAAAGCATTCGAGATGCAGAATATATGTATATTAGGGGTATAACCAATTAAGTCTAAGTAATTATAATCTTTTATAAGTTTTCTCAAAAAAGTACACGCACCAATTGGTTTTTCTTAACCAATGCAATGTTGAATAGTGTTTTTTCTTCATTCTTTTAGAAAGGTTATAGATACGTTTTGGTTTGCGGAAAACTCTCTTAGCATCCCTAAATATTAATGAAATTTCATACTTGAGCCAATTTTTGTTTTAAATAAACAAATAACTAATGTTTCGTAACCAAAAATTAAATTAAAAAAGTTCAAAACTTCATCGCGGTTGGTGTGTGAACTTTTTGACCTTATCGAAAAAATAAATATACGTTCCCTTATATTTTCTCTATGCGCTATCAGACTGTGCTATGTCAATTTTGATATTTAAAACATGGTATATATCGTTAGCTAAAATGCAAAAAGACGTAACTAACAAAAATATAATTTTACAGGAGAAGCAAAAAACTTTGTAAACTGAAAACTATAAACATGTCAGAAAAACATGCATTGATAAGTCTTCCATGGAATTCTTCAACCAATTTTCAAAGAAAACCATTTCATTATATTTTCGTAGAAAAAAACTGTGTAATTACGTCGTTTTGCATACATCAAATAAAAAAACTTGTTGTTACGTCCCTTTGTTTTTTGTTAATAAAAGCGCAATTTTTGATCGCAGAAGTGTAAAATTTTGTCAAGACATGTAGTTTTATAGCATTCATAATAATCAATCAAAAACTCGATTTTGAATTTTTTGTTAGTTACGTCTTTTTGCATTTTAGCTAACGATATACATATATACTAAGCCCTTATTCACAACTCGTAGTGCTGAAGGTAGAGTTTCTACGCGGGAAAGAATTCCCGGGAATCCTAGGACATTTTTTTTAAATTATTCCCGGGAGTTTCGGGAATTTCAAATTAAATTTATTTAAATTTTAATAAGAACCCATGTCCCATATTTTGTCAAATTATCTCCAAACCACATTCTGAGTCGAACTTACGGTGTCCGTCCGGCTGACTGGCAGGCTGGTTGTCTGTTTTTGTAACTTTATGCGCAAAGTACAAGTCTCAGTTTTGAAGATAACACTACCCAATAAGGTTGTGGACTAGAGTAACCAAATATCTTTCCTAGGGTAATCTGGTGGGCTTAATTCCCTTCTGTTAATGGATTTCTATATCACGTCAGGTTTTCCAGACACAAAAAATGTTTTTATTCGATTCTTACATAAAAAATCACTAGTTTATTAAAAAATCAATAAATTTTCAAAAGTGAATGGTGCTATTTGAACGTGGTTTGCATCTTGTTGGTTCGGTTTCCAAATTAGAGGCCAGCAATAGTCTCCCAGTATGATTTTGCCTCGAAATCCTTGATAAATTCTTTAAATTTCCATTAAATCATTGTGTGCACGCTCCCCTTGTTCGCGTTTACTGCGCCTAGTTTTTTTTTATTTGGAAAAAAAATCTTAATTCGAATGAAGTATATGCAAAACATTGTGGTGTCCACGGTTTGTCCAAGTTTCTGACTGCAAAACCAAAATAATTGAAATATGCATATTTTAATGATTCGGATTTTGCATATCCTATTTTTCCAACAAAATATTCACCACATACAAATAAAAGGTAGCTTGAATCAGTAACACACGATCACCGTAGAAAAATTTCGGCTAAATTCAAGTAAGTATCGAAAATTGGTTTTTACAGAAAGATAAGAAAGGGATATATCGTCACCTAAAATGCAAAAGGGCGTAACAACACTTTTTATAATTTTTTTTTTTAATTTTATAGGAACATGTTACTCGATTTTGAATTTTTGTTGTTGTAACGCCCTTATGCATTTTAGGTGACGATATAATACAAAGTTTGAAGTTAAATTTTACCCCCACCTGTTGGGAAAAATGGTGGCTTAAAAGTTAGCAATTTTTCAAATTTGGAAAAAGTGAACAACAACGGTCCTGGAAAATTGGAAAACCATCTTGGTGACTTATAGCCTCCTCAAGAAAAAAATTTTCTCTTAATTGGGCCAATTACTTTCACTACAGGTTTGATTTAATGAAATGGGTATTTAATTTTTTTTTAAATATTGTGGTAAAATTAACTATTTATTAGTAAAAAAATAAATAAACTAATAATAAATAAAAAAATAAATAAACTTCAGTTGTACTTCCACATTGTCCATAACGATCACTCTTATCAATTTTGCATATCATATCCATGCGCTTTGCCATTTCTTGCGTATTTGTGACAACTTTTTTTCTTATACCAAAACGAGAATCGGGAATTGTTACAAATGCTTCAACAATGCTCACACGTAAGTCAAATTCTTCAACTTAAAGATTCTTAAAATTTTCTTATCATGCAGTTTTATTTCCAGGCATTCAGCATACCAGCATCCAAAGTATTAGTAAGTAACGGTCAGTACCACTGCTTACAACGAATTTTAGTGCGGTAATTATTCATGACCTTGTCGAATAAGTCCTTTCAAAACAACTTTAATTCTTTTCAATTCACTTATTATATGTTGTTGCTCTTATCGTAATAAAAACAGGGAATGCACTAAATTGTTTTTAAAAAAACAAAAATATCCAAATAACAGAGCAGTAAATAAACAATCACACAGCTCCTCAGAGACGGGATAGTCCCAAATTATTTTTAATAATACCCCAGCGGGACCTTCTTACTTCAGGTCTTATAAAAGTCCTTTTAAAAAATTTTTAATTCAATTTCCATTCATGTCTAAGAGGGAGAAGAGAAGGAGTAACATTTTTTGTTTTGATTTTTTTTTTGCATAAGCAAAAGAATAACGGACACATTTTTTTGATCCTGCTAACATTCTTATGCAACTGTGAAAGAAGCGAGAGCGGAAGGCCTACCGCGCAATGACGTTTTTCCAGTATTGACAGCATGCGATAAAAACTGAACAAGAAGTGATGGCCCAATTTTTATGCTCAGTGTAATTTGATAATTTTTTTTAAAGTATTTTAATAATGTATTATGATTTAAAATGGTGTACATATGGGCGCTTAACCAAAGTTTTAATATACAGCAAAAAAAAAAAAAAAAAATAACATTATTCAAATGTTTTTACAAACAACTGTTCTAAAATCCGAATTTACATAAAATTATTTTTCTTATTACGTATATAGCTCCTAACTTCTTTTGGTTTTCCTCTCAAGCTGCAAATATGAAATACAAGAGGGTTTTTTGTCGGTCCTGTAAAATGTGCTAAAAGGGAGTTAGCAGGATTGCATATTAAGTCAACGTTATATTTTGTCATCTTAGCTTTTCGATACCATTGCAAAACCAATTATAAATATTGTGCCGTCGGTATAAAAAGCAGTAAAATAAATAGAGTGAGGCACCTCCAAAGTCATTAACAGATCTGGAGTAGGTTCGCAAAAGAGGAAACATTTTTTTCTGTTTAGGTGGAATTTACTTTCACGAAAAAAAATAACTCTACGTCAATGCCAGGAACACTAGAGAGTTTCTTGGAAGCAATAATTCAATTATGGCTACTTGATTCCTCGCCCTCGCGATGTTATATTTTGTGAATTCTTCGTAAAGCAGTAAAACAAATAGAATGAGGCACCTCCAAAGTCATTAACAGATCTGGAGTAGGTTCGCAAAAGAGGAAAAAATTTTTTTTCTGTTTAGGTGGAATTTACTTTCACGAAAAAATAACTCTACGGCAATGCCAGGAACACTAGAGAGTTTCTTGGAAGCAATAATTCAATTATGGCTACATGATTCCTCGCCTTCGCGATGTTATATTTTGTGAATTCTTCGTTTACGGTATCAAAAATTCGGTACCGCCAAATAAAACACTTTAGGTCCTTAAAAACCGAAATCAAAAACACAAACCAAATGATAAAGAAGCCGAAATTTTACGTTTGTACAAACTCATTGTGTTGTTAATTGAGGTGTTTAAATGTATGCGCAAAAGTTTGAAGCATGTTTGTTCGAAAATCCAAAAATTTTTCATATTTGTGCTACTCTTTGTGCTACCTACCTACTGCTAAAATTATGTTTTTCAAGTAAAATTTTTTAGAGTAAAAATGGAGAAGAAGAGACATAAATGAGGCTATCAGCGCAAAACTAACGTAACCCGTAATTTAATTTGGTTACGGTTCTGGTGTAAGTTATGCTCTTTGCAGAGATCAGCAACGAGAAGTGAAAATGTGAGTAGAGCTAAATCATGACTCATAAATTCGTGTACTTATACGCACTCATACTTATAGCAATGTTATTCAAACTCATATTCTCACTCAAAAGTTTCATTTCCCTGCAAATAATATTGGACCATCTGAACCATTTTGATAAAATGGACCACTCCATGGATTGGTCCGATGCAATGCAAGCATGGGCCATGTCATTGTTAAAAAGTGTTTGTAGTGAGACGACATGTCTTCGTTTTTTAACGACTTGCTTTTGTTTTTAAAAGACTTCAAAACTAATCCTCTTGAGTATACCATGGAGTAGTTTTAAAACTACTCCTTAGTGGTCCAAAGGTGGGTTATATGGTCCTGCCCTAGGACATCGTAATGTTAAATAGACCATGTTTTTTCCATACGTTTGGGTTAATTTTGGAGTAGTCCTGGTCACTTGTGGGCTACTCTTTACACGCGTGTTTGGACTGGTCCTATTATTTGCAGATATAGGCGAAGCAAAATGCGAGGCTGCCATTCTGTCCCCGAAATAGCAAAGTGACGATTTGGCAATAACAGTTTACTAAAGTTACATGTATGAAGTTTCGGCAAATTTATCTGGCAGTGCTGATTATGAAGTTGTGTGTTTTCTCTGTTGTGTTAAAACGGTAAATGGATGAGCTAAATGATTTGAATCATTGTGAGTATTGGAAGTATTTTCCTGAAATTATAAATCAAACTGAGGTCATTTATGAGTATGCGTATAATGTCGACGTTACACTCATATTAATTTCTCTTGTGAGTATGAGTGAATCAGAGTAGTTTATTTTAAATGATTTCTACGCACTTATACTTACAATTGCATGAGTCTGTATGAGTAGCGAAAAAACGATGCTGATCTCTGGTTCTTTGCACTGTTCTTTACAGTGCAATAGTCGAGTAAGCCAACTGTTTGTGTCCAAAACAGATGGCGCTAGAAACATAGTTTTTGCATGGGCCGTTTCAACCAAGTACTATAGTGCAAGTAGTGGTACTCCTCATTATCTCATAATAAATAGTCTGGGGTTACACCACTTCTGCGCTGATAGCCTCAAATAATGGACATGAAATAAAACAAATTTTTAATAACATTTTTCGAACAGAATTAAATATTGAAAATATAAAAAAAGTGTTTGTTTAAATTATATTTGTGTCGTATATTTGCAAATAGAAAAAAGGGCGTCAAGTCGTTTGAGCAGGAGACAAGTTATGGCATTCAATCCTTATCGAATGCCTTAAATTACTACGATTATTTTATTTGCTTTTTTCTGTGCATAAAAAATATTCAAAATGTTTTCCATATAAAATAATCGGACGCTAAGAAACGTTACGTAAACAAAATAATATAATACTTATAAATTTAATTTGATCTCAATATTATCAAATTTCCCATTATTTCTTTGTTCATTCTATTGGAATTTTTTAAATTTATCAAATATTTTTTGAATGACTGGGTTACAAGTGAGGCATATAAAATATATTAAGCTTAAATTTAATAGGACCTTATCTCCTAACGATGTCCAATAAACAAAATCATTCTTTTTCTTTTTTTTATAACACGTTTTTGACTTTTATCTCTAGACAGTTTTGACATTTGAATTGTGTTTTATGTGAAATTCTAAAAAGTAAACGTTTCTTATTAAGTATTTGTTATTTTACATTATTCTCTTTGTACAGTTTTTTTGGAGTCCTTTTCTTTTATTAAACAAAAATTTAGTGTTTTGTAAAGATTAGTTTAGATAAAGACGTGATAAAGTGTCTGCTAAAATGCTGATGCTCTCCTTCGAATACAATTGTTTAGGATGTGTTTAATGAGGTGGAAATAGGAAAATTTCTATGGGTTTGCTTTGTTAATATTATAAAGAAATTAAAAAAAAAAAAATAAAATAAATTGGTTAATATTTTACAAAAATGTTTAATTTTTATTCTTGCAAGATTCTCAATAATTTTTATTACATGTATACTTGCATTAAGAAGATTATAAGTGTCTACGAGCAGTTCTTGTCGTGGTCCCAATCTATTAAACTCTTCTGAAACTCTTCCCATAACTCCTTACATGAATCTTTCGTCATACAAACATTGCAATTTCTTAGCTTCTCTCAAATTGAGCTTCCGTTTATTATTTTTAAACTAATAAGAAAATAGCTGAAAAATTATTTCAAAAATTTATATGTTTTCCATTTCTACTGAATTTAAAAAAATAAACTTTAACTGCCTATAAGACAACTACTTTTTGTCAGTTGTGTGTATTTAACATTAAAAATCCATTTTAAAACCAGAAATCTTCAAATCTGCATTTTGGCAACTTTGGGGTATTAAATCGGCAAAATCCAGATAAATCGGAACTTCTGGCATCACTGAAGCTGAGCCTTTTTTTTATTTCAAGCCATCTGTATGTATGCTACGAATATCAATTTTTAATACTTGCAAATACGAATATCTGCGCCAATATTCGTCAATATGAAGCAAAATCAATGATTTGTATCTCAGAAACCATAAAAAATTTTGCGAAATTTAAATTAAAAAATATATTCCTCATACCTGATTAATTTTTTTTTTAAATGGTCGGCAGGTCAAACCAATAATGAACTGACGATTTGTTACTCGTTGTCTACCAATTATCTGCAAATACTTTTTTGTTATATTTTCTCATATACTAAATTAGAGGGGTGCTCTCACCAATGCTTTGGACGCTTGTCGTCAACGAACTTCTCAATGGACTTCAGGACGGGGCGGCAAAGATAACCGCATGCGCAGATGATGTGGCGGTGTTAGTTGCTGGCTTAGGATCTGAACACTATTAGTTCTGTAATGGAGGCTACGCTGGCGATTATCAACCAGTGGGCAGCCGTAGTAGGACTGGAAGTTAATCCCGAGAAGACGGACCTAGTACTGTTTACAAAAAGGTACAAAGTTGGTCCATGGAGGAAACCTAAACTAGGGGGTACTAGCCTGGAACTTAAATACCACACAAAGTACCTGGGAGTAATTCTGGATAGCAAACTGTCGTGGAGATTGAATGTGGAAGAGAGGGTGAAAAAGGCAACGAATGCGATCTACGCATGTAAGGGAATGCTGGGCAAGACGTGGGGTCTAACCCCAGCTCTTACACATTGGGTCTACACATCGGTGGCGAGACCAGATTCGATTATAGATTAACGTGAGTATCGTCCTAAGACCTTACCTCACGATGGTCTAAACCAAACCACCTGGTGAGTTAATATTAAGCACTTACCAAATGCCCCTGAGTGAGTTAGAATTAATTTGCACACACAGGTAGCAACTTTGAATGTGTAAACCCGTCGAAGAATACACATTCGTCCCTTGTTTGAGAACTGGAGCTATCTAACCTCCGCTGCTTATTGAATTCCGCAGCATCTGTCGAATAGCAACAGCACCCAGGAATCCCTCACAGCCCGAACTCTCCCCGAAGGTGAAAAATCAGACTTCAACGTGAGCGAGTTCCTACCCGCGACTTTGGGTTTAAACCACAGCCACTACGTGTACTCTGAATAGCGTCCCTCCAAAGGGCATCGACTCCCATAAGGCAATCATCCTGAAAGACAGGAAGCATTCCTTACAGAAGCCCACTAAACAGAGACCTCAACCACCGTCAGCCCAGCTTTTTCGCCAGGGGCAGCTGACTCCCGTAGTGCCTACTGTTTAAGTCCTTAGGTCAGACCTCGAGTGAATTTGGTCTATCCAGACCAAACGAACTCTATCTTTCGATAGTTTCAGTGACGCCATCAAGCAGCATACGCTCTGTTAGGTCGTTTGAGACTCACTAGGAGTGCCAGTACACCTGGGTCAAGGATAAATCCAAGACCAATCACAAGTCAATTGTCACCTTACGGATCCAGGGATAACTCCAACCTGTTCAATGTAGACTCAACCGACACCCCATCTAACTGAACATGCTAGACGGGTAAGCAAAATTGAGCAACTTCATCAATTTTTCAAATGATCACTATACCAGGGTTGAAATACACCAAGGTATTTTTACTAAACTTCCTTAGAAGAGTAGTGTGATAATTTGAGTCATATACGTCTCTGCTTGCCTACGCATGGAGTACAGACCCCATCGTCTCTTCAAAAGCCGAAGACCATTGTTCTAGGACAATAATCACTATACAATGAGGTGAATTCCTCAAAGTATCTTTCTGCCCTTCTTTTTCGAAGGGCAGTTTGATTACACAGACCTGTATAACCCTGTCCACTTAGCCAACTGGAAATATCCAGAAGTTACCGGGAGCCACCACGCGGAGGTGGCTTACCAGGCACATCAAATTGACATCTTCGGCTCCCGGTGGCGAGACCAATCTTCCTCTACGGGATACTTGTATGGTGGACGGCATTAAATAAGAAATCGTACCGGAATATGCTAACGGGCGTACAGAGACTCGCCGAACTCAGTATCACCGGTGCCTTGCGTAGTACACCGACTGCGGCTCTGGATGTGATCCTGGACTTGCAACCGATTCATCTAGTGGCAGAAGGAACAGCGAGGAAGTCTGCGATCCGCTTAAGAGCGACGGGACAGTTTGCATACGGACCTTATGGGCATGATAGTATTATAAGGGGAATAGACTGTAGCAGTGACTACACCATTCCGAGGCTGACATTTGGAAGGAAACCACGAGTTACCTTCGAGGAGGACGGCTGGTTGGCAGGACTCCGATCCGACCAGAGGACCTTCAGTTTCTACACTGACGGTTCCAAAATGGAGGACGGAGTTGGAGCTGCAGTCTTCTGCCGGGAACTTGGCATTCGGGAATCTTATAAGCTTCCCGATTACTGCAGCATATTCCAGGCGGAGATATTTGCGGCCAAAATGGCTGCTGATTTGGCACGTAATTCCATTACTGGGAACTCGCACGAAAATTTTTTCATCGATAGTCAGGCGGCGATCAGGGCGATAACCGCTGACTATTCATACTCTTCGATCGTCCAGGAGTGTAGGGACTCGATGGATGGACTTTGTGCGAATAATAGAGCTCACATCTATTGGGTTCGTGGTCACCAGGGCATAGAAGGCAACGAGGAGGCGGACGAATTGGCAAAACGGGGGTCCATCTACCATACGATAGGGTGACGGCCATTCCGGCTCCGATTCAGAACATAAGGAGGGATACGGACTCTGCTATACGAAGGAGATCAGAGGCGATTTGGGATAGTACCAGAACGTGCAGGGTCTCCAGGGTAATGTGGGGATCCTATGATCCAGAGTCGACGAAAACTCTTCTGTCACTGCCGAGAAGGGATTGTAGACTTCTGGTGGGCTTTTTGACTGGTCATTGTTGGACTGCAATACACGGCAGGAGGGCGGGGTGGTTGAACAGTGACAACTGTAGATTCTGTGGGGTACCAGGGGAAAAGGAGACAGTGGAGCATTTAGTCTGCTACTGTCCGGCACTCGTGCGCTCCAGGGCGAACTGTCTGGGAGATCATTACCTACAAGGTCTTGGGGAAGTCTCCGGAATTGGGTTAATGAGACTCCTAGCATTCGTCAAGAGAGTGTGGGGTACTCTGGGTACCATTACATCGGAATGACCTTTTTCTGATATTCTTCTGTGGACTATCGTACAGCGTGGTAACGCTAAGGACCTATTTGGTCTATGCGGGGTCTTTGTGACCGGCCACTTTAACCTAACCTAACCTAAATTAGATATTAAATTATGCTTTATAAGCATAAGCTTAAGTTTAAATTAAACAAATTATTACTTAACAAATTCCTCGAAAAATGTCTGGTTAATATTTTGTGTGATTGCATTTTCGTTATTGGAGCGGATATGAAAAAAACTATAATAGGAAAATTACAATTAAAAGAATTAAAGGGATTTTTTTTCTTATTCTAATTTCTTTGTGGGAACGGAAGTACAATAAAAATATTATATCGAGGTTAATATTCAAATAGTGCTATCTGCAAAATAACAATTTTACAGGAGATTGAAAAAATTGTTTTTTTCGATAACTCTAAGGGCTAAAAAGTCAGAGCAAGTAAAACCCTCTTTTTGGTTTAAAATGTGTTTAAACCAACAAATTATAATTCACTGAACATATAAACCATCTTTAAAAGCATAAAATTGGGCGTTTAAATTACCAATACAGACCATACGATGAGATTTATCATAGTGGGACACTGATTTATAGTTGTTGAGTTTAAGCTACATATAAATTCAAGTTTAGTTCAACTTAACCAGCGTTTAAACCATCAGTGATTTATTCGCCATAAGATTTATTTCACAATGTTATTAAAAACAGCTACAGACAATTTCTCTTATATGTCTGATGGTACTATTTACAAATTAATATTTTATCGATTTGAACATTGAAATAAACAGATATCACTATTTGAACAAAAATGAAAACTATTTGAGACTTTAAAATAAGTTACACGAAGTTTTATGATAATAATTTATAAAATTTAAAGAAACGCGTAACCATGTTAACAGAACTCGAAATTAAGTTAAAATTTTGCACTAACCTTTATTGAAAAGCAATAAATAATAAAACTTTATCCGCATTACAATAATGGTATTCTTGCGAAATAACAGGCTTCAATGCTTTGTAAATGCTTACACTTGCTTAGTTGAATAGGAAGTGGGCCAGATTATAAGGGATTTGCTTCTATTTTTATGATCACTGCACAGTGTGGGAAATTTAGGAAAAAATGGAATTAAATCTAAATTTTAAGGGCCGATGTTGAATTTGAACCACACATTAACGTTACGTTTTTTTCTGCATTTCATTTGACATTTCTCAATTTCCGACTAACTCAATTTGAACCATGGAAAGATACACAATCGAGCAACGCGTTAAAGCCATTCAGGCTTATAATGAAAATGGGCGCTCAAATCAAAATGCATATCGTGCACTTCGTGATTTTTTTCGGTCAATTTAATCGTCCAAATGTGCGTAAAATCGGAAAAACCGTCCACCTCAACTCGTCGTCGCACAGTCGCTGAAAAACGTTTTTCATTGGCCAAAAATCTGTAACTTTTGAACCGAAGGAGATATTTTTTTAATCGACAGTTAGATTCTTAAGCTTTCTTCAGTTTAAATTTCATTAAAATCGGTTGAGTAGTTATTGAGGAATTTAAGGTCAAAGTGGAACTTAAATTTTTTTTTTACTTTAGCGTGCAATATGGTTTTTTTTAATTCTTTTATTTATTTAAAAATGTAATTTTTTGATTTAAATAATAATCATTAACATTTTTTGTAATAATAAAACACTCAAAGAATTAAATGCTTACTAAAAAAAAAATTTTTAACATAAAAAAAAATAGTAAAATCCACTGGAAATTTTGCTATTATTGCTGAAAAATAAACAATTTTTTGCTTTCAAATTTGTTTACACTTATTTATTCTTATTTATTAAAACATTTCATACATATGTGGATAATGTATGAATAATAGCAGCAATAGATTTTAATAGCTTTTGCAACAACGTGAGCTTCTATTTATTATTATGTTTTACTAATACAATGTCTGTCTTTGATCTAATAAATTATAATTATTGTTCATTTAATTGAAAGATTGATTGCAAATATTCCATATTTTGTTCTGTGTTATTTCTGTTCTTAAGTAGTTTTTTGACTTCTTCATCTAAATCCCGATGTTCCACTTTCCGTTGATTTCGAATACTGGAGATGCCAATAATATATTAAATAGATCTTCATTAGTGGAATTTCGTGAAATTTTTCTAGTATTGTGCTCTCTATAAAATCTGTAGTCCTTATTCCTTTTTTCCTGAGCTTCCTCTGATAAATCTCCAAGTGGCACCAACTGATATTTAATGACATCTTCTCCATGATAAAGGATTTTGTGAACTGTAGCAGACATATTTCTCCATGGGTACTTGGTTGTATATATTTTTGCAGTTTCCTTAGCAAAATCTCCAAATTTTCTAGAGTCAATTTCTTCATTGCACGCAAGTACTTCTAGGATTATTTTAAATCTAAAAATTAGGTTAAAATCAACACCTGTTATTTCAGATGCTGTTTCTGGATCTGAAAATAATCTTCTTGCGGTATTGCCATCATTTGTATTGCCTGACCCTTGTTTCGGCTGATCTATAATCAACCCAAATTTGCGATATTCATCTTGAACATGTTTCCTTTTTGAACTTCTTAACTCCTTGTTGGTTTCGTTGTTTCTTATTGATCCTGAAGATCCGAAATCCAAATCATCACTGATTTTAAGTATGTGTTCCATAAGTCGTATTCTTGCATGTAGTGGTGATAATCCAAATTCATATGCATCAGTATTATCTAATGATTTTGTCGGGACTTGGTTTAATTGGCTTGATGTTGCATGGCATATGATGCAGCTGGATGCAGCCTTCGTGTTAGTCAAAGCCTGGCCTACTTTTCCATCTATCATTGTTAGCACTAATTGGTAGCTAACTTCAATTTGCTGCCCATCTAAATCTAACTGTAATGGCTGTAGCATTGCAATTTGGGCCTTGATATCACTAACTTCTTTATTAATGGCATGATGAGTTTCTTTTTTGAATTCAAATTTTATAGGTCTGCAATATTTCGTAGAAGATGGTGTCTCATTTTTCCAAATATCCTTTGTTTGCGTTGTACTTGTCGAAGGCTCTGAATCTTCCAAAATCTTTTTTAATCGCAATGGTACAAATGATACCATGAACATATCTGAGTCCGAAATATTTTCACATACTACTTGTTTGTATTGTTTTTGTCCGGAAGAACCATCACATCCCCATTTACAAAAAAGAATTAACTTTGTGTTTCCATATTTCTTTAACTCATTTCCTTTTATTGATTGTAGCAAGCCTTCGGATGTGTGATCAAGTAGAGCTTGTAGTTGTACCTCTGCCGAAATTGATGTGATTGTAATAGTGTCCTTTAATGGCAAACAGTCCATTTTAGCAGATGTTATGTGATGATATGCTGGATACAGATTTGAGCCTTTTTCAATCGCACGCAATCTGAGCTGTATATATTGCTGTTTTGTTAATTTCAAATCCAGAAATAATGCTAATGCCTCCTCATTTGTGAATTGTTTTGCATCGCTTGGAGTTGGTATACTTTTAAGAATCCGTTTTGTTCTCAATGGACTAGCTTTAACAACTTTTTCAATGATATCCACTTTTGTCAATTGTTTCTGTGATCGCAATTGATGTAGGAAAGTATCTTGAATATTTTCATATCCGATTTCTTCATTTATATCGTTAAGCTTCCGCCTCTTGGATCTATCGCTACAGTTGTCCAGCGATTTTTGTGGTCTCCCACGTGTGTTTTGATTTGGAAGCCGGTGTTTGTTATACCATAGAGGAAAAAGTCATTGCGCCCGGCCGAAGGCCGGCTATGCAGAAAAGCCTTAGTTGGCGAAGCTTGTCTTTGGAATATCATACCAAGATATATATCACGTGATTCTTTAAAGCAAAACTGTATAATTAATTGTATTACATATATTGGGCTCTTATTTCATTTCAGAAATTGGGGTTTTATTTCATTTGAAATAAGCCCCCAAAAATTAGGGAATTATTTTATTTATGTTTGGGGCTTTGTTTCATTTCGTTGGGGGCTTATTTCATATTCAATAATGGGGCTTTATTGCATATGAAATAAGGCCCCATGCTTTGGGGGGTTAATCGATTATTTTTTTGGGGGTTATATTTTGGGGGGTTATTTCATGCCGCCGAAAAAATTACATATACATACAATATAATACGCAGAAGTAGCACAACGGTACCAACAAAGTTTAAAATGTAACAAATAAGTACAATTGTGCAATTATTCCCAACCATTCTTAAAATATTCTAGTAAGTCAGAATATTCATCAACGAATTAGGTATCTTTACATAATTTAATTTCATTACTAAAATTTTGGAAAATATCATGCAATTGGCATAAAAACTTTTTCAACTAAAATCACTGGGGTTAATGAATAACTTAGAGTTGGGTGATGCAGGATACCCACTGGAACCCTGGCTAATGACTCCATATAGATCTACAAGTGAAGGCAGCCAGGAAAGTAACTACAACATGCGGCACTCAAAGACGAGAAATATTGTTGAAAGGACAATTGGAGTTTTTAAGAACCGATTTCGTTGTTTATTGGGTGCTCGAGAACTTCATTACTCCCCCCAGAAAGCCAGTCAAATCATAAATGTTGTTTGTGCCCTCCACAACATTTGTATATATTACCGCGTTGCAGATTCTGATACGATTGAATTCGAAGTTGAAAGTTCTACCGAAGAGGGAGAAGACGAGGATAGAGAATCAGAATACACTTCCGTAGCACGTAATATTCGCAGTAACATACTGTCCTCTTTCTAGGCGCTTTAAAGGATTACGCTAATAAAACGAACAGTTTCATTAATAATAAATTCATGTTTTGTGTCTGTTTATTTTACGAGCACATATATTCATCTTATGTTTAATATAAAAAATAAATCATATTCAGTTAGTTTACTTCATATTCATTTATGTTAGTGTACATTAAAAAAAAAGAAAACTTAAAAAAACATTTTTATTTAAAAAAAAATATATCACATTGTTAAATAAAAATAAAATATGTTAGCTTTAGGTCGTTAAATTTTTTATTTAACAACTAATAAAGGTCAAATAAAAACAAAAATTATCACATTTTTATTTAAAATAAAATATACTTAGGCTAACAGGAACGATTGGCTGGCTCATCATCATCTTCTAATCTGAATCTAAATCACTAGATGGATGCTCCAGTTTTAACATTCGCAGCTTGATTTCTACCTTCTTTTTTAGCAATTCCTCTTTAATTGTATTGTGGCGCCGCTGTTCTTCTAACTGCTGTGCAGCAATGTCAGACTGCTTCTCTAAAGAGCGATTTATGCGCCGTAAATGCGTAGACATCTCGTCATACCTTTTCAAAATGGTTTCATCGAATTTCCTGACATCGTTGTGAAATTCTTTCTGGGCAGTTATTTGCTCTTTCAGCAAAGACGAAGTGTTTTCTTTTGTACTAAGCTGCTGACGCCTTTTTGAGGTAGTAGCGACATCAGCAAGATCTTCAGACCGAGCCGAAATATCCATTTCGGTAGGTCGCGTATCATCTGGCATCTCGCTGGCCACTCCAAAATCCACTGTACCGCTAATGCCACTTGTACTTGTTAGTGCCAATTCACACGTTGCAAGTCTTATTGATCAGCTTGCTACCTAGGCGAGAGAGAGTGAGAGAGAAACGTTTATTTTCCTCTCTTCACTCTTGTTAAAAAGTAGCAAGCTGATCAATAAGACTTGCAACGTGTGAATTGGGACTTACCAAGCCCGTCAGCTGAATTACTTTTCCCTCAAGGTGGCTAGTGCGCTGTAAGCGACAGTTGCCTCCTCCGGTGCTCATCATTTCCTTTTTGTTTGTTGTCAACTTGCGTTTTATAAAACTTTTCCTGTCAATCCACACCTTAAAAAATATTTTTCTTCCATGCAGCGTCAGTTTTTATTGGTGGACCTATTGCGTTAAGTGCGTTTGCAACTTCTTCCCAGAATGCCTGTACTTCTTCCTTGGGACGCTTATGATACCCAGACGCAATATCATCCTTCGTTGCCATTAAACTCGCCAGCTTTTCATACTGCTCAGGTGTTGTGTTTTTTGACCTGAAATAAATTAAATAAAGCTTTAAGCTTAAAAAAAAACAAAATTTATTACAAAATAAATTTATAGCATTCTATACTCACATTTTATTTAATTATACACTTTTTTAACTACAAAAACAAAAATCGAAAAACTTTCCGTTAGTAAATAAACAACTTGAAAAAACGTAGCTACGATCGTAACGCAAAACAAATTGAATTGTTACGGGGAACGGAACGCAGAATACCAAAGTTGCCAAACTGAGCAATTTACGATCCGAATCGAAACGCAGAATAAGGGTGAATAACTTTTGACTTGGTTACATTTTTTTTACATTTTCAATTTGAAAGCTGCAATGAATTTTAGCGAATTTTTAAGACTAATTTTAAAGATTTTTAACTTTAAGACCAACCATCTGCCATAAAAACGCTACTAGAAAGTCAATCATAAAAATTATTTATCTATAATATTTACTTAGAGTGTTTTAATTGGGGGAAAAAATTGAAGAAAATTTTATTCTTAAATAAAAACATTTCGTTATTCTTTAAAAAAAAAAGTTCTTTGACTTTTTACAAAAAAAAAAAAAAAAAAAAAACAGACACAAACATACACAAAGTAATTTTTCAATTTCCTGATTGCCAAATAAATATTTGTACCATCCAACTTTGAGTTTGTTCTGCAAACGACATTACGAGTTTTTGTATGAGCATTAAGTTGTGTACAACTCACAAACAACACACAGTAGGCCGCAAAACTAAGGACACACCAACATCTATTTTAAGTTTTTGCTTAAATAGTAGAAAGGGTATTATGCATTTGTGCTGATGCTAGTAATACCTTAAAATACTGGTCGTAGACCCACAGATCGACACAGAAAATGATTCAGAATAATTTTCTGAGTCAATCTAACTATGTCCGTCCGGCTGGCTGGTCATGTAACAATTATGCGCAAAGTAAAGTTCGCATATTTAGAGAAAATTTGAATAAATTTGGGACAATCAATCGTATTGAAAATGGGGCAAATCGGTCCATAATTTCAAATAGCCCCTATGCAAGCTTCTTTCTGAAGTAGGGCCTTTTTCCCAATAAACCATATTATAATGTTGATATTTAGATTAAGTTTCTTCCAAACTTATTTTATTGCAATCAGAATCATCCTTTAAAATTTTATTGGAATCGGTTTACATTTGACCATACGCGGTAATATTCTTAAATAATGAATTTCGTTTCTTAAATCTAGAAAATTAAAAATAATTACTTCAATTTAACTTATTCTACTCGTATTTAGTAAGCACAAAACCCACATTTATTTTTAATTTAAATCAGTGTTCAAAAATAAACACTAAATATCGCTCCTTAGTATTCCGTTGTGGAAAAAAACTTTAAATCATTAAAAAATGACGTTTCCCTGTTAGTCATCTTTCGTACACAATTAAATTGCTGTTTTTATCAAACTCAACAAAAGATGAGAACATTTAATTCCGTTCGATTTTTTTAAAATCCACAAACTGCTTTGTGTTCGGTTCGGTTCATTAATGTTCTTCCGTTTTGGCTGGTAAAAAAAACCAAACAATCTATATAAAAACAAAAAAGGCACCAAAGTAATTTTAAATAAACAAAACATATTCCCAATACACACACAAGCTGTTCGTGATGCGGTGGTTGCTAAAATTGTTTGTTTATTTCTTTTTCAATATAAGAAAAGAAACATTAAAATATTATGTTTGTCTACAGTATAACTACAGCTATTCGGGTTTTTAACCAAGAACAGAACACTATATAATGTTCGGCTCTTTCTTGAAAATAGTTAAGAACGGCATTAAAGGTTGTGTTCGTCTACACAATCATTAAAAAATACATATCGTTCTTGGGTGTGTGAACCGAACGCTAAATAATGTACTGTTTATTTTCGAACACTGATTTTAACCCTTAATATATAATAATGACGGTTTAACATGGAGCTGAGACTGTTATGGTGTGGGGCTGTATGTCCTCTTCTGTGATTAAAAACCTTGTATTTATTTAAAATATTATGCACACAGAAAAAATTTAAAATTTTCTCTAATACCCAGTTTTATATCAAATTCATAGAATCAAGCAACCCATTTGTTGATTTTGATTACTTGATTACTAAAATTGTAAAAATTTTATATATTGGTATTTACACCAACCATTTTTAATTGTTTCCCAAAGAATAATGAAAATTTTATTTACTTTTTGTACAGCTCAACTAGGTTTTCATTTAGTGAAAGAGAGGAAAAATTTGAACAACGTGGTTCTAAAATACAAGAATAATTGCTAGGTGAAGTGACAAAAAGAAAGCTTTTCTGTGGAAGTGCCCATATTGAATATTTTTTTTTTTCAATAAATGATATTTTCAATTTCAATTAAAACAAGTTAGAGTGCTATATTCGGCTGTGCCGAATCTTTGATACCCTCCACCGACAGTTCGAATGTTTAAGGAGTAATATTTGTATGATGTTATTATTATATTAAACTGTGACGATTTGTTATTAATTGTGATTTTAGGCGACTAAACTGTTTTCCGGGAGTAGGGTTTATATGGGGCCTAGGGTAAATTATGTACCGATCTTCACGAAATTTAACAGCATAATTTCCAGTAAAATAAAACAAATTTTTGCAAAATCTTATCTCATTCCGTGTCTTGTTCCAGCATTTATGTAATTTTTTGTAACAAAATTATCAATTTTTTTTAGCTGGTGGTTCCATATTTTGATTCATAGCTCTGGTCCTACTGAACCGATTTTGCTGGATTTCAATCCCAAACTGCGTAGGATAACTACAAGTAATTTGGCACCAAGTTTGTTCATTTTTTTTAAGTTGTTCGAAAGTGAGCGTGTTTTCAACAGATGGACAGACGGACAGACAGACGGACATGGCTAAATCGGTGCAGTGAAATAACGCCGGGAGAAATAACACCGGTGGGTGTAATTTCCCGATGAAAAGGAAATAACGCCGGCCGGCCTTATTTCCTATTGCAAAAAGAAATAACGCCGGCTCCAAAGAGGAAATAACACCCCGGGGGTCTTATTCATTCTGTTAAAGGGAAAATCCTTAGTTATCATTGCAAAACATTTTTTTATTCTTGTGACGCACGCAGGAAAACTTTATTCAGCGAAGCCACCTGCCGAGTCCTACTGGAGGTAAAAACCCCTAAGCGCGGCCGCAGGCCGTCACGCAGAAAAACTTTAGTATGCGAAGCCAGATTTCAATACTTAACTTTAGTGTCTCCGGAACTGAAATGAGAGATAAAGCCATTTTCTAATATTGCTAATGTGAGCTAAGGCCATGATGGCTTGATCTCCTCTTGCAAAAAGAAATAAAGTCTGCTTTAAAGAGGAAATAACACCCCGGGGGTCTTATTTCTTTTCGCAATAGGAAATAAGGCCGGCCGGCGTTATTTCCTTTTCATCGGGAAATTACACCCACCGGTGTTATTTCTCCCGGCGTTATTTCACTGCACCGGCTAAATCGACTTAGAATTACTCAAGGACCCAGAATATATATACTTTATAGGGTCTGAGAAGAATAATAAAAAAGTTTCACACGGAATGACAAACTTAATATACCCTCTTCACAACTAATTGTGGTGGAGGGTATAAAAACTATCAAAAAATTTGGCCGTTTCAAGCAATGTGTTGATTGATTTAGACAATTTCCAACAACAATTTCACAAGTTTAGATTATTTTATTTTAAACAAAATAATTTTTTGTTATTTGATAACTATTTAAATTCAAAATTTATTTCAAAACAACTAAAATGTTAATTAAATCAAAATTATATTTTTAATTTTCGTTCAACAAAAAAATATAATTGATTCAATTATTACATTAATTAAGTTAAAGTACTTTTTAAATAATTTTTTTAATTGATAAGAAACTACTCATAATTTTTGCTGTGTAACAAAATGCTTAGATGGTAAAAAAATTATTCTTCAAGATAAGAAATCCTAACTGAAAGAACCCTTTTAAGGAGTATGAAATAAGGTAAATGCCGAAATAACAAAAACTTTGGTAAATTTAATTTGAGAAATGTTAACGAATTTTATAAATGTGCTCTACCTTTTGCTGTGCCAATTTAAAAAGTAACAAAAATGTTGAATGTTTCTTTTAAATTTATTGATTCTTTTTTCTTTTTATAAATCATTATTTTTTCTTCGTTTCAATATTTAAAGAAAGTATTGCAGTGCCCTTAGTTTTGCTGGCCACTGTATGTATGTGTTTATGTGTGTGAGCTATAAATAAATAACTTAAAATTGTCATAAATACAAATAAAATATATATTTCTTTTGGAGTTTTTATTGGAAATAAAAGAGGGTGAAAATTGTCTTAGTGCGTATTTTGATGTTCTCATAAATAGATAAGAAAAAAAGAGAAAATGAAAAAAACGTTATTCGAACGGATGAAGAACGTAAAATATAACAATTTGTTATTGATTATTTTAACAACAAAGTATAGAGAGTATCCCAAAATGAACGCAAGAATATAACTGCTGACATTTGTGCAATCAAGTGTTAAGTTGCTTTTAGACGACATGTATTTAGCGGTGTGCTTGTCAAATTCCCAACTGAAAAAGGCATACATGTTTTGTAAAAGCAAATAAAATTTGCTACTGCAATTGTTAGCTCGAATTTTCAATAAGAGCGTGCTTTATGGTTAACTGACAAACCATCTGACAGCGGTTGTTTACAAGTTATTTGTTTGTGGCAGAAAATATACATATGATTGTACAGGTGGCATGTCATAGTATCCATGGACGTTATGACGCCCTTCGATGCGACATAAAGCCCATGGACATTATGTCGTTTTGAAAAACGTTATAATGTCCGCGGACATTAATCGTTTTTAATATGGACATTATGTCTTTTTAAAAATGGTTTTGCTGCTTTTTCTCTGGGTGTATATATTAAATATATAACGAAAACACTATTGGGCGTAAGGATTTTCTCCTCTATGTTATAACAAAACCCGGCTTCGCTGACTAAAGCTTCTCTGCATAGCCGGCTTTCGGCCGGGCGCATGGATTTTCTCCTCTATGGTATAACAAAAATCGGTTTCGCTAACTAAAGCTTCTCTGCATAGCCGGCCTACGGCCGGGCGCATGGATTTTCTCCTCTATGGTATAACAAAAACCGGCTTCGCAAACTAAAGCTTCTCTGCATAGGCGGCCTACGGAAACAAGGCTGATTTTAGAAGCTTTACTTATCGAAGCCGGTCTTTGTTATACCATAGAGGAGAAAATCCATGCGCCCGGCCGTAATCCGGCTATGCAGAGAAGCTTTAGTTAGCAAAGCCGGGTTTTGTTATACCCTAGAGGAGAAAATCCTTGCGCCCGTCCGAAGGCCGTCTGTGCAGAGAAGTATTATGTCGCACCAAAAAAGGACATAATGTCCATGGACATTATTACACAATATTGATGGACATTTTGTCGCATCTCTGAGCGACATAGCTTCCATGGACTTAATGTCGTTCTTTGGTGCGACATAATGTCCATGGACATTATGTCCGTGTACACTATGACATGCCACCGTTTGTTCATTAAAATCTTTTTATTTCACGTAATGCACTTAAATATCGTCTACGTTAAAGAGCAGCCTTAAGTCCAGCCAGTGTCGGACACTTAAAGAGAAAATTATCTTCCTTTTTCTCACAGAACACTTTCAGATCCACAACTTGAAAGCGGGATCCTTACGGACAGAACTAGATGATCTTCAATGAAAGTCTTTATAACAAGCGAATGTCTACGGGTCTTAAGGTTCTAAAATAAATATCTAAAGGTTTAACGAAATTGAATACATTCTTAAAAGTTATTCTTCAATTGGTAGAAAATTTGTCCAATTTAATTATACAATATTGTCCAATCCGCAAACTCGGTGTAACGTCTGTTGGTTGTACAATAGTATAATTATACAATATTGTATTTTTGTTAGTGCTAATTTTCATACAAAAGTATTGTCTCTTTATACAATTGATTTTTATGCCTTTTTTGGTTTAATTTTTCATATATTTTTATAATTTTGTAGAAAAAAATTTGTAAATCTTCTTGAACAGTGAGTTGACAATAAATTACATTGATATTTTTCAATTTTTACAAATAGCAATACGACAAAGAAACGATACAATAAATTTAAAAGTAGATAAACAAAAATCTTATATATTTTTAGACGATTAACCATACGACCGAGCTTGTGAATTGAACAATTTTATAAAAACATATAAAGCAATATTTGTCGCGAGATCTTTTAAAAGGCATATGTGACGCGAAAAATAGAAAGATACCTAAGGGTTTTGTTGAGGAGAGCCATTGTATCTTTGTTTCTTTGGTGTACCATCACTGAGCGTGTTGGTATTGGTCTCATTTGAAAGCGACAATCTCAACCTTGTTGGTCAACCTTGAAAACGCGTAGTTGGTTTGTACTGTTCCCTTTACTTTACTGGGCCCGTTCTCTATGCGCTGTCACATATACATATGTATTAATAAAAAAGCAATTATTTGTGTACGGTAACAATATATTGTTACATTAAACATAGTGTTGTTGCCGTAACCATGCCCAACCATATTTTTTCTCTGCGTGTAAGGCATTAAAGGGAAAGGCAACCAGCTTATTTGTCCAAGGTTTTTAGCAAGGTACCCCAGACGATACCAAAAGAAAGATTTTTAAATTTCTCAGTTACAGGCCTCTTACTTCGGCCGACGTTTAAATATTCATGTATAGAGTTTCTGTGCAGAAGTAGCTGCCTTGCATTGAAGTTTTGATGGTTCCAGCTTCTTAGAAGGTGTAGGTATGTGCATGCTACCTCTTTTAGAGTAATAGGACCCTGCAAATAAAATTGGACCACTTGATCCATTTTGATAAAATGAACTACTCCATGGACTGGTCTGACGTAATGCAAGCTTGGACTGTTAAAAAGATTGTTAAAAAGTGTTTGTAGTGAGACGCTTCGTTTTTAAACGACTTCAAAACTAATCCTCTTGAGTATACCATCACTCATAAAATTATTACAGTGACTGATTGTAGGTTATTAAATTCGTTTCTGGTACTGTTAAAATTGAATAAAAATATAGTTATTTTACGAATAATTTTATTTTTCAACATTTATGTTTGTTTTAAAAAACAAACTACCAAAAAATAATGTTTTTCCGTATTTTTATGCCCACACCACAATAGTGGAAAGGGTATTATGCATTTGTGCTGATGTGTGTAACGCCTTAAAATATTGGTCCTAGACCCACCTTAAAGTACGAACTAACGATGTCCGTCCGGCTGGCAGGCCGGCTGGCTGGCTGGCAGGCTGGCTGGCTGTCCATGTAACCTTGTGCGCAAAGTACAGGTCGCAATTTTGGAGATAATTTGATGAAATTTGGGTCATAGGTTCTTATTGGCACAAGGACCAAGCCTATTGAAATTGGGCCGCATCGTAGGACCACGAGGGAAGATAGGGGGAAATTTCTTCCTCTCAGAAACTATCAAACCGATTTCAATGAAATTTAAAACATAGAAAGAACCTTATCTATATAGACAAAAACTTTATGCATTTTTTAAAAAATAGGACCACGAGGGGAGATAGGGGCAATTGCTGCCTCTCAAACCGATTTTAATGAAATTTAAAACATAGATAGATCCATATCCATAGGGACACATTAGCTATACAGTTTTTAAAAAATAGGACCACAAGGGGAGGCAGGGGCAATTTCTGCCTCTCACAAACTTTCAAACCGATTTTCATGAAGTTTATAAACTTAGATAAATCCATAGTTATATGGACACATAAGCATGATGTGTTTTTAAATAATGTGGTGTAGGGTATCAATATGGTCGGGCTTGACCGACTATACTTTCTTACTTGTTTTTTTTTTTGTTAATTTGTTTAATTTTTGTCGGTTGAAATATATTTTTTAAAAATAAAAACTATTCAATTTTAACGAATATGCTGTTCAATAAATAAAAATTTAAAAATTAATGTAAAAAACATTCGTTTTAAATGAATTGTAAATGATCCGTTTTATAAATGAATTTTAATTTGTTTAAAATGAATTTTCGTTTGATTTTAACTACATAATATTTTGAGTGATGGAGTAGTCTTAAAACTTCTCCTTAGTAGTCTAAAGGTGGGTTATATGGTCCTCCCCTAGGACATCGTAATGTTAAATATACCATGTTTTTTCCATACTTTTGGGTTACTTTTGAACTAGTCCTGTTCCCTTGTTGGCTACTCTTTACACGCATGTTTGCACTGGTCCTATTATTTGCAGGGGAAGTATCGTATGTAGTTGGTGTGTTGGCATGTCATAACGTACAGTGTCATAGTGTCCACGGACACTGTGACACTTTTTCGAGTGTCATAATGTCCGTACGTTATGACATGCCACCATTGGTGTTATTATCACCTTAAAAATAGCCCCGCATTGTAGGAACTTACTCTAATCCATAGAACCTTGGTCCATCTAATTTTGCAATAAGACAAAAAACAACAGCTTACAAGTAGAGTTTGTCTGTTTTGGATCAGATTTTCATTATTTCTTTTTCTTGTTTGCGTGTTTCCATGGTGTTTTGCTTTCTTATAGTATATGTATATTCTTTGATAATCGTACATATATTTTTGCTGATTCACAAAAAGAAAATTTAACTAAAAACCCTTTATCACATAAAGTAAGCAGATTATAAAAAATAACTCACGCAAAAAGTGCTCTTAGAAGCAAATAAAAATTGTATGAACGGTTGAATCTACTTTGAAATTTTACAAACGTATTAAACAACCGCTCACCGCTTCTGTTGATGAAAATACTGTAAGTTACTTGGCTTTTTTCCTTTCTCATATGTTTTTGCTCCATTTTCGTATGTTGTGCTCTTAGTTTTACTTTTGTATGTTTGTTTGACTTTAATCTCCAACAGGCTCATCCTTCGGTGACTTTATGTTTCTTTCATTAAAACAAAAATTACATGAAGAAATAAAAAAAGTAAACAAAAGTTTGCCTTTAATTCGTTTTTCTACTGTTTTTTTGAATTTATTAAAATTTTTTTTCTACAACTTTTTTGTTAGTTATTTTTTTTTTTCTATGTAAAGGATTTTACTTTGTAAATGGTTATAAAGTTAACATTTAAGTTATATGTTGCAAAAACAAAACTAAAAATAGAAAAAAAAAATTACATGCAAAAAACCCAAAGGGAATATTTGAACCTTAAAGAGTCTTAAACATATAAAATGTGCACATGAAAAAGTCACAAACTGTAATCCTGTGTCCTGTGTCACTTGCAATATGAAAAGGATTTTTGTAAATACTAAATTTATTAAAAAAAAAAAAAAAATAGCCAAAGCGACGAATCGTAGAACGATAAATATAAAAGGCAAAAATCACTGCGACCAATTGGATGTTTTGTACAGCGACGCTATTTACGACGATAGATCTGAGTTCCTGTCTATGAGTCCCTCCATCTCGCAGAATCTGCATTTTTTTGGTTATGTCATAACCTAATAAATATAACCTAATAAAATACGAATGGCTTATCCCATCAACAATAACTTTCAGTTTATCAATGGTATGAAATGGGACATGCTAACATTTAAACGAAACCTTGTTAATTAATTTTTTGAATCCCCAGAAAAACTTTGATAATTAATATGCATGTGGCAGTGTAAATAAAACTGAGCTGGCAAAATAAAATAGAGTAATTTTTATTTTTGTTTTTTGGTTACCCAATAACAACTACATTTCGAGTTGACAAAAAATCTACCAATTGTAGTCGGGACTGTAAGAAAAGATAAACTCACTGTTTATTGTTGTTGTTTTTGTTAAAGCTTTAATATTGTTACAGGTGAAACTGGGGCGTATAATTCTTATTCGCTTAACAGTCTTATTTGCATAATATCCTAAGTTTTTCTAAAATCTTTGGATTTCCTGATGATCTGGCGTCAGCAAACCAGCGAAATGATCCTAACATATCGCATGTATATCAGTTCTTATGGCTTGACTACGGTTTCTCTTTTGCTTTTGGTGACTTTTTAATTCGTTATCAAATTCCACTTATGCCATCTCGGATCTTTCTCCTCAATGTCCAATTTTTTTGCATGTGCCAAGAAAGTTCTTCTTAAGCCATATCGCATATCAATGTTAAACAACATTCAAACCAGATTTAGATATATCCCAGAAAATTATCACTTAATCTGATATTTTCAAACTAAAGCTGAATGTATGTAATTTAAATGTTAAATGGAGTGAACTTAGTAATTTGTTGCCGCTTTTATCTATGAAATGTATTTTCTCTAATAGAGCTATTAAGTATTATTATTAATATTTTCAAAGTTTAAGTGACACACTAGCTTTGCTCCTTCTTTCAAAATTTATTAAAATTTGAGTACAAATCATGCAAAACGTTTATAAGACTAATACTATGTTTCCACTATGAGCAAAACAACTTGTTTTGAGCAAAACGTGTCAAAGTGTTTCCATTATGTAAAACTGGTTTTGGTTTTCGAATTTTCGAAATCAATTTGACATTTATGTTGTAAACAAATATGAAAGCCAAAAAAAATATGTGTTGAAACAAAAAATATTTTTCTTTAACATGAGATTTTCTTGTTTGTTTTTTAATACACAGATAAACATATATGTACGTATATAAAAGCACATAATTTACTACCTTTTTACTATATTATTTTATTATTTTACGCTGCAAACAAATAAATCAGCTGGAGAGTTGCATAAACCTGTTTAATAAGTCTTGATATTTTGGTAAATATGTCACTTTTTGCGAATTTATCAATCAACAATAATGGATAACCCAGCAAAACTAGTTTTTGTTTGAGTTTTCGACCATGAAAAATGTATAGGAAAACAAGTAGCAAAACACTTGTTTTGCTGCAAAACTAGTTTTGTGGCCCAAAACATGTAAGTGGAAACGTAATATAATGGTGTTTTCTTTTCTAAAAAATAAAATTGCATTTTAATTGCGTAATATATTCATCAGGTTACACGCACCCTTATAAAGTGATACATTTTTCTAAATTCCAATGGAACAAAATAATAGCTACGTTTTACACCTAACACTTATGTGTATTTAGCGTGTTAAATTTTGGATGAAATGTTTGTACTTATAAGCGTTATTCACCGCTGTTGTTGGAATTTTCAACATTAAATTTTCTTTGAATTCCAATAAATGTTAACAACACTTTTTCAATAATGAAAGTCAAAAAACAAGAAAAAAGTAAATTAGAAAAATACTTGCTTGCATAAAAATGTACTTAACGCAGGTGCAAAAAAGGGTATTATCTCACACTCAATTATAACTGGGGGTAAGAAATGGAACAAATTTGCCATTTATTTTTGCAACATCTTTAGAAGGGAAAACGACAACTTCTTTCACTTTTGCATATTTTTTTTTAGAATAGAACAAAAACCCGCGCAAAAGAAAACACCATCAAATGAAAATGAAAAGACCTTAAAACCTGTCAGGCAATTTAAGACAAATTCAATCTTTAATTAACATCATAGAAAAGAAATGCCCAAACAAAAGTTCAAAGGGCAAAAAAAAAATGGAATTTTTATTTGAAACATGCAGGGTTGGGCAAACTACCTACAATGATGTATTTAAAATGCAAAATAGATTTAATACAATACTTAAATGTTTTTTAAATACAACATATCGTCGGCTTAATATGCAAACCTTCAAAATCCACTTTTAACCCTAGGATTACCATCTTTGTCTGGACAGAACAAATTTGTGTTTCACTTGCAATATCTTTCGAATGGAACAACAAATCAAAAAAACCAGGTACGTGAATTCTATAAATGATTTGTTCTGAATCGAATGAAATTAATATAGAATATGGGGTGATATTCCATTTTTATGTACACATCTATCAAAATACCCTCTTGGTCTGGCTGGACTATGAAGTATTGTATTTGTGTGTTGTGTTGTTTTGGTTTTTTTTTTGCAAAATTAAATTATATTTTTGTCTTTTGTTTGAGGTATTTGTGTCTTGTTTTTGGGGCTTGCACAAAACCAACCGCAAGGCAAAGTAGGTATATGAGTTAAAACACGTCAAACCATCACGAAAAAATGGCATTTCCGTTATCAGCACCTCCGATTTGAATGAAATTCAACAAAAATGTTATATGTAATTGGACTTTAACAAAACATAAATTTCAGACCCCACATTCTTTCGGCATCCGAAATATGACGTCATAAAAGATGTGAAAAATGTTTAAAAAAACACAAAAGTCTCCTTACAAAAGGGGATAGAACTCTTGAACTACGCAAGATAATTTAGTTTTTTTGGTATCGTTTTAAAGGTGAAAGTGCACCCTTTAAAATGATATGCATATTGTGTTTTTCTAAGAAAAGGTCAAAGGTAAATTTTTGGGGTCTTGAGTTCAAAGGTCCATATCTAGAAAAGTATATTTTTTAAAATTCTTAAAAAAATATATGTTAAGTATTATACCCTCTTCAACATTTGCAGAAAATTTAAAGGTGGAGACTCGATTGGTGTCAGAGTTATATACCAGAACGTGATTCTAAGTATGTTTTGTGTTCAAAAATCCCTTGTTGTTGTTGTATTTTAATTATTTTTTTCAGTATATCTGGAGAACGGCAAGAGCCAAAGTTTCCAAATTTAGTACACAAATTTTAGTTATCAATACACACCATCCCACAAAATGTGGGCGGGACTGGAGAAGTGGGCGTGGTACCTCCCGTACAAAAAATATCAACAATTTTTTGTATCTGAACCGATTTTTCCGAGTTTTTCAGAGAATATTTTCTACTAAAGATTTCCGATCTTTTGATATATACAGCGTAACCATAGGTCATATGACAGTCCAAAGATTCAGGTTTTTATACAATTTTTGATATTTCTTGTACGGGAGGTACCACGCTCACTTCTCCAATCCCGACCGCATTTTGTGGGATGGTGTGTATTGATAACTAAAATTTGTGTACTAAATTTGGAAACTTTGGCTCTTGCCGTTCTCCAGATATACTGAAAAAAATAATTAAAATACAACAACAACAAGGGATTTTTGAACACAAAACATACTTAGAATCACGTTCTGGTATATAACTCTGACACCAATCGAGTCTCCACCTTTAAATTTTCTGCAAATGTTGAAGAGGGTATAATACTTAACATATATTTTTTTAAGAATTTTAAAAAATATACTTTTCTAGATATGGACCTTTGAACTCAAGACCCCAAAAATTTACCTTTGACCTTTTCTTAGAAAAACACAATATGCATATCATTTTAAAGGGTGCACTTTCACCTTTAAAACGATACCAAAAAAACTAAATTATCTTGCGTAGTTCAAGAGTTCTATCCCCTTTTGTAAGGAGACTTTTGTGTTTTTTTAAACATTTTTCACATCTTTTATGACGTCATATTTCGGAAGCCGAAAGAATCTGGGGTCTGAAAATTTATGTTTTGTTAAAGTCCAATAACAGTCAACATTTGTGTTGAATTTCATTCAAATCTGAGGTGATGATGCCGAACGACTTAACGGTTTGATATGGATTCACTCTTATATTGCTTTATAAAAAGGACCAAACGAAACAGCTCATAGAATGGGAGACAACACAAGAAAAAGAAATATATGCTTTTTTGGATTGCTTTTATTTTCCGGGATTTTAAAATCTGCAACACAACCTGTTAAAGAATTTAGGGCACCATATCACCATGATGTCTATAAGGCTGCAATGTCAAGGGAACTATTTACTGTATTGCAACGGTTTATCCGCTTTGACAACTCGAACACTAGGCAAAGGCGCCAAGAATTGAGCAAATAGACGATCTTTATCGTATACTCCTGGGGCAAACCTAACCGTGGAAGAACAGATTTTTCCTTTTTGAGGACGATCGCGATTCACGCAATACATTCGATCGAAGCCAGTCAAACTTAGCGCAAAAAGTGGTGAATATGTGACTCGAAAACAAAATATGCCTTGAACGGCTAAATTTACACAGGAAAAACTTCTGATTGCACCCGAAAAGTAAACCAGGGGGAGTTGTGATGGATTTGTCAGCCGTAATTGTGAAAATTTTTTTACATTTCTGATACTCTCAAATACACTGATGGAAGTCCGCTTGTTGGAACTTGTCGCTGTAATAAAATCTTTGTGTCACATTTATTTCAAAAATCAAGCAAACGTCAAGAATACGAAACTTCATTTGGCTACTATTAGGATAAGAATGATTTTTGTTCATATTTGCCAAAAAGGAAAAAGGCTATTATACTATTATCAACAGAAAATAAGACAAATACTATCATAGAATACAAAAAGAAGATGAAACAGGTAGAGCAACCAGATTGAAGAACGCTTCAAAAAAAATAAGCCAAATCATTGAATATAACCAAAATAAAGCTGGAGTTGATACAATGGATCAGATATTACAGCTGTAATCGCTGGTCATAAGCCAATGTAACATTTAATATACATATATCTTCTTAGGGCCAAAGGCAACAACCATCTTATCATCTTTTGATACTCAACTCTTGTGTTTTTAGGATAGGGGATTGGTATGGAGATGCTTGTACTCGGTCAATACACTTTGTGTTTTAATGTAGGTATATGCACAACGATGGCTGCATGTAAATATTTTCTTTTCTTTTTCTCTTTGATTCGCTGTAAATCAAATTGTTGTTGTTTTAAACAGAAAAAAGTTGAAACCGATTGATGCGTGTGATCATTTTGGCATCTTCAAAAGGGAATTCAAAAAAGTGACATGGTCATAATAAATTTTGTCCAATTTCTTCTAGAAATATTTCGTAAAAAATACACTTAGCAATAAAAAATCTTTCTAATGCGAAATTTTTTTATGATATTTTTAATGTCTGTAGTGGGCAAACAACTTTATGTTTGAAACAACTTATTGTTTATTTTTTAATAGTAAATGTATTTTGGGAAAATGTTTTTTTAGACCAAAAGTATTTAAAATAAAAAATATATTTTGGGAATGAATTTAAAATTCAAATTCTAAATACGCCCAGCCAACAAAATAATCCGACGTCGTTCAGATATCTGAGAGAAACGTCGGCAAAAAAGTCGGACTCGTATACGAATTCTGTCAGATTTCTGACCCAAAAACGTATGAAGTGGTTGACACGAATTCTGACAGACATGTCGTGGGAAATTTTGGTTTTTTGTCATCATTTCTGATAGATATCTAACAGAAATCTAATGAAAAAGGCATGGGAAGTTCTGATGTGTTAGCAGAGATTTTTTTTTGCTTTCGAACTGTTAGCTGAAAAAAAAAATTTTATTGCAAAATATGTACATAATTATAAATTTTACACGTACGTACCTTTTTATGCTTTTTATCTTTAACCAATAAAACAAAATTAAAATTATTTCCAACTGAATGACAATTGTCATAATTTAAAAAAAAAAATAATAAGTTTCTTTAGACAAATCTGAATGAATTCCGTCGGAATTCTATTGGATATATCTGTACATAAACTTCCCCCGATATATCCATGCGAAATCGATCAGAAATCGGCCAGACAGTAAGAATATTCAATGTCTGGCAGAAATCTGAACGAAATCTCTAAGAATGAAGTTAGACATTTGCACGAAATGTCTGATTCCGACAATGTCGAAGTATTTTGCTGGCTGGGGTATTTCAAACACAAATATTTGTGTTTTATATAAAAGTATTTGAAATACAATTATTTGAAATACTGCCCAACCCTGTAAACATTCAATATTTGTTGATCTATTCCGATGAAGTAAAGCAGACACTTGTTCGTGTTAATTAGAAAACGATAAAAAAAATGTGAACAATTACAGAATTCGTTATCGATTGACATCTCTATTTAAATTTTGTGTAATTTTGAGTAATATCGAACGCAATACGGGTTTCAACAAAAAAACAAGGTTTCAAATAAATAAGAATTTAAAAAAGTTTTCAATACTATAACAACTTAAGAGAAAATTAAATTAAATTAAGTTAAGAAAATCGTATAACAAGTAAAACAAGTGCTTTTGTAAAGTTTTTTTATTATTTTTTAATTGTTTACATACCCCTGAAGATGGTTAGCGACGCTAACCGAAATATTGGGAATAAAAATAAAAATATAAACAAAAATCACTAGTTTTTAGTTTTTATTTATTTACTAGGACCCGCAGCCAAACAATAAAAAAACTAATAATTGACTACTATATTAATACAGAGCTGTTAAATTTGGATTACGATCAGTAATCAATTAGATTAATTTTTAAAAATTACATAATTCTCTTTTTAACAATTCCTGATTATTAATTAATTATGATTACAAATAATCAAAAAATAATTAAGATTAGTTAGGATTACGAGAAAATAATCAAAAATAGTCAAAAGTAATCAAAAAAATAATTGACTGTTTTCAAGGATTATTGTTGATTATATTCGATTATTTTTTAAAAATTCAGAATGCGCATCATTTTTTACAAACATTTTATTTTGAGCAATTTGCATTTAAAACGTTAAAAAAATTCTGAACAAATAAAACCAAATTAGATAGTTTTTGTACGCAAAATATAGGTTTATTCACTTCAATAACAAAACAACCGATAACAATTTATGTACTTACTTAGTCAACAAGAAAGGGAAAAATACGTGGAAAAATAATAAAGAAAACAAATACATTTAGAATACATTCAATTCACAAAAAACAAAAGTTTTATAATATACATATATTTACAATTGGCCTTCATTACAACTAATTTTTCAGAAGAAAAATCAGACAAAAATTGCCGCCTTGAACTGTTGACGATCCCGGCAAATGAAAACAGCCGTTCAACTGGAGCTGAAGACGTTAAGGGCGTGTTAAAAAAATAAATGCATCCCTTAGTAAATCATATTTTTGGTAAATCTCGTCAGCACTTGCATTATCATTTAAATAGCTGAAGAACTGATGTTTTATTGCGGACCGTTGGTCAACTTTAATCTGTTCATGTGGAGAAGAACTTACTTCAATTTCATCAGCTGCAAAGTCAAATCTTTAAAGTTAAAAACAAAATAAATGTCCGCATAAGCTCACCATCATCAGTGAAATCAAAAAAATCGGGCATAGTCGACACATTATTAATTTTCCTTTCAAAATTAAATGTTTTATAATTTTTGGCGTAAAAACTGTAAAGTGTTTCTAAAACTCTGCTGGTTATATTTTCGACAGTTAATTCTGCCAATTCCGGACTTAATCTCAGCAAACCCTTGACCCATTTGATTTTAATGCTTTGAGTTAGCACTGTGGTCTGCGGAAAAATCGGTTTCGGAAACATAATCAGACATTTTGACCTAAAAATAAATTTTATTATTAAAAGTTTACAACAATTATGTTTAATACTCACAATTACAATAGTTCCCAAATAATGTAAACCCGTGATAAATAAGAAAAATGCATAATCATGAAAAATGCAAACAGGTTATCAATTATCAAATCCAAGGTAAATTATCTAGAGGTGGTGTCGAAACGGCATCTGATTTTGACAGTTTGGGCTTATTTGTTTTGATTTGTTAGTGTTTTGCTAATAATGGTTAACATTTCGAGCTAGTGGCACTAACAATGCAATGAAAAAAACCGTATGTTGTTTCTGTTGTTTTTGGATTGTTGTAGTTCCGACACCACCTGTAGTTAAATTCGCCTTAATCAAATCGATGAACATCAATAATAATAACAAAAAATGAAAACAAACAACTAACTTTAAACAGTACTGCCATAATTTCGCAAAATAAAAAAAAATAATCAAAATCAATCAAAAGTAATCTTCGAAAGTAGTCAAATTATTTTTCGATTACTTCTTATTATTTTTGATTATTTTTTTAATTTTTATTAATCTTGATTATTTTTCGATTATCTGTTATCGTAATCAATTAGTAATCGTGCGAATCTGAAAATAATCGTAACAATCGTAATCGTAATGACTCAGAATCACTTTCTGAGTCGAATTAACTATGTTTTTCCGGCTGACTGTCGGTGTTGACCGACTATACTTTCTTACTTGTTTTTTACTGTAGATCTGGATTCAAAAGGTTGAGTAAATGTTGTCGTGATTATGTGTTACCCTCAAATTATTAAAAACTAAAATGCACGAGTGACTCCAATGAGATGAACAATAAGGACATCGAAATTATCGATGATTTTTTTTTTAATATCTATCAAAATCTATTTATTTACGTTTATTCTTATTTAAAAAATTAATATTAACTTACAATTTCATCGTAAATAACTTTAAATATATTATTACTGTTTTGTTATTGCATTTTAATGTGTTTTTATTTAAAAAAGCATGTAGCCATTTTTTCGTAAATTTAGCCATTTTTGGTCACCAAGTTTTGGCAGCACTGACATACAGTGTATTTTCTGGGGGCGTTAAATGAAGAAAAGCTGGTACTCTTGATACTCTTTTACCTTTTGCTCTTTTTCTCTTTTCAAAAAATTTGGTTAAGAGATGTCATATATCAAATTAATACTTTTTATCTTCTTGATAAATGAGGCCGTCAGCGCAAAAGTGGTTTAAGCCTCAATTTTTCATACTGACTTATCTATGCCAAATTGATTAAAACTGCGAAAATAAAATAAGAAACTAGTTTATCTCTTGTTTTACCAATCACTAACAGAAAGCGTTGCAACAGTTTGTGTTGCATTTATTTATTTTTGCTCTACTTTAACACAAAAGTAGCCCCAAGCCACACAAATAAGAAACAAATGTAATGTGGCTTACACCACTTTTGAGCTGACGGCCTCGAATATGGTTAAAGATTACATATGGTCTACTGAACGGAATATATGTACATACATACACCTAGAGAAAAATCATGTTTAAATGTGGTCACCTCCAACAAAACCGTTTTTAAAGAAAATTTTAAACATATTATGATTCATTTAGCAATATTATTGTCACCGTCAACAATATTATGGTTGAATTAGTCCTCCATCAAGAAGCCACAACCATATTATGGTTGCCTCCAAACATTTTATGGTCAAAAATAGCTAAAACACGTTTAACACTTATAATAGCATGGTTGGTTTTCAACCATAGCATGTAACTCTTGGAAAAGAGGAAAATACTATTGTTAATGCTAAAACAAATTATTGTCATATTTAACCATAACATGTTAAGAGGCAACCATAGTATGGTTATGGCTTCTTGATGGAGGACTAATTTAACCATAATAAGGTTGTAGGTGACAAAATTATGGTTATATGAGCCATAATATGTTTAAAATTAATTAGTATTGTGGTTATTTTGTTGAACTATTTATGGTTTTTAATCCAAATTTTTTTTAATATTTTTAATTAGGCTTAAGTTCATGAAATTTAATTTTTATTAAATTATTTTTGTGAAGAAAGGAATTTCACAACATGAAAATTAATTAAAATTGTTATTGATAATCTTTCATTCTTGACGTGGCTCGGGCTCGAACCCTGGCCGGCAGGTTACCATAACATGTTTCGATCGCAACCACTCGATCTCCTCAGATGGATTTGCCGTCTTACACTCGCAGCCATCGACGACTGCTGACCTCACTAGTCAAACATCAATCCTTAAACAAAATTGTTTTTTAACATTTGGTAGATCGAAATTTGCTTTCCTGAATGATTATCCATTTTAATTGATTTTACATGTTTTTTCCTTTACTTCTGTTTTTTCGTACTTTCGTCAAGAATTTTTCTTGAAGTCCAAGTACATTTTTTTGTTTTTTCACTTTGTCTTTCTCTTTTCTGTTGACCTTTTTCAGCACAACTTGAAGGACAAATGTACACATAGAGCTCGTGTTTAAAATTTTTTTTAAAAATAGTTTTGTTGGAGGTGACCATATTTAAACATGTTTTTTCTCTGGGTGTATGTAGAGTCCTCTGGTTTTCATATGAACAGCTGAATGTCGGCTGTGAAAAGGTATCGAGTGCTCAAAACTTATATGAAAGCGTTGCCGAAAAATAACACAAGGGAACAAAATTTAACATTTTTTGTGCGGCCTAGAACTTTATTGCAAATTTTTATTATTTTTATATATATTTATATCAAATCTTATCTCCGTTTTTCTCCATCAGCTCTCATTTTTAAGTTACAACTACTAATCGTATCTTTTACTTTTTTCAGCTTTGGAAGTCACGTAAAGAATGGCTGTTAACGAAAAAAAAATTACAAATTTATGTTTTTTTTTTATAAAAATTATGACAAATCCAAAACATAAAAAAGTCGAAGTCTTATTACTTTCGCGTCCAATAAAGTTCCAGGCCGCAAAATGAGTATTTCCCAGTGTAATAATTGCTTAAATGTTATTTATTAAAATATTTTTAAATAAAATAAGTAAATATGTATAAAACAATGGTTATGAATTTCTTAAAGAATCAACCCTTTTTTAAATCTTGCTCTTATTTTCGCGTGAATGAAATTACTGGTAAAAACTAGTTAAATGTAAAAAAATTACAAGTTTAATTCTGATTATATTTTGTTTTTTTATAACAATATAAAAACAAGAATCGTGATAATAGTTTCAAAAGTTGTTGACTAGTATTTAATTTAAAATTTCAAAGGTAAATTCTTACTCTTGAAGAAAAATGTAAAAAAAAAACAATAAATAAAAAAATATATATTATTACCAAAGTTATTTTCGGGAATACAAAGTTTACTATTAATACGATTTCCGTATGACGTGCTAATTTCCCAGTTTTTCATATTTGATAAATACACTGAAATTAATGTTGAGGGAAAGCTAGCCTCTATGCGCATTTCACTGGTTGCTTAGGCCAGCTCATCAGGAAACATTTTCCAAAGATTTTAGAAAAGCCAAAAATATTAAACAAATAAAACCCTAAAGCGAATAAGAGTTATAAACACTCTTAGTCTTACTTGTAACAATATCAAAGCTTAAACAAAACACCAACAATAAACATCCCCCTACAATTGGTTGGGTTCTTTCCGACTTGAATTGTAGTTGTAAGTGGGTTAAAAGAAAAAACAAAATTAAAAAACAAACCGCTTCATTCTTTTGTCTTCGTAAGAAAACAACGAAACGTTGCGTTGCTGCCTTTCAGTAACGTTTTGGTTTATTTCCTTTATAATAAACCTTTTCTAGTTCTTTTATTGCAATTCAAATAAACACAACACTTTCATGTATAACATTTTTTTATTAAGAACTTAGTCACTTTAACAACCGTAATTTACAGCTTTTATTTACAACTCATTATTGTAATCAACACACTTCAATGCTTATAGAAAACTTGACAAAGTCTGAACTAATACTGTCTTTTGATGCTAGCCGCCGCAAGTAATTATACTGTTACTCAGTCAGCTAGAACATTCGAAACGTTTCTCAAATTTTCGAGGCTTTACTATTCACCACTCTATCGTCTTTTATGATTTATGGCGGCACTTAAGCTATTTTAACGGTCATTTCTAGGGCTTTCTGCATATTGGGATTGAAGTGTACTAATTTATAACAATTTTTAATAACAATGTAAACTAATAAAATTACTTATGAATACAAAACAACTTATAAATACAAGATAAAAATAATTACAACTAATTCGTAACTAAAGTTATTTTCGAAAATGTAGCTTGCCAGTTTATTCGAAAACATTAAATATTAAGCAAAAAACCGGATAACCTTTTTCTCGTTTCGGTTTTTAAATACTCCAATTAGATGAAATGATTTTAGAAAAATTATTTTGGACATAGAAAATAGACAAGAGCTTAAGCACTTTTAAAACAAAATAAAAAATTATTTTTCAAAATTCTGTACGTGCACGCAAAGAAAAAACATGGTTGTGGTAAACATATTCTAAGAGCAACATATTATGATAAGATTCATGATTGTAGTCACCATATTAAGATTATTATTGAATCATATAATGGCTACATATATTAGTAATATTACATCATTATATTTTTCCCTTAATCATATTATCATTCTGTTAATCATAATAAGTTAAGAAGGAATCATATTATTGTCATGTAAATCATAATAAGTTAAGAAGCAATCATATTATTATCATGTTAATCATAATAAGCTAAGAAATTAATCATATTATTGTTATGTTAATCATAATAAGCTAAGAAGTAATCATATTATCATCATGTTAATCATAATAAATTTAGAAGCAATCATATTATAATACAGCTCCTTTAATAACTGTCAAACAATACAAAATAAATTAAAATTTTTATGTATCGATTTTTTATTTTGTGACTTTTTACAATTTTTCTTGATGTAAATAAAATAGCGGAGTTAGTTCAATATTTGTTGTTGGATTTTACTACGATGTTTTGCACTATTAATTATTTGTTATTTTATTTCTTTAAATTTATTATTTTTTATGGTAATTTATCTTGTTTAACCGCTCCCATATAAAACAAACGACACAACTGTTTCAAAATAATTTTACAAATGGCGCAAGCATAATATTATTAGAGTAAAAATAGTTTGATTGCATCTTAAACATAATATGATAAATGTATAGAAAGTTATCATGTTATGGCTATTAAATATCATGATATGGTTGTGGGTAATATAATATGTTTTGAAAGTTATCATAATTTAGTTGTTAGAAAAATAATTATTTTTCGGTCAACAATACTCAAATTTATAAGTGCGATAAACATTGATATGTTTACAGTAACTATAATATTGTTGATATTAAAGAAAAATAACAATTATTTGTGTACGACAACAATATATTGTTACATTAAACATATTGTTGTTGCCGTAACAATGGCCAACCATATTTTTTCTCTGCGTGTGTGAAGTTACAATAACAAAGTAAAGACATGTTTTACTTTCACAATCATTGAGTTAGATTTTTTCCACAAATGTATTACGTTTTTTTTTCTTTATTTCCGTTGTAGTCAATCCTCTTTGATATTGGATTGCAGTTGACCAAACTTTTCAAATTGATGTACATATACGTTTGTTAATCGAGAAGAGGAGAGAAAAGATGAACATAATCTAATCATAAAAGTACACAACATGAAACCAAAAAAAAAAAAATTAATAAATAAACCTAGAAACACTCCTTCGTACATAAATGTATCTTCTTTGTTAAAACTTTAAATTTTAGAATTGAACTAGGTTAGGTGTCATGGAAGCCAATATGGAACAGCTAACTTGTCCCTTTCTATCTGTCCCTTTCTGATGCACTCCCATAAAACAATTGCTTTGCAGAGAGCCATTGGGATGACAACTAGGTGGTCTCTATATCTGTCATCCAGATGACTACCTTCTTTAGCAAACTCATTTGCTATTGAATCCGTGTGACCTGGTTTCAGTATTGCCAAACGATTTTTTTGAAAACACCTACAATTGCAAAAAACAAAAATCCGGTTAATCCATGCATTCATAAAAAATTATCATTTAAAATTTTATCTTAAACTTTAGTATTCATACATACATACCGCACACCTAGTTCAAAAGCGACTCAACTCACAAAACTTAATTTATCAGAAATCTAATAAAACGGTTTTTGACCTAAAAAAAAGTAGTTAAAAACTAATTTTTGGACCATTTAGCAGGAACTCTTTACAGATTATGATATAAAAAGGAGTTTTTTTAAATATTTGTACCCTAGATAATGAACAATTTTCAGTTGTGTCATTTTTGATGATATATAAGTTACCGAACTATTTTAAGCTGATTTATTTACAAGTTTTGAAATTTTTTGCCAAATTCTAAATTGACACAAGTCTAATTAATATAAGCTCCGACAAAGATTTTTTTATCACAAGTGACACAATTCAAATTTAGACTATCTAGCGTTAAGCAGTAGGAATCTGCTACCATTATATTTTCTGACACAACCAAAAATAGTTCAGTTTAATGAATTGCAACTTTAAACCAATTGCAACAAAAAGAAAGACAAAGGTTTTTTAACCAAAAGGTATCAACCCTGATGTTTTTTTTAAGATTAGCAAGTGATTGTGCATAGTGTAATCATATAAACCCGAAAAATTAAAATTTAGAGTTGAGACACTTTTGAACTTGGTGGGCGATATGTGTGCGTTTTAGATTATTAATGCGCACTTCATAAAACAATTTTTGAAATCATGATTGAAAAAGGAGGTGGGTGGAATGAAAAGTTTTTTTTTTGGTTGTTTTTTTTTTTGGTTGTTTTTTTTTTTTTTCTTTTAAATCTCTTATGAGGTTTAAAAGCAATAATCATTTCGTTTTTAATTTTTCGTAAAGTAATTATTGAGTACGTATTTAGGAATATTTCCAAATCGTACACCCAGAGAAAAAACATGTTTAAATATCGTCACCTCCAACCAAAAAATTTTTAAAGAAAATTGTAGACATATTATGTTTAATATAACCAAATTATTGTCAGCGATAGCCATATTATGTTTAAGTTAGGCCTCTATCAAGATGATCCAACCATATAATTGTTGCCTCCAAACATTTTATGATCAATAATAACTAAAATGTGTTAAATACTTACAAAAGCATGGTTGTTTTCAACCATAGTATGTTGCTCTTGGAAAAGAGGAATATACTATTGTTAATTTAAAAACAAATTATTATCATATTAAACCGCAACATTTTTAGAGCCAACCATAATATGGTTGTGGGTTCCTGATGGAGAACTAATTTAACCATAATATGATTGTCGCTGATAATTATATGGTTATATTAACCATAATATAATTAATATTTTCTTTGAAAATAGTTTGGTTGGAGGTGACCATATTTAAACATGTTTTTTCTCTACGTGTAGAGAGTACGGATTTTAAAGAGTGCATTTTTGATTTAGAAGTTTAAGCTGGTATAAAACATACATATTTTTGCTTGAAAATACAGGCATGACTTCTGAAGGTGTTCGACCTAGAAAAGAATGTCAGATAGTCAAACAATTCTACATTCTTCGGGCTTAAGTAGGGTACACATCGATCGGTCGTGAGTGGCAGTTTTGCTCAAATTTTCTCTTGGTCAGTTAACTGCCAACCCCAAAATATTTTCTAATTGACTGTTTACTTAAGAAAATTTTTGTCACTCAAGTTTGATAGTGTGTACCCATTTAATAATTCAAAGTTAGTCGTATTTCCTCTAATACAAATTTTCTTGTTCTGTGAAGCACTTATAGTAAATTTTAAAAAGTCAGCGACATTTATGCGCTTCGCAACCCATATAATAGAAATAAAGGGCAGAAAAATGCTTAACTGACCAATAAATAGCTAAATTGCCATTATTTATTAAAAATAGCGGCCAACTTCACTACACTGATAGAAAAAGCATCTTCATATTGATGATGACCTAACATCAGAATTGTGACTACAAATGGCGTCAATGATGCAAAAAGTAACATCAATCCAATGACTAACGTCTACGTACAATTTCGTCATTTTTAACGTGTCATCTATTTTATGACAATAGTGACATCAATTCGATGCCACATTTTATATATTATTAACATTATTTTCATGATTAAAATGTATTATAAGAAGCAAAAATTCCTATATTCTATTTGATGATGAAAAGTGTAAAAATGGTGTAAAAAAAGATGACACTTGTCATAGTTCTGATGACAAAATACATCAGCGTTATGACGCCTTTTCTATCAGTGTACTAAGCGATCAAAATCGGATTTTCCAATAGCAAAGCGCTGACATCTCGCTTTTAAGGGATGCTTCATACAAATTGTATGGGTATGACAATTTAGCAGAATTTGTTCATTATGAAAAAGCCACAACCATATTATGGTTTCTTTCGAACATGTTATGGTTAATAATAGCAATAATATGTTAACCGTTAATTATATTATAAATGTTTCTTGACAATAAGACATGATTAAAATGTTATTGTTATTTTAAATCCATAAAATTACTGGAAGAGGAAAACATATTATTGTCAGTGTTTATCATAGCATGTTCGGCGAGAAATATAAAACTTTTCTGAACTCCCGATGGAGGAAATGTTCAACCATAATATGGTTACCGGTGGGAATATATACAATATGGTTCATGTTCCTATAACAATTTTAAAAACTTTCCGTTAAAAAAAGTTTTATTGGAGGTGACCGTATAGAAAAAAAAAGTTTTCTCTACGTAAAAATCGTTTTAACAATAGTTCAAGTTCATTTGAGGTTTGCTTGAAGTTCCATTTAGAAGAACCAAAAAAAAACAGAAATGTTTTCTTGTGTAAAACTTTTATTCCTTCAAATATCTACGCTCACAAGTGATTTATATATTCATATGTACATATATGCGCAAAGATCCTTGGTAAAATAACTTTTTTTTTGTTATGTATTTGATTAGCTGAAGAACTGTAATGCATTTGACGTTCTACATAAAATAAATGAAATAAAAAATAAAAAAAAATCTCATAGATTTTAAAACTTCATTCAGCAATTAAAACAACCCATCTAAAATTTCGTATTATAAAAAAACAAAAGTGTGTTTATAAATTATAATACTTTCGTAACAATTGCTTAACCAAATAAAATAGTTATCAAAAATGAAAAAAAAAAACTAATTTAATTATAAATTTCAAAAGTTTGGCTTTATTCCATTTCTGGATATTGTTGTAATGAAGAAAATTTTTCACTTCAATGACCCTTTTAACGAGTTTTGTTTTTTATTTTCATGTTCTTTCCTCGCTAGCGATCATTAATCATTGTGCGTTTGAGTTTTTTCCTTCACATTTTTGGTTGGTTGTGCTTTTTTCCCCAGTTTTAATCTCCATTTTTATTTCCGTACATAAGTAGTAGGTTCGAAATTGTTCATTTTGTTTTAAGTTAAGCACAAGATGAAAAAGATTAATGATGATTTTTGTAGAAAGTCAAAAAACTCAAAGCTTTATTATAATGATTACAATGCACAAACAAGAACCAACAAATTTTTGAAATTAGTACATGATAAGTTTAGTTCAGTTGGCCTAATTCTTTTTTATTTTCTCCCGTCTGTTTTTTTTTTCTCCAAAATTTAGTACTGCCTTCCTTCAAAATGACTAATTAAGCGGTTAAGCGTAAGTTTGGCAAACAAATTCATGCAAACTGAAATATATTATTTTTCTGAACTGAAAGAAAAAATGAAATACTAAAGACTTTAAAAGGAAACTAGAAAAAAAGGAACAGATTTGAAAAGGATAAATCAAATTTTAGATTGAAATATTAAAATGTGTAATATCCGAAGCTGAAATGCTTAATGAAATGTGGTGCTATTTAAAAATAAAATTTTTTTTTGAAATGGGTAAAAATGAAATTAAATTTAAAGGCAATTGATGTAAAATTGGTTGTTATATTTCAAAACACTGAGTTTGTAATTATTAATATGATTATTAATTAATGATTGTAACGCACCAAAATTTCCCAAACTTCTTTCCATTGTTTTATGTTTTGAGTTCTGTATACGATGGCATAGCACACCCAGTAAAAACTGTGCATACCTCAAATCGCTTCAAACATGCTGATGGGATGCCTGATTTTTGTATGGGGTGTTCCCGGTTTGGAGGACTATTTTCTGCTGACAATAAGCGCTTCTTTTAACATGCATACAAAGCACTCCTAAAGTGCTTTTTAAGGGCTAGCTAAATAACCATGTACATTAATGTTTTTCTTTTACTTGCTTAAATGTCCTTTTTCAAAGTGCTTCAAAAAACCCAATTTTTTTTTAAAGGGCAGTGTCATCATTTCATATAACGAGTAGAAATTAATATTAATGGGGTTCTAACGGCTATTTACCTGATGTCTGGGTAAATACCGTGTATATAACTCTTTGGGCAAGGTATTTTTAAAACACAAAGGCATATGGGCATTTCCTGGGGTTAGGAACGTACGTTCGTACGATTTTGATGTACAAATAATATAGAAAACAAAACTTTTCCTAGCATTTTTTTTCGATTCGATAGCATTTGGGTAGCTCTATGTTGAGTACAAAAGATGGATTTCATCGAGTTTAAATTTTCATAATAAGAGTTATAAACGTGTGGTCACGAACGTACACAAAATAGAAGTCAACTTTGGCTGACAGTAGTGAAATGTAAAAATCTGCGCAATGGAACGGAATATTCAAAAGTGATTTATTTATTTTAAAAGTGTATTAATGTAGATCTCCATCCAATATTTGCAAAATAAAATATCTCTCTTGGTTTTTGTTTCATTGGTTTATTTACCGGTCGCGAACGTACGGATCGCGAACGAACGATTTTTCCATATGCTTTTTTTATTATTATTACCACGCATTTTCCCATAAATGTCTTTAAATTTCCTTAACAAAAAAACTTGATACTCCTTTTACAATTGATTGTAATGGAGAGATTATAAAGAAAGAGTGTAAACATAACATCCCAGTAAAAAAAAATTTGGGTTTTTTGAAGCACTTAAGAGAAAAAGCTCATAATCGAGCGCTTCAATAAAAGAGCTTTTATAAAGCAGTAAATGATATAGAATAAAATATACAAAAAAGCTGCTATTAGTGCTGACAACGAAGAAGGTTGCAAACCGAAAAAAAATAAAAATATGCGAAAATGATTGGAAAAAGGCATTTAAACAAAAGTAAGAGCAAAACATTAATGAATATGTTAATATAGTCAGCCCCTAAAAGTACTTTAGGAGTGCTTTGTTTGCATGTTAAAAGAAGCGCTTATTGTCAGCAGAAAATAGTCCTCCAAACCGGGAACACCCCATACAAAAATTAGGCATCTCATCAGCAAGTTTGAAGCGATTTGTGGTATGAATTCATACACAAAACGTGCTCCTTTATTGAGCACATTTTTTACTGCGATATTTCTTGCATGTAAAATAAGTATATAAAAATGTCTTCAAAAATAGAAAATACAGAAAAATATAAAATTTTCCACTTTCCAGCCAAATTTCCTCAAGTAAAACAGCTGAGATATGCTATGAAACCATTCCTTTATAAGAACAAAGACTTTTTTATAATAATAAACAATAAAAGACGATGATAATCAAGATTTTATTTTTTCATCCTGGTAGACCTTTCTGGGGAAATGCCCATATGGCAACCATTAAGTGGCAATAAAGTTCATTTAATTTTAAATTTATTTTCGCTTTTTAAAAATTTCGTTTAATATTTAAAAGCTGGTTAAGTTGGCACTAAAACTACAATAAACCGGTGTATATTGATTTGAAATTGTGCTGAAGGTATGTGTGTTAGAGTGGGTCAATTTGTTCGGGCCCAAAAAAAGTGACAAAGCGTATAGCAAAATCGTAAACTACGGAAAATTCTAAGAACTTTTCCTAAAGAAACCATGGTTCTAAAATCAAAATCGAGCTTCCGGTTTTTGACTTGAAAGTTTGGTGCTCAGAATATCTGAAAAAAATAATACTTTTTTGGAAATATTTATTGCAATTGGTGGATAGTTAACCTGTATCGCTGAAAGAGGGCTTGTTTAAAAGAAAATTCTCTCACCTTCAATATCTGCGGTCACTTTTAAAAAATTCTGTACATAAATAATTGGTTAGGAGATTTTGTCAAAATGTTCATAGCCATGCTGGTAAATAAAAAAATATGTATTTGATTTTTGTTTTCAACCCAATTTTCTATTTTAAATTCACTACCTTTTAAAAAAAAGAAACTAAATAAAAAAAATTAAATTACCCAATAAAAATTTTTCTCATTTTGCGAAGCACTAATGGTCCATTTAAAAAAATAAGCGCAATGTTATGCGCTACGCAATAAGACATACAGAAATGCAGTAAAGTAAGTGAAAGAACTCTCAACCACTTATAAAAAATAACATTTCAAGTGCTACGGCATTCCCTCACTAAAAATGGAATAAACGTGAGAATTGTAGCGGTAAATTGTGTGAACGATAGAACTACAAACTTTTCATTTTCTCATTACCTATTTATTTTTTGTTTTTTAATTATGGCCATTATTATGTTAATCGCAACGCAACGCCAAAGAATTACATTGAAAGTAAAACAAATTCATAAATATTTTGTAATTTTGTTGTTGCTTTCTATAAAAACTCATGAAACGTTTTAAAATTTTCAACGCCACAAGTAATGAGGCGTTTGAGATTTTAAAACGCAAAAAGAATTTCTGTAGAGAGCAACAAAAATATTACAAAATATTTATGACTTTGTTTTTGCTTTCAATGTAATTCTTTGGCGTTAAGTTGGGAATTACATAATAAGGGCCTATGTTTCTTACTTCACCATTTCGAATTGTATTTCAGAATTTTCTAACTATATTCCAGAAATTTCCAATTTAACTTCAAAAATTTCCAATTGTATCTTCTGAAAGTGTCCAATTGTATTTCAGAAATGTATGTTTTTATAGCTAATACAATTTTTTAAATTGGAAATGGACGACTGCAATTTGTCTGAGCCGCCATTAACTACAAGCATCTACCGTTTACTGATCTAGCGTTACCGGCACATATTCAGGGAACTGAACCAATGTTTCCCACCTGCCATAGAATATATATATGTAAGAAAAGATAAACTCACTGTTTATTGTTGGTGTTTTGTTTAAGCTTTGATATTGTTACAAGTAAGACTTAGAGTGTTTATAACTCTTATTCGCTTTAGGGTTTTATTTGTTTAATATTTTTGGCTTTTCTAAAATCTTTGGAAAAGGTTTCCTGATGAGCTGGTCTAAGCAACCGGCGAAATGTGCATAGAATATGAAAAATTGGGAATTTAGCACGTCATACAAAAATCTTAATAATAAATATTATATTCCCGTAAATAACTTTGATAATATACTTGCATGTGCCCGTGCAGAAAACTGAATTGCCAAATTGGTGTTTTTTGTTGTTTTCTTGCGAAGACAATAGAATGAAACAATTTGTTTTTTCTTTTTTTCCACTTTTTTTTTTTTTTTTAACGTAAACCAACACTCAGGGGATGCCCCCTATATATGCAGTGCATTGTGTTGATCAGGAAAATAAGGTTTGGGAAGGAGGAAAGAGGGAATAGTGTTTGTGGACATTGGACTTGATTCTTAATAAATTATAAGTACCGGGAAAGACCTCTGCGGGAAGTTTATTCCACATACGGATAGTTCGACTGAAAAACGAATTTTCTCTATAATGCGTTGTGCGAAACACAGGACAATCGACTACAAACGGATGTGATCCACTGGATGAGCGAGTATTACGAAGAAATACTCGGGCGGGTGGAATAAGTTCACTTATCTCAGTGGAACACCTCCCATGGTAATATCGATAGAAAAGTGTCACACAACCCACATTCCGACGATGCCCCAATGAGTCAATAGAGTTGGATACCCTAATGTCATTGATGAGCTTCACCGCCCTCCTTTGTACACGGTCCAGAAGGTTCAAAATAGACTTTGAAGCCCCTGCCCATATATGGGAGTTGTATTCCATCTTCGGTCGGATATAGGTGGTATAGATAGTAAGGAGATCGGAGGAAGTGAAGTAATTCTTGCACCGTTTTAAAAAACCTAAACACTTGAATGCCTCTTTCGACACTTTGAAAACGTGTTTATTCCAGCGAACATCGCACTGTATTCTCATGCCCAGAACATCAAGAGTATCCGATTCCTTAATATCAATGCCACCCATTAATACAGATGACATAGTTGGTCCCACGGCCCGTCTGTGGGTCAACATACAACATTGGGTCTTGCGTGCATTAAATTCGACCCTATTCGCTTGACCCCACTCAGAGATTGCAGCTAGGTCCTGATTAAGAGTGTCATTCATATTTTGCCTTTTGCCCCCAATCTCAACAAGGCTTGGCCTATGATCGAAGGAATATGAATGACAAATGTTGCTGTCATCTGCAAAAGAGTAGATAGGATTTGAAGTATGACCAAGAAGGTCTTTAAGAAATATAAGAAATAGCGTAGGAGAAAGGACAGAACCTTGCGGTACCCCTGAATTTACCTGAAACTCGTTTGATGCAATCCCATCTATAACAACACGTATAGTGCGATCACTGAGGAAACTCGATATAAATCGAGAGAAATCATTACCGACACCAAAAGCAATAAGCTTTGACACAAGCGCACCATGCCACACCCGATCAAACGCCTTGAAAATATCCAGAGCAACCACTTTGCATTCACCAAAGCGGTGAATGGACCGACTCCAACGTTCTGAAAGAAACGCTAACAGGTCTCCTGTAGATCGGTTACCACGAAAACCATACTGTCTGTCACTGAGAAGTGAATTTGTCTCCAGATACTTCACAAGATGGTAATTAACCATGCTCTCCATCACCTTCGAGAGCGAAGAGCAAATTGCGATTGGGCGGTAATTATCAGGGCTAGTAGCCTCACCCTTCTTGGGGATTGGCTGAACATTGGCCACCTTCCAGCAAGAGGGAAAGATTCCCGCACGGAACGAAGAGCTGAAAAGGTTGGCCAATGGACGAGCTAACGTCGAACAGCACTGTTTCAATACCAGTGCTGATATGCCATCCGGCCCCGGTGACTTGTTTACGTTAAGATCCGAAAGAACCCTTTTGACATGATACTCTTTCGACAACGGGCAGTGATTGATTGCTTTCCGGCAAGAACGAATTACTTGCAAACAGTTCAGCCAAGAGGTTAGCTTTATCAATTGGGTCAGTAAATATTTGGTCGTCCTTTAAAAGCGCTGGGATAGAAGAACTTGCACTATCCCTTACTCTTTTAACGAAGGACCAATAGGTCTTACTGCCCCGAGGAGCAGCAAGGACCTTAGCACGAAGACGCTGTTCGTGTAGAAATTTTTCCCGTCTAAGTACTTTGGCACACTCAGATCTTGCCCTCTTTCGTAGCTGATCAGTAGTTGCGTTTTTATTCAAACGCCAACTACTAAACGCCTTACTTACAACTACAATTCGAGTCGGAAAGAACCCAACCAATTGTAGGGGAATGTAAGAAAAAATAAACTCACTGTTTATTGTTGGTGTTTTGCTTAAGCTTTGATATTGTTACAGGTAAGACTTTGAATGTTTAAAATTCTTATTCGCTTTAGGGTTTTATTTGTATAATATTTTTAGCTTTTCTAAAATCTTTGAAAAAGGTTTCCTGATGATCTGGCCTTAGCAAACAGTGAAATGCGCATAGAAGCTAGCTTTCCCTCAACAATAAATTTCAATGTATTTATCAAATATGAAAAATTGGGAATTTAGCACGTCATACTAAAATCTTATTAATAAATTTTGTATTTCCGTAAATAACTTTGATCGAGATAATATTTTTGCAGCTATAGGCCGCAACTTAATTTATTTACCCCCGGCTTGGCCAGTATTTTTTATACATTTTTTATTTAAATCGGTTCTTTTTTTTTTAATTGTGAATTTTCAAAAAAATTGCGTTTTAATAAAAAAATAGAATAATAATAAAAATTTTTTTTTTTAATTTTTTTATTATCAGTTTTTGCTTAAATTTTATTTAAAGAAATTTTCGTTTAATTAAGTTTTGATTAATCAATTCTATGGCATTTTGACAAAACATCTTAAGTCAAAATTAAAAAGTTAAAAAAAGGCTGTTAATCGTAAGAGTTTTCATTAAAAAACATGTTTGCTTACGTTTTTAAAATTTTGTATTATAAATTTTTCTTTAATTTCGGTTTATTTTATTTTTTAACAAAAATGCTTTTTTCACCGAGTTTTTTTTTAATCTTTTTTAATATCTTGTCTCCACTTAAGATGTTTTGTCAAAATGCCGCAGAATTGTTTTATTTTTATTTAACTTTTGTGTATCACAATTGTAACAGTTTTAGGTTTCTTATCAGCTTGACTATGATTATTTTGAAAATCCTCTTAACCAATTATTGATGTACAGATTTTTCTAAAAATTAGCACAGATATATAAAGCTGAGAAAATTTCGTTTTAAACAAGCCCTCTTTCAGCGATACAGGCCAACTATTCACCAATTGCAATAAATATTTCCAAAAAAGTATTATTTTTTTCAGATATTCTGAGCACCAAACTTTAGAACCATGGTTTCTTTAGGAAAAGTTCTTAGAATTTTGCGTAGATTACGATTTTGCTATACGCTTGGTGGGCAAAAAAATGACCCAACCTAATGTGTGTATAAGAAAAGCTAATATTGATTAAATTAAACAATACATTTTTATAAAATTGTGTAAAAAACGTATATACCCACCCATCGGATAAATACCAGGGTATTTACCAATTCTTACTAAATTTTCCCTATTTACCGGGTATTTACCAATTGGATATTTACCCGTTTCCCATCTATAGCCATGAATAGAAGGAGTGCAACCAGAAAATAAAAATTTGCTGCATTTCGAAGCAACCCAATAAAAATTGAGCTTCAAACAAAGCAGGTTTGTAAGGGAGAAATGTAAGAGTTTCGCTTACCATCTCGCTTAAGGCTAGATTACACTATCATACTGTGTATTAATACATGTCAAGTAATATGAAAAGTGTGATAGTGTGAATGCAATGTGTCACGAAAATGACAAGTATTATGGAAAAAGTTTGACATCCTCCTTTTTTTGAAAAATATCTAACCAATAATACTTTTCATTGGATCAGGGTTGCATTTTATTTCATGTGTGAGTGTTTATACTTTGTGTGATGGTGTGAATACAAACTGTCATGTTAAATTAGATTTTTTGACAGTCGCTACAAAACTAATTAGATTTATATCTAACAAATTATTATGAAATACGTAAGACTTATGAGATAGTGTAATCTAGCCTTTACGGAAGGCATGAATTTGATGTGGTTAATTCCCACTTTGAAGCAATACATTTTTGATACTTTATTTAAGCGCTTTATTCACACATAAAAAACTGGTGTGTGCAGCTATCAGCTTTACACGCTGGAGGTTTTGTTACAGTTATTTTTTAGTTTTCTCCCTTACAAACCTGCTTCGTAGTAAGGGAATGCCGTGGCACTTGAAAGGTTATTTTTACTTTTATTAAACTTGTTAAGAGTTCCTTCACTTGCTTTACTGCACCTCTGTATGTTCTATTGCGTAACGCATAATTTTGCGATTATTTTTTAAATGTACCATTAGTGCTTCGCAAAATAATGAAATTTTTTATTGGGAAAGGTTCGAGAACTTTTATAGCAAACAGAAAAATTGCACCAACTGTTTGAAATTTTTTACATGCATTAAATATAATTTACTTTATGCCCCTAACAAATTTTGCTCAATTCAGATCAAGGATACGCTAAGCTCCAATATGTCTCTTTGCAAAAATGAAAAAATTAAACTTTTACTGCTTCTATTTTGAATCAGTGTTTGAAAAAAAACTATAAATACCGCTCCTTAGTGTTCGGTTTGGTAGATTTGTGGAAAACACAAACTCTTATGTGTTTGTGTAGTAAATCATTAAAAAAAATAACATTTCCCTGATTGTAATCTTGCGAACACAAAAATAATACTGTTCTTATCCAACTCAACAAAAAGCAGAGATCGTTTAATTCCGTTCGGTTTTTTTTTAGACCACAAACTTCATCGTGTTCTGTTCAGCTAATTAATGTTCGTTGGTGCTTAGCGAAACAAAACAAAAAGCCAGCAAAATAATTTTACACAAACAAAACATATACACAATACACACACAAGTTGTTCGTGCTGCGGTCGATGATAAATTTTTTTGTTTGTTCATTTCTTTATAATGTAAAATAAAGAAACATTGTAGAACATTAAAATATAATGTTTGTCTACAGTATCACTTCAACTGTTCTATTTTTTAACGAAAAACTTTATATAATGTTCGACACTTTCTTGAAAACAGTTCCGAACAGTATTAAGGTGTGGTGTTTGTCTACGCAAACACCAAAAAAAAAAATAAATTTTGGTCCTGGGTGTGTAAGCCGATCGCTAAATAATGCTTTGTTTATTTTCGAACACTGTTTTGAATACTTTTAACTCGCTTTATTACTGATATATTTCGCATGCTGCGAACTCGCCAAGTTAATTGGAAGCGACAAAATATCCTTTTTTCAAACACCTGTCTATATATTTGTTGATGTTTTTCATTTATGTTTCTACATTTATTTACAATTTTATCTCATTTAATGAAATGTCAAGATATAGTAGGAAAGCTACGTCTTATACGTATGCAATGAAGAATGAGGATAATTATTTAAATATTTTCTATTAAAAGCATTTATCTTTGTTCATGTGAACTACTCGTCACTACTAACTGTGTGGTTTCTCTCCTTACAAGAGCTTTTCTCCTTGCAAGAGAACCCACACTCTCCTATTATGGGAACAGTTCAGAATTACTGCTTGTTTCAGTTTGATTTAGCTTAATCAAGTTCAGTTCACTAACTTCCCACCCCAAGGCAAGTGCATTTTGATTTTCCTTAAATAAAAATAAACTGCTTAACAATTCTAAAACCCATCTTGTGTATTTTGTCTTTTCTTATAAAATAAATTTTAAAACTCCCCCGCAAACATTTGTTGGTCCTACTCGAACCAGGTTTTTAAAATTATTTTATGTGGAAATATATTTCCAGATTTTTTTGCGGATTTTAAACGGATTACAAAAACTGTGCTAAAATTATAGACCCGCTCGGATTTGCCCGAATCATAATTATACAAATATCCCATTAATAGAGCGCAACAAGTAATATTTGAAGGAAAACCAGAAACAAGTAATTTTAATTAAGAAATCAAATTAAAAGGTACGATTTCACAATAAATTTTATGTGGCGTATGAAGCACTTCTTAAATGTCTGTCCAAAGCAAATGAACTGGTAGATCAACTCTCTAATAACGTAAATCCCTCTATCGAAAATGTAGAATTTCGAACTTTACAGACTCCCAATATCTCTCTACCCCCCTGCGATACCGACATATTTTATGGTGATTACGTCTCCTGGCCTACTTTTAGAGAACAATCCGCGTTTATCGCCAGTAGAAAAACTTTATCATCTGCTAAAAAAAACTCAAAACGAGGCTCGTGACTATATAAAATCCGGTCCGCTTACTAAAGCATTTTTTTAAACAAAATTTCGCTTTTTTTCTTCAATTAGTTTTGGCAACACTGCTTATAATAGAGAATTCTTCTGTAGGCAAAGGGCGGAATACAACGAGAACGAAATAAACATTTGTAACGGGTAAGTAAAATAATAATATTCTCTCTAGTTTGAATCATTCAAATCTCACTTTCGGATTATTTTAAGTGCGAATCGAGATTAAACCATCTTAGAAATTCTTGAATCAAGCTCAGTTTGATATAACTTTTATCTCACTTTTAATTAAGTCAATCCTGTTTTGGGATTAGTATGGGTCACTTGATTAATCCGTAACTTGAATCAAGCGTTCTGTGGTTGATTTGAGGAAATCCGTACTTACCGTACTATTGAAACCGCTTCGGTTTGATTTAAGTACGGATGGTTTAATTCGTTTTTTCAGTGTATTTATTTATGTAACATTCTCTTCTTACCGAACCATGGTCATGGCAAAGCCGAATGTAGCAACACTCTTACTTGTTTCACCAACAAATTTTAGTAAAATATGTTTTAATTAAAATACAATTTTCTTTTGTATTAAACTTTCTTCAAATCAGTAAATTCATTATTTTTCACAGAAGAGATAAATAAAAGCAGAAAAAGATATTGATGTAAACAATTTTTCCTTAGAGGATCTGCTTAATTTAAATAGCTTATAATAAGCTTTTTAGCAATTGTGTTCAATTAAGTGTGGTGCCTAATTAGCAAGTAAAGTGACACGTTATTTTAAATAAGCCAACATAATTAAACACCCTGTTTTCGTCCGGTGATTAATAACGAAATTCAAATTATGTCAAATTTAGGCAATTTTGTTACTTAAAAAAAAAACAATTAAAACGTACAGAAACGTCATGGTATTCGTTTTACAATTCGAAATTATGAAAAAAGTTAGGCATAAGATGAGAAGGTTTTCTCCAGAATTTTATTATGGTTATCCCAAAGTTTTAGCTTTTTTTCAAATATTTCAAATTGTCAGGGGCAACCTTCTCTTTATTAAGGCTCTCAACTGTCGCTGTTTTTTTGTTGTTGTTGCTAATAAACATTAAGTTGTTCGTGACAACAATATTATAAGTATCTATAGGTTTCATTTTTCATTTTCTTTATTAGTGTACGTAAGCATAAGGTGCGTTTCCCGTTACTATGAGTATGATGATTATGTAAATGTACCCTGAAGATAAAGAAAGTAAATTGTATAATCGTGATAAAATGTTATTGGGGAAATGAATGGAATAAAATCACGGTTTTTGAAGGGCGAGACAAAAGTTGGACACGGAAATGGAATTATATATTAATTTTAAACAAAGTAAATAAATCTATTAGCTGAAGTTTAGAAAATTTTGCCAAGAATTTTAAGAATAATTAATTAAAGACAACATTTTATGAATAATTAATTAAAACCACTTAATTAATAAGTGAAGATAATTATGATAATAATTGGAAACATGCAAAAATGGGTAAATAATTTAAGTCGCTTTAAAGAGCCATGTTTTTTTAATTTATCACTTCATCTTTTTTATAACATTTACATAAAACATGAAGGCTTAATTGTATTTTATTATTAAAAACTAATTAAACAATTTTAATAATTAAGTTTAAGTGTATATGCAGACATTGTATCTACATAAATATATTTGTTCAATTTGTATAAATGTAAGTACAGCTACGCACAATTTAAATTGAACACTTAATAAAAATATTTAACCTTGGAAGGTAAATCTATATTTTAGTACATTTAAGCTCTTATGACACTACATTTTTTATTCATTAATTGATAGAAAGAAGCAGTAAATGCTAGAAAACAATAAAAAATGTAAACAAAGTTTTTTAGTTTTTTTTTTCTCTTGTTATGGTTATGTTTCAGGGATGGCGTTGATAATTTTTGAAATTGTACCAACAACCTTTAAAAATTGTACTTTTTTACCCTAACTGTACTAAACGATTTTTTTAGTTGAAATTAATTTTATTTATGTTCTTAAAAAACACCACAAAAAGGTATTATAAATCTTAGTTTAAAAAGTAGCAAAAAAAAGGAGAATTAAAACAGCTTAGCCATCCCTGTTCTGTTGATTTTATTAAATGTTGCGAACTTTTTGTTTATGAAATATCTAAAAACAATAAGCGGTAAATCGCTGAATTTGCCCATAAACCGCTGATTTAGCAACACTTTAAATATTTCCAGCTTGAAATGTCAATTTTACATTTTTTTTGACATAACTTCATTTTTTATCGATAACTTTAGTAAAATTTTTGATAGTTTACCATTTATCTTAATACGGCTGAACCCTTCACACTTGGTAAATTGTTCTATTACTTTATATTTGCACTGTTCACCAAAACTTGAACAATGCATTAAAAATGTAGTGTCATAAGGGCTTAAGGGACTCTTCGTCGAATCGACGAACTATTCTAAAAAAATTTTAGCGGAACAAATAAAAAAAAGAACATCCACAAAAATTGCTTGCACTGATAGAAAAATGCATCTTCATATTGATGATGCCATAACATCAGAATTGTGACATCAATGTGACTATAAATGGCATAAATGATGCAAAAAGTAACATCAATCCAATGACTAGCGTCTTCGTACAGTGTTGTCATTTTTTATGTCTATTTTCTGACAATAGTGACATCAATTCGATGCCACATTTTATATATTATTAACATTATTTTCATGATTACAATGTATTATAAGAAGCAAAAATTCCTTTATTCTATTTTTTTTAAATATTTAGTTAAATACATCAAATTTTTAAAGTACAATTATTACAAAAACCATATGGGGCATGATGCTGGTGTCTTATTATTGAGAGTTTTGCTGTAAACAAAGTTCGTAATTCAACAAACGTGAAACAAACATATGTAACAGGTAAGTAAATAACAATATTCTCTCACTTTGACTTAATAACAAAGTGTCATTAAATTGATGCTAATGTGTCCTTTCTCCGATGTTACTACGTCATTGCACTGAATACATGTTCGTGATTTCTGTGATGCCGATGTGTCATCCCGTTGATGCCATAATTTCACTTTTACCCTGATGACACTTTGGCAAAGTGATGTTAACGTTGACATCACCATGATGAAAAGTGTCATGGGGTTAAAAACGAAGAAACTGGTCGTAGTACTGATGTCAAAATACATCAGCGTTATGACGCCTTTTTAATCAGTGTATAGTTAAGCATTTTATTAAATAATAAAATAAAGCACAAAAAATAAAAGTTTTTTCTTTTTAAATAATTGAAAACTGAAATTGAACACACTACAAATTTCAACAAAGATTAACGCAAAATTAATTTTCAGCTTAACTTTTTTTACTGCACAGGCTTGCAAGCGTTGCAAAGAATCAAAACGCTAGGATTAGAGTAAAACCCTCTAAGGGTTTGAATTGAATCTGCTTAATTCGAATCTGTACTCAGAATTCTTACATCAAATTAGGTTTTCGTTATATCGAGGCATAACCGCAAAAAAAGCTTAAATAGCACTATTTTCAATTATCGTTTTTTTAATAAACGACTTTATTGGCAACACTTGCATCATCTCCTAAAATGTCATTGTCACATAAGGAATCGTTACGATTTTATAGCAAAAACAATTTTATCTAAAGCGACAATATTCATATAAAATTTTTATAGAATAAAATAAAAAAAACCTTCTCCATTAAAATTTTGTTTTTGTCACTTAAGCTTTTTTTGCGGTAATGACTCGATATTATAAAGTTAACAAAAGCTCGTTTTTTACCATATTATAGGTGTAATAGCTACGCGAATTCGTATATATTTATAAAACCTGATATTTTGGCTGAAAGTCCTTCCTACTATCCTTGGTTCTTCTCTGAGATATCTTAACCAGAACTTTGAAATTCTGAGTTTTTGCTATTTTAATGGTATTTTCGTTTTTTTTTTTAATTTTTTTATATTCTTTTTGCTTGATATTGGTATTTTTCTTTTGATATTTGTTATATATTTTTATGATAAAAAAATAAAAACAAATCCGGGCTATGAATAAATTTGTTGGCATGTGTTATTAATTAATTTAGAAAATAAAATCTAAGCCAAACTTTTGTGTTGTTTAGGACGAATTAATTACCATGTGCTTGTTAAAAAACAGACAAGCGGGGCACTTTGTGTTTTAACCTAACTCGAGAAAAATAATAAAGAATAAAATTAATTAAAAAACAAGTTAGAGTGCTATATTCGGCTGTGCCGAATCTTTGATACCCTCCACCGACAGTTTGAATGTTTAAAGAGTAATATCTGTATGATGTTATTATTATCTTAAACTGTGACGATTTGTTATTAATTATGGATTTAGGCTACTAAACTGTTTTCCGGTAGTAGGGTTTATATGGGGCCTAGGGTAAATTATGGACCGATCTTCACGAAATTACACAGTTTTATTTCTTGTCCTATAAAACTTTGATGTACCAAATTTTGTTATGATAGCATTATTTTTTACGGATTTAGGCGTACTAAACTGTTTTCCGGGAGTAAGGTTTATATGGGGCCCAGGGTAAGTTATGGACCGATCTTCACGAAATAACACAATTTTATTTCTTGTCCAATAAAACTTTGATGTACCAAATATTGTTATGATAGCATTATTTTTTACGTTTTTAGGCGTACTAAGTTGTTTTCCGGAAGTAGGTTTTATATGGGGCCTATGGTAAATTATGGACCGATCTTCACGAAAGTTAACAGTTTAATTTCTAGTCCTATGTGACTGTGACTTGCCAAAATTTGTAATGATAGCATTGTTAGTTAGGGTTTTAGGCTTAATATACTGTTTTCCGGGAGTAGGGCTTATATGGGGCCTAGGGTAAATTATTGACGGATCTTCACGAAATTTCACAGCGTGATTTCCAGTTGAATAAAACGAATTTTTGCGAAATCTTATATCATTCTGTGCATTTTTCCACCATTTATGTTAGTTTTTGTAACAAAATTATCAATTTTTTTTAGGTGGTGGTTCCACATTTTGATTCATAGCTCAGATCCTATTGAACCGATTTTGCTGAATTTCAATCCCAAACTGCTTAGGATAACTACAAGCAATTTGACACCAAGTTTGTTGATTTCTTTTTCGAAAGTGAGCGTGTTTTCAACAGACGGACAGACGGACATACGGACAGACGGACAGACAGACGGACATGGCTAAATCGACTTAAAATTACTCAAGGACCCAGAATATATATACTTTATAGGGTCTGAGATGAATAGTAAAAAAGTTTCACACGGAATGACAAACTGAATATACCCTCTTCACAACTAATTGTGGTGGAGGGTATAATAATCAGTATTGTGGTTATTTTGTTGAACTATTTATAGTTTTTAATCCAAATTTTAAGTATTTTTATAATCAGGCTTAAGTTCATCAAATTTAATTTTCATTAAATTATTTTTATGAAGAAAGGAATTTTACAACACGAAAATTAGTTAAAATTGTTATTGATAATTTTTTTTTCCTTCTTGACGTGGCTGGGGCTCGATTAAAAAATAAATTGTGGCCTCGAGCTTGTTTATTAAAATAGGATTGCTAATTCGGGTACGCTGAATCCAGTGTTGGTAAGCGTTTTTTAAGGTTAGTTTTTATTTCCTTATTTCGAAAATGTAGAAGGTTACACAACATATATTCGCGGAACTAAAAAGCCGACATTCCACAATAATACATCTTAAAAAATGAAAGTTATTTTTCTGTATCAAAATTCGATACGAATTTGAACTCTGTTTTGTGTTTTCAAATTAATTAACTTTTTGAAAGCTTAAAAAGGTAACGCTGTTAAAAAATTATTGGAATACAGATACAAAAGTTGTATGATTGACAGTAAATTAGCTTCGTCAATTCAACGAACAGTTACCATCCAGGGTTAAAAAATATTAAGGGCTTAGCGTTGCCGGCTTCCAAACAACTGACTTCACCAAAATTATACCTCAAGTTTTGTTGAAGTTATCCCAAAAAAAAAGAAAAAGGCAGTAAAAATTTAATAAAAAAAATAAATTCTAATTACCTAGAAGTCAAATTCTGACTTGCCATATTTTCCACTGTAAAATACATACAAGTCGTGTGCTAGCTTTATAAAATTGCTTCTGTAAAAGTCAGACGTTAAGTCGTCTGACAAAATTTGAATTATTGCGTGCAATTTTTTAACAATCTATCTGAAAATAGCTGTTTTTATTATGAAACAAGTAAGAGTGCTATATTCGGCCGTGCCGAATCTTATATACCCTTCACCATTGTACGAGCAGAATACAGAGCAACTAGACAAAAACTAAATAATTTTTACATATACATACATATTTACAATGCTTAAAACTTCATTATAAATTAGATTTAAAAACCGAAAACTGGCAAATATTTTTTTTAAATCGTTTTTAGAACATAAAAAAAAAATATTAAAAAAAAATTTTGTTTTAAAAAAAACCAAGATTCGAACCAGGAAACTCGCAGTTTATACTTTAACACACCGGGCACATCTTTTTCGTATCTGAACCGATCGTTCCGAATTTTTCAGAAAATATTTTCTACTAAAGATTTCCGATCTTTTGATGTCTAATGGATAACCGTAGGTCATATGGCAGTCCAAAAATTCAGGTTTTTATAAAATTTTTTATATTTTTTGTACGGGAGATACCCCGCCCTCTTCTCCAATCCCGCCCACATTTTGTGGAATGCTGTATATTGATAACCTTAATGTGTGTACCTAATTTGGAAACTTTGGCTCTGGCCGTTCTCGAGATAAACAGAAAGAATTAACAAAAATACAACAACAAGAAGGGATTTTTGGAAAAAATTAGAGGTAGTCGTCTGGCTGAATTTCAATATTAAAATTAAAACAAGAATACCTGACAGATACATACACCAACCAAGTCCCCATCATTTTTGGGGGCTTCGGAAAACCCATTTCAACAGACAGACGGACGGACGGACAGCCGGATTTGAACTTCGCTTTTCATAAGGACCCAGAATATATATACTTTATAGGGTGTAGGATCAAATTGTGGAACTAACAACCGGAATGACAAAGTTATATATACCCTTTTACCTTCGGTGAAGGGTAAAAAAATAGTTGTCAGAAGTCAATGCCGTGAGGTAACCAGCTAAGGCGTTCCCTATTTACGGAATCATTATACGACTGAAGTTAATATTTTACGGTATATGTATGTATGCTCGTTTCACAATTCAATAGAAATTATGAACGTACATATTGTAACCTCAAAGGCGAAAGGTCATAACAACACTTTTTAATTTTATGGGGACATGTTATTTAGTCAAGTGCATCATTATCAATCAAAAACTTGACTTTGAACTTTTTTGCTCTTACGCCCTTTTGCATTTAAGGTGACGATATATAAAAAACGTTTCACTTATTTATCGTAAATTAGTATCTCCTAATTTAAAGAAAACATTTCAAAATGGCTGAATTTTTTTACGGCGCAAGTAAACATCTTTAAGACGGCAGCACGCTGTTTTGAAACCGAAAACAACTTTGGTGTCTGCAAAAACTGAGAAAAAAATGGATGATTTCATAAGCAAAGAAAATAAAAATTTATTACCAAATATTATAAACCTTTTGCAAAACAACAATTTTGACAGTCATTCCAATTGCATGTGACTTGAAAAGCTGACATGTCAGATGTAAAAAACGTGTCCTGTTTTGTGACCTTTAGTTTACATTCTTTTTGAAAAAAATTTCATATAGGTAAGACTTGAGTTTGGATAATTAATCGATATAATACATATAAAATTAAATTTCTTAAATGAAAACCTTTAAGTAATACTAAGGGTTTTATTTTAATTTCAGACATAGCATCAAAGGACTTTTCCTATGTGTCCCACTTAAAGTGTTAGTAGCTGTATGTAAAAATTTCTCTCAGCTAACATAAATTTAAAATTGTAATTATTTATTAATTATGACACGAGCACGTTTTAAATTAGTTGCGAAGACAAAAAAAGTATATGTGCATTATATAATTAATTTAAAACATTATCATAATGAGGTAATTTAGTCAGACGAAAAGTACGTGCATAGACAACACTAAAAAAGTTACACTAAGAGAAAAGATTTTGTAAGCTAAATAAATATTAATTTTGTTGGTAAAATAACATTAACTTTTGGTCATTTTTGAAAATATTTAGCTATTTAAGTTTGTTTTCATAGTTATTTGCAAGTTTCAACTTCTTTTATACGTTAAAAAAGAGCGTTTTTAAATATTAAAAATTTCGTTTTTTTAAAATTCAAAACAGGAACATTTCAATAACTTCTAGTATAAATTTAATTCTCGAAGCTTAATAGCACATAACTTAGCTTGTTGTATATGTTTAGTGTGTTATACATCTATCGGGTGATTTTTTTTTAGCTGACGCACGTTTCGTGCTTTGTTTCACTGTCAAACATCTTCAGTTTGGTCTATTATTTAACCATGAATCGTCTTACAAACGAACAACGCTTGCAAATTATTGAATTTTATTATCAGATGCGTGCTCTGTTAAGAAACTTCATCGCGCGCTTCTTGTGTTCAGCGACGAAGCTCATTTTTGGCTCAATGGGTACGTTAATAAGCAGAATTGTCGATTTTGGAGTGAAGATTAGCCAGAAGCATTGCAAGAGCTACCAATGCATCCAAAAAAAGTCACAGTTTTGTGCAGTTTATGGGCTGGTGGCGTCCAATGGTGCCACTTCTTCAAAGATGGTGCGAATCGTAACGCTACCGTGAGATGATATCCAACTTTTTTTTGCCCAAAATGCAAGAGCTTGACTTGCCTGACATGTGGTTTCAACAAGACGGTGCCACATGCCACACAGCACGCTTAACAATGAACTTATTGAGAGGCGAGTTCGGTGAACATTTTATTTCACGTCCGGGACCAGTCAATTGGCCGCCTAGATCGTGCGATTTAACGCCTTTAGACTATTTTTTGTGGGGCTATGTTAAAGCTCATATCTATACATACATGCCCGCTTCAATGGACGCATTGGAAGACAACATTGCAGCATTTATTCAAGAGATACCGGCCAAAATGTTGGAAAGAGTATGCCAAAATTGGACTAAGCGGATAGACCATTTGAGGCGCAGTCACGGTCAACATTTGCATGAAAGAATCTTCAAACATTAAATTATATGGACCGTACTATCGATTCAAATAAATATTTCATGCATTTATCTGAATTTTATGTGTTTTTTTTTTGTTTAAACTTGCCTATAGCTCTTAAAAAATCACCCAGCACAGACAAAATTTGTTAAAAGTGAAAGAATTAAAAAAGAAGTACGAAAATTGGATGCCATATGACGAGAGAGATACTGAAACCCGATTTTACTCATCAGAAATTATCTGCCTCTTATAAATAGCTTACGCATGAAAATTACTGCCAACCAGATATACATAACAAAGTAAAGAAAACGTTCTTCAAAAATATTTAATTATGCTAAAAAATTTAGAAAATACGTACAAAATCGTCAAATTTAGGGCATAACTCGTTAAATCGTTTATAGGCCATTTTTGAACCCAAAATTGTCATGTATGGCAAATGTAGCTACGACCTACACAGGGTCATTCTATAAATTTATTTTTACTGTTTACAGTGGTATTTCATATTTTTAAGTCTACGTAAATAAGATATGTCAGTAAATCAAATTTCGTATAAAGTTTGCAAAATCATATAGTTTTTTTTAAATAATTTAAGCACAGTCGCGAATAAAGTTTTAAGTTACAAAATAATAATTTTTTAGGAGAGCAAAAAAACGTTTTTTTGCAGGCAAGATTATATGTTTTAAAAATTTTTTTTTGTTCATTATTAAAAATAATGATAATGAAAACTTTTATGCAACAGGCTTTTAAAACATTATTCCGCACTGAAAAACCATTTCTGTTTCATCATTTTGTTTGTAACTTGCAATGTTCTTCCACTGGCTGGCTCTTTGCATGCCATTTTGAAGGCGTTAATGTGCATTATTTTGGTTGATTTGATGTTTAAACTGTGTAAGAGAGTTAGGTTAACGGTTATCTGCAATTAAACCGTTTTTGCAAAATCTGGCTTTTACAACGTTATTCGCGGCTGTGCTTCAATTGGAATCTGAAATTCAACACACTACAAATTTCAATAAAAATTAACGCAAAATTAATGTTCAGATTAACTATTTTAATTGCACAGGACTGTAAGATTTGCAAGGTATCGAAATGCTTGCTCAAGAGTATAATCATCTAAGGGTTTGAGTTGAATCCGCTTAATTCGAATCTGTTCTCAGAATTTCTACATCAAATCAGGTTTTCGATATATTATAAAGTAAAGAAAAGCCCGTTTTTTACCATATTCGAGCGTAATAGCTACGCGAATTCGTATTTATTTATAAAACCTTATATTTCGTCTGAAAGTCCTAACAACTACCTTTGTTTCTTCTCTGAGATTAACCAGAACTTTCAAATTCTGGGTTGTTGCTATGTTAATGGTATTTTTATATATTTTGTAATTTTTATGACTTGATATTGGTACTTTTCTTTTGATATTTTTTATATATTTTTATGATAAAAAATAAAAACAAATCCAAAAAAAAAATCTAAGCCAAACTTTTGTTTTGTTTTGCATATATTTTATGATGAATTTATTACCATGTGCTATTTAAAAAACACACAAGCGGGGCACTTTGCATTTTAACCTAATTCGTGAAAAATAATAAAAAATAAAATTTATTAACAAATCAATTGTGGCCCCGAGCTTGTTTATAACCATAAGATTGCTAATTCGGATACACTGAATACAGTGTTGCTAACCGTTTTTTAGGTTTGCTCTTGTTTTCGTGATACATCGTTAATTCGAAAATGGAGAAGGTTGCACAACATATATTCGAGGAACTAAAAAGTCGACATTCCGCAATAAAATTACCTATAAGTGAGGTTTTTTTAGTTTATTCGCACCTCTGGATTCAGCGTTCCCGAACTAGGTTAAAACGCTAAGTGCCCCGCTTGTCACGACAAAAGTGTCAAACTGTAGCACAGTGTTATCAATTCAAAATATTTTACATTGAACAAATAATTTCATAATATCTTGAAAACTCGCCGTCCGATTTTAATCAGCATAGCAAAATTATACAGAAATTGTATGTTGCAATAGGGATCCTTTATGGCTCTTAATTGTAACTTCTTTAAGATCTCAAGGTATGAAAAAAAACATCCATCTGTCTTTCAGCTGGTTATATTTTTTTTTCTTATTTTATGACTTCTTTCTCTTAAACTGAATTATGCAACCTTCCCTCTTGAATTGAGCTTTCAGTTACACATACTTCCCTACAATCCATTTGGGTTTATTGTTTTAAACAAATATAATTTACAGTTTGCTAAGTGTATTTATAAAAGAATAAAATGTAAAAAAAAACTAAACGCATTTAGTTGCATTTTATTGTATTTATTCTACTAAAAAAAGTGTTTTGATGTATTTATCTATAGCGAACTAAGTAAAAGTATGAGCTTAGTGTTTTTTTTTATTTTATCTACACTTTTTCTGCCAACAATCCCCAGAGTACGAGTACGTGTGTTTCGTAACTAGAACTTTAAACTATTACAATTTAAGTTAAATGTAGCTTAACGTTAGTTTAATTTTAAAACTTTAAATCAACTTTGTAGCAATAATTTGCGAAAAAATAGAGACAAGTGAATAAAAAAAGAAATTTAAGAGCTAATGTTTAACTAAATTACTTTAATTTAAAATATTATCGTTTCGGTTCTAAACAGAAAAATTTTAAAAGTTAAACGTCAAGTGTATGTAAATATTAATTTTCAAATAAGTACGTAAAGTAATTAAAAGCATACATACATTAGGGAAAATGTAGTAAATGGAATATTTTAATAGAGAAATTCAGTAATTGAAAAACATTTGTTTTATCTCGTACTAGCTGACCCGATCCGCGTTGCTGGCCCTAAGCAAACATCACTGTTGTATTACCACACGATTTAAATTGAGCTTTAAACGAAATTCACGGCCTTTAACCCATATCGAACTATGGTTGCGAAAACGCAACACTCACTTTAGGGATGTGTGATTCTCAGTTTGGCTATCTTTTTCTTAAACTTGATATGCAATATGTAAATTTGGTTAAATATCTAAGCAACATGAATGGAGATTTTCCTCAGAAATGATTTTTTCATATTGAAATCAGATAACAAAAAAAAAGGATTTTTCCAACTTTTTTCGATTTTTTATGAATTGTTATAAAATTAGTAATAATATTTAATATATCGACGGACAGCTGTGATAGTATGAAGATTATACATATATCTATGCATTTATATAAGATTTGGAACCAAAAAACACAACGGCTATTGTCCTGGTACAGGATAATGTGGGTGTTGCGAAAACGCAACGCTAGTCCTAAACAGTATAAATTTTCAGATATTTTGCATTGTAGTGTGTTTTCATTGAATAAACCTTTGGTATATTTTTTGCTGCCAGTTGAAATGACTATCTTGCCACCACCAAAAGTAGATAATCTTAGCGATGATGAAGACATAGACGAAAACATCCAAATAATAAATGATGAAACAGCTTTAGTCACAAATGAGATCGCAGGTGAAATCGAAGTGCTGTGTGAATTCGAAGATAATAACCTAAAGGTGACTGAAAATGACAACACTGATTCACCATCACAATTAGCACCAGATATATATGTTCCAAAAAAACCAAAATGGGTAAAAAATAATCGTCAAAGTTTCTCAAGAGCTCCTGTAACCCTCTCTGCTGAACATTAGAGTAATATTTATGAAAAATATGGTGATTTCAATCCTATACAGCTCTTTGACCTCTTCATTGATACCGAAGTTATTGAACACATTGTCAAGTACTCTAATATTTATAGCGCTGCTGATAAAAATGATAATACATTTATGACAGACTATGCAGAAATCAGAAAATTTATTGGAATTTTGTTCATGACTGGTATAAGTCCTTTACCGAACATAAATTTTTATTGGAGCGACTCTTTGTTTGGAAACGAAGTAATTAAAAACACAATGTCACGTGATCGTTTTAAAACTGTGAAAAAAATATTCATTTATGTGACAATAATAACATTGATGCTGCTGATAAATTTGCAAAGATAACGCCTCTGAATAACTTATTGAACAAAAAGTTCATGCAATTTGGTATATTTTCACACGAATTATCAATTGATGAACAGATGATCGCATATTTTGGTAGACATTCGTGCAAGATGTTTATAAAAGGCAAACCGATTCGTTTTGGATTTAAATACTGGTGCCTCTGTTCCTCAGAGGGATACTTGTACCAATTCATTCCATACTCTGGAGCATCTGGTAATACTTATGACAAAACATATGGCCTTGGAGAAAATGTTGTCACTAAACTTCTTGAAAAAGTTGATAACCCAATTCAACACACGGTAACATTTGATAATTTCTTTACATCACATAGACTTATAGCTCGTCTTTCGAGTTTAGGATATTTTGCTACGGGTAATTTAATTCATAATTGGTTTATTCTTTTCTATATGTAAATGATTCTTTTCTATATTTGAAGGCACAGTCAGAGAAAGTCGAACTGGTGGTGCAAAATTGGAAGAATGTAAACAAATGAAAAAAAAATATCGTGGTGAAAGTGACTTCTGTTTTGACACACAAAATGAAATTGCTGCAGTGCGTTGGAATGACAATTCGGTCGTTACAGTACTATCTAATTGTACGTTGGCGATCCATATGCAGCAAACAAAACGTTATGACCGAAAAAAGAAGAAGATGATAAATGTGCCAATGCCTAATGCAATTAAATATTACAATAAAACAATGGGTGGTGTGGATTTATTTGATAATGGAGTCAACAATTATCGCATCCGAATGCGAGGTAAAAAGTGGTACTGGCCACTTTTCACAAATGCCCTTGGTTCTGCAATGGTCAATGCTTGGAAAATTCATTGTATTTGTTCCAAAGTAGCACACAAAAAAATTATGCATCAATGCGATTTCCGAGCCTTTGTTATAGATTGCTTGTTGCGGAAGGAAAATGCTTCTACAATTTCATACAAACTGGGTGTCAAATCAGCACGTTCCTGTATTCGTAAGGACCGAATAATCACGAAATCATTCGCGCTAACAAACATCGTCGTTGTGCCAAATGTAAAAGTCAGACAATTTTTACATGTAAAAAATGCAATGTTGGGTTGCATCCTAAATGATTTGAAAAATATCATTCTTAAGCTAAATTTCTTATAATAAATAAGTCTAAACAAAAAAAAAATAAATTTTTTTTTTCCATTTTTCTATATTGTTTAAGACTAGCGTTGCGTTTTCGCAACAAGGGCTGGCGCCACGCCTAGTGATTCAATTTGGACCAAAAATTTTTTTTTCTTAGTAGGACATAAATAAACATTTTCTAAAACTCTCTTCATTGTAACTCGATGGAATCTTAGGGCAGTCCGATATGGGTTAAATAAAAATCCACGGAATACCTATCATAAAGTTTTTTTTTACAGAATAACTTAAATATGGCGTAAATATGGGCTCAATCAAAAAAGAAACGCATGTATTTAAGGCAAATTGGAAATTATATTTATATATTTCATCTTATTCATCTTAAGGCCAGCCGATAGACAAATTTTTTTGTTTTTTTTATTTGGTGTAAAAACTTATAAATTTTTTGGAGTGCCAACTCGGGACCAAGCCGCATACAACTGGCCATTCAAGACAGCAATAGTCAATGATTGGCCTTGTGCTCTGCTGATGATAATATCAAAGGCAAGACGCAAAGGGAATTGAAGCCGCATGAAATGGAATGTTAAATCGTTGAAAGTCATCGGAATTCGTGGATTTCGAAAGTTTTAATATTTTAATATTGGGGCGATTCTATTCTGACGGGTGCAACATTTAGACGCTTTAAACTTCTTTTAGTAATAGAAAGAAACACATTTCCAATTAATTTATTCCTAGAAGGGGTAACATTTTTTTATATACTATTGTCATCTATTTACAAAAATTTATATGAAACGAACAAATAGACACGAGACAGCTTTAAAGTGCATGACGGGTGCAACCAAATTGGCCAACTTTCATAAGATCATACAACAAAAACACAAAACTCTGTTAATTTTTTAACTTTTATTGTATTATTCTTTTTTATTGCGGAAGATGAGATATCAGACGATGATTATCAAATCAAATATCGGAGAGAAATATAATCCAATAATAAGAAATTTGCTCTTTAAGCCATGACGCACAGTGCTTTGGCCCATAGACATAAATAAAAAAAAAAAACAAGTCTTATATTGTACTTAAAAATGTAAAGATAGATAGATAACATAATAATTAAAATGAATTTTGAAGAATTTTTAAGATTTACCTCTTTTTGGCGGCGCTAGAGGGCGCCAAAGTTTGAGAATTTATGTAAAAATGGCCAAACAACTACTTGAGTTTTACATGCTTTAGGAAAACTGTTGTAAAACTGTTGTTTTTTAAAGCACGAGATTGAAATTTTTTTCTGTAGTAGCTTACTATATTTAGAACTAACTGTAAAAAAATTTTATTGAATTATTTTCTCATAAGTGTTTTTTTATTGGTTTAAACAATGCTTATTATTTACTTAAGCTCTAAAAATTTTCTAAATTTGATGGAGTATTAAAAAAAAATAAAAATACCGTCTATGGGTTTTTTTCTGATTTCGAATATTTAAACTGTTTTCTAATAACTCCAAGAAAAACAATTGAAAAAATTTTACCACAACTTGAAAAAAAAAAAAAATTTTAAATGGCTATTTTCATGATTTTTGCTCAAATTTTGATAGTTTTCAGGAGTTTAAAAGATAATTAACTACAAATACTGTGAAATATTAATTCAAACTTATACCGTTTAATAAAAAACAACAAAGATCAAAATATGTATAAAAAATTTTTTGTGTTTGCCTGCATTTTACGGCATAAGAGGGCGCTGAAATCACAAATGCCCTTGGTTTTTTATTGTTTCAAGAACTATTTATATTCTAAACCAACTATAAAAAAATTTTAGGGGAATTATGCTCCTATACATATTTTTTAATGGTTTAAAAAATGCTTATTATTTACTTAAGCTCTAAAAAACTTTGATAGACTGTTAGACTGTTTTCTAATAACTACAAGAAAAAAAATTGAAAAAAATTTACCACAACTTGAAAAAAAATTTATTTAAAAAAATGCTATTTTCGTGATTTTCGCTCAAATTTTCATAGATTGAATTAGTTTAAAAAAAATAAACTAGGAACATAATAAGAAATATTAAGGTATTAATAACTAAAATAAATTTCAGGGTGCTTGTCCGAAGAAGCATTGGAAGCCAACCACAAAATCGTGAGAAAAACCAGACTTTCCCATGCGAGAAAAACGTCACGACGACACTCATAAAGATTTAATGACTCATTTAATACATTCCTCAGATCCGTTGTTATCTTCAAACAGGAATCCAAATTAAAAAAATATATTTTTTGAAGAAGTTGAGAAATATATACTGAGAGAAAATGTACCAGTTAAAGATGACGAAACAAATGTTTCGTTGAGCGGCAATATTTTTTTGGAAGAATTCAGTACTGAAGATGATTTAGGGGGTAATTTTCTCAACGCAAGGTGAAGTGAACAACAAAATTACCCCCTTATTGTAATTAAAAAATATGAACATACATATGTAAATAATAAATAAATTAGTTTAAAGAAAATAAATTAGGAATATAATAAGAAATAATTCCAAATAATTCATTAGATCGGCTCAGAATCACTTTCTGAGTCGATCTAACGATGTCCGTCCGGCCGGCTGGCGGTCCATGCAACCTTGTGCATACAGATCGCAAATTCGGAGACAATTTGATGAAATTTGTCCCAGAGGCTCTGACTGGTACAAGGACCAAGCCTATTAAAAATGGAACGAATCGGTCCATAATTTTACAAAAGCCATCTTATTACATCGGCAAGATGTAATAATCAAAATCAGCTTATCAAATTGTATTGGAATCTTTCTATTTTTGAACATAGCTCCCATACAAATCATTCTCCCGAAAAAGCTTTTAATGCCAGCTTCCTTAAAAATATTAGTATTTACATACAAATTGGCGACAATAACTTTTACGATAGCTACTAAGTCATGACAAAATGTTATCCAGATAGGTCCAAAATAAACTATAGGTTCCATATAAACCCTCATCCAAAAAACTCATATACGGAGCTTAAGATATCTAAACAATATTCGGGAGAAGAACTTTTAAACGAATCTTAACCTCATAACATAATTTTGTTCTGGCGGGTCCATGATTGACCATGGGTCCCAAATAGATTACACTCTAGGAAATTTGTTTTTAAATACTGTACTATAGGGTATTACATGGTCGGGCTTGACCGATTATACTTTCTTACTTGTTATTTTTGCAAGAGCATTTTAAGCGTTTTTAACTCATTTTTTATAAATGATGTTTTTGTATTTTTCACATTAATAATCCGATTCTACCAAAATATCGAACAAATATCAATTTCCATACCAAATTTTGTTACGATTGGATAATTTTTGAAAGTGTTATAGCGTTTTTAAGAAAAAGGATATATGGCAGGACCTTGAGTCCTTGTTCAGATTTAAATGAAAATTTGCACACACGTTGCTAGTTGTGTGTGTATTAGCCTAACCATTTTTTGTAGTTTTGTGGGCATTATTGAAGATAAAATTACATTTTTCCATTTCAGGACACATGGGAGGTAGGCGTGCCCTTGAACCGATTTCTCCAAAAATTCATAATTTTCTTAACTAAGCTATTTTATGCTAGTATACGAAATTTCAAAAATTTCTGACAACTCCTTCTATTTATGTCCCTTCGTTATATGACGACAAAGCACTGTGTGACGGGTGCAACATGCAATGAATTTTCTGTTCGCGCCAAATCTATGAATCTTAATGCTTCGAAGTGCACAACAAAATTTATATTTAAGCTTACGTCTAAAAAAATTATATTATTATAAAATATAGATATTTTACTTTAAATTGGCATCAAAAAAGTATAAAATAGTGTAATTTGAAAATGTATGTTAAAAGTTGTCTAGAATAGAATCGTCCATTGGATTATTATCAGGGCAAGGAAGTTCATGCACTTAAAATGGCAAAATATGCGCATAAAACATGCACTAAAAATCGCAAAATATGCAAAAATAAAATAAAAAAATATGCATTAAAAATATATTTATTTAACCATATTTATAAAGATAAAGTTTTGTTTATATAAATAAATAATTTTTTTTTTTCTTTACTGGAAGCTAAATTAAAAATATTACCAATTATATTAACTTTTTTAAAACTGCATAAAGTTTGGCTTTTATTTTTCGCCGATTTGACCTTCTACTTTTCTTATTTTAATCATCACCGTGTTTATCCGAGGTGTTCAATGATTTAAACCCCTGAAGTTCGGTTATTGTCTCGACTAGAAACCCATTGTTTGAGTGAATAAATTCTAATTGAGCCTTTATATTAGGTACGTTTAAAATATTGTTTACTTTTTATAGCGACTGCATTATTTTCGTTAAAATTATTTACCACATCCTTAAATTCTTCAAAATTTTTGGCATAATACTCAACTGCCTGCAACCAGGTCCCCATCTTGTTATACATGCTTGAAACGTGAAGGTGACTTTAAAAACTTTCATGTATGGCATGAGCTTAGCATGTGACATGTTAAATTTTTGGATAAGATTCCTTTAAATAATGTCACGTAGAGCAACATTTTATTTTTATTAAAGTCTTCTAAAAGAGAAATTGAGTCTTTGAAAGTTCGAGCTAATGAAGCATGATTAAACAATAATTTGTGTTTACTCTGTTCTTCTTCGGCATTCAAGACCCCAACAATTACGTAGACCACGCAACGTCCTTCAGTGTCCATTGTTTCGTCAATATACAGCCACAAATTATGTGGCTTAATTCTTTCAACAATGTCACATAGTTGTATAGTGTACAACTTGTCGAAATAAGTTTTTCCAAGGGTTGTTTCCGTAGGATTGGTTTCGTTGTTATATTTGTTTAAAAAAATTCTAAAATTTTGGTTGATTGGCTTATATAAAGGTATATCAGCAGACACCAGAGCATCACACAATTCCAAACTAATTTTACTAGTTTTATCCTCAAAAGTTGATTTTCTTGAAATTAAAGTTTTGGCTTTGAAGGTGCTGATTAACTACACATTTTTAAATGAAACACATTTATTGTAAACTTTGCAAAAAAGTACTTTTCCATCTATTATGAAGACTCAAAAACACACTTATTTAAAATATTATTTCTTGATATTTTTTCTTTTGGCATTTTTTTTCTTTAAAAACCATTTGTTTTGTTTGATTTTAGGTCATACTTACAGCGTAAATGAAAAATATTCTGTTTAATTCTATTTTTTCTTCGCAAAACGTTATTTTTATTTGAGGCTTTTTCAAGTAAAAAAAACCGCAAACAAAATGAAATGTCAAAAAATTTTTATTGTTACTTCTACAATTATGTACACAATTATACAAATTGTATAATTTTTAAAATTTGTTAAACATGGCTACAAAAGGTGCTACTTTTTAAAAGTAAAAGAAACAAGGTGAAATTATAATAAAATGTAGGTAATTCAGTACCAAACACCAACATGTTGTTGCTTTTGCTCCTTGAAAATGTCAGAGTTAGCAGATTTTCAAATACTTTTTTGACTTTTTGACAGCTTCAGGGCTGAAACAACTATAACTAGCTGATCCACTGACTACACCTTATAAAGAATTCGCCTTGAACAGAAAGATATTTCAAAACAAAAAATTTTTTTTATAAATATTTCAAAATATGAAGAAAAATTTTAATTTATAACAAAATATTCCAAAATATTACGAAAAATATGCATTTATAACAAAATATGCAAAAACATGAATTTAAAGCAAAATATGCACTAACAAATTGATGCCATTTTACTGGAAACATTGTGATTTGCAAAGATATTAACTTTAGGTGGGTCTCAGAGTAACGACAACAAGCATGCATTTGCATGAAGTCCCTTGCCCTGATCATTATTAACATAGGTTTTTTTTAAATATCTTCGTAACTACATAACCGATTTAGGAGTTTGATATCTCGTTTTGAAAAACATGACAACGGCTTTCAAAAAAAAAAAGTAAAATAAAAAAATTCAAAAAAAAAATTTGCCACGCTCCTCCACCCGCAGACCGAAAATCCAAAATCAGACATCACAGTGTCACCATCCGGGATATTCTGAAGATTTCCTGAAAATTTAATCAAAATCAGCCCAGCCGTTTTGGAGTCCATACGTTATATACATACAATAGATTATCGTATATCTAATAGAAGTTTTATTAGTTACTAGCTGACCCGAAAAATGGTTGCGTTCGATTTTTAAAACCCGTTAAAAAGATACGAACATTTGAAAGAAAAATTGGTCAAATCGATGGATCCGTTTTCTGATTTTAGGTAATTCGAAAAAGTGGGCGTTAAAATGGGCGGGGCAAAATTTTATTTCCGTAAAAACCTAAGTTGGACCATGGCGTTAATTATAAAGAAAAAAATCGTCCAAATCGGTCAAGCCGTTCTCAAGTTATGCGCTTAATAGAAAAAGTGGGCGTAAAAGTTGGCGTGGTACATTTTGCTTTCGATGAAAACGTAAAATGGATTAATACGAACATTTAAAAGTAAAATTAGTCAAATCGATGGAGGCGTTTTTTGATTTTAGGTAAATCGAAAAAAGTGAGCGGGGCAAAATTTTCTTTCCCTAAAACCCTAAGTTTGACCATGGCAATCAATTTAAAGAAAAAATCGTCCGAATCGGTCAAGCCGTTCTCAAGTTATGAGCTTAATAGAAAAAGTGGGCGTAAAAGTAGGCGTGGTAAATTTTTCTTTCGATAAAAACTTAAAATGGATTAATACAAACATTTGAAAGAAAAATTTGTCAAATCGATGGAGCCTGTTTCTGATTTAAGGTAATTCGAAAAAAGTGGGCGTAAAAGTGGGCGGGGAAAAATTTTATTTTCATGTAAATCAAAGTTGGACCATGGCGATAATTTTAAAGAAAAAATCGTCCAAATTATACAGTGTCACTCGCCTGAATATTCTGAAGATTCCTTGAAAATTTCATCAAAATCGGCCTAGCCGTTTTGGAGTCCATACGTTACACACATACACACATCCTGTTTTATATATATATAAGAAGATAGCTAGATAGAAGATAGAATAGATTATCGTTTATCCAATAATAATTTTATTAGTTATACGGGTATTATACGTTAATATCTAAAACATAGGGGCTCTCATAGAGAAGCTCTCCTTTGTTAGACTTTGTATACTAAAACATTATTCTCAGTGTTTCATGATAGCAAGTAAGAGTGCCATATTCGGCAGTACCGAATAATGGTTCCCTCCACCGACAGTAAGATGGTTACTAAACCATTTTTAAAACAACTGCTGAAGCCAGTACTGGTTGCGGTAAAGACCGATGTTAAATTATTAACGCCACATCAGAAAGTTTTATGATTCTATCTCTAGAAATATAGAACATAATTTGAAAAAAAAAAAAAAACATCAAGACTCATTAAAAAAGTTTTTGTCGCACAAAAACGGTGATCAGGCGGGAAATATGTATCGACTCATGGTAAATGATGAATCAAACACAGAAAAAATTAAAAACTGTCTTTAATCACCAAAATGATTATATAGATTACTAAAAATTTTAAACATTTAAAATTTTAACTATATTTATTTCAGTTAATTAAAAAAATGATCAAAAAACTTTGGCGTTTCAAACAATGTGTTAATTGATTTAATTAAATATAGCTCAGGTTTTGAAATTTCCCAAGAACAATTCTACAAGATTAAATTATTTTATTTGAAACGAAAAATTAATAAAGACTTTTTGCTGTTTGATTAATATATTAATTCAAGATTTATTTCAATGTAACTAAAATGTTTATAAAGTCAAAATTATATTTTAAATATTCTTTCAACAAAAAACTAAATAAGTTCCAATTTTAAAACAGCAGTGTAATTTGTATTAGCATTTTATACTGTGACGAAAGTTAAATTATCTAAGAATTATTTATAGTTATAGTTATAAGTTATCTTGTAAGTTATAGTTTTATGTCATATTAGTTACCTAAAATTGTCATGTATAATTTTCAACACAACTGTTGTTTTGGAATAATTCCTATGTGAATTTTCCAGTCATTTCTAGAAATGGTTTTAGAAAATAATAAATAGTTATTACGTGAATGTTCAGGAAAAATCTAGAAATAATTATGAATTATAAAAAGGGGTGACTCATGTATAATTAGTTAAGTTTGTGTTGAGAAACGGTTCTGTTCGTAACTAACAATTGTGAACAAAATAATTAATTTCAATAAAGTTTATTAAGTTGAATAAGTGTGTGTCCTTATTCGGATTTGCAATTAAAAGAACTCAAACGCGTTTATTAAAGGAAAAACGTTACAATACGTCTTAAACTGCTTTTCAGAATCCTGCTTTATATGGGACCTATGGTGACTAATGGAGCTAATTTGTACCAAAGTTTACACCAATATCTATATTTAGTACAGTATAAGGCATACTTATTAATTTATTTATATTTCTTAAATCCTATTGGACTAACAAAATACTAAAGTGCTTTCTGAGAGTGAGCTTTAAAAGAGGCATATGGAAAATGATGGAATTTGATGGTGTAATATCTAGTCTTATTAAACTGTGGCAGACCAAATATTATTTCAATTGCGTTATACGTTACGATTTATGGTATACTAAACTGTTTTCCGAGACGACGTATAGTATATGGCCACGAAACTTTTTAGTATGATTTGTAGTCATTGAAAACGATTTTTTGCAAAATCTTTTATTAACACGTGCATTCCGCCACCATTTATATTAGTTTTTGAACTAAAATGACCAAAAGGTAGGTTGTTTCACATTTGGACTCATACATTTTATCCTTCCGAATCGATTTTAATGGGTTTTTATTCCAAACTGCATATCATAACTAGATAAATTGATACTTCTATTGTCCTTTTGTTTTGAGTTGTTCGAAATTGAGCTTGTTTTGAACAGACGGACTGGCATACATTCAAGCAGACAAACAGACGGACATGACTAAATCGACTTTGATATATTTATCTTTTTTTTTTTTTTTGAGGCGAAAAACTAAGAGTTTACAGCACTGTCTTCTGTCGAAGATAAGTCCTTGATTAACGAAAATATCTGTTTTACGACCTACTTCACAGTGGATGCAATCCACATGGGTGACAAATTATGCGTCAACCAACCTTCCCCGATTGTGAGCACAACCAACGCACCCAATCAGCAATTTTAGCTTAAATTACATACTCGATCATTGTTTAGGAGCTGGAGCTTTCTTACCTCCGCTGCATTCGAATAATTGTCTACAGCATCTGTTGAAAGGCAAAAAAAAGTACCTGGAGAGAACTTCCCCATAATTCGTGCTTCCACAAGTGAAAGCTCTATGTATGTAGTTCAGAAGCTGTCTATCCGCGTTTTTGGGTTGAAAGCACTGCAGCTACGTGCTCCCTAAAGATACGCCCTCATAACAACAACACTCTCTATACAAAGCATCATTCTATAGATCTCATATCTAGTGTGAAAGGCAAAACGTTTTGCTACATAACAACTAACCGGTCCCTAAAATTCTCTCCACTTTACATACTCCGTTATCAAACAGGGCCTTTGCCAGTCATAACTACTTTATCCGCTCCACAACAACAACAACATCTACATCTCAAGCAGCATCCACCAACGGAAATCAACAACAAACCCAACCGGTCTCTCAACTTTTCGCAAACTCTAAAATAATACTGTCCCTTTCCCATCATAACTACTTCATTAGATCTACAACTACTACATCTCAACCAACATCGACCAATGCAACTTAAACCCCAGAAACCGGTATCTCCACTTTTCGCTAATTTATCTGATTTACAACTACTATATCTCAACCAACATTCGCGAGATACTGACTCCCGTAGCACCAAGAAATCCGAAGACTTAAAGATTCCTATAATTTCAAACTTAGCCGGAATCAGGCTGACTATACCTGTTTACGCTCGAAGATTTACGATTTCCGAAGAGAGAATATAGACAAAACTGAAACTGTCATGCACCTCTAGCTTAAACTAAGCCCCTTAATGTCGCAGCACATCCCCCGGTGGATGTTTACTGTTACAGCTGATTTGACAGTTTTTGCGGTTAGTAAGGTTGGGAGGGAGGAGGAGAAGGAAATGTTTAATTTTCTCTGGCAATGCCATGGTCTTGGTGTTTTTCGGATGAGGCATTTTAGGAGATCAGAAATTCCTTGCTTGGATGCTCTATCTAATGCAAGACTAAGGTCGACAATGATGTCTGGAGATAAGTCTGGTAAATACTTGCATTAGTCTCGTCACTGGCTTAAGGTGTCACAAAGGGACCACTATAAGGGCTCATGTGAGCCGTCCTCGTGTCGGCTGCCCATTTGACATAACATTACCTAGTTTGGGCAATTCTCATGAATATCACGTAAAAGCCGGATTAATATCCTCAAATTTAATCCTATTATATATAAGTAATTATGTAAATTCACTCGTCTGCGCCGATAAACCAGAGACAATAAAAAGACTAGAAATCAACATTCAACGGCTTATTGGCAAAATAAGGCCGCAAATGCGGGTAAAAGTATGTTTGAATTGAAGCTCCAAATGTTGACAGCTATGGCGCCCACATGGCTGAAATCAAATATCCATCAACAAGAATTAAGGGCTAACTAAAATGTTGTGAAGCTTACTAAAGCAAATGTGCGAATACATATAGTCAAATATGTACAAGTTTAATGTACATAAGCAACTCTTCGGTAAATTTCGTTAAGTGTCATTTGCTTAAACTACCAGCGAAAGTTATCATATGCTGCCGAGGAATTAACTGTTTCTTGGTAGCATTTTGAAAAATATTTTAAAAAAACACTACTTCATTTTAAAAAAAATAAACATGTTCTTGGTTAATATTTTTTTTAAAGTAGACACGAAAAAATTTTTTTGCTTTTTCAAAGAAGTGATATTTTAGGAAAATATAAGAAAAAATTGATTACAAAAAACCCAAAAGTCGCTTCTAACTCGCTTAAGCATTTGACAAGCTTTTCATTAATTTTTGGAGTATCTTAAGCATATTACAGTTAGTTAGGTTTTAAGTTAAATTTATATGAAAAATAGATTTCTTTTTAATTTATTTTAATTTAAAGTTCTATAGCTCTAAAAAACACCCTGCAATCGAAGAATTATTTTTGGAAATGTAATATTTGTTTTTCTTCAAACAAAAGATGGATCACAATAAAAAATTTTATTATTTTGCGAAGCACTAAAGGCACATTTAAAAAAATAAGCGCACAATTACGCGCTACGCAATAAGACATACAGAATTGCAGTAAAGTAAGTGAAAGAACTCTCAACACCTTTTATTAAAAAAAAAATAACATTTCAAGTGCTACGGCATTCCCTTACCACGAAGCAGTTTTGTAAGGGAGAATACTAAAAAATAACTGTATCAAAACTTTCAGTGTGCAAAGCTGATCGTTACATCCAACAATTTTTATATGCGCTGAATAATGCGCTTTATGTGTCAAAAATGTATTGCTTCAAAGTGGGACCTCGCCATATAAAATTCATGTCTTCCGTAAGCGCAATGGTAAGCGAAACTTTTATGTTTCTCCCTTACAAACCTGCTTCGTTGGAAGCTCCATTTTTTATTGGGATGTTAAATGATCTGATTAGATCCTGAAAAACTGATGACTCAGTGTGATTTTGGGCGGCATGAAATAACCACCCAAAATATAACCCCCCAAAAAATAATGAAATAACCCCCCTATGCGTGGGCCTTATTTCATATGCAATAAAGCCCCATTTTTGAACATGAAATTAGCCCCCAACGAAATTAAATAACGCCCCAAACATAAATGAAATAATTCCCTAATTTTTGGGGGCTTATTTCATACGAAATAAAACCACAATTTCTGAAATGAAATAAAGGCCCAATATATGTAATACATTTAAGTATACAGTTTTGCTTTAAAGGATCACGCGATATATATCATGGTATGATATACCAAACACAAGCTTCGCCAACTAAGGCTTTTCTGCATAGCTGGCCTTCGGCCGGGCGCAATGACTTTTTTCTATATGGTATAACAAGCACCGGCTTCGCTAGCTAAAGCTCCTCTGCATAGCGCCAGGATTTTCTCCTCAAAAGTATAAAAATACCGACTCGACCCGGCTACGCAGAGAAGCTTTAGTTAGCGAAGCCGGTGTTTGGTATACCATATAGAAGAAAACCATTGCGCCCGGCCGAAGGGCGGCTATGCAGGCCAGCTTTATTTATCGAAGCCGGTGTTCTGTATACCAAAGTGGATAAATACTTGCGCCCAAAAACATTTTCATTATAAATTTAAAAATGAAATAATCCCCCAAAAAATATATTGGGGCTTTATTTCATAATGATTTTTTGAGGGATAATTTCATATGAAATAATACCCCAATTAAAAAAATGAAATAACACCCCAAACAAAATGAAATAACCCCCCAAAAATCGTTTTTGTTAATCTCTGTACAAGCTTTTGGGGGGTTATTTCATTATTTTTTTGGGGAGTTATATTTTGGGGGGTTATTTCATGCCGCCGTGATTTTGTTTGTTGCCTAGTTTCACGTGCATATAGATTTTTTATGTGTGGAAATTGCTGTTGCAGGGTGTTATTACGGGGGTGTTTTAAAACCATGTCAGATATGGCCATGATGGCTTTATTGCTTAATTGAATGAGAGACAAAGCCATTATGGCCTTATTGCCCAATCGTTGAGAGGTAAGGTCATACTTAAAATTTTGCAAAATGAGAGATAAAGCCATATTTTTTTCGCAAATGAGAGATAAAGCCATATTTTTTCAGAATATCGTTATGCATGGTGTAAACATTCTGTAAAAGGAAAAATACTTAGTAATCATTGAAAAACATTTTTTTATTCTTGTGGCGCACGAAGGAAAACTTTATTCAGCGAAGCCACTTGCCGCGTCCTACTGGAGGAAAAAACGCCTAAGCACGGCTGCGGGCCGCCACGCAGAAAAACTTTAGTATGCGAAGCCAGATTTCAAAACTTAACCTTAGTGTCTCCGAAAATGAGAGATAAAGCCATTTTCTACACTCAAAATATTATGTAGTTAAATTCAAACGAAAATTCTTTTTAAACAAATTAAAGTTCATTTAAAAAACGGATAATTTACATTTCATTTAAAACAAATGATTTTTTCATTAATTTCTAAATTTTTTATTTATTGAACTTCATATTCCTTAAAATTGATTAGTTTTTACTTTTAAAAAATATATTTTAACCGACAAAAATCAAACTACATAACAAAATAAATACGGTAAAACATAATTTTTTGGTAGTTTGTTTTTTGAATAACAAACATAAATGTTAAAACAAAAATTATTCGTAAAATAACTATATTTTTATTCAATATTAACAGTACGGAAAACGAATTTTATAACCCACAATCAGTTACTGTAATAATTTTATGAGTGTAAAATTGCTAATGTGAGCTAAGGCCATGATGGCTTTATCTCCCATTCAAATTAAACAAAAAATAAAAGGCTTTATCTTCATTCAATTGAGCAATAAAGCCATCATAGCCTTGTCTCACATGGTATTAAAGCAACCCCCCACCCCCGTTATTATACTATGAAATTTACTTAAATTTCTTTAAATTTAAATTGTTTAAATTCTCTAACAAAAGCATTCTCAAAAAATTCTTATGTGTATAAATTTGTAAAGCAAAGAACAAAAAAAGGGAAAACACCCTTTTTTACAGAAATATTCCAAAAATAGTTGCTTAACTATTTATAAAAGCTGTACACAAAACTGTTTAAAGGAATCTTTGACTTTAGAAAATAATAGAGTTTTTCAAAAGAAAAAATGCTGTTAATAAATTAGATTCTTTTCATTAAAACCCGACTACATTGTTTGAGTTGGTGTTACTATGGCAACATAACGTTTTCATTTACAATTTCTACCCAACTCATGAGAATCAAGTTGCATTAATAATTTATTTTAAGCCCAAAGTCATTGGCAACCAGGCACTTGTAGAGTTTGGAGTTGGGATTTGGATGAATGTGTAGGATCTTGTGTCTGTGTCTCTTAAGGAAATGAGGGAGTGTATGGATTTAAGAACATCTGCATCCACAACCACACTCATACGCATCCATATATTTATTTTGGTCTGATAGTATAACTTATATGTATGTATACATATACATACATACAAATTTATAGTGTTGATTTCGATTTTGTTCTCTTTGGGCCTTTAAGTGTCATTATTGTTAAGTACAGGATCTTGTAACAAGTTGTTGTTGCTGTTGTTATTTTTTAAGCCTTTTGATACTTTAGAGGTTTGAGAGCTTATGTCTTACATTATTTTTTTCCAACTATTCTTTATGTTTTTAACTTATTTTGGGTATATAAATAAATGGGACTTCTTGGTTGGGAGTTTAAAACATGTTTTTTTTTTGTTTTTATTTTTTTGCTTTTTCATTCCATTTCGTTTCGTTACTTATCTAGACGCCTTTTATTGTCATGACACTTGAAGTATATCCCCCGAGTTAATATATCAACCGCACTGATTATACTACGTGTATATAAACATTTTCTACGAAAATAACGCAAAAAAAAAAAACATCAAATGAAATAGACTTAAATGTTTGAGTATGTGTGTGCCCATAATAAGCCTGCCTGGATGCCTGTAGTGAAACATGTCTATATCGGAGACAATATACTTTTCCTGCCAGCCTGCCTGCCTGTCTGTGCAAGTACGAGCATTTTTATTCCTGATCCCTGGCATTTATCCAAAACATTAAACGAAATGTTTTAAGTACCAGAAGCAACAACAATATGTAAGATTATGTTTGTGCATGTTAGTAAATATCTGTATAAGCTGGAGTTTGTGTATCACTAGCAGAAGGGCTGAGATTTTACTTTGGACTTTGGTGAAAATCTTAAAATTTAAAGTTGGCCGAAAATGCCTGAAATTGAAAAAGATCGCTAAAAATGAGAAAACAATAGAAAAAAACTGAAATTATGTACTAAATCTTAAAAAAAAGCAAATGGGAAAAATTACAATTAAACCAGAAATTACAGCTTCGAATAAGACGGCATTCACAAAATAAAAAGTCCTAAAAATAAAAAGCTAAACACAAATCTCAAAAAAGAAATATTAAAAACGTTACAATCTTAAAAAATCAGAAAAAAATCAGCAAACTGTTGTAGTTAATTTGTCCAAAATGTGAATAATGAGTTCGACTATCAATACAAAACATCTTTCAAAAAGCGAGTTTAGCTGGGAAAGTGAGCCTGGAACCATCCAAATATCTAGAGAAGGATAATAAAAGAATTTTGAAGTTTGGAACAAATTGCTTCGTTAATAACATACAAGATCTGTTTGAATAAGTAAATTGATTGAAGAATTCTGAAAGACTTAACAGTTTTGCGATGATTAAAAGGAAGAGCTCATTATTAACATCCCAAAAAAACTGGTGTCAATGGTAAAAGCGAACATAGTTATAAAGGGTGGTTAAATTTTAAGGGCCGATGTTGAATGTGAACCACACCTAAACGTCAAGTTTTTTTCTGCATTTCATTTGACATTTCTCAATTTCGGACTAACTCAATTTGAACCATGGAATCCATACAATCGAGCAACGCGTTTAAGTAATTCAGGCTGATTATAAAAATGGGCGTTCAAATCAAAATGCATATCGTGCACTTCGTAATTTTTTCGTTAAATTAAATCGTCCACATGTGCGTACAATCGGAAAAATGGTGCAAAAATTTGAGCAAACCGGGTCTGTAGGAGAAGTGAAAACACCAGTGCATGCTCGTACAGCTCGTACTGCAAAAAATATCGTACAGCTCGTACTGCGGAAATATCGATAGTGTGGCTGAAGAGGCGTCCACCTCAACTTGTCGTCGTGCCCAACCTGCACCTGCATTTACACGCTTACAAGGTGCAATTGACTTAAGAACTAAAGCCTCTTGACCATTCCAAACGTCGTCAATGGTCAGAATAGTGGTCAGAAATGGCACCAGTGGATGATAAATTTTCGAAGAAAATCATATTTAGTGATAAGGCAAATTTTCAACTCAGTGGATTCGTCAATAAGCAGAATTGCCGCATTTGGGCGGATGATAATCCAAAAGTGATTGTCGAAAAACTAGTGCACCCACAAAGAGTGACTGTTTGATGCGTTTTATGGGCTGGCGGCTTCATCTGGCCGTATATTTCACAAAATAAGGCCGGTCAGGCAGTAACTGTGAATGGCGTCCGCTATCGTGAAATGATAACGAACATTTTATGGCCCGAATTGGAAGATATGGATGTGTACGATATGTGGCTTCAACAGGACGGTGCCACTTGCTACACAACTTACGAAACAATGGCTCATTTGCGCGACTAATTCAATTGCCGTGTTATCTCACGTGGTCGCGATGTCAATTGACCGCCAAGATCATGTGATTTGACACCTTTGCACTTATTTCTTTAGGGTTATTTGAAAGAAAAGGTGAACGTCGATAAGCCAGCAACAATTCAAGAGCTAAAGGATGCCATAATTCAGCCCTTAAAATTTAACCACCCTTTACTACATATTACAAACAAAAGGCTCTTAACTGCATTCTAACCCGACCTACGCAGTGAGCGCAAGGCGGTTTTCGACCCCAAAAATCTTGCATAGATCGTTTAACAGTCAAAGGATAATAATATATCAGTCAGTCAAGTGGAGATCCTATCTGTAAATAGTCCTTAGAGTCTTTGAGATGGTATTTCATACCCTATCACATTCGGTTATGTAGATTGTCATCGCTTGTGAAGCACTCCACAATGAAATTGCATAAAAGCTAAAATTACCGTAACTACTGCCATAAGGCAAGGCTGTGTTCTATCACCCCTTCTCCTCAACATAGTTTTATATAATATAATGAAAAGATAAACCCATGAGGGAAAACGTATTTCGTGGGGTTTTCAGAGAAGGCTGTGAAATCTCGATAATTCAAATGATAGCTGCATCCTTCTCACGACAACAACGACATGCCAGTAAAGATCACAGTCGTACAAAATGAAACTGAAAAATTTGGTTATAGCATTATAATGCGTATAAACTATTAAAATAACAGGACGTTTGCTATAAATGGGGAACAACTAGAAGATGTCTCCATATTCAGTTAATTGGGCGGTAAAATTAATAGTAAATGATGATTCTAGTGACGATATACAGACTAAACGCATTAGCTCTGGAAAGCGGCCTCTTGCGTCAAATTCGTGCTTCTCTAAATATGTAAGTCTTGGAACGCATCCACTTGTGATATAAACACGCTTTGAGTTTTAAAAAACTTGTGCTTGCGGAGAACCCTAAAAATATTCTGGCCTCAAACAACAGCCAACGAAAGGCTGTGGAGAGAAACGAAGTAAACTCCATATAGATTGATTCAAGTATGGATTTTCAATTTCAAAATACTTAAATTATCCATATTCAATCCCGATTTTGTACTTGAAATAATCCGAAAATGAGATAGATTTAAGTAAAACTAAGATTGTATCAGTCTCAAAATGCGCTTGATTCAAGTATTTTAAAGTTGATTTTATCATATACATATATTAATACTAAAATTATATTTTATTAATACGAAAGAAAAAATTATGATTGATTTACTTACCCGTATTACACCTAACTGAATGATAAAACACCAACATCATGACCGATATGGGTTTGGGTTTAGAAATCATATGTTCATATTTAACCAAGAATATAAACTATTTAATTGAGAAGCAAGAGTTCAAATTTACTTTTTAACCCTTCGTGGAACACAAGAGTCTGGCCAGACCTTTTTTAATGTGTATAGAAAATCAAAACATGCGTAAGCCAAAGGGCTTAACACAACGAAAATTTGAATCTTTTTTTTACTTGATTTAATTAAAAATATTAAAAATTTGGATTAAAAACCATAAATAGTTCAATAAAATAACCACAATACTAATAATTGTCAAAGCTAGGGCACGAGCTCTATGTTTGCATTTGTCCTTCAAGTTGTTCTGAAAAGGTCAACAAGAATAGGAAGGACAGAAAATGAAGAAACAAAAAAAAAAAAAAAAAAAAAAAAAAAAAAAAAAAAAATATGTACTTTGAACTTCAAGAAGAATTCTTGACAAAAGTACGAAAAACAGAAGTAAAGGAATAACATGTTAAAATAAATTAAAATAGATGATCATTCAAAGCAAATTTCGATCTACCAAAGGTTGAATACAATTTGGTTTAAGGATTGATGTTTGACTAATGACGTCAGCAGTCGTCGATGGCTGCGAGTGTTAAACGGCAAGCCCTCTGAGGAGATTGAGTGGTTGCAATCGAAACATGTCAGGGTAACCTGTCCGTAAACACCTGGGTTCGAGCCCAGATTGAGTCAAGAATGAAAAATTATCAATAAATTTTAATTAATTTTCATGTTGTAAAATTCCTTTCTTCATAAAAATAATTTAATGAAAATTAAATTTAATGAACTTAAGCCTAATTAAAAATATTAAAAATTTGGATTAAAAACCATAAATAGTTCAATAAAATAACCACAATACTAATAATTGTCAAAGCTAGGGCACGAGCTCTATGTTTGCATTTGTCCTTCAAGTTGTTCTGAAAAGGTCAACAAGAATAGAAAGGACAGAAAATGAAGAAACAAAAAAAAAATATGTACTTTGAACTTCAAGAAGAATTCTTGACAAAAGTACGAAAAACAGAAGTAAAGGAATAACATGTTAAAATAAAATAAATTAAAATAGATGATCATTCAAAGCAAATTTCGATCTACCAAAGGTTGAATACAATTTGGTTTAAGGATTGATGTTTGACTAATGACGTCAGCAGTCGTCGATGGCTGCGAGTGTTAAACGGCAAGCCCTCTGAGGAGATTGAGTGGTTGCAATCGAAACATGTCAGGGTAACCTGTCCGTAAACACCTGGGTTCGAGCCCAGATTGAGTCAAGAATGAAAAATTATCAATAAATTTTAATTAATTTTCATGTTGTAAAATTCCTTTCTTCATAAAAATAATTTAATGAAAATTAAATTTAATGAACTTAAGCCTAATTAAAAATATTAAAAATTTGGATTAAAAACCATAAATAGTTCAATAAAATAACCACAATACTAATGATTTAAGAATTTTATACTTATTTCAAGAAATTCCGTGATTGATTTTCGAAAGTAATCCCATTTAGGATTGTTTTGAGTACGTTTAAGTGTTATACTTAAAGTAATCATAAAAAACTGGATTTATCCCGAGTGTTTTTCATTCTGTGTATTGAATGTAATACTCGTGGTAGCCGAGGAAGGGGTAGGCCATCGCATAAAAGGCGTCGACTAATTGAATCAAAAGGCACCAGGTAGAACATGAGCTGGAACGTGTTCAAAGTATAAGCGTTGGACTGAATTGAATGGAACAGATAAGTTATAGTCTTCCATGCCCCTTATGGAAACGATATATAATATTGTAATGGGGAGAGTTAGCGAAACGCACCGCATGAAGCTTGTTTTATATAAAGTTCATATTGTTATTAAAACTTACTTAACAAAGCCCATACTCCAGTTTAATTCATCTCATCCCTTGCTTTGCACTTGTTTGTTTGTGACTGTGAATTTTTATTTTACTCTATCGACGCCATGCAAACTAATATGACGCCAACGGAAAATAAATCTGCAGCAGATGTGTATTTCCGCCAAGACTTAAATTCCTGTTGAAAAAATTAAAAAAAAAAACACACAGAAAAATACATCACTTCCTGTTTTATGTGTGTATGTCTAAAAATAAAAATCGTCTATTACAAAAAAAAAAAAAAAAAAAAAAACGGGGGAAAAAAGTTTGGCGGCTTTTACAGTTGTTCTATATTGACTGCCATTAACTATTTTTGTGGTTTATTGAAAGTAAAGGAAAATATAAAACAAAAGAGTAACAAATAAAAAAAAAGAACAAGTTAAAAGCCAGCCAACCAACTTCTTAAGTGTATTTTTATAAGAATCTGAGTCTGAGTGAATGTTGTTTATGGTTTAATTCCTGTCTTTTTATCTTCTTTTACTCTTCATAATAGTGTTTTTATCCTTGATTTATTTTATGAAAACAATTTTAATGTTATCTTAAGGAAAACAATGAAAAAAAAAAACATGTTGGAAAACAAGCGCTGTATTGGCAATATGCCAATTCATCACATTTAAGAGGAAAAATATGAAAAGTAAAAAAAAAGATATAATTTTAAGTTTATCTTTAAAATACTCGTAGTTGGAAAGTATTTCTGTTTGAACTGAAAGAAACAAAACGGTAACTTCCGGTCATTTGTTGAAAGCCTGCATATTATGTGAAGTATCTAAAAGTGGAAACGGCTTAAGTTTTCAATAAAGAATAATCCAAGAAAAATTTTTAAGTTTTAAAAACAAGATCTTTAAACATACTTGGAATCTCTTTTTAATCTTTTTACTTCTCGCATAAAAACCATTAATTTCCCAGAATATATAGAAAGCGTAAAAAAATTTTCAAAAATTAAGGAGTTTTAAATTGGTATCCGTAATTGTGTAATTTCTCCGCATGCAGACAAGAATAATATGTATTTACATATGTCACTACTTTTTTCGCTAGCGACAATTGCTTTTGATCTGCGTTGCCGTTTTAGTTACTTTTACCCAAAATTGGTTACTTTTTTCCTCAATGTGAACTTGTATACTTTTTTTTCCATTTTGGTTACTTTTTTCAACACAAAAATAACCAATTTTTTATTTTGAAACAAGAACTACTCGCATTTTTGACCCTTACAAAATTGTGTGATGTATTTGTGCATCTAAAACCAATACTTTTTTTCATCATCAACAGACTATCAAGTTAACCATAAAAGGTACTTTAAAGTGTAGATGGCCATTATCTGCTACTCTTCATGATTCCTAGGGCTAACTAAAACACTTTTCTAGATAAACGATAAGGTCAAAGGCCTTCCGATCCCATCCCGTTTAATATGATTATATTCCACCAAAGGTTGAAAACTACGCTCATTAAGGTTTTAAAATTTACGAAAATAAATGAAAACTTATTATAGGAGGTGCCACTTCCATCAAAAATTTCAAAAAATTATATAGCCTATTGTTCCATCCATCGGTTAAATTTTGGTTACTTTTTTCGCTTTTGGTTACTTTATTTTTACATTTTGTTTACAAATTGTTTTTAGTCGTGGCAACGCTGCTCTTGATTAATTACACTGGTTTACAGCCAAAAAATACCAAGAACACCACATGCCTAGATAAGTTAATTGGGACCTCCTGAACACGAAAATCGCTGTAATTTTTTTTCCTAAGTACCGTTTTTTAGATAACGGTACTTTTGCGTTTTTCGGTGTGTGGTCCCACTCAAACCCTTGTGGAGCCCAACCAAAAAGTTCAACCAAAAAGTAAATGGCATACATAGAAAGGTAATCGAATGCCTTTTCCATCGATATGCTACAAATTTCTATCTGGTGAGAAATGGCTGAGTAATGGCACTTCAAAGTTCAAAAAATTTCTATTTTTTACGTTTTTTTTTCAAAATTTTTCATTTTTGTTTCGTTTTTTTACTACGTTATATTAAAGGCGGCATGAAATAACCCCCCAAAATATAACCCCCCAAAGTTTTGTACATAGAACAACATAAACGATTTATGGGGGGTTATTTCATTTTGTTTGGGGTGTTATTTCATTTTTTTAATTGGGGTATTATTTCGTATGAAATTATCCCCCAAAAAATCGTTATGAAATAAAGATCCCCCAATATATTTTTGGGGGATTATTTCATTTTCAAACTTACAATGAAAAGGGTTTTGGGCGCAAGGAATTTTCCACTTTGGTATACACAGCACCGGCTTCGATAAATAAAGCTGCCCTGCATAGCCGGCCTTCGCCCGTGAGCAATGGTTTTCTTCTATAATGTATACCAAATACGGGCTTCGCTTACTAAAGCTTCTCTGCGTAGCCGGGTCGCGTCGGGTTTTTTATACAATATAGGAGAAAGTCCTGGCGCTATACAGAGAAGCCGAAGGCCGAAGGCCGGCTATGCAGCAAAGCCTTAGTTGGCGAAGCTTGTGTTTGGAATACCATACATATATCATGGTATCCCGTGATTCTTTAAAGCAAAACTGTATAATTAATTGCATTACCAATATTGGGCCTTTATTTCATTTCAGAAATTGGGGTTTTATTTCATATGAAATAAGCCCCAAAAATTAGGGAATTATTTCGGCGGTGCGCAAAATGACCCCAGGAAATATGGCCCCAAAAGGAAAATGAAAAACGGCCCCAAAATTTTACATGAGACACAACAACACGCAATTTTGGCGCAATTTTTTTGTTTTTTTTGGGGTTATTTTTAATTTTTTCGTTAGGGTGTTTTTGCATTTTCAGTGGAATGAAAAATGACCCCGATATCAAGGAATGAAAAATGGCCCCAAATAAAATCACAATTTTTACTTTGGGGCTATTTTTCATCTACTAATAAAAAATGCAAGTTTAAAGAAATGAAAAATCGCTCCAAACATTTTTACACAAATTTTATAAAATTCTATGTAAAAGTTTCTATGGATAACTTAAAAAACCAGAATTCTTATACCAAAGTAGGGAAAATCCTTGCCGGTTATGCAGAGATGCTTTAGTTAGCGAAGCCGGTTTTTGTTATACCATATAGGAAAAAATCCTTGAGCCCGGCCGAAGGCCGGCTATTACGAGAAGAGTTCGTTATACCATAGAAAAGAAAATCCTTGCGCCCGGCTATGTAGTGAAGCTTTAGTGAGCGAAGCCAGTGTTCGTTATACCAAAGAGAAGAAAATCATTTCACCCGGCCGAAGGCCGTCTATACAGAGAAGCTTTAGTTAGCGAAGCCAGTGTTCGTTATACCATAGAGAAAAAAATCCTTGCGCCCGGCCGAAGGCCGGCTATAACGTAGAGCTTTAGTAAGCAAAGCCAGTGTTCGTTATACCATAGAGAAAAAAAATCCTTGTGCATGGCCGAAAGCCCAACCGTGCTATCAATCGTACGATTTTTAAAACCAAAACTGTATAATAATCCGGATTTTGAAATCGGGATTCTAAATTTGGGACTTTTAGTTTTGGGCATATGAACTCCACCGAAAATGTTTAATGTCACTTTCTTTGTGTTCTTTTTTGAGGTTAAAATTCATTATAAATTTTGAGGTGATTTATCATAATGAAGAATAACCCCAAATTTAGGGTCATATTTCATTTTATTTTTAGGGTTTTTTTTCATTTTTTTGGGGTAATTTTTCACTAAAAAAATGGGGCCATTTTGCATTATGAAAAATAGCCCCAAATTTGGGGTCAATTTTCATTTATTTTTTGGGGCGATATTTCCTGGGGCCATATTTCGCAGCGCCAATTATTTCATTTATGTTTGGGGCTTTATTTCATTTCGTTGGGGTCTAATTTCATTTTCAGAAATGGGGCTTTATTGCATATGAAATAAGGCCCCACGCTTTGGGGGACTATTTCATTATTTTTTTGGGGGGTTATTTCATGCCGCCTATATTAAATATCTGGAATGTTTTATTTCTTAACCAAATAGTATATTAATTTACAAACATTTTAAGCGTAATTTAAAAACAAACGGATGAAAAATAAAGTTATTATTAAGGATTTTGTGGAACGACAATATTTTCATCTCATATAAAATTCCTTGTTTTTTAAATACGTTAAAACTGATGGATTTCAAAAACACGGAATTTTATATGAGATGAAAATATTAGGTCTGTCTGCGTACACATATTTTGCGCAAAATGTTGCAAAATCTTGCAAAATGTTGTCTGCGTACTCCAAATCTCTTGCAGAGAGAGAGCCAAAGAGAGAATTTTTTGACAGTTGGAAGTTAGAAAACTTGCAAAATGTTACTGGAGAAATTTCCGCTTGCAAGATTTTGCAAATAGTTTGAACAGCTGTTTGAATGAAATAGTTTTTGTGAAATGAAAATAAAAATTGAAATTTAACAATGGCATGAGGTAAGTAGTTAGAATTGTGTTGATTTTTAACGTTTATAATAAATTATAATTGTAGTAAGCAAAAGAAGTTTTATAAAAAACCCGATAAATAAAACTAAAAACTAAGAAGAAATTGTATTTACCAAACTACCCAGCAAAAACTTTACTTACCTGGTAAGTTAGCAAATAATGTTGGAGAAAATAAACACTACTTATTTTTCGGCTGAATAACAACATATTTTTGTTCGAGGTGTCCAAAGAATTCAGTACTTACAAAATACACTTGCTAGAAGTCAAAAAATAACTAGTTATTATTTAACTACTAGTAAGTTGAATTGTAAGTACTTACAATAAACTTACCAGAAGCCAAAAAACACTAGTTAATAGACCTAATAAGTAGTTATTGAGTACGTTACCAGTAAGCAAATATTCAGTAGTGAAAATAACAGAAGTAATAAGTAGTTGCTGAGGTCATTACTAGTAAGTACTTATTGAAGTTTTCAGAATAATGACAATTGTAATGACAACTACTTACCAGGTAATGTATGAAATAACTACCACCTATTACAAAAAATCAAAAAGTTTTTCCTGGGTAATAATAGTGTAATAAACAAGTTTTTTAATTTACAACACTTTTTAAGCTTCGCTTTAATTAATAATTTTTTAATTTACCTCGAGAATTAAATTTTGCGTACACATATGTATGTATGCTAAAATTCTTTTGCTTTGTTATTTCAATTGTTTACACACCGATCAGCTGTTTTCTTGCAAAATTTCACTGGATACTGTCTGCGTACTTTTTGAGATTTTTTCAGCCGATAGAGTAATATTAGGTGTGTCTGGGTACTTTTCCAGTAGCAAATACTCAGTAAATTTTTTTGGGAGAGTAAGACCAATATTACTCTATCGGCTGAAAAAAATCTCAAAAAGTACGCAGACAGTATCCAGTGAAATCTTGCAAGAAAACAGCTGATCGGTGTGTAAACATTTGAAATAACAAAGCAAAAGAATTTTAGCATATGTGTACGCAAAATTTAATTCTCGGGGTAAATTAAAAAATTATTAATTAAAGTGAAGCCTTAAAAGTGTTGTAAATTAAAAAACTTGTTTATTACACTGTTATTAATTTGGTAAGTTCAATTTCTTCAGAGTTTTTAGTTTTATTTGTCGGGTTTTTATATAAAACTTCTTTTGCTTACATTGCCCAACATAGTGCCGGCTTACAATGGAAAAAAAGAATGAAATGCCCAATACAGTGCCCTCCAGCAGCTTGACAACGGAGAAAAATAATTTGGAAGTGAAGTGCTCGCCAGGATCACAATTCCAAATACTCGCCTCTTAAATTGTCCCACAAAGTTCTGCTGGTTCTATTGGTTCTGCCATCTCCACTTCACTTACGCCACGGTCGCACTGTATATTTGGACGTTTCTAGCATGAAGTAAAATGTTTTGTTTATTATAATTTATTATAAACGTTAAAAATCAACACAATTCTAACTACTTACCTCTGCCATTGTTAAATTTAAATTTTTATTTTCATTTCACAAAAACTAGTTCATTCAAACAGTAAATAAAAACAGCTGTTCAAACTATTTGCAAAATCTTGCAAGCGGTTATTTCTCCAGCAACATTTTGCAAGTTCTCTAACTTCCAACTGTCAAAAAATTCTACTTTTGGCTCTCTCGCTGCAAGAGATTTGGAGTACGCAGACAACATTTTGCAAGATTTTGCACAAAATGATGCATAATATGTGTACGCAGACAGACCTATTGGTGTTACTCTCCCAAAAAAATTTACTGAGTATTTGCTACTGGAAAAGTACCCAGCCAGACCTATGGTCGTTCTACAAAATCCTAAATAAAAACTTTATTTTTCATCCGATTTACTCTTTAAATGTTGGTAATTAAATATACTATTTGGTTAAGAAATAAAACATTCCAGATTATTAATATAACGCACAGTGGTATTTCTTCATACATCAACCTGCAAAAAATAGAAGGAGTGATCCTACAACTATGAAATTTTGCACGCATGTTTAAATTTAAGTAGAAAAGAAAAATACAAAAAATTTTTAAAATCCGTGGACTCCTTGGGGTACCTCCCTTGGAACACCATTTTTCCACGAATTTTTGTCCTCAATGTATAGGTCGCAATTCTTCATAGAATTTTACGAAATTTGGCACACGTTTATAAGCTGATCCAAGAAAGAGCACTACAAATTTTGGTTGACATCCGTCGACTCCTAGGGGTACCTCCCTTGGACCCCCATTTTTTTTTGCTTATTATTCTTCTCAATGTATGGGCCGCAATTCGCAACGGAATTTTAAAAAATTTAGCAGATGTCCATAAGTTTATCTAAAAAAGAGCACTACAAATTTTGGTTGAAATCCGTCGACTCCTAGGGGTACCTCCCTTGGACCCCAATTTTTTTGCTTATTTTTCTTCTCAACGTATGGGCCGCAATTCGCAACGGAATTTGATAAAATTTAGCCCCCCAAATTGGACCCCCATTATTCCACGTAATTTTCTTTTCAATGTATAGGGCGCAATTGTCAATAGAATTTGATTAAATTTGGCGTAATAATTGATAAAAGAAAAAACTAACAATTTTGGTTGAAATGCGTCGTCTTTTATGTAACCTGAATGAACAAATTTCGTATAAATATAATTCTCATTGAAAATACTAGTAATATTTAATTAAAGAAATGCATTTTATTCATTAACTATCATATCTTTAAACACATCATCCAATTCTACAATATTCATATGAGGTTGACGTCTTAAGCTACTAATATATAGATCGGACGACTCAAGCAAACGATGAAAAGAAATTTCATTATATTCAAAATAAATTATTTTTAATTAATTTATTTTTTAAAGATGTATTTACTTTCTAACCAAGTCGCGCTTCTCCCCAACGATTTAAAAAATTACCAAAAACCTTTTTTTGAACTGCCTTTTTCACTATTTCAATTTCATCAATAACCGAATTTTCCTGTTTTATAAAATTTGTTAACAAATTGACATTGCTACCACCATCAATAAGTTCCGGGCACAATTCACTATATGACACAGAAAATAAAATCATTTTTAGAATTATATTTTAAATTGTATTACAATATTTATTATTATTTATTTATTAACGTTAACTGTTTACTGGTTGCAAATTTTGTTTTCAATTTAAGCGGTTTTCTTCTATACATTTTCTTTTATTAAAACATATTATTTTGTTTATTTTTTTTTAATCTTATTCACTTTTAAAAACATTTGTCAACAATTTATTACGAAATTGTTGTTACTGCCCGTCTACAACTGACATGATTTGCTGTTATAACTTGAAGTTATAAAAGCGTTGTTAAAACATTTGCATTAACAACCGTGTTATAACATGAGAAAACTTCTAATATGATGAGTCTATACCTAACGCTAACATCATATTAGTGTTAAAGTTAAGCATTTCATGTCAGTTGTAGACTGCATGTTATAATTAATAACTCAAATTTCTTTAAACCGTTAAGCCTAAAGGTATGCAAAACTTTTTTATTACAAATACTAGGGTGCAATATTCGTGACTTTTTTTACTAAATTTGGATTTTTTTAAAAGATTGACAAAAGTTGGTGAATTTTTTTGACTATTTAGAAAGAAAAGCCTTTTACCTTTAATTTCGTTATACTGAGAGCACGGAGGTAAACCGAGCTAACTGACTTTTTCTCCAACAAAAACAGCCAATGCTGAATTTTTAAGGACAATTTTGATGCACTCATATCTCCCAAACTATGTATGCAATAACTTTTTCTTTTCCTTTAAATTAAAAACAAGGCTTTGGACTTAAATAAAGTCGACACCCAGATTTTTCCGCTCGAAACATCTTCGATATATAAATCTCTGAATTTTAACAAAATTACCATATATTTACCTTTCACAACATTAACCTGATTTCAACTGATCTTTTCTAAGAATATATATGCATATATCTTAAAAGAAATGCAGTTTTTGGTTTGTCAGACTCTTCTCTTTAAAATAGCATCATTAGATTTTTTAAAAGTAATAGTCAAAAAATGCCTTTTTTGCAGCAGAAATCCCATAGTGTAACGTAGTAAGAATACTGTGAGTAATTATCGTGGTATATCTTTTATAAATACAATTGCAAAAATTTTTATGGGCATTCTAAATAAACGTCTTAATTCGTGGCTAACTAAATACAATAAACTCTCCGAATACCAAGCTGGATTTAGAGAAGGATACTCAACGGTTGATAATTTATATAGTTTATCCGCAATTGCTCACCTTAAGTTCAAAGAAAACAAAAAATTGTACGCTTTTTTCGTGGACTTCAGTGCAGCGTTTGATAAAATCTCAAGGAAATCTTTGGTTTATAAACTTAATACTATTGGCGTATCAACAAAAATGGTTCAAATGATCGAAACCATATATAGTAACACTAAATTTAAGGTATGGGATGGTGAGGAGGTCTCAGATGAGTTTGAAACTGGTTCTGGAGTTAAACAAGGCTGTTTACTTTCACCAACACTTTTTTCAATATATCTAAACGATTTGCACGAACATATAGGAGGAGGAATAAATATAGGATCTACACATGTAAGATTACTAATGTATGCTGACGACATCGTGATTTTAGCTGATGATATCTTAACAATGCAACAAATGATAAATCAACTTGAAAGATATTGTGAGATGTGGAACCTGCAGGTCAATTTGAGCAAATCAGAAATTATGATATTCAGAAAAGGAGGAAGAATCGCAAGACGGGAAAGATGGACCTTTAATGGTGAGCCTGTAAAAATCACAAATGAATATACGTATTTGGGAGTTACTTTATCACCTAAAATGTCTTTTAAAAAACACGTTGAAAAAAGAAATTTATCTGCAAAAAACAGCATTAATGCAACATGGAATGATTTTTTGGCGAAAAAAGAGATATGCTTAAGAGCAAAATGGAATTTGTTTAAATCTGTATGCCGTGGAATTCAGTCTTATGCCGCCCAAATATGGGGATTTTCTTCTTTTGAAGAAGTAGATAAACTTTTACGATTCTTTTTAAAAAAAATTTTAAAACTGCCATCTTTTACACCCACATATATATTGATACTGGAAACTGGTGTAGAGAATAATTTTATATTTACATTGGATTTACATCTAAGATATATTATTAGAACATTACAAGATTACAACAACGACCGTTTACCAAACCAGCTTACAAGAATTATTATGCAAAAAAAAGTCTATTGGTATGAGCAAATAGATGCACTAGCTAATGAAGTAAATACCTCCAGTATTTCCGAGTGTTCTACAAAAGAAAGCTGGGAACAATTAAGATTTGATATTTTATCAGGATTGAAACGTAAAGAACTACAAAATCAGTTAGAAAAAGCAGCTACTACAAACCGGTTTTACTCTAAACTCAATTACACGAGGCCTCAATCATATTTTGAAATTTCAAATAACACGACAGCTATTAGCTACATATTCAAAGTTAGAAGTGACCTGCTTGAATTAAATGGAACAAGGTTTCAGCAGCAAAGATCCCGTGATTGCTCGTTATGCAATCTTAATCAGATTGAAAATATCTTACATTTCATAGCCATATGTCCTATTTTGCGTCATATCAGATATAAACATTTTAAAAAGTTTACCTTGACTGAAAATGAGTTAATAATTATTGTAAACAACCCTACAGAAAATTTTAAAGAAATATATGGATTCATTACACATGCAATAGGTTACAGGAAGGAGCTCTTAAATGAGTTTAACTATTAACCTTATTATATAATACACAAAAACATTATCATATTTATCTCTCTCCGACTGACGACATTAAGTCATAGTCGTACGTTCTTATTTTTTTTAATTTTTATTTTTGTTTATTATTATTTTATTTATTATTTAAAAAAAATTGTTATCACAAAGAAATGAATTAAATAAAGAACATTTAACTAACTAACTAACTAACGTAGTAAAAAACGAAATAAAAATGAAAAATTTTGAAAAAAACTTAAAAAATAGACATTTTTTTAAATTTGAGGTGCCATTACTCAGCCATTTCTCCCCAGATAGAAATTTGTAGCATATTGATGGAAAAGGCATTCGATTACCTTTCTAACGATATGCCATTAATTTCGACCGGACTTTTTGGTTGAGCTCCACAAGGGTTTGAGTGGGACCATACACCGAAAAACGCAAAAGTACCGTTATGTAAAAAACGGTACTTAGGAAAAAAAATTACAGCTATTTTCGTGTTCAGGAGGTCCCAATTAACTTATCTAGCCATGTGGTGTTCTTGCTATTTTTTCAAATTAAAAATTTGTAAAGCAGTGTTATTGAGTGAGTTGGGCTATGTTAGAGCATTTCGAAGATTTGGATGTTCCGAAATTGACGTTGGGGAAAAATTCAAGAAAAGGTGCTTGCACACTGCTCCTTCTAGAAAATGTTTGTGATGTCTGTTATCGATGTCAAAGGTAGAATGCCTACACGCAGAGAAAAAACATGGTTGAAGTATGGTTAAAAACACATACATATTTGAATTAAGCAATATTATCTCTGAAAATTAAATAAATCTACAACCATACACTTAAACATATTTATATAACGGTTGTCTCCAAACATGTTACGGCTACTAAAAATAAAAATATATGTATGTGTAAAATCATAACATTTTAAAACATTGTGGCCCATAATCATAGTCAAACGCTAAAGTCGGTTCTATTTAAAAACAACTTTAAAATAAAAACATTCTTTTAAATATTTTGCTACTATAGTCGAAACTAAAGTATGTTTTAAATTGAACCGACTTTAACTGGGTGCCACCTCAAATGTTGCAAATTTTTCATACAACATACAACAAAATATAAGCAAGTGGCAACTTTAAGCAGCCGACATTGAAAATTAAAATATAAATAAAACACTGCATATCTTGTACGGTTGAAACACGCAATATGATTTTATGTAGAAAGCAATAACAAAATTACAAAACTTTGTGTAAAACGCTAGGCCAAAATTGCCTAGGCCAAAATTGCCTAGGCCAAAATTGCCTAGCGTTTTACACAATTAGGGCCTATACATATGTATTTTGTGTTTCTTTCCATAAAAGTTTTCCTGCAAATCATTAATAATTGCAAAATATCAGCCAACATCTTATAACATAAACATTTTTAACTTTTTGCAAGTACTTTTTTATTTGGCGAAAAACAACTGATGCTGTTGTTAAATGAGTTAAACACAACTTCAGCTGGTTTTAAAATTAACATCGGGTTTAACGTGTAAAGTATGCTTTTGCTTGTCTATAGTAGATCAAAAGCATATTTTTAATAAAAGTTTACTTTAGAACTCTTAAAGTATGCTTTGTTTATGACTATAGTTATGGGCCTGTATGTTTAGGGTGTGTGTGAAACGGTAGAAAAGTACTCATGGAAGTAAAATTTTGACACTATTGAGGTGAATAAAATTTCACTAGCCCTAGGGGCTAGTATAAATTTTGACATTAGTGTAGAAATTTTTGACAACCACAAAATTATTTTTTTTCATCAAATTTGTTTAAACAAAATAAAAATAATATGGAAGCAGAACCAGCGGCAAGATGTAAGTATACAAGATGTAAGTATTTAAATATATGTAAATAAGCTTTTTTGCCCACACTTTTTGTAAAAATTGTTAATACAGAACGAATTCTTCAAATAGTTGGGACGATCTCATTTATAACCGAATTGAAATGATTATTCGTAAACGTTTTCACAAAACTATTAGTAATTGTTTTTTTCTTTATGTCAAAATTTTACGTTGTCAAAAATGTTACAATTTCACACAGCACAAATATGAAAACTTTCTACCACAAACAAATTTAATTTCACCATAGAACTTTGCTACCGTTTCACACACACCCTTAATTTTGAATTTGGCTGTTTTCCTCTAAACAATTGCTGATTGGTTTGCTCAAAATTCTCAATCATTTTATTTTAATTTTTTTAATCGTATACATAAATTAACGTAGTAGTATAGAAAGAATGCTAATGAAGATCCTGAAATGAATGAAAGGTGAGATTGCTTAAGCACTTATGACACTACATTCTTTATTCATTAATTGATATATAATTGATAGAAAGAAACAGTAAATGCTAGAAAGAGCAAACTATAAAAAATGTAAACAAAGTTTTTTAGTTTTTTTTTTCTCTTGTCATGGATTTGTTTCAGGGATGGCGTTGAGAATTTTTAAAATTGTACCAACACCCTTTAAAATTTGTACTTTTTTACCCTAATTGTAGTAAAAGATTTTTTTAGTTGAAATTAATTTTATATATGTTCTTAAAAAACACCACAAAAAGGTATTATAAATTTTAGTTTAAAAAGTATCAACAAAAAAGTACAATTAAAACAACTTAGCCATCCCTGTTCTGTTAATTTGTTAAATGTTGCCAACTTTTTGTTTATGAGAAACCTAAAAACATAAAGCGGTAAATCGCTGATTTTGCCCATAACTGCTGATTCAGCAACACTTAATATTTCAAGCTTGAAATGTCAATTTTAAGTTGAACAATTTTACATTTTTTTTGACATAACTTCATTTTTTATCGATTACTTTAGTAAAATTTTTGACGGTTTGCCATTTATCTCAATACAGCTGAACGCTTCGCACTTGGTAAATTTTTCTATTACTTTATATTTGCACTGTTCACCATTAAAATTGTAGTGTCATAAGGGCTTTATGAAAGTGAAAAAAACCCGTAATAAGCAAACTGAAATATGGCTGAAATATATAAAAATAATATGGTCAACATTGACCATATTTTTATTAATTCCATAATATGGTTCCTATGTTCTACTCTCTAGAAAAACGTTGGTGTTCAAAAAAGCAGACTTTTTTATTCGAAGCGTCTTCTTGGATTATACCGTCACATTGACATTGAAACGTAGTTAAAAAAAAGTTGAAGACGTTATGAAAAATCACGACGAGTTTGTGTTTTTTTTTTTTATAACGAATGTTTAATTTTTAAACAAGTTCTCCAGTATTTCTATTATTTCAGCTTCCTATAATTTTTAAGACGCTTTTTCTATTTATATTGCTTTATTTTTCAGAGAGTTCATCTTCACACCCTATTTTATACCCAGTTTGTTTAATTTTGTCAATGCCATAAAAAGTTTTACAACTTTTATACTTTTGCTCTGATAACACTGTGCAAAAAAAAAACAACCTCAATACTTGCAATGCGAAATGAAAGTAGACTACTAGTAGAGCAAATCTGCTAAAGGGTTTTGAAAAGTTAGCTCGGGTTCCCGAAATATAGGCTCCTAAAGTTTTTGAATTTTTTGTAAAGGCGTTTGGAATAAGTAAAAAAAAAAGTATTCAAAATGTACTTCTCAGTTAAAAGACCAATTCCGATGTCTTTACTAGAATGGTATGGCGATTCCTTGCTAAGAATATATTAACCCTCTAACACTTATTTTAAGGGGTAATTTTTGTCCTTTAGGGACCGATATTTCGATATTTCTACCTATTGTCTAGTTTCATTTCGCGTTGCAAGTATTGATGACCCGAATTTTATTGCATTGTGTAATCTTGCACTTACGTAGACCCTGAACTTGCATCGTTTGTGCGAAGTAGTTGTCTATGTGGTGGTTGTTTTATTTTGCAATTTTGCATTTTCGCAAGAGTGCAACTTTTGACGTGAATGCCTTTACTCTTGTAGTCTACCTATAAAGCCTAAATATTGTAGACAAGAGGCACTCAAATGTACTAAATAATAATTGATTTTAATGTCTACGTGTGTTGTCTAAAGAATTATCAAGTCAGTGGTCAGGGACAAGCTAGTGCTTATTTTTAATAGATGATTACATTAGCTGGGGTACAGATGGTCAGTAGTACAACGGAGAATATCACTATAATTGCATAACTGCAGGGTTTGAGCCCTTAAGTTTTATTTTTCCGTTTATTGAGAATACACATTTATATTAATACCTTTCTTAAAAATTACTCTACTTTAATGATAAATAATTTTGAAATCAATAAAATATTAATCACAATATATAGCGAACATTGTTTAATTTTCGTAGAATGATGTGAATATCGAATGCTTTATAATGTCGATTTAAAACCGCGAAATTTGCAATGTTTCATTTTTATTTTAGTAAATATATCTATGGAAGTATGTATGTAATTTTGATAAGAATAATGCTTTCAATTAAATTTTTTTTATTTGACTTGTCAAGGGCGGATCTTGCCTTTAGTTCAGGAGGAGGGGAGGTCATATTTCACAAACTCAGTCGGGCCACGCCTGCATGGCCAATTTATGAATATCAGCCCAGCGGGTTCTAAGGCCAATGGCATGACTCCTTTTTTAGTTGAAAAGGTATGAAAATGTTTAATTTTAATATAATTTAGCTTTAATTTCAGCTAATTTGTATCAAATACAAAATAAAACCTTTAGAACAGTATTTAAAACATTTTGTAATGGAACTCCTCATTTACTGAAGGTACCTAGTGCAATATAAAATATAAAGTCAACCCAAATTTAATTCATTTAAAGAAACGCTTATTTTCGAAAATTTTATTAAATTCTTAAATTAGATTTACAAATTAATTGTTCCAGCTTTGTCTTCATATCGCCAGTCAACTTGGTTTATTTGCCGAGAATCATTTTATGTAGTATTTTCTATGAAAGCATTATTAAACTCAAGTACTATTTGCAATTTTCTCTTAAATTACTAAAAGAATTTAACATGCAATTAAATCAATATTTAATTGAATACCTTTGAAGGTTACTGCTGCTGTAGAACAATATAAACTTAATTACTGTGCCCTTTTGTATGATTTGCATTGCTTGACATTTGAACAAGAATACTTGATACTTTTGCATTTTATTGATTTTTTTTACCAAGTCTTGAATGAATATGTTAGAAATTTCCTGCATTTGCTTGGAATTCGTAATAAACTACTGAAGTATGTGTGCGTTGTCGATGTCATCATCATCATCTTCTTCAACGTCGTAGTCGTTATTGGTATTATTATGGTTTGATGAAAATAGAGAGCAAACGTAATTGGCGCTGTGTTTTTTCTTAGTTCCTGGGCTGACATTAGCAGATTGCATTAAGGCCAATTACTTTTGATTTTATATACGGAATAAATATATGACTATTAGACCGGCTCATCATTAAATTTAAACATTGAATTGCGATTGATTACTCTAAATAACTAATTTTTCGTCTAATTCGACTACATTCTCCATTTGATCCTCGAAATACAATATAATCATATTATATTTTTTATAGATCGTTTTTAAAGCTTTCTAGTGATTATTATATTTATATTGAGTAAACGATTAGCCACACAGTACCCCCTCGACATGAGTTGTATCATTAAAAAATTCTCTTAGCCCTAGCCGTACTGACAAAGGTATCCGGGTACACGTGTGTGTTTATTTGTTCGTTATTATTTATGCTATGCATTTTAAAACGGGGAATCCCCTGTTTGTATTTATATGTTATATACAATTGTACTGTGCGTATGCATCGTTTTGATTATATTTTTGCATTCTCAGCTTTGGTGTTGATGCGTACGGTTGTGTGTCTTTGCTTTTTTTGTTTTTTGTTTGAGTGCCCCGGTAGGCTAGTCTGTAGAGAGCTAGTCTATCAGCCCCGGGGTTTGCGGGTTCGATTCCCGCCAGAGACTCTGGTTTCTTTTCTGCAGACCAGCCTAGAACTTCGCGGGGATTAGCTTAGGGAATTAAAAAAAAAAAAAAATCTTTCGTTAAACCTGTATCTAAAGGTTCATTAAAAAAAAAGGTACACCCCGATATGGTTTCAACAAAAACGGAACACTTTTGTCTGTTGTGGCCAAAAAGAAGAAGTGTGTTTTCCTTCTGTCAACAATGCATTATACTCGAGGGGAGCCAACTATTAATTGAAAATAGGAGATTAATGACTTATATAACAAGACAAAAGGCGGAGTAGATGTTATGGACCAAATGGTGTCTAAATATACCACCAAACGCAAAACAAATAGATGGCCATTGGCAGTTTTTTCAATATGATTGACGTGGCTGTATTGGGTGCATTTTTGGTATACTCCAGCCTCGATCCAAGCTCAAAAGTAAAACGAAGCTCTTGTCGAGGATTTTTAACATCACTTGGCGTGGACGACACTATAACGTCCGGGCAGCTTTAGAGCTTATGACAAATAAAACCATCCCTAAAGAAGTTTTCCAGGATGCTCCGGTCCCATCAGATACAACCAAACGAGATAAAACTGGACGGTTGCCAATAAAGGGTCGCTGCTACCTTTGCGTGACTACTGATCCAAAATCTGATCGAAAAAACACGCAAAATATGCGATGGCTATAAACGACCAATGTGCAATACGCATAGCAAAACTATTGCTCCACGCTGCACTAGATGTTAATTTTTTTTATTTTTTCTTTTATGCAACAATATTAGTAAACATATTAGTAAATAACCAATAAACAAAAAAATACTATAATTTTTTTTTTCATACAAAATGTTAAAAGTTATATAAGGGTACCCGGGTACCCTTATCAGGAGGGAAAGGACTATTCGGCTTTGGGTGGCTCCAGAGTCAATTCAAAAGAATCAAGAGTGCTTTAGATGGAAAAAAAACTTTAGAAAAAGGTCATTTGAAGAAACTTGTGGAGCCTCAAATTTGTATTTTATTTAGCTTAAGAAACATATGACTTCAAAGTACGTTCGGGTACCGGGGTACCCGTTTTAGTATGGTTAGGGTAAACCAGGATTTCTGTCTTACAAAAACATAAATCAAAGATAATATTTTACGATTAAACTTTCTCTTTGATAAAAACCATGAATGGTTTTTACTTTCATAAGTCTTTTTTCTAAAAAATATTATGTACAAAACTTCGATTTATTCTTGTTCAAAAAACTTTTTCTCTGAAAATGTGAAATTTATGAGGATTAATTTAAGGAACACAACTGACACGTACCAAGAATTTTCGGCCGCGAATACCCCACGTATGATGAGGACTTGGTAGTTGTATATTTACTAGGGTATTCATTCGGTTAACCGCTAATCGGTTAATCGATTAATTACTACCCGATTAACTGATCGGTTAATTTAAAATTGGCTTTTTTCGATTAACGATTAAACCGGTTAATTTCAGTCGATTAACCGATGTAACAAAAGTTTGAATTTTTAGTAGTATTAAACCATATTTGTTTGTATTTTTAATTATGGGTGAGTTGCAAAGCAACTCACTTTTTTAAATGCGTTCTACAATGCACCCATGTAGAATTTTACAATGTAACTTAAGTACACCAAAATAGTTGTGTTAAGAAATATTTTTTCATACAATATATTTTCTTTTAGAAATACATTCCTAAAATACAGTACAAAAACAGAAATAAAGGAATTCGGAAATAAACTTTTTTGCAGAATGTTCGGTGCTGAGCTTTGTCAGGATGAGTTAGATGATGACCTGGCAATGGAAGAAACACTCCATAGTTACACAACAACAGAATTAACCGAAACAATTAGAAGTGTTAAGCATTTAAAAACAGGACTCTAATAGCATAATGGAAGCAAAATGACTGAGAAATAAGATAATCTGTAGTATGAGTTGCTTTCGATTTCTCCAACATCTTCGATAAGTGAAGGAATTTTTTCCAAGTCAAAATTATCAAAAGTAAAGAAAAGAAGCGCCTTAATCCTAAACATTTAAACCAATTTATTTTTCTAAAATATTATTTTAAAAGATCTCATTAAAATATTGAAATGATTAATAAACTTATCTCACAGTTTATTATACCCACACCACAATAGTGGAGAGGGTATTATGCATTTGTGCTGATGTGTGTAACGCCTTAAAATAGTGGTCCTAGACCCACCTTAAAGTATACCGATCTACTCAGAATCACTTTCTGAGTCGAACTAACGATGTCCGTCCGGCTGGCAGGCTGGCTGCCTGTCCATGTAATATTGTGCGCAAAGTACAGGTCGCACTTTTGGGGATAATTTGATAAAATTTGGGTCATAGGTTCTTATTGGCACAAGGACCAAGCCTACTGAAAATGGGCCGAATCGTAGGACCACGAGGGAAGATAGGGGGACATCTTCCTCTCAGTAACTAACAAACCGATTTTAATCAGATTTAAAACATAGATACAACCATATCTTTATGGACACAAAAGGGATGCATTTTTTTTAAAAAGGACCACGAGGGGAGATAGGGGCAATGTATGCCTCTCAAACCGATTTTAATGAAATTTAAAACATAGATAAATCCATATCTATAGGGACACATTAGCTATACAGTTTTTAAAAAATAGGACCACAAGGGGAGGCATGGGGCGATTTCTGCCTCTCACAAACTTTCAATCCGATTTTCATGAAGTTTATAAACATAGATAAATCCATAATTACATGGACACATAAGCATGATGTGTTTCTAAATACTGTGGTGTAGGGTATCATATGGTCGGGCTTGACCGACTATACTTTCCTAAATGTTTTATTATGTTATGTTATTGTTCTTTTTACTTATAAACTCCAAACCGATTGGCTCGCCGACGCCGCTTGATTTCTCCAAGCCACGCCGCCGCCGACTTACAAGGCTAAGACGGCTCAATTAAAGCCGCCGATGAAAGCAGCTGCGCCTTGAAATTTCTTAATTTGTTTGACTAAGTTTATTTTACAGATTTGTATTTTAATCTATATATAAATTTCTTTGTCAAAATTGGTATATTTTAGCATCATTGTGCAACATTCAAGTGCCGTTATATTTTCTTAAAATTTTTCAAAGCGTCATTGTACTTAACAACATGCAAAAATCTCTGCAGGAATATTTAACAAAAAAGACAAGTGAACTACAACAAAATGATTTAGATTCTTTATCAGAATCTTACTCTGATAGTGAAGTTTTTAATGTGGCAGAAAAAAGGGAGGGAGGCGGTGCTTTAAAACCATGGGAGATAAGGCCATGATGGCTTTATTGCTCAATTGAATGGCAGATAAAGCCATAATGGCCTTATTGCCCAATCATTGAGAGGTTCGATGGTTCACTGTTTCAATCCTTCTGTTTAAAGTGCGCAAGATATCACCCCAAGAAATCGTCGAATTAGAGAATTTAAAAATGCTAATTTGTAAACAAGTTGGCTTTTATGTATTTTGAAAAATATTTTTGTAGCGATGTTCATATAAATATATGACTGGAAATCTGCTGTAGCTCTTGTCGTGAAATCACTAAGTGAACTAGATTTAAAATTCCAACATTCAGAGTGAATGATAATAGAAAAACAAAGGAAAATAAACTCGGAAAATACATGACATCCTTCCAGACATAATTCCCATCAATGTGGGGAATAACCGGAAAAATGATTTAAGAATACTTTTATCTACCCAATTAGGGAAAATTGGAGAGAAAAAGAGGAATTTTATATTGATTATGGAATGGAAAACACAATGCCGAATACACTGAAGAAAAAGATTTCAATTTATTTGTTTAAGAATTCATTTTTTGAACTCTGCAGCTGGGAGATAAACTACACCAAGCCACATTGTAGAAACTTGACAGCAGAGTGCAAAAACATGTTAAAAATCACAATTTGTCCGAATATTTTATATGACTTTTATGTTTTTTTTTTTTTTATATCGATGATATCATAATCAGAAAAACTTCATAAGTTGTGTTACGTTAACTTTACTTATTTAAGTGGACTTGCTGTTCTTTACCTCCCATGATGGTTTTGGTACTGTTCAATCCCTTGAGATAAACAGCATCAAGTCCAACAACAAACGGCTTGCTATTTGCCAAAAATAATACAAGGCCTACAACTAATTTTTTTCACCTTTCTTTTTCTCTTCAAAATGTGTTATACAAATTTTAAATGTAACAACTGAAGGCGCATCTGCATGTTAAAAAAACAAAATTACATTTTCCTAAAAATGATTATCAAAGTTGGTCGAAATATGTGACTAAATCAGTGATAACCACTCCATAGACTCGCGAGCATGTCAATAATCGTATTCGGAGCTTTCTTAGTTCAGGGCTTGGTTATCACTGGACTAAATAAATAAAATAAAATCAAATGGCAGTGTTTTATTTTATCTGTATTAAAAACAAAAGACTTTACTTCACATTTTCCAAAAAAAGACTACTGATGTTCTTTGCCTCGAAGCACATTTTCCTTTTTGTCTACAAATTTAGTGGGAAACAACACTATGTATACCTGATGTCATTTACAACTAATGGCGATTTCTTTGCTGAGAAAATGTTGCATTAATGTTGCATGTTGTACATTTTTGTGTTCGTTTGTACAAATAATACAACGGTGGGAAAAATTTTCAAGTTCTTTTGTGAATATGTTGATGAAAAACATGCAAAACATGTTGCAAATTTTACCCTTGCTTTAACTTAAGGTATTCATACTGCCCTGTTCTACAACTTTGGTACTCACAATAATCTTGTTCTACATTCAAAGAGACGTCGCCTGACAAAATATTGTAGGCGAATTCCACTTCGTTGCTCCAAAAATTGAAAGTATATTTTCATTTTTATATTGCAAGTGATAGCAGAGAAAAGTAGAAAAATTGCTCTCCTGTAAAATTTGGTTTTTGTAACATACGATAATTTCGCGCAAAGTGGTCGATATATCAAATGCTCTACAAAAATCGTTAAATTCAATCATAATTGTATCTAAATAAACATAATAAGGGTCCTCATGATATCGTTTATAAGTCTCGTAAACTGTGCAAACTGTGCATTCTTACACCCTCGTAAATGAACTGTCAAAAATTGTATGAGAATTCATTTACACAAACTGCTTAAATTTGCCCAACAATTTTGACTCGTAAACTTGCGCTGTTCAATTGTGCATTTATACACACAAATTTTTTTAATGCTTACCGCCGTTTTCAATGAAAACTTCAAGTGTAAATAAATCACAAACAATAAATTCTTGTAATAATATAAGCATATTAGTCTTTTGGCATTCTTTATGCATGTTTAAAAACAAATTTCATTTATAATTTACAAATTTCAAGTTTTTTATTATATTTTTAATTATTTTTTTTTACTATATTTTTTATTGACGTTTCTGATTGAAATGACATTAATTGTTTAAAAATACACAAAAATTAAAAAGGATCTTCATGAAACGAGTCTCGCAAGTTTACCCATTTGCACAAATGGTAATTTTAAGCAATATCATGAAGACCCTTATTATTTTGATATGTTTAAATATTTAGGATCCCCCAATGCCAAAACGAAAGGCTGTATTGGCTCATTTCTGGTCAATAAAAAGTCAAAATAGTCTTGTATTGACTGAAGAGTCTCATTTATATATATAAATGATTCTTGTGAGTTCTTGACGGTAAATTTTCCAAATTCTTTTTACCATAACTGCTTTATCTTAAAAATTGGGGTAGAAACAGTAATGAAGACTCCATAATATTTTAAGAAAGAATGTATTTTTATCTGTTATTTAGAAAGAAGAAAAATAATTACAAAATAGTTTATAGTGAAAATAAAAACTTTAAATATATGTATATTACCTTTTTGGATTTGTTCCCACTCTAAGCTGTCCACAACTTTTGTCACTATGTTTTTTTTTTTTTTTTTTTTTTTTTTTTATTTATTTCAAATTTTATTATAAAATATAACAATATTACAATTTCACATCAGCGCCAGATTGGCATTAGAGAGGCTTGTTGGCAAAATTTAAACAAAAGAATTTCAATATATTTATAATAAATTTTAATTTACAAATTTATATGTATTTCAAACATACCAATTAACGTTATATCAGAAGCTCATCAATATGTTGAGATAAAAAATTTTTTAAGTTAAATTTAAACTGCGATAGGCTGGAGGCTTGTTTAATATTATATGGCAAGTTGTTATATTCTCTACAACCAGAGTGTTCAGTTCGTTGTTTAGTTGTTTCAGATTGGCAAAAGATTATTCTTAAATGATCACGATTTCTTGTATTAAATGTATCCTGATTACGTGTGAATTGTATGGTATGATGCCCAATACACTAGGTAGGTTAAACATGTACAGTAACAACTGGAACTTATAAAGTCCATATATTGGCAAGACAGTGGGAAAAACCTCCCTGTATAAACTAACATTTGGAAACCGGCTAGGCAAATTAGCTTCACTTTTTAATGCTTTATTCTGCATTCTCTGAAGCGATTTAAACTCAGTAGTTTTTTTGAATCCATATATTAATGCAAGGTAATTAAAATGGCTTTGAATCAAAGCCTGATAAATTAAAAATTTGGTTTTTTTTATCAAACTTGTTTCTAAACTTATACATTAAGCCCAACGCAGGAGAAAGTTTTACCTTAAGATTCCTAATATGCTGATCCCACATAAGATTTCCCTGAAAACATATACCCAAATATTTAACAGAAGAAACCTCCCGAACTATATTCCCGTCAACAAAAATACTAAAATCATTACTAAAACCAAAGTGTGGTTTAAATCTTATAAGCTTCGTATTTGCCGGATTTAAAAATAGCTTATTTATACGAACATATTCCGAAACTAAAGAAGCATCCTTTTCCATATACGGCTTTAATGCAGTTTCATATTTGTAATGATAAAATATACTAATATCATCAGCGTATATAAAAATTTTTCCCGTCAAGTCTAAATTTTTTAAATCGTTGATGTATATTGAAAACAACAAAGGACCTAGAACACTTCCCTGAGGAACTCCATGTACTACATTACGCATATTACTCCTATTTTCCTTAACTTGAACAAATTGTCTTCTATTTGTTAAGTAGCTCTCTAGAAGCAAAAATGCATTCCCATGAATTCCATAATATTTAAGCTTCTGCAACAATATTTCATGAACTATAAGATCAAACGCCTTCGTAAGATCATAAAATATTCCCGCAACTGCACTATGACCTTCATCTAATCCTTTACAAATATAATTTTGCACATTTACAATAGCCTCCTCAGTGCCACAACCCTTTCGAAAGCCATATTGAAACTCATTTAATAAATCCATAAAATAAGTGAAAATCTGTCTGTGCAAAATACGTTCAAAGATTTGATCAATAATGGGAAGTATCGAAATAGGACGATATTGTTCCACTGTTGTTGCTTTACTTTCCTTGGGAATAGGGATTACTTTATGGATTTTCAAAATATCAGGGTATACTGACGAATCTACAATGGTATTAAAAATACGCACAATATCTGGTGAAATACAATTTGAACAGTGTCAAAATACTTTGGGGTAAATATTGTCATGACCACAACTTTTTCCAGGTAAAAGACTTGAAATTATATCTTTAACTTCCTCATTAGAGGTATAGCTAAGATGAAATCGGTTATGAAACGGTCTTAAAGTTCTCAACCCGTTACAGAAAATGATAACTTTTTAAATGTTTAAAATTATTATTATTTTCTTCAAAACTTTTGTTACATAAAAAACACTTAATTTCTGTTAACTTGAAATCTGTAATTTTTTATTTTTTTTTTTCAAACTCATATTTTATCACAATTTTTTACTTAACTTGTTTTTAATATATTTTAAATATATTATTTCTTTTACTTTTTGTTTAAGTTCCTTTTTTTTAATAGCACACGCACGTCTATATATTTTAAATTTAGAAACGCAAATAAAAAGGTGGTTGATTTTTCCTTACTCTCAATTTTCTGCATAAGGTGACCACTTTATGCGTTTAACATAGAAATAAAGATGTAAAGAAAACAAAGCTTTAAAAATCGCTCATTAAGTGCATTAATGATAAAAGTGTAATAGTTGTAATTGTAAATAAAAGCACTAATTGTGTTCTATTGAAATTGCACAACATGTAACACTTCGAGTGATTATAGGTAACATTAGAAAATGTTACATGCATATGCTGTAACATATTTTTCTCAGAAAAGAAATCGCCACAAGCAAGTTGGACTTGGTGTTGTTTTCAACTTTTCAATCTCAAAAACTACATTAAATAGAACTTATAAGTGAATCCATGTCAAACCGTTATTTTTTGTACGGGAGGTACCACGCCCACTTCTCCAGTCCCACCCACATTTTGTGGGATGGTGTGTATTGATAACTAAAATTTGTGTACTAAATTTGGAAACTTTGGCTCTTGCCGTTCTCCAGATATACTGAAAAAAATAATTAAAATACAACAACAACATGGATTTTTGAACACAAAACATACTTAGAATCACGTTCTGGTATATAACTCTGACACCAATCGAGGCTCCACCTTTAAATTTTCTGCAAATGTTGAAGAGGGTATAATACTTAACATATATTTTTTTTTAAGAATTTTAAAAAATATACTTTTCTAGATATGGACCTTTGAACTCAAGACCCCAAAAATTTACCTTTGACCTTTTCTTAGAAAAACACAATATGCATATCATTTTAAAGGGTGCACTTTCACCTTTAAAACGATACCAAAAAAACTAAATTATCTTGCGTAGTTCAAGAGTTCTATCCCCTTTTGTAAGGAGACTTTTGATTTTTTTTCACATTTTTCTCATCTTTTATGACGTCATATTTCGGAAGCCGAAAGAATCTGGGGTCTGAAAATTTATGTTTTGTTAAAGTCCAATTACATATAACATTTGTGTTGAATTTCATTCAAATCGGAGGTGCTGATGCCGAAAATGCCATATTTTCGTGATGGTTTGACGTGTTTTAACTCTTATTGGAATTCTGATTCCAACAGTATAAAAAACATATTTAAAAAAAGATGCGAATTAGTGTAGTTTGTTTCTCCCCTACAAAACGATTGTTACATTTTTTAGCACTGTTTGAATAATTCTAATAACTCAATATAACTTTGAAGATATTCTAAAGTTCAATGATTAATTTTCCTGGTAAGCTATAATTTGTTGTAAAACTAGTTCGGTCACATATGGACTGTAGCAAAACTCGTTTCTTTCGGAAATTCGTAGTAAAACTTCTTTCGTTCCAAAATTAAATCTGTTAGTTTTTTTATATTTCAGTTTGTTTAAATTTTTCACTTTTAATTTTTTAATCGAGAATGGCATAACACTTCAGAATCAAAAAAGTTTAACAAATTAGGTCCACCTAATCGGACGCTATATGTTTTGGCAATTTTCCAAACTTAACCTAACTATTCTTGTTTAACATTACTTAATTAATTGTTTCTTAGGAAGCATAGCTTATTAGCAACAGAATTATGAAAATAATGACTAGTTCTGATGTAAGAAATGTAACAACTACTGTTATCAGCGTTGCCAGAATTAAGATTTTATCTTATTTTTAAAGATTTTTTGAACAATATAAGATTTGAAGATTAAGATTTTTTATTTTTATAAATAAAGATTTTTATCTCTAAGTTTGTACAACATACATACTTTTTTTTACAGTTTTTAAACAGTAATATTTTATAGCAATGAGATTTTATATATACAGTATTTATCGGATATAAGAACATCTCATATAAGAACAAAACGCTTTTAAGAAACATGTTCAAAAACACCATGTCTTTTTAGTGATTTTTCTAACAAAAAAGGTTTCATATAAAAAAACGCTTATAAGAAAAAAACTGATTAAAGAACATTTTTCTTAAACACCAAAACCACAAAATGTATAGAAAAAGAATTTATATAAGAAACTTCCAACAGCACTCAGAATTTATGTAGTTTGCATGGACAACGCTGTTTTCTGACAGTTTTACAACAAGAACAAAGTTTTTTTTTACTTTTAGTTTTAGATGAGCGAGCTGGTACTCATGAGAAGCTTTGTGTTTTTTGCCAATAAAAACAAAAGTTAAAATTTTTAGAGAAATACAAAACGGTATAAAAAGAAGCGAAATTGCAAAAACATCTAAAATAGTGAAAAACTCAAAAGACATAGAAAATAATTATTTAAAAGTTAGAAACGTTAACAAAAAAAGAAACAGAAAACCAAAATATGAAAGTCTTATGGCCATAGCTAATTATATAAGAAATAAGTTTCTTATAATTGTAAAATAAAATAAATGTATATAAGAAAGAAACGCTTATAAGAAACTTTTTTCGTGGATTTTTTAAGTTTCTTATATCCGATAAATACGTATCAGCTTGTTGTCTATTGGTTTTGCACACTTTTGTACAAAATGCATCATTATTTCTGGGCATACAAAACATTAACCCATTAAGGACGGATGGGTATTTAAATACCCAAAAACAGAGCCTTCGTAGGAAAATTCTGGCCAACTTCAGGTAAGAGGTATCGGAAATTGGTTTTTACAGATAGATAAAGAAAGGATACGACTACTTAAACAAATTTTTGAAATTAAATTTTGCCCCCTTTAATTGGGTAAGTTAGCGGTTTACAAGTTAGCAATTTTTAATATTTGGAAAAAGTGAACGACAACGGCTCTGGAAAATTGGGAGAGTGGAAAATCGGAAAACCCTCTTGGTGACTTATAGCCTTAGGTGTGATCTGCTTTAGAAAATAATATTAGCTAAATTGGGCCAATAACGTTGACCACAGGTTTGATTCAATGACATGGGTATTTAAATACCCTACTCGCTGTCAGAGGGTTCAAAACACATAGTTTTTTTTTAATTTTTGGCAAGAAAAATTGCGATGTTTTATGTAAAATGAACTACTTATTAGTAAAAAGTAAAGAAATTATTATCACAACTATGGTCGATTATTGAGATAATTTTATATTTTTAATGTTTTTTGGGACACCAGCATGAAACTGTGCAAAACAAGCCTTTGGGTGTAACTAAAATTTGCATTTTGTACAACCAAACTCAGTTTTGCTTCACATTGTCCGAAACGGCCAATCTGAATAATATGGCTTATCATATGGTCAAAGCTCTCCATGCGCTTTGCCATTTCTTGTGCATTTGTGACAACGTTTTCTCTTACACCAATGCTTCAACAACGCTCACATGAAATAAAATTGACTCATTATTGGAGATCCTTCAGGTTTTCTTAGCATGCACTGTAAATTCCTTGCATACACCATAGCAGCATCCAAAGCATTAGTAAGAAGGCCTCGGCTCTTTCGTATAAAATATAAAACATTCCACATTCCCTTCTATGACAACAGAGAAGAGAAGGAGTAACATTTTTGGTTATGTTTTTTCGCACAAGCAAAAGCAAAATAATTTTTTTTTTTGATCCCGTTACCATTCTTATGTAACTGCAAAAGAAGCGAGAGCAATGACAACGTGTGTTAAAAGATATGGGAGTGGAATAAAGCGAGCAAGCCTTGTAAAGGGCAAATGTTGAATGTGAACCTCACCTTATTATGGCTTATTATTAAATGGGCGTTCAAATCAAAATGCACATCGTGCACTTCGTGATTCAGTGATGAGGCACATTTTCACCTCAGTGGATTCGGCAATAAGCAGAGTTGCCGCAGTTGGGCGAATGATAATACAAGAGTGATTGCCGGCTTATGGGCTGGCGGTATCATCGGGCCGTTTTTTTTCCAAAATGAGGCCGGTCTGGCAGTTACTGTGAATGGTGTTCGCTATCGTGAGATGATAACGAAATTTGTATGGCCCGAATTGGAAGATATGGATGTGGACGATATTTGCTTTCAACAGGACGGTGTCATACAGCTAACGAAACAATGGTTCTTTTGGGCAAGGAATCAAATGGCCGCCACGATCATTTGATTTGACACCGTTGGTCTTCTTTTTTTGGGGTTATTTGACAGAAAAGGTGAACGTCGATAAGCAAGCAACAATTCAAGATGGATGAGATAATGCGGCCCATTAACGGCATAGAATCTTAATTATGCCTCAGCGTCATCGAACATTTAGACCATCGGATGGAGGTGTAGCGCCGAGGTCGATGCGGCCATTTGGCCGATATTTTGTTCCATACATGATTGAACCATACCAATATTTTCATAATAAAAATAAATGACAATTACTTCCTAAATAATTGGTGTTTTATTCAAAATCAACATCGGCCCTTAAAATTTAACCATCCTTTTCATTCAAAAGATGGAATACAAAGGCCGTCTAGAAGGCATCCGTACTTCTTCCTTTTCCCACTGGGACAGATTCAACGTACAAAGTGAAATAAGCACACAACACACCCATCAATGCATGCAATAAATGAATTTTTTAACTTTTTGTTTCCAAAAAATCTTGTGTTTTAGAACTCTTTAAGAGCGAAGTGGGTAGAAAAATACCCATGGTCTAGGCGCCAAGGTTTGACAGGTAATAATAAAAAAAAAAAACACAATGTCAATATAAATGCCCATAATATCAAATGTGTGAAATTTCATCAAAATCGTAGCACGAAATCGGGGTTCAGTCTTTAATGGGTTAAAAAAGCATCATAGATTCGCGGTTGTTCATTTTGGGAATATTGATGAAAAAAAAATTATTTATAAAAAAAGAAAATGGTATTTTTAAAAAGATTAATTTATTAAAGAACAAAAAAGTTTATGCATTTAAATAGTTATATATTTTTTATACCCTCCACCACAATTAGTTGTGAAGAGGGTATATTCAGTTTGTCATTCCGTGTGAAACTTTTTTACTATTCATCTCAGACTCTATAAAGTATATATATTCTAGGTCCTTGAGTAATTTTAAGTCGATTTAGCCATATCCGTCTGTCTGTCCGTCTGTCCGTCTGTCGGTCTGTTGAAAACACGCTCACTTTCGAAAAAACTAAAAAGAAATCAACAAACTTTGTGTCAAATTGCTTGTAGTTATCCTAAGCAGTTTGGTATTGAAATTCAGCAAAATCGGTTCAATAGGATCTGAGCTATGAATCAAAATGTGGAACTACCACCTAAAAAAAAAAATTGATAATATTGTTACAAAAACTAACATAAATGGTGGAAAAATGCACTGAATGATATAAGATTTCGCAACAATTCGTTTTATTCAACTGGAAATCACGCTGTGAAATTTCGTGAAGATCCGTCAATAATTTACCGTAGGCCCCATATAAGCCCTACTCCCGGAAAACAGTATATTAAGCCTAAAACCCTAACTAACAATGCTATCATTACAAATTTTGGCAAGTCACAGTTACATAGGACTAGAAATTAAACTGTCAAGTTTCGTGAAGATCGGTTCATAATTTACCATAGGCCCCATATAAACTTTACTCCCGGAAAACAACTTAGTACGCCTAAATCCAACAAAATCCATAACAAAATTTGGTACATCAAAGTTTTATAGGACAAGAAATAAAACTGTGTAATTTCGTGAAGATCGGTCCATAATTTACCCTGGGCCCCATATAAACCCTACTCCCGGAAAACAGTTTAGTACGCCTAAATCCGTAAAAAACAATGCTATCATAACAAAATTTGGTACATCAAAGTTTTATAGAACTGGGAAAAAGACTGTGAAATTTCGTGAAGATCGGTCCATAATTTACCCTAGGCCCCATATAAACCCTACTACCGGAAAACAGTTTAGTCGCCTAAATCCATAATTAATAACAAATCGTCACTGTTTAAAATAATAAAAACATCATACAGATATTACTCCTTAAACATTCGAACTGTCGGTGGAGGATATCAAAGATTCGGCACAGCCGAATATAGCACTCTAACTTGTTTTTTTTTTTTTTTTTTTTTTTTATTTCCCTATGCTAATCCCCGCGAAGCTTGACGCTTGTCTGCAGGAAAGAAACCAGAGTCTCTGGCGGGAATCGAACCCGCAACCCCGGGGTTGATAGACTAGCTCACTACTAGCTAGTCTACCGGGGCACTCCAATTTTGTACCAAAAGGTAAAACTGATTAAACTTAACCCTAGGATTACCGTCTTGGTCTGGCCAGACCAAATTTGTGTTTTCCTTGCAATATTTTTCGAATTTAACAAAAAAAAAAAAAAAAAAAACCGGCGTCAGCTCTATAAATGTTACGTGCTGAATCTAATAAAACGAATTTGGATTCGATTGGAGCAAACTAGTGGGGTTAAATTTAATTTTTATGTAAAAGTCTATGAAATTACCTCCTTGGCCAGACCAAATTCTTGTTTTCTTGCAATATTTTTCAAATAGGACGGACTATATATCAAAAAAAAACAGAAACGTGAAATCTATAAATGTTATGTTCTGAATTGAATGAATCAAGTTTGAATCAAATGTGTGAAAGATGCGAAAAAGCAATGTGCCAAATTCGATGACTTGCATGTAAAATAAAATAATTAAATTGTATAATAAATTTGTATAATCTAGCATACGTTCAATAAAAAATTTATTTATTTACTTTTTATTTAATTGGGTTTTCAGCTGTTCTAATTGAGGTCTGCCAAGAGAAAAACTGTAAAGTTACCGAGAATCCTAGGATTAAAAAGCTTTTGGTTTGAAAATTCCACATTCTATGTTTATATTAAATTTTAAACAAAGTATACTATATACATAAGAGCTTAACAATATCTTTTAAAAAGTGTACCAATATTATTTTAATAAAAATGCCATTAGGAATATATTTAGGAAATTCCATATATCTTCAATGAGCTTTTTCAAATGCAATTTTCTCAAAATGCCTTCGATATAAAAACGGTATCAAAAACTATAATATTAAATTGAAAACCCTTAAAAAAGGTCCGACAGTTTGAGCCTAGCAGGCTTTTTTGACACTTGAATGCAATTAATTAGCGGTTACATTGGTAACGGCTAACAAATATAAATAAGAATTAGGATTAAGCTTTGAATACATATTGTAATTTTCGACAAGAAAGATTCAATAAAAAAAAAAAAAAATAAAAAAATTTTAAGAAGAAATTTTGCTTTGAAAATTTTCAAATGTTTTTCTCTGTAACACAATTATTCGAATAGTTTTCTCTATGTAGAAAAATGGTTATTAAGTTTTTTTCGTGTAAGAAACTCTTTGCTTCCGATTTTTAAATTTTTTCGAATTTTCGCCATGTTGGCCATAAGAGCTGTTTTTACTGAAGTTTTCTGGTTCTCTACAGCTTATCCGATCTTAAATAGCACTGTGTTCTAAATTTACACTTTTTTTAGACAAGCTTGGCACTTGTCGTTTTAACCTTATTCGGGTACGCTGAATCCATTGGTGCTAGCCGTTTTTTTAGGTTAGCTCTTGTTTTCGAGATATACCGTTATTACGAATATGGAGAAGGTTGCACAACATATGTTCGCGTAACTCCAAAACGATTTAGCTTATTGAAAAAACTAAAAAAACCGAAATTTCCTTTAAAAAAAGTAAAAAATTTCCATTCCTTAAGAGGGCTTCCATACAAAATGTTCAATGTAGACTAGAAATATGTTGAAGAAAAAGTCTCATAAACGCCCAGGAGTCGCTCCTAGTTGAATAAAATGCTTGACCGACTTCAAATTGTTTGTTGTCTTAACCTTTTTCTTAAAACATACTTGCCATATATCTCCACCCCATAGGGGGGCTCCCATACAAATATGACAGTTTAAAGAAATTCTTAAATGCTGCTCCTGCAGCGCCTAGGATGCCCCTAGATGGCTCAAATGTATGACCAACTACACTTAATTTTTCATCTCAATCATTTATTTCTAACACACCTACCCGCTATCGCCATTCCTTAAGAGGGCTCCAATACAGAAACTAGAAATATATTGAATAAAAATTCCCATATATGCCCAGGAGTCGCCTCTAGTGGGATAAATGTATGACCGACCTCAATTAATTTTTTTTTTTTTTCCTTAATATTTTCTCGAGACATACTTGCCCCTTATCACCACTTCTTAAGGGGCTCCCATAAAAATATTTCGTTTTATGAAATTCTTAAATTAATTAAAATTTTTTCGACTTTTGTGAATAAAATCTCCAAAGTTGCTTACAGATTTTAATTATTTATGGCTTGTTTTGTTTGCAGCTTCGTTTTTTATATGTCTGCAAAAAGTTAGAAGCCTGCATTTTCCAAATTTTTTTATGAATTTTTAAAAATAAAAATTTAAAAATTTTGATAAAAAAATTATTTTTTTTATAGAAATTTTTGATATTATTGGAATGTGTATTCTAAGTCAAATTACAACCCTCAAAAGCTTCAGTACTTTAATAGTCTTATTCCTTCAATATTTTCCAGGAATATTTTCTATGCACTACCTATCAGAATTTCCCACATTCTAATTATTTTTCAAAGTTATTGTCGGGAATACAAAGTTTATTATTAATACGATTTCCGTATGACGTGCTTAATTCCCAATTGTTCATATTTGATAAATACACTGAAATTTATTGTTGAGGAAAGCTAGCCTCTATGCGCATTTCACTGGTTGCTTAGGCCAGCTCGTCAGGAAACCTTTCCAAAGGTTTTAGAAAAGCTAAGTCTTACTTATAACAATATCAAAGCATAAACACAACACCAACAATAAACAGTGAGTTTATCTTTTCTTACATCCCCCTACAATTGGTTGGCTTCTTCCCGACTGCTTAACGGTTTAATTTGTCAAATATTTTTGGCTTTTCTAAAATCTTTGAAAAAAGGTTTCCTGATGAGCTGGCCTAAGCAACCAGTGAAATGCGCATAGAGGCTAGCTTTCCTAAACAATAAATTTCAGTGTATTTATCAATATGAACAATTGGGAATTTAGCACGTCATACGGAAATCGTATTAATAATTTTTTTTTTTTTCAAAAAAAATTATGTTTCTAAAACGACTGCGCACATTAGAAAAAAATTTACCTTTCTTAAAGGAAATTTCATTGCGGAATATTTTTAGTAATTTCAATACACAAAAGCGTTTTTGAGTTACGCGAATATATGTATGTTGTGCAACCTCCTCCATTTTCGAAATAACGGTATGTCTCGTAAACAAGAGCTAACCTTAAAAAAACTGTTAGCACCATTGGATTCAGCGTACCCGAATTGTGTTAAAACGCGTTGTGCCCGGGTTGTCTATTTTTTCTACTAGCATAGTGCAATCATTAGACTGTGCTACTATGCAGCTGTTAGCAAATTTTTTTGAATTTCCTCTAGTTTTGCAATTTTCCCCGATTTTTCGACAAAGGCAATTCTACTAGACGTCGACTTAAAAGCGTCTTAGAAGTTATCAAGTGTACGGGTGCCATCGGTTCGGCTAGACGGCTGAATAAAATTTCTTAGTTATGCAAAAAAATTTTAATTGAAAATGATGAAACTACAATTAAGCAAACAATATATTTGAAGCCAGGGGTGTAACCAGTCTACATTGTGTTATACCAAACTAGTTCAGTCCTAAAAAATAATTATCAAACATAATCATTATAAGTCACCATAGCAGTTTGTTGGTTTGTTTTTGTTTTCTGTCGAAGAAAAAATCTTGTACTTAAGAACTGTAGCACTTTCAATTAAAATAGTTGTATTTACCTCAAATTTTTCATAATGATCTAGCCTTGACTGCTTTTTGTTCAACTTTTTTGCGTTATTATATTTTTGTCTCTTACAATTTTATATTGATAAATCTACTTATAAAATCTATTTAATTAAGTGGGCGTAGACAATTTCTTTGGGTTATAATTAAAATACGATATAATAGATTTTGTCTTAATATGAACTTGTATAACAGAATGAAAGATGCCAGGGGCAAAGAAATGGGGATTTTCTTGTTTAAATTCAATATAAACACAAACGGCAATAAATCAAGCATTCAAATGCAAACAAACTAAAAACAAACAGAAACACACACACACACATACAAACAACACACTAAATCAATAGAATAATTTATGCAAAGTTGTTGTTTAACTTGTTAATGCTCGATATAGAAATTTTGTTTTAAAGTGTGATTGTGTACACCACTACATTCCCACTCATGCGACATAGAAAAAGTTCAAATGTTCTTGTGTTTCTTGGTGCTGCGTGCACCATGAACACCATGACAAGGTCTTTAAGGATTTTGTTTTGTATGTACATGTGAGTGTATGTGTAGATTAAAAAAAACAACTCAAAATTTTCAAACTTATGGATACATTGCTGCACATATACTAGAGTTGTCAACCGATTAGGAATAATTCGATTAATCGATCAAACAAAACCAAAAACTTGTTCGAATAATTTTAAAATGGCGATTTGCGAATAACGAATAAATCGATTAAATTATGTCGATTACTCGAAAAAAAGCTTGGAATTTGATTTATTCTTATACCTTTTTAGTGATTTTATAAAGGGTGGTGCAACCAAAACGTACGATGTTAATTGTAAATAAAACTAAAAGTTTTCTGAGAATTTTTTCAATATTTTTTATTATTATATAAATTTCTATGAAAAATATGGGTGAAAGAAAATGCCACCGAAACCGTGGCGAGCATTTGGCCGAGCTCGCCACGATCCGATGGTCATATTTCCGTTGACTGAGAAATAATTAAGGTTAAATATCCTGAATAGGCAGAATAATCTCATCCTTTAGCTTTTGATTTGTTCTTGGCTTATTGACGTACACCTTTTCTTTAATTTCTCGCGCAAAAGTACATTGTTTCGTTGACTGTGTGGCAAGTTGCGCCATTCTGCTGGAACCACATATCTTCCATGCCCATATCCTCAATGTCTGGCTACAATAAGTCCGGGTATGCTCGTAAATGTATCACTGCGCTGGATAAGTTTTTTCAAATGTTTATATATTTATATCAGTGAAGTGAAGTAGTCAACAAATTGCCAAATACTCCACATAAATTAAAGTCACACAATAAAAAAAATTATAATTATTGTTTTATCGGATCGTGCCCTATGTTATAATCTCACCATAGTCAATTTCGTCAATTTCGAAAAGGTGCGGCCCGAGGACGCCGCCAGCTCAAAAACCCCACCAAACAGTCACTCTTTGCGGAAGCATCCTCTTTTCAACAATCACTTGTGGATTCTCATTTGCCCAAATGCGGTAGTTCTGCATGTTAAAGAATATACTGACGTAACTGTGTGTGTCACGAAGTGCACGAAATACATTTTGATTTGAAGCCCCATTTTCGTAAAAGACTTCAACAATCTTAACGCGCTGCTCAATTGTGTACATCTGGTCAAATTTGTTCAACACTGCAACAAAGAAAGTTGGACAAAACTCTTGCCGTTAAGTTGCGACTTACAATTAACATCGTGCATTATGGTTGGACCTCCCTTTACACAATATAGGAAAGCTAAAAAATATTGTAGCCATAGCCCTGATTATAATTAATTTCCATGTTTAGTAAGCAAAAACCGTGTTAAGTACTCATAGTATTTCAAAAATATATTTTATCTTTTCCAAAGACATCAAAAATGCCCGAACTTGGTCCAGTGGAAAAATACTTAAAGAGAGACAGTAATTGTTCTATAGAAGAAACTGTATGCAGAAGTTTGAAGAAGGCTTTTCGAAAATCCAAAATATTATCGGAGTTAACATGAAAAGTTTTACGCATTAAAAAAGCAAAAGTCAAAGCGGATTTGAGAAAAAATGAAGTAGAAAATGGACGATTTTCCATAGTTGTAGATGAGGGACGGATGTATCTATTAAAAATACGGAATATTTTTGTAAAAATAATATTTTTTATTCGTTATTCTCATCGACTAATCGAATAATTTTTAACAATTAATCGTTTGATCGAACGAACAAAAACAATTATTTGAATTATTCGAACCAAGTTTAAAGTCGAATAATTGACAACTCTAACATATACGCTCAAAAACTATTACTCACTCTTCGTTAGTGTATTTATTGTGCACACTTTCGAGCATAAGCAATTAAAAAGCAGAAAATGCCATTAAAACTAAACTTGAAATCAAGAAATTTATGGTGAATTAATCTCCAATGTATTTCGAAAAATTAATTAATATAAAATATAAATTATACGAGTCTATGTATTTTACATATCGACAATTTTCAATACGTGTGCGTACTCGTATCTGTTTGTTCTCACACTTGTGTATATCCATGCGCATTTGATTTCATTCATGTATGTTATCATACTTATTGTGTTTCGTATTCGCACATATTCAGACACACCCATAGTTATAGCATTGACTTCAAACATTTTTTTTTTTTTTTTTAAATTTTTTCATAAATGTTGCCAGAATTTTTTTTTCCAAATTGCTGAATCACAAATAAATACGTTTTTTCAAAATCGTTTGAGTACAATTCAACAAAATTTTATTGAAAAACGATTGTTGACTTTAAAAAAATTTCTGTGATATAAAGATTTCCGTTTTTATTTAAGAAAATCTTAAAAATGACTAAATGGATGCAAATTAAAATACGTCGTTTTATTTTAATCGTTCTTAATAAAAACATAAAAAGTAACCGTAATCCAAAAAAAAAAAATCTAATATTCATATTGGCAGTTAAGAAATGAGATATCACAGGTAAATACATTCATTTATATTATGAGTTTGAGTTGTTTATCTGTTGCCAGTTGCATTTTTAAGACGTTATAAAATGGTTTAAAATTTAATTGCTGAAGTCAATCAGTATGCCAACGAAAATGTTAGCCTTAAAGAAGACTTTGACATCATGCTATGTTGGAAAAACAACTCCACAAGGTATCCACGGTTGTCTTAATAAGAATCAAGAATTTTTTGAAATTTCCTGCCTGCAGCGCAGCTTTAGATTAAGATTTCTCTTTAGCTGGACACATAAAAAAAGAAACAGAAAAGATTTCAAAATAGTTGATAGCCTCCTTTTTTAATTATTTTTATAAAAAACCTCTTTCCTAAAATAGATAATTATTTATTATAGCTTTAGAAGCATTATTTTAATTTGGTAGCAAATATTTATGTTTTAATATAACTTTAACATAAATTTTTAGGTCGTGGCAACACTGCTTGCTTTAAAATAACCATACAAAATGTTGAAGTTACTTGTCGATACTTACGATACATGCCTTTACTCTTACGCATTCAAAGGATTACCCATAAGCATGCGTGTTTGTTCATACTTATACCGGTCGATATACAAACTTATTCACGCTAATACTTATTGGTAGTCATACCTGCCTGTACTCGTGCTCGGTGGCGTATGAATAGGTTATAAGTATTAAAAATATAACTTTTTGGCTTTCTCTGAGTTCTTATCAGCATCACAATTTTTAAAAACAGTCATCTAAAATAACATGCGTATATACATACGTCTCATAGGTTCAATAAAGTGATAAAAACAACGAACTGAAACCTGATAAAAAACTAGTTACAGTTTTCCTACTTAAGTACAAACATTCAGTCGATAGTAATATCGATATATCGATAGTGAAATCTGAACTATCGATAAATATCGATAATAGAAAATATCGATAATATCCCAGCACTATAACCAAGGCGCTTGTACCTAATTTGGAAACTTTGGCACTTGCCGTTTTCCAGATGTACAGAAAAACAAACGGACAGACGGACATCGTCAACTGCACTGTATTTTGTTAGGTGTAAAAAAAACAAGAAAAAGAACAACACATTAAAAACATTTATAAAAGAACAACAAAAACATGGGATTTAAGAAAAACATTAGATGCAGTCGTGGTTTTTTGCTCTTATCTCAGACATTTTGTACCGATCACGCTGAATCTCAATAGACAACTATTACGGACTAAATGTCATCATATCTGAGGTCTTCGGAAAACACATTTCAACAGACATACGGGCATAGTTCAATCAACTTAGTTACTCATAAAGATCCAGAATATATCGCTGCTTTATTGCAACATAGTCATTTCTCAAAAAATCAAATATTTGAAGTTACTTAAGCAAAACTGCTTCTTCATACCTTCTCTATATGTAAACAAAAAACACTGTTACATCTCAAACTGAACCGAAGCTATAGCAAAATATATTTTATTGGATCAGTATAAAATGGTACATGTTGAAAACTACTATGTTTCAATAAAGGAGCGATATGTTTATACTTAATGAGTCTAAGATCAATATTTTAGAAATTGCAAACGGAATGACAAATTTAAATATCGCCTTTTACCTTCGGTGAAGTGTATAATTAAGGTCACTTAAAATTGGAAAAGAGAAAGTAAGAAGTAAATAAAATAAGCCGTTATGCTTTTTTCGTCAAACATTTGCAAGGTTTGATGAGCACTTTCCAAAGTTATGGAGAGTATGGTAAATAACCATATTGTAAATTTTTTGGAGTCAACCTACCTACTATGCGAACGTCAGTACTGGGTACTTACTGGCTCTGTTATCGGAAAAATGGTGCCGTCCCATTCACTAGATATTAGATATTTCCAAAGCGTTTGACCGAGTCTGGCGTAGTGCACTCTTGTCATACTTGTTGCATTTGGTATCCGTGATAACTGCTCTATACGAGTTGTTATAGCTGGGCTTTCGTCAAACGAGTTCAAGATTTGTTCAGGGGTAACGCAAGGATCCGTTCTTTCTCATACTCTATTTCTTATTTTTCTAAATGACTTCCTATGCCAAATTTCCAACCCTATTTACTGGGTATTCATTTAATCGGTCGATTCATTAACCGAGGCCATGGGTTAATCGGTTAATTTTGTTATTGATCGGTTAACCGATTCCTAAGGGGTTTTTTTTTATAAATTAAGTAATTTCAATAAATGAAAGTGCATAAATTATTTATTTTTAGAAGCTTATTAGTAAAAAAAAAAAAAACAATAACATGAAAAACATAACAATTTTTTAACTAAAACGAGCAAACAAAATAATAATTCATAAATATGTAATACATAATTGAGGGATCAGGACAAATTGTCATAATATCCTAATATTTTATAGTAGTTTAAAATTATTATTGTTGTCTTCCATGCAAAAAAGTCCTAAAGTAAAGAGACTCTTTATGCTGTGCCTATTGTTTTGTCATAACTACTCAGTAGAGATCTAAATTATGAGGGTAACTCACGGCACTCATATTTTTTTCTTGTTATGACTACCTTGTGTATCCTCCAGTTACGTATTAAAAATAATTCTCAAAAACAAAAATCTGTTTGTTTGCGTAACAAAAAATGCAGTTGAAGAAGGGAGGTCTTATAAAATAAACTTTTAGAAAAATAATTTGGTTTACATGTTTAGGATTGAAGCGAATCTTTTCTTTAGTTTTGATAAAACTTAAGATGGAAAAAAATCTTTCACATATGAGGGGCTTAAAGCACAAGGGGTTCAAGTAACTTATGTTAAATAATGAGACAAAAGCGGTTGTTTCGCTTTTGCTCCAAGCGAAGCAGGTATTTTAATATCAAGTGCTTGAATTGTTGACCATATCTAGTGTCCGGATGAGAATCGTACTTTCACCTCTTGTGCTCTGAACAACTTCTCCGAACTAAACCTATAATTCCATATGTAAACTCAATTTTAGAAAAAGGCACTTGAACCCCTTGTGCTTTAAGCCCCTCATATAGTAGATATTGGAGAAATTGAAAGCAACTCATAATACAGAATATCTAATTTCTCAGTCCTTTTAGTGGATTTCTCTAAAATATAAAATTTTCCATAAAGCCATTAGAGTCCGGTTTTATTTTTTATTTTTTTTAAATTTTGAGCACTTCTAATTGTTTCGGTTAATTTTGTTAAAAGATAGTTTGTGTTACTATCGAGAGTTTCTTCTGTTGTCAGGTCATCATCTGACTCATCTTGGAAAGCTCTGCACGGAACATTCTGCAAAAAAAGTTTATTTTGAATGGTATTTTAAGAATGTATTGCTAGAAGGAAGTATATTGTATAAAACAATATTTTCTTAACACATACCTTTTGATGAGACGAAACAAGAAACACAAAAATATGTTATAATACGACAAAAAATTAAACATCTGTTACATCGGTTAATCGAGGCAAATCAACCGGTTTAATCGTTAATCGAATATAGCCAATTTTAAATTAACCGATCAGTTAATCGGGTCGTAATTGATCGGTTAACTGATTAACGGTTAACCGAATGAATACCCTACTATTTACTCTTTTGCAAATGACAGCAACTTTTGCCATTCTAATTAATTTGATTGCACACCAAGCGTATCTGACGTCGGTGCTATGAGGCAGAATATGAATGATACATTTGGCCGAGACCTGGCCATAGTCTCGGAGTGGGGTTGTGCAAATAGGGTCGATTTCAATGCTTGATGAACCGTGCTTGCTCCATCAGATCACCTTACTATTTATACCACCTTTATCCGACCGCGTATGGAATACAACTCCCATGTGTGGGCCCGTGCTTCAAAGTCTATATGATAGCATGCAGGAGAAGGTGAATGTTCTAATTGGTGGCAGAAGAGTATCTTATTATATTCACTCTCTTGAGCCTCATCGCAATGTGGGTTGTATTTGCCTGTTTAATCGTTACTACAATGGTATGGGATTTGGTTCCGAAACCCGTACGTTTTTTCGTAATACACGTTTTTCCTCAGGAGCCCATCCTTTTGTGGTCGATTGACAGGTGAATCGTACAACGCATTACAGGGAAAATTCGTTTCTTGGCCGGACTGTTCGTATGTGGAAGTCTTTCCTCTCACTTTGAACATTAATAAGTTCAAGTCGAATGTTCACAAACACTGCTCTCTTTATCCTCCTTCTGATAACCTATTTACCTAGTTCCAACACAATGCAATGCATTAGTAGGGGTCTTGCCCTGAGTGATAATATTGCATTTTAAATTTCTCCAAAAGTCTCTGTTATACAAAACTCTTGGAAACCCTTTTGAGAGATTTTATTATAAAAACACTTTCAAAGACTTTCTCTCTATGAAAAATTGTCTAAGCAGAAATTCTTTGTAGTGTTTTCTTATGTGAAAAACATTTAAAAGCTTTTCTGTATTAATAACTCCTTGAATGATGTTCTGTGTAGAAAACTCTTTGAAAGATTTTCTATTTTAGCAACTTTACGAAACATTGTCTAAGCAGGAAATTCCTTGAAATGTGTTCTGTGTAGAAAACTCGTGGAAAGATTTTATGTATAGAAAAATTTTCGTAATGACAAAGATTTTTTTTATTAAGAAAACTCTTTAAATATTTATATATCTTCGAAAGAGGTTTTCTTTGAACACTATTCTCTACAATAAGCTCTTTAAATGTGTTTCTATATGGAAAACTTTTTGAAAGATTTCTGTATAGAAAAGTCTTTAATTTTTTTTTAGTTTTCTTAGAGAAAAATTTTCAAATATTTGCCAACAGCTTATTTTTCTCATTTAAACTCTTCGATAGATTTTTTAAAAAAATTTTTTTGAAGGCGTTTTCGCTTAATGTAAAATGTATTTTTCTTTAAAAAGTTACTGAAAAAGATTTTTAAAAAAGTTTGTCACTGAATACATTGACACTCTGGCAATTATATCTCTCCATAGAAAAAGTTTTATAATTTTTTATTTTATTTGTTAAAATTTTTAAAAATGTTTTCTTTGGAAATCTCTTCGGAGAGTTTTTTTTTATTAAGAATGCCCTTGGCCAAGTGTTCCAAATAAAGAAACTCTTCATTATTTATTAAAAGCTTTTTGAGTTGTTTTCTATAATAAGAAGCATTTGAAAATTTGTTTTCCAAAAAAGTGCTTTGAAAAACTTTCTCCGTAAAGGAGCTTCTATGTTACGAAAATATTCAAAAAGTTTTCTGTGTATAGAAAATTTATACACAAGTATTTTCTTTATAAAACGCTTTTTAAAGAGATATAGATGTATAAAAAGCACTTCTTATAAAAGAAAGCTCCTTGAAAAGCATTATGTATACCAAACGCTTTGTTTATATAAAGTTCTCTTCGATACGCTTTCTAAAAATACATACTTATAAAGCTCTTACTGTATACCGAACGCTTTATGAAAAGCTTTCTTTATATATAATGCTCTTAGCTTTCCCAGTTATGAAAATTATTAGAACAGAGTCGGTTATATTAAACTCTTGCAAATGATCTGGGCAATGAACTTTATTAAGTTTAACTTAAAAAAGTTCATATTTAATTTGCTGCATGCAATTTGCATTCCTTATTTCTACAGCTTATGGTGCCATTTTAATTAAAACAAATAAATTTTAATTGAAACAAACACCTAATTGAAATGATGTTGTTATTGTTATTATAAATCTTGTAAAATATTTGTTAATAAATAAAAATTAATATTGTGAAATTCATTCGTTAAGTTTAAAGTACCAGACACAACAATAAATCAATGCAATTCTTGTACGAATTTATTTTCCTTTTCGTCCGTGTTTGCATTAAATAATATTAAGGAAACTTTTTCAGATTTTTTTCCCTTGACTCTTTTGTGTTTCTTATTTAACACATTTTATTATCCTGGTACGGTAGTAACTCTTGGTTTACACAACTTTTAAGTTAGTCGCAAACAACAACAAAAATATGAAGCAGTAGCAACAAAAAGCTAAATAAATGAATATAAAGGAGAAACATGCATTTTAACCATAAATTGGTCAAAAGGCCAGTTGGTAAAAATGAACTTTTCTTTTTATTATTTGTACGAAACGTAAAGAATATTAAGTGCTATCCAGACGTTTTCGTTCTCAGTATCAGTTAGTTAGGCAATTTGGTTTCCTTTTTTTTTTTTGTGCTGGAATTGATAAATACGACTACAGAATGTTGGAGTTTAAGGAAAAGTTGCTTGTCCAGTTGTGTCTTTTGTAAGGAAATGGAGGGAAATATAAAAAAATTCTGGGAGCAAAGTAGACACAGGCAACCAAAAATATGAAACGAATGTAAATACGAGTATTGTATAAGTGTAATCATTAAAAATTGTTATGTAATACGCATTTAACAATATATAAATTTGTTTGCAACAGAATTCTGTGAGTCTGAGTCACGAAGTTTTGTGTAGTGATAAGTATGAAAATAATGATAACCAACTTCTCTTAGCCTGAATTGGATAATGTGGACACCAACAACAAGAGATTGCAAATGGGTCTATGTACCACACAGCTCATGCCACATTTGCTATTGTGCTCAAGCGATTTGAGAACATGGTCATATAATATAGATGTGATGTAAACTATCGCTGAGACTGCAATAGACTTTTTCTTGTGGGGTTGTTTTAAGTCGCAGGTCTAAGCAAATAACCCCAGCGGTATATACCTCTAATTCCCACTGGAGCATAGGCCTGACCATAGATCTAATAGATGTAATTTGTGCTATCGATCGAATTCGCTCCAACGTATGCGCCAGGTTCTTGAAAAATCTATATATATTAAAATGAAAAATGTTTGTATGTATGTTTGTTTGTTTGTTTGAATGTTGGCTTATAGACTCCTAAACTACTGAACCGATTTTCCTGAAATTTTTACAGTAGCATCACGTGAGTCCTAAAAGTAAAATAGGCTACTTATTTTTTCGATAGGGGCAGGGGAATTGGTACCCCCGATTGGATGCCAATACAGTAGACGCTCACAAATTAGAGCTTTCAGAAATTCGAACGTCCAGAAATTAGAGTCAGTGTTTGCAATACATTAAACAATCTAAAATTCGAATTTAAAATTCTAATTTCAGAGCGTTTTTTTTTTTTTTTTGTTATTTGAACACAAGAAATCCGCAGTTTATTTTAATTCTGTTTGAACATAGTAAAACTAGAAAGGGGAATTACCAAATCATATATGTTTTTTCCTTATTGAATTGTTATGTTTTGTTGCCATTGGTTTTTTTATATTCATATTTTTAATTTAAAAAAATACATTTAATGTATTGGACTGAATTGTTACGTTTTGTTTTCTTGTTTTAATCAAACAAAATTAAATAAAAAAAAATTTTAAAAGTTTTTTATTTAAGTTTACTTTTTATTTTTTATTTGGAAAAAAAGTCCAGAAATTAGAATAATTCAGAAATTAGAATCGCCTCAAAAACAAAGCGGTTCTAATTTGCGAGCGTCTACTGTATTAAATATCGCATATCTTAAGAACCGCTTCACGCATTTTGTTGAAGTTTTGGTAGTAAAATCTTCTAAGCCCCAAAATTTAAATAAAGTAGCAGCGGGGAAAGTAATTTCCCCCATAGGACGCCAATGTTAAAATCGCATATCTTAAGAACTGTTATAGTGAGAATGTTCAAACTTTGTAGAAGTCACTCTTATAGCATACTACACTATTGAAAATAAAAATAAAGCGGGTAAGCGCAGGGGGAGAAATACCTCTCATAGGATGCATATATTAAATATCGCTCAACTGAAGAACTATTAAAGGGATAGTATTCAAACGTGGTTAAAGCTACTATAATGGTAAACTATAAATTTCAATATGGTAATGGGCGGGGTGGACAGAGGGGGAGCAGTTCCCCTCATAGATAGAAATATTAGTAAGAGCCGCTGCACACATTTTGTTGAACTTTTGGTAGTAGGATCTTCTGAGCCCCAAAATTGAAATAAAATAGCAGCGGGGGAAGTGTTACCCACCATAGGACGACAATGTTAAATATCGCATATCTTAAGAACTGTTATAGTGAGAATGTTCAAAATTTGCAGAAGTCACTCTTATGGTATACTACACTATTGAAAATAAAAATAAAACGGGAAGGCGCAGGGGGGAAATACCTCCCATAGGGTGCATATATTAAATGTACAGTGCACTCGGGAAAACGTCAACGCTCGTTTACGTCAACATCCCAAAACGTCAACCCCTTTATTTTTACATTGCCTACTCTAAAACGTCAACCCAACCACAAAGCTCTAAAACGTCAACTCTGAATTAAAGAACATTTTGAATTTAGCAGCAGTTAAAATACACACATTTGTACACACACACATTTATTTTATGAAATCATTTCAGAAATTGGGGATTCCCCTTATAAGTAGAGTAGATAAGAAGTTACAACTGTATGTATGTATGTATTGTCTTTTTATTTATGTTCAGTTGCTTTTTTATTCTCATAAGTATCACATTATCAAACTTATTAGAAAAGGGTACAAGTGCGCAGCGGTGGATTTACGCCTAGGCCTGTGAGGCCCGTCGAAATATTAAACAGGGCTTTGGAATGGGCTCAATGCGAGAATGTTGGGCCAAATTACTTAAATGTATTAAGACGTTTAAGAGAGAAGACTTTCTTTCACGTGTTGGAAAGAAAAAATAACAGATTTTTTTAAATGAATATGTGTGCATGTAAAATTAAAAATAAGATCTCATTTAAAATGTATGTATTCTTTTGTTTCTACATAGTTGTCTTCTATGGTTCTAGTCAGGTTGAATTACTTTTTTGTTACCTTTTTGAATTTGTTTATGTTTGGTTTTAGTTTATAATCAATAAAAATGTTTAAAAGCACATTAGCGATATGTTTTTTATCTAAAAATTTTACATTCGTAAACGTCAACAATTTGTTAAACGTCAACAACCGCGGTTTTAATTAGTTGACGTTTTCCCGAGTGCACTGTAGTTCAAATGGAGAACTATTAAAGGGAGAGTCTTCAAACGTGGTTAAAGCTAGAATTATGGCAAACTTTAAATTGCAATATAGAAATGGGCGGGGTAGACAGAGGGGGAGCAGTACCCCTCATAGATAGAAATATAATTTAGAGCCGCTGCACTCATTTTGTTGAACTTTTTGTAGTATGATCTTCTGAACCCCAAAATTTAAATAAAATAGCAGAGGGGAAATGTTACCCCCATAGGACGCCAATGTTTAATATCGCATATCTTAAGAACGGTTATAGTAAGAATGTTCAAACTTAATAGAATTCACTGCTATGGTATACTACACTTTTGAAAATAAAAATAAAGCGGGAAGGCGCATGGGGGAAAAACCTTCCATAGGATGCATATATTAAATTTTTCTCAACTGAAGAAGTGGTTAAAGCAGTGTAGCGAAGCGCAGCGGGTTAATCTAGTTTATTATATTGGATGAGCGCCAAACAGCGAAATGCTTAATGTTGGACCCTTTGTTAAGTCTACAATAAAATAAAGGGTGGTCCACCATAAAGCACGATGTCAGTTGGGCGTCATACATTACCGTCAAGTTTTTTGCCCAACTTAATTGGACAGTTCTTTGTTTCAGTGTTCTAATGTTCAAATTTAACTTTGGAGAGGTTCGTAATTGAGCAGCGCGTTAAGATTGTTGAGGCCTTTAACGAAAATAGGTTTTCAAGTTAAAATGTGAAAACACCTGTTTGGTGCGGCGGCGTCATCGGCCGAACTTTTCCGAAAATGAGATCGGCCTAGCAGTTTCCGTAAATTGTGTTCGCTATCGCGAGATGACAACGGGCTTCTTGGGCCAGAAATTGAGGATATGGACCTGGACGCTATGTGCTTCCCACAGGGTGGTGCCACACAGCCAACGAAACCATGGCTCTTTTGCGCGAGAAATCCAATGGCCGTGTTATTTCACGTCGTGATGATGTTAATTGGCCGCCCCGATGATGTGTGTTAACACGGTTGGACTTCTTTCTTTGGGGATATTTAAAATTGTATGGTCGCTAACATTCGAAAACCGAATATGCAAATAAATAAGAATAATATAATTATTAATATGCTTTTGAATGACAAAAATACCATTTATTTAATGTAATAAACGAATCTTGTATTTGTATAACTTTTTTTTTTTTTCATTTTACTTTATGTACCATATTTGAGTCTTGCTAAGAAACTAGTGTAAAAAGTGCCATCCCAGTAAAAAATGGTGCTTACTGGTAAGCAGGTTTGTAAGGGAGAGAAGCACAATCCCCCCTTACAAACCTGCTTACAAGAGGCATGATTTTTATATGGCGAATTCCCACTTGGAAGCACTACTTTTTTGTAAAATCACTGCGTTTTTCATGGCTTACATTATTCCGTGTAGGAATAGCTTCCAAAAACCGCAGCTTTCATACCTTTGATTAATTGCTTCTATACTGTATAAAAGAAGCGCAACAAAAAAACTTATGCAAAAGAACAAAAAGCAAAACAAACACACAACACAGTTAATATGTAATTTTTAAAATAGAACGAAACTGTACGCAAATTAAAAAGAAAACAACAACAAATCTAGTAATTGACCACACAAAAATTTGCTTGCGTCCTCTCTGCTCAAAAAAAATTTGCTGACTGATTGCGTAATAAAAAATAAGTAATTTTAAGCATCTCTTGTTTTCGATTACATGTCGGGAATAATCGTTAACACATTTTGAAATCATTGCAATACAACGTGCTTCCATGTAAGGGATTAACAGAAGCACTTTGAACTTTGGTCTTAAATTTTTTCTTTTAAATAATCATTTCAACTACTCCCTTACAACCTGCTTACTTATAAGGGATTATGCGAAGCTATTAAATAATTTTCATTTACTTATATTAAAAATTGACTTCAATGGTTTTCGCTTCCCTGTTGATTCTAAGTAGTATGTAATAGCCAGCGCATATATCAGCGCTCTTGTACTTTTCTTGCTTCCGAAAACCTTAAAATTTTTTACTGGGATGTTAGACTACTTCAAATAAGAGTCTGGTGGTCATCTACGAGATCAGGACATAAAACTTGCATTTATTATTATTAATTAATTAATTAATTGATTATCTCAAAATCAGTGTTTTGAAGAAGTTCCCTTTCTGCACTTAGCAGTTCAATTAATATCGTGCGTTTTGGTTAAACCAATGTAACAAAAAAAAAAAATTAAAAGTTCAAAAAATTCTAATTTTTTGTTTTTTTTTTTTTGGACTTTAACGCCTTTAATTCCCAGCCCTTTAATTCCTGGAAATGAAAAATATTTTCAATTAAAGAACATATTTTGAAAGAAAAGCTGTACAAACTTTTTTTAAAATAAAAATCTTCGACAGAATAAATTTTTTTTCACAAAATTACTTTCGTAAATAAATTTAAAAAAATCTCTATTAGTTTGCGATCATATTTGCTATTATTAAACTTTTTCGATAAAAATTTAAAAACTTAATGCCTATTTCACCAACTGTATTTAAATATCAATTTTTGTTTTTCATGTCAAAACAAAAACAAAATTGTATAAAAATCTATCCTTAAATATGAATTGATTTTTAAATACAGTTGGTGAAATTAGCCCTTAAAGTTTGTTTTAATAAAACTCTTGAAAAAATTACTTGCGTTTTCTACAAAACATTTTCCTGAATATAATTAATATTTATTTATTTAGAACTGTTCTTTAAGAAAAACGCTTCAAAATATTTTTTGCAGAAAAACTCTATAAGATGTTCCCCATAAAATAACTTCGATATAAGAAAACTCGGTAAAATTTTTTTTTGAAAAGACTTCTCATTGTTTTTTTTATTAAATTAAGATGATCGAATATATGTAGATAATATAAATACAACAAGTTCTTTTTTATAAAACAATCTGTACCAACAAAGTAAGTAAGTAAGAAAGTATAGTGGGTCAAGCCCGACCATATGATACCCTACACCACAGTATTTAATAATAACACATCATGCTTATGTGTCCATGTAAATATGGATTTATCTATATTTATAAACTTTATGAAAATCAGTTTGAAAGTTTGTGAGAGGCAGAAATTACCCCCTGCCTCCCCTTGTGGTCCTATTTTTTAAAAACTGTATAGCTAATGTGTCCCTATAGATATGGGTCTATCTATGTTTTGAATTTCATTAAAATCGGTTTGATAGTTTCTGAGAGGAAGAAATTTCCCCCTATCTTTCCTCGTGGTCGTACGATTTGGCCCATTTTGAAGAGGCTTGGTCCTTGTGCCAATAAGAACCTATGACCCAAATTTTATCAAATTATCTCCAAAATTGCGACCTGTACTTTGCGCACAAGGTTACATGGACAGCCAGCCAGCCTGCCAGCCAGCCGGACGAACATCGTTAGTTCGACTCAGAAAGTGATTCTGAGTATATCGGTATACTTTAAGGTGGGTGGGGACCACTATCTTAAGGCGTTACACACATCAGCACAAATGCATAATACCCTCTCCACTATTGTGGTGTGGGTATAAAAATGTTCATAATGTTTTCTATCGATTAAGAACATTCGTAAAAAGGTTATTTATAAAAGAAAAAGTGTTCTTGGTGTTTAAATTTTTTTTGATATGTGAAAGATTTTTAAAAAATTTCTCGCACATTTCAGTTTTTCTTATTAAAATTTACACTGTTTAAAAAGTGTAATTTGAGGAAATCTTATTCTCCACCCAGAGTAAGAATATTTCAACATCAGGCTTAAGGTCTAAAAATAATAAACCAATATTATTTAAAACTGACCTTTCAGTATTATGATTTGTTGCGGCTTAGGCGTATTAAAGTTTATTTCAAAAATATGCTTTTTATGGGGCCAATGGTAAACTATGGACCATTTTCATGAAACTAAGCAGTGGCATTTCTAGCCTTATGAAACTATGGCAGACCAAATTTCTCTACAATAGCGTTATTCATTACGATTTAAGGTAAAGTGTGTTCCGAGAGTGGGCCTTATAATAAATTATGGATCGATCTTACAAAATTTAGTACAGGGGAATCCCAATAATTCGTAATCGCAAGGTACCGAACATTTCTTACGAATTATAGGGGTTTTCGATTTAACGGGGTTAAAATACAATAAATACGAATTAACGGAGTTTTTCAATTTATTTACTAAAACGATAAAAAAAACAGTTGTTAAAAACAATTAAAATCTATTTTTTTCTCTCCATTGACGATGGCTGCATAAAATTGTTGTTTTTGAAACACCGACAGAGTTTTATGCTTGCGCTTTGACATTTTTCTTTATTATTCATGTAACAAACTGATCTTAAGAAAATAAACACACACAAAAGCAAGAACCCACGCAAAAAAACGGCAAACAGAAAATCATTCTTTCCATGTTTCTGTTGTTTTAACTACGAATTATACGTGGTAGTTAGCAAACAATTACGATTTATAAGAGGTAAAAAACATTTTATTTGAATAAAAAAATACGAATTACCGAGGGGAGTAAAATGTATGGAAATTTTACGAATTAACGAGATTTTTTCAAGGGACCGACAGTTTATTACGAACTATTGGGAATTACGATTTATCGGGGTACGAGTTATCGGGATTTGACTGTTGCATCATTTCCAGTCATATACAATTTTATTGTGCAGAATTGTATGAGAATCGGTGCATTTTGTCACCAACTTATGTTAGTTTTTGTGACAAATATAAAAATTTTTTAGTGACGTCTCTTTGCCTACTTAACTGATTGTACTGTTTTTTAAACACACCTGCTAAGGAGAACAATAAACTATTTGACTCTTATGGCGTTTTCTTTTCTAAAAAAAAGTGTTGCATAAGTGTTACATGTGACTTGCCAACATTTTTAAATGCTCCCTTAATTTTTAAGAAGTGTTGCATATTTTACGTTTACAAAAGAACACAAATTTTGGCATAAAACAATTCGCCTTGATCTATTGCTGCACTCATGCCCCTTTATTTAAAATAAGTGTTGAGTATTTAGCATTTTTTTAATTTTAAAGGGAACATTATTAGAAAAGAACGCCTTACACTTTTAAAATAACACATGTTTTTCAGAAAAGGACATAAAAATATGTAAAAGGCAGAATAAATGCAGAATTTTACTCAGAAAAGAAAACGCCATTAAAATGTTCTTTTTTCTGAGTCCTTCGAAAGTGAGTGATTTTTCAACAGACAGACAGATGCCTAAATCGACTGCGAATTACTATAAACTGGTTAAGGTTATGAAAAATTAAGCCACAACATTTGAACAAAATCTCAAGAAAATTTGATTTTTAACAAGTTTGTTTAAGGTAAATTGTGCGTTACCATGCTTTTGTATTAAATAAGAGTGGTTATTGTTTGTGCGTATTTTGTTATTCAATTTTGATAAAAAAGCATTATCTTTTGATCATTGTGTGGAAACAATTTTATTAAGTGTTTTACTCGTTTCCCCATATTTTCCTCTCATTTGAGCCAGTTCTTTCAGTTCTGGTTTTGTTGTCAAAGGATGCGCAATTATAATTATGAATGTCTTCTTCTCTTTTCCGTTTTCTTTTGTTGAGTTGCAAGTAACAAAAAAAAAAATAACTTTTTAACATTTTCTCATTAAAACAAACAACAATCTCAAAGTAAAATACACATAAATACAAACTCGTGGATTCACTCCATTAACTGATTGTATTCGCATTGAATGTTAAAAATTCTGACACAAAATAACAAACACAAAAGTGAGATAAACAAAAAGCGATGGCTGCATTAAAAACAGGAGCCAACTAAATTGGAGACTGTTTGGCGGGAATGAGTGGATAACTGTCAGTTTGCCTTGTCTTCAGTTGTGTTTTGTTGGCTCGATGAATGTTGTTATTACTAAAAGTGACTTTTATGAGAATATCGATAAAAAAAACCTGATAAACAACAGCAACTACAACGAAATGACTAATTTGCAAAGAGTCTTCTTCCCCTTCGCTTGGGGTTGTTAGAGTATGAAGTTTATTTCCGCCACCTTTTGAAATTTCATAGGCTGTAGACAGGGTTGGGAAATGAGGTAATTCAAAAATAAATGGTTATTTATATCCACTTTCTGTTAGAAGCTTATTCAACTTAACAACTTTTGTTTGCAAAGATTTTAAGAAATTTTCAATATTGTGTAGTTTTCCTTTACCTGCTAAAAATTTTAACCAACGTGCCTTTTGTAACTTTTTCCATTCACCACTGCATCAACAATGATTAGTAAACATTTAGTTAACTGGAAAAGAAGGGCACGAACATTTAACATGTTTTTAACAAAACGAGGTCATGTATACACAGACATCTAAATAGACAAATACTAACGCCACAATAGAACTCAGACAGTGGGACGGGCTAAGTCGAGATTTTTATTGCTTTTAAAGAAACGTGGATTAACAACTTGAAATTTTTCTAAACAATTTTAAGAACAAAATAAGACAAATGAAAATTTTATTTTATTAAAAATGAAAAAAAAAATAACATTGTAAAACTTCATGAATTTTAAAATAAATGTTAAGTTTTTTAAGAATATAATTACACAAATAAATTTAAAATCGCACAAATTATACAAAATAAATCACAACTCTCAATTAATCGTTATTTGAATAAAGTAAAAAAAGAAAAGCAAAAAAATACATTGAACTTCCAAAGACAAAACCTCATAAAAATCTCCCAGAAAAAATGCTAAAGCTAGAAATCCTAGAAAAGTCGTAGAAAACAACAACAAATAAAGCCCAAAAAGAGGTTAATTTGACCAAAAATCGCAAAAATTAAAAGAAGCAACAATTTAATGATACATTACAAAAAAATGGTTCAATCAAGTTCTCTCCTCATAAGGACCCAGAATATATATACTTTATAGGGTCTTAGATCAATATTGTAGAATTTTCCACCTGAGGTGAAGGGTATAAAAAGAGTAATTTTTGGGATTTCAGTATTTTGATTATAACTCAGCCATTTTTTAACCGATTTGACAGATTTATATACCGACGTGTTTAAGAAGAAATTTGCCAGTTAGTTGGGCTATGAATCTTGGACTAAGGAAGATCTATGGTTCCCGAAAGTGGGTATTTAAAAAAAAAAAAATATTATTTTGGCCATAACTTTTTCGTATCTGAACCGATTTTTCCGAGTTTTTGAGAAAATATTTTTTACTAAAGATTTCCGATCTTCTGATATGCCAGGGATATCCATAGGTCATATAACAGTCCAAAAAATCAGGTTTTTATATAATTTTTGATATTTTTTGTACGGGAGATACCACGTTCACTTCTCCGATCCCGCCCACATTTTGTGGGATGCTGTGTATTGATACCCTTAATGTGTGTACCTAATTTAAAAGCTTTGGCTTTTGCCGTTCCCAAGATATACAGAAAAAAGTACCACAACAACAAGGGATTTTTGGGAAAAATTAGAGGTAGTAGTGGTTTTTTGCTCATATCTCAGCCATTTGTGGACCGATCTTTCTGAATTTCAATAGCAAACAATTCCGGACCATATGTGACATAAATGTATAATAACCTGGCCATTTCAACGGACAGACGGACATGGTTAAATCAAGTTCTCTCCTCATAAAGACCCAGCATATATATACTTTATAGGGTCTTAGATCAATATTGTAGAAATTACAAACGGAATGACAAACTTATATATACCCTTTTCCACCTGAGGTGAAGGGTATAGTAATAGTGCTAATAATAAAAAACCGATTAATGTAATAATCATTATTAACCAAATCGCTAGTCTTTAACCTTACGAGGTTTTAACCAGGTCTGCACAGACTTCTTGCAAATAAAGGTGTGTATAACTTTTTTTGTTTCACGTATTAAAAACGTATCGGTCCAGGACTTTCTAGAAGCAGATAAGCAATTACAAAAGAAAACGTTCAAACGCACCAAGCAGGTCTGCACGGACTTGCTTCTAATATGGCCATGGGCTTGATGACACAATTTTGGAATATGTAGGAAACATGCGAGAATATAAAGCCTGCATATCGAAGAAGGCACGTTATCCCATAAGACCAGAGGTAACATCCCACTATGCTTAGAGGTGGCAATAAAGAAAAAAGCTTATGGCGTTTTCTTTTCTAAAAAGTGTTGCATAAGTGTTACATTTGACTTGGCAACATTTTTAAATGCTCCCCTAATTTGTAAGAAGTGTTTCATATTTTACGTTTACAAAAGAACACAAATTTCGGCATTAAACAATAAAGTTTAGTTTTACAATAAAAATTAGCGCAAGGTAAATAAAATAACAGGTGGTGGCAAGAATACAACAATCCAAAGCCAATAGAAACTACAGATGTTTTTTGTATTGAATTGTTCGTGTTTACGGCTCGAAACTTGCCACTACCTTGTACTGAATTCGCCTTGATCTAGTGCTGCACTTATGCCCCTTTGATTATAATTTTTTTTTTTTTAATTTTAAAGGGAACATCATTAGAAAAGAACGCTTTACACTTTTAAAATAACACATGTTTTTCAGAAAACAATATAAAAAAATGTTAAAGGCAGAATAAATGCAGAATTTTACTCAGAAAAAAAACGCCCTTAGTTCTTATATACACATAATCTTATTATAAACGTCTATAAATTTCCAAACAACTCTTATGCAGCTCTGGCCATACCTCGTGGTACCACTTCGTGCCAAAAAATTCTTGAACATCCTAAAGTTAATAAAATCGCAATTTATGTTTATACCTTCACCTCTTGTGGTGAATGAGGATATACTAAGATATTCATTCCGTGTCAGACTTTTTTATTATTCATCTGACCACCATTAAGTATTTATATATATGTATGTATGTGACAGCGCACAGAGAAAGGGACCAGTAAGGTAAAGGGAACAGTAAAAACCACAAAACAAGAGGTAGGGACTTTCTTTATAACCACTTAAAAAAAGTTGTACTTTTGAAATAAATTATAAAATGATATCAATCAGCTGTTCTTTGAATGTATAAGTAAGTTGGCATTTAGTAACAGCTTTACCTATACTTAAGTGTAAACTTTTTAGTCTGAATGTAATCATCTGTGAATAACTTAAATAGGCACTTAAAAAAGTTTACACTTGGTATTAATTTATGAATATGCGCAAATATCACTAAAAATTATAACATAATACTTCGTAAAGATCGGTTCATAATTTACCATAGAACCCTACTCTCGGAAAATCTTTTAGTACGCGTAAAACCGTTACGAATAATAGTGTTGAAATAAAAGTCAGTTAATCGCACTGTCAACTTTCATGCAGATAGTTTACCATAGGCCCCATATAAAGAATACTCTCGGAAGAAACTTTAGAGCGCGTAAAAACGTAACGAAAAATGCTTGTATAATAAAATCAAGTCAATTATAGATTTACAAGACTATACATCACTTTGTCAAAGACCTCTCCGGAAATTTTATAACTCTAGGTTGAGGGTATAAAAGATTCGGCACAGCCGAATAGCACTCTAACTTGTTTTTTATTTAATGTAAACATTTAAAACAAATCGTTTAACTTATTTTTTTAAGAATTTTTAATTTTTAAAAGTATCTCGTTATTTAAAGCTTTTTAGTATAAAAAGAAAGATGTAAAATATAAAAAACGCCAAAACAGTAAAAAGCCATATGGGCACTTCCACAGAAAAGCTCTCTTTTTGTCACGTCACGTCACATAGCAATTATTCTTGTATTTTAGAACCACGTTGTTCAAATTTTTCCTCTCTTTCACTAAATGAAAACCTAGTTGCGCTCTACACCCAAATGCAAAAAAGTAAATAATATTTGCATTATTCTTTGAGAAACAATTAAAAATGGTTGGTGACGTTACGTGACAAAAAGTAGACATTTCTGTGGAAATACCAATATGCGTTATCGAGCGTGAAAATCTAATAATTTGTAAAGGCCACTAACAACATTTACTTGAGTTTCTTAAAGTAAAAATATTCATTTATTTAAAAAAAATAACTCGCTTAAATTTATAAAAGCAAATAATTGTTAATTTTACGAAAGTCAAAAGATCGCCAAACAGAGAAGATAAATGAGGCTATCAGCGCAGAAGTGTTGTAAACCCAGACTACTTTTGATGAGATAATGAGGAGTTAACACTACACTTGCACTATAGCAATTGGTTGTAACGGCCCGTGCAAAAACTATGTTTCTAGCGCCATCTGTTTTGGATACAAACAGTGCAAAGAACATATCTTACACCAGAACCGAAACCAAATTAAATTGAGGTTACACTATTTCTGCGCTGATAGCCTCAAATAAAGTAAATAAAAATTTAAAAAACATTAAATTTATGAGATTTTTTTTTTTTTTTGTAAATGAAAAGTAAAATCGCTAAACCGAAAAATACTGATACATATTATCAAACTTTTTTATTTAACAAGAATATATCAAAAAAACAATGTAAGCACGGCTTAAAGATAATATTGTTGCCGAGCTTCGGATTTTTTTTTAACTGAATATGGTACACAGTTTTTAAGTTATTCCAATACATGTAGTGAAAGTGCCTTAATTTTGGACATAACGCTATATCTCGCAAACTAGAGCTGATAGAGAAAAATGGAGATTAGATTTGAAATCAGAGGACTCAAATTATTAAAAATTTTCAATCAAATTTCAGAGCGTACAAAAAAAGTTCAAATTTGTTCCCTTGTGTCATTATCAATTTAAAAAACTGTTTAACAAAAAAGAAGTATTTAAATAGTTAAATGTTTAAAATCGCTCATATTGAAATTAAAGAAATTTAAAACATATAAAACATAAATATTCTAGTATTACATATCGTCGTTCCGGAGTTATCTTGCTTTATATCAAAAACATTTTTTTTTTGGGAAATCGAAGGTTCAAATTTGTATACACAAAAATGTACGTTAAAAAAGTCGTCCAATATTTTTGTCAGATATTGTGCTTGAAGTTCTTTATCGATTTATGTAAAAATATCCAAATTCATCGAAAAAAAATTTTAAGTTAAAGCCATTGTCGAAAAAAATTTACGATTTTATCTTAATGCCACTTTTTGCGAAATAGTTTTTAGTTTGTGGGATTAAGTCAAAATAAGGTATTAAAAACCTACACTCACGTGTTTTACCAATATTGAAAATTAAATTATAATTATTTTCGGAACGAAAATGAATGCAAGTGACAAATATATTTACGTATAGTTATAGTTTTTATATTAACAATTTTCTTATGTATGAATAATTTTAAGGTTTATTATTACTTAAGGGTGGTCTAACCATAATGCACAATGTTAACTGTGTGTCACACCGTAACGTCAAATTTTTTTCCAACTTAATTTGACATTTCTTGGTATCAGTGCCAAATTCAACCATGGAGAGGTGCAGCATTGTTACTGTGAATGGTGTTTGCTATCGCGAACTGATAACGGATTTCTTTTTGCCAGAAATTGAGAATATGGACCTGGACGATAAGAAGTTCCAAAAGAATGTGTCGCACGGCCAACGAAACAATGGCTCTTCTGCACGAGAAATTCCATGGTCATGTTAACTTGCCGTCACGATCATATGATTTGACACCGTTGGCCTTCTTTCTTTGGTAATATTTAAAATAAAAAGTGTACGTCAATAAGCCAAGAACAATTTAAGAGCATTAAGGACATTGAACCTCAATTATGTCTCAGAGCCATTGAAAATATGGACCATAGGACAAAGCTATGCTACCGAAGCCGCGACGAGCATTTGGCCGATATTTTGTCTCACACATAGTTGTCATAGATCCTTCTATAATAATAAAAAAAAATTCAGATAGTTCTCTAAAAACTTTTTGTTTTATTCACAATTAACATTGTGCATTATGGTGGGATCACCCTGAATATTTAACCTTTATTTGCTTAACAATAAAGGGAATTTAGGCAATATAGCAATAATTCCATCAATATAAATAGCCGTTGTGTACTTTGTCCGAAAAATATCTAACATATAAAACGAAAAATGTTAAAATAACAGTAAATTTTGTAACATGCCTAATATATTTTGTTCACATACAACAAGATAACGGAAGGTTTTTTAATTGAAAGTTTTCATACGTTTTTTGTTGTACATCCACAATTATGCTACACACGATATTATAATGTATTAAATTTTTCGCAAAAGTGGATATACAACAAAATGGCTTCGTAATATCACATTAACCATAAGAGAAAGGGACGTGTTGATTGCGCAGATCGATAGATCTGTTAAATTTACCAAATGAAACGGTCTTATCTCATTTTTTTCGATCTTGTCATATACGACAAGATAACTCCAGAACGCCGATATGTCATTAATAATTCTAATTAAAAACAAGTTAGAGTGCTATATTCGGCTGTGCCGAATCTTTGATACCCTCCACCGACCGTTCGAATGTTTAAAGAGTAATATTTGTATGATGTTAATATTATCTTAAACTGTGACGATTTGTTTTCATTTATGGTTTTAGGTGACTAAACTGTTTTCCGGTAGTAGGGTTTATATGGGCCCTAGGGTAAATTATGGACCGATCTTCACGAAATTTTACAGTCTTTTTCCCAGTTCTATAAAACTTTGATGTACCAAATTTTGTTATGATAGCATTATTTTTTACGGATTTAGGCGTACTAAACTGTTTTCCGGGAGAAGGGTTTATATGGGGCCCAGGGTAAATTATGGACCGATCTTCACGAAATTACACAGTTTTATTTCTTGTCCTATAAAACTTTGATGTACCAAATTTTGTTATGATAGCATTAATTTTTACGGATTTAGGCGTACTAAACTGTTTTCCGGGAGTAAGGTTTATATGGGGCCCAGGATAAGTTATGGACCGATCTTCACGAAATAACACAATTTTATTTATTGTCCTATAAAACTTTGATGTACCAAATTTTGTTATGATAGCATTATTTTTTACGTTTTTAGGCGTACTAAGTTGTTTTCCGGAAGTAGGTTTTATATGGGGCCTATGGTAAATTATGGACCGATCTTCACGAAACTTAACAGTTTAATTTCTAGTCCTATGTAACTGTGACTTGCCAAAATTTGTAATGATAGCACTAACAAGGGTTTTAGGCTTAATATACTGTTTTCCGGGAGTAGGGCTTATATGGGGCCTAGGGTAAATTATTGACGGATCTTCACGAAATTTCACAGCGTGATTTCCAGTTTAATAAAACGAATTGTTGCGAAATCTTATATCATTCTGTGCATTTTTCCACCATTTATGTTAGTTTTTGTAACAAAATTATCAATTTTTTTTAGGTGGTGGTTCCACATTTTGATTCATAGCTCAGATCCTATTGAACCGATTTTGCTGAATTTCAATCCCAAACTGCTTAGGATAACTACAAGCAATTTGACACCAAGTGTGTTGATTTATTTTGAGTTTTTCGAAAGTGAGCGTGTTTTCAACAGACGGACAGACGGACAGACAGACGGACATGGCTAAATCGACTTAAAATTACTCAAGGACCCAGAATATATATACTTTATAGGGTCTGAGATGAATAGTAAAAAAGTTTCACACGGAATGACAAACTGAATATACCCTCTTCACAACTAATTGTGGTGGAGGGTATAAAAAAAACGTTAAATTAAACAGACAAATATTTATCAAATTGTTAGTGTCATGAATTGCCCGTTTAATAAGAAAAATATTATGGAAATTTAAAATTAAAAAAGGGTCCATTTCACCTGACTGTTTGCCTCAGTGCACCACAGAATTCCTAAAAACTTTTAACAATCGGTAATATTAAAATTTTATCTGTCGAATGGAAAGCAGATAATTTTTACTTAAGCAGACATCTCGTTTTTTGACTGACACTGTTACTTAGTATATGGACACATTTCAATTGCTCTTGCGGTGTTCAATTATAGAAGATCCAACTGTACTCCAAGAGTTCCTTCTATTTTTTTCCCACTGTTCTTTCCTCCATCATTATCAATCCAAGAACAAATAACACTTTAATGTAAGTTTTTTCCTTTTTTGCTTCACTCTCTCAATTCCTCTACCCCCATTGTTAACGAAGTTTTGTAAACAAATCACGTAAAAAATTTTAACGCAACTTATTTTTTGTTTTCCGTATCATGGTAGCAAATACACTCCAACAAACAAACAAACAAACAAACAAAAAACGAACAAATACACACTTACACAAAACTAACGCACTCACACCAAAACAAAAACTGCCAAAGTGTTATGATGAAAAACTGGCTGATTTAACTTTAAACATCGTTTTCTATCAAAAAAAATCTTTGTTCTATTTCAGATTCCCCCCAAAAACACTCACTTGTTTAACGTCCACCACCCTTCGTTTAATGTTTGGAAAAAAATTGGGCTTTTGTTCGGCTCTTTAAATTTTTATACACTCCACCATCACTAGTGGGGATGTATTACATTTGTCAATCCATGTGTAACACCAAGAAATATTTATCTTAATAAACGCATAAATATTAAGGGTCCTTGGCTTAATCTAATGGTGTTTTCTTTTCTACATAAAAAATATCACATTCTGAAAAAGTTCATCCATAAAATGTTTTGCCATTCCTTATAGTCTTAGGGACTTTAAATCAATTTTGTGCTTATTTGAGGTATTAAAGGTGTTCGCGTGTTTTCGCTATTTTTGCAAACATTTCCTTATTTTTGCAATTTTTGCGTAACTTTGTTGCTCTTTGAGGTAATCGTCGTCGTTATAAAAATAGCCCCATATATAAACACTGTAGATTTATAAGGTGCGAAAAGTGCAATGCACAATAAACATTTTTAAGAAAAGCACACCAAATTGAATCAAATGTCACACTTTTTTATAGAAAAGAAAATACCATAAATCAAAACGACCCAAAAAAACTGATTTCCTCAGCAGTTGGGGATTTAAGTTTTTTTTATTTATTTTTTTTAATTCCCTATGCTAATTCCCGCGAAGCTTGACGCTTGTCTGCAGGAAAGAAACCAGAGTCTCCGGCGGGAATCGAACCCGCAACCCCGGGGTTGATAGACTAGCTCACTACTAGCTAGCCTACCGGGGCACTCACAATCCCTCACAATCGGCTTATTAGCAAATGTTAACTGAATAAACTCCATCAAAAATCCATTTTTATATCCTGTTTACAAACAATTTATTATTTAGAATAGGGTGTTCTATTAATCGGGTTTTATTTTTGTTCGATTAAACGATTAATCGATGAGTGCCGCGGTACGCTAGTAGCGAGTTAGTCTATCAGCCCCGGGGCTGTGGGTTCGATTCCCGCCAGAGACTCTGGTTTCTTTCCTGCATACAATCGTAGAGCTTCGCAAGGATTAGCTTAGGAATAAAAAAATAATAATTAAAAAAAAAGATATTTCGTATTTGTAACTTATTCGATTAAGCGAATAAAATTTTAAAATTATTTGATTAATCGAATATTTCTCAATCCAGAATTTTTATAAATTACGAGATTTGTTTTCGATAATTTAAGAAAAACTTAGTACTTCAGTAAATAAACATTATTTTTTTAAATAAAACTGCTCAATCCAGCTCCAAATTGTTGCTTCACTTTTGGGCACTATCCCCCGTATACATAAACGATTATTAAATTTAATAAACGTTTATTTAGGATAATTTTCATAGTAAATTTGTTCTTTAAACCTTTATTAAAGTTCAAAATTTGTATGAATACAGCCATTAAATTTTAAGAGTCAATATAACTTTGGATGTTTCAGAAGCATAGCATCTGCAAATAATTTCCTCTATAGAATCGATGGAAGTATCTTGTTTTAAATATTCATTCATAAAAAGAAATACAAATATCTCAATCCAAAAAGAGGAAAATAGCGCATCAGGAAAAAGTACTACCAAGCTTCACAAATCCAGAATTTTTCGAAAAATTAACTTCGCAGGAAAGTAAAAGTTGTCAAGATCCATTGGACTACTTCCAACTTTTTTTTCACAAGGATCTAATAAAAAATATGGTTGATCAAACCAGTCTGTACGCTGGCTAACAAAATAGACCTTTGACGGTAACTGAAGATGAAATATACGTAGTTTTAGGATGAATTTTATTATCTGGCTACGCTAAATTACCATATAAAAGATTATATTTTTCAAAAAAATAACGACGTCCCAAAAATTTTAGCGGAAAGCATCAGATGTAATAGATTTTAAGCGATATTGCAAAATTTTCATCTAAATGACAACACTTTGTTATCGACTTCATCAGATAGATTGTATAAGTTGCGTCCATTACCAGATAGTTTTGGGCGAATCTTTCAAAAAACACTACGGAGTTGATGAAAATTATAGCATTGATGAGAGCATGATCCCGTACTCTGGAAAGCATTATGCAAAACAATTTATCAGAGGAAAGCCGATTTGATATGGCTTTAAAAATTGGGCTTAATGTTCAAGTACTGTATACATAGTATTTATACTGGGAAAAGTACAGAAAAAAAGGACTTTGGTTTAGGCGGAGATGTAGTTTTGAGTCTGATAGATCGCGCAGATTTACCAAGTCAAAGTGGAGTATAAATATTCTTTGACAACTACTTCACATCATTGCCATTGATGAGGCGACTCAAAGAACTAGGCTATTGTGGAACTGGAACAGTAAGGGCAAACCGAGCTGACAACTGTCCTCTATTAGACGCCAATCAGTTTAAACGTGAAAGTCGCGGCATGTTTGATTATAGGTCATCCGAAGAAGTTTTCGTATGCCGATGGAAGGACAACAACGTTGTTACAGTAGCAACAAATTTTGAAAACTGGACGTTAACATCTGCCACACGTTGGTCCAATGAAAAAAAAGCAAAAGTTTCTGTTCCTCAGCCTTCTCTTATTGCCAACTATAACAAACAAATGTGCGGAGTAGATAAATGCGATCAAGCTGTTGCAAATCTTCGGACAATAATGCGTGTAAAAAAATGGTGGTGGCCAATTTTTGCGTATTTTTTAGATGTGTCGGTTGTAAATGGTTGGTTGCATTTAGAAGATATGTAGCTCAAAGTCTACTCGTAAAATATGGAACTCCACCACAACAGAAACAAAAACCAGCCAAGCCCTTATCCACAACACAGTATGATGGCAAAGCACATTGGATTGTTCCCATAAGCACAGAACGTCGCTGTGCTAATAGATGTGTTGGAAAATCGAAGTTTAAATGTTTGAAATGTGATGTTGCCCTTCATCCTAAATGTTTTACGGGATACCATGTAATAGGTTCTCCAACATAAAATATGCCATTTATATATTTTGCTCATATGTAAACATATTTTTAACACAAATAAAACCGTTTTGATTAAAAAAAACTGTTTTTATTTATATATGTAGATTGGTGCGCTGTGCATAGCGTCCGATATATCGGACGGCTTGTAAAATCTGAAATATAAAAAAATCAAAACTTTTTTTACAACTATTTCTTTTATATGATCCCACATATTCGTTATATGTTGTAAAAACTGTAATGGGCTTAATTCCAACGGACCATACCTTTGATTTGTATATTCGTATATACCGGATATACTAATCGTAGTTTGAAATTTTAAATTATTCGACCAATTAATCGTCTAAGATTGTTCGATTAATCGAAAAAGAATTAATTGTCTGAACACCCTAATTAAGAACCAATATTAATTTCTTTTGTTTAATGTATACTTACAATATGTACATTGCTATTTCAATAAAATAATACTTGAGACGCCAACCAAGGTGGGCGCTACTGGACGTAAACCTTGTAATCCTGTATTTACGAAACAAAACAAGAAAAGTTAGCAAAAAATGGAAATATTTTGCAATTAATGACATAAAAATATAATTATTAATTTTATGATCATCGGAATATAATTTAAAAAAGCACCTTAATAAAAAACGCTTAAAAGAAACATTTTCGTGTTTTTTATACCCTCCACCACAATTAGTTGTGAAGAGGGTATATTAAGTTTGTCATTCCGTGTGAAACTTTTTAATTATTCATCTCAGACCCTATAAAGGATATATATTCTGGGTCCTTGAGTAATTTTAAGTCGATTTAGCCATGTCCGTCTGTCTGTCCGTCTGTTGAAAACACGCTCACTTTCGAAAAACTCAAAGGAAATAAACAAACTTGGTGTCAAATTGCTTGTAGTTATCCTAAGCAGTTTGGGATTGAAATCCAGCAAAATCGGTTCAATAGGATCTGAGCTATGAATCAAAATGTGGAACCACCACCTAAAAAAAAAAATTGATAATTTTGTTACAAAAACTAACATAAATGGTGGAAAAATGCACAGAATGATATAAGATTTCGCAACAGTTCGTTTATTGAACTGGAAATCACGCTGTAAAATATCTTGAAGATCCGTTCATGATTTACCCTAGGCCCCATATAAGCCCTACTCCCGGAAAACAGTATAGTAAGCCTAAAACCCTAACTAACAATGCTATCATAACAAATTTTGGCACGTCACAGTTAAATAGGACTGGAAATGAAACTGTTAAGTTACGTGAAGATCGGTCCATAATTTACCATAGGCCCCATATAAAACCTACTTCCAGAAAAGAGTTTAGTACGCCTAAATCCGTAAAGCATAACGCTATCATAACAAAATTTGGTACATTAAAATTTTTTGGAACTAGAAATAAGACTGTGAAATTTCGTGAAGATCGGTCCATAATTTACCATAGGCCCCATATAAACCTTACTCCCGGAAAACAGCTTAGTACGCCTAAAAACGTAAAAAAGAATGCTATCATAACAAAATTTGGTACATCACAGTTTTATTGAACGAGAAATAAGACTTTAAAATTTTGTGAAGAACGGTCCATAATTTACCATAGGCCCCATATAAACCTTACTCCCGCAAAACAGCTTAGTACGCCTAAAAACGTAAAAAATAACGCTATCATAACAAAATTTGATACATCACAATTTTATAGAACTAGAAATGACACTGTGAAATTTGGTGAAGATCGGTGCATAAGTTACCATAGGCCTCATATATAGCCCACTCTGGTAAAATAATTAAATACGCGGTAAACTTTCTTCCAGTTTAGCTTCATATGGCCAGAAAAAATGTTATGCAATTTTGTGATATACGGTCCATAATTTTCCTTATATTCCATTTTAGCAGCCTTTTGAAATTTACTGCAAACGCTTAAACTAATTGCACCGCTGTATTGAAATGTATGTTTTTTAATACCAGAAATCGTTCTGCAGAATTTGGGATGATTGGTTCATAGCTTACCATGGCTTTTATATAACTTGTTCTCTTGAAAATCATTTAAGTTCATCTTAAACTGATATTCTACTCAAACTTTTTAAAATTGATTCTGATTGTCGATCAATAATTTTATATAGGTCTAAACCGCAACAAATTTTAATGCAGATGTCTGTTTTTACAAAGATTAGATAATAAATAGACATCATACAGATATTAGTCCTAAAACATTCGAAGTGTCGGTGGAGGGTATCAAAGATTCGGCACAGCCGAATATAGCACTCTAACTTGTTTTTAATTTTCTTTATCCGCTACCTACTGTAAAGACCACTGCCAAAAAATTCTAATTCTGGGTGGAGAGTGTTAAAGATTCGGCACAGCCGAAAAAATATCGTCTCTCTTTTTGTTTTGTTTTTGGTACAAACCAATGCAACAACAACAATTGATAAAAACTTGGTCTTTCATTAAAACTGGCTACAAAATAAGCGCTTTACATACAATACAATATAAAATTTGCTATGAAGAGCTACACGGGTATTTAAGTTTTTTTTTTTTACTTTTTGTACATACAAACTGTTAGAAATTTATAAAAAGGTTGAGGCTTAAAAGGCTTAAATAAATATTGGCTTACTGGCGTGTATTTCACGAGCTTTTGAAAGTTTTGATTTTAAGTAACCCTTAAAGTGATGCCGGTCAATATTCATATTTATGTATGTAAATCAAAAGAAATATATTTTTTGAATTCTATGGCAAACTGGGATAGTAAAAGGAAAGTTTCCGTTTGCTTTTTCGTTGCTATGATTGTTAGGCAAATAAACAGAAGGTAACTTTCTTAATTGGGTTACTTTTTAAGAAATTTCTTTGTTGTTAGAAAAAAATAATTGATATTAAAATTGCAATTAGCTCCAAACGGCTTAAGTGTAAGTAAATAAAGGATAATTTTTGGTTTTTGAATTTATGTTGAAATCAAACAAGCTTAAGGCGGTTAAGTCCCTACTGATTTATAAAGTACAGTGCGACGCATAAGTAACAATACAAATTATTTTATACATAACTTTTTTTTTAATTTTTTAAGATTCGCATATTTTAAAATTTATTTTGATGGTTAGAAATAAGTTTACATTATGCTTTGAAAAATAAATCTTTAAACTAGCATATGCCCGCTTCTTCGTAGACATATTTCTATGCCAAAATTTTTCTAGGTTTAAACTTGTTTAAATTCTAGAATTTAGCCCGCTACTTTAGTATAACCAAAAAGCTAAAGAAAAATATCAAATTTCCCGTATTGCCTTTTTTGCGTACTATATTTTTCCCCATTAAAGTATCAAAAATTTCAGTATTGTAGTGGCAGCCCATAATTTAGTACGAATATGTCAATGAATAGAGAAAATGTTTTGTAAAAAAAAATTCCAAAAATAGTTACGATTTTCACCCCTTAAATGTTCGAATTTCGAAGAAGTACCAAATTCGTATACGTATTTTTTTGATAAGTTTCGAATGTGGTATTGACTTTGTTTCTATGTTTATTGGTTCAAAAGATAGATGGGGTGGCAAAAAAGCACTCAAACTCAGATTTTATCCGTTTACTTCCTAATAGGACCGAATTTAAAAAAAAAACCAGACACCTGTCCGCTTATTTTTGTAAAAGAACAACAATAAGTATTACATTTATTTTGCATCTTTTTTAGTTTTGGAGATATAAAGTTACCGAATTTTCCCGTTTTTACCTTTTTAACCCCCTAAACATTCGAATTTCGAAAAATCCCGTCTTGGTGGATCGATTTGGAGAGTGACCAATCGCTAGTCCAAATTTCAAGTTTCTAGGGTCAGCGGTTTGGGCTGGACAATGATGAATGAGTCAGTCACTCATGCAACTCTTGTATATATATATATATAGATAATGTTTTCTATTTGCTTCGACCTGATATGCTCTTTTCAAAACACTTTCCATTAACTTTATAAGAATTCAAGGTAAAAAAAACTCGGGAGCCGTTAACATACTAAAAATGCAAAATGTAAAGCATAATAATTGTAATATTTTGTTCTTGGCACATTTTTTCATCGTCTAATTATTTTGCTTCAAAGCTGTTTGCAAATTACAAACATTAAAGGCACACTTTACGTTATTTGGTATAGTCGACGATTGCATTTTTACTGCCGACGTTGAGAAATTTTAAATTTTAGTTAATTTTGGTCGCCGTTAACATATCATTGACTGGCGCTCTTAATGCCTGCAATGTCACATCGGCTTCGAGTACAATGCTATGTCTTTTATAACGTAAGGACGTAATATCTTTTGGTAGTTTTCGACGTGCATTAAAGAGATAGTTTTTTCACTTTTCGAGAAACGATGGAATATTTTGTTTCACATCTCACTAAAGTGGCAGAAGGGAATGAGCCAGGAAAAACTTTTGTTGAAACTGTTTACACTGGATGCATCTGGATATCCCAAGAAAATCGATGCGGCTTATTCTAGAATTTGATCTGGGGATGTTTCCATATAGAATATAGTTAAGTTTGATATGCCATTCAGTCAGTCAGCACAATTGGCCCACCCTGTGTAAGTACCACTCAACTGCGAATAGATTTTAAAAGTCCACGTCAATATTATGAATTAGCGATGTCGAAAACGACTCTGTGGTATATTAAAATAACACACAACCTGTAACACACAACCTGTAACACTCAACCTGTGTTCTTTATTCTACTCAAAATTCGACTAACGTTGTTACCGAAGACGAGAACCGTAATAAGGTTGATTGCCAAGCAAAAGGTTATAAATCTCATCAATCACTTTCAGACTATTTTCAAAAATGTATATAATTTAATTAGTTTAAGTACAAAAAAGGTTTATCACTATGGCTATTGTGTAGCTAGAAAAAGCCGTTTTTTAGGCAAAGGCAAATGCCATTTAAGTTTTAAAAGAAAACATAAAAACGAAAACGTACTTTGTTAAACAAGAAGAATTCTTGAAAAACTTGCGTAAAACAGACGTGTAAAAACATGTTAATAAATTGAAAAAAGATAATTAATTACAGCAAATTTCGATTCACCAATACCAAGCTGTTTTTAAGATTGATGTTTGTCTAAAGACTTCGGCCGTCTCTGTAGTGGAAAGGCTAAGACTGCAAAGAATTCTATTGATGAGAATGTGGTTATTCTCGAAACATGTAAATTCGACCCGAGTTCGATCCCCCGTTCAGTCAAGAATAAAAATTATCAGAAAAAATTTGAATTATTTTTATGTTTTTAAATTCCTTCCTGTATTAAATTATTTAATAAAAATTAAATTTGACGAACAAAAATTTCAGTTAAATAAATGCAGTTTTAAATAGGAAATTTAGTAGTATTTGGTCGAGCAGAGCTCACAACACTGGTATTAGTCCTTGGCTAAATTTAATTAAAATTTAAAAAAAAATATTAAAAAAAAATGTTCAACAAAGAAAAGAAATATATAAACTTTAGCGAACGGAGCTTTCAATCTTGTTTCATTTTGGACACTTGGGCATACAAATTTTTTTATACAAAATAAACAAAACTTCCTGTTTTTTTTTACTAATAAAAGTTTGTCATTAGCTACTAGAGTATCCAATTATTTGATTTTTGGTTTTGTTCGAGTAAGGAATTAATCGATTTTTGAATTTAAAAATTGCTCGATTAATCGAATAGAGGTTTTAAATTGTTCGAGTTACTCGAATAACTTGAATAATTCAAGTAATTTAATCCAATGGGAAAAAACATACTTATATCTCTATTTGAATTGTTTAAAGCATTTAAATAAAATAAAAAAATTTAAAAATCAAAAACCCGACTGCATAAATACAGGGGTCTAATCACCGCATTCGATACTATCATACCGAATAAACTATCGAATGTTTTTGCATACGATAGACACTGACATATTGAATGAAAACTCGATAAATGTAATTTCGAGTTACTCGATATCGAATGCTATTATTTCAAATTCAATCATTTCATTCGATATCGAGTTTCATGATACCAAAATAAATAATTTCGATCAATTTTGCTCGATATCGTATGCGGTGATTAGACCCCAGTTTTTAATTCAATAAAAAGATTGAAAGAAGATTAAGGAAAGTAAAATTAATACAAATTTTAAGCAAAGTAAACACTTCTACGGTTTAACAAACTATAAAATAATTTGAAAGCCAAAGTTTAATAAATACAGTTGTGCTTAAAGCTAGTTTACACTATCTCACTAGTCTTACGTATTCCATAATACTTTGTGAGATAGAAATCTAATGAGTTTTGTTGCGACTGTTAAAAAATCTAATTTAAAATGACAGTTTGTGATCACACCATCACACAAAGTATAAACACTTGAGATAAAATGCAACCCTGATCCAATGAAAAGTATTATTGGGCTGGCCTAAGCAACCAGTGAGAAGCTAGCTTTCCCTCAACAATATATTTCAGTGTATTTATCAAATATGAAAAATTGGGAATTTAGCACGTCATACGGAAATCGTTTTAATAATAAACTTTGTATTCCCGAAAATAACTTTAAAAAGTATTATTGTTTAGAAATTTTTTAAAAAACGATGAAGTCGTATGGGATGTCAAACTTTTTTCATTATACTTGTCATTTTCGTGACTCATTGCATTCACACTATTACACTTTGTCATATTACTTGAGCTTTTGATTAATGCAAAGTATAAACGTGTTATCTAGCCTTTAGCAGCAGGCGGGACCTAATAATTTTTGCAGTTTATTATTCGCAATCTGTCCCGTCTGCTTAACAAAATGCGGGTATTTAATTTATTATATTTTTAAGTCCCGACCTTTTTTGTATGAGGGACTTTCAGCATAGGTGCACGTAGTGCGGAAAGTTTTCTGACTGTCAGTCACTTGGGAGTGACCAGTAACGTTTCCTCTGTTTGACTGTCCAAGCAACTCACTACTTCCGGTCCTAGACCAAGTATTTCCCGGGCAATGGCTTTTCAGATTCCTCTGAAAGCTAGCTAAAGTGAGAAGGCTCCCAATCATGTAGCCTGAATGGTTAAAGTACATCTTAACGTCTCAGGCAAGTAGGCAAATTACATGAATATTTGCTGAAGCATGACTGCATCGTGGGATTGGACACGAAGATAGCAGCCCTATCACCAATCTAAGAAAGGAGGGCCAGCAACCCACTTTTCCGAAATATAATTTGCTAACGAATCGCCTTGGCGCCCTATGCTCCAGTGGGAGTTAGAGGAATATATATATGATATTGAAATTGATGGAGCTACTAAGTTAATTTTTTTAAATTATCTTAGCTTTTCCTGATTTTAAGAGAAGTTCTGGTAAAGATAAGAACTCAAACTATGAAGTTTATATAAGGTTTTTTTTATAAACTTTTAAAACAGGGTCGTATTTGCATTCGATTTCAATCCCCAACATGGCTGATATATATATATATATATTAGTTCCCGTGGTTCCTATAAGGAGCATAGGGCCATCCAACATGGCTGATAACTTTTATATATTTTTGTAATCTCTTTATAATTTCCTTTATTTTAAAACTCTAATCTAAAAGTTGGTTGGTAAATTTGTTTTGCGCTAAAAATCCGACACTTCGTTTTATAACAAGGATACTTAGGTTTTCAGGACGAATCTAACGATATTTTCAATGCAAAAATTCAGTCGAATAGAAGATACGAGGTAATAAGGAAATTGCCAGTCGGGTAAAAATATGGTAACCCATAATCTGAAAGAGCATGGCTTACACATTTACAATTTCTTACGATAAATGTCAAACTAAATATTAAAATGTGCTTTTAGAGTTAAAATTTGACGTTTATCATGATATCTATAATTTGTCTCTCACACACCCACATCTGAAAAGGGACTAAAATATCTATGTGTAATGAAAATAAATGCAGAAGTTAACAACAATATAATTTATTTCTAAGGTATTTAATCAGTTAGAAATCTAAAAAAAAATTATATATTAAAAAAGTAGAATTCTTAAAGAAATTAATTTTAATCGATTAATTGACATAAATTGTTCAAGTTATTCGTTAATCGAAATTGGCTATTTTAATTATTCGATCAAATAATGGCGGAAAAATTTCTCGATTAATCGAACAACAATTAATCGAGTGGATACTCTATTAGCTACACAATAGAGTTGTTAGTAAATAATTAATAAAACAAGTTTAATTCATTTCTATCAAAAGTTTGTTCTCTCTATTCTAATGACAAACTTTGTTAGCAAATAAGTGGACGAAGTACAAAAGCAATTCTTAAGCATAGTTAAATAAACTTAAAAAAAAACTAGAAAAAAACAACAAATTAAAAAAATTTGTTTCTACACTTTAAAGTGCATGTTTCTAAAAACAATAAAAATGGCTAATTTAAGGCACTTCAGTCGGGCTGCTGCGGAAAAATTCCACTTAAATAACAATAAATTTTGTGAGAAACACAATCCAGCTGTACAAATGTTATTTTAATTTAAAAAAATTAGAACACTACGAATCAACGTTGCCACACAGTACTGGTATTACACCCAAACCACAATAGTGGAAAGGGGATTATGTGTTTGTTCCCTGCAAATAAAATTGAACTACCATGCAAATAAAACGACATGCAGCCATAATGATTTGTAAGCAACTTTTGATTTTCTTCACAAAAGTCGGGGCATCCTAGGAGCTGCAGGGGCCAAATTTAAGAATTTCAACCATACAAATATGGCCGTTGAAAGAAATTCTTTAAACGCCTAGGATGTCCCTAGATCGGTCAAATGTATCGCTAACCCCACTTTATTTTTCATCTTACTGCCTGTTTGTAGAATGCGTGCGCAAAAGTGACTCGCTTAACTTACATTTAAAACAAAAGCAAATTCTATAGACAGGCAGCTAATTATTTATTTCTAACATACCTACCCACTATCTCCATTCCTTAAGGGGGCTCCCATACCAAATAGGTAATACAGTAGCTCGTTTCTGTATTTCTCGTATCGTAAAATTTCTTACATGAAGTGTGAAACAAAAAATTCCATTGTTTCTCGATTTGTGAGAAAAAAGAGTTTCTGTATCTGAATGCGAAAACAGACAACACAGATTCGGTTTTAACTGGAATATTTCCAGTAATTAAGTGTCAAATAAAAGCAAAACGTCAACAAAAGAAATAAATATAATAAAAACAAGGCTGCCAGATTTGACGAGTTATCGTCATTTTGACGATTTTTTGTTCTGAAATGAACAAAGAGACGTTTTGATGATTTTTTCTAAAAAAGTGACGAAAGAAAAAACAAAATCAAAAATATTTCATAATTTTGTTGTTACTTTCTATAGAAATTCATATTGAATTTTTAAATTTCAAACACTTTTTTTTTTTGGCGTTAAAAATTGGAAACACAATATGAATGTCTGTAGAAAGCAACAACAAATTCATAAAATATTTTTGATTTTGTTTTTGCTTTTAATGAAATTGTTGGCGTTGCGTTGCGTTTTACACTATAAGCCCCTTAGTCTTCATATTAAGATAATTTTAATTTTTTTTTTAAATGTTTGTTTATTAGGCACCACAGAAAAAAGATATCTTTAGAAACAAGGCAGCTAAAATTTTTATTTCATCCCTATTGTGAAAATTGTCCTCGAAATTGTTTGTCTCTTCCCTGAAAAATGTATCGGCAAAAGCAAAATTTCGAGGGAAAGTAATGGACCGACTTGGCTTATTTTGAACATTTAATACTTCGTATATAAAAATATAAAAATAACCACAATACTAATTATTGTTAAAGCTAAGGCACGAGCTCTATGTGTACATTTGTCCTTCAAGTTGTGCTGAAAAAGGTCAACAGAAAGGAGAAAGACAAAATGAAAAAACAAAAAAATGTACTTGGACTTAAGGAAAAATTCTTAACAAAAGTACGAAAAAACAGAAGTAAGGAAAAAACATGTAAAATCAATTAAAATGGATAATCATTCAGGAAAGCAAATTTCGATCTACCAAATGTTAAAAATACAATTTGGTTTAAGGATTGATGTTTGACTATTGACGTCAGCAGTCGTCGATGGCTGCGAGTGTAAGACGGCAAATCCATCTGAGGAGATCGAGTGGCTGCGATCGAAAAATGTCATGGGAACCTGCCGGCCAGGGTTCGAGCCCCAGCCACGTCAAGAATGGAAAGATTACCAATAACAATTTTAATAAATTTTCATGTTGTAAAATTTCTTTCTTCATAAAAATAATTTAATGAAAATTAAATTTCATGAACTTAAGCCTAATTAAAAATATTAAAAATTTGGATTAAAAACCATAAATAGTTCAACAAAATAATCACAATACTAATTATTCTTATATACATATACAAAATACCCAGTACAAACTTCACTTCCCAATAAAAACTTCGCCTTCAAAATAATGTGTTAAGTAATCAGAAAAACTTAAAAGCACTACTTACAATTCTACCTTAAGAACCAATGAATTTTACAAGGGATGTCCCAAAATGAACGCATTAAAAAGTAAGTCATTATTGTTTTACCTACACTGAAAGAAAAATGCTTCATTTAATGAATCATTTTCATAAAAAAAATTTCCTTGGGTAAATGAAAATTTTCATTGTCTAAATGGAATTTCATAGTTATAATGAAATATTTTCGTAAAAATCGCTTCATTGGATTTCGTAATTAGGTTAAAAATTTTCATTGGATATATGAAAACTTAACTTTGTCCAAGTTAAACAAAAAATTTTAGTTGGGAACATAAAAAAAACAATATACAAACATAACTATATTCATAAATTAATACAATATTATAGTTTCCTTAAAAAAATGTTTAATTGTAAATTAAAAAATGTAAGATTTAATAATTTCGTACATCTAATGTTACATGTATGCCATTAAATTTATGAAAGCAAAAAATTTTTTTATAAAAGCAACATATTTCAATAATTGCCTTCATAAATTTAAATTTTCATTATGACAATAAAAATGTCATTATAATAATGAAACAAAAACTTTCAATCAACGTTGTAATTTTTATTATTGACAATTTAATCTCATATTTACGCTCTTAATTGAGTAAAAAACATAGTTTTTTTTACCCAAAAACTACACTGCCCCAGTAGACTAGCTGGAAGTGAGCTAGTCTACCAGCACCGAGGATGCGCGATCGAATCCCGCCAGAGACAGAAAAAAAAATAAAAAATAAAATAAAGTAAAATAAAATAAGAAAAATAAAAAAAAAATAAAAAAATAGTTAAAAAAAAATAAAATTTTTTTACTTTATTGAAAGTATTCATCCAATGAATAATATTCATAGAAATAATGTCATGTTTCATTAAATCCTTTTAATGTAACAGGTTTCATTGATCCAACGAAGCGCTGCATAGGTTCCTTTTTAATGCAATTTTTCATGGGATTAATGTCAAAATTCATTGGTATTGCGAAGAAAATTCTTTCAGTGTATATTAGTGTGACCGCAATTTATATGGTCAATTTTTTTTTTCGTATTTTCACTTGGCATACCCCTTAGAATGATTCCAAATTAGAAAAAAAATATATATAAAAAATTTTTGATCGTTTGCATAGTTATTAGCCGTGCCTTGAGCCCACAAAGTTTGCTAAAATGCTATTTTTCTCACTATGGGTCGCTTTAATTGTTGATAACTTCCGTAATATATATTTTAGAGAAAACCGTTATTTACAAATATTCTAGGGCTATATCTTATGAACAATGTTGTTCTGTATTAGTTTTCTTTAACATGAATATTTAATCCAGAAAAAACCAAATTAAAAAATTACACCGAAATTTTCACATATCTTCGCATTCTTTGCCTGGTGATTACACTACGTGACTTATTTTCAATAAAGTCGTGACCAAATGATTCTGACAGCTAATCTTTATATAAAACTTTCCCCTGAATCCGAATATGAAGTCAGAATTGTCAAAAGTGTAACAGTTTTTGAGATATTATTGTTTTTAAACCAAAAAATTAAACTTTTATAGGTTTTATAACCTACGACATTAGCCTATTTCAATACGAACATTTTGTGCCCAATAGGATCCAGATCGGTGCAAAAATTGCATACAACCACAATATTCTGTACGTAAAATTAACTGAAATTGTAATATAAAATAAATGAAAATTCAATTAAAAACCGGTCTACTTATTTTTCATTTATTTTTAACAATAAGTTCATTTAATTTTTACTGTCAAAAATTCAACACCATATTCCGTAAATTGAAATAAATATTCAGTTATTTTGTAAAATTTTACTGTCAAAAATTCAAAACCATATTCAGGAAAAACAATTAAATATTCAGTTATTTTTTTTAAATTCAGTAATTTTCGTTTACTCCAGAAAAGAGCCGAATTTCTAAAAAATACCAGACAGTCACCTGTCCGCTTGTTTTTCTTATAAGCGATAGAGAGAGAGAGAATATTATTATTTACTTACCCAGTTACACACGTTTGTTTTACTTTTGTTGTACTGACCAGGGTTACCGTTAGGAATTTTTGAAAAGTCGCACAAAAGGTTGTTTTATAAAAATAAAGTCGCACAAAAAAGTCGTTTCAGAAAATAAAAGTCGCATATCTTTTTTTAACGTTTTTATTAATAAAAAGCATAACAAAACAATTGAAACAAAAAGCTTATTGCAGAATTCATTTTTATCATATTTCGTAACAATGTACATGTTTTCATGTATAGTGAAAACATTTACTTAAGTTTAATAAATTTGTCGTATGCTGCCAAGGTCAAAGGAGTAGAATTTCTGTTTAAAGCCAAAAAAGTTAAGGTTAATATATTTTTGACAAAATTTAAACTTGTCCAATTAAAGCCCCTTGAAAATTTTACTTTAATTCCGTTCCGTGATCTTGGCGCAATATTTCTTTTTCTTAACATACCTACATAAATACTACTTTTTTGAAATTTTATTTCTATATTTAGAAATAAGTTCATCACAGGGAATCCAGTCTTCTATATCTTTGTCTATTAAATTTAAAGATGACAGCATTGAATTGCATGTTTTTACATTGCATTGCTAGTGTTTACGATTCGAAAACTACAGGTGGTGCTAAGACTACAACAATCCAAAACCAACAGAAACAACATAGGTTTTTTGCATTGCATTGCTGGTGTTTACGATTCGAAATGTCAACCATTTCTAACAAAACACTGACAAATTAAAACAAATTGGTCCGAACTGTCAAAACTTGCCACAACCTTGAACTGAATTCGCCTCAAATACGTTGTATACATGACAAGGTTGCAAAAATGTAATAAAAGTGTTGCCAAATGAACAATAATTTATGAATTGTTTTTAAATTTTGACGAGGCTATTTTGACGAATTTTTTTTTTGATACAAATAATAAGAATATTGAATGTTTTGTAAGAATCTTTACAAAAAGGGTAAAAAGTAGCAGAAAAATTAAAATAGTCGCAAAAGTCGGTGATAAAGAAAAGTCTCACAAAAAGTCGCAGACCGCTGAAAAAGGGTCAAATTGCGACTTTAGTCGGGCGAACGGTAACACTGGTACTGACCACGTTGTTTACAGAAGAACTCTCAATTATAAGATACCAGCAGCATGACCGATATGGCTTCGCAATTATTTTACTTTTAAAATTTGATGTATTTAACTAAATTATATTAACAAATAGAAAATGGGAATTGCTTACACAAAACAAGCAATTAATTTTTTATAGATAAGTAAAAATTAATTTTTGGTAGTTAAATTATATAAAATAACTGAGTGTTCATTTGTTTAAACGGAATATGGTTAATTTTTTGACAGTTAATTTCTATAAAATAACTGAATATTCATTTGTTTTTACGGAATTCGCGGTTGAATTTTTGACAGTAAAAATTAAATGAACTTTTCTTTACTTTAAATTACATTTTTATTTAATTTAACATAAAGAATAATTTAACTCAATCAACGGACAATATTAACTGCAACTGAAAATCCGTATGATTATGCACTTAGTTTTTTGAATAACTGTTAGAATCAGTTAAAAATAAATTTGCTTGGAATTTTAAATGTTTATTTATTTAAAAATGACTGAACGGAATATTTCTTAAATAAACTACAGTCCGTTACTGTAATAATATTGTGAGTGTAGTTACAGAAGATTAATTGAATTAACCCACCTTTCGAACAAATAAATTAGGCTATCAGCCGTTACAACCAAGTACTATAGTGCAAGAGTAGTGTTAACTCCTCATTATCCCATAATAAGTAGTCTGGGGTTACACCACTTCCGCGCTGATAGCCTCAAATATACAAAGCTTAATTTTTAGTAAAAATAAATATTAAAAATAGCTTAAAGCTATTGTAGCTTTGTCATTTTTGAACCAATTGTTCATATTAAAATAATCTAATGTCGCTTGCAATAAGACATTAGGATTTTTAAATCATTAGTTCAAAAACAGTAACTTGAAAAGAGCAAAATTGAACAAAATCATAAAATTTATAATGAAGTTTGAAGTTTTGTCCACTATAACTCTGCCATTTAATGACTCATCTCTTCAAACGACCCATGGTTATTTAATAAATTTTATAACCTCTCAACTAAAAGAAAGAAATGCATAGTCCGTTCAAAATTGTGGAAGATATTAGCATTTCAGTCACATCATCTATTTTAAAAACAAATATAACGGTTATTTTGGAATATCTCAAAAACTGTTATACTTTTGACAATTCTGACTTCATATTCGGATTCAGGGAAACGTTTTACATAAAGATTAGCTGTCAGAATCATTTGGTCACGACTTTATTGAAAATAAGTCACGTAGTGTAATCACCAGGCAAAGAATGCGAAGATATGTGAAAATTTCGGTGTTATTTTTTAATTTGGTTTTTTTCTGGATTAAATATTCATGTTAAAGAAAACTAATACAGAACAACATTGTTCATAAGATATAGCCCTAGAATATTTGTAAATAAGGGGTTTCTCTAAAATAAATATTACGGAAGTTATCAACAATTAAAGCGACCCATAGTGAGAAAAATAGCATTTTAGCAAACTTTGTGGGCTCAAGGCACGGCTAATAACTATGCAAACGATCTAAAATTTTTTATATATATTTTTTTCTAATTTGGAATCATTCTAAGGGGTTTGCCAAGTGAAAATACGAAAAAAATAACGGTCACCCTAGTGTATATACATCAGAAATAAATAGTTATTGAAGTTGTTATGGACACAGTTATAGAAGATATCTACTAAATAATGAGTGAGAGAAGCTATTTATTTTGAAAAAGTAAAAACGGGTTACTTTTTCAAAATGAAAAATTTTGAAAAATTTTCTTAAAGGATATTTTATTGCGGAATTTAGGTGTCTTTAATATTTTCAATAAACTAAGTTGTTTTTGAGTTACGCGAACATATCTTGTGCACTCCTCCATTTTCTAAGAATCGGTATGTCTCGAAAACCAGAGCTAACCTAAAAAAACGGTTAGCAACATTGGATTCAATGTACCTGATTTATGTCAAAACGCCATGTGCCCGGCTTGTCTGTTTTTTTTTAACTAGCACAGTGTTATTGACTGCAGAGCCGTATAATTTTTTTGTTCAGTAATGGTAACACTGCTACGAATAAACTTGAAATATCCTTCAAATTGAGACACTTTCAGAAAACGTCTCAAGGTCATATCTCAAGTAAACGTAAAGATTGATTGAGATAAACAATATTGAAGATGTTTGTAATAAATTAAACAGCACACAAAAATTTTACCCTACTAAATAAAATGATTTATTAAAAGTTAAATTTTTTTTTAAGATTCCTTTTTTTTTACATTACTTTCGTTTTCTCGTTTTTTTTTTCTTTCATTTAAATGCTATAAATCAAGTCGTGTAAAAATCGTCTAAGTTTAATATAAGATCAGCACTTCCATACATACGCACGTGCGTTTGGAATTGAATGTAAACAACACACAAAAAATAAATTTCAAGAATAAAATACACACAAAAATATTGGAGTATATGATGAAGCTTTATTTGGCTTGAAAAAATATAAAGTGAGGAATATTTCACTTATAGAAGCATAAGTCCAGTTGTTTAAAGAATAAAATCATTAGTGTCCGACCGAACGTTCGGGTTCGGTTACGGAGTTCGGCAAAAAAAGATGTTCGGCCTATGTTCGGTGTTCGGCAAAATTTTTACCGAACTTTACCGAACACCGAACTTTTTTATGAAATAACATAATAACATAACGAAAAAATACAGCGATGACTAAATAAAATGCTTAAGTGTATAAAAATGTCTTTATATGTGTAATTTTTATAAGACGGTAAAAAATACAACAAAAAAAAAACCGGTTTAATTTTATTTGGCAAAAAAATACTCTATTTATATTCTGCGAATGGTAAGATAATCTATAGTTTTGAGTGAACCACAATCCAAACTTTATAGTATACATTGTTCCAGTTAAAAATGTCATCCAATCCATTTTGGAGTTTTTTTTGAAAAAAATTTAGCAAGCGCTAAATTCAAATGCTGCACCAAACAAATGTCAATGGGGAGTTCGTTGCCAAGCAAACAAACTACCGCCAATTTTAAACGTCACTTAGAGAAAATACACCCCAACGAATTCAAAAAATACATTGTGGATGTTTGAGTACTAATATGTATACTAGGGCTATAACCAAATTATTGGCATAGTACGACGGGGTGGCCAATAATGTTTTAGTAATGAAAACACCTGTCTCCCGTCGTTTTCCGAAAAAAAACCTCACGCAGCGAAGCAAATTTTTAAAACCTTCTAAGAAATTTTGAAATTTTAAACCGTAGGAAAATTTTTAAATCTAAAGCAGTGGATAAATTCCAAAATAGCATTTAAGTGATACGTATAGGAATATATACAAATATCAGGTGTATATTTTTTAAAATTCCCGATCCCTGCGTGAACTTTTTTAACAGTCCGAAAAAATTATCATATTTTTTATTAATAACTTTTAATGTTCTACACGACTATACTATGCCGTTTTTGATTTTCGCAAAAAGTGTGAAAAAGTTATAGCCCTAATGTATACTGTATTAAACTTGAACTTTATTTTTCCTCTTAAAAACAAGCAATTACTAATTATTTTTTAACTATAAAATAGTTTTGAATACTATAATGTCCATGTTGCATCCTTCCAAAAGTGTAAATGTAATAATTTCCCGAAATTTTATCTTGTTTTAAATAAATACATTAAAAAAAGTACAATTGTTCAGAGTTATTAACAAAAAGTTCGGGTTCGGGTTCGGGTTCGGCCGAACTTGTCAAAATTTACCGAAGTTCGGGTTCGGTCTCAAAAAGTGCGTTCGGTCGGACACTAAAAATCATTGGAGAAGGTCAAAGGAAACTCAAAAGAAGATAAGTTTAAGGGGTCTGTTCAATGAAGGATCCAAGGGACTACAAAAGTAAAAAGATCTACAGATGTTGTTGCGTTAAGCATTCAACATAATCGAATTATCAAATATTTAACGAAGACAATAAAAAACAAAGCAAAATTGATAACGACTTGTATATTCATGAGTTTTGGTTTATATTTTGGATTCACTCGGAGATTCTGACTTGTAATAAAGTGTTTTGTTTTCGAAACTCGCTTAGCCATAATTGGTACTAATTTAATGTTCTGCATCCAAAACGGCTTTAAAAAGTGAATTGGTATCTTTATAACTCTGCCAAACCTAATAATAAGCTACTGGGATGTTTGTTTTGCTATTTATGTGCACTTTTGATGCGGACATCTTCTGGAATTGGTTGTTTCTGTTTCTTTGTTTTTCGCTTGGCTTAAACCCTCTGGCTATTTTAAGAAAAAGTAAAACATCAGCAGAAAAAAAATCGAATTTATGTGAAGTGTTTTTCTTGTTTTCTCTAGTATAACGTTTTATTTGGCGATAGGTAGAAGTTTTGAAGACATATATACTAAGGAAGCTCTTAAAATTTGACGTATGAAAACAAAATTTTTAAAATGTCAATGATATTTTAGCATTAAAGCCGTCTGCGTGCTAATATATTTAGAAATAATATCAAAACAAAAAAAATTTAAAATTAAGATGCTGCATTAGATCCGAAATATTCTGTTAATTTAGAGCCGCCCTAATATTTATAAACATACTTCTTTTTCGATTTCCTTTACTAAATAACTTTGTGTGATTTTATCGCAATCGAAAAGTCATCATTGTTTATTGATGCAACATTAAATTGAACTTAAAAAGAATTATGTGTTTTATATACCATGAAAAAAGGAAACCTTTCTCTACTGGATATTGTAACGTTAACAGGATAAAGAACGAAATAAAAGTCCATTTAAAATTCTTTTTTTAGAGAAACCTTTAAAAATAGAATGAAACTCAGTTTTAAAGAAACTAATAAAATATTCAATAAGAACGATCTTTTGTTTAGCATTATTAACATCTAATTAAATGGCAACAATAAAAAATATACAAGTAACAGAAAGAAGGTTTGCGAATAGCTTAAATCTCTGTTAAGCCTGCACGCAGAGGAAAAATATGGTTGGGCATGATTACGCCAACTACACTATGTTTATTGTAACATAAATAAATTTGAGTATTGTTGACCAAAAAATAATTAATTTTCGAACAACTAAATAATGATAACTATGAAAACATATTATATAACTCGCAACAATTTAATAGCCATAATATGATAACCTTCTCTTCTATTCTATATTCTATACGTGTACTCATAACATGCTTAAGATGCAATCAAAATATCTTTACTCTAATAATATTTTGTTATCGCCATGTGTAAAATTATTTTCCATCAGTCGCTTTTTACATATCGAATTATTTGTAAGTGAGTGGTTAAAGAATTAAAAAAATACACATTTAAAAAACCAGTTTAAGGAAATTAAAAAAAAAAAAAATAGAGAAATTGTATTTACATTAAAAAAACAAGTAAGAAAGTATAGTCGGTCAATCCCGACCATATGATACCCTACACCACAGTATTTAAAAACACATCATGCTTATATGTCCATATAAATATGGATTTATCTATGTTTATAAGCTTCAAGAAAATCGGTTTGAAAGTTTGTGGGAGGCAGAAATTGCCTCCTGCCTCCCTTTGTGGTCCAATTTTTTAAAACCTGTATAGCTAATGTGTCCCTATAGATATGGATCTATCTATGTTTTACATTTTATTAAAATCGGTTTGAGAGGCAGAAATTGCCCCTATCTTCCCTCGTGGTCCTATTTTTTGAAAAATGTATACATTTTGTGTCCATATAGATATGGTTTTATCTATGTTTTAAATTTCATTAAAACCGGTTTGATAGTTTCTGAGAGGAAGAAATTTCCCCCTATCTTCCCTGGTGGTCCTACGATTCGGCCCATTTCAATAGGCTGCGTCCTTGCGCTAATAAGAACCCAAACCCAAATTTTATCAAATTATCTCCAAAATTGTTACATGGACAGCCAGCAAGCCAGCCAGCCAGCCAGCCAGCCAGCCGGACGGACATCGTTAGTTCGACTCAGAAAGTGATTCTGAGTAGATCTGTATACTTTAAGGTGGGTCTAGGACCACTATTTTAAGGCGTTACACACATCAGCACATATGCATAATACCCTCTCCACTATTGTGGTGTGGGTATAAAAATTATAAAGTTCCACAAAGTAAAAAATCGATTCAAAACAATTTAATTTTTTTTTTATTTGGTGTGGAAGTGGTGCTGTATCATAATCTAAACTTAATGTGATTAACATGAAAATAATATGATTGCGATCAACATGACAATAATATGATTACTTCTTCACTTATTACGATTTACATGATAATAAAATGATTACTTATTCACTTATTATGATTATCATGACAATAATATGATTATTTCTTAACTTATAATTAACACGATACGAATATGATAAAGGGCATTTCCTGGGGTAACGAACGTACGTTCGTACGATTTTGATGTACAAATAATATAGAAAACCAAACTTTTCCTAGCATTTTTTTTGCAATTCGATAACATTTGGGTAGCTCTATGTTTAGTACAAAAGATGGATTTCACGATGGTCACGAACGTTCGCAAAATAGAAGTCATCTTCGGCTGACAGTAGTGAAATGTAAAAATCTGCGTAATGAAACGGAATTTTCCAAAGTGATTAATTTATTTTGGAAGTGTATTAATGTAGGTTTCCATCCACTATTTACAAAATAAAATATTTCTCTTGGTTTTTTTTTAATTGACTTATGTACCGGTCGCGAACGTACGGATCGCGAACGTACGATTTTTCCATATGTTTTTTTATTATTATCACCACGCCTTTTCCCATAAATGTCTTCAAGTTTCCTCAACAAAAAACTTAATACTCCTTTTACAATTGATTGTAATGGAGTGATTATGAAGAAAGAATTTAAACATAACATACTTTTGCATGTAAAATAAGCATATAAAAATGTCTTTAGAAGTAGAAAATACAGGAAATTATAAAATTTTCCAGTTTCCAGCCAATTTCCTCAAGTAAAACAGCTCAGATATGCTAGGAAACCATTCTTTTATAAGTCCATAGACTTTTTTTTTATTAATAAACAATTAAAGACGAAGATAATCAACATTTTATTTTTTTATCATGGTATACAATCTGCGGGAAATGCCCATATATATTATGATGTTATGTTATGAATAGTTATATGTATGAAGTCATAATATGTTTCAATAACTATCATGAATCTTATAAAAATATGTTGCTCTTAGTATGTATATGTTTACCACAGCCATGTTTTTTCTTTGCGTGTTTTTATGTTAACTTCTTTTTAACTTATAAAATTTAACATAGGAAATAGGTTTATAACCAAAGCTGTAAGACGTTAACGTGTTTTTCATTATGACTTCTTGTATATCATTATAACGCCAAAACATTAAATCATTTCCTGCAATTCTTTGATTTGTTCTGGTATTTTTTATATACATACATTTGTTTTTTTTTTTTTGATTACTGAGGTCTTTGCTTTGCAAATTATGTTTTCTTGACTTTGACAGTAAAATACTTTTGTTATGCAAATTTTTAATAAACATTTTAACATACAATAAAGGACCAACTTTATGCAAAAAGAATAGAAAAAAAGAAACCAGGGATAGCCTCTTTTTTGGCTACAACTAGAACAATCAGGGCAACTATAATTTTCTTTAGGAAATTTAAATTAATTTTAGACATCGCACTTGATCATAAGGGGGTAATAAATCAAAATTAAAAATTTTCAGTAGAAGCAAAACAAGCTGAAAGCTTTTCCGGTTATTTTTTGGATTACTTCAATTCTTTTACAATCTTTTGTAAGAAAATTTTTAAACCTTAAGTGTGTCCCTTTTTTTTTTTTTTTTTTTTTTACTGTTAGGACCAGCACTCAGGGGATGACCCCTACTAATGCATTGCATTGTGTTGGAACTAGGAAAATAGGTTGTGGGAAGGAGGATAGAGGGAGTAGTGTTTGTGAACATTCGATTTGAACTTAATCATGTTGTAAGTGAGAGGGAAGACTTCTGCAGGAAGGTTATTCTACATACGAACTGTGCGGGAAAAAAATGAATTCTCTCTGTAATGCGTTGTACGATTCACCTGCCAATCGACCACATAAGGATAGGCTCTTGAGGAAAAACGTGTATTACGAACAAACGTACGGGTTTCGGGAACCAGATCCCTAATTTCGTCAGAACACATCCCACTGTAGTAACGATAAAACAGACAAATACAACCCACATTGCGACGGTGCTCGAGGGAGTCAATAGAATTGGATACCCTACTGTCACCAATGAGAACCTTCGCCCTCTTCTGCACGCGGTCGAGAAGCTCCAAAATAGACTTTGAAGCACCGGCCCACACATGAGACTTGTATTCCATACGCGGTCGGATATAGGTGGTATAAATAGTAAGGAGATCAGATGGAGTGAAGTATATCTTACACCGTCTTAGAAAACCGAGGCACTTGAATGCTTCTTTCGACACCTTGAATATATGTTCTGTCCATCGGACATCACATTGTATCCTCATGCCCAGAACATCAAGAGATTCTGATTCCTCAATAATTATACCACCCATATATACAGATGAGGCACCCTGATTTGTCGCGCGTTTATGCGTCAGCACGCAACATTGGGTTTTTCGGGCATTAAAATCGACCCTATTCGCACGACCCCATTCCGAGATTATGTCAAGGTCTCGGCCAAGCGTATCATTCATATTCTGCCTCATAGCAGCGACATCGGATACGCTTGGTCTACATTCGAATGAGAACGAGTTGCAAAGGTTGCTGTCATCTGCAAAAGAGTAGATAGGATTGTAAGTTTGACAAAGGAGGTCGTTTAGAAAGATAAGAAATAGAGTAGGAGAAAGAACGGAGCCTTGCGGCACCCCTGAATGAATCTTGAACTCGTTTGACCAAACCCCATCTATAACAACTCGTATAGTGCGATCTCTGAGAAAACTCGATATAAATCGAGAGAAATTATCACCGACACCAAATGCAGCAAGTTTTGACAAGAGTGCACCATGCCAGACTCTGTCAAACGCCTTAGTAATATCCAAAGCAATTACCTTACTTTCGCCAAAATGGTGAATGGAATGGCACCATTTTTCCGATAACAGAGCTAGTAAGTCTCCAGTAGAGCGACCTCTACGAAAGCCATACTGGCGGTCGCTTAGTAGGTAGTTTGATTCTAAATATTTGACAAGATGGTAATTTACCATACTCTCCATAACTTTGGAAAGTGCCGAACAAATTGCAATTGGGCGGTAATTTTCAGGGTTATTAGCGGTTCCCTTTTTAGGAATTGGCGTTACGTTAGCAACTTTCCAGCAGACTGGAAATTCCGCGGCACGGTATAAAGTGCTGAAAAGATTTGCTAAGGGACGAGCTAGCGTCGAAGAGCACTGCTTCAAGACCAGTGCAGGTATACCATCCGGCCCAGGAGACTTGTTTATGTCGAGATCCGCAAGAACCCTTTTAACAGCTCGACCCCGAAAAAATATTCTAGGCATAGTTACGGATACTTTTTCGAGTTCGGGTAGTGGTTGATTGCTATCTGGTAGGTAAGAATTATTAGCAAATAATTCGGCAAAACAATTAGCCTTATCAACCGGGTCCGTGAATGATCGGCCATCCTTTAAAAGAGTTGGTATTGAAGAACTAGCATTAACCCTTACTCTTTTAACGAATTACCAGAAGCTTTTACTACCCCGGGGAGCAGCAAGAACTTCAGCACGAAGACGTTGCTCGTGAAGAGTTTTTTCCCGTCTAAGTACTTTGGCACACGAAGACCTTGCCATTTTGCGTAGCAATTCAGTATCAACGTTTTTATTTCTACGCCAATTTCTGAATGCTTCCTCTCTGGATCTGACTGCTGATTTGCACGACTGATTAAACCAAGATTTGGATCGAGGTTTATTCGAAGCTTTTTTAACTGGGATGAAGATTTTCATTCCCAGCATTATTACGTTTTCAACCATTTTCGCCATGGCATTGACGTCATTGTCCAGGAAACAGAGTTTCCAATTGAAATGCCGAAAAAAGTCATTGAGCTCAGCCCAACGTGCTTTTCCGTAAACAAATATTGATCGTTTCGCAGCCCGTCGTGAAACGTTCCGAAGTTCGGAGAACGGAAAAGAGGCGGAAATGGTGCAATGATCCGAGTTGCCGAGAGGTGCTAGAACCTCAACTTCGTACTTTTGAGGGTGCGAAGAGAGGAAGAGGTCAAGGGTATTGTGTTGGTGCCCGTCCCTGGAATGGCCAGGCATTTTTTCATTTTTTTCCAGTTTTTTTTTAATAATTATTAATATATTAGAACAAAACTTAATGTATTCCTTAATCCAAGTGTTTATTACAACAAAACGAGAAAAAAGTATAAATTTAAACACCGTGGGCCTGGTAATTGGCCAAATTAAAATTTTCTGCATTTGTATCCACCTGGGCCTGGCCATATCCTGTCCTATTAAATATGTACTGTTGTAAAAACAAATCAAAACGAAACGTATCAAAAAGCATACGCAATACCGTTACGATCCAAAAAGACACTGTTATTATTTGACAGATATTTTTGAAGTCAAAAATAAAAGTTAAAATTTTAAATCCTTTTTTTTAATTATATGCAGAAATTTGATAATTAACCTATTTATTAAATAATACATTTTGCGAAGCTATTCAAAAAAAAAAATAATGCAGCAGATATTTCAATAAAAAAAATTAATTTTTGTGATTGTCTTTATGTTATAGATAAGCTTTTAACTTTGTTTTATTATTAATTTGGACCAAAAGGATATCGGTCAAATTTTAAGTTTTATTTTTAACTTAAATCAGATAAATTTTAACTTTTATTTTTGACGAAAAAAATATCAGTAAAATTTTAACATTTATTCTTGACTCAAAAAATATCAGTTAAAAACAAGTAAGAGTGCTATATTCGGCTATGCCGAATCTTATATACCCTTCACCATGATGAGATAAGAACAAAAAGTTATATACATAAATAACGTTCTTTAGATAGGTATAAATAAATATTAATTGAGCCACGCAAACTTTTCATTTCGTCATGCCGAAGAATATAAAAAAAAAAATTTATATATATATATACCTAAGCCCGGTTCCTCTTTTGCCAAAGTTGATGTTTAAAATTCGTTTTATAATCTTAAAATCGTTTTTTAGAACATAAAAAAATTAAATTAAAAAAAATATGAAAAAAAATTCTGTTTGTGATTCGAACTGGCAATATCATCAGTCTCAGGAGAGAACTTAACAACTCGGCTATGATACTTTTACTGAAGAAGCGTTAAATTAAAATATATTGAGTCTATGAGTTTGTTTCTTTATTTGAGCGGCATATCATATACATGCATTAATGTGTATGTGTATTAGACTGGTCGCATCTTGTATGGGATTTTTTTTTGTTTTTTTTAAATTTAATTGTTTGCGCTGCTTAAAATATGAGGTTTGGTGTAAGAAATCATGATCTAATTTTCCAGGTAAATCCGACGGTGCCTAGCCGTGCCGGGTGGGGCCCAAAGTTCCCCATATTATAAAAAAAAACATCTTTTTTATCAGTCTTTATAGCTATACTTGTTGAATAGCCGAAAATATGGCTTCGCTATGATCTTCCGCAGAGGAAGTACTTCAAGTGTGCCAAATTTCAGCTTCCTATGTCATCAGATGGCTTCAGAAAGTTGCGGAAAGAATAGGACATACATGCAAACATCCTGACATACTAAGAAATTATATATTGTATAGATAGATTAAAGCATTTGCTGTTTAATATTTTAGTATGATACGAACGAAAGATTTTTAACCTAATTCGGGATCGCTGAATCCAGTGGTGCTAGCCGTTTTTTTAGGTTAGCTTTAGTTTTTGAGATATACCGTTATTTCGAAAATTAAGGAGGTTGCACAACATATATTCGCGTAACTCAAAAACGCTTTAGCTTATTGCAAAACTAAAAAAACCGAAATTCCGCAATAAAATCTACTTTAACATAATTTTTTTTCTGGAAAAAAATGATTTTTTTATTAAAATTTCTGAATTTTTGTTTTTAAAAATTCATAAAAAATTTAAAAATGCAGCTATGCTTCCAATTTTATACAGTCATATAAAAAACAACATTGCAAACAAAACAAGCTATAAATGATTAAAATCTGTTAACAACTTTTGATTTTATGTATTCACAAAACAAAAGTTTTATTATATAGCCCTAAGTTACATTGAACTAATTTAGCAAGAGAAGCAAAACACACTTTACATAATAAAATTAGGTTAATTTTTTACAATGATAATATTTTTATATTGCCTCAGGTTTTGCTGAAATCTGCGTTTGAATTGTTGGGCGCGAAAAGCACTTCCGTTTTATTTCACGTGCGAATATCTTGCATTTTTGAAATTGTAATGAAAACGAAAAAAAAAAAAAAATGGATAGTACCAGTTATATGTTAAATCCAGGGACGTAACAGTTGTAAGATAAACGATAAAAAATCAGATTTAACAATTATTACTGATACGTTTACGTAATGGTTATAATCAACCATCAACAAGAATTATTTTTTATTTTGGTTATTTTAACCAATTGAAATGAGAAATATCCCTGCGGGAAATTTGTGTCAATTGGTCCAACAGACTGGTCTTGGGAGTTGTGAAAATAGAACACGTACAAAAAAAGAATTCATGACCGGTGAAAGGAGAACCAATCATGTAACTACCCTGCGGGAAATTTGTGTCAATTGGTCCAACAGACTGGACCTGTGATTTGTGAAAATGGAACAAGTACAAAAAGAAAGGACTCATGACCAGTGAAAGAAGAACCAATCTTTTAACTGGTTTATGAAGAACAAAAGGGTAGAAAAAGTAATGAATTACAGTACAGTCTTCACCGGTGCTGTGACACATTTTTTGGTACTTTCTTAAATTTGGTTCTTGAATTTAATACTAGGACTTGTTTTATTGAAATAGTACTACATTGTATTGAAATTCTACTACATTTTAGTAACTGACACTAAGCACGTTCATTGAGAATAGATCTGTGACTGGTCAAATGGTGTCAATTGACCCCCTCCAATGACAACCCCATGTAAAAGTGATAGGTCGTATTCATATAAAGCGTTAAAACTAGAACCGGTCTATACCACCAAACCCCTATCACGGGACTACTTTGGTGTCAGTTCGCTTCCCTCTAGGGTAGTTTATGCAGAACAAAAAGGTAGAAAAAGTAATGAATTACAGAATGTTTTACCGGTGGTGTGACAAATTTTTATGGTCTTTCTAAAATTTGTTTTTAAATTCAATTCTACGTTTTGTTTTATTGAAATAATACTACATTGTATTAAAATAATAATACTTCATTGTAGTAACTGTCACTAAGCACGTCCATTAAGAATAGATGTGTGACTGGTCAAATGGTGTCAATTGACCCCCTCCAATGACAACCCCATGTAAAAGTGATAGGTCTAATTCATAGAAAGTGTTAAAACTAGAACCGGTCTCTACCACCAAAGACCTATCACGGGACTACTTTTGTGTCAGTTCGCTTCCCTCTAGGGATATTTTTTTGGATATAAATAATCGTAATATAAACCAAAAAAATTTTTGATCGAAAATAACCATTATTTTAAACAAAAAATTTCGTTGAAAATAACCATTATAAAAAACAAATTTTTTTTTTGCTACGGCAAAGATATTGTATATTTGAGTTTAATACCTAAACAATATACAATGTACATATATACATGTATATACAAACTTGGTGACAACAATAAACCTTAGACATTTTTTCATACATGATAACCAAAAAAAAAAATAATTTTTTTTTCGAGAATGGTTATTTTTGACAAAAAAATTTTTTGGTTGATAAAACGGTTATTTATGTAGGAATTAAACCACAACGCGGTTGGTTTGTTTAATTCACTTTTATTATTTATTTAAAGTTCATTTGGTTTTAATTCACAATTCATTAATTTTAAACAATATGTTTACTAATTTTATTTATAATACTACACAGTTCAGTACGGGTATTTAGTTTACGTAAACGAGTACAACTTCGCGGCTTGACGGCTAGACGAATACTGTCCTCTAACCTCTTGTTTGTCCTCTTTTTGTTCTGTCAGTCAATGTAATGTCGCAGAATTCCAGTCCGTTCCAGTATGTCAGATCTTATTTATCTATCCATATACAACCAAATGTACAATGCCCTTGCTTGTCCAAAGTGGCGTGATGTTTGGTCCGTTATGTCGCTTGCACAGTGGTCCGACTGTCCATCCTACATTCGGCCCTCCTGACACTGGCTTCGTCCCGAAGCCTGACTCCACGGCTTCATATGTTCAACCACAGTGAAAAATTTTCTTGTACCTTCTACTTCACCAACTTTTTCTACTTCGTATCGGTCGTGGTTTAGTTTGGCTAAGATCTTGTACGGACCTAAAAACTTTGGTCGTAACTTCATGCCGACACCAAATTGGGTACGCTTAACGGCGACCAAGTCTCCTACCTTGTATTCCGGCGCTGGTACTCTATTTTTATTAAACGTTTTGCTGTTTTCGGCTTGTATTTTGACTATGCTTTCTCGTGCTTCTTGTCGAATTAGGTCTCTTTCGTTTTGCAGCTCGTCTATCGAAAACTCATGGAGAATTTGACTTAGTTGCGGATTTTCTCCCGTTCGCATACTTATGCCTGTCATTAACTGGAATGGTGTACGTTGGGTGCTTCTCGATGGACTGTTGTTTATTATTTGCTGAACCTTGTCCACGTACCTATACCAATGATTGGGCTTCTCGGCACACATTTTGGTTAACATGGGCACGATTATACGGTTGATGCGTTCGACTTGCCCATTTCCCCTCGGAACTCCTGTGGCAATTAGTAGATGCTCTATCTCCTCATCTTTGCAATATTCTGCGAACTCCTTAGACGTGAAGGCGGTTCCTCTACCGTATACGATTCGCTGCGGGTTACTAAATACTGCTGATTGTCGCCTTAATTTTTCTACCACTTCCTTACAACCAGTGCTTTTGGTTAGGTACAACCAGACAAACTTTGTGAAGGCATCAACGACTACGAATATATGGTTATACATTTTTTTGTAGCTTCCATTGGTCCTACATGATCAATGTGGTATGTCACAAAACGGTTTATCCGATTTGTCGATCGGGGCGAGAATACCTTCTTTCTTCCTAGTTTTGGCTTCCGTTATGATGCATTCTACACAGCTTCTTACCACTGATTCCGTTTTGATTTCTAACTTTGGGATATAGAACTGTCTCTCGACCAGCTCCTTTGTTTTCCTTGTGGCAAAATTCCCTTGGCGGTGTGCCATCTCAATTATCTCTTTTTCCATTTCAGAGGGTATAACGATTAAATCCCTGCCTGGGTCTTTGTGTAAAATACCATATTTTACATAGTAATCACCATACGAGCCTGTTTCCAGTACTTTGCAGACAGCTTTTATCCACTCGTCGTCTTGTTGCGCCTCTCTTATGCGATGTTGTAGTGAATCTTGAATCATTAGGCATGCCACTCGACTTAGCGCGTCTACGTGCTTCATTCGGTTTCCAGATCGATGTTCGATTGAATAGTCAAATTCTTGGAGGAATAACGCCCATCTTGAAACTCTGACCGGAACATCGTCTTTACGCATGGTCATGGCAAAGGCGTTACAGTCGGTAACTATTTTGAATTTGATGCCCAAAACGTATACCCTCCACTTCTTAAGAGCTTCTACTATGGCCAACACTTCTAGTTCGTACGAATGGAACTTTTCCTCGGACGACGTGGTTTTTCTGCTCATGTATTCTACCGGGTGAAATTTCGAGTCTTCTGAGTCTTTCTGCACGAGCATCGCTCCATACCCATATTTACTTGCGTCCGTATGGATTTCAGTTTCGGCCTTTGGATTATATAATCTCAAGACCGAATCGCTTGTCAAAGCAGATTTTAATTGTTGTATCGCTAATAACTCCTGGTCACCCATTTTAAATTTTGCGCCCTTCTTCAACAGATCCGACAGTGGTTTGGCGATCCTGGCGTATCGGAAATTTTCTGATGGCTGAGCACTTCTCCTCTGAGGTGATATTGATGAATTTTCAACGATGTACCCTAAGAACTGAATTTTTCTTCGCAAAAACTGGCATTTGCTCCATTTGAACCGGAGCCCATTAAATGCTGCAACTTCTAATACTCGGCGCAGATTACTAATACCCTCGTTTTCATCGCGTGACAATATAACTTTATCGTCCATATAGACAACAATAGTACCATCTCTGATCAAATCGTGGAACATGGCCGATATAAATCGACAAAAAACAGCTGGTGAATTGCTTATTCCAAATGGCACGAACTTAAATTCATATTGACCGTTTTGTGTGACGAAAGCCGTATATTTACGCGACTCCTCCGCTATTGGTACGTGTAGGAATCCGTTCCTTAGGTCAAGGGTCGTAAAAACTTTTGCCTCTTGTAACCGTTGAACGACATCATCGACAATGGCCATCGGAAAGTTATCGCGGACTATTTTCGTGTTCAATCGCCTATAATCACAGCAGAGTCTTTTCGTACCGTCTTTTTTTGATGCCAATACCACAGGTGAGGAGCATTCCGAGAAACTAGGATGAATGACTCCCTCTTCTAGCCACTCCTTGATCTGGTTTTCAATAATTTGTTGGTCTGCATAAGATGTTCTCCTGGGTCTGCACGCTACCGGGGTGTCATCTGATAATACGATCTTCATTTCTACTACGTATTTGGTTGGTTTCATAGGGTTATAACTATCCACAGCCGATCTGATTTCAGCTCGGTAAGCCTCTCAATTAATTAGTTACGGTAACCAATATAATATAAAAGTCACGATAATGGTTAAAAATTCCCAAATGCTGATAAAGGGCATTTTTGCCTAACCTTTTTGCTCTGAAATAAAAACATAACAGTTACTTTCGGTCCCTGGTTAAATCGACTATCAAAATAAAAATCTGTTTTTCACTTTAATAATTAATAATCACGTTCGACTTGCTGGAAATGCCCATATGTCTGTACCATAGATGGAGGTAGTGCACTAATTTGTACAGTGTCAACTCACACTTAGTGATAGTGCAAAAATATTGCAATCATTTTGTTATGTTGAGTGATGAATTGAAAATTTGCAGCCTAACTAAACATGTAAAAACGCCGATTACGTCTTGGAGTGGTCCGGACGAAACGTGTGGACTGTAAGGGGTGGATTTAGGCTACAGCTCTAGAAAACCTGCAAAGAATCCAAACACCTTGCTGATATTCCCCGAGAGAACGCCGATTGCGTTTCTGGGCTGATGGGGTGTACTGGGGGCTTCCGGATTTAGCGCTTAAATATCACCAAGGCATCCAAACAACTTGATGATATTAATAATTAGAAAAAAAGAGTTAAAAAAACACAGATATTCAAAAGACACTGAAAGCACTTTTAAAAATATAGAAACACTTTCCTCTGGTTTATTTTTCCAAAACGTTATAAAATTCTATTTATTTAATGGCAAAATATTAAATTTCTAAACAATTTAAATAGGTAGTAGCTTATCTATTACAAACGTTTGATTTCGAGACAATTTAATTAAAACGTAAAAATCGCAATTCAATATATGACCGAACAATATGGTAGTAAAACAACGATTCGACTCAGAAATTTTACAAGTTTAAAACCTTAACTTAACGAATAATACATAAAAAAGTAAAATCCCATTTAAAACGTAATCCTTAAAGACGGTGGCGCCTCAAGTTGTCAACTCCTTTCCAAATAATAGACATCAGGGATGGGGAAACCGCTGCCCTCAGTTTAGACGTAAACACACACAAAAAAAAAAAGACTGTAATCCCAAAAGAAATTGAAAAGAACAACATTTTGCATTTGAAGCAAACAGCATATTCGTCAAATGCTCAAATTATTCGGCATCACAATATTTTTTTTTGTGTGCACATGAGTGATAGTGATATAAAGAAATTTTGCACCGAAAAAAAAATTATTTTAATTAAAAAAAGCAACCATCAGTTTATTGCAACTTTCTTGCTCTTCACTTATTAAAGTGCAACCTAAAATTTTGCATTAAATTGTGGGAAATGCAAGGAGAGATAAACTCACTGTTTAATGTTGATTTTTTGTTTAAACTTTGATATTGTTACAAGTAGAACTGTTGCTTATAATATTATACGCATAATAGTTTATTTGGTTTAATATCTTTAGTTTTTCTAAAATCTTTTTGGATGAAGTTTCCTGACGATCTGGCCTAAGCAACCAGTGAAATGCGCATAGGAATAGCTTATCCTATCAACAATAAATTTCAGTGTTTTTTATCAATAATAAAAATTGATTTGTTTTTTTTTTGTGCACTAGTTTAAATCTTAAGAATAAACTTCAAAAGAAAAAAAAACAGTAGAAAATAGGTATATGTTTAATTTGATATGTCAAATTCTTTATGAGACTTGCAAAAGTAAGATCCATTGTCTGTTGTCGACAGCACAATTTTAATATTGTCAAGTCCAAACTCTGTGTGGATGTGGTTCACAATTTCCGCGATTTTTTTGTAAGTGTGATTTCCAGCGGGTTGACGCCACGCCAAAGCAAGATGTTTTCTGTTTAAGAAGACCACATGTGTACAGTTGTGCAGATATATTTAATGTAAATGCAGCAAAAAAAAAGTTTCATTGCATGGACACAAATGCAGTTTCAAAGGTTAGGTTCAATGGGAAGCCGCCACGACGACGGTTCACTTGGTCGCTTATAGCGGTTTCTTTGTGATACCCTTAGCCAGTGACAAGAGTCGGCCAGTATTCACCAGACTCTTCCCCAGAGGTCGCTGGAGCCTCGAACCACCCCGTCTCCCAGCAGAACAGAGAGATCGGTCTTCCAAAATACCTAAATTTGATTGCAAGCTAAAATTTTGCCCTATTTTAATTGAGTGCAGTTTTGTTTGGAAGTTAAAAAAAATAACAATCATCACTAAAGCTGGTAAAAAAGAGTGCAAACTAGTTTCTTTGCAGTTTTATTTAGTAATAGTGCCCTGCTGATTTAAATCAATATTTAGTGCACTACCCCCAACTATGGTCTGTACATACATACATCGCTCATTTGCTGCTACGTCGTGATAATTCAAAAAATTTAATTTTGGAGTAGCTCTGTGATGCCGAGTGGTTCGCTATGTTTTTCTTTATTTTGTCTATAAAATACATAAAACATAAAACAAAATATACTTTAGTCAATAACCGGGTACCCCGGTACCCCTTTGTAGATTTATGCACTTTTATATAAGAAAATATTGTTTTTAGTCCAATCACATATACATAGATAGTTTTGCAAAATAGGCCAATAATAAATTTCCGTATATAAAAATAATCAAATTATGAAGATTTTTGTTTTAAATCGCTACGCTTCACTTTGTCTTTTGTCGCAAAGCCATTTGTAGTTATCAAAAGAAGTCGCTAAAGTTAACACATATCAATTTTTTTGTTCTTCTTTGATTACGGTGCTTCTTTAAAATTTTTGTAGCTTTTAAATACTTTAAGCATTTGCTTGTTGCTCTTACATATGGGCAAATCTCAAAAACAGTCCACCAACCAAAAATTTTTCAAATGAATTTTTTTTTAATGGAATATAAGACTAGATGAATAATTTCATTTTTATATTAAAAAATATGTATTTCAATGATCATTAATGCAATAATTTTTCCAAATCCTACCCCACTGCTGATTTCTTAATGTTATACGTGAATTTAGCATTATTTTAGCTGATTTTTGTGCTTAAAATAGCACTTACAGCAGACTTATCAAAACATAAATTTCGTTAAAAAAAAAAGTTGATATTCATTAGTTAAGAAATTAGTTTAAGAAATGCAATTCATAAAAATATAATTTGTTAAAATAAATAAAATACAAAAATAAAATACTACTGGAAAAACTGTAGCGTTCGTTACGTAGCGTGCGTCACAAAGGGTTCACGGCTTTTGTCATAAAATCATAACTTTTTTGGCTGCAAATAAGTGCGTTTATAATTCTCTTATAGTCATCTTTCTTTTAGGAACTAGATTTTGTGTACCTTATCATGCCAAATTCGCTAAAAATTAGGAAAACGCACTTCAACCTTTGAAGTTACTTCCACTTTTTGTAGCGTGCGTCACAAAACTTTGTGATCAATTATTTCGCAACAAATACTTGCTTAGAAATCATGATATATGCCATTCGTAAATACATATTAATGTCACTAAATACTATATTTAAGTTGAAGCTATCTTTTTTGAAAGACCATAAAATGTTTATATTTCAATCAGAAAACGCATGCGAATGTAGTGTTCGTCACGCAGGAGTTGCCCATATGCATGTAGGTCGGTTCACCTTGTAGGTATAATAATTTTTAATAAAAAATTTTTATAATTTTTAATAAAAAAATTAGGTAGGAATGTCGCGTAAAGTGAAGTTTCCAACATAAAGCCAATACAAACATTTATAAGATAAAAAAAAGCTAAATACAACTGATCAATTTTTGACGATATCGTGGATGATGAACAGTTGTCTTAAAGAGAAGACGGTGAAACACCATATACTGGAAATATAATCTGTCTAATGCTGATATTTACGATGAGTCTTCAGTTGAAAGTGATGCCGAAGTAAATATTTTACCGTGTGGAAAAAGCACAATTTGTTATCCCATCAAAACTAGAAGTCTTAATATTCTACGGCAACGTTGTGGGCCTGCAAGATCAACGGAATTGCTTTCAAAAGCTCAAACTTGAGAGTAGATATTGTGGACATAATAGTGCGTCAGACAATCAAAAAAGCAGATGCCACATATGCAGTCTAAATTGGAACTAACCCAACAAAACCACGACTTAATTGGAAATACGTAACAGTAAATGAAATGTATGCCTTTACTGATATTTAAATAATGACAGGTGCAAATCATTCATGTAATGATAAAACGAAAGATTTATGTGCCATCGCATCTTATCCTCTATGTCGAGTAACAATGGTCATTAGCAGATTCTGGTCACTGCGGCGCACATTGGTTGAAGAGTGGCCAAAATTCATTTTTTTCATGTTCGCCGATTTGGATAATTTTTTGGTATTTTGTTGGCAGATATCTGAATATTATGATTCCGTAATATTAGGCTGATATATTTATTATTTGTTTGGATAGACACGCTCGAAGTTCATATATGTTCGCTTGTTTAAAATAGCATGCAAATGTACTGTATATTCAATCTTTTGGCACAATCACAGTAAACTTATCATTTGACTTTGTTGTATATTTTCGTAAATGACAATTGTCAAAGATGAGACTTGCATTAAAAAAAGTTGGAAAAAGTGCCATATAAAAAATTTCGTAGAACAAAATATAAACAACATCAAAATTTCAATGTTCATCAACTTCAATAGGCTGTATCTTTTTAGCGCTGTGCAGCGCTGTTTAACGAATGATGTCAAATTACAGCTTGAAGTCTCAGCTAAAAGTTACAAAAAAATTCAGCTGCACATATTTGCACTTTTCCAAAAAAAAAAGTAAAAACTATAAAGTGATAAAGTAACAAAACATGAATTTTCGTTCATGCTTGTTGTTGTTGCCATAATTCTTAACTGTTTGAAATTATTACAAAATGTAATTTACATACTAGTCAATAGTGTTAATTATACATTTCATTCATGAAAAAAGCATAAGCTTCAATTGAATTGTTGTTTACTAATTTACATTAAATTGGCAAGTGCAGTGATAAGTGATGTATTATTAAGTGATATCACAATTTTATTTTATTAATTATGGAAAATTTAACAATTTCTTATTTAAATATTTGCGAAATATTGATTGATGCTAAAATGGATATTAATATTACTGTCGAAGTCATTGCAAATAACAATGAAGAAATGACTGCTGAGGATGTTGAAGTCTTTACTAGATTTTTGAAAAAATACGTTTTTACAAAGTTCAAAGATAGATGGCAAAAAGGAGCCCATTATACAATTATAATATTTATTTTTATTGAAAATTGAATTGATACAATCAAAATCAAGGGAGTTATGCCACTTTTTCAATACAAGTTGTATGGGGGGTGGGCGGATCTGATATGTATTTTCAGGAGCTCATTGTACAATTATAGTATTTATTTTTAGTGAAAATTGAGTTGATACAATCAAAATCAAGGGAGTTATGCCACTTTTTCAATAAAAGTTGTATGGGAGGTGGGCGTAAAAGTGGGCGGATCAGGTATATATTTTCAGGAGCCCATTCTACAATTATATTTTTTATTTTTAGTGAAAATTTAGTTGATACAATCAAAATAAAGGGAGTTATGCCACTTTTTCAATACAAGTTGTATGGGAGGTGGGCGTAAAAGTGGGCGGATCAGGTATATATTTTCAGGAGCCCATTCTACAATTATATTATTTATTTTTAGTGAAAATTTAGTTGATACAATCAAAATAAAGGGAGTTATGCCACTTTTTCAATACAAGTTGTATGGGAGGTGGGCGTAAAAGTGGGCGGATTATTTTGATTTTTCCATTTTTTCTTGATTCAAACAAAAAATGCCTATGTGCCAAGTTTCATTGTCCTTCAACAACTTCTTCTATTTTTAGCCGCTCGTTATATGAACTTCAACCAATGTGCGGCGTTTTATACGATTTGACGATGTTAACATCCAGTGAATGCGAATGCGAATCCAGCCAAATTGGGGAATAAAGTTTTGTAGATTTGTGATGCAAAAAACTCCTATCCGCTCGATGACCAACTATATACCGGGAAATCACCATTGGGTCCTGATAACCGACAAGGAAAAGAGCCGTTAAGGATCTAACAGGTCCTTTCCATGGTAGTTGGCGCCCCATTACAATAAATAATTTTTTTACCACTCATGATTTAGCGGAACATTCCAATTAGTCGCCACTTTTCATCATGATCTGCTATTGAACGCTAATATAACATTTGAACAATAAAAGAGTTGTTAAAAAAACAAATTTATATGTTTTTTCAATCAAAGTCAAAATAACCGTGCTAATTTGTAGCGAAAAACAAATAAAACTTGTAGGGGTACCGCGGTACCCGGTCATTGACTCGCGTAGATGTCGAATGTTAAACGGTTTTAAGCAAAGATCAGGCTATATATATATATATTTTTTTTTTTTCTTTCATAATGATTTTTAAATCCTAAATAGCGACGATTTGGAGTTTCATAGCCACATCTTCATTATGAAGGAATTGCTAGCATTTTTAAGTTGAAAAAGTGACATGAGTACCCGGTTATTGACCGTATGGTTAATATCTTTTATATTTTCCCCGTTTAAAGAGAATGTGTCGTTATTTTTTCTAATGCTGGGTACACACAGTGCAACCTACATGCAATCTGTTTCAATGCAACCTCAAAATATCAAAGTTGATGCAATCTGGAATGCATGAAAATGAATTTAATTCACTAGATTGCGTAAATGCGTTGCATAGTGTGTACCCAGCATAAGTGGTGGTGCGAGAAAATTAAAAACTTTGAACACGTTTATTTCAGCATCTATATTTTGAGTTATGACAACGTTGCAGCAAATCAGTGGTATATATATATATATATATAAAGAAAACTTTTCTGTTTCGTATTTAATTCTTATATATTTTCGTATAGTATATACATAGATGAACTGTTAACTCTTTTTTTTTATTAAGCAAATTAAAATATTAATATCTATATAGTTGTCCGTTTAAGATTTCGATTTTGCAAACGGAATTATCCCACTGCTTTTTGGTTCAAAATAGTTAAAATTAAAGACATCAGACTACCCTTGTAGATATAAGAGATTTTTTTTTTTTTTACTTTTTTTTTTTAAAAAGTTCTTACCGTTTGTGGTCCTCTAATAAAATTGGACAAAGTCACATTAATTATTCTGGTTTTTTTATAAAAGCAATTAATTTTTGTCTTATATTATGGTAATTGAAAAAAAACGGAACATACATATTTATTATTTGCCTTTCTTTCGCAACTTTATTCATTTTATTGTTGAAAATTAAAATAAAACAGCTAGAAGTACTCCTGTTTCCATTGTTTATCTCATCCATAATTCTTAGTGACAAATGATGCCAACCATTATTGTGGCATTTATGTTCACTATGCTCTATCATGCTTGTCATGTCCCGTCCTGTGTTGAACTGCTCGTTTTGATCCTGAACAAGACGAGGAACAGCGAAGACTTTATTCTATTCTAAATAGAAATTCTTTCATTTTGCCATTGTCGTAAAAGTGTATAAGTGCGGTTGTGTGTGTGTGCGTCAGTATCTGTGTATGGCTGTGGTACTGCAGTATTTTAACACTTCAACGCTTATGAATTGCTTGTAATACATCACTATAAAATGAAGAAAAAAAAAGAAAAAATTTGTGTATGTTGTCGTTGAGTTTTTCTTAAGCCTGAGAAATGAACATCTTGCATTGTGTACGTTTGATTATCTTCTTTTCATTTTATATAGGTGGGATTTTTCTTAATGCTTTTGCCCAGAAATTGTTGGGATATTGTTCTGTTTTTATAACCTCAAAACTTCATTTATTAAAAAAGTGCACCTGTGTGTTAGATGATAAGATAAGTTTCCTTGTATAATAGTCGTAATTAAGTATAAAATGTAATAACAAAATATTTTTTAAGGAAAGGAGCAAAATTTGTTACATTTAAAATATGCACTTTTATGTAATAAACAATTTTTAACATGCAGCAATATTAAAAAATTAGTTAAAACTACTAATCAGTCATGTGTATATAAATAATTTTTTTTTTTCACTTTTAAGTTATTTATTGAATCTTCAGTTAAATTGAACTAACAATAACTATTCAAATCTTAAAAACTAATACTGTCTATAATAAGTCCAGCCAATGCTAGACAAAATTTTAAGTTCAACGGTTGCTTCTTTGGTTGTTTTACGTCTCTCGTGTTTGGTTGAGAGCAAGCATGTCTCTTCTTCTCAGCTGAATGTGACCTCTAAAATCAAGGATATCGCGCGCTAGTGGATTTGGGTGTAACTCAATTTTTTTTTTAAATAAGTTGTCACATGTTTTGAAAACACAACGCTGATTTTGGACAAACCAGGGAGCCGATGTTATCAAACTAAGGATTTTGTTTTGTCTCCTTTAAATTTTTTCTATATTTGATGCCGGACTGCCTCCCCCATAACTGCATACCATAGCACCATATTGGTTTTAATATCGAGTTATGCGTAGAGTTTCTCCCAATTATCCAATTAAGTTGAATTGCTTTAAATTTTATTTGCATTAGCTTTGTATCTACACGCAGAGAAAAAATATGGCTGGGCATGGTTACGGCAACAACACTATGTTTAATGTAACAATATATTGTTGTCGTACACAAATAATTGTTATTTTTATTTAATATCATCAATATTATAGTTACTGTAAACATATCAATGTTTATCGCAATTATAAATTTGAGTATTGTTGACCGAAAAATAATTATTTTTCTAACAACTTAATTATGATAACTTTCTAAACATATTATATTTCTCACAACCATATCATGATATTTAATAGCCATAACATGATAACTTTCTATACATTTATCATATTATGTTAAATATGCAATCAAACTATTTTTACTCTAATCATATTATGTTAGCGCCATTTGTAAAATAATTTTGAAGCAGTTGTGTCGTTTTTTTTTATTTGTGAGCGGTTAAACAATTAAAAGATAAAATTCCATAAAAAAATAAGTTTAAAGAAATTAAAAAATTTAAATATTAGCGGAGTTCATTCAAGTATTAGTGATGTAATAGTGCAAATGCAAAATATCATAGTTTTTTTTTGTAAAATCCAACAACAAAACACACAGAGATTTCGTTATATTTTATAAAAGTGCTACGATATATCATCAATATCTTAAAATCGAAAAAATGGACACACGCGGTTGCCCATGAAAACCACAGATTTTTCATTTGCTCTTTTGCAAGCCTTATATTGAACTCCGCTATTTGATTAACATTAAGAAAAATTTTAAAAAGTCACAAAAAAAAATATTTTAATTTATTTTGTATTTTTATGACAGCTATGAAAGGTGCTGTATCATAATATGATTGCTTCTAAATTTATTATGATTAACATGATGATAATATGATTACTTCTTAGCTTATTATGATTAACTTGAAAATAATATGATTAATTTCTTAGCTTATTATGATTAACATGACAATAATTTGATTACTTCTTACCTTATTATGATTAACAGAATAATAATATGATTAAGGGAAAAATATTATGATGTAATAGTACGAGTATATTTAGTCATAATATGATTCAATAATAATCTTAATTTGGTGACTACAATCATAATTCTTATCATAATATGTTGCTCTTAGAATATGTTTACCACAACCATGTTTTTTCTTTGCGTGTATGTGGGTCTTGCATGTCAAACGACGATCAAGGTGGATACCTAGGTATTTAACCTCAAGGTGTTGCGGAATTATATGGCTATTAATATAGATAGGCAGACATGTTTCTCTGCGCAATGTTAACGTAATATGAACACATTTTTGTTCGATGATTTTTATTCTCCACTGCTTTAACCATTTTTCCAGCTGCAATATCTATTTCTGCAAGTTTCGAGAAGCTTCATGAGGATTGGCGTGTATGCTTAGAAACGCTGTATCATCGGCGAACGTAGATGTGTATATATCGTTGTCTGTTGGCATGTCAGAAGCATATCGTCAGCTCAGAATTGGTTTGACCTACCGACCATTTTTAAAAAAATTTAGTTAGATATGGGGTATATATATTTTGAATACCCGCTTTTTGAATCCAAAATCTGTTTCGCGAAATTGTTTGTGGTTTCTGAGATATAAAGCATTCATTTTGCTGCATATCAACTGTTTCAAAATTTTTCAAGTTTAGTTTTGCTCTACAAGCCACTGTTTGGCGATTGCAGCAAATTCTTCATAAAAAAACGTACAAAATAAATTTTACTGCTACTGGATTTTTCATGATTTTTAAAATAAAAATAAAAAATAAATAAAACCAACAAAAATAAAAACGACAATTTCTCAGCCATTTTTTGTGATATACAAAAATTTTATTGTTTTTAAAGCTACACACGCAAAGAAAAAACATGGTTGTGGTAAACATATTCTAAAAGCAACATATTATGATAAGATTCATGGTTGTAGTCACCATATTAAGATTATTATTGAATAATAATATGATCAAATATATACGTAATATTAGACTATAATATTTTTCCCTTAATCATACTATTATCCTGTTAATCATAATAAGTTTAGAAGTAATCATATTATTGTCATGTTAATCATAGTAAGTGAAGAATTTATCATATTATTGTCATGCTAATCATAATAAGATGAGAAGTAATCATATTATTGTCATGTTAATCATAATTATGATAAAGTGGTACTGTCAAAACAATTAAAAATAAATTAAAATTTTTTATATAAAGTTTTTATTTTGTGGCACAATTTCTTTTAATGTACATACCAGAGAACTGCAAAATCACAATTTTTCTTGATTTATTTATACGCTAAAATTTACATTCACTCTTTGCTTGCAAAACAAAGTTCAACGTTGGTAATTTTTACATCGTTTCGTACACATTTGATTTTTGCATTTATTCGTTTTTTATGGAAAGTGCTTTATTTGCATTTTTGTTGCTCACGCAATATAACACAACTGTGTAAATTCAAAAGAACACATACTTATACTTTTGCATTCATTATTCGACTCGACTCGACGCTTTGTTAACATTAACAACAATAACAACAATAAGCCACTATCATGCTTTGTTAAAATTAACAACAATACAACCAACAATAACAAGAATACATTGTACCTACATACAGAACTACTGTACTTTTTAAGATGAAAAAAAGTCTGTTTTTATGGAAATTGTTGGTATGTATGTACATATGTACCTACATACATACCCGGTGGCGAACGTCATAGTGATTCAGCGTGACAAAAGCTGACAATATTAAATCATCGATGACAAGTGTTGATTTTACTTTGGTGTGATATATGAATTTTTAAAGTATTTGTCCAAACTGTCAGAGATGACCAATGTTGATTTTGTCTTGTAGGCGTCCATTTGTTTGTGAGTCCTAACAGACAATATCATCAACTTTCATTAGTGAATTTTTTCAGGTAGAATGACAAGGAAAACACAGAATAAACTAAAGTATAAATGGAACATAACAAACAGAAAAAAGAAACGGTTCGTTATTTTCTGATTTATTTATTGACGGAGACATGTAGCAGACAAAGTCCTGCAGCGCTAACTTCGTGATCTATTCATAACAGATAATGCCGCTTACTTGTTCCTTTTAAGGGAACAGTGACATTGCAAAGCCGTTGTCATGCATAACTCCCTACATATCAACTTGTTACTGACTCTGGTGCGATTATTCATCGATGAAAATGTCATAATGACAATGTCGCCACCGGGTATGTGCGTTTAGTTTCATTTAAATTTTTTTTCTTGTACTACATAGTTAATGCTGAATGAATACATGAGTAATAATTGCTTAATTTCTGGCTTTTTTGTTTGTATTTTTTTTTCTATACCAAAACAATCATTGTCGCACCGAACACACAAACATCTTTATTAAAAAACGAAGCTAACGATTGTATAAATAACAAAGCACGATGTGCAATATTTGAATGACTGCAAACCAGCAGCGAATATTTGCGGTTGCGCAAGTTTGATTGTGTGACCGCAAGCGAGTGTATTTGTTGTTGTTGATTAAATGCGATTTTTTTTTCAATCGCATAAAGCTGTTCTCTGGTACATACATAAATACAATTTTTTTATTTTTGTAATTCTTTTAATTTCACTTGTTTTCTTAATGGGGTTTGGTTTTTTTTAACCGTTGTTCAACAGCTAGCTCACTAACAAATAATTCGATATTTAAAACAAACGACACAACAGTTTCAAAATTAGTTTACAAATGGCGCTAACTTAATATTATTAGGGTAAACATATTTTGTTTGCTTCTTAAGCATACTTTGACTACACATTTAGAAAGTTATCATTTCATGGTTGTAAGAAATTTAATATGTTTTCAAAGTCACCATTATTTAGTTGTTAGAAAAATAATTATTTTTCAGTCAACAATACTCCAATTTATAATTGCGATAAACATATAAATGGGAACAGTAACTATAATATTGCTGATATTTAAAAAATATAACAATTAGTTGTGTACGACAACAATATATTGTTACAATAAACATAGTGTTGTTGCCGTAACCATGCCCAACCATATTTTTTATTTGCGTGATTCTTTAAAAAAAGAAGAATTGGGAAAATCGCTTCATGAACAGTGAAGTTATGATTTTTTGAACTTTTAATTTTTGAAAAAAAGTCAAAAATTCGATTAGTTTTTTTTAACTTAAAAATCCGAGCTGATAGAGAAAAACGGAGATTAGATTTGAAATCAGCGACCTCAAATTTGTAAAAAATTGCATCAAACTTCCAAATAAAACACACAGAATGTTCAATTTTGTTCCGCTGTTTTATTATTTCTTTTTTTAATTCTTAATAAAATATATGGTGGTCCAATAAGAACCTACCAATGTTAAACACGTATAACGATATATAATAGTTTTTTTTTTTTGCAAATTGTAACTGAATTATTGAAGCTTATAATGAATGCAAACTGTAAACAACAACGCACAGAGGGAGATTTTGAAAAAAAAAAAAATGGAAATAGTTCAGTATTTTGTAGACAAACGGTAAGTCCGATTGGAATAAAATTTCAGGTGGCAATCAACTTTTTTATTTCTTATAGTTTACTTAACCTTCAGGTCAACAGCTACATACCCGGGTATGTTTGGCTTTTTAAAACCGCTTTATCATGAAAAGTAATCATCCGATCGACCTGAAATTTCGTGATATCCTTAATAAAAGTGTTCTTTACCATATTCCTACACCTGAGTGAAATTGGTCAAGTCGGGGCAAAGGGATGGACAATTTCCAATTTGTACCCCTTACGTCAACAGCTGCATACCTGAGTATGTATAGACAAACGTATACAAATAAAATATTATTATTGCAAAAAATTAGTAAGTAAAATTAATTTTCAAGTTAAAAATGCACAAAACTAATATTATAATTAAAGATGAAAATTAACCAGTTGTAAATAATTAAACATTTTTAACTAAAACTATTGCATTGCGACATATCAGTAGAATGAAATGCAAATAAGGCTATTTTGCATAATGTGCAGACCTTCATTGTTTGACGAGGTTTTTATATAGCATCAAAAATATAACCGTTATTGCTGCCGCTTTTTCGGTTTGCTTACGTTACTCGCGTGTATTCCCGTTACTAAAACGTATGAAGCGTCGTATTTCCTAGAAGCGCCGTACACTTATCGCACCGCGTTATAGCGGATGTGCGGTTGTTTTTCACAAGTCTTAAGTGTGAATGTTGCCAAAACGTGTTACGCTACTCAGTAAGAAAAGACCAAAATACGAATCAAACACGCTTTTTGTTAGAGCTTTCCATATACAATGTTGTCGTGTAGCGCTTTTTATATCCTCACGATCATAGCATTATTTTCCTGTCTCAAGTATAATTAATTCGCAAATTTCATCGGATATTATCAACCTGGATGTTCCCATAATAGAAACCCCTTCTGTACTTCTTACTGGTTCATAGTTTGCAGACTTGAGTATGTTGTGGGAACGGAACCTGACAGTTTGTGGTGGTGCAGCAAACAAAATTATTCCATCTTTGCGTAAAGCTGTGTCCACTTTGACACCGTATATCAGAAAATTCGTCACTGTTTTTAGTTTCATCATCTACGTTGTATTTTGGTAACTGGATTCTTTCCAGTCGGTTCCGTCCACAACATCTTCGGACACTTATAAATCTTTGACGAATATGGTCGTTTTGTTTCTCATAACCAAGTGCACTTATTTGCCTTGGAGTGAGTCTTTCATCATCTGCCATTTTTATCTTGCTCTGAATTACCTGGTGTTTTAAAATTTTTACCAAAAAGTAAGTTTAAAAACAACGACAAAACTTGTGTTTGTGCCTTTAGTCTTGGACACTAGGGTTGTCCGCATAGTTTCCAGATAAAATTGATTGAATATCGTAACATTTTGTGGAAAAAGTCTACAAAACTGTCAAATTTACTTGCCTTAAACATCACAAAAATCGTAAAGAAGCACTAAATTTGAATAAGCTTTGAAAATTTATTGTTATTTTTACTTTTCGTTTTTAATAAAATTAAAATATATAATAATCTTTTAACGGACCGTCAATCTGGATTTAGACCTCAGCATAGCTGTACTACATCCTTAACCGAAGTTGTTGAAAACATCCGAAGTAGTTTGGATGATTTTGATTCTACTCGACCACTCTAAGGCCTTTGACACCGTTGAACACAAGATGTTAACTATGAAACTTGCAAGAATGTTTAACTTTTCAGAAACTGCAACAAAATTAGTTGCTTCATATCTAGGTGATAGATCGCAGATAGTTGCCAACAATGGTAGCTTTTCTAGGCCTTTGAGTACATTGAGAGGTGTTCCCCAGGAATCTATTCTTGGCCCACTTTTGTACTCGTTATATGCTAATGATCTTCCCTTGCAAATAAAATACTCGTGTATACAAATGTATGCGCACGATGTCCAACTTTATTTGAGCTGTAGCAGAACATCAATTCGTCATGTAGTGAATAAACTTATCCACGATCTGTACATGATTTTTCAATGGGCATCCGCAAATGGATTACGACTAAATCCAAACAAGTCAAAATGTCTTTTAATAGGTGCGAGTTCTAAGACTGACATTATAAATGACATTAATGTTAATATTGATGGTACTCGAATCGAACTAGTACATACAGTAAAAAACTTGGGTGTTACTTTTAATCGTACGCTTACTTGGTCGGATCATATTAACCAAGTATGTGGCAGAACGTATGCCATGCTTAGAAGCCTTTGGTGTAGTCAACATTTTACTCCACAGAGGATAAGAATGATGCTAGCCAAATCGTATTTAATACCAACACTTTTGTACTGCTGCGAAGTCTTTGCTGCTTGCAATGCCACTGACAAACGTAAGCTTGTTACAACATTTGATAACATCACTCGTTACATTTTCGGCTTACAGAGATTTGATCATGTATCTCCATATTCCAAACGTGTTTTTGGCATGCGCTTTGATAACTATCTCAAGTTTAAAAGTTTAGTCTTTTTGCATATAATAATAGTAACAAAAGAGCCTTAATATCTATACAACAAGTTAACATTCACCTTATCCTTAAGAATAAATAGCATCCGCACCTTTAGATTTCGCAAGAGTGCTTCTTATAACCAATTTTATATATCCACAATATACCTCTGGAACCATCTTCCCACTGAAATACAACTCACCCGCAACGCATTAAAATTCAAAAAATTGTTAATAACTCACTTTGCTAATAACCAGAACATTTAGGACCTAGATATAACTTTGTTTTAAATTTTGTGTTTGATTATTTTTATTTCTTAAATCATAAATAACACGGTGAGACAGTCTAAAAAACCTGGGACCGGATATCATTTTTCTTGTAGGGCTTGTCGAGTGAAACAAGATTCCAATAGTGAAATATACCGGACACCTCCAAAATCCGGATTTACGGGTAAAAAACCGGTTTTTGTGCCTTTGCGCACTTATAAGCCTGTAATTTTGTTGATAATGATCCGATTTTCAATTTCTTACTATTTTTGGAAAGAAGAAACTGAGGTCTTTCGAACAATGTATAATTTATTTAAAAAAATTGGAGAAAATTGGATGTTATTGTCGAGCAAACACAAATTTTGTAGATTTTTCAAAAAAATTCAAATTTAGTGACGTTTTTATACATTATTTTCTTAAGAAACTATAATACTATTGAGTTTATTAAAAAAGTACGTTTATTAACAATTACAACGCATATTTGGGTTTAAAAATAGATAAGTAATTGACTGAGTTATTTAACTTTTCATGAAAATAAACTTTTAAACATTTTATAAAAATTTTATTAATCAATTAATCGATGTTATCCTAAACACAATTTGTAATGAGAGTTTAAGTCATTCAAAAATATTGTTTTTTTTCGTGTTTTTTGTACGCACTTTCTTTAAAATTACAAATCGCTGTTAGCCTAAACACAAATTAGGTTTACAACAAATATTTGTAATGAGAGCTTTACTCATGTAAAATTATTGTTTTTATTTAATATGACGTTTTGTTAATGTCTTCCTTTTCACTTTGAATCTGTGTATTTAAAAAAACGTTTGCAATTTAATAAAAATCGTGTACAATTTAAATTAAAATTATGACAAAGATGACAAAAAGCATCGCCGTTTACATCTAATTTTTTACAAATTGTTTCATGTATCCCAGTTTAAGATGCAGTGGTGCCAGAATAACGTCCTTAACTTTAACTAATTGGTAATTTAAAATGTTTTTGCTGCCTTTTCTATGTGACTCGCGAGTTGGCCATAGTTTGCGATCATAACGATTCGGCGCACGACATATTACATTACAAATCTTAAATTAATAAAAATAAAGTCATACATTTTTATAAGAAAATTTACTTTTAAATGAACCATCAATAAAAAGTCGCCATTCATCTGCATTATAATTGTGATTTAATGCCGAAAATAGTTTCGGTACATCAACGCAATACACGAGATCACTGTCATTGGAAATAGTCTTAAATCTTTCTTCAAGTAACCAAGTCCGGTAACTTGTTCTACCGGATGTTATAACGAAATGCTTTTCCGCAAAATTCTACTGCTTTAATCGCGACCAAAGGACTTCAGATTGCCGCTTTGACAAGTGTAATTCGCGAACAAGATCGTAGAAATCAGCATTTGACAAAATATGCCGCTCCGTTGTTGTAGACCTGGATGGAAGGAACTTTCTTTGTTCGAAATCTTTTTCTGTTATATCGACAGATGTGCTCGTTGTCGGTAGATCATAACTTACAGGTATCGGTTTTGTAACAGTTACAACATTTGCGTACTAAATGTTTTTGCGTGTTTTAAAACTGTATTGTTTTTAAAATCACGCCGGTGACTGATATCAGTAAATAAGCCAAAAATTTTTTACAATTGTCAAACATTTTGTATATAATTTTAATTTAAATTGCACACGATTTTTATTAAATTGCAAGCGTTTTTTTTTTAATACACAGATTCAAAGTGAAAAAGAAGACATTAACAAAACGTCATATTAAAAAAAAACAATAATTTTACATGAGTAAAGCTCTCATTACTAATATTTGTTGTAAATCTAAGTTGTGTTTAGGCTAACAGTGATTTGTAATTTTAAAGAAAGTGCGTAAAAAGAACACGAAAAAAACAATATTTTTGAATGACTAATGGCGATTTCTTTTCTGAGAAAAATATGTTGCAGTACATACATGTAACGTTTTCTAATGTTACCTAAAATCACTCGAAGTGTTACATGTTGTGCAATTTCAATAGAACAAAATTAGTGCTTTTATTTACAACTATTACACTTTCATCATTAATGTACTTAATAAGCGATTTTTAAAGCTATTTAAGCAGTTTCTGCATGCTATTACGGGTTGGAAATAAATATTAACATCACTAATGGCTTATAAAAATTAAAACGATTATAATATAAATAGACTTTTTTTGATTTTAATTTGTAAATATTTTTATATTTTGTTTTAAAATCAATTTTTAACAAAATTATGAGCGGTATGAATTATGACGAACAAAATAAAACATTTGTTGTACAAACAAAGTAGTAAGCACCAAAGTTTTAGAACAGGGCAGTTGAACACCTTAAGTTAAAGTAAGGGTAAAACATGCAACATGTTTTGCATGTTTTTCATCAACATATTCACAAACGAACTTGAAAATTTTTCCCACAGTTGTATTTTTTGTACAAACGAACACAAAAATGTAGAACATGTAACATTAATGCAACATTTTTCTCAGAAAAGAAATCGCCATTAAACTCTCATTACAAATTTTGTTTGTGTTTAAGATAGCATTGATTAATTGATTAATAAAATTTTTATAAAATGTTTAAAAGTTATTTTTCATGAAAAGTTAAATAACTCAGTCAATCACTTATCTATTTTTAAACCCAAATATGCGTTGTAATCGTTAATAAACGTACTTTTTTAATAAACTCAATAGTATTATAGTTTCTTAAGAAAATAATGTATAAAAACGTCACTAAATTTGAAATTTTTTTGAAAAATCTACAAAATTTGTGTTTGCTCGACAATAACATCCAAATTTCTCCAGTTTTCTTAAATAAATTATACATTGTTCGAAAGATCTCAGTTTCTTCTTTCCAAATCTAGTAAGAAATTGAAAATCGGATAATTATCAACAAAATTACAGGCTTATAAGTGCGCAAAGGCACAAAAACCGGTTTTTTACCCGTAAATCCGGATTTTGGAGGTGTCCGGTATATTTCACTATTGGAATCTTGTTTTAGTCGACAAGCCCTTCAAGAAAAATAATATCCGGTCCCAGGTTTTTCTATTTCATTCAATTTTGTAACACTGTGTAATTTAAATGATAAATGTTTATTTATAATGTTAAATGCTAAGTTTAAAAATTGTTTATGCAAACCATGCCCTATAACGTATCTGATTCTAATGCTGTAATTTAGAAGATATTGTATCTTGTTGTGTTAGAAAAGCAAATAATAAATACAAATACAAAATACAAAATTAATTAGAGAAAAATTCCAAAAGAGAAAATTCGTTTCCATTAGCCATGTATATTAGGCTGGTTCAAATATCACACTTTTTTTGTTTTTGTTAGTTTGATGTGGGCCAACCGAAACATATATTAAGTACAGTGAAAAAATAAGACATGATTTTTAAAATTTTTTTTATTATTATTTCCAGTAGGGTGTGTATTAAAAAATTAAATTTATGCACCACACTATTAAATAAAGATTTTTTTTTAAAAGGGAGAGCATTTTTTCGGACTCATTTTCTGAGACGACAAAGCGATTTTTGTCCGACCGTCCATTTTCCTTACTTTACAGGAGAAGCAAAAAACCTAATATAAATTGTATTATTGCAGTTGAGATTTTTATTAAACGCAGTGTTTTATTAAATTGTTTAGAGAATTTAATAAAAAACTGCATTTGAAAAAAATCGCGACTACAAGACTATAATTTCTATTAAGTTTTTTGCTTCTCCTGTAAAGTAAGGAAAATGTTAGTTAGGGCTTTTCTATATTATTGGCCGCCCCCTGAAACTAAAATTTTTATTATTTAGATTTTTTCAGAAATGTTTCAACCTACTAGAGAATCAAAACGAGGTTTCTTGATAAAAGTTTCTTTTACATCAAGCACAAACACGTTCTTTTAAACTTCGGAACCGGGACTACAGTTTTGTTAAAGAGTGGATATTTGTGTTCTATATTGATATATGTATGTATGTAAAACAATTACTATTTAAAAAAATGTAACAATTTTCCTATTCAAAGTTTCTATTTGATTACTCGCCGATCTTTCAAAAAAAAGTCTGGTATGTGGGTTGATAAACTTCTTGCTGTGCCAAAATAATCTAATGGAACTAGAGCTACTGCTACGTCGGAAGTTTTTGGCACATTGGTAGAATGGAATATTATTGAAAAAGTCACATGCATAAGCTGTGCCACAAATACTGAAAGAAGAAAAGGTGCATGTATTTTGTAAGAACAAAAGATAGATAAAGATATTCTTTCGCGGGTGTGTCGTGATCACATCTTGGAAATTAAACTTAATCTGTGTTCCGCCAAGCACTTGGTACTTTATCATGTCCTGAAGCATTGGTATTAAACAGATTCTTGTTAGCCTGGAACAAAATTAATTGGAAAAACATTTAATCGGGAATTTCTGATCGTTTTGTTTATTTTTATTAATGTGAAAAATAATACTGATGAGACTATTTTCTTCATCCAAAATCAGTTAAAACAGTTTAAGCCTCTAGATGACAGCAAAGAACTACTGGAGCTATCATTCATATTCTTAGGAGGTATTCCCGAATCTGGAATGTCTTTTAGAGGGCTTGGAGGGCTTTACACTGCAGCCTTTAAAAAATCCTTGGTCATCTTTGGTACTTATCCGAACAGCTTATTGCATTTGGCTTATTGGAAGACCAAGTTTCCGTTGATACAAAGAAAAGAGGTGGTCGCTTTATATTTTGAATGACAACCCCTTAAAACAAATACAATTAGATGCCACTCATAAAATTATGTAACAAGCAATTAGAAGATTTCGTTTGTAAAAATACTTCAGATTTTTTAGCATAACCAGAATTTTATCCAATTTCATAAAGAACGTGTTGAAGATTGCACTGATGGAGGAACATAATAAACTACATACCAACAATGAACAGCAGAAACATTACTTATTGTCGCGGGTGAAAGATTATAGACAAAAATATCCAATTTCTAATAAATCAACTTTACTCCAAAATTATTTTTAAGAAAATATGTAAAACTTGAAAATTCCTTAAAGGTAAAAAGATCTTATGTTTATTACAATAAATTTTATGAATTGACTAATTTTGTTTAGCTTATATTTTACGTTTAAACATTAAAACCATTTTTTTTTATTTAATATATATTTTAAGTTTCATAAAACACATGTAACTTATTTCAAGATTTTTATGTAAATACTAGCGGGCCCGTTGCCTGCTTCGCACGGCAAAACAAAATAAGAAAAGAAACACACTTGTTTTTAATAAAGTTGGTTTTCCTGCGGCAAAAACACACTCACTTCACATACGCACCGCACACACATGCGTTATCAACCAAACTTCATATAAACCATATATGGGCCACTGCCTACGTAGTGTATAAGTTTGGTTGAAATCGCACGACGCGTTTATGAGTAGTTCGGCGACGTACATATACGGACTTATTTTTATATATATAGATTAGGGTATTCATTTAATCGACCTTTTGCTTTAATCGGTTAATCGCTCGATTAATTAACCGAGGTTTTGGTTTAACCGGTTAATAATCGGTTAATTTAGTTTTTGATCGGTTAACCGATTAACCCTTATGTGAGTGACAAAAAAAACACCTTTAACAGAGTGACAGGGTACCACAAACAATAAATATGAAAATTTTACATTATATTACAATTTATATAAGAAAACTCATTTAACAAAATGTAAAATATAAGTTTTTACAATGTCTAACATAAACACGAATCGGGGGATTTCCCTTTGGCTTTGTGATTGATCGACAAATTCATCTACTTGCTACTGGTTTCATACATTGCTAAGTTCATACATGAATAAGTACGGTGAGCGCAATAAGAAGAAGAAAGTGTAATTGGCTTCTTGTTCTAAACAAGCACGCTTAGATTCCACCGACGCAAATGAGATATAAAACGAATGTGAACATATCCTGAACATTTGCGATATAATATCAGAAGCTACCGATGCAGAACATATGAGATAAATAGAGGACAATGAGGATTCATATGATTCTGGCGAGAGTGAAGAAACAACTGAAGTCCATGGCTAGGATGGTCCGCCTTGGCGTCTTGATCCCTATCCGGAATACCAATACATCAACAGAAATTAAGACAACGCAGAGGTCCTGCTCCTGGCTTAAATATAGGAATACCTAAGGACATGTTCAAAACTTTATTATCCAGTAAGTAATTTTGCGTGAAAGTAATAGTTATTTCAGAGTTGTCGGCAGTTGCTCTATGTGCAAAAATAAATAGAACAACTCGGAAGTCGTGCGCAAGTTGTAACGAACATTCAATTCACCGTCCGCTGTGTGAATCCTTCTTCCAAGGATCTCAGTACACAATTTTTTTTTTTTTTTGTTTTTCTGATTTGTTATATAGTGAAGTGTAAAAAAATTAAATTTTTTTTTCGTGTTAACTTTCATTCATGTGAAAAGTAAAAAATATTCCAGTTTATTAAATTCAACATGCTTTAAAGTTGATTTTCATTACAATAAATTAAAAATTAGTAAAAAATAGATGTATTTTAAATATTTTCGTTCAGGTACCCGGGTACCCTGTGACCCCGTTAAGGAGACAAAATAAAAATTGACGCACAGAACCCTCTCAAATTAAGAAACTATGCTAATGTTTATTTAAATATATTTAAAAAACAATTATAACAGTTCTCAAGAGGTTCCACTCCGTTAAAAAACTTTAAACAAACAAAAAATGCAATTAAAGTTTAAAAAGTTACCCGGGTACCCTGTCACTCACATAAGGGTTAATAAAGTTTTTTTTTATAAGTTAAGTAATTTCAATATATAAAAATGCATTAATTGCTTATTATTTGGAGTTTATAAGTAAAAAAAAAAAACAATAAAATACCAAACATAACAATTCTTGAACTAAAACGAGCAAGCAAAAAAACAATTCATAAATATGTAATATGCATTTTCCAATTAATGCACAAGGTGTGGTATCAAGTCATATCGTCATAATATCCTAAATAAAATTTAAAATTTTTTAAAGTAAATATTTCAAACAAAATGAAAATTGTAATGCTCTGTTCATTGATTCGTCACAACTGTATATGGGCATTTCCACAGAATGGTCTACCAGGATGAAAAAACAAAATGTTGATTATCATCGTTTTTTATTGTTTTTTATTAGAAAAAAAGTCTATGTTCTTATAAAACAATGGTTTCCTAGCATATCTGAGCTATTTAACTTGAGAAAATTGGGCTGGAAACTGGACAATTTTATAATTTCCTGTATTTTCTACTTCTAAAGACAATTTTATATACTGATTTTACATGCAAAAAATATGTTATGTTTACACTCTTTCTGCATAATCTCTCCATTAAAATCAAATGTAAAAGGAGTATTAAGTTTTTTTGTTAAGGAAATTTGAAGACATTTATGGTAAAATGCATGGTGATACGTTCGCGACCCGTACGTTCGCGACCGGTACATAAGCCAATTGAATAAAAGCCAAGAGAGATATTTTATTTTGTAAATACTGTATGGAGACCTACATTTATACACTTTTAAAATAAATTAATCACTTTTGAAAATTCCGTTTCATTACGCAGATTTTTACATTTCACTACTGTCAGCCGAAGTTGACTGCTATTTTGCGTACGTTCGTGACCACACGTTTATAACTCTTATTATGAAAACTTAAACTCAATGAAATCCATCTTTTGTACAAAACATAGAGTTACCCAAATGCTATCGAATCGCAAAAAAAAATGCTAGGAAAAGTTTTGTTTTCTATATTATTTCTACATCAAAAGCGTACGAACGTACGTTCGTGACCCCAGGAAATGCCCATATTTTAATTCAAAATATAAGCAGTAGCTTACAGCAGTCATATCGTTGGCTTAATATGCAAACCTGCTAACTCACTTTCAGCACATTTTACAGGAGAGAAAAAAAAAAACATTTTATTTTTCCTATTTGAAGCTTGATAGAAAATTAAAATTACAGTCAGTTTTACACACTTCAAGACTTAAATAGAAGAAAAACTACATGCTGGTCGACGAGGCGTATCTTTCTCTACAACACGGCATCAAAATCTCAATTTACATAAAAAGTGGATTTAGAAGGTTTGCATATTAATCCGACCATATATATTTCCTGTAATTATTTATGACTACCTTGTGAATCCCCCAAATATTAACATATTTATACAAAAAAAAAAACTGAGATAATTTTATTAGTTATTTCAATAGTTAAAGGAGATCTTATAAAATAATCTTTAAAAAAAATTATTTATTTTAAATGTTTAGGATTAAAGCGACTCTTTTCTTTCGTTTAACAAAATTTGACTTGGAAAATATTATTTCACTTATCGTAGATGAATGTCTAATTTCTCAGTCCTTTTCCAGGATTTCTCTAAACATATAAAATACTCCATTATGCCATTAAAATTGTTTTAAATTTTTAACACTTCTAATTGTTTTGGTTAAGTCTGTTAAAAGACTGGTATAAGAAGAAACAAATAACTAAACACATCCCAAAAAAGTACGTAAAACAAAAAAAGGTGTTGGCAATCAAATATTTAACCCATTTTTCGCCACATTCATGTTGATCGATGATGAAGATAAAAAAAACATTGAAAAATATTGTAATTTTAGTCATCGGTCGGCGGAAAATAGGTTAAAATTAAGATAACTGAACACCTTCTTTGTTTGTATTAAAAAATATTTTCTAAACAAATACATTTTGTATATGAGACGAAACAAATAATTAAAAACACAAAAAAAAAATAAGTTATAATACTACAGAATATTGAAAATTTTGTTACTTCGGTTAATCGGTTAATCGACTGAAATTAACCGGTTTAATCGTTAATCGAAAAAAGTCAATTTTAAATTAACCGATCAGTTAATCGGGTAGTAATTAATCGGTTAACCGAATGAATACCCTAGTAAATATGTATGTATCATTTAAAATGTAAAAAATACGCTCGCAATCGTCTTATTTATGGGTTGTAGTACCACTATTAAAATACGCACTAAAAAATGCAAAGGATTAAAGAAAACGTTATAAAGGCAGCAATTTTTGTTAACACCACAGTTCGGAGGCCGGTAGCGACCTTAATAGAAAAACTTAAAAAAAATCGTGCATCATTTTTTCAAAGTGCTTAATAAATATTCCGGTTTGCCCATAACATAATTCAATGTTTTTTTTATGAACCACCCTAATGTATATAGTCTACAATAAAGACGTTAAACTACAATTTAAAAAAAAACTTTGCGGACTTGGGAATACATTTTGTAGACTCAAATCAACTTTTTTCTTAATAGATGTATAGTTATAGATATGTACTTACAATTCACTAATATAACGCTATCCTGATGTTAACGCTAGCAAATATTTCGTGCCACATATATTTTAGGATATGTTGCGGCCCTATGCTCCTCACAGGAGTAAAAGGAAGCAATATATATATGCTCTAGGACTCTTAAACCTGCAAGAAAAGACTCTACGTACAACAAAATGAAAAAAAATGGGGTAACCTCTAGAATATCTTTATCAAAAAGAGTTACACAAATATACAAAAATGTTTTCTGATTTTCTTTTTTAAAAAGTTTTGGGATTTTCTGAAAACTTTAAATACAGTAGTTTTGACTTAACTGCATTTTGTTTACGTGCACTTTTGACTTAACTGCACAAAATTGATAATTTTTGGAATGATTCTTTATAATTCTATACAAATTCCTTTTTGAACATTTAAGATAAATGCACAAAATTTTTTTTTTTTTTTTTTTTTTTTTTTATTTATTTAATCAATGGATATTATCCTTACTGACTAATAACAATATTGACTTAAAATTAATGAATAACAATAAGCATTTTAAAATATACTACACTTTATGGAATTTAAACATAAAGAAAAATCAACAAATTGTGACAGAGAATTAAATTGTCTTGAAAAAGGATCAGGAAAAGCATAATTTTCTCTATAAAATTTAACAAAGAGCAGATTATAATGACGCGTATTGCGACTAGGTATATTTAATTTAACAGACTCTAACAAAAAATCACAACAAACATTACCATTAATAAGATTAACCATAAAAGAAACATTTAACATTGTACGACGACTTTTGAGCGATGGTAATTTTATTAATGCCAGTCTACTAGCATATGAAGGAAAGTTTGTCGAGTAACTCCAATGTAGATCACGTAAACAGAATAATAAAAATTGTTTTTGGACCGATTCAATACGAGAATTGTGAATGTTGTAAAATGGGTCCCAAATGATTGACGCATATTCTAAGATTAGTCTAACGAGTGATACGTAAAGTTGCTTCGTTATGTATGGATCGGTGAATTCTTTAGCCCAGCGCTTAATAAAGCCAAGAACACCTCGAGCTTTATTCACAGTTAATGTTATATGAGAAACAAAGTTTAATTTAGGATCCAGTAAGACTCCAAGATCAAGAAACGAATCAACCAACTCCAGTTGATGGCCACCCAAAGCATAATTAACGGCAATACAGTTATTTCTATAAAAACGCATACATTTGCATTTCACAAGATTCAGCTCCATCATATTATGATTACACCATAAAAAGAAGTTATTAAGATCCGATTGAAGATAAAAATGATCAGCGAAGCAATTAAATGAATGGAACATTTTTACATCGTCAGCATACATCAATATATTGGCGAACTTGATAACGTTGGGCAGATCATTAATAAACAGCGAAAATAAAAGTGGGCCAAGATGACTGCCTTGGGGAACACCGGACGAAACATAAATGTACTTGGATATACAGCATAAACTTCTACGGGATAAACCTAATAAATCCAATTTAGTAAGAAGAAGGTGATGGTTAACTTTATCAAACGCTTTACTGAAGTCAGTATAAACAGCATCAGTTTGTTTCTTTTGTGTAAATGCACAATTAATTGAAGTTGTTAAATGAAGTACATTCGTTGTAGTTGAACAGCCTTTTCTAAAACCCTGCTGGCAAGCTGCCAGTAAGGACGAGGTGTGATGACTGAGGAAATCAGTAACTAGTTTTTCAAAAAGTTTTGGAATCTCACTCAATTTGGCAATTCCTCTATAGTTTGTTATATCCGATTTATTGCCAGATTTAAATAAAGGTTTTATATACGAATCTTTCCATAATACGGGAAAATAACCACATATAATCGACGCATTAAACATAAAAGTTAATGGCGTAACTAATGATTCAGCACATTGATTTAAAATACATGTTGGAACAAGATCAGGACCATGACTAAAAGACATCTTTAGCCTTTTTAAGTTAACCAAAATATCATTGCTATTAAAGTAGGGAAAGAGTTTGCATGGTTTGATGAGAGCATATAGGGATAACCATTACTATCATCGTATACAGCATCAGAATAAGTCGTGGCAAAAAAATTGGCAAACATATCACATATGACCTGAGAATCTCCAGATTCTTGGCAACGCAATTTCATAACGGATGGATATCCATTAGATTTTCTTTTAGAGTTGACGAATGCAAAGAACGATTTTGGGCCTCGAACGAAATTGTTTTTCACCTTATTTATATATTGATTATATAAAGCATGATTTAGCAGATTATATTCTGAACGACTGACAGAGTATTTTCCGTAACCAATAAATGATCCAGACTTTTTGAATTTTTTATAATTTTTATTCTTTAGATTTTTTAGACTAGTAAGCTGTTTAGAGTTCCATGGCGGTCCAACTGGAGTATAAACAAATTGTTTAGGTATGCAAATATCAAAAAAGGCGTACATTTTTTCATAAAATAAAGAAACCATCACATCAATGTCCGAGCTGTTGTTTAATTGAGAAGGTAGGACGTTGCTCCAGCACGTATTACTTATTAATTGGTTCAATAAGTTGTAGTTAGTCCTTTTAAAACAAAAAACTTTATCGACCTTAAATGGCTTTAATTTGACTTCTGATGGAATTAAAAAACTCACTTCAATAGTGGGGTGATAACGATCTTCAGGCAACGTTATAGGTTCTGAGCCTATTACGAACACCAAATCAAGCAGCTTACCAAAGTCATTGAATACGTTATTTATTTGAAACAGAGATAAACCAAGAATTTCATTCAAGAAGTCATCGTGACAGTTTTTATTTTTGACTGGAATTAAATAAGGTGTATCAGACGTTTTCATCCACGATATTGAGGGCAAGTTGAAATCACCAACAACAAAAATAGAGTCATCATTATAAACATTTAGCATAACAGAATTAATGGCTTGAACATGTTTTAGATAAATAGCACTATCAGAATCCGGAGGAACGTAAGAACAGGTGAAGTAGATTTTTTTATTTTTCAATTTAACCACAACAGCAACAAATTCAATACCAAGGGTATCAGTAACTACAACTTCAGATGGATATAAACAAGAGACAGAAATCATAACTCCACCACCTCTACGTGCATTTCGATTATACCTAAATATTTGGTATTTATTACACAGAATTTCGGTATTATAAATATCATCTTTTAGCCAGGTTTCAGTGAAGATAATTACATCGTAGGTGAAGTCATAACTATTAACCAAGAGAGTAGACAATTTGATATTTAATCCACGAACATTTTGATAAAACAGGTATCAACAATCTGATCAAAGACACACGCAGCAACAGCAATTTTAAACGATGTTATACTTCTGGGTTGAGAGTACGAAAATTTGTTTATAACAATATCAACATTAGAACCGAGTTTTGTTTTAATGTAATAATCGATGTCTTCTATGGTTGTATCGCAAGCCAAACGGGAAATAAAAATTGTACGTTTTGGAGGCACAACAATTAATGGCTTAGGAACGGTAAAATTGCCAGCATTAGTTACCACTTCAGAACCCGATGGACAAGGACTAAGATGAGCAGAACTTTTAGATAAAGTATCAGTATCGGATATAGGAATATTACCCAGTAGAGGGATAACATTCGTAGCTAAATTTGGTGCTGATATTAGATTAATGTTATTATCAGTGCTTAATTCTGGACCAGAGGAGTTAGCCATTACTGGTGTAACATGAGACCTGGTGGATGTTTTCTTTCTCTTCGGGGATGATACTTTTGGTGAGTTAACAAATTTATCAAGGTTCGAAAATTTTGAAAACAATTCCCCAAATTTTAAAAGTTCAGTCTGTAGTACGATTCTCTATTCAATTTTAACATAATTTAAATTGTTAAAAATATTTAACAGCAAAGTTAACGTAAATTTTATTCAGTAACTTTATTAACAATAACGTTTACTGCTAAGTTCTATCTTAACGTCAGGTATTTAAGTTATCTTAACGGCAAAATATTTTTCATTGTTTATTTTTAAATTCGTAGTTATTAAAAAAAAAAACAAACAAACAAAAAATTTGGCGAATAAAAGCCTCATTAACATTTTTAAAATTCACGTTATTTACATAAATTTTGCAAAAATAATATTAAACAATTTGGTTTTTTTTGCGAATTTACCAAAAAGCATTAAAAATATTACATTTTGGATGCAGCTTATGGAAATCACTAAAAGTGCTTTCTTTTCTACACAAAAAATAAGTGGTAGACTTTCCAATCATGTTAGCTAATTTTTGCAAATTTCCACTAATTTAGCAATTTTTACCGAATTTTTGCTATTCCTTATAGTTTGAGTGACTTCAAATCAATTTTATGGTTTGGTTGAAGTATTAAAAAATTTCGCGAATTTTCGCTGTTTTTTTTTTTTTTTTTTTTTTTTTTTTTTTTGTTATTTTCCGACATTTTGTTTTTTTTAACCGATTTAATGATTTCAAATAAATTTTTTTGCTTCTCTCCAAGTTTGCAATTATTCGCGAATTATAGCCACGTTCGCGGTAGAAGCTTTTTATTCCTGTAAGTTTTCTGATTCTATACAGCTTGAACGATTTTTAATAAATAGTAGACTTTGCCATCATTTCGCTGTTAACAAATATTTGCGAATTTCCCCTAATTTAGCAATTTTTACCGGATTTTTGCCATTCCTTATAGTTTAAGTGAATTTAAATAAATTTTATGGTTTGTTCGAAATATTAAAAAATTTCGCGAATTTTCGATATTTTTGCAAAAAAATTTTATATATTCCGACAACTTGTTTTTTAAGCGATTTCAAATCAATTTTAAGGTTTTTTTTCCAAGTTTGCAATTTTTCGCGAATTTTATCCATGTTCGCGTTATAAGCGATTTTTTCCTGTGGTTCTTTAGAGCTTTAACGATTTTTAATAAATACCCGCTGTTTGCAAATTTTTGCGAATTTCCGCTAGTTTAACAATTTTTACCGAATTTTTGCAATTCCTTATAAATAGTTTTAGCGACTTTTAATCAATTTTATGGCTTTTTTGAAATGTTAAAAATTTTCGCTATTTTTGCAAATTTTCCGATTTTTTGCAATTTTCGCTAGAATATCAAATCCTAAATGGGGTTTTGTTAGTTTCGAAAGTACTTTAAGTCGTTCCACACGAGAAGTAGTTTGCAGTGTTCGTTGAATATACTAATTAATTAACAAAGATGCCACTTGATTGATATTTTTAGCTATGTTGCTTAAATTGAGTTACTGAATTGCTGTATTGTTACCGTAAGCAATAAACTGTGCCGGTAAAATTAACGTTAACGTTAGTTGTTAAAAGTTAGAGAATTCCACTACTGAACAGCTAAAAAGTTTTTGTTAAGTTTATCAAAATCATCCTTATAACTTTTAAAAAATTTATAAAACTCAATATTAATTTGCTTGCAATTTTTACAGGTCCACTGAAGGGATTTAACTGGATCAGCAAGAGCATCAGCGTCACGTGCTTTGAGTGCTGTACATTTCAAATGGTAATTACCAGAGCAAATCCAACATGATATCATTCTCTCACTACTGGTAGTGTTGCAGTTATTATTAAAACAATCCATTATTATTGCAGATTTTAGTTTAGTAACGTATATCATAAATGTGTTTACTGGGATAAAAATTACACATTCACAAGTAGATGGCGTTAATGTACAAATATTAATTTCCTTATCCAATTCACAAACCCGTTAATATTTGTATTTTTATAACAACAGTGATTTTAAATAGTTGTATATAATGTTATTAATTTAAACAGCTGATTACCACACTTGTAAAAAGATCGTAAAGTAAATTAATTAAATCTGTGGCATTTTGACAAAACATCTTAAGTCGAGATAAGATAGCAAAAAAGTTAAAAAAAAAGCTTGGTGAAAAAATTATTTTTAGCAAATAATAAAATAAATCAAAATTAAAGAAACATTTCGTTTATAATACAAAATTTTAAAAACTTAAACAAAAAAGTTGTTTTAATGAAAATTCGTATGATTAACAACATTTTTTTCAACTTTTTAAATTTGACTTAAGATGTTTTGTCAAAATGCCACAGAAATTATCAAAAACAAAAATCGACGAAATAGAAAATAATTGATTAAAATGATGGTATGTACATACCTCACTTAAATAATACTTTGGCGTACAAATGGTCAAGAACAATATTGACTTATGGTCCCTACAGGTAGGCACAAATCTTATTTGGACACGTGCATAATATCAAAACTGCATTATTCAGCTTAAATCCATATGTATGCGGGGAACAGGTAAATTTTAGGCATGGTAGCATAAGCCTATATATTGCAAAATAAGCAAAATGCCTGGATTAGTCTACGACTGAAAGTTGGCGCAACAATTACTGAAACCATTAAACATTTGAAGTACTGAAAACATGGCGTTGAACAATTTAAAATTATTTGAACTGTTTAGAAAGTCAACCACACCAAAGTTTTTCACGGAAGCTGCTTTAGAAGAACTTGATAGCTTATACGGAAATATTGAGAGAAGCGAAATTATAAAAGATAATTTTTATCTGATATATGCAAATATTAAGGCAAAATGGGTGAAATCTAATCGAACCATTCAGAACTTTAACTCCAAATACGAGGACTGGCTTAATGAAGACACCATCCTGGATATATTGGCAGTAGATAAACCCACCACATCAACCAGAGGAGCAAAAGGAAGGCCAAAAAAAGTAGGAGTGATAATTTTCACAAGAAAGAGGAAACTTGCCGATGCCACCAATGACTTGACCACGAAGCATTTATCGGACGCGCTGTCTATTAAATATACAAAGGATACTGAAAGAGTTAGGTCGCAGATAACCAAATCTGTTGCTGATGCAAGCCCACTGCGACTAAAAAGGATTAAGGAAAGCATTACCACGCCCACAAACGCACACATTAAAAAGTATGGTTCCGAAGAAGCCTTGGCCTTGTTTATGGACTATGAGAAACTACGGGCATCTTTAACGCGACACGGCGCTGACCACTGCAGACGGAGTTCACGGAAGTCTCTGCGAAAGCCAATCTGCAGGATCTCATGGGCCATACAGCAAAATGGTTGTTGAAGAGTCTTCCTGAAAATGAGGTGAAAATTCTTCCTGAGAAGTTGACATTGATCAGGAAATGGGGCTGCGATGGATCATCCGGGCAAAGCGTTTATAAGCAAAGGATATCTTCCGATGACACTACAATATCGGACGGAAATATGTTTATGGCATCTGTTGTTGCTGTCCGGCTATAATCTGATGTTTCCCTACACTGGAAAAATCCACGTTCGTCATCAGTGCATTATTGCCGACCAATAATGTTTCAATTTGCAAGGGAATCGGCAAAACGCATAAGGACCACGGTAAAGGACATTGAAGAACAAATAAGCAAGATTAAGCCTACAAAGCTGCAAATTGGAGAAATATATTGAATGCAATAACGAGTTCCACCTAACCATGGTTGACGGAAAAGTCGTAAACGAACTGACAGGAACAACCTTAACAATGTCATGCCCGATTTGCAAAAAGAGTCAGAAGAACTTTGGTAATTTAAACGATGCTACAAATGAGGAGAATTACGAGTGTGGAATGTCACCATTGCACGCAAGGATAAGGTGTATGGAATTCTTACTAAAACTGGCGTATATCCTACCACTAGAGGAGGAAAACTTAAACACATCAATAAAGGATAAGGAAAATATCAGAAAGAAGCAAATACAGGATGCTTTTTTTAAACAAGTTGGACTAAAAGTAGACTGTCCCAAGCACGGATACGGTAACGCAAACGATGGAAACACTTCTAGGAGATTTTTTGAAAATGATGAGGCAGTAACTAGAATCACTGGAATTGACAATCAAATCGTAAAAAGATTGGGAACGTTCTTGGATGTTTTAAACTGCAAAGAAAATGTAAATTCTACAAAATATGGAGAATATGGGTCGAAAACTGCATCTCTTTAGCAGAAATGTATCCACAGAAGAAGTTGACCCCGACCGTCCATAAAATATTGGCGCATGGCAAAGATACAATTGAGTACCAGTCTTTGCCAATTGGAGAGCTTTCTGAAGAAGCACAGGAGTCTCTTAACAAATTTTATAAAAAATATAGATTGCAGAACACATTCAAAGCATCAAGGGTAAGGCAAAATGAGGACCTCTTCAACATGTCGGCAGCATCTTCCGATCCACTTATTTCTTCCCTGCAGCATGTGAAGTCACGAATAGAGTTACAAAATAATTATAGTTTAGAAATGGTTAGTCTTTTAGGTATACCTTCTCTTACAAATTGTGATGAATATTTTTCAGAAAATTTAAAAAATAAATTAAAAAAAAAATTATTTTTTTTTTAATTTGTTGGGTAATAATTTAAAACATAAAACCTTAAAGAAAAAAAAAATAAAAACAATCTAAAAATGCAAAAAGACTTTTTTTTTTGTTACCATAAAATTGATTTTTTTACTAATTTTAACTTTGATAACCTATAAGTAGGCCCCTACAAAGCGTACCACCCTTTCCAAACGCTCATTTCATAGGCTGAGCAGTTATCTATCATATGCTGTTTAAACTGTTCAATTATCTTATTCGGTTCAAAAGATATGATTTTTGCAACGAAAAAACTCAAATGGCGCCACTGTGAGCCGCAGGAGACTGGGGACTTGGTATATATAGGGCAGTTTTCTCTTAAGTAGGTTTTCTCTTGCTTGTTTTGTCCGATTTTTATCTTCCACTAATTTTTCTATTCTTCTGCTTTCACTCTTTTTTCCTACTAGCCTTTTCTTATTAGAATTCTATCACTAGCTAGAGCGTCACAATGGACCATATTGGTCTCTGTGCGACGCACAGTGACTGAAAATTAAATTTCATCGGCAAATAGTCCAATCGTTTTGCTATCGCCAATGTTTAGTAATGTTTTCTTATATATCCATAGTTATCTGAAATATTCTGATCAATATCGAGTGGAAAATAGTGACAGTATTGCCATTTTTGAAAAAAAAAATTTTTTTAAAAGCGTTTTTCCGGGATTTGCATTTTGAGGTAACTTCAAAATTTCATTGTCAGATTAATGGAATTTCAAACATTAAAATTAAAGGGCTTTCAATATGAGTAAGAAAATAGTAGCTTAAAGATTTGGCATTCAATAAATCTGACGTGAATAAAGATATCATATTGAAATTTGACAGCTATGTAGATTAGAAAGTTCTTAAAGCAGTGCACTAATAAAATCACCCTTTTGGATAAAAAAAAAATATCAAAATTCTTAATCTCAATCAAAAGCATTTTCTAACTAAATGCCAAAAAACCCAAAAGTTCAACTTTGACCTTAAATTTCACAACTACTGCTAAACCGATTTTAATAAAAAGGAACTGTAGGAAAGTTCAAGAAATCTTCTCTCCAACAAAAATAAATTTAGCGGTTCAAAAGTTATAGATCTTTTACCGATGAAAAACGATTTAAAGCCACTGTGCGATGCACAATTAGCGCAGAAATTGAAATTCTGCCCAACAATGCTTTCTATAAACCCGTGCATTTGGCATTTAATCCCCGTACTCTGTACTTTTTGGCAGTGATGAAATAACAACGAAAAATATTTTTAAAAACAAAGATATTTGAATCTTTAGTTTTATTTCACTTCTGTCATTGTCATACAGTTTAAAAGGATTCTTCTTAATTCTTAGCCAACCCCTGTAACACCACACTTTATGATTAAAAAAAAAGTTTTTGACATTTCCTTTAAAAAAGCCCTAAAACTTTATTAACCATTCAAAGATAGTTCCTTGGCATTATTATTACTAAGAAACCAAAACTTATTTAATTTCAACTTAATACAAACCAACTAAATTTTCTTTCAAAATTTTAATCTGACAAATATTTGTGGAAATTCTCAATATGCATTATGTAAAGCAACAACAACCTTAAAAAAACCTCCAATAAAGTTAAACTTTATTATTAAGTTGGAGCTGGGTGTAGAACAAGTATTGCTGCACCATGCCACCAACTTGCCCAACAACCGGCAACTTCCGTTTTAACAAGACTTCCAGCTGCAAAAACCACATCCTTAGTACATTTAAAGTTTGAATATTTATTTGTTCACGAAATAAACGAAGAGGCAACAAAATAAAACCAGAAACAGCACAAAAAAAAAGCACAATCTGAAACCAGAACCTTTAAGTTTTAATGGGAATTTAATGTTGGTTACTTTCCAACTACACTTTTTGATATTAGTAGTAATAATAATCATTGGTGTTGTCTACATACACTAGCATAAGTTCAATTTTTAACATGCATAATATAATACTAACAAACTCATAGATTTTATATATAAAATGTATATAACACAAACATGTGTAGGATGTGTTTGTATGTGTACTCGTTAAGAGCATAAAGTTTATACCTTATAACCCAGCTAACTAACCCATGTATACTTTGGTACAAGTTTCCGTTTGTTGATTTTTTTTTTTTTTTTTTTGCTATTTTGATGATTTTATACAGTTTTTTTTCTTTTTTTTTATTATTTTTCTAACATCCAAGGAAATCTAAAACGGATGTTGCAGGTGAAACTTTTTAAACATTCCCTAAAGCAAACATTTGCAATAAAAAATCTCTCACAAACAGAAAAGAGATCATTTGTGCTTTTATGGCTGTATATGTTTATCCCCCTTTTTCTTCTTTTTTTTTTGTAGTCAGCAATTTTCTGTGTTGCCATGTTCTATCTACATCTCTTTAGGTGCTTAGTTTTATTTTGTATCTCTCAGATTTGGCAAAGATTTTCCTTTTTGTTTGCAATTTGTTTTATATTCATGTTTCTCTATCAGGTATTATTGATGGCTACTCGTTTAAATTTAGTTGAACAATTTAATTTTTTTATAACAGATTTTGGCAACTCTTACAAATTTTGAAATATTGCATTGCATAGTTTTAGGGTGTTCCCCAATGATTCGTTTTTGTATAAAAATTTAATAAATATCAACGGACTACAAAAACGGTTTAAGGGGGGGCCTTATACCTCCATATATCTACAGTTAATACTATATTTAGGACCGTTTTCACAACTTACCGATAGCTAAAAGTAAACTTTAACCGGCCCCCAGTGGGGTGAATCATATGCTAATCATATCATAAAAAGAAAATTAATTCAGTGAAGCTTTTAATTTAATTAATATATTGATTACTAAAAAATACTTTTGTTGTAAAATTTTAGTAGCATTTTAATATTTTTTTTTTTTTATTTAATAAACTAAAAACTAAAAAAAACTAATAATCATCATCTTCATGTTATCATCATCATCATCGGAAATATTTAGCAGAAAGCAAATCTGCTCTTTGTGTTAAATTAAATCATATAGATTTTTATCAGAATGTTTGTTTTTGCTTGAAATAAAAGGATCTTATAAGAAACCGATTAAAAATGTCTTCATATTATTTTATGCGACTGCATTTACGAGCATATTGTTCTCTAAAATCTTTGTTACGTACCTCCTCAGACAGTTTGCCTATTGGCAAAAGAGCATGTGATACTATTTCGGGTCCATTAATCAAGAATTTGTGTAAAGTTGGACGCACATAAAACCGTGGGTAAAGTTTAACGAAAATATTTGCGGTTTTATGGGTAAAGTCGCGAAATTTTTCGATGTGAATCTCGTGACTACAGGACCCAACTAGTATTTTATGCAATCTTTCTATTATTTCTACAAAAATGTTTGCAATTTGAGTAGAAACTTCTGCAATATTTCCAAAACTGTTCTTTTTTTTTGACCATTCCGACTTCATATTCGGATTCAGGGGAGAATTTTACAAGGTGTCAGTTTGGTTGACACAGTGTAATCATTTGAACGAAACAAAACAAAACAAAACAAAACAAAACAAAACAAAACAAAACAAAACAAAACAAAACAAAACAAAACAAAACAAAACAAAACAAAACAAAACAAAACAAAACAAAACAAAACAAAACAAAACAAAACAAAACAAAACAAAACAAAACAAAACAAAACAAAACAAAACAAAACAAAACAAAACAAAACAAAACAAAACAAAACAAAACAAAACAAAACAAAACAAAACAAAACAAAACAAAACAAAACAAAACAAAACAAAACAAAACAAAACAAAACAAAACAAAACAAAACAAAACAAAACAAAACAAAACAAAACAAAACAAAACAAAACAAAACAAAACAAAACAAAACAAAACAAAACAAAACAAAACAAAACAAAACAAAACAAAACAAAACAAAACAAAACAAAACAAAACAAAACAAAACAAAACAAAACAAAACAAAACAAAACAAAACAAAACAAAACAAAACAAAACAAAACAAAACAAAACAAAACAAAACAAAACAAAACAAAACAAAACAAAACAAAACAAAACAAAACAAAACAAAACAAAACAAAACAAAACAAAACAAAACAAAACAAAACAAAACAAAACAAAACAAAACAAAACAAAACAGAAAAACCACATTAACCCATTTCGCTCCGAAATTAAATTTTTACTTTTCTTTGATGAAAAAAATAGCTTTTTATGGTAATTAGGACCCACTGATTCCAAAAATTTCGGCAAAAAAATTTTCCGATTTTTCGTTTTTGCAGAAAAGCCTGTTCGAAATTTCGAACACTGGCGCTTATCTTATAAGCTTTGTGTGCAATTAAAACATTAATATCTATTTTATTTTTTATTAATTTATTGTATAATTTTTGAATCAAATGGTACAAAATTTATTAAATTTTGTAAAAATAATTTTTATTCAATTTATATGTACATATTATTTGAGATAAATCGTAAAATAATAAGATATAGCCGAAAGATTAGTTGATAAAAAATGCGTTTACTCATGTTTCTGCTTGAAACATTTTGTGTGCAGATGAACATTGCATTTCTCGCACATAAAGGGTGGTTAAATTGTAAGGGCCGATGTTGAATGTGAACCACACCTAAACGCCAAGTTTTTTTCCGAATTTTATTTGACATTTCTCTATTTCAGACTTATTCAATTTGAACCATGGAGAGATACATAATCCAACAACGTGTTAAAGTTATCCTATTATGAAAATGGGCGTTCAAATCAAAATGCATATCGTGCACTTCGTGATTTTTTTTGGTCAATTTGATCGTCCAAATGTGCGTTCAATCGCAAAAATCGTGGACAAATTCGAGCAAACCGGGTCTGTAGAAAATGTGAGAACACCAGTGCATGCTCGTACAGCTCGTACTGCAGAAAATATTGCTGCTGTTAGCGATAGTGTGGCTAAAGAGCCGTCCACCTCAACTCGTCGTCGTGCCCAACAATTGCACCTCTCACGCTCGTCGTTGATGAACATTATGCATAAAGACTTGCATTTACACGCTTACAAGGTGCAATTGGCTCAAGAACTAAAGCCTCTTGACCATTCCAAACGTCGTGAATGGGCAGAATGGTGGCAAGAAATTGCAACAGTGGATGATCAATTTTCGAAGAAAATCATCTTCAGTGATGAGGCACATTTTCACCTCAGTGGATTCGTCAATAAACAGAATTGCCGCATTTGGGCGAATGAGAATCCAAGACTGATTGTCGAAAAACCAATGCACCCACAAAGAGTGACTGTTTGGTGCGGTTTATGGGCTGGCGGCATCATCGGGCCGTATTTTTCCCAAAATGAGGCCGGTCAGGCAGTTACTGTGAATGGTGTTCGCTATCGTGAGATGATAACGAACTTTTTATGGCCCGAATTGGAAGATATGGATGTGGACGATATGTGGTTTCAGCAGGACGGTGCCACTTGCCACACAGCTAACGAAACAATGGCTCTTTTGCGCAACAAATTCAATGGCCGTGTTATCTCACGTAATGGCGATGTCAATTGGCCGCCAAGATCATGTGATTTGACACCGTTGGACTTTTTTCTTTGGGGTTATTTGAAAGAATAGGTGTACGTCGATAAGCCAGCAACAATTCAAGAGCTAAAGGATGAGATAATTCGGCACATTAACGGCATAGAACCTCCATTATGCCTCAGGGTCATCGAAAATTTGGACCATCGGATGGAGGTGTGCCGCCGTGGTCGCGGCCCTTGAAATTTAAATTGTGGGCTTTAAATTGACAACGACGATGTTTTCCATCCGAATTTCTGATTATAACGTGTTTTCCCTTAATTTTTTAAAGATTTTGTGGTTGATATTCCTTATCGTCAACATCATCATCATCGGTAGTTTCTTCCCTTTCAGCCAATAGAAGGGCTTCTGTCACAAAGATTTTAAATTCTTTTTGACTCATAGGTTTCTCAGCTTTGTATTTTCCAATTAAGCAATGCAATTTCCAACCATTGACAACTGCCGAATTCAAGGTAGGTACAAAGACCAATACCATTTCTTTCCACGTATATTGATTCGGTAGTTTTGGATTGCATTGTCGTGCAAATCCACACCCCCCATGCCCTTGTAATAATTATGTAACATGGCTGGCTGACCACACGTGATGTATTTACCAGCTTCCGGAATCTTTTTGGATTTGGATGCTTTTTTCCAACGTTGGACATTGTGCAAAGGCAAGACTTGATCGAAATTTGTTGCCATGGTAACCTCTTTGTTGTCCTGCCATCTACATACCAATATTTTTTGTGTGGCCTCAAACGTCTCATCATAATCCCCCCTTGGTATTTTTTTGCCGATTTTTGATCCACCAGCCAGTCTATTGGAACGAACGGTTCCTGAAGCGCAAAAGCCTTTATCAGACAACAAACAAAGCAAATGGTATGATAAAAAGAATCACAACTAATGGGCATCAAATATAACACAAAGAATGCAAAATGTCATTTAAGTGTCATGGTCAGACGGTAACTATAGGATAAGCGCCAGCGTTCGAAATTTCTAACAGTCAAGTTTACACATACTGTCAGCGTCAAAATAAAGTGTACAACTGGTTTTCCAATATAAAAAGTGTTATTTAAGCAAAAAAGAATTCAAATTTTTAGAAGTTTATTATCACTTACAAAACTTTGGACAATGTTATTACAATTTAAAATTAAAAATTTAAAATACTTCAAAAACCACAAAAACAGTACAATAAAAAACCCAATTTACTCCGTCTTAAACGCGTCAAAAAAAAGTGTACAGTTTTAAAATACTAAGAAAAGTAGAATGGCTAATACTTTAATTGATTTCTTTTTGCTTTAAGGACGGCTTCTAGTCTCTTTGGCATCAATTCCACCCATTTTAAAGTTAGCTAAGTAGACAATTTTGGCTATTCTTCCTGCAGAATTTTATTCAGAGAGTGCTTGCTGCTAAGGTTTTCTTTTAATTTGTCTGTCCAAATGTTTCCAGATGTTTACTTGAGTTGATATCGAGTTATTATTAAGCTGATCAATCCGTTTTAGGACGTTTTACAAAAGCTTACCCTATCACGCTTCACTTTAGAGACTATATTTTTGCCGTTGAATTTCTTATTTCTACCTTTTATCAGGTTTTTTTTTTGTCCAACTTGCTTTTGTCACTTTTTGGAGCAACGAATTTTTCACAGATGACAGCAAGCTTGAAGTCTGATCAAATTTGGCAAGTAGAAATTTAACTTTTTATAACTAACATGACTCCTTTTATATTGAAAAACAAGCTGTACACTTTATTTTGACGCTCACAGTATGTATGTGAAGTCATGCATGAGCATGCAAAGTACGTTTTTTATGTTTTATGAAACAGTTACATTTATTGACAATAATTCCTCAAGATTATTTTTTAATTTTATTTTTTTTATTATTTTTAAGAAATGTACCGCCACCATCGAAGGGGAAGGGGTGGTCACGGTGACATATTTTTTTTTATTTGCTAAAAGATGAGCCTTAACATGCATACTAAAATTTACTGCAAATTCCACCTCTTTCATACCCAAATATTTTTTTGAAAAAAGGTGACTTTTACTGTTCGAAAAATCGAACAGCGGAGCGAAATGGGTTAAGTTAATGTGTTTCACAAAATCTCAAATGTTTTCAATAAGGGCAAAAACGGGCAAGGTTTTATTTTTTTTTTTTTTTTTGATTGTGCAAGCTGAAATACCATATTTTAAGAATATGGGCATTTCCCCAGAATGGTCTACCAGGATGAAAAAACAAAATGTTGATTATCATCGTCTTTTATTGTTTATTATTAGAAAAAAAGTCTATGTTCTTATAAAAGAATTGTTTCCTAGCATATCTGAGCTGTTTTACCTGAGAAAATTGGGCTGGAAACTGGAAAATTTTATAATTTCCTGTATTTTCTACTTCTATAGACATTTTTATATGCTTATTTTACATACAAAAAATATGTTATGTTTAAATTCTTTCTTCATAATCTCTCCATTACAATCAATTGTAAAAGGAGTATTAAGTTTTTTTGTTAAAGAAATTTGAAGACATTTATGGTAAAATGCATGGTGATAATCATAAAAAAAAATATGGAAAAATCGTACGTTCGCGATCCGTACGTTCGCGACCGGTACATAAGCCAATTTAATAAAAACCAAGAGAGATATTTTATTTTGTAAATACTGGATGGAGACCTACATTAGTACACTTTTAAAATAAATTAATCACTTTTGCAAATTCCGTTTCATTACGCAGATTTTTACATTTCACTACTGTCAGCCGAAGTTGACTTCTATATTGCGTACGTTCGTGACCACACGTTTATAACTTTTATTATGAAAACTTAAGCTCGATGAAATCCATCTTTTGTACTAAACATAGAGCTACCCAAATGCTATCGAATCGCAAAAAAAAAAATGCTAGGAAAAGTTTTGTATTCTATATTATTTGTACATCAAAAGCGTACGAACGTACGTTCGTGACCCCAGGAAATACCCATATATAAAAGGCTTTGCCCATGTATTCTCACAAATATTTTGAAAATCAACTTTTCTTTAAAAAAAACACTAATATTTTGGTCAATTAAAAAAAAAAAACAAGTTAGAGTGCTATATTCGGCTGCGCCGAATCTTTGATACCCTCCACCGACAGATCGAATGTTTAAGGAGTAATATCTGTATGATGTATATTTATTAATATTATCTTAAACTGTGACAATTTGTTATTAATTATGGTTTTAGGCGTACTAAACTGTTTTCCTGTAGAAGGGTTTCTATGGGGCCTAGGGTAAATTATGCACCGATCTTCACGAAATTTCACAGTCTTTTTCCCAGTTCTATAAAACTTTGATGTACCAAATTTTGTTATGATAGCATTATTTTTTACGGATTTAGGCGTACTAAACTGTTTTCCGGGAGTAGGGTTTATATGGGGCCCAGGGTAAATTATGGACCGATCTTCACGAAATTACACAGTTTTATTTCTTGTCCTATAAAACTTTGATGTACCAAAATTTGTTATGATAGCATTATTTTTTACGGATTTAGGCGTACTAAACTGTTTTCCGGGAGTAAGGTTTATATGGGGCCCAGGGTAAGCTATGTACCGATCTTCACGAAATAACACAATTTTATTTCTTGCCCAATAAAACTTTGATGTACCAAATTTTGTTATGATAGCATTATTTTTTACGTTTTTAGGCGTACTAAGTTGTTTTCCGGAAGTAGGTTTTATATGGGGCCTATGGTAAATTATGGACCGATCTTCACGAAACTTAACAGTTTAATTTCTTGTCCTATGTAACTGTGACTTGCCAACATTTGTAATGATAGCATTGTTAGTTAGGGTTTTAGGCTTAATATACTGTTTTCCGGGAGTAGGGCTTATATGGGGCCTAGGGTAAATTATTGACGGATCTTCACGAAATTTCACAGCGTGATTTCCAGTTAAATAAAACGAATTGTTGCGAAATCTTATATCATTTTGTGCATTTTTCCACCATTTATGTTAGTTTTTGTAACAAAATTATCAATTTTTTTTAGGTGGTGGTTCCACATTTTGATTCATAGCTCAGATCCTATTGAACCGATTTTGCTGAATTTCAATCCCAAACTGCTTAGGATAACTACAAGCAATTTGACACCAAGTTTGTTGATTTCTTTTGAGTTTTTCGAAAGTGAGCGTGTTTTCAACAGACGGGCAGACGGACAGACAGACGGACATGGCTAAATCGACTTAAAATTACTCAAGGACCCAGAATATATATACTTTATAGGGTCTGAGATGAATAGTAAAAAAGTTTCACACGGAATGACAAACTGAATATACCCTCTTCACAACTAATTGTGGTGGAGGGTATAAAAACCATATTAAAATTTCCGCACAATTTTTCCTTACAAAAATTTATGAATAAATTGGTCAAATACCTAAAGTTGATGGATCCATTTTAAAAAATAGTGCTTCCTAAGAAACAGTACTCACAAATCGCAATTAAAATATATTGATTTCATTATTTAAAAATTTATTTATGTAATACAAAATTGTTTTTTTAATGTAAGTTAGTTACATTCAATTTATTGTATTATTAAATGTTGATGTTTTTATTTTATATTTATAGACGAATCCCCTGAAGAAGTGAACATAAAATTCACGAAACGTCGGGAAAAATGAAATAAAAAGGTTTTGCATTTTTATTTTCACAAATAGAGTTAGGCCTCACCAGCTAAGTATATATGTATAAGCAAATATACAAATATAAATAAAAGTAAGTGGCCAAAAATATAGGAAAACAAATATTGATTTTCATTATTAAGATTTTTGTATGACGTGATAAATTCCCAATTTTTCATATTTGATAAATACACTGAAATTAATTGTTGAGGGAAAGCCAGCTTCTATGCGCTTTTCACTGGTTGCCCTAAAGCGAATAAGACTTATAAACACTCTTACACACAGAAAAAAATACCAATGTAAAATTAACATGGAAAAATGTTGATTGAGAATCATAGTAAATTTCAGCAAAAGTATGCCCTTTACTTAAATTTATCATTATTTCATATTAATTTTAAATGAAAAATATTAAAATAACCTTAAATTACGTTTATTAAATATTATTCACTGATAAAAAAAATATTAAAATATAAATAAATCTGGATTCAATATTGAACCCATAAAAACCTGTTTTATATTAAAATCATATTTTATCATGTTTTATATTAACATGCATACATACTTAATTATGTACATTTTTTATTTTCATTTTTAAAATATGTTATAAAAAGAAGACAATTCCCGTATTCTTTTAATTAAAATTATTTAGTTTTCAAAGTAGAATGATGACGAAAACCATATCGGGCGATTCTGCTGATGCTTCTGTTAACAAAGGAGAATACAAAATAAGTGAAACATGTGTTACAGGGGTAAGTGTTTTGAATTTTTCTTAAATAAATGCATATGTTGTCTCTAAAGCTTCTTCACACTCTTGAAACACACTCAAACCAATTTGATTCTACATGAAATTCACGTTGTTTCAACTTGAAATAACTTTCATTCAACGTGATTCCGATTGTTATTTCAATATAAATTACATTTTGCTCTAACTTTACTGCAATGTTAAATTAACATGAGTTATAGTTATTTCAAAAGAAAAAAAGTTGTTCGTAGTTATGTAAAATCAGGTAGAATTAACATGAAAAACGTATGAAGCAAAATCACCACCGAAAAATTTTTAATCAACCTTGTTTTCTACGTTTTTAACTTGATTTTTTTCTGTGTGTATGGCCAATTTTCAGGATTGATATTAAAACACATTTACTTTTAAAATCATTTTAAATACAAAATTCTCTTCTTAACTTAAGTTTCACTTAAGTTTTACTTAAGTTTTACGTACACTAATTTCAACTTAAGTTTCCATTGTAATATTTTAGCAAGGTGGCCCTAATATCACAAGAATACAACAACAACAGGCAAAGCATTAACAGTCAGCTGTTTTTTCAGACCACCTTGTAAATAAAAACACTTTTTTATATTTTTTTTTTTTGTATTTAGTAGTGCTACCATACTTTTATCTTAATTAAATAAGACTTTTCAAATAAAACTCAAAAAACCAATCTGTTTTAAATACGATTTAAGTTTGTTATGAAAATTAAATTAATATTGAGTTAAATACTATCCTGAAAATTGGGCATTAGGCCCGTTTTCACAACTTACCGATAGCTAAATGTAGGATTTTATCGGCCGTATAAAAAGTGTTCCATTAGTAAAACTTTACTTTAACCTACCAGGTAGGATGAGCCTTAACTTACTTTATCGCTCACTTAAGGTTAAAGTAAAGTTTTAGTAATGGAACACTTTTTAGGCCGGTTAAAGTTTACTTTTAGCTATCGGTAAGTTGTGAAAACGGGCTTAAGTCTTACAATATCAAAGCTTAAACAAAACACCAACAATAAACAGCGAGTTTATCTTTTCTTACATTTCCCTACACTTTTTAACAAATATTTGCAAATTATCAAATATTATACAACTTTGACTGCGTATAACAAAAAAGTAAACACCATAGATCCATAATTTTTACAGTTATTCATGTTGAATTTTATCTACTTTTATGTGGTACCAAATACTTATATGAAAAAATAATCCTTGTTTTTGGTACTGTTCACCCCTCTGTGCGGCCCTATAAAAAGTGTTCCGTTATTAAATCTTTGCTTAAACCATAACCCTTTGACGACGAAGAATTTTCAGCTGACAATTTTTAGTATTTAATTGCGGATTCTTACAATGATTGGCAACATTTCAAGACTAAAGTGCTGTCAAAATTTTAAAATTGTTACTCCTTCTGCGAAAAAATCATGGGACATATGTGTCCCAATCGTCGGCAAATAAAGAAATTTGGAAACAAATGCAATATGCGGTTCAGTTGCCGGTCGTTTGTATAATAGTTTGCATGACCATGATTTTTTTTTATTTACATTGCGAAACACACAAAAAGGATGATTCAACTGTTCAAGGGTTTGAATACCGCGATTTGTGCGTAAATACGTGTTTTTAGATGCGCTTTGAAAATATATCATTTAATTGAGTTGATTGCGTCAACTAATATAGCCAAAAAAACCCAAAGTTTAGCGGTTGTGAGAAGTTGCCATCTGTTTTAAAAGTGTTCAATAAAGTTTGTGAGTTCGTCGCACTAACATAATTCACTAAACGGAACTTTATTGTTAGCCGAAAGGAATTATATTTTATACACGCAGAGAAAAAATATGTTTAAATATGGTCACCTCCAACAAAACTATTTTTAAAGAAAATTTTTAACATATTATGATTTATTTAACAATATTATTGTCACCTAAAATCATATTATGCTTAAATTAGTCCTCCAGCAAGAAGCTACAACTATATTATGGTTGCCGCGAAACATGTTATGGTTAAATATGAAAATAATTTGTTTTAAAATTAACAATAGTATTTTCCTCTTTTCCAAGAGCAACATGATATGGTTGAAAATCAACCATGCTATTATAAGTGTTAAACATGTTTTAGTTATTTTTGACCATAACATGTTCGGAGGCAACCATAATTTGGTTGTGGCTTCTTGATGGATGACTAATTCAGTCGTAATATGATTGTCGGTGACACTTATATTGTAAATGAATCATAACATGTTTAAAATTTTCTTTAAAAATAGTTTTGTTGAAGGTGACCATATTTAAACATGTTTTTTCTCTGGGTGTATAAGTCAAGAAGAGTTAAAACTATTTTTGGGATGATTATAGTAATGAGTATTCACAGATTTCCAGAATTAGTTCCGTTTATTTCCAAGGTTATGACTCAAGACCGTTTTGAAAAAAGTTCCACGAGAATCCGTTAAACGGTCAAAATTGGGGGCGGTATCAAATTAAAATGGACATTTCCAAACAAGAATGAAAGAAGAGTCAGTAAGCGATGTCTTGTTTGCACAAAAAACGGAATTGAAAGTCAAACAAACACAATTTGTTACGCATGTCAATGTGCTTTACGGACAACAAAAATTATTTTAAAATTTACTATAACTAAATTTGATTTTGATTTAGTTTATATAAAATGTAAAGCACGACAAACAAAATCTTGTTAATTAAAAATTCTGTAAAGCACGACAAACAAAATCTTGTTAGTTAAAAATTAAAATTACTCTGATAATATTTATGGTTATGAGATTATGAGATCACTTAAAATAAATTTTTTGTTTTTAATGTTTTTACTTAATTGTTTATAATTGCTTTGTTTTTTAATGGCAACAAATTAAATAAAATTAAAAAAAAAATTCGCCTTTATTATAAACTTTGACGACGAGTGGGACAAATATGTTCCATCATAATTTCAGATCCATCGAGAAAACTATAGAACCAATTTCAAATGCGCTAATCAATAGATTTTCATAACCAATTAGTGCTTATAATACTAAAAGTATAATTAGGGCCCGAGATATTAGCAAACTTAAATGGCAATCAAATAAAGTTGTCAACAACAAAATCGTATAGTAAGCACGAATACTGAAGAAAGCATTTGTTTTTTATCCAACAACGCGAATTAGATCAAAATCCATTCGAAAATGTAGATGAAATGACTAAAAAACTAAATGGGGCATTCGTCGTCAAAGGGTTAAGTAAACGATAAAGTAAATTAGGGTAGGTTAAATAAAGTTGTAATAATGGAACACTTTTTATAAGGCCGACAAATCCTACCTTTAGCTATCGGTAAGTTGTAAAAACGGGTCTTAGTTTTATATGCTATTAAGTCTTGAATATGTATTGGCCAAATCTGCGAATACGCTACTTTAATTCTTAGTAAACTTCGATAACCTTAACACTACGGTCAATAACCAACAAAATATACGTTAGTCAATAACCGTGCAACCCGGTACCCCTTTGTAGATTTTTGCACTTTTACATTAGAAAATATTGTTTTTCGTCCAATCACATATTGATAGTGCTCCAGAATAAGCCAATAATTATTTTCCGTATATAAAAATAATCAAATTACGTAGATTTTTGTTTTAAATCGCTAAGATTCACTTTGTCTACTGTCTCAAAGCCATTTGTAACTATCAAAAGAAGTCGCTAAAGTAAACACATAGCAGGTTTTTTGTTCTTCTTTGATTACTGTGCTTTGTTAAAATATGAATAGCTTTTAAATACTTAAATCATTTGCTTGTTGCTCATACATATGCATGTAGGTCGGTTTATAGAAGTATCGCTACTACCCTTGTAGGTATAATAAAGAAATAATTGAGAGAGTTTCAGCAGAACATTTTATAGTGCTTCTGGAGTTTTAATTTAAAATAAGGTAATAATGTCGCGTAAAGTGAAGTTTCTATCATAAAGCCAAACATTTATCAGATGAAAAAAGCTAAATATAACTGATCTGTTTTTGACGATATCGCGGATAGTAAACAGTTGTCTACAAGAGTAGACGGACATATAATCTGTCTAATGCTGATATTTACGATGAGTCTTCAGTTGAAATTTATGTCGAAGTAAATATTTTGCCGTGCGGCAAAAGCACAATTAATTAATTAATTGGAAATATGTAACAGTAAATGAAATATATGCCTTTACTAACATTTTAATAATGAAAGGTGCAAATCATTCATGTAATGATAATACGAAAGATTAATGTGCAATCACATCTTATTCTCTTTGTCGAGTAACAATGGCCATTACCAGATTCTAGTCACTGCGATGCTTTATACGGTTTGACGATGTAAACATTCCGTGAATGCGAATGCGAATCAGCCAAATTAGGGATTTAAGTATTGTGGATTTGTGATGCAAAAAACTCCTATGCGGTCAATGACCAACTATAAACCGGGAAATCACCAATGGGTCCTGAGATACGACAAGAAAAAAGAGTGGTTAGGGATCTAACAGGTCCGTTCCATGATAGTTGGCGCACCATCGCAATAGATAATTTTTTTACCACTCTTGATTTAGCGGAAATTTCCAATTAGTCGCCACTATTCATCACGATCTGCTATTAAATGCTGTCACAAATATAACATTTGAACAATAAAAAATTTTGTTAAAAAAACAAATTTATATGTTTTATCGATCAAATTCAAAATAACCGTGGTAATTTGTAAGGAAAAACAAAAAAAAAACTTGTAGGGGTACCGCGGTACCCGGTCATTGACTCGCGTAGGTGTCGAAAGTTAAACGGTTTTAAACAAAGATCTGGTTATATATATATATATATATATATATATATACAGTTAGGGACAAAATTGTTCACGAAATTATAAAACATTTATGTTTATCATGAAAACTATTAAAGTTTCAACTTGGAAACTTTCAAAAACTATTGTATGGGTTTCTACATTTTAAAATAATACTATGTAAACTTATTTTCAAAAGTACCGTTTGTTTTTATATTAATACTAAGCTAACATCCAAACCATATGTGTGAACAATATTGACCCTGTGTGAATCTGTCATAAAAATTCCAACAAAATTTCAAGTTTAATCTGTGGGATTTGCTTTTAAAGTGAGTCAATTAATTCATTAATATTAAATATTTTTAAAATTTGAAAAAAAATCGACCAGTTAAATTTTGCCTAGTTTCTTCAAGAACTGTAAGTCAGAAGCGGCAATTTTAAAACAAAGCATTGTGAAAAATTTATAAAAAGAAGTCTCACATCGCAAGATCACACAAAATACAACAATTCAGAGAGATTTGAATGTTAAATAAAAAAAAGTGTAGTTTGGATACCAAAAGCAACAAAGCTGGTCGCCCAAAAAAAAACTTTAGCCAAATAATTTTCGCGAATCAAAGCGACTTATTGTTACTGGTGTAGTCAGTATAGCTATTAAGGTACGGCAAATACTGAGCATAGAGTACAATTTAGATGTAAGCTCTAAAAACATACGAAGTTGCTTAAGTTCTAGTAGATTGGTAGCTAGAATAAAGAGCGACAACCCATCTTTTAGCAAAAATAACAGCTGAAAACGGCTGAAGTTTGCAAAAAAGTAAGAAAAATTCAGTTTTTAAGATTTAATTCGTGTAACATGCTTAGATCGGACAAAAATTATCGGATTGCAGGCAGGCTGACGGGTGTTAACATGGCTGGCGTAAAAGTGTTAGCGTAAAAGAGTGAAATAATTCCAAATGTTAAAATTTTGATGATCTCATAAATGACATGAGATTGTTTTCGCGGGAACCAGCTTCGAACACTCCGCTAATTCAGAAGAAAAATGTGTGCCAAGCACTACATAATCATCATTAAACCCCCGTTGATTCCAAGATAAGCCATATTCGGCTAAGAATCACGACAGGGTGATATCATTATGCAGGACAACAATATTAAGCATACTTCAGAAATACCTAAAAGTTAGTTTGAAGAAAATAAAAACTCGAAAATAATTTTACCTAATTAGTCGCCAGAGTAGTAGCCACTTGAGTAACTTTGGTCCTTTCCAAAATACCACTTTTTTGTTTGCTCAGAGGAACCCGCCTAACACTGGATATAAGCTTAGCGAGCTTGCCGTTAAAGCTTGGAAAAAATAGAGCCAAAACTGCTAAGAACTCTTGTAAAAGAATGGAAAAAAAGATTAAGGCAGCTTAAAAGAGCAAATGGACAACATACCAAACGCTAGGACCCAAATACAACAATAATCTCTAACTAGGGTCATAATTGTTCATATCCAGAAGACAATACTGATACCGTGTAAAATATTATGAACATATATTTTTTGGAAAAGTTTTTATTTTTGAGTTCTTGAAATGTTCTACTTTTCATATAGTTAAAAAAATTTAAATAGTTATAAATAAAACAAAAATTTATAGCCTATTTTACCAATAACGCTAAATTTGTGAACAATTTTGTCCCTAACTGTATATATATATATAATATATATATATATATATATATATATATATATATATATTTTCTTTTATAATGTTTTTTAAGTCCTAACTAGCGACGCACTGTGGCGCCTTTTCCCAAAAACCGTGGCAAAAATACAAAATTTGATGACAAAAATTGGTAAAATGAATGAACATATCGTATAAAGACCATTTTACTGATCAGAATTCAAAAACGTTTATTGGATAAGAATTATAGCTGGTGGAGCTGCTTAAAGTCGACAGTTTTTCAGAAAGTGCAAAAAAGGTGATTTTGAGAAAAAAAAAAGACATTTTAGAACTGAAGTGTCAGAAATATTGCCATGTGATCACTACTTTTTTGGTATTGTTTTAAAGGTATATTTATTATTTATTAAAAAAGTAAGAAAATGTCCACCAGATACCCTACTTTTTTGTCAGTTGCCGTTTTTCAAACACCCTATATTTAGGTACTTTTTACAAATAAAATAGAGAATATCTAAAAATGGACAAAAATTGTCACGCCCATATTTTCTTAGCATATTAACTACACAGTACTTTAAATAATTAAGCTAAATTGGGCCACAAAAAATGACAGGTTTTCTTGAAATTTGAAGAAAGATGTTACAATCTTATAGACAGAGCGTTGCCACAGCCAAGATATTTTTGTAACCAAAATTAAAAAAAAAATTGCTAAATAAGGAAAAAAGCTACCAAAATTTTAATATTTTTTATATTTTATGTTATCTTACAACACAAAAATGTAAATATAAGTGGAACGTCCGCTCAATATAACAATAGCGTATAATTTTTTTGTGGTTTTGAGAAAATCGTGTGTAAAGTTTTTGTCAAATCGGATGTCTATTAAAACCTCAATATCGCGATAAATAAAAATTCTTCATATTGGATTTTTCGACAAATACATAATACCGTTTCTTGTCTTTAAATTGGCCAATTTTCTTTATTCTACGCATCCTTAAAGACCATAATTATGTCATTCAAAGTGCAATTCCTCCATATAGGCTATTTTATTTTTTAAGGAATTCGTATGATGTATCTGATACACTATTTTATTTTGTATGGTATACGCTGTTTTATTAAATAATTTTACGGTATTTTTGTTAAAATATTTGTAACATTATAAAACATTGATTAATTCATAGTTTTGTTAATTCAGTGGCACATATTCATTACTTTCCAATTTGGGTTATTATAAACAAAAAATTATGACAAATTAAGATATACATTGCGTAAATCAAAAATAACTAGAAGTTCATTCGTCTTCTTTCTCTTCCTCTGCTACATCTGGCTCATCTAAACAATTCCGCTTCTTTCCACCTTGTAAGTTAAAGAAAAATTACTGGGATGACGAGGAATTACATCCTTCTTGCACAAATTTTGGAGATCATGCAGCTTTCGATGGTCGGAATGAAACTATTTCTCAAACAATAGTGTATATTATTATAAGCTATTTTATGAGTTAAAGTTTTCATAAATTGTATTTTTTTTATACAGGCTAAAATTGAGTATAATACGTATACACTATTATTCTTTTAACAACTTTGGAGTGACAATTTCAACTAAAATAGCGCATATGAGCTTACACACTTATTGAAGGAAAATTTTGAACAAGAAATTATACACAATTTTTTCCAACGACATTTTGACCCACTTTTTGGAAGTAGAATTTGACGAAATTTTGACCAGACATAAAACCAATGATGGAGATTCTAAATATGCAAAAAAAAAAAAATAATAGCGTATGAGCACATACGCTATTGTTATATTAAGGGGATGATATTTCTGTTAATGTATGCATATGTACCTACTTAAAAATATGTATGTAGCCTTATTTTTAAACAATATTTTGCTGTGTTAGTCAGGTAGGCATAATTATTAGAATTTGTTTATTTATTTTAATTTAAGAACACATTATGAAAATAGGCAGGTAGTTTTAAAACTTGGTTTTTATACTAAGTAAAATAAAAACTGCAGTTATATATAATCCAGTTAATTGTGGCCTAGATTTATGTTTCGCAAATCGGGTAGCTTGAACCTTTTTATTTTTGGTTATAAATTAATCTGCAATTGTGTAGTGCAATCAGTTAAAGAACCGCATACATCTTTGGACAGCAGAAAAGGAAGACCTGCTTAAACTATAAACGAGTGTTCGGAGTACACAAAAACTTCAAAATGCTACAAAAGATATATCTACATCTAATCTGTCAGAAGCATTATGTCTAAAGTACGTAAAAGATAATTCAAGGTCTGATATTACAAAAGCTGTGGAGCTTGCTAGCCCAGATCGACTGCGAAGGATTAAATGAAAGTATTCAAACTCCTCCGAATGCACTACCCACAAAGTATAGAATAGAAGAAGCCTCAGCGTTATTTATGGACTTGGGATTGTCAAAGGAGAAATATAATATTTTACGAAGCTCTTTAAATAATCATAATGTGAATGCTTCCTGGATATAAAAAGGTTACCTCTGCCAAAACTCGGACTTGACAGAATGAGGATCTTTTTAATATGTTGGCGGCCTTTTCAGACCCACTGATTTCATCGCGGAGACATGTAGGATCTCGAAAGGATTTTGAAGAATATAATATTAGCTCCAATATGTTAAGTCTATTACAAATCGCTCAAAATGTTAATGACTATTTTGAAGAAAACTAACTGTTAAAAAAATTAATAAAAATAACTCAATATCATATTATAATATATCATACTATAAAATAATATTATAAATTAACATTAGTATTAGTATTAAAAATATGTCAATAATTAATACAAATAAAAAGAGTTATATTAATATAACATGTTACTTTAGAGTAGCATTTTTTGTAGACTTCCCTATGAGAATGTCATTTAAAGCACAAAAAATTGTGTTTTAAATGATTGAGAAATTTTAAAATATCATTACTTCAAAATATATGATTTTTGCGACAAGAAAGGTCAAAGGTGTCATCGTGTATAATGCCTATCACAATAAGGGAGCACTTATTTTGATCCTAAAAGATTTAAAAATCAAGTGTTTTTTCCCCTTTACAAATTTCTTGGTAACTTAAAAAATTATGATGCCTCTGTGCACAGTGCCTCCACAGAGCTATGACCAATAATGATACTCATTTTTATTAAAATTTCTTTCTTACCTCAAAAGTTATGATGTTTGTTATAAAAACAGTCGAAAGCACACACTGTGCACAGCGCCGCGCCTAACCTATGACCTTGCAAATCATGTAAATTAAAGCTAAAGGAGTTTCTTTTCAAACGCTTTTTAAAATTTTTAAATATCTTTATCAGTTCAAAAGTTATGATTTTTGCAACGAAAAAAGTCAAAAGGCCACACTGTGCGACGATTTGGAGTTTCATCGCCACATCTTCATTGTGAAAGACTTGCGAGCATTTTTAATTTGAAAAAGTTACCCGGGTACCCGGTTGTTGAACGTAGGGTTAAAATATAATTTACTTACATTCCTTTTACATTAAGGAAATTGAAACGCATATTCTTGACGAGTTGTTTAGTATTAAACGGAGTCACTATCGAATATGCTTGCAGCACGTCTAGTGATTTGGATATTAAAAGTTTTTCTTCTAAAACAAAATAAAATTAATAGTAAATTAGCATGTAATTTTAAAATTATATTTCTGGTTTTTTTGCATATTAATTTTTATTATTATTTTTGATCTTAATAAAACAAATTTAAAAAAATTAATCTCGACTTTTGAGAACGATTTTTTGCTCTCCTGAAAAATTTGTATTTTGTCACTTTCAACGTTAATCGCGGTTTTTCTTCTTCTATAGCGGTCACCCTAATGCTCATATATTGATGAAGTTCGTCGGAAACTATTTGTATTGTGAAGAGAAGTTTGTGTTGTTTGTTCTGTGTGTGTTTGGGTTGCAGGCATTTGCATATCAAACTTAATGAATTTTGAACATGAACATGAACATCAGGGATTTCTTTGGCTTTAATTCTATATTAGAATAACTGAAACTATGCAAAAGTCAAAAATAAGTTTAAACTGTATAAATCGAATTTGAAAAAGTGTTGATTAATATTTAAAAACTTAAATTTAATAGATATTACCTGTTAAAATGTTAACAATAAGTAACTTTGTAATTTTTTACTGCTTCCGACATAAGATATTATGACAATGGGCATAAAACATGAAATTTTATTTAATTAAAAATCTTTTTAACACATTTAAAGCGGAGTAGATATTAAATATGTGAATCCTTAGCAGTTTGAAAACACTTAAAAGATGCGAAGAATAAAAAAATAAAAGAAAACTTATTTCAAAGTCTGCTTGGAGTCTTAAAAAAACTTTATGCAGCATTATACTTTACGGTTACTTAGTAACATTTATTTAAAATTTTTTTTTCTTAGTTCCATTTTCATCTTACATTTCTTAAACTTTAAACTATTCTCTTAATTTTCTCTACCAAAAAACAAAAATTTCTTATGATGCCAGCTTTTTTCCTTTTTTACTTATATAAACATCTCTTAAGTTTTGCTGCTCTGCACCCACGTTTATGTGTTGTTTCCGGCTAAACATAATTTTATGTTGAGCACTTCCGCTTTTGTGCAAAAAGGATGTAAATATTTTATACCTAAAGAACATTCAGTCATTTTGTTTACATGCCAAACTCTACTTGGCAGCTTAAACAGAAAGGAGACAAGAAAACTTTTAGCCCCATCTATGAAGAAAGCGTCCTACAGTGCGTTGTTTAAAAGTTAAGAAAAATCATATTATATCTGCAAAATTGTATACGAAAATTGTAGTGGAATAAACAACTTTTTCTGTTATATAACAATGTGGCTCATAAAAATTTTTGTATTCTTTAATTTGATTCTTTTTAACCAGAGAGGGCGGTTAAGCTCAGATAGAAATTTAAGATTCCTAATCTTCTTAATAATCAAACAAAATTACTGAGTACGTTGGGGATAGTCTGTAGATGGTGTACACGCAAAGAAAAAACATGGTTGTGGTAAACATATTGTAAGAGCAACATATGATAAGAATTATGATTGTAGTCACCATATTACGATTATTATTGAATAATATTATGATTAAATATATTCGTACTATTACATCATAATATTTTTCCCTTAATCATGTTATTATTCTGTTAATCATACTAAGTTAAGAAGTAATCAAATTATTGTCATGTTAATCATAAAAATCTTTGAAATTAATCATATTATTGTCATGTTAATCATAATAAATTTAGAAGCAATCATATTATGATACAGCACCTTTCATAGCTGTCATAAAAATAAAAAATAAATTTAAATATTTTTTAATCGATTTTTTATTTTGTGGCTTTTTACAATTTTTCTTAATGTTAATCAAATAGCGGAGTTCAATATAAGGCTTGCAAAAGAGCAATTGAAAAATCTGTGGCTTTCATGGGCAACGGCGTGTGTCCATTTTTTCGATTTAAGATGTTGATGCCATATTGCCTAATTTTGAACGCTCTTTACATTTTTTTGAAAAAAGATGGATCAATTCCGATTTTTTTACGTAATGACAAAGTTTAAAATGTGCAATACCTAACCCATAGTTTGATCTAGAATGGTTTTTCGGCATTCCTGAACAATTTGTTTTAAGACATACGCGGTTGCCCATGAAAACCACAGAAATATCGTAGCACTTTCATAAAATAATCGGAAGCCCTGTGTGTTTTGCTGTTGGATTTTACAAAAAAACTATGATATTTTGCATTTGCACTATTACATCACTAATACTGAATGAACTCCGCTAATATTTAAATTTTTTTTATTTCTTTAAATTTATTTTTTATGGAATTTTATCTTTTAATTGTTTAACCGCACACAAATAAAAAAAACGACACAATTTCTTCAAAATTATTTTACAAATGGCGCTAACATAATATGATTAGAGTAAAAATAGTTTGATTGCATCTTTAACATGATATGATAAACGTATAAAAAGTTATCATGTTATGGCTATTAAATATCATGATATGCTTGTGAGAAATATAATATGTTTAGAAAGTTATCATAATTAAGTTGTTAGAAAAATAATTATTTTTCGGTCAATAATACTCAAATTCATAATTGCGATAAACATTGATATGTTTAAAGTAACTATAATATTGTTGATATTAAATAAAAATAACAATTATTTGTGTACGACAACAATATATTGTTACATTAAACATAGTGTTGTTGCCGTAACCATGCCCAAGCATATTTTTTTTCTCTGCGTGTACGTTAAGTTTGCACGAAATCGGCATAGGGGTTTCGGAGATATGGCATTTATATTTTCCTATGTATTCCCATAAAAAAGCTCTCCATTTTGAAATTCTCCGAAACGGCTTGACCGATTTTTATAAAATTATTTATGTGTATTTGTTAGGCATGAGAATAGGTCGTAGAGTATATTTCATATTGCTAGGGGGCATAAAATATGGCAAGAGGGGTAAAAGCTCAACCTACCAATATCTTCTTAATTTTTCAACCGGTTTTTTTGAATTTCTTCAGGCAAAAAGTGTAACATCTGGAAAGAACTATAACCTATAGTTTTAATTATTTAGGGCGTGAAATAGGGCAATAGGGGTAAAAGCTCCCCCTCCCAAAACATTGTTGAAATTATTTAATTTTTCAACACTAGCTGTGGAATTAATATCGTCATACCTTTCAAATAGATCTCAATCAGTTGCAAACAATGATTCCTTATCACGAGCTTTACAGGTAACAAGAGGTATCCCTCAAGGCTCTATTCTTGGACCCCTTCTATACTCGTTATATGCTAACGATCTTCCAAAACAAATAAAATATTCCAAAATACAAATGTATGCTGACGACGTTCAGCTGTATCTTAGTAGCAACAGAGATTCAATTACGACAAGAATACAAGAATTAAATCATGATCTTGGCAAAATATATACATGGGTTTTAGCTAATGGTTTACGTCTTAATCCAAGCAAATCAAAGTGTCTAATAGTATGCAAAAAGGCAGTTCGAATAGATTTTGATATAGACATATTGCTTGGGGGTCTAAAAATTGATATTGTGGATTCAGTAAGAAACTTGGGAGTAACGTTTAATAAACATCTAACTTGGTCAAATCACATTACTCAAGCGTGTGGTAGAATATATGGTATGTTGCGTAATTTATATGCCACTCAGCACTGTACGCCTTTAAAAATAAGGATATTACTAGCAAAAACTTATCTCTTGCCTACACTTTTATATTCGTCAGAAATTTTTACTGGTTGTAACACAAAGGACATGAGAAAACTAACAGTTACGTACAACAACATCATCCGCTATATATTCTCGTTAAAAAGGTTCGATAATGTATCGCAATATTCCTGTCGTATTTTCAGCATATCTTTTCCAAGCTATTTACAATTTAAAAACCTTATTTTTCTTTACAAAATTATTATGACAAAGGAGCCGGATTACCTTTACAAACGTTTACGGTTTACAAGGTCGTGCAGAGGAAAAGGTATACTTCAATTTCGTCACCGGGACCATGCTTCTGAATGTCAATTCTTCATATTAACCATACGTCTCTGGAATCAACTCCCAAATAATTTGCAAACCACTAGCAACGCAATAAGGTTTAGAAAATTACTGTTAGAGTATTTTTCGTAATAATTGTTTGTTTAAATTCTAACGCAAAATTATTTTATTTATGTTATTATTTTTTTTTTTTTTTAATTTATGTCATTATTTTAATTAATTATTTTTTATCTTTTAATTCTGTAGCTTAAATTTATATGCACTGTTTTTGCAGTTTTATTTTTAAATATTCAACTAAATTTGTTAAACTTAACGTGTCTGATTCTAATACTATAATTTATAAGATATTGTGTCTTGTTGTGTTAGAAAATCCATTTAATAAATACAAATACAAATACAAAACATCTGAACTCATCAGCTGGGTTTCTTAAAATTTGGCATGCAGACACTGTTATATCTAAGAAGAAATATAGAATAGGTCGTAATATAGGACAATAGCGGTAAAAGCTCCCCCTCCATTTATCTTCTTAACTAATCAACGGATTTTCTTGAAATATCCCAGGCATTTTTATTATCTTCTTAATTAATCAACTGGTTTTCTTAAAATTTGGCATGCAGACACTGTAACATCTGTAGTGGGATTCTGTAACTTTAAACAATAACAACAGTTGTTAAAATTGTCAACCTGTTTTGTTGTTTGCACTTACGATTATGTGATTCTGTAAATTGTTGTTAACAACATAGATAAAATTTAACGTCAAGTGGCATCACTGTCAAAAAAATGGCAAAATAACGAAAAACACAAGAGGAATAAAAAAAAAATAAAATTATTAAAACTAAACAGAATTTTTTTAGTTTTTTGTGTTTTTAAGGAGATAAGCCAAACATTTTACTATTAAATTAAATACAAATTATTTAATTGCCATTTTCAAGTTATGTTATTTCTTTTAACTAAATATTTTTTATTTTTTCGACATTTAACTATAAATAAAGAACACTAAAAAAGTTGTCGTTTACTTAACACAAACAGCTGACTTAACGATAACAAGTGCTATTTAAAATGTTACAGAATAGCAAAATCGTAAATTTGCTTGTTAATTTTTTTAACAATGACAACTATTGTTAAAATTAATTACAGAATCGCACTACCGAAGTAAATAAGTTATATGGCAAAACAACGTTTGCCGGGTCAGCTAGTATTATTATAAAATTTATTTTTATAGTTAATGCCATATCGTCGGCTTTAGTCCATATTATTAAACATTTGCTGCGAAACATTTTAGTTTGAATATGAAAGGGGAATGACGGATGGAAAAATATACTTTCTTTCGTGTACAAGCAGTTTTTGTGCTTCTAGAGAGAAGTCATACCCAATGCCTAAATGCTGCAAAAGTTTTATTCCATTGACACGAATGCAGTTTCAAAAGAGAATAAAAAAAAATTTCTGCAGCAAATGTTTCATAATATGTAGGTTAGAATCAATCTAATTTCACTTTCGGATTTCAAATACGAATCGAGATTAAATCGTCTTAGTAATTCTTGAAGCAAGCATAGTTTGATATATAAATTTTATCTCACTTTTAATTAAGTCAATCCTGTTTTTAAGTACGAATTCGGGATTAAAGATGAAAAACACCAATAGTCAGATCGGTGCTCACAGTCACCAGGGCAGTTTATTACTTAGATACAACTTCGAACCCCCTGAGGTTCATCGGGCCCTACTAGGTTGCAGTCACCTGTTTTCGCTCATTCATTATCAACGTCCGAGGATAGAATATCGACACAGCATAAGCTGCAATGCACCATTTGCCCGCTACCTTTACCTTGTTCTAATACATCTCGCCAGTTTATATATGATGCGCGACCTGTTTCCAGGGCCTAGGCAATTATCGGCATTGACCAAACCTTATATATCCCAGGGGATGTTACACCAAGAGGTATGGACTTCTCAAGGTGCTTTAACTAAGCTTTAATAGTAGTGGTGACTATATACACCCCTGCCTCAATTCTTTGGAGATGGTTTCGATTTCCATTTGCGCTGTTTGGTTCCAATACAGATACTATATTCATGTCATTTCTTTCTATTCTATTCCAATTACTACTATTATCCCATGATACAAAGAAAACAAGACACCGCATTCAGCTTTCAAAAACTAAATGTTTCTGCGCATCTGCATCACATTAGCGTATAAGTACAGCTTAAATATAAAAACACAAGCAAACAAACATGTGTATAATGCGCTGGTGTGACGTCATATTAAATAGGTAAGTTTTGTAAACATGTGCAACGCGTAATCTCGTTACTATCAATCTTGCTATTATCCATTAGCTTGTCATGTTGGATGGTGTCGAAAGTTTTTTCATAATCATCAAAGCATATGAAGATGTCCTTCTCTACCTTTCGTAATTTTTGTATTAATATTTGGGCACTTAGTAGGGCCTCTCGGGTGCCTAGCCCCTCTTTGTTACCGAAGTGAGACTTACCCATTGCATAAAGCTAATTAATCTGTGTTAATAGCATTGCTTTTCTATGGTATGTCAATGAAAGTTTCACAAGCACTGCAGTATTCTTTTTATCTAACTATTGTTTGCAAGACTTCGATGAGATTTTATCCAGTCTAAGTGCCTTTTGATCCTTTAATTCATTTATTGCATATTCTACTTCATTTTAGAGATTGGTGTTCCAATCCTACTGAAATCCGTAAAATGTCTAAAGGAGGATATTCAGTGAATCTTTAAATAGTAAATGATGCATTCTTTACGTCAGATATCACTATTTGAATCTCTTTATTTATCTACTAGTACTGCTCGTAATTGCAAATTATTTTGACTTCTTTCTTCCTGAAGTTCTCTTATTACGTGGGTCACCCACTCCTTTTGTTTCGGTTTTATGCATTTTCCTAGTGAGAAAAAAAGTTGATAGAAAAGGAAAATTCTAAGCTACGTGATGAAATACCTTATTAAAGATCTCGAGTAAAAGTTTGAAATTATAGAGGAGTCAGAAATAGTTGCATCATAAATGGTGTTGTTGTTGATACGAATGTAATAAGGGCTGGTTATCTTAGGATAGAGATAGCAGAGAAAATTGGTGCTCATCGAATTCAGGTAGCCTATTTTCTACACAACAATAAAAGAAACTATTAAAAGTGGTATAAATAAAAAAGCAAATAAATTTGCCAAACAAAAATAGAACCTTGGAATTTATTTCTCATGATGAGTAGCATTTATTATATAAATTTTCATATTAATTCGAATGTGTATTTTAAGTTAAATTACAATTCATAAAGCTTTTATACTTTAACAGTCTTATTCCTTCCATATTTTCCAGGATTATTTTCTATGCACTCTCGTAACAGAAATTATACAAGCAAAAATTCTGATAGTGCATAGAGAATGTTCCTGGAAAATATTCAAGGAATTAGACTATTAAAATATGAAAGCTTTGTGAATTGTAATTTGACTTGGAAAAGCAGTTTACAAGGATAAAGTGAAGCATAGGAAATCTAGGCGCTGAAAAATGACATTATTTACGATGTCTTGAGCAGAGATTCAATGGAACTATTGAATTATGCAAAAGTAACACACCCAATATTTATTTCCGATTATTATGAAGGATCAATGCACTGTGCGTCCCATTGTAAATGTTGCCCATCTAACAAGATTTAGTGACAAAAACCTTAAAAGAAACATTAAGTTAAACAGGGAGATTAAAGTTTTGTTGACTGCTTGCCAAGTGTAAATAATAAAATATTAATTAAGTTTCCTTGTGCTATTCGTGCGTTAATCATTATTTATCTTTCTTTCGCTTCGTTTCTTTAATGCTTTTAGCAAATTTTATTTAGACATTTCGTTTCTCCCCGAAAAGAAAAGAAAAGTAACGTTAATAATCATATTCTATTTGTGTTCGTGTGTTCATCATGTTGTGCTGGATTTGGGGTTCTTTGTTTATCGTTAGAATGTCCAACAATCAGATTTATATTAAAATTACAAAATATTACAAAATATTCGTACAACACATTTTTATTTAACAGTTTCAAGTGTATATAAAAAAAAAAATATTTAAGTTTTTGTTTGTTGGCGGGGGTGGGGGAAAGGAAATTAGTTTTTGATCTTTTGCTGGCATTATTAAAATCCAATCGATTACACAATCTTAATTCGATTAAGGTCGGCATGAGTGAATTTTTGAAAATGTTTTTTTTTTTTTAGCTTAAGGCAGGGATTTTTGAGTCAATCCATAATATAAAGATTTAAGGAATGTGATGTTTGCATGTAAGATACGTAAAAATTGTAACGAATATTTACAATTAAACTAAGCAAAGAAAAATCTTCAAACAAGTGCATATGTATATTTATGATACCCTACACCACCAATATGTTATTCTAAGAATATATAAAAATATGGAAGTTTTTCAAGCTTCAAGGTGTTTTTAATTGAGGTAGAACTTACGGAAGGGGTAGCGGTTAAGTGAACGGTCATACTGAGTTTGCTTTTTACATTTGTGATTAGTTTACTCAGACAAATTATTATGAATTGATTTACGCATAACCAAATCACTTGAATTTACTTTGAAAATCAGTTACCGGTTCTTGTTACTTATAGACGATTTCATTATTTTTATGCAGCACATAGCGATGCTGCTAATTTTTGGTTTGCTTAAAAAAAAAAACATTTGCCACAAAGGGGCGAAACTAGGCCACACAGACCTTATAGACTTTATTAATCTAGAAAAATGCACACGCTACTTGCAGTATCAGACCTTATTCCTTCAAAATTGGATGTCCATAATGCGCTTCGTCAAGAACAGCGGCTATGCCTATCAGAGATTTGCAATAAGTACTGAAAATGATTCATAATTTCTTAAACTTAAACGTATTTCATTATTATTTATTGCAATGCTATCAAATCCCATATCCAATCAGAAGTTTGACGATACTCATCGCACTCACAACTAACAACACTTATGACGTGGTTGATTAAGATTCAACCTGATTCAACTCAATGTGTATAAGCAATGCAAATTGCAAGTCATACTTAAGTATTTTTAAACCCTCTACCCCAATTAGTTGGGAAGAGGGTCTACTAAGTTTTTCATTCCGTGTGAAACTTTTTTATTTTTCATCTCACACCACATAAAGTATATATATTCTGGGTCCTTGAGTAATCCTAAGTCGATTTAGCCATGTACGTCTGACCGTCTGTCCGTATGTTGAAAACACGCTCACTTTCGAAAAACTCAAAAGAAATAAAAAAACTTATGGCCATATTCTCAATCGACAAACTGTCTGTTACTTAATGTCAACATAAATTTATTGGACCGATAAACTGTCCGTTAACGATTTTGGGTTTCTCAATATAGCGACAAAAAACAAAGTTTTCAGCTGGCAACGCCACTCAAAATACATGTAAAAGATGGGGGTCAGCTGATTGAATTTATCTGTACGGCAAATAAAAGGAAAATAAATAATTGGCAGATGAGTGCCGGCTAGGTTTGCGATTAAAACGAAGCAAATGAGACATTGAGAAAACCAAATTTCTTTAATGTGCAGTTTTTCGATGTGAAAAAAGATAATCGCCTAATGAGAAAATGGCCATTAGTGTCGAATTGCTTGTAGTTATCCTAAGCAGTTTGGGATTGAAATCCAGCAAAATCGGTTCAATAGGATCAGAGCTATGAATCAAAATGTGGAAACACCACCTAAAAAAAATTTATAATTTTATTACAAAAACTTACATAAATGGTGGAAAAATGTACAGAATGATATAAGATTTTGCAAAAATTCGTTTAATTCAATTGGAGGTCATGCCATTAAGCCCTCTTCCCGGAAAACAGTAAAGTACGCTTAAAACCCACTTTAACAACGCTATCATAATAAATTTTGGCACATCACAGTTAAACAGGAATAGAAATGACACTGTAAAGTTTCGTGAAGATCGCTCCATAATTTACCCTAGGCCCCTTATAAAGCCCACTCTGGAAAAATAATTAAATACGCCTTAAACCGTAGCAGATATAGAATTTGCGGTAAACTTTCTTCCGACTTAGCTTCATATGGCCAGAAAAAATGTTATGCAATTTTGTGATATACGGTCCATAATAACCCTTAGATCCATTTAAAGCAGCCTTCTGAAATTCACTGCAAACGCTTAAACAAATTTCTCCGCTGTATTGAAATTTATGTTTTTTAATGCTAGAAATCACTCAGCAAAATTTTGGGATGATTGGTTTATAGCTTACCATAGCTTCAATATAATTTGCTCTCCTGAAAATCATTTAAGTTCAGCTTAAACTGTTATGAATCATGATATTTTACTCAAGCTATTTAAAATTGCTAAAAAAAAGCATTAAACTTTCTGATTGTCGGTCAATAATTTTATATAGGTCTAAACCGCAACCAATTTAATGCAAATGTCTGTTTTTATAAAGAGAAAAATAATAAATATACATCATACAAACATTACTCCTAAAACATTCGAGCTTTCGGTGGAGGGTCAAATAAAGAACTCTACCTTGTTAATTTTCAAGTGCTTAAGCTTTTTACAGACGGTGGTCAGATCTTACAATGTTGTCATTTAAATTGCCTAAAAATGTCTTGCAACGGTGTGAAAATTTTAAGTTCATTTTTATTTGCCAGATGTGTAGTGTTAACACCATTGTCAGAAAAATATTTCTATTGGCAACGCTGCTTACAATATTGTTAGAACTGACAACTGTCTGTAAATAGCTAAAGCCTCATTTTTTCCAAAGGTGCTTCATATAAATTCTTTTAATTTGTAGTACAAAAATGGAACTAAAGCTTTTTTAAAAAATTGAGTCCGCTTCTACTAAGCTATAAGTTGCATGAAACTGACACTGGCGTTTATGAACATTTTAACAATTCTCCAATTCACAGGCTCGTAGTATCGTCGAATTCGTTGTATAATCGTCTAAGTATACAATATTTTATATTTTTGTTGGTAATTTTCATAAGTAACTGTTGTCTAATTTTTTGTGTTTTGAAAAATGTTGTACTTATGCCAGGCCGGGAAATGTTCGATTTGTTCGGTGAATTTCTAAAAATTTTAATCTTAATTCTTCTAAATGATTTAGAAATCGCTCTTGTTCAACAGTACTCAATATTTAAAAATTTTTCATTAAAGGCATATTAAAAATAGTATTTAAGCCAATCGTTTCATTACCAAAAAATAGACGAAATTGCTCAATAATCTTACAACCGGCAGATACTTATCTTACGACTCAATTTTTTTCAAAAAGTGAAAATACAAAAATTTTGATTAAATTAGATTTTATTTTAGCTAATACGGCCTAATGTTCTGTATGTAATTAAATATGCATTTATTAAATTTTGACTTTATCCACTAGTGTTGAACAAGTGCGATATATTTGATCGATTTGAATATATTTGTTCAACTATTTTAATTAAAATTGCTTATCAATTAAAATTTATTACCATTTCAATACAAATTAAAACTCCTACACCTGGTTTAATTTCGTGGTATCAACCAATGTGAATGGCAAATTTTATTGAAGAAGAAAGTAAAATAAATTAAAAAGAAGAGTAAAGTAAAAAATTATAGCTACAGTACTTGTCGCTTATAGTCCATTCCGCTTAAAAGCCAAAAACGGATTTAAGCTAAAACTGTCATATTCACTTGCAGATTTTTTCGAATTTCATAAAAATTATTTGTTTTAAGGTCCATTTCGCTTGTAGTTTATTTTCGTTTAAAAGCCACATTTTTTTAGCATCAGTTTATAATTCTTTATGCAAAAATGTTCGCTTATAGTCCAGTCTGTTTTTATACCCTTCACCACAGGTGGAAAAGGGTATATATAAGTTTGTCATTCCGTTTGTAATTTCTACAATATTGATCTTAGACCCTATAAGGTATATATATTCTGGGTCCTTATGAGGAGAGAAGTTGATTTAACGATATCCGTCCGTCTGTCCGTCTGTCCGTCTGTCCGTCTTACGCTTGATATGTGTTTTCCGGGAAAACCAGACATGATAGCGGCTAGGTTGTTTTACATTTATGTCACATATAGTCCACCATTTCGTGCTATTGAAATTCAGTAAGATCGGTCTACAAATGGCTGAGATATGATCAAAAAACCACGACTGCCTCTAATTTTTTCCAAAAATCCCTTGTTGTTGTTGTATTTTTATTGCTTTTTTCTGTATATCTGGAGAACGGTAAGAGCCAAAGTTTCCAAATTAGGTACACACATTTAGGTTGTCAATACACACCACCCTACAAAATGTGGGCGGGATTGGAGAAGTGGGCGTGGTACCTCCCGTACAAAAAAAATTAAAAATTGTATAAAAACCTAAATTTTAGGGCTGTCATATGTCCTATGGATATGACTTATATACCAAAATATCGGAAATTTTTAGTATAACATATTTTATAAAGAACTCGGGAAAATCGGTTCAGATACAAAAAAGTTATGACCAAAATTATTTTTTTTTAAATACCCATTTTCGGTAACCATGGATCTTCCCGAGTCCAAGTTTTATAACACAAATGAATGGTCAATTTCTTGCTAAACACGTCGGTATATAAATCTGTCAAATCGGTTAAAAAATGGCTGAGTTATAATCAAAATACTGAAATCCCAAAAGTTACTCTTTTTATAATTAAGTTTGTTTTTTTTTATAATTAAGTTTGCTTAAATATATGTACACATATGTAGGTATATATATATATATGCCTAAAAGCCAATTTAATGGAAATATTATTTTTAAGCACGTTGGTATATAAATCTGCCAAATCGGTTAAAAATGGTTAAGTTATGTGCAAAATACTCCAAAAAAGGACTAAAAACATTAACATTTTTATAAAAGCTAAAATTTTAGAGCTGTATTATGACCTATTCATACGTTTTAGATATCAAAATATCGGAAATCTTTAGAAAAACTCGGAAACTTAGAAAAAAAAGTAATGTCAAAAATATAGTTTTTTTTAATACCTATTTTCGTGAACCATAGAACTTCCCGACTACAAGTTTTATCACCAAAGTAAATGGTAATTTTATACTTTAAGATGCCGGTATGACCAAATACTGAAATTCGATCAAAACTTAACGTGCTATATATTAATTAAACTTTTAATATATTTAATAGCACGCAATCATGTGCAAATAATAAAATAAAACAAAACTATATATATTTTATAGATATACATATATATATACATATATTTAAATATATATATATAAACTTCTGTTCTTTCCAAACCATGGTGTTGTGCTGGATTTGGGGTTCTTTGTTTATCGTTAGAATGTCCAACAATCAGATTTATATTAAAATTACAAAATATTACAAAATATTCGTACAACACATTTTTATTTAACAGTTTCAAGTGTATATAAAAAAAAAAATATTTAAGTTTTTGTTTGTTGGCGGGGGTGGGGGAAAGGAAATTAGTTTTTGATCTTTTGCTGGCATTATTAAAATCCAATCGATTACACAATCTTAATTCGATTAAGGTCGGCATGAGTGAATTTTTGAAAATGTTTTTTTTTTTTTAGCTTAAGGCAGGGATTTTTGAGTCAATCCATAATATAAAGATTTAAGGAATGTGATGTTTGCATGTAAGATACGTAAAAATTGTAACGAATATTTACAATTAAACTAAGCAAAGAAAAATCTTCAAACAAGTGCATATGTATATTTATGATACCCTACACCACCAATATGTTATTCTAAGAATATATAAAAATATGGAAGTTTTTCAAGCTTCAAGGTGTTTTTAATTGAGGTAGAACTTACGGAAGGGGTAGCGGTTAAGTGAACGGTCATACTGAGTTTGCTTTTTACATTTGTGATTAGTTTACTCAGACAAATTATTATGAATTGATTTACGCATAACCAAATCACTTGAATTTACTTTGAAAATCAGTTACCGGTTCTTGTTACTTATAGACGATTTCATTATTTTTATGCAGCACATAGCGATGCTGCTAATTTTTGGTTTGCTTAAAAAAAAAAACATTTGCCACAAAGGGGCGAAACTAGGCCACACAGACCTTATAGACTTTATTAATCTAGAAAAATGCACACGCTACTTGCAGTATCAGACCTTATTCCTTCAAAATTGGATGTCCATAATGCGCTTCGTCAAGAACAGCGGCTATGCCTATCAGAGATTTGCAATAAGTACTGAAAATGATTCATAATTTCTTAAACTTAAACGTATTTCATTATTATTTATTGCAATGCTATCAAATCCCATATCCAATCAGAAGTTTGACGATACTCATCGCACTCACAACTAACAACACTTATGACGTGGTTGATTAAGATTCAACCTGATTCAACTCAATGTGTATAAGCAATGCAAATTGCAAGTCATACTTAAGTATTTTTAAACCCTCTACCCCAATTAGTTGGGAAGAGGGTCTACTAAGTTTTTCATTCCGTGTGAAACTTTTTTATTTTTCATCTCACACCACATAAAGTATATATATTCTGGGTCCTTGAGTAATCCTAAGTCGATTTAGCCATGTACGTCTGACCGTCTGTCCGTATGTTGAAAACACGCTCACTTTCGAAAAACTCAAAAGAAATAAAAAAACTTATGGCCATATTCTCAATCGACAAACTGTCTGTTACTTAATGTCAACATAAATTTATTGGACCGATAAACTGTCCGTTAACGATTTTGGGTTTCTCAATATAGCGACAAAAAACAAAGTTTTCAGCTGGCAACGCCACTCAAAATACATGTAAAAGATGGGGGTCAGCTGATTGAATTTATCTGTACGGCAAATAAAAGGAAAATAAATAATTGGCAGATGAGTGCCGGCTAGGTTTGCGATTAAAACGAAGCAAATGAGACATTGAGAAAACCAAATTTCTTTAATGTGCAGTTTTTCGATGTGAAAAAAGATAATCGCCTAATGAGAAAATGGCCATTAGTGTCGAATTGCTTGTAGTTATCCTAAGCAGTTTGGGATTGAAATCCAGCAAAATCGGTTCAATAGGATCAGAGCTATGAATCAAAATGTGGAAACACCACCTAAAAAAAATTTATAATTTTATTACAAAAACTTACATAAATGGTGGAAAAATGTACAGAATGATATAAGATTTTGCAAAAATTCGTTTAATTCAATTGGAGGTCATGCCATTAAGCCCTCTTCCCGGAAAACAGTAAAGTACGCTTAAAACCCACTTTAACAACGCTATCATAATAAATTTTGGCACATCACAGTTAAACAGGAATAGAAATGACACTGTAAAGTTTCGTGAAGATCGCTCCATAATTTACCCTAGGCCCCTTATAAAGCCCACTCTGGAAAAATAATTAAATACGCCTTAAACCGTAGCAGATATAGAATTTGCGGTAAACTTTCTTCCGACTTAGCTTCATATGGCCAGAAAAAATGTTATGCAATTTTGTGATATACGGTCCATAATAACCCTTAGATCCATTTAAAGCAGCCTTCTGAAATTCACTGCAAACGCTTAAACAAATTTCTCCGCTGTATTGAAATTTATGTTTTTTAATGCTAGAAATCACTCAGCAAAATTTTGGGATGATTGGTTTATAGCTTACCATAGCTTCAATATAATTTGCTCTCCTGAAAATCATTTAAGTTCAGCTTAAACTGTTATGAATCATGATATTTTACTCAAGCTATTTAAAATTGCTAAAAAAAAGCATTAAACTTTCTGATTGTCGGTCAATAATTTTATATAGGTCTAAACCGCAACCAATTTAATGCAAATGTCTGTTTTTATAAAGAGAAAAATAATAAATATACATCATACAAACATTACTCCTAAAACATTCGAGCTTTCGGTGGAGGGTCAAATAAAGAACTCTACCTTGTTAATTTTCAAGTGCTTAAGCTTTTTACAGACGGTGGTCAGATCTTACAATGTTGTCATTTAAATTGCCTAAAAATGTCTTGCAACGGTGTGAAAATTTTAAGTTCATTTTTATTTGCCAGATGTGTAGTGTTAACACCATTGTCAGAAAAATATTTCTATTGGCAACGCTGCTTACAATATTGTTAGAACTGACAACTGTCTGTAAATAGCTAAAGCCTCATTTTTTCCAAAGGTGCTTCATATAAATTCTTTTAATTTGTAGTACAAAAATGGAACTAAAGCTTTTTTAAAAAATTGAGTCCGCTTCTACTAAGCTATAAGTTGCATGAAACTGACACTGGCGTTTATGAACATTTTAACAATTCTCCAATTCACAGGCTCGTAGTATCGTCGAATTCGTTGTATAATCGTCTAAGTATACAATATTTTATATTTTTGTTGGTAATTTTCATAAGTAACTGTTGTCTAATTTTTTGTGTTTTGAAAAATGTTGTACTTATGCCAGGCCGGGAAATGTTCGATTTGTTCGGTGAATTTCTAAAAATTTTAATCTTAATTCTTCTAAATGATTTAGAAATCGCTCTTGTTCAACAGTACTCAATATTTAAAAATTTTTCATTAAAGGCATATTAAAAATAGTATTTAAGCCAATCGTTTCATTACCAAAAAATAGACGAAATTGCTCAATAATCTTACAACCGGCAGATACTTATCTTACGACTCAATTTTTTTCAAAAAGTGAAAATACAAAAATTTTGATTAAATTAGATTTTATTTTAGCTAATACGGCCTAATGTTCTGTATGTAATTAAATATGCATTTATTAAATTTTGACTTTATCCACTAGTGTTGAACAAGTGCGATATATTTGATCGATTTGAATATATTTGTTCAACTATTTTAATTAAAATTGCTTATCAATTAAAATTTATTACCATTTCAATACAAATTAAAACTCCTACACCTGGTTTAATTTCGTGGTATCAACCAATGTGAATGGCAAATTTTATTGAAGAAGAAAGTAAAATAAATTAAAAAGAAGAGTAAAGTAAAAAATTATAGCTACAGTACTTGTCGCTTATAGTCCATTCCGCTTAAAAGCCAAAAACGGATTTAAGCTAAAACTGTCATATTCACTTGCAGATTTTTTCGAATTTCATAAAAATTATTTGTTTTAAGGTCCATTTCGCTTGTAGTTTATTTTCGTTTAAAAGCCACATTTTTTTAGCATCAGTTTATAATTCTTTATGCAAAAATGTTCGCTTATAGTCCAGTCTGTTTTTATACCCTTCACCACAGGTGGAAAAGGGTATATATAAGTTTGTCATTCCGTTTGTAATTTCTACAATATTGATCTTAGACCCTATAAGGTATATATATTCTGGGTCCTTATGAGGAGAGAAGTTGATTTAACGATATCCGTCCGTCTGTCCGTCTGTCCGTCTGTCCGTCTTACGCTTGATATGTGTTTTCCGGGAAAACCAGACATGATAGCGGCTAGGTTGTTTTACATTTATGTCACATATAGTCCACCATTTCGTGCTATTGAAATTCAGTAAGATCGGTCTACAAATGGCTGAGATATGATCAAAAAACCACGACTGCCTCTAATTTTTTCCAAAAATCCCTTGTTGTTGTTGTATTTTTATTGCTTTTTTCTGTATATCTGGAGAACGGTAAGAGCCAAAGTTTCCAAATTAGGTACACACATTTAGGTTGTCAATACACACCACCCTACAAAATGTGGGCGGGATTGGAGAAGTGGGCGTGGTACCTCCCGTACAAAAAAAATTAAAAATTGTATAAAAACCTAAATTTTAGGGCTGTCATATGTCCTATGGATATGACTTATATACCAAAATATCGGAAATTTTTAGTATAACATATTTTATAAAGAACTCGGGAAAATCGGTTCAGATACAAAAAAGTTATGACCAAAATTATTTTTTTTTAAATACCCATTTTCGGTAACCATGGATCTTCCCGAGTCCAAGTTTTATAACACAAATGAATGGTCAATTTCTTGCTAAACACGTCGGTATATAAATCTGTCAAATCGGTTAAAAAATGGCTGAGTTATAATCAAAATACTGAAATCCCAAAAGTTACTCTTTTTATAATTAAGTTTGTTTTTTTTTATAATTAAGTTTGCTTAAATATATGTACACATATGTAGGTATATATATATATATGCCTAAAAGCCAATTTAATGGAAATATTATTTTTAAGCACGTTGGTATATAAATCTGCCAAATCGGTTAAAAATGGTTAAGTTATGTGCAAAATACTCCAAAAAAGGACTAAAAACATTAACATTTTTATAAAAGCTAAAATTTTAGAGCTGTATTATGACCTATTCATACGTTTTAGATATCAAAATATCGGAAATCTTTAGAAAAACTCGGAAACTTAGAAAAAAAAGTAATGTCAAAAATATAGTTTTTTTTAATACCTATTTTCGTGAACCATAGAACTTCCCGACTACAAGTTTTATCACCAAAGTAAATGGTAATTTTATACTTTAAGATGCCGGTATGACCAAATACTGAAATTCGATCAAAACTTAACGTGCTATATATTAATTAAACTTTTAATATATTTAATAGCACGCAATCATGTGCAAATAATAAAATAAAACAAAACTATATATATTTTATAGATATACATATATATATACATATATTTAAATATATATATATAAACTTCTGTTCTTTCCAAACCATGGTGAAGGGTATATAAGATTCGGCATAGCCGAATATAGCACTCTTACTTGTTTTTATTTTTTTTATCAACTGGTAACATGTTTTTATTTACCTCTCTGGCAACTATTATTTTGAACTACATTAAATCAATATTTGGTTATATTTTAAATAAACTTTTCTTTTGTTTTAAAATAATGGTTTTATTGAAGTAAATATGTAGTCCAAAATGGCTTACAAAAAAATCGGGTATAGTCCGAATTCGCTTAAAGTCCACAAAAGTTGCGAAAAGTATTGTTAATTAAAAAATTAGTTTTTTTTTTTAGTTTTGTTTTCCACATTTTTTTTTTTGTATTATTTGGTTAAAAGAAATTTGTTTATCTTCTAAAAAGTTTATTCAAAGTGAATGGGCAATGTACATTGAATTGATATTTACCATTCTTGACACTTACCAGTACGACCAAATAACGATACAACAAATTTGTCTATTCCAAAGTGCATAAACCAAAATCGTATTTTTTTAAACGATGAGCCATACGACAGAGCTTGTGAATTGGACAAGAAGGTATAGAAAATAAAAATGTATACATAATATTGTTTGGGGCGTTGTTTGCTCATATGCGTGACGAACGCTACATTTGCACGCCTTTTCTGATTGAAATACAAAAATTTTTTGGTCTTTCAAAAGAGATAGCTTCAACTTATAAATAGTTTTTAGTGACATTAATATGTACTTACGAATGGCATATATCATAATTTCTTAGCAAGTATTTGTTGCGAAATAATTGATCACAAAGTTTTTTGACGAACGCTACAAAAAGTGGAAGTAACTTCAGCGCGTTTTCCTAATTTTTTGCGAATTTGGCATGATAAGGTACACAAAATCTAATTCCTAAAAGAAAGATGACTATAAGAGAATTCTAAACGCACTTATTTTCAGCCAAAAAATTTTGTGATTTTATGACAAAAGCCGTGAACCCTTTGTGACGCACGCTACATAACGCACGCTACAGTTTTTCCAGTAGAATTTTATTATTATATTTTATTTATTTTAACAAAACAAATTATATTTTTATGAATTGCATTTCTTAAACTAATTTCTTAACTTATGAATATCAACTTTTTGTTTTAACGAAATTTATATGTTGATAAGTCTGCTGTAAGTGCTATTTTAAGCACAAAAATCACCTAAAATAATGCTAAATTCACGTATAACATTAAGAAATCAGCAGTGGGGTAGGATTTGGTAAAAATTATTGTATTAATGATCATTGAAATACATATTTTTTAATATAAAAATGAAATTATACATCTAGTCTTATATTCCATTAAAAAAAAAAATTCATTTGAACAATTTTTGGTTGGTGGACTGTTACTGGGATTTGGCCATATTTCTGTTCTCTAAAGTTTTCGCGTTTACAAACAAAATTGTTGCTAACATTCAGAACAGTCGATGAGAATACTTTTTCTATTGTGAATCTGGCTTTAAGAGTCTAAACACAATGTTTGCGGTGCGGTGCGATTTCTCGTTACGGGAGAGAAAAATAAACATAATACAACGGAAGACGGCGACGGCAATAGTTGTAATTGCTTGTTTACTTTTTTATTCATTTATTTGTGCAAACATTTTTATCATGTTTTCTGTTTACAATAATGTTGTGAACATCGCCAATTTTTCAAAAACATTAGAAAGAGAACGAGTATAAAATATTGAGAGAGAAAGAAAATCTGCAATGAAAATAAAATAGATTTTGATTTTATGCCGTTCCGTACTGCGGTTTTTTACTTCAAAATCGTATGCAAAATTGCACCGCAATAAATTAACATTGTGTTCAGACCCAAACTCTATTTTCGCATAGTTTGGAAATAATTTTAAAAATATATACTATACACTGATAAAAAAGGCCCATGACATTTTTCATAATGGTGATGTCAACCTTAACATCACTTGGCCAAAGTATCGTCAGGGTCAAAATAAAATTATGTCACCAATGGGATGACACATCAGCATCACAGAAATGACGAACACGTCCTCAGTGCGATGACGCAGTAACAATTTAATGAACAGAAGAATCTACAAACGTTGTAACTATTACCTCAAATTGAATTATTTAATAATTTTTTTATTTTCCTATTTCCTTACCTAATAATTTGCAATATCACATTTAAATGCGCTTAATTTAACTGAATTTTTATTGAACTCTTATAATCACCACACCTAATATCGTAAATTTGATAAAAGTTGCCCGCACTGTAGAATAAACACTCGCTACAGCCTTTCCATTTGTCACTTGTAACGAATTTTAGACTTATTATAAGATTCATATTTTTGTTGATGCGAAAGGGGACACTTACTTTTGAGCAAGAGAACAAACAACATCGTTACCCGGTAGTGCGAGCAGCTACCATCAAATTTACAAATTTAAGTTGTGGCATAACCAACCAACCCAGCAAAAACTTGGTAATGACTTGCCATTACTGAACAACTTACTTTTCAAAGACTACTTCATACCATCTGCATTACATAGAAGTAGTTTGGTAATGGCTGACATATAATCTGATACCTAAGTAATTGTGTATGAGTTGATTAACGAAATTTATAATTCATTCGTAATAAAATGCATCAACGGTTGAAGTTTTTTCAAATCTAATACAAATTGATTTAAAATATTTGTTCTTACAATTTGTTTTTTTTTTATTATAAATAAAAAACAATTTGTAATAATTTTGAATATGAAAAATTATGCTGTACTGAAATTTTATAGTCATGACATGTTAGTTGTAATTTTGGTGACATCGGAGTAATAAGTTATTTAAGTCCCTATTTGTAAGCGAATGTGGTAATGACTTATTTAACTCCCTATTTGTAAGCGAGGGTGGTAAGTAGTTGCCTCCAATATATTAATCTCATATTTACGCTCTTAATTGAGTAAAAAAAATCGTTTTTTATACAAAAACTACACTGCCCCGGTAGACTAGCTGGTAGTGAGCGAGTCTATCAGCACCGAGGTTGCGCGATCGAATCCCGCCAGAGACAGAAAAAAAATTAAAAATAAAACAAAGTAAAATAAAATAAGTAAAAATAGAAAAAAAAAAACATAAAGTAAAGTAAAATAAAATAAGAAAAAATAGAAAAAAATAAATTCAAAAAAATAATAAAAAAAATTTTTTTTTACAGTAATGACATGTTAGTTGTAATTTTGGTGACATCGGAGTAATAACTTATTTATGTCCCTATTTGTAAGCGAATGTGGTAATGACTTATTAAACTCCCTATTTGTAAGCGAGGGTGGTAAGTACTTGCCTCCAATGACATCACCGTGTTAAAATAATGAGTTAAAATGCCAATGTATAAGTAGTGAAGAGTCGTTATATTAGCTTTTTAACTCATTACTTTGCAATGTAAGTTTTTGCTGGGAATATTTGCTAAGCGTATAATCCTTTTTGTAACCCATGTATGTATGTATAATTAGTTAAGAAAGAAAGAAGCCTGAATTATAATAAACAAGATTAGAAAGATTACTCAAGTCTGGTTTCATTTCCTCCCCATCATCCCAATCTATTATAATTACTCCTCTGGAGCAATTGTAATAATAACCCTTTTCTAGATAGCCCACCGTTACCTCTCAGCGGTCTTCCCTAACATCTATCCAGAAGAAGGTTATTTTATACTGGTGTCCAACCCACACACCAGTACAATGACAGTTTGTCATTAAGTCAAAGTCATTGGAATTTACTTAAGTAAAAGTGAGAGAATATTATTATTTACTTACCCGTTAAATAGGTTTGTTTCACGTTTGTTGAATTACGAAAGTTCACAGCAGAACTCTCAATAATAAGACACCAGCACCATGCCCCATATGGTCTTCGAAATCATTATGCTTTAAAATTTGATGTGTTTAACTAAATAATTTAAAAAAATAGAATAAAGGAATTTTTGCTTCTTATAAACCATTGTAATCATGAAAATAATGTTCCAATTATTTATTGCAAAATTTTAATGTTAAGCTCTACATTTGTACTTATACTATTATTATTATTATTATTATTATTATTATTATTATTGTCAGTAAAGTAAATGAATAATTTAAAAAAAAAAAATTATAATATACAAAATGTGGCATCGAATTGATATCACTAAAGTCATAAAATAGATCACACGTAAAAAATTACAAAACTGTACGAAGACGTAAGTCATTGGATTGACGCCATTTGTAGTTACATTGATGTCACAATTCTTATGTTAGGGCATCATCAATATGAAGATGCATTTTTCTATCACTGTAGCAAAATGAAGATAATTTTTTATTTTAAAAATTTTAAAATCTACAAAGGCATTTCAAATCTTAAAAAGCGATATAATACCTTTGTTGTTTTTCTATAACAAAATTTTCGTCCACATTTCCGGAAAGTAAAAATGTTCGAAACACCTTTTTGTCATTTAATTGCACAACTTAAATAATAAACATTTTATGATAAGCCATTATACACCCTTATCATTCATTTAATAGCCAATTTATAGCTCAAAGGTATTAATCACAATCATTAACACCAACATATAAAGCAAGTTTTCGATTCACTTACAAAAACCCTTAAAACTTTTCTTTTTTCCAATACACACATGATAAAAAATTTAAATTAAAACTTTACTGTTTCTGTTGACATAAAGACACTTAAATTTAGGAATTAAAAAAAATCTAAACAAGCCTCAAGCTTTTCAAACAGATTTTGTACAAAGTTGAGATTTTAATATAAAACCCAAAATAGAAAACTTTTTTCAATAAAACATTGTCTTTTATCTTTCGACGTTTTTAAGACACCTAATAAAATTAATGATTTCAGATTTAAACTCCAGAACACTTCTAACACTCCCCACCCTCCCAAGAAAAAGGAGAACCATTATTGCCTTTGACCGTCTTAATGCCTAATTACGGTCCTTTTCCTTTTTTTTTTTGGTAATTATGTCCATTGTGTGTGAGTGTCTAGAAAGTCTTCATTTCAATGGGAATAGATTCAGCTGTCTCTCCTTCGTTAATACCCTCGAAGTCTTATTTTGTTACACTCGTATTGTGGCACTTGAAATTTTACATAATAAACTGTTACAACTTTAGGAAAATTTAATATGACAGATAAATTCCATTCTTTTTCGGTATTTTTTGTTACTCTTTTTTAAAGTTTGTTTAGGTTTATTTTCATTTGTTTTTGAACTTTTTTCTCTTCCTTTTTGCTTTGTGTTTTACTAAAATTTAATTATTATGTAATTTTGTTGAAGTTTTCAAGCAAATAATCCTTTGTTAAATGTTTTGTTGTTCTTTCTGCTGCTGTAATTTGTATGAGGAAGGATGTTTAGGAGCGGTATTTGTAACTGTATATGTGTGTGCGTTGGAAGATTGGTGGGAAGAAAGGGTTTGTGTGCATTTGGATACTTGGCAGCCATGCAGATAAAAAAGAGTCATATTGAATATTTACTTTAATGTCCAGCAAAGTTCACAAAGTCAAATAAAAGTTTTTCCATGTTACAATTTATGTAACACAAAAAGAAAAAAAAAGTTCCTTCAGACCTAACTATAATATGCATGAGATGGCTTAAGCAATTATTCGAATACATGTAAACCATGTATTGAACTTAAGAAAACTTTTCGGTAAGTTTTATGAAACTGCCATTTGCTTAAGCAGAGTGTGAAACTAATCGCACATTCTGTTTGGAGTTAGATGATATTGTTTGTGTTTTATTTTAAATGCATTTGACGGGCTTTTCGTCGTTTATTGACACAAGCCTAAGCTAGATTATGAATATAATGGCTGGGCTTTTAAGCTTTTTTAGAACTTCTAATATCTTTAAGTGTAGATCCATTCAAATTGTATTGTAATTTCGATCGATATCGAATGCCGTAATTTGGCCCCCGGTTTAATGTAGTATGTATGTTAAAAAGAAAAAGGGGCTTAGTTTGAAGGCTTGTCATAAAATAAGCATATTAAAAGCTTCACAAACTAAGTTTTAGAAGGACTTTTTTGACACGAGAAAATAATTTTACATGTGGGGGAAGGATCCGAGATGGCATAAGTGGCGCTCAGTATTTGAAGTCGGATTAAAAAGCCACATTGAAGCCACTGTCAAGCCATGAAAACGATATGCGATATGATGAGGTCGGACTTAAAATGGCAGCGCTACATATGAAAAACAAAAAGAGCTGTATTTGGGGGCGTGGCAGAAAAAAATTGTCTAGGCGGTGAGTGGCACAACTTTTTTTTTTGTATGGAAGTCGACCCGCTCTACTGTATATGCTAACATAAAGAGATTTGTAGGTCGCATTTTCCAATTGCCGACGTCAAACGGATGCATTCTTTGTTTTGTCTCCTTTGTAATATTAGCCATCAGTATGACTAACAAATACGGTTTTAATAAGTCACCTTGTCTAATACGTTGGCATGTATAAAATTCTTCCGAAGTTGCACTGCCAGTTCTTAAGTCGTGTAGAAACTAAAAATTCTACGAATCAGAAGCCCGTTTCTGTATTTCTCACATCGTAAAACTTTTCGCATGAAACGTGTGAATTGCAACAAAAATAGTGTGAAATGAAACAAAAAATGGGTTTTCTCACACAAGTGTTTCTGTATCTTTTTTTTGCGAGAATTATCTGTCTTTTAAATAATTTTCCAGCAATTATTGGATGGATGCGAGAAAAAGTGTTTCTGTAACAATATTTTGCGAAAAGTTTCTTTCAACAACTGTCAAAATAAGTCACATTTGAAATTGGTGGCGAGAAAAACAAAATGTAGATATTTTGAATTTAAAATATGTTTATACACTATTTTTTTTTAAATAAATAAAAAAATAGAAGGAATATAAATGATGAATGCATAATTTATATGGTGAAAATAAACAAAAACAATTGTTATATTTTGTTATTTTAAATTTTTTTTAGCCTTTTCTTGTTTTGGTTTTAATCAAATCAAATCAAACTATAAATATGTGTCAAAATGGTCAATTTTCTGAGAAAAAAATAAAAAAATTTTTTTTTTTTGTTTTAAAAATTGTGCAACTTAAAATCAATTTTAAACAAATTTGTTTGGACTTTTATTAAAAAATAATCAAACGAAAACACAGTTAAAGTTCATGGGTATTTAATAATTTCATTAAATTTATATTTATTTTGTTAAGCTGGAGGACTTTTTTTAAAAAATAATTTATTTTCTTTAATCCGATAACAATTTAAAATTGTTTTTTTTTCCTGGAGAAGTTACGCAAAGGCATGAGAAAATATCATTTTAAACAAAAAATAAAATAAATATTTTTACAAAAGCAAAAAGAAACCAAGCTTAATAAAATAAACATACATCCTTTTTTAAAATAGATATATGTATACATATTTACAAAAACCGAGATCAAAATGGAAAATTTTTAAATTAAATCAGCTTTTTTTTTATTATAAATATTCTTTATTCTTAAAAAAATCGGTTCATAAATAAACGGGTTAAAGACCCAGTAAAATCTTCGCCTACAAAATAATATGTTAAGTAATCAGAAACACATAAAAGCACTACATACAATTCTACTGAAAAACTAATGAATTTTACAAGGGTTGTGCCAAAATGAACAAATTCAAAAGTAAGTAATTTTTGTTATCTAAATACATCCAGAAAAAAGTAGTTATCGAAGTTCTTATGGAAGAAAGCTACTAAATAACGAGTGAAAGAAGCTATCCATTTTGAAAAAGTTTTTACTGGGAGACAAAAAAATTTCTTTTTTGCCGGAATAATGGTTTTGGCACAAAAGTGTACATATAAGATAAGAATATCAAATATCAATCATATTTTGTATATGTATATAAAAAGTATTAAATCTTCAAAATAAGCCAAGTCGGTCCATTACTTTCCCTCGAAATTTTGCTTTTGCCGATACATTTTTTAGGGAAGAGACAAACCATTTCGAGGACAATTTTCACAAAAGGGATAAATATAAAAATTTAACCCTTGTTTCTAAAGATATCTTTTTTTCTAATAAACAAACATATACAAATATTTACAAATATCTTCTTCCGAAGACTAAGGGGCTTATAGTGTAAAACGCAACACCAACAATTTCATTAAAAGCAAAAACAAAATCAAAAATATTTTATAAATTCAACGCCACAAAATATAAGTGTTTGAAATTTAAAAATTCAAGATGAATTTATATAGAAAGTAACAACAAAATAATAAAACATTTTTGATTTTGTTTTTGCTTTCGTCACTTTTTTAGAAAAAATCATCAAAACGTCACTTTGTTAATATCGGAACAAAAAATCGTCAAGATGACGATAACGCGTCAAATCTGGCAGCTCTGTTTTTATTATATTTATTTCTTTTGTTGACGTTTCGCTTTTATTTGACACTTAATTACTGGAAATATTCCAGTATAAACAGAATTTGTTGTGTCTGTTTTCGCATTCAAATACAGAAACACTTTTATCTCATAAATCGGGAAACGATGGAATTTTTTGTTTCACATTTCTTGTAAGAAATTTTACGATGCGAGAAATACAGAAACGAACTACAGATCGTGGCTACCATTTATTTTAAGCCGGACTTTTCCGATTTCTGCCCATTGGATTGTATTTAAAGCAGAAGTGGGCACAACTAAAACTGTGCTTGTATTGATGCTTATTAGTATTAGTGCGATGGCAGAAGTACCCACCAAACACAAAGCCAAGCATTTGAAATAAATGGTGCATTGTATTTCCTTATTTTATATTTTACGCATTTGAAGTAATATAAAACATTTTTTAATAGTTTAAATTGTAGAGATTTACTGTTCACAGAAAAAAGTAACAGTAAAAAAAGCACAGTAAATTATTTTTCGCATAACATCATTTATTTGAAATGAAACACGTGTGTTTGCTGGGTAAATTCCCTTGAAAAAAAATACAAAAAATATAAGAAAATGTGTCTCATCAAAAACTAAATTAAAGAGGCTAAGAATACGTGTGAAATCTCTCAGCACAATTGTGCTATGGAGCGCCCACTATTGATTTAAAGCTCTTTCTTTATCTATAAAGCAAGTTTGGATCTGTCTGTAATGCAATAGCCTACTCAGTTATTTATCGCAAAGTAAAAATAATGTTATTTGTATCCCTGCTCAGTCTAAAGCCACAATGTTCTTCCTCAAGATGATGTTTCACCTGATCCTTTTACTGTTCTTCTAAGATTCTCGAATATAATTTTCCCGGTACACTATGGAGTGATATTCCGCGGCAAGGAGTGATATTACAGCATTTCGATTCCAGCTTTACCCATATATTTTAAAATTTCTGGTGCAATTTCCTTGTGCACTGCTGCTTTGCCCTTTTTTATTTTTCGAAAAGCGTGTTGTACTATCTCTATAGCTATGGGGTATAGAGAATTATCGGTGTCATCGGGAATTTAAAAAATGTTTCTTGGACTATCATTTTCCGTTCCGTTTAATAGTTAAGAGCAGTATTCTCTCCTTCTAGCCATAATATCCCTTTATACTTTAAGAATATCTCTTGCTATTTCTTGAATATAATTTATTGGACTGTATTTCTCTCTTCTTATCATTTTAAGGGATCTGTAGTATAATTTTTGTGTTCGTCGGCTTCAAGAAAGTGTCCAAAATCGATATTGGCTGTTCCTTAAGCTTTTAGGACTTTATTTTTCAATTTCATTCTTTGTTGTTTGTACAGGTCGTAGGCTTCTTCTGTTTACTGTTTGCTGCTCAGGTACTTTTCCATCGTCCTTTTTTATCATTTACTTAGCCAGCAAGCATTTTTGAAGATTTGGAAGCAATAATCACGTATAATGAAACCCAACCGCTTCCTGTTTTGCTTCTTAAAATTACTCTTACTCTACTGCTGTAAGATAAGCCATACATCCTACAATTTTTAAATGCGGTGCTAAGTGCTAGAAGCGAAGCGCTGTTTATTCGTTGTTTTAAGATTACATTTTCTATTGCTTTGTTGAAGCAGTGATATCATTTATTCTTTTATAAAAAATAAAAAATTGTAACTTAATTTTACAAAAATTATACATAATTATTATAAAACTATAGTCCTTTTATTCCAAAAAAAAAAAATTGAGATTTATAAAAAAAAACATTAAGCGCTGAAATAACAATTTGTTCAATGCTTAATTTTTTGCACTTACTTTATACACGTAAATCTTGTCAGTTTTCAAAGCATGAAATAAGCGTTTTTCAGATCTCTACTGCAGAGCATCTACGTGAGGAATTCCAAACAAAAATCATGTAATATTTCATAGAAGTGTAAGCGCTCACTCCAAATTCTCCCTTACATCATCATCAGTTTTTGCTGGGTTCATCTTTTTCTTCACAACCGCTTTTAATATTGCATTCTTGAAATATTTCCAAGTAGTTCCTACATCATCATAGTGTTCTGTAGTCTCTTATTTAAAATTCTGGCCGCTAAAGTTTGCAATTAATTTTGCGTTGTGTTCTCTTTTAACTTACGTTACATTCAGATCTACCAAATATTTGACCAAACTTTAGCTTCATTTTTAACAATTTCTATTGATTTACTGAACTTTGTTTGTAAGAAGATAATTGTATAATTTAGTTTAGAAACAGTTAAATGACGTTTGATTAAGTCGAACGTTTTGCAAAAACAAATATTTTTTTAATTAAACTGGTGGTTAAGTATAGGACGTCAAATATGTAACATGTGTGAACAAAGCGTTAGATTTTCTCTTCAGATTTCTTTTGCCATTATGTTTTCTTGGTGAAGGGTGACTTTAAAACTTACTGTATTTAGTACAACTTCGTAGTAGTCGCTGCCTTTTTCTGGGCCTCGCATTACTCTCTCATCTCTATATCACTGTAACACACTTCTTCTCAGAATTGTAGTAAACTCGTTCTATTGTTATTTTTGTGTTTTCGCCATGTTTTCCAATCACCTTAAACAAACTCTTCCAATTATTTTTTCGACTTTTTCCGGCTTTTTGCCGACTCTCTCGTTCACAAATTTAAGTCGCATATGTCATCTGTCATATATTGTATACAAGAATATTCGTATGTGCTAAAAATATATTTTCTTTTGTTTCAAACTTCGCAACCTTCATCTTTGTTCATAAAGTTATCTCCAGATATTAATCGTTTGTTTTCTTTCTGAAACCAACTGAAACTATTGCTTTGCCTTTTAAATTTCTTCTACAAGCATTAGTCATATTTCCGCGCCAGGGCAGTGATATATTTTTACAGCAATTTTGATTTCTTTGTCTTTGTTCTGGTTTAATCAGTTAGAAATTTAAATGAGTGAGTAATTGGTCTACTGCCTACTATCCTGGATTGGGCGATAGCCCCCATTTTCTAGGGCTTTCCAAGATAAGCCAAAACCTCTCAAACAGAAAAGTATGCGAAGATTATTGAATTAGTTATTTAGAGGTTACTATTCGGGATTCCATCCTCCTTTTTCATTCGGGCTAGGGACCGGGATTGGCGGAGCGGAGACAATCAATTTTGTTATTTTCTAATTTTTGCGAACATTTTTAACACGTTTATTTGGACCTTTTCTTATTAAAGTGTTTACAATTTTAGCAATTTTTTTGGAATTCAGCTTAATTTAAACTACACCATAGCTTTTTACTAATGATTAGTATTCACACTGGAAGAAATCCATGAATTTATTATAAATTAAAGCTTAACGAGGATAAGGTGTAATACGTTAGTTCATCCTTTTTTTACAGACTTTTACAAATTTTGTATGGTTTCACTAGACCACAGCAAAAAAAAAAAAAGGTTCAGTAAGAGATAACAGAAATGAGTGAAAAAATAGATTAAATACACCAAATGTGGCTAGAGAAAGTTTTTGTAACAACAACAATGACATCAACAACTACAATAAAGAAGAATTAACGTAACTGAATAAAAAAGTACAAAAACCTACTGATTGGAAAAAATCTCTTTGCTAACCCCTTTAGGGAAGTTTATAACCAAAATAGACAGCCAGAGAAACACACACACTTCTACAGCATCATCGTCACACCCAACATATCACCCATAGATTTGTAGCAGGGATGGAAAATATTATAAGCCATCATTTAATTGATCTTATTGTAAACGGTTCCATAATCGAGAATCTCTAGTGTATTTCGATTCTAATTCCGGAAATACCCAATGTTGCATGCTGACGCATAAGCGCGTGACAAATCAAGGTGCCTAGCCTGTTTATGTGGGTGGTGTAATTATTGAGGAATCAGAATCTATTGATGAAAATCCAATGTCGAAAGAAGTATTCAAGTGCCTCGGTAAAACGGTGCAAAAGATACTTCACTCCATCTGATGTCCCAAATATTCACATATATCAATTATATCCGACCGCGAATGGAATACAACTGCATGTTAAGACTTGTGCTTCAAACACTATTTTTGAGCTTCTCGGTCGCGTACAGGAGAGAGCGAATGTACTCATTGGTGACAGCAGGTTTCCAGTTCTATTAAATCCCTTCAGCACCGACGTAAGTGGGTTGTTTTTGTCTGTTTTATCGATAATACAATGGGAGGTATTCTGATGAAATTAGGGATCACGTTCCCGAAACTGGAACTTTTGTTTGTAATACACGTTTTTCCTCAAGAACCCATTCTTTTGTGGTCGATTGGCCGGTGCATAGTACAACGCATTACATTACAAAAAAAAAATAGCTAAGGTAAAATGTAGCAAGAAAATACAATATAATAGTCTGGTAGTATATAAAGTAATTTTTTAAAAATTGAAGGAATAGGACTATTACAAGAAAGCTTTATAAAATACATAACTGAAATTTAGCTCATAGAATAAATTCGAAAAATAAAAAATGTTGAATATAATATAATAAATAAATTTCACGAAATAGACCTTTTAACTGGCCTGGCCACCTCTTTTCTGTGATTTGACGCCATAATATTATTTCCTACAGGGATGTTAAAGTCTGATGGTGTGAATACATGTGTGATGAAAATGACAAGTATTATAAAAAAAAGTTTGACATCCCATACGACTTTATCGTTTTTTAAAAAATTTCTAAACAATAATACTTTTAATTGGGTCAGGGTTATATTTTATTTCATATGTGAATGAAATGAAATTAGATTTTGTGACAGTCGCAACAAAACTCATTAGATTTCTATCCCACAAAGTATTATGGAATACGTAAGACTTGTCAGAAAGTGTAAGCTAGCCTTTAGTACATGTAGACATCACTGTCCATTTAAGTAAAAAGAAGTTTCCCCTAATTGTACTCAATAAGCAAACTTGTTTTCAATTATTCCTCTTTGAATACAAAAGTACAGAAAAAATAAATAAACTTTGCCAACCCTGATTTGCAGCCTTAGAGGCAAAAGGTCTATTTTCATACCACTGGGGAATTATTTAAAACCAGTAATATGAACAAGAAAAACCTTTAAGTATAAAAAAAAATCAAAAAGAATGTTCGTATTAAGAATACAAAGTGTTTGCCAAAGTATGGCCCATGGATTTAAAAAACCATTTATTGCTACTTATGACTTGGTAAATATTTAATTAAACGCCACTTTTTGTTTTTTGGTTTTAGTCTCACCTTTTTGCCAAGATAATTTTTTTTCTTCTTTTTGGCTTGATTTAGTTCTCTTTGTTTTAGGTTTTTTTTTTTAAAGGCTGGTTGGTTAACAAAAATCTATTCATTTAAAATGGTAAAAAAATCTTTTGGCAAGTAATAATGAAAATGTTTTAAATGGGTTCTGGTTAATCCTGTGAAAATTCGGGTTAATCAGACAAATGTTTTTTTTTTGTTATTTTTAAGTAACTTTTTAACTTTAGCAGAAAAATATGATAAATTTTGTTTGATAAAAGTGCGAAACTTTAATGAAAAGGTGTTTGTGAAGATTTCTATAAATTTAATTAAAGCAAGTGAATATTAAAATTTAAATTAATGAATCTTGAATGAATTTAATTTTGTAAAGTTAACGGTATCATCAATTGTATTCTATCAAATGCAGAATGCCTTAAGGTCAAATAACTGATTATAAGCGGAGGTGTGTGCAAGAGGTCAACTTTTTGTGGCAATATTAATAGTGATTGTGCCTAGTTAAAATATTAATCACGCGTACGAATTGTGTGCTTAAATAAAATTTCAAGGTTTACAGACGTGATTATTTAAAAATGATTTGTTGGACAAAAATAAAGAAAATCTAAAGATTTTTTTAAAATATTTAATTTTTAGTAAATAAAACAATAGTTGAGAGGGTATTATGCATTTGTGATGACGTTTGTAACACCTCAAAATGTGGGTCGTATGTCCACTATCACCTCTTGAGTCGAATTAATATTGTCCGCCAAACTGGCTGTCCATCCATTTGGAGATAATTCAATGAAAGTTGATACTTAGATTCTAATGGTTACAAGGGCCAAGCTCATTGAAAGTGGAAGGAACCGGCCCATAATTTTGCACAGCCCCATACAAGCTTTTTGTCAAAAACTATCTTATTATGTCGTTTACGCTAAATTTGGCCCAACATTATATTATTTCAATCAAACTCGTCTAAGCAAATTTTATTGGGATCGGTCGATCATTGAACATAGCTCACATACATGGTTTTTAATGCCATAACTTCCTTATAAACGTTGGTGATAATAACTTTTACGATAGCTGCTATGTTATGAAAACCTAATCCTGGTAGGTCCAAAATTTACTATAGGTTCCATATAAACCGCCATCCTAAAATCGCATATAGATGAAGATAACTAAAAAATGTTCGGCACAAGCACTTTAACATGAATCTTAACCTCCCCTGCGGGAAATTTGTGTCAATTGGTCCCACAGACTGGTCCTGGGAGCTGTGAAAATAGATCAGGTACAAAAAGAAAGAACTCATGACCAGTGAAAGGAGAACCAATCATGTTACTGGTTTATGGAGAACAAAAAGGAAGAAAAAGTAATGAATTACAGTACAGTCTTCACCGGTGGTGTGATACATTTTTTTGGGGACTTTCTAAAATTTGGCTCTTGAATTTAATTCTAGGACTTGTTTTATTGAAATTTTACTACATCGTATTGAAATAATACTACATTTTAGTAACTGTCACTAAACACGTCCATTGAGAATAGATTTGTGACTGGTCAAATGGTGTCAATTGACCCCATCCAATGACAACCCCATGTAAAAGTGATAGGTCTTATTCATAGAAAGTGTTAAAACTAGAACCGGTCTCTACCACCAAAGACCTATCACAGGACTACTTTGGTGTCAGTTCGCTTCCCTCTAGGGTCATTACATAATTTTGTTTCCGCGGGTCCATGATTGCCCATGGGCCCCAAATAGGGTATACTAGCAAAAACTGTTTTATATACTGTGGTGTAATCGAACAAAAATATAACCCTATTAATTGAACACTAGACTGGTCGCAATTTTTTTTTTTTTTAATTTAATTGTTTGCGCTGCTTAAAATATGAGGTTTGGTGTAAGAAATCATGATCTAATTTTTCAGGTTAATCCGACAGTGCCTAGCCGTGCCGGGTGGGGTTTTGAGTTACGCGAACATATGTTGTGCAACCTCCTTAATTTTCGAAATAACGGTATATCTCGAAAACCAAAGCCAACATAAAGAAAAAAGTTTCAACTTTCTTAAAGTAAATTTTATTGCGGAATTTGGTTTTTTTTAGTTTTTCAATAAACTAACGCGTTTTTGAGTTACGCGAACATATGTTGTGCAACCTCCTTAATTTTCGAAATAACGGTATATCTCGAAAACCAAAGCCAACATAAAGAAAAAAGTTTTAACTTTCTTAAAGTTAATTTTATTGCGGAATTTCGTTTTTTTTTTAGTTTTTCAATAAGCTAAAGCGTTTTTGAGTTGCGCGAACATATGTTAATCTATCTATACAATATATAATTTCTTAGTATGTCAGGATGTTTGCATGTATGTCCTATTCTTTCCGCAACTTTCTGAAGCCATCTGATGACATAGGAAGCTGAAATTTGGCACACTTGAAGAACTTTCTCTGCGGAAGATCGTAACGAAGCCATATTTTTGATGTTCGGCTTTTCAACTAGTATAACTATAAAGATCTGATAGAAAAGATGTTTTTTTTATAATATGGGGAACTTTGGGCCCCACCCGGCACGGCTAGGCACCGTCGGATTGACCTGAAAAATTAGATCATGATTTCTTACACCAAACCTCATATTTTAAGCAGCGCAAACAATTAAATTTTAAAAAAAAATCCCATACAAGATGCGACCAGTCTATTGAACACCCTAAATATACATCTTATTTTTGTGTTTCAAACGAATTTACTTGAGCAGTTATGGTGTTTTCTTTCTAAAAAATAACAATGCATTTTATTTGTGAAATATATTTAACAGGTAACAAGCACCCTTAGAAAGTGATATATTTTTCTAAATTACAACTGAACAAAATAATAGCTACTTTTTACACTCAACACTAATGTTAAATATTGAATTCAAAGTTTGTACTTCAGCGATATTCACCACTAATAAGCGTTAACAACACTGATTTTCCATTATTAAAGTCAGCTTTTGTTAAACATTTTGCGCAAAAAAAAATTACTAAATTAAAGTAAAACAAAAGAAAAACCAAAAGTATTTTTACCCATCACAATATAACCATAAATCAAAATATAAGACAATTGTAAGCAAACATAAGAAAAAAGTTAATAAAAAAATACTTGCTTGCATAAAAAAGTACTTAGCGCAGAAGCAAAAAGGGTATTATCTCGCTTTCATTTATAACTGGGGTTAAGAAATGGAACCAATTTGCCATTTATTTTTGCAACATATTTAAAAAGGAAAATGACAACTTCTCACATTTTTGAATATTTTTTAAAGTCTTACGAAATTTGATTGAAAATAATATTTTGTTACTACAAGTTTTAAGTGTTTTCATAGAAAAGTCGTTTTGTAAACCTTTTTTTAATTTAGGGCCTAATTGTGTAAAACGCAACGCCAAAAATTTGATTGAAAACAGAAACGAAGTCAAAAATATTTTAAAATTTTATTGTTGCTTTCTACCGAAATTCCAATTGATTTTTAAAATTTTTTAACGCCACAAAATTTGAAGAGGATTATATAGGGGTCCCGGTAGGCTAGCTGGTAGCAAGCTAGTCTATCAGCGCCGGGTTCGATTCCCGCAAGAGAGTCTGATTTTTCCTGAGATAAGCGCAGAGCTTCACGGGATAAGCTTAAAGGGGGTTAAAGGTTCACCCTTTTGTGGCCACTTCAAGCAGCATATCGGTATTTAAAGTGTGTGTTCTTCCCATCTTAGGTATATGGCTCGTTTACTATCTTTGTAGAAAATTATACGAGTAGTATTTTTGTAAAACATATAAAAGAAATTTATAAAATAAATTTTTGGCTCTATTATAACAAATCGTAAAAGAGTTTACAGATATATGGGCATTTCCTGGGGTCACGAACGTAAGCTTTTGGTGTACAAATAATACAGGAAACAAAACTTTTCCTTTTTTTGCGATTTGATAGAATTTGTCCTGTAATGTATTTTAAAGGTACCGGTGGTCTAGCCAGACCATGAGGTGCAGGTGCACTTAGTGAACTTTTTCTTGTGGGAGGGTTTTTGTGCCCTAAATGTGATCCAAATGGTGCCAAATTTGTTTTATTCGATTCAGGACAACTTACTTCTACAATTCGTAGCCTTCGTTTCTTAAAACTTTCACTACAAAAATAGATATTGCATATGAACGTCAAATATGGTCTGGTCAGACCATATATGACATCTAAGGGTTAAAGAAATTTTAAAATTTGAACCAAAATTATAACAAAATAAAATCGTAAGGGTACATTAAAAAACTTACTTATGTTAGTTCTAATTAAACAGTACTTTGTAAACCGAGTAGAAAATTATGGGGGAGGTTGGTCCTCAGTTAGGTCTATACATGTATTTTATAAAGCTAATTTTAAAGACAAACATAAAAAAAAACAAAAAAAAATTTACTTTGGACTTCAAGAAGAATTCTTGACAAAAAGTACGAAAAAACAGAGGTAAAGGAAAAACATGTTAAATCAATTAAATGGTAAAGAAAACTCAAAAAAGCAAATTTCGATCTACCAAAGGTTAAAATACAATTTGGTTTAAGGATTGATGTTTGACTATTGACGTCAGCAGTCGTCGATGGCTGCGAGTGTAAGATGGCAAATCCCTCTGAGGAGATCGAGTGGTAGCGATCGAAACATGTAAGGGTAACCAGCCGCCTGGGTTCGAATCTCAGGTCAGTCAAGAATGAATGATTATCAATAACAATTTTAATTAATTTTCATGTTGTAAAATTCCTTTCTTCATAAAAATAATTTAGTGAAAATTAAATTTGATGAACTTAAGCCTGATTAAAAATATTAAAAATTTGGATTAAAAAAGCTAATTTTAAAGTTAACATCAGAATGTTTCTGATAGGTTGTGAGCATGTTTTCGAAAGATAAACTGACGGATGGAAATACAAGCACATTGAAAGCAAAACGCATGTTGTGGTGAATCATGCATTGACATCATTCGGTTGCTTTTTGTTTAGTGATATCTCACTCTGCAATTAAAAAAAAAACAAAAATTTATTATTTGAGTATCATTCATGCATATCTCTGCCACAAATGAAATTATAAACTACTTGCATATTCTTATTGACGTGATAGGGGGTATAAAAAATTTTTCAAAAATTGTTGAATTTTTTTGTAATCATGAGTTGTATCATGCTAGACAAGCTAAGAATTATTAAAAACACATTCCTTATTTAAACATCATGTCCTTATACAAGTTGCACATAATACCCCATTAACTCTGTAGTAGATTATTATAAAATAAAATTAAATTTCAAAATGATAGAGTTCTCCATTAAATAACAGCAGATTAAAATAATAAGATTGGCTTAACCATTTTCAAACAAATATTTTCATTATAAAATCCTTTATTATCTGCTTTTAGTTTTTTTTTCTTTTTCTTTTTTTTTGCCAATTATAAATATTTTTCATTTTCGTTATTAATTTTATGTTTCCACTAAAACACACAAAAGAATTACCAAATTATGAGAGAGAGAGAGAGAGAGAGAGAAAAAATAAATAACATTATGACTTATAGTCGCATTTGCGTTACTATCACACTACCCAACCAACCCCCTTCCCCAGCACTATCTGCCACTACTACCAAAAATAAAGATAATGCTGTTATGTTTTTATGGATTTTATTTTGTGCGTTATGGTTCTGGCGCTTAACTCAATCGCTTTTTTTAACTTTTTGCTTATGACTAGATCTCTCAAAAGGAAGCCAAAGACATGGAGGAATGGTAAAGAGACGAAGAAAAAAATTTACAATAACAAACATTTATTTAATTCGAGTGATGGTAACCAGTAATGCCAACTTAGCGCTTTTTTAAGTGCCTTAAAAGGAAATATCAAATTTTAAAAACTGTCTTAAGTATTCAAGAACGTGCGAATGGAAAAATATTGGAAGAAAGAACAAGTTTCGTTTAAACTTAAAATATCGTTGAAGATATTTTATTCATATAAAATGTAGTCTCAAACCAAATGATCAATGTTGTTCACGCTAGAAAATATATAAAGAATTATGATTTAAAAAAACCTGTAGAAAAAGTCACAATATCACATAGATACTTCTTAATAGAATGAAGAAGGTGGGTGCCCCGATATTAGTTTATCAGTGCGAGGTTCAATTTTCGCTAGAGACTATGGTTTGTTTCACTAATATGGTACATGGTATTCCCCGATACAAAAATCGCCGGATGCAAATCATTCTCGACATTTTTTATTTTTTTTATTTTGTCAAATTTATTGCTGATATAAATGCAAATAAGTTATGCCTAGAAATATAAGTAAATTCAGATCTGATATCTAAGGAAATGTTTAATGTTTGGCGGTCTAAAGTTTTGCAAAAGTAAAAGAAAGGATTAAACATTTACACAATTTTAAATTTTTTAAGAGCCCAGTGCAATTGCAACTACCACCTCGAGAAACTACTCACTTGAAACGGGAGAAGTATAACAAAAATACCACAAATAGTGAAAAAGTGCAAAATGCAATGAATAATAACACAAACGATATACGTATTTTATTCTTGGTTTAAGTATTAACCCCCGTACTCATAAACGATTAATAAATTTAACAAGCGTTTATTAAGGATAATTTTCATAGTAAATTTGTTCTTAAAACCTTTATTAAATTTAAAAAATTTTTATGAATACAGGTATAATTGTTTATTTATTTTGCTTCTTACATTTCTGAAAAATATACGAATGCTTTCAAAGCCATTTTGTTAACAACAAACATTAAAATAGCACTTTAAAGTTTTTGGTATAGCCGACGGTTGTATTTCGCCGCCGTCGTTGAAAATGTTTAATTTTAGTCAATTTTGAACGCCTTCAACGATATGTTTCTCATTTTTTTTGATGCGAGAAGTTCTCACCAAAGTCACAGAACGTGGGCACAGATTTATTTTATTAAAAACGATTAAAACATTTTCCCTTTTGAATCAATATGTTCAATGATCTCATATGCACAGCAGCTGCCTTAAAATTTTTTGGATTTATTTCTGAAAATGCAGTAAATACTTAGATGATGACAAAATAAAAATTAATATTTAAGGAAGTTTTAAGTAAAGAAAACTCTAATAAGATTTAAACAAAATAAATTTAAAAAAAAGAATTACAAGTTTTTAAAGGAAGTGGTGAGAGTCCAGGGATGATATAATGCAAACATTCGTAAAAAGGAAACATGTTTTCTCATTAACAGGACTCATCCTGATTAAAAACTCCTATTTTTAAAGTAATATTTATATATTTTTTTTAATAATTTAACTATTTCGGTGTTATGTCAATGCGGTTCGTTTTGCATATAAAGAACTGAAATTTTTTATTTTTTACTAACGTTAAATGTATCGATAAACTGGTCCATTGACCTTATCTAAGACTATCATAAACCGCACGTTCACTATGAAAACCCCTTTGATGATCTAAAACTAGAATACATATGGGTGGCTCTTGACCCAAGGGGAAGCCACTAATAAATAATTAATATTGTAAACATAAGCTATGAAGAGTCAACGTGCAGGGTCCTACATGATGGTGCTTCCAGCGTTTTATTAACAACGAATAGTGTAGTAAGACAAGGAGCATAGTCACCATTATTATTTTTCACCGTAATGGATATCGTATTGAAGGCAATCAATGCATTGCCTGTGGGTCTGAATTGGAAAATGCACAAAGGACTACAACACCTTGAGTATGCTGGCGATATAGTTTTGCTATGTAATAGGCAGACCTATATGCAATAGCTGTCATCATATCTCACAAACGAATCAATGAAAGAAGGCCTCAAAGCAAATATAGAAAACATAAAACTAAGGCAATGAGAGTTAATCTAACAAACACTTCGAAGTTCCCAGTAAACGATCATGAGAAATATCAAGATTTAACGAGTTTTGAATAACTTGATAGCATTATTAGACAACCAGCTGAAAAAGCAAAGGGCAGTTTTGCTACGCTTACTAAGGTCTGGAAGTCGAACAATATTTCCAATATAACGAAGGTTCGAAAAGTTAAGTATTGTGTTTAATCGACACTTTTATTCGGATGCGAAAGAGTTTTCCTTACTAAGGCTCTTATTCGGAAGTTGCAAACATTCATCAACACATCGTCAGCTCATTATACGTCTGACCTACCTATCCTTTAAAAAATAATGACCTGTTTCGCGAATTTTTTTTATGGTTCTGAGATACTAAGCATTCATTTCGCTCCATATCAACTACAGTCAAAGCCTGGTATAACGAATACGCAGTTTAACGAATATCCGATATAACGAATGGCCAAATTTGTACATTTACTACCTTATATAGTCTGGAATCACACTGTAAGTTTTCTTTCAGAGAACATGCTGTTCCTTTTTCCCCTCTCACCCATAAACTCAGACTTTCTGAAAGAAAACTTTCATAGCATGAACCCAGACATAGCGAATGGCAAAAAAAATAGTCCCGATTTAACGAATTACAAAGCAAAATAAAAAAATCGTAATAGAACCGTTAGATTTTTGTGTGTGTGTTTGGCTTGTTTGCTTTGCATTGACTGAACACGTGTGATGCATTGCTTTTTTCGTTTAAGTTTCAGTAGTTTTGTTTTTTGGTTCATTGTGAAAACGAGATGTCAAATAGAAAAAGAATCTCTTTTTATAAAAAATTTTAGATTTTAGAAGAGTGTAATAAAGGTTTTAAAGAGCAGAAACGTAAGGATTGGATATCTGATGAAACATGGGAAATAGTCAAAGAAAGAAAAAAACTCAAAGCCGAACTTAATAACGCAAAAACGCGCAGCGCCAAAGTAACCCTACGAATGCAGCATACTGCCCTAGATCGTGAAGTAAAGCGCAGTGCCCGTAGGGACAAACGCGCTTGGACAGATAGTATTGCTACAGAAGCTCAAGCTGCTACTGAAACCAACCGTAGCAGCGATTTATATAGACTTGTCAAAAAACTGACACACACATCTACTTCAGTCTCAAAAAAGCCTATTAAGGACAACTCAGGTATACTTATTACTTCTAAGGATGAACAGCTTGAACTCTGGGCTGAACATTACTCTGATATGCTTTCATCACGGCCACAAAATGATCTAACAATATGTAATTGCCCATCCCACGATACACAATTAGATATCAGTACCACTACTCCCCTAATCTCCGAGATCGCAGATGCCATTAAGTCGTTAAAAAGCAACAAAAGCCCTGGAAGTGACAACATCTCCCCAGAGCTCCTTAAGGCAAATCCTTTAACTAGTGCTGAACTTGTTTTACCAATTATTGAAGAAATCTGGCAATCAGAAATAATACCGGAAGAGCTTAAGGAAGGTATTATAATAAAAATACCAAAAAAAGGGGATTTAACGAATAGGAACAACTGGCGAGGGATCACATTACTCAGCATGGTCAACAAAGTGTTAGCTCACATTATAACTAAGAGAATTTCAGTTAATTTAATGCCAACACTAAGAAAACAACAAGCTGGCTTTCGTCCGAATATGTCATGTATTGACCACATAAATGCACTAAGGACAATCGTGGAACAATCTGTTGAATTTAGGTCTCCCCTGTATCTAGTGTTTATTGACTTTGAGAGGCATTCGACACTCTTGCTCATAACGTTATATGGAAGGCACTTGAATGTAAAGGAGTACCAGGGAAATTGATTTAGCTAATAAAGAGTCTATACGCGGGGTCAAGCTGCCGCATTTTACATGATGGTACACTCTCCCGAAAAATCGAGATTGGTACAGGAGTCCGCCAAGGGTGCGTTATGTCACCATTACTCTTCAATATCATGCTAGATATTGTCATGAGTCACGCCATGGTGGAAAATCGCGGAATTTTATGGGGACTCCAAGAACGATTGGAGGACCTCGAGTATGCAGATGACATTTGCCTTCTATCCCACAGTTACACCGACATGTCTATTAAGTTACAAAAGTTATCAGAAATATCAGCGAAAGCCGGACTTAAAATTAACATCAATAAAACAATGGTTATGAGAATTCGTTCTGGAAACACAAATCCCTTTCTGATAAATAATGAAGTTCTGGAGGAGGTAGATTCATTCTGCTATCTTGGCGCCTACTTAACCAATACCGGCGGCTCCAGTGTAGACATTTCTAGCCGAATAAAAAAAGCTACCCAATCATTTGGACAGCTCAGCAGAGTATGGAAATCGTCTGCGATTTCCCGCCGTGTTAAAATAAACATTTTCAACTCCAACGTGAAATCTACACTGCTGTATGGCTGTGAGTCCTGGAATGCAAGTGTTAAGGACATCCAATCACTTCAAGTGTTCGTAAATAGGTGTCTTCGCAGAATTCTAAGAATTTTTTGGCCACAGACCATTTCAAATCAAAACCTGTGGAACGAAACACACCAAACACCAATATCCACAGAGATTCGAAAAGGAAAGTGGAATTGGATTGGACACACCATCCGCAAAGAACCATCAAACATCGCTAGAAATGCTATTTAATGGAACCCGCAGGGAAGCCGCAGACAGGGTCGACCAGCTCACACATGGCGGAGGCAAATCCATAACGAAGCCAGAAAAATGCAAAGAACGTGGAATGAAGGGAAAACTATTGCGACGGATAGATCCGAATGGAGAACATTTGTTGAGGCCCTATGCTCCTTATAGGAATGACGGGAATATATATATATATATAATAAAGGTTTAAGTCTTTCAGTAGGGGCCGGTTCACACACGTCAAGTTTGACTAGTCAAGCCTTGAGTTTTGAGGGGAAAAGATGTGGCATTCTCTTTTCCCTTCTCTCCTTAAAGTTCAAGTATGCAATACCAAAATCTTATTAAAGTTTTATATCTACATACACTAAATAATAAAGACAATTAAATTTTGATGGTTTTCAAATTGTGGACCACCATTTTTTATAAAATTTTAAGGTAAAATTACTGATCGATATAACGAATTTCTCGGTATAACGAAAGGTCTGAACTTTATATCATTCGTTAAACCGGGCTTTGACTGTATTTTAAAGTTTTTTAAGTATTGTTTTGTTCTACACACCACTAATTTGCGACTGCACCAAATTCTTCATATAAAAACGTACATGTCCCAAAAGTTGACATCACTGATGGCAACCATGCTGTTGCCATCGCTTAATAAAAAAACTTTATAAAATTCTAGCTACGAATCACGTTCGTATGTAACCCATCATCACTGACATATAAATCAACTAGGAGTCTTCCCCACACATACAAACTTCTATAAATTTATTATCAAATACTACAAATGGATATAAACATAAATATACATACAAACATATCCTTTATCCGGGACTAAGTAATATAAACTTGTTAAGTTTATATGTGACTGGAATTTGTTGAATGTTAGTGTCAAGTGCCATTAAAATAATTTTATATTAAAGCTCTTCAGAGAAGCAAAAATTAAAATTAGAAATTTTGCCAATGGGAAACATTTTTCCATCTAGTCTCTGTGGTATGAACTTTTTAATTTACGCGACTTTCTTTAGAATAAAATGTTGGATAATTAAAAAAAAAATTATTAATAAACTGTAAAGGTATCCATTAATTTGTTATATTATTGTGAAATAATTGATATTACGCAGTAAAAGTGGCTGTGCGTATATTGTATTAGTAGGTTGCACACTATTTTTTTTATAATCAAAAGTCTCTTGATTTATATTCGGCAAAAAGCAATACTAAGTAATCTATTGACAACATTGTACAATACTCACTAGTCTGCTTTGGTTTTGTTTCCTGCTAATAATAGGACCATTCCAAACACGCGTTTAAAATGTAGCTCACAAGGGACTAGAACTAGTCCAAAAGTAACCCAAACGTATGGAAAAACATGGCCTATTTAACATTACGATGTCCTAGGGCATGACCATATAACCCAGCTTTGGATTACAAAGGAGTAGTTTTAAAACTACTCCATGGTATACTCAAGAGGATAAATTTGAAGTCGTTTAAAAACGAAAGCATGTCGTTAAAAAACGACGGCATGTCGTCTCACTACAAACACTTTTTAACAATGACATGGTCCATGCTTGCATTAAATTGGAACATTCCATGGAGTAGTCCATTTTATTAAAATAGATCAGGTAGTCCAATATTATTTGCAGAGTTTGCTTTTACATATACGAATGAAAACTTACGCTTGGTATATTTTTTATATTGTGTAACTTATTGTACATATATACAGATATGTGATGTAAAACGATTTGGTAAACAAGCGATCCGAAACCGATATGGATATCAGTATCTTTTAACGCTACAGTCAATAACCGGGTACCCGGGTAACTTTTTCAACTTAAAAATTCTCGCAAATGATGCGATGAAACTCCAAATCATCGCTATTAGGGACTTGGCAAACATTATAAAAGAAAAAAAAATATATATATACATATATAGCCAGATCTTTGTTTAAAACCGTTTAACTTTCGACACCTACGCGAGTCAATGACCGGGTACCGCGGTACCCCTACAAGTTTTTCTGTACAAACTACCACGGTTATTTTGAATTTGATCGATAAAACACATACATTTGTTTTTTTAACAACTTTTTTATTGTTCAAATGTTATATTTCGGCTTGCGTTGACAGCATTTAATAGCAGATCGTGATGAATAGTGGCGACCAATTTGAATGTTCCGCTAAATCAAGAGTGGTATCTCAGGACCCATTGGTGATTTCCCGATATAAAGTTGGCCATCGACCGGTTAGGAGTTTTTTGCATGACAAATCCACAAAACTTTAATTCCTAATTTGGCTGGTTCGCATTCGCATTCGCAATCACTGGATCGTCAAATCGAAGGAAACGTCGCAGTGACCAGAATCTGGTAATGGTCATTGTTACTCGACATAGAGAATAAGATGTGATTGCACATTAATCTTTCGTATTATCATTACATGAATGATTTGCACCTCTCATTATTAAAATGTCAGTAAAGGCATATATTTCATTTACTGTCACATATTTCCAATTAAGTCGTGGTTTTGTTGGGTTAGTTCCAATATAGACTGCATATGTGGCATCTGCTTTTTTGTTTGTCTGACGCACTATTATGTCCACAATATCTACTCTCAAGTTTGAGCTTTTGAAAGCAATTCCATTGATCTTGCAGGCCCACAACGTTGCCGTAGAATATTAAGACTTCTAGTTTTGATGGAATAACAAATTGTGCTTTTGCCACACGGCAATATATTTACTTCGGCATAACTTTCAACTGAAGACTCATCGTAAATATCAGCATTAGACAGATTTTATTTCCAGTATATGGTGTTTCACCGTCAGATCAGTTATATTTAGCTTTTTCATCTGATAAATGTTTGGCTTTATGATAGAAACTTAACTTTACGCGACATTTTTACCTTATTTTAAATTAAAACTCCAGAAGCACTATAAAATGTTCTGCTGAAACTCTCTTAATTATTTCTTTATTATACCTACAAGGGTAGTAGCGAAACTTCTATAAACAGTAACAAGCAAATGCTTTAAGTATTTAAAAGCAATACAAATGCAAAGCACCGTAATCAAAGAAGAACAAAAAAATTGCTATGTGTTTACTTTAGCGACTTACTTTGATAGCTACAAATGACTTTGAGACGACAGAGTGAAGCGTAGCGATTTAAAACAAAAATCTACATAATTTGATAATTTTTATATATGGAAAATATTTATTGGCTTATTATGCAACACTATCAATATGTGATTGGACAAAAAACCATATTTTCTAATGTTAAAGTGCAAAAATCTACAAAGGGGTACCTACCCCTACGGCTCCATCGAATTGACAAATTTTTCTTTCAAATGTTCGTATTAATCCATTTTAAGTTTTCATCGAAGGAAAAATTTACAACGCCTACTTTAACGCCGACTTTTTCTATTAACCGCATAACTTGAGAACGGATTGACCGATTTGGACGCCATGGTCCAAATCGGATTGAGAACGGAAAGAATATTTTGGCCCGCCTACTTTAACGCTCACTTTTTTCGATTTACCTAAAATCAGAAAACGGCTCCATCGTTTTGACTAATTTTTCTTTCAAATGTTCGTATCGTTTTAACGTTTTTTAAAAATCGGACGCAAACATTTGTCCTTATTTCGACAGGACAACATCTGTCGGGTAAACTAGTTTTTTATACAATTTGACATACAAATTTGTTATAGACAGACGTCGTGAATTTAAATCTATTTTAAATTGAGAAAGTTGCATCTACACACAGAAAAAAATCAATGTAAATTCGTTCAAAACAAGGTTGATTTTACATTTTTCAGTAGTGATTTTGCTTCATTGTTGTTTCATATTAATTTAACATGATTTTACAATAACTTGCGAACAACATTTTTTTCTTTTAAAATAACTATAATTCATGTTAATTTAACATTGCAGTAAAGTTAGAGCAAAATGTAATTAATATTGAAATAACAATCCGAATCACGTTGAATGAAAGTTATTTAAAGTTGAAACAACGTGAATTTCATGTAGAATCAAATTGGTTGCAGTGTGATATAACAGTGTGAAGACAACATATGCATTTATTTAAGAATAGTTTAAAACACTTACCCCTGTAACACATGTTTCACTTATTTTGTATCTCCTTTGTTAACAGAAGCATCAGCAGAATGGCCCGATATCGTTTTCGTCCTCATTCTACTTTGAAAACTTGATGTACTATTTAACTAAATTATTTTAATTAAAAGAATACGGGAATTGTCTTCTTTTTACAATATATTTTAAACATGAAAATAAAAAGATGTACATACTTAAGTGTGTATGCATGTTAATTTAACAAGATAAACTTTTGATTTTAATATAAAACAGGTTTTTATGGATTCAATATTGAACAATGTTATTTTCACAGTGAATAATATTAAATAAACGTGATTTAAGATTATTTTAATATTTTTCATTTAAAATTAATATGAAATAATGATAAATTTAAATAAAGGGCATACTTTTGCAGAAATTTACCATGATTCTCAAACAACATTTCGCCATGTTATTTTAACATTGGTATTTTTTTCTGTGTGTAATGCTATCACATAAAGACATTTAAGGCCTAACCATAATGTGCTTTAGTTGGATTAGGCAAATGTGCGAATGAATGTTAATCGTATGAAGCAAACCATATTGAACTTACGGAAACTTTTTGTTAAGTTTCATGAAACTGTAATTTGCTTAAGCAGAGAGTAAAACTGATCTCACATTCCGTACGGAATCAAATGTTTTTTGATTTTGTAATTGCTTTCTTAAAATAAATTTTAGAGACTTTTTGGTAATTTCTGACAGTAGGTTAAGCACGGCTATGCATATTAAGGGCTCTGGAGACTTTCAAATAAGCCCGTCAATAAGTGCATATGTGTTAGTGTCGTTAATTTGAGGCTTTTTTGGAGACGTACAAATAAACCCGTCAATCAAGATTTGTAATTTTGATTTCATAGGGCTCGTTTCGTTTTTTCTTCCGTACATGAAAACAAACACAAAGCAAATAAAATTTTTTTGTCAATCACAACTGGAGACTATCAAATAATCAGCCATCAAATAAAAAAATCAAAACTTTTTGATTTTCATCAAGCATTGCCGACAACGCGTTTGTGTACCCAAAAAAAAAACAACTGCACGCACACAACTATGTGATTGATGTATTTATTTGATAGTCTCCCGGGCGTTTTACGATTGGGCCTTTATTCTCCGAACAATACTACCATACTTTTATTAATTTACATTTTGTAAAACAAAAATTAACAACAAAAGAAAAGAAAATAAAATAAAAATTCAAAACAATAAACGAAAAAGAATTTAAAGTTTCTGCCGACGCACAGTGGCGCCATTTGAGTTTTTTCGTTGCAAAAATCATATCTTTTGAACCGAATAAGGTAATTGAACAGTTTAAACAGCATATGATAGATAACTGTTCAGCCTATGAAATGTGCATTTGAAAAGGGTGCTACGCTGTGTAGGGGCCTACTTATGGGTTATCAAAGTTAAAATTAGTAGAAAAATCAATTTTATGGTACCTAAAAAAAAATTATTTTTACATTTTTAGATTGTTTTTATTTTTTTTTTCTTTAGGGTTCTAAATTATTACCCAACAAATTAAAAAAAAAAATTTTTTTTTTTTAAATTTATTTTTTCAATTTTCTGTATTTTCGGTATATGGGTAATTCCATGTCACACATATATTCGCGTAACTCAAAAATGGTTTAGTTTATTGAAATAACTAAAAAAACCGAAATTCGGCAATAAATAATAAAGTGGGGTTGGTCATACATTTGACCCATCTAGGAGCATCCTACGCGCTGTAGGGGCCAAATTAAAGAATTTTATTAAACCGCAATATTAGTATGGCAACCATGTCTTTTTAACCTTTTTTACCTCTAGAAGCCAAACGGGCACGTACGGGCAGATAAAATTTTTGAATTATGTAAAGAAATAATCAAAGAACAGATTTTGCAAATATGGCAAATATAGAAAAATATAGATTTTTGTTATTTTCCGTCAAAGTTGAAAAATAGTGAAAAAACGGATAGTTTTTAAATAGTGATTTACCAGGAGAAACACAAAGCAAACAGTTCATTTTTTTTTTATCATTACACATTTAATAAATGCATCAATCAATACAAACAAAAAATAAGGCGATTCGTTACCTATTTTTCGTGATATTACACCTGAAATCGCAACAAATTTACTAAAAATTGTGTGTTTTTTTGAAAACCGAAAGTCGGTCAACTTTGAACGGCTATATCTTCTAAACTAAAAATGTGATATTATTAAGAGTGGCAGATTTGAAATCGTTGAAAAGTTTCCTATAACATGAGTTTATTCAAAACTTCGTCGGTGCTCATGAAAATTTTGATTTTTGCAACCTCGTTTGCTCTACGGGCGCTACTGTGCGACGCTTATATTATAGGCTTTAGGGTTTTATTTATTTACTTATTTATTTAATAAACTTGGAGCGACTTTAGGTTTTTGCCTGAAGTTGAAGACTTAATTCTTAATTTCTGCAGATAATGATGTTAATATCAAAAAATATTGAATTGATACTATTAATTCGTTTGCTAGTGCAAATTTAATTAATTTTTAAATTATTATCACAAGTTTTTTAATTGAAATAAATTTTTTCTTTTTATGTACGCAATAATACTGTGTAGTACCTTAAAAATATTTTGGGAACATGTCCAGTTTACCAACGCAGCTCCAAATAAAAAAAAGTCCATAGGGTAATAGAAAATCGAAAAAAAGGAAGAAAAAATGAAATGGCAAAATTCTCGGCAACGCATAGTTTCCGAGTTATAGACCTCTGAAGTTTTCATATAAATTTGCGATTTCCCTCTACAGTTCTGAACGTATATGGCCAATATTGGTAATATAAAGCATTTGAACAGATCTTTCTGGAAATGCAAAATTTATTTAAAACTTTTTAACTCTTTAGCTCCTAATACAGTTTTAACAAAATTTATATCAAAATGTTACGGAAGTGCACTAGGTAATAAAAATGTAATCAAATAGCCGGCCTTGGGCCGGGCGCAAGGATTTATCCTCTATGGTATAACAAACACCGGCTTCGCTAAATAAAGCCTCTCCGCATAGCAGGCCTTCGGCCGGTCGCATGGATTATCTCCTCTATGGTATAACAAACACCGGCTTCGCTAAATAAAGCCTATCGGCATAGCAGGCCTTCGGCCGGGCGCATGGACAGTCTGTCCGTATATGTTGAAATGGGTTTTCCAAAGACCCCAAATACAATGGGAAATTGGTTCCTATTTATTAGCATTGCGTATAGCCTAGAATAGTTTGCTATTAAAATTCAGCCAAATCGGCCCACACGTACCTGAGATATCAACAAAAGATCGCGACTTCCTCTAATTTTTACTTAATTGTTTTCATAATTTGTTTTTCCGATAAATTGCAGAAACTTTATTCATAGCATTTCTTTAAGATATTAATTAAGAATGCTTTTGTCTCAGATTGGAATTTTTTTTTTTTTTTTTTCTTATCGGAATTTTCAATATGTATTCAAATCTTAATTCTTCTTGTTGTTTATTAGTTGTTACCAATGTAACCACTAACTGCTGTATTCAAATTTTAAAAATGTCTTCTAGTTAGGCTCAAAGTATCGGTTCTTTTTAGCCTCTGGTGACCTTCGAACTGAAGCAGACCCCGAGGGAGGTAGTTAGGGTGGGCTATTAGTTGATCGATGTATCTAATTGAATATTTTTAAATTTTCTCCTGGATAGTGGGGACGGACGTTGAGATCTCTGTAGATAATATCAATACGTATATACCATGAGGCGCAGACAATTTGTCGTAATATTCTAGGCTGTCTTCTTTGAAGCTTTTGGATGTTAGATGCGCATGCAGTACCCCATAATTGGATGCCACATGTCCATATTGGATTTATGATGGACTTGTATAAGAGAATTTTGTTGTCTAAAGACAAGTTTGAGTTTCGACCGAGAAGCCAATGTAGTTGAGCGGCTTTAAGCTTCATAGCCGTTATTTTCGCTTCAATATGACGAGACCAGGTCAAGCGTCTATCTATATGAATTCCCAAGTACTTAACATGGTTTGATACCGGAACAGTGATGTTATTTATTTTTACAGCTGGGCACGTTTGTCTTCTGAGCGTGAAAGTTAAGTTAGCACATTTAGCCGGGTTAACCTTTATTCTCCATTTTTCTAGCCATGAACTAGAGCATTGATGTGGGACTGCAGATTTTGCGATGCGACTTTTGGGTCATGGCTAACGTTAATAAATGCTGTGTCGTCTGCAAATGTAGACGTATACGTGCTCAGGTTTGTTGGCATATCCGCTGTGTTTATTATATATAGAAGCGGTCCTAATATGCTGCCTTAGGGGACACCAGCAGTCATTTTCTTGAGCGGGGAGTATTTATCTTGCGACCTTACTATGAATGTTCTGCCTGTTAGATAGCTCTCCAGAAGCTTGTGAGTGTTTTGAGGAAGCATTCGTGCTATTTTGATGAGTAGCCCATCATGCCAAACTTTGTCAAATGCTTGGGAAATGTCTGTGAACAGGGCTGAGCAGTATTGCTTTTTCTCAAACGCCGATCTAATTAGGTTGAAAATTCTATGCACTTGTTCTATTGTACCATGTTTCGCTCTGAATCCGAACTGGTGATCCGGGATGATGTCGTGTTCATTTAGATGAGGAGTTATACTTAAAACGAATATTTTTTCGAAAAGCTTCGATAGGATTGATATCGGTCTGTACGACGCAACCTGGCTAGCATCTTTTCCTGGCTTGGGAATCATAACAATTATAGACCTCTTCCATGAGAATGGGAAGTATCGGACTCTTAATATCGCGTTAAAAATGAGCAGCAAGATTCTAGAAGCAGACGATGGTAAGTTTCTTATCATTGACCCTGTGATGCGGTCAGGTCCGGGAGATTTTCTAATATTCACTTTTTCTATTGCAGATTTTACTTGAGTTATGTTAAATTTTATTGGATGGTTTACCTTATGAATGATTGGACGACAGGAACAAGTATGTGCATCATGTGGCGTAAAAACTTTCTCAAGGTGGCCCGCGAAAGCGTTAATTTTTCATTTGTTTTTTTGGGCCAAGTGCGGTTTTCCAGTCTTAATGGAGATTCTTGGGTTATAGGGCATTTCATATGCCGTACAGCCTTCCATAAGCTGTAATTGGAGTTTTGAGTGGCATCTAGGCTGTTTAGATAGCCTTCTATTGCAGACTCGTGGTTCTGTCTCAATTTGTTGCGAAGAGTTGTCAGGCATAATTGTAGTTGGGCCTTAGTGGTCGGGGAACGACTGTTTTGCGTCAGAGTTGCCTTTTAAAATGAGGATTGAAGGTGAATGATCAGACGATACATCATAGGAGGAACTAACTAGTACCTGATCGCTCTTGATGTTTTTAATTAAAGCAAAGTCAATAAGGTCTGGTAGCTTGTTGAAGTCGGTAGGCGAATAGGTAGGCTCACCACTCGATACGACATCAAAATTATTTGCAGTTTCGGTATTGTATAGCTGATTACCTCCAGTACTAATAAGTCTGAAGGCACAATATGTATGTTTAGCGTTGAAGTCGCCAGCAGCAATGAATTTCTGGCACAATGTGGAGAAGAAGTTGAGAAATTTATCGTGTACAATTTTGTGCCTCGGGGGACAATAACCGGATGACAAAGTAAGCTTGAAATCAGTAAGATTTATAGATGTGGCCTGGATACAATCAGATTGGAATTATGGATCCTTTTTTTTTTGGTTGTTCCTTTTTTTATTTGGGCAGGTTTATTTTACAGACTTTTACTGACTTTAGTAAAACATTTTTTTCCTTAAGAAATTTTTTCGGTTTTGGCTTTTTTGCAACATTTTATCATTTAGTTCTAAAAAATTAGCAACAGTACCGAAATTGTTCATCCCTGAGTTTCTTTTGCGTACACTCTTAAATAATCGCACTAAGTCACACATACAACAATAACAATGATTATTGATGTATATTCATGAAAAAAATATGATTGTTGCAAAGTGTTGTATGTGAGTTATAATATTTTTTTTCTTTGTTTTTCTGTTCATAAAAAAGTTACAGTATTTTTTTGTTTTTACTTAACATCAAATAAGGTCAAAAACAATGTGTCACATACATAATAAATTGTTTTTATTAAATTAAAAAAACAACGAACGGATATAAAACTAAAAAAAATATTTTTTTGATTATAAATCATAAAAATGAAGATGTATAAATTGAATAAATCGCAAAGCAAGCATTTATATAATCTAATGTTTTAACGAGATACACTGGAGAAATGAATAATGAGAATATATAAAAAGATTGTTAAAAGATAAATTTTACTCTGCATAAAAAGTTCAAACATTTTGTTGCATCCTTTCGAACTGAGTTTTTATTTTATGTTAAATTAGGTTAAAGCACAGCAAAAATTTTTTTGTCTTTTATAATCATAAGTCTGTTAACTTTAAGAGATACATTAAAGAAAATTTTGCAGAAAGAATCTCAAGAAGAAGTGAATAAAATAAAACTAAACTTCGCTGTTTTTATATATATTATCTAACAGCTGGAGGTGCATACCATGCGTTTTCGCCTCCACGCATTACATGATTTTTTAACCTTACTTGCATTCTACGTTTCAAGTTACATGCAACGCTTACTATGCGGCATTACAACAAGTAAAAATTAAATTTCATTTGTCAACATCAGCTGATTTGCTCGAACGCTTCTTGTGACGCTTACAATAGTAGAAAGTAAACCTACACTTCGCTTTCAACGCCTCAATGTTTCCTACGATATTGTTCATGTTACTTGTTACATATAACTACACAGATTCTACTTAATTGACAGCTGCGTAGCGAAAAGACATGTGTATCTCCAGTAACTTCTGAAATACTTTTTTATACAAAATTACAACGAAATATCACTACGACTTATTAAAACTGTTGAACGGTTAAATTTGACGACTTCTTTTATCATAACGAAGATTTAAATATAATATTCTTGCTGGAAAACAAAAAGCTACAAATAATTCTTATTTAATTTAATTTCGTAACAACACAGATGTAAAACAATTTGCAGGGGTACCTGCCCAAACGCCCATTCAATGCTGAATCTTAACATGGTGGCTCAAATCCAGATTAAATACAAGATTTTGATATCAGCAAACGTCAAATGCAATCGCAGAGAGTATTATATTACGTGTGGACTCTCCAATAGTGTTTGTAATAAAATTCTATAATATATATTCACAGTTGTAGACTGTGTGCAAGCACTTGTTTATATCCCAACAAACACGAAGTCAAACCTTTGATATGAAATGACTTTATCATTTGACATCAAACACAATTCTCAAACGTTTTTCAGTTGTTTGATTTAACATTTAAATTTATATTGATAATATATTGAAAATAAACATTTGATATCAAATGTTTTATCAATTTGATGTCAAATGTTAAATTCAAATCAAAAATAAACTTGGCAATACTTAAGCGAAAAATAAATGGTATCATTAAAATGGCGATTAAAGTTAAATTTTTTACTTTGTGATTACATGTGTTTTACTATTAAAAATAAATTTTAATATAAAGTGAACAGCTTATTTCTTGTGAAAAATAAAAATTATTTGTGAGTAATTACAATGATTAAAAATACGAAAAAACGGAAAATAAAACGGGAAAGTGAAGAAAGTTTGTTGAACGATCGCGGTGCTACAATCCTCAAAATAAAAGGGAGCCAAGTAGTTTGCCTTTCCAAGAATTAGAAACGGAAAGAACATTATTTCATCTTTTAGCTATGGTGCTGAATGTTTATCTCACAGTTTGTTTAAATAAATAATAAATTTTAAATTAAAAAAAATAAAATATTTTTATTTATATTCCACATTGTATTGTAATCCACATTTGAAAAACATTTGAGAATTACGTTTGAAAGCAAGTTGAAAATAAAGGCATTTTTCAATTTGAAAATAATTTCCCCTTTTTGTTGAGAACGCTATGATTTTCAAAAGATTTTCAAATCATTATCAAACGTTTGTCGTTTGAGAATACGTTTGATTTCAAATCATTTTCAATTTGAAGTCAAACCTCCGTGTTTGTTGGGATGCAGCTATGGGCACCACTACATTGAAAGCTTTGCATGTGTTTCATTGTATTAATTTGTTTACGTCTGCATTTGTTGGTTTTATGCTCTTTTGCTCTTTGTTTTTTGTGTATGTATACACATGGTTCGCTCTTTTTGAATTTTAATTTTGAACTTGCCCATAGCTGGTTATATGCAATGCATATACCAATATCTTAAAATATTTTTTTAACTAGCCATTATTGTTTTGGTTTTATTTTTATTAAAATGTAATTTTTTCTTGTCATGAAGTATTTTTAGAAATATGTATATGGAAAAAACCATAGTTGTATCCTCGATTTTGAGTAGATTTCGTCATAATCTAGCCACGAAGTAAATTTTATCAAATTTGAAAAATAGGCAATTTAGCAAGTCATACCGAAATCTTATTAATAATAAATTTTGTATTCCCAAAATAACTTTGAAATAAATTTTGTTTTGCATGGAAAATGTAGTCAAAAACAAGTAATAGTGCTATATTCGGCTGTGCGAAATCTTTGATATCCTCCACCGACAGTTCGAATATTTCAGGAGTGGGATCTTTATGATATCTATATATTATTAATTTATCAAATAGAATCTGGGAACTTATTTCTCATGGTGAGTAACATTTGTTATATAAATTTTCATATTATTCGAATGTGCATTCTAAGTCTAATTACAATCCTCAAAAGCTTTTATACTTTAATAGTCTTATTCCTGCAATATTTTCCAGGAATATTTTCTATGTACTATCAGAATTTTCGTTTGTATTACGAGGCTTACTTAAGATATCCTTTAGCTAGCAATAAAGTAAATTGTAGCGGACCAGGAAATGCATTACATTCTGCTGGTATTTAATAGTTGTATAAACTTCTTTTCTTTTCAAAGGATAGCTAAAGTAAGCCTCGTAACGTTAAAATACAAACGAAAATTCTGATGTGCATAGACAACTATTCCTGGAAAATATTGAAGGAATAAGACTATTAAAGTATAAAAGCTTTTGTAATTTGACTTAGAATACACATTCGAATAATATGAAAATTTATTCATTTATCTTTATAAAAACAACGTCAGCATTAAAACTGATTGCGGTTTAGACATATATTAAATTATTGACCGACAATCAAAAAGTTGTATGCCTTTTTTAGCAGTTTTAACTAGCTTGAGTAAAATATCATGATTCGTAATAGTTTAAGCCGAACTTAAATGATTTTCAGGAGGGGAATTTGTTTTGAAGCCATGGTAAGTTAGCAATTTCAATACAGCGCACATAGGGGTTTTTTGCCAATCTAGCCGGACATTAAGCAAAAAATTTAATTTAATAAATGGAAAAATTAAAGTACGCAGCTCGACAGACAACAAAGTTCTGCATCGTATAGTGAATTTTTGATTGAGATTTGTGGTTTTGGGACACTGTTAAAACCAGGAAAGTTGATTAAATTGCATGCGTGTTCATTGACTTTTTACGGTTTTAGGAGGTTTACAATATATTTTTTTGTAGATAAACGAATAAAGATTTTACATTTTTTTCTGTGAAAGACTATATAAACAGCTAATTATGAAAATTTTTAGAAAAATTTTATTTGAATTTTTTATGATAAAAAAATTAGTACGAAATTAAAAAAAACGATATTTTTGTTCACTTTTTTGTAAAAAAAAAAAAATTTAAAAGGTTTTTGAAGGTGAGTTCCGCTGAGTTCTTAAAAATGTTATACATCACGATAAAATTTGAAATCTCTACTTTTAAATTAAAAAAAAAAACGTTGCGCGTTGTTGCGCCATTTTTTTTTATGAATTTTTGAAAATTTCACCTTTTTTCTGTTTTTGCTCATCTTGCATAGGTAGATAGATAGATACCCTTTCGTCAGTCATAAAATGTGTTGGTTGTACGTAGATGTTTTTTATTTAAATTATTACATCTAAGACTAATATTACCTGTGTAAAAAAGGGATGTGCGAAACAGTAAGTAACGGGGTTTAACCACCTGTGCGGCCGCTAAAGGACGTTATTTAATAGACAATTGAAAATCAAAAGGGATATAGACGTAGATGCACTTTCTTTCGGATTATCTACTTTGCACGCCAGAATTCGTCTATTTGAGAGCATATTACACCTATCGTATAAACTCACAGTAAAAAAGTGGCAATTAAGATCGGATGAGGACAAAACTATTGTTAATGAGAGGAAAAAAACTATCCAAGAAAAATTTAAAAGTGAATTAGGGCTAATAGTGGATGTACCGAAGACTGGATTTGGAAACAGCAACGATGGTAACACCAGCAGACGATTTTTTTTCCAATCCTGAATTAGCTGCAGAAATAACTGGAATTGCATTGGATTTCATCTACCTGATCAAAGTTATTATTGAAGTAATTACAAGTGGTCACAAAATCCATTTGCACGAGTTTGCCAATTATTGCTTAGACACTGCAAAACTTTTCGTTACTCTATATCCCTGGCTTCCTATGACACCTACAATGCACAAGATTTTAGTACATGGCGCAACTGTAATGAGTGAGGCATTGTTGCCTATCGGGCTATTATCAGAAGAAGCGTCTGAGGCACGAAATAAACATTTTCAGCTTTACAGGCAGAATTTTGCTAGAAAGTTTTCGAGGGTTCAGTGTAACAAAAATGTTATAAATAGACTTTTGCTCAGTTCTGACCCACTGATTACTAGCATAAGACCAACTCCAAAAAAAAAAGTCATTACCCTTTACGAAAGAAGCAATTTCTTTTATGCTTCCACCTGTACTTGGCTCTGAAGAGAATTCAGATTCAGAAGAGGATTTTGAAGAAGCAGACGAAGAAGAACCATGGCACTCATCATCATCTTAGTGCAAAAGAGAAGTTATTTTAAATAAATTAGTTGTTATTATTTTAAATAAAATTTGCTGTTACTATTATAACCCAGTAAAAACTTCGCCTACAAAATAATGTGTTGAGTAATCAGAAAAACATAACAGCACTACTTACAATTCTACTGAAAGAACCAAAGAATTTTACAAGGGAGGTCCCAAAATAAACGCATTAAAAAGTAAGTCATTGTTTTTTTTACCTGCACACATCCAGAAAAAAGTAGTTATAGAAGTTGTTATAGGTGTAGTTATAGAACAAAGCTACAAAATAATGAGTTAAAGAAGCTATTCAATTTGAAAAAGTAGGCGAAGTTTTTACTGGGAAATATGTTATTATTACGAATATATTAATTATTTTTAGATAAATTAAATACTATAAAATACATAAGAGTCACATAAAATCTTAAAAATTAATATGTTTTGGAAAATAGCAAAAAAAAAAAAAAAAAAATTTTTACAGGGTCGTTCCGGGGGGGGGGGTGTTTGGAGGGATACCTCCCCCTACCCATTAAAGTTAAAAAATTTAGTTTTTATAGTATTAAGGCGTTAGTAATCTATTTCTTTTAATATTTACATTTTTTTTAAATATTATTTTATGTAACCGCCCTCAAAAGGGGGCGGGGGCGAAAAGTGTAATTTTACGATCTCATGGGTCTTATTTTAGGTTTTTTAACTTTCGCCGACGTTAAAAGTTGCATTTGCCAAACAAAAGTATGGGAAAAGTTAAAAAAATTGCATTTTTCAGAGGTTGGATTAGTTCTTCTAGGGGGAACCTTTTCCCCCTTGGTCCGATTTTATTTATTTTTGAGGTTTAGCTGCCTATGACAATATCACATATTTCTGCCAAGTTTCATCGATCTAGGGGCACTCAATAACTTTTAAGAAGCAATATAAGCTAAAACAAAAAGTAATGTCCGGCTAGATTGGCAAAAAACCCCTATGTGCAGCGGTGAAATTAGCTTTAGCGTCTACAATGAATTTCAGAAGGTTGCTAAATTTGGGATCTAAGTAGGCTTGCCAGATCGAAATTGGCAAAAAGCTTGACATAAGAAAGAAAAAGCTTGAGTATTCTTGACAATAAAAATTCGGTTAAATGAACAAACATATTTACATTGTTGTTCAGTTTGTTATTTTTGCAATAATGATGTTATACGTAGCGGAGCTGATTTCAAGATGTCCGTCTAGCTGTCCGTTGTTTGTCTGGCAGTGTGTATTTTGAAATGGGTTTTCTAAGGAGGATAATTACATCGCACATAGTACGGAATTGAAAATTGGCCAGATCGGTACACAAATAGCTGAGATATCAGCAATAAATTATGAATGCCTTTCTTTTTTTTTGTCTGGCAGGAATCGAACCAGCAACCCCGGCTCTGAAAGGCAATCTCACTACCAATTAGCATACCGGGGCACTCATTTCTACACACAAGTCTTTAAATTTTCTGGTTATAATTTCAGAATTTAATTTTTCAACTTTCGCATAAAATTAATTTGGTAGAATACTGGTAGTGAAAATAACAAAATCGTTCTATGAATGAACTAGTTATAGACAAATGACGACCAATTTCTTCCAGAAAGCATGGATTTATTACAGTAAGGCCCATTCCATATCAGAAAGGAAAACTTAATTTTGCCCAGATATTTCGTATAATAATCAAAATCCAAATTCCTTTGTAAGGCTAATACATGAAATTAATGGATTATATTACAAATGAAATACAAATAAGACTCTGATAGTGATTCTGCTATACATTCTTCTACTATTCTTTGGGATAAAAATTCCCATAATTATTTTCGACAATATATTTTAACTGTTAGTTTAGTTTTTCTTGACTTTTCTGGACAATTTAATGGAAACTTTTTTAAAATTCCGATTTAGCTTAACAAATTAAATTTTTTCTTGATTCTTGACACATATTGAAAAAGCTTGACAATCAAGCCAAATCAAGCCCGCCTGGCAACTCTAATTCTTAGGTAAATTATACACCGTATATCACAAAATTTCTTGAAATTTTTGTTGGCCATATGCAGCTTAGTTTAAAGCAATTTTACCGCAATATATATATCTGCTACGGTCTTTGGCGTATATTATGAATTTATCAGAGTGTGCTTTATACGGGCCATATGGTAAATTATGGACCGATCATCACGAAACTTGACGGTGTGACTTCTAGTCCTATAAGACTGTGAAGTTATTATGATAGCATTATTTATTACGGTTTTAGGCGTACTAAACTGTTTCCCGGGAGTATGGTTTATATAGGGCCTATGGTAAATAATAAACCGATCTTCACGAAATTTAACAGCGTAATTTCAAGTCAAACAAAACGAATTTTTTGCGAAATCTTATATCATACCGTGCATTGTTCCAACATTTATGTTAGTTTTTGTAGCAAAATTATCCATTTTTTAGGGTGGTGATTCCACATCTTGATTCATAGCTCTGATCCTACTGATCCGATTTTGCTGGATTTCAATCCCAAACTGCATGGCATAACTTTTTGATTTTTTCGAAGGTGAGCGGTTTTTCAGCAAACGGACATCGCTTAACCGACTAAGAATTACTCAAGGAGACAAAATATATATACTTTATGTGGTCTAAGATGAATAACAAAAAAGTTTCCAACGGAATGACAAACTTAGTATACCGTCTTTGCTCGAAATATCGTAAGTACTAAATTTTTTTATAGAGTGTTATGGACTTTAAAGCATCTTCGAAGTAACCCAAAATATTTTGCGAAATGATTTTAATTCTCACAAAAATTTTTATATCGGTATCGTTTACTTCCCTAATATATACCATTAAAGATTTCCTTTTATACTAATGAAATACATATTTTACAGCAAAAAAATATGTTTCTGTCTTAGATCATAAACACATTATAGAAAATTATTTCTATAAACAATTTCATAACAAGACCATAAATATTTCAATTTACCACAAAAAAGCCATTTTCAACATTTATTGATATTAATTTGCAAAATCTTTTATTAAAAAACATTTTATATCCTATTAAAATATTTTATTCTAGAAACAAAATATGAAGGGTGTTTTTTAAGCACGAAAGAACTTACAAAGGGGTTAGCTGTCAAACGAATTGTCATGATTTGCTTATTTGTTAAGATTTACGATAAGTATACTATGGCAAATTATTGTGAATAGATTCAAGCTTCAACAACGCTGTATAGTTATCCAAACTTACTTTAAAACTTAGTAATTGATTTGTGCCACTTATAGACGACTTCGTGATAAGGCTCATTTTGGCTTATCGGGTTAGTAAATAATCAAAATTGCTGCATATGAAGTGAGACGAGTTCCCAACAGACCCTACAAGCTCCATTTCATAGAGAAAAATGCACCGTTTGGTGCAACTTACACCCTGATGGCGTCAATAATTATTATTTTTTCTAAAATTGTATGTCCAGAATTTGCTTCGTTTAGAATAGACACTGTGCCGACATGCCCTGAATTATTTATGCCATCATTTATCGAATAAAAGAAATACGTTTTTGGTCTTACTTTTTACTGTCTCATATTTTAAAAGGCTTAAAACAACACCCTTTAACTATTTACCTTTGAATATGACTTTTATAAAATATTAATTCAACTTTTCCTTGGTATCTAAAAAAGAACATTCATACCATTTTTCATGTCTATATTCATTTGTATAAAATATCCATAACACTTTGTGGCTTGCTTATAAAAATGTTGGACTATCCCATAATTTATGCATATTTATTGTAAACAACAACAGCAACATCAATAAATGTTATAGAATGTTAACAATTTAAAATGCTCAAATTAAGCAGCAGAAGCAGCATCGACACTTATGTTTTATATGTATGTTTGAAATTTTGTCTGCCGAGAGATTTTCCATACATTAGAGTTACTATGTTTCCCGTTGTAGTCGTTTACTGGGATTTTGTAATGGTAGTATTCCATGTATGTTTTGATCAAAAACCATTAAAGCCACATGCTTTCCTTCTTTTTTTGTCCCTAAGCAAAAATGTTTCCAGTCTTTGCTATTTAATATACATTTGGTGTTTTTATGGAGTGTAACATGGCCGCTAGCAAAACCAAAATATTGTGACTCGAAAGGACTGAGAATAGTTAAACTGGTGATGAGTTTAAAGCTGCATTAAATCAAATGAAGAAAGAGATTTGAAAATATGTAACTTAACAGATTTTCAAAAAATTTGATTACACCACAATTTGGATCATCCCTTCTTAAGCCGGGTACTCAGTTCAACATTTCACGTGAAATGCTGTCAAACCTTAAAATATTTTGTCCTGGCCCAACTTTTAATATACCGATTTTTAAGACAATCAAACGATGTCCGTCCGTCCGACTGGCTGGCAAGTTGGGTGTTCGGAAAAAAGTCTTATGATATTGCAATCTTAATTTTCCTACAAAATTTAATTGGAATCAGTTTATATTTCGCCATAGATTCCATACAAATACTTCTTCAGAAAACAAATAAAATGCCATAACTTCTTTATAAATGTTGGCACAGAATTGACATATTTGCTTGAATTATTCTTTGTCTCTATAGCGCTCTCGCGGACTTACGCATGTTATGTACTTCTTCCTCAAGGGTAAATTTTAAAAAGTTAACGTTCACTTACCTTTAACAACGGTTACCGTTAGAAATTTTAAAAAGTGACACAAAAGAGCCATTCCGGCTCCGATTCAGAACATAAGGAGGGATACGGACTCTGCGATACGGAGGAGATCAGAGGCGATTTGGGATAGCACCAGAAATTGCAGGGTCTCCAGGGTAATGTGGGGATCCTATGATCCAGTGTCGACGAAAATTCTTCTGTCATTGCCGAGAAGGGACTGTAGACTTCTGGTAGGCTTTTTGACGGGTCATTGTTGGACTGCGGTACACGCCCGGAGGGCGGGGCGGTTGAACAGTGACAACTGTAGATTCTGTGGGGTACCAGGGGAAAAGGAGACAGTGGAGCATTTAGTCTGCTACTGTCCGGCACTCGTGCGCTCCAGGGCGAACTGTCTGGGAGATCATTACCTCCAAGGTCTTGGGGAAGTCTCCGGAATTGGGTTAATGAGGCTCCTGGCATTCGTCAAGAGAGTGTGGGGTACTCTGAGTACCATTACATCGGAATGACCTTTTTCTAATATTCTTCTGTGGACCATCGCACAGCGTGGTAACGCTAAGGACCTATTTGGTCTATGCGGGGTCTTTGTGACCGGCCACTTTAACCTAACCTAACCTAACCTAACCTGACACAAAAGATCGTTTTACAAAAATAAAGTCCCACAAAAAAAATCATTATATTCTCAAATGTTAAACACTGATTGGTATTCACATTCTTATCCATTCAATCAGTTTATCTGTTTTTCAACGTTTTTGCTGTTTTATTTCATAATGATGATACGACTAGCGATTATGATAACAACTTCGAAACACAACCATTCAAGATAATATTCATACATGAGAATAAATCTAAGTATTTGTAAATTATATGTTTGTATAAGTATTTGTATATGAGCACCAGTGTTGCCACCATTGTCATTTTCTGTTGAGTCTTTCGAAATCTTAGGGGTGTATGTGGTAAGTAAGCCTGTGCTTGGTACCAAGTCAATGAAACTTGGTGAGGCGAAAAATGGGTTAAAAAGTTTCACACGGAATGGCAAAATTAGTATACCCTCATTCACCAATAGTGGTTGAGGGTATGAAAATCAGTTTATTTTTGAACAATAATTACTGTTGTGTTTATTTTAGTGTACTGTTTATGGTTTTTAATTCTAACTTGTTTTTAACATTTCTATCAGTTCATTAAATTTAGTTTTCATTAAATTATTTTATAAAAAAAAATTTTTAAGAACAATTTTTGGTTTTTAGTTGAACTGTTAATTTTAATTTTCGATATTCTTTTATTAGGCTTGAGTTCATCAAAGTTAATTTTCATTAAATTATTTTCACTGAGGGAAGGAATTTTACAACTTGGAATTTTTATTAAAATTTATTGATAAATTTTCTTGGCTGAGCTGGGATTTGAACCCGGGTTGATCTTTACATGTTTCAAGAAACTCCACTTTCTATCGTTTTTTCGTATTCTTTCTGTCAAGACTTTGTCTTGAAAACCTGAATACATTTGTTTATTATGTTTTTTGTCCACTTTCGTCGACATTTTATTTGTACAAATTGAAGTACAAATGTAAACATTAGAGCTTGTGCCATAGCTATTTCTAAGAACAATTTTTGATTTTTAGATTTTAGATTTTTTAAAACCAGCCTTATTACAACTCTGTAGTTGATTAAAGTAACACAAGACCTGTGTTCTTTAAATTAACCAGGGCTGGGCTGTATTTGAAATACGTATTTAAAATACAAATACGCATTTTGTATTTGGATTTTAAATACATGACGTGCAAGTATTTTGTATTTCCAGTAAGCATATTGTATTTTAAATACATACAATGAATAGAAGTAGTTTGTATTTTAAATACATATAAAAATGGGAGTATTTTGTATTTTAAAAACATAGTTTAATGGTGTTTTCTTTTCTACAAAAAAGTGTGACATTTTATTTTAAAAAATGCAATTTGGTGTCTGTTTCATAAAAATTTTGCTTCCAAAAAAGGGTGAGTTTTGTAGAATAAAACAACCCACCCTTTCCGGGAGCAAAATTTTTAAGAAACAGACTCCAAATTGCATTTTTTTAAAATTAAATGTCACATTTTTTGTAGAAAAGAAAACACCATAAATGAATTATTTGGTTAGTTAAGTAAGGTGAGCACTTTCACGGCTATAGAACTGGAATATTTAGAGGATTTCATTGTAGTTTTGAAACCTATTGCCACTGCTTTAGATTACCTTCAGGGTAACAACTGTTATTACGGAGAACTTTTGCCGACTTTAATGTCTGTTAGAACAAGATTGAATCGGTTGAATGGAAACAATTTAAGGCATTTAAGTCCTGTTATACTACTACTTAAAGAGAGCTTGGAAAAAAGATTTGATAAGTTTTTTAAACTATTACCGGAAATAAATAGAGCTATTTTGACCTCCTGTTATCATCCTGGCTATAAGATGCGTTGGCTGCCAGAAAACATCACGACAGAAGGAAGGCAAAGAAACCAAAATCTTGCAATTTATACTATGGTGGAAAATTACAAAAAACTAAAAATGACATCTGGAAATATTAGAAGTAGAAGCGCCAGTAAAGAAGACGATGATTCTATTGTTTTCGTAGATAGGGATAGTGGTGAATCCTAGGACATCAAAGTTGGAGTTGGAATTTGTCAGTTTCCTCAGCGACAAGAGCAAAGACATTATTACTCTTGACAGCTATCCAAGTATAAAAAGAGAAGTCATAGAATTAAATACAAGTTTGTGCTCATCAGAAAGATTATTTTCTTCAGCAGTTTTTTATTATTCTCCAACAAGAAACTGTTTGTCTGTTGCTACATTCAATAATCTGTTATTTATAAAAGGAATTAATTAGTTTTTTCTTATGTATTTTTTTGTTTGAATTAAAATGGTTTATTTCGTATTTTAAATATATGTATGTATATATGTTTCATGAACAAATCAAACATTTCCAGGCCTGGCATAAAATAAAATTTTTCAAAACACAAAAAAAAAATCAATCGTATAACACTGTGTCACAAATTTTCAACAAAGTCGTGACCAAATGAATCTGACACCTTATCTGCATTTAAAATTGTCCGCTGAATCTGAGTGTAAAGTCAGAATGGTCAAAAGAAGAACAGTTTTCGAGATATTCCAAAATAACCCTTATTGACGGGTTTTAAAAAGATCACATCATCTTTTTTTAATAAAAGTATCTTCGAAAATATTTGACGGATTTTTTATTCCTTTATTTTTATTCAAAGATAATTGAATTACTAATACAACTTTAGGTCGTTCGTAAAAATTGGTCAAGAAATAACTAGTTACATTGCACTACAATTTCACAAAAATTTTAATGATTTTTTGCAATTTGGCTCATTTCAATTTATTTTTTAAAACCAAACAATAAATTTTTTTTAATTTTTATCAGATACTTATTATTTCAAGACGCACATTTTGTGCCCAATAGGATCCAAATTGGTAAGAAAATTACAACTTTCAGAAGATTATTTGAAATATCCCACTTTACAAGTTTTACCAAATCACACCAAGTAAATACACATAGCGAAATGTCTATTAACAAAAAATTTAAAAAAAGTCTAAAACTGTTAAATTACTGTGTTGGCTAAGTGGTAAGGTGTATTTAAAATACAAAATAGTTGCTGGTCATGTATTTAAAATACAAAATACTTTCAGGTTATGTATTTAAAATACAAAACACAAAATACTTTCACGTCGTGAACAGGTATATATTCACGTCATACAAAAATCTTTATAATAAATTTTGTATTCCCGTAAATAACTTTGTAAACATTTTTGTAGAATATGATAACTACCACCACAAATTTGATTCTTCTAAATGATTAATATATGTTTGATTCATTTCAATTATTTTAATAAATTGATAATGCTTATTAACATTCCATCTGAAATTAAAACTCCCCTACCTCGTTTATGGCATATTATTACCTTGCAGTCACACGTTACAGTTGCTCTTGATGGTATTTTACATATACTGATTGTCAAAATTTATATCAATTGAAAGCTGTGATGTAGGCTGTACTCAATTTGTAAGCAATCTACTTTCAAGATGTCAACAAGAACACAATTTATAAAGACAAACTTGTAGTCAGCTGTTAAATTGAAAGAAAAATTGCCAAACAAATGGAATGGTGAAATTGAAAACCATCTAGTGGTCAATTTAAAAAGTGTGATTGTGATAGTAAAAAAATGAGAGTGTATTGCAAATTGAAAGGAATTAAAAGGCAAAACTTGATCGTGTCGCCACCAAGTTAACCAATGTGAATGGCAAATTTGATTAAAGAAGAAGAAGACAAAATAAATAAAAACCAAGAGCGAAGTAAAAAATTGTAAAAATAATTGCTTCTTAAGTTTTATTTTTTTATATTTTTTGGTAAAAAGAAATTTTTTATTTTTCTAAAATAGTTTACTTCAAGTGAATTAACAATGTAGTACAATTGATTGATATTTTCCATTTTTGTCATCTAGCAATACGACAAAGTATCGATAAACAAAAATTGTATTTTTTAACGATAAGTCATATCGCTTCTTTATTGCAACATAGTCACATCTCAAAAACTCAAAAATTTGATACGACAGAGCTTGTGAATTGGACAAATATAATATTATATCGGAAAAAAAAAAATTATTAAAATTTTCTTATTTTTACATCAATTCAAAAGCTGTAAATTAATGTCTAAATAATTTTGAGAAATGTGCTATATGGGCAAATTCTGCGTGACAAACGCTACATTCGCACGCGTTTTCGGATTGAAATGTAAAAATTTTTTGGTCTTTCAAAAGAGTTAGCTTCAACTTATATATAGTATTTAGTGACATTAATTTGATCTTACGAATGGCATCTATCATAATTTCTTAGAAAGTATTTAATGCGAAATAATTGATCACAAAGTTTTGTGACGCACGCCACAAAAAGTGGAAGTAACTTCAAAGGTTGAAGTGTGTTACTTGTGATTTTTTGACAAAAGCCGTTAACCCTTTGTGACGCACGCTACAGTTTTTCCAATAGTATATTATTATTATATTTTATTTATTTTAACAAAACAAATTATATATTTATGAATTGAATTTCTTACGCAAAGTTCACACTTGGGTTTTTAAACACGTTAAAGCAAAATGTTGATTTAGCTAATCAAAGCCGTTCACATTACATTTTAGATGATTAAGATGACAGATGATTAAGAAAAAAACACACAACAAACACACAAAAAAAAAATCAAACAAATTTATATTTCTTTAAAGTATTAAAAATGGATAAAAACACTTTTATAAAGTTATCAGAAGATTATTTTAATAATTTTAATGATGAAATTGTGAAAATTTATGAATTATTTAAGGAAAAAAATAAAAACATTAAGCAGAAATCTTGGCCGGTTGTACACGACATGTTGGCGATTCTACATTATTAGGTATGTTCAGTGGATTCTATGTGGTTTATGAAGTGATTTAGTTGTAATCATGTCAATTTGAAGTGATTAACAAATCAATTCAATGTATGGGTAGTCATCTCGATTTTGAAGTGATTAGAGCTTAATCACGTTCGAGCTGCTTAAACGCGTTTAAGAACCCAAGTGTGAACATAGTATTAAACTAATTTCTTAACTAATGAATATAAACCTTTTTCTTTCACGAAATTAATATTTTGATGAGTCTGATGTAAGTGCTATTTTAAACACAAAAATCACCAAAGAAAAATGCTAAATTCACGTATAACATTAATGCCCAATTTTCAGGATAGTATTGAAATCTATATTAATGGCGTTTTCTTTTCTAAAAAAAAAGTGTTGCATAAGTGTTACATGTGACTTGGCAACATTTTTAAATGCACAAATTTCGGCATAAAACAATAAAGTACAATTAGCGGAAGGTAAATTTAATTGCAGTGGCAAGACTACAACAACTCAAAACCAACAGAAACAACAGATGTTTTTTGTATTGCATTGCTAGTGTTTACAGCTCAAAACTTGCCACCGCCTTGTAATTAATTCGCCTCGATCTAGTGCTGCACTCATGCCCCTTTAAGTAAAATGAGTGTTGAATATGTAGCATTTTTTTAATTTTAAAATAACACATGTTTTTCAGAAAAGAACATAAAAAAATGTAAAAGGCAGAATAAATGCAGGATTTTACTCTGAAAAGAAAACGCCATAAATTAATTTTAATATAAACTTAAATCGTATTTAAATACAGATTGAGTTTTATTTGAAAAGTCTTATTTAATTCAGATAAAAGTATGGAAGCACTACTAAATACAAAAAAAAATATTATAAAAAAGTCTAATTGTTTACAAGGTGGTCTCAAAAAACTGCTGACTGTTATTGCTTTGCCTGTTTTTTAGTGAAGAAGAGAATTTTGTACTTAAAACGATTTCAAAAATAAATGTGTTTTAATATCAATTCTGGAAATTGGCCATAAGAGATCAGGGGTGGGGTAGGATTTGGAAATAATTATTGCATAAATGAACATTGAAATACATATTTTCTAATATAAAAATGAAATAATACATCTAGTCTTATATTTCATTAAAAAAAGAATTAATTTGGAAAATTTTGGTTGGTGGACTGTTTCTGGGATTTGCCCATATGCAAGAACCTTTTGTCATGCTAAATGAGTTTAAAAAAATGCTAGATCTAGCATTAAATATGCTGAATTGGCAACAGTGATGTGCACTAACAGCTTAAAGAGAAATTTGAACGTTGCGGTAGCATCTACCAGCTGTAGATACAGTTTACAGTTCGATGTTGAGTGTATGTTTGTGTGTGTTTTTGATAAGTGATTTGGTAACAATTTGCATTGATTTGCAATTTGACATTTTTTTCATGGCATCCAACATGTTCGTAAAACTTAATATTGATGACGATGTTGATTCTCGTGAAAGATGGGGTTTATGAGGTTCCGTATTTGTGTGGGTTGTATTGTTTATAGCTTTTGAAACTGGAGCAAGTGAGGCAAAGTTAAATACAAAAAACCCCCGTTTAGTTTATTTTTGTTCATGATAATAATAGCGAACATCAAAACAACAGATGTTTAGGTCTTAAATGTCTTTTGTTAAAAGCCTGACAAAACTTTATTTTTTATATATAATTTTTTTTTTTTTTTTTTTGAAATCGGTGTCATGTAACACATTTGTTCTTTTATTAAAATAATAGCTGAATTCACACCGAGCTTGTTAGTTTGTTAGTCGTTAATCGTTACTTTTTTACACGCATTTTGTTTTTGTATATTTAACGCGCTACCGTATTAACATTTAACAAATTAACGACACGGCACCCCTGATAAAATAGTTGTTAGTTGGTAACTCACTACTTACCGTCAGTAAACGTTATTTGTGTCAAAGCATGAGTAATTAAATGGTTGACAATTGTTTTTTTACACTTTCTCATGGCATGTTTTATTTTTTCCAGAATAATAAATTGTGTCAGAACAATAAATCAGTTGTTTTACTACGAAAGTTACCAGACTAACAAAGTTTTAAAAAGGGGGTCGTTCACAGTTGGTAACTTTAACAAATTAACAAACTACCGAGTAACAAATTAACAAGTTCGGTGTGAATACCACTAATATTTTCTATCACCAGACATTTAATACAATTTAAGTATATTTTAACCATGTCATCAAATATTGTTTTATACACCAATGGACCACTAAATCGATTAAAGTTTAGAAAAATTCTTTTAAATGTTTTTGTTTATGGTCAATACGAAATGCGTAAAATATATAACAAAAAGCATGTTGGAAGACCTTATTCGTTCTTGCCAAATCGATAATACTCACTAAGATAAGTCAAAAAATAATAAACTATAGACAATTTTAAAACGCAAAAGAAAACAGTCAGTTAAAAATAATTTGAGAGAAATAATAAACAAACAGCTTAAAGTTTTTAAACTAACGCTTATTTAGTTTATCTGTATGTAATATCCCAGTAAAACTTCGCCGACAAAATTATGTGTTAATAATGTTAAAAGTTAATAATCAGGCTTAAGTTCATCAAATTTAATTTTCATTTAATTATTTTTATGAAGAAAGGAATTTTACAACATAAAAATTAATTAAAATTTTTATTGATAATCTTTCATTATTGACGTGGCTTGGGCTTGAACCCTGGCCGGCAGGTAACCATGATATGTTTCGATCGCAACCACTCGATCTCCTCAGATGGATTTGCCGTCTTACACTCGCAGCCATCGACGACTGCTGACGTCAATAGTCAAACATCAATCCTTAAGCCAAATGGTATTTTAACCTTTGGTAGATCGAAATTTGCTTTTCTGAATGATTATCCATTTGATTTTACGTGTTTTCCTTACTTCTGTTTTCTCGTGTTAAGTAATCAGGAAAAAGTAAAAATACTAATAAAAATTCTACTGAAAGATCCAAGGAATTTTACAAGGGATGTACCAAAATGAACGCATTAAATGTAAGACATTATTACACCCAAATTAGTTGTGAAGGGGGTATACTAAATTTATTATTAAGTATACCACCTTAAAAATGATATAAGATTTTGCAAAAATTTGTTATATTCGGCTGGAAATTCATGAAGATACATCCATAATTTACCCAAGGCCTCATATAACCGTACTTCCGCAAACTGCATTTTTTCATTATTTATTTATTGAATCTTCATATATTAAATATGAACTAACATTTATTAATCAAATCTTATCCTAATACTTTATTTTTTGTCCTGCCAGTGCCAGACAAAAATGTTCTTCATTACGGGTTTTGTTCAGATATATATAGGTGTTTATCGCCCATCTAAATCAACCAGATCAGAATTCTGTATAACCACACGATACCTTGAAATTGTAACTTTTATTGTTTAATTTTAACAACGGTATACTTCAGCATCTAAAAAATTTTTTTCACTTAGATCAATAACCGGGTATAAGTTTTGCTAATAATAAAAATAACAAAATAATTTAAATAATTATACACTTTTATATTATTTAATAAGTTCTTGAATGAACTTTATCAAAATCTAATTTGAAAAATATTTGAACAATGCTTTTAAGTTTTTATGCACGTGAAAGCAGAGAAATTACGGCGTCGGAGTTGCGAGTTATTGTAGGTAGTACGGATCCCACTGCGGTAAAAATACCGCGATACCGACTCCACAGTAGTGCTGGGATACTACCGATATTTTCTACTATCGATATTTATCGATAGTTCAGATTTTACTATCGATATATCGATATATCGATATTACTATCGACTGAATGTTTGTACTTATGCAGGAAAACTTTAATTATTATACCCTTCACATCATGTGGAAAGGGGTATATATAAGTTTGTCATTCCGTTTGTAATCTCTACAATATTGATCTAAGACCCTATAAAGTACATATATATATTCTGGGTCCTTATGAGGAGATAACTTGATTAAACCATGTCCATCTGTCCGTCTGTCCGTCCGTCTTACGTTTGATATGTGTTTTCCGGAGACTCCAGACATGATAGCGATTATATTGTTTAACATTTATATCACATATAGTCCACCATTTCTTACTATTAAAATTCAGCCAGATCGGTCCAAAAATGGCTGAGATATGAGCAAAAAACCACGACTACCTCTAATTCTTTCCAAAAATCACTAGTTGTTCTAGTTGTTCTTGAGAACGGCAAGAGCCAAAGTTTTCAAATTAGGTACACACATTTAGGTTATCAATACACAGCATCCCACAAAATGTGGGCGGAGAAGTGGGCGTGGTACCTCCGGTACAAAAAATATCAAAAATTGTATAAAAACCGGATTTTTTGGATTGTTATATGACCTATGGTTATCCCTTGTATTTATATCAAAAGATCGGAAATCTTTAGTGAAAAATATTTTCTGAAAAACTCGGTTCAGATACGAAAAAGTAATGACCAAAATAATAATTCTTTTTAAATACTTTAAATCTTGGTTTTTCAAAAAAAATTTTTTTTTTTTTAATTTTTATGTTCAAAAACGATTTTTAAAAAATATTTACCAGTTTTCGCTTTTTAAATTTAAATTATAATGAAGTTTTTAGTATTGTTAATATGTATGTATATGTAAAAATTATTTTGTTTTTGTCTAGCTGCTCTGTATTCTGCTCGCAGAATGGTGAAGGGTATATACGATTCGGCACAGCCGAATATAGCACTCTTACTTGTTTTTTTATAAAGCTACAGTCCGTTGTTTTTATCACTTTATTGAATGTATGAGACGTATGTATGTATATACGCACGTTATTTTAGATGGCAGTTGTTTAAAAATTGATAAGTACATTTCTGAAGGTACCGAAGTAACAGGGACTATAATATATTCAATTGCACCTTTAAAAAACTCTAAACCCAAAAAAGGTAATCAATCTAGCGGACGTATACTCTAATTGTCGTTCATTGTTTTGTCCTATGCTTGCAATTGCATTTGGATTGGCATTTTTTTAAAAACATTACAAAAATATTTGACATTTCAGTCCCTATATAAACATGTACAAATCTCGACTTAAAGGCCTTTAATTAACAGTAAAAAGCACTGCTAAGCAATCCATATCACTTGCCATTCTTGTTGTTTGTATTCATTGCTGTAATTCAGCGCGAATTAATAGTATTAATTCAAAATTTGCGGCAAAAAACTGTGTGTGTATACCTGCTATTAGATGTCTTAATAGCTGTATGTTAAATAATAAAAATATCGATATTTATATTTTTCCTATCGATATTTTCGATATTTTGAGACTATCGATAATATCGATAGTCTATTGATAGTTTCCCAGCACTACTCCACAGCCCTGGTATAGAAGAAACCATAATATGTTAGTTGCCAGTGACAATAATATTGTTAAATAAAGCATCTTATGTTTAAAAATGTTGGTAAGAAATAGTTTTGCTGGAGGTGACCATATAGAAAAATTGTTTTTCGCCGCGTGTATATTTAAAATGCATTGGTTGTGGTAAAATAGTTGTCTATGAACAATGAAAATCAAAAAATAAAATTATTTATGTGGAGGTCAGCTTGAGTCTGTTTAAAATGTGTGCATAAATATGTTATTTCAATGCAGTAGATCTAACTACTCAAATTTTTTCAACTGATTCGTTCAGGTATTTTAAAAAAATTCATTTGTTTTTAATTCTTTAATTTTCCTCATACGCTTTTACCTTAAATACACCTATTTAGCATTTTTTCCTGCCATTTTACTTTTCATTTATGTAACTTTAAACGTGACATGCCAAAATTAGTTATAAACCATATCAACAGGCTTATTTTGTGTTATCATGATACTAACAAAAACTGTCATATAATGTCATTTCATTTAGGCGCATAAAAATGAAAATAATGACTAAAGACATGACATGATTTTGACCCATCAAATACTTGTTTTACATGAAATATTAAAATTCTCTTTTTGCAGGAGTAGGGATGAAAACACAAATATCCATTTGCAATCAAATGATGATGTTTTCTTTCCCCTAATGCAAAAACATTCTGCTTAAAGTTTGTAAATATGTGTGTATATTGCAGATACATATTTGCATTTTCCAGCACTCAGTTTAATCCTGTTTCATTGTATTTCAGCATCCTGTACACAGAAAAAATTATTGCCGAATTATTTTCAAACAAACGCTTGTTTGAAAATTTTTTTGATTTCTACAAATTTTTTTACTGATTCAATCAATATTTTTGTTAGATTTTTATTTAACCAACAAAAATGTGGACAACTCTTCAAAAATTTAATAAGCGCGCTATTGGTTCGAAGTTTTCATAATTTTGTATGAAATATTTAACGCTCTTTAATGTTGTCGTCTTTTTGCATTTTTTTTATTGATTGTAAGCAACACTTCTTTATGTGAAATATAAGAACTACAACAAAAAACACATGCAGTCTATTTTTGGACGCTTTAAAAAAGTACAGCAATAAGAAAAATGATAAAATAGCGTGACGAGGTTTGTAGTAAAAAAACAACAAAAACAATAACAGGTAAAAAACGTTTCTTTTTTTTTAAACAACAGAAAAAACACATTATAAGAAACAAAATAAATTTTTGGTTGGTAAAAAAAAAAACAAAATCCCGTATTCAATTTTTTCAAATAGTTTGTTTAAATACATCAAATACAAAAATAGAATGATGGCGGAAAACATATCGAGTCGGTCTGCCGCCGTTTTTGGTTACATTTCTTCTTCATTAGCAAAGGAAAGGATAAAGCAACAGTGAGTGATGAAGAAAAACACTGTGAGTATAAATATGACTTCGTTCAAAAATTATTCCAACAAAAAAATGTGTATCAAAGCCAGCCGGCCGCTCTGCTCTGCTTCATCTTCGCCAACAGTGCTTGCTTGTGTGCGCGTCATTGCTTGTGCCAAAACTTTTTTGTTTGATTCAGCAAAATTATTTGTTTGAAATGTATATGAATTTCAGTAAACTTTTTGTTTGATTCTGTAAAATTATTTGTTTGAAAAAATCGGCGTTTTTTTCAATAAACAAAATGCAAATAAATTGTTTGAATATGCGAATTTGTTTGTAGGACCGATTTTAAACAAAAAATTGTTTGATTCTACAAATTTTTTGTTTGAATTGGATAAATAATTTTTTCTGTGTATATCGTGTTTGATTTTGTATATTCGATTATGATGGTTATGGGCGATACACTGGGTTTAATGCTAACGTTTATTTCGTTATGATTCTATGGATTACAAGGTTTGCTATAGTTGCTGTACGGTTAAATGTATTTTTTTAACAGTTTGCAAAAAAATAGTATTATTGTTAAGGATTTCAATGAAAAATATTAACAACAATTGTTTGCTAAACTAGGTCATCGTAATATTGTTTATTTCGTTACTGTTGTTTAGTTGATTCCTCTACAATAATCGAAGGATGGTTAAATAAATGTACAGTGAGATCTAAAATTTTTTTAACTGATATATGCACGTACATATGGGAAGGCTAGAGAAAAATCAGATAATTGGTATATTAGTTTTGACATAGCTGCACAATCTCCTTTGCACGATTTTGTGTGCAGGCAAATCAGAAATGCAGTTATCTTAAATGCATTTACCTGCCTTAATGTGCACGTATACAATTGTGGTTACCTGCACAAAAGTGCAGCTAAAGTAAAGTGAATGATTATGATGAAAAATAATGTGGGGTTGGTCATACATTTGACCCATCTAGGGGAATCCTAGGCGCTGCAGGGGCCAAATTTAAGAATTTTATTAAACCGGTATAATTGCATAGTTCAAATTCTTAAATTTAACTACTGCAGTGCCTAGGATGCTCCTAGATGGGTCAAACGATGGGACCAACCCCACTTTATTTTTCATTCTAATAATTTATTTCTTACATACCTACCCGCCATCTCCATTCCTTAAGGGGGCTTCCATACAAAATAGTCAATACGGATTAGATATATATTGAAAAAAAAGCCCCATAAATGCCCAGGAATCGCCCCTAGTGGGATAAAATGTATGACCGACATCCATTAGTTTTTTGTTCCTAACATTTTCTTAAAACAGTCTTGCCATATATCTCTACCCCTTAGGGGGGCTCCCATACAAATATGGCGGTTTAATTAAATTCTTAAATTTTAACTTTTTTTAAAGGAAATTTTATTGTGGAATTTCGTTTTTTTTAGTATTTTCAATAAGTTAAAGCATTGTTGAGTTACGCGAACATATATTGTGCAACCTCCTCCATTTTCGAAGCAACGGTATATATCGAAATCCAGAGCCAATCCAAAAAGAAACCGAGAGCACCACTTGATTTAGCGTACCCGAATTATATTAAAGCGCCATGTGCCCGGCTTGTCTGTTTTTTCAACATGCATAGTGTAATCAAACATTTTAATACTATTCGGTTATTTATATATGTGTTCCTCTAACTCCCATTGGAGCATAGGGCGCCGTTAATCTAATAATATTAATTTTGTCTAGTTTAGAAATTTAAAAATTAAACCAAAAATTATATTTTTTAACAAACAAACTTCAACAACATTTTAAAATTTAACAAAAGTTACTTCATGTTTTAAAAGAGGAAAACTTTTTAAATACAAAATAGCATCAATATTTAAGCTAATCGTCTAAAATTATCTTTCAAAAAGAGTATGCAACTTAAGTGTTTATGTTCCACTCAATTTTTTCTTTTGTTTTGATGATACTTGATTAAGAAAGGATTCTTTCACTTATTGTTGACTTTGGAGAGATTGAAAGTAAAGCGTTATAAAGTATATCCAATAAAACAAATCGTCTTAGTTTGGTAGCCTTTCATTATACCACTTATATCTTTTATTGATTTTTTAACAACTTTAATATTCTTGTTGAGGCCTGGTAGAAGGTTGTTCTCATTCGTCTCAAAAATATCATCTTCTTCATCAGAATCTTTGTGGTAAAAGGTGTACTAAACATTCTAAACAAGTTAGAGTGCTATATTCGGCTGTGCCGAATCTTTGATACCCTCCACCGACAGTTCGAATGTTTAAGGAGTAATATCTGTATGATGTTATTATTATCTTAAACTGTGACGATTTGTTATTAATTATGGATTTAGGCGACTAAACTGTTTTCCGGTAGTAGGGTTTATATGGGGCCTAGGGTAAATTATGGACCGATCTTCACGAAATTTCACAGACTTTTTCCCAGTTCTATAAAACTTTGATGTACTAAATTTTGTTATGATAGCATTATTTTTTACGGATTTAGGCGTACTAAACTGTTTTCCGGGAGTAAGGTTTATATGGGGCCCAAGGTAAGTTATGGACCGATCTTCACGAAATAACACAATTTTATTTCTTGTCCAATAAAACTTTGATGTGCCAAATTTTGTTATGATAGCATTATTTTTTACGTTTTTAGGCGTACTAAGTTGTTTTCCGGGAGTAAAGTTTATATGAGGCCTATGGTAAATTATGAACCGATCTTCACGAAACTTAACAGTTTAATTTCTAGTCCTATGTAACTGTGACTTGCCAAAATTTGTAATGATAGCATTGTTAGTTAGGGTTTTAGGCTTAATATACTGTTTTCCGGGAGTAGGGCTTATATGGGGCCTAGGGTAAATTATTGACGGATCTTCACGAAATTTCACAGCGTGATTTCCAGTTGAATAAAACGAATTGTTGCGAAATATTATATCATTCTGTGCATTTTTCCACCATTTATGTTAGTTTTTGTAACAAAATTATCAATATTTTTAGGTGGTGGTTCCACATTTTGATAAATAGCTCAGATCCTATTGAACCGATTTTGCTGAATTTCAATCCCAAACTGCTTAGAATAACTACAAGCAATTTGATTTTTTTTTTTGTTGATTTCTTTTGAGTTTTTCGAAAGTGAGCGTGTTTTCAACAGACGGACAGACAGACGGACATGGCTAAATCGACTTAAAATTACTCAAGGACCCAGAATATATATACTTTATAGGGTCTGAGATGAATAGTAAAAAAGTTTCACACGGAATGACAAACTGAATATACCCTCTTCACAACTAATTGTGGCGGAGGGTATAAAAATAAATTATTTCCAAACTCTTTTATTTTAAAAAATTATTACTCAAAGGAAATGTTCCTGAGTTAAGAAACAATAAAAAGTATTTAACCCTTCTGCATTCATTGGATATGTGCCCTTCCAATGATCCTTTGGGTCAATATGAACCAACAATAAAATGTAAACAACATTTCATATTTAAGTATAATAAAAAATAAAAGCGATTCTATTGATTATTTGACTGAAGAAATTATTTATCGATGATTCTGAATGAGGATGAACTTAATTCAATAGGAAAAAAACATTTAAAGTGGAATTAAACTTGCAATATCACTTGTTGGGTCATATTGACCCAAAGGATATTAAATGTGTGTAAATCGTGTTTTTAAATGTGGAGGGGGAGGAAAAATTTAAATTTTTTTATTTTCATTTTCATTTAAATTTATAATTTTCGTCCCTGTAATGGATAAACTAAAGTTTCACGTCCATATCTTATATTTAAAGCAGTGAAGGGCACATTTGCAAATCCTATGTACGCGTGCATAGGCATAAAAATGCTGCTTGCGTGACGTCGACACATGTACACTATAAACTTCTTTGTGTGGTCTGTGACAATGTACGTTTTGCTGTCGTTTTGTTGTTATTTCGTCAACACAAGCATACATGTGATAGTACGTGTGTGCCCTTCACTGATTTAAAGGGACAAATTTTGCGTTTGAAAACCAAAATTGGGTCAAATTGACCCAAGGAGTGCAGAAGCGTTAAAGCGTGCCTGCTTGTTTTTTTTTTACATAAAAAACATACACAGAAAAAATTATTGCCGAATTTTTTTCAAACAAACGCTTGTTTGAAAATTTTTTTCATTTCTATAAATTTTTTTACTGATTCAAACAATATTTTTGTTTGATTTTTATTTAACCAACAAAAATGTGGACAACTCTTCAAAAATATAATAAACGCGTTATTGGTGTCAAGTTTTCATAATTTTGTATGAAATGTTTAACGCTCTTTAATGTTGTCGTCTTTTTGCATTTTTTTATTTCACTTCTTTGTGTGAAATATAAGAACAACAACAAAAAACAAACACAGTCTATTTTTGGACGCTTTAAAAAAGTGCAACTATATGAAAAACAATAGCAGAAACAACATTATAAGAAACAAAATCCCGTATTAAATTTTTTAAAACTGTTTGGTTAAATACATCAAATACAAAAATATAATGATGACGAAAAACATATCGAGTCGGTCTGCTGCCGTTTTTAGTCACATTTCTTCTTTAGCAAAGGAAAGAATACAGCAACAGAGAGTGATAAAGAAAAACATTGTGGTGTGTGCATAAATAAGACTTCGTTCAAAAATTATTCCAACAAAAAAAAATGTGTCTCAAAGCCAGCCGGCGGCTCTGCTCTGCCGTCATCTTCTCATACAGTGCTTACTTGTGTGCGTTTCATTGCTTGTGCAAAAACTTTTTTATTTTGAAATTTAGTGTATGAATTTCAGTAAAATTTTTGTTTGATTCAGTTAAATTATTTGTTTGAAAAAATCAGTATTTTTTTTCAATAAACAAAATGCAAATAAATTGTTTGAATATGCAAATTTGTTTATACGACCGATTTCAGACAAAAAATTTTTTGATTCTACAAATTTTTTGTTTGAATTGGAAAAATAATTTTTTCTGTGTATGTACTGTTAAAAAAATTTCGAATTATCCGTTAATCGAATATGAGCAGTTAATCGCCCGAAATTAATCAGTCAACCGATCAACGGTCAATCAATCGTTTGAATACACTTCACAATACTTGACGAATTTCTCAATAATACACTTCTCACTTTGAGTTTATATCGATGTTGATTTTCTTGAAAACCGAAATGTTTTAAAACAAAAAATTTCTGTTATAAAAAGTACTAATAGTAAGAAATAACCTTGTGGTTGCCTCATCACGGCCAAAGCCTTTTCTTGTTAAAAAAAAGGTCGGTACAATCCCATCAAGCATTACAAGTGTTCAAAAATAGCTGAAATAAGTTCTAAATTCGATAAAAAAAAAATATTTCGAAGATTAAAAGAAAATAAAGAAATGCGCACTATTTTTAACGAAATGCATAAATTTTAATAACGGAAACATACACTGGAAACGTTTTTCATGTGTGGCTTTTCCTTCTGAGCCACTCAATGTTCTATTTGAATAACATGAACACTGAACTACTGTTATGTATGTATTTTCCCACCGGTAACTAGAATAAGTAAAGAGGCATAATAGAACCCTTATTTAGCAGTCACAAGCAGTCAAAAGCCCTTCTCGCCGCATTCCATACTCTTTTATTTTTTACACAGGTTGTCATTGGGTGCAATCCATCCCCAAAGAAGGGAGTAAGGAAGGTCACTTAAAATAAAAAGCAAATAAAACTGAACACCTTCCTTTCTCCCTTCTCAAAGAAGGGAGTAGCGAATGTGTATTGAATATTTCAGAAGGTCTTTTAAAAAGAACTTTATACCTTCTAGAAGGCATTCTTCTGAAGGCAGGATATCATGCGAAGCGAATCTTTTAGAAAGGAGAATAGAGGCCTTCAAAAAGGCCTGCCACTTGCGGTCCTTTCAATATTTACCGCTGTGTTTGTTTCAAAACTATGCTCACCGAAGGATAACATAACCACTACCCAGCGGTTAACTTTTGCAGGCCTTCATTTATAAGGCTTTCTATAAGACCTTTCTAGACCTGTTTTAGATCCTCAGAAAAGTCTTATGAAAGGCCTACCTACGCTCTTCTACCGATGTATGTTTTTTATTATGTGTATGTATACATACATTTTGTGCGCCTAGTACGTTTGTAGCAACAAACCAGATAAACCGTTACCAAAAAAAAAAAAAACACATTTAAATGACAAAACAACAAAAAGTTCACCAACTATTATATGCATAAGTTTGCTTAAGCTTCCCAGTAAAAAAAATTTGGGTTTTTTGAAGCACTACAGAGAAAAAGCGCATAATCAAGCGCTTCAATTAGAGAGCTCTTATACAGCAGTAAAAAATAAAGAATAAAATATACAAAAAGTCTGCTATTTTAGTGCTGATAACGAAGAAAATTTTAAAGCGAAAAAAAAATATATATTATGGTTTACGAAAATTATTGAAAAAAGGCATTTAAACAAGTAAAAGCAAAATATGAATGAATATGTTAATTAAGTTAGCCCTTTAAAAAGAACTTTAGGAGTGCTTTGTATGCATGTTAAAAGAAGCGCTTATTGTCAGCAAAAAATAGTCCTCCAAACCAGGAACACCCCATAGAAAAATCAGGCATCCCATCAGCAGGTTTGAAGCGATTTGAGGTATGAATTCATACAAAAAACCTGCTACCTTAAGTGCACATTTTTTTGCTGGGTTCTGTCTACAATTTATAAAAATCCTCGCAAATGCATTAAAAAAAAAAACAAAATCAAAAAATATTTGACTCTGTACGGAAATTGCAGTCTGTTTCGAACGTTGCTTAAGCAAATGACAGTTTCATTAAACTTAACAAAAAGTTTTCTTAAGTTCAATATGGTTCGACACATATGAATTACATGTATTCGCACAAATAAGCCGACAAAAATAAGAAGTAAATTTAAATTAGTTTTCCTTTAATTTTTTGCCTGTTGTGACGAAGCGGTTTTGTGAATCTGGTAACGTGGTAATCAATAAACTTTTTATTCAATAATCAGGTCAGCTAAAGAAGGTTCTAATCAGTTCGGCTGACGAATGGAACGCAGAAGGCATTGTCAGGTTAGAATATCGTGTGTTAAGAAATTTATGAGTATGGAATGGGGTAGTAGGGCCTTGTGTCTGAGAAATAAGGTCTTCCAGAAGGCTTGTTTTTACTTATTTTTACCACTGGGTTTTTGTTATGAGTCGATCTTGTGTATGTATGTATGTACGAACAATATAAAAAATAAACAAATAAAAAAAACATGGAAACTTTTTTATTACTTTTCATTGCGCACAATAAATAAGAGTTTTCAAAAAACTAAAGATTTTAACATCGATTAATTATATTTGTAGAAATGCATTAATAATATTCTCAACCATCATCGTAAAAAACTTTTCAAATTTAAGTTTAACCTACTTTAAGTTCTTAAATTTCTATTGTTGTTGCAATTGTATTGATTTCAAATAAAGTACATTTGTACGTATGCAGGCACTTTGAATTGCAGTGTTTCTTAAGAACACAAAATACACAATTGAAATTTACATTTTGTGTAGGTGTGAGTCGGTGTGCTTCAGCAACATGCATTAAGTTGCTGCTGTAAAAGATCTTAAGGGATTGAAATTTCTGCGTTGTTGTAAATTAGTTTAGTGAGTTTGAAATGAAAGGTTAACACAAAGCAATGTGAGTAATTTTGGGGAGCATTCTTGATAACAATTTGAAGGGTGTTATTTTTTAAAAGGCTTTTATTTAAAGAAGTAGCTTAAAATTTAAACAGCTACTGAAAAATAATTCAACTATTTTGAATACAATACGTATATTATTAATGTATATGATTTGGCTTCAAAAATTCCGACTCAATATAAAGTTTGTTGCCAATTTGCTAGTTGAATTTACCCTTTTCTCTTTTTTTTGCTAACAAATGCTTGACACTTTCATGCTTTGCATGCCAGACGTTTCATATAAAAACACACACTTTTTCATTTTATTGTTTTTAAAGATTCAAACAAGATATTCTTTATATTTCACACAATATTTTGTTGCTGCAAATTCTTTCACTTTATAGGTAGCAGAGGATTTAAGTCGTCATTGGTTACGTATGAGCAACAAATTTATAATATTCTCTTACAAATAAATTACTCATACGTCAGTGTCCCATTTTATTTTCGGTTTCCAAGGAAATTTATTAACCCATTAGTGCATGAAGTTCCCCAAGTACTTTTTAACAAAATTATTTTTGAACACGTAATTTAAAACAACTATTAAAATAATTTTTAGAAGTTTTATTTGAATAAATTTTTTTTTTAAAGATTTAAGTAGGAGTCCCTTGTAAGGGACATTATGCAATATCGTCACATGAAATGTGAAATTATTTGAAACATTCTTTTAGGTTAAGGCCCTTGTTGCACATAAAATTAGACTTGTTACCGTAGTTTGCACATCTTTTATCCACTTTGGAGTAGTCTATTATGTGATTTCTACCCTCATATCGATTGATAGCACCGAAAATCGATGGTCTGCAACCTTTTACAGAGGGCACACCGTACGCTTCTAGGTAAGAAGTGGCTATATATCTACGGAATTGCAACAAGTTTGAGCAATCTAGATCATTTGGATGCAGCATTCTCATAAGTAGCCAACCATTAATAACGGAAGCATCCAACAGATATGCGAAAATTGGTCACCACCACTTACGTTGTCTTATACTGGACTGATAAACAGCAATGAACTGGTCCATTTTGTCGACACCATCAATGCCTGGATTGTAATGTTGAAATACTTTTGGTTTGGTATCTGCATGGCACCTTCTCCTCTTGTATAAAGCTTTCACGTTCCAATTTCATTTTTGTCAAAATTAGTTCCTAACGTGACTACGTTATTGTCTTTCCATCGTCCGTAGATCCTCTTTTATCTTTTTTCATTTTCGAAACGGGACGGAGTGGGCATTTTTCGGTACGACTATCGCTTATTGTACCAAATGGGCATATTCCAGAAGCTGACAAATGCCGAAGAAGCTACACGGATATGAAATAATTATCAATAAAAACCTTTATGTAAGAAAAATTATACTTTTCAATTAAAAAAATTGAAAATAACTCATTAATCATTTTCATCCAAAGGAGGTATTGCAAATATATCGGTATTTCGCAAGTTGTCGTCTATATATTCGAACTGCTCCAATATTTTAGCAATTGTAATCTGTATAAGAATAGCGATGAATATTACCATAGAGCATAATGACCCTTAAAAGGGGCATGAATAAAAAACGCCAATTGCTAATATTTTTAAAATCATTTATATTTTAAAACTTTAACAATTCAGTTACTTAATCTCATTTTAATAAACTCACATTAAAAAAATATAAATAGAGCAACAAACTGTTCATTTTTTTTTTTCATTCTTACATACCCTTCACGTGTGGTGCGAATCTTTTTATTCCCGTAATACATTTTTTGCACAATATTTCGCACTGGATAGAATAAAATTAAATAAAAGCACTTGTTGTTTTGACAAAGACACACAAGAGAATGAGATGCTTAATGAAAGCGTGTTGCTGTAAAGTGGCAAAAAAAGAGCGTCCCTTAAAAGGCACCATATGCACTAATGGGTTAAAGTTGCATGTGTTTTGCTTGGCACACGCTTAATTTTTTTCTTGAAAACGCTTTCTAAGACACATGTTCTTTGTAGAAAAGAAAATTAATTAGATTGTTTTTTTATTGTATTTTTTATATTTTTATGGAAAAAATGAAGCTGTTCGTTCTCGTTTATCTTTATCAAATTTTTAAGTTTGTTTTTATAAATTTTTTAATATACATATAAATTAAATTAAATGGCTAAATATGTCATGATGAGAAGAATTATTTAAATCAGTTAAATTATGGAAATATGTTACTCAAAAGTATTATTTTATTTTCATTAGAAATTCCCAATGACAATAGATTTGAATGGAAAATTGGCAATTTTTTAAGTATTTACATATACAATTTTGTTTATTTTAAAGTTGATTTCGTTATAGAAATGTAGGATCTGCTAGGATGGAAATTTGTTATCTTAGTTATGTACTGCAGGATGAAAAATAAATTAAAAAGAAGAAAAAACTTGGCAGCACTATGCCTGATTGGAAGTGTTTTTACTGTTTTATATCATCATCAGCATTATCATCAACATACATAATAATAAGCAAGTCAACTTTACACATTGGATAATCATTCAAAGCAAATTTCTATCTACCAAATGTTAAATACAATTTGGTTTGCCCACAATAGTTTTCATAAATATTTACATCCATATTCATAATAAACATTTCTGGTTAATAAAAGGTTTATGAAATGAATTTTCTATGAAAATTTGTTCAATAAACCTTTAATTTTTTACTTTTACCTGAAGGTCTTGTTGTAATAACATAATAAGCCACTTGAATTGAAAAACTGGCTTTATGTGTTTTGCATAGTTTGGGGTAGTGCACTGATTTAAGCCAACATTGCACTCTGACTAAATTTTTATATACCTCTAACTCCCACTGGAGCATAGGGCGTTCCAAGATGAAAAAAAGTAGTTTGCACTACTTTTTACCAGCTTTAGTGATGATGGGTATTTTTCCACTAGCACTAAAAAAATGTAGTGATATTGCAAAATGTTTCACTCTCACTAACGGTGATTGAATGCATAAAATCTGCACTCAATTCAAACAATGTAAAATTTAAACCTGCAATCAAAAAGGCTGCATATAAAATTCTCTTGCTAAAATTTTAAAAATGTAATTTCTATGTGCATATTAAAGCATATTAAACAAAATAAAATTTTGCAAATAAAAATATAATTCCTGCCTTTAATCATGAAAAATCTAGTTTTCGGTTTTATATTTTGTGCAACATTTTTAGTTGCACTCAAACTCAACACAAAAACAGTTGTAATAACCTGATGATTGCTTTTTTTTTAAATAATAAAATTTTTTAACATCACTATGACTTATGTTTAGTGAGACTGCTAATTTTCAATTCATCACGCCGCATTAACAAAATGATTGCCATAATTTGAAATTGAGTTGGAACTGAAAAATAAGTGCATTACCCCAATAACAATCTTTTTACGATTTAATTTTTTTTGTTGAATATGTCTTATAATAACACCACAACAAACAGACAACAATTGAACGAAATTTAGAGTTTCGTTTTTAGTTTTTATGTACAAAAGTCATGATTTTGTTTTTAATCACGCATGGATGTGAAATTTGATGACGAGTTTTATTTTTTTTTTTTTTTTAATAGAATATTACAAACTGTTCTCAAGTTGTGCCGATAAATGTAGTGCAAGTACGTTCATTTTTGAGATAACGGTGTATCCCGCGAACTAGAGCTAATTTAGACACACGGAGTCGAGTTCGGCATCTTAAATAATCTAAAAATCCACTTTCAGTTTAAGGCAACAAAAAGTGTGTTTCCTTGTGTAATTCAATAAACTTATGTCAGTATTATTGTAATTAACAGGGAAACCAGAAATATGCTCTAAAAACCACGTTTTATGCTCATTCAATATGCAGTAAAAACTTGAAAATATGCACTTAAAATTGTTAAAAATATGCCGCAAAAAATTTAAAAATTGCTAATTCAAAAACAAACCCCCGTATTTGTAAACGATTGTAAAATTTAACAAACGTTTATTAAGGAGAATTTTCATACAAAATTTGTTTTGTAAACCTTTATTTAATTCAAAATTTTTTTATAAATACAGACGTAAATATTCAACAATTTAATAACAGTTACATTTAATGAAAACAATCCTAAAATTATAATCGGTAAAGCCATAGTATTTACAGACGAATTTGAGAGGTTTTACTATTTGGAAATGATGGGCCGTCATTGGTTCACAAAAAAGAGTTATATTAATTCATAAAAGAGTTATTTGTGAGGAATATTATCTAGATATTAACATCCATATGAGAGTTTTTGTCTAAAAGGGATTTTAGGGACTGTCGCTAAATTGTTTATCGATGTTACCATTTAAAAGAAAGTTAAAGCTTTTTATAGATGGGAGTTTTGGGCAAATGTGAACCGATTCTAAAAGAATTTAATTTGCAGTAAAATATTTTTGGGGCGGATTCAATCTAAATACATGGGTGATTCTATTCTGACGCGTGCAACATTTAGACGCTTTAAATGTCTTTTACTTATAGAAAGAAACACATTTGCAATTAATGGTGTTTTCTTTTCTAAAAAATAATAATGCATTATATTTGTGTAATATATTTACCAGGTTACACGTACTCTTACAAAGTGATATATTTTTCTAAATTACAATGGAACACAATAATAGCTACGTTTTACACTCAACATTAATGTGCATATAGCGTGTTAAATATTGAATGCAAAGTTTGTACTAAAAGCGATATTCACAACGCTTGTAGCAATTTTTAACATCAAATTTTCATTGAATTCCATAAGCGTTAACAGCACTGATTTTCAATAATTAATGTCAGCTGTTGTTAAAAATTTTGCGCAAAAAAAAAAAAAAAATATAAATATTAAGTAAACGTAAAACAAACGTAAAACAAACGAAAAACAAGAAGTTTTTATATCCATCACAATATAACTAAAATCACAATAATGGTCCTCATGATATCGTTTATAGGTCTCGTTATGTGTGCAAACTGTGCATTCTTACGCCCTCGTTAATGAACTGTCAAAAATTGTATGAGAATTAATTTACACAAACAGCTTAAATTTGCCCAACAATTATGACTCGTAAACTTGCGCTCTTCAATTGTGCATTTATACAAACAAATTTTTTTAATGCTTACCGCCGTTTTCAATTAAAACTTCAAGTGTTAATAAATCACAAACAATAAATTCTTGTAATAACATAAGCATATTAGTGTTTTGGCTTTCTTTATGCATGTTTAAAAACAAATTTCATTTATTATTCACAAATTTCAACTTTTTTATTATATTTTTGATTTTTTTTTAATATATTTTTTTATTGACGTTTCAGTTTGAAATGACAGTAATTGTTTAAAGTTACACAAAAATTAAAAAGGATCTTCATGAAACGAGTCTCGCAAGTTTACCCATTTGCACAAATGGCAATTTTAAGCGAATTCATGAAGACCCTTAATATAACGCAAATTGTACGCAAACACAAGAAAAAACTTAATAAAAAAACTACTTGCTTGCATAAAAAAGTACTTTACGCAGATGCAAAAAAGGTTATTATCTCACACTCAGTCATAACTGCGGGTAAGAAATGGAATAAATTTGCCATTTATTGTTGCAACATATTTATAAAGGAAAACGACAACTTTTCACATTTTTGCATACATGGAACATTTTTTTCAGAAAAGAAAACACCATAAGTTATTTTGCTATCTATTTACAAAAATTTATATGAAACGATTAAATAGACACGAGAGAGCTTTAAAGTGCATGACGGGTGCAACCAAATTGGCCAACTTTAATAATTTCTTACCACAAAAACACAAAACTCTGATCATTTTTAAACTTTTATTGTATTATTCTTTTTTATTGTGAAAGATGAGATATCAGACGATGATTATCAAATCAAATATCGTAGAGAAATATAATCCAATAATAAGAAATTTGCTCTTTAAGCCATGACGGGTGCAACATGCAATGCATTTTCTGTTCGGGCCAAATCTTTAAATCTTAATGCTTCGAAGGGCACAACAAATTTATATTTAAGCTTACGTTTAAAAAAATTATATTATTATAAAATATAGATATTTTACGTTAAATTGGCATCAAAAAAGTGTCAAATAGTGTGATTTGAAAATTGATGTTAAAAGTTGCCTAGAATAGAATCGCCCACACACTAACATAATTAAATGGTTTTTGGACACAAAGAGTCTAATTTGGAAAGAAGTTTTTATGAGGAATATGTGAAATTATAGATGGATTCTCACCATTTACGGAAAGCTCTATTTAGCCTCAAAAAGGCTAAATATGCCATAAAAACTTAAAAAAATATGCTTCAAAAAGGCTCTTTTAACCAAATTATGCAAAAAAAAATTGCTCCAAACGGTAAAATATGCACTAAAAAATCGATGCCAAAATTCATTAAAAGCTCTTAAATGGATAAATATATTGTTTCTGAATTCATTGGTCGCACATGGAAAAACATTCAATTGCATATTTCTGGTTTCCCTGATAATTAATATAAAAATTATAATTCATAAGATTCACGTAGATTATAACTTGAGTGTTAAATCTTAATTGAACAATATTAATTATACATTTTTTTTTTTTTTTTTTGATACTCTTAGTAACTTTTCAAAGTAAATTGTGAAATGAAGATTTTGATGTGTACACAGAAAAAATTATTGCCGAACTATTTTCAAACAAACGCTTGTTTGAAAATTTTTTTAATTTCTATAAATTTTTTTACTGATTCAAACAATATTTTTGTTTGATTTTTATTTAACCAACAAAAATGTGGACAACTCTTCAAAAATATAATAAACGCGTTATTGGTGTCAAGTTTTCATAATTTTGTATGGAATATTTAACGCTCTTTAATGTTGTCGTCTTTTTGCATTTTTTTATTTGATCGTAAGCAACACTTCTTTATGTGAAATATAAGAACAACAACAAAAAACACACACAGTCTATCTTTGGACGCTTTAAAAAAGTGCAACTATAAGAAAAACAATAGCAGAAACAACGTTACAAGAAACAAAATCCCGTATTCAATTTTTTAAAACTGTTTGGTTAAATACATCAAATACAAAAATAGAATGATGACGAAAAACATATCGAGTCGGTCTGCTGCCGTTTTTGGTTACATTTCTTCTTTAGCAAAGGAAAGGATACAGCAACAGAGAGTGATAAAGAAAAACATTGTGTTGTGTGTATAAATAAGACTTCGTTTAAAAATTATTCCAACAAAAAAAATGTGTCTCAAAGCCAGCCGGCGGCTCTGCTCTGCCGTCATCTTCTCATACAGTGCTTACTTGTGTGCTAGTCAGTGCTTGTGCAAAAACTTTTTTTTTTATTTTGAAATTTAGTATATGAATTTCAGTAAACTTTTTGTTTGATTCAGTTAAATTATTTGTTTGAAAAAATCAGTGTTTTTTTCAATAAACAAAATGCAAATAAATTGTTTGAATATGCAAATTTGTTTATAGGACCGATTTCAGACAAAAAATTGTTTGATTCTACAAATTTTTTGTTTGAATTGGAAAAATAATTTTTTCTGTGTATTAGACTTCAAATGAATTCTGGGCCACTGTAAATCAAAATATTTACAACTTAAATAATTTTTTAAAATTGCCAAAATTTTAATATGTGTATATGTATAAATATTTAAAAATAGAAATTTAACAATTATGTCGACATGCTTTGCAATGATATGAAGTGTAATGCCAATTGGTATTTAAATATTTTCCTATTAAAATAAAAAGATTTTTTAAAGGCTTTAACAACAAAACCATTTTGAATAACAAACAAGAGAAAAAATAATAATATTTTTACACATACACAAGAGAACAATGAAATAATAATAATAATAATAATTTCACAAACAATAAACATACACACACACATATACTTAATAAACACAAACAAATATTTTAATACGTATACATCTTCATAGGCATATTTATTAGTATTGTGATACATAAAAAAGGGTAACGAAAAAGTTTAGAAGAAATATTTAATCTGAAATTTTTCCAGCGCTTAACTTTTTTACCTAACCCCAGGTCTACACCAAAGATAAATATCTTGGCAATTTGGAAATAAAAGAGCAATATTTCTTAAAGCTCAGATTATGTTAAAGGCATGGGAAAACGTAAATATGTTAACTCATAATGAAAAAAAAAAAAATAAGGCAGAAGGTGCAGTAGAGCTGCAAAACGATCGATGGTCGGCCCAATCGATAGTAAGCTTAACAAGTAAGAGTGCTATATTCGGCTGTGCCGAATCTTATATACCCTTCACCATTGTGCGAGCAGAATACAGATCAACTAGACGAAAACTAAATAAAACTGGCAAATATTTTTTTTTTTTTTTAAATAAGAGACAACCGGTTTTGAACTTCGCTTTTCATAAGGGCCCAGAATATATATACTTTATAGGGTGTAGGATCAATATAGTAGAAATTACGGTTATATATACCTTTTTTACCTTCGGTGAAGGGTATAAAAAGAGTAATTTTCGGGAATTCAGGGGCCTAATCACCGCATTTGATTCTATCGTATTGAATAAACTATTGATTTTTTTTGCATACGATAGACACTGGCGTATCGAATGAAAACTCGATAAATGTAATGTCGAGTTACTCGATGTCGAATGCTATTATTTCAAATTCAATACATTTCGTTCGATATCGAGTTTCAAGATACCAAAATAAATAATTTCGATGAATTTTGCTCGATATCGTATGCGGTGATTAGACCCCAGTCTTTCGGTTATAACTTATACAAATTTCCGACATTTCGGTATATAAGTTATATACATAGGACATATGGCAGCCCTCAAATTTAGGTTTTTATAAAAATTTTGATATTTTTAGCCCATTTTTGGAGTATTTTGCTCCTAAATTACCCATTGTCTAACCGATTTGATATTTTTATATACCGACGTGTTAAGGAATAATTTTACCATTTACTTAAGTTATATTTATATATAAACATTTATATAAACTTGACAATATATATATTTTAACGAAGTTAATTATAAAAAGAGTAATTTTTGGGGATTCAGTATTTTGGTTATAACTCAGCCATTTTTTAACCGATTAGGCAGATTTATATACCGACGTGTTGAAGAAGAAATTTACCAATTACTGTAGTTATAAATCTTGGACTCGGGAAGATCGATGTTTCCGAAAGTGGGTATTTAAAAAAAAATAATTTAATTTTGGTCTAATATGTTCTACTAAAAATTTCCGTTTTTTTGATATATAAGTCATATCCATAGGACATCTGGCAGCCCTAAAATTAATTTAATTAAAACAATTTTTAATTTTTTTTGTACGGGAGGTACCACGCCCACTTCTCCAATCCCGCCCACTTCTCCAATCCCGCCCACTTCTCCAATCCCGCCCACTTCTCCAATCCCGCCCACATTTTGTAGGATGGTGTGTATTGGCAACCTTAATTTTTGTACCTAATTTGGAAACTTTGGCTTTTGCCGTTCTCAAGATATACGGAAATAAAAAAAAACAACTACAACAAGGGATTTTTGGAAAAATTTAGAGGTTGTCGTGGTTTTTTGCTCATATCTCCGTCATTTTTGGACCGATCTGGCTGAATTTCAATAGCAAACTTAAACGGAGTATATGTGACATAAATATATATCAACCTAGTCCACATAATTTCTGGGGTTTTCGGAAAACCCATTTCAACATACACACGGACAGACGGACAACCGGATTTGAACATCGCTTTTCATAAGGACCCAGAATATATATACTTTATAGGGTGTAGGATCAATATTGTGGAACATACAAACGGAATGACAAAGTTATATATACCCTCTTACCTTCGGTGAAGGGTATAAAAACTATCGATACGATCGAAAAGTGTTTATGTGCCACTTCTATAGACACGGCAGTCAATGAAGGTGGTAAACAAAAAAAAAGTGTTAACACTTCATTCACAGAAAACATTTACCAGCATATTCACTTAACATTTCAGTGTCATCTATAGTTTATAATAAATATAAACTTTATATAGATATAGAGTTAATATACATATATGGGCTACTTCAAATTTTTTGAGCACCTGCTGAAACCGACATACTATGGCTCTTATTCCGTTAAGTTTTATGAATTGAAAAAAACGTTGTACAGGGTTTGGATGACTATACTTGAAGGATATGACGTGCAAAGTTTTACGTTGAAAAGTCCTCACCTTAAGAATTGGTGGTCATCTAAAATTCGAAAAATTAAAAAAACGACTTGAAACTTGCAAGAGTTTTTTCATTCATTTCGTTTTCTTTGTAATAGTTTTAAGCTTTCAGATCCAAACCCATACAAAATATAGTCACTAGACTTGGAGGATATATCCACAAAATTTTGATATCGCTGCTGGGTGAAAAGTTGCATGGTGTTTTAAAGTGAAACCAAAATTTTCCGAATTTTTAAATTTTTGAAGATTTTACATAGAGTTTTTGCGCCGTTTAATAAAAATGAGTTTAAAGCGCAGAATTAAAAAAACTGCGTAATTTTATAAAGTTTGAGGTGTATCAAGTTGGTGTCAGCGCACCAATAACGTATCACGGACATCACAAACTTAAAATAAATTACCGTAAATTTTTTAAAAATGTATCTTTTTTGCGTCTGACAATCTGAATTGCCTTTTAAGTTGGCTAGTGTATTGCGTGATGTGAGTAACTTCGTAAAGGGCACCTCCGAGGCGAAAACGCACTTTAAAATTTTTAAACGCAAAAATTTATTTTTAAGCTTTTTTTATATCAAAACATGTCATGGAAACATGTTTAGGTATCTAAATAGATTCTTCGCGACGGACTAAACTGATAAAGTGCAAAAAAAAAATAATTTTTTTCAACCGTGGCGCGTGCAGCGGCAGTTTTTTCCAAACACATTTCGCCTTGTGACAACTGAAGCGCTGTATCAATTCCGCTCAAACGTACATCGAATAGAAGACTTTACTGAGCTTGATCCTAAAATTGAAAACGCACCAAAAAATTTTAAGGATTTAAAATTTTATGGAGGAAACAAAATATTTCTAACCTCAAAAAGCATCCTTGTATGAAATATTTGATTAGCGATAGCCAAATAGTTTTTTTCCCAAAATATTGCAAATTATGTCTTATACTAGCCGTAATTTTGTAAAATGTTTAACAATTTTAAATAAATTTTTATATGCATACACGATCAAAAAAATTTTTTTTATATTTTTTTTCAGTGTATTTTAAAAAGTATTCAAGCTTTTACAAATATTTTAGTGTGCTAAGAAAGGCCTTAAGGGGTATTATCCACACGCGTTATCCTTTTTTAATTTTAACAAAAACTGTAATTTTTATATTTTTTTTTTTAATTTTTAACTTTAAACCGCAGTAAAATTTGCGCCGTGTAATAAAAATGATTAACGCGAACGGATTTCACATGCTCAAATATCGGTTTATACACACGCAAATCAACATTGATGTCAGACAAAAAAAAAAAAAATTAAAAAAAAAATGTCTAGGTGTCGTAAATTTTTGAAGTTGCTCATATACACCTAAAATCTAGAAATTTAAAATTTGTATTCTTTGCGTCAAGGCAAAATGTGACATTTTCGAGTTATCTGTTTATTTTTTGTGTGTATCCTGAATGTCAAGCTTTGTTTACATTTCTTAAAAAAATTCTTACTTTGTTCAAAATCAAAAATCATAGTATTTTTCAAAAGACAAAAAGGATAGCTAGCATAACTCTATCTTATGACACGGTCACCTATATGAATTCGCCTTGCCTCTGTTGAAAATTTATTCATATAAAATTTTTTGAATTTTCAAAAATTTGTATACAAATTTTTCAAGGGACCTGTAGTGCGATTCACTAACTTTTATAACGATAATCGAATCGTTAAAATAAATATAACGAAAATTTATCGAATATGCTTTTCAGTAAAATTTTTAACGATATTCGCTGTCGTTTAAAGTCAGCTGTTACTTTAAGCAATTTTTTTGTCGTTATTTTAGCGACAATAATTTAGGTTGTATTTATTTAATCGATAAAATGTGTTTTATGTTAAAAATAGCTTACACACATACAAAGATATTTTCATAAGAATATGTATGAAGAAAAACCAAATCCTAATTTTAAAATTTACAAAAAAGCATATTAAGAACAAAATCAAAATTGTAAATGTACAATTCACAAAAAAAAATATAAAAACCACAAATTAACCCTTCGTCTTACTCATGAGTCTGGCCAGACCTTTTTCAATGCATTTTGAATGAAAAAACATGTGTAACACGAGGGGTTAAGAACAATTTCTTTTGTTTTTATTTTATTCTCTTTTGTGCCTTTTCGTTTTTTTTTTTTTAAATTTTTAAGACAGAGATGTTACAAAAATACAAATGTTTACTATCGTTAAAAAAAAGTTACAGAATCACACTATCGTTACTGCAAGCGAATATATTTGTCGACAAATATAACGATTGTCGGTTCGTTAAAAGTAAGTGAATCGCACCACTGAATGAAGTCATTTACAAAATAACCAAATTATGTAATTTTTTAAGTATTTTTGTTAAGAAAAAAATTACAATGACAAAAAAAAAAGTGCTGGAGTCTATTTTTTTAAATTTTAAAGGTAATTTTTGAAAATTTCTTCCTATTCTAATACATATAAGCATCACTTATCTGCGGTTATATCTTTTTAAAGTTTTTGTTCCTGAACATTCCTAAAAATTCTTTTAATTCTAAATATTATTGCACATCGATAACAGATACTCAAAGTCATTTTGCTATAACTTCCTGAAAAGTCGTACAAAATAATTGAAACTTTAACAGTGTGTACTTTTGAACGTTAAGATCTCAAAAGTGCCATTGTTTCTAGTTGTTGTTGCATGTGCACTTTTGAATGTTAAGATTTCAAAGATGACATAAACTCAAAGGTTAAGTCAACTTAAGTGACCACATCTTATCAACTTTGTAGTTACTTTAAAGTTTTTCCAATAGTATCGATAGTGATAAAAACCATCGATAGTTCACCAAAAATCGATTGTTTTGCAGCTTTACTAGTCTATCTGTGGGTTTAGAAAAAAAGAAATTTAACGCGTAGAATTTTAGGGGCATGGGGAAACACATTGGTTTGAATTTATAAGTATACTCATGGATTTTCTGTTAAATAATGAACAACAACGTCTAAATGCCCAAAATTAACAATCTATTGGGCTTTATGAAGGACTCCTTTGGGAATATGAGTAATACAGAAAGGCTGGCACAGCTATGTCTTTATTATGGTTAGGAGCATGACAACACGGTTACTTTTGCACACAATCAGAATCAAGCGAAAACCGCATTAGCTTCTTAACCGCCTTAACTGGAAATTTGTGGTTGCTTACCCATTTGCTACTTCGGCAGAAGGATATGCGCAGTAGCTTAATAGCGACCGTCGCTGAAAGTTAAAGCATAAAAAAAACTATGAATGGCATCAGAGACTCCTTAGATTAATTATAAAATGTTTGCTATGGGTAAATAACAAAGTTGGCAAACTCTTGATTCTACTATAGTATATTATTATCGATATTTATGTTGTTAAAAGACTAGCCATAAATTTTCTTAAAAATTATTAAAAACAAGCAAGAAAGTATAGTCGGTCAAACCCGACCATATGATACCCTACACCACAGTATTTAAAAACACATCATGCTTATGTGTCCATGTAAGTATGGATTTATCTATGTTTATAAACTTCATTACAATCGGTTTGAAAGTTTGAGAGAGGCAGAAATTTCCCCCTTCCTTCCCTTGTGCTCCTATTTTTGAAAAACTGTATAGCTTATGTGTCCATATAGATTTGGATCTATCTATCTTTTAAATTTCATTAAAATTGGTTTGATTGTTTCTGAGAGAAAGAAATTTCCCCCTATCTTCCCTCGTTATCCTACGATTCATTCCATTTTGTGCTGATGTGTGTAACGCCTTAAAATAGTGGTCCTAGGCCCTCCTTAAAGTATACCGATCTACTCAGAATCACTTTCTGAGTCGAACTAACGATGTCCGTCCGGCTGGCTGGCTGGCTAGCTGGCTAGCTGGCTGTCCATGTAACCTTGTGCGCAAAGTACAGGTCGCAATTTTAGAGATAATTTTATAAAATTATCTCTGGGAAGTCGGGGGAAGATAGGGGGAAATTTCTTCCTATCAGAAACTATCAAACCGATTTTTATGAAATTTAAAACAAAGATATGGTTCTATCTTTATGGACAGAAAAGGGATACATTTTTTAAAAAATAGAGCCACGAGGGGATATAGGGGCAATTGCTGCCTCTTAAACCGATTGTAATGAAATTTAAAACATAGATAGATCCATATCTATATGTGCACATAAGCTATACAGTTTTTAAAAAATAGGAGCACAAGGGGAGGCAGGGGGCAATTTCTGCCTCTCACAAACTTTCAAACCGATTTTCATGAAGTTTATAAACATAGATAAATCCATACTTACATGGACACATAAGCATGATGTGTTTTTAAATACTGTGGTGTAGGGTATCATATGTTCGGGCTTTGCCGACTATACTTTCTTACTTGTTATTATTGTTTTTATTAATTACATTGTTTGTTTTATTTTGCTAAATTAACTGTTTAAGTAAATTGTTATTTTAATGCCGTGTGGTAGAGAAAGATATGCCTCGTCGAACAGCATGTAGTTTTTCTTCAATTTGAGTCTTGAAGTGTGTCAAATCAACTTTTTTTTTATTTCCGTGGGAGTTTGTAGAAAAAATACTTCGATCTTGTCTATAATAAAAAAAGGTATGAATTGTTCATATAGAATATAGTTTTAATATGTAACTTCAAAGAGAAACACACAGAGAGAATATTTAAGTTATTATTTAAAAAATGGTATGGCATTTATTATAAAAAATAGTAAAATTGTTATATACACGAATAGTTTAATCATAATATGATTGTAGCGTTTCCTATATTGCTTCAGTTATAATAATATATGAACAGGACATACGTAAAAATCCAGTAAATATATAGAAATGGCACAAATGCAGTACATTCAACCCCAAAGCTTCAACCGTCGCGGACGCATAAAAACATCCTGGAGCGCTGCAACAATACATGAACTGACAGAAGTCGCTAATTTTATTTTATTAGAAGTTAGAGAATAGCGAAAAAACAAAAACCAATCACCATAATAAGTGTGAAAATCTTTTTTAAAAATAGTTAGTTTTGCTTCTATATTAAAGAAACAATTGTTTTTGCAGCGTGTAGCAACAGTTAAAACTGTACTGTTTGTAATACCCTATAAAACAATTTCTCTCTCTATAAAGCCATTTTATAGGAATAATATTATGAGTTTATGATTTTTATTATAATTTTGACACTTGTTCATTACGATTTGTTCATAAAAACTATGAACATAAACCACAAAAGCAATACAAGCTCTGTTTCCATTTCGAACTTAATAAATGGGAAAAGTGTGAAAACCACAATAAGCAAATAAAAAGTTTATAAAATATTTTTTTTATATTTTTTTTTAATAAAAAAATATGTATTTTGAAATGAACAAAATAAAGAACAACACAAAATACTGATGCATTAAATTTTTTTTTTTACGAGTATTCGAATACAAACTAACAAAACATTTGTTTATATAAAATAAAATAGTAGTTTTATTAAAATTTTTATGTCTAGGGTATTGTATTTTTATATGAACGTATTTTGTACACAATATCATATACTTATTTTATACTTTTACAAATGCTTGTGTATTTGTATACATACATATACTCCGATATATTTAGCTCTTCTAGCTGGAGAGCTCCCATAGGCTGACAATTTTCTTAGGCCCATGATTTTCTTAAATTCCTCTTGACACATTAAAATCTTTTAGACAGACATCTCCTGACAGAGGACTTAATTGTCTTGACGTTCAGTTTCCGCCTGTGTAAGCTTTTACTGTATTTATCTTATTATTTATATTGTATATTTAATATACTTTATAAAACATTTATGCAATATATATTCAATAATATTATAAAGAAATGGCAAAAAAAAAAATAAAGAGTCCATTAAAAGGACGGTTTCTTAAAGTAAAAAAACGAATAGAAGAAAAAAAATTAGAAAAGAAAAAGAACCAACAAAAAAAAGATGCTGAGCAATGATTTTGAGTGACAATAAAACCATTGACAATGTAACAAAAGCATATAAAAACAAACAGAAGGACAATATAAAGAAGATGTATATCGCTCTTTTACTTCAATAGTGTCATAACTCAAAAAGTGGAATTTTTCAGTAGAGCCTTATAAAGTTGTTTATCAAAAATAGAAAAATAACAAAAATATCTTTCTAACACAAAATATACCGTTTATTTTGAAAAGTATATGACCACTCTTGCAAAACTGAGATGTTATAATAAGAAAAACAAGTCCGGGATAACAAGTAGAATAACGGCACATTTTTATTAAAAGTGGTAAATTTCCAACGATTCAGAAAGATTTTTTTACACAATATCAACATTGATATTGCGCACATTTCTGCGTACTTTGCTAAAAAGTTGTGCTTTTCGAGTTATGACACTATTGAAGTAGATGAGCGATATGTATTTGGTGTGATATAACATTGTGTAGGAGAAGAAGTTTGAGTTAAGGCAATAATCACTTTGAAGGGTGTTCCTCAGTATAGGCCACAGAGCATACAGAGACGAAAAAAGTGACGTAGGAAAAATGACTTATTTTTTGCGAGGGCAGCTTTCGAAGAAAGAGAAAAAAACGTGTGTTTGCTAGTAAAGTGGCAAGGTGTAAAAACAGGCCGCTACCATCAACACAATATTGTTACAAAGATAGCATATGGTTCAGACTACAATAAAGTTTACTTTTTATGATGCAAAAACGGAAAAAAATTTATTATAATGTACGTTTTTACACATACACTCAGGTCTCGTTTTATGCAATAGATGCGTTCCAAGGTCTCGTTTTATGCAATAGATGCGATCCAAAAAATCGCATAAATAGAATTCGCATAAAACGATACTCTAGCTTCATATTAAACCTAATGATTCGTTCCAAAATTCTGAAAAACCGTATAAATTCAAATTTGAATTAAAAAATCAAAACAAAATCGCATAAAAAAGTCAACAAATATTTATGTTTATGTGAAGCGGACAACCCAATAAAAATATTTTATTGGAATTCCTTTATATTCTAGTAGATATGAATATGTGTGAGAAGTATTTTTTTTTAATGATGTTTATTTGTCGTTATTTACCCCGTAGGTGGTAAAATGTTGCCGTTTTCAAAAAAAATGTTTTATTTTTTGTGATTCTTATAGAAAATCGATTGATCTTTAAATAAAAAAAAAAAAAAAAAAAATTTACCTGCAAAACTGCAAATAACCGATTTAAATCAAAATTTTTCTAACTCAGTTCTAATTTTTTTATATTTTTAATCTAAACTGGCCTAAATTGTAAAAGTCTTATTTTGGGAGCTCTATTAGTTTAACCCTACGGTCAATAACCGGCAGGCGCGGATTCAGGGGGGGGGGGAAATAACGAAATTCCCCCCCCGTAAATTATAAAAATATGTTTTGTTAATTTCGATATTACAAGAATTCCCAATAATAATTTTTTTTTAATGTACAAAATTTTTGGAAATCCCAGCAAGGTTTTTTTGTTTTTTTTTTATGGAAGTTCTAACGAAATTTTCAATAATCCTAATAGTTATTTAATAGATATTTCAAATGAAAAATCTAGTTTATCGTATTCAAATACTTACTATTCTACATTCAATCCCAGCAGGTGCCATATATATTCGAAGACTAAACGTTTGACTTGATAATGCGTGCGGTTGAATTATTAATAAGCCCTAGTAAATGTAATATTTATGTATGTATGCGTTATATGAATCAAAATTCTATTCGATAGTTTTTGACGAAAGCACGAATTTGTCAGGGAAAAGCCAGATTTCCTTATCTTTAAGATATTTCAACATGCAACAAAAAGTTTATAGGGAAGAATTTATTGGCTTGATTGTAATCGCATTTGAAGAGGCTTCAAATGATATTGGTAACGTTGATGTGTCAATTGATGCGAAGGCACTATCATCAATAGGTGGCATGTCATAACGTCCAATGTCATAGTGTCCATGGACAAGTACCATAAAGGATTTTCTCCTCTATGGTATAACAAACATGATTATTGGCCGGAATCATGGATTTTCTCCTCTATGGTATAACAAAAACCGGCTTCGCTAACTAAAGCTTCACTGCATAGACGGCCTTCGGCCGGGCGCAATGATTTTCTCCTCTATGGTATAACAAAAACCGGCTTCGCTAAGTAAAGCTTCTCTGAGTCGGCCTTCGTTCGGAAACAAGGCATATTTTAGAAGCTTAACTTAGCGAAACCGGTACTTGTTATACCATAAAGGAGAAAATCCTTTATGGTACTTGTCCATGGACACTATGACACTGGACGTTATGACATGCCACCCATCAATAGTGTTTAAAGCTTTGACAAATTTTGGTCTTGACCTAAAAAGTTGTTTAGGAGATGGAACAGATGGGTATCCTCTGATGTCAGCAGAGAATGGAGCTGTTAAAATACTCTGGAAACCGCGACAAATGCGAAACAAACGCCTTGCTGTTCCCATAAATCAAGAAACTCAATTTCTAAAAGCAATAAATTGCCATTAATACAAAAATTTGTATCATTTGTTAAAGAAACGACAAAATTTTTTAAATATAATCATCCCAAGCGAAACACAGTTTTAGCAAAGTATTTGGGAGCCAAACTGTCTACATTATGCGATCACGACTCAATTTAACACTTTGCAACAAGTGTACATCATCTAGTAGAAGCTTTGGAAAAATATCTGAGTGGAAAGGTAGCTTTATATTTAGGAACTCACTTAGTACTTTTGAATTTATTTGCGGAATATACATATAAAGTGTGATACTTGATGTAACACAGCCACTTAGTATCCTTTTACAAAAGCAATGTATAGATCTTCAAAAAGGATCAAGCCTTATCAAAACTTTAATCATGAGCATTGAAGGGAACAGAAATAAAACAAAAGAATATTTCAAAGCGATTTTTAAAAAAGTTTAAGTCATTTGCGTTCAAATCGAGGTTCCAATCGAAAAGACAAGATTTGAACGAAATAATCACATCCCAAATGTTGAAGATTACTACCGAGTTGTTACATTCCTCTTATTGAATTTATTTTAGAAGATCTCAAAACACCTTTCCCAATAGTGAACATACCTAAACTTCTACCTCAAAGTGTAATCAAGTCATATACAGATATAAAACTGTTAAAACCACAACTAGCTGATGAGCTGATTATATTTGATAAAAGAGATAAACACCTACTAACATCTAAACTTGAGCCTGATCTATCAGATAACGTTGTAGATGCTCTAATAAACTGTGATGAAGATATCTACCGAAATCTAAGAAAAATATTTCAAATTTTCGTTTCAATGCTCGTCAGTAATGCTACGAGCGGGAGGTCATTTCCTACCCTTCGTCGAATAAAAACATGACTCAGATCAACAATGACAGAAGACATACTGTACTGTCTAAATTTGCCTCACAAGAAAATCAAAAATTGCTTATTTAAAAATAGTAAAGTATATTGAACCGATCTTATATTTTATTTAACCTTTTTGTTGAGTTTTTTTTTAATCTATATATATAAAATTGTAACGTTACTGACTCACTGACTGACTGACTCACTGACTCACTGATTCATCATCGCACAGCCTAAACGCCTGAAGCTAGACACTTGAAATTTGGACCAGAGATTGGTCACTCCCCAAATCGATCCACTAAGACGGGATTTTTGGAAATTCGAATGTTTAGGGGGTAAAAAAGGGTAAAAACGGGAAAATTCGGTAACCTTATATCTCCAAAACTAAAAGAGATACAAAAAAAATTTAATACCTATCGTTGTTTTTTAGAAAAATAAGCGGACAGGTGTCTGGTACTTTTTTGAAATTCGGCCCTATTTGGGAGTAAACGGGTAATATCTGAATTTTAGTACTTTTTTGACACCCCATCTATCTTTTGAACCAATAAACATAAAAACAAAATTAATACCACAATTTGAAGCCTAACAAAAATATACGAATTTAAATTTGGTACTTTTTCGAAATTCGAACATTTAAGGGGTAAAAATCGTAACTATTTTTGGTACTTTTTTTAAAAAACATTTTTCTCCATTTATTGAAATATTCGTACTAAATTATGGGCTGCCACTATTATACTGAAATTTTTTATACTTTAATGGGGGGGAAATAGTACCAAAAAGGGGAAATACGAGAAATTTGATATTTTACTTAGCTTTTTGGTTCTACAACTGGTATTTTTTAAATTATCGTTTATGTTGGACCTAAAACCATAAGATTCATCATGCAATGTCCGGAATGGATAAGAATCCATAAGGGGCAGTTTTTGGTACTTTTCTGTTAATTAACTGGTACTTTTTGAATTTCCGTTAGTATTGGACCTATAAAAATAAAATTAAACATGCAATGTCCCGAATGGATGAGAATCTATAAGAGGGAACTTTTTGGTACTTTTTTGTTCATTAACTGGTACTTTTTGAATTTACGTTAATATTGGACTTAGAAACATAAAATTCAAAATGAAATGTCCTGAGTGGTTAAGAATCCATAAGGGGAAGTTTTTGGTACTTTTCTGTTAATTAACTGGTACTTTTTGAATTTCCGTTAGTATTGGACCTATAAAAATAAAATTAAACATGCTATGTCCCGAATGGATGAGAGTCTATAAGAGGGAACTTTTTGGTACTTTTTTGTTCATTAACTGGTACTTTTTGAATTTCTGTTAGTATTGGACCTAGAAACATACAATTCAATATGCAATGCCCTGGATGGATGAGAATCTATAAGAGTGAACTTTTTGGTACTTTTTTTAATCTTGGACTGGTACTTTTTGAATTTCCGTTGGTATTGGACATAGACAGATAAAATTAAACATGCAAGGTCCTGGGTGGATAATAATCTAAGAGGAAAGTTTTTGGTACTTTTTTGTTCATTTACTGGTACTTTTTGAATTTCCGTCAGTATTGGACCTAGAAACATAAAATTAAACATGCACGATACTGTGTAAATGAGAATCTTTAAGAGGGATCTTATTGGTACTTTTTTATTCGTTAGCTGGTACTTTTTGAATTTCCTTTAGTATTGGACCCAGAAACATGCAATTAAACATGGAAGGTCTTGAGTGAATGACAATCTGTTAGAGAGATCTTTTTGGTGCTTTTTCGTTTTTTAACTGGTCCTTTTTTTAAATTTTCGCTAATGTTGGTCTAATGAAAATAAAATTAAACGTGCATGGTCCTGAGTGAATGAGAATCTCTAAAAGCGCTTATAGGTACTTTTTAGTTATTAAACTGGTACTTTTTGAATATCCGTTATTATTGGACTTAGAAACATAAAATTCAAGATGCAATGCCCTAAGTGGATAAGAATATAAAAGAGGGAAGTTTTTGGTACTTCTTTGTTCTTTAACTGGTACTTTTTGAATTTCCGTTAGTATTGGACCTAGAAACATAAAATTAAACATGCAAGGTCCTAGGTGAATGAAAATCTGTAAGAGGGCTTTTGGTACTATTTTGTTCTTTAACTGGTACCTTTTATATATCCGTATTTATTGGATCTAGAAACATAAAATTAAACATGCAAGCTCCTGAGTGAATGAGAATCTGTAAGAGGGATTTTTTTTTAAATAAACTGGTAATTTTTTTAATTTAATATTTATTTTTGTGCATTAAATAAAAAAGCAAATTGGTGTCTGGTACTTTAACGAAATTCGGTCGTTTTACGTAGTAAATCTAGCTTTTAAGCCAATACGTATAGAAATAAAAATTAAATAACATTTGTTACTTATCTAAAAAATACAAATGCGAATTTGGTACTTTTTCGAAATTCGAACGTTTCAGGGGTGAAAATTGTACCTATGTATATCGATCCCGCGAACCTCATACCTCCTAAACTAAAAGAGATAAAAAACATCAGCAATTCGCTAACCGTATATTTCCTAAACAAAAAGAGATACAAAAACTTTAATACTAATTATTGTTCATTAAAAAAAATAAACGGAGAGGTGTCTGGTACTTTTTTGAAGGAAGACCTTTTTGGGGTGTAAAAGGGTAAATAAATATTGTATCACATGTTTGGCTTATCTAAAATATACAAAACAGGTTTGCCCCTTTTTTGAAATTCAAACGTTTAAGGTGTGAAAATCGTTCCTAATTTTGTTACTGTTTTCTCAACATTTCTCTCCATCTCTATATAATATAAATTTGTAAAGTAACTGACGGATTCATCATCGCACATCCTAAACTCTTGAAGCTAAAAAGCTGACTTTTGGACCGAAGGTTGTCCTCTCGCCAAATCGATTCCGCTAACCAAAAAAATCCAAAATTAAAGAGATCCAAAAAATTTAACACTTATTGTTGTTCGTTAAAAAAAATAAGGGGACAGGTGCCTGGTACTTTTTTGAAAATAAACTTTGGCATAAAAATATGTCCACGAAGAAAAAGGAGACGCTAACGAAGTAGCGGGTTAAATGCTAGTATAATATACACATATTGTTTTTAATAAACAACATTTTTAATTTTTCGAATTTATTCTATGAGCTAAATTTCAGTTATGTATTTTATATTTGTTAATGAGCCTAAGGAATGTACAATAAATCGTGTTGATCCTATAACACTCCCAGAAGATCGTTACCACCCTACAATTGAAATTAGCTGCAACATTTTTAGTTGTCATCGTGTTCAAAATTTTCATAAAAAAGAAAAGGTGTTTTGTTTTAAAAGGGCAAATTACAACGACCTACATAACCTTTTAATTAACACAAATTGGATTCAATTGTTATCCATTCGCATTGGCGCACCAGAAACAATCGATAAAATGATTAATAATTTCTACTGTACAATAAAACAATATATGAATGAATGTATACCAAAATTTTCACTGAGCTCAAAATCAGGACCACCATGGGGTAATAAACAACTTTCTTCGTTAAAAAACTTAAAAAACAAGAATTACAGAAAATATAAGAAATCTGGATCCCACTGCGATTACAGAAAGTATTCCGTCCTTCGTGCAAAATATAATTTGCTAAATGCTAAATTATATAACGATTATTTGATTAAAATAAAAAACAACTTAAAATACGATCCAAGATCATTCTATAAATTTGTAAATTCGAAAAGAAAGATCTCTGGCGCACCGAAGGTCATGAAATATATGGGTACTGAAACACACGATGAAAAGGAAATCAGTGATTTATTCGCCGATTTTTTTTCGTCCACATATTCTGATGCACACTGTGCTGAAAATGTCAATTATCCATTTAATATAGTTACTGGTCAAACTATTTCATTTTCACCAATAACCACACTTAATATTATCAATTGCTTAAAATCTTTTAAATATTCAAACTCAATGGGTCCTGATGGTATACCAAGCAGTATTTTAATCAACTGTATGGAAGCTTTAGCAATGCCGTTGTCAATTATTTTTAATATTTCTTTGAAAAATGGATATTTTCCAAAAATATGGAAAGAGTCATATTTAATTCCTTTATTCAAATCTGGAAATAAATCAAATATAATTAATTACAGAGGTATAGCCAAACTTAGCGCAATTCCAAAACTTTTTGAAAAATGCATTTTAGATTCATTGGTTCATCAAGTTTCACCGTTATTAACACCTTTTCAACACGGATTTCGTAAAGAATCATCAACTATGACAAATATTTTAGAACTGACAACTTTGGTAAATGAGGGATTCGTCAACAACCAGCATACCGACGTTATATATACCGACTTCAGTAAGGCATTTGATAAGGTAAATCACAACCTTCTTTTGAGAAAAATTGATATTATGGGTTTCGACAAAACTTATTTAAGCTGGCTAAGGTCATATCTTCTCGGCAGAATACAATGTGTAAAATTTGGGTTTTCAACTTCTAAACCTATATTGGTAAAATCCGGTGTTCCGCAAGGTAGTCACCTTGGCCCACTTTTGTTTCTGCTCTTCATTAACGACATGCCTGATATTATTAAACATTCACATATACTAATGTTCGCAGATGATGTAAAAATTTTTTTAAACTTCACGAACTATTTAGACCATAATTATCTTCAAGAAGACTTGGATACCTTTTATAATTGGTGTAAACATAACCTAATGGATTTAAACCTAATGAAATGTAAACATATGCGCTTTTCTAGAAAACGTAGTATTTTAAATAACTATAAACTCGGTGACTATAAAATCGAGATAGTTGACACAATTATGGATCTTGGCATCTTACTGGATGCAAAATTGGATTATATTCAACACATAACAATGACTGTCAACAGGGCTCGTTGTACTCTGGCTTTTATTAAACGTTGGGCGAAGGAATTCCAGGATACTTTCGTCACTAAACAACTTTACACATCTCTCGTTAGACCAATCTTGGAATACGGCTCGATTGTATGGGATCCACATTATATGGTTCATAGTGATCATATTGAATCCATTCAAAAACAATTCTTGCTTTTTTGCCTGAGAGATACATATCGAGGATATGATAATCTCCCCTCATATTCTACAAGATTATCTTTAATACGTTTGCCAACACTGAAAAGTCGCAGAGTTATGCTAAATGTCTCATTTGTAATTAACTTAATAAATGGAAAAGTATGCTCGAATTTTTTATTAAGTAGTTTATCATTTAACATTCCACGACGTACGGTACGGTACTATAATCCCTTATTTATAAAAACTTTCCGAACTAACTATGCTATGGCAGACCCATTTAGAAAACTGTGTTGTTGCTTCAATGAAATGTTTGAATTTATTGATTTTTCTCTGGATTTAAATATTGTTAAACGTAATATTATACTTAAGTTAAATACTCATTTGTATTAGGCTGTAAGGATTTATCCATAGACCTAATTATATATTAAATAAATAAATAAATAAAAAAATAAATAAAGCTTTTTTGTAATAGTTCTATTCCTACAATTTTTCAGAAATTACTTTATACACTACCAGACTATTATATTGTATTTTCTAAATAAACTTTAAAAAAACAAATTTTTTACTTTTTGTATCATACAAAATTTCCCCCCGTAATGCTCAAGCTGGATCCGCGCCTGATAACCGGGTACCCGGGTACTTTTTCAACTTAAAAATGCTCGCAATACTTTCACAATGGTGATGTGGCGATGAAACTCCAAATCGTCGCTATTTAGGACTTAAAAAACATTATGAAAGAAAAGATAAAATATATATATAACCTGATCTTTGTTTAAAACCGTTTAACATTCGACACCTACGCGAGTCAATGACCGGGTACCGCGGTACCCCTACAAGTTTTATTTGTTTTTCTCTACAAATTAGCACGGTTATTTTGACTTTGATTAAAAGGAAATTTAAATTTGTTTTTTAACAACTCTTTTATTGTTAAAATATTATATTTGTGGGTATCGGCTTGCGTTGACAGCATTTAATAGCAGATCGTGATGAAAAGTGGCGACTAATTGGAATGTTCCGCTAAATCATGAGGGGTAAACAAATTAATTTACTGTGATGGGGCGCGAACTACCATGGAAAGGACCTGTTAGATCCTTAACGACTCTTTTTCCTTGTCGGTTCTCAGGACCCATTGGTGATTTCCCGGTACATAGATGGTCATCGAGCGGATAGGAGTTTTTTGCATCACTAATCTGCAAAACTTTATTCCCCAATTTGGCTAGATTCGCATTCGCATTCATTGGATGTTAACATCGTCAAATCGTATAAAACGCCGCAGTAACCAGAATCTAATGCTAATGGCCATAGTTACTCGACATTAAGGATTAGATTAGATTACATAAATCTTTCGTTCAACATTTTTTATTTTTCGAATTTATTCTATGAGCTAAATTTCAGTTATGTATTTTATAAAGCTTTTTTGTAATAGTCCTATTCCTTAAATTTTCAGAAATGACTTTATACACTACCAGACTATTATATTGTATTGCTTTCCAACGGAAGGCTAAGGTAAAATGCAAAAAGAAAATACAATATAATAGTCTGGTAGTGTATAAAGTCATTTCTGAAAAATTGAAGGAATAGAACTATTACAAAAAAGCTTTATAAAATACATAACTGAAATTTAGCTCATAGAATAAATTCGAAAAATGAAAAATGTTGAATATAATATAAAGTAACCTTCGGAAGGAAATAATTCCCAGTTTCTATTTGTTAAAAATAGTTGAGTTAAATACATTCAATTTATAAAGTAACACTATCCAGTGAGACACAAAGAATGCTGACGACGGCCGTAGCGGGCCAGAAAATGCATTACATTCTGCTGGTGTCTAATAATTGTAAATTTTTCTGTACATTCAATATACCTCATTGCTTTCCAACGGAAGGCTAAGGTAAAATGTAAAAAGAAAATACAATATAATAGTCTGGTAGTGTATAAAGTCATTTCTGAAAAATTGTAGGAATAGAACTATTACAAAAAAGCTTTATAAAATACATAACTAAAATTTAGCTCATAGAATCCTGGGAGTTGTGAAAATAGAACAGGTACAAAAAGAAAGAACTCATGACCAGTGAAAGGAGAACTAATCATGTACCTGGTTCATGAAGAACAAAAAGGTAGAAAAAGTAATGAATTACAGTACAGTCTTCACCGGTTTGGCTCTTGAATTTAATTCTAGGACTTGTTTTATTTAAATAATACTACATCGTATTGAAATAATACTACATTTTAGTAACTGTCACTAAACACGTCCATTGAGAATAGATTCGTGACTGGTCAAATGGTGTCAATTGACCCCCTCCAATGACAACCCCATGTAAAAGTGATAGGTCTTATTCATAGAAAGTGTTAAAACTAGAACCGGTCTCTACCACCAAAGACCCTCCGGGAAATTTGTGTCAATTGGTCCCACAGACTGGTCCTGGGAGTTGTGAAAAAAGAACAGGTACAAAAAGAAAGCACTCATGACCAGTGAAAGGAGAACCAATGATGTAACTGGTTTATGGAGAACAAAAAGGTAGAAAAAGTAATGAATTACGGAACAGTCTTCACCGGTGGTGTGACAAATTTTTTTGGGACTTTCTAAAATTTGGCTCTTGAATTTAATTCTAGGACTTGTTTTATTGAAATAATACTACATCGTATTGAAATAATACTACATTTGAGTAACTGTCACTAAACACGTCCAATGAGAATAGATTTGTGACTGGTCAAATGGTGTCAATTGACCCCCTCCAATGACAGCCCCATGTAAAAGTGATAGGTCTTATTCATAGAAAATGTTAAAACTAGAACCGGTCTCTATCACCAAGGACCTATCACAGGACTACTTTGGTGTCAGTTCGCTTCCCTCTAGGGGACCTATCATGGGGCTACTTTGGTGTCAGTTCGCTTCCCTCTAGGGAAATTCGAAAAATGCAAAATGTTGAATATCATATAAAGTAACCTTCGGAAGGAAATAATTCCCAGTTTCTATAAATCTTTCGTATTATCATTACATGAATGGTTTGCACCTGTCATTATTTATATATCAGTAAAGGCATACATTTCATTTACTGTAACGTATTTCCAATTAAGTCGTGGTTTTGTTGGGTTAGTTCCAATATAGACTGCATATGTGGCATCTGCTTTTTTGATTGTCTGACGCACTATAATGTCCACAATATCTACTCTCCAGTTTGAGCTTTTGAAAGCCATTCCGTTGATCTTCAGGCTCACAACGTTGCCGTAGAATATTAAGACTAGTTTTGATGGGATAGAAAATTGTGCTTTTTCCACACGGCAAAATATTTACTTCGGCATCACTTTCAACTGAAGACTCATTGTAAATCAGCATTAGACATATTTATACTTCCAGTATATAGTGTTTCACCGTCTACTCTTTAAGACAACTGTTCTTCATCCACGATATCGTCAAAAAAAGATCAGTTATATTTAGCTTTTCTTCATCTAATAAATTTTTGTATTGGCTTTATGTTGGAAACTTCACTTTACGCGACATTCTTACCTAATTTTTTATTAAAAATTATTATACCTACAAGCGACACTTCTATAAACCGACCTACATGAATATGTAAGAGCAACAAGCAAATGCTTAAAGTATTTAAAAGCTAAAAAAATTTTAAAGAAGCACCGTAATCAAAGAAAAAACAAAAAAAACTGCTATGTGTTTACTTTAACGACTTCTTTTGATAACTACAAATGGCTTTGCGACAGAAGACAAAGTGAAGCGTAGCGATTTAAAACAAAAATCTTTATAATTTGATTATTTTTATATACGAATATTTATTATTGGCCTATTTTGCAAAACTATATATATGTATGTGATTGGACTAAAAACAATATTTTCTAATATAAAAGTGCAAAGTCTACAAAGGGGTACCGGGGTACCCGGTTATTGACTTACGTATATTTTGTTGGTTATTGACCGTAGGGTTAAAAGATATGCAAATTTCTTTACACTCGATAAAGATATTTTTGTTAGAAAATCGTCAGTTTCCTGAAAAAAATAAAAAAATCGTCTTTATCGTTTCGAAAAATCGTCAACAAAATTTTAGGGAAAACTGTAATAAAAATTGCTTTTTATTTACATAAATTAACCTTAGGCCCTATTAGCTTAAATAAAAAACAAATCAACTTCAAATTTAGTTTTTTTTTTTAAATGTTGGTTCCATTTTTAAATAAAAAAACAAACAAAAAATACAAAAACATAATTACTTCATAACCATTTCAATCGTGTTAGAGCTACTGGGAGTCTAATGAAGAGAGTCTTTGATCGTCTATGACCGCATTTTTTAATCGTAGAAGAGTAGAGAGTGAGATTTTTCCATAGCACAGCGAAAGACGCTTCTTCAATCGTTGTGGGTATCGTTCACGACGTGAGTAAAGATAATCTAACGATACTTTAATGTCAAGAATCGTATGAGACTCATGTTGATATTCTCTAACCGTATAATGGTTGAAAATATGATTTACACAGAGAGCCGTAAAAGGTTCATTCGATGAAGGTTTGACGAAAGATGAACAAAGTGTAACATTGTTGTTTTTGTACTCTGAAAATAATCAAAGATTTGCTTAAGACTTGCATATTACAGACGTACCTTAACAAAAGCGGCACGCGTTTTCTAGTTTTTGAATGGAGCGGTCTGAATGCTTTGCATTTGGAAAAATCGATTTTGACAGCTCGTTTAGTAGTGAAGTTTGCCGCTCTTGTTAATTAATAATGGCAATTTAGCTATTTTTTGGTCAATCTAACTTTTTTATCTCTATTTTTATTTATAATTTGTGGGTTTTATTAAACAAGAAAGCTATCACTACTGCTCGTGATACAACGTTGACGCTTTTGCTTTGGTATGGGATATAAGCGTAAAAGCGAAGTGAAAGAAAACGTCCCGCCTTCCCTGGCTGTACCGTAAAAGACAGGAAAGAACGGGCTTAAATTGAAATTTTTCTAACTTCCACCTAATTTTTAATTCTATTTCAGTGATGCAAGCTTGGTTTAATTTTAAAACGGTAAAAAAGCTAAAAGAAAACATCTAAAATTTCAAAAACCGTAACAATTTAATAAATTTGAATCCGCATAAAAAAATCAGCATAAAATGAGACCTGAGTGAATTTAAATAGACGCCCCAGAATAAGTAGAAAAATACTCTACGAAACGTACTTTTGGTACTTTTTCTTTTGGATAAGCTTGGTATACAGTACCCATGTTCTGTTACTTTAGTGAGAACTTTTTGCATCGAAAAGATGGGAAACAAAATATTCCATCGTTTCTCGAAAAGTGAGAGAAATGTGTGTCTGTAACTCATGTCGAAAACTATCAAAAGAGATTACGTCGTTACGTTATAAATGTCATAATATTGTACTCGAAGCCGATGTGACATTGCAGACGTTCAGAACGCCAGTAACACATATCGTTGACGGCGACCAAAATTTACCAAAAATTAAAAATTTTTCAACGACGGCGGCGAAAAGTCAACCGTCGGCTATACCAAATTGTGTAAAGAGCGACTTTAATGTTTGTTGTTTGCAAACGAGCTTTGAAGACATTCGTATATTTTATTTAAATGTTAAAAGCAAAATAATAAAACATTGAAAAATGTGCCAAGAACAAAATATTATTATTATTATGCTTTGCATTTTGCATTTTTAATTGTTTTTTAGTGTTGAAATTTTTGTTCGCCCCATTTTTATTCGTGAGTTTATTTAACAGTTCAAAGCGGGAACTTTTCTCACCAAAATGTTACAGACACACTTTTTCTGTAAATTGGCGAGTAATTTTCTTACGTGACAGCTTGTACTCGCCAAAAAAAGTTACAGACACAGTTAAGTGAGAAAAACAGCTGTTTGTTTCAATTTATGGCATTTTTGTTTCATTTCACACATTTCAATCGAAAACTTTCTCGACGCGAGAGTTACAGAACATGGGCACAGATTGCATATGTTCCAATGACGGGAATATACATACATATTTAGACACCCTTTGCTTTGGACAGTTGAATGTCGGTTTCTCAAGTATCGAGTGATCAAAACTTTAAGGTATGAGCTGGCAAAAACATAAATAATAATTACTATAATTTGTTTACTAGAGTATTTTTACAAAAAATAGTATTGATGTAAACTACAAAAAATTTCCGTTCATTTTTTTATAGAATTAACCCGTTTTTTAAATCTTGCTATAATTTTCACGTGAATGAAGTTACGGGTAAAATCTAGTTGTTAAATATTTATGAATTACAAATATTTTAATTTCACACCCTTCTTTAATTTACGTAGTGGCGCCCCAACAGAAAAGTAGAATAGTTTGATTAAAAACAGATCGCAATATTTATTTCACTTCAGCTTTTTGGAACACTAATTGACTTTACAATCATTTTTTTGATAGCTCTGATCACGTCCAATTAATAGTTTAACTGTAGTGTAAGTAATTTTAATTAAATTTTATAACGGTTATAAGAAATAAAATTTCACGAAATATTTTCTGATAAGCCGGTTTTGCGTTAATGCAATTATTTCGGATTATAAAACAACAAAAAGAAAAATATTAACTATTTTTAAATAAATACATCAAATTTTCAAAGTAGAATGATAACGGAAATCATATAAGCCATGCTGCTGGTGGCTTAAAATTGAGAATTCTTGTCTAACCAATTCCATCTGGTTCTGTGGGGTAAGTTTTTAGGTTAGAATCAATCTAATCTCACTTACGGATTATTTCAAGTACGAATTAAAATTCTTGAATCAATCGCAGTTTGAGATTAATTTTATCTCACTTTGAATTAAGTCAATCCTGTTTTTGGATTGTTTTAAGTACGGATTCGGGATTAAATATGGATAAGTTAAGTATTTCGCACTTGAATAATCCGTACCTGAATCAATCTTTCTGTTCTTGATTCGGCTTGATTTAAATACGGAGCTTGATTTGTTTTTTCAGCGTAGCAAATAAAGATATTATTGTGTAATTTGGTTCAATTTAGCTTCAAATGCCTAGAAATTATATGATGATTGATCCGCAATTTACCATGGATCCAATATAAATTCCCTTCTCGAAAATAATTTTAGTTCCTCTGAAACTGTTACCAATCATGATATTTTACTCAAATTTGTTCAAATTAAGTTTTATATGATAAGAAATATTTATAAAGAATAAATAATAATTTATAGATTCAACATAGTGTCCACGCCTAAAATTTTCTAAATGGCGGTAGAGGGTATCAAAAATTCGACACAGCCGAATAAAGCGCTCTTATCTGTTTTTAAGCAGATATGTTTTTATATTGAAAGATATTGATATAGACATGATGCTTCTGCCATACCTTCTTTTAATCGGTTTTTTCTTTTAAGATGACAGGTGGGAAATCTCGTTACCGAAACTCCCAGGATTTTTAGAGTTATTTAAACGAGAATTGAAGAACTTTCTTTTTAAAAATTACCGAATTTTGTTCTTCCAGGCAGATTTTAGAAGAACTATGTAAGTTTCTCATATTAATTCCCAAAATGTTCAAAAAAAACTATAATTTAAAAAAAAAAAAACCAAAACTTACAAATGATTTAAAATTTGTCTTAAAAAATCATAAATTTTTCGACTTTCTATGTGAATTTTTTTATTTCGACCGGGTTGAAATGTTTTGCAACTATTTAAAAACTAAATTTTTTTCAGTAAATATAATAAAAATAATAAATCCTTCTGCCAATTAACCATTATGTGGAAAATGTAAATTTTGTCAAAAATATTTTTGTTTTTATTACCTCTGCAACTATTTTCCATGAGGCCGGTCATATTTAGAATCGGTCGTACGAAGCAGGAGCTTGTCAAAAAATTACTTTGCTTATACAAATTTTTCTATGAAGCCCCTTTCCCTAACTAAATATTTTAATAGTACTCTGGGCAATTATGTTCAACGCAAAAAGATTTTCTTTGACCTGCACATTTTGTTGTCTCTTTTGTTTTTCTTTCCCATTTTACAGCTTTTCTTGTGAAACAGAAACTTAATAAAAATTTCAGGAATCCACCTTTTCCCCTATCAAAGATTCTATAAAAATTGCATATTATACAAAAACCCTAATGTAACCATTTGTCATTCTTGTCCTTTATTCCACTTCATTCTCTACATGTTTGTGTGAGTAAATATTGTTACAAATTTAAAAATACATAAATAAATAAAATCATCTAATAGTACTTGTATGTGTTTGAGTTGATCCGAGTGAAAAAGTGTTGGAGAGCGAATATGCTTGTGTGCTTTATGAAGGACTTAAAAAGTACGTATGCATGTGAATGTTTAACACTTGTTGACTTTGTCTTCTATTATGTTTTGAAATAGAAAATAGAAAAAAAATTGAACCGAGAAACCACAGCCACAGTGCAGCTAAACAAATAAAACATCAACACACACTTAAAATATTTTTATAAAAGACGAACTAAGTAACCTTTTCGGACGAGTATGTAAGTAGTTTGGCTTAAGCACAGTAGAGCAAAGCTTGAAAGAGAAAACTTTCAAGAACAAACACAATAGTGCAATTTTATATAAGAGGGTCATCAACATTGTTTTTTTTCCTGTTTCAGTATTGTGATTCTGTTTATCTGTCATGTAGTTATCAACACTTCAAAATAATACAATACCACTCGAACGAGTACAAAACAATGATGATTATCTCAGACTAAGACTTACAGCAAACTATATCTTTTGGTTTTTTGTTTGTTTCTTTAAGAATCATGAAAATAGCAAAAAAAAATGAAAAGAAATCATTTCTCTTTGTTAGCAAAATAAAATCTTAATTAAAATCAAAAATCCATACAACAATCCTTCAACAAAAGTCTAATCTTTAAAGCAAAAAAACGAACGACCACCTTTCATTTCCAAGTAATCATAATTATCGTATTCAAGCAATAAACTGAAGCTGCAGAACATGTTTTGCTGGGTTCTAATAAACCCAATGGCATACGGACAATAACATTATTAAAATACAAAACAAGAGAAGAAACCAATTTATCATTAAAAGAAAAAATCCTTCAGATTGACTTCAGACGGCTCAATGCTTCTAAATAGTAAACGAAATAAAAAAAAAGCGTTTGCTAGAAGTGAATGAATGCTTGATATATGAAACGAATTAGAGAAAGAAAAAACACAGATGCAAACGAACGAACGTATGAATTACTGTAGAATTTATGCCGTACAGAAGAATGATTTTCGAGTGCTGTTGTCATTCTCATCATCGAAAAAATTTTAAGTATCAAACGTTGATAACAATTTGTTGTTAAACGAGGCGAACTTAAAAATCTTCTTAGGAAAAAATGGGTCGAAAGAAATCTAAAAATAATATAAGCCCCTTTTGAGGTTTTGTATTTTTTCACGTTTTTTCGATCGCACTTATGTTATTCGAAAACGATTTAATATGCTTTTAACACTGATCAACATCTAACATCTACCATCAAAGATGAAGAAAATGTGAAACACTCATTTACATTGCTCACATCGAACATCAACCATCCAACAAAAATGTCACCATTTTTGAAAAAACATTTTAAATTTTAAAAATTAAAAATGTTTTTTTCTCACAAAAGTGCCAAAATTTAAAAAGAAAACTGAAAAATGTATTTGAAGTTTAATTTGTTTAAAAATATAAAAAATACTTAACAAAAAAACATTGCAATAAAAGATAAAACTTGACAAATGGTAACGCTGCTTTCAGTGATGCCACATTAATATAGAACTTATTGCCACTTTTCTAGAGATGACACTAAAATAATCGAAAGGTGTAGAATGGATTAAAATGAGATAGGAACATCTTTTAAAGATGTTGAAATTTGTTGGTTTTTAGCCCAATGTATTTCTTATGGAAAGATGTTAACATCTTCGCAAATGGTGGCAAATTGATGGTAGATGTTAATCAGTGTAAAAAGGCTATAAGAGTTTCATCAGAGTTGAAAAAAATTTCTTAATCACAGAGTTAAACACAAATGATACCAGACCAAAGAATTTAGAATTTTTTTTTTTTTTTTTTGCTTTGTGAACACAAATCTATTAAGTTGTGATTTATTTTTAAAGTAACTGTAAATAACAAACTTAAAAGCAGGGAACTAGAGCCGGAATTGGGGTCTTTGTACAGGCTTAAAAATAGAGTCCGTTACGGCCGAAATGTGTGGGACCGCTGCCGACGATCCCGCGGTGACATATGAATGAAGTCGATTTCCATTCATGAATGTTTTGATTGTATTTCAAGTCGATCATAAAGTTTTGGAAATATCTCAAATGGTTTGCGTTTTATTTAAAAAAGTTGTCAAGTCCTTAGTGGAAAACCCGTTATATAAAATGAAAAATTTAATTAATATACTGTGGCAACATTGCAGTAGATGCCGACTGCTGCTGGCTGTTTAAAATGCGTAGTGGCAACGACTTTATTTTCTTAATTTCTTTAATTAGAAGCAAAAGTCAATTTGTTGTACCAAATTTTTTTATATGGTAATTTTTTTGTGTTGAATTGTATTATTTTTAAATAAAAAAATTTTTAAAGGTAAGTAACATAAACTGTCATTGCCATGCCATATTTCCATAACTTCAGCAGAAAACATGGGAGCTCACTTTTATTAGGCATTTTTAACAGCTCAACATCTAACATCTACCTTCAATGATGCAGACAGTTTTAAAGACTCGTTTGCATTGTCCACATCTAAGATCTACCATCAAACAAAAATAATTTATAAAAAATAAGAATTTGGAATTTAGCACGTCATAGAGAAATCTTATTAGTAATAAATTTTGCATTTTTAATATAAATTTTCTTTATTCTTTTTTATTTCATATATATTATATTTTGTCGGTTGCAAATATCTCCCATACCACCGCATCAAATTTAATGAATGATATCTCATTTTAAAGCTTATTTCGAACACTAATGACGAAAAATAATTAGAAATTGAAAAATTAATATTTTCATTGATAAAAATTATATTTTAAAATGTATTGAAGTTACTAAAATTTTTATTAATTATTTTCATTTTATTATCAAAAAGTAATTTCAATTTTTGGGAATACAAAATTTTAATTTCAAAAGATTTTGTTATTCGTGCTTAATTCCCAGTTTTTATTATTGATAAAAACACTTGAAATTTATTGTTGATGGGATAAGCTATTCCTATGCATTTCACTGGTTGCTTAGGCCAGATCATCAGGAAACTTTATCCATAAAGGTTTTAGACAAACTAAAGATATTAAACCAAATAAAACTGTTAAACGTATAAGAATTACAGCAACAGTTCTACTTGTAACAATATCAAAGTTTAAACAAAACACATCAACAATAAACAACAGTGGGTTCATCTCATCTTACATTTCCCCACTACAATTAGTTGAAATTCTCTCAACATTAATTGTAGTTGTAAGTAAGTTAAGAAAAACAAAATGCAAAAAAACAACAACTTATAAAAGATGTTGTCAATTAAGTGTTTTTTAGGCCGTGCACTGCCTGTTTATTATCAAAAAGTAATTTCAATTTTTGGGAATACAAAATTTTAATTTCAAAAGATTTTGTTATTCGTGCTTAATTCCCAGTTTTTATTATTGATAAAAACACTTGAAATTTATTGTTGATGGGATAAGCTATTCCTATGCATTTCACTGGTTGCTTAGGCCAGATCATCAGGAAACTTTATCCATAAAGGTTTTAGACAAACTAAAGATATTAAACCAAATAAAACTGTTAAACGTATAAGAATTACAGCAACAGTTCTACTTGTAACAATATCAAAGTTTAAACAAAACACATCAACAATAAACAACAGTGGGTTCATCTCATCTTACATTTCCCCACTACAATTAGTTGAAATTCTCTCAACATTAATTGTAGTTGTAAGTAGGTTAAGAAAAACAAAATGAAAAAAAAACAACAACTTACAAAAGATGTTGTCAATTAAGTGTTTTTTAGGCCGTGCACTGCCTGTTTATTATCAAAAAGTAATTTCAATTTTTGGGAATACAAAATTTTAATTTCAAAAGATTTTGTTATTCGTGCTTAATTCCCAGTTTTTATTATTGATAAAAACACTTGAAATTTATTGTTGATGGGATAAGCTATTCCTATGCATTTCACTGGTTGCTTAGGCCAGATCATCAGGAAACTTCATCCATAAAGGTTTTAGACAAACTAAAGATATTAAACCAAATAAAACTGTTAAACGTATAAGAACTACAGCAACAGTTCTACTTGTAACAATATCAAAGTTTAAACAAAACACATCAACAATAAACAACAGTGGGTTCATCTCATCTTACATTTCCCCACTACAATTAGTTGAAATTCTCTCAACATTAATTGTAGTTGTAAGTAAGTTAAGAAAAACAAAATGAAAAAAAACAACAACTTATAAAAGATGTTGTCAATTAAGTGTTTTTTAGGCCGTGCACTGCCTGTTTATTATCAAAAAGTAATTTCAATTTTTGGGAATACAAAATTTTAATTTCAAAAGATTTAGTTTAGTTGTCTAAAACCTTTATGGATGAAGTTTCCTGATGATCTGGCCTAAGCAACCAGTGAAATGCATAGGAATAGCTTATCCCATCAACAATAAATTTCAAGTGTTTTTATCAATAATAAAAACTGGGAATTAAGCACGAATAACAAAATCTTTTGAAATTAAAATTTTGTATTCCCAAAAATTGAAATTACTTTTTGATAATAAACAGGCAGTGCACGGCCTAAACAACACTTAATTGACAACATCTTTTGTAAGTTGTTGTTTTTTTTCATTTTGTTTTTCTTAACCTACTTACAACTACAATTAATGTTGAGAGAATTTCAACTAATTGTAGTGGGGAAATGTAAGATGAGATGAACCCACTGTTGTTTATTGTTGATGTGTTTTGTTTAAACTTTGATATTGTTACAAGTAGAACTGTTGCTGTAATTCTTATACGTTTAACAGTTTTATTTGGTTTAATATCTTTAGTTTGTCTAAAACCTTTATGGATGAAGTTTCCTGATGATCTGGCCTAAGCAACCAGTGAAATGCATAGGAATAGCTTATCCCATCAACAATAAATTTCAAGTGTTTTTATCAATAATAAAAACTGGGAATTAAGCACGAATAACAAAATCTTTTGAAATTAAAATTTTGTATTCCCAAAAATTGAAATTACTTTTTGTTATTGATAATCTTTTATTCATGTTTGTAAAATTCCTTTCTTCATAAAAATAATTTAATGAAAATTAAATTTGATGAACTTAAGACTAATTATACAAATTTGGATTAAAAACCATAAATAGTTCAACGAGTCTTGACGAGTCCACAGCCCTGGTTAAATACATGAAATTTTAAAAATAGAATGATTACGTAAACCATATTGGGAGAGAAATCTTATTAGTAATAAATTTTGCATTTTTAATATAAATTTTCTTTATTCTTTTTTATTTCATATATATTATATTTTGTCGGTTGCAAATATCTCCCATACCACCGCATCAAATTTAATGAATGATATCTCATTTTAAAGCTTATTTCGAACACTAATGACGAAAAATAATTAGAAATTGAAAAATTAATATTTTCATTGATAAAAATTATATTTTAAAATGTATTGAAGTTACTAAAATTTTTATTAATTATTTTCATTTTATTATCAAAAAGTAATTTCAATTTTTGGGAATACAAAATTTTAATTTCAAAAGATTTTGTTATTCGTGCTTAATTCCCAGTTTTTATTATTGATAAAAACACTTGAAATTTATTGTTGATGGGATAAGCTATTCCTATGCATTTCACTGGTTGCTTAGGCCAGATCATCAGGAAACTTTATCCATAAAGGTTTTAGACAAACTAAAGATATTAAACCAAATAAAACTGTTAAACGTATAAGAATTACAGCAACAGTTCTACTTGTAACAATATCAAAGTTTAAACAAAACACATCAACAATAAACAACAGTGGGTTCATCTCATCTTACATTTCCCCACTACAATTAGTTGAAATTCTCTCAACATTAATTGTAGTTGTAAGTAAGTTAAGAAAAACAAAATGCAAAAAAACAACAACTTATAAAAGATGTTGTCAATTAAGTGTTTTTTAGGCCGTGCACTGCCTGTTTATTATCAAAAAGTAATTTCAATTTTTGGGAATACAAAATTTTAATTTCAAAAGATTTTGTTATTCGTGCTTAATTCCCAGTTTTTATTATTGATAAAAACACTTGAAATTTATTGTTGATGGGATAAGCTATTCCTATGCATTTCACTGGTTGCTTAGGCCAGATCATCAGGAAACTTTATCCATAAAGGTTTTAGACAAACTAAAGATATTAAACCAAATAAAACTGTTAAACGTATAAGAATTACAGCAACAGTTCTACTTGTAACAATATCAAAGTTTAAACAAAACACATCAACAATAAACAACAGTGGGTTCATCTCATCTTACATTTCCCCACTACAATTAGTTGAAATTCTCTCAACATTAATTGTAGTTGTAAGTAGGTTAAGAAAAACAAAATGAAAAAAAAACAACAACTTACAAAAGATGTTGTCAATTAAGTGTTTTTTAGGCCGTGCACTGCCTGTTTATTATCAAAAAGTAATTTCAATTTTTGGGAATACAAAATTTTAATTTCAAAAGATTTTGTTATTCGTGCTTAATTCCCAGTTTTTATTATTGATAAAAACACTTGAAATTTATTGTTGATGGGATAAGCTATTCCTATGCATTTCACTGGTTGCTTAGGCCAGATCATCAGGAAACTTCATCCATAAAGGTTTTAGACAAACTAAAGATATTAAACCAAATAAAACTGTTAAACGTATAAGAACTACAGCAACAGTTCTACTTGTAACAATATCAAAGTTTAAACAAAACACATCAACAATAAACAACAGTGGGTTCATCTCATCTTACATTTCCCCACTACAATTAGTTGAAATTCTCTCAACATTAATTGTAGTTGTAAGTAAGTTAAGAAAAACAAAATGCAAAAAAACAACAACTTATAAAAGATGTTGTCAATTAAGTGTTTTTTAGGCCGTGCACTGCCTGTTTATTATCAAAAAGTAATTTCAATTTTTGGGAATACAAAATTTTAATTTCAAAAGATTTTGTTATTCGTGCTTAATTCCCAGTTTTTATTATTGATAAAAACACTTGAAATTTATTGTTGATGGGATAAGCTATTCCTATGCATTTCACTGGTTGCTTAGGCCAGATCATCAGGAAACTTTATCCATAAAGGTTTTAGACAAACTAAAGATATTAAACCAAATAAAACTGTTAAACGTATAAGAATTACAGCAACAGTTCTACTTGTAACAATATCAAAGTTTAAACAAAACACATCAACAATAAACAACAGTGGGTTCATCTCATCTTACATTTCCCCACTACAATTAGTTGAAATTCTCTCAACATTAATTGTAGTTGTAAGTAAGTTAAGAAAAACAAAATGCAAAAAAACAACAACTTATAAAAGATGTTGTCAATTAAGTGTTTTTTAGGCCGTGCACTGCCTGTTTATTATCAAAAAGTAATTTCAATTTTTGGGAATACAAAATTTTAATTTCAAAAGATTTTGTTATTCGTGCTTAATTCCCAGTTTTTATTATTGATAAAAACACTTGAAATTTATTGTTGATGGGATAAGCTATTCCTATGCATTTCACTGGTTGCTTAGGCCAGATCATCAGGAAACTTTATCCATAAAGGTTTTAGACAAACTAAAGATATTAAACCAAATAAAACTGTTAAACGTATAAGAATTACAGCAACAGTTCTACTTGTAACAATATCAAAGTTTAAACAAAACACATCAACAATAAACAACAGTGGGTTCATCTCATCTTACATTTCCCCACTACAATTAGTTGAAATTCTCTCAACATTAATTGTAGTTGTAAGTAGGTTAAGAAAAACAAAATGAAAAAAAAACAACAACTTACAAAAGATGTTGTCAATTAAGTGTTTTTTAGGCCGTGCACTGCCTGTTTATTATCAAAAAGTAATTTCAATTTTTGGGAATACAAAATTTTAATTTCAAAAGATTTTGTTATTCGTGCTTAATTCCCAGTTTTTATTATTGATAAAAACACTTGAAATTTATTGTTGATGGGATAAGCTATTCCTATGCATTTCACTGGTTGCTTAGGCCAGATCATCAGGAAACTTCATCCATAAAGGTTTTAGACAAACTAAAGATATTAAACCAAATAAAACTGTTAAACGTATAAGAACTACAGCAACAGTTCTACTTGTAACAATATCAAAGTTTAAACAAAACACATCAACAATAAACAACAGTGGGTTCATCTCATCTTACATTTCCCCACTACAATTAGTTGAAATTCTCTCAACATTAATTGTAGTTGTAAGTAAGTTAAGAAAAACAAAATGAAAAAAAACAACAACTTATAAAAGATGTTGTCAATTAAGTGTTTTTTAGGCCGTGCACTGCCTGTTTATTATCAAAAAGTAATTTCAATTTTTGGGAATACAAAATTTTAATTTCAAAAGATTTAGTTTAGTTGTCTAAAACCTTTATGGATGAAGTTTCCTGATGATCTGGCCTAAGCAACCAGTGAAATGCATAGGAATAGCTTATCCCATCAACAATAAATTTCAAGTGTTTTTATCAATAATAAAAACTGGGAATTAAGCACGAATAACAAAATCTTTTGAAATTAAAATTTTGTATTCCCAAAAATTGAAATTACTTTTTGATAATAAACAGGCAGTGCACGGCCTAAACAACACTTAATTGACAACATCTTTTGTAAGTTGTTGTTTTTTTTCATTTTGTTTTTCTTAACCTACTTACAACTACAATTAATGTTGAGAGAATTTCAACTAATTGTAGTGGGGAAATGTAAGATGAGATGAACCCACTGTTGTTTATTGTTGATGTGTTTTGTTTAAACTTTGATATTGTTACAAGTAGAACTGTTGCTGTAATTCTTATACGTTTAACAGTTTTATTTGGTTTAATATCTTTAGTTTGTCTAAAACCTTTATGGATGAAGTTTCCTGATGATCTGGCCTAAGCAACCAGTGAAATGCATAGGAATAGCTTATCCCATCAACAATAAATTTCAAGTGTTTTTATCAATAATAAAAACTGGGAATTAAGCACGAATAACAAAATCTTTTGAAATTAAAATTTTGTATTCCCAAAAATTGAAATTACTTTTTGATAATAAACAGGCAGTGCATGGCCTAAAAAACACTTAATTGACAACATCTTTTGTAAGTTGTTGTTTTTTTTCATTTTGTTTTTCTTAACCTACTTACAACTACAATTAATGTTGAGAGAATTTCAACTAATTGTAGTGGGGAAATGTAAGATGAGATGAACCCACTGTTGTTTATTGTTGATGTGTTTTGTTTAAACTTTGATATTGTTACAAGTAGAACTGTTGCTGTAATTCTTATACGTTTAACAGTTTTATTTGGTTTAATATCTTTAGTTTGTCTAAAACCTTTATGGATGAAGTTTCCTGATGATCTGGCCTAAGCAACCAGTGAAATGCATAGGAATAGCTTATCCCATCAACAATAAATTTCAAGTGTTTTTATCAATAATAAAAACTGGGAATTAAGCACGAATAACAAAATCTTTTGAAATTTTTCATTTTATGTTACAAAAATTCAAACTAACGGTGCGAAATATTCGCACGGGTCATCTAGTTTTCTTTATTCTGTTTTATTATTTTCCTTATTCTTTTTTTATTTATATATTTTCTTTTTGTTATTATTATTGTGATTTATGTTTAAGAAAATTTTAAAATTTTTTTTTTTTTTTTTAATTATTTCTCGTTATATTGTATAACATATACTCAGTCCTATACTGTAATATAAGACTTTAAGTCTTGTGTATGTGACAACAAATAAATAAATAAATAAATAAATAAATTCCCGAAAATAACTTTGATAATAAAAAATTAAATGGCAAATTGTTTTTTTTTCGTAACGCTGCTCTGCTTTCAAAACCACTGTCTTTTTGTCAGTGATGCCACAATATAAATAGAACATGTTGCCACTTTTCTTGTGTTTACAGTGTAAATTTTACACTTAAATAATCGAAAGATGTAGAATGGAATAAAATGAGATAGGAACATTTGGTAAGATGTTGAAAGATGTTGATATTTAGCCGAATGTATATCTTATGGGAAGATAACAAACATCTTCGTAAAATAATGGTATATGTTGATCAGTGTAAGAAACCTATAAAGTTACCAAGAGGGTAAACCCGTTGTTAGCTTATCAGACACTTTTTGGGTAAATATAATTAATAACCAAAAACCATTTACCTGTCAGACATCATCCTAAAAATAACTATTTGTAAGTAAAAAATAATGAACCTAAGAGAAAGACAAAAATTGACTAAATTAGAACCACGTTGTCCTATGAATTCGATTAATTTTTTTAGTTTTTTTTTATTGCTCCGTTTAACCTCGTATAACCGTTCACATTATTTTTTTTAAGTGAGAGGTCTTCATTATAAACAAATCATTATTTATGAATCCGCCTGTTGTGAATGATTAAGTGCTGAAAACAGTGTGAAAGGAATACAGGATAAAAACCATTGAAATAATTGCTTCTTTTTGCAAGATTTAAAAATTATTTCTTTAATTTTAGCTAAATTGAATGTTTGGTAAAAATGTTTTGCTTGTTTTTTTTTGTTTTTATTATGTAAATATGTTGTTGTTGAATTAGATTTTTTTTATTTTTAACTTTTTTTTCCCTAGAATTAATTTTATTAATACATGCTCCATATGAGTCATTCCATGTATGCAGCTCCACCCCCTTCCTGTAAGGGCGGTTGATTATTTCTATTCTTTTATTAAATTTGTTACCCTAAAAAACCATGTCGTACAAAAAATGAATAAAAAAATTTGAGAAAAAATGGTAAATCTGTAAAATTTGCTTTTATTTGTAAACAATTATTTTTATATGTTCACTAAACCATAAAATGGGGGAAAATCTATTCATGAATGAGTATGTTGATTACGTGGTTCGGTTTGTTACTTAGAGATTAAAGCGAAATGAAGAGAAAATAAAAGTATTAAGGGAAAACCTAATCCTGATTACTTTTAGGCTCAAGCGTACTTCATTAATAGCTAAAGAAGTTTTGGGGATTTAGATGGTAAATTTTGAATTTTGGTATTTGAAAAATTTTATGCATAATTTTTTCTAACACAGACAGCCGTATTCTGAAAATAGAGTTCGTTTATGATGACCACTTATTCTAACTAGAACATATTTTCAAATTAAGAAGAGATACGTTAATTTAAAAAATTTATTGAAAATCCCCAAACTGAGAAAACAAATCAATCCTTCCGTACTTAAATCAATCCGAAGCAGTGTCAATAGTACGGTAAGACTGGATTTCCTTAAATCAAGTTCAGAATGCTTGATTTAAGTACGGATTATTTAAGTGCGAAATACTTAACTCATCCATATTGAATCCCGAATTTGTACTTAAAATAATTCGAAAACAGCATTGACTTAATTAAAAGTGAAACAAAATTAATCTCAAACTGTGCTACAAGAATTTCCAAACGGTTTTAACTCGACTCGTACTTGAAATCAGCCCAAAGTTAGATTAGATTGGCTTTAACCTAAACACTTACCAGTTAAACATGTTTATTTAACTTTTGTTGTAATCCGCCCTTTGTTAACAAAAGAATTCTCAATTATAAGACACCAGCAGCATGCCCAATATGGTTTACGTAATCATTCTATTTTTAAAATTTCATGTATTTAACCAGGGCTGTGGACTCGTCAAGACTCGTTGAACTATTTATGGTTTTTAATCCAAATTTGTATAATTAGTCTTAAGTTCATCAAATTTAATTTTCATTAAATTATTTTTATGAAGAAAGGAATTTTACAAACATGAATAAAAGATTATCAATAACAAAAAGTAATTTCAATTTTTGGGAATACAAAATTTTAATTTCAAAAGATTTTGTTATTCGTGCTTAATTCCCAGTTTTTATTCTTGATAAAAACACTTGAAATTTATTGTTGATGGGATAAGCTATTCCTATGCATTTCACTGGTTGCTTAGGCCAGATCATCAGGAAACTTCATCCATAAAGGTTTTAGACAAACTAAAGATATTAAACCAAATAAAACTGTTAAACGTATAAGACTTATAGCAACAGTTTTACTTGTAACAATATCAAAGCTTGAACAAAATACATCAACAATAAAAAAGTGGGTTTATCTCATCTTACACTCCCCACTACAATTAGTTGAAATTCTCTCAACATTAATTGTAGTTGTAAGTAGGTTAAGAAAAACAAAACAAAAAACAAACAACAACTTACAAAAGATGTTGTCAATTAAGTGTTTTTTTAGGCCGTGCACTTGCCTGTTTATTATCAAAAAGTAATTTCAATTTTTGGGAATACAAAATTTTAATTTCAAAAGATTTTGTTATTCGTGCTTAATTCCCAGTTTTTATTCTTGATAAAAACACTTGAAATTTATTGTTGATGGGATAAGCTATTCCTATGCATTTCACTGGTTGCTTAGGCCAGATCATCAGGAAACTTCATCCATAAAGATTTTAGACAAACTAAAGATATTAAACCAAATAAAACTGTTAAACGTATAAGACTTATAGCAACAGTTTTACTTGTAACAATATCAAAGCTTGAACAAAATACATCAACAATAAAAAAGTGGGTTTATCTCATCTTACACTCCCCACTACAATTAGTTGAAATTCTCTCAACATTAATTGTAGTTGTAAGTAGGTTAAGAAAAACAAAATAAAAAACAAACAACAACTTACAAAAGATGTTGTCAATTAAGTGTTTTTTTAGGCCGTGCACTTGCCTGTTTATTATCAAAAAGTAATTTCAATTTTTGGGAATACAAAATTTTAATTTCAAAAGATTTTGTTATTCGTGCTTAATTCCCAGTTTTTATTCTTGATAAAAACACTTGAAATTTATTGTTGATGGGATAAGCTATTCCTATGCATTTCACTGGTTGCTTAGGCCAGATCATCAGGAAACTTCATCCATAAAGATTTTAGACAAACTAAAGATATTAAACCAAATAAAACTGTTAAACGTATAAGACTTATAGCAACAGTTTTACTTGTAACAATATCAAAGCTTGAACAAAATACATCAACAATAAAAAAGTGGGTTTATCTCATCTTACACTCCCCACTACAATTAGTTGAAATTCTCTCAACATTAATTGTAGTTGTAAGTAGGTTAAGAAAAACAAAATAAAAAACAAACAACAACTTACAAAAGATGTTGTCAATTAAGTGTTTTTTTAGGCCGTGCACTTGCCTGTTTATTATCAAAAAGTAATTTCAATTTTTGGGAATACAAAATTTTAATTTCAAAAGATTTTGTTATTCGTGCTTAATTCCCAGTTTTTATTCTTGATAAAAACACTTGAAATTTATTGTTGATGGGATAAGCTATTCCTATGCATTTCACTGGTTGCTTAGGCCAGATCATCAGGAAACTTCATCCATAAAGATTTTAGACAAACTAAAGATATTAAACCAAATAAAACTGTTAAACGTATAAGACTTATAGCAACAGTTTTGAAATATCAATTTATGTTTAAAATTCGTTTTTTTATGTCAAACAATAATAACATTATATGAAAAACTACATACATATATAAGTATATTAAAATTTTTTTATTTTGAAAAATATTAGAAAAAATTTTAATGCCAAAAATTTTGGAGTCGGAGTCGCTAGTTTTTGTGGGTACTTCGACTCCGACTCCGGTACAAAAACCTCAACTCCGACTCTGACTTCACAGCTCTGTATTTAACTAAATTATAAAAAAAAGAATATGGGAATTATTGTTTTTGTTTTACTCATTAAACATGCATATAATCTAAATTTTTGTTCTTGTAGTGTTGTTGTTATTTCTATATAATAAACTTTTACAAACGCACGCATCTGCACGCATATTGGTTTTCGAAAGTTGTTCGTTTTTGGATGGTTTTAAGTACTTTTGAGTGTTATTCGTACCTAAATTTTTGAGTAGGACTCGTAGTAAAGTAAGAAGAAAGAACTGAAATTAAGTACGAGTTTTTCTTTCTGTGCATAAATTTTAACTTCAAGTGATATTGATTTCTAGAACATGGCTATGAAATATTTAAAAATCTGACGATTTTTTTTTTAATTTGGTGCACGTTTTCTGTAGACTATTTTAAAGTCGCCTTTCTAACCAAAAATTTTTTCATACTCTTTCATCCATTTTTTGTATTCTGTGCTTTTTTATTTTTTTGTTGTAAAACAATTTCAGTTATTGCATCAACTATAAAACTTTAACAATTTCTAATGTTTTTCTATTCTCATTTTTGTAATAACAGTTTTTTGTTGTAAATACTTTTACTCTCCAGTTCGTTGTTGTTAAAGATGAATATTGAATGTATGTTAGCGGTTGTTTAAAGTAAAAACTTTAACTTACTTTGGTTAAAGTTGGTAAGAGAATGAAAAAATTAGAAAGACCAGATTTTGGTTGGTAAAACCTGTTTTTGTGGTATAGAAAAACATAGAAGGAAAATAGATTTTGAAAGGGTGATTTTTTGTAAAAACTTTTTTGTAAGTTTTTAGAAAGCAATAGGGATTTGAAATGGTTTGAATTAATACTGGTGTATTGGCATGACATTACAATAAACTCACATGGCTCTGAATGCATTTAAGTGGTAAAACGTTATATTAATTAAAACAGTAGACGAACTTGAAATTTTCTAATTTAGCATTTTTGAATTATCTATATATCTGTGGCTGTATGGAAAAACTAGGTAACTCCATGTTTTGAAAACACGAGAAAAACACACTTAGGGCCATTATTGCAACTTGAAGTTAGCTACAGTTACGATTAAATTGACAGATAATAATGCGTCTGTCAAAAAGCGTCTGTTAACTGTCGGATAACAGCTAACGCCAAGTTATAATAATGGCCCTTAAAGTTTTAAACATATTATTTCATATCAACTTATGTTATTATGCATGCGCACTAAATAAAACAAAATTTTAAATTATGTTAAAGATTTCTGGTACCATTAAACTGATTTTTGGAGATTAACACCGAAAATCAATGTCAGTTATCTTGTTTTTCTGAAGAATGGAGTTATCTAGTTTTTCCGAAAAAAATTTTTTTTTTCAATTTATTTAAAAATTTTACGGAACGAAGGCAACTTAAGTAATAATTTGTGGAAAAACACAACCTACTTGACTCAACACTTTAATTTACCGGTTTTTATTTTACGAAAAAAAATTTTTTTCTTTCAAATATCAAAAACTAGCCTTAATTCGCTACTTCGTGAGCGTCTCTCTTTCATTCGTGGACATATGTATGTATTTATATGCCAAAGATTATGTTTTTAGATTAAAAATTGACAAATTGTAAAACAAAAAAGTACAAAAAAGGACAGTTTTTGGGACGTGGATTACCGTTATACACAGTTTAACATAGGTTGAAACTGAAAAACAGCTATTGACTTTGTCGTTTATTTTATTTCAATAATATTAAAATTTTTAACAAAAGGTGTTCCATTAAATTTTTATACTAAATTTGCATATAAAACTTATTTTTAGTTTAGCTGTCCTTTTTTTGCAACAAAAACCAAAAAAATTATTATTGGGTAAGTCGAAAGATTTTTCAAATTTACTGTACCACATAGGGTACGGTAGATCTATATGGGTTAACTATTACTCGGAAAAATTTCGGGTGTTTGACAGTCTTATTCTATAAGTCAAGAACTTAAAAAATTTTATATTATGCATATAAAGAATGCATATAATGTTCTTTAAGTTCTCGGGAGTTGCAATTTTTAGGGTTAACTTTTCGACCCAAAGAGCTTGTGACCGGAATTTGTTATATTTTGCTCTTTCTCTCTTTGTTTTCCCAATAAAGTCGTTTTCGACTTCTAATTTTTCTGTTTTTGTAAGACACAATGGAGTTAACTTGTTTTTTCAAAAAATGTATGGAGTTATCTAGTTTTTACATAAAAATTGGAATTTTTCTGATTTTTATTTTTAAAAAAATAGTGTTTTCACACTTAGGCCGAGGCCACGCAATGAGCGGCTTAGCGTCAAGTGGCTGAGCGATAAGCGTCAATAAATTAAAACATATGAAATACTACTGAAGTGGCCACGCAATGAGCGGCATGTGAGCGAAATTTCTGAGCGGCTAAGCGTCTTCGCTCAGGAATAAAACTTGTTCTATTTTTTAGTTGTTTTTTTAGCGTCATAGAATAAACATTGCAAAAGTGAATGTGGAGCTAATTATTTCAGCTGTACAAAGCCGACCGCTATTATGGCAAGACAGATTATCAAATTTTAAAAATAAAAATATGACCGAGAAATTATTTTTTGGTTTTGTCACTTCGGTGTTAACTTTTTGCAAAAGCAAATCATAGGATTTCACGGACATAAGGCAGTATTATATTGGGTAGATTTGTATGTATATAGCTGAACACCAATCCTATAAATCAAGCAAGGGGAATTAAACCATTTATATACAAATCTATCCAATACAATATATTTATACCCACACTACAATAGTGGAGAGGGTATTATGAATTTGTGCTGATGTGTATAACGCCTTAAAATATTGGTCCTAGACCCACCTTTAAGTGTACCGATCGACTCAGAATCACTTTCTGATTCGACTCAGGCTGGCTGGCCATGTAACCTTGTGCGCAAAATACAGGTCGCAATTTGGAAGATAGTTTGATAAAATTGAGGACATAGATTTTTATTGGTACAAGGACCAAGCCTACTAAAAATGGGCCGAACCGTAGGACCACGAGGGAAGATAGGGAGAAAATTCTGCCTCTCAGAAAATACCAAAACGATTTTAATGAAGTTTATAAACAGGGAAACAATAAATATGCGATTGCATGTTTTTCCTTGTGCGGCCAAAGAAGGCAGAAACAATATGTTTATCCGTTTGAGGGCCATTATTATAACTTGGCGTTAGCTGTTATCCGACAGTTAACAGACGCTTTTTGACAGATAACACATTATTATCTGTCAATTTAATCGTAACTTTAGCTAACTTCAAGTTGTAATAATGGCCCTTACAAGAGCGTTCGCAGCAAATAAATTTTTTTTTTTTTTCGAAAATCTGTTACTTCAATTTCAACATCTACATTTAATTTTTACTCTTATATTGTAAGACAAAGCAGGTTGTCATTAAGGATAAAAATTTTGCGATGTGTATCTAGACCAGTGAAGGGCACATTTGCAAATCCTATGTACGCGTGCGTAGGAATAAAAATTCTGCTTGTGTGACGTCGCGACGACACATGTACGCTATAAACTTCTTTGTGTGGTCTGTGACAATGTACGTTTTGCTATTGCTTTGTTGTTATTTCGTCAACACAATCATAAATGTGATAGTATGTGTGTGCCCTTCACTGATCTAGACCAATCTTTTCGTATATCGATCGACTCAAAATCACTTTTTAAAGTGATCTTACGATGTCCATCCGTCTGACTGGCTGGTTGTCTCTCCATGTTATCCTTGTGCGTTCCGAAATTTTTTAATATTGTGTCTCGAAATGAGCAATTTTAAATTTTTAGTGCATATTTTTAAAATTTTTCAGGGCATATTTTCCAGTTTTTACTGCATATTTAATGCTCATAAGACGCGTTTTTTGAGCATATTTCTGGTTTTCCTGTTTATAAACATAGATAAATCCATGGTGGAATAAACAGGTGGCAGCACTAAGCCAGATGACGATTGTTTGCTCTTGCATTGTTTGTCTAGGTTTATGTCAAAGTTTTGTTTATGTTTACAAAAAGTCCACGTTTTGTGCTGTGATTATTGTATTTTATTAAAGTTTTTGATAATTTCAAATTAAAATAAATAAGATATTGACTATAATTAAATAAAAATTGGCTAAAAATTTATTTATTTCATCACGTTCAGCGGCACGCTTTGATTTTTCTTTAAAGTATTTTTTGACGTAAACGGTGATATGATTTCCATTTTTGTTGCAATGTTGTATTTGTTGCCGTAACGATGCCACCTGCTTATTCCACCATGGATAAATCCATATTAATATAGACACATTAGCATGATGTGTTTATTAATAGTGTGGTGTAGGATATCATATGGTCGGGCTTGACCGACTATACTTTCTTACTTGTTTATAATTTATTTTTGTTTTAAATGTACATAAGTTAAGCGAACGAAGTCTTCGCTCGAAATCGACGAACAGGCTGCAATTTTTTTCTTAAAAAACGCATTAAATTTTTATGAATACGATTTTCGCGTAATAACATTAAACAAGCCACTCTTTACAATGCCATTTTAACAACTAACCGCTCAGAAGTGACGCTCAGTAATAAGCCACTTGCCGCTCAAACTTGACGCTTTGACGCTCATCGCTCAGCCGCTTGACGCTTAGTCGCTCATTGCGTGGCCTCGGCATTAAGGTTTTAATAAAAATTTTGGTTTTAACGATAAAACCAATCATTAAAACCTGGTTTTACCATACAAAATAAATTTTTAAAACCTCTTTTGATTTGGTTTTAAAAGATTTTATGAAATACAACCATTTTTTCGTTGTTCTAAATTCAGTACTACCAAGTTATAAAGATTGAAAACAGCTGATAATGTTTAATCCCAGCTAGCATTTTATATCACAATCCAATGCTTTAGGAATCAGCTTCACAAAACCGCATATGAGCTGATTTTTCGATCATAAATGATACTCTTGTCGTGAGAAAATACTACACTACCGATAAATCACCTCAAAGAATCATTTTTGATGCAATTTTCTGATTCGTTTTCGAGCAACTTAATGGTAGTTTATCTAATCATTAGTTAGTATTTATCGTCTCATTTTTTAATCGTAAATTATATAATGTTTTTTATATGTATATCAAATAATTTTTTAATTGTCATGTTTTGACTTTTTTCCCCCGATTAAAGCAGCACGATTATGGCTTTTGATTATCTGAACCTATTTTATTTTGACCAAAACAAAAGATATTGGGTTCTCGTAAAGGAAATAAAAAAAAAACCATTCGCACTGACACTTATTTTCATTGATTGACAGTAATTTTTGGGCTTCGTTTTAGCCAATCTTTTTATTTGTTTGACAGACAAGAAACTTACTTTTTTCTCTTTTAGTTTGACGAGACGAATGGGCAAAAATACATAATATTTAAAAAGGTTTAGAAATCATTACGAATCGACGGATCTTATCGTTACCTAAAACGCAAAAGGCTATACCTAACATTTTAAAAAGAAGACAGGAGAAGCAAAAAACTATTTTAAATGATAAATTGCCTTTAACTGTTAATAATTTAGTTTTTTTATAAAAAACCTACAAGTTTTGTTTTGACATTTGACAATGTTGCATATTATGCACACGGTTAGTTTGGCTTTAAGCGTTAAACATTTAATGTTATGTAGATTTTTTGTATCTCAAAATATTGCGGACATTTCTGTTGATGCAATAAATCAGAACCAACGAAAAACACGATTTTTGGTTAGTAAGGGCCTTTGCGTTTTAGGTAAATATGTATATAATTTCTTTTTTCAATCGCTTAATTGAAAATTCATAAAATGGGAACTTAGAAGACCGATATAGATAATAATTACAAAAACTTATCACACAAATGCTAGCTGGGATGGCACTCAATAAAAATAAATTAATTTTAAAAAATAAAAAAAAAACGTCAAACCGATGAAATATTCTAAAATACACTTTTAATATAAAATGTTTGATTTCCAAGCATTTTCCTGCATGTATGTATTTCTTATACAAATTTAATTATTTCTACGAGAAATTAATTTTATTTTGCACAAAATTATTAGGCAAAATGTGAGTTAAAATCGGATTTAAAAAACTTGTAATGTGAACGCAAAATCTGCTGTTAATAGTTTTAATGTTAAAACCAGGTTTTAACTTTAGGTGTGAAAACACTATAACTTTTAAATTAGAAACTATATTAAAGTTTCGATCTGAGAGATTGATAGTAAATGAAACACGCTTTCTATTTTTAGTGTTATCTCAATTCGCAAAAATTAACCAAAATTGTTGGTTAATCGTTTAATTATTTAATTAAGGAACATTTCACTCAATCAACATTTTCATTACTTTATTATTCGCACATCTCTTGTTTTAAGTATAATCGGTATTAGAGCTGTGAGCGAGAGCGGTTTTTGACTTACGATGTCGTATGCTGACAAGAAAATGTACTGACGCACGATAAATTTTTTAAATTCTAAAATTTTTTTTAATGTCTTTTTTTATGAAACACGAAATTCATTTTAATATACATATGTAAATATTTTTATTTATGTAAAACTTAAAAAAAAATTCATTATAAATTTATTAACCCAGATATTCATAATAAAACTTAATTTTTTTTTTTTTTTTCTTAAAAGAAAATTAATTTTACCAAGTTGCTATTAATAATAACGTGATCTCCCAAAAAAAAAAAAAAAAAACAAATAAATATAAACATAATAATATGTATGTAAATATGTATGTAAAAAAGAATGTAATAATTTATTTGGTTTTATTTTGGTTTTCTGAAGAATTAATAAAACTTATTTTAGACTGTTGTATATATGTATGTACAATGTACATATGTATATTCTTTTAAAAAAGTAAAAAACTTTGTGTTGAACTCATTTAATGAGATCATTGTTTTATTTTAAGAATCCCGGGATTCCCGGGATTCCCGGGAATAAGATTTTTTTGGGAAACCCTAATAAAGCCTTTAAGGTTTCTTAAAAAAGCTCCTTCAGATTGCATGAGAAATCATTCGTGATTTCAAAATTTTTAACACGCAAATTTTAAATTACAATTACGCGTCAATAATATATACAGTACACTACACTAGTAATTTACGCGTACATCACGGATGACAAAAAATTCATATCACGTGCATACCCTTATATTTATAAATAATAACATTGTTCAATTTGGCTAATGGAGTATTGTTTTAGAGGTAGCGTTGGATGAACAAAGTTTCGGATGAATTGCTTAAAATCTGTTCAAGTTAAATAATTTTTCTTTTTTGAAAAAAAAAACAGCAATATTTTTAATCAAATTCACAATTAAGGTGTGTTCACCCAATTTAAGTAAACATGTTTTTAATTTAAAAATTATTTTAGTCAATTTATTAAAATTTCAATTTATGTTAATAAAAAAGAACTTTATAATTTAACCATTCAGGATTATTATTATTATTTTTTTAACCCTTATGTGTGTGGACAGGTACCTGTGTACCTCAAATCGAAATTTTGTATATAAGATTTTAGTCTACAATTCTACAATTTCATGAGAAATTCCTAACTTTTTGTTATTATTATATTTTCATAGGTGTTTATATACAATATCAGTTGGGGGGGGGGGCGTGGCATATCAATTTGTTTTTTGTACCCTTAATAGGGTGAATAGGTATCTGGGTACCTGTATACGTTTTATATTAGAAATTTTTTTTTTGGGTGTAGGATTTTAAAAAAATATGAAAAGGGGAAAACCAGAGTAAAATTCTAATATTATATCATTAACAATCGATTTTTTGTACCATACAAGACAAAAAATTAGATTTCTCATACAATTTGCATGAAGGTACCCAGGTACCGTTCCACCCTATAGAAGGTGTTTTTTTCCACACACATAAGGGTTAATGAGAGTATTCTGCAGCACGATTCGCTTCCCCAAACAATTACAATAATTTATAAAGTACTTTCTCGTAATTCAGATAGTAAATCGTATGTACGTAGTTCGTAGTGCTAATATGGAAAGCATGCGTTTAAAAAATGTGTATTACCTTAAAAGTTTAAATACTTTATCAAAATAAAGAAAAATTCCCGAACTCTATTTGCAAAAGTATAAAATAATTTCTATTATTAAAATTAATTTAAAGATTCTGAGAAAAATCGTTGGTATAAAAAATGCTGGTATTTGGAAAATTGGTTTAATCGAATAGCGTTATAAATTTCAAAGCGGTTAGAAAATAAAGGTCTAAAATCTCCTTATGTGACTTAAACTCTTTGTCTAGAAACTTTAAAAGTAAATAGGAACAAGTTTTCTTTATCTTATTTAACTATAGCTAATAAATGTAGTGTTCAAAATAAGAATTCTAAATCGTGCAAGCACAATTTTCTCAACAGCTGTCGAACTTTCAACAAAAAAGTTAATCCTTTTTTTATATTTCTCATTTTATTTTTCCATTTAATTTTCGAAATAAACTTCATATAAAATTTTGACTTTAAAATATTTAAATTAAAATTTTTTTAAAAACTAGCTGGCCCAGCAAACGTTGTTTTGCCACAAAACTTATTTCTTTCAGATGTTACAGTGTCTGCTAGCCAAATTTTAAGAAAAAAATTATAGGCAAGGTATAGTTCTTTCCAGATGTTTCACTATTTGCCTACTCAATTTCAAGAAAACCAGTTGATTAGTTAAGAAGACAGAGGAAGGGGGAGCTTTTACCCCTCTTGCTCTATTTCACGCCCTAAATAATCAAAAGTTTAGGCTTTAGCTCTTTCCAACTGTAACACTATTTGCCTGCGAAATTTCAATAAAATCTGTTGATTAGTTACGAAGATATAGTTAGGGGGAACTTTTAGCTCTTTTACCCTATTTCACACCCTATTCTCTTTCAGATGATACATTGTCTGCATGCTAAATTTTAAAATTTTAAACTATGTTATAACAAACACCGGCTTCGCAAACTAAAGCTTCTCTTTATAGCCGGCCTTTGGCCGGGCGCATAGATTCTCCTCTACGCTATAACAAAAACCGGCTTCGCTAACTAAAGCTTCTCTGCATGGCCGGCCTTCCGCGGGCGCAAGGATTTTCTCCTCTATGTTATAATAAAAACCGGCTTCGCTAACTAAAGCTTCCCTGCACAGACGGCCTTCGGCCGGGCGCAAGGATTTTCTCCTCTATGGTATAACAAACACTGGCTTCGCTAACTAAAGCTTCTCTTTACAGACGGCCTTCGGCCGCGCGCATGTTTTTCTCTGCGTGTATCTAGATATTTTTTTTGTATTTAACTTCTTTAGTAATTATGAACCTAATGACACTTTTATAAGTGTCATAATGCCCAGTTGCAAAGTGTCATAATGCCCGCGGACATTATGACACTTTTTGGACACTATGACATTGGATGTTATGACATGCCACCGATCTGATATGATCATAAAAACCTGCGATGCAGAGTGACTTTGAATGTTGTCTAATTTCAAGTGCGTTTTGATTTCTTCATAGACCAATTATATCTTATGGATTTAAAACCATTAACTGTTAATTAAATTCTTTTTCTAATTTTACGAAAATAATGCCACTTTTTCAATTGTGACACTCAACATGGTCACCTTATTGGTCTCACATATGAAGTTTCTTTTTAAAAGTTTGTTTGTGCGGTAGAAAGAAAACTTTTAACAATTTGGTTTCTATTTCCTTTCATTCCAAGGTATGTGTCTTAGTATTTTATACGACTACATATGTACATATGGGTATTTCCGCAGGAAGGTCTATTTATTGTCACATTACGCCACCAAGCTTTTCAAATTGTTTCTTAAAATAATAATTTATTTATTTTTGTATTTTGTTGTAAAGCGCAATTAAGTAAAAGAGAGGAAACATTTGAACAACATAACATTATGTCTAAAATACAAGATTAATTGTTTGGTGGCGTAACGTGACACTTCTGTGGAATTGCCCATATTTATTATTGTAATGCGGTTCGGTATTAACTTTAGTGGTACTCGTAGGTTTAAGATATTTAAAACTACAAATACCAAAACCTTAACTTTTGCTTTTATGTGTAAGGTTTATTGCCCAGCAAATAATTTCACAAATATAACAAGTTTTTTATTTTATTTTTCTCACCAATCTAAATTATTTTCTTTAATTAGTTTTACGGTCTTCTTGAAATTATTTGTATTGTTCGTTCTTAAAATATTTGTTTGTTAAAATCGAGTAAAATAGTATAATTTCTAAAAATCTGATAATGAAAAAAATAACTAAAAGTAAAATATTTATCCTGATAGAGTTAGTTATTCTAGGGTTACTTCTTAGCGGGCATCTAACCGAATTTATTTTATTTACTAAAAAAAAAAACGGGTGATTGGTAAACTTTTGGAGGCTTATTTGACTTAGAATACACATTCGAATTAATATGAAAATTTATAAAATGAATGTTAAGCAAAAATAATAAAATTTCTGTCTAAAAATTCTTTTAAATTTGCATTTTTTTTTAGTGACAACTTTTTTAATCAGTATTTTTACTTTCAAACTAAAATTAAACTATCAATAAAAGGTGTGTGGTGTCGGGGTCGAAATTAAGGTTTTTGTTTTTTCGGCACAAAAAATTTTAAAAAATTTTCTAATATCCAAAATAAAAGTATTTTAAGGGAGTCTGCTTTAAAAATGTTGAGTTCAAAAAATAAAGACCAATCTCATTTACATATGAAAATAACAATGTTAAAGCTCAAGGCACGTGCTAAAAAATTAAATATTGATTTGAAATTTTAACAGAATCTGTTTAATGTTATATTTAACCATTTAAATGTACTGCATTAAAAAAAGAGTTTAAAGTAAAAAAAAGGCCCCGTCTCATATACATTTAGCATCAAGGTTAGAGTAGGAGTAGGAATTGGAGTCGGAGTCGTTAAATTTCGGCGCTTGGAGTCAGAGCCCTGATTAAGCTTTTATGATACTTGCTATTTTTTGTATTTTTTCTATATTGGAGTACAGTGCAAATATAAAGGTTGGTTAAATTGTAAGGGCCGATGTTGAATGTGAACCACACCTAAACGCCAAGTTTTTTTCCGAATTTTATTTGACATTTCTCTATTTCAGACTTACTCAATTTGAAAAATGGAGAGATACACAATCCAACAACGTGTTAAAGTTATCCAGACTTATTATGAAAATGGGCGTTAAAATCAAAATGCATATCGTGCACTTCGTGATTTTTTTGGTCAATTTGATCGTCCAAATGTGCGTACAATCGCAAAAATCGTGGAAAAATTCGAGCAAACCGGGTCTGTAGAAGATGTGAGAACACCAGTGCATGCTCGTACAGCTCGTACTGCAGGAAATATTGCTGCTGTTCGCGATAGTGTTGCTGAAGAGCCGTCCACCTCAACTCGTCGTCGTGCCCAACAAACAATTGCACCTCTCACGCTCGTCGTTGATGAACATTATGCATAAAGACTTGCATTTACACGCTTACAAGGTGCAATTGGCTCAAGAACTAAAGCCTCTTGACCATTCCAAACGTCGTGAATGGGCAGAATGGTGGCAAGAAATGGCAACAGTGGATGATCAATTTTCGAAGAAAATCATCTTCAGTGATGAGGCACATTTTCACCTCAGTGGATTCGTCAATAAACAGAATTGCCGCATTTGGGCGAATGAGAATCCAAGAGTGATTGTCGAAAAACCAATGCACCCACAAAGAGTGACTGTTTGGTGCGGTTAATGGGCTGGCGGCATCATCGGGCCGTATTTTTTCCAAAATGAGGCCGGTCAGGCAGTTACTGTGAATGGTGTTCGCTATCGTGAGATGATAAAGAACTTTTTATGGCCCGAATTGGAAGATATGGATGTGGACGATATGTGGTTTCAGCAGGACGGTGCCACTTGCCACACAGCTAACGAAACAATGGCTCTTTTGCGCAACAAATTCAATGGCCGTGTTATCTCACGTAATGGCGATGTCAATTGGCCGCCAAGATCATGTGATTTGACACCGTTGCACTTTTTTCTTTGGGGTTATTTGAAAGAAAAGGTGTACGTCGATAAGCCAGCAACAATTCAGGAGCTAAAGGATGAGATAATTCGGCACATTAACGGCATAGAACCATTATGCCTCAGGGTCATCGAAAATTTGGACCATCGGATGGAGGTGTGCCGCCGTGGTCGCGGCGCCCATTTGGCCGATATTTTGTTCCATACATAATTGAGTAATACCAATATATCAGAATAAAATAAAATTACAATAATTTCCTAAATAGTTTGTGTTTTATTCAAAATCAACATCGGCCCTTGAAATTTAACCACCCTTTATTTGCATAGGAAAACTGACTAAGTGTAAAGAGTATGATTATATCATAAAAAATCTTGAAATGTCAAACAAATATACATGTGTTATCGATAAATAATCTAAGACTGTCAAAAAAAATATAAAATTTTTTAACTTAAAATTGACATTTCCAGATTAATTGTTAGCACTGTTGCCAATTTTTTTAGTTTTTGATCGAAAGAAACGGTTTTTAACTTTTTTTTGTTGCGATTTTTAGCTTTAATGACGGTTTTTTGTGGGGGAAAAACGTGGGCAGTATTGTTTGTTTTGTTTACATATTATCAAATTGTATTTCTTGTACTTTCTCGCATTTGTTGTTTCATTCAGTCAATCCTAAAAAAATCCAATACAAAAAATAGCAAGTATCATAACACCTTTAATAGTAATCGATTGTTATCAATAATGACTAAGAAAATATAATCATTGTTCCGTTAAAATCTTTAAATTAGACAAATTGTAAAAAAGGGTGAGGCTACAAACCCTGAAAACTACTGACCAATAGCAATTTGCTCTGATCTTTCGAAGGTCATGGAGAGCATGGTCAATCACCACTTGTTAAAGTATCTGGAGTCTTATTCAATTTTGTGTCATACACAGTTTGGATTTTGTAAAAGTCGTCCTACGGTGCACTTGTTTAAAAGCTTATTGCATTTGGTGTCGGTAGTGATTTCTCTCGATTTATATCGAGCTTTCTCAAGGTCCGCGCGTTGTTATAGATTGGTTCCCATCGGGAGAGTTTTATTTAAACTCAGGGGTACCGCAGGGCTCTGCTCTTTTTCCTATACGCAAAGAAAAAACATCGTTGTGATAAACATACTCTAAGAGCAACATATTATGATAAGATTCATGATTTTAGTCACCATATTAAGATTATTATTGAATCATATTATGACTACATAAACTCGTACTATTACATCATAATATTTGTCCCTTAATCATATTGTTATTCTGTTAAACATACTAAGTTAAGAAGTAATCATATTATTATCATGTTAATCATAATAAATTTAGAAGCTATCATATTATGATACAACACCTTTCATAGCTGTCATAAAAATACAAAATAAATTAAAATTTTTTTGCATCAATTTTTTATTTTGTTTGTTTTTACAATTTTTCTAAACGTTAATCAAATAGCGGAGTTCAATATAAGGCTTGCAAAAGGGCAAATGGAAAATCTGTGGTTTTCATGGACAACCAGGTATGCCCATTTTTCCGATTTTGAGATGTGGATTCCATATTGCCTAATTTTAAACGCTGTTTAAAGTTTTTTGAAAAAAAGATGGATCAATTCCTATTTTTTAACGTAATGACAAAGTTTTAAAAGTGCAATACCTAGCCTGTAAATTGATCTAGAACGGTTTTTCGGCTTTCCTGAAAAATTTGTTTTAAGACATACGCGGTTGCCCATGAAAACCACAGAAATATCGTAGCACTTTCATAAAATATAACTAAATCTCTGTGTGTTTTGTTGTTGGATTTTACAAAAAAACTACGATATTTTGCATTTGCACTATTACATCACTAACACTGAATGAACTCCGCTAATATTTTAATTTTTTTAATTTCTTTAAACTTATTTTTTTAAGGGAATTTATCTTTAAATTGTTTAACCGCTCACATATAAAATAAACGACACAACTGATTCAAAATTGTTTTACAAATGGCGCTAGCATAATATTATTAGAGTAAAAATAGCTTGATCTTTAACATAATATGATAAATGTATAGAAAGTTATCATGTTATGGCTATTAAATATCATGAAAAGTTGTTAAAAAAATAATTATTTTTAAATATTAAAAAATTTATTTTTCTATTATTAAAAATAATGATAATAAAAACTTTAATGCAAAAGGCTTTTAAAACATTATTCCGCACTGCAAAACCATTTCGGTTTCATCATTTTGTCAGTAACTTGCAATGTTCTTCCACTGGCTGACACTTTGTACGCCATTTTGAAGGCGTTAAGGTGCATAGTTTTGGTTGATTTGATGTTTAAACTGAGTAAGAGAGTAAGGTCAACGGTTATATGCAAAAAAACAGTTTTTGCAAAATGTGGCGTTTACAACGTTATTCGCGGCTGTGCTTCAATTATTTGAGTACGACAACAATATATTGTTACATTAAACATAGTGTTGTTGCTGTTACCATGCCCAACCATATTTTTGTCTGCGTGACAAAATGTGATGTTCGTTGGAACCAACATGTTTTTCAAGTTTCGAAAGAAGCATTCAAGTTCTTAAAGCGGTGGAAAAACTACTTTACTCCGTCTGATCTCCTTACTATTTATACCGCCTATATCCGACCGAAAAAGGAATACAACTTCCATTTCTGGGTAGGGGCTTCAAGGTTTATTATTCATATAAATTTAGTAACATACAAATGTAAGTTTTATGTAAAAATTGCATTGTATCTTCAACAGCTGCGCGGCAGTATGGACAGTAATACTTATTTGAGCCCTCCGCCAAACTTTGTGAACTATTCAATAGTTAAATATAAATACTCAAAACAGAATATAACTTTTTGAAAAGGGGCATGTCATAAAGTCCAGTGTCGTAATCCCTGCCGGGCGCAAGGATTTTCTACTCTATGGTATAACAAAAACCGGCTTCGCTAACTAAAGCTTCTCTGCAAAGCCGGCCTTTGGCCGGGCGCAAGGATTTTCTTCTCTATGATATAACAAAGACCGGCTTCGCTAACTAAAGCTTCTCTGCGCAGACGGCATTTGGGCGAGCGCAAGGATTTTTTCCTTAATGGTATAACAAGTACCAGTTTCGCTAAGTAAACTTAAAAAACGAAAAATCACCCAATAATAACGAAAAATAGCCCAAAAATTTTGGGTCACTTTTCAGGCCCAATTTTACATGGAATTTTTTTGGGCTATTTTTCATTATTTTTTTTTTGCCATTTTTCTTTGGGCGATTTTTCCTACAGCCGGAATATTTTTTTTTGGCGATTTTTCATTTATTTTTTGGGCCATTTTTCTTTGGGCGATTTTTCCTACAGCCATATTATGGTGTTTCGTATGCACAAACATTTGTTAGTGAGCAACAACAAAATTTTGAGAAATTTTTGACATTGTTTTTGCTTCCAGTGTTATTTTTGGCATTGCGTTGCGTTTTACACAATTTAGGTCCACAAGCACTTCTTCCTCTTTTCTTCTCTTTATGACCTATTTTACTACTATCAACACAATGCATTGTTTTAGTAGGGGACATTAGAAGGTTGCCTCAAATTAAAAAAAAACGAAGATATTAATAAAAATCTTACATTTAATAAAATTTGTAATATTGAAGCAAATATTATAGAATTTTACCAAAATTCAAGCGGAATAGTAAAATATAAAAAAAATTACAACATTTCATAAAAGTTTAAACAAGTAAGAGTGCTATTTGCCGCTGTACCGAATCTGTGATACCCTCCCCCCACAGTTGAAATATATCAATATAATGTCCTTTTCTTTTCACTTTTTTTTTAAAATTTGAATATGAGATTTTTACTCTAATCAACATTATGTAAACTAAATCAAATGCTTGCTAAAAATAGTGGTCATGTAAGGGTCGTCAAATATTTGTTTAGTTTTGTCTTGTCGATATCGCTGTGCTCTTATATGAATACAGTTATTAACATTTTAATTTAAATTTAGAAAAACCAAGTAAGAAAGTATAGTCGTTCAAGCCCGACCATATAATACCCTACACCACAGTATTTAAAAACACATCATGCTTATGTGTCCATATAAATATGGATTTATCTATGTTTATAAACTTCATTACAATCGGTTTGAAAGTTTTTGAGAGGCAGAAATTGCCCCCTACCTCCCCTTGTGGTCCTATTTTTGAAAAACTGTATAGCTAATGTGTCCATATAGATATGGATTTATCTATGTTTTAAATTTCATTAAAATCGGTTTGATAGTTTCTGAGAGGAATAAATTTTCCCCTATCTTCCTTCGTGGTCCTACAGTTTGGCCCAATTTCAATAGGCTTGGTCCCTCTACCAAGAGGAACCTATGTCCTAAATTTTATCAAAAATTGCGACCTGTACTTTGCGCACAAGGTTAAATGGACAGCCAGCCAGCCAGCCAGCCAGCCGGACGGACATCGTTAGCTCGACTCAGAAAGTGATTCTGAGACGATCGGTATACTTAAAGGTGGGTCTAGGACCAATATTTTAAGGCGTTACACACATCAGCACTAATGCTGATGCTATTGTGGTGTGGGTATACAAATTGATAATGGGGTTCTCTTAACACTTGTCAAAATGTATGTGAAAGTTTAAAGGTGGTGGTGGTGGGGATGTGTATTAGTAAAAGTTTAAAGTTATGAATGCAATCTAAATTCAGAAATGAAAAAAAAACTTTAAATTTCTTGTCGACGGGTTTATGTTATAATAACGGCTTAACATACACAAACACATACACACACATAATCTCTCTATGTAACTTTTGCAAACATATGCAAAACTTCCTACATATGCATTCAAACTTGCACACAGCCACACACATAAGCCCACTTTAATGCCAATGCTTGGTTAAATTTCGTTTATAAAAGATTTAATAAAAGCATGTGGGAAGCGAAGTTGTTGTTGCATTTTACTATTGTATCTGTGGGATAAAGCAAAAAGTTTTGATTGCAGGGAAACACAATAATTGCACTTTATTATATATATTCACTACATACTACACATAAGTAAGTATGTGTAAGTGTGTGCATATAGGTGGCTTGTTATTTACTATCTTTGAGTGTAAATGTGTGCTGATGTTTGTTGCAAAATTGTTTACTTAGAAAAGTAAGTTTTCTTGCTTTCCTATTGAAGAAAATTAATTTGCTGTAATGGAAACTTTGTAATTTTCAAGAAGAAACGGATAGCAAAAATAAAATGTAAGAAACATTAAAGCCAATAATTTATTGGAAAGCATTGTGTTCAGTATAATGAAAGTATATATTAAACGATGAAGCAAATGTCGTAAAGGAAATGCTTAAGATAATAGTAAAAGGATTTTTTTTTTTTTTGGAATTGTATTGCGAAATGTTTGCAACATTATTAAAAGTTAGTATAATAAAAAAAATGTTTAGAAAAGTTATTTTTATAATTTAAATTCAAAAGCAAAAAGTCTCAGTGATGAAATGTAATATTAAGGAACTTTTGTTAGATATGGATCTTCACTAATAAATTTTTATGCAAAGAATGAAAAATAGTAATACAATATATAATTTCTTAGTATGCCAGGATGTGGTGGAGGGTATAAAAACAACAACAATGAACAGTGAGTCTTTCTATTCTTACAGTCCCGACTATAGTTGCATGATTTTATGTCAACTCAAAATGTAGTTGTAAGTGGGTAAAGAAAAAACTAAAATAAAAACAAACTACTTTTTTGTTTTGTCAGTTCAGTTTTATTTACACTGCCACTTCATATTAGTTATCAAAGTTTTGCTTGGAATTCAAAATTTTAATTGAATTTTTTCGTTTGAACTACAAGCATTCAAACTAGTAAAATTGATATTGGGAATTGTCGAAACCTAAGCTATATTTGTCAAAAAATAATTTTTTATTCAACTATCGTTAATGGTTTTTGTTTTTTGTAAAAAAAATTATTATATTTAGATCAAAAAATTTGGTAGTGACTTCTTGTATTTAAAAACAAGAGTGGCCCAAATTTCAACACAAAATCTAATTAAACAAATTTTTAACGCCTGAAAGGCAATAAATCTTGTGCCGTTGACAATTTTAAAACGACTTTTTTACTCAGTTTTTGCTTTCAAAGTAATTTTTGATATTGCGTTGCGTTTTGCACAATTAGGTGTTTCCTATTGTTTCCTATTTGTGGATTTGATATAGAACTAATAGTAAAATTTGGACCGACAATTAAAAAATTAACTAAGAAACTAAATTAGTTATTTTTGAATTTAAATCAGCGAAGGGCAGATAGAGAACACTGAATAAAAGAGAGCGAATTAGTTGATTTACACTTAGAGAAATTCTTGAAAAGTTTTTCAAACTGTATGTAAATTTGCAAAACAAAAAAAAAAAAAAAGTTTAGTAAAAATATTATTATTATATAATTCATCAAGTTTTCCTTAACGGTAAAATATATATATCCATATTGTCACCTGAAATCGAAAAGACCGTGAGCAAAAACTTCAAAATGTGTACTATTTATATGTAAATATGCAAAAAAAAAAAGGAATTCAATAAAAAAAAACTGGATTATTATATAATTCATCATCCCACATGATTGCTGAAAAGTTTTTAAAACAAGCTGAAAAAACATACATAAGCACAGCTTGATCACAACACAATAAATATATTGCCAGTGTAAAACTACGAAATTGCAAAATTTGCCAAAATAACAACATGCGCAACAGTCCTGCTTTGTTGAAATTTATTAAGCAACTGAATACAATTTTACTTTTTTTCCTTCTGTTGTATTTGTTTTTCGGGTTGCCTTTGTTACTGTTTATGCATGAAACAATGACTTCAAGATTTTCAGTTTGTGGGCAGTAGTAAATGAGCGAAAACAACATCACACAAACACGTGTGTGTGTTATACGGTAAATTTTTTCACATTCTGATTTCAATGTAAATATTGTTGTTTGTTCTTTTTTTGACTGCTAAAAAATAGTTTTTTATTTATTTTCTCTATTTTAAAAGTAGTATAATAAAACAAGTATATGGTATGTTTTGGGGATTTTAAGGAATACCTTAGTAGGACAATTTTTGCATTTTTAGCAGCTCTGGTAAAAAAAACACGATGAGTAAATGAAAAAACCCGAAAAACTTCGTAATCCAGGCAAACCAGCGCCCACCGCTGATTTAAATTTTACATTTACTTTTTGATATTCTTTAATTAGGCTTGAGTTCATCAAATTTAATTTTCATTAAATTATTTTTATAAAGAAAGGAATTTTACAAACATGAAAATTAATTAAAATTGTTATTGATAATCTTTCATTCTTGACGTGGCTGGGGCTCGAACCCCGGCCGGCAGGTTACCATGACATGTTTCGATCGCAACCACTCGATCTCCTCAGATTGATTTGCCATCTTACACCCGCAGCCATCGACGACCGCTGACGTCAATAGTCAAACATCAATCCTTAAACCAAAATGTATTCTAACCTCTGGTAGATCGAAACTTGCTTTTCGAATGATTATCCATTTTTAATTGATTTTACGTGTTTTTGTTCCTTTACTTCTGTTTTCTCGTACTTTTGTCAAGAATTCTTCTTGAAGTCGAAAGTACATTTGTTTTGTTTTTTCATTTTTGTCGTTCTTTTTTCTGTTGACCTTTTTTTATCAATAACAATTTTAATTAATTTTCATGTTTGTAAAATTCCTTTCTTCATAAAAATAATTTAATGAAAATTAAATTTGATGAACTCAAGCCTAATTAAAGAATATCAAAAATCAAAAATTAACAGTACAACTAAAATAAAAATTATTTTAACATTTACATTTATTATCAAAGTAATTTTTGGGAATACAAAATTTTCAAATAACAAGATTTTGTTTGTCGTGCTAAATTCCCAATTTTTATTCTTGATAAAAACACTGAAATTTATTGTTGATGGGATTAGCTATTCCTATGCGCATTTCACTGGTTTTTAAGGCTATTAGATCATCAGGAAACTTCATCCAAAGATTTTAGAAAAACTTAAGATATTAAGCAAAAAAAACTGTTAAGCGAATAAGAATTATAAGCAACAGTTTTACTTGTAACAATATCAAAGCTTAAACAAAAAAACAACAAAAACATTAAGTTTATATTTTCTTACATTCCCCACTACAATTAAGTAGGTTAAGAAAAAACAAAATGAAAACAAAAACAACTTGCTTTATGGTTTTCGCAAATAATAAAGCATGTTGCCAGTTTAGTTATTTTAAGCCGTGCACTTGCCAGTTTATTTTCAAAGTTATTTTTGGGAATAAACAATTTTCAAATAACATGATTTTGTTTGTCGTGCTTGTTTCACAATTACAATTGAAGCTTTCTGAATGACAATTGACTTATCTGAATTACAATTTACGTTTTCTGAATTACAACTGGAAAAGTTGTAGTTTGCTCAATTCTATTACTTTATTAATTATTCCAATCTTTTTTTTAATAACCTGAGGTAATTTAACAAAATATAGATTTTTTTTTAATTATTTTTTAATAAAATCAATTAACATATTTTCTGAAATGGCAAAGTTTCTTGATCATATTTTTAATAAAAATTAAAAATATTATTTATTGAAAAAAAAAAAAAAAACAATTCAAAATTATAAAATAGCAGAGTTTCGTTGCGATTAAAATAAATCCCTGTGTATTTTGTTGTTGGATTTAACAAAAGAGCTACGCTACGATATTTTGATTTGCATTTTTGCAAGACTAATACTGAACTCTGCAAATATAATAATTTTTAAAATATGTAGGTGCGAATTCAACAAATTGTTAACTTGATTCTACGAATTTGTCATTTAAAATCAGTTATTAATTTTTCTGTTTTTTTGATATAAATCTTAAAAATTAAAGATTGTTAAATAAATAAAATTGATATGTTTTTTTTAGAAAATTGAAATTTAAATCTTATGCAGATTCACAATTTGTGTAAAATTGACTTGTGATGCGGACTGCACGTGGAATATTTTGGCAATAATTGTTTCAACACCTAACAGTTTTGTCAGGGAAAGTTATTTAGCTTGCATAGTTCGCAAGTTCTTGGAAAATATGTTGTTTGTGCATATTAATGCATTATTTGTACAAACCAATTTCTTGAATAAAAAACATCTATGCCGCATCTTATATACCCTTCACCATGGTGCGATAAGAAAGTTATACAAATACCGTTCTCTAACTATAAAGAATCAAGTTTGTGATATGCCCACTTATCGAAACCCGTCCACAATTTGTAAGACGTTGTGTATTGATGAAGCCTGTATCTAATTTCGAAACTTTGATTCCTTCCATTTTCCAGGTATAAGAATATATACAATGTCTTTGCATGGGGGTGCTTCGCCAACTTCTCCAATCCCAACTAAGGATGATTTTTTAAGAGCTACAGGAAAGTTAAAAAAAACACATAAAACTCAGAAAAATGCATAAAGTCTTTATTTGAATCGATAGTACGGTCCATATAATTTAATGTTTGAAAATTATTTCATGCAAAAGTTGACCCTGACTGCGCCTCAAATGGCCCATCCGCTTAGTCCAATTTTGGCATACTCTTTCCAACATTTCGGCCGGTATCTCATGGATAAATGCTTCAATGTTGTCTTCCAATGCATGAATTGAAGCGGACATATGTGTATAGACATGAGCTTTAACATAGCCCCACAAAAAATAGTATAAAGTCGTTAAATCGCACGATCTAGGCGGCCAATTGACCGGTCCCGAACGTGAAATAAAATGTTCACCGAACTCGCCTCTCAATAAGTCCATTGTTAAGCGTGCTGTGTGGCATGTGGCACCGTCTTGTTGAAACCACATGTCATGAAAGTCAAGCTCTTGCACTTTGGGCAAAAAAAGTTGGATATCATCTCACGTTGTTGAGTAACAAAGGCCCAATTTCTGCGAACGGCGACGAATCGATAATTGATGGTCATCATTAACACTGGCCGATACAGCTGCTATATATTCTTCACTTTGCACTCTACGTAAGCGTGTTGGTGGTTTAATGTCCAACAATGTAAATTTGGTGCGAAATCTAGTCACAATAGCCCGAATAGCCGCTTCAGTGGGTCGATTAAACTGACCATAAAATGGAAGAAGCGCGCGATGAACTTTCTTAACAGAGCACGCATTTTAATTATAAAATTCAATAATTTGCAAGCGATGTTCGTTTGTAAGAGGATTCATGGTTAAAAAATAGACCAAACTGAAGATGTTTGACAGTGAAACAAAACACGAAACGTGCGTCAGCTGTTTAAACCAGTGTTGCCAAAAAGAGAATAGCTAAAAAATCACCCGATATTTTTTTAAGAGAGGTTGCGTATTGATAAACAAGATTCGTGTACCTAGTTTGGCAACCATGGCTTTTGCCGTTCTACAAGTCTAAAAAAAACTGTAATGGTTTAATTGATAAAATTAGAGGTCCTGGATTTTTGCACATATCTAAATAATTTATGGACATATCTAGCTGAATTTAAATGCAGTATGTGTGATATAAAAATCTAACAACAAAGCTCCCTGCATTTCTTGGGTGTTCGAAAAGCCCGTTTCAACATACACACGGAGAGACGCACAAACGGACATCGTTAAAACAACTTCGCTACTCATAAGGACCCAGAACATACAATATATTTTATAGGGTCTAACATCAATGTTGTAGTAATTACAAACATAATGACAAACTTATTTTTACACTTTTACCTTTGGTGAAACGTAAACAAACCAAGTCCTTATAGTATTTCACTAAGCCATAATACAAATGTCATCGTGAGTTCGGGAAAAAGAAAACAAAAGTTGTCCTAGATATACCAACTACATATGAGAAGTGTTTGGTAATGAAAATGGGCCATAAATGAAATCAACGGGTTAGAAGTTTCGGTATGAAGGCGAACGAATGAAATATTTTTACACACAAAGCCACAATGTTTAAGAGTTTGCGGTAGGGGATATCAAAAATTATGCACGCACGGTCTTCTAACCTACTGTATTTATATTTGCCTTTAACCTTTGCAACTTTTTTACAATTGGTAAATTATGTCCGGTATTTGCTTAACAACTTTTTTTTTTGCTTTCATCGTTTCTACTTCAATCATTAAATAACTTACTAATACAAAAATTTAACCAAGCCTGTTCAATCTATTTTAATTTTAATTATAATATAAATTCTATATTTCCTAAACAATTAACAGCTAAATTTCTAAAGGAAACGAGTGTTAATTTTTTAACGGTATACTTTTTAACTCAATATCACCATCATCGACAGAGTCAGGAAACGACAATGCAATGGATACGAAAATTAATATCAGACATTAACAGCACAGGAGCCACTTGTTTAACAACGGAATGCTATGTCGTTTGGCTGTTTGTACTAAAACAAAACGTAAAAAAGTATTAAGTTTTTTTTTTTTTTTTGTTTAATTTCAAACAATTTCAACAGCGAGTGTGAACATTGGCTTCTTTGTATATTCTCTATGTTTTGTTGATTGTAGTTGTTGGCTGCCAGCATGGAGTAGTGATAGTTTCACATGGCACACTTAAGGCTGACAATCCCTTTTTGTTTTTTCTTTTTTAGTTTTCCTATAAACAACACACTTTAACAGTGTTTTTTTCAGCTTTTTATTTTTGTTGGACATTTTACAAGCACTACAATACATTTGCACCAGCAACAGCAACTTCAAAAAAAAAACATCCTTGTATTATCCAGTGATTGCATTTGAAATGAAAGAATGCATGTGTGTCAGTGAGTGAGTGTTTGTGTCAGCGAGAGAGAGAGTGTGTGTGTGCAATTGAGTAAAATGTATGTATTGTTGTATGTGTTAAGTAAAGTCGTTTAAAATAAATTGCATTCGATAGTTGTTACCGAGTAGAAAATGTAATACAAGCGGGTAATAGCTAACGGAAGTAGCTTGATAGCAGGTCATGTCCTTTTCCATATTCATCTTTTACTCAGCCATTATTAACATTTTCTACTACTTATTTTGCAGATTCGTCAAGAAAAGAATATTGCAAAATTGTCGTTAGTTGTTTCATTTTTGTAGGCTTTAAACGAATTTGAAGGCCGATAAAATTTCAGACTTTAATGAATTTAATGGATTTTTAAGGGGCCTAATGTAGCTTAAGAATGGCTGAGTTCCTAAACATCATAATACTTTGCAGTCAAAGTCAAAAAAGTATCATAGAGTTTAACTATATCTAGTTTGATTATTGTGTACGCATCGATATTGTTTTTAGTGAACTTTGGTACAGATAACATTGTAAAATTTTTCACGGTTGCTTGGTAGAAAGCACTTAAAAAAGCGAGTTGCTTTGCAACTGATGTTTTGGAACTCACCCAATTATTAATTTCTCTCGATCAAGTTAAAGAAAACATCAAACATTAAAAAAAGATAAAATTAAGAGAATGAGGAATATATAAAAATACCGGAAAAAATAAATAAATAAATTTAATAAGTCAAGTTGTCCAAAATACAGCCAAATAAATGGTTAGCGCCGAAAAAAATTAATAAAAAAATAGAATCTCAGAGAAAGGCTGAAAAATCCAACTAAAAAATATCCTTAGGGGAATTCAAGGTTTGCTTTTGTATACCTTGTACATCTTTTAGGTATGGTAAAGCTTGATTCAAAACACGATGAAAAAAAGTATTGTATAATTTGTTGTTGTCTTTTAAGTTAAACATCTCTTCACTTACCAAATTCAAATTTGATTCTACGTTATTAAAGGAGAGCAAAAAATTCTGATCTTCAAGTGAATCCAAAACATTTTTATTGTGTGATTACCAACTGCTAGTTAAAATATAAACCTAAGAACTTTTTGTGTGTGGTAATTGGAACTTTGATGTAATTTTTTACTAATTTGAGGTCGCTGATTTCAAATTTAATCTCCGTTTTTCTCTATCAGCGCGCATTTTTAAGTTACAGGTACTAATTTAATTTTTGAATTTTTTCAAAAATAAAAAGTTCCAAATATCATAACTTCACTCTTCATAAACCGATTTTTAGAGTTCTTTTTTATACCCTCCACCACAATTAGTTGTGAAGAGGGTATATTAAGTTTGCCATTCCGTGTGAAACTTTTTTATTATTCATCTCAGACCGCATAAAGTATATATATTCTGGGTCCTTGAGTAATTCTAAGTCGATTTAGCCATGTCCGTCTGTCTGTCCGTCTGTCGAAAACACGCTCACACAACTCGAAAGAAATGATCAAACTTGGTGCCAAATTGCTTGTATTTACAGCGCTGTCAGGTTTTTGGGGGCTTATCCCCAAAAAAATCCCCAAATCGACTTTAACTCCTTATAACTTCTTTGATAAAAGTCGAATATTCGCAAATTTAGTCAATTTCAAATTCTGAACATTTTCTTTATTAGATTGTCTTACAAAACTAGAAGCAGAGCTAAAGACTTTTGTGGTATAGAGCGTTACTTGTGTCACCTTTCTGCTAAAAAAAATCTGTTCGATATAACAATAGAATTTATGATGCAAAAATATTAATTTCAAGAAAAAAAATATGTTTCTGGAATATTTTTGTAAAGCAGATGTTAAAGAATTAAAAAAGTTCAAAATTAAAAATATTCAAATATTAGAACAGAAGTTATGGTAAGTCAAAGTCGATTTGGGGACAAATCCCCAAAAGTCTGTATGTATGTGTATTTATCCTAAGCAGTTTGGGATTTAAATCCAGCAAAATCGGTGCAGTAGGACCAGAGCTATGAATCAAAATGTGGAAACACCACCTAAAACAATTGATAATTTTGTTACAAAAAAAAACATAAACGCTGGAACAAGGCACGGCTTGAGATAAGATTTTGCAACAATTTGTTTTATTTGACTGGAAATCCCGCTGTTAAATTTCGTGAAGATCCGTCCATAATTTACCCTAAGCCCCATATAAACACTACTCCCGGAAAAGAGTTTAGTACGCCTCTTATTTAGAAAAAAAGTAGCACAGCTTTCAACGCCACCTGAAAAATGAATTCGCCTTGACTGTAACGTAGTTTATTTACTGATTGTCAAATGACTGTTTTGCCACATCAGCAATTCCACAAGTAAAACGCTAGTTTAAAAATAAAAACCGGCAGAACAAATAAATAAGGCCATCAAAATACAACTCTGTGTTACAAACAAGAAGAATACAATACACACCACTAAACAAACACAGTAGTAAACAAAAACTATAGAATAGAATTTTGTATAAAATATTTATATGTAAAAAAATTAAAATGGTTGGTGTGTAAAGAAAAATTTCATTTAACATTTTTACAAAATGCATCTGTCGCCAAACACAACGCAAGTGACTGATTTTGTGTAAACCGTTAGTTGGCCTCAGATCAGCTGTTTGTCATGCAATGATTCTTATTTTTGTTTATAGGATGTCTTTTCGAGCACAATCTTGCATTTAACAGACGGATGGACATTGCTTGTTCTCCATATAATTTTGAAAGCTCCTAGAACGTATAAAGTGTAGAAGGCATACGATGATTATTTCTATATGCTACAAAAATAATCGCGATATCTGCATATGTATATAAACACCACATTCTAAAACCTTAATAGAAAGAAGAAGTATAAAAAGGTCAAAATCTAAAACTTAAATCCCGATCATATTTTTTTTTAAATAAAATTATTAAATATCTTTTGTAAATTACGAAAAGTTTGCTTATTGCCCCCAACGAATTTCCAACAATTTGCTTAAATTTTACGTACAGTTTTGTAAAATCCTTAAACTTTTTGATGTAATAAAGTGCATTCATACACATTTTACCAACCTAAAACACGTTAAATACAAAGAAATCGCAGTTTTCCCCTTCCATTGAAATCTCTTAACCAACCAAAATATAAACCTCAAACCTTGACAAATGTTGTAACTAGTCAACTGTGTCACCTTCATAAGTGTAGTTAGAAATGTCTATGAGGAATTTTTCTTTTATTATAAAATGCATTTTCCAACAATTTACATGAGTTCATGGTTGTTATTGTCGTGCTGGTGTGTAATTTTTTTTGCTTGTAGTTGTACGAGCAGTAGTTGTCGTTATACATATAAAAATTATCTTGGCTTGACTTCTTATAATATGCAACAATCACACAAACACACATACAAACATACTTAGGAGAACACGTACTTGTAGTCTCGTTTGCTACAGTGTAAATTGAATAAATTCTCACTTTGCACTAAAAGTACACTTTATTTCACTTTTGTCCATTCACTTATACACTCATCTTAGTAAGTTTTTTTGTTTTGTAGTTAGAGCCTGCTTAAATACTAACCCTGCTGCCCAAGCCTCGTCCCACTTTAACACCTTTCTGGTCTAGCTATCGTTTTTAATCGCACCAGTGTAACTAGTTATGCACTTGTGTCGAACAGATGCAGCTGCAGCAGAATCATCATCAGGAGTAGAAACAACAACAGCAACAAGCATTTTGGAAATTTGAATCTTACTAGACATGTCTTGACTTAAAATGTCTTTAATATGTATTGTTTTGTGTCTGTTGGTTCTTACAAAAACTGCTAAGCCCTGCCAATTTTATATGTTTTTGTAGAAAACGAGAGGGACAGAAGAAGATGTGATCTAAGTGAAGTGAAATGAAATGAGAAAAAAAGTTAAGAAAACGGACGAAGAGGTATATATTATTCATTCGTCTCTGATAGGACTTTGATATGCAACAGTGAGTTAAACACATGAAAGGCATTAAATGACACTGGGTGTTGGGAGATGTTTAGCATCCCGTTTAACGGATGTTGGTTTATGTTGGGTAGTTGGCAATCTCGCCTGAAATTATTTTGTGTATTTTAGAGATTCTTACTATGCAACATTGTAGTTGCTTTCATTGTTGCTTAAGCTGTGTATTATTAAAGCTTTAATTTCGTAGATGTAGATTGTTAAGTGTTGTAACAGAATTGCATTTAATTAGCATAAATTAGCAGCACGACAAATTTCTATAGCAACAATGGTCCCAGAGAACAAACTTCATTTGGAATTTAACATTTTATTATATGATAAAAGTTTAAGTTGTTTAAAATGTTAAAACTCGGCATGCAAAAAGTGTCGTCTTAAATAAATATTTTCAGGATTAAAAACTAAAATGTTTGAGTGGGATGTGGCATAATAAATGTATAAAGGATTAGAAAAATAAAGTGAAACATAAAAAATTTAACATAATTAAAAATGAATGCATGAAAATGTCTGGTTAATTAATTGATGTCTAAATTGTTGTTGTGTTATCCTTAAATTAATTTCTTTAGTTTATAAAAAGTTACATTTTTAATAAACACATTTGCAATGGAATTAGAGGATATTTTATAATAGTTTCTTTATTGTAATTTTGCTTTAAAAAGCTCGGGCGCGTTAAAGATTTTGGATCGGGCAGCCATATCAAGACATTAATTGATTTTTTGCGGTAAACTTTGAAAGCATTTTTTACAGTGAAGAAAAACTGTTAGGATATATAAAGATGTTTTTCAACTCTTTTAACACTTGTCAACTAAAATTTGTGAAATTCTAATTTTTAATTTAATGCAATTATTATTTATTTAGAAAAATTACAGTTAAACAAGACTTATTACCTTATGTAATAGTACTGCTGATACAATGGCAGATTTATTTGGATTACAAAGAGATTAGAGAAATAATTGATATTAATAATAAGTAAAAATAGAGAAAAATTTAAATATAATTTCCAAAAAAAAATTTTTAAGCAAAATGAGAAAGTATTGCAATGTAGAAGTGCTTAGCATTGCCTAGAATTTGTATATTAGATGAGAGTTCATTCCAGAGACGGATGGCATTAACGAAGAAGTGTCTTTCTGATATTAGTTTGCGGTGTCGAACCGAGTTTATTTTGTATCCTCTATTGGATCTTGAATACGTAAGTCTTGTGTGAAGATACTCAGGTTGTTTACTATAAATAATTTTGTGTAAAAATAGTAGAGTGCGGTATTTTAGTAGGTTTTCAAAAGATTTGGTAAGAAAACTTTATTCTACTGTATCTAATTCTACCATAAATATATCTTGCAACAGTATTAAATGTCACTTTGAGCTTATTCTGGCATAGTGAATTGCAGCTAGAAAAAATTTCACAACCATAAGGAAGTGTCGGCAGTTAAATTGTCGTGGCAAGAAGCATGCGTATATTGAATGGAGTGAAATATTGCGTGGTCCAAAGATTTCTTAGCATGGAGGAAGTTTTTCCACAAATGGAGTTTACGTGACTTGACCAGGTTAGTTTATTATTGATTACTATCCCAAGGTTTTGTTGCAGTATCAAATATGTAAATTACGGATTGCCCAATGAGTATTGGTGGTAGATTTGAGTGTAAATAGCTGCTTTTGCTTATCAATATTGCCTTGGATTTTTTTTGTGTTTAAACAAAGACCATTTATCAAGGCCCATCTATAAACTTTATCAAGATCACGGTTTCACTTTGCGATGCATTCATTGATACTGGATGGCGAACAGATAATGAAAAGTTGTACATCATCAGCGTACATGTGAATTCTACAATAACTGACTCTAGACGGCAGGTCGTTGGAATAAATTGAATATAAAAGAGGACCCAGAATTGAGCCTTGAGGTACACTTCTTGTTGTCAAACAAATGTCAGATTTTTCAGATTGAGCTACGTTAATAAGAGCGGCAAGCGTAAATTAAAAAAACGCTTGCCGCTTTTGCTCAGATAGCTCAGTAAAGTAACAAGTTAATATACGCAAATACTGTTAAACTGTTTAGCCTAATGCAGAAACAACAGGGTCTCAAGAATATTTCGTTCTTAGCTTATTTCGGTACTCCAGCTTAGTTATCATCCAGACTTGCAATTTTTGTTGCTGCAATTTTTTAAAATTCTGCTTTGAAATTGCATAAGTGTCCCGTGCAGGCAAACATTTAAACAGCTTCAAAGCTTTCTTCTCCGTCATATTTATACCCAGACCACAATAGTGGAGAGGGTATTATGCATTTGTGCTGATGTGTGTAACACCTTAAAATATTGGTCCTACCCCCCTCCTACAAGTATACCGATCGACTCAGAATCACTTTTTGAGTTGATCTAACGATGTCCGTGCGGCTGGCAGGCTGGCTGGCTGCCAGGCTGTCCATGTAACCTTGTGCGCAAAGTACAGGTCGCAATTTTGCAGATAATTTAATAAAATTTTGCACATAGATTATTATTGGCACAGGGACCAAGCCTATTTAAAATGGGCCAAATCATAGGACATAGGGGGCGATTTCTCTCTCTCAGAAACTATCAAACTGCTTTTTATGAAATTTAAAATGTAGATACATCCATATAAGTACGGTTACATATGCTACGCATTTTTAAAAAATAGGACCACGAGGGAAGATGGGGGCAATATTTGCCTCTCAGAAAACATCAAACCGTTTTTAATGAAATTTAAAACGTAGATAGATCCCTATTCATATAGCCATACACTCTCAAAAATTTGTTTTTAAAGACTGTGGTGTAGGGTATCATAGGGTCGGGCTTGACCGACTATACTTTCTTACTTGTTTACTTTATTTTTGTTGACACAACACACAAAAATAAAATAATTAAAACAAAAGTAATTTCATTAATACGATTTCTGTATGGCGTGCAAAATTCTCAATTTTTATTTGATAAATACACTGAAATTTCTTGTTGATGGAAAGCCAGCTTCTATGCGCATTTCACTGGTTGCTTAAGGCGCCCGTACACGACATATATTTGTCATCTGACATGTCAAATTTTCAAGTCACTTGTAATTGTTCATGTCTGTCAAAATTGCTGTTTTACATAAGGTTTATAATTATATTACGTACATGTAATTTGCTTCTGACATTGTCTCTGTTTTTTTTCGCATTGTTATTGCAGAAACCAAAGTAGTTCTCGGTTTCAAAATAGCTTGCTGCCGCCACGAAAATATTTATTTGCGCCGTAAAATAATTTAGCCATCTTAACATTTTTTCTTTTATTTTAAAGATACCAATTTAGAATTTTATAATTAAACGGTTTTTATGTATATATTTACATAAATTATATTCAACGGTGAGATGAGCATACATATCTTGGTATTGTAAAATATTAACTTCAGCCGGCTAATGATTCCGTCAATAGTTGACGCCGCTGCCAGTTTCTTCCCGGCATAGATTTCTGATGTCAGATGGTTTGTCAGAAGAAAATAGAGCACGCTCTAATTGAAATTTTGTCAGATGACTTTGCGTCTGACTTTTACAGAAGCAAAGTTAAAAAGGTAACACACGACATGTATGTGTTTTGCAGTGGGAAATTTGACATGTCAGATGACAAAAACATGTCGTCTATATGCTCTTTTAGGCCAGATCATCAGGAAACCTTTTCCAAAGATTTTAGAAAATCTAAAAATATTAAACAAATAAAACTTTAAAGCAATTAAGAATTATAAAGACTCAAAGTCTTATTAGTAACAATATCAAAGCTAAAACAAAACACACACAATTAACAGTGGGTTTATCTTTTCTTACATTTCCTTACAATTGGTTGGGTTTCTTCCGACTCGAATTATAGTTGTAATTGGGTAAAAAGGAAAAACAAAATTAAAAAACAAATTGCTTAATTTTATTGTCTTCGTAAGAAAACAACAAAAAAAAAAATCAATTTGCAGTTCAGTTTTTTTGCACGTGCATATGCAAGTATATTATCAAAGTTATTTTATGTTATTAAACAGACCGCGTTTTAGTAAAAATTCAATTTTAAATATTAAAAAAATATTGTAGTTGATAATTTATTTGATTTTTTTCATTACACGCAATATTTTGCAGTATTTCCTTTAATTTTGATTATATACACCGACTGATACAATTTAAAAAAATTAAAAATTTGGTTAATTTTGGAATCTCTATAAAAAACGAAGAAGCCATTAGGGAAATCCAAAAGTTTTTTTTTATATACAAATTTTACTTATAATAAAATTTTGGGCTAAGAATTTTAGCAGCGTTCAATAAAAATTTTGTTGGGGAAAACACATTTAAATCATAAGAAATACTCTCAAAAACTAACAACGGATTGAAAAATACATACAACAATGAGAGTGGGGAAAATACAAACATTCACATCCTTTATTTTTCTTAAATGTGAGTATGGTATTGTTTTAAAGGACACACAAATAAAGATCACAAATTCTTTGTATGCGTCCGCTACATATAACCGACAAGTAAATATGACACATTCTCGCAGACTTCAGGCAAAACTTGTTTACTGCTTGGAAAGGTTTTGAAATAGTACTGTGTGGAGTATGTTTCTTGGAATTCTTGTACCGTCACAATACTTTTGAAATTGTGTGACGAACAGTATCGAATAGCATTTGTCCTTGGCTTTGTACACAAACGTCGAATAGTGGCTCAGAATCGTTTTTTATTGCCAAAAGTATGTAGCATTTGAAACGATAGAGTTAATTAAGAAAGTTTTTTTTTGATTAAGAGGTGATTTCTTAGGAGTTTTTCAGTTGCAATTTCATTTAAATCGGTTAAGTAATTGTTGAGAAACTTAAGGTCAAAATTAAACTTTTTTTTAGCATGCGGGATATTTCACACCATCATAACAGCACGTTTGTGCTTATGTTTGTCACACCTAAAAATATTTGTTCTAGACCGACCTTTTATTATACCGATGTCCGTAAATTGGTTTAGCTGGCTGGCTAAAGCCTCGTAAGAACTTTTGGAGATAATTTGATGAAATTTATGCATATGGCTTCTAATTGTCACAACGACTAAGCCTATTGAATATGGTCACTATCGGTCCATAATTTCATTTAGCCCCATACAAACGTCCTTTCCGAATAAAGTATTTGTGCCCCTAAACCATCTTATTGTAATGGTATAAAGACTTAATTTGGCACAAAAATTTATATTTACCACCTAAATCATCCCGTCATCTTTTATCGAATCGGTCTTTATTTAACCATATCTCTCCCATACAAACATCACATCCGGAAATAGTTTTAAGTTTTATTTCTTCCTAATGAATATGGTATTGGGGTGTAATGTAGTTCGCCTCCTCGTGGTGCACCCTGGGTAACTCTAACTGAACTACAGCGATCGGAAGCCAAACATTTGTCAACAATCAACAACTTATTGATCTCCTGGCTAATATACAAGAAATAAAAAATAATTAATTTAAGAAACGTAACGGTAAAGTCCCGCATCTCATATTGGTATTGACAAAACAAAGAAAACATGCAAACAAATCAGTCCGTTAGGACTATTGGACCTGCAGTACGAATCTGCCAACTATACATAGAGGGTATTAGTAGCTCTAAGTCCGACTACCTGTATCGCTTAATGACAGAAGAGAACATTGATATTATACTTCTTCAGGAAACACGAACACAGACACACGAATCCTTAGTACGTAAAGGAACAATAAATGGCTATAAACTAATAGCCGCTATCCACCACCGTTCATATGGTATTGCTACAAATGCCAAAAATGATATTTCCGATGTAGATGTCTTAGAATGCCGAAGCTCAAACGACATAAATGGGATTAATATTATAAACATCTTCAAACCACCACTTATTCAGTGGTCAACAAATCCAATCCCAAATTACGATCATCCAGCGGTATACGCTGGACATTTTAATAGCCATCATAGCCTCTGACAATATCAAGATGATGATGATAACGGTTCGTGGTTGGTGGACTGGGCTGACGCATCAAATCTTCACCTTGTCTATGACGCTAAGGATAGGGGCACTTTCCATTCGGCAAGGTGGAATAGAGACTACAACCCAGATCTTTGCTTTGTCTCTTCTTTCAATTCAAAGCCACTACCCGCAACACGTATGGTCTTAAGAAGTTTTCCCCAAAGTCAGCATCGTCCGGTAATCATTGATATAGGAATTAAAATCCCAATAGTCAAAAGTGTACCAAGGCCCAGATGGAATTTCCAAAAGGCCGACTGGAAAACATTTTCTAAGCTTTTGGGTGAGTCTATTCGTTTTATTCCTCCGACATCATCAAATTATGACCGTTTGGTTGGCTTAATCATTGCATCAGCAAAGAAATCTATTCCATGAGGCTTTCGAAAGGAATACATACCTTGTTGGAATGAGGACAGTGATAGGCTGTATAACGAATTCTGCTTAAATGAGGATCAGGCTTCAGCTGATGAATTAATGAAAAGTCTGGATATATCAAGAAAGCAGCAGTGGACCAGTTCAGTTGGATCTATGGCACAAAGCATACAGAGATGCAGAAAGTGACGTGTGAAAAATGAATAAATCATTTGCGAGGGCAGCTTTCGAAGAAAGAGAAAGAAAACGTTTTTTGGTAGTGAAGTGGCAATGTGTTAAAACAGGCCGCTACTAACAACACAAATTGCGAAATCAAAACAAAAGATGCAAAAAGGGCAGCTTTCGAAGAACAAGGCAGAAAAAATACAATATTTTCTGTCTCGTGACGCCTCTGTGTGCTCTGTTTATATGGATTTTAAACATTCCAGCCGAAAGGCTTGGAGCCTATTGAGAAAGTTGGGGAGTGTGACACCACCAACATCTACTAAGCCAACTTTAAATCCAAATCAAATAACAGCCCATATAGTTGCAGTTTCAAAACCTGAACCAAATAGAACTTTCTCCAGGTACATACAAAAGGAATATAAAGTTCTAAGGTCAATTGTTTCTCCAAGCGCTCAGTTCTCTACCCCTTTTACTACACTAGAACTGAATGTTGCTCTGAAAGATATTAAAATAAAGACCGCAGCGGGCGTAGATGGAATCTACCCAGAATTTCTAAAACATGCAGGCCCAGGAACAAAAATGTGACTTACGCTATTTTTTACAAACATACTGTCAACAAATCCGATACCCACATCTTTCAAGAAATCGAAGATTATCGCGCTATTAAAGCCGAACAAACCAGCGGACCTACCTCAAAACTATCGCCCTGTTTCGTTGCTTTCCGTGAGCCTAAAGCTGCTAGAACGCCTAATTTTAGATAGAATAGGCTCGGAAATTGATCGCGTAATTCCTCAAGAACAAACAGGATTTAGAAAACAAAGAGGGTGTACAGACCAAGTCTGGTCTCTGACTAACTTTATTGAATATGGTTTCCAGAAAAAACAAAAGCCGGAGCTGTCTTTGTAGATCTGACGGCGGCGTATGATACGGTGTGGAAAAAGAGGATATTATATAAATTACTAAAGGTTATACCGTGTATCAAAATTTGCAACCTCATCAGTTCCATGCTTAGTGATCGTCTATTTAGTGTGTTTATAAATGACAAGAATAGCTGAACTCGTAAACTAAACAACGGGCTTCCCCAAGGTTCTGTTTAGCTCCAACGTTGTTAAACTTATACATTCATGATTTACCGACCTCTAAATAACTTAAATTCATCTACGCTGATGACATGGCGTTCGCCTACCAACACTCTACTTTTTCCGAATTGGAACACGCACTTACATCAGACCTTAGCAAATTTTCTATATACTGTAAATACTGGCGACTTACACCTAGCGCTGCCAAAACCGAGGTGAGCTGTTTTCACCTAAACCACCATGAGTCTCATCGAGAAATAAACATACGTATAAACCACACACGACTTGCACACAACCCCTCTCCAAAATATCTTGGAATTACACTCGATAGAACACTTTCATTTCAAAAACGTCACAAAACCTAAAAACAAGAAACAACATAATTCAAAAACTGACAGGAACAACCTGGGGAGCTAACCCAAACTGCTTGCGCATATCTGAACTGTCCCTAGTATATTCCGCTGCCGAATATGCAAGTCCAGTATGGCTAAATAGTCGTCACACACAAAAAATCGACACTCAACTTAACACGACAATGAGGTTAATCTCTGGAACTCTCCGTCCGACCCCAACAGAATGCCTGCCAAAAATATGTAATATAGCACCATCAGAGTTGAGGAGAAAGCAGGCATTGTTACGAGTGTATAACAAGACACAAATCCATAACCAAATCCCTCTTAATAACGACTTACGTTTCCCTCCAGCCGAAAGCTACAGGCCAGCCATGCTCCACTAGACCTCGCCAAGAACCAACTCATAGAAAACTTTGATATCAACACAGCTTGGTCTAGTCTATGGTCTTACTCATACAGAGCCAGCCCATTATTTGAAGAACGAAGCAGCGAAGCAGTCCTTCAATTACCGAGGAAAGCATGGTGTAACCTGAACAGATTGCGAACTGGTACCGGTAGAACCCTGGAAACTCTCTACAAATGGGGCCAAGTAGATGATCCTAAATTTCCATGTGGAGCCCCAGTAGTATATTTAGGATGGTCCTAATCCACTTTTTCCATACAAATTTGGGATCATCCATAGATGGGAGTATGTATACATTTCTAATTTGAATTGGTATAAATATGTTGTATTTGGATCCATAGAAAATATGATTCATGCCTGGATTTGAGTAAGTAGTTCTAATTGTGTAAGCAAAATCCGTCCGTCCGTCTGAATGGCTGCTTTAAAAATAAAATGATTTGTGTTTGCATCTTTAAAAAAAAATTTTTTGTATGTAACAAATGAGAATAAGTTAAACCCGTGTTTCCATCCCTGGGATGAAACTTTTTTTGTAATATTAAACCTTTTTAATTTTCGAATGTGGGATGATGCCTACGCTACGGTGGTTTGAGTCGGCATATATGATCGGTTGGTCGGTTTGCTACGGTTGAGTTAATTAAGGTCATTAATTCATCTTTCACTATGTGTGTGAATGTTAATGCAACATTAATATGTTTAAGTTAGTTTCTTATTGGGGTCATCCCAGCACTACATTATATGTCTTATGAGATGACTGAGCCGTATATGTGTGTATATTAGACTACCTGATCCATTTTAATTAAATGGACTACTCCCTGGACTGGTTCCAATGTAATGCAAGCATGGACCATATCATTCTTAAAAATTGTTTGTAGTAAGACGACATGTCTTCGATTTTTAACTACTTGTAATCCACAGCTGGGGTTATATGGTCCTGCCATAGCACATCGTAATGTTAAATAGACCATGTTTTTACCTACGTTGGGGTTACTTTTGTACTAGTCCTATCATTTACAGGGTTGCAATTTGCTAGCACCTCCACTTCTATTGTCTGTGTATGTGTGTGCGTGAATGTGGTTATCGTGGCTGTGTGTGTGTGTATATATGCGACTGTCGTGGTTGAGGTGCAGGGTCTTTGTTGGATGTTCGTAAAGAGTAGGGTGTGTGTAGATACAACCATGTCGAATGGTCTTTTTTATGTAATATGAAACTTTTTTATTTTTCAAATGAGTTGTACATACGTGACAAATTTAAGTTTCATAAAGTCTCAAAATTCTTGGAAATACAAAGAAATTTGAGTATTAGTTGAGCAGATGTGTAGGTGTTTAGAATTCTTAAAAAATCAAAACAAAAAAATAACTTAATAAATATTTTATAGAATCAGCTAATTGCTCCTTTTCACAATTATCTTTTTTATGTAATATAAAACCTTTTTATTTTTTCAAATGAATTCTACATTTATTCGTAATAAAAATTCATATCGAATTTCATCAAACAAATGTGCTATACAATTATTTAAGAGCCGTATATTTGAAGAGATTGTTGAATCTTCCTTTGATGCTAACCCTTCAACATATAAGAGACTTTCATGTGGTAATACGTATAAATCCTAAATTTGGATTGGCTATACGAATTTCATCATTATTCTTAAACGATTGTAAATATGATGAGTAGCTATGATACTCCTTTTTGATGATTGAATTGTCGAATTGAGGTTTTTGTAAAACAACAATTAAATGATTCATTTTTTTAAATGTTTTAATCGAAATCCCAAGTTTTTTAAAAATTCTTGATTATTCTCGCTTAGACTAAGTCTTAAAGTTTTTTTCAGCTTCTTGTTCCTTTGAACGTAAATGTGTGAATGATGACTCCTTATACAAATCACTTGTATTTTTATTACTATTGTTATTATTATTATTGAATATAATCATTCTTTTATACTGGTTTTAAATGTAATCGTATAGATATTTTCTCCTCACGAAAATTTATTAAATTTCCGTCTTGATCGATTACTTTTAAAACTAAAGTGTTTATACTTTTAGTGTTAACGGGTAAATATATAACATTAGCCGGTGTCTCTGTTATTTTATAGCCGGGACTGACAACAAGCGAAAACTGATGAAGGGTATGCGCAGATGTGCTATTTATATAGGATCCGTTAACAATATTACATTCAACTATAATATTGTTTATTTTTGTAATCTCTATAGTTTTATCTGAAAAATGTTCTTGATTCTTTTCCAAAATTTTCTTACTAAAACCCAATAGGGAACCGATTGATCGCTCCTTGTTAAAATAAATTGTATTGGTTGTACATTTTATAGACGTTTGTAAAGTATTATAATTAGCTTCAATAATAAGATTTCCTCTTGGATTAAGGGTGTTATATTTATCTATAATCAAATCAGCTATATCCGAGAATTCATATGATCCAACAGGTATAACTATTTCATAATCACCAATATGAAATCAATTGTTATCAACATTTGGTATAGAATGATATGTATCAAGACTAATTAATCCGCAAACGTAATTTCCATCAAGTTGAATGGGGGAAAATAGTTGGCAACTAGAAGTGAAGTATCACCATTTAATGTTAGCGTTATTGACATCTTAAAGTTCGGTGTATTAATAAATTAAAAATTTTTTAATGCTCTTTATATAGGAGACGAATCGTTTACATTTATCCAAGAGTTATGATCTGATGTAAATCCCAACCATTTAACATATAACATATTTCCTCTTCTTCTTAAAATATTTTCAACCAAATACGTTTCTGGATATTTAGTTTTCATTAGTTCAAAATCATAAAAACCACCTTTAATATCATGTCCTTTATAATCTTTTAGTATATAAGTGGTAGGACTTGTGTATCTTACAGTTTTAACTTTAAAGATTTCTGTAGTCCAATTCGGTGTATAACCTTTTTCAAACACATGTTTATATTTACTTATTCGAACATTATCACCAACTTTAAACTTCGGTCTTTTAAACACTTTTAAATTGTTGTAGACTGTATCCAATAGTGATTTTTCATTTGATAAATTTACTTGATTTGGTGTCATTTTTATTGTTCTATGATAAGTATTATTATATTTATTAACAAGTTCTTGATAAATGTGTATCCATTTATATGTTCCTTGATAACTAAATTCTTCCAATTGCTTTAAGTCTTTGCAATATGATCTTCTAAGCCGCAAAATTTTAATTATATATCAGCAGGGGAGTGGTATACTCATAGAACGCCAATATTAAATATAACATATCTTAAAAACTGTTATATTGATAATTTTATAACTTGATAGGAGTCAACCTTATAGTTAGTTATACCTTTGAAAATAAAAATAAAAAATTAATACCACTCGTGGGATACAAAATATAAAATATCGCGTAACTGAAGAACTATTATAGCTAGAGTCTTTAAACGTGGCTAAAGCCAATATTATAGTAAATTATAAATTTTAAAATAAAAATGGGCGAAAGAACAATTATCAATTCACAAAATCTGTTTTAAAAATTTTTTTATTAATTTTATTTCGATGAGGGTAGCAAAGCGCACCGGGTTTATGCTAGTATGAAATAAAATAATGCAAGAATTTAAACTTAGAAAAAAAAATATTTTTTAAAATCTGCTAATTGTTCCTTTTCATAATTGTCTTTTTCGTGTAATATGAAACCTTTTTATTTGTCGAATGAATTCTACATTTGTACGTGATAAATTTATTTTGTGTTTGTATGGAAATATGATTTTATAAAAAAAGAAACTATGTTTTTGAATTAGAAAATAAAACAAATAGTTTGATAGATGTTTATGTTTATGTTTTCATTTTATTAAAATTACAATATTTACATTTAGTTAAATTATATACATTATTATTATTATAATATCCCATGATTTCTTTAGCTTCTTCTATGACAGATTCTTTTGTGTTCTTAAAGCGGGGAACAGGAACAAGTATCTAGATCACACGTATTATTTTCATCTAACCAAGCATAATTATTGTAATGTTCTCCATATCGATTAGTTATTGTTTGAAATTTGTTTTCTATCCTCCTGATATGATTTAATGTTCATAATTTTATTTTTATGTTTATCAAAAATAACGTTAGAAATTTGTTTGAAATTTTTTTTTGTTAATTTATTTATTTAATGTGTTAATCTCTTTAATAATCATTGTTGGAGATGTTATTATATACTTATTTGTAATGTTTGTGAATAATCGTTAATATTGATTGTTCTTCCTTCTATTTATATCATTTTGAATACGTTCGAAGTGGACTTGTTTCAAAGTCACTATATCTATCATTATAGTATATATAGGATGATTTCATAGTATAATGAAATTTATAAAAATACTTGCTTACTAATATTAATACATTGAATCTTAAGTCATTTATACTTAATTTACTAGTTACACATTGCTTAACGCCCTTAATTCTTTTAATTTCCTTATCTTCTCTATCAATTTTCACTGAGTACACTTTAGCTCTTAACCCAATGAATTCTTTAATAATATTACCATTACACTCATCCTTCATCATCCCTAAAACTTTTTTATTAAGAAGTGGGATATTGTAGACATTATCTATCGGATATGAAGATGTATCAAAATGAGTATTTATGTCATTTTTAATATCTCTGTATAGATCATCTGTTTTAATGTCGTAAATAAAGGAATCAGTATCCATATAATTGAGTTTAATGTTTTCACGATATTTAGGCTTTATGTAATCATAATGAAAACTATACATTTTAAATTTGGATATTTCTAAGACTGCAAATCCAACATAAATAGGTTTGTTGTATTCAGTTTTAATTCTATTCATTTGGATAGCATGCATATCTTCATGAATTTGAAGTGAACTATGGAAATTTGGTTTAGCTATAAGAGCACGGGCTCCTAAACGTTTACCTCTATTCTCCCATTGACATACTATTTTAATGTCTTTCCTCTTATCAACATTTTCCATAGTTTTCCCGTATACTGCATTATTCAACAATTTAAAAAAATTTTGTTCAAATGAATTTTTTGCTAGTGTTCTGTGATGGTTATTTAAATCAATATATTTTTGTAACCAATTTGATTGGTCAAATTGAAGAATTCTATGTATTTTCTTTAAAACTAAACCATGTTGAATACATTGCTGAAGATTTCGATAATGAATTATGTAATTAGTTCTACTATTTAAATCAGTTATTAGTTTCTTTTGTTTCATGGTTTCAATTTTTTTATTCTCAGCACAAAATGGTAAATCATTATGATAGTCGTGTAATGTAGATGGATATTCTAGATCTACCTCTAATATATATCCTAATGGAGAATCTTTTGCTATATTATTAACGTTGAAATGGTTATAATTTTCAACCCATTTAAAATTTTTATAGGGGAGGTATTGTGACATTGCATAGCCATATAAGTTATTAACATCTAAATATATTAAGTAGTTTGATTCTTTGTTAGAATCATAATCACTAATATATTTGTTATTAGCAATTGAATGTCGATTAGAACATTGAACAATACCTCCCCTAATGCCCCGAGGGACAAAATTATATATATTAATTTCAGTCAACAACTCCAATTCTATTGCAGTTGTTTTCAACATTGCATCCCAGGATAAACCTGGGATAGTATAATATTGACATGGATTTAATAATTTTATTCAATTATAAGTAAGATTTTATATAAAACAGATCGAAAGCAGATGTAAAGCAGATCGAAAGTAGATCAGAAGCAGATATAAAGCAGAGCACAGCAATATGCGAATAGTTAAACAAACGAAACAAATTGTTATTAGAAATGCTGATGTTGAAAAAGAAAAAAAATCTAAAATTGTACATAGCACACTATTACCAAACACAATAAGAGCGTTAATTGTTGGACCATCAAACTGTGGTAAGACTAATGTAATGATTAGTCTTATAGAAAGTCCTAATGGTCTTTGTTTCAAAAACATATACATATATTCTAAATCCTTATATCAACCGAAATATTGTTATTTAAGAAAACTTATTAAACCCATAAAAGATATAAATCTATTTACATTCTCGGAAAATGAAAAAGTTTTAAGTCCAGCTAAAGCAAATCCACACTCTATAATAATATTCGATGATGTAATTTGTGGTATACAAGACACTGTAAGAGATTACTTTTGTATGGGTAGATATAAACATATAGATTGTATTATGTCAAACATCTACGAAAATTCCTAAACATTTGAAACGTGATAATGCAAATATGATTATAATATTTAAACAAGATGAAATGAATTTAAAGCATATATATAATGATCATGTTATCGGTGATATGTCATTTAAACAGTTTATAACAATTTGTAAGGAATGTTGGAAAGATAATTATGGTTTTGTTGTTGTCAGTAAGGACGATCCAATTAATGGCGGTCGTTATAGGAAGGAATTTAATAATTTTATTCAATTATAAGTAAGATTATATATAAAACAGATCGAAAGCAGATATAAAGCAGATCAAAAGCAGATGCAAAGCAGATCAAAAGCAGATACAAAGCAGATCAAAAGCAGATACAAAGCAGATCAAAAGCAGATACAAAGCAGATCAAAAGCAGATCAAAAGCAGATACAAAGCAGATCAAAAGCAGATACAAAGCAGATCAAAAGCAGATACAAAGCAGATCAAAAGCAGATCAAAAGCAGATACAAAGCAGATCAAAAGCAGATACAAAGCAGATCAAAAGCAGATACAAAGCAGATCAAAAGCAGATCAAAAGCTGATCAAAAGCAGATCAAAAGCAGGTCGAAAGCAGATCAAAAGCTGATCAAAAGCTGATTAAAAGCAGATCGAAAGCAGATTAGGTGTAATAAAACCTATATTTTGTATCTAATTTGGAAACTTTGGCACTTGCCGTTCTCCAGATATACAGAAAAACAAATAAAAACAACAACAAGGCTTTTTTGGGGTAAGATTAGAGTTAATTGTGGTTTTTTTTTTTTTTTTGTTTAATATTTTTATTAAATAAATATGGTTTGAAATAAAAACAACATTTTAATGTCTTCTTTTTTCATAATTTTTTTATTTACAATTTTTTTTATTATCTAAAAAACTTAAAATTAATTAAAATCTATATTTACATTGAGAAGAATGTCGTTATCCTCTTCCATAGGTCCAGAATAGTAATTTATTCTATAATGACCCCATGCAAAAGTATCAACGCCATTATCTCTAATAAATCTCTTATCATCTAAATAACTTAATGTTAGTTTTCTTATATTTTGAGTATAAATTTGATGTATCTTAGATCTAAATATATACATTGAATTATAGTATAATTTTTTTTCTAAAAGACATTTTCTAAAGTCATTTATACTTAATTTACTGGTTACATAATGCTTAACGCCCTTAATTCTTTTAATTTCCTTATCTTCTCTATCAATTTTCACTGAGTACATTTTAGCTCTTAACCCAATGAATTCCTTAATAATTTTACCATTACACTCATCCTTCATCATCCCTAAAACTTTTTTATTAAGAAGTGGGATATTGTAGACATTATCTATCGGATATGCAGATGTATCAAAATGAGTATTTATGTCATTTTTAATATCTCTGTATAGATCATCTGTTTTAATGTCGTAAATAAAGGAATCAGTATCCATATAATTGAGTTTAATGTTTTCACGATATTTAGGCTTTATGTAATCATAATGAAAACTATACATTTTAAATTTGGATATTTCTAAGACTGCAAATCCAACATAAATAGGTTTGTTGTATTCAGTTTTAATTCTATTCATTTGGATAGCATGCATATCTTCATGAATTTGAAGTGAACTATGGAAATTTGGTTTAGCTATAAGAGCACGGGCTCCTAAACGTTTACCTCTATTCTCCCATTGACATACTATTTTAATGTCTTTCCTCTTACCAACATTTTCCATAGTTTTCCCGTATACTGCATTATTCAACAATTTAAAAAAATTTTGTTCAAATGAATTTTTTGCTAGTGTTCTGTGATGGTTATTTAAATCAATATATTTTTGTAACCAATTTGATTGGTCAAATTGAAGAATTCTATGTATTTTCTTTAAAACTAAACCATGTTGAATACATTGCTGAAGATTTCGATCATGTATTATGTAATTAGTTCTACTATTTAAATCAGTTATTAGTTTCTTTTGTTTCATGGTTTCAATTTTTTTATTCTCAGCACAAAATGGTAAATCATTATGATAGTCGTGTAATGTAGATGGATATTCTAGATCTACCTCTAATATATATCCTAATGGAGAATCTTTTGCTATATTATTAACGTTGAAATGGTTATAATTTTCAACCCATTTAAAATTTTTATAGGGGAGGTATTGTGACATTGCATAGCCATATAAGTTATTAACATCTAAATATATTAAGTAGTTTGATTCTTTGTTAGAATCATAATCACTAATATATTTGTTATTAGCAATTGAATGTCGATAAGAACATTGAACAATACCTCCCCTAATGCCCCGAAGGACAAAATTATATATATTAATTTCAGTCAACAACTCCAATTCTATTGCAGTTGTTTTCAACATTGCATCCCAGGATAAACCTGGGGTAGTATAATATTGACATGGATCTAAATTATAAATGTTTGCACAAACTTTACGGAAATTTTCAAATATATCGCAAAGTAAAAGAATATCTACTTTTAAATATAAAAGTAGATAATCTTTTAATGTTCTACATTTAAATGTTTTCCATACTTTTTGTGCATGTTCATAATCCTCCACACTACACGACTCATTATTTAATTTATTGAAAAATATTGACCGAGGTGGTAATTGAATTTCTTCAAGACGATTCATCGAATCTAAATAATCATACGGAAAGACACCCTTACGTTTCATTAAATTAAATTCTTCATCATTTGGATAGCTTAATTTTACTACCGTTAAATCACTGTCGGACAAATAACTTGCTAATTTTGCTATACTCGATGGCATAAACCTAAATGAACCGAGAAAACGTAACTCAATTGTATCTTTTTCATTTATAGAAATTCTTTTTGATATAGACACATAAAGCTCCTTATTTAAAGGTATAATATTTATATCGCCTTCAATTGTTGAAAGCTCTCTTACAAACAGATGGCAATAATATGCCGAAAGATTATGAAAGAATATAGGGATGAAATTTGCAATTTGATATTCTAAATTACATTGATTATGAGCAGCACCCCTATATTGACCAGTTAGATGACAATGGTCAGCTACTTTATCTTCATTAGATAAAGATTTCGTACAAATATAACAAGTCTTGCTTTCATAATGTTGTATCTGTTGCAGGGGTGTTAAGGAATTCATTGGGTTAAGAGCTAAAATGTACTCAGTGAAAATTGATAGAGAAGATAAGGAAATTAAAAGAATTAAGGGCGTTAAGCATTATGTAACCAGTAAATTAAGTATAAATGACTTTAGAAAATGTCTTTTAGAAAAAAAATTATACTATAATTCAATGTATATATTTAGATCTAAGATACATCAAATTTATACTCAAAATATAAGAAAACTAACATTAAGTTATTTAGATGATAAGAGATTTATTAGAGATAATGGCGTTGATACTTTTGCATGGGGTCATTATAGAATAAATTACTATTCTGGACCTATGGAAGAGGATAACGACATTCTTCTCAATGTAAATATAGATTTTAATTAATTTTAAGTTTTTTAGATAATAAAAAAAATTGTAAATAAAAAAATTATGAAAAAAGAAGACATTAAAATGTTGTTTTTATTTCAAACCATATTTATTTAATAAAAATATTAAACAAAAAAAAAAAAAACCACAATTAACTCTAATCTTACCCCAAAAAAGCCTTGTTGTTGTTTTTATTTGTTTTTCTGTATATCTGGAGAACGGCAAGTGCCAAAGTTTCCAAATTAGATACAAAATATAGGTTTTATTACACCTAATCTGCTTTCGATCTGCTTTTAATCAGCTTTTGATCAGCTTTTGATCTGCTTTCGACCTGCTTTTGATCTGCTTTTGATCAGCTTTTGATCTGCTTTTGATCTGCTTTGTATCTGCTTTTGATCTGCTTTGTATCTGCTTTTGATCTGCTTTGTATCTGCTTTTGATCTGCTTTTGATCTGCTTTGTATCTGCTTTTGATCTGCTTTGTATCTGCTTTTGATCTGCTTTGTATCTGCTTTTGATCTGCTTTTGATCTGCTTTGTATCTGCTTTTGATCTGCTTTGTATCTGCTTTTGATCTGCTTTGTATCTGCTTTTGATCTGCTTTGCATCTGCTTTTGATCTGCTTTATATCTGCTTTCGATCTGTTTTATATATAATCTTACTTATAATTGAATAAAATTATTAAATTCCTTCCTATAACGACCGCCATTAATTGGATCGTCCTTACTGACAACAACAAAACCATAATTATCTTTCCAACATTCCTTACAAATTGTTATAAACTGTTTAAATGACATATCACCGATAACATGATCATTATATATATGCTTTAAATTCATTTCATCTTGTTTAAATATTATAATCATATTTGCATTATCACGTTTCAAATGTTTAGGAATTTTCGTAGATGTTTGACATAATACAATCTATATGTTTATATCTACCCATACAAAAGTAATCTCTTACAGTGTCTTGTATACCACAAATTACATCATCGAATATTATTATAGAGTGTGGATTTGCTTTAGCTGGACTTAAAACTTTTTCATTTTCCGAGAATGTAAATAGATTTATATCTTTTATGGGTTTAATAAGTTTTCTTAAATAACAATATTTCGGTTGATATAAGGATTTAGAATATATGTATATGTTTTTGAAACAAAGACCATTAGGACTTTCTATAAGACTAATCATTACATTAGTCTTACCACAGTTTGATGGTCCAACAATTAACGCTCTTATTGTGTTTGGTAATAGTGTGCTATGTACAATTTTAGATTTTTTTTCTTTTTCAACATCAGCATTTCTAATAACAATTTGTTTCGTTTGTTTAACTATTCGCATATTGCTGTGCTCTGCTTTATATCTGCTTCTGATCTACTTTCGATCTGCTTTACATCTGCTTTCGATCTGTTTTATATAAAATCTTACTTATAATTGAATAAAATTATTAAATCCATGTCAATATTATACTATCCCAGGTTTATCCTGGGATGCAATGTTGAAAACAACTGCAATAGAATTGGAGTTGTTGACTGAAATTAATATATATAATTTTGTCCTTCGGGGCATTAGGGGAGGTATTGTTCAATGTTCTAATCGACATTCAATTGCTAATAACAAATATATTAGTGATTATGATTCTAACAAAGAATCAAACTACTTAATATATTTAGATGTTAATAACTTATATGGCTATGCAATGTCACAATACCTCCCCTATAAAAATTTTAAATGGGTTGAAAATTATAACCATTTCAACGTTAATAATATAGCAAAAGATTCTCCATTAGGATATATATTAGAGGTAGATCTAGAATATCCATCTACATTACACGACTATCATAATGATTTACCATTTTGTGCTGAGAATAAAAAAATTGAAACCATGAAACAAAAGAAACTAATAACTGATTTAAATAGTAGAACTAATTACATAATACATTATCGAAATCTTCAGCAATGTATTCAACATGGTTTAGTTTTAAAGAAAATACATAGAATTCTTCAATTTGACCAATCAAATTGGTTACAAAAATATATTGATTTAAATAACCATCACAGAACACTAGCAAAAAATTCATTTGAACAAAATTTTTTTAAATTGTTGAATAATGCAGTATACGGGAAAACTATGGAAAATGTTGATAAGAGGAAAGACATTAAAATAGTATGTCAATGGGAGAATAGAGGTAAACGTTTAGGAGCCCGTGCTCTTATAGCTAAACCAAATTTCCATAGTTCACTTCAAATTCATGAAGATATGCATGCTATCCAAATGAATAGAATTAAAACTGAATACAACAAACCTATTTATGTTGGATTTGCAGTCTTAGAAATATCCAAATTTAAAATGTATAGTTTTCATTATGATTACATAAAGCCTAAATATCGTGAAAACATTAAACTCAATTATATGGATACTGATTCCTTTATTTACGACATTAAAACAGATGATCTATACAGAGATATTAAAAATGACATAAATACTCATTTTGATACATCTGCATATCCGATAGATAATGTCTACAATATCCCACTTCTTAATAAAAAAGTTTTAGGGATGATGAAGGATGAGTGTAATGGTAATATTATTAAGGAATTCATTGGGTTAAGAGCTAAAGTGTACTCAGTGAAAATTGATAGAGAAGATAAGGAAATTAAAAGAATTAAGGGCGTTAAGCAATGTGTAACTAGTAAATTAAGTATAAATGACTTAAGATTCAATGTATTAATATTAGTAAGCAAGTATTTTTATAAATTTCATTATACTATGAAATCATCCTATATATACTATAATGATAGATATAGTGACTTTGAAACAAGTCCACTTCGAACGTATTCAAAATGATATAAATAGAAGGAAGAACAATCAATATTAACGATTATTTACAAACATTACAAATAAGTATATAATAACATCTCCAACAATGATTATTAAAGAGATTAACACATTAAATAAATAAATTAACAAAAAAAAAATTTCAAACAAATTTCTAACGTTATTTTTGATAAACATAAAAATAAAATTATGAACATTAAATCATATCAGGAGGATAGAAAACAAATTTCAAACAATAACTAATCGATATGGAGAACATTACAATAATTATGCTTGGTTAGATGAAAATAATACGTGTGATCTAGATACTTGTTCCTGTTCCCCGCTTTAAGAACACAAAAGAATCTGTCATAGAAGAAGCTAAAGAAATCATGGGATATTATAATAATAATAATGTATATAATTTAACTAAATGTAAATATTGTAATTTTAATAAAATGAAAACATAAACATAAACATCTATCAAACTATTTGTTTTATTTTCTAATTCAAAAACATAGTTTCTTTTTTTATAAAATCATATTTCCATACAAACACAAAATAAATTTATCACGTACAAATGTAGAATTCATTCGACAAATAAAAAGGTTTCATATTACACGAAAAAGACAATTATGAAAAGGAACAATTAGCAGATTTTAAAAAATATTTTTTTTTCTAAGTTTAAATTCTTGCATTATTTTATTTCATACTAGCTTAAACCCGGTGCGCTTTGCTACCCTCATCGAAATAAAATTAATAAAAAAATTTTTAAAACAGATTTTGTGAATTGATAATTGTTCTTTCGCCCATTTTTATTTTAAAATTTATAATTTACTATAATATTGGCTTTAGCCACGTTTAAAGACTCTAGCTATAATAGTTCTTCAGTTACGCGATATTTTATATTTTGTATCCAACGAGTGGTATTAATTTTTTATTTTTATTTTCAAAGGTATAACTAACTATAAGGTTGACTCCTATCAAGTTATAAAATTATCAATATAACAGTTTTTAAGATATGTTATATTTAATATTGGCGTTCTATGAGTATACCACTCCCCTGCTGATATATAATTAAAATTTTGCGGCTTAGAAGATCATATTGCAAAGACTTAAAGCAATTGGAAGAATTTAGTTATCAAGGAACATATAAATGGATACACATTTATCAAGAACTTGTTAATAAATATAATAATACTTATCATAGAACAATAAAAATGACACCAAATCAAGTAAATTTATCAAATGAAAAATCACTATTGGATACAGTCTACAACAATTTAAAAGTGTTTAAAAGACCGAAGTTTAAAGTTGGTGATAATGTTCGAATAAGTAAATATAAACATGTGTTTGAAAAAGGTTATACACCGAATTGGACTACAGAAATCTTTAAAGTTAAAACTGTAAGATACACAAGTCCTACCACTTATATACTAAAAGATTATAAAGGACATGATATTAAAGGTGGTTTTTATGATTTTGAACTAATGAAAACTAAATATCCAGAAACGTATTTGGTTGAAAATATTTTAAGAAGAAGAGGAAATATGTTATATGTTAAATGGTTGGGATTTACATCAGATCATAACTCTTGGATAAATGTAAACGATTCGTCTCCTATATAAAGAGCATTAAAAAATTTTTAATTTATTAATACACCGAACTTTAAGATGTCAATAACGCTAACATTAAATGGTGATACTTCACTTCTAGTTGCCAACTATTTTCCCCCATTCAACTTGATGGAAATTACGTTTGCGGATTAATTAGTCTTGATACATATCATTCTATACCAAATGTTGATAACAATTGATTTCATATTGGTGATTATGAAATAGTTATACCTGTTGGATCATATGAATTCTCGGATATAGCTGATTTGATTATAGATAAATATAACACCCTTAATCCAAGAGGAAATCTTATTATTGAAGCTAATTATAATACTTTACAAACGTCTATAAAATGTACAACCAATACAATTTATTTTAACAAGGAGCGATCAATCGGTTCCCTATTGGGTTTTAGTAAGAAAATTTTGGAAAAGAATCAAGAACATTTTTCAGATAAAACTATAGAGATTACAAAAATAAACAATATTATAGTTGAATGTAATATTGTTAACGGATCCTATATAAATAGCACATCTGCGCATACCCTTCATCAGTTTTCGCTTGTTGTCAGTCCCGGCTATAAAATAACAGAGACACCGGCTAATGTTATATATTTACCCGTTAACACTAAAAGTATAAACACTTTAGTTTTAAAAGTAATCGATCAAGACGGAAATTTAATAAATTTTCGTGAGGAGAAAATATCTATACGATTACATTTAAAACCAGTATAAAAGAATGATTATATTCAATAATAATAATAACAATAGTAATAAAAATACAAGTGATTTGTATAAGGAGTCATCATTCACACATTTACGTTCAAAGGAACAAGAAGCTGAAAAAAACTTTAAGACTTAGTCTAAGCGAGAATAATCAAGAATTTTTAAAAAACTTGGGATTTCGATTAAAACATTTAAAAAAATGAATCATTTAATTGTTGTTTTACAAAAACCTCAATTCGACAATTCAATCATCAAAAAGGAGTATCATAGCTACTCATCATATTTACAATCGTTTAAGAATAATGATGAAATTCGTATAGCCAATCCAAATTTAGGATTTATACGTATTACCACATGAAAGTCTCTTATATGTTGAAGGGTTAGCATCAAAGGAAGATTCAACAATCTCTTCAAATATACGGCTCTTAAATAATTGTATAGCACATTTGTTTGATGAAATTCGATATGAATTTTTATTACGAATAAATGTAGAATTCATTTGAAAAAATAAAAAGGTTTTATATTACATAAAAAAGATAATTGTGAAAAGGAGCAATTAGCTGATTCTATAAAATATTTATTAAGTTATTTTTTTGTTTTGATTTTTTAAGAATTCTAAACACCTACACATCTGCTCAACTAATACTCAAATTTCTTTGTATTTCCAAGAATTTTGAGACTTTATGAAACTTAAATTTGTCACGTATGTACAACTCATTTGAAAAATAAAAAAGTTTCATATTACATAAAAAAGACCATTCGACATGGTTGTATCTACACACACCCTACTCTTTACGAACATCCAACAAAGACCCTGCACCTCAACCACGACAGTCGCATATATACACACACACACACACACACACACACAGCCACGATAACTACATTCACGCACACACACATACACAGACAATAGAAGTGGAGGTGCTAGCAAATTGCAACCCTGTAAATGATAGGACTAGTACAAACACGCGTGTAAAAGGTAGCCCCCCCCCCCCCACAAGGGACTAGCACTAGTCCAAAAGTAACCCCAACGTAGGTAAAAACATGGTCTATTTAACATTACGATGTGCTATGGCAGGACCATATAACCCCAGCTGTGGATTACAAGTAGTTAAAAATCGAAGACATGTCGTCTTACTACAAACAATTTTTAAGAATGATATGGTCCATGCTTGCATTACATTGGAACCAGTCCAGGGAGTAGTCCATTTAATTAAAATGGATCAGGTAGTCTAATATACACACATATACGGCTCAGTCATCTCATAAGACATATAATGTAGTGCTGGGATGACCCCAATAAGAAACTAACTTAAACATATTAATGTTGCATTAACATTCACACACATAGTGAAAGATGAATTAATGACCTTAATTAACTCAACCGTAGCAAACCGACCAACCGATCATATATGCCGACTCAAACCACCGTAGCGTAGGCATCATCCCACATTCGAAAATTAAAAAGGTTTAATATTACAAAAAAAGTTTCATCCCAGGGATGGAAACACGGGTTTAACTTATTCTCATTTGTTACATACAAAAAATTTTTTTTTAAAGATGCAAACACAAATCATTTTATTTTTAAACCAGCCATTCAGACGGACGGACGGATTTTGCTTACACAATTAGAACTACTTACTCAAATCCAGGCATGAATCATATTTTCTATGGATCCAAATACAACATATTTATACCAATTCAAATTAGAAATGTATACATACTCCCATCTATGGATGATCCCAAATTTGTATGGAAAAAGTGGATTAGGACCATCCTAAATATACTACTAGCCCCTGTCAAACAACCGATCACATCATTGAAGAATGCCCTATCTTATCCTACAAAGGACCATTGAGCGATATCCACACTTTGACGACAGACGCAGTTTCATGGTTAAACTCATTGAATTTGTAAACAATTTAGAATCGTTCTAATACCTTTGATTTATGTATATTTTCTTTCTTTTATATAATTCCATACGCTAAATAAAAAAATAAAATAAGTTTACGTGTACAAGGACTGGAGATGGTGGAGATTTGTTTTGCTTGAGTAATTCCTTCCATTGAAAAAAGTGTTCTTTAGATGGGTCGAAAGAGGTACAAAAGTATATATGGGTTTAGAGAAAAGATATCCAGCTTTAAGCTGTTAGTAAATCCTTTTTAACACCTTTTGACTTACAAAAGTTATATTTTTCTGAAATTAAAATTTGAGTAAAAAAAGTACCTGAGGAAACATAAAATAACACAGGTATAAACACTGCAGTTATACAGCATAAAAAAGATATATTATCTTTCATATATTAGAGATCAAAGATGAATCGGTTTTTCGATACTCATACTGACTCATGAAATTGTAAGTATAAGTGCGTAGACATAATTTAACCCTAGAAAGATAAGGTACGTCTGCGAGACGTACCCCTTTTCAATTTTGTGCTCTTACTTTCATATTTGTTAACATACAACTTTCTCACGTTCAATAACCTCAGTTGTTGGTGCTGCTAACAACAAGTTGGTGGTGGCAGTTTTTATCTTATAAGTTATGTATTCTTTGAGAAATAAACACAAATAAACACAACATATGTCTGAGAAACGTATCGTTATCTTAAGTGTTACTTTTGTAGCGAAGATAACTTTGTGTTTTGGTTGAATTTTAAGGTATTGTTTTAAAAATGTGTTGTAAGCGCGGCTTGGGCGACGCAGAAATTGGTGCTATTTTGCAAAGCGTGTTGGAGGACTCGGTTTCACTGGAAAGTGTGAGCGAATCGGAAGATGAATTGTTGGAGGATAGTCTTCAAAGTGATGCAGAAGATGAGCTTTTGACATCCTTGAGCCTGACGAGAATATACCACCGATTCAGGAAAATCCTTAAGAACCTGAACATTTTACTAATTCTTTCGATAGCTGCGTTATTCCGATATCTCGACCCACTTTAAGAAATAAAAGTTAATGAGCTACATCTAAGGGTCAATGTGATGGCCGAGTTTCTTCAATGAATATAGTTCGTACGGCAAGAGGACTTACTCGGGAATTCAATTCACTGCACGACCCAATTTCATGCTTCGATATTTTTTACTACCGAAATAATTTCTGAAACTGTTTAATGGACCAGTGCCGAAATTTCCATAAATTTTTAAATTTAAAGGCTAGAAATCCCTATTTTATCGAAAACTTTAACCGACAACATTGAACAAATTTTATCAGATGCAGTAAGTAATGATTGAGGTTGTAGTGAAGAACAGCTTGAATCAAAAAAGAGATAATACGGTGGCTTCTGTCCAAATTAAACTTATGTCCAAAATGGTATGTGTCAAGTGCGGTATACCTGTATGTGGCGACCACAAAATTTAAATTTGTAAATCTTGCACATAATGTTATTCAAATTATTTTTTTTTTTGTTTATATAAGTTAATACAGATAACATTATCTACATAAAGTACAAGGAAAATATTTATTGAAGTTTTTAGAACCGAACAGAAGCCCTTTATAAAAACCCTTTAATTTTTGATAATGCTAATTAAATTTTATTTTTATAATTATTTTCTATTTAAAAACTTTATTTTTTTAAAAGAAATATAATAAATAAATGATTTCAACAATAAAATTCATCAATATTTTTTTCGGTGATATTCTTTAAAGGATATAAACAATCATACGTCTTTCAGACGTATCGTTATCTTTTCAGTACAAAAAAAATAACGTTATCTTCCTAGGGTTAAACTAAACTACTCTGATTCACTCATACTCACAATAGAAATTAATATGAGTGCAACGCCGACATTACACGCATACTCATAAATGACCTCAGTTTGATTTAATATTTCAGGAAAATACTTACAATACTCACAATGATTTAACTCATTCGGGTCATCCATTTAACGTTTTAACACAACAAATCAAACACACAACTTCATAATCAGCACTGCCAGATAAATTTGCCGAAACTTCATACATGTCACTCTAGTAAACTGTTATTGCCACTTTGCTATTTAGGGGAGAAATCTGACAGCCTCGCATTTTTTCTTCGCGTATACACATTGAGTTAAGTTGATTCAAAATCAACCACTACAAATTTTGCTAAGTATGAGTACGAAAATAAAATTGGACCACCTGATCAATTTTAATAAAATGGACTACACCACGGACTGGTCCGATGTACGACGTGCTTTCGTTTTTAAACGACTTCAAAACTAATCCTCTTGTGTATACCATGGAATAGTTTTAAAACTACTCTTTAGTGGTCCAAAGGTGGGCTAGGTCATCGTAATGTGAAATATACCAGGTTTTTTCCATACGTTTGGGTTACTTTTGGACTAGTCCTGGTCCCTTGTGGACTACTCTTTACACGCGTGTTTGGACTGGTCCTATTATTTGCAGGGTAAAATAAAACTTCTGAGTGAATATGTGCTTCAATAACATTGCAATAAGTATGAGTAAGTATTGTGACTCATGATTCAGCTCTACTGACTTTTTAACTAATCGTTGCTGATCGTATATTAAAAAAGAAATTTCGACTCATTATTGGTAACATTTTGCGACAAATGATAGCTTTATTCTAAGCAAATGTACAAAAAATTAAATTTGTTCTAAAATAACATAAGCTATTTGCTTTCATCAGCACACCACGTACACAATTACAAACATTTTGATCTAATTTTTGGGCGGCGTTAGTTTTAGCTGTATTAAACAAATAACATTCATGTGGTATATGTGGGTCAATTTCGCGAAATTTTTGAACAGTTCATTCATCATACATTCGTTAATTCTGTTGATTTTTTTTTTGGCATCCAATCCAAGCTTCAAAGTAATTTTTACAAATCAATTTATTACATGGTGTACATTTGTTTTAATACTTTTAATGTTGGGCAATTTGGACCCATGTTTAACGAAACAGCCTTGAAATTAAATGTAGATACTATTCAATAAAAAATAATTGTTCATAGATTTAAAAAAAAAAATTATTGACTAGTTTTGAAAACAAAAGTCATAAAATTCATGTCATGAAATTCAATTCTCAACCACTGTGCGTCACAGCGGTAAATATTGAAAGGACCGCAAGTGGCAGGCCTTTTTGGAGGTGTTTACCTGCGTTAGGCTCAAGCATAATTTGAAAGCTTATAGGTTCCAGTATTTTTGAATTTTTTTTTTTAGATTTTTAGGAAGAGGTTTAGTGGTCGCGCAAATCAAGTCTTTGTTAAAAATCTGGGTTTCCGGCCTTTTTTCAAACTTGACTCATAACTTTGTCGATAACCACGTTCATTTAATTTTTTGACCGAATATTTCTAAAGAAAATTTCCCAAACTTTATTTCCATATGCAACAACTTTAAGTTCCGGCAATATTTTTGTCCATTACGATTCCACATATTAAGTTCTTTTGTAATTTTTTAACAAATTCTGTAAAAAACGGTTTATTACTTTTCAAATTTATATGAAAGGTATAAAAACTAATGACGCGGTTTTGAATACCGATAAGTTCTAAACAATTAAGAAAACAAAAATGGAATTTTGTCTTACAGTTTCCGATTTACACTTTTCTTATAGTTTGTACCTTAAAAATGGTGATACTTTTTTCGTTATAATTATTGTATATTTCCATCAATTTTTATAGTAACGTTTAAACTGCCATTAACTTCTGACATTTATTGATCTAAACCGTTACACGCTGTCATTTTCACTTTCTTTTTTATGTGTGCTCCAGGAGCAATCAATCGGGCTCGCTGGATAATGAAATTCTAGGTCATCAGTGGTACTTTACTCCGAAATTGGCTGCCCCAGCGTTTTTTGATGAATGTATCGACACCAAAACTTAGCACTTAATGACAAAAAAAAACTTGCAGATATTCCATGCAGCGATTATGAAGTAGCAAATGCAACTTTAACAGAAGAAAACTTTAGAAATAAAGAAATTCAGCAATTCATTTCAAAAGCCAGTCTTACTTTTTTTGAAGCTTGCAATATTTGAATCGATTTTTTAAAAATAGATCCACAGAATTGGAAAGCCAACAAGTCATTTCAAGAGGCAAAGAAAAAAGTTCAACAATTGCAAGTAGTAAATGATGTGGCAGAACGAGGTGTGGCTTTGGCTAATACTTATATTAATGTCACAACTTCTAAAACTGATTACCAGAATTTATTGCAAGGTATAGAACTACATTGCAAGAACCTCAATAAATAATTTTTCACAGAGCAAAAGAAAAGTTTTTTTTTTTTTGTTGATTGGGTAAGATTGGTGAACTGGAAAACAGCTTATAATAACAAATACTGGGTATAAAGAAAAAAAACGGGTATAACTCAGGAACGGTAAGAACGAATTTAAAAATTGTTTATTCATATTAACAAGAATTAATTTGTCTTTCATACTGCATCATTAGTTTTTTTCGTTTTTATTTAAACTTAAAAAGTTGTAAAGCGATATTACAAAATTTTTTTAAAAAATTACGAAAAGTTGTAATTAAGGGTATCTAAATTAGTTAACTCATCACCAAAACTTATAATTTTTTCACACAGGAATAAAGCTTGGATATTTTTCTTTAAAACTGTTTCCTCAGCAGTGAAGAAACTCGTGGCATTAACCAAGTTATGAGTAAAGTTAAAAAAAGGTCGGAAACTCCATTTGCGCGACCTCTAAACCTATTCCGAAAATTCTCAAAAAAAAACCAAAAATACTTTACCATATAAGCTTTTAAATTTTAATTGAGCACCTATGAAAATCAGAAAGATCTTCCAAAATCTTTATTACGCATTCGCTACTCCATTATTTAAGAAGGAAGAAACGAAGCTGTAAAGTTTTTTTTAGTGACATTATCTTCTTATGGAACGAAAAGAAGTGGTTCGATTTTTATATTGTTATTTTTTGGTCTCATTAATCTTACGTAAAAATGACGTTACGTTGCGGATCAACCTAATAAAATTAATATTTCTCTCCGTTTCTACGTACACAGAAAAAAATTCTCGAGAATTTTTTTTAATTAATCCATTAATCAAAAATAAAATCAGTTTTAATTGCAAATTTAATCGAGTGAATTAAACGTTTCCTTATATCTACAAAATTACTGCAGAAAATGTTGTAAATATAAAAAAGCATTTAATTGATACTAATGATTTCTTTACTGGGCGAATTTAATTATTTTTTTTTAATAATTTACGACTTTTTTAATTGAAAACCATTTTTATTTTTTCTTTCTGCTTATCAGCTGTTAAAGAATTTGGTGTTTGTTGGTAAATCGAACATTCTATACACATACACGAGGTTTTTTTATATTTTCATCCTTTATATTCCCTTTCAAAGTCCTTTAGTTTATAGCCTTTAAGAAGGCCTATAAAAGATATTGAGTGTAGAAAGGCTTGCTCCCAATAACAACCTTTATAAAAAATAAATTAGTATGAAAATATAAGGCCTTCTAATAGGGTTCCTTACTCTTTATTTTTAGATCTGGGGCTTTGAACACCCATTTCATTTTCAAATATATTTAAACTTCACTCAAAAGAAAAATCAACCCAAACGTACTCAAATCAATCCGAAGCGGTATTGATAGTACGGTGAGTACGGATTTTCTTGAATCAAGTACAGAAAGATTGATTCAAGTACGGATTTTCAATCGCAAAATACTTAAATTATCCATATTCAATCCCGATTTCGAACTTGAAATAATACGAAGTAAAACTAAGATTGAATCAATCTCAAAACGCGCTTGATTCAAGAATTATAAAGTTGATTTTATCCCTAATTCGTGTTTAAAAAAAAACCAAAAAAGAAATTAGAAAGAAAAATTTATTAAGATTGATTTACTTACCCGTTTAACACCTTAAAGAATGATAAAACACCAACATCATTCCCGAATGGTTTTTTCTTTAAAAATCGTATGTACATATTTAACTAAAAATCTAAACTAAATGAGAAGTAAGATTTCAAATTTACTTTTTAACTTTCGTGGTACTCATGAGTCTCGCCAGACCTTTGTTTAATGTGTACAGATAATCAAAACATGCTTAAGCCGAAGGGTTACACATGAAAATAATACATACATATCAGAGATCAGCATTGAGTAGTGAAAAAGTGAGTAGAGCTAAATCATGACTCATAAATTCTTGTACTTATACGCACTCATACTTATTCCAATGTTATTCAAACTCATATTCACTCAAAAGTTTCACTTTATTCATCGTACTCATACTTAGCAACATTTGTAGTGTTTGATTTAGAATCTACTCAACTCAATGTGTATAGGCGAAGCAAAATGCGAGGCTGCCAGACTTGTCCCCGAAATAGCAAAGTGGCGATTTGGCAATTAAAGTTTACTAAAGTTACATGTATGAAGTAGACGATTTTTCGGCAAATTTATCTGGCAGCGCTGATTATTAACTTGTGTGTTTTATCTGTTGTGTTAAAACGGTAAATGGATGAGCTAAATGATTTGAATCATTGTGAGTATTGTAAGTATTTTCTTGAAATTATAAATCAAGCTGACGTCATTTATGAGTGCGACGTCGACATTATACGCATACTCATAAATGACGTCAGCTTGATTTATAATTTCAAGAAAATAAATATTTATTTTGTGAGTATGAGTGAGTCAGAGTAGTTTAGTTTAAATGATTTCTACACACTTATACTTACAATTGCATGAGTCAGTATGAGTAGCAAAAAAACGATTCATTGCTGATCTCTGATACATATATATGTATATGATTTTTTTTTGTTCTGTTTTTTTTTGTTGTTTCTACAAACAAAAAGCCAATCGTTTTGTTCGAACTTGTGTTGTTGTTGTTGTATTGTTGTAATTTCAAGAAGTTCCGGGATTGATTTTTGAAAGTTATCCCATTCGGGATTGTTTTGAGTACGTTTAAGTGATATTCGTACTTGCATTTTTGAGTACGACTCGTACTTAAAGTAATCATAAAAAACTTGATTTATCCCGAGTGTTTTTCTTTCTGTGTATGAATTAACTACTTTCAATAATTCCTCGTTTTAAACAATTGACATGCTATAAATTTTATTTAAACCTCTTACCTTAGTTTAACAAATTTAAAGTTTTAATGTGGAAATAAACGTATCTTGAAGTAGTCTGCCTAAAAGAATTTTAAACACAAAAAAAAATAAACCACTCATCCACCATTAAGAAATAAAGAAAGAATGTAATTAAAAAAAGCATATGGAGGACATTAAACCTCTTCTGAAAAGGTTAAACAACAACAACAGCAGCCCCTAGAACAAAAGCAACCATTATCATCTGTTCTAAAAATATCTGGCTTGTTTACCAAATTCAAGTAAAAACAAAAAACCCATTATTAACACTATCTTATTTATTTAATTATTTGTTTTTATTATTTTTGTGTTATTCACTCCTCTTTTTCAAATGCCATCACATTTTTGCTACACTAATTCTTCCACTGTTGTACCTCTTCCTTGGTCCCAACTGTAAATAGTCCCTCTTGTTTAATGAAAATTCTACAAGTAATTGTTGGTAAATTCTTCAAATTTTACTGACTGAAACAAAAGTAAATAGTCGAAGTGGAGAATGTAGAACTTTAAGTGGATAAAATGGGCTGAAGCATTTTTACAAACATAGACAACATAAAAATACTTGATACTCTAGCTCTCTCTCTTTTCATTGTCTGGTAGTTGTATTTTAAGTATCTTTTAATAAGTGTAATAAAAAAGAGCAATAAAATTGTATACTGACGTAAGTATGAAACGAATGAATAATTAGAACAATTGTAAAATTTTATTGCTTTTTATTTTGGTACCCTACACACATATAAACTTGTTAGTTGCCTTTTTTAAGAAAATAAAAAATTAATGGCGAATTTTTTTTAGGATTCATTTTAATGGATAATTAATTTAGTATGAGATAAACATAAATTGTTTGGTAATGACTTAACAGAATATAAAATTTGGTCTTTTAAAGTAAATTTTATCTGGTCTAGTTGTTTGAAATAAATCACTTGGTAGTTAATTTTTATAAATCCAAAAAAATAACAACAAACTATTTATGTATAACGTAACAAATAAGAGTGCTAGGCCGAATCTTCGAATCTTATATACCCTTCACAATGGTGCGATAATAACCGAAAGTTATTTAAATACCGTTTTTAGATAATAATTAATATTTTAAGATTTTAATAGCAAACAATTTTGGATTATATGTGACATAAATATATAATTGTTCCGAGTCCCCACTATATCTGGGGTCTTCGGAAAGCCACTTCAACGGACACGTGGACAGACGGACAGATGGACATCGTGTTTTAAACTTCTCTTTATGAAAAGATCCAGAATATATATACTTTATATGGTCAAGGGTCAATACTCTAGAAATTCCAAACCCTTCGGTAAAGGGTATACATGTAGGGAATCACAACGCATGATATATCTGATGGTCTTTAATAACTTTTATAGTATTTTGGATGGTAAATAGCTGCCAGTTATTCCCAGTTGGTCTAAAATCACACTATGAAAGTTTTCTTTCAGAAAGTCTGAGTTTATTGGTGAGAAGGAAAACAATTTCACGTTTTCTTCCCCTCTTACCAATAAACTCAGACTTTCTGAAAGAAAACTTTCATGGTGTAAAACCAGACCAATTTAATTAGTTTTAGTCCTAGTCCATATTGTGAAATATTTGCTGCGAAACATTTGAGTTCGATGATGAAAAAAAAAAGTTTTAGTACGAAATAGTAATCAAATTTGTTTTTGTTTCGAATTTGTTGAATTTTGGGGCAAGAAAGAACCATTACCGACCAGTTTTCGGTTAATTCTTCAATTAAAAAAAAAATGTAAAGCTATCCTGAATATGTTTCATCGATTTCAATGTGGGAGCGATGGTTTGTTACGTTGAGGGATTGTAATTTGAATACGGTCAGTTAAAAGTGCTCTGGTGCTCCAAAAATGTGAATATGATGATCAGGAGGCGTTAGTTCATAATGGCTGATATCAAACTCAAGAAGAACTTGAAAGCCGATTAAAAACTTCTTCCAAAATAAGGGTATTTGGTTCCAAGCGAGTTTTAGCCCGAGACACGAAACGCGATTTTGTAAACGCTGCTTGAATACCATAAAAAGAAATATTTTTTGCATCGCATCGTTATTGGCAATGAAAAACGAATCCATTACCAAATAGCCACATTTACGCCAAAGCCGCAAAACAATGGCGCTAAATTAATCCTCTATATTTGGTAGCATCCAAAGGGTCCCATATATTATGAGCTGCTGAGTTGAGCCAGGTTATCATAGCTGAGCAACAATTCCAGTTTTGAAATTTAATGTTTTTATTTTACTGAATAATACGTATTGTATATACTAAAATACTTATAGTCATTGTCTTAACGAATTTGTTTACTTTGAATCGGTAAAATATCTTACAGGCATAAAATAATTTTTTTTTTGTTCATTTATCCAAAAATTGTAAAAGTGGAATTGTTCCGTGGAGCTCCTCAGTTAACCTTCACTGAACTTAATTGATTAATGAAAGCGAAAAAGGATCAGAATATATGAAAACAAACTATAAGCCATAACTGTGAATCATATACAACGTTTATACGCACCTCTTGTTTAAATAAATAAATTGCACATAGAGAAAATAGCAAATATAATTTTCCATAAGAAAATTGACATATAAAAAGTAAGTTAGTTAATCGCAAATAATTTTTATTTGCGAATAGGCTAATAAAATTGTCTCGGCCACATGTTGAAAGACAAGTTAAACAAACACTTTTTATTTTATTTTTCTTCAATTACATAAATGAGCCCTTCGGGCCTTTTATGGTTAATAAAAGCTACTAATTACTTTATATAATAAATTTATAAAATCCTTACTCACGCTCCTTTGAGTTCAGATTTTACCCCGACGCAAAATATTATTGAAATTAATTTCCGGTTGGTAGACGGAAATGGCTAAACTAACATAAAATTAATCAAGGGTCCAAAAAGTATAAAATTATGCAGATTTTTGGCAAATATATCTTTGTGTTACAAACGTTAAGATGAACTTAATGTACCCTCATTTATCATTTGTGGCGGTGGAGTTTTTAGATTTTTCTCATTATACCCACACCACAATAGTGGAGAGGGTATTAGGCATTTGTGCTGATGTGTGTAACACGTTAAAATATGGGGCCTAGACCCACCTTAAAGTATACCGATCGACTCAGAATCGCTTTCTGAGTCGATCTAACGATGTCCGTCCAGCTGGGAGGTTGGCTGTCTGTCCAAGCATTCTTGTCACATAGGTTGTAATTGGCACAAGGAAGAAGCCTGTTGAAAATGGGCCAAATCGCTATTCATATAGACACATAAGCTATGCAGTTTTTCAAAAATAGGACAACGAGGTGAGGAAGGGGGCAATTTCTGCCTCTCCGAAAATATCTAATAGGTTTTAATGAAATTTAAAACACAGATAGATACAAATTCATAAATCCACATTAGCTATGTATTTTTCAAAACTAGGTCCTAAATAGTAACACTTGCACAAATTTGTCCAGCTGGGAGGTTGGCTGTCTGTCCAAGCATTCTTGTCACATAGGTTGTAATTGGCACAAGGAAGAAGCCTGTTGAAAATGGGCCAAATCGCTATTCATATAGACACATAAGCTATGCAGTTTTTCAAAAATAGGACAACGAGGTGAGGAAGGGGGCAATTTCTGCCTCTCCGAAAATATCTAATAGGTTTTAATGAAATTTAAAACACAGATAGATACAAATTCATAAATCCACATTAGCTATGTATTTTTCAAAACTAGGTCCTAAATAGTAACACTTGCACAAATTTGTTTTTATATACCGTGGTGTAGGGTATCATATGGTCGGGCTTGACGGACTATGCTTTCTTACTTGTTTTTAATTTAGATGTGTTTTGAAATTTTATTCTCTTGAATTTGAACTAAATAGCCAAGTAAAGAATTTCGTTAATGTTAATGATTTGTTCGTCCAAAAGGTTTCGGTGATATAATCTACGGGAATTGCTTACACCTCCTTTCTTGTTTCTTAACAAGTTGGTGGTGTATTTCAAGTAGGAAACTTATGATTTCTCTATCTTCTAAAAATTGTTTTGCTCCTTTAAGCTTGTCTATAACACCCTTTAAAGAAAAAACAAAACTATTTCCCAAAGTATGAATTTGTTTATTTATTTAGGTATTCAGCAGCCAACAAATGAATTGTATAAAAATAATATGTATATAGCAAATAGAAATCATACCACTTATATTCTATACAATATGTTAAATATTATAACAGATTTTAGTGAAGACATAATAAAGTAATTACTTAGAAAAGTATGTCTTTTCCAAGGCCCAGTAATTAGCGTTTTTTTTTTTTTTAATTAAATTTCCCCAAAGAATTTTGTAACCAGGGCAAGTTTTTTAAGCTTTCTGCTTGAAAAATACGTTTTTCGGACCCTTTGTTGCTTTATTTGTGGACAGGTGGATATTTTACAAATTGACAATCAATTTCTTAGTATGAATACTCGAAATATCGAATCTTTGCACAGTGGGGTTAACCATATGCAAACTGAGGATTAATTCAGGGATTCTGTGTATATTGATTAGTAAAAAAAACTGTTCTTGTAAATTTTTAGTGAAGTTTAAATTTTGTTTTATTACTAAACTAAAATCTATGTAATTTTTTCGAACAATATATTTTTTTTTAAAAAGGCACATTCAATGCTAAAATATGGAACTATAAAAATTATCTTCCATTTCATCGAAATCATAAACTTCATGTTATCTTCATCAACATCGGATATTTTAAACAGAATAAGCAAATCGGGTGCTGTTTGTGGTAAATTTAAATTTTGTTTACGATAAAAAAGTCATAATGTTTGTTTTTGCTTGAAATTAAAGGATCTGAAGTTATAAGAAACCGATTAAAAATGTCCTCATTCTATTTTATGCGAATGCATATACGAGCATATTGTTCTCTAAAATGTTTAAAATCTTTATAACGAGCTTCTTGTGCCTCCTCAGAAAGTTGGCCTATTGGCAATAGAGCATAAGATACTATTTCGGAAGCATGAATTAAGAACTTGTGTACAGATTGGCGATTTGAAGGGTAAAAGTCGCGAAATTTTTGAAGTGAATCTCGTGACCACAGGAAACAACAATAAGTATAATATGAAATCTTTCTAACAATCCTACATCAATTTTTGTAATTTTAGCAGAAACTTCTGCATTTCGGAAAATAACAAGAACTAAAATAATTATTTAAACGAAACAATAGAAAAAAACAAGTTAATGTGTTTCACAAAATCTCAAATATTTTCAAATGGGGCAAAAAGGTTCAAGGTTTTTATGATTATGCCATATTTTAAGAATATATAAATAGTTTTGCCCAGGTGTTCTCACAAACCTTTTAAAAATCAACATTTCTTTAAAAAAAAACTAAATTTTTTGACCAATTTAAAAATTTTTTTTTTCTAATATTTCCGCAATATTTTTCTTTACAAAAATTTGTTTATAAATTAGTCAAATACCTAAAGTTGATCCATTTTAAAAAATTGTGTTTTCTTTGAAACAATTCTCACAAATCGCAATTAAAATATCTTTATTTTCACTTTTTAACAAATATTTCCTCGACGGATTTTCACCTTGTCGCGAAGAGGGCGCTTAGTAGGTGCAATGACCTTTGAGAGCAATACCCGGGCTCCCATACCGGTAAGGACGAAGGAGAGCACTGAAGCTAAGAACAACTCACAACGTGGGATGTCATTGGTGAAGAGGGAAACATCAAAGGCGTAAGAACTAACCACAACATTATGCGTCGGTTCATCATGTGAGATGCGGCATAAAGCGGATGCCTGTACTTGCAACAAGCTGTTCGCTATGAAAATGTGTCTTTTTCTTAACCCTTCTATCAGGGGTTTAAATACTGATGGCTGGTCCTCCTGGTAGGGGTTTTGGCCTTGAAAAAAACAATTGTAATGAGACCCGTAAAAGAAAGAAATCAGAAATCCCAAAAAACGATGACGACCTCGGCAATGAAAAAGGATAACGAATTACGACTTAAGATAGGTACATGGAATGTTCCAAGTTTAAACAAACTTGGTGCCCTAAAAAATTTTCTACAACAAATAGAAAAAAATAAAATACAGATAACTGCAATACAGTAATCAAGATGGCTAAATAAGACCATCCTTAAATCCGGAAATTTTTTGATATATTCAAGTGGAAACAGAAATAACAAACATAAACATAAACAGGTTTCATCATGTCAAAAGAGGTTATTGATTTAAAAGCAAAAAATGAACGACTATGTGCAATACGTTTGAAGACTAAATTTCTTAATGTTGGCATAATCTGCTTACATGCTCCTACAGAGGAGAAAGACGACCATGTAATGGATATGTTCTACAAAGATTTAAACATGTAACATGTTATATGATAGTTTACCAAAAAATGATATCAAAATTATAATAGGCGACTTCAATGCCCAACTTGGTGAAACACTTTGACACCACACTCACTACACAGTGCATCGAATGATAACGGAGGACGTGTGATACATTCAGCCAAGCTAAGGAACATGGCAGTAAGCATCACTTTATTCCCCCCAAAAATATCCATAAGCAAACATGGAAAGCACCAAACGGATTGACGCAAACCAAATTGATCACGTCATGATAGGTGCAAGACATAAATCAAATATCGAAGACGTACGAAGCTTTAAAGGTGCATTAAGCGACTCAGATCACTTCCTTGGTAATACTAAAGTATAAGGCTAGGATATCCAATGAAAAAAAAACGAAAAGAATAAGTGCTTATAACTGGGATCTCAACAAACTCAAGATAAACGAAGTACAACACAACTTTATTGATATACTTAGTGGAAAGCTGCCCGCATTGGAACATATGGAACAACTAAGCATTGAAGAAAATGCTGCAAACGATACTCTACGCTCAAATAGAAGATCTCAAAGAAATAACTTGTGAGATGATAAGTGCCAAATGGCAAACGATTTGAAAAATGCAGCTAGAATGAAAATGCTGCAAACAAATACACGAGGGACTGAAGCGGAATACAAACGGCTAAGAAATAAAGCCCAAAATACTTTTAGAACAAAGAAAAGACTATTTTTGGAGAATAAACTAGAAGGCATTGAAAGTTTTAGACAACTGAATGATTCGAAAAAGTTTTATAAAGAAATTAGTATTAGGCCTTAGGAGTCCATTCCCAGTATAGTGGCATGTCGAGACGAAAATTGTGACATTATAAAGGACACATCTCTAGTACTAGATATATGGGCATCTTATCTTAGTAGCTTATACAACCCAACGATGGAAGGTGGAAATAACAATTTATTTCCGAGTATATATTTCCACACAGCTGAACCATATATTGCACAGCCAAGTGAAGATGAAGTCCGCGAACACATTAAAAAGCAAAAAAACGACAAAGCGGAAGGTATTGATGGTATTCGGGCTGAATTAATAAAATCTGGTGGTGACTCACTAATAAAACATATTCACCTATTAATACAATCAGTATGGAGCCAGGAATCTTTGCCGATCAAAAGGAAACAGGGTATAATTATCCCCGTACATAAAAAAGGTAGCAAAATGGATTGATCTAGCTATAGAGGTATAACGTTATTATGTGTAATGTACAAGATCTTCAACTCCATAATGAATGGAAGATTACAAAACTATGCTCAGGACAACATAGGAAAGTATCAAGCTGGTTTTGCGTCTGGCAAATCCACAACGGACCAAATTTTTGTTATTAGAAAAGTAATTGAAAAATGCACGTAACGAAACATTGATTTCCATCACCTATTCATAGATTTCAAACAAGCCTTTGACTCGATAAAAAGAGACACGTTATCGGCCTTCCAAGCAAATTGATACCACACGCTCATTTTACTAATCTTTGTGTATACTGCTGAAACTTGGTCAGTCAAAAAATCAGATGAAAGAAAAATCGATGCTTTTGAAAGAAAAGTATTAAGACGTATACTGGGAGCCATAAAGGAGGAAGATGGATCATGGAGAATAAGATATAATGATAAGTGCATATGTGAATTAAATGATCTTAATCTTAGTAAAAAAATTAAAATACAACAACTAAAATGGGCAGGATACATTATAAGAATAAATACATTATAAGATAATCCAACGCAGAAAATATTCCAAAACAACCCATACAATCCAAATAAAATCGGAAGACCCAACCAACGGTGGGTGAACAATGTAGAAGAAAGTGCGTTTGAACTGCACTACACAAATTGGAGAACCATTGCCAAAGATAAGGATAAATGGAACAAACTTTTACGGGAGGCCGAGATTCAATATGAATCGCAGCGCCATCAATGATGATTCAACTTTGAGAGCGTATAGCAAACAAAGTAAACAACACAGATCCATAATTTTTGAAGTTATTCGTGTTCAATTTTATCTTATTTTATATGGTACCAAATACTTATACGCAAAACTAACTGCATTTTTAAATTAATCCTCGTTTATGGTACTGTTCACCCCTCTGTGCATTGTTACAAAATTTTGACTCATTGTTATATTTCGCACTGGTTCCTCTAAAGAGATTCAACTCAAAATTTACAAATTTTCAGTAGAGGCAAAAACTGTTTCTTCTTAAATATTTACAATGAAAGTTGAAAACAAATATGACATTGTAAGGAAATAGAAGTAAGAAGTATACACAGAAAAAAATATCTCAAGAAAATTGTTAAAAACACAGTTTGTTAAAAATAAAATTTAAGATCAACAATCTTTTTATTATCAAAGTTATTTTTGGGAATACAAAATTTATTATTAATAAGATTTCTGTATGATGTGCTAAGTTCCCAGTTTTTCATATTTGAGCTGGCCTAAGCAACCAGTGAAATGCGCATAGAAGCTAGCTTTCCCGCAACAATAAATCTCAGTGCATTTATCAAATATTAAAAAAAACGGGAACTTAGCTCGTCATACAGAAATCTTATTAATAATAAATTTTGTATTCCCAAAAATAACTTTGATAATATACTTGCATGTGCCCGTGCAAAAAAACTGAGCTGGCAAATTGTGTTTTTGTTGTTTTCTTACGAAGACAATAAAATGAAGCAATTTGTTTTTTCTTTTTACCCACTTACAACTACAATTCGAGTCGGAAAAAGCCAACCAATTGTAGGGGAATGTAAGAAAAGATAAACTCACTGTTTATTGTTGGTGTTTTGTTTAAGCTTTGATATTGGTACAAGTAAGACTTATTCGCTTTTAGGGTTTTATTTGTATAATATCTTTTGCTTTTCCAAAGTCTTTGGAAAAAGGTTTCCTGATTATCTTGCCTAAGCAACTTGTCGAAATGCGAATAGGAATTAGCTTATCCTCTTACAAATAAATCTTAGTGTATTTATGAAAGAATGAAAATTGGGAATTAAGCACATCATAATTAATAAATAAATGAATAAAGACTTGATAAATATTTTGTTTGATTCATTCAACATTTGCAACAATTTATTTTAACATATCACGTTAACATTTGGTTGAAAAAAATTATTTTGGACAACAACCTTTTTATTGACTCAATAAACTTGGTTGTTGACTTAAAATGCAATAAATTTACCTACAACCTTTTTTATCAATACCGCACAAAGCGTTATCGCAGAAAATTTAAAATTTTTTTAATCAAATATGCGATTTTTGTTTTCAAATATGAAAGTTATTTTTTTTTCTGTGTACAACGGTAGTTGTTTTTGTAAAAACTTCAGGAATTATCGAAAAATAACAAGTTTTTTGAGTTTTTTTCCATAATGTTAAATTTGTTCATTTATATAGTTGTGTCATTTCATAAATAAGAAACAAAATGAATTAAAACTGCACAAGAAACTAACCTATTACAACTAAAAAGGGACAACACAAAGTAGAACATCATCAAAGTAAACCATTGTGACACAAATAGTACAACTTAAAATATTTTTTAAGCTTGATATTATAACGGGTAAGACTTTTCCAAATCGCTTAAAAGTTTTATTTGAATAATAGATTTAGCTTTTCTCATAATATGCTTAGCCTTGCTTAACCTACTGTCAAAAATTAACAAAAAATCTCTCAAATGTATTTAAGAAAACAAAAACAAACATTTGATTCCGTACGGAATGTGCGATTAGATTCGCACCTTGCTTAAGCAAATGACAGTTTCACTAAACTTAGCAATAAGTTTAAGTGCAATATGGTTTGCCTCATATATTTTACATGTGTTCGCTCATTCCCTTAAGCCAACTTAAGCACATTGTGGTTGGGCCTTTATATTTTCGCATAATATAAGAAAATAAAAACAATACAATCTACAGTAACCGAAAATAAAAACATTTAAATCAGGGACCGTAACAGTTATTCCTTTTTTCATAAAAGTCAGATGAAAACAGTTATTTGTAGATTTTTATTTTTTCGAGCAAAAATAACTGTTATTTTTTGATTTTTATTTTTTCGATAAAAAATAACAGTTAATTGTTGATTTTTATTTTTTTGAACAAAAATAACAGTTATTCTTTAAAGAAATGTACGTGTTTTGATAATTTAGATGACTTTTAATAATTATTTTAATGTGCATAAGAAATTCCAATGATAATTACACATTAAAATACAAATTTAAAGTCAACTAAATTATTAAATCACATACATTTCTTTTGAGAATAACTTTTATTTTTGATCGAAAAAATAAAAATCAAAAAATAACAGTTATTTTTGTTCAAAAAAGTCAAAAAGTAACAGTTATTTTTGATCGAAAAAATAAAAATAATAATTTTAAAAATCAATAAATTTTATCATTGACAAGTGCATTAGGAACAATATTTTTTTTTTTTCAATTCCTTTATTTATAAAATTTTTGATTACAATAGTAATAAAAGTTAAATAAAACGTTCAATTTGAACTTAGGGCGCCAACGAACTCTCTCCATCTTTTTCGATCATTAGCTAATGATTTAACTTGATTCCATGTCATTCCGATATCTTCATAATCATTTTTTATGTTTCTTATCCACGTTAGGCGCGGTCGACCAGGACCTCGTTGACCTTGCGGGTCCCACTCCATCACTGCGCGTGATATTTCATGTGGAGGCTTTCTAAGTGTATGCCCTATCCACTTCCATTTGCGTTGTTTTTTAGTTCATTCTTGATCGCGTTAAGGTTTGCCAATTCAAGAAGCTGTTCGTTTGTGACCCAGTACGGCCAGAAAAATGGCGTAGACAGCGGTTTGTAAATGATTGTGGCTTTCTCAAGCTTTCCTGAGTTAATCTCCAGGTAGAACAGCCATAAAGAAGTACACTTGTAACACTACTGTTGAAAATACGAAGTTTTGTTTTTCTAGTGATATTGCTTGATCTCCAAATTTTGTAAAGCGATTGGAAGGCTGATGGAGCTTTATTGATCCGGTCGTTAATATCTTTATCCGACCCACCATCTACAGTTAATGTGCTACCAAGGTAGCAAAATGAATCCACTTCGTTTATTACGACTCCATTAAGATGAATGGGAAGATTGTTTGCTGCTACAACACGCATGAGATTTGTTTTCTTTATGTTTATCTTCAGACCTACTTTTACGGCATTCTTAGCCAAATGAAATAATTTGGCCTGCATGTCGCTGTGTCGGTGTGCAAGTAGGCAGATGTCATCAGCATAATCAATGTCGTTCAGACGTTCTAATAAGTTCCATTGGATACCAAATGGAGAATCCGAGTTTGTCTGTTCCATAACACAATCGAGAAGTATGAGAAAGAGCGTTAGAGACAAGACACAACCTTGTCTTACACCAGATTCAATCGAGAAAGGTTGTCTTTCCTTTCCAGTGAAGCGAACAGCGCATACGTTACCGATGTCGCTCACGTATTAGGTGTACAATTTTTTCTGGGAATCCTCTACAGTTGAGTGAGGCCCAGAGAGCTTCTCTTGACACAGTGTCAAACGCACGTTCGAAGTCCACGAAAAGTAGGTACAGAGGGCTGTTGAATTCAACGGATTGTTCTATTAGAATTCTTAGGGTCGTCACATGGTCTGCACACGAACGATTTGTCCGAAGCCTGATTGTTCTTTGCATAAGAGCGTCTCAACATAGGGTGCGATGCGTTGGAGAATTATAAGGGCAAGTACTTTGTTGATGGTGTTGAGGAGTGTAATACCTCGCCAATTTTTACAGAGGCTAATGTCACCTTTCTTGGGTATTGTAACTATGGTCCCTTTCTTCCATTCATTGGGTATGTTGTTGGTTTCCCAAATATGACGCAACATTGGTGTAAGCTCATCGGCTAATGGTTCTGCAGCGTACTTAAAAAGCTCAGCAGGTAAATTATCTGGTCCAGGTGACTTGTTGTTTTTAAGCTGTCGCAAAGTGTTTTTAACTTCTTCGAGAGTAAGAGGCGAGGTTGAGATGGCCCTACTTGGATTACGCCTGCGAGATACCCATGGGCAGGAACTTTCATCGAAGTTGTTTGTGTTATTTGATGAAGAGCTGAAGAAATCGCGTCATCTACGACTTGATCTTCGGTTGACGTTAGTTCGCTTCCGTCGAGGTCTTTAATAACCGTGGTTTTCCTGGTATTGCAGCATCGGAGTTGGTTGATTGCTTGATAGACTCCACGCATATTTCCAGTATTGCTGGATTTTTCAGCATCTTGCGCGATATAATTTATGGTCTGTACGTACCATATGTTTAACGGTTTTGGCCGATTGTCGGTATTCGGCCCGAGTGGAAGTTTTCGAGGTATCAGACTTTGCGTTTAGATAAGACCTCCTCAAACGTTTGCGGTTGCAGATTTTATTACATGTATTTTCGCTAATCCACGGCTTACGAATTTTTGGCTTAGGCCCCAGCACTGACTTTGCACTATGGTTGCAAGTTTTGTAATGTCAGTCCATGAATGGAGGTTGGAACCAGAGTTGTGGAGTTGTTGTTGAAGGGTGTTTTTATAGCGGACGGCCATTTCGGGATCTTTTAGGCGCTGTAGGTTGTATTTATCTGCGGGAAGCTCTTTCTTTATAGATGCTGGCCGGAGTCTAAAAGCTCCAAGAAGTAGTACGTGGTCGATGTCAACATCGGCGGATCTTCTTCCCTTCACATCAAGTAAACAGCCAAGATACTGCTTGTTTATTATAATATGATCTATTTGGTTTCATGTTATACCATCTGGTGATTCCCATGTGTATTTGTGGATGTTTTTTTGTGGGAATTTCGTGCCACCTATAAATAGGCGATGACTGGCGCAAAGATCAACCAACCTTTCACCATTGTTGTTTCTAGCATTACCAAGACCGTGATTGCCCATGATGGATTGCATGTTAGAGTTATCATTTCCAACCTTTGCGTTCAGATCGCCGATTATAATTTTGATGGGGATGTTGCTGAGTACCGTATTAAGTTGGTGGTAAAACGAGTATTTAGTATCATCATCAGCAAGTTCGGTTGGAGCATAACACTGAATTACAGACATTTTTCGGAACTTAGTGTTGAATCTCGCTGTTATGATTCTTTCCGATATGGGTTTATATTCCAGCAAGGTCTTTTTGGCCTTGTTTGACATTACTATGCCAACACCGTTGACCTTATGATGTTCATTGCCGGAGTATATAAATAAATGTCCTGTTTGTAGGTGTTGTTCACCACTATTGAGCCATCTTGCCTCACTTATACCCAGTATGTCGATGTTATAGGATGACATTTCATTGCAGACTTGTAAAAGTCTGGATGGTTCTGAGAGAGTTCGAACATTCCATGTTCCAATCATAATCCTTTGTTTGAAGCCGAGAGTCGTCGTTAGAGAGGGAGTTGTTGTTGTTGAATTTGCTAGCGTTTCAGTAATAAGGTTTTTTTACGAGAATGGGTTATTAGCCCATAGCCTAACCTATTTCATGGCAAGGGACCAGGTTATTTTTTTTTTTCAGGGAACCGCCCATATCCAATTTTTGGTCCGCGGGGAATGACAAGTCATACCCAAAGGTTAAATGCCAAAAGGCGGTTACAATTGCAAGTGTACTAAGTACGATTACAATAATAACCGACGTGTGCACTAAACCTCCCCCTATCCGCCACCTGGGGATGCGTCCGATGGGAGTTTGGCAACTCCACACGGAGGAACAATATATACTTATATCATAGTATACTTAAATCAGTTTTTGGACATTTACTTCTACACAAAGAAAAAAATCAAGTTAAAACCGTAGAAAACAAGGTTGATTTAAAATTTTTCGGTGGTGATTTTGCTTCATACGTTTTTCATGTTAATTCAACCTGATTTTACAATAACTACGAACAACATTTTTTTCTTTTGCAATAACTATAATTCATGTTAATTTAACATTGCAGTAAAGTTAGAGCAAAATGTAACTTATATTGAAATAACAATCGGAATCACGTTGAATGAAAGTTATTTCAAGTTGAAACAACGTGAATTTCATGTAGAATCAAATTGGTTTGAGAGTGTTTTAACAGTGTGAAGAAGCTTAAGAGACAACATATGCATTTATTTAAGAATAATTCAAAACACTTACCCCTGTAACACATGTTTCACTTATTTTGTATTCTACTTTGTTAACAGAAGCGTCAGCAGAATCGCCCGATATGGTTTTCGTCATCATTCTACTTTGAAAACTTAATGTACTATTTAACTAAATAATTTTAATTAAAAGAATACGGGAATCGTCTTCTTTTTATAACATATTTTAAAAATGAAAATAAATAATGTACATAATTAAGTATGTATGCATGTTAATTTAACAAGATAAACTTTTGATTTTAATATAAAACAGGTTTTTATGGGTTCAATATTGAATCCAGGTTTATTTATATTTTAATATTTTTTTTTTTATTTTTTTTAACAATGAATAATATGAAATAAACGTAATTTAAGGTTATTTTAATATTTTTCATTTCAAATTAATATGAAATAATGATAAATTTAAGTAAAAGGCATACTTTGCTGAAATTTACTATGATTCTCAATCAACATTTTTCCATGTTAATTTTACATTGGTATTTTTTTCTGTGTGTATGTGCTTTTTTTGTTTTAAAATTCCAATATAACTGTTATTTTCGGTCCCTGATTTATATTATTTAACAAATTTAATAGACGAGTGGTTACTCTCCATTCTTCTCTATTTTCCGCTAGATTTATGGCTTCACTGAGGGTTGCTCAATTAGTGGTTTCAGTTGGTCTGACCTCCCCCTTCTTCTGGTTTTATCAACCTTTCCATCAACTATCTATATTTTAATGATTCCTACTCTTCAAGCAATGTGGCTGAAATATTTTATATTCTCACCAAATTTCATTAAAATCGTAAGGGGTCGTGTCCCACTCTTGGTCGATTTGGCATGGAATTACCCATATATGATCTGTTTATCCTCTTTTATAATCGATCTTTGATTTTAAGTTCATGAACAATCGATACATTTGTATGAAATTCAATCATTCAATGTCAAAGCTTTAAATTTTTCATCATTCTGATTGTTTCTAAGGCATACTTACGGAAATATAAAAGCATTAACTAGTCGCAGTTCGGGCATATAAGGAACATATTGACTTAACGAATATGTTGCACTAGGTTTTGTCCGATGTTATTCCCTTTAACTCGTTCTACGATTTGTTTTCTTTTTTTTTGCGAATTTTTTAAACTATTAAATATTGGTAGAAATCTTCAAAAAGTAAACGAATAATCAAGCTCAAGGCCTTCGTTTACTTTTTGAAGTTAAAACAAAAAGGTCGAAAAAACATACATATTAATTGGTAGAAATAATTAAAATTTTTTAATTTTTCGTGCATTTCTAAACTTGCCTTGATAATTATTTACGCCATGTTTGTAAATTCATCTTTATTTGTGTTGCTGTGTATATACAACGTTTAAGTAATAGAACAATATACATACATAGATACATTTATTTTTACATGAAAAAAGAAAAAACTAACTAAAAACATCATGGAAATTTAATGACTTTTATTTTTATTACTGCCTCATTCTCTTTTCTAAACATCATGTTAGATTTCAGATTAATTAATGACAAATATATAAATATTATAAAAGGTACAGTCGGCGAAGAAGATTCATTATCTTTGTTAATTCTATTTTTTCATTTCATTTCTTTGGGGATTAAATTTGCAAACACCTACTCTTATTCCTTTTCCTTTTCCTTTTCCTCTGCTGTTGACTGCTGTTATCTAACTTGAGTGTTTGCCCGACAATCGAGATGATAATGTGGGAAAGAGAATTAAAACAAGTAAAAGTTCTATATTCGGCTATGGCGAATCTTATATACCCTTTACCAAAGTATTTAAAATCTCACCAAAAACTTAAGTTCGGGAGTACACTTGTATACACTCACAATATTATTATAGTAACGAACTGTAGTTTATTTAAGAAGTATTTCGTTCAGTCATTTTTAAATAAATAAACATTTCAAAGCAATTTTTTTTAACTGATTCTAACGTTTATAAAACTAAATGCATATAAATACTGATTTTCAGTTGCAGTTAATATTGTCCTTGATTAAGTTAAATTCTTCCAGGCGGAGATATTTGCGGCCAAGATGGCTGCTGATTTGGCACGTAATTCCATTGCTGGGAACTCGCACGTAAATTTTTTCATCGATAGTCAGGCAGCGATCAGGGCGATAACCGGAGAGTTCACATCTATTGGGTTCGCGGCCACCAGGGCATAGAAGGCAACGAGGAGGCGGACGAATTGGCGAAACGGGGGGTCCATTTACCATACGAAAGGGTGATGGCTATTCCGGCTCCAATTCAGAATATAAGGAGAGATACGGACTCTGCTATACGAAGGAGATCAGAGGCGGTTTGGGAAAACACCAGAACGTGTAGGGTCTCCAAGGTAATGTGGGGATCCTATGATTCGGAGTCGACAAAAATTCTTCTGTCGCTATCGAGAAGGGACTGTAGACTTCTGGTAGGTTTGTTGACGGGTCATTGTTGGACTGCGGTATACGCCCAGAAGGCGGGGCCGTTGAATAGTGACAATTGTAGATTCTGTGGGGTACCAGGGGAAAAGGAGACAGTGGAGGATTTGCTCTGCTACTGTCCGGCACTCGTGCGCTCCAGGGCGAATTGTCTGGGAGATCATTATTTCCAAATTACGGGGAGGTCTCCGGAATTGGGTTAATGAGACTCCTGGCATTCGTCAAGAGAGTGTGGGGTACTGTGAGTACCATTACATCGGAATGACCTCTTTCTAATATTCTTCTGTGGACTATCGTAAAACGTGGTAACGCTAGGGACCTATTTGGTCTATGCGGGGTCTTTGTAAAGTTAAATTCTTCAGTATCTAAAATTAAATGAAAATTTCATTTAAAATTACGAAAAGTACATTTAATTTTTACTGTCAAAATTTCAACCCCATATTCCGTAAAAACAAATACATTTTCCATTATTTTATGTAAATTAACTATCAAAAATTAACTACATACATATTCTGTAAAAGCAAAGGAATATTTAGTCAATTTATAAAATTTAACAACCAAAAATAAATTTCCCATTTTCTATTTGTTTAAATACAGCGATTTTTAAAGTAAAATAATTGCGAAACCATATCGGTCATGCTGCTGGTGTCTTATAATTGACAATTCTTCTGAATTACAATATTAAAGAAAATAAGGTTGACGAACTTAGTTCGTTTAATTGATGAACCTTGTAGTTATATTAAAAAACAGTTTAATAAATAATTAAAAAAAAAAAAGTCTTTTAAATAAAGGTCACAACAAATAAATTCATTAAACGAAAATTTATAAATTTTTCGTTTGCTCCACGTACATTTTCGTTGTATCCACGTAACTTTTTGGGACAGTGTTCACGGAAAGAAAGAATTTCGATTCTTAAAACAAGAAAAAATAATTTCTTGATTTTAACTTATTTTGATCGTATTAAGTAAAATCTTCTTAAATAAAGAAACATTTTCTTAAAGAAAGTTTTTACTTAAACCAAGCCACACATGTATTTATAATAAGTAATTTTTGGCTAATCTTTCCGTGTACTACTCAGTTTACTCACAGAAAAAAATACGACAAATCAATTGTCACATTGAATACCATTATCGTCAAAATAATTTACTTTTTAATTGAAACGGCACCAACAACCGAATTTATTTGTATATATAAAAAATAGTTTTGTTAATTAAAATTGTTAAAACTCAACAAATATATTTAACAATTACCATATTCACAAAACCCTTTGTATCGCTGTATCCATTGTATGTTGTATAAAAAACCAATAGTGAGCTATGAATTTAGATACAACATACAATTGATACAACGATACAAGGGGTTTTGTGAATACGGCAAATGAGTTTGTTGTTTTGAATTTAATATTTGTTAACAATTAAACAGAATTTTTTATTTAGAGTTTGTCATATTAACAAAATATTTTATTGTTTATTAATTTGAATAAGAAATTGCATTTTAGGGCCTTATTCGGTAAAACGCAACGCAACGCACAAAAATTTTATTGAAAGCAAAAACAAATTCAAAAATATTTTAAAATTTTGTTGTTGCTGTCTATAGAAATTCATATTTTGTTTTAAAATTTTCAACGCCACAATATATGAAGTGTTTGACATTTAAAAAGGAAGACCCGTTCAAATTTCTTAAGAATCATTAATTAATAACTTTACTTACCTTAAAGATTGGTTCAATTTCTCAGTAATCGAATATCGTTTATTCCTTTAAAGATTTTGAGCCAAATGTTTTTTTTTTTTTTTTTTGTATTTTAAACTCTTGACACAGAATAATTTTTTACTATTATATACAAATTATTTTTCTACCAAAAAAATATAAATTGTTAATATAATATGACAATTTACAAAAATTTTAATTCAGAAAATTGTTCAAAATATTAGAGTATTTAAAAAAATTTCAATTACTTAGGGTGTGTGTGAAACGGTAGCAAAGTTCTATGGTGAAATGACATTTGTTTGTGGTAGAAAATTTTCATATTTGTGCTGTGTGAAATTGTAACATTTTTGACAACGTAAAATTTTGACATAAAGAAAAAAACAATTACTAATAGTTTTGTAAAAATCAATAAATTAAACAAACGTTTACCAATAATCATTTCAATTATGTTGGAAATGAGATCGTCACAACTATTTGATGAATTCGTTCTGAGATATTAACAAATTTTACAAAAGGTGTGGGCAAAAAAGCTTATACATATTAAATATTTACATCTTGTATAATTCTTTTTAAATTTGATGAAAAAAAAATAATTTTGTGGTTGTCAAAAATTTCTACACTAATGTCAAAATTTATACTAGCCCCTAGGGCTAGTGAAATTTTATTCACCTCAATAGTGTCAAAATTTTACTTCCATGAGTACTTTGCTAACGTTTCACACACACCCTTAATAACTTTCTTTGATTCAGGTGAAAAAGGAAAACATTTTCAGAGATTATAAGAAGACTTTAAAAAGATATATGGAATTGAGTGGGTAAAAATTAAAGGCAGTCGGGTTTTCTACTCTTATCTCAGCTATTAGTTGACCGATTTGGCTGAATTTTAATATAAAATTATTCAAATTATTAACTTATATCTGGGGTCAATGGAAAACTCATTTCAACATACTCACGGACAGACAAACAAGCCGATGGATGACAGATGGCTATTTTTTTCACATAACTGCATAAAATTAAGTCTCTTATTATGTAGCAGTGTATCGTAAAGCTAAGTCTACACGATATGTTGAATCAGCAAATTTATGTTGAAAAATTAGCTTTCAGTGCCAACATATCGTATAGACACCAAATTTTTTCAACAAACGTATGCTTACCAACATATGACAGGGATTTTGTTAACGATGTCAGCAAACTTTTGTTCACAATTATGGCATATCGTCTAGACACAATATTATTTGCTTTTCAACAAACTTTTTACGTATGTTGACAAATATGTTATTTGTTGAAAGTCGTATAAAGCTTTTCAGCATACAGCAAATTTTGTAGCATATGAATAAAAAAAAATTGGTATTCTTTTAATAACTTGATTAATTTTTTACATAACCCCGGAACTTATCCAGATTTCTAGCTCATCGGCAAACAAGGAACAAAAAATTGCATTTATAAGTGCTTTGAAAATAGAAATGTTTGCCAAAGAACTTTGTTTTAGATTTATAGCCCATAAAAGTTGATCAATTCTTAACCAATATTTCTTAAAGTATACATTGGATCACAGCAATATGGGTATCGCTGAAGTGTGTTTCCAAATACCTTTCACATGGGATATAAAACATGCCGAATTATTAACCCATTAAGAGCCAATTTAAAAAAAAATATTTTAATTTACTAATTCATTATATCAAAATGGCTCTAATCTCAAAATGTTATCGATATAAAGGTATTTTTTACATATAATATTTTATAGGGAACGCTTCAAGCTTTCAGTTATTAAAGTTAAAAAATTATATTATAATAAATCTTTTGTTTAATATAGAGTTATGAGTATACATGTGGTAATAAATTATACACTCTATTGGAGTATTCACAAGGTGTGCTATCATGTTATATTGTCATAATGTTCTAACATTTTACAATGGTTTAAAAATATTGTTGTTGCTTTGTAAGCAAAAAGTGTCTTTAATAAACAGAACTTTGCTTGCTATGTTTATTGTGCTGTCGTAATTAATCAGAAGAGACCAGCGCTGAGCGACTAAGCCGTGCCGCGTTAGTTTTTGTAGCCGTCGCCGTTGATGGTATAGTTTTATCCGGCTAACATACGTATTTAACCTGCGGCTAGCAATTTACAACAAATCAATTGCGGCGTCAAAATAGATCGGCTTAGGACTCTGCTGTTTGGTGAACAAACACAAAATAAAATTTATATGTGGTTTGCGTCTGAAAAATGGAAACTAGTCAAGTAAGATCTAATTTAATTTATAAATTCATGTAAATATTTTTTTATATTTGTTTTTCAATTTTTGTTCAAAATAGCACACTAAATTATGATGGGTTGTTCACAACAGTCGTATTTTTTCATCTTATTATTTTAAGTCATATGACTTTATGACACCTTGTGAATCCCCCATATGTATTATTTAATTATAGTATGCCAAATACCGGCTTTGCTAAATAAAATTGTTATTTTATGTTGGTTTTCGACTGGACATAAGGGTTCTTAATTTTATGGTATATCAAGCACCGGCTTCGCTCAGCTGAGTTAATTTTCTTCATTTAAACCAGAACCCCTCCACCCTGAAAAATATCTATTTCTATCAAAGAAATTAACAAAAATTGGTAACAAACTGAACCGATTGTTATTTACAAAAGAACTCGTTTTTTTGCACTACGATGATCGCTCTATAACTTACCATAGGTCGCATATAAAACCCATTCTCGGATATACTTTAGCATCTAAGACGTACCAAATAACGCTATTATAGAAGAATTTGTTATGTCTTCGTTTCATTAAGCTAGAAATCACAGAACTAAATTTGGAGAATATCGGCCCACAATCTACCACATGCTCCATTCGAGCATTTAAGCTTTCAGTTTTTTTTATGAGTTTAGTGGCAAAACTTGCATCATCTTTATAAAAATTATAAAAATTTGATTACTATATTGAAATTTGGTCCATCTTATGTTTTTAAATACTAAAATTACTCAACCGAATTTTGTAATTATTGACCCAAAAAGCCCTTTAATACGGCTAAACTGATACAAATCATGATAGTTTATACAAATTTGGTCAAATTAAGTTATATATGATTAATAAGTCGGTTAAGTCCGACAGAATATACAGATAAATATTTGAGGGTGTACCTAATTTGGTACTCATGGGCAATCATGGACCCGATAAAACAAATAAGGTTATACATAGTCGCCAAATTTTGTATTAATACAAACATTTTTAAGGATGTTATGGTATTGGTAATATTTTTGTGAGGGATAATTGTATAGGAACAATAGATTGAGAATAAAAAGCTTAATCTTAATACCAAGATAAAAAAATGGTTTATTTGCACAAAGATTCTAATCTGAAAAGTAGTATCTTTGAGAAATTATGGACCGTTCCTCACCGTTTTCAATAACAATAAATATTTGGTACCAATGTACCAAATTTTAACAAATAATTGCGACCTGTAGCCGTATTCCGTAATTCGCTAAAGCTAAATCTCTATCACTAAAAATCTATAAAGTTGATTTATCGATTTTTGGCTACGAATGCAATTCTGTAATGTGCATTGCTAATTTTGGCAATACCATAAAAATTTAATTCGCCGCAATTTTAGCTTTTAATGTCATCGCTACAATTTTTCTATTTTGTATTCTCTAAGGCATTTTAGCGATCGAGATTTAGCTTTAGCTAAGCGAATTACAGAATACAGCTGCTGTACATACAACAAAGTAAGCAGCCAGCCAGTCAGCCGGACAGACATCGTTATATCGACTTAAGATAGTGATTGAGTCGATCGGGATACTATAAAATGGTTATAGGACCAATAGTTTTAAGTGTTACAGACACTATGGTGGTGTGGGTATCAAAATGGAAAAAATACTGCTGGTCGGCCCATAACTTACCATAACGGTAGAACTGTAACCAATTATAAAACTGTGAGGCTTTATAAATAATTTTTAGATCAATCCAGTTCATACATACATATATTTTAACTACATATTTGCGGATTTGACCCAGCCCAATATATCTTTCTTACTTATTCAGTATTAATATGCATACATAAAAACATAAATTTTTGCACTAAAGGCGATAATTTCTAACAAATTTTAAATAAAAAAATTAAAATAACAAAAAAAGAGAATTGTCAAATTTATTTGAAATTTTTAAACAAATGTTCTCTTTACTCAACATACATAACAACATACGAAATTCAACATATCGTGTAGACACAAAAATTGTATGCTAACTTATTTGTTGAAATACCATTTGCTAGCATAAGATGAATTTGAAAAATTTAGTATTTTTAGCATATCGTCTAGACACCTAGCATATTGCATATGCTAATAGATACATTTGTTATTATTTTTAAGCATATGAGTATAAGCATACATTTGCTGATTCAACATATCGTCTAGAGTAAGCTTAAGAATACTTACGAAAAATAACACTTCTTTACAGTTTTTGACCAAATGAATCTGACACCTAATCTTTATGTAAAATTGTCCGCTGAATCCAAATATGAAGTCAGAATTGTCAAAAGCAGAACAGTTTTGAGATATTCCAAAATCACCGTTATTTGTGTTTTGAAAAAAGATGATGTGACTGAGATACAAATATCTTCGAAAATTTAAGACGGATTATGTATTTCTTTCTTTTAAGTCTAAAAATTCTAAAATATCCATGGGTCGTTTGTGAAGAAGAGTCAATAAATGGAAGAGTTATGGTGGACAAAATTTCAAACTTCATTATAAATTGGATAATTTTTTGTAATTTTGATATTTTCAAGTTATTTTTTTTAAGCCAAACAATAACTTTTTTGAAGTTTTATCACTAACGACATTAGCCTATTTCAATACGAAAATTTTGTGCCCAATAGGATCCAGCAGCCGTATTCCGTAATTCGTAAAAGCTAAATCTCTCTATAGCTAAAAATCTATAAAATTGATTTAGCATTCGTAGCCAAAAACCGCTAAATCAATTTTATAGATTTTTAGCTATAGAGAGATTTAGCTTTTACGAATTACGGAATACGGCTGCTGGATCCTATTGGGCACAAATTGCTGAATTTGGCAATACCATACAAATTTAATTCGCCGCAATTTTAGTTTTTAATGTCATTGCTAAAATTTTTAAATTTTGAAGTCTCTAAGGCATTTTAGCGATCGAGACTTAGCTTTAGCTAAGCGAATTACAGAATACGACTGCAAATCGGTGCAAAAATGACAAAGATACAACAGATTAATTGAATTCACCCGCTTTTCGATTTGAATAAAATCAAAGGAAAACACAACAAATAAATGAGGCCGGCAGCTTTAAAGTGGCGTAAGCCACATAATACTTATTTCATATTTGTTTGGCTTATGGCTACTTTTGTATTATAGTGATTGGTATAACAAGAGAAAAACTAGTTTCTTATTTTATTTTCGCAGTTTTAATTAATTTGGCGTAGATAAGTCAGGGTATGAAAAATTGAGGCTTACACCACTTTGGCGCTGACGGCCTCAAATATACAAAGCCTTATTTTTAATAACAATAAATATTAAAAATAACTTAAAACTATTGAATTACTATGTGGGTTAATTTTCTAAATCTTCTGTAGCTTTTTTGTACAAATCTATGTCTTGTTCATATTAAAATAATCTAATATCGCATGCAAAAAAACTTTTTATGAAGTTTGAAATTTTGTCCTCTCTAACTCTGTTATTTGTTGATTAATATTCACAAACGGCCCATGGTTAATTTAGTAGTAATTGTTGAGTAGTATGTTTTGAGTTGTATTTTGAAACCATATATGGCCCTCTGGGCTCGGTTTGTGTGTAACATTGAGTAAATAAATAAATAAATCATTTTATGATATTTCACGAAAAAAAATAAATGAATAATCCGTTTAAAATTTTTGAAGAAACCGAATAAAAAATGGAGCGCATAATTGTGCGCTTATTTTTTTATTGTACCCTTAGTGCTTCGCAAAATGATGAAATTCTTTATTGGGCATTTGCATTTAAGTCACATCATCTTTTTTAAAAACACAAATAACGGTTATTTTGGAATATCTCAAAACTGTTCTGCTTTTGACAATTCTTCATATTCGGATTCAGCGGACAATTTTACATAAAGATTAGGTGTTAGATTCATTTGGTAACGACTTTGTTGGAAATGCTGGTTCTCAATAGTTAATAACACTGCTTTTCAAATTTTTAATTTGGAAAATTACCAAGAACGCCACGTGCCTAGATAAGTTAACTTTGACCTCCTGAACACGAAAAACGCTGTAATTTTTTTTTCATTAGTTAAGTTTTTTAGATAACAGTACTTTTGTGTTTTTCGGTGTATGGTCCCACTCAAACTGAATGCCTTTTCCGTCGATATGCTAAAAATATCTGATAAGAATTGGCTGAGTTATGGCACCTCAAAGTTCGAAATTTGCCTATTTTTTACGTTTTTTTCAAAATTTTTCATTTTTATTTCGTTTTTTTTCTACGTTATAGTAAATATCTGGAATGTTTTATTTTTTAACCAAATAGTTTATTTTGTTACCAACATTTTAAGCGTAATTTGAAATCGGATGAAAAATAAAGGTTTTATTAAGGATTTTGTGGAACGACAATATTTTAGCATATCGACGGAAAAGGCATTCAGTTGCCTTTCCAACGATATGCCATTTATCTCGATCGGACTTTTCAGTTGGGCTCCACAAGGGTTTGAGTGGGACCATACACCGAAAAACACAAAAGTACCGTTATCTAAAAAACTTAACTAATGAAAAAAAAATTACAGCGTTTTTCGTGTTCAGGAGGTCAAAGTTAACTTATCTAGGCACGTGGCGTTCTTGGTCATTTTTGGCTGTAAACCAGTGTAATATACAAATATTAAACAAACATTCTCTTCTGTTGAGCCGCTGAGCGCGTCTTTAACAGTATAATAGACTGACAGACAGACAGTTACGACTAAATTGTCTTAGAATAACTCAGGAACCTAAACAAAATATGTTTTATAAGGATTATATTTAGTTAAAAATATTTTTTGGTGCTACACACGGCATGTTAAAGTTAATGTACCCCTATTCACACTACACGCTGTGGTGGAGGGTATAAAAAAATCCGGATTTTAAATTTTTATGTAACTTTCAATTGTTTTGTTTTGCTTCGTTTTTTTTTTTACTTTTAAGTGGATTGCAAACATTTTGGAAATCCTCGTGGATGATATAAATACATTTTACAAGAAAAGAAAAAAAAAGAGAGAAGTTATATAAATTTTAAGAAGATGAATTATGACAGTTAATGTATACTCGTGTGCACATTGGAAAATTTTGGGAAGTGTAGAGCACAGTGGAGTCAAAAGACATATTTCATTAAATTATAAATTAAACTTTTACGCCAGTATTTATAAAAATTTTTAACATTTAATAAAGGTTTACAAAACAAATTTTGTATGAAAATTTGCCTTAATAAACGTTTGTTAAATTAAATAATCATTTATAAATACGGGGGTTAATGTTGTTGAAGAATTGAATAAAAAAAAATTTATCAATGAAGGAAATTAAGACAGTAAAGAATATTTTTTATACCCACACCACAATAGTGGAGAGGGTATTATGCATTTGTGCTGATGTATGTAACGCCTTAAAATATTGGTCCTAGACCCACCTTAAAGTATACCGATCGTCTTAGAATCACTTTCTGATTCAAACTAACGATGTCCGTCCGGCTGGCTGGCAGGCTGGCTGGCTGTCCATGTAACCTTGTGCGCAAAGTACAGGTCGCAATTTTGGAGATAATTTGATGAAATTTGGGTCATAGGTTCTTATTGGCACAAGGACCAAGCCTATTGAAAATGGGCCGAATCGTAGGACCACGCGGGAAGATAGGGGGAAATTTCTTCCTCTCAGAAACTATCAAACCCCTGAATTTTAATTGTCTTAAACCATTAAATTGTAAAAGACGTAAAGAACTTATCTGTAAACTGGTTTATAATAAATGGGTAATTCCATGTCAAATCGACCCAGAGTGAGAACCAACCCCTTTCGATTTCAATGAAATTTGGTGAGAAGGTTCCTTTTATCCTGTTACGAACATAATAAAATAAATTTTTTTTTTTTTTCAAAAATTATGTCATATATATGGGCATTGCCTGGGTTCACGAACGTACGTTCGTAAGCTTTTGATGCACAAATAATATAGAAAACGAAACTTTTCCTAGCATTTGGGTAGCTCTATGTTTATTACAAAAGATGGATTTCATCGAGTTGAAGTTTTCATAATAAGAGTTATAAACGTGTGGGCACGAACGTACGCAAAACAGAAGTCAACTTCGGGTGACAGTAGTGAAATGTAAAAATCTGCGTAATGAAACGGAATTTTCAAAAGTGATTAATTTATTTTAAAAGTGTATTAATGTAGGTCTCCATCCAGTATTAAAAAAATAATATATCTCGCTTGGGTTTTATTTAATTGGCTTATGTACCGGTCGCGAACGTACGGAAAACGAACGTACGGTTTTTCCATATGTTTTTTGTATTATTATCACCATGCATTTTACCATAAATGTCTTCAAATTTCCTTAACAAAAAAACTTAATACTCTTTTTACAATTGATTGTAATGGAGAGATTAGGCGCTGCGAAACATGGCCCCAGGAAATATATCCCCAAAAAATTAATGAAAATTGACCCCAAATTTGGGGATATTTTTCATAATGCAATATGGCCCCATTTTTTTATTGAAAAATAACCCCAAAAAAATGAAAAATAACCCTAAAAATAAAATGAAATATGACCCTAAATTTGGGGTAATTCTTCATTATGAAAATAACCTCAAAATTTATAATGAATTTTAACCCCAAAAAAGGGCATAAAAAATTTTATATTAAAAATGTTGGGTGGAGTTCATATGCCCGAAACTAAAAATCCCAGATTTAGAATCCCGATTTCAAAATCCGGAAAATTAAACAGTTTTGGTTTTAAAAATCGTACGATTGATAGCATGGTTGGGCCTTCGAACATGCGCAAGGATTTTTTTCTCTTTGGTATAACGAACACTGGCTTCGCTAACTAAAGCTTCTCTGTATAGACGGCCTACGGCCGGGTTAAAGGATTTGCTTCTCTTTGGTATAACGAACCCTGGCTTCGCTAACTAAAGCTTCGGCCGGGCGCAAGGCTTTTCTTTTCTATGGTATAACGAACTCTGGCTTCGCTCAGTAAAGCTTCTCTTAATAGCCGGCCTACGGCCGGGCTCAAGGATTTTTTCCTCTGTGGTATAACAAACACCGGCTTTGCTAACGAAAGCATCTCTGTATAACCGGCAAGGATTTTCTCTACTTTGATATAAGAATTCGGGTTTTTATACTTTCCCTAGAAACTTTTACAAAAAATTTTATAAAATTTGTGTAAAAATGTTTGGGGTGATTTTTCATTTCTTAAAATTTGCATTTTTTATTAGTAGACGAAAAATAGCCCCAAAGTAAAAATTGTGATTTTATTTGGGGCCATTTTTCATTCCTTGATATTGGGGTCATTTTTCATTCCACTTAAAATGCAAAAACACCCTAACGAAAAAATGAAAAATAGCCAAAAAAAAAAAACAAAAAAATTGCGCCAAAATTGCTTGTTGTTGTGTCTCATGTAAAATTTAGGGCCGTTTTCATTATCCTTTTGGGGCCATATTCCCTGGGGTCATTCTGCGCACCGCCGAGATATAATGAAGAAAGAGTGTAAACCAGCGATCACCACAAAGAGAGACAGTTAAAAATGTGTATGTAGTGGTGAGTGCATATTTTGTGCAATTAAACACCAATTCTGGAAAAGAGAGGAAAATAAATTTACTCGTTTGAGACATTAACTATGTGTTTAGTTTTTGTTTTTTAACTTTTTACAATTGATTCGTTAACATTCGTGTTGTATGTGTGAAATTCACGAAAAGTGCTCGGCCCCTGGGGGCATAGCGTAATGATCGTTGGTGTAAACATAACATATTTTTTGCATGTGAAATAAGTATATAAAAATGTCTTTAGAAGTAGAAAATACAGGAAATCATACAATGTTCTAGTTTTCAGCCCAATTTCCTCAAGTAAAACAGCTCAGATATGCTAGGAAACCATTCTTTTATAAGAACAAAGACTTTTTTATAATAATAAACAATCAAAGACGATGATAATCAACATTTTATTTTTTCATGCTGGTGGACCATTCTGGGGAAATGCCCATATTCAAGATGTTATAATTTCGCCAAATTATCCGAATGTGTTGAGCTTATTTCTTTAATATCTCGAAAACTGCTTTACATACGACGATGATTTTTATGTCATTTTAAAGAGAATACTTAGGGCTACAAACACTATACTAAAGAAAACAATTTTTGTTTTTTGAAAAATGTTATATCTGCAAAATATAAAATTTTAAAAACGCACTAAGCCAAAAACTTTTTTTTTTATTTGTCTGATTTTCTGTGCTAAAATGACTGTGCATATTAGAAAAAGGTTTAACTACACTTAATGGTAATTTTATTTAGGAATTTTCATAAACTGAGAGCTAACAAAAAAAAAAAAAAAAGAAAAAAAAACGGTTAGCACCACTGGATTCAGCATACCCAATGAGGTTAAAACGCCAGGTTACCGGCTTGTGTTTTTTTTTTTTTGCAACTAACACAGTGTACTTACTGAACGAAAAAAATTCATGTCTTAAAATAGAAAAAAATACCTTCTTCAAAGTTTCAAGATTTTTAAAGAACCGTTTTAGGTGTTATGTAAAAAAATCCGTTTTTAAAATTTGATATTTTGCAGATATTAAATTTAAAAAAAAAAAAAAAAAATTTGTTTCTTCAATATATCGGCGCAGGAATTAAACATAAACATAAAGTATTCACCAAAGCCAAAAAACCTGTATGAAAGAAATTAGAAAAAAGTTCATATCACAAAAACTATACAACTTAGGAACATGATTTTAAAAACGTATTTTTTATTTTTCTCGCTTTATATATTGGCTCTAAACATTTCCTCTCAAGTCTATTATTCCCGGTGATTCTGCAACTTACAGTAAACGATTTTTTTTTTGCGTTAGTGAATTTTTTTCATCATACAAACATGGAACCGGGACCAATCGACGCAGTATTTTTTTCTGATAAAAATTATGCGAAAAAACGTTTTTTCGATTTGTTGGCAGTTACAGCGTTATTCAATTCCTGCGACGATATTGTTTGTAGGCCCAAGTATTATTTTTCAAATGTCATAAAATAAATCTTTATATGTAAAGTAGTTTTCAAGATATTGGAAGAAATAGTTCAACACATTTGGCTTTCGTCGAAATTATGACAGTTTGAATTTGACATAACTTTTGAAAAAAAAAAAAAAATTTAATTTTTTCCGTTCATATCTGTTTCTTATAGTATAAAAGAAACTATCCTACTAAATTTCATTAAAATCGAAAGGGGACGGGTCCCACTCTTAACATGGAATTATGTTTTTAAGAAATTTCGGTTTTATTTAGTTTTTTCAATAAGTTAAAGCGTTGTTGAGTTACGCGAACATATGTTTTGCAACCTCCTCTATTTTCTAAATAACGGTATATCTCGAAAACCAGAGCCAACCTTAAAAAAAAACGGCGGGCACCACTGGATTCAGCGTACCCAATTTATGTTAAAACGCCAAGTGCCCAGATTGTCTTAAAATAGTGTCAATTTCGAGCACAGTGTTATTATTAGTTTAGAATTTTTTTTATTATTTACCATAACATGTTCAGGATAATTTGATTGTGGATTCTTGATGGAGTACTAATTTAACCATACTATAGTTGCTAGTGACAATAATAAGGTTAAATTAAAAGTATATATCAAAAAATTCTCTTTTAAAATCATTGAAAAAATAAAATTCTTTCTCTATAGGTAGAACATTAATTGTGACCTAAAGAAGTTACTCTTTCTCTCTTCCTTTTATCTCGGCTCTATATTACCAACAACTGGTGGCTCGAGCGCAGATATCTCTCACAGAATTAAAAAAATATCACAAACTTTCGGCCAACTTAATTACATATGGAAATCTTCCCCACTCTTTCGTGGTGTCAAAATTAAACTGTTTAATTCTAATGTTCGTTCTACTTTGTTATATGGTTGCGAAACATGGAAGGCGGCCCCTCCAGACATTCAGGCAATGCAAGTATTTATAAAAACCGCTGTCTGGGAAGAATACTTCGGGTGTATTGGCCAATTATCCAATGAGAGGCTGTGGTTCGAAACCTGTCCTATAACTGCTGAAGTACGTAGACAAAAATGGAACTGGATAGGTCATACGATAAGAAAAACACACCCAGACATTGCTAAAACCGCCATAGAGTGGAATCCACAAGGTAGTCGTAGAAGAGGACGTCCGGCCCATATATGGAGAAGGCAAGTCATAGCTGAAGCAACAACTTTTAACACCAGTTGGAACCAAGTGAATAGAATTGCGATGGATAGATCAAAGTGGAGAGATTTTGTTGGGGCCGTATGCTCCCTATAGGATCGTCGGGAACATATATATATATATAAAGAAGTTACAACAAATATAATGATTATAAATGATGCAAGAACTAAATATTTTAATAGTTAAGGGAGATTTAGACATTGTAAAAACGATAAAACAAGTGTTAGAGAAATTATCTCAGAAGTAATTATAGTAACCATAGTACTAAAAACAAGTTCACATTGTACGCGGATTATCAAGCAATTGAGTTCGCTCATAAGCCCGGTAATTTTTTTTTTTATTAACACAATACTTACTTGAAATGTATTAAAATCTCTTGTTACCACTGTAATACAGCTTTATTTTTTTACTCCTTCCTTCATCCTTTGTAACGCTAAAGAGACTTGCAAAACCTTTTTACAAATAAGTACTTACTTATGTATGTATGTATGTTTATGTATGGGAGTGTTCTTTCTGGTGAATTCATAAGTACGTGTAGGGTTTTGAATGATTATAATGTTTTAATCCATGGAATTGAATTTGTAAACAAACAACGCCACTCCAGACAACGAGAAAACAAATGTCGAAACCACACGTATTCATTTGAAGATCCATGTATGTAAGTAAATTGAAAAAAAAAATTGCAAAAATTCTTTTGTTAATATTTAAACAAAGCTCTTTTTTTATTATTTTATGTAAATATCTACTGTTTGCTTATAAATATTTTGTTAAAGCATTTTATCGTCATACTTATTGGAATGAATGTGTTGAATTTTATGGTACAATTTGTTACACGTTTGTAAAAAGCCAACAGGAGAAAAAAAAAGGAAATTGGTTTTGGCAAACAAAAATAAGTTTAGTAAGATGAATAATTGTTAACGTGCATTTGTATGGGTGTATGTGTGTGTGCTCCAACACAAACCCACACAAAGAAGCACTGAGTGAATGCCAAAATGTCTGAGAGTCTGTCCACCCAATTGTCTGTCCAGAATGTTTCTATTAGTGTGTGTGTTACATTTAAAAGCTGTATGACATTCGTGTCGCCAACGTTTGTTTGATTTTTTTTTTTTTTGTAAAGAAAATTTCATTGTATTTGTATTTGCTGACAGTCACACTCCTGCAACTTTTTAAAGGTGGCCATATCAAACTCTATAGAAATCCTTGAAAAATATTTGTATGCATATGTTGCCTTTGAGTCAATTGGTACTTTGTAAAGTGGTGTAAAAAAATTCTTAATTTAATTTTAAGATTTGTTTAATAAAATTTATGTTTTAGTTACTTGTTATTGTTTTACTTGTTTACTTTCAGTTACTTGTTAATGTTTTAAATTAATTTCAAAGCAAAGCAAAACAAATTATTATTTGTTGAATTTGAGCGATTTTCCAATTAAACGTTTTTTTTTTAATTCAACTTTAATTCTAATAATTTGTTAAGTTAAAAAAAATTTGTATTTCTTTTCAAGCGATTTTTTTTATATAAATTTTTGTAATTTTTTAACTAATTTTTGAATAAAAGAAATTTTTTCTACATGGTGCCCAAAATGACCGAAGCGATTTAAGTTCATTATCACTTTAAATTTAAGACATAATTATTACAGTTTGTTGTAATAGAGTATGTTTATAAATGGAGAATTTTTTTAATATAATTATGAACAATTATATTTCGCAATTAGATGCCATTTTCTGGTTCGCATAAACGTGCGCTTTTAAACATATTTCCCATAATTTTTCGCAAAATTTTGAGTGTAATTATTTTTGCTCAGTTTTAACTTATTTATTATTTATTATTCCTACTTCATTCCCCTAGTCTTTCTTACGAAATGTTGCAAAAAAAAATAGTAATTAAAAAGAATTTTAACCATATAGTAGCTCATTCTGCGCCACCCTGTGTAAAAACTAATAATTTTTTATTTCAAACATTTTAAATATCTTGAAATATGTTATTTCTATTTAAGCGTTTCTTCTTGAAGATACATATCTGTAGATTTTCTGCTGTGTAAAAATTTATTCCAAATTTCAAATTTTATTGAAACTGCTGGAAGCTACATAATGTTGCTACGAACTACAGGGACTCTTCGAGTATGTATGTATGTATAAGTGTAATACTTTTTATAAAATAGTGCTTTTGTGTTATGTCATTCTGTATTGTTAAATCTTTCAATGTGTGTGTGTTTGTTTGTGTATGTCTTTATTTTGTTTACTCTAGTTTAACCATTTGTCAATTTATCAACAGTGTCAAAAATGTCGAAATATAAGTTGTATTTCTTTTGCACTGTTATACTACTAAGGCAACAATAAAAATGTAACGAGATTCTACTTATTCTACAAAATGCACACATTCTCAGTTACTGGCATTCACACACATGCACACGTACTGATATGTATTCTTGTAGAATTTTGAGAGCAATTTCCCATCTATTGTCATCAGCTTTGAATGGGAATTTTCTTTTACGTTTGAATAATATTTGCTTTTGTTTTCATTTTAAATTTAAATACGAAAGAAATCAAGTCAAACTTAAGTTTGAGTTAAGTGAGGTTAAAAAAAAAAAAAATATATCAAGGCGAATTAATTTTTCAGGTTGTGTTGAAAGCACAGCTGAGCTTCTTTTTTCTTACTTAGCGATAGGAAAGACAAAAGTTGCTTTTTTTTAACATATCGATCAACGTAAGCAACACATAAAATACAACTTTGTGTTTTTGGGTTTTTACTTGTTGTTGTATCGCCTCCACCACCTAAATTAATTCGCCTTGGAAATATATTTAAGACCTTTAAGGGCCAAATACACTTGTCAAATGCTTCTCCATCAGGCGAATTCACTCGTGTACATAAGCTGGACGTAATATTCGCTGTCAAATCAAATTTTTTTTTTGATTTTCCGTACATCATCGTCGGTGTGGCACATATGCACATTAGGGCCATAACCAAATTTTTGGCATAGTACCACAGAGTGGCCAAGAATGTTTAAGTAATGAAAATACCTATCTCCCGTCGTTTTGCGAAAAAAAACCTCAAGCAGGGAAGTAAATTTCTAAAATCTTCCAAGAAATTTTGAACCGCGATAAATTGTAAACTGTAGAAAAATTTTTACATCTAAAGCAGTTGATAAATTCCAAAATAGCATTTAATTGATACGTATAGGAATATATACAAATATCAGGTGTATATTTTTTAAAATTTCCTTGAGATAAAAATGGTTGTTTTCAAACTTCAACCCGACCCCTGCGTGAATTTTTTTAACAGTCGGAAAATATTATCATATCTTTTCTTAATAACTTTTAATGTTCTACACGACTATACTATGCGGTTTTTGGTATTCGCAGAAAGTGTGAAAAAGTTATAGCCCTAATGTACATACATTCTTACTAATACTAACAATACTTGATGAGTATTTTTATCAGTGTATTTGGGCCATTAAAGCTATTTTTAGAAACAAAATTAAAGCAGGATTTTTACTACAACTTTGACGAAAAGACTTTCTGAGTATGTATAACATTATTCGCCTTATAAATAAAAATGCTTTTGTTTCAAGCTCGAGGCCAGTATTGAAAATAAATTTTATTTTAATATATGCCGATATTTCGATACTCTTTGAGTATCATCTTCTGGGCTTGTAAATAAATAATAATTTATATTGAACACGGACTTTAAAAAGTTTTACTGTTTCTTTCTCTGCATCGTTGAATAACAACAGAATAACAGGCGATCCAGAGAAAGAAAGAGTAAAACTTTTTAAGGTCCGTGTTCAATATAAATTATTATTTATTTACAAGCCCAGAAGATGATACTCAAAGAGAATCGAAATATCGGCAAATATTAAAATGAAATTTATTTTCAAGACTGGCCTTGAGCTTGAAACAAGAGCATTTTTATTTTTACATATCGTCGTTCCGGAGTTATCTTGTCGTATATCACAAATTCGAAAAAAACGAGATAAGACCGTTTCCTTTGGTAAATTTAACAGATCTATCGATCTGCGCAATCCTCACGTCTCTATCTCTTATGGTTAATGAGATATTACGAAGCCATTTTGATGTATATCCACTTTTGCGAAAAATTTAATGCGTTATATTATCGTATGTAGCATAATTGTGGATATACGACAAAAAACGTATAAAAATTTCCAATTAAAAAAATCTTGCGTTATCTTGTTGTATGTGAACAAAGTATATTAGGCATGTTACAAAAAGAGACTATCTTGTTAATATTACTGTTATTTTAACATTTTGTTTTTATATGTAAAGATATTTTACAGACGAAGTACACAACGGCTATTTATATTGATGAAATATTGCCTAAATTCACTTTATTGTTAAGCAGTTAAAGGTTAAATATTCAGGATGGTCCAACCATAGTGCACAATGTTAATTGTGAATAAAACAAAAAGTTTTTAGAGAATTATCTAATTTTTTTTTATTATAGAAGGATCTATGATAACAAGGTGTGAGACAAAATATCGGCCAAATGCTCGTCGCGGCTTCGGTAGCATACCTTTGTTTTATGGTCCATATTTGCAATGTCTCTGAGACCTAATTTAGGTTCAATGTCCTTAATGTGTCAAATTATCTAATCCTTTAGCTCTTGAATTGTTCTCGTCTTATTGACGTACACTTTTTATTTTAAATATTACCAAAGAAAGAAGGCCAACGGTGTCAAATCATATGATCGTGACGGCGAGTTAACATGGCCATTGAATTTCTCGTGCAGAGGAGCCATTGTTTCGTTGGCCGTGTGAGACATTCTTTTGGAACTAGGTACTTATCGCCCAGGTCCATATCCTCAATTTCTGGCAAAAAGAAATCCGTTATCAGCTCGCGATAGCGAACACCATTCACAGTAAATGCTTGGCATAACTCATTTTCGAAGTAAGGCCCGATGATGCCGCCTGGCCATTAACCGCACCAAGCATGCATGCACAGACGTTTTCACATTTTCTACAGCCGGTTTGCTAAAATTTGCCCACAATTATCCCGATTGTGGACTAATTTGATCGATTATGTTGACCAAAAAAATCAAGATGTGCACAAAATGTATTTTTGATCTGAACGCCCATTTTCGTAAAAGGCTTCAGCCATCTTAACGCGCTGCTCAATGGTGCACCTCTCCATGGTTGAATTTGGCACTGATACCAAGAAATGTCAAATTAAGTTGGACAACAATTTGACGTTACGGTGTGACACACAGTTTTCATCGTGCATATGGTTAGACCACCCTTATGTAGCAATAAACATTAAAATTATTCATACATAAGGAAATTCCATAATATAAAAACTATAACTATACGTAAATATATTTGTCACTTGCATAAATTTTCGTTTCGAAAATTATTATAACTTAATTTTCAATGTAGGTTTTTAATACCTTATTTTGACTTATATCCCACAAACTAAAAAATATATCGCAAAAAGTGGCGTATACGACAAAATTGAAAAATTTTTTCAAACGTGATAATGGCTATAACTTAAAAATTTTTTTCCATGATTTTAGATATTTTTACATAAATCGATAAAGAACTTCAAACACAATATCTGACAAAAAAATTGGACGACTTTTTTCAAGTAAATTTTTGTGTATAAAAATTTGAACCTTAAGATTCGATTTCCCAAAAAAAGATTTTTGTGATATACGGCAAGATAACTTCGGCACGACGATATATAAAAAGGTCGAATAAAAGCAACTTGAATTATTCGCCTTGATAATTTAAATTCGCGCTTGCTACGCTTGGCTATAATGTGATAATTAAAAAGCAGTCAAAGTAAATCAAAAACGCAGACTTACAACGAAATCAATCCCACAGCATTCTTCAAAATTTAAAAAATGATGAATAATTTTTAAAGCGCTACAAGATAGTTTAACAATTTCAGTTACCAAGGCAATCGGTTCTACGCTCTGAAAGGACTCAAATTTTAACAAACATCGACCAGGATTGTCAACTCGGTAGGAGCTGTCTTAACGTTTAAGTTCTCGCTGCCACAAGAACAACAATTTTTAACAATGTATATATTAAAAAAAGTATTATTCCTTCATGTGTAAATACACTTCAGTACAATATATACGAGTAATTTTTTCAAAACATCAACATCTTCATCATCTTAATCATCATCAGTTTGGTTCATGTTTATCATTTAGACTATTCATTTATCCCCATAAGCAAATGTCCTTTAAAGAAATCCTGCAAATAATAGAAAATCATATGTAAGATTGAGCACAAAAATTGCTAAAAATTGAAAACACAGAAAATACCAGAAATGCAAATTGATTGTAAAATGTAAAGCTAAAAACACTTCGTAAATGCATTTTGGATGAGTGGTTTTATATGAAACAATAGAAAATTAATGCAGATTTAAATTTAATAGTTTTTATTGGAAAACAGAAATTAATATTTAATGGAATTGTTATTAATGAAATAGGTTTTTGATTGGATTTGTTTAAAATTTAGAAATTATAAACAGAGCAAAGTTATGCAAAACAAATAATTATCAAACTTTGAGCTTCGTTCACAATGAAAGCAACAATTTAGTTTTTATACCCTTCACCGGATGTAAAAGGGTACATCTGTGGAATTTTGACAAAACATCTTAAATCGAGATAAGATAGTAAAAAAGTTAAAAAAAAACTCGGTCAAAAAAAATTTTTATCAAGTATTCGAGTAAACCAACATTTAAGAAAAATTGCGTTTATAATACAAAATTTTAAAAACGTAAACAAAAATGTTTTTTGAAAGAGAGTTCGTATGATTAACAACATTTTTCCAACTTTTTAAATTTGACTTAAGATGTTTTGTCAAAATGCCAGAAATATAAAAGTTTGTCATTTCTACAATATTGCTCTGAGTTCTACGGAGAGAGGCTGCTATAACGAGTCCGCCTGTCCGTTGAAGTGGGTTTTCCGAAGACCCCAGATGGGGAACTTGGTTATATATTTCTGTCTGGAATTGTTTGCTACTGAAATTTAGCCTGATCGGTCCACAAATGGCTAAGATATTAGCAAAAAACCACAACTGTCTCTAATTTTACCCCAAAATACATTGTTGTTGTTGTTGCTTTTTTATTTTATTTTTGGATATATCTGCACCCAGAGAAAAAACATGTTTAAATGTGATCACCTTCAACTAAACTATTTTTAATGAAAAATTTAAACATATCATGATTCATTTAACAATATTATTTTCACCGACAACCATATTATGGTTGAATTAGTCATCCATCAAGAAGCCACAACCATATTATGGCTGCCTCCGAACATGTTATGGTCAAAAATAACTAAAACATGTTTAACACTTATAATAGCATTGTTGAATTTCAACCATTGCATGTTGCTCTTGGAAAAGAGGAAAATACTATTGGTAATTTTAAAACTAATTATTTTAATATTTAACCATAACATGTTTAAAGGCAACCATAATATGGTTGTGTCTTCATGATGGAGGACTGATTCAACCATAATATGGTTGTAGGAGACAATAATATGGTTATATTGCCCGTAATATGTTTAAAATTTTCTTTAAAAATAGTTTTTTTTGGAGGTGACCATATTTAACCAGAATATTGTGGGCAAATCGTAAGTACTGGCTTGCAATACTAAACGTAACGTCTTAGTGCGAACGAGTACAAGTTATTGTTAACAAGATGTGGCCAAATTGCAAAATGTTCTAAAAAAAGGGTGTAATTTAAAAAAGTCCAACTTTCAATTCAAAGCGTTAAATGTCACCTTTAAACACTTAGTGTTGCCAAGGCTCATATAAATACATGTATATATCAATCCTCGTATTCGGCCGTGACGAAGTTATGGTACCCATTAGCAATTTAACAGTCTTCGAACATTATTAGAAAATACAATGAATGAATAAACTGAGGTGTAGAATAGTTCATAACCATTTAGTTGAAAATTTCAATAAATATAAAATTTGAGACACAAATCTAGAAAATTTCAAAGACAATAGATTTAAAAACGTGTAATTGAGCTACTTAGCATGACTCTGCGTTCCGAAAGTGTTGAAGACAGAGCCACCCCTACACCTAGCAAAAGTTCTGATAAGTCCACAAGAACTGACCTTTGAAGCGTTTGTGAAAATGTTATAGAAAAATTTCGAAAAGGATTACGCTCCATCCATCATTCGCTGGGGCTAAAAATAAGTCTAAAGATATCTTAGATTTTCTTTTTTTTCTAGTGAGGCAGTCCCGCTTGTTTACTGACGAAATTAAATGATATACCAAAAACTTAAGAACATGGCGCAGAGATGAGTTGTGTCGCATCTGAGAGATAAATTTGGACTACAGGTCTGCTTCAAACGGGTTTGCAAAATACAAAAACAATAATCGTGTTAAGAGTAATTTTGTATAATAAAAAACAACTCTTCTTCAGTTTTGTTAATTTTACCTTGAATTTAAATTTTATATTCGTATCGGTATCGATATCGCCCATATTAAAAAAAAAAATATAAAACCTGTACGTATAGGTAATATTTTCAAATTGCAGTTTTACTTGTATGTAAAAGTAAAAGCGTAATCTAAAAAAAAATTCTAAGAAATTATCCGAATATGCATGGGCTTAATATTAAACCCCATAGTGCGCCTATCAAGATGAATGATGATGGACTACTTCCTGGTCCACACATTTCATAGCACATTCAAGGATTTGAAGGATATGAGCAGTTGCTAACCAATGTTTTACGAGAAGTTTTAGAACAGAATTCTAGACGTGGATCCTGCCTTTATAGCTTTAGACTTTTGCCTTTAACATTGATATGGCCGTTTTGATGGCTTCACTTACGATTTATTGCGCTTCTGGAGGGGTTAATTGATTCTATTTTCATGTTCAGGAAAGTGTGGCTTTCAGGCAGCATTTCGGACATACTAAATCGTCTTTCACCGTCTCGTGGTGTCGAATTTCCTTGGTTTTAATGAACCCATCTCCTTGCAGCCGTTTTGGATTACTTCTTGAGTAGCTCATATTTATGTTTTATGTTCTTTTTGTGTTTTAAACCAATTTTCATAAGGAAATGCATCCAATTTCTTATATTCTTACTCTGGGGCTGACTCGGGTGGTATCTGTCTTTACCACTACTTAGCCGCAAACACATTTTGTCGCACATTGAAATTGGTGAGGCATATCAAGCACAAGCTTTATGAGGCCATCATTGAACTTTAACTGCATTTTTTCACACCCAATAGAAGCACCGTTTTCATAATTTATCAAATTATAAAATATATCCGTATTTATTTCTTTGGCCAGTTAATTATTAATTTTTAAGACCTAATGATGTTGATGTAGATAAAAACACATTTATTACATTTCGTTTCGTCACTTTTTTGGTGACTTTTTCAAGGGTCGTCTATTTAAATAAAAATAATAAAAAGGACAATATTAATAAAAAAATATTTTTCACAACAAGCAATCACAATTTATAAAAATTATATACATATTATTTTACATTAAAAACATAAGATTTTTAATAAAATTAAATTGCACAAATTAAAATTATTATCACAGATTTTATTATAATGCGGTTCTGCACGCAAAAAATACATGGTTGTGGTAAACATATTCTAAGAGCAACATATTATGATAAGAATTATGATTGTAGTCACCATATTAAGATTATTATTGAATAATATTATGATTAAATATACTCGTACTATTACATCATAATATTTTTCTCTTAATCATATTATTATTCTGTTAATCATACTAAGTTAAGAAGTAATCAAATTATTGTCATGTTAATCATAATAAACTAAGAAGTAATCATATCATCATCATGTTAATCATATTATGATACATCACCTTTCATAGCTGTCATAAAAATACAAAATAAATTTAAATATTTTTGAATCGATTTTTTGCTTTGTGGCTTTTTACAATTTTTCTTAATGTTAATCAAATAGCGGAGTTCAATATAAGGCTTGAAAAAGAGCAAATGAAAAATCTGTGGTTTTCATGGGCAACCGCGTGTTTCCATTTTTTCGATTTAAGATGTTGATGCCATATTGCCTAATTTTGAACGTTCTTTACATTTTTTTCAAAAAAGATGGATCAATTCCGATTTTTCAACGTAATGACAAAGTTTAAAATGTGCAATAACTAGCCCATAGTTTGATCTAGAATGGTTTTTCGGCTTTCCTGAACAATTTGTTTTAAGACATACGCGGTTGCCCATGAAAACCACAGAAATATCGTAGCACTTTCATAAAATATAACGAAATCTCTGTGTGTTTTGTTGTTGGATTTTACAAAAAAAACTATGATATTTTGCATTTGCACTATTACATCACTAATACTTGAATGAACTCCGCTAATATTTTAATTTTTTAATTTCTTTAAACTTTTTTTTTATGGAATTTTATCTTTTAATTGTTTAACCGCTCACAAATAAAAAAACGACACAATTTCTTCAATATTATTTTACAAATGGCGCTAACATAATATGATTAGAGTAAAAATAGTTTGATTGCATCTTTAACATAATATGATAAATGCATAGAAAGTTATCATGTTATGGCTATTAAATATCATGATATGGTTGTGAGAAATATAATATGTTTAGAAAGTTATCATAATTAAGTTGTTAGAAAAATAATTATTTTTCGGTCAACAATACTTAAATTCATAATTGCGTTAAACATTGGTATGTTTACAGTAACTATAATATTGTTGATACTAAATAAAAATAACAATTATTTGTGTACGACAACAATATATTGTTACATTAAACATAGTGTTGTTGTCGTAACCATGCCCAACCATATTTTTTCTCTGCGTGTGTAACTAGCGCTACAGTCAATATCTTCATTGTAGTTCATTGTTTTCATTATGTTTTGTTGTATTCTGAAGCTTTCTATCGTTTTTATTTATCATTATTTTATTTTATCATAGTTTACAAACAGAATCGAAAAACGCGAGATCAAACATGTTCGATTTTAAAAGAAACAAAAAGAAAAACTTGGCTTTTACTAAAAAGTAGCAAATCTTTCTGCTATCAGACAAACACAAATTATTTCTTTAGACAATTTAATCTTTATACTCGCACGTAAAACTTACAATGAGAGTTAATTGTATAATTAAAACATAATCATCTTAAAAACAACAAAACAGCAAACAAATTAAAATTCAGCTCTCACGTTTTTAAATCCTCTTTAGGCTTTTAAAATTAATTGCCATCATTAAGAATTGATTTCTTTGTTTTACTTTTCGCATTCATACGCCAAAAAATAAGTTTGAGTTTAATTCTGTCATTATTTTAAGAATATTGTAAAAGTTATTCCATTCCTATTAAGCAGCTATTTTCGCTTTTGTATAGAATTACACTGTGATACAAGAGTAAAAGGCTATTTTTTCTTTCTGGACTACAGAGATGGTGAAGCTACTTTAAGTATGTGGTCGTTAAACAAGAACTGTTTTGCTCCAACTTTAAGTGACTGCAGTACATTTGTAAGCTTCCCAAAACTTCTGGGTATATAAAAATCAATTAAAAAATGAATGAGCTTTGCTTAGCTATGTAAATATCGACCCCCTTTCGCGAAATTATCTTAAGCGATCTTTTGAAAAATTATCGATTTTATGAATATTTAATTATTGTTTTTTTGAATTCATAACAATTACCGTCTAACCTGGGACACATCCGTCATTTAAGCAAATGCATTGACTTTTTTTCACATTTCAATCAAAGTTTTTTTCATTTTCACTAACTCTATCTACATTAATGCACTAGATTAATAACTTATCAAAGTATTGCATTAATATTTAAATACCTGTAAAGTTGATGGAAAGTAATGCAATTCTTTTCATTATGAAAAATCACCCAAAAATATTGTATGAAAAATAGCCCATTTTTTCGGGCCATCTTTAATTTTTAAAATTTCTTCCAAATCTTAAATACTATTTGTCTAAATCATTCATTATCATTATACGTCGAATTCCTACATGTTATTTGTAAAAATAACTATGACACTCCAAAAAGTGTCACAGTGTCCATGGACTTTATGACACTTGTAAGTATCATAATGCCCATCAGAGCTTACAAACTCGAAAGCATAGCCGGCCTTTGGCCGGGCGCAAGGATTTTCTCCTCTTTGATAAAACAAGTATCGGATTCGCTAACTAAAGCTTCTGTGCACAGACGGCCTCCGGCCGGCAGCTTGGATTTTCTCCTCTATGGAATAACAAAGACCGGCTTCGCTAACTAAAGCTACTCTGCGAAGTCGGCCTTCGTTTGGAAACAAAGCAGATTTTAGAAGCTTTACTTAGAGAAACCGGTACTTGGTATACCATAAAGGAAAAAATTCTTGCGCCCGCTCAAGGCCGTCTGCGCAGAGAAGCTTTAGTTAGAGAAGCCGGTCTTTGTTATACCATAGAGGAGAAAATTCTTTGGCCCGGCTGAAAGCCGGCTATGCAGGAAGCTTAAGTTAGCGAAGTCGGTTTTTGTTATATCATAGAGTAGAAGATGCTTGGGCCCGGCCGAAGGCCGGCTATGCAGAGAAGCTTTAGTTAGCGAAGCCGGTTTTTGTTTTGGTAAAATAAGTTTCTTTAAAAATAGATTTGTTGGTTTTTTGCAAATTGGGTAATTTATATATTTTTTTTTTTTTTTTGGAAAAAATTCGTTTTTGCTTTTTGGGCCAGTTTTCATGTTCTTTTGGGCGATTCTTCATTTGGGCGATTTTTTTTTTTTTTTTTTTTTGTCCATTTTTCTTTGGGCGATATTTCCTACAGCCTTATTTTGTATCCTCTATTGGATCTTCTTTTGTGAAGATACGCAGGTTGTTTACTATAAATAATTTTGTGCAAAAATAGTAGAGTGCGGCATTTTAGTAGGTTTTCAAAAGGTACATTAAAGATGTAGTAAGAAAACTGTGATATTCTACTGTATCTAGTTCTACCATAAATATATCTTGCAACATTATTAAATGTAACTTTGAGCTTAGTCTGGCATAGTGAATTGCAGCTAGAAAAAATTTCGCAACCATAAAGAAGTGTCGGCAGCAAAAATGTCCTGGCAAGAAGCATGCGTATATTAAATGGAGTGAAATATTGCGTGGCGCCCTATGCTCCAGTGGGAGTTAAAGGAACATATATATAATTGCGTGGTAAAAAGATTTCTTAGCATGGACTAAGTTTTTCCACAAATGAAGTTTAGGTGACTTGACCAGGTTAGTTTATTATTAATTACAATTCCAAGGTTTTTTGCAATATCAACTATGTCAATTACGGATTGCCTAACGAGTATTGGTAGTAGGTTTGAGTGAACATAGCTGCTTTTGCTTATCAATATTGCCTTGGATTTATTTGCGTTTAAGCAAAGACCATTTACTAAGGGCCATCTATAAACTTTATCAAGGTCATGGTTTTACTTTTCGACGCATTCATTGATACTGGATGGCGAACAGCTAATGTAAAGCTGTACATCATCAGCGTATATGTGAATTCCACAATAGCTGACTCTAGACGGTAGGTCGTTGGACTAAATTGATATAGAAGAGGACCCAGAATTGAGCCTTGCGGTACACCTCTTGTAGTCAAAAAAATGTCAGATTTTTCAGAACCTGAGCATTAGGGTGTCCCAAAAAATTTGTTCTTTCTGATTTTCATAGGTGCTCAACTAAAATTTAAAAGCTTATAGGGCAAAGTATTTTTGGTTTTTTTTTTAAGAATTTTCGGAATAGGTTTAGAGGTCGCGCAAATGGAGTTTTCATAAAAAAAACGGAGTTTTCGGCCTTTTTTTAACATTACTCATAACTTGGTTAATACCACGAGTTTCTTCACTGCTGAGGAAACAGTTTTAAAGAAAAATATCCAAGCTTTATTCCTGTGTGAAAAAATTATAAGTTTTGGTGATGACTTTACGCATTTAGATACCCTTAATTACAATTTGTCGTAATTTTTTAAAAAAATTTTGTAATAACGCTTTACAACTTTTTAAGTTTAAATAAAAACGAAAAAACTAATGATGCAGTTTGAAAGACAAAATAATTCTTATTAATACGAATAAACAATTTTTAAATTTGTTCTTACCGTTCCTGAGTTATACCCGTTTTTTTCTTTATACCCAGTATTTGTTATTATTAGCTGTTTGCCAGTTCACCAATCTTACCCAATCAACAAAAAAAAAAAAAAAAAACGTTTCTTTTTCTATGTGAAAAATCATTTATTGCGGTTCTTGCGATGTAGTTATATACCTTGCAATAAATTCTGGTAATCAGTTTCAGAAGTTGTGACATTAATATAAGTATTAGCCAAAGCCACAACTCGTTCTGCCACATCATTTACTACTTGTAATTGTTGAACTTTTTTCTTTGCCTCTTGAAATGACATGTTGGCTTTCCAATTCTGTGCATCTATTTTTAAAAAATCAATTGAAATATTGCAAGCTTCAAAAAAAGTTAGACTGGCTTTTGAAATTAATTGTTGAATTTCTTTATTTCTAAAGTTTTCTTCTGTTAAAGTTACATTTGCTACTTCATAATCGTTGCATGGAGTATCTGCAAGTTTTTTTTGTCATTAGGTGCTAAGTTTTGGTGTCGATACGTTCATCAAAAAACGCTGGGGCAGCCAATTTCGGAGTAAAGTACCACTAGAAAAGTTAAGGCGAGGCTTTTGCAACTGCTTTATTAATTATTTTATAACCATCCAATTCCTTTAATAGGCTCAGATCATTGAGAGGAGCGTATCGAGGGCACTGGCAGAGGTACCAATATTTGATATTTATTCTTAAAATAAATGAACTAAATTCAAGCAAGGCATCAACTGTTGATTTGTCTATATAAGAATGCAACTGGTTTCGGAAAATGCATATTTTCAAAGAATAGATAATTTACATTATCCAGCGAGCCCGATTGATAGCTCTTGGAGCACACATAAAATAGAAAGTGAAAATGACAGCGTGTAACGGTTTAGATTAATAAATGTCAGAAGTTAATGACAGTTAAAACGTAACTATAAAAATTAATGGAAATATACAATAATTATAACGAAAAAAGTATCACCATTTTTAAGGTACAAACTATAAAAATAGTGTAACTCGGAAACTGTAGGACAAAATTCCATTTTTGTTTTCCTTAATTGTTTAGAACTTATCGGTATTCAAAATCGCTTCACTAGTTTTTATACCTTTCATATAAATTTGAAAAGTAATAAACCGTTTTTTACAGAATTTGTTAAAAAATTACAAAAGAACTTAATATGTGGAATCGTAGTGGACAAAAATATTGCCGGAACTTAAAGTTTTTGCATATGGAAATAAAGTTTGGGAAATTTTCTTTAGAAATATTCGGTCAAAAAATTAAATGAACGTGGTTATTGACAAAGTTATGAGTCAAGTTTGAAAAAAGGCCGAAAAACCAGATTTTTAACAAAGACTTGATTTGCGCGACCTCTTCCTAAAAATCTAAAAAAAAATCCAAAAAAAAAATGGAACCTATAAGCTTTCAAATTGTGCTTGAGCCTCTGACAAAAAAAAATTTGGGACACCCTACTGAGCATACAAATTGAGTTCTGTTATAAAGATATGACGAAATTAATTTAACAGCAGTGTTTGAGAAATGGCACATGTGTTTTAATTTTTGGCAGAGTAAAGTCTGTTCGACAGTATCAAATGCCTTTGAGTGATCAAGTAAGATTAGAAATGATATCATGTTCCTCACAAACGTCGATTAATGTAGATATACAGCTATGTTTGGATCTGAAACCAGATTGCCCATCAGATAGTATTGATTTATTATATAAGTGTTTTGTCATTTGCCCATTGACTTGTCTTTCAAAAACTTTTGACAAATACGGTAGTATTGCGATAGGTCTATAACTTTTATCGGCCTTTTGAATAGGTTTAATTTTTGCCTGCTTCCGCAATAATGGGAAAGTTGACGTTGTTATTATTGTATTCATCAAGTGTGTTAATTGTGGGAGTATATATGGAGTTATTAGTTCAATAAACTTAGGATGGATACCATCATGCCCAACCGAATCTGCCTTTACATCAAAAATGGACTTCAGGACTTCTTCCTGGGTGGTATTTCTAAACTCAAATCTAACCTGGTGTTCATAATTTGTAGTGCTAGTACAGAAGGCATTAGTAGAAGCATAGTATGTAAGATAAGCATCAGGCATTGGTATACTTGAAAATTCAGTATTTAGTTGGTTTACGTCAATTTTGCTCCTATCATGTATATAATTTTTGCCAATGCATATTGAGCGGATTTCCTTCCATTTCCTCTTTGAGCTAGTGGCTGATTGAAATTTTTCTTTATAGTATTTACATTTTGCAGCTCTGATCTTTATGTATACATTTCTTCTGCTTGAAAATATTGTAAAGTTCACTGGTTCTAAATTTTTTCCACCTTTCATATGCTATATTTCTTTTATCAATCAGGGTTTTAATATCGCTTGAAAACCAGGGGTTGTCAGTCTTTAGCTTCTTAGTTTTAACCGGAATATATTTTTCATATAAGTATTGTATGTTATTAGTCAAGAATATAACCTGTTCATCACAAGATGGCATTTGAAATGACTGGCTCCAAGGAATTGTTGTCAATACACTTTCCAGTGCTTCAATATCAATATTTTTAAAATCTCTAAAGGTGATAGTTTCTTCTTGAGCAGTTGTTTGAAAATCATAAGAAATAAAGGAGAATACGGGAAAGTTTATATGTAAAACATAAGTAGATATGTTAAACACTTATAATATTATGGTTGGTTTCTAACCATAGCAAGTTGCTCTTGGCAAAGAGGAAAATACCAATGTTAATTTATTAACAAATTATTGTCATATTTAACCACAACAAGTTTATAGGCAACCATTATATGGTTGTAGCTTCTTCATGGACAATAATGTGATTATATTAACCATAATATGTTTAAAATTTTCTTTAAAAATAGTTTTGTTGGAGTTGACCATATTTAAACATGTTTTTCTTTGCGTGAGGCCGGATCATCAGGAAGCCTTTTCCAAAGAATTTAGAAAAGCTAAAAATATTATACAAATACGATCTTAAAGCGATTTAGAATTATAGACTTATAGCCTTTTTACACTGATCAACATCTAACATCTACAATCAATTTGCCACAAAATGCGAAGATGTTATCATCTTTACATAAGAAATGCATTGGGCTAAAAACCAACATCTTTAAAAGATGTTCCTATCTCATTATATTCCATTCTACATCTTTCGATTATGTTAGTGTCATCACTAGAAAAGTGTCAATAAGTTATATTATTATTGTGGCATCACTGACAAAAAAAAATTGTTTTTGAAAGCAGCGTTACCATTTCTCACGTTTTCTCTTTTATTGCAATGTTTTTTTGTTAATTTTTTTTTAATATTTTTAAACAAATTGAACTTCAAATACATTTTTGTGTTTTGTTCTGTACTTCTGAAGAATAAAACATTTTTTGTTTTAAAAACATTTTTTTTTTTTTCAAAAATGGTGACATTTTTGTTTGAGGGTAGATGTTAGATGTGAGCAATGTAAACGAATGTTTCACATTTTCTACATCTTTGATGGTAGATGTTAGATGTTGATCAGTGTAAAAAGCCTATTAGTTGTAACAATATCAAAGCTTAAACAAAAAACCAACAATAAACAGTAAGTTTATCATTTCTTACAATCCCCTAAAATTGATTGACTTTTTTCCGATTCAAATTACAGTTGTGAGTGGGTAAAAAGAAAACAAATATTAAAAAAAAGTTGCTTCATTTTATTGTTTTCGTAAGAAAAAAAAACAATTTGCCATTTCACTTTTTTGCACGGGCACCTGCAAATTTACTATCAAAGTTAGTTTTTGGAATACAAAATTTCTTATTAATAATATTTTTCAATGGCGTGCTATAATGCTTTTGCATTACTATTACAAAACATCATGAGTAGTGCATTATTATTGCGTTATCACTGAAACAAATTGTAAACAGTTATCATAATTATAAGTAAAAAATTGCTTAACTTGCAACGTAACAGTTAAGTCATTTATTTTTTTAATTAAAATAGTGCAAATCTGCTATTTCCTTAAGAGATTGACTAAAGAAGTGATCGAAAAAATTCCTTACGTAGCACAGTGTTATTATTAAAAATTCCATACAACTTTTAAATGATTTTGTTTTGTAAACTAAGAGTTACAAAAAAAAAAAAAATATCAACAACAGTTATAAAGATTACAAACAATTTAGAGGGCAAAGTGTATAAAGTCTCATTACAAAGATTAAGTTAAATACTTATTTATACCTTCAATGTTTCGAAATAAATGAGAGTTTGTGTGGCAACTGGAAATCCAGCCAACTTATGAATCAACATCAAATAGACAGTTTACCGTTTTTATGTATAAATTGTGGCAGATTTTAAAACTACAACTGTTTGAAGTTTGAATTTATGCGCATCACTCTAAACAATTTTAAACTAATCTTTAATATTTAATCACCAGTCAATTATAAAATTTTAAATGATTTCGATTTAAATCAGCTTGGGAATAGTGACATTTGTGTCATTATTTGTAATTAAAATTGAGTTTGAAAATAACTAATACAAAAGATGTAATAAAACGCTAAATATTTATTCAAAATCGCATAAGCGTATGATTAATAAAATAATCATACGTCTAGATAATGTCATTACATTTATACGTGTACGTATGAATATTTGAGTAAGTAATTATAAATCACTCATACGTAACGATTATTTTATATGAGATCAAGAGAAGAATTTTATGTGTAATCTACGTATGTATATAAAAATGAAAATGTGTTTGTTTGTTTCATATAGAACCTAAACTAATAAATCGATTGTTCTTAACTTTTCATTGTACAGCTTTATAGTAATTTTCTGATTACCCGGAGCTTAACATAGGCTATAAATATTTGGAGCTAATCAAGTGAGCGTGGCAGCTCCGTTACGAAGGCAAAATTAAGTACAGTAGAATCCCGATAATTCATAATCGCAAGGGACCGGCCATTTCTTACGAATTATAGGGATTTTCGATTAAGCGGGGTTTCGATTGAACGGGGTAAAAATAAAATAAATAAGAAAACGATAAAAAACACATAAAAGACAATTGTTAAAAATAAAATAAGTTTCAATTATATACATATGGGTATTTCCACAGAAAAGTCTACTTTTTGTCACGTTACGACACCAAAAATTTTTGGTTGTTTCTCTTAGAATAATGAAAATATTATTAACTTTGTTGCATTTTGGTGTAAAGCGCAACTAGCTTTACATTTAGTGAAAGGGAGGAAAAATTTGGACAACATGGTTATAAAATACAAAACCAATTGCTTGGTGTCGTAACGTGACAAATAGTAGTCTTTTCTGTGGAAATAGCCATATAAAAATTATTCATATAACAAACAGATCTTAAGAAAATAAACACACACACAAGCAAAATCCCACGCAAAAAAAAATAGCATTAAACAAAAAAACAATCTTCCATGTTTCTGTTGTTTTTATTACGAATTATAAGTGATAGTTAGCAAACAATTACGATTTATAAGAGGTTAAGAAGATTTTATTTAAAAACAAGTTAGAGTGCTATATTCGGCTGTGCCGAATCTTTGATACCCTCCACCGACAGTTCGAATGTTTAAAGAGTAATATCTGTATGATGTTATTATTATCTTAAACTGTGACGATTTGTTATTAATTATGGATTTAGGCGACTAAACTGTTTTCCGGTAGTAGGGTTTATATGGGGCCTAGGGTAAATTATGGACCGATCTTCACGAAATTTCACAGTCTTTTTCCCAGTTCTATAAAACTTTGATGTACCAAATTTTGTTATGATAGCATTATTTTTTACGGATTTAGGCGTACTAAACTGTTTTCCGGGAGTAGGGTTTATATGGGGCCCAGGGTAAATTATGAACCGATCTTCACGAAATTACACAGTTTTATTTCTTGTCCTATAAAACTTTGATGTACCAAATTTTGTTATGATAGCATTATTTTTTACGGATTTAGGCGTACTAAACTGTTTTCCGGGAGTAAGGTTTATATGGGGCCCAGGGTAAATTATGGACCGATCTTCACGAAATAACACAATTTTATTTCTTGTCCAATAAAACTTGGATGTACCAAATTTTGTTATGATAGCATTATTTTTTACGTTTTTAGGCGTACTAAGTTGTTTTCCGGAAGTAGGTTTTATATGGGGCCTATGGTAAATTATGGACCAATCTTCACGAAACTTAACAGTTTAATTTCTAGTCCTATGTTACTGTGACTTGCCAAAATTTGTAATGATAGCATTGTTAGTTAGGGTTTTAGGCTTAATATACTGTTTTCCGGCAGTAGGGCTTATATGGACCCTAGGGTAAACTATTGACGGATCTTCACGAAATTTCAAAGCGTGATTTTCAGTTGAATAAAACGAATTGTTGCGAAATCTTATATCATTCTGTGCATTTTTCCACCATTTGTGTTAGTTTTTGTAACAAAATTATCAATTTTTTTTAGGTGGTGGTTCCACATTTTGATTCATAGCTCAGATCCTATTGAACCGATTTTGCTGAATTTCAATCCCAAACTGCTTAGGATAACTACAAGCAATTTGACACCAAGTTTGTTGATTTCTTTTGAGTTTTTCGAAAGTGAGCGCGTTTTCAACAGACAGACAGACGGACAGATGGACAGACGGACAGACAGACGGACATGGCTAAATCGACTTAAAATTACCCAATGACCCAGAATATATATACTTTATAGGGTCTGAGATGAATAGTAAAAAAGTTTCACACGGAATGACAAACTGAATATACCCTCTTCACAACTAATTGTGGTGGAGGGTATAAAAATTACGAATTAGCGAGGGGAGAAAAATGTATGGAAATTTTACGAATTAACGAGATTTTTTCAAGGGACCGACAGTTTATTACGAATTGTCGGGAATTACGATTTATCGGGGTACGAATTATAGGGATTTGACTGTATATCTAAAGAACGGTTACAATAAAACTTTTAAATTTCGTGCAAATAGCTTAATTACCTATTCAAAATATATGTCAACCTCTCATACAACAACAACAAAAAACATGTATATTTCGGGAACGGCTATAAATAGTTAGTAAAAGTAATCGAATCTGGTACAAATCTATAATCTTTAGAAATAGGTTTCTTTATGATCTGGCCTAAGCAACCACCCAATAAAAAATTTTATCATTTTGCGAAGCACTAATGGTACATTCAAAAAAACAAGCGCACAGTTATGCGCTACGCAATAAGACATACAGAAATGCAGTAAAGTAAGTGAAAGAACTCTCAACAACTTTTATAAAAAATAAAAAGAATTTCAAGTGCTACGGCATTCCCTTCCTACGAAGCAGGTTTGTAAGGGAGAATACTAAAAAATAACTGTATCAAAACATTCAGTGTGTAAGGCTGATCGTTACATCCAACAATTTTTATATGCGCTGAATAATGCGCTTTATGTGTCAAAAATATATTGCTTCAAAGTGGGAACTCGCCATATAAAATTCATGTCTTCCGTAAGCGCAATGGTAAGCGAAACGTTGATGTTTCTCCCTTACAAACCTGCTTCGTTGGAAGCTCCATTTTTTATTGGGCAGTGAAATGCGCTTAGAAACTAGATTTCCCTCAACAATAAATTTCAGTGTAATTAACAAAAATAAAAATTGGAAATTAACCACTGTAACGAACCAAACCGGAAACGGCCCTAACTATAAAGAGGACTTGCTACCTATAAGGGTGGTTCTTTCCCATTTCTAGTTCGACTATGGTTCGAACATTCATTTAAAATTTAGGTAGCTGTACTAATAAAGTCTACTAACCAACAAACCAATTCCATGATAAACTAATAGAACTATTCTTTTAACAATAATAATCTTTTAAAAATTATTTCTATTGTTATTGTTAATTAAATTTTAGTATACAAAAAAAACTCCAAATTGATAAATTATTATTAACATTAAAGAAATTAAAATTTTTAATTTTTACCATTGAAAATAAAAGGTTTGAAATTATGTGTGTATGTATGTAAATCAGAAATATTTTTTTTTTTTTTTTAATTAATAGGAAAAATTGTTTGAGTGAAAATTTATATTAAGTTAAAGTATTATTATTAAAGTAAATAGAAGAAACACAATGATATTTATATGTATATTTGTTAATGAAACAAGTTATATATAGCCCTTTTAAAATGCATTGGATTACTAGTAAATTGAATGCTTGGGGGTAATAAGTTCCAAAGACGAATTGAGTAGGTATAAAATTGCCAAGATTACTGTAGAGTTCGGTATCTGACATGCATCAAATCATTGGATCTTTGTGAACGGGTAAGCGAGAGTCTCCTATAGAGATACATAGGCATACGTTTATTAATAATTTTATGCAATAGAGTTAATGTTCTTATTTTGAACAAGTTGATAAAAGTTACTCCATAAAAGTCACTTGTATATGGTGTAATGTGATCAAATCCCCTTAGACCATACACATATCTAATCACTGCATTATAACTAAGTTCCAATTTCCTCAAACTGCTTGAATCACTACTTCCAAAAATTTCACACCCGTATAACAAAGTAGGAATCAAATATGTTTTTGCAAGAATTAAACGAATTCTTATAGAAATAAATTTTTGTGTTCTCCATAGCGTTCGCAAAAGAGCATATGTTCTTCCAGAAGCTATATTAATTTGGTCATTCCATGTAAGAGTACTGTTAAATAATATGCCAAGATTTTTTGCTGTCCTAACAACTTCAATTCTTTGACCGTTTAATGCAACTTCTGGTAAAAAGTTAGTTCTTGACGATTTACTTTTTATAACTAAGCACTTTGACTTGCACGGATTAAAGCAGAGACCATTTGCAGTTTCCCATGCATGTACACGCGTGAGATCAAAATTTAACTTACTTACACAATCATCAATATCCCTAGAGGGAAGCGAACTGACACCAAAGTAGTCCCGTGACAGGTCTTTGGTGGAAGAGAACGGTTCTAGTTTTAACACTTTCTATGAATAAGACCTATCACTTTTACATGGGGTTGTCATTGGAGGGGGTCAATTGACACCATTTGACCAATCACAAATCTATTCTCAATGGACGTGTTAAGTGACAGTTACTTAAATGTAGTATTATTTCAATACGATGTAATATTATTTCAAAAAAACAAGTCCTAGAATTAAATTCAAAAGCCAAATTTTAGAAAGTCCTAAAAAAATGTATCCCACCACCGGTGAAGACTGTACTGTAATTCATGACTTTTTCTACCTTTTTGTTCGCCATAAACCAGTTACGTGATTAGTTCTCCTTTCACTGGTCATGAGTTCTTTCTTTTTGTACCTGTTCTATTTTCACAACTCCCAGGACCAGTCTGTGGGACCAATTGATACAAATTTCCTGCAGGGATATTTCTCAGGGGAGCTTATGTATATTTGTACATCGTCAGCATAGGTATGGATGTTGCAATATAACAATTGGCTTGCCAAGTCGTTTATATACGTAGTAAAAAGTAATGGTCCAAGTATGAAACCTTGTGAATACCTTTTGTTACATTTAATGAATGAGATCTTATGTTATTGGCAAAAACTGACTGTCTTCTATCTGTGAGGTATGAGGTAACTAGGCGTACAGAAGCAGTTAAGAAATTTAAAATTTTATCAAGTTTTTTGCATAATATACCATGATCGACCATAGCGAAGGCTTTTGAATGATCCAATAGGACAAGCAACGAAACATGAGCACTATCAATACTTTTACGTATTTCCTCAGAAACATCAATAAGTGCACTGACACAACTAGGTCCAGGTCGAAACCCAGATTGCCTTTCAGATTGTACGATTATGTCCAAACACGTCTATGGTTAAACGGTATTTTCGACGACAAAAATTCCAGAAAAATTGCGTTTTGCAATGTGATTGACATATCGGCATTGGCTCGATAGGCCATGACCACAAAAAAAACGTATATACTATATGAAATTTCTGTCCTTTCAAAATTATTTAAGTGATCGATTCGTTTGGGTGCCTTCGGTTGGGTGAGATTTGTTTTGATGTTGACTTTCCTTATGCAAATTTTAGTAAAGGCAGATTTTTGAGTTTCCTCCTTTTTCCCACTACACACTGAAATAGTTTGTATATGTAAATATGCCTTAAATACAATTTACAACTTCTTACCTTAAAATTGAAAAAATGCTTGGATTGTTGCAACAATAAAAACAATTAAGCTTGTTGCAATCGAAAGTATTAATTTGCAAAATAATTTAAAAAAAAAACATTGACTTTAAAATAATCTGATTTCTTTTAGAATTTTTTTTTTCACACAATTCAAATCAGATATTTTTTTAGTAATAAAAATAAATATTTAAAATTTTCAAGCAATTTTGATCAATTAAAAAAAAAATACACAGTTATAATTATAAAGTTAAAACAAAAATACAAGTCATGAAATCCACCCAACAGCCTCACAGCACGTCATAGAAAAATCTTATTAATAATAAATTTTGTTTTTCCGAAAATAAGTTAATATCTTGCTTATCAATTCACAACAATTTTATTAACATTTTAATAACATTCTTATTAAAATATAAAGCCAATATATCTGGAGAACAGTTTCAATAACAATTTTTATATTTGGAGCAAATTGTTTGGCCTTCTTAAAGGTGCAATTGACTAAAGAACTAAAGCCTGTTGACCATTCCAAACGTCATCAATGTTCAGAATGGTGGCAAGAAATGCCAACAGTGGATGATAAATTTCCGAAGACAATCATCTTCAGTGATGAGGTACATTTTCACCTCAGTGGACACGTCAATAAGCAGAATTGCCGCATTGGGCGAATGATAATCCAAGAGCGATTGTCGAAAAATCAATGCACCCACAAAGAGTTATTCTTTGGTGCGGTTTATGGGCTGGCGGCATCATTGGACAGTAATTTTTCCAAAATGAGGGGGTCAGGCAGTTACTGTTAATGGTGTTGGCTATCGTGAGATGATAACGAACTTTTAATGGCCCGAATTGGAAGATATGGATGTGGACGATATGTGGTTTCTATAGTATGGTGCCGTTTGCCACACAGCCAACGATACAATGGCTCTTTTGCGCGATAAATTCAATGGCCGTGTTATCTAACGTAGTGACGAGATCAACTGGCTCACCAAGATCATGTGATTTCACACCGTTGGACTTCTTTCTTTGGGGTTATTTTAAAAAAAAGGTGTACGTCGATAAGCCAGCAACAATTACAGAGCTAAAGGATGTGATCAATCATCACATTAACGGCACAAACCCTTAATTATGCCTTAGCGTCATCGAAAATTTGGCCCATCGGATGGAGGTGTGCCGCCGAGGTTGCGGCGGCCCTTTGATCGATATTTTGTTCCATACATAAAATTTATTTAGTTGTAGCGACCCAAAATTATGTATTAATTAAAAGTGGTAATATGTTGCCACCACTGTCTCGTCACAAATATGGTTTAAATTTACGTGAGTACCTCTTAGCGCTGAATCTCACGGTGGATCTAACCCACTTGGTGATTTATTAACATTTTCCAAGTGCCCCTGTGTGTGTAGGATCATTCAATCACACACAGGTTGCAATTCAGGTACAAGCCCAAGAATATTAATACCTCCCTTGCTTTGGAGTTGGAGCTATCAAGATCTCCACTGCGAAGAGTGATCCAAGCAGTTTCAAAAAAGAAAGTTAACAACGATCCTAAGATCAAGCTACCAACAACCACCGCGTGTACCCTGCAAGCAGAGTCCGCACCATACAGTAATGCCAGGTTGTTACTTCTGGGGGCTGTATGACATCCCGTGGCGCCAAAATAACAAATTGAGGGTGCAATCAATAAACTTCAAGAGCCCTGTCTTTTCAGATGTTCTTGGCATCCTTGTGGCATGCATCATCCACAGTGCTCCCATAGATTTTCAATGTCCGAAAGAAGATATCAACATGACAGACCTAGTCCAGCCATGACCCTCGAGCCACTACCATTTCTTAGTCCCAAAAGACTCCATGTCAACGATTCTTCTGCAGAAAAGAAATACTTTTTTTCTAATACCTCCAAACGGCTTCTCTATGATAAGCGTATTGTCACCAGTGCATAGATTCATTTAATTATTTACAAATTCATTTAATTTATATAGAGGAAAGATTCATATATATATTTTTCAATTTGTCACTTGCTCTAATCAATTGGCAGTTATGCAAAGGTGGATTCATCCCCAAGCACGTTACTGTGTATTTTGATATTCTGTTATTGGTTCCTTGCGGAGCCCAGGCGTGACCAATTACCTGATTGTAGGCCATGCACCATGTCTTCACCAAAATAGGATCCCTCTTAATATTTGAACCCAGTCCTTGGACTTTTAATTTTAATATTTAATTATTCGCTATTTTACAAAGAGGTAGAATACAATCCTCTAGGTATTTTACTATCATTCCTGCACGCAGAGAAAAAATATCTTTAAATATGGTCACCTCCAACAATACTATGTTTAAAGAAAATGTTCACCATATTATGTTTAATTTAACCATATTTTTGTAACCGACAACCATATTTTGGTTAAATTATTTTCCTATTTAGAAGCCACAAACATTTTATGGTTCCTCTAAACATGTTATGGTTAAATATGACAATAATTTGTTTTTAAATGAACAATAGTATTTTCCTCTTTTTCAAGAGCAACATGCCATGGTTGATAACCAATCATGCTATTATAAGTGTTAAACATGTTTAAGTTATTATTAACCATAATATGTTCGGACGTTACCACAATAAGGTTGCGGCTTCTTGATGGAGGACTATTTTTACAATAATATGGTTGTCACTGACAATTATATGATTAAATTAAACATACTATGGTTAAAATCTTCTTTAAACATAGTATTGTTGGAGGTGACCATATTTAAATATGTTTTTTCTCTGGGTGTGAGAAGAATAGTATAGTTTCATAATAATATTTAACCCTGTTCCTAAGCCAACTGGAAATATTCAATTGTTATCGGGAGCCGCCACGAGGAGGCGGCACATAGGCACTTGAAGTCAATCTGATGGCTTGTAGGGCACATCAAACGGACATCTTTGGCTCCCACTGTCTCGTCACAATAAGAGATTATTTAATCGGGTATCGAAATTGTATTTTATTTAGTTATCGTGTTTTTGTATTTAAGTAACGAAATTTCAAAAAGATTCTAATTGTGAGAAAAAGAAGTTTAGCTCTCGGTTTCCATACGAAAAGTTAGTAATACCTTTTAATACTGTTTTGTTTGTCATTTAATTATATACATTTTTGTTATTGTGAATTTCTGGAATTTTAACGTAAAAGTATAAGAAATAAATATTGTTTGTACTTAAAAAAGTTCTTGTGCTTTTCGGTTATAATCTACTATTGGAAACAAAGGGCCTGGGCGCTTCCCCAACAGGTAATAAATAAAGAATTTCAAAAAGAACTTGGCTTTTTATAAATATTTAACATTTTTTAACAAAATGTTGGCTTTTAAAAAATATTTAATATTTACTATCAAAATAGCTTCAAATCATATTCATTGATGAAGCGGATTTTTGGTTTGATGGCTTTGCGTACATACAGGATAAGCGAATTTGGTCAGCTTTTACCCCCATGTGCTTCAAGATAAATTACTTTAGACCTCTAGAAATATTCTATTTACTTTATTTCAAATTCTCTATTCACTCTTGATAGCACTGTGTTCTTTTCCTTAATGAATTGTTACTTTTTATTTATGTTTCTGCTTTGACCTTTAATTTTGTATCTTTTAGGGTGATCGATTATTCGACTTTTTCAATAACCGGTTTTCGAATATTCCGAATAGTTGCTATTTTAAAAAAACCGGTTTTCGGATAAGTATTTTAAAAATAACCGGTTAACCGGTTTTAATTCGAATACATAAAAATACAAAAATCAAATAAGATTTTGTAATAAAAACTTAACTTAAGTAAAAACAAAGCAATTCACGAAGGTAAGGAACCAAAAAAATAGATGGATATGACTTAAGGTTTGTTCAGACGTAACAAATATTTGACAATAAAATCCAAAAAAGCGTGACCAGTAAATTGATCAATCTTTGGTTTTATTTTAAATAATTTCTGTTTATTTACTAAACTTTATTCCCAAGATAATAATTGTATAATGTAATTTAGAAAAAATAGCCTAATATTTTGCAAAAGCAAACAATTCTTTAAGAAAACTAGTGGGGACGTGTAAGACATCAAATATTTAATAGGTGTGAACATAGCTGTAGAAGTTTTGAAACACTTTGGTTTTAAGAAATTATAGGAATTTAATACATTTATTATTTGAGATATTCCCCCAAATTTATTTTAAATGAGTTATAATTGATGGTGGTTAAGCATGTCTATATGAATCAGTAGACTCCAAACATATTTTTGAAAAGTTGCAAACAAACCCTCTTATCTTATTATATATTTTAAATTATTTTATTTCAACAGTATAAAAACGAATAGTAATATGAATATGCTTTTTGTATGAAATATCTGTCAATTCGTCGATCACAATTTAAAGCCTTCCATGAGATTGTTTGATTCCTTAAATTTTGCTTTAAGTTCTTGGTAATTTAAAATAAATAAAACTTAATAATTTTTCCACATCGTTGATTTCGCCGGTATGTTGTAGTTTTTAGCATGAACATATGCCAGAACTACTTAACAGCCGTACCAAAAACCATACAGAAATGAAAAAAGTGACGCATGAAAAATGCATTAAGGCCCAACCATAATATGCATAGCCGTGCTTAACCTACTGTCAAAAACCAACAAAAACTCTCTCAAATTTATTAAAAAAAAACCAAAACAAATTCAAAAAACATTTGTAAATCTTAACAAAAAGTTTCCTTAAGTTCAATATGGTTTGCATCATGTGATTTACATGTATTCGCACATTTGCTTAAGCCAACTTAAGCACATTGTGGTTGGGCCTTAAATAAAATTGCGTAATCAAAACAAAAAATGTTAAAAGGGCAGCTTTCGAAGGAAAAGACAGACAAAAACACAATATTTTCTGTCTCGTGACGCCTCTGTGTGCTCTGTGGCCGTAACAAGAGAGAAGGGAGAAAAAACCGAAAGATTGACGAAAACATAGCTAAATTGACATTATTTATTAACAAAGCGGCCAACTTTGCTATTAAACGCGCTGTCAAAAACGGATTTTCCCATTGTAAAGCGTTGACGCCGTGCTATTTAGGGATGCTTCATACAAATTTTATTGGCATGAGAATTTTTGACAGCTAAAATACGCTTTCCGCTCTTGTTTAGGTATGGCTGTAAGAGTTTTTCATTTTTTTTTTTGCAGCATATTTTGGTAAAGTATTATTTGCTTGGCGTTTATTTATATCAAGCTTGTGGACTAATTAAAGGTGATTAATAAGTCGTGACGTTGAAGAGCCTCTCATTTCAGGGCCCCTTAACAACCTTTGTCTTTAAAATAACTTCGATATATCACTGAGATGATATCTTTATAAATATATATATACAAAGTATTAAGAATACTGTCAAATTGCTAATTACTTTTTAAGCTGAATATTTTTTTGTAGTACTTTGAATTGTTTTTGGTTTTTTTTTACAAGAACACACGCTTTTATAAGCGATTTGTATTTACATTGGTCATAATGTTTTGTTTTTTACTTTTGTTACACTTTGTTTTATAAAAAGTTCAAGTTTGCCCAATATTCAAGTAGAAAAACACTTAAATTACGGGTAAATTTATAACAAAAGTAAGGAAAATGTATACAAATTACACATTTTTAAAATAACCGGTTTATTTTACCAAAATAACCGGTTTATTCGATATTCGAAAAATAGACATTTTAAACAATTCGTCAATTATTTATTCAATTTAAACTTGAGCAAAACTAAAATAACCGGTTAAAACCGGTCGAATACTATTCGATCGATCTCCCTAGTATCTTCTCAACTGTCCGTGCGGCAAAGTCAAATAAATTATTTTAAATTGCTCGCTTTGCATTTTATTTGCTTTTACTACTTTGTGCAAAAGAACTAACTGTATGGGTTTTATGCTAGTGATGTTAATTTACTGTTTTTGTTGCTAAACATAAATTTTACGTTACAGTCTATGAAGATTTATACAGACCCCTTCTATAGCGGTACTTCTCTGGAGTAATAATCAACAAAATTTTATACTGAGAAATGTCGATTGACCGCCTAGATTTTATGATTAAACACCTCTAGAATTTTTTGCGCTAAAGCTGCGGTCACACTTGGCAAATAACTGACCAACAAGTAATTTATATATATTTTTCTATAATTCCAATATTTATATTGATTGTAATACCACATCTTACAAAAAATAGTTTGTTTGCTTTGTCTATCAGTATAATTAGCTATATATTGTGATATTAAGACTATGTTAAATCTCACTAACTCTCAACAAAAGTAGTGGTTATGCTTATTTGGTGAAATGTTTAATAAATGTGACTGTAACTCAAGTCATAGATCTTGCTCACTAGGCGGCACTGTTAAAGGAGATAAGAGCCAATATTAAACAAGACAAAGCGGCAATGTTTGGCCGAGTTGCTCAAAATTTCGATTATTGGATCGACCGCTGAAAACGTAAAAGTATATGAAGTATGAACAAAGTAAATTTTCGTACATAAATGTTTTCATTGTGCTTCAAGCCAATAACATCACGCGATAACTCAAATGATGGCTTACGTTCTATTTCAGACGAAGACTGTGAAGCTCTAAACAAACAAAAAACCGCCATAACAAAGAAATCTAATTATATAAACACGCTCTTTTGTTTATCTATCACTCAACATTAAAAAAAGGAAATTCCTTTTCTACAAAACAACACTAACAATTTGTCATTGTTAATGATTTCAAATAAATCCCTCAACATATTTCAACAATATAAACGACAAAACATGGGGAAACACCCAACAAAATAATTGTTAACATAAAGGAATAATGTAAAATGCGTCAAATAAATTAGTATAATCAACCCATAAAAAGAATTTAGTGCTTTATTCTCCTCAGAGCTCAGCAATGCAAAACATAAACGCTAAACTTGAATGTTTGAAATTTGTTTTAAAAAAATCTGCTTTTATTCCAAAACATTTTGCAAACACCCGCAACATTGAAAATAATAGAATTTGCAAATAAAGAAATGAAAAAAGCTCACAACAAATAAATTTATTTTCATATTTTATGAATATAAATGAATTTCGTTTGCCATTTGCTTTTTTTTTATAACAGTTAAGATTTACAGCTGGCAACACCCAGCATTAAATCAAAAATATAAATTTTCTGTGTGTGTGTGTGTGTGTGTATATATGTGCATGTTTGCGTGAATAAATTTGTATAAAGCAACTAACAAAATAATGAAATTTAAATGAGCTTGGAAAAATAATAAATGTTGTCAGTTATTTGTTTAAGTCTTATTAACATTTTATTGTCTTTAATTTTGAGGTGGCATCAGCACTCAGAGGTGTTATTTTCAAAAGCACTTACACTATTCGAAAAAAAAACGAAAGAATAAACCCCTTTAGGATATGGTAGAGTGTTTTGGATTAAATTGTCACTAATTTGTAACTTTTGGTAGCTACACGGAAGATTTGCAGAATAATACATCAACAAAATACTTATAAATCAAGTTAACATCTCTTCGTCACTGTAAAAACTTCTGCAATTTCGGATAACATTTTCATTTGGAACGCAATTAAGATCTACTGCCTGGCCCACATATCGACAAGAACATTTCTTTCGTATCCCAGTAAAAACTTCGCCTACTTTTTTAAAATAAAAAGCTTCTTTCACTCATTATTAAGTAGCTTTTTTCTATATAACTACTATAATTACTTCTATAACTACTTTATTTTAGATGTATGTAGGTAAAAAATAATGACATATGCTAGAAACACAACTGGAACGAACGACGAATTATTCGCAACGAATATTCGTCACCAGAAATAGAACACATTGGTGTATATGAAAGTACACACAATCATTGCGTAGACCGAAATTCGTCCTGCGTAACGAACTCTGCGATAGGTTTATTTCTATTTCTTACGCCGACGAACGACGAAAAAATTGTGAAAGGGACAGGCGCAGCATGATAGCAAAGTTCAATATTTATAAAAAATCGTGAAATCTGTAAAGAATTACAGGGACAATTCGCTTCTATTGCGAACTTGGCTAAAATTCGCGAAAAAATTGCAAACTTTAAAGCAAACACTAAAATTTATTAGAAATCGCTCAATAAGTGAAATAAAAACAAAATGTCGGAAAATAACAAAAAAAAAAAAAATTCCAAAAATGGCAAAAATTCGCAAAAAAAATTGTAATATATCAAAAAAGCTATAAAATTAATAATAAAAAAAAAGTCCCTAAAACTATAACGAATGGCTAAAATTCGGTAAAAAAAATGCAAAATTAGCGGAAATTCGCAAAAATTTGCTACGTCGGCATGATAGCAAAGTCTACTATTTATTATAAATCGTGAAAACTGTAAAGAATTAGAAAACTTACAGGAACAAATCGCGAACATGGCTGAAATTCGCGAAAAATTGCAAAATTTGAAACAAGTCCAAAAAGTCCAAATTTGAGATCGCAAAATCGAAATGCAGAACAACAAAAATGCTGAAGAAATCCATTTCGAGTGTATTCGGATTCTAGAACACACCCGATTAATAGTTTTTTATAAATAACAAAATTAGGTTTACGCACTTATTGTGTCTCATTTGACGAATTTACGCAACGAATTCTTGCCGACGAATTCTTCGTACTATGCGAAGTTCGTCGTTCGTCCCAGTTGTGTTTCTAGCATTATATAAAAATGCGTTAATTTTAGGACATCCCTTGTAAAATACATTGGTTCTTTCAGGAGAGATGTAAGTAGTATTTTTACTTTTTCCTGATTACTTAACACATTATTTTGTAGGCGAAGCTTTTACTGGGATACTTATATTGAAAACAAAAATAAATATATATTATTTTTAATTAGGCTTAAGTTCATGAAATTTAATTTTTATTAAATTACTTTTATGAAGAAAGGAATTTTACAACATGAAAATCAACATTTAGAAAAACACAATATGCATATCATTTTAAAGGGTGCACTTTCACCTTAAAAACGATACCAATAAAACTAAATTATCTTGCGTAGTTCAAGAGTTCTATCCCTTTTTGTAAGGAGACTTTTGAGTTTTTTCACATTTTTCTCATCTTTTATGACGTCATATTTCGGAAGCCGAAAGAATCTGGGGTCTGAAAATTTATGTTTTGTTAAAGTCCAATAACATTCAACATTTGTGTTGAATTTCATTCAAATCGGAGGTGATGATGCCGAACGACTTAATGGTTTGACATGGATTCACTCTATTATTATTTTACGTTTGAATTTAACCAAGTCAGCTAATTAGGCCTATATTATTTAATGTAAATAAAAAACTTTTCTTTACATATTTTCCAACGGTTCGTCAATTATTTGTTGACTTCATCAGGGTTACGTCTATTTAATTAACAAATTATAATACATTAATAAAACATAAATACACCAAATATTTTTTCTTTAAACTTACAAATTTAACAGTAATTTTCACATTAAACTAAATATAAATAAATTTTACAAAAAACAAAGAACATTTAACACAAAAATAAATTAAAACCACAGCTTAAAAATTAATATCACAGTCTGAAGTTATATTGCAACTCTATAGCTTGTATTTATATTGCCAGTATCCTCCTTTTTGTTCATTGTTCTTTCTATTTTTTGTTGTATACGTAAGCTTTCTATTGTGTACCTTTTTCTTTCTCCACCCTCTATGTCTAAAATTTTAACGTCATCAAAGTTGATTTTATGTCAAGATGACAGAATATGTGTTGCCAACCCTGTTGATTCTCTAAGTTTTGTTATGTCGTTTTTATGCTCAATCATTCTTGTTTGCAATGATCGTTTTGTCGTACCTATATATATATTTGATTGCATTTCTGTTCGTCATTTCCCATACATTCAAGTTCATACACAACATTGCATTGTTGTTGTTTTTCAATCGGTGCTTTAACATTTGAAAAAATTGTGCTGAGTGTGAAGTTAGGAGTATAAGCAAAACATATGTTTTGTGATTCTATTGTTGTTTTTATATTTTTGTTATCCGTTAAACCAGGAATAAATCGTACACTGAAAAAAGTATTTTCCTTTTTATCAGTATTTTGTGTAGTGATATTATTTTTTAACTTTAGCTGTGTTTGTTCAATTAATGAATAAATGAGTTTAATTGGAAAACTATTGTTGATTAATAAAAGTTTTATAGTTTTAATATTTTTGGCATGAAATTGTTGGTCACTAATATTTAAAACTCTGAAAATAAAATTTTTTGCCGTATTAATAATTTGATGTTTAGGCTGTGTAGCATTGAAGCTCATTAGTCTTCCTGATGATGATTCCTTAGCATACCAATCAAACGTGATCCTGTTATTGTCCCTGTGTATCTTAGTATCTAGATAGGCAATCTGTTTATTTTCTTCCAATTCTGTGGTAAATTGAATTTTGTTGTGGTAAGTATTTAAAACATTCAGTATTTCATCTTTATCTTTAATTTTGATTATCGCTAATATGTCGTCTACATATTTAACTATGTACATAAAATGGATATTCTTCTTCTTTGGTTCATTTATCGCTTCGTCAAGTAGGCTATCAAGTATTATATCGGCTATTGTAGGAGAAAGAGGGTTGCCCATAGGCATTCCAAATATCTGGATATAAATTTTGTTATTAAACACAAAATAGTTATTATCGGAGAGACAATAATTAAGTATTTTTAGAAACTTCGAGCTTGGAATTTTTGTGAAGTTATTTATCGTTTCCCATTTTCCCATTATATTTTTTATTGCCATATGTACCGGGATATTCGTAAACAGGGAAACGACATCAAATGGTATTAAAATCTCGTCTTCTTCTATTTTAATATTTTTTCATCTGATTTTTTAGTTCATTTGAATTTTTGATGTTATATTCGTCTGAAATAATATGTTTTAGTATTTGTCCCACATGTTTTGAGAGTCTATAACAGGGAACTTGCATAGAGGAAACAATTGGCCGAAGTGGAATATCTCTTTTATGAATTTTTGGCAGGCCGTAAATTCTGAGAGCGATGGCCGATGAACACAATAAGTTTCTTTTATGCCATAGATCAATATATTAATATAATAATATAAATTAATATAAATATACGAAAGAAATGTTCTTGTCGACATTGTGAGCCTGGCAGTTAATGTTTTTTTATTCTTCCATAAATTTACATCAGCCGCTTTTTATACTCACACCGTTACAATGGAGAGCGTTATTTGCTTTTTTGGTTGATGTGTGTAAAATCTTTAAATATGTAGGTCCTAGATCCACCGTTAATTGTATTAATTGACTTTGTTACACTTTTGCATCGACATAATATTGTCCGTCCGTTCAGCAAAGTACAATTTGACCATAGCTCCCATGTAAACACCACCCCTAAAAATAGCTTTCAATGCCATAACTTTCTTAAAAATATTTGAATTGACAAAATAAATTTGCGATGGTAACATTGACGATAGCTATTCAGAAAAATATTTTAAATTTAATAAAGGTTTACAAAAGAAATTTTCTATGACAATTTACCTTAATAAACGTTTGTTAAATTTAATAATCGTTTATAATACGGGGTTTGTCGTTGGTAGTAGGGAATGGTAAATCGATTTCGATTCCAATCGAAAATCCATTTTGTTATATAAAATCGATTTTTTTATTTATATCAAAATTTTGGCAATTTTAAATTTTAATCTTAACTAAATCAATAAATTATGGGCATGCACAATAAAACTTATTTTTTCCCCAAGTCTAACGTTGCAGTTTTACGTATTTATCTATTAGAAGTATACCAACTTCAAACTTAATATAAGGGCTCTTGTTCTTCAGAAATTAAAGTCATCAATGGACAGTGAACAAAACAGTCCTAAACATATCGTACCGAACCAAACACTGAAAATCAGCTTCGTGAAAATCAACATATTATAGAAACACAACAGGTGAATTAAGATATGGCAATCTTATGGAAATACGCTAATATTTAAACAGACCAGTGTAGTTTTAAGTAGAGTGAAAAAACAAAAAGGATGTAATTTATCCTATCAAATACGAAATATCTCTGCATCTTTCTGAAATCAATGACATGCAAGCATTTGTTTTCTAGAACTTACTTAATAGTAACTTAGCAAAGAAACAGTCGCCGCCGATCAGAAACTATTGTCATAATCCTTTGAAATACTATCTATACATTCAGGCTTGTCACAGAAATCAATTCCGGTCAAAAGTGATTTCGTTTTATTGATTTGACGGAATCAATTTTTGTGACAGGCCTGATTGACTACACAAGTATACAATTTTAATATGTGAAATGAACATGCACTTGTTCCTCTAAAGGCCATCTCAAAATTCACACATTTTCACTTTTTACAGGAGAAATATAAACAGTAGTCATATCTTCCCACTGTAAACATCTAATTTCAATTTCTCTAGTAGTAGTAGTAGTTTGCCTTTGTGATATAATTTATAAGTTTGCAAATTAATCTTAAACAATTTTGAAATCGATTTTGAGGTTCGATTAATCGATTTCAAAAACCGAAATAAAAAAGTCGATCGAAAAATCTAAAATCGATTTTGGAGTGCATTTACCATTCCCTAGTTGGTAGGTCCACAGTTGAACATAGGTCCTATATTAACCAGTGTTGAAAAATTCAATTCTTTGTTACATTTAGTACTTTTTTATCCTTTGCGCCTTTCAACTTTTAACTTTTTCACTGTGATTTGATAATTTCGATAGCGGACTTTGGTAATAATGTTTTTGTTGGAAAATTTATGTTGATGTTTATTGAAAATAGTTAACGACGTTATCATTGAAATGCAAAACGAGGACGCCAGTGCCCATGTTCTGTAACTATCGCGTCGAGAAAGTTTTCGATTGAAATGTGTGAAATGAAACAAAAATGCCATAAATTGAAACAAACAGCTGTTTTTCTCAATAAACTGTGTCTGTAACTGTTTTTGGCGAGTACAAGCTGTCACGTAAGGAAATTACTCGCCAATTTACAGAAAAAGTGTGTCTGTAACATTTTGGTGAGCAAAGTTCCCGCTTTGAAGTGTCAAATAAACTCACGAATATAAATGGGGCGAAAAAAAATATTAACACTAAAAAACAATTAAAAATGCAAAGTGCAAAGAATAATAATAACAATATTTTGTTCTTGGCACATTTTTCATTGTTTTATTATTTTGCTTTTAACATTTTAATAAAATATATGAATGTCTTCAAAACTCGTTTGCAAACAACAAACATTAAAGTCGCTCTTTACACAATTTGGTATAGCCGACGGTTGTATTTTCGCCGCCGTCGTTGAAAAATATTAAATTTTAGTAAATTTTGGTCGCCGTCAACGATATGTGTTACTGGCGTTCTGAACGTCTTCAGTGTCACATCGGCTTCGAGTGCAATATTATGACATTTATAACGTAACGACGTAATCTCTTTTGATAGTTTTCGACATGAGTTACATACACAGATTTTTCTCACTTTTCGAGAAACGATGGAATATTTTGTTTCACATCTTTTCGATGCAATAAGTTCTCACTAAAGTTACAGCACATGGGTACAGGATTCATATTTTTCTATCCAAAATGGGATATTGGTTCTTTCTATTAAGTGGAAAAGGTATGCATTGGATAATCTGTAAGTGTATCATTTAAATGTAAATGGCTTACCTTTACCTTTTACCTTTTTACCTTTTTGAAATGATATATGAAAATGAACATATTTGTAGAAACATGCAAAGTTAACAAGAACGTTTGTTATAAATTGAAAGAAACTCCAATCTTTTTGTTTGAGATTTTGCGAAACATTAGCAATTAAATTTTGTTCAGATGATAAAACCTTCAAAATATTAAGCAGCTTCAGTCCAGAAAATATTGTTTCCGGGAAAACCAATAGCATTATTGAATTAACATTAATTAAACTGTGATAGTCGAAAAAATGAACTTCGACGAATCCTTTTCGAACTATTAGGGAAGAGTCCCCTGAGTGCGAAAGTACATTTGGAAGTCTCCGATAAGCTCCAGTTTTTGAGATATACCTTTATTTAAAAAATGGAGGAGGTTGCACAACATATATTCGCGTAACTCAAAAATGGTTTAGTTTATTGAAATAACTAAAAAAAGGAAATTCCCCAATAACATTTCCTTTAAGGTGTATAGAAATTTTTTTCTAATATGAGCCGTCGTTTTTGAAACATACCGCCTATTTCACGATGTCACTCGAACGTTTACGTTCGCACAAATAACATGGAAACCAAAAACAAATTTTTTAATATTGTTTTTGTTTTATGTGTTATTTGTGCGAACGTAAACGTTCGAGTGACATCGTGAAATAGGCAGATAATTTTTTTTATTTTTTTTTTTTTTTAAATAAATTTTTTTGCCAAAATTTCGAAATTTTTGTTTTATAAAAATTCACCGCTAATTGTGTTTGTCATTCCGTGTGAAACTTATTTATTATTCATATAAGAACTCATAATATAAAGTATATATCTGTGGCATTTTGACAAAACATCTTAAGTCGAGATAAGATAGCAAAAAAGTTTTTTAAAAAAACTCGGTGAAAAAATCATTTTTATTAAATAATAAAATAAATCAAAATTAAAGAAAAATTTCGTTTATAATACAAAATTTTAAAAACTTAAACAAAAATGTTTTTTGAATGAAAATTCGCATGATTAACAACATTTTTGCAACTTTTTAAATTCGAGTTAAGATGTTTTGTCAAAATGCCACAGATATGTATATTCTGAGTCCTTGAGTAATTCTTAGTCAATTTAGCCATGTCCGTCTGTCTGTGCATCTGTCCGTCTGTATAAAACACGCTCAATTTCGAAAAACTCAATAGAAAGGAACAATGTTGGTGTGAAATTGCTTCTAGACAGCTTGGGGTTGAAATTTAGCAATATCAGTATAGTAGGATAAGAGTTATGAATCCAACTGTGGAACCACTACCCTAAAAAATGTATCATTTTGTTACAAAAGCTAACATAAATGGTGGTAAAATGCACGGATTGATTAGGCTACGCTGCTCATGTTAAAATATAAAATTTTTTTTTATTTTATATTTTAATATTAGCGGCGCACATTTTAACACTTCAGCCGGAGATGTACCAGCCCTTTTCACTATGCTCGGTGACTTCGGTACGACTGGTTTCGAAGGCCTGTTCCTGCCCGCGCCTTTTCCCCTAATGACCCCCTTACGAGAGCCACTAGAGGAATCGGACGGAGGATTACCAGCCTTCTTCCCCGTGTTCGCTGCCTTAGCCACTTTGCCTCCTTTCTTGGGTATCGCCCCCCTATCCTCCGCAGCTCGTTCCGAAGACATGAGCGCTTTGGTCACCGGGGCAACCCCTCCTTCCTCTACCTCTCCACGGCAGGTTGACGGCGCCACCGGCCCTGTACTCTTTTGAGTAGTTTCCGGGCCGACGACCTCATCCACCTGCTTTCTCCAAGGATAGGGCCAACCGAGCACGGTACTGACAGGGCCGTAAATTCTTTCGAATTTAGCGACGCTTTGTCGGTGCCTTCTCAGAAGGTGCCTATCCCTCGCGGAGAACGTTGAAGGATCCCTCTTCGCCATCTTATCCAGATATGCAAGAGAGCTCCTTGTTCCGTTCTGCGCCTTCTCCTCCTTCGTTCGGCTGGAGTTCTTAATATCTCGTGAAGGGGCGCTTGGCCCGTCCTCCACGGCGTCCTGCCGAACAAGTTGTGGACAATCTTCTCCCGAGTGGCCCCCCTGATGTCCCCTGGCCTCACAGATGAGAGTGGCAGGCTCTGCAGTCTGACTGTGAGCTGATATATCAATATCAAGCTCCGTGTCGGAGAGCAGAGTCAACCTCTCTAACCCCTGAGTAGCCCCGGTTTCACCACAGGAGTCCCCCGATTGTACTTGAAGACTATCCACATATAGGTCGGTCAATACCTATCTCTCCTGCTCAATTATGTTCTCATGAACAGTCGAGAGGGTACTCTCCGACTCAGAGACCGTGACGTCCGACTGACCCTGGTCAATCTCGTCCGTCGTGTCCTCATTTTCCGTATTATTTGTGCTTGTTATGGTTTTTGTTTTTGTTTTTAAAAAGGGTTTCATTTTTGTTCCCACGAGTAGGCTCGTTCAGACGGACCGTACCACGCAGTGACGGCGTGCGTGGACTAGGCAACTAACACACAACAGCGCTTTGCCCTGACGCTGAGGGGAGCTGTTAACGACTAGTTTCTTTACGCACTAACTAGCCCCACAGGACCTCGGCACTGCTACCAACCACGTTGTCCTTAAAAGTGCATATTTCGCGCCCCAACCACTGGTAAAGCCCCCACCCTGCAAGGAGCGAACCCACGGGTTGCCACGCCATTCTATATATACTGATAATGGGCCGGAAGTGTGCCATTCACCGCCGCCGCATTATCTTGACAAAATGAGTAACCTTTAGTTGCACACCCCTTCAGTGTTCTCGACCTCCCGCGAAGGCGTATTCATCACATACATCATCCCAAGAGATCAGAACCGTAGAGTGCACTTAAGCCCTCGCATCTCGACAAGATTGTTACACAGGCGAGGGCTCCTCATATCTCCTCATTCTTGTCATATAACATTTAATAAATATCGTTATCCGTATCAGTTTAAAGCTACGCCACACTTGTCAAATATTTGACGAAAAAAACGGGACCAACAAGGAAACTAAATAATCATTTTCTTTAATTTAATATTTATTTTGATTAAATTATAATATGATGTAATAAACACAGTTTTTTTGCTATGTCCAGTAGTATAATTATTTTATATTGTCATATTAAGACCATGTTCAATCTCACTAGCTAAACAAAAGTAGTGGTTACGATTATTTGATAAAATATTTAATAAGTGTGACCGTAGCTTAAGTAGTATTTAGGTGATTCTCAGGAGAGGATTTTTTGTAGGACCTGCAAAAAAATTACCTATATATAACAGAAGTCACTTTATTACAGGGCATTATCACCACTGTCGATTAATACGGGGCGTAAAGTTCAATGCTTTATGCCGTTAGTAGGAATAAGTTTTTTTAGAATAAAACAAGCGACTTTAGAGAGCAAAGCACTTTTGAGAAACGAACACCAAATTGCATTTTTTTAAATAAAATGTCACATTTTTTTTTGGTAGAAAAGAAAACACCATAAATAAGATTAAATTTTACCACAATATCTACATTTGTTGTGGTTTTAGGCATATTTAAATTATTTTAGAGTGGGCTTTTTATGGAGCCCAAGGTAAATTATGGCTTCACTAATATTTAAGGTGTGATTTTTAGTCTAATTGACCCATGGAAGACCAAAGTCCACTTCAAAAGCAAAATGTTTATAGTTTTAAAGGTACTAAAGTCCACTCCAAAAGTTGTCTTTATATAGGGTCCAAAGTAAATTATTTGTCGATAGAAAATGCTTGCAGGGATATATACACACACAGAAAAGACACACACCAATATACAAATTTCAAAAGACATCTTCTTAATACCGGCAATGACATGACCACAACAATACCCATTACCAAGTCTAGTTAATGTTTCCCTTTTAATATTATTGTACAAGTATATTTCTTTTTTTTACCATATTTTATTTCATTTCACTTCTGTTTTCTTCCTTTTTAAGGTGTGCTAATAGTTCCACAAACAAGGTTGCTAAAAAATGTAAATTACCTCTGTTTGACATTTAAATATACACAAAAGCCCATAAAAGCGACCGAAAGGAATGAAATGAATAAAATAAAATAAGACTGACATAAAAAAAAAAACTGAAAACAAAAAAATAAGCCCGTGTAAAAGTGAGAGAATGAACAAACATTCCTACCAAAGGAATTTTTATTTCACATAAATAATGAGATGATATGTTGCCAGGTTGGCTGATAGCATGGTTGACTACTTCAATTAACGTTGTTGTTGTAAGGTTGTGGAAAAATTTAAGTTAACATTTTTTTTTTTAATTATATCAACTTAAAATTTGTGTTTGCAAGCAAATGATAAAGGTTTAAAATAAACATAAAAGTAACACGAGCAGGTAAAATGTATTAGAAAATGAAAGCGTGTTTTTAATTAAAGAAAAAAAAAATCTAGTCTTTAGATTGTTTATTTATTAAATCAAAGTAGGGCTAAGCAGCCGCATACGCACTGTTTTGTTGAAATTTCCCATCTGACTGAACTCCATTGATGCAGCATTTGATTAACTCCTGTGATGCCCGACGGGTAGTTGTGTATTTGTTTATGTAGACCTTTGATTTTAAATAAGCCCATAAAAAATTTAATGATGATATATCACACGATCTTGATCGTGAAAAGTTTCGTGCAAGAAAGCCATACTCACAGAATACACACAGAGGCGGCATGAGTTGGAAGATATTGTGTTTTTTCTGTCTTTTCTTCGGCAGCTTTTTTTTATTGCATTTTTCTTTGTACCATCTTTTATGCTGCAATACAATTTACACAAATTTATTTAGTTGGTATTTATTGGCAAAACTGTTGTAAATATTAACTTTTTATTTTACCACAATACAAGTAAAAAATATTCAAGTAAGTTTGCTATTTGATTACGAAATGTGTGTTGTTTGTATTGTCCTGTTGTTAAACATTGCCACTTCACTACCAAAAACGCTTTCAGTATTTTTCTTCAAGAGCTGCCGTTGCAACTTATTTGGGCCTTTTTCACATGCCACCTATTTCACTTTTGGTATACTCTGTTGTCATAATTGGTTGAGGTGTGTGAGAAGTACTTCCATCTTTTTGGAACCACAATTCTCGACTGTTCTTTACCTTTGGCCTTAATAAATTTTTATTCCTTGCCTGAATGAAATTAACATTAACTGCAACCTGTTCATCGTTTTCGAAATAATATTGTCCGAAAAAAAAGATGCGTCTAACTGGGTGCACTTGATGTTAAACATTTAAGGATGTGGTTTTTAAAACTTGACAATTCCACTTTCGACAGAACTGATTTTCAATTTATATTTTTTTTTTTGGCAACAGTGAAATGAAAACTCCGCAAATATAAAATTTAGCCAAAACTCTACAATTACACCAAAAAAAAAAAAAAAAAAAAAAAGGATAAAAGGCATGACTTTATCAAAAGTAGATTATTGCAGATCAAAATGGGAATTCGAAAAAACTATTTTCTCAAATTATAAAAGAACACAAAAAGTGGAATAGTCAAGTTTTTGAAAAGAACCTCCTCATTTTTTCTGCGCCATATTCTGTAATTTTGTTTATTCTCGCCACCATTGAGCTTACAATTGCCATCACCTCTCATTATTCGATACTATCTTTGTGTCTGAAAATTCAAATGCTGAATTATCAAAATAAAATTAAATAACTTTGAATATTTGTTCTGTGCTGAGTCTTTCCATCATAAATTCCTTTTTGCCTTTTGGCCCTAATCTCACTAATCTTAACACTAGAAGCGTCGCCAAAATATTTTTGTTCATCTGTAAATTTATTTGTAACGATTTACATTTATAATTTGTAGTGTTTTTGCTTAAATTTTATTTAAATAAGTTTGTAAATGTTTTTCGGATTTTGTTTAAAAGACGCTTTAACCCATTTCCATCCTTAAAACTTAAAACTTAGTCATTTTAATCGGTATTTTTTGTGCTTTTTTAAATTGTTATGCCTTAATTTGTTTAGAATACGTACCGTAAGTATTCTCAGCTTTAATAAACAATAATTAACAATTTTACTGTAAATATATTTATCAAGCTATACATGGTTTTTCTACACCACATATTTTAGAGGGATTTCATTCAGCCAGTCATATGTATAAATTGTCCTAAAATTAAAATTTTAACTATGCAGTTTTTACAGCAAAGAACGAAAATAGTAAAATCAAAACAAAAAACTGCAAAAAAATTTCAACAAAGTTGATTCAGACAGAGGTATATATTGGTGTTCGCAAGCGCGAACGTTGGCTGCTATTCAACATATAAAATTTACTTTTGGCAGCGTGTTGAATGATATTTAGTGGATTGACGAAGGACTGTGTCTTCAGATTTTCGTCTCCTAGTTGTGAATTTTGATGTGTTTTTAGTGCCTTAAAAGTTGGGAATCGTATTTTGAAAAAAATATGACACGTAAAATTTTTACTATTGAAGAAATAGTTGGTATAATTGTGGAATAAGATGATGGTGTGGACACCGTTTGTGTGCGTTCACTAGATAATATTGATGAGTCAACAGGTTAGGAATACAAAAACAAAAATTCAAGTCCTCTTAATGTTATCGTATGCTTATCTTAATTTTATTATTTCAAATCCAAACTGACATGTGTGCTTGTATGTATGTCTTACCTTATTTTTAAATAATCAAACTGTATTTCAAGAAGTTGTTGGAACGTTTAAAATATATGTTTGAAATCAAGAGCAGCCTTAGCAGGATATAGACATTAGTGATCAACCATCAACATCTGCAGAAGCCATGAGAAGAACAAAATGTGTCAAAATAACGAACAGTTCCATACAGACATGAAAGATCCTAAGTGGACACCGGACTGATATATAAAGAAAAATTTTAATTATTTTACAACCAAATTCAGATGGGCTCGATCAAAGTTATTTTCTAAAATTAAAGGATTGTGATCATTGCGGTATTTTTTCCAGAAAATGTTCGATGTTATCACAAAAGGATCAAATAACTATGCACAAAAAATGAAAAAAATGATGAAAGATTGAGTGATTCTGACTTCCAATTCGATCAGACAAACAAAATGCATATTACTTTTCCGTTGGAAAAAACGTCCTCAAAATAAAATTGATTTTATTTCTCGATCGCATTCTCTGGCATAATTTTATGTCAAACTGTATGAAAAACATCGTTCAGCACCAGTTCTGTTTCATCATTTATTCTCCCAACAATGCTACCATACTTTCACAAATATTTTGCATAGTTCAAGTTCAAGACTCAATTCGGTTTAAGCACTTATTAGTAAAGAGCGTTATGCAGTGAAGAGTGTTTTGAAAGCCTACACAGAAAAAAAGTCTAACTAAATTTAAGTTTTTTCTTCATAGTTAAGTTACACAGAAAATTTTATTTTTTCAATTCAAACAAAAAATTTGTAGAATCAAACAATTTTTTGTCTGAAATCGGTCCTATAAACAAATTCGCATATTCAAACAATTTACAGGCAAAGCTCGATATAACAAATACTCACTTTAACGAAAATCCGATATATCGAATGAGCAAATTTTCTCATTAGTTACCTTATATAACGAACGATCAACATTTGTGTGTCCCGGTTTAACGAATGGTTAAATGTTGAATGTGTTTTTTTTTTTTTTTTTTGGCACAAATTTAAGAGACTTTCTTAGTTAACATGATTAAGAGCGAGCAATACATTAGATTCATTTGGAAAGTTACAAAGTACTATAACACGTAGATTGGTTTTAAGCATTAATAAAAGAGTTTTGTTTGAAGCACAGAGCACAGTTTGAAGTATTGTGGAAGCAAGATGTTAAATAGAAAAAGAATATATTTCAGTGAAAAAATAAAAATTTTAAAAGAATGTAAAAAGGTCTTTCTCTAATATCGCAAAAGTATGGAATACCACTCTTCGATTTGCACTTAAAAAAAAAATGGTGAATAAAATTAATTACACAAATCTTTAGTGATGAGAGTAATGCAATAAAAAGCGGTTGAAAAAAGTTTGCATGCTTCATACAAACATTCATTTAATACTGATTTTTTAAACAAATAATTTTCCCCCATATGTAAACACGAACTAACGTATGCAAGTTCAATAAACATGAATAAAATATAATATAATAAAAGCTCGATTTAATGATAAATTAAGCTAATTTTTTATTTAAATAAAGTTCGGTATTACGAATCTCTCAGTTTAATGAAAGGGGCTGACATTATATCATTCGTTATACCGGGTTTTGCCTGTATTTGCATTTGGTTTATTGAAAAAACACTGATTTTTTCAAACAAATAATTTAACTGAATCAAACAAAAAGTTTACTGAAATTCATATAAATTTCAAACAAATAATTTTGCTGAATCAAACCAAAAAGTTTTTGCACAATTAATGACGCGCACACAAGCAAGCACTGTTGGAGAAGATGAAGCAGAGCAGAGCGGCCGGCTGGCTTTGAGACACATTTTTTTTTTTTTTTTGGTTGGAATAATTTTTGAACGAAGTCTTTTTTATACACACAATGTTTTTTTCTTCTTCATCATTCACTGTTGCTGCATCCTTTCCTTTGCGGCAGACCGACTCGATGTGTTTTTCGTCATCATTCTATTTTTGTACCTATTTGATGTATTTAGGTAAACAGTTTGAAAAAATTGAATACGGGATTTTGTTTGTTTTACCAACTTTGAAACCAACCAAAAATGTATTTTTTTTTACGTTGTTGTTTTTTCTGTTGTTAAAAAAGAGTGAAACGTTTTATTTTACCTGCTATTGTGTTTTTTTACTACAAACCTCGTCACGCTGTTTTATAATTTTTCTTATTGCTGTACTTTTTAAAAGCATCCCAAAATAGACTGCATGTGTTTTTTTTGTAGTTCTTATATTTCACATAAAGAAGTGCTGCTTACGATCAAATAAAAAATTCAAAAAAAACGACAACATTAAGGAGCGTTAAATATTTCGTACAAAATTATGAAAACTTGAAACCAATAACGCGTTTATTATATTTTTGAATAGTTGTCAACATTTTTGTTGGTTAAATAAAAATCAAACAAAAATAGTAATTGAATCAGTAAAAAAATTTGTAGAAATCAAAAAAAATTTCAAACAAGCTTTTGTTTGAAAATAATTCGGCAATAATTTTTTCCGTGTAGAGTCGTTGTCAAAAATTTAAGTACATAAATGGGATAATTTTCGAAAACCAATATGCGTGCATTCTCGTGTGTAAAAGTTTGTTGTAAAACGAAAAATAATACTACAAAAAAAAAATTTAGATTATTTTCATGTTTGAAAAGTTAAATAACAAGCAATAATTCCCATATTCTGTTTGTTAAAACTTTGTAGTTTTTTTTTTTTTTTTTGTCATTATTTTTTTTTTATTGAATCTTCATATATTAAATATGAACTAACAATAATTAATCAAATCTTAACCTAATACGTTATTTTATCTCCTGCCAGTGCCAGACAAAATTTTCTTCATCACGGGTTATGTTCACTTTTATAGGTGTTTATCGCTCATCTAATTGGGTAAGTGCTGCAGTGTCTCTTCTTCTTAAGCGAGTGTGGCCGCCATGATTTAAAATATTTCGAGCTAGTGGATTTGGGTGTTGTTCAAGCCTTTTTAAATATTTTATTGCATATTTTGTAATCATAGATTTCACTAATGGCACATTGAGATCCTTATGAATGTTTGAGTTTTTAACATACCAGGGAGCGGCTGTGATTATTCGAAGAAGTTTATTTTGGTGCCTTTGAATTTTGTCGATATTAGAGGCCGAGGCAGTGCCCCATAGTTGAATACCGTAGCACCAGATAGGCTTTAAGATAGAGTTGTAAAGTAGAAGCTTGCAATCGAGACTAAGGACAGAATTTCTTCCAATAAGCCAATGAATTTGAATGGCTTCTAGTTTCATTTGAGTTAATTTTGCCTCTATATGGCATTTCCACGTTAATCGCCGATCCAGATGTATACCGAGATATTTAACATGCGAATGTTGAGGAATTATTTGATTATTGATTGTAATAGGGGGGCAAGATTCCCGGCGCAAAGTATATGTTATATGTACACATTTTTGCTCATTGACCATTATCCTCCATTGTCTTAACCATATTTCTAGTTGAAATATATGATGCTGTAAGTAACGCGATGCTTCATAACGATTTTCGTGGACGCTTAGAAAAGCTGTATCGTCTGCAAATGTTGAAGTTTGTGTGTAGTTGCTTGTTGGCATGTCCGAAGTATAAATTAAGTATAATAGGGGGCCCAGGATGCTGCCTTGTGGGACTCCAGCGGCAATGGGCTGAGGTGAACTTAAGAAATTTCCTTCTTTAATAATAAATTGACGACCGACTAAGTAGCTTTCTAGCAGCTTGTGTGTGTTTGCTGGTAAATTTTGCTTCAATTTGTGTAATAAGCCTTCATGCCAGACTTTGTCAAAAGCTTGCGAAACATCGATGAAGAGTGCTGAGCAATATTTCTTTTCTTCAAATGCTTTTCTTATGACATTTACTATTCGATGAGTCTGCTCGATTGTGCTGTGTTTTCTTCTAAATCCGAACTGATGGTTTGGAATACATCTATTTTCACTTAAAATTGGTGTTAATTTTGAAACTAATAATTTCTCAAACAGCTTTGACATATTTGATAATAAGCTAATAGGTCTATAAGACTCAACTTTTGTATGATCTTTACCTGGCTTTGGTATCATGGTAACTAAGGAAACCTTCCATTTTTCAGGATAGTATTCAAGGCGTAAAATAGCATTAAAAATAAAAAGAATAATTTTCTTTGCTATGCGAGGTAGCTCCAAAAGCATTTTATTACTGATTTTATCAATACCAGGTGCCTTCTTAGTGTTTAAGTCACAAATAGCCTTTTCGATTTCTCTTATCTCAAATCTGAGGGGAATAGCTGCTCTAGCATCAACAGGTGGTAACTCGACCGCAATATTGTGAAATATATTTGGTGTAAATACGTTTTTCAAATGATTTACAAACAGGTTTCCTTTTTCATTATCATTTCTTGCCCAACTACCATTCAAGTTTCTTAATGGTGGCTTAGATATAACTGGCCTTTTTAGATTTCTAGCTGCACGCCATAATGAGTAGTCAGATTGTGGAGTTGCATCAAGTTCCTTAAGATATTTTTCTAGAGAAGCCGTTTTCTGATTCTGTAGTAACTTTCTTAGCCTTTTTGTGCATTCTTTTAATAAAATCTTAAGTTGCGGGGATCTGTAAAGTTGCCACTCTCTTCGAACTCTCCTTTTTTCAGTCAAGAGCCGCTCGACATCTGAAGAACATATTTTATTATTTTTAATTTTTTTGGGGGTAACGCTGGAGTGTTGAACAGCTAGTTTAAGATAACTGTCAAAGTTAACAAGAGAGAGATCCACATTCTCCGGTGTACTAAGCGGAATATTTTCTGTGCAATGGGCACTGAGAAATTTTTTGTATTTTAATTTAATTTATTTGTGTGGCTGGCGTCGCTAAGTAACCTGACGGAAATACAATTCTATTTGGGTTCGATATAGTAACAATTGTAGGTGTGTGGTCGGATGATAATTCTAAGGAAGCTTCAACATGAATCGTTTCTGTGGGGATGTTTTTAACCACGCCAAAGTCGATAACATCTGGAATTTTTTGCTGATCAGTAGGCCAATATGTTGGTTGCCCGCTCGCGACCACATTTAAACCCATTTTAGAGATTGTGTTAAACAAAACACGACCTTTTGGTGTTATAAGTCGTGACCCCCAGAAGGTATGTTTAGCGTTATAATCGCCAGCGGCCAGAAAACAGGGTCCTAATGATTTATAATATTTATAATATTGGCCTTCTGATATGGAAAATCTAGGTGGAGAGTATCAAGAAGAAATTACTATGTTTCGATTTAGCTCCTCAACACAAATAGTCGTTGCTTGCAGATAGGCTTCAGGGTGATCACACATAATGTAGTGTTTGACTCGAGTTTTTATTAAGATGGCAGAACCTCCACAAGCTCTTTCTCGAGGGTCCTTGGTATCATATAGTATATAACCATTGATTTTAAACGTATTTCTTGAGGTCAAATGAGTTTCAGAAATCATCATGACATCAATTTGTTTATTTTTAAGAAAGTATTCTAATTCATTTTTATGTTGGCGTATGCCGTTTGCGTTCCGAAAACAAATTTTTAAACAGTTCATGGTTTGTTAAGTACAGCTTGCAATAACATCGATTGCATTCTAAGCATTTCCTGCATCATATTACCCATTGTGTTCGTAAAATTATTTACTGTTTGCACTAATGTTTCCATGGTTTTTTCTAAACGACTTAAATTAGAAACCAGAGTTTCATCATTACTTGGCGAGGCACCTTGCATTGGCTGATGGTTTGATTTTAGGACGTTAGCGTAAGAAGTTCTGTTATTACTAGGCTGGGGGGCTTGAATTGCATTTGTGTTTACCTGATTTGCAACCTGCATTTGAGGGGTATTTGTTTTCGGTCCAACCGTCTGCTTGACAATATTATATACTGGGCATCCTCTATAATTGGCAGTGTGATTACCGCCACAGTTGCTACATTTTTTTACGTTGGGGTCGGTTTTAGACTTATCGCAAGAAACTGTACCGTGTAGTTCACCACATACTACGCAGACAGGGGGTAAGTAGCAGTATGCCTTGGTATGGCCAAATTCTTGGCAGTTTAAGCACTGAACAGGTCCATTTTTTTTTGTGCGGCTCTTCTATAGTTATTCTTCTGTAGAGAATATATTTTAAATTGTAAATAGGATGTGTTTCGTTTTTTTTAAGTTTTACGTCGCCGGGTTCAAACTCCACTCGAAAAAGTGGTTGGGGAATTTTTTCTCTATTCTTAATATTGTTACGAAAGTTAAATTATCTTAGAATTATTTATAGTTATAGTTATAAGTTATCTTGTAAGTTATAGTTTTATGTTACTTAAAATTGTCATGTATAATTTTCAACACAACTGTTATTTTAAAAATAATTCCTCTATAAATTTCCCAGTAATTTCTAGAAATGGTTATAGAACATAATAAATAGTTTTTACGGGAAGGTTCAGGAAAAATCTAGAAATAATTATGACATATAAAAAGGGGTGACTCATGTAAAATTAGTTTAGTCTGTTTTGAAAAACGGTTCTGTTCGTAACTAACAATTGTGAACAAAATAATTAATTTCAATAAAGTTTGTTAAGTTGAATCAGTGTGTGTATTTATTTTTATTTGCAATTAAAAGAACTCAACGGTTTATTATAAAGGGAGTAAACCGAACGCGTTTATTAAAGGAAAAACGTAACAATATTTACTACATGTTTTACCTTGAAGCCTTTTTCTTCTAGGAATGTTTTAACCTCTTCTGGGTCCACACATGAGTCAATACCCTTAATCACTACCTGTAGACCTTTACTGCTTTTCAGTTGGTAGGTATAAAAGTTTTTTTGAAGCGTTTCAAAGTTGTTTACTATTTTGCGAAAATCATTCTCATTATTGACTTTTTTTTGTCTCGTTTATACTTCCACGCTTTATAGCCGCTACGTAAAACGAATTTTCACCTATCACCGATATCAAACTCTTTATGAGCTCATTTGAATTTTGCTCCCTTAGATATATCGGGGGAGGCTTGGATGGTTTAATGACGTTTGGTGCTTCAGAGGATTCATCCTCCAGAATTGCAAAACGATTTTGAGTATTTATTTTATCAAAAGATGGTACTTTTGAGGCCGAAGCAACTGCTGCAGAGGTAGGGCTGCGTCCCCGTTTAAGCACTGTTATGTACCTGTCCATACCAACTTGTACTGTAGGCTTTTGACAACTTTTTACAGGGGGGTTTTCCATTGCATTTGTGTTTGAGTTCATGGTATCATTTCGCACTAAATTTGTTTTTGACGTCACGGCAATACTTGCTGGGCTGGCAACACTTGTCACCAAATCTATTTGTAGTTTTTTTAATGAGTCACTATCCACTGTTTTCGTAAACACCGAGGGTGATAGGGAACGTGTTCGAATAATTGGCTTAGCCGTTAAATAGTTTATATTGTTTTGTTTTGTTTTATTTATTTCTACATTATTTTCGTTTGCCTGAACTAAAACGTAAACGTTTCTTTCATTTTGTCTTAGTGTTGTTTCACTGTTCGTACTCATGCAAAGAGTTGTTTTTGTTTTTCACCGTTTTGCTTTGCTTTAATATTTTTATTATTTATTGTATTTTACAACAACAAAAAAAACAAGAAATTTAAATTTAAATGTTTTTGTTCAGAATATGTATACACATGTATGAACATTCATACGTACATACATACAGTTAGGGACAAAATTGTTCACGAAATTATAAAACATTTATGTTTATCATGAAAACTATTAAAGTTTCAACTTGGAAACTTTCAAAAACTATTGTATGGGTTTCTACATTTTAAAATAATACTATGTAAACTTATTTTCAAAAGTACCGTTTGTTTTTATATTAATACTAAGCTAACATCCAAACCATATGTGTGAACAATATTGACCCTGTGTGAATCTGTCATAAAAATTTCAACAAAATTTCAAGTTTTATCTGTGGGATTTGCTTTTAAAGTTAGTCAATTAATTCATTAATATTAAATATTTTTAAAATTTGAAAAAAATTCGAGCAGTTAAATTTTGCCTAGTTTCTTCAAGAACTGTAAGTCAAAAGCGGCAATTTTAAAACAAAGCATTGTGAAAAATTTATAAAAAGAAGTCTCACATCGCAAGATCACACAAAATACAACAATTCAGAGAGATTTGAATGTTAAATAAAACAAGTTAGAGTGCTATATTCGGCTGTGCCGAATCTTTGATACCCTTCACCGACAGTTCGAATGTTTAAGGAGTAATATCTGTATGATGTTATTATTATCTTAAAGTGTGACGATTTGTTATTAGTTATGGTTTTAGGCGACTAAGCTGTTTTTAGTCGGGTAGTCGGGTTTATATGGGGCCTAGGGTAAATTATGGACCGATCATCACGAAATTTCACAGCGTCATTTCTAGTCCTTTAAAACTGTGACGTACCAATTTCTGTTATGATAGCATTATTAATTAGGGTTTTAGGTGTACTAAACTGTTTTCCGGGAGTAGGGTTTCTATGGGGCCTAGGTTAAATTATGTACCGGTCTTCACGAAATTTCACAGTATCATTTATAGTCCTATAAAACTGTGACGAGCCAAAATTTGTTATGATTGCATTATTTTTTACGGTTTTAGGCGTACTAAACTGTTTTCCGGGAGTAGGGTTTATATGGGGCCCAGGGTAAATTATGGACCGATCTTCACGAAATTACACAGTTTTATTTCTTGTCCTATAAAACTTTGATGTACCAAATTTTGTTATGATAGCATTATTTTTTACGTTTTTAGGCGTACTGAACTGTTTTCCGGAAGAAGGTTTTATATGGGGCCTATGGTAAATTATGGACCGATCTTCACGAAACTTAACAGTTTAATTTCTTGTCCTATGTAACTGTGACTTGCCAAAATTTGTAATGATAGCATTGTTAGTTAAGGTTTTAGGCTTAATATACTGTTTTCCGGGAGTAGGGCTTATATGGGGCCTAGGGTAAATTATTGACGGATCTTCACGAAATTTCACAGCGTGATTTCCAGTTGAATAAAACGAATTGTTGCGAAATCTTATATCATTCTGTGCATTTTTCCACCATTTATGTTAGTTTTTGTAACAAAATTATCAATTTTTTTTAGGTGGTGGTTCCACATTTTGATTCATAGCTCAGATCCTATTGAACCGATTTTGCTGAATTTCAATCCCAAACTGCTTAGGATAACTACAAGCAATTTGACACCAAGTTTGTTGATTTCTTTTGAGTTTTTCGAAAGTGAGCGTGTTTTCAACAGACGGACAGACGGACAGACAGACGGACATGGCTAAATCGACTTAAAATTACTCAAGGACCCAGAATATATATACTTTATAGGGTCTGAGATGAATAGTAAAAAAGTTTCACACGGAATGACAAACTGAATATACCCTCTTCACAACTAATTGTGGTGGAGGGTATAAAAAAGTGTAGTTTGGATACCAAAAGCAACAAAGCTGGTCGCCCAAAAAAAGCTTTAGCCAAATAATTTTCGCGAATCAAAGCGACTTATTGTTACTGGTGTAGTCAGTATAGCTATTAAGGTACGGCAAATACTGAGCATAGAGTACAATTTAGATGTAAGCGCTAAAAACATACGAAGTTGCTTAAGTTCTAGTAGATTGGTAGCTAGAATAAAGAGCGACAACCCATCTTTTAGCAAAAATAACAGCTGAAAACGGCTGGAGTTTGCAAAAAAGTAAGAAAAATTCAATTTTAAAGATTTAATTCGTGTAACATGCTTAGATCGGACAAAAATTATCGGATTGCAGGCAGGCGGACGGGTGTTAACATGGCTGGCGTAAAAGTGTTAGCGTAAAAGAGTGAAATAATTCCAAATGTTAAAATTTTGATGATCTCATAAATGACATGAGATTGTTTTCGCGGGAACCAGCTTCGAACACTCCGCTAATTCAGAAGAAAAATGTGTGCCAAGCACTACATAATCATCATTAAAGACCCGTTGATTCCAAGATAAGCCATATTCGGCTAAGAATCACGACAGGGTGATATCATTATGCAGGACAACAATATTAAGCATACTTCAGAAATACCTAAAAGTTAGTTTGAAGAAAATAAAAACTCGAAAATAATTTTACCTAATTAGTCGCCAGAGTAGTAGCCACTTGAGTAACTTTGGTCCTTTCCAAAATACCACTTTTTTGTTTGCTCAGAGGAACCCGCCTAACACTGGATATAAGCTTAGCGAGCTTGCCGTTAAAGCTTGGAAAAAATAGAGCCAAAACTGCTAAGAACTCTTGTAAAAGAATGGAAAAAAAGATTAAGGCAGTTTAAAAGAGCAAATGGACAACATACCAAACGCTAGGACCCAAATACAACAATAATCTCTAACTAGGGTCATAATTGTTCATATCCAGAAGACAATACTGATACCGTGTAAAATATTATGAACATATATTTTTTGGAAAAGTTTTTATTTTTGAGTTCTTGAAATGTTCTACTTTTCATATAGTTAAAAAAATTTAAATAGTTATAAATAAAACAAAAATTTATAGCCTATTTTGCCAATAACGCTAAATTTGTGAACAATTTTGTCCCTAACTGTATATATTTTTACTGTTTTATTTTATTTAATTTTATCGTTTTAAATTGTTCACTATTATGTTAAGTAATTTAAATAACAAAATATATTATTTTTTTTTTAAGCGTCCATTCGCTGCTTATATTTATGTATTACAAAATCAAATGTGATTAATTAATAGTTCAAATCGTATGCGGGGCTAAAAATACACGTCTGTATCACAACAAAGCACAAACCGAACTTTGTAGTTAAACACATAAAATTTTAATTGGGCATGCTGCTTTTGTCTAATAATTGAGTATTCTTCTGTAAGGAAAGGGCGGAATACAACAAAAGCTAAATAAGCAAGTGTAACGGGTAAGTACGATAAAAATACTTTATGTGCTGCTGTGGGGTAAGTGTTTAGATAAGAATCAATCAAATCTCACTTTCGGTTTATTTCAAGTACGAATCGAGATTAAACCGTGTTAGAAATTCTTGAATCAAGCACAGATTGAGATTAATTTTATCTCACTGTTTTCGTACAATTTTAAGTATGAATTCAGGATTAAATATTGATAAGTTAAGTATTTCGCACTTGAATAATCCGTACTTAAATCAAGCATTTTGTACTTGGGACCTCCTGAACACGAAAACCGCTGTAATTTTTTTTTTCCTTTTGTGTTTTTCGGTGTATGGTCCCACTCAAACCCTTGAGGAGCCCAAAAAATTTCAGCGGTTTTCGTGTTCAGGAGGTACCAATTAACTTATCTAGGCATGTGGCGTTCTTGGTACTTTTCCAAATTAAAAATTTGTAAAGCAGTGTTATTAATTAATTAATTTGTTTTTTCAGTGAAGGATTAAGTAAGGTTAGCTAGAAATGGCAGTCAGTATCCATCTGACATAACTTTGTGATTCATTGTGATTCCATGGAGTTTTACTAAACAAAACCCCGACCATAAGACCAACCCGAACTTTTAACAAAGTTTAAAATACGCTTCAGTCTAACGCCAGAAATATCGCACAATCCGTCAAATTTGGCGGCTCCTAATATGGCCTGTCATCTTCTCGCCTATTTATTAATTTTTATTGTTAAAGTGTTCTACGTTCTTCTCCTTACTTCCGTCGTCACAGCTGCTACCAGACGATTTGCTTACCTATAAGACAGTGTGTCCCGTGACAACAGATAACAAAAGTAATTCGTCCCTTTTGGTTCGCCCGCCATCCATGCGGGGCCACAAATGCCTGGCAATCATGCATCCAGTGATTTAAGGCCATAATAAAAAATCAAAACATGGCACTAACATTTGGAAATTTTTTCGGACATATGGGCACTACAGTTCTTTTTGACGAAACGCACTCAAGACGTCTAACTTTGTGACACTTGTTTGAGCATTGCTGGCCCTTTGTCACGAATAACTCGAACAATGTTGGCCTCTAAGGCGCAAATTGTGGCTTGTTTATCAGCATAAGCCAGTGACCGTATAGAGCCAAACAGCAAATAATCGTGAGACGAAATGAGTGGTCTATTTCTTGAAAAAAATAATCGCCAAACTTTGGCTTTAATAAGGCGATCGTTGCGGTCTCCGTATGGTACAAAGCACCATCCTCTTAACCCATTAAGGACTGATGGGTATTTAAATTCCCAAAAACAGATCCTTCATAGAAAAATTCTTGCTTACTTCAGGTAAGAGGTATCGGAAATTGGTTTTTACAGAAAGATAAAGAAAGGATAGGACTACTTAAACAAATTTTTGAAGTAAAAGTTTTTCCCTTTTTATTGGGTAAGTAAGAAAATTGGGAGAGTAGAAAATCGGAAAACCCTCTTGGTGACTTATAGCATTAGGTGTTCTCTGCTTTAGAAAAAAAAATATTTGCTAAATTCGGCCAATAACGTTGACTACAGGTTTGATTTAATGACATGGGTATTTAAATACCCACTTCCCCGTTAGAGGGTTCAAAACACATATTTTTTGGCAAGTAAAAATGCGTTGTTTTATGTAAAATTAACTATTTATAAGTAAAAAAAAAAAAGAAATAAATATCACAACTGTGGTCGATTGTTGAGATAATTTTATATTTCTAATGTTTTTTTGGGACACCAGCATGAAACTGTGCAAAACAAGCCTTTGTGTGTAACTAAAGTTTGCATTTTGTACAACCAAAGTCAGTTTTGCTTCACATTGTCCAAAACAGCCACGCTTAATAATTTGGCTTATCATACCATATCTTGTGCATTTGTGATAACTTTTTCTCTTACACCAATGCTTCAACAACGCTCACGAAATAAAATTGACTCATGATTGGAGATCCTTCAGCTTTTCTTAGCACGCAGTGTGATTTCTAGGCATACACCATACCACCATCCAAAGCATTAGTAAGAAGGCCTCGGCTCTTTGGTATAACATATAAGATACACATTCCACATTTTCTTCTATGACAACAGAGAAGAGAAGGAGCAACATTTTTTGTTTTGTTTCTTCGCACAAGCAAAAGCAAAAGAATTATTTTCTCGTCAAAATTTATGCCTTGAATTATGTTCTACTCTTATTACAATAATGAAGTGGAAATGTAAAAGGTTTTAATTTTATCATGTAATTTACTACAAACGTAGGTTGCAGGCGACTTTTGTTGACCAAAACTATAATATAATCTCTCATAGAGTCAATATTTTTAGAATCAGGGTCCAATGTTATCCTAATTCTAAAAATCTGTCATATTAAACATATCTCTATTTAAAGGCGGTGAACTTAAACTTAAGTTTTATTTTCCATATATTTGTAAAACCTCTTTTACCCTTTTAGAACTTAAAATTATTGCTATTTTTAAAAATTGCTATAAATATGTTCTTAATTAAAAACCATTCTTGAAAATTTTTAAATAATATTTCCTCGATTTAATTTCCTGGAAAAAATAAAAACTTGATTTAATGCTTGTGTTGATTTTCGTTTTATGTCCTTTTTTATTTCTGTAATTAAAACGAAAAGAAACAACTTTTAAACACACACAAAAAACAACCAGTCTGATCAGATTTTTTTCATACCATCATCATTTGTAGCTGAATTTCTTAATAGTAAAAATTTTGTTTTTAAATTTTACCCACAATATGGGAAAGAAATAAAAATTCAATAACACGAAAATTGCAACAAAAACACTAAGAAAAAAAAAGAATATTTACGAAATAAAAAAATACAAATTATTACATTCAAAGACGACAAACAAAACCATAAATAAAATTTATAGTGTAATTATGGATAAAAAATACGAACGAATCAAATAAATAAAAATTAAATAAAGCATTAAGAGAGTTAAAAGGAGTCCACCAATTGCTTACAAACGACACCATGACCAGCGCACAGTGGAGGATACTAAAAAGAAAAAAATAGATTAAAAAATCTGCAGTTTCTTTACGGACAATTCGATTTTGATTAAACTTTATATATCTAAAGTAGAGGTGTAGTTGTTCTAAAGTTTTGAATTTGGTACCTGTCGCTGACCGCAATTGAAGACAGGAGGTTTGCGGTAGAACAAATACAAACACGATTCACATATGTTTGTAATAACGTTTATTTCTATAAAACACAAAAAATTTAAAAGAAGTACATACATAAAATTGATTTAAAACACTTATCGCAGTTTTCTACCTCCTTCTTCGCCAAAAGATAAATAATTATGCGCGTTTGCGCTCTTATAAATGACAATTAAATAACAATATCAAAGAAGAGGACAAGAAAGCGGTTTACAAAACAAATGTCAAAGACAGTCATTCACAGAAAACCATTAACAAATAAAATTAACAAAAATAAATCAACCGCTGTTCATGAGGAACATTACAATCAATGGTTCCTTAACAGTACCCTTGACAGTTCGAAAGTTATACAATTACATTTAAAACGATGTCACTTCCTAAATATTGGGTCGATTTAACGTATAGTCCCAATAAAAAATTTTATCATTTCGGTACATTAAAAAGTGATTTTAAAAAAATTAACACACAAATTGCACGCTACGCAATAAGACATATAGAGAGAGATACAGTAAAGTAAGTGAACAAAGTCTTAACAAGATTAATAAAAACAAGTTAGAGTGCTATATTCGGCTGTGCCGAATCTTTGATACCCTCCACCGACAGTTCGAATGTTTAAGGAGTAATATCTGTATGATGTTATTATTATCTTAAAGTGTGACGATTTGTTATTAGTTATGGTTTTAGGCGACTAAGCTGTTTTTCGGTAGTAGGGTTTATATGGGGCCTAGGGTAAATTATGGACCGATCATCACGAAATTTCACAGCGTCATTTCTAGTCCTTTAAAACTGTGACGTACCAATTTCTGTTATGATAGCATTATTAATTAGGGTTTTAGGTGTACTAAACTGTTTTCCGGGAGTAGGGTTTCTATGGGGCCTAGGTTAAATTATGTACCGGTCTTCAAGAAATTTCACAGTATCATTTATAGTCCTATAAAACTGTGACGAGCCAAAATTTGTTATGATTGCATTATTTTTTACGGTTTTAGACGTACTAAACTGTTTTCCGGGAGTAGGGTTTATATGGGGCCCAGGGTAAATTATGGACCGATCTTCACGAAATTACACAGTTTTATTTCTTGTCCTATAAAACTTTGATGTACCAAATTTTGTTATGATAGCATTATTTTTTACGTTTTTAGGCGTACTGAACTGTTTTCCGGAAGAAGGTTTTATATGGGGCCTATGGTAAATTATGGACCGATCTTCACGAAACTTAACAGTTTAATTTCTTGTCCTATGTAACTGTGACTTGCCAAAATTTGTAATGATAGCATTGTTAGTTAAGGTTTTAGGCTTAATATACTGTTTTCCGGGAGTAGGGCTTATATGGGGCCTAGGGTAAATTATTGACGGATCTTCACGAAATTTCACAGCGTGATTTCCAGTTGAATAAAACGAATTGTTGCGAAATCTTATATCATTCTGTGCATTTTTCCACCATTTATGTTAGTTTTTGTAACAAAATTATCAATGTTTTTTAGGTGGTGGTTCCACATTTTGATTCATAGCTCAGATCCTATTGAACCGATTTTGCTGAATTTCAATCCCAAACTGCTTAGGATAACTACAAGCAATTTGACACCAAGTTTGTTGATTTCTTTTGAGTTTTTCGAAAGTGAGCGTGTTTTCAACAGACGGACAGACGGACATGGCTAAATCGACTTAAAATTACTCAAGGACCCAGAATATATATACTTTATAGGGTCTGAGATGAATAGTAAAAAAGTTTCACACGGAATGACAAACTGAATATACCCTCTTCACAACTAATTGTGGTGGAGGGTATAAAAAAATATTTAAGTGCCACGGAATTCCCTTACTATGAAGCAGGATTGTAAGTCTGTGTTCATATGGCTCTTGTCTTGTTAACATGATTGCTTCTTTATACGCAAGAGGGACGAGAGGAAAAGAAACGAGTACACAGATGCATGTACTGTCTTTACGTTTTGCTTTATCATTCGTTGTTTAACTTTGTTATTGTTTTCAATATCAAAAAAGCACACATGCAAACGCACGACTATACAAAATAAAAAACATGTCGTCAACATGACATGAATCATTTGAACGCTAATTCATGTTCAAAGAAGAAAAAGGAAGAATCTTGTCAATAAGAATTGAGCCGTATGAACTCAGTCTAAGGAAGAATACTAAAAAATCACTGTAACAAAACATTCAGTGTGTAAAGCAGATGGCTACACTGACAAGTTTTTATATGCGTTGAATAAAGCGCTTTTTGTGTCGATAATGTATTTAACAAAGTGGGAGCTCACCGTATAAAATGAATGTCTTCCGTAAGCGAGATGGTAAGCGAAACCTTTACATTTCTCTCAGATAAGTCTGCTTCGTTGGAGGCTCCTTTTTTATTGGGGTACTTTAGATGAAATCATCAAGTTAAACAACGTTTTAAGTAAATATCAGTTTAAAATCAAAACTTTTAATCGTATGAATTAAACTTTTCTTTGTTGAAAGTTATAAAAAAATTTTGTTAAAATAAGTTTATTTATTTATTGTTATATATTTCTACATGTAGATTATTTTCTACATCCTCCACTGTGCAGTGTTTTTTTTTTTCAAAAAAAGCTAGGGAAGTTAATAAGTAGGGAAACAGTTTTTTTCTAAATCAAAATCGGAGTTATGGAAGAACATTAGAAGCCAAATCTCAAAGGTAACAAAAAGTGTTTAAATATGAATGCAAAATTTTATTTTAAAAAAACACTGCCTAATTTATAATGATATTTTTAATTTAGGTTCACAAAAAAAATTTTCTTTGAAAATTTTACTTAATAACCGTTTGTAAACGTTTATGAAATCTGGATTTACAGCCTGTTTTTAGAAAATGAAAATACTTGTTCGAACGAAATCAGACTAAGGTTTTCATAAAATTAAAAAACATTTCCGGTGAGTGACAAAAAAAGCTTTAATTTTTTTCTACATATTTTTGGTTCTTATAAAATGAACGTATTCTTAATTAATGAAAACAAAATAAAAAAGAAGACGATAAAGCCCTTAAGCTGAAGATCCATTCCATGCGTAGATGCGTATGATCCTTTTTGTGCATTTTATGCCTTTCTAAATTCAAGTTACATGCAATGCGTTTTATGCGAAGAATTGGGTTTTTTTTAATCAGCTGTTGTGAGAAAATTTTTATTAAATTAAAACAATTTTGGCAAAAATGGAGAGTGTTTTTGATATTTTAATAGAATTTATTTAAAAGAATTCAAAGAGAAGTAAGCTTTTATTATACAAATACTCGTGATTTTTCACGGTATCAATAACTTTCCAGTTCATGGCATTTGTCAAAAAAAAAAATAATAAACACAACAAAGATGACAGAACATAAAAGTAATCGATAACTAGAATGGCAAATTTTGTTCGTGGTAAAATTATGCTTAATATTAATTTTAATATATTTTATTCTTTAAAGTTTATGCGATCTTTATTACGAAATTTTTTTTTTATTAAAAACATTTTTTAATGCAAAAAATAGTAAAAACCACACAAACATATCAATCGGTAACATTGAAAATAATATATGATTTTTCATGGCCGTCAATAACAGCTGATTTTTTTCCACAAAAATAGAAAGTAAACCTACTTTGATGCGTTAAAATGGGTATGCATTCTATGCATTTTGGTGTGTAGCTTGTCAGTTACAATTACGCTGATTCAACTTTTTTGCCAGATGCATAAAAGGACAGACGCATAAACGCATGATGTAGACCTGCAGCTTTATGACTACATTTTTAATGCATTGTTCAAGTTTTGGTGAACAGTACAAATATAGTGTAATATAAAAATTTACCAAGTGCAAAGAGTTAAGCTGTATTAAGATAAATGGCAAACTGTCAAAAAATTTACTAAAGTTATCGATAAAAATGAAGTTATGACAAAAAATTTTAAAATTGTTCAACTTAAAATTGACATTTCAAGATTGAAATGTTAAAATTGCTGCTAAATCAGCGGTTTATGGACAAATTCTGCAATTTACAGTTTTTTGTTTGTTTTGATTTTATGTTTCCAATTAACAAAAAGTCGATAATATTTCATAAAATAAACAAAATCATAATAATTCTTTCTATTAATTCTATAGCAATTCCAAAAATAAATGTAGGGTCATAAGTGCTTAAGTAAAAGGCATTCGATTAAAAAACAAATCATAAAAAATGGAAATAACTGATATATTTTAAAGAAAGAAACCTAAAAAAATAATACGATTATAAAATATTTACAGGTTGAAAAAGTTAAAGAAAGAACGGAACCACATATGTACGCTCAAAAAATACAAAAAAAAAGAAAGGTTGTGCCAGTCACCCTCTTGAATTATAGGTACGTCAAGTTTCTAAAACAGTAAAAATTGTTTCTCACGCCCCTTAATACATCCCTTTTTGTTTCTTATATAAAGCGCTGCCATTTAAAGTCCGATCTCATCAAAACGAATATCGATGTGGCTTGATTCAAAGGCGTCACTGGTCATCACCTGGTTTAATAACTTTAACATTACATGTGAGAAAGAAAAAAGGGCTTAATTTTGAGGCGTGGCATAAAAGTCAGTATAATAAAAGCTATACATATATACTAAGTTTTAGAATGACTTTCTTGGCACTTGCAAAAATTGGACATTTGGGGGAAGGATTCAAGATGGCATAAGTGGCGCAGTCGGATTAAAAAGTCACAGAAAAATAAAGCCACTATCAAGCCATGCACAACGATATGCAATATGATGTGATCGGACTTTAAATGGCAGCGCTATATAAGAAAACCAATAGGGCGTGGCAAAAATTGTACTGTTTCTTGTGTTTACGTACAATTTGTGTTATATTGTGATTTTTGGTTATATTGTGATGGATATAAAAACTTTTTGTTTTTCGTTTGTTTAACTCTTATTTAATAGTTATTTTTTTTTTTTTTTTTGGCGCAAAATTTTTCATAACAGCTGACATTAATTATTGAAAATCAGTGCTGTTAACGCTTATGACATTCAAAGAAAATTAAATGTTGAAAATCGCTACAGTCGTGGTGAATATCGCTATTGGTACAAACTTTGCATTCAATATTTAACACGCTAAATACACATTAGTGTTGAGTATAAAGCTGAAAGTCCACACCATGCGTTCATGCGTAAGCGTATGCGTATGTTACTTTTCGTGTATTTTATGCGTTTCTAAATTCAAGTTACATGCAATGCGTCTTATGCGCCAAATTTGTTTTTTTATCAGCTGTTGTGCTAATATGTTTAACAATTAAAAACAATTTTGCAAAATATGGAGAGTGTAATTGATATATAAATAGATCTTATTTAATAGAATTCATAGAGGAGTACGTTTTTATTTTAAAAATATTCGTGATTTTTCACGGTATCAATGAGTTTCCAATTAATGGCATTTGTAAAAAAAGCCGATTTCTAGAATGGCAAATTAAGTTCGTGGTAAAATTGTGCTAAAAATTAATTTTAATGTATTTTATTCTTTAAAGTTTATAAAATCTTTATTACGAAAGCTTTTTCTCTTATTAAAACTCAGTTTTAATGCAAAAAAAATAGTAAAAAGTTATCCACCCCACAAACATATTTATTGATAACATTGAAAATAAAATATGATTTGGCATTCATGGCCATCAATAACAGCTGCCTTTTTTACCACACATGCGGCGGATACAAAAGTAGAAAGTAAACCTTCTTTCATGCGTTGATGCGTGTATGCATTCTCTGCATTTTGGTGTGTAGCTGGCCATATACAATTACACTAATTCAACTTTTTTGTCAAATGCATAAAAAGGACAGACGCAACGCACGGTGTGGATTAGGGCTTCCAATCGGGAAATCCCGATCCCGGAAATCCCGGTATTTTCGGGATTAGGTGAATCCCGAATCTTGGGATTTCTGATTTCTAATCCCGGGATTTTCGGGATCCCGATTTAGAATAGATTTGAAATACATATGGACAATTTTAAATTGTATTTGAAAATTTTTATATATTTGTATTTTGTGTTATGGTTTACAACTCTGTGTTAGTGCGGTTAACAAAAACATTATTTCATAGATATTCCGCACAAGTTTTTTTCATATGCATTGTGACAGAATTTCACGTGAAATGTTGAACAGAGTACCAGGGGCCAGATTCTGGCAGTCGTGATCTAATTCTTTCAGTCGATAGTGAATGAATCGAAATTATTTTTTTCAGTATTGTGAAACTCAAATTAATGACTGAAATAATTAGATATGAAATAGCTTTCGAATCGAGAAACTACTCGATCGCGACTGCCTGAATCTGGCCCCAGGCTTTATGCAATAAATCGAATAATGGTTTCATTCAATTAATAAAAAGGTGAACTAACCTATTGGAATAGCATAAACAGCAGTGTACAATGTTGCCAACACATTTCACTTTTATTGTTGTACAATAAAAATCAAGAGTCTTTTGATTGTTTGTGCCAATTCACACGTTGCAAGTCTTATTGATCAGCTTCCCAGCGGGAAAATGGAATTAATAGGAATCGAAAAAGTAATACATATCTTGTATGATATTTGATTCCAGAATTCATTATTCTTAACACAGACCATGTCCTTGGATTGTAATAAATTATTTTAATGTATTCCTGCGAATGAATTAAATAATTCATTCTTTGGAATAAATTTTATTATTTAAAAGTCTTATAATAAAAGTCTTCTCCAATACCGTTTGGAATACATTTTTTAATACCTGCCCAGCGGGAAAATACGGAATTGATTACATAAATAACTAATCGAATCGAGAAGGTTATTTTATTGACACAATAATTACGATTTGATTACCACGTATATTCTCACATTTGCAGAACAAGGAATGTATTGTTTCTGTTCGTAAAAATGTTTTTTTATTAAAACATTAAGTAAACGGGTTCAAGATTTTTATTAAAAAACAGATCAAGCAAAATCGCCTTCTCGGTTATGCTGGCATTTAGGTTCTTATTATATGATATTTTTCATGACCATTTTGCATAAATGAAGCAGAATTTCGCTGATACTTCCATTAAATTTCTCCTGTTCTGCTCTGAAAAAGTAGATACTTTTTATAAAAAGATTTTAATATTTTATTTATAGGTTTTGTTATTCGTGCTTAATTCCCAATTTTTATTCTTGATAAAAACACTGAAATTTATTGTTGATGGTATACGCTATTCCTATGCGCATTTCACTGGTTGATTAGGCCAGATCGTCAGGAAACTTCATCCAAAGATTTTAGAAAAACTAAAGCTATTAAACCTAATAAAACTGTTAAGCGTTTAAGAAGCAACAGTTCTACTTGTAACAATATTTTTTTTGGTTTAATATCTTTCGTTTTTCTTAAATCTTTGGATGAAGTTTCCTGACGATGGAATTGTAGTGGGGAATGTAAGAAAATATAAACTCATTGTTTATTGTTGATGTTTTTGTTTAAACTTTGATATTGTTACAAGTAGAACTGTTGCTTATAAGTCTTATACGTTTAACAGTTTTATTTGGTTTAATATCTTTAGTTTTTCAAAAATCTTTGGATGAAGTTTCCTGACGATCTGGCCTAAGCAACCAGGGAAATCCGCATAGGAATAGCTTATCCCATCAAAAATAAATTTCAGTGTTTTTATCAAGAATTAAGCACGAATAACAAAATTTTTTAAATTAAAATTTTGTATTCCCATAAATTACTTTGATAAAAAGATTTTCTTTTGTCATAAATGTGACTTTTTGTAAAAAGGAGTGGTTTTATGAGAAAAATGTGACTTTTTTTTTTAGAAAAAAGTGATTTGTTGTGAGAAAAAAATATTTGTGTGAAAAAAGGGACATTTTGTTATAAAAGTGACTTTTTGTGTAAAAAGTGACATTTTGTGAAAAAAAAAAAATACTTTTTGTGAAAAAAGAGACTTTTTGTAATACATGGGACATTTTGTAAAAAAATTACTTTTTGTGAAAAGAAGTGACATTTGGTGAAAAAGTGATTTTTTTGTGAAAAAGGTGATATTTTTTGAAAAAAGTGACATTTTGTGAAAAAAGGGACTTCTTGTGAGAAAAGTGATATAAGATGAAAAAATTAATTTTTGTAAAAAAGTGAATTTAAAAAAAAAAAAAAAGAATTGAAATCATTTATGTCCAAAAGTTCGTTGTAATATAAAGCGAACCCTCCTCAATACACTCTTTTAGTAAATATGTATATACATATGGATGTATGTAACTTTTAAAACGTTTTAATATAATTTTCATTTATTATTGTTGTTGACTTACACAAATCCTTCTTCAGCTTGACATAGTGACGCTTAAAAGAAATGCTTCGCGCCATAAATATTTTCCATCATCGTGTATGTTTCATTTCACTTTGTATCCTTTTTTTTACAATGTCATGAAACTTTTATCGTTTTGGACTCAGCGATACATAATCACATTTATACACATAAAATAAAAGAAAACCATACATAAAGCCGCTATGTGTTTATTTAAAAAGTCGTATGTGTACATGTGTACAATTTACATGCACATCTATTTTACATAACTCTGTGTATATGAATGCAAAATAATATGTAAAATGTATGAATAATACGTAACAGAGTAATTAACAAAAAACGCAATAAAGCGTGTGATAAGAACCACTCAACAAATTTTCCGTTCATACATCATGAAGAGCTGAAAAATCATTTTTCACATTCACCCAAAAATAATAATAATTCAAGGTAAATAGTACACAAATATTAATTGAGGATGCAATATTATACGTTTCGTAAATGTAATTATTTTTTTATATGGATGAAAGTATCGGTTCATGGCAGTCACTTTTAGTGTATTGACTTGACTATCAATTTATCCATAAATAAAACTGCATGAAAAAATAATGTGGAAAAAAGAAAAAAGTTTAAAAGTTGGTTTTCTGTGTTATACATACATTTATATATTTGCTGGATATATGCAACTAAGTTGGAAGAATTTAAAAACCAGTTGTTTTTAATTCTAACAACGTTTTGTAACTGTGTTGTTGATTATAAGCCAAACAGTTGGATAATGATAACAAAAATCACAAAATTGGAAAGGTCGTAAAATAACAACTTTAATGCCAAAAACTATAAAAAGTCTTATTGCCAGTTTTAGATATAAAAAAATTTTTCATTTAGGATTTATGTACATTGAAAAAACAATAAAAAACTCAAATTTTGTTTTAAATATAAATTCCAAAACGAAAATTTTTATTTCAAAAACCTCCCCCATAACAAGTGAATGAGAAAAATGCTTAGAAAAAATGCGGTCAAATTCACTTACTGCCTTTTTTAATTTTGATGTCAATAAATTCTTTAAAAATTTTCTACTCATTAATTATAATTAATTTAAAGTAAGGGCAATCTTAAAAGTTTGTAAAACATTAAAAATACATAACAAAATACAAAATATTAAATTCAGTTTGCTCTAATTTTCATTTTTTCTGGGTCCTTGAGTAGTTCTTAGTCGATTTATCCATGTCCTTCTGTTTGTCTTTCCGTCCTTCCTTCTAGCAGTTCGTCTGTCCGTAATTATAAGTGTTGATCGACCTTTTTTTGATTACTCTAAATATGCAGGCTTTCAAGGTCATTAATTTATGTATGTTGAAAACACGCCCACTTTTGAAACTTTCAACAGAAAATAACAATTTTGGTTTCATACTCTTTGAAGTTCTCCTAAGCAGTTTTGGATTGAAATCTAGCATAATCGGTACTAGTCAAAGCGTTATTTGGAACAACCTCCTTAAAAAATGTATAGTTTTGTTACAAAAACTAACATAAATTAACGACAAAATGCACCAATTCTTATTAAATTTTGCACAAAATCGTTTTATATATTATTCAATTTCTATAATTTACCATAGGCCCCATATAAAGTACACTCTCCGAAAACACTTTAGTACACTTAAAACCGTAACGAACAAAACTATTGCAGTAAAAATGGTCTGCCATCGTTGCATATGACCGAAAACCACTACACCATATTTTGTGAAAATCGGTCCAATCACTTTAATTCGCCTACAAATATTTCTGAACAAATAATGATTTTATTTGGAGTTTCCTGACGATCTGGCCTAAGCAACCAGTGAAATGCGCATATGAATAGCTTTTCCCATCAATAATAAATTTCAGTCTATCAATAGTATGAAAAAGGAATTTTGACATTTAAGCGAAACCTTGTTAATATCAGGTTTAATGAAGCCCAGAATTATCTGACATATTCGAATTCTTGGTGGAGGGTATTAAAGCCGAATATAGCACTCTTACATGTTTTTTGTAAAAAATATTCAGCTTTTGGCAAAAAAGTCACTTTTTATGAAAAACTATTTTCTTCGTTTTTTCTTACGGTCAGATAATATATTTTTAAGTGTATTTCTAAGCAAAATATAACTGCTAAAAAATAATTTTTTAAGAAAACTTAAAATATTAACGGTCTTTTAATCCAAATTTTGATATTTTAATTAGGTTTAAGTTAATCAAATTTAATTTTTATTAAGTTATTTTTATAAAGAAAGGAATTTTACAACATGAAATTAATTAAATTTTGTTGATAATTTTTCATTCTTGACTGAGCTGGGAATCGAACCCAGGTTCTCACGGACAGGTTGCATTAACATGATTGCAACCACTCAATCTCTTCAGAGGGGTTTGCCGTTTAGCACTCACCGCCATTGACGATGGCTGGCAGTCAATAGTCAAACATCAATATTTAAACCAAATTATTATCTAACCTTTGGTAGATGGAAATTTGCTTCGAATGGTTATCAACTTTCACTTTTTGTGAATATAAGTAATGTTTTATATATAAAGTCCTTTTTGGTGCAAAAATAATTTATTGTATAACTTCTTAAAAGTTATTTTTTGTGCAAAAAGTTACTTTTCGTGTTAAAAGTTATTTTTGTGTAAATAAAGTACTTTTTGTGCAAAAAAATTTACATTTTGCTTATAAAGTTACTCTTTGTGTTAAAGTAACTTCCTTTGTAAAAAGTGATTTTTTGTGTAAAAAGTGACATTTTGTGCAAAACTTGACTTTTTGTATATAAAGCGAACTTTTGTATAAAAAGCGTACTTTTGTTGCAAAAAGTGTAACATATTGTGTAAAAATTGTGACCTTTTGTGTAAAAAGTGTGACCTTTTGTGTAAAAAGTGTGAGCTTTTGTGTAAAAAGTGTGACCTTTTGTGTAAAAAGTCTGACCTTTTGTGAAAAAGTGTGAACTTTTGTGAAGAAAATTAGACCTTTTGTGTAGAAAATGTGACCTCTTGCATAAAAAAGAGACCTTTTGTGTAAAAAGTGTGACCTTTTGTATAAAAAGTGTGACGTTTTGTGTTAAAAGTGTTACATTTTGTGTAGAAAGTGTTACCTTTTGTGTAGAAAGTGTGGCCTTTTGTGTACAAATCGATTACCGATAATGGTGTTCTTAAACAAACAAAATATTTTAAAGCTAAAAGTCCACACCACGCATTGTCGCCTCCATACATTGCATGTATTTAATACCTTCTTGCGTTCTTAATTTTAAGTAGCACGCAACGCATAACCACAAGTAAAAAAAATATTATTTGTCAAAATCAGCAGATTTCTTCGTACGCTGCTTGTGACGCATACGAAAGTAGAAAGTAAACCTGCATTTTGCATTTTTTGCCTCAAGGCAACCGAAGCTTAGAAGATAAAGCATAGCACGCATGGTGTGGACTTCCAGCATAATTGCTGGATCACGAGCAGTACACTCTGATCAATTCCGGCCACAAAATTTCAATAAAACTTTGATGCCAGGTTATAGCTTATCCTTTAAAACAAACAACTCAATTCTTATTTTGGGTCTTGGATAACTTTGATAACTTTGGATAACTGTTAATTCTGGAGCAAAGTGGATACTTTTTTTTCTTATAATTTTTAAAGTTTATGTTTGAACTTTGAAATAAAAGTTTTCTGTGATTTTGTTTTTTAAGTTTTCTTTATAAATTAGCAAGTGGCTTTAATAAAAGCTAAACAAACCAAATTTAAAAAGACTATAAAAACAAAGAAGGGACTAGAAGAGGGTAAGTGTTAATTACATCTACAACTGCTAAGTATCAAAAGTTGGTCACTTCGCACCAACCTTATAACTAGAAATTTTTTAGTGACTACATCTTAACTGCAAAAGTTTTGAAATAACTTTTCTCTCACTGCAAACATTTTAAAAATTTCTTTGTGTTTTTTACTAAAATTTTTTGATGTTTTCCCATATTGTATTATTTGCGATATTTAGCTCTGCTCAATTACAAAATTTGTAACTAAAATTCATATATAAATGTGTATATATGTACATGCAAGTGCGAATAACTACAACCCAGTCAGCTTATTTTGAAATTATTGATGATATTCGAGTCTTTTTTTAACTCATCTTCGCGATTAAAATAATCATTTATGCGAGTGATTTGAGTCTAAAATTACTGTTTGCTCGGAGAAAATGGTACCCCATCCTCGACTTTAAAATAGTCTTTTATGACTCGCGTTTCTGATCAATTACGACCCATGTTCGAGGCATTTTGTGCTAGTACTTTGACATTACTTTGATATTTAAAAGTTTTATAAAAAACTTGCTGCTTGGCAGCGCCGGGGCTGCTCGGAATTTTCCAAATAACAATTAAATACTGGAGAATTTGTTAATAACTTAACTACAGTACTACCTACCAGGTCAAAATTTGATCAGAAAATTTTTTTGTTTAATAAATATATTTTGCGAATTTCAGCCAAATCGTACCCTAGTTTAAACAATTTAAATATCACGAAAATAGTGCCACCTAACGGGAGTTTACCAAAGAGAAACTTGGCTCCGGACTTAGCTTATTTTTTTGTCAATTGCCCATGGTTGATGTTAATAGTTCCATTGGTTTTTGAGTTTTAAGAACACATGTGCCGGTTATGTGTTTATGCGTGTTTATTTATATCTATGAGTTATCTGTATATATATACATCTATCAATATATATAAAATTGTAACGTTACTGACTGACTCACTGACTGACTCACTGATTCATCATCGCACAGCCTAAACGCCTGAAGCTAAAAACTTGAAATTTGGATCAGAGATCAGTCACTCTCCAAATCGATCCACTAAGACGGGATTTTTGGAAATTCAAATGTTTTGGGGGTAAAAAAGGGAAAATATGGTAACCTTATATCTCCAAAACTAAAAGAGATACGCAAAAAATGTAATACTTATCGTTGTTCTTTAGAAAAATAAGCGGACAGGTGTCTGGTACTTTTTTGAAATTCGGCCCTTTTAGGGAGTAAACGGGTAAAACCTGAATTTTATTACTTTTTTGGCACCCCATCTATCTTTTGAACCAATAAACATTGCAACAAAGCTTATACCACATTCGAAACTTATCAAAAAAATACGAATACGAATTTGGTACTTTTTCGAAATTCTGGTACTTTTTTAAAAAAACATTTTTCTCCATTCATTGACATATTCGCACTAAATTATGGGCTCCCAATAGAATACTGAAATTTTTTATACTTAAATGGGGGATACAAATAGTACCAAAAAATGGAAATACGGGAAATTTGATATCTTACTTTAGCTTTTTGGTTCTACAACTGATATTAGTTAAATTACCGTTATTGTTGGACCTAAAAACATAAAATGCAACAAGTAATGTTCTGAGTGGATAATAATCTATGAGGGAACTTTTTGGTACTTTTTTGTTCTTTAACTGGGATTTTTTGAATTTCCGTTAGTATTGGACCTAGAAACAAAAAATTCAAGATGCAGTGTCCTGAGTGGATAAGAATCTATAAGGGGAAGTTTTTGGTACTTTTTTGTTCATTAACTGTTTTTTTTTTTTGAATATCTGTTAGTATTGGACCTATAAACATAAAATTAAATATACAATGTTCTGAATGGATGAGAATCTATAAGAGTGAAATTTTTGGTACTTTTTTAATCATTAACTGGTATTTTTTGAAGTTCGGTTAGTATCGGACCTAGAAAGATAAAATTAAACATGCATGGTCCTGAGTGAATGAGAATCTGTAAGAGGAATCTTTTTTTTTTTGTACTTTTGCCAGTACCAGTTAAGGTACATTTTTTAATTTTCGCTAATATTAGTCTTATGAACATAAAATTTTATCAAAGTTATTTACGGGAATACAAAATTTATTATTAAGATTTTTGTATGACGTGCTAAATTCCCAATTTTTTTTATTTTTTTTATATTTGATAAATACACTGAAATTTATTGTTGAGGGAAAGCTAGCCTCTATGCGCATTTCACTGGTTGCTTAGGCCAGATCATTAGTAAACCTTTTCCAAAGATTTTAGAAAAGCTAAAAATATTATACAAATAAAACCCTAAAGCGAATAAGAATTTCAAACACTCAAAGTCCTACTTGTAACAATATCAAAGCTATAACAAAACACCAACAATAAACAGTGAGTTTATCTTTTCTTACATCCCCCTACAATTGGTTGGGTTCTTTCCGACTCGAATTGTAGTTGTAAGTGGGTAAAAAGAAAAAACAAAATTAAAAATCAAATTGTTTCATTCTATTTTCTTCGCAAGAAAACAACAAAAAAAAACCAATTTGGCAATTCAGTTTTCTGCACGGGCACATGCAAGTATATTATCAAAGTTATTTAGTATTGGACCTAGAAACATGAAATTAAACATGCAAGGTCATGAGTGAATGATAATCTGTTAGACTGATCTTTTTGGTTCTTTTTTGTTCATTAACTGTTATTTTTTTAATTTCGCTAGTATTGGACCTAGAAACATGAAATTAAACATGCAAGGTCATGAGTGAATGATAATCTGTTAGAGGGATCTTTTTGGTACTTTTTTGATTTTAACTGGTACTTTTTTTTAAATTTTCGGTAATATTGGTCTTACTAACATAAAATTTAACCTGCAAGTTCCTGAATGAATGAGAATCCCTAAAAGAGCTTATTGGTACTTTTTGGTTTTTAAACTGGTATTTTTTGAATATCCGTTATTATTTAACTTAGAAACATTTAATTTAACATGCAATGTCCTGAGTGGATTAGATGCTATAAGAGGGAAGTTTTTGGTACTTTTTTGTTCATTAACTGGTACTTTTTTTAATATTCGTTAATATTGGTCTTATGAACATAAAATTTAACTTTCACCGTCCTGAGTGAAAAAGAATCTGTAAAAGCGCTTTTTGGTACTTCTTTGTTTTTTAACTGGTACTTTTTGAATTTCCGTAATTATTGGAACTGGAAACATAAAATTCAATATGCAATGTAATGAGTGGATAGGAATCTATAACAGGGAAGTTTTTGGTACTTTTTTGTTCTTTAGCTGGTACTTTTTTAATTTCCGTAAGTATTGGACTAGAAACATAAAATTAAACATGCGAGGGACTGAGTGAATGAAAATCTGTAAGACGGCTTTTTGGTACTTTTTCGTTCTTTGACTGGTACTTTTTGAATTTCCGATAATATTGAACCTATAATAATAAAGTTCAATATGCAATGTCCTGAGTGGATGAGAATCTATAAGAGCGAATTTTTTGGTCTTTTTTTCATTAACAGGAACTTTTTGATTTTCCGTTAGTATTGGACCTAGAAAGATAACATTAAACATGCAAGGTCCTGAGTGAATGAGAATCTGTAAGAGGGGTTTTGTTCTTTAACTGGTACCTTTTTAATTTCCGCATTTATTGGATCTAGAAACATAAAACAAATAAAAGGTCCTGAGTGAAAGAGAATCTGTAAGAGAGATTTTTTGGAAATATTTCGTTCTCAAACCGGTACTTTGTTTTCTAAACTGGTACTTTTTTTAATTTAATATTTATTTTTGTGCAATAAATAAAAAAAAAAAGTAAATAATTGTCTGGTACTTTTACGAAATTCGGCCGTTTTAAGAAAAATTAAATAAAAATCATACAACATTTGTAGCTTATCTAAAAACTGCAAATGCATATTTAATTTTTAAAATTTAAATACTTATTATTGTTCATTAAAAAAATAAACGGACAGTTTTCTGGTACTTTTGTGAGGTACGGCCTTTTTGGGGTGTAAAAGGGCAAATAAAAATTACATCACATTCTTGCTTATCTAAAAAATACAAAACAGATTTGGACCTGCTTTGAAATTCAAACGTTTAAGGTGTGAAAATCGTTCCTAATTTTGTTACTTTTTTGCAACATTTTTCTCCATCTATCTATATAATATAAAACTGTAATGTTACTGACTGACACATCCTAAGATCCTAAAGCTAAAAAGCTGACATTAGGACCGGAGGCTGGCCTCTCGCCAACTCGATCCCGCTAACCTCAAAAATCCAAAACTAAAAGAGATACAAAAAATTTAACACTCAATAATGTTCATTAAAAAAATAAGAGGACAGGTGTTTGGTACTTTTTCGAAATTTGGTCCTTTTGGGGAGTAAACGCGTAAAACCTGTACATATTTTGGAACCTTTTTGTCACGCCACCACTGTATGTACATTAGAGACACAACTTTTCTGGCCATCAATGCCCCAAGGGACTATATCTTATGGGCAATATGGGATAATAAAACACATTTTTCAGTTCAATTTAAGCCAAACTTTTTTTTTCTCAATTGACGAAGTCCCTCACGCCCACCAAAGTTTTTTCCATTCTATGACAAAAACGTACTTAACTATAGGCTCCAACTACAACATTGAAATTTTAAATACTTATATGGGGAGAAAAAAGTATCAAAAAGGATAATACGGGAAATTAACTTTCTTTCATTGATTTTGTGTTCTACGAGTCGTACTTTTTGAATTTTCTTTATTGAACTTAAAAGCACAAAATTATAGGTGCAAAGTCCTGTGTCAATATCAACCTATGAGATAAAACATGTTTGAACTATTTTGCTTAAACCTATTTACATATACTTAAGAATATAAATATTTTCATGAAAGAAAAGGCCTGATTTCAAAGTAGCGGGTAAAATGCTAGAACTTAAACAAATTTAAACCTAGAAAAATAAGCTTTGGCATACAATATGTCCACGATGGAAAAGGAGACGCTAACGAAGTAGCGGGTTAAATGCTAGTATATGTATATATAAAAACAGTTTCATTATAATTTCCTAAATTTGTATCTTTGAATTAAAAGAAAAAATGATAAGATGGTTAAACTATTTTACTTGTTACAAAACTCAGTTGGTTTACTTGTAAAAAAATTATCCCGTTATAAACAGTAAAAACACAAAAAAAAACATTTTTTCATCGTTAGGATGCCCTAAACATGACTGTAAAATAATGCTTAATACAGTCGCATTTCTATCAACTGACTGATCAATTTATGACTGAGCACATTTTGTTTTTGTTTTTTAAGGAAGTCACTTTCTAAGCATTTATGGGAATCATTTCTTGTCTTGTTTTAACCGCAGAATTTTAATCAGTTGTTGATTATCTACGATAGTCCTAAAATACTCAGTTTGGTGATTAAATCTTCTAAAAGCTGACTGCAATATTCTAATACGCACTCATACAAAGATAAATAACACTGATTGTTCCAAACAGACTACAACAGAGAAATGTAAATGAGTTGTAGAACAAGCTTATCATAAGAGATTTTCTACAACATGACAACAAATATGATTGCAAATGACTTATAATCGCTATAGTTTTGTAAGTGTTTTTGAGAATGATGTCCTGTTATATGACGCGTACCTTTATTTTGTATTATTAGTTAAAGTTCTCAGTCTTTGCGTTTGGTTCGAAGAGTGAAGGGTTTTAAATTGTTTTTAACAGGGCACAATTGTAAAAAAGTGATTAAATTTTATTCCCCGTATTCATAAACGATTATTTAATTTAACAAACGTTTATTAGAGATAATTTTCATAGTAAATTTGTTATTTAAATCTTTATTAAATTTTAAAATTTCTTGTGAATTTAGGCATATATGTATAAGTAAAACACTTTTTGTAAATATGCCATATCAATTAAAACGGAATGCTCGTAAAGTATGTAATCAATCTTATTAAAGCTTAGAAAAGTATTTTTCTGTGAGCTTGTTCTAATATTAGACTTCTTAGCTTACATTATATTATATTCAAGTAATATTATCGCAAGGGATCAGTTTTCATTATTAAACAATTTTTTATAAGCCTTTTATAATAGTAATCACAACACTCTTCTAAGCTTAAGGCTTATGCTAGTTAACTTGTTACAAGTTATTTCTAAATCTTTTGGTTTGTTGGGTGATCGTAACAATTATATTTTGATGTGTATAGAAGAGTTTTGTGTTTGATGCAATTTCGGTTCTTAGGAATTAAAATTTTTTGTTGTTTTTTTTTCTATTTTGTATATTTTTTGTAGGCAGTTGGATTGCTTATCTTTCTAAAATACATTTTATATTTTGTTGTGTATGAATAAAATTTTTTTTGGTGGGTGGTTGGGTTTATCTACATACATACATAGCTTTTGAATCTGTTTACATTATAGAATTGCATAAATTTTCCTGAAAAATTTAAAACGACTTAATTGGAATTACAAGTTACATAAATGTACGCATATACATATACACACACATTGAAATTTTGTCTATATAATATGTATTTTCTAGCTATTCACGTTACACAAACACAAAGTTGACTAAATAAATATTAATGCATTTCTATATATTTCGCTTTGTGTGCACAATCCAAAATTTATAAATAAAATATATACTGTAGTATCTTATATAAATCTGTGTAAATATCTTCTTTTATTATTAAATCCTGATTATTTTTTAGTTTTCATATATGTATGTATGAGAGATTTATTTAAGATGAACTTACAATATTTATTGTTTGAATGGATTTACAACTAAAATTCATTGCTTTCATAACATGTATATGACTAACGCAATCGTTTAATTACTTTACTTGTTTTAGTTTATTAAAAGCAATACAAAGCCTTTTTAATTGGATTTATGTACTTCTTTTTTGTTACCTCCTACCAACACAAACTTTAAATGAAGGAAATATAAAGTTAAGAATTTAAATGTTTTGTACCAAAAAAAAGTTCAAACTGTTTAAGTGCATATATCTTGGTCTTAAGCGGCTCATACACTTGCAATTAAATTGTTCAATTTTACGTATTGAACAATTATATCGCCAATGTGTATGTAATATACGAAGGTGGCACAATATATTGGCAACATTCAAAATACTTTTGATTTTTATTACACAACGAAAAGAAAGTGAAATGTGTTGGCAACATTGCCCAATGCTGCTTATGTTATTCCTATAGGTTATGTTTACCTTTTTATTGAATGAATGAATATAGGGCAAAATGGAAATAATATTGTGAATATCCTATTCAATAATTTTGCAAGTTTGTGGGCCGCTTTATACCCAAAATGGATACATAGTTAAAACTATCTTTTTTTTTTGGTCCAGGGATGTAAAAAGTTAATTGAATTTTCAAAAAACGAACGTGAATAAAAACCAATTCGCTTAAGCCCTTATGACACTACATTTTTAATTCATTGTTCAAGTTTTGGTGAACAGTGCAAATATAAAGTAATAGAAAAATTTACCAAGTGCGAATGATTCAGCTGTATAAACATAAATAGCAAGTTGTCAAACATTTTACTAAAGTTATCGATAAAAAATTAAGTTATGTCAAAAAAAATGTAAAATTGTTCAACTTAAAATGGATATTTCAAGCTTGAAATATTAAAAGTGTTGCTAAATCAGCGGTTTATGGGCAAATTCAGCGATTTACCGCATTTTCTTTTTAGGTTTCTCATAAACAAAAAGTTGGCAGCATTTAATAAAATTAACAGAACAGGGATGGCTAAGTTGTTTCAATTGTTCTTTCTTGTTGATACTTTTTAAACTAAGATGTTTAATACCTTTTTGTGGTATTTTTTAAGAACATGAATATAATTAATTTCAACTAAAAAAAATCTTTTCGTACAGTTAGGTACAATTGTTAAAGGTTGTTGGTATAATTTTAAAAATTCGCAACGCCATCCCTGAAACCAAACCATAACAATAGAAAAAAAACTAAATAACTTTGTTTACATTTTTTATAGTTTGCTCTTTCTAGCATTTACTGTTTCTTTCTATGAATTCTATATCAATTAATGAATAAAAAATGTAGTGTCATAAGGGCTTTGGCTGAGATTCGAACCGAGAAGCAATAAAAAAATTAATCTTACAAACTTCTCCAGTTCCGTTTTAGTTAACCATAGAAAGATAACGTTATTTGTACTGAAGAGATAACGCCACGTCTGAAGGACGTATGCTTGTTTCTATCCTTTAAAGGATAATAAAATAATATTGATTAATTTTATTGTTGATTTATTTATTCTATTTCTTTTAATCAAATATAATTTTTAAACAGAAAATTACAATAAATTATCAAAAATTAAAGAGTTTTTAGAAAAGGACTTCAGTTCGGTTATAAAAACTAAAATAAATTTTTTTGTTTGTACTTTGTGTAGATAATGTTATCTGTATTAACTTAAATAAACAAAAAAAAAAATTATTTGAATAACATTATGTGCAAGATTTACAAATTTAAGTTTTGTGGTCGCCACATACAGGTATACCGCATTTGACACATACCATTTTGGACATAAGTTTAATTTCTGATGGACAGAAGGCACCGTATTATCTCTTTTTTGATTCACGCTGTTCTCCGCTACAACCTCAATCATAGGTTACTGCATCTGGTAAAATTTGTTCAATGTTGTCGGTCAAACTTTTCGATAAAATAGGAATTTCTAGCCTTAAAATTGAGCAATTTATGGAAATTTCGGCACTGGTCCATTGAACAAAAATATCGAGGATGTAATTGGGTCGTACAGTGATTTGCATTTCCGTGTTGGTCCTCTTGCCGTACGAACTATATTCATTGAAGAAACTCGACCATCACTTTGACCCTTCGATGTAGTCCACTTAATTTTACTTCTTAAAGCGGATCGAGATATCGTAATAACGCAGCTGTCGTAAGAAGTAGTAAAATGTTAAGGTTCTTGAGGATTTTCCTGAATCGGTGGTATATTCTCGTCAGGCTCAATGATGTCAAAAGCTCATCTTCTACATCACTTTGAAGACTATCCCCCAACAATTCATCTTCCGATTCGCTCACACTTTCCAGTGAAACCGAGTCCTCCAACACGCTTTGAAAAATAGCGCCAAATTCTGCATGGTCCAATCCGCGCTTTCATCACATTGTTTGAACAATACCTTAAAATTCAACCAAAACACAAAGTTATCTTCGCTACAAGAGTAACAATAAAGATAACGATACGTCTCTCAGACATATGTTGTGTTTATTTGTGTTTAATTCTCCAAAAATACATAACTTCGAACATAGAAATTTCTAGAAATTTTGAAGCTGTTATTTCGGGCAAGTTTAACTAAAACATTCTCTCTCATATTACAGCAACAATTGTTGTGAAAAAGCTAACTTTCAATTGGTTTTCGGGATAAATAAATGCGCAAAATTACATGTTCTTTCGAGAAATCAAGTTTGAATCGAAATTTTCCTAAAGCAATAAAATTCGAACAGTAGCTAAACAAGCAAAACCCAAATAGTTGCGATAAGAACTTCGAGAAATTCCGCAAGAAAAAGAGTTTGCACTCGATTACTTCGAAAATGTTGCACAGTGTTATAAAACAGAGAGAACACGTTATAAATAGCATTTAAAATAAAAAAATATATAAAAATTTAATTTTGAAATTTTCCTACCGAACTTTTCTCATATAAAATTTATACACATATTTTCTCCCATTAGCTCCTTCTATATGGCCTTTATTATGCTAAAATGCTTATCCCAAATAGTGGCTTTTGTATGGGGCCTAGGTGAAATAATGAACCCACAATGGCCCATTTTCAATACCAAACTTATATTACTTAAGCTTAAAGTTAGCTGGTCGTATAGAGTGGTGCATTTAGGTTTTGACGATGTTGCCATCTATCTACATGATGGCATTTATATTTCTATATTGGCATATTGATTTTTGAGTGCTGTTTATTTTTTTTTTTTTTTTGCTAAAAATAAACAAATTTATTATCCCTCCAGCATTTCATTTTAATAAAATCTCAGTGTTATTCCCATTTTGCGCTAATAATTAACTTATGCTTATTAAAACTTTGCACATAAATTGCAAATTGGATTTTGCCAGTCAAATTAAATTTATAAACTATTTCAGCAAAATTTTATTCAATAATCCCTAACGAATTTAACCACATTTTAGATTATGGAAAATTTAATATTTTAACAATAACAACAGGAGCTGTCTTTTTAAATAGTAATTTAGAAAATATTTTAAACATCTATAAGCCTTTTTAATATTTTGTTTACAAAAGTTGTTGAAAAAAGTATTAATTAAACGAATATTGTTTACAAAAATTTGAATTATTAAGTTTATTGCATAATTAGAGTATAATTTTGAAAATTAAATTTTCAATTTCCTACTTCAATATGGGCTAATCCTGCGTTACGGACGTTACATTCGCACGCAAATTTGCTTGTTAAGATTGACTAAGCAGACGTTAGCATTGGAATATTTTCATGAAATTTTTTGCAAACTGCAATTCTTTGGGAGTGCTTAAAAACTTGTTTTAAACTTAAAGGTTAACTGTTTTTGAAAAAAAGTTATGCTAGCTTAAAGTTCCGTTACGGACGTTACAAAAAATGGAAGTCGAATTTGAGGCTTATGTGCATTTGCACATTTCTTAGCTAATTTTGCAAAATAAACAAAAAAAGTCCAAATACAAAAAATTAAGTGGAATATATGACCATATCAATCCATCTTAGAAAAGAAGGCTAAGTAGTCCTGTTAAACAAAAATCTTAATTTTTGTCTGTTACGGACGTTACATTTTTTCCATTAAACCAAATTGTGTATATAAAAAACATTCATGTATTTAAAAATCTTTTTAACCTTGTAATTATAAATTTATTAGTTACAAAAAAATTATAGAATATTTCATTACTCTTATATTACTTATATTCATTTATTAATTTGTTTATTTAACCGTTTAACATTGTATCTTATGCTTAATAGACCCAGCTGTTCGAGCTACTCTTATAGTATTGTCATTGGAAAAGCCCGTAAAATAATGATATGATTTAAGAGCTGGAATATTTTTTACATTTATCCATGTTTTTGATATTTCGTCAGATGCAATTTTGACATAACTTTTACCAGCGTAAATTAGAAAAACGCCATTTATATTTTTTTTTTTTTTTTGCTAATTTGTGAAAATCTCGAAACTTTTTAAGATGAGATTTTGAGTTTTTACTAGTTGCCAAACTTTTCGCTTAGCAACAGCGCCAACACCGTCCACCGCTCCTTTTCCATGCGAAGTAGCAAAAAAATTCCGTTCGAAATAACTCACATTCCATTCTTTTACGAATTGTGTAATGTTTCTTAGAATGTTTTTATGTGCCTCTCTAAATTTGGCCACTCGTTGTTTATTATCTTTTTTTATTCTTTTTGCCTGTGACACACTATTTTTTAACTGTTCTTTGATTTTCTCAAGATATGCTCGCTTTCTTTCTGTCTTTTTAGATTTAATCACCAACAGTTTTTCAGTATTATTTTCAAATTTGCACAAAATTTTTTTGCTCTGTCTGCATTTGAACATATTTTAATTAATACGAATATATTTGTCACCACGCGCAAAATTTTGGCAAAATTTTAAGATCAAAGCAAGAATTGCTTAAAGATTTCTAACGGAAAATCCAGTACGTAAACATTGCAAGCATGGGCGTACCACCAAATATTTGAAGGGGTGCATGAAGGTTGCGGTTTACTACATGGTTATTAATTACTAATTATTGATATTCAGAAATTATTTTAGGTTTCAGAAGAATTTGAAATTCATCTCAATTTAAGTTGCAGATTGGGGGATCGCATGTTATTAAAACACACTTTTTGTTACTTTGAGGTGAAGTTTTTCGGATTCTCGGCAACCTAGAGCAATTTTAAGTCCAGATTCAGATTCAGCAGGTGGAAATCCACTTACACCCCATAATATTAAAATAAAACTTTTGGGTATTTTCATGCCGTTACGGACGTTACACACTTTGTCATTTATGCATTAAAGTGCATAAAAAACTCAGCTAGTTTGGAAAACAAAATTATTAAAATTCATTCTGTTAAATTTAAAAAACGCCATTTTCCGTTACGGACGTTACACAGAGTGTACCGATTTTTAGTTAAAATTTTTAATATATATAAGATAACCTACATCTATGATTTTTATCTTAAATAAAAGAAAATTAAGCAAATTAAAGTTTTGCTAAACGCTAAATACTAAATACTGTTTTGCCCACTTTTTTGACCATGGAAAATACCCTTTTTTTACAAGAATAAATGAAAGCAAGAGGTACGTTTAGGTTAGCCTCTGCCAAGAACAAAAAAACCACCGTAAAACCTTATTGCTTATATATGTTGAAGCTTGAATATGTATCCTATTATTCCATTAACAAACATTTGGATTTTGGGCAACTTCAAATTTCTGCCTTTGGTTTAAAAATTTTCGGATTAGCCCATATGTAAATTCATTATAAAAATATCAATTTATTTTATATTGAATTCAGACATTCAATAAATATCATCATTAGTTGCTTGTTTGCAATTATTTTTGATTTTGTGTTAGTCCAAACATTTAAAATCCTCTTTTGTTTAGTTGAATTACAATTCAAATTCTATTCAAACTCAAATAGAGTAAAACTCTATGGCGATATTACGTGCCATTGATGAAATAAAATGGTTTTTTTCTTTAGAATTAAATCTGTAAAGCAAAGAATTATTTCAAATGATGTATTTAATTGATTTTGAAATGTTTTATAGAATATGAATTGAAAATAAGTAAGTTAAGTGAAGTAAAGTAAAAAGGAGAGATAATAAGGCGTTAAATCGCACGATCTAGGCGGTCAATGGACCGGTCCCGAACGTGAAATAAAATGTTCACCGAACTCGCCTCTCAATAAGTCCATTGTTAAGCGTGCTGTGTTGAAACCACATGTCATGCAAGTCAAGCTCTTGCATTTTGGCCAAAAAAAAGTTGGATATCATCTCACGGTAGTGCTCACTATTCACAGTTACGTTACGATTCGCATCATCTTTGAAGAAGTACGGTCCAATGATGCCACCAGCCCATAAACCGCTCCAAACTGTGACTTTTTCTGGATGCATTGGTAGCTCTTGCAATGCTTCTGGCTAATCTTTACTCCAAAATCGACAATTCTGCTTATTAACGTACCGAATAGCCTCTTCAGTGGGTCGATTAAACTAACCATAAAATGGAAGAAGCGCGCAATGAAATTTCTTAACAAAACACGCATTTTGATAATAAAATTCAATAGTTTGCAAGCGTTGTTCGTTTGTAAGACGATTCATGGTTAAATTATAGACCAAACTGAAGATGTTTGACAGTGAAACAAAGCACGAAACTTGCATCAGCTGTTTAAACCAGTGTTGCCAAAGAGATAATAGCTAAATAATCACCCGATATTAATTCCGAAAATCGGTAAATTTTTTTTTTTAATTAATTGTCCTAAAAATCTTCAAGTAGGAATAAAAGGTCAAGTCAATAGCAGCCATCGATACAGTTGCTTTAGATACACGAACTATACCTTTGGTTGTCTTAGCGATTTAGGTCTCCTAAATTGGACAATTTCTTTTATGAAAAACTTTATAGCTATTTACACATGTTTTAACTATATTTTCACTTTTTTATTATTGACTTAAACAGTTACATTTATTGAATTTGTAATAATTTCACATTATTAAAATTCCAACAAACAAAATTTGTGTTTAATATAGTAACAAGTATAGCTGGGTTATCAATAAAAACTCTCTAAAAAATGGGCGGTATTGGGGAAGTGGGCATGGCACCTTTCGTAGGAAGACAACATAGATTTTTGTATATTTTGTGAACGGTAAAAGTCAAAGTTTCCAAATAAGGTACAAGCATTTTTGTTATCGATACACAACATCCGGCCAAATGTGAGCGGGATTGGAGCAGTAGGAGAGTGGCACAAAATAGATTTATTTATACCTTAAGAGCGATATTTAAGAACGGTATTTATATAAGCCTTTATTCTTATCGCACCATGGCAAAGGGTATATAAGATTATATAACACTTTATGGAAACATATTGACGACACTGTTTGTGCTCTATTGTGGATAAACGCGGCACCCTTTCTGCTGTCGCCAATTTTTATGTGGCAGATTTTTTTTTCTTAGTAGTATTTTTATTGGAGCTATGGTAAAGCATGGACCGATTCCAATAAAATTTGTTAATATGATTAAGATTGCAATAAAATAAGTTAAAACCAACCAAATTAATCTAAACAACAACATAAAAAGATGGCTTATGAACACAACCTCTGTTTGGAAAAGAAGTTTTTGTGGGGGCTATGTCAAATGTTGGACAGATTCTCACCATTTTCGTTAGGCTTGGACAATAGAAAAATTTAGAGCGTGTGCACCGAATATCATAAAACTGTCTTCAAACTGCGACTCTTACTTTGCACACAAGGGTTACATGGGCAGCCCTGTCGGGCGGACTTCATCGGGTCGATTCAAAAAGTGATTACAAGCAGAGAACTGCAACAATGCATAATACTTGCGAGCGCACTCGCTGTTTACTAAATCATTTTTAGTCTCGAATACTTTTAAGCACTCGCTTTTACTGATATGTTGGCTCGTTCTTCATACAAAGCGAGCTTCATGCATGAAATATTACGCAATAACTTTTTACTTGTACATGTGTTACTTACATAAAGTAGTAAGAGCCCAGAAAAAAGTTTTAACCACTCAAAGAAAAGTTTCGTGTTTTTTTTAATTTCATATTCGGTAACTTCTTTGTATTTAACTTACACGACTTAGGTGTTACGACCAGCCCGTAACAACAACATTCACGGCATATTCATTTAGTATATGTTCGTGTATTTAAAATTCATCATTAAGTGAAAACGTGGCTGCCAGATTTTATGATTTGTCGTAGGTTAGACGATTTTAGGCGTTTAAATGATTAAGTGTATGTTTTGTTATTTATTTTATGGATGAAAACTAGTAATGCTTTTTTAAAGTATTTTATTTATTATCTATATATATAAAAAGAAGTGTACATTTTGATTGTCACTCCATAACTCGAGAACGGCTCGAACGATTGCCATAAAGTTTTTAGGGAAGGTACAGGGAGGAGTGATGATGGTTAGTTGATTTTGAAATCCAAAATCGGTCTAGCCATTATCTATATATATAAAAATGAAAAATGTTTGTATGTTTGTTTGTTTGTTTGTTTGTTGGCTTATAGACTCCGAAACTACTGAACCGATTTTCCTGAAATTTTTACAGTAACTTCACGTCAGCCCTAAAAATAAAATAGGCTACTTATTTTTTCGATAGGGGCAGGGGAATTGGTACCCCCCATAGAATGCCAATATTAATTATCGCATATCTTAAGAGCCGCTGGACGCATTTTGCTGAACTTTTTGTAGTAGGATCTTCTGAGCCCCGAAATTGAAATAAAATAGCAGCGGGGGTATTGGAATCCCCCATAGGACGCCAATGTTTAACATCGCATATCTTAAGAACTGTAATAGCGAGAATGTTCAAACTTTCTAGAAGTCACTCTTATGGTATACTACACTTTTGAAAATAAAAATAAAGCGGGTAGGCGCAGGGGGGGAAATCCCTCCCATAGGATGCATACATTAAATATCGTTCAACTGAAGAACTTTTAAAGGGAGAGTCTTCAAACGTGGTTAAAGCTACTATTATAGTAAACTATAAATTTCAATATAAAAATGGGCGGGAGAGACAGGGGAGGAGCAGTACCCCTCATAGATAGAAATATTAATAAGAGCGAGCCACTGCACGCATTTTGTTGAAATTTTGGTAGTAGGATCTTCTGAGTCCCAAAATTGAAATAAAGTAGCAGTGGGGGAAGTGGTTTTCCCCATAGGACGCCAATGTTTAATATCGCATATCTTAAGAACTGTTATAGGGAGAATGTTCAAACTTTGTAGAAGTCACTAATATGGTATACTACACTATTGAAAATAAAAATAAAGCGGGTAGGCGCAGGGGGGAATACCTCTCATAGGATGTATATATTAAATATCGCTCAACTGAAGAACTATTAAAGGGCGAGTCTTCAAACGTAGTTAAAACTACTATTATGGCAAACTTTAAATTTCAATATAGTAATGGGCGGGGTAGAAAGAGGAGGAGCAGTTCCCCTCATAGATAGAAATATTAATAAGAGCCGCTGCAAGCATTTTGTTGAACTTTTGGTAGTAGGATCCTCTGAGTCCCAAAATTTAAATAGCAGCGGGGGAAGTGTTACACTCCATAGGACGCCAATGTTTAATATCGGATATCCTAAAAACTGTTAAAGTGATAATGTTCAAACTTTGTAGAAGTCACTCTTATGGTATACTACACTTTTAAATATAAAAATAAAGCGGGTAGGCGCAGGGGAGAAATACCTTCCATAGGATGCATATATTAAATATCTCTCAATCGATAAAGTGGTTAAAGCAGTGTTGCGAAGCGCACCGGGTTAAGCTAGTTATCTATAAAATTAAATTTTTACATACATTAAATTAAAAATAACATTTTAAGCTTATGAAAAAAGAAACCAAATTTAATTCAAACTTATTTTTTATAAAATAACAAAAATCATTTTAGGTAATATGTTGTGGAAAATTTAAAAAAAATGGATTTAAAAACAATAAACTGTCCAACGACTTTGGCCTTAACCTGCTTCGCTTTTCAGTTAGAATATTACCCGCTAATGAAAAGGCACGTTCCGATGCAGCACTGTTTGCCGGTTTTGAGTCTACATGCTGAGCGAATTTGCATAACCGAGGAAAATATTTTTCATTTTTGCGCCTTCACAATAAATCAAAGTCATCAGTCATAAAAACTGCTTCCCTACTATCTTTTTCTACTTCATCATTTATGGATTCTTGGAATGAGTTTGATAGTTACCGTTAATAAAGAGCGCACTCAGCAAGGCGAATTGACTAGAAGGTGGGGTCAAGTCAGCATATGGTTTTTTTTGCGGTGGTCCACTTGTCAAAGTTTGTTTACAAACAACAGTTCAAGGCGAATTTAAACATGTTTGTTTACTTACAATATTTCTTAAAAAAAAAGTGGTTTAAGTTTTTAATAATAATAAAGTTAATGAAATTTTGTAATTTAAAAAATATAAACACAAAGTGGTAAAGTGAATACAATTTTGTAATTTGAAACACATATATAAAAACAATTTTGTAATCTAAAACATATACCTATATATAAACACAAGTGGTGAAAAGTGAATATAATTTTTAAATTTAAAATAAAAAAAACACAAAAACAATGAAACACTGCAGTATTTGCAAAAAAAAAAAAAAACAGTGTATTGGAAATGGCAGTTTTTTTAGGGTTCCAAACGATGATCGTAGAACTAAATGGAGCAAAATTTGCGCAATGGACTTTTCTCCTACAGCCTTTATTTGCATGGACCACTTTGCAACTTCCCTTATAGCAAAGTTAGGCCAAACGTCTACGTTGTTGGCTGGTGCTGTGCCAATGTAAGTATATTTTGTTCTGTTTATGTTTCCTGAAAGTATTTATTTGCATATTCATTCCATTAAATTAAAGAATGAATTTATACCAACAAAACTGTTCGCTGGCCGAAAACGTTGAAGAATATTCATACCAGCAAGATTTGGTGGAAAAAGAAAATTCTTTTTGTGATAAAGAAACCCAGACTGAGTGAGTTTTTTTGGAAAATATTTATTGTTGATTATTTGTTTTTTTATTGGCAATATAAACTAATGGAATTTTATATTTTAACAGTCTTGTAGTTCTAGATTATACTCTCGATCGCCAAAATTTTTTGCAAAAAGTACAAATATTAGAGAATAAAATAAATGATTTGGAGCTACAGTCGGCTCAAGCAAATAAAGCTGTTGAAGCAATGAAAGCGGTATTTGCTGAAGGCCAAATTAGGAAGATAATGTCTCCGGGTCCTATTCTTTGGAAATGGCCGGATGTATCAAGTGCAATATGTTTGCAAGCCTCTGGCCCTAGGGCATACAACCACCTCTATAAAAAAGGATTTCCACTACCTTCCATTTCTACTTTGCAAAGATGGTGTCGCAAAGTAAATTTTAAAGAAGGAGTTTGAAAGTGGCCATATACTTTATGGGAGAAATATCAGATCTTGAGCCTGAAGATAAAATCTGTGTGTTGGCTTTTGACGAGATTAAGGTAGTGGAAACTTTTGAATATGAGGAAGTTGCGGATGCGGTGAGAACCCCCTCAAATTATGTGCAAGTTGTCATGGCACGGGGACTTAAAAAATCGTGGAAGCAGCCTGTGTTTTATGGCTTTGTCTGTTGTATGGCACCGGAATTAATTGACACTATGACTATGACAACTAATGACAACGGAGTTGCACAAGGTAGGCTTCCCGGTCGTTGCAATTGTATGTGACATGGGACCTACCAACCGTAAGTTGTGGAAAGAGTTAGAAGTTTCTGAAGGTAAGTTTGTAAATATTTTTACAGATACTTAAAAAAAAAAGTTGTTAATTTTTTATACGCTTTCACCGAGGAGAATTGTATTTGGTAGTGGTAGAATTCCACTTTATGTTTTCGAATTTGCTGTTCCATAAGTGTACAAACGGAATTCGAATTTGTGCTTTTCTCCATAATTTTGGTAATAAAAATTTCGGTTTTCATTAGAATTAATTTCAATTAGAGTTAACTAGAATTAAACGCATGCGCTATTTTCGCTTAAAAATAATTATAATTTAATGCTTTAGTTTTTTTTAGTTAAATTTCTTCTATTACGCTTAAGAGTTACAATTAATGCATTAAAGCTGGTTTTTTATGTTGCGTTAAGCTTTTTTTTAAGACTTAATGTAAAGTTACATTATTTATAAGAGATTTTTAAATTAAGTTCCGCCTTTAACTTAAAGACATTAACTTACTTCTACGTTAAGGTTCGGTTAGTTTTAAAAACTTTAAGAGATTAACCCAGTTATGCAAAATGGGTTATTGAATTTTAACATACGTTTACAAAAAAAATATTTTTTTATAAAAAAATTGTTTTGTTGACTTTTATTGAAATGAATAACGTTTTTTCATTATGGGTTAAAATAACTTTATTTATATTATAACAACCAAAGTTAATATAACTACAAATGTACATACGTATATTAATAAATTATGTATTTAGACAAGCCATGGTTTCCTAATCCTACCAACCCACAGGATAAAATATTTTTTTTCGCTGACGCACCACACTTATTGAAGCTCATTAGAAACCACTTCCTGGACTCTGGATTAATTTATAATCAAACAATTATTAGTTCCAGTACTATTTGTGAACTAATAAAACATACATCAACTGGTGATGTCTCGATAGCGTTTAAATTAAGCCATGCACATCTTTCAGTCAAAGGTGTAGGTAAGTTTATATTTTTTATAAATTGATAAGAAATTATGACTTAATAATGTTTAATAAATAAGCAGGCAAAATGTTAAGATGGCAGCACAGTTGTTATCTAACACAACTGCTAACGCAATTCGGCGATGCTATTCTTTGGGAGTGGAAATGTATAATGCTGCGAACACTGCAGATTTCATACAACTTGTCAATGATTGGTTTGATGTTCAAAATTCATCATTAAGTACATTTAATTACCCAGGCAAGTTAGGTTCTTAAAATTTTCTATATTCATGTACATACTTATATGTAGATATATAAGTATTAATTCATAAACATACATACTTACATATGTAATACATCATTATGTTTGCATATACATCAACGTATATAAAATGATTCTTATTCCAGGAACCTTTTGGAGTTGCACTGGATTAACAAAAAAATCTTTTGCTGAGGATTAACAAAATTATGCGTTTTCCTATAATGCCCAACAAGAAAGCCTTAGAGCATTTTCAAAAAGGCATTATAATGTCCAACACTGCCTTGATGTTGCTTCTGGACTATGTAAATCAGAAGTTCAACATGAGCTATATTTGCACGAAACGGCTCAATCAGGATATCTTAGAAAATTGTTTTGGTGCCATTCGCAGCAAAGGTGGATTAAATGACCATCCGTCTCCCAAAGATTTTAAGTATAGGCTGCGTAAATACATCCTAGGTATGTATATACATATAATGTACACATATGTAAAAACAAAATAGGGAGTATAATAACTTTTTAATTATCAAAGAAGAAAAATAATAATAGTACTCACATTTTCATTTCAGCAAGAAATACAGAACACCTCAGTGGAAGAGGTAACGTCGGTAACGATCCAACTGAGTGGCTCAACACCTCCAACACTAATGTTACTTTCGGCAAACCGGAAGAAAAAACAATAGACCTATTGCTGGATAATGAGGAGCCCCATGCAAATGACCTTGTCGATCTAGATGGATCGAATTTTCATGACATCGGAACTCTAAAAGAGGATGCTTTAGAATACATATCTGGGTATATAATTCGAAAGCTCAATCTTAAAGGGTTTAAATGTCAAGAAAATTATTTTACATGGGTTGACCAGGTATCAAAGGGTTATTTGAAATAGCCGTCTCGTTCGTTTTTAGAAAAAATAAAATGCCTCGACACTGTTTTTAATAAGATAAATGGACTTGAGTGCCCCGGTAGGCCAGCTGGTAGTAAGCTAGTCTATCAGCACCGGGGTTGTGGGTTCGATTCCCACCAGAGACTCTGGTTTATTTCCTGCAGACAAGCGAAAAGCTTCGCGGGATTAGCTTAGGATATTAAAAAAAAAAAAAAAAAAATATATTGAGATTTTAGTGATACTAAAAAAAAAAAAAAAAAAAAAAAAAAAAAAAAAAAAACTTGAGATTTGCCACCACAGAAACCTCCACAGTAGGTTAATGGAGACCAGTAAGGCTGTTGATGTTTCATAAATAAAATAAAAATAAAATCTTTTTTTTTAAATGCCGTATTCATTTTCGTATACGGCATTTAAATAAACGACTCAAAATTCAAAACAGAGAATATTGGGCAACAAAAAAATTATGAAAATTAAATTGTAAAAATCGATGTAAGTAAAATTACAACATATCGCTCTGGTTCCTCTAAAGATAGTCAACTCAAAATGTTTAAATTTTCACCTTTTGCCAGAAATCGATGCACAATGGTGACATCTTCGTAATTTTTAAATCCCAGAAAAATTTTTCTAGTATTTTGCCAAAAATACAATTGTATCCCCGTTTGCAGTATAAGAGTACATATAAAAAGAAAACAGTTTTTGGTTATAACCCCCTTTAGAGGAAGCAGTGCGATTTTAGTGTTCCCGACAGGTTTTGTCTTAACTCTCTGATTAGAACTGAAGTAGACATTTGGAAAATGTGAAAATGGTTTTTACAAAACTGTTTGTTTGTAATTTGTTTTATAAGCCTTTATTAAACCTGAAATATTTTTTTGGCTTCTGCAAAATATTAATTTTTAATTTAATTATTTAAATATTTAAAAATAACAAATAAATCTTCAAGCTCGAGGTCCTTTTTTTGTTTAAAATATTCTTTATTTTATTTATTCCAATATTTCGTTATTCTTTGAATAACATCATCAGGGACAGTCTAATAAAATAACAAAAATCAAAATATAAATAAAAAACGAAAAGTAAAACAAAGCATAAACAATATATATCAATAAAAATAACAACAAAAAACTAACCAAATAATAATTTACGCACACAAAAATTCCTATAAGCTAGTGTGTTGCTGTTACCGTCGTCATTATCTTACTAAAATAATAAATATTGCACTTGTTATAATTATTGCTTCGCCTTATTAACTAAGTAACGAAAATGTTGAGCCGAACTCCCTTCGACATCGGCTTTGAAATTCATCCTAGTTGCTGTTGGTATTTTTATTATGTTTAGCATCCCCAACATATATCGGCGTTTATAATTCTCTTCCCTCTGTAATATTTGTACGTCATCTAAGTTTGGAGAGTGATGAGTATTTGCACAGTGGGCCTTAAGTGCTGTTTTTTGTGTATTAATTAATTTTTGATCTGACTTGTGTGCAGCCATTCTGGATTTTAATTTATTTTTGGTTGTGCCTATGTATACTTTTTTGCATATTTCATTTTCCTTTCCGTTGCAAGTTATTTTATATATTACGTTAGATTTTTCCCATTTGTCAATTATTTCTTTCGTATAACTAAAAAGTTTTCCCAAATTGTGTGTAGTTTTGTGGGCCATTTTGTATTTTTCTGCGTCAAAAAGTTTAGATTTTTCCAATCTTTCTGAAATTTTAGGAACATAAGTTAAAGCTTTATAAATGTGGGGGCTTTCGTTGGTTCTAATGTTTTTGTGATTAAATTTTTCAAAATCCCGTATCAGTTTTTTTGCAAGTTTCGCCGGAAAATTGTAATTGTGTAGTATTTGTTTTATCTTTCCTTTATTTTTCTTATGGAACTCCTCATCACTTATATTCAGAACTCTTTTTATTAGATTGTTAGCCGTATTTACAATAACCCTTTTCGGATGCTTCGAGAAAAAGTTGATTATCCGTCCAGAGGCCGTTGGTTTTTGGAACCAATCTATTTTTAACTGATTATTGTCACGTATAACTAGTGTATCCAGATATGGAAGTCTGGAGTCTATTTCTTTTCCATCGTAAACTTTATGTTGCGGTGAAAGCTATTTAAACTAATCATGATCACCTCTATTTCGCACTCTGGTACTATACTGAATAAATCGTCCACATATTTTGTCAAGATTTTCGGTTTTTTTGTCAGGTTTCCTATGCACGTATCTAATAATTATTCCATCACAATATCTGCTGCAATAGGTGAAGCTGGTGATCCCATTGGTAACCCTTTTTTCTGTGTGTATATTTTTTCCTCATATTTAAAATATCTGTTGTCCTTAATGCAAAACTTTAGTATCTTCAAGAACAAACTTTTCGACATATCCGTATGTATTGTTATCTCGTTCCATCTATCTTTAATAATTCTTAAAGCTAAATCCACGGGTATACACGGGTATTTAATCACAAAAACATTAGAACCAACGAAAGCCCCCACATTTATAAAGCTTTAACTTATGTTCCTAAAATTTCAGAAAGATTGGAAAAAATACAAAATGGCCCACAAAACTACACACAATTTGGGAAAACTTTTTAGTTATGAGAAAGATATAATTGACAAATGGGAAAAATCTAACGTAATATATAAAATAACTTGCAACGGAAATGAAATATGCAAAAAAGTATACATAGGCACAACCAAAAATAAATTAAAATCCAGAATGGCTGCACACAAGTCAGATCAAAAATTAATTAATACACAAAAAACAGCACTTAAGGCCCACTGTGCAAATACTCATCACTCTCCAAACTTAGATGACGTACAAATATTACAGAGGGAAGAGAATTATAAACGCCGATATATGTTGGGGATGCTAAACATAATAAAAATACCAACAGCAACTAGGATGAATTTCAAAGCCGATGTCGAAGGGAGTTCGGCTCAACATTTTCGTTACTTAGTTAATAAGGCGAAGAAATAATTATAACAAGTGCAATATTTATTATTTTAGTAAGATAATGACGACGGTAACAGCAACACACTAGCTTATAGGAATTTTTGTGTGCGTAAATTATTATTTGGTTAGTTTTTAGTTGTTATTTTTATTGATATATATTGTTTATGCTTTATTTACTTTTCGTTTTTTGCTTTGATGTTTTTTATTTATATTTTGATTTTTGTTATTTTATTAGACTGTCCCTGATGATGTTATTCAAAGAATAACGAAATATTGGAATAAATAAAATAAAGAATATTTTATACAAAAAAAGGACCTCGAGCTTGAAGATTTATTTGTTATTTATATTAATAAAAAGGTCAAAAAACAACTTAATATATTTATTTAATATTAAACGTCAACGTAACCACTAGAATAATTAAACAAACATTATTCAACAGTTTCTAAATTACATTATACAATTATTTTCTTACAAATACATAAACTAACAGCCAGGCCCACGATGTCACACAGTAACGTTCGCATAAAAAATTACATTTAAAACAAAAACAAATTTTAGAAATTGTTTTTGTTTTAAATGTAATATTCTAAGCAAACGTTAACGTATGACATCGTGGGCCTGACTGTAAATTAAATCAATACAAATTGTTACAAGTAGAGCTAAATTTGATTAATTTACTGGTCATGATTTTTTTTTTTTTTTGATTTTTCCGTAAATTTTTGTTAGGTCTAAACATACACTAAGCTTTTCTTTTATTAATAAAATTATTTTTGAAATAATTTTTTTTCTAGTTTTAAAGTAGAATGACCCAGCGGTAACTAGAAGGAGTAAAGAGGCCTTATTTAGCAGTCACAAGCAGTCAGAAGCCCTTCTCGCCGCATTCCATACTTATTTAATTTTTACACAGGTTGTCATTGGGCGCAAGGCCTTCCACACTTCCTTTAAAAACAACTTCGATCCCTTCACAAAGAAGGGAGTAAGGAAGGTCACTAAAAATAAAAAGTAAATAAAACTGAACACCTTCCTTTCTCCCTTCTCAAAGAAGGGAGTAGCGAATGTGTACTGAATATTTCAGAAGGTCTTTTAAAAAGAAGTTTATACCTTCTAGAAGGCATACTGCTGAAGGCAGGATATCACGCGAAGCGAATATTTTAGAAAGGAGTAAAGAGGCCTTCAAAAAGGCCTGCCACTTGCGGTCCTTTCAATATTTACCGCTGGGGAAATTCAAACCATTTAAATAAAATTTTTGAAGAAGTTTTTGATTTATATATGTATGTTTGAAAATGTGATATTTTTTTATTTTATATAATTTTTTTATATATATTTATATTTTATATAATAAATTATAACGCAATAAAATCGTAAAAGTTTAAAACAATTTAAAATAATCATATTTTTGGTATGTATTACGTAATGACTAAAGGCCATAAGTCAATAAAAAGTAAGTCATAAATTTAAAAAAAAAGTGTAAAAAATTAATTTAATTAAATTTTTTTGAAATAAAATCAAGTACATATGTATGTATGTCTTAACAAAATAATTGCTAAAAAGTCCATTGGGCAAATAATTTTATCTTCCTCTAATTTTTGAAAAGACAAACGTTTAGGCGTTTATGTAATATGTATCTAAGTTGTCTCATAAACTGAAGTAACATTTTGGATAACCCACTGCAATAGGTGATTTTAATTAATCTGAAAAAAATAATACTTTTTTTTTTTAATTATTCAATGATTCGTGCCCTATTTGCGATTATATTGTAAGCGACAATTTAAAGAAATTTTGGGTTTTTTCTTGCAAGTCGATTAAAAGACTCGTTACAATGAAGAACAGATTCAGAGACTTTGAATTTGTACAGTTGCGCAAAAAAGCCCATTAAAATTCAAATAAAGTTTTATATTGCTAAGATAAAAAATTATAAAAACCCTTTTCTGTAAATTTTGCCTTTTGTCGCTTTCGATATTTTATTATTGTTTAATAAATGAAATGTCTTTGAATTTATCAAATATATTTATACCTCTTCAGTATTTTGCGCCTGTAGACCAGAACATTGCATTAAATTAGTTCGATGAACTACAAGTCCAGTATTCTTCAAAAAATGTTCTTAAAGATTTCTGCCTTTTCTGCTATAAATAACACTTGATAGTAGTAAATTTCTCATTGTCATCTTCTCCTAAGGCTGTGGGTGAATTTGTACACAATACCCGAATCGTTCTCGGTAAATAAATTGTGGTTAAATTTCAAGGGCCGATGTTGATTTTGAATAAAACACAAACTATTTAGGAAATTATTGTAATTTTATTTTATTATGATATATTGGTATTACTCAATTGTGTATGAAACAAAATATCGGCCAAATGGGCGCCGCGACCACGGCGGCACACCTCCATCCGGTGGTCCAAATTTTCGATGACCCTGAGGCATAATGGAGGTTCTATGCCATTAATGTGCCGAATTATATCATCCTTTAGCTCTTGAATTGTTGCTGGCTTATCGACGTACACCTTTTCTTTCAAATAACCCCAAAGAAAAAAGTCCAACGGTGTCAAATCACATGATCTTGGCGGCCAATTGACATCGCCATTACGTGAGATAACACGGCCATTGAATTTGTTGCGCAAAAGAGCCATTGTTTCGTTAGCTGTGTGGCAAGTGGCACCGTCCTGCTGAAACCACATATCGTCTACATCCATATCTTCCAATTCGGGCCATAAAAAGTTCGTTATCATCTCACGATAGCGAACACCATTCACAGTAACTGCCTGACCGGCCTCATTTTGGAAAAAATACGGCCCGATGATGCCGCCAGCCCATAAACCGCACCAAACAGTCACTCTTTGTGGGTGCATTGGTTTTTTGACAATCACTCTTGGATTCTCATTCGCCCAAATGCGGCAATTCTGTTTATTGACGAATCCACTGAGGTGAAAATGTGCCTCATCACTGAAGATGATTTTCTTCGATAATTGATCATCCCATTTCTGCCATTTCTTGCCACCATTCTGCCCATTCACGACGTTTGGAATGGTCAAGAGGCTTTAGTTCTTGAGCACCTTGTAAGCGTGTAAATGCAAGTCTTTATGCATAATGTTCATCAACGACGAGCGTGAGAGGTGCAATTGTTGGGCACGACGACGAGTTGAGGGGGACGGGTCTTCAGCCACACTATCGCGAACAGCAGCAATATTTTCTGCAGTACGAGCTGTACGAGCATGCACTGGTGTTCTCACATCTTCTACAGTCCCGGTTTGCTCGAATTTTTCCACGATTTTTGCGATTGTACGCACATTTGGACGATCAAATTGACCAAAACAATCACGAAGTGCACGATATACATTTTGTTTTGAACGCCCATTTTCATAATAAGTCTGGATAACTTTAACACGTTGTTGGATTGTGTACCTCTCCATGGTTCAAATTGAGTAAGTCTGAAATAGCGAAATGTCAAATAAAATTCGGAAAAAAACTTGGCGTTTAGGTGTGGTTCACATTCAACATCGGCCCTTACAATTTAACCACCCTTTATAAACTTATCGAAGGGATCTAGTATGGACTTTAGATTACGGTTATCAGACAAAGTTAATATGCCTGAAAGATGGTTGATTATAGGCAAATAATCTAAATTATTTGACTTGGTTTTTAGAAATACCATTAAATAAAACTTTATTTGATAAAAGAAAAATTGTTTTACAATAAAAAAAAATTTATTCAAGGTTTATTTTTGAAAAAAAAAATTATTTTTCATAAAAAAATTTATTTCAAGGTATAACACAAAAAAAAAAATAAGTTAAATACAGTCGAATCCCGATAATTCGTACCCCGATAAATCGTAATTCCCGATAATTCGTAATAAACTGTCGGTCCCTTGAAAAAATCTCGTTAATTCGTAAAATTTCCATACATTTTGGTCCCCTCGCTAATTCGTAATTTTTTTTCAAATAAAATCTTCTTTACCTCTTATAAATCGTAATAGTTTGCTAACTACCACTTATAATTCTTTAGTACGACATGGAAAGAATGATTTTTTACTTACGCTATTTTTTTTTTTGCGTGGGTTTTTGCTTTTGCTTGTGTGTGGTTTTCTTAAAATCAGTTTGTAACATGAATAACTTTTATATATATTTTTTTAACAATTGTTTTTTATGTTTTTTTTATCGTTTAAGTAAATAAATTTAAAAACCCCGTTAATTCGTATTTATTTTATTTTAACCCCGTTAAATCGAAATCCCGCTAAATCGAAAACCCCTATAATTCGTAAGAAATTACCGGTCCCTTGCGATTACGAATTATCGGGATTCTACTGTATAAACAAAAGATATAGAAAAATTAATCCAAACAGTTGTTACATATGGGACGATTGATTGAGTGCTCGTTACAAATAGGCTTGAAACAATTTTTGCAAGCCTTTCGAGTTTTTCTCTGCTTCTTTGTAAGCTTAGAGCATAGGTTACAACTATCCACAACCGCAATACGGCCATTCTTATCTCGAGTTTCTACATTAGTAACAGCTGTTGTTGAAATGTCTCGCCCCAATACAACCTGTATTGCTGATCGAGTGGAATCGATTTTTATTACATTTGAATTTTTGGCACGTCGTTCAATGTTGTCCTTACATAGTTCAAAACTTAAATCTTTCAAAAATAGTCTGCGACGGTCAGTTGAAATAAATTGGGCATTGTACTCCATGTAAACGATGTATGCTGCTAATGCTGCTACATCGATTATATTGAAAAATAATGCTAACGGCCATCGACATGTCCTACGTTTAGAAGTATATTCTCCCAATAGCTTATCCATGTTGTCGACACCTCCTTTAGTTTGGTTGTAATAAGTTATAATTTCTGGTTTAGCAGCTGTAGTGGGTTCTGTTACAGGCTTTGTGTGCATAGTAGATAACATTACTACTGCTTTTTTTCTTTTTAGGAACGTAGGAGCACAAAGTTGCCTCATTTCTGAAGGCAAAGTTGGTGGAATTTATTTGCCTGAAATAATAATATTTGCTTGTGAATTTAATTTTATTTTTCATAGTCAGTGTATCATGCACGCATTTCTTTTTATGTGTAAAATTAAACTTACCTGTCTTTATGTGGATGCATATTTGCTGGTAGAAATCGTTTGCTCTTTCTTACTGTTCCAACTAGAGTTAAATTCCACGAGTTAAGTTTTCGAGCCAGTTGTAAGGATGTAAAAAAGTTATCTGTAGTAACATTTCTTCCGGAGTTTTTATATGGGCTAACAAGATCTAAAACTGTTCTTTCCCCTATATTTGTTTGACGCTCGCCTTCTGTTGGTTTACCTGTATATAATTGAACTTGTAAGGGGTAGGAATTACTTGCGTCACAAGCCCAAAATATTTTTATTCCGTACTTCTCAGGCTTAGACGGCATGTATTGTGTGAAGCGCGTTCGTCCACGATAACCATATAGCTGCTCGTCAACTGTTATACATTCGCCTGGCTTATAATTTCTAAGTAAATTGTCATTAAGCATTGCCCAAATATCTCGAATGGCTGCAGCTTTATCAGTTGCGGCACGTGAAGTACGAGTGGCATCGTTGTCAAATCTGATGACACGCAACGTCATTCTAAATCTTTCAAGAGGCACTGCAGCTCGAATCAGTGGTAGATGAATAGGTTTGCATAATTCTGACAAATGCTCCTTATTAGATTTGGGCACTCCACAAAAAATTAAAATTCCAAAAAAGGCGTCTAGTTCTTCTTCTGTAAATGGTTGGAATATTTTTGTTTGGAAACTTTGGAAACTTTTGTGTTATGTTAAGATTGTAATCATCAATAATTTTTTTTCCTTTTCGCGCAAAAGTATGTCGCACATTTCGGTCGACAAAAAGCTTTTAAATATTTGCTGTACTGTTAAAATATTGCTGCCAAGGGCTGCGCCGCTACGCTGACGTAAAATGTTTCGGTTTATTGGTTGCGATTCAGTAAAAGATTTAAGATCCCAAACAGTGCCATCTTTACCACAGAGCCCATTGTTTGGCTCTTCTTCCTCACTATCATCTGAATCATATGAATCCTCAGCAGCCTCAATGCATCCCACCTGCTCAGCATCTGAACCTTCCGATGATGCGTCGTTAGCTGGTGGAATGTATTCATCGTCGATATCAGATGGTGAAAATTCTTCTTCATCACTTTCACATTCACACAACATCTCACGAATTTCGTTTGACGAAAATCTATTAGAACGTGTTCTTATATTTTTAACCCTTTTTCCGGAAATAAAAAATGCACTTTTAAAAAACTAGGCACCTTTACTTGGTGAAAAATTATTTCGAATGAAACTCTTTATGCAAAATCAATATCAAAATGTCAATAAAAACTGCGGAGATGTGCGTATCTCATATGTGCAACAAAAGAAAATACGTAGTGTTTGCTCATTCATTATACGGGGAATCACATAATAAGATTTTTATTTTTTTGCTTCAGATTTAAAAATATATTTAAAGGGGAATCCCACATTGAAATTTTATCTGTCTAGAAGAAAAGAAAAAGGGAACCCCCAACATTTATTGTGTGCTCATACATTTTATGGGAATCACAGAATAAGGCATTTAATATACACCCAAAAAAAAAAAAGTTTGTCATATCAGCAACTTGGAGGATCCTAGCAGAAAAAGTTGCGAAATTCAGCAAAAGTTGCTAAATTCAGCAAAAAAGGTGAAAACCAGAGTAAAATTCGAATTTTATATCATTAACCATCGATTTTTTGTACAATACAAGACAAAAAATTAGATTTCTCATACAATTTGCATGAAGGTACCCAGGTACCTATCCACCCTATAGAAGGTGTTTTTTTTCCACACACATAAGGGTTAAGGTTGAGCAGAAACTATTGTTAAAAAAAAACTATGATCTTCCAAATAAATAGTTAACGGTAAAGGATAGTAGTTACTCTGCAAGCGTGTCTTAGCAAAACGTTTACGTTTAATAATTCCCAAACTATGAGCTCAGAATAAAATGTTTCACCATAATGAATGTGTATTTTAAAATGCATTTATACTTCCGTATCATCCATATCATTGATATCAATGTTATTGCGTATTTCATGAGCTTCTCTATCCATCCATATAGAATCGTGAACACAAAATGTAAGACCTTTGGTTACCAAAACTACCAGGCGCTGTTCATTGGTTAAAACAGAAGAAAAACTATTGTGTGTGATGTAACATAACACATTTGTATGAGGTTCTGATTCTTCTGTGGTTCATGCACCAATTTTTAGCAATATTGCTCTGTGTCCACCAAATTTTACTTTTTTCGGATAATCACCTAATTGACTTGTTATGAGATTTTAAGTTAAAATTTAATTCCACGCAAATTATATACAGCTAAAAAAATAACTATTAAATTAAAAATTACACTACTTGACAAAATTTCAACAAAGTCGTGACCAAATAAATCTGTAAAGTTGTCCGCTGAATCCGAATATGAAGTCAGAATTGTCAAAAGTAGAACAGTTTTTAAAATATTCCAAAATAACCGTTATTTGTCTTTTTAAAAAAGATGATGTGACTGAAATGCAAAATTTTAAACAAAGACTAGGTGTCAAGTTCATTTGGTCAAAAAATTGTCACGTAGTGTTATTAAAGTCGCCCGTAAATAACATTTTAACTTAAAATTTAACAATTATCGTTTTCACAAAATAATAGTTCAGCCAGATTTTTATGTAAACAAACATGTTTGTTTACAAACAACATTTTTGACAGATGGACTACAGAAACAGTGTTGTTTTAGAGTTGACCTTACCTTCTTTTCAATTCGCCTTGACACTCAGCCATTTAAAAAAATTTTGTTATGTGCATCTTTAGCATCATAGAATATAATTGTGTATTTTTTGTAAAATTTGTTGTCAAAAATGTATAAATATATAAAAAGTAAATTCTGTGTCTACGTCGCACAATGAAATAACGGACTGCGCTGCGTTGTCATTGGTCAATATTTTTGTAAAAATATTAACTTATAAATGAAATTGACGTATAAAAAAATTGTGATTCATAAGCGTGTCGCATTCGTTATATATTTTAATTAAAATTTTACACGAAAATTTTTCTTATAATAACTTTTAAATTCATTTTATTTCATAATGAATTTAGCCCTACATGTTTACTTTAATATACGATCATTGATTTTTTCCTAAGCCATCTGGCAACGCTGCTTTAAGTATTACTACGAATGACTAATGCTGCGAGTAAACAGTTGAGGAGGTCCACAACAAAACGCAATAATTACATTTTTCAAGTTTTTTGATTTTTTGATTGAATCCCTACACATTGAAATCTATATTACCTTCATTATAAAGCATTCCAAAACTCAATAACTACACTGCAGATCAATATCAAATATGCTGGTTCAGAGCAAAATGCAATAATTACACATCTTTGCAATAAATCTTTACAAGAAATTTTAAAAAAGTCAACTTGAAAAATAAATTATGATCTGGTGGTAACTCTTAGATAACTGTAAAACGTAAGAAATTTTTGTTTAGTTAATATATTTTGTTTTTGTTATGTTGATTGTGAGTAATATTTTCATACAGTTCATAGCAAAATGAAATAAATACTATGGATTCGGACCAAAACGCAATAATTCCAAATTTGTTATCTAAATAACTTTAAAACAAACTGTCAGATAAAATAATTAATTTGTGATTATTATTATTTTTTGTAGACAATAATACCTCAATAATTGTTTATTAAAAAATTATGTGCAACTTACTTAAATTACATTTTGTCGTTTATCCAAAAAAATGTTATGGTGTAATTATTGCGTTTTGTTATGAATAAAAGGAGAAAATTAGTTGATTTATCAGAAGTAAGAATGCTATTGCCGAATGTTGAAAAAATAAATATACGAAATGTTCTGTAACTTTAGTGAGAACTTCTTGCATCGAAAAGATGTGAAACAAAATATTTCATCGTTTCTCGAAAAGTGAGAAAAATGTGTGTCTGTAACTCATGTCGAAAACTATCAAAAGAGATTACGTCGTTATGTATAAATGTCATAATATTGCACTCCAAGCCGGTGTGACATTGCAGATGTTCAGAACGCCAGTAACACATATCGTTGACGGCGACAAATATTTACTAAAATTGAACATTTTTCAACGACGGCGGCGAAATTACAACCGTCGGCTATACCAAATTGTGTAAAGGGCGACTTTAATGTTTGTTGTTTGCAAACGAATGCTTGAATGCATTCGTATATTTTATAAAAATGTTAAAAGCAAAATAATAAAACAATGAAAAATGTGCCAAGAACAAAATATTATTATTATTATGCTTTGCATTTTTAATTGTTTTTTAGTGTTAAAATTTTTTCTCGCCCCATTTTTATTCGTGAGTTTATTTGACAGTTCAAAGCGGGAACTTTCCTCACCAAACTGTTACAGACACACTTTTTCTGTAAATTGCCGAGTAATTTTCTTACGTGACAGCTTGTACTCGCCAAAAAAAAGTTACAGACACAGTTAAGTGAGAAAAACAGCTGTTTGTTTCAATTTATGTCGTTTTTGTTTCATTTCACACATTTCAATCGAAAACTTTCTCGACGCGAGAGTTACAGAACATGGGCACAGAACTCATATAAATTTCATTGCGTTTGCTTAAGGCTCGTATGTTGCAAACACAATTTCTTACGAGCCTGGCGAGCACATACAAAAGCAATAGGCTGTATTAACTACACCGCAACTTGTTTTAAGGCGAGTATCATAAATCATAAAAACGGGTGCTCGTTGCAGTTCTCTGATTTCAAGTAGATCGGTATACTAATAGATTGGTCTACACGCAGAGAAAAAACATGTTTAAATATGGTCACCTCCAACAATACTATGTTCAAATAAAATTTTAACCATATTATGTTTAATTTAACCATATTTTTGTCACCGACAACCATGTTATGGTTAAATTAGTCCCCTATCAAGAAGCCAAAACCATATTATGTTTGCCTCTAAACATGTTATGGTTAAATATGACAATAATTTGTTTTTAAATTGACAATAGTGGCAACATGCTATGGTTGAAAACCAACCATGCTATTATAAGTGTTAAACATATTTTACTTATTATTAACCATAATGTGTTCGGAGGCAACCATATTATGGTTGTGGCTTCTTGATGGATAATAATGATAGAAATAAAGATTACGCCTTGCGCATGTTTTACCGTTTGATGACGTAGTAGTTCCCTTGTTAAGATTACCAAGTCTCTTTTATATGTGAAAATCATAATTTCTTACAAAAAATTTATGTTTTACGTGATAGTTGGCAACCCTGCAATTAATTTACTCAGAGAGTTCAAAAAAAAAAATATTATATTAATTGTCAAAGAACTAATTTTGCTTAACATTTTATATTAAAAATATTATTACAATAAATAAAATTATAAAAAGTATTCGAACGTGTGGTAAAAGTAGCATAATTAAGAAAAATAAAATCTAAATAAGTATAGAAGAGAGCAAACATAAGGTGTGCAGTGGGAAAATGCCAACAAATTAACCGCAAAAAACAAATCGGGAAAGTGTGCGAAAAGCTAACGTGTTGCGTCCTTTTAATTAAATGTCTATATTTTTAACTATAGATATTATATATTTATGTAAGTTAAAAATAAAATTATGAAGAAAAAAGGAACTTCTTATAAAAAATTTTCAGTTTTCAAAAAATTTAAATAGAAAAATAATAAATTGTTCCACTGTCATATTTACACATAAACATAACAGTTTGAAAGTTACAAATTATTAGCCAATGAGAACTAAGGTTGTGTGACGTCACAGTTCCTTCATGCGCAGTTAATCATTCTTGCTTGATGGAGGACTATTTTTACCAAAATATGGTTGTCGTTGGCAATAATATGGTTAAATTAAACATAATATGGTTAAAATTTTCTTTAAACATAGTATTATTGGAGGTGACAATATTTAAACATGTTTTTTCTCTGCGTGTTGGACTATTATTTAAAGGTGTTGCCAACATCAGCACAAAATCCACTATTATGGTATTATGGTGTGTGGATAATTGCAAGAGGATTTTGTACAAAGTTGTCCTACTTTTGTGTGTGTATAATTGCAAAAGGATGTGCTGCAAAGTTGTCCTACTGTCAAATGTTGTGAAACAACCATAAAAATATTATCAAAACTAGTATTGAAAACTATCGATGTTGATATGATAGGCAAAAACCATCGATATTATCGACAGTGCTATCGATTGCTTCAGACCACTCACAAAAGGATATATTGTATATAAGTTTGTCATTCCGTTTGTAATTTCTACAATATTGATCTTAGACTATATAAAGTTTATTTAGTCAGGGTTCTTATGAGGAGCGAAATTGATTGATGTCAGTCTTGCCGTATGCCCGTGGAAAAAGGTTTTCTGAAGACTCCAGATATGGGGATGGTTGTTAAGTAATTATATTCCATATAGTCCGGAATTGTTTGCTATTGAAATTCAGCCTGATCGATTTACAGACACAGAAAAAAATATTTTTTCAATTCAAACAAAAAATTTGTAGAATCAAACAATTTTTTGTCTGAAATCGGTCCTACAAACAAATTCGCATATTCAAACAATTTATTTGCATTTTGTTTATTGAAAAAAACGCCGATTTTTTCAAACAAATAATTTTACAGAATCAAACAAAGTGTTTACTGAAATTCATATAAATTTTAAACAAATAATTTTGCTGAATCAAACAAAAAAGTTTTGGCACAAGCAATGACGCGCACACAAGCAAGCACTGTTGGTGAAGATGAAGCAGAGCAGAGCGGCCGGCTGGCTTTGAGACACATTTTTTTGTTGGAATAATTTTTGAACGAAGTCTTATTTATACACACAATGTTTTTCTTCGTCACTCACTTTTGCTGCATCCTTTCCTTTGCTAATGAAGAAGAAATGTAACCAAAAACGGCGGCAGACCGACTCGATATGTTTTTCGTCATCATTCTATTTTTGTATTTGATGTATTTTAACAAACTGTTTGAAAAAATTGAATACGGGATTTTGTTTTTTTTTTACCAACTTTGAAACCAACCAAAAATTTATTTTGTTTCTTATAATGTTGTTGTCATTTCTGTTGTTAAAAAAAATGAAACGTTTTTTTTTACCTGCTATTGTTTTTGTTGTTTGTAGTAAAAAAAACCTCGTCACGCTATTTTATCATTTTTCTTATTGCTGTACTTTTTAAAGCGTCTAAAAATAGACTGCATGTGTTTTTTGTTGTAGTTCTTATATTTATCATAAAGAAGTGTTGCTTACAATCAATACAAAAAATGCAAAAGGACGACAACATTAAAGAGCATTAAATATTTCATACAAAATTATGAAAACTTGAAACCAATAGCGCGTTTATTATATTTTTGAAGAGTTGTCCACATTTTTGTTGGTTTAATAAAAATCAAACAAAAATATTGATTGAATCAGTAAAAAAATTTGTAGAAAACAAAAAAAATTTCAAACAAGCGTTTGTTTGAAAATAATTCGGCAATAATTTTTTCTGTGAGATATGAACAAAAAACAACGACTGCCTACAAACATCTTGGATATCAAAACACAAAATCCAACAATATAATACTAACCCATTATAGATTTCTGTATATCTTGAGAACAGCAAAAATCAAGGTTCCAAAAAACGTACAAGCATCTTGGTTATCCGCACACTACATTCGGCGGGATTGGAAAAGTTGGCCCGGCACAAAATAGATTTTTTTATACCTAAAGAACACATTCTGTTCTTTACGCACCATGGTGAAGGGTTTATAAGATTCGTCATTGCCGAATACAGCACTGTTTCTTGTTTCATTTACATACAGTTTTTAAAGCCTAAATATTTCCCTTATTTCCCGGAAAAAAAAACATTTTTATATTGTGCACATTTAAAATTGGCCATAAAACCTTATTAAAAATAAAATTCTACTCGTTTTGTTAAAATTGTCATAAAAGATTCTTTGCTTAGTTTTTTACTTGGGTTGATCTAATTCGCAACAAAATAGAAATTCACTTTAAATTGTCGTATATTTGTTAGAAAATAAAACGGTTGCATTGAAAACTGAAAAAAAGTTTCAGTACATTTTTTTTTTTTGGTCTTCAAACAAACAATAGCCCCAGCTTAAAAAGTTACTTTTTGTTGCCAAGACCCAGTCAGTGAATTTTTTGAGGGGTAAGAAACCAAATGAATGTTGAAAATAAAGTTTTTTTCTCTTTTTATATGCTTACGCATAAATGACTTTTGATTTGGGGAAACAATTTAGAGAAAGCAATGACAACAGCTAAGAAAACATTATAAAAAAATGTTTAGTTGACCATGGTTCGCATTATATTGGACAATAAAAACTTTTCAAAACTCAATACATTTTTACTTTCTAAGGATGCGTTCGTTTAAATGGGTGTGTGTGTATGCGAGTTTATTTATTCAACATTTACATTCATTCAAACAAAACTTTTTTTAATTTTTGTATTCTACATGCTCATTCTTGCTGATTCAATGGCTTCATACAAAAATAAAAAAAAAAGTTCGTTCAAAATATAATAAAAGCAATAAAGAATTAATGCACATTCGCATAAAACATAAATTTCCATATAAATGTTGTTTCCAATAAAAATCAATAAATTTTTTCCCCAATTTTCTGTGATTGTGAGTCATGGTAACTAGTTTAAATGGAAATTTTATGATTTTATTTTAATCAAATTATGGTCGATTGATTTGAAATACATACAACAACATTTGCCCATCCAATTTCGTATCTACTCCATTGTTCATACCCAACAAACACGAAGTCAAACCTTTGATATGAAATGCCTTTATCATTTGACTTCAAACACAATTCTCAAACGTTTTTTAATTGTTTGGTTTAACATTTATATTCAAATTGATAATGATTTGAAAATTAACATTTGATATCAAATGTTTTATCAATTTGATGTCAAATGTTAAATTCAAATCAAAAATTTACTTGGCAACACTAAAGCGAAAAAAGCATTAAAAATGGCGATTTAAGTTAAATTTTTTACTTTGTGGTTACATGTGTTTTACTATTAAAAATAATTTTAATAAAAAGTGAACAGTTTATTTCTTGTGAAAATTAAAAATTATTTGTGAGTAATTCCAATGATTAAGAATACAAAAAAAAAAGGAAAATAAAACGGGAAAGTGAAGAAAGTTTGTTGAACGATCGCGGTGCTACAATCCTTAAAATAAAAGGGAGCCAATGTCGTCTTTGCAAGAATTAGAGGATGGAAAGAACCCCATTTCATCTTTTATCTATGCTGCCGAATGTTTATCTCACAGTTTATTGAAATAAATAATGAATTTAAATTAAGAAAATAATATATTTGTATTTATGTTCCACATTGTATTAATATCCACATTTGAAAAACATTTGAGAATTACGTTTGAAAGCAAGTTTAAAATAAAGGCATTTTTCAACTTGATAATGATTTCCCCTTTTTGTTGAGAATGCTATGATTTTCAAATCATTATCAAACGTTTGTCGTTTGAAAAAACGTTTTATTTCAAATCATTTTCAATTTGAAATCAAAGCTCCGTGTTTGTTGGGTAAAAGCATAGTATGTATGAATGTATGTGTGTATTTATTTGTGTATTTTATTTGGTTAAGATTTTTGTTAAACCATTTTTTAATAGATTTATTTGAAATGTTTAATTAACTATTTGATTTGGGATTTATTTTAAAAATTTTGGGTTTGTTCTCGGTATGTCAGATTTAAAATATTTGAAATACAACAATTTCAGTATTTTCGGTATTTATTTAAATAGGTGTTTATTACATGGCAATTAAATAAATAATAATTAAATATATAAACAAAAATGCTTTAAAAATTATTAAGGCACATTTTCAAAACTTACTGATAGCTAAAAGTAGACTTAAACCGGCCTTATAAAAAGTGTTCCATTACACTGGTCTACTAATTTGGAAAAAAATTGACTGCAGAAACGAAGCATATTTTTCACTAATCTTGGTGCGCTAAATGCGAATCTGGCATACACATTGGGCTACCACGTCTTGCTCATTTTTTATCGCATGCTGGCAATACTGTAAAACAGTCAATACTAACACTACAATTTCACAATAATTAATTTGACAGAAGACCACATTCATTCTAAGTCTTCATAATAGTAGCGTTTAAGCATGCCAGGGAGATCGTGTGTTACTGATTCAAGTATTTTTGCTTTGTGTGTGCTGAATATTTGGTTGGATAAAACGGATATGCAATATCAGAATCATTGAAATATGCATATATACTAGGGAGATCGGTCGAATAGTATTCGACCGGTTTTAACCGGTTATTTTAGTTTTGCCCAAGTCGAATAGTTTAAAATGTCCATTTTTCGAATATCGAATAAACCGGTAATTTTGGTAAAATAAACCGTTTATTTTTGTAATGTTTAATTTATATACATTTTCCTTATTTTTGTTATAAATTTACCCGTAATTTAAGTGTTTTTCTACTTGAATATTGGGCAAACTTGAACTTTTTATAAAGAATGTCAAAATAAAGTGTAACATAAGTAAAAAAAGCATTATGAGCAATGTAAATACAAATCGCTTATAAAAGTCATTAGCAATTTGACAGTTTTCTAAAAACTATGTATATAAATATTTATAAAGATATCATCTCAGTTATATATCGAAGTTATTTTATTTTGGGTGCCCCGGTAGGCTAACTAGTAGTGAGCTAGTCTATCAACCCCGGGGTTGCGGGTTCGATTCCCACCAGAGACTCTGGTTTCTTTCCTGCAGACAAGCGTCAAGCTTCGCGGGGATAAGCATAGGGAATTAAAAAAAAAAAAAAAAAAGTTGTTTTTAAAAGACTGCAAATAATACTTTACACCAAAATATGCTGCCAATAAAGAATGAAAAACTCTTACAGCCATACCTAAACAAGAGCGGAAAGCGTATTCTAGCTGTCAACAATTCTCATGCCCATACAATTTGTATGCAGCATCCCTAAATAGCGCGGCGTCAACGCTTTCCAATGGGAAAATCCGATTTTGACAGCGCGTTTAACAGTGAAGTTGGCCGCTTTGTTAATAAATAATGTCAATTTAGCTATTTTTTCGTCAATCTATCGGTTTTTTCTGTTATTTTTATTTCTATTATGTGGGTTTTATTTAACAAGAAAGTTAACACTATTGTTTGGGGCACAACGTTGATGCTCTTGTTTGGGTATGGCATATCAGCGTAAGCGGATTAAAACGTCCATCCTTCCTCTCTTGTAACGGCTATGCTTTGTTGTACGACTGTTAAGTAGTTCTAGCATATCTTCATGCTAAAAACTACAACATACCGGCGAAATCAACGATGTGAAAAAATTCTTAAGTTTTATTTATTTAAAATTACCAAGAACTTATAGCAAAATTTAAGGAATCAAACAATCTCATGGAAGGGTTTAAATTGTGATCGACGAATTGACAGATATTTCATACAAGAAGCATATTCATATTACTATTCGTTTTTACACTGCTGAAACAATATTATTTAAATTATATAATCCTGGCTAAGAGGTTTTGTTTGCAACTTTTCAAAAATATGTTTGAAGTCTACTGATGCATATAGACATGGTTTACCACCATCAATAAAAACTAATTTAAAATAAATTTGGTGGAATATCTCAAATAATAAATTCATTAAATTCCTATAGTTACTTAAAATCAAAGTGTTTCAAAAATGTCTTACACGTCACCACTAGTTTTCTTAAAGAATTGTTTGCTTTTGCAAAACGTTAGGCTAGTGCAAACATTATTTAACAGTTTATAAATTCATTATACAATTATCATCTTGGGAATAAAGTTTAGTAAATAAACAGAAATTATTTAAAATAAAATCTTTGTTAGGTCTAAACAAACCTTAAGTCATATCCATGTATTTTGTTGGTTCCTTACCTTCGTGAATTGCTTTGTTTTTATTTTAATTAAGTTTTTATTACAAAATATAATTTGATTTTTGTATTTTTTTTAATTATATTTAAGTCGAATAATCGATCACCCTAATATATACATTATTTTGGTTTTGCAGTCAGAAACTTGGACAAACCGTGGACACCCACAATGTTTTGCATATTCTTCATTCGCATTTAGATTTTTTTTTTTGAGACAAAAGCAAGCTGGCAGACTATTGCTGGGCTCTAATAAGTAAAACCGAATCAACAAAATACAAACGACGTTCAAATAACGCCATTCACTTTTCAAAATTCATTGATTTTTAAATTAACTAGTGATTTTTTATGTAAGAAACGAATAAAAATATTTTTTTATAACTCAAAAACTAGCGTGATAGAGAAAAACCAATTACAGATTCGAATTCAGCCCACCAAATTACTCAGGAAACATATTTGGTTTCTCTAGTCCAAAACGTTGTTGACTAGTGTTGTTAAAACTTTACTTTAACCTAAAGTGAGCGATAACGTAAATTAAGGTTCATCCTAGCTGGTAGGTTAAAGTAAAGTTGTAATAATGGAACACTTTTTATATGACCTAAAAAATCCTACCTTTAGCTGTCGTTAAGTTCTGAAAACGGGCCTTAGTGTGATATTTGTTTTCATTGAAATACTGAATTAAACCATATTTATTATGTCGTTACTTATATTAGTCCTTCGAGCTCAAAACTCGTTGATAAAGGATATGATTATACCCTACACCCAAACTAGCTGTGAAGATGTTCTACATGCTAAGTTTGTCAATCCGTGTGAACATTTTTTAATATTCATCTAAGGCCCCATAAAGTTGTATGTATTCTGGATCCTTGAGGTATTTTAAGCTGATTTAGCCGTGTCCATATATCTGCCCGTATGTTTCTCTCTTGAAATCACGCTCACTTTCGAACGACTCAAAAGAAAAGAATAAATTGGTGTCAAATTGTTTTTAGTTCTCCTAATTAATTTGGGATTGAAATCCAGCAAAGTCGATTAAGTAGAAAAAGAGTTATGAATCAAAATGTGAAATAGCCATCCTAAAAAATTTATAATTAATAATTAGTATTGTGGTTATTTTGTTGAACTATTTATGGTTTTTAATCCAAATTTTTAATATTTTTAATTAGGCTTAAGTTCATGAAATTTAATTTGTATTAAATTATTTTTGTGAAGAAAGGAATTTTACAACATGAAAATTAATTAAAATTGTTATTGATAATCTTTCATTCTTGACGTGGCTCGGGCTCGAACCCTGGCCGGCAGGTTACCATGACATGTATCGATCGCAACCACTCGATCTCCTCAGATGGATTTGCCGTCTTACACTCGCAGCCATCGACGACTGCTGACGTCACTAGTCAAACATCAATCCTTAAACCAAATTGTATTTTAACATTTGGTAGATCGAAATTTGCTTTCTTGAATGATTATCCACTCTAAAAACAGAAGTAAAGGAAAAAACATGTAAAATGAATTAGAGTGGATAATCATTCAGGAAAGCAAATTTCGATCTACCAAATGTTAAAATACAATTTGGTTTAAGGATTGATGTTTGACTAGTGACGTCAGCAGTCGTCGATGGCTGCGAGTGTAAGACGGCAAATCCATCTGAGGAGATCGAGTGGTTGCGATCGAAACATGTCATGGTAACCTGCCGGCCAGGGTTCGAGCCCGAGCCACGTCAAGAATGAAAGATTATCAATAACAATTTTAATTAATTTTCATGTTGTAAAATTCCTTTCTTCACAAAAATAATTTAATACAAATTAAATTTCATGAACTTAGGCCTAATTAAAAATATTAAAAATTTATAATTTTTACAAATATTAATATGAAATTTTGCACAAATTTATTCTACATGACTAAAAATTATACCAGAGAATTTCGTGAAGATCGGTCTACAATTTATTATAGGCCCAATATAAAGCTCACTCCGAAAATATTGTGACTGTAGGTTGAGATTATCAAAGATTCGGTACAGCCGCATATAGCACTCCAACTTGCTTTTTTATTTATTGGTTCACATTTTAACTTATTTTTTAATCTAAGATTCAGCTGTTTCGTGTAAGTGTAAAAATAAATTTAAGTTCGATCTAAATGTTTTACATTTATATAATAAGTTTACAAAATTTGCTATTTATTTTAATAACATTTCGCGCAATCCATTACCATCTTATTCGTTGTAATATACTAGAAATTAAATCACTTAAAAGTAGAAGATCAATGCAATCAATTGTTTGTTTATAATTCATTACAACATTATATGTTCAGGGACTTAATTCTGGCAGTCGTGATAGGGTACTTTCTAGATTCGAAAGAAATTTTATTTCTAACTCTTTAAGTCGATACTGAACGAATCGAAATTATTTTTTTAGTATTGCGAAACTCAAATTAATGCTTTACATGATTATTTTTATATTGGCTTACATAGAACAAATTATTCTTTAAGTGAGCCATAATAAATTGAATGGAAACCAAATTTAAGATTTTAGTCTTTCTAAAAACTAAGTTTAAATTATATTTAAAAAATATAATATAAGCACGTGAAATAATATTTTTAGCGAATAGTCTGTTAGGATATTTTGTAAATCCAATAGACTTTATGAAAAATATATAAATAAATTAATATTTCCTAAAACTAAATAAAGGGTGTTGTTTAAGTCCGGTAGAACTTGAAATTGTAAAAAAATACACAAAAAATTTTTATTACAAAAAACTGCCAGTTGCTTTTGAAAATGATTACGGGCATATGGGCACTATGACTTTTGACGCACGTCGAACTTTGGGCCACTATTTTCGAGTATTTGTGGCCGTATGTAACGATAAACACAAACAATGTTGGCCTTTAAGGCGACAATTGTTGCTGGATTAGCGGCATAAGCTATTGACTTCTCGTATGAAATAATCGAGAGGTATCAAGTCACATGACTTCATTTCGCGAAATCCACTCATCGTCAGCCTTAAATTTCAATAAGTCGACAATTAAAAAAAAAAAACATCACGTAGATTTGATATAGATGAGAAGAACATTCAGGGCATTAGGAATCTATATTGAAACCAAAGTGCACACGTCAAAAACTATCAACTTTGATTCACTTACATTCTGTACAGAATATGCATCAAAGCAAGAGATAGTTTCAGTTGTCAAATGATACGTGGCGCCATTCTGTTTAAACCACATCTTGTCCGGACCAATTTCATCCAACTTTTCTAACAAAAAATTATTGTTTCTGGTTCGGTAACGATCTCCGTTGACCGTAATGCGAACTCCAATTTCAGCATGTAAACCGCACCTAACGGCCAAATTTTCAAATGTAATGTAGTCTGTAGGGCCAGTTGTGGAATAGTCTCACTCTATATGTAGCAAGCTTGTTTATTAACAAGCCCGTTAAGCTAAAAATAAGCCGTGCGCCACAAAAATCGCAAAGTCGCTTAAAAGTTTCGCAAGTCTTTGACTGCTTTTCAAACTAAATTTAGATTATTTGGCAGCGTTGTTCATCCATTAATGATGGTTTTACAGGTTAAATTAATAATAATAAAAGTAAAAAACTGAGCGCAGTATGCCAGTTTCTTTGTAAGCTTTCGTATTTTACATCCAAAGAATGTAATGATTGTATTGAAAAAACGATATCTTCACATTACATTTTATTTGATTTTGTGCACAAAGCTAAATTACATCGAACTTTGATGATTTAGATATTCTCAATTTCGCAATTTCAAACAAAAATATTCCATTTGAAAACACAGAAATATTAAACTAATTTCCTTTTTCTATGACAGATCCTCGCCAACAAAGGCGAATTAATAGAGGTGCCCGCATCAGGCAAATTTCTATATTTATTCTGACATTTAGAGTAACTACATATTAAACAAGTAAGAGTGCTATATTTGGCTGTGCCGAATCTTTGATACCCTCCACCGACAGTTCAAATGTTTCAGGAGTAATATCTATATGATGTCTATTTATTATTAATTTATCTGTATAAAAACAGACATCTGCATTAAAATTAGTTACGGTTTAGACATATATTAAATTATTGACCAAAAATTAGAAAGTTTTATGACTTTTATTTTAGCAATTTTTACTAGCTTGAGTAAAATATCATGATTCGTAAAAGTTTAAGCCGAACTTAAATGATTATTAGGAGGGGAATTTATATTGGAGCCATGGTAAGCTATGAACCAATCATCCCAAAATTCTGCAGATTGGTTTCTGGTATTAAAAAACATAAATTTCAATACAGCAGTGAATTTCAGAAGGCTGCTTAAAATGGATCCAAGGTTTATTATGGACCGCACAGAAAAAATTATTGCCGAATTATTTTCAAACAAACGCTTGTTTGCAAATTTTTTTAATTTCTATAAATTTTTTTACTGATTCAATCAATATTTTTGTTTGATTTTTATTTAACCAACAAAAATGTGGACAACTTTTCAAAAATATAATAAACGCGTTATTGGTGTCAAGTTTTCATAATTTTGTATGAAATATTTAACGCTCCTTAATGTTGTCGTGTCTTTGCATTATTTTATTTGATCGTAAGCAACACTTCTTTATGTGAAATATAAGAACAACAACAAAAAACACACACAGTCTATTTTTGAACGCTTTAAAAAACTATAAGAGAAGTAATAACAGGTAAAAAAACGTTTCACACTTTTTAAACAACATTATAAGAAACTAAATCCCGTATTCAATTTTTTCAAACCGTTTACTTAAATACATCAAATTCAAAAATAGAATGATGACGAAAAACATATCGAGTCGGTCTGCTGCCGTTTTTGGTTACATTTCTTCTTTAGCAAAGGATAGGATAAAGAAACAGATTCGATTATAGATTAACGTGAGTATCGTCCTAAGACCTTACCTCACGATGGTCCAAACCAAACAATCTGGTGAGTTAATATTAAGCACTTACCAAATGCCCCTGAGTGAGTTAGAATTCATTTGCACACACAGGTAGCAACTTTGAATGTGTAAACCCGTCGAAGAATACACATTCGTCCCTTGTTTGAGAACTGGAGCTATCTAACCTCCGCTGCTTATTGAATTCCGCAGCATCTGTCGAATAGCAACAGCACCCAGGAATCCCTCACAGCCCGAACTCTCCCCGAAGGTGAAAAATCAGACTTCAATGTGAGCGAGTTCCTACCCGCGACTTTGGGTTTAAACCACAGCCACTACGTGTACTCTGAATAGCGTCCCCCCAAAGGGCATCGACTCCCATAAGGCAATCATCCTGAAAGACAGGAAGCATTCCTTACAGAAGCCCACTAAACAGAGACCTCAACCACCGTCAGCCCAGCTTTTTCGCCAGGGGCAGCTGACTCCCGTAGTGCCTACTGTTTAAGTCCTTAGGTCAGACCTCGAGTGAATTTGGTCTATCCAGACCAAACGAACTCTAGCTTTCGAAAGTTTTAGTGACGCCATCAAGCAGCATACGCTCTGTTAGGTCGTATGAGACTCACTAGGAGTGCCAGTACACCTGGGTCAACGATAAATCCAAGACCAATCACAAGTCAATTGTCACCTTACGGATCCAGGGATAACTCCAACCTGTTCAATGTTGACTCAACCGACACCCCATCTAACTCAACATGCTAGACGGGTAAGCAAAATTGAGCAACTTCATCAATCTTTCAAATGATCACTATACCAGGGTTGAAATACACCACAAGTATTTTACTAAACTTCCTTAGAAGAGTAGTGTGATAATTTGAATCATATACGTCTCTGCTTGCCTACGCATGGAGTACAGACCCCATCGTCTCTTCAAAAGCCGAAGACCATTGTTCTAGGACAATAATCACTATACAATGAGGTGAATTCCTCAAAGTATCTTTCTGTCGTTCTTTTTCGAAGGGCAGTTTGATTACACAGACCTGTATAACCCTGTCCACTTAGCCAACTGGAAATATCCAGCCGTTACCGGGAGCCACCACGCGGAGGTGGGACATAGGCACTCAATGACAATTTGATGGCTTACCAGGCACATCAAATTGACATCGTCGGCTCCCAGGATAAAGAAACAGTGAGTGATGAAGAAAATCATTGTTCGAAAATCAGACTTCGTTCAAAAATTATTCCAACAAAAAAAAAAAAAATGTGTCTCAAAGCCAGCCGGCGGCTCTGCTCTGCCTTCATCTTCTCATACAGTGCTTACTTGTGTGCGCGTCATTGCTTGTGCAAAAACTTTTTTATTTTGAAATTTAGTATATGAATTTCAGTAAACTTTTTGTTTGATTCAGTTAAATTATTTGTTTGAAAAAATCAGTGTTTTTTTCAATAAACAATATGCAAATAAATTGTTTGAATATGCGAATTTGTTTATAGGACCGATTTCAGACAAAAAATTGTTTGATTCTACAAATTTTTTGTTTGAATTGGAAAAATAATTTTTTCTGTGCGTATATCACAAAATTGCAAAACATTTTTTTCTGGCCATAGGAAGCTAAGTTGAAAGAAAGTTTACCGCAATATCTATATCTGCTACGGTTTTAGGCGTATTTAATTATTTTACCAGAGCGGGCTTTATATGAGGCCTAAAGTAAATTATGGACCAATCATCACGTAATTTATTAGTGTGAATTCTAGTTATATAAAACTGTGAAGCATTTAATTTTATTCTGATAGCATTATTTTGTATGGTTTTAGGCCTACTAAACTGTTTTCCGAGAGTAGGGTTTATATGGGGCCTATGGTAAATTATAGACCGATCTTCACGAAAATTTACAGTCTTATTTCTAGTCCTATAAAACTTTGATGTACCAAATTTTATGGTTTAAGGCGTACAAAACTGTTTTCCGGAATTGGGGCTTATATGGGGCCTATGTTAAGTTATGGACGGATCTTTGCGAAATTCTACAGCGTGAATTCCAGTCAAATAAGACAAGTTTTTGCGATATCTTATATATTTCTGTGCATTTTTCCACCATTAATGTTAGTTTTTATAACAAAATTATCAATTTTTATTGGTGGTGGCTCCACATTTTGATTCGTAGCTCTGATCCTACTGAACCGATTTTGCTGGATTTCAATCCCAAACTGCTTAGGATAACTGTAAGCAATTTGACTTCAAGTTTATTTTATTTCTTTTGAGTTTTTCGAAAGTGAGCGTGTTTTCAACAGACGGACAGACAGACGGACATGGCTAAATCGACTTAGAACTACTCAACGGCCCGGAATATATATACTTTATCTGGATGAATAATAAAAAAGTTTCACACGGAATGACAAACTTAGTATACCCTCTTCACAACTAATTGTGGTGGAGGGTATAAAAACATAACTTGTTCTCTCTGATGCGGTTTCTTGATTGAATTCGCATTGATGCCGATTTTCGACGTAGACACGCTCTTACGCCAGCTATTTATATTATTTTACGTTCTAATTTGACAAAGCATATATTAACAATGCGTCCTACGCTTCAATGCGATTGTGTTTCTACGGTTTTTTTTTGTCTCGCAAAAAAAGTTTATTCCGGAAATAAAATTAATTTAAAGTAAAGCTTTTTTAGGTTTTTATTATTTATGTAAATGGCAGAGATATGCAGCGTGTGTACTTTATAAATATTTTAAAGTATAAAAAATATCTTGATAATATAATGAGTTCTAAAAAAAAGTATTCCTTAATATTTCCATAATATTCCAGGTTAATTTCTTAAATAAGGTTATCATTGTCGCTATTAAATAGTTAGTTTGTGTTCATTTTATTTTCTCTGTTCATATTCTCCTAACAAAAACTACAAAAAATTGTAATACACTTTGCCTTCAAAACTTTCACCAACCTACAAGAGATTGTGAAACAGAAACAAAGAGGATTAAAACAAAAGAGACAGTGGACGAAAATGAATTAAATAAGTTTTAGTTTTAAATATCTTCTGACTTTTGTCACAATGTTTTGAAGAAATTTTTGCTTATAATCATTTTTTGACTTCGTATTCAAATACGCATTTTAATTTATATTTAAGATGTATTTAAATATAGTTTTAATTTTTAAGTGTTACTTGTTTAATTACATTTAACGAAGATAAAGTTTTGGTTAGCACTACTTAATATCAAAAAACATTATAAAACGGCTGTTTAATTATAATAAAGAGCCTTGTTAATTGTTTTTATTTACCAGTTGATCTCCGAGAAACAGCTGATTGGGTTTGGCTTTGCCTGTTGTTTTTTTTAATTGTTGTGATATGGAGGAAACCGTTGTACTGCACTAAGGACTCCGCATTGAATTTTGGGAATTATATTCATGGAAAAAACCCAAGTAAGTAAAATTTTCCTGCAATTTGTGAAGTTTGTTTAAGTTCGGTATCGATGATAAAACTGTTTCAGTACCATCTTATAGCCTTTTTACACTTGAGCACATCTTAGAGGAATGCGTGGAAGATGTTAAAAATGAAAAAAACTTGTTTACATTCGTAACATCTTTCATCTTTCATCATAAAAATATTTATTTTCCCGTGTAAGAGCGAACAAAAACAAAATAAATGCTATTGCTGTCCTGCTCTTTTGTATTTTTTCTAGTGATGGTATATACTTTTATTTTTTTTTTCTAGTGATGACACTTAAATAATCGAAAGATGTTGAATGAAACAACATGAGATAGGAATATCTTTTAAAGATGAAGAAAGATGTTGATTTTAAGTCCTGTACAATTATCATGTGAGCAAGTGTAAAAAGCCTATAAATTAAAGCCAAATAAAAATTAAGCACTATGATGTCTCTGAATACTTTTAGTAGTGGCATAAGATGTATTAATGTCTATGTTTTATTTTATTAATACACAACGATGTAAATTAATTTTAATGAAATCTATAAATTTAAATGCTTGCGGTAAACTTATTCTAAGAGCAACATATTATAATAGAGGATGTTTGATTTCAAATTGAAAATGATTTGAAATCAAACGTTTTCTCAAACGACAAACGTTTGATAATGACTTGAAAATCATTTGAAAATCATAGCGTTCTCAACAAAAAGGGGAAATTATTTTCAAATTGAAAAATGTATTTATTTTCAACTTGCTTTCAAACGTAATTCTCAAATGTTTTTCAAATGTGGAATATAAATAAAAATATTTTATTCTTTTTAATTTAAATTTATTAGTTATTTAAATAAACTGTGAGATAAACATTCGGCACCATAGCTAAAAGATGAAATTATATTCTTTCCGTCCTCTAATTCTTGGAAAGACAAACTATTTGGCTCTCTTTTATTTTGAGGATTGTAGCACCGCGATCGTTCAGCAAACTTTCTCCACTTTCCCGTTTTATTTTCTTTTTTTCGTATTTTTAATCATTGTTATTACTCACAAATAATTTTTATTTTTCACAAGAAATAAGCTGATCACTTTATATTAAAATTTTTTTTTTAATAGTAAAACACATGTAACCACAAAGTAAAAAATTTAACTTTAATCGCCATTTTTAATGATTACATTTATTTTTCGCTTTAGTATTGCCAAGTTTATTTTTGATTTGAATTTAACATATGACAAACATTTGACATCAAAGTGATACAACATTTGATATCAAATGTTTATTTTCAAATCATTATCAATTTGAATTTAAATGTTAAATCAAACAATTGAAAAACGTTTGAGAATTGTGTTTGATGTCAAATGATAAAGTCATTTCATATCAAAGGTTTGACTTCGTGTTTGTTGGGTATGTTTTTTATTGCTTGGCTTCACAATGGGCTATCCTTTACCAGACTGAGAACAATGTGTTGTTGAAATGAGAACTAAATGCTGTGAATATGCTTACGGTGTGTTATCAAAATATTAACAACTTGTTATCGAAATGAGAACATTGTGGTGTAAATATGTTAACAGTTTGGTCTCAAAATGAGATCAAATAAATACAAGGTGTTTTAAAAATCTTGACACCATCCGTTATAAAATTGAATACAAACGTGGTTGCCTCACTTTTGACAAAAAAAAAACGCTTTTTTTAAATGATTTTTAGTCTTGGAAGTTATAAAAAAAATATTTTTAATGGATTACTTTAGATTTTAGGGTTGTAATCGTAGTTCTAAATATTACTCAAAACGTCCTGCCCCATACAGTGGGTCGTTTTTAAAGTGTATATCCATTGCCACTCTGTCTGAATTTGCTTGAAAAACTTCTCTTTGAATAAAGTTTTGACAGTTCTGGCTATTCAGAGAATGAAAACATTAAATATTGCAAGAAACTTGCAGAGAAACTTTCAAAATGTAGAATCGCGATAATTCGTAATCGCAAGGGACCGGCCATTTCTTACGAATTATAGGGGTTTTCGATTTAGCGGGGTTTCGATTTAACGGGGTTAAAATAATATAAATACGAATAAGCGGGGGTTTTCAATTTATTGACTAAAACGATAAAAAAAAACCTAAAAAACAATTGTTAAAAATAAAATATATAAAAATTATACATAAATATTATTCCTGTAACAAACTGATCTTAAGAAAGTAAACCCACACAGAAGCAAAAAACCACGCAAAAATAAAATAGTGGCAAACAAAAAATCATTCTTTGCATGTTTCTGTTGTTTTTATTACGAATTATAAGTGGTAGTAAGCAAACAATTACGATTTATAAGAGGTAAAGAAGATTTTATTTGAAAAAAAAAATTACGAATTAGCGAGGGGAGCAAAATGTATGGAAATTTTACGAATTAACGAGATTTTTTCAAGGGACCGACAGTTTATTACTAATTATCGGGAATTACGATTTATCGGGGTACGAATTATCGGGATTTTACTGTATACCAAATTTGTCAACCCTGCCATAAATTCGATTTTTTTAATTCGTCCTCAATTAGGCAAAAGGTGACTGAAGTTTGTTTCCATAAAAAGTTTTTTTTTTTATTATAAGTACAGCCATATTTCTTATCTTCAGGAGTACTCATAAAGTTACAAAAGTACTGCAATTTCCATGTGTACAAATATAAAGATCATAAGGATCTCTTTGTTTAACTTCTTTTGTCACCGAATACAATACCAATTTTTTTACCTTTAAGTAATTTCAAGTAAACTTACCTTGAAAACAGCCCACTGTTCCTAAATACAAATTGTTTTTGCAACCAGGAAAAAAACTAAAACTGAAAAAGATACTTTCTTGTACATTTAAGTAAGTCAGACTCTATTTTCAACAAAATTTAATAGTGTAGTAGTGGCACTGGTTGGCTTTAGTAACAGTCATTTGTTTGTTGTAGGTAGTTGTTGGTTGTTATTGTTGCAATTGTTTTATAGTAGTTGTATGAAACACTTTATATGTACGACACAAAATAAACTCTTTTGCTGCTCTACGGGCTTGTTTTAAAAATGATAAGCTGCAAAACAACAATATTTTATAGGAATTGCTAAAAATTAGAAACAAACTCTATTGTGGAACAACACAAATTGTTCAGCCAGCAGCCAGCAGTCAGCATAGCGAAAATACTTGGAACAAATAGAAAAGTATTCCCTTAAATTACTTGCAGCAAAAATTTCTAAGAAATAAATTTCAATATATGCAGCTTAGAGAAAAAATCAAAGGAAAATGTTTAAAATAATATGGTTTATAGAGTTTTAAGGCATAAAGAGGAATAAGAAGAAGAATGTTGTTAAAATCATCAGAAGATTTCGTGCAAACTGCAAACAATATACGATATACATCTAAATTCAGAAGGTTAAATGGTTTTGCATAAAATTCCGATCGATTTGCTCCATACGGTATTTTCAGAACATTCTGAACTGCATGGAAGTTCCCAAAATCGAGTCCTTCCTTCGGATGGTCCAGAAGTACACGCTCAAATAACTGTGGATGGAAGTGAATTGACCACACGCATTAATGCATTGGAAAGTTTGGTGAAGACATTGAGCGAGAAACGTGAGGAAAATTTAGGAAGCAATGGCACTTTTAAAATTGACTGTATTCCAGAATTTGAGCCTGGATCAATAAATTTGCCTGTGTCTCTATGGTTGAACAAAATTGATCAAATTGGTGAGATTCATAGTAAGAATGATCGTCAGAAAATATTTGCTATGCAAAATAGATTGAAAGGTCAAGCACGAACTTGGTTTGAAATTTTAATAAATAAGTCTCAACATGGGAAGAATGGAGATCCGTGCTATGCCAATCATTTCCGGTGCACCAAGATTTTTCTGAAAATCTTAAGCGATTAATGAAACGTGTTAAACTTCCATCGGAATCAATGACAAACTACTATTTTGAAAAGAAAATTTTAGCTGACACTTGCAAGATATCTGAAAAAAATGCTGTATCATGCATAATTGATGGATTGCCAAGTGGAAGGAAGTATTCAAGTAAATGTGCTAGCTCTATCACAAATCAATCTTCTGGGAACTCCAAAAATTCTTATAAATTCATCCAAAAATTTTATAAAAGGTTCTATTTTGGTACTCCGCACTGCTTCTAACATAACAAATTTTGTAAAGCCATCCACCAAAACAGTATGATGCATATTGTTATGAACACTTTTCGTAAATGGGCCAAAATGGTTAACATGAACGGTATCAAAAGGTATGTTACTTTTATCAATTGGATGCAACATTCCTGATTGTTTACCAGAAGGCACCTTATTATAAGAGCATAGGAGACAACATGCAATATAACCAGGGACCGTAACAGTTATGCCTTTTTTCATAAAAGTCAGATGAAAACAGTTATTTTTTGAGCAAAAATAACAGTTATTTTTTGATTTTTATTTTTTCGATCAAAAATAAAAGTTATTCTTTTAATAAATTTCCGTTTTTTAATAATTTAGATGACTTTAATAATTATTTTAATGTGCATAAGGAATTCCAATGATAATTAAACACTAAAATAAAAATTTCAAGTCAACTAAATTATTAAATCACGTACATTTATTTAGAGAATAACTTTTATTTTTGCTCGAAAAAAAAATAAAAATCAAAAAATAACTGTTATTTTTGCTCAAAAAAATAAAAATCAAAAAATAACTGATATTTTTGATCGAAAAAATAAAAATCAAAAAATAACAGTTATTTTTGTTCAAAAAAATAAAAATCAAAAAATTACTGTTATTTTTTGATTTTTATATAAAAATCAAAATTATAAAAATCTATATATTTTATCATTGACAAGTGCATAAGGAAAAATATGGTATACTTGAATAAGTTTTTCGACATTTTCTTCTATGTGCTTTTTTTGTTTTAAAATTCCACTATAACTGTTATTTGCGGTCCCTGAATATAACGTTTAACATAATTTTTCATATTAGAAAACCAGTATTTTTTCTTGTATACAAGAGATCGTTTTCTCCTAAGAAAAATGTCCAATTTTGTCATGATGATTAAATAGAATTTCCCTTCTCGAAGATGTTGGAACAACTCACCTACTACCATTTTTCGTTTTCCTATATAACCTACCCTTTCTTAGAATATATTCACTATGTAGTATCTGTTTTTGCTCTATATCTGTTGGAACCTTCTTTAATGTTTCAATAAGAAATCTGCATCATTTAGGTGCAAAGCTAATATCCAATCCATTTTAGTTATATCTACACATAAAACATCTACCGGGTTTCTACTTAATGCATCAGCATGTGCCATTTGAGACCCTTGCCGATATTCCACAACAAAATTAAATTCTTGAAAAGTTAGCCACCATCTCGCAATCCGAGGAACAAGATCACTCTTTGTAAAAGCAGTTCTTATAGAGGAGCAATCTGTGACTACTTTAAACCCTATCCCTTGTAAATATACCCTAAAACGCTTTAAAGCATCATCGACCGCTAATGTTTCCAACTCATAAGGATTATATCGCTGCTCCTCTTTTGTTGTTGTGTGGCTAAAGTATGCGTCTGGTCTTAAAGTTTCATCACATTGTTTTTGTAATAAAACGGCCCAAAGTCCCCATTTACAAGCGTCTGTATGTAACTCAGTGAGCGCTTTTGCATCATATAAAACTAATACAGGACACGTGTTAAGTTTCCTTTTCAATTCGGCAAATGCTTTAATTTGTTCCTCCCCCCATTGAAATTGGATTTCCTTCTTGAATAAATTCTGAAAAGGCCTGGCTATTAAAGCATATTTTTCTATACATTTCCTAAAATAACTTGTAAGTCCCAGAAACTGAAGAACTTCATGAAGATTCCGAGGACTTGGAAAATTATTAACAGCATTAATCTTTTCATTTCCTGGTTTCACGTCTTCTGCATCTATTTCAAATCCTAAATACTGTATTGTACTTTGCAAGATAAAACATTTTTTTTTTTAATTTCAGTGTTGCACCGTTTAGTCCTCCATCAAGAAGCCACAACCATATTATGGTCGCCTCTAAACATGTTATGGTTAAATACGACAATAATTTGTTTTAAAATTAACAATAGTATTTTCCTCTTTCCCAAGAGCAACATTCAATGGTTGAAAACCAGCCATGCTATTATAAGTGTTAAGCATGTTTTAGTTATTTCTGACCATAACATGTTCGGAGGCAACCATAATATGGTTGAGGTTTCTTGATGGAGGACTAATTCAACCATAATATGGCTGTCGGGGACAATAATATTGTTCAATGAATCATATATGCTTACAATTTTCTTTAAAAATGGTTTTGTTGGAGATGACCATATTTAAATAGGTTTTTTCTTTGGGTGTGTGTTAAACTTCTGCGACACTTATCATCCATCGGAATATGTACTACAGGAACGATACGAGAAGGCCGAACGGAAAAATGACCTCTTCACTCAATTCCGGTAATAACAAAAATAAAAAAGAAGAAAAGGGTAGATCCTTGATTTACAAATAATGGACACATATTGCTCACAGGATGGAAGGATTGTAATCTTGTCATAACTGCAACAAATTTTGTGGTCAATATAATGGGATCATGCGTTGAAGGAAGGAGTGCTGTAAGTATTTCCCAACCAAAAGTGTTTCATCGATGGTCATGGGAGATGTTGATAAGATGGTACAATTAGTTTCGGCTCTTCTTCGCGAGCGGTATCTCCTTGGTGCCTATCTCCTTGGTGCCTCGGACGTTAACGCATGGCTGCTAATGAAGAAGTTACATCCCAATGGTTCGACATGTGCGTACCTTCTTTTTTTCGCCGAAATCTTGCTTCATCCTACCTTGAAACGTTTGGTATCCCATCGTTAAGAGATCCGTGCACTTAAAAAGTGACTACAGATGCAGGATATGGTGGTAGAAACCACCTTATTGAATATTCAAAAAGAGATAAACCATGTGCACATTGCGGGGGAAAAAAAGAATTTGCAACAAATGTGAAAAAGGGCTTCACGAAAGAAAGCTTTAACATTAATCATACGCCAAGTGCACCTACTATGCAGTGCCCCTTATAAGCAGGTATGGGCACCACTTCATTGAAGGCTTTGCATGTGTGGCATTGTATTGGTTTGTTTACGTTTGCATTTGTTGGCTTTATTCTTTTTCGCTCTTTGCAATGAAAGAAATGTTGTGTTTATACACATCGTTCGCTCTTTTTGCATTTGCCCATACATGCTTATAAGAGACGGTCCATAACTTCAAAGGTGAAAAGTATGGAGAGAAAGTGGCTGGGAACTTCGTTTACTAATGGGTTAAATCCAAATATTTTAGTATACTGCTTTGCAAATGATAAATTTTTGTATTATTTATTTAGTGGAAGCTGATCCCAACTTATTTCCATAGAAAGGGTTACTTTCTTTTTTAATATTTCTCTTCTTTCTTCTTCTCATTGTGAAAACAAAAAGCAATAAAGATTTTTTTCTAACTCTAATTTGCAGGATTTTCGCCATTAAATGCAGTTGTGGACTTGTTTGTATGTACAATACAATATGAAATTATATATTTCTAGCTTGACTCTAACGAAAACAATAGCAGAGAATATAACAACAACAAAAACAGCAGCAGCAACAAGAACAACATGCTAGTTGTTGACCCAGTTTTATTGCATACAAACGGAGAAAAAGATGCACATCCGTTTTAAGATTTTTTTTTTTTGTATTTTATGTGTCTTATTTTTGGGTTTTTTCCTTATTCTTCTTTGAAGCGACTGTGACTACATTTTTTCTTTTTTTTATTAAAAGTATATTTTTGTAACAATTGTGGTTCTTTATAGACAATTTTTTGTTTTCTTATGATGTAGAAAAAAGCGAAATAAATAAAGATAAAAGGAAAACAAGTAAAAATCTAGTGGCAAGAAAATGTAAAGCTAAAACGAAATTTTAAAGCCTTAAAGAAAATTGAAGAGAAAAAAATTAAAATGACTTCTTAATTTCGTTTTGAATTTTTAGCACAATTGCAATTTACAAAAAAAAAAAATTCATACCCCTTGTACACATAAAAAATTCTCGCCAATTTGTTCAATCAAAACATTGATCAAAAATTTAATCAGTTTTAATTAAAAATTAATTGAATTGAATTAAACGTTTACTTATATTAACAAAATTACTGCAGAAAATGTTCTTAACATCAAAAAATATTTAATTGCTACTATTAATTTGTTTACAGGTGAAAGTTTAATTAATATTTTTATTAATATCACAATTTTTTTAATTGAATTGTGTTTTTTTTTCTGTGTAGGGTATTGGTGTTAAAGAAAACGCCTCCTTCATTCTTATTTAGCAGTGTGTTTGGTCAAATGTTTCTTTTTTCTCGCTTAACATTGAGTTAAGTTTTTTCTTTGGTTCTTCTGGTTTTTTAGTGTTGATTTTTTTTTTTTTTTTTCTTAATAAATAAATAAAAAACGCTTGAGTTTTAAATGCTTACAGTAGTCATTGTTTAAAAAGTATACAAGTCGGCCTTGTGTTCATGCATTTACCCTAAAAAAAAAAAATCACGTTGCCCAGAAACTAACGAAAAATCGAGGAAAAATTGTCTAAATAAACAAAACGGAAGTTTCAGTTTTAACTGAAAGCGATTCTTTTTGTTTGTTTTTAACTAAAAAGAAAAAATCTTGTGGATGAATGTCATTAATATGCATGAGTGTTTTGTGTGTGTTATAAAGTGTTTTTTTTTTTTGTTTTGTTTTTGCTTTTGTAAATTACATTAATAATTTATTACAATGGTTTTCTTTGTGATTTTTTTTAGGAAGAAAGTATAACAAATTTAATTTAAAATAGTGTTCTTTATTATAAAACACTTTTTTTAAATTTATTTAATACATAAATTTTTTTATAATCATCAAAATGCAAAAAAAAACAAGTAAGGAAGTATAGTCGGTCAAGCCCGACCATATGATACCCTACACCACAGTATTTAAAAACACATCATGCTTATGTGTCCATATAAATATAGATTTATCTAAGTTTATAAACTTCATGAAAATCGGTTTGAAAGTTTGTGAGAGGCAGAAATTGCCCCCTACCTCCCGTTGTGGTCCTATTTTTGAAAAACTGTATAGCTAATGTATCCATATAGATATGGATCTATCTATGTTTTAAATTTCATTAACATCGGTTTGAGAGGCAGAAATTGCCCCTATCTCCCCTCGTGGTCCTATTTTTAAAAAAATGCATACATATTGTGTCCATATAGATATGGTTCTATCTATGTTTTAAATTTCATTGAAATCGGTTTGATAGTTTCTTAGAGGAAGAAATTTCCCCCTATCTTCCCTCGTGGACCTACGATTCGACCCATTTTCAATAGGCTTGGTCCTTGTGCCAATAGAAATCTATGACCCAAATCTCATCAAATTATCTCCAAAATTGCGACCTGTACTTTGCGCACAAGGTTACATGGACAGCCAGCCAGCCTGCCAGCCAGCCGGACGGACATCGTTAGTTCGACTCAGAAAGTGATTCTAAGACGATCGGTATACTTTAAGGTGAGTCTAGGACCAATATTTTAAGGCGTTACACACATCAGCACAAATGCATAATTCCACCACCTAAAAAAATTGATAATTTTGTTACAAAAAATAACATTAATAATGGAACAAGGCACGGAATGAGATAAGATTTTGCAAAAATTTGTTTTATTTGACTGGAAATCACGCTATTAAATTTCGTGAAGTTCCGTCCATAATTTACCCTAAGCCCCATATAAACACTACTACCGGAAAACAGTTTAGTAAGCCTTAAACCGTAAAAAATAACGCTAGCGTAACAAAATTTGGAACGTCACAGGTTTTTAAGACTAGCAATAACACTGTGAAATTTCGTGACGATCGGTCCATAACTTACCTTATGCCCCATATAAACCCTACTACCGGAAAACAGTTTAGTACGCCTAAAACCGTAAAAAATAACGCAATCATAACGAATTTTTGCTCGTCACAGTTTTATAGGACTATAAATGATACAGTGAAATTTCGTGAAGATCGGTAAATAATTTACCGTAGGTCCCATAAAAACCCTACTCCCGGAAAACAGTTTAGTACACCTAAAACCATAATTAATAATACTATCATAACAGAAATTGATACGTCACAGTTTTAAAGGACTAGAAATGACGCTGTGAAATTTCGTGATGATCGGTCCATAATTTACCCTAGGCCACATATAAACCCTACTACCGGAAAACAGTTTAGTCGCCTAAAACCATAATTAATAACAACTCGTCACAGTTTAAGATAATAATAATAAATAGACATCATACAGATATTACTCCCCTACAAGAATAGTGACGGTCATTTGACCTATCATATGACCGACATTGCTGATACAGATGTCGGTCATCGCGTAGAACAAAGTTTCTATCATTTTCTTAAGGCCAACGTGAAAAAAATGACCTGAACTTTTGTGTACGTGTGATTTTGCATCCTTCTTTAACCTATGAATTTTGTGGTAGATAAAACATATATCTGATCTGTTTACTCTTATACTCTTTACATATCAGTACTGATGTATAAACCGGACACAGCTGACTAGTCAGTACTGATGCATTTACCGGTCCCAGCTGACTAGTCAGTACTGATGCATATATTCGTCACTACTGACGTATTTTTAGCTTAAATAAAACACGATTAATTTTATTAAATTCTCACACATATTTTTGTTTTTTATTTTAAATAAAATTCAATATTTGTTCGTTTTACAAAATAAATTAAATAAATAAATAATTATTTTTTGTCCTATGTGGTAATTTAAATTTTATAAAGCTTTTTTGCAATGGTCCCAACTTCAATATTTTACTTGGTTTTTGCTTAAGTCAACCTTTGGTTAGCATTGATGCTATAGATATGTACATATACTAAGGAATGATCCTATATCTTGTAGTTTCATTAGAATCATTCCTAAGTATATGTTTACATCTATAGCATCAATGTTAACCAAAGGTTGGCTTTAGCAAAAACCAAGTAAAATATTTAAAGAATGGGAATATTGCAAAAAGGCTTAATAAAACAGGGACCGATTCAGTTATTCCTCCTTTCATAAACGTCAGATGATAACAGTTTTTTTTATTTAATTATTAGACGTTGCTCGTAACCAATAGTTTTATTAAAAAGTTATTGGTTTTTGCAAAACGTTTGGCTAGATCAAACACCATTTAACCGTTTTTAAATATCATTGTACAATTCTGCTACATATTGTATCCATTCGAAACGTTTGCCGTGTTTAGTTTTTACTAAAAACTTCTTAGACAATTTGTTAAACCATAAAGAGTGTCTGATTCCCCACAATTGTAAAGAGCACACACTAAAGAGGTTACTGTGCGATCAAGAAGTGCTAGATTTGTGTTTTTCGCTACAATTTGCAAAATACTGTAAAATACAAAAAAAGACGACTTAATTTTGTTTAAAAACAAATTTTCATGATAACATACCTCTGAATATCGTATAACCAACTCTGGCTCCTTATAATGCAACCAAATCAAGTTGACTGCTTGCTGTACGTACGCGTTTACACCATTCACTGCAGGTGGAAGAATTAGCATGGAAAAATGTTTTCGCCTCTAATCATAATATGACGATTATCCAACTAAACATCGGGATGAGCCTCTTCATTGAGAATACTTTCAGCACCGCCAGCAGGAGCCAAACCAATTAATTCCCAGTAATCTGCATGCAATTCGTGTCCACCTGGTGCATAAAACAAATAAATGAGTTTCTACAATATTGTTCACGAAACGAAACTTACTGATTTGCCTTCTGGCACAGGTTTTAGTGTACCAAACATTGTAAAAATCCGTAATGTAAATAAAAAATTAAACCTTTGCCTTGCCGTCTTAAACGATGTGTCCATCCATAGATTTTAACGTTTCTGTTAATTTTCGACACATTCAAATATGCAGCTGGCCAACTGGGATCTTCGGATATGAGTATTTTTGGCTTCATCCAAATTTTGTTTAGGCTTTTCCGCATCTTCAGCTTCGCGTTTTTCTTTTTCGCATTTTTTTAACTTACTTACCCAAATCCTTTGGATTTTCTTAATTTATTTTAATAATTTAATAATCAATAAAATATTTTGCAGTATTTAATTTAAACAATTCACAAATTTTCACAAATATTAGACAGTATGTATAACAAAAATTAAAAAAAAATTGGAATTTTTGTGGTGTTTTCAGTTGTTCTACTCTAACATATATGTTAGAGTGGTACAACTAATGTAAAATTGTTGCAAGTGTGTTAGTAAAATTTTTTTTTTTTTAGTTTAGGTCATCCATTTCTTGTAGGGACTACTACCGGAAAACAGTTTAGTACGCCTTAAACCGTAGAAAATAACGCTAGCGTAACAAAATTTGGAACGTCACAGGTTTTTAGGACTAGCAATAACACTGTGAAATTTCGTGACGATCGGTCCATAACTTACCTTATGCCCCATATAAACCCTACTCCCGGAAAACAGTTTAGTACACCTAAAACCATAATTAATAATGCTATCATAACAGAAATTGATACGTCACAGTTTTAAAGGACTAGAAATGACGCTGTGAAATTTCGTGATGATCGGTCCATAATTTACCCTAGGCCACATATAAACCCTACTACCGGAAAACAGTTTAGTCGCCTAAAACCATAATTAATAACAACTCGTCACAGTTTAAGATAATAATAATAAATAGACATCATACAGATATTACTCCTTATACATTCGAACTGTCGGTGGAGGGTATCAAAGATTCGGCACAGCCGAATATCACTCTAACTTGTTTTTATTGCTAATTTGAAATTTTCATACATTTATATTTTACCTAGATCAAAATAAAATTTTGTAAATAATATTAAACTGTTTCCTTTTATTAAATCCTTTGATGTACTTGCTTAACCCTTCTGCACTCCTTGGGTCAATTTGACCCAATTTTGGTTTTCAAACGCAAAATTTGTCCCTTTAAATATAAGATATGGACGTGAAACTTCAATTTATCCATTACAGGGACAAAAATAATAAATTTAAATGAAAATAATAAAATTTTAGTTTTTCCTTCCCCCTCCAAAAAACACGATTTACACACATTTAATATCCTTTGGGTCAATATGACCCAACATGCGATATTGCAGGTTTAATTCCACTTTAAAATTTGTTTTCTATTGAATTGAGTTCATCTTCATTCAGAATCATCGATCAATAATTTTTTCGGTCAAATAATCAATAGAATCGCTTTTGTTTTTATTACACTTAAATATGAAAGAAGGCTTTATAATCTGACAAATGTGCAAAAAGTTTTTTCACACGTTGGTTTTATATATTCTTAACAAACGAAATTTAAGTCTTATTTTCAAATTTAATTTAAGTTAAATTAGTTTATTTTCTTAATTTAAATATGAAACTCAAACGATAGTGGGGAGTATTATTCTTATTTAATTCGAACAACAAGAAAAACATCAAAAAGAAAATATTTCTTTTAAAAATTAAAAAAAATACATAAGTCTATGAATTCGAAATTGTATACCCTACATCAGAGCTGTAAATGAATAATTCATTTTTGAATTAAATTCCTTACGAATTAATTAAATTTTCAATTAATTCATTGCACAGCAAAAAAAAATTTTATTAAATTTGAATCAATTCAAACGAATTAGGAAGAGTTTCAATTCGCTTCCGATTCAAATGAATCTGAAAAATGAATTGCAATTCGTTTCCAATTTAAATGAATCTGTAAAATGAATTGCAATTCGTTTCCAATTTAAATGAATTTGTTTCAATGAATTGCAATTCATTTTACAGATTTAATTGAATTGAACTGATTGTGAATTCATTCAAATGAATTTGAAAAAAGAATTAGCAATTCATTTTCAACTCATTTGAATGGAATTGGTTGAAATTTGAATTGACTGTGTAAGTAAATCTACAATAAGCATCACTGTCGTTTTGTTATTCAACAATTTTTTTTTTTGTAAAAGACAGCAATCTCGTTTTGTATATCACCTAGTAAAGTCCAAAGCGCACCGAGACTTTCAGTGTTTTGGAAATCACACGTGTGATTTGAAATCTTTTGTTTTTTGTCAACTCTGCTAAACAGTAGGGCTTCAGCTTAGCAAATATCTTCGAAATAAGCACTGCTTAAAATTAACTTTGAAACTTACAGTTCCATGTTTTCTTCTCTGATTTGTTCGAAATTCATTTCTGCCCAATTCGTTTGAATTGATTCAAATTTCTTTCAATTAATTTTTTTTTTGTGTAAAAAGAATTAGTTCAAAATTTGCTAATTCACTGCATAAATGATTCATAAATTAATTAAAAAATTAATGATTCATTTACAGCTCTGCCCTACATAATATTATGAGCTTATGCTGATGTGTTAAATGCAAAAAATATGAACCAACATACTAACACACCCATCGACTTAGAATCACTTTCTTAACCCTTATGTGTGTATCAGGGTATTTCGCTACTACAAACGTTATATATGATGTTTCTTTACATAGTATTACATAGTATGTACGAAAATTATAAAACGCAAAAAATTTTTTTTTTTGTTTAGCGTAACGTCAATTTAAATTCAGGGATTAACATTTCGTCAGTTTATTATTGGTTTGACGCATATGCCAAAAAGTCGGAGTTTAGAAAAACGAAAAAGAAGGTTATCATGAATATTTCTCAAAATGTATACGTCATGACCTCGAGCATAAGTATTAATTTCTTTTGAGATTTCTAAATATATTTTTAAAAAGTAGCTTTTTGTGCTGCATACGTATACTTATTGCTATGCATTGATTTTTATTATTTATTAACACGTGTTTATTATTTTATACAACTATTTTTTTCTTGTTGTCACTTTATTTTGCTTTTACCAATGGGCTCATGGGATTTTTAGGTCTATGCAGAAGTACAACAATTAAAAAAACAACACGCAATTTGTTTGTGTATAACATGATGACGATATGAACAACAATTGCTTCAAAAATAATTGCATAAAAAATATATTTCTACAAAAAATCAGCAGTCGTTTCGCGTAGAACTACTTTTTTTCTAACGGCAATGAAGCAAAGCAAGAGTTGTATATTTGTATATGAAGAATTTGGTGCAATCGCCAAATAGTGGTGTGTAGAGCAAAAAAATACTGAAAAAAACTTTAAAATAGTTGATATGGAGCAAAATAATTGCTTTATATCTCAGAAATCACAAAAAATTTCGAGAAAATTGGTTTGGATAAGGGGGTACTAAAAAAATATATTACTCATATCAAACTCATTTTTTTTTTTTAATGGTCGGTAGGTGAAACCAATAATGAGCTGACGATTTATAGACACAGTTCCGAAATAAATTCAACAAGCAGGAAAACTCCTCATTACTAGCTTGTGCACAACTGTTAAGTATGTAAAATAAATATTGATTTACCACTCCCTCTCGAACCGAGGCACAAAAGTCTTCATTGTAAAAAATAAACCTGTGGCATTTTGATAAAACATCTTAAGTGAAATTAAAAAGTTGAAAAAAATTTGCTAAGCATTTTCATTCAAAAAACATTTTTGTTTAAGTTTTTTAAATTTTGTATTATAAACGAAATTTGTCTTTAATTTAATTTAATTTTTTAAACTTTTTTGCTATCTTATCTCGGCTTAAGATGTTTTGTCAAAATTTCACAGAAAAAATATAAAAGTTTAAAGTTCTAAGACAGTTTTAAGCAGTGTTCGAAAATAAACAGTACATTATTTAGCGTTCGGCTCACACACCGAAGAACGATATCTATTTTTTTAGTGTTTGTGTAAACATACACAAACCTTAACACCGTTCGTAACTATTTTCAAGAAAGAACCGAACATTATATAATGTTCGGTTCTTCGTTAAAAAACAGAACAATTGTAGTAATACTGTAGAAAAACATTATGTTTTAATGTTCTATAATGTTTTTTTCGTGTGTGTATTTTGTTTTTGTAAAAAATGTTTGGTTTTTTTTTTATCAGCAAAAAGCGACGAACATTAACGAGCCGAACCGAACACATTGAAGTTCGTGGATTTTCAAAAAAAAACCGAACGGAATTTAATGTTCGCATCATTTGTTGAGTATGATGAAAACAGCATTATTTTTGTGTTCGAAAGATGACAAACAGGGAAACGTTATTTTTTTTAATGAATTTCTACACAAACTCTATTAGCGTTTGTGTTTTCCACAAATCTACCGAACCGAACATTAAAGAACGATATTTAGTGTTTATTTTCGAACACTGGTTTTAAGCGTCTAGCTATTCATAGAAAGTTGCAATTAAATTGCAATTAGTTACCCGGCTATAATCATTAGGGTTAATAGATGTAACGATGTCATTAATTATGTCAAGCTAGCTTCTGGATGTCCATGTGAATGTTGTGCGCAAAGAACAGGTCTCGACTTTAAAAAACGATTTCATAAATTAACTGAAAAGAAGACTATGGCTGACTTTCTCAGAAGTTTAACTGAAGTCTATGCATATTACGTCCCTTGGTTGGCTATTATTAAATCCATTTTTACAATAGTGGAAACTTGTAACAAATTTGTCATTGCTGAGCAGCAATGTTTTAAAGCAGGTATTAATAAATTTTAGCTTTATAACAGAATTTCGTGCAGCCAGGTCCATAATTGCCCATACGTTTTAAAAACACCAAACACTATCGAAAATCATATTTCAAAACTTAACGGTCAAATAAACCACACAAATTTTTACACAAACATTTTAAACAAAAATCTTGTTGCTATTGTCAAACTGCTTGTGTCGTTTATTTAGCTTTTAACAAGCAGTGCATGATAATATATGGTCGGACTAGCCCGATTGTACTACTGGTTTTTTTTATACCCTCCACCACTAGAGGAAGTTTGTTATTCCGTGTGAAATTTTTTCAAAATTCATCTGAGATCCTATAATATATATATTCCTCTATTTCCCACTGGAGCATAGGGCACCAAAAGCAGCTGTTCTTCATCTGACCCGGTTTTGAGCAATAGACCTTAATTCATTCCAAGATAAACCCCGTTGGCTCATTTCAGATTCCGCTGTTTATTAGGAAATTCGTTAGCAAATTTGATTTCGGAAAAGTTTGTTGCTGGCCCTCCTTTCTTAGATTGGTGATAGGGCTGCTATCTACGTGTCCAATCTTCAGTAAATATTCATGAAATTTACCTACTTGTCTGAAATGTTAAGATGCACTTTATTCATGCAGGCTACATGTCTGGGCGCCCTTTCACTAAAACTTGTTTTTAGTGGAATCTGCAAAGCAATTGTCCGGCAAATACTTGGTCTAGGACCGGAAGTAGTGATTTGCATTGACAGTCAAACAAAGGGATAATTACTGGTTACACATAAGTGAATGACAGTCAGAAAACTTTCCGCAATACGTGTTGGAAGTCTCAAGTCCGAAAAAAGATCCTATAAGGTATATACATACATGGGTAGTTTTAAGTCGATTTAGTTATGTCCGTCCATCTATCTGTACGTCTGATCAAAACACTCATAATTCCGTAATACTCAAGAATGAATGATTATCAATAACAATTTCAATTAATTTTCATGTTGTAAAATTCCTTTCTTCGTAAAAATAATTTAATGAAAATTAAATTTGATGAACTTAAGCCTGATTAAAAATATTGAAAATTTGGAATAAAAACCATAAATAGTTCAACAAAATTACCACAATACTAATTAAAAAACTTACTTAACCTTTATGTGCTCGGTAGTCTACATTTGTAGTAATTTTGATTAGATTAGCGAATAAAAATTAAAAACGTCAGTCAAATAATTTGAGGTTTTTGGTAGCTTCCTAAAATCTTGTTTTAAGCAGATTTAAACGTTAGTGATGTAAAAATAATTATTTCGTAGGTGCTAAAGGGATGTTTTTTAAAATGATCATCTCGTGGCCGGTAGTCTACATTTGTAGTCACTATGTGGTTTGTATGCAAATAAGCTTTATTTGTTGCTTAGTACATTTGCACACCTTATTTTTGTTTAATTTTTGCTAAAAAAAGAATTTTTTACATCACGTGATGCGCTATCTCATCAAAGTAATAACATTTCATCAAAAACAATAGAGCAAAGACAAAGTGTACGTCACTTTTATGATTTTACATTGTTTTGTTTTTTTATTCTTTGTATTGCAAAAATTAGTAAAGTGTTGCGCATCAATGTCAAAATCTCGATTTAAACAAATACTTCGATGGCCATTGGTAATATTTTCCAACTTGCTAGATATATCTGCCTTAGCTACTTATATCATCTATATAGAAAATAATAGCCATATTCAGCAAACAGACAAACGCAGAAAGTTCTTGAGAAGTTTGGCAAAATAGATGTTTATTCCAGCAATCATAGAACGGTCAAATTCCAAGGGTAATAGGCTGCACTCCAACATGCCTCGCTATCGAAATGGCGCTAGGGCACTCGCCAATTTTAACTTTTTCCGCTTCTGCTACTAATCAATTTCCCGACACGTCTGAGGATAAGCTGCCAAAACATCCTGCACGATGTCAGGCATGTGAAATTGGAAACCGCAAAAAAAAAAACCGGTGCGCGATGCACATTCCACAACTTACGTATTTTGAAAATGCTGCTCTATAAATAATAAGTTAAAGAAGCTATTCATTTTAAAAAAGTAAGCGAAGTTTTTACTGGGACTTAAATGTTTAAAATTGTTTTGTTCAAGTTTTCCTATACCTACATAAATAATATATAAATAAAATAAAATAAATATAACCACTTTTTTCTTGTTTATAAGGATAAAGTAGTGCAAAAATAATGTTACTACACATGTAGTCTTCCGACCGCCCACATAAGTTTTCGATCCCGAGCACATAAAGGTTAAAAAAAAAACTTCGTCATAACTCGAAATATTTTATAACTAGAAATTATACCTTAACCCATTTACACCCGCTGTGCCAATTTGGTAACACTTCATTATTTGCGGCTTATGACAAAGTTTTTGACATTATTCAACATATGTTTGCATTATTGATAAGTTAAAAGTTCAGACATTTCTATAACAACAAAAAAAAAATTTTTTTTAAGTGTTTAAGTGTTAGTGGTTAAATAGGACTAGAAATCGTACCTTAAAATTTCTTGTTTTTTTTTTTTTTTTTATTAAAATTAAGCAAACAAAAATTTGTTTAGTATTCTGAAAAGGAGCATATGTTTTATTACAAAAGATTATAAACAAAAAATTCTTAACAATAAAGTTTAGCGTAAAAAAAAAGTATTAATAATCAGCTTAAAGAAACTTTTTTTTCGTCTTAACCACAATAAAAACTTTATAAAGGTCTTAGCAAAGGCTTTATAAAGAAAATTGTAGAAAAAAAAATGTTTTTCTATTTTTGGGATTCCCTTTTCTTTAACTTTTCTTTCGAAATGGTCGAATGTAATTTATTTATCAAAAAACTGACTGTGTAAAGTTAAACGAGTTAAAGTCTTGGATACCCTCCACTAAAATTAGATTATTTAAGATTTATGACATGTTTGTTATGATATTAATACATAATAAACAAATCTCAATAAGATCAGTTCCATAAAATGTATTTAATATAAAGTGTGTCCCAAAATAAAAGTGTTGACAACCCTAAAAAAACAAGACTACAAACTCTGTTTTCTATTTAATTTAAATCTTGCGTTAATTTTGGGACACCTTTTATAAAGAAAAATTCATTACAACAAATAATAATAACAAAAGTTATATGAACGTGTTTTACATTGGTAGCTCTTCCAAACAGGAATGTGGTAAAAATTGAGGTTTAAGTTGATCGATTTTCACAGTGATATGATACTATGATAATACTGCATCTTATAACAGTTTTATTATACGTTACGGCTTAATATATGAAGCCAGTTTAATCAAAAAAGTGGAAATAATAAAGGTGCAAGCCAAAGCTATGCGAATTCGAAGCACAACAACGAAATTAAGATTTTTAAGCTCTAAGTGGGTGGGTTAATAATGTATATAATGGAATAATAAGTCTACGCCAGAATACGCTACGAAAAGGTATTAATGTTGTTTCATAATAGTAACTTCTGTGTAAACTGAATATAAATATCTATTTTTTGGGGAGGTTAGGCCATATTTGCGTCCATAATTCTTTTTCTACTAAGCCGATTGTGTCAGATTTAAGACGATTAGTGTCTTAAGGAACTAAAAAACTATTTTACACCAAAAAAATCTTTTTTATTAACCCTTGTGTTAATACCCAACTTTATCGACATTGTTTAGCACCCGGGGTACCTGGGTACCCATATACTATAATAAATTAATAATCCATATTTTTTGAAATAAAATTAAATTTTTAAATTTTCTATAAGCGTATTAAATTATATTTATGTTAAAATATGATTTTTTAACTTTGTATTGCATTACGGCTAAAATTAAAAATTTTTTATACAGGACAATATTTAAGGTGTTATCAGACGGGATGTATTTTACATATGTACTGTCAAATTTTCCTTCTGTAAAAGTTGTACACATCGTGTGATACATATGAAACTTTGCATGTGTAAAATACATGTAGAAATGCATATGTAATTTTTTCGATTAGAACACGCTCTTTTTTCCTGTGGCAAACATAAACAAAACAGCTGGTTTGTTTATACACGTTAAAAAGTCAGCTTTTGTTTACATTTACAGGTTATGTCATAAGGAAAAACATAAGCAGGTGTGATAGCAAAGAAAAGTGACAGTACATATGTAAAATACATCCCGTATGATAGTACCTTTATTAGTATAAAGGCACCCGTACACGACATGTATTTGTCATCTGACATGTCAAATTTTCAAGTCACATGTAATTGTTCATGTCTGTCAAAATTGCTGTTTTACATAAGGTTTATAATATTCGGTCACAAACGTACATGTAATTTGCTTCTGACATTGTCTCTGTTTTTTTCGCATTGTTATTGCAGAAACCAAAGTAGTTCTCGGTTTCAAAATAGCTTGCTGCCGCCACGAAAATATTTATTAGCGCCGTAAAATAATTTAGCCATCTTAACATTTTTTTCTTTTATGTTAAAGATACCAATTTAGAATTTTAAAACGAAACGGTTTTTATGTATATATTTACATAAATTATATTCAATGGTGAGATGAGCATACATATCTTGGTATTGTAAAATATTACCTTCAGCCGGCTAATGATCCCGCCAATAGTTGACGCCGCTGCCAGTTTCTTCCCGGCATAGATTTCTGATGTCAGATGGTTTGTCAGAAGAAAATAGAGCACGCTCTAATTGAAATTTTGTCAGATGACTATGCGTCTGACTTTGACAGACGCAAAGTTAAAAAGGTAACACACGATATGTATGTGTTTTGCAGTGGGAAATTTGACATGTCAGATGACAAAAACATGTCGTCTATACGCTCCTTAACAGTTGAACATTTTTGGTCATACATGATATGTAAGTGAGACTTCCCCGTATTATAATACTAGCGCTTTGGAAACTAAACTTATGTAATTGTATAATACAGAATTAAGTTTATTAAATTTTTTGAGCAGTTCAAACGTGTTTTTGTTGTCCCATAAAGTTTATTGTATTGTATTGGGTACCGGTGTACCCGGGTGCGCTTATTGCGATGGTTAAAGTTTAAGCTAATTTTTTTGAGTATTAAAGGAGCAAAAAATAAATCCAGAATCTGAGTTCGCTTTCTTTTAAGTTGAATAACGACGATCCAGAAGCTTGTTTAAAAATTTTAATTCTTAATACATTTTTTTCATGCTAATATACTTAGGTGGGTACCATGGTACCCGGGTATTAAGACAAAGGTTAAGTCGCTTACAATTCAGAGGAAGTTTTAGTGAGAAGGACAGACATAAATGTCTGGACAATTCATCTTAGAATGACTAAAGGATCCAGAATACTTACACTTCATGGGATCTTAGATGAATATTTCATGGAGTTGCACGTGGAGTGGCAAATTAAATATACTCCTATCCACCACTAGTGCTGGTGCATAAAATTCGAAATGGTTCAATTTGTCTTTAAATGACCTTCAATTTTTGTATGTTAGATAAGAGTCACGAGCATCATTGGCATTTAGCTGTCACCAGCTTAATTTATTACATTTCTCAATCTTTTACTATTTCTGTGCAAAGGACATGCTCAAATGCAATAGAAGATGCACAGTGGGGTAGATAAGGAAAGTGACTTTAATGTTTTATGTGTAAACGGGCGCTTTAAAACTGCGTTATTAAGAAACTTATAAGTTCTCATTAAGATATTCACCTATTTTTTATATATTTAGGTGCTTTAAATATGCAATAGTCTACTTTTCGAACAGAAAAAGGAAACAATAAATAGCAAATTTAGCTGGAACAGGTGCAAAATTTCTCTTAATGCAACTATTTTCCAATCGATTTCTAAAAAATTTTTATTAGGTATGTGATGACAATCGATCATTTTCAAAACGATATTTTTTAGCAGGTGTGATGAATTTCGGCTGATTAAAATCTTAATTTTTGGTTCAAAATACAGAACAATTAACATATACATGTTGACTTAAAATTATAGAAGGGGTTTGAGTTCATTAAAAATTTTTATTTAAGACATAATTATAAATTTTTTTTTTAAATTCCCTAAGCTAACTTCGCGAAACTCTACGCTTGTCTGCTGAAAAAAATCAGTGTCTCTGGCGGGAATCGAGCCCGGCGCTGATATACTAGCTCACTACCAGCTCTTGGAGAGTATTTTTAATTAATAATTGGAGTGAAAGTTCAACTGCAGCGTCAGTTTGTTTACACTTTATACATTTATGTGGTAATAATTTTTTTTTTAGGTAATTCAATAATTACACTATGTGACAAAATTTCAACAAAGTCGTGACCAAATGAATCTGACAGCTAATGTAAAATTTATTATGTAAAATTTTCCGTTGAATCCGAATATGAAGTCAGAATTGTCAAAAGTAGAACAGTTTTTGAGATATTCCAAAATAACCGTTATTTGTGTTTTTAAAAAAGATGATGTGACTGACATTTAAATATCTTCAAAAATTTTAAACGGATTTTGTTATTCTTTCTTTCTTCTGAATGGTAATAAAATTTCTAAAATAACCATGGATTGCTAGTGAAGATTGGTCAAGAAATGACAGAGTTACAGGGGACAAAAGTTCAAGCTTCATGGAAAATTTTATGATTATTTTCAATTTTGCTCTTTTCAAGTTATTTTTTTTAAACCAATGATTTACAAATCCTAATGTATTATTGAATGCGACATTAGATTATTGTAATATGAACATTTTGCGCCAACAAATGGCAAAGCTATAGAAGATTTAATAAATTAACCCACATAGAAATTCAATAGTTTTAAGCAATTTTTAATATTTATTTAACCTAAAAATTTAGCTTTGTATATTTATTGTTGTGGGTTAATTCAATTAATCTTCTGTAACTTTGTCATTTTTGCACCGATCCGGATCCTATTGGGCACAAAATGTTCGTACTGAAATAGGCTAAAATTTTATTTTTTGGATATTTGCATTTCAGACACAGCATCTTTTTTAAAAACACAAATAACGGTTATTTTGGAATATCTCAAAAACTTTTCTACTTTTGACATATTCGGATTTAGCGGAAAATTTTACAAAAAGGTTAGGCGTCAAATTCATTTGGTCAAAAATTTGTCACGTAGTGTTATCTAAAAAAATTTTTTTCATGCGAGTTTTTTACGATGGCAAAAACGTGAAAAAGGAAAAAAAAACGAGGAAAAATGATTCCCGACACGGAGGAATAACTAAAAAAGTTATAAGGAACTTATAAACACCTTCGGTAATTTTGGGCAACCCTGTATATTATAAAATTAAAAGGAATATAGATAGGAAAAGAGAGGAAAAGAGAGTAAAATGTATAAGAAATCAATTTTAAGGAGAGTGAAAAATCACATTATCGATTTCAAATCAATTTCGTTTCTTGATTTTTAATTATTTGTTTCGTATTTAGTAAAATTTTCTTCTTAAATAAAAAAACATTTTCTGATGATCAAAAAATTCATGTTGTTGGTATATGATCAAAAACTTCTTAAAACAACAAATGCAAAAGTTGCTTGGTTTAACTAAAAATAAGAAAGATATTTCTGAAACGAAGCTGCATTTATTTAAAATCAGTCTGGTTTTCTTGATTTTTAAATAGAAAGAAACAAATACTAGGGATTTCTTTAAATTTTTAAGAAAATGCTCAAGAAAACTTTAATTAATTCAATTAATTTTTATTTGAAACGACATTTAAAGCAAATCAATAAAACATTTCTTATTTTTATATTTAGTTTTCCTTAACTAACTAATGCAACACGTTTTGATGTAAACAAATCAGGGTTTTTTTCGTATTTTGTAAAATATTAAGGGCCGATTTCACCAATTTACTTAAATATAAATTTATGCTTAAAATTAATTTTTCATGTCAAATAAAAACAAAATGTTATGAAAAACTATGTTTAAATATGAATTGATATTTATTTAAACAGAATTAGTGAAATCGGCCATAAGCAATGAAAACTTGATTTAAGTAACTATACAAACGATTTGAACAAAATATATACCATTTTAAAGATATTTATTTACAGAAGTGCACAATATATATTTTATGAAAATCTGTTTAACATTTTCAGAGTTATAAACGTTCAAATTCGCTACTGACACATATGCAGAACACATAAATAAAATTATCAAATAATAAAAAATAGGGTGATCGATTAAATTTTTTAGAAACCGGTTTTCAAATATTTCGACTATATTAATCTTATGTTTAAATAGACAATAGCAAAACAGTTAAGAACGCTTTCTTCATGGGGGGAAAAAAGGATCAAAAAATTTTTCCGTGCTGCATGTGATAATTTTTAAATTTTCTATAATATTGAACTTAGAAATATAATGTTCTATGTGCAGGTTACTGAGTGAATGAGAACCTATACGATTAAAAATGTTGGTACTTTTAATTTTTTATCTATCTAGATAAAAAAAAAAAACATGCATGGTCCTGAGTGAATAAGAATGCATAAGAGGTAGCTTTTTGGTACTTTTTCGTTCTACATCTGGAACTTTGATTAATTTTAGTTAATATTAGACATAGAAACATAAAATTAAGCATGCAATGTCCTGAGCGGATGACAATCTATAAAGAAGCCTTTTTGATACTTTTTTGTTTTCCAGTTGATCTTTTCTGAAATTTTTTATATTGAAGTTACAAAATAAAATTAAATCACATAGAAGATAAAATATGAATCGAGGGTTGGTTCCTCGCCAAATCGATACAGTAAGATGGAAAAAATCAATGCTCGAAACACGTTAATTCACTAATACTATGTTTTCTTCATACACTGTCTCCAAGTCACCAGTTTTGTGGACTATATTGGTGACATTGTCAACGAAGTGTCTATATTACACTACATTTGCCACTATATTTGGCTTTAATACGAAAAAGATTATATCAATAACAACTGAGAAGTACAATTCCTATAAAAGTTGAAGAAATAAAAAAAAAGATTGTTATGATTCCGTATACTTACAAAAAGTGTAGACTACTTTACCTAAAATGTACTAGCGATTCTCTGGTTCCAATGTCTACATATGTTCCCAAAGGAACAACCTAGCCAGTACCTAGTCAGTAGAACCAAAGTCAGTGGTAGATTTCCAATGACACGCACATGTTAAATGTCTATTGTAAATAACATTATAAGTCACTAGTACTGGTGACTGTGTCAATACTGAATCAGTACATATTCACTAGTGGCATTTCCTGCAGGGTATTTATATACAAATGTATACATACAAATGTCGAATTTTGACAATTAGGCTATTTAAAATTAATTTCTTTTATCTGTATTTAAGTAAATTTTATTTCGCTTTGAGACATAACTTTAACCAAGGCACGCATATGTTTACAATAAAAAAATGTTTGGCTTGGACAAGAATGGCGCAACATTTTCTTGGTTGAAATTATATTTTCAGGTGATTTAATAAATAATTCTTTCCGTTTTCCACCTGACATTAATGATAACTTTGTAAAAGTAAAGCTTTCATTTATGATTTTGTTAATTTTTTAACTTTAAAATTATCGTTATTTGACAAAAAAGTTGGACGCAAGTTTATGATCGAGAGGAAAAAAATAATTGTTGTTATTTCCATAATTTGTAGATTCAAACAAAATATATTATTTTTTATATTTTCTGTTATTTCTTTGCTAAAAATTCATACATTTCTGCCCATAGTGACTAACTAGAAAGAATATATAAACGAAAGCAAAGGAAACCAATCGAAGCTTTGAAAAAGGAATATTTGAAATTAAATATTGCAAATAAAATATTCCAAAAGTATGAAACAGATTTTAAAATTTATTGCTGCTATTTAAAGCATTTTTCGTTTTATGTTTTTTTTCTTCTTTCGTTCTATATGCCATACGTTAACGTTTTATTTAAACTATACTTTTTTTCATTATGCTGATACTGGATATTTAATTTCTAATAATTTTTTTGTTGTAAATAAACCAGCTATACGTTTCATACGAATTTGTGATGCAGTAAGTGAAAAGAGAAAAACATTTTTGTAAAAACTACCATGAAATTTGATAGTTTTTATTGATTGCTTTCAAATTTGCCAAGATACCAAAGAGTTTTGTTATTTATGAAGAAAAAAATTCAAAACTAAGAAATAACTGCAAGCATTTTTTAATCAAAGGAAGATAAAAACTTTAAATTCTTAAATTTGTATTCCAAAAATTATAAAATAAAACATTTTCCTAAGCAAATTAAATAATTTAAACAATAAATAATTGCAAACATTTACTTTAGATCCTGCAATTTAATACGTGCACTTATTTACCCAAGACACATACAAATGTAAATTAAAAATAATTATCTATCCAATTAATCTTAAATAATAAATATTTGAATTTTATCTATTGTTAAATAATATCTATCTAAGAGATTTTACACACATCTCATACTATACACAGAAGTATTTAAAGTATTCAAATCTCTATACCAACAAAAGTATCTACAGATATACATACATACATATTTCTGTAATCTATTTTCTGCATCACGTATTAAGTTGGCAGTATTTTTATGGAATATAAAATAGTTTTTGTAATTCAAGTCTAAACGTTTGATGGCAGTAAAGTATATTATTTTTTAAATTTAAAAATGTGTTGTTGAAAAACTACATATATACATTTTTATTTTGGTTGTAGTTTAGATATTAGAAGAGAGCCCTACAAAAAATCTATGCACCTCTATTATTTTAAAATGAAATAATTCAATAGAAATATAAAATATTTTTATTTATAGAATATAAATATATACATGCACATATATTTTAGAAAAAATCAAAATCTGTGAGATGAGATACATTTTTTTCCAATATATGCAAATTTTGTTGTTTGTGTTTGCAATTGGGGAATACACAATCAACTGACACACAAAACATACACACACCCACCAACGCATACACATTCAAAGCGACACATACATACAAGTTCAAAGTGTATGGGTTTCTAAAAAGACAGGGTCGCTTTAATTGTTAGAATGGGGGCTTGAGGTTCATTAAAAATGACTCCTTTATTTGTTAATATCGAATTCGAATTAAATTAAATGCGTAAAAAGTCTTATTCTCCACATCTAAATTTTCGATTTAAATAACTAGAAGTCAATTGGAAAGAATAAATTAAAGTGCTTTATTCGGCTGTGACAAATTTTGTAAAACCTTAACTATAAACTGATAGAAAAGGCGTCATAACGCTGATGTATTTTGACATCAGTACTATGACGAGTGTCTTCGTTTTTGAACCCAAACCACTTTTCGTCATGGTGATGTCAACCTTAATATCACTTGTCTAAAGTGTCATCAGGGTAAAAATGAAATTATGTCATCAATGGGATCGGCATCACAGAAATTACGAATATGTCCTCAGTGCGATGTCGCAGTAACATCGGAGAAAGGACACATTAGCATCAATTTAATGACAGTTTGTCATTAAGTCAAAGTCATTGGAATTCACTTAAGTCAAAGTGAGAGAATATTATTATTAGATATGTTTGTTTCACGTTTTTTGAATTACGACCTTTGTTTACAGCAGAACTGTCAATAATAAGACACCAGCACCATGCCCCATATGGTTTTTGTAATCATTCTACTTAAGAAATTTGATGTAACTAAATATTTAAAAAAAATAGAATATAGGAATTTTTGCTTCTTACAATACATTAAAATCATGAAAATAATGTAAATAATATACAAAATGTAATATCGAATTGATCTCACTATAGTCATAAAATAGATGACACCTAAAAAATTACAAAATTGTACGAAGACGTTAGTCATTGGATTGATGTTACTTTTTGCATCATTGATGCCATTTGTAGTAACATTGATGTCACAATTCTGATGTTAGGGCGTCATCAGTATGAAGATGAATTTTTCTGTCAGTGTAGTTTTAAAAAGCCAATTGTTTCCAAGCTCCAATCCTTTGGGCGCTTTCGTTCCAGAATCGTTATTTCGAGAGCTATCGAAGCTAGCAGTGCACGCTAATGAAGTTAAATTTTATCAACACAGCTTCTCTGGACTTTATCGTACGAAAACTACAATTTAAGAGGACACTTGTTTAGAAATATCTAAGCTGGTCCTCTTTGCTCATATGGGATGGCGTTCAATTCTAAAACATGCTAAGACGAATAAGTGAAATTTCCAAAAGAAGCTCTTATACACTGAAACAATTTTCTTCGCAATACCAATGAATTTTGACATTAATCCCATGAAAAATTGAATTAAAAAGGAACCTATGCAGCGCTTCGTTGGATCAATGAAACCTGTTTCAATAAACGGTTTTAATGAAACATTACATTAGATCTATGAATATTATTCATTGGATGAATACTTTCAATAAAGTAAAAAGATTTTTTTTTTATTTTTATTTTTTTTATTTTTTTATTTTTTTAAGTATTTTTTTATTTTATTTAAGTTTATTTTATTTTTTTTCTGTCTCTGGCTGGATTCGATCGCGCAACCTCGGTGCTGGTAGACTAGCTCACTACCAGCTAGTCTACCGGGGCAGTGTAGTTTTTGTATAAAAAAACTATGTTTTTTACTCAATTAAGAGCGTAAATATGAGATTAAATTGTCCATAATAACAATAACAACGTTGATTGAAAGTGGATTGAAAGTTTTTGTTTCATTACTATAATGACATTTTTATTGTCATAATGAAACTTAAATTTGTGAAGGCAATTATTGAAATATGTTGCTTTTATTAAAAAAATTTTTGATTTCATAAATTTAATGGCATACATGTAACATTAGATGTATGAAATTATTAAATCTTACAATTTTTAATTAACAATTAAACATTTTTGTAAGGAAACTATAACTTTGTATTAATTTATGAATATAGTTATGTTTGTATATTGTTTTTTTATGTTCCCAATTAAAATTTTTTGTTTAACTTGGACAAACTTAAGTTTTCATATATCCAATGAAAATTTTTAACGTAATTACGAAATCCAATGAAGCGATTTTTACGAAAATACTTCATTATAACTATGAAATTCCATTTAGACAATGAAAATTTTCATTTACCCAAGGAAATTTTTTTTATGAAAATCATTCATTAGATATATGAAGCATTTTTCTTTCAGTGTAGTTTACGGGCTAAACAAGATTCAAGGTTTTAAGGAACAAAGGAATTAAACTTAAGTTCAAAAACCAATGAAGAATTTAAATTTTAAGGTAAGTATTTTAAAACTTATAGCCGTATTCATAAAAACTTATTTATGATTAATTAACCGTTTTTATACCCTCCACCACAATTCGTTGTGAAGAGGGTATATCAAGTTTGTCATTCCGTGTGAAACTTTTTTATTATTCATCTCAGACCCCATAAAGTATATATATTCTGGGTCCTTGAGTAATTCTAAGTCGATTTAGCCATGTCCGTCTGTCTGTCCGTCTGTTGAAAACACGCTAACTTTCGAACAACTCAAAACAAATGAACAAACTTGGTGCCGAATTGCTTGTAGTTATCCTAAGCAGTTTGGGATTGGGATCCAGCAAAATCAGTTCAGTAGGACCAGAGCTATGAATCAAAATGTGGAACCACCAACTAAAAAAATGTATAATTTTGTTACAAAAAATAACATAAATGCTGGAACAAGGCACGGAATCAGATAAGATTTTTCAAACATTTGTTTTATTTGACTGGAAATCATGCTGTTAAATTTCGTGAAGATCCGTCCATAATTTACCCTAAGCCCCATATAAACAATACTCCCGGAAAACAGTTTAGTACGTCTAAAACCGTAAAAAATAACGCTAGGCTAACAAAATTTGGAACGTCACAGTTTTTTAGGACTAAAAATAACACTGTGAAATTTCGTGACGATCGGTCTATAATTTACCTTAGGCCCCATATAAACCCTACTACCGGAAAACAGTTAAGTACGCCTAAAACCGTAAAAAATAATGGAATCATAACAAATTTTGGTTCGTCACAGTTTTATAGGACTATAAATGATACTGTAAAATTTCGTGAAGATCGATACATAATTTACCCTAGGCCCCATAGAAACCCTACTCCCGGAAAACAGTTTAGTACACCTAAAACCATAATTACTAATGCTAGCATAACAGAAATTGGTACGTCACAGTTTTAAAGGACTAGAAATGACGCTGTGAAATTTCGTGATGATTGGTCCATAATTTACCCTAAGTCCCATATAATCTCTACTACCGGAAAACAGTTTAGTCGCCTAAAACCATAATTAATAACAAATCGTCACAGTTTAAGATAATAATAACATCATACAGATATTACTCCTTAAACATTCGAACTGTCGGTGGAGGGTATCAAAGATTCGGCATAGCTGAATATAGCACTCTAACTTGTTAAGCATAAAGTTGTATTCATAAACGAAAAATAGGCTATTAAATCTTTTATAAACCATTCATAAAGTAAGAAAATTTATTTTTGGATTTGCCCTTCTTTAAACCAAAAATAAAATGACATTCTGATAAGTGTTTGCATTTTATGATATTAGTTTTGTGAAATATGTTGAAAAATAATGAGAAAAATGTTTTACATACATATTTATTAATTTGAACATGTTAAATACATTTTACTTAATTTTTTTTATTTAAGACAACCAATTTAAAGTTATATTGCTAATTATTTAAAAAACAATTTATATGATTTAAATGGATATGTTCAGGAACAAATGCATATAATCTCTTTAATTATTTATTGAATTATTGCAACTATTGGCTTTTTTTTGTTTTTTTTTTTTTGTTAAAAGCAACAAATTATTGTTAAGAAATTATAACAAAAAAAACTTAAATAAGCAAATCATAATAATAATGATATTAATAAAAAGTAAACACAAACTTTTTATTCAAATACTTCCTTATCGTATGTTTGATACGTACGTTGTTCGGAAACTTTAATAATATGTAGTTTTATTTGATAAGAATAATTTTTAAGTTCTACAATTAAAAACAAAAATTAAATATAGAATATCATGTGAACCTAATAGATATTTCATGCATCACTAGCAGTAAAATGGCAGCAAAATATAAAGAAAGTTTCTATACTTAAACACAAAATCGCTACAAACAGTTAATAGTAAAAATGCTGTTAATGTACGTTTATGAATACAATTTTTTATAGAAGGTTTATAAGACATAACGCATTTGATAGTTATTACATACTATAAGCTTAAAATAAGAACTTTTTATGAATATGGCTGTTAAACTGCAAAGCTTCGTTCACAATAGGCAGCAACATTTCCACTGGTGTTCATAATAGTGCAACAATTTTTTTCGTGACGACACACATTTTAAATAAAGAAACCGTTTGCCAATTTCGCCCAGAACAATATCAGGTTTAGTATTATTTGTTGGAACATTTTGTTAAAATTTTCATTCAAAACTAAATAAAATTATTATAAACGTTATAAAATCTTGAAAATTATCAAAAACTACTTTGATAACAAACTGGCAAATGCACGGCTAAAAAAAACTAAACTGGTAACATGCTTTATTATATTTTTTGCGAAAACAATTAAGCAAATTGTTTTTGTTTTCATTTCGTTTTTTCTTAACCTACTAACAACTACAACAGTTTTATTTGGTTAAATATCTTTAGTTTTTCTAAAATCTTTGGATGCAGTTTCCTGACGATCTGGCTTATGCAACCAGTGAAATGCGCATTGGAATAGCTTATCCCTTCAACAATAAATTTCAGTGTTTTTATCAAGAATAAAAATTGGGAATTAAGCACGACAAACAAAATCTTGTATATTAAAATTTTGTATTCCCACAAAAATTACTTTGACAAAAAAAAAACTTTAGTTAAATTTTTGTTTCAAAGGAAAATATGTGAAATACTTTGGGAAGAAATAAGATAGAAAAAAAAACAAATTGTTGCTTGTGAACAAAGCCTATTGTGAACGAAACTTAATAAAAAATGTTTAAAAAAAGGATTTAAAAACATTTTCAGCCTCTTCATTGATTTCGAACGTTAACGTTCGCATATGAAATTACATTTAAAACAAAAACATATTTTAGAATTTTGTTTCTCTTATAACTATAATTTTCTATGCGAACGTTGACGATCGACATCGTTAAACAGCCACTATGCTATTTGGTTTTAAATATTTACAATTGCCATCTCTTCTGGCAATAGATAAATTCCGTGCCAAAAAAAAAAAAAAACTGCTTGTCTTTGGGGTCAAAAAAGATTCAAATGAAACGAATCAAAGCAAGTGGAGATCATTCGCAAATACGAAAATGTCTCCAAGGGTTCTTCGACCAAATAGTTCAAGTCTAAGATCTACGAATGCCTGACAATGTCAAAGAAGATGTTTATTATACATAGTTTGTTGTAAGCGAGCTCTAGCCTTTGGGAGTGCCTACTAACGGGCCAATGGTCAGATGTTGTCTGGACAGCTGTTATGCCCGCCGAGTCCATTTTTCATTTATGATGGGCCAGATTTTCCTGGTTTTCCCACAGGTTGTTTCATCCAACCATCTCTGACTGGCAATTAGATGAAACTTGTATGCAATAAGTTTTTTACTCCTTGGGAGTGCAGTACTCATGTATATCATATGTTGAATCATTTCGGCTTAAAGTGGTGCCTGCATACGTCAACAATTCCGAAATACAGTTTCCATGTACACGCAAAGAAAAAACATGGTTGATACAATCACAATCGCAAACTATCATTAATGTTTGTAGTAATGATTGTGTCAAACACGTCTTAAGTAACAATATATGTTCAGATATAATGTTAATAGCTAATTATTGTCTCAAACATATTATTATGTTCGGATTCCTAACACCATGCTAAATGTTTATTTAAATATGTTAAATGATTCTCACAAATAAAACCAATAAGAATTAAATTTCAAACATTTAAGTTTTATTAAAATTACATACATACACTTTGTATTATATATACCGACACAGAATGTCATATATTAAAAAATTAAATAAAATAAATAAATTTATACATATATGTATATATATATACATACGTACATAAGAATAAATGTAATCACTTACTTGTGTTGAAGGTAGTTTTTCCGTTTGATATAAAATGTCTGCATACAAAACGTCTCCTGCAACAATTTCATATATCTGCAGTTCGGTGGTATGTTGTTAAAAGTCTCTTCCTAAAAAAGTACTTTGTCATCTGCTGGTGGAATTTCTGGTTAGTCCACGATATCTTGTGGCGAATTTCTACGAATTACCACAACGCATCATCCACTTTTTATTTTATTTGGGCTAACGACAAAATTTTGTGACAAAATTTATATAGCGGTTTCAATAGTATAGGTTTTTTTTTGCTGCAAGAAAGACAACGTTATTATATATTAATTTTTATAACTACATATACATATATAAAAAGCTTACCTATTTCAATAAACGTGTAATAATTTATTTCGTTAATTTGCAAGGCAGCATGGTCTTTTTCTCCCCGAAAACCGTTTTAATTCTTTTGTTATCATTCGTGTAACTGACGCTCGCGGACAGAAATAAATTAGGAGACAATTTGATTGTCTTTATAAGCATACACTATTTGTTTTGACAATAAATGTTTGCTCATTTAGAGAATTTCACGCATTTCACATAATTTAATATGTTTAGCTAGATCAGAGTAACTTTGTAAATGTAAAACACCATATAATATTATTATAGTGAATATAAAAATGTTTACGACAAAAAATATGTTTTCAAGTTACATGAGGACTATAAAAAATGTGTTATGGTAAACATATTTGGCAAATATGAATAAAAATGGTCGTAGTGACCACTCATTTATCATGTTTTTTCTCTGCGTGTAGGTCCCTGTGTCCGGGGACCCACTAAATGTCTCGCTATCTCCAGAGACATCCGGCATTCTTGAACAATTCCCGATGTGATCAACACATTATCCAGGGATCTTATGGCCGCCTTGCTATCGGTAATAATGTGAATATCTATGCCTGATATTTCACCATATCGAATGTGTCTCGTGGCTATGTAGATTTTTTCGGCCTGGTGACACTGGAGTGGTCCGGCAGCCTTATGAGAATACTTCAGTTTAGCTGCTCGGAGTATATGCCCTTAGTTTAACCGCCGTGATCGCAGCTTAACTTTTCGACAAAATGTCTGGTGGTTACTACTTCAAGATCGTAAACAATTCCTTCGTGGTGGTTGTTCTAATGACACCTGTTACCATTATTGCCACCTTTCTCAATTTACGTTCAAACTTAGTTTGATGTCTCTTCCCCTTGAGCGCCAGCCACCAAACAGCTGAATAGAATAGATTAAATGACACATTTGGAAATTCGCAATCTGAATATTCATTCATTTTCAAAATAATGTTAAACAAAAATGTATTAATTTTAATTTTTCTACTGAAACGGTGTTTACTATTTACTATTTAATTTTTTTTTTAAATATCAAAACCAAATAATTTTTTTTTTATCAAATTGACCACATATCCAAAATTTTCCCCGCACTGTAAAAATTTTGAATACAAGATTGTTTTATTACCTAACTAAAATATACTTACTTAATATTTTAAATGATAATGGAGATGAGCGTTTTCCAAGTTAATTTTAAAAATCCACCTGTTTTTCAATGCTATGGAAAGATATATTAACCCTTCATTCTCCTAGGATATCGATCCATATCTGTGTACCACAAAAAAGAGCACAAATCTCAATTTCTAAAAATTTGTTGCTTATCCCATTCATGAGGCCATGTTATTGTGCTTTCTATATAAATGTCACAATTATTACGGTTCTTAATTATACCCTCCACCACCACTAGTGGTGAATGAGGGTATACTATACATCATGACCTTAGTACACATTAGTAATACTAGGAAATGGCTTTATCTCTCATTTCAGTTTTGAAGAACTTTTCCATTTTACATTGATTAATAGTTTTCTTATTTTTATAATTAACGATTTTCCCTTTTACTAAAGTTAAGTATTGAAATCTGGCTTCGCATACTAAAGTTTTTCTGCGCTTAGCGGTTTTTTCCTCCAGTAGGACGCGGCAGGTGGCTTCGATGAATAAAGTTTTCCTGCGTGCGTCACAAGAACAAAAAAATGTCTTTTCCCGGGAACACTTAAGTAAAGTGCGTGGATGTGTGATTGATAACTACCCAGTAAAAACTTCGCCTACAAAATAATGTGTTGGGTAATCAGAAAAACAATTTCAGTCGATTAACCGATTAACCGAAATAACAAAATTTTAAATTTTTTTGTAGCATTTTAGCATATATTTTTGTGTTTTACAAAAATGTAATTGTGTAGTAAAATATTTTTTCCTTCTTGCAATACATTCTTTACGAGATAAGAATATGTTCGGTGCTGAGCTTTGCCAGGATGAGTCAGATGATGAACTGACAATAAAATAAACTCTCGATTGTAACACAAACAATCTTTTAACAGAATTTGGTTAATTAATTAACCGAATCAATTAGAAGTGTTTAAAATTTTAAACGTTCGCATAGAAAATTATATGTAAAAAAAAACAATATTTGAAAATTTGTTTTTGTTTGAAATGTAGTTTTATATGCGAACGTTGACGTTCGACATCGTTAAACAGGCAGTTAATTCTAATTATGTCATAATGGAGGATTTTAAATGTTTAGAGAAATACTGGAAAAGAATTGAGAAATAAGATAAGCTACATTAAGGATTGCTTTCGAGATCTCCCTTTCATTCGTGAACATATGTACTTCTATGCCAAAGTTTATGTTTCTAGATAAAAAAAAACAACCAGTTGAAAAACAAAAAAGTACCAAAAAGTTATTCCGATCCGTTCATGACATTCCATGTTAAATTATTTTTATAGGTGCAATATTAATGACTATTGAAAAAATTACCAGTTAACGAACAAAAAGTACCAAAAAGACACCTCATACAGACTCTCATTCACTGAGGACCTTGCATGTCTGAGGACCTTAGGTCCATTACTAACCGAAATTCTAAAAAAAATACAAGTTAAGTAACAAAATAGTACCAAAAAATTCTTTTCCACTCAGGACGCTTTTGTTTATAAGTAAAATATTAACTTTAATTAAAGAAAGTACCATTGTAAAACAAACATCTAAGGAAAGGAATTAAGTTTCCCGTGTTCCCCCTTTTTGGTACTTTTTTCTCCCCATTAAAGTATTAGAAATTGCAATATTGCATTGGGATCCAGACAATTAACGTTCGAATTTGGAAAAAGTACCGAATTCGTACTTGGATTTTTTAGATTAGTTTCGAATGTGATATTAACTTTATTTATATGTTTATTGATTTAAAAGATAGATGGGGTGACAAAAAATTTCCCAAATTACAGGGTTCACCCGTTTACTCCCTAAAAAGGCCAAAATTCTAAAAAGTACCAGACACCTGACGGCTTATTTTTCTAGAGAGCAACGATAGGTTTACATTTTTTTGTATCTCTTTTAGTTATGGATATATAATATAACCGAATTTATCCGTTTTTACCCTTTTTACCCCCTTAACATTCGAACAAACTTTCATGAGAAGAACGCATATAATATTCCCTGAATTCTCGGGAGTTGCAATGTTTAGGTTAAACATTTTGACCTAAAGAGCTTGAGACCGGATTTTTTTCTTGTTCGCTCTTTCTGTCTTAGTTTTCGAAACAACGCCGTTTTAAACTTCTAATGCTTCTGTTTTTTAAGACACTATGGAGTTACCTAGTTTTGTCAAAAAATGCATTTAGTTATCTACTTTTTACATACAAATTTTGTTCAAGAATGGTTTTTTTGTTATGCCATTGTTTTTTTTTTTTTTTTACTAATAAATACCAAATTATAAATCATTTTTGCATTTTTATATATTGATATTACTTAATTTATAACAAAACTTTATTAATCGGTTAACCGATCAATTACAAAATTAACCGATTAGAAACCGATTAAAGCAAAACCTCGGTTAATTAATCGAGCGATTAACCGATTAAAGAAAAAGCCCGATTAAATGAATACCCTACTGGGTACCCAGTAAAAACTTCGCCTACTTTTTCAAAATGAATAGCTTCTTTAATTCATTATTTTGTAGCTTTCTTCTATAACTACATCTATAACAACTTCCATAACAACTTTTTTCTGGCTAAATGCAGGTAAAAAAAATAATGACTTACTTTTGAATGCGTTCATTTTGGGACATCCCTTGTAAAATTCATTGGTTCTTTCAGTAGAATTGTAAGTAGTGCTCTTAAGTTTTTCTGATTACTCAACACATTATTTTGTAGGCGAAGTTTTTACTGGGTAGTAACTAATAACACACATGTGATTAGGAACTTAAAATATTAATTCTTAGTTGTTATTTTTTCAATGATAACTAAGGATTTTACCTTTTACAGAATGTTTACACCATGCGTAACAATATTCTGGAAAAATATGGCTTTGTCTCTGATTTGGGGGGAAAAAAATATGGCTATATCTCTCACTTCGCAAAATTTTACATATGCATTTATCTATCAATGATTGGGCAATAAGACCATTACGACTTTATCTCCCATTCAATTGAGCAATAAAGCCTTTATGGCCTTACCTCCCATGGTTAAAAAGCAACCCCCCCTTTGTCACTCCGTGACAAATTTTAAGAATTTCATTAAAAATAATCTCTTTTTTAAAGATTCAACAAAAATTATTACTTACTTATTACGATCACAGTACTGCAAGAAAATTGTAGCTAAAATAAAATTTGTGGAAGCCAAAGAAGCCTCACAAGAGACTTAAGCGATCTAAAATCTCGAACCATGTACGTGTTTGTTTGCGTGTTTTATATAATACCCCTTTTCTTATTCTACCACTGGACATATGCAACAATATTAACATTATGATTTTATATTTATTTATTTATAAATTTATGGTTGTGTTGCTTTTTATCCAAAGTAGCAAGAGGAGTTTATTTCTATAAGTTACATACAACATATAAATTTTATAATAGTTTGTTCAGTGTAATGGAAGTGATAACAGCAGCATCATGCTGATGCACATTAAGATCTAATGTAGTAGACAACATACTCTCATAAAAGCATTTATATAACCCGTACACTCACACTCATACACACATACACTTACACGTGCACAAACATTTTTATTTTACCAACTCAGCTAAAAGGAATCGTCACACACACACAAAGCTTTTGCAAAAGTACAAAAAGGGACCCAGCGATAAATATTGAAAGGACCTCAAGTGGCAGGCCTTTTTGAAGGCCTCTATACTCCCTTCTAAAAGATTCGCTTCGCATGATATCCTGTATTCAGAAGCATGCCTTTTAGAAGGTATAAACTTCTTTTTAAAAGACCTTCTAAAAAAATTCAGTACACATTCGCTTCTCCCTTCTTTGAGAAGGGAGAAAGGAAGGTGTTCAGTTTTATTTACTTTTTATTATTAGTGACCTTCCTTACTCCCTTCTTTGGGAAGGGATCGAAGTTGTTTTTAAAGGAAGTGTGGAAGGCCTTGCGCCCAGTGACAACCTGTGTAAAAAATAAATAAGTATGGAATGCGGCGAGAAGGATTTCTGACTACTAAATAAGGACTTCTATTAGGCGTCTTTACTCATTCGAGTTACCGCTGGGGATGTGTTTTAAAAATTCAAGTTAGAAAATTACTAGTAATAAATAAAGAGATGTATTTCTGTATTCCTTTATGCAAGTTCATACTGTTAAACATATTGGAGAATGAAAGTAAGAAGTGATTGTAAGTAGTGGTAGCGGTAGTAGTAACAGGAGTATGCTGATATTCAGCTTTTGATGTTTTATTTTTTATGCATTCATACGTCTACAAAATACTATAGAAAAACTAATAAAAAAAATATTTTCAATGCTTGTTTTCTGTGTTATGCATATTTTTTTATTTTATTTATTTATGCTTTCTCTTTTGCGTTAAAAAAAAAAAAAAGAAAAACATAAAAGAGATACCGAATATAAAATATTTGACGCTATAAGCAAATAACTTTTATGGTCATGTGTATTCGCATGCATTTGTACAATATATAGGGTTGTCTTGGACGTATAAGTAGTTTAAATGTGTACAAACACTCAAAACATTTTGTAGTTAAATTCAAACGAAAATTCATTTTAAACAAATTAAAATTCATTTAAAAAACGGATCATTTACATTTCATTTAAAACAAATGATTTTTACATTAATTTTAATTTTTTTTTTAATTTATTAAACAGCATATTCCTTAATATTGAATAGTTTTTACTATTAAAAAAATATATTTTAACTGACAAAAACAAAACTACATAACAAAAAAAAAAAAAATACGGAAAAACATTAGTTTTTGGTATTTAGTTGTTTTTTGAATAACAAACATTAATATTAAAATATAAAATTATTCGTAAAATAACTATATTTTTATTCAACTTTAACAGTACGGAAAACAATTTTAATAACACACAATCAGTAACTGTAATAATTTCAGGAGTGTACATTCATATAAAAAATTATTAGAAAAAAGTTTCGCCATACTCAGAAAAAAATGAGCAATACATTATTTTATAACTATTGCAAATATTTAATAATTGAATTAAACTCTTGCTTGGTTATCAGATTGTATTGATATCAACAGAAGCTGAATGATTTTCAATCACTTTGCTTGCTTAAAATTCTCACAGTCTTTTTTTGTATAGATTTAAACACATAATGATATTGAAGGTCTTCGCGGGCTGGAAAATTAATTAAAGGATAGCTTTTATAGGTGAATCCATCACATGAATAACGATCTTAAAGCGATGTGGAGGGTTGAGTCTTAGTTGTGGGTTTAGTCTTGACCCTAGGCTTCGTTAGTTACCTGACAAACCCATGCTGGCCGAATGTGCAAAGACAACTATACCAGAAATCTGTTGCTCACATCTGTCATTCACTCCAAATACTTCCAAAACAGCAAAAGCCCTTTCCGTCAGTGGCATGGGTAAATCTCATCCTTCGCGTGCTGCTAATTTGGAAAAGACTAAGTCGTTCAATGCACCAGTTTGACATGTGCCTATTTGAAAAAGATATTCAGAGATTAGAACAAACTGTCCCAAATTTGCACCTCCCCCGCCAGATCCGGCAACCGCAATAAGTCAACATGGCATAAAAACCATTCCAAGAGGACATCCAATACAAGCGTTTTATTGAGATAACGGCTTCAAAAAGGCTGACAAGCTTTCTGCTGAACAGAAAGCTTCGCTAGCATGGGTTGGGGCCCAAACTGCTGGGCTGCAAAGCGCTTCATCTCCTGCCCCTGCGATTTTGGCAATGGTTAAACAGCAGCGTTCGAATAAAGAAGCAGCAGCCGATAGAAACCATGGAATAAACTTTGCAAACATGCACCTGAGGCACTAAGCAGATCCTACAGCAAAGTGACTAAAGACCACCTTGTGAGGGCGCTTATTGAAAAAGGTGTAGCTGACGGATCCATTTCCCATTCTAAGTGGTCCTTGGTAAAGCAAAAATTATGGGTGTTTCTAGAAAATCCTGAGCGAGAATCCAAGAGATCCTCCGTAATGTGACGACGCTAGCTGGAACCAGGATCACGTTCAGGCTATGGCGGTTGTAGTTGAGCACTCAGCATTTCTATTGAAACTGGCTATCGATACCATGGATACTTAGATACATCGTTACATTTCTAGCTATACGTTCTGCACCAGAAGAGATTCTAGAGATAATGTAATGCTGTAATCACCAACATTCTACTCAGAACAGTGAAGTTGTCAAGGTTTCATCAGCCGAAGTATCTGCAAGAACCGCGATCGTGGATCTGAATTAGGACTCGTTGAGGGAGAAACGGGGTAAGATATACTAAGATTTAGGTACTATCTTGCTCCGTGTCCACCGCAGTGACAACAAGGACGATCCCGCTTCGGCGGTTTCAGAAACTATGTAGTCTGTAGACTGTTTTGCTGATGGCGCTTCCGTTCATTCATGCGACAAAGAAGACACGTATTTAGTCTCTGAAATGCAGCTAATAGGAGATAACGATGTGGCATTAGTTAGCTTGGAACGCTCTGACTTAATAATGTAATGGTCGATCTCCAATTTTTTTTTTTTTTTTTTTTTAAATTAAATTTATTTTTGAATCTTTCTTATCGAAATTTACAATATGTATTCAAATCTTAATTCTACTTGTTGTTTATTAGTTGTTACCAGTGTAACCACTAACTGCTGTATTCAAATTTTAAAAATGTCTTCTAGTTAGGCTCAAAGTATCGGTTCTTTTTAGCCTCTGGTGACCTTCGAACTGAAGCCGACCCCGAGCGAGGTAGTTAGGGTGGGCCATTAGTTTTTCGATGTAACTTATTGAATATTTTTTAATTTCCTCCTGGATAGTGGGGACGTTGAGATCTCTGTGGATAATATCATTACGTATATACCATGGGGCGCAGACAATTTGTCGTAATATTCTAGACTGTCTTCTTTGAAGCTTTTGGATGTAAGATGCGCATGCAGTACCCCATAATTGAATGCCATATGTCCATATTGGTTTTATGATGGACTTGTATAAGAGAATTTTGTTGTCTAAGGACAAGTTTGAGTTTCGACCGAGAAGCCAATGTAGTTGAGATGCTTTAAGTTTCATAGCCGTTATTTTCGCTTCAATATGACGCGACCAGGTCAAGCGTCTATCTATATGAATTCCCAAGTTCTTAACATGGTTTTCTACCGGAACAGTGATGTTATTTATTTTTACAGCTGGGCACGTTTGTCTTCTGAGCTTGAAAGTTAAGTGAGCACATTTAGCCGGGTTAACCTTTATTCTCCATTTTTCTAGCCAGGCCTCTAGTTCATTGATGTGGGACTGCAGATTTTGCGATGCGACTTTTGGGTCATGGTTAACGCTAATAAATGCTGTGTCGTCTGCAAATGTAGAGGTATGCGTGCTCAGGTTTGTTGGCATATCCGCTGTGTATATTATATATAGAAGCGGTCCTAATATGCTGCCTTGGGGGATACCAGCAGTAATTTTCTTGAGGGGGGAGTATTTATCTTGCGACCTTACTATGAATGTTCTGCCTGTTAGATAGCTCTCCAGAAGCTTGTGAGTGTTTTGAGAAAGCATTCGTGTTATTTTGATGAGTAGCCCATCATGCCAAACTTTGTCAAATGCTTGGGAAATGTCTATAAACATGGCTGAGCAGTATTGCTTTTTCTCAAACGCCGATCTAATAAGGGTGACAATTCTATGCACTTGTTCTATTGTACCATGTTTCGCTCTGAATCCGAACTGGTGATCCGGGATGATGTCGTGTTCATTTAGATGAGGAGTTATACTTAAAACGAATATTTGTTCGAAAAGCTTCGATAGGATTGACAATAAGCTTATCGGTCTGTACGACGCAACCTGGCTAGCATCTTTTCCTGGCTTGGGTATCATAACAATTATAGACCACTTCCATGAGGATGGGAAGTATCCGACTCTTAATATAGCGTTAAAAATGAGCAGCAAGATTCTGGAAGCAGACGATGGTAAGTTTCTTATCATTGACCCTGTGATTCGGTCAGGTCCGGGAGATTTTCTAATATTCACTTTTTTTATTGCAGATTTTACTTGAGTTATGTTAAATTTTAATGGATGGTTTACCTTATCAGGAATGATTGGACGACAGGAACAAGTATGTGCATCATGTGGCGTGAAAACTTTCTCAAGGTGGTCCGCGAAAGCGTTTAATTTTTCATGTGTGTTTTTGGCCCAAGTGCGGTTTTCCAGTCTTAATGGAGATTCTTGGGTTATAGGGCATTTTATATGCCGTACAGCCTTCCATAAGCTATAATTGGAGTTTTTTGTGGCGTCGAGGCTGGTTAGATAGCCTTCTATTTCAGACTCGTGGTTCTGTCTCAATTTGTTGCGAAGAGTGGTCAGGCAAAATTGTAGTTGGGCCTTAGTGGTTGGGGAACGACTGTTTTGCCAATGTCTTCTTAACTTCCTTTTTTCTCTGATAAGGGTCTCTATATCCGTCGATGTATTGTAAGGAGCACGTTTAATTGTCCGCTTGATTGGGGTTGCATTTCTTGCTGCAGTATCCAAGACTTCTGTAAATCGGTCGACAGCTATTTGGATGTCAGATGAATTTTTTAGGGGAATGCACTGTTTGTTTCTTTTCAGACCATAGATATCTGATGTTTCAGTTAGGCTTATAACCCTAAGGGACGAATAATATTCTGAATAGGCGAATAACGAAGTGGGTTTATCCATATAATCTGCTCGCTAATTATCTATGCACAGAGCATGTCATTAGCTGCATTGTGTACACTGAAATTGAGATGAAGTTTTTTTTCGAAGACGCAGCGTCAGGCAAAGAGTGTCGTATGTTATTCAATAGAGTTAAACGTCATTAGTGTATTGCATGCGGAAATCTAAGCCATAGAGCGAGGGGCCTACTGCAAGCTTTATGCATATTTACGGATAAAAAGGCTGCCTTTGCAGATCTGGCTGGTTTTCTTTTTCACGACAACGAGGTTTACTTTGAAACCGGATGTCTCTTAACAAGATTGCAGAATATTCATTGGTAATGCTGGAATTGCCTCCAGGGCAAAGTCTGTGCCTGGAGAGCCAAACTGAAGACGACCTGGCCAAACAGGACTGTCTCTTGGAAGACATGGCTCTGAATTGTAATGACTGCTGTAGTAGTCGTCATGATGAGGAGGAGAAAACGGCGTTCCACTTTCTCTGTCAATGCCCCGGTCTCCGGTATATGAGGATAAGGCGTTTTGGGAGAACAGAATTGCAATTTTCTCTGTTTTATTGACTCTAGTCACCAGCTTAGCATGGGCTGGGGCCCATTGTACCTAATCTAACCTATGTAAGTGGATCAAAATATGAAACGGATAAAAAAAAAAACGATACAAAATTATAATTTAATTTTTAACAGGAGTAAAAAATTTAAATAAAATTGCATCTTGATCAGATTCTTAATAAGGAAATTGAAAAAGTGCTGAAATAAATATGGATAATATGGATAACATTGACCTTACTATTGTTAATTCTGAATATAATATGGCTTACACTGACCAATTCATTGTTTATTTTGAGCATAATATAGTTATGACCAAATTAGGTTAGTATTGACCATATTATCGTTCATTTTACCAAATTATGGTTAATTTCAACCAAATTATTGTTAATTTTGCATATGCCCTTTTGAATAGTTGTGAACTTTTGTTTTTGTTTTGTTAAAAATTCGTAAAAATAATTTAAGAAAACATCATAATTAACCAATAAAATTAAAATATTTATTAATGTACACAAAATGTTTTTATTTGTTTAGTTCTGGAAAAAATATCAATGGCTTGTACGCAGACTTTTGCTACATATAGTACATATGATTGCAATATTGGATTTGTTAGTAGATATCAACTGTTCTCTTTTTAAAGACATAATTCGCTGTACAAAATCCTCTTTCACATTCCGCTGCTAAGATTCAATCCAACATTGTTAAATTGTTTTTATTTATGTATCTCTCTTTAAACTCAACCCCTTGGCAACCTATTAAAGCGTTACAAAACAAAAAGGCATTCTTTTTAACAATGACCAACATTTAATGGTTGGTTATGAATGAGGCCAAATGAACCTAAAAACGTATGACTCCATACGGAACAAAAGACTTAATTACCTTCTGTATAATACATAGTGATCAGCATCACAACCTCCATTGAAAAACCACACTAATACCAACATCATAATGGACATTGTCACCATCATCATCATCATTTTCCTGTTAAATGGTAGAGAAGTGTATAAAAATAACAACAACAACGAAAATACGTGATAATGTTGCAACAGTTTTGTTAAAGAAGAAAATTTTGTAATGAATGTACTTTATAACCAACCACTCATTTTCATTCATAAAAGTATTCATTTAAACCAACATTTAGTAGTACAGTTCCTTCATGCCTCTAAAAATTTCCACCCACTTTTTCAATCATTTATTTGAGTCATTTATTCGCTAGTCAATTATTCAATCGTTTACAATTTTTCTACTTTTTGTTACAGTTGCTCTAATTTTTTCTACCTCTCTGTCTCTTTCTATCCTTTACCTATTTATAAATTTAGTTGATGACATTTTGATAAATCCTCTAAATGATGTTGGTAATGAGATGTCAATAAAAACGATATTATTTTTCCTCTCTAATGTCATGATTGAAATTATACTTTAGATTTCTTTCACTGTCAACGACTGTTCTATTAAATATTCACATAAGTACCATAAACACTGACAAAAGTCAAATTGTAACTATGTATTCAAATGATAGGAAAACGAATGGAGTAGAAAGTCTCAAAAAGAAAACTAAAAATATTCTTTTAAAATTTCGAGGTGTAAAGTTACAGCAACAAAGTTAATACACTTTTTACTTACAAAATTATAGAGTAATTTTTGTAGCAGTGTTCGAAAATAAACACTAAATATCGCTCTTTAGTTTTCCGTTCGGTAGATTAGTGTAAAACACAAACGCTAAAAGTATCTGTGTAAAAAAATTATTAAAAAAAATAACGTTTCGATGTTAGTCATCTTTCGAACACAAAAATAATACTGTTTTCATCAAACTCAACAAAAGATGAGAACATTTTATTCCGTTTGGTTGTTTTTAAAATCCAAAAACTTTATTGATTTCGGTTCGACTCATTAATGTGTGTCCCTTTTGGGTGGTTTTGTTTGTGTAAAATTATTTTGCTAGCTTTTTGTTTATTTTTCGTATGTGTATTTTGTTTTTATAAAACATTTTTGGTTTTTTTTAACCAGCCAAAAGCACAAAAAACACAATGAAGTTTGTGGCTTAAAACAAACCGTACGGAATTAAATGTTCTCATCTTTTGTTGATAAAAGCAGTATTATTTTTGTGTTCGAAAGATGACAAACAGGGAAACGTTATTTTTTTAATGATTTTTTTACACAAACACTATTAGCGATTGTGTTTTCCACAAATCTACCGAACCGAACACTAAAGAGCGATATTTAGTGTTTATTTTCGAACACTGCATTGAAATATAATATTTGTCTACAGTATCACTACAATTTTTCTGTTTTTTAACGAAGAACAGAACAATATATAATGTTCGGCTCTTTCTTGAAAATAATTGAGAACGGTATTAAGAGTTGTGTTCGTCTACACAATCACTAAAAAAATATTGTTCTTGGGTGTGTGGAGCCAAACGCTTAATAATGCTTATTTTCGAACACTGGTTTGTAGTTGGACTGCTGAGTGAGGGTTTCTCTTCCTCTCTTTCTATTCTAGTCGTTCTTCTATGTAAAAGCCATCTCTACTCAATACTTGAATGTGTATGTGTGTAGGGATGAGTGTATGGATGCAGTTAATTTTAGCATATCGCACTGGATCATAAAGATAGAACTAACTAAAATTATTTACTTTTTCTAACGTTATATTAATATCTAACCGATCGAAAAATATCGTGCAATTTTGTCTACTTTTTCTAAATGAAACGGTTGGTTTAAAAATTCATATGAAAAATATGCATTTAACATGAAATTAAAAATGGTTTTGCTTTTTTTAAATATTTTAAAATTTTGAGTTAATACCCTCTTTATAATCAAGTGCAATACATGCATTTGAAAGCATAAGTAAATATATTTGCCATAGAAAAATCTTTTACTAATGAATTGTAAAAATATAAGAAAAATTGTTAAATATTTTATAAGAGAAACTATTAAGATTTTCTTTCTATTCTTTTGATAGACATTTTGTTTTTAATATGAATGTATGTATAAGAAAAACTTTTCGGAAATATTTTGACATAAATTAGTTTTAAGTTTTCTTTTATTTTATATTGTTTATTTTGACTATACAAATTTTTTGTTAAATTTGACAAAAATGCTTCTTTAATATTTTGTGTTGCAATGGAGTAGAATATGGCGACTTTCGGAAGCCCTCTTCTCAAAGGGAAAAACACCAATGTTTACAATGTTGTCATTTTAATCCATATTATTTTCATATATATTAATAAAAAAGATAATACATTTCAACAGGTTGGCGCTGCATGGACTATATGGTTTAAATTGGTTATTACTTTTTTGATAAAGCAATTATAATTTTTTCCTTTTTTAAAAACAGAATTGGGCAATTTTTTACATATGGGGGATTTCATGTCAAGTGACCCAATTTTTAAATCGATGTCTTCCGATTTTTGCCATACAGGTGTTCTTTCTCATCCATGTTACTTATAACCTATTGGTGTTGTCCCAAATAGCTTCGATAGCTATTTGATCAATATTTTCAAAACTTTTTTTTTTTTTTTTAAATTTTAAAATTTTTTTTAGCAGGAATGTTTTTTTTTTCTTTTTGCTTTTTTTATCGGAAGACATCGATTTAAAAAGTTGGTCACTTGACATGAAATCCCCATTTGTATACTGTAAAGCGGCCCATACACTTGCAATATAATTGTTAAATTTTTCGTATTTTACAATTATTTCGCCCATGTATATGTGATATTCGTAGCTGGAACAATATATTTGACTTTTGATTTTTTTTGCGCACCGTAACGAATAGCAAAATACTGTGAAACGTGTTGTCAACATTGCACAATGTTATTTTGCTTATAGGTTATACTTTTTAATGTATCTTCTTGCCCCATATTTGAATTGTTACGTATTGCATAATAAAGGGCAAAATTTAAATAATAAGGCGATTAATATTATATATATAATAATATTGTATAATATATGGAGAGCTTCGCCCATAACTGCTCTTTTTAAAATGTTTTCCAATACACTCAAAAGAAAAATCAATCCAAACGTACTCAAATCAATCCAAAGCGGTATTGATACTACGGTGAGTACGGATTTTCTTGAATCAAGTACAGAAAGATTGATTCAAGTACGGATTTTCAATCGCAAAATACTTAAATTATCCATATTCAATCCCGATTTCGTACTTGAAATAATCCGAAAATGAGATTGATTTAAGTAAAACTAAGATTGAATCGCTCTCAAACCGCGCTTGATTGAAGTATTATAAAGTTGATTTTTTCCCCAATTCGTGCATGAAAAAAACAAAAAAGAAATTAGAAAGAAAAAATTATTATGATTGATTTACTTACCCGCTTTACACCTTAAAGAATGATAAAACACCAACATCATGTCCGAATGGTTTTTACTTTAAAAATCTTATGTACATATTTAACTAAAAGTCTAAACTAAATGAGAAGTAAAATTTCAAATTTACATTTTAACTTTCGTGGTACTCATCAGTCTGGCCAGACCTTTTTTAATGTATATAGATAATGAAAACATGCTTGTTCTGTTCTACAAACAAAAAGCCAATCGCTTTGTTCGAACGTGTGTTGTTGTTGTTGTTGTATTGTTGTAGTATCAAGAAGTTCCGGGATTGATTTTTGAAAGTAATCCCATTCGGGATTGTGTTCAGTACGTTTAAGTGTTATTCGTACTTAAAGTACTCATAAAAAACTTGATTTATCCCGAGTGTTTTTCTTTCTGTGTACTTTTTGTTAAATTTTGGGTGTAATTGAAATGATTTCATTTCCATTAACGTGCGCTATTTTCTACAAATATTCCTTAAGAAACCATTCTTAACACAGTCTTTCAACATCGTCTGATATGTATGTGAGATTGAAGAACTAATTCCATAAATTTTCCACAAAAGTTTTGATATGAATTCGACCCATTTCATGTACTAAACAAACTATAATTAGCAGTTTTTTATACTGTACAGCAAACATATTTATTTTATATCTATGGAAAATTAAGGGTTTGCATGATAACGCTTAAAATTTTCGCAATCTGTGCATTTTAACGCACTTGCAAATGAACTGTCAAATATTGTACACAAATAAGGGTACCCGTTAACCTAAAAATTATCCTCAGCGCTGAACACAATTTTGCCGTAAAAAATGCATGACGGATTTTCAAAGTAAATTTTGAAAATTAAGTAGCTGTGTTCAAACATGAATCTTTTCATAATGATATGCTAGAGTCACCTGATCATAAATGCCAAAAGTTAAGCGCACAATGACAGTTTGTTTGACAACTTAAGCCTCTAGTACAGGGAATGTGAAAACCCACATACTCATGTGGTTCTGAAGTAATAACATTTTGTGTTGTGTTATGAGGTCGAAATTAAGTCAGAATCGCATGCGAATGTGGATTTTCACATTCCGTGTACTCTAAGTTCTATAAGACTTCAAGAAAATACCCTTTATCTGAATTATTTATGTTGCAAAAATTAAAATACAGTAGATGCAATATATTAAAAAAAAATTCAAGTAACAAATTTATTCGTCTTGTCTTGCAGTATTTTATAAAATACTTAAAACTTCTTTGTTAATTTGCTTATTTTACATCAAACCACGGTTTTTTTTTATTTTTTATTTTGAATCTAACCACTGTACCAAATGTTTAAATCGACTGCAACAAAGTTGCTTATTTATATTAATGGGGGAAAAAATTGTGTTTCTCACATAGAGGACACATTATGTTATTATGTACTAACATAACTGCACGTTAAAGTTCTATTTGTGTACGTATGTGTGAGTGGTTTTTTAGAAAAAAAAATTATATGTGGATTTTTAATAAAATGCACACATTTTACTAAATGCACACATTTACTAAATGCAAAGAATAACTAACATACATATATACATACATACATGTTCATAAATCTATATGTGTATATAAAAATTAAAAATGTTTGTATGTTTGTTTATATGTTGGCTTATAGACTCCCAAACTACTGAACCGATTTTCCTGAAATTTGTACAGTAGCATCACGTGAGCCTTAAAAATAAAATAGGCTACTTTTTTGTCAATAGGGGCAGGGGAATTTGTACCCCCCATTGGATGCCAATATTATACATCGCATGTCTTAAGAGCCGCTTCACGCATTTTGTTGAAATTTTGGCAGTAGGATCTTCTGAGCCCCAAAATTGAAATAAAACAGCAGCGGGGGAAGTGGTACCCACCATAGGATGCCAATGTTTAATATCGCATATCTAAAGAACTGTTATTGTGAGAAGGTTCAAACTTTGTGGAAGTCACTCTTATGGTATACTACACTTTTGAAAATAAAAATAAAGCGGGTAGGCGCAGGGGGGAAAATACCCCCCATAGGATGCATTTATTGAATATCGCTCAACTGAAGAACTATTAAAGGGAGAGTCTTCAAACGTGGTTAAAGCTACTATTATGGTAAACGATAAATTTCAATATAAAATGGGCGGGGCAGACAGGGGAGGAGCAGTTCCCCTCATAGATAGAAATATTAATAAGAGCCGCTGCACGCATTTTGTTGAACTTTTGGTAGTAGGATCTTCTGAGCCCCAAAATTGAAATAAAATAGCAGCGGGGGAAGTGGAATCCCCCATAGGACGCAAGTGCTTAATATCGCATATCTTAAGAACTGTAATAGTGAGAATGTTCAAACTTTGTAGAAGTCACTGTTATGGTGTATTACACTTTCAAAACTAAAAATAAAGCGGGTAGGCGCAGGGGGGGAAATACCCCCCATAGGATGCATTTATTAAATATCGCTCAACTGAAGAACTATTAAAGGGAGAGTCTTCAAACGTGGTTAAAGCTACTATTATGGTAAACTGTAAATTTCAATATAAAATGGGAGGGGTAGATAGGGGAGGAGCAGTACATTCTCATAGATAGAAATATTAATAAGAGCCACTGCACGCATTTTGCTGAACTTTTGGTAGTAGGATCTTCTGAACACCAAAATTGATATTAAATAGCAGCGGGGGAAGTGGTACCCCCCATAGAACGACGACGTTTAATATCGCTTATCTTAAGAACTGTTATAGTAAGAAAGTTTAAACTTTGTAGAAGTCACTCTTACGCTATACTACACTTTTGAAAATAAAAATAAAGCGGGTAGGCGTAAAGGTGGTTAAAGCAGTGTAGCAAAGCGCACCGGGTTAAGCTAGTTTTATATAAAAATATCCTTGTGAGCAGCGTTGCCACAACCAAAAACAAAATTGCAACGAAAATTTAAAAAAGTAACGAATTGCGAAAAATAACCAAAATTGTAATGTATTTAAAATACTATTTTTATAGAACTTCAGTTAAAAATATGTCTACTAGTGATGCTAAGACTATTCGTATCACCGAATATTCTTCTATTTCACGACATTCGTATTCGTAGTCGCCAAATTCAAGCGAACGAAAATAAAGTTAAGAAAAATATAGCAAAAATCCTAAGTTAAATATGGCTATTTCCAAAAAAACGTCAACCACAAAAAAATGGAAAAAAAAATTTTCTTTTCAAGATTTATCTAGAGAATTGCTTATATTTGTTAAATATATGCGTACAAATTAATTGACTCGAAAAAAAAGATAAGTGGTAAACGAAGTACTACAACTTTTAGCACATACTTGTGTATATTATAAAATATGCATTTGGAACAACAATACTGTAATCTAAGGCATATTTATGATCTGAAAAACATTTTTTATTAAGTTTCTTATATAAAGGATTATAAAGCAACATAAAAAAATTTTAAATCATTGTGGAAAAATTGTCCTGTTTACAATGTCCCGTTTACAATTTCTTTAACAATTTATTTAAAAAAATGTAATTCATATTTTATTTTGAAATCGAAACCATTTTTAGGGCACATTAGTAGGCAACATTTTAAAATTAATCCCAATAAAATATTGTGTCAGGTTTCGCAGAAATCACTGTTTAAACGGTTACCCCTTAAAACCCACTTCCGTTTTTTGTCCCGTTTACAATCACTGGTTTTTTGCAATTATCTCGGAAACCACGACAGTAAGCGAAAAATTTCATTTGCGGAAATTAAAGAGCTAATTGAGAGTTAAAAGAATCATTAATTTAAAAAATGAAATCAGGTTGCTTTTTATAGTTTTGTCAATATAAACGTGTGCGAATGTCCCGTTTACAATCTTGGAAGTGCCCATATCTAAAAAAAATCTAAATTAGGTGGAATAACTAACTACACAGATAGTTAAGGCGTCATAACGCTGATGCATTTTGAAATCAGTTTTTGACCCCATGACATTTTTTATCATTCTGATGTCAGCCTTAACATCACTTGGTTAACCCTTATGTGTGTGGAAAAAAAACACCTTCTATAGGGTGGATAGGTACCTGGGTACCTTCATGCAAATTGTATGAGAAATCTAATTTTTTGTCTTGTATTGTACAAAAAATCGATGGTTAATGATATAATATTAGAATTTTACTCTGGTTTTCCCCTTTTCATATATTTTTTAAAATCCTACACCCAAAAAAAAAAAAAATTTGTAATATAAAACGTATACAGGTACCCAGGTACCTATTCACCCTATTAAGTGTGCAAAAAGCAAATTGATATGCCACGCCCCCCCCCCCCCCCTCCCAACTGATATTGTATATAAACACCTATGAAAATATAATAATAACAAAAAGTTAGGAGTTCTCATGAAATTGTAGAATTGTAGACTAAAATCTTATATAAAAAATTTCGATTTGAAAACGCAATAGGTACACAGGTACCTGTCCACACACATAAGGGTTAAATTGTCATCAGGGTCAAAAACTTAAATTATGGCATCAATTAGATGATTCATTGGCATCACAGAAATAAAGAATCGGAGTCAATTTAATAAAACATGTCATCAGTGTGATGACTCAGTAGCATCGGAGAAAGAACTCATTAGGATAAAACTAATGACAAACTGTCATTAGTTCGTCGATTGAATTAAGTGAAAATGAGAAAATATATTTATTAACTAACCCGTTACACATGTTTCTTTCACTTTTGTTGCATTCTGCCCTTTGTTTTCAGAAGAACTTTCAATTATAAGAAACTAGCAGATTGCCTGAAAATTTAATGTTTTTAACTTTGTAATTTAACAAAATATAACATGGGAATTTTTGTTTCTTATTTTACTTTTTCAACCAGAACATAATACAGGGGATATGGCGCCAAATTTATATTTTTAAATACGATTATTTCAAAAAGTAATAAACGGTGCGGACGGAGGGTGGCACTGTTGGAATTATTGATTGTGCGGATTTGTCAGTCACGATGTCGCAGTGGTTTAGTGAGCATAGCGCGTTCGCTATGGAGACTTTTTTAAGTGTAATGATGCCTACGTTATTGCTCGTCGACAATTTTGTTCAAAGTTCATTTTCACTTAAACGGCCCCGTCAACAAGCAAACCTGCCGTTACTGGTCTCCAAGAACCCGCAACCCTCGATTGAACCATCAAAAACCATTGCTAGCTAGCTTTCCCTTAACAATAAATTTCAGTTTACTTATCATATATGAAAAATTGAGAATTTAGCACGTCATATCCGTATGACGTGCTAAATCGTATTTATACACTCACAATATTATTACAGTAACGGACTGTAGTTTATTTAAGAAATATTCCGTTCAGTCATTTTTAAATAAATAAACATTTAAATTTCCAAGCAAATTTATTTTTAACTGATTCTAACAGTTATTCAAAAAACTAAGTGCATATTAATACGGATTTTCAGTTGCAGTTAATATTGTCCGTTGATTGAGTTAAATTCTTCTTTATGTTAAATTAAATAAAAATGTAATTTAAAGCAACGAAAAGCTCATTTAATTTTTACTGTCAAAAATTCAACCGCGAATTCAGCAAAAACAAATAAATATTCAGTTATCTTATATAAATTAATTGTCAAAAAATTAACTACAAATTCCGTAAAAACAAATAAATATGCAGTTGTTTTATAAAATTTTACTGTCAAAAATTCAACACAATATTCAGTAAAAACAATTAAATATTCAGTTATTTTATATAATTTAACTACTCAACATTTTTTCATTTTTCGAATTTATTCTATGAGCTAATTTCAGTTATGTATTTTATAAAGCTTTTTTGTAATAGTTCTATTCCTACAATTTTACAGAAATGACTTTATACACTACCAGACTATTATATTGTATTTTCTTTTTACATTTTACCTTAGCCTTCCGTTGGAAAGCAATGAGGTATATTGAATGTACAGAAAAATTTACAATTATTAGACACCAGCAGAATGTAATGCATTTTCTGGCCCGCTACGGCCGTAGTCTGGTAGTGTATAAAGTCATTTCTGAAAAATTGTAGGAATAGTACTATTACAAAAAAGCTTTATAAAATACATAACTGAAATTTAGCTCATAGAATAAATTCGAAAAATTAAAAAATGTTGAATATAGTATAAAGTTACCTTCGGAAGGAAATAATTCCCAGTTTCTATAATTTAACTACCAAAAATTAATTTTTACTTATCTATAAAAAATGAATTGCTTGTTTTGTGTAAGCAATTCCCATTTTCTATTTGTTAAAATAATTAAGTTAAATACATCAAATTTTAAAAGTAAATTTTAAAAATTCGGCTCTTTTGTGGAGTAAACGAAAATTACTGAATTTAATCAAATAACTGAATATTTATTTGTTTTTACTGAATGTGGTGTTGAATTTTTGACAGTAAAATTTTACAAAATAACTGAATATTTATTTGATTTTACGGAATATGGTGTTGAATTTTTGACAGTAAAAACTAAATGAACTTTTTGTTAAAAATAAATGAAAAATAAGTAGACCGGTTTTTAATTGAATTTTCATTTATTTTATATTACAATTTCAGTTAATTTTACGTACAGAATATTGTGAGTGTAATAGCCCCAAGGTAACTGTTTGGTGTGCCCTATCCACGCATGAGATAATTGGACCATTTTTTTTCGAAAATTCTCGGAAAACAAGGATCCGTTTTGAACAGTGTGTTCAAATCGACGAAAGACATCTGAATGCCATATTCTTTAAAACATAAAATCTACATTTCCATTCTATCATTCAATGCTCCTAATAAAATGTGTGTCTATTATTACGTTTTTTATTTAAGCTTAAAAATATAAATCTGCTACCAGACTCCCTGTAATAATAATGCACAAAATGTTATTAAGCATTAAATATGACATCGTTTTATGATGACGTTTCCACATTCATGATCTTTCTGGAGCAATTTGACTCACCTAGAATCTATTAAAATATCAGATAATGTAACTATAAATTAAATTTTATAAATTATAAATTATACAAACAAATTTGCAGGAAGTTCCCAAAACTACTACTTTCACTTTAATAATACAAGCTTGAAAGTTAGTTTATAATTCCTTTAATTTTTTTTTTTTAGTACAGGAGGGGACTAATTTTTGGTGTTATCTCAATATTAGTAAAAAGTGGAGTTAACTAGTTTTTCCATACGGCCACAGATTTAATGTTTTGAAAAAAAGTACCAAAAAAAGTTTCGATTTTCACCCCTTAAATGTTCGAATTTCGAAAAAGTACCGAATGAATATGCGTTTTCGAATGTGGTATAATCTTTGTTTCTATGTTTATTGGTTCAAAAAATAGATGGGGTGTCAAAAAAGTACCAAAATTTTGGTTTTATTTTTCTAAAGAAAAACGATAAGTATTAAATTTTTTTTATCTCTTTTAGTTTTGGAGATATAAGGTTACCGAATTTTCCCGTTTTTACTATTTTTTACCCCCTAAACATTCCAATTTCTAAAAATCCCGTCTTAGTGGATCGATTTGGGGAGTGACCAATGTCTGGTCCAAATTTCAAGTTTTTAGCTTCAGGCGTTTAGGCTATGCGATGATGAAACGTTACAATTTTATATATATAGGTTATACATATATTTACATAAAATAATACTACATAGGTTTTTCAAAACTCGACGTCGAAATTTTCCGCCTCTCCAAGGCCGTTTCAACGTGACTACATATTAAAAGTGTTAACAACCAAAAATCGCTTAACAAAAAATTTAATTTTAAGGTCTTTACATAGCGATAATCAAATTATGAAGTCAAATTTTAAAATAAAATAGCGGATTTTGTGATTTTGTTTTCTTTTTTGTAAAGCTTAGTAGCTTGGAGTTTTGTATTATAAAACTTTTACTCTGTAGAATTTCCACTCTCCCAAAAAACGTTATCTATATGAAAAAGTCCCTTATCTAAAAATTTGTTAAGAAGAAGGTAAAATAACTCATATTTAATGAAGAATGCCCAGGATATCGTTATCCTTCCTGCAATAGGTATGCCATTTAATTTGTATTTAAAGCTTTATGCCTGTATTCATAAAAAATTTTAAATTTAATAAAGGTTTAAAGAACAAATTTACTATGAAAATTCTGTGGTTTTCATGGGCAACCGCGTATGTCTTAAAATAAAATTTTTCAGGAGAGCCGAAAAAACCATTCTAGATCAAACTATGGGTTACGTATTGCACCTTTTGAACTTTGTAACTGAGTTAAAACATCGGAATGGGTCTATCTATTATCAACAATTTTTAGAAAAATGTAAGGAGCGCTTAAAATTAAGCAATATGGCATCAGCATTTCAAAATCGAAAAAAAATAGACATACGCGGTTGCCCATGAAAACCACAGAATTGTCCTTAATAAACGTTTATTAAAATTAATAACCGTTTATGAATACAGGGGTTAATTTTTTTGTGCAAACTGGCTATAAAATAAAAAAAATATAAAAAATTTTTGTTTGTTCTAAAATCTTAGAGGCAATAAAATTCTGATTCACAATTCATGGAGAAGTCCTAAAGGACGTTATTATAAGTCATTTATAATTTACTGCCTGTTAATCGATTTCGAACGTCGACGTGCGCATAGAAAATTCTATTAAAAACAAAACAAAATTCCAAAATTTGTTTTTAATTTAAATTTTATTTTCTATGCGAACGCTATGTACATTTCCATACAAAAAATTCGAAAAATTCCAATTTTTAGGGGCCTTAAAACGTCATTCGATTTTGCTTAAATTTGGAACATATGTTGGTGTGGTTCATACGCTAAATATAATTTTACGATTTAATTTAATTATATCAGAAAGAGCGGCATATAAAAGAGGCATTCAGGTGCGAATGAGATAATTTCAAATTCAGCCGTCGGAATGTCATAGTAGTGTTAAATACATATAGAAGTGTGACAGTTTTTATTTAGTTTTTTTTTTTCAATTAAATTTATAACATCGAGTGGCGCTAATTTCAGATTGGATATTCTTTTCTAAAGACCCTCGACCACACACCAAACTACTTCATCAAGTTAATGACATATGTTATTAATATTTTCAGCGTGAAGGTTAAGAAGGGACAATTTCATTACCGTACTTTATGGAGTGATTTTTAATAAATCTAAGTATGGATGTAATACTTTAAAGCGCAAAAAAATTAAAAAATAATCTAGTATCCTTCAGAAATAATATACATCGCACCGGCTTTTTAAACCTTGTAATTACGGATTAAATTTCCCATGAGTAGTACTTCTATTTTTATGAAAATATATTCTGAATCAGAATCACTAAAGTCTTAAAGACCAGAGCCACCGAAAAAGTGTTGGTGCTGGAAGTCGGAAGTCAGAACGGGTAATGCGAACATTAAATGAAAAATACGGCCATTTTCATGTTGAAATGAAATAAAATGTAAACAAGCTCACATTTAAAAATAATAAGAAACCAAAATGGCAACACTGCTTGGCAGTGTTTGTAAAGTATTTATATATGAATATGCACTTGTATTTAATTGGGTAAGTGTGTGTGTTAGAATGTGCATATTTTCTTTAAAAAAAGCAAAAAAAAAAAAAAACGAGGGAAAATAGAAAAGAATCACTTGCATAAATTTGTACAACATGTACTTGTGCTCGCAAATACACATGTGTTCGCTGAAACACAAGTATTTTATGTTTCTTTTGTAAAACTGCACGAAAAATAAACACTTTTGGAAATTCGCAGATGGTAAAAATATGAAATTAGTTTCCAGGTGTTTAGCATTTATAATTTAAGCCAATGTTCGAAAATAAACATTAAATATCGTTCCTTATTGTTGAGTTCGGTAGATTTGTGGAAAACATAAACGCTAATAGTGTTTGTGTAGTAAATCATAAAAAAATAACGTTTCCTTATTTGTCATCTTCGAGTATAAAAATAATACTGTTCTTATCCAACCCAACAAAAAGATGAGATCAAGTACGAATTTGGGATGGAATATGGATAATTTAAGTATTTCCTGATTGAAAATCCGTACTTGAATCAATCTTTCTGTACTTGATTCAAGAATATCCGTACTCACAGTACTATTAATACCGCTTCGGATTGATTTGAGTATCGATTAATTGTTTTTTCTTTGGCGTGTGGAAGGAAGAATAGGTCTACAAATTAAAATGCAACAATGCAAAAAAACAAATTAAGGATTTCAAGTAATAAAATAAATTTCAAAAATTTTTGATCGGATCTGGAATCAAAGTGGGAGCTGAAAATTAATTTTTTTCAAATGCATTTTCATTCTTCAAGTATGGATCTGTCTATGACTTTGGTTAAATTTTGAGCAGGCGTTGATTCAGGGGTGGGGGGGAATAAGGAAATTTAACCACCCCCCATCCCCACCTAAATTATAAAAATTTGTTTTGTTTATTTCGATAAAGCATGAATTTCCAATAATTATATTTTTTTTAGATGTAAAAAATTTTTGGAAATTCCAGGTTTTTTTATTAAATCTCTAAAGAAAATTTCAATAAGTATTTTTTGTTTTTTATTGAATCTCTAACGAAATTTTCAATAAGTATCCACATGTTAATCCTAATAGTTATTTATTAGATATTTCCAATGAAACATCTAGTTTACCGTATTCAAAAACTTATTATTCTACATTAAATCCCAGCAGGTGCCATCTATATCCAAAGACTAAACGTTTTACTTGATAAAGCGTGCGGTTGAATTATTAAAAAGTTTTAGTATTTGCAATATTTATGTATAAATTTATGTGTTATATGAATCAGAATTCTATTCGATAATTATTGACGAAAGTTTGGATTTGTCGGGAAAAGCCGGATTTCCTTATCTTTAAGATATTTGAACTTACAACAAAAAGTTGTCAGGAAAGAATTTATTGGATTTGTTGTAAACGCATTTGAAGAGGCTTCAAAGAATATTGATGACGTAGATGTGTCGATTGATGCGAAGGCACTATCATCAATAGTTCTTAAAGCTTTGACAAATTTTGGTCTTGACCTAACCAATTGTGTAGTAGTTGGAACAGATGGGTGTCCTCTGATGTCAGCAGAAAATGAAGCTGTTAAAAAATTCTGGAAACCGCGACAAATGCGAAACAAACGCCTTGCTATTCCCATAAATCAAACAACTCAATTTCTAAAAGCAAAAAAGTGCCATTAATACAAAAAAAAAGTATCATTTGTTATAGAAACGACAAAGTTTTTTAAATATAATCGACCCAAACGAAGAACAGTTTTAGCAAAGTATTTGAAAGCTAAACGCTCTATAAGATGGGTGGACCGTCACGACTCAATTTTACACTTTGCAACAAGTGTACAACATATAGTAAAAGCTTTGAAAAAGTGGAATAGTAGTATCTCTACACTCACAATATTCTGTACGTAAAATTAACTGAAATTGTTATGTAAAATAAATGAAACTTCAATTAAAAACCAATCTACTTATTTTTCATTTATTTTTAAAAAAAAGTTCATTTAATTTTTACTGTCAAAAATTCAACACCATATTCCGTAATATCAAATAAATATTCAGTTATTTTTTAAAATTTTACTGTCAAAATATTGACCCCATATTCAGTAAAAACAATAAAATATTCAGTTATTTCATTAAATTTTCGTTTACTCCACAATAGAGCCGAATTTCTAAAAAATACCAGACAGACACCTGTCCGCTTGTGTTTCTTATAAGCGAGTGAGGGAGAATATTATTATTTACTTACCCTGATACACAAGTTTGTTTTACTTTTGTTGTACTGACCACGTTGTTTACAGAAGAACTCTCAATTATAAGACACCAGCAGCATGACCGATATGGCTTCGCAATTATTTTACTTTTAAACTTTGATGTATTTAACTAAATTATATTTACAAATAGAAAATGGGAATTGCTTACACAAAACAAGCAATTCATTTTTTATAGATAAGTAAAAATTTATTTTTGGTAGTTAAATTATATAAAATAACTGAATATTTAATTATTTTTACTGAATATTGTGTTGAATTTTTAACAGTAAAATTTTATAAAATAACTGCATATTTATTTGTTTTTACGGAATTTGTAGTTAATTTTTTGACAATTAATTTATAAAAGATAACTGAAAATTCATTTGGTTTTACGGAATTCGTGGTTGAATTTTTGACAGTAAAAATTAAATGAACTTTTCGTTGCTTTAAATTACATTTTTATTTAATTTATCATAAAGATGAATTTAACTCAATCAACCGACAATATTAACTGCAACTGAAAATCAGTATTAATATGTACTTAGTTTTTTGAATAACTGTTAGAATCAGTTAAAAATAAATTTGCTAGGAATTTTAAATGTTTATTTATTTAAAAATGACTGAACGGAATATTTCTTAAATAAACTACAGTCCGTTACTGTAATAATATTGTGAGTGTACCTTTATATTAAGGAACTCACTTAGTACTTTTGAATTTATTTGCGGAATATACATATTAAGTTTGATACTTATTGTAAAGCAGCCGCTTAGTATCATTTTACAAAAGCACGATATCTTCAAAAAGGATCAAGCCTTATCAAAACATTAATCATGTGCCTTGAAGAGAAAAGAAATAAGGCCGAAGAACAATTTAAAGCGATTTTAGAAAAAGTTGAAGTTATTTGCGTTCAAATCGAGGTTCCAATCGAAAAGAGAAGATTTGAACGAAATAATTTCATCCAAAATGTTGAAGATTACTACCGAGTTGTAGGTTACATTTCTCTTATTGAAGTTCTCAAAACACCTTTCCAGATATTCTAAATGTATTAAACATACCTAAACTTCTACCTTAAAGTGTAATCAAGTCATATACAGATACAAAACTGTTAAAACCACAACTAGCTGATGAGCTGATTATATTTGTTAAAAGAGATAAACACCTACGAACATCTAAACTTAAGCCTGAACTGTTGCACTGGCAAGAAACATGGAAAATATCTGAAAATCTATCAGATAACATTGAAGATGCTTTAATGAACTGTGATGAAGATATCTACCCAAATCTAAGAAACATATTTAAAATTTTCGTTTCAATGCTCGTCAGTAATGCTACGAGCGAGAGGTCATTTCCTACTCTTCGTCGCATAAAAACATGGCTCAGATCAACAATGACAGAAGATAGACTAAATTTGCCTCACAAGAAAATCATAAATTGCTTATATAAAAGATTAATTTATTTTAATTTATATTGAACGGATATTAAATATTATATAACCATATTGTTGAGTTGTTTTAAATATAATATACACATATTGTTTTTAATAAACTTTTAAAAACAAATTTTTTACTTTTTTGTATCATTTCCTCCCCCCGTAAGGCTTAAGCTAGGTCCGCGCCTGCTTTTGAGATAATTTTCCGTGTGTAAAAGTTTTTGCGTCTGAACAGACAGAGTTTTACTTTTGATAAATTTTTGTTTTTTATAAGTAAAAAAACGATTTTTCTAGAAATTGTTTAAGTTTATTTCCAATTTTTTAGTCATATCATAAGCCCATATTTTTGAATTTGTATGGCATGAAAATCTCAATCCTAGTAATATATCTTATTTAACAGTTTAACCGGAGTAGATGTAACAGAAATATATAACAGCCAAATCCCCATCATATCTGGGATTTTCGGCAAATCGATTTCAACAGACAGACGGTAAGACGGATATCATAAGGTCCAGAATAAACAAATATTATAGGATCTAAGAAAAATTACGAGCGGAATGACAAACTTATATACTCTTTTACCTGTGTTGAAGGGTCTAACAAGGTTTTAAATAAACTTGAGTTTTAATCGTATATGCAGAATCTGCAGAATTGCAGATATTACGATTAATTCTAAACAGTGCAATTAATCGGGATTAATTTTACGGGTATAATCGAACTGAAAACTCAGGTTTATTGTAAAAAAATGTTTTCAATTATGCCATATGGCCCAATTTAATTTGCATGCACTGTATTTATTTATTAAAACGCGTGCATGTGTTTACAGCTGCATATACATACGAGTATTTAAGCATAAATTAACTTTGTTATTTTGTTTCTCTTTCATTTTAGTAAATATTTTTTAATTTAGTTGTTTGGTTTTTTTAGTTTTTGTGCTCTAAACTCTAAAGTGGTTCTGTTAGAGAAAATAATTTTGAACTGCCAGAAAAGAAAAGCGACAGAAAGCAAGATTTAAGAAATTCTCAGCAACACGTTTTTGAAATCATAGAATTTCAGAAATTCTACACATGTTTGTTATTTTAATTGTGTAAATTTAAATTGAAAGCAAGTTAGAATGCTGTGCTCGGCTGTGCCGAATCTTTGATACCCTCCACCGACAGTTAAATTATTTCAGGAGTGATATCTACATGATATCTATTTATTATTAATATACCTACATTAAAACAGACACAAACAGGTTTAGACTTATATTAAATTGAAGCACAGCCGCGAATAACGTTGTGAGCGCCACATTTTGCAAATACTGTTTTTTTTTAGCAGATAACCGTTAAAATTACTCTCTTTCACAGTTTACACATCAAATCAACAAAAAATTATGCACCTTAACGCCTTCAAAATGGCATACAAAGTGTCAGCCAGTGGAAGAACATTGCAAGTTTCTAACAAAATGATGAATCCGAAATGGTTTTGCAGTGCGGAATAATGTTTTAAAAGCTTTTTGCATAAAACTTTTTATTATCATTATTTTTAATAATAGAAAAAAATTTTTTTAAAACAAATAATGATGCCTGTCAAAAAACGTTTTTTTGCTCTCCTGAAAAATTATTATTTTGTAACTTAAAACGTTATTTGCGGCTGTGCTTCAATTATTTATCGACAATTAAGTTTCTGGTATTAAAAAACATAAATTTTAAAACAGCGGTGAAAAAAGTTTTAGCGTTTACAGTGAATTTCAGAAGGCTGATAAATATGGTTTCTATGGTAAATTATGAACCGTATATCACAAAACTGCATAACATTTTTTCTGGCCATATGAAACTAAGTTTTAAGAAATTTTATCACAATAAATATATTTGCTACGGTTTTAGGCGTATTTAATTTCTTTACCAGAGTGGGCTTTCTATCGAGCCACAAGTAAATTATGAACCGATCATCACGAAATATATAAGTGTTATTTCTAGTCCTATAAAACTGTAAAGTATTCAATTTCATTGTAACTTATTATTTATTACGGTTTTAGGCATACTAAACTGTTTTCTGAGAATAGGGTTTATATGAGGACTTGGGTAAATTATGAACCGATCTTCACGAAATTTCACAGTATCATTAATAGTCTTATAAAACTGTGACGTAGCAAATTCTATTATGATAGCTTTGTTAATTACGGTTTTAGGCGTACTAAACCGTTTTCCGGAAGTAGGGTTTATATGGGCCCTAGGGTAAATAATAGACCGATCTTCACGAAATTTCAAAATGTTGTTTCTAGTCCTATAAAACTGTGACGTGCCAAACTTTGTTTTGTTAGCATTATGAATTACGATTTTAGGCGTACTAAACTGTTTTCCGGGGGTAAATAATGGACCGATCTTCACAAAACTTTACAGTGAATAAAACGAGCTTTTGCAAAATGTATATCATTCCGTGCATTGTTATACCATTTATGTTAGTTTTTGTAACAAAATTATCAATTTTTTTATGGTGGAAGTTCCAAATTTTGATTCATAGCTCTGATCCTACTGAGCCGATTTTGCTGGATTTTATCCCAAGCTGCTTGGGATAACCACAAGCAATTTGGCATCAAGTTTGTTCACTTCTTTTGAGTTTTTCGAAAGTGATCATGTTTTCAACAGACAGCCAGACGGACACGGCTAAATCGATTTAGAATTACTCAAGGAGCCAGAATATATGTATATATTATGGGGTCAAGATGAATACTAAAAAAGTTTCACACGGAATGGCAAACCTAATATGCCCTCTTTACAACAAATTAGGGTGGAGGGTATAAAAAACAAACACATTCAATGTACATATATTTAAATATTAATTTTGCTGTTTTTTTTTTTTTTCTTGAAATCAAAAGAATAAAAAACTAATTTAAATATATTAAAAACAGATATTGAAAGAAAAAAAAACTTAATTTACGATAAAAAATAAATTGAATTTTATAAAACAAATTGTATGTTTGTGAGGGTTGTCTTGTCTAACTATGAAACTGTTTTGTATTTCAGTATTCTTTTATTTATTGCCTGACAAAAAACAGATTTTTTTTTGTCTTAAACTCCCATCAGACACAAGTCTGCCTACTAGGCTGTCTTTTTCATTGAATAAGTATAAATGGTAGAGGTTTCTCTTCTTTTATTTTTGTTTTTGAGAAAATTACGTTGTGAACCAAAAATGTTTGTTTCTTTGATTGTGTTTTGGCTTTAGACGATGTAGATGTTTTACACACTTTCAAATTGTTTGTTCTATTTTTGGTCTTCTTAGGCCCATAAATCAACTGTTATAATTAAGACATGATTACAAGTGAAATTTTCTTGTTTGTTGCCAGGCTTAAGATAAAAAAAAGTGGCCACAAGAAATTTTTTCTAAAGTCATTTTGTACCACAAAATAACTACATGTTTTAAGACTAAAATGTGTCCAGTAGTTAGTGAAATGTGTAAGAGTGAGTGCTTTTGCTACTAAAGTCATTATATTTTTTGGTTTGTGTGCATTTTCCATTAGAAGCGTAGGTTGGTCGGTTGTCAGTACGAGTTTACGGATAAAAGCCAAAACATAACATAATTGGTGTAATCAGAAAATGTACGTTGTCCGTACCAAAATGAAACTTTTACTGAGTTCTTTATCAAATGTTAAGGTTTAAGATTTCATAAGAGATAATTTAAGGATTTCAAAAAGGGAATGTTATTTAGGGATTAAAGGAAATTTAATATTTAAATTCTTTTATTTTTCTTTTTTAACCAAGTTGAAAGGGAATACGGGTTATTTTTATTTTCAAGTTTTAAAATGAACTAAAATAACAAGAAATCCGGCAAATAATTATATTTAATTAATAATTAAATTAGTAATTTGGAATTTTCTCTTGTACAGGTGTTTTGCTTATAGCATAAACATAACAAGACAGACTTGTTACAAGACCCTTGCAAACAAGGTAGAGTTTTCACATTTTGGTCTGATAGTGTCAATGGGGAGTTTTTCTTGAAAAGTTCAACTTTCAATATATTATCAAATCGTGGCATGTAGCGAGCATCGTAAGAATACTTCACCTTCTTGTGTTACATTATCTGTAATGATCATTTTAGTTGTTTTACTTTTTCTTTAGGAACGAATGATGTAATAAGTGTTGAAGTATAGCTTATGGTGGAATTTGCTGCACTATTCCTTGCCCACCCACCATGCTGACCATAATATCAATATCATACGCCAGCCCGAAAAAATAAAAATAAACACTTCAACTAACCGATACCAAACTCTTCACCTTTCATAACAGTATTTAGTCAAATATTTTAAATTTCCTGCTAACAAATGAACACCAAATGTACCTTTATACTTATATGTGACCCTCTCCGAGAAAAGGGAACTAGTGTGTCAAAAACGGGTTCTTGGGAAAATCGATGAAAATGAGAAAAACATGAAAATTTTACTTTTTTTAATTTTTTTTCAAAACTTCATTTTGACACACTAGGCCCCTTTTCTCGGAGAAGGTCAAATAAAGTGAAATTTTAAAGAAAGATAAATTAAACTTTATTATTCATGCTAAGTTAAATAAGTATTCAAGAAATTTAAGTTGCCTGTTTCAAAACTGGCTATCAAATTAAAAGCATTAACACTTACGATTTTTTTTATAATGTCCAACGATGTCTGCAGTCGCCCGAAGGCAATGGTTTAATGCGTATCTTAAATAATTTTGTTCAGCTATCAACCCCTTTGAAAGTTGGAAAAAACTTCAAATTAAATGTGGATTGCGTTATTTGTAAGTATAAAAACATACTGACATACATAACTGAATCCACACAATGGAAGATATATCGTTTGTAAGAGTGATAGAAATCGACACTTCAAGGTGCTAGTGTATTTGTTTTGTGGAGGTATTTTATGTTCTTATTAAACAAATATTTGACAAGCAATTATAAAAATAAAGAAGATAGTTGTATAAGAATGAAATGGAATGGTATATATTTAAAAATAATATTTTTTATTTGTTATTCTCATCGATTAATCGAATAATTTTTTAGATTTAATCGTTTGATCGAACGAACAAAAACAATTATTTGAATTAATCGAACAAAGTTGAAAGCCAAATAATTGACAACTCTAGTATCTACTTAAGAGTAAAAAAGGCAGCATTTGTTCTTCTTAGTATTTATTTTGAATTTTTAGAATTTTGAAAAACCTTGTCATTGTTGCAGGATGATATGTATAAAGTTTTTGTATATGAAGCACGAGTTTTATGTATAATTTTCAATTTCTTCAAGCATATATATATATTGTTAAAGTAAAAGCTATAACCGAGGGGTTTTGTCGGTTTTCGGTTTCTGTTTTTAGGCGCTTAAAACGGCGGTATCGATTTCGGTTAAAACCGAACAGCAATCCCTATATAAAACCAACACATGTGGAATAAGTCGACATAACACCTTTGGGGTAACTGGTTCAGCCAATACCTGGGATTCGCTATTGACTAAGGCCTCCGGAAATAAAATTTTTGCAAAAAATGCTTTTTGCCTTTCTATAATATGTCTAAAATACTTTTCCCAGGAAGAGATATTTTATGGATCACGTAGTGGTATGGCTTGGACACCCAATTTGCGGGAAGGAAGATTGGAAAAAGCCTACCTCGAGGACAGATATTTTACTATTTGTAGAGAACATTTCGGTCTGATGGCGGATCTCCCTAAGTGCTGTTGTTTTGCAACGGATGCTGCCTATCTGACTATCCTTAGAAGTATCTCAAAAATGTCCAATCATTGTATAGTGTTGAATGCCATTTACATTAACTTTAACATGTTTCTAGTTTTGGAAAAAAATTTTGGAATGATTATCCTTTTTTAAGTTATTTCAAAATTTCAGAATGATTTTTTCACATTTAAATACTTAAATAAATACTCTTTTAGTTTATAAATCAAACTAATGAAATAATTATCTCATGAAAACGGGTTTAAAGTATAAGAAGTGAATAAGCTATTCAAAATGGGGACATACCTAAATACCGTTAAAATAGAGAATGCTTAACCTTTTCAAAAGTTGAAATGTGTATTCAAAGAATGGGCATTAAATAAACATGTTAAAGTTCTGTGGTGAAACCCAAATGTTAATAGGGCAAAGGAGGTTTATGGAATCAAGAGGCAAACGCTTAGAAAATTAGTATATTAAGGGGTCAGATAGAACTACGAACTAATTTAGCTCGCATATAATCCAATGATACAATATGTAGAGCATGTGACGAAGAGGACAAGATACTGGAACATTACTTATACAAATGTCATATGTTTGGTCGCATAAGAAGCGAAAAGGACAATTCACCAAATTTAAAATTATCTATTGAAATAAACTGGAAACCCTTTAAAAGCTATAAACAGGCCAATATGTTCTGAAGCTAACATTGAATTTAATTTCGGCTTATGGATATGGGAAACTCTCCTTTAAGGGAGCACATTCTTTCATTAAATTCTTATGGGCGCTGCAGAATTCTACTCTTTTCAACCTAACTTAACTTAACCTATTAAACATTGCAGCGAATTTTATTGGACTTCCTTCAAAAAGCTAAAACTTTGCTTACAAAATAAATACATTTTCAACAATCATAAATTTATCTATCCCCCATATTTATAAAAGAAATTTTTATTTACGAAAGGTTTATTGAACAAGAAAATTTGATTTAAATACCTTTTATAAGCCTGAAATGTTTTTTATGAATATGGGAGTATATGTATTATTTCTTTGTATATTGATTTTTTTCTAAATCTGTTCTTTAATTTTTTAGTTATCATTTAAGTGAAAAGCAAAATTCTCTTAATGATTCAAATATTTCTCCTTCTCCTTTAGAGCCATCATAACAAATTCACACTTCACTTCCCCAAAAGTGATATCTTACTTTGAAATTCATTCAAGCCATGTGTGGCAAATGTAAGAATTTATTAAATTTTTAAACAAAATTGACACTGTTTGCAGTAACTTTGTTAAATATTTGAATAATTTACAAACATTTAAAAGTCTACAAAAAGAAAGTACAGCAACAAAATTGAAATGTACAAAGAGACTACACAGTTCATTCAACTTTGTTGTACAAACAAAGCAAAGTTTACATTTCTATAAAGTTTCAAATGTTATATGGACACTTGTATTTTTGCATGAATAAATACACACACACACACATACATAGTAATACAAGCACACACACTTTATGCACTTTGTATAGAAAATTTAGAGTAGGATTTTTCTGAAAAGATTTTTTTATTTTAAAATATTAACAAAAAAAAAAAAAAAAAATACTTAACTAAGAAATTCGAGTTTAATTTACATGAAAGCGTATAATTAATAAGAATTTATATATCACTTATACAACTAGTATTTTTTAAGATATTAAAAATGGTGGTTCAAGAGATACCCCTGAAAGAAATGAGTGAATCCATGTCAAACCATTAAGTCGTTCGGCATCATCACCTTCGAATTGAATGAAATTCAACACAAATGTTGTATGTTATTGGACTTTAACAAAACATAAATTTTCAGACACCAGATTCTTTCGGCTTCCGAAATATGACGTCATAAAAGATGTGAAAAATGTGAAAAAAACACAAAAGTCTCCTAACAAAAGGGGATAGAACTCTTGAACTACGCAAAAATTTTGATATTTTTTGTACGGGAGGTACTACGCCCACTTCTCCAATCCCGACCACATTTTGTGGGATGGTGTGTATTGATAACTCAAATTTGTGTTCTAAATTTGGAAACTTTGGCTCCTGCCGTTCTCCAGATATACTGAAAAAAATAATTAAAATACAACAACAACAAGGGATTTTTGAACACAAAACATACTTAGAATCACGTTCTGGTTTATAACTCTGACACCAATAAAGTCTCCACCTTTAAATTTTCTGCAAATGTTGAAGAGGGTATAATACTTAACATATATTTTTTTAAGAATTTTAAAAAATATCCTTTTCCAGATATGGACCTTTGAACTCAAGACCCCAAAAATTTACCATTGACCTCTTCTTAAAAAAACACAAAATGCCTATCATTTTAAAGGGTGCACTTTCACCTTTAAAACGATACCAAAAAAACTAAATTATCTTGCTTAGTTCAAGAGTTCTATCCCTTTTTGTTAGGAGACTTTTGTGTTTTTTTCACATTTTTCACATCTTTTATGACGTCATATTTCGGAAGCCGAAAGAATCTGGGGTCTGAAAATTATGTTTTGTTAAAGTCCAATTACATACAACATTTGTGTTGAATTTCATTCAAATCGGAGGTGATGATGCCGAAAATGCCATTTTTTCGTGATGGTTTGACGTGTTTTAACTCAAATGCATAACCAAAAAAAAAAAAAAAAAAAATTTACTTACACAATTGCAAAAATTTTACGTTAGTTGTACCACTTAAACGTATATGTGAGAGTAGATCAATTTTAAACACTTCCTAGTAGGGAATGGTAAATCGATTTCGATTCCAATCGAAAATCGATTTCATACTGAAATCGATTATTGGGCTTTTAAAATAGATTTTTTTATTTTTATCAACATTTTGGCAATTTTTAATTTTAATCTTAACTAAATCGATAAATTATGGGCATACACAATAAAACTTATTTTGTGCGTCTGTAGGTATGCTTATGCAGTTTTATGTATTTATCTATTAGAAGCATACCAACTTCCAACTTTAATATAAGGGCTCTTGTTCTTCAGAAATTAAAGTCATCAATGAACAGTGAACAAAACAGTCCTAAAAATATCTTACCGAACCAAACACTGAAAGTCAGCTTCGTGAAAATCAACATATTATAGAAACACAACAGGTGAATTAAGCCATGGCATTCCTGTGGAAATACGCTAATAGTTAAACAGACCAGTGTAGTTTTAAGCAGAGTGAAAAACAAAAAGGATGTAATTTTTCCTATGAAATACGAAATATCTCTGCATCTTTCTGAAATCAATGACATGCAAACGTTTGTTTTCTAAAACTAACTTAAAAGTAACTTAGCAAAGAAACAGTCGCTACCGATCAGGAACTATTGCCATAATCCTTTGAAATACTATACATACATTCAGGCTTGTCACTGGAATCAATTCCGGTCAAAAGTGATTTCGTCTTATGTGAAGCAAGATACGAAATCACTTCCAATTTCGATAGAAATTAAATTATGGGACAGGCCTGATTGTACACAAGTATACAATTTTAATATGTGAAATGTACATGCACTTGTTCCTCTAAAGGCCATCTCAAAATTTACACATTTCCACTTTTTACAGGAGAATTATAAACAGTGTCATATCTACCCACTGTAAAAATCTAATTTCAATTTCTCTAGTAGTAGTAGTAGTAGTAGTTTGCCTTAGTGATATAATTTATAAGTTTGCAAATTAATCTTAAACAATTTTGAAATCGACTTTAAAATCGATTTTGAGGTTCGATTAATCGATTTCAAAAACCGAAATAAAAAAAAGTCGATCGAAAAATCGAAAATCGATTTTGGAGTCCATTTACCATTCCCTTCTTATATCTACCCACTGTAAAAATCTAGTTTCAATTTCTCTAGTAGTAGTAGTAGTAGTAGTTTGCCTTAGTGATATAATTTATAAGTTTGCAAATTAATCTTAAACAATTTTGAAATCGACTTTAAAATCGATTTTGAGGTTCGATTAATCGATTTCAAAAACCGAAATAAAAAAAAGTCAATCGAAAAATCGAAAATCGATTTTGGAGTCCATTTACCATTCCCTTCTTCCTAGCTAGCTGATTCTTGTCAAAATTTGTAAATTGTTTAAATTAAATACTGCAAAATAGGATTTTCTGGAAACAACGAAGGTAATATACGAAGCAGTCGTGTGGAAATGGCCGGGATACTCGTTCAAGATTTGGTGGTGGCAATAAAGGAGTAAATAATACCTGATATTAAAACACCTGATGACTTTTCAAGTAGGTATGTATTTATGTATTTGGTGTTTTTGGCCAGTTGTTAGCAACAAAAAATGGCTTTTTTAGATCTTCGAGAAAGTAATTGGTCAAAAATACGTTTACCTCCATTTAAAATTAACTTTTATGAAGAAGAATCTATAACGAGACCCACAACCATGCAGAGAATTGGCTCAACAGATAAATAAGTGGCGGATTATCTGGTTCACATGTGTATGTACGCAATAATTCAGAAAGTGGAGTTGAATTAGTTTTTGCAACACCCGGCCGTTGCTACTCAATTAGAATTTATTTAATAAACATTTTAATTTAAAATGAAAATTAAAAAATGTATTATTTTATAAAGGTTAGTACTAACCAATATTTACGTTATGAATAACTAGTTAGTGCTAACTTTATCATTGACTAATAAAAAGCAGTAGAGTAAGTAGTACAGATATATGTTTCGTAGTCGAGTGGAAGAAATTGGTTAGAGAGAGAGGCAAAGTCACATGTACGCAAGAGTTTCGGTTAGTTTTTTCATTTTGCTCTTAATAAAATAATATTTCAGTCAACACTACCGGTCATAACACTAGTAAAATCTTCTTCTTGTAGGGACATATCTAAAAATTCTCAAAGTTTCCTGTAACTTAAATTTAAAATCAAGTTTTAAAGTCAAACTTTTATCTATTTAACTATTAATTTGGTAGTTGGCAAATAAAAATTGGATGGAAAATAAGTTCTCAGAAAAATTGTATAGTCTCCAACTGTTAATCAAACACTGTTTTTTTTTTTAAATACACTGTAAAAAATTACTGAAACCTCTTTTTAAAACAAAAACAATATTTATTCAATTGTTTTACACAGTTATGTCCATTTAAATCAATAAACTTTTTACTAAATTTTAAAAAAACTGTTTTTTTTATTAATTTTTGCAATGTAACACTATAAATATTTAAGCATATGTATTTTATACACATGTATATATATGTATAATCTAAAACACATAGAGAAACATGTGCATCTTAATCGTTCAAAAAGTGGGTGGAATTGAGTTCACATAGAAAACAATTTAAACAAGAAACATTTCCAAATTCGGCTTTACTGTATCTTGTAAACCCTAAACCATTGCAGTCTTTCATCAAATTGTAAAACTTTATATAAAAATGTTTTTTAAGTTTTATTTAAAGCTAAAAATCTTGATTTTGATTTTTTTTTTTTTTTAAATTTTGAAATACTTTCTAAGGAAAGCAATTTTTGATTCAATTTAATTGAATTTAAAATGGAACCCCTGAACGTCGTTTAATTAAAATAACGCTACTACAGAAGGTCTTTTGTATCTAGGGAACAACTAAGTCATATACATATGTCTCAAAATCACCAAGGTGCAGAATTGGTTTTGCTAGCAATTTAATGCATTAAATCTTGACTTTATTGAAAAAAGAAAATTTATAAATTACTACAACTAACCTGTTTTATGTGCACATCAAACAATAATTTTAATTTAAGAAGAAATTTTTAAACTAAATCAATATACATGCAGAGAAAGTCATGTCGGGAACGCGTCCTAATTACAATCTTCAACAACAAGTCCAAAATATTAATGAAAAATTTAAGGTATTTAACACCAGTCATTACTAAATACACCGTAATTATATTACAAAATCTAGTTTTGAAAAGGGTACTAAAACATTATTAATTTCTTATTATAAAAATGCAAAAATAGCTTATCCGATAGTGCACAAGTCATTTCAGTGAACGCATCGATAATAAAAAAAATAGTTATTTTAAGTGAACATAGCCATCAGGTGTTAAATGGCAGTAGAAGAAGAAAACTATAAAAAAGCCAACTGTCAATGCATTTATCGTCAAATAAGTTATATTAAAGTGGTAAGTTACTTTCAATTCATTATTCGGAGAGCGTACATCAATAGTCCGTCATTTCGTGAACGTGTTTATTAAATGTAATTATTGATGAAATTCTTTTTTACGACGAGAAATAATAAAGTAGCCCAAATATTTTACCATTGACAAAGTCAGTTCGCATTTAAACTAGCCGCTGTATAAGCAAGTTGCGCATTTATTTGAAATCGTCATTTCGTGAACGGCGCCATAATATAAGGAAACGTTCCCGAAATGACTGTTGCATTTTCGGAATGATAATTATTGTTTCCTAGGGCGACTCCCTTACAATTTTTTATGGATTTAATGACTGAACAACAGAAGGAGCTTAAATGGCAACATCTCTTCGTCAGCAGAATAAACCAAAAAGAAAAAAAATGGGAAATATTATTATTTTTATGATTTTTTTTTTATTTGATTTGTATTTTTTTAATATTTTTTTGCTAACTTTTCTTCAAAATAAATAACTTTAATATTTAAATTGTTGCTTACAATTCAAATATTTCCTTACTTATACCTTATGGTATCGAAATCATCATTTCGGTAACAGTTTTGTCATTCCGGGAACGATTGATCATTCCCGGGAACATTAATATTTTTTAACAAAATACGCATAAATTGAGCTTTTTTTTACAACATACATAGTTTATTTTATAACAGAACTTTTATTCTGTTCATATAACGTTAATTCGATCATAAGAGTTTTGAATATTTTGATTTTCCAAAATTTTATGCACGATAATAGCAACTTCTTTAATTTTTTGGCGTATTTTGCTAGAAAAGGATTTTGTGTGTCTTGTTTTTACTTATGTTTATATAATATAGATTCATAATAAACCCGTGTTATTTTACGATGCTTAAGTTATGTACATACTTTGTTTTGTTTTTGTTAATTAAATTAAACTTAGAAAAACGTTCCCGAAATTATGATTTTCTGAAAGATATTCACTAAAAAGCAGTTTTATAAAAAAATTTTAGAATTGTGTGCGCTGCCCTGTCAAAGTTTATTAATATACAAATTTTGCAAAAGTATAAACAAAGAGCCATCATTATAGCTTACAATTTTTCTGGCATAAAATGAATCATGAAATTTACAACCTTGGTGATTTTGAGCCATATATGAAGAATATATAAACAAAATGTATATTCGGTGTTTCACTTTCTCTGCCAATGCCCCGATCTGGGGGGCATAAGGTTTAGGCATTTTGGGAGACCGGAATTGCCATGTCTGGATGATTTGTCCAATGCGGGACTGAAATCGATCTCCTTGTTCTGCAGGGAATCGGGGTGGTTCGAAACTGCAGTGACCTCTGGGGAATAGTTTGGTGGATACTGGCGGACTCTAGTCACTGGCTAGGGGTATCACAAAGGGACCGCTATAAGGACCCAAGTGAGTCGTCGTCGTGCCTGCTACCCATTTAACCTAACCTAACCTAAACACTTTAGGCAGTCGTGTTTTTTTTCTGAGCTGGATCAAATCATATTTGTCATGTAGAACTCAATCTGTAAAATTTAATACGGCAATTTCGGAAAAAATCAATGTAAAATCTGGAGTACCTCAGGGAAGCCACATTGGTCCAATTTTGTTCCTTCTTTTCATTAATGATTTGCCTGAAGCAGTTCAACATTGTAATGTATTGATGTATGCAGACGACGTAAAATTATTTTCGACTGTAAAACATCCTTGTGATCAACAGCATCTACAAAATGACCTGGATAGTTTTGACAATTGGTGTAAACTTAACTTGATGGAACTAAATTTAAATAAATGTAAACATATGCAATTCTCCAGAGTAAAAAAGTGTGCTTACTCCTACGTTCTTGGTGGCCGTACTTTACAACATGTTAGTGAAATAATAGATTTGGGAATATTGTTAGACAAAAAACTAAACTTTATCCAACATATAACGATGACTGTTAATAAATCCCGTAGCGTTCTGGCTTTTATTAAAAGATGGGCAAAGGAATTCAACGATCCCTTAACCACAAAAAGTCTTTATACTTCGCTCGTCAGACCAATTTTGGAATACGGCAGCATTATTTGGGACCCGATCTATAATATTCATAGTGATCGTATTGAGTCAGTGCAAAAACAATTTCTTATTTTCTGCTTAAGAAGTAAATATAGAGGATGCCTGGTATTACCTTCATATTCAACTAGACTAGCTGAAATAAATTTACCAACGTTAAAAAGCCGCCGAATGATGCTATATATATCATTTATGGTCAATCTTATAAATGGTAGTACACATTCCGAATTTTTATTGAGTAACGTAACTTTTAATATTCCTCAACGTTCACTTCGTTTTTTCAACCCTCTATATGTCAGAACATGCGGAACAAACTTTGCGATGTCAGATCCAATAAGAAAATTATGCAACTGTTTCAATGAAATGTATAACTTTATCGACTATTCTCTGAACATTAATATCATAAAAAGCAATATCATATTATATTTAAATCAATAATGTTTATTCTAAACTTTCTTTCTTTGTTAATACATTAATACATTAAGTTAGTCTGTAAGGAATTTGTCCATAGACTTAAATTAAATAAAAATAAATAAAAAATATGTCAGCCATCTTGAGATCAATTAACTCTTGTGTTAATACCCGGGTACCATGGTACGCACCTAATGGTGTTTTCTTTTCTACAAAAAAATGTGACATTTTATTTAAAAAAATTACAATTTGGTGTCTGTTTCTTAGAAATTTTCCTCCCGAAAATGGTGGCCTGTTTTATTTTAAAAAACTCACCCTTTCCCACTTTCCCACAAACACGTTTGAACTGCTCCAAAAATTCAATAAACTAAATTCTGTATTATACAAAAAGTTTAGTTTCCAAAGCGTTAGTATTATAAAACGAGGAAGTCTCATTTACACATCATATATGACCAAAAATGTTCAACTTTAAAATTTTAGCCGTTATGCAATACAAAGTTATAAAAATCATATTTTAATTTCATAAAAATATGGATTATTAATACATTATATTATATGGGTACCCGGGTGCTAAACAATGTGGATACAGTTGGGTATTGGGTTGGGTTATGCTTAATTAAATAACAATATATTCCAGCAGCCGTATTCCGTAATTCGCTAAAGCTAAATCTCTATCGCTAAAAATCAATAAAGTTGATTTAGCAATTTTCGGCTACAAATGTAATTCAGTAACGTGCATTGCTAAATTTGGCAATGCAATTCAAATTTAATTTGCCGCAATTTTAGCTTTTAGTGTCATCGTCTAAAATTTTAAATTTTTTTTCTCTAAGGAATTTTAGCGATCGAGATTTAGCTTTAGCTAAGCGAATTACAGAATACGGAAGCAGACCATATGTAAACTAAATATATAACAATCTGGGTCACTTAATTTCTAGAGTAGGGTGGTCACCAGATTCTGGAGCCAGACGAAAGGATGGACATCGTTAAAAGAATTAATCTTTTCGCTCTTTTGTTGCAACGTCGTCATTAATCAATAAAATTCTTTTCGATATAAACGTGTTTAAAATTCTTGATTTGCTTGCACCATTAAGAAAAAAATGACATTCTCTTCAAACGGGGAAAGTATAAAAGTTATAAAGATAAATTTTATACCCAACATAAAGAAAAACTAACAATTCTGCATTACTAGCTACAAAATTTTATTTTTTTGAGTTATGACGATGTTGCAGCAAACGAGCGATATTAGCTTTATGTATAGAAATTTCATACGATATGACAAACTCATACAAACCCTTTACACCTGTGGTGAAGGGTAAAGCAAAAAAGAAAACTGAATTTAATGCTGTGAATTGCAAATACAGTTGGATTTTTCTATGTATTCGTATTATTTCTAATCAAATATTTTTTTTTTTTTATTTAAAACAGATAAATTCACATACAAGTATGAACATGTGCAGATAGAACAAACAAACAAATAAGAATACGCAAATAGATGAATTGACATGAGCTTTTTTTTATTCCAAAATCAAACCTTCATGAATGGTTGACTTTTGTCTTCTTTTCAATTGTGAACCCTGGGTTAATTAAAAATCTAAAAGGTTTTAATGTTGATACCTATTTAAACTGGTCAAGTGTATGTTAAGGTAAGAAAGAATTTAACCCATTAATTCTGAATTTAAATTTAATATGCAAAACCTAACATCATGATATGGAATATCTGGCAACACAATAACTTTAGAAAGAGCCGAACTGTAAAAGAAATCAAATCAGCTTTTTAAGAAATAGATTTAATTTTTTGAACCCTAAATGCCTAATGGCCCAACAAGAATGTGAATAACGCGGCGTAAGCAAATGAGCGAATCATAAAGGCTTAGTTAGCCGGAAGTAACATTAACTTAACCTTATCGTAAAAAAGTAAGACCAATCTATTTCTTACAGATTGATACGTATTATCCTACTGCTAGCGATAATCGTTCTAAAGGCTCAACCATAATATGCATAGCCTTGCCTACTGTCAAAAATTAACAAAAAGTCTCTCAAATATACTTAAGAAAACAAATACAAAATAAAAAACATTTGATTCCGTACGTAATGTGCGATTAGATTCGCAATTTGCTTACGCAAATGACAGTTTCATTAAACTTAGCAAAACGTGTCCTTATCTCTTAACTTTTTAACTGTGATATGATCATTTCGAGCAGGCTTTGGTAATGTGTTTGTTGCTAAATATATGTTGTTGCATTTTAAAAATAATTAACAACAATTAGTATTGTGGTTATTTTGTTGAACTATTTATGGTTTTCAATCCAAATTTTTAATATTTTTAATTAGGCTTAAGTTCATGAAATTTAATTTTTATTAAATTATTTTTATGAAGAAAGGAATTTTACAACATGAAAATCAATTAAAATTGTTATTGATAATCTTTCATTCTTGACGTGGCTCGGGCTCGAACCCTGGCCGGCAGGTTACCATGACATGTTTCGATCGCAACCACTCGATCTCCTCAGATGGATTTGCCGTCTTACACTCGCAGCCATCGACGACTGCTGACGTCACTAGTCAAACATCAATCCTTAAACCAAATTGTATTTTAACATTTGGTAGATCGAAATTTGCTTTCCTGAATGATTATCCATTTTAATTGATTTTACATGTTTTTTCTTTTACTTCTGTTTTTTCGTACTTTCGTCAAGAATTTTTCTTGAAGTCCAAGTACATTTTTTTTTTTTTTTTTTTGTTTTTTCACTTTGTCTTTCTCTTTTCTGTTGACCTTTTTCAGCACAACTTGAAGGACAAATGTACACATAGAGCTCGTGCCTTAGCTTTAACAATAATTAGTATTGTGGTTATTTTGTTGAACTATTTATGGTTTTCAATCCAAATTTTTAATATTTTTAATTAGGCTTAAGTTCATGAAATTTAATTTTTATTAAATTATTTTTATGAAGAAAGGAATTTTACAACATGAAAATCAATTAAAATTGTTATTGATAATCTTTCATTCTTGACGTGGCTCGGGCTCGAACCCTGGCCGGCAGGTTACCATGACATGTTTCGATCGCAACCACTCGATCTCCTCAGATGGATTTGCCGTCTTACACTCGCAGCCATCGACGACTGCTGACGTCACTAGTCAAACATCAATCCTTAAACCAAATTGTATTTTAACATTTGGTAGATCGAAATTTGCTTTCCTGAATGATTATCCATTTTAATTGATTTTCCATGTTTTTTCTTTTACTTCTGTTTTTTCGTACTTTCGTCAAGAATTTTTCTTGAAGTCCAAGTACATTTTTTTTTTTTTTTTTTTTTTTTTTTTTCACTTTGTCTTTCTCTTTTCTGTTGACCTTTTTCAGCACAACTTGAAGGACAAATGTACACATAGAGCTCGTGCCTTAGCTTTAACAATAATTAGTATTGTGGTTATTTTGTTGAACTATTTATGGTTTTCAATCCAAATTTTTAATATTTTTAATTAGGCTTAAGTTCATGAAATTTAATTTTTATTAAATTATTTTTATGAAGAAAGGAATTTTACAACATGAAAATCAATTAAAATTGTTATTGATAATCTTTCATTCTTGACGTGGCTCGGGCTCGAACCCTGGCCGGCAGGTTACCATGACATGTTTCGATCGCAACCACTCGATCTCCTCAGATGGATTTGCCGTCTTACACTCGCAGCCATCGACGACTGCTGACGTCACTAGTCAAACATCAATCCTTAAACCAAATTGTATTTTAACATTTGGTAGATCGAAATTTGCTTTCCTGAATGATTATCCATTTTAATTGATTTTACATGTTTTTTCTTTTACTTCTGTTTTTTCGTACTTTCGTCAAGAATTTTTCTTGAAGTCCAAGTACATTTTTTTTTTTTTTTTTTTTTTTTTTTTTCACTTTGTCTTTCTCTTTTGTGTTGACCTTTTTCAGCACAACTTGAAGGACAAATGTACACATAGAGCTCGTGCCTTAGCTTTAACAATAATTAGTATTGTGGTTATTTTGTTGAACTATTTATGGTTTTCAATCCAAATTTTTAATATTTTTAATTAGGCTTAAGTTCATGAAATTTAATTTTTATTAAATTATTTTTATGAAGAAAGGAATTTTACAACATGAAAATCAATTAAAATTGTTATTGATAATCTTTCATTCTTGACGTGGCTCGGGCTCGAACCCTGGCCGGCAGGTTACCATGACATGTTTCGATCGCAACCACTCGATCTCCTCAGATGGATTTGCCGTCTTACACTCGCAGCCATCGACGACTGCTGACGTCACTAGTCAAACATCAATCCTTAAACCAAATTGTATTTTAACATTTGGTAGATCGAAATTTGCTTTCCTGAATGATTATCCATTTTAATTGATTTTACATGTTTTTTCTTTTACTTCTGTTTTTTCGTACTTTCGTCAAGAATTTTTCTTGAAGTCCAAGTACATTTTTTTTTTTTTTTTTTTTTTGTTTTTTCACTTTGTCTTTCTCTTTTCTGTTGACCTTTTTCAGCACAACTTGAAGGACAAATGTACACATAGAGCTCGTGCCTTAGCTTTAACAATAATTAGTATTGTGGTTATTTTGTTGAACTATTTATGGTTTTCAATCCAAATTTTTAATATTTTTAATTAGGCTTAAGTTCATGAAATTTAATTTTTATTAAATTATTTTTATGAAGAAAGGAATTTTACAACATGAAAATCAATTAAAATTGTTATTGATAATCTTTCATTCTTGACGTGGCTCGGGCTCGAACCCTGGCCGGCAGGTTACCATGACATGTTTCGATCGCAACCACTCGATCTCCTCAGATGGATTTGCCGTCTTACACTCGCAGCCATCGACGACTGCTGACGTCACTAGTCAAACATCAATCCTTAAACCAAATTGTATTTTAACATTTGGTAGATCGAAATTTGCTTTCCTGAATGATTATCCATTTTAATTGATTTTACATGTTTTTTCTTTTACTTCTGTTTTTTCGTACTTTCGTCAAGAATTTTTCTTGAAGTCCAAGTACATTTCATGAACTTAAGCCTAATTAAAAATATTAAAAATTTGGATTGAAAACCATAAATAGTTCAACAAAATAACCACAATACTAATTATTGTTAAAGCTAAGGCACGAGCTCTATGTGTACATTTGTCCTTCAAGTTGTGCTGAAAAAGGTCAACAGAAAAGAGAAAGACAAAGTGAAAAAACAAAAAAAAAAAAAAAAAAAATGTACTTGGACTTCAAGAAAAATTCTTGACGAAAGTACGAAAAAACAGAAGTAAAAGAAAAAACATGTAAAATCAATTAAAATGGATAATCATTCAGGAAAGCAAATTTCGATCTACCAAATGTTAAAATACAATTTGGTTTAAGGATTGATGTTTGACTAGTGACGTCAGCAGTCGTCGATGGCTGCGAGTGTAAGACGGCAAATCCATCTGAGGAGATCGAGTGGTTGCGATCGAAACATGTCATGGTAACCTGCCGGCCAGGGTTCGAGCCCGAGCCACGTCAAGAATGAAAGATTATCAATAACAATTTTAATTGATTTTCATGTTGTAAAATTCCTTTCTTCATAAAAATAATTTAATAAAAATTAAATTTCATGAACTTAAGCCTAATTAAAAATATTAAAAATTTGGATTGAAAACCATAAATAGTTCAACAAAATAACCACAATACTAATTATTGTTAAAGCTAAGGCACGAGCTCTATGTGTACATTTGTCCTTCAAGTTGTGCTGAAAAAGGTCAACAGAAAAGAGAAAGACAAAGTGAAAAAACAAAAAAAAAAAAAAAAAAAAATGTACTTGGACTTCAAGAAAAATTCTTGACGAAAGTACGAAAAAACAGAAGTAAAAGAAAAAACATGTAAAATCAATTAAAATGGATAATCATTCAGGAAAGCCAATTTCGATCTACCAAATGTTAAAATACAATTTGGTTTAAGGATTGATGTTTGACTAGTGACGTCAGCAGTCGTCGATGGCTGCGAGTGTAAGACGGCAAATCCATCTGAGGAGATCGAGTGGTTGCGATCGAAACATGTCATGGTAACCTGCCGGCCAGGGTTCGAGCCCGAGCCACGTCAAGAATGAAAGATTATCAATAACAATTTTAATTGATTTTCATGTTGTAAAATTCCTTTCTTCATAAAAATAATTTAATAAAAATTAAATTTCATGAACTTAAGCCTAATTAAAAATATTAAAAATTTGGATTGAAAACCATAAATAGTTCAACAAAATAACCACAATACTAATTATTGTTAAAGCTAAGGCACGAGCTCTATGTGTACATTTGTCCTTCAAGTTGTGCTGAAAAAGGTCAACAGAAAAGAGAAAGACAAAGTGAAAAAACAAAAAAAAAAAAAAAAAAAATGTACTTGGACTTCAAGAAAAATTCTTGACGAAAGTACGAAAAAACAGAAGTAAAAGAAAAAACATGTAAAATCAATTAAAATGGATAATCATTCAGGAAAGCAAATTTCGATCTACCAAATGTTAAAATACAATTTGGTTTAAGGATTGATGTTTGACTAGTGACGTCAGCAGTCGTCGATGGCTGCGAGTGTAAGACGGCAAATCCATCTGAGGAGATCGAGTGGTTGCGATCGAAACATGTCATGGTAACCTGCCGGCCAGGGTTCGAGCCCGAGCCACGTCAAGAATGAAAGATTATCAATAACAATTTTAATTGATTTTCATGTTGTAAAATTCCTTTCTTCATAAAAATAATTTAATAAAAATTAAATTTCATGAACTTAAGCCTAATTAAAAATATTAAAAATTTGGATTGAAAACCATAAATAGTTCAACAAAATAACCACAATACTAATTATTGTTAAAGCTAAGGCACGAGCTCTATGTGTACATTTGTCCTTCAAGTTGTGCTGAAAAAGGTCAACAGAAAAGAGAAAGGCAAAGTGAAAAAACAAAAAAAAAAAAAAAAAAAAAAAAAAAAATGTACTTGGACTTCAAGAAAAATTCTTGACGAAAGTACGAAAAAACAGAAGTAAAAGAAAAAACATGTAAAATCAATTAAAATGGATAATCATTCAGGAAAGCAAATTTCGATCTACCAAATGTTAAAATACAATTTGGTTTAAGGATTGATGTTTGACTAGTGACGTCAGCAGTCGTCGATGGCTGCGAGTGTAAGACGGCAAATCCATCTGAGGAGATCGAGTGGTTGCGATCGAAACATGTCATGGTAACCTGCCGGCCAGGGTTCGAGCCCGAGCCACGTCAAGAATGAAAGATTATCAATAACAATTTTAATTGATTTTCATGTTGTAAAATTCCTTTCTTCATAAAAATAATTTAATAAAAATTAAATTTCATGAACTTAAGCCTAATTAAAAATATTAAAAATTTGGATTGAAAATAATTAACAACTTCATATTGAAATGTAAAGCGTGGACGCCAGAATTTAAATTTTGCTTTCCAGAATGGGATATTTGTTCTTACAAGTGGCAAGAAAATTTGTAAAAAGGAATGCATTAGATCCCAGTAAAAACTTCGCCTACTTTTTCAAAATGAATAGCTTCTTTAACTCATTATTTTGTAGCTTTCATCTATAACTACATCTACAACAACTTCTATAACTACTTTTTTCTGGATGTATGCAAGTAAAAAAAATAATGACTTACTTTTTAATGCGTTCATTTTGGGACATCCCTTGTAAAATTCATTGGTTCTTTCAGTCGAATTGTAAGTAGAGCTCTTATGTTTTTCTGATTACTCAACACATTATTTTGTAGGCGAAGTTTTTACTGGGATAATATGCTAGTGGAAAGTTTAAATAAAACCCATATTTATAAAACATGCAATTTTAAGGAAATGATTTATAAAGTAAAAGTGTCCAAACACGGTCTGAACACTAATGTTTTTTTTATCGTATTAAATATTTCCGATATACTTGGTTAATTACAATTATCTAAATTGCCATATTTGTATATATTTCTGAATTTGAATTTTAACGGTTAAATGAATTTATTTCTTTATTTGCTATAACTTAAAGTAAAACAAAAAGAAAGAAAACAAGTAAGAGTGCTATATTCGGCTGTGCCGAATCTTATATACCCTTCACCATTGTGCGAGCAGAATCCAAAGCAACTAGACAAAAACTAAATAATTTTTACATATACATACATATTTGCAATACCTCAAACTTCATTATAAATACAATTTAAAAAACGAAAACTGGTAAATATTTTTTTTAAATCTTTTTTAGAACATAAAAAAAATAAAAATATTAAAAAAAAAAATTTTCTTTTTAAAAAACCAAGAATCGAACCGGGAACTCTCAGTTTCTAACAAACCCCCTAAACAACTAAACCATGAAGGAACGTTAATCGAATATCATTAAAATGAAATATGGCACGTTGACTGTTCACAAAATTCAACAAAGTTTTGTTGTAATTACTTGTGATGTTTTTGTTCACCACAAAGTTGGGAAATATATTCACCAAAATAGTTTGCGCCATGTATGTGTGTTTGTTTGTTTTCTTTTATCTTTTTTGGCGAGTTTTTAAGTAGCAAAAAACACAAAAATTCCTAGTTTCTATTTGTAAAAATATTTTCGTTAAATAGATGAAATAATAAAGAAGTGTGATAACGAAAATCATATTGGGCATTATGCTAGTATATGTAAGCAATTGAAGGGGGAGGGGGGTAGAGGGACATCACATGGTTAAATCAAGTTCTCTCCTCATAAGGTCCCAGAATATGTATACTTTATGGGGTCTAAAATCAATATTGTGGAAATTACAAACGTTATGACAAACTTATATATACCCTTTTCCACCTGAGGTGAAGGGTATAAAAATAGTATTGTGTTTTTAACGTTAGCTTTGACTAGCGTGTAAAATCTAACTTCACTTGTTTGTTAACCATCAACCAAAGCGGTGAGCATAAACCTTAATAAACGATATTATATTGAATTCCCACAAAACAATTTATTGTGGTTTCTTTTTTTTTATTTCCCTCATATTTGGAATACCAACGCCTACTTTTGTGGAGCAATTGTTCTCTACACAACCTAAACCAACCGGCAGCTGCTTGACCCTTTTACTACATTGTACACATATACCAAAATTGGAAGGGTAGGCTTCCCTAACGACTACTGACATAAGTCAAGCCTCGTCAGTTTTTGGCAAAACCCCCAGTGTTTTGTTCAAAAAGAAACTGCAAAGTCATTTTATTCGACAATTTGCGAAACATTAAGAACTAAATTTCGTTTGGAAAATAAAAAAAGCGATAATCAGCTTCACTCCAGAAAATGTTGTTTCCGGAAAACCCAATAGCAACCAATGTTGTTATTAATGTTATTTACAAACAATAAAGAAACCTATAATAATATCAATTCTCAATTCATAAATAAAGTATTTCAGCATTTCATACTATCGAATCGAATAAACTAAAATCGATAGTTTTTGCGTACGATAGACATTGACGCATCTAATGAGAACTCAATAAATGTAATGTCGAGTTACTCGATATGGAATGCTATTATTTCAAATTCAATACATTTCATTCGATATCGAGTTTCATGATACCAAAATAAATACTTTTGATAAATTTTGCTCGATATCGTATGCGGTGATAGACCCCTGCTTTTGGTATTTTATCGATACCACATTTCTGAGCATCAATTGAACGTACATTTTCAAATGAGAAATGATGTAAAAAGCAAAGGAAGAAATCGGTTACACGTAGAAACTGTTTCAAGTTTGATAAAAACTAAAGATTTAAAACCAACTACAAGTTGCTGTTGTAGTTTTAATATTTCTTATGATCTCTTAAAGTAAATTTGCTTTATCTTATAACACTGAATTAAAAGCTTTTTCTAAACATTAATGTTCTAATATTTTTTTTTAAACTACGTTCTTAGTATGAATTACATGTGAAAGTCCGAATAATATAACTTTGCAAAAGTAAATATAAAAATAAACATGAATACCATTATAAATTTATGTTGACAAAAACAAAATGTTTAATTTCTTTACAAATAGAAACTGGGAATTATTTCCTTCCGAAGGTAACTTTATATTATATTCAACATTTTTCATTTTTCGAATTTATTCTATGAGCTAAATTTCAGTTATGTATTTTATAAAGCTTTTTTGTAATAGTTCTATTCCTAAAATTTTTTTTTTCAGAAATAACTATAACTACAAAAAAGCTTTATAAAATACATAACTGAAATTTAGCTCATAGAATAAATTCGAAAAATGAAAAATGTTGAATTTAATTTATTTACTTATTTTTTTTTTTTAAATACAATATTTTTTGCACCTTTTATTTTCATAAATTGAAGCACAGCCGCGAAAAACGTTGTAAACGCCACATTTTGCAAAAACTGTTTTTTTTGCAGATAAACGTTGACTTTACTCTCTTACACAGTTTAAACATCAAATCAACCAAAACTATGCACCTTAACGCCTCACAGTAGCGCCCGTAGAGCAAACGAGGTTGCAAAAATCAAAATTTTCATGAGCACCGACGAAGTTTTGAATAAACTCATGTTATAGGAAACTTTTCAACGATTTCAAATCTGCCACTCTTAATAATATCACATTTTTAGTTTAGAAGATATAGCCGTTCAAAGTTGACCGACTTTCGGTTTTCAAAAAAACACACAATTTTTAGTAAATTTGTTGCGATTTCAGGTGTAATATCACGAAAAATAGGTAACGAATCGCCTTATTTTTTGTTTGTATTGATTGATGCATTTATTAAATGTGTAATGATAAAAAAAAAATGAACTGTTTGCTTTGTGTTTCTCCTGGTAAATCACTATTTAAAAACTATCCGTTTTTTCACTATTTTTCAACTTTGACGGAAAATAACAAAAATCTATATTTTTCTATATTTGCCATATTTGCAAAATCTGTTCTTTGATTATTTCTTTACATAATTCAAAAATTTTATCTGCCCGTACGTGCCCGTTTGGCTTCTAGAGGTAAAAAAGGTTAAAAAGACATGGTTGCCATACTAATATTGCGGTTTAATAAAATTCTTTAATTTGGCCCCTACAGCGCGTAGGATGCTCCTAGATGGGTCAAATGTATGACCAACCCCACTTTATTATTTATTGCCGAATTTCGGTTTTTTTAGTTATTTCAATAAACTAAACCATTTTTGAGTTACGCGAATATATGCTGTGCAGCGCCTTACATTTTCGAAATAACGGTATATCTTGAAAACAAGAGCTAATTTAAAAAAACGGTTAGCACCACTGAATTCAGCGTCCCCAATTAGGGTGAAATGCCAGGTGCGCGGCATTCGAGTTATCGAGTATTCGAGTTATTCGAGTTATTGAAGAAATAAGCTCAACACATTCGGCTAATTCGGCGAAATTATGACATTTTGAGTATGACATAACTTTTGAAAAAAAAATTTTAAAATTTTTTTTCGTTCATATATGTTCCTTATAAGATAAAAGGAACATTCTCACCAAATTTCATTAAAATCGGAAGGGGTCGTGTCCCACTCTTGGTCGTTTTGACATGGAATTACCCATATACCGAAAATACAGAAAATTGAAAAAATAAATTTAAAAAAAAAAAATTTTTTTTTTTAATTTGTTGGGTAATAATTTAGAACCCTAAAGAAAAAAAAAATAAAAACAATCTAAAAATGTAAAAATAATTTTTTTTTATGTACCATAAAATTGATTTTTCTACTAATTTTAACTTTGATAACCCATAAGTAGGCCCCTACACAGCGTAGCACCCTTTTCATAGGCTGAACAGTTATCTATCATATGCTGTTTAAACTGTTCAATTACCTTATTCGGTTCAAAAGATATGATTTTTGCAACGAAAAAACTCAAATGGCGCCACTGTGCGCCTTCAAAATGGCGTACAAAGTGTCAGCCAGTGGAAGAACATTGCAAGTTACTAACATAATGATGAAACCGAAATGGTTTTGCAGTGCGCAATAATGTTTTAAAAGCCTTTTGCATTAAAGTTTTTATTATCACTATTTTAAATAATAGAAAAAAAAATTTTTAAAACAAATAATGCTGCTTGTCAAAAAACGTTTTTTTGCTCTCCTGAAAAATTATTATTTTGTAACTTAAAACGTTATTCGCGGCTGTGCTTCAATTATGTATTGTTTTTTTTAACAAAAAGTACCATTTGGTGAGAAAATCACTCTTTTAGTTAAAGGTCAGTACCGTTTCAAAATTTAAATTTTGCAAAACTGACCCAGAAACAATAAAACCAGTGATGGCAACTTTTTGAGAGCAAAAAGTACTTTCAAATTTAAAAAAAGCACTAAAAAGCACTATTACGAGCAAAAAAAAAGCGTAAAAAAGCACTAAGCCATTTTTACAATTTAATTATACACAAAATAAGTTGTGCCGAATATTATATACCTTCAAAATTTAAATTATATTTGTATATAAACATTTTTTAATGTATTATTATCCAAATCATTTGGAGTTTAAATTGGCAATAAAACCGTTTTAAAATAATACAGTGCGAGCTCGATTTTGGTAACTCGAAAAAATCTGGCCTGTTGCAATCACCGAAAATTTGCAATGACCGACCATTGTTTATAAAACTTAATGACAGCATATATTTTAATAAACATCCTTATATTTTATCGTTTAAATCTAAACGAAAATCTGAAACCTAAATTAAAATCGTGCAAAGTTTAATAAAACAATTGGCTTATGATATTATCCAATTATTTTAACATATGTACGATTCTGAATGTTTGCATTCTGATACTTAGTCAAACTGTTTTTCAAAAGCACTAGAGGTAGAAGTGCACAACACGTGGAAAACTAAAGCGCATGAAAAATGGCTCGTTATAAAAATATTTTCTGTCAGCTATTTTTAATTTGTTTAACACTTTGCACTTTTTAACACCAAGCTAATGCTCTTTTTTCGTTTTTTAAATTCTTTACGTTCTTTTGTACGGTTTCCGACTGCATGTTTTTTAACAATTCCTAATATTTTCCAATCCATATTCTATTTTTGAAACAGTGCTAACATTTTTAAAAAAATGTTTACCGAAATACATCGTTTTTATTACGATTACTAAATATGTTGTCAACGCTAAAAATTGCAACGTTTCGTATAATTTCCAAAAGCCTAGCTCTTAACTCGTAAATAAAGTTTTTGGTAAAATGAATGTAATTTTCTTTTATCACTTTTTTATCATTTGAAATATTAAAATCTTTGCAAGCCTTCTCAAAATTGTACCCCAAATAGCAAAGTTCAACTAAATCATCCTCTATATAATCGTAGTTTAAAAAAATGGTCGAAAAAAATAAAAATTGTAAAAGGCACTAACGAAAAATTGGAAAAGCACCAAGTTAGTGCTTTTTCTTGTTTTGGCACTATGGATACAATTTAGGCGTTTTGAGGCATCAAAAAGCACTTACAAAACTGCAGTCGAAACCAAAAACTGTTGTGTACAATTTTTCGATTTTTGAGTTGGTATGACAGCGACTGTTTACATTTTATGAATCTGAAGTAAAAAAACAGTTTTTTTTTGCCAACGGCAAATGAAGAAGTGGAAGAAATGGCAGTTTTTCTACTTTGACTGCAGTTTTGTAAACGCTGGTCAAAGATACTGTGCTATAAGTGCCAAAAACATGCCCAAACATGATAAATATAAAATTTTTAATTTTTTTATTCATTAATATGAAGAATCAAAACATTTTTCTGTGGCTTATGAGATAATTTAGCTTCTTCGATTTGAATAATTTTGAATAAATTTGTTAACGTCCTTTAGAGATCCTGTAGCCACCGCTATATCTACAAAATATCAATGTATAGTTCATTTAAACTTCTAGTCCTTACATTTTTTTAAAGCTTGTCTCAGAAAAGTTAACATTTACGACTTTTGGTTTGGTTTAAGATTTGACACTTGCTGCATATTCGTTAATAACTTCTTTAACACTTCCAAGTGTGTTATATTTTGGAAAAAAGATTTTCCATACCCTACAGATAACTGTTTTGGGCCACAAACGTTTAAATTCATGTTTCTTAAAATTGAATTTACATTCAGGCAGCATAAGGTGAAATATGTATGACAAATTAAGGTTAAACAAATATAAAAATGCATTTAAAAAGCATTGGACTCGTTTGACAAGCCAAATAAAACTGACCTCTCAAGCACATGTTGCGCTTCTTATGTGAACACAAGCGCACACACATACATACACTTACACCTGGAAGTATGTGAAGGTAGTGCATTAAAAATTCTATTAAAAGCGACTTTATATAAATTTATTTCTTAACTGGTTGTTTGTTTAATAAAATTGATGTTTAGCTGCCGATTAAATTAACACTTAAACTCGATTTAAAAAAAAAAAATCCCATAATCCACTTTCAATTTACAAGAAGAACAAAAATCAGAAAGAACATTTGGTGCTCTTAACACCCACCCGCTGGAGAATGGAATTTCTATATAATTTTCTTTTTCGTATGATGTAGTTAACATGTAATTGCTTGTGTGTTTCTGAAAATATATAAGAAGATAATATTTTGTAGATACAAACGTTTAACAAAAACTGGGTTAATGGTTTTATTTATATTTGTAAAATCACTTAAGCTATTTTCCTTCCTATTTCTATAGTATTTTCTACAAAGCTGGCTTTATAAAGAATGTTTTCTTTTTTTCTTCTTTATTTCCTTCTTTCTAAAATATACAAATAAGAACATATTACACATACACACATGCAAATGTGTGGGAAGTTGCAGGGGGGTAGTACGTTTGCCGATAAGTACGTTTATGATTTGCTTAATGGTATTAGTGGGGAAATGTGTTCGTATAAGAGTTTACAAATCGTTTTCAGCTCATTAGTGTATTTCAGTTAAGTGGCAGTTAGCTGAAACTTAAGAAATATTTAGTAGGTATGTGTGTACATATGTATATGTACATATATTGTTTAAACACTAAATAGGGCATAGCACTAACATCAATGTTTAAGTCAAAAGAAATTAACGACTCAAACTGATAGAGAACACAAAATAATTTGAGAAAATAAAAAGTCAACTGATAAGATGAAACGAGTGTGTGAGCACAATATTAAATTGTTCACTGTTTAACCCCAATTTAAGGAAAAGTTTCAAGTATATCGTCGGCTTATGGCCGTTTTCTCATTACACGATTATACTTCACATTAAAAAAATTGGTTTTCTTAATGTCTCAATTTGCTTCTATTCTGTCGCAAAGCTAACCAGCACTCATATGCCAATTATTTATTTTCCTTTTTTTTGTCGTGCAGGGGCCTGATTCTAGCAGTCGTGATCGAGATCTTTTTCGACTCGAAAGAAATTTAATATCTAATTTTTTCAGTCAATACTGAACGCATCGAAATTATCAGTGTTGTAAAGCATTAGTTTAAGTTTCACAGTACTGAAAAAATTATTTCGATTCGTTCAGTATCGACTGAAAGAATAAGAAATAAAATTGCTTTCGAATCGAGAGAGTACACGATCACGACTGCCAGAATTAGGTCCCAGATAAATTCAATCAGCTGACTCACAACTTGTATTTTGAGAGGTGTTGCCAACTGAAAACAATGTTTTTTGTCGGTATATTGAGACACCCAAAATCATTAACGGGCAGTTTAACGGTCTAATAAATTTATGTTGACATTAAGTAACAGACAGTTTGTCGAAAGATTGAGAAAACATCCATTAATATGCAAACCTGCTAACTCCCTTTCAGCACATTTTACAGGAAAGACAAAAAAACTGTTTTATTCATATTTGCAGCTTGAAAGGAAAACCAAAAATATAGTTGGTTTAACACACTTCAAGACTCAAACTGAAGAAAAACTTCATGCTGGCCGACGAGGCGTAAATTTCTCTTCTACACGTCATCAAAATATTAATTAACTTAAACAGTGGATTTAGCAGGTTTGCATATTAAGCCGACGCACACTGGTTGAAGAGTGGCATTAATAAATTTTTTTCATTGTCGCCGATTTGGATAATTTTTTGGTATTTTATTGTCAGATATCATAATATTGTTATTCCGTAATTTAAGCCTAATATATTTATTATTTGTTTGGACAGAAACGCTCAAAGTTCATATACGTTCGCTTGTTTAAAATGGCATGCAAATTTACTGTATATTCAATCTTTTAGTACAATCACAGTAAACTTATCGTTTGACTTTTTTGTATATTTTCGTAAATAACAATTGTCATAGATGAGATTTGCATTACAAAAGGTTGAAAAAAGTGGCATACATACATATAAAAAATTTCGTAGAACAAAATATAAACAACATCCAAATTTTAATTTTCATAAACTTCAGTGGACTGCATCTTTTAAGCGCTGTGGAGCGCTGTTTGACGAAGGATGTCTTATTACAGCTTGAAGTCTCAGCTAAAACTGAAAAAGCAATTCAGCTGCTCCTTTCCAAAAACAAACAAAAAACAGTAAAAAGTATAAAATGATAAAGTAACAAAACATGAATTTTCGTCCATGCGTGTTGTTATTGACTTAATTCTTAACTGTTTAAAATTATTACATAATGTAATATACATATGTACATAGTGTTAAATGAAGCACAGCCGCGAATAACGTTTTAAGTTTCAAAATAATAATTTTTCAGGAGAGCAAAAAAACGTTTTTTGGCAGGCAGCATTATTTCGTCCCCTCAATATAACAATAGCGTATAATTTGTTTGGGCTTTTGAGAAAATCGTGTTTAAAGTTTTTGTCAAATCCGATGTCTATTAAAACCTCAATATCGCAGTAAATAAAAATTCTTCATATTGGATTTTTCGAAGAATACATAATACCGTTTCTTGTCTTTAAATTGACCAATTTTTTTTATTCTACGCATCCTTTAAGACCATAATTATGTCATTCAAAGTGCAATTCCTCCATATAGGCTTTTTTATTTTTTAAGGAATTCGTATGATGTATCTGATATGGTATACGCTGTTTTATTCAATAATTTTACGGTATTTTTATTTAAATATTTGATCTCAAAAATATCAATTTGTAACATTATAAAACAGTGATTAATTCATAGTTTTGTTAATTCAGTGGCACATATTCATTACTTTCCAATTTGGGTGATTAGAAACAAAAAATTATGACAAATTAAGGTATACATTGCGTAAATCAAAAATAACTAGGAGTTTATTCATCTTCTTTCGTTTCCTCTGCTTCATCTGGCTCATCTAAACAATTTCGCTTCTTTCCACTTTTTAAGTTAACGAAAAATTACTGCTAGCCATGAGGAATTGCATTCTTCTTGCACAAATTTTGAAGATCATGCAGCTTTCGATGGTCGGAATGAAACTATTTCTCAAACAATAGTGTATATTGTTATAAGCTATTTTATGAGTAAAGTTTTTATAAATTGTATTTTTTTCTACCGGCTAAAATCGGGTATAATATGAGCGTACACGCTTATTAAAAGAAAATTTTGAACAAGAAATTATACACAATTTTTTCCAACGACATTTTGACCCACTTTTTGGAAGTAGAATTTGACCAAATTTTGATCAGACATAAAATCAATGATGGAGATTCTAAATACGCAATAAAAAAATAATAGCGCATGAGCACATACGCTATTGTTATATTAAGGGGACGATTTGTTTTAAAAATTTTTTTTTTCTATTATTTTAAAGTAATGATAATAAAAACCTTTATGCAAAATGCTTTTAAAACATTATTCCGCACTGCAAACCCATTTCGGTTTCATCATTTTTTTAGTAACTTGCAATGTTCTTCCACTGGCTGACATTTTGTATGGCATTTTGAAGGCGTTAAGGTGCATAGTTTTGGTTGATTTGATGTTTAAACTGTGTAAGAGAGTAAGGTCTGCGGTTATCTGCAAATAAAAAGTTTTTGCAAAATGTGGCGTTTACAACGTTATTTTCGGCTGTGCTTCAATTGTTATATATTTCATTGTTGAAAAACGCATGAGCTTCAATTGAATTTGAATTTCTTTGTATCAGGTATGATGTCCGAGGAAGCTCAGTAAGCGAGGAATAAAGACCATAGAGCCTATAGATTACATCATTGGACGTGTAGTCACTAGAGTTGTCAGCCGATTAAGAATAATTCCATTAATCGATCAAACAAAACCAAACTCTTGTTCGATTAATTTTAAAATGGCGATTTTCCAATAACGAATAAATCGAATAATTAATGTCGATTAATCGAACAATTTTTTTTATTAAAAAAAAGGTTAGAATTTGATTTATTCTGATACGTTTTTGATGATTTTATAAAGGGCGGTCTAACCAAAACGCACGATGTCAGTTGTAAATAAAACATAAAGTTGTCAGAGAATATTTTTTATTGTTATAGAAAGATCTATGCCAGCTATGTTTGAAACAAAATATAGGCCAAATGTTCGAGACAAAATTAAGGTTCTATAGCGTTAATGTGCTGAATTATCTTATCCTTTAGCACTTAAATTGTTCTTGGCTTATTGATTTTAACACGACTATTGAATATGTCGCGCAAAAGAGCGCAAAAGAGTTGGAACTACATATCTTCCATGCTCATATCCTTAATTTCTGGCTACAAGAAGTCCGTTGTTATGTCGTGATATCGAACACCATTGTCAAAGAAATGCGGCCCGATGACGCAATCAGCCCATCAACGAGCATGCACAGCTGTTTTCACATTTCCTACAAACCCGGCTTGCTGAAATTAACGCACAATTCTCCCGATTGTGGACACATTTAGTCCATTATGCTGACCAATAAAACCACGAAGTGCCCGAAATGCATTTGGATTTGAACGCCCATTTTCGTAAAAGGCTTCAACAATCATAACGCGCTGCTCAATTGCGTACCGTAACATGGTTGAATTTGTCAAACACGAAAACAGAGAAATGTCAAATTAAGTTTGTCAAAAAAATTGCCAATAAAGTGCGACTCACAATTAAAATCATGCATTATAGTTTGACCACCCTTTAAAAAAATGTAGAAAAGTTAAAAAATATTGTAGCCATAGCCCTGATTGTAATTAGTAAGCAAAAACCGTGTTAAGTACTCACAGTATTTATTTTATGTTCTTATTAAACAAATATTTGACAAGCAATTTAAAAATAAAGAAGATAGTTAAAGATGACGTAAATTTTTTGTAATAATAATATTTTTATTCGTTATTCTCATCGATTAATCGAATAATTTTTAGTTTTAATCGTTTGATCGAACGAACAATTATTTTAATTATTCGAACAAAGTTGAAAGGAGAATAATTGACAACACTAGTAGGCACTAATGAAGACGCAATCCGTAATCTTGTTTTTTCTTCAGACCTATTAATAAATAGATTTCGCTCAAAGCTGCAAATCAAAAAATTTTAGATCGATATTAATGTTAAAAAATGATTAAAAGACTATGCTTAAAATACGTACTCAAGTTTTTTCTATGGGAGGTGGGCGAATCAGGTACATATTATCAGGAGCTCATTCTACAATTATAATATTTATTTTTTGTAAAAATTAAGTTGAAATTTTTATAATTAGGCTTAAGTTCATCAAATTTAATTTTTATTAAATTATTTTTATGAAGAAAGGAATTTTACAAACATGAAAATTGATTAAAATTGCTATTGATAATCTTTCATTCTTGACGTGGCTGGGGCTCGAACCCCGGCCGGCAGGTTACCATGACATGTTTCGATCGCAACCACTCGATCTCCTCAGATGAATTAGCCGTCTTACACTCGCAGCCATCGACTGCCGCTGACGTCAATAGCCAAACATCAATCCTTAAACCAAATTGTATTTCAACCTTTGGTAGATCGAAATTTGCTCTTCTGAATGATTATCCATTTTTAATTGTTTTTACTTTTTTTTTTCCTTTACTTCTGTTTTCTCGTACTTTTGTCAAAATTTGGATTAAAAACCATAAAAAGTTCAACAAAATAACCACAAAAAAAAAACACGTAAAATCAATTAAAAATGGATAATCATTCAGAAAAGCAAATTTCGATCTACCAAATGTTAGAATACAATTTGGTTTAAGGATTGATGTTTGACTATTGACGTCAGCGGTCGTCGATGGCTGCGGGTGTAAGACGGCAAATCCATCTGAGGAGATCGAGTGGTTGCGATCGAAACATGTCATGGTAACCTGCCGGCCGGGGTTCAAGCCCCAGCCACGTCAAGAATGAAAGATTATCAATAACAATTTTAATAAATTTTCATGTTGTAAAATTCCTTTCTTCATAAAAATAATTTAATGAAAATTAAATTTGGTGAACTTAAGCCTAATTATAAAAATTTGGATTAAAAACCATAAAAAAATCAACAAAATAACTACAATACTGATTATTAAGTTGATGCATTAAAAATCAAGGCACCCTCCCGGGGTGTAGAAATCACCTCAACAATATTTCACCATTAAGTGCTTTATCCTTGCGGTCAAATTAGGTTTACGCAAACCTGGGATGCGATGAATAATCGAAATAAAAGGGCTCTTGACGTCCTTTGATTTCTTGAGTTCGCAAAGTAAATTTTCACTATGGTGCCACGGGAGTCAGTAGGCCCGAGGAGCCGGCAGCGGTGTAACTGTTGGTTATTATGGTTCTTGTGCTAGTATTGAGGTTATTTTGTTGGACAGTTTTAAATCAAATTTTTAATATTTTAATCAGGCTAAAGTTAATCACCAGGGAAACCATATGCAATTTCATGTTTTTCCTTGTAAGACCAAAGAAGGCGGATACAATTTATTTATCCGTTTTAGAGCTTTTTATAAATTTTGGCATCGATTTGTTAGTGCATTTTTTTTTGCATATTTTACCGATTGCAGCATTTTTTTTTTTTTTTTTTTTTTGCATAATTTAGTTTAAAGAGCCTTAACCCATTTCGTTCCAGCGATTTTTTTTCGCGTAACTTTATAAAACTTGGTGGTTGATAGATTATTTGGGACTAGAATCTGAAGTCCAACTATTTTTAAGGTTTTTTTGTTTTTGAGAAAAATTATGTTTTATTAATCGAACATTGGGCACTATTTAGCATTTTTGTTTTATTGATTCTATAGACTGTAAATATGGAAAACCTAAGTTTTTTATGAACTAAAACTAATTAATTTTATTTAAATAAAGAAGAATAGAACAAGGCATTTATGTAAAATACAGCTGATCCTCGATTATCCGGCTAGCATAAGACCGGGCTGAGCATGGATAATTAAAAAATGGTTTATAGATATATCCGGTTATTCATCGTGAAGTTTGAATTATAATAAGGGTCTTCATGATATTGCTTAAAATTACCATTTGTGCAAATGGGTAAACTTGCGAGACTCGTTTCATGAAGATCCTTTTTAATTTTTGTGTATTTTTAAACAATTAATGTCATTTCAATCAGAAACGTCAATAAAAAATATATTAAAAAAAAAATAATTAAAAATATAATAAAAAACTTGAAATTTGTAAATTATAAATGAAATTTGTTTTTAAACATGCATAAAGAAAGCCAAAAGACTAATATGCTTATATTATTACAAGAATTTATTGTTTGTGATTTATTTACACTTGAAGTTTTCATTGAAAACGGCGGTAAGCATTAAAAAAATTTGTCTGTATAAATGCACAATTGAACAGCGCAAGTTTACGAGTCAAAATTGTTGGGCAAATTTAAGCAGTTTGTGTAAATGAATTCTCATACAATTTTTGACAGTTCATTTACGAGGGTTTACGAGACTTATAAACGATATCATGAGGACCCTTAATGTAAAATAAAACACATAAGTTTAAAAGTGAACTTAAAATTTTTATTTTCGGTTAAAAGAAAAATTTATGGTATTACTGTTTGAAAATGCAAATGTTGGCCATGTTATTCCTGAAGACCCAATACTTTACATATCGCGAGAGAAAATAGTCCAAATGTGTGATACCGAATGATATAGGTGGCCAATTTACCAAAGCAAAACGAGATATTAAGTGCTCACTAAAATGATTCCTCAACAAGATCATTGTTTCATGCACTGTATGGCTCGTAGCGCCGTTTAATTGGAACCACAGCTCACCGAGAGCATGCGCTTGATTTTCAGGTCGTTCTACTGGACCCCTACTGGCCCTGTTATCGGAAAAATTGTACCGTACCATTAACCATTTTGGTGAAAGTAAGGTAATTGCTTTAGATATATTCAAGGCGTTTGACCGATTCAGGCATGGTGCACGTTTTGACAAGAAACTTGTTGCATTTGGTGGCGGTGAAAATTTCTCTCGATTTATATAGAATTTTCTCAGCGATCGCACTATACGAGTTGTTATAGATGGGGTTTCGTCAAACGACTTCAAAATTCATTCAGGTGTGCCGCAATGCTCCGTTCTTTCTCCAACTCTATTTTTTTTCTAAATGACCTCCTATGTCCAACTTCCAACCCTATCCAAGCGTATCCGATGCTGGTGCTATAAGGCAGAACATGACTTATACGCTTGGCCGATACCGAAACCCGTACGTTTCTACGTAATACACGTTTTTCCTTAAGAGCCCATCCTTTTGTGGTAAAGCGTACAACGCACTACAGGGAAAATTCGTTTTTTGGCCGGACTGTTCGTATGTGGAATAACCCTCTAACTTTCAATAAGTTCAAGTCGAATGTTCACAAGCACTACTCCCTCTTTCCTCCTTCCCGTTACCTAGTCCCAACACAGTGCAATGCAAAAAAAAAAAAAACAAGGTGCGAGGTAACCATTGACGGTATTACTTTGATTTTCCTCAATTTTGAAGAATTATGGACCAGTGACTACACACTCATCTACAGCTGCTATACTGCTATACGTGGTGGATGTGGTCTAGTCGGGTGAGTATCATCCACTAATGTAGACTGGTCTCAAATTTGCGAATGATGTTGGTAATAGTGGTTTCAGTAGGGGTATTATGCGTACCCTAACTTCGTCGGATCGCTAAAAAAATTTCTCACAGAACGCTGATTCTGCATAAACTTTTTACTTCTCAGCAAAAACAGAATAAGATTCTTTCCGTTAATTCAAATGCGTGAAAAATTTATATTATGGATATATCCGATGATTCAGTTTGCCTTTCTGAGAAAACACAGAAGTGCTTAATAGTGCGCACTGTGTGAAAAATCGAACACTGCTTTTTAAAGTCAAATACAAAAACACAATTGATAAACACGGAAATTTTTTTGCTGTTGTTGAAAGCTTAATCGTTTTTCAATGAAACTACATTTTCACTTTTTTTATTTTTTTAAATTTTATACAAAATTTTCAGTTTTCAAAATTATGCTACAATTAATGTTTTATCTTCCCCCTTGTTATAAAAGAGAGATTTTAGAAAAAATTTTAGAAAAGCCAAAAATATTCTACAAATAAAACCCTAAAAGCGAATAAGTCTTACTTGTACCAATATCAAAGCTTAAACAAAACACCAACAATAAACAGTGAGTTTATCTTTTCTTACATTCCCCTACAATTGGTTGGCTTTTTTCCGACTCGAATTGTAGTTGCAAGTGGGTAAAAAGAAAAAACAAATTGCTTAATTTTATTGTCTTCGTAAGAAAACAACAAAAAAACAATTTGCAAGTTCAGTTTTTTTTTTTACGGGCACATGCAAGTATATTTTCAAAGTTATTTTTGGGAATATAAAATTTATTATTAATAAGATTTCTGTATGACGTGCTAAGTTCCCATTTTTTCATATTTGATAAATACACACTTTTAGCGTTTTATTTGTAGAATATTTTTGGCTTTACTAAAATCTTTGGAAAAGGTTTCCTGATGAGCTGGCTTAAGCAACCAGTGAAATGCGCATAGAAGCTAGCTTTCCCTCAACAATAAATCTTAGTGTATTTTTCAAATATGAAAAAATGGGAACTTAGCACGTCATACAGAAATCTTATTAATAAAAAAATAAATTTTATTTTTTTAATATATAACTTAGTGCAAAGTATTTCATGGTTAACTGAGTCAAATGCCTTAGAGTGATCTAAAAGTACAAGGAACGTAACTCCTCCTTCATCAATACTGCGTCTGATATCTTCGGATACACTGATGAGCGATGTAACACAGCTATGCCTTTCTCTGAATCCAAATTGATTTAAGTATTTACTCATTTGCTTATGGATTAGTCTCTCGAATACTTTAGATAAATAAGGTAGTATTGATATAGGACGATACTCATTTGCAGTTTTAGGTACAGGGATGATCTTTGCATATTTCCAGCAATTTGGAAACTGACTGGTGCTGATAATGGTGTTAAATATGTGAGTGATGTATCCTACAAACTCAGGTAGAAGAAGTTTTACGAATCTTGGATGAATTTGGTCCAGCCCGACCGCATTCGACGTTACAGATTGACAACATGATAGTACTTCAACTTGAAGAACACCAGAAAATTCAAATCGGTGCACGGTAGGTGGTGCCGAGAGATGTTGTAAAGATTCAGAATTTTCAGCCATCACATATTGATTCACAGCTTGGGTACTATTCGTTGGTATACTTGAAGGAATATTAACAAATGATTCATTTAGTTGATTTACATCGATATTACAAGCAGAAGTAATTTTTTTCCCCAATACCAATTTCCTTGATTGTCTGCCATTTCCTTTTAGAATCTAAAGCTAATCTGAAGCGTCTTGCATAATAACTAGTTTTTGCGTCCTTAATGCTTTTATTTACGTACTGACGAGCTCTGCGGTATTCTTCATAAATTCAGAAGTTCTAAATCTTTTCCAACGTCTATAGGTCTCATCTCGAACATTTATTAGGGTTTTTATGGTTGAATTGAACCAGTTTTTCGTCCTTTTTTCACCACGGTATGTACGCACAGGAACCATGATATCAAATAGCTGGAGCAAATGGCTATTAAAAAATTCAAGCTGCTCTTCAGCAGAAACCAAATTGTAGATCAAATCCCAGTTTATAGTGTTAAAACATTCATCCAACATGTTAAGGCTGATGTTACGGAAATCATAAAAACTTATTGGTGTTTCAGCGTTTACTACTTTAAAATAAGGTCATGATTTGAGAAACATGGTGAATTGATTTGGTCAAATAGTAACAGGTTCGATATATTTGCTATTATAAATATATCAAGTAATGTTCTGCTAGAACTAGTAAAGTGTGTAGGTTGCTCAGTATTTACAATACATAAACCAATGGATCTAAGTTGATCTGTAAAATTGGAACTTGACACCCAGCCAAAATATTGCAGTTGAAATCACTCGCAACATTCATTGTATTGAGTAGCTAATAACTCTAAGTTCCGCATAAAATCATCAAAAGGTACGTCATGGACGGTAAGTGCAGCCCAACAATAGATTACTGTCACCATCAGAAATTTCAATGAATAAATATTCAATTCGCTCACTATCCATGGATCTCGAAACTTCCTTATGTCGTATCCCGTTCTTAATGTATATTGCCACACCACCAGCATGACCCTTCCTGTCATTCCTAATTATTTTGTACCCATTGGCCGTAACAAAACTGTCTGGTAGTTCTCTTTCAAACCACGTTTCAGATACACACACATTGTCCATCTTAGATTCCTCAAACATATAACGAAACTCATCCATTTTGTGAAGTAAACTTTGGGCATTAATATGACAAATGTTGAGACCTTCCCGTTGCTTTGTAAGAATTTGAATCATATTTCTAGAACTAACTGCAGAACTTACCCCATCGCTACTTGTGAGTGACATATATAGAATTTAAAACAGGAAAGGCAACGTTATTACAATAAAACAGATAGGTGAAATGTAAAATGTAAAATGAATTCATTATAAAAATATAAAAATAATTTAACATAAATTTAAAATAATTTAATTTGCTTAAGTAAAGCCTGTAAAGATGAAGGTAACGAAAGGGCAACACGGTTACATCAGTACTGCATATTAACTTGTAGGTTTGCATTGGATACTTGAAAAAAACTGTTCAGTTGGTTTAAGTTTTCAATGCATATCGGCTCATCACTCGGGTTAACTTTTATATATACTAGCCCACGCAAAGAATACGCACTGGCTAAAAGTTACTTTTACGCAAGTTTATTGCTGCGTTTAAAATTTCAAAGTTGTTTGAGGTTAAATTTTCATTAAGGTATACTTTTGAGTTGTTATGCGAGGTAAAACCAATATGTTGAAGGCACAGTTGACTATTATTTATTTTCCTAAAATGAACTAATGACTTTAATATGAAGTTCTTGTCGTACGGAGAGCAAAGCTCCACAAGTATAACTGCGTCCGGAGAATTTACATGTTTATTATTTCTGTTTTGCAGACGGAAAATAGATTTGTAGGCAGGCGTAGAAATATTTAAGGAGCAACAAATGCTATCAAAAATTTCATTAAGCTTTTCATCTTTTATAAAAGGAATACCATTAACACGTAAATCACATGATACAGATAAGTTTTCTTGACGACTTATTTGCGATTTTAAAATTTTTATTTCATCCTTAAGTCAGTTTATTTCGCAGCACTGTGTTTTTAAAAAAGAGACCCTCTCGTTTACAGAGTGAATCTCACTAACTATGTCACAAATACGTTTGTCGAGTTCTTTTAAGAGTTTGATTTCAACATCATTTATTTTTTCATTTATATTTATAAGAATTCTGTCTTCACTCTCTTTAATTTTCACTGTAATAAGTTCAAATTGTTTATCAATTCTCTTAAACATAGCCTCCAAACTAGATGGAGAAAACGATGAACTCAAATGTGTTGCATCTCCTCTAATTGGAGTTGCGTTATCTCTTTTTTGACTGTTGGATCGTATAGATTCTTATCCAAAATTGTTTTTTTTTTTTTTTTATTAAAGAGTTTTTGTTTTGTTATTTGTTGACAATATACCAAATAAACTTTTTATTTTTCAAATCTCAACTTCAACACAAGAAACAGGTTATTATTGTTTTTCTTTTTTAGCACTTTTGCATTTTTTATTTTTGTAGGTATGCAAAATTAAAGTATGCTGTTGTATGTAATATTAAACAAAATATTTATGAACGTTAATGTTTTAGTTTATTTTTAATTGTATTTCAAATTCGAGTATAAGTCTTACAGGAGATTTAAATTCTGAGTATTTTAGTATAAAAAAAATATTTTTAGGCACAATTAACTTTTATAAATCTTTATTTAATTAGAGCTTATCAAAAGCACAACCGTTCTATGACAGGCCTGAACAGAAATTACTTTTTTAAAATTTAATATATATTATCAAAAATTAAGGAAAAAGCATTTAAATACGTTTTTGGCGATGTGTGTAATACACAGAAATCTGGACCAATCTATTAGTATACCGATCTAGTCAGAATCACTTTTTAAAGTGATCTAACAATGTCCGTCGCCCGTCAGGCTGGTTGTAAGTCCATGTTAATATTGTGCGCAAAGTACAAGTTGCATGCAATCTTGTAGATAATTTGATCAAAATTGGTAAATATATTTTTATTGTGTTTGATTGTTTAATTGATGAAGTCTATGTTAACTGCCCATTGCTTCCACATAAGAAAGATTTTGAATTTTTTGGGGCATATTTTTAACAAATTCCAGGGCATATTTTAAAATTGTTACTGCATATTTAATGCGTTTTTGAGCATATTTCTGGTTTCCCTTATAATTACTATCGAAAAATTTCAGATAATTAGTTTTTTTTTATCAAAAGAATCATATATATTATTTCTAAAGCACTTTTTTTTGTCGGTTGCAAATATCTCCCATACCACCGCATCAAATTTAATGAATGATATCTCATTTTAAAGCTTATTTCTAACACTAATGACGAAAAATAATTAGAAATTGAAAAATTAATATTTTCATTGATAAAAATTATATTTTAAAATGTATTGAAGTTACTAAAATTTCTATTAATTATTTTAATTTTATGTTACAAAAATGACAACTAACGGTGCGAAATATTCGCACAGGTCATCTAGTAATGTTTTAATGAAGCAGTAGAAAATGTTATCTTAAAAAACGAATTAACAGCGGATCTCTTGTAGTATTCAGCACCGCATTTAAAAATTATAGATTTGTGTGCATTACGTGTTTATTGCTTCCAAATCTTGTCTAGGGTAATAACTGTATTTTATACGCAAAACCGTGGAATAAGGTGAATGACAGTTGGAAGGCTAACTGTTCACCTATGTTGGAATGTTCGGCCTTTGGCGCTTCTTCCTAAGTGTTATTGCTATTCAATAGAAGCAGCTGGATTTAAATTGGCAGCACATGTTATATAGCTCAAGCTTTTTAACAAGAAGCTCACCCGGGGCAGCTGGTAAACGCACTGCTTGTCACCCAGCGGTAAAGATCCACCACTAGTCCATATTGCAGATACTCATGTACATCTATTTCCACATTTGTACATAAACCAAAATCAAATACTTTTTAATTAACAAAAAGTAAAAACGAAGCAATTTGCTTTTCACTCATCAGCATGCGTAAATTAACCGCATCAGAATAAAGAAATACAAATGTTTACTAAAATTTTTTAATTTTTCCCTTAAATTCTATAAATTTCTTAACATTTTGTATGGCTGTCTCTCCTGGGAGTCTAAGGTTCCCCACCACTTCAACAAATGCACAAAAGGATATTGCTTCTGGGCAACGACGGATGTAAGCCCCATTATTTTAGGACCTGCTGCAGTAGACCATCTGCTTAGCTAAAACAACAACCGATAAAAAAAACTGAAACAAGGAAAAAAATACTGAATGGATCGATACTCCAAGAACTAGGACCAATAAATCTTATATGGAAAAAAGCGAAAATTACTACACAAGTAGTGTAAGGTTGTTGTTGTTAATCATGCAAATTTTCATTCAAAAAACATTTTTGTTTACGTTTTCAAAATTTTGTATTATTAACGAAATTTTTCTTTAATTTTGGTTTATTTTATGATTAGATTAAAATAATTTTTTCACAGAATTTTTTTTTAAAACTTTTTTCCTATCTTATCTCGACTTCAGATGTTTTGTCAACATGCCACAGAAATATTTCTTCATATTCAAAAAAAATATATGAATCAAAGTAAAGACAGTATTTTTACAACTCTGGTTCATTTGTTGACAGCTTTGATATCGTTGCAAGGACAACTTGAGAGCTTGTTATTCTCATTCGCATTACAGTTTTTTTTTTTGTAAAAAATCTTTAGTTTTTCCAAAGTCTTTGGAAAAAGGTTTCCTGATGATCTGGCTTAACCAACCAAATTAGAGTCATATCTCAGTCATTGATGAACTGATCTGGCTGTATTTTAATAGGAATATTTGAATGAACATATCTGACATAAATGTAAACCAACAAAGTCTCTATCAGATATGGGGTCTTCGGAAAGCCCATTTCAACAGACGGACTGACTGACAAACCTACTCTTCTCGTAAGGATCCAAAATATATATGTATTGGGTCAATATTGTGTAAGTTACAAACGGTATGACAAACTTTTATATAAACTTTAACCTTCGGTGAAGCACGGAAAGCATTTTCTAATAAAAATGGCTTGAACCAAGACAAATTTGCATGATTCTCTTCCAAGCATAAAATTACTTTTTTTTTTAATACATGTTTTAAGCAAAATTTTTCTTAATTTAAGAAAATTGAACTTAATACGAACCAACTAAGTTAAAATCAAGAAACAATTTTTTGATTTTGGATTTTCTTGTTTAAGAAACGAAATTTATTACTCTAGAAAATAAACTTCTTTATGTGAGGGTATAAAAAGCATATATACTAATTTTATACATCATTAAGAGGCCATCAAAAATGATTATTATAATGATTCCATTTTACCAAATCTGAACATAATTTTATCTTAACATTAACGCACATACAAACATATTCATATATGATTTTCTGTTGGTGTTAATAAGGTCGTAAATAAAATAAAGCTTAAATGATCTAAATAAGCCAAATGTATGTGAATTTATAACAATTTGATTACAAAGTAAGATAAGACAATATAATGGCATTAATTTAAGTTTTAGCACATTTAAATGAAATATCTAAATATCTTGTAGCTTTTTACGCATCTCTTGAAGAGGCTTCATATGCAGTAGAAAGAGAGAAAACTTTTAATATAAATATTGTGCCAGTAACTTTTTCCTCTATCTTAGTCTTAACTTTTTACTTAAAGTTCCGACAATAATACTTTATTAACAAATGTTACTTCTTTACTAGACCTTTTTTGGCAAAAAAAAAAAAAGAAAAGCTTTGCTAAAATTGTTGCCATTTTTGCTTGTGTTTCATTTATCACATTTTTTGGTGGTTAACAATTCTCTTATTTCCTGTAATAATTTACTGTAATGTGTCACCGGAAAGTAAGAGATTCTAAAAAAGTAAAAATAAAAGCAGCAACCGACAAGAAATAGCTTCAACACACTCTCCATTTTATTTTACGAATATCTTCTCCATTGATGTAATTTTTTTTTTTTACAGAGTTTTTTTTTTGCTTATTACGGCACATAGTACAAACAGCATAATTTTTTAGGCTTTTGTGCATATAACATTTTAAGGGAATTGGTTGAAAAACAAATTCCTAGTTGGAAGTTTATAGGGAGCTTTAAGAGAAGAAAAGTTTAAAATTGATACTGCAGAAGTAACAAAAATATTTTTCGATTGCAATTAAAAAGACTCAGATGTGAAATGATAATGAATGCAAAATAAATAAGATTAAAATGTGTGACGATATTGATTCATTTCCCAATAAGTCCATTAACGCTTAAATGCCCAAGGACACCGATTTTGTTATAAAAAATATATGATGTGTAAAATGGATGACAAAAATCAACTGCGTACCAATTTTCTCGAAAAAAAATTTTTTTTTAAAGTAATTTTTTTTTTGATTTTTTTTTAATATTTATTAATATTCTCAAGGTATACATGAAAAATCGTAGGTCTAATCCCGCGAAGCCTTTTGGCTTATCTGCAGGATATTAGAAAATAGTGGTTGTATCTTAGAAGATACACTGTGCACTCCCCCGTAAGTATTATTCATACGAATGTACTAATACAAAGCAAAGAAAACATGAGCTAGCATCTTTGAAATTACTTTATTTTATGATACCCTACACCACAGTATTTAAATACACATTTTCGAGACTGCACCCTATTCGGAACCCATGGGGAGTCATGCTTATGAGTCCTTATAAACATGAAAGCAGTTATGTTTTAAGGTTCATTGATAACGGTTTGAAACTTTGTGAGAGGCAGAACTTGCCTACTTTCTCTTTTCGTGGTCCTATTCTTAAAAAACTGCATAGCTTATGTGTCCACATAAATATGTTTCTATTTATGTTTTTAATATCATTAAAATCGGTTTGATAGTTTCTGGGAGGCAGAAACTGCCTCCTATCTTGTTTCGTGGTCCTACTATTTGGCTATTAAATAGTCTTGGTCTTTGTGTCAATAAGAGCCTATGCGCCAAATTTTATCCCCAAAATTGCGACCTGTACTTTGCGCACAAGGTTACATGGACAGCCAGCCAGCATGGTGGACATCATCAGATCGACTCAGAAAGTGACTCTGAAGCGATCGATATACTTTAAGGTGGGCCAGGACCCATTTTTTAAGGTGTTACACACGTCATTTTTTCCGCGGTGGAACGCTTTGAACAGAACATTCTTGTTTGTTCACAGCAATTTGGTAGCCTTCAACTTCCCTATTTATGCATCACAGTCCAATGGTCCATCATATCTTATCTAGTATTCTTCGGCGGCAATGGTTTATTATAAGCGGACCCAGTGTACGCGAATATAGAGTATTGTTTTATAAAATTTGTCGAAGCATACGATATAGTTTTCAAATCTGGGCACTTTGTGAACCCAATGACACAATACACAAGTTTCAGCTGAGCCACTATATACTTCAAATTTGTTACCGTTACCCATTGTATCGCTAAGTACAAAAACTTTAAAGTCCCATTTTGTTGGCTTATTCGGCAAGTGGTACTTCAAATAGCTTCCTACTTTACTGGAGTAAAGTTGTTCGTCTACGCATAGCCCTTTTAACTTTGGAACGGAGGTAAAAGTTATTCAAAGGTCGTGATAGGTAAAGCCTGCCAGTATTAGGATCATATTGAATAGGCTTTTCAGTTGTATCATTAAAATGAATTACTTTAAGAACTTTATTAAAACCTCTTCCGCTTATTTGTCTTTTTATGTTAGTACAGCAGCGATGATTTTTTTCAAACCAATAGTCCCGAGAACTGGGAAGCTTTTAATAACTCATATAGAAAAGAATTCCGATACACTTACGAAAGTCCGTTACGCTTAAATTAATTTGATCTATTTCAGAATATTTGATGGATTCCCTAACCATATGTTCCTCTAAGTATGTTTGTTATATCTTGGAGATTACCTTTGTTCCAGAAAACTCTACCAAACTCAGAAAATTTGGGATTAACTTTTATCACTCTAAACATAGAAGAGCATGAATTTCAATGTATGTCAGAAATTTCTGAAAAAGAAGTGTTAAATGTTGCATAATATGGCCATAACCTCTATCAGGAGGAAGTTCTTGCATTTTTCGTGTTGATAAAAAAGTCATGTAAGAATGCATCAAGGTCAATTTCATTGTCAGTGCAAGTATCCAAAAAATCATTAACAATTATATGCCTCCTGACTCCCAGTTTTTACTTACTGCCTCTCGTAACGAATTCTCTATCTGCAAGCTTCAACATAAAACTAAACAAACAGCAGTACATAAGTTAACAAAAACGAATTTTTAGTTTGCTGGTGAGTGCCATTGTATCTTTAAAGATACAACCAGTGGACAAAGCTTGACAACATATATTCCTTATATTTTTCTAGACCTCAATTTCCGTTTGGATCTGGGATTTAAAGTTGCAAATAAACCTTTTAGCTTCGATTTTAAGAAATATAAATTTTTAAGTTTACGGCTATTTAAACATAAAAATCTAAAAATTTTTTAATAAAAATACATTTTAGAAGATTTCTAAACATTCTTGTGTTTTTTATTTTTTATTTTGATTAAAAATGAGCCCGTGGGAATTTTTTTGATGGTTGTATCTTTAAAGATACAGTGGGCATTTAAGGGTTAAGTTAATTTTTAACGTGTACTACCAAACTTTCAAAACATTTCTAATCCATTTTGCTTAACTTATAAACACTGTCAAAACATTTATATACATATCGTCAGCTCAGAATTGGTTTGGCGCATATGCCAAAAAGTCGGAGTGGAGAAAAACGACAAAGAAGATTTACATGCAGATTACTCAAATTGTACCCGATAGAATTTTTTTATATTTTTACCACTGCTTCCGGTATATGTTTTAAAGAAAAATGCAAATTTTTGCGCACTTTCATGAATAAAGTTAGAATTTAATAGCATTTTTTTGAAAATGAAAAATATTGTTTTGTGCCGCATACGCCACTTTTCTAAAAACAAAATTAAAAAAGTGGCTTTTTGTGTTGCATACGTATACTTATTGCTGTGTATTGAGTAACTTGTTGTTGAGATGAATTTTTTTTTTTTATTTTTTTTATTTGATTTTACTTTACAAAAACAGAAAAAACAGTTCTACTGTTATGAAAAGTTACATAAAAAGCCACAAATTAAACAACTTAAATAATGCAAAAGTAAAAAGAAAATTTAAAACTTAATATTGAGTAAATTTTTATAATAAGCTTTATCAACAAGCAAGTCTTTTATGTCTCTATTTTTATCGCTGGAAATAAATGATGGTCTCGATATTTTCAAAACATTCGTCAACAAATTCTCAGGAGTTTTCAAACAATTTTTTGATGCAGACTTAACCCAAATTGCATTTTTATATTTTTCCTCTCTGGTAGAAGTTTTATAATAAAGGGTGGTTAAATTGTAAGGGCCGATGTTGTATGTGAACCACACCTAAACGCCAAGTTTTTTTCCGAATTTTATTTGACATTTCTCTATTCCAGACTTACTCAATTTGAACCATGGAGAGATACAAAATCCAACAACGTGTTACAGTTATCCAGACTTATTATGAAAATGGGCGTTCAAATCAAAATGCATATCGTGCACTTCGTGATTTTTTTGGTCAATTTGATCGTCCAAATGTGCGTACAATCGCAAAAATCGTGGAAAAATTCGAGCAAACCGGGTCTGTAGAAGATGTGAGAACACCAGTGCATGCTCGTACAGCTCGTACTGCAGGAAATATTGCTGCTGTTCGCGATGTGTGGCTAAAGAGCCGTCCACCTCAACTCGTCGTCGTGCCCAACAATTGCACCTCTCACGCTCGTCGTTGATGAACATTATGCATAAAGACTTGCATTTACACGCTTACAAGGTGCAATTGGCTCAAGAACTAAAGCCTCTTGACCATTCCAAACGTCGTGAATGGGCAGAATGGTGGCAAGAAATGGCAACAGTGGATGATCAATTTTCGAAGAAAATCATCTTCAGTGATGAGGCACATTTTCACCTCAGTGGATTCGTCAATAAACAGAATTGCCGCATTTGGGCGAATGAGAATCCAAGAGAGATTGTCGAAAAACCAATGCACCCACAAAGAGTGACTGTTTCGTGCGGTTTATGGGCTGGCGGCATCATCGGGCCGTATTTTTTCCAAAATGAGGCCGGTCAGGCAGTTACTGTGAATGGTGTTCGCTATCGTGAGATGATAACGAACTTTTTATGGCCCGAATTGGAAGATATGGATGTGGACGATATGTGGTTTCAGCAGGACGGTGCCACTTGCCACACAGCTAACGAAACAATGGCTCTTTTGCGCAACAAATTCAATAGCCGTGTTATCTCACGTAATGGCGATGTCAATTGGCCGCCAAGATCATGTGATTTGACACCGTTGGCCTTTTTTCTTTGGGGTTATTTGAAAGAAAAGGTGTACGTCGATAAGCCAGCAACAATTCAAGAGCTAAAGGATGAGATAATTCGGCACATTAACGGCATAGAACCTCCATTATGCCTCAGGGTCATCGAAAATTTGGACCATCGGATGGAGGTGTGCCGCCGTGGTCGCGGCGCCCATTTGGCCGATATTTTGTTCCATACATAATTGAGTTGAATACCAATATATCATAATAAAATAAAATTACAATAATTTCCTAAATAGTTTGTGTTTTATTCAAAATCAACATCGGCCCTTGAAATCTAACCACCCTTTATATACATAAATCATTATTTCAACTGTATAGAAGTACTTTAATTTTAGCAAAAGGGACTTTTCGAAAGTCCATTTTATTTGCTTCCAACGAGTATGTTCGAAAATTTTCCGGAAGAATTTCCATAACTTTAAGTTTTGTTTAATTATTTGGCATTGTTTTAAGCAAATTTAGTAAATAAAGAGGACTGTGAATTTCAATATTCTTTAAGTACCGGACAATAAGACCATGACCACAGTCCACTTCTTGAATTAAAGAATGTTCTGGTTCTGAAGACTTTTGTATTACGGCATCAATATTATTTTGTTTAAAGAACATTTTGATTGCGGTTGCGTTAATTTGATTTTTATTTTGAGGTACGCAAGAATCGCTCCATAATGTCAAAGTTTTAATAAGTGGATAATCTTTTATTAATTCATTTAAAATTTTAATTTAAGCACTAGCAATATTGTTACCACTCCGACCACTATGAGCTTCCGTTAAAAAGGCACAATAAGTAAAAGTTGGTATATATGACAATAATGGTTGCTGTAAGATTAAACATATTTAATTTTCTCGTATTTATTTCTGTGGCCAATTGATTATTAATTTTCAGTTTATTTTTCTTTTGTAAGCTAATAAGACCTAATGATGTTGATGTAAATAAAAAAACAATTTTATTTCATTTCACCCGACGTTTCGTCACTTTTTTGGTGACTTTTTCAAGGGTCGTCTATTTAAATAAAAATAATAAAAGGATAACATTAATACAAAAATATTTTTTCACAACAAGCAAACACAACTTACAAAAATATATATTATTTTACATTAAAAACATCGACAGGTTTATAATAAAATTAAACTGCACAAACATATTTAACAAAAACAGTAAAGCACAACTTAAAGTTATTATCACAGAAATAATTATATTGCGGTTCTATAACAGGCACTAATATTGTCAACATCTTCATTGTGGTTCATTGTTTTCATTATGTGTTGTTGTATTCTTAAGCTTTCTATCGTATATCTCTTTCTCTCCCCTCGTTCAAAATCCAACACTCTCACTTGTTCTGTTTTAAAGGAGTGAGATGTAGAAATCATGTGTTGCGATAATGCACTTGTTTCTCTTCTCTTTAATATATCATTTTGATGTTCTCCTATTCTCTTTTCAAGGGAGCGCTTTGTTGTTCCTATATAAATTAAGTCACAGTTCTGATCGTCCCTTCCGTTACACTTTACTTCGTAAACAACATTACTTTGTTGTAGTTTTTCTATTGGCGCCTTTACTCTTGAAAATATTGCACTTAAAGTTGTATTTGGTTTGTATGCAAAGTTTATTTGTTCTGATTTTATTGTTGTCCTTATGTGTCTATTATCCGTCAAGCCAGGTATGTATTTTACACTGTAAAATTGTTTGCCTTTTTCAGGGTTGTCATCATTATTAATGTTTTTGCTTTGTTCATGTTTTAGTGTATCGTTGATAAGTGTATTTATTAATTTTTTTTTTTTTTTTTTTTTTTTTTTTTTTTCGTTTGTCGTAAAATTTTGAAGCATTTCCCTTAGGTAGGCTAAAAACACAAATAATAGCAAACCGTACACTTGGTTGGGTCCATTAAAAAACTATTTTTCACAAATTTATTTTATTGTTGTCATTTTACTTTGCTTTTGCTTTAACTACTTTTTTTTTCTTACGGCAATGCTGCAAAGCAACAGTAAAATATATTTTGTACGTTATTGTATGAAGAATTTGCTGCAATCGCCAAACAATGGCTTGTAGAGCAAAACAGTACTTAAAAAAATTTTGAAACAGCTGATATGCAGCAAAATTAGTACTTTATATCTCAGAAACCAGAAAAATGTTCGCGAAACAGGTTTTTGATTTAGAAAGAGGGTATTAAAAAAATATATTCCTCATACCTAACTCATTTTTTTTTTAAATGGTCGGTAGGTCAAACCAGTAATGAGCTGACGATATGTCTCTTATTTTTAAATTCAGTACTCTGGATTAATGATATTAATTAAAATTAATGGCAGTTTTGTGATGGCGACTTTTGAAATTATATATCTTATTCTTAATTAACTGTTCTATTATGAATTAACTAACATTTTTCTTGGCCTTAAAAAAAATTTTCAATATAATAACTTTAAATTTTTTTTTTTTAATATTTTGAAATTACTCATCAGATTGAAAATAGTTCTTTATTTAAAATTTAGTTTTTGGATTTGACTTGAGTTTTCTTTGTAAAAAAAAGAGAAGAAAGAAATAAAAGTTGTTTAAAACGTGGAAAACACAATTCTTAGTGAACGGATTACAGGTATTCTTACTTTTGCAAGATACATTCTTTGGGTAAGGATTTTTTTATGGAATTTAAGTATTTGAATATGAAAATTTCTGTTATCATGTGAAAATTTTTTGTTAAGGGGTTGTATTCTTAAGGAAATTTTGGCGATTTTGATTTAGTGCAATAAGAGATAATCTTATCGTTTTTTTTTTAAATATATTCGGAACTACATAACCGATTTAAGAGTTCGATATCTCGTTTTGAAAAACATGACGGCTTTCAAAAAAAAAAAAAAATAAAATAAAAAAAAGCAAAAAATAAATAAAATAAACGAAAGAAGACGCTTATAAATATTTTCGCCGCCGTCGTTGAAAATTTTGAAATTTTAGTACTTTTTTGTCGCCGTCAACGATATGTGCATCACATCTAGGGTGTTCAATCTAGTTCGATTAATAGAACAATTTTAGACGATAAATTGCTCGAATAATTTAAAATTGCTGATTTCGATTAAAGGATTAATCAAAGAATTTATACCGAGTAATCGAATAATAATACTATATAGAATTTCTTTTAAATGTATAATTTTTTTAAAGTTTTAAGTTGACTAAACAAACCAAATGTATGTGTCCGTTGGAATTTAAAAGAAACAGTCATGTTTAGTAAGTAATTTAGCTTATATTTTTGTTAAATTTTTTCAACACAATTAAATAATTCATTTCACAAAAAAAAAAAAAAAAACTATAAAAGTAGGTATGCTAACTCAAAGATTTATATTAATTTACCGGGTATGTTCTAGAAATCGAAATGAAGTGAAATTTAAATCGAACGATAATCTAATTTCAATTATTTACAAAATGACCATAGTTTTTCGTGGTTTTAAGTGTTGTTCTTGCAAAATAATAGATTCTTAATGAATGAATTAGATAAAATAGAAAGTGTATATAAACTTTCATTACAGGGTGGTTTTTGACATTTTTCGATTTTAAATTCTCTTCATTTCGATTTCTAGAACTCGCTCGTACTTTGTAACAAAATAGTTCATGCGTATCTTTCTTTAGAATGAGATTGGTTTAAAAATATTGTGCAAGGGATAAATCTAATAGAACTTAATGTAACAGGTGTCCAAAAATGAATTTAAGTTAATGTTCTGCAAAAACTTCACTTATTTACCACTTACACAATGACTATAACAAAATACTTGAAGAAGATGCTCCACCAACAAAATCAAAGGGGGCTACAAGTGGTCCAATGAATAAATATTTTAAACAAGATACTTGGATCGATTCTCTAGAGCAGTGATAACCAAGCAACAAACAAAGTTGTTGTATACATGTGAATTGCCGACCGTGTCTGTGTAAAAAATACAATTATTGACTGCTCGCGAGTCTATGGAGTGGTTATTACTGCTCTAGAGTCAATTATTTGCAGAAGCATACACAGAAAAAAGTAAGAAAAGGTTTTGATCACCAACATAATTGAAACAAGCAAAAATTTTTTAATTTTGCACCTATCACCGAAATGATTATACCAATTACTCAAACTTGCAAAAATTGCAAAACAAGGATTTTTTTCCAATTAAAAAGTTTTTACATTTTAATTACATAAGTAATTAAAAAAACTATTAATATTAAACAATATGTTAATTGAATGAATTAACAAGTTAATTTAAAAAAAATCAGTATTTTAATTGAATGAATTACTAACGTAATTGATTACAATACAGAAAATTAATTATTTTAATTTTGAATTTTTGCATTAAATCGATTAAATTTTTAATTGAATAAATTAAACAGCGTATTTGAAATACAATCTAAATTCAACTACGCAAATTATTCAATCAAACAAATTGTTAATTGAATAAGTTTGTTAAATCAATTCAGTTGATGGTTAAATGAAGCAAAATAATAATACTAAAAATATATGTTTTATTTAAATGTGGTTTAAAAATAACTTGTTTTATTTGTTTAATTGTAATAGCTCATGCTTAATTGTACAAATTTTGGAAGATTTTTTGACAAAGAAATTTCATACATACAACTTTGTATAAACTTGTAGAATAACTCTGATTCTTCAGGGTATTCAAGATTGAAAACAAAAATCTGTTTTTGTTGTGCAATTTGGCTGTACTTGTTTCACCTTTCACTTTAAACGCACAACATGAAATGACGCCAAAAATAATTCAAAAATTAACAAACAAAGAAAATAAACACAAAATTTCGATTGCGACCATAACCACCGTCAACAATGTGGTCAGCCACAAGGCGATTTTTTATTTTACGCATAATATACACATGTATGTAGGCTTATTATTGACATTGGTGGTGGTCATAATTGTAATTAGTCTATAACAAATCTGAGCTCATTTTTTACTTGTTGATAGTTTTTTTTTGCACGCGACGCTTATTGTTCTTTTTGATGACAAACACATGTGTGTTTGTGTGTATGTACATGTAAGGGCAAAGACAACAAATTTATAAAGATGTTGGTTGCACTTGTAACATTTTTCGCAAACTGTTGATGAAAGCAAGGAAAAAGCAACAAAGTGTTCAATTCAAACAACCGAGTTGATTTATTCAATTAAACTTATAATTAAAATTAAGCTTAAAATCAAGTAAAATTTTAATTGAAAAAAAATATTTGTTTGTAATAATTTTTAGTAATCAAATTTATTTTAAAATTCAAAAATCACTATTAATTGAAAAAAAACTGCCAATAATTTTTTCTGTGTCGCAGAAAATGGAATGCCCGTAAAAAGTCTTCTAAATCTAAGTGCCCGAAAGTGAAGAAACAATTTTGAGCTACATTGACAAGTTTTATTTAAAAAAGAATCTTTATTTACTCAAGTACTAATTTTTTCTAAAATTATCGAAAACAAATCTTGTAAGTTATAAAATTTCTGGATGTAGAATTATTCCATTAATCGATTAATTTAAACATTTTATTCGTTTAATCGAATAAGTTAAAAATACCAAATATCGATTAATCGTTTAATCGAACAAAAATAAAACCCGATTAATTGAACACCTTGGTCACATCGGCTTTAAGTGCAATACATTGTTCAAAACATTGTTCGCGAAACAATGGACTATTTTGTTTCACATATTTACGATGCGAGAAGTTCTCACTAAAGTTTCAGAACATGGCTACTGGTTGTAAGAAACGAGATGATTCATGACAGTTTTCGCGTACGCTTAGAAAAGCTGTATCATCCAAATGTTGATGTTTGGATGAAGTTGTTTGTTAGCATGTCTGAAGTATAAACTAAGTATAATAGAGGACCCAGGATGCTGCCTTGTGAGACTCCAGCGTCAATTGGTTAAGGAGAATTTTAAAAATCGCCTTCTTAAATAAAATATTTACGACCGACTAAATAGCTTGCGAACTGCTTTTGCGTGCTTGCTGGTAAGTTTTGCTTCAATTTATGTTATAAGTCTTCCTGCCAGACTTTATTAAAAGCTTGCGAAACGTCAATGAAAAGTGCTAAGCAATATTTTTTTCTTCAAAGGCTTTTCTAATGGCATTTACTATTCAATGAGTTTTCACAATTGTTGTGTGCTTTCTTTTAAAACCAATTTGGTGGCTTGGAATATATCTATTGTCATTTTTAATCATTTAAATAAATAATATTAGGTAATAAGCTAATAGGCTTATATGACTTAACTTTTGTATGTTCATTTCCTGGCTTTGGTGTCATGGTTACTAAGGAAACCTTCCATTTTTGAGGAAAGTATTCAAGGCGTAAAATAGCATTCAAAATAAGAAGAATTATTTTCTTTGCTATGCTAGGTAGCTCCGAAAAAATTTGGTTACTGATCTATAGGCTCAGCTAGCAGGGAGTAACAGTGACTTCACCATAACGTTAAAAAGTAAGACAAATATATTTTTTTACATATTGAGACGAAAGATCTTACTGCTAACTATAATCGCTCTAATTGCTTTACATACAACAAAATGAAGCAGCTGATTTGCAACGTTACTGTTACTCCTGGCTAACTGAGCCTTTTTCAATACCGGGTGTCTTCTTGGTGCTAAAATTACAAATGGCCCTTTCTATTTCTCTTATCACAAATCTAAGGGGAATAGCTGCTCTAGCATTAACATATATCTTATATTTGGGGTAAATACATCTTTCAAATGATAAACAAACAGATTTAATTTTTTAATATCATTTCTTGCCCAACTTCCATTCAAGTTTCTTAATGGTGACTTAGAGATAACAGGTCTATTGAGATTTATAGCTGCACGCCATAATAAGTAGTCTGATTGTGTTGTTGCATCCAGTTCCTTAAGATATTTTTCAAGGGAAGCCATTTTCTGAGATTGATTAAACTGTCTTAGTCGTTTTGTTCACCTCTTTAATAAATTCTTAAGTTGAGGGGACCTGTGTAATTGCCACTCTCTTCGAACACTCCTTTTTTTAGGCAATATACGCTCGACATCTGCATAATATATCTTATTATTTTTGATTTTGTTGAATGTAAAGGCTCAGTTAGGCGAACGTTGCTGTACCGTATCTGTACTGTATCCAACAGCTGTTCGCGTTTTGTTATATGAAAACCAATACAAAAGCTTACCGAAATGCAATGTACCGTAGTTGCAACGTATCAATCTGTATAAAATAGAATTTCATGCCGTTGTTACGTGACATTTGTAAGACAGTGATGTGCGGCTTGTATGTTACATTGAATGCGGGTAATGTTTTGGTACTTTTTTCAGTATATCTATGTAATTGCGACAAAACAACTTACAATACATTATATTTCCAGGTATACAAATATACATATGTTTAGATGCATATACACATCCAATGAAAAAGTGAAACATATAAAATACTTTAAATGGTATCAAAGCCTTGTTTGGTATATGCACATTTACAATATATGTATGCTTAAAATTTATATATGCTAAAATACAAATTTATTTATTGTAAATCTATAATATAAATATCAAACTTATTACATTTTTTACATACACAAAATACTGTTTTAATACCATTTAAAGTACGTGGTACCTTTTCTGCACAACGGTCACCATTTGAACATTTTTGATTCCCATCGCTGTGTGTTTTGTTTTATGTATACTATTGCTTTTTGTTTATGTATAGGAAAACATATGACACGTTTTTAAACGTTCTATAACTGCACCAACGTGCTTACAGTACGGTGCGGTACATTACGGGTACAGCAACGTTCGCCTAACTAAGCCTTAATGCTTGAATGATAATAACCTTGTTTAAGATAACTGTCAAAATTAGCAAAGACAGATTGACACGTACACACTAAGCGGAATATTTTCTGTGCAATAGGTACTGAGATATTTTTTATATTTTAACCAATTTTTCGAGTGGCTGACGTCGGAGATACAATTTTATTTGGGTTCACTACAGTAACAATTGAAGGTGGGTGATTGGAAGATATTTTTAAGGAAGCTTCAACACAAATCATTTATATGTGGATATTTTTTACCACGCCAAAATCGATGACATTTGGATTTTTTGCTGATCAGTACGCCAATATGTTGGTTGTCCGCAACTACGTTTAAATCAATTTTAGAAATTGTATTAAGCAAAACTTGACCCTTTTGTGTTGAAAGACGTGACCCCCAGAATGTATGTTATCATGAAGTAATAGTTACGACTTTTTACTGTTTACACAAGTCTTAAGGTATTCATTAGATTCTGTCAGGACAAAAGTCTGACATTTATTCTCTTGTACTTTTTGTATACTCCTTTGATCGAACTTTGCAACTAAAGTAACAAACCTATTATTTTCATACTGTTCTACTTTCTCAATAAATTTGACTTTTTGACATGTTCCCATTATTGTAATGTACAAATATTACAAAACAATAAGTTTTATTTAAGGACTTTCTAGAGAAATTCCAGAATTGTTGCGATCAAAAATGTCTAGAAATTTTGAAAATATATGGTTACCCTAGAATGCAAGGCCAACACAAAGTTCATACACGTACCAAAAAAAAAAGTTTACGAAAAAAAATTCCATAAACAATGTCGGAAACGATATGAATTTATACGCACAGTGACACACAGTAAATCCCAAAGTTAAAGCATGTTTAATGCGGTAAAGGAGAATGTAGCATTTCCGTGGTTTTGTGCATGATGATTTTTTGTTGCTTCTTAATTTTTTCTACGTTGTGAATTGAGAGGGGGTGTGCTTTTACGTCTGAAATAAAATGTGTCATGAATTTGTGTTTACACAGTAAAAATTGGAGTGTGTATATTAAAGGCACAGAGAAAAAGGAAAAATAAATATAAATGCACACCGGGTAAAAAATTAATATTAATCTTACTTAAAAATTATGCCCACTGCCGTTATGATTATTGGCTAATTATTTCAAAACGACTGATTTCATAAGTTTAGTGGCACCAAAATCTGGGACTATACTAAAGTAATCGATTATTCTCTTTAAATAGGAAAGAAAACTTCGAAAACTTTGTCCAAAACTAGGCTCTATTACTTTAAAACTTTCGCCATTCCTTAATTTGTCTTAAAGGATTCTGGTAAAGTAGAGCCTAGAAGTTCATATTAGGTTCCCGTAAAGTTGCTTTTTCCCAGTAAAATTTCTGAATAAATAACAAGAATAAATTAGGAAAAATACGAATTCACGGAGTATTTATATTTATTTATTAGAACGCACGAAAAAGTGAAAAAAAATTATTTTTAACTAGAACAATGATCTTTTGTAAATTTAATGCCCAACTGACGACAAACAAAAAAGAAAACAATTAAGAGTGATATTATCAGTTATGCCAAATCTCACATACCGTTCACCATGGCGCAGTGATTTCTCTCTTTAAATAATTTCAGTCCTCCCTCAGAAACACGTACACCTGTACCAGCATTCCACGATTCTTGCACCTACCCCAAATCTGTATAGTGCAGCCGTCATATGCAAAAAAGTAAAAGTTCACATTATGTAACCAATACTTTAAGCCCATACACCTTTGCTGGGCTTAATTTATTGGTTAACTAATGTAAACTTTAACTCAGAACAAACGCAAATAAGAAACCGGTTAACCATTCTTTTGCCCTAGAAGACCCGACCAGATTCGAGTAATTTATAGTTTGAAACAAGCCGACAGCTGGGGTTTTCAAGTTCGTTAAGCGGTTTTTACCATGTTTTTATACCCTCCACCACAATTAGTTGTGAAGAGGGTATATTAAGTTTGTCATTCCGTGTGAAACTTTTTTATTATTCATCTCAGACCCTATAAAGTATATATATTCTGGGTCCTTGAGTAATTTTAAGTCGATTTAGCCATGTCCGTCTGTCTGTCTGTCCGTCTGTTGAAAACACGCTCACTTTCGAAAAACTCAAAAGAAATAAACAAACTTGGTGTCAAATTGCTTGTAGTTATCCTAAGCAGTTTGGGATTGAAATCCAGCAAAATCGGTTCAATAGGATTTGAGCTATGAATCAAAATGTGGAACCACCACCTAAAAAAAATTGATAATTTTGTTACAAAAACTAACATAAATGGTGGAAAAATGCACAGAATGACATAAGATTTCGCAACAGTTCGTTTTATTTAACTGTAAAATTTCTTGAAGATCCGTCCATGATTTACCCTAGGCCCCATATAAGCTCTACTCCCGGAAAACAGTATATTAAGCCTAAAACCCTAACTAACAATGCTATCATAACAAATTTTAGCACGTTACAGTTAAATAGGACTAGAAATGAAACTATTAAGTTTCGTGAAGATCGGTCCATAATTTACCATAGGCCCCATATAAAACCTACTTCCAGAAAACAGTTTAGTACGCCTAAATCCGTAAAAAATAATGCTATCATAACAAAATTTGGTACATCACAGTTTTATTGAACGAGAAATAAGACTTTAAAATTTTGTGAAGAACGGTCCATCATTTACCATAGGCCCCATATAAACCTTACTCCCGGAAACAGCTTAGTAAACCTTAATGCGTAAAAAATAATGCTATCATAACAAAATTTGGAACATATAATGCTATGTTCAGATTTGGGTTTTTAAACGCGTTTAAGCAAAATGTTGATTTAGCTAATCAAAGCCGTTCACATTACATTTGAGATGATTAAGATGACAGATGATTAAGAAAAAACACACACACAAAAAAACAACAAACAAATTTAAATTTCTTTAAAGTAATTAGTATTGTGGTTATTTTGTTGAACTATTTATGGTTTTTAATCCAAATTTTTAATATTTTTAATTAGGCTTAAGTTCATGAAATTTAATTTTCATTAAATTATTTTTATGAAGCAAGGAATTTTACAACATGAAAATCAATTAAAATTGTTATTGATAATCTTTCATTCTTGACGTGGCTCGGGCTCGAACCCTGGCCGGCAGGTTACCATAACAATTTTAATTGATTTTCATGTTGTAACATTCCTTTCTTTAAAGTATTAAAAATGGATAAAAACACTTTTATAAAGTTATCAGAAGATTATTTTAATAATTTTAATGATGTAATTGTGAAAATTTATGAATTATTTAAGAAAAAAAAAAAATAAAAACCCTAAGCAGAAATCTTGGCCGGTTGTACACGGTTGTTGGCGATTCTACATTTGAGGTATGTTCAGTGGATTCTATGTGGTTTATGAAGTGATTTAGTTGTAATCATGTCAATTTGAAGTGATTTACAAATCACTTCAATGTATGGGTAATCATCTCGATTTTGAAGTGATTAGAGCTTAATCACGTTCGAGCTGCTTAAACGCGTTTAAGAACCCAAGTGTGAACATAGTATAAGTTTTACAGGACTAGAAATAAGACTGTGAAATTTCGTGAAGATCAGTTCATAATTTACTCTAGGCCCCATATAAACCTTACTCCCGGAAAACAGCTTAGTACGCCTAAAAACATAAAAAATAACGCTATCATAACAAAATTTGATACATCACCGTTTTATAGAACTAGAAATGTCACTGTGAAATTTGGTGAAGATCGTGCATAACTTACCTTAGGCCTCATATAAAGCCCACTCTGGTAAAATAATTAAATACGCGGTAAACTTTCTTCCAGTTTAGCTTCATATGGCCAGAAAAAATGTTATGCAATTTTGTGATATACAGTCCATAATTTTCCTTAGATTCCATTTTAGCAGCCTTCTGAAATTTACTGCAAACGCTTAAACTAATTGCACTGCTGTATTGAAATTTATGTTTTTTAATACCAGAAATCGTTCTGCAGAATTTGGGATGATTGGTTCATAGCTTACCATGGCTTTTATATAATTTGTTCTCCTGAAAATCATTTAAGTTCAGCTTAAACTGATATTCTACTCAAGCTTTTTAAAATTGATTCTAATTGTCGGTCAATAATTTTATAAAGGTCTAAACCGCAACAAATTTTAAACATTCGAAGTGTCGGTGGAGGGTATCAAAGATTCGGCACAGCCGAATATAGCACTCTAACTTGTTTTTTTTAAATTTTTACATTTTCTCAAAAATTCTTAAAAATTAGAAATCATCATAAAAACTGACAAAAAAAGTGTACACCAATAAAAATTAAACGTTTCACGATATACATAATGTATGTATATAAAGTCTCTGAAAATAGAGTAAAAAAGTTCTGTAGATCAGATTAAAAAATTTTAAATATTCCACCAAAACGGATTTTAAAAAACTTTAAGTTAATTTGTACAATTTAAAATTTTTATATTACTCCCAAAAGCTTACAACAGCATTTTAATAGGCTTCATCAAATCTTTAACCCCTTGAAATCCAGCAACTAGTCATTTTATGTTAATGTTAGTTTTTGGAACAAAAATTAAGCGAAACAACCGCTTTTGTCTCATTATTTAAGCCCCTCATTTTATTATTGATTTAAATAGGGGGCATGATTCCCGACGCAATGTGAATGTTATATGTACGAATTTGACCTTTATCCTCCATTGCTTTAACCACTTTTTCAGTTCAAATTTATGATCCAGTTTTCATCCAAAGTTAAAGTTTGGGAGAAGTTGTTTTTTGGCATGGCTGACCCAGGATGCTACTTTGTGAGACTCCAGCGTCAATTGGCTGGGGAGAATTTAATAAAATCGCTTTCTTTAATAAAATGTTTACGACTGCTTGCTGGTATACTGTGGTTCAATTTTGTAATAAGCCTTCATGCTAGACTTTATTAAAACCTTGCCAAACTTCAATGAAGATTGCTGAGCAATTTTTTTTTTCTTCAAAGGCTTTTCTAATGACTTTTAGTATTCGATAAGTTTTTTCAATTGTGCTGTACTTTCTTTTAAGAACGAATTGCTGGTTTGGAATACATCTATTGTCATTCTAAATCGGTGTTTATTTTGACACTAGTCGTTTTTCCAAAAGCTTTGAAATATTAGGTAATAAGCTATTAGGCCTATATGACTCAACTTTTGTGTGATCTTTTCCTGGGTTTGGTGGCAAGGTTACTAAGGAAACCTTCCATTCCTGAGGGTAGTATTTAAGGCGAAAAATAGCATTAAAAATAAAAAGAATATTTTTTTTGCTTTGCGATGTAGCTCCACACGCAGAAAAAAAATATGGTTGGGCATGGTTACGGCAACAACACTATGTTTAATGTAACAATAAATTGTTGTCGTACACAAATAATAATATTATAGTTACTGTAAACATATCAATGTTTATCGCAATTATGAATTTGAGTATTGTTGACCGAAAAATAATTATTTTTCTAACAACTTAATTATGATAACTTTCTAAACATATTATTTTTCTCACAACCATATCATGATATTTAATAGCCATAACATGATAACTTTCTATACATTTATCATATTATGTTAAAGATGCAATCAAACTATTTTTACTCTAATCATATTATAGTAGCGCCATTTGTTAAATAATTTTGAAGTAGTTGTGTCGTTTTTTTTTTTGTGATCGGTTAAACAATTAAAAGATAAAATTCCATAAAAAAAATAAGTTTAAAGAAATTAAAAAATAAAAATATTAGCGGAGTTCATTCAAGTATAAGTTATGTTATAGTGCAAATGCAAAATATCATAGTTTTTTTGTAAAATCCGACAACAAAACAAACAGAGATTTCGTTATATTTTATAAAAGTGCTACGATATTTCATCAACATCTTAAAATCGAAAAAATGGGCACACGCGGTTGCCCATGAAAACCACAGAGTTTTCATTTGCTCTTTTGCAAGCCTTATATTGAACTCCGCTATTTGATTAACGTTAAGAAAAATTGTAAAAAGCCACAAAATAAAAAAACGATGCAAAAATATTTTAACTTATTTTGTATTTTTAAGACAGCTATGAAAGGTGCTGTATCATAATATGATTATACCCTCCACCACAATTAGTTGTGAAGAGGGTATATTAAGTTTGTCATTCCGTGTGAAACTTTTTTATTATTCATCTCAGACCCCATAAAGTATATATATTCTGGGTCCTTGAGCAATTCTAAGTCGATTTAGCCATGTCCGTCTGTCTGTCCGTCTGTTGAAAACATGCTCACTTTCGAACAACTCAAAAGAAATAAACACACTTGGTGCCAAATTGCTAGTAGCTTGCAGTTTGGGATTGAAATCCGACAAAATCGGTTCAGTAGGACCAGAGCTATGAATCAAAATATGGAACCACCACCTAAAAAAATTGATAATTTTGTTACAAAAAATAACATAAATGCTGGAACAAGGCACGGAACGAGATAAGATTTTGCAAAAATTTTTTTTATTTGACTGGAAATCACACTGTTAAATTTCGTGAAGGATCGTCCATAATTTACCCTAAGCCCCATATAAACACTACTCCCGGAAAACAGTTTAGTACGCCTAAAACCAGAATTTATAATGCTATCATAACAGAAATTGGTACGTCACAGTTTTAAAGGACTAAAAATGACGCTGTGAAATTTCATGATGATCGGTACATAATTTACCTTAGGCCCCATATAAACCCTACTACCGGAAAACAGTTTAGTACGCCTAAAACCGTAAATAATAATCCAATGATAACAAATTTTGGCTCGTCACACTTTTATAGGACTATAAATGACACTGTGAAATTTCGTGAAGATCGGTACATAATTTACCCTAGGCCCCATAGAAACCCTACTCCCGGAAAACAGTTTAGTACACCTAAAACCAGAATTTATAATGCTATCATAACAGAAATTGGTACGTCACAGTTTTAAAGGACTAGAAATGACGCTGTGAAATTTCGTGAAGATCGGTCCATAATTTACCCTGGGCCCCACATAAGCCCTACTCCCGGAAAACAGTTTAGTACGCCTAAATCCGTAAAAAATAATGCTATCATAACAAAATTTGGTACATCAAAGTTTTATAGAACTGGGAAAAAGACTGTGAAATTTCGTGAAGATCGGTCCATAATTTACCCTAGGCCCCATATAAACCCTACTACCGGAAAACAGTTTAGTCGCCTAAAACCATAATTAATAACAAATCGTCACAGTTTAAGATAATAATAACATCATACAGATATTACTCCTTAAACATTTGAATTGTCAGTGGAGGGTATCAAAGATTCGGCACAGCCGAATATAGCACTCTAACTTGTTGCTTCTAAATTTATTATGATTAACATGACAATAATTTGATTACTTTTTAACTAAGTATGATTAACAGAATAATAATATGATTAAGGGAAAAATATTATGATGATATATTACGAGTATATTTAGTCATAATATGATTCAATAATAATCTTTATATGGTGACTACAATCATAATTCTTATCATAATATGTTGCTCTTAGAATATGTTTACCACAACCATGTTTTTTCTTTGCGTGCAAAAGCATTTGGTGACTGATTTTACCCATATCGGGTGTCAGATTGACTTTTCTAATTCTCTGATCTCAAATCTTAGGGGAATAGTTGCTCTAACATTATTAGGCGGTAAATCGACTGCTATATTATTAGATTTATTTGGGATTAATAAGTTTTTCAAATGATTAACAAATATATTTCCTTTTTCAATACCATTTCTTGCCCAACTTCCATTTAAGTTTCTTAATGGTGGCTTAGAGAAAACTGGTCTATCGGGATTTCTAGCTGCACGAAATAATAAGTAGTCTGATTGTGAGGTTGCAAGGGAACCCGTTTTCTGAGATTGTAGTAATTTTTTAAGTCCTTTTGTGCACTCGTTTAATAAATTTTTTTTTTTTTTTTTTTTTTTTTTAAATTTTGTAATTCCCTATGCTAATCCCCGCAAAGCTTGACGCTTGTCTGCAGAAGAGAAACCAGAGTCTCTGGCGGGAATCGAACCCGCAACCCCGGGCTTGAGGAGACCTGTGAAATCGCCACTCTTTTGTATCCTTATTATATATTGTAATCGGTCAATATTTTACCGTAGCTCTTATACATTAATCTTTTAATGCCATAATAGCCTTTGTTGAAAATTCTTATTTTATTTAAAATCAAAACTTCCTATTTTTGTTTCACCCTTTACATTTCATTTTAAATTACATTGTATTTAACAGCAGCTTTAAATAAATGTATTTAATTTCTCACAATGTTAATTTAGTATGCTTAGGCACGTTTTCACAACTAACCGATAGCTAAAAGTAGACTTTAAACGGCCTTATAAAATCTGTTCCATTATTAAAACTTTACTTTAATCAAAAGTGAGCGATAAAGCAAATTAAGGTCCATCCGACTTGGTAGGTAAAAGTTAAGTTGCAATAATGGAACAGGTTTTATACGTCCGATAAAATCCTTCCTTTAGCTATCGGTAAGTTGTGAAAACGGGCCTTAAAGATTGTTAATATTTACATATATCGTAATTAATTTTTGTACCTCTCATTATCTCACTGAATTATTTTGTTTTATTCTTTAATTTTTCTTTAATCATAACTCATATTGAAATTGCATATTATCAATAACTGTATGTATGTAAACCTACTTAAAAACAGGTTTTATACTTATGCTAAGCTAGGCTTTGATTTAAAAGAAATATTTTTGTTCATGTAAAAATTACTTGGTGATAGAACGTAAAACATCTGAATTTCTGCCTAGCTGCATAAAAAAATAAGTTTAACAGCCTTGCTGCTTAATAAAGAACTGCCTTTTTTAATATTCAACAATTGGAGTTTGAATTAATCTCGTACAGCCTTATAGCTGTTAGTCTTGACAATAATTTCTAAAGTAGTTTGTATGTCATGTCAACATTTTGTCTAGGTAGATCCAGAATTGATTATATGTCCCATGTAAACCCACTTCCTACAATCACTGGAAGGCGAAAACAATTTCAAAAAGATGTTGACGACAGTAAATTGGTTTGCACAAATAAGTTTTATATTAATCTGAGTCGCACTTTGGGACGCCTGATTGCTCACTGGCCCCAAAGAGGGTGCACCATTTAAAATTGGTCTGTATACTCTGATGCACCATGATTGGATTGCAAAATTGGTTACATTAATCCGTATAATACATCCATATTAAACAACTTGTTAATTTACTTAAGAAAAATTTTCTTTGTTACATAATGCATCCTACTTACCGCGAGACTGTTTAATAAATATATAAAACACGAAAATTTTGTACAAAAATCTGCTTTTTCGACATTAAATATGGCTAAATTTTGTAAATTTTTTTATTTTGAAACTTTTTGTTTGACAAGTATATATTTTCCCAAGGTGAATTATATTTCGAAAGTTTTGAAATTAACTTATTTCTTGACATCGAAGCCGCCATCAGCTAAGCATGAATGTTTTTGTCCCAATATATGCTAATTTAAGGAAATTAACAAGTTTTCAGAATTAAATAACAATTATTCATATAATTTTTTTAAGTGTTACCCTAAATTTAAACCTTGAATTAAGGATTGTTACAAACTTTTTGTTTGTAACCAAAAACTCAGCAACACAAAAAAACCAAAAAATATCCAGCCTGTCTGTGTGCAAATACGAGGGTATTTCATTCGATACGAAAAAGTATTTTTGTTCTTGCTGTTGTCACAGACACAAAATGGGAGTAACAGCGTATAAATTAATTGAAATTTATAACGTTAAATTATATGAATAAATTTTGTTCGCTTAACAAAAAATAAATTTAAAATATGTAAAAAATAAAAACGAATTTTTCCTTGTAAATTAAATTAATATTGTTTTGCAATTTTTTTTAAAATTCCATTCTACCATTCTATAAAAGTTAACATCGAGGAATTTATATTTATTTCATTAAAAAAATAATATAAAGTTATTAAAATGTGATGGCTTTATTTAGTTTTTGCATCCATGGGTGGTTGTTTTGTTTGTTATGGGGATTAGAAAAATCCAATCATTTGACAAATGCCATTATTTTCCACAGGTTATGCTCGGTCAAAATGTTATTTTTTATCGTTGCTATTTTTCAAATTAGATTTTTTCTCTTTATGAAAAAAATAAATAAATATACAAAATAATAATAATAATAAATTTCAAATAATTTGTTAGGTTTTAGTGAAAAACAAGCCGAGTATTCGCAAGTGTGCATATGTGTATGCATGGGTAAGTGTGTAAGGGAGATTGTGTGCCTGGATGTGAATTTTGGCAAAATCATTGTATATTTATGACCTATTCAAGCGTTAAATCAAACTGTCAATTTTGGCCTATTTTTGTGTCTTTTTTTCTATTTTCACCAATAAACTTTTAACATTTATTATGCTTTTTATGTGGGCATGTGTATGTCAGTAAGTTAAAAGCATGTGTGTGTGTGTGTGAATGGGTGTATATGTATTAGTATTTATGTAGGTTGCAATTTCCACAGTAAAACAATTTATAGAGCAAATATCTATTAAAACAATGGAACTTTTTAGATTTTTTTTTTGTTTTTTTATAAAATTTTACAAAAATGTGCCTTTTGTTTCGTTTTACATTATTTTCATTTAAAACGAGAAATTTTTTGTTTTGTTCCATTTGTTGCAAACTCTGTTTTTGTACCAGCATCAGCACGTTCAAACCGTTACACATGGCAATAAATTTGGTTTTAATTGCTTTCTAGTAGCAGCAGCAGCCGCAGAATTAGAACTGCTTGCCATTTACACTCTACGCCATGGTTTGGCTACATTTGATATTATTAGTTGGCGGGAATGTTTTAAAGTTACAAAATTTTTCATTTATTAACATACATCCATCTAATGTTCAAACTTAAATTGTAAAATATTATTAAACTAAATGATTGACTAGGTTAGTAAAGTTAAATGGATTTGAATAATTCCCTCTATGGATAAAATATGAGAGAGATTAAGATTAAAAATTAAATTATGTGTTACGATCACTGCCTGAAAATCATGTTAAAGTAATGACACGCATAGTCGAAGTTGTGTCTGAATGCTTTAAAACTGTCATTTTTAATTTGATAACTAGTTTACCAGTGTTCCAAAATAAACACTAAATATCGCTCCTTAGTGTTCGGTTCGGTAGATTTGTGGAAAACACAAACGCTGATAGTGTTTGTGTAGAAAATTATTAAAAAAATAACGCTTCCTTGTTTGTCATCTTTCGAACACTAAAATAATACTTTTTTTAGCCAACTCAACAAAAATTGAGAACATTTCCGTTTGGTTTTTTTTTAAAGCATTAACTTTATTGTGTTCAGTTCGTCTCATTTATGCTCGTCACTTTTGGCTGGTAAAAAAAACCAAACACACATACCTACGAAAAAAAAGCCAGCAAAATAATTTTACACAAAAACAAAACATATACACAATACACACAAAAGCTGTTTGTGCTGCGGTCGTTGCTAAAATTTTTTGTTTGTTCATTTCTTTATCAATGTAAAAAAATAAACATTAAAGAACATTAAAATAGAATGTTTGTCTACAACATCACTACAATTGTTCTGTTTTTTAACGAAGAACAAAACACTATATTATTTTCGGCTCTTTCTTGAAAATAGTTACGAACTTTATAAAGGGTTGTATTCTAATACACAAACACTAAAATAATAGATCTCGTTTTTGGGTGTGTGAGCCGAACGCTAAATAATGTTCTGTTTATTTTAGAACACATAAGATCATTTAGATATGCTTGTTATTGAAATCAACCGTGCATAAGATACCATTCAAGAACTTTTTAAAAATTTAAGGAAAATATTTCATTCAATTTATTCATAATCTTAAAGTTTCTTTGAAATTGGTTTAAGTATAAATCCGGAAACTTTCGTATACTGTTGCGACTTAAACTCGCTTAAATCCTTTACACTGCGTTTTACTGAACACCTTTTTTGTGAGTTAAAGTTCCAATCGCAAATGTTAAAGCGGCTGTCCGATAATTACCAATTGGAGCAGAAAGACAATCAACTCAATCACGGTTAAAAATTCTCTGGGAATATAATCACGTTTCCCATTTTTACTTAAGAATGTCGAAAGGAAACATGGGAGAAGGGAAAAAGTTACCGGGAAATTTTGTTTCATAATTGGAATGCACTTTTATAACTTTTTTCCTAATTACTACAGTTTATATTCATTGATGCTAAAATTCTCATTATAGACATTTAAATAGGCACATTTTCTTATACTTTAGACACCTCTTCATTCACAGGCATTCACTTTTTGATGCGCTTAAGTAACCATTCATTGGTTTCTTCGCTTCTTACTTTTTTACGGCGGAAAAGTTTGCGTACACGGCGAGCAGTCAAACCAATTCGTATATGGTATTGTTGTTCTAACTGAATGAGACTTTTGCACTTTAAGCAGATATTTTATAAGAGAACAGAGCAAAATTAATTCGAGTGGCATAGCCAGCAGTATCTCTCGGGACATAATATGTATTGCCTTGACATTAGAAGGCCTCGTGGTGACTGTATTTTATTCTGAAACCGGGGGAAGATCAATTTGAAATTTTTCGTACGTTGTGCTTTGCAAGGGAAATTTCATTAGCAGTGAAGGTAGAATGCTCAGGCTTGTAAGCAAAGGTCTTAAAACAGGTCCCAGACCAATGACCATTTTTAGCATTTATACACGTAGAAGAGTTGTTAAGGGCATCGTGGGATGATGGTGCAATGACAGGTACACAAAATCTTAAACACAAAAATAATAAAAATAATAATAATAATTTAAAAATAATGGAAAATTACTTGTCCTTTCCAATTTATTTTCAACATAAAGAAAGCTTTTTTTTAACTAATGCATAGTTTTGGATGTGATATAATGTACCATATACCGTACGACGCAACCGAATCATTGTATACCAAGTTCAGTAAGCAGCGTTCACGAGAACTTTTTTCTTTTGTGTTATATTAAACAGCTGGTCTATGCAAACAAGCCCGCCTTATTAGAAGAGCTGCAGATAGGATTACCAGATGGGCTTAATTGTCAATCAAGAAAAAAATAAACATTTTTGATCGCTTAATTTATATTTGGCCTGTAAACATATTTTTTTAAAAAGCGGAGAAAGAAATTGCCGCAAAGAGCTATGGGAATTTGCATCTCAAAGAATATAAGATTTTAAGTTGTTAAAAGACTAAGGTGTTGAAGAAAAACTATCAGAGTCTTACTAGTATTTTATTCACATAGTGAATTCCCAATAAAAAATTGAGCTTCAAACGAAGCAGGTTTGTAATTGAGAAATTTAAGAGTTTCGCTTACCATACCGCTTACGGAAGGCATGAATTTTATATGGCGAGTTCCCACTTTGCAGCAATACATTTTTGACACAAAATGCGCTTTATTCAACGCATATAAAAGCTGGTGAACGTAGCGTGCAGCTTTACACACTGAATGTTTTTTTACAGTTCTGCCTGACACTTGAAATCTTATTTTTTCTTTTATGAAACTTGTTGATAGTTCCTTCATTTACTATACTGCATCTCTGCACGTCTTATTGCGTAGCGCAAAATTGTGCGCTTAAATTTTTAAATGTACCATTAGTGCTTCGCAAAATGATAAAAATTTTTATTGGGTTAATTTAGTGCATCATAGTATAATGCCTTAGCTAATGAGTGTGCTTAACTAGCGGATTAGTGGTTTTTTCTATCGAAGTAAAGTTGTATTCTATTCTATTCTATTCAATTTTTTTTTTTTTTTTTTTTTTTTAAATAATTGCACAGTTATGATAACTCTAAATTGTATGTAATATTTACGTAATAATTAAAATTTTTTTTTAATATTATCGAATTCTTAGTTTTACAGAAATATCAAGCTTTTTTTTTGAATGTCAAGCTTTTTCTGATTTCGATCTGGCAAGCCTAGCTGCAGATTGACAGCGAACTCGACTATATATATGTTACCATCGATCCTATAAGGAGCATAGGGCCTCAATAAATTGGTTGAAGATATTCCCGTCTTGTGCCAACGCTCCCACTTCGCCCCAGAATTTACCCATTCCGGCCATTTCTACATCATTTTGGCTTCTCCACGTATGAATTGGCCATCCTCTTCTTCGACTTCCTTGCGGATTCCAGTCTATGGAATTTCCTGTAATGTCGGTCCTTGGTCTCCTCAAGTTGTGGCATATCCACCGCCATTTACGTCTTTTTATTTCTTTGGCCATTTGGATTGTTCCCAAAGACTGATGTTGGACACCACTCTAGGCCAGAATATTCGCTATATCCTGCAAAGATATTGATTAACACTTGAATCTTTTGCATGTCTCGAGAGACAGCGTTCGATGTTTCGCAACCGTAAAAGAGAATGGACTTGCCATTTCTGTTAAAATTTGTTGACTTTGTGCGCTGACAGAGTGAAGTCGCGCTTTCTGTACACGGTTATCAATGTCTTCACTTGACCCAACATTTTTGGAAATTATGCTCCCAAGATAACAAAACTGGCTGACATCCTCCACTTGACTACTTTCTATTGTAAATAATTCCCGAGACATCGCATTAACTCGCAGTGTTTTGGTTTTATCAGTGTTACTCTTTAGTCCAGCCGCATCTGTTGTTGTTGTAATGTTTCGCAGATTTGATGCCAGAAAGAGAAGCTGTGAGCTTAAAGGCAAATATCATTTGCGTAATCCAGATCGTTTAAGCGGCCTTGCAGTCCCCAAGTAATTCCCTTTCCGTTTTGTAGGGCACTTTTAAGAACTGTGTCTAAGAGTATATTAAATATAAGTGGTGATAAAATACAACCACGGTTTACCATGTTTAAAACATAATAAGTGAGATAAGTTTACGGGGAACTTTTTGCATCGAAATGCGCTCCAAATCACACTGTGATTTAATTTATCGAATGCTTTTCCAAAATCGATAAAGCACATATGGAGTGGTGATCGCCATTCAACAGATTGTTCGACGATAGCACGGAGACTATTGAAAATTGTGTACAGCAAATTAACTCGTGCACCATCTTTACGTTAGGCTTTCAAACGATGTCGTGTTCCATAAATAATAGCATGAACTTTATTTTTATTAAAAAAAAAAAAAAAATTTGTTATTCGTGCTTTATGGATGAAGTTTCCTGATGATCTGGCCTAAGCAGCCAGTGAAATGCGCATAGGAATAGCTTATCCCATCAACAATAAATTTCAAGTGTTTTTGTCAAGAATAAAAACTGGGAATTAAGCACGAATAACAAAATCTTTTGAAATAAAATTTTGTATTCCCAAAGAAATTACTTTTTGATAATAAACAGGCAGATGCACGGCCTAAAAAAACACTTAATTGACAACATGCTTTTGTAAGTTGCTGTTGTTTTCATTTTGTTTTTCATAACCTACTTACAACTACAATTAATGTTGGGAGAATTTCAACTAATTGTAGTAGGGAATGTAAGATGAGATAAACTCACTATTTATTGTTGATGTTTTTTGTTTAAACTTTGATATTGTTACAAGAAGAACTGTTGCTTATAAGTCTTATACGTTTAACAGTTTTATTTGGTTTATTATCTTTAGTTTTTCTAAAATCTTTATGGATGAAGTTTCGTGATGATCTGGCCTAAGCAACCAGTGAAATGCGCATAGGAATAGTTATCCCATCAACAATAAATTTCAAGTGTTTTTATCAAGAACAAAAACTGGGAATTATATTAAATATTTTAATAAAACTTGTTTGAATATTAAAAATGATTTAGAATTTGTTTCTAAAGGCATCGATTTTTCTGGGACTTAGATCCAAAAAATTTGAACGGCTTATTTGCCACTAAATAATTTGAAAGGACTTAAGGGCAAAATAAACCACATAAAAAATGTCAAAATATTATCTTTGTAAAAATATCTTGTGTTACTAGCTGGGGTGATTTAAGGTTTGAGCAAACATTTGAAGTATGTTGGTAGAAATATTAAAAATGTTTAATATTTGGCAGACATGTTGAATTTTTGCATAACTTTTTAAGGTGACTAGTGGTAAATGTAATCATTTCAGCGAAAACTTGGCAGAATAAATCCCTTGAAGAAGTTGCGTTTAAGTCATTCTCAGTCGTAAATTATAATTTTTAAGCAGCATTGTTTACTACAAAATAGCTCGTTGTTTATACCTTTTTTTACTCCAAATTCGTTCGCCTTATTATACACATATTTCTTCTCCGTTTTAAACAAATTGCGAGTAAAACTGCCGCAGCACTATGGTCGTCTAAATTCATTGAAAATAAAAAGAAAATTAAATATTAGTGTTTGTACGAAACACGTTTGTATTGTTTATTGGCGAATCGAATCCGGAAACAAAGTGTGTGCCAAACAATTTGCGTGGTTTATTTTACCCTTTTACTAGGTCGACTTGGAATCACTTAATGATTTAAAATGTATTCTTAAATAAATATATTTCTAGGTGTAACCAAAGAAACTTTTTTTGAACAAACCCTTACTTAGTTTACATTTTCAGAACAAACTATTATTTTATAACTTAACACAAGTTGATAACATTTTTATAACATTGACTGTAGAGTATTATAAAAATTCACTTGTTCGACACAGATTTTCTCACTTTTTCTAAAAAACAAATTTTACTTATTTACGAAAAAAATAAAGCATTTTACAGTGTCAGTAAAGATTTACCACATAGCAAAACGATGCTTATATTTTTTGTAAACGTAAAATTTTTTGATACTGGATAAGGGTTTCCAACAAAAAATATTTCCTTTATGATTTTTTTTTTTTAAGTAAAAAAGAAAAAACGAAATAACAATTTTAAATCAGTATCAGTATTTCATTTAAAAATTTTTACGTTTTATGCGCATTAAATATGCAGTAAAAACTAGAAAATATGCCCTAAAAATTGTTAAAAAAATATGACCCAAAATATTCAAAAATTGCTAATTTGAAAACAAAATATTCCACAATTTATTTACAGTTCGATTTGACAAAAACAATCCTTAAATTATAATCGGTAAATCCTAAACTCCATAGTATAAACAGGCAAATTTTCGAGATTTTACCCTATTTGAAAACGAGCCGATGGGCTCACAAAAACAGAGTTATGGTCATTCATATAAGAGTTATTTGGGCCGAATATTATCTAATTATCTACCGAATATTAACATCCATATGAGATTTTTTGTCTAAAAGGGATTTTAGGGAGAGTCGCTAAATTGTTTATTAATGTTAACATTTAAAACGAAGTTAAAGCTATTAATGAATGGAAGCTGTGGGCCAGTGAACCAAGCCGAAGGCGTTTGACAAAGAAATTACATAATACATTAAAACGCAAATATAAAAAAAAAAACTAAGTCACACAAATTTAGAAATTTCAAGGCTCAGCTGCTGTCATTGGCGGCTTTAATTGAGCCATCTAAGCCTTGTTAGTCGGCGGTGGCGCGGCTTGGAGAAATCAAGCGGCGGCGGCGAGCAGATTGGCCTGCGCCGATCGGCTTGGTTCTCTGCTGTGGCCAAATGTGAACCGATTCGAAAAGAATTTTATTTGCAGTAAAATATTTTTGGGGAGAATTTAATCTAAATGCATACCGACATAATTAAATGTTTTATGGACACAAAGAGTCTAATTTGGAAAAAAGTATTAATGGGAAATATGTGAAATTGTACACCGATTCTCACCATTAACATAGACTTCGTCCTCAGTACAATTACAATTAAAAAGTGTATTAACCAAATTTGATCAAATTATCTACAAGCTTGCACTTTGCGCACGTATTTAACATGGACATACAACTAGCCAGACGGACGGATGGACATCGTTATATCACTTTAAAAAGTGATTCTGAGTCGATACACTTAAAGATTGGTCCAGATTTTTATGTATTATATACATTGCCAAAAACGTATATCAATGCTTTTTCCTTATATATATTTAAAATTTTAAAGTTTAAAATAACATTAATCTTTAACGACAACCTGCTTTGTCTTACAATTTTCGAGTAAAAATTAAATGTTGATGATGGAATTGAAGCAACACGTTGGGTATACAGACATTTATTTAAAACAGAAAAGCCAAAATATTGCAAAAACAAAACAAACAAAAATTTATATGTAGCGAAAGCTGTTGTAGGCATCTAAAAAATTATATAAAAAATTATAAAAAATGGAGCTTCAAACGAGGCAGGTTTGTAAGGGAGAAACATAAGGGTTTCGCTTACCATTGCGCTTACCGAAGACATGAATTTTATATGGCGAGTTCCCACTTTGAAGCAATACATTTTTGACACATAAAGCGCATTATTCAGCGCACATAAATATTGTTGGATGCAACGATCATCTTTGCACACTGAATGTTTTGATACAGTTATTTTTTAGTCATCTGCCTAACAAACCTGCTTCGTAGTAAGGGAATGCCGTAGCACTTGAAATGTTATTTTTTTTATAAAAGTTGTTGAGAGTTCTTTCACTTACTTTACAGCATTTCTGTATATCTTATTGCGTAGCGCATAATTGTGCGCTTATTTTTTTAAATGTACCTTAAGTGCTTCGCAAAATGATAAAATTTTTTATTGGGATGTATCAAAATATGCCTCAAAAAGGCAAAATATGCGCTACAAACTTAAAAAATGCTGCAAAAAGGCTTTTTTAACCAAATTATGCAAAAAAATGCTCCAAACGGTAAAATATGCAAAAATATGCACTAACAAATCGATGCCAAAATTCATAAAAATCTCTAAAACGGATAAATATATTGTTGCTGCCTTCATGGGTCGCACAAGGAAAAACATGCAATTGCATATTTTTGATTTCCCAGCGAATAGCTGTCAAAAACATGTTGTTAACTGGAAGTTAAGGCAATTCTTAGTTAGCTTTAACTGAACTTGGTGAAATTGACCGTTAACTCAACTTATTTTTTCAATTTCCTAAGCTAATCCCGCGAAGCTCTATTCTTGTCTGCAGGAAAGAAACCAGAGTCTCTGGCGGTAATCGAACCCGTAACACTGGCACTGATAGACTAGTTCGCTACCAGCTAGCCTAACGCGGCACTCAAATCGATTTGAAATCTTCATCATATCAGATTTATTCAAAAGGGAAACCCTAAACAGCCAACATACCTCCATGTTTTTATATACTCGTCTATAAATTATTGCTAACAACATTTTGCGTGGTTTAAATATTGTTACAATTTTGTTTTTGCTTTGTTTTAACGTATTCCTTGAAGCTGCTGCTGTTACTTTAGCTATTTGTGTTTTCCTTTTTTTTTTAATTTCTTGTTCCAGAATTTGCTTATTTTTATTGCTTTGTGTTGGTCTTAATTATGTGCTCGTTAATTAAATTTCTCTTAATAAGCAGGAAGTTTTTTTTTTTGTTGTATTTCTTTTACTCATTTTAATGTTTTACATTATGCCAGGTTTTTATAATGGTTTGTAAGGAATTAAAATTTAATAATTTTAGTGATTAATTAACAAGGGCAAGATTTATTTCATTTAAAATATGTTTTGCCAGGTATTAACTACTAGTCTCGTTATTTGATTAATAATAGCATAAAAAAATATTTATTAGTTATACGTTTTATTAAGAAAGTAGTTAAGAACATGTAGGTGTTTCTTCTTTTTTGTCATATCCCTACAAAAATTACTTACTAGCAAATATCCTAACTAAGACAATGCAAAAAACGTGTTTTCTGCTTGCATATGAACAGTTATCAAATAACTTTTAGATTGTTGGTTAATTTTTGATATTCTAAAGTTTTAAGTATTAAGCCTTTTTATCAACGTATTTTTTATTTGCTGGTTAACCTTCTTTTCTCTCGAATTTTCCATTGCTGTATGCTAACGATCAAATTCCTCAATCACACAGTGACTTCATACAATAATACTCTTTCTGTAACGACGTCTTTTTACCATCATAGTTTGTAACGTCTAATATTATTTTTTTTAAGTTTTTGTATAATGTAACGTCTGTTAGTTTCCCTTCTCTCTGTTTTTGGTATGGTAACGTTTTTTTTTTTTTTTTTTGCTTTTTTAATATAGTTTTAACTATTAAGAATTTCTCTGTATATATTGGAACGAAAGTGATTTGCGGAGCCAAATATTGTTCATTTCTGCAAATGTTGAGTTTTTACACGAAGTTGTAACAAAAATGTCCCGTGTTCCAGGGGATAAAGGACACAAAGTTTATAAAAAATTCAAATCAGTTTTATTTACCCATCGTCTACTCATGAGTCTGGCCAGACCCTTTTTTTGATTTTTAATGTTATTTTAGTATATTTAAAACTCAGGTATACACTTTAAATTTCAGGTACCCTTCTGGAATTTCGTTTTCTATAAAAAGCTGCAAAAAAATATATCCTGGAAAGGATATATAAGGAAACTTATTCGAATATTTTACTGCACACATCACATTCGTAACACATGTGGTCTGGCCAGACCCATATATATTTTCTATAGAAGCTGCCGTATTTTTAACTTTCTTTCTTGCTTTTTTTAAATTATTTTTTTTTTAATTATTATTTATTTAATTTTATTAAACGCACAAACTAGAAGTTCCATCTAGTTCTCAATTTGAAAAAAAAAACCAATAAGCACTTACGTTCAGAAGCTGATTTTTTCATGTGAAGAGTGGAGGCTAATGACTTAGAACTAGTGCTGGGAAACTATCGATAGTACTATCGATACTATCGATAGTCTTAAACTATCGACAATATCGATAGGAAAAATATATCAATATCGATATTATTATTATTATTTAAAATACAGCTATGAAGACATGTTACGCTGCTATACACACTCAGTTTTTTGCCGCAAGTTTTTACTTGCTATTATTATTTCGCGAAGAATTAATGCTTAGTTGTGCTTTTTTTACGACAAACTTAAGGCCTTTATGCCGAAATTTTTATATGTTTACATACCCAGTAAAAACTTCGCTTCCTTTTTCAAAATGAATGGTTTCCTTCACTAATTATTTAGTAGCTTTCGCCTATTACTACTTCTATAGCTACATCTATAACTATTTCTTTCTGGATGTATGTAGGTAAAAAAATAATGACTTACATTTGAATGCGTTCATTTTGGGACATCCCTTGTAAAATTCATCGGTTCTTTCAGTAGAATTGTAAGTAGTGCTTTTAGTTTTGTCCGATTACTATACACACTATTTCGTAGGCGAAGTTTTTACTGTGTAGTGAAATGTGAGATAGTTTTATGATGTTGTAAAAAAGACAAATAAAAATGCAATTGCAATTGCGAGCATACGATAAAACAATAAACGACCATTAGAAAAAAAGTCCACTTGATTGATTACCTTTTGGATTGAGAATCAAATTCAATTTAGAACATTATCTAAAGTTTGGTTCCATCAGAAAGGTGCTTATCAGCATCACAATTTTTAAAAACTGCCATCTAAAATAACTTGCGTACATACATACGTCTCTTACGTTCAATAAAGTGATAAAAACAACGAACTGTAGCCTGATAAAAAACTAGTTAAAGTTTTCCTACTTAAGTACAAATATTCAGTCGATAGTAATATCGATATATCGATAGTGAAATCTGAACTATCGATAGATATCGATAGTAGAAAATATCGATAGTAACCCAGCACTACTTAGAACATAAATAAAGTACTGAGGGAGGTTATTAAATTCAACCGTTCACAGCTAAACAGAGTGATGATGTGGATTACGTTCCAAATAAGAACGACTCATCCGGTACAGAAAATAATTTGGTGATAAAACCAAATGAATCGTTTGCTTCTAAGGACTATGAAGAAGATCCACATGTACAAAATTGTCAACAATACACTATATAATAATAAGCAGCAAATTAATGTTGGTATATGCTGCGTCAAAATAATATGCGTTTTGGAGTTGGGCCTAGGAAACAAGACTCTATTCCAATTCAGGCGCTCAAGAGATTTTGCACACCAAATATTACATTAATAATCATAACTAAAACAAATTGCATTCGTGTATTTACAAATTTGCAAACGAATTGGTTCTATTTTATATTGAAAATGGAATATTCATATACTCAAAAAAATTATTTTCATTATTTACATGTTTCAGTTGCTAAGGAAATCCATAATGCTAATACATATATTTTAGTTCTCTTTTTTGCTACATATAAAATCGTATTGCATATTATAAACAAGTTATATACATTTTATGAAATAAAACGACCTTATTTTTCTGTTTTTAGAAACATGTTGATAGGTCAAAATATTTTTTTTTTTTTATTCAAAAACATATTCAAAATATTTATTTTATACTGGGAGTAGGTGCCTCAGCGCCACTAGGACATTATAGAGGCAAGCTAGCAAATAAAGGGTGGTTAAATTTCAAGGGCCGATGTTGATTTTGAATAAAACTCAAACTATTTAGGAAATTATTGTAATTTTATTTTATTATGATATATTGGTATTACTCAATTATGTATGGAACAAAATATCGGCCAAATGGACGCCGCGACCACGGCGGCACACCTCCATCCGATGGTCCAAATTTTCGATGACCCTGAGGCATAATGGAGGTTCTATGCCGTTAATGTGCCGAATTATCTCATCCTTTAGCTCTTGAATTGTTGCTGGCTAATCGACGTACACCTTTTCTTTCAAATAACCCCAAAGAAAAAAGTCCAACGGTGTCAAATCACATGATCTTGGCGGCCAATTGACATCGCCATTACGTGAGATAACACGGCCATTGAATTTGTTGCGCAAAAGAGCCATTGTTTCGTCCACATCCATATCTTCCAATTCGGGCCATAAAAAGTTCGTTATCATCTCACGATAGCGAACACCATTCACAGTAACTGCCTGACCGGCCTCATTTTGGAAAAAATACGGCCCGATGATGCCGCCAGCCCATAAACCGCACCAAACAGTCACTCTTTGTGGGTGCATTGGTTTTTCGACATCACTCTTGGATTCTCATTCGCCCAAATGCGGCAATTCTGTTTATTGACGAATCCACTGAGGTGAAAATGTGCCTCATCACTGAAGATGATTTTCTTCGAAAATTGATCATCCACTGTTGCCATTTCTTGCCACCATTCTGCCCATTCACGACGTTTGGAATGGTCAAGAGGCTTTAGTTCTTGAGCCAATTGCACCTTGTAAGCGTGTAAATGCAAGTCTTTATGCATAATGTTCATCAACGACGAGCGTGAGAGGTGCAATTGTTGGGCACGACGACGAGTTGAGGTGGACGGCTCTTCAGCCACACTATCGCGAACAGCAGCAATATTTTCTGCAGTACGAGCTGTACGAGCATGCACTGGTGTTCTCACATCTTCTACAGACCCGGTTTGCTCGAATTTTTCCACGATTTTTGCGATTGTACGCACATTTGGACGAGCAAATTGACCAAAAAAATCACGAAGTGCACGATATGCATTTTGATTTGAACGCCCATTTTCATAATAAGTCTGGATAACTTTAACACGTTGTTGGATTGTGTATCTCTCCATGGTTCAAATTGAGTAAGTCTGAAATAGAGAAATGTCAAATAAAATTCGGAAAAAAACTTGGCGTTTATTCAACATCGGCCCTTACAATTTAACCACCCTTTATTTACAAAATTTTTAACACATTCATTGATTTTAAATTAAATTATATAAAAATCAGGGACCGCAAATAACAGTTATATTGGAATTTTAAAACAAAAAAAGCACATAGAAGTAAATGTCGAAAAACTTATTCAAGTATTCCATATTGTTCCTTATGAACTTGTCAATGATAAAATATATTGATTTTTATATAAAAATCAAAAAATAACAGTTATTTTTTGATTTTTTTTTTTTTGAACAAAAATAACTGTTATTTTTGATTTTTATTTTTTCGATCAAAAATAACAGTTATTTTTTGATTTTTATTTTTTTGAGCAAAAATAACAGTTATTTTTTGATTTTTATTTTTTCGAGCAAAAATAAAAGTTATTCTCTAAATAAATGTACGTGATTTAATAATTTAGTTGACTTGAAATTTTTATTTTAGTGTTTAATTATCATTAGAATTCCTTATGCACATTAAAATAATTATTAAAGTCATCTAAATTATTAAAACACGTAAATTTATTAAAAGAATAACTTTTATTTTTGCTCGAAAAAATAACTGTTAAATTTGTTCAAAAAAATAAAAATCAAAAAATAACTGTTAGTTTTGATCGAAACAATAAAAATCAAAAAATAACTGTTATTTTTGTTCAATAAAATGAAAATCAAAAAATAACTGTTATTTTTGCTCAAAAAAATAAAAATCAAAAAATAACTGTTTTCATCTGACTTTTATGAAAAAAGGCATAACTGTTACGGTCCCTGATAAAAATGAGATTATTCTATAGCAGTTATAGCAGAAGCATTTCCAAATTTTCATATAAATATTCTTTTAATCTCTTTTTATAAATTGAGATTGTTTCAGCCTCTTTAACAAATTGTGGTAATTTGTTATATTCCACACTACCCAAGTATTGAATTCGCTGTTTTGTAGTTTCGAAGCGACATCTTACTACACTGAGATCAGTACGGTGTCTTGTATTGAAATTATGATGACTGGTTTTCAATCGGATACTGTGATATCCTATGTTATACAATACTTTATTAACATAAATTAGTAACTGCAATCTATGAAGGCCGAAAATAGGCATCCCTATAGCAATGTTTTTATATAAGTCCAAAGTAGGGTATGATCTGGGAAGGTTATATATCAGCTTCAATGCCTTATTTTGGAATACTTGCAAAGATTTTATATCGGAGTTCCTTTTATGTCCATATATAAGTACAAGGTAATTCAGATGGCTTTGATTTAAAGATTGATAGATAAGCAGCTTTGTATGTCTATCGAGTTTGTTTCTCATCTTATATAAATATCCAATGGCCGATGCTAATTTACGTTTTAGTTGATCTATATAAGAGGAAATGGAGCTGGGTTGGTCATATTTTGAGAAGACCCCATGATGATATATCAAAGATGGCAATTGATTGGAACCCTCATGGCAGCAGAAGAAGAGGTAGACCAGCTAACACCTGGAGAAGGCAACTAGAATCCGAAATTAGCGAAACAAGAAGAACTTGGTCTGAGATCAGACAAATCGCACAGGACAGATCCCAATGGAAGAATTTCGTTACGGCCCTTTGTTCCAACTTGGAACCATAGGAATCAATATATATATATATATGCGACTTCCTGGATAGGTTGCTCTGTATATGGATCGCAAGGTATTTAATGACGGAAACCTCTTCTAGTTCTTTTCCATCAACATAAATTACACAATTTTGTTCAATACGTTTGACTGCGCTTTAAACCGAATGAACTTTGTTTTAGTAGCATTCAGTACCAGTTTGTTAAGTCGTGCATATTCAGATATAAGCAGCGCATCCCTTTCGGCATATGTTTTTAATACTAGTTCATTTTTATATGTATATTATAAATAAAAATAATATGAATATGTACGCATATTATTTCATATTTTAATTAAGTTATAAATGTGTATAATATCGAGCCGTAATAACAAAAATGATGTAACCAACAACATTTAAGATTCTTGTTTTTGATGAAAATCGATAGTTTTTGATCATTTGCATCATCTCTAAAATACTAAACGATACTCTAGACTTGAAGCAAAAATATTTAAAAAAAAAACACTTCTCCTGTAAAATTTTATTTTTGTTGGTTACATCATTTTTGCTCTTGGGGCTCGATATAACATTTAGTTAAAAAAAAAATTTTGTTTTATTTATTCAAAAGTTGTGTAAGACCGAGGGTTAAAAAATTAAGGATTTTCGGTACTAAAAGATATTGAGCATATTTTGGGAGGCAAGCGGAATTGTGAGTCCAATCGTATAAAATATACTTCAGAGCGAATACACAATTTTAAATATGCTCCCTTAACATCTGTAGACGTAGAAAGAACTTTTTCTATGTACAAGAACTTGCTGACTCCAAATAGACAGAGTTTTTTTTTTCAAAAATGTATCGCATCAATTTATAGTTTGCTGTAACAACGTATCAAACGAATAAAGTGGAAAATAAACAGTAAATTTAAATTGCTTTTTTTAATTTTAACAGCTTGTTTTCAGGTTTTTAAACGCTTTTTTAAGTGCTTTAAAATGTTTTTAGTGCTCAATAACTACTTATTAGGTATTTTATCTAGATATTTTTTGACTTCTAGTAAGAGTATTGCAAGTACTGAATTCTATGGACACCTCGAACAAAAATAAGTAGCAAATCAGCCGAAAAATTTGTGTTGATTTTTCTCCAACATTACTTGCTAACTTACCAGGTAAGTAAAGTTTTTGCTAAGTATGGGAATAAATAAATTTAATTTAAAAGGAATTTAAAATCGATTAAATTTCTCTAAGTATAATTTTAAAATAATCCAGCAATGAGGAAATAACTTACGAAAAAAATATTTCACTTCTTTTCTTTAATGTTAAAAAGGGCAGATGGCTAACTGAAACTTAAAGAAGGTAAGGAAAGGGTAGGGAATGAAGGTAAAACTCATTTTATAAAATTGTGAGCTAATAAAAAACAATTGAAACTTAAATCTTCCTTAATAGAAATAAAAAAAAAAACACCAATATTAAATTCTACCCAAATAAAAAGAGAAGAAAATAGAATCTAACCTGAAACTTAAGAACCCATAAAGAACCCACAACACCATTTTACAATAATAAATTATTTCTTTTTTGGTATTTGCTACGTATGTACATATGTGTTTTTAAAGGATTTTCTTTTATTTTACTTTTTGTGTTGTAAGAAGATAAACATGCAAGTCTTTATCTGCAAAATTTAAAAAAAAAACAAGATCTGAGATGATAAACTTTAATTTTTTTTTTTCCTAAATTCGGAAAAAACTTACATATGTAAATGTTTTTTATGTAATCTTTATCTATATACATATTTACTTTTTGTGTTTATAAGTTTGAGGCAATCAATATTCTTTTGTTGTATCTTGTAAGATACGATTTTTGTTCGCCATGTCAGGGGATGCATCCCAGAAGATTAAACAATAAATCGTTAAAGATAAAAATATATATTTCAGAATAAAATGTATGGCATAGTTGACATAAATAACAGAGGTAAATAGTACATTCAAACATAAAAACTTGCATACACGCAAAGAAAAAAATGGTTGTTGTAAACATATTCCAAGAGCAATATATTATGATAAGGTTCACGATTGTAGTCACCATATTGCGATTATTATTGAGTCATATTATGACCAAATATATTCCTAATATTACATCATAATATTTTTCCCTTAATCATATTCTTATCCTGTTCATCATAAAACGTGAAGAAGTAATCATACGATTGTCATGGTAACCATAATAATGTATGAAGTAATTATATTATTGTACAGCACCACTTTCACAAAAATAAAAAAATAAAAAAAAACTCTCATGCAAATAAAGATACCCATAAACCATATAAACAATTACCCATGTTTTTAAATTAAATGCTAAAACTAAAATTTTGTTTTCTTTAGAGGATACGGTCCCCATAAAAACTTTCCTCACTTTTTTCTCTGTCATAAATCATTAATATTTGGTTTTTGTTTTTCTTTTCAACATACTCTTTTGTTTCTTTTTTTTACTACAACAGTATGTGTGTTCATTTTGTTTGTCTTTTCTAAACCAATATAGAAGTTTCTTCTTTTTTTTAATTTAAACCAACAGGATATGCTTCACTTAAACTATCCTTGAGGGAACAATTATGTATGTTTGCTAGAAAATCATGTTTGCATGTTTAAACTGCTGCTTCTGATAATGTTGCAACAGAACAAAATATTAATTACGATTTGATCAGAGAAAATTATAAAAGGAATTAATAATAGAAAGAAAATCGATTCGAAAGCAGATACAGATGAGACAAATTTTATGATTTGGTATTCTAAATGAAGAAGATGAAAGCAGCAGGAACTTTTTTTTAAAGTGATAAATTGCACGCAAAGAAAAAACATGGTTGTGGTAAACATATTCTAAGAGCAACATATTATGATAAGAATTATGATTGTAGTCACCATATTAAGATTATTATTGAATCATATTATGACTAAATATTCTCGTAATATGTCATCATATTATTTTTCCCTTAATCATATTATTATTCTGTTAATCATATTAAGTTAAGAAGTAATCAAATTATTGTCATGTTAATCATAATAAGCTAAGAAATTATTCATATTATTGTCATGTTAATCATAATAAGCTAAGAAGTAATCATATTATCATCATGTTAATCATAATAAATTTAGAAGCAATCATATTATGATACAGCACCTTTCATAGCTGTCATAAAAATACAAAATAAATAAAAATATTTTTGCATCGATTTTTTATTTTGTGGCTTTTTACAATTTTTCTTAATGTTAATCAAATAGCGGAGTTCAATAAAAGGCTTGCAAAAGAGCAAATGAAAAATCTGTGGTTTTCATGGGCAACCGCGTGTATCCATTTTTTCGATTTTAAGATGTTGATGAAATATCGTAACACTTTTATAAAATATAACGAAATCTCTGTGTATTTTGTTGTTGGATTTTACAAAACAACTACAATATTTTGCATTTGCACTATTGCATCACTAATACTTGAATGAACTCCGCTAATATTTTAATTTTTTAATTTCTTTAGACTTATTTTTTTATGGAATTTTATCTTTTAATTGTTTAACGCTCACAAATTAAAAAAACGACACAACTTCTTCAAATTTATTTTACAAATGGCGCTAACATAATATGATTAGAGTAAAAATAGTTTGATTGCATCTTTAACATAATATGATAAATGTATAGAAAGTTATCATGTTATGGCTATTAAATATCATGATATGGTTGTGAGAAATATAATATGTTTAGAAAGTTATCATAATTAAGTTGTTAGAAAAATAATTATTTTTCGGTCAACAATACTCAAATTCATAATTGCGATAAACATTGATATGTTTACAGTAACTATAATATTGTTGATACTAAATAAAAATAACAATTATTTGTGTACGACAACAATATATTGTTACATTAAACATAGTGTTGTTGCCGTAACCATGCCCAACCATATTTTTTCTCTGCGTGTGCGAATTAAAATGTTAAAGAGAAAAATAGTTAAACTTGGGCTAAGTAAAAGAGTTTTTGTGGCAGGTGAGAATTTGTAAGTACTTTTTTTTAAAAGGCAACAAAAAGAACTAACAAACACCTTTAATCTTATTTGGTATTTTTAAATATTCAGCCTTATTCCGGTTATCATTGTCGTAATCGCTCAAGTCGTTTTTTGTAAGAGATTAAAGTAACGCACAACCAGTGTTCTTTAATCTCTTACAAAAAGCGACCTGAGCGATTACGACAACGACAACCGGCTGGTGATTGATTTTATTTCCCAAACAATTTTTTCACAAAGTTTAGTTTTAAATTAAAACTAAGGCTTAAAAAAAACTTCTTACATATTAATGTAATATGTAGAACTTACATATTAATAACAAAAATGTACATTTGATAAACAACATTTGAAAATAATAATTCTTTTAATCATAATTCCATAGAAAAGGGTTTAAAAAATGGAGACATTTGAAATTGTTTTATATGTATATAAAAAAAAAACTTAAAACTAAAACAAAAAACTTAAACTTAAACAAGATACTTAAAAATAAAATAGAAAAAATATAACACTAAGTTATTACTGGCAGTATTATAAACTGTTTTATATATATCCATTGTGTGGATGCGGCGGTGGTAAAACAAAAGATTTGCACCTTCATGGAGTAGGCCAGCATCCCTGAGGGTCAGTAAATCAACCGGCGAGAGATACTTTGCTAATGCAATTCTTTCCAAGCTTCTACTAATTGAAAAACAACTTTTGACTAAATCATTTTCCAAATTTTGTGCACTCTCCAGAAACTTTATAGTCTTTTCCACCATATAATTATCAATCCTTCCAAAATCTTCTTGACTATACGTTAATTTGCTGGACGGTCTACGTAAGACACCGTTCCATCTGGGCGGAAGATATTCCAAACCAAGCTGTAAAGGCATAGGAAATGAGAGGACGAATTATTTGCCTATAACTAAAAGGCGAACTTTTCTACCTAAGCCAATTGTATACTTTCTTCGACCTTTCCAAAACATTATCAATATGACGACAAAACTCTAAATTTTCATGAAAAGTAACACCTAGTAACCTCACTCTATCAGAAATGTTGACCAATTCAACTCCTATTTTCAAACACGGAACATATTTCCTGCAGTTTGGATAAATATATTTGCGTTTGCCCTTAATGAACACAGCCACAGTTTTAGACATGTTTAGATTAAGTCTCCATTTTCCGAAATAATCATTTAGTCTAGCGTTTAGTCACCTAGCGTTTAGTCACCTAGCGTTTGCCCCCTTAGAAACAACAATAATATCGTCCGCGTAAGTCAGTAAAAGATTTCCATCAGTTGGCTATATATATTCCAGTTAAAAATATGTTTCTGGAATGCAAACGGGTTATCCCAACATAAACACGCAGTTGCAAACTTTCTTCATAGGCATGAAATCGACGTACTTCTTGGCTCTGAAACACACTTTACTCATAAAAACTGCTTTAGGGTAAATGGATACCTTACGTATGACACAAAACATCCCAGCGGACGAGCTTGTGGTGGCACAGCCATAATTGTGCACAAACACATCAGACACTTACCATTGCCAGAGTTCGAAGAAGATTGTATCCAGGCAACATCTATAAATCTTACTGATTTCAATCTAACGTTAACATCCGTTTATTGTCCCCCGAGGCACAAAATTGTACACGATAAATTTCTCAACTTCTTCTCCACATAGGGCCAGAAATTCATTGCTGCTGGCGACTACAACGCTAAACATACATATTGGGGCTCCAGACTTATTAGTCCTCGAGGTAATCAGCTGTACAATACCGTAACTGCAAATAATTTTGATGTGGTATCGAGTGGTGAGCCTACCTATTGGCCAACCGACTTCAATAAGCTACCAGACCTTATTGACTTTGCTGTAATTAAAAACATCAAGCGCGATCAGGTACAAGTTAGTTCCTCCTATGATCTTTCGTCTGATCATTCACCTGCAATCCTCATTTTAAAAGGTAACTCTGACGCTGCAGCTGCAAACTTTATTTCCTATCCAAACAGAAACACAAATTGGTTAAAGTATAAAATGTATGTGAGCTCTCACCTATCACAGTGCATTCCCCTAAAAAATTCATCTGACATCCAAATAGCTGTCGACCGATTTACAGAAGTCTTGGATACTGCAGCAAGAAATGCAACCCCAATCAAGCGGACAATTAAACGTGCTCATTACAATACATCGACGGATATAGAGACCCTTATCAGAGAAAAAAGAAAGTTAAGAAGACAATGGCAAAACAGTCGTTCCCCAACCACTAAGGCCCAACTACAATTTTGCCTGACGACTCTTCGCAACAAATTGAGACAGAACCACGAGTCTGCAATAGAAGGCTATCTAAACAGCCTAGACGCCACAAAAAACTCCAATTATAGCTTATGGAAGGCTGTACGGCATATGAAATGCCCTATAACCCAAGAATCTCCATTAAGACTGGAAAACTCACTTGGGCCAAAAACACAAATGAAAAATTAAAGGCTTTCGCGGGCCACCTTGAGAAAGTTTTCACGCCACATAATGCACATACTTGTTCCTGTCGTCCAATCATTCCTGATAAGGTAAACCATCCATTAAAATTTAACATAATTCAAGTAAAATCTGCAATAGAAAAAGTGAATATTAGAAAATCTCCCGGACCTGACCGCATCACAGGGTCAATGATAAGAAACTTACCATCGTCTGCTTCTAGAATCTTGCTGCACATTTTTAACGCGATATTTAGAGTCGGATACTTCCCATCCTTTTGGAAGAGGTCTATAATTGTTATGATTCCCAAGCCAGGAAAAGATGCTAGCCAGGTTGCGTCGTACAGACCGATAAGCTTATTGACAATCCTATCGAAGCTTTTCGAAAAAATATTCGTTTTAAGTATAACTCCTCATCTAAATGAACACGACATCATCCCGGATCACCAGTTCGGATTCAGAGCGAAACATGGTACAATAGAACAAGTGCATAGAATTGTCACCCTTATTAGATCGGCGTTTGAGAAAAAGCAATACTGCTCAGCCCTGTTTATAGACATTTCCCAAGCATTTGACAAAGTTTGGCATGATGGGCTAATCATCAAAATAACACGAATGCTTCCTCAAAACACTCACAAGCTTCTGGAGAGCTATCTAACAGGCAGAACATTCATAGTAAGGTCGCAAGATAAATACTCCCCCCTCAAGAAAATTACTGCTGGTATCCCCCAAGGCAGCATATTAGGACCGCTTCTATATATAATATACACAGCGGATATGCCAACAAACCTGAGCACGCATACCTCTACATTTGCAGACGACACAGCATTTATTAGCGTTAACCATGACCCAAAAGTCGCATCGCAAAATCTGCAGTCCCACACCAATGAACTAGAGGCCTGGCTAGAAAAATGGAGAATAAAAGTTAACCCGGCTAAATGTGCTCACTTAACTTTCACGCTCAGAAGACAAACGTGCCCAGCTGTAAAAATAAATAACATCACTGTTCCGGTAGAAAACCATGTTAAGTACTTGGGAATTCATATAGATAGACGCTTGACCTGGTCGCGTCATATTGAAGCGAAAATAACGGCTATGAAACTTAAAGCAGCTCAACTACATTGGCTTCTCGGTCGAAACTCAAACTTTTCCTTAGACAACAAAATTCTTTTATACAAGTCCATCATAAAACCAATATGGACATATGGCATCCAATTATGGGGTACTGCATGCGCATCTAACATCCAAAAGCTTCAAAGAAGACAGTATAGAATATTACGAAAAATTGTCTGCGCCCCATGGTATATACGTAATGATATTATCCACAGAGATCTCAACGTCCCCACTATCCAGGAGGAAATTAAAAAATATTCAATAAGTTACATCGAAAAACTAATGGCCCACCCTAACTTCCTCGCTCGGGGTCTGCTTCAATTCGAAGGTCACCAGAGGCTAAAAAGAACCGATACTTTGAGCCTAACTAGAAGACATTTTTAAAATTTGAATACAGCAGTTAGTGGTTACACTAGTAACAACTAATAAACAATAAGTAGAATTAAGATTTGAATACATATTGTAAATTTCGACAAGAAAGATTCAATAATAAAAATAACCTTAGGGGGGGAAATTTTGTATGATACAACAAAGTAAAAAATTTGTTTTTAAAATTTATTAAAAACAATATGTGTATTAGGGTAAGTACTTTTTGCAATTTTTGCGAATATCAAATTCTTCATCGCATAGCCGTATAGACCGTGAAAAATATTAAGAAATTATGTATTAGTTTTTCGCGATCGTGAAGAAAGTTTCCGCACCAAACGCAGTAAAGTTTTGAATTTAAATTTTTCTCCTTTCTATACAAAATAAACATTTAATTACAAAATTTTAAGTATTTTCTAATAATTTCATGAATATAACCAGATCTTACCATTTGTACGGAAGAAGGGCGCAAAAAATGCGACTATATTTCGCGGTTTTTTTTAATAAACTTAATATTATTGGCAAATGATAGATGTTGTGATAGATGAGTAGTTTTGCGGATATATGAAACAGTGATAATTTTCAGCAGCGTAGTAATATTTGCGCGGAACGAGCTATTAAAGTTGCACAAGATATTTTTAAATCAACTCGCACTTTAAACTTAAAATTTATTTCATTAAACCCAAAAAAATTGCTTTACATTTTTGTTATAAAGTTGCTTATTTTATGTATTTATGCCTGTATTCATAAAAATATTTTAAATTTAATAAAGGCTTGAAAACCAAATTTGCTATGAAAATTTTCCTTAATAAACGTTTATTAAATTTTATAATCATTTATGAATATGGGGACTAAAATATATAGCATGTATAAACAATAAATGTACCATATATAATGTGTATGGAAATTAAAAATAAATAAATTTTTTTGAGGAGCTTTAGAAACAAGGACCGGAAAACGTTTTTTTTTATGTTTTTCAAAAAATATTTATCATTGGTGTTCGAAAAATATTTTAAACTGTACAAACAACAAAAAATCATAAAAATATTTTGTTTGATATTGTTTCTTAAAGTTCAAAAACATAAAGTTCTCATAAAAAAGTTTTTAAGAAAATTATTTTTTTTTTGTAAAAACAATTACGAACCGAAAATTTAATTTTTTCATCCGTACAAAATAAAATTGTTTTCATCACTTTAAAAAAATAAAAGTAAACACAAAAAAAGATATTTATTTTTTCAGTACAATTTTGTACATGAAAAGAAAAAAAAGAATCGAAAACTTAAAATTTAATTTTTTTATTTGACAATTTTAAAACTCATACGTACAAAATTATAGTATAAATTTATAAAGCTAATTAGTAATAAGTGGTTATACAATTATAAAGATTATCCTAGAATTAAATAGTAATTTTATCAATTAGTTTGATGTTAAGTTTGAGCAACAATAAATTTTCTAAATGGTCAGAACTTAAATTCCTTCTATTTTTGGTCATAATAATTGGCAAAGCACTGAAGGCTCTTTCCACAGATACCTGTGTTGCGGGTACAGCTAATGCAACAGCAGCTAGTTTTGATAATAAAGGATATCTAAAGCTTTTATTTTTCCAGAATTCCAATATATTAGCACTAAATGGCAACTTTTCCTCGTGTTGCAGTTTTTCTAATGAGTCCTGCACAGACGAACAATTACGGTTTGCTACATTTAGTGAATTCATTTCCAATTTAAGGTAACGTTCTACATTACTACCTGTTGTTGACACGCATTTGCTTGCTCTGTCTTCGCCTAAGATATTAACGCTTATCTCGCCATTAATTTTTAATTTATTGTAAATTGTAAGGACATGAGACTGAAAACCATAAATACATGTGTATATTTATATTGATTTATGAAGTTTGGAAACAAATGCATTTATGCATATAGTACATAAAGTTATAAAAATACTTACAATTGCTGTTTTTTTTTTGACTCTCATTTAGGTAAGCTGATCCTTTATAATTAAATCTTTGATCCATGTACAAAGCATCTAAAAATGCTTTATTATCAACCAGAGTTTCTTTTCTTTTCTTTAAAGATTCTTGTAATGACTTAGCAATTGAGTTATTGTTTAAAAACTCGTCAAGCTCAGTTTCACACATGAGCCATTCTCTAAAAAAATCCCCCATAACAAGTTGATTGTACTGCAAGAATGTTGTTGCATCTGCAATTGGATTGAAGCTTTCTTGGAACAGTTTACAAAATTCCCAATCAACTTTTGTAGTAAATATGTTGCTAGATTCAACCCATAGTTTGCATTCCATCAGCGATTTAATCATTTCATATGTAGAGCTCCATCTGGTGTAGTTGTCTAAAACTGGCAATGGGCCGTGCTTCGACTCTCGCATTTTCTTTCTAATAAACTTGACACTTTCCCGACATTTACTCACTTAAATTTTTAAATTTTTAAACACATCCCATGCTACTAATTGCAATGTATGTGCAGCACAGTGCACAACTGATAAAAATTCAGAGACGTAATTGGATGTATTATCAAACATCTGATCGTTAAAATCTTCATTAATTTCTATATCGTTTTCAGAATATTCTTGCAGGAGCTTCGATGTTTTTACAACATTTGCTCCATTGTCTGTTGTAACAGAATATACCTGGCTTAAATTTATATTAAATTTTTGAAGGGTACTTAAGACTTGTTCCTTAAGATAGGTGGAGTGATGTCGTTCTGAAAGTTCTACCATTCCTATTGTGAATACCTCAACTTCAAAATTTTTATTAATTATTTGAATATTAATTCCCATTATACTTCTCTCCATTCTACTTGCAATGTCTAATTTTAGGCAAATATATTTTTTATGCATAATTTCTTTTATTTCTTGGCAAAGAGAGGTTGCCATGTCATTTATGGTCACACCAATCGATTTAGAATTACATATACTTTATTCCAAATCCATCTGTCCACGGTTGCAGAAGATTCTGAAACGCTTGATTGTCAAAAACGCTGAATGACATATGCATTTCTGTTACCGCTTTAACCACTGATTTAACAAATTCACTTCTGTTCATGTTTAGGGAAACTTGTTGAAGTTTTAGTTTCTTTTTTTGCTGTGGCGAATTTGAAGATTCACCTTCTTCCATAACAATATGCCCACTGTGTAATGAGGAATAATGACGCTTGACATTTCCCATATGAGCCTTAAGTTCTTTATTACACAACAAGCACTTTCCTGTACTGTTTTCACCCAGCTCTAAGTAGCACTTTATATTGTAACGTTTTCCACGACCCATTTATGCACACAGTATAGTATAACGTATTATTAAAAAAAACTTTTTTGTAATTACAATTTTTAGCACAATTTTATAATAAAAATTTAATTAAAATTCACAATTTTAACTTCAAAATTGAGTTTTTATTGTTAGTTTCTAAAAAGAAAAAAAAAATATTTTCCTCAAAAACGATTTTTTTAAGAACTTTATTATTTTCAACTTTGAAGAACAAATCAAACAAAACAATTTTTATTTTTATTTTTTTTTTGTACAGTTGAAAACATTTTTTGAACATCAAGATAAATATTTTTCAAAAAAAAAATATATAAAAAAAAAACGATTTTGAATTTTTATTTTTTTGTTTCTTTTCATGTACAAAATACATATTGTACTTTAAAAAAAAAATATCTTTTTTTGTGTTTCCTATATTTTATTTTAACTGATAGAAAAAAAATTTATTTTTGTACGTATGAGTTTTGAATTTTATAAATGAAAAACTTAAATTTAAAGTTTTCGGTTCTTAATTTCTGATGCCTGTTTAGAAATTGCATTTGGTGCGAAAACTTTTTTGGCCAAAATGGCCTAAAAAAATTATTTTCATTATCAATACTAAATTGCCCATCGCGTGGTAGGATGAAGAAATTTTGTCTAAAAAAAGTTAAATAAAATATAAGATCAGTTCAATATACTTTTATCTTTTTAAATAAGCAATTTATGATTTTCTTGTGAGGCAAATTTAGACAGAAGTCTATCTTCTGTCATTGTTGATCCGAACCATGTTTTTATTCGACGAAGGGTAGGAAATTACCTCCCGCTCGTAGCTTTACTGACGAGCATTGAAACGAAAATTTGAAATATTCTTCTTAGATTTGGGAAAATATCTTCATCACAGTTTGCTAAAGCAACTAAAACGTTATCTGATAGATCTGGCTCAAGTTTAGATCTTAGTAGGTATTTATCTCTTTTATCAAATAAAATCAGCTCATCAGCTAGTTGTGGTTTTAACAGTTTTGTATCTGTATATGACTTGATTGCACTATTAGGTATGTTCAATACATTTGGGATATCTATTGGGAAAGTTGTTATGAAATCTTCTAAAATAAATTCAATAAGAGGAATGTAACCTACAACTCGGTAGTAATCTTCAACATTTTCGATGTGATTATTTCGTTTAAATCTTCTCTGTTCGATAGGAACCTCGATTTGAACGCAAATAACTTTAACTTTTTGAAAAATCGCTTTAAATTGTTCTTCGGCTTTTTTTCTTTTTTCTTCAAGGCACATGATTAAAGTTTTGATAAGGCTTGATCCTTTTTGAAGATCTATATCGTGCTTTTGTAAAATGATACTAAGCGGCTGTGTAACAATAAGTATCATACTTAATATGTTTATTCCGCAAATAAATTCAAAAGTTCTAAATGATTTCCTTAATATAAGGCTTTTGATGAAGTATCTCTACATTTCCACTCAGATAATTTTTTCAAAGCTTCTACTATATGATGTACACTTGTTGCAAAGACGCATAATGAAGAGAGTTTGGCTCCCAAATACTTTGCTAAAACTGCTTTTCGCATGGGATGATTATATTTCTGTGGACTTTTGACAAAACATCTTAAGTCGAAATAAGAAAATTTCTTAGTTTTTTAATCATAAGGACAACTTTCCATTAAGCTTTGTTTACAGTTATCCGTGTATTTATAGGTATTTAAGTTTTTGAGATATCACACAAAAACTAAACCACTTAGAAAGAGTTCTTGTTCATTTGCTTTTGACAAAACAACTTTTTTCTGAAATTCTATAAATTTTAAAAAAATGTTGTAAAATAATTTTTTCAAAACATCTTATTTCTACTTAGGCGTGCATGTTTTTTTATAATTTTCTTTTAACAAAGCAACCAATGTCGGTTTAAGTGCTTATGTCAAATGTATATACATAAATGTATAATAAAATGAGGTTCCTAAATCAAAATAAGTTAATTTTTCATATTGGTTTTATAAATCGGCAAATCATCTCATGTTAATATAAGTGCTTTTGTCTAAATTGAAAATAAAAAATACTAGTTTTTATTTCCACGTAAGAGCTTTTGTCGGAAGTATATTAGAAAAAAAATTAAAACATAATTTCTTCCACTATGGCAAATAATATATCAGGTATGAAAAAAAGCTTTTCAGCTAAAATAAATATTGATAGCAACAAATACGTTGCAAGGCAAGATCTTAAAAACCAGCTCGATTGGGCTCCATTTCCAAATGAAACTTTAACATCACATGACGTAGGTATGATTGATGTAGCTTTATCAAAAATTCGCCAAAATGAAAATGTAATAATCGGTGTTAACAGAAACGCAGTGAATAGCCCGAACGAATCTGTACAGGATATTTTTCATGAAAGTGATTACGATGATACCGATTATATTCCTTCAGAGAAATCCGAATCAGTTTTAAATTCTGCATCAGAGAGCATCATGGCTGGGAATAATACCTTGAACCCCAACGTGGCTAGTAAAGATTCTCCAGAAGTAAGCCAAGTTGAGTTATTTTTACCTAGCTCTACTTCAAGGAAGAAAATGAATAAAACTAACAAAAACTTAGGATTAGAATATGTAACATACAAAAACCAAACTAAACCGACAAGAGAAATGCAAAAATTAGAAAAATGTAGACAAGAATGCCAAACAAAAATAAATAACGAACACCAAAAAAAGATATTTGAATCTTAGTGGGGCCTGGGAGATTATGATAAACGGCGTCAAATTTTGCTAAATTTAATTGAAGTTAAAACAAAAAAAAATGAAGTTCTCCAAAAGTCTAAAAAGCCAAGATAACGGCAGTACACATATATTTACCATTTTCAAATTAATGGCATTAAAACTAGAGTATGCAAGCAATGCTTTTTAAAATATTTGGCGAAACGGAGCAAAGTGTTAAGACCATTTGTCACTATAAGACACAAGAATTCGGGAGTAGCGCACTTTCTGACCGCCGTGGAAAACATGCACCGATGCACAAATTGTCTCTTGAAAGGCACAACGAAGTACTTCAATTTATAGATAAAATTCCGAAGTATGAAAGTCATTACAGTCGTCGTCATACGAGCCAGATATATTTTGCACGTGGACTGAATCTATCAATGTTGTAAAAAATGTAAAAAAATAAATCAACTGAACCAGTGTCAGAAACTAAATTCCAAAAAATTTTTCACACCTTAAAAATTAAATTTAGGAAACCTCAACTAGATTTATGCACGCATTGTGAAACTTTAAAATCAAAAATTAAAAACTCTGAGGATTCCGTTGCAAAATCTGATTTATTGTTGCAATTAACTAATCATCACAACGAAGCAGATTTTGCTTATAAAAGCAAAAAATATGACAAAGAGCAGGCCGTTCGCGATCCATCTGTAAAAATTTTTACATTTGACTTGCAGCAATGCATCCATATTTTTTACAAGCGGCCTTTGTGGACTTTTAATCTTACGATACACGATGGCGCGACGAACAAAGCCTACTGTTATATATGGTACGAATCTATTGCAAAGCGCGAAGCAAATGATATTGGGTCTTGTATATATAAATATCTTCTGGATTTACCAAATTCGGTTAAGCATATAATTTTATATAGCGATTCGTGTCCCGGCCAAAATCGGAATTCTTATGCCAGTGCAATGTTTTCGAAAGTTCTTCAGGATCACCCAAGTATTGAGACGATTGATCATAAATTCCTTGTGGTTGGTCATACTCATCTTGAATGTGATACGGTACACGCGCAAATTGAAAAAAAGAAGAAAAATTCTTCGGGCTCTATACAACATCCACATGATTGGGCGAACTTAATAGCCACTACGAACAAAAAATATGTGGTCCATGAACTGAAACAAGATGACTTTTACGATTTTCAAGCACTTTTAAAGAATAACTATACTTGGAGAACTACTAATGCAGCTGGTTTGTGGACATGAATGTTTAAAATTTTATTGTTTGGATTAATAACATATTTTTATCTGTATAGGTGAAAAGTTTGAATGGAAGAATATTCGTTGGATGCGATATGTAAGAGGCAAGCCAGGAATACTACAATATAAATTATCACATATAATGGACGAAACTTTTAAAGAGCTGAATATCAACCAACGCCGACGAATAAATCAAAGTTCATCCCTATCCAAATGCTATAATTCTGATATACCCATTTCTGGAAACAAAAAGCGTGATTTGATTGAAATGCTTCCACTTATAAATTCAAGTTTTCATAACTTTTACACGAATTTAAAAACAGAAGGGGAGTGTGAAGTTGAGTTGGACTCAGATTTAGATGAAATTGAAATCGTCGAATAATTTTTGGTTACCGTGGCTGTCCTGTGTTATATACGCAAACAATTATTATATTATCTATTATAATCCTAATTTACAATGAAATATCCTCATCTATGCCTGATGTAATTACAGCTTATTTTTTTAACGATTTTTATGTTAATCTCAGACAATTTGTTTTTTAGCCATGTTCGCGATAGAAGCGATTTGTTTCAGTAAGTTTTCTGATTCTTTACAGCTTTAACGGTTTACAATAAATAGTAGACTTTGCTATCATGCCGATGTTAGAAAATTTTTGCGAATTTTACCTAAGTTTTGCCAATCCTTATAGTTTTAGGGACTTTTAATCACTTATATGGCTGGTTTGAAATATTAAAAATTTACGCGATTTTTCGCTATTTTCGCTATTTTTGCAATTTTTTTTTTTGTTATTTTCCGACATTTTGTTTTTTTTTACCGATTTAGCGATTTCAGATAAATTTTATGGTGTTTTCTTTTCTACAAAAAATGTGACATTTTATTTTAAAAAAATTCATTTTGGTGTCTGGTTCTTTAAAATTTTGCTCCCGAAAAGGGTGAGTTTTTTAAAATAAAATAAGCCACCATTTTCGGGAGCAAAATTTTTAAGAAACAGACACCAAATTGCATTTTTTTAAATAAAATGTCACATTTTTTTGTAGAAAAGAAAACACCTTTAGTGTTTGTTTAAAAGTTTGCAATTTTTCGCGAATTTTAGCCATGTTCGCGATAGAAGCTATTGGTTCCTATGATTCTTAACAGCTTTCACGATTTTAAAAAAATATTAAACATTGCTATTATGCTGCGGTTTGAAAATTAGCGATCTTTAGTCCAAAAAAAGTTTTTTCGAATACACAAAAACATGCGGATTTGAGAACACCAATTTATGAATAATGCGGATTAAAAAAATTTTTCGTTTTCAATTCGAGTCGAAACCTAGAACATACCTGTATGTCCCAATTTTATCAAATTTTCTCTAAATTTGCGACCTGTACTTTACGCACAAGGTTACAAGGACGGACATCGTTAGTTCGACTCAGAAAGTGATTCTGAGTCGATCGGTTTACTTTAAGGTGGTTCTAGGACCAATATTTTAAGGCGTTACACACATCAGCACAAATGCATAATACCCTCTCCACTATTGTGGTGTGGGTATAAAAATTGTGAATTAAGCTCGAATAACAAAATCTTTTAAATTAAACATGAAATTTTTTAAAGGGTGCTTAAATTTTGAGGGCCGATGTTGAATGTGAACCACACCTCAACATCAAGTTTTTTCTGCATTTCATTTGACATTTCTCAATTTCAGAGTAGCTCAATTTGAACCATGGCAAGATACACAATCGAGTAACGCATTAAAGTTATTCAGGCTTATTATGAAAATGGGCGTTCAAATCAAAATGCATATCGCGCACTTCATGATTTTCTCGTGTAGTTTAATGAGGCACATTTTCACATCAGTGGATTCGTCAATAAGAAGAATTGCCACATTTGGGCGAATGATAATCCAAAAGTGATTGTCGAAACACCAATGCACCCACAGAGAGTGACTGTTTGATGCGGCTTATAGGCTGGCGGCAACATCGGGTCATGTTTTTTCCAGAGTGAGGCCGGTCAGCCGGTTACTGTGAATGATGTTCGTTATCGTGAGATGATAACGAACTTTTTATGGCCCGAATTAAAAGATATTGATGTGGAAGATATGAGGAGGTCCATAACAAAACGCAATTATTACATTTTTCAAGTTTTTTGATTTTTTGATTGAATCCTATTCTACACATTGAAATCTATATTACCTTTATTATAAAGCATTCCAAAACTCAATAAATACACTGCAATTCAATATCAAATATAATGGTTCAGAGCAAAATGCAATAATTACACATCTTTGCAATAAATCGCTACTAGAAATTTAAAAAAAGTCAACTTTATAATTAAATTATACTCTGGTGGTAACTCTTAGGTAACTTAAAAATGTAAGGAATTTTTCTTTAGTTAATACCTTTTGCTTTTGTTAAGTTGATTGTGAATAATATTTTCATACAGCTCAAAGCAAAATTATATAAATACTATGTATTCGGACCAGAAGGCAATATTTCCAAATTTGTTATCTAAAAAGCAAACTGTCAGATAAAATAATTAATATGTGATTAATAGAAATTTTTGTAGACAATAATACTTCAATCATACATGTTAAATTCCCATTAGAATTAGCAATTGATGCAATTAGTTTATATTCTCTAATTCATCAAACAATTAGAATTAGTTGAACTAATTGCCATTAGATAATTGAAATTTTTATTCCAATGGTAAAACTAATTGCAATTAGTTGCCATTAGCAAAAAAAATTGGTTTACCTTTACAATTAGAAATCTAATTGACTTGTGCTAATGCAATTAGATATTCAATTAGCTCGAATTAGAATCAATTACTTTGATATTTTCAAAAACAAAAAAAAAAAACTAAAATATTCATAATACGAATTTCACACATATATATATTATTTATGTACATATATAACATACATGCACACATATTTAACGTACGTACTAACTATTTAATAACTACAATGACCGGGTGTATTCGCTTTCAGCAATACGTGCTTTTCAAAAGAAAAGTCCGTCAAGTGACCCCGCCTTGGACTATTAATAATGCCCGCAAAGTAAAATAGTCGCTCCACAGGGCCTGAAGACGTAAGCGGTGTGTTGCAAAACAGTGCTATATTCTTTAATGTAGGATGTTTGGACCATATATTGGAAGTTTTATCAGCATCATTCAAATATTGATGCATCATATTCGAAATAAAATGCAGGCTTTCAGCCTCCTCTCTCAATTTTGACAATGAAGCAGTACTTTCTTTCTTTCTTTTTATCAAAATAATTGATTCTAATTCGAGCTAATTGAATATCTAAATGCATTAGCAGAAGTCAATTAGATTTCTAGTTGTAAAGGTAAACCAATTTTTTTTGCTAATGGCAACTAATTGCAATTAGTATTACCATTGGAATAAAAATTTCAATTATCTGATGGCAATTAGTTGAACTAATTCTAATTGTTTGATGAATTAGAGAATTTCACAAAATAAGGTTAATTAGCAATCATTAGCATTATCTAGTCATTACTTAACATGTTTGACTTCAATAATTGGTTTTTAAAAAAATTATGTGCTACTTACTGAACCCATTAGTGCATATGGTACCTTTTAAGGGACGCTCTTTTTTCCACTTTACAGCAACACGAAGAATTAAAAATTTATTTTTCATTTGGCATCTCAGTCTCTTGTGTCTCCTCGTCAAAACAACAAGTGTTTTCATTCAATTTTATTCTATTGAGTGCGTAATATTGTGCAAAAAATGTAGAACGCGAATAAATAAATTCGCACCACACGTGAAGGGTTTGTAAGAATGAAAAAAAATTAACAGTTTGTTGCTTTGTTTATATTTTATTAATGTGTGTTTATTAAAATGAGATTAAGTAACTGAATTGTTAAAGTTTTAAAATATAAATGATTTTAAAAATATTAGCAATTGGCGTTTTTTATTCATGTCCCTTTAAAGGGACATTATGCTCTATGGTAATATTCATTGCTATTCTTATATAGAATTACTGTTGCTGAAATATTTGAGCAGTTAGAATATATAGACGACAACTTGCAAAATACCGACATATTTGCAATACCTCCTTTGGATTAACGTAGTCACCTTAGGAACTAATTTTGACAAAAATGAAATTGGAACGTGAAAGCGTTATGCAAGATAAGAAGACGCCATGCAGATACCCAACCAAAAGTATTTCAACATTACAATCAAGGCACGGATGGTGTAGACAAAATGGACCAGTTAATTGCTGTTTATCGGTCATGTATAAGACAACGTAAGTGGTGGTGACCAATTTCCGCGTATCTGTTGGATGCTTTCATTGTTAATGGTTGGCTACTTATGAGAAAGCTGCATCCCAATAATCTAGATTGCTCAAACTTGTTGCATTTCCGTACATATATAGCAACTTCTTACCTAGAAACGTACGGTGTGCCCTCTGTAAGAGGTTACAGACCATCGATTTTCAGTGCTGTCACTCGATATGACGGTAGAAATCATATAATAGACTACTCCAAAACGGATAAAGATGTGCAAACTGCGGTAACAAGTCTAATTTTATGTGCAACAAGGGCCTTCACCCAAAATAATGTTTCAAAAAATTTTACATTTCATGTGACGATATTGCATAAGGTCCCTTATAAGGGACTCCTTCTAAAATCTTTAAAAACAATTTTATTTAAATAAAACATCTAAAAATTATTTTAATAGTTGTTTTAAATTACGTGTTCAAAAAGAATTTTGTTAAAAAGTACTTAAGGGAACTTCATGCATTAATGGGTTAAATTACATTTTGTGGTTTATCCAATAAAATGTTATGGTGTAATTATTCCGTTTTGTTGTGGACCTCCTCACATGTGGTTTCAACAGGACAGTGCCACTAACAGCTTACGAAACAATGGCTCTTTTGCGCGACAAATTCAATGGCCGTGTTTGAGGTTTTTAGGGGTTATTTGAAAGAAAACTTGTATGTCGATAAGCTAGCAACAATTTAATAGCCAGAGGATGAGATAATTCGGCATATCAACGGCATAGAACCTCAATTATGCCTCACCGTCATCGAAAATTGGACCATCGGATGGAGGTGTGCCGCCGAGGTCGCGATATTTTGTTCCATACATAATTGAACCATACCAATATTATCATATTAACCCACCTAGGTATATTAACATCAAAAAAAATTTATTGCGAATTAAAGTTTTAAACAAGCTTCTGGATCGTCGTTAGTTAACTTAAAAGAAAGCGAATTCAGATTCTAGATTTATTTTTTTTTTGATCCTTTAATACTCAAAAAGTTTTGCTAAAACTTTAACCATCGTAACACGCGCACCCGGGTAACCAGGTTCCCAATACAATACAATACACTTTATGGGATGACACAAATACGTTTGAACTGCTCAAAGAATTCAATAAACTAAATTCTGCATCAAACAATTACATATCGATACCTTCCCATAAGAATGTTTTAAGCGACATTTTTTTCGAAAATGACTTTTTGATGTGGAACTATACGAGAAGTTAAGCGCCACATTTTGGCCTGGGTTTCGCTGCCCTATTATGGATGCAAAGGAAACTAGAGAGAAAATAATATTGTATCAACCGTCAAATTTTCTCACTGGGATAATGTTGCACCCTGTAATTTGTATTATCCGCCAAAGAAATTATGCTAAGCCACATTTTTAAATATGTTTTGTATTCTGAAAATCGCTTTCCGAATATGTTCCTTTCAATAAAATACACAAATAAATCGCGACCTTAGAACAACAAGGTTCTAACTACACCAATGTGTGTTTTGAGAAAACTTAACTTGAATGTTAAATATAGTTTAGTTGTTATAAGCAATTTTATTTTGGCTATCACAATTAACTAATTTGTTTCAATTTGTTGAAATAATTTAAACCTGAAAGATAATCCCGATTAAGTTTGTAGTTTTCTGGAATTTTGCATTTAAAAAACGGGGTAGAACTTTGATGCTTATTAATTTGGCACAATAACTTGGAACTACAATGTTCTATGAGCCACATAGAACCTTGTGGATCTGTAAGAACTTAAAATTATCACTTAGAACTTTGTTGCATTAATTTATTTTGACACAAGACAAGATTTTATTTGTTTATTTAAGTCTATAAATGGGTTTTACTTCTTTAAATTAGAATATCCTTTTGGACATAATTTGTTTAGCAGATACTACTTTTCCTCTGGAACTTGTGTAGCTCTCTCCTGCTTGACATTGTCTTTGACGTACATTTCTCTTCCAGCATTTGGGATTGCTTTTTCTTTTGCGTGTTTTTAATTCACGATGAACTTCTTCGATTAGATCCATAGATTCCTCTTGCTAAACTTCAATTGGAATTATGTTAGAATCTTCGATTATTTTGCATGAGCTAATATCATTGGTATCACTTTCACACGAAGAACTACTTTCTGGCCACATTTCTCTAAAATCATAATTAAATAAGGCACAATAACTAAAATCAACTATTTTACTCACCAGTTTGTTTTAATATAAATTACCAATTTAAAATGAAACTCCCTTAGCGATAGCACGGTTATACAACTTATTTTCTTCGGCCAAACTTTTGATAATTTCAATAAAATTGCATTTATTTCTTTTCTTTTGACAAAGCGTAATTATTGCGAAGAAGCGTGAGAGAAATAAGAAATCGTAATTGTAAGCTTCTGTTTGACAAAATACGCAAGGAACAGCGCACCTGTGTTTGTTTTGAACTACAAGTGCACACACAATAACACTATGGTGTTAAGCATAATGATATTTTCACAATCGCGGGTTCAATCAATCAAGAATACAACAAAATTTTTCTCATTTTACAACAACACGATGCGCTCGCACTTCGTTATGACGTATATATATAGAACAATGATGATCAACAAAGTCCTATTGGCTTAAGTAAACTGAACAATGCTGTACAATAAAGTTCTATCAACAATACTCTAGTAAACATAGTTCTATCTTCAACATTTTTCATTTAGTTAAGGAACACAAGGTTCTATCTGGTTGTTAGAATTTTGTTTACCAAATTATTATACAAAAATGCATAGTTAGAACATTGCTGCTTTGGGTATCTCGGAAACGGCTAGAGATATCTTAAGGGCGATAGCAGTAATCGAAAGAGCATACCAATTTTAGTACGATGTGATATATAATTCAATTTATCAAAAATGGTCAGTTACAACCTTGTTGTTCTAAGGTCGCGAAAAAATACTGCGTCGATTGGTCCAGGTCCCATATTTTAATGATAAAAAAAAATCACCTACACAAAAAAAAAATCGTTTGCTGTAAGCCGCAGAATCACCGGGAATAATAGACTTGAGAGGAATTGTTTAGAGCCAATATACAAGTTGTATAGTTTTTGTGATATGAACTTTTTTTCTACTTTCTTTCATACAGGTTTTTTGGCTCTGGTTAACATTTTATGTTTTGTCAGTTACAGCGTTCTTTAATTCCTGCGAGGATTTCATGTATGACCAAAAATGTTCAACTGTTATACTAAAAACTATTGTCCCGTATAAAAAATTTAAAATTTAAGCCGTTATGCAATTCAAAGTTAAAAAATCATATTTAAACATAAATATAATTTAAAACGTTTTTAAAAAGTTTAGAAATTTAAATTTTTTTTCATAAAAATATGGATTATTAATACATTATAGTATATGGTTACACGGGTACCCCGGGTGCTAAATAATAAAGATAAAGTTGGGTATTACCACAAGGGTTAAAAAGATATGACAATATTTTCCTAAATAATTTGTGTTTTATTCAAAATCAACATCGGCTCTTAAAATTTAACCACCCTTTATATGAAATATTTTTATAAAAACACTTATGGCCATATTCTCATTAGGCGATTATCTTTTTTCATAACGAAAAACTGCGCATTAAAGAAATTTAGTTTTTCTCAATGTCTAATTTGCTTCTATTCTGTCGCAAAGCTAACCGGCACTCATCTGCCAATTATTTATTTTCCTTTTATTTGCCGTAAACGATGTTTGCTGAAAACAATGTTTTTTGTCGGTACATTGAGAAACCCAAAATCGTTAACGGACAGTATATCGGTCCAATAAATTTATGTTGACATTAAGTAACAGACAGTTTGTCGATACATTGGGAAAATGGACATTAGAATTTAAATGTCTTAAGATTTATCGTAAAGTTTTTTTAATTTAATTTTTTTTGCTACAGCTTCTTGGTTTTTTCTATTTTTCCTTTTTTTAAGTTTTTCTGTTTTATGTTTTAATAATTAAAAATTTTAAATGTTACATGAATGTAAATATTTTTATGAACAAGTGCCCAGTAGTTCAAAAATGATCAGTATTAGCTTAGCCAAGGTCTGTCTGACGTCTAAATTAACCTTAACGTATATGCCGTTTTTTGTTTAGCAATGTTCCCTTCATAGAAATAATTAAAACGAGTAACAAAACTGTTATACTTTTACAACAGTCTCCAGTACTGTAGGTTATGAATTGTAATATACGTGGGTATGTATGTCTGTGCATATATGTATATGTTAATTCCTTTCTGTCACTCAAAGTCATGTTAATTATTCTTGTTATTCCTTAAAATTTTTCATTATGACCCAATAGATGTAAAAAAAATCTTGTAAAATGTTTAAACTCACCTCAAAATTTGTAGAAAAAAATAAAGAAGAAAAGAAAATCTTTATGGCATCATTAAAGTAACAAAATAACGAGTAAGAGAATTTCGCTTCACTGGCCATTTTGTTAATAAATCATTTACACTTGACAATGTCAGATGGAAAGAAAAATAAAAAATAAAAAAAAAAAAATATGGAAAATAAAATGTAAGTTATCTTGAGTTTTGTTTCCATTTTGTTGTGATAAGTTACAGCATTCGTTTGTATTTTTTTTATTTCAGACGTCAGATATTTTGCCATCACCAAGACTTTATTTTAATTCAAGCGAAAGAAAAAACTTGTGATAGTACGAAAAAAAATGCAAACACAATGAAAAATTATTTTCAAGAGCAAACAGGGTAGTGGCAGCTTATAAAGAAAATTATGTAAAATATTGTATGGAAATAAATGAAATCAACACTAGAGGTTGGGGCAAACTTAATTAAAAAAAGTTTACAAAGTTTAGTTTAGTTGTCACTCCAGTTGGCTGCAGTTAAGAAGGTCAAGAAAATGTTGAGAATTGCCAAAAAAAAAACATATAATTGTCAGCGGCAACCAAAATTAATTCGTTTTACATCAAGAAGCCACAACTATATTATGATAACATGTTGCCAGTAACAATAGCCTCTTAAAATAACAATAATATGTTTAAATCATCGCATTACCGAAAATAAATCTTAAGCAACGTCATTGTAAATTTTCGTTTTTTTTTTTAATAAATGACTTGATTGGCAACACTTGCATCATCTCCTAAAATGTCATGGTTACATAAGGACCGTTACGTTTTAAAAGCGACAACCTTCATACAAAATTTGTATGAAATAAAATTAAAAAAACTTCTCCTATACAATTTTGCTTTTGTCGCTTAAACTTTTTTGCGGTAATGACTCAATATATCCGGTGATTTTTACCTGTATCAGAACTTTCGATATCGAAACTGTAGTGCAATTTTTGTTCAGTAAGATTTGGCAAGTCTTCATAAATCGTTTATCGCTAAAACAACGCCACCAAATTGTGGAAATTTACTTTAAAAATAACACAAATAAATATGTTCGCGAAGTTCATTGAGGAATTTGTCTACCTTACAAAGCTCATTTCTGATTAAATTGCTACGTGAATAAGCAAAGCTAGAGAAAAGACAATCCTCAAGCCGTTAGATGCATTTCGATTGACTGTTTGGTGCGGCTTACACAATCTTTCGAAATGAGCAAGGAACTGCCGTAATGGTGACCGCTATCAAGCCATACTGACTGAAGTTTTGTTTCAAAAATTAAACCACTTAACATCAACGACACACAGAGGAGTATTTGGCCTGAAAAGCTGGCCAAAAAGGCAAAACTGAATTTTAAGAAATCTTAAGAACTAAGTACGCAGCTCAACAGACAACAATATTTTACATTATATTGTAAATTTTGAAGACTTTTAGTTGCGATTTGTAGCTCTGAGACCCTGCTAAAGTCAGGAAAGTGAAGAAAATTATATGAGATTTAAATTTTTTTTTCGGTTTCTGGATGTTTATATGATTTTTTTTGCGGCTAAACGAATAAAGGTTTAACAAAGATTATTTTTTTCGCTGAAAGGTTTGATCAAAAGTTATTTAAAACAGAAAAAAAATTTTAAGTATGTTGAATATTCATGTTGAAACAATTCGTTCAAAAGCTAAAAAAAAACAAATTATACACTTTTTTTTTTGCAAAAAAAAAGGAAAAGAAGAGGTTTTTAAAAGTGAGGTTAGCATGTCTACGAATTATGTTTGATACCACAATAAAATTTGGAATCTCTTATTTTAGAAAGCAAAAAAAAGTGTGCGCAAGTTTGCGCCATTATTTTTGACGATTTTTTTAAATTTTCACATTTCGTCTATTTTTGCTCATTGGGCACTTTTTCTTATACCTTTGTATCGTCATAAACTTTTATGTATTTTGAATTATTGATTTCAACTGTTACTCACATCACTTCTAACACTTCACAATATTAATACCTGCCTATATGTACCCAGTAAAAAATTTTAAGGTTTTCGGAAGCAAGAAAAGTACAAGAGCGCTGATATATGCGCTGGCTATTACATACTACTTAGAAGCAACAGGGAAGCGAAAACCATTGAAGTAAATTTTTAATATAAGTAAATGAAAATTATTTAATAGCTTCGCATAATCCCTTATAAGTAAGCAGGTTGTAAGGGAGTAGTTGAAATGATTATTTAAAAGAAAAAATTTACGACCAAAGTTCAAAGTGCTTCTGTTAATCCCTTACATGGAAGCACGTTGTATTGCAATGATTTCAAAATGTGTTTACGATTATTCCCGACATGTAATCGAAAACAACAGATGCTTAAAAATCTTCTTTTTTATTACGCAATCAGTCGGCAAATTGTTTTTGAGCAGAGAACACGCAAGAAAATTTTTGTGTGGTCAATACAAGATTTGTTGTTGTTTTCTTTTTAATTTGCGTAAAGTTTCGTTCTATTTTAAAAATTACATATTAACTGTGTTGTGTGTTTGTTTTGCTTTTTGTTCTTTTGCATAAGTTTTTGCTTCTATACTGTTGTATACAGTATAGAAGCAATTAATCAAAGGTATGAAAGCTGCGGTTTTTGGAAGCTCTTCCTTCACGGAATAATGTAAACCATGAAAAACGCAGTGAGTTTACAAAAAAGTAGTGCTTCCAAGTGGGAATTCGCCATATAAAAATCATGCCTCTTGTAAGCAGGTTTGTAAGGGGGAATTGTGCTTCTCTCCCTTACAAACCTGCTTACCAGTAAGCACCATTTTTTACTGGGTAATTATAAATTGCAAAAATTCTTAATTATCCGTAATACCCAGCAAAAACTTACATTGCAAAGTAATGAGTTATAAAGCTAATATAACGACTCTTCACTACTTATACATTGGCATTTTAACTCATTATTTTAACACGGTGATGTCATTGGAGGCAAGTACTTACCTCCCTCGCTTACAAATAGGGAGTTAAATAAGTCATTACCACGTTCACTTACAAATAGGGACTTAAAAAGTTATTACTCCGATGTCCCCAAAATTACAATTTACATGTATGTAATGACTTTAAAAAAAAATTTTTTTGTTATTTTTTTTTCTATTTTTTTCATATTTTATTTTATTTTACTTTATTTTTATTTTTTTTTTTCTATTTTTTCTTATTGTATTTTACTTTGTTTTATTTTTTATTTTTTTTTCTGTCTCTGGTGGGATTCGATCCCGCAACGTCGGTGCTGATAGACTAGCTCACAACCAGCTAGTCTACCGGGGCAGTGTAGTTTTTGTATAAAAAAACGATGTTTTACTCAATTAAGAGCGAAAATATGAGATTAAATTATTGGAGGCAACTACTTACCACCCTCGCTTACAAATAGGGAGTTAAATAAGTCATTACCACATTCGTTTACAAATAGGGAGTAAAATAAGTCATTACCACATTCGCTTACAAATAGGGACTTAAATAACTTATTACTCCGATGTCACCAAAATTACAACTAACATGTCATGACTATAAAATTTCAGTACAGCATAATTTTTCATATTCAAATTTATTACAAATTGTTTTTTATTTATAATAAAAAAAAACAAATTGTATGAACAAATATTTTAAATCAATTTGTATTAGATTTGAAAAAACTTCAACCGTAGATGCATTTTATTATGAATGAATTATAAATTTCGTTAATCAACTCATTCACAAGAACTTAGGTATCAGATTATATGTCAGCCATTACCAAACTACTTCTATGTAATGCAGATGGTATGTAGTAGTCATTGAAAAGTAAGTTTTTCAGTAATGGCATGTCATTACCAAGTTTTTGCTGGGTAGTTTTAAGGGAATGTCCCACACATCCCCATAAAAAATTTTTTTTTCAAAAAATAGCTTTTTCCAAAAAGAAATCGATTTTTTTTTAATGAAATTGTTCAGTAAGGTAGTTCTTTTGGACTTTATATTTTTTAACAACTCAAAATTTTTTTTACATTAAAAAAAAATTTTCACCCAAGTAAAAAATTTTCAAGTCGAGAGGCGCGAATTAGGATTTTATTTTAGACCCATGGTTTTTTCGGAGAATTTTCTTAGAATTTTATGTAGATTACGTTTTTGCTATACGATTTTTAATTTTTTTTTTTCATCCATACAAATCGACCCGCCCTAATGTGCATACAGTCTGTCAAGAATGAGTTTAAACTTTTAAAATCAACATTTGTTAATTGAGTTTGGCGATTTATACCAACTTTTATTCCTTAAGCTTCGTACGGACGATGGTCAGATCTTACAATATTGGTAAGCAGTGTTGCTTAAATTGCATTAAAATTGGCGAAAATGTCTTACAACTGTGTGAACATTGTAAGCTCATTTGTGTTTGCAGATGTGCAAAATTAATGCATCTGACAATGAACCATTGTCAGAAAAATTTTGCTGTTGGCAACGCCTGCTTACAATATTGTAAGATCAGACCATCGTCTGTACGAAGCTTTAGGAATGTGGCTTTTAGAAAAATCTTAAAAATTTAAACTTTTTGGTTCTTAAATTTTTTTATTGCATGTTGAAAACAAAAAATTTAACGGATTTTGCATGTAAATTTTTTTTTTCGCCATTAAATTTTTAATAACTCCAAAATAGTAATAGATATAAAATAAATGTGTATGGTTAGTTTAAGCAGAACTTTCCGGTGCATCTTCTGATCCTCCTACTATTAAAATCGGAGAATACGTTTTCAAGTTATGGCAAAATATATAAGGCAACCCAACGATTTAGGGGGTGAGTATGCCACGCCTTTTAAAGAAAATCCTTACGTACTAGAGAAACACGGAAAACAGATTTGAATTAAGGGCATCAAAATCACTAAATCCACATACTTTTATTTCTAGGGTAGAGAAAATTTTTTTTGTTGCGCAGTGTACTTTTGTTGCGCAGTGTAGTTTTTTCAAAATCTTCCACTAGACTTTTTTTTATCATACTACACCTAAAACTATCAAAAAACTAAAACTTTTAATTCAAAAAACACGTTTAATAATTTTGGCCAGCTTTTCAGGCCAAATACTCCTCTGTGCGACATTTGTTTCAAATATGACTTTCCATAAAGCACACATAACAATTGATTTCTTGAAAAATCAATTTGGTGACAACTTTATTTGGTGCCATTCAACGTCTCTGGACTCCTTTTTATGTGGCTTTGTTAAATCATTAACTTTCCCGACTATGAAGCAACTCCTGAAACATTGTAAGCCAACATTCAAGCCACCATTGACGCCATACGAAAAGTAATTAGAAAAAGTAAGTCAAAAATTGGACTGACCGAATGGACCATGAGACTCGTGGCCGGAGCGGACATATGCCGGAAGTCTTATTTCAAAATAAATTCAATGGAAATATCTACCAGATTATATTAAAGAAACATATAATTTCAACCATATTTATTTACATTCAGAAATTCCCCATTCCGAAACCGTTCAACAGTTTTAACTTAAAAACTAACTTAATACAGAAATCGGCACTCCTATGCCCTCCATTTGAATGCCCGCTTTTATTTTCATCACTATTCTTTCTTATCATTAACTTAACCATTTGCCATTTATTTATGCGTCTATAAGCTTTTAAACAAATAATAGGTTTTATTTTTTTCTGAATCAAAATTTGTATTAAGAACTAATGCTAAGTTAGCAGCTACATTTTGGGACTTTGGACTGAACTCTCCCTGGATTCATTTACTATATGAAAGAATTTCATTATTTTGTTTTGGTTTTATGCTCTGCTTTTTAATGTGTTATTTCTCTTTATTGCTATGCAAAAAAAGGCTTAAAAAATAAAATTATTCGTTTAAAAATACTCCAAAAATATATAATAACTATCGTCGTATCGACAACAAAATATCGCCGATACCGATATATCGGAAAATCTAAAGCATCCGCGATATATCGGTATCGGTGATCGTAACATCCCTAGTTTTCCAAAAATACGCATATAAGGCAATGGCTCTATGAGTCCCTATACCCCTTATAGCAGCCGAAGAAGCCAATATACACTGCACGTCAACAGGTTTGCGCCTCCCTATATTTGCTCTTGTTGTCGTTGTTGTTTATACATAAATACTTATTGCTGTTCCATTCTACTCGTCACTGTATGCACTGAATTTGTGGCGGAAATTCACCGTTACATTGATTTTTTCTATTTTATTTATTTTGCGATAAAAAAAAAGCTATCAACGTTTTTGCGCCATCAGTACCCATGTTCTGTTATTACAGTGAGAACTTCTCACATCGAAAGGATGTGAAACAAAATATTCCAGTGTTTCTCGAAAAGTGAGAAAAAAGTGTGTCTCTAACTCATGTCGAAAACTATCAAAAGAGATTACATCGTTACGTTATAAATGCCATAACACTGCACTGGAAGCCGATGTGACATTGCAAACGTTGAGATCACCAGTAAAACATATCGTTGACGGCGACCAAAATTTACTAAAATTCAAAATTTTTCAATGACGGCGGCGAAAACATAACCGTCGGCCTTACCAATTAATGTAAAGGACGACTTTAATGTTTGTTGTTTGGAAACGAACTTTAAAAACATTCGTATATTTAAGAACAATTTTTGATTTTTAGTTGAACTGCTAATTTGTAATTTTTTGATATTCTTTAATTAGGCTTGAGTTCATCAAATTTAATTTTCATTAAATTATTTTCACTGAGGGAAGGAATTTTACAACTTGAAATTTTATTAAAATTTATTGATAATTTTTCTTGGCTGAGCTGGGATTTGAACCCGGGTTGATCTTTACATGTTTCAAGAAACACCACTTTCTATCGTCAGAAGATCTTTGTGTTCTACCCACTGCACCACTGCGGTGCCCGTTAACCAACAGTCAAACATCAATCTTTAACCAGTAGTATGAAAATTAAATTTGATGAACTCAAGCCTAATTAAAGAATACATTCGTACATTTTATAAAAATGTTAAAAGCAAAATGATAAAGCAATAAAAAAATGTGCCAAAAACAAGACATTATTATTAAAATTCTTTGTATTTTTTATTTTGAATTTTGAATTGTTTTTAGTGTTAAAATTTTTTCTCGCCCCATTTTAATTCTTCAGTTTATGTGACAATTCAAATAGGCAACTCTTCTCACAAAAATGTTACAGACACACTTTTTCTGTAAATTGGCGTGGCAGGTAGTACTCGCAACAAAAATAAATAAAGACACAGTTAAGCGAGAAAAACAGCAGTTTGTTTCAATATATGGTATTTTTGTTTCATTTCACACATTTTAATCGAAATTTTTCTCGACGCGAGAGTTAAAGAACATGGGCACAGGTTACCGCGCGCAATTTTTTTTTGGAATTTTCCAGTTTTTCTTTTTAATATAATTATTAAATATATTGGAACGAAACTTTATGTTTTCCTCAATCAAAGTGTTTTTTACAAGAAAATGAGAAAAAAGTGTAAATTTAAACACCGTGGGCGTGGTAATTGGCCAAATAAAAATTGTATGCATATTTTATCCACCAGGGCCTGGCCAGGCCCTGACATATTGTGTATCGACCCCTAACCGCGAAAATAACGTAAGCGCCAAAAATCAAATTTTACAGGAGAGAGCTTTTTTATTTTATTTAATATAAGTTTTGTTTCAATAAAATTGTTCTTGCTATAAAATCGTAACGGTACCTTATTTGACCATGACATTTTAAGAGATGATGGAAGTGTTGTCAATTGACTCATTTATTAAAAATAACGAAAATTGAAAATCATGTCGCTTACGTTATTCTCGCAGTTAGGGCTCGATATGTACTACAGTAAATAAAATCAAAATGAAACGTTTTAAAAAGCATACGCAACACATAAAAATTCTTTCTTTACTGTTTTTTTGAAGAATTATTCTATTTCCCAACAAAATGTATCTGCTAAAGCCATAAAACTCCATACATATAAAAGTAGTCCCAGCCAGTCCCAGGGGTTCGTTAGTGTGAGTTTTTCTATAGAAACCAAAAGCTCCATATAAAATACAATGAGTCCCAGCCAGGCCCTGGGGTTCGTTTGCGTAAAATCATTTTGGTGTTTGCTTAGGGGTTAAAGATAGGAGAGCGATTAGAAAGCGTGGCCTATTGTTAACAATTTGGCTAAAGGAAAATCACTTTATGTGAAAGCAAAAGTGAAAATTAAAGTTTACGAGGATTTTAAGCGAATTATTGAAAATATCAGTAAAATACGTAAAGCTTCAGCGGCATTCTTTTAAACTAAGCCGGAAAAAAATTAATAACGAGGTTCTTTCGCACACTAGTAAAAGCGCAATTCTGAGGGAAGCATCGAACTCTAATGATTCAGCTGCAATCAGGGCAAATATTGGTGTTGAAGCACCCTTATTTACTTTTCGAAGATTGATAAAAATGCGCCACTCCAAGAAATATTGAATCATCAAAAAAACCTGCTTTCCACCCGGCACGCAAGGAAATGCGCCTGCAAATATCCAAAATAACACATGGCATGGACTTCAGATTGCCGCTACGTTGCTTTTTCGGGTAAGAATAAATTTAATTTGGAAGCTTCAGACGGCTGTAACTTTTACTTTTTGAGGCGCGGACTGGGTGGTTCTTTCTGTAATGTTATTATTTTAAAGGGTGGAGCATATATATATTTATCTATGTATATAAGTAACGGAAAAACTAAAAAAGAAAAAATATAATAACTTTTTTAATAATAACTGCTCGAAAATCGCTAGGTTACACAGTATGTCAAAATGATTCAATGCTTTCTAAATTAACGTTTTTTAAATTTATTTTTTTAATTTTAATATGCAGTTAAAATCATATACATTTTCTACTTCTCGCGGGATCTTTAACAACTTGTCTTAAGAAATCACTGGAAAATTTTAAAAAAGCTTAATTTCCTTTTCATCTCTGTAATGATTTTAATTTACTAGAAAAAAATTGTCCTCAACTTGAATTTAAGCTCCCCAATGGGCCTTGTCACTTACCTTAATGACCCAATTTGTGTTAACCCTCTTTTAACAGAACGGTTCTTAAGGAAGAAGGAGAAATATTTCCCTATATTTTCAACTTGATATTAACAGATTTTTTTCCCACATAGTTTGACATCATTTAAGGTGTTCTTTTAAAATGCTGTTTGTCTTACGATACCATATTTCCAATAATTTATTCATTTACACAAATGAACATCTTTTTGTCGTCGCTTGGTACATTTCCTTTTATTACATGATGACGAATAAATAACAAAAAGATTTAAAAGGAGCAATTGAATATTCATGTTGTTCGCTTTTGTTAATTTTTTTTTTTTTTTTGTTTCTTTGTAACAGGAAATCCAAAAAAAAAAAATAAAAAATTTAAGCTTTTTACAAATTTTACTTTAAAATTGGTATCTGTAGCGTTCTAACATGTCTGCGGCTTGTCTTGAGTTTAAGGACTAATTAACATATTTTTCATTCGACTGCCTTTTAAATATAATTTCTTGTCTGGCGTTTTTGCCAAGGAAATACATAAATATTTCAAAATCTTTTTTCACTTATTTCATCTTGGTAATTGCGTTTTGAGAAAAATTATTTTATTTATCAGTCATTAAAGCAAAATATTGCTTGAAAGAAAAAACATTTCCTAACACACAAGTGGTTAAAGAACATTTACATGTTCTCACCTGTTTTCAGCTTTTAAAACAGAATAACAAATCCTTCGAAAATTAGACCAAGGCATGTGTTAAGCCTAATTTTATTTATACACATTTTTCTAAGAAGATTTGTATGTTTTCCTGTTAATAGAGTCTTTTGAGTTTATTTTACAAGATTTCTAAGCTGCCATTCTTTGGAATAAGAACATGCAGTACATCAACACTAGCACCAACTTTGATAACAGCAGGAGTACTAGCAGCAAAGGCAGCAACCTTGTCAATCTCAGCAACATGTAAATGCGGTTGTAATATCATCGTTGTCGTTCTCGGCCTTGCGAGTTGTATACTAATGACAGCCTGACGGGCTGACAATTTTGCTACTTCCTCTTAATTTAAATATTTAAAGCGAATTAAATGTGTTTAACAGGGAACGGTGCGAAAAAAGCGTGAAATAAAAAAACAGATTTTCTATAACAAGAAAATATGCGGAATATTTATGAGTATACAGGGAAGTTTCGCCAAGGCAGGCGTTTTTATTTCATGAATTTCCTGCCATTAAGCAAGTGGCAAGATTTAATGTTGAGGCTAAAATGTTGTTGTAATTTTTTTTTTCTTCTCTCTAATAATTTCTATTTAAATAACGCAACCTACTGTTGTGCTACAACTCACGAGTTCACTCATACGTATTATAATTATAATTTTTTAACATAAACATTTGATGTTACTTATACGCATGAGTGTTTTAATAAAAATATTATTAGTTACACGCTTAGATGGACTTCCCTTATAATTTACGTTAAAATACCAATTCATTGTTTAATTCATATAAACACATTTAAAATTAAATAATCAAAGAATAAAATTTGAATTTTTCAATTCCAGTTTTGAGTACGAAAAAAATCGTTTGTTTAAATTACACAGGAGGGCAACACACGAAAACTTTCAAGATTTCTGTCTATTGTTTTTGGTTAGATTGAGAGTGCTGATAACGATGGCTTTACTTCAAACATATAGTGACTTTTAAAAATTTCATTTTAATAATTTAATATTTATCATAACTTATGCACAATTTAAACACAAACCTTAAAGTATTTTCTGCATTTTTAATCTATATTTGAGTAAAGTCACAAATGTGAGTATTTTAGGATATATTACTTATATTGCAATGAGTTTTAAAATTATATTTTAGATAAGTTCTTAAAACTTTAAAAAATAAACAATTTGTTAATATGAACAATCTATAAGTTCCAACGAACTATTTTTAGTAAAAAAAAAATCATAAGCCAATTAAAAAGGCCCTAAAATATTATCAAAATAATTTTTGGGAATACAAAATTGTAATTTTAAAAGATTTTGTTATTCGTGCTTAATTCCCAGTTTTTATTCTTGATAAAAACACTTACAGCCGTATTCATAAACATTTTAAACTCCATTTCAAATCTGTTTTAAGCATAAATCGTTAAAATTGTATTCATAAACGAATATTACCTTAAAAACCCTATTTTAAACCTTGTGTAAATAAGCGAATTTTAAAATTGGTTCGACCCTTGTTTAAACCTATTTTAAAATGACATTTTTGCTTTTTGCTGTGTGTTTATGGTCATTTTGAACACTTTTGCGAGAAATTTTAAGACAATATATTATTATGTATTTAAACATTAAAAATAAAATGAAATTCAAAAATATGTATGTATGAAAAATGTATATTATTAATATATTTTTCAATTTCACAAATTAAAGCTCAAAAAATTATTAATTGTACATTATGAACTAGTGATGTGTAAACGATCAAAACAAATAAAATAAAACTCGTTATTTGAATACTTTTTGATATCAGCAATAAAATCATCATCTAAATTGCACTTTGTTTTGTTTTGTTTGAACTCTTTATTTTTTTAAATATAAGAGACAACTATTCATATATAAAAAACAATTTTTTTCTCACACACGACAAAAAAAAATTTTAGATACGAATACGAGTATGAATTAATAACCACTGTTTTACATCATTATGATTCATGTGACAAATAAAAGAGATAGCGTTGCCACCATCAAATTAAAAAAGACGGTAAAACGTTTATTAGTTAAAATGCTGATTATGAATACGAATTTAAAAAAAAGCTTTTTTAGGCTTAAAATGTTTTTTAACTAAAATTCATCTAAAACCTGAATTATGATTTTTTTATGAATACGGCTGTTAAAATTTATTGTTGATGGGATAAGCTATTCCTATGCGCATTTCACTGGTTGCTTAGGCCAGATCATCAGGAAACTTCATCCATAAAGATTTGAGAAAAACTAAACTAAAAACTAAAATATTAAACCAAATATAACTGTTAAACGTATAAGAATTATAAGCAACAGTTCTACATGTAACAATATCAAAGTTTATACAAAAACATCAACAATAAACAGTGAGTTTATTTCATCTTACATTCCCCACTACAAATGATCGGAATTCTCCCAACATTAATTGTAGTTGTAAGTTGGTTAAGAAAAACAAAATGAAAACAAAAACAAATGTATGTATGTAATGTATACGTTTAACAGTTTTATTCGGTTTAATATCTTTAGTTTTTCTAAAATCTTTATGGTTTGGAACTAAGAAAATAGTTTGTGGGAAGGAGGATAGATAAGTATTGTTTGTGAACATTCGATTTGAACTTAATCATGTTGTAAGTGAGAGTGAAGACTTCTGCAGGAAGGTTATTCCACATACGAACTGTCCGGGAAAAAAACAAATTCTCTCTGTAATGCGTTGTACGATTCACCTGCCAATCGACCACATAAGGATGGGCTCTTGTGAAAAAACGTGTATTACGAACAAACGTACGGGTTTCGGGAACCAGATCCCTAATTTCGTCAGAACACATCCCATTGTAGTAACGATGAAACAGGCAAATACAACCCACATTGCGACGGTGCTCAAGGGAGTCAATAGAATTGGATACCCTACGGTTACCAATGAGAACCTTCGCCCTCTCCTGCACGCGGTCGAGAAGCTCCAAAATAGACTTTGAAGCACCGGCCCACACATGAGAGTTGTATTCCATACGCGGTCGGATACAGGTAGTATAAATAGTAAGGAGATCAGATTGAGTGAAGTATATCTTACAACGTCTTACAAAACCGAGGCACTTAAATGCTTCTTTCGACACCTTGAATATATGTTCTGTCCATCGGACATCACATTGTATCCTCATGCCCAGAACATCAAGAGATTCTGATTCCCCAATAATTATACCACCCATATATAGAGATGAGGCACCTTGATTTGTCGCGCGTTTATGCGTCAGCACGCAATCATTCATGTTCTGCCTCATGCTGCTTGGCCGACCTCATTTTCGAAAAAGTACGGCTCGATGATGCCGCCGCACATTGGTTCAATTACATATCACGAGCGGCAAAACAATAGTAGCAGTTGTCGCCCAATTTTACGCCCACCTACCATACAAAATAAAAATTTAATTTTGACCTACGGAATTCTTTTTCGGGCACATAGCATTTTTAAACACTCTTAATCATTTGTGTGAAAAATATCCGCCTACTTTTACGCCCACTTCCCATACAACTTGTATTGAAAAAGTAGCATAACTGCCTTGATTTTTAATGCATCAACTCAATTTTCACAAAAAATAAATATTATAATTGTAGAATGGACTCCTGAAAACATATTTCTGTTCCGCCCACTTTTACGACCACCTCCCATAGAAAAAACAAATAGAAAAAACATGAATAAGTAATTTAAGCATAGTCTTTTAATAATTTTTTAACATCATTATTGTTATATTTTACCTGTTTAAATAATACTTCTTTTATATAATTTTTGTTTCAATCACATAAGTTTTGGTTTTTAAATTATTTCAATAATTAATTTTTACATTTACTCTAATTTTATATTTCAAACTTAAAAGATTTAGTTAAATAAAATCAAAATTTTATTTGTTGTTTTAATATAAAATACTGCGTACTTTAATATTATAATAATTATCGTACTCCAATTTTTTGTTTTGCAGCTTTGAGCGAAATCTATTTATAAATTGTTCTTAAGACAAAAAAAGATTATGGCTTACGTCTTCATTAGTGGCTACGAGTCCAATTCTTCGCGAATGATGTAATCTATAGGCTCTAAAGTCTTTATTTCTCGCTTCCTGAGCTTCCTCGGACAGCATACCTGATACAAATAATCAATTAAAATGTAAAAAATAAAAATAAAACCAGTGAATAAGGGCCTTTAAATAGAGAGATACCTATTGGTAGAATAGCTTCTGCTATAATTTTGCTACAATGCACCAGAATCTTATGCACAGTTACAGGCATGTAGTACCAGCCATGAACGAAAATTTCTGGTTTTTTTTTTTACTTTATCATTTTATAGTTTTTACTGTTTTTTTTTTGGAAAGGAGCAGGTAGGAGCAGCTGAATTGTTTTTTTTTTTTTAACTTTTAGCTGAGACTTCCGGCTGTTATTTAGCATCTTTTGTTAAACAGCGCTCCACAGCGCTACAAAGATGCAGCCCACTGAAGTTGATGAACATTGAAATTTTGATATTTTGTTCTACGAAATGTTTTATATGTCACTTTTTCCAACTTTTTTTATTGCAAAATATGTCACTTTTTCCAACTTTTTTTATTGCAAATCTCATCTTTAACAATTGCTATTTACGAAAATATACAAAAACGTGAAATGCTAAGTTTACTGTGATTGTACCAAATGATTGAACATACAGTAAATTTGCATGCCATTTTAAACAAACGAACATATATGAACTTTAAGCGTGTCTGTCCAAACAAATAATAAATATATCAGGCTTATATTTCGGAATCATAATAATCAGATATCTGACAACAAAATACCAAAAAATTAACCAAATCGGAGAACATGAAAAAAATGAATTAATGCCGCTCTTGAGCCAATGTGCGCCGGCCCATAAACCGCACTACTCTTTATGGATGCATCAGCTTTTTATGTATCACTTTTGGATTCCCATTTGCCCAAAGGCGGCAATTCTGCGTGTTGGCGAAAACACTGAGATAAACGTGTGCACGAATTTATTTTTAACTTAAACGCCCATTTTCTTAAAGGCTTCACCAATTTTAACGCAAATAACGTAAATAAAAATTTTAAATGTTTTACTTTTATGCGCACGATGTTTGGGACTTTTTACCTTTCATTTAAAACAAATTATCTATTTATAAATTGATCAACAATCAACATTATGTTTAGCAATTTTAATTAATTAATTAACCTTAATTCTTAAAATAAATCGTAGTAAAATTTAATTAATAAACTGTAAAAGGATTAAAGAAAAATTTTGTAAAAATATTGATTACGTGTGGGGTGTCAAATGTTTGTTAAGTGTGACAATAGCTTAACAAATATTCTTGAATTATGAAAAATAACTGAGCCTAAAAATTATTGGCAGTTTTTAATAGTATATTTTTTTGAGGAACAAATTTGGAAATTTGTTAACTTAAGGACAACTTTCTGAATTTGGATATTAATTTTGAAGCGAATATTTGTCTATAGACAAATGGGGGTTTAAGTCACATAATAGATGGTGTGAAATCTTAGCTTAGTTTTTATAATATCAGCTCCGAAGGCGGATCTCTTAACAGGTTTCTGTAAGTATCTAAATAAGGGATTTTAAACAATACGTTTGTTTTTCAACAGTGAGAGATTGCAAAAACCTGACAGTTATAAAACTTTTGTTCTTCTTGATATGTCAGTTAAAAGGGCTTTGAGCAGCACTTCTGTTAAAGCCGCACTAACTCAGCGGTAACTAGAATGAGTAAAGAGGCCTAATAGAAGGCTTTATTAAGCAGTCACAAGCAGTCAGAAGCCCTTCTCGCCGCATTCCATACTTATTTATTTTGTACACAGGTTGTCATTGGTCGCAAGGCCTTCCAAACTTCCTTTAAAAACAACTTCGATCCCTTCCCAATGAAGGGAGTAAGGAAGGTCACTAAAAATAAAAAGTAAATAAAACTGAACACCTTCCTATCTCCCTTCTCAAAGAAGGGAGTAGCGAATGTGTACTGAATATTTCAGAAGGTATTTTAAAAAGAAGTTTATGCCTTCTAGAAGGCGTACTTCTGAAGGCAGGATATCATGCGAAGCGAATCTTTTAGAAAGGAGTATAGAGGCCTTCAAAAAGGCCTGCCACTTGCGGTCCTTTCAATATTTACCGCTGGGAAACTCTAATACAAACATACATACATATTTGTTTCTTTTTTATAAATTCAAAACTTTTTTGCTAAATGTAAATCTAAAATATGTTAATTTGCTTACATTAACTTTAAATTGCTTCACAATAAATATAATACACATATGAATATTTACATTAACATCTAAAGCTTCATTTACAACAAAATAATACGTATTAAAAAAACCACTACAACAACAGCAAAATAATATAAAAAGCTCCGTTCGATATTTTCTTTTACTCTGAGGTACAATGAAATGTTTTAAACATAGTTTCAGAACATTTAATGGCATTTTCCATAGAATAGAATTGTATGGAATGTATTGCTGCTACTGCTCCTGGTGTTGTTATATAAATATTATACGGAATATTGGCAATTTATTTGTTTTTTATACACTCCAATAAACACACACATCTTAACAAACTTATACTTATGCAGTAAAGCCTACCGCAGGCGGAAGCCAATTTTGTCCGCTGACGGAAGATATCCATCTACGGAATCGTTGGTTTTACTGTGTCAAAAGGTACTTAAAAAACCAAGAGAGGTGAAAACTCGTCCACCTTTGCAAGATATCTGGCCAAATGAACTGTCCATAAGTGGGGCTTTCACTGTACTAAGATAAGCAGATATTTTTTGTTAACAAAAGATTGAGTAAAAATGAAACAAAGTTTTTATCAAGACATGGTACAGTGAGGCAAAATGCAAAACAAGATATTAATTGTTTCGATACATTTTTAAAGTATAAACCCCTCGTTAGTCTTACGTAAAAGTATACGTTACAGATCAGATGTTCCGTTTTCCTTACCAAGCTTATGTTTAAAAAAGTACAATTATGTTAACATACCGTTGCAGATGAGAAGAATTTGTCTCCATTTTTATGTATCAGCTGTTAAAAAATTTATATTGGTTAGTAAAGCAGCCATTCCATCGACGTGCACGACGTTTCTTACACTTTTATACAAAACGTTAATTGATAAAAGATAAGATTTAATAATTATATAAAGCTAGATTCACCCATTGTTTCCGAAGATTTTTTTGTTCCGTACACTTTTTCATATCCACACCACAATAGTGGGGAGGGTATTATGCATTTGTGCTGATGTTTGCAACACCTTAAAATTTTGGACCTAAAAGCATTTTCTGAGTCGAAATAAAGATTTCCGTCCGGCTGGCTGTCCTTGTAAACCTTGTGAGCAAAGCACAGGTCGCAATTTTGGAGAAGTTTTAATAAAATTTGGCATTGTGGTACTAATTGAAACAAGGACCAAGCCTTTTGAAAACGAGGCTAATCGGTGCATAATTTCACAAAGACCCCATAGAAGCTTCATACCGGAATAGCGTCTTTATTGCCATAAACCATCTTATTATGTTGGTATTTGGAATGAAATTTGGTTCAAACTTGTTATATTGCAATCAAAATCATCGTACCAAATTTAATTTAAATCAGTCCATATTTGACCAAAGCTCCCATACAAATACTACTCCCGAAAATAGCTTTTAATGCAGACAAATTGGAGCCAATCATTTTTACGATGGCTACTATGTCATGACAAAATGTTGTGCTGGTGGCTCCAAAACGAACCATAATTCTCACATAAACCTTTTTCCCAAAAGCAAACAAATTTAAAATAGATGAATATATCGGCACAAAGCACTTTTGTATGAGTTTTAAGCTCAATAGCATAATTTTGTTTTGGCGGGTTCAATTTTTGCCCATGGGTCCCAAATAGTTAAAAGTAAAAATTTTTTCTTATATACTGAGATGTAGGGTTACATAAGGTCGGCCTGTGCCGACTATACTTTCGCACTTCATTAAAATAAAAATGATTTTATAAGATTTTAAATATTCTTTATTTTAACTAGTCCCACTGTTAATTCTTGTACATCACCATGAAGGATATGAAGGAATAGTAGAAGAAGATGCCACATTTTGCTTAATATACTCATTTTTTGTGCAATTATTGAACAAGCTTTCTTCCGTTTATGGCGTCAATAATTCGATAGGATATATAAGTATGTGTCAGTAAATGTGTGTGTATACGTATATTTATTTATTTTTTTTTTTTGCATTTCATTGAAATGTGCTTACATTTTTACCAAAAATAAAAATAAAAATAAAGTTTAGGTAATTCAAGTTTTTACCTCATTGAATTGTTAATTTTCTGATGGTTCATTGTAAATAACAAATAACTCACATACACTCACAAACGCATACGTGCTCCAACACGTACGCAGTGTTGTTGTTGTTGTTGTCGTAAATGAAATGGCAGTTTGTTGAAAAGTCATACAAAAAGTGATATACAAGAATTTTTTATAGTAGTTTGGTACTTTTTTTATAATCTTTGTATCAATGTTTGCGTGTAATGTGTAAAAGTATTTATATTTTGTAACATGTTGAGAATAAACTCCATAATATGCAGTTTTTATGTTTTATTTTTTTTCTCTGGTTTATTTGTAGTTTCTTTAACAAAAAATCACTCAAACGGAAAAAATTATTATAAAACTTGATAATTCGGCAATAAACTTTTGAATATAAAAAATGTATATTAAGAATAAAAGTACAAATATAACATGTAATATAACAGTATTTTTGGCAGTAATTGGCCATAATTAAGTTGAAAATCGAAATATATTATATTGTAACGTTTACAATCTATGGCTTATGTCATTTAAGTCAAGCTTTTTCTAAATATCATTAGGAGAAAAAAAGTTATTTTATATAACGTTTTATATGGGGCATATGATAATTATATCTTACACGAAAATAAAAAACATGGTTGTGGTAAACATATTCTAAGAGCAACATATTATGATAAGAATCATGATTGTAGTCACCATATCAAGATTATTATTGAATCATATTATGACTAAACATACTCGTAATATTACAACATAATATTTTTCCCTTAATCATATTATTATTCTGTTTATCATACTAGGTTAAGAAGTAATCAAATTACTGTCATGTTAATCATAATAAGTTAAGAACTAATTTTATTATTGTTTTGTTAATCATAATAAGTTAAGAAGCAATCATATTATTATCATGTTAATCATAATTAGCTAAGAAATTAATCATATTATTGTCATGTTAATGATAATAAGCTAAGAACTAATCATATAATCATCAGGTTAATCATAATAAATTTAGAAGCAATCATATTATAATACATTTCATAACTGTCATAAAAATATAAAATAAATTAAGATTTTTTTTTCATCGATTTTTTATTGTGTGGCTTTTTACAATTTGTCTTTCTGTAAATCAAATAGCACAGTTCAATATAAGGCTTGCAGAAGAGCAAATGCAAAATCTGTGGTTTTCATAGGCAACCGCGTGTGTCCATTTTCCGATTTTGAGATGTTGATGCCATATTGCCTAATTTTCAACGCTTTTTACATGTTTCTAAAAATTTTTGAAAAAAGATGGATTAAGTCCGATTTTTTAAAGTTATGACAAAGTTTAAAAAGTGCAATACCTGGCCCATAGTTTGAACTAGAATGGGTTTTCGGCTCTCCTGAACAATTTGTTTTAAGACAAACGTGGTTGCCCAAGAAAACCACAGAAAATATCGTAACACTTTTATAAAATATAACTGCATCTCTGTGTGTTTTGTTGTTGGATTTTACAAAAAAACTACGATACTTTGCATTTGCACTATTAAATCACTAACACTTGAATGAACTCCGCTAATATTTTAATTGTTTTTTTATCTTTAAACTTATTTTTTTATGGGAATTTATCTTTAAATTGTTAAACCGCTCACATACAAATAAAATAAACGACACAACTGATTCAAAATTATTTTACAAATGGCGCTAGCATAATATTATTAGAGTAAAAATAGTTTGATTGCATCTTAAACATAATATGATAAATGTATAGAAAGTTATCATGTTAAGGCTATTAGATATCATGATATGATTGTGAGTAATACAATATGTTTTCAAAGTTATCATAATTTAGTTGTTAGAAAAATAATTATTTTTCGGTCAACAATACTCAAATTTATAATTGCGATAAACATTGATATGTTGACAGTAGCTATAATATTATAGATATTAAATAAAAATAATAATTATTTGTGTACGACAACAATATATTGTTATATTAAACAATGTGTTGTTGCCGTAACCATGCCCAACTATATTTTTTCTCTGCGTGTAGTTGGTGGTAGCCGTACTACGAATATTTGTAATAGTATCGATGAACATTTGCCTTTATCATGCCATTCATATTCTCCAAATTCAAGCGAATATTTTGCGAGTATTTTGCTAATATGTACCAAAAAACAAAATATAAAAAGTGTTAAAAAATGCATAAAATTAAACAAAAATATTAATTTTTAATAATTAAAAAAAAACCTTGTCTTTTACGCAAAAAATGAAAAGTCTTATTTGTTTACGTCATGTTAAATTAATAAGTGTATCTTAATCTCAGTTATGCAATATTGAACTTTTAAAATAAGAGCTTGGAAGCCTATTGCGATGTGGTGTATCAATAAGTTCCGCACTACTAAATATTCGCTCGCTCGGAGCACTCGTTGGTTGTGTCACTAAATATTGCCAACAGCAAAAGAAGCCGTATTTTTCGTAATTTCTACTATGGCAGTAATAATAAAAATTTTCATTAAGGCTAGTTTAAACTATCACAGAAGTCTAACGTATTCCATTACAATTTGTGAGATTGAAATCTAATGATTTTTGTTGCGACTATTTTGTTTAACTGCAATCCTGATCATATAAAAGGTATTATTGTTTGGAAAAAATTTCAAGAAACGATGAATTCGTATGGGATGTCCAATTTTTTTCGTAATACATACTTGTCATTGCATTCAAACTATCACATGTTTACATATTACTGCAGTTTTTGACATGAATTCATACAAGGTATAATACTGTTAACTAGCCTTTAGTGGCACTAATCATCGGAATGTAATAATAATATTAAATACATTAGTAGTGTGACAGTTTCTATGTCCTTCACCACAGGTGAAAAGTGTATACTAGAGTGGACCATCAATAAAGTGAAAATTTAAAAAGTTATCTATTTCACAAAAGTAGAGTAAAACGCTCGTAACTAGTGAGGAGCCACTGTTAAATGTATTAGCAACCCTCATTATTTTTACATCCCCAATATTTCTCTAGAACAAACTTATTGTCCCTCTCCAACCCTTCATATGGTCCCCATACGAAAAATTAAATTTTCTCGAAAACCGACTCTAGAACAGACGGCCGGACATGAAGTACAAGATTAAATAACGGAACCATTTAGGATGTAATCCAATCCAATTCCGTTTTTTTTTAATTGTCCGTCTGTTCTAGCGACGGTTTTCGAGAAAATTAAATTTTTCGTATGGGGACAATATGAAGGGTTGGAGATGGAGGATATTTGTAATCGTATCGATGTTCTTAAGAAGTATTGGGGATGTAAAAATAATGGGAGTTGCTCATACATTTTACATATCTAGGGGTGACTCCTCAGTAGTTACGGGTGTTTTTCTCTCCATTTAGCCCGAATTTCATTCTCACAGATTTCAATGCGCGTGCGATCGAGCTCATATTTTTACCCAATTTTTTTTACCCTAACCTAACACAAAACTGTTCTACTTTTTCGGAAAATCGAAAAAGTTAATACATAAGTTTGTCAATCCATTTGTAATTTTTGCATATTATTGTTAGGACCTTTCAGGTGTGAAAATATATTCTGGGCACTTATGAGTAGCGTAGGTGATTTAACGATCTGCCCGTGTGTATATTAAAAGGAGACTTCCGAAGATCCCAGAAATGATAAGAACTTGTTAAATATTTATGTTTCAGATGAGCCGTTAAAGTTTTCTATGGAAAATCAGCTAGATCGGTCCATTAATTGCTGAGATATGAGCAAAAAACAACGACTGTGTCTAATTTTATCCATAAACTGTGTTTTTTTCGTATATCTGGAGAACAAAAGCGACATAGTTTCCAAGTTAGATCCCACCTCTCTAAAAACATAGGCGGTATTAAAAAGGCACTTCCAATACAAAGACATTATAGATTTCCGTTTATCAGGAGAACAGCAAGAGCCCAATTTCCCAAATTAGGTACAAGCATTTTTTAAGAGTATGGAAGAGTATTTTTCATTTATTGAGCCAGTTGAATTGATGGACCCAATTGATCATATGACTGATTGCTATATCTGCATGATCACAGCGCAAGGCGGATAAAATGGCTGTGTTATTTATCCAAATATAAATCAAACCACAGCGAAAACCTCCAGCATTAAAACCAACATTAGATAATGAAGAAAAAGATTTAAATCTGAATTATAATTCTATAGGTGATACGAAAATTTAATCAAAGCGCACTTAATTATTTACATCGTGACTTAAACTATTAAAAAAAGGCTCGAACTTACTCGCTTCGCGTTTGAAAGAAAGAGGATTTTCGGACACAGAGACACTCGTTTTTTTACTATTGCAATCGCTCCAGCATATATGGAATTATTTCCAGAAAGTAGTAAGTGGGTTTTTAGGAACTAACAGAGGCCATTACGATAGTCAACTAATTCCGAATATGATGGACGACTTTTATGCCATAGGTGTATATCAAATAAATAAAATAAAGCCGTATTATTTAAAGTATAAATGGGTTTCTGTAATTACAGGAGCACACATGTCATTAACAATCCGTTTTCTTTGACACTTTTTAGACTTGTTTCATTGTGAAGAACAAGGTGAATGATTTTACCGACAGGTTGCAGCAATGCAATAGCATTATCAGCGCCATTGGGATCAGACCATGATGGGTAAATACTGCTTGATGCAAATTCGTGAAACGTCATCGCAACATAAAATGATAAATCGCAGAGGAAAAATATAAAATTTTTGTCCAAATAATAGAATTGTGTAAACAAATTAAATTGTCTCTGTACACTAATCCAATCAACACAACCAAGAAACAAAAATTTTGTTATTGAAAATTGAAATTTGAATGTTTTTGCTAATTATATTGTATCTTTCATATTTTTTGTTCGATGATAACTATGGGTTAACGGCAGGACCGAAAATATTGAATTGTGAAAAAACGTAGAAAAACTAAGTGAATTTTTGTCCGATAAACACAGTATAGATATCGGCTGAAAGAGGAAATAGATACCTTTGTAACAATGTTTAATTTGCGTAATTAAAAAAATCAGTTCCCAAGATTGTCGGAAACAACCTTATGAACAGCAAAAATATATCTCGAAAACGCTTCTTGGAAAAATAATGCCATATTCGGGTGCAGCCCCGATTTATATTAAAAAAAATTACATTTTTGAGGTTATGACAAAAAGTTAAAAATTTGTGAAACACTGGTTCATCAAAGTTTTTCTAATCACATAATTCCATAATGTTTCTACACTCAAAAGAAAAATCAATCGATCCGTACTCAAATCAATGGTATTAATAGTACGGCGAGTACGGATATTCTTGAATCAAGTTTAGAAAGAGTGATTCAAGTACGCATTTGCAATCGCTAAATACTTAAATTATCCATACTCAATTCCGATTTCGTACTTGAAATAGTCCAAAAATGAAATGGATTTAAGTAAAACTAAGATTGAATCAATCTCAAAATGCGCTTGATTCAAGTATTATAAAGTTGATTTTATCCCGAATTAGAGAGAAACAATTATTTTGATTGATTTACTTACCCGCTTTACACCAACATCATGTTCGATTTGGGGTTTACTTTAAAAATCGTATGTAAACATTTAAGCAAGAGTTCAAATTTACTTTTTAACCCTTCGTAATACACATGAGTCTGGCCATACCTTTTTTCGATGTGTATAGAGAATCAAAACATGCGTTAGCCGGAGGGTAAAACACAACGAAAGTTTAATATTTTCTTTACTTTATTTAAGAATTTTATACTTATTTCAAGACACTCCGTGATTGATTTTCGAAAATAATCCCATTTAGGATTGTTTTGAGTTCGTTTTAATGTTATTCGTACTTGAATTTGTGAGTACGACTCGTATATAAAGTAGTCATAAAAAAACTTGATTTATTCTTAGTGTTTTTTTTTCTGTGTAGTTTTGAACAATTTGTTGCAGAGTTAAAATTTGTTAATATTTAATATTATAGCAAGTTAGAGTTGAAACCCTCCACCGACACTTCGAATGTTTTAGGAGTAATATCTGTATGATATGTATTTATTATTATAATCTTTGTAAAAACAGACATCTGCATTAAAATTTGTTGCGGTTTAGACCTTTATAAAATTATTGACCGAAAATTATAATCAATTTTAAAAAGCTTGAGTAGAATATCAGTTTAAGCTGAACTTAAATGATTTTCAGGAGAACAAATTATATAAAAGCCATGGTAAGCTATGAACCATTCATCCCAAATTCTGCAAAACGATTTCTGGTATTAAAAACATAAATTTCAATACAGCGAACACTATGAAAATTCGGCCAAAAATCCATAACTTCTTTATATCTTTACGTAAATGGCTGAAATTTGGTATCCAACTTAAGAAAAGCATGTTTGATCCCTAGGTAAAATTTTAGACACGTACATACAGGGGTTGTCCAGATCATAGACGACCCGAAAATATCGAACAAAATTAAAAAAGGCTTTGGAGGTGTAATAAAATATGATCATTTGTAGCGAATTTATTAGTAGTTTGTGGAATATCTATATATGCTGATCTCCTGTCCCCATCTTTTTGCCTACCTGAGCAAATAAAAGTAGATATGATCATATATGGTTATAAAATAATATGTGAACTTATGTGATTACATAAATACATAGACATTAGTATATATATCTTTACTTAACTCAGACGTGGATCCGACTTGAGCTCCTGTGGGATGGGTGACGGGGGGATTGTTTAGGAACCTTCAACTGAAACATACCATTTTGCAAAATTTCATTTGTAAAGATCATAGAAATGCTATATATTTTTCCGTTTAAGGTGGGTAGGGGTTGAGATGGGTAAGGATGTGAACCAACTCTTTTTTCTTCCCCTGTACTTGCGACTGCATAGCTACATATATATATATATCAAATATCTGCTCTTTCAGTAAATAGCTGAAATTTGGCATTGAAATATTGGGCATATATGCAGTATAAAAATAAAAATAGCTGAACAGAAAAAAGTACCAACGGTATTTATAAATTCGAATTTCCCAAAGGTACCAAAATTTGCATAAGAGCTTTTTTAAAGAAGAGAACACAATTTAACTTTATTTTATACTTTAAGAAGATAAATTGTTTACCAAAAAAGTACCAAAATTTTATTGTTTCCCTTTTTTATATCCAAAATGTGCAAATTTCAAAAAAGTACCAAACACATGATAACTCAATTTTCGATTCAATAATGGTATTTTTTGAATTTTACGTTTACCTCTGTGAGATAACGAGATATAATGTTGCTGATTTTACCCGTGTTTACCCATTTCTAACCCCTTATGAATTTAATTTCCAAAGGTCTCTACTTTTTTATTGATACATTGAGAGTGGAATCTACACACTAAATTTCAAGTGTCTGGCTTAAGTTGTTTGGGCTGGGCGATGATCACTAAATTATCTGGCTTTAAGTGGCAGCTGAAATGTATAGTACTTACTTTTAATACTTAACAATACTAGATCTTATTATCACTTAACCTCCCCTAGCCCACCTTTTTTGTTATGGTCTATTTAAATTTGACTTACTTTAGGTTTTATTTATTTTTAAAGTAACTCACAATCACTTCACTTATCCAAAAAAATAACGCGTACAATATCACAGTTATCACATGGAATGATTAATTACTAATACTTATTTTATTTATTTTACCAGAGTGGGCTTTATATGAGGCCTATGGTAAGTTATGCACCGATCTTCACCAAATTTCACAGTGTCATTTTTAGTTCTATAAAACTTTGATGTACCAAATTTCGTTATTATAACATTATTAATTATGGTCTTAGGCGTACTAAACTGTTTTCCGGGAATATTGTTTATATGGGGCCTAGGGTAAATTATAGACCGATCTTCACGAGATTACAGCGTGATTTTCAGTTGAATAAGACGAATTCTTGCAAAATCTTATGTCATTCTGTACATTATTCCACCATTTATGTTAGTTTTTGTAACAAAATTATAAATTTTTTTAGGTGGTGGTTCCACATTTTGATTCATAGCTCTGATCCTACTAAACGGATTTTGCTGAATTTCAATTCCAAACTGCTTAGGATAACTACAAGCAATTAGACACCCGGTTTGTTTAGTTCTTTTGAGTTTTTCGAAAGTGAGCGTGTTTTCAACAGACGGACAGACGGAAATGGCTAAATCGACTTAGAATTACTCAGGGACCCAGAATATATATAGTTTATGGGGTCTAAAAGGAATAATAAAAAAGTTTCACACGGAATGACAAACTTAATATACCCTCTTCACAACTAATTGTGGTGGAGGGTATAAAAAAAAACCTCATATTTTTTTAAAATATTTTTTATTTCTTATCAAAGTTATTTTTGGAAGACCATAATTTTTTCTTTAATAATATTTTGTTTTGTTAAGCTAAATTTCCAATTTTTTTTATTTTATCACGAACATCTAAAAATATTTCCTTTTTTACAAATTTATAAAATTATATACATATTTGTATGTCAAATAAATATTCTAGACGCCATTTTGGCTGTTGGTAATAAAAAGAATAACATTAACATCATTCAAAAAGTTCAATTTCATACATCGTTCAACATCATCAGTATCATCACAATAATGTATCCAAGAATCTTTGTTCGCATAAACATCTACATAAACAAAATATACTCAAACTTACTCGTAAATAAAAAAAAAACTATTTAATAAATCAAAAAACAATAAAAAAATATTGACAACGTCTTCCATAACTTGGCTTTAGGAAGTAACAAAAGAGAAACAAAAAATAGAAATTCATTATGTTGATGTGATGCGAATACAAAGTACAAAAACGTTAAGGAAGCAGCATAAAAATTCAATAAGAAGCTGATGAAATGAAAAGCAAAATATAGATTTCAACACGAAATGGAGAAAAAACCAAGTAAAAATGTTATACATATGTAAATGAATATGACGAATCTTTGATACCCTTCGTCAAGAATTAGAACTTTCCAAGAATGTACTTTACTTAGGATCTCTGATAGATTATGAACCAATTTTTATAGATATTACACGAAGAAAAAAATATGGTTGGAGGTAACCATATTCTAAGAGCAACATCCTATGGTTGGATATTAACAATGTCTATGTTTGCAGGTTAACATATTATGTTTAAATATGATAATAGTATGGTTAAAATCAACAAAAGATTTCCCTAAATCAACCATAATATGGTAAAAATTAACCGTATTTTAATAAATATTAACCATAATAATGTTCAAAACTAACCATATTATGTTCAAAATTAAACATAATATGATCAAAATTTTCCAGAATTTTGACAAAAGTAACCATATTATGGTCAAAATTAACAATAACATGGTGAATGTTAATCATTTTGTGGTTATTTATTCCATCAATTTTTTCAATTTGTTTGTTAAGTGTCAAATTATTATTTTATTTTATTTTTTATTCCTGTTAGGTGTTATGTTCCACTTTTATAAAAAAAATTCCCTTTGATTCATATTCCAGCCTGTGACTGCCTTCATTACCATTTTTTCTGTTCTACTAGTTTATTCTACGTAAATTTATGTATTTTAATCAATAATTAAAATAAAATGAATGAGAATTTTAAGCAAACCAAGTAATATTTTAAATACCAGAATGTTGTTGCTTTCTAATCATATTATTTTAAATTAAACATACAATGTTTTGAAATATAATAATTTCGAACATATTATTGTTATTAAATATTAACCATTACATGTTTAAAGTCAACCATAATATGGTTATAGCTTTTGGATGGAAGAATTTAGCCATAATATGGCTGCCGTGACAATAATATGGTTAAGGTTACAATAATATGTTTGAGTGTTTGGTTGCAGCTTTATTTTTTTAAAACATTATATTGTTAAATTCAACCATATTTGAAGTTTCAAAGGAGGTAAAGGTTTGGTAAAAACAACAAAAGTTTGTTTGTTGCCATTGCAGGGACCATAATATGTTTTTTTTAACCATTTTTACCGCCACTGCTGATGTGGTTTATATTGTTTATTGTTAACTTCACGCTATGTTTTAAACACATTTAATTTTAAATGTCAAATTTTTTTTATGTATTTATTGAGTGACTTTTTCGTAAATTTTGTTAAAGTATTTTTTTATTGTAAATGTCGGAAGGTTCCAGGCGGTTTTTTTTTCGTTCTAAATTTTGTTGTCAATATAAATAGGGCTGAAGCGGCCATTTTTGCTGTAAGTTTAAAATTGATGTTGCTCTTGGTGGCCAAACCAAAAAGAATTTTAACACTAGAGTACTAGAGTTAAAGTCACGGTTTTAAATTTAAAAGTTTGTAAATTGTTTAATAAAATTGTCTACTTTCACTAGAATAATACTCTGTGTTTATAATCTGTATTGGATGCCAGGAGCCTGGGTCAGATTACCCGCCAACAACCATACTTCAACCATGTTTTTTCTCTGCGTGTACAAATGTGTAGTCTTAAAAAATTGATTTGTGCTAAGCTTTATGACAATTTAATCACCCGTTAGAAGAACATATTTTTCGAAATTGGGATTTATATAGTATCTTTTGTGTGACCTAACCCTTTGACCAAAAAGAGGCCAGATATGTCCCATTTGGTTTTTTAGTCATAACAGTGTTAATCTATGCTGTTCAAGTAAAAGCAAATGCGTTGTTTAGTATTTGTATAAAAATTAATGGTTTGTTTTTTCAATTGCGCCTAAAAACGTCTCAAAGTCAGAAACTCGTAAATTTTCTATTTTGGCAATTAAAGTTTCTTAGACCTCAGGTTTCAATTGTTACTGTTGTATAAACTTTCAGTACTAGAAGTACCAATGCTTAATGTAAACTTATTGACCAACGCATTTAATGTAGAATCTATAACGCTCTAAGGCGAGCTAAAAATATTAGGGGACTTATGTGTCCAATTTTTTTTTTTTTTATTTTTTTATTTAATTAATTTTTTTTATGAAAACAAAGAGAAAAAAAAATTATTTCAATTAATAAGGATTTATCAATAGTGCATAGACTAAATCAAAGTCGATAGTTGTGAAAAGTTTCAAGACAATTTCTGTTACCGGTTAAGCATGCTGGCCATTACCTTGGAAATAAACGGAACTGAATAATTTAATTCCATCAAAGGCGAGATCAATCTTATTTCTGACAATCTGTGCACTCAAAAGAAAAATCAATCCATCCGTACTCAAATCAATCCGAAGCGGTATTAATAGTACGGTGAGTACGGATTTTCTTGAATCGAGTACAGAAAGATTGATTCAAGTACTGATTTTCAATCCCAAAATACTTAAATTATCCATGTACAATCCCGATTTCGTACTGGAAATAATCCGAAAATGAGATTGATTTAAGTAAAACCAAGATTGAATCCATCTCAAAATGAGCTTGGCTCAAGAATTATAAAATTGCTAAAATCTGAATTTGTACCTTAAAGGCGCCCGTACACGACATGTATTTGTCATCTGACATGTCAAATTTTCAAGTCACATGTAATTATTCATGTCTGTCAAAATTGCTGTTTTACATAAGGTTTATAATATTCGGTCACAAACGTACATGTAATTTGCTTCTGACATTGTCTCTGTTTTTTTTCGCATTGTTATTGCAGAAACCAAAGTAGTTCTCGGTTTCAAAATAGCTTGCTGCCGCCACGAAAATATTTATTTGCGCCGTAAAATAATTTATCCATCTTAACATTTTTTCTTTTATTTTAAAGAAACCAATTTAGAATTTTATAATTAAACGGTTTTTATGTATATATTTACATAAATTCTATTCAATGGTGAGATGAGCATACATATCTTGGTATTGTAAAATATTAACTTCAGCCGGCTAATGATTCCGTCAATAGTTGACGCCGCTGCCAGTTTCTTCCCGGCATAGATTTCTGATGTCAGATGGTTTGTCAGAAGAAAATAGAGCACGCTCTAATTGAAATTTTGTCAGATGACTTTGCGTCTGACTTTTACAGAAGCAAAGTTAAAAAGGTAACACACGACATGTATGTGTTTTGCAGTGGGAAATTTGACATGTCAGATGACAAAAACATGTCGTCTATATGCTCCTCAAACAATCCGAAAATGAGATTGATTTAAATAAATCTGAGATTGAATCAATCTCAAAAAAAATGTTTCAACTAGGTTAGACATGCATATAATATAGAACAAATCTAGCCCTTTTTTTCTAAGTAGAAGCGAATTAAAACAGCTCCCTATTTTTAATGAAACAAGTATTTCAATGCTACCCAAAATAAATAAGTTGTACTAAATACAAAAAAAAAGTTACGTGTTTTAGATGTTTACCAAAAAATCGGCAAATTGGCACTTTGATAATTTAGAAGCAAAAAATCGGCAAATTGCCGATAAATCGTCAAATATGACAGGCCTGATTAAAACCATCATTTTGTAATTTAACTCTCAGAGTGGCACTGTCAACGAAAATTGTAATCTTTTTTGTACTTGAGTTTTTGTATTTGAGCAAGAACTTTGCCGAATGAAGACGTTGAAGAAAAAACATAATTATCAGTTTAATTATCAATTTAAAGCAGCATTGTTTGCCACAAAATAGCTCGTTGTAAAAACCACTCTTTACTCCAAATGCTTTTATTTTATTTTTATTCTCCTCCATTTTAAACAAATAGTGGGCAAAACTGCTGAGCAAAATCGTCGCCTGCATTTATTGAAAACAAAACGAAAAAAAAAAAAATTATGTTTGTACAAAAGATGTTTGTGTTGTTTATTGGCGAACACAAAACAGTAACAAAGTGTGTGTTAGCCAAGCCATTTGTGTGTATTTTTCCCTTTAAACTGAAAAACGTTACTTTTCGTCACCATCTCGTTTCTGTCATTTTTTTGATCCAGTTGGAAACATTGCAGGATAAAAGAGAAACTGAAACGGAATTATTAGGCGCAATTTGTTAAGTTGTTATTGTGGGGTGAAATAATGTGCTTCAAAAAATATTTACTAAAAAATATGGAAATTAAAATGTCAAAGAAATTAACGAGGCAAATTGTCGAATTACAGACTATAACGTGGCAATGCAGCAATATGAAAAAGATGTGTTATTCCTGTTATTACTGAAAGCAAGAAAAAAAGCTGAAATATTCACTTGAGTATACAAAAATCGGCAGCGAGAAGGTTCACACAATATCTTGATTGATCGATATTTGATGGATGATGATACGAAATTTAAAGAATATTATCGTTTTAGTCGTTATATTTTCGAATCTGTTATTTTTGATCAAAAAATTCAAATAAATTTGCTTTATGCCGACATTTACTTAAATGGGCAAATCCCAGAAACAGTCCACTAGCCAAAAATTTTTCAAATGAATTTTTTTTAATGAAATATAAGACTAGATGTATAATTTCATTTTTATATTAAAAAATATGTATTTCAATGATCATTAATGCAATAATTTTAACCAAATCCAACCCCAATGCTGATTTCTTAATGTTATACGTGAATTTCGCATTATTTTAGGTGATTTTTATGCTTAAAATAGCACTTATAGCAGACTTATCAAAATATAAATTTCGTTAAAAAAAAAGTTGATATTCATTAGTTTAAGAAATGCAATTCATAAAAATATAATTTGTTTTGTTAAAATAAATAAAATATAATAAAAAATACTACTGGAAGAACTGTAGCGTGCGTCACAAAGGGTTCACGGCTTTTGTCAAAAAATCACAACATTTTTTGGCTGTGAATAAGTGCGTTTAGAATTCTCTTATAGTCATCTTTCTTTTAGGAATAAGATTTTGAATACCTTATAATGCCAAATGCGCTAAAAATTAGGAAAACGCACTTCAACCTTTGAAGTTACTTCCACTTTTTGTAGCGTGCGTCACAAAACTTTGTAATCAATTATTTCGCAATAAATACTTGCTAAGAAATTATGATATATGTATGTCATTCGTAAGTACATATTAATGCCACTAAATACTATATCGTCCCCTTAATATCACAATAGCGTATGTGCTCATACGTTATTATTTTTTTATTACATATTTAGAATCTCCATAATTAATTTTATGTTTGGTCCAAATTTCGTCAAATTCTACTACTAAAAATTGGGTCAAAATGCCGTTGGAAAAAATAGTGTATAATTTATTGTCCAAAATTTTCCTTCAATAAGTGTGTAAGCTCATATGCGCTATTCTACTTGAAATTGCCACTCCAAAGTTGTTAAAGGAATAAAAGTGTATACGCATTTTACTCCATTTTAGCCTGTAGAAAAAAATACAATTTATGAAAACTTTAACTCATTAAATAGCTTATAACAATATACACTATTGTTTGAGAAATAGTTTCATTCCGACCATCGAAAACTGCATGATCTCCAAAATGTCTGCAAGAAGAATTCAATTCCTCATGGCTAGCAGTCATTTTTCTTTAACTTAAAAGGTGGAATAAAGCGAAATTGTTTAGATGAGCCAAATGAAGCAGAGAAAAAGAAAGAAGACGAATAAACCCTAGTTATTTTTGATTTACGCAATGTATACCTTAATTTGTCATAATTTTTTGTTTCTAATAACCCAAATTCGAAAGTAATGAATATGTGCCACTGAATTAACAAAACTATGAATTAATCACTGTTTTATAATGTTACAAATTGATGATTTTGAGATCAAATATCTTAATAAAAATTCCGTAAAATTATTGAATAAAACAGCGTATACCATACAAAATAAAATAGTGTATCAGATACATCATACGATTTCCTTAAAAAATAAAATAGCCTATATGGAGAACTATGACTATGACATAATTATGGTCTTAAAGGATGCGAAGAATAACAAAAATTGGTCAATTTAAAGACAACAAACGGTATTATGTATTCGTCGAAAAATCCAATATGAAGAATTTTTATTTACCGCGATATTGAGGTTTTAATAGACATCCGATTGGACGAAAACTTTAAACACGATTTTCTCAAAACCCCAAAAAAATTATACGCTATTGTTATATTGAGGGGACGATATAAAAGTTAAAGCTGTCTCTTTTGAAAGATCAAAAAATGTTTATATTTCAATCAAGAAATACGTGCGAATGTAGCGTTCGTCACGCAGGATTTGCCCATATATGCTTTATTTGTTTAAACATTTCAAAATACCTGCTATGTTCGGTCCCTGCAAGAAACATTTAACGATATGCTCTATAAATCGTTTGATATAGATGAATCTCTAAAAACCCCCTTAAAAATTAGGGATTTATATGATTATGGCCCCCAACTTAATTAGGCACTGAAATGTGTGTAATATCGAAACTTAAACCTGCTCTTCTTATCTCTTGATTTTCCAACGGTTTTTAAAGAAATTACAAATTTGTTGCCACTGTGCTGCGGAATATATAAAAATATGTTATAAAGCAACCGGATATTAGGACTATAATATGAAAACCTTAACAAAGAATAAGGAAATAACAAAAAAAATATATATATTAAATATTTAATTTTTTTTTTTTGTTATTTGGGCATTAAAAAAAATGGAACACTCTAGAAAAAAAAACACTAAAAGAACCAGCGAAAATAAACAAACGTGCTCCAACAATAAATCTTAAATTATAAAACAGTATGAGCTTCATATTTGTATTATTTCACCACTAGCCTTCCAATTATATAACACTAAAGGACCACAACTATTCCACTACGACTATTTTAACCACATTCCTCTTTGGCGGCAAGCAAAAAGTTCTTTAAAAAAACATATTTAAATTTAAATTTATTCTCAAGGAAAACGAAAATAGCAAAAAATTGTGCGACCACTATGGCGTCACAAAAAAATTAAAGTAACAAGAAATTTAAAAATACGAATAGATTTAAAATACTAACAACTTTTTTCGTTATTTTTTATTGTTATTGGCAGTAAAGTAAATAGAAAAGTTTTAAATGAAGTTGAATGAATACTCAAGTTGAGAGGTGATTTCGCAAAATTTGTTTCTTTTATGTGAATTTAAGAGAAGGCTTGATATAAGAAATTTCAAAACTGTCCTCAATTCTTGTCGAAATAAATTTAACATTTTCTTAACACAGTCATAAAAGGAAAGTGTTCAATAATAGCACTTAAACTATATTGAAACTAAAGTAGATTGGATACAGGATAAAAAATGTTCAATAATAGCACTTAAACTATATTGAAACTAAAGTAGATTGGTACAACAGTAGCACTTTAACTATGTTGCAATTTGGTTTTGGATGGGCAACAACAGCACTTGAACCGTGTTGCTTTCTCTTAATTAAAAGTCTTGATTTACCTTTAGAATAAGAGTCTTTTTATTATTCATAATTTCCAACTTAAATACTAATTTTTTACACTAAAAACATATGAATAATTGCTTATGAAAAATATGCTGACGGCCTATTTGTTATAAATTGATTAATAATACATTGACCCATATTTCTGCCGAATTTACAATTATCATATGAACAAATAAACATTAAATTAAAGTCAATGAAACTTATAGCCAAAACAAAAAATATGTATGAAGTTGCAAATTTAAATAAACAAGAAAATAATCGTATGAACAAATAAACATTATTAAAGTCAATGAAACTTATGTACTACTAAGTAAGCAAAAGACAAAACAAAAAATATGTTTGAAGTTGCAAATTTAGATAAACAAAATTATTAAGTATTAAATTTCAATTTCAATGTCAAAACAAAAAAAAGTGTGTAACTTCAATGAACTTAAATTAAGCAGAGAATGGTTCAACAAACTTAAACGACAACAATTAAACAATAACAAAATAATCCATGTATTACGGAAATAATTAGGCAAGAACAAAATAAAATATGTATTAACATTGCTCCCCCCGTTGAGTGTAGCTCAAAATAAAAAAATTAAATAAGCAAACAAATGGAAAAATTACTACTAAACTTTGAAGATTATGTGTCCGCGTTGTGCTGAGCTGGCATTCCTTCTCGTCTTATTGAAGCTGTGTAGATAGATCTTTTGCCTTTTGTTAGTTAGTTGTTGATGTTTGTTAAATGTGGACGGTGAATTCTGACGAGGCTTGTTGTTGACGGGGTGTGGGAACTGGAGTAGCAGCCTTTTTAGAATTTTGTCTTCTTGTGAGGTAAACTAAGATGCCAAGCGTGATTATTAGAGATGAGTAGCCGATGGTGATGTGATGGTAATTGTTGGTGTCAATTTTGTTCGGAAGCTGAAGAATTTTTTGTGTGTTCAAAGAGGTTTGTAGTTTTGTTAGATTTTTAACTTGTGATATATATTCGTTCGTATGGATTTCATTTAGCAATGGGTTTATACGTTCTTCATGGCTTTGTTTGGTGGTTTCCCAAAGATTAGTGTATGATGTTTTACTGGAGCTGGATATTACTTGCTGCCCCTTTAGTGTCATGAATTTATGTTTCAGGGTGCATATTGGTTCCAGTTCAAGCAAACCTGATCCTTCGAGGGTTAATTGGGTGATCTGTTGGTTGCATACCACTGTTGCTTGGGATTGAGATGGAAGGGAATATATCCATTTGTTTGGATGTCGTAGCGGTACCCATGATGCGGGTTTTTTGACATGCTGCACTGGGCAATCTAGCTGAGTTCTGTTGTGAAACAAATTTATTTCACAACTACATGCTGATGAACCATGTTGAATCTTCGAACAGAGATATCGCTCTTTTGTGAGAAGTAAACATGAGTTGAATTCGAGATTACTGAGAGCGTAATACTGGTTGCGATCAGTGTTGATGACCAGAAACGTGGAGCATGGCTGAATTGAGATTAACGTGTTATTAACCCAATTTGGTATTGGGACTATGCTGAAGACATCAAAACTATCACGTTCAATTAATGGTAACGTAATGCTAAATATTACTGTGTTTTCAGTGAGGCCTCCCTTAACCTTCATTAGCTTGTACAACTGTAGCGTGTCTTCTTGGTTAACAGGTAGGTCTAGTGCTTCAGGGAGATGGAATCTTATTTTTTCCACTTCTTTTTGCAATTGGCGTGGAGTCAGGAGTAATGGACTGATGATGCCATGGTGAGTATTGGTGAGCACATTAAGAATTGATAATTGAGTGCGCTGTAGATTAGCTGCTGTAATTGTTAACTGAATGCAAAGTGATGAAAACAACCGGTAGAGCCTGTCCTGATGGTGTTCGTCTTTGCCAGCGAGTATCATGTTATGTATTTCGGCGATTTGGAAGTCAATTTGATCAAATTTTTTCTTTACAGCTCCTTGGTCTGCCTTCATGATGTTTATGGTTGAGTCAATAATTGAAGTCTGATTCTTTAGGAGATTAAGTAGATGTGCTTCGTTTTCCTTGACCTTTGAAATTGTTTGTGCCATGTTCGTCGCATATTCGGAATCCAGTACACCAAATAGAGAATGGGCGATGTTCCCAACTAAATCTATTGCTGCTCTTTTTTTTCTTTTTCCGGAAAGTAACATACTGTCCATGGTGAGTTCATCTTCAGTATGTTCAAAATATTTTACCAGGTTAGTACATGTTGTCTTTTCTTGTATTTCCTTACATACATGGTTAAGTGTTTTTGTCCCTTCCGAGAAAATGGTTAACTCAGACCAAAATTCCTTTAAGTCATAGTATATCAATAGTTGCCATTCTGTCGGTGATGTTACTGCTGATCCGATTCCTTCGAAATGTATGCCTAATTTTCTTCCGAATTTTTTATTGTGTACTTGTGCACCTACTATCAATGGAAGTAGCATAATTGCTATAATCACGGTGACTAAAGTGTGATTAAGAGAGGCACGTCTTCTCTTTTTAGGAATTTCATTGTCATTGGTTTGTGACGTGGTTGGTTCTTCTGAATCATCTTGGTTGTTGGTTCCACTTGAGTCTGTAGTGTTAATTGGTAGTGGTGCTAGTCGAGCAATTGGCCTTCTGGAAATGCCCTTTGCTGTTTTGACGTCCGCTACCCGTGCAAAGCCATCATCTCCATAGTGTACCTTTACAATCCTTCCTAAAGGCCATTGCAAAGGTGTTGTGTTATCTTCTTTTATGATGACCATATCACCAGGTCTTATGTTATTTTTTTGTGTTTGCCACTTATGGCGATACTGCAGTTCACAAAGATACTCGCGTGACCATCTTCTCCAGAATTCCTCTTTGACATGAGTGACCAACTTCCATCTAGTCAACAGGTTGGTGTTTGGCTGTGTGTCTCCAATGTTGGCTTGTGCATTTATAGGTTCCCCGATGAGAAAATGACCGGGAGTGAGTGCCGCCAAATCATTTGGATTGTCTGACATGGGACTTATTGGGCGAGAGTTGAGAATACCTTCTATCTCTATTACCACAGTATCAAGTTCTTCGTACGTCAATGTTGCTGTTGATACACTCCTTACTAGCAGATGTTTTGCGGACTTAACCGCCGCTTCCCATAAGCCTCCAAAGTGGGGCGCCCTTGGTGGGATGAAGTGAAATGCAATCCCTCTGGACGTACATTCGTTATGGATTTTTGCATGAGCGGAACTTTCATACAGTGAGTCCGACAGCTCCTCAAGTTTATTTTTTGTACCAACGAAATTTGTTGCGTTGTCACAGTATAGGTTTTTGCAGTGTCCTCTGCGGCTTGTAAATCGCTTTAATGCGCCTATGAAGGCTTCAGTGGTTAGCTCACTTACTAATTCTAAGTGCACAGCTTTAGTAGCGAAACAGCAAAATACAGCGATGTAGGCCTTGTGAGGCCTTTTTCCTCTTACTTTATAGTGAATCCAAAATGGTCCACAGAAGTCAACGCCAGAGTTGATAAATGGTCGTGCTGGTGTTATTCGTGCTGGTGGCAAGTTTCCCATAATTTGGTTAAGCAATTTTGGCTTTGCTCTAGTGCATTTTATGCAGTGTTGAACAGTTGATCGTGCTGCTGTTTTACCTTTTACTGGCCAATACCTTTGTCTTACGTGTGACAATAGTGCTTGGGGGCCACAGTGGCGATTCTTCTCATGTGTCATTTGCATTATTAACTTTGTTATTGGGTCATTGTATGGGATTAACATTGGGTGCCTTGCGTCGTAAGGTAACGTTGATGATTCTAAGCGTCCTCCCACTCTGATAAGACCATTAGAGTCTAAAAATGGTGTAAGATTGTTGTATGGGCTGCCTTTGGTCACTTCCTTATGTTTCAGCAAATGTTTTAACTCGTCACTAAAGTCTGCCTGCTGCATTGCCCTAACGATGACTATGAGAGCTTGCTCCAACTCGTGGGTTGATAACTCTAGTTCGCGCTGCTGCTTCTGTTTTCTGCTATTATTGATGAATCTGAAGATATATCCTGTCACTCTTTGCAGTGTTCTGAAAGACCCTTTATGATTTATCTGGTAGATTAGACTTGTTGAATTTTCACCTGTGGTTGTGATGGCAGTGACTTTCTTTAGTTCCATGTTACTGTCGTCACTGATGGCCTTATGTTTTGAGAAGTTTTGTGGCCAAATTCCATCAGGTTTACAAAGAAACATGGGTCCGTAGAACCATAAGGGGTGTTCGGATAATTTTCTTGGCGAAAGACCACGTGACAGAACATCTGCGGGATTATCCTTTGATCTTACATGTCGCCATTGTTCGACAATAGATATTTCTTGTATTGCAGCTATTCGGTTAGCCACGAACGTTTGGTATGATGACGATGGTGAATGGATCCAGGCCAACACGATTTCAGAATCTGTCCATAGATATGTAGGGCTACTTTCAAGTTTTAAGTCCCGTTTAACCCTTGATGTTAACTGAGCTGCTAGCAGTGCTGCGCAGAGTTCGAGGCCGGGAAGAGTTTGGTTCTTCAAAGGTGCTACCCGAGATTTTGCACATAGTAGTCGTACTATCACTTGATTGTTCGTGATGACTGATCTTATATAGATTGCTGCACCATACGCCCTTTCTGATGCGTCGGCAAAGGCATGAAGTTGTATATTCGATGCTATTTGTCCTGCGAACATATGTCGAGACATCTTTAGATTGTTGATATGTTTTAAATCATTGCGGAAGGTCATCCATTTTGAGCAAAGGTCTTCGGGTAGCTCATCGTCCCATCCTAGTTTTAGTTGCCACAAATGTTGAATAAAGATTTTTGCCGTGACTACAATTGGTGATAATAGCCCCAAGGGATCAAATAGTCTAGCTAGATCTGAGCAGACTGTTCGTTTAGTAATCTGATGGATTTCCCTTAAGCATACTTTAACACAGAACTGGTCAGAGGTTGGCATCCATGTTAATCCTAGGGTTTTGACCGTTTGGTTATTATCATTAGTAAAGTCGAAATTTACTTCTTTTTGTTCTTCTGTGGTGTTTGGTAGCAACTTCTGGTGATTGGCGGTCCATTTTTGTAATTTCAGACCATGTTTGCTTAGGATGTGTTTTAATTCTGTCTGAATCATTAAAGCTGTATGCAAGCTATCATCTCCCCCGATTCCATCATCCACGTAAAAGTTGTTTAGCAGGAATTGGGCTCCATGCGGATACTTTGTTTTATTTGATTCACCAATTTTTTGTAGACATTTTGTTGCTAAGTATGGTGCGGATCGGGTTCCGTAGGTGATTGTGTTCAGCTGGTAGTACTTTATTGGCATCGTCGGTTCTTCCCTCCAGATAATTATTTGAAATTTTCTGTCTTCTGGCTGCATGAGGAATTGCCGATACATCTTTTCGATGTCAGTTGTGAATACGAACCGCGGTAAGCGGAAGCGAAGAAGAATTGAGAATAGATCGCTTTGCACCGTGGGTCCTGTGTGCATTATATCATTCAATGATACACCGTCTGAAGTCTTAGTAGAGGCATCAAAGACTACTCGTAGCTTAGTTGTGCTGCTTTCAGGGCGAAGTATGCAGTGATGAGGAATGATATACATTGGTCTTGGCGTGGAATTTAGGTCAATTTGTGACATGTGGCCTAATGCTTCGTACTCTTTCATGAACTTGACATATTGTGCCTTTATTTCGGGGGACTTCGCTAACCTTCTTTCCAGTGACATAAATCGGTTGAATGCTGTATTATGTGATTCTCCCAATGTATCAGGGTTGTTGCAGAATGGAATTTTTACCGTAAATCTTCCATTCCTATCGATTGTGTGAGTTTGTGCAAAATGATCTTCGCACTGTTTGTCTGAAGTTGATAGTCTTGTGTCGACTTGATTTAGAGTTTCGAGCTCCCAAAGTTGAGCAATGGCATTTTCTAAATTTGTATCGTCTTCAGTGCACATTCCACATACTGCACCTCTTGCTTCGTGTCCTCCTATCTTACCAGCAACGACCCAACCCAATAATGTATTTTGTAAAATCGGTAAATCGTTACCAAGTTTAACCTGACCCATTGCCATTAGTTGATGGTAAAATTCTGCCCCTAGTAAAACGTCTATTCTATCAGGGCGGTTGAATTTTGGATCGGCTAGCACTAGGTCTTTAGGAATTTGCCAGTGGTCAATTGTGATCGTTTGCGATGGTTGAGGCGGAATTATTTGTGGAAGAACTGCAGCCTCAAGTCTTGTATTAAAGTTGTTTATGCGTGAGTGTAAGGCTATGTTTACGCGATGCTGCACTCTAGTGTTGCGTGAGCCTATACCGCTGATGCATATTGAGGTTGGTTTTAGTGAGATTCCAAGGCGTTTAACTAACCTTTCGCTGACAAGGTTTAACTGTGATCCGGAATCAAGGATTGCCCTACATTGTATCTCCTTGTTGTTTGATTGAACCTTGATCATTGCTGTGCCCAGAAGGACGTAGTTAATTGTTTGAGCGTGGTTTGAAGCAGCGAGTGAAGTTGCGTTTTGCTGAATTTGCGGTGTTCTGGCGACGGGTGTTGTGCGTTCGTTAGAAACCAGGTTATTTGCTGCTGGTGCGACTTGGTTCTGGTTTGTGCCTTCTAGATGCAACAGAGTATTGTGTTTTTTGTTGCACTTCATGCAATTTTTGCTAAGGCAGTTTTTAGCGTTATGACCAGGTTTTAAGCAGTTCACACAGCGCTTTTGCTTTTGAACAAATTGAAGCCTTGATACCGGTGACTGCTGAAGAAAAGTGTTGCATGCAAATAATGTGTGATTTCCCTTTTTGCACAGAATGCAGCATGGGTTGCCTTGGCACTCGGATGTAATCGAGGTACACACTCGGGATTTGGAGTGTGGCGATTTTTCTTTTTCTGACATTGCTTCTACCGACTGAAAATTCCTTTCCAAGAAGTTCAGAAAATCTTTGATGGTTGGCACTTCTCGTGGCTGTAGAAGAGACTGTTCGTATCGGAGTCGTGTGGCCTGATCCAGCCCTTTAAGCAGCAAATGGATCAGCAATGGGTCCCATGATGAGGTGTCAATATCAAGGTTTCGAAGTGATAAAAGACACTCTTGAGTTTTATCATGTAGCGACTTGTAGTTGTCGCTTGACGTCTTGGTTGGAGCACTGACTAGCTCCTGGATTAGTTTGCTCACCAATAATCTTCTGTTGTTGTAGCGCTCTACAACGAGGGACCATGCAGCTTCAAAGTTTTCTCCTGTGGTGGAGAAATGTTTGATTAAATTTGCTGCTTCTCCCCCTAAATGGGTTTTTAGATACCACATTTTTTGCACGTTTGGTGTTGGTTGATGAATGATTAGGGACGAGAACAGATCATGAAATTCCTTCCACTTCATGTAGTCTCCTTCAAATTTGGGGATTGTTATCTTTGGAATTGGCACGGTGGATGATTCGGAACGCCCATTGTTGCACTCATAATGACCCTGAATTGTTGTGTTGTTTCTGGAGGCTGCCCTGACCTGTTTTTCGAGCTGGATAAACCTCCCCATATTGTACCCGTGTTGAACGGCTTCACTGCATAGCTCCGCTATTTGGTAGTGCAAGCCTTCGATGTCTCGCCATAGCCTTGTGGCAGCTACGGCATCTTCAGATGTGAAATTGTCTTCCAATAGTCGGTCTATGGAGGACATCATGGCTGCTTGCCTGCGCATGAGTCTCACCAGCTCACCATTTGGTGCCGTGGCTTCCTCAGCAGCAGTGGCCTGACATTTATCGTCTGGGCTGTTGTTCATTAGCCGCTTCATGGCTTCAGGAGGACCGACCTTTAGCATTGAAGATTCGAATTCTTCCTTATATTGCTGCACGATGCCCATGATTGAGCTGTAGTAATCCTTTACAAAGTAATCATGATCCAACGGGATCTTTTCCAGTAACCGAATCTGATTATCGGTACCTTCAAAACTTGCCCACTCCTCGTCAAGCCGTCTCAATCGTTCCTGGAAGTAGCTAATTGATGTTTTCCTTGAAGCTGGGTCCTTTTTGTAATTTCGGATGATGGCTTCAATCCGCTGTCCAGTCTGTTGCTGGCTGATGACAAGCTCTTCGAACGAGGTCATGGTGTATCCTTTCTCCTTGCTTGTTCAAATTAAATGAAAATCCTGTGCCTGATACAGGATCACGTCGGGGTCACCAAAAAATGTTCAATAATAGCACTTAAACTATATTGAAACTAAAGTAGATTGGATACAGGATAAAAAATGTTCAATAATAGCACTTAAACTATATTGAAACTAAAGTAGATTGGTACAACAGTAGCACTTTAACTATGTTGCAATTTGGTTTTGGATGGGCAACAACAGCACTTGAACCGTGTTGCTTTCTCTTAATTAAAAGTCTTGATTTACCTTTAGAATAAGAGTCTTTTTATTATTCATAATTTCCAACTTAAATACTAATTTTTTACACTAAAAACATATGAATAATTGCTTATGAAAAATATGCTGACGGCCTATTTGTTATAAATTGATTAATAATACATTGACCCATATTTCTGCCGAATTTACAATTATCATATGAACAAATAAACATTAAATTAAAGTCAATGAAACTTATAGCCAAAACAAAAAATATGTATGAAGTTGCAAATTTAAATAAACAAGAAAATAATCGTATGAACAAATAAACATTATTAAAGTCAATGAAACTTATGTACTACTAAGTAAGCAAAAGACAAAACAAAAAATATGTTTGAAGTTGCAAATTTAGATAAACAAAATTATTAAGTATTAAATTTCAATTTCAATGTCAAAACAAAAAAAAGTGTGTAACTTCAATGAACTTAAATTAAGCAGAGAATGGTTCAACAAACTTAAACGACAACAATTAAACAATAACAAAATAATCCATGTATTACGGAAATAATTAGGCAAGAACAAAATAAAATATGTATTAACAGAAAGTAAGAGATCTTAAAATAAATTCTAATTATATTTATTTATTATATAGTTTGTTCTATGTGTGCCAAATATAACTTTTATTAAATATACAGGGGCCAAATTGTCGCATTAGCGACCAAAAAAGGTTTCGTTTCAAATAAAATTTCATGACATATCGAAAAGCAGATTGCATAATTTAAAAGCGTTTAAATCGAAATTTGGTTAAAATGGAATTTCAAAACACCCAGTAGCAAGCTTGGACCAAGTGTATTCCTTTTTTTGGTTTTTTTGGGGGCTTTTTGCTGAGACTATCAAAGAAGCTTCTACACCCAGCGAAAAAACATGTTTAAATCTGGTCACTTCCAACAATACTATGTTTAAAGAAAATTTTAACCATACTATGTTTAATTTAACTATATTATTGTCAATGATAACCATATTATGGTAAAAATAGTGCTCCATCAAGAAGCCGCAGCCATAATATGGTTGCCTCCGAACACATGATGGTTAATAATAACTAAAATATGTTTAACACTTATAATAGCATGATTGGTTTTTAACCATAGCATGTTGCCCTTGAAAAGGAGGAAAATACTATAGTGAATTTAAAAACAAATTATTGACATATTTAACCATAACATGTTTAAAGGCAACCATAATATGGTTGTGGTTTCTTGATAGGGGACTATTTTAACCAAAATATGGTTGTCGGTGACAAAAATATGGTTTAATTTGGCATAATATCGTTTAAATTTTCTTTAAGAATAGTATTGTTGGCGGTTACCATATTTAAACATGTTTTTTCTCTGCGTGTAGACTTTTGTCTTTGTCTTATATAAATAGAAAAAGGCAGACTAATGTAAACTAGAACTATTAAAATGTATTATAATTTTCTAATTCAAATGTCTCACTATGGTCCCAAAAGAACTTACACAAAAGAGGCTCAACGTTTGATGAACGAAAATAATTGGATCATATCTTGCCAGCGATCATCATTTGGTTATATCTAAAATTCGTCTTAAATAAAATCCGTTAAGCGCAGCTAAGCAGCCAAAAGAAGTCGAAAAAAACCTAGTTATAAATGCTCCAACGCAATAAAAATCTTAATTGCTTGCTTCAGCAACTCTACTCACTATAATAGTGATCACATTTTAGAATGAGGTACACTTTGGTTTTACCAAAACGGCAGAAGGCAAATTAGGCTACGCTTAGAAAACAAACAAGCCCTGGATCTCTGACGCTTTATGCCAGTGGATCGAACAAAGAAAGAAGTGTAAATCTACAATAAATTACGCTAACTCCTCCCATACTGAACAAGAATTGCAAGGAAAATTTGGCTAAGAAAGCGCAAATTTAACGGGTCATTATAAGACCTGTACCGGATTACAAAGGAGATAACGGGTCACAACAACAACAACAACAACAAAAAACTCAAAAAAATATAAAAGAAGAACAACAAAGAATCAACAGACAAAGATATGGAAGAAGTACTACTGCGATTTACTGCCGTCTACTCCAACAAACACGATCCAACTTTGTGACTGCGATCATGCAGCACACACAAAATATAAGAGAAGACATCATCTCATCAACGCCAATTACCAAAGAAATTTCTGCAGCAATAAAACTTTTAAAATCTGGAAAGCCGGCAGGCCTTGATGGAATTCCCCCTGAAATTTAAAAAGCCTATGTTTCTCTAACAACTTCAATAAACAAACTACTCATTACCGAAATCTGGTTGTCTGAAAAAGTTCCTGATAATCTCGGAGAGAGTCTGATAATAAAAATCGTTAAAAAAAAAATGGCAATCTACAACAATGCACGAACTGCAGAGTTATCACTCTGCTTGACGTAGCAAACAAAATCATCAAAAACATTCTATACGAACGCTTTTCGTCATCTCAAGAATCCGGTCTAAGAAGAGAGCAGGGAGGCTTTAGACTAAACAAATCCTGATGATATCAACATGAAAAGCGACTTAATTGCTTTCACACTTATTCTTATTTTTCGTTGACATAAAGCGAACAGTCGACACATTAGGATGCGAGGAAGTCCCGGAAAAGTAAATACGTCCTACTAAGGAACTTAATAATAATGCATGCTGTCTTATACTCTTTGAGGACCCAACAAGTAATTATTTATCTGTTATAACGCAAAATGAAAAACTTGCAAGTGTTTATAAATCGATTTCACAGGCGCATACTACAAATACATTGGCCAGTAACTATTTCCAATCAATAACTATGGAAACGAACTTACCAAACTCCACTGGCAGCGGGCACACGATTAGAAAGGGTGCTGCTGATATCACGTGAGGTCTATTTTATACAGTCCCTGGCCAAATAATTAGACGCACAGCAAGATTTTATGTAAAATATTAATTACTTTTTTTTATATGTATTATCCAACCAATTACCGATATATTTGACATAAATAAAACAGCATTAATTTAGAAAAGCATAAGTTTATTTAGTTTGAAAGAAAAGTGAAATTGATGTAAGTAAAAGTCAATATTTAGTTGAGCCACCTTTAGCCGCTTTCAAAGCTTTAATTCTGTGCGACATGTTATCAATGCAGGACTGTACTGTCTCCTGCATTTAAGGATGATGATTCTACACATAAATAATATTTTCTAGGGTTTTGTTGGTAATCACATCTTTAGCCACTTCTCTTTTCATCAGCTCCCACACACTTTTAATTGGGTTCATATCAGGGCTATTAAACGGCCAATCCAACAGAGGAATATTTTTTCTGCCAAAAAATCATCTTTGACAGACCGAGCAGTGTGGCAGGTAGCTTCATCTTGCATGAAAGTGAATGGTTCCCCATTTGGAAACCATTCTCTTAAGAAACATAAAATTACTAAAAAATATACTTACTTACTTTCTCCGCTTTCCAGTCCGGGATGGACCATTGCTTCTGCTACGAGTTTTCGCCAACTATTTCTATCTGTCCCAGTTTAGGACATTAAGCTTTCTCAGGTCATTTACTACGTCTGTCTTCCACCTTTTTCTAGGTCTCCCCCTTCTTCTGGCGCCCTCCGGGATCTGTTCATATATCTTTTTCACCACTCTTCCATCTGGCATTCTTATTACATGTCCTAACCATCGAATTCTCTGGGCCTTTTTGTATCTTACAACCATTCAGCATATCTAGTTCGCTGTTGAATCGTATTCGATAATTGTCTTCACTAATTCTTATCGGACCAAAAATTTTACGAAGTATTCTACGTTCGAAACATAGCAGCTGGTTCACATCAAATGCTTTGAGTGTCCATAGTTCGCAACCGTACGTTAAAATTGGACTTATAAGAGATCTATAAAGTCTAACTTTATTATGACGTGATAGGAGCTTTGATTTAAATAATTTCGTATGTAAAAACCACGCTTTATTTGCTGCTTGTATTCGGTCTTGAATTGCAGCAGTTGTGTCATTGTGAGAGCTTAATATCACACCAAGATATTTAAATTGTTTTACGGCTTCAAATGTGTACGGTTCAAAGGTAAGATCTGCTGCATTCCCGTATTTAGGGGATCTTAGCATATATTTTGTTTTGTTTATGTTAATTTCTAGACCTGTTGCGCGAGCAGCTCTTTCAAGTTGGTAAAATGTATCTTTAAGACAGGATTTTTTTCTAGATATTATTAAAATGTCAACAGCATACGCGCATATTTGAATGGATTTGTTAAATATTGTGCTGCCTGGGTCAACATCATCTACTATGGTATTCAGTAGGAGGTTAAATACAAGGGAGGATAGAGCGTCTCCCTGTTTAACACCGGATATAACATTAATAGGTTCAGAGAGTTCACTTTGTATCACAACCTTAGCAATGGTGTTGGTAAGAGTCATATTAATTAAATTAACTAATTTACCTGGTATTCCAAGTTTAAGTAGCCGTATGCCGATTTGCTGTCTATGTAGGTTATCAAAAGCCTGTTTGAAGTCAATGAATAGGCAGTGAATGTCTATGTTATATTCATAGCATTTTTCAAAGATCTGTGTGATGATGAAGCCTTGGTCGATTGTTGAACGGTTTCTTCGGAATCCGCATTGGTATTCACCAATTATACCCTCTACATATGCGTTTAAGCGTTCATATAAAATATTTGTTAATATTTTGTAGCCACAGTTAAGAAGAGAAATACCTCTGAAATTACTGCATTCGGTTTTGTCTCCCTTTTTGTGAATTGGTGTTATTATGCTGGTATGCCATTCATCAGGTAGTAATTCGTTTCGCCATATATTAATGCAGATTCGATAGAGATATTCATGACATTTAGCTCCACCATATTTCAACAGTTCGGATACGATACCATCTTCTCCGCTACTTTTGTGGTTTTTAAGTTTTTTCAATGATGCTACCACGTCTTCAAAAGTAGGTTCCCTAAGGTAGTTTTCAGCTGTGTAATACTCTTCCTCAGTCGTATTACTATCGTCCTCTCTATTCAGAACTTCGTAAAAATACTCCCTCCATCTGTTTAATATTGCAGCCTTGTCGCTGATCAAATTACCATTTCTATCTTTACAGATATTTGTTCTTGGTTGAAATGTTCCGGTCTGCTTTCTGATATTTGCGTGCATATCCCTAACTTTGTTCTGCATAAAATTATCTTCTATTTCACTTAATTTTCCCTTCATGTATAATTTCTTTTTGGTTTTAATAATCTTTTTTGCTATCTTTCGCTTCTCCTGATAATTTTTTAGATTTTGTGCTGTGCCGTTCGCCAGGTAATTATTTCTTGCAATGTGTTTTACTTGATTAGCCGTTTTGCATTCTTCATCATACCACTCGTTTAAAGAGTGTTCCTTTTCGCCTATTGTTTCCAATGCCGTTTCTTTGACGCAATCCTTCAGGTTTTTCCACATGTTTAATATATCGGAGTCATCACATTGCATATTAATAATCTTTTGCTCGAGATTATCTTTGTATGCTTTGCTTGTCTCGTTGTCAGTTGTGATAGCATTAGTGTTCCAAAAAGTTTTCCTGTAGCGATCTTTAGTGTTTATCGTGGCTATACGTTGTCGTAATTTAGCAATAACTAAAAAATGGTCAGAGTCACAAGATGCACCTTTGAACGTTCTTGAATCTATTATGGATGTCGCGTGTCTTCTATCTATAACGATGTGATCTATCTGAGTGAAACCTCGATTACCGGGAATCTTCCAAGTATGTTTATGTATGTTTTTATGTTTAAAGGAGGGGCTACTTATCCAGAGGCCGTTTGACGCTGCAAAATTGCATAATCGCAGACCGTTGTCATTACTTACATAATGGAGAGAGTATCTTCCTGTAACTTTACCAGTTAAAAAATCTTCTTTCCCAACTTGTGCATTGTAATCGCCCATTATGAGTAGAAGGTCGTGTTTGCTTATTTTACATATTATAGATGTTAATTTGTCATAGAACTCATCTTTTACATCATCACTACCATCTTCAGTGGGCGCATATATAGATATCATAGAAATATTTTGAAATTTTCCCTTCAGTTTTATGTAACAAATTTTATCATTTATAGGTTCAAAAGCTATTATACTCCTCCTTATGTGCTTATCGATATAGAAACCCGCCCCTTTTTGACCAGATTTTGTACGTCCGCTGTAGTATATGCTGTATTCTTTTTCCCTTAGCTCACCAAATCCACTCCATCTAATTTCCTGTATAGCACATATTTTTACCCTGTATTTCAAGAGTTCGTCTGCCATTTCGTATAATCTACCACCCTGAATCATTGTTTGAACGTTCCATGTTGCTATTCTTAAATCATTGTCCTTTATTCGTTGCGTGGGTCTGTATCTATGTGATCGTTTGTTTAGAGGCTTTTGTTGCAGGTTCATGACGGTTTTGTTTTATACTGATATGAGGGTGTCAACCTCAAGACCAGTCCCTTTCGGGAACTCTCTTATCATCGATTTTAAAGAGGATCGGTTTAAGTCCCTTTACCTCAAACGCTCACCTTTTTTTCCGGGCTTGCGACCGGCACCACTACTACAAGTCAAGATTGCTTTAGTAAAACCAGCAGCAAAAAGAACAAGGTAGAGACCAGCTAGTTTTTCATTGCTGCTGAAGTTTCCCAAGCATCAAGCAAACAGTAGTCGAGGCAGGGTTAAAAAAAATATAGTGCGTCTAATAATTTGGCAAGGGACTGTATACCCTCTAAGGCTCCAAAAGACCCGGTAATCCCGCCAACGTTTGAAGACGTTAAGCCGAGCACTTTCGCCGAGGAAAATACTATCGTTTTCAAAAGATAGATATAATGGTATTAAGGGACTAAATATGTATAAATATAAATCTATAGGGTGTTTTTTGATTACTAAAACTGGAGTGTACTCTCCAGGAAATACATCAAGCAGTAATTATATGGACCTACTTGGAGTATGGCATGCGACACCTTTAAACCACATCAATAGTCAGCCATGTCACAGAGTACAAATCCGTTCGGAATGATTCCGTTCGGAATCGAAGAAAGCCTATTTGTTTATTGATAGAAAGTGTATTTTGATAGTATTTTGGCTTTTCAGATACAGAAAACTCCTATTCGGTTCATTAAAACTAAAATGGTTTCATTCCGAAAAATATTTTCGTCATTTTCTGAAGCACCAAATTACAGAATGTATTCCGTTTCCGAACGGAATTGTACTCTGTGACATTGCAGAATATCTTATTTCGGCAAAAGATATTACGTTATCATACCGTGATATGCAGCATAAAAACAGCTTGGAACCGTCAACAGATATTAACAAATGTTTTTTCAATGTAATAATAGTTTTTGACATTTATCTGTGGGTTTTTGATATAATTAATAGGCGTCCTTCCCCTTTTTTGTTTTTAAGTTTTTAAAATAACTTAAGGAAAACAAACAATAAGTTTCAAAGTATCAATTTTTAATTTAAGAAACTAAAAACAAAAACAAATTTGTAATACTAATGAAACTTAGTGTGAGTCTTTTTACAATTTCGCTCGTTTTTGGTTCGATATAAATAAAGCAGCCATTGTACTCAATTAATTTTTGGTGAAGCATAAATTGGGACCCTTTTTTTATTTATTTATATAATGAATCTTTACTGTCCTCCTTTTTCTATTCCCGAGAAACGAAACAAAAAAAATCTTATTCCCGGGAATCCCGGAATTCGTTGAGTAAAGCAATGATTTCATTAAATGAGTACAAGACAAAAGTTTTTACTTTTTTAAAAGAATATACAACAGTCCAAAAAAAAAATTAGCTTTATTAAACCAAATAAATTGTTACATTCATATGTACCCAGGCAGAAATTACGACTCTTTTGAATATTATGTACCGCCACAACCCTGTAAATACAAAATTGTGACTCTACCAAAAATATGGTACCATCACAACACTGTAGATACAAAATTACAACCTTAGTTTGTTAATACCGTTTTTAAATAAGATTCAACACCGGTACAACACCCTAAATACAAATATACGACTTTAGTTTTTTAAAGTCGTATTTACCATAAAACTATACCGCTACAACACTGTATATACAAGAATTAAACCTTAATTTTCTAATACCGTGTTTATAATAATTCTATACCGCTACAACGCTGTATATATGTACAAATATTTAGTCTTATTAATTTAATAGTGTCGTATTAAAATGAAAACACAAAAACTATTTTAGGTTAGAAAATAAACAAATTTTTGCTTATTTATTAGCGAATTTATATATGTAACAATATTGAAAATAAGAGTCGGAAGATGGTTGTGACTACGTTGTAAATTCGTGAATCCTTTTAATATTGTGACAACATTGTAAATTTGGTAAACAGTGCGTTGTATTGATGTTGATAGTACCCCCTGCAACGTCGGCACAGCGTCGTGCTGATTGTCTTTTTCTGCCTGGGTACATGCATATTATATATGTATGTATGTATATATTTATTTTTTTTTTTGGTGATCACGAATAATTAAAACTTATTAATATTTAGTAGTTATTATAAATAGCAACTTGGTAAAATTAATTTTCTTTTAAGAAAAACTTTCTAACATTAATTTAAGCCTTTAAAAGCTCATCAGAGATTATATTTCTAATCCTTGTTAAAATGTAAATTGCCTGCTACCGAAAACGTGCTCTCGCTTTCTTTAGACGCTGGTTTTATAGTAAGAAGCTCATCATACAAAGATTATAAATTTGTTGGCCTGTAACCCGTGACCCAATAGATGTCAAATTTTTTTTTTAAGATAACTTTAGGCTTTTGTATTTTCTTTACATTTATTTTAATAGAATTTGTAGATGGTTCAACATCTGGTGTTGGTGATGTTGTATCGTGTACATTTTCATTTTCTACTTCAAAAAGCTTTTTAGACATTTCATCAACAAATAAAAACACCGTTTATTTATTGGCGTAGGAAAAATGGTTCGATTTGTAGACAGTTTTTAGTAATTTTAGTAAAGAATATATTTTTGTTGCTCGTTCTTGATTTAAACGATGCTAACAAATTAAAATTTCAAAAAAATTCCCGGAAATCCCGGGAATTATTTCCCGCGTAGAAACTCTACTGCGGTATTGTCATAAAAAATCGATTTTATCAAATATCTATTCCAATTTGTTGTAAAAATGGATTCTAGAGTGATAAAAGCCGTTACAGTACTTTTCGTTTATAGTCACTACGCTTATAGTCACATTAGCGATATAGCCCATTTTATCTGTTTTGCCGCTATAAGTTAATTTAATATACAATATTATCTTTATAGCCCATTTAGCGATATAAGCACATTTGCCATATATGCCATCTATCAACAGTCATCAAAGGGATAAGTAAAGCAAATTAATGGCATTAGCAAAATTTACTAAGTTCATTTTAGTTTTCGAATCAAAAATCTGAAATATCTTGTTATTATTTTTACATTTTTTATATTGTATGCAACTCTATTGTAAAACCATAAGCCTAATGTCGGTGTAATTTATGTGAATTTTTTATTTCATATAATTAAAATTCGGTTATATGCGTCATAGTGGCATATATGTGAATAAGCCTTATAGTCACATTAGCGATATAGTCCACGTTATGGTTGCAACTAAAGGATGTGACTATAAGTGAAAAGTACTGTACTACATAAATTTATCAACGTTTAAGATAGATGTTTAAAAAACTTCTCAAAAGACTTTTGTCTATCAACTTTTTAGTAAAAACATAAAAAGAGTAATATTTTTTTTTATTCTGATAGAGTTACTGATACTACCCAGTAAAAAATTCCGGTTAAAAACCAACCTTTCTATTATAATTGTAAAGGATATTTTGGTTATTATTACCCAGTAAAAATTCGCCTACAAAATAATGTGTTAAGTAATCAGGAAAAATAAAGTTAGAGTGCTATATTCGGCTATGCCGAATCTTTGATACCCTCCACCGATAGTTCGAATGTTTAAGGAGTAATATCTGTATGATGTTATTATTATCTTTAACTGTGACGATTTGTTATTAATTATGGTTTTAGGTGTACTAAACTGTTTTCCGGGAGTAGGGTTTCTATGGGGCCTAGGGTAAATTATGTACCGATCTTCACGAAATTTCACAGCATCATTTATAGTCCTATAAAACTGTGACGAGCCAAAAGTTGTTATGATTGCATTATTTTTTATGGTTTTAGGCGTACTAAAATGTTTTCCGGGAGTAGTGTTTATATGGGGCTTAGGGTAAATTATGGACGGATCTTCACGAAATTTAACAGCACGATTTCCAGTCAAATAAAACAAATTTGTGCAAAATCTTATCTCATTCCGTGCCTTGTTCCAGCATTTATATTATTTTTTGTAACAAAATTATCAATTTTTTTAGGTGGTGGTCCACATTTTGATTCATAGCTCTGGTCCTACTGAACCGATTTTGCTGGACTTCAATCTCTAACTGCTTAGGATAACTACAAGCAATTTGGCACCAAGTTTGTTTATTTCTTTTGAGTTGTTCGAAAGTGAGCGTGTTTTCAACAGACGGACAGACAGACGGACATGGCTAAATCGACTTAGAATTACTCAAGGACCCAGAATATATATACTTTATGGGGTCTGAGATGAATAATAAAAAAGTTTCACACGGAATGACAAAATTAATATACCCTCTTCAAAACTAATTGTGGTGGAGGGTATAATAAAGATACTACTTCCAATTCTTCTGAAAGAACCAATGAATTTTACAAGGGATGTCCCAAAAAAAAACGTCATTATTTAGCTGAAAAATAAGTAGTTATAGTAGTTATATAGAAGAAAGCTACTAAACAATGAGTGAAACAAGCTCATTATTTAGTAGTTTTCTTCTATAACTACTTCTATTAGAACATCTATAACTTTTTTTGTTAGAGGGTTAATATATTCTAAGAAAAGAATCGCCATACAATTCTACTGAAGACATCTATGAATTAGTCTTCTGAGCGTACAGTTAGTATATTTTTGTTGACTTAGAGCAAACGCCTTTACAAAAACTTTATAGGCTAATATTTCGGGAACCCGAGCTAACTTTTCAATACCATTTGGCAGATTTGATCTACCAATAGTCTTGTTTCATTTCGCGTTGCAAGTGTTGAGGATGGCGGCGTTGACCCGAATTTTGTTGCACTGTGTGATCGGTCCATAATTTACCTTTTGCCCTACGTTAAGCAGCCTCCTGAAACCCACTATATAACTATAAAATTTATAACAAATTTAAATACTAGTTTACGTTTTTTAATACCAGAAATCACTCTACAGAAATTTGTGATGATTGTTAAAACACAGATTCCCCTCTAGAAAATAATATTAGTTTGGTTAAACCTGTTGCAAATGATGATATTTGACCATACAAAAAAATTTGTGGTGATGTTTGTAGTACACCGTCTGGCTGGTGGGCAAAGTACAGTTTACAATTTCGGAGATAAGTTAATACAATTTAATACATAGATTCTGCTTGTCACATGGACCAAGCCTATTGAAAATGGTGCGAATCGGTGCATAATTAAACATGGCCACCATACAAGCTTTCTTACGGAATAGAGTCTTAGACCTCATTAACATTTTATTATGTTGGCATTTAGATTAAGAAATTTGGTACCAGCTTATGTGATTCCAATCTTAATCATTTTACCAAAGTCTATTGGAATCGGTCATTATTTGACCATAGCTCCCATACAAATGCTACTCCCGGAAATAGCTTCTAATGCCATAACTTCACTATAAATGTTATGATAAAATATTGTGCTGGTAGATCTAAAACTAGCCTAGGTCCCATATAAACCCCCATCTTAAAATCGCTTAAACGCAAGAAAATCTTATGTACTTAATTATGGTGTTTTCTTTTCTATACAAAAAATATTTCCATCTGAAAAGGTGTATGTTTAAAATATCCTGCCCACCCAGTAATAATGTTATTTGGTACACAGAAAAAATTATTGCCGAATTATTTTCAAACAAACGCTTGTTTGAAAATTTTTTTGATTTCTACAAATTTGTTTACTGATTCAATCAATATTTTTGTTTGATTTTTATTTAACCAACAAAAATGTGGACAACTCTTCAAAAATTTAATAAGCGCGCTATAGGTTTGAAGTTTTCATAATTTTGTATGAAATATTTAACGCTCTTTAATGTTGTCGTCTTTTTGCATTTTTTTATTGATTGTAAGCAACACTTCTTTATGATAAATATAAGAACTACAACAAAAAACACATGCAGTCTATTTTTGGACGCTTTAAAAAAGTACAGCAATAAGAAAAATGATAAAATAGCGTGACGAGGTTTGTAGTAAAAAAACAACAAAAACAATAGCAGGTAAAAAAAAACGTTTCATTTTTTTTAAACAACAGAAAAAACACATTATAAGAAACAAAATAAATTTTTGGTTGGTTTCAAAGTTGGTAAAAAAAAAAAACAAAATCCCGTATTCAATTTTTTCAAATAGTTTGTTTAAATACATCAAATACAAAAATAGAATGATGTCGGAAAACATATCGAGTCGGTCTGCCGCCGTTTTTGGTTACATTTCTTCTTCATTAGCAAAGGAAAGGATAAAGCAACAGTGAGTGATGAAGAAAAAACACTGTGAGTATAAATATGACTTCGTTCAAAAATGATTCCAACAAAAAAATGTGTCTCAAAGACAGCCGGCCGCTCTGCTCTGCTTCATCTTCGCCAACAGTGCTTGCTTGTGTGCGCGTCATTGCTTGTGCCAAAACTTTTTTGTTTGATTCAGCAAAATGATTTGTTTGAAATTTATATGAATTTCAGTAAACTTTTTGTTTGATTCTGTAAAATTATTTGTTTGAAAAAATCGGCATTTTTTTCAATAAACAAAATGCAAATAAATTGTTTGAATATGCGAATTTGTTTGTAGGACCGATTTTAGACAAAAAATTTTTTGATTCTAAAAATTTTTTGTTTGAATTGGAAAAATAATTTTTTCTGTGTATTTGTCGAGAACAAAACACAAGTTATATAAAAGTGGATTACCATGTTTTTAACACCTGACAAAAATTGTTGTTCATCATTATAGATCACTTCTTAACGCTTTCTATGTTATTTTCCGACATTTTGTTTTAAAACCCATTTAGCAATTTCAAATTAATTCTAGTGTTTGTTTCTTATTTTGCAATTTTTTGCGAATCTTAAGCTGGGATCACACGATTGCCGCAAATGCATCAATATTACACAATTTTGATTGTGCTTTATAGACGCACAATGAAGAAATTGCACCAATCAAATATTCTAAATCACACGATTGCCCTGTTTTATAAAATTTTATTGCCGCTAGTTGGTACAAAGTGAAATGGGTGCAATAATTGCCACAGCACAGTCACACGATTGCTATTACTTGACAACTGCGAAAACAACTGTTGTGGTAGCATTTTTATTTATTTGGAAGTTCTAGTTGGTATGTTCATTAAAAACGAAAAATTTGTTCATAGGTACTCTACAATTTTTTGTTGAATAGTTTTATTTGAAATATTATAAGAAAAATTTATGAAATTCCAAAAATTAGTTCAACAATTTCGAATGTTAACGTTTGCATAAATTCTATAATTTTATTAATTTAACTACCGATATCGTTTAGTAAAAAGAAATCTCGGCTGCTTTAACAAGTTTGGTATTCTCGTTTTCAAGGTAACAAATATTTTCTTTAAGAAATATCAATATCAAATAGCTGTAAAAGAAATAATACTTAGTTTTATTAAATATCTTTAATAAAAATATTTGCACTTAACAGCTACATAGTATGCTTTTGAACATATGTACATATTTGTTAATAACAAAAATTAAAACAAAAATTAAAATGCAAAATAAATAAAAACATATTTATCTTTATTACTTGCTAAAGCAAACACAAAAACGATTTATTTATTAAAAAAAAGGCAAATATTGGCGCGTATTGTGTTGTTTGATTGCCGCACAAGAAGGCAATAAATATTGGTGCATTTTTGTTATTTTTATTGATGCGCGGTTGCATAGCAAACAGGCACACGATTGCCGCACCAGGGTTGCATTTGATTGGTAAAAGTAAGCACAATATTGTCCTCGATTGGTACAGAAGCCAATTGGTTGCGCAGTCACACGATTAGCGTATTAAAAAGTGGAAAATTCATGCATTGCGGCAATCGTGTGATCTCAGCTTTAGCCGTGTTCGCGATAGAAGCGATTTTTTCTGTAAGTTTTCTGATTCTTTGAAGCTTTCACGATTTTTAATAAAAATAAGACTTTGCTATAACACCGCTGTTAGCGAATTTCCACAAATTTAATAATTGTTGCCGAATGTTTGTCATTCCTGATATGTTTAGGTACTTTTAATCAATTTTATGACTTGTATGAAATATTAAAAATGTTGGCAAATTTTTGCTATTTTTGCAAACTTTTTCGAAGAGCAACAACGCTACGCGAAAATTGCAATCTATGAAGCAATCGTCGCCATTATAAAAAATATAAGCCGAGATCACCTATTTTACAGTTTCGATTTATTCGGGGCGAAAAATGCAATGCCTTATGCCATAAGTAAGGATGAAGTGTTTTTAATAAAACATGTAACCCTTTTAGAGAGCAAAACGTTTTTAAGAATCAAACACCAAATTACATTTTCTAAATTAAATATCAGATTTTTTTAAGAAATGAAAACAACTCTAGATGGCATACACATAATATTCGCCACAAAGAACTTTCTAATGAATTTTAACCTCATAACATCATTTTGTTCTGGCGGGTTAATGATTACCCATTGTTCCCAAATAGGCTACACTCTCGAAAATTTGTTTTAATACTGTCATTTGGACGGGCTTGACTGACTGTACTTTCTTACTGGGAGCCGAAGATGTCAGTTTGATGTGCCTTACAAGCCATCAGATTGGCATCAAGAACCAATGTTCTTGCCTCCACGAGGCGGCTTCTGGTAACAACTGGATATTTCCAGTTGGCTAAAGGAACAGGGTTAAAATATTATGAACTATACTACTCTTCCTAGGAAGGATAGTAAAAATACTTAGAGGATTGAATTTTACCTCTTTGATAAAATAGCTGATAATTATAGGAAAAGTCCAAGGACTGGCTATACATTGAAATGAACTCTAATTTTGGTGAATGCATGGTGCATGGTCGATAAACATGGAGAATTGGTCACGCCTGAGTTCCGCAAGGAACCGAAAGGTGGCCTATATCAAGATAAACGGTAAAGTGCTTGGGTATTAATCCACCCTTGCACAACTGCTAATTGATTAGAAAAAGCTCAACAAATGAAAAAGTTTATATGAATATTCCTTGTATAAATTAAATGAATTTGTGAATATAAATGAAAATGAATGGCTGGTGACAGTGCGATCATCATAGAGAAGCCGTTAGGGGATATCAGAAGAAAAGTATTTCTTTCCTGCAGTAGAATCACTACGATGGAGTCTTTCGGGACTAAGAAATGGTAGTGGCTCGAGGGGCATGGCTGGACTAGGTCTGTCGTGTTGATATCTTCTTTCGGACATTGGAAAATCTATGAGAGGTCAGTGGCTGATGCATGCCACAAGGATGCCAAAACATCTGAAATGACAGGGCTCTAGAAGTTTTCGGATTTCTTTAGTCTGGGGCTGTTCACCTGAGCACCCTTGCATAATGTTATTCAGGTGCCACGGGAGTCATATAGCCCCCGGAACTCACAACCCGGAATGACTATATGGTGAGGTCTCTGCTTGCAGAGTACACGTGGTGGCTGCGGTTCTTGATCTTGGGATCGTTGTGAATTCTCTTTTTTGAAACTGCTTGGATCAAACTTTGCAGTGGAGGACTAGATAGCTCCAACCCCTAAGCAAGGAGTGATATTAAGATTTTGGACTGATATCTAAATTGCAACCTGTATGTGATTGAATAATCCTACACATACAGGGGCATTTGGTAGGTGCATATATAACTCACCTAGTGGTCAAGATCCACCGTGCGATTTAAAGCTCATCTAGAGGTATCCACGTAAATCATGACTATCTGTACTTTCTTACTAGTTTTTGTTTGGTTGTATTTATTGTACACTCAAAAAATAGTTTACTAAATTTAAGTAAATTTTACTTAACTTAAAGAAATTCGGGAATGATTTGGCTCCAAGGAAAATGTTACTTTAATTAAGTATGCAATTTCCATAAAAATTAGTAAACGAATTTTTAGTTTATAAACTAAAAACAATTAAACATTTACTAGAAAACAATTATACAAATCTTTTTACTAATCATATTTTCCTACACATAAGTTAACTCGCTACTTCAATTTAGTATTTTTTTTTTCTTAAACTAAGCAAATTTTTCTTTAAAGGAAGTTTAAGATTTGTGGACGTTTTCCTATTATTAAGTTATTTTTTCATAGTTTCGAGTATGTCTTGGACAATCTTTTAGGAATAAAACTCAGAAATTGGATTCTTTTTAAAAAAGTTTTTACTTGTTTTAAGTTAATTTTTATTCATTTGCAGTAAAAAAGAATGACCGTTAAAAAAATTTCACTAAATTTTAGTATACGATTCAACCCAAACCGATGAAATTCTTACTGAATTTGAGTATTTTATGTATTTCATACCAGAAAAATGCTTTTAATTTGAGAACCTATATTCACTCAAACCAAGTAAACTGGTATTGAAATTATGTAAACCATTTCTATACTTAAATTAAGTTTTCTTTATATCAAGTTAAACTTTTTCTAATATTAAACTAATTTCCAGAATTCCTATAATGTTTTTTAAGAAAAAAAAAATGAATGAATTAAAGAAATTTTTATATTTAAAAACGAAGAAATTCAAAATTTTGGTACAAAAAGTATACTGAATTTAAGTATCAATTGTGCAAAAGAATTGTCTTCAATTTGAGTAGCTATATGAATTCAAAGTCTTATAGAGTTCAAAACAATTTAAAAATTTGTATATTCAATAGCGGCAGTTTTATAATAACATCGCGAGTGAAGCAGAAAGTGCAGCGGTACGCGGAAACTCTAGGGCAGTTTATAGTGCAATCATGCAACTTAGCGGCGAGAAAATGAGAACGGTATCCCAAATTAAAGACTCCAGCGGAAGACCACTCACTACAACAGATGAACAACTACAAAGGTGGAAAGAGTTCTTTGAATTTCCCATAGCGCCACCCAACAACCTTGTACCAATTGATGCTTGACTACGTCAAAACCCTAGAAGGGATATACAAACAACAGCACCACGTCGTGAGGAGGTTGCAAGTGCCATTGCAAAACTGAAAAACAATAAAGCATCAGGACTAGACAACCTTCTAGCAGAGCTGTTTAAATATACCCCTGCATTGTCTGATTATATCTGGCCCATAATCAATGAAGCTTGGTCTGCAGGCATTGTTCCACTGGACTGGAAGGAAGGTGTCATCGTCACTATCCCCAAGAAGGGAGACCTCAGCGAGTGTAGAAACTGGCGAGGCATTACGCTTCTTAATACCATACAAAAGATAATAGCATTCATTATCCTTGACCGTATTTCCCCTGCTGTGGAAGCTAGTCTACGTAAAGAGCAAGCTGGTTTTAGAAGAAACCGATCGTGTCTGGATCATATAAACTCATTACGTTTTATCGTAGAGCAATCAATGGAGTGGAATAAGCCTCTGTTTCTAATTTTTGTTGATTTTGAAAGGGCATTCGACACAATAAATCGTGTTGTTATTTGGTAATGTCTCTATAACATTGGTATACCGGACAAAATTATTGAAATTATTCAGATGTTGTACAGTGATGCACCATATAAAGCTCGCTTCAAGGGAGTTGACAGTGAATCTTTTTTTATTAATCGTGGAGTAAGACAAGAATGTATATTGTCTCCGTTACTGTTTCTCCTAGTTTTAAACTCAGTTATGTTGAAAACTAATGCCGAAGCAACAGACGGCATACAGTGGCATCTAAATCAGCGACTTCATGCCCTGGACTATGCTGATGATCTATGCTTGATGTCTCATTCATTAAGTGGCATACAGGACAAGATAAATAGATTATATGAAAACAATCTTGAAGTTGGATTAAAAATCAATTTTCGTAAAACCAAAGTAATGAGGATATCATCCGATAACAACACCCCTAAAACTGGTAAACGGTAATATATGTAATTGAAGACGTGTCTGAGTTTAGCTTTCTAGGAAGCTTAATAAGTACAGATGGTGGAGCGGATGCTGATGTAAGAAGCAGAATAAATAAGGCTCGTCACGCCTACACTTCACTTGCACGAGTCTGGCAATCGTCCCAAATATCCAAGAAACATAAGATCAGGATTTTCAACACTAGCGTAAAATCCGTTCTGCTATATGGAAGTGATACGTGGAAAGTCACCAACACGATTACCAAGAAATTACAAGTGTTTTTAAATAAATGTTTAAGGTGCATTCTAAAAATATTCTGGGCCGTTACGAATAAATAACCAAGACCTGCTACAAACTTGTGGTAGTGAAGCAATTGACATTGAAATTCGGCGTAGAAAATGGAAATGGATCGGACATACGTTGAGGAAACATAATAGAGACATTGCTAAGGTTTCCTTTCAATGGAATCCACAGGGATTCCAGGGGGCGCCCACGAGTAACTTGGCGAAGATCTGTTGAAGAGGAGTTTACAAGAAAGGGGATTTCATGGGCACAATTGAGAAGCTTGGCGCAGGATAGAATAAGATTTAGAAATTTTGTTCAATCTATCTCTATAAGAAAAAAAAAAAAAACTTAACTTTAACCCTTTATTAACTGTAATTAATATTAATGTACATACTGTCAGCGTCAAAATAAAGTGTACAACTGGTTTTCCAATATAAAAAGGGATATTTTAGCAAAAAATAATTAAAATTTTTAGAAGTTTATTATCATTTACAAAACTATGGACAATGTTATTACTATTTAAAATTTGAAATAGGTACTTCAAAAACAACAAAAACAATACAATAAAAAAAACTAATATTATACTCCGTTTTAAACGCGTCAAAAAAAAGTGTACAGTTTTAAAATACTAAGAAAAGTGAAGTGGCTAATACTTTGATTGATTTCTTTTTGCTTCTAGTCTCTTTGGCATGAATTCCACCCATTTTAAAGTTAGCTCAGTAGACAATTTTGGCTACCCTTCCTGCAGAATTTTATTCAGAGAGTGCTTGCTGCTAATGTTTTTTTTTAATTTGTCTGTCCAAATGTTTTCAGATGTTTACTTGAGTTGGTATCGAGCGACTATTGGGCTGATCCATCTGTTTTAGGAGGTTTTACAAAAGCTAACCCTATCACGCTTCACTTTAGATACTTTATTTTTTCCGTTGAATTTCTTATTTCTACCTTTTATCACGTTTTTTTTTGTCCAACTTGCTTTTGTCACTTTTTGGAGCAACGTATTTTTCACAGATGACAGCAAGCTTGAAGTCTGATCAAAATTGGCAAAGTAGAAATTTAACTTTTTATAACTAACATAACCCTTTTCATACTGGAAAACAAGCTGTACACTTTATTTTGACGCTCACAGTATATTGTAAAATCTATTAATTGTTGTTGCTAGAAGCTCCACTTGGAGTAGAGTTCTTATAAATATTGTAAGACACGTTAACTAAAATAAAAAAAAAAAAAATTCAATAACAAAAATTTTTTGAAAATTTATGTAAGTATCAACGCAATTTGGCATCTATACCCCTCAATTGTTCGTTTAAATTTTTATTCAATTTACAAAAATAGTTGTTTTTTTTTTTATACATATTTACAAATAAAAGACAAATGCAAATAAAATAAACAATATTTTTTTTTATTATATAGCTTTTATACATAGATTTAACTATTTGTTTATTAAAATTTAATTTTTTGTTTATTAAAAGTGATTTTGGTTTCAAGTTATACTTATTATTTAAAAGAAAAAGGTGTAATGAAGGAGATTTTATAGAATCAGTTATCAATTATTAATTTAATTTTTGTATTCTGTTCCATCATTGTTGGTGCCCACAGCAAAAATGCATTTCTGGAATTTTCAATTGATGTTTTTCAAATTTTCTTTTACAGTTGCTCTCGTTAATACCATATTATTTGGTGCTTGGTTATAGTAATGCCTGTAATTAATATTTTATTATAATATTTAGTTCTAAGAAAAAAAAGGAATTAATATGGAAAAAATTATAATTCTTATATACTCGATAATATGATATAAGTTTTTAATTTTATATGGTCACTTTAATTCAGAATATAATATAAAATATAAAAAAAAAGAAAAAATATTAATAAAACAACTACCAAATACATGAAGAACTGAAATATGAAGGCTGGATCTTTTCCTACATTTGATCGAGAAATGAAATCGAGAATTTTAATTTGATATTGAGAAAATTCCAATTGAAAATGAGAAATTCAATTTGATATTGAGAAAATTCCAAATGAAATTGAGAATTTAAATTTGAAATTGAGAAATTCCAAATAAAATTGGGAAAATTTAATTTGAAATTGAGAAAATTCCAAATGAAATTTAGAAAATTCCAAATGAAATTGAGAAATTTAAATTTTTCATTGATAAAATTGAATTATCTATATAATTTTTATTATATTCATTCAACAAACATACATGACTAACAAGGATCGAAAAATATGAAAATAAATACAAATCGCAGTATTATTGACCAACAGGCATATCTTCCAGATCCAGAGCAGATTGGTAAAACGATGAAGTATGTTGTATGGCTCTACTGAAATCTCCAGTAGTTATACATGTCTTAGAAGCATTAATCATCTGTTCTAAAAAGACAGGCCTCTGTTCTCCTACATGGGTGGGAATTACGTTCGGTACATTCATCGTTTTTGTTACCGTACTTTTTATTTTTGACCAAATAATTTCAATGGGGTTAAGCATCGGTGAATAGAAGCTCAATCGCAGGAGCGTAGCTGGAGAGTTGTCAGAAATAATTTGTAGCCGAATGTGGCATTGAGCATTGTCACATACCATTACGAGGATCTGGATGCCTGTTGGTCAATAATACTGCGATTTTTATTTAGTTTAATTTTTTCGATCCTTGTTAGTTATGTATGTTTGTTGAATGAATATATAAAAATTATATAGATAATTCAATTTTATCAAGGAAAAATTAAAATTTCTCAATTTCATTTGGAATTTTCTCAATTTCAAATTTACACTTCCCAATTTCATTTAGAATTTTCTCAATTTCAAATTGAAATTCTCAATTTCATTTGGAATTTTCTCAATTTCAAATTGATATTCTCAATTTCAATTGGAATTTTCTCAATTTCAAATGGAAATTCTCAATTTCATTTGGAATTTTCTCAATTTCATTTGGAATTTTCTCAATTTCAAATTGAAATTCTCATTTTCATTTGGAATTTTCTCATTTTCAATGAAAAATGGTGTAGACAAAACAATTTTTATAATTTTCTTAAGTATTATTTCCCAACGGCAAAATGTTTTATACGTTATGTATGGCCTTTCTTAACTTAATTACCGATATGCTCAAGAAAAAGTAAAAGTCACCATATTTATGTTGAGACGCGTTTAAACCCCAGCTAAACCAAGTCCAATATTTGTATCCATCCGATTGCTTTAAAACCGGCCATTCTTCGAATATTTCCAATAAAGTATGTTCTATTATAAAGGATCTTCTTAAAGCAAGACTTTCCTACCATTTTTGAAGAACTACATTTAGCTCAACATTTTATTAAAGCCAATCTTTATTTGAGATTTAATTTTCATCTATAAAAAAGGGTAAAATAATATTTTGGATTTAAATATCACGTAGTAAGACGTTACTTGTAATGTTAAAAAAAAAATCAAAATTAAACTACTTTTTTTCAAAGTAATAGGACAGGATAGAATAGGTAATAGGATTTTATTTGCAATATTTTGGTAAAGTATTTGAAATATTCTTCATATGCCTATTTTGTGATTAATGTATAACTTATATTAAATTTGTTTATAAATTTTTTCCCAAATGCTTAAAAATGTAAACCTTGTTCTTAGACCTTCTTTAGCATAACAAGTTGGGTTTTAGAAACCACTTTTATTTTGGTCAGTTAGATGCTTCCATATACTTTCTAATCACTTATGTGATCTTGGCTCATTGAAATAAATGAATACCCGTTGGTTCTAGAAGATAATTTAATTTGAAAGATTACACGTAGTACAATCTGTCAAACAAAATTATACCGTAAACCCAAACACGAATCCACTTACCTTCATACGAGATATGAATGGGGATCGCTAAGAGCAATTGTGCTTTGACCTGCATCTACAATCCTTTAAACCAAGTACTTAATGGCCTACTGAAAGTTTCGAACCTTACAGCAAACTGAACCAAATAAAAAAGACACAACTTAATTATGCACAAGCTCATTTATTTTCGTTAGTAAGTTTTCTTAAACAACTTTATTGAAAGTAATTTCTACAAGTTTAAAAATTAAAACGATGTACTTTGGATAGATATCCTACAGATAAATAATTTAGCTTTAATAAAAGTAACCTTTTTTGATCTGTTAAATGCTACCGTATATTTACCAGTCAAACTTGCGACCTTGGCTCATTGAAATAAGAGGATGTCATTTAGATCCAGAAGACAATCCTATTCGACAGATTGAACTGTAGAACAAGAATCTTAAAGACTTAAATGAGAATCCATTTACTCTCAGACGAGATTATAAATGGGGATTGTTAAGAGCAATTGTGCTATGACCTGCAGCTACAATCCTTTATACCAATAACTCAATGGCCTAATGAAAATTCCGAATCTTACAGCAAACAGAACCAACAATAGGTAATGCATCATTATTTTCTGAAGCTCAACTGTAATCCCTACACCACAGTATTTAAAAACACATCATGCTTATGTGTCCATGTAAATATGGATTTATCTATGTTTATAAACTTCATGAAAATCGGCTTGAAAGTTTGTGAGAGGCAGAAATTGCCCCCTGCCTCCCCATGTGGTCCTATTTTTTAAAAACTGTATAGCTTATGTGTGCATATACATATGAATCATCTATGTTTAAAATTTCATTAAAATCGGTTTGAGAGGCAGAAATGGCCCCTTTCTCCCCTCGTGGTCCGATTTTTTTAAAAATTTATACATTTTGTGTCCATATAGATATGGTTCTATCTATGTTTTAAATTTTATTAAAATCGGTTTGATAGTTTCTGAGAGGAAGAAATTTCCCCCTATCTTCCCTCGTGGTCCTACGATTCGGCCCATTTTCAATAGGCTTGGTTCTTGTGCCAATAAGAACCTATGACCCAAATTTCATCAAATTATCTCCATAATTGCGACCTGTACTTTGCGCACAAGGTTACATGGACAGCCAGCCAGCCAGCCAGCCGGACGGACATCGTTAGTTCGACTCAGAAAGTGATTCTGAGTAGATCGGTATACTATAAGGTGGGTCTAGGACGACTATTTTAAGGCGTTACACACATCGGCACAAATGCATAATACCCTCTCCACTATTGTGGTGTGGGTAAAAAAACTAAACAATATTTTGCGAGTCACTAAATAGTTCATATGAAAAATTTTCAAACATAATGGCAGACATCACATGAATATGTACCTTGAGTATCGTTTGTTTCACGAGGGATATTTTCCTTAATTTCTTGAATCGCCACACTTTTTTCATAAACACCCTCTTTCTTGAGTTTTGAAATCGCATTATACAGGGGTGTGCTGGAAATCGCAGACGCAAAACGCAAGAATTTTAAAAGTCGTTTTTTTAGTAAGATTTCTGTAATAAAAGAATTTTATGACAATTATTATTCAAACAGTTCTCTATTAAACGGAATTTTATAACAAAAATTATAAAAATTTGATTAAAAGTGTATTATAAACAGCCTCCAAATTCTTGCGGTTTGCGTTTGCGAATTCCAGCACACCCCCCATGGTATTTGCTATACAAATAACCAGCGGGTTTTCTACCTTTGATTGGTATATAATAAATGTGCTAAAAATTAATTTTCAATGTTAAGTTTCTTTAAACTGTCCTTTATGATATCTTACTTTATTTTCATTTGGAAATAATTCTTCTATTTTTCTTGAAATATTGCCAAAAGTTTTTGGTGTTGGGAAAAATTTTTTTCCTATCAGATATTCGACAACACAACTTGCTAGCAATTTTCGGTGAGTTAAATTAAATTGCTTATTTTTCTCATAATAAAAGAGTATCTGCTTTCCACTTACAGAAGATCTTAAAAGCGTTTCAACACATATTTAAATTTTATATGTATACAGTACAGCACTAAAAATAAATCAATAATGAGTTTTAAAATGTTAAATACCTCGTCATAACCTAGTTGCAAAAAGTTTGTGAGCTTTCTTGTAAATCTTGAGCACGACTTTCATCAATATTTTCAAAGGCAATTATAAACCCCTACAATTAAATGAAAAAGAACTTTAATGTATGTTTCGAAATAAAGAATAACCAAAAAACTTTCGAATACCTGATATTTTTGCCACTTTTTTAAATAATACTTAAACGCAAGTCTTGCTCCGTATAAGTTCTTTGGGATAATCTCGTCCAAGCAAGCCTTGGATATGAATTTTAAATTGTTGATATCGAAGTTATGTTCTAAAAAATGTAATGTTAAACATTTTTTTATATAATTGTTTAATGTTTTCGTGACCTTACCTTCAAAAATTGATCGAAATATATCGCCTTTTAAAGATATCAGTAGCTGAGAAAATGTTAAGCACAAAAAACTAATGAAGGTCCGTCATACATTTAATCCACCTTGGGGCGATTCCTTGGCAGTTCTGGGGCTTTTTCTTCAATATATTTCTAGTCTGTGTTGACAATTTTATTTGAGAGCCCCCTTAAAGAATAAAGAAAGCGTGCAGGTATGTTACAGGGATGATAAATGAGAAAACCAATATCGTACTTACGAGCTTCTACAATCGTACTTTTTCGACCCCAATAGTAATAAATATTTTTTTTATAAAAGAAAAAGACTTTGTTTCGGTTACACTTGAAACCATTGGTACATACGGTCTATTTCGTTCCTTTGTTTTTATAATATTTTGCCATGAAGCCTTTTATGCTGCCGCTGATACTTGATTTAGAATGTGGCATATGCAATCGTCCAATGATCAAGTGCAAAAATCTATTCACAATAGCGAAGTTTAGTGTTTGGTGCAAATGGTCTTGCAAAGAACAAATGCAAAATATCATAGCTGTTTTGTTAAATCCAACAACAACATACACAAAGTTTATTTCAGATTTTATAAAAACGCTACGAAATTCTGCATTTGCACTTTGGCAAAACCATTTGCACCAAAGACTGAAATCAGTTTATATTCGTTGGACAGTAAATACGAGTTGCCATTTTATATCAATTATAAATATTTAGGTTTGAAAAATTTGGAAACAGTACCAAATGAGTCAGACCTGCAAATAAAATTGGACCACATGATCCATTTTGATAAAATGGACTACTCCATGGACTGGTCCGATGTAATGCAAGCATGGACCATGTCATTGTTAAAAAGTGTTTGTAGTGAGACGACATGTCTTCGTTTTTATACGACATGTTTTCGTTTTTAAGCGATTTCAAGTAGTTTTAAAACTACTCCTAAGTGGTCCAAAAGTGGGTTATATGGTCCTCTCCTAGGACATCGTAATGTTAAAGAGACCATGTTTTTTCCATACGTTTGGGCTAGTTTTGGACTAGTCCTGGTCCCTTGTGGGCTACTCTTTACACGCGTGTTTGGACTGGTCCTATTATTTGCAGGGACGGTGGTACCACCGTACTTTTGGCTTTGAATTGTATCAAAAAAGTACAATTGCAACAACTTTATCAACCGTTGTACGTTAGAAACAATTTATATGCGTTTGACTATTTTTTTTAAGCAAACGCACACAAACACAAATATTAAAGCTGAATTGACGTGTGTAAGAAAAAACAGTTCTAAATAAACAATTCGCATCAATGCTGCTATTTACTTTTTATTTTAATTAGGTATTGTTCAATATGAGTTTCAGAGAAAACTTGTTAAGGCAAAAGTTGTTGGAAACTTTACTAACAACAACTTCTTAGAAAAAGATTTTTATGTAAAATTAACATTTTTCTAAATATAAGTCATACAAGTCGGACTTTACGATTTTTCTCAAACCTTGGGGGGCTTGAGGGACGGCTTAGCCTTCGCCGATCGTCCTAAAAAAATTTTGGAGTTGTTTTTTTTATCAATACCCACCAAATTGGCGAGTGAGACCTAAATAAATCCAACTTTTGATTTTAACGGTCACCCTAGTGTTGTACAATGCTGTTTATGTTATTCTCATAGTTTATGTTCACCTTTTTATTGAATGAATGAAATCATTGTGCGACTTATTGCATAATATAGGACAAAATGGAATTAATATAGCGAATATCACATGCAATAATATTGCAAATAATTTTGAGTTCACAAAGCACGATAAAGGAGCCCAAACTAGCAATATTATTGTTTTAAAAGCCGCGATTGTGGATATGAAACGTTTTTCCACCAAATTATTTTGTCACTTCCAACGTAATTCGCGGCTGTACCTGAATTAAATGTTGTTGATTTAAGTTTTTAAACATTTTTTTTTTTTTTTTTATTTCAAAAACTTTCTTAAATACATATGTACATACATACCAGAGATCAGCAATGAATCGTTTTTTCGCTACTCATACTGACTCATGCAATTGTAAGTATAAGTGCGTAGAAATCATTTAAACTAATAGTATGTTCACATTTGGCTTCTTAAACGCGTTTAAGCAGTTCGAACGTGATTAAGCTCTAATCACTTCAAAATCGAGATGATTACCCATACATTGAAGTGATTTGTTAATCACTTCAAATCGACATGATTACAACTAAATCACTTCATAAACCACATAGAATCCACTGAACATACCCTAATAATGTAGAATCGCTAGATTGTGTACAACCGGCCAAGATGTCTGCTTAATGTTTTTATTTTTTTTCCTTAAATAATTCATTAATTTTCACAATTTCATCATTAAATTGATTAAAATAATCTTCTGATAACTTTATAAAAGTGTTTTTATCCAATTTTAATACTTTAAAGAAATTTAAATTTGTTTGTTGTTTTTTTGTGTGCTTGTGTGTGTGTTTTTTCTTAATCATCTGTCATCTTAATCATCTCAAATGTAATGTGAACGGCTTTGATTAGCTAAATCAACATTTTGCTTAAACGCGTTTAAAACCCCAAATGTGAACATACTATAAACTACTCTGATTAACTCATACTCACAAGAGAAATATTTATGAGTGCGACGTCGACATTATACGCATACTCATAAATGACCTCAGCTTGATTTATAATTTCAAGAAAATACTTACAATACTCACAATGATTCAAATCATTATCTCATCCATTTACCGTTTTAACACAACAGAGAAAACACACAACTTAATAATCAGCGCTGCCAGATAAATTTGCCGAAAAATCGTCTACTTCATACATGTTACTTTAGTAAACTGTAATTGCCCAATCGTCACTTTGCTATTTCGGGGACAAATCTGGCAGCCTCGCATTTTGCTTCGCCTATACACATTGACTTGAGTAGATTCTAAATCAAACACTACAAATGTTGGTAAGTATGAGTACGATGAATAAAATGAAACTTTTGAGTGAATATGAGTCTGAATCACATTGGAATAAGTATGAGTGCGTATAAGTACAAGAATTTATGAGTCATGATTTAGCTCTACTCACTTGTTCACTACTCATTGCTGATCTCTGATACATACACAAAATGGCGTTAATTTTTTGGCGGTCAAAACCAACTGAGCTGTTGGGATGCCACAAATTTCGTTGTAATTAGTAATGTAATTATGTGAGTAATTTACAATGGTGAAATGTGTAGAATAGGCTTCTGAATTCAGAAATCAACACACGATTTAATTTATTAACAAAAAAACTATAATTAAGGAATTTGTTTGTAATCAAGGATGATAAATTATTTCAACGCCATATTTTTTGTATGTGCATAAGAGCGACTCACCAAAAAAAGTGCTCGATGTACCCTCCTTAAAATGAACCTTGGACTTTTTTAAGATGACATTTTAAATATTTCGGCTCCAGGGTTGACCTCTCGTGAGCTGGACCAGTTTGAAAAATGGTCTATTTTTGCATGTTTTGTTACTTTAAGAATCTGTTTCCTTACCAACATATACAAGTTGGGTATCGTAAGAAATGTTTTTTTAAGGCGCGTCCAACCGTATATAAAATTTGTCCAAGCCAAATTAACATATTTGAATCTTCAGTCGATTTAATTAAACACGTGTCTCAGTTTTTTTTGAAAATCGTGCTAGTTCGCGTTTTGACAAAAATGCAATGGGGTGGTAACCCTTCGTTTTCAATAGGGCAATATGGGTATCAAATTTTATCTTTTGCCAAGTATATCATCTTTGTATGTAAATAATTTAGATTTGTGCAAATTAAATGCATTTTACACGGTGCTCTGGAATATATATAAATGCAATTTTGTAGTAACTCTAATATGATAGCGAATTTAATTTCTAGATCATGTATGGATGAAAAAAGGACTAAAGAAAGAAAAAAAGAAATGATCCACGACCTGAATTTTTTTTTAATTTGCGGAAAAAATATGCCGCCAAAAAGTCGTGGATTATTTCTTTTTTTCTTTCTTTAGTCCTATTTTCATCCATACATGATCTAGAAACTAAATTCGCTATCATATTAGAGTTACTACAAAATGCATCTAATTTGCACAAATCTAAATTATTTACATACAAAGATGATATACTTGGCAAAAGATAAAATTTGATACCCATATTGCCCTATTGAAAACGAAGGGTTACCACCCCATTGCGTTTTTGTCAAAACCTGAACTAGCACGAATTTTAAAAAAAGCTGAGACACGTATTTAATTAAATCGACTAAAGATTAAAATATGTTAATTTGGCTTGGACAAATTTTATATACGGTTGGACGCACCTTAAAAAAACCTTTCTTACGATACCCAACTTGTATATGTTGGTAAGGAAACAGATTCTTAAAGTAACAAAACATGCAAAAATAGACCATTTTTCAAACTGGTCCAGCTCACAAGAGGTCAACCCTGAAGCCGAAATATTTAAAATGTAATCTTAAAAAAGTCCAAGGTTCATATTTAGGAGGGTACATCGGGCACGAATTTTGCTTCCATACAACTTGAGTAGCTCTAATGTGCATATGTATGCAGTTTTCACTTTTCTTTACACATCAATTTTGTTTATCACTTTAGCAATATATTTGCGTTAAAATTTATTTTCTTATTAAAACAATTATTTTGGATCAAATTATCACTTGCCTGTATAATAACACTTAATTAAAAAAATTTAAATACTTTAATTAAAAAAAAAATCACTTTTCAACACAAACTTTTGATACGAACACTTTTAATTTAACACTTGCACTTTTGTCCACGATTTTCTTGTAAATGGCAATAATAATTTTTGTAATGTTTAAAAGAGCAAACTCAGTATGCTTTATTTCGTTCTTATATACTTATACACAAATTTAGTTTACAGTTATTCCCCTTTAAATAACCGTATTGTCAACTCAGTGCTTTTTTATTTTAATATTTATTTAATGCTTTTTATTTTTATAAAGCAAATTAATTAAAATGTACAACTAAAATATTACGTTAAATTTTAATAAGTAAAAATTAAATCTAAGATTAGTCACGATCTGCTGTGTGAATATTTTTTTACATCATGTTTTTGGGGATTGAGTTGGGGAATTGCATATTTTTTATACAAAATATCATAGATGGGTACTTATTCAGTATTTTTTTTTTTACTGGTACTGCACTTGAATTTTCATTACCAGTATATTTTTACTGATTACTGAAAAAAAAAATCAGTACTCAGTAAATTTTACTGATTACTGAAAAAAAAAATCAGTACTCAGTAAATTTTACTGATTACTGAAAAAAAAAAATCAGTATTCAGTAAATTTTACTGATTACTGAAAAAAATTTCAGTATTCAGTAAATTGTACTGATTACTGAAAAAAAATTCAGTAATCAGTAAAGTTTACTGAATACTGAAAAAAATTACAGTAATCAGTAAATTTTACTGAATACTGAAAAAAATCAGTAATCATTAAATTTTACTTGTTACTGATAAGAATGCAGTATCGGGAGGTTTTTACTACCTATACATCAAAGTATAGTATAGTTACGGTGACCATCCGTCCTGTATTTTACAGGACAGTCCTGTTTTTTAACATGCTGTCCCTTGAGATTTTTTTGTAAATACAGGACAGTACAATGTCCCTTATTTCCTAATTTGATATGCAAATGTCCTCTTTTTAGCATATACATTGCACGAACATTAATATAAAATTATCATAAAAATCCAACTGTATACTTTCCCTACATTTCCAAAAGTGAAAAATTTGTTTACTGGGATATGGGAAATTTCCTATAATCTGGCAACATTGTGAATTGTCAGCTTGAAATTGAATTGTCAATGTCAACTTGTTAAAATAACAATGTGAAAGATTTGTGGTTAGTAATTTATTTATTTATTTAAATTCACATTTAAAATAGCATTCATTTTATTAGAGATATGGCTCCAACAAAAAGAAAATGTAATTTCAATGATGACTTAAAAAGCGAGTTTCCATTTATTAAAACAACAAGTAGCTCCAATGAGGTGAGATGTGAAAAATGCTTGGCACATTTTTCTATAGCAAATAGTGGACGTACTGATATTAAACAACATTTGCAAACACAAAAGCATAAAAGAGGTGATTTAGCCAAATCATCAAGTAAAGTTTTAACGAATTTTTTAAGAAGTAATACATTCAATGATAAAGAAAAGGACCTGGCTATTGTAGAAGGTACTTGGACATTTCACAGTGTTCAGCACAATTTTTCATCTAGGTCTAACGATTGCACATCAAAACTGATCAAATCGTGTTTCAATGAAAAATATTCTTGTGCTAGAACAAAATGTGAATCCATTGTTAACAATATTTTTACACCAATGTCATTAAATACAATCAAAGCAGATTTGTCAAACGTTCAATGTATCACAATATATTTAGATTGTTCGAATCACAAAAATGTTAAAATTTGTCCAATATTAATTCGATACTTTCTGCCGAATAAAGGAATTCAGATTAAGATTTTGGATGTTAAAGACCTTGTTGGAGAAACTTCAGATATTATTTCAAAATATGTGCAAGAGACTCTTGAAAAAAATGAAATAATTAGTAAAATGATAGCGTTTTGTGGAGACAGCACAAATTGTAATTTTGGTGGTGCAGCCAGAAAAGGTCAGAATAATATCTTTCACAAAATGCAAAACTTCATTGGCCAAAAACTGATAGGTGTAAATTGCGCTGCACATATTTTGAACAACTGCATACAAACTGCAGCAGAATGCTTACCTATTGATATTGAAGTTATTATTGTCAAAATTTATTCTTTTTTTTATATTTATACAGTTAGAATTGAAAATTTCAAAGAAATATGTGAAGATATTGAAATAGAATATAAAAAGTTACTAGGACATAGCAAAACTCGATGGTTAACTTTAATGCCTGCTTTGGAAAGAATCATAAAACTATTTGAAGCTTTAAAATTATATTTTATGTCTCAACCAAAATGCCCGACAATATTACGAAATTTTTTTATGAGTCCTTGTGCTGAATTATGGTTATCCTTTGCATATAGCCAAGCTTCAACATTTCATAAAGCTATTCTTAATATAGAATCACAAAATATTTCAATGCCTGAGGCTTCAACTATTTTAAAAGATTTAAAATTTAAATTGGTCGAACGGAAAAAGGATCTGTTTTTACCCCTTACCGTCAAAAATATTATTCTCGAATTACAGAAAAGTAATGATTTTGATGAAACAATAACTAAAGAACATATAACAAATTTTTACCAAACATGCATTGATTACCTAAATCAGTGGGATAAAGCTTTTAGAGATGTAGAAATTTTAGACTGGATATTGTTACGAAATATGTTATCTTGGGACAAGATTGAAAAAACTTTATCCTATCTAAATGAATTTAGAAATGATTTAAAAATAAATAATGAAGATTTATTTGATGAAGTGAGCTGCGTGAAAAATTTTGCAAATAATGAAAAAATAGAAGACTGGAGGGTAAAAAATATATCAGTAGATGAAAGATGGATTGAAATTTTTAATCACTTTAAGAAACATGTGGTTGCATATAAAAATATATTGATACTTGTTGAATTTTGTCTATGTCTACCAGCTTCAAATGCTGCTACCGAGAGAGTGTTTTCAATAATGAATAATATTTGGACCACCGAAAAATCGCAATTAAAAGTAAATACTTTAAGATCATTATTAATTACAAAATGCAATTTTAAAATGAATTGCTCAGAATTTAAAGGATTTTTAATTAACAATCCAGATGTTTTAAAAAAAATCCATTCTGTGGAAAAATATCAAACTTCATAACTAAATTTAACATTTATGTTGTTTTTTTCTATTTTTTTTGTTAGCCTTAGTCAAGAAGACATTTTATAAAACCAAATTTATTTTTTTAAATTATAATATTATAAAAACTTTTTATTTAACTTTTTATTCTAGTCAAGAAGACTTGTTTTTGTTGTTACTTGATTTTATAATAATAATAATAAATATATATTATATGATTATTTTTTCTGTTTTTCTTTTCATTTTTAACATAATTTTGTATTTGTCCTGTATTTTCCTTTCCCAAAAATGGTCACCGTAAGTATAGTATACATACATACAAAAAAAATAAGAATTATAAAACTGTACGAATTTTCATACTCAATAAACGGTAATAAAACGAAATTCCAATATGCATATAAAACAAAGGAACAGATGAACGGACCTAATGTACATTCCTTTGTAATTAAAAAAATTATGGACTATACAATATTTATCAGTTAATATAAATATGTGAATCAACCTGTGCTGTTATATTAACAGTGTTAATTACAGTACTAATTGTCAATGTTGTTACTAAACAAGTTGTGCATTATAGAGGTTAGAAATTCTTTCCGCAAATATTTGGAATTTTATATTTAAATTTATTAAATATTGAAAAAAAATGAGTGAAATTTCTGATTTTAACAGTGATGATTCGGTAAATGATCCGGATTATGTGTGCGAAGAAAATACACCTAGTTCTTCAAATTTTTTAAGTGAAACTTCAACTGACACCCATGATTTATTAAAAGACGAAGAACTAATGGGAGTCAATAAAATTCTTTTTAGGGCCATATGTTCGAATCCCCGTTCGGTCGAAATAAAAATTTTAGTAATCAAGTTTTTACTAGATAGCAAAATAGAAATCGAAATTTATTTTTTAAATACTCCTCTGCCTTCGTCTGATCCTGTAGAAAGATTGTTTTCTTTCGCTGGGATTGTGAATCGTTCCAGAAGACAAAAACTCAGTTATACAAATTTTGAAATGCTTGTATTAAGAAAAGCCAATAAAATATAAAATCTTTATTCAACAAATTTTCAAATTTACAAATATTTCTTTTGCTAAATCCGCAAAGCTTTGAGCTTGTCAAAAAAAAAATTCGTAATCGTGACTCAATTTTCAGTAATCAGTAAAATTTACTGATTACTGAAATTTTTTTCAATATTCAGTAAACTTTACTGATTACTGAATTTTTTTTCAGTTTTCAGTAAACTTTACTGATTACTGAATTTTTTTTCAGTAACCAGTACAATTTACTGAATACTGAAATTTTTTTTCAGTAATCAGTAAAATTTACTGCATACTGATTTTTTCTTCCAATAATCAGTAAACTTTACTGAATACTGATTTTTTTTTTCAGTAATCAGTAAAAATTTACTGGTAATGAAAATTATATTTCATTACCAGTAAGCATTTACTGATAACTGAAACGCTTGCTGCAGTAAAAAAGTAATGCAGTATGCCCATGTATGCAAAATATATTTTGACTTAACTGCCTTTCGTTTAAGTGCACTTTTGACTTAACTGCACAAAACTAATATTTTTTGTCATTAATGTTTAAAATACCATACTAATTCCTTTTTTAAGTGCACTTTCGATACCTGCACATTTGAGATAAATGCCTAAAATGTTTAGATTCAACATTTTAACTTTTCGAAATTATTCTATGAGCTAAATTTCAGTTATGTATTTTATAAAGCTTTTTTCTAATACATAGTTCTATTCCTTAAATTTTTCAGAAATTACTTTATACACTACCAGACTATTGTTGAATATAATATAAAGTTACATTCGGAAGGAAATAATTCCCAGTTTCTATTTGTTAAAATAGTTGAGTTAAATACATTCAATTTATAAAGTAACACTGTCCAGTGAGACACAAAGAATGCTGACGAAGAAAGAAAAAGAAAATACAATATAACAGTCTGGTAGTGTATAAAGTAATTTCTGAAAAATTTAAGGAATAGAACTATTACAAAAAAGCTATATAAAATACATAACTGAAATTTAGCTCACACAGAGAAAACAGATTCGTGATCACAACCGAATTTGGCGCCAATCGAATTTTGTCGGTTGCATGTACTATCACACAATTCGGTTACAATTACTGAAAATTTCGTTGCTTAGCATAATATTTTTGATAGCAGCATTTGAATTTTAGTACACTATCAGTCATAACAACAGATATTGTTATTTGTAAGTATGATTATTAGAAATCAAAATTATGCTTACACCCGAATATATGATAGATGCAACTGAATAAGCACATAATTGGTGTTCATAACAAAATATTTGATTGTCTTTATCAATATATTTTTTTAACCGGTTACATAAACCATTTTTCCGATTTATCAGATAGAAAATCAAAATAATTGCAATAAACTCCTTTTTTTGTTAGTGTATTTATTTATTAATATTTTTATGTACAGTTTACAAATTATTTAACTTTATATAAATACATACATGCAGCTTTCCACATCATCCAACGGATTTCCAAAGGTGTACAGCTTATCCCTTAATGTACCAACAAAAATAATCTTTGGCTTCAGAGTTCACTGCAATTTCTTTCAATAATGTCGTCTTGTTCTAGTGTCTGAAGTAAAACAGAATAATTAACATGTGGTTTTTACAATACCAACAGTGATTGAAGCTGTAAATTAATATGAAAATCACTAAAAAACTGAGCGATTTTTATCTAATGTACTTATAAAATATTTGTTTGACCAATGTACACGCGGAGCAAAATATAAACAATATGTATATATTAGACTGGTCTCATCTTGTATGGGATTTTTTTTTTTTTTTAATTTAAATGTTTGCGCTGCTTAAAATATGAGGTTTGGTGTAAGAAATCAAGTCCTAATTTTTCAGCTCAATCCGACGGTGCCTAGTCGTGCCAAGTGGGGCCCAAAGTTCCCCATTTTATAAAAAAAAACATCTTTTCTATCAGATCTTTATAGTTATACTAGTTGAAAAGCCGAAAATCAAAATTATGGCTTCGTTACGATCTTCGGCAGAGAAAGTACTTCAAGTGTGCCAAATTTCAGCTTCCTATGTCATCAGATGGCTTCAGAAAGTTGCGGAAAGAATAGGACATACATGCAAACATCCTGACATACTAAGAAATTATATATTGTATAGATAGATTAAAGTATTTGCAGTTTAATATTTTAGTATGATACGCCTACGATCAATACACTATGAAACAAAACAAACCAGCCTCAATTCGGGTCATTGCCGACAGCCTCAACACTGGCAACACGAAATGAAACTAGAATATTAGTAGAGCAAATCTGCCAAAGGGTTTTAAAAAGTAAGCTTGGGTTCCCGAAATATAGGCCCCTAAAGTTATTGAATATTTTGAAAAGGCGTTTGGTATAACATAAAAAAAAAAACTAAATGTACTTCTGAGATAAAACATAATTTCATATGTCTTCAGTGAAATCGTATGGCTATTCTTTTCTTAGGATATATTAAGCCTCTAACACTCATTTTAAGGGGTAATTTTTGTACTTTTTTAACTTCCCAACAAAAGTATACTTAAACGCCACTTTAGAGGGTTAAAATGTTTCACAAATATTTTTTACATCAAATTTTACTAGGGGTCTTCTAAGACCAAAAGTTCATGCAATTTATGTTAAACAGGTTTTCAAGAAATTCAAAAATTGCATGGCTAGGAATTTCGAAAATCCATTTTACATACATTGCACGAACTTTTGGTCTTAACAGACCCCTAGTAAAATTTGATGCAGAAAATATTCGTGGAACTTTTTAACCTTATAAAGTGCCGTTTAAGTATACTTTTGTTGGGAAGTTAAAAAAAGGACAAAAATGACCCCTTAGAATGAGTGTTAGAGGCTTAATATATCCTAAGAGAAGAATAGCCATACGATTCTACTGAAGACATCTAAAATTATGTTTTATCTCAGAAGTACATTTAGTTTTTTTTTTTTGAGTTTTACCAAACGCCTTTTCAAAAAATTCATAATTTTTAGGAGCCCATATTTCGGGAACCCAAGCTTACTTTTCGAAACCATTAGGCAGATTTGTTCTACCGATATTCTAGTTTCATTTCGCGTTGCAAGTGTTGAGGCTGGCGGCAATGACCCGAATTTTGTTGCACTGTGATATAAGCGTCTTTCGCTGTATTGTAGAAGTAGCTCGCAGAGGAATCAGCTTGTGTAACAGTTTCTCCCGTGCGAGGAATCTGCTACGATTAAAAATTGCGCTCGTCGACGATTAATGCTCTTTATGAGATTCCCAGTAGATTCTTTCGATTGAAAATGCTAGCTGGGTATATTAACATATGTATGTATTTATAAGAAATATAATACATACATACATACATATGTAAGTGCATATATATTCTATTATAAAAATACGTAAATTACTTACCCCTATTTATAAGGTTTTTGCACATTTTCTGTTTTTGAACGCAAACTTATTTATTTTAATATAAAATTAAAATTATTTTATTATATTTAATATTTTGACAGAAAATTTAGTAAACAATTGGGACATATAGCTTTTTTTTGGTTGTGAATACCAAATAATTATATTTTCATTTGTTGTACTCGAATTGAAACTATACTAGCAATCGATAATTAGTTGCAATAAATGAATTAACATTTATATTACAAAATTTATTGACGAAAACAAATTATTAATTGCAAATACCAATATTCAGTATTGCCCTGTATTAAATTCGGTTGTGATTCTAACCATTTGTACTAATTTTTAGAAATACATTAAATTAGTTATCATAACTAATAAAAGAATTGAAGGAATCATATTTCAGTTAGAATAACGTTTAAATAATCAAGAGAATTAAAAATCAGTTAGATCTATACATTTTTAATGGTTGCAATTGTAAATTGTATTTCTTGATCAATATTTTATTACTGCAACCGTTTTCTAACCAATTTGTTTTCTGTGTGCATAGAATAAATTCGAAAAATTAAAATGTTGAATATAATATAAAGTAACCTTCGGAAGGAAAAAATTCCCAGTTCTATTTCTAAAATTTTTAGCATTTTCAAATTATTTTCATATAAAAAATTAAAGCTAGCTGCACTTTGACATACCTGCCCAAAATACAAATTTTCTGTAATTATTCTTCAAAATCCTTGCTTAAGTGCCTTTTGTATGTCTTAATTTGTATCATATTTTTGGGCAGTTTTAAAATTTTTTCATATAAAACATCAAAGTTAGCTGCACACATAAAAAAATATAGTATCCACTTTTTCACATAAATATCCGATTTAAGCTGTTTATAAAAACAATAGTTTTGCTATCATCGTGTAACATAACTTTTGTACTTTTTTAACCTCTCAGAGAGTAAAAATTTATTTAATTCTTATTTTACAGAATATAACCTATAATATTGTCACTATCACAAATAACAGCAAACATTTATACATTCAAAATTTTGAAGTCATAAAATATTTCAATAAAACCAAAGTTGACGTTAATTATCAAAATAAAATATTATCATTTTACTAAACTTTCAAGATGGGTGTAAGTATCTATTTTAACCAGATACCTACTCGCACAACCAAAAATTATCTATGTATCTTTCACTGTAAAATGCTTTAGAGGTTATTGTTCATATTCTGTATTTATTTTTGGGCGTTTGCTTGCTGGTGTAGTTGTGTTAAGTGTCATAATAGAAATACCACAAAATGATTGCTATATTTTCATGCAGATACCCACAAATACATAAGATTTCTGACAAGAACATAAGAATGTAGAATTTTCAAAGATATCTACAGATTCTATTGTTCATATTCATTCTTGGGGGATATTTATTTGGTAAAAGTTTTCAATGTGGTGGTTTTAAAGTACCACATACCAAATGGCCAAAATGTTTATCAGTTTTTGAAAATAAATTTTTATTGTGTGAATGTGTCAATGATGATAAGCAAAGCAAAAATCTGGTGGAATGAGTGAACGTGTTGCAAATGTGTTTTTATTAGAATTACAGATTATTTTTTGCTGTAGGAAACAGTACAAAATCGTTTGCTAGAATTACATAGTCTTTAGTTATTTATTTCAACAAACCTTAAGCTTTAGAAATTTATTGACCATTTTCAAGCTTAACAATGTTTAAATTAAATAATCACTTAAATATTTATTTTCCAAATTACCTTTGCCTTACAAAATTCCAAGAAATTCAAAACAAATGAAACATCAATTTTCTTTGAATTATTATTTTTTTTCTTATTTCTTTATTTGCCATTTTTTTTATTACTCGTACTGTTTCAATTCAATAATAAATAATTAAATTTATTTTTTTTTTTGTTTTTAACTTAATTATACAAATTTAAATAACAATCACATGTAAGTATTTTTTACCAATTATTTATTTACTTCCACTATTTAATAATATTTTTATTATGTATTTTATTGAGTTAATAAAAATTTTTATTTAAATTTCCTTTTATATTATTAAAACTAATTGATTTAGGTTATAATAATATTTGCCTCTTGTTTTATCTTCTTCTTCTTCTTATTTTTATGTTGAAGTACTTTTCAACGTTTCATTTAAAATTTACAACACATAGAAAAAATTTGAGTTTTTATGTATGTCTGTCTTTGTGTTGCAGTTAACTGCTTAAAAAATGCACAATGGGAAAAAACAAAAAACAAAAACCTAATACAAAGAAATAAAATAAACTCTTAAATCAATTGAATATTTATAATAGTATTGTAAATATTCATGTGTTTAAATGCAGAATTGTGCAATTGTATCTAGTGTTTAATTGAGTTAATTTGTGTAAGCAGAAATTTAAAAGAGTTTATTCATTTAGTTCTTCCAAGTATTCGGAAAATGTGTAATTTTGTTAACTGTATAATGCATAACCAATTAATAACACACAAACGCATAACCAGGGTGACCGTTTACCCCATTGTAGTTTTAAATCATTTTCAGCTTCAAAAAAATGTTATTTTAAGTACCGTTAAATAAACATATAAACAAATTAATTAAGTATTGAAATGTATTTAAGGGATGCAAATGCAGACACTGAAGGCCAATTTCACTCAATTCCTACTCTCACCTCCAGCGTGGTGCATCCGGGAAACTCGAGCAACCTAGTTGAAGATGTGATATACAACCCGCATGGGACATTAGGTTGGGGCTGAAGAGAGATGGAATTTCAACTGGGCAATTTTGTCATAAACGATCTAATGGCCGGTTGGAATAAGGAATACGAATCCACGGGTATTCTTTTAGGAATCGGCGTAATCGGCAAACCCGGTACCATGATCGGATGCTGAAGGCCAATCCCCTACTCATATTAAGCACAACTGATTAAAGAAACCAATGAGGCCCTATGTTCCACCTAGGAACTACGGGAATTGAATAATAATAATGTATTTAACAAAATTAGTTATGGTTATGCGTCTGCGTAGGTGTCATCTTTGGAAGCTAATAGATATGGAACCGGGGAACCGAATTTTAATACAATGACTCATAAAGACTGTTAGGATTGTTTTTGCAGCCAAAAACGTTTCAAGTTGCTAGTGCACACCCGGTTATACATTCTACAGTTAAACTGTTAACACAGTAGAACATAGAATCAATTTTTCAAAATTGTCCAGCAGGCGAATTCACACGTGTACGTGTGCTGGACATAATATATGCCGTCATATCTAAATTTTTTGATTTTCCATCTAGCATTGTCGGTGTGACACACACAAACACATTTTCACTAATACTACCACAATGCTTGATGAGTATTTTGACCAGTGTATTTGGGCCTTAAGATCAAGGCGAATTTAAAAAGTTAAGTGCAACTCGTCAGCCGTTCAACGCTGTCTCCACGGCGAATTACAAATATAATTCCCAAACGTCAAAATATACTATTGTTTATGTTTTGCGCCAAAATAACCGAAAACATTTCTGAGAAGAATTTGTTAAAGTTCAAAAAATATTTATTTTTTTTATAATAAAACAAATAAAAAGCTGTTCATTCTAGTACATTCTAATTTTAAATAAAAAAAAATACGTTAGTGTTCAGTGTTTTTGACAACAAGCAATTAAATTACAAAAACCAAGTACATGTGGCTTTTTGTAGTTGTAGAGTTTCACTTACCTTTTTAAATTCGCCTCGCCTAAGATTATATTAGTAGTACCTTTAAAACAGTGAAGGGCACTTTTGCAAATCCTATGTACGTTTGCATAGAACTAAAAATGCTGCTTGTGCGACGTCGATGTTCGGCTGTTGCTTTGTTATTTCGTCAAATTTATTTAAATCAGCTGCATATCAGCACTTGTTGATGAGCGTGGCTTCCCACACAAGTACATTTATGATAGTATGTGTGTTGCCCTTCAGTGCTTTAAATATATGAACAAGACATTTCTAAAAGGAATTTCTTAAAACCTATTTGATACTAAATCTAATTAGAAACCTAAAAAATAACTTCTTCATATTATTTCACCGAGATAAAAAAATTTTCAGTTTTGACTTTTTTAGGATATTAAAAATAAAAACTTAATCGATTTCGTATCCAATAGGATTCTGAATTTTACAATTGGTGAATTAAATTATTTAACAATAAAGCACATTGACTTTTATCTGAAAAATGAAATCCTTCTTTTAAATACTGTATTTTTGATTATATTCAATAGCAATTAATTCTATGAATCAACAAATATAACAAATAAATCTTCTGTTTAAAACTGTAAAAATTCTGTTTTTATTATTCAAGTGTGTGTAGTTGTGTATAAATTTTTTATTGATTGAGTATGTATGAGTTTATTTAAGGTGTACAGTGTGTACTTTAAATGAATTTATTTAGTTGTATGTGTATCATATGCATACAAACTCACATACTCAAACCAATTACATTAATGTAATGGTTCCATAACCATAGAAAATAGTTTAAATAAATATAAAAATACTTCAGGTATTTTGTCATCCATTTTTTTTTTTTTTTTTTTTGTTATTTTTGTAATTTCTGTATGTGTTGGTATAATATTTGTTTTGTTTTTAAGAAAACAAAAGGAAAAAAAAAGAAAAGCATTAGAGTTTTATTCGGATACGCCGAATCTTATATACCCTTCACCATGGTGCGATAAGACGACAAAGTTATATAAATGCCGTTCTTTAGATATAAATAAATCTATTTTGTACCACGCCCACTTCGCCAATCCCGTTCACATTTTGTCGGATATTGTTAGTGGATAACCAAGATGCTTGTACTCATTTGAAAAATTTTACTCTTTTTATTCTCCAGATATACAGAAATCTATATTTTTTTTTGTACGGAAGGTGGGACGTCTATTTCTCTTAGCCGCCCATTTTTTAAGATAGATTGCTATTGATAACCCAACTAGATGTAAAAAATTTGGATAATTTTTCTCTTACCGTGCTTTAGATATAAATAAATCTATTTTGTGCAACCTTCACTCCTGTACATACGCTTGTAGCTGCTTCGGAAATTTTGGCTTTGGCTGTTCTCCAGATATGTATATATAAAAAATAATTATCAAAGTTTTTTTCCAGGAATACATAATTTTTCATTTATAAGGTTTTGTTTGTTAAGCGAGACTCCTAATTTTCATTCTTAATAAATACACTGACATTTATTGTTTGAGGATAAGCTAGTTTTTATGTGCAATTCACTGGTCGCTTACGCCAGATCATTAGGAAACCTTTACTCAAAGACTTTAGAAAACCTAAAGATATTATGCAAATAAAGCAAATGAGAATTTTAAATACTCAAGTCTTATTTGCAACGATATCAAAGTTTCAGCAAAATACCAACAATAAACAGTCAGCTTAACTTTTCGAACATTCCCCATAAAAAAAAACAACAACAAGAGATTTGTGCGTAAAATAAAAGCCAATACGTCAGCTCAGAATTGGTTTGACCTACCGACAATTTTTTAAAAAATTGAGTTAGGTATGGGGTTTGTGGTTTCTGAGATATAAAGCATTCATTCAGGACATTTTTTATGTTTTGAGGTCAACTCTTAACGATAATTAAAAAATACCAGTTGTAGAACCAAAATGCTCAAGAAAGATATTAAATTTTCCGTATTTCCCATTTTGGTACCATTTTTTCACCCCATTATAGTATCAAAAATCGCAAATATCAAAATTGCAATCGTTTGAATTTCGAAAAATTACAAAACTTGAATTCCTATTTTTTTGATAAGTTCCGAATAAAAATAAACTTTATTTCTAGGTTTATTGGATCAAAAGACCAAAATTCAGGTTTTATCCGTTTTCACTATAAAAGAGCCGAATTTCAAAAAAGTACCACACACTTGTCCACTTATTTTTCAAAAGAAAAAGGATATGTATTACAGTTTTTTGTATCTCTTTTAGTTTTGGTGATAAATTGATTCCGAGTTTACCCTTTTTTACCCCCTAAACATTCGAATTTTTAAAAATCCCGTTTTGGTGGATCGATTTGGGGAGATCCAAATTTCAAGTCTTTAGCTTCAGGCGTTTAGGCTGTACGATGATGAATGAGTCAGTCACTCACGCTATAAGTATACGTATGCAGCACTAAAAGCCATTTTTTTAATTTTTTTTAGAAAAGTGGCGTATGCGGAACAAAACAATATTTTTCATTTTCAAAAAATACTATTAAATTCTAACTTTATTCATGAAAGTGCGCAAAAATTTACCGTTTTCTTCAAAACATATACCGGAAGCAGTGGTAAAAATATAAAAAAATTCTATCAGGCACATTTTGAGAAATCTTCATGTAAATCTCTTTTGTCGTTTTTCTCCACTCCGACTATTTGGAATATGCGCCAAACAATTCTGAGCTATAGTGATTAGTGAATAGTGATTTTAAGCTTATACCGCTGCCACTTGTGAACCAATCTGTCTGAAGTTTAAGAGCCAAACAAACATGCCAACATAAATATATAAACACCTGGTCCTCATCATATCTGGGGTCTTTGTAAAACCCATTTCAGCGAACAGACGGACGGACATTTCCATCTGTCATGATTTCAACATTTCTGCTCAAAAGGATCCAGAATATATGTTTATGGGTTATAGGGTCAAGGATCGGTATTGTAAAAATTACAAACGGATTGATAATGTAATATTTACCTTTATCTTCGGTGAAGGACATAAAACAGAAATAAAAAGCAACATAAATACGTAACTTTGTATGTATAAATATTTATAAAATAAATTAAAAATACACTTTCATTATTTTTTTATGATTTTGTTTGACCAGACTTTATTACGTAAAAAAACGTTTGTTTGTTTTTAAACTCATAATTATTGTTTGTTTTGCTGTTTATTTTTTTTTTTAATTATTATTTTTTTTATAATAGTTTTTGTTTGACCATATCAATTATCTTACTAACGTATGAATGTATGAAATTTTTAATTATTTTATTTTTATATTCCATTTTAAGTCATATTTTGGTATTGTTGTCTGTTTTGTTCGCTTTTGTTGTAACTGTACGTTTCATATTTTGTTTTTATATTGTTTGTATTTTATATATAAATTGTAAAATTGTATGCTTTGTATATTTTGTTTTTTTAGATTGGCTCCATTCAATGTTTTTTTTACCATATTGGAGAGAATTTTATTAAGTTTTGTTTTAACAAAATAATTTTTTTTCTTCTTACTGTGGTTACTTAAAAAAAGTTTTGGGTGATTTAGCTTTAAAAAGTGGTTATACAGTGGTGGTAGAGTTTTTTAAAAAATACCAGTCAAAAATGGACAAATTTTTATTTTTTCTTACATTTTTCTGTGACGAAGACCCATTTTTCTATATAGTCACCGACAACAAAACTTATTTAGACGAAAAATATTTAAACATATTACGGTTACTTTAAGAATATTATTCTCTCCGTCAACTTTATTATTGTTCAAAGAGACCTTCATCGAAAAGCCATATATTTAACCATAATATGGTAACTTGCAAACATAAACATTGTTAAAATCCAACGAAAGTATGTTGTCCGTAGAAAATGGTTGCCTCCGACCATTTTTTTTCTTTTTTTTAATTCCCTAAGCTAATCCCGCAAATCTCTACGCTTGTCTGCAGGAACCAGAATCTCTAGCGGGAATCGAACCCGCAACCCCGGCGCTGATAGACTAGGTCACTAACAGCTAGCCTACCGGGGCACTCTATTCTTTTTCTGCGTGCATGTTTTTCTGCTTACATGTTAAGCGCCGGGTAATCAGGACGTTTCTAAGAAAATTTTAGACAAATTTGTTCCATAGTTTAGAAGTCTATAGGGAACAATCAAGCAATTACATAAACACACATACAAACCTGTTTTTGCTTTTTATTCACACATATAGAAAAAAAGATTTGAGAATGCTTATTTTATCAGACTTTATCTCATTTGAATAGTCAAAATTTTACACGAATATTTCTAAGCGTAAAAACAGTCTTTCCAGGTCTTTAACACCATTTGAAATTATTGCATTCTTTTTAATTGTATTTGTCTATGAAATAACCTATCATATCCCTGCAGGAAATGTCACTAGTGAATCTGTACTGACTCACTATTCACACAGTCGCCAGTCCAAGTGCCTTATTATACCCCAGGCAATGTTATTGACCATAGAAATTTAACATGTGCGTGTCATTGGAAATCTACTACTGACGTTGGTACCAGAGAACGGCTTTGTGCAATTGTAAAAAAATCGCATTAAATCAACAGCAACAAATACACTCACTTGCGGTCATACAATCAAACTTGCGCAACCGCAAATATTCGCTGCTGGTTTGCAGTCATTCAAATAATGCACATCGTGCTTTGTTATTTATACAATCGTTAGCTTCGTTTTTTAATAAAGATGTTTGTGTGTTCGGTGCGACAATGATTGTTTTGGTAAAGAAAAAAAAATACAAACAAAAAAGCCAGAAATCAAGCAATCATTACTCATGTATTCCTTCAACATTAACTATGTAGTACAAGAAAAAAAAATTGAAATGAAACTAAACGCACATACCCGGTGGCGTTTATGAGCGACATTGTCATTATGACATTTTCATCGATGAATAATCGCACCAGAGTCAGTAACAAGTTGATATTTAGGGAGTTATGCATGACAACGGCTTTGCAATGTCACTGTTCCCTTAAAAGAAAAAAGTAAGCGGCATTGTCTGTTATGAATAGATCACGAAGTGAGCGCTGCAGGACTTTGTCTGCTACATGTCTCCGTCAATAAATAAATCAGAAAATAACGGACCGTTTCTCTTTTCTGTTTGTTATGTTCCATTTATACTTGAGTTTATTCTGTGTTTTCCTTGTCACTCTACCTGAAAAAATTCACTAATGAAAGTTGATGATATTGTCTGTTAGGACTCACAAACAAATGGACGCCTACAAGACAAAATCAACATTGGTCATATCTGACAGTTTGGACAAATACTTTAAAAATTCATATATCACACCAAAGTAAAATCAACACTTGTCATCGATGATTTATTATTGTCAGCTTTTGTCACGCTGAATCACTACGACGTTCGCCACCGGGTATGTAGGTACATACATACAAACAATTTCCATAGAAACAGACTTTTTTTTTTACTTTTAAAAAGTACAGTAGTTCTGTATGTAGGTACAATGTATTCTTGTTATTGTTGTTTTTATTGTTGTTAATTTTAACAAAGCGTCTCTTCGAGTGGTTTATTGTTGTTATTGTTGTTAATGGTAACAAAGCGTCTCATCGAGTGGACAATGACTACTTGAATGCAAAAGTATAAGAATGTGTTCCTTTGAATTTACACATTTGTGTTATATTGCGTGAGCAACAAAAATGCAAATAAAGCACTTTCAAAAAAATATTAATACATGCAAAAATCAAATGTGAACGAAACGATGTAAAAATTACCACCGTTGAACTTTGTTTTGCAAGCAAAGATTGAATGTAAATTTTAGCGTATGAATAAATCAAGAAAAATTGTAATTTTGCAATTCTCTGGTTGGTACTACTGACTACTGAGGTACTGACACGGTAGTTCCTTTGGGAACATATATAGAGATTGGAACCAGAGAATCGCTAGTACATTTTAGTAAAAGTAGTCTACACTTTTTGTAAGTATACGAAATCATAACAATCTTTTTTTTTATTTCTTCAACTTTTATAGGAATTTTACTTCGCAGTTGTTATTGATAAAATCTTTTTCGTATTAAAGCCAAATATAGTGGTTAATGTAATGTAGTGTAGACACTTCGTTGACAATGTCACCAATAGAGTCGACAAAACTGGTGACTTGGAGACACTTGCACCCAGGTTTTCTTCAGGGATATTTGTCAACCGCAATTTAAGCAAGTAAGAAAGTAAAGTCGGTCAAGCCCGACCATATGATATCCTACACCACAGTATTAAAAAACACATCATGCTTATGTGCCCATATAGATATGGATCTATCTATGTTTTAAATTTCATTAATATCGGTTTGAGAGGCATAAATTGCCCCTATCTCTCCTCGTGGTAATATTTTTTCAAAAATGCATGCCTTTTGTGTCCATATATATATGGATCTATTTATGTTTTAAATTTCATTAAAATCGGTTTGATAGTTTCTAAGAGGAAGAAATTTCCCCCTATCTTCCCTCGTCGTCCGACGATTTGGCCGATTTTTCCTTGTGCCAAGAAGAACCTATGTCCCAAATTGTATCGAATTATCTCCAAAATTGCGACCTGTACATAGCGACCAAGGTTACATGGACAGCCAGCCAGCCTGCCAGCCAGCCGGACGGACATCCTTAGTTCGACTCAGAAAGTGATTCTGAGTCGATCGGTATACTTTAAGTTGGGCCTAGGACCAATATTTTAAGGTGTTACACTTATCAGCACAAATGAATAATAATACCCTCTCCGCTATTGTGTTGTGGGTATAAAAAGCTTTTAAAAATCCCTTGACTCTAACATCTCGACAATTAAAGATCTACAACAACCCTTTTCCACCACTGCTTGCTATTTGGAATTAATAAAAAAAAGGATTAAGATTTTACAATTCATTATTTCATTTTATATTTTGTGGTTTACTATAGGCAAATTAATAATTATATTAAAACTACTTAAAAGATTTAATTCAACATTTTATTTTTCTGTTTACTTTAAATAGCATAGACATTAATAGTAGAAGGGGTTTCCTGGATTTGACTTTAAATACTAAAGTTTTAAGTTTTTTTTTTTAACTTTTAATTCCAAAATTTGGTTTGGGAATGCAATGCAACACTAGGCTTTTATTAGGGTTTACATATTAAAACTACACAGAAAAAAAATATACAATATATCGTTTTGGTTTTTGGGGTTTGTTTTTAAGTTAAATTTATTTAACAACAAATTCTTTTGGTACTTTTAAAGGATTGACTACATTTTTTTTATTAAACTTTTTAAGGGGTTTTTAATACATTTTTTTTTAAGGAAAGTTGGCTTGTTGTTAAGTTAAGTAAAAGTTGACCTGAATTAAATCAAAAAAAAAAGTCTTAAGGAATCATTTAAAATATAATTTTATGTATTTTTAGAGTAAAGAGTTAGAAAAAGGTTTTTTTCTAGGTAAATAAATTCCTACTTTTTACTTTTTGGTTATCAATATTCATATTACATTTTCTTTATTTAAATTAAAAAAAAAAAAATTGTTACGTAGATTTTATTTATTCTTATTGAAGGAGGATAAGTACGTTTTTTATATTTTTGGCACTCTGCTTGTAGCAGTTTGTTTAAAGTTTGTTCTTGTTGTTATATATTTTTTGACCGTTAATATTTAAATGTCTAGAGTATATAGTAAAAACTTATGGTCTACCTACTACTCGTTTCCGTTTCCCTTTGAATTATTTCTTTCGTGTTTTGGTTTGAATCAGTTCCTTTTTGTTTTATTATTTTCGTTGCTTTTACCGTGTAAATGCCTACCTAAATATTTATTTTATTAATCATTATAATTCATTTTTTATTTATTTTTTGATTTTTCTATTCTTTAATGTTTTAAAAATTGTATTGAATTAAAAACTCCTCAGTCAGTTATTGTATGTTTTCTTTTTTTTTTAATTATTATTTTAGTTGGTATATTGAATTAGTCTGATGCATTAACTGCCATTAACATTGACAGCAATGGGCTGTGAACAAAGTCCTGCATGCAAATTATTTGTAAAATGAGCTGGCGGTGATGCTGGAGGTGTTAATGGGGAAGCATGTACTTTGCCATTTGTTGTTGTTGGTGATGTTTCTGCTGAGGCAGTCACTTCCAGTGTGGTTGGTGGTGGGGGTGGTAATGTATTGTAAAAATTGTTAGACTCTTCGATTTGTGGAGACTCTGCATTGCCGTTGGTAAGCGGTGGTGGCAAATCCTTTAAATTGAATATTTCTGGTGGCGGTGGTGGTGGTAAGGAATCCAGTTGTTGGTCACTTAAATCACTATTTAGTTGTTCATCTGTGGTGGGTGGGGGTTCAGGCAAACTCATAATACTATCAAAACCATTTTCCATTTCGACAAGAGAATTGGTTATGCATTCAAGGCCTGCATGTTGTCCATTTTGTAATGGTTGAGCCTTTAATTTCGATTCAAGATCGGTTAAATCTGATAAGCCGTTTGTTACAGACTCTTCCTCCAATTGAGTTGTTCCATTTAAGGTTTCTGCACGATCATTTTTAATATCTAAAGAATTTGCCTTTTCAGACATTTGTATTTCATCTGCTTCTCTTAAGCCATTACTATGTAATTTAATATTGACATTTGATACTAAGCCATTATTCATGTCAATAGTATTTTCATTTTTCTCAAGATCTGCTTCCTTAGTTTGCGCCATTTCATTTGTTTCTAAGCCATTTAGAGAATCTCTTAGCAAAAGATTGTTCTCCTCTTCTACTTTCTGTTCTTTAGATTCATTTTCATTTGTTTCAGTATATTCTTTTACTAATTTCTTATCAGCCATTTTAATCTCTATAACATTTGGAATACTATTTTGACAAGGCTCTTCTTCTTTTTCTACTGTCTTAATTGAACTAACATCATCTTCAGACGCTTCATTATCGGTAAAGTTGTCTGGAACTGCTAGAATAGCAATCCCATTATTAATATTGCCGGCTAAAACTTCTTCCTCCTCATAATGAGCTGAAACCAAATCTATATTTTGTGCTGGAGGTTCGACTGGAGGTAAAGTTTCATTAGTAAGTGAATCTTCAACTATGGGAGAAATGGTTTCATTCTCATTTGCTTCAAAAACTAATGATGGCTCTGCTGTTGCTGCACATATAATAGGAGATAAACTAGTCTCTTCTGAGGAGTTTTCCACTTCAGCAGGTGTTATGTGCACTTCTATTTCAACTGGTATGGCAAAGTTCTGTATTCTTATGGAAGTCCTTAAAGGTTCTTCAGCATTAGCTTGTAAATTTGGTTTTAATTTATCATTGCAAATCTCTGGCTGCTCTTTTCTACTCTCTTCAATGGGTGTCTCTTTTGCTAGTAAATTTGGTAATTTTTTTATTTCAATAGCATTTTCTGGCTTCTCATAAGCTTTATCATTTGGTTTCTGTTCCGGTGATTCTCCTGAACTAGTTCTCGAACCTCGTTCTTCCGGCTCCCTAGTGGTATCCACTATATCTTCTCTATCTTTGCTTAACTCTTCTTTTCTACCAGGAGAGTGTTTTAAATAATGATCATTTCCCGGATTACGATCATCGTCTTTGATATCTTTCTCATCGCACTTTAAGACGACATTTCCGTTGGGTGTTGCAGGAGAGTAAACATTTTGCTCTACTACATACAATTCCTGATTACCATAACAATAATCCTTATTTGAATCACAAGACGAACTTGTACTCAAATCGGACTGTGATAACCCAGTGTGGGCTTTATAAGCCAAGCCCACAACTTCTTCTTTTTTATTCTCATTTAGGTGAGGAGAGTTAATGGGCTCTTCAACTTCTTCTATCTGATGCAAACTTCTTGGTCCCTCTTCTTGATTTTCTGATGGTGGGGAGTGTATTTGTACCTTTTCATTATTAATACAATGCTTCTCGTTAGTCATTTTATAGGCCAAACCGCCATTATTGTGCTTTGTATCAAACATGGAAAGCATTTTCTCATTGCCATCAGTTACGGGACTTTCAGGTATATTTTTGGAGTCTATGCCTCTAGCAACTTCAACCACAAAAACACCATCTTTATTATAGTCCATTTTGGTTTCTCTAGCTACTCGGGAAATATCCTTTAATGTTAAGGGGAAGAGAAAATTTGTTATCTGTTTAATAAGTTAAATAAAGTAATTTTTTAATAAGTTTATAGAGTTTTGAAGAACTGTGTTGAAAAAAGTGAATACGTTTAATACAATAAGAGTTTGGTTATGAAGGAAATGAACACAACTAATGATTTCGTTAAAGAGAAAACTATCGTAGGATAATGAACAGAGAATGAGATAAATGCTAATTTTTTTATTTTACATGTAAGAGGACAAAAAATTTAACGTTAGCGAGGTAATTAACGGTAGAAAACTCTATTTTCAGAAAAAAACTAAATAAGTTTACGACGGACTGTGTGAATTTTTTAATTTCTTACTAATGCTTATCAAAAATAAAATCGGTGTTAATTAAAAGTTTAATCAAATGAATCAAGTGCATTAAACGTTTAATTGATACTATTAGTTAGTTAACTGGTGCAAATTTAATTTATTTTGAAATTAATATCACAAATTTTTTAATTGAAATCCAATTTTAATTTTTTTTTTTTGTGTACGCTCTTTCGACGTACGATCTAATTGTATCCTTTGCATTATTCGACAAAACTCCGCAACAAATACTTGCCGACAAGTTCGTCCCAATTAGGTTTATATCATTTAAAAATAAAAGTTTCTGCAATTAAAGATGAAATCCTATCACGAGAGTCGTTGTCGTTGCCAAAGTTTTAGTCGTTTAAAATTTTTGTCGAAATTATTTAAATTTTACGTATTAAGTTTTTTTGCGACAATCAAAATTCTAAAAACTCCTGGCTTTGGACTACGATAGCGACACTCATAATTAGGCCGAAAATGAAATAGTCAGGGTGTGCTGGAAAACGGAAACGTTAAACGCAAGAATTTGAAAATCGTTTTAATACACTTTTAATAAAAATTTTTTTTAATTTTTGTGATAAAATTCTGTTTAATAGAGAAATATATGTATAATATTTGTCATAAAATTCTTATATTACAGAAACCTTATTAAAAACAGACATTTAAATTTCTTACGTTTTACGTTTCCGATTTTCAGCACACCCCTGAGTATTTTAAATGTTGCAGAAAAGTTTGAATAAAAATAGTTAATATTTATATATTGCAGAGCCAAGTGAAGATAAAGTTCGCGAACACGTTAAACAGCAAAAAAAAAAAAACGGCAAAGCGGTAATGCTTGTATTCAGACTGAGTTAAAAAAATCCCAGCCAGCTGTTTATAAAATCTGTATGGAGCCAGGAAACAATGGAGATCGAAAATGGAAACAGGGTATATTTATCGCCCTACACATAAAAGTTAGCAAAATGAAATGCATAAGTCAGGCAAATCCACAGCGGACCAAATTTTTGTCATTGGAGAAGGAATTGAAAAATTCACTGAACGAAATATTAATATCCATAACCTATTCATAAATTTCAAACAAGTCTTTGTAAAAGGATGACAGCAACCGCAACTATGTCGTGTGTACAAAAAATGGAAATCTTTCAAAATAGTTTGAAACTTTACCCAGCAAAAAATGTGCTCCAAAGGAGCTGGTTTCATGGATGAATTCATACCTCAAATCGCTTTAAACTTGCTAATGGGATGCCTGATTTTTGTTATTGAAAATATATTTAAATTTAATTAATGTGATAATTGAATCAGTTATTTTTTTGTTGAATGACAATTAAAAATATAATTTTGATTTAATTAACATTTTAGTTGTTTTTAAATAAATTTTGAATTAAAAAATTAATTAAATAACAAAAAATTATTTCGTTTAAAACAAAATAATTCAAACTTGTGAAATTGTTGTTGGAAATTGTCGAAATCAATCAACACATTGTTAGAAACGGCACGGTTAATTAAATTTAAAAATATTATTTATTGAGAAACAAATATTCAAAATATTAAATTTTTAAATTTTTAGTAATCTATATAAACATTTTGGTAGTAGGTGCAAACTCAACAAATGGGTTGCTTGATTATATAAATTTGGAATGAATTTGGTGATTAGAGACAATTTTTAATTTTTTCTGTGAAAAGAAACGTAAACGTTCTTAAAAAATTCGAGATGGAATTATTTTTAAAACTGATTTTTGATATAGAAATTTTAATTATGCGGACGTTTACGTTCGGAATTGTTAAACAGGCAGTTAAAGAATTTAATTCATGCCTACCCCCCCCCCCCCCCCCCCCCCCCCCCTTCCACAACTACGATGACTTAACATTTAAAAAATAATGACGAACAATTTGAAAAAAGCTGTTGTATTAAATCTGTGGAATTTTGACAAAACAGCTTAAGTAAAATTAAAAAAAAGTTGAAAACAAGGTTGTTAATCATACGAATTTTCATTCAAAAAACATTTTTGTTTACGTTTTTAAAATTTTGTATTATTTTTCTTTAATTTTGATATTTGACAGTTTGATATAAACGATATTTTTACCTAGTTTTTTTTAATCTTATTCGCTAACTTATCTCGACTTAAGATGTCTTGTCAAAATGCCACAGAAATTATTCTCAGTTCATTTTCAAATATTACTGCAGAATCAGAAAACGGGTTCTCTAGAATTATGGCGTGCAGCTAGAAATCTAAAAAATCCACCATTAAAAAACTTGAATGGTTGTTGGGCAAGAAACGATATTGAGAAATGAAATTTGTCTGTTAGTAACTTGAAAAACGTATTTACACCAAATATATCTCACAAAATATTGCGGTCGAGTTACAACCTGTTGCTGCTAGAGCAGCTCAAGGTATATTTATAGCAGGTAGCCGCGAGATTACAACAATTGTACAATAAAACAAACAACAGGGCTTTTTATTGTTGTTTTGTGATACGAACTGTCAAACAGCAAAGGGGTTGAAAAGAGACAAAGATAACGACAAAAAACTTGTTTACTTGTTTACTATGGAACATTTGACAGTTTGTATCGCAAAACAACAATAAAAAAAATAACCAGCTGGCTTTCCGAGACTACCTGCTATAAACATACCTTGGAGCAGCTATTCCCCTCAGATTTGAGATAAGAGAAATCGAAAAGGCTATTTGTGACTTAAACACTAAGAAGGCACCTGGTATTGATAAGATCAGTAATAAAATGCTTTTAGACCTACCTCGCATAGCAAAGAAAATTATTTTTTTATTTTTAAAGCTATTTTATGCCTTGAATACTATCCTCAAAAATGGAAGGTTTCCTTAGTTACCATGATACCAAAGCCAGGGAAAGATCATACAAAAGTTAAGTCTTATAGGCCTATTAGCTTATTATCAAATATGTCAAAGCTGTTTGAGAAATTATTAATTTCAATATTAACACCGATTTTAAGTGAAAATAGATGTATTCCAAACAATCAGTTCGGATTTAGAAGAAAACACAGCACAATCGAACAGACTCATCGAATAGTAAATGTCATAAGAAAAGCATTTGAAGAAAAGAAATATTGATCAGCACTCTTCATGGATGTTTCGCAAGCTTTTGATAAAGTCTGGCTGAAGGCTTAATACATAAATTAAAGCAAAATTTACCAGCAAACATACACAAGCTGGTCGTCAATTTATTATTAAAGAAGGAAATTTCTTAAGTTCACCTTAGCCCATTGACGCTGGAGTCCCACAAGGCAGCATCCTGGGCCCCCTTTTATACTTAATTTATACATCGGACATGCCAACAAGCAACTACACACAAACTTCAACATTTGCAGACGATACAGCTTTTCTAAGCGTCCACGAAAATCTTTATAAAGCATCGCGTTACTTACAGCATCATATATTTCAACTAGAAATATGGTTAAGACAATGGTGGATAATGGTCAATGAGCAAAAATGCGTAAATATAACATTCACCTTGCGCCGAGAATCTTGCCCCCTATTACAAACAACAATCAAATAATTCCTCAACATTCGCATGTAAAATATCTCAGTATACATCTGGATCGGCGATTAATGTGGAAATGCCATATAGAGGCAAAATTAACTCAAATTAAATTAAAAGCCATTCAAATTCATTGGCTTATTGGAAGAAAGTATATCCTAAGTCTCGATTGTAAGCTTCTACTTTACAACTCTATCTTAAAGCCTATCTGGTGCTACGGTATTCAGCTATGGGGCACTGCCTCGGCCTCTAATATCGACAAAATTCAAAGCCACTCCCTGGTATGTTAAAAACTCAAACATTCATAAGGGTCTCAATGTGCCATTAGTAAAAACTATGATTACAAAATATGCAGTAAAATATTTAAAAAGGCTTGAACAACACCCAAAATCCACTAGCTCGAAATATTTTAAATCATGGCGGCCACACTCGCTTAAGAAGAAGAGACACTGCAGCACTTACCCAATTAGATGAGCGATAAACACCTTTATATGTGAACAGAACCCGTGATGAAAAAATTTTTGTCTGGCACTGGCAGGACATAAATAAAGCAATATGATAAGATTTGATTAATTATTGTTAGTTCATATTAAATATATGAAGATTCAATAAAAAATAATGAGAAAAAAAAAATTTTTTTCAAATATTTAATTAACTTGCGCATAATAAAAAACTTTCTGTAAATATTAAAAAAATTTAAGTTCTTCAAAACTCCATATAAAACATTAAGTAAAATTACAGATGTTAATAAAAAAAAATAAACATCAAAAGCTAAAAAACATGACGTGCATTTCTGAATTTTTTTTTTTTTTAATGATAGAAATAAAATGAAATCCATAAACCGTCCAAATATCTGCAATTTTGAACTATAACAGCACACCAATACACATACACAATAAGGGACACAGAATCCTTTAAAAAAAAAAATTAAGCAAAAGTTAGACCTAAGAAATGTTTAAGTGTGTTACACTGTTTTAGAATTTGTTTTAACAACAATTATTTACATTAAATGGAAAGTTAAGGAAAAAAAAATTGGAAAATTATATAAAATTTATATAATACAACAATAATTTGTGGTGAGTAAAATAGTAAGTGGTAAGTGGTAGAAGTAGTTAAAGTACAACAGTAGTAGTATTTTGGTATAGAGTGGTAAAATTAATTATATATAAATACATTTTAAATCATTTAATTTATTCTTTAGTACTTCATTCAGTACTTCAGTAATATAGAAGACATTATGCCAAAGTAAATATTTGTGATTTTGCTGAACTCTACTTAGAAAAATTAAACAAGACAACATAAATATATTTATTTAAAAAAAGAAATACGCTTACAACGAACACATCTAAGATTTGTTTTTTTTTTTTATTTTTGACATTTTCAAAACGAATAGAAAACAGAACACAAAACAAACATTCAAAAACGAGACACAACGATTTAATTTTTTGTTTTTCTGTGCATTATCAAACTTACATTGCGCTCTTCCGTCTCTACTATAAGGAGATTATTTTCCAAAGTCATTTTAGTTATTGAACCGTTAGGACCAGGCATTTCAACATCGTCATCATCACCAACACCACCCCCATTCTCATTATCAACATCACAATGGACGGTATGTATTTGATTACTTGCTGATGCTGATGGAGGTGGCTGGGCCTGTTTTTGTGTTTTTGGGGACGACAGAGCTAAGGAAAGTTTTAAAGTTTCGTTCGTTTTGGAAACAGTCGCAGAAGTAGGATTGGTCGTAGCAGTATTGGTTTTGGAACTAGTGCTCTCTAAGAGGGGAGAGGGTTTTTCAGACAAAAACTTAACATTACAATTTGTAGTGGACGGTTTATTGGACGTATCTGGATGTCTTTCTAGCGTATCCTTATAACTATTTGTGGGAGATGAGGATGGTTCATGGACAAACTGCAATGGTAAATTAGAAATTAAAAAAAAAAAAAACGTATGAAATTGTTGACTAAAGATTTGAATTTGTGTATGTTTTCTTCTAATTTTCTTTAAATTTACGAAAAAAAAAAACTCATTAAAAGAAATGAAGACATGCCTCTTGTTATGCGAGTGACAATTTTTTTTCCAATTAACAAAATTGTCTGGTGATTATGTAAATTAGCCTTTTCTTATTTCTTAAGTAAATGGAAAATTGTATTCGATTTCATTTATTTCTTGTAAACAAAACCAAACAACAAACAACAGAAAAATTTCAATTAAATCTGATAAAATTTAACAACTTAAAAATAAAAGAAAAAAAAAGTAGAAAAAATATGTTTGTAGCGTAACTTCAATTACCTCGCCTTTTTCGACACCATCATCATTTAAAGCGCCTTTTGTTTCAGTTTGATCCGTATATCCTCCATTGTCTGGTAAGTTCGTGTGATATTTTTTGTACAAATATCTAATTATAAGAAGAAAAAAAACACTCATTGTTTTAAGATTTAAGCTTTTTTATGTTTATTTGTGATATTAAAAACATAATGTAAAACCTTGCACGCGAATGCTAATACAACGAAAATGACTGCTGGATTTTAATTTATAAATTGTAATTCTAGATAAAAATCATTAATTGAATTCACGTTAGACACGCGTTTCTTTAACATCAATTAAATAGAACTTTTTTGTTTTAATAAGCGTATACAAAAATACTTATTAAATTTAGTTAATAGGATTAATAAAAAATTAGATATTAATGAACAAACAAGTGTAGTTAATTAGGGCGAAATGATGTCTTACGTAATGAACTGTAATAACATTTACCCTTAATGACAGCTACTTGATACATTAATTAATTTACATTCTTTATATTTTACGAAAAAAGCTCTTATTGACTTGTAAACTTTTCAGGTAAATATTTTTAACTAGCAAATGAAACAAGGACATTATGATGTGACAGCTTCTGCTTTGCTGGTTTCTATAGATTATGAAACTGTTTAATGTAATAACGGTTATATTGAAAATAAATACTTCAAAAATCATAAGTTTATTGTGATTTCAAAAGATCTTCCTTCAACTTAAAAAAAGTTGAGTTGTCAAACGAACTGCCATATAGTGGCAATTTTTTGTCACTTATGATCACTGCGAACAGATTTACGCATAAACAACGCTACAAAATAATAGAAATTAACCCTGAAAATCACTCGTCGATTCGCGCAAGTTATTGACAACGGACAGTGTTCGATTTCAGAAATTCTTTGTTATAATGGGTGATTTTTAAGAGCTATAGGAAAGTTTTAAAAAAAACACATACAATTCAGAAAAATGCATGAAATCTTTATTTGAATCGATAGTACGGTCCATATAATTTAATGTTTGAAGTTTATTTCATGCAAATGTTGACCGTGACTGCGCCTCAAATGGTACATCCGCTTAGTCCAATTTTGGCATACTCTTTCCAACATTTCGGCCGGTATCTCATGAATAACTGCTTCAATGTTGTCTTCCAATGCGTCAATTGAAGCGGGCATGTGTGTATATACATGAGCTTTAACATAGCCCCACAAAAAATAGTCTAAAGGCGTTAAATCGCCAACTGACCGGTCCCGAACGTGAAATAAAATGTTCACTGAACTTGCCTCTCAATAAGTCCATTGTTAAGCGTGCTGTGTGGCATGTGGCACAGTCTTGTTGAAACCACATGTCATGCAAGTCAAGCTCTTGCATTTTGGACAAAAAAAAGTTGATATCATCTCACGGTAGCGCTCACCATTCACAGTTACATTACGATTCGCATCATCTTTGAAGAAGTACGGTCCAATGACGCCACCAGCCCATAAACCGCACCAAACTGTGACTTTTTCTGGATGCATTGGTAGCTCTTGCAATGCTTCTGGCTGATCTTCACTCCAAAATCGACAATTTTGCTTATTAACGTACCCATTGAGCCAAAAATGAGCTGACCATAAAATGGAAGAAGCGCGCGATGAACTTTCTTAACAGAGCACCCATTTTGATAATAAAATTCAATAATTTGCAAGCGTTGTTCGATTTTAAGACGATTCATGGTTAAATTATAGACCAAAATGAAAATGTTTGACAGTGAAACAAAACACGAAACGTGCGTCAGCTGTTTAAACCAGTGTTGCCAAAAAGATAATAGCTAAAAAATCACCATATAGAATGCTGATTTTTGAAAATTAGTTGGGCAAAAAACTATTCAAATCCGACCACTGCGATTACAAACTGTCGTGTACATTTCTTTCTGACACTTTGTTTGTGAACACGATGACTTTTAAACGGATTAAGCTATAAACGCGAAATGCAGTTTACACCAATACCCCAGCTTGTGTCACTATTGGGACCGGAAAAACGAGACTCATAACTTAAGCTGAAAACATAAATTTTTACTTGAAAGGCTTGATAACGGAAATCTTCCTTTTAAATCTTCAAATAAAGCATTCATTTGAATTACAATTTGTTTTAAGGGCATTCTTCAATCCAAATGATAAGAATCGCCTCTATTTTTTTCATTAAAGGATATTCTGGTTTCAACAATTTTTTTGGAATTTTATGAGTGGTTTTGAAACAACAAATGGATATAATTGTAGAAGAGACTTGCCCAAGGTTTCTTCCAATATAAACAGCCTTTTCCACTGATTTAGAACGTTTCAAAATGTCAAATTTTTTGCTCTAAGCTTATATGCTTTATTGTGATTTTTCATTGAACTGTTGGTTTTTAATTAAAGTTTTTGATATTTTAATAAGGGAAAGTTCATTAAATTTAATTTTCATTAAATAATTTTTAGTGAACGAAGGAATTTACAACATGAAATGAAAAAAAAAAAAATTGATAATTTTATTCTTGACTGAACACGGGCTTGAACTCGGGTCTAATTTACTAGTTTCGAGAACAGCCACATTCTCATCAACAGAATTCTTTGCCGTTCTACCACTTGCACCACTGAAGTCAAACATCAATGTTTAACCAATGGTAGTGGTGGAGCGAAATTAACTGTAATTGATTATCCATTTTCAATTTTATTTACATGTTTTTTCATAACTTATATTTCTAGAGTTTATTTACTTCAGCTTATGTAATATAAAACTACTAACGACTTTCAACTTGCAACGAGCAGAAAACCTTCTAATACATATATTTGTATTAGACTTAAACGGGAAATCCTCACTTTTTTTGTACAAAATTTTTTATATTAACGACGCATATCGAAGCACTAATGAAGCAGCTTTGAAGCCATGAGACGCAAAGTGAAACGGAAACGACGCAACTTCGAGATCACAGAAATTTTGAAAATGCGCAACTTCGAAACGACGCAACTTCGAGATCACAGAAATTTTGAAAATGCGCAACTTCGAAATGACGCAAACCGAAGCAAAGCAAACCGGGGTTTTGGTGTGTGATAGGCGTTTAAATAAGAAACCTCTTATAAAGCTGAATTTCAATTAAATTATTTTTGTGGGTGGGATACCTCCCATATAGCTCAAGCTTATGAAATACTATGTTTTATACTAAACTTAAGTATATTTGTTTTTAATTTTATATTGATAATTTGATAAAGATATTACTGCTCATCCTGCCACACCCACCTTACATATAACAACATTTGTTCAGAACCAACCACACCGTTGAATGTAATCACATCTATCTACGAAAGGGTTGATATGACATTAACACTTTTCGTTAAAAAAACACTAACATTTTCATATTTTATTAAATTTCAAGAATATTTATATGCTTTTAGTGGAATACTACATATCGCAATGGTTTCTTTTACGAGAGTCAACGCACAATTTACAAATTTTCTAATGGTGTTTTCTTTTCTACAAAAATATGTGACATTTTATTTTAAAAATGCAATTTGGTCCCGAAAAGGGTGGTTTGTTTTATTCTAAAAAAACTCACCCTTTTCGGGAGCATAATTTTTAAGAAACAGACACCAAATCGCATTTTTTTAAATAAAATTTCACATTTTTTTGTAGAAAAGAAAACACCATAAGAAATCGATAAACAGTGGTCATATCTACCAACTACGAAAATCTTAAATCAATATTTTGCCAAAAAAAAAAAAAATACAGCTGTATCCTTCTTTGTGATATAAGGGTACATTTAAAAAACCGTTTTTTGTATCATTTCATTAAAGTGGTTTGGTCCCCATACAAAAAAAAAAAAAAAAATGTTGAACCCGTCACCACCTCGGATTATCCTTAATTTTCTGCACTTGACATAAAAGCCCGTCTAAACCTTTCAATGTACTTACTTTTATGGAACGCCCAACAATTTGACCCATTTTTTTCTTTACATATATATGACATTGTATTTTATCAATAGTGCTGCCGCACACTTTGGGGAAGGCAGTCAAAATTATTTTTTCTTATGTTCTCCAATTTAAAAATTATTTTTGAAGCCGATAGTCTTTGTAGCTAGTGCTTTACATATATGCTTCCTTTAGTCTTAGGATTTATTCATAAGACTAGATAAATATATAATAATAATAATAAAATTATTTTATTCATATGAAAGTAAATACAAGTCAACCTCGGGAACCAAAAAATGTTACTCCTATTTCAACTATTTAATTAAGAACAGGATTTTGCAAAATGGACTTTCTCAGTATTTGGTTATAGTTATGAATTTCTTAGTAAATTTTTAAAGTTGAAATGCTCATAACTATTTTGTTGTTCAAGATTTTTTGACAGAATAAGTTTTTTGTATCATTTTATCTTCTTAACTATGAACGGTTCAAAGCAATAAAATCTGCGACCTTACACTGAAAGAAAAATGCTTCATATATTTAATGAATCATTTTCATAAAAAAACTTTCCTTAAGAAAATGAAAATGTTCATTGTCTAAATGGAATTTCATAGTTATAATGAAGTATTTACGTTATCGCTTCATTGGATTTCGTAATTACGTTAAAAATTTTCATTGGATATATGAAAACTGAAGTTTGTCCAAGTTAAACAAAAAATTTTAATTAGGAACATAAAAAAACAAAATTATAGTTTCCTTAAAAAAATATTTAATTGTTAATTAAAAAATGTAAGATTTAATAATTTCATACATCGAATGTTACATGTATGCCATTAAATTTATGAAATCAAAAAATTGTTTTACAAAAGCAACATATTTCAATAATTGCCTTCACAAATTTAAATTTTCATTATGACAAAAAAAATGTCATTATAGTAATGAAACAAAAACTTTCAATCCACTTTCAATCAACGTTGTTATTGTTATTATGGACAATTTAATCTCATATTTACGCTCTTAATTGAGTAAAAAACAAGTTTTTTTTATCCAAAAACTACACTGCCCCGGTAGGCTAGCTGGTAGTGAGCTAGTCTATCAGCACCGAGGTTGCGCGATCGAATCCCGCCAGAGACAGAAAAAAAATTAAAAATAAAATAAAGTAAAATAAAAAAAAAGAAAAGATAAAAAAAAAATAATTAAAAAAAATAAAAAAAAAAAAGAAAAATAATTAAAAAAAATAAAAAAAAATTTTTTACTTTATTTAAAGTATTCATCCAATGAAAAATATTCATAGATCTAATGTAATGTTTCATTAAATCCTTTTAATGAAACAGGTTTCATCGATCCAACGAAGCGCTGCATAGGTTTCTTTTTAATGCAATTTTTCATGGGATTAATGTCAAAATTCATTGGTATTGCGAAGAAAATTCTTTCAGTGTAAGAACTATTAAATTTCTATTTTTTTTTTTTTTAAGTATCAAAATTTCCCTGAAACCCCTTACATAAGCATAAGCCCTGAGCGCCAAAATGAGTCAAAAAAAATCTATACTCGCTTGTAGTCCGCAATTTAACCTATATTTTTGTACCCAATTGTAGACCGGCCGTGTCCGACCTTGCGAACTACTGCAATTTCTGTAACTCAAGTTGAAAAATTTGGTTTAAAAAAAAATCCTGCAAGGAAACGTTACTGAAATTTAAAAACCTGTCGACGATTAAAACAGTTTCGGCCACAACAGTTCTTGCACGTCAGGTTATCAATTTATTTGGAAAATTTAAAAAAATTGCTTTTATTGCCATTTTTATGATTTTATTGTGGGTGAACGGATGCTGCAAAACGAAAAGTCGACATAAATTGACTTTTATGTGTAAGACTAGCAATATGTTACCTGTTAATTTATTGCCGGTATGATATCCTTTTAAAAGTAATGCTAATTAAGGATTAAATTTGTGTTTAAAACTGATTTTTATTATGTTTAAAATACGTGGTAATAAAAAACTTCTATCAAGAATGTAAAAAAAAAGAATGCAGCATCTATCACAGGAGTACATTATGAATAAACAAGACGATTCCAAATCATATTGCAAGTTATAGCATGTAGCAGAAAGATAAATGCAAAAAAAATTTACAAGAGAGTACTTTTAATATTTTTTTGTCTTAAATGTAGTCATTTCCTAGCCAAAATAGGAATGAATTTGGGTGTATGCATTATTTGTTATGCAGTTTAACATCTTTTGTTATGTGTTAAATAAAGAAAAAGACAAATCTTTTTATTTTAAATACTTAACTAAATTTTCAAAAAAATTTTCAGTTAGGTCAGTTAGAAAAAACAGCGACGATATGTCCAGTATTCGACAAAAATGGAAATCAAAGGTATTTAGAAGAAATTTGTACTAATATTGTTTAATTTAAAATAGTTTATAGGTTATAATTAGTTTTTTATTTAAGTAAGTATACATAATTTGTATTAATATAAAAAAAGTAAAATACATTAGGGTGGGTCAAAAAACTTTTTTTCTCGTATCGACTTCTAATAGCGTAATTATGTATTTTTGTCTGCATAAGACCCCTGAAAAATATTATCAATTTATTTTTGGTGTAAGAGCCAGCGCTCTGACCTTTAATTTTGTTAAATTTTTGATATACCAACAGAGCATTGTATGTCAGAAAAGTATATGACTGTATTCTAACGTCTTCTAAGTTCGTGAAAATAGTGTCAGAAGCATCTATGACTCTATGCGATTAAAAATCAAGAGAAGGTTTAATATAAACGAAAGTTGAATCAAGGGGTGAAATGCCCGCCCAGATTTGACGGTAAACAAGATTTTGTGAACAAAAAATGATTTTATTGTTTTTTTTCTTGTAAATTTTTTCTTGTTATTAAAAATACTTTCAGTTTTAATTAAAATAATTGATAGTAAATAAAATATTAAAGTTTAAAAAATTGACTTTTTTCAAAAAAAAACTTCAGTCTTAGGAGCTCCGGCGGGGGCTCAAGGTGTGACTTTTTTAAATTTTTTTTTGCCATTTTTTTTAACGTAAAGCAAATACATATTGTTATTAGAATATGATTCGAGAACTTGTATTTTTTCTCATTTTTCAGTGACCCACCCTAATATACATATTAAACCAAAAATTAAAGTTGAATTACTTAAAATTTTATCAATAAGCAAGAAAACTCCCAGTAAATAATAGGATCATCCAAAGAGTAGTCTCCTTTGCGACTAATGGATTACTCCATAAAACTCCGGACCTCATTTGATTTTTAACACAGCATGTCCGCAGACACGAGTACTCCTTTTAAGCTCATTATAGAGTACTCCCTTTGATCTTGAAAATGATGACAGAAGGAGTAATCGTTTTTGTCTCCTTAAAGAGCATAAAGGGAGTAAACATTCATATAAAATACAAATTTGGTTATTTTTACAAAAACAGGAAAATATTCATTTATTTTTTTAAATTTTTTTAAAAATGTTTTTATTGTCTTATTATACCCTCCACCACAATTAGTTGTGAAGAGGGTATATTCAGTTTGTCATTCCGTGTGAAACTTTTTTACTATTCATCTCAGACCCTATAAAGTATATATATTCTGGGTCCTTAAGTAATTTTAAGTCGATTTAGCCATGTCCATCTGTCTGTCCGTCTGTCCGTCTGTTGAAAACACGCTCACTTTCGATAAACTCAAAAGAAATCAACAAACTTGGTGTCAAATTGCTTGTAGTTATCCTAAGCAGTTTGGGATTGAAATTCAGCAAAATCGGTTCAATAGGATCTGAGCTATGAATCAAAATGTGGAACCACCACCTAAAAAAAATTGATAATTTTGTTACAAAAACTAACATAAATGGTGGAAAATGCACAGAATGATATAAGATTTCGCAACAATTCGTTTTATTCAACTGGAAATAACGCTGTGAAATTTCGTGAAGATCCGTCAATAATTTACCCTAGGCCCCATATAAGCCCTACTCCCGGAAAACAGTATATTAAGCCTAAAACCCTAACTAACAATGCTATCATTACAAATTTTGGCAAGTCACAGTTACATAGGACTAGAAATTAAACTGTTAAGTTTCGTGAAGATCGGTCCATAATTTACCATAGGCCCCATATAAAACCTACTTCCGGAAAACAACTTAGTACGCCTAAAAACGTAAAAAATAATGCTATCATAACAAAATTTGGTACATCAAAGTTTTATTGGACAAGAAATAAAATTGTGTTATTTCGTGAAGATCGGTCCATAACTTACCCTGGGCCCCATATAAACCTTACTCCCGGAAAACAGTTTAGTACGCCTAAATCCGTAAAAAATAATGCTATCATAACAAAATTTGGTACATCAAAGTTTTATAGGACAAGAAATAAAACTGTGTAATTTCGTGAAGATCGGTCCATAATTTACCCTGGGCCCCACATAAGCCCTACTCCCGGAAAACAGTTTAGTACGCCTAAATCCGTAAAAAATAATGCTATCATAACAAAATTTGGTACATCAAAGTTTTATAGAACTGGGAAAAAGACTGTGAAATTTCGTGAAGATCGGTCCATAATTTACCCTAGGCCCCATATAAACCCTACTACCGGAAAACAGTTTAGTCGCCTTAATCCATAATTAATAACAAATCGTCACAGTTTAAGATAATAATAACATCATACAGATATTACTCCTTAAACATTCGAACTGTCGGTGGAGGGTATCAAAGATTCGGCACAGCCGAATATAGCACTCTAACTTGTTTTTTGTTAGATTCGACGAGGTCGTAGTTTTTGACGAGTAGGTCTGTCGGTAAAAAGTTGACTTATAGTGCATTTACACCTACGCCATAAACAGGTTATAAGTTGTTTATGATGATAAACTAGTTTGAGAAACTTGTTTATCCATACAAATTATAAACACGTTTGTAACTAGCTTTTGAGATAAACTAGTTACAAACAACCAGTTTTTGTTAATGCAACTCTGTTTTTAAAATTTTGTTCTGGCAATGCTAGTAATATTTGACATTTCCTCAAAAATAAAAAAAAATCAAGTAAAAAAGAATTTACTTTTATCTGTAAAAAAAAGACAAAACAATAGTAAGAAAAATAAAATAAACAAAGAAAATGTTTAAAAAAATTCCAAATTTATAAGAAATGTTAGTTTTTTTACAGAAGGACAACGGAAATAAAAGGTTTGTTTATATGTTCGTATGTATGTGTATCCACGTTTTTTTTTATTATTGGGGCTAAGAAGTTATCAAAGATAAACAACTTAACTGTCAAAAATGCTGATGTAAACGTTATAGTTTATGAAAGTAGTTTACGATCGTAAACTAGTTTGAAAATTACAAGTGTAAATGCACTATTACATTTACGAAATGCCAAGTTGAAAGATTTTTCATATTCCGGGTATGTTGGAAACGTGTCTTTAAGTGCTTCTGCAAGAAAATTAAAGAAAAGATAACGCGTAATATATTATTAAAGACATGATATTAAGAATTCAACTATTACCGAAATAAAAAAAAGTTAAACAATTTGTATTTGTTTAAGGCTATCATATTTTTTGATCCGTCCCAATTTAATTTGAGCAAAATATTTTCGCCGATCATTTTGCGAAGTGCTTCTTCAATAGCAATTAAAAATGGCTCTGTGTTTTTAAATTCTGAAAAGGCACCTAGGATTGTCCATAATGACTTTGATGAGCTTTTATAAAGCGGTATTCCATCCACAAATTTATCGATCAGTAATTCGGCATTTGCATTAGGTGATAAGTATTGGCCGTGCATCATCAGTGCTTTTTCTAAACCACAATTAAAGTATTCACCTGGTGCCATATCTGTTATTTCTGGGCTCTCTGTGGAGCAGCATGGGGTTTCTGCATGCACTGCTTTCAACAATGTTTCTCTGCATAGTGGAACGTCCCTACCTTCACTTTTAAAAATGTAGAGTAGTGAACTACAGCATTCGTTCGAAACACGATTTTTAATTACCCAAGAAGAAAGCTTCTGATCAAAATTGTCACTGATATTGTTTGAATTGATATCATAATGAACATCAAAGTTATCCGTTTGGCTATCTTCATTTGATAAGTCATTGACTTTGTTAGGTGCTGATGCCTCTTGTTCACTTAAAGTCTACCGATTACAATTTGAGAACTTTTCAACTAGTCGTCTTAAATGACGATTAGAAACTAAATTTTTAAACATTTTTAACAATTTGTTACTATACCCGTAGCTTTTCGCATTTTTTAATAACACGTCTTTCACTTTTTAAAACTAAATTGACTAAATAGAAAAACAAGGCGAAAACATCAACAATTAACAATTATGTCAAAGAAAAAAAAAACCAAAAACGAACTTATACATCCCACATTGATCCATTTGGAGTATTAAGCGAGGCATAAACAACAAAACAAAACAAAAACAGTTTCTATAGCTCGCTTATTACTCCAAATGGATGAACAAGTCATTACTCCTTTATTGCTCGATTATGGATTAATCCATATATTTTTTACTGGGCTATTTGGACATTTTAAAAACTGTTTTTCCAGTTTTAACCTTATTACAACTCGGCTTGTCCTAAACAAGCCACCAACCATTGGCCCCTGTGAATATTGGGACCAAAAAATAAATTTACATTGGCCAAATGATGGCCTTTTGTTACAAGATCTAAGTTCGAGAATAAAAAATAAGTATTAGTTGTAAAATACAAGATATATTTGGGTGACTCACAAGGTAGTCAAAGAGTCTTATGTCTTCAAATAATTACAACAAATATATATGACTGTTGTGGCATTGAAATTTGTATTTTGTTTGAAACACAACCATATTTTTTTAAAACAATTGTAAAATATTATTAAGGACATTATGACTTGATAGAACACCTTGTGAATCCCTCAATTATAAAAAAATAACAATTTATTAATACTTGAAAATAACAAAGGTCGAATAAAATAGATATTGAATACATAAAGAAATTATATTTGAAATATTCAACTTTAACACTTAAACTTAACAAAAAAATGAAAATGCATTTTCAACTGCCCACAACTTATGTTTTAATCAGTCGAAATTTTCGTCTCGCACTTAGGTTTCGCTATTAAATCGTATTAAAACAAATCAAATAACCCAAATGTTGGTTTTTGCGTTAACGGACTAACGATATGGGACAAAGATCATAAGAAAACCTGTATATCAACTTGGTTGTCAGTTGAAAAACCGACGTATAAAGCTCGAAGAAATCTATGTGACCCGGCCTAAGCATTTATACGATGACTTTTAAAACATGTCTTTTATTTAATTTTGTGTTTAAGCTGCAATAAAACTGTGTTTATATTTGCATGACGACTTTTGAGACATGTCTTTTTCAATGTTGTTTTAAAAAATTGAAAAAACTAATGAAAATAAAATATATTGGCAAAATTTAAAATGACGGTAAAAGAAAATTAAAAAAAAGCAGTATACGGAAAGAATTATTTGCTAAATATGTGTTGAACCAAGAAAATTTTGTATGATTCTCGACTAAGCCAAAAATTACTTATTCTTAGGCCCGTCTTCACAACTTACCGATAGCTAAAGGTAGGATTTTATCGGTCATATAAAAAGTATTCCATTATTAAAACTTTACTTTAACCTAGCAGGGAGGGTGAACCTTAATTTACTTTATCGCTCACTTTAGGTTAAAGTAAAATTTTAATAATGGAACACTTTTAATTAGACCGGTTAATGCCTACTTTTAGCTATCGGTAAGTTGTGATATCGGGCCTTATTGTATGTGTGGGTTGGTTTAAGCATAATCACAGCTAGCATAGGCTGTTTGTTAGACGAATATGTTTAATATACAACTCTAAAAAGAATCTTCTGATGATTATCTGACGAGCAACAAAAACAAAAAATCTAATTTTTTTATTACTTTTTTATTAATTTTTTAACACGCTCGTTTTTTAATCTTGAAATAAACCTTTTGCGACTCTCCGTAAGAGTCACGTAACAATTACTAGAGTTGTCAATTATTCGCCTTTCAGCTTTGTTCGGATAATTCAAATAATTGTTTTTGTTTGTTCGATCAAACGAATAATCTAAAAAATTATTCGATTAATCGATGAGAATAACGAATAAAAAAATTATTTAAAAAAAAAAATTACATATTTTAAACAAGATACATCCGCCCGTTAACTTACAACTATGGAAAATTTTCCATTTTCTTCTTTACTTTTTTCTCAAATCCACTATGACTTCTTTTTTTGATGTGTACAACTTTTCATCTTCGCTCCATATCGTTGTATTACTTAAAGGAATCGTAAAATCCTTAGTTCTTAAATAATCCGATACAGCTTTGGATTTTCGAAAGGCGTTTGCAGACCTTCCATCTTCAACCAAACTTCTGCGTACAATTTCTTCTATTAAACAACCGCTGTCCCTCTTTATGTATTTTTCCATTGGATGTCGTGAACGCGTTTAAGCAACTCGAGCGTGATTAAGCTCTAATCACATCAAAATCGAGATGACTAACCATATATTGAAGTTATTTGTTAATCACTTCAAATTGACATTATTACAAATAAATCACTTCATTAATCACATCGAATCCTCTTAACATACCTCAAACTGAGTATATTATAGATTCGGTCACCCTGAACGCATCCCTCACGTGTACAACTGACCATGATTTCTTCTTAATGTTTTTATTTGACTTTAAATAATTCGTAAATTTTCACAATTCTATAATTAACATGTTTAAAATGATCTTCTGATAAATTTATTAACGTATTTTTTTTTCATTTTTATTACTTTAAAGAAATATAAATTTGATTGTTGCGTTTTTTTTCGTTATCATCTGTCATCTAAATCATCTTAAATTTAATGTCAACGGCTCTGATTAACTAAATCAACATTTCATGATAATTGTTTAACGTTTGATTTAAAAAGAAAACAGCTGTTACAATTGTTTCTCAAAGATCTGTTTAACCCATTAAGGCCCTGCGTTGCGTTTTCGCAACGTTCACTTAAACCTCCCCTCAGGAATTTTGTTGTTACGTGATAGTGTTATAAAGCACAGTGAAATAAAATTTAACTTAATATCTAATCGACCTGTTTTTGGATTTGTATCATACATAAGTTTTTTTTATAAAAATTTTTAATCTAAATTTTTAATTTTTCCTGTTTTTTGGGTACTTTTGAAAAAAGTTAAAAAAATAAAGTTATATATGATATACATATCTGAAACTTCTGAAGGAGGTAGCTAACATACGAACATTATTATTTCTACTGAAAAATCCAATCATCGTAGACATTTGAGACTTTTTTATTTGATTGTATATATCCGTGATGCGAAAACGCAACACTGGGCTTAAACGATATACAAATTACATACAATTTTCAAATACAAACATATTTATACAATCACTTGCTATTTAAAACAGCATAATAAAAACATGTATGTATGTTAATTATAAGTTGTTGTTATTTATGTGTTTTGAAATTTTCGAAAATTTTTTCACCTTTTTCAAACTAATTTCAAATTTTTAAAATGCAGGATATTTCGCAGAAGGTAAATTCTCTATGACAATTCCTTTTTTTTTTCTTATGCCCAAAGTGTGTTATCTTCCTAAGGGAAAGCGAACTTACACCAAAGTTGTCCTGTGATAGGTCTTTGGTGATAAGATAAGAAATATCACTTTAACATGGGGTTGTCATTGGTCAATCCATTCTCAATGAACGTGTTTGGTGTTAGTTATAACAATGTTAGATTATTTCGATACAATGTAGTATTATGTCAATAAAACAAGTCCCCAGAACTAGATTTAAGAAAGTGTCACACCATCGGTGAAGAATGTACTGTAATTCATTAGTTTTTAACCTTTTTGTTCCTAATATACCAGTTAGATGATAAGTTCTCCTTGTTCTATTTTCACAAATCCCAGGACCAGGCTGTTAGAACAATTGACACAAATTTCCCCCAGGGTTCTTCAATAGGTACAATAAGAGAAAATCGAACAATTAATGTGAAATTATCCTCTCCCAGGATATTAAAGAAAAACCAGTAAGAGTGCTATATTCGGCTATGCCAAATATTTGATACCATCCACTGACAGCTAGGATATTTCAGGAGTGGACATTATATTGGACCTGTGGTAAATTATGAGCCGATCTTTACGAAAGTTGACAGTGTGATTTCTAGTCATTATAAAACTGTGACAGAACAAAATTTATTACAATAGAATTATTTGTTATGGTTTTATACTACTAAAGTGTTTTTCGAGAATGGGCTTTATATGGGGCCTATGTAAATAATGGACCAATCAATTACAAACGTGAGAAATGTGACGTAGCAGTGCACCCAAAGTGCTTTGGAACATATCATAATTGAATTAAAAATAAATTGTATATCAATTCTTTTTTAATTTTTTTTTTTCCTAAAGACGTGAATAAAAAATTTTAATTTTAAATGTTTGCAAATGCGCTTAATTTTTATATCGTTAAGGCCCAACGTTGCGTTTTCGCAACTGGGGTTATCTGGGCTTCCACGTATCCGATTTGCCCAAAATTTGTTTTCTTTCTTATTTAGGTATAAACAATAAAAAATAAAATTTTAAAAGTTTCGTCATTATAACTCAACGGGATCATGGCTCGGGCCTTAATGGGTTAATACGAACATAAAATACAATGAATACTTAACACGGTTTTTGCTTACTAAACATTGAGATTAATTAAAATGAGGGCTATAGTAGCAATATTTTTTACTTTTTCTACATTTTGTATAAAATCGCTAAAAATGTATGAGAATAAATCAAATTCTAACCTTTTATTTCTTATTAGTCTTTTATTTATTTATTTTTTAATAAAAAAAATTATTCGATTAATCAACATAAATTAATCGATTTATTCGTTATTCGAAAATTGTAATTTTAAAATTATTCGAACAAGAGTTTGTCTTTGTTTGATCGATTAATCGAATTATTCTTAACCGGTTGACAACTCTAACAATTACTGAGCTACCTGAAAAAGAGCGTTTTTAAAATATGAAAATTCTATTGCATATACAATTTTAATAAAATTTTAATAATGAGGATCTGTAAAAGAGGATTTTCCGACATGATGGTGTTGATTTCGCGACCTTAAGGTTTATTTCATATAAATTGTATGAAAACTAGAAGTTTTGACATGAAAAAGACGCTTGATGCCCTTATTTAGGTAGCTTGTTATACTGCTCACGAGTTGTAAAAAATTCCCTTCATGAGTCTCATACGACTCTTGGCATGATTTTTGAAAGACTCGTCAGATAATCTTTACATGCATCATAATGATTAATATAAGCGTTTTTCGCCGTGTTATGGAAGAATCTCTCATATGAATCAGCACGTGTAACAGTTTCTCCCGTGCGAGAAATCGTCTACAATTAACAAATGAAGTTGGCGACGATCAAAAACACTCTTCATGAGATTCCCAGTAGACTCGTAGACGATTGAAAATGCTAGCTGGTATGATTCTTAATTTAAGAAAATTTTTCTAAATACAAACCAAATAAATTAAAATCAAGAAATTTTTTTTTAGATTTTGCATTTTCTTGTTTAAGAAACGAAATTGATTTCTTTAGAAAATAAACTTCTTTAAGTGTATGAAAAGAAATAATGTCTCTTTTACACCCCTTTCTTGTCTACCGAATTCGTCTTCAAAAAAAATGTCTCGAAGACATGTCTTAAAAATCGTCGTATGAATGCCGCCTTATAAAATCATTCACTTAACAACTCCTCCAAGATATTTACATTTTCTAAAAAGAAAGTTTCAATAAATAAGCAAAAACTAGCCACCAATTAAGGAATAATTGTTTCAAGCATTTTGTAATTCAAATTGCGAAAACTCGTAAAAAAATCCAGCAATTATTTTCACGTGCAAAATTGTTTATAATACAAAATCAAAAATGGGATGTGAGAAAAAAAATTAAATATTTATGTACCTTAAAGCCCAAAACATACTGCAGGTAACAACAACGGGCAATATAACTATGAACAGGCCAATCGCCAGCGAAATTAAATTTATTATATCTTCTAAAATGTAGTGTGAAAAGAAGAGATTTTTAGAGGAAGAAAAAGTTAAAAGTAAATTTGCAGCAATTAAATAAAAGCAAAAGACAATTTTTATTTAAAAAGTTTAAGGAACAAAAACGACTCATTAGGAGTATTTTTGTGTATTTAACCAAGCATGTCAGGATTTGTTGTCGGTGTACTTACCTGTGTTTTTATCGTCTAAATCATTGGCATCCTCCATAACGGAAAATGCTGTTGCGTTACTCATACGTTCGCTTTGAGTGGAATTTGCACTCATGAATGGTAAGGAGGTATTACTCATGCTTACTTTGTTTAGAAAGTCTTTAAAGGACGTTGTGTTTTGTTCGTTACTGGCGACGTTGATGTTGCCACCACCACCACCACTGACTAACAATATTTCCCCCGAGTCTTTAACATCTGCATTTAACTCATCTTTGCGCATATTATTTACGCCATAGTTGATATACAAGTGTGCATAGTCTGCAACGTGGTTTGGTTGCTGCTGCTGTTGCTGTTGTTTTCGCAATTTTGTCAAGAAGGCTGATGAGTAGGTGGAGGAAGAAGATTTTCCATTTGAGGCTGGATTGCCAAAGGGATATGAACCTTCAACACCATCAAAACCACCGTCAGCGCTTTCGTCTATAAGGTCACCACCATACTGTATTGATGACTCGTCTACTCGTTGGTTGTTATTGCTGTTGCTGCTGGCAATGTCTACATCATGGTTGTTATTGTTATTGCCGCCACCGTTTATTGTGTTCTCGTCTATGTCGCTGCTAAACAAGTTGATGTTGTTGTTGCTGTTGCTGCTATCATTGTCGTCGTATATGCCTGAGCGATGCAATTGCGCTTCGTTGGGCATGAAATCAATTTCTTTCAATTCAATCTGTGGTGGCAATTCACCGATAACAGGAACCCCTATAGAAATTTCCGGCAAAATTGCTGGTTGTATTATAACATCTTGTGGGGTGGCAAAATTGTGTTGCTGATCTGGAGCATATGTTGTAGTGATAATGGAATCCGGTGACTGCTCCACTTCTATTATTGATTCCCCCACGTATGTAACATCCAAAGGCGGTGGGGGTTCATTACGATTGCGATAGATTTTTAAGGAGTCTGCCTGATTGCGACTAGGGGATAGTATAATGTCTTCTTCGTATAAATGATGTGGATTTTGATTTTCCGGATTATTTAGATTGGGGTGTGTGCTAGCCATATAGTTTGCTGGGAAAAACTGTGATTCCAATTTGAGCTTTCGCTCCTCGTTGGCGTTTTTGGTGGAAGGTAATGATTCGCCTACTTTAACCTCAGTGTTGGAGATATAAAATATTGTATCCGAGTCCCGATCAAATTTAGTTTGAAAAGGAGGCGGAGGTGGTGGGGGAGGAGGTGTATTATACACTTCCTTATCAGCAGTTATAAATAATTCATCAGTGTTTTTAGATTTGCCTTTAAAGGTCAAATCAGTTATATTATCTGTATCTATGATTTCGACCACCAAAATTTCGTCATTCCTTAAGTCTTTGCCATTTCCATTGGAGTTTGTGGGTATTTTAAGTTTAATATTGTTATTGACTTTGGCATCGTCATACGACTCCTCTCCTAATCGTTCATTATTATTGTTATTGTATTCCGTTTGGGGGTATGAAAATTCCAAGTCCTCACTTTCGTTACCAAAGGATTCCGAAACATTTATGTGTATTTCTATAGCTGCTGGTTCGGGTTTCCCCGAGGCAACTTGTATGGTACTATAATTTATCGGTTCATGTGTAGAAGTTTCGGTACGATCTATAACATATTGGGTGAATCTTTCTTGTTGTATTGTGGCTACTGGTGGCCTAGTGGTCTTTCCTAAAACAAGTTCGTCATCATCAGTTTGCGTTGAGTGATGTTTTGATTTAATATCTTTAAAATTTGTTGATGCAACGATAGAGTCCATGGTGGAATCATATACCTCTATTTGTATGTCCGATATCTTTGATTCAGTTTTTTCTTTTCCTTTGTCACCTTTAAGAGGTTTTTCCTTTTCTTGCGAGGTGAAAAGAGTGTCAGCTTGTACCATTGGAGTCTTAGTAGCCACTAAGTCCATGGCATGAAATACAGTTGTCGACAAAACTGATGCTGTTTTTGTATGTTGGCCAGTTTGTTCTGAACTTTCCAAAGATGGTTTATTTAATTGGGTATAAGAAGTTTCTTTAGAAGGATCATTCAGTGAATTCTCCGTTTTAGACTCTTTATTTTGAATAGACAATTTTGGAGTTTTAGACGTTGTAGCTGGCAAATTAGTATTTGATTCTGCAGTTTCTGTAGTTTCTACTTTAGAAGTAGTGAGAGAAGACGAAGTTTCTTGTTCTACTGCTGGAGGTGGTAACGCTTGGAGAAATTTTTTATTTAACTTTTCTTTCCTAGACTCCTTTAAGTTACCTTGTTTTTTGTTCTTAAAGAAAGTTTCTACATCTTGTTTATTTAAAATTTGACCAGGCTGGTCGGATTGCATTTCCAAACTGTCCTTGTCATCAATAGGAAAGCTATTATTTTTCTTAGCTGCAAATATTTTTATTTCCTTAGTTTTATCTTCTTCTGTTTCAGCAACTTCTTGTTTAGCTTTTAACTCTACAAAATTATGCTTCCGTAGCAGAGTCTCCATATCATCAACATGTTGATTTCTAGAAGTCATGTCATTGTCTCCATGATGTATAACATGAAATGTTTTCTCTTCCATTAAAATTGGTCCTAAATAGCCATGTTTTATGGGCATTAGTAAAGACTTACTTGTGACTGTTGTTAAAGGATTAGAGGTTGAGGAGTGAGTAGTATCACTGACATCAATGGCTTGTGTTGTTAGTGGCATAAGTTTGTCATTTGTTATCGAGTCCTTTACATGAATATCATGTTTATTGTGGAGTAAAGCCTCCACATAATGTTTGTCTACTAATTGTTTTTTCTTAATATTTTTTAAACCATCATGACCATTATCATGTTGTCCCGCCATTAACAACGAGGGTTGTTTCAAGTCGTCAATGGTCTTCAGAACAGGTTTTTCTAAGTCTATTAATTTTAAAACTGCTTCGGTTGTTGTCATTGTTAATGCGGCTAAATCGATTGACTGGTCAGGTGATTTTGTAGATGTTTCTTGGTATTCCGGACTAGTTTTCAAGGTGGCAGATGTTTGTTGTTGTGCTGTGGCTGTTAAGTCGGATGGTGGTGTCGTTAATAGGGTTTTAGTTTTTCTTATTGTCACCGTTTCCACTTTAGTTTGTGAAAACTCGTTAGCTGTTGCATTATGTACTGACTCCTGTGTAGTTTCCGTAGTTATATATTGTACAGGATTTTCAGTTGACTCGAGTTTATCCTTGGATTGTTGTGCTGAATTTGTTTCATTCGTATATTCGCTATTATTTTCTGTTTGGCTTTCAGCCTTAGCTGGGCTTTTAGCATCTTCATTCGTCTCTCCATAAATGCCTTTCACTACGTATTCTATTGCTTGCTGCTGTTCACTCTTATCCTTACTGCTATAATCATCATTAACATCGTCAACAAAAACATTTTCTGTTGCTGTCGTTGTCATTGTTAACGGCAACTCAGATGTAGTTGTTGCTTCTGCATTGTCTGCTATTAGGGTGACTAAAGTGGGAGTGTAAATCGCAGCAGGAGCAGTGGGTGTGGTAAATGCCTTTGTTTCTATGGTAGTTAACAAAAGATTTCCATTTTCTGTTGTAGCAACGGGTTCTTGTGTATATCTGTCATTGTCATTTTCATTTTCTATTTTAATGACGTTTGTTTCTTTTGAATTTTGTATTTTCTTCTGTGTCTGAGAAGCAACATCATTTGTTTCTGTTTCTGTTTGCAAATTTATTAAAGCGTCTGAAGTTGTGACTGCATTCGTGTCATCATCATAGTTTAAAGTTGTTATTAAGTCCTCGAAATCCTTGGATTTTAAGCTTAGGTTATCATTTAAAGTTATTGATAACAACTCCGTGGTAGCCTGTGGGGTTGCAATAGTGAAAATCTCGGTCTGTGCAGTATTAACTTTAGGAGCAGTAGTAGACGGCATTTCACTTATACGATATATTTGTTCTGGTGGCAACGAAGTAAACTGCAAATTGGTTTTAGTTTCACTATATTTTGTTGTTGTAGGAGTAACTGGAGTTGTTTTAAAACCTTCCAACTTTAAAGGGGCAGTTGTTTGGTCCATTGATAAAAATGTTGGATTTGTGTCATGCTTTATAGATTTATCTTGGTCTTTTTTAATTTTCAAAGATTTGTGTGAAACCTCTTCCTTTAAAGTTTGTTTAGTTAAAGGTTTGGCTAAATATGGCAATTTATCCTTTTTATTATTTAATGCTTGATTTTTAATAAATTTACTTTTAATAGGTTTCTTTAGCCCATCCATTTCTTTAGATGATTTTGCTACATATTCTGGTTTTGATGATTTCTTAGAACCCACAGTTTGTGTTGTTATATCAATTTCTGAGGAGGTCACGATTAAAGTGGGCGTATTACCCTGAACTCCTATAGTCAAGTGATGGGTGGGAGCTGAATGTGTATTATAGCATAAAACTAAAAGTAAAAAAGTCAGCACTAAGCTGCTAGAAACACTTAACAATATCATGGTGTCTTAATTTTTTTTTTCTATTTTCAATTTAAAATCTAAACATTTCCTTGCAAAAAATTAATTTATCTCTTTTTTTCTTTACTCAAGTTCAATGTCAAACGTTTTTCTATTATATTTCTAACCATTCATTTTGTAAGCTTTTAAGTCTCAAAGTTATTATTTGTTATGCTTGCCATACAAAAATCACACCGAGTATAACTGCTTGAAAAGTCAATCAACTTTAAGCCATTTTAATACTTTCCACTTGTTTTACTTTACTTTTTTATTATTTGTTTTTTTTTCAAAACTTTTTTAATTAAAAAACTTTAAAACACTTTTCACTTTTGCCAGGTAATCCTGGGGTCCTTGCAAAAGCATAAATAAATTTGAAAAATACTTATAAAAACATAATTCCTATTAAAAATTTAGTTTAAACAATTTATTTGCACTCTTGTGTTATTTTAAAGTATTGACACTCCCGTTTTGTTTTGTTTTATTATTTTTATTTAAATTTGGCATTTATTTTTCTTTATCTAATTTTTGTTTAAAAAACTTTCTTATTCTAATTTGGCACATTAAATAAATTTCAATTTCTTTAACACTTCCTTTCTTTATTATTCACTTTCAACATGAAATTTTTTGTATAATTTTCTTTTTTTAATTTATTCCCAGCTTAACTAAGATTTTATTGTGCGTTTTTTAAGTTTATGAAATTGAACCGAAAGCTCCAAGGACCCAACACGTACTGTGAAACTTCCTTAACATACAGCACACTATAAAGAATATTGTTTCATGTTTTGTGTAGACTTCATGGCTTTTGGAGAATGGAATATTATGAATAAAACATAAAAGCTTACTAGCGGCATAACAAATATAAAGAATATGAAATAAAGCTTTTGTTGAATTATTTTTCCTACTCTCTTTAAATCTTATACTCTAACAATTTATAATAAATTTGAATGTTTTTGTTTGTAACTGTCAAAAAGTTGACTTTGTTTATGTTTTATTAGTGATAAGAATTTAGTGAGAGCAACAAAAAAAAAAAAAAGCTAAAACAAGAAAAAACATGTTGCATTATGTTATTTACTTTGAAAAACATTAATGGAATTTTAACTAGTACAAGTCGACACCAGAAATGGGAACAGCAAATTTAAATATTAATTTGGAGAAAATTGAAGAAGGATTTTTTTATGAGCTTGTGCTTTTTTTGCAGTCATGACAAATAACAACTTATGATTATGAAAATTTATGTATTTATGTATGTACATATGGGCTTAGTTAGCATTAAGCCAAATGTTATGTTCCAAATTATATAGAGATGAATTTGTACATAAATAGGAAGGCATGGCCTCAGTGTCGTCCTTTGCCAACTTGATGTTCTGTAAGAAATTTGTTAGCGCGCCTATAAATGTATTCCTGGTCTAATTAAACCATCTTTTTTAATATTTATTTATTGAATCTTCATATCGTTATCTAAAACGCAAAACGCCCTATCTAACATTTTGAAAATTTTACTTGAAAAGCAAAACACCAGGTCCTGGCCAGGCATTTTTGACTTTTTGCCAGTTTTTTTTTAATATAATTATTAAATATATTGGAACGAAACTTCTTGGTTTCCTCCATCAAAGTATTTTTTACAAACAAATTAGAAAAAAGTGCAAATTTAAACACCGTGGGCTTGGCAATTGGCGAAATAAAAATTTTGTGCGTATTGTATCCACCAGGGCCTGGCCAGGCCCTGACATATTATATATGTACTGCAGTAAATAAAATCAAAATGAAACGTTTCAAAAAGCATACGCAACACATAAGAATCCTTTCTTTACTTTTTTTCGAAAAATTATTCTATTTGACAACAAAATGTTCCTGGTATAGCCATAAAACTTCATACATATAAATGTAGTCCCAGCCAGGCCCAGGGGTTCGTTAGTGTGAGTTTTTTCTATAGCCACAAAAAGCTCCATATAAAATACAATGAGTCCCAGCCAGGCCCTGGGGTTCGTTTACGTAAAATCATTTTGGTGTTTGCTTAAAGGTTAAAATGATAAATTGCCTCAAACTGCTTACAATTTAATAATCTTCTGTATTTCTTGCAAAACCTACCATTTATTTTGAGAATTGACAATATTGCATATTATGCAAACTGTTACACAGAAAGGAAAACACTCGGTATAAATTAAGTTTTTTTTTTAACTTACTTTAATTACGAGTCGAACTCAAAAATTCAAGTACGAATAAAACTAAAACGTACTTAAAACAATCCCGGAATTTCTTCAAATAAGTACAAAATTCTTAAACCAAGTAAAAAAAGATTAATCTTTTCGTTGGTAGTGCCACTCTGAGAGTAAAGTTACAAGGTGAGCGTTTTAATCTCATTTAACTTCTCAAAGTTTGTTGTAGACACTACAGCAACACCACACAAGTAGTTAAAAACGATCTGATTCCTGCGTGTAGAAACAACAGAACAAGATGAAAACACATTATTTTCATGTTTAAAAAGAAAAATTGAGAACTCTTGCTTCTCATTTAGTTTATATTTTAAGTTATATATATGCATTAAGTTTTAAGAGAAAAACCCATTTCGGGTAAGGTGTAAAGCGGGTAAGTAAATCAATCATAATCAAATTTACCTTCTTATTTTACTTTTGGTTTATTTCAAGTACAAATTCGTGATTGCATCAACTTTATAATACTTGAATCCAGAGCACTTTGAGATTGGCTCAATTTAAGTCTTAATCAATATCATTTTCAAATTATTTTTAGTACGTATTCAGGATTTAATATGGATAAGTTAAGTATTTTTGCATATTGTATCCACCAGGGCCTAGCCAGGCCCTGACATATTATATATGTACTGCAGTAAATAAAATCAAAATGAAACGTTTCAAAAAGCATACGCAACACATAAGAATCCTTTCTTTACTTTTTTTCGAAAAATTATTCTATTTGACAACAAAATGTTCCTGGTATAGCCATAAAACTCCATACATATAAATGTAGTCCCAGCCAGGCCCAGGGGTTCGTTAGTGTGAGTTTTTTCTATAGCCACAAAAAGCTCCATATAAAATACAATGAGTCCCAGCCAGGCCCTGGGGTTCGTTTGCGTAAAATCATTTTGGTGTTCGCTTAAGGGTAAAATGATAAATTGCCTCAAACTGCTTACAATTTAATCATCTTCTGCCTTTCTTTTAAAACCTATCATTTATTTTGAGAATTGACAATATTGCATATTATGCAAACTGTTACACAGAAAGGAAAACACTCGGTATAAATTAAGTTTTTTTTTTAACTTACTTTAATTACGAGTCGAACTCAAAAATTCAAGTACGAATAAAACTAAAACGTACTTAAAACAATCCCGGAATTTCTTCAAATAAGTACAAAATTCTTAAACCAAGTAAAAAAAGATTAATCTTTTCGTTGGTAGTGCCACTCTGAGAGTAAAGTTACAAGGTGAGCGTTTTAATCTCATTTAACTTCTCAAAGTTTGTTGTAGACACTACAGCAACACCACACAAGTAGTTAAAAACGATCTGATTCCTGCGTGTAGAAACAACAGAACAAGATGAAAACACATTATTTTCATGTTTAAAAAGAAAAATTGAGAACTCTTGCTTCTCATTTAGTTTATATTTTAAGTTATATATATGCATTAAGTTTTAAGAGAAAAACCCATTTCGGGTAAGGTGTAAAGCGGGTAAGTAAATCAATCATAATCAAATTTACCTTCTTATTTTACTTTTGGTTTATTTCAAGTACAAATTCGTGATTGCATCAACTTTATAATAAATGAATCCAGAGCACTTTGAGATTGGCTCAATTTAAGTCTTAATCAATATCATTTTCAAATTATTTTTAGTACGTATTCAGGATTTAATATGGATAAATTAAGTATTTCGCGATTGAAAATCCATACTTGAATCAATCTTTCTGTACTTGATTCGAGAAATTCCGTACTCAACCTACTATTAATACCATTTCGGATTGATTTGAGTACGGATGGGCTGATTTTTTTTTAATGTAGTTAGATATTTAAGCGTTTATCATATAATCTTTTTTAGAAAGGCCCGTTTGGTTTTTGTGTATAAAATCGTTAACTTTGAACGAAAGATTCCATCATCCGAAAAATTTAATTTTTAATTAATGGTAGACACTGAAAAAGTTTTTTTTTTACAATTTCAACTGAATTTAATGAAGAATTATCAATTAATTTTTAGTAATTTCATGTTGTGAAATTCCTTTCTTCATGAAAATAATTTAATAAAAATTTAATTTAATGAACTTTATCCTGACTAAATTTTCAAAATTTGGATTTCAAACCATAAACAGTTCAATAAATTAACCACAACTGAATGTTTTTTGTCATGCTGAAACTCAGGTTTCTCCCAGAACGTCAAACTTATCAGAAAAAGGTCTATTTGTGTTTTTCGCTCTAGACTTCTTTTTCAGCCGCCATCATGAGGCAAGTGCTGATTAAATTGCAATTATTTATATTTAATTTGAATGATCAGATAAAAAATGAACAAGTTATAGTAAATCAAATATGCGATTTAATTTAAATTTTAAAGTTTTTTACCAATTATTGTTGGCTTGGAAGATATTTTTAATCTTATCTATAGTCCATTAGATTACAAATATTTTAAGCCACAGTGAGCTGAAATCGGATAAAAGCTTAAAATCATATAATAACAAAACGAAAACACTAGCATTTAAATTTACCGATTTTAATATTATTTTATACATACGAATGTAAATACTAATAAACTTTGGGTGCCAAAAAATTTCAACCCTATTTCAACTATTTCATTGAGAACAGGGTGATCCAAAGTGGACTTTCATTGTATTTGGCTATAGTTATGAATTTCTTTGTAAATTTTTAAAGTTGAAATGTTCATAAAGATTTGTGTGTAGCTTATCTTATTAATAATTAGTGGTTTAAAGCATTAAACTCTGTGACCTGAAGAACTACATAATTTTTCAGAAATCTCCTACTTTATAGAGCATAAGTCCTGCCCGTCAGAATGCCTCAAAATAACCTGTACTATGTTGTAGTCCGGACTCTAACCTACATTTCAATACCCCATTGTATATGCATCTGGATACGAACTTGCGAACTACAGCAATTTCTATGACCCAAGGTAAGATATTCGGTTCAAAAAATAAGTCCTGCAAGGAAACATTACTGAAATTAAAGAATGTCTTAAAGAATTTTCTACAATTAAAGCAGTTAAAGGTTAGTTTAACAACCTGAAAATTGCAACTTAATTTAAAAAAATGGAAGTAGCAGGTAAATGATAAAAAAAAAATTTGCATGCAGTTATATTTTAATTGAAAATTACCTACATGTTACCTATTAATTTATTGCTGGTATGTTATCCTTTTTAAAAGTGTGAAAACACGAGATTTTTATGTTTAAAAGAAGTGGTAATAATAGATTATTTAAAAAAACTTCTATCAAGAGTATAAAAATGGATGTATTCCTATTTTTTCTTCATTATTGTTTTGAAAATGGCTAAGTTCAGTTATAAAGTTCTCGCTGTAATATATTTTTAACAGAATGAATAAATTACACATAATGAATAATGCATTCTTTAAATTATGAAACGAACAAGAAATCAAAATTCATAAGATACAAATTTTAATAGTCGGGAATGTAAGAAAAGACAAGCTCACTGTTTATTGTTTATGATTTGATATTGCTGCAACTTTTTTTTTTTTTTTTTGTTTATTAATTTATTAATACATTTTCATTACAATATTTGTTTTGCCCCAGCGTCATATGACATTGTTGAGGCGAGTTGGCACAAATAAATTCAAAATAATAAATTAATTAACAATATGAGATCAATAAAAAATTGCATTTAATATAGGTTAAATAGAAAAAAAAAAGAAAAGGAAAAAATGAAATAACATTTACATTAAAAGCATTTCTAAACAATTTAACAAGTATGTTTTCAAATTCAATTTAAAAGTCGAAATTCTATCAATGTTTTTTAAATCTTCCGGCAAATTGTTAAATTCCAAACCACCAATATATTCTATCTTCTGCTTAGTAGTTTCTAGTCTGCATCTTGACACCCTTAGATTTGAATTGTTTCTTGTGTCGAAAACTGTTTGATTTCTTCCAAATAATATCGTATTATGACCAATATTATGTAGTGCTTTAAACACGAATGCTAGCAGTTGCATTTTATACAATCCATTTATTGGCAAAACATTTTTAGACACATCTTTATATAATAAAATCGTAGAATGCATAAGTGGTAAATTAAAAACAGTTTTGAGTGCTTTGTTTTGTACTCTTTGTAAAGCTTTAAGTTCATTAGTTTTTCTGCTACCATATACCAACACTAAATAATTTAATTGACTATGGATTAATGCTTGATAAAGTATAAGTTTGGTTTGTTCATTAAACTTGTTCTTGAATTTATATAGCAACCCAATAACTGGAGATATTTTTGATTTAAGCTTTTCCATATGTATGCTCCACGATAGATTGTTTTGCAAATGTACTCCCAAATATCTAACAGATTCGCTTTCAAAAACTTCCTCACCTTCCATAAATATACTAAAGTTGCCAACATTACTATGCATGTAAGGTTTGAACCTTACAATTTTTGTTTTTTTAGTATTAACTACTAACTTGTTAATTCTCGAATATTCAAAAATAAGCGATGCATCTGTTTCCATATACGCTTTCACTACTGCTTCATGTTTGTAGGGATAAAACAAGGATACATCATCTGCATACAAATATACTTTTCCACAGAGACCAAGATTCATAATATCATTTACATATATCGAAAACAACTAGGGTTTTTAATTCTTATTCGCTTAACAGTTTTATTTGTATCATATCTTAAGTTTTTCTAAAATCTTTGGATGAAGTTTCCTGACGATCTGGCATAAACAACCATCAACGATAAATTTCAGTTTATCAATAGTATGAAAAGGGAATTTAGGTCATTTAAACGAAACCTTGTTAATTAATTTTTTGAATTCCAAGAAAAACTTTGAAAAAAAATTTTCATTTGCGTAAAGAAAACGGTACCATAAATGTTCTAGAAACAAGCAAATGTTTTACTCTCGCAAACAAAAATGGCTTACAAATGATCTGATTTTTAAGATACCGTCGATGACCGAAGATGACGAAGACGCAAGCTTGCAAATATCAAGGAAGAAATCGCTCATAGTAAGATAAAGTATTCATTTCTGCATCAAATTCAACCAACGCAAAATAGGTAAACAAAAATTGCAATAACTGAAAATATATGAAAACTGAAGAAATGAAATTTACTCCAGAACAAGCATTGCACTATTATAAGGATTTAAAACTGACTAAAAATCAGAATGCAGGCACTGCGAAAGCGAACCAAAGAAAAAAAATTGTGGAATTTGCCAGCATATCGAAAAAAAATGCTTACCTTCACAAAATGCTATTAGCGTAACTTCAAGTTCAGAAGTAGTAAAATTGCAGGATCTTCTCGAACACACTGCAGAACAATTACTAAAGGCTAGTTTACACTATCTAACAAGTCTTACGTATTCCATAATACTTTGTGAGATAGAAATTTAATGATTTTTGTTCCGACTGTCACAAAATCTAATTTAACATAAGAGTTTGTGTTCACACCATTACACAAAGTGTATACACTCACACATGAAATAAAATACAACCCTGATCCAATGAAAAGTATTATTGTTTGAAAATTTTTCAAAAAACGATGAAGTCGTATGGGATGTCAAACTTTTTTACATAATACTTGTAATGTTCATCACACATGCATTCACACTTACAGACTTTTACATATTACTTCCGTTTTTGACATGTTTTAATACAAAGTATAACAGTGTAAACTAGCCTTAAATACACTTGATGCTGACTGTTTAAAAAAACTTAAAAATTGCAGCATCAACAATACAAACAATGTAATTCAGAAAATTCATCTTATGCCAACTTATTCATGGTATCTTTCGTTCCATTACGTTTTAGAACAATTTATATTGGTTTTGAGCCGTCAACTAGTTGTGCTACAAAAATGGATGTATGGCAAAATGAAATTCACTCCTCCACAAAGTATTGCAGACCACAATAAAGTTTGTTTACAAAAAGGAAACTTAATATATCATAACTGAGAATAGTTGAGTTTTAACATACCAGGAGGCGGCTGTGATCATTCAAAGCAGTTAATTTTAGAGCCTTTAGATTTTTTGTTTATAGATAAACCTTTTTCACGGAAAAAAAGCTAGTACAACGTATAAATAAAGTGTACAAAAGTGTACACATAAATATACATGCCAATGAAGTGATTATTTCTCCTTCCACTGGGCATAAGAAACTTCTTTTATCCTTATTCTATTTTCAAAATCTTCAGATCAGTTCTGTTGGAATAATTTCCAGGGGATGTATGTGAAAAAGAAAAAGTTGATACATCGGCAAAGGCAAACCAGCAGCCGTATTCCGTAATTCGCTAAAGCTAAATCTCTATCGCTTAAAATCTATAAAGTTGATTTACCAATTTTTGGCTACAACTGTAATTCAGTAGCGTGCATTGCTAAATTTGGCAATGCAATACAAATTTAATTTGCCGTAATTTTAGCTTTTAGTGTCATCGCTAAAAATTTTGAATTTTGTGTTCTCTAAGGAATTTTAGCGATCGAGATTTAGCTTTAGCTAAGCGAATTACAGAATACGGCAGCAGTAAAGAACACATTTCTCCCCTGTGTGCCAACCGAGTGGAACAAAAGAAAATACACCCTTTGGTAGGTATTTACAACCAGAAGTCCAAAATATATATTTTGTTAAAATTTTAGTGCGCAAAAAGAGTAAAAAAGTATAAATTCGTTAACTTGATGTCTCCTAAGCTAAAAGAGATGAAAAAATGTAATACTTATTGCTTTTCCTTGAATAAATAAGCGGACAGGTATCTGGGACTATTTTGAAATTCGGCCTTTTAGGGAGTAAACGGGCATAACCTGTATTTTGTTACTTCTTTGTCACTCGATCTATATTTAAAACCTATAAACATACAAATTAAGAATATACCAAACTTTTTACTTATTAAAGGGTGCAAATCGTACCATCGTAATAAATTATGGGATCCCACTACAATATTGAACTGTTTGATACTTTAATAGATAGAAAAAACTATCAAAAAGAGGGAACTCGGAAAACTTAATATTTTTTTTTTCTTTACCTTAGAAACACTATACATATTATAGGTGCAGTGTCCTGAGTGAATGTCAACCTAAAAGATGATATATCCCTTAAATGCCCACTGTATCTTTTAAGATACAACCATCAAAACAATTCCCACGGGCTCAATTTTAGTGAAAATAAAAAAGAAACTACACAAGTGTGTTGAGAAATCAATAGAAAATCATCTAAATTTTATTTTTATTAAAAAAATTTTAGAGTTTTTGTTCAAATAGCCGTAAACTTTAAAAATTATATTTTTGAAAATCTAAATTAAAAGGGTTTTTTACAATGATAAATCTCAGATCCGAGCGGAAACTGAAGTCTAGAAAAATATAAAAGGTGGTTCGAATATATATCCAGACGCTATTAGCAATAACCTAAAAAAAATTGGTTTCGTGGACCCACCATTAGGCTTTGCCCAATGGTTGTATCTTTAAAGATATAATGGGCACTCACCAGCTAATTAAAAATTCGTTTTGGTTTACTTATGCACCGCTTTATTGTTTAGTTATTTTCATATGCTGAGCTTTTAAAATATTCATTCGTGTTGTTATAGATGGGCTCTCATCAGATGAGTCTGTGATCTGTTCTTTCTCCTTCAATTTTTCTTATTTTTTTTAACGACCTCCTGGGTCTAACTTCCAACCCTATCTATTGTTTTGCAGATGACATCAGCTTTTGTCATTCATTTTCCTTTAGTCATAAACCAAGCCTTACTGAGGTTGAAGCTAAGAGGCGAAACAGGAGCGACACACTCAATTATGACCTTATGCTGATCTCCGAGTGGGTTCTTACACAGAAAAAAGTAAAAAAAGGTTTTGATCACCAAAATAATTGAAACAAGCAAAAAATTGTTGAATTTTGCGGCTGTAGGAAAATCGCCCAAAGAAAAATGGCCCAAAAAAATTAATGAAAAATCGGCGAAAAAAATTCCAAGTAAAATTGGGCCTGAGTTCATATCAAAAGTGACCCATAATTTTTGGGCTATTTTTCGTTATTATTGGGTGATTTTTCGTTTTTTAAATTTCGTCAAAATCTTACATACTATTAGTATAAATCCTTCATTTTCAATATAAGTACGTGGAAGTCCTAAATGTTATTTATAAAAATAACGGGACATATTGCAAAAAGGTGGCATGTCATAACGTCCAGTGTCATAGCTTACAAACTCGAAAGCATAGGCGGCCTTTGGTCGGGCGCAAGGATTTTCTCCTCTTTAATGCAACAAGTACCGGCTTCGCTAACTAAAGCTTCTCTGCACAGCTGGCCTTCGGCCAGGGGCAAGTATTTTCTCCTCTATGGTACAACAAAAACTGGCTTCGCTAACTAAAGCTTCTCTGCATAGCCGGCCTTCGGCCGGGAGCAAAGATTTTCTTCTCTATGGTATAACAAATACTGGCTTCGCTAACTAAAGCTTACCTGCGAAGTCGGCCTTCGTTCGGAAACAAGGCAGATTTTAGAAGCTTTATTTAGCGAAACCGGTACTTGTTGTTCCATAAAGGAACAAATCCTTGCGCCCGCACAAAGTTCGTCTGCACAGAGAAGCTTTAGATAGCGAAGCCGGAGCAGAAAATCCTTGCGCCCGGTCGAATGCCGGCTATGCGGAGAAGCTTTAGTAAGCGCTGCCGGTATTTGTTACACCATAGGGGAGAAAATTAAAAAAACAACAAAACCATTTTTAAAAAAATGTTGACCATATTATGATTAATTTAACCAAATCATTGTCACCGACAACCATATTATGGTAAAATTAGTTTCTTTAAAAATAGTTTTGTTGGTTGTGACCATAATAAAACATGTTTTTCTCTGCGTGTATGTAGATCTTTTTTTTTGTATTTAACATCATTAGTAATTATGGACCTTATGACATTTTTAAAAATGACATAATGTCAATTTGCAAAGTGTCTTAATGACCACGGACGTTATGACATTTTCAAAAGTGTCACAGTGTCCATGGACACTACGACACTGGACTTTATGACATGCCACCTTGCAATAAGCTATATTCTGTTTTAAGAAATTGATTATAACTATGTAGTGATTAATTAATTTTTAACTATTGAAGAGTGCACAAAGTTTGGAGGAGGGCTCAAATAAGTATTACTGTCCATACTGCTGAGCAGCTGTTGAAGATACAATGCAATTTTTTGCATAAAACTTACATTTGTATGTAACTTAATTTATATGAATAATAACAAGTAAGAGTGCTATATTCGGCTATGCCGAATCTTAAATACCCTTCACCATGGTTTGGAAAGAACAGAAGTTTATATATGTATATATTTAAATATATTTTATAAAATATATATCGTTTAGTTTTATTTAATTATTTGCACATGATTGCTTGCTATTAAATATATTAAAAGTTTAATTAATATATAGCAGGTTAAGTTTTGATCGAATTTCAGTATTTGGTCATACCGACATCTTAAAGTATAAAATTACCATTTACTTTGGTGATAAAACTTGTAGTCGGGAAGTTCTATGGTTCCCGAAAATAGGTATTAAAAAAAAACTATATTTTTGACATTACTTTTTTTGCCGATATTCCGAATTTTTCTAAAAATTTCCGATATTTTGTTCTTAAAAGATTTCCGATATTTTGATATCTAAAACGTATGAATAGGTCATAATACAGCTCTAAAATTTTAGTTTTTATAAAAATGTTAATGTTTTTTAGTTCTTTTTTGGAGTATTTTGCACATAACTTAACCATTTTTAACCGATTTGGCAGATTTATATACCAACGTACTTAAAAATAATATTTCCATTAAATTGGCTTATAGGCATATATGTATATATACCTACATATATGTACATATATTTAAGCAAACTTTATAATAAAAAAACAAACTTAATTATAATAAAAAGAGTAATTTTTGGGATTTCAGTATTTTGATTATAACTCAGCCATTTTTTAACCGATTTGACAGATTTATATACCGACGTGTTTAAGAAGAAATTTACCATTTACTTGTGCTATAAAGCTTGGACTCGGGAAGATCCATGGTTACCGAAAATTTTGGTCATAACTTTTTTGTATCTGAACCGATTGTTCCGAAATTTTCAGAAAATATTTTCTACTAAAGATTTCCGATCTTTTGATATATAAGGCGTAGCCATAGGTCATATTAAAGTCAAAAAATTCAGCTTTTTATACAATTTTTGATATTTTTTGTATGGGAGGTACCACGCCCACTTCTTCAATCCCGCCCACATTTTGTGGGATGGTGTGCATTTATAACCTGAATCTTTGTACCTAATTTGGAATTTTTGGCTTTTGCCGTTCTCAAGATATACAGTAATAAATAAAATACAACAACAACAAGGGATTTTTGGGCAAAATCAGAGGCAGTCGTGGTTTTTTACTCATATCTCCGTCATTTTTGGACCGATCTGGCTGAAATTCAATAGCAAACTTAAACGGAGTATATGTGATATAAACATACATCAACCTAGTCCACATCATTTCTGGGGTTTTTGGAAAACCCATTTCAACATACACACAGACAGACGGACAGACGGACAGACGGACAACCGGATTTGAACTTCGCTTTTCATAAGGACCCAGAATATATATACATTATAGGGTGTAGGATCAATATTGTGGAACATACAAACGGAATGACAAAGTTATATATACCCTCTTACCTTCGGTGAAGGGTATAAAAACATTTTTGCAAATTGGGTTATTTTTATTTTTTTTATTTTTTTTTTTTTTTGGGCTTTTTGGGTCATTTTTCATATACATTTTTTTTTTGCCCTTTTTCGTTTTTTTGGGCAAAATTTCATATTTAACTTTTTGGGTCATTTTGCATGTTCTTTTGGGCGAGTTTTAATTTTATTTTTTGGGCCATTTTTCTTTTGGGTGATTTTTCCTACAGCCTAATTTTGCACCTATCACCGAAATGATTATACCAATTTCTCAAATTTGCAAAAATTGCAAAACAAGGATTTTTTCCCAATTAAAAAGTTTTTACATTTTAATTACAAAAATAATTGAAAAAATTATTATTATTAAACAATATTTTAATTGAATGAATTAACAAATTTATTAAAAAAAATCCATATTTTAATTGAATGAATTACTAACGTAATTTATTACAATACAGAAAATTTATTATTTTAATAACAGTGTTGATTAAAACAGTGATTAAATTTTTGCATTAAATCGAATTAATTTTTAATTGAATAAATTAAAAAGTGTATTTGAAATACAATCTAAATTCAATTACGCAAATAATTCAATCAAACAAATTGTTTATTGAATAAGTTTGTTAAATCAATTCAGTTGATGGTTAAATGAAGCAAAATAATAATATTTAAAATATATGTTTTATTTATATATGGTTTAAAAATAACTTGCTTTATTTGTTTAATTGTAATAGCTCATGCTTAATTGTACAAATTTTGGAAGATGTTTTTGACGAAGGAATTTCATACATACAACTTTGTATAAAATTGTAGAATAACTCTGATTCTTCAGGGTATTCAAGATTGAAAACAAAAAACTGTTTTTGTTGTTAAACGCACAACATGAAATGACGCCAAAAATAATTCAAGAATTGACAAACAAAGAAAATAAACCCCAAATTTCGATTGCGACCATAACCACCGTCAACATTGTGGTCAGCCACAAGGCGATTTTTTATTTAACGCATAATATACATATGTATGTAGGCTTATTATTGACATTGGTGGTGGTCATAATTGTAATTACTCTATAACAAATCTCAGTTAATTTTTTACTTGTTGATAGTTTTTTTTTTGCACGTGACGCCTACTGTTCTTTTTGATGTATACGTACATGTGTATGTACATGTAAGGGCAAAGACAATAAATTTATAAAGATGTTGGTTGCACTTGTAACATTTTTCGCAAACTATTGATGAGGGAGAAAAGCAAGGAGAAACCAACAAAGTGTTCAACTCAAACAACCGAGTTGATTGATTCAATTAAACTTATAATTAAAATTAAGCTTAAAATCAAGTAAAATGGAAAAAAAACATTTTTTTAATTCAATCAATTAAGAACGTAATCAATTTTATTTTAAAATTAAAAAATCACTATTAATTGAAAAAAAACTGTCAATAATTTCTTCTGTGTACGAAAAGGGTCGGTTTTAATTTTCATAAGACCCAATTTTGTATGTTGACCCACAGACGGCTTGAGGAGTCAGAGTCATCTGTATCCTTGGTTGGTATTGAACAATCATACACTCTTGACCTTCTAGGAATGAAAATTTAATAAGTTTTTTGGAACTGACATGCTTTTGGAGTGTAAAAAGATGAATTCAATTGTCTTGGTTTCCTCAAACGGTGCAAGAATTATTTCATTTTTTTTTTTTTTTTTTTCTCTTTACAAGTATTTAAAATATTAGTATTTTCTTTTTATTTTTTCTTATTTTTTATATCCCTTTAAAGAATTTGTCACATGTTATCTTTTGTATATGTAACTTGTCTAATTCTAATACTGTAAATTATAAGATATGTTTGTCTTGTTGTATTAGAAAATCAATGAAAGAAATAAATAAAAATAAATAAATAAGAAAATACAATACAATTGCTTCAAGGTCTATCTTGAAGCTTATGGATAGGGTGTAAAGCAGTGCGTTTAAGCTCATCAATTACAGTAAGGTATCCAGCTCTATTGACTCCTTTTAGCATATATTACGATATTACCATGGTAAGTGTTCAACTGAGATGGGCCGTAGTACTCGCCTTCCAACAGATCACATCTGTTCGTTGTGGACTGTCCAGTGTATCGCACATCGCATTTATATTCGTTTTTCGGTCGAAGTAGCCGTATGTGGAATAAACTCCAGGCAGAAGCCTTATAATTCGGACACAATTTTGAAAAATTCAAACTTAACGTCCACAAACACTACTCCGCCTTTCCTCCTCCTCATGACCTGTTATTCTTATACCAACACAATGCATTGCATTAATAGGTGTCATCCCCTGAGTGTTGGCTCAAAGTAAAAAAACCAATTGAATATTTTCATTATCCTTTTTGTTTTTAACAATCTTATGTTCTTGTATAATTTTTTAATTGAAATGAAATAAAAATATCATAAAAATTATGGTTTATATTTTCTATATATGTATGCTCTGTATTAGTACTTTCGATGAATAGTACTAACGGGGAAGTGCACATTGTATCTTCAAAGATACAACCACTATTTTGAAAATAACTCTTAACAAAATGTTTTCGACGAATTTGGTACGCGGTTGATTTTTTTTTTACCATTTTATGCAACACATATGTATACCCTTCACCACAGGCGGACAAAAGGGTATATATAAGTTTGTCATTCCGTTTGTAATTTCTATAATATTGATGTTAGACCCTATAAAGTATATATATTCTGGGTCCTTATGAGGAGCGAAGTTGATTTAACGATGTCCGTCTGTCCGTTGAAATGGATTTTCCGAAGACCCCATATATAATGGGGGCCAGGTTGTTATACATTTATGTCACATATCCGGAATTGTTTGCTATTGAAATTAAGCAAGACCGGTCCAGAAATGGCTGAGATATGAGTAAAAAACCACGACTGCCTCAAATTTGTTCCTTTAAAGGTCCAATTAGACGTGACATTAACATACCAACACTGTATTACCAAAACGACATAAACATACCATACAAACCAATTCAATTTTGTCATACAGTGGCTATGATAACACAGTGTTGGTAATGTGGTTTTTTTGTTGTTTTTTATACCCTTCACTACAAGAGGTGGATTTTATTTGTAATGTGTATAATTTTACGCATACACAAACACATCAATGCATATGATATGCCGCTCAAATAAAGAAACAAACTCATAGACTCAATATATTTTAATTTAACGCTTCTTCAGTAAAAGCATTCGTAGCCGAGTTTTTAAGTTCTCTCCTGAGACTTGTGATATTGCCAGTTCGAATCCCAAAAATAATTTTTTTTTAATTTTTTTTATTTAAATTTTTTATGTTCTAAAAAACGATTTTAAGATTATAAAACGAATTTCAAACATCAACTTTGGCAAAAGAGGAAACGGGCTTAGGTACATATATACATTTTTTGTTTTTTTATAATCTTCGGCATGACGAAATTAAAAGTTGGCGTGGCTCAATTAATATTTATTTATACCTATGTATCTAAAGAACGTTATTTATGTATATAGCTTTTTTTTCTTATCTCATCATGGTGAAGGGTATATAAGATTCGGCATAGCCGAATATAGCACTCTTACTTGTTTTTTACTAAAATCGGTGTCCTTAGGCATTAAAGAGATATGTTAGCACTTTTTTTGTTCTTCAAATGGTACCTTTTTGAATTTCCGTTAGTATTGGACCTACACGCAGAGAAAAAACATGGTTGAAGTATGGTTTTAACAAAACTTTTTTCACGATTGATAATATTTTGTTTCTAATTAACAATAACGTGTTTACCTCCCTGGAATCTTCAAATATGGCTGAATTTAACAATATAATGTTTTAATAAAACAAAGCTTCAACTATACACTCAAACATATTATGGTTACCTTAACCATATTATTATAACGGCAACCATATTATGGTGAACTTCATCCATCCAAAAGCTATAACCATATTATGGTTGCCTCCAAACTTATTATGGTTAATATTTAATAATAATAATATGTTCGAAATTATAATATTTTGTATGTTTTATTTAAAATTAAAAATAATATGATTAGAAAGCAACAAAATTCTGGTCGTTTGCATTTTACTTGGTTTGCTTAATATTCTCATTAATTTTATTTTAATTATTGATTACAATACATAAATTTACGTAGAATAAACTAGTAGAACAGAAAAAATGATTGAAGGTCGGCACAGGCTGGAATATGAACCAAAGGGGATTTTTGTGGAACACAACATCTATCATGTATGATACAAAAAAGTAAAAAATTTGTTTTTAAAAGTTTGCAATTTTTGCGAATATCAAATTCTTCATCGCATAGCCGTATAGACCGTGAAAAAATAATAAGAAATGATGCATTACTTTTTCGCGATCGTGAAGAAAGTTTCCTCACCAAACGCGATCCATTTTGATCCATTTTGATAAAATGGACTACTCCATGGACTGGTCCGATGTAATGCAAGCATGGACCATGTCATTGTTAAAAAGTGTTTGTAGTGAGACGACATGTCTTCGTTTTTTAACGATATGCTTTCGTTTTTAAACGACTTCAAAACTAATCCTCTTGAGTCTTAAAACTACTCCTTAGTGGTCCAAAGGTGGGTTATATGGTCCTTTCCTAGGACATCGTAATGTTAAATAGACCAGGTTTTTTCCATACGTTTGGGTTACTTTTGGACTAGTCGTGGTCCCTTGTGGACTACTCTTTACACGCGTGTTTGGACTGGTCCTATTATTTGCAGGGTCAATTTTTCTCCTTACTATACAAAATTAACATTTAATTACCAAATTTTAAGTATTTTCTAATAATTTCATGAATATAACAAGATCTACTATTTGTACGGAAGAGCGCAAAAAAAATCGCGACTTTAATTCGCGGTTTTTTTCATAAACTAAATTTTAATGGCAAATGATAGATGTTGTGATAGATTTGTTGATTGGCGGATATATGAAACAGTGATAATTTTCAGCAGCGTAGTAATATATGCACGGGACGAGCTATTACAGTTGCACAAGATATTTTTCCATTATGTAAATCAACTCGCACTTTAAACTTAAAATTTATTTCATTAAAGTATTTATGCTTGTATTCATAAAAATATTTTAAATTTAATAAACGTTTATTAAATTTTATAATCATTTATGAATAGGGGGGCTTAAATATATACGCCTGTATTTATAAAAAAAATTTAAATTTAATAAAGGTTTACAAAACAAATTTTGTATGAAAATTCTCCTTAATAAACGTTTGTTAAATTTAATAATCATTTATAAATACGGGGGATAGCATATATAAACAATAAATGTGCCATATAAAATGTGTATGGAAATTAAAAAAAGGTTTAGAAATTGCATTTGGTGCGAAACTTTTTTGGCCAAAATGCCCTAAAAAAATAATTTTCATTAACAATACTAAATTGCCCATCGCGTGGTGGGAGGAAGAAATTTTGTCCAAAAAAAGTAATCACCCTAATTAAAAAAAACTCAACAAAAAGGTTAAATAAAATTTAAGATCAGTTCAATATACATTAATTTTTTAAAATAAGCAAGTTATGATTTCCTTGTGAGGCAAATTTAGACAGTACAGTCTATCTTCTGTCATTGTTTCGCGTAGCATTACTGACGAGCATTGAAACGAAAATTTGAAATATTTTTCTTAGATTTGGATAGATATCTTCATCACAGTTTACAAAAGCATCTACAACGTTATCTGATAGATCAGGCTCAAGTTTAGATCTTAGTAGGCGTTTATCTGTTTTATCAAATATAATCAGCTCATCCGCTAGTTGTGGTTTTAAAAGTTTTGTATCTGTATATGACTTGACTACACCTTGAGGTAGAAGTTTAAGTACGTTCAATACATTTAGGATATCTATTGGAAAAGTTGTTATGAGATCTTCTAAAATAAATTCAATAAGAGGAATGTAACCTACAACTCGGTAGTAATCTTCAACATTTTGGATGAGATTATTTCGTTCAAATTTTGTCATTTCGATTGGAACCTCGATTTGAACGCAAAAATGGTTTAACTTTTTGAAAAATCGCTTTAAATTGTTCTTCGGCTTTTTTTCTTCAAGGCACATGATTAAAGTTTTGATAAGGCTTGATCCTTTTTGAAGATCTATATCGTGCTTTTGTAAAATGATACTAAGTGGTTGTGTTACAATAGGTATCACACTTAATATGTATATCCCGCAAATAAATTTAAAACTACTAAGTGAGTTCCTTAATATAAAGGTAGAGATACTAGCTTTCCACTCAGATATTTCTTCCAAAGCTTCTACTACATGATGTTCACTTGTTGCAAAGACGCATAATGTAGAGAGTTGTGCTCCCAAATACTTTGCTAAGACTGGGATGATTATATTTAAAAAATTTTGTTGTTCTTTAACAAATGATACAACTTTTTTTTTAATGGATATAGATAGCACCTGCTGGGATTGAATGTAGAACAATAAGTGTTTGAATACGGTAAACTAGATGTTTCGTTGGAAATATCTAATACATAACTATTAGATTAAGATTTGGATACTAATTGAAAATTTCGTTAAAGATTCCATAAAAAAAAAAAACAAAAAAACCCTTGCTGAGATTTCCAAAAATTTTGTACATTAAAAAAAATATTATTATTGGGAATTCTTCTATTATCGAAATTAACAAAACATATTTTTATAATTTACGGGGGGGAAATTTCCTTATTTCCCCCCCCCCCCCCCCTGAATCCGCGCCTGATCTACTAAGACGAAAAAATAAATGCTCGAAGCATGCAAATTCATATATAATTTTATTTATGTTTTCTTAACATGTGCATAAATAATTATGGTTGAATTTCAACCACTAGGCAAACACTAGTGCATATAATTGTATGTATATATAACATGTTTTTATTGCTTGTTGTTAATAAAAATGAGTTGTTAATGTACAAAAACAAATGTTTGTATTTATGTTTATGTGTTTACATTTTTATTGAATATAATTTTATTTTCAAAAAGGTAACCTACTGGCATTCACTAAAGAACACTTAAAAGTTATAAAAAACAAAAAAAAACAGTTTATAATATTTTAAGCTTTCGTTCCCAATTGTAGAGGCCACTAAAACCATGTAATAATTACGGGTATAAAATCATGCAATTTAAGGGTGCTTACACTTTAATTAATTACACCTGACCTTACTTTACATCCATCTTTGTCTTTTTTAACGTAAAAAAATGCTTAAACAAACGAAAAATTTTAGTGGGCATAAATATTTCACTTTCTGCTTGGAATTTTCTAAGACTAAAACCAGAAATAGAAATATTTAAAATCAACACCTTTTTAACATAAAGAAAAGAAAGTAATATTGGTTACCCTGTATGAAGTGGAACTTAGGGGTGAGAATTTGTGTTTGAAATAATTTATTCTGGATTACCCTGTTAAATTTAATTCTACCAACCCTCTAGCGAAGAATTTAAAACAGCAACAAGGAACAGGATTTACTCCTGCAATCGATAAAAAAAAGTGAAGAATACTTTCCTGGTGGTGTGTAGCCGAGTTTGCTTTATTACTAAGTTTAATAGAAAAGCCTTTTAGGCATCAAAGCTTTTAAGTTTAAAAAATAAGTTTTTTTGGTTGTGGCCACTGCTGCAATATTTAAAAAGCTTTCAGGTTGTATAAGCTTTATTGTGAACATAATAAAAACTTTTCTAAAGCAGATGCGCTTAAATTTGCTGATATGTATTATTTTAGCGAATAAAATAATTCATTAAGTTTGTAAACGAGGGCGTTATCCAGCATATCATGTGTTATAAAGGCACTAGCGAATGGGCTCTTTATTTCTCTCATTTCTTCTTAATTTCTTTCTGTTATAGCAAACGAACATAAAATGCATTGAATTGACAGTTGCCGAAAATATATTACAATTCGCAACTGTTGCCGATTTCAGTTGCCAATTAATAAATATTTAGGCAACCTTAAAGTTTTGTTGTAGATTTTTTAATACGATACGGTAGACGAGAGTCTTGATATTCAAAGAGGCGTTTTATGTAACACATATGAAGATTAAGCATAAATAAATGGCCATCGTTGATTCCAGATTTGAGAAGGAGGGCGTAGTTGGGAGTGAATTTTGGTAAATTCAGAATGCGTTTTTTGAAATATCGTTGCAGTTTATCCACCTCATCAAAGTGAGAATGTCCCCATACTTGGGCAACGTATGATTGAACAGACCTGCAGACAGCATTAAAAAGGTGCATTTTTGTTCCAATGCGATATCTCTTTTACTTAGAAAGCTACTAATTGTTGAATTGAGGCAACGCTGTTACTTTTTTCTACATGCCATGAAAAGACACATTTTGGAATTATTATCATACCAAGGTAACAATATTCCGACACTATTTCAATTTCTCTTCTTGAGTATAACCATTTCGCATTGCTGGCTAAATATGTATATGTATTTGTTCTGTGGATTGTCCCTTTTTCTCGTGTAAAATTTGTACATATCGTCTGAGCCCCTCCAAGCAATATCATGTGTTATTTCTCTGTGTAAAGTACATATGACATTTTTGATGTAAAACGAGTTCTATTTTTAAGTGACACAGCATCTGACATCAGCTGTTTCTTATTAACAAATCTCTTTGTGGCGGCAAAAATTAAATGGAATTTTAATAAATATAAATAATACAGAAACAAAAAAAAACACACACAATATATTTTTGAAAGTGTAGGAATAAATTGAAAAGGAGTAACCAAGACGAATTAATACAAGGTGCTCTTATTTTGAAAACGTTTACAGCACTGTAGTAAACAATTCAATCAAATGTTTCATTTTGTTTTAAATTTTGAATTTTTTTGTTTTAAAATGTAATTTTTTAAAATTGTGAAATTTCATAATTTTAAGCGAAAATTATAGAATTTTGTACATATTCCCCAAAACCACCAGAACGGTATACCATTTTGACACAAGGTTAGTTATCAGCTGTTGCTTACCTAGCAAAATAAGGTCACCTGGTGTAAATTCGCCTTGGGAATAACCAAAAGTAGGAATATGTTCTTTAAATTTTGATAGGTTAAGTCAAATGTACGTTGCATACCAACATGTCAACATGTAAATTGTATACCTTATGAAAATCTCAAAATTAGACATACACATGAAATCCCATGTGTGTAGAAAAGTGACATTCCACATGACAAATACAAATAATGTGAACATAGCTTTAGGTCTACTGCTTGTGTTAAAAATAAAAATTAAAACTTTCGTTCAGAAATTTATATTGAAATTAAAAACAAACTTGGAAATAATGGAAGACGAGAATTTTTATTTGAAAAAAAGGCAGCTAGATTAAAGTTTGTGTTTACATTATATTTTAGGGATTTTTTTTAATGGCTTCCATTGCTTCATTCTACACTCAATAAAATAAATGCGATATTATTAACTCAACAAAAGTTTAGCAAAGGAGAGTCATTTGTCAGTAACTTTTTTTGTATTGAAAACTAAACTCATTATCAGCAACTTATTCGTCGTTTTCAAAAAAAAAAAAAATTGACCACTGAACACCTTTATGTTCAATGATATCATGGGCAGACCCTTGTTAATAAAAAAGCGGAAAGCATTTCGATCTTGAAAGAAATGTTGATATGATATTTGGTGTGGGTTGACATCTATAGTAAAATTGCATGGCCAATATTGTTGCTGAACATATTTTCCCGCACTTGCTCATATTAGGCTGGATTTTTAACATGGAGATTAGAGATTTAGTCATACTTAATCTGTGTTTTTGGTTTTTAGGATGATTATTACTTTTATTTGCCAGTTTAAGAGGCCAATGTTGGAAGTTTAAAATTAATCAACAAATGTCAACACATACCCATGTATAACAAAAGCAGCTGTTAAAATACATAGAAAAACAAACATTTTTTTTAAATAGAAACATGGATTATTCTAGGAAAGATGAAGACTTCAGTAATTCTGAAACATATGAAATCCTAAATAATAAGAATTAATTTTCTTTATATAGGAATAAAATGCAAAGTGCATTGTTTTAAATTTGCATCTTTAAATATGTTGTTGCTATTTGTTGTTATTCAGTATGGCAATGCTGCGAGGTTAAAACCACCTCTTAAAAACGGCAAACACAATTGGTACTCAATTCAATTTATTCCCAGATTAATTAATTAAAGTTTGCTGCTAAGATTAAACTCGATGCTAAAAACACTTTCTTAGGGGTGTTTTTAACGATTTATTAGAAAAGAGCCAAAATTTACCGCTATTAAAGGGAGTTAGAGGGTTAATATTTTTCATTAAAATATTTTGCCTTAAAATTTTCTATAAAGTGGCACATGCAAAGAACACATTGTTTCATATACCGATATGCTGCACGAATAGGCCATAAGGGTGAAACTTAAGCCCCCTTAAATCAAATGCAGATGTGATCGCTTAAAACTCCGTCATACGTATACACATTTTTTATACCCTTCAGCTCAGGTGGAAAGGGTATCTAAGGGTATATAAGTTTGTTACTACAAAATTGATGTTAGGCCCAACATAGTATATCTTTTCTGGGTCTTTATGAGTAGCGAAGTTGTTTTTACTTTGTCCGCCCGTCCATCTGACCGTATGTTAAAATAGATTTTCCGAAGACTCTAGATATGATGGAGACTAGATTGTTATGTATTTATATCTTTTATTCTCCGTTTAAGGTTGCTATTGAAATAAAGCCAGATAAATGAGAAAAATACAACGACTGCCTCTAATTTAGCCCATAAGTCTCTTGTTGTTGTTTTCTCTGTATATCTGAAGAACTGCAAGAGCCAAAGTTTTAAAATAATTTACAAGCATCTTGGTAATCAATAAGCTACATCCGACAAAATGTTGGCGGGATTGGAGAAGTGGGCATTGCACTTCCCATAAAATGACATTATAGATTTAAGTTTATCTGGATAACGGCAAGAGTCGGTTTCAAAATTAGTTAGAAGTTTATCAATACACACCATACGACAAAATTAAGGCGGGATTGGAGAAGTCAGCGCGGCACAAAATAGATTTATTTATATCTTAAGAACGGTATAAGTATAACTTTCGGTTCTTACCGCACCGTGGTGAAGGGTATATAAATTTTGCTACCCAAATAAAGCACTCTTAGGGCCATTATTACAACTTGGCGGTAGCTAAAGTAAGGATTAAATTGACAGATGGTAATATGTTCTCTGCCAAAAAGTGTCGGATCTGTCCGATAACAGCTTGCGCCAAGTTGTAATAATGACCCTTACTTGTTTTTTTTTTTTTGTCTCCTCTATCAGAATCTTTTGTCAGAACTCCGTTTTAATTTTAATGGTTTTAAAGTGTAATTAAAAATAATTTATTTTTAAAAAATTTTATCACTTATAAAATAGGTATAAATAATTTTAGGTTTTTGATCAATGTGTATTAGCATAAATTTTAAAACATTTTATTAAGGATTTTAAAATTTGTAGTTTGCGCAAATCAGCAGCCGTATTCTGTTATTCGCTTAGCTAAAGCTTAATCTCGATCGCTAAAATGCCTTAGAGAATACAAAAAATGAAAATTTTAGCGATGACATTAAAAGCTTAAATTGCGCCGAATTAGATTTGTATGGCATTGCAAAATTTAGCAATGCACGTTACAGAATTATATTCGTAGCTTAAAATCGCTAAATCAACTTTATAGATTTTTAGCGATAGAGATTTAGCTTAAGCGAATTACAGAATACGGCTACAGATTAATAAATTTTTTGCTTACCATGGTTTAACATTTGACGCTTGTAATCGTAAAAATGTGTATTGATCACTGTAAAGTCTCTCTTGTTATCGTGTTTTATAACATACATACTAGAAATTTCTTGTTGGTGAAAAATGCTTAGATTTCCTAAGTATCTACCACCAAAATAAATTTTAATGTTAGTACAAACAATATCCAATTACACCTGGAAAACTTTTATCAAAATTTGCACGCTCTATTAGCAAATCGTGAAAGAGAACATTAAACACGCACAAAATATTTCATAACAACAAATTTTTCGCATTAAATTTACATTTGCTTACTATTGGAATAGATTAAATTGACAAAAATATAGATAAGATGAATACACAACTCACCCCAGCAATTGCAGTAACTTCATGTATGTCAGCTGAAAATAAAAAAATTATTAGTAACTTGAATAATTTGTATAAAACACAACGTTAGTGAATGTGTGCATGAGTGTATTACATAAAATTTGCATATTCTTAAATAAAAACTCAAACCTCACTCTTAACTATATGCGAGCTGAAAATCAGTAGACTTATGTGACTTATAATCAAAAATATACAAACTTACACACATATATTGATTAGAAAAAAACAGAATGTTATTATCTGATATTTGTTGTAACTAAGCACTAACACATACACAGCCGCCCTCAGCCACCTCTCTTCCCCTTTAATATTAAATCTACTTCAAATGATATCGAATGATAAGAATGAAAAATTCAAATAGAATTACAAATTTTCTATTTTCTGTTCTTATTTGTATCGATACTCGTATGCAAAATACATGAAAATAAAAACATTCAATGAGATGTGTAAGTAGTAAAAACAAAATATCTACAAATAATACTTGCCACCATTCACTCACACACTTCTCCAGTTACAACGCATTCTAAACTTACAACCCTCCACACAAAAAAGAAATAATACAAAACACGTAAATATTTAATATAGATGTATGTATGTATGCAAAAGCAAGGAAACAAGAACACAAAGTTAAATAAACTAGAAAATATTACACACGCACATTGTAAATTGGCGAACAGCATCAGCTGCTACCTTGACAACTGCTAGTATTACTAGTAATCAATGAATGAACGAGTGACTGAATGAATAAGTTTATGTTGTATAGTAAGATTTAGCTTATCGCAATCCAAGTACAACAACATGCGTTAGACATTGACACGTAACAACAGTCAAGATGAAAAAAAAATTGAAGCGCGAATTTTTATTTTTATAGATTTTTCATGCACGCATCGATATGGGCACATTAAAATTTTACAACCTCCCCCAAACTAGCCTGCTTTATAGAAGGCAATCTGAAAATTACTTTTAGTGTTCAAACGGAATTTAGTCTTCAACTTTAGGCAAAAATCTTACGCCCATAATCAAGGCACATTTAACAAGGTAGACTTATTAGAGTGAGCATTGCAAAGAAAAACTGACTATTCTGATTTGTCTCCATATAAAACAAAAACAATTTAACGCACACATGCACATATTTTGGCTCATACACACGAAATTTGATAATTGGGGTATTATATATATCCCTTTAAATCTTCCTTGCTAAATGTGCTAATAATTAAATCCTGGGCAATAACTTCAAACTCTCTCATTTCTTTCTTTTTCTTTTGTTCCAATTTTTTGATTGGTTTTGCTACATATCAACTATTTATAAGTATTGATTTGCTCTACACGCCACAATTTGGCGATTTCATCAAATTCTTCTTATATAAACGTACAAAATAATACAAAATTGCCGTAAGAAAAAAAAGTGGTTTAACCTTAAGCCTCGTCGTTTCAGAAGGTCTACGCAAAACGACTGCTGATTTTTTGTAGAGTTGTTTTTTTTATGTAATTGTTAATGTAGCAATGGCTATCTTCAATGTATATACACTAGAGTGGGTCAATTTTTTTGCCCACCAAGCGTATAGCAAAATCGTAATCTACGCAAAATTCTAAGAACTTTTCCTAAAGAAACCATGGTTCTAAAATCAAAATCGAGCTTCCGGTTTTTGACTTGAAAATTTGGTGCTCAGGAAATCTGAAAAAAATAATACTTTTTTGGAAATATTTATTGAAATTGGTGAATAGTTGGCCTGTATTGCTGAAAGAGGGCTTGTTTAAAAGAAAATTATCTCAGCTCTCTATATCTGTGCTCATTTTTAGAAAAATCTGTACCACAGAGTATACAGAGGCGTCACGAGACAGAAAATATTGTGTTTTTTCTGTCTTTTTCTTCGAAAGCTGCCCTTTTTGCATTTTTTGTTTTGATTATGCAATTTGTGTAGATAGTAGCGGCCTGTTTTTACGCATTGTCACTTCATTTACAAAAAACGTTTTCTTTCTCTTTCTTCGAAAGCTGCCCTCGCAAATGATTTAGGCATTTTTCATACGTCACTTTTTTCATCTCTGTATACTTTGTGATCTGTACATCAATAATTGGTTAAGAGGTTTTTGTCAAAATAATCATAGTCAAGCTGATAAGAAACCTAAAACTGTTACAATTTTGATGCACAAAAGTTAAATAAAATAATTTAACTAAATTTTAATTCAAAGTTGATTAAAATAAAATAGTTCTACGGCATTTTGACAAAACATCTTAAGTGGAGATAAGAGAGCAAAAAAGATTAAAAAAAAAACTCGGTGAAAAAAGCATTTTTGTAAAAAAATCAAATAAACCGAAATTAAAGAAAAATTTTGTTCATAACACAAAATTTTAAAAACGTAAGCAAAAATGTTTTTTACTGAAAACTCGTACGATTAACACCATTTTTTTTCAACTTTTTAATTTTGACTTAAGATGTTTTGTCAAAATGCCATAGAATTGATTAATCAAAACTTAATTAAACGAAAATTTCATTAAATAAAATGTAAGCAAAAACTGAAAATAAAAAAATTAAAAAGTAAATATTTTTATTATTATTCCATTTTTTATTAAAACGCAATTTTTTGGAAAATTCACAACTTAAAAATAGGAACCGATTAAAATAAAAATAAAAAATTTATAAAAAAATACTGGCCAAGCCGGGGGTAAATAAATTTAGTTTCGGCCTATAGCTGCAATTTACATACAATATCTTTTTTGCTATCCATTCGTGGTATTCTGTTGCGACTTTTGATAGTAACTGCCAAAATATCATCTCGATTACATTCTATGGCACGTGGGACACATTGGTAAGCAATTGTACAAATCGCTCAGTTCCCTGAATATGTGCCGGTAACCCTAGATCAGTAAACGGTAGATGCTTGAAGTAAATGGCGGCTCAGACAAATTGCTATCGTCCATTTCCAATTTAAAAAATTGTATTAGCTATAAAAACAGAAATTTGTGAAATACAATTGGACACTTTCAGAAGTTACAATTGGAAATTTTTTAAGTTAAATTGGAAATTTCTGAAAAACAATTGGAAATGGTGTAGTAAGAAACATAGGCCCTAATTATATAATTCGCAACGTTACGCCAAAGAATTACATTGAAAGCAAAAACAAATTCATAAATGTTTTGTAATTTTGTTGTTGCTTTCTACAGAAATTCTTTTTGCGTTTTAAAATTTCAAACGCCTCATTACTTGTGGCGTTGACAATTTGAAAACGGTACATGAATTTTTGTAGAAAGCAACAACAAAATTACAAAATATTTATGAATTTGTTTTGCTTTCAATGCTTTGGCGTTGCGTTTTACATAATAAGGGCCATATACATTTATGACACATAAAGCATATAAAAATTGTTAGATGTAACGATCAGCTTTACACACTGATACAGTTATTTTTTAGTATTCTCCCTTAAAAACCTGCTTCGTAGTAAGGGAATGCCGTAGCACTTGAAATGTTATTTTTTTAAGTTGTTGAGAGCACTTTCACTTACATACTTTACTGCATTTCTGTATGTCTTATTGCGTAGCGCATAACATTGCGCTTATTTTTTTAAATGTACCTACCATTAGTGCTTTGCAAAATGAGAAAAATTTTTATTGGGTAATTTTATTTTATTTTTTTCATTTAGTTTCTTTTTTAAAAAGGTAGTGAATTTAAAATAGAAAATTGGGTAAAAAAAAAATAAAATACATTTTTTTTTTATTTTAACATTTTGACAAAAATCTCCTAACCAATTATTTATGTACAGAATTTTCTAAAAATGAGCACAGATATATAAAGCTGAGAAAATTTCCTTTTAAACAAGCCCTCTTTCAGCGATACAGGCCAACTATTCACCAATTGCAATAAATATTTCCAAAAAAGTATTATTTTTTTTCAGATTTTCTGAGCACAAAACTTTCAAGTCAAAAACCGGAAGCTCGATTTTGATTTTCGAACCATGGTTTCTTTAGGAAAAGTTCTTAGAATTTTCCGTAGATTACGATTTTGCTATACGCTTTGTCACTTTTTTTGGGCCCGAACAAATTGACCCACTCTAATATACACACAACAATGTGCATTGTTTTATTTCTGCATAGACCTAATATAAGCAATATGAGCAAAAGCAAAATAAAACTACAAGAAGAAAAAAATAGTTTTATAAAATAATAAACACTTGTTAATAAATAGTAAAAATTTTTCAAAATTTATTTAAAATATAAGTTTGAACTGTTTTTGTCAAATAAAACAAAATGAAAGAAAAACAAGTTAGAGTGCTATATTCGGCTGTGCCGAATCTTTGATACCCTCCACCGACAGTTCAAATGTTTAAGGAGTAATATCTGTATGATGTTATTATTATCTTAAACTGTGACGATTTGTTATTAATTATGGTTTTAGGCGACTTAACTGTTTTCCGGTAGTAGGGTTTATATGGGGCCTAGGGTAAATTATGGACCAATCATCACGAAATTTCACAGCGTCATTTCTAGTCCTTTAAAACTGTGACGTACCAATTTCTGTTATGCTAGCATTAGTAGTTATGGCTTTAGGTGTACTAAACTGTTTTCCGGGAGTAGCGTTTCTATTGGGCCTAGGGTAAATTATGTACCGATCTTCACGATATTTCACAGTATCATTTATAGTCCTATAAAACTGTAACGAGCCAAAATTTGTTACGCTAGCGTTATTTTTTACGGTTTTAGGCGTACTAAACTGTTTTCGGGAGTATTGTTTATATGGGGCTTAGGGTAAATTATGGACGGATCTTCACGAAATTTAACAGCATGATTTTCATTGAAATAAAACAAATTTTTGCAAAATCTTATCGCATTCCGTGCCTTGTTCCAGCATTTATGTTTGTAACAAAATTATCAATTTTTTTAGGTGGTGGTTCCACATTTAGATTCATAGCTCTGGTCCTACAGAACCGATTTTGCTGGATTTCAATCCCAAACTGCTTAGGATAACTACAAGCAATTTGGCATCAAGTTTGTTCATTTGTTTTGAGTTGTTCGAAAGTGAGCGTGTTTTCAACAGACGGACAGACAGACGGGCATGGCTAAATCAACTTAGAATTACTCAAGGACCCAGAATATATATACTTTATGGGGTCTGAGATGAATAATAAAAAAGTTTCACACGGAATGACAAACTAAATATACCCTCTTCACAACTAATTGTGGTGGAGGGTATAACAAGTAAGAGTACTATATTCGGCTGTACCGAATCTTATATAACTTTCACCATTGTGCGAGCAGAATACAGAGCAACTACATAATTTTTACATATGCATAAATATTTACAATACTTTAAACTTCATTATAAATGAAAGAAGAAGACACGAGAACCGGATTTGAACTTCGTTTTTCATAAGGACCCAGAATATATATACATTATAGGGTGTAGGACCCTCGGTGAAGGGTATAAAAAACAAACTTAATTATAACAAGTTAGAGTGCTATATTCGGCTGTGCCGAATCTTTGATAGCCTCCACTGACAATTCAAATGTTTAAGGAGTAATATCTGTATGATGTTATTATTATCTTAAACTGTGACGATTTGTTATTAATTATGGTTTTAGGCGACTAAACTGTTTTCCGGTAGTAGGGTTTATATAGGGCCTAGGGTAAATTATGGACCGATCATCACGAAATTTCACAGCGTCATTTCTAGTCCTTTAAACCTGTGACGTACCAATTTCTGTTATGCTAGCATTAGTAGTTATGGTTTTAAGTGTACTAAACTGTTTTCCGGGAGTAGGGTTTCTATTGGGCCTAGGGTAAATTATGTACCGATCTTTATGAAATTTCACAGTATCATTTATACTGCTATAAAACTGTGACGAGCCAAAATTTGTTACGCTAGCGTTATTTTTTACGGTTTTAGGCGTACTTAACTGTTTTCCGGGAGTATTGTTTATATGGGGCTTAGGGTAAATTATGGACGGATCTTCACGAAATTTAACAGCATGATTTCCAGTCAAATAAAACAAATTTTTGCAAAATCTTATCTCATTCCGTGCCTTGTTCCAGCATTTATGTTATTTTTTGTAACAAAATTATCAATTTTTTTAGGTGGTGGTTCCACATTTAGATTCATAGCTCTGGTCCTACAGAACCGATTTTGCTGGATTTCAATCCCAAACTGCTTAGGATAACTACAAGCAATTTGGCATCAAGTTTGTTTATTTGTTTTGAGTTGTTCGAAAGTGAGCGTGTTTTCAACAGACGGACAGACGGACAGACAGACGGACATGGCTAAATCAAGTTAGAATTACTCAAGGACCCAGAATATATATACTTTATGGGGTCTGAGATGAATAATAAAAAAGTTTCACACGGAATGACAAACTTAATATACCCTCATCACAACTAATTGTGGTGGAGGGTATAACAAGTAAGAGTACTATATTCGGCTGTACCGAATCTTATATACCTTTCACCATTGTGCGAGCAGAATACAGAGCAACTAAATAATTTTTACATATGCATAAATATTTACAATACTTTAAACTTCATTATAAATGAAAGAAGAAGAAGAAGACACGACAACCGGATTTGAACTTCGTTTTTCATAAGGACCCAGAATATATATACTTTATAGGGTGTAGGACCTTCGGTGAAGGGTATAAAAAACAAACTTAATTATAAAAAATGAGTAATTTTTGGGATTTCAGTATTTTGGTCATAACTCTGCTTTTTCTTAACCGATTTGACAGGTTTATATACCGACGTGTTAAAGAAGAAATTTGCCAGTTATTTTGGTTATAAAAATTGGACTCGGGAAGATCTATGGTTCCCGAAAATGGGTATTTTTCAAAAAAAAATTAATATTTTGGTCATTATTTTTTCGTATCTGAACCGATTTTCCCGAGCTTTTCAGCAAATATTTTCTATTAAAAATTTCCGATCTTTTGATATATAAGGCGTAACCATAGGTTATACTACAGTCAAAAAAATTCAGGTTTTTATAAAATTTTTAATACTTTTTGTATGGGAGGTGCCACGCCCGCTTCTCCAATTCCGCCCACATTATGTGGGATGGTGTGTATTTATAACCTTAATGTTTTAACCTAATTTGAAATCTTTGGCTCTTGCCGTTCTCCAGATATACAGAAAAAAGTAATAAAAATACAACAACCACAAGGGATTTTTTGGAAAAATTAGAGGCAGTCGTGGTTTTTTGGTCATATCTCAGCCAGCCATTGTGGGACGGATCTGGCTGAATTTCAATAGCAAGATATAGTGGACTATATGTGACATAAATGTAAAACAACCTAGCAGCTATCATGTCTGGAGTCACCGGAAAACACATATCAAACGTAAGACGAAAAGACGGACGGATATCGTTAAATCAACTTCTCTCCTCTTAAGGACCCAGAATATATATATACTTTATAGGGTCTAAGATCAATATTGTAGAAATTACAAACGGAATGACAAACTTATATATACCCTTTTCCACCTGTGGTGAGGGGTATAGAAATCATCAATGTTGACTTTTTATTAGATTGTTAATGTAGGAACTTTCATGCAGCATAAAAAGCTAATTTTTCAAAATATTTTTAGATATGTGGCGTATACGGCACAAAATAAAATTTTTTACTTTCAATAAATATACTATTAACTTCTAACTTCATTCACGAAGGTTGACAACAAATTTAAATTTTTCTGCAAAACATTTGTTTAAGGGTATACTTTGGTAAAAATTGTACCTCATATTATTAACAACATTTTATAACATTCGTTTCCGCTTTGTTTTCCTTTAGTGCTTCCTCTTTCGAAAATTGTGGAAACTTAAAAATTTTATGTATGTAAAGTATGTACGCTGTTTTAATTTTCAAACCTCTCTCGCATTTCAACCTGAGCACAGTGACATATAAACACTAGAAAGCACTAGGCAGCTAACATTACATTCGAGTTTTAAGAAAGCACGAACATATAGGGACTCCAATACCACCAACTATTAATATTCGTCTACTTGTATTTGTTGTAGTTTTTTATTTTACTTTAGCTGGTGTTCACATTCCACTGGGGGCTCGTAACATTCTAAACAAAAGAATAAAAAGTTATGTCACTCTGAACAACACATGAGACCATCATCGTTTTGAGTATAGAAAAAAAGTGTGTTCGGGATGTAAAGTAGGTTTATTTGTGCATATCGGTATGTGAGCATGAGTGTGCGTGTGTGTGTGTGTGCATGCATAAAACAAAGTAGCCAATAGGAACTATTCCTTCAGGTTTTTCTATGCCATAACGACCGATTCAAAAGTTAACCTCTTTCGCAACCATTTAAAGCTTATACTAAAAAACTCAATATTTACAAATTAAAGCTACGAAAAAAACATAATTTATGTGCAAATAAACACGACTATGACTAAATATTAGGGACGCCTTATTTTTCATATTGCTCCCCTTCCCCTCCTCCTAGAATTGTTCTTCCCATTAGATAACTATGGCCCCTATTATGAGTTACATTCGACAAATGATTTTCGCTGTACATTTTGTACTATGAGCTGAAAGCACTGTCAAAAATTTCTTTGTTCATCGAATTTGTTGAAAATGTAAATATTTGTAAAATTGTTTGTGTTCGTGTACCAAATACCACATTCTTAATCAGGTTTGTTCATTTTATGAAAGTCCAACGTCGTAAACAAATATTGGAGAGGTTAGTTTTCCTTAAGGCACCCGTACACGACATGTATTTGTCATCTGACATGTCAAATTTTCAAGTCACATGTAATTGTTCATGTCTGTCAAAATTGCTGTTTTACATAAGGTTTATAATATTCGGTCACAAACGTACATGTAATTTGCTTCTGACATTGTCTCTGTTTTTTTTCGCATTGTTATTGCAGAAACCAAAGTAGTTCTCGGTTTCAAAATAGCTTGCTGTCGGCACGAAAATATTTATTTGCGCCGTAAAATAATTTAGCCATCTTAACATTTTTTTCTTTTATGTTAAAGATACCAATTTAGAATTTCAAAATGAAACGGTTTTTATGTATATATTTACATAAATTATATTCAATGGTGAGATGAGCATACATATCTTGGTATTGTAAAATATTAACTTCAGCCGGCTAATGATCCCGCCAATAGTTGACGCCGCTGCCAGTTTCTCCCCGGCATAGATTTCTGATGTCAGATGGTTTGTCAGAAGAAAATAGAGCACGCTCTAATTAAAATTTTGTCAGATGACTTTGCGTCTGACTTTTACAGAAGCAAAGTTAAAAAGGTAACACACGACATGTATGTGTTTTGCAGTGGGAAATTTGACATGTCAGATGACAAAAACATGTCGTCTATACGCTCCTTTATGGAACAAAATTCTTTTTTGACAAAGTGATTTGCATAAAAGTTCAGAAAATAAAAAAGTGGGGTGAAACCCCATAGATACTAAATTGTTTGGCAACAACAATAGTTCCGTCGTGGTCACGTTTAACTTCAACTTAATTTTTTAAATTTGTAAAATTTTAGCTTTTCTAAAATTTTTGAAAAAGGTTTCCTGGTGATCTGGCCTAAGCAACCAGTGAAATGCGCATAGATGCTAGCTGTCCCTCAACAATAATTTTCAGTGTATTTATCAAATATGAAAAATTGGGAATAAAGCACGTCACACAGAATTAACGGCCATTTTCACCTAGTTCGGTAATTACCTATCGGTTACAGCTGTCAAAACATATTGGTAACCGGAACTTTAATTGAAAGTTAGCTTTAACCGAACTTGGTGAAAATGGCCGTAATAAAGATTTTTTATTTTAAGTGACAGCTGATAGAAAATTTACTACTGTGAATAAACTTAATCACAATAGTACTTTTTTCTATCGAATGTGCGTCATAATGCTAAACATTGCCCAATTAGTAGGTCTGCGCGCAACTACTTATTCAATACTCCAACAATAGAAAAAACAACACACATTTTGTTTGTGTTAAAAAAAAACAATAAAAATGGCAAGTACCGAAGCATTTGTTTGTGTAAAAAAGGTAGAAATGTCAAAAACAATTACTACAAAAACAATCGCACGTAAAAAACACAACTCTGCAAAAAATCAGCAGGAGTTTCGAGCAGACCTCCTAATTGGACCATAAAAATTCATTCGATCAGCTGATTCGACTGCTGTTGAGAATCGAACTTAGTTTATAATAGGCACCTTTGTTTTGCAAAATATTGGGAAGGCTTGGCGCATCGCCCCTCAAATTTAAAGGTGCATTTACTAGTGGTAAAAATTTTGCCATTAAATATTTATTTTGCTATTCAAAATGTGTACGAAAATATCGTTCTAATGATATAGAAAATTAGAAATACAGCATAAAAACAGCAATGAGGAAAGTATAATCGGTCAATACCTACCATACGATACCCAAAACCGCAGTATTTACAAACAAATAATCGGTAGTGTACTCTATTTTAGTACATCCATTTGAGATTTTTCCATAATATTAGGAAGGCGGATTATATTGTACCTTTGGCTGAATCAGGCCGTACCAGCACAAAATATACATACATATATATACAGTACTTTTCGCTTATAGTCCATTCCGCTTAAGGGCCAAAAACGGATTAAAGCCAAAACTGTCCTATTCACACGCAGATTTTTTCGAATTTCATACAAATTATTTGTTCTAAGGTCCATTTCGCTTGTAATCCATTTTCGTTTAAAAGCCACATTTTCTTAGCATGCGTATATAATTCTTCATGCAAAAATGTTCGCTTATAGTCCACTCTGTTTTCTATAATTTTTATAATCAACTGGCAACAGTCAAACTTCATAGAAAAAACGCTAATAAAAAAAAATTTGAGTTTTTTCATATAGACTTTGACGTTTGGTATAACAAAAAATTGTCAGGTAAAAATCCTATGAAATTGATATTTATGTTGTGTTTGATTTCGTCTTCCAAATAATTAAAATGAATCTCAAACTCATTTGTTTTTATTGAAATCTTTTAAAGCATTTGAATTATTAATAAAAAAAAGATTTTTGTTTTAACTGTTTATTTAAAATAAATCAATATTTGGTTATGTTTTAAATAAACTTTTCTTTTGTTTAAAAATAGTGGTTTTATTGGAGAAAATCATTTTTATATAGTCCAAAATGTGGATTATACAAGGTTTCACTTATTATCTATAAAATGGCTTATAAAAAAAAATCGGTTATAGTCCAAATTCGCCTATAGTCCACAAAAGTTGTGCAACAATAGTAATGGACTATAAGCGAAAAGTACTGTATATATATATATATATATATATATATATATATATATATATATATATTAATACCAGCATTTCTAAGGAAGTTATGGAACTAAAGGCTTTTTTCGGGAGTGGTATGTGCTTGAGAGCTATAGCCAATAAGGACCGATTTCAATTAAATTTGATAAGATGATTAAGATTACAATCAAATATTTTTGATCCAAGTTTTATTTTAAAATTTATTTCGTAAAGACTTTTGTATGGGGTTACAGGCAATTATGCAGCGATTACCACTTTGCAATTTTTATTTTGTAAGAGCGCATAATACCTTCTCTACTTTTAGTGGTGTGGGTACAAAAAAAATCAAATCTTTCAAAAAGAAATCTAATTATGTCCAATTCTATTCTACCATAGGTGGAGAAAGAATGTATTATGCGATTAAACTGACGAGTGTAACAAATAAAAATTCTGGCTATAGACCATTGATGTCCAAAAATGTTTTGCAGCTACGGATAAATATTTGTGAGAGAATTTTAAAGGACAGTGACAGGAAAAACCAAGTGCCAAGGATTTCATTAAAATTTAGTGACAAGAAATTCTTTTGATGTAAAAAATTTAAGATAATGCAGTCCGTTCTCTTATTTTTTATTTTTTTAATTGACTTTAAAACATTTTTAAAAAAACAAAATGTATGGAGATTTTTCCATTTTAACAAGTAAAAAAATAAAGAAAATTCAGTGTGAACTGCAAGAATATTTAAAAGTTTAAAAATACAATTAATCCTAGTTTTAGAACAATGTAACCCTAGTTCTACAACAAGCCAAAAATAGCATGTATTTTGTTGGTAAACTTGATAGATTGTCATAAAATATCAGCTGGGCAACTGGGGTTACCTTCTTAATTAAACCAGGACTGTATCTCAGAAAACTCAAATAAACTCTTCTCAATTTATGCTTTTATGACAGTTTTGTAAAATCAATAAAATATTTTTATAATTTCATCATAATTTATTATACACACTGTATTTGAAAGAATATCAACACAAATATCGTACATTTGCACCTGTCGCTGTCTCCCGCCTCTTATTGTTCTAGGCCCGCCTTTTAGTACACCGATCGACTCAGACTCATTTTGTTAATCCATCAAACGATGTTCGTTCGTTTGGGTAGCTGGCATATCCTAAGCAAGGCCTTTATTTCTAGTTTCGATTGGGACAGTTAGGTCGACTGCTGCCCATACTAGTCCTTATTTAATGTTTAACATAAGAAAACACAAATGTTAAATCTTCTTATTTTAAATATGTACTGTAAAATAATACATTATCGCCTGTATTTATAAAAAAATTTTAAATTTAATAAAGGTTTACAAAACAAATTTTGTATGAAAATTCTCGTTTAATAACGTTTGTTAAATTTAATAATCGTTTATAAATACAGGGGTAAATGTTTTTAAAACTTATGGCCTGTTCGTCGATAGCGACTGAAGACTTCGTTCGCTTAACTTACATGCAAAATAAAAACAATATTTTATAATTTGTTTTTGTTTTAAATGTAATTTAAGCGAACGAAGTCTTCATTCGCTATTGACGAACAGGCCTTTAAAGATCTTTTCATTTCTATTTGGTTAAACCCTTTTCGATTATTCGTTGCTAAATTTTCAGAAACCAAATGCAAGCTGAGCGACTTCTCTGGGACTCAATTATCTGAAATATATTCGAAATTATTCAATAGATTTGCCCCCTTAGTTTAGTTAAAGTAAAAGGCATCGAAAAGATGTGAAACAAAATTTTCCATCGTTTCTCGAAAAGTGAGAAGAAACTGTATCTGTAACTCATGTCGAAAACTATTAAAAGAGATAACGTCGTTACGTTATAAGTATCATAACATTGCACCCGAAGTTGATGTATCTTTGCAGACGTTGAGAACTTCAGTAGCACATATCGTTATCGGCGACCAAAATTAACTAAAATTGAAAAGTTTTCAACGACGGCGGCAAAAATACAACCGTCGGCTATAGCAAATAATGTAAAGTGCGACTTTAATGTTTGTTGTTTGTAAAATAACTAAACAATGAAAAGATGTGTCAGGCACAAAATGTTATTATTATTTTTCTTTGCATTTTGAATTGTTTTTTAGTGTTTCTTTTGGTCCAATTTTTGTTCGTTAGTTTTTTTATTTTTGACAGTTCGAAGCGGGAACTTTTCTCACAAAAATGTTACAAACACACTTTTTCTGTAAATTGGCGATTTATTTCCTTACGTGACAGCTTTTCCTCGCCAAAGAAAAGTTACAGACACAGTTTAGTGAGAAAAACAGCTGTTTGTTTCAATATATGGCATTTTTGCTTCATTTACAGAACATGGGCACTGTTGACTTACATCTAATAAAGTTGCTTATCAGTGTTGCCATTAGGATACGAATTATACATTTTTCGTATCTTTTGCTGGCTTCACGTACCATGTATAATCCTGACATTTTTCGTATCTTTTGAATCTGTATGCAAAATGACCATAAACTTACTAATACAATAGCTTACTTATACAATAGCAGCTTTCATAATGGTGAAAGAAAACATTAAGGAAGTTTTAACATACGATTCACCTAAATCGAGGAATGCAAGTAGTGCGAAGTTGTTCGGAGGAAATATGAACATCTTTTATTTTCAGGAAATTTATATGAACTTTTTGATATAATCTTGGTATTAACGACTTAACTCGTATATTTAATTTTTAGAAAAATGAATTTTTTTCGATAACATAGTTGCATATAATTAATTTTAATGTTTGCTTTTTTTTTTTTAAATTACATTCTTAATATTTATGACTTAAATAAATATAAAAATAAATTTATATCAAGGACCGGAAATTACGAACGGAAAACACAAAATTAAATTTTATTTTTAAAATAAAAAATTTTTGTGTGTGAAAAAAAGAATATTGTTTTTCTGTGTTTAAAATTTAAACGAAAAAAGAAAAAAAAAATTTCTTTGAAAACTAAATTTATTGTTTCAAAAAAAAGCAAAAACTTTTTTTGTAAAAAAAAAACAAATAAAAATTTTTAAAAAACTTTTTTTTTGTTGAAAAATATTTCTTAAAACTTTTTTTTTAGATTTTTTTTCTATGTATGTATTTTAAAAAATGTAATATGTATGTATGTATGTATGTATTCTCAGAAACCCAGTTGGCCATGTCTTCAAGACCACGCCGAGGACACGTACAAGACCCAGTTGGCCATGTCTTAAAGACAACGTCGAGGACGCGTATAAGACCCATAGCAAATCCCTGACGAAATGTTGGCGACAGCCCATGCAAATCGTCGACGACTTTTTCGAACAAAGGGCACTTAAGTCTAAACGACAATGTGAGCGACATTGTTATGCATATTGTCGTTAATGATCATATGGGTAACAATGTGGTTAAAGTTGTCACCTTAATAGTGTCGTTGATGACAATATTGTTGACACTATCTACGATTTAGTCGCCGATAGGTAAGTGACAATTAGGGATTAAACGAACACCGATACTGATATATTGGCGATACTTCAGATCTGCCGATATATCCAGAATAAGGGAAACGGGTAAATGGGTATACCTCGAGGATATATTTACTTAAATCTCTTAGGATATTGATGGGCTGTGAATTCCAACTAGTGAATTCCAGGACCTTGATGGGCTGTGAATCTGGGCTCGAAGATAGTGGATACTGGATGTGTGGAGACAGTCAGACCAATAGGCTTTTGATTAATAAGGGAATGGGTTCTGAACTTAACATATCGTCGACATAATATGCAAACCTGCTAGCTTCCAAGAACTTTTAATGGAAACAACAAACTTTTTATATTTCATATGCGCAGCTTGAGAGAAAACCTCAAAATATACTTGGTTTAACACACTTTAAGACTCAATTTGAAGAAAAACTACATGCTGGTCGACGAGGTGTACCTTTCTCTTCCACACGGCATTAAAATCTCAATTTACTTAGAAAGTTAATTTAGCAGGTTTGCATATTGAGCCTACGATATGGCAATGTAGTCAGCAGGAACATTTAGTGTTTGTGTTTCTTGTCCTATCAATTCACGTATTCCAATTGCACAATTGAAACACAGCCGCGAATAACGTTATAAGTAACAAAATAATTATATTTAACAGGCAGGATTATTTATTTTTTAATTTTTTTTATTATCAAAAATATTGATAATAAAAGCAAAACATCAAGAAATATTTATTTTAAATTACATACAAATTTAAAGTCTTAAATTTTTTTTAGTAAAAGACAACGTAAGCGACCATTGCATTCATTTTGTCGTCAAGGTGGTTCGAAACACGACAAAATGCATGCAATGATCGCCTAAGTTGTCCTCAATAAAGTTTAATTGAAGACAAGATGAGCGACAATTGCATGCATTTTGTCGTGAGTGTGGTTTGAAACACGACAAAATGCATGCAATGGTTACTTACGTTGTCCTCAATAAATTATTATTCAAGACAAATTTAAAAAAATGTCTCCAAAAAAGTCGTAAATACGATTTTTAACACGACAATGTACACGTTTTCTTACTTAAGTTGTCGCCATCAATATTATTATATTTTATTTAAAAACTTTATTTTATTTATTTTTTTCAACGGCTTTTTTTCAAAACTATTTTAGAAATTTTTTTATTTTCTGTAAAATTTAGAATTTTTTAATCTTGCACAATAAATATTTTTTTAGAAACAAAATAAAAAAACATTTTCCGGTCCTTGATTTATATGATATCATAAGGGCTGTCAGATAAATTTGTGAGGGAAATCTTCAGTTTCCTGAGAAAAAATAAAAAAATCGTCTTTATCGTTTCTTAAAAATCGGGCAACTTAAAATTTTGTTTTTTTTCAAACAATTAAACAATTTTTTAAATGGCACAGCGAAAGACGCTTCTTAAATCGTTGTGTCGTTTAAGACGTGGGTAAAGATAAGCTAACGGGCTCCTGGGAGTCTCATGAAGAGCATATTTGATCGTCGATGACAGCATTCGTTAATCGCAGAAGATTGATTCATCATACCGGAAAAATTGTAACACGAGTGAGATTTTCCATAGCACAGCGAAAGACGCTTCGTCAATCGTTGTGGGAATCGTTTAAGACGTGGGTAAAAATAATCTAACGAAACTTTCATCTCAAGAGTCGTTTGAGACTAATGTAGATATCCTCTTACAAATCGTGAAATGCTCGCCGTATAATTGTTGAAAATATGATGTATACAGAGAGTCGTAAAAGCTTTATTCGATGATGGTTTGACGAAAGATTAACAAAGTGTAACATTGTTGTTTTTGTACTCTGAAAAAAATCAAAGATTTTCTTAAAAATTATATATTATAGCCGTACCTAAACAAAAGCGGCACGCTTTGCTATTGTAAAAGCCGATTTTTACAGCTCATTTAATAGTACATTTTGCCGCTATTGCTAATTCATAATAGCAATTTAGCTATTTTTTGGTCAATCAAACGTTTTTATCGCTATTTTTGTTTATAATTTGTGGGTTTTATTAAACAAAAAAACTACCACTACTGTTCGTGACACAGGGTTGACGCTCTTGCTTTGATATGGCATATCAGCGTAAAAGCTGAGCGAAAAAACCGTTCCGCTTTCCGCTCTTGTTAATGTATGGCTGTTAAATATTCCAAGACTAAAAACGAAATTCACAGAAAATGTAATGTTTTATTCAGAGAGACGGAAGAAATCGTCACTTTTTAGAAAAAAATCAGCAAACCTGCAATTTGCTCATTTCGTAACAAAAAATCGTCAAAATGACGATAAATCGTCAAATCTGTTAATGTTAAACGTTGAAATTGGACTTAAATTTTTTTTTAAATGTATCTTTTTGGAAACTAAAATGTATCTTCCTCGAAATGTCACTGGCAACACTGTTGCTTATATAATTCTTTACAAAAAATTCCCGGGAATTTTTAATTAAGCACCGTAGTCCGTAGTTGTATAGTCGAAATTTATCTACTTATCTCTAATTGTAAAAATTTTTATTAATTTCCTACAGGGTATTTCCTAAAAGTTACAAGGGTTGCTAGTGTTGGCAAGTTTTAAGCCGTAACAGTAAAACCTTGATGAAATCATTAAACATTCTTTTCGATTTGTAAGAATGGCAAGTATGTACGGACGACCAACATTCAGATCAATTTAAAAAGAAATGCAGCAGTTTTATTTGTGGCAGTAACAAACAGCAGTTATTACCCATGTTTACGCAATTTCGTTTATGCCAAAACGACATTTTAATGCTTTTTTTAGTCTTTTTATTTCAGCAGCTGTAAAGGGCTTTAGTGTAGCAAATTTTTATATCAAGTATTTCTGTTTTTTTTATTGTATATTTTCCTTCTGCTTTTACAGTGATACTCAAAATAGAATTTCGAATAGCAAACGTACTAACAAAATACATTGTTGTCTGTAAGTATCAAAAAGTATAACGATTTTGGTTTATTAGTTTTAATAGGTTTTACGATCAACCACAAAAATCTCCTTTCATTTTTGGATTTTTATAATCACCAATGATACAGGAGTCTAAGATACGTGAAGGATTTTTAAATTCGATGAAACAAACTTCTATTAAATAGAATGAATTCTCATTTCTCTTTTCTCGTAGGTATATACAATACATATAAATAAAATCAAATTGAAAATTGTAATAAACAAATTTAAAAAGGCACATCCTTTCACTTTCTGCTCGTTTGTTTCCTTCTATTATTGCCTTTGCAACTGACAGCTACAGACTCTGTTTCACTTTCGTCTTGGGCTATAGACATCTGTAAACATGTAAAAAAAAGTGTAAGTTTTACATACAAACATAAATATTTTCAACATACAATTGCAACCAGAACAGATTTATAAGTGCTTCTGTCTACCTTTACTTACATACACACACACACACACACACACTTACACTTGTTTCTGAAGCATTACGAGAAAAATGCACTATCAACCCTTAAGGCTGCAAGTCTAACCCTTTTTTGTTGGTATTGTAAGTGCTGTTTTTTTTTTATTTTTGAATTGAAAACCTTGTGCCAGCAGACATGTCTACTTTATATTTTTCAGCGTATATTTTCAAAATCATAGACCATACTATGCTACACTTCTGCTTCTTTTTTTTTTTTTGAAGTGCATCTTAAGATCTGAACACTGTTGGTTCCTTGATTGTTTTTTATGTTCTTTCCAGTGTTTTTGTGCTACCCCCTCAGTAACTTGCTTGGATTTTTGTTATAATTGTTGTTGGTAACCCATTCATGCTTACAGCAGTTTGCTTTCTTGCCTTTTATTTTGTTTTTGTTTCTTCAAGTAGCCTCAGTTGCAGTTTTCCTACTTTCGCTTACATTTTTCTTACAAACTGAAAAAAAATGCGAAAGAAATGTATGTTTGGTTGTGTGTGTAAGTTTTTACAATGATGACGACTACTTGAACTTTTTTTCGCAACTTATTTTTTAAAAAGCAAAACTGTTTTTCACAAGGTCCTTGTTGAAGCATGATATCTTTTTTTTATGTCTCCAGAGTTTCAAAAATATTCGATGGAGGTTCGAAAATTTTAGTCATATAATGTTATATAAAATTGAGTATTTCACTACCTTAAATCCGATTTCATATAATAATCTTGAAAGTTCTAGCTAACGGAATATAAAAAGACAGAAAAAGAAAAAAACCGGAAAAAATTTTAAAAACAGAAGTAACGCAGAACATGTAAATCAACTAAAATGGATAATAATTCACAACAAATTTCGATCCACCAAGTTTAATAACATTTGGTTTAAAGATTGATGTTTGACTTTTGACTGCCAGTCGTCGTCAATGGCGGTGAGTTTTAAACGGCAAAACCCTCTTAAAAGATTGTGTGGTTACAATCGAAACATTTATGGCAACCTGTCCGTGAAACCCTGGGTTCGATTCCCAGTTTAGTCAAGAATGAAATTAATATCAAAAACATTCTAATTAATTTCATGTCGTAAAATTCCTTCATAAAAATAATTTAATTTAATGAAAATCAAATTTGATGAACCTTAGCCTGATTAAAAAAATTAAAATTTGGATTAAAACCCATGAACAATTCAATTAAATAACCCTAAACAATTATTAATCCTAGCTTTTATTTTAATAAAAAACTGAGGCAATATCCATCTTAAAGGACTGAGTTATTTTTGGACTAAACATTCTTAACCATTTTTAACAAAGCATTAACAGTATTCGTCTACTTAAAGTCGGACAGATTACTCAAAGATTAATGTGGGTACCGGTCATGACGAAACAAGCAAATACCAAATTCAAATGATGCCTCTTTTAACGGCAGTATTAGGAATGGGCTTTTTATTGGCTCTTAAAATTGCACTGCGGAATAGTCATTTTGCGGCCTGGAACTCTATTGCTAATTTTTACTAATTTGAGGTCGCTGATTTCAAATCAAATCTTAATTTTTCTCTATCAGCTCGATTTATATAGATATACCGTTATGTCCATAATAAAGGCACTTTCCGGTCATATACTGGAATAACTTGAAAACAGTTCACCATATTCTTTAAAAAAAGAAATTCAAAATTCGGTAATAATATTATCTACTAGCTTAACCCGGTGCGCTTCGCTACGCTGCTTTAACCACTTCTTCAGTTGAGATATATTTAATATATGCATCCTATGGAAGGTTTTTCCCCCTGCGCCTTCCCGCTTTATTTTTATTTTCAAAATAATAAAATGACTTCTACTAAGTTTGGACATTCTTACTACAACAGTTCTTATAATATGCGATATTAAACATTGGCGTCCTATGGGGGGTTACATTTCCCCGCTGCTATTTTATTTCAATTTTGGGGTTCAGAAGATCATACTACAAAAAGTTCAACAAAATGAGTGCAGCGGCTCTTATAAATATTGCTATCTATGAGGGGTACTGCTCCTCCTCTGGCTACCCCGCCTATTTCTATATTGAAATTTATAGTTTACCATAATAGTAGCTTTAACCACGTTTGAAGACTATACCTTAAATAGTTCTTCAGTTGAGCGATATTTAATATATGCATCCTATGAGAGGTATTTCCCCCCCCCCCCCCCCCCTACTCCTACCCGCTTTATTTTTATTTTCAATGGTGTGGTATACCATAAGAGTGACTTTTACAAAGTTTGAACAATTTCACTATAAAAGTTCTTAAGATATGCGATATTAGACATAGGCGCCCTATGAGGGAAACCACTTCCCCCGCTGCTACTTTATTTCAATTTTGGGGCTCAGAAAATTATACTACCAAAAGTTCAACAAAATGCGTGAGGCGGCTCTTAAGATATGCGATATTTAATATTGGCATCCAATGGGGGGTACCAATTCCCCTGCCCCTATCGAAAAAATAAGTAGCCTATTTTTTAGGGCTCACGTGATGCTACTGTAAAAATTTCAGGAAAATCGGTTTAGTAGTTTAGGAGTCTATAAGCCAACATACAAACAAACAAACATTTTTCATTTATATATACATATACAGTAGAATCCCGATAATTCGTAATCGCAAGGGACCGGCCATTTCTTACGAATTATAGGGGTTTTCGATTTAGCGGGGTTTCGATTTAACGGGGTTAAAATAAAATAAATACGAATAAACGGGGTTTTTCAATTTATTTACTAAAACGATAAAAAAAAACATAAAAAACAATTGTTAAAAATAAAATATATAAAAATTATACATAAAAATTATGCATGACTGATCTTAAGAAAATAAATACACACACAAGCAAAAGCATAGTAAGCATAAAAGCATTCTTTCCATGTTTTTGTTGTTTTTATTACGAATTATAAGTGGTAGTAAGCAAACAATTACGATTTATAAGAGGTAAAGAAGATTTTATTTGAAAAAAAAATTACGAATTATCGAGGGGACCAAAATGTATGGAAATTTTACGAATTAACGAGATTTTTTTCAAGGGACCGACAGTTAATTACGAATTATCGGGAATTACGATTTATCGGGGTACGAATTATCGGGATTTGACTGTATAGATAAGCCGTGTTTATATTGGTTTTCAATTTGTACAGCAGTTTCAGAAATATCGTTAAAGTTTTGAAAAAAAATAACAATTAAAAAAAAAGCTTTTTTTGTTTTTAAAAATAAATAAAAAAAAAACAAAAATGCAACAAAATTCACAGCTTTGGTGATTTTGTTTTTGTAAACATTTTTTGTTGTGTTTACCAGCCAAAAGAGAGCTGAATTGAACTGAAAACGCGCGAACATAAATGTGTTGAACCGAACACAACGAGGTCTGTGTTGGATAAGTACAGTATTTCTATTGTGTACAAAGGTCACAAATAGAGAAATGTTTTTTTAAGGTTTTTACTACACAAAAACTATTAGCGTTTGTGTTTTCCATATTTATACCATACCGAACACTAGAGAACAATATTTGATGTATATTTTCGAACACTGTTTTTAAGTGCTTTACGGAAGGCTGCCTTATATGCTACCTATGGTAAATTACGGACAGATTATCACAAAACTGCATTGTAATATTTCTAATACTACATTAACATTAGGCCGAAATCTTGTAGATTTGATTTAAAATCTTCTTCGAAATCTAGTGCGTTTACTTTTTTGACATTAGCGAGATATTGTTTTTATAACAAAACAACTGACTAAAAGTTTTTTCGTTGCACATACAAACACAAAAAGAAATATATATTAACTGCCGTATTCATAAAAAATGTATATGAAAATTTTGCCTTAAAACACATTTTAAACTAATTTTATTTTTTATGAATACGGCTGTAAAAAATTTGCATTACCTTTTATTAATAATCAACGATATTTATTTTATCCCTATTTCCGTATTTTTTATTTTTTTACAATTTTTATAATAATATGCTATAATTCTTATACGTTTAACAGTTTTATTTGGTTTAATATCTTTAGTTTTTCTAAAATCTTTATGGATGAAGTTTCCTGATGATCTGGCCTAAGCAACCAGTGAAATACGCATAGGAATAGCTTATCCCATCAACAATAAATTTCAAGTGTTTTTGTCAAGAATAACAACTGGGAATTAAGCACGAATAACAAAATCTTTTGAAATTAAAATTTTATATTCCCAAAAATTAAAATTACTTTTTGATAATTTTTATAAATTTTTATATTTTTTTTTTAACAATTTTGGTTTTTTTTTAAATGTCATTTTTTCTTGTGCAGGGAACTATTTTTTAGTGCTATATTGAAAAAACCATAGTTGCATCATTAAGTACTACTAGATTTTTAGTAGATTTCGTCGAAATCTAGTCACGAAGTAGATTTTGTTTTGTATGGGAAATCTAGTCAAAAACCACTAGATTTGGCTCGAAATCTCGTAAGTTCTAGATTTTGCGTAGGTGTAAATGTAGTATAAGCATATAAAGCCAAATTACATTCTAAGAAAGATTGTTTCACATTTGTGTTCATAACTCTTTGCCTACTGAGCCGATTGTAGGGTGGTTACAAGGTATATGGTAAGTTTTTTTTTAAAGGCGATATCTTCTGTGCCAATATCCTAAAAAATCCGATTGACAAAGTTAAAACCCAATCGGATAACGCCAACACGTGTCTGATTGAGCATAAAATAGGGAAAAACAGCTATTTGTCACTAAAAATCGTATTTCTTTGTCCTTAATTAATGCTAAATATGCCTTTATCTATTGGTATAAGGAACAAAACTATCAAGATCAAAATTAATAAAAATAAAATTTCCTATAAAACCAGACTCGACTCAGGTTCCTAGAATGAATGATTTCGGTTATAAAGACAAAGAAATACGAATTTTATTGAAAAATCGCTGTTTTCCTTAATTTATGCTCAATGAGACACGTGTTAGCGTTATCTAATTGGGCTGAAACTTTGTCAATCGCATTTTCTATTATATTGGCACATACTAGGGGGCTGCTCTGATTTCTTGTTAATACCCTAGTATACATATATAACTTTGTGATTAAAGACTATTTCAAAATTTAGAGACATCATAATAATTAATTTTTTTTAGCTTTTAATTTTATATATTTAACACTTTTTATGCAATTTAAAACATTTTATTTAGGATTATCTTTGTTTTTTTTGTAAGCTCTTTAAAAGCAAGCAATTGGATGTACTTTATCCTGGAGGGCTATAAGGCCAAAAAGCAGATACACTTTTGACTAGATTAATGATTTGTTTCCATAGGTTTTTTTATATTTCTTAACAAAATAAAGCAAAAAATATTTATAAATATCAATAAATGCACCTGCATTAACGTTGATTTGGAACCGATGCCCCTCATTTGATCATAAAAATAGAAATAAAAAAATGCGAATTATTTTCAGTAGAAATTTATAAACTTAACCTCGTATAGTAAAATAAGAACGGCCCCAACCTTGCATTTTAACAATTGTCTTAAAAGTTATGCTACAAACATCGTATTTGCACCTCTCGAACGTCCTTCAGCCCACAAAAGACCCCAATTTAATATACATACATGCATTACTCCTGCATTAACGTATGGGCTTCACTTAAAGTCTCGTCTTTTGTACTCACTGACACAAACACAACACTTACATTAACATTCGTGTGTGTACTTTATGTATGTAAACTTACCTTATACATATCTACATATATATATGTACATACGTACGTGCTCATAGACTTTTGCCTAGTAGTGCAAGTGCATTTTATATGAACCCCATACCAAATAAATAAAAACAAAAGGCAAAAAAAATTTACAAAAAAAAAAAAACAATCTTTAATAACATGCGACGATTACTACGTTGATGATGACGACAATCATTAACATTTCACTTTCTTTGCCTTGTGTTATTTATAAAGAACAACAGCAACAACATATAGAGTATAAAAACAACAACGGCATAAATACATGCTCATGAATGTATGAACATGAAAGTATGTAAAATCTTTATGGTTTTACACAATTGTATTTGAATCGTATCACTCGTGTTCCCCTAATAAATCTGTGATTCCTACAAAAGTGTATGTTTGTAATTTTGTATACTTAATTTTCTAAATACCTTCTGCCTAACACGTAAATGTGCACAAACACCTAGATGCATATGGATGTGTGTAAAGACCACATGGATATTTACATACATAAATATGTACGTGCCTACATGCATTATGAATTTCAAATGCATCAATGTTCTTTTTATTGGTTGGATAATAAAATAGTTTCTGATTCAAACCCTGAGTGTGTTACAAAACTTTTGTAAGTCTGGGTTCACACTATGAAAGTTTTTTTTTGGAAAGTCTGTGTCTGTTGGTGAGAGGGGAAGGGAACATGCTTTTCTTTTCTCCTCTCTCACCCATAAAATCAGACTATCTGAAAGAAAATTGTATAATGTAAACCCAGACTAATGAACTCATAACCGTTTTTATGGCTCCGTGCAATAACTCCCAGGTGCAATAAGTCCCAGTGCAATTACTTCCAATGAATTAAATCCCAAAATAAATGAAATAAGTCCCAAACTGGAAAAAAGAAATAAATCCCAAAAAAATTAAATAATTTCCAAGTCTTAAATGAAACAAACCCCAACTTTTGGGAGTTATTTCATAATGAAATAGATATCGTTCCTGGCTATGTGAGCCGCACGCTTAATAATGTTCTGTTTTTTTTCGAACACTGAGCTGAAGTCGTGAAGCGCTTTTTATTGCTAAACTTTAATCGTGCTGGTACTGCTTAAATTTTTCTAATATAACGCTCATCTGTTCAACCTTTAAAATAAAGGTAAAATCTCTACTTAACTGAGCCCAATTAATAACTTGACAACACAATGAACTTATGAACAAAGAGTAAGGCAACTTTTGCACCCACCTAATATTAATACGTAGTTTTCTTACTCCCCAATAGTATGTCAACTACTAGGGTTTTAAATCTAAAATTTCCCGGTATTTTAATATGAGTAATTTCCCTTATTTTCCTAGCTAGAAAGATAAGGGACTTATGTGGCCCTCTGTTGTCTAAACAGATCTAAAGCAATGCAAACCTTTCACTTTCTTATGCATATTTTATAACTTAAAATGACAACTATTCAAAAATCGTTTCAACTTTTTACGTAAGTATTTACAAAAAAATTGCTGAGGATTCCCGAAAATAAGAGATAATTTTTTAAGTTCACGTATATGGAAAAAGACAGGCAAATTAAGAACCCTTATATCAACACATACAGCAGCCAAATGCAAATAAATGGGATCTGAGTGAATCTGTGTATTTGTGTAAACAGCATATAGAAATCGCAACTAACCTTAGAGTTTCATATTTCTTAGTAACATTTTTCTTATTTTAGTAGTAGCAACAGTAGTGATGGTGGTGTTAGATATATAAATGTAAACAGGAGTAAAAATGTTTCTCTATTATTTACTTGGTATCCATTTACAGCAGGTGTGTGAGTCAAATACATATTTACATATGATGCATGCATGTTTGTATGTAGGCATATGCACATCTATATGATTGTGTATTTGCATTCATTTTTTCTTTACTTTTGTGAAAATTCAAGTGCATGTCGCCGTCGTGTTAAGTGCTTTGTTGGGGTGTTTTATGTTTTTTTTCGCTTTTGCTTCTTTTATATTTTGTATTGCTTTTTACACGACTGGCTTGCTTGCGTGCGTGTGTGTGTTAAATTTAACTTGACACAGGATATTCAATAACTTGTAGTACGGGGAATTCCCTTACAGGACATGTATTTTTTTTTCTTCTTTCTTATCAGTTCCTACATATACATGTTTATAAAAATGCTTTGCTTTATTTTTTTTTTCAAGGATATTGTATTTATTGCTTGTTAGTTGGTGGTTGATTCTTTGATGTGATTGAAAAAGAGTTTTACGACACTTTATTGAGAAAGTAAAATAAATATGAATATAGAAAAAAAAAATTTATTTAATTGCTTTTTGTATTTTTAAATTCAAAAGTAGTTAGTTGTACAATATTTATTTTTTTTTTTAAATTTAAGCTGACAAAAGTTTTAAGTATTTTTTTTCAGTACTTGGAAATTTCAGTTTGTATTTAAAGTTTAATTGAGAATCCAGAAGAAATATTTACATTGACTAGGATTATCTGACAAAAGTTCCGGTTTAGAAGTTGAAATAAAATTCCATTATAAAAATAGATAAATTCTCAAACTCTAAACAATTATCTTCAGTATCTTTGAAAAATAATTTTTAACACATTTCCCCCTTATTTTGTGTCAATATTCTTTAAAATATTTCCTTTTTTAAAAAATATAAACTTAAGCCTAATTAAAAATTATTAAAAATTTGGATTAAAAACCAAAAATAGTTAAACAAAATAACCACTACACTAATTACACTATGTGACAAAATTTTAATAAAGTCGTGACCATCTGACAGCTAATCTTTAAGTTTTTGGGATATTCCAAAATAACCGTTATTTGTGTTTTTAAAAATGATGATGTGACTGAAATTTAAATAACTTCAAAAATTTTAAACGGATTATGTATTTCTTTATTTTAAGTAAAAGGTAATAAAATTTCTTAAATAACCATGGATTGCTAGTGAAGATTGGTAAAGAAATGACAGAGTTAGAGCGGACAAAAGTTCACGCTTCATTGTAAATTTTATGATTTTTTTCAATTTTGCTCTTTTCAAGTTATTTTTTTTTTAACCAATGATTTAAAAACTCTAATGTTTTATTGAATGCGACATTAGATTATTGTAATATGAACATTTTGCGCCCAACAAGACATAGCTTGGTACAAAAATGACAAAGCTACAGAAGATTTAGTAAATTAACCCACATAGAAATTCAATAGTTTTAAGCAATTTTTAATATTTATTTTTACTAAAAATTTAGCTTTTTATATTTATTTGTTGTGGGTTAATTCAATTAATCTTCTGTAACTTTGTCATTTTTGCACCGATCAGGATCATATTGGGTACAAAATGTTCGTATGGATATAGGCTAAAATTTTCTTATTTGGATATTTGCATTTCAGTCACAGCAACTTTTTTAAAAACACAAATAACGGTTATTTTGGAATATCTCAAAAACTGGTCTACTTTTGACAATTCTGAATTCATTTTACATAAAGATTAGGCGTCAAATTCATTTGGTCAAAAATTAGTCACGTAGTGTTTTTGTTAAAAGGCTAAGGCACGAGCTCTATGTGTACACTAGGGGTATAACCAATTTTTTTGGCATAGTACCATGAGGTCAACCATGTCCTAGTAACCACGAAAATAATAATCTTTTGTAATTTTTCTCAAAAAAGTTCACGCACCAATTGGTTTTCCTAAACCAATGCAATATTGAATATTCATAATTTTATACGGTGTTTTTTATTAATTTAAAATTTTTTTTTTCGTTAAAAAAAGTTAAAGCTAGGTTTTAGTTTGCGGAAAAATCTCTAACCCTCTCTAAATATTAATGAAATTTCATACTTGAGCTATTTTTTGTAAAAAAAAAACATATTATTAATATTTCTTAACCAAAAATAAAATTAAAAATGTTCAAAACTTCATCGCGGTTGGTGGGTGAACTTTTTTGACCTTAACAAAAAAAATAAATATACGTTCCCTTATAGTTTTTTATGTTATATTGGACTGTGCTATGCCAATTCTGATATTTTGAAAAATTGTTAAAAAGTTATATCCCTAGTGTACACATTCGTCCTTCAAGTTGTGCTGAAAAAGGTCAACAGAAAAAAGAAAGACAAAAATGAAAAAAACAAAAAATGTACTTTGGACTTCAAGAAGAATTCTTGACAAAAGTACGAGAAAACAAAAGTAAGGAAAAAACATGTAAAATCAATTAAAATGGATAATCATTCAGGAAAGCAAATTTCGATCTACCAAAGGTTAAAATACAATTTGGTTTAAGGATTGATGTTTGACTATTGGCGTCAGCAGTCGTCGATGGCTGCAAGTGTTAAACGGCAAGCCCTCTGGGGAGATTGAGTGGTTGCAATCGAAACATGTCAGGGTAACCTGTCCGTAAACACCTGGGTTCGAGCCCAGATTGAGTCAAGAATGAAAAATTATCAATAAATTTTAATTAATTTTCATGTTGTAAAATTCCTTTCTTCATAAAAATAATTTAATGAAAATTAAATTTAATGAACTTAAGCCTAATTAAAAATATTAAAAATTTTATTATATGGATAATTGCATTTCAGTCACAGCAACTTTTTTAAAAACACAAATAACGGTTATTTTGGAATATCTCAAAAACTGTTCTACTTTTGACAATTCTGAATTCATTTTACATAAAGATTAGGCGTCAAATTCATTTGGTCAAAAATTTGTCACGTAGTGTTATTGTTAAAAGGCAAAGGCACGAGCTCAATGTGTACACATTTGTCCTTCAAGTTGTGCTAAAAAAAAAAGTCAACGGAAAAAAGAAAGACAAAAAAAATTAAAAAACATAAAATGTACTTTGGACTTCAAGAAGAATTCTTGACAAAAGTACGAAAAAATAGAAGTAAGGAAAAACATGTAAAATCAATTAAAATGGATAATCATTCAGGAAAGCAAATTTCGATCTACCAAAAGTTAAAATACAATTTGGTTTAAGGAGTGATGTTTGACTATTGACGTCAGCAGTCGTCGACGGCTGCGAGTGAGTGTAAAACGACAAATCCATCTGAGGAGGTCGAGTGGTTGCGATCGAAACATGTCATGGTAACCTGCCGCCCAGGGCACGAGCTTCAGCCACGGTCATGAATTAAATATTATCAATAACAATTTTAATTAATTTTCATGTTGTAAAATTTCTTTCTTCATAAAAATAATTTAATGAAAATTATATTTGATGAATTTAAGCCTAATTAAAAATATTAAAAATTTGGATTAAAACACATAAATAGTTCAACAAAATAACCACAATACTAATTAAATATAAAATATTGACCATAAACGCGATTAAAAAGTTATTTAATAATTAATTTAATAAAATATTAAACAGAAATTATCCCTTCAGCAAATTAATTTTAATTATTTTGGATTCTGATATTTTAATCAGGCTAAAGTTCATTAAATTAAATTATACCCACACCACAATAGTGGAGAGGGTATTACGCATTTCTGCTGATGGGTGTAACACCTTAAAATATTGGTCCTAGACCCACTTTAAGTATACCGATCGGCTCAGAATCACTAACGATGTCCGTCCGGCTGGCTGGCTGGCTGGCTGTCCATGTAACCTTGTGCGCAAAGTACAGGTCGCAATTTTGGAGATAGCTTGATAAAATTTAGGACATAGGTTCTTATTGGCACAAGGACCAAGCCTATTGAAAACCATGAGGGAAGATAGGGGAAATATCTTCCGCCCAGAAACTATTAAACCGATTTGAATGAAATTTAAAACATAGATAGAACCATATCTATATGGACACAAAAGGTATGCATATTTTTAAAAAATAGGACCACGTGGGGAGATAGGGGCGATTTCTGCTTCTCAAACCGATTTTAATGATATTTAAAACATAGATAGATCGATATCTATATGGACACATAAGCTATACAGTTATTTAAAAATAGGACCACAAAGGGGTGGAAGGGGGCAATTTCTGCCTCTCACAAACTTTCAAGTTTATAAACATAGAAGTATATAAACATAGAAAAGAGGGAAGCTAGCTTCCCTCAACAATAAATTTCAGTGTATTTATCAAATATGAAAAATTGGGAATTTAGCACGTCATACGGAAATCGTATTAATAATAAACTTTGTATTCCCGAAAATAACTTTAATGATAAATCTATATTTATATGGACACATAAGCATGATGTGTTTTTAAATATCACTTGTTTTTATTAAATTATTATATGCAAGAAGAAAGGAATTTTACAACATGAAATTAATTAAAATTTATTGATAGTTTTTCATTCTTAACTGAACTGGGAATCGAACCCAGGTTTTTACGGACAGGTTGCCCTAACATGTTTCGATTGTAACCACTCAATTTCTTCAGAGGGGTTTGCCGTTTAACACTCACCGCCATTGACGACGGCTGGCAGTCAATATTCAAACATCAATCTTTAAGTCAAATGGTATTTAACCTTTGGTAGAAATTTGCTTTGAATGATTATCTACTTTAATTGCTTTACATGTTCTTCCTTTCTTCTGTTTTTTTTTCGTACTTTTTATCAAGAATTCCTCTGGAAGTCCAAAGTACATTTTCTGTTTTTCATGTTTTTGTCTTTCTTTTGCCTGTTGGCCTTTTTTAGCACAACTTGAAGGAGAAATGTAAACATAGAGCTAGTGCCTTAGCTTTTAACAATAATTAGTATTGTGGTTATTTTGTTGAACTATAACCATAAACGTTTTTAATCAAAATTTTAATAAAAATTCCTTGCTTCATAAAAATAATTTAATAAAATAAAATTTAATGAACTTTAGCCTGACTAACATATCAAAATTTGGATTAAAAACCATAATCAGTTCAACAAAATAACCACAATACTAATTATTATTTTGGATTCTTTTTAAAGCTTGAGTTCGGCAAACGAATTTCGCAATTCAATATTGATCAACATTTTTCCGCCTTTTTACTATGTATAATTTTTTGTTAATAGCGAATACGAGCGATTCCAGTAGAGTGCCCAGCTTGTTACAATTTGCCAGTAATAGAGTGTGTTAAATAAAGTTAGCAAAAAAAATAATTCTTTGAAAAAACAACGTTAAAAAAATTACCGCGAAAAACAAATAACGCAATATCGTTTTTTAACAAACTTGGATTGATTTAAATTGATCAATGATCCCAAAAGTATGAATGAAATTTTTAACCGCCAATACGAGTGCTTACTTAGAAAAATCACTAGCACCTTTGAATTCAGCGTACTCAAATGTGCTTTGCTGGAAGGGTGGCCACCATTTAAGGAAAAAAAGTGCGTCGAAAAAAATTTGTTTTATTGGCGAACTAAGGGGTCGCCTTTTTACATAATTCGTTATATCTTATCCTGTATATATATATATATATATATATATATATATATATATTAGGGTGGGTCGAAAAAAAAAGTTGTGCCAGTCACCCCCTAGAATGAAAGATATGTCAATGAAGTTTCTAAAACAGGAAAAAATTTTTTTTTGCCAAGCCCCAAAATACAGCACTTTTGGTTTTTTATATGTAGCGCTGCCATTTAAAGTCCGATCTCATCATATCGCATATCGTTGTTCATGGCTTGAAAGTTGCTTCATTTTTGTCTTTGGTGACTTTTCAATCCGACCTGAAATTCTGGACACCACTTATGCCACCTCGGATCCTTCCCCCAAATGTCCAATTTTTTTGACGGTCCAAGAAAGTCCTTATAAAATTACGTATGTATCGATTTTAATATGCTCACTTTTATGACACACCTCCAAATTAAGGCCCTTTTTTCTTTTTCACACACATACTACATTAAACCAAGTAGAAGCCAATACAAACCAAAAAAATGTTCATCAGTCACGCCCTAGAATACAAGGTATATTTATTAAGTTTTAAGAACTTTAAAAAAATTGTTTTTGCCATGCCCTAAATGACTGCCCTTTTTGTTTTATATATACAGCATCGTCAATTAAAGTCCAATCTCATCGTATCGTATATCATTGTTAATGGCTAGAATGTGCCTTTATTTTCGTATTTAATGCTTTTTTAACCCTCGGTCTTACACATGTTTTTATTTTCACATTCGTAACGCATGAGTCTAGCCAGACCCAACCAACTTTTGAATAAATAAAACCAATTTTTTTAACTAAATGTTATACTATACACATTTTTAAAATAAATAAAATGTGAAATTCATCATATGAAATAATATGCGAACATATTCATATTATTTTTATTTATAATATACAAATTAATATATTTTGAGTATTTCTAAAAACTGAAAAATAAGATCGTTTTATGTTATCAAAGGTATATAACATGTTTATAATATGCAATACGATTTTATCTGTAAAAAAAAGAGAAATAAAATAAATATATTAGCTTTATAGATTTTGTAAATTTTCAAACATCGTTCCTTTTCAAGCAAATACAATAGACAGCCAGTGCCAAAATACTGCAAGAATGGCCAAAGTTCATCTTTTGGTGAATAGTTTTGTTGTAAAATATAGTTGACTCTGCATTTATTTACGTCGTTAAACCGGATTACTTCAGGTTTAATCGCTTCGGCTTCAATCTTTACCATAGAAATAATCATTGGCAGAGTATTGTTGACAAGTTTGTACATGTGGCTCTTCTTCATTGTCCTTAGAAGCAAACGATTCCTTTGGTTTTATGACCAATTTATTTTCAGTACCGGATGAATCGTTCTTATTTGGAACGCAATCCCCATCATCATTGCGTTCAGTTGTGAAGGTTGAATTTCATAACTTTCCTCAGCAGCTTTATTATGCTCTAAGTAATTAGCCTGTACTCTTCACATGTAAAACTCAACTTCTGAACGTGAGTTACTAGTTGATGTGGTTATTGTCTTTTTCCAAATTAAGAACTAGATGGAGCAATAGTTTGTGTGTTTAATAAAATTAAATAAATAAAAGATAATTTAACAAAAAAAAATTAAAAACAGCAAGAAAAAAGTTAAAAATACGGCATCTTATGTACAAAATATATATGGGTCTGGCCAGACCACATGTGTTACGAATGTGATGTGTGCAGTAAAATATTCGAATAAGTTTCCTTATATATCCTTTCCAGGATATATTTTTCCAGCTTTTTATAGAAAACTAAATTCTAGAAGGGTACCTGAAATTTCAAGTCTCTACCTGAGTTTTAAATATACTAAAATTATATTTAAAATCGAAAAAGGTCTGGCCAGACTCATGAGTAAGACGAAGGGTTAAACTAACTTAAAACTCTAGATGGCAATTATGATATCTCGGATCCTTCCCTCTGATGTCTAATTTTTTCACGTGCTAAGAAAGTCCCTCTAAAACTTTGAGTCACCTTGAGTCTAGCTAAGACTTATATACACCGACTGCCCAATTTATAATTTTTCGCATACATGTTTTGAGGCATTCATTTTTATGCATTTAAATTATTTTTTTTTCATTTTTAGAATTCTGCAGTTTCTTTATATTTTTTAGTTCTTGTTTTAACTCTGTATCATGGTCTCATATATGACATTATGTTTGCTTTTACAAATGTCTTAATTTAAATTTTGAATTTGAGTTTCACAGTCCAGCAAAAAAAAAATGGCACGAAAAATTGCACAAAATATGAAAACTGGCAAAAAAAAAACGCTAGTAGTTCAGATCGAGAAAGCTTGTCAATAAATTCATCCGTCTCACTTTCATTAAAATATGAGTTGTCCACTTGAAAACACCGCTTAGTTAAAAAAAGACCAAAGGCTAAGAAACAGTTTTTAAAAATTCAAATGACAAGCCATAGAGAGTGGTTTTCAGGATTATTGAATAATTAAACAAAAATTGCGCGTAACTTACAGAGTTTTGTACGAGATTGATAATGGCTTAGGGAGCCATTAAAAAAAATGGAGGCTTTTACAGAATTTTTTTTTTTCTATATATCTAAAACAAAAAGGGCTGTTATTTAGGGCGTGGCAAATTTTTTTAAAGTCCTTAAAACTGTATAAATATACCTTTTATTCTAGGGCGTGACTGAGGAAAATTTTTTTGGTTTGTATTGACTTCTACTTGTTTTAATATAGTATGTATGTGAAACAGAAAAAGGGGCTTTATTTAGAGGCGTGTCATAAAAGTGAGCATATTAAAATCTCAACATACGTAGTTTTATAAGGACTTTCTTGGACCGTCAAAAAAATTGGACATTTAGGGGAAGGATCCGAGATGGCATAAGTGGCGCCCAGAATTTCAGGACGGATTGAAAAGTCACCAAAGACAAAAATGAAGCCACTATCAAGCCATGAACAACGATATGCGATATGATGAGATTGGACTTTAAATGGCAGCGCTACATATAAAAAACCAAAAGTGCTGTATTTTGGGGCGTGGCAAAAAAAAATGTTTTCCTGTTTTAGAAACTTCATTGACATATCTTTCATTCTAGGGGGTGACTGGCACAACTTTTTTTTTTTGTATGGAGGTCGACCCGGTCTAATATATATATATATATATATATATATATATATATATTTTTTTTTTTTTTTTTTATTGAGTCAATAATCGGTTTATTGACATAATTATCTCTCTGTTCACTTGTATACAATTTAGCTAACTCAATTAGCGTTTGACAGTTAAAAAAAAAAAAATTTATATTCAACATACATCATACGACAATCAACTTAAACTAAAATGTATATGTATAAGAAAAATGTAAACAACTATTGACATCTTTAAGGAATAAACGTATGGGTTTTGCTCAGATCTAATGGATGGGCCTTTGTTTTGTTGTTTTTTTCAGTTGCCAAATGTCAAAACACTTTTGACAGAGTCGCATTTTAATTTTACTTAATATTTATAACAATTTCGTATTAATTGAGCAATGACTAAATTGTAATTTTATATGGACAATTGAGCTCAATAATGCCATTTATTGCGTAAAACTAATTAAGGTGCATATCTGAACACGGTATTAGGCATTTACAGTTCGATCTTAAAGTATGATTTATCAATGTTTTTGTCTCGAGCAGACTAATGTTTTGCCCCATTGCCATTGACCTCAAGTATCTCGTTCTAGTATTTATCCACCAGATCTTTTGTTTTGCCGCAGAAGCATTTTTAAATTTTATTAGAAAATTTAAGCTCGCAACAAATCATTATAGTTTTGCTGGAAGTATTTCGAGAAAATGTTTTGAGGAAATGTTGAGGACAAAAAACCAATTGAGGCCGGCCTTACATTTTATTCCCCTAGGTGCGACTCCTGGGCAGTTATGTGACTTTTCCTTTAATATTTTTCTAGTCTGTATTGAAAATTTTGTACGGGAGCCCCCTTAAGAAAAACACATGATGAAAATGAAAAACAAAGTAGGGTTGGTGATACATTTCACCCATCTGGGAGCACCCTACGCGCTGGAGAGGCCGAATTTTAGAATACAAATATGGCGGTGTAATAAAATTCTTAAATTAGGTCCCAGCAGCGCGTAGGATGCTTCTAGACGGGTCATATGCCAGCCCAATTTTATTTTTCATTTTCATCAATTGTTTCTAACATACCACCAAGCTATAGCCATTTCTCCATACAATATTTTTAATACAGACTTAAAATATTGAAGAAAAGTACCATACATACCCATGAGTCGCCACTAGGGGGATAAAATGTGTGACCGACCTCTATTCGTTTTTTGTTACTTCAAGATCGGACTGTTAATCCCTTAGATATAACGCAAAATATAAAAAGGAGACCCCTACGTTCGGCCAAAAAAAAAAAAATTTTTTAAACCTCCCTGTAAAAATACTTTATATTAGAAGTTGAATGGGGAAAGTTTTTTAAGTACAGTCTAGTGGCCAGCTTGTTAAAAACTTCTTGCACAGTGTCGTTAAATTAAAATTTTTGTATTTTGGAATAAAATTCAAATAAAAATTTGATCCCTAATTTTCCTTAAATCCAATTTGCAATTTAAATAATTTTTTTTTTTAAACTCTTTAAATTACAAATATATAAACATAAAAAATAATCATCAACAACGGTCATAGTTAAATCCCTTTTGAAAAAATTTTAAATAAAAAATGTAATAATAAAAAAAACAATTACTCTTATTTTAATGTGTTCATATGTAATGGAAAAGGAAGGAAGGCAAAAAGGAAAAGGGTTTCCTTTATTTTATCGATCCTACTCATTTATTTAAATTTCTATTATTCACAAATACATATGCGCGTACATACGTACGTCTAAACAAAAGTATGTAGTGCGCTTAAATTACATAAAAAACACATACCAACAACTATTTCAAAACAAGTAATGTAATGCTATGTATGAGCAAAAATGTTAACGATACGCACAAATTATCTGACATTTCATATAACAAAAAAAAAAAAAAACGCGATGACCATCTAAACACCACAAATAATAACAAAAAGGAGCACAGCTTCATAATGAGAACAAAAAAATTATTCTACAAATTTCGTTTTTTAAATCCCAACAAACACGAAGTCAAACATTTTATATGAAATAAATTTATCATTTCCCATCAAACACAATTCTCAAACGTTTTTTAAATGTTTGATTTTAACATTTAAATTCAAATTGATAATGATTTGAAAATAAACATTTGACATTAAATGTTTTATCGATTTGATGTTAAATTGGTATCAAATGTTAAATTCAAAGCAAAACTAAACTTGGCAAAACTAAAGCGATAAAGCGAAAAAATGTAAACATTAAAAATGGCGATTAAAGTTAAATTTTTACTTCGTGGTTAAATGTGTTTTACAAGTTAACGATTTATTTCTTGTGAAAAAAAATAATTTGTGAGTTACCCAGTAAAAACTTCGCCTACTTTTTCAAAATGAATAGTTTCTTTAACTCATTATTTTTAGCTTTCTTCTATAACAACTTCTATAACTCCTTTTTTCTGGATGTATGCAAGTAAAAAAAATAATGACTTACTTTTGAATGCGTTCATTTTGGGACATCCCTTGTAAAATTCATTGGTTCTTTCAGTAGAATTGTAAGGAGTGTTCTTATGTTTTTCTGATTACTCAACACATTTTTTTGTAGGCGAAGATTTTACTGGGTATTACAAAGATAAGAAATACGAATCAAAAAAAATAAAACGGAAAAGTTCGTATATTATAAGTTTGTTTTATGATCGCAGTGCTACAATCCTCAAAGTAAAAGGGAGCCAATTTTTGAAAGAATAAGAGCATTATTTCATCTTTTGGCTATGGGGCCGAATGTTTCTCTCACAGTTTATTTAAATAAATAATGAATTTTTATTAAAAAAAGAGCCTACATAGCTATCGCTCTTTAACTTTGTAATTAGCTTATAATTGTTATCATTAGGTAATTATTTAATAAATAAATAAACTAAAAAAAAAAAAATATTTTTATTTATGTTCCACATGGTATAAAAATCCACATTTGAAAAACATTTAAGAATTACGTTTGAAAGCAAGTTGAGAATAAAGGCAATTTTCAATTTGAAAATAATTTCCCCTTTTTGTTGAGAATGCTATGATTTTCAAATCATTCTCAAACGTTTGTCGTTTGAGAAAACGTTTGATTTCAAATCATTTTCAATTTAAAATCAAACCTCCGTGTTTGTTGGGATATGAATTGAATTTTTTTTTTATTTATTTCTGTTCTAAAATCCCCAAATGGTTGTTACATATCTAAATATGCAAACATAGCAGCTCACATCAAGCAGCTGACCACACATTAAATAATGTAGAGCTGCGGAAATAATATGACGCGCAACTTTCTAATTACACGTACAAATTTTTTTTTTTTGTTATTGTTGTTGTTTTTTTCACTTTTTGCCTTTGCTTAGATGCAGATACCTTCAAACGTTTGTGAGATACGAGATTCTATATTTAAGTATATGAATGTTAACATTTTGTGAGTTCGATGTATAAACTACCCAAAGGGACGCGAAACTTTGGTTACATTTAGCCAGCCTGACTACCCTCCAACCATCCATTTATTCATCTGTTCTTTGACTAATTCTAACATTCATTCATATGCAAAATAACGTCAAATACACAAAAAGGATTAAAAAGTACGCGTAATACTAAAAAAGTAGTTGGGGTACTTGGTGGAGGTTTTAAAAAGGGTCAGTTTTCCTTTAATTTTTTGTCTTTTACGTTTTTTGTAAACAAATAATACTGGCGCAAAACTGACTGACCACTATATTTGGAGGGTTATTTTATTTTAAACATACTAGTTTTTATAGCGATGGTGTGAGTTTTTCGCAGAATCCTTTTTGCGCTCTAAAGTTTGGGGGGCGCTCTAACAAATTGTGTACGTTTTTTTTTTATTGATTAGAAAATTATATGTGTTTACTATGGGTGAAGCTTTAACTATAGAAACTGTACTTTTCTTACATTCTGTGCTATGATTATTTTAACAATGTCATGTATGTAAAAATGTTCTCCCCTTTTGTTTTTGGAAAATCATTGAACATCTCGATATGAAAGTGCTCAGTTAACCCTAAAATCTGCACAATAAATAGATGTAATGAAACATAAAACTTATTATTTTTAGTTAACAAAAAAAAATAAACGAACACAAATTTGAGTTGAATTGATTTTAATATTTTATAAATATTTTACATGGAGTCTCTCAGGCTCAGCTTAAATGGTTAAAAGGTAATTGTGCATAAAAAGGCTGCACTAACCCTAAATAAATCATTTTTACCCAGAAAAAATATGGTTGCAGGTAACCATGTTCTAACAGCAACGTACTATAATTTAATTTTAACAATGTTTATGCTTGCAAGTATCGTTAAATATAACCATAATATGGCTAACATTAACAATCAAACCATAACTCGTTCAAAATTAACCATATTTTGGTCAGTAATTACCATAATAAGGATCAAAATTTAATATCTTATATAAAAATAAAACATAATTTTTGGACAAAAGTAACCATATTGTGGTCAGAATTAACAATATTATTTTCAATGTTAACCATTTTATGGTTTTTTATATTAAATATTTTTTTATTTTGCTTAATAAGTGCCAAGTTATAGTTTTATTTCGTTTTCTATTCCTGTTATCCTCTTAAAACAGTTTTGTTAGCTTGACCATATATGAAGGAATTTCTGCATGCCAAAAAGCGGGAATTTTGAATTTTCTGAGATCTCGGAAATGATCCCTTCATAAGAAAATAAGAAGATAATTCTGTAATTTTTTAAGGTGCTAAAGATTTAATAGGTTTTAAAGAACTTTTGATATAAAAACTTCAGGTCGCAGGATTTTAATATATTCTTAAACGGAAATTGTTCCTCAAATGTAGCAGGTGTGTAAGGAAGAAATGTAGAAGTTTGCTTACCATCTCGCTTACGGAGTACATGAATTTTATTTGGCGAGTTCGCACTTTGAAGCAATACATTGTTGACAAGAAATGCGCTTTATTTAACGTAAGAGTCATGATCAGCTTTTTTGTTGTTATTGCTACAGGTACTTGTTATTATTCTTCCTTACAAACCAGCTTTCTAGAAAGGGAATGCCGTGGCGCTTAAAGTTTGTATCTTATTTTATAAAATCTGTTAAGAATTCGTTCACTTACTTCACTACTTCTCTGTATGTCTTATTGCGAGGCGCAAAAATGAACGCTAACTTTTTAAAAGTTACTACATATTAGTGCTTCGCAAAATAAAAATAAAAATTACCCAGTGCAACAAAATTCGATTCATCTCCGCCAGCCTCAACAGTTGCAACGCGAAATGAAATTAGACTATTGGTAGATCAAATCTTCCAAACGGTTTTGAAAAGTTAGCTCGCGCTCCCGATATATCGGCCCCTAAAAATTTTGAATTTTTTGAAAAGGCGTTTGGTATAAGTCAAAAAGAATATACTTAATGTACTTCTGAGGTAAAAAATAGTTTCAGATGTCTTCCGTTGAATCGTATGGCGATTCTTTTCTTAAAATTTATTAACCCTCTAACTCTCATTTTAGGGGGTAATTTTTGTCCTTTTTTAACTTCCCCACAAAAGTATTCTAAACCGGCACTTTAGAGGGTAAAAATGTTTCACGAATATTTTACGTATCAAATTTCACTAGGGGTCTTCTGAGACCAAAAAGCCATGCAATGTATGCAAACGGATTTTCGAAAAATTCAAAAATTTCAAGGCCCGGAATTTCGAAAATCCTTTTTATATGTGAATACCATGTGTTGCGAAAATTACAAGTATAACGAAAAAAAATTGACGTCCCATGTGAGTCGCAACGAAACTCATTCGATTTCTAAATATACGCTTGTGTTAACTATCCTTAACCGATATTATTTAATTTAATTTAATTACTTCCCTAAAAATCTACATAATTGCTTAAAAAGGAACATGTCCTATCCAGCTATCCAGCATCAGAGAACCTCAAAATCACTATTTTTCTTGATTTATTCATACGCTCAAATTTACATTCATTCTTTGCTTGCAAAACAAAGTTCAACGTTGGTAATTTTTACAACCTTTCGTACACATTTTATTTTTGCATTTATTCGTTTTTTATTGAAAGTGCTTTATTTGCATTTTTGTTGCTCACGCAATATAACACAACTGAGTAAATTCAAAAGAACACATTCTTATACTTTTGTTTACATTAACAACTACAATAAACCACTCGATGAGACGCTTTTTCCAAATTAACAACAATAAAAACAATAACAAGAATACATTGTACATACCTACTACTACTGTACTTTTTAAAATGAAAAAAAGTCTGTTTCTATGGAAATTGTGTGTACCTACATATGTATGTGTGTTTAGTTTCATTTAAATTTTTTTTCTTTTACTACATAGTTGCTGCTGAATATCTTCATGAGTAATGATTGTTTCATTTCAGGCTTTTTTGTTTGTTTGTATTTTTTTTTTATTTACCAAAAAAATCATTGTCGTACCGAACACTCAAACATCTTTATTAAAAAACGAAGGTGACGATTGTATAAATAACAAAGCACGATGTGCGTTATTTGAATGACTGCAAACCAGCAGCGAATATTTGCGGTTGCGCAAGTTTGACTGTATGACCGTAAGCGAGTGTATTTGCTGTCGTTGATTAAATGCGATTTTTTTCAATCGTATAAAGCTGTTCTCTGTCCAGCATGTTACATTTTTGTAAGAGTCAATAAAGTTATGTGATATGTGCATTGCGAAATTCTAAAGGAATATTCTAGAACTTTCGATTCTATTTTTATCGATATGTAAAGATTTACACAAAAACTAACTACAGTCGGGCCTCGATTATCCGTGATGGCGGGACCAGAAGCATTACGGTTAATCGAATAACAATTTTGATTATACAGTTTTTTTAAAATATTTTTATTATTTAACAAGTGCACATTGGTGTTCAAAAGTGTGGCCGCAAGTTATGTGGACAATTTTTTTTCGTATTTTCACTTGGCAAGATTGATTGATTCCAAATTAGAAAACAAATATATATAATAATTTTTAGATCGTTTGCATAGTTATTGGGCGTGTCTTGAGCCCACAAAGTTTGCTAAAATTCTATTTTTCTCACTATGGGTCGCTTTAATTTGTTATCGATAATTAAAACGACCCAATTCCGTAATATTTATTTTAGAGAAAAACCTTATTCACAAATATTCTAGGGCTATATCTTATGAACAATGTTGCTCTGTATAATTATTCTTTAACATGAATATTTAATCCAGAAAAAACCAAATTAAAAAATAACACCGAAATTTTCACATATCTTCGCATTCTTTGCCTGGTGATAACACTACGTGACAAATTTTCAACAAAATCTGACAGCTCATCTTTATGTTAAACTTTCCCCTGATTCCGAATATGAAATCAGAATTGTCAAAAGCAGAACAGTTTTTGAGATATTCCAAAATAACCGTTATTTGTGTTTTTAAAAAAGATGATATGACTGAAATGCAAATATCTTCAACAATTTTAAACGGACTATGTATTTCTTTCTTTTCAGTGAGAGGTAATAAAATTTCTTAAATAACCATGGGTCGTTTGAAGAGATGAGTTATTAAATGGCAGAGTTAAAGTGGACAAATCTTCAAACTTCATTATAAATTTTATGATTTTGTTCAATTTTGCACTTTCAAGTTATTGTTTTTATATAAATGTATTTTTTTTTTTTAGTTTTAATGTTTTAAAGTATAATTCTTAATATTGATAAAATGAAATTTATTGTTGTTGGGATAAGCTATTCCTATGCGAATTTCACTGGTTGCTTAGGCCAGATATTCCAGAAACTTCGTCCAAATATTTTAGAAAAGCTAAAGATATTATTCAAATAAAACTGTTAAGCGAATAGGAACAATAAACACCCAAAAGTCTTACCCATAATAATATCAAAGCTTAAACAAAACACCAACAACAAACAGTGATTTTATCTTTTCTTACAATCCCGACTACAATTGGTTGATTTTTTGTCAACTCTACTTTTAGTTGTACGGGGAAAAGCTTAGGTTATGGTTATGGAAACAATATTTATGTTAACTGATGACACTAATCTGCAGCGAAATCTCTTTTAAATAAAAATATGTGTTTAAAAAAGATTTTAACGCGCTAAATTCAAATCCGGTTTCAGTCTTTTTTTCCATCAAGCTCAAATTTTTTTATGGGCTGGGCTAACATTTCGCCCGAAATAAGGTGGTTATGCTGATATATTTCATCATAACTTAAGAACCATTTGTCCCATTTTAACCAAAACACTAACCTATGATTTGGCGGTAAATTTTTCTTTCACCCAAAATGATTCCTTTTTTTGTTTTTAAAAATCCTTAAGAAAAATATAAGCCCAAACATTTTTATCGTTTATCAGAAAGCCAGGTTTATTATGAATAAAAAAGCCATTAATCATAAAAATCCCTGCACAAATGTTTATTTTTTTCACGATTAAGTGTAACACCTGTACTGCTGTTATACTTTACCGCTTGAAAGTAAATTGCAATGTTTGATATGAATTTATTTACTGGTCGAGCCTTTAAACAAAAATATGTGGACCAACTATATAGAGTTACGATTAAATAAATCAGCATTACCGACTTATTTCGGGCGAAATAATAGTCATGCCCATAAAACAAAATCTGAGCACTATATAAACAAAAATTGAAAACGGATTTGAATTTAGCGCGCTAAAATCTCTAAACTTCACATATTTCTCTTTAAAGGCGAGAAGAATTTTGTTTTTCTTTACGACCAGTTTTGATTACAAAAAAATCAAGAAGCGATATTTACAAAAGTAATTTTTTCAATTTTATTTCACAAAAGAATGATTTGGTTTTTCAAATTAAAATTTGGCACTTTTACAAACACTACAATTCTTTCATTACTAAATATTCACCCTTATTCCATTAAGTGTCATCAATACGAAACGATATCGTTTTGTGTCAATCGTTGTAAATCGGTATGACCATTTTCAATATCAAGTTTTATCGTAAAGCGTCGGTGAATATTTAGTATGCCGTATGCAACGTTAACGTCGTCATCGATAAAAATATACTCTGATTTTGTCGTCAGGCTTATTGGTGTCTAAACAGTTGTATTCCTTTTTACCTTTTTAACAATAATAACATTGAATTAAAAAAATTTAAAAAAAACATTAGAAAAAATTTGCAAAAATAGCGAAAATTCGCGAAAATTTTTAATATTTCAAACAAGCCATAAAATTTATTAAAAGTCCCTAAATCTATAAGGAATAGCTAAAATTATCGGAAAGTCACGAATTTTAGCCATGTTCGCGATAGAAGCAATAATTTCTATAAGTTTTCTGATTCTTTAAAGCTTTAATGATTTTTATTAAATACTGAACTTTTCTATCATGCTACTGTCAGAAAATGTTTGCGAATTTCCGCAAATGTTTTATTTTTAACGAATTTTTGCCATTTCTTATAGTCTTAGGAATTTTTAATCAATTTTATGGATTGTTTAAAATATTAAAACTGTTCGCAAATTTTCGCTATTTTGTGCATATTTAACGAATATATTTTATATATTTAACGAAACGTTGCTCTTTTCGGCAATCGTCGCCATTATAAAGAGAGCCCCATATATATAAACCGAATTCTGTATTTTAGAGGGCACTATCAGTACTCTCGATTTATACGGGGTAAAAATTGTAATGCCTAATGGAATTAGTAAGGGTGAATTTTTTAAGAATAAATCAAGCTATTCTTTTTGAGAGAACAACATTTTTAAGAAACAAACATCAAATTGCATTTTTTTTTTAATAAAAACTGAAAACAAACCAACTCTCTCAATTATTAGAGATGTGTTTTAAAAAACGACAAACAATCAACATCGTTTCATTGCTGTTATAAAATGCAAGCCATGTATCGAATTGATGATGATTTATTTTAATAATTTAATTGTTTTACTTCAATTATAATTTTCTATCAATTAAAATTTAATTCCTTCATCACACAATGAGCTTTAGTTTTTCTATTTTTTGGCGTCCTTTTGTTTAAACTTTGCTATTTACTGCACTATATCCCGCAATATGTATCGTGGGTATAGACAGGGGTAACATACAATTCTTGCGATCTATGCTACCTGCTAAGCTACCTGGAAGGCTTCTTACGCAACCTCAGGGAAAAGTTTTGGTTGGATTTCTTCCAAAAAATCGTGTGTGGAATTTGTATGCAGCCAAGTACATTGAATTAACCGGAATTTACTTTTCAGTTAAAGTTAAACTGTAGCCTGCCTTATTTCTAAAGAAATGTTGGTCAAGCAGAGAAGAATGTTAAACTGTGTTTTTTCTCTGGATATATTGTAAGCACTAAACTCTTCTTCATTAAAAAAAATTACGATTATTGTTTTACTATTTATTTTTGTTTACTACGTATGGGGCTCTGAATAATGTGCGGAGATCAAACTCTATATCTGCGCAAACGAAACTGAGAATTCTTCACCTCTTTATGTCTGCGAAATCTGGAATGCAGCAAAAATCTAAACTAAGAGCCTTCAAGTCTTTGCAAACAGGTGTCCCCGAAGCAAAATAAGGATTTTCTGGCTAAATATAATATTAAGTGTGGAATCTCACAAAACGCAAACCATTCCGCCATGAAAAACGTGTGCGGAAGTAGAAATGGATCGCCCAAACGCGACAAAGAGGTGACATAACCATACAAGCAAGGGAGTCATAGAAAAGGTAGACCAGCGATAAGGTGTAGGCGAACAATGGAAAGCAAAGCTGCTGCTTTGGGTCTTAGCTATAATTAAATAAAATATTTAGCATTAAGTAGTTCGGAATTGAAATATTTTGTTGTAGCCACATGTTCCTCTCCGGAATAAATAATTAATAAATTTTTATTTATTTACGCTTACGTATTTTTGAGACTATGAATCTGTCTATATATAAAACGGCAAAGGCAAAACTTTTAAGAACAGTTTACCAGAACAAGTACACCATTTGAGAGTTATTTAGTTACAGAAGTTGACAGTATTTAAATCTGAGTGAGTAAAAAAGTGTAAAAACTGGTTGATTCGCAAACCTCATATCTCCGTAACTAAAAGAGATACGTATTAAATTATGGGATCCCACTACAATACTAAAATTTTCTATACTTCAATGAGGAGAAAAAAGTATAAAAAGGGGAAATACGGGAAATTAAATTTCCTTCTTTTACGTTTCCGTTCTACATGTGACACTTTCTGAAGTTAAAAAAAAACTATAGGTGCAGGTCCTAAGTGAATATAAAAAGAAAATTTTTGGACTTTTTGAATTTTCGTTTGAATTTCACCTAGAAACATAAAATTTAACATGCATGGTTCAGAGTGAACAAGATGCTGTAAGGGAGATTTTGGTACTTTGCCGTTTTACAACTAGTACTTTTTAAAATTTTCGTTAATATAAGACCAAGAAACATAAAAATAAACATGCAATGTCTTGAGTGGTTGAGAATCTATAAGAGGGAACTTTTTGGTCTTCAAATTATACTTTTTGAATTTCTGTTAATATTGGACCTAGACACATAAACTTTAACATAAAAGGTCCTGAGTGAATCAGAATCTGTAAAATGGATCTTTTTGATACCTTTTCGTTCTTAACCTGGTACTTTTTTAAATATAAAATTTAAAATGCTAGAAAGATAACATTTTAAATGCAGAGTCCAAAGTGATGGAGAAACTTTAATAGCAGACTTTTCGGTACCTATTTGTTTTTCAATTTGTACTTTAAGTTTTTATACCCACACTACAATAGTGGAGAGGGTATTATGCATTTGTGCTGATGTGTGTAACGCCTTAAAATAGTGGTCCTGGACCCACCTTAAAGTATACCGATCTACTCAGAATCACTTTCTGAGTCGAACTAACGATGTCCGTCCGGCTGGCTGGCTGGCTGTCCATGTAACCTTGTGCGCAAAGCACAGGTCGCAACTTTAGAGATAATTTGATAAAATTTGGATCAAAGATTCTTATTGGCACAAGGACCAAGCCTATTGAAAATGGACAAAATCGTAGGACCACGATGGAAGATAGGGAGAATTTTCTCCCTCTCAGAAACTATCAAACCGATTTTAATGAAATTTAAAACATAAATAGATCCATATCTATAGGGACACATTAGCTATACAGTTTTTCAAAAATAGGACCACAAGGGGAGGCAGGGGGCAATTTCTGCCTCTGACAAACTTTCAAACTGATTTTCATGAAGTTTATAAACATAGATAAATCCATATTTACATGGACACATAAGCCTGATGTGTTTTTAAATACTGTGGTGCAGGGTATCATATGGTCGGGCTTGACCGACTATACTTTCTTACTTGTTTTTTTTTATATTATTGAAATTACAAAACTAAATTAAACATTCACGGGCTTGAGTGGAATATAACATAGAGACCGGTGGTTGGTACCTCGCCAAATCGATCCGCTAATACAAAGAAAAAAGGTTGAACCATGCAAATTCATATACACGCAAAGAAAAAACATGGTTGTGGAAAACATATTCTAAGCCCAACATATTATGATAAGAATTATGATTGTAGTCACAATATTAAGATTATTATTGAATCATATTATGACTAAATATACTCGTACTATTACATCATAATATTTTTCCCTTAATCATATTATTATTCTGTTAATCATACTAAGTTAAGAAGTAATCAAATTATTGTCATTTTAATCATAATAAGCTAAGAAATTAATCAGATTATTGTCATGTTAATCATAATAAGCTAAGAAGTAATCATATTATCATCATGTTAATCATAATAAATTTAGAAGCAATCATATTATGATACAGGACCTTTCATAGCTGTCATAAAAATACAAAATAAATTAAAATATTTTTGCATCGATTTTTTATTTTGTGGCTTTTTACAATTTTTCTTAATGTTAATCAAATAGCGGAGTTCAATAAAAGGCTTGCAAAAGAGCAAATGAAAAATCTGTGGTTTTCATGGGCAACCGCGTGTGTCCATTTTTTCGATTTTAAGATGTTGATGAAATATCGTAGCACTTTTATAAAATATAACGAAATCTCTGTGTGTTTTGTTGTTGGATTTTACAAAAAAACTATGATATTTTGCATTTGCACTATTACATCACCAACACTTGAATGAACACCGCTAATATTTTAATTTTTTAATTTCTTTAAACTTATATTTTTTTTAGGGAATTTTATCTTTTAATTGTTTAACCGCTCACAAATAAAGAAAAACGACACATATGATTCAAAATTATTTTACAAATGGCGCTAACAAAATATGATTAGAGTAAAAATAGTTTGATTGCATCTTTAACATAATATGATAAATGTATAGAAAGTTATCATGGTATGGCTATTAAATATCATAATATGGCTGTGAGTAATATAATATGTTTAGAAAGTTATCATAATTAAGTTGTTAGAAAAATAATTATTTTTCGGTCAACAATACTCAAATTCATAATTACGATAAACATTGATATGTTTACAGTAACTATAATATTGTTGATATTGAATAAAATAACAATTATTTGTGTACGACAACAATATATTGTTACATTAAACATAGTGTTGTTGCCGTAACCATGCCCAACCATATTTTTTCTCTGCGTGTATACTTATACATATGTATGATTTCTATATACATATTTGCAAAAGTAATTATGGTTGAATTTCCACCACTGGGCAGACACTATTTTTAGTTTAGAGATAAACGATGATGTATAGTTGCAAAAGAAAAAGTAAATTTGTAAACTATTGCCAAAAGGCCTAACAACTACATAGAGCTCAGATTTTCCAAATAAGTCTATTGGATTTATATTACAGACAGTCTATTTAACACATCCCACAAGTGCACAATTCCCCTTGCAGCATGCTTTTTGTTTAAGAAGAAAACTGAATTGCACTTTGCACAACTTGCGACATCATTAGACAAAATAATTACCCTTACCTGTCAATATAGCGATGCAATTGTGGCCTTAAGCACAACCATATTTGTATACAACTCATTTAGTCATATTTCTAAAAAGCTTTTTCCCCACTTTAAATCCAACATGTACATAAGTATGTGTGAGTGTATATAACATCTATCTCATCTAACTCGACTAGATAATAATGAATATAAAGTTTATAAAAACCCCCAAGAGTTTAAAAGGGTACCATATTTGCTGCCACGATTGCTGCTGAGACTCTAAAGTGCAATAGGAAAAGGAAGGGGTATCTAACAAATGCGATGTTTGGTTGGGTTGACATAAATGTAAGTGTTTAGTAGTCGGCGTCTAGTCATTAGTCGTATACAATTAGTAAAATACATTTTCGTATGTATGTGCATGTAATTAAAAGTAAGAGTAGTCGTAAAAAAGGAGTATTTTTGCTTGTATTCAAAGGTTTTTTATAAACAAAATTTTTTTAAAACTTTTTCCTTTCACCTTTTTCGAGCATTTATAACATTTTTTTTCTAAATATGAGTTTTTTTTTTGTCATATTTTCCTCAGTTTTTTTTTTTTGTTAATATGAGTAGGTGTTTAAAAGAAATGAGCTCTGGCGTGTGTAAGTGTGAACGTAAGCGGGTTTGTATTAGTGTTACATAGTGGTATTGGGCATCTGCCCAATTGTAATTAAAAATATATATATATTTAGAGAGAATTTTCCCAAACACATACGAGTACATGTGAGTAGAACAACAGCAGCATAAAAATGTTTGCAATTATTTGAGTTTTCATACCGAAATAAAAAACGAAAAAAAAGAAAAAATTCTAAAAATATAAAAGTTTTGGATCCCTTTTTTAGATAAATTATTTTTTTTTTTTTATTTCAAACAGTAGGAAAATTAGTAAAAATTTTAACAATTATGACACTACAAAATTTTAGTCAATATCAAAGGAACACATATAAACATAAAAACAATTTAGAATATGTCTGACCGTCACTTTTAAATGAACTAACTTCTAAAACTACTCTTAATTAGTAATTTTTGCTCCACTGTATTTCTGTAAACTTACTCACATACTCAAAAACACTTTAGCATTAACCGTAAGGGTTGCAGGAAATATTACTTTTACTTGTTTGTATTGGTGTACGTGTATTTTTTTCACATTTCTGCTTTTTTGTTTTGTTTTTGTAGTTAACCATTGGCATTATAATGAATTTCAAATTTATAATACAGACAAAAACAAGAAAAAAAAGAGTTAAGGTTGTAATTTTTTTAATTTTTTCGTTTTTTTACCAAAGCATCCATCCCAATATGTATTCCATAAAAAATTTGTTTGTTAAATTCTATTCTTTAGCCCCTCATCTATTTGACATCAGAGTAGACTACTACTTCAATTTATTGTGCTCATTCTTCGTATGTGAAGATGAAGCTGATGTTGTATTTCGTTTCTAATAAAACAAAAGAAAAGAAGCATCTTCATATGAAATATAATGTGACACATGCATAAGTACTTTGTTAATTTTTGTTCTCTATATTGTTTTAGATTTTTTTTTTTTTTTTTTGAAAAAAAAGAAAGAAAAACATAGAAAAACAAAAGATGCTTAAACATTCAAGATAGTATTGTCTTTGCAATGTCTAGTAAAATGTTTTTTTATCCGATTTTTTTTTTTCTCTGTTCGCCTCTATTGTCCTTTGCAAATAGTCTAACTCACACTTTTACTTTTTATTGTTTCAATAGGCAATTTAGATGCAAGACTTTTAGCATTTTATAGAAAGTGACGTTTTTTTTGCTTGCGTTAATAGTTTGAGGGGGGCAGCAAGTCTGTTGTTGAATGCAAAATATGTTGCATTTTGTATAAAAGCATTAAAGATATTAAAATATAAGGAATATTTTTATAAAATTTTTGAACTTTAAATTTGAAAATAGAAGCACAGCCGCGAAAAACGTTTTAAGTTACAAAATAATTATTTTTCAGGAGATTAATAAACCGAAAATCATAACAAAATATGTAGATGACTTATTTGTTATAGTTAATGAAAATGAGATAGATATTTTATTATCAACGTTTAATTCTTTTGATCAGAATATCAGGTTTACTATTAAAAGGGAATTAAATTATTCGATTCCATATTTGGATACATTGGTAATAAGGAAAGACTAGATGATCCGTGCGAATATTTCGCACCGTTAGTTGTCATTTTTGTAACATAAAATGAAAATAATTAATAGAAATTTTAGTAGCTTCAATACATTTTATTAAAAGTATAAAAATATTAGAAATCATAATATATATCATACATATTTACATACATACATACATACAATGTTTAAATGCTTTTATAATACTTCTTTGAATACAATGTTAGAGGTAATGACATGATCATCGTTAACTTTTTGCCCGTACGAATCCTTAATACAAACAAAAATATATTTCAAATTACTTTTTGGTCATTAGTGTTAGAAATAAGCTTTAAAATGAGATATCATTCATTAAATTTGATGGGGTGGTATAAGAGATATTTGCAACCGACAAAAAAAGTGCTTTAGAAATAATATATATGATAATAGGTTATTGATAGATTGGTATAAAAAACCAACCTCATCAGGTAGAATCTTAAATTATTTTTCTAAGCATCCTAAGCGGATTATTATTAACACAGCTAATGATCTAATAGGTAGAATATTGACAATAAGTGACAATAGATTTGATAGGAAAAATAAAATAATTATTGGAAATATTTTACAAGATAATAGTTTTCCTAACAAACTAATTCACAAATTAATAAGACAATATAATATAAGAAAATCTCGAAATAGAAGTGAGATCTTAACACCTAAAATATATAAATCATTAACTTATGTACCTGGATTTTCAGAAAGGTTAGAAAACTCAAATATTAATGACAAAGGGAAATATAGAATGGCACACAAGGTAAATAATAATGTTGGTAGATTATTCACAAGAATGAAAGATGATTATTACAGATAATTATCGCACTGTACAGAGAATACTATTTAAAAAACTATTCAATTTTCAAAAAACAAAATTTAACATAAATTTTTTATGGCATAAAAAGCTAATCTGGCAACACGCATAAATCTGGTAATGTGCAGAAAATGTAAAAGCTTTTAGTACTACGTTAAACTTGGCAGCACAAAATATTATTGGCTTTTTGGCTATGATTTGCAAAGTCTTAATTTACAATAATAAATAAAAATTAAAAAAAAACAAAATCCCTTAAAATCAAAAATTGTGTAAGACTTGGAAAATAATGTGCGAAAAAAATAACTCGTGATGGGGAAGTCGAGATTGGATAGACAGAGTTTTTCTATTAATTTGAGTGCCATTAAGGAAATGCATTTTCTTGTAAAAGAACTAAGAGAACGCCTCAATGAATTTTAAAGAGCAAACCACCTACCAACGTGTTCATTGGATAGATCGTGAAAAGGCGATTATGTATATTAAAAATCATTGCTGGAGCCTTCTACCCCAATTACTTCACCCGCACTTTTATTAATGATACTGAACGTGATCGCAAAATGTACCATATTCTACATAAAAATGAATACAACAAAAGATATTGAAGTGCGTTTTCAGCCTGGTTCGAAAAAGTGTTTGTTACATTTAAAAAGATTGGGGATGATGAGTATAATTATAGTAATAATCGCTTTATAGTGCCGGGTTGCTCTTAATGATCCGAAAGAACTGAAAATTGATAGTCCTGCTTCAGTTTCAAAAGGCATGATTTTATCCGCCCCACTTGATAAATATAGACGTGCTAAAATTGATAAAGTTATTTCCAGACCACGCACTTTACAATTTCAAGTGAGTTCTTGTTTTTTTTTTTAAAGACTTGAGAAAAAAGGAGTTTTAATTCAAATTTTTTTTCTCTTTTTAAAAGACATTTTTCATTGATAACGGCTGCATTGGCACCGTTGACTTTGAGGAGTTGCGCTGCTTTTCTTCTAGACTTTCATCTTTAGCTGATATACCTCCAAGAGTTTTTGAATGTCGTTAAGCCATGGTTCAAGCTTCTACTGTCCGTTCGCCTCATGGGAAATGCCAATCAGTTGTTGCAAAAGTTAGATATGTCAAATTTAGTTTATAAAATACCTTGTGGTGGCAACAATAATGAACAATGTGCGAAAATGTATGTAGGAACAACTGGGACGAAACTGAAAACTAGAATAGCAGGACATAAACATGACCAAAAATATAGAAATTATAATTCAGCACATGGTACAGATTTATCGACTCATTGCAGGGATTTAAATCATTATCTAGATTTTGAGAACACATCCGTTTTAAACGTGGAAGCTTTTAAGAAAAGAAGATATATGTTAGAAATGTTACAAATAAATAATGTTCCATTTGAAGAAAGGATTAATTTTAGAAAAGATACTGAAGTTTTAGCTCAGATTTATAGATATTTATTGAATAAGAATAAATAGGTTGACGAAAAGGGAAATAGGTTTAGATCTATGGTTGTTTTCTAAAATAAAGTTTAGATGGTTTAAAGGGCATAATAAACCACACAAAATGCTTGGCAAACACACACATTGTTTCCGTTTGGGGTTTGCCAATAAACAACACAAATATTCTCCGTACAAACATCAATTTTCATTTTTGTTTTGTTGCCAACGAATGCAGATGCCAATAGTGCTACGGCAATTTTATTGCTTTTTGCTTAAAACGGAGAAAAAATTAAAAAACACGCAACAAATTTAAAGTAAAACGTGATTTAAACAACGAGCTGTTTGTGGCAAGCAATACTACTTAAAAAATTTAATTGAATATTAAAAATTAATTCAATTGAATACATTTAGCATTAGACGCCACAAAAAGTTTGACAAATATCCAACATGTCTGCCAAATATTAAAAATTTTTAATATTTCTGCAAACATTGCTTCAAATGCTTGTCCAAACAGCAAACACCCTAATTAACAACACAAAATGCTTGTACAAACGTAAAATTTTGACATGTTTGCCAAGCCATTTGTGAGGTTTATTATGCCCTTAAGTTAGATTTGTTAATACAATTTTTTGACGAAAAAGGGAAGCATTTTAAAATTGTTTTCTGTTTCCTCTTTTTAATTTTTTAATATTTTGATTTTATGAAATGTTACTGTTGAATGTTGAAAAAATTTTAAAATTAATTTTATTTATTTAATTTTTATTAAAATATATCATGGAAAAATCACCATATACGGGCACCACTATGTGCTAAAAAACACAAACAAAGAGACAGTTTTGCCCAAAGTCATGTACCTTTTTTATGGGCCCCCAAAGATCTGGGGCCTCGGCGTAATTTTTGAAAAAAGTAATCATTTTCTCAGGCTCATATCTTGCAAACCGTTCGGAATTTTGATTCACCCTCTGAGACAAAGTTGTAGCTGTTGTCATTAGGAATTGTGAACAAATAAAATCAAAAAAACTTCATCTCCAAGATCAAAATCGCAAAAAACTTAAAAAAATTCGATTTTTTGTACCTAAGATCTCAATAAAGAACTTTCTTGAACATAGCACCGTTTAGGTAGCCGCAAAAGTGAAAAATTTCCCGAAAATTCGATTCGAGAAAAAACAAATGATATTAAAAAATTGTCGGTAAATTTTTCACTTTTAAGATCTTATTTAAATTTTTGTAGTTGATTGTTTCCTTGAATTTTGATCGGTTTGCTACCTATGGACCTGAACACGGGGAAAAATATAAAAAATATCTATTTTTTAAGGTTTTTTGCGATTTTGATCTGGAAGATGAAGTTTGTTTGATTTTATATGTTCACAATCTTTGTTTTTTATGGCAAGAGCTACAACTTTGTCCCAGATGGTAAATCAAAATTCCGAACGGTTTGCAAGATATGAACCTGAGAAAATTATCACTTTTTGCAAGAATGACATCGAGGCCCCAATCTTTGGGGGGCCCATAAAAAAAAGTAAATGACTTTGGGCAAAACTGGGAGACACGGGGTTGTTTTTTTTTTTTTTTTTGTCTTTTATCACTTAGTGGTGTCCGTATGTGGTAATTTTTGTGGTGTTGCACTGTGTTATATTTTATCCTTCACCGTAATTTCTAAAATATAGATCCTAGATCCCAGAAAGTGTATATATTCTGGATTTTTATAAGAAGATAAGTGTAAGTCACGATGTCCGTCTTTCCGTCGGTTGAAATCAAGTTTGCGGAACCCCTACAAAACGCTAATTAGTATAAGTATGATGTATCTTTTGATAATTAGCAACTGATTTTACGACTTATCTCGACGATATTTTGTTTTTTCTTTTTTTTCGATCCCTGCTTAAAAATTTTCACATTAAGCGAAACCTAACTAGGTTTCTATAAATAATAACACTGGTTTACAGTCAAAAAATACCACAAAACGCCACATGCCTAGATAAGATAATTGTGACCTCCTGAACACGAAAAAAGCAGTAATTTTTTTTCCTAAGTACCGTTTTTTAGATAATGGTACTTTTGTGTTTTTCGATGTATGGTCCCACTCAAACCCTTGTGGAGCCCAACCGAAAAGTCCGATCGAAATACGTGGCACATCGTTGGAAAGGTAATTGAACGCATTTTCCGTCGATATGCTACAAATTTCTATCTGATAACAAATGGCTGAGTGATGGCACCTCAAAATTTGGCTATCTTTAACTTTTTTTTTCAAAATTTGTCATTTTTATTTCGTTGTTTTATCTGGAATGATTTATTTTTTAGCCAAATAGTATATTTAATTACCAAAATTTGAAAAAAATCGGATTAAAAATAAAGTTCTTATTAAGGATTTTGTGGAACGCCAGTATATATAATTTTATGCGAAAGAGTTAGGCATGTCAGAAAAACGCACTCCATAAAGTTTACTTTCGTAGGGTGTAACATGAGAGAAACGTCCTAAGTTAAAGACATATCTTAGAATGGCATTATATGTAGATGTTAATTTCCTGGTGCTTTTTTGGTCACAGCTTGCAAGAACCTCGCTGCCATATATTAAAGTTGGAATAAGATATGTCTTAGCCAAAAGCATACGTATGTTGAACGGGGTTGAGTGCTGAGTTGCCCAAAGCGAATATGATCTGACCAAGTAAGTGAAGAATTAAAAATAATGCCAAGGTTTTTAGTCTTCTTGACAACTTCTATTTGCCGCGAGTTCAATATTATATTGGGCTCGATAGTTATTTGTGTATTGTTTCTGGACATTTCAAGGCACTTCGATTTAGCGGGATTCAGGCAAAGAACATTTGCCTTTGCCCAGGCTTCAATTTTTGATAGATCAAAATTTAATCTTGAAATAAACTCATCAGTCTTATCAGGTTTTCTACATATATAAACCTGAACATCATCGGCGTACATATGAATTTTGCAATGTGATAACTGTTTTGGCAAATCGCTTACATATATTGTAAAAAGTAGAGGACCTAATATGGACCCTCGAGGAACACCTTTGATCACAGGCAACGGCAATGATTGCTTATTATTTGAGCTTACATACTGATAGCGGTTACTTGGACATGATGAAATGAGATCAGCCGCTGAGCAGGTAATATGGAAAAGCTTAGTTAATTTAATACGAAGCAAAGCATGATCAACCATATCAAATGCTTTGGAGTGATCCAAAAGCACCAACAAGGTAACTTTTCCGTTATCTATATAGCTTCGAATTTCCTCCGTCACTCCAAAAAGTGCAGTAGTACAACATTGTTTGGGTCGGAAACCAGATTGCATTTTGGTTAATAAATTATTCGTCTCAAAGTAAGCACCTATTTGTATGCAAGAGCCTTTCGAAGACTTTAGATAAATATGAAAGGATAGTTATTGGACGATATTCATTTATATTTTTAGGGATGGGAACAATTTTCGCACACTTCCAGTTCTGTGGAAAAATACCTTTTGTAATTATTATGTTGAATATGTGTGTGATTTGTGGAAGTAAGTTAGGTAGAAGGAGTTTTAAAAATTTACTTCTCTTCTGGCACAAACAAATTTATCATGCAGGTCATCACTTTTGAAGCGTTTCCAACATTTATATAGACCCAGTAAAAAAAATTTGGGTTTTTTGAAGCACTTCAGAGAAAAAGCGCATACTCAAGCGCTTCAATTAGAGAGCTCTTATAAAGCAGTTAATGATAACGAATAAAACATACAAAAAAGCTGCTATTTTAGTGCTGACAACGAAGAGGGGGTTTAAGCGAAAAAAAAAAATATATTATGGCTTACGAAAATGATTGAAAAAAGGCATTTAAACAAGTAAAAGCAAAACATTAATGAATATGTTAATATAGTTAGCACTTAAAAAGCATTCTAGGAGCGCTTTGTTTGCATGTTAAAAGAAGCGCTTATTGTCAGCAGTAAATAGTCCTCCAAACCGGGAACAACCCATACAAAAATCAGGCATCCCATCAGCAGGTTTGAAGCGATTTGAGGTATGAATTCATACAAAAAACCTGCTCCTTTTGGAGCACGTTTTTTACTGGGGATGATCTCGTTGGTTTATTTAAGCTTTAATTTGTTCATTAAACCAAGGCTTAGTAGTGCTTTTCTGTGTGACTGTTTTTACTGGCACAGATTTTTCGAAAATTTCGGCAATATTTTTCTCGAGAAAATTAACTTGGTCATTAACATCGATCATGAAGAAAATACGATCCCAATCAACTATTTGAAGCTCACACATATTAGTTTTGTAAAAAAAATCGTTTCTTATCATGTCAAAACATAAATTTTGTAGGATATTTGTATGGAAACTCCAAGTTTCCTCATCCAAGCCGTATAAAATTGTTTATGTAAGAGTTATTTTGCTAGGACTGTACAAAGCTGTATTTCTATAAAATAACATAATACCTATGAATATATATTTGTTTTATAGTGCCCTTGGAGATTCTTTTAAAATTAAACCGGAGCTAAGAGATAAAAAATAGCTTGTTGATTTGTATATTAATAAGTTTTAATTCTTTGGGTTTAAAAACGTACACAATTTTCCTTGGTATTTATTAGGGTATTCATTTAATCGACATTTTCCTTTAATAAATATGTTATATGCATTTTCCAATTAATGCACAAGCTGTGTTATCAAGTCATATCGTTATAATATCCTAAATAAAATTTAAAATTGTTTAAAGTAAATATTATTGTGTTTCAAACAAAATAAATATTGTAATGCTGTGTTTATTGATTCGTCATAACTGTATAGTAGAAACCTAAATTATAAGCTGTAGCTTACAACAGTCATATCGTTGCAACCCTGCTAACTCACTTTCAGCACATTTTACAGGAGAGAAAAAAACTTTTTATTTTTCCTATTTGAAGCTTGATAGAAAATTAAAATTACAGTCAGTTTTACACAATTCAAGACTTAAATAGAAGAAAAACTACATGCTGGTCGACGAGGCTTATCTTTCTCTACCACACGGCATCAAAATCACAATTTACATTAAAAGTGGATTAAGCCGGTTTGCATATTAATCCGACGATATATATTTCCTGTAATTATTTTAAGACATAAGACTTCATTACTACCTTGTGAATCCCCCAAATATTTACATATTTATACAAAAATAAACTGAGATAATTTTATTTGTTATTTCATTAGTTAAAGGAGATCTTATAAAATAATCTTTAAGAAAAGTTATTTATTTTAAATGTTTAGGACTAAAGCGACTCTTTTCTTTAACAAAAGTTGACTTGGAAAATATTATTTCACTTATCGTAGATGAATGTCTAATTTATCAGTCCTTGTCCAGGATTTCTCTAAACATATAAAATACTCCATTATGCCATTAAAGTTGTTTTAAATTTTTAACACTTCTAATTGTTTCGGTTAATTCTGTTCTGGAAGAAACAAATAACTAAACACATACATATAAAAAGTACGTGAAACAAAAAAAGGTGTTGGCAATCATATATTTAACCCATTTTTTGCCACATTCCTGCTAATCGATGATGAAGATAAAAAAAAACATTGTAATTTTAGTGATCGGTCGGCGGAAAATGGGTTAAAATGAAGATAACTGAATACCTTCTTTGGTTGTATGAAAAAATATTTTCTAAACAAATACATTTTGTATATGAGAATAAACAAATAATTAAAAACACAGAAAAAAATATGTTATAATACTACAAAATATTGAAAATTTTGTAATTTCGGTTAATCGACTGAAATTAACCGGTTTAATCGTAAATGGAAAAAAACCAATTTGAAATTAACCGATCAATTAATCGGGTAGTATTCGGTTGACGGTTAACCGAATGAATACCCTAGTATTTATCTTTCATTCGTTCCACAAATTTTCAATATATTATTAAACATTTTTTAATTTTTCGAATTTATTCTATGAGTTAAATTTCAGGTCTGTATTTTATAAAGCTTTTTTGTAATAGTTCTATTCTTTTAATTTTTCAGAAATGACTTTATACACTATCAGACTATTATATTGTATTTTCTTTTTTACATTCTGCTGGTGTCTAATAATTGTAAATTTTTCTGTACATTCAATATACTTCATTGCTTTCCAAAGGAAGGCTAAGGTAAAATGTAAAAAAGAAAATACAATATAATAATCTGATAGTGTATAAAGTCATTTCTGAAAAATTAAAAGAATAGAACTATTACAAAAAAGCTTTATAAAATACAGACCTGAAATTTAACTCATAGAATAAATTCGAAAAATTCAAAAATGTTTAATAAAATATAAAGTAACCTTCACAAGGAAATAATTCCCAGTTTCTAATTTTCAATATAATTAAGAAGATGTGATCAATTATTGATTAAATTTTACTTGGAATTGATCGGAACTAAACTTTTTTCGAGCCGTTGCCTTTATCCATATTTTGCTATTTTCTCTAACAAGTACGATCGCTATCTTCTACGTTTAACAAACTTTTTTAATTCGGAATTCCAAGATTGAATAACGTGAAAAAGTTTCGTTTAGTGTTGTACTATTTACTGTATACAACTTTTGACATTTACGAAATAAAGCGAATTTGGCACTTCATCTTCCCAGTAAACTAATTGTTTAATAATTATCTAAAAGCGGGAGAAGTGCAAGTATTAAGATAGATATTACAAGGGAAACCAAAAATATGCAATTGCATGTTTTTGCTTGTGCGACCAATGAAGACAGAAACAATATATTTATTCGTTTTAGAGCTTTTTATGAATTTTGTCATCGATTTGTTAGTGCATATTTTTGCATATTTTACCGTTAGCAGCATTTTTTGCATAATTTAGTTAAAAGAGCCTTTTTGCAGTATTTTTTAAGTATTTAGCGCATATTTTCTATTTTTGAGGCATATTTTGATACATTTAAAATTTTGATGATGCCCAAAAAAAATTTTTTATTGCGAAATAGTTATTTCCTATTTATAATTTCTATCTGTATAACCAACGTGTTGCTTCAATTTCGCTATCTACATTTAATGTTTACTCGAAAATTGTAAGGCAAAGTTGGTCGTCATTAAAATTTTATATATAAGCAAAAATTAAGGAAAAATCAATTATATACTTTTTTGGCGATGTGTGTAAAAATAGAAATCTGGACGATTTAGAATCACTTTAAAGTGATCTTATGATAACCATTCGTTCATCTGGCTGATTGCCTGTCCATGTTAATTTTGTTAGCAAAGTTGCAATCTAAAGACGAGTTCTATGTAAATGGTGAGAATCGGTCTATAATTTTACATATTCCCCATAAAAATTTCTTTCCAAAGTAGACTCTTTGTGTCCGTAAACCATCGAAATATGTTGCTATTTAGATTAAATTAAATGGAACTGTGTTTTTTAGAGCATATTTCTGGTTACCCTGCATATTACAAACAAACCTAAAGCCAATTTAAACAGATTTTCAGTTGGTCTCTTTGATAAGAGAAAATGATTGATTATTTTCAATAACTGTTACTAGAAAAAAAAAATTAATAGGGCATTCGTTGAGTTAAAACAGTTAAAAGTAACAATATAAATACAAAAAATTATTAAAATATATTAAAATATATAATAACGCAAACAAAAAATATATTATTTTAATAGTTTACTTTTTTAAAGAAAATAATAAACCAAAATTTAACAGGTGCCGTGTAATAAAGCCATAGGCAATAAAGCCATATGGCAATAACACTATTATCGCCATTAACAGTGGAATCGTTATGGTTACAAATTGTCAAAAGAATGAGTTGTCATTGTCAAGTGTTGAACAAATATGGTACAGTAGGTGGAAGGGGGAGGGGAGGGAGCGCGGGCTGCCAGAACATGTTTACAAACTCCAAAGCATAGCCGGATTTTGGCCGGGCGCAAGGATTTTCTCCTCTATGGTATAAAAAATACCGGCTTCGCTAACTAAAGATTCTCTGCATAGCCGGCCTTCGGCCGGGCGCAAGGATTTTCTCCTCTATGGTATAACAAATACCGGCTTTGCTGACTAAAGCTTCTCTGCGTAGTCGGCCTTCGTTCGAAAACAAGGCAGATTTTAGAACCTTTACTTATTGAAACCGGTACTTCTTATACCATAAAGAAGAAAATTTTTGCGCCCGGCCCAAGACCGGCTATGCAGAGAAGCTTTAGCTAGCGAAGCCAGTATTTGTTATGCCATAGAGGAGAAAATCCTTGATATATACACCCAGAGAAAAAACAACAAAACAAATTTGAAATAAATAAGAATTATATTAAAAGAAAAAAATTTAAATGGCTTTATTTCCTATGGCTTTATTGCACGGCACCAATTTAACATTATTATTTCATCTCAATAAACATTAAAAGCCAGGGACCGTAACAGTTATTCCTTTTTTCTTAAAAGTCAGCTGAAAACCGTTATTTGTTTGATTTTTATTTTTTGAACAAAAATACCTGTTATTTTTTGATTTTTATTTTTTCGAGCAAAAAAAAAAAGTTATTCTCTAAAGAAATGTACGTGTTTTAATAATTTAATTGATTTTTAATAATTATTTTAATGTGCATAAGAAATTCCAATGATAAATACAATTCTTAGGGAATAACTTTTATTTTTGCTCGAAAAATAAAAATCAATATAGTATAACTGTTATTTTTGTTAAAAAAAAAAAAAAATCATAAAATTATTATTTTTTGATTTTTTCGATCAAAAATAACAGTTATTTTTGTTCAAAAAAAAAATAAAAATCAAATAATAACTGTTAAGTTTGATCGAAAATATAGAAACCAAAATTTAAAAAATCAATATATTTTATCATTGACAAGTGCATAGGAACAATATGGTATACTTGAATTATTTTCGATATTTAATTCTATATGCTTTTTTTGTTTTAAAATTCCAATATAACTGTTTTTTTCGGTCCCTGTTAAAAACTCTTAAAAACAGAAAAATTAGTAAAAATAATTATCTCTCAACAATCAGTGCTCTTTGCAATACGTATAATAAGACCTTGCCTATTACTGGAGACCATGTAAAATGTTACAAATGTAGTCGTAAATATCATTACTCACCGTGCGCTACAGTTTCTAATATGAATGCTGATAAGAAAGCTGCATGGAAATGTCTAATTTGTAGATGCCGTAAGTCGCCAAATAATTTATACGAGACTGTATCTTACGAAGGCAATGGAATGAATCGACAAGAAAATCAACAACAAAGTGAAGAAAATAACAAAAAGCTAGGAAACGATGATGTTGAAGATGAAGATGGTAACCAGAACCAGGAGAGGTCGGGGGCAACTCTGTCCAAAGACAAAGATACCGTTAACACAAATATGCAAGCCCTTAAAGTAGATTTTTCTACTTTTAAGACAACTGCAAAAAACGACATCAGTGATATAAACACATCGAACACTGCTCTAAGAGTAGATATGGCGAGTGCATTTGCTAAACTAACCGACGCTATGGATTTGACTGGAAAAACTAGCAACGAGAGAGTGAAAAAAGATAATAAAAATTTGAGAGACAAAAAAAGTTCTTAAAAATCTCTGATAGAAAACTTTTAAACCAACAAGAATTATAAAACCATATATTACATATTGGGAATTCTCCCAACAAAAATTGTAGTTGTAAGTGGGTTAAGAAAACAAGAACTTGTTGCTTTATTGTTTCAGCAAGAAAATAAAAATAAAGTAACTTGCCAGTTCAGTTTTTTTATGCCGTGCACTTGCAAAAATAAGGTTTTTTTTTGTCGTGCATAACTCCCAATTTTTTTTTCAAGAATAAAAATTTGAAATTAAGTAGGACAAACGGAATCTTGTTAATTGACTTACTAAGAAAAATAAGAAAATTTTATATATGAAACTCGTAGGTTTTTCATAATCGCAAGTCCTTATTCTATTTCGTACATAGCAACTTTTATAATGCCTCCAATTTGACACCACTTGGTGTGGAGAGAACCGAAACAGCTGAATGTGACTCAAAAAATGTGATTTGTTTTAATGGAGATTATTTTAGTAGAATAAAGAATTTATGACGTTTTTATTTGAAGTCTTTTAATACCAAGGCTATTCGGAGATACGTATTGAATTTGATCAATACTTAAGCACTTGTTCTGCGCTCTGTTATCAAAAATAGATTATCGTACTATGGCCCATTTTCACGACTTACCTTTAAAGATCGAAATAGTTGATGGTACCTTTAGCACTAGTGAGGAATAAAGTTACCTTCAACTATTTTTCATATTCACAACTTCTGTATAAAATAAACTTAACATTTTTAAAAATGTGGCAGCACTAAAGTAAATACCGACTATTTTTGCCAACATAAAAAAACGAACTGGCAACTACGTACTTTCTTTTACTTTTCTCATTTTAAATTTTTGTGTGCATAAATATTTTTAATAATGGCAAATATAAACGAAATATCGCGTACACGTGAATTTAACATTTTGTACATTTTATTTGTCAAAATACGAGTTTGGTTTTAATTTACAAAATATACGTAAACTTGGAGTTGCCATATATAAAAAATATGTGAATATAATATGGCAATCTCAAATCTAAACCTTACGACAAAAGTTTAAGGTAGAACGTTCCTCTCTTTCCCTTATCCTTCACTTTTAGATAAAAGGGAACTTGTGATAATTAAAAACTCATTATAATCGATAACTTCCTACATTTAGCTATCGTTAAGTCGTGAAAACGGGCCTATGACCAATAAATTGAAAGATTTTTAATTTGTCGTCAGCTTAATCTTTTTAGTGGCAAACATGTATTCATCTGATGTGAAATAGAACTGAAATAATTGCTTTTAACGGTATTGGACCGATCGGTTTAAACTAAAAAATCCAATAAATTTGTATGAAAGCCTTACAAATTTTTAGTTAAAAATGCAACAGCACCCAGTTAAGTTTTTTACTTAAAATTGTATTTACCGATTTATTTAATATTATTTTTTACAATCTGGAATGTTGTTGACTGACAATTAATGTCTTTTGGCATTCATGCTCATATTCTTTTTGAACAGATAATTTTATATAATCATGTCATGTTTCTTTTTAAATTCAAATAATAATTTTAATATTAAAATAACAATTGATCTGATAAATCAAAGAAAAACAGGTCTTTGAAGTCTCTTTTCATATAATTTTTTTCATTTTTCATATTTGTCACATATTTAAAGTGTTTTGGTTTTTTAATATTGTTGTTGTTTCATGTTTGTTAGACCACAATACATTTGCCAAACATGTTTTTTTTTGTTTGTAAAAAATATAAAAAAATAAAATGCATATAATTTTGATGGTTGATAAGATAAAGTTTTTAAATTGCATTTAGCCGAAGGGTTTCTAAAATAAAAATATCTTTGAACAAAACACCAGCAAAACAGACACAAATGCATTTATTGTTTTGTGTGACTACAAGTGTTACAATACAAACAGAGGAAAAACATTTGTAATAATATCCTAAAAAAAAGACAGAAAGAAATTCAAATAAAAAATTCAACTTGTTACAAAACACAAGAAAAAAAACCAAGCAACAAAAAAGAAAAATACACACACATTTACACACACTAACAGCAAACAAGAGTAAAATAACAGTGACAAAATCCTTTGAGGTTGTCAACTGCAATTGCAACTGTAGTAAAAGGGAGTATGTGGTGTGGCGTAGCTGTAGTGAATTTCTTTTGCAGTTTGGCGTCAACACAAAACACAACAAAGCATTCTAACATGATTTTAATTACAGCAAATACTCAAAAAAAAAAGACAATACTTTTTATATATACATATATATATAAAAATAAAAAAACAAGTGTTTACCAAAATGATGACAGCAACAACAAATTCACAAGATAATGCATCAAAAACAATGAACACTCGCTCAAACACATACACACGCATATGTCATGTAACAACACAACTCACATTCAGATATACATTTAGGCGCCTAAAAGTATGCACTTTACAAAGACTTGTGTTTTTAGAAAACAATTTCACAGCCAAAGAAGCAACGCAAATACTCGTGCAAAACAAGAATAACAAACATCAACCAAAAACCAGAAGGATGCGACAATAAGACAGACAATTGTGCAGAGCAAAAACACCAACAACTACAACAAATGCATTTTAAGTTAGCTGCAAGCATTTGATGTCTTCTAGCTATTGAGTACAAGAGGAAACACAATTTGTTTTCCAAGTTTTTTTTTCAATTCTCTATAACATTTTTTTTTTCATACAAAACTGTTGGGTTGTTGGCTACAAAAAAAGAAGATGATTTGGGTTTTTTTTTTGTAGAATTATTAAATATTTAACCGCGATTTATTTTAGAGTTTTAGTAAAATTATTGTGGCAGTAAAGACTAACGTAAGTCCCCTTAGAATGCGCCAAAACCAAAGCAACTATTGTTGGTTTAACAAAACAATAGCCATAAAAAATAAAAAAAAATGGGTTCGGTCATAAAGCAACTAACCGAAAAAGTCAAAAGGACTATACAAATACCAAAAAATAAAAAAATATACTCAAGTAGAATGAGGTTTCAACTTATTACAACCTCAAGGTACACACACTTAGTGTAGTAGAAAAAAGAAAACTTTTGTTTGCAAGAATTAAAAAATATATTTTTCATTTAATCAAAAAAAAAAAAAAATAAAACATATAGATGCTTAACCAAATTATATGTATTATAGCGGTGCATAGGTAATAGTAGTTAACACTCAGGAGGGACTCCTGCCCTTTCTTGGTATTACAAAACTTTGTTTTTTTCTTCATAAATTGTTGTGTAATTTAACCAGTCGGAAAGGTAAAATGGAAAAACATAGATGAAATTGTTGGCAAAATAGTACAGTTTACTTTAGAAACAGGACAGCGGTTATTAAGCTAGAATACTACAGGGATCAAATATTGTTGAGCAAAAAAAATTTTTTAATTTTTACTAATTGCATGGCTGTTAAATTATAATGCATTTATCACGTGTAGACATTGTGAACTATAATTAAGCAAGCAAACGAGCACAACTCGCCGACTTATATGCTCTTAGTGGACTTTGAAATGACGTTCGACACAACCGTGAGGACGAGCATTTGGAAACTATTGTAGACGTTATAAAACTAATCTACTCCAACTCAGCAAATCAAGTGATATACAAGGGTCAAACGTCTGAAAAAGACGGCATTCAGTGGACGCCCTTCACAAATCCAAATGATCTTGACTATGCTGGTAATAAATCAATGATTGCATAAACGCTGGTTTAGTTGAACTAAACTTAAATTTATGTATAGTTTAAGCGCAACAGATTCAAATCAGTGCCCCATCAGTAGTCTAAGAAAAGAAAATGTGGCAGCACTACGATAAATGTTGTCATATTAATATACAGTCAAATCCCGATAATTCGTACCCCGATAAATCGTAATTCCCGATAATTCGTAATAAACTGTCGGTCCCTTGAAAAAATCTCGTTAATTCGTAAAATTTCCATACATTTTGGTCCCCTCGCTAATTCGTAATTTTTTTTTCAAATAAAATCTTCTTTACCTCTTATAAATCGTAATTGTTTGCTTACTAACACTTATAATTCGTAATAAAAACAACAAAAGAATGATTTTTTGTTTACCACTATTTTATTTCTGCGTGGGTTCTTGCTTGTGTGAGGATTTATTTTCTTAAGATCAGTTTGTTACATGAATAATTTTTATATATTTTATTTTTAACAATTTTTTTTATGTTTTTTGTATCGTTTTAGTAAATAAATTGAAAACCCCCGTTTATTCGTATTTATTTTATTTTAACCCCGTTAAATCGAAACCCCGCTAAATCGAAAACCCCTATAAATCGTTAGAAATAGCCGGTCCCTTACGATTATGAATTATGGGGATTCTACTGTAGTTTGTGTTGGTAGTTTAAACGCCCAATTTTATGCGTTTAGATATGGCTGAAATGTTGACTGAATTATAAATTTGCTAGTTGAAGCACATTTTAAACCAAAAAGAGGGTTTAACTTGCACTGATGCATTAGCCCTTAGGACATAAGTTCGAACATACACTGAAAGAATTTTCTTCGCAATACCAATGAATTTTGACATTAATCCCATGAAAAATTGCATTAAAAAGGAACCTATGCAGCGCTTCGTTGGATCGATGAAACCCGTTTCATTAAAAGGATTTAATATAACATTACATTAGATCTATGAATATTATTCATTGGATGAATACTTTCAATAAAGTAAAAAAAAATGTTTTTTCTTTTTTTTTAATTATTTTTATTTTTATTTTTTTTAATTATTTTTTTTTTTTATTTTTTCTTATTTTATTTTACTTTATTTTTTATTTATTTTTTTTGACTCTGGCGGGATTCGATCGCGCAACCTCGCTGCTGATAGACTAGCTCGCTACCAGCTAGTCTACCGGGGCAGTGTAGTTTTCGTATTAAAAAACTAAGTTTTTTACTCAATTAAGAGCGTAAATATGAGATTAAATTGTCCATAATAACAATAACAACGTTGATTGAAAGTGGATTGAAAGTTTTTGTTTCATTACTATAATGACATTTTTATTGTCATAATGAAAATTTAAATTTATGAAGGCAATTATTGAAATATGTTGCTTTTATAAAAAATTTTTTGATTTCATAAATTTAATGGCATACATGTAACATTAGATGTATGAAATAATTGAATCTTACATTTTTTAATTAACAATTAAACATTTTTTTAAGGAAACTATAATTTTGTATTAATTTATGAATATAGTTATGTTTGTATATTGTTTTTTTATGTTCCCAATTAAAATTGTTTGTTTAACTTGGACAAACTTAAGTTTTCATATATCCAATGAAAATTTTTAACGTAATTACGAAATCCAATGAAGCGATTTCAGCGAAAATACTTCATTATAACTATGAAATTCCATTTAGACAATGAACATTTTCATTTACCCAAGGAAAGTTTTTTTATGAAAACGATTCATTATATATATGAAGCATTTTTCTTTCAGTGTATCTGTGGCATTTTTACAAAACATCTTAAGTCAAATTTAAAAAGTTGAAAATATGTTGTTAGTCATACGAATTTTCATTCAAAAAATATTTTTGTTAATGTTTTTAAAATTATGTATTATAAACGAAATTTTTCTTTAAATAAATTTTTGACAAAAATTATTTTTTCACCAAGTTTTATTTAAAAACTTTATAGCTATCTTATCTCGACTTAAGATGTTTTGCCAAAATGCCACAGGTATAGAGAATAAACTGAATGATTTCCATTACAACGCGGAAAACCAAACTAATGAGAATAAACACCAGCAATTCAACCTGTCTTACTGTCAATAATAACATCATAGAAGATGAACATTCTTTCTGTTACTTAGGTTGCACAATCACAACGAACAGCGATGCAAACAACTACGAATCAACTGGGCCTGTCACACCATGCATTATTTAAAAAAAGTATGTGTATCATTCGAGACATCAGCACTACTGATGACCAAAGTATTTCACATATGTGTAAAACCTATACCTATAAACGCGAGGTACGTCGACTAAAAGTTTTCACTAACCGTCACCTACGTAGGATTATTCGATGTTTTTGGCCCAACATAATAACTAGCGCTGAGCTGCTTCGAAGCACTAACCAACATTCAGTCCAGTAAGACATCCTGAATGGTCATACACTGAGATCCGATAACGAGGTAGCCAAGGCAACGTTGCAGTACGACCTCTAAGATTCTCGGCGCCGTGGACGTCCAAAAACAACTTGGCGCATCGCAACCGTATGTAAGCTGACTACTGCAGAGTTTTTATAAAACAAGGCATTGAGATCTGTCCACAACAGAGGCCGTTGGAAGTCATTATTGGAGACCATTAGCTCCATAGCAGGAGGATAGCAGAACATGGTCATGTTGGGAACTAGATCAGGATGAGTACCGACAAGTATTCATAGATTTTAAATACTAATTCCCAATAAGCAATTTTGCTGGGAATCAAGTGCAAAGCAATTGGTATTCAAGTTCAAATTTCAAGTTTCAAGGGTTGAAATATACTTTTCTTACACTCTATTTCAATAGCATTCTCCTGTAAAATGGAAATTTTAAATCAAGTGAATATTAGTGAAATATTTTGAAACTTGAATAGCATTTAAAAATACTTTTGAACTCAAGTTTATTTTCAGTTAAATTTTTACCACTTGAAATTTAATTTTTAGTGCTTATTGGCATGGCATGGTTCTATTGTTAAATGATTTCTTACCATAAATAATTTCATTATCCATGTTATAATATTAATATACATAAGTACTACTCCATGATTTTCACTTGTTGTTTGCTTCAGGAACGTCCCGCGTTAATCCCCAAGAGTAATCCACCATCACAGTTGACCTTCATTTTCTATGGCATCACTTTGCTATGGTAAAAATGTCTTGGTAAAAACTCCCAAGTTTGGTGAAAAAAAGTCCAAATAAGGATTTAAATATTTGTTTTCTGGGACTTAACGTTAGCTAAAGGTCACTGGATAATTTTTCACACACAGAAAAAATTATCTATAGTTTCTTATCAATTTAAAAAATTGTTTAAAACGTATTTCAATTTAATTAATGTGATAATTGAATCAATTATTTTTTTTTTTTGTTGAATGAAAATTAAAAACATAATTTTGATTTAATTAACATTTTAGTTGTTATGAAATAAATTTTTAATTAACATATTAATTAAATAACAAAAAAATTTTAATTGATTTTTGATTTTAAAATAAATAATTTAAACTTGTAGAATTGTTATTGAGAATTGCTTAAACCTGAACTATATTTAAATAAATCTATTAACACATTGGGTCTCATGCATAAAACGTGAGCTTGAACTCGGACTCGATTTTTTGAGTAAAAGGTGCTTGTCGTATGCATAATAAAATTTGATGTATTTGCTTTTACTCGCTGCTCACGTTTGATCTCGTCTGGCTCAGTTTGAACTAAGTTAGATGAGCATTTGCTCATTTTCATATGCATAAAAACAAGCATTTGCTTTCTTTTGTGAGCTCTTGCTGAAACTTTGTTGAGCCTGCCTCATAGCTGACTCGCGTACACTAAAAAGGAATCATGGCTGAATATTTTGTGCCACAAGAAATACAAAATGTTATCAACAGCGTAAAACAAATTTAGCCAGTGCGGATAAAAAATTATACCGGTATTTGTATTCTTAATTATTAATTTTTTTTTTTTATAATTAATAATAAACTGATAAATACATAAGTTTGATGATAGCAGCATCTGCTTATTGGCTAATTATTTTTTTGAGGAGTCCGAAGAAACACGTGGTAGGGCCCTCAGCAACATTAATAAAATTCGACTGTATTTTAGATTTTGTGCAGAACCTGTTCTAAAATGGTATGTAAATGTATGTAAAAATTTTTGTCCATATACTGTCGCCCGTATTTATAAAAATTTTTAACATTTAATAAAGGTTTACAAAACAAATTTTGTATGAAAATTTGCCTTAATAAAGGTTTGTTAAATTTAATAATCGTTTATAAATACGGGGGTGTATATATAAAATTCTCGTGTCACGGTGATTGTAATTGAGCTCCTCCGAAACGGCTTGACCGATTTTTATGAAATTTTGTATGTGTATTTGTTAGGTATGAGGATAGGTATATTTCATATCGCTAGAGGTTGTAAATATCTTCTTCACTTATAAACATTATCTTAACATTTGCATGCAGACATTGTCACATCTGAAAGGGAATGGAGAGTGAAATAAAGCAAGAGGGATAAAAGCTCCCCATCCCTATATCTTCTAAACTAATCAACTAGTTTTCTTAAATTTCGGCATGCAGACAGTGTAAAATCTGAAAAGATATAGGTAATAGGAAGTGAAATTGGGCAAGAGGGGTAAATGTTCCCCCTCCCTATATCTTATTATCTTATCAACTGATTTTCTTGAAATTTGGTAGGCAAATAGTGTAACATCTAGAAGAAATATATCATATGGCAAAACAACGTTTGCAGGGTCAGGTAGTTATCTATTTAATCATTTTGATAATAGCTGCTAAATCAACAAATTGTTTGCTTGATTTTAAGAATTTGGTAATTAGAGACAATTTTTAATTTATTCTGTGAATTGTTTATTTTAGAAAAGCTTACACCAACGAATTTTTTTTAGCTCTTATTAAAAATTCGATATATTCGATATATGAAAACGTATATGGAAAAAAAATAATTTTTTTATTAAAATTGCGTAATTTTTGTTTTTAAAAATTCATAAACAATTGAAAAATGCAGCTATGCTTCTAATTCTATGCAGACATAAAAAAACAACATTGCAAACAAAACAAGCTATAAATGATTAAAATCTGTTAACAACTTTTATTTATGTATTCACAAAAGACGAAAAATTTTAATTCATTTAAGAATTTTATTAAACCGCCACATCTTTTGTGAATACATAAAATCAAAAGTTGTTTACAGATTTTAATCATTTATAATTTGTTTTGTTTGCAATGTTGTTTTTTATATGTATGCATAAAATTAGAAGCATAGCTGCATTTTTCAATTTTTTATGAATTTTTAAAAACAAAAATTCCGAAATTTTAATAAAAAAATTATTTTTTTTCCAGAAAAAAAATTATGTTTCTAAAACGACAGCGCATATAAGAAAAACGTTTTACCTTTCTTAAAGTAAATTTTATTGCGTAATTTCGGTTTTTTTTAGTTTTTCAATAAGCTAAAGCGTTTTTGAGTTGCGCGAACATACGTTAATCTATCTATACAATATATAATTTCTTAGTATGTCAGGATGTTTGCATGTATGTCCTATTCTTTCCGCAACTTTCTGAAGCCATCTGATGACATAGGAAGCTGAAATTTGGCACACTTGAAGTACCTTCTCTGCGGAAGATAGCCATATTTTTGATTTTCGGCTTTTCAACTAGTATAAGTATAAAGATCTGATAGAAAAGATGTTTTTTTTATAATATGGGGAACTTTGGGCCCCACCCGGCACGGCTAGGCACCGTCGGATTGACCTGAAAAATTAGACCATGATTTCTTACACCAAACCTCATATTTTAAGCAGCGCAAACAATTAAATTAAAAAAAAATCCCATACAAGATGCGACCAGTCTAATGTACATATATTTTATCCAAATAGCATGAAAAACTTACCCTAGTTAGTTTAAAGGTAGGTATAAACACTATGGTGGCGTATAAGTAATATGTGTGTTTTTAACTTAAGCGGCTCATACACTTGCAATAAAATTGTTCAATTTCACGCATTGTACAATTATATCGCCAATGTGTATGTGATATTCGAAGGTGACACAATATATTGGCTAAAATCAAAAGACTTTGGATTTTTATTGCACAACGAAAAGAAAGTGAAATGTGTTTGCAACATTATACAATTCGGTTTATGTTATTCCTATAGATTATGTTCGTTTTTTTATTGAATGAATAAAACTATTGTGCGACTTATTGCATAATATAGGACAAAATGGAAATAATATGGCGGATATCATATACAATAATATTGCAAGTGTATGGGCCGCTTTGAAAAAAACGAAAAAAGCAGTTCTCTTACGCATTCCTGCGTAAAACTTAATAATCAAAAAATTAATATTAAAATTTCTAAAAATAAAAAATTTATTTTTATTTTTGTAAGACTTTGATAAAATGCAAAAAAATTACCTGGTTATATGTATGCCTCAAGTGAAGTATACAAACTCTCACCGTGTAAATTAGTTGGCTTTATTTGTGGCCTTAATCTACTTCAGTGAAAACTTAGGCTGCCCAAGAAACACTTTGTGTTGCAGAGCTATTGACCTTAACCATTGTGATCATTTTTGCAACTATATTTGCTTTTAGCATTTGCAATTTTATTAAGTATTTGCATAAAACACTTATGATTGCTTACGCATTATTTAAAAAATTTTAAGCAATAGTTTTATTTATTAAACTTAAATTTTTTTATAATTTATGATTAATTTTAACTAAGAATAATTGCAATTAAAATATAAATTTTATAAGAAAATGGTGGTTTCTAGTTTAGAAAAGATTTTCAAGCGCTCCAATCTTCTGCGCCTCTTCTCCAATTTGTAGCACCAAGTTTCTTCCTCCACCTCACCTTTCCACTTTTGTGTTAACCATCACTATGTTCGTATTCAAATGACTTTTCAGCTGGAGCGTCTTCGTTCATTATCACAACATGACCTTGCCATCGTAATCGCTGCAATTCAAAACGTCGATGTCAGCATACAGCTCGTACAGCTCTTGGCTCTTACGACATCGCTATTTTCCGTGAGCACAGGTTGGTCCGTAGATTTTAAGAAAAGTTTTTTTAATTCAATTACTACCTCGTCTGCTTTCGCAAGTACCCATGCTTCAGAACCATAATACTGAACGGATAGTATGGCTGAGTTCCTAAACATCATAATACTTTGCAGTCATAGTCAAAAAAGTATCATAGAGTTTAACTATATCTAGTTTGATTATTGTGTACGCATCGATATTGTTTTTATTGAACTTTGGTACAGATAACATTGTAAAATTTTTCACGGTTGCTTGGTAGAAAGCACTTAAAAAGCGAGTTGCTTTGCAACTGATGTTTTGGAACTCACCCTATCAGTGTCTTGAAGATGGTGATTTATGTCTGTCGAGAGGTGGTTTTGTTCTTAAATTGCGAAGTAGCATCTATTAGCCAGGATTGTTCTTCGTTTTATCTGAAAACAGATGTTGTTTGTTTTGTTTATGGTGGTGCCGCGATAGATAAAATCATTGACTACCTCATAGTTGCGGTTTTCAACTTCCACTGTTCGTCCAAGTGCGCTGGAAGTCTTGGTGGTAGATACCACCAACTTGGTGTTATCTTTGTTTACTGCCAGACCCACTTTGGTAGATTTATTTTCGACTTTCTCAAAGGTTGCAGTAATGCTCGCTATGTTTGACCTATGATGCCGATATAGTTGTCATATATTTATAAAAAAATATAGAAATGAAATCGTTTTTACTTTGTTTGTATCAGAGGTTTGGAGGCCGCTTAAATTTAAACTCAACTACCTGTGCTACTTATATTTGCACCAAATGTTTCACCAATATTTATCAACATGTTTGAATAAATATTACGTAAAATTTTAATTTTTTTTTTTTTAATAATTCACTTAAAAATGTATTTAGCTCCAATAAAATTTCATGGTAACACATTTTTACAAAAATCTACCAAATTGCAAACATTTTTTAAAATTTTTTTTAATATTTTACAAAAAGTTTTAGCATTTTTTTTTAAAAAATTTAAACATTTTTTGGCCTTGACTAAACCAGATTAATATGTAAAAAATTTTAAGATATGGTCACACTGGCCTTTACATAATAATAATAGCAATAATAATGTAAGTACAAACATTTTATAAAGCAGTCGTGGCTTTAAGGTGTGAAGTTGATAATTTCAACTAAATTTGAAACATCAATTGGTGCTTTAACTCAGATTTGCTATTCGTAGTCGTGTTCGGCGAATAAATTCGGGCAAATATTCGTATTCGTGAAAATAAAAATTGATACTCGTTACATCACCAGTACGCACGAAAGGCCAGCAAAAATGTATTGGAAAATAAAACACACAACCAAAAATCAAAAATATTGAAAGGTTTTGAAAGAAACAAGTACTATTTTTAGTATATTTCTTTGAATTATTGTACCCTCACAACACAATTTAAATTATGCGACGAAAAGTAACGCATTTCATTTGTCATTGTGTTTGTTCACAAACGCCCTGCAAATAATAGGACCAGTCCAAACACGCGTGTAAAGAGTAGTCCACAGGGGACCAGGACTAGTCCAAAACTAACCCAAACGTATGGAAAAAACCTGGTCTATTTAACATTACGATGTCCTAGGAGAGGACCATATAACCCACCTTTGGACCACTAAGGAGTAATTTTAAAACTACTCCATGGTATACTCAAGAGGAGAGCAGGGCCCCTGCAAATAATATTGGACCACCTGATCCATTTTGATAAAATGGACTACTATGGACTAGTCCGATGTAATGCAAGCATGGACCATGTCATTGTTAAAAAGTGTTTGTAGTGAGACGACATGTCTTCCTTTTTTAACGACATGCTTTCGTTTTTAAACGACTTCAAAACTAATCCTCTTGTGTATACCATGGAGTAGTTTTAAAACTACTCCTAAGTGGTCCAAAGGTGGGTTATATGGTCCTCTCCTAGGACATCGTAATGTTAAATAGACCATGTTTTTTCCATACGTTTGGGTTACTTTTGGACTAGTCCTGGTCCCTTGTGGACTACTCTTTACACGCGTGTTTGGACTGGTCCTATTATTTGCAGGGGCGTTTGTGAACAAACACAATGACAAATGAAATGCGTTACTTTTCGTCGCATAATTTAAATTGTGTTGTGAAGGTACAAGAATTCAAAGAAATATACTAAAAATAGTACTTGTTTCTTTCAAAACCTTTCAATACTGCAAGAAAATGTCGCCTACACTGCTCGTGGAGTGTGTGAGAACTTGTAGTGTTTACTTGTGTGTCGAATGTGACGTACGCACACAAAGAATAGATTGTGCAAAGAATTTCAATTCCCACTCTCATTTTTTAATGTGTTTTTTATTTCCTTGTTAATTTTTTAAATCATTTTTTGTACCCGCTTCTAATTTGACTTCCACTATTGTTAAGAATCTGTTCACACAGAATTCGATTGAGACAGCGACACTTCAGTAAAGAGTTTGAAAAATTTTCAATGATTTCAATATGTATTCAAATGGTGTTAATATTTTATTTTATTCAAACTTTCTTTAAATTGCACTTTATGCGCTTTAGCATAATTCGGGTACGCTGAATCCAATGGTGCCCACCGTTTTTTTAGGTTAGCTTTTGTTTTCAAGATATACCGTTATTTCGAAAATGGAGGAGGTTGCACAACATTTATTCGCGTAACTCAAAAACGGTTTATTTTATTAAAATAACAAAAAATAAAGCGAAGTCCGCAATAAAATTTCCTTTAATATTAGCAGTCGTTTTAGAAACTTATTTTTTTTTTTTAATAATAATTTTTTTTATCAAAATTTCGAAATTTTTGTGATTTAAAAATTCATAAAAATTCTAATTTTTTGCGGATATATAAAAAAAGGAAGCTGCAAACAAAACAAGCCATAAATGATTAAAATCTGTTTTCAACTTCTGATTTTATTCACAAAAGTCGACAAATTATAATTAATTTAAGAATTTCATAAAACGCAATATTTGTATGGGAGCCACCCCCTAAAAGAAGTGGAGATAAGGGCAAAGTATGTCTCGAAAAAGTATTTAAGATAAAAAACTAAATGAGGTCGGTCAAACATTTTATCTTACTAGGGGCAACTCCTGGGCATTAAGGGGACTTTTTCTTCAATACATCTCTAGTCTGCATTGAACATTTTGTATGGGAGCACCCTTAAGGAATGGAGATAGCGGGTAGGCATTTTAGAAATAAATTATTGAGATGAAAAATAAAGTGGGGTTGGTCATACATTTGACCCATCTAGGGGCATCCTAGGCGCGGCAGGGGCCAAATTTATGGATTTTATAAAACCTCCATATGTGCACGTAGAGAAAAAACATGTTTAAATATAGTCACCTCCAACCAAACTATTTTAAAAGAAAATTTTTAACATATAATGGGTAATATAACCATGTTATTGTCAGCGACAACCATATTATGGTTAAATTAGTCCTCCATTAAGAACCCACAACGATATTATGGTTGCCTCTAAAAATTGTATGGTTAAATATGATAATAATTTGTTTCGAAATTTACAATAGTATTTTCCCCTTTTCAAAGAGCAACATACTATGGCTGAAAACCAACCATGGTATTGTAAGTGTTTAACAAATTTAAGTTATTAGTGATCATAACATGTTTGGAGGCAGAAAAAATATGGTTGTGGCTACTTGATGGAGGCCTTATTTAACCATAATATGGTTATCACTGACAATAATATGGTTATATTAAACAAAATATGTTTACAGTTTTCTTCTAAAATAGTTTGGTTGGAGATGACCATAGTTAAACATGTTTTTTCTCTGGGTGTGTATGGTTGAAATTCTTAAATCTGGCCCCTGCAGCGCCTAGGTTGTTGTGCCCAGGGGTTGTAAACAGATTTTAATCATTTATGGCTTGTTTTGTTTACAGCATCGTTTTTCATATGTTTGCAAAAAATTAGAAGCCTGGCTGCATTTTCCAATTTTTAATGAATTTTTAAAAAGAAAAATTTCGAAATTTTGATACAAAAATTATTTTTCAACATTTTTCATTTTTTTCGAATTTATTCTATGAGCTTAATTTCAGTTATGTATTTTGTAAAGCTTTTTTGTAATAGTCCTATTCCTTCAATTTTTCAGAAAAATACACTACCAGACTATTATATATATTATATAATAATACTATTATATAATGAAAAATGTTGAATATAATATAAAGTAACCTTCGGAAGGAAATAATTCCCAGTTTCTAAAAATTATTTTTTTTCCAAAAAAAAAAAATTTTATTTCTAAAACGACTGCTCATATAAAAAAAAAAGTTTTATTTTTCTTAAAGGAAATGTTATTGCGAAATTTCATTATTTTAGTAATTATATGTTGTGCAACCTCCTCAGTTTTAGAAATAACGGTATATCTCGAAAACAAGAGCTAATCTAAAAAAACGGTGGGCACCATTGGATTCAGCGTACCCGGCTTGTCTAAAAAAAGGTGTCAATTTTGAGCACAGTGTTATTAATTATATTGCAAATGGTGTTTAGATTAAATTTAATTGAACCAAGTACAATGCAACGTAAATCACCCTACCAAATTTTATTGAAATTGGTCTAGATTTGTACATAGCTTCCATATAAATATCAATCTCGAAAAACTCTTTCAATACGATAACTTCCTTATAAATGTTATTATATAATTTAATAATAGTAACTATATCATGGCAAAAAATTTTGTAATGGCAGGCTTAAAATTGAGCATAGGAAATCTATTAAAACGGTCGCAAAATATCTTAAAGGCAAAACAATTTCGAAAAGATGTTGACAAAGTTGAAATGTTGATGAAAGACAGTATGATGCGTAAATTACTCATAAAGAATCTTAAGTCATAACAAAATTTTGCTTTGGTGGGTCCATCAATGTCCACGGGCCCCAAATAGCGAAAACTCTTAAAAATTTTTCTGCAAATACTGTGGTATAGGATGCCACATCGTCGGTCTTGGCATACTATACTTTCTTTTTCCGTTTACATAATTTTCTCGGCCTGTTAAGCTTTTTTTGCGTTGTGTATTATGTTTCAAAGCCACTGCGTCTAATTTGCAGATGGATTTTTTCAAACAAAGTGCAAAAATTTTTTTTCTTTTTTAAAACTTTTTTTTTAGCTTCACTTCGGAAAATCAAATCTTGTAACGTTAATTTAACCGTCTTATACTCAATGCAAATGGATGACACTTTGCAGGCATACATAAACCCGATGACAATACACGAATACATGGGCGTAGCCAGGATAAAATCTAGGGTGGGGGGGGGGAAAATTTTTTTTTGGTAAAATGCTTTTTGACTGCCTTTTACTCAATGCAAATGGATGAAACTTTGCAGGCATACATATTCCCGATGAGAGTTCACGAATACATGGGCGTAGCCAGGATAAAATTCAGGGGGGCGGGCAAAATTTTTTTTAAATGTTCTTTTTTAAGACAAGCGTTTCTTAAAAAAATTTTTTTTTAATGTTCCTATTTTGAATTTATTTTTTCTATTATTAAATCTTTCTTATCGAAATTTACAATATGTATTCAAATCTTAATTCTACTTGTTTTTTATTAGCTGTTACCAATGTAACCACTAACTGCTGTATTCACATTTTAAAAATGTCTTCGTGTTAGGCTCAAAGTTTCGGTTCTTTTTAGCCTCTGGTGACCTTCGAACTAAAGCAAAAATAAGACTTAAAAGAAGTGTCCAAGTGCTACGAAGTTTTTTTTTGTAATTTTCTTATTAAAAATAAAAACAAAATAATTTTCTTATTTTTAACAAAAAAATTAGTACAAAAAAAATTTATTTTTTTTTATTTTTATAATTGTTATTGTTACCAAGTTTTTAATATAAAAATACTTACTAAAACACAATTCTAAAATTTTTTTCGAATTAATTTGCAAATATGTTTCTTTTTAATTTCGTTACTCACTGTTTAAGATACCAAAAAAATGAATTATATACGAAATAAATTAAAAAATATAAATTAAAAACATGCCTTTAAAAACCAACAAAACACTCTAAAGAAAAATATTAAAAATAACCTAAAAAATAAAATGGTTAGGTGAATATAACAACAGCAAACTACAACATTAAAAAATGAGCTTGGTCCCCGATGCCCACCCTGCTCTCAAACTAAAACACCCAAAAAAAAAAAGAGAACAAGCACCCATCAAGAGACCAGCATCAACATAAAATTTTCATTTTATTTAAATGTAATTATCTGCTTGAATACGAAAACAAAAAATCAAGCTCATCGTGATGAGTACAGAAAAATACACAGAGAAACACACACACACATCCGAGTGTAGATATGTATAGCTGTGTGCACATTTGCACAAACTTTAGCTCACATGTATAGAAAATAAACAAGTCAAATAACCAAACGAATGCTTACACACACATCCATACACAACTTCCGCACACATTCACGCGTAAATAAATTGTTAAAAAAGAAATAAAAAAAAATATAAAAAACAAACAAGTTACAAAAAAATCACCAAAAAATTATTTAAAAAAAGTTGCTAAAAAAAAGTAAAAATCGACCAATATGCAGGCGTGGCTTTTTTTACTCATTGCATTTTGTTCAACGCACTTTTTTAACTACTCTGTCAAAATAAAATAAAAATTTAAAAAAAAAACGGAAAAAGTTGCAATATGCAATTTCGTTGCAGTTAATGCATGTTTTTGCATTTTCGGCTGCAGACAGTAGCGTTTAACAGTGGGTTTGTTTAAAAAAAATATAGAATTTTGAAAAAAATTTAAAAGTAATTCCTTAAAGCTTTTGAAAGTATGTTTTTAAGAACAATTTTGTACTTTTTTTAAAAAAATTTTGTTAAAATACGCAATCTTTTTACGGAACATTTTTAATTTTACCAAAAAATTTCAAACAATCTTCTAATATTAGAAATCTTATGGAAATATACTGTTTTTTAGAATGATTTAAATAAATTTTATATTATTTAGAATAATCTTCAAAAATGCAGTGTTTTGTAGAAAATTTTAAGTAATTTGTGTTAGATTTTGCTTGGGCAAAAGGAATAGCGAAGAATTACATTGAAACCAAAAACAAAGTCATAAATATTTGGTAATTTTGTTTTTGCTTTCTACAGAAATTCATGTACCGTTTTAAAATTTTCAACGTCACAAGTTAGGCTTGCGAAAAAATCGCCTCTTAACAGGACAGTAAAAATGTTTAGATTTAATAGGTTTTTTTCCATTATTTTATAGTAAAAATAAAAGAAAGCATTACATTGATAATGGTAGGTTGTCAGTGATATAAAATTTAAATGGATTCGGTGTTATAAAATTGTTTTTGAAAAAACGTCAAATCAAGAAATCGTAAAAACTTGGTGTTAATAAGTCGGCAATCTGGCAAGGGAATTTTCTTGTTTACATATTTTATTTCTTTCATTTCTTCATTCATTTTGTTCATTTATTTATTTATTAAATCAAGCTATTAACAAATTTGGGCTTATGTATATTTTGAAGAACACACTTTTTGATTTATGTACATATTTTTTTAATATATTGAAGAACACGCTTTTTGTCGGCTGTTAAAAACAGGGCGATTCATTTAAGTGTTTTGTTCACGTCAAATAAAAAATTGCAGTATAACATGTTCGGCAAGAAATTTTATACATGCACCTTTTAAAATGTGGTATTTTTTTGTAGAAAAGAAAACACCATTAGAGTTAGTCGTGGTTTTTTGCTCATATCTCAGCCATTTTTGGACCGATCTTGCTGAATTTCAACAGCAAAATTACAATGATCATACCTGACATAAATAAAAACCATAGGCGGTGCGCAAAATGACCCCAGGAAATATAGCCCCAAAAGGAAAATGAAAAACGGCCCCAAAATTTTACATGAGACACAACAACACGCAATTTTGGTGAAATTGGTTCGTTTTTTTTGGGGTTATTTTTAATTTTTTCGTTAGGGTGTTTTTGCATTTTAAGTGAAATTAAAAATGACACCAATATCAAGGAATGAAAAATGGCCCCAAATCGAATCGCAATTTTTACTTTGGGGCTATTTTTCGTCTACTAATAAAAAATGCAAATTTTAAGAAATGAAAAATCATCCCAAACATTTTAACACAAATTTTATAAAATTCTATGTAAAAGTTTCTAGGGATAGTATACCAAAGTAGGGAAAATCCTTGCCGGTTATGCAGAGATGCTTTAGTTAGCGAAGCCGATTTTTGTTTTTCCTTGAGCCCGGCCGATGGCCGGCTATTAAGAGAAGCTTTACTGAGCGAAGCCAGAGTTCGTTTTATCATAGAAAAGAAAATCTTTGCGCCCGGCCGAAGGCCGGCTATGTAGTGAAGCTTTAGTGAACCAAGCCTGTGTTCGTTATACCAAAGAGAAGAAAATCCTTTCACTCGGCCAAAGGCTGGCTATACAGAGAAGCTTCAGTTAGCGAAGCCAGTGTTCGTTATACCATAGAGAAGAAAATCCTTGAACGCGGCCGAAAGCCGGCTATAACGTGAAGCTTTAGTTAGCAAAGCCAAATGTTCGTTATACCATAGAAAAAAAATCCTTGCGCATGGCCGAAAGCCCAACCATGCTATCAATCGTACGATTTTTAAAACCAAAATTGTATAATTATCCGGATTTTGAAATCAGGATTCTAAATTTGGTATTTTTAGTTTCGGGCATATGAACTCCACCGAAAATGTTTAATGTAATTTTCTTTGTGTTCTTTTTTGGGGTTCAAATTCATTATAAATTTTGAGGTGATTTTTCATAATGAAGAATAACCCAAAATTTAGGTCATATATAATTTTATTTTTAGGGTTATTTTTCATTTTTTGTGGTAATTTTTCATTAAAAAAATGGGGCCATATTGCATTATGAAAAATAGCCCCAAATTTGGGATAAACTTTCATTTATTTTTTCGGGCCATATTTCCTGGGGCCATATTTCGCAGCGCCTTCCTAATTATATCAGGGGGCTTGGGAAAACCCATTTGAACAGACGGACGGACAAACGAACAGCCGGACTACCGGATTTGAACTTCCCTTCTCATAAGGATCCAGAATTTAAATACTTTATAGGGTCTAAGATCAATATTAAAGAAATTACACACGGAATGACAAAGGGTTATATACCCTTTTAATTTCGGTGAAGGCAATAGAGTGAATCCATGTCAAACCATTAAGTCGTTCGGCATCATCACCTTCGAATTGAATGAAATTCAACACAAATGTTGTATGTTATTGGACTTTAACAAAACATAAATTTTCAGACACCAGATTCTTTCGGCTTCCGAAATATGACGTCATAAAAGATGTGAAAAATGTGAAAAAAACACAAAAGTTTTTTTGGTATCGTTTTAAAGGTGAAAGTGCACCCTTTAAAATGATAGGCATATTGTGTTTTTTTAAGAAGAGGTCAATGGTAAATTTTTGGGGTCTTGAGTTCAAAGGTCAATATCTGGAAAAGTATATTTTTTAAAATTCTTAAAAAAATATATGTTAAGTATTATACCCTCTTCAACATTTGCAGAAAATTTAAAGGTGGAGACTTTATTGGTGTCAGAGTTATATACCAGAACGTGATTCTAAGTATGTTTTGTATTCAAAAATCCCTTGTTGTTGTTGTATTTTAATTATTTTTTTCAGTATATCTGGAGAACGGCAGGAGCCAAAGTTTCCAAATTTAGTACACAAATTTGAGTTATCAATACACACCATCTCACAAAATGTGGTCGGGATTGGAGAAGTGGGCGTGGTGCCTCCTGAAAATTATGTTTTGTTAAAGTCCAATTACATACAACATTTGTGTTGAATTTCATTCCAATCGGAGGTGATGATGCCGAAAATGCCATTTTTTCGTGATGGTTTAACGTGTTTTAACTCAATAACAATATTTACGAATTTATTTTTTAGTATCCAAACAAAATCCAAAAGAACATAAATGTGATTTTAAGTGAATTTATAGTACTTTTTCGAAGCAGCACCATTATGGCTTTTTATGTTTTGAACAAATTTTATTTTCGAAACAAACAAAAGTTATTGGGTTCTCGCAAACAAAAGAAGAACTTTAATTTGTTTTTATTAATTGAAAATAATTTTTGGGCTTCTTTTTTACCCAATCTTTTAATTTTTTCGGCAATGAGTCATATATGAATCCTTTTTCAATCGATCAAGTGATAAATCAGTTTTTAATCATTAAAAGTGATCTGAGAAGACTCATTTAGGTTATTTTAACAAAAAAGATCGCTCAAATGCTAGCTGGGAACAACTTTAAATAAAATGTATAAACATTAATTCAAATGTTCTTATTTGTATCATTTAAAAGTTGTAAGGATTTTTGTAAAGACAAAGATCTTTTAACGCGTAGGGAAAAAAGGATTTTTACGGGCTGCGTAAGGCATTTCCAAAAAAGTTTATAGCATCACTGCCCTACATACACCACAATGCATACAGACTAATTTCCGAGAGTGGAGATGACAAAACAAAATTATGTTATGACTGCCAAAAATATGTTGTTAACTGTATTTTATAGAAAACTAGCTGGCCCGGCAAACATTGTTTTGCCACATAGCTTATTTCTTTCAGATGTAACAGCGTCTGCTTGCCAAATTTTAAGAACAAATTATAGGCTATAGTTCCTTCCAGATGTTAAACTATTTGCCTACCCAATATCAAGAAAATTAATTGATTAATTAAGAAGATATAGGGAGGCGGAGCTTTAACACCTCTGGACCTATTTAATGCCCTGTCCTCTTTCCGATGTTACAGTGTATGCATGCCAAATTTTAAGAAAACCGGTTGAATAGTTAAGAAAATAGTGGGAGGGGGAGCTTTTACCGCTCTTGCTCTATTGCATGCCCTAAATAAAAAAACTATAGGCTATAGGTCTTTCCAATTGTAACACTATTTGCCTGCGAAATTTAAAAAAAAATTGGTTTATTAGTTACGAAGATATAGCGAGGGGGAGCTTTTAGCCTTCTTACCCTATTTCACACCCTATTCTATTTCAGATGTTACATTGTCTGCATGCCAAATTTTAAGAAAACCGGTTGATTAGTTAAGAAGATTGGGGAGTGGGAGCTTTTACTCCTATTGCAATATTTTGCGCCCTCTAGCGATTTAAAATTAATGCTACGACCTATTCTCATACCTAACAAATACACATACAAAATTTCATAAAAAATGGTCGAGCCGTTTCGGAAGAGTTCAAAATAGACGGCAATTTGTTGACATTTGTATGGGAATATAAAAACATGTTTCGGAATGAATGCAGTGTTTACTAAAGTGGCTATAACTCAAGAACCAATACACATTTGAAGACCGTTACTACATTAAAACCTTGGTATTGACGTCACCTTCCGTGAACAACAATTACTAACACAATGCAACTTATTTTTATCTGTATATAGAAGACTAGCTGGACCCGGTCCGCTTTGCTGGCCCTTAGTAAAGATTTAAAATTTTATAAAATATGAACGTGTTTAATTGATTTTCAAAACAAATATATGCAAAAACACCTAATAAACCAATAATAATTTTTATTAAAAATCGCAAAATTTGTTTAACAAACGCGAAACTACACAGAAACACTCCTCATGCCTCATACATCAAACACACAAATTTTGGTCAAAGACGGTGCAGTAGTTTTTGAGGTTAGCGATTACAAACAAACACGTCTCTTTTATATATATAGAAGATAGAGGATGATCAACATTTTAAAGTTAATTTGTTGAAAATTTAAGATTGTGCTTTGTAAAGCAAATATTCCGTATATTTTTTTTTTTTAATTTCGCTATTTTTACAGTGAGTTTTGTTTTGCGGAACCATTTTATAGCTACTTTATAGCAGATTATTTGAAATAAATATGAGAAATCGCTCAGTTTTGTGGTTAACTATGTTTAAGCTTTAGTAGACTTTTGGTATTAAATGCAAAGCTATAAAATTTCACTATTTTATAGGAACACTCTTAAAATTTTTTATATTACTAAATGTTTAGAAAAATGTTTTGGTAAAAACTATTGGGAACAAATCATTTAAAATGCCCTGAAAATACATTAATACAAAAATCAAATTTTTAATCACTGTGCACTTTTACTTGGATAATGGTGATGCATATGAAAATGTTGCTGCTTTAGACCGTTAGGCCCAGTGATTATGCCACCAATGATGTTGACTTTTTTTTTTTTTTTTTTGGAAAGAAACTTTTTTTGTAGGTTATTTTTTTTACAGACATAATACATACATGGAAAAGTGCATGATTTTTTTATTTAATTTTTTTTTTTTTTTTTTTGTAAATTTTAATCCTTATTTTGTATGCGTGTCTGCGAGCAACTCTTCTTTTTTTGGTAGGGCAACTAAAAAAAACACATTCGTTGCTGTTTGGTTTGGTTTTATTGGTGTGGCTCTGTAAAAATAAAACCTCCAAAAAAAGTTTAACATAAAAAAAGGAGCCCATGTATCGGACAGTTGCTTTTATTGGAAAAACTCCACCTATAATAAAACCAACCAAACACAAATGCGTTAGTTGCATAAACATCTACAAACTTAGTGAACACACACTGACTGCATGGATAGAGTGCTCCTCTACCTTAACAACCATTCAAAGAGTATACATATGCATAAACAGGATGTAGCATGTATTTTCCATTAGGCTCCCCAAACTAGGCTGCACTTTTCAATTCTTTTTTTTTTTTTTTTTGTGAATATTCCTCTCTCTTATATTCTTGGTTTTATTTGCAATCAGGCCCACGCATGAAAAAAGAAAAACTTATAACATTTACAAGCTGCATTTTGAAATGCATTTTTTGGTTTTTCTTTTTTTTTATCTTATTAAACACCCTCTTCATTATCACTCACCGCATGCAGGCAAAATTTTACTCGACCAAAGTTTTGAATTTCTTTTTTTTACTCTGTAATTTTTTTTTTTTTTTTATTTATTCTTTTTGTTTAACATATAAACATTTTAATGATTTACGATTTATTGTAGGAAAGAAGAGGACTAGGGAACCAATTTACCACCACAGCACTGCTTAACAGCATTATAACGTTACAAAGTCTAAGTTTTGTAACACAAATATTAATTTAAGGTTTCATAATGAACAAAAACAGTGTTTTTTTTTTGTCTAATAGAAATCTAATTAAGGATAACTGAGTAACTTCTCTTTAAAAAACTTTTTTAATTGGGCTTTATTAATTTTTTAGCATATTTGTTTGTGTAGATCTTGCAGAATTAAGAAGGAGATACTAATTGAAATAAAAAATTTTTTTAAAATTAAAACATCGTTAAAATCACCGACGGCATTTGATAACATATAAAACTTAAATGAAGGAAAAATCGTTTTAAAAACTTATTGTATCAGAGACATGCTTCTATTTTGATCAAATCAATTAAAATTAAAGTGAAACATCAAGTCTTGTTTGGAGTTTTATTTTTTTTTTTTTTTTTTATTTAATAAAGTTAGTTTGAAGAAAATTATGCAAGCTTGATTATAACAAAAAATTGTAAAAAGCTACTCAAGTTTAATCAAAAGCAGTGAGTAAAATTCTCGGGCGCTAAAAAAAAATCCATAAAACCCATATGCTGGCCCCGAAAAAAAATTAATGCTTTAATATCCATAATCTAAGTACCAATAAAAGGGATAACAGCTAAATAAAAAAGTGTTTAGTAAAAATTATATCAGAAAGGCAATGTGGCTTAAGAATTTTCTTATACCAAACAAGAGCGGAGTGCTCAGGAATTTAATGCTAATCTATAAAAAACTAAAATATAATAAATACTCTAATCGACTACGAATTAATTTTTGAATCAATTAAACGATGTCCGACCGGCTGCCTGTATGGTTGCTTGTGCAGATAAGCCTTGTGGGTAAAGTTTATGTCGCAATTATAGAAATGATGACCAATAAAAAAAGTGTCGATTGAGCAATTATTATGACAGCATCTTTATAAATGTATTTTTAGAATGAAGATTTTCTGCCAGGCCCACGATGTCGACAAGAACATTACTTTCGCATATTTATATTAAAGACAATAATAAATAACTTAAATCTATTTTTGTTTTCAATTAAAAAAAATATACGAAAGAAATGTTCTTGTCGCCATCGTGGGCCTTGGCCTTTATTGATTAAAAAATATTCAATTTATGTAAAATTTACAACACCGTCGAACAGTCATTTTGCGGTCTGGAATTTTTTTTAAATTTAAATCTTTACTCACTTAAGATCGCTGATTTTAAATCTAATCTCCATTTTTCTCTTTCTACTCTACTTTTCGAGATATACCGTTATGTCCAAAATTAGCCCATTAAGGCCCTGCGTTGCGTTTTCGCAACGTTCAATTAAACCTGCCCTCAGGCATTTTGTTGTTACGTGATATTGTAATAAAGTACAGTGAAATAAAATTTAACTTTATATCTTATCGACCTTTTTTTTGGATTTTTTTTATAAAAATTTTTAATTTTTGCTGTTTTTTGGGTACTTTTGAAAATTGTTAAAAAAAAATAGAGTATCTGAAACTTCTGAAGGAGGTAGCTAACATACGAACATTATTATTTCTACTCAAAAATCCAATCATCGTACCCATTTGAGACCAACGCACAGAGGAGTATTTGGCCTGAAAAGCTGGCCAAAAAGGCAAAACTGAATTTTAATAAATCTTAGGAACTAAGTACGCAGGTCGACAGACAACAATATTTTACATTATATTGTAAATTTTGAAGACTTTTAGTTGTGATTTGTAGCTCTGAGACCCTGCTAAAGTCAGGAAAGTGAAGAAAATTATATGAGATTTAATGGCCTGTTCAACGATTTCGAAAGAACGACTTCGATCGCGTTCTAAGCGATCGAAAACTGTTTTGGGTTCAACTAACTTTATTCTATACTAACATTCGTTTAAACGACAACTCGAAAGAAAACGTAAGTACTTTCATACAAAAAGCGGTTTATTAATATCGAAGGTATTGTCGACATTACGAAAACAAATGTCAAAACCACTCACTTGTTGTTTTGTTGTCGCATCATGGTAAATTAAATAAATTATAAATAAAAATGGAAAACAAATGGTAATTATATAAAATAAAAAAATTTTATTGATTACAATATGCCACAAAAAATTCGCCTTAAAAATGCGATTTTGTTTCAGCTTAATTTGGGCCGCTAACGAATATGGCACTCATTTATTTCTCTCAATAAGCGTTTTCGAGATATTCGCGAAAATCGTGTTTTTCTGAAGTTTTTATATATTTCCAAAAATTTCAAATAAATATGTTTATCCTCCTTTCTTTTCATAAATATGTGCTAAAACAGGAGATATTTATTCAATAGTTTTCACAACTCAGATGAACAATTCTTGCGATTTTTCAAAATAACTAGCTAAAACAACTGCAGATATCTCGAAAACGTTACTCGAGAAATATAAATGAGTGTCATGTACTGCTTACATTAGGTGAATACATGGAGGAAAATCCTGGGTTGGTGAGAGGTGCACCAGTGTTTGGAGCAAATACATTTTTGATGGACGAGTAATGGAAAATAATAGGCCTAACACTAAACGTCATTGCAAAGTGGGAAAATGTAAACCACATTATTTTTTAAGGAAGAAAAAAAACCATAGCTTGAATTGATTTTGTAAATATTACATATGTATATGTATAAACAGGCATGGGCAGATTTTAAATGTAGGACAAAAAAAATTCAGAAAACAACAAAAGCCTGCAAGGAACTTGTGGCGGTACCTAAAACAAAACTATTTTACTTCCCTAGACCATATAATTGTTCGGACGCTGCTTTGGTCTTCGACTGCTGCACCTAGTTGTAGAGTGTTGGCGGGTAAAGTTAAAAGTGCTGAAACTCAGCCAGCAGATATCAGAATCACCACCAAGAGTTTCTAAAGCTGCGACGGTGGTTGCACAAGAAATCAAAATTAAAGAGACAGGTCCCTTAATATTATTTGAAACACTATAAATTTTGGAGGAAAACAGCAAAAATTTTAAAACTTCATCCAAACGAAGAAGGATAGAAGGCGATAGTGAGGAATAAAATACAAACTGCTCTTCAAAGAGGAAGACGGTTGTTAAGGAACAACTGTCGTTAATTTGTCATCAAATGAAACAAATGCAACGACGGTCAAGGAGCAAGCTGATGCTATCAAAATATTGACTTGGTTCTTATTCAACTTTCTTTTACGTTTTGTTTGATTGGCTTATTTATTTATTTGCTTGTGTTATTTATTTTTTTACTTAAATATTATGTTTTTAATAAAATGTAACTTTTGTTTACACTTTTCTTAAGTTTTTGTTTCAACAAAAAAGGTTTTTTTATTTTTTGACATTTTTATACAGCTGCTAAAATTTCAAACGCGGTTGTATTTGTTATCAAGCAAATTAGTATTATTTTTGATTCTTTTGAACAAAAAAGCAACAAAATATAGAACTATTTTATATGGCAATACTTTATTTTTTTAATACGTAAGTAACAAATTTTTACACTCGTAAAAGCAAGCGATCGAAAGCTGTCGAAATGGTTGAACCCAATCTGATTCGAAATCGAGCGAATGGATGGCTATCGCTTCGATTTGCTGTCGAGATTGTTGAACAGGCCATAAATGTTTTTTTTTCGATTTCTGGATGTTAATATGATATTTTTTGCGGCTAAACGAATAAAGGTTTAACAAAGATTTTTTTTTTCGCTGAAAGGTTTGATCAAAAGTTATTTAAAACAGCAAAAAAAATTTAAAATATGTTGAATATTCATGTTGAAACAATTCGTTCAAAGGCTAAAAAAAAACAAATTATACACTTTTTTTTTGCAAAAAAAGGAAAAAAAGAGGTTTTTAAAGGTGAGGTTAGCATGTCTACGAATTATGTTTGATACCACAATAAAATTTGGAATCTCTAATTTTAGAATCCAAAAAAAAGTGTGCCCAAGTTTGCGCCTTATTTTTGACGATTTTGTTAAATTTTCACATTTCTTCTATTTTTGCTCATCGGGCACTTTTTCTTATACCTTTATATCGTCATAAACTTTTATGTATTTTGAATTATTGATTTCAACTGTTATTCACATCACTTTTAACACTTCACAATATTAATACCTGTCTATATGTAATTTTAAATTGCAAAAATTCTTAATTATCCATAATAGTTTTAAGGGAATGTCCACCACATCCCCATAAAAGATATTTTTATATACCTGCTCTACAAAACATTATTTGTTAAAAAAGCGGACACCGAATTAATATTGAGAAATTTGATGAATATGCATATAAAACTGCCGAAATAGCAGCTGGCACCCCATGAGTCCTACGATGCACAAGATTCTTATTCATGGCGGTAGTGTTATAAAGCAAGCAATCTTGCCAATTGGACAATTGTCAGAAGAAGCTGCCGAGGCCAGAAATAAGCACTTACGATTATATCGCACGAATTATTCGAGGAAATTCAGCAGAAGCGATACAAAACGAGATGTCTTGAATAGGTTATTTCTGAGGAGTGACCCTTTTATAAGCTGCAGTACGCAAAGAGAACGGAATAATAAAAAAGCTTTTTCATCAGAAACCATCAAACTTTTTCTTCCTGACACCGATAATGCAGCTTATGAGGATACACATACGATATTATAATTAGTAAGGAATTTTTATTAGTTTAACTTTTCGTTTATAAAGTATTAAATAATATAAAATAAATATAATAAAGCCTTTTTTCATAACAAAAAATACTGTTTTATAAGAGCCTTACAATTTAAAAAATTTTTTTTTTAATTAGACTATAAACCATATGTATGTATGTACATACAGTCTGTCAAGAATGAGTTTAAACCTTTAAAATCAACATTTGTTAATTGAGTTTTGCGATTTATACCAACTTTTATTCCTTAGGAATGTGGCTTTTAGAAAAATCTTAAAAATTTAAACTTTTTGGTTCTTAAATATTTTTATTGCATTTTGAAAACAAAAAATTTTACGCATTTTGCATGTAAATTTTTTTTTCGCCATTAAATTTTTAATAACTCCAAAATAGTAATAGATATAAAATAAATGTGTATGGTAAGTTTAAGCAGAATTTTCCGGTGCATCCTGCTTTTAAAATCGGAGAATACGTTTTCAAGTTATGGCAAAATATATAAGGAAACCCAACGATTTAGGGGGTAAAGTATGCCACGCCTTTAAAAGAAAATCCTTACGTACTAGAGAAAAACGGAAAACAGATTTGAATTAAGGGCATCAAAATCCATATAGTCCACATACTTTTATTTCTAGGGTAGAGAAAAATTTTTTTGTTGCGCAGTGTACTTTTGTTGCGCAGTGTAATTTTTTCAAAATCTGCCACTAGACTTTTTATATCATACTACACCTAAAACTATCAAAAAACTAAAACTTTTAATTCAAAAAACACGTTTAATAATTTTGGCCAACTTTTCAGGCCAAATACTCCACTGTGCAACGTTGCGTTTTCGCAACGGGGGTTATATTGGCTCCCACGTATCCGATTTGCCCAAAATTTGTTTATTTCATATTTAGGTATACACAATTAAATTCTAAAAGTTTTATCATTATAGCTCAATGGGATCATGGCTCGGGCCTTAATGGGTAAAAGCACTTTCACTTCATATATTGAAATAACTTGAAAACGGTTGACCATATCTAGTTAAAAAAATTTTTATCTTTAAGCCGTGCTTATATATATAAAAATACGACAAAAATCCCAGTTTTGGTCTAAAACCATTTAGTTAAACTTATTTCGAATGAAATGAGATTTATTTCATTACGATCGATTTTATTGACAATTTACTGTGAAAACTAAATTGGTAAAAATCGAGATTTTTATAAAAAAAAGCATTTTTTAATATGTATGTTGAAACAAAACTTAACATTGTATAATTTTAAACTGATTTTATCAACTCAATAAATTGTGAAAAAATCAAAAGTTGTGCACCGATTGCAATGAAATAAATCTCATTTCATTCGAAATATGTTTAACTAACCGCCTGTTTGTAGAACGCGAGCGCAAAAGTGATTCGCTTAACTTTCATTTAAAACAAAAACAAATTTTGAAAAATTTTTGATGACCTGCAAATTCCCGCGAATGCGATTCGAATTTTCACGGATGGGTCTAAAACACTGCTTGGTGTCGGTTCTGGATTATACTCCGCGCAGCTAAACTGGAGCATTCCTATAAGGCTGCCGGACCAATGCAGTGTCATCCAGGCGGCCGATATAATGGCCATCCACACAGCCGCGAGACGCATCCGGTACGGTGAAATATCTGGAAGGGATACTCACATTATTACCGATAGCAAGGCGGCCATTAGATCCTTGGAGAATGTGATAGCGAGACATTCACTGGTCACCCTTAATTGGGTAACCGGATGTATGCAGGTACCACCTTTAATCGGGACGGTTCAACATATTATGTAGGTGCTTCACTCCTAAGGTGTAAGCAACTTATAGCATACAAGTTTCATCTTATCTACAGTCAGAGGTGGCACGATAAAATCACCTGTGGGGAAACCAGGAAAATCTGGCCCATCATAGATGAAAAAAGGACACGCGGGCATTTCAGCTGTCCAGACATCATCTACGAAACCTAATTGCGGTTATAACTGGCCACTGGCCCATTGGGAGGCACGCCTAGAGGCTGGAGCTCCGTTATAATGACTTGTGTAGAAGTGGCGGCTATGAGGAGGAGGAAGAGTCAACGGAACATCTTCTCTGTAATTGCCCGGCATTCGGAGGCTTAAGACTCGAAATGTTTGGTCGAATAGCCATTGGGGACAAAATTGTATCTCTGATGTTGATGTAAACAGGATCCACTCCTTTATTGAATCGACCGGATGGCTGCATGGAAATACTAGCAGCCAGATTTCATAGGACCCATGGGAGACGGCGTGATATGGTAACACAACGGGAACTTATTAATGGATCCACGTGAGCTGTGCTTGATAACGGCTGCCAATGGAACCTAACCTAACCTTAGCCACATGTTTATGTTTACAATAAGAAATTTTTGGCGTGGACGAGATTCGTGCAAAATTTTATTAGTTCAAGCCATATTTTCTGTTGATTTAGTAAATAATTGTTTTCGTGTACTTGAAGCTTTCGAAACAAACAACCCACATGTCGATAATTATCTTCGTCCAAACGGCGAACACATTAAATAAAGATCGCTATTTGTTTTCTTCACGTTCGCCGATCGGTGGCGGGAGGCAACCAAATCCAGCATGTAAGCACATAATTTCTGGATATATTTGATGCTTAAAATCCAATATTGCAATTTGGAGAGAGCATAAAGTTGATTTCTATGATCTCAAAAAAGAAGTGCTTTTTGGAAAAATTGATACATATGAATATAATGAAATAGAAATACATACATTGCACACTGGGAAATTCCGGCCAACCATTTTTTTTTTTTTTTTAGTTTTAATAAAATTTTGATGACAGATTATAGCGAAAACTTTAAAACATTATAACTAGGAAGGACCTTGTCATATACAATGTAGAATGATTTTGACAAATAAGACTATTGGTTCTAGAAGATCTACCAAAACTAAACCTTTCAAAAAGATAAGAAGGTTTGCCATACTTTACTATTTTATAAAATTGAAGCATTAAAAGTAAATTAATAAAACTCTGAAAATCAGAGCCTTACATATTAAGCACATGACCAGATATGTGTTCTCTATACCCTAGACGACAAATGTATCTAACTACACGATTAAAACACAGCTTAAGTTTCGTAAAGTTATGCTGGGAAATTCCCGAAAAAACCTCCAGCTCATAAAGAAACAAAGGAAGACTTAAAGACAATGCCACCCTTTTCCTTATCTGTATTGGAAGGTATAAGCCCACGCGATATTATAAAATTTATTTGATAGGAAAAATCCAACCGTGTGTCTATACAGTAGTTTTGACTTAACTGCCTTTTGTTTACGTGCACTTTTGACTTAACTGCGCAAAATTGATAATTTTTGGAATTATTCTTTCTAATTCCATACAAATTCCTTTTTTAAGTGCACTTTCTATGCCTGCACATTTAAGATAAATGCACAAAATTTTTGGCATTTTAAAATTATTTTCATATAAAAAATCAAAGTTAGCTGCACTTTGACTTAACTGCCCAAAATAAATATTTTCTGGAATTATTCTTTAAAATCCTTTTTACGTGCATTTTGTATACCTGCACATTTTTCATATTTTTGGGCAGCTTTAAAATATTTTCATACAAAACATCAAAGTTAGCTGCACACATAAAAATATATGGGGACCACTTTTTCACATAAATATCAAATTTAAGCTGTTCATAAACATATAAATCACAATTATTTTGTTTTTTATGTTCTTTGTGAATTCTCATTGTTTTTGTTAATGTTTCTTTTATATTAAATAAACATACATACATGTATAAAATGATCTGTTATTTTCCAGCTAGCATAGGCTATTTGTTAGACGATTATGTTTAATATACAACTCCTAAAATAATCTTCTGATGACTATCTGACGAGTGACAAAAACAAAAACATCTAAATCTTTTTTTAATTTATTATTTTTTTATTTATTTTTTTGATACGCTCGTCTTTAAATCTTGGAATGAACCTTTTGGGACTTTTTGTAAGAGTCGTATAACAATTACTGAGCTACCTTAATAAGACCGTTTTTGAAGTATGACAATGCTATTGCCAATACAATTTTAATAAAACAAACCGGCCTAAGGATCTGTAAAAAAGGATTTTCCGAGAGGATGGTGATGATTTCGCGACCTTAAGGTTTGTTTTATAGAAATTTTATGAAAATTAGATGCCCTTATTTAGGTAGCTTAGTCATACGGCTGAGCATTGCACGAGATGTAAAATAATACCTACATGAGTCGATAGATAATCTCAATATACATCATAAGCGATTCCTTTTACGATTAATATAAGCGTTTTTCGCTGCGTTTTGGAAGAATCTCTCAGCACGTGTAACAGTTTCTACCGTGCGAGGAATTGCCAACAATTAAAAAATGAGCTCGTCGACGATCAAAAACACTCTTTGTGAGATTTTTTTTTCTACTTTTAAATCAAACACTTTACTTTAGCTGCACTTTTGTTAAGGTAACCACAATTGTTTACCTGCACATTAAGGCAGGTAAATGCATTTAAGATAACTGCATTTTTGATTTACCTGCACAAAAAATCGTGCAAAGGAGATTGTGCAGCTAAGTCAAAACTACTGTATTAGTATTAGTAATTAATCATTCCATGTGATAATTGTGATTTTGTGCGCGTTATTTTTTTGGATAAGTGAAGTGATTGTGAGTTACTTTAAAAATAAATAAAACCTAAAGCAAGCCAAATTTAAAGAGACCAGAACAAAAAAGGTGGGGATAGGGGAGGTTAAGCGATATCAAAAGTTAGTACTATACATTTCAGCTGCCACTCTAGTAACCAGATCATTTTTAATGATTTCATATATTTTTATAAGATAAGAGTGACTGACTGGGTGATCATCGCCCAGCCCAAACAACTTTAGCCAGACACTTACAATTTTGTAGCGAAAATTGAATTTTCATGTGTATGGTACTTTTTAGAAATTTCCACGTTTTGGGTATAAAAAGGACAAAAATATAATTTTGGTACTTTTTTGGTAAACAATACATCTTCTTAAGTAATTAAGATAAAAATAAAATTTATATTGTGTTCTCGTCTCTTTAAAAGCTTTCATACAAATTTTGGTACCTTTTGGAATTTTGAATTTAACAATAAAATCATAAAATTTGTGTATTCCATACAGAAATAAAATTCACCAAATAAATAAATAATATATGTATGTAAGTTTAATAATAATTTTATATGACGCCATGTAAGACAGATATTTGTTATATATAGTTATGCAGACGCGAGTACAGGGGAAGAAAAATTAATTTTACTACATCTCCTTTTTTAATTTTGCTCGATACTTTTGGGTCGTCAATGATTACCTGGCCAACTCCTGTGTTTACGTGTCTGACACTTTACCTAGAAATCGCGGATGCTATTCTTAAGTTGCATACCAAATTTCAGCCATTTACGTAAAGAAATAAAGAAGTTATGCATTTTTGGCCGGAATTTCCCAGTGTTCATTGTTTTATTTACTTAAAAAGTTCTTGCTAAATAAAAACATATACAAACATATTTACACCCGATAATATACGCGTAAATAGTGCTCATCGAAACGACGAATGGTTAGGTCTAACGAGTAAGCTCGAAGGTTTTGTGTGTAGGGCTAAAGAACAGTTGACGTTGAATTTACGTAAACTAATGCGACATGAAAACGGTAAATAAATTTCTTAACTTATGTTTATTAAACATTAGAAGTGTTTTTACAGACAACGTTTTGATATACAATTTTGAAAGGACCAATTATTACGGTTATTTTCGACCAGCCATTTTGAGTTGTTGATCTATAAACATAATTATGAGACACATTAAGGGTTTTCATGATATCGCTTAACAGTCTCGTAATCTGTGTAAACTGTGCATTTTTACACCATCGCAAATGAACTGTCAAGAATTTTGTGAGAATTCATTTTCACAAACTTCGTAAATTTGCCCACAATTTTGACTCGTAAATTTGCGCTGTTCAATTGTGCATCTATACAAACAGATCTGTTAGTGCTTTTAACGTCGTCTTCAATAAAAAAAACAAGTGTTTATAAATCATACACAATAAATTCTAGCAATAATTGTCTTTTGGCTTTCTTTGTGCATTTTTAAAAACCATTTTCATATTAATCACAAATTTAAACTTTTATTTTTATATTTTTGAATTTTCTTTTTAATTTATTTTCGAATTGACTTTTCTTACAAACTGACATTAAGACCCGTTTTCACAACTTACCGATAGCTAAAGGTAGCATTTTATAGGCCTTCTAAAAAGTGTTCAATTGTTACAACTTTATTTTAACCTACCAGGTTACATTATCGTTCACTGTACGTTAAAGTTAAGTTTTAATAATTGAACACTTTTTATAAGGCCGTTTAAAGTCTACTTTTAGCTATCGGTGAGTTGAGAAAACGGGCCTAATTGTTTTAAATTACACAGAAATTAAAAAGGTTCTTCATGAAACGAGTCTCTCAAGTTTGCCCATTTGCACAAATGGCAATTTTAAGTGACATCATGAAAACCCTTATTAAGAAATTACTTTATGATTTAAATATTATAATTTATATACGATTTTCACAAATGAGCCGGTGCATGTCTAATTTATTTTCCTACATACATGAATTAATATATTTCAACAATTTCTGTCTAGCCGTTCTAAATCCAATCAGGTGTAAGTTTCTATAGAAATTTTGTTAGGAAATCAATTGTCTGTTGAATTAATTTTGCTCTGCAGTTTATTGTATGGAAACATTTAATCACTAATCATATTGTTTAATAAATACAACAGTAAACAAGCAGAAAAGCTATATAGACATACGTTCCCAAATGTTTTTGAAAATGTATTCCCAAATTGTGAATTTTTATCCCCAAAAAAAACTCCAAAACCATTTTTTTAATCCTAAATAATCTTTTAAATTTTTAAATTAATTGCTTTTTTAAATTTGTGAAAAATATTTTATGTATGGCACTGCTTACTCTAAAGCAGTGACGGGCACATTTGCAAATCCTATGTACGCGTGCATAGGAATAAAAATGCTGCTTGTTCGACGTCGACACATGTACACTATAAACTTCTTTGCGTGTCTGTGACAATGTACGTTTGGCTGTTGCTTCCCAGTGGTATGGCGTACTAGCTCTGAACGTGTATATTCGCCAGCTCATTAAGAACTACCGCTAGTCCCACTACAATCTACCTCACATGCTTTTGAGTGGCGAATTTAACACGGGGATGTCCTACGAGGTGGTGATGGATCTCTCTCTGCATAATCTCTACCTACCATAAGGGTTAGCTACTTATATCTTCAAAGCGTGCTAGCAAAAAGCGATATTGTTGTTGTTCTAATAACGGGATCTATTTCGGATACACATTTTTTTGTGTTGCCGTTGAAAAAAAAATTGTTTTCTGCATTACTTGGAGCTATAGAATTAGCTAGCGAAAAGTGGGTACCTATTTTCAAATGTTAACACTAGATATTGGTGTCTAGAGAAAGGTATGAGCTGAATGCCACATCAGTAGGCCCTGGTACAAATTGAGTGAAAGTGCTAACTATTTCGGCTGTCATTGGTGGCGATTGCTACTTTTTATACCTCTGGGTTTGTTGTTATTTCGTCAACACAAGCATAAATGTGATAGTATGTGTGTGCCCTTCACTGCTCTAAAGAGAGTCAACTCAAAATTTTTCAATTTTCACTTTTTGCAAGAAATCGATGTACAGTAGTGGTCAGTGGTGATCTACGCACTGTAAAATTCTTAGATCAGTTTCTTTAGTATTTCGCCAAAAAAAAAAATACAATTGTATCCCCCTTTGTAATGGGCGATTTTTTAGCTATAACTTTTTGGGAACACTGGTTTAAACAGCTGACGCACGTTTCGTGTTTTGTTTCACTGTCAAACATCTTCAGTTTGGTCTATGATTTAACCATGAATTTTATTATTAAAATGCGTGCTCTGTTAAGAAAGTTCATCGCGCGCTTCTTCCATTTTATGGTCACGGCTCATTTTTGGCTCAATGGGTACGTTAATAAGCAGAATTGTCGATTTTGGAAAATCAGCCAGAAGCATTGCAAGAGCTACCAATGCATCCAGAAAAAGTCACAGTTTGGTGCGGTTATGGGCTGGTGGCATCATTGGACCGTACTTCTTCAAAGATGATGCGAATCGAAACGTAACCGTGAATGGTGAGCGCTACCGTGAGATGATATCCAACTTTTTTTTTGCCCAAAATGCAAGAGCTCGAATTGCATGACATGTGGTTTCAACAAGACGGTGCCACATGCCACACAGTCCGCTTAACAATGGACTTATTGAGAGGCGAGTTCGGTGAACATGTTATTTTCGATTGGAATCGAAATCGATTTACTATTCCCTAATATGGACCGTACTATCGATTCAAATAAAGATTGCATGAATTTTATATGTTTTTTTTTAAACTTTCCTATAGCTCTTAAAAAATCAGCCATTAAAAGTACATATAAAAAGAAAACAGTTTTTGCCTCTACTGAAAATATATAAATTTTAAGTAAGCCCTTTAGAGGAAGCAGTGCGAAATATATACATATGTGTCAGTTTCAGTTAAAAGGGACCTACGGGCAAAAAATGATTTTTGGATAAAAACGATTTTGAAGTTAACAAGTTAATTTTATTCTTATCAAAGGTGCATTTAAAGCTTACGTTTGATAAAAGTAATGCACCTAGAAAACTGCAGCTTGCTGCTTTAGAAAGAGTGTATTACTTTTTCAAGAATCACCAAAAAAGTAAAAATCGATTTTTTATCCATAGGGCCATTTTATCTGAAACTGACACATATATGAACATTTTTGCTTAAAGTCTGTGTATTAACGTATAAGTAACAACTTCAATAGAGCCTTTTTTTTTTTGTTTTTTTTACTTTTTAGTTAAGTCTATGGATACAATCCTTACAGACTAAATATCAAATTTAACAATTTTTCTTAATATAACTGCAGTACCATGTTTAAACTTAAAATAATATAACGTTTAATAACATCAACATTAAAAGAAAAATCTATAAAATTAAACATTTAATTAACCCATTAAGGCCCGAACCATGATCCCATTGAGATATAATGATGAAACTTTTACAATTTAATTGTTTATACCTAAATATGAAAGAAAACAAATTTTTGGCAAATCGGATACGTGGGAGCCCAGATAACTCCCGTTGCGAAAACGCAACGTTGGGCATTAAGGATATACAAATTAAGTGCATTTGTAAAAATTTTATATTAAAATATTTTATTCACGTTTTTAGGAAAAAAAATTAAAACAGATATTCATTTTATTTTTAATTCAATTATGATATGCTCCAAGGCACTTTGGGTGCACTGCTACGTCACTTTTTTCACATTTGTAAATTGATCGGTCTATAATTTACCATAGGACCCATATAAAACCCACTCTCGAAAAACACTTTGGTACGCCTAAAACCATACAAAATAATTCTATTGTTATAAATTTTGTTCTGTCACAGTTTTAAATGACTAGAAATCACACTGTCAACTTTCGTAAAGATCGGTTCATAATTTACCACAGGTTCAATATAATGCCCACTCCTGAAATATCCTAGCTGTCAGTGGATGGTATCAAATATTGAAGTAACCCTGCTGGAAATTTGTGTCAATTGTTCCTGGATTTGTGAAAATAGAACAAGTTCAAAAAGATAGAACTCATGACCAGTGAAAAGAACAAGATGGTAAAAAAAGTAATGAATTACGGTACATACTACATTGTATCGAAATAATCTTACATTGTTCTAACTAAAACTTAACACGTTCATTGAGAATAGATGTGTGACTGGTCAAATGGTGTCAATTAACCAATGACAAACCCATGTAAAAGTGATAGATCTTATTCATATAAACTGTTAGAACTAGAACCGGCATCTTCCCCCAAAGACCTATCACGGGACTACTTTGGTGGATGTTCGGTTCCCCTTAGGAAAATAGCACACTTGACATAGAGAATTTACCTACTGCGTAATAACAACAACTTATAATTTACATGTATACATGTTTTATTTAAATAGCAAGTGATTGTATAATATATTTTATTTAATAATTTTATGTAATTTGTATATGGTTTAGGCCCAGTGTTGCGTTTTCGCATTACGAATGTATCCAATCATAAAAAAAGTCTCAAATGTCTACGATGATTGGATTTTTGAGTAGAAATAATAATGTTCGTATGTTAGCTACCTCCCCAGCAAAAACTTTACTTACAATCCTACTTTTAATGACTTCAAGAATTCATTACTTTGTAGCTTTATTCGCCACTTTTTGGATTATTAGTTATATATTAAATAATAACTTTATTATTATGTATATCTTAAATATACAGAAAAATTTATATTTTCATTATGACAATAAAAATTAAATATAGTCATTATAGTCAAAAAAATAGTTTTTTAATACAAAAACTACACTGCCCCGGTAGACTAGCTGATAGAGAGCTAGTCTATCAGCACCGAGGTTGCGGGATCAAATCCCGCCAGAGACAGAAAAAAAAATAAAAAATAAAATAAAGTAAAATAGAATAAGAAAAAATAAAAATAAAATAATTAAAAAAAAATTAAAAAAAAATAAAAAAATATTTACTTTATTGACTTTGTGTAACTATATATTTTTATAAAAATTTTAAGTATAAAAAAAACATATTATTTTTTAGATTATAATAGGCTAAATTATAAAGGATTACTTTTGGGACATCTCGAACAAAAATAAGTACTTTTTCTAGTAGAAAAGTAAGTAGACGGCTCGTCAAATTCTCATTATTTTTCTGCTTACTTTGTAAGCAAAGTTTTTGCTGGGTCCTTCAGAAGTTTCAGATAGGTATATCATATATTACTTTATTTTTTTAATCTTTTTCCAAAAGTACCCAAAAAACAGAAAAAAATTAAAAATTTAAATGAAAAATTTTTATAAAATAAACTTATGTATGATACAAATCCAAAAACAGGTCGATTAGATATTAAGTTAAATTTTATTTCTCTGTGCTTTACAACAATATCACGTAACAACAAAATGCCTGAGGGGAGATTTAAATGAACGTTGCGAAAACGCAACGCAGGGCCTTAATGGGTTAAAACAACAACATAATTTCCTAAACGTGTCTGCCATCTCGTAGTATGTTGAGGAACATTCAATGATATTTTACTTAAAAGAAAAGCTGATAAAACATTTCCGTTTGAAAGATTTACAAGAAATGAAACGTTAAGCATAATTCTTCGGCTTTTTAATGTTGACAGTCGAGTCAAAGCAAGTCGTGATGAATATGATGGAAGAACAAAAAAGTAAAAACTGTTTCTGCACAGATTCTATAAGATTAAAATGAATAGATTCTTTAACTCATTATTAAGTAGCTTTCTGCTATAACTATGTATATAACAACTTCTATAACTACTTTTTTCTGGATGTATTTAAGTAAAAAAAAAATTATGACTCACTTTAAAATGCGTTCATTTTAGCACATCCCTTGTAAAATTTATTGGTTCTTTCAGTAGAATTGTAAGTAGTGCCTTCATGTTTTTTCTGATTACTCAACACATTATTTTGTAGGCGAAGTTTTTACTGGGAATTGAGCCATACTCTGGAATAAAGTAAAAGTTAATAAAAATAAATATTTATAAATATACAGAATTTAACACCTTTCTTACTTGTAACAACTCAATTTTGCCTTATATCGACTTCAGCTACACTTCCATATGACGACAGATATATTTTATGGCGCATAGTCCGGAATAACTTGCAATCCAAATGGCTGAGACATCATCCACAAATTTCACCTCCAAATTTATCCTACAACTCGTTAATATTTGCCCTTCACTTTTTTAAGTCTTGTTATAATTTAAAAGCTTTAAGTTTCCAATTTCACATAAAATATACTAAAGAGAATACTGGTGACGAAAATAACAAGTTCGGTTTATAAATGACCTAGTTATGACAAATAACTAACTTTTTGTTCAAAAAAACCATGGTTTTGAAACAGTATATCCCATAGGAGGATTAAATTTCATATATATGTTAGACTGGTCGCAATTTTTTTTTTTTTTTTTTTTCATTTAATTGTTTGCGCTGCTTAAAATATGAGGTTTGGTGTAAGAAATCATGATCTAATTTTTCAGGTCAATCCGACAGTGCCTAGCCGTGCCGGGTGGGGCCCAAAGTTCCCCATATTATAAAAAAAAACATATTTTCTATCAGATCTTTATAGTTATACTAGTTGAAAAGCCGAAAATCAAAGTACTTCAAGTGTGCCAAATTTCAGCTTCCTATGTCATCAGATGGCTTCAGAAAGTTGCGGAAAGAAAGTTGTGAATACATAAAATCAAAAATTGTTTACAGATTTTAATCATTTATAGCTTGTTTTGTTTGCAATGTTGTTTTTTATATGTATGCATAAAATTAGAAGCATAGCTGCATTTTTCAATTTTTTATGAATTTTTGAAAACAAAAATTCCGAAATTTTAATAAAAAAAATATTTTTTTTCCAGAAAAAAAATTATGTTTCTAAAACGACTGCGCATATAAGAAAAACGTTTTACCTTTCTTAAAGTAAATTTTATTGCGGAATTTCGGTTTTTTTTAGTTTTTCAATAAACTAAAGCGTTTTTGAGTTACGCGAACATATGTTGTGCAACCTCCTTAATTTTCGAAATAACGGTATATCTCGAAAGCCAAAGCCAACATAAAGAAAAAAGTTTCAACTTTCTTAAAGTAAATTTTATTGCGGAATTTCGGTTTTTTTAGTTTTTCAATTAGCTAAAGCGTTTTTGAGTTGCGCGAACATACGTTAATCTATCTATACAATATATTATTTTTTAGTATGTCAGGATGTTTGCATGTATGTCCTATTCGTTCCGCAACTTTCTGAAGCCATCTGGAAACAATTGGCTTTTCAATACATATTATGGTGGAGAAATATAAGATTCGGCAAATTTTATATTTTTTTTTTTCATTTGGTTTTAAATTTGAACAAGTTTAAACAAATTTTGTACATTAATTAATATTTTACAACATTTCAAAATACATACACTTAAAAGTGTATTTCAAGTAATGCAAATTTAAATACAATTACTTTAACAGGTGAAAAAATTTTGTTTATTAACAAAAACAAAATTTTTTTCTGAAGCCAATACTGCTTTATGAAATAAGCAGCATTTAAAAAACTGCAGTCGAAGTAGAAAAACTGTAATTTCTTCCACTTCTTTCATTATTTGTCATATGCCTAAAAAAAACTGTTGCTTTTACTTCTGATTCATTAAATGTAAACAGCCGATGTCAAACCAACTTAAAAAGCGAACAGTTATACACAAATTTTTGTTTTTTGTTTTACAATTTTGGGTTTAAACTGAAGTTTTGTAAACCCTGGAAATAAATGTATTACGTTATGAATAAAAAACAAATAAGACTTAAATAGACCTTCTGCTATCTATTTAACAATTTTTAGAATTTAAAATATAATATCAATTGAGATACAAATCGCACAGCTCTATCCGACAATTACACAGGCCAACAAATTATTAACCCATAAACCTGAATATACTTTTCTAAAGCTTTGAGATGCGCTGAAGCCGGATCTGTACTCGGAATTTATCCATAACACCTTGTCTTCGCGATATAAGTTTAAATACCCCTGTTTTTCGCTATGTTCCAGCCGTAATAACTGCGCGAATTGATCCTTACTTATAAGCCCTGATATCATACCAATTACCTTTAAAATAAATGTTTAACCTTTGTAGCTCTTGTATTTCCTCTGTGATATCTTGACCTAAAGTTTGAAATATCCAATGTATCGCTATATTCATGTTATTTTCACTCTTTTTTATTTTTTTATAATTTTGACTTTGTATTTTTTTAAGATTTTTTCATCAATCACATTTACACGATGTCTTTTCAGACATGTCTAACAAATATGAGTTTTCATGTTTGTTCATATGGTTTTTCATGTTTTCCAAACTGAATAAAACTGTTTAGAAAGATATCATGTAAATCCAAGAGAATTTTTGTAGCATGTTCAAAAGAAAATGAATAAAACAGACATGTCTGAAAAGACACCGTATAAATGCCCCCTAAGTAAAACTAAAAATATTTAAAAAAATTATAAAAGTATATAAAATAGCTATGGCACAAGCTCTAATGTATGCATTTGTACAAATAAAATGTCACCAAAAGTGGACAAAAAAGAAAAACATAATAAACAAATGTATTCAGGTTTTCAAGACAAAGTCTTGACAGAAAGAATACGAAAAAACAGAGGAAACGAGGCAACATGTAATTTAAAATTTAAGTGATAGTAGGTCTGTCTGCGTACACATATTTTGCGCAAAATGTTGCAAAATCTTGCAAAATGTTGTCTGCGTACTCCAAATCTCTTGCAGAGAGAGAGCCAAAAAGAGAATTTTTTGACAGTTGGAAGTTAGAGAACTTGCAAAATGTTACTGGAGAAATTTCCGCTTGCAAGATTTTGCAAATAGTTTGAACAGCTGTTTGAATGAAATAGTTTTTGTGAAAGGAAAATAAAAATTGAAATTTAACAATGGCAGAGGTAAGTAAATTGTGTTGATTTTTAACGTTTATAATAAATTATAATAGTAAGCAAAAAAAGTTTTATAAAAAACCCTACAAATAAAACTAAAAACTAAGAAGAAATTGAACTTACCAAATTAATTACAGTGTAATAAACAAGTTTTTTAATTTACAACACTTTTTAAGCTTCACTTTAATTAATAATTTTTTAATTTACCTCAAGAATTCAATTTTGCGTACACATATGCTAAAATTCTTTTGCTTTGTTATTTCAATTGTTTACACACCGATCAGCTGTTTTCTTGCAAAATTTCACTGGATACTGTCTGCGTACTTTTTGAGATTTTTTCAGCCGATAGAGTAATATTGGACTTACTCTCCCAAAAAAAAATTACTGAGTATTTGCTACTGGAAAAGTACCCAGACAGACCTAGTAACAGCAAATTTCGATCCACCAGTTGGCTAACGGGCACCGCAGTGGGTAGAACTCAAAGATCTTCTAAGAATATAATGTGGTGATTCTTGAAGCATGTAAAGATCAACCCCGGTTCAAATCGCCGCTCAGCCAAGAAAAATTATCAATAAATTTTAATAAAAATTCCAAGTTGTAAAATTCCTTCCTTCAGTGAAAATAATTTAATGAAAATTAAATTTGATGAATTTGATTTGATGAATTTAGCTCATAGAATAAGTTCGAAAAATAAAAAATGTTGAATATATTATAAAAGTTACCTTCGAAAGGAAATAATTCTCAGGTTTTTATTTTTAATTTGTTTCATTACTTTTTATTTTCAATACAAACTAACAAATAGAATTCCAAAAAAAATATGTAAATGTGTTTTTATTACTAGATTCCCAAGGCTGCCTCAAGGTACTCCTTGATGTTTTCTCACCTAGAACGTTAGTGACTTATTATTCGGGCTTTAAAATAATTTTTTTGAATTCAGAGGCCCAAAAATACCCTTAAAAAATTATCTTCATAATATATTCCCATTTATTCAGAAACTTGGCATTTAAGCGTTAAGATATTTCAAAAAAGGAACAAGATATGTACATGGGTTAACAATTTATTTTCAAGGTAATGGAAAGGACTTTCAGACTACATATCGATACAAATTGTGTAGGAAACGAAAAAAAAAACGTCTCATTAAGTTATTTATTTGTATAATTTATTGAAAGGAACATATTTGGAAAGCGATTTTCAGAATATAAATCTTGACATCATTGCAAAACCAAAATTTTAGTCAGACAAAAAAGTTTTTGTCGCTTAGGGTGTGTGTGAAACGGTAGCAAAGTTCTATGGTGAAATGAAATTTGTTTGTGGTAAAAAATTTTCATATTTGTGCTGTGTGAAATTGTAACATTTTTGACAACGTAAAATTTTGACATAAAGAAAACAACAATTACTAATAGTTTTGTAAAAATCAATAAATTAAACAAACGTTAACCAATAACCATTTCAATTATGTTGGCAATGAGATCGTCACAACTATTTGATGAATTCGTTCTGAGATATTAGAGGTCTGCAACGAGTAACTTTTTTCTTTACATGTGAAACTCGCTGTCGAATATAGTATTTATTTGTTCTCTTGCTTTACGCGCAAAAAGTGAAGAGAAGTGATTGTTGTTTTTATAAATACTAACATGCAGCAGCCGAAGTTGAAATATGTTCCGAAAAAAAGGAACATATAAAAATGGGTACAACGAAAAAGAAGTACCTATAAAATTATGGTCACTTCATGTGGTACTTGTAGTAAAGCTGAAATTTGTGTAATTACCAAAAAATTAGACAAAAATTAATTTCTTTAGACTAGATAATTAGAAATTTTTTTTGTTTAATTTTGCCTAAATATTTTTTCATATACAAGTAAATATTATTGCAAATAAATTTCACTTTTAAATATTTATAAATAAATAAAAATCTAAATGATCTAAATAAATAAATTTATGTAGGTATAAACATACCTCATTTATTTCCATTTTTTTTATTATTAAACTTAACAGTTAAAAAAAAACAATATTTTTTGTTTTTAATGTTTGAAAACTTCACGTGGTACTGATGGTACCTAGTGAAGTTTGGCTGTCGCATGATACTCGACCGTTCGTTTTATGAATGGTCCAGTGAGAGAGAAAAACGAACAAGTGGTTAGCAAGCACAAACAAAGTCGAGTAACAACCAATAGTTACTCGCTAATTTTGTTGTTCTCAAAAACATGTACCATGTTTTTTATTATAGTTCGAGTAAGTGTTCATGCTTTGTTTGATCATATGTACTTTTTCAGTACAAATCCATTTGTGCAGGCGTCTATGAGATATTAACAAATTTTACAAAAGGTGTGGGCAAAAAAGCTTATACATATTAAATATTTACATCTTGTATAATTCTTTTTAATTTTTTTTGCCACTGGTCCTGCTTCCATATTATTTTTTATTTTATTTAAACAAATTTGATGAAAAAAAATAATTTTGTGGTTGTCAAAAATTTCTACACTAATGTCAAAATTTATACTAGCCCCTAGGGCTAGTGAAATTTTATTCACCTCAATAGTGTCAAAATACCGTTTCACACACACCCTTAGTACATTTTCGTGGTCAAGACATTGGCGCTTGATACAATGGTAAATGGCGCTTAAAACATTGACATGTACACAAAAAATAAAGGTTAATTTTCTATTTTTTCTGTTAAATAATACAATTAATCAAAATCTATATAAAAAGTAACAAGACATTTATTTCAAAACAAAAATTCAAAAATTACTCTTAGAGATCAAGAATAAACTTTCTTTTGAGCAGGCTCTCTAAATCCTTTCGTTTCGGGCCTGATACTCAAGGACAACCATAACCTATAGTGTTATAAGCGACAAAAATGGATCAAGTTTAAGTTGGATGAGTGTGCTCAGCGACAATTTCGGTTAAACTAAGCGACACCTAGCAAAATTTTTGTGTGGACCTTTTGTTGCTTACGACAATTACATTTTTAGCATAATTTCTTTGGCGGATAATACAAATTTCAGGGAGCAACTTTATTCCAATGAGAAAACTTGACGGTTGATACAATTTTATTTTCTCTCTAGTTTCCTTTGCATCCATGATAGGGCAGCGAAACCCAAGCCAAAATATGGCGCTTAACTTCTAGTATAGTTCCACATCAAAAAGTAATTTTCGAAAAAAGTGTCGCTTAATACATTCTTGCGGGAAGGTATCTATATCAAGTTTTAATTAGTCCCAGGCTTTCTAATTTCTCGAAGTTTTGCAAATTTATAAAAATTATTGAATTTTCCTGACATTTTAACAAAAAAAAAAATTTAATTCAGGTTGAGCTTGACAAAAAACATTATAACTTGATTCTTGCCACGCATTGAATATGTTTGGAAATCAAAACCCTCTGGCAACCTTAGTTATGAAAATTTTTTTCTTAGTAATAAAAATTGTGTTTGCTAGTAATTTTGGGCAGAAACATCTTCCGCACCTAATGCAATTTCTTAAAATTTACTGATAATTTTTTATATTACATTCTTTAGGCACTTAAAACACCAGCCCAGCGCAGGAGTTGCAGGTTCGATTCCCGCCAGAGACTTTAGTTTCTTTCCTGCAGACAAGCGTAGAGCGTCCCGGGATTAGCACAGGAAATTAAAAAAAAGCTGCGACAAAGGTAAATTTAGTGGCCAGAGACTTTAGTTTCTTTCCTGCAGACAAGCGTAGAGCTTCGCGGGATTAGCACAGGCAATTAAAAAAAAAACTGCGACAAAGGTAAATTTAGTGGCTTAATATAGGCCAAATTTCTACTTGTTTGGTAGGGTAACTTTTTTTAAATCAGCGAAAAGGATAAATAGCGTTTCTTCAAATTTTTTTTTGCTTGCAACTTGAGCTCTGCAAATTAATTTCGAAAGTCATAACCTTAATATACAATCATTCATATGAACACATGTGTTTAGTAGAACAATTTGGTAATATAATCGTCATGTGTAAATGAAACTCTCTCTCTCTACAAGTATTCAAATGTTGTTGATAATAATTCGGCATATCTCACACTTGTTGTTTTCGTTTTAATATTTTATTATTAGAAGATGATGTACAAACATTTTCTGTTCAACTGCTGCTAAGCGATAGAATAATAAAAAAAAAACGAATAAATTATAACCTTGGACTTGTCTCAATCCTTGAAAATATTGCTTATACATTCAAATTCTATTATTAAGTGTCGACAATAATGCCAATAACAACAACATAATGACGTTTACATGGCCATTAAATATGTTGAGTTAAAAGCAATTTAGAGAAAAAAATATTTATTTATTTTAATAATAAATCCTGTCGAAAGATTAATAAATTAGGAATAAGTTACTTTTTTGAAAGCAATAGGTAAACAATTATTTTTATATTATTAACAATGTCTTGCATGCAACAAAATTGTTTTCTTCAAAGCAATTAAGAATAATTTTCTAAAGTAAAATGCATTTTTATGCTACTTAGTTCTTGTTATTTGTCGTTGTTGTTGTTTTATATTATTGTATTTAACAAATATAATTTTGTAGTACTTAAATACTGCAATTACATTTTGTTTTGTCGAATTACTAAAAGTGGCACTTTGTCTTACACATTTGTACTTATAATTTTCTTTTTTATGCTCTCTTTTATAATGAACATTTAAGTACCATTTTGTTTAATGGTTTCCTTATTTAATAAATGCAACTAAATATGAATGTATAATTATTATTAAGCCCAACGAGAAATTTGCTTATTTAGAAGAAATGCGATTAAAATTTCACTCTTCATATGATATAATTAAGATTCACATTTAAGAATCAATTTCTTCAGACTAGCAATTATAATACAAACAAAAATTTAGGTGTAGAATTGGTTAAGAAAATCGCATTCGACGTATTAGTCAATGTAATCCAAGCTATTTATCGAATAGTAACGACTATAACAACAGGGTCTTCCGCTAAATCCCCTCCATATTTGTGAGATGGCTGTTTTCACAGAAACTCATGCCATATAAAAGTGAGTATTTTCTTATTATGCCCACAACACATTGTTGGAGAGGATATTATGCATTTATGCTGATGTTTGTAACACCTTCTAAAATTGGTCATGGACCCACCGGAGCGGCACAGAATCATTTTTTGAGTCGAATCAACTATGTCCGTCCGTCTGGCTGGCAGGCTGTCTTTTGCAGGTCCCAAAATAACTACTGGAGGCAAATCGCGACATTCGATATCGACCGAAATTCCCATGTAAATTGTATTGCAATTTCGATCGATATCGAATGTCGCGATTTGCCCCCTGGTCCTATTTAAATCACCATCCTAAAATCTTCTATGAATAAAAATATCTAAATTATATTCGGAACAAAGAACTTTTACATGAATCTTAACCTCAAAACACAAATTGCCTATGCGTCCCAAAAAGGGTGCACTAGCAAAAATTGTTTTTATATACTGCGGTGTAGGTCGGGCATGACCGTCTATAATTTCTTGCTCTTTTTTTGAAGACATTTTTCGAAAACTGACCTTTTGAATTGTTGCAGATGGCTGTAGGAAAAATCGCCCAAAGAAAAATGGCCCAAAAAAATAATGAAAAATCGCCCAAAAAAATTCCATGTAAAATTGGGCCTGAATTCATATGAAAAGTGACCTAAAATTTGTGGGCTATTTTTCGTTATTATTGGATGATTTTTCGTTTTTTAAATTTGCTGATTTTTTATTATGAAAAATATTGTATGAAAAATAGCCCATTTTTTCGGGCCATCTTTAATTTTTAAAATTTCTTCCAAATCTTACCTACTATTTGTCTACATCATTCATTATCATTATACGTCGAATTCCTACATGTTATTTGTAAAAATAACTATGACACTCCAAAGAGTGTCGAAGCCGGTTTTTGTTATATCATAGAGTAGAAAATCCTTGGGCCCGGCCGAAGGCCGGCTATGCAGAGAAGCTTTAGTTAGCGAAGCCGGTTTTTGTTATACCATAGAGGAGAAAATCCTTTGGCCCGGCCGAAGGCCGGCTATGGAGAGAAGCTTTAGTTAGCGAAGCCGGTTTTGGTTTTGGTAGACTTAGTTTCTTTAAAAATAGTTTTATTGGTTTTTTGCAAATTGGGTAATTTTTTTTTTTTTTTTTTTGAAAAAACTTGTTTTTGCTTTTTGGGTAATTTTTCATTTTTTTTTGGGCCCTTTTTCTAATTGTTTAGGCAAAATTTCATATTTAACTGTTTGGGTAATTTTTCATGTTCTTTTGGGCGATTCTTCATTTGGGCGATTTTTCATTTTTTTTTTTGGGCCATTTTTCTTTGGCGATATTTCCTACAACCGTTGCAGATATGCTAAAAAGTTGTTTTCGATATACATACTAGCACTTGTATTCGACCATATGGGCATTTCCGCAGAAATGTCTCCTTTTTGTCATGTTACGCCAGCAAGCATTCACGCTTGTGCTTTAGACCAATGCTGTTCAATGTTTTCTCTTCTTTAAGAGAGCTTTACAATTTAGTGAAAGTACAAAAAATATATAATGCTCGTCTCTCGTTCATTACACTTGTTTAAGGTCATTAACTTAAAAATGTTCTATAATTTTTCACTGGGTTATTAAAAAAGTTGTTTTGTAAAGTTATATCATTTAAAAAAAATTACACCATTAGACACATTATCTTATAAAATTGTTTACCTATTTTCAAAATCAAAATATTAACAAATATTTTTAAAAGATGACAAAAATGGACAGAACATATATTCAAGGTGTCGAAAGAAGCATTCAAGTGCCTTGGTGTTTTAACCCTTAGATGTCCTACATGGTCTGGCCAAACTATATTTGACTTTCATATGCAATACCTTTTTTTGTAGCAAAAGTTATAACAAACGTAGGCTATGAATTCAATAAATAAGTTGTCCTGATTCGAATAAAACAAGTTTGAAATAAACCCTTTCACAAGAAAAAGTTCGCTAAGTGCACCTCATGGTCTGGCTGGACCACAGGTACCTTTAAAGTACAGCACAGGCCCAAAATACTAACTCGAAATCCGAGCATGTACAAGCAGTACCGTACCGGTCAAGTTCAACTTATTACCGTCCGTTGTGCGATATTTGTAAATCCGCAATCAAAGGTCGGAGAAAAACTCGTTTTTGCTGCGGTAACTGCAACAAAGCTATGTGCCTTCAACATGGAAGACAGACAAATACGTATATATACAATGATTGTTTAGCCGGACAGTTCGTATGTGGAATAACCGTCCTGCTGAAGTCTTCCCTCTCAATTCCACATGAAAAAGTTCAAGTCGAATGTTCACAAACTCTACTCCTTCTATCCTCCTTACTATAACCTATTTCCTAGTTCCAACACAATGCAATTCATTATGTCATCAATCTGAGTGCTGGTCCAAAAAAAAAAAAAAAAAAAAAATTTCATCATGTTTCGGCCTTTTAAGTTAATTAAAATAAAATCAAAATCAACTTAAAAAGTAAAAGAGTTTGGAATCGAAAAATATAGTGAAATTAAGTTCTTCGAAAAATACTCGTCAAATTTGAATGAAGGAGTAGTTGTCGCGTGCGTCGCCCACGGCTTAGGGGAAAAATGGAAATAAAAATGCAGAATATTGATTTGAGAAACCGTTAAGTATTTGCTTTATCAAGTCGTATTTGAGGTTTTAAATTAAATTAAAATTAAGGCAGACTCGCCTAAATAATATCTTTATGACGCAGCGGCACTACAAATTGTAATAAAATTATTATGAATAAAGAATTAAGTTAAAAACAAATTTGAGGTTTCATCATATCTTAACACGTTAAAAGGGTATACATTTTTTTCTTTAACTAATTTTCACTCAACGCATATAAACTTAGGTACACAAATCGTTCTAAGATATGTAGTAAGGTATGTGAAAGTATGTACATAAGGGTGACCGTTAAAATTAAAAGTTGTATTTCTGTAGGTCTCACCAGCTAAGCCGTCCCTCACGCCCACCAAAGTTTGAGAAAAATTATATTTTTACATGAAAACTGACTTTTTTTTTTTTGTAGAATAGTTCTTAAAATAGCGATTAAGCCACTAAAAAACTAAATTTAAAATTTATTAAAGAAACGCATTTTCTATGAATCACGTATCTTTAATTTTGTTGAAAAACATTTTTATGATAAATTTAACAAAAAAAACAGACCAGCCGGGAACCTGGTGTTTTAACCTAATTCGGGTACGCTTAATCCAGTGGTGGTAACCATTTTTTTAGGTTACACGCAAAGAAAAAACATGGTTGTGGCAAACATATTCTAAGAGCAACAAATTATGATAAGAATTATGATTGTAGTCACCATATTAAGATTATTATTGAATCATATTATGACTAAATATACTCGTAATATGTCATCATAATATTTTTCCCTTAATCATATTATTATTCTGTTAATCATACTAAGTTAAGAAGTAATCAAATTATTGTCATGTTAATCATAATAAGCTAAGAAGTAATCATGTTATCATCATGTTAATCATAATAAATTTAGAAGCAATCATATTATGATACAGCACCTTTCATAGCTGTCATAAAAATACAAAATAAATTAAAATATTTTTGCATCGATTTTTTATTTTGTGGCTTTTTACAACTTTTTCTTAATGTTAATCAAATAGCGGAGTTCAATATAAGGCTTGCAAAACAGCAAATGAAAAATATGTGGTTTTCATGGGCAACCGCGTGTGTCCATTTTTTCGATTTAAAGATGTTGATGAAATATCGTAGCACTTTTATAAAATATGTATAACGAAATCTCTGGGTGTTTTGTTGTTGGATTTTACAAAAAAACTATGATATTTTGCATTTGCACTATTACATCACTAATACTTGAATGAACTCCGCTAATATTTTAATTTTTTAATTTCTTTAAACTTATTTTTTTTATGGAATTTTATCTTATAATTGTTTAACCGCTCACAAATAAAACAAACGACACAACAGCTCCAAAATTATTTTACAAATGGCGCTAACATAATATGATTAGAGTAAAAATAGTTTGATTGCTTCTTTAACATAATATGATAAATGTATAGAAAGTTATCATGTTATGGCTATTAAATATCATGATACGGTTGTGAGAAATATAATATGTTTAGAAAGTTATCATAATTAAGTTGTTAGAAAAATAATTATTTTTCGGTCAACAATACTCAAATTCATAATTACGATAAACATTGATATGTTTACAGTAACTATAATATTGTTTTTTTTTTTTTTTTTTTTTTTTTCCTCATTATTTATTTATTGAATCTTCATATATTAAATATGAACTAACAATAATTAATCAAATCTTAACCTAATACGTTATTTTATGTCCTGCCAGTGCCAGACAAAAATTTTCTTCATCGCGGGTTCTGTTCACTTTTATAGTGTTTATCGCTCATCTAATTGGATAAGTGCTGCAGTGTCTCTTCTTCTTAAGCGAGTGTGGCCGCTATCATTTAAAATATTTCGTGCTAGTGGGTTTGGGTGCGATTCGAGCCTTTTTAAGTATTTTACTGCATATTTCGTAATCATAGTTTTAACTAATGGAACATTAAGATCCTTGTGAATATTTGAGTTTTTAACATACCAAGGGGCAGCTGTGATTATTCGAAGTAGTTTATTTTGGCGCCTTTGAATTTTTTCGATATTAGAGGCCGAGGCAGTGCCCCATAACTGAATACCATAGCACCAGATTGGCTTTAAGATGGAGTTGTAAAGAAGAAGTTTGCAGTCGAGACTAAGGACAGAGTTTCTTCCAATAAGCCAATGAATTTGGATGGCTTTTAGTTTCATTTGAGTTAATTTTGCCTCTATATGGCTTTTCCACGTTAAACGGCGATCTAGATGAATACCGAGGTATTTTACATGCGAATTTTGAGGTATTATTTGATTATTGATTTTAATAGGGGGGCATGATTCCCGACGCAAGGTGAATGTTATATGTACGCATTTTTGCTCATTGACCTCTATCCTCCATTGCTTTAACCATAGTTCGAGTTGAAATATATGATCCTGTAGGTATCGAGATGCTTCTTGACGGTTTTCGTGCACGCTCAAAAAAGCTGTATCATCAGCAAATGTTGAAGTTTGTGTGTAGTTGTTTGTTGGCATGTCCGAGGTATATATTAAGTATAAAAGTGGGCCCAGGATGCTACCCTGAGGGACTCCAGCGTCAATTTGCTGAGGAGAGCTTAAATAATCACCTTCTTTAATAATAAATTTTCGACCGACTAAGTAGCTTTCTAACAGCTTGTGTGTGTTTACTGGTAAGTTGAGCTTCAATTTATGTAATAAGCCTTCATGCCAGACTTTATCAAAAGCTTGAGAAACATCGATGAAGAGAGCGGAGCAATATTTTTTTTCTTCAAAAGCTTTTCTTATTGCGTTTACTATACGATGGGTTTGCTCAATTGTGCTGTGTTCTCTTCTAAAGCCGAATTGGTGGTTAGGAATACATCTATTTTCATTTAAAATTGGGGTTAATTTTGACGCTAACAGCCTCTCAAACAGCTTTGATATATTAGAAAGTAAGCTTATAGGCCTATATGACTCAACTTTTGTGTGATCCTTTCCAGGTTTAGGTATCATGGTGACTAAGGAGACCTTCCACTTTTGAGGATAGTATTCAAGGCGTAAAATAGCATTAAAAATTAAAAGAATAATTTTCTTTGCTATGCTGGGTAGCTCCAAAAGCATTTTGTTGCTGATCTTATCAAAACCAGGAGCCTTCTTGGGGCTTAAATCACAAATAGCCTTTTCGATTTCTCTTATCTCAAATCTTAGCGGAACAGCTGCTCTAGCAGCAACAGGTGGTAACTCGACCGCAATATCGTGAGATATATTTGGGGTAAATACGTTTTTTAAATGATTGACATACAGATTTCCTTTTTCAACATCATTTCTTGCCCAACTTCCATTCAAGTTTCTTAATGGTGGTTTAGAGACAACTGGCCTTTTGAGATTTCTAGCTGCGCGCCATAATGAGTAGTTTGATTGTGGGGTTGCATCAAGTTCCTCAAGATATTTTTCCAGAGAAGCCGTTTTCTTAGTCTGCAGTAACTTTCTAAGTCTTTTTGTACACTCTTTAAGTAAGTTCTTAAGTTGAGGGGATCTGTGCAATTGCCAATCTCTTCGAGCCCTCCTTTTTTCAGACAAAAGATGCTCGACATCTGTGGAATATATTTTAATAGTTTTTGTTTTTTTGGGGACAATATTGGAATGTTGAACAGCTAGTTTCAGAAAACTGTCAAAATTGTCAATAGAGCGATCTACATAATCCGGTGTACTGAGCGGAATATTTTCTGTGCAATGGGTACTGAGATATTTTTTATATTTTAACCAATTAATTTGCGTAGCTGTCGTCGGAGGTACAATTCTATTGGGGTTCATTATAGTAACAATTGTAGGTGTGTGGTCGGAAGATAAATCTAGGGAGGCTTCAACATGAATCGTTTCTATGGGAATGTTTTTAACCACGCCGAAATCGATGACATCTGGAATTTTTTGATGATCAGTGGGCCAATATGTTGGTTGTCCGCTCGCTACCACATTTAAATCCATTTTAGAAATTGTGTTAAATAAAACACGACCCTTTGGTGTTATAAGTCGCGACCCCCAGAAGGTATGTTTAGCGTTATAATCGCCAGCGGCTAGGAAACACGGTCCTAATGATTTAAAATATTTATAATATTGGTCCTCCGATATTGAAAATCTAGGCGGGGAGTATAACGATGAAATTACTAGGTTTCTATTTAATTCCTCAACGCAAATGTTCGTTGCTTGGAGATAATCTTCACGATGATCACACATTAGGTAGTGTTTCACTCGGGTTTTTATTAAAATGGCAGAACCTCCACAAGCTCTATCTCGAGGGTCCTTGGTATCATATAGTATATAACCATTTATTTTAAACGTATTTCTTGAGGTCAAATGAGTTTCAGAAATCATCATGACATCAATTTGTTTATTTTTAAGAAAGTATTCTAATTCATTTTTATGTTGGCGGATGCCGTTTGCGTTCCAAAAACAAATTTTTAAACAGTTCATGGTTTATTAAGTACAGCTTGCAATAACATCGATTGCATTCTAAGCATTTCCTGCATCATATTACCCATTGTGTTCGTAAAATTATTTACCGTTTGCACTAATGTTTCCATGGTTTTTTCTAAGCGACTAAAATTAGAAACCGGAGTTTCATCATTACTTGGCGAAGCACCTTGCATTGGCTGATGGTTTGATTTTAGGACGTTAGCGTAAGAGGTTCTGTTATTACTAGGCTGGGGGGCTTGAATTGCATTTGTGTTTACTTGATTTGCAACCTGCATTTGAGGGGTATTTGTTTTTGGTCCAACCGTCTGCTTGACGATATTATATACAGGGCATCCTCTATAATTGGCAGTGTGATTACCGCCACAGTTGCTACATTTTTTTACGTTGGGGTCGGTTTTAGACTTATCGCAAGAAACTGTACCGTGTAGTTCACCACATACTACGCAGACAGGGGGTAAATAGCAGTATGCCTTAGTATGACCGTACTCTTGACAGTTTAAACATTGAACGGGACCATTTCTTTTGTGCGGCTCTTCTATAGTTATTCTTCTGTAGAGAATATATTTTAAATTGTAAATAGGATGTGTTTCGTTTTTTTTAAGTTTTACGTCGCCGGGTTCAAACTCAACTCGAAAGAGTGGTTGGGGAATTTTTTCTCTATTTTTAATATTTACTACATGCTTTACCTTGAAGCCTTTTTCTTCTAAGAATGTTTTAACCTCTTCTGGGTCTACGCATGAGTCAATGCCCTTGATTACTACCTGAAGACCTTTACTGCTCTTCAGTTGATAAGTATAAAAGTTTTTATTCAGAGTCTCAAATACTGTAATTACCTTTCGAAAATCATCCTCGTGATTCACCTGTATTTTAGTCTCGTTAATGATACCGCGCTTTATTGCAGCTACATAAAAGGAATTTTCACCTATCACCGAAATTAAACTTTTTATTAACTCATTAGAGTTTTGCTCTCTAAGGTATATCGGGGGTGGCTTAGACGATTTAATGACGTTTGGTGCTTCAGAGGATTCATCCTCCAGAATCGCAAAACGATTTTGTGTATTTATTTTATCAAAAGATGGTACTTTTGAGGCCGAAGCAACTGCTGCAGAGGTAGGGCTGCGTCCCCGTTTAAGCACTGTTATGTACCTGTCCATACCAACTTGTATTGTAGGCTTTTGGCAGCTTTTTACAGGGGGGTTTTCCATTGCATTTACTATAATATTGTTGATATTAAATAAAAATAACAATTATTTGTGTACGACAACAATATTTTGTTACATTAAACATAGTGTTGTTGCCGTAACCATGCCCAACCATATTTTTTCTCTGCGTGTAGCTTTTGTTTTCCAGGTATACCGAAAATGGAGGAGGTTGCACAACATATATTCGCGTTACTCCAAAACGGTTTAGTTTATTGAATACACTAAAAAAAAAGCGATATCCCGCAATAAAATAACCTAAAAATATCCGCTATCATTTTAGAAACATAATTTAAAAAAATTTAAAGATGCAGATGTGCTTATGATTTTTTTAGACATATAAAAAACGTATTTGTAAAAAAAAACAATAGGTGATTAAAATCTATTCACAACTTTTGATTTTATTCACAAAAGACGAAAAATGTCCATTAAATTTAAGAATGAAATAAAACGCAATATATGTATGCCTCCCTAAAAAGCGGAGATAAAGGGCAAGTATGTTATTTGAAAATGTTAAAAACAAAAAACTAATGAAGGTCCGTCATACATTTTATCCTCGTTGGCATTTATGGGACTTTTTCTTCAATATATTTCTAGACTGTATTGAAAATGTTGTATGGGAGCACCCTTGACGAATAGAGATAACGGGTAGGTATGGTAGCAACAAATGATATGCGTTTGACTATTTTTTTTTTTTTTAAGCAAACGTACACAAACGCAAATATTGAATCTGAACAGACGTGTGTAAGAAAAAACAGTTCTAATATTGTTGCTCTTTCTTTTGGTTACTTTTTGTTAAATATGAGATTTAGAGAAAACTTATTGAGATAAAAGTTGTTGGAAACTTCACTAATAACAACTTCTTATTAGAATTTTATGCCTAATAATTTTCCGAATTATTAGGCATAAAATTCGGACTTAACGATTTTTCTCAAACTTCGGCGGACGTGAGGGACGGTTTAGCCTTCGCCGATTGTCCTAAAACTTTTTTTGTGTAGTTTTTTAACCCTCCGATGAGTGACAGTTCTGAACTTCACGGCCGTGTGAAAATGTCCCTACGGACCTTTTTTGTAAATCATGTTTTTTTCATATAAAAAATTTTTTTTTGATTTTTTTTTGTTTTTATTGTTTATAACTAAATTCTACATACAAAAATAGTTTTTTAAATTTTTTTAATTTTTTTTATTTTGCTTGAATTTTCTTAAGACTATTATAAAAAAGTTTAAAAATTATTGTTGTTGAGCGTGTACTTCTTGTCCCTCGCCCTGTGCGTAAGTGTTGCAGCGATGTAAAAGTGTGCTATATTCTCCGCAAACAGCGTTGCCGCAGACGAAGCAGTATGCCCGCGTTTTCCGCTGCCGCCCGTACTCAGAACGGCAAAGGCGACATGACGGTCTACTTGACCTAGCCGCAAACGACGGTGCATTGCCTTCCATCGGTCTTGTTAATACCTGAAATGAAAAGAAAAAATAAATATATATTCTGTTCTTGAAATTGAAGATGTTTTTCTTACCCTGACATCGAGTGCTTCCATCGCATTGCGTATCCTTGGATATGAGGTTATATGGTTGTTCAGGGCACGTTCTTCGATATTTGGTGTGGCCAATTGTTTCGTTACCAGTTACAAAAACGACCGCCGTCTGTCACTCCTTTTTATAGGCATCATTTCGTTGTAAATCGTAAAAGCAGCCAATGCAGCGACGTCCAGCATATTATAAAACATGGCCAACGGCCATCGTTGTGTTTCTCTTTTGCAGCTGTAAGTGCCTAGCATTTGATCCATGGTATCAAAGCCGCATTTGTTGGCGTTGTAATCTAATATGGCATAGGGCTTCCGCTTCTCGGTTTGCTCGTCAACGAGGCAGGTGTAGTGCATTGTGGAGAGCACGTTTACCACTTTATTTTTTTTCGGCACGTATGAGCATAACGCTATATCCCCTTCGTTGAACCCAAATAATGTACTATTGATGGTGCGCTTCGGGTTCTTCTTGAACTCCTGTGGAATGAATGTTTTGTTGTAGCGCACTGTACCAACATATGCGGTCTTCCTCCTCAACAAAATACGCGCCAAGTCAAGAGTGGTAAAGATCCACAAGATCCAGCACTACATTCTGCCCTTGGTTTATCTCCCTAAACTCAAAGACATTAGTGATGATGATAAAAACAAAAAATTCTAAGAAAAATTCGAAGACATGAACTTTATTGCTTCCCAGGAAAGGCACAATATTCTAATTTTTTACTACTAGTAATAAACCAGTTCTTAGAATTTTTTGTTCTTAGTATTTTGTTCTTAGTATTTTTTGTTCTTAGTATGTTTGTTCTTAGAATTTTTTGTTTTTAACATCATCCCTAATGTCTTTGAGTTTAGGTCTTTTTGTTCAGAACAAGTAAATTATGTGTTGAAACAATAAAAAAATTATAATGATTCCCAAAAACATGCATTTATTATTGAAATTCTGTACAAGGTCCATACGGACCTATTCACACGTCCGCGTACTATTCTCACTAAAACCTCAATAACTCCTAAAGTAATGATCCATCCGATCGGCTTGATTTTTTTTCTAAAAGATGCGCAACAAAATACTCTTGGAATACAGAGTAACTTTGGGGATTGTAGTGGCCGAAGTAGGAGTTATTTCAGTTTGAAAAAGCAAAAAGGTCACTAGGGAACTTCTCACTCATGGAGGGTTAACCAATACCCACCGAACTGGGGCGTGAGATCATGGAAAAATAGAAAACAAATTTGCTCAATACAGTTAACGACCACCCTAATGCACATGTACATATTAACGGACAGAAAAAGTTGCGACTGCAACTGTTTCGGATATTTGTACGACATTTAATGTAACCGCAGAATGTGTGATATCCCAAAACGAGATTCTAGAGTAATGCTGCTTTTGATCCTAGGACAATATGGCTGGCTGGGAAACCACATTATATAAGTCCAAGCCAAACTGGGCTATCTTTTAAATGTTCCAGTCCTAACAAAAGGCTATGCTGCGGGAAAAACTAACTAAGGCTATGATGCGGGAAAAACTAACGCGCTACTTTAATTAGGTAGGGACCAAATTAGGACAGTGACATCGGTCATGAACTGGTTTATACAGAGACTTACTAATAACGATGATAATTAACTTTTTTGACAGTGCCATAGGATATTAGGATAAAGCATTTTGGGAGACCAGGATTGCCCTTTCTAGGAGTTTTATCCGAGGTAAGAATAAGGTCAGTCTTTTTATATGTAGATATGGACTCATATTGCTCTAACCACTGCTACCACCTTTGACGATTTATAATAATTTTGGCAACTTTTTATTTCGAAGTTAGCAAACTGCCGATTTGCTGATGTGTTTCTAAAAGGTGACGATTTTATTCAATCTTCAAAATCTTTGTATGTTAACTGTTAAATCCCGTAATTTTTTAATATAGTTGCTTTTGTGTGATTAAAACATTGGAATATTACCCCATTAATCTGTCTGTCAATGTAGATCGAATGGGAATCTTACATACCCATCACCATTGTATTAAAAATCCCAATAATACATTAATTTTGACAGAACTCTTGCTTCTATGCGTGCCAAGCTCTCTTTGAATTTTAAGTACTCCTTATATATAAAAAATGTATTTGATGTTTGACCTTCATAGCTTCTTTGGACGCTATTGTGTCGTAACTATAATTTCTTCTAGAAAAAATAGTTATTTGTCTACAATACGTTCATTTATAAATCGATTTTTGTTAATTTTCACTACCAGTATTCCACTTAGTTTATTTCAGTTAAAAAAAAAAAAGAAAAAATAAAGTTCACCGATTATAAGAATAGGTAAAAATTAGACCTTTTCGACCTGAGGTTAAGGATATAAAAATTCAAAATGTTTAAGAAAATCGCTCGGTTTGAGGTATCCTTTATTTTAAAGACTATTAAAATATAAAATATTATTACTACCGGAAAATCAAGAAAAAATGTAACATTAAATCTTGCAACTTTAGGCCAGCAATTTGTCAAAGGTTAAGTAATTTTTTAGAAATGCTTTGAATAAAATAAAAAAGATCTTTGAGCTGATACGCACAAGCAATTACATAATAATTATATTTTTAAAATTTAGCAAATTTTCAAAAGTATTATTCAAATATACATATATAATATATAAATATTAGAGCGACTCAAGTTGTATGGAAGCAAAATTCGGGCTCGATGTACCCTCCTAAAAATGAGCCTTGGACTTTTCTAAGATGACAATTTAAACATTTCGGATCCAGCTTTGACCTCTCGTGAGCTGGACCAGTTTGAAAAAGGGTATATTTTTGCATGTTTTGTTAATTTGAGAATCTGTTTCCTTACCAACATATGCAAATTGGGTATGGTAAGAAAGGTTTTTTTAAGGCGCGTCGAACTGTTTATACAATTTGTCCAAGGACGATCATCGATGTCCTTTTTTTAAGGATTTTCTTTAAAAAAAAAATTGGTTTTTGAATTTTTTGTTCGGGGTTGTTTGTAATAAAAGTGCCAAATTATCATATTTTAAACTTTAGCCGATTTAATTAAATACGTGTCTCAGCTTTTTTTGAAATTCGTGCTAGTTTGCGTTTTGACAAAAATGCAATGGGGTGGCAGCCCTTCGTTTAAAATAGGGCAATATGGGTATTAAATTTTATCTTTTTGGCAAGTAAATCATCTTTGTATGTAAATAATATAGATTTTTGCAAATTAGATGAATTTTACACGGTGCTCTGGAATATATATAAATGCAATTTTGTAGTTTGTATTTCGGCGCCAGCTTTGACCTTCCGTGAGCTGAACCAGTTTGAAAAAGGTTATATTTTTTGCATGTTTTGTTAATTTGAGAATCTGTTTCCTTACCAACATATGCAAATTGGGTATCGTAAGAAAGGTAGCGGATTTAATTTCTAGATCATGTATGGATGAAAATAGCACTAAAGAAAGACAAAACGAAATGATCCACGACTTTTTGGCGGCATATTTTTTTCGCAAATTAACAAAAATTCAAGTCGTGGATCATTTCTTTTTTTCTTTCTTTAGTCCTATTTTCATCCATACATGATCTAGAAACTAAATCCGCTACCTTTCTTACGATACCCAATTTGCATATGTTGGTAAGGAAACAGATTCTCAAATTAACAAAACATGCAAAAAATATACCCTTTTTCAAACTGGTCCAGCTCACGAAAGGTCAAAGCTGGAGCCGAAATATTTAAAATGTCATCTTAAAAAAGTCCAGGGTTAATTTTTAGGAGGGTATATCGAGCACTTTTTTTGGTGAGTCGCTCTAATATATGTATGTATATATTTTTTTTTTTTTTTGCTTTTACATTTCTTCAGCTGACTTAAAAATTTCAAGTGAACTTCAACATTAAAAATTTTCTTATTTTCCCAACTATGTGTGGTAAGAACATCTAGTGGTTGTTACTCTTGCCTACTCAGGCGAAAACTTTTTTCGTAATGAAAAGAAAAATTTAATTGATTTTTTTTTTTGCTCTTGGTGTTTTTATTCTTACTTCTTTCGTTGGTTTTTCTTTTTTGCTCATCATAATTATAATTCATTAGTAGCGAACAAAACTCTACAAAATAAAGTACAATAAACATGCATACGATGTAAATGTAAAGAAATAAATGTGTGTGCATATGTATAAAAACAAGTGTATATCCTATTACTTCCATTAGGATAGTTATACATACATGTATGTTTACCTATATGTATGTCTGCTCTTTGAATGGGTGTTAAATTAGCATCTTTGTCTTTTTTATTTAAAAAATAATTTTTACTGTTTTTTTTTTGCTTCTTCATTTATTTCTTTCTTGACATTCGTCTTATTAGTATAGTGGTTGTCGTGGTTAATTTTTCAAGTTAAGTGTAGTCAGTCGTCTTTTTAAAATCCTCTTACTACTTCGTTACAACTTTGTTTCCTTAATACCGCTTGAATCCATATGCTTTAAGAAGTGTATATGTTAGTATAAGTAAACGTATAAATTTGCATGTGTCTTTTTATGAGCAACTTTCACTTGTTTTAAAAGTAATAGAATTAAAATTAAAATTTCTCAAAAGCGCCACATACTCGAAGCCAGGGTTACAAGTAAATTTAAAGTTAAGGAGCTATTGGGTAGAGTGAAAAGTTGGTTCTCACATATGTATATTGTTGAAGTATAGAACTTGCGCATAAAGGAGGAATTAACCCATTCTTGCTTAATGGTTATTTAAAGACTCAAAAAATGTTAGACAGTCAACAAATTCTAAAGAAGGCCAGGTACGACATAATTTATTTTTATCTAAGACCTGGAAACAAATTTAAGCAGTAAAATCTGTTGGTTTTTGCATTTAGTTATTATAAAGAGAAATGAAGGTTTCTTCTATGTCCGACAACGCTCGAAAAAGTGTTCCCAAATTAAAATGCCCACACAATCTAAATAACTTTGAGAGTCCCTTTAGCAATGTTAAAAAATTTAAAGCGATTGGTTAACACACCTGGCCCGACGTACGTTATAAAATGAAAATGGATTTTTAAAAACCCAACAGTCCATAATGAGTTCCAAATATGACTACTTTTGCATACTGCAAAAAATCTTTTTTGGCGAAAATAAAAGCAAATTTATGTTTCTAAAATGTATTTAAAGAAAATTAAAAGTTTTTGCTATTTTAAAGGCATGTGGGCCAAAACCATTATAGACAACGATGACGTGTGGGTAGTTTTCCGATTAAATATATACTCTGTGCAGCCATGACATTTACGATGACAGATATAGGATACGTTTGAAGATAGATGAAAGAGTATATCACAGTGCTTAATGAATATGCCAGTTAGTACCCTTTGTTCACTTCTTGCAAGCAGAAGTATCTTTTTAGTTACCACAGAATAAAATGACAAATCCTTAAGTAATCCTTAATTAAGTAAGTGCGGACCATGATTTCATCGTCTTCCTAATGTTATCACAAGTTCTTAGCCCATTTTATTTAAATAAAACTACTAAGCGGTAGAATATGAACCTGAATTTTTGCCTGTATATCGAAATCCCCAATATGTGAGAGCACACAAAAATACGTAAAAGCGATTTTATTTCACGACGACTTTCTACGACAAATTTGTATGTTCTCGACGTAATCTTTATGAACACTAAGTTACAAAAAATTCAAAGTCTACATGCAGAGAAAAAACATTTTAAATATGGTCACCGCCAACAAAATAATTTTTAAAGAAAATTTTAAACATATTATGTTTCATTTAACCATATTATTGTCGCTGACAACAATATTATGGTTAAATTAGTCCTTCACCAAGAAGCCACAAGCATATTAGGGTTGCCTCTGAACATACTGTTAATTATGACCATAATTTGTTTTTTAATTAACAATAGTATCCCTAGAGGGAAGCGAACCAAAGTAGTCCTGTGATAGGTCTTTGGTGGTAAATACCGGTTCTAGTTTTAACACTTTCTATGAATAAGACCTATCACTTTTACATGGGGTTGTCATTGGAAGGGGTCAATTGACACCATTTGACCAGTCACAAATCTATTCTCAATGAACGTGTTTAGTGACAGTTACGTTGCACTATTATTTCAATAAAACAAGTCCTAGAATTAAATTCAAGAGCCAAATTTTAGAAAGTCCCAAAAAAATGTATCACACCAACGGTGAAGACTGTACTGTAATTCATTGTACTGTAATTCATTACTTTTTCTACCTTTTTGTTCTCCATAAACCAGTTACATGATTGGTTCTTCTTTCACTGGTCATGAGTTCGTCCTTTTTGTACCTGTTCTATTTTCACAACTCCCAGGACCAGTCTGTGGGACCAATTGACACAAATTTCCCGCAGGGATATTCCTCTTTTCCAAGAGCAACATGCTATGGTTGAAAACCAACCATGCTATTATAAGTGTTAAACATATTTTAGCTATAATTAACCATAACATGTTCGGAGGCATTCATAATCTGCTTGAGGCTTTTTGATGGAAAACAAATTCAACCATAATATGGTTAAATTAAACATAACATGTTTAAAATTTCTCTGCATGTACTTTTTGATCGATTATGATTCACCGTATCAAAATACATGTTTCTTTAAAAAAGTTCTCATTGCAAACGCCACTCAATAAATGAAGCACATCCGCGAATAACGTTTTAAGTTACAAAATAATCATTTTTCAGGAGAGTAAATAAAAGTTTTTTCCAGGCAGGATTATTTGTTTAAAAAAATTTTTTTTCTATTATAAAAAATATTGATAATAAAAACTTCTATGAAAAAGGCTTTTAAAACGTTATTCCGCACCGCAAAACCATTTCGGTTTCATCATTTTGCTTGTAGTATTTTACAATGTTCTTCCATTGGCTGACTCTTTGCATGCCATTTTGAAGGCGTTAATGTACATAATTTTGGTAGATTTGATGTTTAAACTGTGTAAGAGACTAAGATTAACGGTTATCTGCCAAAAAAACAGTTTTTGCAAAATGTGGCTTTTACAAAGTTATTCGCGGCTGTGCTTCAAATAATAAATTACAATCACAAAAAAAGAATATTTTGTAATTTTATTTTTGTTCATCAACACTTATGTAATACCAATTTCACCAATTCTATTTAAATTCACTTCTTTTTTAAATATAGCTTTTCTTATAATTTTTTTTTTTTTTTTATTTGATATAAAAAACGATTTTTTAAACTTAAATTAATATTTAAATAAATTGGTGAAATCGGCTATTAGTTTTTCTTTATCGTGTTTTAATAAGAGATTATTTGCTTTGTTTCTTTTTTTTCCAAAAAAATGTTTTTAAAAAATCAGTCTATTTTTTAATGTAGAAAGTCTTTTGCTTTTCCCGTTAAATTTATTCAATATTACTTGGGGCTTTTTTTAAATCATATGACGATATGATTAAGTTGGCGAAAGCAAATGTGCGAATCCATGTAGAAAATATGTGTCAAACCCATATTGAACTTTAGGAAACCTTTTGTTAAGATTTATGAATCTATCACTTGCTTAAGCAAAGCGCAAAACTGATCACATTTTCCGCACGGAATCCAAAGTTTTTTGATTATGTTTTGGTTTTCTTAAATGCATTTAAGAGACTCTTTGTTAACTTTGACACAAGTTTAAGTAAGCTTATGCATATAATAGTTGGGCCTGTAGACTTTAATCCCAATATGAAAAAAAGTTTTCGCAAGACAAAAAATATTGTTCTTAATGCTTAATTCAAACTTGGCTTTTTAAGCGGGTTTAAGCAAAACGTTGTTTAAGTTAATGAAAGCCGTTCACATTACATTTGAGATGATTAAGATGACAGCTGATTAAGAAAAAAACACAGCAAACAAATTTATATTTTTTATAAGTATTAAAAATGGATTAAAATGCTTAACAGTTTTATTTGGTTTAATATCTTTAGTTTTTCTAAAATCTTTATGGATGAAGTTTCCTGACGATCTGGCCTTAGCAACCAGTGAAATGCGCATAGGAATAGCTTATCCCATCGACAATAAATTTCAGTGTTTTTATCAAGAATAAAAATTGGGAATTAAGCACGAATAACAAAATCTTTTAAATTAAAATTTTGTATTCCCAAAAATTACTTTGATAATAAACAGGCAAGGACACAGCTTAAAAACACTAAAACTTGCAACACTTTATTATTTAAAGCAGGTTGTTTTTGTTTTCATTTTGTTTTTTCTTAACCAACTTACAACTACAATTAATGTTGGAAGAATTCCAACCAATTGTAGTGCGGAATGTAAGAAGAGATAAACTTACTGTTTATTGTTGATGTTTTTGTTTAAACTTTGATATTGTTACAAGTAGAACTGTTGCATTAAATTCTTAAACGCTTAACAGTTTTATTTGGTTTAATATCTTTAGTTATCCCATCAACAATAAATTTCAGTGTTTTTATCAAGAATAAAAATTGGGAGTTAGGCACGTATAACAAAATCTTTTAAATTAAAATTTTGTATTCCCAAAAATTACTTTGATAATGCTTTAATACAGTTATCAAAAGATCTTTTTAAACATATTCTTGGTGAAATTGTGAAACTTTAGGAATTATTTCAGGACAAAATAAAAATATCAAGAAGAAATCGTGGTCGATTGTACACGTCAGCGGTACGTTCATGGTGGCCAATTCTACATTATACTCAGTTTGAGGTATGTTCGGAAGATTTTATGTAAGTAATGAAGTGATTTGGTTGTAATCATGTCAAATTGAAGTCATTAACATACCACTTTAATGAATGAGTAGAGTTGCTAAAACACGTTTTTAAGAACCCAAGTGAAAGCGTAGCATAAGATTTATGATAATTAAAATTTTTGTTTAACTTAATTCTTTTTTTTCTTTGCGGCTGCAGAAGTACGCGTATTAAGTCCACTTGGATCGCTCAAGTGTAGTTAAAGCCATGATTTCGTGCCAAAATCATACGTGTTATTTTAAGAGCTTTTGGTAAGTCTGGTCTAATCGACCTGTTACAATTCCCCTAAAAAAATGTGAAATACAATTCTAAATGGTACTCGAAAAATAAAGAAAATTATGTCAAAAGTAACCTCGGGTTGACATAAGTGCCTTGGTAAAAATATCTACAAAATTTTTAATCCAAATTTTTATTATCTAATCAGGCTAAAGTTTATTTCATTTAATTTTCATTAAATTAAATTTATGCAGAAAGGCATTTTAGAACATGAAATGAATTAAAGTTAATTGATAATTTTTCATTTTTGATTGACCGGGAATCGATCTTCGAAATTTTCAAACAACAAATCCCTTAAAAATGTCTCTCTTCAGCAGCACCAACAACTGACTACAATTCTTGAATTGCTATATACAATGCTTTTCAAGTTATGTGACACAAAACCTTTTATATAATAAAAAATTCCATAAATAATTTTCGTATTAAAATTCGGGAATTTTTCTTACGTAGAATGCCTTTTCCCAATTTAAAATAGTTAAATTTATCAAAATAATTTTTTGGGAATACAAAATTTTAATTTTAAAAGATTTTATTATTCGTGCCTAATTCCCAGTTTTTATTCTTGATAAAAACACTGAAATTTATTGTTGATGGGATAAGCTATTCCTATGCGCATTTCACTGGTTGCTTAGGCCAAATCGTCAGGAAACTTCATCCATAAAAATTTTAGAAAAACTAAAGATATTAAACCAAATAATACTGATAAACGTATAATACTTATAAGCAGGGCAAGGTACTTCATGCAAATGCATGTTTGTTGTCGGTACTCTGAGACCCACCTAAAGTTAATAACTTTGCGAATCACAATATTTCCAGTAAAATGGCATCACTTTGTTAGTGCATATTTTTGTATATTTTGCTTTAAATGCATGTTTTTGCATATTTTGATATAAATGCATATTTTTCGTCATATTTTTTTATAAATTCAAATTTTTCGTCATATTTCGTAATATTTATTAAAAAAAAATTGATCTTTTCTTAGTTTTTTGTTTAGAAATATCTTTCTGTTCAAGGCGAATTCATTAAAAGGTGTAGTCAGTGAATCAGCTGGTTATAGTTGTTTCAGCCCTGAAGCTGTCAAACAGTCAAAATAGCATGGGAAAATCTGCTAACTTCGACATTTTCAAGGAGCAAAAACAACATGTTGGTGTTTGCTACTGAATTACCTACATTTTATTATAAATTCACCTTGTTTCTGTTACTTTTAAAAAGTAGCACTTACAAAAATTATACAATTTGTATAATTGTACACATAATTGAAGAAGTAACAATAAAAGAATTTTTGACATTTCATTTTGTTCGCGGTTTTTTTACTTGAAGAAACAGCAAATAAAAATAATGTTCGGCGAAGAAAAAATAAAACTCAACATAATATTTTTGATTTACGGTGTAAGAAGTATGACCTAAAATCCAAAAAGTATTAATAAAATAAATTGTTTTTAAGGAAAAAAATGCCAAAAGAAAAAATATCAAAAAATAAAATTTTATATAAGTAAGTTTTTGAGTCTACAAAATAGAGGTAAAAGTACTTTTTTGCAAAGTTTACAAAAAAGTGTTTCCTTTAAAAATTTCAAGTAAATCAGCGCCTTCAAAGCCAGAAACACGAAGATTTATGAAAACGTTTCGCAAACTTTAATTTCAAGAAAATCAACTTTTGGGGATAAGACTAGCAAATTTAGTTTTGAATTGTTTAATGCTCTGGTGTCTGCAGATATACCTCTATATTAGCTAATCAACCAAAATTATAGAATTTTTTTTAAACAAATATAACAATGAAACTATTCCTACGGAAACAACCCTTATAAAAACTTATGTCGCCAAGTTGTACACTAAACAACTATGTGACATTGTTAAAAAAATTAAGTGACATAATTTGTGGCTGTCTTTTGACGAAGCAATGGACACTGAAGGACGTTTCGTTGTCTTCGTAATTGGGATCTTGAATGCAGAAGAAGATCTTGAATGCATAAGAAGAACAGAGTAAACACAAATTTTTGTTAAATATTGTAAAGTTGGAAAAGGTGGATCATGCTTCAATAGCTCGAACTTTCAAAGATTCAATTTCTCTTTTAGAATCCTTTAATAAAAATTAAACTTTGCTCTACTTGACCTTTTTTTTAAGATATCTTACTCAAAAATGTTACATGTCACATGCTAAGCTCATGCCATGCATGAAAGGTTTTATAGTCACCTTTGCGTTTCAACCATGTATAACAAGATGGGGTACCTGGTTGCAGGCAGTTGAGTATTATGCCAAAAAATTTGAAGAATTGCAAGATGTGGTAAATAATTTTAACGAGAATAATGCAGTCGCGATAAAAAAGTAAACAATATTTTAAATGTACCTAATATAAAGCTCAATTAGAATTTATACCAGTGTTCGAAAATAAACACAAAATATCGTATTTTAATGTTCGGTAAATTTGTGGAAAACACAAACGCTAATAGTGTTTGTGTTGAAAATCATTAAAAAAAAATAACGTTTCCCTGTTAGTCATCTTTCGAACACAAATATATTACTGTTTTTATCAAACTCAACAAAAGATGTGAACATTTAATTCCGTTCGGTTTTTTTTGAAAATCCACAAAATTCGGTTATTGTCTCGACTAGAAACCCATTATTTGAGTGTATAAAGTAGTGTGCGAAAATAAACAGTACATTATTTAACGTTCGGCTCACACACCCAGGTAGACATACACAGCCCTTAATAAGAAAGAAATGAACATTATATAATGTTCGGTTCTGCGTTAAAAAACAGAACAATTGTAGTGATACTGTAGACAAACAATTTATCTGTGGCATTTTGACAAAACATCTTAAGTCGAGATAAGATAGCAAAAAAGTTTTTAAAAAAATCTCGGTGAAAAAATGAGTTTAATCTAATTATAAAATAAACCAAAATTAAAGAAAAATTTCGTTAATACTACAAAATTTTAAAAACGTCAACAAAAATGTTTTTTAAATGAAAATACGCATGATTAACAACATTTTTTTCAACTTTTTAAATTTGACTTAAGATGTTTTGTCAAAATGCCACAGATAAATTGTTTGTCTACAGTATCACTACAATTGTTCTGTTTTTTAACGCAGAACCGAACATTATATAATGTTCATTTCTTTCTTGAAAATAGTTACGAACGATATTAAGGGTTGTGTATGTCTACCTGGGTGTGTGAGCCGAACGTTAAATAATGTACTGTTTATTTTCGCACACTGATTTATACACTCAAATAATGGGTTTCTAGTCGAGACAATAACCGAACTTCAGGGGTTTAAATCATTAAACACCTCGGTTAAACTCGTTGATGACGCTGTCATTAAAATAAGAAAAGTAGAAGGTCAAATCGGCGAAAAAATAAAAGCCAAAATTTATGCAGTTTTAAAAAAGAATGCCGGATTTAAAAATGTTAAAGAAATTGGTAATATTTTTAATTTACCTTCCAGTAAAGAAAAAATTGTAGACAATGAATATTCTACAAAGGAGATGATCACTTATAAATATCCACCTATTACATCCGTTGATGTCGAACGAACACTTTCAATGCTTAAAACAGTTTTAAGACCAAATAGAATGAGTTTTACATTTGATAACTTAAAAAAAAACTTATTTATTTATATATGTAAATATATCTTTATCTACTACTACTTTTTAAACTATGTTTTAAGTTTTTAAAACTGAATGAAATGTATTTATGTTTTTTTTTTTTTTTTTGTTAAATATGGTTAAATAAATATATTTTTAATGCATATTTTTTACTTTTAATTTTGCATATTTTTAGTGCATGTTTTATGCGCGTATTTTGCGATTTTAAGTGCATGAATTTCCTTGCCCTGCTTATAAGCAACAGTTCTACTTGTTACAATATCAAAGTTTAAACAAAAACATCAACAATAAACAGTGAGTTTATATCAACTTACATTCCCCAATACAATTGATTGGAATTCTCCCAACATTAATTGTAGTTGTAAGTAGGTTAAGAAAAACAAAATGAAAACAAAATTAAGTTTCAAAAGCATGTTGTCAGTTAAGTTTTTTCAGGCCGTGCACTGCCAGTTTATTATCAAAATAATTTTTGGGAATACAAAATTTAAATTTCAAAAGATTTTGTTATTCGTGCTTAATTCCCAATTTTTATTATTGATAAAAATATTCGTTAATTGCAAGATTCGTTGACATTTGTTGCCTTTTATGGTTTTATGTGGTGTAAAAGACTTAGGCCTGTTTTCACAACTTTCCGATAGCTAAAAGTAGACTTTAAACGGCTTTTGAATTAAAATACAAATTGTTGGAAAACTTGTCTGTACTGCAGCAGGTGGAAGAAGGTCAATCATTATAAAGTTTTATTATCGTAGGACAAGAAATATTTTGGGTAGAGAGGATGAAACAATTCCAATGGTTAAAAAAATAAAAATTGGAATGGCAAAGCAAAATGTGTACTCTTTGCTCATATCAAAATACATACTTAGCCGTAAAAGCGAAGAAAAAATTAGTTAAATGAAATGTATCAGATATTCAAATCAGATGTACAAATTCGTGTCACTTTAACCCTTAAATGCCCACTGTATCTTTAAAGATACCACCACCAAAAGAATTCCCACGAGCTCATTTTAAGTGAAAATAAAAAAAGAAACTACACAAGTACGTCAAGAAATCACTAGAAAATCTTCTAACTGCTGCCTGTTTAGCGATTTCGAACGTTAACGTTCGTATCCAAAATGTATATGAAAAACACTCAGTTTAAGAAATAGTTTCCATATAAAATTCTATACGAAGTTTACGTTCGAAATCGTTGAACAGGCAGTAAAATTTATTTTTATTAATAATAAGTATTGTGGTTATTTTGATGGACTATTCATGGTTTTTAATAAAAAATTTTTTATATTTTTAATAAGGCTTAAGTTTATCAAATCTAATTTTCATTAAATTATTTTTATGAAGAAAGGAATTTTAACAACATGAAAGTTAATTAAAATTGTTATTGATAATTTTTCATTCTTGACCGTGGCCGCGGCTCGAAACCTGGCCGGCAGGTTACCATGACATGTTTCGATCGCAACCACTCGATCTCCTCTGATGGATTTGCCGTCTTACACTCGCAGCCATCGACGACTGCTGACGTCAATAGTCAAACATCAATCCCTTAACCAAATTGTATTTTAACCTTCGGTAGATCGAAATTGGCTTTCCTGAATGATTATCCATTTTAATTGATTTTACAAGTTTTTTGAATTCTTCTTGAAGTCCAAAGTACATCTTTTGTTTTTCTTTTTCCGTTGACCTTTTTAGCACAACTTTAAGGACAAATGTACACATAGAGCTCTTGCCCTAGCTTTTAACAATAATTAGTATTGTGGTTATTTTGTTGAACTATTTATGGTTTGTTATCCAAAATTTCTACAATTTTTAGTTATTATTGAAGGAAAGAAAATAATTTTTAAGAGATTTGTTGCTAAAAAAATCTATTTTTTATAAATCCCAGAAATCACTTTTTCCCCAGCATCCACTAATACATCTACAACTTTCTTCGCAGTTAACAAACACAAACAGAAACATGTGTACTTTGTGCGTATATTGGTTATTATATAAAAAGCAAAAGAAAAGAATAGTAAAAAAAATCTAAAGTAAAATAAAAAGAATAAGAAAAAGAAAAAACCAACTTATTCTTTAAAAATTCTTTTTGTTACCAAGAGATTTGATGTATGATGCTAAAGTCGCTGCTGCGTGTAGAATCCTTATTCACATATGCGTCTTCTTACAACCGCAACGGCATAAAACATATGAATGTCAAAATGAAAAGCAGAAAGTAGCAAAAGGGTAGTAACAGTTAGATGGTGGCTGTGCTACTAATTTTTCATTATGTGGGCAACATTTGTGGTTTTAATTTCTTTGTCAAAGTTGTATTAAATGGTTGCAGGGAGTTCTTCCTTTACTTATTTTTATTCTTCTTTTCTGCTCCCTTTGATGCTCTAAATAAATGTGTGTAAATTTAATATGTAAAATTTTTTTGTTATAATTTTAAAAAAATATTGTAAAAACAAACATATACACTCATACTGATATCCTCATGCATGTATAGGGATAGCAAATACAAACACGCATAGAAAGTTTCTTCTTTATATAATAATTTTTTTTGCTAAAACGAAAAGAATGTTTTAAATTAAAAAGAAAAATATAAAGTTACATGAGTGAAGGAGAAATGTCGAAACTGGCGTATTGTAGCGAGTAAAATGTATTCGGTTTAAGTTTTCATCGTGTGTTTTCTAAATTTTTGAAATAAAAATCAATTACTTTATATTTTTACATATGTAATAATAATGCTTTAAGAGAAGAAATATACTAATTGTATCAATGCATGTCCTCTTCCATGCTTTTTTTAAGGAAATGCATTGATACAATCAGTATATTCCTTCTCATAAAGCGCCAAAAGAACTGTTAGAATAAATTGTCATCTCCTATATTTATAATTTTTTAACAAACGAGTTTTGCAACTCACCTGCTCATATAGTTAGTAAATGGCTAATTTGTTAACCCTGTTTTTGCCTTCAAATATTAAAACTCATGGCTTCATGGCTTACGAAAATTAAAAATATCTAAATCTGGATAACAAAAAGTCAAATTTAAAAAAAAAACAGTGGTGTCTTCATATATTTTCTGTTAAGATCACTAGTGCCCAGCAAAAACTTTGCTTACAAAATAAGCAGAAAAATAATGAGAATTTGACGAGCCGTCTACTTACTTTTCTACTAGAAAAAGTACTTATTTTTGTTCGAGATGTCTTAAAAATAATCCTTTATAATTTAGCCTATTATAATCTAAAAAATAATATGTTTTTTTTATACTTAAAATTTTTAAAAATATATAGTTACACAAAGTCAATAAAGTAAAATTTTTTTTTATTTTTTTTTAAATTTTTTTTTTTTTTTTTAATTATTTTATTTTTATTTTTTCTTATTCTATTTTAATTTATTTTAATTTTTATTTTCTTTTTCTGTCTCTGGCGGGATTTGATCCCGCAACCTCGGTGCTGATAGACTAGCTCTCTACCAGCTAGTCTACCGGGGCAGTGTAGTTTTTGTATTAAAAAACTATGTTTTTTGACTATAGTGACATTTTTATTGTCATAATGAAAATATAAATTTTTCTGTATATTTAAGATATAATAATAAAGTTATTATTTAATATATAACTAATAATGCAAAAAGTGGCGAATAAAGCTACAAAGTAATGAATTCTTGAAGTCATTAAAAGTAGGATTGTAAGTAAAGTTTTTGCTGGGTGAGTATGAGTAATATGTATTATTAGTCATACGCCTACGAACAATTATTTGCGAAAATATCAAATATGCGCTCCGGAGCAGTGAAACCTTTAGTTTTTTGGGTGGTTTCTTAATATTTTCTTTAATATTTTCTTTAACTTTGATTTGTTAGGGTTATGCTTATTTGTCAAATATATTTTGTATCAACGTATAAGTCGATATACATTTTTTAATTTTTCTTGTGTTAATATTAACCATTATGTACCAATATTCCCATTTGAAAAGTGCGTTGTGATGTTGGTTTCTGATAGCAATCTTTTTCTGGTAGAGTAATCAATAATTTTTGCAACATCCAAGGAAAATAATAATTAATACTGCTAAACATGTTATAAAAAGAGTTTTAAGATAAGAATTTCAGAATTTCATAGGGATAATAAAAGGAAGATTTCAAACATTCCAACAGAGAATAGTTTTCCTAACAGATTTATTAATACAACATAATAATTACAAATTTAGCAACCAGAATAGTATTACAGAACAGAAAATTTATAAATCAGCAACATATATTCCAAAATTTTCAGAAAGATTAGCAAAATCAGATATATATGGTAACAAAATCACTCTGCTAATCTAAACCATTATCCAGATTTTGATAATACAAAAGTTTTAAACACGGAGAATAATTCCAAACGTAGATTTTTGTTGGAAATGTTACAAATTATAAGAGTACCGACAATGTCGAGAATTAATTTCAAGTCAGATACTGAAAATGTAGCACAAAATTATAGACATTTAATTTATAAATTTAGAAACGGCAGTTAAAAATTTATGTATATTGTAATAGATTTAGTTTGTATTGAAAATTCTTTTTATATTCAATTACAAAAAATGTTCAAGTTTTGTAATTTTATTGTTAAATTTGTTTTTAAAAAATTGTTAATTTTGTTAAAAAGAAAAAAAATCCTGAAGAAGGCACTCAAACGAAGTGCCGAAATATTGGTGTGAATAAATTTATAAAAAAAAGTTTTTTATATAAAACAATAAGACCTTTAGCTCGAATATTTAAGTTATATATGAAAATAATAAAGGTCGAATAAAATACATATTATATAAACAAAAATATGGGGTCAAGCTATTAACAAAATTCTCCAATAAATAATTTTTTATTTTTGATTAGCGCCGGGACCAAATATCTTTATCTATTTCTATATCATTGACTATTGCTGGCTTAATCGGCCAGTTGTACGTGGCTTGCTCCCGAGTTGGCACGCCAAAAAATTATACGTTTTTACACCAAATAAAAAAACAAAAACATTGTCTATCGGCTGGCCTTAAGATGAAGTAAAATATCCAATTTGCCTTAAATACATACATTCAATTTTTGATTGAGCCCATATCTACACCATATGTAAGTTATTCTGTACAAAAAAAAACTTTATGATAGGCATTCCATTGATTTTTATTTAAAGGCCGTAAATTTCGTTAAAAGCTCAATTTAAATCGCTTGGTAATTCAACACTAATGTTTGCTTAGGGGTAGCAACGCGGACCGGGTCAGCTACTTATTTTATAAATTTTTAATCATTGAACTTATTTTTCGCTTAGAAAATAACTGCCTGTGCAACAATTTTGAACATTAACGTTCGCATAGAAAATTTGTATAAAATACACTCCGTTTTACAAATATGTTCTATATGGGCATTTCTCCAGAATGGTCTACCAGGATGAAAAAAAAAAAATGTTGATTATTATCGTCTTTTATTGTTTATTATTAGAAAAAAAGTCTATGTTCTTATTAAAGAATGGTTTCCTAGCATATCTGAGCTGTTTTACTTGAGGAAATTGGGCTGGAAACTGGAAAATTTTATAATTTTCTGTATTTTCTACTTTTAAAGACATTTTTATATACTTATTTTACATGCAAGAAATATGTTATGTTTACACTCCTTCTTCATAATCTCTCCATTACAATCAATTGTAAAACGAGTATTAAGTTTTTTTGTTAAGCAAATTTTAAGACATTTATGGGAAAATGCGTGGAGATAATAATAAAAAAACATATGGAAAAAGTGTCACGTGCGTAATGTCACGTGCGTAATTTACAATTTATTTTTTTCTTCGCCAACCCATGCATAGTTGCTTTTGAAGAAAACATGTTAATAAAGGCCCATTACTAACCTTTATAACAACATTTTTTCCGAAATAAAAACCTCCTACAATTCACTTACTTTCGCACTTTTTCTTACGGTCCTAAAAGGCACTTCTATTTTTGTCACGTGAGTAAGTCAACTTTGATTGCATGGCATTTGGGTACCCAGTGCTCAATTTACCATTATATATACTTTTTAGAAAGAACTCATCACAAACATTGTAACGATTCTAGAATTAATTCTAAAATTCCAATCCACTTCTATTTTTTTAATATTCAAACACAATAAAACGCGTACAAATGTCGCGTGCATAACCAGAGAAACACCCATATACACTGAAAGAATTTTCTTCGCAATACCAATGAATTTTGACATTAATCCCATGAAAAATTGCATTAAAAAGGAACCTATGCAGCGCTTCGTTGGATCAATGAAACCTGTTTCATTAAAAGGATTTAATGAAACATGACATTAGATCTATGAATATTATTCATTGGATGAATACTTTCAATACTTTTTTTTTTATTCTGTCTCTGGCGGGGATTCGATCGCGCAACCTCGGTGCTGATAGACTAGCTCACTACCAGCTAGTCTACTGGGGCAGTGTAGTTTTTGGATAAAAAAACTATGTTTTTTACTCAATTAAGAGCGTAAATATGAGATTAAATTGCCAATAATAAAAATAACAACGTTGATTGAAAGTGGATTGAAAGTTTTTGTTTCATTATTATAATGACATTTTTATTGTCATAATGAAAATTTAAATTTAAGAAGGCAATTATTGAAATATGTTGCTTTTATAAAAAAATTTTTTGATTTCATAAATTTAATCGCATACATGTAACATTAGATGTACGAAATTATTAAATCTTACATTTTTTAATAAACAATTAAACATTTTTTTAAGGAAACTATAATTTTGTATTAATTTATGAATATAGTTATGTTTGTATATTGTTTATTTATGTTCCCAACAAAAATTTTTTGTTTAACTTGGACAAACTTAAGTTTTCATATATCCAATGAAAGTTTTTAACGTAATTACGAAATCCAATGAAGCGATTTTTAAAAAAAAATATTTCATTATAACTATGAAATTCCATTTAGACAATGAAAATTTTCATTTACCCAAGGAAATTTTTTTTATGAAAATGATTCATTAAATATATGAAGCATTTTTCTTTCAGTGTAAAATTATATACGAACGTTAACGTTCGAAATTGTTGAACAGGCAGTTAAAGTTTGTTTTCTGAGTTTAACTGCCTGATTTTAGAAAACGTAAACTAGTGAGTGAGTGAGAAATTATATAGAAAACAAAAACAAATTTTCGTTTTTTATTATTGTTTTCAATGTAATTTCTCACTCAATCACTTGTTTACGTTTTCTAAAAACAGGCAGTTAGTTATTCCTCAGAAATTAAACTTAGTTTTCTAGTTTTTTTTTATTCCTCAGGATAAAAAAAAAAAAAAATTCAAGTTTTATTTTTGCTTTGAAAAAAAAACATTTTTTGAGTTCCATTTCTTGCAGTTACTTTTTCAATTTAATTTTTTTTTTTTTTTTTCTTCGCTAAAGTAAAATATTGCTAAAATATAATTTAAGCATATTTATTCCCAGAATCCGTGCGAAAACTCAGAAGAAAAAAAAATTAAACGGACCAATAAGTCCGTCTTTTACAAGCCCAGTATACGGCATTCCCATGCAGAGTGTTGTATGGAGCAGCACTTTCTGACGGGGTTTGACAGGGAAGTATCCTCTTATCGCTCATATTTCTGGTAGTAATCGACGAGCGACTTCGGGCAGGCATAGAAGCCACTTCATACAGAGGCTTCCAATAAGTATGAAACATTTGATGGATTTGACTTATGCTGATGATATTGCGTTGATATCGACGAAATTAAGTCACATGCAAGACAGATAGAACAGCCTGCAAGCATGCGCTGATAAATACCAATAAATACCAATTCAAACAAATAAAAGCAACGCATGTGATTTATTTGCATAATGAACGCACTTTTCTGTATAATAAGCCAGTTAATGATGTACAAGGATTTACATAAATTGGCAGCCAAATAACACTAGAAGGTGGTATTAAAGTGGAGATCGTGGCTGGAACTGTGAATGCAAGGGGAGCTAATGCAAGCCTGCGCAAAGGCGATGGAGGCAGTTGTCACATGCAACCAAATTGCGAATTATACTTCTGTGCGGAAGCCAGAAGTATACATTAAAAAGTTATTAAATATTTGTTTAAAAAAATAATCGAATATTTGTAATATTCGGTTATTTTAAATCACTAAGTACACAGAAATTGAATATTAATAAGTTGCCTGCCCTCCCATCTTGTGCCTAAAATTAAACTTTCAATTGTTTCAAATATTTTTCAATATTTCTTTATTTTTTTCAATTAAGGTTGTTTTTTTAATGCAGAGATAAAATTTAAATAAATTGCTAGAAAATGTTGTTGGTGGTTCTGGTAGTTCATATTAAAATTGAAGAAATTGTCTGCCTAATAAAGCAAAATGTGTTTTTCGATTATTTCTTTAGAACATGATTACAATTAAGGATGTACAATTTTAATGTGATATTTCAATATTAAACTTATTAAAAATAAAACAAATTTTAAACACTTTGGCCCTTAACTACAGTCATAAACAAAGCATATTTAAGAGTTCTAAAGTAATCTTTTATAAAACATATGTTTTTGATCTACTATAGACAAGCAAAAGCAAACTTTACACGTTAAAACCGGTGTTAATTTTAAAACTAGCTGAAGTTGTTTTTAGCTCATTTAACAACAGCATCAGCTGTTTTCGCCAAATAAAAAAGTTCTTGCAAAAAGTAAAATATGTTTATGTTACAAGATATTGGTCGATATTTTGCAATTATTATTAATTTGGATGATATCTTTTATCTTTTAACACAAAATGTGTAAAGTGTAAAGCGGCTCATTCACTTGCAATAAAATTTTTCAATTTTACGTATTGTACAATTATATCGCCAATGTGTATGTGATATTCGAAGGTGGAACAATGTATTGGCAACAATCAAAAGACTTTTGATTTATATTGCATAACGAAAAGAAAGTGAAATCTATTGGCAACATAATATAGGACAAAATGAAAAAAATGTGGCGAAAGTCATACAAAATAATATAACAAGTGTATGGGCCGCTTAAAACGCAATGCCAAAAATTACAATGCAAGCAAAAACAAAGTCAAGAATATTTTGAAATTTTGTTGTTGCTTCTTACATAAAGTCACATTGCGTTTTCGCGTTTAGAGTTGCCACTTGCTTATATTTTCTTGTATGTTGTATACAAAAATGTTCTACCTTTGTGTTGGCACCCAGTTAAAGTGGCTCCACAAAAAGCCCCCCAATGAAATAACGCCCAAACGAAAACTGAAATATTCCCCAATTTTTTTCATACATTTTTGGATGTTATTTCATATGAAAGAACACCCAATTTTTTTGGGCCGTTTTTCATTTTTTTTGGGAATTACTTCATTCTTCATTTGGGGTTTTCAAATTATGAAATAATCTACAATGAAATAGCACCCAACAATTTTTTAAAAGTCGGGGCTTGTTTCATAACGTGTTTAATTTGGGTGTTATTTCATTTTTTATTCGGGGGTTATTTCATTCTTAAAGCTGCTTGTTTTTGGGGGTTATTTCATTATATTTGGGGTTTATTTCATTTGCTTAGTTTGGTCTTTTTCCTTTTTTTTTTTGAGAATATTCAAGTAACTGTTTTTTGGAATAACAATGTCAACATATGAGTACAATCTGCCTTGCATGTTGAGTTGAGTTGTTGTAAAACATAAAATATTTTCAGTTGTGCATCAAAGTTCGGACGCTTTACATCATCTCGTGTTAATATTTAAAAAAATGGAATTCGAAATTGTTGGTGGAAAACGAAGAAATAGTAATTTGCTATATTCTTTAAGTGAAAAACAGTTATATTTAAACAGTGGAGGTAGTTGTGTAAAGGCCAAACGTAAAAGGCAAATTGTCTTCCTTACTGCAAAAATAGAGCAGGGCTACAAGGATCTACTGGCGGGTAAAATAATTGCAGCAATATTTTTGAACCGAATATATCGTTATTATCAAGAAGACGCCTGCGGGCCTCCACACGATTCATTTCAATAATTTTGCGACTTTGCTGTTGGTCCATATTGACTTCATGAAATCCTTGAATTTTTGAATATATGAATTTTGGGTATAATATCATTTTTGTTGCTGATGGGGTTTATTTCATTGGGGGTTATTTCATTTTCATCATTGGGTGTTATTTCATATGAAATAACTTCCAAATATTGGGGGTTGTTTCGTTTTCGTTTTGGGGCTTATTTCATTTATTTTTCGATGTTGTTTCATTCACTGCTTTTGGGTGTTATTTCCTATTTTTTGGGGTTTATTTCATTGGGGGTTATTTCCTGGGCGTTATTTCATTGGGGGCTTTTCGTGGAGCTATTAAAGTCGGTTCAATTTAAAACATAATTTAATTTCGACTATAGTAGCAACATAATTAACATAATGTTTTTCTTTTAAAGTTGTTTTTAAAAAGAACCGACTTTAGCGTTTGACTATGATTATGGGCCTTTGTTTTTATTTAAGTTTAGTTGAACGAAAGAAAGAATGTTTACGCACGTCGGAAAAAGGCAATTAGATTTCTATTTTTGTTTACTCGGCTCCCTAAACAAAAGCGTCAAGCATTTTCTTAAACATGAAAATGCAATTTTAAATACAATTTGAAAAAAAAAACCAGACCGACATAGCGATCTATCAAATAAGATTTACCAGCCGGGTGGTGTCTAATTCGCATTATCAAAGCTTGTCTCGTATAAATTGTATGCAAATGAGAAGTTTTGACATACTTAAAACACTTGCCGCTCTTATTTAGGTAGCTCAGTTAGTTTTTTTTTATTTGACTTTTTTCAGATTTCGAAAAATAATAATATTAAAAAAAAGTCAAAACTAAACCGGCGTGTTTGTTATTTACAAATTCATCTTTTGTAACTGTAATATTTTATATTTAAATTTAAGAAAATTTTAATAAAACAATCAATATAATAATTTTTGATTTACACAAAATAAAGGGTGTCCAAAATTTAAGTATCATCGGTCAATGGAAATTGCTACATGGAGTTGATCTGAGGCTCTTTGTGGCGAAAAATTTATAGTTAAGATGTGAATAACTTGTGGTTTTCACAGAATGGTGCCGCTTGCCAAAAAGCCTGAGAAATCTTTGGAAAGAAAAGTTCAAAAATCGCATTATTTCTCAAAGATGAGAAAAAAATTCTAAAAAAAACGTTTTAAAAAATATTTTTCAACAAAAAAAAAAGTTTTTTGAAAATTTGTATTTGTTTTTTTTTACAAAAAAAGTTTTTGCTATTTTTTGAAACTATAAATTTTGTTTTCAAAGAAAATGTTTTTTTTTCTTTTTCGTTTAAATTTTAAACACAGAAAAACAATATTCTTTTTTTCACACACAAAAATTTTTTATTCAAAAAATTAAATTTAATTTTGTGTTTTTTTTTTTTGATAATTTTTCTTTGGCTGAGCCGAGATTTGAGCCCGGGTTGATTTTTACATGTTTCAAGAATCACCACATTCTATCCGCAGAAAATCTTTGAGTTCTAACCACTGCACCACTGTAATTTTGTTTATAAAAATTGTTTAAAGTCAACAACTATTTTTAACAATGAGTTTGTCATATTTTATATTTATAAACAATATGTAAAATTTTTATTTCAAAATTGTCATATTAACAAAATATTATGTAAGTAACTAAATTGAAACAAAAGATGCATTAAAAGGTTATTTTATAGCAAATTTTATTAAAATACACATTACAAAAACCATAAAAACTTATTTAAGCAACAAATATAGACCTGGGTACACTATGAGGTTTTCAACAAGAACTTTGTTTTTTCATTTTGGCAACAGCAGCAACATGATAGTTTTGACCAAGGCCCATCTATCAGGTCTGCTTACTTGTACAAAAACAAAAAACCTTTTTCTTTTAAGCTGTCAAAAACTTACTACCACATATACAAAGCAAAAGGAAAAAGCGTGTATGTAAACAACTTTTGAAAGCTCAAAAGAACGAAAACAATGATCATCAGGCTTCTTGCGCAGACCTTTTCAATGGGCCTTGGCTTTGACAATTAGTTTTTTGACGTATTCGTAGAAGATGCATTAACAATGAATTCAATTTCGCACGAAAATCGCATTAAAATAATAAAAATCCACGTTGTAAATGGTTGTTCTGTTAAAGTTACATTTCGTAAAACTCGTGATATTTTCGGACAACATAAACGTCCTTCTGAGACCGCTATTAAGAATTTGGTCTATAAATTTGAATCGAAAGGCTCGATACAACTGAAAATACTACAGCTGTGAGGCGCAGTGTTCAAGCAGATCCAAATTTGTCGACGCTCTAAACAGTTAGTGTTATCCAAAATCACCACATGGTGAATTTTGCGTAAGGATTTGGATTTGAAGCATTACAAGGTTCAACTGGTGCAGAAATTTAATTTAAATTAATTCATTCAGACGAAGCCTATTTTAACTTGTCAGGGTATGTCAACAAGCAAAATTGCCGCATTTGGACTTCTGAAAATCCTAGAGCGATTATTGAGAAGCCTTTTGCATGCTCAACGTGTCACTAAATGGTGCGATATGTGGTCTCCCCACCATTTTGCCAAAACCTGATGAATGAATCGATATCCGTCACCGTGCTCGTGGTGGACATTTGCCAGATACTATTTTTCCTTCATAAGAACTTTTCTTATGAATCATCTTCACCTTAATGTTTCGTTTTATTTTGTTTTAGAAAACAAAGTTGTTGTTGAAAGACCCGATACAAGGCGGACTCTTGACATCATAAACAGTATTATTGGAAAAACAAAAATTAATTAATTAATTAAAATTTCTTGGTGAATCATTAAATAATTCCTTAACTTCCCTTATAGACTGATTTAATTTCATAACAATCAACACATCGATTTATTTCGTTAAAATGTAGCAGTCGTAATCGAATACTTTTACCATTGGAAATAAATTTGATGTCATATTCTTTTAGTAGATATAAAACGATACGAAATTAATTTTTTCAGTGTTCTAAACTCCAAAAAATGCTTTGCAATACAAAAAAATTATTTTGATTCGTTCAGTATCGCCTTAAAGAATTATAAATAAAATTGCTTTCGAATGAAAAAGGATTTGATCACGACTGCCACAATTAGCTCCCAGATTTTTTTCTATGACATGCCTATTATTTTCTACAAGTTAAACTTTTTGTTAATATGACTCTTTAAAAGCATTCTTAAAAATTGGTAAAAATACTAAAAGATTTAACAAGTTTTCTTTAATTACTCAATTACTTTCGTTATTTTCTTCTGTGTAGTAAAGCAAGTTTTGCTTAAAAAGGATGCCTAAGTCTCTTATTAGCATTTTTAAGAACCTATTTTTTATACGTATCTTGGGTTAACGGAATTCAATTACATAATAGGATTTAAAAGCTTTTTCAGATCATACTTTATAAAGTTAATTATGTACCTACTTCTAAATTAAATTCTCTACCATGACCTTATTTTAATCACAATCCATTTTAATGCTACTAAATGATGATGTATTCCACATACATACTAATTCTAAACAACCCAAACTCCAACATAATGACAAATATAAAAGCCGAACATGTTACCCCTACCATACAAAACTAAATTACAATGTTCTGATTGGTTGGCAATGACTATAACATACATTTAATATAATTCTATGTGTGTATGTGACTAGAATAAAAGCCAATCAAACTATCGCATAGAGTTTAAACAAATCTAGGACATACATTCCTTGTGCGCGCACCCCGCACTAACTAAACTACCTACAAATGTTTATAAATGCCAAAATGCGAACAACAACTCATACGAACAAATACAAGTACAAAAACCCTAAAATATTTGCTGCTACTTATACTACAGCCAACAACATACAACTGTACGTGTGGTATAAAATTGTTTAAAAGCTGTTTTAGTAAAAAGGCGTACACTAAGTTAAACCTCCCGAACCGAGCACCGAAAATAACCGACCGACCAACCGAACTTAGCTATACAAACTATACTATTCTCTACAAATACACACACATACACCCATGCACACACTCATGGCAAACAAATATACAAACAAAAAAAAAAGGATTCTCTATGTACAACATTCCGTCGGCAAATATTTTCGTTTTAGTAACAACAACTACAACATGAGAGTTCATAAATAATTTTTGCTTTTTGCCTTTTCTTCACATAGAAAACGAACGAACGAATGAAGAAAACATACACATGCATGTGTGCGATAGAATGAAATGAACGAACAAGAACATGGTTTTGATGTTGTTGTTGTTGCTACTGTATGAACTAACACTATGACTATGATTATGACTAGAACAAGCACAACTACTACAACCTAATATGACGTTGATTAGATGGTTGTAGAAACGAGGCTAGACCAAAACTTTGTGACTACCACTACGACTGCTTCACCACAGCAACAACTACTGTTTCGTTTCGTGCAATCGTACACATGCATACAAGGACGAAGTGTGTACATACTGGCATTTCTATAATACTCATAGAACTAAAGAAATGAAAGGAAAGGAGAAAGAACATTGAAGCGCAGTGATAGAAATGTGCAAGTTGAATTTTCTAAGCATGTCATTGGTAGTGTAGAACATTTGCAATGACTAGTTATTATCAATAGGGTTGCCATGTGTTTGAAAATAACGTAAGATGTTTAAAACTAATGTTAAATTAAAAGATTGTTATACTAAAATTTGTTCATTTATAAAAGTATACAAAAAAAAAAGACCTAAATTAAAAAAACGAATTGATCATTGAAAAATCAATGTTCCTATGATAAATATAAAAACTGCATGTGTGCAAATGCACCACCTATTTATACAGCATGTTGCAGAATGAGCCTATAACTGTTTGATTTATTGGGGAATTCTTTCAATCTTTTAAGTGATGTCCATTTTATGCTTCGTACATACAAGATATTTTAAACATATTTTCCATAACTTAAAATTTCGGATGTAATGTCCATGATTTCATACCGAATGTTTGTTTTTAGTTGGGGAATGGTTCTTTGCTTGTTAACATACACTCTTTCTTTTAAATATCCCCAAGAAAATTGTAAGGAGCTGTTAAAACCGCTAAAAGTGGAGGCCAGTTAAAATCGATTGCTTGCGAAATAATGCATACGTTGAATATGTCCCTTACCAAAGCCATTGAGGCACCTTCAGTATGTGCTGTCGCTCCATATTGTTGAAACCAGAAGTTTCGATGGTTTTCCACAGCTGGCATAACGAATTTTTTTAACATTGTCCGATATGCACCACCGCTGACATAAATTTAAACACCAAAGCAATTTTTAAAAACACGGGCTACTTATCCTTTCAAAGGATACAACGCACTAAATCGTACACTTAAGTGTGTGCAATTGTCATCGTTGAACTGATCTTGAACTCTCCGTAGCTTAATTCTGCAGGTTTGCTTGTTGTCATACCCATTAAATAGGAAATGGGCTTCGTCGCTCCTTATTAAATTTTGAATAAAGCTTGGATTTTACTATGCTTTTCAACGAAAACTAATAGCATAGTCAAGCCGTTGCTGGTAGCCTGTCGTCTTCAATTCTAGCAAGAGCTTAGCTTTATAAACGCAGTAAAAAAAACATGGTTCAATATGGTCACCTCCAACAAAATTATTTTATTAGGTTTAATTTAACGATAATATTATCACCGACAACCATATTATGATTAATAAGTCCTTAAGTCCATTAAGAAGCCACTATCATATTATGGTTGCTTCTAAAGATGTTATGGTTAAATATGACAATAATTTGTTTTTAAATTAACAATAGTTTTTTCCACTTTTCCAAGAGCAACATGCTGCGGTTGAAACAAAGCCATGCTGTAATAATTGTTAAACATACTTTAGTTATTATTAACCATAGCATGTTCACCAAATATAATATGGTTATGGCTCCCCAATGTTGTTGTAAGTGACAATAATATGGTTAAATTAAACATTATATAGTTGAAATTTTATTTAAAAATAGTTTTCTTGGAGGTGACCATATTAAAACAGGTTTTTTCTCTGTCTAATGTTCTAAAAATTCTCTACAGTGACCGCCGTGATAGGCTAATTTGTCTCGAATCTAACCTTGTTGATATTAAGGGCCTATGCTGTACGCTTCCCCGTACACGTTCAATATTTCTAGCAGGGTTCACGGTACGTACTCTTCTGGCACCAGGAAGGGTTCTTTCAGACTAATGCTGACGAAAATTTCCAAATAAATGGTTAATTGCTGACGCTGTGGGTGAAATGCGCATATTAAAATGGCGACGATATGCACGTTGTATTAACAGAATTGATTGTTGGCTTGAAAAATAATATTAAATTATTCTTGTTCGTTGTTCGATTGTATTGTTATTCATTATTAACTCCCAAGGGCTTCTTGCAATATTCTGAAATAAATATTATAATAATAAAAAAAGTTATAAGGAACTCAAACCATAAAGATCAATACTATGCATGCAGTTAAGCTCTAAGTTATCAAAAATAAAAGGATGATGTAATGCTTTGGATTTATATATTTCAAAATAAAATCCTCCTCTTACTAAGTCTAGAAAAAAATAACGTATTTCAGCATTTTTAGCGTATGAACCCTAAAAACAGACATTCCTGATATTTCTCATCAATGAGAAACCTTAAATTTAAAATTTGCCCTTTTTTATGAGAAAATAAGGTTTCTTCTTATTAATAAGATTTCCGTATGACGTGCTAAGTTCCCAATATTTTATATTTGATAAATACACTGAGATTTATTGTTGAGGGAAAGCTAGCTTCTATGCGCATTTCACTGGTTGCTTAGGCCAGCTCATCAGGAAACCTTTTCCAAAGAATTTAGAAAAGCCAAAAATATTAAACAAATAAAACCCTAAAGCGAATAAGTTTTACTTGTACCAATATCAAAGCTTAAAGTTTCTACGATTTTGATAATTTTGTATTCATAAGAACGTGGACAACGCTGCATTCATATTTTTAAAGTTTTGCGACAAAGAGGAGAAACTTCATTACAGTCCGTTCCATATTTATTTTGTCAATTTTTCTAAAGACAATTCTTAAAATGTTTCGAACTGATTTTGAAATGCTAGCGCTTATTTTAAGACACTTCAATATTTGTTTATTTTGAGGCACTCCCATTGCTAAATAATTAAGTTTTATTGTTGTATAAAATATAAGATTCTTTAAGAAAGACTAACCATCTTCACAATTTAGTTCAATATATTCCGGTTCAATGTAGTTCTAGTCTAATTTAATTAGCTTTTAAACATTGTTACGAAAGTAACTTTAGTTAAGGATTAGATTAATTTATTTGTTATCTTGTATTGATTAGTTATTTAGTATTTGTTAGTTATTTTATTAGTTTAAATTGTTATTGTATAAGTTATGCCCACTTCTAGTGTAAAAATCAATGTACAGATGTAATGTAAAAGTTGTTGTGCATAAATACTAGAATGTTCGTTATTAACGCCTAAAAGTATGCCTTAGTTTATGATGCCTAATAACTCCATTAATTCAGCCATATATATAGTACGGTATTCATTCGGTTAACCGTTAATCGTTAAACGATTAATTACTACACGATTAACTGATCGGTTAATTTAAAATTTGCTTTTTTCGATTAACGATTAAACCGGTTAATATCAGTCGATTAACCGAAGTAACAAAATTTTTGTAGTATTGAACCATATTTTTTATGTTTTTAATTATGGGTGAGTTCGAAAACGGCAGTTACGAACCAACTCGGTTTTTTAAATGTATTCTACAATGCAACATTGTACAATTTTACAACGTTGTCTGTACCAAATTTCACCAAAAAATTTATCAAAGTGCACCCAAAAAGTTGTGTTTAGAATTATTTGTTCATACAATATGTATAAATCCTTCTAAAAATACAGTACAAAAACAGAAATTAAGAAATTTGGATATGCACTTTTTGCAGAATGTCCCGTGCTGAGCTTTGCCAGGATGCGTTAGATGATGGCCTGACAACAAAATAAACCGTTACAATTAGAAGTTTAAAAATTTTAAAAATTAAAACAGGACTCTAATTTCTTAATGGAAGATTTTATATGTTAAAAGAAATCCAGGAAAAGGACTGTTAATTACGATATTTTGTATTATAGTTTGTTTTCGATTTCTCCAACATCTACGATAAGTGAAAGAATTTTTTTTCCATCTCAAGCTAAACTAAAGTAAAGAATAGCTTAAATCCTAACTGCCGTATTCATAAGAAATTAAAATGGATTTGAAATGCATTTTAGGAAAAAAAAATTTGGAACATTTTGCCTTAAAACACATTTCAAACTTATTTTATTTTTTATGAATACGGCAGTAAACATTTTAACCAGATTTTTTTCTAAAAGACTATTTTATAAGATCTCCTTAAACTATTTGAATTACTAATAAAATGATCTCGCAGTTTTTTTTTTTTTTTAATAAAATCATAATGCATATTAGGTATTAATTAAAAAATATGTTCTGCATATTTAATTTTATACTTTATTAAATTATTTAAGCTTAAGGTCTCTTATTAAAAAAATTAATTAAAATGTTTTTATTCGATATTTCGATTTCCGTTGGAAATCTACTTCAGGAAATTTTTTTTAAAATAAAATAAAATTTGACAATAAATGGAAATATAAAATATGGAAAAATAAATTTTAAAATTTTAAAAAACAAAATAATAAATTTAAAATTCCATTCTACAAACTTAAAACAACACAAGTAAGAGTGCTATATTCTGCTGTGCCGAATCTTATATACCCTTCACCATTGTGCGAGTAGAATAGAGAGCAACTAAATAATTTTTACATATACATATACATACATATTTACAATACTTACAACTTCATTATACATAATTGAAATTTAAAAAGCGATAACTGGTAAATATTTTTTATTATGAAATAATAAAGAAGGGTGATAACGAAAATCATATTGGGCATTATGCTAGTATATGTAAACAAATACGAAGGGTGGTGAGGGGATAGGAAGAAGAGACGACAACCGGATTTGAACTTCGCTTTACATAAGGACCCAGAATATATATACTTTATAGGGTGTAGGACCTTCGGTGAAGGGTATAAAAACAATCTTAATTATAAAAAGAGTAATTTTTGGGATTTCAGTATTTTGGTCATAACTCTGCTATTTCTTAACCGATTTGACAGATTTATATACCGACGTGTTAAAGAAGAAATTTTCCAGTTATTTTAGCTATTAAACGTGGACTCGGGAAGATCTATGGTTCCTGAAAATGGGTATTTTTCAAAAAAAAATTAATATTTTGGTCATAACTTTTTCGCATCTGAACCGATTTTCCCGAGTTTTTCAGAAAATATTTTCTATTAAAAATTTTCGATCTTCTGATATATAAGGCGTAACCACAGGTCATATTACATTCAAAAAATTCAGGTTTTTATACAATTTTTAATACTTTTTGTATGAGAGGTACCACGCCTACTTCTCCAATCCCGCCCACATTTTGTAGGATGGTGTATATTTATAACTTAAATCTGTGTACCTAATTTTGAAGCTTTGGCTTTTGCCGTTCTCCAGATATATAGAAAAAAGTAATGCAAATACAACAACCAGAAGGGATTTTTTGGAAAAATTAGAGGCAGTCGTGTTTTTTTGGTCATATCTCAGCCATTGTTGAACCGATCTGGCTGAATTTCAATAGCAAAAAATGGTGGACTATATGTGACATAAATGTAAAACAACGTAGCCGCTATCATGTCTGGAGGCTCCGGAAAACACATATCAAACGTAAGACGGACAGACGGACGGATATCGTTAAATCAACTTCTCTCCTCATAAGGACCCAGAATATATATTCTTTATAGGGTCTAAGATCAATATTGTAGAAATTACAAACGGAATGACAAACTTATATATACCCTTTTCCACCTGTGATGAAGGGTATAAAGACAAACAATCAAAAAAGGAAGACAAAATTTCAAATTTATTCAAAGCCTAAAACCTATTTTAATGTCCCTTTCCGTCAATAATAAGCTATGCCATCTGAAATTTATTTTATAAACAATCAAGGACAAATACCTTTTTATAATTATCCCTCACATCAACCTATTTATTTTTATTCAATAAATGTCTATAAATTTGAGCTAAGCCCTCAGTATCTTTTCTAAATTAATCCTTTTCTCAAATGGAACATTATTTATCTGCAACATTTCTAACATATATCTACGTTTCTTAAAACCCTCCGTATTCAAAATTGATGTGTTTTCAAAATCAGGATAATGATTAAAATCCCTACAATGAGTTGATAACGCCGTTCTATGGGCTGAATTATAATTCCTACATTTTTGGTCATGTTTATGTCCAGCTAATCTAATTTTCAGTTTTGTCCCAGTTGTTCCTACATATATTTTCCTACATTGTTCATTATCATTGCCACCACAATGAATCTTATAAACTAAATTCGACCTATCTGACTTTAATAATCTATCCTTAGTTTTTGTGAATAATCTCCCTGCATTATTAGTTACCTTATGTGCCATTCTGTATTTCCCTTTATCATATATATTCGAGTTTTCTAATCTTTCTGAAAACCCAGGTACATAAGTTAATGACTTATAAATACGTGGTGCCGAAATCTCATCAATATTACGAGATCTATCTATAATGTTTTGTTTTATTAATTTGCAAATCAATTTGTTGGGAAAACTATTATTCTTCAAAATATTCCCAATAATTTCCTTATTTTTCCTATGAAATCTATTGTCACTAATTGTTAATATCCTGTCTATTAGATTCCTAGCTGTGTTAATGATAATTCTTTTCGGGTGTTTAGAATAATAATTTAAAATTCTACCTGATGAGGTTGGTTTTTGATACCAATCTACCAATAATCTACTTCCTTTCCTAATCACCAATGTGTCCAAATATGGAATTGAAAAATTCAATTCCCTTTCAATAGTGAACTTAATATTCTGATATTTATTAATTATTTTTTTGCTCGTTTTAATTCAAAAATTGAAGCATAGCCGCGAATAACGTTGTAAAAGCCATATTTTGCAAAAACTGTTTTTTTTGCAGATAACCTTTAATCTTACTCTCTTTAACAATTTAAACATCAAACCAACCAAAATTATGCACATCTTACGCCTTCAAAATGGCATGCAAAGAGTCAGCCAATGGAAGAACATTGTAAGATAGTAGCAAAATTATGAAACCGAAATGGTTTTGCAGTGCGGAATAGTGTTTAAAAAGCCTTTTGCATAAAAGTTTTTATTATCATTATTTTTAATAATAGAAAAAAAAATTTTTTTAAACAAATAATCCTGCCTGTTAAAAACATTTATTTGCTCTATTATTTTGTAACTTAAAACGTTATTCGCGGCTGTGCTTCAATTGTTATGTTATGTTTTTTTTTACTAATTAACTCCAAAGAATTAAAAATTTTTGATGTTTATATATTGAAATTACTTAATTTATATAAAAAAAAACTTTATTAATCGCCCAGGAAAAACTTTTTGATTTTTAGTAATAGGTGGTAGTTATTTCATACATTACCTGGTAAGTAGTTTTCATTACAATTGTCATTATTCTGAAATTTCAATAAGTACTTACTAGTAGTGATCTCAGCAACTACTTATTACTTCTGTTATTTTCACTACTGAATATTTGCTTACTGGTAACGTACTCAATAACTACTTATTAGGTCTATTAACTAGTGATTTTTTGGCTTCTGTTAAGTTTATTGTAAGTACTTACAATTCAACTTACTAGAAGTTAAATAATAACTAGGTATTTTTTGACTTCTAGTAAGTGTATTTTGTAAGTACTGAATTCTTTGGACACCTCGAACAAAAATAAGTAGTTATTCAGCCGAAAAATAAGTAGTGTTTATTTTCTCCAACATTATTTGCTTACTTACCAGGTAAGTAAAGTTTTTGCTGGGCGGTTAACCGATCAATTACAAAATTAGCCGAGTATTAACCGACTAAACCAAAACCTTGATTAATTAATCGAGCGATTAACCGATTAAAGTAAAAGCCCGATTAAAGGAATACCCTAATATATAGTAACTATAGATGAGTAAGAAGCCTCTCTAGAGCCATCTAGACGTTACTAGTATCATCTACACGTCTGGGCTAGAGAAATAGGATCGCAAGAGATGGTACAATAAAATTCTAAGTTCAGACTTTGCCAATAACGCATCACGCGGAGAAAATTATAAACATTGTAGTGAGTTGTGCATAAAAGCTGTATATTACGGTTGTTAAAGTGACTAAGTTCTAAATAAGGCAGTGTAAATATAAGTGTTATAAATTAAAGTGTTGTGTTTATTTAATTTTATTAAAGTAATAATGAACTCAAGAGATTTATTATAAAGGAAATAAACCGAAAACGTAATTGAAAAGGCAGTAACGTAACAATATTAAAAATTACACAATTCATCAAAAACACTAAAAACCCAGCTGATTAACAATAAGTGATTGCCATATGCTGCATTTAAAATGCAATTTTTTTAATGATATGTACAAATTCCAAAAAGAAAATAGAAATAAGCTTGGTATTAACCCATACAATGGGTAAATAGCGGCTAGAATCCCATATATACTAATGGTAGAACATCAGACGACAACTTTGCTTAAAATTGTACATTTGTTTTTTTTTTTTTTTTTTTTTTGTTCATTTAAACAGGTTATATAGGGGATTTTAGACTTTTTAAGTGGCCAAGAAAAGTTTATGTTAAATTTATTTATAAATACGATTTAAAACGTCTTTGTTACCATGAATATTGGACTTCGTTGGCAGGGCAAGTGTTTCAGGCAAAAAAGAGTTTGTTTTATTTTCTTGTTACGTTCCATGTGCAATTTTTTAAAGGGTATAACGCTAAAATAAACTTATTCAAAATGTCTTTGTTGCAAATATTTCCTAGAGAATTTTCGCGCGTAGTTTTAATGATATAACTGAAAATATTTTACTAATAGTGGTGCAACATGTGTAGTAACAGACGTCCTTTCTAGCTTAAAATTGTTGTTTTTATACCCTCCACCACAATTAGTTGTGAAGAGGGTATATTAAGTTTGTCATTCCGTGTGAAACTTTTTTATTATTCATCTCAGTATATATATTCTGGGTCCTTGAGTAATTCTAAGTCGGTTTAGCCATGTCCGTCTGTCTGTTCGTCTGTTGAAAACACGCTCACTCTCGAACAACTCAAAAGAAATTGCTTGTAGTTATCCTAAGCAGTTTGGGATTGAAATCCAGCAAAATCGGTTAAGTAGGACCACTGCTATGAATCAAACTGTGGAACCACCACCTAAAAAAATTGATAATTTTGTTACAAAAAATAACATAAATGCTGGAAGAAGGCACGGAATGAGATAAGATTTTGGAAAAATTTGTTTTATTTGACTGGAAATCACGTTGTTAAATTTCGTGAAGATCCGTCTATAATTTACTCTAAGCCCCATATAAACACTACTCCCGAAAAACAGTTTAGTACGCCTAAAACCGTAAAAAATAACGCTAGCGTAACAAAATTTGGTACGTCACAGTTTTTTAGGACTGTAAATAAAACTGTGAAATTTCGTGACGATTGGTCCATAATTTACCTTAGGCCCCATATAAACCCTACTACCGGAAAACAGTTTAGAACACCTACAACCGTAAAAAATAATGCAATCATAACAAATTTTGGCTCGTCACAGTTTTATAGGACTATAAATGATACTGTGAAATTTCGTGAAGATCGGTACATAATTTACCCTAGGCCCCATAGAATCCCTACTCCCGGAAAACAGTTTAGTACACCTAAAACCATAATTAATAACAAATCGTCACAGTTTAAGATAATAATAATAAATAGACATCATACAGATATTACTCCTTAAACATTCGAACTGTCGGTGGAGGGTATCAAAGATTCGGCACAGCCGAATATAGCACTCCAACTTGTTTTTTTTTTTTTTTTTTTTTTTTTTTTTGAATACGTCTTTCTTCTAATTAGCCTTTGGCTATCTCTTTTGCATGTTCAGTTTAAATTTGTTCATAAACGATCATTTTAAAGTGTGTTTGAAGGCAACAATAATATGGTTGTGTCTTCTTGATAAAGGACTAATTTAACTATAATATGGTTGTCGGTGACAATAATATGGTTAAATTAAACAAAATATGTTTAAATTTTTCTTTAAAAATAGTTTTGTTGGAGGTGACCATATTTAAACATGTTTTTTCTCTGGGTGTGTTGTTTGATATGTGTTGTGTCAAAAAAAAATTGCATGGCATTCATTACTCGAGGGGCCGTATAATAAACTATATATATATATTTGTTCCTTTTACTTCTCTGGGGAGCGTTAGAGTTTAAGATATTTTGTGTAACACGGCAAGAGAGATGTTATTAGTTCCATATATTATTAAGTTGGCCATTGGCTTGAGTTCCCTTTTATTTGATTGGCAATATGTATTTGAACCGACTGATGTTGTTATGGTTCAGAGTCACATAATCAATTGCAAAGATGTTTGAGTGCTGTTTGTTTATTCGCATCACTTTAGTTTTGCCAATTCTTAAGATTGGCGTTCTTAGCCAGCTATGGAAGACGTTCATATCGGATTATCGATGAGAGAGAAGGCAAATTTTATCAGCATATCCAATATCAATTTATATGTTAAATAATGCAAATGTTATTAATTTCTTATTTGCACAATCTCATAATACCCCATTTACTATGGTGGTGTCTGTATAAAACGACTCTTCCAATACCACGTTAAAAGATTTAAAACATCGGAATTTTTAAGAAGATGCTATCGCTGTTTGAAATGTCTCGCAGGCATTTAAGTTCATCGTCAGTGTTGAGAATTTTTTTTTGAATTTTAACTAAAAATTAAAATTTTTGCCGAATTCATGTATGTACAGCATTTTAAAAACGAAATTATGGACTAACTGTTTTTTTTGTGGAACCCGAAAAATATGAATTTGAATTTAGAACTTCTTAAAACACTAACCTACATTAGTACATACATATTAATACATTTTTAATCGTTTTAATTTTTTAACAGGCATTTCATTTAAAAAAGTAATATTGATTTAAGCAGCTGATTTTCTTATAAAATAGAAAACATAATCAGTCATAGAGAAAGAAGAAACCATTATATTAATTTTGATCAAGCTTCTTTCAACCCCAGAAACAAAGTTGATTTATTTTAAAAGAACTTTTTATATATTTTGTCGAATAATTTTCGTTTTTGTTACTTTCCTGATCATAAAAACCAACAAAAAATAAACACACAAAAAAAGAATATATTGTATACACGAGTATAAATATCGATAAATTCAATAATAAAATTAACTTAATGTTTTTAAATGTATATGCGATAATGCAATGAAAATGAATTTTACCAAATGTTATGGTCTTTTTCTTCCTCTATATGGATGTGTATAATTGTGTCATAAAAATAAGTAGAAAATGTCAAAATGCCAAAAGATGTTACCGTTTTCATCAAAAGTCACTTGCACACTTACTCTGTATAACAGATACAAATACAAAATAAGAACAATTTAAAAAGGAAACGTTACATACTTGCACACACACACACACACAGCCACTAAACATTCATGTAGCCATAAGTAAGGAACATTCCATTAACATTTTTATTGCAAATTTGTAATTTACAATTTGCATTTTTTTGTTTTACAGCCGTTACATTTTTTATATTCTTCGCTTTTTTTTCTTCTTGCGTTATAAAAAAAATGGCGATAGAACGTAATTTTGAAATCATAAAAATGCAACATTTTGCCGACGATGACGATAATAATAACATTTATGCACACCTATACATACATACATACAAACACAAACAGATATAGGCACTAGGCAGCAAATATGTATTCCTTTGCTGCTGGAAAACATAAGGACATCAAAATAATGTAATGTAATTTTTTCTAATATATTAAAATGGCCATATAACAAAACATTAATGCTTGTTGTATAATAATGTGATCCGGCGATGTGATGTTCTGATGATATATTACGTTATGATTGAATGGATGTTCCTCGTGTATTTTATGAATGTATGTGTATTTGTAAGTATTTAACGACTACATAAGAATTTTAACATTTTAATATAATATCGGAAGCAACAGCAAACCAGGATAGTAGTGATACTTATATTTATATGAATGTATTGAAAATCAATCTAAAATATCTATATTGTATTTAGATGTTGGTTAGGGGAGAAATGTATTTCTCATGCATGCAAACATAATATTTTTTTATAAATATTCGGCATTAGCTTTGCAGTATTAGAAAGACTTTGTGTCTTATTCAGGTCGACTTTGGCCCTAATTGTGTTAAACGCAAATGCAACGCCAAAAATTATATTGAAAACAAAAACAAAATCAAAAATATTTCATAATTATTGAATTTTTAAATTTCAAACGTTGCATATCTTGTGGCGTAGAAAATTTTAAAACGTTATATAAATTTCTGGAAAAGCAACTACAAAATATCGACAAACTTTTGACATTGTTTTTGCTTTCTGTGTTATTTAATAATTAATTAGTGCCTTTGATTCCATCTTGTTTAGCGAAGTTCTCGTCATTTCTATATGATTTATATATCGGGTAATTTTTTAGCTATTATCTTTTTGGCAACACTGGTTTAAACAGCTGACGCATGTTTTGTGTTTTGTTTCACTGTCAAACATCTTTTGGTCTATAATTTAACCATTAATCTTCTTACAAACGAACAACGCTTGCAAATTATTGCATTTTATTATCAAAATGCGTGCTCTGTTAAGAAAGTTCATCGCGCGCTTCTTCCAATTTATGGTCAGCTCATTTTTGGCCAATGGGTACATTAATAATCCGAATTGTCGATTTTGGAGTGAAGATAAGCCAGAAGCATTGCAAGAGCTTCTAATGAATCCAGAAAAAGTCACAGTTTGGTGCGGTTTATGGGCTGGTGGCATCATTGGACCATACTTCTTCAAAGATGATGCGAATCGGAACGTAACTGTGAATGGTGAGCGCTACCGTGAGATGATATCCAACTTTTTTTTGCCCAAAATGCAAGAGCTCGATTTGCATGACATGTGGTTTCAACAAGACGGTGCCACATGCCACACATCCCGCTTAACAATGGACTTATTGAGAGGCGAGTTTGGTGAACATTTTATTTCACGTTCGGGACCGGTCAATTGGCCGCCTATATCGTGCGATTTAACACATGTGATTTAACTCATGCGATTTAACTCATGATTTAGCTCATGTCTATACACACATGCCCGCTTCAATTGACGCATTGGAAGCAAGGCGAATTCATAAAGGTGACATTTTCCAGTCATCTGTTTATTGTTTATTTTTTTGTGTGTATACTGAATGTCAAGCTTTGTTTGCATTTTCTGAAAAAATTAATTCAAATTTAAAATTCAATAAAAATTTAAATAGTTGAAAAAAAACTTATTTAAATTGTATAAAACAAAAAAAAAGTGAAAAATTATAAACACAAGAAATTAAAAATGCGTAAGGAATAAGTGGAGCTACAATAAATTTGCAATTGCGGAGTTTCTTTAGCAATTGTGTATATTTTATTAACAAAAAAATTTCCTTTTTTATATTTTCGACAAATATTTTTGACATTCACTCTAACTTTTTACAAAAACAAAATACATAGTATTTTTCAATAAAAAGGGATAGCTAGCATAACTCTATCTCATGATGCGGTCACCTTTATAAATTCGCCTTGATTGGAAGACAATATTGAAGCATTTATTCGTGAGATACGGGTCAAAATGTTGGAAAGAGTGTGCCAAAATTGGACTAAGCGGATGGACCATTTGAGGCGCAGTCACGGTCAACATTTGCATGAAATAATCTTCAAACATTAGATTATATGGACCGTACTATCGATTCAAATAAAAATTTCACGCATTTTTCTGAATTTTATTTTTTTAACTTTAAAAATTATCCGATATTATTTATCACTAGGTTTGAGATTTTCATGCACTAAAAAATCGAAAATATGCGCTTAAAATATGCACTAAATTATCCATAATATGGGCTAAAAAATTAAAAAGATGTGCTTAAAACTTAAAAAATTTCAATTAAAATCGTTTTTTAATTTTATCAAAAACAAAACTATAAAAAATTCAGTCTATTGTTATTTCAATATCATTAAAATCGTAAATATCTAATTTAAATTTTGGTTTGTTTAAATAAATAAGTAATGTTTTATTAAAATTAAAACTTTGTCTTGTACTTGTACACTGCAAATGCATTTTTCCAGATCAGACCAACAATATTTATTATTATTCGAGCCGGAAAAAAGCCAACCAATGGGAGTAACTTTTTAAAAAGGAGAAAAGATAACGCAGGAGTGATCCGAATAGAAGAGCGCTAAGCGCCTACTTATAAAAACATAACCCGTGATGGGGAACATTTCCTTCCGTAACTAGCAGGACATAAAACTTACGATTAGAATAAGATCTTAATTTCTTTCTTAACTAAAAAACTTCATGTATTTTTCATATAAATAAAATTATTATTGGTTTTTTGTGGCATTTTTTGGCACATGACAGATCGTTATTTTAACCACCCTTTACTCCAAAATCTTTTTCTTTAGTTTATATTTCCTCGTCTTAAGTTAATAGCAACTGAAATGTCTCAGCACTATCGTTGTCTGCATCCGCTGAACACAAAACAAAAATTAAAAATGTATGTTTTTCTAAAGTATGCTTGTGCTGTTTAATTGCGAACGCAAAGCGGAAACAAAGAGTGTGCTTGCCAAGCCGTTTCTGTCGTTTATTTTGACCTTAAGTCAGTCATAGATATATATTTCAACGTTTTCTATTCATTGTGAATTGTTTTGTTTTTTTATTTCAAATTATATTTTTATTCCAAATTTTTAATATTTTTCATAAGGCTTAATTAAGTTCATCAAATTTAATTTTCATTAAATTATTTTTATGAAGAAAGGAATTTTACAACATGAAAATTAATTAAAATTTACTGATAATTTTTCATTCTTGACTCAATCTGGGCTCGAACCCAGGCGTTTTTACGGACAGGTGACCCTGACATGTTTCGATTACAACCACTCAATCTCCTCAGAGGGCTTGCCGTTTAACACTCGCAGCCATCGACGACTGCTGACGTCATTAGTCAAACATCAATCCTTAAACCAAATTGTATTTAACCTTTGGTAGATCGAAATTTGCTTTGAATGATTATCTATTTTAATTTATTCTACATGTTCTCCCTTTACTTCTGTTTTTTCGTACTTTTGTCAAGAATTCTTCTTGAAGTTCAAAGTACATATTTTGTTTTGTTTTTTCATTTGTCTGTCTTTCTTTTTCGTGCTGACCTTTTCAGCACAACTTGAAGGACAAATGCAAACATAGAGCTCGTGCCTTAGCTTTAACAATAATTAGTATTGTGGTTATTTTGTTGAACTATTTATGGTTTTTAATCCAAATTTTTAATATTTTTAATTAGGCTTAAGTTCATCAAATTTAAAAATTAAAATAGATAATCATTCAAAGCAAATTTCGATCTACCAAAGGTTAAATACAATTTGGTTTAAGGATTGATGTTTGACTAATGACGTCAGCAGTCGTCGATGGCTGCGAGTGTTAAACGGCAAGCCCTCTGAGGAGATTGAGTGGTTGCAATCGAAACATGTCAGGGTAACCTGTCCGTAAAAACGCCTGGGTTCGAGCCCAGATTGAGTCAAGAATGAAAAATTATCAGTAAATTTTAATTAATTTTCATGTTGTAAAATTCCTTTCTTCATAAAAAATAATTTAATGAAAATTAAATTTAATGAACTTAAGCCTAATTAAAAATATTAAAAATTTGGATTAAAAACCATAAATAGTTCAACAAAATAACCACAATACTAATTATTATATTTTTATTTAAAAAACTAATTGGATTTTTGTGTTTATTTAATCGAATAAACCAGTTATCCGGCTATATATTTTAAAAACTTAACCGAAAACCTATATTTTTTTAAAATAACAACTATTAGGAATATTGAAAAAAGTCGAATAATCGATTAAAAAATCATGACTCACACATAACTTCTTTGAAATTTAACATTTTGTTTTAACCTGTAAAAACTTGGTGTGGCTTATTACGTTTTAAGACAAAAAAAATTCAGCACAATTATTGATATGTAGAAAGTGAACTATCGCCTAAATCAAAAAATTGTTGAAAATAAGCTGAAATCTTTTGAGGGGATGTTTGGATGTTTATAATTGATAGAATACAAAAATTAAATTTTTCCATTCAACTGTTGATGCTATAAAAATAAGCCCTTATAAGCAAATGAAGTTTCAATAAATCAAAAAATATGGAAAAATAATCACAGAAAAACTAAAGGTTTAAAATGGCTAAGATCAAAAGTTCTGAAAAACAGCAATCCTATTTAACACGGTCACGCTTTCGTAACAGGAAAGACATTAACCCTGCGGCCACACGGTCAAATTGTTCTTGGTAGTATTTTATATATACTGCTTGTAAAAATTTACATACATTGAAAGCTGAGACGTAGGCTGCATTAAAGTTTTGAGCAATTAACTTTCAAGATCTCATCTAGAAAACAATTTATAAAGACAAACGAAAAATTTGCTCACTAATCTTGAAATCAGCTGTTTTCTTGAACGTAAATTGAAACACTCACTGGAAAGAGAATTTTAAAGGCAAGTTCGTATCAAAAAGTATATGTGTATTGGTAAAAAAGTGTGAGTGTTGATAGGCAAAACTTGATCGTGTAAGTAAGTGTTTATTTTTCATTTAATTCCTCCGCTCTTATATTTAATTGAGCTCAGCACAGGAATACAAAAAACATACTCAAGTCAATATTATATTGTTACGACAGTTAAATTATCCAAGAATTATTTATAGTCATAAGCAGGGAAACCATAAATATGCAATTGCATGTTTTTCCTTGTGCGACCAATGAATGCACAAACAATATATTTATCCGTTTTAGAGCCTTTTATGAATTTTGGCGTCGATTTGTTAGTGCATATTTTAACGTTTGCAACATTTTTGTGCATAATTTAGTTAAAGGAGCATTTTCGCAGCATATTTTAAGTTTATAGCGCTTATTTTGCCTTTTTAAGGCATATTTTGATACATGTTCAATTTTTTTAGATGCTTACACAGAAATTTTATTGCCAAATTATTTTCAAACAAACGCTTGTTTGAAAATTTTTTTATTGATTCAATTAATATTTTTGTTTGATTATTATTTAACCAACAAAAATGTGGACAACTCTTCAAAAATATAATAAACGCGTTGTTGGTTTCAAGTTTTCATAATTTTGTATGAAATATTTAACGCTTTTTAATGTTCGCGTCTTTTTGCATTTTTTTATTTGATCGTAAGCAACACTTCTTTATGTGAAATATAAGAACAACAATAAAAAACACATACAGTCTATTTATGGACACTTTAAAAAAGTACAACAGTAAGAAAGATGAAGTGGTTTGAAGTAAAAAAAAAAAAAAACAAAAAAATAGCAGGTAAAAAAACGTTTCACTCTTTTTAAACAACAGAAACAACAACAACATTATAAGAAACAAAATAAATTTTTGGTTGATTTCAAAGTTGGTAAAAGAAAACAAAATCCCGTATTCAACTGTTTAGTAAAATACATCAAATACAAAAATAGAATGATGACGAAAAACATATCGAGTCGGTCTGCCGCCATTTTTGGTTACATTTCTTCTTCTTTAGCAAAGGAAAGCATACAGCAACAGTGAGTGATGAAGAAAAACATTATGTGTATAAATAAGACTTCGTTCAAAAATGATTCAAACAAAAAAATGTGTCTCAAAGCCAGCCGGCCGCCCTGCTCTGCCTGCATCTTCTCCTACAGTGCTTGCTTGTGTGCGCGTCATTGATTCTTCAAAAACTTTTTTGTTTGATTCAGTAAAATTATTTGTTTGATATTTATATGAACTTCAGAAAGCTTTTTGTTTGATTCAGTTAAATTATTTGTTTGAAAAAATCGGTGTTTTTTTTTTCAATGAACAAAATGCAAATAAATTGTTTGAATATGCGAATTTGTTTTTAGGACCGATATCAGACAAAAAATTTTTTTATTCTACAATTTTTTTGTTTGAATTGAAAAAATAATTTTTTTCTGTCTATAGGAGCTTTCGCAGAAAATAAATAGTTTTTTTCGAAAATCTGTTACTTCAATTTCGCTATCTACATTTAATTTTTACTCTCAAATTGTGTAAGACAAAGCAGGTTGTCATTAAGGATAAATGTTATGCGATGTGTATAGTACATACAAATGTAGACCAATCTTTTAGTATAGCGATCGACTCAAAATCACTTTTTAAAGTGATCTAACGATGTCCATCCGTCCGTCTAGCTGGTTGTCTGCCCATGTTAACTTTGTTCCAATTTTGTAGATCATTCACTCAAATATGGTCGAGGTCTGTGTAAATGGTGAGAATCGGACTATAATTTCACGTATTCCCCATAAAAATGTCTTTCCAAATAAGACTATTTGTGTCAATAAGCCATCTAATTATGATGGTATTAAAATTAAATGATTTTCGAATTATTGCACTTTTGCCCAAAGCTCCCATCCTTAAAAAGCTTTAACTTCCTTTAAATGTTAACATTTGTTAGCAATTTAGCGGCGGTACCTAAAATTCCTTTAGGGCAATATATTGTCAAACTAGCAATTTTTCATTTTTTAGGGCATATTTGTAAAAATTTTCAGGGCATATTTTCCAGTTTTGACTGCATATTTAATGCGCATTAAACGTGTTTTTAGAGCATATTTCTGGTTTCCCTGGTTATAAGTTATTTTGTAAGTTATAGTTTTATGTCATATTAGTAGATTTAAATTGTCATGTTTAGTTTTCAACACAACTGTAAAACCGCCTAAAAGTGTACTTAGATTATAACAGTTATTTAAAAATTATTACTACATGAATTTCCCAGTCATTTCTAGAAATGGTTTTACAAAATAATAGCCCAATTCACAATCTTGTGCAAATGGTCTTGCATCGTAGCATTTGCAAAATGGAATAGTAAATACCATAGCATACTTTTAAGACTATGGTTAAAACCATAACTATATATCGTAGCATTTGCAAAATGGTATAGTATATTTTTACTCTACACCAACAAAATATACAGCAATGCACTTGCTACTCTTTTGCAAATATGCAACGCGTAAAACCAATAGTTTATATTTACTCGAGTTGATTGCAAAACGACAGCTAACACTCAGTTAACCAAGCCGATCTGAAAAATGTTATAGTATTTACTATAATCCCAAAAGTATACTACAGTATTCACTATACCATTTTGCAAATGCTACGATGCAAGACCATTTGCACAAGATTGTGAAATGGGCTAATACATTGTTATTGCAGGGAGGTTCAGAAAATCTGGAAATAATTATTAAATAAAAAAAGGCGTGACTCATGAATCATTAGTTGAGTTTGTTTTGAGACATTAAACGGCTCGGCTCGAAGCTAACAATATTGGATAAAATTGTGAACGTTATAGTTAGCGCTTTAGTTTATTTTGATTTGCAATTCAAAGAACTCAAAGGCTTTTTATAAAGTTAGTAAACCGAAACGCGTTTATTAAAGGAAAAACGTAACAATATTAAACTTTTTAAAATGTAATTTTCCCTTAACTAATATTTTTAACTCTAATACCAAATAATGTACAGAAAACCGGCAATGGATCAATTCTCCATTCTACAGTGGGCCACGAAGGCAATTTTTAATAACATGTCATAAACTTTGGCTCATTTATACGCTGATTCTGTCTCGTGTGGTATGAAGAAGAGAAAATGCCTATAAAAATAACATTACATGTACAAAAAAATATTTTAACTCGCTCCTTTTCCCCTACTCCAAGCCGACGTATGATCTAACAATATGCCTTCTATCGTCATAGTCAATATTCGAGCGTAGAAAAAGAAAAGTCATAAAATTATGAAAGCAACAACTAACTTAACAACATTCTCATCTTTGCTTTTTTTGCAATTTGATGTTAGGCTATCGCTTTTACATCATCTAGAAGAAGAGAAAAACAAAAATATTTTAATAATTTTTTCTTATCCCTGGAGATGTTAAAAATAAAACATTTTTTTTTTTCCTTTTTATTCCATCATAATTTAATTTTTTATTATGCCCATGATTTTTTTACACTCACAAAGTTCAGCAGAGTCTGTCCACTGATGCGGCCGATATCCACTGCATTGTGTTTGCTCCTTAGAGTTTATTTGTTTATACATTATTGTGGTTTTTATTTCCTAAAAAAAATAAGAAGAAGAAAAAAAGATATCAAAAATTGGTAAATTGTCTGCACTGGCTTTATGTATTACTTTGGCTCATGTTTTTGGCTATTTGGCTTTAAGATAACTATCTTTTGTTTTATTGACTTCTAGTTATAAACATATTTGTGCGGCTTTAAATTACAAAATTGGTTGTAATAAAGAATACGGTACTTCAGTAATAAATAGAGGGCTGACAATGGAAACTATTTTCAAGCTGTAAATATAAATTAACTCTGTAATTTAATAGATAATAAAAATATTACTAAAGCAGTAAAGTGTATGCGAAATATGGCCAAAAGATGAAAAAGAAGGAAAAGTTCTTGTCATTTTGATTGCTTTTTGTATTAAGTTTTTTTATAACATTAGAAAAAAATTAACTTAAAGCTTATTGATTGATATTATTTGGCAATGCCGAAAAAATGATGCTTTGCTAATATAAAAAGAGTCTTAGAACTTACGAAACCGCAAATTGTTTTGCCTAAAATGCCTATCCCACGACTTACACAATAGATGCGATCCTGAAAAAATCGTGTAAATCGAATAAAATATATGAATAATATATGAGAAATCGTGTAAATCGGTAAAAAAGACCCAAATACGATTAAATATAAAATTTTGTTTAGAAAATTAATTTGTTTTAAAGTAAATTAAAATCGATTCTTTTTAATAATATAATAATTTTAGGTAGATTAGGCAATGATGGCATTATTGCTCGATTGAATGGGAGATAAAGCCATAATGGCCTTATTGCCCAGTAATTGAGAGGTAAGGTCATACGTCAAATTTTGCGAAATGAGAGATAAAGCCATATTTTTTCAGAATATTGTTATGCATGGTGTATACATTCTGTTAATACCTTAGTTATCATTGAAAAACCTTTTTTTTTTTTTTTGTTCTTGTGACGCACGCAGGAAAACTTTATTCAGCGAAGCCACCTGCCGCGTCCTACTGGAAGAAAAAACCTCTAAGCTCGGCCGTCACGCAGAAAAACTTTAGTATGCGAAGCCAGATTTCAATACTTAACTTTAGTGTCTCCGGAACTGAAATGAGAGATAAAGCCATTTTCTAATATTGCTAATGTGAGCTAAGGCCATGATGGCTTTATCTTCCATTCAAATAAAAAAAAAACATAAAAGGTTTTATCTTATCTACCATGGTATTAGAGCACCGGCGGCATGAAATAACCCCCCAAAATATAACCCCCCAAAAAAATAATGAAATAACCCCCAAAGCGTGGGGTCTTATTTCATATGCAATAAAGCTCCAATTTTGAAAATGAAATAAGCCCCCAACGAAATGAAATAACGCCCCAAACATATATATAATAAAATAATTCCCTAATTTTTGGGGGCTTATTTCATATGAAGTAAAACCCCAATTTCTAAAAAGAAATAAGAGCCCAATATATGTAATACAATTAATTATACAGTTTTGCTTTAAAGAATCACGCGATAGACATCATGATATGATACACCAAACACAAGCTTCGCCAACTAAGGCTTTTCTGCGTAGACGGCCTTCGGCCGGGCGCAATGACTTTTTCCTCTATGGTATTACAAACACCGGCTTCGCTTACTAAAGCTTCTCTGCATAGCGCCATGATTTTCTCCTCTATAGTATAAAAATACCGACTCGACCCGGCTACGCAGAGAAGCTTTAGTTAGCGAAGCCGGTGTTTAGTATACCATAGAGAAAAAGTCATTGTGCCCGGCCGAAGGCCGGTTATGTAGGGTAGCTTTATTTATCGAAGCCGGTGTTCTGTATACCAAAGTGGATAAATCCCTGAGCCCAAAAACGTTTTCATTATAAATTTGAAAATGTAATAATCCCCCAAAAAATATATTGGGGCTTTATTTCATAAAGATTTTTTGGGGGATAATTTCATATGAAATAATACCCCCAATTAAAAAAATGAAATAACACACCAAACAAAATGAAATACTCCCCCAAAAATCGTTTTTGTTGTTCTCTGTACAAACTTTTGGGTAGTTATTTCATTATTTTTTTAAGGGGTTATATTTTATTTCATATACAATAATATTGCAAGTGTTTGGGCCGCTTAAGAGTGAAATCGTACAAAAAAAGTGTCGTGTGAATCTTGGGTAGGTGTGTTATGATTACCACTATGACTATTATTCCTGTAGTTCCTAAAAGGAACTCTCTCCTTTAGTCCTATTTGATGCAATTTGTTTGAAATCTCTTTACACCCATTTTTGTTGTGTCGTCATATGATCTCTGAAACATCTGACCAATCCAGCGCCATTTACAACCAAAAATCTTTATGTGGATTGGGCTTTGCGTGTTTGCTCACACAGTTGCGCATTGAAAATAGTGGTAGGCCAGAATACAGCGGTTAACGAATAGTTTGATAGCTTTCATATAGTGCAATATCGTATTCCAGGATTCGCAGGCGTAATGGAGAACAAATTTTACACCGCAATTAAAAATGCCGATCTTACTTCTTCTCGAGATGGCAGTGGACTTCCTTGCTGGTCGTTTCATTATTTTTAGATTGACTTTAAAATCACTTTAACTCCCGTTTTTGTCAGTATTCTGCCAAGGTAACAGAATGTTGCGGAATTTATTTTTTAATTGTCTACATTGTCTACTTAGAATAATTAACAAAATAACTTAAATTGTATGTGAATTTAAAGAAATGTTTGCTATTTATTCGTTTTTAATAATAACTTAATTAAACAGAATGGTCCATAAGTTACGATATGATTTACAAATAAATACCCTTTTCTGATTTTATTCAAGATTAAAAATATAATTTGAAAATCTATTTGTTTGAAACAGGATGTGTGTATGTATGTAACGTATGGACTCCAAAACTTCTGCGCTGATTTTGATGAAATTTTCAGGGAATCTTCAGAATATTCAGGCGAGTGACACTGTGAAGTCTGATTGGTCTGCGGGCGGAGGGGCGTGGCAAAATCCCAATGTCATATTGCACCACCAATGACATCTATATAATTTGGACGATTTTTTCTTTAAAATGATCGCCATGGTCCAACTTAGATTTATACGAAAAGAAAATTTTGCCCCGCCCACTTTTAATTACCTAAAATCAGAAAACGGCTTCATCGATTTGACAAATTTCTCTTTCAAATGTTCGTATCTTTTTAACGGATTTTAAAAATCGAAAGCAAACATTTTTCCTAATTTGGACTGGACAACGTCTGTCGGGTCAGCTAGTATTATATAGTTGCTATTATTTGTTTCGATCTTACGTGCACTTTTTAGAGCATTTTCCATACGTTTTTCTTGAATTTTAGGTCGCAGCACCCTTTATTATTGTTTACATCGTTTTGGACTGCACGTGGTATTTCAGCATGCGAAAGACGGCAACCAGCCTGAAATCTCTGAACAAGAAGTAAATTGTTCCGGTACTAGATGCATTTCTACCATAAAAATGTATTTAATAATTTTGTGACATTCCGATGACTGACTTTTAAGTTAACAACTAACTTTGCACCTAAATGCCACTACTGATCATTTATAAATTTGTATACTTTCTGACATGGTGAAAAGTAAATAAGGAAAAGTTCAAGCTTCTTTTACCTTAAGCCAGGCAACATTTGTTGATGCAACCAACAAGTGGTTCGAGCGAATGTTTTGTGGTGCGGGACTTATCTACACGCTTGAATTTGGCGAATATGAATGTCCTAAAACAGGCGAATATTTCGCGATTCAGGAAACGGATAAGAAAAAAAATATATAAATATCCGCTTATCTGGTTAAAATTTGAGTTTTTAATTGTTGTGTATTGCACAAATTCAAACAACACAGAGTAAAAAAGAAAAGCTCTTTGGGATTAAGCCGAAACAGAAATAAAATAAATGCTAACCATTTTTTTTTATAAAATCATTACAGATATTTTTTATTTGATTCTTAAATTAGTTTTTTTTTTTTTTTTTTTTTTTGTTTATTCTTCTCCTTACTACTGCTGCAAAACCATTTATTTGGCCATTCTAATTATTTTTATCTCAAACAAATGCACATAAAATTTCGCATACATAAATGTAAAAAAAAGTATAATTTAGATTCTCCCCAAACAAATTTGTTGAAAAAAACATAAACACAAGAAAACATAAAAATAAAAAAATATGTGCTTCATGATAATAAATTTATAAAATGTTTGTATAAATATAATCATATAGGAAACGTAACTTACCAACACTACTACTAAAATTTTATTATTTTTTATATCTTTAATTTCGCTTAAATGTTTTAACAGTAACAAATAAAAAGTTAATGTAGAAAAAAGGTCCTTTTTCTAGCTTCTTTATTGTTGCTGTTGCCATTTTTATGGTTGTTTTAACTTAAATTTGAATAAAGTGTGTTGCATTAAAAATAAATGCTTATTTTTATTCTTAATGTGGATACGTGAATTAGGTATGTGATAGTGTTTTTGTATTTGTGTGTGTCTGAAATGCCTTTAAATCGTTTCACATTTGAATTGTAGAAAATTGCATTTTTACATCTTTTTATATACTTATTAAGGGTCACAGTCAGACTAATCAAGATGTCAAAAAGAAATAGGAATATTTGCCTGTAATTATGAAAACAACAACAACACAATTAAAACAAAACAATTATTTTGATAGGCCTGTCACAGAAATCAATTTGTATCGAAAGTAAAAGTAATTCCGTATTTTTCTTCTCCAAGAATTAAAATTTAATTATTTAATTTAAAGTCGCTAAACAAATATAATCGGAATAGCAGGATTTAAAGCCATTTTGGTGGATATGAGTGACAGGCTATAGGCCTTTTATAGGTCTGAAATCTGAATGCTACCAACAACGTACTAATTTCGAGTACGTGAACGATTTTTAGTTATAATATTAGGGATCGCAATTTTGAGAACGAGAAGAAACACTTTAATTATAAATTTTCGGAGCAAATTTAGCTGAGAAAGCTTGTTCTATTTTAATGTCTTAGCTTATAAGCTGTATAAGCCCAATAATCATGAATGCCAGGGTGCGAAAAGTCTTTTTATTTATATACCTATATCGGGTGATTTTTTAGCTATTATCTTTTTGGCAACACTGGCTTAAAAAACTGGCGCACGTTTCGTGTTTTGTTTCCCTGTCAAACATCTTCAGTTTGGTCTATAATTTAACCATGAATCGTCTTACAAACGAACAACGCTTGCAAATTATTGAATTTTATTTTGGAGTGTAGATCAACCAGAAGCATTGCAAGAGCTACCAATGAGATCCACAAAAGTATACATTATAAAATCGGAAGCTCACAACTTTGCATATTTTTTTGAAAAAAAGGTACTCATATAAGTCATTGTAAAAATTGTACATATGTATATTTAAAGAAAAAACATTAATTTTATAAATCAGCGATATTTATAATTGTTTTATTTTTATATTTTTTTAAATTACAAAAAAAAAAAAGTATTTCTCATATGGGCATTTCCTGGGATCACGAACGTACGTTCGTACGCTTTTGATGTTCAAATTTTATAGAAAACAAAACTTTTCCTAGCATCTCAAGGGTCTCATGTGGATTCTCTTCACTCCAAATGCGGCAATTTTGCTTGTTGACGTAGCCATTCAACCAAAAATGAGCCTCATCACTGAACAAAATTTTGCGATGAAAATCAGTAAACTTCGCGAACTGAACCGTTATTTTCGAAATAAATTTGCACGATTTGCAAGCGTTGTTATTTTGTCAACCTGTTCATGATGAAATGGCAAACCAAACTGAACATAAATGACATTAGAGTTGCCAGATTTGACCACAAAATGCCAGTTTTATCTCTATTCGAAAAACAAACCTGTAAAAAAAACACCCGATAGGTTTCATTAAATTTTTGTAAACAGGAAATATTTTTAATAAATAATTCTTAATATTCCGGATAGTATTTAAATTTATATTAAGTTCATTTTCATATAAAATAAAGTCGTTTATTTTTTGTGTTTTATTTGGAAAGTCTTATTAAATTAAGATAAAAGTATGCTGGCACTTGTGAATAGAATAAAAAATTCATAAAAAAGTGTTGTTGCTTTACCTGTTGGTGTGCTATTGAGGCCACCTTGTTAACTTATTACAATGGATACTTAAGTTGAATTCAAATGTATCAGCTTGATGAATAAAGTTACATTTAAGTGTTTAGTGTAGAACAGAATTTAGTATTTAAAACGATTTTCAATATAAATTTAATATAATAACAAACCTAAAAATTGTCCGTTAAAGTACCAAATAAAATCGTATACGTGCTCGTTACATTAAATAGATATTGATCATACGTCCCATATACGTTTTTATAACTCACACCACTATAGTGGTGAGGGTATTATGCGTTTGTGCTGATATGTGTTACACTAAAAACTAGTGGTCCTAGAGCTGCCATCGGCAACCTATACTATTACATTTTGCGATTATATGCGTTGTACGAATTTTACATATGTCGTTGTTAATGTTGTTTAATTCTCTGCAATATGTGTGCACATGTACGTAGTAAAAGAGCATACAAGAGAATAAAAGAGAAAAGAGAAAACGCGGCGCCCTGATTTTGCCGATGGCAGTCCTAGAGCCACTTTTTAGTATTACGAGTCGGTCTTATGATTTCCGTCCGTCCGCTCGTCTGGCTGGTTGTCTTTCCATCAGTGTTGTCAATTTAGTCATTAAGGGCCGTTTTCACAACTTACCGATAGCTAAAAGAACACTTTAACTGGCCTTATAAAAAGTGTTCCATTTTTAAAACTTTACTTTAACCTAAAAAGCGTGATTAAGTAAATTAAGGTTTATCCTACCTGGTAGGTTAAAGTAAAATTGTAATAATGGAACGTTTTTTATACGGCTGACAAAATCCTACCTTTAGCTATCGGTAAGTTGTGAAAACAGGCCTAAGTGGCTATATTAAGCCATTTTTTTACCTTGTTTAACCATAAAAAATTTAGATTAGCCATTTTTCAACTTGTTTAGCCAAACATTTTTTTCGCGGTTTTTCTTTTAAAAAAACAATTTTTATTTCCTTATTAAAATTTATAAAATTGCATAAAGTGAAATTAAAAATATTTAACAATTAAAACGCATTTAATTTAAATCCCAACTTTTACAAATGTTGTTAATTGCTATAAACGATGAAGATGAGAGAGCTTCCAAAATAAAGGATCACAACGAACAACACTGTTTCTTTCTGGTCGGAAGTATTTCAATATAGAGATGCAGGAGGCAACAAAAAACTTTTAGAAATTTCAGAATTGACTATAAAGAGGTTATTGAGTCAAGTTTACATCGTTAGCAGTCATTTGAGAAATCTAGAAACAGTTTATCTAATTTTATAATAAGGTAAATATTTTTTCCATGACAATAAAATATTTATTATCTTTATTTATTTTGTAATATTAAAAGATTGGGTAAATGTTGATGTATCTTCAAATATTTAAAACAAATAGGCACAAGTGATTCCTTTGAGATGAACAATAACGACATCGAATTTATAGATGTTTTAATTTTTTGAATGCTAAAATATTTAATTTACTTTTATTCTTATATAACAAATTGATCTCAATTAACAATTTCATTGTAAAAAATTTTTAATGAATTATGTATTTTTGTTTTGTTATGGAATATTAATTTGTTTTCATTTAAAGAAATTTTAGCAATTTTTTCCGTAAATTTACCTATTTTTGGTCATAAAGTTTTGGCAACACTGAAGGGGTATATTCGGTCTATATGTGTACCTCCAGCACAAAACCAAATTTCCAAAATTTTGTACCTGCGCCCTTTTCGAAATAAATGATTCAGTTAATAAATAATGCCGTAAATCTCTTAAGTTTAAAATTTCCAAATAAATCACGTTAGCGTATACGTACTTGTTAAATATTAAATAGATATCGATCATACGTCCTCTATCTTGTCAAACCTACAAAGACGGTCTTGATTTTAAAGCATTTTCAGTGCTCGTCAAGAATCAAAAAATTTTTTGTCAAGAAGTTTTAAAGCCCAACCAAAAAAAAAACATTACTTTTTAAATTTGCTTACAGTTTTCTTTAAACACAGCTGTGTAAAAACAAATAAATATTTTATAGTTTTTTAATGGTTTTGTTTAAAAATCTATCAAAACTCCGTTTCCCATATTCAACACTTAATAATGCTGCTGATTTGAAACAGAAACCCGTATCAACACTTGCATGTATTTCACTCTACATTCAACACTAATAATTGAGGGGGTGAAATGTCAAAATATGTGTGTAATTAAGCTTTAAATATGTTTTGCACTAAGTGTTTTGTAGGACTTGTAAGCTAAGTTTACTTTTTTATCTTTTGTTTATGTTATGCTTCTATTGTCCGTTAGTCCAGGTATGTATTTTACACTGTTAAATTTTCTTTTTTCTTTTGCGTTTTCAGAGTTGTTATTGTTGGAAAAACTGTGAAATATGTTTACATCTTCCTATAAGATATACTAAGGGTTAAAAGTTTCAACTTTCAAAATTTTTACAAAATGTTCCTTCCTCAGTTTATTTCATTCGACATCTATTGCTTATTTAAGTGTCATCACCAGAATAGTGGGAATAATCTCTATTAATGGGTGATTTTTTAAGAGCTATAGGAAAGTTTAAAAAAAAACACATAAGATTCAGAAAAATGCATGAAATCTTTATTTGAATCGATAGTACGGTCCATATAATTTAATGTTTGAAGATTATTTCTTGCAAATCTTGACCGTGACAGCGCCTCAAATGGTACATCCGCTTATTCAAATTTTGGCATACTCTTTCCAACATTTCGGCCGGTTTCTCATGAATAAATGCTTCAATGTTGTCTTCCAATGCGTCAATTGAACCGGGCATGTGTGTATAGACACGAGCTTTAACAAAGCCCCACAACAAATAGCCGAAAGGCGTTAAATCGCACGATATAGGCGGCCAATTGACTGGTCCCGAACGTGAAATAAAATGTTCACCGCCTCTCAATAAGTCCATTGTCCAGTGTTTGTTGAAAACACATGTCATGCAAGTCAAGCTCTTGGTAGCGCTCACCATTCACAGTTACGTTACGATTCGCATCATCTTTGAAGAAATACGGTCCAATGATGCCACCAGCCCATAAACCGCACCAAACTGTGACTTTTTCTGGATGCATTGGTAGCTCTTGCAATGCTTTTGGCTGATCTTCACTCCAAAAATGAGCTTCTTCGCTGAACACAAGAAGCGCGCGATGAACTTTCTTAAAAGAGCACGCATTTTGATAATACAGTTCAATAATTTGCAATCTTTGTTCGTTTGTAAGACGATTCATGGTTAAATTATAGACCAAACTGAAGATGTTTGACAGTGAAATAAAACACGAAACGTGCGTCAGCTGTTTAAACCAGTTTTGCCAAAAAGACAATAGCTAAAAAATTATCCGATATAATTGGTTTTTACTTTATTTTCTTAACCCACTTACAACTAGAATAAGAACCAATCAATTTTAAAAGGTATGTCCAAAAATGAACGCATTTAAAAGTAAGTCATTATTTTTTTACCTACACACATCCAGAAAAAGTAGTTATAGAAGCTGCTGTAGAAGTAGTTATAGAAGAAAGCTAAAGTACTGATTGAAAGAAGCTATTAATTTTAAAAAAGTAGGCGAAGTTTTTACTGGGTAACGTTGGGACAATTCCAACTATGTAATTGTAGCGTGGAATGAAAGAAAATATAAACTCACTGTTTATTGTTTAGTTTTTGTTTAAGCTTTTATATCGTTGCGAATAAGAATTTTTGAGATTTTGCAATTCTCATTCAGTGGATTTTCTAAATTTTTTTAGGAGAATGTTTCCTGATGATCTGGCCTAAGCAACCAGGGAAATGGGCATAGAAACTAGCTTATCCTCCAACAATAAATTTCAGTGTAGTTATCAAGAATAAAAATTGAATATTAAGCACGGTACAAACAAAATCTTATTATTGTGACATCTCTAACCAAAAACACGTTTGTTTTGAAAGCAGTGTTGCCATTTGTCTAGTTTTCTTTATTTCATTACTTTTTTTTTTTAAATACATTTTTATGTTGTCTTTAAAAAATTTGGAATTTTTGTTGAAAAAAGGTTATTCTTATTTTTTCCCTAAATTTGTAACTATTTTGTTTGATGTTAGATGTGAACAATTCTAATGAGTGTTTCACATTTTCTAGATCTTTGATGGTTGCTGTTAGATATTGATCAGTGCAAAAAAGCTATGGAATAAGTCGTATGCCTACACTTTTTTCAATGTGACTTTTTATCATATTCAATCTTTTCTGACTAGGAATCACGCTAGAAGTAGTTGAGTTGAGAAGAGACTTGAGTGTCCTGGTAGGCTCTTTCGAAGTAAGCTAGTGTACCAGTGCGGGGGTTGCTGGTTCGAAATTCGCCTAAGACTCCGGTGTCCTGCAGACAAGCGTTGAGCTTTGCGGGATCAGCATAAGAAAAAAAAATGTGGCCATTAACTTCACGTTTCTCATTTTTTTGCGGTTAAAAATTGCTCTTTTAAGCTTAACACATAAATCAGAAATTCATTTTTGGTTCCGAATCTGTTCTTATCTCAATTTTGGTGCTTGTTACTTTCTGTCTTAGGAAGGCAATCTACTAACTTTATAATTTGAAGGCGTGTCCCAAAAGTATGAATACATAGTATTCCTATTTAAACGACATGTCTTCTTTTTTAAGCGATTTCAAAACTAGTCCTCTGGAGTATACCATGGAGCAGTTTTAAAACTAATCATCTGTGAGTATGTACGAAAATGGAGTAGTTTTAAGACTAATCCATTGTAATGCAAAGCTGGGTTGTATGGTCCATCGCTAGGTCAGCTAAATAGACCATGTTTGTGCAATACATTTCGGTTACCTTTTGTATAGTCCTATTTTACATGCGTGTATTAGTCGTATAATTTGCAGGGTATTTATGAACATACAGTTAGGGTTTAAAAAACTGCAGTCGAAACAAAGAACTGTCAACCAAAAATAAATCAGAAGTAAAAGCAGCAGTTGTTTTTGTTGCCAATGACAAATTAAGAAGTGCAAGAAATGGCAGTTTTTCTACATTGACTGCAGTTTTTCAAACGCTGAATACAGTCATATTTATACATATTTGCATTAACATATATGTATATGTTCATGTTTATATATACACATAGTTATGTACATATGTATATTCATATCGTTAAATAATTTTATATATATTTTAAAAACCCATTTTTTAATGTATCTATGCGTACACACACTCAGTATAACAGTATTGACGTATCCCTGTGAACTTATAACCCAAAATGCCAACGACAAGAGGTAAAAAAATGAAAGAAAATATTGTCAAAGACAAACTTTTTAAGACAATGAGAATTTTTGTTTAAATAATTTCCTGTTTTTCCTCGAACCACGACAAAAAACATGCGTAAAAAAGGATAATTGCAAAAAACAACGAAGAATTTGTGGCATAAACGAAGTTTTGGTTTTAGTTAAAAGACATTCTTGAAGGCATATAAACAATATTTTTTTTCTTTTGTTTTTAACATACTCGCATATAAAGTTTTACTTGTGGCCCCGTCCTTTTTTGGTTTTTTGTCCCAAGCTTTCAAGTGAATGCGTACATTTATTTGTAATAACATAATATTTAATATTATTTTTATTTTATTTTTATGATACTAGAGGACATTATAAAGCAAAAGTTATATTTTGTAGAACAAAGACACATACTTTCGTTCAAGGCACCCACATAAACTTTTAGAATAACGTTTAGTTAAAGGTGGTATGCAAAGAAGATTTAACAGAAAATGTTCAAGTAAAATATAAAGCTTTTAACTAACTAAATTTTCTTATTATTTCTAATTATTTTGTTACATTTTTTACATATCGGACTTGATTAACAAAAGGGTATTAATCCAAAATTTGTATTTTTTCACTTTTTGGAAAAAATCGACACGTAATAGTCATATCTACCCGCGGTAAAAATCTCGTGCTTTATTTTTCCCTTTTTGGTAATTAAACGGTTGGTTTAAAAAATCTCTTTTCTATACCTTTAATGTCATATTAGAAATTGTTTTGCGTCTACTGAAAATTTTTAAATTTTGAGTTAACAGCCTCTTTCTCATTAAGTGCAATATATACAAAGTATGCAAACTTATTACATGTACGGAAAAATTATATAAGAGTTTTTGGTGAAAAATTTAATTTCCTACAAAATTGTAAAGAAAATCTTAATAGTAGTTTTATTTGCAAAATACGAAAAAAAATTAACCATACACTCACAATATAATAACAGCAACGGACTGTAGGCTATTTAAGAAATATTCCGTTCAGTCATTTTTAAATAAATAAACATTTAAAATTCCAAGCAAACTTATTTCTAACTGATTCTAATAGTTATTCAAAAAACTAAGTGCATATTAATACGGATTTTCAGTTGCAGTTGATATTGTCCGTTGATTGCGTTAAATTCTTCTTTATGTACAATTAAATGAAAATGTAATATAAAGTAACGAAAAGTTCATTTAAGTTTTACTGTCAAAACTTCAACCGCGAATTCCGTAAAAACAAATGAACATTCAGTTATTTTATATAATTTAACTACCAAAAATAAATTTGTACTTATCTATAAAAAATTAATTGCTTGTTTTGTGTAAGCAATTCCCATTTTCTATTTGTTAAAATAATTAAGGTTAATACATAAAATTTTAAAAGTAAAATAATTGCGAAGCCATATCGGTCATGCTCTTTTTACGGAATATTCAGTTAATTTTTTGATAGTTATTTTTTTTAAATAAGTGAATATTCCTTTGTTTTTTACGGAATATGTAGTTGATTTTTATACCCAACCCACAATAGTGGAGAGGGTATTATGAATTTGTGCTGATGTATGTAACGCCTTAAAATATTGGTCCTAGACCCACCTTCAAGTACACCGATCGACTCAGAATCACTTTCTGAGTCGAACTAACGATGTCCGTCCGGCTGGCAGGCTGGCTGGCAGGCTGGCTGGCTGGCTGGATGTCCATGTAACCTTGTGCGCAAAGTACAGGTCGCAATTTTGGAGATAATTTGATAAAATTTGGGACATAGGTTCTTATTGACTCAAGGACCAAGTCTGTTGAAAAAAAGGCCAAATCGTAAGACAACGAGGGAAGATATGGGGAAATTTCTTCCTCTCAGAAACTATTAAATCGATTTTAATAAAATTTAAAACTAACATAGAAAATTTAAAACTTCATGGACACAAAAGGGATGTATTTTTTAAAAAATAGGACCACGAGGGGAGATAGGCCCAATTTCTGCCTCTCAACCGATTTTAATGAAATTCAAAACAAAGATAGATCCATATCTATATAGACACATAAGCTGTACAGTTTTTTAAAAATAGGACCACAAGGGGAGGTAGGGGGCAATTTCTGCATCTCACAAACTTTTAAACCGATTTTAATGAATGTTATAAACATATATAAATCCATATTTATATGGACATATAAGCATGATGTGTTTTTTAATACTGTGATGTAGGGTATCATATGGTCGGGCTTGACCGACTATACTTTCTTACTTGTTTGATAGTTAATTTATATAAAATTAAATTCATTTGTTTTTACGGAACATGGAGTTGAATTTTTGATAGAAAAAATTAAAAGAACTTTTCGTTAAAAATAAATGAAAAATAAGTAGACCGGTTTTAAACTGAATTTTCATTTATTTTATTTTACAATTTTAGTTAATTTTACGTACAGAATATTGTGAGTGTATAAATACTATGGAAAAACATAAAGACGTGCAGCGCGCGTAGAATCAAAATATGAAGCTGATCTTTCTTATACTTGTGGATGAAAACAACTTGAACTTTTTTTATGTGAAGTATCCTAATATAAAATGTATGTAAATATATAAAACTAGCTGGCCCGGCAAACGTTGTTTTGCCACACAACTTATTTCTTTCAGATGTAACAGTGTCTGCTGGCCAAATTTTAAGAAAAAACAAGTAAGAAAGTATAGTCGGTCAAGCCCGACCATATGATACCGTACACCACAGTATTAAAAAACACATAATGCTTATATGTCCATATAAATATGGATTTATCTATTTTTATAAAACTTATTTAAATCGGGTTAAAAGTTTGTGAGGGGCAGAAATTGCCCCCTACCTCCTCTTGTGGTCCTTTTTTTGAAAAACTGTACAGCTTATGTGTCTATATAGATATGGATCTATCTTTGTTTTGAATTTCATTAAAATCGGTTGAGAGGCAGAAATTGGGCCTATCTCCCCTCGTGGTCCTATTTTTTTAAAAATACATCCCTTTTGTGTCCATGAAGATATGGTTCTATGTTAGTTTTAAATTTTATTAAAATCGGTTTGATAGTTTCTGAGAGGAAGAAATTTCCCCCTATCTTCCCTCGTGGTCCTACGATTTGGCCTATTTTGAATAGGCTTGGTCCTTGAGTCAATAAGAACATATGTCCTAAATTTTATCAAATTATCTCCAAAATTGCGACCTGTACTTTGCGCACAAGGTTACACGGACATCCAGCCAGCCAGCCAGCCGGACGGACATCGTTAGTTCGACTCAGAAAGTGATTCTGAGTCGATCGGTATACTTTAAGGTGGGTCTAGGACCAATATTTTAAGGCGTTTCATACATCAGCACAAATTCATAATACCATCTCCACTATTGTGGTGTGGGTATAATTATAGGCTATAGTTCCTTCCAGATGTTAAACTATTTGCCTACCCAATATCAAGAAAATTGATTGATTAGTTAAAAAGATATAGGGAGGCGGAGCCTTTACCCCTCTTGCCCTCTTCAATGCCCTGTCCTCTTTCCGATGTTACAGTGTATGCATGCCAAATTTTAAGAAACCCGGTTGATTAGTTAAGAAGATATAGGGAGGGGGAGCTTTTACCCCTCTTGCTCTATTTTACGCCCTAAATAATAAAATTGTAACACTATATGCCTGCGAAATTTCAAAAAAATCAGTTGATTAGTTACGAAGATATAGGGAGGAGGAGCTTTCAGCCCTCTTACCTTATTTCACACCCTATTCCCTATTCTCTTTCAGATGCTACATTGTCTGTATGCCAAATTTTAAGAAAACCGGTTGATTAGTTTAAAAGATTGGGGAGTGGGAGCTTTTACCCCCAATTGCAATATTTTGCGCCCTCTAGCGATATAAAATATACTCTACGACCTATTCTCATACCTAACATATACACATACAAAATTTCATAAAAATCGGTCAAGCCGTTAAGGAGGAGTTCAAGATGGATGGCATTTTGTTGATATTTGTATGGGAATATAAATACATGTTTCGAAATGAATGCAGTGTTCACAAATGCCCAGCGGGAAAACTCAGAAGACCTTCTTACTTCAGGCCTTTTTAAAGGCATGCTTAAAAAATTTTTTGATTTAATTACTATTCTTACGTAACTGCTAAAGAATGCCTCATAGAACGCCTCGGCTCTTTGGTATGAGAAGCGAGAAAAGAAGGAGTAAAATTTTTTGTTTTTTTTTTTTTTTTTTTGCACAAGCAAAAGCAAAATGATTCAGATCCCTTTGCAAAAACAAAGTAACATATGTTGTAAATCATTTTAGTTGAAGTTAAAAAGAGAAAGAGTAACATTTTTTGTTTTGTTTTTTTCGCCAAAGCGAAAGAATTCAGATCCCGTTATAAAAACAAAGTAACAAAGTAGGTGCATATTAAAATACAAAATGAAAATAATCATTTTAGTTGAGTTTTTTTCATTAAGGAAGATAGGTACTGTTTATTTTATTATAAACTTTTATTTGCAATCTATTTTACAATATTTAGCAAATTTTATTATTTCAATAAAAAAATAGGTATCACATGTTTTATTAAACTACAATAAGTTTAATAAAATATATAAACATACGTTTGTAAAATAGGTATACATAAGTATGAACATGAATGTACATGAAGCCTATTCAGTCTTCTAATTTCATGTGTAGGGAAATATTCCTTAATGTTTTAGACTGATAGCCCTTCAATATGACCTTTAATGCATTTGTAGAAGGATGGTCTGAAAGGCCTTTTAAGAGCCATTAATTAAAAGGCCTTTTAACATACCTTTCTTAAAAACCCTTCAAGATAACTTTTTTGCTAAGGCCTCTTGACAGTCATTCTCTGGAAAGCCTTCTAAGAGCCATTTATTTGAACGCCTTAAAGAAGCTCTGGGAAAAAGGAAAGGCCTTCTCCGCAATGACAACGCGTGCAAAAAAGATATGAGTATGGAAAGGAGCGAGAAGGCCTTCCAGAAGGCCTCTGTACCCCTTCTTTTTCCCGCTGGGTGGCTATAACTCATGAACCAATACACATTTGAAGACCGTTTATACATAAAAACCTTGGTATTGAAGTTACCTTCCACGTGCATTCAAGTGTCAAAAAAGCCTGCTAGGCTCAAAGTGTCGGATCTTTTCAGCATCCGGTGACCTTCGAACTTTATTAGATCCCGAGCGAGGTAGTTGGGATGGACCATTAGTTTATCTATACTTTTTAATATCTTCCTGGATGGTAGCGATGTTAAGATCTCTGTGGATAATGTCATTACGTATAAACCATGGGGCAATTTTCCGTAATATCCTAGACTGTCTTCTTTGTAGCTTCTGGATGTTTGATGCGCATGCAGTTGCCCATAGTTGGATGCCATATGACCATATTGGTTTTATGATAGACTTGTATAAGAGAACTTTGTTGTCTAAGGATAAGTTTGAGTTTCGACCGAGAAGCCAATGTAGTTGAGCAGCTTTAAGTTCCATAGCCGTTATTTTTGCTTTAATATGACGAGACTAGGTCAGGCGTCTATCTATATGAATTCCCAAGTATTTAACATGGCTTTCTACCGGAACAGTGATGTTATTTATTTTTACAGCAGGGCATGTTTATCTTCTGAGCGTGAAAGTTAAGTGAGCACATTTAGCCAGGTTTACCTTTATTTTCCACTTTTCTAGCCAGGCTTCTGGTTCATTGATGTGGGACTGTAAATGCTGCGATGCAACTTTTGGGTCCTGATTAACACCAATAAATGCTGTGTCGTCTGCAAACGTAGAAGTATGTGTGCTCGGGCTTGTTGGCATATCAGCTGTATACATATATTATATACAGTAACGGCTCTAATATGCTGCCTTGAGGGACACCTGCAGATATTTTCTTGGTGGGGGAGTTTTGATCTAACCATGAATGTTCTGCCAGTTATATAGCTCTCAAGGAGTTTGTGAGTGCCAAACTTTGTCGAATGCTTGGGAAATGTCTATAAAAAATGCTGAGCAGTATTCCTTTCTCTCAAACGCTGATCTAATTTGGGTAACAATTCTATGCACTTCTTCGGTTGTAACATGCCTTGCTCGAAATCCGAACTGATGATCCGGAATGATTGCGTGTTCACTAAGAAAGGGAGTTATACTTAAAAGGAATATTTTTTCGAATAGCTTTGATAATATTGAAAGAAGGCTGATTGGTCTGTACGATGTAATTTGACTACCGTCTTTTCCTGGCTTAGGAATCATAACAATTGCAGAGGTCTTCCAAGAGGGAAGTAGCCAACTCGTAATTTCGCATTAAAGATGAGCAGCAAGATTGTTGAAGCAGACTTAGGTAAGTTTCTTATCATTGAGCCTGTGATGCGGTCAGGACCGGGAGATTTTTTAATGTTGACATTTTCTATCGCTGATTTTACTTGGGTTAATTGAAAATTTATTGGATCGTTAACTGTATCAGGAATAATTGGACGACAGGAACAAATATCAGCATCATGGGGCGTGAAAACTTTCTCCAAGTGGCTTGCAAAGGCATTTATTTTTTCAGTTGTGTTTTTGGCCCAGGTAAGGTTTTGCAGACTTAGTGGAGATTGGTGGGTTATAGGGCATTGCATATGTCTTACAGCCTTTCATAAGCTGTCATTGGAGTTTTTTGTGCCATCTAGGCTGTTTAGATAGCCTTCTAATGCAGAGTCGTGTTTCTGTCTCAGTTTGTTGCGTAGAGTTGCCTGAGTGACCAATAAACAAAATTGAACATTCATCGACTTTGATAAAGTTTTTAATATCCTTAATCAAGGTGCACTGTGAATAGCAGGTGCTTGCAAAGGACTTCTAAACTTAATCATAAGCCTTTTCCAAGCCAGGTACCTGGATGCTTAATGCCATATTGTCCATTAAAACGCTTTGAGTAGCAGTTTTGATTATACCGCTGCTGTCCGCCAAGGATGTGCGGTCTAACCCTTGCTTTTTATCATAGTTCTAGCTGTCGAAGTACGTAATGTTACTCAAGAATATATCTAAATATTCTAGCTTGGGTCTCAACCAACAAGTTGAGTATCTAGAGTATGAAGAGAAAGTTAACCTCCTTTCACAGAGTTATGAAGATAAACTAAAAAACATCGAATTTGAGACTGAAGTAATAAACATAGATTAGAGTACAGAAATGGGTTAAAGTTGAAAATGAAATTAACAAATATGATAATTGCATTTAAATTTAGTTGCATTACATGCAATTTTAAACAATTTTTTGTGAAATTTTTTTAAATAAAATAACATGTACTTGTCTATAATAAATCAAAATTAATTCATAAATGTACACTCCTGCAAAACAAAAGATGATTTTGAACTTATATTTGTACTTATTTAAGTACATCTATTCATGTCAATTTATAAGGTATATTTCTTCAAAATTGCTTATTATCTAAGAATAGAGTGTAATTTAAAATGTTGAATGTAATAAAATAAAAAATAAATGTACAATTAAATTACATTTAATGGAAAATATAATTGTTATTTTATTTACTTATAACTTAAAATTGAACTTTCTTTATTAAAAATTTGTATTTAAAGTAAATAAATATATTTATTTAATTATAATCAGTTATTAATTACGCAATTGTTCGTTTTCTATTACTTATCACAAGAATTTCTTGATTACGAGTATTTGTTATTAAAACGAAAGTTGATACTCGACCCAAATATAATTGCATGTAATTAAAATTTTTATTTCTCAAAAAAACATTCAAATCATTTTTTAACAAACTACAATTACATGCAACTACCAATTGAACATTTTAATTACTCTTATTTAATAAAATGGAAAAACAGGAAAATTAATAATAAATCAAAATACTAACTTAATCCTGACTACAGTATCCTCTCTATTAATCGTTGGTCGATTAACCTAAGAAATATTCACCCATTATTTGATCGAATAATTAAAATAGCCAATTTAAAATTTCAAATTACGAATATCTCGAACGATTCATGTTAATTAATCGCTTAAAATTTATTTCTTAGAACATTCTACTTTTTTAATATAAAAATATTTTCTTTACATTTCTATCTGATTAATGGCCAATTTCTTAAATTTATTTAAATATAAATTTCGGTTTTCATGTCAAATAAAAATAAAATTATATGAAAAAAAATGTTTAAATTGACATTGAAATAGTATTGGTGAAATTGGCCATAAGTACCAGAGAAAGCCAATGGGTATAAAAAAAATTAAAGTACTCTAGCACATATCGACAATTTTCAATACGTGTGCGTACTCGTATCTGTTTATTCTCATACTTGTGTATATCCATGCGCATTTGATTTCATTCATGTTTGTTATCATACTTATTGTGTTTCTTGCTCGCACATATTCAGACACACCCATAGTTATAGCATTGACTTCAAAAACTTTTTTTGGTAAATTTTTTCATAAATGTTGCCAGATTTTTTTTTTTCAAATTGCTGAATCACAAATAAATACGTTTTTTCAAAATCGTTTGAGTACAATTCAACAAAATTTTATTGAAAAACGATTGTTGACTTTAAAAAAATTTCTGTAATATAAAGATTTGCGTTCTTATTTAAGAAAATCTAAAAAAATGACTAAATGGATGCAAATTAAAATACGTCGTGTTATTTTATTCGTTCTTAATAAAAACAGAAAAAGTTACCGTAATCCAAAAAAAAAAAAAAAAAATCGAATATTCATATTGGCAGTTAAGAAATGAGATATCACAGGTAAATACATTCATTTATATAATGAGTTTGAGTAGTTTATCTGTTGCCAGTTGCATTTTTAAGACGTTAAAAAATGGTTTAAAATTTAATTGCTGAAGTCAATCAGTATGCCAACGAAAATGTTAGCCTTAAAGAAGACTTTGACATCATGCTATGGTGGAAAAACAACTCCACAAGGTATCCACGGTTGTCTTAATAAGAATCAAGAATTTTATGAAATTTCCTGCCTGCAGCGCAGCTTTAGATTAAGATTTCTCTTTAGCTGGAAACATAAAAGAAGAAACAGAAAAGATCCCAAAATAGTTGATAGCCTCCTTTTTTAATTATTTTTATAAAAAACCTCTTTCGTAAAAAAGATTATAATTTATTATAGCTTAAGAAGCATTATTTTAATTTGATAGCAAATATTTATGTTTTAATATAACTTTAACATAATTTTTAGGTCGTGGCAACACTGCTTGCTTTAAAATCACTATACAAAATGTTGAAGTTACTTGTCGATACTTACGATACATGCCTTTACTCATACGCATTCAAAGGATTGCCCATAAGCATGCGTGTTTGTTCATACTCATACCGGTCGATATACAAACTTATTCATGCTCATACTTATTGGTAGTCATACCTGCCTGTACTCGTGCTCGGTGGCGTATGAATAGGTTATAAGTATTAAAAATATAACTTTTTGGCTTTCTCTGATAAGTACCTTAAAAATAAATTGCATGTTGTTACCTTTTCCATTTATTTTCGTATAGTGTAGTCCGTTTTTTCATGTTTATGGATGTGTGACAAATTATGGAAATAACGTTAATCGCCAATTTATTGCAAAAAGAGGATTTCAAAAATACAGGCACCGACAGGAAAGATTTTGATGAAGACCCATTGCGCGCATATATAGCAGTAATAATTTTTGCAGGCGTATGTCGGTAAGTTTAGTTTTTATTTTAGCAAAAAAGTTGGCTTATATAAAGTCTATTATTGACAGTGGAAAAAAGAAGATGTTCATGGTTTATTTGATGGAAAATTTGGTCGCCCGATCAATTATGTCTGAAGATACATTTCATATGATGAATTGAGTCGACGACAAATGCGTAGTTGCGATAAATTTGCTCCTATTCGTGAACTGTGGGACCGTTGGCAACAACTTCTTCCAATGTTTTACAATTGCCACGAAAATGTGACCATTGATGAGCAACTGGTTGCATTCAGGGGGCGATGTTCTTTTCGACAGTTTATGCCATCAAAACCAGCAAAATATGGTTTGTAATTTTGGTTATCAGTGGACTCTAAGTCAGGCTATGTATGGAAAATACAAGCATATCTTGGTAAGCCTAGAAATGCACAGCCTGAAAAGAACCAAGGGCAACGCGTTGTATTGGACTTTACAGAAGGCTTGAAAGGGCAACATATAACCGGCGACAATTTTTTCCACTTTTGAGTTGGTAAAAAAACTTCAGGAAAGAAAACTTATATATTTGGGAACAGTGCCCAAAAATAAAACATTCATTACCCCGAAATTGCTGACTGTCAAAAAACTTCCTTTGTACCATTTCACATTTGCATTCGGTGACATTGCGAAATTAGTATTATACATCAGCCACAAGAACAAAGCAACAATATTGATTCAATGCATAAGACAGCTGCTGTTGATAAGAGTGGATTGAAGAAAAAACCAGAGATTGTTTCGTATTACAATTCAACGAAAGGCATGTTAGTGTTATGTTGTCCTATAATTTCTAATGCTTCATCTCTTTAAGGTGGCGTTGATTTTGCTGATCAAATGATTGGTTCCTACAGCACAAAACGCAAAACAAATCGATGGCCAAACATTGTGTTTGCAAACATACTTGATATATCCACTTTGAATGCGTACATATTATTTTCTGAAATCGACGTTTCATGGGCTCGAGCTGATCGGAATCGCAGGAGAACAGAGTTTTTGCGGCAACTAGCACTTTCTCTGGCTGAGAAGTATATGATGAAACGGACTAGATTACCTCAACAAGAGTTCTCAGCACAGTTATTGACTGAAATACGATGCATAGTTCCAGTGGCCTCTTCAAATAACGATACTTCTAATTTAGGAGCTCGAAAGCGTGAAATTTGTAGTTGTTGCAAGTCTAAGTCTGACATTAAATGCTCCATTTGAAGCAAGTTTATTTGCAAAACTAATCGAAAAACATTTTGCTCATCGTGCAATGACAAGTTTTATTAAAAAAAAAACTAATAATCACTTATTTTTCTGAAATAAATGTAAAAAAATCAATGAAAACCAAAGAAAATCTACTATGGACCACATGGTCCCTTAGCCTTAGATTCGTAATTTTTTATTTTTCTTAGCCCTGTTTTAAGTCAGATCCTTGAATTTTTGTTTATAACATTGTTTTATAAAAAGACCACGTGAGCTTAAAATCTCAGTCAGTATATATCACCGTTCAAAAATAACAAAAGAAACAGTCAAAAAAAATGGGCCAAATGGGCTTAACCTAACAGCAGGGTTAAAAAAATTTAATTTAGAAACAGACACCAAATTGCATTTTTTTAAATAAAATGTCACATTTTTTTGTAGAAAAGAAAACACCATAAGTTATATGATAAATTACTTTTTGGGCATAAATCTGGATTGGATAATCCGATCAACACCAAAATTTCACAGAATTTAAGTTGAACAATACTCAATTAAAAAAATTGAGCTGTCTATATGTTATCAGCCGTGTTCTGTAAATCGATTACATACCTGTTATACACTAAACTTTAAATTTTACTCGATTTCCAAGAATAATAAATTGGTATAATTTGGTTACGAATAACAACTTGGTTTAAATAGGTTTTTCATAGCTGGCTGGCACCTCTCGCATTTATTTAGTTAAGCAGGAAGGAAACATTCGAAATTATACACCTGCTACTAAACCTGATGCAAGTATTATGCTTTGGCTTTCAGATTTTTTTTTATAGTCTTTTAAACCGAAGTAGCGTTTACTTTGTTTTTAGATTATTTACCCTTCACCTAATGTTAAAACTTATATATTTGTCATTCCGTTTGTAAATCCTACAATATTGATCTTGGAACCAATAAAGTATGTTGATTTACCGATGTCCGTCTGTTCGTTAAAATGGGTTTTCCAAAGACCCCAGATATGATGTGGGATATATTGTTATTCCTTTTTGTCACATATAGTCCGGAATTGTTTGGTATAAAAACTCAGCCAGATCTGTCCATCAATGACTGATATATGAGTAAAAACCACGACTGCCTCTAATTTTTTCCATCAAATACGTACATGGACAGAAAAGTTGGTAAAACGATGTCCGTTCGATTTTCTGTATATGGTTTTTTTATTGTATTTATTGTATAACAAACACATACATGTAAAGCGAAGTTGCTTTAACGATGTGCGTGTCTATTTTTCTTTATAGCTTGATAACGGAAAGACCTAAAGTTTCCAAATTAGATACAGAATAGATTTATTTATATCTTATGTTTAGCGGTATTTACATAACTTTCTGTTCCTCATATAACATGGTGAAAGGTATATAAATTCGGAATAGCCTTATTTAGCACCCTTACTTGTTTTTATATTGTTTCCTTACTCTTGTTCCAGTATATTTTAGTAAAATTAAAACTGTATGTTTTGCAGTCGGGTTTTTGATTTTTTGATCTTTTATTTTTTTTCAGTTTTAGGACTGTAAACGTAGTTCAAATGAATTTGTATTTTGTTATTTATTGTTTGACTAAATTTTCGCTTAAATTTTTTTCCTGTTTATTTCACTATAATAAAAGTATCAAGGCAAATAGACACATTGCATAAAATATTTTGAATTATTCGAGTAATTCGATTAAATTAAAAATCTTATTCGATTAATCGAGCAATTCTTAAATGTTAAAATCGATTATTTCCTTACTCCAACAAAACCTTAAGTCAAACAATTGGATACTCCATTCCTGCCCTCTTTTACCTTGCAGTGGATAGTTATGACAAAGGCTTCGACTGTATCTTCAATTCTTAGCTTTGGTTTTTGCATTGTGATGAGAAAGGGGAATATAAAAATTTTAATTTGTTTGAAAATCCGCTTTTATTTATTTATATAAGTGTTCGACAATAAACAGAACATTATTTAGCGTTCTGCTCTCACACCCAAGAACGATATCTAATTTTTAAGCGATTGTGTAGACGAACACAACCCTTAATATCGTTCGTTACTATTTTCAAGAAAGAGCCGAACATTATATAGTGTTCTGCTCTTCGTTAAAACACAGAACAATTGTAGTGATACTGTAAGCAAACATTATATTTTAATGTTCTATAATGTTTCTGTTTGGTTTTTTCCAGCCAAAAGGGCGCTAAGCACAGCAAAAACGAACGAACATTAATAAGCTGAGCCGAACACAATAAAGTTTGTGGTTAAAAAAAAAAAAACACAACGGAATTAAATGTTCTCATTTTTTGGAAAGATGACAAGCAGGAAAACGTTATTTTGTTAATGTGGAAAACAGAAACGCTTATAGTGTTTGTATACTATAAGCGTTTCTGTTTTCCACAAATCTAACGAACCGAACACTAAGCAGCGATATTAAGTGTTTATTTTCGAACACTGGTTTATATTTTTTATTTTTTCATTGCAAAATCAAAAAAAAATTTGTATTTCCTAACCCAAAACACAAAAGGACATAACCCAAAATCAAATACGAATTTTTTCAGTGATTCTGATGTATTAAATCAGCACAAATATCCATTAATTTGGGATCTTCCGACCAAAACGTAATTAACAAAAAACTAATGGTCCTAACAGCGGTCAAACGCCTAACTAACAATTTGTCCATTGTCAAAACAACTGGTAGGTTTTAGTGAAAAATAATTTATTTATTGAAGAAAAATTAATTAAAAAGTAGAAAGAGTTGAAGGCAATTTCAAATTGAAACTATGCTACTTATTTTTAAAAGTTTTTTGCGTTTTCTGTCTTTTACGCAGCGATATTCTGCAACCCGAAAATAATTAAGTTTTATAATAAGTTTTGATTTGAAATAACTTGGAAATGGAGAATCTGATTGTAAGCGAATTTTTTTCACGAAATATGTTTAACAATTTTGTTGAAAGTTTTTCGCGTACAGTCTTTAAGAAAATACTACCTCCATGCCCTGTGCCCAATCCCTCGTTCGTTATAATTTGCTTTTTTACTGTTTGATTTTATTTTATATAATTTTTTTTTTTCATATCTAACTTTAAAAAATACACGTCTTAAGCAATAAAATTCCTATATACGCTCATAAAAATTGCATGCATATTAAAAATTGTGTTTGTTTAAGAAATAAAGGTTACAAGCGACAAAAAATTTCAAAAAAAAATGTTTAGGAAACCAACCCATAAGCAAAATGACAGAAAACTGTAAGTCTGCAGGATGTGTTGTCATAAGTTAGTATACCATAGAGAGAAGAACTCTGAAGCACAAACACACGCATTGTGTTTTTTTTTTTTAGTTCCAAGATGGTGGTGGTAGTGGTATTGGTAGATGGGGCAAGAGGTAGTTCTTGAACGAGGTTTATTTTTTATAGGCCAGATAATGACATTTTAAAGCGTGAGTAGGCAAACATGTTTTACAATTTTCTGCATTCTTTTCTCATATTTTTTTTTAGCTTTTCTAAAATATTATTATGTTTTATGCATAAAAGTAGTAAAAAAAAAAACATAGGAAGGGAATAAATGAAAGAATGGAAACGTACATAAATATTGTGTAATAAAATTTATAATCTAAAATTCATAAAATAAAGTAAAACATGAAATTAGCACTAAACAAAATGAAATAAAAAATATATATACATTTTGCAAGGAGAATAAAGTTCAGAAGAAAAAAATAAATAAATGAAATAGATATTAAATGGAAAGTAAAAGATTATTTTAAGTGTATATGAGATTTTGATTGTAAAGTATTACCTATTGGGGTAATAAAACTAAGGAGGAAAGTTATTTTATAGCGAAATATGAATAAGTTTTATTGCTGGCGTAACAGATGGCAATTTTAGAAAATGTTTATTAAAATTAAAAAAAAAAGAAATAAACTAAACCGTATAGAATTGACTTTATTTTAAAATAATGTAATATATTTTTATGATTTGAATTCATGAAATATTTATCAAGGGAGAAATTTGTTTTGCTCTTGACAACTAGATATTCTCTGATCAAGAAAATGTTAGAAAAAGTTATCACTGCTAATAAAGTGCATTCAGTAACTTTATGCGATTATTTTTTTACATATAAAAAAAAATTATTTTTTGACCTCACACACACTATTGTTGATTTAATCGTTACTATTTTTACAATTAATTGCTTCTAATTGCCTCTAATTGAAACTTCTAACATGATTGGATGTAACATTCTAGTTTTTTGCTTAGTTTGCTTAAAATTCTCATATTTGTTTTCCTTTAATTGTTTGTTTGTTGTTGTTCATATAAATTTCGTACCGGATAGGATAGCTTATTTTATTGGAACACAACGTGTAACAGAAAAAAATACGATATAAAATTAAAACTAATTCAAAATTAACAATAAACAACAACACGCAATTCGCCCAGTACAACTTTACCAACCTTCAACGACACACAATTAAATTAGCTAAAGCCAGTGTTGCCAAAACATTGTGACCAAAAATGACTAAATTTACGGAAAAAAATGGCTAAAACGGGGCTAAAAAATGGGCTAAAAGTTTTTTTTAATAAAAACTCATTAAAATTCAATAACAACAGAAATAATTCATTCAAAGTTGTTTATACCGTGTTCAGATATAACTTTTTTATTGAGTCAATATTTGGTTAATTGACATAATTATCTTTCTGTTCACATATACATAATAGTTGCGTTCGAGAACACAAAAGTTTTTATTATTTTTTACAAAACTTTACAGCATTTTACGAAATTGCGTTCGAGTACACAAAATGCAGTAAATGACAACATAAATTGAGAGCGAAAAGTGACAGTTCTTGTCTGAGTTTTTACAAATTTTTACTGCAGAAATTTTTGCAGTAAAATTTAGTAAATGAAAAAAACATATGTTTCAAAAGGTAAACAAACAAAAGTAACAAATAAAAGCAAACAAATTGTGAAAAAATTGTTAAATAAAAGAAAAGTTGAAATAAAAATTAAACCAAAACAAAAAGTGAGGAAATATTAATTAATTAAACTTGTTTGTGAAGCATTTATTTGGCTAAATACAAACTTTTGAAAATTTTTTTGTTATGTTAATTTTTTAGAGTTGTAAAAGGGTGAAGTATTTGGGTACTTAAGTAATCAATAGCAAAAAAAATATTTATGTTCTTTTAAATAATTTAACCCGCTACAAACTAGTAAAATCAAATAAAATAAAAAACAAACAGATATGAAAGATTGCATAAAAAAGCTTGCTTGTATTTTCCAAAAATGTGCGTGTTATAAAAAGTATTTAATCGAGTACCGATAAGAAAACGAGTTAAGTAGTTAAAAGTGTCAATATTTTTCAACACTTCAATTACTTGCCATCACCTGTTGCCTTTATTTTACGAATTTTTACAAATTTTGCGTTCGCGTACTTTTTTGGACAACAGCTTTTAGTGAGAGCAAATTTTTTAGTTTACTCATTTACTGCATTTTACTGTAAAAGTACTCAAACGCTCCTAATTTAGCTAACTCAATTTATATTACTAATCCATACAACATTCAACGTAAACAAAAATGTACATGTGTAAGAAAATGTAAACAACTTTTGACATCTTTAAGGAACAAACATCTGGTTTTGGCGCAGACCAAATGGATCGATCGGCCTTTTTTTGTTGTAATTTCAATTGCCAAATGGCAAAACACTGTTTAGTTAGTTGTGTTTTGCTAAATAAACACACTTGTTAAAGTGTCGCATTTTAATTTTACTCAATATTTAAAACAATTTCGTATTAATTGAGCAATAACTAAATTGCAATTTTGTATGGATAATTGAGCTCAATAATGGCATTTATTGCGTAAAACTCTATTAAGGTGCATATCTGAACACGGTATTACGATGATACTGTAAGTTAAGATCAATTTGTTAAATAAGAATAAACGTTAATTAATATTTTGATAGATATTCAACATTTTTCATTTTTCGAAGTTATTCTATGAGCTATGAGTTTCTATTTGTTAAAATTGTTGAGTTAAATACATTCAATTTATAAAGTATCACTATCCAGTGTGACACAAAGAATGCTGACGAAGGCAGTAGCGGGCCAGAAAATGCATTACATTCTGCTGGTGTCTAATAATTGTAAATTTTTCTGTACATACAATATACCTCATTGCTGTCCAAAGGAAGGCGAAGGTAAAATGTAAAATAGTCTGGAAGTGTATAAAGTCATTTCTGAAAAATTGAAGGATTAAAACTATTACAAAAAAGCTTTATAAAATACATAACTGAAATTTAGCTCATAGAATAAATTCGAAAAATGAAAAATGTTGAATATAATATTTTGATAGATATTTAAAAAATTAAATAATCGATAAATTCGATGTCGTTATTGTTCATCTTATAGGATCACTTGTGCTTATTAGTTTTAAATAATTTGAAGGTAAAACATAATCACGACAACATTTACCCAACACCTTTTGAGTCCGGATCTACAATAAAAAACAAGTAAGAAAGTATAGTCGGTCAACCCCGACCACATTAGAACCTACGTACCACATTTTATTAAATTATCTGCAAATTTGCGACATGTACTTTGGCACAATGTTTACAAGGACAGCCAGCCAACCGGACAAACATCGTTAAATTGATACAGAAAGTGATTTAGAGTCTATTGGTATACGTAAAGGTGGGCTTAGCACAAATGCATAATACCCTCTACACTATTGTGGTGGTGGTATAAATATTGTATTGTTATGGTAAAAATATTGACATAATTCATAAAATCGAATTTACGGTTGCTAAATGTAACCTTTTTTCTCAAATTACTGTTATAAACGATGTTTACTTGGTTATATATACCCTCTCTACTTCAGCATCAGACCATGGAAGTGAGAGAAACCTTATAGTCAATTCTGAAATTTCGAAAAAAATTTTGTTGTCGCCTACATCTCTTTATTGAAATACTTGCAACCAGAAAAAAACACCGATGTTTGTGTTAATCCATTTTATAAATTTAGTATTGGAATACGGTTCCTTTATTTTGAAAGATGTTTCATGATCATAGTTTATAACCTTTTTTCTCAAATTACTATTTTCAACATTTGTAAAAGTTGTGATTTAAATTAAAGGCGTTTTAATTTTTAAAAATTTTTATTTTATTATTTTTAATTAGGCTTAAGTTCATGAAATTTAATTTTTTTATTAAATTATTTTTATGAAGAAAGGAATTTTACAACATGAAAATCAATTAAAATTGTTTTTGATAATCTTTCATTCTTGACGTGGCTCGGGCTCGAACCCTGGCCGGCAGGTTACCATGACATGTTTCGATCGCAACCACTCGATCTCCTCAGATGGATTTGCCGTCTTACACTCGCAGCCATCGACGACTGCTGACGTCACTAGTCAAACATCAATCCTTAAACCAAATTGTATTTTAACATTTGGTAGATCGAAATTTGCTTTCCTGAATGATAAAATAGTTCAACAAAATAACCACAATACTAATTATTGTTAAAAGCTAAGGCACGAGCTCTATGTGTACATTTGTCCTTCAAGTTGTGCTGAAAAAAGGTCAACAGAAAAGAGAAAGACAAAGTGAAAAAACAAAAAATGTACTTGGACTTCAAGAAAAATTCTTGACGAAAGTACGAAAAAACAGAAGTAAAGGAAAAAACATGTAAAATCAATTAAAATGGATAATCATTCAGGAAAGCAAATTTCTATCTACCAAATGTTAAAATACAATTTGGTTTAAGGATTGATGTTTGACTAGTGACGTCAGCAGTCGTCGATGGCTGCGAGTGTAAGACGGCAAATCCATCTGAGGAGATCGAGTGGTTGCGATCGAAACATGTCATGGTAACCTGCCGGCCAGGGTTCGAGCCCGAGCCACGTCAAGAATGAAAGATTATCAAAAACAATTTTAATTGATTTTCATGTTGTAAAATTCCTTTCTTCATAAAAATAATTTAATAAAAAAATTAAATTTCATGAACTTAAGCCTAATTAAAAATATTAAAAATTTGGATTAAAAACCATAAATAGTTCAACAAAATAACCACAATACTAATTATTGTTAAAAGCTAAGGCACGAGCTCTATGTGTACATTTGTCCTTCAAGTTGTGCTGAAAAAAGGTCAACAGAAAAGAGAAAGACAAAGTGAAAAAACAAAAAATGTACTTGGACTTCAAGAAAAATTCTTGACGAAAGTACGAAAAAACAGAAGTAAAGGAAAAAACATGTAAAATCAATTAAAATGGATAATCATTCAGGAAAGCAAATTTCGATCTACCAAATGTTAAAATACAATTTGGTTTAAGGATTGATGTTTGACTAGTGACGTCAGCAGTCGTCGATGGCTGCGAGTGTAAGACGGCAAATCCATCTGAGGAGATCGAGTGGTTGCGATCGAAACATGTCATGGTAACCTGCCGGCCAGGGTTCGAGCCCGAGCCACGTCAAGAATGAAAGATTATCAAAAACAATTTTAATTGATTTTAATGTTGTAAAATTCCTTTCTTCATAAAAATAATTTAATAAAAAAATTAAATTTCATGAACTTAAGCCTAATTAAAAATATTAAAAATTTGGATTAAAAACCATAAATAGTTCAACAAAATAACCACAATACTAATTATTTTTATTTTATTTTATAAATTTTTATAATAAATAAAAAATTATTCTTTTAAAAGAAAAAGGGCAAACAAATTTTTATGGCTAAACAAGTTGTAAAAAGGCTAAAAAAATGGCTCAATTTTTCATGGCTAAACAGGGTGAAAAATGGCTAAATCTAACCACTAAATGGCTAAATTGGCAACACTGGCTAAAGCCAACATGAAAACTTAAATAATTTTTTAATTATATTTCGACTTTGAGTTTCTAATTTGCCTTTGCACATCTGAGAATGACTTAATCTAAAGAGGTAACCCGGCTTTCAATTCGCCTTGATTACAACTTGAACTAAACGCATTTGGGGTATTCACAAGGTGTGCTATCATGTTGAATTGTCATAATGTTCTAACATTTTACAATGGTTTAAAAATATTGTTGTTGCTTTGTTAACAAAAATTGTATTAAATTAATAGCTTTACTTGCTAAGTTTATTGTGCTGTCGTTACTAATCAGAAAAGACCTGCGCTGAGCGGCTTGTAGCCGTCGCCGTTAATGTTATAGTTTTATCCGGCTTACATCCGAATTTAACCTGCCGCTGGCAATTTTTGCAGCAAAACACTTGCGGCGTCGAATTAGATCGGCTTAGGACTCTGATGTTTGGTAAGCAAACAAAATAAAATTGATTTGTGATTTGCGTCTGAAAAATAACCACGAAAGATCTAATTTAATTTATTAATTCATGGAATTAAAAAATATTTCGATTTAAGGTAAATATTTATTTTTTATATTTGTTTTAAATCAGCCGATTTAAATTCAAAATAGCAAACTGAATTATGAGGGGTTGTTCACAACATTCGTATTTTGCCATGTTATTATTTTAAGACATATAACTTTATGACACCTTGTGAATCCCCCAATTGAAAAATAAATAACTATAATATATGTATTTAACTTTGACCATATCGAGCCATAACCGCAAAAAAAAAAGCTTAAGCGACTCGAACAACATTTTACAGGAAGTGGTTTTTTTATTATAAAAAAATAGAAAACATACTAGAAATTGCGTTTGCGCTAAAATTGTTTTTGTTTTAAAATTGTAACGGTAGCTTGTATGCCCATAAAATTTTAGGAGATGATGCAAGTCTCGCCAATTAATGCCTCGATATAATGGCTCATTTTGACAAGATTATGGTTAATCTTGACTATGTTACTGTTATTGTTTTCAAAATTACGGATGATTTTAACCATAATATGGTTAATCTTAAACATATAATGGCTAAATTTTACCAAATTATAACTAATTTCGACTAAATTGCACTTACTTTTAAACATATTATTGAAACTAATGGCCATAAAATGGTTACTTAAAAAGTAGTGTTGTCAATTATTCGTGACTTATAATCGATTGAAAATATTTCATAATGGTTTTCTTGTTTGAACAGCCGAATAATTTTAAGCTATTATTCGAATATTCGAACGAATAAGAAATAAATTATTTCATTTGAATAGCTTAGAAATAATTAAGCTCTTAAGTAGACACCTAATTTGTGTGGCTCAAACTGCCACCTTGGCCTGGCTGGCACCACTTGTATTTTGTATGGAATTTTTTGTGGCTATAAAAAAAAACTCACACTAACGAGCCCATGGGCCTGGCTGCGACTACATTTATATGTGTATATGACAAATAGAATAATTCATTGTAATCGGTGCAGAACTTTTGATTTTATTCAAAATTTACTGAGAAAAATATCCATTTACATACAAAAAGGAAAAAACGTTCATGTTTAAAATGTTATTTATGTATTGAAATCAGTATTCAGTTTTCTCAGTTAATTGTGAATAAAATCAAAAGTTGTTCACCGATTACAAGGAAATAAGCCTCATTTCATTCGAAATTATGTTACGATAAATGTTTCTTTTTAGGCGGCCCTATGCTCCCCAGAGCAGAAAAAGCAACAAATATAAATTTTTTTAGACTAAAACTATAATTTTTGTCACATTTTTATTTTTATGAATTTTTAAAGAAAAAAAAATGGTTTATTTTTTAAATTTTCCTTTTTTTCCAAAAATTCAACGATAATAACGGCTTAAAGTTAGTAATGTTGCCGAGTTTAGGATTTGTTTTTCTTTAACTGAATATGGTCAACCGTTTTCAAGTTATTCCAATATATGTAGTGAAAGTGCCTCAATTTTGGACATAACGGTATATCTGGAAAAGAAGAGCTTCTCTATCAGCTCTTGAGATAAGATTTGAAATCACCGACCTTAAATAAGTAAAAATAAGCGATTAAATTCCAGACCGCAAAATGACATTTTATTTATTTATTTGTTTTGTTTAATTGCATGCTGTAAGCCCAGTGGGCCAAATAGCAGCTGTTAACATGTATTAACAGTATGTTTTTAAAATATTACATTCATTTATCTTAATAACTCCTAAGATATTCTTTTGGCATCGATGTTCCACAGTGTAAGCACCCTAGAGGGAAGCCAACTGACACCAAAGTAGTCCCGTGATAAGTCTTTGGTGGTAGAGACCGGTTCTAGTTTCCATGAATAAGACCTATCACTTTTAGATGGGGTTATCATTGGAGGGTGTCAATTGACACCATTTGACCAGTCACACATCTATTCTCAATGCACGTGCTTAGTGACAGTTACTACAAAGTAGTATTATTTCAATTAAACAAGTCCAAGAAATAAAATCAAGAACCAAATTTTAGAAAGTCCCAAAAATGTGTCACACCACCGGTGATGAATGTACTGTAATTCATTACTTCTTCTACCGTTTTGTTCTTCATTAACCAGTTACATGATTGGTTCTGGTCATGCGTTCTTTCTTTTTGTATCTGTTCTATTTTCACAACTCCCAGGACCAGTCTGTTGGACCAATTGACATAAATTTCCCGCAGGGTAATTACAGCAAACTTCGATTCACCAGTATCATTGGTTAAAAGATTGATATATGACAATAAACTGCCAGCCGTCGCAGTGGCGGAAAGAGTAAAACTGCAAAGAATTCTGTAAATGGGTGTGTGGTTGATCTCAAAACATGTAAATTCGGCCTGAGCTCGAGCCCTAGCTTATTCAAAAATGACAAATTATTAATTAATTTTAATAAGTTTTATGTTGCAAAATTCCTTCCATCATTAAAATAATTTAATGAAAATTAAATTCGATGACATTAAGCCTGATTTATAACATCATATTAAAAATAACAAATTAGGAAACATTATTAAAATTCACTTTCTTAAAAGTTTTCTAGCAATAATTAGTATTGTGGTAATTTTGATGAACAATTAATGGTTTTTAATCCAAATTTTCAATATTTTTAATCAGGCTTAAGTTCATCAAATTTAATATTCATTAAATTATTTTTATGAAGAAAGGAACTTTACAACATGAAAATTCATTAAAATTGTTATTGATAATCATTCATTCTTGACTGACCTGAGATTCGAACCCAGGCGGCTGGTTACCCTGACATGTTTCGATCGCTACCACTCGATCTCCTCAGAGGGATTTGCCGTCTTACACTCGCAGCCACCGACGACTGCTGATGTTAATAGTCAAACATCAATCCTTTAACCAAATTGTATTTTAACCTTTGGTAGATCGAAATTTGCTTTTTTTTAATGATTATCAATTTTTTAATTGATTTTACATGTTTTTCCTTTACCTCTGTTTTTTCGTACTTTTCTTCTTGAAGTCCAAGGTACATTTTTGTTTTTTCATGTTTGTCTCTTCTTTTCCTATTGACCTTTTTTCAGCACAACTTGAAGGACAAATGTACACAATGAGCTCGTGCCTTAGCATGTCATGGTTACCAGCTGCCTGGGTTCGAATCTCAGGTCAGTCAAGAATGAATGATTATCAGTAACAATTTTAATGAATTTTCATTAATTTTCATGCTGTAAAATTCCTTTCTTCATAAAAATAATTTAATGAAAATGAAATTTGATGAACTTAAGCCTGATTAAAAATGTTTTCTAGCAATATTTATTAGTCATCAAGAATTTATGACGTTTTGATAATTTTAATTGAAATTTCACTCCCAGCTGAAATAAGCAATAAAGTCTATGTTTCCCCAAAGAAAGATCGTCGCGATAACAGGTTATATTTGTTGCTGCTTCACCCTTAAGTCACCCTTGTGTGAAAAACAACACAATAAATAATTTTTACACCATAAACAAAAAAAAATTGTTGAGGTACACTAAAGAAATTTCTTGACTTTGTTAGCAATATCAATTAAGTACAGAAAAAGCATTTTTTGATTAAAAAATATTTTTGGTAACGGAATAATTTAGAACTTACGTAAGCTACTGTTCGTGTGTGGTTTTCCACACATAAGTAGTTTCAATGTAATCTGCACTAGAGAAACAATTTTCCGTCGGCAGTGTGAATATTTTTGATATTGTTGCGAACTGCATGTTATGTTTGTTTTATATAGTGAGTGCTTATCTAAGCTTTGTATGACTTTGATTACAAACGAGCTATGGCGTGACTGCAAAGTGGACAGATATTGCATATGTGTGAAAAACCACACTCAAGGGTAACTAACCTTAGGTTTTTTTGAGGGTGATTTAAGGGTTAACTTTGCGATGACTCTTAAACTGGCAGTCCACCTGCTTATAAAATCGTAGCTTTGTTTCGTTGCAATGACAGGTTTCGCATATCGTCGGAATGCTCTTTACTTCAAGTACAGAACTAATTTGAATAACAGATTATCAACCTGCCTAAGTATTTTCTTAGAAAAAAGTGGCAATAAAAATTTCAATAGTAAACAAAAATTTGGAAAGGTTTTACGAAGTATTTCTATTTTAGCACTGGAAAAATTCTAATTTCTATCAAAATATTGGTTATATGTAGGGATGCGATTTTCATGCACTTTAAAATCGAAAATATGCACTAAAAACTTTAAAAATTTCCATAAAAAGTCGCTTTTTAATTAAGAAAATATAAAAAAATCCGTCTATTGTTGTTCAAATATCTTTAATAAACTAAAAAACTAATTTATATTGCTGTTTGTTTAAATAAATAAGTACTTTATTAAATGTAAAACTTTGTCCTGTACTTAAATATCACCAATGTATTTTGAAAAAATTCACTTTGATTCCAGATCAGATCAAAAATATGGGTACCACTTGTTATAATTTTTTATAATGATATTAAAAATATTCTCTTTTAATATTCTTAGCAGAAGTTTTGACGTAACTGCTTTTTGTTTAAGTGCACTTTGGTTTTAACTGGGCCAAAAAAATAGTTTTTGTTTTTAGTCCTTAAAATCCAATACAAATTCCTTTTTTAAGTGCATTTTCTATACCAGCTCATTTAAGATAAATGCCTAAAATTTTTGACATTTAAAAATTATTTGCATACAAAAAATTAAAGTTAGCTGCACTTTGACTTAACTGCCCAAAATCCATATTTTCTGTAATTATGTACCCGCGTTTTCAGCATATTTTTGGGCAGCTTTAAAATATTTTCATAAAAAGCATCAAAGTAAGCTGCACACATGAAATAATATGATAGATACAGGGTTGCCCAAAATTACCAAAAGGGTTTGAACTGCTTATAACTTTTTTATTATAATTTTTTTTCTATTCTTTTTCAATATTTTGTAAAGAAGACTTGGGGAATTTAAAATAGAGCAGTACTCAATTGAACAACGTGCCCAAATTGTTGAGCTTTATTTTTCAAATCAACGATCATAATTTTATTCATAATTTAATTATGAGCGACGAAGCCCATTTCCAATTGAGTGGGTTCGTTAATAAGTAAAACTGCAGAATATGGGCTACGGAAAATCCGAGAGTAGTTCAACAGCGAGCATTACACCTACCTAAGTGAACGGTTTGGTGAGGTGTTTCATCGGAAAGGATAATTGGTCCTTATTTTTTTGAACTTTTGTGTACGGCTTGGTGAGGTGTTTCTGCGGAAAGGATAATTGGTCCTTATTTTTTTGAAGTTTTACGAAAGGTTATGGAAAATGTGTTGGAAAGAGCAAGAATTTGCGAAGCAGAAAATGGCCACCACTTGCGAGATATTATTTTTCATAACTAAACTAAAAATATTCCCCAATTATATACTGTACTAGCTGGCACGGCAAACGTTGTTTTGCCATATAACTTATTTATTTCAGATGTTACAGTATCTGCATGCCAAATTTTAAGAAAATCGGTTGATTAGTTAAGAAGATAATACAAATAATAGGCTTTAGTTCTTTCCAGATGTTACACAATTTGCCCGCCAAATTTCAAGAAAATAAGTTGATTAGTTAAGAAGATATAGGGAGGGGGGGATTTTATTCCTCTTGTCCTATTTCATGCTCTTTCTCTTTCAGATTTTACAGTGTCTGAATATGCCAAATTTTAAGAAAAATGGTTGATTAGTTAAGAAGATATAGCTTTTACCCCTCCTGCTTCACGCCCTCCAGGCGCGGATCCAGCTTGAGCCTTAGGTGGGGGAAATTTTTTATGATACAAAAAAAAATTTGTTTTTAAAAGTTTATTAAAAGCAATTTGTGTATATTGTATTAAAAAAACTCAACAATAAGGTTAAATAAAATATTCAATATAAATTAAAAGAAACTTATCTTTTTAAATAAGCAATTTATGATTTCCTTGTGAGGCAAATTTTGATAGTACAGTCTATGTTCAGTTTGTCATTGTTGATCTGAGCCATGTTTTCATTTGACGAAGGGTAGGAAATGACCTCTCGCTCGTAGCATTACTTACGAGCATTGAAACGAAAATTTGAAATATTTTTCTTAGATTAAGGGAAATATCTTCATCACAGTTTATTAAAGCATCTTCAACGTTATCTGATAGATTTTCAGATAATTTCCATGTTTGTTGCCAATGCTACAGTTCAGGCTCAGGTTTAGATGTTAGTAGGTGTATATCTCGAGTTGTGGTTTTAAAAGTTTTATATCTGTATATGACTTGATTACACTTTGAGTATAAGTTTTGGTATGTTCAATACATTAAAGATATCTATTGGAAAGGTGTTTTGAGATCTTTTAAAATAAATTCAATAAGAGAATGAAACCTACAGCTCGGTAGAAGTCTTCAACATTTTGGATGTAATTATTTCGTTGAAATCTTGTTTTTTAGGTTGGCACCACGATTTGAACGCAAATAACTTTAACTTTTTTAAAAATCACTTTAAATTGTTCTTCGGCTTTATTTCTTTTTTCTTCAAGGCACATGATTAAAGTTTTGATAAGGCTTGATCCTTTTTGAAGATCTATATCGTGCTTTTGTAAAATGATACTAAGCGGCTGTGTTACAATAAGTATCACACTTAATATGTTTATTCCGCAAATAAATTCAAAAGTTCAAGTGAGTTCCTTAATATAAGGCTCTTGATGAAGTATCTCTACCTTTCCACTCAGATATTTTTTCCAAAGCTTCTACTATATGATGTACACTTGTTGCAAAGTGTAAAGCTTAGTCGTGACGGTCCACCCATATTGTCTCGCATAATGTAGAGAGTTTGGCTCCCAAATACTTTACTAAAAACGTGTTTTGCCTGATTTACGGGAAATAGCAAGGCGTTTGTTTCGCATTTGTCGCGGTTTCCAGAATTTTTTAACAGCTTCATTTTCTGCTGACATCAAACGACACCCATCAGTTCCAACTCCTATACAATTTTTTAGGTCAAGACTAAAATTTATCAAAGTTTTAAGAACTGTTGATGATTGTGCCATCGCATCAATTGACACATCAGCGTCATTATCAATATCTTGTGAAAGCTCTTCAAATGCTTTTACAACAAAGCCAAAACAATTCTTGCCTAACAACTTTTTGTTGTATGTTGAAATATTTAAAAGATAAGGAAATATGGCTTTTCCCCGACAAATCCGTGCGTTCGTCAAAAATTATCGAATAGGATTTTTTTCATATAACACATATATACATAAATATTGCAAATACTAAGGCTTTTTAATAATTCAACCGCACGCATTTTCAAGTCAAACGTTTACTCTTTGGTTAGAGATTCAATAAAAAAACAAAAAAATACTCATTGAAAATTTCGTTAGCTAGGATTTCCAAAAATTTTGTACATTAAAAAAAGATAATATTAATGGGTATTCTTGTATTATCGAAATAAACAAAACATATTTTTATAATTTACGGGGGGAAATTTCCTTATTTCACCCCCCCTGAATCCGCGCCTGACGCCCTCAATAATAAAAACTATACACAATAGTACTTTCCAGCTGCAACACTATTTGGCTGCGAATTTTTAAGAAGATATTAGGAGGGGGAGCTTTTACCCTTATTGCCCTATTTCGCATCCTATTCCCTATTTCCTTTCAGATGTTACAGTGTCTGCATGCCAAATTTTAAGAAAGCACCGCTCATTAGTTAAAGATATGGGGAAGTGGAGCTTTAACTATTGCCCTATCTCACGCCCTATTCCCTTTCAGATGTTACAGTGTCTGTATGTAAAATTTTAAGAAACCAGGTTGATTAGTTTAAAAGATTAGAGTAAAAATAGTTTGATTGCATTTTTAACATAATATGATAAATGTATAGAAAGTTATCATGCTATGGCTATTAAATATCATGATATGGTTGTGAGAAATATACTATGTTTAGAAAGTTATCATAATTAAGTCGTTAGAAAAATAATTATTTTTCGGTCAACAATACTTAAATTCATAATTGCGATAAACATTGATATGTTTACAGTTACTATAATATTGTTGATATTAAATAAAAATAACAATTATTTGTGTACGACAACAATATATTGTTACATTAAACATAGTGTTGTTGCCGTAACCATGCCCAACCCTATTTTTTCTCTGCGTGTACATACATTTTTATTCTTACCTTTTCTTATTTTGTAATTTATGCAATGTTCTTTGGACATTTTTAAAATTCTATTGAAAAAATAATTGTTTAATCTTAATTTCTAAATTGAGTTTGCATATGACAGTACAAGTTTTTTAAGATAAGCTTTTTCAACGACAATCCATTAAAAGCACAAAATAATATTTTACACTTTTAACCAATTTTTAAAATAAATCTTTTAGGATTATTTTTATAAAAGTTGTCATTAAATTTTTTAAATACAAGTTTATTTCAACGATATCTCTTAACCAAAATCACATTGGCATTTATTCAACATTTAAGTTTAATTAGAAATGCCTTTTCAAGCGAATAACCTCGTCGATAAACATTATCGCAGGCCTCATAAAAAATAGCCAAAAAAAGAGAAAAATCAAGTTAAATTTGCTTTAATACAAATACACTCACACACATGCACTCAATAATACACATACAAACATACTTAATCAATAGCAAATCATTAACGAAAAACAGTCTTTTCAATGCAATCAGAGCATACAAAAAAATCCAGGCAACTAAAAGAAAATTAAATAAAAAGTGAACGACGAATTGCCAGTTTTTCCAACAAAATTAAAAAAAAAACGCCATTAAAATGAGTAAGTAGCCAAAAGGGAGATTTAGAGTTGGTTAATGATACATTCAAATATATTCAAATGTACCAAACGCAATGCCACAAAATCGAATAAAAATCCAAAAACAACAACAACAACAACAACAACAACAGACGAGTATGAACAACTTTAAAACACCTACAAACACTGGTTACTGCGTGCAAAAGCAACGATTATAAAATATTACGCGCCATGCGATTGTCAATTGTCCGATGGTGACCAAAACATCGACATTCAGAAAAAAAAAAGTACAAGCACTTGCACAGGACAAGAATGTCTGTAATCAAAAGCCAAAAAAAATAAAAAACACCAAAAAAGAAAAACAATATAATGAGAGTGAGCTTCTAGTACTCACACGCACCCATAACACATGCTTATAGATTGGTATATTGTTAAAATTGTTAAACTGATGCTAAATAACAAACGACCCACTTAAGCATTAAAAAAACAACCACCAATACCACCTCAACACTCTACATGCCACTTGCAAAAAACAGCAACAACTCATTACATTACTGCAACACCCAACACCAACAGTTTATGCCAAATGCAATTCAGTTAAACTTTGGACCAGAGCTTAACCAAAGAGAGTGAGTAGAGAAGAAACTCAAACCTCCTTTTTTATTATTTTTCGGTAAACATTAAAAAAAAAAAGGAGGAGTAGGCCTTTTTTGGAAAAAATAGTAAAAAAAACATCACAAAATTTACAAAAAGTTGCAAAAAATAAAAACAAAAACTTTACAAAACCTAAAGACAAACAGCAAAATTATAATAATATTCCAACAACTGCTGTGGCATACAACAACACTGACTGACAATAAAATATGGCGTCTGTAAATTTTTTTATCATTAAATATAAAAAAAAACTGCACGTACGGAAACAAAATAAAATAAAAAACATAAAAACATGTAAAAAAAAATTATAAAAAATCTACAAAACAACCAAAAAATTTGCAAAAATAAAAATGCAAGACCCACCCCATGCTACAAAAAAAAAAAAAAAGAAGAAAAAAAGCCTTAAAAACGACATCAATGACCAGGCCACATATCAACATAATGCATCAAAAAAGCAAACATACACTGTGCGATGAAAACTTAAGGAAAATCAGGAAAATTGAATTTTTTTTTTTTTTTTGAATTCGGCTTTTTTTAAACTCTCACATTTTAAGCGTTGTAAGTATGAACGGTCCTGAATGTGGTCTTGGCTAATAGCTTGATTTTTTTAACATAATTATTTGAGATTAAACTGGCTAAATGTGCTTATCAGCAGGGCAACCCTAAATTCATAACTACATGTTTTATCTTGCACGACAAATTCAAGCAGAGTGCATCTTTTTGAATCATTTTTTCCTTGTCAACTTTTTTTTCAGTTTATAGTGCATAATCCTCCTTTTTAAAGCACATTTTTATACTTGTCGACTTTTTTTTTAATACTTACAAGTACAAATTGGATAAAATGTTGGCTTACAGATTTTTCTATTACCAACAGAACCATCGGTGGGAAGGATATTTATTATGTGTGTGATTCAAGACCCACCTTCAAGTATACCGATCGTCTCATAATCACTTTCTTAATCGATTTAGGTCCGGCTGATTGTCTGTCTGTACAAGTAAATCTTCATGGCGTCTGGTACATACAGGTAACCCTTGATTTACGCGGTCTGTCGAGAACGAAGAAAGCACGTGTAAATCAAATTCGCGCAAAACAAGGATCAGGACTGTTACAAATTCCGCTTATGGGACCAGAAATTTTATAAATTAAAACATGAGATAGGGACAAAATTTCATTTTGGTGTTTTTATCAAGAATAAAAATTGGGAATTAAGCACGAATAACAAAATCTTTTAAAGTGTACAAAATCGTTAAGTTTTGGGTAGAAATCGCCCAATCGTCAAAAGTGCATATTTTAACCCAAAAATCGTCAAATTTTTTAGGACATATTTGCAAGGATTTTTTCAGAGCATACTCTCAACTTTTTAAACATAAATAAAATAATTAGTATTGTGGTTATTTTGCTGAAATATTTATGGTTGCAATCGGAACCATAAATAGTTCGAGCCCAGCTTCAGCTTCAGTCAAGAATGAAAAATTATCGGTGAATTTTAATTAATTTCATGTTGTAAAATTCCTTTCTTCATGAAAATAATTTAATGAAAATTAAATTTGATGAGCTTAAGCCTGATTGAAAATATTAAAAATTTGGATCAAAAGCCATAAATGGTTCAACAAAATAACCACAATACAAATTATTGTTAAAGCTAGAGCACGGGCTCTATGTTTGCATTTTTCCTTCAAGTTGTGCTGAAAAAGGTCAACAGGAAAAGGAAAGACAAAAAATGAAAAACAAAACAAAATATGTACTTTGGACTTCAAGAAGAATTCTTGACAAAAGTATGAAAAAACAGAAGTAAGGAAGAACATGTAAAATAAATTAAAATAGATAATCATTCAAAGCAAATTTCGATCTACCAAAGGTTAAATACAATTTGGTTTAAGGATTGATGTTTGACTATTGACTTCAGCAGTCGTCGATGGCTGCGAGTGTTAAACGGCAAGCCCTCTGAAGAGATTGAGTGGTTGCAATCGGAACATGTCAGTAAAAACGCCTGGGTTCGAGCCCAGCTTGAAAAATTATCGGTGAATTTTAATTAATTTCATGTTGTAAAATTCCTTTCTTCATGAAAATAATTTAATGAAAATTAAATTTGATGAACTTAAGCCTAATTAAAAATATTAAAAATTTGGATTGAGAAACATAAATTAAATAGTTTCTTAGTTTCGGATTTTCGGATTCCCTGCATATCAATTTAATTATATCAGTATAATCCTGTAAGTAGAGATGGCTGAAGTAAAGTCGATTATTCACACTTTCACCCATTGTGTTGACATAATAAATAAGAGGAAAAAAAAGAAAAAACTTTCGATCAATATGAAATTGAGAGTTTTAAATCGAATGTGAAATCCGTGTTATGCTACGCAAATGACACATGGAAAAATACTTGACTAATTGATAAAAAAAAAAAACTGCAAACGTTCGCTTACAAATGCCAAAAGCTACGGTCATACTTATTAAATGTTTGACCAAATAAGCATAGCCACTACTTTTGTTAATAGTAAGTGAGATTTAACATGCTCTAAATATCACAAAATAAAAGTAATTATACAGCTGGACACAGCAAAAAACTGTTCTTGTAAGATGTAGTATAAGAATCAAAATAAATATTGCAACTAAACGAAATTATATTTAAGGTTACCTGTTGGTTACATCTTTTTCGTCAAATAGTTGACGAACATATCATCGGCATATGGTGGTCCAGGCGTATAAGCAACGTAGGCCTATAGACTCGAGCTAGGGACGCCAATCGGGATGGATTTTAGAAAATCCCGGGATTCGGAATTTTGAAATACCGATTCCGAAAATCCGGGATTTCTGGATCCCCGGTTTTCCCGGGATTTCGGAATTTTTTTTAAATAAACAACACTTTTTATTTAATTATATTTTATTTAATATATAACATATATTTAAAAAAAAAAAAAATAAGAATTATAAAAATAAAAAATGCAACTGAAATATAATTTTTAATAATTTTTTTTTTTTTTTTTGTATGGAGTATAAAAATTCAATAAAAACGAACATTTTTGTACACAAAAGTTGATATATTAAAAATCCCGAAAAATCCCGATTCGGGATTTATCAATCCCGAAAAATCCCGGGATTTCGGGATTCGGGATTTCCCGTTTGGCATCCCTAACTCGAGCTAAGCAAAAGCCATTACCAATTGAAATCAGAGAGCGAAACTGGCGTTGGATAGGCCGTATACTTTGAAGACTTTGTCAGAAAAAAGCACGACAAACATTAAGGTGGAATCCACAAGGTATTCGGCGATCTGGAGCTCGCGATAAAACCTGGAGTAGAACTATTGACCAGAAAAATTTAGCAAATTCTAACTTAAGTGACATCGTCCGAGAAGGAAATAACAGAGTTGCAGAAGAATAGAAGATTTATTTTGCTGTTGTAGGAGAGAAAGATGACAGAAAAAGAAGCACAAGATTGTAACAGACAAAAAAGTTAGTAGTAAATTTTTAAATTCAACAATATTTGTTTTTAAAAATATTTGAATTTTTTTTCTTAATAATTTTTATGCAACTTCATTTAATCTAAAAGTGTAACATTCTTAAAAAAACGTTTAAACTTTTGCACTTTTACGGCAAACTACTACAATTTGAGTCGGAAAAAAGCAACCAATTGTAGGGGAATGTAAGAAACGATAAAGTCACTGTTTGTTGTTTTTTAGTGTTTTGTCTCAGCTTTGATATCGTGGCACATTAGTCTTTTTATTCTCATTCGCTTTACAATTTTATTTGTATGAAAGTGTTTGAAGCAAAGTTTCTGGATGATCTGGCCTAAGCAACAAGTGAAATGCGCATAGGAACTTACTTTTCCCGCAACAATCAATTTAAGTGTATTTATCGGTAAATATTGGGAATTAAGGTTATCATAATATATAAAAAAAAAAAAAAAAATTATTTAGTTGAAAAGGGCCTTAAACAATAACTTGATATCTTTTTACTAATTCCTTTTATTATAAGCTCCAGACGTATTAAATCAGCTGGCTGAATTGTTTGCTATTTTTTTTTATAATAATACATTTTACAATTTTAGAGCTCAAATCAACTGAATAATTATTTATTAAATATTTTAACATAATTTGTAAATTTGATATTTAGTTAGGCTTGAGTTCATCAAATTTAATTTTTTTTAAATTATTTTACTGAAGGAAGGAACATGAATTTAATTAAAATTTTTTGATAATTTTTGTTCTTGGCTGAGCTGGGGATCAAAATGGGGTTAATTTACGTTTCGAAAATAACCACATTCTCACCATACGAATTCCTTGCAGTTCGACCTTCCGCACCAATGCGGTGCCTGCCAGCAAACGGTCAAACACCAACTTATGACCAATTTTATTGGTGGTTCAAAATTTGCTGTTATTAATTATAGTTTTTCAATTTATTTACATGTTTCTTCCTTTTCTTCTGTTATTTCGTATTCTTTCAGTCTTGAATACCTGAGTACATTTTATTTATAATGTTTTTTTCCACTTTCGTCGACATCTTATTTGTACAACTTGAAGAACAAATTTAATTTTTACATTAATTTTATTTTCCTATTTACCTATGCCAGCACATGCGAGTTTCAAAGTTTAAGACGACTCTTTTCAAATTTCTTTTGAAGTAATCACGTATGCGAAGAAGGGAAATTAATAAAGCCAGCAAACGTTTATCAATGGAATAAAGGATAAATTTCGCTTCAGTTTTATTATCCATTTGCCCAAATAGCGTTTAAATAAAATATTATTTTTTAACCTTTTTACACATCCCTATTCAAAAATCGTGTAATTACCCAAACAACAAAAACTACACACTACACACATTAAAGGCCAACAACAAATATATAAACATTAACACACGCATGTAAAATAAAAATGCAACTAACGCGACTGACAAAATAAAAATAAAAAAACTCATTCAAAACACCGAAAAACAAAAGAAAAAAATTTATGCACAAAAAATAAAAAAAAATTTAAAAAAAAAATACTAAAAAAAACCAACAGAACTAAAAATATTTTTATTTTCAATCAGCCAATAAAAATTCAGCCATCATTGAGGCCCGTTGTTTTGTTTTATTTTGTATTTTTTTTTTAAATTTTTTTTTTTTTTTGTTTTAATGCTTTTTTTTAAATACGTTAGCAAACCATCATCATCATCGTCAGTTGCAGCCAAAAACTTTAAACAACTCACACACATACTAATACAAATTACGCAGTAGGCTCACAAAACTTTGCAACGCACATACAAAGACACTCATTAATTTAAATACTCATTTTAACTCACATACATGAATCCCTTAGAAATCTCACCATAGTGCCTGCAATTTATCGGGAAAATACACCACAGTTGGTAAAACTGCATTCTACACTAACATGTGTACGGAAATGTATTGCACGAACAACATAAGCAACTCTGACAAAATGCATTTCTCTCAGTTGCAGTTGCTGTTTGCGAAAGCAGTTCAATGCAATTGCCTCTGCCGCGTCAAGCCGCATGGTTTACTTTTTTTTAGTTTATTTGTAACACTTTTTCGTTTTTCTTTTACACACACACACATACAAAAAGAAAATAAAAACAAAAAAAGGAATCAAAACAAAACCAAAAAATGAAAAACGTGTAATCAAAAAATAAAACTAAAACATCATAATGAAACGCAGACAAAGTGGAGAGAGTGAAATGACATTACAAAACAACGCAATGATGAAATAAATAATCGGCGAAAAAATGGTCATCACACATGCAAAAAAATACATACACATGAAATAAACACAAACATACATAGAAGCATTTACGCACAAAAATGAACCACAGCGTCAGACCGGGCAAAGGAAAAGTATGAACAATATTTATTAAATATTCATGCATTTTCAATGCAAGTTAGCACTGTGGAGCAAAATTTGTAAGCTGTATATGATTTAAAATACTCAAATGGCATATACTTTAAAAAACTTTAAGGATACGGATTTAAATCATACAAAACAAAATATAAGCAGAATAAATTGTTCTTTTGATGATCTATAATAAAAAAATTCTATCAAAACTGTATAAAAGGCCTGTTTCTTTACTTTTTTTTTTGGTAGACAACAAAAAAATTTGGGTTAAATGAGAATATGATTAAATTTTACATACCGAGAGGTAAAAAAAGTACCGGAACTACAAAAAACAAATGATCACAAATGAAAATGGCAGATCATATTCAATATTTTTGTGTCATATCAAACCAATATTTTTCTTTAAGCGTATTTTGAAAAGATCTGGCAGTTATACTAACCTTTGTATGTCGCTTCCTAAATAGATCCGCTTAAGAACGTTTGCAATTGTATTAGAAGCAAAATTTGCGCATTTGAAAAAAAAATTCACATAATTGTGACAAAAGCTGAACCATGATTTCCTTATTTATAAGGAAACATATTTCAAAACTAGATAAACGCATCACTGCGTTTATTTGCATTTGCGGTAAACAGCTTTAAAAGCTCTTTTTTTGTTTCAAAGTGCTTGCAATTTGTTGTTCTTTCTTTGCTAAGTAAGCAACAAACATTTTGTCATGTGCTCTCGTCGGCGTGGAAGCACAAAAGCTCTTTTGTAAAAGCTTGCACATTGTGCATATAATCTAGACGCAAGTGCCAGTTCACACTTTCATTAAATTTAAGTCGTCAAGTCTTGAATTTTTAGGAGAGATAGGAAAAGAAATGGCATTCTATTTTCCCTTCTATCCTAAAAGCTCAAGACTTGACTGCTTAAACTTGAAGACTGTGAAGCAGCACTTGCTAGTGTTAATCAATATTTTCTCGTATGATTCGAGCAGGGATGCATTACATACTAGCCCGTTTTTTAAAGAATGCCATATGCTTCATATTTCATAAAATATTCGACTAATTAATAGAAACATTTGTGCTGTATTCATGACACAAGTGACTGAACGAGTACTTAAATTTATATGAAAAGAACTCAGTGTTTTGGGTGTTTTTCATTTAAATTTTACTACACGTTCAATCAAATGTGTTTGGAAAACGGCACAATTATCCAAAATCATTACAATAGTCAAGTAAAGTTCGTCCGATTAACGAGTTTGCATTATGTGTAATGGACTTATGTAAGGCATTGACTTATGAGAACAAGCCAGAAACTTTGTACTTTGGGTATTCGGATAAGTGATGCTATAATTAGGGAAAAATCTCTATTTGTAGGGATTTTCTCTTAAAAAAAATGGCCGTAGAGAAAAAGGACTGATTAAAATGTAGGGACGTTTGGAAAACTGTATACATTTGGCAAATTTTTTTTTATTTGTGATAATAAATTGTTAAAACGACTACATTACAGTTTGTTAAATTTCTTTAAGTAATCACTTGCCGTCATTTCAGCTTTAATTTAAACGTAAATTTGTGATAATCACTTTTTAAAGAATGGAGATCTTTTGAACTTTACTTTAGAGATGGGCTCAAAAAGTTTTGAAGTAAAGTCGAGATAGTAAAGAGCGAAATACAGTGAAACTTCGATATTACGAGCTTTGTTATAACGAAAAACTCAATATAACGAATTTTTAGCTGAGTCCCTTGAAAAAACCTTTTTATTGCAAAGATTTTCATACAAAAATGCTCTATAGCTATAACGAAGAAATTATGAGCTATAAAGCCTGCATATAGCGAAGTATTTTTTTAAAAGCCTTTATACAACGAAATTATAATTGACAAACACATACATATAACTTTTTAAGTGTGTACGTCATTAAAATCCCGTTATCAAGAGCCGTCTACATAACGAAGTCTTAAACTATAGCCTCCATACAACGAAGTTAGAATAAAGCAAAATTCAATTTTAAACAAAACGGGGAAGTCCCTTTAAAAAAAACGAAAGGTACATAAATGTCTTTGCATATGTAAAGCGTCACAAATGTAGTCAGTTCTGTTTTGGTTCTTTGCCAAATAAAAACATAATTTTTTATTTACCTATTAAATATTGAATTTTTATTATGTACATAGTATTTTCGTGTAAAATAGAATTTGGACAAAAAAACTGTAGTTATAACAATTTTTTTCGTATTTCTTTAAATTTCGTTATACCAAGGTTTCACAATGCATATGTATAACGAATCAATAGCTATAACGAAGTGTTTTTCGATTCCCTCTAGATTCGTTATATCGAAGTTTCACTGTAATATGTTAATTTTTCGGTCATAAATGATACTCTTGTTGTGAGAAAAAGGTACCCTACCGATGAATTACCTCAAAGAATAATTTGTGATACAATTTTCATTATGGCTTTGGATTATTTAAGCAAATTTTATTTTGAACCAAACAAAAGCTATCAGGTTCTCGCAAAGAAAAAATGAAACCATACGCACTTTCATTTATTTTCATTAATTGACAATAATTTTTGCGCTTCTTTTTCAGCCAATCTTTTAACTTGTTTGGCAATTATTCATAAGCATATGAATCGTTTTTCAATCGCTCAAGATTATTACTTCATCCGTTTTAAATCATTAAAGGTGTTCTGAGAAGACTCATTTAGGTAAATTTTACAAAAAGATCACCCGAATGCTAGCAGGAAACAACTTGAAATAAAATGTTTATACATTATCAGTTAAAAGTTGTAGGGGTTTTTGTAGAGACAATTTTTTTAACGCGTAGGGAAATATAAAGATTTTTTTTTCGGGCTGCGTACGGACTTTTCAAAAAAGTGTATAACATCACTGATTCGTTTCATTGTCCAGATAACAATTCCAAACCTTTTCTGATTTGCAGTGTAAATTTTAACAAAGTTTAATATGCATTGATTCTGAGCAGCGATTTTTTTCTCAATTCCATTGCTTTTAAAAGATTCTTAAAATGAATCTAAGCAAATTACTTTACAGTAGCCTCATACTTTTTTCAAGCCAATATGTTTCGTTTAGTGTTTCTAGTAGAATATTGTTCTCATTATGTATCCTAAATACCCAGTAAAAACATCGCCGACAAAATAATGTGTTAAGTAATCAGGTTAAAGTAAAAATATTACTTCCAATTCTACTAAAGGAGCCGATGAGTTATGCAAAGGTTGTCCCAAAATTAACGCATTTTAATGTAACTGAGCTACCTAATTAAGAGCGGAAGCGTTTTTTGTATGTCATAACTTCTCATTTGCATACAATTTATACGAAACAAACCATTAGAATGCGAATTAGAAACCACCCGGCTAATAAATCTTATTTGACAGATCGCTATGTCGGTTTGTTTTATTGAAATTGTATTTAAATAAAATTTTCATGTTTAAAATAACGCTTGCCGCTTTTGTTTAGGTTGTTCAGTAAGTCATTATTTTATGCCTACATACATCTGAAAAATAAATAGTTATAGAATTAATTATAGTAGTTATATAGAAGAAAGCTACTAACTGATGAGTGAATGAAGCTATTAATTTTAAAAAAAGTAGCCGAAGTTTTCACTGGGTATCTCTATGCAATATCACACAATATACACAAAACCAAGTATTTTCTCTAAAATTCCACTGTGACACAAAAAAAAATTGAACATACATATACATATGCGTAAGTGTATGTTCGACTGCATTTTTAAACATACACTTTTTTCACATAATGTGCTAGTGCGTGTATGTGTTTGTTTTGTTAAAAAATAAAAATGGAACAAAAATAAAATTAAACACACACTTACTCACATACACACCGACAAGGACAAAATAAATAAACTCGTTCATATCCTAAACTCCAAATACTTGTTGTCCACTTGTGATTTACACTCACGCATATACACATAACGTATGTATGTATGTATGCACATATATGCAAATGGTTTTACACACATTTCTACATGTGTGTATATGCGTATGTATTGATTTTAATTTTTTTTTATTTTTCGGGCGCGCTCCTAAATGCTGGAATGGGGAAAAGTTTACAACAAAAAGGTGTATTTATTGCCGACTCTATGGAAGTTTTTGTGTTTATCAAAATGTATGTATGGATATATTTCTGCATTTAGGTTTATATGTATGTATGTATGTTTTTTTTTAAATATTATATTTGACTTTGTTGTTATTGCATTAAAAAAATATTGTTTAATAAAAATAGTACAGTAGCGTTTTACATCAAACGCAATTTTTGGGAGAAAATTAATACAATTGGGCAACCTGGGCGTATGAGGAATTTTTGCATTGCAAAGGTTTTGTGAGCATTGGTAAATATTTGTCATACGTTTTTTTTTAGAAAAATTATATAGAGGTTTGTTTTATTGAATTAGAATGTCTGCTTATGGCCAGAATTCGACTTTGTATTTAAAAAGGTATTTAATAAGTTGTTGTTAAAGATTAAGTTGTATTTAAATACACTTTTAGTTTTTAAGTTCAACTTTATTTTTCTACATAAAAAAAAAATTAAAAAACGGGTTTTTAACCAATGGAAAGAAATTTATAAAATTTATTATTTATTATTATTTACAAGGTGGTCTCTAAGAAATAGCTGACTGTGTTTTTTGTACCTGTGGTTTTTGTATTGTTGAGATATTGATTGACATTGATTACTTTAGCAAATAAACTTCTTTCAATGTGGGCTATTTTAGCATCAATCAAAAAATCTTTGAAAAATTCAATTTCGTGTTAAAACAGAATTAAAGCATAAATTATATTTAAATACGAAGACAAAAATTGGCCCTTGATCTAGGAGTAAGAGAAACAAAAGTTAAATACTTTATATATACAGTGTAATCTCTCCTATCGGACCATCCTTAGGCGGACATTGTTGCCTAGTCACTTCAGCGTTCGTCTCCTTGAAGAGGACATTCTCCTTGTATGTACACTTTCCAATGGTCCCATTGGTGTCCAGTCATTAGAAATTTCAAAACTTAAAACACAGAATTAAGAAGCACATTGTTTAGACCGAAATTTCAATGTTAATATAAGCCTCAAACCAGTCCAGTTTCGAATACTTCTTAACCAAGACATAAATTTTCTTTTCGATACCCCTTTTTCCTTCAATTCTACCTTGTAAGATGAGTTGCAACAGTTTATCTCCACCCATAATGTAGCCGGGAAACGCAGTGTTAAGCTTTCGTATAGTTTTTAAGACTTCGTAATATTTTGGTAGCCTGTTTGAAGCTTCGACGTTCAGAGCCAGATCAGTCCAAATTATTCGTAGTGTATGACAACAGCACCATATTTCAAAAACTTCCATTTCACTAATATTTGTATCTTTGAGTGCTCATGATTCGACTCTACATTCCCTTCCTTAACTGCCAAAATTATACAAAATGACATTAAACCTTCCTCATAAGATACTTTAGACCCTAAAAAAAGTTAAATTCGGGCTTCTTTATAGTTAAAACAACAGACAAACCCATGTTTATCTCACCGCTCCTTTTCCTGCGTTTAATTTCTACACACATGAAAACGAAATAAAACAACTCATCATCTGTATAAATTTTGTTTAATTTTTTATTTAACTAACACATTCAAGTGGGGCAATTGAAGGATGGTTTATTTTTTTAAAACACTGCCTTACACTCTCCAAGTATTCAGCATTTTTATTTTTGAAAAAAGAAAAAATCCATTTAAAAAAAATTACAAAATCTCATTTAGATTTTTACAATATTTCTTTTTGTGTTTTTCTTTTTTTCCCATTGACTGCACACACAAACACATACGATACGAGCCCAGCGCTGACACGATAGAGAGAGGGAGCCAAAAACGAACTAATGGTCAGTCAGCTGGTATGCGAATAAACACAGCCGAAACAACAACAGCAACAATATAAATAAATGTTTGCCTTTTGGCCGCAACAGAGATGAAATGAATGTGAATGCAGGCAAAGCAGCAGTGGGCCGTCATGGACCAAACAAGTTGGTAAATGCATTTCACATGTGAACACCTTTTACTCCCTAGAAAAACTGAGCACATTCATGTGTATGTATATAAAATGGGAGGAGAAGGGTAGATATAAAATATTTTTTTATTCACCAAAAAATAAAAATAAAAATTTGAAAAAAAGTAAAACAAAGCAAATGTTTTTTTTTTTCTATTTTATTGGAAGAAAAAAAATTGCAATATTAAAATGTAGAATAAATGGCCGGGGAAGTGAAGAGACAGGAAGTTGAATAACAACTACAAAAAAATATAATGTATTTATATGTGCATAGAGTGCGTGCATTTGTGTGCGTAAAGAGCGGGATTGTATAGCACACTCATATACATTTACAGATTAATTTAATATGTAAAATAAAACTGGCAAAACTCCGCCCTCTGTAGAGAATTTTTTGGGCAATTCACGAAAAAAAAAATGTGGAGGTAGGGATGGCCAATATAAAAACATACAAACGAGCTTTCGTATAAAAAAAGTTTTAAAAAAGAACCTAATAAAACTAAAAAAAAACAAAATTTCACCAAAAAAGAAATGTAGCAGATCTACAGGCACACATGCACACTCATCTGTATTGAAATATGTATTTGCATGTGTGTACTAATTTAAAATGCAGCAGTATCTACGCACACAATTATATAAACATCAGTTTTAATACACAAACACACACGTGCACGCTAGCAAAATCATATAATTCTATGTATGCAAAACTAGTCAGACAGACATTTATAAAGTTTTAATAGAATACTTTGACCATTTAAGGCAATTCGTACATATTTTTATTTTAAATATTTGAGAATCATTAATTGGAAATGGTATGGATGGGCTGAATATTGTCGCCTATAATAGACCAAAAAAAAAAACGTTCCAACCTTTGGGGTACACTGTCGTTAATACTTTTCGACTTAAACAAATAAAAGTCACCGGTGCGTGGTAAAATTATTAGCAAAAATACACACAAATAATTCAGAATTAAAAGCAATTTCATACGGCAGACGAGCATAAGCAAATTAGTGGAAGACTATCCCAATTATATACACTTTATTTAAAATTTTTTTTCATATACATGCCTTCTTAAAATCGAAGCTAGATATTTAACTCCAATGTGAAAATAACGTTCCGTGCATTCAAGATCAAAGATCTTCTTGATTTTTAAAAAATTTCCTCCCTTTGTTATTCTTCTAGTTTTTAAGGAGTCATCCATTAAGAAAAAATAAAAAAGGAACACACAACTTTTGGTTGTAGTTGAGGCCAGTAAAACAGATTGTAATATGTTTGAAAGTATTAAAGCTATAGCTTTTTTGTTCTTTGCAGTAGTTGAGTTCTTTTCAATCCATTACCAAGTTTGCTTAAAATTCTCACATTCTTTTTCTTTTAATAGCACCACTGGTCTTTAAATTTGGAAAAAAAATGACTGCAGAATCGAAGCATGTTTTTTAACTAATCTGGTTGCGCTGAACTCGAATCTGGCATAAAAATTTAGCTATCACGTCTTGTTTATTTTTTTATCGCATGCTGGCAATACTGTAAAACAGTCAATACTGACACTACAATTTTACAATTATTTATTTGACAGAAGTCCACATTCATTATAAATCTTCATAATAGTAGCGTTAAGGCATGTCAGGGAGATCGTGTGCAAATAATACGACCAGTTTAAACACGCGTGCAAAGAGTAGCCCACAAGGGACCAGGACTAGTCCAAAAGTAACCCAAACGTATGGAAAAAACATGGTCTATTTAACATTACGATGTCCTAGGGCAGGACCATATAACCCACCTTTGGACAACTAAGGAGTAGTTTTAGAACTACACCATGGTATACACAAGAGGATTAGTTTTGAAGTCGTTTAAAAACGAAAGAATGTCGTTCAAAAACGAAGACATGTCGTCTCACTACAAACACTTTTTAACAATGATATGGTGCATGCTTGCATTACATCGGACCAGTCCATGGAGGAGTCCATTTTACCAAAATGGATCAGGTGGTCCAATATTATTCGCAAGGTGATTTAAGCTATTTTTGCTTTGTGTTTTTGGAGTATTTGGTTGGAAAAAAGCATTTGCAATATCAGAATCATTAAAACATATTAACATTATTTTGGTTTTGCAGTCTGAAACTTGAACAAAACCGTGGACACCGACAATGTTTCGCATATTCTTCACTCGCATTTAGTTTTTTTCAAAAAAAAAAAAAAAAAAAAACTAGGTGCAGTGAGCGCGAACAAGAGTAGGGTGCTCTCCAAGATTTAAAAAAATGTAAAGAATTTATCAAGGGTTTTGAGAAAAAGTATGCTGGGAGACTATTGCTGGACTCTAATACGTAAAACTGAACCAAAAAATACAAACGACGTACAAATAACGCCATTTACATTCAATGTTTATTGTTGTTGTTTTGTTTAAGCTTCGACATTGGTACAAGTAAGACTTATTCGCTTTAGGTTTATATTTCTATAACTTTTTTGGATTTCTAAAATCTGATGAGATTTCCTAAGCACCCAGCGAAATGCGCATAGAAGCTAGCTTTCCCTCAACAATAACTCTCAGTGTATTTATCAAATATGAAAAATTGGGAACTTAGCACGTCATACAGATAAAATAAAAAATAATAATTGATATTGTTACAAGTAGAACTGTTGCTATAATTCTTATATGTTTAACAGTTTTATTTGGTTTAATATCTTTAGTTTGTCTAAAATCTGTATGGATGAAGTTTCCTGATGATCTGGCCTAAGCAACCAGTGAAATGCATAGGAATAGCTTATCCCATCAACAATAAATTTCAAGTGTTTTTATCAAGAATAAAAACTGGGAATTAAGCACGAATAGCAAAATCTTTTGAAAATAAAAAATAATAAATAACTTTCATAACGCCATTCACTTTTGGAAATTCATTGATTTTAAAATAAACTAGTGATTTTTTATGTAAGAAACGAATAAAAACATTTTTTTGTATCTCGAAAACCCGACGTGCTAGAAAAAACCCAACTAAAGATTCGAATTCAGCCCAAAAATTACCGTAGGAAAGATTTTTGGATGCTTCAGTCCAAAACCTTGTTGGCTAGTGTTATTGAAATAAATGCCTGAAAATTACGAAGTAGCAAACACCAGTAAGACCGAAGAAGGCTGGAAAAAGAATTGCATAAACAGTTGACTTCGGTGTACGTTAAAGGATAGCTTATTAAAGTGGAACAACAAAAATTGAATAAAATTACAACTTGGCAAAAAGTACATCGAAAAAAATGGCTGAAATAAATACCCTGAAAAATATGAATGGTATCAAACCATGTTATTAATAATTTCGACCATTCTATAATTCATTAAGGCGGCTGGCTATCTTTTGCAAAAGACTGCATACATTGGAAGTTTTTTGCGCGACGAGTAAGCTGGTTTGCGCCCACATCGCAGTTGCGTCAATCAAGCAAAGACAATTGGAGTCATAATCAACCAATCAGTGAAATGGCGATTACCTCTTTACCTAGTATGTTTATAGACTTTAAAAAAAGCCCTTGGCTCGGTGAAACGTAGGGCAAAATGGCCAGCCTTGAGAGATAAGAGAGCTCCAAAAAAAATAATAAGTATTGTGCTTATTTTTGTTGAACTGTTTATGGTTTTAAATCCAAATTTTTATAATTGTAATAAGGCTAAAGTGCATCAAATTTAATTTTCATTAAATTATTTTTATGAAGAAACAAATTTTACAACATGACATTGATAAAAATTTATTGATAATTTTTCATTCTTGACCGCCGCAGGGTTCCAACCCATGCTTTCACGGACAAGTTACCCTTACATGTTTCAATTGTAGCCACTCAATCTCTTCAGAGGGTTTTGCCGTTTAACACTTACAGCCATTGACGGCTTTTGGCAGTCCAAAGTCAAGCATCAATCTTTAAACCAAATCGTATTTAGCCTTTGGTAGATCGAAATTTGCTTTGAATTATTATCTATATTAATTGATTTACATGTTCTTCCTTACAGCCGGAGATGTGGACCAGGTATCAGCAATGAGTAGTGAAAAAGTGAGTAGAGCTAAATCATGACTCATAAATTCTTGTACTTATACGCACTCATACTTATTCCAATGTTATTCAAACTCATATTCACTCAAAAGTTTCATTTTATTCATCGTACTTATACTTAGCAACATTTGTAGTGTTTGATTTAGAATCTACTCAACTCAATGTGTATAGGCGAAGCAAAATGCGAGGCTGCCAGATTTATCCCCGAAATAGCAAAGTGACGATTTGGCAATTGCAGTTTACATGTATGAAGTGGACGATTTTTCGGCAAATTTATCTGGCAGCGCTGATTATTAAGTTGTGTGTTTTATCTGTTGTGTTAAAACGGTAAATGGATGAGCTAAATGATTTGAATCATTGTGAGTATTGTTAGTATTTTCTTGAAATTATAAATCAAGCTGGGGTCATTTATAAGTATTTCTCTTGTGAGTATGAGTGAATCAGAGTACTTTAGTTTAAATGATTTTTACGCACTTATACTTACAATTGCATGAGTCAGTATGAGTAGCGAAAAAACGATTCATTGCTGATCTCTGATGTGAACGACCGAAGAATACATTACGCAGAACCTTGAGGCTAGAAATTGATGAAATTAATACAATGCGTCACGATAGAGTAGGATGGAAAAACTTTTTAAATGCACTATGTTTACAAGTGCAATGAATAAAGGAAAAATATTATTCAATTTGACCAGATAATGTTTAACAATGACCATGTAATAATTAATATAATTATAATTAATTGAAAAAGGTCAATAAGAAAAAGAAAGACAAAAAATTAAAAACAAAAAAAATTTACTTTGGACTTCGAGAAGAATTGTTGACAAAAAGGGCGAAAAAACAGAAGTAAGGAAGAACATGTAAATCAATTAATATGGATAATCATTCAAAGCAAATTTTGATCTACCAAAGGTTTCTATGAACGCATGGGATCGAGCCCCGCTTCAGTCAATTACGAAAAATTTTAATTAATTTCATGTTGTAAAATTCCCTTCTCCATAAAAATAATTTAATGAAAATTAAATTTGATGAAATTAGCCTAATTAAAAATATCAAAATTTGGATCAAAGACCATAAACAGTTCCACAAAAATAGACGCAATACTAATTAAAAGAACTTTAATTTAAGCCAAAAGCCTAAAACGAAAATTCGGAATAATTTCAATTTTAAAATATCTGCGTTTTCCAAAAATATTTTCTCGGGAGCTTCCGAGTTTTCCGGAAAATAAAATTACGACCAACACTTCTGAAAGTGTACTTCTACTGTCACACTATTTAATTAATACGGTATTTAATTAATCGATTAACCACGCGAATAACTATTCTTTTTAAAAATTTAATCGAATAATAATCGAACAGTTAAAAATTATTCGATTAATCGAATAATTTGAATTTTGTCTAGTTAAGAAATTTAAAAATAAGACCAAAAATTAGATATTTTAACATGAAAATTTTATTAAAAGAGTAACAACAAAAGGTACTTCATGCAGTGTTCGAACATAAACACTTAATATCGCTCTTTATGGTACGGCTCGGTAGATTTGTGGAAAACACAAACGCTAATAGTATTTTTGTAAAAAATCATTAAAAAAAAATAGCGTTTCCCTGTTTGTCATCCTTCGAACACGAAAATAATACTGTTCTTATCACACTCAACAAAAAGATACACTCATAAAATTATTACAGTAACTGATTGTTGGTTATTAAATTCGTTTTCCGTACTGTTAAAATTTAATAAATATATAGTTATTTTACGAATATTTTTATTTTTTAACATTTATGTTTGTTATTCAAAAAACAAACTACCAAAAAATAATGTTTTTCCGTATTTGTTTTGTTATGTATTTTTATTTTTACGGTTAAAACATATTTTTTAAAAGTAAAAACTATTAAATTTTAACGAATATGCTGTTCAATAAATAAAATATTTAAAAATGAATGTAAAAATCATTTGTTTTAAATGAAATGTAAATGATCCGTTTTCTAAATGAATTTTAATTTGTTTTAAATGAATTTTCGTTCGAATTTAACTACATAATATTTTGAGTGTATGAACATTTAACTCCGTTCGGTATTTTTTTAAGACCACAAATTTCATTGTGCCCGCTTCAGCTCATTAATGCTCGTTCGTTTCTTTTGTGCGTAGCGCCCTTTTTGCTGATAAAAAAAAAAAACAAAATACACATACGAAAAAAAAACCAAGAGCCAGCAAAATACACAAACAAAACATATACACACACACACAAGCTGTTCGTACTGCGGCCGTTGCTAAAATTTTTTGTTTGGTTGATCATTTTTATATCAATGTAAAAAAAGAAACATTATAGAACATTAAAATATAATGTTTGTCTATATTAATACTACAATTGTTCTGTTTTTTAAACGAAGAACAGAACACTAATTAATGTTTGACTCTTTCTTGAAAATAGTTACGAACGGTATTAAGGGTTATGTTCGTCTACACAAACACTAAAAAATAGATATCGTTCCTGGGTGTGTGAGCCAAACGCTAAATAATGTTCTGTTTATTTTCGAATAAAAGAGAAAAACTTTTTAAATAAAAAATGGCACAAAATTGTATATGCTAAAATAATGTTTCAAAAAGAGTATGCAGTTTAAATGTTTATGTTTCAAACGATTTCTTTCTTTTGTTGTGATAAAACTTGATTTAGAAAAGATTAGTTCACAAATGGTTGACGTAAGAGAGATTGAAAGTAAAGGCTCAGTTAGGCGAACGTTGCTGTACCGTATCTGTACTGTATCCATCAGCTGTTTGCTATTTGTTGTATGAAAACCAATACAAAAGCTTACCGAAATGCAATGTACCGTAGTTGCAACGTACCAATCTGTATAAAATAGAATTTCATGCCGTTGTTACGTGACATTTGTAAGACAGTGATGGGCGGCTTGTATGTTACATTGAATGCGGGTAATTTTGCTCTTTTTTTGGTACTTTTTTCAGTTTATCTATGGAATTGCGACAAAATAACTTACAATACAGCATATTTCCAAATATACAAATATACATATGTTTAGATATTTAAGTAAACAAATGCATATACATACACATACAATGGAAATGTGAAACATATAAAAGACTTTAAATGGTATCAAAACCTTGTTCGGTGTATGCACATTTACAATATATGTATGCTAAAAATTTATATATGCTACAATACAAATTTATTTTTTGTAAATCTATAATATACATAAATATTAAATTATTAACATTTTTTACATACACAAAATACTGTTTTAATACCATTTAAATCACGTGGTACCTTTTCTGCACAACGGTCACCATTTGAAAATTTTTATTCCCATCACTGTGTGTTTTGTTTTATGTATACTATTGCTTTTTGTTTATGTATGGGAAAACATATGACACGTTTTTAAACGTTCCATAAGTGCACTAACGTGCTTAAAGTACGGTGCGGTACATTACGGATATAGCAACGTTCGCCTAACTGAGCCTTAAAGCGTTATAAAGCACATCCAATTTCGTTGTTCTTTTTCTTGCTTTTTTATAAAAATTAATAGTCTTCCATTATACCACTTGAATCTCTTTTTGAGTTTTGTTTAAACAATTTTTATACTTTTGATAGTCTTGTTAAGGTCTGGTATAAGGTTGTTTTCATTTGTCTCAAAAAATCATCTTCTTCATCTGAATCATTGTGGCAAAAGTCTGTTCTAAGTATTCTTAAAAATAAATTATCTTAACCTCTTTGGTTTCAATCGTTCTACTATACCAAAGTATATTTATACCAAGTACATGCAAGTCTACAACAAATCAACAATAAAAAAACAACATTAATTTTGTTTGTGTAAAAACGTTTGATACTGTCAAACAGCCAAACATAAAGAAAACAAAAAAAAAGTCATGGCGCACTAAAATTTAAGCAAATGTTGACACTATCGAAAATAAAACAACTGAACAGCTGATCACTTGCATGTACTTGTAATAAATATACTTTGTACTATACTATATTTCGAAAAAATTTTTGAAATTTAAGGAAATGTTTCTGAGTTAAGAAACTATGAAAAGGTGTTTTAAATGTACCGGGTTGTTGTTTTACAAATAAAAAAAAAAACTTATACTGTGAAAAAAAGAAATTTACGATTAATCGACCTAAATAATTCGATTTAATCAATAATCGAAAATAAGCAATTTTCAATTACTCTAACAAATAATCTTCCAAAATTAATAGATTAATCGAATAACGGCTAATCGTTTAAATACCCTTGTAATTAATAATAGGATGCGGCAAATGATATTTAATCAAACGAAAAATCTCATAATCGCAAAAGTATTAACGATAATGTTGTAATTATAAAATACTAAAAAAAACGTTACTGTCACACGTAGAGAAAAAACATGTTTAAATATGGTCACCCCAATAAAACAATTTTTAAAGAAAATCTTAAACATATAATGTCCAATTTAACCATATTATTATCACCGACAACCATATTATAATAAAATTAGTCGTACATCAAGAAGCCACAACCATATTATGGTAACCTCTAAACATGTTATGGTTAACTATGACAATAATTTGTTTTTAAATTAACAATAATGTTTGAAATCCAACCATGCTATTATACATGTTAGACACATTTAAGTCAGAATTAACCATAACATATTCGGAGGCAACCATAGCATGAATGTGGCCTCTTGAAGGTGGATTTATTTAACCATAATATGGTTGTCGGTGAAAATAATATGGTTAAATTAAACATAATATGGTTCCAATTTTTTTTAATTATAGTTTTGTTGGAGGTTTTGGATGTTTTTTCTTTGGGTGAAATTATAAAAAAATTCATAAAGGGCAAAGTCTTAAGCCCTTTTGACCCTACATTTTTCATTCATTGAATTGATATAGAATTGATAGAAAGATACAGAAAATGTTAGAGAGCAAACTATAAAAAATATAAACAAAGTTTTTTCTTTTGTTATGGTTTTGCATATTTTATTAAATGTTGTTAACTTTTAGATTATGAGAAGCATTAAAAAAAAAACAAGTAAGAGTGCTATATACCCTTCACCATTTTGCGAGCAGAATACAAAGCAACTGGACAAAAACAAAAAAGTATTGATAACCTAAATGTGTGTACCGAATTTGTAAACTTTGGCTCTTGCCGTTCTCAAGATATACAGAAAAAAGTAATAAAAATACAACAACAAGGGATTTTTGGAAAAACTTAGAGGTTGTCGTGGTTTTTTGCTCATATCTCAGCCATTTTTGGACCGATCTGGCTGAATTTCAATAGCAAGAAATCGTGGACTATATTCGACATAAATGTAAAACAACCTAGCCGCTATCATGTCTGGAGTCTCCGAAAAACGCATATCAAACGTAAGACGGACATGGTTAAATTTAGTTCTTTCCTCATAAGGACCCAGAATATGTATAGTTTATAGGGTCTTAGATCAATATTGTAGAAATTACAAACGGAATGACAAACTTATATATACTCTTTTCCACCTGAGGTGAAGGGTATAAAAACAAACAAAAAGCGGTAAATCGCTGAATTTGCCCCTAAACCGCTGATTCAGCAACACTTGTAATACTTCAAGCTTGAAATGTCAATTTTTCAATATTTCTACCACTTTTTGATTTTTAGTAATAGATGGTAGTTATTTTATACGTTACCTGGTAAGTAGTTGTCATTATTTTTTTATTTTCACTACTGAACATTTGCTTACTAATAACGCTACGCGACAATGTTTTGACCAAATGAATTTGTTACCTAATCTTTATGTAAATTTGTCCGCTGAATCCGAATATGAAGTCAGAATTGTCAAAACCATTAGCTGCCAGATTCATTTGGTCACGACTTTGTTGAAATTTTGTCACGTAGTGTAATCAACTCAATAACTACTTATTAGTTGTGTTGTTTTCTGTTCTGAATAATAAATTACTGGTAACGTACTCAATAACTGCTTATTAGGTCTATTAACTTGTGGTTTTTTGGCTACTGGTAGGTATATTGTAAGTACTTCAAATTCAACTTACTAGTAGTTAAATAATAAAGTGATATTTTTTCACTTCTAGTAAGTACGGAATTCGGTGGACCCCTCGAACAAAAATAGGCAATTCAACCGAAAAACAAGTAGTATTTCTTTTTCTCCAACATTATCTGCTAACTAACCTGGTAAGTAAAGCTTTTGCTGGGATATAATGTAAATTTTCGAACACTGCCTTTGACGTAATTAAACTAAAGAAGCGATATCTTTTTTTTTCAATATTTGTTCTAAAACATCAAATACGCATTTCTGCTCTTAACCCACTTTTATTTTCTAAAAATATTTCTTCTTTAATCCACTTTTATTTTCTTAAAATATTTCTTCTCTGTAATAATTAAAAACTATTGAAATACTAATTATGTGCTCTTTAATGTCATACCATTGCAATAAGAATTTAAACACTTTAAACAAAATTTCATTTGTTTTTAAACATTGTCCATTAGAAAATTATTAAAATCTTGCAGTTAAAAATGTGTTTATTTCTTAAACTTTTTCAAGACAAATTAGTATTTTAAATATGACATTAAAAATGATTTATGGTCTACAAATTTTAAACAGTTTATAATGCAAAAATTATTCTTGAAAAAACTTATTTTGTAAATAATTTTCGCTAAAAATACTGAAAAGTTGTCTCTTGAATTTCTCAAAAAAAAAAAAAAAAAAAAAAACGCACACACAATTGCATTGTCAAATGAAAATTTTTGTTTATTATTTTAAAAGAGCATGCTGTGTTTAGAGGCACTCATACATTCTTTTATGATTTATAAATAACTTCTCAGCCACTTGTCAAATCAATGGAGCATTATTCATTATCTTATTCGAGTGCGTTTGCTTGGACTGATGTTCATTAGTGTTGTCAAAAGAGTTGCAGCATCACTAAAAGAAGCTGTCGGTGTTTTAGTATTATGATCATCCTCGTCACTTTTGGCACTATAAGAAACAAGTTCATCTACATGCTGAGTTTTTAGGAAAAATAAAAAATTTAATTTTTATTGTTGAATTAAAAACACATGCATATTTTGTCGTTTGGCGTAGACTTTTTTTGCAAAACATACAGTGCTGGATATTTTGTTACGGGTACTGACTGCAGCATGCTGAGAAATTATTTGATCAAAATCAGTTTCTCTAACAACCCTTAAGTTTAGATTAAATTCACTGTTATGATTTAAGTTTCTGAAAAATATTTTTGAGAAATTTATTAATCCTCAAAATTGATAAGATTAATGAACTATTTGAAAACGTCAAATGTATGAATGTCAAAATTATAAATTTGACAAATGATATATACACACAGCAAAAAAATCAATGTAAAATCGCCTAAAACAAGGTTGATTTACGGTACTGATTTTGTTTTATTGTTATTTCATGTTAATATAACATGATTTTACAATAACTTGCAAACAACTTTTTTTTCTTTTGAAATAACTATAATTCATGTTAACTTAACACTGCAGTAAAGTTAAAGCAAAATTTCATTTATTTTGAAATGAAAATCAGAATCACGTTGAATGAAAGTTATTTCAAGTTGAAACAACGTAAATTTCATGTAGAATCAAATTGGTTTGAGTGTGGCATAACAGTGTGAAGAAGCTTCAGAGAAAACATATACATTTATTTAAACATAATCAAAACACTTACCCCTGAAACACATGTTTCACTTATTTTGTATTCCCCTTTGTTAACAGATGCATCATCAGAATGGCCCGGTATGGTTTTCATCATCATTCTACTTTGAAAACTTTATGTACTATTAAACTAAATAATTTTAACTAAAAGAATACGGGAATTTGAAAATAAAAAAATGTTTTTCTTTTTATGGTGCGGTTTTTTTCTATACACAACAAATAAAACAGGTTTTTATGGTTTCAATATTGAACAATGTTATTTTAAGATTTTTCATTTAAAATTATTTTAAAACAATAGTAATTTTAAATAGAGTCCATACTTTTGTAGAAATTTACTATGATTTTTAATCAACATTGCGCCATGTTAACTTAGAATTGATATTTTTTCTGTTTGTACATGCATACACACAAGCATACATATGCACCTACATACAAACTTAAGTATGTATGCATGATAATTTAACTGGATAAGCTTTTGATTTTGTTCAATGAAGATTGAACCCTCAAATTATAATCCACATGAAGTTACGAATTATAATTTTTATATTAAGTATTGTCTTACATATTAATATAAGTATTGTAGTATCTACATTATTTAAGTATTTGAATGAATTATAGTAATAACGTAAAATGGGCAGCACTAAATTTGGCATCACCACATTTAGTACTCGCTAAAAGTAAAACTAGAGGGAAATTTTCACCCGATTGGAAAATTTCAAATCATCCATTCTTTTTAACTTGGCGATACAATTAACTTGCCCTTTGTACGTGGCGCAATTAACAACTTTGTCTGATCCGCCAACTTTCACTCGCCTCCGTGCTAAGCCTAAAGTTAATTTACATAAACGTTAAATTTACATAAAACTTATACTTACTTCAAATTTATAACTACCACGTTACCTAAAGTTAACTTACATTAGCTACTAGTACTTACCTTAAAGTTATACTTACCTAGCGTTAAACCTAAAACAACTAAATGGATTAATTGCTTAATAAACCGTGAATTATTAATTAAATACCTACTTACCTTAATCATTATTTCAACGGTGGACTTAGTAAGAGGTGAGCATTAGCCCAAGATCCAGCCCCCTTTTCCAAATACGAAAACTAATCCCCTTTATTGTTGTTCACGTTGTTGTATTATAATTACTCTGCGAGTAATTATAACTACACTCTTCATTATAGATTGGCTGTAAATGAAAATCATCCCCTATTTGTCAAATTTAACTTAAAGGTCCCACCAACGTTAATCTAAATAACAATTGCAAGAGTGCAAACCCAACAACAACTTAGGAACGGCACTAAGCTCCCGAGATAAAAATACAGATTTTAATATAAAACAGGTTCTTATGTATTCAATATTGAACAATGTTATTTTAACAGTGAATAATATTAAATAAACTGGATTTAAGATTATTTTAATAAATTTCATTTAAAATTAATATGAAATGATGATAAATTTAAATAAAAGACATAATTTTGCCGAAATTTACTATGATTCTCAATCAACATTTCGCCGTGTTAATTTAACATTGGTATTTTTTTCCGTGTGTATTTGCCTATATTATAATAAACTATTTTAAATTTCAATAGTTCAATACCAGCGTATTCATGCATTTGTTTCGAACAAAATTGTCTTCCCGAAAATATTTTTTGAACAAGAATTTCCTTCAGAAATTCGAGTAATAACGCCATTAATCTTATTACCCTAACTGTTCCTAAAGAGACAATTTGTATTTAAAAGTATGTTGACATACATACTTACATGGTTCTTGCGATTTCTTTTAGAAAAACAAATAATAATGAACTAACTATCTAAATCTATTATCAAATGTTGTAATATCTTCCGAAAAAAAGAAATTCTTAAAATAATTATTTTTATTTATTTATTTATTTTTTTTTTTTTTTTTAATGTAAATGTTTGCTAGGAAATAATGAAATTTAAACGAAAAAAAATAGTTTTTACTTTTTTTCATAATTATTTTTAGTTTTGTGTAAAATATTTCAAATCTATTTTGTTTTTCATACAAAAGAAAGAAGATACATATGTACTATTTTATTTGATATAGAATGAAAAAAAAAATCTGTTTTAATTATACTAATTATTTTCAAATGCAAAGGCTATATCGCATTCTTTCATTCGTACATACAGACGTATGCCTATGTATCATCAGTTATTATCTAATATTTTTCTTAAATGTTTTTAGGAATTAGTCAAAACTTTTGGCAACAAACTGAATGAATTTTTTCTTAAAGGTGCAAATTTGGGGAAAAAACACAATGAACTTTTTTATTGCAACGAATCACACCTTATTTGTACATACATATATGAATGAATGCGGAATTTGATGTCAACAATAATAAGCAATAACATATTTATGTTTTCTTTACCATAAACAATTGACTAAAATGCAGCAATGATATCATGAGCGATCCGCACCATTTTGATTAGTGACGCTCTTAAACATGACTAAAAATGGAGTAAAAATAACTACGTATATTCTAATGCCTGTTTTCATAAAAAAATTTTAAATTTAATTAAGGTTAAAGAAGCTATGAAAATAATCCTTAATAAACGTTTGTTAAATTTAATAAGAGTTTTTGAGTGCGGGGGTTAGTCATTAAGTGATAGAATAAACAGCTTTTCTTGTATCGTTTAAGCTACAACACGTTTTCAAAATGATCCTGTTTTAAAGGTTTTAAAAAAAAATATTTCTTTTTATATAGTTCATATTATGAGTACCACTTATCTTTATTGAAAAAAAAATATTTTAAAAATTTGTACCTCTTTCAGACTTGCTTTCGGCTTTCCTTTAAAAACTCGTATTCATTCAGACGTTAAAATTTGTATTTAAGTTTAAGTTTTAAGTTCAAATTTATCTATAAACCCAATAAAAACTTCGCTTACTTTTTCAAAATGAATAGCTTCTTTCGCTCTTTATTTAGTAGCTTTCTTAGATAACTACTTCTATAGATAACTATTTCTATAACTACTTATTTCTGACTGTATGTAGATAAAAAAAAAATAATGACTTACTTTTAAATGCGTTCATTTTGGGACATCCCTTGTAAAATTCATCGGTTCTTTTAGTAGAATTGTAAGTAGTTTTTAGTTTTAGTTAGTTTTTTCTGATTACACGCAAAGAAAAAACATGGTTGTGGTAAACATATTCTAAGAGCAACATATTATGATAAGACTTATGATTGTAGTCACCATATTAAGATTATTATTGAATCATATTATGACTTAATATACTCGTAATATGTCATCATAATATTTTTCCCTTAATCATATTATTGTTCTGTTAATCTTACTAAGTTAAGAAGTAATCAAATTATTGTCATCTTTATCATAATAAGCTAAGAAGTAATCATATTATCATCATGTTAATCATAATAAATTTAGAAGCAATCATATTATGATACAGCACCTTTGATACACGCAAAGAAAAAACATGGTTGTGGTAAACATATTCTAAGAGCAACATATTATGATAAGAATTATGATTGTAGCCACCATATTAAGATTATTATTTAATCATATTATGACTAAATATACTCGTACTATTACATCATAATATTTTTCCCTTAATCATATTATTATTCTGTTAATCATACTAAGTTAAGAAGTAATCAAATTATTGTCATGTTAATCATAATAAGCTAAGAAATTAATCATATTATTGTCATGTTAATCATAATAAGCTAAGAAGTAATCATATTATCATCATGTTAATCATAATAAATTTAGAAGCAATCATATTATGATACAGCACCTTTCATAGCTGTCATAAAAATACAAAATAAATTTAAATATTTTTGAATCGATTTTTTATTTTGTGTCTTTTTACAATTTTTCTTAATGTTAATCAAATAGCGGAGTTCAATATAAGGCTTGCAAAAGAGCAAATGAAAAATCTGTGGTTTTCATGGGCAACCGCATGAGTCCATTTTTCCGATTTTGAGATGTTGATGCCATATCGCCTAATTTTAAAAGCTCTTTACATTTTTTTTTAAAAGATGGATCAATTCCGGTTTTTTAACGTAATCACAAAGTTTAAAAAATGCAATACCTAGCCCGTAGTTTGATCTCGAATGGTTTTTCTGCTTTCCTGAACAATTTGTTTTAAGACATACGCGATTGCCCATGAAAACCACAGAAATATCGTAGCACTTTTATAAAATATAACGAAATCTCTGTGTGTTTTGTTGTTGGATTTTACAAAAAAAACTATGATATTTTGCATTTGCACTATTACATCACTAATATTTGAATGAACTCCGCTAATATTTTAATTTTTTAATTTCTTTAAACTTATTTTTTTATGGAATTTTATATTTTAATTGTTTAACCGCTCACAAATAAAAAAACGACACAACTTCTTCAAAATTATTTTACAAATGGCGCTAACATAATATGATTAGAGTAAAAATAGTTTGATTGCATCTTTAACATAATATGATAAATGTATAGAAAGTTATCATGTTATGGCTATTAAATATCACGATATAGTTGTGAGAAATATAATATGTTTAGAAAGTTATCATAATAAAGTTGTTAGAAAAATAATTATTTTTCGGTCAACAATACTCAAATTCATAATTGCGATAAACATTGATATGTTTACAGTAACTATAATATTGTTGATATTAAATAAAAATAACAATTATTTGTGTACGACAACAATATATTGTTACATTAAACATAGTGTTGTTGCCGTAACCATGTCCAACCATATTTTTTCTCTGCGTGTAGAAATTAAAATGTTTTTTGCATCGATTTTTTATTTTGTGGCTTTTTACAATTTTTCTTAATGTTAATCAAATAGCGGAGTTCAATATAAGGCTTGCAAAAGAGCAAATGAAAAATCTGTGGTTATCATGGGCAACCGCGTGTGTCCATTTTTTCGATTTTAAGATGTTGATGAAATATCGTAGCACTTTTATAAAATATAACGAAATCTCTGTGTGTTTTGTTGTTGGATTTTACAAAAAAACTATGATATTTTGCAGTTGCACTATTACATCACTAATACTTGAATGAACTCCTCTAATATTTTAATTTTTTAATTTCTTTAGACTTATTTTTTTATGGAATTTTATCTTTTAATTGTTTAACCGCTCACAAATAAAAAAATCGACACAACTTCTTCAAAATTATTTTACAAATGGCGCTAACAAAATATGATTAAAGTAAAAATAGTTTGATTGCATCTTTAACATAATTTGATAAATGTATAGAAAGTTATCATGTTATGGCTATTAAATATCATGATATGGTTGTGAGAAATATAATATGTTTAGAAAGTTAGCATAATTAAGTTGTTAGAAAAATAATTATTTTTCGGTCAACAATACTCAAATTCATAATTGCGATAAACATTGACATGTTCACAGTAACTATAATATTGATGATATTAAATAAAAATAACAATTATTTGTGTACGACAACAATATATTGTTACATTAAACACAGTGTTGTTGCCGTAACCATGCCCAACCATAATTTTTCTCTGCGTGTACCAGGCGCGGATTCAGGGGGGGTGAAAAAAGGAAATTTCCCCCCCGTAAATTATAAAAATATGTTTTGTTTATTTCGATAATACAAGAATACCCATTAATATTATCTTTTATTAATGTACAAAATTTTTGGAAATCCTAGCAAGGTTTTTCTTTGTTTTTTTATTGAATCTCTAACGAAATTTTCAATGAGTATTTTTTTGTTTTTTATTGAATCTCTAACCAAAGAGTAAACGTTTGACTTGAAAATGCGTGCGGTTGAATTATTAAAAAGCCTTAGTATTTGCAATATTTATGTATATATATGTGTTATATGAAAATAATCATATTCGATAATTTTTGACGAACGCACGGATTTGTCGGGGAAAAGCCAGATTTCCTTATCTTTTAAATATTTCAACATACAACAAAAAGTTGTTAGGCAAGAATTGTTTTGGCTTTGTTGTAAAAGCATTTGAAGTGCCTTTACAGGATATTGATAATGACGCTGATGTGTCAATTGATGCGATGGCACAATCATCAGCAGTTCTTAAAACTTTGATAAATTTTAGTCTTGACCTAAAAAATTGTATAGGAGTTGGAACTGATGGGTGTCGTTTGATGTCAGCAGAAAATGAAGCTGTTAAAAAATTCTGGAAACCGCGACAAATGCGAAACAAACGCCTTGCTATTTCCCGTAAATCAGGCAAAACGCGTTTTTAGTAAAGTATTTGGGAGCCAAACTCTCTACATTATGCGAGACAAGATGGGTAAACCGTCACGACTAAGCTTTACACTTTGCAACAAGTGTACATCATATAGTAGAAGCTTTGGAAAAAATATCTGAGTGGAAAGGTAGAGATACTTCATCAAGAGCCTTATACTAAGGAACTCACTTAGAACTTTTGAATTTATTTGCGGAATAAACATATTAAGTGTGATACTTATTGTAACACAGCCGCTTAGTATCATTTTACAAAAGCACGATATAGATCTTCAAAAAGGATCAAGCCTTATCAAAACTTTAATCATGTGCTTGAAGAAAAAAGAAATAAAGCCGAAGAACAATTTAAAGTGCATTTTAAAAAAGTTAAAGTTATTTGCGTTCAAATCGAGGTGCCAACCTAAAAAACAAGATTTGAACCAAATAATCACATCCAAAATGTTGAAGATTTCTACCGAGCTGTAGGTTTCATTCTCTTACTGAATTTGTTTTAGAAGATCTCAAAACACCTTTCCAATAGATATCTTTAATGAATTGAACATACCAAAACTTCTACTCAAAGTGTAATCAAGTCATATACAGATATAAAACTTTTAAGACCACAACTCGAGATAAACACCTACTAACATCTAAACTTCAGCCTGAACTGTAGCATTGGCAACAAACATGGAAATTATCTGAAAATCTATCAGATAACGTTGAAGATGCTTTAATAAACTGTGATGAAGATATCTACCTAAATCTAAGAAAAATATTTAAAATTTTCGTTTCAATGCTCGTAAGTAATGCTACGAGCGAGAGGTCATTTCCTACCCTTCGTCAAATAAAAACATGGCTCAGATCAACAATGACAAACTGAACATAGACTGTACTATCTAAATTTGCCTCACAAGGAAATCATAAATTGCTTTTAAAAAAAGATAATTTATATTGAATATTTTATTTACACAAATTGCTTTTAATAAACTTTTAAAAACAAATTTTTTTTTGTATCATAAAAAATTTCCCCCCCCCATAAGGCTCAAGCTGGACCCGCGCCTGGCGTGTGCTAAATACATTATTTTGTAGGCGAAGTTTTTACTGGGAAGGGTGTGTGTGAAACCAAAGCAAAGTACTCATGGAAGTAAAATTTTTACACTGTTGAGGTGAATAAAATTTCACTAGCCCTGGGTGGGGGCTACTATAAGTTTTGATATTAGCGTAGAAATTCTTGGCAATATTAATACGCCATAGAACTTTGCTACCGTTTCACACACACCCAAAGAAACACCCCACAAAATAATGTGTTGAATAATCAGAAAAACATAAAAGCACTACTTACAATTATACTGAAAGAACTATTAATTTTACAAGGGATGTCCCAAAAGTAATTATTAATGTTAACTGCAAACATCCAGAAAAAAGAAAGCTACTTAATAATGAGTGAAAGAAGCTATTCATTTTAAAAAAGTAAGCGAAGTTTTTACTAGGACATTATTAAAAAAATTTATAAATAATTGGTTTTTTAATTGTTTATTTAGCAATATGCCAAAAAAATTAACTTTTTCGTTTTCAAGCTATTAATGCCGAATGATTTTTAATACTTCGGGGGTAGAGTCAAGTACCCTACTTGCTTATTAGAGTGCCCCTCACTTGTCCTAAAACGGATATTTAGGGTGGCCTTTAAAACTTGGATTTTTTGACTTTTTATGAATTTAACGCATTATTTATGTTGTTAGCTACAAAATCAATGTTTTTATGTATTGAACAGTTAGTTTGGATAGCAATCTTTCATTTTTGGGTTTTGTTGGAATAATACACTGAAAAAAACAAAGAGGCAAAATCAAAACTTGAAAGTAAGAAAATACGACTTCTAACATTTAGCACGGCACAAATTGGGATGAATATTATGGCTTGCCATGCAACACAGTTGTTAATGACATCAAAATCTAAAATTCTGCGGTGGTGCGTGGCGATCGCATTTTTCGCTTACAAGAAAATTAGGAAAATGTAAAAATAAAGGCGAAAAAAATGAAAAAAATTGGGTTTTTTGACCTTCATTCACTTATAACTTTTGAAGTAGGAGTGTTATCTTCAAGCACCACCGAATAATTTTAGATATTTTAGTCATCAACAACTCTGTTGTCTCCCAAGGCATAATATTCAGACGAATTTGTGCCGTAGTGCAAACAGTACAGCCTATTTTCGACAAATTTTATAAATTGATTAAAAAAACAGGGTGAATTTTTAAAAAAACGTAAATTTATGCTACTAAAATTAGTTTTACATTAGTTATTAAGAACATACCACTGTATTCACTTTGGGAATCAAAATTTCTTTCCATGTGATAAGTAAATATACTTATATTACATTTACTATTGAGATAAAGCGGCAGTAGATATTTTAGCCGTCACCTTTGTGTGCTTATTAATTACACAGCCTCACAAAAATATACAAAGGTTCTGACCCAGAAACCAGACCCACCAATCCTTATGTATTATGACCTCCTGAATGCCGCCATAAGAATTGAATTCTATCGTTGGGTTTTCATGTAATTTACAAGGAAAGTCCGCAAAATGACCTTACCTAATTTGTAAATTTGACCATGTTAAAAAGTGTTTGTTTAAATGCATGTAACTTTTAAAATTTTTGACTGATTTGATCTTACATAAAGAAATACAATTTTAAAAAATTTTAACTAACAATAAGTCAAATTTACAAAGAAACCGATTTGCTATTTCAGTTTGTGCAAAAATATCCTGAAGCGTACACGGATGCAAAAATGATTCATGATTATATTACAGACACAAATTTTCTGTATCAAATTTTCTGTAGCAGCTTGCATTGAACCACTTAAACATATTAGCACTTGTCAATCAATTGTTGCTTGTGATCATCTTACTTTCAAGGACGTGCTGTATCAAATATTTGAATATTTAGAGTTCGAAGAAATAAATAAAAGCTCGTTCTTGAATTCAATTCCCCACAAATTTCAATTTGCTTTTAACACAGACAAGCTTAATTTGCTTACTGAAAATTTGAAAAAGATGTTAACATTTTCCAAACGGTTTTAGCGGATGCGAAAGATTCAATGTTAAAAATATATATCGATAGACCTGTGGATGATGTATACTCATTCCACAGTAATATCAATGAGGAGAGAGTGTTTGCGATGGCAAAGAGGAACGAGGATATGGAACCTCATAAAGAAATATACACCATGTGTCAGCAAATAAAGGCCCGACAAAACAAATGCATTCACTTCCTTTTCGATATTTTGCAGTTCTATCCAACGAAGCAAGATATGGAGAATGGTGTGAAAATAATGAAAAAGGTTTATCAGGAAAATAAAAAATGGAATGCTAAGGAACGAATAAAGAGATTGGAAGAGATGGAGCAAACAACAAGTAAAAAACGACGTATGGAGAGTAAAGTCTATTTGTAAATTTGCTTTATGTGAATGAGCCTATGGAATTATTTAATTTATGAAATAAACTATCTGATGTCGATGTACAGAGTAATCGGATAAAAATTCTTAAAAAGCAAATAAACATGTTGAGAGGTTTAAATTATAAATATCACGGTGAAAAAGTTTGGCAAACAACAAATTTGGATTTAGAGTCCCAACTCTAAAAATTTAAAAAATAAAATAATTTTATGTTTTTAAAAGTATAAATAATAAATATTTCTGTTAAAGGCCATTTTAGACTATAATACTTTGTGTTAAGACATGTCAAAAACTTACAAATCATTCATAATGTATAATAGTGTAAAAAACATTTTGTAATGAAATGTCAAAAAATACGTAAAGAAATTTGGCAGTCGTATGGTTCTCTCTATTTTTTGAAATTTTTCTAAACGATTAGATTTTTCATTTTATCAGAATTGTGTTTTTACAAAAGCACAAGAAGAAAATCAGGGATGGAAAATTAAAATTTTGTGCACAAATATTCACTATTATTTTTTCTAATAAAAAATTGCAAAACGATAAAAAAATATAAAATTTCAAGTGAATTCTTTTAAAATTTAAATAAATCACAAATATTTGTTGTAAAAAATTGTTAAATACGGTACACAGACGAAAAAAAAAAATAAAAAAATATGATTGTATCAACCTTTCCACCCTAGAAGAAAATAAAAAAACAGCTGTTGAATAATTTGCCGGCCACATCAAAATAAAAATTATTAAATATTAAAGAAATATTAAAAATAAAGCAAAAATATATCTGAGGACCAAGGTGCAAGTTTAAATGTGCAAGTTAGTGAATAATACGCCAGCTAACAATGTTCCAATGCTTAATAAAATGATTTTTCGTCTTTATTTTGTAATCTAAAGTGGATCTCATAAATCACAAAGATTTTACTTTTTATTTGAAGTGTGATAGTGTAGAAGCAAAATGTAATGAAAAAAAATTTCTCTTTGATTTTTTGACAATCAGACCAAAAATCATTTCATTTTGTAAGACCAAAAGTCTAAAGACTTGTGTGATAGTGTAAAACAGCCTTAAATACATTTCTAGTAAAATAACTAAAATTTTTTCGCAAAACTAAAAATGTAAACTTTAAAGATTGATTTAATAAAAGTTCCATACATACATATTTTAATATAAATTTGATACTATTTAATTTTCTTATAGATCTTTTCTTTCTCATTCGGTTATTTTTCATCCGATTTTCAAGTTTTTTTTTTTGTTGGAAAGGTATTGAAATTACCTTTCTATATGTAGAATATAGTTATTAAAAATTATTGCCGCTAGATGGCGTAAAATTAATTTTTTTGGAAAAGTGCATCAAAACACCCTGTATTTGCAAATATTTTGAAATTATATGTTCGACAAAACTACTCGCCATACGATTTTACAAAGTTGCCAAACAACATTTGGTCGAATTCTGGAAATTTAACGGTCAAAATTTTGATTTTCTTCAAGCACCTAAAAATAACGGTAATTTTGTAAATAACGGAATTATATAAAAGTCGCAGAACAAAAGTTGCTTCTGATACCCCAAAGAACCATTTTCAACAATAAAAAAGTTATTTTTCGCAAAAAGTCGATTTTGGCATATTGCTATGTTTATTGTTTACAAAATAATTGTCAGAAAGTTTAGGTGAATTTTTAAAAGTGTGTTGAATTCACACATTAACTAACAAAGTCTTCGGGTAAAAATATTATTTTTTAATTTCAAAAGATTTTGTTATTCGTGCTTAATTCCCAGTTTTTATTATTGATAAAAACACTTGAAATTTATTGTTGATGGGATAAGCTATTCCTATGCATTTCACTGGTTGCTTAGGCCAGATCATCAGGAAACTTCATCCATAAAGGTTTTAGACAAACTAAAGATATTAAACCAAATAAAACTGTTAAACGTATAAGAATTATAGCAACAGTTCTACTTGTAACAATATCAAAGTTTAAACAAAACATATCAACAATAAACAACAGTGGGTTCATCTCATCTTACATTTCCCCACTACAATTAGTTGAAATTCTCTCAACATTAATTGTAGTTGTAAGTTGGTTAAGAATAGAACAATAAATTTCAAGTGTTTTTATCAATAATAAAAACTGGGAATTAAGCACGAATAACAAAATCTTTTGAAATTAAAATTTTGTATTCCCAAAAATTGAAATTACTTTTTGATAATATTATTTTTTTTTTTAATTAAATGTGAGTTTTATATCAATGTAATCTATGACTGGAGGCTACTATAAATTTTGATATTAGCGTAGAAATTCTGGACAATTTTAATACATCATAAAACTTTGCTACCGTTTCACACACACCCTGAATATCAAAAATTTTTACGAATTTTTAATATGATTCTATGATATGATGCGACATTATTAACCCGCAAGCGTGTCTTCACTCATTGCCACCAAGCTTCTGTTTCATTAAATATATCTGTGTGACATGTCTGAATCAGGTATTAAGCTGGAAATTCACACCACGCCTCTATAGGTTGCATGTGTTTCATACCTTTTCTGCGCTCTACGTTTCAAGTTACATGCAGCGCTTTTTATGCGTCGTCCAACAAGTAAAAATAAAATTTAATTTGTCAAAATATGCTTATTTGTTCGACGCTGCTTGTGATGCTTACAAAAGTAGAAATTATTCCTTCTTTTCGCATTCAACGCCTCAAGGTATCCAACGCAATTGTGCATGTAAATTGCTTCTAAAAACAACACAAATTCTATTTTTTGAGATCTGCACAGAAAAAAATAATTTTCATATTTGAATACGAAAATCGCATATTTGATGAAAAAATTTTTGAATTTTCGGCGATGACGATTTTTGCATTATTGATAAAAAAGTTTGTAGGTAAAGTTATTGAATTTTTAGTCAACAACCAAGTTTATTGAATCAATAAAAAAAGTTGTTGCCCAAAATATTTTTTTTCAACAAAATGTTTGCATGATTTGTTAAAATAAATTGTTGGAAATGTTGACTAAATCAAATAAAATGTTTATCGAATCTTTATTTATTAATTATGACGTGCCTAATTCCAAATACACAAAAATTTATTATGGGGGGATAAGCTAGTTCCTATGTGCATTTCGCTGGTTGCTTAAGCGAGATCATCAGGAAACCTTTTTCTAAAGACTTTGGCAAAACTAAAGATATTTAACTAAATAAAACTGTTAAGCGAATGAGAATTATGACCTATTATAAAATGGACAACAGTTGTAAAAATACTGTGTAAACGTTGATTCAAATATTTGTTTTATTGAATATCAAGAAATATTTAAATATTTCATTATTAAATATGTTTTATTGAGTGCTATTTTGCAAAGTGTATATTTGATAAATTTTTTCATTGAATCAAACAAAAAGTTTGTTGAACAAAAATTATATTTTTAACAAACTGTGTTGTTAAAAATTTTCTTGAGATATTTTTTTCTGTTCATCTAAGACCCCATCGCACTTGATCAACAGAGGGTATTGTTTTTACTTATTGGAAGAAATCGGCACGTAATATTCATGCTATTTGTCTACTTTTTGGAAACGAAAAGTTTGGTTTAAAAATCGGCAAATAAGAATCTTTTTTGCTTCAAATTGTTTCCAGAAGTTTGGAATTTAAATACAACATAATTGGCACAGTACATAACGAGTTAAGAACCTAGATGTGAAACAGCCGCTCTAAAAATTATTATTTTGGTTTTAAAAGCTAGCAAAAATTAATGAACATTTTCGTTTTGTATGCAAAATTTTTATGATAAGCCATCCATTATCAACCATGGGCCCCATATAAAGCCCACTCTCGCTTAAACTTTAGTACGTCTTAAACTGTAATCAATAATGCTATATTAGTAAAATTTATAGTTCCAAAGAAATAGAATGCACACTACTTAATTCTATGAAAATTTGTCTAAAATTTGCCATAGGCCCCATATCAAGCCTACTTTCGAAAAAGACTGTAATACGCCCAAAAACCAGCGAATAAAAATATTGGGAGGACAGTTTTTATGAATTTTCCTACTGTGGGTGAAGTGTATAAAAGATTCGGAAAAAACCGAATGTATTTTTTTCTTGGTTTGATTAATATTCATACGTTTTGTAAATTTTTTTTTTTTTTTTTGGAAAAAAATTACATTTTAGGAAATAAATTATTTATTTTTATTTCTAAAAATAATTTGAAATTTGGCGTATACATATACAGAGAGTGTAAGCTTGTTAACGTAACTATTTAAGTTATTCACAGTTAATTAAAGTCAGCACGAAAGCTTGCACTTAGTCATGGATATGGGTAATGACAACTAGCTTATTCATTTAAAGAACAGTAGATTAAATTAGTTTTGCAGTTTATTAGCTTTACCCGGTGAAATTAAATTAGTCCGATTTATCAAAAAGTAATTTAAATTTTTGGGAATACAAAATTTTAATTTCAAAAGATTTTGTTATTCGTGCTTAATTCCCAGTTTTTATTCTTGATAAAAACACTTGAAATTTAAATTACTTTTTGATAATAAACGGGCAAGTGCACGGCCTATAGAAAAAACAGTTGATTGACAACATCTTTTGTAAGTTGTTGTTGTTTTTATTTTGTTTTTCTTAACCTACTTATAACTACAATTAATGTTGAGAGAATTTCAACTAATTGTAGTGGGGAATGTAAGATGAGATAAACCCATTGTTTATTGTAGATGTGTTTTGTTTAAACTTTGATATTATTACAAGTAGAACTGTTGCTTATAAGTCTTATACGTTTAGCAGTTTTATTTGTTTTAATATCTTGATTTTTTCTAAAATCTTTATGGATGAAGTTTCCTGATGATCTGGCCTAAGCAACCAGTGAAATGCGCATGGGAATAGCCTATCCCATCAATAGTTAATTTCAAGTGTTTTTATCAAGAATAAAAACTGGGAATTAAGCACGAATAACCAAATCTTTTGAACCAATGAGGAAGCAAATAGTACCAAATTTAGATACTTTTACTGTTGCCGTTCTACTATTATACAGAAACCTATATTGTGCTTATATTGAGGACGTTATAGCCATTTCTCAATCCAGCCAACTTTTTGTGAAGAAAGCCAAATATTTTTTCAAAATTTAAAAACTTTTACCTACTGTGGCTGTTCTCCAGATATGAAAAAATCAATTTTGTCTTTGTATGGGAGGGATAAATATTTGAACAAAATCTTAATTCTTTTACTGTTACCGTTCTCCTGATCACTGTTAATGACACTATCTTTTTAATGGAGGGCCACTCCCACCACTCTCACTTCTCCAATCCAGTCCACTTTTTGGCAGATTTTGTGTATTGATAAAAGAGTTATTTATTAAAGTTATTTACGGGAATACAAAATTTACTATTAAGATTTTTGTAAGACGTGCTAAATTCCCAATTTTTCATATTTGATAAATACATCGAAATTTATTGTTGAGGGAAAGCTAGCCTCTATGCGCATTTCACTGGTTGCTTAGGCCAGATCATCAGGAAACCTTTTCCAAAGATTTTAGGTAACAATATCAAAGCTTAAACAAAACACCAACAATAAACAGTGAGTTTATCTTTTCTTACATCCCCCTACAATTGGTTGGGTTCTTTCCGACTCGAATTGTAGTTGTAAGTGGGTAAAAAGAAAAAACAAAATTAAAAAACAAATTGCTTCATTCTATTGTCTTCGCAAGAAAACAACAAAAAAAAACCAATTTGGCAATTCTGTTTTCTGCACGGGCACATGCAAGTATATTATCAAAGTTATTTACGGGAATACAAAATTTACTATAAAATTTTTTAAGCTTTGATATTGTTACAGGTAAGACTTTGAGTGTTTAAAATTCTTATTCGCTTTAGGGTTTTATTTGTATAATATTTTTAGCTTTTCTAAAATCTTTGGAAAAGGTTTCCTGATGATCTGGCCTAAGCAACCAGTGAAATGCGCATAGAGGCTAGCTTTCCCTCAACAATAAATTTCGGTGTATTTATCAAATATGGAAAATTGGGAATTTAGCACGTCATACAAAAATCTTAATAATAAAGTTATTTGTTTGAAATTTAAAAACTTTTCTGTATCCGTTTTCCAGATATGGAGTTATTTATCTTGTCATTGATGGGAATAGGCTGTGTTAAGTGCTTTTTACCCTTTTAGTATTTTAATTTTAAAAAAATTGCTTTAAGAGGATCTATTTGCAGGGCGAAGCATCCACTATCCAAATTTCATGCCTCTTACTTCAGCCGTTTGGGCTGCGCGATGTTATAAATTTGATTCAACATTTGCGTCTTATGGTGGAACTGCTTCCCTGGCTCCTAATGGCACCTAACCCGTTTATTTTTATTTTGAAAAGTTTAGCTTACCATAAGAGTGGGTCCTACAAATGCTTATGTCTTCAGAAATTCTGTGTTTAATATTTTCGGTCTATAGGGGGTACTGCTCTTCCTCCGTCTATTTATATTTTCTAATTAACAGTTTAACAAAAAAGTGACTTCAACCACGTTTGAAGACTCTCAATATAATAGTTCTTCATTTACGCGGTATTTAATATAGGCATACCCTTATATTCAAAGGTGTAGCTTACTACCCAGTAAAAACTTCGCCTACTTTTTGAAATGAAAAGCAACAACTGCTTTTTCTGGATGTTTGTAGGTAAAAAAAATAATGACTTACTTTTAAATGCGTTCATTTTGGGACATCTCATGTAAAATTCATTGGTTCTTTTAGTAGAATTGTAAGTGGTGCTCTTATGTTTTTCTGATTACTCAACACATTATTTTGTAGGCGAAGTTTTTACAGGGTATAAGAGTTTGAATCTTCTCACTATAACAGTTCTTAATATATGCGATATTTAACATTGGCGTCCTATGGGGGTACAACTTCCCCTGCTGCTATTTACCTTATATCAATTACGGGATCAAAAGATTATATTGCGAAAAGTTCAAGGAAATGGGAAATATTGGAAAATCGGTTCAGTAGTTTAGGAGTCTTTAAGCCGACAAACAAACTGACAAACAGAAAAACATTTTTCATTTTTATTTGTAAAGATTCAACCAATTTCATTACGTCCATTTCTACTGCGTCAAAAACAACATCCTTAAAAGAAAAGAAAATAAACTTGAGATTTGTTTTTGGTCATATTTCTATTGAATAGCTTTATTATTACAGGCCCTTTTTTTAACTGATTTGTATACAAACTATAATCAAAAAATTCCTTTTTAATAATTGTGACCAGTTTGCAAACACAATTTATGGCCCATCTTCTTTTTAGCAAAATTTAGCAAAGAATCTGCAACTAGATATTATTTTGGAAATTTTAAAAAGTTTTTGGGAATACTGTAAATAATAAGTTCTTGCGTGTCCACTAAGGATAAGCGATAAATCGATTCGTGTTAAAAAAAAAAATATATGAATAATCAGTAATACGATTAATCAGAAATTAGATTAATCAAATTCTTAATTAGATATGATTTTTTTGAAAATTTATTTTTGGGAATACAAAATTTATTATAAATAAGATTTCTGTAAGACGTGCTAAGTTTTTTTGATTTTTCATTAAATTTACGGATGTATGTCACACATCAAATTCAGGTTATCAAACTTCGTTTTAAAATTAAATTAAAATTTTTCTGTTATTGAACAAACCTTTTTTGTAGTCATCTAAATTTCATAACATTGTTTCCGGACTAGAAGTTTTGATCGATTTTCTAAAAATTGGGTTCTATTTAACTAAAATAAAAATGTTTGACAAAATTACAATCAAAGCGAGTTCATTACAGAAGTTCCTAAAAGCCCAGTTGATAACTTTTTTTAGCTTTATAATTGTGGATGTTAAGATTTTTTTATTTGTTTTGACATTGTATAATGATTTTACACAAACGAATTGCTAGGTATTGTATATACAAAACACAATTAAAAAAACTATAGATCTTCATTGCCAAATTTAAAAAAATAACATATATATATAGTTTTTAGTTTTTTAAAAATGTGGTATTTAAAACTACTAATGCGTTGAGAGAGTCACTGGACATTCTATTTCTCTACTTCGTTCCAAAGTGAACAACAAGAGAAAAAACCCTTTCACTTTCCACCGAAGTTGGTTTTATAGTTAAAGGAGCATTATACAGGTTTTCAATACATATTCCTTGTTCAATTATTGCTTACTTCATACATATTAAACTCTTTTTTAAAGCAGTTTAGATTATTAATTTTCCGATATTTTGGAGTTGCTTTCGCATTAGTGATAGCATTTTCCAATTTTTTTTTTTTTTTTTTTTTTAAAGTATCATCAACTCGAATTTCTGTGATATCACCATCACTACTAGATTCTCCAGCATCTGAAGAACAGCTCATAAAAAGTCGTCTATATATATTTTCTGCATATATTTTTATACAACTTTTCGATATAGCCGAATCCAAAATGTAATTATTTGTTTTCAGATAATTTAATTTCGCCTTGGAATTACATTTAAAAATATTTGATGTTTGTAAACTGTTTTTTACAGTAATGTCAACAATTTAAATTTAAAACGCGTATCAAAGCAAAAATCTATTTCTACGAGTAAAAAAAATAAAACAAATCACTTTGAGCAACTGAAGTTTTGTTTAAAATATTTTTTATAAATAAAAAAAAAAAACAAAATTAAATTAAATTAGAATTAACATTTTTTATGTAAAATTGCTTTTTTATGAAATTCCCGGATTTCCCGGGAAAAATAAAAAAAATTCCCGGGAATTGCCGTCAGAAATTTTCCGGGAATTCCCGGGAAATTAGACCCGGGAAATCCCGGACCCCAAACACTAGTTTTAACTCAAAAAATCTAGTTTTTGACATAACGTATTTAATTCTTTAATTTCCAGTAGAACATAGGACTGCGTATAGGCAATAATGTGCATTTAATCGCCATATAGTTTCTTCATAAAGTGTAAAAATTTCAACCAAATGATTTAACCCATTAAGGCCCGAACCATGATCCCATTGAGCTATAATGATGAAACTTTTACAATTTAATTGTTTATACCTAAATATGAAAGAAAACAAATTTTGGGCAAATCGGATACGTGGGATCCCAGATATCTCCCGTTGCGAAAACGCAACGTTGGGCCTTAACGATATACAAATTAAGCGCATTTGTAAAAATTTTAAATTAAAATATTTTATTCACGTCTTTAGGACAAAAAATTAAAAAAGATATTAATTTACATTTTATTTTTAATTCAATTATGATATGCTCCAAGGCACTTTGGGTGCACTGCTACGTCACTTTTTTCACATTTGTAAATTGATCGGTCTATAATTTACCAAAGGACCCATATAAAACCCACTCTCGAAAAACACTTTGGTACGCCTAAAACCATAAAAAATAATTCTATTGTTATAAATTTTGTTCTGTCACAGTTTTAAATGACTAGAAATCACACTGTCAACTTTCGTAAAGATCGGTTCATAATTTACCACAGGTTCAATATAATGCCCACTCCTGAAATATCCTAGCTGTCAGTGGATGGTATCAAATATTGAAGTAACCCTGCTGGAAATTTGTGTCAATTGTTCCTGGATTTGTAAAAATAGAACAAGTTCAAAAAGATAGAACTCATGACCAGTGAAAGGAGAACTAATCATCTAACTGGTGCGTAAAGAACAAGAAGGTAAAAAAAGTAATGAATTACGGTACATACTACATTGTATCGAAATATTCTTACGTTGTTCTAACTAACACTTAACACGTTCATTGAGAATAGATGTGTGTCTGGTCAAATGGTGTCAATTAACTAATGTCAAACCTATGTAAAAGTGATAGATCTTATTCATATAAACTGTTAGAACTAGAACCGGTCTCTTCCCGCAAAGACCTATCACGGGACTACTTTGGTGGAAGTTCGCTTCCCTTTAGGAAAATAGCACACTTGACATAGAGAATTTACCTACTGCGTAAAACCAACAACTTATAATTTACATGTATACATGTTTTATTTAAATAGCAAATGATTGTATAATATATTTTATTTAATAATTTTATGTAATTTGTATATGGTTTAGGCCCAGTGTTGCGTTTTCGCATCACGGATGTATCCAATCATAAAAAAAGTCTCAAATGTCTACGATGATTGGATTTTTGAGTAGAAATAATAATGTTCGTATGTTAGCTATCTCCTTCAGAAGTTTCAGATAGCTATATTATATATTACTTTATTTTTTTAAACTTTTTCCAAAAGTACCCAAAAAACAGGAAAAATTAAAAATTTAAATTAAAAATTTTTATAAAAAAAACTTATGTATGATACAAATCCAAAAACAGGTCGATTACATATTTAGTTAAATTTTATTTAACTGTGCTTTATAACACTATCACGTAACAACAAAATGCCTGAGGGAAGGTTTAAGTGAACGTTGCGAAAACGCAACGCTGGGCCTTAATAGGTTAATGGAGCCTTTAAGTTCTAGAAATTCTGATACAAGAAATGGTCGGCAGCTACTAAGTGTTCTGGATAATCAAAGAAGCAATTTATAAAGCATAAATGCCATTATAGTATTTAATTTTCAATACTGGTACATCGAATTTTTACTTTATGCTTTTTATGTGATGGTCCATAGCAAAATACAAAGCTTACACTATTTAAAATCTTTATACAAATGATAAACATGTATTAAAATCAGTAGGATGTAATAATTTTTTAAGCACTTTCTGTTGTATAAGCAATAAGACAAATCAAACCAAACAAATTATTATATTTATCTTATAAAACTATATTTTCCCACTAAGCATGTACCCACTGTTGATCGTGCAACATATGTGTAGCAACAAAATTAGCAAGTCTTTCAAGTCATACCATCTTTGGTAATTTTACAAACAGTTTTGTTGTTTCGTTACACCGACAGCATTGTTCTTTTTTTTTTTTTTTTTTGAGAACAATGCAGAAATACAATTTATATTATTATCATTTTATATTATAAATAGTTTTAGCATAATAAAAATATATATTTTTTTTAAATATAAGTATTTGTACTATAGTCCTGCGCCTACCACACTGCGATCTCTTTCCCTTCGTAGCCCTGCATCATTTTATCTCTTTGTCATGTAGCAAAATCATTGCTGCATTGACTCTTTGTCATTACTTTTTGGCATCTCTTGAAACTTTTTGCTTCTTTTTGTCAAATTCATGTATTACAAATCTCTCTGAAAAATGATTTTAAAATAAATATTAAATTTGTGTTGTTGTTGTGGTCTAGTGCGATTTGTTTTAGAACGTTTTCAATGCAAATGTGTAAGTGTAAATATGCGTGAGTGTAAGTGAGTGACATATGAAGGGAGGAATCATGTTGATTTAAAAAGACGTTGATCTGTTTCAATAAGAATCACTCTGGTCGCTGCAACATTCGCATAAACATACCATCAGGTTGTTCCGTTGTTTATTTTTATTTCAAGTGTCAGTACAGTGTAAGTGTTGAGAACACCCAGTAAAACGCCTTGTTAAAGATATTGGATTAAAAACTTGTAAAAGAATTAAAAAAATAAATTTGAATCCTTAAAAAAGTGTGTGTAATTTTGCTTTCGTCCTGTTGCTCCTTTTAGTACTCTAAACAAACGCCAAAATGTGTGATGATGAACCCTCTGCTCTTGTCGTAGACAATGGATCTGGTATGTGCAAGGCTGGTTTCGCTGGTGATGATGCCCCACGTGCCGTCTTCCCCTCCATTGTAGGCCGTCCACGCCATCAAGGTGTAATGGTCGGTATGGGTCAAAAGGATTGCTACGTTGGTGATGAAGCCCAGAGCAAACGTGGTATTCTCACATTGAAATATCCCATTGAACACGGTATCATCACCAACTGGGATGATATGGAAAAAGTATGGCATCATACCTTCTACAATGAATTGCGTGTAGCCCCTGAAGAACATCCCGTCTTGTTGACTGAGGCTCCATTGAATCCTAAAGCCAATCGTGAGAAGATGACTCAAATCATGTTTGAGACCTTCAACTCACCCGCCATGTATGTTGCCATTCAGGCTGTATTATCCCTTTACGCCTCCGGTCGTACCACTGGTATTGTATTGGACTCTGGCGATGGTGTCTCCCATACCGTACCCATCTATGAAGGTTATGCTTTGCCCCATGCCATTCTCCGTTTGGATTTGGCTGGTCGCGACTTGACTGATTACCTGATGAAAATCTTGACCGAAAGAGGTTATTCCTTTACCACCACTGCTGAACGTGAAATTGTACGCGATATTAAGGAAAAACTGTGCTACGTTGCTTTGGACTTTGAGCAAGAAATGGCGACTGCAGCTGCCTCTACCTCATTGGAGAAATCCTATGAATTGCCTGATGGTCAAGTTATTACCATTGGCAATGAACGTTTCCGTTCACCCGAAGCTCTCTTCCAACCCTCTTTCTTGGGTATGGAATCTTGCGGTATCCACGAAACTGTTTACCAATCCATCATGAAGTGCGATGTTGATATCAGAAAGGACTTGTATGCCAACAATGTCTTGTCTGGTGGTACCACCATGTATCCTGGTAAGAATTTTAATATCTTCTATTTGTAAATTCTATTATTTACCGTTTAATTGAAAACTTCAGGTATTGCTGATCGTATGCAAAAGGAAATCACTGCCTTGGCGCCATCCACCATTAAGATTAAGATCATTGCTCCACCAGAAAGAAAATACTCCGTATGGATTGGTGGTTCCATCTTGGCCTCCTTGTCTACCTTCCAACAGATGTGGATCTCCAAACAGGAATACGATGAGTCCGGCCCCGGCATCGTCCATCGCAAATGCTTCTAAGCATTTTCTATTGATTTTCTTTTTTATTTAAGCGTAAAAGACATGATTTATCAACATCTCTAACACCTCAAGACAAGATTTGGGTAACAGCCGTAGCTTTAAACTGACAACCAACCACAGAAGAGCTGCTGTTGCGCTTTGAAAAGAAAAACTCATCCACTTCAATGCCACTTAAATTTGTTTAAGAAATGTCCTTTTTTGTATATTTTTTGTTCATTTTGTTTTGTAAGTAATAAAAAATAATAAAAAAAAAACAAATATATTAAAATACATGGTTGAAATTAATAAATAAAAAAAGTAATAATAAACCGATGTGGAAAAATTATCACAATGTGTATCTAATTAATCAAAAACAACACAAAGAATTTGCACAATTAAGATTTTAGTGTTTGGTAGAACAATCTTGGCATTGCAGGTGCTCTGAAATTCAATTTAATTCAATGCCATAAATTTTGCGTAGGCGGTGGGGAATTGTAGACTAAAACTCCTTCGAAATTTTTGAACTTTTGCCAAATTTCTTTTAGCTTTGCTAAATTTATGTTGTGTGGAGCAAATATAGAAACAAAAACTAGGTGCTTGTATTATTTAGCTTGCAGTGTTCTTTTAGGTTAAGAGATCTATTTTTAGAGCTGGGACAGAGCAACATACAGTCTGGTGAAAATGTCAAAGAAAACTATATGAAATAGTTTTTTATAAAGACAAGTCCTATTAAAGTTTCACGTGGGAGGTCTTGTGTCTTGAATTTGTTAATATATTTTTTGCCAACCCATTTAAAGTTCGGAATGTTTATCAGTACAAACTGCCACCTAAGAATGCGTTGCATTACAAAGACCATTTCTTCCTCTAACAAAACAATATAAAACATTGTTGCTCCTAAAATATTTATCTTAAATAACTTTTGTTTTGTGAGAAATCATAAGTACAAAATACATTTTCTTTTAGCCACTTTAACATTAAAATGGCAACTAAAATATTGTTTTTCACATCTTGTTTTTTTTTCTTCTTTCTACCAAACTGCTTGTTTACGCTAATTGTTTTCGTTTTTTTAATGCTGAACTTTTTGGCATAATATTTCTTCTTACCAGTTTTTACAACAGCTACAAATATTACGACAAAAAAAAAACTGGTAAAAAAATATTTGTTATTTTCGCTGTTTTATTGAACCATTAAAACGCATTTTTACAGCTCAGTTGGAAAGTAAAAATAGAGAAAATGCAAAAAAAGGTGAATTTTTTTAACAGTTTCGTTGTAGTAAGATTTTGGGATGATGGCTACTAGATGGTCTATTGAAAAATAAAGATTTGAAAACAGAAATATTTAATGGCCGAAAGAAATAATAAACAAGACGTAGTGCTAAAGTCGGCTTTGCGGAATCTTATACACCCTTTGCTTTTAGAATAACTGAGTTACAAAATTTAGAGCGACAAGCGTTTTTTCAACGTGGAAATTGCCAATATATTTTCAATAAAACAAACCGACTTACCGATCTCGCAAATGCAATTTTTTAGACTTTGCGTTTTAAATGTTTGTTTGGTCTAAAGTCTATGAAATGAGAAGTTTTGTCATAAAAAACGCTTGACGCTCTTAGTTAGATAGCTTAGTAAAAAATTTACATTTTTGAGTTTTGAATTTTCGACTTTATTTAATAAATCTAGTAGAGATTTCGAGCAAAATCTAGCTGTTTTTGATTAAATTTTCCATACAAAACAACATTTACCTAAGCCCAGTTTACACTATTATACTTTATATTAATACATGTCAACTCAAACTCAAGTAATATGTAAAAATCTGATAGTGTGAATGCATGTGTACTATGAAAAAGAGTTTGACATCCCAAAGAAGAAATTTTTCAAAAAACGATGAAGTTTTTTGAAAAATTTGTAAACAATTATGCTTTTCATTGGATCAGGGTTGCACATTATTTAATGTGTTAATACTTTGTGTGATGGTGTGAACACAAACTGTCGTCTTAAATTAGACTTTTTGACAGTAGTGTAATCTAGTCTTTAGTGACTAGATTTGAACGAAATCTACTTAACCCTGCTGTTAGGTTAAGCCCATTTGGTCCAATTTTTGAATTGTTTCCTTTGTAATTTTTGAACGGTGATATATACTGACTCAGTTTTTTAGCTCACATGGTCTTTTTATAAAACAATGTTTTTTACAAAAATTCAAGGTTCTAACTCAAAACAGGACTGAGAAAATTATAAATTTACGAATCTTAGGTTAAGGGGCCATTTGGTCCATGGTATATTTTCTTTGATTTTTTTTTACATTTATTTTAAAAAAAATATGATAATCAAAATGTTTTTCGGTTAGTTTTGCAAATAAACTTGCTACAAATGGAGCATTTTATGTCAGACTTTACGCTTCAGATCCCCTGAGTTAGAGGTATTATTATTCGGAGAGACCACTAGAACTATGCATGATGATCGCATTTCAGTGAATAACTGTGCTGAGAACTCTTGTTTAGGTTATCTGGTCCGTTTCATCATATATTCCTTAGCCAGGGAAAGTGCTAGATGCCGCAAAGACTCAGATCTCCTGCGATTCCGGTCAGCTGGAGCCCATGAAAGCTTTGCGCTATATGCTGTAGGAACTAACCACTTGATGAGCCACCTTAAAACCTAAGCCACCTTAAACCCCTTCATATGTAAGTTTCTTTCCTGAAGTTTTTTACCAACTCAAAAGTGTAAAAAATGAACGTGTTGCCCTTGGTTCTTTTCAGGCTGTGCATTTCTTGGCTAACCAAGATATTAGAGTTCACCGATTACCAAAATTTCAAACATATTTTTCAAGTTGATCATCAGTGATGACATTTTTGTAACAATTATAAACTATTGAAAGAAGTTGGTGAAAACGGTCCCAAAGTTCACGAATAGGAGCAAATTTTTATCATAAACGCATTTTTCGTCGACTTAAAACATCATCGAAGCGGATGGCACTATTAGTCATATGAAATTTATCTTCAGACATTATTTTATTTTTAGGAATAAAAAACGGATTAACAGAGTTTACTGCAGCTTGGACGCGTTCCCGTTCAGTATCTGTTTCAGAAGAACTTGTTTCGCCATTTTCCGAAATATAATCCAATTCCGAGTCTGAAATATCGGATTCACTTTCAACATTGAGTAAAACACGTCTGAACTATAAAAAAACTCTTAAACTGAAAAAAGCAGTGCAAATATTTGTGTTTTTTTACAACAAAAATCAAAAATTTGTTTTTCCACGATTGTCTTTTACATATTTAATCTATATTGATTAAAAAAAGGCGAATCCCATACTTGATTTTTACATAAGCTGTTTAAATAGACCAAATGGTCCATTACCCTAACATTCGTAAGTTTTTTCTGACCTAACAGCAGGTTTAAAATATAGCGCACAAAACAAAATAAAACATGATGTCAGTTAAAAGATTTGTTATATTAATTTAAAAATTAATAAAATTTGCACCAGTAAACCATTATAGAATCAATTAAATATTTTTTTAATATTAACAACATTTTCTGCATTAAAGTTTTTGATTTAAGTAATCGTTTAATTCACTTAACTAAATTTTTGAAACTGATTTTATTTTTGGTTAATGGTTTAATTAAAAAAAATAGGCGAGAATTTTTCTGCATACATTGTATGGGTGGGTCGAAAAAAAAAGTTGTGCCAGTCACCCCCTAGAATCAAAGATATGTCAATGAAGTTTCTAAAACAGGAAACATTTTTTTTTTGCCACGCCCCAAAATACAGCACTTTTGGTTTTTTATATGTAGCGCTGCCATTTAAAGTCCGATCTCATCATATCGCATATCGTTGTTCATGGCTTGAAAGTTGCTTCATTTTTGTCTTTGGTGACTTTTTAATCCGACCTGAAATTCTGGACACCACTTATGCCACCTCGGATCCTTCCCCCAAATGTCCAATTTTTTTGACGGTCCAAGAAAGTCCTTATAAAATTACGTATGTATCGATTTTAATATGCTCACTTTTATGACACACCTCCAAATTAAGGCCCTTTTTTCTTTTTCACACACATACTACATTAAACCAAGTAGAAGCCAATACAAACCAAAAAAATGTTCATCAGTCACGCCCTAGAATAAAAGGTATATTTATTAAGTTTTAAGAACTTTAAAAAAATTGTTTTTGCCATGCCCTAAATGACTGCCCTTTTTGTTTTATATATACAGCATCGTCAATTAAAGTCCAATCTCATCGTATCGTATATCATTGTTAATGGCTAGAATGTGCCTTTAGTTTCGTATTTAATGCTTTTTTAAACTAACTTAAAATTCTAGATGGATCCTCGGATCCTTCCCTCTGATGTCTAATTTTTTCACGTGCTAAGAAAGTCCCTCTAAAACTTTGAGTCACCTTGAGTCTAGCTAAGATTTATATACACCGACTGCCCAATTTATAATTTTTCGCATACATGTTTTGAGGCATTCATTTTTATGCATTTAAATTATTTTTTTTTTTTTTTTTCATTTTTAGAATTCTGCAGTTTCTTTATATTTTTTAGTTCTTGTTTTAACTCTGTATCATGGTCTCATATATGACATTATGTTTGCTTTTACAAATGTCTTAATTTAAATTTTTAATTTGAGTTTTACAGTCCAGCAAAAAAAAAATGGCACGAAAAATTGCACAAAATATGAAAACTGGCAAAAAAAAAACGCTAGTAGTTCAGATCGAGAAAGCTTGTCAATAAATTCATCCGTCTCACTCTCATTAAAATATGAGTAGTCCACTTGAAAACACCGCTTAGTTAAAAAAAACCAAGGGCTAAGAAACAGTTTTTAAAAATTCAAATGACAAGCCATAGAGAGGGGTTTTCAGGATTATTGAATAATTAAACAAAAATTGCGCGTAACTTACAGAGTTTTGTACGAGATTGATAATGGCTTAGGGAGCCATTAAAAAAATGGAGGCTTTTACAGAATTTTTATTTTGCTATAAAACAAAAAGGGCTGTTATTTAGGGCGTGGCAAATTTTTTTTTTAAGTCCTTAAAACTGTATAAATATACCTTTTATTCTAGGGCGTGACTGAGGAAAATTTTTTTGGTTTGTATTGACTTCTACTTGTTTTAATGTAGTATGTATGTGAAACAGAAAAAGGGGCTTTATTTATTTACGTAGTTTTATAAGGACTTTCTTGGACCGTCAAAAAAATTGGACATTTGGGGGAAGGATCCGAGATGGCATAAGTGGCGCCCAGAATTTCAGGACGGATTGAAAAGTCACCAAAGACAAAAATGAAGCCACTATCAAGCCATGAACAACGATATGCGATATGATGAGATCGGACTTTAAATGGCAGCGCTACATATAAAAAATCAAAAGTGCTGTATTTTGGGGCGTGGCAAAAAAATTTTTTTTCCTGTTTTAGAAACTTCATTGACATATCTTTCATTCTAGGGGGTGACTGGCACAACTTTTTTTTTTGTAAAGCTACTTTACACTGTTATACTAAATAAAACATATTAAAACTTAAGTAATATGTAAAAGTTTGATAGTATAAATGGAATGTGTTATGAAAATGGCAAGTATTCAAAAAAGAAAAAATTGTACATCACATCTAAACTATCATACTTTGCATTTGATAAGGGTTGCATTTTAGCAAAAGCATTTTCATGTTTGATAGTGTGAATACAAACTGTAATTTTAAATAAGATTTTTTGACGACTGTCGTAACAAAACTTATTAGATTTCTATCTTACAAAGTATAATGGATACGTTAGACTTGTGTGATAGTGTTAAGTTCGCATTAGTGATGCTTTTTTCCTTATAGTCTAAAAACTGCTTCCCTGTACAAGAAAAAACAAAATTTTAATTAAAAACCAAAACCATTTTTGAAACTAGCATATGTTTGCTGGGTAACATTATTGAAAAAGAACATTTAATTTTTTAATAAATGTATACAAAGAAAGGCAAAATGCAACATTTATACCAGAAAAGAAATTACCATGAGATTTTTTTTTTTTTTTGAAAACCCCAAGCTGAAAACACCTATCGTACTATTCAATAAACTGTAGTACAACCTTCAGTCGTGTCTTCTTCTCCAATTTTAATCTATTAACTGCAAGTTTTGGTAACTTTTCTTATCGTAACTAAACTAAAAATGTGCTAACAAAAAACTGCAAACTGCATAAGTATAAAAAAGAAACTATGAGTAACTAAGAGCTTGTAAAGCAACAAACTTGCAAAAATTCTATCTTCAAACTACAATTTTCTTTATTTTAAAACCTTTGGCATTAAGGAAAAAACAAATAAAACAACAACATCAAACAATTTCACTAGAGGCCATAAAAAAGCACAAAATTTTTAAGTGAAATATAAGGAAATGTGTGTAACCCACAACAGCAGAAGCATGGCGCAGTTTTGTCGAATATTGAGTTATGTGCGTTATTTAGCATTTACTAGAGCAATATAAAGGTAATAACAACCGATGTTATTACAAGCGACACTAATAAAAAAAAAAAAAAAACAAAAACGCCGAACAACGACGAATCATTTTCCAATTGGAGAGGAGAAAATCTGCAAAATGAAGAAGTTAGTAGTAAAACGCAGTTAAAAGTACAGTGAGAGGGAAAAGTGAAGAAGCAAGTGCGTTTCAAGAACATTTAACTAGATATGTTTGTTCTAAAGTCAATATCTAAGCCCCAGAAAACGCAACTGCACACGCAAAGAAAAAACATGGTTGATGCAACCACAATCGCAAACTATCATTAATGTTTGTGGTTGTGATTGTGCCAAACACGTCTTAAGTAACAATATATGTTCAGACATAATGTAAATAGCTTTTTATTGTCTCAAACATATTATTATGTTTAGAAGAAAAACGCAAACGATCTTTTAAATCATGTTCCTAAACTTCCTAACACCATGCAACATGTCTATTTCAACATGTTATATGGTTTTCGCAATAAAACCAAATAAAATTTTATTTCAAAAAAGATATTTTTTATTAATTAATTTATGTTCAGATTCTTTGTATTATATCTAAAATAAATAAAATTAAATACATACAATTATATAAATATATGTGTGTGTGTGTTTTAATTTAAAACTTTTATATTTCGTTTTTGTGGTACAAATATATTTAATAAAATCAGCATATGTTTGCCTTGATGACTTCTTTTTGAAAATTCCTTGTTGCTTTACTTTGGCACACAATCACACTTTTTAATATATTTTTTGCCGTGCACTTATGAACGTATAATAACTTATATCGTTTGGAAGGCAGAATGGCCTTTTTTCCCCGAAAAATATTTTAGTTATTTTATTTTTATTCACGCGACCCGATGAACTGACGCCCGCGGACGGAAAATAAACACAAACTGTTTGTTTTGACCGTTTGTGTGCAACTTACATTATGATTTTACTGATATACCTAGTTGAAAATAAATATTCACCCCTATCGTGAATAAAAATTACTTGGCAGTTTTTTCCCTTTTCCCATTTTTACAATTGAATTAACATAGGAAAAATGGGAGAAGGGAAAAAACTCCCAAGGAATTTTTATTCGCGATAGGGGTGATTATAGTAGCAAGCATTTCGTATAATTTAATATGTTTAGCTAGACCAGAGTAACATTTTTAGGTGTAAAACACCATATAATATTATTATAGCGAATTAAAAAATGTTAAGGACAAAAATTCTTTTTTCTAGTTATATTAGGACTATAATAAATTTATTGGGGTAAACATATTATTCAAATATGAACAAAAATGGTCGTAGTGACCACCCATTAATCATGTTTGTTCTCTGCGTGCAAAGAAACTGCAACTTTTAGCTATTTGTGAGTTTCCTTTGATTTTATGCCATAGACTCCCTAAGGAGACCACACATGAAACGCATTTGATATCAATGCCATTGAAACCGGCGTGCAGAAAACTTGTGCTTGCGTTTTATTTGGTCTTAAAAAAAAAAACAAAAAAGCTTAGTTCTATGCCGTCTATTCTCGGCAATAAATATATCTAATTCAATATCTAAACTAAACGTTATATTGCTGTTTTTCCAAAAATGTGGAATTTTTAATTTAAAATTCATAAGCGACGAAGAAAACATGTTGAAAAAAATAAAAACTGCTTGTCTTTTTTAATTAACATTTTTATTAATTGTTCGTAATATTCAGCTTTCCTGAATCTATTGCCGCTTTTAATGTGCCTTATTTCAGGCGATTCTTTGCATAATTCTAGGAACTCTATCCAGAAAAAATCATCCGAGCTCATTTTTGTTGATAAAGCCTGGTAGTCTGTTCAACATTCACGTGAAATGCTGTCAAAATGCATATGAAAAAAACTTGTGCGGAATATCTATGAAATTATGTTGATAGAGTTGTACTCTGTTTATTTTGTGAAAAAGTTCCGAAATGTTTCTGGCAACATTTTGTTTACAACTGCGAAATAATGTAAGCTGCATTTATTTCACGTGGAATTTTAAGCAAAAGCAAAAAATTATGAACTTAATATTAAAAAAGAAATAAAAAATTAAAAAAACACAACCGGTAAAGGTGTTATGATACTTGCTATTTTTTGTATTGGATTTTTTTAGGATTGACTGAATGAAACAACAAATGCGAGAAAGAACAAGAAATACAATTTGATAAAATGTAAACAAAACAAACCATACTGCCCACGTTTTTTCCCCCAAAAAACCGTCATAAAAGCTAAAAATCGCAAAAACAAAGTTAAAAATCGTTTCTTTCGATCAAAAACTAAAAAAATTGGCAACAGTGCTAACAATTAATCTGGAAATGTCAATTTTAAGTTAAAAAATTTTATATTTTTTTGACAGTCTTAGATTATTTATCGATAACACATGTATATTTGTTCGACATTTCAAGATTTTTTATGATACAATCATATTCTTTACACTTAGTCAGTTTTCCTATGCAAATATATTTGCACTGTTCTCCAATATAGAAAAAATACAAAAAATAGCAAGTATCATAACAGCTTAACAGTTTTTTATCAATATTTACTTTTTTTTATTAATTTTTTTATTAAAAAAAAAAAAATTTTTAGTAAAATACATGTGGCGTTTGTTTACGTACACGAAAGGAATAAAAACGTCAAATTGTACAAACTCGCAAGATTGGTAACATTGATAAATGTCAAAATTTTCGTGTGGAATAATCAATGTTGCTCAACATTTTTCACAAATTTGAACAGAGTACTAGGCTGAACTCTTAAAACCCGCTAATAGAAGTTAACATTGCACTGAAATTGTGTGGTATAGGGTTGTCATTAAGTGGTTTTAAAACGCTAGTCTGGCAAGGCTGTCAGCTGGTAGTGTTCTTTATTTAGTGAAAGGTTTGCCGTTTACGAATATGGATCGTTTAACAACCGAAAATTTCGAAAAAAAATAGCTTAAACTTACTACAAAGTGGTGGTTCAAACGTGTCGCACTTTTAGAACATAACGGCGTGATAATGGTCTTCATAATCGCCCTTCTGTGCGAGAAATATGCAAGATTATAAAGAAATTTTAGCAGACTGGAAGCGTTACACTTTTAAGGTTGGCTCTGGTTTTCGGGATATACCGTTATTTCGAAAATGGAGGAGGCTGACCAACATATATTCGCGTAACTCAAAAACGCTTTAACTTTTTGAAAAAACTAAGCTAAGCTTAGCTAAGACAACTAAGGAATGGAGCTAGCGGGTGGGTATTAGAAATAAATGATTGAGATGAAAAATAAAGTGGGGTTGGTCATACAATTTACCCATCTAGGGGTATCTTAGGCGATGCAGGAGCAAAATTTAAGAATTTTATTAAACCGCCATAATTAAATGTTTGAAATTCTTAAATTTGGCCCTTGCAGAGCCAATGATTCCCCTACTTTTGTGAATAAAATCAAAAGTTGCTAACAGATTTATGGCTTGTTTTGTTAGCGGCTTCGTTTTTTATATGTCCGCAATTGGCTGCATTTTCCAATTAGTTTTATTATATTTATAAAAAAACAAAAATTTCGAAATTTTGATAAAAAAAAATTATTTTATATTTTCCAAAAAAGAAAGTATAGTCGGTCAAGCCTGACCATTAGATACCCTACACCACAGTATTTAAAAACATATCATGCTTATTGTGTCCATGTAAATATGGATTTATCTATGTTTATAAACTTCATGAAAATCGGTTTGAAAGTTTGTGAGAGGCAGAAATTGCCCCCTGCCTCCCCTTGTGGTCCTATTTTTTAAAAACTGTATAGGTAATGTGTCCCTATAGAAATGGTTCTATCTATGTTTTAAATTTCATTAAAATCGGGTTGAGAGGCAGAAATTGCCCCTATCTCCCCTCGTGGTCCGATTTTTTTTTTAGTTTATACATTTTGTGTCCATATAGATATGCTTCTATCTATGTTTTAAATTTCATTAAAATCGGTTTGATAGTTTCTGAGAGGAAGAAATTTCCCCCTATCTTCCCTCGTGGTCCTACGATTCGGCCCATTTTCAATAGACTTGGTCCTTGTGCTAATAACAAACTATGACCCAACATTTATCAAATTATCTCCAAAATTGCGACCTGTACTTTGCGCATAAGGTTACATGGACAGCCAGCCAGCCGGACCAACATCGTTAGTTCGACTCAGAAAGTCATTCTGAGTAGATCGGTATACTTTAAGGTGGGTCTAGGACTACTATTTTAAGGCGTTACACACATCGACTGTACTTTTAAAGAATAATGAAAATGGAAATATTGGAATTGGTTGACATGTGAATTTAACAATATAGTGACACATGCAACACGGTACACGATACCATAAACCTTTTGAGAGGCGAGTTTAATTGGCGATTATTCTCACCTCTTGAAGCAGCTCATAGGCCACCAAGATCATGTGATACGTGAAGCCTCTCGTGTACAGGGGCAAACCAGCCAAAATTCCAGAACTGGAAGACAATATTTAGCTGCTATTGGTGAGATACCGGCCGAAATGCTGAAAAAATGTGCCAAATTTTAAGCTCACGGGAAGATCACCTACGGCTTAGCTGCGGACAATATTTTCATGAAATAATCTTTATTGTAATGGCAGGTATTCATTTATCGCTCCAAAAAAATATTTCACTTTTGCAAATTTTGGCAATATTTCAACGCTCCGCTCCAAAAATGTATCTTAATAACTTTTTTATGACATCGTGAAAAAAACAAAAATTACAACCTAATATCCCATAACCTTAAGATTAGGAACGCTAGTCGATAGCCGTTTATTCCAAACTGTAGCGGCGTGATAACTTTAAGAATCATTTACATATTTCGCAACTTTTATTTTACACTGTATTTTCAAACTGAGCTGACACAAGCAAAGTTGCGTTTATAGTTTATGTTTTTAGGATGTTAAGGTTTGGGTTACTTTTTGCAATTTCGAGTTTGAAAGGTTTCTGTTCGGGTCATGAATTTACCATTTTACAATCTTATAAACATTTTCTTTATTTCAATTTGTATATGTGTGTGTGTGTGTCTCTGTGTATGGGAAAACACCAACAACATCTCATCATCCTTAGAGCATAATTTTTTTAACCAAGAAAATAATAACGCTTAAACTTTTTAGTATTGTCATTAAATTTGTTCGTGTTGTTTGGAGTGTGTGTGTGTGTGTGTGTAAATGTATGAGCAAGTTTATATGGGAATCTTAGAGTGTGTGAGTTTATATGCCGCTTTAAATCATGTTTTGGTAGCGTTTTTAACTGCAAAGTACTATGTTTCATCAGCAATATAATAACTACTACACCATTTCCAAAATGATGTATATATTCAAAAGAATTGACAGAAAGCTATTCCTTACTGATAATATACATATCTTCTAGAGCATAAAATTAATTCAGTAGTCTTTTTAAATAATTTGAATAATTTTTGCTTCTAGAGGTTCAATAATTAATTTATGAAGAACTATTAGAAAAAAGTCAGTTAGTATTATTCAAATACTTGTTTGAAAACTATAATTAAGAAAATATAAAATATTGACTGCAGTCTGAAAGGTAATCGTTTACAAAACTTCGTTTTAACGAGTGAAAAACTTAAGTACAAAAAATATGGAAATCGTAACTGCATGTTTCCTTCCTCAATCAGCCCAAAAATAGTCAATTTGAAAATCCCTTTGGAAATGTTGTAATTTTAACTGTGTTGGTGTTGTGCATTTAAATGCCTGTATGTGTTAGTTGTTTTTTTAAATTTTTAATACTCTGCGGCATCTTATAACCGTTAGCTTGTTTCTAAAATGTTGCTGTTGTTATTTGTTGCTTTATTTAATGTTATCGTTCCTGTTACTATTGTTGTTGTTGTTGCTGTTGTAGCGATTTTTATTTAACATTTTAATGTATGACTATGTAGTAAAAGATGGTTGTAACTGTGTGCTGTTATTCTTCACTTTTAATTCTATTTTTTTTTTTTTGTTTTTTTCTTTCTTCGTTCTATACAGTTTTATTTTGCTTAAAAAATGTCTATAAATTTCGATATTTTTTAAGACTTTTTTATGGAACTTTTTTTTATTTACTTTAAAGTTCAAATTACGGAAATTAAAAATGTAACGCGTTTTATAAATTTTTTTTAAGACACACAGCCACTATATGAGGGGAGTGAAACGTGAAGTTGAAAAATAAATTAAGAGGTGTATTAGATCAGAGGTGTATTGTTTAAAAGAAACTGATATTTTAAAATATCAAAAAGGGCGATTGTTACGTCTTAGGATTTATTTAAATTTTTCTCACTTTGGCGCTTTTGAGTCATTGTTTTATTGTTTTTACTTATCGCTTTATATTTGAAAAGTGATTCATGGCTTGTTTGTCGATTTCAAACGAAGACTTCGTTCGCTTCACTTACGTGTAAAACAAAAACCATATCTTATAATTGGTTTTTGTTTTACATGTACATAAGTTAAGCGAGCTAAGTCTTCGGTCGAAATCGACGAACAGGTCATTAAAATTTTTTCTATTTTATTATTTTAAATATTTTTTCAAATGTTCTTCTACTAGTCAAATTTCAGTTTATAAAGCTTTCTTGCAGTAGTTCTATTCCCTCAATATTTACCAACTTTATGCTAAATTTGACTCATAGAAGCGCAGTTGAAAAAATGTTTAATATACAAAATTAATTAATAAGAAAAATTGTTTCTATTTTTAATTGCAGTTTCTTTTTCTAGAATTTAAAAACTATTTAGATTCTATTTCAATGTTTTTTCCAATTCAGCAGCCGTATTCTGTAATTCGCTTAAGCTTAATCTCTATCGCTAAAAATCTAAAAAGTTAATTTAGCGGTTTTTGGCTACGAATGCACTTCTGTAACGTGTATTGCTAAATTTGCCAATGCCATACATATTTAATTCGCCGCAATTTTAGCTTGAAATGTCATCGCTAAAATTTCTCAATTTGTGTTCTCTAAGGCATTTTAGCGATCGAGATTTAGCTTAAGCTAAGCGAACTATAGAATACGGCTGCAGAACTTTCTTTAAGTTTAGCACTTAATTTTGTAGTTTTTTAATTTATTTTATTTGATTGTCAATTTTTTAGATTTCGTCTTTTCCTATTATTCGAGTTCAAAGACTTTTTCCATTTTAAATATTTATTGCCCTATTGATAAAAAAGATAAGTGGAATTTAAATTCTATTTAAAGGAAAATTTTTATAAAATTTAACATATAAAAAACATTTGAAATCAGTGTTCGAAAATAAACCGAACATTATTTAGCATTTGGCTCACACACCCAAGTACCGTTCGTAACTATTTTTAAGAAAGAGCCGAACATTATATAATGTTCTGTTCTTCCTAAAAAAAAATAACAATTGTGTAACACTGTAGACAAACATTATATTTTAATGTTCTTTAATCTTTCTTTTTTTATATTCATAAGCAAAAAATTTACCAACGACCGCAGCACGAACAGCTTGTGTGTGTATTGTGTATATCTTTGGTTTGTGTTAAATTATTTTGCTGGCTTTGTGTTTTTTTTTCGCATGTGTATTTTCTTTTTGTAAAAAATATTTGGTTTTTTAAACCAGCCAAACGCAACGAACATTAATGAGCCGAACCGAACACAATGAAGTTTGTGGCTTTGAAAAAAAAAACCGAACGGAATTAAATGTTTTCATTTTGATCTTTTGTTGAGTTGGGTAAAAAAAAATATTATGTTTGTGTTCGAAAGATGACAAACAGGGAATCGCTATTTTTTAATGATTCACAAACACAATTAGCGTTTGTGTTTAAAAAAATCTACCAAACCGAACACTAAGAAGCGATATTAAGTAATAATTTTCGAACACTGTTTGAAATTATTATTTAGTGTTTTTTATGAAGACGGCAGTAAATCTTTGATTTTTTTTCATTATTTTAAAGGTTTTCTCGATTAGTCTGAAGCTACACCAACAAAAGACAAAGCAGTTTTTTTTTTTTTTTTTTTGCTAATACTGCCACATAACGTTGGTTGTTATGAGACAACCACAACAATTGAGACAAATCCAAAAGACTTTTGACAAACGGTAATAAGACAGCAATGCAAAAAAAAAAATTTTTTTTTTTTTTTGTTTTTTCGTTTTTTGACTTGGGTTCATTGGTGTGGTTCCATCAGAAAGCTCATAATTATGTGCAACGAGGTTCGTTTCAGTCTTTTATGTTTTACTCTGTGTTGGTATGTTGTATCAATTGATACAACAACCAAATTTTTGTCTGCAACCAATGTTTTGTCGCCGTATTAGTCCAAAAAAAACTGGTTGCACGCTGGTTTTTGCTTTGAACCATTTTGTTGCTTTCAAGACAAATTTTTCAGTTGTAAAACCCTTCACCGAATTTAAATAATTACATAATCTGATAGATAAAGCGTCTACATTTTTGACCCCATGACACTTTTCATCATTGTGGTATCTGCCATAGCATCACTTGGCCAAATTATTCATCGGGTGAATTTATGTCATCAATGGGATGACACATCGGCAACTCAGAAATGATAAATCTAATGGCTAATAAATCACAGATGGTTAAAACGCTGGTTTAAATGATATAAACTTGAATTTATATGTAGTTACAGCTCCACAACTGAAGCACAGCCGCGAATAAAGTTGTAAGTGACAAAATAATTATTTTTCAGGAGAGCAAAAAAACGTTTTTAAAAGGCAGGATTACTTATTTAAAATTTTTTTTTTTTTTTAATCATCAAAATTAATGATAATTAAAACTTGTACGCATATCAAGAAATTTTAATTTAAAATAAAATGCAAATTTGCAGTTTATAACTTGTTTTTAGTGGAAAAACGTTTCATATTCACAATGTCATTTAAAACGTTTTTCACTACGCAAGCGGCTTTTTAAACGTTGTTCCAATTTACAAAACCATTAAATTGTATCATTTTTTTAGTAACTTACAACGTTCTTCCACTAGTTGACTCTTTATATGTCATTTTAAAGGCGTTATGGTGCATCATTTTGGGTGATTTGAGGTTAAAACAATGTGAAAGAGTAATGTTAACGATAATTTGCAAGAAAACTGATATTGCAAAAAGCGGCTTTTACAAAGTTCTTCACGGCTGTGCTTCAACTATCGGGTGATTTTTTAGCTATTATCTTTTTGGCAACACTGGTTTAAACAGCTGACGCACGTTTCGTGTTTTATTTCACTGTCAAACATCTTCCGTTTGGTCTATAATTTAACCATGAATCGTCTTACAAACGAACAACGCTTGCAAATTATTGAATTTTATTATCAAAATGCGTGCTCTGTTAAGAAAGTTCATCGCGCGCTTCTTGTGTTCAGCGACGAAGCTCATTTTTGGCTCAATGGGTACGCTAATAGGCAGAATTGTCGATTTTGGAGTGAAGATCAGCCAGAAGCATTGCAAGAGCTACCAATGCATCCAGAAAAAGTCACAGTTTGGTACGGTTTATCGGCTGGTGGTATCATTGGACCGTACTTCTTCAAACGTAACTGTGAATGGTGAGCGCTACCGTGAGATGATATCCAACTTTTTTTTGCCCAAAATTCAAGAGCTTGACTTGCATGACATGTGGTTTTAACAAGACGGTGCCATATGCCACACAGCACGCTTAACAATGCACTTATTTAGAAGCGAGTTCGGTGAACATTTAATTTCACGTTCGGGACCGGTCAATTGACCGCCTTGATCGTGCGATTTAATGCCTTTAGACAATTTTTTTTGTGGCGTTGTTAAAGCTCATGTCTATACACACATGCCCGCTTCAATTGACGCATTGGAAGACAACATTGAAGCATTTATTCATGAGATACCGGCCGAAATGTTGGAAAGAGTATGCCAAAATTGGACTAAGCGGATGAGTCATTTGAGGCGCAGTCACGGTCAACATTTGCATGAAATAATCTTCAAACATTAAATTAAATGGACCGTACTATCGATTCAAATAAAGATTTCATGCATTTATCTGAATTTTATGTGTTTTTTTTAACTTTCCTATAGCTCTTAAAAAATCAGCCATGTCCCATGTGTTATATGTTGTTAAAAAAATAACATGTGGCAGCACTACGATAACTCTTATCAAATTCATATGGTAGCTTAGACGCCCAATTTAATGCGTTTAAAGATGGTTTATATGTTTGCTGATATACAGGTTTGTTGGTTTAAACATAATTTAAACAAAAAAGAGACTTTAACCTGGTCGGATTTTTTAGCCTGAAGTCAGTTTAATCATCAGTGCGATGACCCATTTATATCGGAGAAAGGACTCATTAGGTTCAATTTAATGATAAACTGTAATATATGCACTACTAGAATATCTTTATTAAAATATTTTGAAATAGACGTTTGTTTTACGCACTTTTAAAGCTTGGATGCTGTTCTGTTTTCTATTCCCAACTTTGATCTTTAATGAGATTTCTACTCATTTTACTCCTTCTACGTCTCTGCCTAAACCTTTTTCCACCCACTACTAGTGATCTTAAATTTTAAGTATGCTTGATTGTGTATAAAACCAGTTCCGTTTCGCTGCTCTATCATAAACAGCAATACACTTTTGACGGTTGGAGTGTGTACATGTGTGTGTATGTAAGTAAGACTGTATGAGTGCAAATGTCATAAAAGCCACAGTTATAGCGCATCAACTTATTGCGGTGCTGAGCATTCTGTTTTTAATATCATGGGCGTTTTAACTTCTTTTCATTTTTATTTTTCAACAGTTTTATATTAAATCGTAAAGTTTAGAAACTTTGTAATGGCAGCAGCAGTTAAAAAAATCCAAGAAAACAGAAAAATAACGTAACAGCGTTTTTTCTTACTGCACTGAATCATAACTAAAATAGGCAGAGTTATAAAAAACAACAATAACAACAAGCTTTATAATCCTACCATGTAACATTTTATCATTCATCCGACCATTCAATCATTCTTTCAGCCCCTTTCTCGCTAAAGTAATTCATCTCTCTATGTCAGAACGATGGTCATAATCAGCACTTTTTAATGGGACTTACATGAGCAGCTGAAGGTGTAGTCTTGCTCACTGGCTCTATGGAAAAACTTTTTCTTAAAGCCATTACTTTGTTGTATATTGCTTACTCTTATTACTCTATATAATGTTTATTTTATATTTGTACATATTTTTTATTTGCGTGATTTGTTTTTTTGTACTTTCTTTTTCATGGCCTCAAACAAACACATAAAGGAAGTAGGAATAAATCTAAAGAAATGAGCAGAAACTGCATTAAATACTTATGTATTTGTTGCTCTTATTGTTGTTTTTGGTGCTGGGTGATGGGTTGGTTGGTTGGATAATCTTGAGGCTTCTTTGTTAAAGTCATAAACTTAAAATAATAATAAAAATTATTTGCTTTCTACGCAAAATATTTCGAAATTCGATTAATAGGGAAAATGTTAAATATAAAAAAAAGATTTTTTTCAAGAGCTGCGTACTTATTTTGCGTAAAGAAATGTTGTATACTTCACAAACCACCACCAACCAGCATTACACCACCCATTCTTTGTAGGTACTTAAAAAATTAATGGCTAATCAAGTTCATCATCATTTTTTTCTTGTATTCTTTCGTTTTCTTTGTAGAATTTATTTCTTTTCGGTCATAAAGACATGACACTACTGCCATTAAAAAATATTTAATACAAATGAAGAAATTCGTATTTAAAGTGGATGCCCTACAGTGGGTCGATTGTTTACTAAAACGCAGAGAAAAAATATAGTTGGGCATTGTAACGGCAACTACACTATGTTAATTGTAACAATATATTGTTTCCGTTCACAAAAAGTTTTTATTTTTAAAAAATATAAGCAATATTATAGTTACTGTAAACATATGAATGTTTATCGCAATTATAAATGTGTGTATTGTTGACTGAAAAATAATATTTTCTTTCTAACAACAAAACAATGATAACTTTGAAAACATATTATATTACTCACAACCATTTCATGATATTTAATAGCCAAAACATGATAACTTTCTACAGGTGTTAGCGCCATTTGTAAAATAATTTTTAATCAGTTGTATCATTTGTTTTAAATATGTCTATGGAATTATTTAAATTATTAATAGTGAGTGGTTCAACAATTAAAAATAAAAACTCATTAAAAAAAAAACAAGTGTGAAGAAATTAAAAAAATATAGAAATTGTATTTACATAAAAAAAAATTGTAAAGTGCCACAAAATAAAAAACCAATGCCAAAAAATTTCAATTTATTTTTTATTGTTGTGACAGCACACTGTATCATAATATGCATAATTCTTAACTTATTATGATTACCATGACAATAATATGATTAACACGATAATAATATGGTTAAGGGAAAAAAATTACGAATATATTTGGTCATATTATGATGCAATAATAATCGTATATGGTGACTACAATCATGAATCTTATAATAATATGTTGCTCTTATAATATGTTTACCACATCGATGTTTTTTCTTTGCGTTAAGCAATGCTTAGGATTCCATATACATTGAGCAAAGATCCTTATACTCCACTTATCTGTTAGAGAAATTGATCAAGAAGGCACCATATTCTATAAATCTCTACAAATATATGAGTATGCTGATGATTTTGCTATTATTGCACACATAATTTAAACGCAATTGAACAAGCACAAGGAGAAATACTTCGTTAAATAAAAATAAACAAAAAACCAGACTACAGTACGATGGTTTGGGTATATCATTTGCAAGCCGGCTGGAGCACTTAATGGAAGACTACTAATGCAGAATGACTAGCAGCAGAGCTCGTGGAAAGACGCAATAAGAGCTGCATTCCTTAATGTCAGCCACTATGGAACAATGGCAGATCGTAATGCTTGGAGGCGAATTGTGAATAAGTTTTTTCAAACACTAGGATGAAACGCTAAGAATGATGATGATGAAAGTACCCAATACATTTCATTTGGCTACTTAATACACTCAACAGGCTATTTTTTAGTTGTTAAGCTACTTTCAAAGCCAAACACTACTTCTTTTCTGAATCCTTTATACAGGTTATTTTTTAGTTGTTAAGCAACTTTCAAAGCCAAACACTACTTTTTTTCTGTAAAAACCAGCACCCAAGGGATGACCCCTACTAATGCATTGCATTGTGTTGGAACTAGGAAAAAAGGTACTGGGAAGGAGGATAGAGGGAGTAGTGTTAGTGAACATTCGACTTGAACTTATCCATGTTGTACGTGAGAGGGAAGACTTCACCAGGACGGTTATTCCACATACGAACTGTCCCGGAAAAAAACGAATTCTCTCTGTAATGCGTTGTATGATTCACCTGCCAATCGACCACAAAAGGATGGGTTCTTGAAGAAAAACGTGTATTACTAGCAAACGTGTGGGTTTCGGGAACCAGATCCCTAATTTCGTCAGAACACATCCTATTGTAATAACGATAAAACAGTCAAATACAACCCCCATTGCGACGGTGCTCAAGGGAGTCAATAGAATTGGATACCCTACTGTCACCAATGAGAACCTTCGCCCTCTCCTGCACGCAGCCGAGAAGCTCCAAAATAGACTTTGCAGCACCGGCCCACACATGAGACTTGGTATAAGGTGGTATAAATAGTAAGGAGATTAGATGGAGTGAAGTATATCCCACACCATCTTAAAAAACCGAGGCACTTGAATGCTTCTTTCGACACCTTGAATATATGTTCTGTCCATCGGACATCACATTGTTTCCTCATGCCCAGAAAATCAAGAGATTCCGATTGCTCAATAATTATACCACCCATATATACAGAGCCACCCTGATCTGTCGAGCGTTTATACGTCAGCACGCAAAATTCTGTTTGTCGGGCATTAAAAGCGAACCTATTGCACGACCCAATTCCGAGACTATGTCAAGGTTTCGTCCGAGCGTATCATTCATATTCTGCCGCATAGCAACAAAATCGGATAAGCTTGGTCTGCACTCAAATGAGTATGAATGGCAAAGGTTGCTGTCATCTGCTAAAGAGTAGATAGGGTTGGAAGTTTGATATAGGAGGTCATTTAGAAAAATAAAAAATAGAGTAGAAGAAAGAACGGAGTTTGACGAAACCCCATCTATAACCACTCGTAAAGGACGATCTCGAGAGAAATTATCACCGACACCAAATGCAACAAGTTTTGACAAGAGTGCACCATGCCAGAGCAATTACCTTTCTTTCGCCAAAATGGCGATAACAGAGCTAGTAAGTCTCCAATAGAGCGACCTCTACGAAAGCCATACTGGCGGTCGCTTAGTGGGTAGTTTGACTCTAAATATATGACAAGGTTGTAATTAACTATACTCTCCATAACTTTGGAAAGTGCCGAACAAATTGCAATTGCAGGGTTATTAACCAATCCTTTTTTAAGAATTGGCGTTACATTAGCAACTTTCCAGCAGACTGGATATTCCGCGGCGTGGTATAAAGTGCTGAAAAGTTTTGCTAAGGGACGAGCTAGCGTCGAAGAGCTCTGCTTCAAGGCCAGTGCTGGTATATCATCCAGCCCAGGAGGTTTGATTATGTCGAGATCCACTTTAAAGGATTGAGTAACTGCTGGAGAAAGTGCAAACACTCGATACTCAGAACACACTATTCAATTGCATGCCGGCACTTAGTCACAGGGTATAATATGTTCCTACAAGTTTTATATGCTTTAATTCAGTGATAACCACTCCATAGACTCGCGAGCCAGTCAATAATCGTATTTTTCACACAGACATGGCCAGCAATTCACATGTATATTACAACTTTGTTCGTTTCAAAACATCAGACTATCATCAGTCTCTGCGACCGCACACAAGCACATAATATCTTTGTGTGCGTGCGTTCGGGGCTTTCTTAGTTCGGGGCTTGGTTATCACTGCTTTAATTCATCACTTGTAAGAGCGGTGGATATACCAAGGGAACTACAATACTAATGTCGAAAATCAGGTTATTGCCTTTGGAAAAAAAGAATCGGCAATTGAGGTGTGCACCCAGTAATTTTGTTTAGGTCTCCCAAAAAAAAAATTTTTTAAAAAAATCCAAAAATTTTACCGAAACAAATTTTATAGAAAGATTTCTTTATTTATATGTGCAAAAGTAGCGCTTTCCATCTACACTTCACACTTCCACCAAATTGCATTAAACTTTTCACTTTTATTTCCTGCTTATTTTCCTTTTTGATCAAATGGATTGATATTGCGATAAGTATGAGAATAAATTGTATTATACATTTTTATATTTGTACTTATACTTTTCTAAATTTATGTTCACATAGTTGTAAATTGTAAAATTAGATGTATGTATGTGTTTTAAAACAATTCCCCACCACCCAAAACGCACTTTTTGCCACAACTTATAATAAAACATTTCCGTTACCATTTCTCATTTATCTGATACACATTAACTCACACAAACCCATCCAAACAAAATTCTCTTATAAAATGAGCAGGACAGGTTTATCACGCTTTTTGCTTGGAAAAATTGGATTTTCCATATTGCGCAAAATTTTATATCATATCTTGAAATAAAGCAATATTGGGACTTCTTTGGACCTATTACTAAAACTAAGTAAATATTAACGATACACCCAGAGAAAAAACATTTTTTAACAAAACTCTTTTTAACGAAAATTTTGAAACATATTTTAGTTAATTTAATCATATTTTTGATTACCACATTATGGTTTCAGTAGTCCTCCAGCAAGAAGGCTCAACCATACTATGATTGCCTCCGGACATGTTATGCTCTTGGAAAGAACAACAACTTCAATTGTATGACCAAATGTTGGCTTTATAAGCCATATAGCGTATGTCTTCAACGACGGAGTCATAAAAGCCATTCTGTCGGCTATTTCGCTTCACTTTTTCGAGCATACCAGGTCTTATTTCGTCAATAGTGGGTCGAATATTGGCTTCCAAATGATCAATCGTTACTGGTTTATCAGCATAGACATGAGATTTGAGGTACCACTACTAAAAATAGTTTCCTGAAATAATACCGTCACCACACGTTGAGGTCAACAAACTAATGGTTTCACGCGCTGTATGGCATGTTGTGCCATAAAGAATCCAAATCCGATGATTTGAATAATAAAAATCACGAATCATTTACCTGTAGTATTGGCACCGGTTTCTGATTTAAAAACAAATGGGCCATTGACGACTTTGGCATGCTCACCAAAACAAACAATGATTTTTTGGGATGTAATGATTTCTCAAGAGCTATGAGGATTCTGCTCCATCCAAAAACCACAATTCTGTTTGTTTATACAGTATTCCACGGATAATTACCTCGACAAAAATGCCAATATTTTTGGGTAATTATGCGGGTAAGCATTTAAACGAATACGCTTAACTACCTCGTTGAGGTAGTAATAAGAATACGTTTAACTACCTCATTGAGGTAATTAAGCGAATTCGTTTAATTACCTCAGTGAGGTAATTAGACGTATTTATTTACAAGATAACTTAACATTGATGTATGAAAAAAGTTAAGAAAGGAATTTTTGCATGTATCAGCTATTATTTGATATAAATTTGGTGTATCTAGATAATATATAACTCTTATATGAATCTTGACCTCATAACATAACTTTTAATGCAAATATTAATTTGTTGAATATTTTGCTTTTAATCAAGCCATATTTTGTTTTTTAGGCATATTTTTTAAAAACAAATTTAGTGCATATTTTCAAATTATTAACATGTAAAACTTGGTTGCATTACTTGCTGTGTTTTTGTCAAATAGTACTGAGGCAATTAAACGAATGAAATGTAGGTATAATTTTGTTTTGGGAGTTAAATTTTTAAGGCAATTATCCGAATCGGGTAATAAAGCGTATGGCAATTAAACGTGGATTTTTGTTTAAAAAATGGAAGAAAAAAAACGTGGATTTAAAACTCGAGGTAAATATGCGTGAAAGGCATTTAAGCGTGGGGTAATTATCCGGGTTATACTGTATACTCTTTTAGCCAAAAATGAGCCTTAACTCTAAATGTGATTAAACGATAAAAATCTGGTTCAACTTACAGTTGATTCTAGGCCCATTTACTGAACACACGATGCAATTGATGGTCCGCTGGCTTTTATTCATGCACCAGTTGGATCTAATATAGATGTAGGCCAAGATTGTTTCAAGTAGTGTACGGGCAGAGACCAAGTTACTAAGAATAGCGGTAGGATCGATACACTCGAGTCATCTGTCACACTTACGTCTAGAGCGGTGATGGATTCTTCTTTACGTCCGGTACAGGCTTGTTTTGGATGAATATTATCCAAAAGAGTAAATGTGGTCATGAATCTATCCATTAGATATTAGATGCTCAGATAGACGATTATACGCACCGTAAACTTGTCAAGGTGCTCTATAAGTTTAGCGAACAAAGCTCGAATTTTAGAAATAAATTTTTTAAAATTTGTAAACAATTATCCGTCATAAGTCTTTGCCAAAGTATACTGTAAAAAATAGGTCGGACACGCTTCATTAGTTTGACTGCTATTTTTACAGTTATCCCTAATGAAAGTTCTATAGGTCTAAAGAAAACACCCTTTACAATTGTTAAGGCCAAGCAATAATTAGTAGTAAAATTTTTTTTGGCATATTTAAACATAACATGTTAAGAGGATGAATTTAACCATAATATGGTTGCCGGTGACAAAAATATGGTTAAATTTACCATAATTTATTTACAAATTTTCGTTAAAAATAGTTTTGCTGAAAATGGCTTTTCTCTGCGTGTATTTTCCATTGATCTGTACGGTACTTGATAATTTGCATTTCAAAAAAAGAATAATTTCTATATTTCCATTCAGAAATTTAGCAAAAAAAAAAAAAAAAAAATAACTATAAAAAGTTTTTAATTAAATTTTATGGAATGCATTTTTAATATTTTTTAAAATGAATTAAAATAGATAATCATTCAAAGCAAATTTCGATCTACCAAAGGTTGAATACAATTTGGTTTAAGGATTGATGTTTGACTAATGACGTCAGCAGTCGTCGATGGCTGCGAGTGTTAAACGGCAAGCCCTCTGAGGAGATTGAGTGGTTGCAATCGAAACATGTCAGGGTAACCTGTCCGTAAACACCTGGGTTCGAGCCCAGATTGAGTCAAGAATGAAAAATTATCAATAAATTTTAATTAATTTTCATGTTGTAAAATTCCTTTCTTCATAAAAATAATTTAATGAAAATTAAATTTAATGAACTTAAGCCTAATTAAGAATATTAAAAATTTGGATTAAAAACCATAAATAGTTCAATAAATTAACCACAATACTAATAATTTTTTGCATATTTTTTCATATATTCCTATGGATTTTGTTCAAGCTTTTTTGCTTACATATTTGACAGTTCTTTAGTGCGTTAAAAAACTTACCCTGATAATAAATAAGTAACTAAAAGTGAGCAAAATTGTATAAAACGCGCGTACTATCCCTGTAAAATGAAAATTTATTGTTGCAGTTTTTAAGTATTTTGATTTTATGTTTATGTCATGACATAAACTGTTTAGATGAGTTTTTGTTCGCATTTCATATTATAACATCCATCCAACCAACCATACAAAAATTTTTAATGTTACGAGCACAAAGTATTTCTTGCTTTATTTTTATTTATTTTTACTTTTTTATATTTTTAATCGAAAAATTTTTACTTGAAATGTTTTAGGTAAAGTAGTAAAAACTTTTTACTACACAATTTACTACGGGCCTGCTGCAAGAAAAAGAATAAAGAAATAAAACGCAGAAAAGTAGCAGAGAAAGAGAAGAATGGTATTAATTTTGCATGTGGCATGGTGGAGCTGTTATTGGTGGTAAAACTTACTGGCCTACTGCCAAAGGTTTTCTTAAGGTAAGGGTTGTTGTAATCTGGAATAAAACGTTTGCTTTTTCTTAATTTCCTTTGAGCCAATATGATTTACTATTTAACATTAAAATACAATAAATGTATAATAAAACATTTGGACAATTTATAGTTTATGATTTTGTGAAAATTCATCCCCTTCCTTTTGCTATTTTCATGGCAGAAGGTTGCTCTTTCTTTACTGCTTCCCAGAGATTATGTTTCAAGCGAAATGTGGAAAAATAAAATATTGCAATAAACCTTTTGCAGAAGATAAAAATTTAGGTTTTATAGTTTCTACGTGAATTTAAATGTTATTGGCAAAATGTAATTTTGTTTTAGAAATAATTTTAATTTTCTCTTTTTTTGTTGAACATATGCGCCGAAAGGACATTCTGGGAGCAGTAGGAAAATTTTACAAACTAAATTTGTTTGAAGTAGCTAAAATAAGACTCAGGAAAGGAATTGTTATAGACATGAAGTTCCTGTTACATTCATTTCTATTTGATTTTAATTAAAAGAAATACCAAATTAAGAATAAGCAATATCATTTTAATTACACAACTCAACAAATTTCCAACTTGTAGTTATTAGATATTATTCCTTGCCATTGATGTTATAAAAATACATCAATGAATACTTTCTATCACATCTCAGTTACCAGATAAACGGCCGCAAAATATATCTCGGATTGATCACAATTTCATTTATTTATTTTATGATTTGTTTCTGCTTGGCATGGTGTTTTGAGAGTGGCTGACTTTCCTCGAGTACTGGGATTCAGAGACGTCTTCCATAGAGCTCAAAAAGTAATCTGCGAGCATAGCAGGCTGCCATCTACCTTGATAGCGCTTTTCAAAGTCGGCGAAATCGTTCTTAATGATCGTCACTTTATGACCCCATTTTTTTGGTGATAAATGTCCAAATTTTTTAATTTATTCCCTTATATCAATCCCCAAATCGCGAAAATAACGTAAGCGCCAAAAACAAAATTTTACAGGACAGAGTTTTTTTATTTCATTTCATATAAAATTTTTGTATGAAATTTGTCGCTTACGATAAAATTGTTCTTGCTATAAAATCGTAACGGTACCTTAAGTGACCATGACATTTAAGGAGCTGATGAGTGTTGATAATAAAGTCATTTATTTAAAAAAAAATCGAAAATTGAAAATGATATCGCTTACGTTTTTTAAGGGCTCGATATTAACCAATAGGATTTGTACCAAATCTTCAGAAGCACACTTTAGGAAACCACAACTTTTCTTGATATCTAACGTCACGGCTTAAATAAATAAAGTCCCAACCATAATGGGCTTAAGTTGGCCTAAGCAAATGTGCATTTAAATTTTAAGAATCTTTTTGTTAGGTTTTATGAAACTGTCATTTGCTTAAGCATAGTGCGAAACTGATCGCACTTTTCCTTTGCTTTTTTAAATATATCTAATACTACATTTACACCTACGCAAAATCTAGTACTTACGAGATTTCGAGCCAAATCTAGTTGTTTTTGACTAGATTTCCTATACAAAACAAAATCTACTTTGTGACTAGATTTTGACGAAATCTACTCAAAATCTAGTAGTACTTAATGATGCAACTTTGGTTTTTTCAATATAGCACTAAAAAATACTTCCCTGCACAAGAAAAAATTACATTAAAAAAAAAAAAAAACAAAAATTGTTAAAAAAAAAAATTAAAAAGTTTTATAAAAATTGTAAAAAAATAAAAAAGACGAATGATATTGATAAAATAAATATGGTTTATTATTAATAAAAGGTAATCCAAATTTTTTAATGAATATTTATTTTTGTGTTTGTATGTGTAACGAAAAAACTTTTAGTTAGTAGTTTTGTTATAAAAACAAAATCTCGCTAATGTCAAAAAAGTATAATGTAAACGCACTAGATTTCGAAGAAGATTTTAAATCAAATCTACAAGATTTCGACCAAATGTAAATGTAGTATAAGAGACTTTGTTAAATTTTGACAATAGTTTAAGCAAGACTATGCATTAGACTGGTCGCATCTTGTATGGGACTTTTTTTTAAATTTAATTGTTTGCGCTGCTTAAAATATGAGGTTTGGTGTAAGAAATCATGATCTTATTTTTCAGGTCAATCTGACGGTGCCTAGCCGTGCCGGGTGGGGCCCAAAGTTCCCCATATTAAAAAAAAAACATCTTTTCTATCAGATCTTTATAGTTATACTTTGACATAGGACGCTGAAATTTGGCACACTTGAAGTACTTTCTCTGCGGAAGATCGTAACGAAGCCATATACTTGATTTTCAGCTTCTCAACTGGTATAACTATCAGGCGCGGATTCAGGGGAGGGGGGGGGAATAAGGAAATTACCCCCCCCCCCCCCTAAATTATAAAAATATGCTTTGTTTATTTCGATAATACAAGAATTCCTAATAATAATATTTTTTTAATGTACAAAATTTTTGGAAACCCCAATTTTTATTGAATCTCTAACGAAATTTTCAATAAGTATTTTTTGTTTTTTATTGAATCTCTAACGAAATTTTCAATAAGTATCCAAATCTTATTCCTAATAGTTATTTATTAGATATTTCCAATAAACATCTAGTTTACCGTATTCAAATACTATTTATTCTACATTCAATCCCAGCAGGTACCATCTATATCCAAGACTAAACGTTTGACTTGTTAATGCGTGAGGTTGAATTATTAATAAGCCTTAGAGCCATTTTTTGACATAAAGATCAGCGATTAAATTAGAACTAATCTTTGAAATTCGTTTTTGGGTAGTCGATTATTTCATTTTGTTGCCAAGTTTAAACGCCCAAAGTTGGTGGTTTAAACTTGCGACAGAACTTTCAAAAGTACGAACAGCTTATAAAAGAAAATATTTTTTATTTTTTTTTATTTAAAGTTTTATTAAATATTCCACCCTCAAGCTTAAATAATTAAAAGTAATTATGAAATAAAGCTCCAATAATAATAAATATATATTTATAAACATATAATATTATATAACACAATACAAAATTATCGCCTTTTCTTCTTCTTTTTCACGTTAAGAACAGAAATTTGACGACAATTTTTGGTATTTGTTTTAAACTGCCATACTTATACATAAAAGTATTGTCAATTCATATGGCAATGCTAAAAGCTACAATCTTTCACTCAAAAACGCCACAGAGGATTAAGGCTAGATTAATTTTATAATAAGATTAACAAATCTTACTATTGATCCTGGTTTAAACTCTAAGTAAAAAGCCCGCTCTTAGTAAATGCAATATTTATGAATGTATGTGTTATATGAATCAAAATTCTATTCGATAATTTTTGACGAAAGCACGGATTTGTCGGGGAAAAGCCAGATTTTTTTAAGTATCTTTAAGATATTTCAACATACAAAAAAAAGTTTCTAAGGAAGAATTTATTGGCTTTATTGTAAACGCATTTGAAGAGGCTTAAAAGGATATTGATGACGTTGATGTGCCAATTGATGCGAAGGCACTATCATCAATAGTTCTTAAAGCGTTGACAAATTTAGGACTTCACCTAAAAAATTATGTAGGAGATGGAACAGATGGGTGTCCTCTGATGTCAGCAGAAAATGGAGCTGTTAAAAAACTCTGGAAACCGGGGCAAATGCGAAACAAACGCCTTGCTATTCCCATAAATCAAACAACTCATTTTCTAAAAGCAATAAAGTGCCATTAATACAAAAATTTGTTAAAGAAATTACTAAATTTTTTTAATTTAATCATCCCAAGAGAAACACAGTTTAAGCATAGTATTTGTGAGCCAAACTCTCTACATTATGCCAGACAAGTTGGGTGGACCGTCACGACTCAATTTTACACTTTGCAACAAGTGTACATCATATAGTAGAAGCTTTGGAAAAAATATCTGAGTGGAATTCACTTGGTACTTTTGAATTTATTTGCAGAACATACATTTTGATACTTATTTGTAACACCTAAAAAAACACCTTTCCCAATAGACATCCTAAATGTATTGAACATACCTAAACTTCTACCTCAAAGTGTAATCAAGTCATATACAGATACAAAACTGTTAAAACCACAACTAGCGGATGAGCTGATTATATTTGATAAAAGAGATAAACGCCTACTACGATCTAAACTTGAGCCTGATCTATCAGATAACGTTGTAGATGCTTTAATAAACTGTGATGAAGATATCTACCCAAATCTAAGAAATATATTTAAAATTTTCGTTTCAATGCTCGTCAGTAATGCTACGAGCCGGAGGTCTTTTCCTACCCTTCTTTGAATAAAAACATGGCTCACATCAACAATGACAGAAGATAGACTGTACTGTCTAAATTTGCCTCACAAGGAAATCATAAATTGCTTATTTAAAAAGATTAATGTATATTGAACTGATCTTATATTTTATTTAACCTTTTTGTTGATTTTTTTTTTAATATAATATACACACATATTGGCCCATATTCATAGTCAAAAATAAAATCGACTTTAAGTTAAAACCGGCTTTAAATGGATTTCAATAACATTGAAGTCGACTTTATTTTTGACTATGAAGATGGGCCATTATTTTTAATAAACTTTTAAAAACAAATTTTTTACTTTTTTGTATCATAAAAAATTTCCGCTAATTAGCATAACTGTATATTTCACGGCGGTTACACGTCTCCATCTCTGATATTTTAATATAATTGAGAAGAGAAAAGAGTGCCAGTAACTTTAAACTTATATATTCACTTTCGCAAGGACTTGCCATATCGAGCCTTTGCTGCAATAGAGTCATAACACAAAAAACCTGATTTTTGAGATAACATATTTAATTTTTCAATTACCAGTGGAACATAGGACCGCCTACTAGGTAATAATGTGGAGTTAATCACCATTTAGTTTCTTCATATTGTATAACAATTTCATACAAATATCTTATATACTTAACTCTAGAGAGAAGAATTAAATTTTAAGGTGCTAGAAAATTTAGGTTTGAGTTATGACTCTATTGCAGCAAAGGCTCAATATGACAATGAAGGGGTAGAGAAACTCTTATTTATACCGTATTTATTTTTTTGTCAAAGTACTGGCAAAACCTTTATGACCATATTTTATAAAAAAAAACAACGCAGGGACGATTTTTATTTCTAGCTGTTCCAGGTATAATAATGGAATACCTTATTTAAGTTTTTAAAAAGACCGATTTTAACGGTTTTGTCCGTACAGTAAAATACAAATAAATATGTAAACTATATGTAAATTTATAGCTTTATTTTTTAATTTTAAGATTTTTTAAATCGGTTACTGTAAATTTTTCAAAACTCGTACCGCAAAGTGAAAGTGTGGTAAAGTTGATTTAATAATTCTTTGGAATAGCAAAAATGCCTAAAATTTGTTCTATGGTTTTGAACACTGAAAAGAAAAATGAATCCATCCGTACTTTAATCAATCCGAAGCGTTATTAATAATATGGTAAGTACGGATTTTCTTGAATCAAGTACACGGATATTCAATTACGAAATACTTATCTTATCCATATTTCTGTGGCTTGGTGCTAAAAGGGCCAATGTCAATAATTTGCTGTTTTGAGTTAATAGATTCATTATGTGTATTATTTTACTCTCTTGTATTTTTCTGTATCAGCCAATGTCTAAAAAACCTCACTAAACTGTTCTGGGTTAACTTAGACATTGACTGATACAGAAAAATAAAAAAGAGTAAAAAAATACACATAATGAATCGATTAACTCAAAACAGCAAAGTATTGACATTGGCCCTTTTAGCACCAAGCCACAGATTTAATCCCAAATTCGTACTTATAATAATCCGAAAATAAGATTGATTTAAGTTAAACTACAGTTGAATCAATCTTGATTCAAGTATTATTAATTTAATTTAACCCCGAATTCGTTCTTGTAATAATCGGAAAGGGTAATTAAATTGATTCTAACCTAAAACAGAAGGAGAATATTATTATAATTGATTTACTTACCCTTTTTTCACCTTATCGAATATTAATAATAAAACACCAACAGCATCGTTCCGACATGTTTTCTACTTTTAAAATTGTATGTACATTTGGGCAAATCCAAAGTATTGAACGTGACAGTCGTTCGCATCAAAAATGCAATAACATGTTAAACAACAAATATTTTTCTCTTAACTATTATATTCAACATTTTTTTTTATTTTTTCGAATTTATTCTATGAGCTAAATTTCAGTTATGTATTTTATAAAGCTTTTTTGTAATAGTCCTATTCCTTCAAATTATTCGGAAATGACTTTATACACTACCAGACTATTATATTATAAAATACATAACTGAAATTTAGCTCATAGAATAAATTCGCAAAAATAACAAAAAATTTTGAATATAATATAAAGTAACCTTCGGAGGGAAATAATTCCCTGTTTCTATTTTTCTCTTAACACTTAAATTAAAGTACTAAAAAAGCACTGTTATCTATGCTAACGTTAATGGAGGGCGCGATTCTAGGTCAGAGATAATGGCAAAAGCAGTAGCGGTTCGAACGTGAAAAAAATAGAAGTGGTTTTTGTGGCCATGTATAAAAAGGCGTAATTCAGCAAAACCTGGCAAAAGTTTTTAGTCAAAATACTTTCAGAATTTTACGTAGCAATGTAATATTAAAATGTCTTGATTTGATTCCAAAATATGGGTCGATACGTGACATTTCGAACGTGAAATTTTTTCCATAACAGTTTAACTGAATAATGATTAAAACGAAATAAAAATTTACCGTTAATCCAAATAACATATTTCTCTTTGAACTCTTCCTTAGAATACAGACCATTTAAGAAAAATTTTTGGGATTCCTTTTTATCAAAAATCACCTCTTTTAAGGAAGATAATATTATAAAAAACATACAATAAAACATTCTCACAAATAAGAAATTACGTTTGCACAACTTTGCAGTCTGATTGTTCATCTAATTTCTGGGTAAATTTATAAAATTAGTAAAATCTTAATATTTCTCTATAACGATATCGTAAAATAATCAGCTTTTAATAACTTTTAAATTTTCGGACACGGTGGACCTTTTGACGGAAATGCCCATATTTAACTAAAAATTAAAAATAAATAAGAATTTTTGCTGTTGATTTAACTTTTTAAACATGAAAATAATGCTGTTTTTCTTTCTTTTTCTGCGAATCAAGCAAACCGTTTTTTACCTACTTGTGTGGTGTTGTTGTAGCTTTTACAACTAACTTTGAAAAACACAAACGTATGCACGCCATTGATGAGATTTGTGGTACAATTGTACCAAATTTGGTACAATCGAAATTTTATTGGTACACTGGTACAATTCATCCTTTTTTTGGTACAATTTAAAAAAATACCCACCAAGTTTTATCCTTTGCTAACTTTTCTCTTCAATAATATTATTTTTAATAACATATCTCAAGCCCTGACCAGAACTACCAAGAAGCAAATTGCATAATTGTTAATTTGTGTTCATGATGTTATACTAACATAGTAAGTACATACATACAAATTACATACATAAGTATATGTACTTGTTTCCCTGTAGGAAGCCTGGGATCAAGAGTCTCCAAATCGACACTTTTGTCGATTGTTTAAGTGACAGAATTAGAGACATATTTGCTTCTTATTTATTTTGTATACCCACACCACAATAGTGAGAGAGAAATACGCGTTTGTGCTTTTAGTTTACCAATCGACTCAATATCACTTTCTGAGTTGATTTTACGATGCCCTCAGTCCGAGTGGCTGACAGTCCGGCTGGTTGTGTATCCATGTAACCTTGGGCGCAAAGTTCAGGTCGCAATTTTGAAGGCAATTTGATGAAATTTTTTACATTGGTTTAAATTCAAAAGGACAAGTTCTATTGTAATCGGTACACATTTGACGATAGCTCCGATGCAAATATTTCTCCCGGAAATATATTTTAATGCCATAACTTCCTTATAAATGTTGGTATAGACATAAAAGTTGGCTACAATTACTATTACGATTGCAACTATGTATGTCATGCAGAATATTATGCTGGTTACGCGCCCTTTCTTAAATCACTTGAGGGCAAACAAATCTCATATAGATGAAAATATCTAAATAATATTCGGCTAAAACAACTTTCACAAGAATCTTAACCTCATAAAATAATTTTGTTCTGACGGGTCCATGTTTGCCCAAGGTTTCCCGAAATGTGTCTTTATATACTGTGGTGTAGGGTATCAAATGGTTGGCTTGAATAAAAAAGTGTTATGAACTATTATGTATACTTTTCTATTTTATTGAGAAATTTTGGTACAATTTATGTCAATTTAGTACAATTTTTCCATTGATTCGGTACAATTTAAAAATTGTCAGATCGCAACAGTGATGCACGCACAAAGAATGCTTTGATGAGACTAATGAGCTATATGAGATCGAAAACGCTCACTTTGTTATTTACCTCTCAGAGTGGCACTACCAACGAAAAGTTTAATATTTTTTTACTTGGCTTAAGAATTGTATACCTATTTCAAGAAATTCAGGGACTGATTTTCCATTCCATTTAGGATTGTTTTATGTACGTTTTAGTGTGATTCGTACTAAAACTACGACTCGTTCTTAAAGTAAGTATAAAAAACTTAATATATCCCGAGTGTTTTTCTTTCCGTGTAAATGGCACAAAATCCGCATTTAAAAACTAAAACGTTAAAATGTCATTTGAAGCGCATTTTTTGAATTGTCATGCAGAAAAATGTAATGGACAATCACCAGCCGAGTCTGATGAACATGGCGAGAGTACTCACCAAATAACACAAAAAATAAAAATTAATTTCAATCAAAAAATTTGTAGTATTAATTAAAATTAATTAATTAAATGTTTTTTGATATTAACAACATGTAGTATTTTTAATTAAAACTGATTTTATTTTAATTGGCTACGAATTGACAGGATTTTTTTTCTGTGTAGCCGGAATCGAACACTGGTATGCTGGCAAAAAACTTTGTTAAATTTTAGGAGATATTAATTGGAATCTGCAGGAGTAAGAAGAGTCATGTTCGAAATTAAACTTAAACTTTATGTAACAACAAAAATAAATGTTTTTTATTCTTGAAGTTTCGTCTGGTTATTAAAAAAAACTAAAATTTTTCATCTTTTGTGAATAGTAAAATCAAAAGTTGAATACAGATTTTAATAATATACAGCTCGTTTTTTTTTTTGGAACTTTATTTTTTATTTGTGTATAAAAAATTAACATCATACATGAATTTTCCAAAACAAAAATTTCGAAATTTCGAAGGTTAGCTTTACTGAAAGATAATTTTACTGCGGAGTTTCGGTTTATTTTTTTTTTTTTTCAATAAACGAAACCGTTATTGAGTTACTCGAATATATGTTGTGCAACCTCCTCCATTTTCGAAGTAACGGTATATCTCGAAAACAAGAGCTAAAGCTTTGTACAGACGGTGGTCAAATCTAACAATATTGTCAGTAATTTTTTTATAAACGTTTTAAAACAGTCTGAACGGGCAATTTCGGTTTAACAATGTTGCCAGAAAAAGCATTGACAGTCCATTATAACAGCAATATTTTTCTTTGACAGTTTATTTTCAACACATTGCCAGACCTTACATTATTGTTAGATCTAACCACCGTCTGTACGAAGCTTAAGCTAAAAAAGATTCAGCTAACTCGCTTCAGGTTTACGTCCCTTGTGCTCTTTTGTTGTGTGCCTCTATCTCCACCAAAATTTTCAAATTCAAGAAGCTTTAGTTAAATTTCTGTTGGTCAAAATATATGTAAAGACCGTAAGTACTAACTCATTTTATGGCAAAATCAATATTTTGAAAAGTTTTTCGAAAAAACTAGACTGATTTGGTTTTTGTTTAGAAATAAAGAAAGCAACGAGGACGCTTAAGCCAATCTTATAGTCAATTCAGGATAAATTATCACATTAAATTTATGTATAGAAGACTTATTTGAATTAAAGTGATCTTTTGGGTTATGATTATACTACGACAACATTTCGAAGTATCCCAATTAGAGTTTTTTTCCCCAGAGTTTTTCGATTCCCGGGAAAGCGGGAAATTTTTTAAATTTTCCGGGATCCCGCTCCATATAAATAATACAAATTAAATTTGTTTTAAATTAATGAAAAAAACTTTTACAAAGTGAGTAAAAGAAATGCTTAAGTACTGCAAAAATTAATTGAAGATTGCGAGATGAACTTGAATTAATATTACCTTACGCTTTTATATGTAAATTCCGTATTATTATTCTCTAGATACAAGATAAAAAGATAACATAAACATAACAATTTAATTCATAAAACATTAATAAAAACAAACAAAAATTTAAGTACTCAAGTTATAAGATCATTTCATTAAATAGATAAAATATTTAAAAAATATTTATTAACATTTTTTTACAGCTTAGGAAATAACGTTCAGACAGACTCAAAGCGTTTGGAAAGTCGTCAAAGAGTATATTTCTGATTTTATTTACTAATTACCATGTTTCTGAAAAATTTCGTTCACTTTTTTACCAAGATTGGACAAATAGTTTAAATTGCAATAGCTTAAAGTTGTTGCATGCTTCTAATTCACAATCAGAAGCAATTTTTTATTTATTATTAACAACGTCTATATCAGTCAAATGCATGTCAAGGTTGATGCAAAAAAAAAACATCAATCACAATTCTTCTTACAAACCTTTTCAATCTTGATTTTTTTTTTGTAGATTCTACTTTGTTGCAATAAGGGAGCGATATGTTTAGGTTTCTCCTATTTTTAAGACTTGTCCATGGACAATGAAAATTTACTGCCTGCATCTTATTTTGAATTTATGTTCTTTATTATCTCTTCACTTCACTAAATTTATTAATTATCAACTGTTGCACTGCTCATTCTGCTTTAAGTAGATTTATTGCATCAGGAGACATTGATTTACGTATGTACTCACTTCTTGTAATTGATCTAATCGACAACCCATCAACAGATGCTTATTTTTAGAGAATAGAAAACTAAATTGCAAAGTATAAATAGCTGTTTTCTGAAACTATAAGGAACTGTTTATTTCCCGGGATCCCGCAACAAAAATCCCGGGAAAGCGGGAAATATAATAATCCCCGTCGCGGAAATTCCCGGGAAAAACCCTAATCCCAATTTCAAAACTATGTACAGTGTAATCTCACTTAACGCCATCCTAGCTTTTTTCGGTAGACAGTGATCCCTGGTTAAGTACTTAAGTACTTTTAATAGGACACTCCCCTTGCATGGACACATTTTAATGAGTCCGATTATAAGAGATTCTACATTTTATTTTAAAAAAACATTCTAACACTCAATTTACATGATGAATTTTATGACGTCCAATTTTGGACGTCATTTTTTTGTTTGGTAGCAAGCGCTGTAGAGAAGAAAGAGGGGTAGAAAAATAGACATGATTTCCATTTTCTCTTCCTCTTTCTTCTCTACACCGCTTGCTACCAAACAAAAAATGACGTCTAAAATTGGACATCATAAAATTCATCATGTAAATTGAGTGCAAGAAAAATTTTCTTACAAGCTTTTTTATGTCATTAAAAACAGTTTTTAAATTTATAAACTATCTGAAACTTAAAGTAAAACTTTAAACAAAAATTATTAATGAAATTTATTTATTTTAACATGGGTATAGATAAAATTAATGTGTTGCAATTAAAAGATAGCAAATCCAATTGCACTTTCCGCTCAGCCTCCCCTATTGCCTTGGAAAAACAGCTCTTTCAAAACCATCATGAGCCTAATGCAGGACACACACAATAAAAGCAAAAAGAGAAGAAAAGAAGAAAAACATTGAGTCCTGAAAAATGCTGACACAACACACTTGGTTTTTATTTCCTAGAATGCAATTCCAATGCAATCGAATGCAAATACAGCCACAATCTCAAATGTTAATGCTGGGCAACGAATTAAAAAATCCGTTTTTAAAATGTTGCACAGAAAAGGCAAACGTAGAGAAAAATTGCAACAAAATAATCTGTGTTTTTTTTTAAAGAACAAACTAATTAAAAGCTTTGCTTCAACCGAACAAATATTTAAATATTTTAACGTTACGTTTATGCATTTTTAAAATCAATTAAATTAAGTTTTGTTTTATTTTATTTTTAGTTTTCTATACGGCTGTAAACATATAGAAATTGCAATATAAAATTTATCAAAAAAAAATAAATAAATAAAAAAATAAGAGAAATTAAAATAAATATGCACAAAGCATTAAATTAAATTTAAATATTAACATTAATACAAAATTTTGTAAACAAAATTACAAAGAAGAAATAGCAAATACAAACTCACACAACGAAGTCTTAAAATAACTGTTAATGGAAAGAGTGGGAGGGGATCAAATAATCCCTGACAAGGCCTTAATACTTTTTTGTGATTATTTTTATAACTAGTTAAACCATGAGGAAAATTATTTGCACAAAAGAAACATTTTAAATAAATGTTATATTATTTTTTTTTCACAAAAATAAACACTTTGTATAGGAAATTAAAAAAAAAAATATGCTAAAATAAAAAAATACTATTACCCTGAACTATTACTCGCTTAATGGTCAAACAAAAATTTAACTGATGCAAAACACTGAACACTTGTCCACGGTCAGCTAGTTGAAAAGTTAAGAGGCCACTTGTTTTTGTTACCCAAGTTCGAGTAACCATTTTTTTTCTCACTTCCTTTTTTGGTCATACAGTAAACAAATTAAAAAACAATTTTATTTTATTAAACTAAATCATACAAAACACTTGCTAAAGCTCTAAAAAAAATGCCAACAAAACTACATAAAAATATTTTTATTTCACAACAAATTCATTTTTTTTTTTTCAGTATTTTTATGCATTTTACGAAATATTGTGGCCAAGCAAAGACATAAACAAAAAAACATTCTAGGAAATCAGCAAAAAAAAAACCCAAAACAAAAAAGGGTTAAATAGTATATTGTTGAAGTAACAAAAATCTGTTAAAATGCTTAAAACCCCAGCAATAATCCAATTTATAAGCTAGAATGAACGTCATGCCATGAAAAAATATTTGAAATGCAAAAAGAAAATAAATCTATGATGTTGACGATGATGTTGTAGTTGTTGAAAATTCATAACGTACTTTTGCCAAAATCTAACTGATATCATGTTATATTTGTGCTTAAAACATGTGAGGGGCTTTTGGAAAGCCCTTAAAATCTATTTCTACTACACTGGCTCTTATGCAGCCAAACCCCTTCCTCCACAGTTAAATGCCTGTAGCACTTAAATAATTTTATCATTCAACGTCACCGTTGTAACAGTCATCAACGAAAAATATTTTGCTTCTACCACACATGTACGTCTAACAAATCTATGAGCCGAAGGTTAAAAAAAAATAGAAATTGCTAAGGAATCCAACTAAACGCCTACACGTATGAGTTTTAGTTTTGATCTGATTTTAGTAATGGCATGCAATGTCACGGGGTACGTTAGAGAAGTTTAAGATGTTCAACGAACAATGTATTTTTAGTAAAAAAAAAACTGAAAAGTATTCAATATTCTGGTTGTGACAAAGTTAACCAACCAAAATAATAATTATTTTAAATATGGGAAGATTTCATCGGTGTAGCAAAGAGAAATTGTAAAGCTGTTATGATACTTGCTATTTTTTGTATTTTTTCTATATTGGAGAACAGTGCAAATATATTTGCATAGGAAAACTGACTAAGTGTAAAGAGTATGATAATGTCAAACAAATATACATGTGTTATCGATAAATAATCTAAGACTGTCAAAAAAAATATAAAATTTTTTAACTTAAAATTGACATTTCCAGATTAATTGTTAGCACTGTTGCCAATTTTTTTAGTTTTTGATCGAAAGAAACGGGTTTTAACTTTTTTTTTTGCGATTTTTAGCTTTTATGACGGTTTTTTGTGGGGAAAAAACGTGGGCAGTATTGTTTGTTTTGTTTACATTTTATCAAATTGTATTTCTTGTTCTTTCTCGCATTTGTTGTTTCATTCAGTCAATCCTAAAAAATCCAATACAAAAAATAGCAAGTATCATAACACCTTAACTAGTTATTCCAAATTTAATTTTAATGTAATTACAGTCAGGGACAAAACTATTCAAAAAATAAGTATTATTGTCAAAAAAAAAGGCTTATAACTGACTGTTCATCTATTTGCGAACGAAGACTTCGATCCCTTCACTTTCATTTAAGGCACTAACAAATACCAAAATATTGTTTTTGTTTTACATGTAAGTTAAGCGATCGAAACCTTTGTTCGCAAATATATGAAAAGGTAGTAAATTTGTTTGTTTTATTTAAATTTATTAAAAATTTTTTAGCTTTATTAAATACATTAATTACACTTTAATGGCTTAAAAATAAAAAGCTTTTTCCTTTCGCCATTACTTTTACTAAATTTGTAAGAACTTCCGGCTCAATTTTTTTCCAAGCTTTAACGGCACGCACTCGAAGCTTATCTACGGAGTTATTAATTACAATAAAGTTTGCAGTAAGCAGAACTCAAATGTATATTTTAAAGGGTATAAACCAGTGACGCCCAATTCTAATATTCCTATATTCGCGAGTATAGCAGCGTTGTCAACACACTGAAGGCTCAGTTAACTGAGAGTAACAGTGTGGAGTTATTCATTAGCATAGGGAATTAAAAAAAAAAATCATAAAATTAAGAAAATCAATCTCATCTAAGCCAAATTTGCATTTACTAGGATTAATTAAGATACCGTTATTTTTTAAACAATCAAAAAGAATCTTTAGATGTTCAATATGTTCTTTTTCAGATTTTGAAGCTATAAGCACATCGTCAATATAAGCAAAAGCAAACTCTAATCCCCTACAGCCTTCATCCATATACCTTTGGAAGGTCTGTGCAGCATTTCCTAGGCCAAATATCATTTTGAGGAACTCAAAGAGTCCAAAAGGAGTAGTTATGGCGTTTTTGGGTATATCAGCGGGATTAACTCTTATTTGATGATATGCCCGTACCAGGTCAAGTTTGGAAAATACTTGACAGTTTTTTAAATTGTATGTAAAATCTGACAAAAAAGGTATGGAGTACTTATCTGGAACCGTAATTTTGTTGAGAAAACGATAGTCTCCATTGGATTTTGACACCATGTGAAGAGGGTAAGCCCACTCACTCTTTGATAGTTGAATAATGCCCTGATCCAGCATAATTTGATATTCTCTTTTTGCTATCATTAAACGTTTCGAATCAAGTCTACGAGCTTTTGCTGTGACTGGTCTTCCAGTAGTTTCAATGTAGTGAAAACATTTTGTTTCATTTTTGCACTTGAGGGATGAGTAAATACTTACAATCTCTGGGAATTCTTGGAGAATTTTTCTATAAACAGAATCATCCTTCTGAACATGAGAAATGGATAAAGAAGGTAGGGATGATAATGATGCAGGAGTAGATATATAAGTTTTTCCGTCAATTAATACACGATTCTTAAGATCCAAACGTTTGTATCTTCGTTCCATTTGCTGCGAAAAGTTTGAAAGAAAAAGGCTTTAATGTTGAGCTTCGTTGTTGTTTTGTTGTAGGCGGAATAACTGATACATCAGCTCCTGTATCAACAAGGAAAGAACGTTTAGTTGTTATGTCTTTAAGAAGTAAGAGGTTTGTTGTTGATATTTCGGGTACCGCTTTAACCGAAATTTCATTTAGTTTTTTGCTTGTGGGTGTTTACAAGGAGAACACATTTTGTTGCTTTGGTATCAAAACGTTTATGATACCAACACCAATTTGATCGAGATTTAGAGTTGGTTCGGCTTCTACGGCGGTTTCTATTAAAAATTACCTTTTCAGTTCGACCACGTATAGATGAATCGGATTTCCTGTCAAGTGCTTAAATTTTTGCAGTTAACTCATTTATAATATTGTCGGATAAACTTAAGCTAGCGATTTGAGGGTGAGTAACCTCCATTATCTTATCCGCTTGCAATGCCAATTCATTAAGATTTAAATTGCTGGTTGCCAAAATTGATCGTATGTTTTCAGGAAGTTGTTCTAAGAAGAGCGTCCGTCTTGAGTACATTATCGCCAACATCGTTCCCAACTGCTAAAACTTTCATTGTTTGTAGAAAATGAGATGGCTTTTGATCTCCAATAACCAATCCACTAAACAATTTTTTAAGTTTAGATTCTTCGGAAATTGAAAAACTGTTTATCAGGCGGTTTTTTATGGTTTCATATTTATTTGTTGCCGGTGGATCCAATAAAATATCGCAAATGAACTTTAAATAAGACGAATCCAAACTAGCAACGACATGGCAATATTTTGTTTCATCTGGAGAAATTCTCGAAAGTTGGAATAGTGACTCAATTTGAATAAACCATAATTCTGGTTGATCAGCCCAAAATGGCGGAATTTTTTGAATTGTTGCAGTTGATGTAGCCGCTACTTCTGGATATCTTGTTGAATCGTTTTGTTGAAAGTTGCGTGATGCTTGTCCACACGCAGAGAAAAAACATGATTACTGAGTGGTCACTACGACCATTTTTATTCATATTTGCCTATTATGTTTACCCTAATAAGTTTATTATAGTCCCAATATAATTTAAAAAAATACTTTTTGTCCTTAACATTTTTAAAATCACTATAATAATGTTCTTTGGTGTTTTACACCTAAAATGTTATTCTGATCTAGCTAAACATATTAAATTATGTTAAATGTTTGCTACTATAATAAATATATTTTAAACTATACATTTAAAACCATTATCTTAGTTGCACACAAAATGTATGATTAATACCATAATTTTTGTTTGCTTTTAAACAAATTCTCTAAATGAGCAAACATATATTGTCAAAACAAGCAGTGTGTGTTTTAAAAGAAAAGAAAATGTTCGACCGCGAGCGTAAGTTAATTGGGAACCATGAATGACATCAAAATAATTAAAACATTTTTTGAGAAGAGAATGTCCATGCTGCATTGAACAATTAACAAAATAAATTATTATATATTTATTGAAACAGGTAAGTTATTTATATTATATATAATTATAAAAATACATACATAAATGTATAAATATGCAATTACATTGTTTTTCTTGCAGCAAAAAAAACCTACAACATTAAATCCGGCATAGAAGTTTTACACCCAATTTTATCAACAGCCCCGATTTTTTTTTCAATTACTGTTCAACATTATATTAACACAGCAGATCTCATACTATAAATACAAGGTAAGTTTATGTTTGAATTTAATTTAACAAGTCTTAAGTGCATGGAAAAACAAAAATTTAAAAGTAATATAAAATTTATAAATTTAAACATAAACACAAATATATATAAATGTATAAATATAATTTTATTTTTTAATATATGCTACACTGTATATTTTCTTATAAATATAATACAAAGAATTTTTTTAAACTAAATTTTTTATTGTTTTTATTGTGAGAACCATATAACATGTTGAAATAAACATTTTGCATGTTATTGGGAAATATAGAAACATGGTTGGAAAGGTCGTTTGGATTTTTCTCCTGAACATAATAATATGTTTGAGACAAAAATAAGTTAAAAAAATTATGTATGAACATATATTGTTATTTACAACGTGCTTGACACAATCATAACCACAAACATTAATGATAGTTTGCGATTGTGATTGTATCAACCATGTTTTTTCTTTGCGTGCAGTAGTATTAGAATTTTGCAGGATTGCATGATCCGCAGGAGGAGTTGGAGAATGTACTAAGGACATGGGGTCACCAAATTTGTGGATTTATTCACAAAATTAATTACATCCGAATCAATTGATTTCAAAATTAACAATCATACAATTTTTTACAGAAAATTTATAATTAAAAATAAAAATCAACTGTTACTAATCTAAATCAAAATTTTTAAAACAAAGTTAAAAGTTTAATATGTTGTAGAGTACCACAACAGTAACTTAACCTTACCTTAAAAATGTAAGACCAACCAATTTCTTACAGATTGAGACGACCCATCTTTCTGCTAACTTTAATCGTTCTAATTGCTTTTCATACAATTAAATGAAGCAGCTGATTTGCAAAGTTGCTGTTTGTCTCAGCTAACTGGGCCTTTACACTATAATATTATCCATTTAAATGCCGGTGATGAAAATTAAGCTGTTGTTTTGTTTACATTTCGACAAAGAGAATCAAATAAGTTGCTATTCAGATATCATTGAATTTAGGTATTGCTCTTTCTTTCTTTTCAAATTACTCAAAATTTTTACTTCCTGCTTTGCTGCTTCTACCACAGGCATGTTATTGTGATTGTGTGTTTCTGTGCATAACTGTTATAAGCAGAAACACGTGTTTATAAAGCTATGAGAACGAAATAGTTCCAGGGAAAATTCGTAATTTGACCGGAGTGTTCGTATGCTTGTAAGCTTCCTATTTTTCTAGTTTAAACACAATGCAATGCATTAGTATGTGTCATCCCCTGAGTGCTGTTCCTAGCAATAAAAATACAATTCGTGCTACTGTAGCGCAAAGTATTGAAGAAGACGACGAAATGTGCATTCCTCGTCGCTCTCAACATGTTGGGGTTTGTCCTTCGAATACTTGGAAAATTTTGTGCAAGAGTTTTGGTATACGTTTCTACAGGGTGGCTCAAAAAGACCGAAGTGGTGTGAATTCCTTATAACTTTTTCATTATAATTTTTTGTTTTCTTTTCTTTTCAGTATTTTGTAAAGAAGACTTGGACAATTTATAATGGAGCAATACATAACTGAACAACGTGCCCAAATCGTTGGAATTTACTTTTCAAATCAACGGTCCATTGTGTTGACTCAGCGTGCATGAGTGACGAAGCCCATTTCCAATCAAATGGGTTCGTTAACAAGCAAAACTGTAGGATATGGGCTACGGAAAACCCGAGAGTACTTCATCAACGACAATTACACCCAGTTAAGTCGACTGTTTGGTGCGGTGTTTCTTCAGAAAGGATCATTGGCCCATATTGTTTTGAAAATGAACGAGGTGTCGCCATTTCCATCAATGGTGATCGATATCGGGCCATGTTGGAAAATTTTGTAAGGCCGGCCGTGGAAAACCATCCGCAAATATGGTTCCAACAGGATGGAGCCACAGCGCACACTGCGAGGGCCACAATGGCTCTTTTACGCGACACCACTTCGGTCTTTCTGAGCCACCCTGTATAAAATACAGCTCATGTAGGAATTGAAGACAAACCACCATCGTTCGAGTCGCATTTTTGCTCATTTAAAACTATGCGAGGATGAGTATTTTTATCAAAGAATTGTGTTAAGTGATTTTACTCTGGTTAAGTGGCTACGTATTTCTGTCCGTTAACGAATTCCCATTACATCCATTAAAATTTAACTCTTCGTAGGGTATACACGCTGGCGGAATCATCGGATCTTATTTCTTTCGAAATGACCAAGGAGCTGCTGCTACGGTGAATGGCGATCGCTATCGAGCCATGTTGACTGAAAGATCTATTTATTTCAAAATCAATTTGGTGATAACTTAACTTTCAGAAGTGGATCTGTTGACTGGCCCCTCATTCGTGCAATATAACGCCTTAGATAACTTTTTATGGGAATATATTAAGTATTGGTTTATGCCGATAAACCAGCAACTCTTACAGCATTGGAAGCCAATATTCAAGCCTGCATTGACACCATACGGACAGATTTATTGGAAAAATTAGTTAGAAATTTTACTGATCGAATGGACCATGTAACTCGTAGCCGTGGCGGACATGTGCTGGAAATCTTATCTAAGAAATAAAATTATCTACCAGATTATAATTAAAAAACAATAAAGTGCATGTCTTGTATTATCAATTTAATCATACAGTTTAAAAACAAACACTCGTTATATTCTTGAAAAAAAATCTTCCAAAAATGGCGCTTTAACCCTTAGTTGTCCTACATATGCAATTTCTTTTTTTGTAGCAAAAGCATTAAGAAACGAAGGCTGTAAATTCCACAAGTAACTTGTGCCGAATCGAATAAAACAAATTCGAAGTAATTTTGATCACATTTAGATCACAAAAACCTTTCACAAGGAAAAGTTCGCTAAGTGCACCTGATGGTCTGGACCACAGGTACCTTTAAAATACATTACAGGACCAAAATACTAACTCGCAATCCTACCACAATCAAAGCTCAGAGAAAAACTCGTTTTTGTTGAGGTAACTGCAACAAAGCTATGTGCCTTCAGCATTGCAGAGAGACAAAAACGTACACATATTTGCAATGATTGTTTAACTGAATAATTTCAATATTTTACAATTACAGTCAAATCTCGAGAGTTCGTACCCGGATAAATCGTAATTTCCGATAATTTGTAATAAACTGTCGGTCGCTTGAAATAATCTCGTTAATTCGTAAAATTTCATTTTGTTCCACTTGCTAATTCGTAATTTTTTTTTTCAAATAAAATCTTCTTTACGTCTTATAAATCGTAATTATTTGCTTACTACCACTTATAATTCTTAATAACAACAACAGAAACATGAAAAGAATCATTTTCTCAGTTTTATTAAAACCCCGTTAATTCATTTTATTATTATTTATTATTTATTATTTATTATTATTTTAACCCCTTTAAATCGAAACCCCTATAATTCGTAAGAAATGGACGGTTCCTTGCGATTACGAACTATCGGCAGCCCACTGTATATTAAAAAAAAGGCTGATTTATTTAAAATTAACTCAAAATAAGTACAAAATTTGCTCAAGTTTACTTATTTGGCTAGGAGTTTCAATCGTGGTCTGGTGCACTTAGTGATACTAAGGTTATAAAACATCGAAGGTTTAAGAACGTGAAAGACGAAATTTTGAAAAAGGTCTTTACTAACATACAGTTTGGATATTATTGGAAATTATCCTTATCAGTATTCAAATTGGGTGAGTGCCAAACCTTGAAATTAACTATACTTCATTGCTTTCCAAAGGATAGTTAGAGTAAGCCTCGTAACAGAAATATACAAACAAAAATTCTGATAGTGCATAGAAAATATTCCTCGAAAATATTGAAGGAATAGAACTATTAAAGTATAAAAGGTTTTGAGGATTGTATTAATTGATAATATTTATTCTTTGCTGAGCTGAGGCTCGAACTCGGGTTGAAACTACGTTTCGAGAATAACCACATTCGTATCATCAGAATTCTTTGCGTTCTACCCTCTGCACCACTGCGGTGCCTTTAAGCCAACAGTCAAACATCAAGCTTTTACCAATTGCATTGGTGGTTCGAAATTTGCTGTAATTAATTATCATTTTTCAATTTTATTCACATGTTTCTACCTTTTCTTCTGGTTTTTTTACTCTTTTTGTACCTGAGTCCATTTGTTTATTTTGTTTTTGTCCACTTTTGTCGACATTTGATTTGTATAACTTGAAGTGCAAATGTAAACATAAAGAACATATTTTATTTTATATTTAAAATAAACTTCTAAAATGGTTTCCTTTCGTAATTTTTTTAAATTGGAAAGAAGTAGTGAATTTAAAAGGTTTTGTTATTCGTGCTTAATTCTCAATTTTTATTCTTGATAAAAACACTTACACCAAATCATCAGAAAACTTCATCAAAAAGATTTTAGAAAAACTAAACCAAATAAAACTGTTAAGCGTATAAGAACTATAAGCAACAGTTCTACTTGTAACAATATTAAAGTTTCAACAAAAACATCTACAATAAACAGTGAAAATTTATTGATAAATCTTTATTCTTGACTGCCGCTGGGCTCGAACCCGGGCTTTTTTACTTTAATTAGAAATTTCTTAACTGTTTTGATTTAAAGCCAACTACAACCGACAGTTACAGCTTTTTACTGACTTTCAAGTACATAAAGTAATTTTAAACACAACAGTCTTAGATTAAGTTGCTCCTAAATCATATACCAAAACTTTCCAAACTATCCCTTTAAACGTTATTGACTCCTACAACATTATATTTTTTGTTATCACACCAATAAGCCAGTATTTAAGCAACAGTAAAAAAAAAGTGTTAGTATTTTCAAAACTCGTGTCAAAAAGTACTCTCAACTTGTCTAAAATGCCACATAAACAAATCAACAACCCAAACAATTTCATTCAAAAACGATGAAAAACCGGAAATCTACAATGACTAGGAAATACAACAAAAATTTGCAATTTTAATAGAGTTTAACAAATTGAATGAAAAAACCACAATACTTCTTAAAACAAAAAAAAGCGATGGCATTGACAGTAATTGCATGATGAAACAAACATCATGTAAACATATTTGTAGTCATATAGAGACGAAAGGACTTTTAACAAATTTGTTTGTACTTTTGCATACATATTTCTATAAAAACAGAAAAATAGAACACACATCTATAGATTTCTACAAAGAAAACTCAAAAACCACATACAAAATTTGGTCAAATAACAAAAACAATGGTACTAAAATAAGAAAGAAACCCCTGAAAAAAATCCAACTCAAACTTCAATGTAAGAAAAATAAACTCATCGAATGATGCAAAAAAACAAAAACAAAACATCCCAACTCAGTTATGACATCACAAAGAAAAACAACGTTCACGATATTGCATTTTGCAACAAGAAAAATCCAAACTTCACAAAAATTTACAAACACGACGCTTGTTCTACTTTCTACCTTTCACAAGAGCCAACCCGCCAGCCAGCCAAACATTTGGCCACCAAACAAACTCCAAAAACATCATCATTCTCCATCAACAATTCGATTTTTCTTTGCCATGTTCAAAACGAGTACGTGCAATTTATCTGAGCGCCTAATATTTGTGAGTGCAACACCAACGCCACCACCAACCAACCGTCGCCAACAATTGTGTGACACCATGTGATGAGGGACCCACATTTGCATTCAACTCGCAGTTAACACAAGAGAAGTTTGATCTGCGCTTTGCCGACTGAGCTCCATACCAACAAAAAAAAAAAATAAAACTCCAAAGTATCTTTCTTTTTTAGAATACAACGACATTCGACCATGGCCAAAAAGAAACTGCAACAAAGCAAGGACGAATTTTTTGTGTTACCAAAAAATATATTTTTCGGTTGTTGAAGTACTTTGGTTTTTACGTTTTTCTGAAAATGGAATAAAAAAAAGCGTTGGTTTTTTCTGACGACTTCTTTCTGTTCTTGTTGGAACATTTTGCCAACAGTTCGTGGGGCGATAAAAAGAAAAAAGAAATGTTTTTACAAAGAGGTGTAAGAACTCACATTGCGATAAGTGGTTCAAAATTGTTTCTTTTTGTGTTGGAACTTTGCTGCTGTTGTGCAAAAAAAAAAACAAGTATGTTTTAAAACAAATTATTACATCAAATATTTATGAGATCAAGCGATTGATTTTCTGCTATTAGAAATGTAAATATTTTTTAAGAACAACTTGTTGAAGTATAATATTGTCGGAGAAGGAGTTTTTGAGGATGTATCTAGGTTTATGGTATTAACAGATTTGTGTTATTGATAATAAAGTGTTACATGAGTTTTGGAATTATGGTTCAAGCATCGACAGTTAGCTAAAACTTTAACAAAGATTTAAACACTTTAACGTACATACATATGCAAACGTTGCCGTCAATCTTATAAGGAGCATAAGGCATTAACAAACATGCTCCAACGTAATTTATCTTGCGCAATGAATTTTATTTCCTCCCAGCTTTTGTTCATGGTATTCGCTTTAATGTCAATTTGCCGAATTCTTGTATGTGCGGGACTTCCAACTCTTCGGCTACCGTGAGGATTCCAGTATTTCAGGTGGAGTTGCTTGCGACTCTTTGTAAAATGTAACCGAGCCAGTTTTACTTGCGCTTGCAACTGGTAGTTGTTTTGTTCGGTCCATAATAAAGATGAATAGAGAAAGATTGATTTCACGAATTCAATCACCGGGATAGGAGCTAAAAACGGTATGCTGATACCAAAAGTTTGTTTGGCTTTTATGCCACGGTTTTCAGTGTAATCTTAAGAGCCAACATACTTTTTTATAGTAGTAGAAAGGTGAACTTCGTCCGTATTTCATTAAAACGAAGTTTTTTAAATTTGCTACTATTTAGACCAGCTTCGTCTGTTATTTCTACTAGTGTAGAAGCTGTGTGTCATTAAGCAAATATCGCCTGAGCATAAGATATTTCTAAAAAATTAAAATTTCTTTCTTGAAATATCCCTAGAGGGAAGCAAACTGACACTAAAGTAGTCCCGTGATAGCATCTTTCGACGGATTTTAATTCTAACACTTCACATGAATGGGACCTATCACTTTTTGATGGGGTTGTCATTGGAGTTGGTTAATTGATACCTAACAGCTTCACATGACAAGTCACATATAGAAACTCCATGAAGACGTAGTTACTACAATGCTAATCCTTGGAACTAAAATAAAGAATCAATTATTACAAAAATAGTTCCAATAAATAAACAGGTAAATACTTTATTTAAACAAACAAAATTTATGCAAAATATAGGGGGGTGTTTTTTATATATATAAGGTGTGTTTTTTATAGTGTCACAACTTCGAGTGGGAATCACTGCTTTATTTGAGCACTCATTTATCAGCTGATAAATGCTTTTTGTTTATTTTGCTTTGAATTTTCATTATGAATCGACTTACACCAGAGCAGCGCGTGCAAATTATTGAAATTTTTAATCAAAATAATTCGGCGAATGGGCTGAAGCACAAATTGATATTGATTTCGAATTTCAATTCAAAATTCTATTTTCCGATGATAAGCAGATAAGCAGAATTGTCGCATTTGGAGTGAGGAGAATCCACAAGCTTTTGTCGAAACATCATTACATCCACAGAAAATCACTGTTTGGTGAGCTTTATGAGCTGGCGGAGTCATTGGCCCATATGTCTTCAAAAACGATGATGGTCAGTATGCGAAAAGTTGTTGAAAATTATGTTTCAGATTGTGCCTTCTATGCGCCAGCCATGGCGGCCACATGGCAGAAATCTTATTTAAACATTAATTTTATAAAATTTTCTTTCCAATAAAGCCCGTTTCATTGATATTAAAAATATATTTCCTTGTATTTTTATGATTTAAACTTGTGTCACTCTAACACCCTTAATAAATACATGCACATAAACATTACAATTTTTTGAGCATATAAATTAATTCACTACATTTTCTACCTTTTGCTCTTAATATAACAGTTTGATTGGTTCCCCTTTCACTGGTCATGAGTTCTTTCCTTTTGTCCTGGTCCTGGGATTTGGGAAAAAATAGTCTAGGCATATACGCCTTAACTTATGATGCTCAACTTGTGAGTTTTTAGTGTTGTTATTTTGAACCGAAAAAGGTTGAGACTGATTGCTGCGTGTAATTATATTAGAAAATTTAAAAAGGATTAGAATTGATTAGAAGTTGAGCAACAAAAGTTGAAGCGTATAAATCTAGGATCAGTTCTGTTGGAACAATTGGTACAAATTTACCGCAGGGATCAGACTTAAAACTTTTTTGATTTAAATCATAACAATGTAGTTTATGATTATACAATAACACTTTTTTTAAGTTTTAAAAAAAATAAAAAAAAATTATCTTGCTTAAATCTCACAAGTCTTTAGCTGACATAATCTTTGCAAATTTTTGTTAAAAAAAAAAACTTTTGTAAATGTATGTATGTAAGCAAAATTAATTGGTCCAAACTTCAAATGGAACAAATACTATTGCTCCTTTATTGCAACATAGTCATATCTGTGCTGTGTGGCAAGTGGCATTACCCTGTTAGAACCACAAGTCGTCCAGGTCCATATCCTCAATATCTGGCCACAAGAAGTCCGTAATAATCTCGCGATAGCGATCAACCATTCACGGTAACTGATTGGCCGACCTTGCTTTCGATGAACAGCAATGTTTTCCGCAAAACGAACTGGGCGAGCATGGACAGGTGTTTTCACATTTCCTACAGACCCGGTGTGCTGAAATTTGCGCACAATTCTCTCGATTATGGACACTTCGAAATCCACGAAATGTATTTTGATTGGAACGCCCATTTGCGTAATAGGGTTCAACAATATTAACGCGCTACTCATTGTGCTGGTTTAAACGCTGAAACGCTGAAATGTCAAAAAACTTGACGTTAAGGTGTGACTTAGTATTAACATCGTGGTTGAACTACCCTTTATAATCCAATTTTTTTTTTTTATTGCGTATCAGAAAAAGAAAAAACTGTGAAAAGATTACAGGAAATCAAAATTTTATTTGATGTTAAAAGGTTTAAGTTTTCACAGCAAGAACAAATAACAAATATTTTGTTTTTAACTCTTTTGGAATCGTTTAGCGAACTGCTGGAAAATTTACTACCTATTTTGATATTTCAGTAAAAGAAACGCCTTATTTAGCCAGGATAACCTACATAAACCAAGCAAGTAAAAGTCGCAAGGCGTAAATTCTTTACTATAATTGAGAATAAAATAATAATTTCTCTCCGTCGCTTTCCGCGGTACATTAACAATTGTTTAATAGTACAGTGTCGGTAAAAATTTACACACCTCATAGCGTAATGCCATTATTGTGCGGCATTTTCGGACGGGTTTCTCAATCTCAAAATAACCATTTTTTAAGTGTCAAAACATAAAGAAAAAACGGACTTTCTGCCAGGCTTATCTTTCAAAAGTTAAGCAATTAATTTTGTGACTACAAAATTATATGGATATTTGCGTTGTGTAGGACACCGATTATAAAAATTTGTCATGTTTTTTCTCATCGCCTAGAAAAATCCAAATAAGTTTATGTGCCTTGCAATTTTTTTTTTTTTTTATTAATTAACTGGGTAAGCACTCGCTATACAAAATAAAGAAACAAATCAAAACTATTTCACGTTGGTCGTTTTCAAAATTCCTTTATAAATAATTTATACTAAAAGAAAAAAGCTATAACTGAGAATCCCCAAAGGTATGTTGTAGATTAATATATTCTTACTTACCAAAATGAGTCATGCAACAGCAAGCTCCAGAAAATATAAGAGATCATAAAATAGAAAAAAATCCATCTACATAAAACATGCTCCAACTTCAATATTATCATTTTCCCTAAAAATAAATCATATTATAAAAAAAAATAAAAAAAATTGTAAAGTATTTGAAAGTGTGCCACAATCTCAAAATAAGAAAAACAAAAAACAAACACTTCAACAGTTATAATAATAATAAAACACACACAAAAAAACACATGCAGCAACAGACAGAAACAAGGAAGTAATGTTAAAAAAAAAAACAATTGAGGACTCAATACAAGTACACAGTAATGCAGGTTGGCTGGTGACAATCTATACAAAAAACTTCAATGGATACAACACAAAAAAGAAGAAGTGTCTTTGCATAAACGAGTCAATAAAAAATGCCGGTTACTGTTGCTGCTCTCATACTCCATTGTTGTTGCTGTTCGACAAAAGAAAAAGAAATCATCAGCATCAATACAAAAACTAAAGTGAAAAACCAAAAATATTCGCTCTAAAAAACCACCAACTCTTTAAAGCAAAACAACCAATACAATAACGGCCAAAGCAATAAAAGCATCAAAAAGCAACAACAACAAAAGTGGTCGTATTATTTTTGCCCACACACTTATGCATTTACACACATGCATACGTATATTTGCCAGGAGTATGAGTTGTTGGGTAAAAAAGAAAAACTTCTACAAAAACTCCTCCAAAATTTCCACATACAGAGAGCTAGAGAGAATCAAAGAGAAAACACACACACACATGCTTAAAAATGCAACAGTGGTGACCACATGTGTGTTGGACATTCAAATGGAAAAAAAGTATTGTGACACACATTCTAGTCCACACAGTAAAAAAATTGAATACAACGACTTTGAAAATCTACACAGAGTAAAATAAAATATCGAAAAGAAAATGCAAAAGGAAGTGCAAACACAATATCGTTTATGTGAAAAGAGTATTTGCACTCATACTGACTTTATGCTAGACTTTGCAATTCAAAAATAAACAAAAATTACCTCCCACTAATGTGTTTGTTTTTGAACACAGTCTTTTCTCGTGTAATAAAAAATGTCAAAAAGGAAGAAACAGTTTTTCGTCGAAAGTCATTGAATTTAGTGAAGGGTAATGGAAAGTAATGATAATTTGGTTTTTAACACGTTGTTTTAAATCTAAATGCTGCTTATTGCAAACGAATAAATATCGCTCTTTGACATCAATAGTGCCATAATTCAAAAATACTATTCTTGAGTAGAGCCGTTTAAAGTTTTTTAGCAAAAATATCAAAATATCTTTTATTTATTCTAAAAAACACACGATCTTATTCCTATAGTGAAACTAGCAAAACTAAGTTGGTCGTTATTAAACTTAAAAAACGCTTAATAACAAGTAGAATAACGGCACATTTTTTCACAATCGGTAAATTTATTTAAAACATTATACTACGTGATAAAATTTTAACAAATTGGTGACCAAATGAGTCTGACAGCTAATCTTTATGTAAAATTCAAAATCGTAAAATTTTCCATGAAGCATGAACTTTTGTCCCCTGTAACTCCGTCATTTCTTGACCAATCTTTACAAGCAATCCATGTTTATTTTTGAAGATATTTGCATTTCAGTCACATCATCTTTTTTAGAAACACAAATAACGGTTATTTTGGAATATCTCAAAAACTGTTCTACTTTTGACAATTCTGACTTCATATTCGGATTCAGTGGATTCAGTGGAATTTTACATAAAGATTAGGTGTCAAATTCATTTGGTAAAAAAACTGTTATTGAAGAAAATACTAAAGCCCTCTACGAATCCATTTGTTTCTTTTTCACAGTTCTCCACACCAAGTGATTGTTGTGTCAAATTCTGGATTTTTTTTTTTAAATCAGTTCAAATGATACATTATGCAAAACCAAATCAATGTTAAAACAGTAGTTGGATTTAAACACATCAACGAAATGTATAATTATATGTGAACGCAAACAAAATCGAATGCAGTTGGTGCAGACAATATTCACCCTAAGTTAGTTAAATTAATTCTGCCTCTTCTATTACCATACATAACTCATCTGTATAATGCTATCATTACTACAATCTCTTACCCGGCCAAATGGAAGCATGCAAAAATAATACCGGTTCCAAAGCAATATTCGGAATTTAGACCAATTGCTATATTGCCATATCTTTCTAAAGTACTTGAGAGATTACTACATAATCTACTTACAACTTTTTTGAACCAACACCAACTACTTACTGAATACCAATCAGGTTTCCGCCCAAAGCATAGTTGTGTAACCGCTCTTCTCAATGTTACTGAGGACATACGACGGCATATTGATGATGGTTTTGTTGACTTTTTAATACTTCTGGATCACTCAAAAGCATTCGATACAGTGGACCACAATATATTATGTTTCAAACTTAAGAATATGTTTAATTTTTCAAGTACCTCATGTAAATTAATGTTTTCATACCTTGCAAATCGCACCCAATCTGTATGCATGAATAGGAACTCGTCTAATTCTATATCTGTAACGAGAGGTGTTCCTCAGGGATCAATATTGGCACCTCTTCTATTCGCTTTGTACGTTAATGATCTCCCTTTACAGTTAAGGCACTGCAAAATACATATGTATGCTGATGATGTACAGGTCTACTTAAATAGCACTGTGCAGTCAATTGATGAATCGATAGTGAAAATTAATGATGATTTAAATCGAATTCATCATTGGGCTTTGGGAAATGGGCTAAGCCTTAATCCTGGTAAATCTAAATGCATGGTAATCCATAAAAGAACCCTTAATCTAAATCGAGATTTTAATGTTCTTCTAAACAACAAGAAGATTGAAATTGTTACTTCGGTAAAAAATCTTGGCATAATTATTAATGACACTCTTTCATGGTGCAATCATGTAAATAGAATTGTCGGCAGGATGTATGGCATGCTACGAACATTATGGTCAACACATTATTTTACACCACTAAAAACAAGAATTCTTATTGCGAAGGCTTATCTAATGCCTTGTTTACTTAATGGCTGTGAAATATTTGCCAATTGCGACTCGACCAGCATGAAAAAACTTAATAAGGTAAACAATAATATTATTAGATATGTTTATGGTCTGAAAAAGTATGACAGTATTTTTCGCATAAAACTAAACTTTACGGTGTTACTTTTGAAAATTTTCTCAAAATTAGAAGCCTCATTTGTATACATAAAATTATATATGATAAAGTACCCGCCTACCTTTATTAACGAATTTCATTCACAAGATCAAATAGGGGTAATAAGATAATTCCTTTGAGATACCGAACTCTTGTCTCTTCCTGGCATTTTTTCACCGGAACTATCAGACTTTGGAACTCATTACCTCACAACATTCAGCAAAATAGTAACGCATTCAAGTTTAAAAAAGAAATTTTAAAATTGTATTCTACAACTTAACTCTTATATTGTTATTTATCATATTTTTCGTTTATTTAGACAAAGATTCTGCATTTTAATTCTTCAATTTCACATCACTTTTGAATAATAATCTTTTTATCTTTAAACTAATTAATTTATAAGTATTTATATGTAAACTCTCTAGAATAATTTATAATCAACATGTTTATTCTAATTAAAATTTATATGCTGGAATAATAAGATTTAATCTTGTTGCATAGGAAAGACACAAATAAATAAATAAATAAAATAAATAAAACACAACACACAACAACTGAGAGTCTATGACACAGTTGTGAATGGTCAACTTTACAATACACACTGTATGATCTCGATGACCGTATGTTTATTGCTGCGATCGGCAACCTATACTATTACATTTTAAGGTTGTATGCGTTGTATGAATTTTACATATGTTGTTGTTAATGTTGTTAAATTCTATTCAATGTGTCTGCACACGTACGTAATATAAGAGTATAAAGGAGAATTACTGTTGTTTGGTGTGATTCGTGTCATTTGGTATCGTTAGTGTGATTTTTTTGTTTCGTTGTTGTGTGGAGAAATTCCGTACTCTTTCCACTTCGTGGTTGGTCGTTTATAACACACTAATTAAAATCCATTTGCATTTGTGTGTCTATATTTTTTTTTTTTTTGTGCTTTATGTGTTTTTCACAATATAGTATTTGATACGTTAGCAATGAGCAATCGACAATCAGCATTCAAAAAACAAACGAATGGCATTCAAATGCATTCGTGCAGGGCTTAAGTATAAACATAAGCAAACGGAACGTATATATATATATATATATATATATATGTTCCCGACGATCGTATAAGGAGCATAGGGCCCCGGAACGTATGATTTTTATTAAACATTTATATTCCATTAAAACTGCGTATACGCCTTGATGTATTGTCAATATATTCATGTGCACTCTAGAGGGAAGCGAACTGACACCAAAGTAGTCCCGTCATAGGGCTTTGGTGGTAGAGACCGGTTCTAGTTCTAACACTTTATAGGAATACGATCTATCACTTTTACAGGGGTTTGTCATTGGAGGGGGTCAATTGACATTATTTAACCAGTCACACACCTATTCTAAATAAACGTGTTTAGAGTAAGTTATTAGAATGTAGTATTATTTCAATAAAAATAGTCCTAGAACTGAAGCTAAGAACCAAACTTTAGAAAGTCCCAAAATAATGTATCACGCCATGGGTGAAGACCATACTGCAATTCATTACTTTTTCTAAAATCATTGTTCTTCATAAATCAGTTAAATGATATTTTCACAAACAGCAGGACCAGTTTTTTGGACCAATCGACACAAATTTCCTGCAAGGCATTTCTCGAATAATAGCGTATGTGTTTCTTTAAAGTTGCAATGTTTTTGTACGATTTTTTTTTGTGAATATTTTTATTTTCAAAATCATTCATTTAAAAATCAACTAAGAGAAGACGATTTTAGTGCGATTCTAAGTCAGTGTTACATAGGTGGTAAACATTATAGAACGCTGTTAATTAAAATTAACTAAATCGCATAATAAATTTTGGTTTTGTGCCCATGCCGTGTGATCTAGGACGACCAAAATTGGCGCAAATATTTTTTTTAATATAAAGATATAATATAATAGAATAATTATTTCTTTTTATAAGTTACTAGCTTAACCCGTTGCGATTCGCTTCACTGCGTTAACCACCTTTGAAGACTCTCCCTTTAATAGTTCTTCAGTAGAGAGATATTTATTTTTATTTTCAAAAGTGTAGTATACCATAAGAGTGACTTCTTCAAAGTTTGAACATTCTTACTATAACAGTTCTTGAGATAAGAGATATTAAACATCGTCGTTCTATGGGGGGTACCACTTCTCCCGCTGCTATATTATTTGAATTTTGGCGCTCAGAAGATCCTACTACCAAAAGTTCAACAAAATGCGTGCAGCGGCTCTTATTAATATTTCTATATATGAGGGGTACTGCTTCTACTCTGTCTACCCGGCCCATTTTTATATTGAAATTTATAGTTTACCATAATAGTAGCTTTTACCACGTTTGAAGACTCTACCTTTAATATTTCTTCAGTTGAGCAATATTTAATACATGCATCCTACGGGAGGTGTTTCCCCCTGCGCCTTCCCGCTTTATTTTTATTTTCAAAAGTCTAGTACACCATAAGAGTGACTTCCACAAAGTTTGAACATTCTCACTACAACAGTTCTTAAGATATGCGATATTAAACATTGGCGTCCTATGGTGGGTACCACTTCCCCCGCTGCTATTTTGTTTAAATTTTGGGGTTCAGAAGATCATACTACCAAAGGTCCAACAAAATGCGTGCAGAGGTTCTTATTAATATTTCCATCTATGAGGGGTACTGCTCCTCCCCTGTCTACCCCGCCTATTTTTATATTGAAATTTATAGTTTACCCTAATAGAAGCTCTAACCACGTTTGAAGACTTTCTCTTTAATAGTTCTTCAGTTGAGCGATATTTAATATATGCATACTATGGGAGGTGTTTCACCCATGCGCCTACCCGCTTTTTTTTATTTTCAAAAGTGTAGTATATCTACCATAAGAGTGACTTCCACAAAGTTTGAACATTCTCACTACAACAGTTCTTAAGATATGTGATATTAAACATTGGCGTCCTATGGGGGGTAACATTACCCCGCTGCTATTTTATTTCAATTTTGGGGTTCAGAAGATCATACTACAAAAAGTTTAATAAGATGAGTGCAGCGGCTCTAAATTATATTTCTATCTATGAGGGGTACTGCTCCTCCTCTGTCTACGCCGCCCATTTCTTTATTGAAATTTAAAGCTTGCCATAATAGTAGCTTTAACCACGTTTGAAGACTCTCCCTTTAATAGTTCTTCAGTTGAGAGATATTTAATATATGCATCCTTTGGAAGGTATTTCCCACCTGCGCCTTCCCGCTTTATTTTTATTTTCAAAAGTGTAGTATACCATAAGTGTGACTTCTACAAAGTTTGAACATTCTTACATTAATAGTTTTTAAGATATCCGATATTAAACATTTGCGTCCTATGGGGGGTAACACTTCCCCCGCTGCTATTTTGTTTAAATTTTGGGCCTCAGAAGATCCTACTACCAAAAGTTCAACAAATTGCTTGCAGCGGCTCTTATTAATATTGCTATCTATGAGGGGTACTGCTCCTCCTCTGTCTACCCCGCCCATTTTTATATTGAAATTTAAAGTTTACCATAGTAGTAGCTGTAACCACGTTTGAAGACTCTCCCATTAATAGTTCTTCTGTTGAGCGATATTTAATTTATGCATCCTATGGAAGGTATTTCCCCCTTGCGCCTATCCGCTTCATTTTTGTTTTCAAAAGTGAGACTTCTGCAAAGTTTGAACATTCTCACTATAAAAGTTCTTAAGATATGCGATATTGACCATTGGCGTCCTATGGTGGGTACCACTTCCCCCGCTGCTATTTTATTTCAATTTTGGGGCTCTGAAGATCCTACTACCAAAAGTTCAACAAAATGCGTGCAGCGGCTCTTAATTATATTTCTATCTATGACGGGTACTGCTCCTTCCCTGTCAACCCCGCCCATTTTTATATTGAAATTTATATATTACCATAATAGTAGCTTTAACCACGTTTGAAGACTGTCCCTTTAATAGTTCTTCAGTTGAGCGATATTTAATATATGCATCCTATGGGAGGTATTTCCCCCCCCCCTGCGCCTACCGCTTTATTTTTATTCTCAATAGAGTAGTATACCATAAGAGTGACTTCTAGAAAGTTTGAACATTCTCACTATTACAGTTCTTAAGATATGCGATGTTAAACATTGGCGTCCTATGGGGGATTCCAATACCCCCGCTGCTATTTTATTTCAATTTCGGGGCTCAGAAGATCCAACTACCAAAAGTTCAACAAAATGCGTGCAGTGGCTCTTATTAATATTTCTATCTATGAGGGGTACTGCTCCTCCCCTGTCTACCCCGCCCATTTTTATATTGAAATTTATAATTACCCTAATAGTAGCTTTAACCACGTTTGAAGACTCTCCCTTTAAAAGTTCTTCAGTTGAGCGATATTTAATATATGCATCCTATGGGAGGTATTTCGCCCCCTGCGCCTACCCGCTTTATTTTTATTTTCAAAAGTGTAGTATACCATAAGAGTGACTTCCACAAAGTTTGAACATTCTCACAATAACAGTTCTTAAGATATGCAATGTTAAACATTGGCGTCCTATGGGGGATTCCACTTCCCCCGCTGCTATTTTATTTCAATTTTGGGGCTCAGAAGATCCTACTACCAAAAGTTCAGCAAAATGCGTGCAGCGGCTCTTAAGATATGCCATAATAAATATTGGCATCCTATGGGGGATACCAATTCGCCTGCCCCTATCGAAAAAATAAGTAGCCTATTTTATTTTTAGGGCTCACCTGATGTTACTGTGAAAATTTCAGGAAAATCGGTTCAGTAGTTTAGGAGTCTATAAGCCAATAAACAAACAAACATACAAACATTTTTCATTTTTATATACATATGTATATAGATTTTTATTATATGAACCATTTTTTTTTTCTAATGTGTTCAATTAATCAAATTCCAATTAGTAAAGCTCTTTTGCAATAGTACTTTTCCCTCAATATTCCACATACTTTTTTGCTAAAGCCAACCTTTGGTTACCATTAAAGTTTTATATATATATACATATCGACCCCTAACCGCGAAAATAACGTAAGCGCCAAAAATCAAATTTTACAGGAGAGCGCTTTTTTATTTTATTTCATATACATTTTGTTTGAAATATGTCGCTTACAATAAAATTGTTCTTGCTATAAAATCGTAACGGTACCTTATGTGACCATGACATTTTGGTAGATGATGCAAGTCATTTGTTAAAAAAAAAAACGAAAATTGAAAATCATGTCGCTTACGTTATTTTCGCTGTTAGGTCTCGATATACTTCGGAATTATTATATAGACTACCAGACTATCTTGTATCCTTCTTCATGTTACATGTTTTTACATTAGTAATCCTCTGGTTAGCTGATAATTGTAAAATGTTCTGTACGTACAAAATTTACTTTAGTGCTAACCAGATAATAGCTTAAGTAAAAACATGCAGATACAAAATAATCTGGATAGTCTTTTGTTAAAAACGGCTGCCAACCTTCGTAATATGATGTATTAGGCAAAGTATATATTTTTGGGAAAAAGCGGAAAATATGCAAATGCATATTGTTCTTGAAAAAGGCATTAAAAACTTGTCCTGATGATAGCAAAAAATACCTCAAGCCAATGCAAATACAAGAAATGAAAAAGACGGCAAGATGATTAACAACAATTACTTCGATAAACAAGGACAGATACAATTTTAACTACACATACGTCTTTGCCATTTAACCCATTCTTAACCGGTAACCTAATTAATATGTGTTAAAACATTAAGAACTAAGAAGAATTTGTTGTTGTTATGAAATAAAATATCAATCCATTTTAATACATTCAGTTTTTCATTGGTAATACATAAATACCTTCAAATACTGGTCCAATTTTATATGGATAAAAATGTTCACCAGTACATTTATAATAATGAGAATATTTTACTGTTTCCAGAAAAATTGCAGTACGAACAAATAAACGATTGTTGAATGTAATCTCGGATTACTTTTAGGTTATTTTTGATTATTTGGTTGTAACCGCCAGTTTTTCTGATTTTTTTTTTTTTTTTAATAACTTGTTGTCGTAATCAATTAGTAATTAACAAGGCCTAGATTTTTATGCTAATGCATATTTGCTTTTGCCGGTCTGAGATTGTTGGTAATCTCATAACTTTGAATGCATATTTCTGCATAAATTGCTTATATTGCATATTTTGAAAAACAAAACTTGTTTTAATTGCTTTATTTTGCCATACACCATTTTGCAGCAGAGATAAATACCAACTTCAAGGATATTTTTATTATATTATTTATTGATTTTTTATGAAAAAAAAAAGATTTTGTAAAGCACCTTCGCGTGTTGCCGGATATAAAGAGAAGTATCCCGATTTATGTCTTCCGCCACAGTCTATTACATTCCGGAGGGGAACGTGGTTGAAAGCAATTATGTATTATACTGAAAACTTCTTCAAATTATGTGTAGTATTGTGAAATAAGAGAAATCTTACCCATTGAGTGCCCCTGTAGGCTAGCTAGTAGTGAGCTAGTCTATCAGCCCCGGGGTTGCGGGTTCGATTCCCGCCAGAGACTCTGGTTTCTTTCCTGCAGACAAGCGTAGAGCTTCGCTGGGATAAGCATAGGGAATTAAAAAAAAAATTAAATTATTTGGCTTTTAAAATTTCAAACGCCTCATAACTTGTGGCGTTAATAATTTTAAAACGGTACATGAATTTCTGCAGAAAGCAACAACAAAATTACAAAAGCTCGGAAAAACTATTTATTTTTAATCAAAAAAGGTCGAAGGAAAAAAATTTAATTTAATTACAAATATTTATGACTTTGTATATGCTTTCAATGTAATTCTTTGGCGTTGCGTTGCGTTTTATATAACACAGTGCAACAAAATTCGGCTCATCGCGCTAGCCCCAATACTTGAAACGCGAAATTAAACTTGACTATTTGTAGAGCAAATCTGCAAAGAGTTTTGAAAAATTAGCTCGGGTTCCCGAAATATCTGCACCTAAAGTTTTTGAATTTTTTGAAAAGGCGTTTGGTATAAGTCAAAAAAATATACTAAATGAACTTCTGAGCCAAAATACTATTACCGATGTCTTCAGTAGAATTGTATGGCGATACTTTTCTTTGAATATATCAACCCTCTAAAACTCATTTTAAGGGGTCAATTTTGAGAATTTTTAACTTCCACGCTAAAGTATGTTCGACGAATATTTGACTAGGGGTCTTCTAAGGCAAAAAAAAACGTTGTAACGTGGTTTTGTCGTTGGCTGGGGTAGTTTAGCTGTGCCCAGGGTCGACTTACGGAATCCACGAACCTTAAGTGAAAACACGAATGATTTACCCTTTCGGGGTTAACAGTAATCTCTTAACTTTATTGGTAAATTTACAATTCAATTACAATACTTTGTTAACTTCAGTTAAAATTACTTGCAGCACAGCAAACAGGCAGGAATTCGGCGGAATCTCCTTGGCTAGCGTATTCGAGTCGGGGTCGGGTGCGAGGTCGGGATTGGATTCTCTTTAATGCTCGGCAATGATGAGACGGCTCGCCCTCAGCGGTCGTTACAATTTGTTCTTATGTCTAGGTATCTACTCCTACAATACTACAATACAATACTACTACTACAATACTACAATTCATCCTTATATACTAGGCTAACTACTGATTTACTAAGAGAGGACTGGCGACCGAAATCATAGTACAAAACTGTTGACCGAAGTCACAGTACAAAAACTGTTAACCGAAGTTACAGTACAAAAACTAGTGACCGAAGTCACAGTACAAAAACTGTTAACCGAAGTTACAGTACAAAAACTGTTAACCGAAGTTACAGTACAAAAACTGTTGACCGAAGTTACAGTACAAAAACTGTTAACCGAAGTTACAGTACAAAAACTGTTGACCGAAGTCACAGTTCAAAAACTGTTAACCGAAGTTACAGTACAAAAACTGTTGGCCGAAGTCACAGTTCAGAAACTGTTAACCGAAGTTACAGTACAAAAACTGTTGACCGAAGTCACAGTTCAAAAACTGTTAACCGAAGTTACAGTACAAAAACTGTTGACCGAAGTCACAGTTCAAAAACTGTTAACCGAAATTACAGTACAAAAATTGTTGACCGAAGTCACAGTACAAAAACTGTTAACCGAAGTTACAGTACAAAAACTGTTGACCGAAGTCACAATTCAAAAACTGTTAACCGAAGTTACAGTACAAAAACTGTTGACCGAAGTCACAGTTCAAAAACTGTTAACCGAAGTTACAGAACAAAAACTGTTGAACGAAACTGTCAACCGAAGTCGCAGTCCAAGGCAACACCCGAGTTAATACAAGTGTCGGCGACCGTCGTGCAGAAGGCGGGGACTAAGTCGACTTTAATATGGCAAGATCGTTGGTGCAATGAAATCGCCCCAATTGTCTCTAAATCTAACCTACTTATTCAACCTCATTCATAAACTAAATGAGAATTTTCACAACAAGAAGCGAAACATTACGGGGTTTCATGTGTAAGTGGATTATAATATTATTTTAAATAAAGTATAATGCAGGTATAATATTACTTTTCTAAATAATAATGTATTAAGATAAGATATATGAAATAATAAAATATAATTATATGATTTTCTTTTACTTAAAAAAAAATAGAATATAATTATATGTGGCGTAGATTTCGGGGAGTATAAATAAATCTTTGTTTCAACGTGAAATGGATGGAAAAAGGACTTTTGAAAAATTCAAGAATGTTAATGCCAGAAATTTCGAAAATCCGTTTTACATACATTACACGAACTTTTGGTCTTTGGAGACCCCATGTAAAATTTAATGCAGAAAATATTCGTGGAACGTTTAAACCTCTAAAGTGTCGTTTTAGTTTACTTTTGTGGAGAAGTTAAAAAAAGGACAAAAATGTCCCCTAAAAATTAGTGTTAGAGGGTTAATATGTTCTAAACAAAGAATCGCCATACAATTCTACCGAAGACATCGGAAATAGAATTTTAGCTCAGAAGTTCATTAAGTATATTTTTTTTTTGATTTATACCGAACGGCTTTTCAAAAAATTCAAAAACTTTAGGGGCCGATACATTGTATTGAAATAATACCCCAGCGGTAACTAGAATGAGCAGTCACAAGCAGTCAGAAGCCCTTCTCGCCGCATTCCATACTTATTTATTTTTTACACAGGTTGTCATTGGGCGCAAGGCCTTCCACACATCCTTTAAAAACAACTTCGATCCCTTCCCAAAGAAGAGAGTAAGGAAGGTCACTAAAAATAAAAAGTAAATAAAACTGAACACCTTCCTTTCTCCCTTCTCAAAGAAGGGAATAGCAAATTTGTACTGAATATTTCAGAAGGTCTTTTAAAAAGAAGTTTATACCTTCTAGAAGCCATATTTCTGAAGGCAGGATATCATGCGAAGCGAATCTTTTAGAAAGAAGTATAGAGGCCTTCAAAAAGGCCTGCCACTTGCGGTCCTTTCACTATTTACCGCTGGGACTACATTGTAGTAACTCACACAAAACACGTTAATTTTGAATAGATGTGTGAGTTGTCAAATGGTGGCTTTTGGTGTTAACCCTACGGTCAATAACTGGGCACCCGGGTAACTTTTTCAACTTAAAAATGCTCGCAATTCTATCACAATGAAATTGTGGCGATGAAACTCCAAATGGTCGTTATGTGGAACTTAAAAAACATTACAAAAGAAAAAAAAAAAAAATATATATATATATATATATATATATATATAAGTATATAGCCAGATCTTTGTTTAAAACCGTTTAACATACGAAACCTACGCGAGTCAATGACCGGGTACCGCGGTACCACTACAAGTTTTATTTGTCTTTCTTTACATATTACCACGGTTACCATTTTGACTTTGATTGAAAGAACATATAAATTTGTTTTTTTTAACAACTTTTTTGTTGTTCAAATGTTATATTTGTGGGTATCGGCTATCGCTGTTCAATAGCAGATGTGATGAAAAGTGCCGAGTAATTGTAATGTTCCGCTGAATCAAGATGGTAAAACATTATCTATTGTGATGGTGCGCCAACTACCATAGAAAGGACCTGTTAAATCCTTAACCACTCTTTTTACTTGTCGTACCTCAGGACCCAATGCTGAGTTCTGTGTATATAGTTGGTCATCGAGCGGATAGGAGTTTTTTGCATAACAAATCCACCAAACTTTAATCTCCGATTTGGCTGAATTCGCATTCGCATTCACTGGATGTTTACATCATCAAATCGTATAAAACGTAGCAGTGACCAGAATCTGTTAACGCCCATTGTTACTCGACATAGAGGATAAGATGTGATGACACATAAATCTTTCGTATTATCATTACAGGAATGATTTGAACCTGTCATTATTAAAATGTCAGTTAAGGCATACATTTCACTGCTATACATTTCACTGCTATTATGTCCACCATATCTACTTTCAAGTTTGAGCTCTTGAAAGCAATTCCGTTGTTCGTGCAGGCCCACAACGTTGCCGTAGAATATTAAGACTTGTAGTTTTGATGGGATCACAAATTGTGCTTTTGCCACACGGAAAAATATTTACTTTGGCATCACTTTCATCTGAAGACTCATCGTAAATATCAGCATTAGACAGATTTTATTTCCAATATATGATGTTTCACCGCCTACTTTTTCAGACAACTGTTCATCATCCACGATATCGTCAAATATGGATCAGTTATGTTTAGTTTGTTTCATCTGATAAATGTTTGTATTGGCTTCTGATAGAAACTTCACTTTACGCGACATTCTTACCTAATTTTAAATTAAAATTCCACAAGCGCTATAAAATGCTCTGCTGAAACTCTGTCAATTATTAATTTATTATACCGATTATAACGATACTTCTATAAACCGACCTAAATGCATATGTAAGAGCAACAAGCAAATGCTTTAAGTATATTAAAGCTACAAAAATTTTAAAAAAGCACCGTAATTAAAAAGAACAAAAAATTGCTATGTGTATACTTTAGCGACTTCTTTTGATAGATACAAACGGCTTTGCGACAGAAGACAAAGTGAAGCGTAGCGATTTAAAACAAAAATCTACATAATTTGATTATTTTTATATACGGAAATTTATTATTGGCCTATTTTGCAACACTATCTATTTGTGATTGGACTAAAAACAATATTTTCTAATATAAAAGTGCAAAAATCTACAAAGCGGTTGACTAACGTATATTTTGTTGGTTATTGACCGTAGGGGCGATTCTATTGTGGACAACTTTTAGCATCAATTTTTAAATCACACTATTTGATACTTTTTTGATGCCAATTAAAAGTAAAATATATATATTTTTTAGTAATATAATTTTTTTAGACGTAAGCTTAAATATAAATTTGTTGTGCACTTCGAAGCATTAAGATTCATAGATTTGGCGCCAGCAGAAAATTCATTGAATGTTGCAGCCGTCATGGCTTAAAGAACAAATTTCTTATTATTGGATTATATTTTTCTACGATGTTTGATTTGATAATCATCGTCTGATATCTCATCTTTCACAATAAAAAAGAATATTACAATAAAAGTTTAAAAATTAACAGAGTTTTGTGTTTTTGTGGTAAGATCTTATGAAAGTTGGCCAATTTGGTTGCACCCGTCATGCACTTTAACCTTTAGGTCAACAGCTAAAAAATTATACTTACGTCGACAGTAAGCATACCTTGGTATACACATATATTTTATATGGGATTTTTTGTTATATGCTGTTTTGCGTTGGCGATTTTTAGTTTAAATATTAAAAAAAAGTGGTTATTAGTTTGGTTTTTACTTATGTGGTTTTGTGAGTTGAAATATTTGGAAAATTGGGTTTTTTAACAAACTCAAGTTTTGTCGTTGTTTTCAAACTTGATTTTTGGTATAAATGTTATAACACCAGGTAATTAAGAGCAAGATAAAAATGGCAGATGATGAAAGACTCACTCCAAGGCAAATAAGTGCACTTGATTATGAGAAACAACAAGAACATATTTGTCAAAGATTTATTAGTGTCCGAAGGAGTTATGGACGGAACCAAATAACTCCGATGTAGAAAAAATCTAGTTACCAAAATACAATATAGATGATGAAACTGAAGACAGTGACGAATTTTCTGATATACGGTGTCAAAGTGGACACAGCTTTACGCAAAGATGGAATAATTTTGTTTGCTGCACTATCACAAACTGCTAGGTTCCGTTCCCACAACAAACTAAAGTCTTCAAACTATGAACCAGTAAGAAGTACACAAGGGGTTTCTATTATGGAAACATTCAGGTTGATAATGTCCGATGAAATTTGCGACTTAATTATTCTTGAGACAGAAAAATAATGCTATGAGCGTGAGGATATAAAAAACCCTACACGACAACTTTGTATATGGAAAGCTCTAACAATAAGCGAGTTTGATTCGTATTTTGGTATTCTCTTACTGAGTGGCGTAACACGTTTTGGCAACGTTCACACTTATGACTTGTGGAAAACAATCGCACATCCGCTATATCGCGGTGCGATAAGTGTACGGCGCTTCTAGGCAATAGGGTGCTACATACGTTTTGATAACGGGAATACACGCGAGTAACGTAAGCAAACTGAAAACGAGGCAGCAATTACGGTTGTATTTTTTATGCTGAATAAAAACCTCGTCCAACAATAAAGGTCTGCACATTATACAAAAGGCCCATATTTGCAGTTCATTCTACTGATATGTCGCAATGCAATAGTTTTAGTTAGAAATGTTTAATTATTTACAACCGGTTAGTTTTCATCTTTAATTGCAATATTAGTTTTGTGCATTTTTAACTTGACAATTAATTTTACCTACTAATTTTATGCAATAAACATGTAAAATAAATTTTATTTGTATAGGTTTGTCTATACATACCCAGGTATGCAGCTGTTGACGTAAGGGGTACAAATTGAAAATTTTCCTTCCCTTTGCCCCAACTTGACCAATTTCACCCAGGTGTAGGAATATGGTATAGAACACTTTCATTAAGGATATCATGAAATTTCACGTCGATCCGATGATTACTTTTCATGATATAGCGGTTTTAAAACGCAAAACATACCCGGGTATGTAGCTGTTGACATAAAGGTTAAAGCTCTCTCGTGGCTATTTTATCGTTTTATATAAATTCTTGTAAATTGCAAATGTGTTTATTTCTATTAGTAAAAGACGTTTAAAGCGTCTAAATGTTGCAGCCGTCCGAATAGAATCGCCCGTAGGGTTAATTGACCAACTCCAATGACAACCCCATGTAAAAGTTATACGTCCAATTCATATAAAGTGTTAGAACTAGAATCCACCAAAAACCTATCACGGGACTAAATACTTAGGTGTCATTTCGCTTCCCAATTGAGAAATAACAAAAAGCACATTGTGATACAATAGAATATATTAGAATTTTCTGGGATGCGATAAAATTTTTTGTTAGGTACTGTCGAGTACGAAAATTTGGAAATTTGGGTAAAGAACCGGATTTTCATATGCCCTTATTAGTCTGTAACTTAGTTGTATAATAATCGATTTTTAATCTATTGATAGATTTCCATTGCAATTATTCGCATTGTTACACGCAGAGAAAAAATATGGTTGGGCATGGTTACGGCAACAACACTATTTTTAATTTAACAATATATTGTTGTCGTACACAAATAATTGTTATTTTTATTTAATATCAACAATATTATAGTAACTGTTAACATATCAATGTTTATCGCAATTATGAATTTGAGTATTGTTGACCGAAAAATAATTATTTTTCTAACAACTTAATTATGATAACTTTCAAAACATATTACGTAACCCACAACCACATCATATTTAAGATATTTAATAGCCATAACATGATAACTTTCTATACATTTATCATATTATGTTAAAGATGCAATCAAACTATTTTTACTCTAATCATATTATGTTAGCGCCATTTGTAAAATTATTTTGAAGCAGTTGTGTCGTTTTTTTATTTGTGAGCGGTTAAACAATTAAAAGATAAAATTCCATAAAAAAATAAGTTTAAAGAAATAAAAAAATTCAAATATTAGCGGAGTTCATTCAAGTATTAGTGATGTCATAGTGCAAATGCAAAATATAATAGTTTTTTTGTAAAATCCAACAACAAAACACACAGAGATTTCGTTATATTTCATAAAAGTGCTACGATATTTCATCAACATCTTAAAATCGAAAAAATGGACACACGCGGTTGCCCATGAAAACCACAGATTTTTCATTTGCTCTTTTGCAAGCCTTATATTGAACTCCGCTATTTCATTAACATTAAGAAAAATTGTAAAAAGCCACAAAATAAAAAATCGATGCAAAAATATTTTAATATATTTTGTATTTTTATGGCAGCTATGAAAGGTGCTGTATCATAATATGATTGCTTCTAAATTTATTATGATTAACATGATGATAATATGATTACTTCTTAGCTTATTATGATTAACATGACAATAATATGATTAATTTCTTAGCTTATTATGATTAACATGACAATAATTTGATTACTTCTTAACTTAGTATGATTAACAGAATAATAATATGATTAAGGGAAAAATATTATGATGACATATTACGAGTATATTTAGTCATAATATGATTCAATAATAATCTTAATATGGTGACTACAATCATAATTCTTATCATAATATGTTGCTCTTAGAATATGTTTACCACAACCATGTTTTTTCTTTGCGTGTAATCGTTGCACTGGCTTAGGTTTTCTGGGAAAAAGTCCAAAGCTGAATGTAGGAAATACATTTTTATGAACATATGCAGCCCATTTCACCATAAGCTTTAAAAATTTATTAATGGCCATGAAAAAGTCTTCCTTCGCGAATTGCAGCCCTTTTCACCATAAGCACTTAAAAATCTATTAACAACATTGACATAGTTGTGACTTAAAGGTTGCCAAGAAAATTATCTCAAAGCTCAAAAAAAAATTTTTATATGCTTAACTTGTTCACAAAGGTCTCATCTCTCAACTTGACCTTAAATTTATTAGAATAGATAAACATGCTAAAAAAAAGTTATGTGATTTGGAAGTAAATAGATAAGATAATTTTTTTATTTTGCCATCATAAATACTTTTTCTATATTTTTATCTGTTCTGGTGAATTTCAGGTATATTAATTGGACCTCAAATTCGTCAAGTTAAGAGAGATGAGACCTTTGAGAACAAGTAAAGTATGGCATCGTTACACATTTCAGAACTTTTTTTTTTGTGCACATTGCACATATACAAAGAGCAAAGAGATCTAGGCTTACAGCTGAACAATGAGAAATAAAAAAAATGTGGGAATTATTTCTTTTTTATAAAGTATTGTAATTAAAAACTATTTAATGTGTTGAATGTTAATTTATAAAGCTTTATAAAGCATTATTTTAAAAAATGTTTAATATAATTGAAAAAAAAATTATTTCTTAATCCAAAAGCATTTGTTTGACTTAAAGATTGTATTTAGAATCTTATATTAATTTAATATTAAATATTTATTACTTATCAAACTTCAAGTCTAAACAAGATTCGCCATTAAACTACTTTAACATTTACTGAATTTATTATAGTTTTCCTAGTAACATCATCCCTGTTATTTATTCCGAAATATAGTCCAAAGTAGTTTCTGGCCTAAATTTAATCATTAAGACAATTCCCCAAATGACTGTCATTTCGTTTACTTTCTTTATATTTATTATTTTGTAAGTTCATCTCGTCGAAACTATCATACAATCATCATTATAGTGAATAAAAACCATTTACATTTTCAATCAGCTTACAACAATATAAATTCGTTTCTAAGGCCAAGAAACAGAAGAAGAATTTAACATTTGCCAAACAACCATTTAGAATTATTTATGAGTGCAAACTAATAAAGTGCAAAAATCTAAGAAAGTCGAAATAAAATTCCCTTATTTGCCATTCAAAATACATTTGCAATTTGGTATTACTTAGCAACACACTGCTATCAAATGTATTCTATTATCTAAACATATCCTAACAAATCCTTTTTATGACCACATTATGTACAACATGCATACACACACACACACGCACACAATATAACAGCCAAGTGTTTCAACAAAATGGTTTTATTCAATGTTACAAATACGAGTTTAAGTAGGAACTAAGATATCCTTGGGTTTTGTAAATGTGGATCTGTGTGTGTGTTTGTTAATACCGGCAATAGTAGCAGTTGTCACGCACACACAATACCAAGCTTCAAAAGTGCGTTCAATTACCTGTTACAGCCGTTAGATGAATTTCTATGGCCAAAACATGAGCCGCTAACATCATTTACTAGCTGTTGTATTGTATGCCCCGGGATTTTTGTTTTGTCGATAATATCATGAAGATAAAACAAGTGTTGAATAGGTTCATCCTCTTACTCATTTATATGAATATTATAATAAGTTCGCTGTGGAACAGTGATTATGAATGCTAAAGTATTTATAAGAAGAATGTTAGTTAAAGACGTCATTAAAGGTGAGAAAAAGTAATGATATCTCTAAATATAACTTCCTGAAGTTCCGATAAAATTTTAAAAATTTCTTAAACTGGAACTTAATTTTTAATGTATCAAAATTAAAAAAAAAACAACTAAGAAAGTATAGTCGGTCAAGCCCGACCATTTGATACCCTACACCACAGTATTAAAAACACATCATGCTTATGTGTCCATATAAATATGGATTTATCTATGATTATAAACTTCATTAAAATCGATTTGAAAGCTTGTGAGAGGCAGAAATTGCCCCCTACCTCCCCTTATGGTCCTATTTTTGAAAAACTGTATAGCTTATGTTTCCATATAGATATGGATCTATCTATGTTTTAAATTTAATTAAAATCGGTGGGAGAGGCAAAAATTGCCCCTATCTCCGTTCTGTGTCCATAAAGATATGGTTGCATCTATCTTTTAAATTTCATTACAATCGGTTTGACAGTTTCTGGGAGGAAGAAATTTCCCCCTATCTTCCCTCGTGGTCGTACGATTTGGCCCATTTTCAATAGGCTTGGTCCTTGTGCCAATAAGAACCTACGTCCCAAATTGTATCATGGATAGCCAGCCAGCCAGCCGAACGGACATCGTTAGTTCGACTCAGAAAGTGATTCTGATGGTGGGTCTAAGACCAATATTTTAAGGCGTTAAACACATCAGCACAAATGCATAATACACTCTCCACTATTGTGGTGTGGGTATAACAACTAAAGGCTTTGGTCATACAGGATTAACTATAACGGAAACAGAGAGAAAACAATTTAATTCAGCTGTCAAAAAACCCAACTCCTTAATTGTTATCAAAAAGGTGTTAAGTAAAGGCCTGCATAAGCAACCACATAATAAAAATCAAATGGGTGTAGAACACGTTTAAGTACACCCACATTGACAAATGCTATGCGTTACTGTTCGTCGCGCAATATAAATAGTGTTTTGTAGTGTTACTTTCAGGCAGTAACTTTTTCATTAATTACCCAACAATACAGTAAACAATTTGCCACTATACTACTAGTAATTGAAAACTACCTCGCGCATTCTGCGAGAATTTGTGATGTTTCTTTGTATGTCGTATGTGGCGTATGAATACAAAGAATTGGTTTTGCAAAGAATTGTTGTTGCAATACTAATAAGAAATATTTCTTACACACATATCCCAAACCAGTGATGCCAGGAAAAATTTCAAAAAATCCCTACGTGTGTCCAAAAAAAACCCCTTTTTTCCCTACAACCAAAAAAAAATTCTCTTCACTTTTCCCTACGTTAAAAATTGATTGTTTTTAGTAGTGTTCGAAAATAAACACTAAATATCGTTCTTTAATGTTCGGTTCGGTAGATTTGTGGAAAACACAAACGCTAATAGTGTTTGTGTAGAAATTCATTAAAAAAAATAACGTTTCCCTGTTTGTCATCTTTCGAACACAAAAATAATGCTGTTTTCATCATACTCAACAAATGATGAGAACATTAAATTCCGTTCGGTTTTTTTTGAAAATCCACGAACTTCAATGTGTTCGGTTCGGCTCGTTAATGTTCGTCGCTTTTTGCTGACAAAAAAAAACCAAACATTTTTTACAAAAACAAAATACACACACGAAAAAAACATTATAGAACATTAAAATATAATGTTTTTCTACAGTATCACTACAATTGTTCTGTTTTTTAACGAAGAACCGAACATTATATAATGTTCGGTTCTTTCTTGAAAATAGTTACGAACGGTATTAAGGTTTGTGTATGTTTACACAAACACTAAAAAAATAGATATCGTTCTTCGGTGTGTGAGCCGAACGCTAAATAATGTACTGTTTATTTTCGAACACTGGTTTTTAGCGACAAGCAAACAAATACATATTTCTTTTGTTAACATTTTGTACATATTCATTATAATACAATTAATTTATTAAAAAAAAACAATTAATTTCAAAAATAACACTGTGTGACAAATTTAATTTTTTTCTTTTTGACAGAAACGCCTCTATAAATCCTTTAATCTAGAACAAAACAGAGTCAAACTTCGTATTTGATTTATCATTTCCTCATCTTTTGTTCATTTTAAGAGCTAAATAGTTTTCAAGAATACTTATTTTTAATAATTTTTTTAACATAAGAATCTAACAATTTTTAGCAAACTTGGTACCAAAAAAAAGGCCTTTTTAAAATTTAAAAAAGTATTTTCTTCAGTTCCCCTGAACTTAAATATAAAAAATGTTCCATTTAAAAGTAAATCACTTCATATCCTTAAAAGTTTTCAATTAAAATTTTTAAAAATTTTTTGCAAATAGAAAAAAGAAGAGAATGCTTTGCCACTTAATTATATATTAGGAGGTTCGAAGAATAGTCGTGTACATGGTTTTAATATATGGATTTCCAGGCTGTTAGGACTCATATGTATATGGTTTTGCTTAAAAAATAATACATTTGTACTAAAATGCTATTGTATATGAAAAAATTTTCATTTTTAAATGAAAATTAAATACTTATTTGCTTATTTTTAGATAATATATTGAAAATGAGATATAATTTTGAAAATTCCCTACATTTGGCTTAAAATCAAAAATCTGTCCTCTTTTTCCTACGCTTGACATTTTTCGAAAAAATCCCTACAAAAAGGGAAAATTCCCTACATTTGGCATCACTGTCCCAAACTCACATCAAAAAAAAAATGTGTTTATTTTTTGTTCCCACTCTCATTGCTGCGTGTATTTTTCCTTCCTTTGAAAATTTTTTGTATCACTACCAATTTTGTGAAGCGTTTGTTTTTTTTTTGCTTGTGACAGCCAAGAAATTTATTTTTTTAATATTTATTAATTGGATCTCCGTATTAAATATAAGCAAACACAAATTAATCAAATCTTATAATACTTTATTTTTGTCCTGCCAGTGCTGGACGAAAATTTTCCCCATCACTGTTTCTGTTCGCCTTAGGATTTCTAATTTCCCGGACTTTTTCTCTTCCCGGGAAACAAAACAAACAATGATTGCATTAAACGTGATCAATACAATAGTTTTTTCTATTTTAAAAGAATACATACATATACAACAGCCCAAAAAAAATTAGCTTTATTTATTCCACAGAAAACCAAAATAAAACCAAATAAATTGTTACAATCATATGTACATAAATTTTTTTTGGGAGATCACGAATTACTAAAACTTATTAATATTAAGTATTATATGTATTATTTAGTGGTAAAATTAATTTTCTTTTAAGCAAAACCTTTTAAGTATTAAAGCATTTAAAAGCTCATCAGAGATTCTCTTTCTAATCCTTGTTGATATGTATATTGCCTGCTTTTCTACTTCAAGAAGCTTTTTAGACATTTCATTTGCAATTAGAAAAATAGGAAAAATAGTTCGATTTGTAGGTAGTTGTTAGTAAAGAATATATTTTTATTGCTCGTTTTTAATTTTACCAATGCTAACAAATAAAAATTTCAAAAAATTTAATTTGAAATTCCCGGTTTCCCGGCAATTATTTCCCCGTAGAAACTCTAGTTCGTATACGTGTTTAGCGCTCTCTTCAAATCGGATGTTGTGTCCTGCCGTATCTCTTCTCTTTAAGCGAGTGTGGCCACCATCATTTCAAATATATCGATACTTCGTGGTACACGCAAAGAAAAAACATGGTTGTGGTAAACATATTCTAAGAGCAACATATTATGATAAAAATAATGATTGTTGTCACCATATTAAGATTATTATTAAATCATATTATGACTAAATATACTCGTACTATTACATCATAACATTTTTCCATTAATCATATTATTATTCTGTTAATCATACTTAGTTAAGAAGTAATCAAATTATTGTCAAGTTAATCATAATAAGCTAAGAAATTAATCATATTATTGTCATGTTAATCATAATAAGCTAAGAAGTAATCATATTATCATCATGTTAATCATATTAAATTAAAAAGCAATCATATTATGATACAGCACCTTTCATGGCTGTCATAAAAATACAAAATAAATTAAAATATTTTTGCATCGATTTTTTATTTTGTGGCTTTTTACAATTTTTCTTAATGTTAATCAAATAGCGGAGTTCAAAATAAGGCTTGTAAAAGAGCAAGTGAAAAATCTGTGGTTTTCATGGGCAACCGCGTGTGTCCATATTTTCGATTTTAAGATGTTTATGAAATATCGTAGCACTTTTATAAAATATAACGAAATCTCTGTGTGTTTTGTTGTTGGATTTAAAAAAAATCTATGATATTTTGCATTTGCACTATTACATCACTAATACTTGAATGAACTCCGCTAATATTTTAATTTTTTTATTTCTTTAAACTTATTTTGTTATGGAATTTTATCTTTTAATTGTTTAACCGCTCACAAATAAAAAAAACGACACAACTGCTTCAAAATTATTTTACAAATGGCGCTAACATAATATGATTAGAGTAAAAATAGTTTGATTGCATCTTTAACATAATATGATAAATGTATAGAAAGTTATCATGTTATGGCTATTAAATATCATGATATGGTTGTGAGTAACATAATATGTTTAGAAAGTTATCATAATTAAGTTGTTAGAAAAATAATTATTTTTCGGTCAACAATACTCAAATTCATAATTGCGATAAACATTGATATGTTTACAGTAACTATAATATTGTTGATATTGAATAAAAATAACAATTATTTGTGTACGACAACAATATATTGTTACATTAAACATAGTGTTGTTGCCGTAACCATGCTTAACCATACCTGAATGCTGTAGCAACAGAATGGCTTTATAAAGGAATGGTTAGGTAGACGTTTTAAATTTTATATTTTACTCAACGCCAACAAAATAAACAGCAATGCACTTGCTACTCTTTTGCAAATATGCAACGCCTGAAACCAATAGTCAAGATGTTTCTGCTTTGATCGTCAAATAAAATTAAAAATTGTTTAATTATTTCTCTTAAGAAGAGCTTAATTTTATTTCACTTTATAACAAAACAAATCGAAAATACATTTTATCATCACACATCTAATACTTTTTAATATTTTTATGTTATGAGCTCACAAACCGTTAAGTCCAATAATGACACTGTGCTCGATATTGACACTTTTTTTAGACAAGCCGGGCACATGGCGTTTTAGCATAATTCGGGTACGCTGCATCCAATGGTGCCCACCGGTTTTTTAGGTTAGCTCTTGTTTTCGAGATAGACCGTTATTTCGAAAATGGAGGAGGTTGGACAACATATGTATATTCGCGCAACTCTACACTCAAAAGAAAAATCAATCCAAACGTACTCAAATCAATCCGAAGCGGTATTGATAGTACGGTGAGTACGGATTTTCTTGAATCAAGTACAGAAAGATTGATTCAAGTACGGATTTTCAATCCCAAAATACTTAAATTATCCATATTCAATCCCGATTACGTACTTAATGTAATCCGAAAATGAGATTGGTTTAAGTAAAACTAAGATTGAATCAATCTCAAAATGCGTTTGATTCAAGAATTATAAAATTGTTTCAATCCGAACTCGTACTTAAAATTCTCCGAAAATGAGATTGATTTAAGTAAAACTAAAATTGAATTAATCTCAAAATGCGTTTGATTTTAATATTATAAAGTTGATTTTATCTCCAATTTGTTCTTGAAAAAAACCAAAAAAGAAATTAGAAAGAAACAATTATTGATTACTTACCCGTTTTACACCTTAAAGAATGATAAAACACCAACATCATGCTCGATATGCTTTTTATTTTAAAAATCTTATGTACATATTTAACTAAAAATATAAACTAAATGAGACGCAATTTTCAAATTTACTTTTTAACCCTTCGTGATACACATGTGCCTGGCCGGACCTTTGTTTAATGTGTATAGATAATCAAAACATGCGTAAGCCGAAGGGTTAAACATAAAAATAATACATACATATAAATATATATATATATGTTTTTCTTCTTCTGTTGTTTTTGTTGTTACTACAAACAAAATGCAAATCGTTTTGTTCTAACTTGTGTTGTTTTGTTGTAATTGTACAAAAAATTTTGAAAGACACACACGTACGCACGCATAAAAAATGCAATGCTGAGAGGTGAGACTAATAAGTTTTATGAGATAAAACCCTCATTTTGTAATTTTACTCTCAGAGCGGCACTTTCAACGAAAAGTTTAATCTTTTTTGTACTTGATTTAAGAATTTTATACTTATTTCAAGAAATATCGGGATTGATTTTTTAAAGTAATCCCATTTAGGATTGATTTAAGTACGTTTTAGTGTTATTCGTACTTGAATTTTTAAGTACGATTCGTGATTGAAGTAAGTATAAAAAGATTAATTTATCCCGAGTGTTTTTCTTTCTGTGTACATTATTATGCTTGGCCTCTAGACACTAGCTCTAAGAAAAGTCTAACGGCGTCAAATCGCATGATCTTACGCGTCCTGAACACTTTCCATGCAATAAAGAAAAAATTGGTCGCGTTGTGTGCCGCTTGACACCGTCTTGTTGAAACCTCATGGCGTCCAGTTCATAACCTTCAATTGCAGTCCAAAAAAATCGGATTATCCACCCCACTCACTAACAGAAGCGATATTTTCGGCAGTGCAAACATTGCGATGATACACATGGCTGACCACATCGTAACGCGTCCAGATCTTCAAATTTCTTTATAATCTTGCTAATTCCTTGCACAGTAGATTGATTTTGACTAGCATAATCACCCCGTAATGCTTTTGTAGTAAGTTTAAACTATTTATTTTCGTAAAAAGAAAACATTTTGCTAGATAAATGACACTTCAGATGGCAGATTTTTAACAACTAATAATCTTGCCAGACCGGTAGTTTTAGTCGAGATAAACTGTAGTCACGGTGTTTTGTTTGTGCTGACCGGTATCATCCTAGATAATAATTTTATTTTGAGATTTAAACATCCATTTTCCGTGTAAATAAAATTCTTTCAAATCCGACCAAGAAAAAAATTTAGAAGCATGTCCTTTGGATGAAGATGTTCCAAATTTATAATTGATTGAATTATCTTGTTTTGTTTTAAATAAATTAGTGATCAAACTTCGTGCTTCAATTTAAGGCAGTTAATAATCCGTTATCAAAATTACAGCACTTTGGCAAAAACCGATCTACCGTAGGAGATAGAAAAATAAACTAATTCATGTTGCTTCTGATAAACCAATTTTTATCACTATGAACAAAGGTTTTTAAACCACTGTGCATATATCATAAACATGCACCATAACATACTTGCTTCACCTAGATGATGATTGTGAGTCAGTAGATTAGATGGTGTAGAGTTAATGTTATAGAGTATACATGCATAAAATAAATGTATCTATATCTGTACATCACAACTAAAACCTTTAGTATGGTTTAGTGTTTTGTTAGTTCATGTAACAGTATGTGAAAACCATTTATCTCAATGTTTTTTTTGAATATTTTAGAAGATTTGCGCGATGCGATGTGTGCTGTTTTCATTCATACTAGCTTTTTATGTTTCTTTATTTTACGGTTGGAAAATGAAAATGCGTACGAGCACAGCTCATGTTTGTGTGTAGTTTCAATAGATGGAGTCAGTGTTAAACAGTAGAAATTTTTGCGTTGGCACGCATTTGTTATAAACATAAATGAGCTTAGAAATGAACCCCCGCAGGATAAGATACACACTTGCCACGCTTTTATCTTCGGGTGTATGTGTGATGTTTATTATGCCAAATAACACAACACTAACACTTTCAATTTAACTATTTCTCATCTACTTTGGCACATTTTTACGTGAATATTCTATATATTCGTACACACATTATATTCTTAAAAAAAGAACAGGAACGAGAAGTTGGTAGAGCAGGGATTTGCATTGTTATGCGTAGGGAAGTGTGTGTATTAGAGTTTAAATATACATACTCGTTTTACATGAACATTATATTATTATTTAATGCAGGCTATTTTTTTTTTTTTCTTTTTTGTTTGTAGCAGTTATATAAGTGCGTAATATCTGGTACGTACGATTGAGAACATTAAACAAATGATACGACATTAGTTAGATAAGCATAAGTGCAAATTGGCTTACAAATCGGGATTTGTTTATTATTTTCGTTATTTCTTTACTCCTCAAACACTTACGTACATGTTATATTTTCATTTATATACAAATATGTACGTATGTATGTACATGTTTATTAAAAAAATATGTACAATTGTTTGGTTTTGTTAACGCCATTGATTTGGATTTTTATAAACAAATTTTTATTTTTACATTCTTCACGTTTTTTCGCTAACGTATTTATTTATCTTGCGCCCTAAAGTATGTTATATATCTTATTTAAAATACATATTTCTTACTCTTTTGACCAAACAAGCTTTAAGCACCAACCAATGTAACCAGATCTTAAAAACTTGAACAGTTTAATCAATTATGAAAAAGCTAACCATTCAAATTATTCGATAGCATGAAATTAAACCAGTACCCATGTTCTGTAACTTTAGTGAGAACTTTTTGCTTCGAAAAGATGTGAAACCAAATATTCCATCGTTTCTCGAAAAGTGGGAAAAATTTATGTCTGTAACTCATGTCGAAAACTATCAAAAGAGATTACGTCGTTACGTTATAAATGTCAAAATATTGCATTCGAAGCCGATGTGATATTGCAGACGTTCAGAACGCCAGTAACACATATCGTTGACGGCGACCAAAATTAAACATTTTTCAACGACGGGCGAAAATACAACCGTCGGCTATACCAAATTGTGTAAAGAGAGACTTTAATGTTTGTTGTTTGCAAACGAGCTTTGAAGACATTCGTATATTTTATTAAAATTTTAAAAGCAAAATAATACAACAATGAAAAATGTGCCAAGAACAAAATATTATTATTCTTTGCATTTTGCATTTTTAATTGTTTTTTAGTGTTGAAATTTTTTCTCGTCCCATTTTTATTCGTAGTTTATTTGACAGTTCAAAGCGGGAACTTTCCTCTCCAAAATGTTACAGACACACTTTTTCTGTAAATTGGCGAGTAATTTCCTTACGTGACAGCTTGTACTCGCCAAAAAAGTTACAGACACAGTTAAGTGAGAAAAACAGCTGTTTGTTTCAATTTATGGCATTTTTATTTAATTTCACACATTTCAATCGAAAACTTTCTCGACGCAAGAGTTACAGAACATGGGCACAGGTGTGGAAGTTTTAATTTGGGGTGAAATGTTAATATATATTAAATGATAAGAAATAAGAAATTTTAATTAAAATTGTTTTAAAAAAATCAATTAAAAGGAACTGAACATACTTGTTCAACAATAGTGTATTAATTAAAAAAAAAAAAAATTTTCCACTTTTTTGGAAAACTTTTCACGTTATATTTTTACTGTAAAATGTTCGTGCAAAAAACGGTTAGTTTAAAAACTTTATTTGTATATGTCTTTAATGAAAAATAAAAATCTGTTTTGTTTAAAATGTTAAATTTTGAGTTGATACACTATTGTTAAACAAGTGCGATTCATTATGATCATTAAGTAAATTTAAATTGGGGGTGTTAGCTATCTGATTCCAAAAAAGATTTTTGTAAATTCACCGAACAAATCGACCACTGAAACTTATTATGAAACAATTTTCAAATTAATAATATAATCATATACTACATTTACACTAGACCGAAATATTGTAGATTTGATGTAAAATCTTCCTCGAAATCTAGTGCGTTTACCCTACAGATAATATTGGACTACGTGGTCCATTGTGGCTTTAATGGACTACTTACAACATGGTCCAATGTACTGTAGTATGGACCATGTTATATGAAATAAACATGCAGTGCTGCCAACAACTGTATGATGTATACTTTTCTACAGTTTACAGAATTACACATTTGTAGCCCTGATGGTGTCCATTATTATGGTAAAAAAATTAAAAATACCAAGTAAATATATTTACTAATAGCAATAGTAGACTACAGTACACACCATAAAAGGCGATTAGTAAAAAATCAAAAAGAAAAATACTTAAACTACCCCTTACGTGTACTCCATACTGTAGGCACATGGAGTACTTTTAAAACTAACCCGCTTTAATACTCCACGGAGTAGTTTAGGGACTACTTCGGTGGGTTATATAATCCCCTCCTAGGACATCGTAATGTTAAATGGACCATATTTTACCCATATATTTGGAGTAGTTTTAGAGTACTCCTACTCCTTTATGGACTACTCTTTACATGCATGTATGGACTAATCTCGTTATCTGCAGGGTACATTATACTTTTTTGGCATTAGCGAGATTTTGTTACAGTATTTTTCGTTTAGCTGCATTTCACTTAACTGCATTTTTTGCCTATCTGCATAAAATACAAAGCATTGTGTATAATGGCTAAATTTTGTTAGAAAAAAAATCGTGTACGTGCATTTTGCTTAAGTGCATATTTTGGATAGCAGCATTCGATTTTTGGTCAACAATTTTTATTTTTAATACAAAATATTATTTTTAAGTGCCTCATAAAAAATAATGTATCACATCGCTATTTTATGAAAAACATAGGCAAAAAATTTAATTTTAAAATAATAAATGAAGTGTGTGCACACTTCATCACCAAAAGTGGTGAATGAGCGTGTACTTAGTTTGTTATTCCGTGTGAAACTTTTTTATTAGCCATCTCAGACCACATTTTGGACGTTTTTTTTTTCTTTGAAATCATCGTCATGGTCCAACTTAGGTTTTTACGGAAAGAAAATTTTGCTCCATCGATTTGACTAATTTTTCTTTCAAATGTTCGTATCTTTTTAACGGATTTTAAAAATCGAACGCAACATTTTTCCTAATTTGGACAGGACAACGTCTGTCGGGTCAGCTAGTTAAATATAGCTCAGGCTTTGATAATTCCCAACAACACATCTAAAAGTTTAAATTATTTTATTTTAAACGAAAAAAAAAACTTAAATGTTAATTAAATCAAAATTATATTTTTAATTTTCTTTCAACAAAAAAATAATTGATTCATTTATCTCATTATTAAAATTGAAATACTTTTTAAACAATTTTTTTAATTGATTTTGGGATTGAAAGCCAGCAAAATCGGTTTCGTAGGATCAGATCTGAGAATCAAAATGTGGAACCACTACGCTTAATCTTAAATCTGTGTAACTTTTACAACTTTTAATTTATAAAAATTCTTAACTTACTGATATAAAATAAAATTATTTGCTATTCCAATATAAAATGTTATGTTGCAAAATAAGACTTAGGCCCGTTTTCACAACTTACCGATAGCTAAAGGTACGATTGTATCGGCCGTATAAAAACTGTTCGACTATTGCAACTTTGCTTTAACCTACAGGTAGGATGAACCTTTGTTAACATTATCGCTTACTTTAGGTTAAAGTAAAGTTTTAGTAATGGAACACTTTTAATCAGGCCATTTAAAGTCTACTTTTAGCTATCGGTAAGTTGTGAAAACGGGCCTTAAAGTCTTATGCATAAAATGACCAAAATTACATCCAGGCCTGGTATAAATACAACATTTTTCAAAAAATAGAAAAATCAATCGTGGAATAAAATATCGAGAAATTAAAATAATGGCCCAAACTGGTCCTTTGTAATAACCAATCAGCCGCCTATAGATAGAAAATAACCATTAAATATTGCAAAGGACATTTGTGCGTGGTATTTGTAAAATAAAAGAAATAATACTAAAATTTTTCTACATAAATTAAGAAAATATTTAATTCAAATTTAAAAGAAGGGTATAAAAAGACAGGTAAAGCTTAAATTTTTAGTTAAGAACTTACGTGTGCATTAGGGTGAACGATTTAACGACATTTTCCAGAAACTGATTTTCAAATAGTTCGACTATTTGAAATTTAAAACAAAAACCGGTGATGATTTTTTATATTTTTGCGCAAAAACATTTCAAGGCTATATCAATTATTCGATCAAGTAATGACTTAAAAAATCCTCGAATAATTGAACAACGATAACTGGAGTTTGTAGACATATGAACTGTGCGCATAAGTTGTTTTTTGATTCGCGGGAATTGGTCCATTATTTCACATGATAGGAAGAGTAAGTGAGCTATAAAATACTGTGAATGTGGATAATATGTTAGAATTCTAATTTTTTTTTTTAATTTCCTAAGCTTAATCTTAATTTTTAACATAACAGCGGTGACGACAAAATTGCACGTCATACGGAAATCGTATTAATAATAAACTTTTATTCCCGAAAATAACTTTGAAAATTGCATTTTGTTTGCAATTGACTTGACACATAGTTTTGAAAAAACAAATAATAAAATAATTTAATTTCAATAATTAGTATTGTGGTTATTTTGTTGAACTATTTATGGTTTTTAATCCAAATTTTTAATATTTTTAATTAGGCTTAAGTTCATGAAATTTAATTTTTCTTAAATTATTTTTATGAAGAAAGGAATTTTACAACATGCAAATTAATTAAAATTGTTATTGATAATCTTTCATTTTTGACGTGGCTGGGGCTCGAACGAAAAAAGTCAACAGAAAAGACAAAAGACAAAATGAAAAAACAAAAAATGTACTTGGACTTCAAGAAAAATTCTTGACAAAAGTACGTAAAAACAGAAGTAAGGAAAAAACATGTAAAATCAATTAAAATGGATAATCATTCAGGAAAGCAACTTTCGATCTACCAAATGTTAGAATACAATTTGGTTTAAGGATTGATGTTTGACTATTGACGTCAGCAGTCGTCGATGGCTGCGAGTGTAAGACGGCAAATCCATCTGAGGAGATCGAGTGGTTGCGATCGAAACATGTCATGGTAACCTGCCGGCCGGGGTTCGAGCCCCAGCCACGTTAAGAATGAAAGATTATCAATAACAATTTTAATTAATTTTCATGTTGTAAAATTCCTTTCTTCATAAAAATAATTAAATGAAAAATAATTTAATTTCTTTTTAAAAAAAATCAAAACATGTGGACAATTTTTTGATAAAACAATTGTTTTGTTTTTCTTTAGTGTTACTGTTAATTATTTATACGTTTTATTGGTATCACGAATTTTTAAATTAACACAAGTAAATTACGTAATTTTTCTAATAAAAGAAAATTTTTAAATGACTCTCGTTGTTTTATTTTTTAACTTAAAATTAATAACAGCATACTTTAGTGCATTTATAAAAATCAACATAAAATAAAAGCTTTATTACAAATGATCGCAAGATGTAGAAAAGCTTTTTAAAAAACAAGATTTAAGAGAAGCATAAACGATTAATTAAGTGGTGAAAAGCATTGTTTAATTTTTAAAAGAGAAATATGCATATTTAAATTTTTTTTTTTTTTCCTTTTTAATTATAATAGGGAATGGATAATAAAATTGACTAAAAAATAATGCATTATTTTTGAAAGAATATTAATGCATTAATAAGGATCAAGCAGGTAGTCTAATCTGACACAAATATTATGCATTATTAACCATGTATATTTATTTGCAGAACAAGGTATGTATTGTTTCTGTTTAAGCTTAATTTTTTCATTTATGAAGAAATTAACAAATAAAATTTTTTAGCAAGGACCGCAGCACGAACAGCTTGTGTGTATGTTTTGTTTGTGTAAAATTTTTAAGCTGGTTTTTGTTGTTTTTTCGTATGTGTATTTTGTTTTTGTAAAAAATGTTTGGTTTTTTTAACAGCCAAAAGGGCGCTTAGAACAACAGAAACGAACTAACATTAATAAGCTGAACCGAACACAAAGAAGCTTGCGGTTTTTTTAAACAACCCAACGGAATTAAATATTCTATTTTTTTCGTGAATTGTCGGTCAGTCCCACTCCTGGAAAACACTTAAGTTCGCGTAAATCTGTAATGGCAGTTGTATCGGGTGATTTTTTAGCTATTATCTTTTTGGCAACACTGGTTTAAACAGCTGACGCACGTTTCGTGTTTTGTTTCACTGTCAAACATCTTCAGTTTGGTCTATAATTTAACCATGAATCGTCTTACAAACGAACAACGCTTGCAAATTATTGCATTTTATTATCAAAATGCGTGCTCTGTTAAGAAAGTTCATCGCGCGCTTCTTCCATTTTATGGTCAGCTCATTTTTAGCCAATGGGTACGTTAATAAGCAGAATTGTCGATTTTGGAGTGAAGATCAGCCAGAAGCATTGCAAGAGCTACCAATGCATCCAGAAAAAGTCACAGTTTGGTGCGGTTTATGGGCTGGTGGCATCATTGAACCGTACTTCTTCAAAGATAATGCGAATCGTAACGTAACTGTGAATGGTGAATCGTAACGTAACTCACGGTAGCGAGATGATATCCAACTTTTTTCTGCCCAAAATGCAAGAGCTTGACTTGCATGACATGTGGTTGCAACAATACGGTGGCACATGCCACACAGCACGCTTAACAATGGACTTATTGAGAGGCGAGTTCGGTGAACATTTTATTTCACGTTCGGGACCGGTCAATTGGCCGCCTAGATCATGCGATTTAACGCCTTAAGACTATTTTTGTGAGGCTATGTTAAAGCTCATGTCTATACACACATGCCCGATTCAATTGACGCATTTAGAGACAACATTGAAGCATTTATTCATGAGATACCGGCCGAAATGTTGGAAAGAGTATGCCAAAATTGGACTAAGCGGATGGACCATTTGAGGCGCAGTTACGGTCAACACTTGCATGAAATAATCTTCAAACATTAAATTATATGGACCGTACTATCCACTCAAATAAAGATTTCGTGCATTTTTCTGAATTTTATGTGTTTTTTTAACTTTCCTATAGCTCTTTAAAAATCACCCATTAAATGACTAAAATCACACCATCAAAATTCGTTAATATCCGCTATTAATTTATCTTAGGTGCCATAAAAAGCCCACTCCTGAAACAATTTTACTGTCGGTGGCACAGCCGAATATAGCACTTTTACTTGTTATTCTTAGTATACCTGTTAAAGGACCTGTTCCTCTTTCACTGTTAATAAGTTCTTTCTCTTTGTTCTAATTCTATTTCCCACAGGGATAAAAGCGATATCAATATATTTTTTTAAATATAATCTTCTTTCGATACAAATTTATGTTGTTATAAGTAACTAATTTGAATAGAAACAATTAAAAAAAAGTAAACTCAGGCACGGCCAGTTAATATCTACTAATTTTTGAGATTGTACCCTATTTGAACCAGTGTTCGAAAATAAATAAACACTGCAACGATTTTTATTTTTTTAAGTGTTTGTAAAGACGAACACAGCCGTTAATACCGTCCGTAACTATTTTTAAGATAGAGTCCCACATTATAAAAAACAGAACAATTGTTTTGATACTGTAGACAAACATTATATTTTAATGTTCAAATGAACAAAACAAAAATTTTAGCAACGACCGCAGCACGAACAGCTTGTGTGTTTATTGTGCATATGTTTTGTTTGTGTTAACTTATTTTTCTTGTTTTTTGTATTTTTTGCTATGTTCATTTTGTTTTTGTAAAAAATTTTTGGTTTTTTCCAGACGAAAGGGCGCTAAGCGCAACAGAATCGAACGAACACTAATGAGCTGAATCGAACACATTGAAGTTTGTGATTTAAATAAAAAAACCCGAACGGAATTAAATGTTCTCAACTTTTTGTTGAATTGGATAAGAAACGTTATTTTTTTTAATGATTACTACACGAACTCTATTAGCGTTTGTGTTTTCAACAAATCTACGGAACCGAACACTAAGGAGCGATATTGAGTGCTTATTTTCGAGTACTTATATAAGCTAAAAATCTTATTATAAACAAAAAATTTATGTTTCTAGATTTTAACAAAAAAGTACCAACATTTTTCATCTTAAAGAATCTCATCAGTGTTTAAAAAACTTAAGTCGAAACCAAAAACTGTCGAACAAAAAAAATTGTGTACAACTTTTCGCTTTTTGAGTTGGTTTGACAGCGACTGTTAACTTTTAATGAATCAGAAGTAAAATCAACTGCTTTTTTTTGCCAATCACAAATGAAGAAGTGGAATAAATGGCAGTTTTTCTACTTTGACTGCAGTTTTTTTAAGCTGGTTCTCATTCATTCATGCCTCTGCACCTTTGATTTTATGATTCTAAGTTCAATTTTATAGAAAACCCAAAAAGTTACACACGTAGAGCAGAAAATTAATAGAAAGATATTTAATTTCCCGTATTTCGCCTTTTTGATAATTTTTTTCACACCACTGAAGTTACAAAAATTTCCAAATTGTATTGGGGCCCATATTTTAATATGTCTGTATATGTCAATGAATGGAGAAAAACGTTTTGTAAAAAAGTACCAAAAATAGGTACGATTTTCACACCTAAAAAATTTATACTTGTATTTTTTTAGACAAGTGACGAATGTTGCATAAAAGGTAGATGGGGGACAAAAAAGTTCTAAAATACAGGTTTTACCCATTTACTATCCAAAAGGGCCGAATATCATAAAAATAACAGACACCCGTCCATTTATTTTCTTTAGAACAGAGATAAGTATAAAATTTTTTGTATCATATTTAGTTTAGGAAATATGAGGCTAGCGAATTAATACGTATTTAAACTTTTTACCTCCGTAACATTCGAATTTCGAAAAATACCATCTTATTCGCTTCATTTGGTGAGAGACCAACCTTAGGTCAAATTTTCAGCTTCAGGCGTTTAAGGCTCAGTTAGGCGAATGTTGCTGTACCGTATCTGTACTGTATCCATCAGCTGTTCGCTTTTTGTCGTATGAAAACCAATACAAAAACTTACCGAAATGCAATGTACCGTAGTTGCAACGTACCAATCTGTATAAGATAGAATTTCATGCCGTTGTTACGTGACATTTGTAAGACAGTGATGGGCGGCTTGTATGTTACATTGAATGCGGGTAATTTTGCTCTTTTTTTTGGTACTTTTTCAGTATATCTATGAAATGGCGACAAAAAAAAACTTACAATACAACATATTTCCAAATATACATGTGTTTAGATGTTTAAAATAAACAAATGCATATACACATACAATGGAAATGTGAAACATATAAAAGACTTTAAATGCTATCAAAACCTTGTTCGGTGTATGCACATTTACAATTGTATATGTATGCTAAAAATGTATATATGCTACCAAGGCGACTTCAACAAGTTAAACTCGTCGCTACAACAATTACAACTCTAACAAAAATAACAGGCATTTTGTTAGTGTAACATATCCGAGTTGTCAAAATAGTTGTTTACAAAAAGTGTGAATAAAAAGTAAATAATAATATTTTTTATTGATTTTTTTATATTTAAAGTTGTGTGTTTATGAACCGATCTAAACAAAATTTAATGTATTCTGTGTTTTTGAAGATTTAATGTTAAGGGTGTGACGACAAGTTTTGTGGGACAAAACTCGGTCACACCCTGTTGGGCTTCTTAGGGTTTTTTTTTTCTTTGAATCAACTACACTTTGCCTCACACTGTGATCACTACCGTTGGTCGTAAAACTTTTGTAACACACTGTACCTAACGGGCAGGAATGCGAATGGTAAAATAACAACCAACAACAAACATACAAGCGCGACAAACAAGTAAACAAGTAACACTAACAACAGACGCAGCAAACAAGTAACAATAACAAAGCAAGCAGTTTTAAACATGTAAACAACAAGCAACAAAATATACATAGGACAAGAAAAGAGACATAACAATAACAACTACGGGCACTGATTGTTGTTAGTGCAAAACTTAATACTGATTTTAGTATAAAAGGGACAACATAAACGTTGAAGAGATGACTTGTTATCCAGCCGAGCTCGAGAACACATCAGGTAAGAAATGGCAAAGTAGAATCCTAGTAAAACAAACCCAGTAGACAATTTCACCGAGTGGTTCTCTAACACGGAGTGAAATTCTAGTAAAACAGCCCAGTATACAATTTCACCGAGTGGTTTTCTAACACGGAGTGAAATTCTAGTAAAACAACCCAGTAGACAATTTCACCGAGTGGTTCTCTAACACGGAGTGAAATTCTAGTAACACAACCCAGTAGACAATTTCACCGAGTGGTTTTCTAACACGGAGTGAAATTCTAGTAAAATAACCCAGTAGACAATTTCACCGAGTGGTTTTCTAACACGGAGTGAAATTCTAGTAAAACAAACCAGTAAACAATTTCACCGAGTGGTTTTCTAACACGGAGTGAAATTCTAGTAAAACAACCCAGTAGACAATTTCACCGAGTGGTTCCCTAACACGGAGTGAAATTCTAGTAAAACAACCCAGTAGACAATTTCACCGAGTGGTTCCCTAACACGGAGTGAAATTCTAGTAAAACAACCCAGTAAACAATTTCACCGAGTGGTTTTCTAACACAGAGTGAAATTCTAGTAAAACAACCCAGTAGACAATTTCACCGAGTGGTTTTCTAACACGGAGTAAAATTCTAGTAAAACAACCCAGTAGACAATTTCACCGAGTGGTTTTCTAACACGGAGTGAAATTCTAGTAAAACAACCCAGTAGACAATTTCGCCGAGTGGTTTTCTAACACGGAGTGAAATTCTAGTAAAACAACCCAGTAGACAATTTCGCCGAGTGGTTTTCGAACACGGAGTGAAATTCTAGTAAAACAACCCAGTAGACAATTTCACCGAGTGGTTTTCTAACACGGAGTGAAATTCTAGTAAAACAACCCAGTAGACAATTTCACCGAGTGGTTTTCTAACACGGAGTGAAATTCTAGTAAAACAACCCAGTAAACAATTTCACCGAGTAGTTTTCTAACACGGAGTGAAATTCTAGTAAAACAACCCAGAAGACAATTTCACCGAGTGGTTTTCTAACACGGAGTGAAATTCTAGTAAAACAACCCAGTAGACAATTTCACCGAGTGGTTTTCTAACACGGAGTGAAATTCTAGTAAAACAACCCAGTAGACAATTTCGCCGAGTGGTTTTCTAACACGGAGTGAAATTCTAGTAAAACAACCCAGTAGACAATTTCACCGAGTGGTTTTCTAACACGGAGTGAGATTCTAGTAAAACAACCCAGTAGACAATTTCACCGAGTGGTTTTCTAACACGGAGTGAAATTCTAGTAAAACAACCCAGTAGACAATTTCACCGAGTGGTATTCTAACACGGAGTGAAATTCTAGTAAAACAACCCAGTAGACAATTTCACCGAGTGGTTTTCTAACACGGAGTGAAATTCTAGTAAAACAACCCAGTAGACAATTTCACCGAGTGGTTTTCTAACACGGAGTGAAATTCTAGTAAAACAACCCAGTAGACAATTTCACCGAGTTGTTTTCTAACACGGAGTGAAATTCTAGTAAAACAACCCAGTAGACAATTTCACCGAGTGGTTTTCTAACACGGAGTGAAAATCTAGTAAACACAACCCAGTAGACAATTTCACCGAGTGGTTTTCTAACACAGAGTGAAATTCAGTAAACAAACAAAATACCCAGTAGACAAATTTCCCCGCGTGTCTTGCAAACTCCAAACAAAATAACCAGTAGAGCGAGATTTAGTACAACCCGAAGAATCCCGAAGTGACAACCCCATAAGTGTTTTCTTCTCCAAAGTTCCCCCTAACAAGCGGCACAACAAAGCTTCAAACACTGGAATTTATACCAGCTTAAGCAACCAAGTGTCAACAGCAACGAGGCAAGAGAGGACATAACACGGAAGGAGTGCTAAGGCGACATAAGCGGAACACAACGCAACTTAATTATTTTCATAACTTGTAAATTATAATCCTAATAATACTAATAAAAGTATTGAATTTATTGCAAATAAAATAAAACTCAACACGTGTCATATTTTCTTGTAACGGACCTGGACAAAGTCGTTACAAGTGGCGCCCGAGCAGGGACTTCAACAAGAAAATAACACAGAAAGTAACAAAGAGGCAAGATGGTAAAGATGTACAGTCTGAGAAAAGAAGAGCTAGTAGCCTATGCCGAAGAATTAGGGTTAGACTCGAGTGGCACAGTGGAAGAAATACGACGACGTTTTTCGGAATTTATCAAAGGCGGTGATCACCAACCCGATGAATTGTTACGGCTTGAGCAATTGAAGCGGACACACGGGAAAGCAGCATCGCCAGCTAAGCAGGAAACAACTGAAAAAAAAAATATTTATATGGTGTTGCTTAATAGTTTTTTTCCGGAAGAAAGGGAGGAGTGTGACGACAAGTTTTGTGGGACAAAACTCGGTCACACCCTGTTGGGCTTCTTAGGGTTTTTTTTTTCTTTGAATCAACTACACTTTGCCTCACACTGTGATCACTACCGTTGGTCGTAAAACTTTTGTAACACACTGTACCTAACGGGCAGGAATGCGAATGGTAAAATAACAACCAACAACAAACATACAAGCGCGACAAACAAGTAAACAAGTAACACTAACAACAGACGCAGCAAACAAGTAACAATAACAAAGCAAGCAGTTTTAAACATGTAAACAACAAGCAACAAAATATACATAGGACAAGAAAAGAGACATAACAATAACAACTACGGGCACTGATTGTTGTTAGTGCAAAACTTAATACTGATTTTAGTATAAAAGGGACAACATAAACGTTGAAGAGATGACTTGTTATCCAGCCGAGCTCGAGAACACATCAGGTAAGAAATGGCAAAGTAGAATCCTAGTAAAACAAACCCAGTAGACAATTTCACCGAGTGGTTCTCTAACACGGAGTGAAATTCTAGTAAAACAGCCCAGTATACAATTTCACCGAGTGGTTTTCTAACACGGAGTGAAATTCTAGTAAAACAACCCAGTAGACAATTTCACCGAGTGGTTCTCTAACACGGAGTGAAATTCTAGTAACACAACCCAGTAGACAATTTCACCGAGTGGTTTTCTAACACGGAGTGAAATTCTAGTAAAATAACCCAGTAGACAATTTCACCGAGTGGTTTTCTAACACGGAGTGAAATTCTAGTAAAACAACCCAGTAAACAATTTCACCGAGTGGTTTTCTAACACGGAGTGAAATTCTAGTAAAACAACCCAGTAGACAATTTCACCGAGTGGTTCCCTAACACGGAGTGAAATTCTAGTAAAACAACCCAGTAGACAATTTCACCGAGTGGTTCCCTAACACGGAGTGAAATTCTAGTAAAACAACCCAGTAAACAATTTCACCGAGTGGTTTTCTAACACAGAGTGAAATTCTAGTAAAACAACCCAGTAGACAATTTCACCGAGTGGTTTTCTAACACGGAGTAAAATTCTAGTAAAACAACCCAGTAGACAATTTCACCGAGTGGTTTTCTAACACGGAGTGAAATTCTAGTAAAACAACCCAGTAGACAATTTCGCCGAGTGGTTTTCTAACACGGAGTGAAATTCTAGTAAAACAACCCAGTAGACAATTTCGCCGAGTGGTTTTCGAACACGGAGTGAAATTCTAGTAAAACAACCCAGTAGACAATTTCACCGAGTGGTTTTCTAACACGGAGTGAAATTCTAGTAAAACAACCCAGTAGACAATTTCACCGAGTGGTTTTCTAACACGGAGTGAAATTCTAGTAAAACAACCCAGTAAACAATTTCACCGAGTAGTTTTCTAACACGGAGTGAAATTCTAGTAAAACAACCCAGAAGACAATTTCACCGAGTGGTTTTCTAACACGGAGTGAAATTCTAGTAAAACAACCCAGTAGACAATTTCACCGAGTGGTTTTCTAACACGGAGTGAAATTCTAGTAAAACAACCCAGTAGACAATTTCGCCGAGTGGTTTTCTAACACGGAGTGAAATTCTAGTAAAACAACCCAGTAGACAATTTCACCGAGTGGTTTTCTAACATGGAGTGAGATTCTAGTAAAACAACCCAGTAGACAATTTCACCGAGTGGTTTTCTAACACGGAGTGAAATTCTAGTAAAACAACCCAGTAGACAATTTCACCGAGTGGTTTTCTAACACGGAGTGAAATTCTAGTAAAACAACCCAGTAGACAATTTCACCGAGTGGTTTTCTAACACGGAGTGAAATTCTAGTAAAACAACCCAGTAGACAATTTCACCGAGTGGTTTTCTAACACGGAGTGAAATTCTAGTAAAACAACCCAGTAGACAATTTCACCGAGTTGTTTTCTAACACGGAGTGAAATTCTAGTAAAACAATCCAGTAGACAATTTCACCGAGTGGTTTTCTAACACGGAGTGAAAATCTAGTAAACACAACCCAGTAGACAATTTCACCGAGTGGTTTTCTAACACAGAGTGAAATTCAGTAAACAAACAAAATACCCAGTAGACAAATTTCCCCGCGTGTCTTGCAAACTCCAAACAAAATAACCAGTAGAGCGAGATTTAGTACAACCCGAAGAATCCCGAAGTGACAACCCCATAAGTGTTTTCTTCTCCAAAGTTCCCCCTAACAAGCGGCACAACAAAGCTTCAAACACTGGAATTTATACCAGCTTAAGCAACCAAGTGTCAACAGCAACGAGGCAAGAGAGGACATAACACGGAAGGAGTGCTAAGGCGACATAAGCGGAACACAACGCAACTTAATTATTTTCATAACTTGTAAATTATAATCCTAATAATACTAATAAAAGTATTGAATTTATTGCAAATAAAATAAAACTCAACACGTGTCATATTTTCTTGTAACGGACCTGGACAAGGCTGAGTATACCCCAAAATAAAGTCGTTACAAGGGTGAATTCTGCCATGCATTTATCAAAGTGTGTATAAATTTTTAAGGCACGATGTTTCACATTGGGTTTTTTGACTCGTTTCCAACTAAACCAATTATGTTGGAGTTCAATTCAGAAATTCTTAGGAGAAGTGGAAAGAATTTTATACCAATATTGTTCTTTTATTTTGAGTTTTTTCGAAAGTGAGAGTGTTTTGAACAGTCGGACATGGCTAAATAGACTAAAAATTGCTCAAGGACCCAGCATATGCATAAAAATTAGAATTAGTATCTTACCAACGCAGCTCCAACAAAAAAGGACATAGAGGAATAAAAAATTGAAAAATAAGAAGAACAAATTTCATGGTAAAATTCTACAAAACGCATAGTTTCAGAGTAATGGACTTCTAAAGTTTTCATATGAATTTGCGATTTTCCACTACAATTGTAAACGTATGTGGCCATTATTAGTGTCTTTTGAAAGCTTTTTAACAGATCTTTCTGAAAATGTAAAATTTATTGTAAACTTTTTAACTCTTTACCTCCTAATACAGCTTTTACAAAAATTTATATCAAAACGTGACGGAAGTGCACTAGGAATCAAAAATGTAATCAAATAAACCCCAGCTTCGCTTAATAAACCTTCTCCACATAGCCGGCCTTCGGTTGGGCGCAAGGATTTTCTCATCTGTGGTATAACAAACACCGACTTTGCAAAATAAAGGTTCATCGCATAGCAATTGATATGCTTAATATAATATTTTCGCAAACTCATCGCCGCTCCTTTATGGATTAAGAATTTTTAAATAAAAGCTCTTAAATTATACCAATATTAGCTATATACGTTAAGATATGTAGTGGGAAACCGCAAATTTATATGAAGACTTAAGAGATCTATGACTCGGAAACTAAGCGTTTCCGAGAATTGTGCCATTTTATTTTTTCTTGCTATTTTTCATTTTCTATTCCCCTTTGTTTTTTTACTTGGAACTGCGTTGGTTAACTAGAATTCAGCCACAATTAATTTTTTTGTCATAAAATTTCACAAATTAACACAATCACAATTTTTTTTAAATGAAAAACAAAAATAATTAAAAAATACAATTTATTGACAACTCGGATAATACAGCTGACGAACAGATGTTCTAAAGAGTTTACCTTGTTGAATTCGCCTTGATATGCTACAATACAAATTTATTTTTTGTAAATCTATAATATAAATAAAGGGTGGTTAAATTGTAAGGGCCGATGTTGAATGTGAACCACACCTAAACGCCAAGTTTTTTTCCGAATTTTATTTGACATTTCTCTATTTCAGACTTATTCAATTTGAACCATGGAGAGATACACAATCCAACAACGTGTTAAAGTTATTCAGGCTTATTATGAAAATGGGCGTTCAAATCAAATTGCATATCGTGCAAATCATCTTCAGTGATGAGGCAAATTTTCACATCAGTGGATTCGTCAATAAGCTGAATTGAAGCACTTGGGCGAATGATAATCCAAGAGTGGTTGTCGAAAAACCAATGCACTCACTAAGAGTGACTGTTTGGTGCGGTTTATGGGCTGGCGGCATCATCGGGCCGTATTTTTTCCAAAATGAGGCCGGTCAGGCAGTTACTGTGAATGGTGTTCGCTATCGTGAGATGATAACGAACTTTTTATGGCCCGAATTGGAAGATATGGATGTGGACGATATGTGGTTTCAGCAGGATGGTGCCACTTGCCACACAGCTAACGAAACAATGGCTCTTTTGCGCAACAAATTAAATGGCCATGTTATCTCACGTAATGGCGATGTCAATTGGCCGCCAAGATCATGTGATTTGACACCGTTGGACTTTTTTCTTTGGGGTTATTTGAAAGAAAAGGTGTACGTCGATAAGCCAGCAACAATTCAAGAGCTATATTAAATTATTAACATTTTTTACATACACGAAATACTGTTTTAATACCATTTAAATCACTTGGTACCTTTTCTGCACAACGGTCACCATTTGAACATTTTTGATTCCCATCACTGTGTGTTTTGTTTTATGTATACTATTGCTTTTTGTTTATGTATGGGAAAACAAATGACACGATTTTAAACGTTCTATCAGTGCACCAACGTGCTAACAGTACGGCGCGGTACATTATGGGTACAGCAACGTTCGCCTAACTGAGCCTTTAGGGTGTGCGAAGATCATTCAGTCAGTCACTCAGTAGCGTTACAATTTTTATCGAAATAAATAGAAACTCATGTCGTTAAATTTTTAAAATGGTTATATGATGGATCGCAGGGCAGAAATAAATTTCTTAATGGAAAACTCTGTTGAAGATAATATGTCTAAGTACGCAAAACGGTGGTACTGTCCATAAACTTTATGACACTTTTAAAAGTGCCATAACGTCCATCAGAGCAGTGTCCATGGACACTATGACACTGGACGTTATGACATGCCACCCGCAAAACTTGTTATTGTGAATATAAAGCAAAAATTTTGCAAAACAACAGAATTTTTTCAAATACCAGATTCATACATTTGGCCCCTTGATTATGAATTCATTTTCTTTTGGTTCATTATCGTGTTGTAATAATGAATAACTATGAATTTCCCACGTTCCTTAAGTTTATCAACTTTTCCGTGGATTTTCCGGTAACATACATACATATTCTTCTTATTTAACTAAAAAAAAAAACAGAAAACACATTGAGAAATTAAAAAAGGGTCACATAAAAAGTTAAAATAATATTAAAAATATATAAATTTTCCGAGAAATGATATGAGTTTGTTTGCAGACTGCACGCATCTGCCCGCTCGATGTAGAAAAGGAACAATATAGAAAAAAAATTTGAACGCACACAAAGAGAAAAAATACACACAGGCCATTTTCATGCACTCTCATATGAGAAAAATGGATAACTAAAAATACTCGCTCTTACACACGGACTACAAACAACAAATAAAGCAACAAAGCAAAGAAAATTATATGGATTTTTTTCTTTTGTTAAGAAGAAAAATCATTTTTTTTTATCATTTTGGAAAATTTTTTTTAAAAAAAAGCAATGCAAAAATATTTGTGAGTGAGTCGTCCCCATTGAATTTTCTTTTATGTGAAACCCAAACACACACATATTGAACAAAAAAAAAATGTTTTTTATTTTACTTTATAAATTTCCTTTGCAGAACTTTGACTGAGGTGTCGGCAGTTGGGAGTTAAAAAGGAGAACTGCAGAATTTTTTATTATATTCTTGAGTGTGTATATGAAACATGAAGTTTCGGTGGGAATAAACGAGGAGGATCTTTTACACTGTTTCTTAACGAAAGTTCAAAAATGGATTTTTTGTTAAGTTTAAAATAAAAAAATTTTAAATTCTTTTCATTTCGAGCAAAATCTTGTTGTTTTAAACAAGATTTTCAATACAACACAACATCTACTTCGTTACTACGTTTTGACGACATCTACTCAAAATCTAGTAGTACTTAGTGATGCAACTATGGTCTTTACGATACTGTACTTCTTTATTGTACAAGAAAAAATTACATTAAAAGCGTTCTTGCAGATCTCGACATAAACAAGTCTCCTGGGCCGGATGGTATACCTGCACTGGTCTTGAAGCAGTGCTCTTCGACGCTAGCTCGTCCCTTAGCAAATCTTTTCAGCACTTTATTCCGTACCGCGAAATTTCCAGTCTGCTGGATAGTTGCTAACGTAACGCCAACTCCTAAAAAAGGAATGGCTGATAACCCTGAAAATTTCCGCCCAATTGCAATTTGTTCGTCAGTTATGAAGAGTAAGGTAAATTACCATCTTGTCAAATATTTAGAGTCAAACTACCTACTAAGCGACCGCCAGTATGGCTTAAGTAGAGGTCGCTCTACTGGAGACTTACTAGCTCTGTTGTCGGAAAAATGGTGCCGTTCCATTCACCATTTTGGCGAAAGTAAGGTAATTGCTTTAGATATTTCCAAGGCGTTCGACAGAGTCTGGCATGGTGCACTCTTGTCAAAACTTGTTGCATTTTGTGTCGGTGATAATTTCTCCCGATTAATATTCTTTTCTCAGAGCTCGCACTATACGAGTTGTTATCCATGGGGTATCTTCAAACGAGTTCAAGATTCATTCAGGGGTGCCGCAAGGCTCCGTTCTTTCTCCTACTCTATTTCTTATTTTTCTAAATAACCTCCTATATCAAACTTCCAACCATATCTAGTCTTTGGCATATGACAGCAACCTTTGCCATTCGTACTCATTTGAGTGCAGACCAAGCGTATCCGATGTCGTTTCTATGCGGCAGAATATGAATGGTACGCTCGGCCGAGATCTTGACCTAGTCTCGGAATAGGGTCGTGCAAAAACACAAAGTTGCGTGCTGACGCATAAACGCGCGACAGATCAGGGTGCCTCATCAGTATATATGGGTGGTATTATTATTGAGGAATCGGAAACTCTTGATATTCTGGGCTTGAGGATACAATGTGATGTCCGATAGACAGAACATATATTCAAGGTGTCGAAAGAAGCATTCAAAAGCCCCGGTTTTTTAAGACAGTGTGGGATATACTTCCCTTCATCTGATCTCCTTACTATTTATACCATCTATATCCGACCGCGTATGGCATACAACTGTCATGTGTGGGCCGGTGCTTCAAAGTCTATTTTGGAGCTTCTCGACCGCGTGCAGTCCCTCTAGTCATTAGTGACGGTAGGGTATCCAATTCTGTTGACTCCCAGAGCACCGTCGCAATGTGGGTTGTATTTGCCTGTTTTATCGTTACTACAATGGGATGTGTTCTGACGAAATTAGGGATCTGGTTCCCGAAACCCGTACGTTTGTTCGTAAAACACGTTTTTCCTCAAGAGCCCATCCTTATGTGGTCGATTGGCAGGTGAATCATACAATGCATTGCAGAGAGATTTCGTTTTTTCCCGGACTGTTCGCATATGAAATAACCTTCTGCAGAAGTCTTCCCTCTAACTAACAACATGATTAAGTTCAAATCGAATGTTCACAAACACTACTCCCTCTATCCTCCTTCCCAAAACCTATTTTCCTAGTTCCAGCACAATGCAATGCATTAGAAGGGGACATCCCTGAGTGCTGGTCCTAACAGAAAAAATTGGATGTTTCTGAAGGTTGTTAAAATTGTTTATTGTTAAAAAATTTAATTTTAAATCATGGAAATCAAACACATTTGAATTTGAACATTTGAATTTAATAATGATAATGATTTTAATATAAACAATGTTTTTCAACTGTTATTCTCAAATCAAAAATGATCTTGGCAGCACTGATGCGAAAAATAAATGTTAAATTGAAAATTTCGATTAAAGTTAAATGAGGGTAACATTATAAGAAAAATTACATATAACTCACTTCAGTTCGCCTTTAAAAGACCTTAATTTCTGGTGAAGAAATTTATTTGTTTTTTATTTCGTTGTGAGTTAACAATAAATTACAAAGTGTAAGAACGTGCCCCGATAGGCTAGTTGGTAGTGATCTAGTCTATCGGCTCCGGGGTTCCGGGTTCAACTCCCGCCAGAGACTCTGGTTTCTTTCCTGCAGACAAACTTAGGGCTGGGCGGAGGTTAACTTAGGGAATTAAAATAAAAACAAAAAAAAAAAAATAAAGAATACTATTTCATATCGAGCTCTAATAGCAAAAATGATGTAACCAACAAAAATAAAATATTTCAGGAGAAGGTTTTTTTAAAATATTTTTGCTTCAAGTCTAGGGTTTCGTTTGAAATTGCCTTTGCTCTTATTTCGTAACGGTACTTCCCAGAGATATGAGATTTTTAGAGATGATGCAAATGACAATTATCGATTTTCATCATAAAACAAAAATCTAAAATGTTGTTGGTTACATCATTTTTGCTATTAGGGCTCGATATAATAGCTATGGTGCCGAATGTGTAGCTCACATTAAAAAAAAATATATAAACGGGCTATAAGTATAGTTTCTAGTCGTTTATTATCAACTGTTGCTAGTCCTAAAAGTCTTTCTTTTGGAAACGGTATAACCTTATTCCAAAAAAAAATCAAACCAAAAAGTGCTTCAAAAAAAATGTGCAGACTTGTTTCGCAAAATATATACCCAAAAAAAAAAAAAAAAAACCAAAGAAAAACCGAAAAAATCGTTCTTACAAAAAAGACGTATAATAAGAAAAGTGAACAAATAACAACAAAAGAAAAAGCAAAACCGAGAGACACACACGAAAAAAAAATATTGAGTTTTCCAGAACGACCTTGAGCCTTCAGTTAAAAATGTGTTTGCAAAAAATATAAGACTAGAAGAAAAAAAATTACAGACAATCACGAAAACCAAAAGTAAAAAAAAAAAATCTGTTGGAAAAAGGCAATAACAAAAACAACAGTTTTGTGGCCATGATAAGAAGCAGTATAGCAGAACAAGAAGAAATCCTTAAGATTTGGGAGTCCTGTTGATTTTTGATAAAAAAAAAACATGCACACACTTATTTTAGCAGACACACAAGGAAAAACACATACTCCCAAAAATTCGCCCACAAAACAGCTGGTATATTAGAACAATTTGCATTTGATTCTATTTGAGGTTTGTATTTTTCCTTTTTTTCTTTTTTAGTCTTCTATACATGTGTCTGTGTACATTTCTACACTTTTGGTCAGCAACAGGCATTTAACAGTTTTTTTTTCTTTTTGTAAGAGATAACCACCTGTAAGACTTAAGATTTCATATTTTATTTTTGCCAGTTGGACAACAACAAACATGATGTTTTTGGTGTAAGGACATCCATCGCAAACCCCCACATGACTTGTGTGAGTGTGTGTGTTTGTGGGATGTTTCACCACCATACAACAATTGACATACATACGTGTGCACGTACATATATTAATTTTCAGCACCAGACTGTTGAGTATACAGACAATGACAAACAAGAGATAAAAGTAGAAAAACTTTTACAATTCACAAAAAACTTCTTGACAGACCATTAGATATTAAGACAAATTGTTTAATATGTTGTTGATTATTTTAAGGATAAGCGTAAACAGAAAATATATTAAGGGACAAGGAAAAATATTAGGCCGAGATATATTTTAGGAAAACAGCAGAGTAAAACTTTTAGATAAATTTTCTCCGAAAGGGTACCACAAAGGGACCGATCTAAGAATTCAAGTGAGCTGTCCTTCTGTCGGCTGTCCATTGAACCTTACCTTACCTTGTCCATATTACAGATTTTTCATCAGAGAGAGAGAGAGACGATGGACCTATTATTACAAGCCTAAATTACAAGACTGTGTAACCCTGCGGCCACACGTTCAAGTTGTTCTTGATAGTCTTTTACATATACTGCTTGTCAAAATTTACATTAATTGAAAGCTGTGACGTAGGCTGCACTCAATTTGTAAGCAATTTACTTCCAAGATGTCAACAACAACAGAGACAAACTTGTACTCAGCTGTTAAAATGAAAGTAAATTGCCAAACAAATGGAAAGGTGAAATTGAAACCATCTCGTGGTCAATTTAAAAAGTGTGAGTGTGTTAGTAAAAAACTGAGAGTGTATTGCAAATTGAAAGGAATTGAAAGGCAAAACTTGATCGTGTGGCCACCAAGTAAGGAAAGAAATTGGCTGACCACTATCTACTGTGGTGCCACAGTAGCTTCTTTGTTGAGGACGGGTTACGGGCCTGAATGTATATACGACGTTTGGCTGCTGTAAGGTATTCTCTTGCCGTTGCACTCTCGGGAGATAAAGGTGTAGCTATAACTTCAAGCTTGGCCGAGGCTAAAAAAAATAATTAGATCCAGTGCCCATCTGATTATTTCTAAAGGCCCTATGTAAGCTACATTTTGAAAATTTCGGATTAAGGCAAATTTTTTAACTCTTACATAATTATGGGTGCTGGCGTGTATTATATTCAAAAGAAGCTGCAGTTAAAACAAGATTGACTGCATCTGGAAATTTTATGCATGTGAGGACAATGACCGACACTTGTTAAAAGTACCGTAAGATTTAGCCGCATTTTAGCATCACAGATATAACGAATCGGAGTCAGTGCAATGCACTTTCAGCAGCATCGGAGAAAGGAATCATTAGGCTCAATTTAATGACAAGCTGTTATTAAATTGAGGCATTTGGATTGACTTAAGTAAAAGTCAGAGATTATTATTATTTACTATATTTAATCACTACACCTGTTTGTTTAATTTTGTTGTATTTCGCCCTTTGTGTACAGAAGAACTCTCAATTTTAAGACACCAGCCTGGTATAGTTTTCGTAATCATTCTATTTTGAAAATTTAATGTTTTTAACTAAATAATTTAACCAAATAGAAAATGGGAATTTTTGTTTCTCAATTTTCTTTTTAAACATGAAAATAATGTTAGTAATAAACAAAATATAGCATTGAATTTATGTCACTGTAGTCATAGCATAGAAGAATAAAATATGACAAAAAAATTTATGATGACGGTCGTCATTGGATTGATATCACTTTTGATAACAATATAAAGATGTATTTTTCTATGAGTGTAGTTCTCGAATAAAGCCGCTTGTGACAGATGTTGTGTATTTGTTCCAATTATAGAAACTTTTACTGTAACCGTTTTTCACATATCGCTCGTTTGCTGCAACGTCGTTATAACTCATAAAAATACATTTTGAAATGAACGTGCTTAAAGTTTTTAAGTCGCTCTTACCTCTTAGAAAAAATAATGACACATTCTCTTCAAACGGTGAAAGAGTGAGAGATATAAAAATTTATTGTATACATACATAATATAAAGAAAACCAAAGCGAAAAATTCTGCATCACTAACTCTAAAATTTCATTTTATGTTTACAGAAGTCTATATTGTGTATGTATGCTAGGTGCTAAGCCTTATACTTTAATTCAGCCCACTTTTTGGGAACTGTTGTGTTTTGATAATCAAGCTAGGTGCGTCTAGTTTGGAAAGTTTTACTTTTACCATTCTCCAGATTTACAAACATGTATATTGCTTTTGTAAAAGAGTTGCCACCCCCACTTCTTCAGTCATTTGCCTATTGTTTAACTTGGGTCGAATAGCAAAGAAAATAATGTTAAAAAGAAAATAATTCTTATTCGCTAAACAGTTTTATTTGTATAATATCTTTAGTTTTTCTAAAATCGTTGGATGAAGTTTCCTGACGATCTGGCTTAAGCAACCAGTGAAATGCGCATAGGAATAGCTTATCCCATCAACAATAAACTTCAGTTTGTCAATAGTATGAAATGGGAATTTCGCACATTATAACGAAACCTTGATAATTAATTTTTGAATCCCAAGAAAAACTTTGATAACTAATATACATGTGGCAGTGTAAATATAACTGAACTGGCAAAATAAAATAAAGAAATTTGTGTTATTTTTGTTTTTTTTACCCACCTACAACTACATTTAGAGTTGACAAAAAATCAACCAATTGTGGTCGGGATTGTAAGAAAAGATAAACTCACTGTTTATTGTTGTTGTTTTTGTTTAAGCTTTGATATTGTTACAAGTAAAACTAGGGCTTATAATTCTTATTCGCTTAACCCTTAAATGCCCAAGGACACCGATTTTGATATAAAAAATATATTATGTGTAAAATGGTCGACAAAAATCAACTGCGTACCAATTTTGTCGAAAAAAAATTTTTTTTTTAAAGTTATTTAGAAAATAGTGGTTGTATCTTAGAAGATACACTGGGCACTCCCCCGTAAGTAAATATTATTCATACGAAAGTACTTATACAAAGCAAAGAAAACATGAGCTAGCATCTTTGCAATTACTTTATTTTAATAAAAATATAAGTAAGAAAGTATAGTCGGTCAAGCCCGACCATATGATACCCTACACCACAGTATTTAAATACACATTTTCGAGACTGCACCCTATTCGGGACCCATGGAGAATCATGCTTATGCGTCCTTATAAACATGAAAGCATTTATGTTTTAAGGTTCACTGATAACGGTTTGAAACTTTGTGAGAGGCAGAACTTGCCTACTTTCTCTTCTCGTGGTCCTATTCTTAAAAAACTGCATAGCTTATGTGTCCACATAAATATGTTTCTATTTATGTTTTTAATATCATTAAAATCGGTTTGATAGTTTCTGGGAGGCAGAAACTGCCTCCTATCTTGTTTCGTGGTCCTACTATTTGGCTATTCAATAGGCTTGGTCTTTGTGTCAATAAGAGCCCATGCGCCAAATTTTATCCCCAAAATTGCGACCTGTACTTTGCGCACAAGGTTACATGGACAGCCAGCCAGCATGATAGACATCATCAGATCGACTCAGAAAGTGATTCTGAAGCGATCGATATACTTTAAGGTGGGCCAGGACCCATATTTTAAGGTGTTACACACGTCATTTTTTCCGCGGTGGAATGCTGACATTCTTTGAACAGAACATTCTTGTTTGTTCACAGCAATTTGGTAGCTTTCAATTTCCCTTTTTATCCATCACAGTCCAATGGTCCATCATATCTAATCTAGATTCTTCGGCGGCACTGGTTTATTATAAGCGGACCCAGTGTACGCGACTATAGAGTATTGTTTTATAAAATTTGTCGAAGCATACGATATAGTTTTCAAATCTGGGCACTTTGTGAACACAATGACACAATACACAAGTTTCAGCTGAGCCACTATATACTTCAAATTTGTTACCGTATCCCATTGTATCGCTAAGTACAAAAACTTTAAAGCCCCATTTTGTTGGCTTATTCGCCAAGTGGTACTTCAAATAGCTTCCTACTTTACTGGAGTAAATTTGTTCGTCTACACATAGGTAAAAGTTATTCAAAGGTCGTGATAGATAAAGCCTGCCAGTATTAAGATCATATTGAATAGGCTTTTCAGTTGTATCATTAAAATGAATTACTTTAAGAATTTTATTAAAACCTCTTCCGCTTATTTGTCTTTTTATGTTAGTACAGCAGCGATGATTTTTTTTCAAACCAATAGTCCCGAGAACTGGGAAGCTTTTAATAACTCATATAGAAAAGAATTCCGATACACTTACGAAAGTCCGTTACGCTTAAATTAATTTGATCTATTTCAGAATATTTGATGGATTCTCTAACCATATGTTCCTCTAAATATGTTTGTTATATCTTCGAGATTACCTTTGTTCCAGAAAACTCTACCAAACTCAGAAAATTTGGGATTAACTTTTATCACTCTAAACATAGAAGAGCATGAATTTCAATGTGTGTCAGAAGTTTCTGAAAAGAAGTGTTAAATGTTGCATAATATGGCCATAACCTCTATCAGGAGGATGTTCTTGATCTGTATTTTTTCGTGTTGATAAAAAAGTCATGTACGAATGCATCAAGGTCAATTTCATCGTCAGTGCAAGCATCCAAAACATCATTAACAATTAGATGCCTCCTGACTCCCAGTTTTTACTCTAACTGCCTCTCGTAATGAATTCTCTATCTGCAAGCTTCAACATAAAACTAAACAAACAGCAGCACAGAAGTAAACAAAAACGAATTTTTAATTTGCTGGTGAGTGCCATTGTATCTTTAAAGATGCAACCATTGGACAAAGCTTGACGACGTGTTCCGGAACCTTTTTTTTTAATTATTGCTAATAGCGTCTGGACATATATTCCTTATATTTTTCTAGACCTCAATTTCCGTTTGGATCTGGGATTTAACGTTGCAAATAAACCTTTTAGTTTAGATTTTAAGAAATATAATTTTTTAAGTTTACGGCTATTTAAACATAAAAATCTAAACATTTTTTAATAAAAATACATTTTAGATGATTTTCTAAAGATTTCTAAACATTCTTGTGTTTTTTATTTTTTATTTTTATTAAAAATGAGCCCGTGGGAATTTTTTTGATTGTTGAATCTTTAAAGATACAGTGGGCATTTAAGGGTTAACAGTTTTATTTGTATAATATCTTTAGTTTTTCTTAAATCTTTGGGTGAAGTTTCCTGACGCTCTGGCCTAAGCAACCAGTGAAATGCGCATAGGAATAGCTTATCCCATCAACAATAAACTTCAGTTTGTCAATAGTATGAAATGGGAATTTAACACATTATAACGAAACCTTGATAAATAAGTAGTTCATATTATTACCTAATTTGTTAGTTTCCCATAATTATCTAATCTATATTTATTGGAATAATATTGTTCTATGAATAGGTATCCTCTATAAGTGAAAAACTTCGATACAAATCTGTCAATATCTTTAATAAAAGTCTAATTATTTGCTTACCTGATCAACTCAAGCTATGGAAAAACAGATGAAATATTTTTGACATATAACAATTCAAATCTATTACGTAACAAAGATGCCCTGTTTAAACTTAAATTAATGTTTCAAATTTATTTCTTCTCACTCACAATTACAAAAAAAATTAATAAGCCACTCAAAAAACCTACACCCAATTTAAATGCTAATAATGCCCAGAACAATAAGACAACACTTTATACCATCTTAAGGATAACAAAAGGATTTTTATGTCTGCCTATTGTTGTTTACACTTTTTTTTATTTTTTTTTTTTTTCTTCTCTTTACAGATTCTTATTTTTCTATCCCACAGTTACGAAAAACAATAACAAAAAACAGAAGCAAGTATTGGTATAACTGTATGTGACCTAGGAATGAAGATAACCATATAGAATTTTCAACAGGTTGCACTGATATGGGGCAACAAAGGACGTATTGAGAATGAGTATGTTCGTGTTTCGAGCTGTTATTCTTAAAGGAAATTTATCAGATATTTAACTCAAGTTTTTTCTGTTTCTTTTCAGCTCAACGAAGACAATAATGATTTGTTGCAGATTAGAAAATACAATTCATTGAAGGACGTTATTAATCCGCAACATGCAAGATTATTACAAAAGAAAACTTAAATTTCCAATGAATATTTGTAGACAATTTATTGCTGATAAATTAAACATTTTCAAATTAGCATTATAAGCAAGGATATTTGGTTGAGTTGTTGATGAATCATTGCTATGGTAAATACAGTGGGGCATTTAATAAAATTTGCAAAAAGATTTAATAAAAAATTATTTGAGTTTTAATCGGGAAAACGTGCTTCGCAAGAAGAGAAACAGAACATTATTAAAGTACGGCTGACACACCCAGTAACGATATCTATATTTTTAATGCATGTGTAGATAAACGCAACCCGTAATACCATTCGTAATGATTTTCAAGAAAATAACGAATATTATATAGTGTTCTGTTCATCGCAATAAAACAGAACAATTGCAGTGATACTGTAGACAGACATTGTGTTTCTTATTTACATTGATAAAAATATAAACGACTTTAAGCAACGACCACAAATATATAGAACCAAACACACGATATTTAATGTTTATTTTCGAACACTGATGAGATGACAATTTTGATTAGGGATAAATGCCTACATTTTATTTTGGAATTGGGGATATAAATTGTGATTTGATAGCAAGATTTTTTTTTTTTTTGAAGATTCTTATTTCATATTTTCTCTCACAAACGTTGCTAGAGATTCGTGTTGCACATTCGGTTTGTATCGGTTGTTTTTAGCTGCAGGAAACCTTTAAATGTTAATACAAGACAGAAATATTATTGGAATGAATATTAGTTTATTATTATCTGGTAGATAATTTCATGGACACGGATACGAGTTACTTAGCCCATTCGACAGAATTTCCAATTTATCTGGCCTTATTGCATCAATGGCTTCTAATGCTGAAAGTGTGGGGGTGCTTTAAAACCTTGCGAGACAAGGCCATGATGGCTTTATTGCTCAATTTAATTGGAGATAAAGCCATAATGGCCTTATTGCCAAATCATTGAGAGGTATGGTCATATTTAAAATTTTGCGAAATGAGAGATATAGCCATATTTTTTTCGCAAATGAGAGATAAAGCCATATTTTTCCAGAATATTGTTATGCATGGCGTAAATATTCGGTAAAAGGGAAAATCCTTAGTTATCAGTGAAACCCATTATTTTTATTCTTGTGACTCACACAGGAAAACTTTATTCAGCGAAGCCACCTGCCGCGTCCTACTGGAGGAAAAAACCCCTAAGCACGGCCGCAGGCCGATACGCAGAAAACTTAAGTATGCGAAGCCATATTTCAATACTTAACTTTAGTGTCTCCGGAACTGAAATGAGAGATAAAGCCATTTTCTAATATTGCTAATGTGAGCTAAGACCATGATGGCTTTATCTCCCATTCAAATAAAAAAAAAGCTTTATCTCCCTATTGAATGAGAGATAAAGCCATCATGGCTTTAAACGATGCATGATTACTAACGAAGTCTTACTAGACAGAAATATTAGCACAGTTTGACATTCTGAGCTGTCGCAAACGACGTAAAATACTCCTCCAATAGTGGGTGTGTAGTATATTAAATTGGAAGCCAAGATGTCATTTCGAAAATATTATAATTCAATTCTAACAAATGACCAAATTTTTCGTCACTCTCGTCGATTAAACTGATAAAGAATAAACAGCATCATGTTTATTTGTAGTTCTCAAGAAAATAATTTCAATCATGTGTGTTGTATGTTGTACATTTGTATTAAAGGTTAATTTAATATCATAAACGACAAAGTGTTTTGGCTAAGACATTTCTTAATATGTCGGTCTATGCTTTTTTTTTTTTTTTTTTTTTTTGGTTCGCCGTCATTGCTGTTTTATCAATTGGTACACATCTTTAAGTAGACTTCAAGCTTGTACTCCTCTTCCGTCAGAATTTGCTTATAACGTTTTCGTTATAGCTGTTGTATTTCGTCTTATTTTAAGCGTTCGTGTCCTTATTGATTTCGATTTTATATATTGGTTTGTTTCTTTCATTCTTTCTTCGCCTCACTGTTATCCTTCGTTTTGTATGTAATACTTCCTGACCTACCTCCAGTTAAGTTCTGTTTATCTTGTTGCTGGCTGAAACTCAAATTTTCAAGAGAAGAAGACAAAAATTAATGTGTAGATATTTTATTTTTTATGTCAAATTTTTAATGTCTGTCTGGTTGGTATCGGTTGATTCTTAGAAGATGAAGGTGTTTGTGGTGTGCTCTGTTATTAAACTGTGAAAAGCTCCGGCTTTTTTTTATTAATTTGAAAAAATTATTTTTTTTTCGCAATTTCGTTTTTAATAAAATTTAATTGCTTGTTGTTGCAAGTGGGAGTTTGTGTGTATAGTCAGCTGTTTTTGATGTTTCATGTGTGTGGGTGTGTGTGTGTTTGAGTGCGTGCCTTTATGGTATACACAAATTGGATTGGTTTTTATATACATACATACATATATATTTTATTTTTTATTCCAAAAACGTGTGGATGAATAATTTTTGCAATTGTTAATAAAATTCTAGAAATATTAAGAGAATTTATTGGCATTAGACAGGAACAAAAGGAAGGCATTTCGTTGTATAATTTTGGTTAATATAATGATTAAAGCAGACATCGTAAGTGATTAGATTTGATGAAAAATATGTTTTGTCATGAAAATGATTACAGTTAGTTTAAATTTAATAAAATTAAGAAATAATGAAGTTTCCTTAACATGCTGGCGTGCTTTAATACACACATTTATGTATTTGTACTGGCAATAAATCTCAATATATAAAAACAAGTTTAAAAAACTAAACTTTGACTTCGATTGCACCAACATTTCCATATCTGTAGCAGATGTCTAGGAGCTCATAGGTTGTGAATATGGAGTATACATATAAAGGGAAACGCTTCTTCACTTTTTGCTTTAAAATAACTGCCGGTTTAACGATGTCGAACGTCATCGTTCGCATAGAAAATTTGTTTTTGTTTTAAATGTAATATTCCTTGCGAACGTTAACGTTCGAAATCGTTGAACAGGCTGTAAGTATTGAAAATAAATTTATATAAAGCAGGCTTACGAGTAGAACATATACATATAACTAAAAGTTAAAGTTTAGAAAGTTTTTTCTTGTTACAAGATCAAACACTGAAAATGTTAAAAATCTAGTACATACCCATTAAAAAACGTGTTCCAAAAGGAGCAGGTTTTTTTGTTTGAATTCATACCTCAAATCGCCTCAAACCTGCTGATAGGATGCCTGATTTTTGTATGGGGTGTTCCCGGTTTGGAGGACTATTTTCTGCTGACAATAAGCGCTTCTTTTAACATGCAAACAAAGCGCTCCTAGAGTGCTTTTTTAAGGGCTAACTTTATAAACATATTCATTAATGTTTTGCCTTAACTTGTTTAAATGCCTTTTTTCAATCATTTTCGTAAACCATAATATTTTTTTTTTCGCTTACAAACCCTCTTTGCTGTCAGCACTTAAATAGCAGCTTTTTTGTATGTTTTATTCGTTATCATTTACTGCTTTATAAGAGCTCTCTAATTGAAGCGCTCGAGTATGCGCTTTTTCTCTGTAGTGCTTCCAAACACCCAAATTTTTTTTACTGGTTAACTTGTAAATGATTGAAATTAAACTATCGATTTTTAAGACAGTGACATATTTCAAAGCGGTGAAATTCATTTCAAGCTAAGCATTCCCTTAATTTATTATATGTGGAGTTTCGTTAATCTATGTTATTTAAGATGAGTGGTTGGGACTGCCAACAACCACTAGGCAGGCAAGTCGTTAAAACGACATATTGCATCAATTTGTTGTTAGAAGCTCCACTCAATAAATGACCTTGTTATGAAACTCGACGTTGACACAAGTCGACGGAAATGGAACAACAATTGTATTTTCGTGTCGTTATTGACAATAATCGAAATTTTTTGACAGTCACTTGATATTTTTTAAGACATTTCAAAGAATACCTCGAGTAGAATTTCCTTTGTTTTAGTCAGGACAGGAAATTTTGCGACTACTCAAATGAAAGTTGAAGATATTTTAGTTAGAATGTAAACAAATTTATTAAATACGTTAAAAAAAAACGCAAACTTTTAAGAAGTTATGGAATCAAATTTCATTAGTAATTTAATGTTTAGATTAGCCCTCTGAAAGTTTTACAAACACCTGTGTACATAAAATTCATTTTAGACTTCTGCAAAATTTCCACTATGGAGTACCACTTGCAATCCACACTGATAGAAAAATGCATCTTCATATTGATGATGCCCTAACATCAGAATTGTGACATCAATGTTACTACAAATGGCATCAATGATGCAAAAAGTAACATCAATCCAATGACTAGCGTCTTCGTACAATTTTGTCATTTTTTACGTGTCATCTTTTTTATGACTATAGTGACATCAATTCGATGCCACATTTTGTATATAATTTACATTATTTTTATGATAACAATGAATTATTAGAAGCAAAGATTCATATATTCTATTTTTTTAAATTATTTGGTTAAATACATCAAATTTTTGAAGTAGAATAATTACAAAGACCATATGGGTCATGGCTGTAAACAAAGGTCTTAATTCAACAAACGTGAAACAAACATATGTAACGGGTAAGTAAATAATAATATTCTCTCACTTTGACTTAATAACAAACTGTCATTAAAATGATGCTATTGTGTCCTTTCTCCGATGTTACTGCGTCATCGCACTGAAGACATGTTCGACATTTATGGGATGCCGATGTGTCATCCCATTGATAACATAATTTCATATTTAACCTGATGACACTTTGGCCAAGTGATGTTAAGGTTGACATCACCATGACGAAAAGTGTCATGGGGTCAAAAACTAAGACACCTGTCATAGTACTGATGTCAAAATACATCAGCGTAATGACGCCTTTTCTATCAGTGCATAAAAAGTCCTTAATACTTCAAGGAATGGCAAAAATTCAACACAATTTTTTGTTAGGATTTTGATTGCATTGTGTTGGAACCAAAAAAATAAGGCATTGGAAATGAGGATAGAGGGAGTAATGCTTGTGCACATTTAACACGAACTTATTTGTGTTGAAATTGAGAGGGAAGACTTCAGCAAGAAGGTTATGTCACATACAAACAGACCGGCCAAAGAACGAATTTTTCCTGTAATGCGACCAGAGATGTGTTCTGATCTGGGATCTGGTTACCTAAGCTCGTCTGTTTGTTCGTTGTACGCGTTTTTCCTCATGTAGTAACGATAAAACAGGCAAAAACAACCCACATTTCGACGGTGCTCAAGGGAGTCATAAGAATTAGATACCCAATGAGAAAATTCGACCTCTCCTGCACGCGTTCGAGAAGCTCCAAAATAGACCATGAAGCACCAGCCCACACATAAGTGCTGTATTTCATTCTCGGTCGGATATTGGTGGTATAAATAGTGATCGGAGGGAGTGAAGTATCTCTTACTCCACTTTAAAAGGCCCCTAAATATATCGCACTTAATTATCAAGAGGGTGGTTACTTAAAATTTTAACTTTTAATTTTGCATTAAAGGAATATGAAAAATAACTTTTAAACCAAATTCTCATTACCAAAAAGTTGACAAAATAGCCCGATACTTTTGCAACGGGTTGATATAAATAGTACGTAACGATTTCTTCACAAAAATAATAAATACAAATTTTGAGTTAATTACCACTTGTTAATCAAGTGCTAACTGTTTTTTTATGTCAGACATCACATTGTATTTTAATGCCCAGAACATCAAGAGATTCTTATTTCTCAATTATTATATTAAAATCGTTAAAGCTGTATAGAGTCAGAAAACTTGCAGGAAAATATGGCTTCAATCGCGAATATGTGAAAAAATCGCGAAGAATTGCAAAATTGGAAACAAATCCCAAAAAATTTATTTGAAACAGACGGACCAGTGTTTGAATATAAACAGAACAGTATTAAGCGTTCAGCTCCATACACCCAAGAACGATATCTATATTTTTTAGTGATTGTGTAGACGAACACAACCCTTAATACCGTTCGTAACTATTTTCAAGAAAGAGCCGAACATTATATAGTGTTCTGTTCTTCGTTAAAAAAAAAACAGAATAATTGTAGTGGTACTATAGACACACATTATATATTTAAATTTTCTATAATGTTACTTTTTTACATTAATGAAGAAATCAATAAACAAAAAATTTTAGCACCGACCACAGCAAGAATAGCTTGTGTGTGTATTGTGTATGTGTTTTGTTTGTGTACATTTTTTTGCTGGCTCTTTGTTTTTTTCGTATGTTTATTTTGTTTTTGTAAAAAAGGTTTGTTTTTTTTCCAGCAAAAAGGGACGAACATTAATAAACCGAACCGAATACAATGAAGTTTGTGGATTTTTAAAAAAAACCGAACGGAATTAAATGTTCTCATCTTTTGTTGAGTTTAATTAAAACTGTATTATTTTTGTGTTCGAAAGATAACAAACAACGAAAGTTTATTTTTTTAATGATTTTCTACACAAACACTATTAGCGTTTGTGTTTTCCACAAATCTACCGAACCGAACACTAAGAAGCGATATTTAGTGTTTATTTTCGAACACTGTGAAGGACAAATAATTAGCTTAACAGTTTAAAACCTCGCTACAGTTACCCAACAAAAATTATTTCACATTTTGAGTTTTTCTTTTTCTATGACAATACGGTCTTAACAGGCGTATAGTGGACCATTTAATTAGAAGGCGGTCAAAAACCCATAACTTTTTATTGAATTGTAATTTTGATCCGCGGCTTCTCTTGTTTTGTATGAGGGAATTCGGCTTTATATTGTTGCCACTAAACGTACAAATTAACTGTTAGGATTTTCGTTTTTAGTTGAATTTTAGTACAACAATGAAGTTTTAAAAATTAAAAAAAAACGATTTTTTGTTTAGTGTATTTTTCATCTGTAACTTTAACAAGGGGGGGCATTTGGCAAAAAGAAAATAATGGACGAAAAAAATTTCCATTACAAGGAGGTCAAACGTAAGAGCGATCCCACTTTATTTTTAATCCCCAACGTACAAACCCACAATATCCCTTCTTTAAAGGGCTCCTATATAAAATGTCAGTTTAATTTTGGAAATCTTTTGTAGTAATAATTTTGCACAAAATAGCAGACCTGCAGCCGTATTCCGTAATTCGCTAAAGCTGAATCTCTATCGCCAAAAATCTATGAAGTTGATTTAGCGATTTTTTGCTTCGAATACAATTCTGTAACATGCATTGCTAAATTTGGCAATGCTAAAATAAAATTTTTAACTCATATCATTGACGGCGACGAAAATTTAACAAAATTAACAAATTTTCAACGATGACACCGAAAATACAACCGTCGCACAGTGGCGCCATTTGAGTTTTTTCGTTGCAAAAATCATATCTTTTGAACCGAATAAGATAATTGAACAGTTTAAACAGCATATGATAGATAACTGTTCAGCCTATGAAATGAGCGTTTGGAAAGGGTGCTACGCTCTGTAGGGGCCTAATTATGGGTTATCAAAGTTAAAATTAGTAGAAAAATCAATTTTATGGTAACTAAAAAAAATTATTTTTACATTTTTAGATTGTTTTTATTTTTTTTCTTTAGGTTTTTATGTTTTAAATTATTACCCAACAAATTAAAAAAAAAATTATTTTTTTTTAAATTTATTTTTTCAATTTTCTGTAAAATATTCATCACAGTTCGTAAGAGAAGGTATATCTAAAAGACTAACCATTTCTAAACTATAATTATTTTCTAACTCTATTCGTGACTTCACATGCCGCAGGGAAGATATAAGTGGATCGGAAGATGCTGCCAACATGTTGAAGAGGTCCTCATTTTGCCTTACCCTTGATGCTTTGAATGTGTTCTGCAATCTATATTTTTTATAAAATTTGTTAAGAGACTCCTGTGCTTCTTCAGAAAGCTCTCCAATTGGCAAAGACTGGTACTCAATTATATCTTTGCCATGCGCCAATATTTTATGGACGGTCGGGGTCAACTTCTTCTGTGGATACATTTCTGCTAAAAGAGATGCAGTTTTCGACGCATATTCTCCATATTTTGTAGAATTGACATTTTCTTTGCAGTTTAAAACATCCAAGATCGTTCCCAATCTTTTCACGATTTGATTGTCAATTCCAGTGATTCTAGTTACTGCCTCATCATTTTCAAAAAATCTCCTAGAAGTGTTTCCATCGTTTGAGTTACCGTATCCGTGCTTGGGACAGTCTACTTTTAGTCCAACTTGTTTAAAAAAAGCATCCTGTATTTGCTTCTTTCTGATCTTTTCCTTATCCTTTATTGATGTATTTTCATCGAAGTTTTCCTCCTCTTGTGGTAGGGTATACGCCAGTTTTAGCAAGAATTCCATACACCTTATCCTTGCGTGCAATGGTGACATTCCATATTCGTAATTCTCCTCATTTGTAGAATCGTTTAAATTACCAAAGTTCTTCTGACTCTTTTTGCAAATCGGGCATGACATTGTTGAGGTTGTTCCTGTCAGTTCGTTTACGACTTTTCCGTCAACCATGGTCAGATGGAACTCGTAATTGCATTCAATATATTTTCCTTCTCCAATTTGCAGCTTTGTAGGCTTAATCTTGCTTATTTGTTCTTCAATGTCCTTCACCGTGGTCCTTATGAGTTCTGCCGATTCCCTTGCAAACTGAAACATTATTGGTCGGCAATAATGCACTGATGACGGACGTGGATTTTTCCAGTGAAGGGAAACATCCGATTTAAGCCGCAAAGGAACAACAGATGCCATAAACATATTTCCGTCCGATATTGTAGCGTCATCGGAAGATATCCTTTGCTTATAAACGCTTTGTCCGGATGATCCATCGCAGCCCCATTTGCTGATCAATGTCAACTTCTCAGGAAGAATTTTCACCTCATTTTCAGGAAGACTCTCCAACAACCGTTTTGCTGTATGGCCCATGAGATCCTGCAGATTGGCTTTCGCAGAGACTTCCGTAAATTCCGTATGCAGTGGTCGTGAATTTATTTTGGCTTGCGTAATATGCTTGTATCCGGGTAAAACGTCAGCGCCGTGTCGCGTTAAAGATGCCCGTAGTTTCTCATATTTCTCTTTGGAAAGTTCTAAGTCCATAAACAAGGCCAAGGCTTCTTCGGAACCATACTTTTTAATGTGTGCGTTTGTGGGCGTGGGAATGCTTTCCTTAATCCTTTTTAGTCGCAGTGGGCTTGCATCAGCAACAGATTTGGTTATGTGCGACCTAACTCTTTCACTATCCTTTGTAAATTTAATAGACAGCGCTTCCGATAATTGCTTCGTGGTCAAGTCATTGGTGGCATCGGCAAGTTTCCTCTTTCTTGTGAAAATTGAACACTCCTCAATACTTTTTTTTGGCCTTCCTTTTGCTCCTCTGGTTGATGTGGTGGGTTTATCTACTGCCAATATATCCAGGATGGTATCTTCATTAAGCCAGTCCTCGTATTTGGAGTTGAAGTTCTGAATGGTTCGATTAGATTTCACCCATTTTGCCTTAATATTTGCATATATCAGATAAAAATTATTTTTTATAATTTCGCTTCTCTCAATATTTCCGTATAAGCTATCAAGTTCTTCTAAAGCAGCTTCCGTGAAAAAATTTGGTGTGGTTGACTTTCTAAACAGTTCAAATAATTTAAAATTGTTCAACGCCATGTTTTCAGTACTTAAATTGTTTAATGGTTTCAGTAATTGTTGCGCCAACTTTCAGTCGTAGACTAATCCAGGCATTATGCTTATTTTGCAATATATAGGCTTATGCTACCATGCCGAAAAATGTACCTGTTCCCTACATACATATGGATTTAGGCTGAATAATGCATTTTTATATTATGCACGTGTCCAAATAAGATTTGTGCCTACCTGTAGTCAATATTGTTCTTGACCATTTGCAATATATAGGCTTATGCTACCATGCCGAAAAATTTACCTGTTCCCTGCATACAAATGGAATTAGGCTGAATAATGCAATTTTGATATTATGCACGTGTCCAAATAAGATTTGTGCCTACCTGTAGTCAATATTGTTCTTGACCATTTGTACGCCAAAGTATTGTTTAAGTGAGGTACGTACCTGCTAATTTCAATGAGTAGTTTTTTTAGATTTTAGATCAAACTACTGTCATACAATTTCTGCAACCATGTCTTTTTAACCTTTTTTACCTCTAGAAGCCAAACGGGCACGTACGGGCAGATAAAATTTTTGAATTATGTAAAGAAATAATCAAAGAACAGATTTTGCAAATATGGCAAATATAGAAAAATATAGATTTTTGTTATTTTCCGTCAAAGTTGAAAAATAGTGAAAAAACGGATAGTTTTTAAATAGTGATTTACCAGGAGAAACACAAAGCAAACAGTTCATTTTTTTTTTATCATTACACATTTAATAAATGCATCAATCAATACAAACAAAAAATAAGGCGATTCGTTACCTATTTTTCGTGATATTACACCTGAAATCGCAACAAATTTACTAAAAATTGTGTGTTTTTTTGAAAACCGAAAGTCGGTCAACTTTGAACGGCTATATCTTCTAAACTAAAAATGTGATATTATTAAGAGTGGCAGATTTGAAATCGTTGAAAAGTTTCCTATAACATGAGTTTATTCAAAACTTCGTCGGTGCTCATGAAAATTTTGATTTTTGCAACCTCGTTTGCTCTACGGGCGCTACTGTGCGTCGGCTATACCAAATAATGTAAAGTGCGACTTTTATGTTTGTTGTTTGCAAACGAGCTTTGAAAACATTCGTATATTTTGTATAAATGTTAAAAGCAAAATAGTTAAACAATGAAAAAATGTGGCAAGAGCAAAATATTAGTATTCTTTGCATTTTTAATTATTTTTTAGTGTTGAAATTTTTTCTCGCCCTATTTATATTCGTGAGTTTTTTTTGACAGTTCAAAGCGGGATACTTTCTCACCAAAATGTTACAGACACACTTTTTCTGTAAATTGGTGAGTTATTTACTTACGTGACAACGAGTACTCGCCAAAAAAGTGACAGAACCAGTTAAGTGAGAAAAACAGCTGTTTGTTTCAATATATCGATACCTTCCCGCAAGAATGTATTAAGCGACACTTTTTTCGAAAATGACTTTTTGATGTGGAACTATACTAGAAGTTAAGCGCCACATTTTGGCTTGGGTTTCGCTGCCCTATCGTGGAATCAAAGGCAACTAGAGAGAAAATAAAATTGTATCAACCGTCAAGTTTTCTCATTGGAATAAAGTTGCTTCCTGAAATTTGTATTATCCGCCAAAGAAATTATGCTAAGCGACATTTTTAAAAATGTAATTGTCGTAAGCAACAAAAGGTCCACACAAACATTTTGTAAGATGTCGCTTAGTTTAACCGAAATTGTCGCTTAGCACACTCATCCAACTAAAACTTGATACATTTTTGTCGCTTATAACACTATAGATTATGATTGTTCTTGAGTTTAAAAAATTTTTCTATTCTTCAAAAATGCCAGTATCAGGCCCGAAACGAAAGGATTTAGAGAGTCTGCTCAAAAGAAGTTTATTCCTGAACGATACACACAAGAATACGACGATATTATAAAAAATACATTTGGTGAGAAAGAAGACGAATTGGAAGAGACAGACGAAGAAGATGATTTGTCTGACAATCAAAATGATTATTAATAATCTAAACAATTTCCGTTTTGATCTCTAAGTGTAATTTTTGAATTTTTGTTTTGAAATAAATGTTTTGTTACTTTTTATATAGATTTTGATTTATTGTATTCTTTAACAGAAAAAATAAAAAATGAATTAAACGACACAATTTATTTCAAACCTTTATTTTGTGTGTCCAAGTCCATGTTTTAAGCGCCATTTAACATTGTATCAAGCGCCAATGTCTTGACCACGAAAATATACTAAGCGACAAAAACTTTTTATCTGACTAAAATTTTGGTTTTGCAATGATGTCAAGTGTGGTATTCTGAAAATCGCTTTCCAAATATGTTCCTTTCAATAAAATATACAAATAAATAACTAAATGAGACGTTTTTTTCGTTTCCTACACAATTTTAGAAATGTCGCTTAATACATTCTTGCGGGAAGGTATCGATATGGCATTTTTGTTTCATATCACACATTTCAATCGAAAAGTTTCTCGACGCAAGAGTTACAAAACATGGGCACTGGATTGAGAAATATTGTTCTGGTATACATGGGCGGAACCTGCCGGATATACAATGGGGTAGAGGGCCCGAAGTCTCCTCTACTAAAGGGTTTAAATCCCAACACTGATCTTAAGCCAAAATATTTTCCACAATACCAGCAAAATAAACTCCAAACTAAAATATTTTATTGTCGTTTTAATAGGGTTTCAAGCTATTATGGACAATTTACACCGAAAATATGGAAGATGAATTTTCATAAAATAAAAAAAAAACTTTAGGATGCCTCATTGAATCTTATAGCATTATGCTACAATGTTAATGCAAGCTTAAAATTAATAAGTATAACTATTCAAGACACAAGTATAAAATATAATTTCAAAGAAATAATTTTAAAGTTTCGCTTAACGCGCTTAAATATTTTTAGCTCATCGCGGGTTATTTGAATCTTTTGTTGCATTATGATTGCAACCAATGGCGCTGGTATAAAATTGTGCCTGAATAATTTTATATCATCTTTGTGAAAGTAATGTGTCAAACTTAATCATCATTTTGTTATTAAAACTATGTATAAAGTCATCAGGAAAAAAATGCTAAAGAAAACCAGTTTAAACAGAAACATACTTTCCAATAAGTTACCACAAACAGCCATAAACCAACATTAGTCCCAGCTGCATATAAACAATAACAATCGCCTAAAAAATTTCAAAACTAAAAAAACACAAAAAAAAAAATAACAAACGCTACAACAAGACACAAGTATTAAATTGCAACGACCTACATAGAAGACCTGATATCATGCAAGGGCTCTGAAATTTCTGCAGCAAACGAACCAACAACCAAACAACAAAAAAACCAGGAAACTATTGACAAAAGCTAACCGACAAACGCCATTTCTAAATTTTTGCTTGCAACATGCCTCAAGGAAGACATTTAATTTTAAACCATAAAAAAGTAAAATCGCTCTATTTAAACACACTTTGAAAATGAATGCATTTTTGATTTTTTTTTAATTTCGTAACAAATAAATAAACAAAATAAAATGAAACAAAAATAAAGCCAAGGAAATTTTAAACCATTTAACTTCAATCAACCGCACCTTAAATTAAACATCTACTCGTACAGCAACGGCAGCACAAAAAAAAACCTTGTATTATAACGAAATGCACAACGACAACAAAAACAAAAACATATAGTCATCCAACAAAAATTAAACATTTTTGCATTTGTAAACTTAGCTGAAATTGCAGCTGAAGTAGAAAAAAGCAACAACAGCAACAATTAATGATTATATACTTAGAGTCGTAGATGATAATGATGATCATGAGTTTTAAGATGAGCCTGATGCCTACTAGTTCCCGGCAAACTCTGCTCGTTGGCAAATTCAACAACCAACAGTTTACTAACGAAAAAAAATGTACTAAAAAACAGGGTGTAGGCTACGATATATGGCTCTATATACATATTTCGAATTCCATAAAACTTTTTTTAAAATTAAGAAAGTTGGAACTAGTGTTGATAAGAAATTAGTATACTAATATATATGAATGCGGGCGTTAAGGTCAGATGTTTGAATGTTAAAAAAATAAAAAACTAATACGCAAAAGCGAAAAATCTTAAATAAGGAGAGATATGTATCCCAAAATACGCAAAAGAAAGCTTAAATGCATACCTAAAACTAAGTGAAAATTTTATGTTACTGTTATACCCTTAAGCGAAGGTAAATTTATACCCTAAATTAGGTTGTCATTCCATTTGTAATTTTTGCAACATTGGTCTTAGAACCTTTAATGTATATATATTTAGGGTCCTTGTGATTAACGAAGTTGATTTAACGATGTCTGTCCAGGTTGTAATACATTTGTATCACATATACTCCGTAAAAGTTTTCTATTGATATTCAGCCAGATCGCCCAATGAATGACCAAGATGTTATAAAAACCCCACGACTGCCCCTAATTTTATCCATAAATCCCTTGTTGTTTTTATACCCACACCACAATAGTGGAGAGGGTATAATGCATTTGTGCTGATGTGTGTAACGCCTTAAAATCACTTTCTGAGTCGAACTAACGATGTCCGTCCGGCTGGCTGGCTGGTAACCTTGTGCGCAAAGTTCGGGTCGCAATTTCGGAGATAATTTGATAAAATTTGTTACATAGGTTCTTATTGGCACAAGGACCAAGCCTATTGAAAATGAGCGTAGGACCACGAGGGAAGGAAGGGGGAAATTGCATCCTCTCAAAAATCATTGATAGAACCATATCTATATGGACACAGAAGGTATGCATTTTTTAAAAAATAGGACCACTAGGGAAGATAGGGGCAATTTCTGCCTTTCAAACCAATTTTAATAAAATTTAAAACATAGATAAATCCATATCTATATGGACACATAAGCTATACAGTTTTTCAAAAATAGGACCACAAGGGGAGGTAGGGGGCAATTTCTGCCTCTCACAAACTTTGAAACCGTTTTTAATGAAGTTTATAAACACAGATAAATCCATATTTATATGGACGTATAAGCATGATGTGTTTTTTAATACTGTGGTATAGGGTATCATATGGTCGGGACCGACTATACTTTCTTACTTTTTTTATATCTTTTGGGTACAAGCAATAAAGGAGAAGTGGGCGTACAACTTTCCATTCAAAGACATTATAAATGTATGTATATCTTAAGAACGGAAAGAGCCAAGGTTTCCAAATTAGGAGCATGCATCTCAGTTATCAAAACCGCACATCACACAAAATGTGAGCGTGGCACAAAATATTTTTTTTATATGTATAGAACGGTAGGAGATAAATATTCCAAATTTGGTACGCATTGCTTGGTTATTAATACCCAACCTCCCTGAAAATATTCGCGAGATTGGAAAAATGGGCATGATACCCTGCGTTCAAAGGCATTATAGAATACTGTATGTCTGGAGAACGGCAAGAGCTTAAGTTTCCAAATAAGGTACATGCAACCATGCTTATCAATACACAACATCCGACAAAATGTTGGCAGGATTGGAGAGGTGGGCGCGGCACAAATTTGATTTATTAATCTAAATATCGGTACATATTTACATAATTTTCTGTTTTTATGACACCTAGTAAAGGGCATAGCCGATTACAGCACTCTTACATGTTTTTGTTTATAAGTAATTTTTTTTAAGAATTTAAAATAGAGGCATTTCCTGGGGTCACGAACGAACGTTCGTACGGTTTTGATGTACAAATAATAAAGAAAACAAAATTTTTCCGAGCATTTTTTTGCGATTTGATAGCATTTGGATAGCATTTGACAGTGATAAGCATGTGGTCACGAACGAACGCAAAATAGAAGTCAAATGCTATCGAATCGCAAAAAAAATCTATGAAATGTTTTGTTTTCTATATTATTTGTACATCAAAAGCGTACGAACGTACGTTCGTGACACCAGGAAATGCCGAAATGCATTTGCTACGCACGGTGGACGAATTCCAAATCAAGCTGGACAAAATTATTTGATGGTCAGTCTATATTATTTTGGGGCTACTAAAATTGAAAAGAATAGTTAAAAAAAAGTCTAGCTTATGTATTTATAGGATATACGATATATTTTCGCTATTGTGCAATAATTTTTCATATAATATTAACAAATTCGCATAAGCTTTTAACCTTTTAGTTATTTTTGAGTTTGTAAAATTATTTGAAATTTTATAAACATTTTAAATATAATATATAAATATATTAAAAAAAAAAATACCAAATGTTAAAATACAATTTGGTTTAAGGATTGATGTTTGACTAGTGACGTCAGCAGTCGTCGATGGCTGCGAGTGTAAGACGGCAAATCCATCTGAGGAGATCGAGTGGTTGCGATCGAAACATGTCATGGTAACCTGCCAGCCAGGGTTCGAGCCCGAGCCACGTCAAGAATGAAAGATTGTCAATAACAATTTTAATTAATTTTCATGTTGTAAAATTCCTTTCTTCACAAAAATAATTTAATAAAAATTAAATTTCATGAACTTAAGCCTAATTAAAAATATTAAAAATTTGGATTAAAAACCATAAATAGTTCAACAAAATAACCACAATACTAATTATTGTTAAAGCTAAGGCACGAGCTCTAGGTGTACATTTGTCCTTCAAGTTGTGCTGAAAAAGGTCAACAGAAAAGAGAAAGACAAAGTGAAAAAACAAAAAATGTACTTGGACTTCAAGAAAAATTCTTGACGAAAGTACGAAAAAACAGAAGTAAAGGAAAAAACATGTAAAATCAATTAAAAATGGATAATCATTCAGGAAAGCAAATTTCGATCTACCAAATGTTAAAATACAATTTGGTTTAAGGATTGATGTTTGACTAGTGACGTCAGCAGTCGTCGATGGCTGCGAGTGTAAGACGGCAAATCCATCTGAGGAGATCGAGTGGTTGCGATCGAAACATGTCATGGTAACCTGCCGGCCAGGGTTCGAGCCCGAGCCACGTCAAGAATGAAAGATTGTCAATAACAATTTTAATTAATTTTCATGTTGTAAAATTCCTTTCTTCACAAAAATAATTTAATAAAAATTAAATTTCATGAACTTAAGCCTAATTAAAAATATTAAAAATTTGGATTAAAAACCATAAATAGTTCAACAAAATAACCACAATACTAATTATTTTAAATATATGTAAAATTTCTCTCTTGCCTTAAGATATATACAAGTTAATTGAATACATTATATTATTTTTTTGGCACGCTACAACAAAACTTGAGATCGAAAGTAAAAAAGATAATAATACTTTTAGCGCAGGCTCTTAGCCATCTAGAAATCCAATTTTTTTAAAACTTTAAAATTAATGCTTTTGTCCAGCTAAATTCGGGATTCGTGCCAATGTGCTGCGAAGATAATTTGTAAACCAAAAAAAAAAAAAAAAACATTAAAAAGAATAAAGACAACTTCGCGTTTTAAGATTTTTTCAGTTTACACGAGAACAAGTTAAACAAAGTGATCACGAATGCATTTACACCTTTTGCCAGCACTGACTAAAAGTTCTTAAATTTAAATTTTGTTCTTTTTACAATTTGACTGAATAAACTTTATTAAGCCTTTATTGCAAATAATTTTGTTGTCAACACCCTTTTTTCTCCAAAAAATTTAAATTGCATATAGAAGATGATATTTGCAAAATCTTTCAACTTGCTGATGATGGTGTTGTTTTAGTTGTTATTTCTGTTTTTGGTAAAAAAAAAATCAGTAAAATACACCATAAAAAATCTTAGCCAAGCAATTCAACCAAAAACACTGCAATAAACCTGAAACGCTAATGCAAAAAACAAACAATGATGGGGTTTTTTCAGCAACTAAAAAAAACACATTTTTTATTTTTTAAACATCCAAAATAAAATTTCACTTGGTTTGATGTTGTAAAAAAAATAAAGTGTTTGTATCTTTGTACTCGTAGGTTTTATCTGTGTCTGTTAAAAACTAACAAAACACAAACTTGTTTGTGCAATCTGTTATAATAATATTGTGTTGATGTTGTTGTTTTGTATTGCAACGCTTGGTATCATATTGTACTCGTATTGTAAATGAGCACATAGAAAGGTAGTAGTGTAATGTTTAAACTAAACAACCTTCTGCCACCATATTGTTAACGAAACACAAAGCTGCTAACATGTTTCCACACAACTACTAATACAGCAACCTAAATATGTATGTATGTTCGAGCAGTATGCTGCTGCTACTAGTTCTACGACACACAGGGCAACTTTGTGGCAACAAGTTTTTTTTTTTATTTTAAAGTTTCAAATAGGGTTAAACATTTGTGTGCTTTCTTTATTGCTGAAAATCTTTATAAAACGAACATTTTTAATTTCTCAGAAATATCAAAAGAGACAGTTTTAAATGATTTGAATTATTTATGAGAATAATTTCCCTTAAGAAATCTTGTTTACTAAGAATCCCAAAGCAGTAGATTAAAATTGTAATTAAATATGACTTACATTATTTTAAGAACTCGTATATATTTTTAAATCTTACTAAAACTTTTCTAAATTAAAATCTCTTCTTCTCAAACATGATAAATTAATATCACGTCTTCCTAAACTAAATACCCCGGAAATTAAGCGGTTAGTAGCGTTTATACACATATTAAACTCAATTTTATGACTTCACACCACATATTACAACGACGGTAATAAATTTATGCCTTTGAACTATTCTCACCGGTATGTTTGACAGGAATTAATTAGTTACGATACAGAAAAAATAATTATTAAATAATAATTTCTAAACATGCACGAACATTCATGCAACCCACACTCACACACAAATATAAAAACGTACAAAGATTTAAATGTTAAACAATTTGTTAAAATGTTTCTACTGTTAAAAAGGTAAAACTTCCAAGACCGGAGGGGGATACACAGGAAATCAACCCTAAAAATTAATTTAACACTTTAGTTGCTACAATAAATATAAACAATTTATTTACATAAAAAGTGAAATTTTTTAAAAGCTCAATTAGTATAAATGCAGTATTTAAAACTATAAAATATTTATTTATTTTAGGAGACAATTTAAGTGTCGATCTTACGATGCAACAGAACACATTTCAAGCTCAAAATAAATTAAAGCGGGAAAATTTGACCCGATCGCTATACAAATGACACTCTTAAAATTAATGTTTTTATTCATAAAATCTAAGTTTTCAAATTTCAATATGTTATTTAACTTAAATACAACCCAGTAAAAAAAATTTGGGTTTTTTGAAGCACTACAGAGAAAAAGCGCATACTCAAGCGCTTCAATTAGAGAGCTCTTATAAAGCAGTAAATGATAACGAATAAAACATACAAAAAAGCTGCTATTTTAGTGCTGACAACGAAGAGGGGTTTTTAAGCGAAAAAAAATATATTATGGTTTACGAAAATGATTGAAAAAAGACATTTAAACAAGTAAAAGCATAACATTAATGAATATGTAAATATAGTTAGCCCTTAAAAAAGCACTCTAGGAGCGCTTGGTTTGCATGTTTAAAGAAGCGCTTATCGTCAGCAGAAAATAGTCCTCCAAACCGGGAACACCCCATACAAAAATCAGGCATCCCATCAGCATGTTTGAAGCGATTTGAGGTATGAATTCATACAAAAAACCTGCTCCTTTTGGAGCACGTTTTTTACTGGGAAATTAAGAAGAAATTGGCTAAATTAATTAGGGATGGTTCATTTTTGAGTTTGGCTTCCTAGTAAAACCTTGAAAAATATCTTAATGCAGTCCAAGCCCTTTTTAACGATACAAACACAAAAATCTAAGGGTTCTGTTACGATTTTTCTTATTTTGCTTTGTCATTCGTTAAATCGGAATTATTTTTTTTCTGCCATTCGCTATACAAGGTAGTTAATGTAAAAATTGTTAAACTCGTTAAACTGCGTATTCGTTATACCGGGCTTTGAGTGCATTTGTATTGCGTTTAAATTCGACTAAACTTCTTTAAAAAAGTCATCCTCTTCCTAAATCTTGACTTAGAAAACTTTTTCATACTTCAGCGCTGACAATAATTTGGTTAAAGTAAAATTTTTTTTCGTGAAAAACAGCTTTGTTGAAAAATGAAAAATATAGAAAAATGTGTTTTCTCTGCGTGTATTATACTTCGCCTTAAAATGAACTTAGATCGATTAAATTTCGTGAACTGACTTGACCAGGGATGATAAATAACATTTTCAAAATTGTACTTAATTCAGTGAAAAATTTACTTTTTTGACCATACCCAGTAAATAATGTGCTCCAAAAGGAGCAGGTTTTGTATATGAATTCATACCACAAATCGCTTCAAACCTGCTGATGGGATGCCTGATTTTTGTAGGGATGTTCCCGGTTTGGAGGACTATTTTCTGCTGACAATAAGCGCTTTTTTTTAACATGCAAACAAAGCACTCCTAAAGTGCTTTTTAGGTGCTGACTATATTAACATATTCATTAATGTTTTGCTTTTACTTTTGTTTAAGTGCCTTTTTCCAATCATTTTCGCATATTTTTATTTATTTTCGATTTGCAACCTTCTTCGTTGTCAGTACCAAAATAGCAGCTTTTTGTATATTTTATTCTATATCATTTACTGCTTTATAAAAGCTCTTTTATTGAAGCGCTCGATTATGCGTTTTTTCTCTTAGTGCTTCAAAAAAAGCAAATTTTTTTTACTGGGTAACTGTACTAAAACCCAAAACAAATATTTTTGCTAGTTTAATTTGAATTTTTATGCTGTTGCTTTAAAGTTTCAGTTTTATGTTCAAAAAGTAAACTTTCGCTACTGCTGTGAAAATAAATATCTTTGAATAATGAAAAGCTCAAATTATCGATAAAATTGATTTTTGTTGTTGTAAAAGTCATACGCCTTAACTGATTGACAACTAACGCTGAATATATAAAATGTTTTGGTCTAAAAATTTCAAAACCTTCAAGAAAATTTGGCTTTTTTCATAGCTAAATCTGTCCACTAAATGCCTAAATTGGCAACACTGATTTGTTGTTGCTGAACATTAGTGTTGTTATATCAAAGAAACAGTTTAAAAAAAATTTAATAAAAAAAAATTAATCATATGGGCATTTCCGTCAAAAGGTCCACCGTGACCGAAAATTTCAAAGTTATTAAAAGCTGATTATTTTACGATATTGTTATAGAGACTGCAAAGTTGTGCAAACGCAAATTCTTATAGGTGAGAATGTTTTATTGTATGTTTTCTTTAACATTTATCTTTCTTAAAAAGAGGTGATATTTGATTAAAATTATTCCAAAAAAATGTTCTTACATGGTCTGTAATCTAAGGAAGAGTTCAAAGAGAAATATGTTATTCGGATTAACGGTCAATTTTTATTTTATTTTATTTTGATCAGACTTACGTAAAATTCTGAAAGTAGTTTGACTAAAAAATTGGGCCAGGTTTCGCTAAATTACGCCATTTTATACATGGCCACAAAAACTACTTCTGTTTTTTTCACGTTCGAACCGCTACTTCTTTTGCCATTATCTATGACCTAGAAACGCGCCCTCCATAAACTTTAGCATAGATAACAGTGCTTTCTTAGTGCTAAATAAAAGGGTTAAGAAAACGTAAAAATATTTTTTGCTTAAACTGTTATTGCATTTTTGATGCGTACGACTGTCACGTTCAACATTTTGGAATAACCCATATGCAATTTTTAAATTGTACTAAACATGTCGTTGGAGTACTTCAGTACTTTTGCAAAGCTAAAGGTACTGAAAAAAGTACAATTGTACTAACTTTATCATCCCTGGACTTGACTCTCAAAAAAAAATAGAGACTTACATATTTAGCTTACTGGGATATAACTATTTTACTGAATTTCTATTAAGCGCAAAAATTTTGAATTTTGAATGAATACAAAATCAGTTATTGGGAGCTTTTTGAAAGTTATGTATGATTAAAAATCTTACTTATACTTAAACTAAATAATTACACAAAAAAAATACTTAAAAAAATTTGGGAGTTTTTTTTTTGGCAATAACTATAACAGTAAATAAAAAATTTTGATAAAAAAAAAAAAATTTTGGAAAAAAAATTTGGGTAGTTGGTGTAATTGGAGGTCATAAGTGGAGGGTATATAAAGTTATATCATGAAAACTAGAGCTGATAGAGACAAACTGATTACAGTTTTGAATTCAGCGCGCCCAAATTAACTAGAATCAGTTGATAAATTCAAAGAAGCAAATTGAGTGTTGGCCTGTGTTATTAATAAAAATTTGGTTTTATTTTATGTATAACTTTATGCACTTTAAGCATGAGGGAGCTTTGTTCGGAGGTATGGTAATGTAAAAGTAAAAATAATTAAATATTTTGGGCCATCGCCTTTTTAGTATGTAATCTGATTTTTTTGCAACTACTTTATCAAGGCAGAGGAAGGCGTTGGTGACGACATTTCGAAACGATATCTAAATATATAAAAATGAAAAATGTTTGTCTGTTTGTTTGTTAGCTTTTAGACTCCTAAGCTATTGAACCGATTTTCCTAAAATTTTTACAGTTACATCTCGTGAGAGGCTAGGGCAGGGGAAGTGGTACCCACCTCCCTTTGCAGTAGGATCTTCTGATCCCCGAAATTGCACAATGCACAAGCAATGAATTTATGAATATGCAGGAGAAGTGAATGTATTCAATCTGCTCTCTGACACTAATATTTTGCCTACAATGTAATATACAAATTATTGTTTATTAATGTTTTGTCATGATACTCTTTATTTAAGTAGAAATTTACGTAGCAAGCAACATAACAAAAAATATGTATATAAAGATTTTATAACGAAAAAAATCTCCAAAAATAGTTATATTAAAATTATTTTAATATTTCTACCTAATTTAAACTAGCTATTAAAAATGCTTTAGTCTGGAATCCGACCTCCGTTCTCCTTAAAAAGACAAAAACATCATGACAAAGGTCAGTCAGCTGCCACCCCCCGGAAAAAAGGTAGGAATAAAAGATTAGCAAGGACAGATGACAGCACCGTTATCCTAGGATCTAGGAAACAACAACTGATTAACGAAACTAATACAAGGCAAACTTACAATACTAAATGAATCGATACTTCAAGAACAAGGGCAGGGAAATCTTGCATGGGAAGACGCGAAATAACTGCAACAAATCGTGTAAGATGGATCTGGTTTGGGAAAGCCATATCCTTCCAAAGGAGACAATGGCGAAAAAGAAGTCTGAATCCAGCATTATAATCAAAAATTGTATATTGCAAAGTCCAAAAATCGCCATATTTGCCACTTTTAAATTTGTCATTAGCCAAAAAATAAAAAAAAACTGTTGGTATTTCTTTTGATTCAATAAATGTAAAGAGTCGCTGTCAAACCAATTCAAAAACCGAAATGTTATACACAAATTTTAGTTTTTTAAGCCCTGTTAAATTGTAAACATTTGAATTTTGATAACACATTAACGAAACTTTAGGTCAAAAACCAAAGAAATTTTTAATTAACCCTTATGTGTGTGGAAAAAAAAACACCTTCTATAGGGTGGATAGGTACCTGGGTACCTTCATGGAAATTGTATGAGAAATCTAATTTTTTGTCTTGTATTGTACAAACAATCGATGGTTAATGATATAATATTAGAATTTTACTCTGGTTTCCTCCTTTTCATATATTTTTTAAAATCCTACACCCAAAAAAAAAAATTTGTAATATAAAACGTATACAGGTACCCAGGTACCTATTCACCCTATTAAGGGTGCAAAAAGCAAATTGGTATGCCACGCCCCCCCCCCCCCCCAACTCATATTGTATATGAACACCTATGAAAATATAATAATAACAAAAAGTTAGGAGTTCTCATGAAATTGTAGAATTGTAGACTAAAATCTTATATAAAAAATTTCGATTTGAAAACGCAATAGGTACACAGGTACCTGTCCACACATAAGGGTTAAATAAACATTTTGTTTATTCCCAAATTTTATGATCCGAAATAACTAGTCGAATAAATTCTTTTAAAAACCTGTTCTCATAACATAAACTTCTACAGTTGCCAAGTCAATGTAATATGTTTTCTACTATTTTAGTTCTTAAGGTTCATAACAAGACATAATCATACCCTTAAAGTTAATGTGGCTATTCGATGGTCATGTTTAAGCCTGTGTATCTCTATGTATTTATTTGTTGTTTTTCCTACTTTGTTCTATTTTATAGAACGTATGGTGCACAGTGGTGTCCGGTTTGTTGTTTAGAACAGGAAACATTTAAAATGTCATAAAAAAAAAGAAGTCAAAGCCAACAAAAGGGACATGGACAATAAATGGGGTGAGTTAGTCTTTAGCATAGAATTAGCATGATTTACCGCCTTTGGTTAAATATTCTTCATAAATGTTCATACAAAAAGGAGCATACGTGAGTGTGCGTGTGTGTGTGTGTGAAAAAAGGATTACTTATCAAGCGTCCCATATCAGTTTAGTCGACAAAAGGACAGACACATAACGACTACAGAAGTATTTAGGCAGGCACGCAGGCAGACAAGTTCATAATGATGAGATGATATGTTGACACTATTTAGTTTCATGAAAATGGGTTAAACTTGTTAAACTCTATTTTGGTTTTCCATCCATTTGTGTATGGGTTAGTGAAATTGTGGTAGTAGTAGTAATGGGACGGTGGTAGGTATTGAGGTGATGAAATCTAATACCAAAAGGTCACAAACACACACAATCTTTCGTTTCGCATTGACATGAGTATGAGATTGAGTTTTACACTTATTCTTGAACGTATGTATGTTGTGTTGTTTGTGCTTTTATCTATTTCTATGTATGTCTATTTGGTATGTGTGTATGTTTTGTATGTGTTCGTGTGTCTGTGGCAAAAAGGAAAAGAGTTGTTATTTTAAGTGATTTTATGATGAATTTGGGTAAAATTCTCAGGAAAAGTTTAGAAATTTTATGAGGGGTAAAAACAACATAATTAAACACACACAAAAACATTTCAGCCTTGTATGGGACTTTATAACTATGACTCTATAAAACTTATGAGTCTATCATCATTGAATGAATTACTAAATGAATGAGTAAATTATTGTGTTTCTGTGTGGTCTTATGTGATGTGGTTTATGGTGTGAGTTTAAGTTTATGTGTTTGTGTGTGTTTTCTAAGACGATTTAAGTATTTTGAACTTTTGAACTTTTTAGATTTTAGATGATGTGTGTAAAATCAAGTGTTAAGTGGTTTTAAATTTTAAATTGTTTGCAAAGTGTGTGTGTTTTTTGAGGGAAAATAACTGGTTTTTTTGATGTGTGTTTTTAGGATATTATTATAATTAAGATTTAATGAAAATAGTTAATTAATGCGATTTGTAACACTTAACCAAGTAACGAAAAGTGAAGTGAGTGTGTGAAAAACCCCCTTTAGACAAATTAGTAAAGGAAGTGGGACATAACTTTCGTGTTCAATGATTTCAATGGAAAATAATCTTTGTTTATGACAATATGGTTTCTTTCGGAAGGGTTGGGGGGGGGGGGGGGGGGGGGGTGTTAAATCTTTTGTAATTTATGATTTATTTGTGTTCTTTTGTAAGGAAATTGCTAATGTTTCTAGATAACAATTAAATTTGATTTAATTCTGCTGTTGTTTTTCACACTAAGAGGTTTTTATACTAAAATATAATTATTATAGGAAATTTGCCTTTAAGAGAATATTGGCATACATTCCTTCTGAAAATTACATAAGAATTTTAAAATCAGATAAATTTATTATAAAATTATTATCCTGTCAGTTGGGGGGAGGGAGCTTTCCCATACTACTTTTATTTACATAATATGTAGATACTTAGAAATTTTAAACTTCGAAATGTTTCTTATACTTCCTAACACGTTTTTGCAAAACAATTAATTTGTCCTGAAAAAATTTACATTAAAAGGAATTTTAGAAACTTTTTTTTTAGTAAAAGGTATTTTTTTGACGCATAGAACTTATGTAGAACTAGTTGACATACAAATGAAGTGTGTTTGAGATTTTTCAGTACATCTTGGCAAATCACCATGCAACGACTTATTACACCAGATCAAGGATTACACAGAAAGAAAAAACCAGTCGGGATTAATCTAGTTTTTTATTGTTACTTAAAGTACGAGTCGTACTCAAAAATTCAAGTACGAATAACACTAAAACGTACTCAAAACAATCCTAAATTTATTACTTTCGAAAATCAATCCCGGAATTTCTTAAAATAAGTATACAATTCTCAAATCAAGTAAAAAAATTATTAAACATATATTATTTTTATTTTTAACCCTCCGGCTTAAACACATTGACCAAAGCTCTGGTCAGACTCGTGTGTACCACGAAGGGTTAAAAAGTAAATTTAAACTCATGCTTCTCATTTAGTTGATATTTTTGGTTAAATATGTACAAACGATTTCTAAAGTAAAAACCGTATCGGGCATGATGTTGGTGTTTTATCATTCTGTTAAGATGTACAACGGGTAAGTAAATCAATCATAATCATTTTTTTTTTGTAATTTCGTTTTTGGTTTTTTTAAGCACGAATTCGGGATGAAATCAACTTTATAATTCTTGAATCAAGCGCATTTTGAGATTGATTCAATCTTAATTTTACTTAAATCCATCTAATTTTCGGATTATTTCAAGTGCGAAACCGGGATTGAATATGGATAATTTAAGTATTTTGCGATTGATAATCCTTACTTGAATCAATCTTTATGTACTTGATTCAAGAAAATCCGTACTCACCGTACTATTAACGCCGCTTCGGATTAATTTGAGTACGGATGGATTGATTTCTCTTTTGAGTGTACAAATCGTGAAAGATTATTTCTCAAAATTCTTTTTTAGTTCGCCAAACTTATAGAGCTTTTAGTCAAAGCTTACGGTGCGCATATTTTCTGGGCTAACGGATATGTAAACAAGCAGAATTGTCATTTTTGAGAGAGCACTGAGACTCTACTACATCCCGATAAAATCACGGTTTGGTGTGGTTTACATGCCGCAGGCGGCGTCGATTTGTCTTCAAATCCGAAACCTGTGCCAATTACCGTTAATGATGAGCACAACGTACAAATGATTCGTAATTTTTTTTTATTTCCATGTCATTGCAAATAATTCAGAAGATACATTTTTCCAACAAGACGGCGCATGTGATTTGAGACGTTTGGACTACTTTTTGTCAGAGTATGTCAAATCTTGTCCTATGCTGATAAACCAGCAACGATTGACCATTTAGAAGACAACGAAATAAGAAAAACTTTTGCAAAATTAGAGCGACAGAATGACGTTCAAAAGCCGCAGTTGCGGAAGCCATATGCCAGAAATAATTTTTAAGCATTAAAAGCCATGAAATTTATGAGCTGATAAAGCAACTCTTTTGGGCATTACATTTATATTTGTTGTGTTTGATTTTAAAAACAAGTTCTGTGGCTCTAAAAACAACCCTTTACAAACATCTTTATACCCTACACCATCAGTTGTAGGAAGTAAATTATGAATCGATCTAAAGTTGACTAGCTGGCCCTTTGTATTTCTGTGTTTCAATGAAAAGCTTGTGATTAAGGTCTTAAAGGGCATAACAAATATTAGTATTATTGGTGTGTGTGAAACGTAAGCAAAGTTCTATGACGGATTAAAAAGGTTTTCTTTTTTAAATGGCTTAGCTAATTCGCGCGAATCTCTACACTCTTCTGCAGGAAAGAAACCAGAGTCTCTGGCAGGAATCGAACCCACAACCCTGGTGCTTATAGACAAGCTCACTATCAGACTTCATCATTCCAACTAACTCAAGCTCTACTCTCTGGGAGTAGTTCTCAACCCTTGCGATGACCAAGATCGCGACAAAATAAAAATGAACAAAAAAAAACCTAGAATTTCTGCGCTAATGTCAAAATTTATACTTCATTCAACTCGACAGTGTCAAAATTTTACTTCCATGAGTACTTTGTTATCGCTTAACATACACCCTAAACTTAATGAAACCTTAATTCTTATAAATATTCTCAATCAACACAAATTTTATAAAAAAAAAAAAAATTAATTAAGCCTCATCCTATGCCTTGATTTAGCAAGTTTAGCTCGAAATTATTAATTTATATCAGATTATTCTACTTTGTCTAGAATTTCCCATCTCACTACTTCCGCCCTTGTACCAAGTATCATCTGGAAATACGGTTCAGATACCCATCTGACCGCAGCCAGATTAAGAAGGCAGACAACTTCCTTCTTCCAACTTTTTGTGTTTTGCCGATTTATGGCTTGCCTGCCTAGAGATTGTAGGCGGCCCCAACGCTGGGATTGGACAAGGTGATCCAAGAAGTCGCGTTGTCTTAAACAAACACTATTACTGTAACCACCACTAATATTGTGGGCCTTTGTTCCTTTTGGAAACCACAGGGCATAATATATACATAAATACATTCGTATCCGCATATTTTAAAAACAATTTAAAAAAAATCTAATTAAAGGGCATTAAGTCAAGTATTTAAATTGTAGGACTGCAATTAAAAATCAAAGCAAGATCATCTTAAAATATTTGCTCCGCCGCTTAAGGAAAATTACAACATATTCCATTATAAAAATATGTAGAAATTTTTCAATTATAAAAATGTTAAGGGATAAGAATTTCAAACAACTTGATACCAGAGTGATACCAAAACAATTGCAATTCCTCGACCAAAGACCCATTCATCCCCCACATTAAAAGAAACAACCGCAAAACGGTGTTTAAGTCAAACAAAAAGATAATTTTGTATGAAGTCCAGCATATGAAGGATTGTGAGAGCAAACACACCCAAACATACAAACATGTATGTTTAATACATACAAAGGTAAAAAGTATGTTGTACTTTTGTAAAGGTCAGTGTTATTTTGTGAGATATGTTAACAAAAAAAAGAAAAATATACTTAAATCGAATGGATGTATGAGAGTATGTTTTTAAGAAAAATGTTTTGATTCGAAGAATTGATGATGATTTCTTAACTGTATAATATGTAGGTCAAAGCGGCCAACAACAACAACAACAACAAAATTACTAACAAAAAGAATTTGAAAGGCAAAGAATGTTTTTTATGTTGATTGGAGTATAAACATTTTTTCCCCCAAGTTTATTAAAGCCATACAAAGGTGTTAAAGGAATTTTAAATTTGCTGCTACCTTCAAACTACTACTGAGTTGTTTGTGAATACGATGAACAGGATGTTATAAAGTTAGTTTCTTTTTCTTGGTTTAAAACGGCAAATCATAAATAAACACATACAAATAAAATGTTGTTTTATATTTTTATAATTTTAATCAAATTTGACAGCTTATTGACAAGATTAAGCAGACAAGCCATAAAGGCAAACAAGCACACACAGGTTAGAGGGAGTGTTTTTGGTTTTTTTGGTCTGTTGTTAAATTGAAATTTATGGGTAAATAACCTGAGCCATAATTTGAAACTACTAACTAAGTAAGTATATAGTGTTACTGTTTGAGAGCAAAAAACAAAGCCTGTCTAAACTTAGCTGCAAGAGATCGAAAACTCAACACATCTGTAAAGAACTTCTAAAATTATCATCCATCTCATATAACAACAAGATACCAAAAACAATTTAACAAGAAAGTTTAAGAAAGTTCAGATCAATTAGATTATACCCTACCCTTGCCTTAATTAAAATAAAGCTTTTGTCATCCTTTAAATTATATTTGTTTTATAGTTTTGTTCTTGATAACATTTCATTTACATTTCACATTTCATTTACTCTTTATTTCATTTTAATGTGCCAAATTCCCAATTTGTACTCTCGATAAACACACATAAATTCATTGTTAATAGGATAAAGTTCCTATGCGCATTTCACTGGTTGCCTAGGCCAGCTCTTCACGAAATCTTCTTCCAAAGATTTTAGAAAAGCTAAAGATATTATGCAAAACAAACTACTTTGTGAGATAGAAATCTAATGAGTTCTGTTGGGGGCTGCTTTAAAACCATGTGAGATAAGGCCATGACGGCTGTATTGCTCAATTGAATGGGAGATAAAGCCATAATGGCCTTATTGCCCAATCATTGAGAGGTAAGGTCATATTTAAAATTTTGCGAAATGAGAGATAAAGCCATATTTTTTTCGCAATTGCGAGATAAAGCCATATTTTATCAGAATATTGTTATGCATGGTGTAAATAAACATTCTGGGAAAATCCTTAGTTATCATTGAAAAAAAATTTTTTTTTCTTGTGACGCACGCTGGAAAACTTTATTCAGCGAAGCCACTTGCCGCTTCCTACTGGAGGAAAAAACCCCTAAGCACGGCCGCAGGCCGCCACGTAGAAAAACTTGAGTATGCGAAGCCAGATTTCAATACTTAACTTTAGTGTCTCCGGAACTGAAATAAGAGATAAAACTATTTTCTAATATTGCTAATGTGAGCTAAGGCCATGATGGCTTTATCTCCCATTCAAATGGACCAAAAAAAAGGTTTTTCCCCCTATTGAATGAGAGATAAAGCCATCATGGCCTTATCTCACATGGTATTAAAGAAACCGCCCCCCCCCCTTTTCAGTTGCGACTATCACAAAATCTAATTCAACATTACAGTTTCTGTTTTCACACTATCACACATGAAAATTTTTTTTTTAAATGCAACCTGGATCAAATGAAAAGTATTATTGTTTTGAAAATTTTCAAAAACTGATAAAGTCGTATTTTCATGACACATTGAATTCACACTTTCTCTCATATTACTTGAGTTTTTGACATGTAGTAATACAAAGTATAATAGTGTAAACTAGCCTTAATCGAATGAGAATTACAAACACTCAAGTTGCTTGTTTGATCCGTTCTTTATTTATCTTAGGTGCCATATAAAGCCCACTCCCGAAACAATTTTAGTGTCGGTGGAAGATATCCAAGATTAAGCACAGCCGAATATAACACTCTTACTTGTTATCCATAGGGATAGAACCGATATCAATATATTTTTTTAAATATTATCTACTTTCGATACAAATTTATGTTAATTTTAAATTGTTATAAGTAACTAGTTTGAATAGAAACAATTAAAAAAAAGTAAACTCAGTCACGGCCATTTGATTTCTTCTAATTTTTGTAATTGTACTCTATTAGAACCAGTGTTCGAAAATAAACAGAACATTATTAAGCGTTCGGCTCACACACCCTGGAACGATATCTTTTTTTTTAGTATTTGTATAGACGAACACATCCCTTAATACCGTTCGTAACTATTTACTAGAAAGAGTCGCACATTACTTAGTGTTCTGTTCTACGTTAAAAACAGAACAATTGTCGTGATACTGCAGACTAATACATTATATGGTAATGTTCTATAATACTTCTTTTTTTGCACTGATGAAGAAATGAACAACCAAAAAAACTTAACAACGACCGCAGCACGAAAATCTTATGTGTATATATTTTGTAAATGTTTAGTTTGTGTAAAATTATTGTTCAGGTTTCTTGTTTTTTTCGTTTGTTCATTTTGTTCTTGTAAAAAATGATTGGTTTTTTCCAGCCAAAAGGGTGCTAAGCACAACAGAATCTAACGAACACTAATGAGCTGAACCTGTTTCCAGATGACAGGCAATAGATTATGTAGTATAATGTATATGAAAATTTTACTACACAATAGTGCTGGGATACTATCGATATTTTCTACTATCGATAGTTCAGATTTCACTATCGATATTACTATCGACTGAATGTTTGTACTCAAGTAGGAAAACTTTAACTAGTTTTTTATCAGGTTAAAGTTCTCTGTTTTTATCACTTTATTGAACGCACGTTATTTTAGATGACAGTTTTTATAAATTGTGATGCTGATAAGCACCTTTCTGAAGGAACCAAAGTAACAGGGACTATGAGATATTTTATTGCAACTTTAGATAATGTTCTAAATTGGATTTAATTATCTACCCAAAAGGTAATCAATCTAGCGGACTTTTCCCCCAATGGTCGTTCATTGTTAAATCCTATGCTCGCAATTGCAATTGCATTTTTATTTAATATTTTTTTTACAACATCATTAAACTATCTGACATTTCAGGCCCTATGTAAACAGATAAAAATTTCGGCATAAAGGCCTTAAGTTAGTAGTAAAAAAAGCACAGCTTAGCAATCCATACCACCTGCCATTCTTGTTGTTTGTATTCATTGCTGTTATTTTGCGCGAATTAATAATAGCAAGTAGAAACTTGCGGCAAAACACTGTGTGTGTATAGCTGCTGTAACATGACTTCATAGCTGTATATTAAATAATATTATCGATATTGATATTTTTCCTATCGATATTTTCGAAAGTTTAAGACTATCGATAGTATCGATAGTTTCCCAGCACATCTACACAATCAATAGCTCGTCACCTGGAAAGAACACATAAATGTTCTCATCTTTTTGTTGAGTTGGATAAGATTAGTATTATTTTTGTGGTCGATAGTTGACAAACAGGGAAACGTTATTTTTTAATGATTTACTACACAAACACTATAAGCATTTGTGTTTTCCACAAATCTATCGAACCGAACACTAAAGAGCAATATTTAGTGTTTATTTTCGAACACTGATTTGAATCCTTAGACAATTTAGATATTAACATCTATATGGGGTTTTTTTCATCTTAAAGCGAATTAAGGCATTGGTTTATATGGGACTGTGTTCAAGACTGAACCTACCAGCACAAAATATAAAATAGTAGCTTTTATAAAAGTTATTCTCGCCAAATTTTATATTAATACCTTTTTAAGGAATTTGTGGCACTTACAGCTATTTCCAGGAGTAGTTTTTGTGTGTGAGTTATGGTCAAATATATGTAGATTTGGCGGCATGAAATAACCCCCCAAAATATAACCGCCAAAAAAATAATGAAATAACCCCCCAAAGCGTGGGGCCTTATTTCATATGCAATAAAGCCCCATTTTGGAAAATGAAATTAGCCCCCAACGAAATGAAATAACGTCCCAAACATAAATGAATTAATTCCCTAATTTTTGGGGGCTTATTTCATATGAAATAAAACCCCAATTTCTAAAATGAAATAAAGGCCCAATATGTGTAATACAATTAATTATACAAGCTTTGCCAACTAAGGCTTTTCCGCATAGCCGGACTTCGTCCGGGCGCAATGACTTTTTCCTCTATGGTATAACAAACACCGGCTACGCTAGCTAAAGCTTCTCTGCATAGCGCCAGGATTTTCTCCTCTATAGTATACAAATACCGACTCGACCCGGCTACGAAGAGAAGCTTTAATTAGCGAAGCCGGTATTTGGTATACCATATAGAAGAAAACCATTGCGCCCGGCCGAAGGCCGTCTATACAGGGCAGCTTTTTTTATCGAAACCGGTGTTCTGTATACCAAAGTGGATAAATCCTTGCTCCCAAAAACGTTTTCATTATAAATTTGAAAATGAAATAATCCCCCAAAAAATATATTGGGGCTTTATTTCATAATGACTTTTTGGGGTATAATTTCATATGAAATAATACCCCAATTAAAAAAATGAAATAACACCCCAAACAAAATGACATAACCCCCCAAAAATCGTTTTTGTTGTTCTCTGTACAAATTTATGGGGGGTTATTTCATTATTTTTTTGGGGGGTTATATTTTGGGGGGTTATTTCATGCCGCCTGTAGATTTATTCTAATAAAATTTGGTTTGACGATTTAGGTTGCAATAAGATATTTTTGACCAAATTTAATCTTTATACCAATGCCAATTATTAGATTATTTATGGGCACAAAGACTCTTTGATGGAAAGATATTTGAATGAGGCTATGTGTAATTAAATACCGATTTCCACCATTTAAAAAAGTGCTTCGTCTCTATGACAATTAAAATGCTTTTAAAATTACCATCTGAACTTTGCGCAAAAGGCTTACATGTTCAGACAACCAGCAACCGGCTAACCAGTCAGCCGGGTGGACAGACGGACCCCGTTAGTTTAACTCAGAATGTATAAGATGGTGGGTATAAAACCAATTTTTTTTATATCCACCCTCCCCTTTTGTGGTGTGGGTATAATAAAAATGCTATAATGTTGACAAGCTGATCTAAAATTTCTACATATGCATGCGAACTTGATCTACGAAAATTTTAAGTCATAAAATTTCTCATTTTCAAATTCTCAAATACCTTTAAAATCAATAAAAATTTTTAATACTATAAAATTGTTTGTTACATCAAAAATGTTTAAAATCCTTGACAATTACAACCCACTTTTCGGAGCAGGGAACTTATATACATAGATGAAACCTTATGCCTAGAGTACACGGAATGTGAAAATCCACATGCGCTTGCATAGAAAAAATTCTCCAACATTTTTCACCAATTAAAGCATTAATCAAAAATAAAATTAGTTTTAATAAAAAATTTAATCAAGTGAATTAAACGTTTGATCAAGTGAATTAATCGTTTAATCAAGTGAATTAAACTTTTAATTGATACTATTAATTCGTTTACTCGTAAAAATTTAATTAATCTCTTAATAAGTATCACAAATTTTTTAATTGAAATTAATTTTAATTTTTTTCTGTGTTTGGTTCTAAAGGGCAAAGTAAGAACAAGCTTATAGCCATATAGCCGAAGACGTGCATCGCCAACTTATAATCGACGGTAAAAAAGTCTTATTTAGATATGAGAATCCTCTTTGGTCAAACTGTGATTATTTCTTTATGTCCCTTAGTAAAAACATGTCACCAAAAAATGTTAAGTTCATAGAAATACACATATTAATTACTACGGCAATTTTGGTTGAAAATGGTACAGACATGTTGGATCGACTAATAATGAAGTTATTTATGTTAGAGGGACTTTAATTTTTTTCGAGTAATATTTATCGGAAAAAATCTTTAATTTTTTTTTTATCGATATATGATGACGTAGGGTATAAGCACTCATACAGAGCACTGCAGTTATTATTATTTTTTTTTTTTTTTTTTGTAAACGTTTCTTCCCACATGCATACATCATTTTATGCCATTTGTGGTTATAAATTCGTCATAGAAGCTAAATAAAAAATCTTTCAAATAGAGTGCATTGATCCCAGAAATTAATCCCAAAAAACAAAAACAAAAACAACAACAACAAAATCATGTTCAGATCCACAACGTTTGTTTAAAAACAAAACATTCTCTTTAGAAGAATGCTTTTCTTAAAATACTATAGAAAAAAATTATAAAGTTTTTGCTGAATTTTTGGCAAAAGTTGTATACCAAAAACAACATTTACGTACAGTTTTGACTTGATCAGCTTTTAAAAACAACAAGTTTTAGAGATTTAAACAAAGCACAAAACCAAAATTGCATCTAACGATTTCAGCCAACTCTAAAAAGGTATTTTAGGCCAGAGAGGGTCTTTGAAAATGACAAACAAACTCTCCCAAAGAGTAAAAAAAAAAGTTTGATACAACGCAGTTTTATGACCGCAAAAACTACTTGCTCCAGCTCTTGTACAATTTTTCTGTATACTAACGAATTTCGGGATGTAATGCAAAATTTAAAAAAAAAATAGAGAAGAAAACACAATGATGTAAAATAGAAAAGGCAATAGTCAGAATAAAGTAATAAGAAAGGAGGCCAACGCCCTAAATATGATGCTTTGCCATTTCCTTTCATATTTCAGTACAATAACTTAAGTCTTCTAAAATATTTTATAAGTCAAAAACTCTCATTTCAATTAAATGTAAGAATGTATGATTTTAATGTTTAGCTTCAAATAAAATGAATACTTTCCTATCTAACTCTTTCCTTTGCAAAAATACTTTCTCCCTTTAACTCTCTGACTCTCATCTGTTTTTTTTTTTTTTTTTCTTAAAAATCTGTTTAATTTTAAGTTTTTATTTTAATCAAATAAAAATAAACAAGTTTGAATGCATACAATTTGATTACTTGAATGTAGTATAAAGTCAGTACCACTACTAATGCAAATCTACGAAATTTTGGCAATTTCGCACACAACTACATTCACACAGGTTCTCTCTCTCTCTCTCTCTCTCTCTCTCTCTCCCTCCCTCTCAAGTCAACTCAAATTTTGGGTTTTATAAAACATACTGGAGAAATGTGTCCTATAAGTTTAAAATTTATATAATCTCAGAATATAGCACAAAGAGCAATTTAAAAATATACTGAGAGATATAAACATATTAAGACAACTCTGCCCCTAACATTATTGAGAGCCTCCCTCCTGATCAACAATCAAAATTGCATTAATAATGAAACAAAGGTGAGTTAAAATTATTATACTTTTTATTATTCTCTTTTCAGCACTGAGAAAACCAATTCATTAGTACTTAAAATTGTTTTTTTTACTGGTTAACATTTTGCCCACAACACTTAAAGTACCAACTTTAAAGATTAAAGGTGGCGGTAGATCGTTTTTCTTACAATATCAGAGCGGGATATGTATCTCTTATACATACTTATATACAAATAGCTATAACTCTTCTACACATATGGTAGAAACAAAATCAGTCCTTCGAATCAAACCAAGAATTCATATTTCTGAATAATTAAAAGAAAGATTAAAAAAATTAATAAAAATAATTTTTGTATTATTTTTTAATTTTTCCAAAATCGTGGGGTAAAAATGTGGCTGTAGGAAAAATCGCCCAAAGAAAAATGGCCCAAAAAAATAAGCGAAAAATCACCCAAAAAAATCCATGTAAAATTGGGCCTGAATTTATATGAAAAGTGACCCAAAATTGTTGGACTATTTTTCGTTACTATTGGGTGATTTTTCGTTAACTAAAGCTTCTCTGCCCAGCCGACCTTCGGCCAGGCGCAAGGATTTTCTCCTCTATGGTATAACAAATACTGGCTTCGATAACTAAAGCCAGGGCTGTCAGATATGGCGATTTCTCGCCAAACGTGGCGACTTTGAAACGTGTTTGGCGATGGGATTTTCCATTTACTGGCGATTAACTTGGTTTTTTTTAGCATTTATATTATTTCGGCGATTTTGTTTAACAGCTTCTTATTTTTTGTTACCATTACTAAGTCTGTGTACATAAGGCTCATGTCTTATTGACATGATTGCTACTTTATAGGCGAGAGGGACGAGGGGAAAAGAAACGAGTACACAGGTGCATGTACTGTCTTTACGTTTTGCTTTCTTATTAGTTGCTTGTCAATAAGACAATACGATCTCCATTTTATGTTATTTAAAAAAAAATTACAGAAACAAAACAAAATTTACTTTCGGCGAATTTTTATTATTTTTTCTCAGTTTTTGGCGATTTTTGACTCACATATTTTACTAGCGTTTTTTGTATGCAAAATTTAATTAAAAAAAAAAAAAATATTACAAAAACTTAACCAAATTGACGTTTGGCGATTTTTGGCGATTTCTGACATCCGGTTTGGCGATAGAGCTCAAAAAAATCTGACAGCCCTGACTAAAGCTTACCTGCGAAGTCGGCCTTCGTTCGGAAACAAGGCAGATTTTAGAAGCTTTACTTAGCGAAACCGGTACTTGTTATACCATAAAGGAAAAACTCCTTGCGCCCGCCCAAACTTTAGTTAGCGAAGCTGGTCTTTGTTATATCATACAGGAGAAAATCCTTGCGCACGGCCGAAGGCCGGCTATGCAGAGAAGCTTTAGTTAGCGAAGCCGGTTTTTGTTATACCATAGAGTAGAAAATCCTTCCGCCCGGCCGAAGTCCGGCTATGCCCAGACGCTTTAGTAAGCGCTGCCGGTATTTGTAACAACAAAGGGGAGAAAATCCTTGCGCCCAAAAGTGTTTTCGTTATATGTTTAATATATGCACCCAGAAAAAAACAACAAAACCATTTCTAAAAAAATGTTGACCATATTATGTTTAATTTAACCAAATCATTGTCATCGACAACCACATTATGGTAAAATAAGTTTCTTTAAAAATAGTTTTGTTGGTTGTGACCATAATAAAACATGTTTTTCTCTTACATTTGTAAGCTACTAAATTTATATGAATAATAAACACTGTTTTGCAAATTGGGTAATTTTTATTTTTTTTTTTGGGAAATAATTAGTTTTTTCTTTTTGGGTAATTTTTCATTTTTATTTTGGGCCCTTTTTCGTTTCTTTTTTGCAAAATCTCATATATAACTTTTTGGGTAATTTTTCATGTTCTTTTGGACGATTCTTCATTTGCTACAGCCTAAAAATGTTTAACGTTTTTTCGTGTTATTTATTTTTGAATGTTGCAGATACAAAAGTAGGCACTCATTATCATCCGAAGTATTTACAAAGGCTTCCCACTTTTTATAATATTGCTGCAATCACTCTGAAGTGCTCGTCCATATTATGAACATGAAACAAAGAAAACAAGATAGTGCATTTAAATTTAAAAAACATTATTTTTCTGCGCATGTACGTCATAGTAGTACATAAGCACACAAACAAGTGTATGTAGTAAGCTAAATTTTTGTTTGCATTTAAATTTTCTTACTACAGTGACGTCAAAATGACAAGAAAGAAGTTAACGAAGGTGAGCAATGCGCTATCTTGTTTTGTTTGTTTCAAGTATTATGAAACATTTACTGCAGAAACTTTCTTATATTTTTTTTAATTACTATTTTGTGTGCCTTCTCTCCAGCTTTTTGTTTTCCTCTCAATAGCAAACTGCTAGAACACCAAACGAAGTATACTTTTTGATTCGCTTTTCCGTTCCATCTACAAGCCCAAATGTTTCGCAACAAATGTTTCATAGTATGGGCAGGGACTAACAAAAAGTCAATTTCATTTGGCAGGGTCAACATAATATTTATTTTATTAAATGATTCTGTGTAATGCTTTCCCATTTAGTTAGTCCTCTTACATATTACGAGAAATTTGCTGCAGAAACTCTTTTCAGTTCTCTTTTGAAACGGCATTTGAGTCCAGACAATGAAACCTTCGCTTTGCAGAATTAAAGTAGTTTGTATTTCTTCTATCTTTTTTCTGCTTCCTTTCAATAGAAAACTTACAAACTGAAACAAAGTACACTTTTCCATTTGTCTTTTATTTTCAAACGTAAATGTTTCGTAGCAAATGTTTCATAAGTTGAGCGAGGACAAAATAAAACTTTTGTTTTGCTGAATTTAAGTATTTTGTATGACTTCTATCCCTCGTTTTCTTCCTTTTAATACAAAACTCACAAAAAATTATTTAAAACCAAACAATGTACACTTTTCCATTCGTCCTTTTCCTTTAACCACCCTCAAAATCAAATCTTTCGCAATAAATAGTTCATAACAAGGAAGAGGACTTAAGGCTCAGTTAGCCGGGAGTAACAGTAACGTTTAAAATCAGCTGATTCATTTTGTTGTATGTAAAGCAATTAGAACGATTACAGTTAGCAGTAAGATGTTACGTCTCAATCTGTAAGAAATAGATTATTCTTACTTTTTTACGGTAAGGTTACTGTTACTGTTACTCCCGGCTAACTGAGCCTTTAAGAATGACCACACCAATATTCAAAAAAAGTAAAAAATCCTAAATGTAGGAAAATATTTTGAGCTAAAAAAAATCCATATTCCCTTTTGAAAAAGTACTTTCGGAATTTGCTCATCAACTGTAATTAAAAAAAGTTATTGAGCTAAAATATTTCTTAATTCTCTTCATCCCCAAAAAGGGGATAAATCTCCATTTATATTTTAACTCAATCTCTTTTACTTTTATTTCTTATTCTTAACTACGGCTATCCCCAAAATTTAAAGTTTTTGAAAATCCCTCTCTTTTCTCTCTTTCTCTTTTTGTGATCTAAATTTTATACAAAATATTTCAAATAATAAACGCCATTAAACTTCGTAAATCTTTCGGAATTTCGAAAATATATAAGTGTGTGTTTTTTGTTTCCTTTTCTCGTTTTTTGAGTAGTTCATTTAGAAACGATATTATTTCAACGTTATGTTGTTGTTTTCTCATATTTTAACAAAAAAAAAAAACACAAAAACAACAATAGTAGCAGCATTGAAAAAAAATGTTGCATTGAAGCCGTTAACCTCGTAGTGCGTTCGACGCCAGAGACCTGCGCCGTGGAATTTCATCGGCGGCGGCGGCTGAAGCAAAAAAATGCTCGGCGGCGGCTCGCTCCGGCTGTTAGCCGATGTGGCTGTCAGCCGATGGGATATGTATATTAAAATTATATGTATGTACATTTGTGCAAACATATTTGTATATGTTTATATTAAAACATTTTTCATTCTATAATTCACTACCCATTGAAAAAAAAATATGTTTTTGTTTAAACAAGAATTACACGTTTTCAATGACACAGGAAATCAAACATTAATTGAATAATTAGCTATTCCAGAGGTACAAAATTTAACATTTTTACATATAAAACAGCTATAATAAAACACACCATCTGTTTTTAGAACTTCTATTTATCTTTGTTCGGCTTGAAAACGGTCTCTTAAAAAAATGATGCAGTACACACCAAAATTTCGACCACGTTGAAGGGTAGTCTTGGTGTGTTGACCGTGTACACGAATACCTCAGTAGTGACGCAAACAAACATATTTTCGTTTTACTTTAAATTCACTTTTCTTGTTAAGCATATTTTCGTAATGTACGAAATCTGAATTGAACTCGGCAACCGTATCGCTGGAATCAGTTTCATCCTCCATTACTTTTGATGTTTTAAAAAATAATTAGTATTGTGGTTGTTTTGTTGAACTTTTTATGGTTTTTAATACAAATTTTAATATTTTAATTAGGCTAAAATTCATTAAATTGAATTTAACAACATGAAATTAATTAAAATTTATTGTTAATTTTTCATTCTTGACTGAATTTGAGCTCGAACCCAGGACAGGTTACCCTTACATGTTTCGATTGATACCACTTAATTCTCACACATATTTATTTAATTTTCAATTGCCGCCAAATATATAGTTTTAAAAACAATCAACACTTAAGGATGTTTAACAAAAGTGATTTGGTCAAATTTTTACAGAGTTAAAACTTTTCGGCGGGAAAATAAAGAGAATAGTTATCACAAAAAATAATCAACGACTGCACCAGTATTCACTCAGTCGTTATTTTAAAAATGTTGATGATGAAATTTTGGTGCTTTTTAAACAAGAAACTAAAAGTTGCACTTTTTAAGGATAGACAAACAAAAAAGAATGTATCAAGGTGTTTAAAAAAGAGAATAAAAATTTTTTACAAAGTAATCGGTGGCTAAGCTGCAGCCGATTCTTAGCCGAAAAATTTTCGGCGGCGGTGGCTACAAATATTTTCATCGGCGGCTGGCTAACAGCCGGCTAAGCCGCTTCGGCGCAGGTCTCTGTTCGACGCCCGAATGTGAGTAAAGAAAACAACAACAAAAAGTAATATAAAATACAAGTTGTAGATAAAAAGAAATATATACAAAAACAACAAAGATATAGTGTAAAATCGTATATATTGTTGTATGTCGTTTATATGAAGTCATTTGCTAAAATTTGGAACTATGCACACACAAAATGTGTGTAACTACAATCGGGCATACGGATATACGACTATAGATGACATCGTTGCCTGTTAATGATGAGTACTACGGCAACGAACAGTGGGAATGACTGAACTTCTTGCTCGATCGACGCTGAACTGAGTATAAAGAACATTTTTGTGTGAGCATAATGGAATAAATATTTGGGTTCTAGTAAAATATGAAATTTTTAAGATGATCAAAAGATCAAGTTTATTTTTTATACCCTCCACCACAATTAGTTGTGAAGAGGGTATATTAAGTTTGTCATTCCGTGTGAAACTGTTTTATTATTCATCTCAGTCCCTATAAAGTACATATATTCTGGGTCCTTGAGTAATTTTAAGTCGATTTAGCCATGTCCGTCTGTCTGTCCTTCTGTCCGTCTGTCCGTCTGTCAGTCTATCCGTCTGTTGAAAACACTCTCACTTTCGAAAAACTCAAAAGAAATAAACAAACTTGGTGTCAAATTGCGTGTAGTTATCCTAAGCAGTTTGGGATTGAAATCCAGCAAAATCGGTTCAATAGGATCTGAGCTATGAATCAAAATGTGGAACCACCACCTAAAAAAAATTGATAATTTTGTTACAAAAACTAACATAAATGGTGGAAAAATGCACAGAATGATATAAGATTTCGCAACAGTTCGTTTTATTAAACTGGAAATCACGCTGTAAAATTTCTTGAAGATCCGTCTATGATTTACCCTAGGCCCCATATAAGCCCTACTCCCGGAAAACAGTATAGTAAGCCTAAAACCCTAACTAACAATGCTATCATAACAAATTTTGTCACGTCACAGTTAAATAGGACTAGAAATGAAACTTTTAAGTTTCGTGAAGATCGGTTTATAATTTACCATAGGCCCCATATAAAACCTACTTCCAGAAAACAGTTTAGTACGCGTAAATCCGTAAAAAAAATTGCTATCATAACAAAATTTGGTACATCAAAATTTTTTAGAACTAAAAATAAGACTGTGAAATTTCGTGAAGATCGGTCCATAATTTACCATAGGCCCCATATAAACCTTACTCCCGGAAAACAGCTTAGTACGCCTAAAAACGTAAAAAAGAATGCTATCATAACAAAATTTGGTACATCACAGTATTATTGAACAAGAAATAAGACTTTAAAATTTTGTGAAGAACGGTCCATCATTTACCATAGGCCCCATATAAACCTTACTCCCGGAAAACAGCTTAGTACGCCTAAAAACGTAAAAAATAACGCTATCATTACAAAATTTGATACATCACAGTTTTATAGAACTAGAAATGACACTGTGAAATTTGGTGAAGATCGGTGCATAACTTACCATAGGCCTCATATAAAGCCCACTCTGGTAATATAATTAAATACGCGGTAAACTTTCTTCCAGTTTAGCTTCATATGGCCAGAAAAAATGTAATACAATTTTGTGATATACGGTCCATAATTTTCCTTAGATTCCATTTTAGCAGCCTTCTGAAATTTACTGCAAACGCTTAAACTAATTGCACCGCTGTATTGAAATTTATGTTTTTTAATACCAGAAATCGTTCTGCAGAATTTGGGATGAATGGTTCATAGCTTACCATGGCTTTTATATAATTTGTTCTCTTGAAAATCCTTTAAGTTCATCTTAAACTGATATTCTACTCAAAGTTTTTAAAAATGATTCTGATTGTCGATCAATAATTTTATAAAGGTCTAAGCCGCAACAAATTTAATTGCAGATGTCTGTTTTTACAAAGATTATAATAATAAATAGACATCATACAGATATTACTCCTAAAACATTCGAAGTGTCGGTGGAGGGTATCAAAGATTCGGCACAGCCGAATATAGCACTCTAACTTGTTTTTTTTGGAATTAACTTTTACATAATTTATGGATTTAAAATAATTAAATTCCGTTTTAAAGTCATTTAATTATAATTGAACTTTGAATAAAATATAACAAAATGCTAAATAGATTGAATTTGTATCAGAGGTGGATTATTTTATTTTTTATATTAACATGACGAGTTCCAAATAATGTTTTGCATTGTCAAATAATATTATTGTCAGTTTATAAAATTTGTTATTTTGCTTTATTTTGTTCAAACAAATACCCAGTTTATTTTAACCCTCTATAACTCAACATCTTAAAATTCCAAATTTTCAATTAATTCACATAGAGGTTAACATTTAAAAAAAAATTAAATCTTTCAAAAAAGATAGCTTCAACTTATGTATAGCATTTACTAACATTAATATGTACTTACGAATGGCATATATCATAATTTCTTAGCAAGTACTTGTTGCGAAATAATTGATCACAAAGTTTTGTGACGCACGCTACAAAAAGTGAAAGTAACTTCAAAGGTTGAAGTGCGTTTGTCGTAATTTTGATCGAATTTGTCATGATAAGGTATACAAAATTTAACTCCTAAAAGAAAGATGACCATAAAAGAATTCTAAACGCACTTATTCGCAGCCAAAAAATTTTGTGATTTTTTGACCAAAGCCGTGAATCCTTTGTGACGCACGCTACAGTTTTTCCAGTAGTATTTTTTATTATTATATTTAATTTATTTTAACAAAACAAATTTTATTTTTATGAATTTTATTTCTTAAACTAATTTCTTAACTAATGAATATCAACTTTTTTTTTTAACGAAATTTATATTTTGATAAGTCTGCTGTAAGTGCTATTTTAAGCACAAAAATCTCCTAAAATAATGCTAAATTCACGTATAATATTAAGAAATCAGCAGTGGGGTAGAATTTGGTAAAAATTATTGCATTAATGATCATTGAAATACATATTTTTTAATATAAAAATGAAATTATACATCTAGTCTTACTCTAGTCATACTCCAATAAAAAGAAATTCATTTGAAAAATTTTTGTTTGTTGGACTGTTTCTGGGATTTGCCCATATCGCACACAGAATGAGTAAATTTGACATATTTTGGATAGTTGCGTCGAATTCTTTTTCGCCCATTGAGGCCAGTGATCGACTTGATTCTGGGGACTACTTGCGAAGGCAAGTGTTGCGGAGGTTTTCTATTCATTTTTGCTTGGATTTAACCTTATAAAAGTCGGCGTGTAAGGGTGGGTTAAGTTCTCATCCTACATAGAGATGCGCTAACTTCTAGGCGAGGGTTTCTCGATAACATAATGCACCTTGATTTATTTGCATTCGCTCTTATAAATCAACTTTAAGTTAGACATTGGTACGTCTAAATAGCAATTCTCAAACAAAAAATATAAACTAGCTATAATAACTATAATAAATTTGCTGGAGGCTGTTAAAACAAGATTTCCTTTTCGGTCAATGTAGCCCACAAGACAGAAACACTAAATTTCGTGTTGTACGCAAATAAGTCAAAAATATTAAAAGTACTAGAATAATGACTCATATCTGGACACTAACCTCACAGATTCTCAGAAAAAAAATCGAATCGGCGATTATAAAAATATTTTTTATGAATTATTTAATATAACACATTTCGACTTTTTAAAATTTTTAAAATTATAATGGGATCGAACTATTTATAACAATAAGAAACAACTTATTATTTTACAAATTAAACAAAGATGTTTCTGTCTCTTAAGTTATTCTTTAGTATTGATTTCAGCGATAACTATAGTGCATAATCAAGTATGCTGCAGGAATATCAGAAATGCCTTAAATGTGTTGGATATACCAGAAGAGCAGTACGCTTGCTTTGCAACTTGCGAGTGTTCTTCCATTAACTTTTTACCAACTTTTGGAATTAAATCAAATCAATTTTTATTTTATTTTTAATATAATTATAACCGTATTCATAAAAAATAAAATAAGTTTGAAATGTGTTTTAACGCAAAATTTTAATACAAATTTTTCTTAAAATACATTTGTAATCCATTTTATTTTTTTATGAATACGGCAGTTAACATTTACAGTTGCACACACGTACTCAAGTATTTTTTCTTACTCGTAGATGACATAACGGAAATGTCAAATTTCAGTTTAGAACCTAAAATAAATACAAAATTTAAGTTTTCACTCAAGTTAACTGGCACTTAGCATACAGAACCGCAAAGCCAATTTATGTGCTCATTTGAACGATCTTTTTGTGTTGCTTGTTATTTGGAAACTGGCAATTTAACCCTACGTTTCCACCTGGAAGTAGTGTATACGTATTATTTAACGAAAATCACTAGAAATACAAAAAAACACAACATTTTTTTGGGTGGCTACCAAGGACAGAGCAAGTTCATTCTTAAAATGTCGGCATCAACTAAACTTCTTGCTTTTATTTTCAAATTGTTGCATCAATAGACGCTGTTCATGGCTACGATATAAATTAATTATCTCTATAAAAGTTATGTTTATTTTTTAAAATATGTGAATACAGTATTGCCGTGTTTCCGATATCATAAAATTACTAGAAAGAATATTTTGACTTAAATTTTTTTTTTCAATACCTGAAATGTGTCAAAAATTTAATTGCAAGTTGAGCTGCAAGTACGAATAATATGATGGTGTTAGTAAAAAAGTGTGAGTGTATTGAGTTTTTCGAACTTGCAAGTTGAAAACTTTGTGAAGAAATTCCGCGATTTCTTTCCATATTAAAAATTCCCAACCCAATAAGTGCTCAAAAATAAAATTTCAAGAGCTTAAAATTTAACTGGAAATAAGCTTGAGTTCAAACGTACCCAGTAAAAACTTCGCCTACAAAATAATGTGTTGAGTAATCAGAAAAACATAAGAGCACTACTTACAATTCTACTGAAAGAACCAATGAATTTTACAAGGGATGTCCCAAAATTAACGCATTAAAAAGTAAGTCATTATTTTTTACCTGCACACATCCAGAAAAAAGTAGTTATGGAAGTTGTTATTGATGTACTTATAGAAGAAAGCTACAAAATGATGAGTTAAAGAAGCTATTCATTTTGAAAAAGAAGGCGAAGTTTTTACTGGGTATTTTAAATGCTATTCAAGTTTCAAAATGTTTTACTAATATTCACTGGATTTCAATTTCCCATTTTACTCAACCCTTGAAACTTGAAATTCAAACTTGAATACCAATTGTTTTGCAATTGATTTCCAGCAAAATTGCTTATATGAAAGAAAGTAAAATTGCTTCTTGATATTATGAGAATAATTCTCTTTGTTAACATACCCGTTAAGCTGAAGCGATTTGACAATAAAAAAAATCAACAATAAACTTCAGATTGTCAATGGTATGAAATGGGAATTAAGCACATTATAACGAAACCTTGATAATTAATTTTTGAACCCCAAGAAAAACTTTGATAACTAATACGCATGTGGCAGTGTAAAGAAAACTGAACTGGCAAAATAAAATAAAGAAATTTGTTTGTATTTTTGTTTTTTTTCTTTACCCACTTTACCCAATGTAGTTGTACATTTAGAGTTGACAAAAAATCAACCAATTGTAGTCGGGATTGTAAGAAAAGATAAACTCACTGTTTATTGTTGTTGTTTTTGTTTAAGCTTTGATATTGTTACAAGTAAAACTGGGGCTTATAATTATTATTCGCTTTACAGTTTTATTTGTGTAATATCTTTAGTTTTTCTAAAATCTTTGGGTGAAGTTCCTGACGATCTGGCCTAAGCAACCAGTGAAATGCGCATAGGAATAGCTTATCCCATCAACAATAAACTTCAGTTTGTCAATGGTATGAAATGGGAATTTAGCACATTATAACGAAACCTTCATAATCTAGTTCAACTTCCAGCTGATTCTCAACTCATTCACCGAACACAAGACGCAATTGATTGTTCGCTGGCTTTAATTCTTGCACCAATGGAAACGTATATATATAAAAATGCTTAAGAAGTGGAAGGCAGAGACCAAGTTGCTGAAAACGGCGACGTATCTTCCACTTGCATGAGACATGTCCACAGCGACGATTGCTTCTTCTGCACGCACGGTACTATTTAAATTAATGTTATCCAAAGGCGTAAATGTGGTCAGAAATCGATTCATAGTAATTTTCGTGTGAAATAATCGTACGATTGTGTAGGTTATTGAATCCCTGACTTTAGCAAGAAAGCTGACTAATCAAAACGACGAATATATCTACATCAAGAAATATATACGCGCATTATTCGCTTAACTTTGGATGACGTTTCCTGACGATCTAGCCTAAGCAACCAGTGAAATGCGCAGAGGAATAGCTTTTCCAATCAACAATAAATTTCAGTTTATCAATAGAATGAAATGGGAATTTAGCACATTTAAACGTAACCTTGTTTATTAATTTTTTGAATCCTAAGAAAAACTTTGATACATACAGGCATGTTTTAAGTGAAGTGAAATTGAAGTCGAAGTCGAACAAGTTGGTACTTCCAATTGTTTACAAAATAACCGCAGAGTTGTCTTGTAGAAATAGTTGGAACTCAAGGAATAAAGTAAGTAATAAGGCATATTTTTATGAACTTTCATTAGAGGGTCATCTTTAAAATTAAATCGATTTTAAATCCACTATATATCGAGCCCTAACCGCGAAAATAACGTAAGCACCAAAAATCACTTTTTACAGGAGAGAGTTTTTTCTTTTTTATTTCATATAAATTTTGTATGAGTTTTGTCGCTTACAATAAAATTGTTGTTGCTAAAAAAACGTAACGGTACCTTACCTAGCATTTACACATGCCACTGCCAGTTCGAAAAACTCAATACACTCACATTTTTTTACTAATACACTCAAATTTTTCGCAATGGCAGCTCCAGTGGCAGCAAAAATTGCATGCGAGTGGAAATTTGGCACTTGCATGCCACTAAATGTCAAAACGATAAGCCATGTTACCCTGTTAAAAATTTAATTCACATTTACTGGATTGTTGTCAAATTGTTATTGAAGTTTTAACTTAATAAAGAATTATTATGATTAATTTTTTTAAAACGCGCATAAATAAAAGCAAGTTTGTTAATAATAGAGCATTAATTTCGTTAAAATAATGCTAATATAAATAAATGAAAAAATTTCCCCAAAAATGTGCCACTATGATTAACTCGGTAACTCTTTTTCGTTTTCTGGTACTTTTTTTTTTAATTTGAGAAGTAAACAAATTTGCTCAAGTTGACGCTTCTACGACATTTTGAAAATGAACTCGCAGTGGCATGTGTAATCACAAAAGCTAATGGCATGAGATTCGACTATTTCGAACAAATTTTCTTTGATAATATGTATACAACAGTGGCATGCCACTACTTGCATGTGTAAAGGCAGGGTTATGTGACCACGACATTTTGGGAGATGCTGCAAGTGTTACCAATAAAGTAATTTATTAAAAAAAAAACGAAAATTATGTCGCTTACGTTATTTTCGCGGTTAAGGCTCGATATATACATATATTTGTTCCTGTTGTTCATATAAGGAGCATAGGGCGGTACTTTCAAGATTTCTATCGGGTGATTTTTTAAGAGCTATAGGAAAGTTTAAAAAAAAACACATAAAATTCAGAAAAATTAATGAAATCTTTATTCGAATCGATAGTACGGTCCATATAATTTAATGTTTGAAGATTATTTCATACGAATGTTGACCGTGACTGCGCCTCAAATGTTCCATCCGCTTAGTCCAATTTTGACATACTCTTTCCAACATTTCGGCCGGTATCTCATGAATAAATGCTTCAATGTTGTCTCTAAATGCGTCAATTGAAGCGGGCATGTGTGTTTAGACATGAGCTTTAACATAGCCCCACAAAAATAGTCTAAAGGCGTTAAATCGCACGATCTAGGCGGCCAATTGACCGGTCCCGAACGTGAAATAAAATGTTCACCGAACTCGCCTCTCAATAAGTCCATTGTTAAGCGTTCTGTGTGGCACGTTACACCGTCTTGTTGAAACCACATGTCATGCAAGTCAAGCTCTTGCATTTTGGGCAAAAAAAAGTTGGATATCATCTCACGGTAGCGCTCACCATTCACAGTTACGTTACGATTCGCATCATCTTTGAAGAAGTACGGTCCAATGATGCCACCAGCCCATAAACCGCACCAAACTGTGACTTTTTTTTGATGCATTGTTAGCTCTTGCAATGCTTCTGGCTGATCTTCACTCCAAAATCGACAATTCTGCCTATTAGCGTACCCATTGAGCCAAAAATGAGCTTCGTCGCTGAACACAAGAAGCGCGCGATGAACTTTCTTAACAGAGCACGCATTTTGATAATAAAATTCAATAATTTGCAAGCGTTATTCGTTTGTAAGACGATTCATGGTTAAATTATAGACCAAACTGAAGATGTTTGACGGTGAAACTAACACGAAACGTGCGTCAGCTGTTTAAACCAGTGTTGCCAAAAAAATAATAGCTAAAAAATCTCCCGATATACCATGCCCGATTGTTAACTTTTTCGATAAAAGCTCGAAAATAGTGCTAACGTCACATTTAATCTAAGTAAAATAAACTAAACTTTGAATGTTTGAAAATTTATTAAAAATGTGCATAATTTGGACCAAACGACCTACTGTGCAACTTACAAGGCATTTGTGTGTAGTGTCTTAGTATACTTTATTCGTACTCTAAAACATATTATATCAGTCAAGTATGTAATTTTCATTACTTTTTGTTATATTTTAGTATGTATATAACAAAATATAATGCCTACAAGTTTACAGAGTATGTTATTTTTGTGTTTTAGTAATTTTTTTCCTTATGTGCAATTTTTTTTTTTTTTGGCAATTTTGACTTTTTTTTTTTGCTTTGAGAAGAAACTACAAAAAGGCTAAATCAAAATTTCAGTATTTTTAAACCAGTTCTTTGTTGTTTTATATTTTATTTTGCTTTTTGGAGAAATCTCAACTGGTTGTTTTACAAAAATGTTAAAAAAACGCAAACAAAAAAAAACCTAAGTTTCATTACAGCTCATCATCATCATCAAAATTTAGCTGTTTCTGTTTATTTGTTTGCTTGTCTGTTAAGAAATAGGGTCCATGGATTTGTATAGTGTTTGTTGTGTGCTGTAAACCCAGTACCCGACCGCAAAGTGTTCAATGTTGATCAGCAAGGCCTTCCTCCTCCCTACTCCCAAATCATTTCTCATCCATCCCTTGTGCGGATCGTTTTTTTTTTTGTGCAATTATGTGCATTGATGCAGTTTTAGGTGTATTTTTTCTTCTTTTCTTTTCTTTTTCGCATTTTCATTGCCATTTCGTTGATTTTCTACTACAACTACAAATTTTTCGCATTTGGATTTGATGCGAGAGTATGTGCATTAAGTATTGGGGCTTCAATTTATATAACGATGTAGAGTTCCACAGTAATTTTTTTAGTATGTACATAGTATTTATGTGTATTTACGGTTTTAAAATGAACAAAAATGTATTTTATGGATGCACTCTCAAGATCAATTGTTTATTGTTGTTGTAGTTGTTGTACATATGTGTATAATAAAAAATAATGGTTTTCGTTTGTTATTTTTGGGGTTTATACTATAAATTTTGTTGTACTACTTCACTATGTGTTATTATTATTTTGCGATCTTTTTTTCTCTTGTTATTTTGAGAAAGTTTTTGCGTTTTAGCAAATTGCGTTTTATTATTTGAATTTGTGTACAAAAAAAAAATCTTTTGTTTCTTTATTATAAATTGTATTTTATACTAGAGAATATTAAATACTAGAGAATAGTACTTAATAGAAAAATTATTCAAGTGTATATCAAGAGAACTCTGTAACAGTTTCTTATAAGAACTTTTTCAGGCTTTTCGTTGAAGTCTATTTTTATAAAAATACTCAAATATTTCTCAACGCCATTATATAGCATTTTTTTTTTTTTTTTTTTGATATATATTAGTCTATGGATTTGAATCCTTACAGACTATAATTTAATTACAAACAATATTATTAGGTTATTTATTATAAAACAAGATGATACTACCTTTAATGACACTAACATTTGAAGAAAAGTTCATAAAAAACTGTCCCATCATAGTTGAAAAAAGGACTCGGCGGGCGTTACAGCTTTCCAGGCATCACCTCAGAAACCTTATTGTGGTTATAACCGGCCACTGGCCTATTGGGAGGAACGTCCAAAAGCTAAGGCTCCCAATGACTTATGTGGAAGTTGCGGTGACGAGAAGGAGAAAGGCTCAACCATTATATGCATAGCCTTGCTTAACCTACTGTCATAAATTAAAAAAAAGTCTATCAAATGTACTTAAGAAAACAAGAACAAAATAAAAAAAACATTTGATTCCTTACGGAATGTGTGATAAGATTCGCACCTTGCTTAAGCAAATGACACTTTCATTAAACTTAGCAAAAAGTTTCCTTAAGTTCAATATGGATTGCCTCTTATAATTTACATGTATTCGCACATTTGTTTAAGCCAACTTAATTATGGTTGGATCTGTAGAGTCAATGGAACATCTTCTCTGTCATTGTTCGGCACTCGAAGATTTAAGACTTGACCTGTTTGGTCGCAGAACCCTTGGGGACAAAATCTATCTCTCTGATATTGATTTGAACAGCATCACTCCTTTAAGAAATTAACCGTGTTGCTGCACGCAGAAAAAAAATAATGTTGGACATGGTTACGGCAACTACACTATGTTTATTGTAACAATATATTGTTGTCGTACACTAAAAATTTTTATTTTTATTTAATATCAGCAATATTATAGTTGCTGTAAACACATCAATGTTTATCGCAATTAGAAATTTGTGTATTGTTGACTGAAAAATAATTATTTTTCTAACAACTAAATAATGATAACTTTGAAAACATATAACATTACTCAGAACCATTTCCTGATATTAAATAGCCATAACATGATTAGATTCTATACGTGTAGTATGCTTTAAAAGCAAGCAAAATATCTTTGCTCTAATAATATTATGTTAACGTCATTTGTAAAAGAATTTTGAATCAGTTGTGTCGTTTGTTTTTAATATACCATCGAATTATTTGTTAGTTCATAAAAAAAATAAGATATTAAAGATATATAAAGAAATAAGGAAAAAAAAAATCGATGCAAAAAAATATTAATTTTTTTTATGTTATAAAAGTTATGATAGGTGCTGTATCATAATATGATTACTTCTTAAAATATTATGATTAAAATTACAAAAATGTGATTACTTCTTAGCTTATTATGATTAACATGATAATAATTTGATTACCTTTAAATTTATTATGATCTAATGATAAGAATATGATTAAGGGAAAAATATTATGATGTAATAATACGAATATATTTGGTCATAATATAATTCAATAATTATCGAAATATGGTGTCTTCAATCATAATCCTTATCATAATACGTTGCTCTTAGAATTAGATTACCACAACCATGTCTTTTCTTTGCGTGCAGAGATGCAGTAAAGTAAGTGAAGAAACTTTTGACAAGTTTTATAAAAAAAAAAAAAAAAAAAAAAAAAAAAGAATTTCAAGTGCCCCGGCATTCCCTTTCTACGACGCAGGTGTAAGGTAGAATATTAAAAAATAATGGTTAAAAAATTCAGTGTGTAAAGCTGATGCTACGTTCGCCAGTTTTTATACGCGTTGAATAAAGCGCTTTTTGTGTCAAAAATGTGTTGCTTTAAAGAGGGATTTCACCATATAAAATTCATGCCTTCCGTTAGCGAGATGGTAAGCGAAACTCTGACATTTCTCCCTTACAAACCAGCATCGTTTAAAGCTAAATTTTTTATTGGGATGGTAGCACAACGGGAAATAATTAATGGACTTACGTGAGATGGGCTTGAATGGCACCTAACCTATGCATTTTATTAAAATCTTTGCATATTCTCCAAAAAGGATCAGAATTTGCGAAGTTTGTGTGAAAGACCTGAAGATACAGTGGTTTAAAATAACGAGTGGATCTTTGAGGAACGCAAAAAAATAAAAACGTTATTTTTAGTATATTTCTTCTGTTTCTAGCGAAGGCAACTTAACTCGTTCAGAAGGATTCCAACTTCAGTACTGATTTTTTTCTGTTTTTAATGAGATTCTCGGACCAAATAACGCAAGAGCAAAAACATTGAGATATCAGAGATTATCCCAAAATCTTCAAACACAATCTGATCTATGGTAGCATAACCAGCAATCGCTTTCATAAAGAGAATACTTAAATTATATATACTTAAAAATACTTAAAAATTTTAACAATTAAAAGTTGGTATCTAAAATAAAAAAATATTGTTTTTTCAAAATTTCGAAAATCGAAAAATGTAGTTATGGAAGGCCCACAACTCGAAATTAAAAATGACACAATTAAAACAAATCAAAGTAAATAAGCACTCATTAAACTTCATAAAGATAAACTCACTGCCCTAGAGAGAAGCAAACTGACACCAAAGTAGTCCCGTGATAGGTCTTTGGTGGTAGAGACCGGTTCTAGTTTTAACACTTTCTATTAATAAGACCTATCACTTTTACATGGGGTTGTCATTGGAGGGGGTCAATTGACACCATTTGACCATTCACAAATCTATTCTCAATGGACATGTTTATTGACAGTTACAAAAATGTAGTATTACTTTAATACGATGTACTATTATTTCAATAAAACAAGTCCTAGAATTAATTTTAAGAGCCAAATTTTAGAAACTCCCAAAAAAATGTATCACACCACCGGTGAAGACTGTACTGTAATTCATTACTTTTTTTACCTTTTTGTTCTTCATAAACCAGTTACATGATTGGTTCTCCTTTCACTGGTCATGAGTTCTTTCTTTTTGTACCTGTTCTATTTTCACAACTCCCAGGACCAGTCTGTGGGACCAATTGACACTAATTTCCCGCAGGATGTTTATTGTTAGCGTTTTGTTTAATCTTTGATATGCGTACAAGTAAGACTTATTCGCTTTAGGGATTTATTTGTATAATATTTTTGGCTTTTCTAAAATCTTTTGAAAAGGTTTCCTGATGAGCTGGCCTAAGCACCCAGTGAAATGCGCATAGAAGCTAGCTTTCCCTCAACAATAACTCTCAGTGTATTTATCAAATATGAAAAATTGGGAACTTAGCACGTCCCACAGAAATCTTGGAATATTTTTATTTCTATTATTTTCTGTAAAACAGTTATTTCTTATGTCCAACTTTTCAAAATTAATTTATGTTGATTTGTAAACAACGAAAATATCACGTTTTCTTTTAACGAAAAATAAAAAAAATTTAAATAGCACTGAACTCCTAAAAAAAACTTTTAATTAAGTCTTAAGTCTAAAAATATTGATATTTGGCAACCAAAACGCATATTTTAGGGTTGGTAACGGATGACAACTGAACTGAAGTTGAGTTGCCAGCAGCAAAATCAGGCGACGACGCTCATGTTAAAATCAGTGTTAGAAAATGAATATCGCTCTTTAGTGTTCGGTTTGGAAGATTTTAGGAAAACACAAACGCTAATAGTTTTTGTGTAGTAAATCGATTTACTATTATGATCATTAAAAAATAGGGTTCCCTGTTTGTCATCTTTCGAACACAAACAGAATACTGTTCTTATCCAACACAACAAAAAGATGAGAACTTTAATTTTGGTCTGTTCTTTTTTAAAAAACCACTAACTTCATTGTGTTCGGTTCGTTCGTTTCTGTTGAGCGTAGCGCCCTTTTGGCTGGTAAAAAAAACCAAAATTTAAAAAAAAAAAAACAAAGCACACATACGAAAAAAAAACCAAAATTTCTGGCTTTTTGTTTTTTTTTTACACATACATATGTAATTTTTTGTTTGTTCATTTATTTATCAATATAAAAAAAGAAACACTATGGGCCATGTCACAGAGTACAATCCGTTCGGAATTGAAGAAAATATATTTGTTTATTTATGGAAAGTGTATTTTGATAGTTTTATGGCCTTTCAGATACAGACAACTCCCAGACCGTTCATGAAAACAAAAATGGTTTCATTCCGAAACATTTTTTCGTCATTTTCTGAAGCACCAAAATACGGAATGAATTCCGTTTCCGAACAGAATTGTACTCTGTGACATGGCTGTATAGAACATTAAAATATGATGTTTGCCCACAGTATTACTACAATTGTTCTACGAAGAATAGAACACTATAATGTTCGGTTATTTCTTGAAAATAGATAAGAGCGTTATTAACCAGTTAATTACCAAAAATTTAAACGTTGAAATTTTTTGTTGAAAATATCAGGAACGTCTTATAATACCATTTTTACCATTTTCTGAAAAAAAATTTTTTTTTTCGACGAGTAGTTTTTCCGAAAATTGCCGTGTGTTTGACCACACGCTGGTACTGTTAAGTGTTTTGCAATCTTTTCTTGTGTACAAATTTGTTTAGTTATTTATGTTTTTTATGGTACGTATTTCTTGAACGTGTGGAACGGTGTTGTAAATAAAATTGTTTGACTTTGTGGAACAATTGTATAGGTGTATGTGGACGTTGCACTTCTCACACTAAAATATGGTGACTTTTGCTGTACACATAACGCAACGGCGACGACTGGTGCTTTTGAAAGGAACGTGCAAGCTGTCTACCATCGAAAAGTTTTGTTGCTAACGATTAGTGAATGAATCCTCTGTAGGCGAAGGTTCGATTCCGTCTATTGCATCCTCCGACGAAAGCAGCAGAGACTTGGACACCGAGTTATTGCAGTCAAACTGCAAGATAGGATTCGCGTTTTGCGAAGCTGCTATGAAGAAATGCAGTTTTGGCAACCGCATTGCCATGTAAATCCACGCCACCCATATGCCCGTTGTAATTTTTGATAGCGAGGGGCTGTTAAACACGAACACGAACTGCTACTACTGGATCGATTGCGTAATAATTATTTGCGAGTGTAGCTTTAGAATTGTCCGTCCAACGAATTACCAGAACGTTATTTCGTATATCGAATGCAAAGTCGGGAATTGTACTTTTTCAAGGCTTTTTTTACCAATTTTGAAGGGGCGCCGGTACCCTGGTTGGGTCGAACAGTGCTGCTTGCGAGGAATCCTCTCCCTTTCAACAAGTACAGCAAGTAATGGGAGGAAAATGACAAACTAGAATTGCTTTGCATTTTACGTTCACAATGTGAAAATAGTTCTATTATGGCGGATGCATCGAGTCTAAAACTTTTATTGAAAAAAAAAAAACGGATACACGAGTATGGAACAAAAGGAAACATGTAGCCAATGTTCAAGCAAATCTCCCACAGTTTATATCCGAAACGGATTGTTTTTCACGTATCCGAATCACCGACAGTATTATCGGGGAACAAATAAATAGCAGTTTCAAACGCGAACGCTCTTTCACCTTGATGTTCATGTTCATCATCGCTCCAGTAGGGTACTCTTTACGTGACATTTTAGCCAATCTGACTCTTATTACAAAACAAATTAAATAATTTCAATTGCTGTAGTTGTTTCTTTGGCCAGAGTGATGAATTTATGAATGTTATTTTTGTTAAGCTAATAAGGCCTAAATTTCTTCAATGTAAATAAAATTCAATTTTTAATTACAATATTTTGTTACCTTCAATTTCAAATTAGAATAATAAGTATTAAGGACAATTGGAAAAAAAAACAACATAAAATGCAGTCACACAAAGAAAATATAAGAAAATCTCTGTCGAATCAATCTCACTTTCAGTACCAACGTGTGGTGAAACACACGCTGGTATTTACTGCCGCCTAGCGGCACATATATAAACCAGTTTGAGGGGCAAATGGCCTTAGGTTGCTTTTTGGAGATATCGTAACACACGGCAATACATATATAATAATTCAGATTATTTTATATATATAATATAATTGATTTAAAAAGAGCCTATTTTTGGACACTTTTTAAACCCCCTCTTGTGAAAAGGGGGAAGCTTGCAAAAATTTACAAAAATATTTTTTTTTTTGGTAAGACACCAAACTTTAATATACACGCCACACACATTAAGTTTTTTATACTTATCTGTGATTTATAATTCCTCAAAGTTAAGAAATTATAAACGTGTGTTCAAACACACGGCGGTAAGAAATGGGTTAAGGGCTGTGTTCGTCTACACAAACACTAAAAAATAAATATATTTCCTGGATGTGTGAGCCGAACGCTAAAGTATGTTCTGTTTATTTTCGAACACTGCCCAATAAAAAATGGAGCTTCCAACGAAGCAGGTTTGTAAGGGAGAAACATAAAAGTTTCGCTTACCATTGCGCTTACGGAAGACATGAATTTTATATGGCGATTTCCCACTTTGAAGCAATACATTTTTGACACAAAAAGCGCATTATTCAGCGCACATAAAAATTGTTAGCTGTAACGATCAGCTTTACACACTGAATGTTTTGATACTGTTATTTTTAAATTATTCTCCCTTACAAACCTGCTTCGTGGTAAGGGAATGCCGTAGCACTTGAAATGTTATTTTTTTTAATAAAAGTTGTTGAGAGTTCTTTCACTTACTTTACTGCATTTCTGTATGTCTTATTGCGTAGCGCATATTTGTGCGCTTATTTTTTTAAATGTACCTTTAGTGCTTCGCAAAATGATAAAATTTTTTACTGGGTGGGTAAAATATAAAATAAAAAAATGTTGTATATCTTAACACGAGCGGCGTTGCCTGATTTTGCTGCTAGCAACTCAACTTCAGTTGTGTTACCATCCGTAATCGACCTAATAAATATCAATTTACGCAATAGCTTACATCTGAGCGCTCTTTTTGTGTCAAACCCTTAACGCAATAGTTTAAATTGTCTGAATCTATCGTTTGAGCGGCTTTAAATAAAATCTTTAAGCCTTACTCTGGCATTTAAGCCAACATAAGTGCATAAAATGCCAATTTTAATAAAAAATTGGATTGAGTGAAATAAGCGATTTCAAAAAATTTCGGTTTTCATATTCGTGGTTAAACAAAAAAGGATTATTAAAAAAAACCAAAAAAAAAACTAAAAAAGAATTATGCACTGCGTAAGCGCATTGTTATTGGCAGGAGGGAAATTATTACAAACATATATTCTACTCCACGCTCTTTATGTATCCTAATATATGATGGCATCAACATCTATAAAATATTAAAAAACAGGCAATAAAATATTAAATTTTTGACTTCCCCCAAATCATACCACACGAAATACGCACGAAATTAAAAATTGTTTATGGAAAAAAATAAAACTTTGTCTCACGCATTCCAATAAAAAAGTGAACATTTTCGGTGAAACTGCAAAGAGTCATTCAACCTTTTTCCCCCCAATTGTTTCTTTTTTGGTGGTTTCATTGGGTGTTTGAGGGCAGTTTTTGGTGGCCGTATGTTTTCGCTATAAAATGCTTAAGCATGTTATCCTTTTTTTCCTTTTCCAATATTTGCAGTTTTTTAAACGTTTAGTTCAAAATGACATGTAAATTTTTTTCAGCTGCACCATGTTATTGTTTGTGTTCTGCATGTGAATGAACGCGGCATTATTGAATCGAAGTAGTGGGTGTTATGATTTCAGCGCAGACAAGCAGGCTTATGGGTTTGAGTTCGCAAAGTATTTTCGTAGGCATATAAATTGCCACAAAAAAAAGAAAGAAACTTTATTTTATTTATGATAAATTAAACAAAAAATCCTCATACGCACTATGTTTTGGATGTTTCCTGCTGTCCTTTTTTTATTGTCATGGTGAATCCCAAAATTAAACGAAAAAATGTTGTATTTATAAAATGCATTGCCGTTGCAATGTTTCTCTCAAGCCCCAACTTTCATGAGAAACGGCATGGAAGGCTCTTATCCTTTTGTACTTTTGGTATTTTTCTATCACCAACTTCCTCTCGTTTACACATTTTCGTACCAGTATTGTGTGTGTTTTTTTTACCTATAAAAAAAAAAACAAAGCAAAATATAGCTTGGCGTGTGGACTTTATGGTCCTGGCTTTGATTATGTGAGTAAAAGGAGTAAAAAAATAAAATTTTCTTTCTGAAACCCACAAAAACACAAAACGCTCTATCAGAATTGTTTGTATGCATTGGACATTTGTTAGTTGCATATACATACAAACATATAAATGTTCCTGTTGCTGGAGCTTAAAGCGTGTTGCTCTAGCACCAACTTTACAATTTTTGGTTAATTTGCTAGTGCCGTTGAAGAACTTTAAAAAAAGATGTTCCAAAAAATTCGGATGATTCTTTCTCTAGTTTTCATTGTATGTAAGAGTGTGTTTGTGCATTGCATGTATGTTTACGTACAACAGACAGGTGCTGATGGTCGTGGTTGTGGTGTTCAAACATTTTATGGTGATTTTTCGTATAGCATAATTTAACATCCTTTTTTAAGTTTCAGTTGGGTTGGGTTGCATATGGGCCATGCAGCATGCTTTTTTTTTTTTTTTTTTGCTGTAGTTAGAGGCAAATTTTTTGTTTGTTAACTTTCATTGCGTTTTCGCATGTATTTATCTATAATATTACCAAAGTACATTGCCATTTTATTTTTTTAACTGTATGCAGCAAAATATACAGTTGCGGTAGATAAATTGGTTACATCAAGGTTTTTATGTACTTACCAAATTTCAAATTTCTATTCATATTAAATATAATTGAGTAATTTAATCGTTACCATGCTAAAAGATTGACCGTGCATTATAAAATCAGCCTGCAGCAGCTGTAAAGTTTTGATAAGTTCATACAATTCAAAACTTTGTTTTTTCAATTAATTTTTATACTTCTTCAATTGAATTTTTCTATTCTCGATCAGTGGCCTTATTCCTAAGTTCTTTCGCTGAAACTCTAGGCAAATTTAAGGCCATATATTTTAACGATGTCGTTAAAAAGTATCCTCTAAAGGCTCAGCCATAATATGCATAGCCTTGCTTAACCTACTGTCAAAAATTCTTTCAAATGTATTTTAGAAAACAAAAACAAAATAAAAAAACATTTGATTCCGTACGGAATGTGCGATTAGATTCTCACCTTGCTTAAGCAAAGGACAGTTTCATTAAACTTAGCAAAAAGTTTCCTTAAGATCAATATGGTTTGCCTCATATAACTTACATGTATTCGCTCATTTGCTTAAGCCAACTTAAGCACATTGTTGTTAGGCCTTAAGTCTAATCGCTTAGTTAAAATTTTATATTTTCGCCGTAGTTGATATTGCGCTTAGTAGACTATTCCTTTCTTTCGCGAAATCGACCATATACATTTTTAGTGAAGAAGAATTAGCTTTAGAGAATTACAAAATAAGGCGACGAACAAAAAGTGTGACAAGCTTGAAAATTATAAAAATCATGCTCAAAAAAAAAGCACACCAGATAAATTTGTATACCCATAACATGATAAAGATATGGTATTTTGCGTTTGTGCTGATGTTTGTAATACCTTTAAATATTAGTCACAGATCCACCTGTTAGTTTTCCGATTGACTTAAAATCTTTTATTTAATCGTTCTAGCGATGTCCATCCGTCCGGCTTGCAAGCGTGTGCGAAAAGTACAGGTCGCAATTTTGGATATATTTTGATGAAATTGGGTACTTAGGTTCAAATTGTCACAAGAACCAAGCAAGCGCATTGATAAAAGAAAGAATCGGTCCATAAGTTCACGTAGGTGCCATACAAGCTTCTTTCTGGAATATAATCTTTGTGCCCAAAATCCAAAAACATAATAATGTTGGTGTTAAAATAAGATTTGGTCAAGAAGATTTTTTTTTTTGCTCTTGAAATACCAAATTTACTTGGAATCGGTCCGTATTTTACCACAGCTTCTATACAAATATTTCTCTCGAAAATTGCTCTTAACACTATAACTTTCTCTATTAACGTTTGCGTTGAGATAAAAAAACGACGATAACTTTTACAAATTTTTTTTAATTCTAATGAACGGAAAGAGTAATTTTTCCCAAATATGGTACACATAGCAGGGCTATCAATACACAACCTCTCTACAAAATTAGACGGGATTGGGAAAGTGGGCTTGACATCTCCCATACAAAAAGATTAAAGATATCTGTAGCAGGCCCGCCATATTTGCCAATTTAAAGGCATTTTGCCGATTTTTTGCCTCTAAGTCAGTGATAACCAAGCAACAAACAAAGTTGTTGTATACATATGAATTGCCGACCGTGTCTGTGTAAAAAATACGATTATTGACTGCCTCGCGAGACTATGGAGTGGCCCGAACAAAGTTGTTGTATACATGTGAATTGCCGACCGTGTCTGTGGGAAAATACAATTATTGACTGCTCGCGAGTCTATGGAGTGGTTATGACTGCTCTAAGTTATCAAAGTGCTTGATTTGCCGATTTTTGCTCAAAAAATGCCGATTTTTTATAAACGACTAAAACATGGTAACTTTTTGTTTGTTTTGGTATATTTTTTAAATTTTATTTGAAAAATGTCCAACTATGAAGAATGAAAGAACTATTTACAAATAAAAGAAAAAAGCCATCTGTTAAAATATCTTTTTCTATAAGGAAAATATAAAGAACTTAATATTTGAGTTTGAAAATTAATAGACGCTTACAAAGGAGAAATTATGTAATTAATTTATATTCACTACCAATAAAAATAATTTGAATAAAAAGATTACTCTAGATCCGATAGCCAATCTAATGTATGGCAGTGAAGTAAATTTGCAAACTTTTTGGTAAAAATTCAGATTTAAAACGTGAGAATTTTAGTGGTGTATTTCCATAAAATTATTTTCCTTTAAATCTTTCGAAAATTATGAAATAATTTGTAGTCTAGTCAACTTAAATAAAACAAAATTTCGATGGTTCCTGAAAATTTTAAATTTGCAAGGAAGTTTAATTTTTCAAGTTCAATAATTCGAATTGTTTTGAAACTGATTTCAGTCGATATTGAACGAATCGAAACTATTTTTTCAAATAAATGCTTAACAACATGGAAAAAAATTAATAACAAATAAAATAGATTTCGATTCGAAAAAGTATTCGATCACGACTGCCGGAATTAGCCAGTATGATTTAATAAAAATGTCAAACCCAAAATTTTTGGCAATAAAAAAAGTTAAAAAATACCCTAAAGTACAAAATATATTTATTTTTGTTTTTAATTAACTACAAATTATTTATAAAACGTTTTTTTCTGTTTTGTTATTAAAAATATATGTTTTATTGTGTTTAAAAGAGTTATTTAAAATTTGCCGATTTTTTTAAATTAAAAATATGCCGATTTCTTGTCAAAATCTTCTGGCACCCCTGATCTGTAGCCAAAGTTTGCAAATTGGGTACAAACATCTTGGTTAGCAATACACAACATCCGACGCAATTTCGGCGGGATTGGAGAAGTGGGCGTGGCACAAAATAAATTTATATCTACAGAGAAAGTTATAAAATTGTCTAAGCGGTAACAGCTTAAATTTCCAAATTGGAAACAAATAGCTTGGCTACCAATACGCAACATCAGTCAAAAAGTGGGCGGGATTTGATAAGGAGATTTGTATTTAAAAAAAAATTACTTATACATATTATTTTAATGGACGTAGCGAAGCCCTATGAATTAAGTTAGTACCATATAATAAAACGGTTTTGAAAAAATACCCTTCTACCAACAACACTGAAAGAAAACTGCTTCATATATTAAATGAATCATTTTCATTAAAAAATTTTCCTTGGGTAAATGAAAATTTTCACTGTCTAAATGGAATTTCATAGCTATAATGAAGTATTTTCTTTAAAATCGCTTCATTGGATTTCGTAATTACGTTAAAAATTTTCATTGGATATATGAAAACTTAAGTTTGTCCAAGTTAAACAAAAAATTTTAATTGGGAACATAAAAAAACAATATACAAACATAACTATATTCATAAATTAATACAAAATTATAGTTTCCTTAAAAAAAATGTTAAATTGTTAATTAAAAATTGTAAGATTTAATAATTTCATACATCTAATGTTACATGTATGCCATTAAATTTATGAAATCAAAAATTTTTTTATAAAAGCAACATATTTCAATAATACGTTCATAAATTTAAATTTTCATTATGACAATGATAAATGTCATTATAGTAATAAAACAAAAACTTTCAATCATCGTTTTTATTGTTGTTATGGACAATTTAATCTCATATTTACGCTCTTAATTGAGTAAAAGACATAGTTTTTTTATCCAAAAACTACACTGCCCCGGTGGGCTAGCTGGTAGTGAGCTAGTTTATCAGCACCGAGGTTGTGCGATCGATTCCCGCCAGAGACAGAAAAAAAAAATTAAAAAATAAAATAAGAAAAAATAATATAAAAAAAAAACTTAAAAAATTATTGAAAGTATTCATCCAATGAATAATATTCATAGATCTAATGTAATGTTTCATTATCCAACGAAGCTCTGCATAGGTTCCTTTTTTAATGCAATTTTTCATGGGATTAATATCAAAATTCATTGGTATTGCGAAGAAAATTCTTTCAGTGAAGAAAAGTGGTAAAAAGAGTTCCATGAAAATATAACGTTAATTTTGATGTCGGTTAATTTTTTCCTACTAAATACTTACGTTAACGCTGACATGTTGGTAAAATATGTTCAAAGAAAAAATTACGTAAATGATGACGAGTGGTAATTTTTACACCAGCATGTGCGTAACTCCGCTCAGGCTCGCTAAGCTCAGCCAAAAGACATGTGAATAACAATGATCACGAAATTTGAAGATACTAAAAGAATTAATAGATAGAGATAGAGCGCAATGGAAGCAAGTGTTAAAACAAAAACGTTACTTTCTTTGCATAGCATTTCTCCCAAATAAAAGTTGAGCTCAGCGATTATCCGTTGACACCATACATCACCATTTTTCATTAAATCAATTCACTTTTTAATGTTTTCAAGACTATGCAAATGTAATAAACAAAGGCATATTTTATCGTTTTGCTTCATACGTTTGTCATGTTAATTCCACCCGATTTTACGATAACTTGCGAACAACATTTTTTCCTTTTAAAATACTTATAGTTCATGTAAATTTAACATTGCAGTAAAGTCAGAGCAAAATGTCATTTATATTGAAATAACAATCCGAATCACGCTGAATGAAAGTTATTTCAAGTTGAAACAACGTGAAATTCATGTAGAACCAAATTGGTTGGAGTGTGATATAACAGTGGGAAGAGCCTTCAGAGACAACATATGTGTTTATGTAAGAATAATCAAAACACTTACCCCTGTAACACATGTTTCACTTATTTTGTATTCTCCTTTGTTAACAGAAGCTTCAGCAGAATCGCCCGATATGGGTTTCGTCATCATTCTACTTTGAAAACTTGATGTACTATTTAACTAAATAATTTTAATTAAAAGAATACGGGAATTGTCTTCTTTTTATAACATATTTTAAACATGAAAATAAAAAATGTACATTAGACTGGTCGCATCTTGTATGGGATTTTTTTTAAATTTAATTGTTTGCGCTTCTTAAAATATGAGGTTTGGTGTAAGAAATCATGATCTAATTTTTCAGGTCAATCCGACGGTGCCTAGCCGTGCCAAGTGGGGCCCAAAGTTCCCCATATTATAAAAAAACACCTTTTCAATCAGATCTTTATAGTTATACTAGAAAATCAAAAATATGGCTTCGTAACGATCTTCCGCAAAGAAAGTACTTCAAGTGTGCCAAATTCCAGCTTCCTATGTCATCAGATGGCTTCAGAAAGTTCCGGAAAGAATAGGACATACATGCAAACATCCTGACATACTAAGAAATTATATATTGTATAGATAGATTAAAGTATTTGCTATTTAATATTTCAGTATGATACGAACGAAAGATTTTTAACCTAATTCGGGTACGCTGAATCCAGTGGTACTAGCCGTTTTTTTAGGTTAGCTTTGCTTTTCGAGATATCCCGTTATTTCGAAAATTAAGGAGGTTGCACCACATATGTTCGCGTAACTCAAAAATTTAATTTAATTCTTAAATTAAGTTGCTAAAACTTTAATTTGATGTAAATGACATCATTACATTTTAAATTAATTAAAAAAAACAATATCAAAGTTATAACAGCAAAAATGCTACATTTCTAGCTAGAAAATAGCTAAATTGGCAACTGTGGCTGAAATTTCAGTGATTTTTTGCTTGATCTTCAACCATGTTGTAATGATTTGTATCACTTAGTTGCGCTAGAGCCTGGTCTGGAGCTAATTTTGGAGAACTGTTTGAAGAAGGTATGCGAGCCTTCTTGATTTTGATACCCCTCAGACTCAGATGCCACTTTCTTGTCATTAGGACATGCAGGGTTTCGCTATCCAGATTGGAATAGCTTTGTTGCAGTTGATTAAGCTAACTTATCTGGCTTACCGGACTTCGATGATGCACTTTTCTGTTTTGCACTTTATGATGACAATCCATCAATTCTTTTTATTCAAAAATAATGCCAAATTTTGGCTAAACTCCTACCTTTTTTGTATTTTACAAACCAGCGCACGAAGAGTAGTTGCCTTTAAACCAGTGTTCGAAAATAAACAGAACCTTTTTTAGCGTTCAGCTCACACACCATGGAACGATATATAAATTTTTAGTGTTTGTGTAGATGAACAAAAAACCGAACTGAATTAAATGTTCTCATATTTTGTTAAGTTGGATAAGAACAGTATTTTTTTTTTTTTTGTATTCGACAGATGACACACAGGGAAACGTTAGTTTTTTCATGATTTACTACACAAACACTATTAGAGTTTGTGTTTTGGTGTTTATTTTCGAACACTGATTTAAACTGCAAAGAGCGTAAGATGTTAGCATTGGTGAGCGTATTTGTTCCAAAACAAAACCCATTATGACGTCCGATGTCGGTTCTTCTTCCACTTCTGGAAAATGCATTTATACGAAATATGCAAAGTCATTCTGAAAAAAAGTTTAATGTAAAAGAATATTGCAAGATATCGTAGATATTGTTTTGCGTTTCGAACAGAGGAAAAATCTACCTTTCAAATTTTGTACGTTTCAAGATGGTATTATTATGTGGTATCACCTTTTAGAGTCTTCAATGAAATTAAAAATTTAAGTACGATCGTGGAATTTATAGTTAGCAGTAAATATTTCAAAAACCAAAAGAAAATATTATGAGATGAGATTTAACAAAATAAATCTTCGAAACTATTCTCAATGTCATAGACTGTAAATCTGGCATCAAATATAAAAATAAAATTGTGTAAATTTTTTATAAGCATCAATTGAGAATGGTTTTTTATTTTTTATTTTTATTAATTTTTTATTTTTGTTTTAAAAAATTAATTTATTTATATATTTATGTACAATAAAGCAACCATTTTTAAAACGTTTCATACTCTCTAAGCGAAATTTTCAATATTTTTATATTTTGTTTTTCCAATTAATATGTTAACACATTATGTGTATGTAATATGCTTATCCCCACACACACAGACACACACACACACATGTGTGTGGAGTTGTTTTTTAGTGTGTACAAATGTTTTGGCTGTTTATGTGCGTGTGTGTTCAATGATTTTTATATGATTATATAAAAATGCATTTTTTCGTCGAAGCATTCCTTTTTTTGGGGCATTTACTAAAAATATTATATTATATAAATACCACAAACACACAGGCACATAGAATATACAAACAATCATTCAAATGTATACATATTAACGTACATTTATATAAGTACGTATGTAAGTGTCAGTATGTATTTAATATGTTTAAATAAAAACTTTTTTTATTTTCGTCATGAGGAGTATAAGAATGTGTATGTCCGATTGTTGTTTTTATTTTATTTTATTTTTTGGTTCAAGTACAGAGAAAGAGAGGTCGGTCCTTCACTTACAAACAATTTTCAATTATTTTGTATGCATTACAGAACAATGCGAATATTTTCACCAATTTGTATGTGTTTTTTAAGTGGACTTGTCGTAAAAAGTTTTGACTATTAATCTGAATGTATCCAAACAAACGAAAAAAAAATTAAAACACAGAAAAAGTACCCACAAAAACGTTGAAAAACACATCGAAAATTGGAATGAGTTCAATAAAATCTTGAAATTTCCATGGAATTGATATAATTAAAGGAAATATCAAATACAATAGAATCGCTTTGTTCCAAACAACTTTAAGTAGAGTTTAGTATTATTTTATATTTTACAACTCAAATGATTTTTTTAGAGTGTTTCGCTTTGAAGTTGCTTAAAGTTCTTGTACAAAAAAAAATATTGCTTTGATTTTTTTATTATAAATGTTCATATTTGAATATTTTGGTATGCAAAAAATAGCTCAGGAAAATATTAAAGAAAACTTTTAATTTATTTTTTGGGGAAATAAAATAGATATAAATATACATATGATATTTTATGATTTTAGAGGAGTAGAGTCAAAATGTTTAGCAATCACTGTTATTTCTAAATTGAACAGATTCTTGTTTGTTTTTATACATTTTCCTATCCGAGTTTTAAAAAAATTTTGATTTATTTTGTTGAATAAATTAATGATTTTATATATACCCTGTCGGACATTCAGTTAACTTTAAATTAACTGAAAGCTAACTATTTCTCAAGTAGTGGTGGTTGACACTTGCATTGCTTTTATATGAAATTAACTAACTATTTTAACATTGCGATGTCCTAGGAAGTAGTCAATTGTCCGACTCTGCACTACTTTCAGTTAACTTAAAAGTAAACTTTATAAAAATATATAGTTACACAAAGTCAATAAAGTAAAATTTTTTTTATTTTTTTTTAATTATTTTTTTTTAAATTATTTCTTTTTATTATTTTTTTTTATTTTTTCTTATTTTATTTTACTTTATTTTATTTTTTATTTTTTTTTTTTGTCTCTGGTGGGATTGGATACCGCAACCTCGGTACTACTAGACTAGCTAGTCTACCGGGGCATTATAGTTTTTATATTAAAAAACTATGTTTTCTGACTATAATGACGTTTGCTTGTTAATCGACTTGGCTCTCTCTACTTAAAATATACACCCTGCAGGCAATTCAGTTAACTTTCAATTAATTTAAAGCTAACTATTTCTCAAGTAGTGGTGGTTGACAATTGGATTACTTTTATATGTAATTAACTAACTTTTTTAACATTGCGATGTCCTAGGAAGTAGTCAATTGTCCGACTCTGCATTACTTTCAGTTAACTTAAAAGTTAACTTTTTGTAGCTACCCAGCAAAAACTTTATAAAAATATATAGTTACACAAAGTCAATAAAGTAAATTTATTTTAATTTTTTTTTTTTATTTTTTTTAATAATTTTTTTGTTTTATTTTTTCTTATTTTATTTTATTTTATTTTACTTTATTTTATTTTTTATTTTTTTTCTGTCTCTGGTGGGATTCGATCCCGCAACCTCGGTGCTGATAGACTAGCTCGCTACCAGCTAGTCTACCGGGGCAGTGTAGTTTTTGTATTAAAAAACTATGTTTTTTGACTATAATGACATTTTGTTTGCCAATCGACATGGCTCTCTCTACTTAAAATATACAGTGTTTGTATACACTTTGGTTAATGTAAATTTTCCATTGCTTAGTTGTTGGCTTTAAGTTAGTCTATACAAGCTAACTTAAAGTTGGCTTTTTTTGTAGTTAGCTACTCATTTGCCGGCAGGGCAGTGTTTGTATACACTTTGGTTAATGTAAATTTTCCATTGCTTAGTTGTTGGCTTTAAGTTAGTCTATACAAGCTAACTTAAAGTTGGCTTTTTTTGTAGTTAGCTACTCATTTGACGGCAGGGTAGAATCTTAAGGAAGAGGTATTTTGACATCAGTGTTGAATTTATATATGGTAATGTTTTAATGAATTAATATTTTAAATATTTACTTTGTATAAAAGATTTGTTTTGTATCACTTACTATGACAAGTGTTATCTTTTTTGACCCGATGACACTTTTCATTGTAGTCAGCCTCAACATCTTTTGGCCAAATTGTCATCAGGGTCAAAATTTAAATTATGTCATCATGGGGATGACACATTGGCATCACAGAAATCACGAATCAGAGTCAGCATAATTATAAATGGCATCAGTTCGATGACTCAGTAACATCGGAGGAAGGACTCATAAGGCTCAATTTAATAACAGACAGACAGAATTGACTTAAGTTAAATTATTTTTTTCTTACCCCTTCACGTATTTGTTTCTTTTTTGTTGTATTCCGTTCCTTGTTAACAGATGAACTCTCAATTATAAAACTCCAGCAGCACAGCCGATATGGATTTCGTAGTCATTCTACTTTGAAAATTTGATGTATTGAACTAAATAATTTATACAAATAGAATATGGGAATTTTTGCTTCTTATTTTAATGTTGAAGCATGAAAATAATGTATGTTTTTCTTCTTGTAGTATTGTTGTTGTTATTACACAAAATAAGCAAATCGCTTTACCTTCTTTTTTGGTTGTCTTTGTTGTTTCTTCAATAAACTTTTAAAACACAAGTGTATGCTTTTTTTTAAATTTACTTTTTTCGCTCTAATTATTTTTGATGTTGATGTCAAATGTGAATATAAAATGTCATCAATGTGTACTGCATAAAGTTTTTTTTGCTTTGACTACGAAAGTATATCAATGCGATTCCTCATGTGCAGGTTTTAAAAATGTGTCTAAGAAAAAACAAGTAAGAAAGTAAAGTCGGTCAAGCCCGACCATATGATACCCTACACCACAGTATTTAAAAACACATCATGCTTATGTGTCCATGTAAATATGGTTCTATCTATGTTTTAAATTTCATTAAAATCGGTTTGATAGTTTCTGAGAGGAAGACATTTCCCTATATCTTCCCTCGTGGTCCTACGATTCGGCCCATTTTCAATAGGCTTAGTCCTTGTGGCAATAAGAACCTATGACTAAAATTTTATCAAATTATCGGCAAAATTGCGACCTCTACTTTGCGCACAAGGTTACATGGACGGCCAGCCAGCCAGCCTGCCAGCCGGACGGACATCGTTAGTTCGACTCAGAAAGTGATTCGGAGTAGATCGGTATACTTTAAGGTGGGTCTAGGACCACTATTTAAGGCGTTACACACATCAGCACAAATGCATGTTACCCTCTCAACTATTGTGGTGTGGGTATAAATAGGGGAGAAAACAATAACATTCCTCCCAAAACAAAATTTACTTAATAGTACACAAAATGTGGCATCGAATTGATATCACTGTGGTCATATCATAGATGACGCATAAAATATGACAAAATATAATGATTACGTGCGTCATTAGATTGATGAAACGTTTTGCCTCATTGATGCCATTTGTAATAGCATTGATGTAACAATTCTGTTGTTAGGACATCATTAATATTAATTTTTCCATGAGTGTAGGACGGATGACATCACAAAGATAATTATATAGGATAGCATATGATTTTTTCTATATTTCGGAATTAAAGAACTCAGAAATACTTTTCTATCCAAGGTCAATATCTATATAAACAATTTAGGATAGGAGATAGGGTTTCCAGATGGCCTGGAATGGCCTGGATTGTCCAGTTTGTTACAGTCTTGTCAGGTTTCCAGATTAATTCCAATTTGTCCAGTTAAAAAATAATTTTAAAAACTAATGTTTTTATTAATTACTAGGATCGCCAGGTGGCCGAAATTCGACCACTCGACATTTACTTTCGAGGAAACCTGTGCGTTATACAACAAAAACGTACACATTTTAAGAGAACGGGAAAAATGCACTATTCACCCAACTTTGTACGTATGTCTGTAAGATAAATTAAAACGCTTTTCAAATACTTTAATTCAAAAAAGTTTAGAAAAAAAATATATTGTGCATATCTACACACAAATTCCTTTAAAACGATATATGGGCACTTCCAAGGATGTAAACGGGACATTCGCACACGTTTATATTGACAAAACTGTAAAAACCAACCTGATTTTCATTTTTTAAATTAATGATTCTTTTAACTCTCAATTAGCTCTTTAATTTCCGCAAATGAAATTTTTCGCTTACTGTCGTGGTTTCCGAGATAATTGCAAAAAACCAGTAATTGTAAACGGGACAAAAAACGGAAGTAGGTTTTAAGGAGTAACCGTTTAAACAGTGATTTCTGCGAAACCTGACACAATATTTTATTGGGATTAATTTTAAAATGTTGCGTACTAATGTGCCCTTAAAATGGTTTCGATTTCAAAATAAAATATGAATTACATTTTTTTAAATAAATTGTTAAAGAAATTTTAAACGGGACATTGTAAACGGGACAATTTTGCCACCATGATTTAAAATTTTTTTATGTTGCTATTTATAATCCTTTATACATATAAGAAACTTAATAAAAAATGTTTTTCAGATCATAAATATGCCTTAGATTAGAGTATTGTTGTTCCAAATGCATATTTTCTAATATACACAAGTTTGTGCTAAAAGTTGTAGTACTTCGTTTACCATTTATCTTTTTTTTCGAATCAATTAATTTATACGCATATATTGAAAAAATATAAGCAATTCTCTAAATAAATCTTGAAAAGAACAATTTTTTTTCCATTTTTTGTGGTTGACGTTTTTTTGGAAATAGCCATATGTTTCATTAAAATCGGTGGGCGATAAGATACTTCAAAATCAACCGCAAAAAAAATTTCTATCTATGAGGGGTATTGCTCCTCCTCTGTCAACCCCGCCCATTTTTATATTGAACTTTATAGTTTACCATAACAGTAGCTTTAACCACGTTTGAAGACTATCCCTTTAATAGTTCTTCAGTTGAGCGATATTTAATAAATGCATCCTATGGGAGGTATTTCCCCCCTGCGCCAACCCGCTTTATTTATATTTTCAATAGTGTAGTATACCATAAGAGTGACTTGTACAAAGTTTGAACATTCTCACTACAACAGTTCTTAAGATAAGCGATATTAAATATTGGCATCCTATGGGGGGAACAACTTCCCCCGCTGCTATTTTATTTCAATTTTGGGGCTCAGAAGATCCTACTACCAAAAGTTCAACAAAATGCGTGCAGCGGCTCTTAAGATATGCGATATTTAATATTTGCATCCAATGGGGGGTACCAAATCCCCTGCCCCTAGCTACCATTCGTGCGAGTTTTTGTTCCATTCTAAAAATATATGCAAAAATGTGAGAAGTTGTCGTTATCCTTTCTAAACATGTTGCAACAATAAATGGAAAATTTGTTGCATTTCTTACCCGCAGTTTTAACTGAGTGTGAGATAATACCCTTTTTTGCATCTGCGTAAAGTACTTTTTTATGCAAGCAAGTTTTTTTTTTTTGTGTTTGCGGACAATTTGCGTTATATTGTGATGGATATAAAAACTTTTTGTTTTTCGTTTGTTTTACTTTAATTAAATAATTATATTTTTTTGTCGCAAAATTTTTAACAACAGCTGACTTTAATTATTGAAAATCAGTGCTGTTAACGCTTATTGGAATTGTAGGAAAATGTAATGTTTAAAATTGCTACAAGCGTGGTGAATATCGCTCTTAGTACAAACTTTGCATTCAATATTTAACACGCTAAATACACATTAGTGTTGAGTGTAAAACGTAGCTATTATTTTGTTCTATTGTAATTTAGAAAAATGTATCACTTTGTAAGGGTTCGTGTAACCTAATAAATATATTACACAACTATAATGCATCATTATTTTTTAGAAATGAAAACACCATTAATTTTGATAAATGCATCATAAACCATAAATAAGCCGATCTAAAATTTTTCGTTACTTATGACCTTTTGAATTTAGGTGACGATATGTTATTTAAGACTGAATTTTAGTTTTGACGTTTCCTTGTTTTTTTTTTGTTATTTATTTTTTTAATTTAAAAAATTTTCCTTTTTTTGAACTATCGTACGAGTATAAATGTATTTTTAAATTGTCCAGTTATTTTTTTTAAATCCAGGTCAATTTTTTACGTTGTCCAGTTATTTTAAGTTTGGTTTCTGGCAACCCTAACAGGAGAAGAAGTTAGATTCTGAAGACGGGGATAAATATACATAAAATATAAATAACACAAGGGAACTTTTTTCGTACGGCCTGGAACTTTATTGCAAATTTTTACTAATTTGAGGTCGCTGATTTAAAATTTGGTCTCCGTTTTTCTCCATCACTTCGCATTTTTAAGTTGTAGGCAGCGTTGCCAGAATTAAGATTTCATCTTATTTTTGAAGATTTTTTGAACAAAATAAGATTTGAAGATTTTTCTTCTCAAATTAAGATTTTTTATTTTTAGAAAAACAGATTTTTAACTTTAAGTTTGTACAACATAAATAATATTTTTACAGTTTTTTAAACAGTAAATTTTTAAAACAATGAGGTTTTATATCAGATTGTTGTCTATTGGTATTGCACACTTATTCTTTTGTACCAAAATGCATCAATAAGGGCATCAACACATTAAAAAAGCATCATAGATTCGCGGTTGTTCATTTTGGGAATATTGATGAAAACCAATTATTTGTGAAAAGAAAATATGTATATTTATTTATAAGGATTTATTTATTAAAGAACAAAAGGTTAAACTAATGGAACTTAGCCCTAGGATTACCGTCTTGGTCTGGACAGAACAAATTTGTGTTTTCCTTGCAATATTTTTCGAATATAACAAAAAACAGAGGCGTATAAATGATACGTGCTGAATCGAATGAAGCTGATTTGGATTCAATTGGAGCAAACTAGTGGGGTGAAATTCTATTTTTATGTAAAACTCTATGAAATTACCCTATTGGCGAGACCAAATTCTTGTTTTCTTTTTCAAATAGGACAAAATATCAAAATATAATCAATATAAATGAAATGTTCTGAATTGAATGAATCAAGTTTGAATCAAATGTATGGTAGATGCAAAAAAGCAATGTTCATATGGTGTATGAGCTTCATAGCTCGCTCCCAAACTTGAATTTTTTTGCCCAAAATTTATAAATCTCTATTATAAGAAATTAATTACTTTCGATGAAACTTCTTTATATAAATGGACTTTATTATGTTCTTATTAATTAGATATTAAATGCATTTTAAATGTATTTTTTTGGAAAATATAACTCAAAACACAATTTTAAACCTACAGTCTAATTTTGTATATATATAATTATCCATAATAAAAGAAGTTTCTTTTGTTATGCCCTTGTTATAAAAAATTTTCAGATTTTTCTCTTTAAAATAAGATTTTTTTTTGCCAAAAGAAGATTTTCCTTCCAAATCTTCTGGCAACGCTGGTTGTAGGTACGTTTTTCCAAAAATTAAAAGTCAGAAAATCATCATTGTACTCTTCATTACCCGATTTTCAAATTTTTAATTTTTTTGTAATTGTAAGCTTTAAAAAACACTATAATTTTTGGAAATCACCATAAAAATTGGTTTGTTACGTAAAAAAAAAATTATCAAAATAATTTTTGGGAATACAAAACTTTAATTTTAAAAGATTTTATTATTCGTGCTAAATTCCCAGTTTTTATTCTTGATAAAAACACTTGAAATTTATTGCTGATGGGATAAGCTATTCCTATGCGCATTTCACTGGTTGCTTAGGCCAGATCATCAGGAAACTTCATCCATAAAGATTTTAGAAAAACTAAAGATATTAAACCAAATAAAACTGTTAAACGTATAAGACTTATAAGCAACAGTTCTACTTGTAACAATATCAATGTTTAAATAAAAATATCAACAATAAACAGTGAGTTTATCTCATCAACTTTGATATTATTACAAGAAGAACTGTTGCTTATAAAGCTGAAGGTCCACACCATGCGTTCATGCGTAGATGCGTATGATACTTTTTGTGCATTTTATGCGTTTCTAAATTCAAGTTACATGCAATGCGTTTTATGCGCCAAATTATTTATCAGCTGTTGTGCTAATATGTTTAACAATTAAAAACAATTTTGCAAGAAATTGAGAGTGTAATTGATATTTTAATAGAATTTATAAGGGAGTAAGCTTTTATTATAAAAATATTCGTGATTTTTCACGGTATCAATATGTTTCCAATTCATGGCATTTGTTAAAAAAAATAATAAGCACAACAAAGATGACACTCAGAAGATAAAAGTAATCGATAAGTAGAATGGCAAATTTTGTTCTTGTTAAATTGTGCTAAAAATTAATTTTAATGTATTTTATTCATTAAAGTTTATACAATCTTAATAACGAAAGCTTTTTCTCTTATTAAAAACCTTTTTTAATGCAAAAACATAGTAAAAAGTAATCCACCACACAAACATATTTATCGATAACATTGAAAATAAAATAAGATTTGCCATCCATGGCCATCAATAACAGCTGACTTTTTTTCACCACACATGCGACGGATACAAAAGTAGAAAGTAAACCTACTTTCATGCGTTGATGCGTCTATGCATTCTCTGCATTATGTTGTGTAACTTGTCATATACAATTACACTGATTTAACTTTTTTGTCAAATGCATAAAAAGGACAGACGCATAAACGCATGGTGTGGACCTTCAGCTTAAGTCTTATACGTTTAACTGTTTTATTTGTTTTAATATCTTTAGTTTTTCTAAAATCTTTATGGATGAAGTTTCCTGATGATCTGGCCTAAGCAACCAGTGAAATGATAGGAATAGCTTATCCCATCAACAATAAATTTCAAGTGTTTTTATCAAGAATAAAAACTGGGAATTAAGCACGAATAATAAAAAAAAAAAAAATTTTTATTTATATAACCTAAACGAGAAAAACTTAAAGTTACATTGACGAAAGTTCACATAACCTATGAACAAAATGAGACATATGTAGCTCATAAAAATCGCTGAACGCGTTTTGCTTTTATTCACAACTAGCTGACCCGACAGACGTTGTCCTGTCCAAATTAGGCAAAATGTTTGCGTTCGATTTTTAAAATCCGTTAAAAAGATACGAACATTTGAAAGAAAAATTAGTCAAATCGATGAAGCCGTTTTCTGACTTTAGGTAGATCGAAAAAAGTGGGCGTTAAAGTTGGACCATGGCGATGATTTAAAGAAAAAATCGTTCAAATCGGTCAAGCCGATCTCAAGTAATGCGCTTAATAGAAAAAGTGGGCGTAAAGGTCGGCGTGGTACATTTTTCTTTCGATGAAAACGTAAAATGGATAATTACGAACATTTAAAAGAAAAATTAGTCAAATCGATGGAGCCGTTTTTTAATTTTAGTTAAATCGAAAAAAGTGAACGGGGCAAAATTTTCCTTCCGTAAAAATCTAAGTTGGACCATGGCGATGATTTTAAAGAAAAAATCGTCCAAATCGGTCAAGCCGTTCTCAAGTTATGCGCTTAATAGAAAAAGTGGGCGTAAAATTAGGCGTGGTAAATTTTTCTTTCGATGAAAACTTAAAATGCATTAATACGAACATTTAAAAGAAAAATTTGTCAAATCGGTGGAGCCGTTTTTTGATTTAAGGTAATTTGAAAAAAGTGGGCTTAAAGTAGGCGAGCAAAATGTTCTTTTCATATACATAAATCTAAGATGGACCATGGCGATCATTTTAAAGAAAAAATCGTCCAAACTATATAGATGTCATTGGTGGTGCAATATGAAAATTGGATGTTGCCAACCCCTCCGCCCGCAGACCGAAAATCAAAAATCAGACTTCACAGTGTCACCCGCCTGAATATTCTGAAGATTCCCTGAAAATTTCATCAAAATCGGCCCAGCCGTTTTGGAGTCCATTCCCCAATAAAAAATTTTATCATTTTGCGAAGCACTAAAGGTACATTTAAAAAAATAAGCGCACAATTATGCGCTACGCAATAAGACATACAGAAATGCAGTAAGTGATAGAACTCTCAACAACTTTTATAAAAAAAATAACATTTCCAGTGCTACGGCATTCCCTTACTACGAAGCAGGTTTGTAAGGGAGAATACTAAAAAATAACTGTATCAAAACATTGTGTAAATATGATCGTTACATCCAACAATGTTTATGTGCGCTGAATAATGCGCTTTATGTGTCAAAAATGTATTGCTTCAAAGTGGGAACTCGCTATATAAAATTCATGTCTTCCGTAAGCGCAATGGTAAGCGAAACCCTAATGTTTCTCCTTTACAAACCTGCTTCGTTGGAAGCTCCATTTTTTATTGGGACGTTACATACATACATACATACATACATACATACATACATACATACATACATACATACATACATACATACATACATACATACATACATACATACATACATACATACATACATACATACATACACATAGGGCCAAGCTCAGGCTACTATGGGGGTCAGCAGGTGGCGGATGGCTGAAAGGCCTGCAGATATGCAGGTTAGCTGCGATTGATAAGCAGTCCCCGACCAAGAGCGGCATAGTTCCGAGGGCGTACTACAAAAAGGTACAGGAGCCCGTAAAAGACTATGCGACATGGCGAATGGATACCGCCATCAACTAGGTATCTCGCCAGAGGGGTGCCATCAAGAGAGGGCAGTTGGGAGTGTGACGCCTCCATGGCTCCCCAGTCAACATAAATCCCGGTAGCGTCTGACCCAGATTGGGCGGCTACTTGGTCAGCGTCTGTTCTCCATGTTAGGAGCGGCTGAACGCGGAAATCCTGGCGGCAAGGTATAAAACGCTACGGGTAGGACCCCGGAATAAAAAATACACCATGGAAGTTAATAATAGTAATTCTGTTACGGTGCAGGGGGTAATGACCCCAGTGCCGGCGGCTTTGGGTAGTGCGCGAGCAGGCTACCAGTCGTCGTTATCCAGCGCCTGCAATGTTACCCCGGTGAGCTTGGCTAGGGTAGCAGATAAAGCTACAAGCAATGATCAACAACAGGAGCAAAACCCATTCGTTAGAGGTTCAGTAACAAGGAGAACACCACCTACAACACCGGTCTTTAATATAGATCATAGGAAATCACCCAACTCTCAGAGTAGAGAAGTGATTGGAGATGTATCCCACAAAGACGTATTCCTAAAACTAGGTGAGATGATTGTCGACCTTATGGACTATTGCAAAAGCCGAAATAATGTGCATCACGCCATCAAGGAGAAGATAAGAGCAATTAGAGTTGCGTACAATGAGGTCCGCGATGAAAGATCGGAAACTATTGTCGCCTCGAAAAGCAGTAAAAGTAAGGCCACACAGACTTCTCCAAAGCCGACTGCGAAGAAAAATGAGGCAAAGAGAAGCCGAGACCCAACAGAAACCGTTCCAAATATGGAAACACCAAAGAGACGGAAAAAAGATTTACCCAAGCATAGAGAAGATGCACCCCTGCAACGAGAATATACTGCAGTGGAAAATACCACAACCGGAAATGCTCCGAATCCGGAAAGCAAGTGGCAAATAGCGGGGAAAAAGAAGAGAAAGAAGAAAAAGAAAAAAAAGAAAGAGACAAACAAAAGAATGCCAAGACCAAAACCAAAGACGGTAATCATAACCGCTAAGGGTGACGTCACATACGCCGACATCCTTAAGAAGATAAGAACAGACCCAGAACTGAGCGAACTGGGTAAAGAAGTTAATAAGGTTCGTAGATCACAAAAAGGCGACCTTGTCCTGGTACTAAAATCGGCAAATAATAGTGCCGGCGACAAGTTTAATGGCAAAATTAAGGCATCTCTTGACGGCCAAGTAGACGTAAAATCGTTTAAGGAGGAAATAACGATAGAATGCAAAGACATGGACGAAATAACAACGAAACAGGAGATACGCCTGGCCTTCGAAAAAGCGTTAGAGATACCCATTCTGGATGAGTCTATAGTAAAGTCAATCCGAAAATCGTATGGAGGGACGCAAACAGCAAGACTAAGTTTGCCAGCAGAAGCCGCGCGTAAGGCCCTTAAACTTGGGAAAATAAAAATCGGCTGGTCGGTGTGTCGTATAAGGGAGACTGTAAGAGTAACCATGTGCTACAGATGTCTGGAGTTCGGTCACATTGCACGGCGTTGTACCTCGGACTCAGATAGGTCACATCGGTGTAGAAAATGTGGAGCCGAGGGCCACAACTCGAAAGACTGTGCAGCGGAACCAAATTGCATGCTGTGCAAAGCAACGGGTGGAGTAGACTTAGGGCATACGGCTGGTGGCTTCAGATGCCCTGTCTTCAAGAAGGCCCTTAGTGTTAGGTACAAATGAAATTTATACAACTCAACACAAACCACTGTGCAGCAGCCCACGATCTCCTAATCCAAACGACCTGCGAATTGGAGATAGACGTGGCGATAGTAAGTGAGCAGTATAAGAACCTGGACAAAAATGTATGGGAAAAAGACTCGTCCGGAAGAGCAGCTATATGGGCCTGCGGAAAAAAGGCGATTGAGGAGGGAACGGAGAATCCCCAGGAAGGCTTTACTAGAGCAAAAATCGGCGGTATATACGTATATAGTTGCTACGTGTCGCCAAATATTAGCCTACCAGAGTTTGAGAGGGTAATCGAAAACCTGGTATATGATGCAAACCAACACAAACCAACCATTATAGCAGGTGACTTTAATGCAGCAGCGGTAGAATGGGGATGCAACAGCACAAATAACAGAGGAAGGGTACTCTTAGAGGCCTTCTCCTTACTTGACGTTGTTTTATTAAATAGAGGCAATGTCCACACCTTCAGAAGAGGAGGATTTGGATCTATAGTAGATATCACATTCATAAGTTCTTCCTTGGCCCAAGACGTTAAATGGAAGGTAAGCGAACACTATACCCACAGTGACCACCAAGCAATACTTTTTAGCATTAACAGGAAGAAACCCAGGATAGAGAAGGGTAAAGGGGTTCTCTTTCATGGATGGGCAAGCGACAAACTTGACCCAGATACATTCGCAGAAATATTCCAGATGCAACATTTCGAAGATGGCCCTGTAAATAGCGTGGCGGAAAGTTTAGTAAAATCATTAAATACAGCCTGTGATGCATCAATGCCAAGAAGAAGGCAAGCAGGAAACAGCCGAAGAAAAGAAAACTATTGGTGGAACGAGGAGATAGCAGTACTCAGGAAAGAATGCCTCCATGCCAGGCGAAGGTACCAAAGGGGAAGATCAAGTGAAGACTTTGAAGAAAGAAGAAGAGCATATCACTTGGTAAGAAGTGATCTACAAAAAGCCATAAAGAAAAGCAAAAAACACAGTTTTGAACAATTGTGTAACGAAGCTGACTCCAACCCCTGGGGCAGCGCGTATAGAGTAGTAATGTCCCGATTGAAGGGAAAAAAATCAGCGCAGGTAACTTGCCCCGTGTTGATAAGTAAAATAGTTTCCTCCCTATTCCCACAAAGGGAACAATACACTGGAGAACTATCTAGCCAAAATAAGTCAAACCCAGAACCAGTCAGCGATGAGGAAATACTAAGACTGTGTTCGAAAATTGGTGACAAAAAGGCCCCAGGGCCTGATTGTATCCCAAACAAGGCATTGAAGACTGCAATTAAAACAGCACCACATTGGTTTGCGAAACTATTTAACAATTGCTTAGACAGCTGCGTATTCCCAAAGATGTGGAAAAAACAGAAGCTCATCCTGATCCCTAAACCCGGAAAAACCTTAGGAGAACCTGGGTCGTATAGACCAATATGCCTCCTAGACACCGTAGGTAAATGCTTAGAGAGGGTCATTTACAATAGGATCCAAAAAGTCATCGACGAAACTGATGGCATCTCACGGATGCAATTCGGCTTCCGGAGGGCAAAATCAACAGTGGATGCTGTAAAACTAGTTGTGGAAACTGCGAAAAAAGCCATACAGGGCAAAGGCATAAGAAGGAAGTACTGCGCGATAATAACACTCGATATAAAAAATGCGTTCAACTCAGCGGGATGGAATCATATAATAACATCATTGCGAAGGCTAAATATCCCCGAGTACCTTATAAGAATAGTGAATGACTACTTTTCGGAAAGGACTCTGTGGTACGAAACAGATAACGGAAAGGTATCAACAAATATCACAGCGGGAGTCCCGCAGGGATCAGTTCTTGGTCCACTGCTGTGGAACGTTATGTATGACGGAGTGTTCAAACTAAAGGTACCCAATGAGGCAAAGATCGTGGGCTTCGCAGATGACGTGGCTGTCGTAGTCCAAGCTGGTAATATTGGTGAAGTGCAGCTCTATGCAAACGAAACCATCAGAACCGTAAAAACGTGGCTCGAATCCTTAGAGCTACAACTGGCAGAACAGAAGACAGAAGCGGTGTTGATCAGCAGCAAAAGATCCAAAGAAGTTATAAAACTTAAAATTGGAAATAGCGAAATCGTTTCGACGGATGCTATCAAATACTTGGGTGTGATAATCGATAGCAGATTAAATTTCAAAAGGCATACGGACTACTCCTGTCAAAAGGCATCTAAGGTAGTTAGTTCATTGGCTAGAATGATGCCAAATATAGGTGGACCTAGGCATAGTCGTAGACTGCTACTTTCAAGAGTGGCAAACTCTATACTTCTCTATGGAGCACCCTTATGGGAAGATTCACTAAGGTGCACCTCCAGGAAGGATATGGTATCTATCTTCCGCAGAAGTTGTCTTCGAGTTTGTAGCGGGTATCGCACAATATCCCTGGATGCAGCATGCGTGATAGCGGGTATTATTCCGATCGATATCACTGCCAGGGAGTTTTCAAAAATATACTTGAAAAAAAAGGAGAACCACGACATCCAGCCGAAAATTATTCGAGAAACTGAAAGACGAAGGTCCATACTGAACTGGCAAAGAAGATGGGAACATTCTACATGTGGGCGGTGGACACATAGATTAATCCCAAATGTGGAAAAGTGGATGAATCGAAAACATGGGGAGATAGGTTATCATCTGACACAGTTTCTAACGGGGCATGGTGGTTACAGAAGCTATATACATCGATTCGGACACGACGACACCGCGAGGTGTCCACCCTGTCCAGATCAGGACGAAAGTGTGGAACATGCTATGTTCAAATGTGAATGATTCAAAGGGGAGAGAAGGATCCTAGAATCACAATTGGGACGCAACTTATCACCTGAAAACATCGTGAATGTCATGTTGGAGTCAGAGGAAAACTGGAACAGCATTACATGTTTCATAACAATTGTAAACAAAATGCTGCGAAGAGAGGAACAGCTCAGGAATTTAGGATCAATACAACAATGAGCTGCGAAGAAGATTAACGTGAACCAGAAAAAAACGTAAAACCAGATGGACGCGGCAAACTGTGCCACTCACCCTGCGAAGTAATACCTAACGGCAGTCCCGCAGGGTGTGGATTTGACGGTGGAGGTGGTTTTAGTCGGTAAAAATCCCCGCCTGGGACCTATTGAAGGTTTCCACCTCCAACACAAAAAAAAAAAAAAAAAACATACATACATACATACATACATACATACATACATACATACATACATACAGCTAGGGTATGTCCTTTCTATTTTAAAGCACTGCAAAACTTGAAAAAACGCTTATGAAATTGCTCCAGTTAAATCTTAATCACTGCCGAGCTGCTCAAGACCTATTGGATCAAACCGTACGCGAGTTAAATATTGACGTTGCACTTCTTAGTGAACCATACTGCTGTTTCGTTTCCCCAAAATGGGCCAGTGATAACACAGGCACATCTGCTATCTGGTCTATACAGAAACAAATGTCTCAGAACATGTCCGTGTTAAACGAAGATGGGTTTACTAGTGCAACTGTAAGTGGAATATGCATATATAGTTGCTATATACCACCTAGATATACGGATGATGACTTCCGAGTGATCATTATGAGACTGGTGTCCGATGCTCTCAGCAAGGACAAGGTAATAATAGCAGGGGACTTTAATGCTTGGGCTACAGAATGGGGTTGTCCAATCACTAACACAAGAGGAAATATTCTTCTGGAATCATTTAGTGCACTTGATGTTGTGCTCTTAAATATGGGGAGTGAACAAACATTTAATAGAAATGGTGGAGGGTCCACAATAGATATAGCTTTTGCGAGCTCAAACATAGCTCATCGAATAAACTGGTCCATCAGTGATATTTACACACATAGTGATCACTATGCCATCATTATGGATATTGCCGATACTGAACGGCATAACAACAGCATGCAGAAACGCACATCATTAAGCTGGAAGACCAAAACCTTTGACCGCGATATATTTAACATGTGTATATTAGACAATACATTAAATGGTTCACCCGCAAACATGGCAGAACAATTTATAAACCAATTGACATATTCATGCAATGCCTCTATGAAAATAAAGAGACAGGGCCCAAATAAAACACCAGTATACTGGTGGAACGAAGAGATTGCTCAGTTGCGCAGGGAATGCATCCACGCGAGAAGAATTTATGTAAGGCGAAGAGGCACACTGGATAGTACCTTATACCACCAAGAGCTTAAGGTCAAGAAAAAAGCGCTCAAAAATGCGATACGTCATAGCAAAAGAGCAAGTTTCTTAAAAATTTGCGACGAGGTAGATAAGAATCCTTTTGGATTGGCTTACAAACTTGTGACAAAAAAATTAAACTGTCATTTCGCTGCACCACCCAGGGAATCCGGTACGTTAAAGGGAATAGTGAAACACCTGTTTCCAGATCTTGGTACGACCCCATGGGAACACGGTTTTCCTGATCAATTATTTGACTTTCCTTTAGTTACATCATCTGAGATACAGCAAGCTGCTTCCAAATTCCATGACAGAAAATCCCCAGGACCAGATGGTATACCAAACATAATCTTAAAACATGTTGCTAAGCACTTCCCTGAGCAACTTGTTCAAATAGTTAATGCCTGCCTACGACATGGATCATTTCCAAAAATATGGAAAAGGCAACGACTCGTATTACTCCCTAAGGAAAATAAGCCCTTGGACAACCCATCGTCCTATCGACCCATATGTATGATAGACACGTGTGGGAAGCTATTGGAAAGCATTATATGCAGAAGACTAGAAGCCAATATTGAGATGGAGGGCGGCCTTTCCGAAACTCAGTTTGGTTTCAGAAGAGGTAAATCCACAATGGATGCTATAAAGATAGTAGTTGATACGGCTAAGAACGCTATAAAAGGGAAAAAATGGAAAAATGGCACCAAAAAATACTGCGTTGTTGTAACCTCGGACGTAAAAAATGCCTTTAATACAGCCAAGTGGAATACAATTGTGGATGCGCTAATTCATTCAAATGTTCCAAACTACTTGATAGCGATAATCAAGGACTACTTCAGGGATAGAATACTGCTATATGACACAGACGATGGTGTAAAAGAGTATAAGGTTACAGGAGGCGTGCCACAAGGCTCGGTTCTTGGTCCAATACTTTGGAACATAATGTACGATGGAGTGCTACGAATAAAACTACCAGAAATCGTCGGTTTCGCTGACGATATAGCTTTGATAGCTGTAGCAAAACAAATTGAAGAGGCAACAACTATATCAAATAGTAGCATACACCTAGTCCGCTCATGGCTAGACTCAATGGGACTGACTCTAGCCGAACATAAAACGGAGGCAGTTCTCGTAAGTAGTCGAAAAATCAGAGAGAGTATTACTCTTACGATTGGAAATTGCACAGTTGAAACTAAAGGGCATTTTAAATATCTAGGCTTAATTATCGACGATCGCCTTACCTTCAAGAAACATCTAGAGTATATAGGAACAAAAGCAAGAGGTACATGTACTGCCCTTTGCCGCATAATGCCCAATACAATGGGTCCCAAGTACATGAGAAGAAGGCTTCTTGCAGGGGTTGTAAGAAGTATTATAATGTATGCTGCTCCTATATGGGCAGAATCAACAAAGTTTCGTTCATATCGAAATAACATAACGTCTGTGTGCAGATTGGCATGTCTTCGTGTTAGTTGCGCATTCCGAACGGTGTCAGATGAAGCCGCATCAGTAATATCGGGTATCGTGCCTATTGATTTACAAGCCAAGGAAGCGCAGGAAATATTCTCACGCAAAGGCGAATCAGAAATTGAGCCTCTACGCCAGATGGCAAAAAGTAGAAGCATGGATAATTGGCAAAGGCTCTGGTCAACATCTACTAAGGGTAGATGGACATGGGAAATCATTCCCGACGTTCATGCCTGGGTAGAACGGAAACATGGTGATATAGATTTTTACATAACACAGTTCTTGAGTGGACATGGTTGTTTTAGGGCATACCTGTATCGCTTTGGTCGTGAAAGTGACCCATATTGTCCAAGTTGTTATAACGTAAACGAAGATGCAAAACATGTATTTTTCGAGTGTCAGCGATTTGTCACTGAGAGAAGGGAAGTTGAAGAGAAAGTTGGTATTAATATGAGCCCGGGAAATGTGGCTCAGATTATGTTAGGTTCCCAAGAAAACTGGGCATATGTGTGTTATTTCGCGAAATCGGTTATTCGGGAGCTCCGAAGGCAGAAAGACATTCGCAGAAGAAATATCTAGTTCATTGGTGACCTACACCAATCCCTCCCTGCGAGGAAGTGCTTAACGGTGGTGCCGCGGGGATCATGGACAAGTAGCAGGGGTGTTTTAGCGAGTTAAAGTCTCGCACAAAGTCTTTCGATGATTTCACCTCTATAAAAAAAAAAAAAACATACATACATACATACATACATACATACATACATACATACATACATACATACATACATACATACATACATACATACATACATACATACATACATACATACATACATACATACATACATACATACATACATAAATACATACATACATACATACATACATACATACATACATACATACATACATACATACATACATACATACATACATACATACATACATACATACATACATACATACATACATACATACATACATACATACATACATACATACATACATACATACATACATACATACATACATACATACATACATACATACATACATACATACATACATACATACATACATACATACATACATACATACATACATACATACATACATACATACATACATACATACATACATACATACATACATACATACATACATACATACATACATACATACATACATACATACATACATACATACATACATACATACATACATACATACATACATACATACATACATACATACATACATACATACATACATACATACATACATACATACATATCTACATACATACATACAGAACAGCAGCAAACACACACACACATTAAAAAATTGTATATTTGTATGGAAATCGCAATATTTATCAATTCAGATTTTCCAGTAAATTGGGAATAAAATTAAAAACTGCACTGATAAAATAAGCGTCATAACGCTGATGTATTTTGACATCAGTACTATGACAAGTGTCTTCGTTTTTGACCCCATGACACTTTTCATCATGGTGATGTCACGTTAACATCACTTGGCAAAGTGTCATCAGGGTAAAAATTAAATTACGTCATCAATGGGATGACACACCGGCATAACAGAAATGACGAACATGTCCTCAGTGCGATGATGCAGTAACATCGCAGAAAGTACACATTAGCATTAATTTAATGACAGTTTGTCATAAGGTCAAAGTTTTTGGAATTGAGAGTATATTATTTTTTACTTACCCGTTACATATGTTAGTTTTACGTTTGTTGAATAACGACCTTTGTTTGGAGCATAACTCTCAATAATAAGACACCAGCACAATGCCATATATGGTTGTTGTAATCATTCTACTTTAAAAATTTGATGTATTTAACTAAATAATTTAAAAAAATAGAATATAGGAATTTTTGCTTCTTATAATACATTGTAATCATGAAAATAATGTTAATAATATACAAAATGTAGCATCGAATTGATGTCACTATAGTCATAAAATAGATGACACGTAAAAAATGACAAAATTGTACGAAGACGTTAGTCATTGGACTGATGTTACTTTTTGCATCATTGATGCCATTTGTAGTAACATTGATGTCAAAATTCTAATGTCAGGGCATCATCAATATGAAGATGCATTTTTATATCAGTGTGTGCACCGATTACAACAAAATAAAGCTCATTTGATTCCAAATATGTTTAGCTTAATGTTTTTAACTCAAACTACTGGCCAAATTTAAAAACAATGTAAGCACGGCTTAAAGATATTATTGCTACCGAGTTTCGTGTTTTTTTCTAACTGAATATGGCGAACCGTTTCAATATGTAGTAAAAGTGCCTTCATTTTGGACATAACTGTATATCTCGAAAAATCAAGCTGATAGGGGAAAATGGAGATTTGATTTGAAATTAGCGACCTAAAATTTGTAAAAAAAATTGCAATAATGTTTCAGGCCGCCAGATGACTGTTCCCCAGAATGAGTGTATTCGAGCAATTTCATACTCCAATTTTTTTTTTTTTTTTTTTTTTTTTTTTTTGAAAACATGATGCTACATGATCATTTGTGTCAAAATTCATATAAAAATTTATTAATATGTTTATAAAATTAACAGGGAAGTATTTAAGAACATATATTTTTATTTTAATAAACAAATTTACAATAATCAGGTTGTGGCGCCAATTAAATATTAATTTTGTCCACATTTGGCTTTTCCTGCTAAGCCGATTGACCTGGATTGCAATCCCAAACTACTAGAAAGATTTTGAGACTAGTTTTGTTTCTTTCCGTTGAGTCCTTCAAAAGTGAGCGTGAGTGAGACGGACATGGCTAATTCGACTATTATGGTTAAACTAGTCCTCCATCATGAAGCCACAAACAAATTGGATCAAATCGTTCTTGGAAAAGAGGATTTTTTCCTTTCCTGGGAAAGCTGGATTTATTTTTCAATTTCCTAGGATCCCGGGAATTGCCGCTCAATACAAATCGATGCAAAATATTATTTTATTTAATTTATTTCAACAAATAACATTTCCTGAGATCAGTTATTTAAGTTTATAAATTTTTTTCTGTGGAAAAAAAGGAAAAAGTTGAAGGATTTTTGAGAAAGTTATAGAAAAGCGAATTTTTGGTTATCTTTTCTCAATGTGCAATCACAATTGGAATAATAAAAACTTCCGATTTGTGACATTTGGAGTGTTAAGGAATAAAAACTTGAAAAACTAAAACCGCAGAGAACTGATGATTATTATATCAAATTCGAAGTAAGTTTCCAAAAGTCACCTTTAAAGTTTTAAATTGTTCTCCTAAAAAACTAAACATATTTTTTTTTAAATAAGATTAGTTCAGAATAAGCATTTACAGAATCGTTTGAAAGCCTATTTGCAATTTTTATCAAGAAAATTTTAATGAGAAAACACGTTTCCTTTCTACGCATGTTTGCCTTTATAGTCAAAGGAACATTATATAATCTCTAGACACTTTCAGTTTTCTAAGCACTTCCTTTGCTTTTTAAAAAAAAAATTATTTTCTTCAATTCAATAAGCGTTTTCTTTATTAATAACTTCTGTCATCATTTCTTACAGAATTTAAACCGAGAAATCTTTTATGCAGATGCTCTGCTTATAACATCATTAAATTTTTTTAAAGCAAGCAGGTACAAAATTTTTTTATTTAAATTAAATCTGTAAATTTTGACTTTTCTTCTTTCGAAATTTCAGAGCATTAAACATTGCTTTACTTATCGGATACGAATTGACATCTCTTTCGCCTTTGGAAAAAATGTCTTAAGTCAGAAACTGTAGTTTTTCGTTATGTTAAGTTGAAAACTATTTATTCATAGACTTTTTTCCTAAGTCTAGGTTCACACTATGAAAGTTTTCTTTCAGAAAGTCTGAGTTTATGGGTGCGAGAGGAGAGATGAAAAGCATGATCTCTTCCCCTCTCAGCAATAAACTCAAACTTTCTGAAAGAAAACTTTCATAGTGTGATCCCAGACTAAGAGCAAATGATAACGTTAAGAAGAAGTTGTGGTAGACTAAAGTGATTTAATGCCCAATTTTCAGAGTAGTATTTTAAACAATATTAAGTTAATTTTCATAACAAACTTAAATCATATTTAAAACAGATTGGTTTTTTGAGTTTTATTTGAAAAGTCTTATTTAATTAAGATAAAAGTGTGGTAGCACTACTAAATACAAAAAAAAAATATAAAAAAGTGTATTTATTTACAAGGTGGTCTGAAAAAACAGCTGATTGTTAATGCATTGTCTGTTGTTGTTGTATTGTTGTGATATTGAGGCCACCTTGCTAAAATATAAGCTGCAATTAAGTGTACCACATCGGTGACTTAAGTTTCACTTAAGTTTTTAGTGAAGAAGAGAATTTTGTATTTAAAACGATTTTAAAAAAAAAAGTGTTTTAATTTCAATCCTGAAAATTGGCCATAAACCAAACAAAAGAGAAAAAAAATCGTATTAAAGCCAATTAAAAACTCATAATGCGTTTTTTTTTTCTTGACTTAGACTTTTTTGCCTTACGGCGTAGATCTGTTGCATGACACAACTTATTTACAATTATATCAGCAGTAAAGTTGCCATAATTAAATTAAAAAAATTCCGGGAAAAAATTAAAAGACTATTTTTTCGAAATTTAGTTAAAAATAAAATAATTCGAAATGGATTAAGGTAAAAAACATATGATAAGAGAAAATTAAGATCCTCCCGAAGAACCATGCTTAAATTAATGTCCGCCTGGAAATATGCACATCCATAAATTAAACAACCTTCACGAACCTCATCAAAATTCTTCCACATTTCCATAAGCCCACCCATTATCTAAAAATTATATTGCCTCACATATCACTCTTGCAGTTGTCGTTGATTCAACAACAATTTTTTCATTTTATTATACAATCTATATTTTTATAGCTAACGCCAGTTCCGTGTTGTTTTTCTGTGCAGCGTTATTTGTTTTTTTTTTTTTTAGTTTGTCAACTTGAGTTTTTATTTTTTTTGGAAAACATTACGCACCCTTAAAAATTTGGCTTAAAAAGCAACAAAAAACTATTTGCTGGCTCAAACCAATAAGACAATAACGCCTATGTACAAAATGCCTATGAAAACCCAAAAAAAGTTTGCAATTAGTGAACGAGTGTAAAGTGAATGCGTAAAGGATCAATTGGCAGAGCATTTACCTTCTCACTCACACACGCTGAAATAAATGCATAGAGAATTTGTGTATGTGTGTGTAGAAGAGTTTGTTTGGAATAGTTTGTTAGAGAATTTGAAAAATATACTTGTAATTTTGATTTTATTTTTTCAGAATTTAATAAAATGTTTTAAATTTTTAAATAAAAATCCGAAATTATTTTTGTTAATTTTTATGAAACTTTGTTAATAAAATTCTAAATTTTGTTAAACGCCTGAAAATATACAATGTACATAGACAAATAATCTATTTTGCTACTCACACTCTTGCCATTGCTATTTTTCTCTCTTTCGTTCTCTATTCTATGATTACTATTGATAATTGCTGCAATGGCCAAAAAAGTATATATTTTGCCGCCACTAATAGCAAAAAGTAAGCCTACTTCTACAACTACGACATCTACATGCATTCAAATTTTTAGGCCCACTTTATCTACCAACAACAAACAATAACAACCCACGTGGGCTCACACATGCAAATACAAACACAAAACTTTACTCTCCCTTTTTTGCATGGCCTATTGCAAGCACACGCATGCAATTCATACACACACACACACATATGCGTGTGTGAATGTGTGTGCACACAAATACTACTCCTATGTTCCAAGTACGTCCGTCCATTTATCCGTCTATCTATCTATTTTATGTGCGAGTATTTATTTGCATGACCGTATGTGTGCGTGTATATTATTTTAGCAAATTCTTTTTTTTTATCATTTCAATGTTTTATTTTTATTTTTGGAATATTTTTGGTTGTTTTGTTCTATTTTTTCTGCCTCTTGTTCGTCCTTGCGCATCCCTCGGCCACTTGTGGTCACATACAGCAGCTACTGCAACTGCCTCTAACACACTCAGACACATACCCTCATACAGACATTTACTTAAATGGATGTATATGTGTACTGTTGCATCCATAGTTTTCTATGCATTTAAAAGGGTGGCTTTTCATTTTGGGGAGCAATTTGCTGTTCTGCTTGCGCTGCTGCATGCAACAAATCAACATGCGTGAACTGCATGAGCAGCAGAAATACAAACACATCAACATACTCTATTCAAATAATAAAAACAAAAAACAACACGTGCATATAAATGCTGCGTATATTTGATTTTGACGATGGACAACAACTTTTACATCCCCTCCTAAATAAAAAAAAGTTGTACTATTTTTTTTATACACACAAATAAAATAAAAAATAGGTGAACTTTTTCTTTTTTTATTCGGTTTTTTTGTTTTTCTATTTTATGTGCGTGTGTTTATTTACTGATTTTTCCCTACGTCGGCGCATCACCATCATACTCCAACATGTATGCCAGTCAACCAGCCAGTATCGCGTGAATGCAGTTTATATGCATCGTGCATGCAGTTTTACACCCGCTTCGACTCTTTTGACCCCCCTTTTTGTTATATGTTAACTTACGCATGAAGTTGTTGTTGTTATTAAAATAATACAATTTTTTTGCTGCTGTTCTGTGTGTTGTTGTTATAATTTTTGCTGTTATGTGTTATGAATAGTATTTGTAGTAGACAGAAATATAAAACATGAATTCTTCCGAATTTTTTATTTTAGAATACCTATAAGATTTAATAATTTTATTTATTTTTTTTTTTTTTTTGAAGCGCGTTTTAATAAAAAAAAAAAGATTTTTAGGTGTTGATTCATATATGATTGGTTAATTTCTGACCTTTCGTTCATCTTAATAGGGCTTAAGTAAAAATCAAGTTTACATGATTGGAATATATTCAATTATATCGTGATCGGGAATAATCTATATGGACGTCAAGGACCGGAAATTACGAACAGAAAACGCAAAATTACCCAGCGGTAAATATTGAAAGGACTTCAAGTGGCAGGCCTTTTTGAAGGCCTCTATACTCCTTTCTAAAACATTCGCTTCGCATGATATCCTGCCTTCAGAAGTATGCCTTCTAGAAGGTATAAACTTCTTTTTAAAAGACCTTCTTAAATATTCAGTATACATTCGCTACTCCCTTCTTTGAGAAGTGAGAAAGGAAGGTGTTCAGTTTTATTTACTTTTTATTTTTAGTGGCCTTCCTTACTCCCTTCTTTGGGAGGGGTTCGAACTTGTTTTCAAAGGAAGTGTGGAAGGCCTTGCGCCCAATGACAACCTGTGTAAAAAATAAATAAGTATGGAATGCGGCGAGAAGGGCTTCATAAGTTGGCGGCACTAATATGTATATGCTCAAGATTTAATTGAATTTAGCTAAAAGTTCAGGCGCTGCGAAATATGGCCCCAGGAAATATGGCCCCAAAAAAATAAATAAAAATTTACCCCAAATTTGGGGCTATTTTTCATAATGCAGTTTCAAAAAAGAGAGCCACAACGATCCTAAGATCAATGCACCAGCAGCCACCACGTGTACCCTGCCAGCAGAGTCCTCACCATACAGGCATCCGGGTTGTGGGGTCCGGGGCTGTATGACTTCCCGTGGCACCTAAAATAACAATTTGCAAGGGTGCTTAGGTAAACACCCCAGACTCAAGAAATCCATAAACTTCAAGAGCCCTGTCATTAAACATGTTCCGGCATCCTAGTGGCCTGCATCAGCCACAGTGCTCCCATAGATTTTCAATGTCCGAATGAAGATATCAACACGACAAACCTAGTCCGGCCATGCCCATCGAGCCACTACCATTTCTTAGTCCCGAAGGACTCCATGGCAACGATTCTACTGTAGGAAAGAAATACTTTTCTTCTGATACCTCCAAGCGGCTTCTCTATGATAAGCGTACAGTCATAGTTCATTTAATTATCCACAAATTCATTTCATTTATATAAGGAAGAAGATTTATATATATGTTTCACTTTGTGGGTTGCTCTAATCAATTGGCAGTTATGCAAGAGTGGATTCATCCCCAAGCACTTTACTGTGTATTTTGATATAGGCCTTGCGGAACCCAGGCGTGACCATTTTCCTGCATATAGGCCATGCACCACATTACTGAGAGAGGATCCATCTTAATATTTAATTAGGACATTTTTATCTAATTATTCGCATTATAACAAAGAGGTAAAATTAAATCCTCTAAGTATTTTTCTCTCCTCCCTAAGGAAAATAGTATAGCTTCATAATATTTTAGCCCTGTTCCTTAGCCAACTGAAAATATTCAGTTGTTACCGGGAGACGCCGCGCGGAGGCGGAACATAGGTACTTGATGCCAATCTGATGGCTTGTGAGGCACATCAGACTGAAATCATTGGCTCCCGGACACACGGACAGATGGACATCGTATAAACAACTTCGGTCTTCATATACATATATATATATACTTGATAGGGTCTTACATTAATAATGTAGGAATTACAAACGCTGAAGTTTATTACGAGGTTTATTCGTTTAAGTCAAGCTTGTGAATCATTTTACGAATCAACTCCTTTAATTTTTTTTTTCGCCTTAACTATACAGTCTCTATGCAGTGTCTTGTGTGTTTGTTTGTGTATTCAATGTCAGCAATGCGTTGCACTTTGGCAAAAATAAAAATAATAAAATATCCAATATTAAAAAAACAATAACGAAAAAATTTTTGCTGGCAAATTGTTAATAACGAAAAATATTATGGAGTATTTGGAACTGCACTACAATAGCAGTACTGGAGCAGACATACTCATCCACATCTTTCCACTGCTAAATGCATGCAAAGGTTTTAGAGAATGCATAAATATGTATGCCTGTGTGTGTGTGTGTGTGCATATGCTACTGTTTGTTTTCGAGTGTGTTTATGTGTGTAACAAAGTAGGTGAACGTTGGATAGTCCAATATTATTAACTTTTTTTCCTGCCAGTTAGAGCGAGTGAGAATGAGTTGATTTTTATTTTATTTTTTGACAGTTTTTTGTGTATAATTTTTTTTTTTATTTTTTTACAAAAACTTTTTTATTGTATATAATGGTGGGCCTACTATATTAAAATGATTTGAAAATATCGCTTATTATATAGTTGTTGTTGTTTTCATATTGCTGCGTACATACAGTGCACAAATTTTATGGTAAAGTCATTGTGTTCACACATGCATTTATGTTTATTTTTATCATTTGTGTGTGTGTGTGTTACAAATAGATGAGTGCATATAATGAGAAATACAGTGGGTCTTAGCGATAAGTTTGATTTTGAGTGGAACTCTTAACACAAATATTAGCCCTTCTGTACATTCCTGATAATAAATATTGAGAAATTATTTTCCACAAAATTTATTATAAAAACTTTTATATTTTTAGCGCACTAATCTTTAAAAATAGGTCTATGTTTCGTATTCGCTAATGATATTAAAAATAAAGGGTGGTCCGACCATAATGCCCGATCTTAACTGTGAGTCATACTTTAACTTCAATTCAAGAGCCAAAGGATGAGATAATTCAACACATTATCGACATTCAACCTTATTTATGTCTCAGAGTCATTGCAAATATGGACCATCGAATAGAGGTATGACACCGAAGCCATGGCGGGCATTTGACCGATATTTTGTTTTACACATAATTTTAATAGATCCTTCTATAAAGATAATTCTTTGAAAACTTTTTGTTTTATTTACAATAAACATCGTTGTGGTTGGGACACCCTTTATTACGTCAAAATTGTCCGCAAATAATGGAAGCACTCACTTAAAATATTTTCATAATTTGTAAAAATTTGTTTCTTAATCATAAAGAAGGATTTCTTTAATTGACTATAACGATCAAAATGCTTGCGTAGGTGCAGTAAAATTTTCAAGCCTTCCTTGTAAAGCGGCCCATACACTTGCAATATTATTGTATATGATATCCGCCATTTTATTTCCATTTTGTCCTATATTATGCAATAAGTTGCTTAACAGTTTCATTCATTCAATAAAAAGAAGAACATAACCTATAGGAATATTGTACAATGTTGCCAACACATTTCACTTTCTTTTGATTGTTGCCAATATATTGTGTCACTTTCGAATATCACATACACATTGGCGATATAATTGTACAATGCGCGAAATTTAACAATTTTATTGCAAGTGTATGAGCCGCTTAATGTTCAGCTTTGTTCAGGAAATCTAAATTGAGTGAAATTAAAATCGAACCGGATGGTTTTCAAAATTTATAAAAGTTCTTTCTTTTATAAACTTAATACTTAGACTTCCACTTTCCTTTACAAAAACTACTTTAAAAATCAGGAACTGGTAACTTTTAAAGAAATGTAACTGAAAATGTTCATTGATTTTAATTTCACTCGACTTCGATTTGCAAACAGTGTCCGGTTAACTATGTATTACCAAGTGTTAATACGATTTTCTTTTAATTCAAAATTTCAATGCATATTTTAAAGTAAGTTTGTTATTTTATCTTAATTTTACAACTTTACTTAAGCACTATATAAAAAATTTACATGTTTCATCCTTATGTTGCAATTCAAGCCCATGTTAACCAACCTGCCCACTGTGATGCATTTTTATTTGCTAGTTGGATATTTTTTGGGGTTGACAAAAAAAAAGCGCTTGTATACAAAAAAAAAAATTTAAAAAAAAGTACAATAAGGAGGAAATACAAAATGTGCAGAGTAGGGGCTGTTTTTAAAAAATAACGTAGCATATTTTTTTCTACACTTACTAGAAACACACACACGCACATCCAAATAAAACTAACTTACACTCTCCAACATACACGAGTAAGCAAGCATTAAAATCGAATGCATTTTAGCTCCACACTAAAATGCAACTGCGATAGCAAAATCCAATCTGAATTGTATGTGTGCGTGAGTGTTAGTTAAAAAAAAAGAATTATATAAAAATGTTGCATGTACTTTTATATACAATTTGGTGTGATGTATAGGCCTACAAAATATATAAAAATCCAAACGCATCGTTTATGCTTAAAAAAAATTTCAATCCTTTACAGAAAAAATCGCAAAAAAAAAAAGAGCCCAAAAATAATAAAATAAAAAATTAACGTTAGCTACGCACTCATACACCAACAAACGAATGGAAAAAATGTTACGAACAGGACGAATACAAATGTTTGAACGTTTACTCATACACACACAGCAGAGACAGACAATCATTGTGATTGTTAAGCTCTCTAATATTGTTGAACTTTTTAACGAGCAACTGTGTAATGCACAAATAGCAACAACAGCAACAATAATATGAAATGAGCAACAACATTTAAAATAAATTGCAGTTCAGAACGAAAAAAATAATGTGTATTCCAGCAATCGGACAGCAACTAGTGTTTGAAACATAATCACAAGGAATGAAGTCATTTTATTTAAAGGATAACTTTTTTTTTCCTTAAAGACATAGATAAAGAGTCGCTAAACTATTAGTTATCTAATTATATCTTTTGAAAGCGCTTTTTAGTGGCATATTTTTACTTATTTTTCCTATAAATAATTTTGGTTTCCAGCAGCCGTATTCTTTTATTCACTTAGCTAAAGCTAAGTCTCGATCGCTTAAATGCCTTAGAGAATATAAAATTTAAAATTTTTAGCGATGACATTAAAAGCTTAAATTGCTTTGAATTAAATTCTTATGGCATTGCCAAATTAAGCAATGCACGTTGCAGAATTGCATTCGTAGCCAAAAATCGCTAAATCAACTTTATAGATTTTTAGCGCTAGAGATTTAGCTTTAGCGATTTTCAGAATACTGTTGCAGGTTTTTATTAATTATTCTGTCTAATAAGAGAGATTAAAAAATCTATATATTTGATTCTTGATAGATAAAAATTAGATTGCTTAATTCTAATCGAAGACCATTAGGATATCAACACCATAACCAGGGGTGAATTTCTAAATGACATGTGCAACACAACCGAACAAAGCCATTTATTTTATTTTATTTTATTTATTAATTGAATTGCTCCATACACAAGACTAAGAGTCTTATTTTGCAGTATGGAACTGAGAATATGTTAAACTTTAAATCATTAATTAATTAATAACTTAATAACTAACTACAATTTTTATATAAGTAATTAAAAAACAATTTAATTTAAACAATAAAGAAAAAAAAAAAAAAAAAAGATAATTTAATTTAAATATTTAAAAAAGTATAAAACAATAGATTTTAATAATCAAAAATTTAGATAATTTTATATTTTTTAATCTCAAGTAATTATGTTTCAAAGTGCTATGCCGAAAACAGTTTAAAAATATTTTCCCTGAATTTTCGTGCGTTACTTAAAAGTTGAATGCTATATGGTATAGAATTCCAGAGAGATACTGCGAATATGAAGAAATGCCACTCAGAAATTAAACTTTTATACCCGAACGATCTAATTCTTTTCCCCCTGCTAATGTCAGAAATACAAAGTTTACCGTACAAGTGCTCAGGTTTGTGGGTAAATATTATCTTATGTAAAAAAACTAAAACTCTCATGTTCAGCAAATTTTCTAAGGAAAGGCCATAAAGCCGAGATGAAAACAAAGAAACACTAGAACGCCTTTTAAGTCCATACACGTACCGTACAATATTGTTAAACGCAACGTTCAATTTCGCCTTACTAATCGTATCAGATTTAGCAAATAGCTCACAGCCATACAGTAACAATGGCATAAGATAAGTTTTAGCAAGAAGCATTCTTATTCTTAAAGGTGTACAATGCTGGGTCCGCCAAAGAGTTCTAATCATTGAAAAGGTGCGACCACAAGCATAGTTAATGTGGTTCGACCACGTAAGAGTGTCATTGAAAAATATTCCTAGATTCTTAGCAGATGTTACTATTTCAATCTGCTGATTATTTATAAATATATTAGGTATAATATTAAGTTTATTTAGTCGCCTTTGAATAACAATGCATTTAGATTTTTTTGGATTTATTTCCAAGCCATTTGCCGTTGCCCACGTATAAATACGATGAAGTTGTTGATTAAGAGATATAATACACTGGTCGATTAAAGCATTATTACAACTGGTATAAAGTTGAACGTCATCCGCGTACATTCTTACATTACAATTCATTAGGACGCCTGGGAGGTCATTTGAATACAGTGAGAATAATAGTGGCCCAACAATGGACCCCTGAGGTACCCCTCTTGTTACAGGCAGTGCCCTGGATTTCCGTATTCCAGTTTCAACATACTGATACCTGTTACCCAAGTATGTGGACAATAGCTGAGTAGCGGTTGAAGAGAAATTAAAGAAATGTTTAAGTTTGTAACAGAGAATGTTATGATCCACAGTATCAAACGCTTTTGAATGGTCCAAAAGTATTAAAAATGTAGTCTTGCCATCATCAAGTTTCGCCCTTATCTCCTCCGTAACATCAACTAACGCCGTTATGCAGCTGTTTTTCTTTCTGAACCCAGATTGACGATCTGTTAGTAAGTTATTGTTATCCAAAAAACAAGTCATTTGGTTATGCATAATACGTTCAAATACTTTGGAGAGAAATGGAAGAATGGCTATTGGTCTAAAATCGGAACCAGTTTTGGGTATTGGAACTATTTTAGCTATTTTCCAGTTCGAGGGAAAGTAACTTGTGGTTAATATTTTGTTAAAGAAAAATGTAATAATAGGAAGAATTTGAGGTAAAAGAATCTTTAGAAACTTTGGATTAATCCCGTCTACTCCTATAGAGTTGGATTTTATAGACAAAAAGCTAGATAAAACGTCACATTGGTCTACTGCAGCAAAAGAAAAAAAAGAGCTAGAATTGTTATTCGAATGGTTATTGGTATAATAATTTTGATCTGCTTGCACAATAGGGATATTTAAAAACTTCTTATTGATTGCATCGGCATCAATTGGACATGGTTCTGGGTTCGTAGATTTACCGATACCAACTTCGCGTATCGTTTGCCATGTTCTTTTGGAGCCAATGGCCGAAGAAAATTTTTCCGCATAAAAAACAGATTTGGCCCTTTTAATCATTTTATTTGTTTTTCTTTTAGCAGTCAGATAATCCTCATGTAATGTTGTAGTTTTAAATCTTTTCCAACGTGCATACGCAAAATCTCTTTGATTCATACAATCTTTAATTTCAGAAGAAATCCAGGGTTTTTGTTTATTACCAATAATTTTTGTCCTTATTGGTACAGTTAGATCAAACAGATAATTTAGGTTTTGTTCTAGAAAAAGGAGTTGGTCATCTACCGAATATAAAGAATAAAAAATATTCCAATTGATTTTAAGAAATTCTTCCCCGAGTAATCTGAAATTAATATTCTTGAAATCTCGAAAAGTAATTCTCTCAATTGGTATTACAAGTTGGAAATTATAAGTCATAAAAATTAGGTCGTGTTTAGAGAAACATGACGCAGATAATTGATCATAGAGCAGAATATTAGTTTCATTACTCACGAGAAAAAAATCCAAAAGTGTATTAGTAGTTACAGTGAAGTGTGTAGGATTCAAAGTATTAGGTGATGTTAAACCAAGCGAGGCACAGTCATCAGAAAAACTACTATCTACAAGTAGGTTTGAGTTAAAATCTCCTGTTATAATAACATCATCATACAAAGCCGTTTGCGTTTCCAAGTTCCGAACAAACCGCCTGGTACAAAGATTCTTATTGGGTCTATAAACACTCCCTATAAGCAACTTCCTACCTTCACTGTTTACCTCGACAAATATATACTCAGTTAAATCTAAAGGTTCAGTATTATTGATGTCCTCAAAATCACAGTTCTCCCTAGATGTACACTTGACACTAAAAGATATACCCTTTTTTACGTAAATAGCAACACCGCCATATCCATCTTCTCTATCGACTCTGCGTAAATTATATCCATCCAATGAAGCATAAAAGTCCGTAATTTCGGAATTAAACCATGTTTCTGATACACATATAAAATCGATACCTGAGTTTTCGAAGATCAATCTAAATTCATCAATCTTTTTCCTTAAGCTTTGAGCATTAATATGACATATTTTTACACCTGTCTTTTGATTCGCAAGGACTCTAACCATATTCGCAACATTATCTCTGGATCTAATTCTATGTGTACTGTTCATTTATTAATTTTAAATTTGATGAACGAGTAACGCACGAAAAAAATATTTTGATAAAATACAAGTTGCTATTAATAAATACATTTTTAGTCAAACTATTAATTTGAAAAGAGATATTAAATATTTTGATAAGATACAAGTTACTATTAATAAATACATTTTTAGTCAAATTATTAACTTGAAAAGAGATATTAAATTTGTATATACGAAAATATGAATGTTTAGGAATTGTAAATACAATTTTAATGAGAAGTTTGATCAAACGTTTATGCGAGTTCTGGTTCTCGAAAAAAAACATCCAGATATTCTATATCATCAACTCTTATAAGGTTGCTATCAGCAGTCTTTTTTATATATACCAAACCACGCATACTAAAGGCACTGTGAAGGCGATTTTCCTTTTTTAGTTTAATTGCTGCACGTAGAATGGTAAAATTGCACTGCGTGAGATTTTCATTAACAAAAAATCTATTATTTGAAGATTCTCCAAGGTGTTTTAAGCAAAAATTAAAGCCTTTATTTAGTTTACGGTAGTTAGCAAATGATTTTAGGAAGTAGTTTTTATCATATGGGGACCACATCTTAACAATTATTACCGCATCTTTGGAGTTATTTTTCTTTTTATTATTTGCGTTTTGCAGTCGATAAATAGTTTTAACAGCAGGGACAGATATATTTATTGTATTGCAAATTTTTTCAAATATTAAAAATAGATTTTCATTTTCCTTATAAGGAATTTCATTTAAACGTAATTCGCAGGCAACATTTTTATTTTCCTGCAGCTTTAGTTTTGTTTTTAAGCTATTTATTTCAATTTGCATACTTTTAATGTTATCCGCGACTGCTTCTAATTGCTGAACTCTTTCGGTAACATTTTTTAGTTCAGTTTTTATAATATTAAAACTCTTATCAAACATATTTAAGAGCTCTGTTTTGCACTCAGTTAATTTTTTGTTGATCATTGACTCTATCTCTGTAGTTAATTTGTCAAAGCGTTTATCAATAATATTTAAAGATTTAAAAGGGGAATCTACGTTTGACAACCGCGGACTCTTACGTACACTGCCGATTGAAGAGTTAAGAAAATCATCTCTTAAATGCATTCCTAAACACAGCTATTTAAACATTGACAATGCGGAGACTGTGCATCAATAATTTTGTTGACATCTTTTTACAAAACAAACGAGACAGCACGTTACTTTAAGTCGAATCAGTATCAAAACCACATCACTGCAATGTATTTTGATGTTTTGGAACTCACTCCAGCTATCAAAATATCAACTGATATAAAATGATTTTAAAGTCCTCGAATCAAATGAAAATATTTTATATCCAAAATAATTTGAGCTCCTCTATCAGTACTGTATTTAAGATTATCAAGAGTGTGGTACTTCTAAGCTCGGGTAAATACAACGCGCCTGCCAACGACCACATCTGCTTAGGTTTTGAACGGCGTCCCAGGGAACCGGTCCGAGCCTGGAAGATTTTGCTTATTATGCTCTGTTAGATTTAATGCAGAAGGACATGAGCCTATAGATTTCCGTAATATTCATTTTAGCCACTAAAAAAGAAATTGGCTACAACTACATTAAAGTTTCTCTAGTTTATTACCTAATTCTACATAATTTGAATAAAACCAATCCCCCCCCCCCCCCCCACTCCACCCACGGAGGTTTTAGGGATCATCTAAAGGATGTTTCACCTTTTGGCTGATCAAAGATCCGATCGGGTACCATGGGAGTCAGTAGCTTCCGGTTAGCAGGTGCCGGAGTGACTATGGGTTGAGGCCGCCGCTAATATACTTTTCGCACGAAATGCTTCCTGTCTTTCAGGAGGATTGCCTTTTCGGAAGTTATACCTTTTTTAAAAATAGGAGTTTTTCACACAAAGAGATCCTTTTTATACAAAAGTTGCATGTAATGAAATGGTTAGAAAGGGGTGAAGATTCTTTGGCGAAGATAGGAGAGGATAAGAAGGGGGAGGGGCAGCGAATGAGTTAATTAGTACTTTGATATATATATCATCATATATATACTTATAATATTTCTTCCACAAAAAAATCAAACAAAAAATATATAGAGGATTATGATGAAGAATGAATGCGGAGTGAAAATGAAGAGCAAATAATAAGATGTCCTCACCATGTATAAATCGTGAGTCACGAATGTATGAATAAATGTGTCGAACGCCCTCTCCAAAAGCATCACTGATTGGAGAATAGAGTATGTGTAAGGAAGATAAATAGAGAGAAAGCCGTTGATATGATGAATACGGTGACGAGTAAATGGAAGACTATATTCACAAAAATGTGTTTTTAACAAGGGTGCTCTCTTATCAGAGAATATACTTTTTTCTGCAAGGGAATACTTTCGGCGATCACATGGTGGCTGTGATTTAAACCCAAGTTTTACCCCAAAATGCACCTAAAAAGCTGATTTTTCGCCACTTAAAAGTGAGTTTGACCTGAAAAAGGACTATCCCCAGGTGCTGTTGTTACATTTTCTATTGGCATTTTACGAAAGCAGTAGGTAAGATAGCTCTAGCTCTTAAGCAATGGGCGAGTGTATAATCGTACAGGTTATGCAAACTCCTGCTTTTCTCAATTTGGAACTGTGTTATATTAAGAAAGATGTTCTTAGTAAAATATTTTCCCTATAGCGAAAACAAAGTGTCTTTAAAACATATTTTATACAAAATTTTAAAGTTTAAAAAAAAATTTATATGAAAAATTTCTCAATGCAAGGTTAAGGGATTTACAAAATAACCCCCTTCGAAATTTCTTGACTTGCTATATTTGAAGTTTGAGGGTTTAAATCTTTTAAGCTTAAAGACCTCACTAAAATCTAAAAATATTAAAAAAGCCCTTAAAATGCATTTAAAAAAACAAAAACCAAATCAAACAACAGGTTTTGCACTTTGCTTAAGCAAATGATAGTTATTAAATTGTAAAGAATAATACAATTTAATCATTTACTTTTTTCAAATTGTATGTAGATACCTTTGCTCGTATGTCAAAACTAGAAAATAATATAATAATTTTTCATCAAAAAGTAATTTCAATTTTTGGGAATAAAAAAAATTTTAATTTAAAAAGATTTTGTTATTCGTGCTTAATTCCCAGTTTTTATTCTTGATAAAAACACTTGAAATTTATTGTTGATGGGATAAGCTATTCCTATGCATTTCACTGGTTGCTTAGGCCAGATCATCAGGAAACTTCATCCATAAAGATTTTAGACAAACTAAAGATATTAAACCAAATAAAACTGTTAAACGTATAAGACTTATAGCAACAGTTTTACTTGTAACAATATCAAAGCTTGAACAAAATACATCAACAATAAAAAAGTGGGTTTATCTCGTCTTACACTCCCCACCACAATTAGTTGAAATTCTCTCAACATTAATTGTAGTTGTAAGTAGGTTAAGAAAAACAAAATAAAAAACAAACAACAACTTACAAAAGATGTTGTCAATTAAGTGTTTTTTTTAGGCCGTGCACTTGCCTGTTTATTATCAAAAAGTAATTTCAATTTTTGGGAATAAAAAAAATTTTAATTTAAAAAGATTTTGTTATTCGTGCTTAATTCCCAGTTTTTATTCTTGATAAAAACACTTGAAATTTATTGTTGATGGGATAAGCTATTCCTATGCATTTCACTGGTTGCTTAGGCCAGATCATCAGGAAACTTCATCCATAAAGATTTTAGACAAACTAAAGATATTAAACCAAATAAAACTGTTAAACGTATAAGACTTATAGCAACAGTTTTACTTGTAACAATATCAAAGCTTGAACAAAATACATCAACAATAAAAAAGTGGGTTTATCTCGTCTTACACTCCCCACCACAATTAGTTGAAATTCTCTCAACATTAATTGTAGTTGTAAGTAGGTTAAGAAAAACAAAATAAAAAACAAACAACAACTTACAAAAGATGTTGTCAATTAAGTGTTTTTTTAGGCCGTGCACTTGCCTGTTTATTATCAAAAAGTAATTTCAATTTTTGGGAATAAAAAAAATTTTAATTTAAAAAGATTTTGTTATTCGTGCTTAATTCCCAGTTTTTATTCTTGATAAAAACACTTGAAATTTATTGTTGATGGGATAAGCTATTCCTATGCATTTCACTGGTTGCTTAGGCCAGATCATCAGGAAACTTCATCCATAAAGATTTTAGACAAACTAAAGATATTAAACCAAATAAAACTGTTAAACGTATAAGACTTATAGCAACAGTTTTACTTGTAACAATATCAAAGCTTGAACAAAATACATCAACAATAAAAAAGTGGGTTTATCTCGTCTTACACTCCCCACCACAATTAGTTGAAATTCTCTCAACATTAATTGTAGTTGTAAGTAGGTTAAGAAAAACAAAATAAAAAACAAACAACAACTTACAAAAGATGTTGTCAATTAAGTGTTTTTTTAGGCCGTGCACTTGCCTGTTTATTATCAAAAAGTAATTTCAATTTTTGGGAATAAAAAAAAAATTTTAATTTAAAAAGATTTTGTTATTCGTGCTTAATTCCCAGTTTTTATTCTTGATAAAAACACTTGAAATTTATTGTTGATGGGATAAGCTATTCCTATGCATTTCACTGGTTGCTTAGGCCAGATCATCAGGAAACTTCATCCATAAAGATTTTAGACAAACTAAAGATATTAAACCAAATAAAACTGTTAAACGTATAAGACTTATAGCAACAGTTTTACTTGTAACAATATCAAAGCTTGAACAAAATACATCAACAATAAAAAAGTGGGTTTATCTCGTCTTACACTCCCCACCACAATTAGTTGAAATTCTCTCAACATTAATTGTAGTTGTAAGTAGGTTAAGAAAAACAAAATAAAAAACAAACAACAACTTACAAAAGATGTTGTCAATTAAGTGTTTTTTTTAGGCCGTGCACTTGCCTGTTTATTATCAAAAAGTAATTTCAATTTTTGGGAATAAAAAAAATTTTAATTTAAAAAGATTTTGTTATTCGTGCTTAATTCCCAGTTTTTATTCTTGATAAAAACACTTGAAATTTATTGTTGATGGGATAAGCTATTCCTATGCATTTCACTGGTTGCTTAGGCCAGATCATCAGGAAACTTCATCCATAAAGATTTTAGACAAACTAAAGATATTAAACCAAATAAAACTGTTAAACGTATAAGACTTATAGCAACAGTTTTACTTGTAACAATATCAAAGCTTGAACAAAATACATCAACAATAAAAAAGTGGGTTTATCTCGTCTTACACTCCCCACCACAATTAGTTGAAATTCTCTCAACATTAATTGTAGTTGTAAGTAGGTTAAGAAAAACAAAATAAAAAACAAACAACAACTTACAAAAGATGTTGTCAATTAAGTGTTTTTTTAGGCCGTGCACTTGCCTGTTTATTATCAAAAAGTAATTTCAATTTTTGGGAATAAAAAAAATTTTAATTTAAAAAGATTTTGTTATTCGTGCTTAATTCCCAGTTTTTATTCTTGATAAAAACACTTGAAATTTATTGTTGATGGGATAAGCTATTCCTATGCATTTCACTGGTTGCTTAGGCCAGATCATCAGGAAACTTCATCCATAAAGATTTTAGACAAACTAAAGATATTAAACCAAATAAAACTGTTAAACGTATAAGACTTATAGCAACAGTTTTACTTGTAACAATATCAAAGCTTGAACAAAATACATCAACAATAAAAAAGTGGGTTTATCTCGTCTTACACTCCCCACCACAATTAGTTGAAATTCTCTCAACATTAATTGTAGTTGTAAGTAGGTTAAGAAAAACAAAATAAAAAACAAACAACAACTTACAAAAGATGTTGTCAATTAAGTGTTTTTTTAGGCCGTGCACTTGCCTGTTTATTATCAAAAAGTAATTTAAATTTTTTCTATAAAATTTACTTCACTCGTTTCATTAACCTCATCAAATAAACACATACATATTTTTCGTTAATAAACTTTTATTGTTATTTATAATATTTTTCTTCAACTGCTGTGTATTTCTGTTTACAGTTTCAAGACCAAAAACCAAAAAATTTTTTTTAAAAAGATTGATTAAATAGCTATCTAAGCTGCTTGAGACAAATTTTGCTAACCCCAATTGGTAATAAGTTACATGGATGTGAAAGAACACCTATATGGCCAAAATTTCAAACTTTGACCCCCCCAAACTCAGAAACTTTTTGACCGATCTTGTTGAAAATTTGTGTCTAAACTACTATTCAATAGGACTAACGTTGGTGCAAATTTCATCCAAATCGAAAGACATCGATTTCAAAATTAGTTCACTTGACATTAAATCCCTCTTTTATATATATAAAACGTATATAAAATGTTTGGAATTTTGTTGTTATTTTCTTAATTATTTTCTTAAATATTAATTTTAGCAAAAAACTTTCTTCGAGGCTAATGTTGTTGACTAGAAGAGCTAAAATATTGCCATATACCATGTTCTTGTAAAATGTTGTTTTTAAGAGATAGTCATATGCAAACAAATTGCATTTGAATAAATGGCTTGATGGCAAACTTTGAGGGGCCGACGCCCCCCCTAAAACACAACTTATCGCTACGAAATTTTTTTGTATTTTTTTTTACATAAAACTGAACCGATTTGGGGGGGGAGAATATAAGAAATCAAAAAAAAAAAGTTCTCCATACAACTAACGGCCACGTTAATGTATATGTATGCAAAGTTGCTTGAGCCAGCTTAAGCATATTAAAGTTTGGCCTTAATATTTAGAGCTTTAAAATGGAATTCGTAGTGGAATAACAACTCTTGGCTAAAAGCATCAAACTTGAATCCAAAATACTCGAGCTACTGCTGGATACTATCGATATTTTCTACTATCGATAGTTCAGATTTAACTATCGATATATCGATATTACTATCGACTGAATGTTTGTACTTGTGCAGGAAAAGTTTAACTAGTTTTTTATCAGGCTACAGTTCGTTGTTTTTAACACTTTATTGAACGAATGAGACGTATGTATATACGCACGTTATTTATCACTTGCCATTCTTGTTGTTTGTTTTCATTGCTGTAATTCAGCGCGAATTGGTAATAGCAAGTAAAAATTTGCGGCAAAAAACTACGTGTGTATAGCTGCTATCGATATTTTCGATTTTTTAAGACTGTCGATAATATCGATAGTACAATCGATAGTTTCCCAGCACTAACTCGAGCAAATTTTAATCAGTTCGACTTCTGAATTCATTGTTTTGCGAAGCCAATTTTGGTTCTGAGCCCATTATTGTAAATCACAATTTAACAGAGACAATATTTAACGCAACCAAGGTTAATAAACATAAATAAACATAAATAATTATTTGCATAGAAAAGTATTTCTATGCAGAGAAGCTTTAGTTAGTCATTCAGGATCTTAAAATTAGGGATTAAGGAAAACGGAATTTCCATTCGGGACTTTTTGTTTTGAGGCCAACCCTATATTTTAATATATGAAATGTTAAACGCAATTTGAATGATATACGAAATAATTTGGGACTTATTAGTTAGGCTTCGTTTATAAAATTTGGGGAAGAAAAATTTTGACACTGTTGAGGTGAATAAAATTTTACTAGCCCTGGGGGCTAGTATTCTTATTCACCATAGAACTTTGCTATCACTTTACACACACCATCAGTGTAAAATATTGAAGAATAAGTTAATTTTTCCTTTATGGACTTAGTTCATTGGGGACTTAGTTCGTAGTGTCCTAATTTGATACTTTATTTCAACTTTTTTTGCAATTTAACAGACATCTACAATAAATTCTTTACCACCCCTGTCTGAATGCAATAAATATTTTGCACATTGATTTTTATAAATGCATTTTTGGTGATTTTTGCATCTTTTTTTTACAGATTTTTTTTATTTTTTTGTTCCGAAATATTTCTTATGTAGGGGTATGATGGGACATGCAACATACCAGGAAAGCGGCAGAATTTTAGCTCAAACTCTGTTAAAATTAAAAAAAAAATTGAAAAAATTTATTGAACAGAAGCCAGCTGCAAACAGCATCATCAAAACTAAGAACTGCAGAAAAAACAGAAATAATAATAAAAATTAAAAAAAAATAAACTGAAAAAATCAGTTTACCCGTTGCACGTCTCTGTCATAAACAAACATCAGGAGATGCAGTCAAAACTACTCTGGTGTTTGTGTTTTAATGAATGCGTAAGTTAAGGGCCAGTTATCAAAAGAGAGAGAGAGAGAGAGAAAAAAAAGAGCATGGAAGAAGAGGTTTTAGGAGAGGTTAATGGGAAAACGGACTTTAATACTCAAATCAATTGCCGGATTATATCTTTGTTTTATGGTTATTTTGGGATGATATTTTTTCTGTTTATGATAGAAGCCCCTTTCTTCTCCTGATTTTTTTTTTTTTTTTTTTTTTTTTTGATTAATTAATGAATAATTTAACATGCGAGCAGAGTTCTTCTTTATTTTTAAGCAAAAATTATGAGCATGAACAGCAAAATGGAAATTTAAAAACAAATGCAAGTTCGATATTAGTTAACGTGTGATATAATTTGAGCAATAAAAAAAAGCTCAAATTTAAACGTGTACATGCCAGTCTCGTTAGTGGACACACAAACAAAGTGGTGAAATTTCGGACGAACAAAAAAATATACACACAAAATCCCTCCAAATATTTTGAAATAAAGGTAAAAAGAAGGAGAAATGCCAAAAAATTTAAATCTAAAAAAGAAAGATCAAAAACAAACAAAAAATTCTGTTTTTTTTTTAATTTTTGGATACACACAGCCACATATGTACTTAATGTGCAACATCACATCACATTGACACTACAACAACCACAAGGCAGCGGCAACAACAATACAAAAGCATTATTATAACAAAACTCCGGCCACGGTTAACCTCGGCTTTGACGCTCCCCTCTTTTCACCAAATTTGAGACCAAAATCGTAGCTGCTCAGTTTAGCAATTTATATATATTTTATCCAATTTTTTACTTTTTTTTAATATTTTGGCAGAGCACCTCACGCAACTACTACTAACACAGCAACACGGTTATACGCACACACTGTCACATACACAGAACAACATTGCACTAATGTGAGTGTTTTTGTAGAAAACGACAACAAGGAATATGAACAACAACAAAACACGGTTTGTAACTTTTGCCGAAATTATTTTTGGAATAGTTCAGATCCGTTTAGATGAACATCAGTAAGCCTACGGTTTGGTTGTGTTTTGAATATCAGACAGCGAACTTTCCGAAATCCACAATTTTAATCAATAGAAAAAATATAATAACAACAATTTAAAAAAAAAAAAAATATTTACAAAAATAGTTTACAAAAAATGCCATAACAAATATTCAGATGTATAAACAACAAAAATATTCCAAAATAAATGGAAAATAATGTTAACAAATTTCAAAAAGTGACTTGCTAAAGTGTAAAGTTTTAAAAAATTTCATCCTAATTTTGAATAAAAAATCAAAAGAAATTTTTAGAAAATTAAAAAAATAAATAAAAAAACAAAAGAATCATTTATTTATCCAGTATAATTGTAGAAAAAACAACAACTTAATAAATAAGTTTAATAAATTTCCAAAACTATGAAGTTCGAAATGCAATAAAAAAAGGAATCTAAACTTTTTTGAAATAAAAATATCAGTTACTAAAACTAAAATAGTGCAATTTTTATAGAAAACTAAAAAACATTTCAAAAAACATGGAAATAATTTTGAAATTTCGGTAAAAAAAAAATATATAAAACAATTTTGGAAATTTTCAATATCAATCCATATCCAACAACTGTAAGTATCTCAATCATAAAGTATATTTATTGTAATCGAAATTAGGTTGAAAAAAGTTTCTTATGGTGGAATTTTTGGGCAATTCACAAGGTGTTCTACTGTCATAATAGTTGTAACGCTATAATTTTATGAATGCCACATTTAGAAAATTATATCAAATACAACCATTATGATACAATAGAAGAATTTGTGTATTTCCTTTATATGAAAAATTATTTTATTTGTTTATTATTTTAATTTCTTTGATTTTAAAATAAATATTGGTAAAATACCTTTAAAACGAAACAGCTTAAGATTATAGCTGCCCTTAGGAAAAAAGGTTTGACGAAGTTTTATCAAAATCGGAGCAAGGATACATTAGCTAAAACATGTCCTTATTAAAAAATTTAAAAAAATTTCTTTTTTGTTTCTAGGGTTTAACAAGAGAATAGCAAAATTTTTCAACTTATAGTTTTATATTCTCTCAGGACCCTGCACCTATAATTTTATGTTGATAAGTTCAATATGATAGAAAATTCAAAAAGTACCACATGTAAAACGGAAAAGTAAAAGAAAGAAAGCTAATTTATCCCTTTTTTAAACTTTGTTTTGTTTTGTGAAAAAAGTACCAATAGATACGATTTCATCCCTTAAACGTTCAAATTTCGAAAAATAAAAAATGTATTTTTTTTAATTTTTTTTTTTTTTTTTTTTTTTTGATAACCCTGCAAATAATAGTACCAGTCCAAACACGCGTGTAAAGTGTCCGAAAGTAACCCAAACGTATGGAAAAAACATGGTATATTTAACATTACGATGTCCTAGGGCAGGACCATATAACCCAGCTTTGAACCACTAGTGAGTAGTTTTAAAACTACTCCTTGGTATACTCAAGAGGATTAGATTTAAAGTTGTTTAAAAACGAAAGCACGTCATTAAAAAACGAAGACATGTCTCACGTCTCACTACAAACACTTTTTAACAATGATATGGTCCATGCTTGCATTACATCGGACCAGTCCATGGAGTAGTCCATTTTATCAAAATGGATCAGGTGGTCCAATATTATTTGCAGGGAAGTTGCAAGTGTGGTATAATTTTTACAATTTTTAATGATAAAAAAAGTTCCAAAATGCATATTTTACACTAGAGTTCTTACACGGGAAAGAATTCGCGGGACATTTTTTTTTTTATTATTCCCGGGAAATTTTTTCGGCAATTTTCGAGAATTTCAAATTAAATTCTTTGAAATTTTAATTTGTTAGCATCGTTGAAATCAAAAACGAGCAATAAAAATATATTCTTTACTAAAATTACAAAAAACTACCTACAAATCAAACTATTGTTCACGACAATAAAACAACGGTCTTTTTAATTGCTGTAGAAATGTCTAAAAAGCTTCTTGAAGTAACAAATGAAAATGTACACGATACACCATCACCAACACCTGATGATGAACCATCTACAAATTCTAAATAAATAAATGTAATGAAAATACAAAAGCCTGAAAATATCAAAAAAAAAAAAGAATTTGACGTCTATTAAGTCACGGGTAACAGGCCAACAAATTTAAAATCTATGTATGATGCGCTTCTTACTATAAAACCAACGTCTGTAGAAAGTGAGAGCACGTTTTCGGTTGCAGGCAATATACGTATAAACAAGGCTTAGAAGTAGAATCTCTGATGAGCTTTTAAATGCTTAAAAACCTGATGATGAACCATCTACAAATTCTAAATAAATAAATGTAATGAAAATACAAAAGCCTGAAAATATCAAAAAAAAAAGAATTTGACGTCTATTAAGTCACGGGTAACAGGCCAACAAATTTAAAATCTATGTATGATGCGCTTCTTACTATAAAACCAACGTCTGTAGAAAGTGAGAGCACGTTTTCGGTTGCAGGCAATATACGTATAAACAAAGCTTAGAAGTAGAATCTCTGATGAGCTTTTAAATGCTTAAAAACCTGATGATGAACCATCTACAAATTCTAAATAAATAAATGCAATGAAAATACAAAAGCCTGAAAATATCAAAAAAAAAAGAATTTGACGTCTATTAAGTCACGGGTAACAGGCCAACAAATTTAAAATCTATGCATGATGCGCTTCTTACTATAAAACCAACGTCTGTAGAAAGTGAGAGCACGTTTTCGGTTGCAGGCAATATACGTATAAACAAGGCTTAGAAGTAGAATCTCTGATGAGCTTTTAAATGCTTAAAAAACATTAAAAACTTTTTGCTTAAAAGAAAATAAATTTTACCAAGTTGCTAAAAATAATAACTACTTAATTGTATATGTGTATATTCTTTTAAAAAAGTAAAAACTTTTGAGTTGTTTTTCTTTGTTTTCATTTTTTTTTTTTTTTTAATGTTCGAATACGAGGCTGGTGAGGAGGGTTGGAACCCCCCGAGAGAAAAAATTCAGAAGAGCTAGTGGGAAACTTCGCTGGCCAAAACGCTTGTAACATTAAATGTAATGTAATGAGCTCATTTAATGAAAACAATGAATCTCGGGAATAAGATTATTTGTGTTTCATTTCCCGGGAATTGAAAAAGTCCGGGAAATTAGAAACCCTATTATACACAGTTACTCCCCAAAATGGCCGAGTTTCAAAAAATAACCAGACAGCTGTCCAATAATTTTTTTAATGAAAAACTATAAGTATTTCATTTTGTGAATCTATTTTAGTTTAAAAGATATGAAATAAGCGAATCTACACTTTCGAACTTCATCCATAAAGATTTTAGAAAAACTAAAGATATTTAAGCAAATAAAACTGTTAAACGTATAAGACTTATAAGCAACAGCTCTACTTGTAACAAAAACATCAACAATAAACAGTGAGTTTATCTCTTCTTACATTCCCCACACAATTGATTGGAATTCTTCCAACAATTGAAATAAAATTAAAAAAAAACTCTCTTCTATCAAATTTGATTTTTGGCGCTTACGTTATTTTCGCGGCTAAGGCTCGATGTATATAGATATATGGGTTGAAGTAAAAGATGTGGCACACGCTGCATTATCCAACGAAGAAACAACTCAATATTATCACTTTTGGCGCTGCGAAATATGGCCCCAAAAAAATAAATGAAAATTGACCCCAAATTTGGGGCTATTTTTCATAATGCAATATGGCCCCATTTTTTTAATGAAAAATTATCCCAAAAAAAATGAAAAATAACCCTAAAAATAAAATGAATTATGACCCTAAAATTGAGGTTATTCTTCAATATGAAAAGTCACCTCAAAATTTATAATGAATTTGAAACCCAAAAAAAGAACACAAAGAAAGTTACATTAAACATTTTCGGTGGAGCTCATATGCCCTAAACTATAAAACACTTATTTAGAATCCCGATTTCAAAATTCGGATAATTATACAGTTTTGGTTTTAAAAATCGTACGATTGATAGCATGGTTGGGCTTTCGGCCATGCGCAAGGATTTTTTTCTCTATGGTATAACGAAAACTGGCTTTGCTTACTAAAGCTTTACGTTATAGACGGCCTGCGGCCTGGCGCAAGGATTTTCTCTTCTATGGTATAACGAATACTGGCTTCGCTAACTTCAGCTTCTCTATATAGCCGGCTTTTGGCTGGGTGAAACGATTTTCTTCTCTTTGGTATAACGAACACTGGCTTCGCTCACTAATGCTTCACTACATAGCCGGCCTGCAGCCGGGCGCAAGGATTTTCTTTTCTATGGTATAACGAACTCTGGCTTCGCTCAGTTAAGCTTCTCTAAATAGCCGGCCTTCGGCCGGACTCAATAATTTTTTCCTCTATGGTATAATAAACACCGGCTTAGCTAATTAAAGCATCTCTGCATAACCGGCAAGGATTTTCTCTACTTTGGTATAAGAATTCCGGTTTTTTATACTAACCCTAGAAACTTTTACATAGAATTTTATAAAATTTGTGTAAAAATGTTTGGTGTGATTTTTCATTTCTTAAAATTTGCATTTTTTATTAGTAGACGAAAAATAGCCCCAAAGTACAAATTGTGATTTTATTTGGGGCCATTTTTCATTCCTTGATATTGGGGTCATTTTTCATTCCACTTAAAATGCAAAAACACCCTAACGAAAAAATGAAAAATAACCCCAAAAAAAACAAAAAAATTGCGCCAAAATTGCGTGTTGTTGTGTCTCATGTAAAATTTTGAGGCCGTTTTTTCACTTTATTTTTGGGGCCATATTTCCTGGGGTCATTTTGCGCACCGCCGTCACTTTTATCAAAGTTATTTTGTCAAATAATGGGAAAGGTCAATTTGGAAGCAATCTAGTTGTTAACTTAAAAACTCACAGTAATAAAAATTTAAAGTAATTGAAAGGCAAAAAAAACTTGATCGTGTGGACGCCAAGTAATTTTAGAAATTCCAAATGGCATTGACATTTTGAAATTATTATAATAAACAGAACATTTTTTAGCGTTCGGCTCATACACCCAGTAACGATATCTATTTTTTTAGTGATTGTGTAGACGAACACAACCCTAAATAGCGTTCGTAACTATTTTCAAAAAAGTAACGAACATTATAAGTGTTCTGTTCTTCGTTATAAGACAGAACAATTGTAGTTCTGTAGACATACATCATATTTCAATGCTTTATCAATAGTGTTTCTTTTTTACATTGATAAAGAAATAAGCTAATTAAAAACTTAAGAACGACTACAGAACAAATAGCTTGTGTTTGTACATGTTTTTTTTTTTTGTTTTTTTACCAGCCAAAAGGGTGCTAGGCACAACTGAAACGAATGTGCCGAACACAACAAAGTTTGTGGTTAAAAAAAAAGAAGGCAATTAATTGTTCTCACCTTTTTGTTGAGTTGGAAAAGTACAGTATTATTTTTGTGTTTGAACATCAGAGAGAACAAGCTGAGAAACATTAATTTTTTAATGATTTACTACACAAACACTATTAGAGTTTGCGTTTTCCAAAAATGTTTAAAGTTTATATTCGTATCGGCAATAATTTGGAAAATATAACTGAAATGCATGAGACATTTAAAGACACTCGGAGCTGTAGACTGGGAGAAAAAATTTAAAACACACTAACCCAAAAATTAAGCACCTAGAGTGTCGAATGGACCTTATGTGGCGAGTTCCCTCTCTGAAGCAATACATTTTGCATGTAAGAAATTGTGAGCTTAGCGGTCAACTTATTTTTTGGTTGCTACAGTTATTCTTTAATATTTTCCCTTTCAAAACTGCTTCGTAGTAAGGGAATGCGGTTTTTTTTTATCAAATTTATTAAGAATTAATTTACTAACACTACTGGAAATCTACATGTTTTACTGTGTAGCGCATAAATGTGCGCATACTTTTAAAAATGTACCATACACACAGAAAAAAAATCAAGTTAAAAACGTCGAAAACAAGGTTGATTTAAAATTTGTCGGTGGTGATTTTGCTTCATACGTTTTTCATGTTAATTCAACCTGATTTTACATTAACTTGCGAACAACATTTTGTTCTTTTAAATTTAATTTACATTAATTCATGTAAATTTAACATTGAAGTAAAGTTAGAGCAAAATGTCATTTATATTGAAAAAACAATCCGAAATAACAATGAAAGTTATTTCAAGTTGAAACAACGTGAAATTCATGTAGATCCAAATTGGTTTGAGTGTGATATAACAGTGTGAAGAAGCTTCAGAGACAACATATGTATTTATTTAAGAATAATCAAAACACTTACCCCTGTAACACATGTTTCACACTTATTTTGTATTCTCCTTTGTTAACAGAAGCATCAGCAGAATAGCCCGATATGGTTTTCGTCATCATTTTACTTTGAAAACTTGATGTACTATTAAACTAAATAATTTTAATTAAAAGAAAACAGGAATTGTCTTCTTTTTATAACATACTTTAAACATGAAAATAAAAAAATGTACATACTAAACCATGTATTCATGTTAGTTTAACAAGATAAACTTTTGATTTTAATATAAAACAGGTTTTTATGGATTCAATATTGAACAATGTTATTTTAACAGTGAACAATATTAAATAAACGTGATTTTAGGTTATTTTAATATTTTCATTTGAAATTAATAGGAAATAATGATAAATTTAAATAATTCTCAATCAACATTTCGCCATGTTAATTTTACATTGGTATTTTTTTCTGTGTGTAAGAGCTACGCAAAATAAGAGAATTTTTGAATGGATGGCTTTATTTGTAGCCTTAATCTATTTCAATGAATACTGGGGCTGCACAAAATATCCTTTGGGTCGCGGTGCTTTTAGACTTTACACAATTGTAAAATGTAAGTGTAAAATTTATAAATGTTAAGTAGTTGAATTCAGGCGCGAAGTTAATAATTTAAAATTTAGTCTTCAGAATTTTATAACAAAGTTAAATACATTTAGTACCCAGTAAAAACTTCGCCTAATTTTTAAAAATTAATAGCTTCTTTCACTCACTATTTAGTAGCTTTCTTCTATATTACTGCTTTAAATACTTCTTTAACTACTTATTTTTTACATTTATGTAGGTAAAAAGTAATGACTTACATTAAAATGCGTTCATTTAAGGGCATCCCTTGTAAAATTCATTTTGTTCTTTCAGTAGAATTGGAAGTAGTATTTTTAATTTTTCCTGATAACTGAACACATTATTTTGTAAGCGAAGTTTGTACTAAACGCAAATGGCAGATTTTTTTCAATTGAATTTGAAATATCGAGTGGCTCTTAAGTTCAGATTGGATATTCGTATACGGCGAATATTGGGGCAGAGATTCGTATTCGCGGCCCAATTTCTTTTCAAATTAATGTTTCATTAATCGAATAGAAATGCAATAAATTACCACTTTCTTATAATATAAAACTTCCTATCTAAGAAATTAAAAAAAAAAATTAAAAAAAAAGAATTTCAAATGCTCGTAATCCCCCAATATCTGGTTTACAGTATACATACATATGGACAGTTCAAATTCAAATATGCCAATTTTGAATAGAGTGTTGTTAAACTTAAATTCTGTCTAATTTTACTGTTACTGCAAAAAAGTAACTGAGCATGCAACTGAATGTTTTATCTCCCATAAACCTTATCCTGCAAAACTTATTTTTTCGACTAAGCATGTTTTGGAACTGAGTTGTCGATATATTCGACCAAAGTTATTGAAATAAAAATCGTTTTTTTTTAATTAAATTTATCTTAAGTTTCTGCTTAGATTATTTAATCTTACGGTTAATAATATTTAAAGTACAAACAAAAGTATTTTTTAATATTTATTAAAATTTACCAAATTATTTTGTTTATTTTGTTTAGAAGGGAATTTGTCGGTATCCTGGGAAATTGTCTCTTGTTTTCTCGGGATGTTTAAAAGTCTTGGTATAAAAACTCTATTAACGGTTTTCTCAATAAAAATTCGCTGCGTAAAATCTACCTACAAAGCATCATTACGACAAAAAAAATATCAGCTGTTGTAATTGAGAAAGTTATTTACTGTTAAGTCGGGAACAGAATAGTCGCTGTCTTACAGTGTTACGAATAGCGCTGCAAGCTGTCAAAAGGTAAAGACGGCAGTTTCAAAGTAGTATCAACAGAATACGTAGTTGTTGCAGTTGCAGTTGAAGCGCAAAATTCGAAATTTTGAAATTTGTTGCGCTACAGAGCATTCGTCCGCTTCAGCTGGTGGTTACATTTTAAGGGCCGATGTAGATTTTGAATAAAACACAAATTATTTTGAAAATTATTGCCATTTCTTTTTATTATGACAATATTGGTATGGTTCAATTATGTATGGAACAAAACAACGGCCAAATGGCCGCCGTCACCTCGGCGGCACACCTCCATCCGATAGTCCAAATTTTCGATGATACCGAGGCATAATTGAGGGTATCTGCCGTTAATGTGCCGAATTATCTCATCCTTTAGCTCTTGAATTGTTGCTGGCTTATCGACGTACACCTTTTCTTCCAAATAACCCCAAAGGAAGAAGTACAACGGTGTCAAATCACATGATCTTGGCGGCCAATTGACTTCGGCACCACGTGGGATAACACGGCCATTGAATTTGTCGCGCAAAAGAGCCATTGTTTGGCAAGTGGCACCGTCCTGTTGAAACCACATATGTTTCTCATCCATATCTTCAAATTCGGGCCATAAAATCATCTCACGATAGCAAATACCATTCACAGTAACTGCCTGACCGGCCTCATTTTGTAAAAAATACGGCACGATGATGCCGCCAGCCCATAAACCGCACCAAACAGTCGCTCTTTGTGGGTGTATTGGTTTTTCGAGAATCACTCTTGGATTATCATTCGCCCAAATGCGGCAATTCTGCTTATTGACGAATCCGCTTAGGTGAAATTGTGCCTCATCACTGAAAATGATTTTCTTCGAAAATGTATCATCCACTGTTGCCATTGCTTACCACCATTCTGACCATTGACGACGTTTGGAATGGTCAAGAGGCTTTAGTTCTTGAGTCAATTGCACCTTATAAGCGTGTAAATGCAAGTCTTTATGCATAATGTTCATCAAAGACGAGCGTCAGAGGTGCAATAGTTGAGCACGACGGCGAACAGCAGCAATATATTCTGCAGTACGAGCTGTGCGAGCATGCACTGGTATATCTACATCTCCTACAGACCCGGTTTACTCAAATTTTTGCACGATATTTCCGATTGTACGCACATTTGGATGACTAAATTGACCGAAAAAATCACGAAGTGCACGATATATATTTTGATTTGAACGCCCATTTTCATAATAAGCCTGAATAACTTTAAAGCGTTGCTCGATTGTGTATCTTTCCATGGCTCAAATTGAATAAGTCTAAAACTGAGAAATGTCAAATGAAATGCAGAAAAAAGCTTGACGTTTAGGTGTGCTTCACAATCAACATCAGCCCTTAAAATTTAACCACCCAACAATTACTTTATTCTGTTCCAGGCCTTAATGCAAAGACAGAAAAGTAACTTTAGTTGCTAAAACATTTGAAAACTAAAATTTAACATGATAACCTGTTACTTATTAGTTCGTCGTTCGCCACATACAGATAATGAGATAATATTGATGGAGTTGCACTTTCTTTCTTGAAAAAGTTAAGAAGTATTTCTGGTAACATTTTTTTACAACTGCAAAATAATATAAGTTGCACTTGTTTAACGCGGAATTTAAGCCAAAAGTTTATCAGATACGTGAAGTTTGTTTTGTGATAAAATTTAAATTAATGGAAAAAGTATATTAAATGAGAATAACAAATTAATTAACAGTGATAACAGCTTTTCATCCATATTTCACATTTTTTTGTAATCAATATTTTGTTAGAAGAATGCACTTGGTAAACTACACTTTTTTAAACGAAAATATAGAAAAGCATATGGGTTTTCTTTGCAAACGCAAAACAATGCCGCATACTTTGAACGAATAAAAACGACAGAATTTGCAAACTTACGCGATAGGTAGCACTGATAAACGTCTAATTTTTCTTATGAAATAAAAAACGTTGCCCTACATTTTTCACAAAAATTTTAACAGAGTTCCGGGCTTAAAAAATAGAAATGAATCTAATGCAGAGATTTCGCCGCGTATGGCTAATTTCGGCTGACGCCATGATTCTGTGTATTTGCATATACGAATATTTGCGAATAAAAATTCATGGCTTGTCTTTAATTTGTTCATATATTATATATATTATGTCCTGTGGTTCCTAGTAGGAACAAAGGGCCGCAATTTAATTTGTTCATAGCAAAAGAAAAACCTTAATACTAATTGCATTAAAAACCAAACACTTACTTAACAAAAATTTGATTGAATTACATATTCTCTAAAAAAAACTAATAAATTAAATTAATTATGAATAACACAAAGTATGATTTAAATTCCTTTTATATGTTAAATTAAATAAAAATACACTTCAGAATATGTTTACGATCATGATTATAATATGGAAATAATACGCTACTTAAAAGTTATTCATAAAACATTTTATGCACTTTTTATTTATTTATTTTTCACGTTTACACAATTCAATAGAAATTGATTAATAATCAAATGTAAAGAAAAACAAAAAACAATACAAACACTGTTTTAGGCCTTAAACATTTCAAAAAAGCTAAAGTTTGGTTTTTTTTTCGTTTAGTAAAAACAAATCATACATGTATTTAAATATTTCAAATAAAATCTATTAACCAAATGAAGCTGCAGTAATTTAGATTGTTGGTAATTAAACATTTAAAAAAAAATTGTATGTCCGCAGATATACTAGAAATACGATACAGAGTTTGAAAAGCATTAAACAAATTACATTTAATGTGTATGTATATGCTTCAAAACCAACACATAAGTATTACATGCATGTGTATATGAGTTGCAAGTGTAAGTAGTTGATTTAATACTAAGTAGATACGTTAGTGTAAACAACTAACGGTAGTTTGAGCAGCTGTAGTAGATTCTAGTTGTGATATTCCACACATCAACTACTTTTGATGGCCATAATAAAAGTGTTTTGGTTTACCAGCATTATTAATAACATGCAAGTATTTTTTGTTTTTTAATTACATACACAGTGAGAATTTTAGAAGAATTTTATAAATTTTGCCAGAACTGTTAAGAACTCTTAGGCTTAAACGGGTTCATAATACATCATATAAGTGTCTCACTTTATATTTCGCAAGAAAGAGCCTTATAACGGGTGGTTAAATTAAGGGCCGATGTTGACTGTGACATTTCTCAATTTCAGTCTAACTCAATTTGAACCATGGAAAGATACTCAATCGAGCAACGAGTTAAAGTTATTCAGGCTTATTACGAAAATGGGCGTTCAAATCAAAATGCACATCGTGCACTTCGTGATTTTTTAATTTCACATTTTCACCTAAGTGGATTCGTCAATAAGCAAAATTGTCGCATTTAGCCGAATGATAATCCGAGAGTGATTGTCGAAAAACCAATGCACCCACAAAGAGTGACTGTTTGGTGCGGTTTATGGGCTGGCAGCAACGTCGGACCGGATCGTATTTTTTCCAAAATGAGGCTGATCAGGCAGCACAAGGTATACAGAGATGAAAAATGTGACGTATGAAAAATGCATAAATCATTTGCGAGGGCAGCTTTCGAAGAAAGAGAAAGAAAACGTTTTTTGTTAGTGAAGTGACAATGCGAAAAAACAGGCCGCTACTATCTACACAAATTGCATAATCAAAACAAAAAACGCAAAAAGGGCAGCTTTCGAAGAAAAAGACAGAAAAAACACAATATTTTCTGTCTCGTGACGCCTCTGTATACTCTGTGTCAGGCAGTTACTGTTAATGGGAGTTCGCTATCGTGAGATGATAAAGAACTTTTTATGGCCCAAATTGGAAAATATGGATGTGGACGATATGTGGTTTCGACAGGACGGTGCCACTTGCCACACAGCTAACGAAACAATGGCTCCTTTGCGCGACAAATTCAATGGCCGCCAAGATCATGCGATTTGACACCGTTGGACATCTTTCTTTGGGGCTATTTGAAGGAAAAGGTGTACGTCGATAAGCCAACAACAATTCAAGAGCTAAAGGATGAGATAATTCGGCACATTAACGGCATAGAACCTCAATTATGCCTCAGCGTCATCGAAAATTTGGACCATCGGATGGAGGTGAGCCGATATTTTATTTCAGACATAATTGAACCATACCAATATTATCATAATAAAAAGAAATTACAATAATTTCCTAAATAATTTGTGTTTTATTCAAAACAGTGTTTAAAAATGCTTGACTATTTTTAATGCTTTTGTAATTGCTTAACTTAACTTAAGAAAAAGAACACAGTAAAAGCAAAAAGCAAAAGCAGAAAAAGTGAGAGTTAATAATGTATTTACTGTCACTATGTGTACGTTCTCAGCTTAAAGTTTAAACATTCAGTCAAGCAACCACTAAAAAAAAATGCTGTTGCTGTAAGTAATATGTTTTTGTTTTTTTTTTATGTAGTTGCTTGGCTGGCTGTTTAACATTTTTTTGACTTGATCGCTGTTGCTTGCTGTTGCAGAAATTTGTTTTGAAAAAATCTTTGACGGTAAGAACTAAGAATTATGGCGCCGCGTGTAAAACGAAGAATAATTGAAAAATATTTTGATTTTGATAATGACCAAGCTATGTGTAAAATTTGCTCACATATGTACATATGTTTAAAAGTGATAGAGTTTTTAATCTAACATGTGAAGAAGTTTTATTTATTTTCATATGTATTTTCGTATTTATGAGAAAACATACTAAAAACATTAAAGAAATAGGTACCTAAAAATATGGTTTTGCGTAACTCACTAAATAAAAGAACAAAAATTAGTTTTTTCGCAAAAAAAAAACATCTAACGGTAATGATCTTTAAACATTCTTTCTGCAAAAATACTAAGAAATTCAAAATATTCAAAATATATGTATGAAGTGCCAGCCAGCAACAGCAAAGAAGTTAACTTGCTGACTTTAAGCGCATGAAAAGCCAAAAAAAAACTTGAACAAAATTTATTACTTACTTAAGTTGTTGCGTTGCTGACTGATTAAGCAAAGAGCATACACATAGCGAGACTAAAAAAATTATTTACTCTCTCTTTTTCTGCTTTTGCTTTTTTGCTTATGCTTACTCTCTATCAAAGTAATAAAAGGCATTGAAAAATACAGTTTTTTAATTTGCAGCAAAAAATGTAAACAAAGCAAAAATTTTGGTGCTGTTGCTATTTTTAAGCAAGCAATTTAAACCCTGATTCAAAATCAACCTCGGCCCTTAAAATTTAACCACCCTTTATAACGAAGTTCAGTATGAGAAAAATGTGTTCTAAAATATGCCAAAAAAAAAAAGATGGACTTAAATTAAATTTTCGAGCCTGCTACAAAACAAATCAAATCCATCGATTTAAGTTTTTAAATACAAAAATAAATATATTCGCAAATAATGAAAGGCGTAATAACTACGAACGATTATTCTGGCACATCATTTATATTATGTAGGAAGGTGAAAGTTCCAAAATAAGCTCCTCATAATTGTACACACACCACAATAGTGGAGAGGGTTTTATGCACTTGTGCTGGTGCTTCTTACACCTTAAAATATTGACCATCACCGTTAAGTATACTGATCGACTCAGAATCACTTTATTTAACGATGGTCCGGCTGACTGACTTTCCACCTTGAGCGTACCACCTTACAACCAAAAAAAGTACTCCGTGCACCAAGTTCAGGTCGCAATTTTGGAGATAATTTGATGAAAGCTAACTGAAAAGGGTGAAAATTGGTTACATTGTCCTCGTACACCTAGAGAAAAACCAATTTTCAAGTTGGTCACATCCAACAAAAATATTTTTAACGAAAATTGTTAAACATAATATATTTAATTTAACCATATTATTGCCACTGGCAACCATATTATAGTTAAATTAGTTCTCTATCTCGAAGCCACAACCATAATTTGGTTGCCTCTAAAATAGCTAAAATGTATACATTTATACATTTTACAATTTGTAGCACGTTTTAGTATTTTAAGTAAATACCAACCACTGAAGTCGACCGTAACGTTTACGTGCACGCAACATTAACGTTTGAGTAACGAGGCCATAAAAAAACCCCCAAAAATGTAACCCCCAAAAAATATTAAAATAACACCCCAAAAGTTTGTATAGATAAAATAACAACGATTTTTGGGAGATTATTTCATTTTGTTTGGGGTGTTATTTAATATTTTTAATTGGGGGAATAATTCATATGAAATTATCCCCCAAAAAATCATTATGAAATAAAGCCCCAATTTATTTTCTGGGGCTTATTTCATTTTCAAATTTATAATGAAAACGTTTTTAGGCACAGGTATTTTCTCCACTTTGGTATATAAAATACCAGCTCCGCGGCCTTCGTCCGGTTGCAAAGGATTTGCGCAGGTATACGCAGTCTTTGTTAAACCAAAGAGGAGAAAATTTTTGCGCACGGCCAAAGGCCGGCTATGAAAAGAAGCTTAAGTTATCGATGCCGGTGTTTGTTATACCATAGAGGAGAAAGTCCTTGGGCCCGGCCGAAGGTTGGCTATGCTAAAGCATTTAAGTTAGCAAAGTTGGTGGTTGGTATATCATAGAGGAGATAGTCCCTGCGCCCGGTCGAAGTCCCAACCATGATATCTTTCTCGCGATTCTTTAAAGCAGAACTCTAAAATGAATTGTATTATACATATTGGGCGCTTATTTTATTTCAGAAATCGGGGTCTTATTTCATATGAAATAAACCCCGAAAAATTATGGAATTATTGCATTTCTGTTTGGGGCGTTATTTCATTTCATTCGGGTTTGTTTCATTTTCAAAATTAGGGCTTAATTGCACATGATAACACTTAATAACACTATGGGAGATTATATTTTTTTGGGAGTAATTTCAGCCGCCAGTCGTTATCAACAGCGCCTTGCTTAATTAAAAATTTTCTTTGAGTTTTTGATAAAGATTTATGCCAACCCTTTAATATATCGCTCCTTTATTGCAACAAAGTCATATCTCAAAAAAAACTTACTTGGCAAAATGCGATTAAAGTTTTAAAATGTACCTTCATATACAGTTTTAATAAAATTTATTTTGCTTTTTTTTTGATTTTTTTTTTTTTTAAATATAAAGAAGCTACGAAGGAACATTTTTGCTTAAGGAACTTAAAGTTTTTGATTTTTTGCGTTATGACTATGTTGCAATAAAGAAGCGATATGGTTTTGGTCCGAATACAAAGACTTTAAGTTTGTTATAAACTAAATTTCTTTGGGTGTACAAAGAAAAAAGTTCACAACTCTAAGCAAAACAAAAAAAAACTTTAATTAATTGTTAAAACATTAAAAACACAATAGTGGTATTCACACCGAACTTGTTAATTTGTTACTCGGTAGTTTGTTATTTTGTTTAAGTTACCAACTGTGAACGACCCCCTTTTTAAAACTTTGTTAGTCTGGTAACTTTCGTAGTGAAACAACTGAAATATTGCTCTGACACAATTTAATATTCTGGAAAAAATAAAACATGCCACGAGAAAGTGTAAAAAAACGATTGTCAACCATTTAATTACTCATGCTTTGACACAAATAACGTTTGCTGGCGGTAAGTAGTGAGTTACCAACTAACAACTATTTTATCAGGGGTGCTGTGTCGTTAATTTGTTAAATGTTAATACGGTAGCGCGTTAAATATACAAAAACAAAATGCGTGTAAAAAAGTAACGATTAACGACTAACAAACTAACAAGCTCGGTGTGAATTCCGCTAATATAAAATAATTTGTTAATTTTACTTGATAATTGAATAATAAATTACATTTAATTTTATTTAAGTGAAGAGTTTCAATTGCACAACAATTAGGGATACCTGGAAAATCTATTGTTTCTTCTTCTTTGACTTTTCGGGAAACTAATACGGTGAGCCTGAAAATTTTAAAGGAATTTAAATTTTATAAAATGGGATACAGTTTCGGATTTAGCGCAACTCAAACCTAAAGAAAGATTAGTTTGGTCCATACACAGAAAAAATAAAAATTGATTTCAATTTAAAAATGTGTGATATTAATTAAAAAATTAATTAAATTTGCACCAGTAAACAAATTAATAGTATCAATTAAACCAGTAAATAGTTTTAATTAAACGTTTAATTTACTTGATTAAAGGTTTAATTCACTTGATTAAATTTTTAATTAAAACTGATTTTATTTTTGATTAATTCTTTAATTGGTGAAAAATTTTGGAGAATTTTTTCTGTGTAGGGTTAAAAATTTGTTGGCTTGTTTAATAACCGACAAATATAAAATCAGCTTAAAAGATTTTAACTAACCATTATTTAATGCATTTGGTCCCTCTAGCTCATGGGACTGAGACGCTACTGCTCCATATGTTTTATTTTAGGAACTGGAGTCATTTGTCTCTATATCGGTTATTTATGAAACCATTTCTGTAATTCTTACTATCGGTATTTTACTTATTTGAGCTAAAAGTTTAAAAATAAGGTTCATACATTTTAAGGAGTATTCAAAAAGAAAAGTTTTACAAGTTAAAATAAGAGGCACTCGTGGGCTCATTCGCTTAACTTAGCTTATTGTACATCGTTGTGCATAAATTTAAATCTTCGAAATTAATTTTAACTGGCATTTCCGTCTTGGTCTGGTTGTTGATGAAGCTCCTTCAAGAATCTAGTCGTGTCTGTGGTCCCAAGTTCACGGAATGGGAGATCAGAAAATATCGGCTCTTAGGGTTGCTGGCGAATCTGCTTAAGTGCACAGAAAAAAATAAAAATTGATTTCAATTAAAAAATTTGTGATATTAATTAAAAAATTAATTAAATTTGCACCAGTAAACAAATTAATAGTATCAATTAAACCAGTGAATAGTATTAATTAAACGTTTAATTTATTTCATTAAACGTTTAATTCTCATGATTAAATTTTTAATAAAAACTGATTTTATTTATGATTAATGCTTTAATTGGTAAACAATTTTGGAGAATTTTTTCAATAGCAACTGCTCTATTTCTGCGGTGTAAATAGCTGAAGCTCTTATACAAGGGGCAAGTATATAATTCTGCCGAGTCATGCACTCAAATTGCCACCTGTGCTAAATGTCCTACTTACACATGGGGATGCCAGTGTACGCACTAAGTCCATTTAGTGTTTTTGAGCACCGTAGTAGGGTAAGGCCAACACGACAAGTACCCAAAATAATCCATAACATTGTTACCTGTGGTGAAGGGTAAAAAAAATAGTAATTAGGATCCAATATCCACTAATGCACCAAATCTTGAAAAAAATTACTTCTACCCTTCATAGATTTTGAGGTAAATATATTTCTTGGTGATTCGAGAATCGATATTGTAGATGCAGCAAGAAACTTAGCAGTAATATCAAGGTGAATTTAAAAAGGTATGAGCAACTTTACAACTAAAAAAAGCAATATGCGTTTTGTTTTTGCAATTTAATTGCTTGTTGTCAAAAACAGCAAACTCCAACGCATTTTCATTAAATTACAATTTTTACTTTTTTTCCAACGGAATTAATAGTTTCACTTTAATATTTATATTTGCTTAATATAAAAATATTTTTCACACTTTTGAGTAAAATGTTTCTCAGAATTGTTTTATTATGGTGCAAAACATAAACAAACCTATTTTTTGACGTTTGTGAATTATATTTAAAATTCACCGTGGAGACAGCTGACGAAATTCGCTTTGAGTAGTATTTAACAAAACTTTAACCTGGTCGAATCACATTACACAAGTTTGTGGTAAAGTATATGACATGTTGCGAAGCTTATGGGCTATTCAGCAATTTACACCTCTGCAAGTAAGAATTTTACTTGTAAAAGCATATCTTCTGCCGACACTTTTATACTCATCTGAAATTTTCAAGGTTGTAACACAGATAATATGAGAAAGCTGACCGCAACATACAACAATATCATCCATTACATTTTCTTTTAAAAAACATTTGAACATATATGGCAACACTCTTGTCGTTAATTCAATATGTCATTTTCAAACTATCTTCAATTTTTTGGGGCCCTATGCTCCTTATAGGATCTTCGGGAACATATATATATATATATATAAACTATCTTCAATTCAAGAACTTTATATTACTTCACAAAATAATAATGACAAAGGAGCCAAAATTAACGTTTGCAGTTTCCTAGATCGTGTAGAGGAACAAATTTAATACAATTTCGTCATCGTGGCCATGCTTCTGAATGCCAATGCTTTGTATTAAGCATACGTCTCTAGCAGTGTTACCAGTGAAATTTCGAGAAAGAAAAAAATTTGAAAATCCATTTTTAACGTTTAACATTTATTAACATTACATTTTTATTTCATACTAGCTGACCCGACAGACGTTGTCCTGTCCAAATTAGGAAAAATGTTTGCGTTCGATTTTTAAAATCCGTTAAAAAGACACGGACATTTGAAAGAAAAATAAGTCAAATCGATGGAGCCGTTTTCTGATTTTAGGTAAATCAAAAAAAGTGGACGGAGCAAAATTGTCTTTCCGTTAAAACCTAAGTTGGACCATGGCGATGATTTTAAAGAAAAAATCGTCCAAATCGGTCAAACCGTTCTCAAGTTATGCGCTTAATAGAAAAAGTGGGCGTAAAACTAGGCGTGGTAAGTTTTTCTTTCGATGAAAACTTAAAATGGATTAATACGAACATTTGAAAGAAAAATTTGTGAAATACATGGAGCCTTTTTCTGATTTTAGGTAATTATAAAAAAGTGGGCGTAAAAGTGGGCGGGGCAAAATTTTCTTTTAGTATCAATCTAAGTGGGACCATGGCGATCATTTTAAAGAAAAAATCGTCACAATTATATAGATGTCATTGATGGTGCAATATGAAAATTGGATTTTGCCACGCCCCTCCGCCCGCAGGCCAAAAATCAAAAATCAGAATTCACAGTGTCACCCGCCGGAATATTCTGAAGATTCCCTGAAAATTCCATAAAAATCGGTCTAGCCGTTTTGGAGTCCATACGTTACATACATACACACATCCTGTTTTATATAAGAAGACTAGCTGACCCGGTCCGCGTTGCTGGCCCTAAGCAAATATTGTTGTATTACCAGACGATTTAAATTGAGCTTTAAACGAAATTTACGGCCTTTAAAATGTTCCTTCTGTAAAAACCTAAGTTGGACCATGGCGATGATTTTAAAGAAAAAATCGTCCAAATCGGCCCAGCCGTTCTCAAGTTATGCGCTTAATAGAAAAAGTGGGCGTAAAAGTAGGCGTGGTAAATTTTTCTTTCGATTAAAACTTAAAGTTGATTAATACGAACATTTGAAAGAAAAATTAGTCAAGTCGATGGAGCCGTTTTCTGATTTTAGGTAAATCGAAAAAAGTGGGCGTAAAAGTGGGCGGGGCAAAATTTTCTTTCCATGTAAATCTAAGTTAGACCATGGCGATCATTTTAAAGAAAAAATCGTTCAAATCGGTTCAGCCGTTCTCAAGTTATGGTTTTTGCCACGCCCCTCCGCCCCCAGACCGAAAATCAAAAATCAGACTTCCCTATGTCACCCGCCATAATATTCTGAAGATTCCCTGAAAATTTCATCAAAATCGGCCCAGCCGTTTTGGAGTCCATACGTTACATACATACCCACACACATCCAATTTTATATATATAGTATATAGATTTAAAGAATACATATTGTAAAGAAAATGATATCATATACATAAATTAATTTTTATATATATTCAAGTCAAAAAAAGTAGGTAGGTACATACATATGTAATTTTTAAAAATACAGTAAGCAAACTTTAAAATTAATTATATGTTACAATCTTTGGATATTATCAAAACAAATAAATTTGTCTTAAAATTAATATACGAGTTAAGGCGTTTATATTAAGAACATTTAATAAAACAGTTCATATTAATTTCCAGAAAATCGCGCTACTAGTAACACTACGTGACAATTTTTTGACCAAATGAATTTGACACCTAATCTTTATGTAAAATTGTCCGCTGAATCCGAATATGAAGTCAAAATTGTCAAAAGTAGAACAGTTTTCGAGATGTTTTTAAAAAAGATGCTGTTACATTAGCTGCCAGATTCATTTGGTCACGACTTTGTTGAAATTTTGTCACGTAGTGTAATCATCGATTTAGGTTTACGATTAGGGATCGTATGTTGAAACATCCTTAATATTTTCTTTCGCCATTATTAAAGCTGCTTTTGTATAAGTATTGAGTTGGAAACGATAATCAGTCTTAAAAAGTTTTAGTTGGCTTTAAATTCTCATCCCACATGCATTCGCAAATGTTAAACAAACTACTTTTTTCAAACATCGGCTTATAAGCAATATTTTTTAAATTAAACACTTGTTAGCGGTCATGTCACTGTCGAACCAAAGTTTATTATTTTATTTCTGTACATTTTACGTACAGATTCAAAAGATACGAAAAAGGTCAGGATTATACATGGTACCTGAAGTCATCAAAAGATACGAATGTATCTTTCGTATCCTAATAGCATCATTGGTCCCTGGAATCAACTTCCAAATGATTTGCAAATAACCAGCAACGCTTTAAGATTTAGAAAACTACTGCGGGAATATTTTTCGTAAATTTTTTAATGTTTTAAATGTAAACTTTTTTTATTTTCTATGATTCTAATGCTGTAATTTATAAGATATTGTGTCTTGTTTTATTAGAAAACCTAATTAATAAATACAATATACAAAATACAAAAAATACCCGTATGTAAATCCTGGAAAAATTATATTCATCCCCAATCTAACCTGAAAAAAAAATGGAATTTTGCGATCTATAACCATACAATAACTTACACTTATTAAAATTTATATTGTCTGACTGTTGATGATGATGATGGTTACTAATGACGATTCTCTTTCTGGCTGTTGCCAAGGGTAAAATCAAGTTTCATTCCCCAAAATAAAAGCACCTGTTTATATTTTTTGGCAATAAGTACCTGTACTGGCTGGCTGATTGTTGTTCAAAGAGTACGACTATTACTTTTTTGTGAATTGCTTTACTACTGATCTTGCAACTTTTGTATTTGCTATGTGTAACATCTGTTACAAAGGATCAACTAAAATTCCACATTACTTAAAACTGTTTTGCTCTCTTTCTTTGTTTTCTTTGCTCTTGCCCTGATACATGTAAGTTTTTAAAACTAAATACAAACCAACTTTTAAAATTTTTACATTTTATGTAAATATTGTAAATTTGTGTATATAACGGTTTATTAAAAGTGTGATAACTGTAAAATTATTTAAATATCAGCTTAATTTTGCAACATCATAAAAATTCACTTTTAAACACTTACGATAAATCATCAAGAAAACATTGACACAATTTTGTAAACAAAGACATTTTTTTGGTTATTGCAACATAATAATATTTAAAGTGGTTGCAAAAGAGTTTATGTTTAAGAGAAATTGATACTGTGAAAGTAAAGCAAGACCACAAAAATTATGCAGCAATGTTTTGGAAGTCAAATATTCTATAAATAATAAAAATCGATTTAATGAATTCCACACCACTCAAGAGTATAATAAAGAGAGTAGTAGGATTAAGAGTTACTTGTTCCAAATTTTATATCAATACCATATTGATTTCTGCAAACGGTAGCCAATACATTCAGAGAATAAATAAGCTTTGATATGATCATGCATAGCCATACTAAAAGCTGTTTTTTAAGTTTGATAGAACTTTCGAACAGGTTAGCTGTTAAACGATCTGTGATAACAACTACGCTAACTTTTCGACATTTATTATCAGCAAGGAAACCATAACTATGCAATTGCATGTTTTTACTCGTGCGACCAATGAATATATTTAAGAGCCTTTTATGAATTTTGGCATCGATTTGTTAATGCATATTTTTGCATAATTTTTTGTTTTGCATCATTTTTTGTATAATTTATTTAAAAGGGCATTTTTGTAGAATTTGTTAAGTTTATAGCGCATATTTTTCCTTTTTAAGGCATATTTTGCCTTTTTAAGGCATATTTTGATACATGTGGAATTTTTATAGATGCCTACAAGAGCTTTCGTTGCAAATAAAATATAAATTTTTTTTAAGAAATTCTGGTCTATAAACAAAACGTGTTGTTTCAATTTCGCCATCTACATCAAATTTTTACTCTGAAATTGTAAGGCAAAGCAGGTTGTCATTAAAGATAAATGTTAATTAAGTGATCTTACGATGTTTATCATTTCGTCTGGCTGGTTGTCGGTCTATTTTAACAAGGTACAAGTTGCGATTTTGTAGATAATTTGATCGAGAATCGGTCTATAATTTCACATATCGTCAGCTCAGAATTGGTTTGACCTACGGACCATTTTTAAAAAAAATTGAGTTAGATATGGGGTATATATATTCTGAATACCCCCTTTTTGAATCCAAAATCTGTTTCGCGAAACTTTTTTGTGGTTTCTAAGATATAAATTATTTATTCAGGACATTGCATGTTGAATTTTATGTTTTGAGGTCAAATATTAACGATAATTAAAAAATACCAGTTGTAGAACCAAAAAGCTGAAGAAAGATATTAAATTTCCCGTATTTCCCATTTTAGTACTATTTTTCCTCCCCATTATAGTATCAAAAATTGCAAAATGCAAAATGTTTTGTAAAAAGTACCAAAAATAGTTACGATTTTCACCCCTTAAACTAGGGATGGCTGTTCGGTTTTAACCGAAATCTAAACCGCGGGTTTAAATGCCAAAAAACCGAAACCGAAAACCGTAAAAAGCTCCTTTTATTTGATTCTTAAAGAAATTGCAAATTATATAATACTCGAACTTCATATACAAAAATGTTATACATAACAGCCTGCAACAATGACAAGGTATTTCAAAATTCTTTAAATTCAAAATAAATACTAAAAGGAACATACATATGTTACTTTTTAAACTCTTAAGTAGACACCTAATTTGTGTGACACAAACTAACACCTGGGCCTGGCTGGGACCACTAGTATTTTGTAAGGAGTTTTTGTGGATATAGAAACAAACCGCTGGGCGATGCTGGGACTACTTTTATAGGTATAAAGTTTTATGGCTATAGCAGAAATATTTTGATGGGAAATTGGAAAATTCTTCGAAAAAAAGTAAAGAAAGAGTTCTTATGTGTTGGGCATGCTTTTCTATACGTTTCATTTTGATTTTATCTACTGGCCAGGCTCAGGAGGATACAATATGCGCAAAATTTTCATTTGGCCAATTCCGACGCCCACGGTGTTTAAATTTTTTTTTCTCATTTTCTTGTAAAGAACACTTTGATTAAGGAATACATAAAGTTCCGTTCTAATATACTTAATAATTAAAATAATAAGTTTATTGGATCAAAAGATAGATAGCTGACAAAAACGTACCAAAATTCAGGTTTTACCCGTTTTCACCCTAAAAGAGACGAATTTCGAAAAAGTATCACACACCTGTCCACTTATTTTTCAAAAGAACAACGATATGTATTACAGTTTTTTTTTTATCTCTTTTAGTTTTGGAGATAAAATGTTTCCGAATTTACCCTTTTTTACCCCCTAAACATTCGAATTTTTAAAAATCCCATCTTAGTGGATCGATTTGGGAAGAGATCCACCTCCGGTCCAAATTTCAAGTCTTAAGCTTCAGGCTGTACGATGATGAATGAGTCAGTCACTCACGCAATAAGTATACGTATGCAGCACAAAAAGCCACTTGTTTAATTTTTTTTTTAGAAAAGTGACGTATGCGGCACAAAACAATAATTTTCATTTTCAAAAAAAATATTATTAAATTCTAACTTTATTCATCAAAGTACGCAAAAATCTACATTTTTTCTTCAAAACATATACCGGAAGCAGTGGTAAAAATATAAAAAAATTCTATCGGGTACATTTTGAGAAATCTTCATGTAAATCTTCTTTGTTGTTTTTCTCCACTCCGACTTTTTGGCATATGCGCCAAACCAATTCTGAGCTGACGATATTCCCCATGCAAACTTATTATTAGCCCCAAAAATATTTTACTGCAAATTAAACTATTTTTGAACCGCTTTACATTTGCCCAAAGCTTCCATCCTTTAAAAGCTTTAACTTATTTTTTATATTAACATTAATAAATAATTTAGCGACCGTACCTGAAATCCCTTTAAGACAAAAAATTGCATACGGATGTTAATATCTGGATAATATTCGGCACAAACATCTCCTTTATGAATTTTAACCTCTTAACATAACTTTGTTTTTGTGAGTCCGTAAATATTATGGTGTATGGGCTTTACCGATTATAATTTTTGGATTGTTTTTTTTTTTAATGCAAATGTTATTAAATTGTTAAATATTTTGTTTGCAAATGAGCAATTTTTGATTTTTAAGAGGCATATTTTTACAATTTTCAGGGTATATTTTCAAGATTTTACTGCATATTTAATGCGCATTAAACGCGTTTTTAAAAAATATTTCTGGTTTCCCGGATGATCAGTTTACTCAATCAAAGGTAATTGAACTCAAACCAAAATATCAATATCATAGCTCGTATACACCAAAAAGTAACAATAAAGTAGAAACATTATTTGCCAAAATTACGAATGTTTTGTTAACAGTTGAATTGATTAACTGTCTAGAGGTGATAAATACCCAATATAACAACAAAACAGTTTTCATTTTGTGCTAAAGTAAAAAACAAAAGAACTCATTATAAAATAATAAATAATAACACAGTTTTGTTTCCCATCCACAAAAAATGTGTAATCTTTTGAAAGAATTTGTATGGTGTATATTTTTACAATTCCCCCCTCCTCTGGACGAAATCCTAGATAAGACATCGTCTGTATGTCCGTCTAGTTGTAGCTAACCTAAATTTGACAAAAGCTTATCTTTGCTAAGAGTTGCACAAATACAAAAGAACAAATTAAATATAATAAAATAAAATTATTACATTAAAAAAAAACAAACACTTTGTTGTCTAAAAACTTTTTGTTATCAGTGCACCAATAACAAAAACCTGAAGAAATTGTGTCATATTAAAAAAAACAGTTGCTTAAAATAAATATTCGTTTAACAAAAAAGAATGTAGTAATAATACTTGTACTCGTTCTATAAATCATTTTTAATTAGTTATTCATTTAAAAATTTTTTTTTTTGCAATTTTTTAAAGTTGCTCATTAAAAATACCCGTACATACTTGGTTGTAGACATTCATTGATATATATGTACTCGCGATATATCCGATGCGTTATTATTTTTCTAAAACGACTAGAGTATTTGAAATCCCGAATTTAAAATAATTACGAAATTGGGTTTAAAAACGATTTATTCAAATACTTTCAATTTTTAAGAATTTTGTAGGAAAAAAAACTAAATCGTTCATATTATTTGATGCTGGTTTTAGACAGATTTGATCAGATCAGATTTGATGTAACTTTCAAAACCTAAATTTATCGGACATTTTTAGTAGAACATATTTTATAAAAAACTCGGGAAAATCGGTTCAGATTTTAAATTATTATAAATTTCTTCTTAAACACGTCGGTATATAAATCTGTCAAATCGGTTAAAAAATGGCTGAGTTACAACCGAAATACTGAATCCCCAAAAATTACTCTTTTTATAATTAACTTTGTTAAAATATATGTATACAAGAATATATAAATGTTTATATATAAATATAACTTAAGTAAATGGTAAAATTCTTCCTTAACACGTCGGTATATAAAAATATCAAATCAGTTAGACAATGGGTCATTTATGAGCAAAATACTCCAAAAATGGGCTAAAAAATATCAAAATTTTTATAAAAACCTCAATTTTAGGGCTGCCATATGTCCTATGGATATGGCTTATACACCAAAATATCGGAAATTTTTATGAGTTATAACCGAAATACTGGGGTCTAATCACCGCATAAGATATCGATCAAAATTTATCGAAATTATTTATTTTGGTATCTTGAAACTCGATATCGAATGAAATGTATTGAATTTGAAATAAATGCATTCTACATCGAGTAACTCGACATTACATATATCGAGTTTTCATTCGATACGCCAGTGTCTATCGTTTGCAAAAAAATTCAATAGTTTATTCGATACGATAGTATCGAATGCGGTTATTAGACCCCTGAATTCCCAAAAATTTCTCTTTTTATACCCTTCACCGAAGGTAAAAAAGGTATATATAACTTTGTCATTCCGTTTGTAATTTCTACAATATTGATCCTACACCCTATAAAGTCCTTATGAAAAGCGAAGTTCAAAACCGGTTGTCTCTTATTTTAAAAAAATATTTACCAGTTTTATTTAGTTTTTGTCTAATTGCTCTGTATTCTGCTCGCACAGTGGTGAAGGGTATATAAGATTCGGCACAGCCGAATATAGCACTCTTACTTGTTATTGATAAAGTTATTTTCAGGGATGAAAGCAATACCGATACATTTATATACATCAGTACTGAAATTCTACAACTTTTTAACGACGAAAAAGTGTTATTAAGTAGTCAAAATTCGTTAGCTAACGAAATTTATCGTTAAAAGCTAATGAAATTTTAACAATTTTTATCGGCAAACAAAGTCGGTAGCTAACGACACAAAAAAGTTCTTGTTAAATTATAATGATCCAGTTTTTAACACTAAAAAGTAAGAAAGTGTATTCGATCAAGCCCGCCAAAAACAGTATGTTGTGAGGTTAAGATTCACATAAGAGATTTTTGTGCCAAATATTATCTAAACATCTTCTACTATCAAAATGATTACTACTATCAGATAACATAGAAGCTATTATTAAGATAACTTATTATTATAAGTGTATTCGTATGGGAGCTATGGACAAATATGGACCGATTCTAATAAAATTTGTTCTGCTGATTTATGTAGGTTGCAACAAACTATTTTTGGAGCTAATTAACCCAAATGTATGTAAAACAAGGTGGCTAATGGGCACAAAACCTGGTTCCAGAAAGAAGTTTGCATGTGGCCTATGAAAAATAAATAACCGCTTCTACGCTTTTGAAAAGGCTTCGTTCGACCTTGTGACAATAAACGCATATGTGCCAAATTTGATAAAATTATTTCTAAAATTGCAACGTGTACTTCGTGCACGAGGTTTTCTTGGACAGACAATCAGCCAGCCAGATAGAACGACGGACCTCGTTAGATAGATTTTTCCAGTGATTTTGAGTCAATCGTTATAATAAAAGGTGGGTCCAGAACGATATTACTACAAGTAGAACTGTTGCTTATAAGTCTTATACGTTTAACAGTTTTATTTGGTTTAATATCTTTAGTTTTTCTAAAGTCTTTATAGATGAAGTTTCCTGATGATCTGGCCTAAGCAACCAGTGAAATGCGCATAGGAATAGCTTATCCCATCAAAAATAAATTGCAAGTGTTTTTATCAATAATAAAAACTGGGAATTAAGCACGAATAGCAAAATCTTTTGAAACTAAAATTTTAAATAATTTTAAATTTGATTCTGATTCGTCGTTAATATTTCTTAACAAAATTATTTGTTTATTTTAAACAGAGAATAACAAATAAATAACTTAACGATATCGGTAGTAAAATTCAAAAATTTACAGAATTGTGGTACAGGCGCGGATCCAAATTATAAAAATATGTTTTTTTTTTTTGCAAATTGAAATAAAAACGCCGATTACGTCTTGTAGTAGCCCGTACGAAACGCCAATACGTTTCGTGGAGTGTGGACTGTATATAGGGGTGGATTTGGGCTACAGCTCTAGAATACCAGCCAACGATCCAAACACCTTGGTATATTCCCCAACAAAACGCCGATTGCGTTTCTGGATTTATGGAGTGTATAGGATAGTTTCGGGATTCAGCGCTAAAATATCAAACAAGTATCCAAACAACTTGGCGATATTAAGAAGGCTGGAAAGAGAGCTAGAAAAAGGCACAAATATTTAAACGAAATATTTCCTGTTTTTTCAAAAACATTATAAATTTTCATCTATTTTTTACAAAAATACAAAATTTATTACAAAATATTAAACTTCAAAATAATTTCAATAATTAATTTATCAAATTAAATCACTTAACAATTTAGTTATTTTAAAACGATTTAATATAAAGCTGTCCAATATGGCTTTTTAAAACAACGGATTCGACTTAAAAATTTGTAAGTTACAACAATAAAAAATACATACAAATTAAAGAAAAATTTAAACTATAATACATGATGATAGTGGCGCCTCACGTTGTCAATTCGTCTTAGGGCATATCATCATTCAAAATAGAAACCAGTAACTCTCGTAACTCTCGCGTAGAGAAAGTTTTCGATTGAAATGTGTGAAATGAAACAAAAATGCCATAAATTGAAACAAACAGCTGTTTTTCTCACTTAACTGTGTATGTAACTTTTTTTGCGAGTACAAGCTGTCACATAAGGAAATTACTCGCCAATTTACAGAAAAAGTGTGTCTGTAACATTTTGGTGAGAAAAGTTCCCGCTTTGAACTGTCAAATAAACTCACGAAAAAAAATGGGGAGAGAAAAAATTTTAACACTAAAAAACAATTAAAAATGCAAAATGCAAAGAATAATAATAATATTATTTTGTTCTTGGCACATTTTTCATTGTTTTATTATTTTGCTTTTAACATTTAAATAAAATATACGAATGTCTTCAAAGCTCGTTTGCAAACAACAAACATTAAAGTCGCTCTTTACACAATTTGGTATAGCCGACGGTTGTATTTTCGCCGCCGTCGTTGAAAAATTTTGGTCGCCGTCAACAATATGTGCTACTGGCGTTCTGAACGTCTGCAATGTCACATCGGCTTCGAGTGCTGCATTATGACATTTATAACGTAACGACGTTATCTCTTTTGATAGTTTTCGACATGAGTTACAGACACACATTTCTCTCACTTTTCGAGAAACGATGGAATATTTTGTTTCACATCTTTTCGATGCAAGAAGTTCTCACTAAAGTTATGGGTACAGGGATGCGAAATCCGCTACCTTCGGTTCAGACGTGAACAGAAATTAATATGCAAAGACAAACGTTTGACTTGAATGGGCGTGCGGTTGAAGTTATTGTTGGTACACATAAATCTAGTTTTTTTCATTCGGGTGATGAGGGCTTACTAAGTCTGTGTTCATACGGCTCTTGTCTTATTGACATGATTGCTACTTTATAGGCGAGAGGGACGAGGGGAATAGAAACGAGTACACAGATGCATGTACTGTCTTTACGTTTTGCTTTTTCATTCGTTGTTTAATTTTGTTATTGTTTTCTATATCAAAAAAGCACATGTCGTGAACATGACATGAATCATTTAAACGCCAATTCATGTTCAAAGAAGAAAAAAGAAGAATCTTGTCAATAAGACATGAGCCGTATGAACTCAGACTAAAGAAAGATAAATGAAATCACGCTCACTTTCAAAAGAATAAGCAGCTTTGGGTTGAATTACAGCAAAATCTGTTAAGCAGGAATAGGGTTATGAATCAAAATGTGAAACAACTGCCCTAATAAATCGTTCAATATGCCAAGAGATCATACCACAAAATTTCGTCAAGATCGGCTCTTAATTTACTAAAGGTTCCATAAAAAAACCGTAGCAAATAATGCTATTGTAATAAATTTTGGTCTGTTTAGTATGACTAAAATTTACACTGTCTACTTTTATGAAGATCGCTCTATAATATGCCATAGGCCCCATGAAAAACTCTTTATTATATCAAAAAAAAAAGAACCAAATAATGCTATTGTAACAAATAACGATATAACCCTGGTAACAACTTTGCCTACAAAATAATGTGTTGAGTAATCAGATAAACATAGAAGTACTACTTACAATTCTACTGCAAGAAACAATGAATTTTATAAGGGATGTCCGAATTTTAAAGCATTCAAAAGCAAGTCATTAGTTTTTTTAACTTTGTACATACTTACATCTAGAAAACAGTTTTTAAAGAAGTTGTTATAGAAGCAGTTTAAGAAGTAGTTATAAATGATAGATACTAAATAATCACCCCTATCGTGAATAACAAGTGGAATTTTTGTTCCCATGAAATTTTCATTCCCCTCGAAGAGAAAAAAGCAATCGTGAATTTAATGTGAAAAATTTTCCACGCTATCAGTTCCAGTGAATGTAAAAAAAGAAGAAAGATTAAAAAAATTTAAAATCAATAAAATTTTTGTTCAAAAATATACAAGTATGTATATATTTTAAAGATAAGTTAAAATAACAAAGCAAAATATTAAGTACTGGAGGGATAGTTTGATTACAACGTTAGTTTTTTGCACTTTTTAAATTTAACGTAGTAAAATTTTTTCCAAAATTCGGCCACCAAGTCAATCGAAAGCTTCACAAATCCGCAGGCAATCGACCTGTTGTTTTGTATTTTGTTGAGCAATATATCGGTTTGTGCCTTATTAACTTTATTAACCCTTTATATTCGATTTATAGGAGGAGCTACTAACATACATGTTCTGTTCCCTAGCAAAAATAAAGTGAGAAAATCTAAGGGAAATGTGAACAAATTACGAGGGAAAAAATGTTTCATGATAAGAGGGAATTTTTTCCCGTGAACATTTTTCACGTTATTATTCTCCTTTGAATGACATTTTTTCATGGGAGTTGTTCATGATCGCAAATATGTGAAAAGGGGAAAAATTATTCACGATAGGGGTGAATGAGTGAAAGAAGCTATTCATTTTGAAAGTGTAAGCGAAGTTTTTCCTGGGATAATAATATTTGATCAGCCACAGTTTTGTAAGTCTATAAATCACTCTGTCAAACTTCGGGAAGATCGGCCCATAATTTACCAAAGGTCCCATACTGTTGGTGGAGCGTATCAAAGATTCGGCACAGACGAATATAGCACTCAACCTTGTTGAAACTTAAATCAAATAACGTTTAGAAATTTATATTGAAAACAAAAAAAATAAAAAATTGTTTTAATGTTGCTTAAATGTTAATTTTCGAATTAATTCTGTCCCATCTGAGACTATTTTCACTGCAGGTCTGGTTAAAACGAATTTGCCAAATCGTCTGTCTCCGGAAAAGTTGAGAATACCTTTTTAAAAAAAAAGGCTTATGATTATCAAATTTAAATATAAATAATATCATATTCAACATTTTCATTTTTCGAATTTATTCTATTACAAAAAAGCTTTATAAAATACATAACTGAAATTTAGCTCATAGAATAAATTCGAAAAATTAAAAATGTTGAATATAATATAAAGTAACCTTCGGAAGGAAATAATTCCCAGTTTCTATAAATAATATCTTCACTGTTATTTTGTAAAAAAAAGTAATTTATTATTGGTTAACTTTAGCATGAATTCAAACATAATTATTTTTATTTTTAATCGTATTAATATTAATTTTAAATACTAAAAATCTTTTACAATGTACATTAGGGCAATAACCAAATTTTTGGAATAGAACCACGGAGTGGAATGTTTTAGTAATGAAAACACCTGTCGTTTCGGGAAAAAAAACCTCACGCAGGGAAGCACATTTTTTTAAACCTTCCAAGATATTTTGGACCGCGATAAACTCCAAAATAGCATTTAAGTGATACGTATAGGAATATATACAAATATCAGGAGTATATTTTTTTTAAATTTCCGTGAGATAAAAATAGTTGTTTTCAAACTTCAGCCCGATCCCTGCGTGAACTTTTTTAACAATCCGAAAATTATCATATTTTTTATTAATAACTTTTCATTTTCTACACGACTATACTATGCCGTTTTTGATATTCGCCAAAAGTGTGAAAAAGTTGTAGTTCTAATGTACATGTTATTTATTATGTGTAGTAAAAAAAATTCTCTACTTGAGTTCTGTTAATTTTAACTTCAATTGAAATTCAATATGCGTATCGTTATCAATATCGGCGGTAGTTCTTATCGAGTAAAGGTTACGTATCAGCAGAAATGTGTATCGTTATCGTCCCTGAGCTATTTATGTTTCAGTATAAATTAAGTTGGTAACTATAAACCTTTAAATTTACTTCCATTTATTCCCTCCTAAGATATAAAGATTGGTATATTTCATTATTAAGTTCCCTTATAAGTTTTCAAAAACTAACGGAATTTTACATGACTAATAAATAACGTATACAATTTAATATAATCCCTTTTTAAATACCCCTATAACAACAGATGACTTTTTCAAATTCATTTGGAAAAATATTGCATCGAAATATTTTCCTGTATCAAAAATTGTTGTTACATATACACACATCCTTATAGCCTTTTTACACTGATCAACATCTAACATCTACCATCAATTTCCCACCATTTGCGAAGATGTTAACATCTTTCCATAAGAAATACATAGGGCTAAAAAACAACATCTTTCAACATCTTTAAAAGATGTTCCTATCTCATTTTATTCCACTCTACATCTTTCGATTATTTTAGTGTAATCACTATAAAAGTGTCAATAAGTTCTATTATTATTGTGGCATCACTGATAAAATGGAAGTTGCTTTGAAAGCAGCGTTACCATTTGTCAAGTTTTATATCTTAATGCAATGTTTTTTTGTTAAGTATTTTTTATATTTTTAAACAAATTGAACTTCAAATACATTTTTGAGTTTTCTTTTTAAATGTTGGCACTTTTGTGAGAAAAAAACATTTTTAATTTAATAAATTTTTTTTTTCAAATATGGTGACATTTTTGTTTGATGGCAGATGTTAGATGTGAGCAATGTAAACGAGTGTTTCACATTTTCTACATCTTTGATGGTAGATGTTAGATGTTGATCAGTGTAAAAACCGTATTACTTACCTACATATAGGTACATACATTTTCAAACACAAAACTACAAAATACGGATCTAAGCACCAGGGTTTTACTTCAAATTCTTTGTGGTTTTTCAGCAAACTTGTTTACAAATTATTTTTTTTTATGTTTATGACACATACAATATATTTTTTTTTTAATAATAAAAAAAATACTCAAACTTTCTTTTTAAAACTAATGGATGGATGACTTAAAATTTCTTAAAAACCCGAGTGTGTTCAAAATGAATAAAAGCCGAATTTGTATCAGAGAATTATAAAAATGCACATGTATCATGTGCAGTTTTGTTAAAAAAAAAACTTAAGATAATGGATGTGTATATATGTATAATGTGTATTTGTAAGACGTTTGTGTGTGTAAATGTTACAAAGAATGTGTATGAATAATTTGCTATTTGATATTTTTCGAGTGTAATTTATGATGTGTGCTTGAGTTACTTTTTTATATTTTATCTGGCTTTTTATAGTTAAGAAACCATTTTGAGTTTGGTATGTTTTTTTTTATTCTTTTTCTTAATTTTTTAACTTTTTGTTTTTGAAACGATCGCTTTTTTTGGGACTGTTTATTATAGTTGTTGTTTTTGGTAAAATATAATTCAAAGACCCCCTTCTACTGCTGCTGCAGTTTTTTTTTTGTGTTGTTGGTTGTGTTTCTTCCTTAATTTTTTTTTTTTTTTTTAATATTGCTCTCTACTCACCAGAGGCCCATTTCAGCTAAAGCTCTACAAGTATAGAACTAATTACACCATAAACAATTTAAATAGGGTAAATAAGATAACTTTCTGCCACGGAACATTTAAAACTTTTGGATGGTTAAAATTAAATTTCTCAAAATATAAGTTCATATGGTTACGAAGTTAGATTTATCTAATTATTAGTTATGGCTTAAGTAAGAAGTTATATGTAAATTTTACTTTTACGTCGTATTAGTTTAAAATGAACAACTTATGAACTTCACTGTACAGAATTTTCCAGTAATAGAATGGCTAAATGTAGACTTCTATGTATAAAAGTTATTTAAAAATAATTCGAACAGAAAGTTTCGGAGCGACTAGAAGTGGTTGTAAACTAAAAACGTTACAATATTAACAATTATATTTCAAAGATGATTTCACATTTACTCAACTTTACAATAACATTATTTGTTATGACTTTAAGCGTACTAAAGTGTTTTCATAAAGAGGCTTTTTTGTGGGGCCTATGGTAAATTATGGACTAATCATCACGAAATTTTACAGAGTTTGTGCAAAACTGAATAAGATTAAGTGCATTCTGCTTTTGTAAAAAATATAAATTTTTAAGGAGGTTGTTTCAAATATGCGTTCATAACTATTTACCTGCTAAGCCGTTTGTACAAAATTGTTCTTCCATTGTGTCTTCCGGAAGTGAGCGTGTTTTCAACAGGCAAAAAGACAGACAGACGGACATATCTAAATTTACTTAGAATTAATTGCTCAAGGAGCAAGAATATATTCCCTTTATGTGACTTAAATAAATATTTTGTATTTCCAAAAGGTTTTTCTGTAAAATATTTTACAGGCAACAAAGTACGAAAAAAAGTGTTTGAAAATAAACATAACATTATTTAGCGTTCGCCTCACACACCAAGGAACGATATCAAATTTTTTAGTGTTTGTGTAGACGAATACTACCCTTTATGTCGTTCGTAACTATTTTCAAGAAAGAGTCGAACGTTATATAGTGTTCTGTTCTTCGTTAAAATCAGAACAATTGTAGTGGTACTGTAGACAAATATTATATTTAAATGTTCAAACATGATTTTTTTTACACTGATAAAGAAATAAACAAAAAAAAATTTTAGCAAGGACTGCAGCACAAATAGCTTTCATTGTGTATATGTTTTGTTTGTGTAAAATTATTTTTCTGGCTTTCTTTTCGTATGTGTATTTTGTTTTTGTAAAAAATATTTGGTTTTTTTAACAGCTTAAAGAGCGCTAAGCACAACAGATAAGAACGAACATTAATTAGCTGAACCTTTCAAAAAAACCGAACGGTAGTAAATATTCTCATCTTTTTGTTGAGTTGGATACGAACAGTATTTGTTTTCTGTTCGAAAGTTATTTTTTTAATGATTTATTACACAAACACTTTTAGCGTTTGTGTTTTCCACAAATCCACCGAACAGAAAACTAAGGAGTGATATTTAGTGTTTATATTCGAACACTGATTAAAAAGCCAATTAAACGAGCCATACCAACGTTCGAGAAGATAGCAAAGATTAATAGCAACGCCGGATATAAAACCAAAGGAATTTTGAGGGCTTAAACATAAACCATTTTGGGAATTTATTGGCAATGAAAGTAAGCAACGATAATGGAAGAAGTTCCAGAGAAAAGTGGGTTCATCCACGATTTATTTTTTTTTAATATTTAAGTGGTACTCTGACATATTTCGTTGAGCTTATGCCCTGACAGTTCCTAGTTTGTCTGGCATATATAAGCAACGATTTCTAATGACCATTTTGGATGAACCCACTTTTCTCTGGAACGGCTTGGAGGACTTTTTGCACGGTTGATGGTTTTCAGCTATATTTTTTATCTATATCTATATTAATATTTCTAAAATAATTATATCCAAAATATCCCTTCATTTTCATTTCCAGCATTGGCACTAAATTCCATGATTTTTTAATTTTCGCCGTTGCTAACTTTCATACTTTCATGCCATACTAAAACGACAAAGCATAATGAAACAGCTGTTTATGGTTATGGCAAAAAGCAAAATTCAATTGGTTACTATGTTAATGGCATTATGGCAAGTCACCTTTAATGAAATAACAGAGCTTCCCATAAGGTTGGTTCAAGCAACTGTTTTGTATGGTTAATGTCATGTCTAATTTGAACTTAAGGAGAATAAAAATAATGTAAAATTTCAAAGAGACTTCCAATCATTGGTGTCCAGCCCATACCACAATCGATTACCAAGCGACGAGTGCACATGCGGCGGATGCTTACATATTTTTTGTATTTTTATTAAGAATATTTGTCTTTTTATTCGCTAATACAAATAAAAAGCAATACAACCACAATTTAAATTTTGGGCATCACTGTTTCAAATGTAGCTAATTTTGAATGTCGTTCGAATCTTTCCGTGCTCTAATCTCGCACAGTGTAATTAACGATCTCGCCTGACGCATGTATAATCTTGAAATTTTGTGTGCAATTTATAAAAATATTTTTATTTTCGGGTTCGCTGCTGCTGCATGTTGATGTATGTATATTTTTGTTGTTGTCATTTTACAGCTTTGTTCTAAAAAACCAGAAGATCTTTTGTAGAAAATTTACACAAAAAACGACTACAATATACAAAAAAAAAAAATTAAAGAAAACAAACTGCTTTAGCAGTTCATTATTATTTGAAATTCTGAAAAAAGGGTAGTGTCTCTCAAGAGGGGGGAAAATATACAATATTTGAGCAAGTTTACTACACACATTTACGTGTATGTGCTTTTGTGTGATTTTTAGCAAAATATATGTATTTGTTTTTCTCGTTTTTTGTTTTTTTTTTTTGTTTCATTATTTATTAAGTTTGTTGTTTTTTAGCTGTGGGGCCAATGACCGTAAGTGTTGCTGAAAATAAAACATTTTAATCTCTATAACCAAAATATAAAATGAATTACAAAATATACTTTATAATCGTATGTGTGTATGAGAAATTATATTCCTTTCTTAAAGACATGTGGCTCAGTTTATGAAGCTTTATTTATATTATTATTACTTTAAGACAAAAAAAAATTACTACATTTCTACTTGCATTTTAGATACGAAATTATTTTTGTTGTTTATCGTTCTGTTGTTAGTGCAAAGTACTAAAAATAAAGTGGATAAGAGAATTATTTTGGACCATGCTCACCAACAAAAGTGATAAATTAATTTGGTTTTACTCAAACGTACACCACCTCTATTCTATGGTTTATTCTCCTGAACTCTTACTTTACAATTAATGTACTTTACGCAAGTTTGAAACGGTCCATACTGCACTGGGCCCGACCTCTTGGGAGCTCATTGCTTCCTATAATTCCGACTGTACTCAGGGAAATTGGGTGGTGCTCTTGTCTACCTCAAAAGTTCTGACAAAAGAAAAGTCACTGGCGAGCAGTTCTGTATAAAGCATTCCTTAAGGCTAGATAACACTATTATACTTTGTATTAATACATGTCAAAAACTTAAGTAATCCCTGCAAATAAAATTGGACCACCTTGATCCATTTTGATAAAATGGACTACTCCATGGACTGGTCCGATGTAATGCAAGCATGAACCATGTCATTGTTTAAAAGTGTTTGTAGTGAGACGACATGTCTTCGTTTTTTAACGACATGCTTTCGTTTTTAAACGACTTCAAAACTAATCCTCTTGAGTATACCATGGAGTAGTTTTAAAACTACTCCTTAGTGGTCCAAAGGTGGGTTATATGGTCCTCTCCTAGGACATCGTAATGTTAAATAGGCCAGGATTTTTCCATACGTTTGGGTTACTTTTGCACTAGTCCTGGTCCCTTGTGGACTACCTTTTACACGCGTGTTTGGACTGGTCCTATTATTTGCAGGGATATGACAAAGTGTGATAGTGTGAATTCAATGTGTCACGAAAAAAAATCGACATCCCATACGACTTAATCGTTTTTTGAAAATTTTCTAAACAATAATACTTTTCATTGGATCAGGGTTGCATTTTATTTCATGTGTGAGTGTTTATACTTTGTTTGATGGTGTGAACACAAACTGTCATGTTTTATTAGATTTTTTGACAGTCGCAACAAAACTCATTAGATTTCTATATCACAAAGTACTATAGAATACGTAAGACTTGTGAGATAGTGTAATCTAGCCTTTAACAACGTCGTAATTGTATAACAACAACGTCGTAGGTGCTTAAAAATTTTGGAATTGTAAAGCCTTTAATAGGCGAAACTTTTTCCTTGCCAACATATGTATAAAGTTCCATTACCCACATCCAAGAATTATAGAAATAGAGATTACACCACAGAGTGGCTTGAAACATAAATAAACTAAGGATTGATTCAGTAGTGCCTTTTATTATTTTTTGGAATAATTAAACATTATTTAGTAAAAAACAAGTTAGAGTGCTATATTCGGCTGTGCCGACTATTTGATACCCTCCACCGACAGTTCCAATGTTTTAAGAGTAGTATCTATATGATGTCTATTTATTATTAATTTAACTTAAAAAAACAGACATCTGCATAAAAATTGGTTGAGGTTTAGACATATATTAAATAATTGACTGACAATCAGAAAGTTTTATGACTTTTTTTTAGCAATTTTTACTAGGTTGCGTAAAAAATCAGGATTCGTAACAGTTTAAGCCGAACTTAAATAATTTTCAGGAATGGAATTTATATTGGAGCCATGGTAAGCTATGAACCAATCATTCCAAAATAATGCAGAGTGATTTCTGGTATTAAAGGACATAAATTTCAATACAGCGGAGAAATTAGTTTTAGCGTCTGCAGTGAATTTCAGAAGGCTGCTTTAAATGGATCTAAGGGTTATTATGGACCGTGTATCACAAAATTGCATAACATTTTTTTTTTGGCCATATGAAGCTAAGTTGGAAGAAAGTTTACCGCAATATCTATATCTGCTACGGTTTTAGGCGTATTTAATTATTTTACCAGAGTGGGCTTATATGAGGTCTATAGTAAATTATGGACCGATCGCCACGAAGTTTATTAGTGTGATTTCTAGTCCTATAAAACTGTGATGCACCAAATTTTGTTATGATAGCATTATTAATTATGATTTTAGGCGCACTAAACTGTTTTCCGGTAGTAAGGTTTATATAGGGCCTAGGGTAAATTAAGGACTGATCTTCACGAAATTTTACTGCTTTATTTCTAGTCCTATAAAACTGTAAAATGTAAAAATTTGTAATGATAAGGTTATTAATTAAGGTATTAGACGTTCTACGCTGTTTTCCGGGAGTAGGGCTTATATGGGGCATAGGGTAAATTATGGACAGATCTTCGCGAAATTTTACAGTGTGATTTATAGTCAAATGGAACGAATTTTTGCCAAATCTCATATCATTCCGTGAATTTTTCCACCATTTATGCTACTTTTTGTAACAAAATTATTAATTTTTTTTAGGTGGTGGTTCCACATTTTGATTCACAGCTCTGATCCTACCGAACCGATTCTGCTGGATTTCAATCTCAAACTGCCTAGGATAACTGCAAGCAATTTGACACCAAGTTTTTTTATTTCTTTTGAGTTTTTCGAAAGTGAGCGTGTTTTCAACAGACGGACATGGCTAAATCGACTTAGAATTACTCAAGGACCCAGAATATATACTTAATGGGGTCTGAGATGAATAATAAAAAAGTTTCACGCGGAATAACAAACTTAGTATTCCCTCTTCACAACTAATTGGGGTGGAGAGTATAAAAATGGTTTTTGAGAAAAAAACTGATACAAAATATTTTTAAACTGCAACAGTTGAGGGGGTATTATGCGTTTGCGCTGATGTTTGTAACACCTTAAAGTACACCGATCGGCTCAGAATCACCTTCTGAGTTGTCATTTTGACGCAGGTGAAATTGATTAGTACCGTTGTTTATGGGATTCGCATTACCTGTGTCAATACCATGGTTTATTTAAGTTGTACATCCCATCCTTTTGTTTTAGAATTCAAAAATTTTGCAAATACGTTTCCTAGCCGAATTTTCAGTTTGATTGTAAGTTTTAGTTTTTCTGTTTCTGTAAAGTCAATTTCATTTAAGCTAACAGAAGAAATGTTGAGCCCAAAATTATTTTAAATATCGTATCTTCAAATTATGTCCTGCCTTATAAACGGTAAGGCCAAAAATTCAAAAATATTCGTCTGTTCCCTAAATGTAACATTAAAAGTTGCCATTTCTGAATCGGTCTTTTTATTTCCGTCTGACGTATCGATCAAATTAAACTTGACTGGAACACTTCACTAGTATAATATAGAAAATATCTTGTTGTTCTAGAAACCATTTGAACTGTTTCTATTTGATCCACAATGCCTGGACTAAAGGAATTAACTAAAGGGTGTTTTATATAGAGTGATACAAGTCTTAATCATAATAAAACATAGTAGTAAAAATTTCCACTATTTGCACGCTTTGCTCTGGTGTAAATCAATCCATAATGAAATGTTAAAGCAAACTAAACAAAAAGCAACTATCAGCTGTTAAATGGGTGGTTAAATAAAGCAGATGTTTGCTCGGAAGTAAGACAAATTAACAACTACGGCCACATAAATAATCCAAGCGACAGAGTACAAAATTGTAAATATCTTCAGACCTTGTCAGATGCAACTTCGGTACGTTTCGTGACGTTTCTGAGAAAAAGGTGAATGACACAATAAAAGCTTTGATAACACCAACGCATTGTTTGGTTACCTTTAAAAGCGGTTGGTAAATTATTCATTTAATTATTTGCTATAAGAATAAAAGGTTAACATTTTATTGGAATTAAATTTTGTATAAAAAAATAAAAGAAAATTATACTAGCCAGGCGCGGATTCAGGGGGGGGGGGGGGGGGGAAATAAGGAAATTTCCCCCCCGTAAATTATAAAAATATGTTTTGTTAATCTCGATAATATAAGAATTCCCATAATAATATTTTTTTTAATGTACAAAATTTTTGGAAATCCCAGCAAGGTTTTTTTTGTTTTTTTTTTATGGAATCTCTAACGAAATTTTCAATAAGTATTTTTTTATTTTTTTTTTTTATTGAATCTCTAACGATTTTCAATAAGTATGCACATCTTAATCCTAATAGTTATTTATTAGATATTTTCAAAGAAACATCTAGTTTACCGTATTCAATTACTTATTATTCTACATTCAATCCCAGCAGGTGCCATCTATATCCAAAGACTAAACGTTTGACTTGATAATGCGTGCGGCTAAATTATTAAAAAGCCTTAGTATTTGAATATTTATGTATAAATTTGTTATATGAATCAAAATTCTATTCGATAGCTTTTGACGAAAGCACGGATTTGTCGGGGAAATGCCAGATTTCCCTATCTTTAAGATATTTCAACATACAACAATAAGTTGTTAGGGAAGAATTTATTGGCTTTGTTGTAAACGCATTTGAAGAGGCTTCAAAAGATATTGATGACGTTGATGTGTCAATTGATGCGAAGGCACTATCATCAATAGTTCTTAAAACTTTGACAAATTATGGTCTTGACCTAAAAAATTGTGTAGGAGATGGAACAGATGGGTGTCCTCTGATGTCAGCAGAAAATGGAGCTGTTCAAAATTTCTGGAAAAGCGACAAATGCGAAACAAACGCCTTGCTATTCCCATAAATCGAACAACTCAATTTCTAAAAGCAATAAAGTGCTATTAATACAAAAAGTTTTATCATTTGTCAAGGAAACGACATAATTTTTTTTAAATAATCATCCCAAGCAAAGAACTGTTTTAGCAAAGTATTTGGGAGCCAAACTCTCTTCATTATGCGTCATCATATAGTAGAACCTTTGGAAAAAAATATCTCAGTGGAAAGGAAGTAGTATCTCTACCTTTATATTAAGGATCTCACTTAGTACTTTTAAATTTTTTTGCGGAATATACATATTAAGTGTAATACCTTTTGTAACACAGCCACTTAGTATCATTTTACAAAAGCAAGATATAGATATTCAAAAAGGATCAAGCCTTATCAAAATTTTTATCATGTGCCTTGAAGAAAAAAGAAATAAAGCCGAAGAACAATTTAAAGCGATTTTTGAAAAAGTTAAAGTTATTTGCGTTCAAATCGAGGTTCCAATCAAAAATACAAAATTTGAACGAAATAATCACTTCCAAAATGTTGAAGATTACTACTGAGTTGTAGGTTACATTCCTCTTATTGAATTCATTTTAGAAGATCTCAAACCATCTTTCCCAATAGATATCCTAAATGTATTGAACATACCTAAACTTCAACCTCAAAGTGTAATCAAGTCATATGGACAAATCCAGCGTAACGAACGCTAAACTCGCTCGTGTTTTCTGATTGATATATAACCATTTTTAAGTCTTTCAAAAGAGATAGCTTCAACTTATATACATATAGTATTTAGTGACATTAATATGTACTTACGAATGGCATATATCATAATTTCTTAGCAAGCATTTGTTGCGAAATAATTAATCACAAAGTTTTGTTACGCACGCCACAAAACTTAGAAGCAACTTTAAAAGTTGAAGGGTGTTTTCCTAATTTGTAGCGAATTTTGCATCATAAGGTATACAAAGTCTTATTCCTAAAAGAAAGATGAATATAAGAGAACTCTAAAATCACTTATTCGCAGCTTAAAAATGTTGTAATTTTTTGATAAAATCCGTGAACCCTTTGTGACGCACGCCTTACAACATACGCTACAGTTTTTTTAGTACTGTATAACAAACCCAATTTTATTTATTTTAACAAAACAAATTATATATATGGGCAACTTCAAATTTTTTGAGCACCTGCTGAAACCGACATACTATGGCTCTTATTTCGTTAAGTTTAGTGAATTGAAAAAAAAAACGTTGTACAGGGTTTGGATGACTATACTTGAAGGATATGACGTGCAAAGTTTTACGTTGAAAAGTCCTCACCTTAAGTATTGGTGGTCATCTAAAATTCGAAAAATTAAAAAAACGACTTGAAACTTCCAACAGTTTTTTCATTCATTCCGTTTTCTTTGTAATAGTTTTAAGCTTTTTGATCCAAACCCATAAAAAATATAGTCACTAGACTTGGAGGATATGTCCACTAAAAAAAAATTTTTGATATCGCTGCTGCGTGAAAAGTTGCATGGTGATTTAAAGTGAAACCAAAATTTTCCGAATTTTGAAATTTTTGAAGATTTTGCATAGAGTTTTTGCGCCGTTTAATAAAAATGAGTTTTAAGCGCAGAATTAAAAAAACCTGCGTTATTTTATAAAGTTTGAGGTGTATCAAGTTGGTGTCAGCGCACCAATAACGTATCACGGACATCACAAACTTAAAAGAAATTAGCGTAAATTTTTTAAAAATGTATCTTTTTTGCGTCTGACAATCTGAATTGCCTTTTAAGTTGGCTAGTGTATTGCGTGATGTGAGTAACTTCGTAAAGGGCACCTCCGAGGCGAAAACGCACTTTAAAATTTTTAAACGCAAAAATTTTATGAACTTTTGAAAATTTTTGCAAAAAAACAATTTATTTTTAAGCTTTTTTTTATATCCAGCCATGTCATGGGAACATGTTTAGGTATCTTAATAGATTCTTCGCGACGGACTTAACTGATAAAGTGCAAAAAAAATAATTTTTTTCAACCCTGGCGCGTGCAGCGGCAGTTTTTTCCAAACACATTTCGCTTTGTGACAACTGAAGCGCTGTATCAATTCCGCTCAAACGTACATCGAATAGAAGACTTTACTGAGCTTGATACTAAAATTGAAAACGCACCAAAAAATTTTAAGGATTTAAAATTTTATGGAGGAAACAAAATGTTTCTAACCTCAAAAAGCATCCTTGTATGAAATATTTGATTGGCGATAGCCAAATAGTTTTTTTCCCAAAATATTGAAAATTATGTCTTATACTAGCCGTAATTTTGTAAAATGTTCAACAATTTTAAATAAATTTTTATATGCATACACGATCAAAAAAAAATGTTTTATATTTTTTCCAGTGTATTTTAAAAAGTATTCAAGCTTTTACAAATATTTTAGTGTGCTAAGAAAGCCCTTAAGGGGTATTATCCACACGCGTTATCCTTTTTCAATTTTAACAAAAACTGTAATTTTTATATTTTTTTTTTAATTTTTAACTTTAAACCGCAGTAAAATTTGCGCCGTGTAATAAAAATGATTAACGCGAACGGATTTCACATGCTCAAATATCGGTTTATACACACGCAAATCAACATTGATGTCAGACAAAAAAAAAAATGTCTAGGTGTCGTAAATTTTTGAAGTTGCTCATATAAACTAATTTTGTGATCATTAATGAATGTATGAATGAATATCAATCTTTTTTTTAACGAAATTTATATTGTGATGAGTTTGCTGGCTGTAAGTGCTATTTTAAGCTCAAAAAGCACCTAAAATAATGTTTAATTCATGTGTTACATCAAGAGATCAGGGAAGGGGTTATATTTGGTAAAAATTATTATATTAATGATCGTCGAAATACATATTTTTAAATATAAAAATTAAATTATACATCTAAAAAAAATTAATATGAAAAATTTTTGGTTTGTGGACTGTTTTTGAGATTTGCCCATATTCCATCACTGTGATGAAGACATCTTCCCAAATCTAAGCAAAATATTTCAAATTTTCGTGTCAATGCTCGTCAGTAATGCTACATGGTTCAGATCAACAATGACCGAAGATAGACTGTACTATCTCAATTTGCCTCACAAGGAAATCACAATTTACTTATTTAAAAAGATTAATTTATTTTAATTTATATTGAACGGATCTTATATTTTATTTAACCCTATTGTTTTCTTTTTTTTATATAATATATATTGTTTTTAATAAACTTTTTAAAACAAATTTTTTACTTTTTTGTATCATACAAAATTTCCCCCCCGTAAGGCTCGAGCTGGATCCGCGCCTGATACTAGCTGATTGTCAAAGCGCGCAAAATGATGAGAGTTGTCTAACTTTTGGCTTCGCTCTGCGTTAAAAGTAGTTTTTGTGACATATTTCGAATAAGAAATATCTTAGATGAAAAAGGGAATCTGTAGCGGAACGCGAAGTAAAAGTTTTATCTGAAATAACCTTAAGGGTTACAATTGACGAAATTCAAAGGAAATTGGAAACCACCTTTAGACGAGGAGTTGTATCCGAGATGTGAGAAATTCTTTAAGGACGGATAGATATAGAGTGCCTGTTTAGCGATTTCGAACGTTAACGTTCGCATAGAAATTTTCAACTATTTTCTAAAACACTTCACCGAACTTGAATAATATTTCCATACAAACGCTTAAATATTATGATATATAAAAACAAAAAGTATTGGGGCATTCACAAGGTAGTCATAAAGTCATACGTCTTAAAATAATAACAAGAACAAATATTAGTAACAATAAATATAGCATTAAAATCTAATTATTTTGGGACTTTTTTTGTTTAAAGCATAATAATAATATTTTTTAACTGTTGTAAAATTTAAGGATATTATGACAATATGACTTGATAAAACACACGGAAAATGCAAAAATAAACGAAGGTCTACAAACGAATTATTTTGAAGTGTTAACGATCTTGTATTCTGTGTGCTCATTTTAACATTGGCAATCGATTAAAAATAATTATTATTTCAACTGTTTTTTGATAGAAAAAAAAAACAAATGTTTTTGTTTATTATTTGAGTTCAATGTTTTTTATTAGTAAATACAAAAAAACTTGTTTACCAACGATTGAAATCGAAAAAGCCAAGTGAAACAACATATGTTTCGTTTTATTTGAAAATGAGTAATTATTTGATTTTCGGTTGAGGGAAAAAAGTAAAAGATCATTGATCTGATAAATTTTTTTATCTACACTGTTTAAGTGTATTGCTGCTCTTTAAAGCAAAAATCTGTAACTAAAACTTATTTATTTAGGTGGTCGAACAACAAAAAATATAATTCAACACAAATCTCTAGATCATGATCTGTTGTTTGCACTAAACATTTTTTGTTAAACTCGAGGTAAATAATTAAGTTTTTATTTTGGTCGTTTGTTGACTGTATTGCAGCCACATGTCTAATCACCCTGTGTTATGAGTATTTATTTTAGAATAAAATGAAGTATGTAGGTGATTGACGAGGTATGAGCGACAATATTCTCTTGCTTACCTTTGTTCACCTCGTATATGGAAGTACACCTTTGTGATCATGATGATTTGGTTGACTAACATCATTATCATTTATTTGTGCGTTGTATTTTATTGTTTGCATTTGAAAATTTTGAAGATCGTATAGAATTTTTAGTTGGTCGTTAGCTTATTTGTTGTTATTTTAGTATGTGAGTCGCAATTTGTTATTATGGATGATGTGTACGAAGAAGTAATGTCAATAATCAAAATAAAACAAAAATCGCTAAAAAAAAAAGCTTGCATTATATTTTTTATACATAAATAATAAGTTTTAATTTGTATGTGGAGGTAGATTTTAGTTTCCAAATAAACACGGAGTTTGGATTTCAAATTGAAAGTGATTTAAAATCAAAACATTTCTCAAACGAAAAGAAAATCATAGCATTTTCAACAAAAACGGAAAATTATTACCAAATTGAGAAATGCATTTATTTTCAACTTGCTTTCAAACGTTATTCTCAAATGTTTTTCAAATTTGGATTTAATACAATGTGGAACACAAATAAAAATATTTTTTTTGTTTTTAATTTAAATTCAAATAAACTATGAGATAAACATTCGGCAACAAGGCGAATTCAACAAGGTAAACTCTTTAGAACATCTGCTCGTCAGCTGTTAAATCCGATTTGTCAATAAATTTTATTTTTTAATTATTATTGTTTTTCATTTAAAAAAAAATTGTGATTGTTGAAATTTGTGAATTTTTTTTTTCTATTATATTACACAGTTATTTGAAATGAAGATCCTTAATTTGAGCAAAATGTGCAAAAAAAAAATCTAGTTTGCCAATAAAAAAGACAAAGGGGATTAGAAAAGGGAAAAATAAAGTTTTTATATAAATTTGCGATTCCCCACAACATTTCTGAACGCATATAGCTAATACTGTTATAATTTAAGAGCTTTTAAATAGTTCTTTCTGAATATGAACATTTTATTTAAAAATTCTTAATCCATTAAGGAGCGGCGATGAGTTTGCGACAATACAAGAGTTTATAGGTAGTAAGCAAATCAATTCCTATGCGGAGAAGCTTTATTTAGCGAAGTCGGTGTTTGTTATACCATAGATGAGAAAATCCTTGCGCCCCAATAAAGGCCGGCTATGCGGAGAAAGTTTATTTAGCGAAGCTGGGGTTTATTTGATTGAATTTTTGTTTCCTAGTGCACTTCCAACATTTTGATAAACAATTTTGTAAAAATTGTTTTAGGAGCTAAAGAGTTAAAAACTTGTATATATTTTACATTTTCAGAAAGATCTGTTCAAAAGCTTTCAAAAGACACCAATATTGGCCACATGCGTTTACAAATGTAGTGGAAAATTTCATATGAAAACTTCAGAAGTCCAGTAATCGAAAGCTATGCGTTTCCTATAATTTTGCCATTTAATTTTTTCTTTCTGCGTTGGTAAGCTAGACCTTTTTTTCAATTTTTGTGTATATGATGGATCCTTGAGCAATTCTTAGTCTATTTAGCCTTGTCCGTCTGTTCAAAACACTCTCAAAAGAACTCAAAAGACAAGAACAATATTGGTGTACAATTCTTTCCACTTCTCCTAAGCATTTCGGAATTGAACTCTACCACAATCGGTTTAGTAGGAAACGAGTCAAATAACCAAATGTAAAAAAACGTGCCTTTAAAATTTATATTTCTCATTAAATCTTCTAAAACATAGAGTCCATTAAATTTTGTTAAGAATGGTTCATAAACACACAACTTTAAATATAAAAAAATCAATAAAAATTTTTTTTGTTTACTTTTTAGTCACACTTTTCGTAGACAACTATTTTGACAAATCGGATTTGTTACACTAACAAAATGCCTGTTATTTTTGTTAGAGTTGTAATTGTTGTAGCAAAGAGTTTACCTTGTTGAATTCGCCTTGTTCGGCACCATAGCCAATATATGAAGTACTGTTCTTTCCGTCTTCTAATTCTTGGAAAGGAATAATATTTCGCTCCTTTTTGCTTAAGGGATTGTTATGAAGTAGCACTGCGATCGTACAACGACCTTAATCGCCATTTTTAAGTGTTTACATTTATTTTTCGCTTCAATGCTGCCAAGCTATTTTTTGATTTGAGCATAACATTTGATACAAATTTGACAACAAATTGATAAAGCGTTGTGTGCCAAAGGTTTGTATTCAAATCATTATCAATTTGAATTCAAATGTTAAAATCAAGCAATTGAAAAAGGTTTGAAAATTGTGTTTTATGTAAATTGATAAATTCACTTCATATCAAAGATTTGATTTCGTGTTTGTTGGGTTGTATTTAGAGTAGAATTAGAGAAGAGTTAGAGTAGAGTTAGAGTAGAGTAAGAGTAGAGTTAGAGTAGATTTAGAGTAGAGTTAGAGTAGAGTTAGAGTAGAGTTAGAGTAGAGTTAGAGAAGAGTTAGAGTAGAGTTAGAGTAGAGTAGAGTAGAGTAGAGTTGGAGTAGAGTTAGAGTAGAGTTAGAGTAGAGTTAGAGTAGAGTGAGAGTAGAGTTAGAGCAGAGTTAGAGTAGAGTTAGAGTAGAGTTAGAGTAGAGTTAGAGTAGAGTTAGAGCAGAGTTAGAGTTGAGTTAGGGTCAGAGTAGAGTAGAGTTAGAGTAGAGTTAGAGAAGAGTTAGAGTAGAGTTAGAGTAGAGTTAGAGTAGAGTTAGAGTAGAGTTAGAGTAGAGTTAGAGTAGAGTTAGAGTAGAGTTAGAGTAGAGTTAGAGTAGAGTTAGAGAAGAGTTAGAGTTGAGTTGGAGTAGAGTGAGGGTAGAGTTAGAGTAGAGTTAGAGTAGAGTTATAATAGAGTAGAGTTAGAGTAGAGTTGAGTAGAGTAGAGTAGAGTAGAGTAGAGTAGAGTAGAGTAGAGTAGAGCAGAGAAGAGTAGAGTAGAGTAGAGTAGAGTAGAGTAGAGTAGAGTAGAGTAGAGTAGAGTAGAGTAGAGTAGAGTAGAGTAGAGTAGAGTAGAGTTAGAGTAGAGTTAGAGAAGAGTTAGAGTAGAGTTAGAGTAGAGTCAGAGTAGAGTCAGAGCAGAGTTAGAGTAGAGTTAGGGTAGAGTAGAGTTGGAGTAGAGTCAGAGTAGTCAGAGCAGAGTTAGAGTAGAGTTAGGGTAGAGTTAGAGTAGAGTTAGAGTAGAGTTAGAGTAGAGTTAGAGAAAAGTTAGAGTAGAGTTAGAGTTGAGTTAGAGTATAGTTAGAGTAGAGTTAGAGAAGAGTTAGAGTAGAGCTAGGGTAAAGTAAAACTAAAGTAAGATAAGAGTTAGGGTGCAGTTAGAGTAGATTTCGAGTAAAATTACAATTAACTTAGGGAAGAGTAGAGTTATGCATTAGTTAATGTATCGTTAGAGAAGATTCAGAGAAGTTAAATAATAGATTAAGAGCAAAGTCTAGAGTAGAGTAAGAGTAAAATTATCCTAGATTTTAAGTGAAGTAAAAATATAATCTCTGTAGAATATGTTCAACATAATTTTTTTTTGTCGCTAAAACATTTTAAGAGTGTCAACACAAATAACTGAACTGTAAATTTGAGTAAACATATTTAGAAACTGGGAGTTATTTCCTTTCGAAGGTAACTTTATATTATATTCAACAATTTTTTATTTTTCGAATTTATTCTATGAGCTACATTTCAGTTATGTATTTTATAAAGCTTTTTTGTAATAGTCCTAATCCTTCAGTTTTCCAGAAATGACTTTATACACAACCAGACTATTATATTGTATCTTCTTGTTACATTTTACCTTAGCTTTCCTTTGGAAAGCTAAGTAGGGTAGAGTAGAATAGAGTAGAGTTAGAGTTAGAGTAGATTTGGAGTAGAGTTAGAGTAGAGTTAAAGTAGAGTAAGAGTAGAGTTAGAGCAGAGTAAGAGTAGAGTTAGGGTAGAGTTTGAGTTAGAGTAGAGTTAGAGTAGAGTTAGAGTAAGAGTTGAGTTAGAGTATAGTTAGAGAAGAGTTAGAGAAGAGTTAGAGTAGAGTTAGAGTAGAGTCAGAGTAGAGTCAGAGCAGAGTAAGAGTAGAGTTAGGGTAGAGTAGAGTTGGAGTAGAGTCAGAGTAGAGTCAGAGCAGAGTTAGAGTAGAGTTAGGGTAGAGTTAGAGTAGAGTTAGAGTAGAGTTAGAGAAGAGTTAGAGTAGAGTTAGAGTTGAGTTAGAGTATAGTTAGAGTAGAGTTATAGAAGAGTTAGAGTAGAGCTAGGGTAAAGTAAAACTAAAGTAAGATAAGAGTTAGGGTGCAGTTAGAGTAGATTTCGAGTAAAATTACATTTAACTTAGGGAAGAGTTAAGTTATGCAATAGTTAATGTATCGTTAGAGAAGATTCAGAGAAGTTTAATAATAGATTAAGAGCAAAGTCTAGAGTAGAGTAAGAGTAAAATTATCCTAGATTTTAAGTGCAGTAAAAATATAATCTCTGTAGAATATGTTCAACATAATTTTTTTTGTCGCTAAATCATTTTAATAGTGTCAACATAAATAATTGAACTGTAAGTTTGAGTAAACATATTTAAAAACTGGGAGTTATTTCCTTTCGAAGGTAACTTTATATTATATTCAACAATGTTTTATTTTTCGAATTTATTCTATGAGCTACATTTCAGTTATGTATTTTATAAAGCTTTTTTGTAATAGTCCTAATCCTTTAGTTTTCCAAAAATGACTTTATACACAACCAGACTGTTATATTGTATCTTCTTGTTACATTTTACCTAAGCTTTCCTTTGGACAGCAATGAAGTATATTGTATGTACAGAAAAATTTACAATTATTAGACACCAGCAGCAGCCGTATTCTGTAATTCGCTTAAGCTAAATCTCTATCGCTAAAAATCTATAAATGATTTAGCGATTTATGGATACGAATGCAATTCTGTACAGTCCATTGCTAAATTTTTCAATGCCACAAACATCTTATTCACCGCAATTTAAGCTTTTAAAAAAAGTTGCCCACCTTTTGTATTCTCTAAGGCATTTTAGTGATCGAGATTAAGCTTTAGCTAAGCGAATTACAGAATACGGCTGCAGCAGAATGTAATGCATTTTCTGGCCCGCTACGGCCTTCGTTAGCATTCTTTGTGTAACACTGGATAGTGATTCTTTAAATTGTTAAACCAAATAAGAAATTTTATTACATGTCAAAAATTCTAAAACAGATATTGTAGAAAATGTTCTTACTTTTTATCCAAAATCTGCCTCAACAAAGCAAACAATAGAAATTAATTCCAAATTTCTAAGTTAGCATCACTTAGTACTGACAATTTGAGAGATTTTTTCTTAATTTATTCTCTTGCAACTTGGGTTTCCTTATATATATTAGTATTAGTTAATGTTTTTATTTTTTTTATGGGGCTGTTGCATTTAAAAATTGCTCAATTCTTGTCTTCAAAGGTCGATGACTGCCAAAAATTTTTTAAACATTGTCTATGTATGAGTATGAATTTCTCTGTCTGAGAGTTAGGTTGACTAAACGTACTAACGACTGTTGTTGATATTTTGCAAAAAAAAAAAAAAATAAAAAAAACAAAACAAAAAAAATAAACAAAAATGCACCAACAAAAAGTTGTTCAAATACAAAAACTTAAATAGCCGTTTGCAAAAACGAGAACCATTATTTTTCAGAATTGTATTTCTAGATTGGCAAGGGATGGGTTTAACGTCAAGAGGGTCATACAAAACAACCAAAACTCACCTCAAATTAAGAGTAGGCTTACTAAATATATCCATCCATACGTGTTTCTTTTAAAAGAGAGTGTGATAATTTGAGAGCATATAACGCAGCCAAATTAATTGTACGTCTAATAAAGAGGGTGACGCTATATTTTCATTATCAAATAATTTTTCGTTTTTTATTACTATTTGAAATATTAAATACGCAAATTCTTGTACTTGCATAAACCAAACAAAAATAATCTGTAAGTCTGGAGGTTTAATGAACTGCACACACGTTTAATAATAAAAGCAGCCACAAATACTAAACTCCTACGAACTCGTGTGCAAATATTAATAGACCTAATGACGATCGTTTGTTTTTTTGAATATCGAAACGCAAATACCTACTTGCCATTTATTTTTTTTTTTTTTAAATTTTATTAGCTGATATACAATTTATAGAAACTCTTTTCGCAAATGACCTCATGCTTAATTTCCCTAAAAAAAAATTAACTAACGAACAAAAAATGCTTAAACTCCCAGCCCATTGTCTATTTTAACCGGATGCAAGGTTCACTGCTATTTGTCTTCTTGTTCTTTTTCGTTTAATTTTCAATTCTGCATTTTAGTTTTAGTTTTTTGGTTTGCTGTTGTTTGTGTTTAGTCAACCCATTGCCAAAAATTGCAACAAAATGAGTTAAAATTATTTATAAATTACAGTGTTTACGATTTCCTTCCTTATTATGTGGCTTGTAATTTTTGGCTGTAAGTTTCTTTTTGGTACTTTATATGCTTCAAATGTTTTAAGTGCTAGGTAATATTATAGAAACAATTATTTAAACATATTTTGGAATAAAACGAAAGAGTCTCAAGTATCCAATAAAATTATAAGCTTTAAAAGAACTCATATATCAAAACATGCAAATTTACTTATCATGGATAGCCTTAGATATATGTGCATATGTATAATTTTTATTAATCTTAAGTCAAAACAAGCTGAGCATAATCCTGGGTAGCCTGTTTATGGGACCTAAGGTAAATTATGGACCAATCTTCTTGATATTTGACAGAGTATTTTCTAGTTTAATTCGACTATGACAGACCAAATTATACTTCAAAAGCACTACTCGCTAAAGATTTAGACACACCAAAGAGTTTTTCGAGAGTGGGCTTCATATAAGGCATATCGTCAGCTCAGAATTGGTTTGGCGCATATGCTAAAAAGTCGTAGTGGAGAAAAACGACAAAGAAGATTTATACATGAAGATATCTCGAAATGTACCCGATAGAATTTTTTTATATTTTTACCACTGCTTCCGGTATATGTTTTGAAGAAAAATTTAAATTTTTGCGCACTTTCATGAATAAAGAATTAAATAGTATTTTTTGAAAGTGAAAAATATTGTTTTGTGCCGCATACGCCACTTTTCTAAAAAAAAAAAAAATAAAGTGGCTTTTTGTGCTGCATACGTACGTATACTTATTGCGTGAGTGACTGACTCATTCATCATCGTACAGCCTAAACGCCTGAAGCTAAAGACTTGAAATTCTGACCAGAGGTGGATCTCTCCCCAAATCGATCCACTAAGACGGGATTTTTAAAAATTCGAATGTTTAGGGGGTAAAAAAGGGTAAATTCGGAAACCTTTTATCTCCGAAACTAAAAGAGATACAAAACAACTGTAATACATATTGTTGTTTTTTTGAAAAATAAGTGGACAGGTGTGGGGTACTTTCTTGAAATTCGGCTCTTTTAGGGTGAAAACGGGTAAAACCTGAATTTTGATAAGTTTTTATCAGCCCATCTATCTTTTGATCCAATAAACCTAGAAACAAAGTTTATACCACGTTCGGAACTTATCAAAAAATACGAATACAAGTTTGGTACTTTTTCGAAATTCAAACGTTTAAGGGGTGAAAATCATAACTATTTTGGTACTTTTTTACAAAACATTGTGCATTTTGCAATTTTTGATACTATAATGGGGGGGGGGAAATAGTACCAAAATGGGAAATGCGGTAAATTTAATATCTTTCTTCAGCTTTTTGGTTCTATAACTGGTATTTTTTAATTATCGTTAATATTTGACCTCAAAACATAAAACTCAACATGCAATGCCCTGAATGAATGAAAAACCGCAATGGCGGTTTAATAAAATTATTCAATTTGGCACCTCCGCGCCTAGGATGCCCCTAGATGGCTAAAATGTATGACCAACCCCCACTTTATTTTTAATCTCAATCATTTATTTCTAACATACCTACGCGCTATCTCCATTCCTTAAGGGGGCTGCCATACAAAATGTTCAATGCAGACTAGAGATATATTGTAGAAAAAGTCCCATAAATGCCCAGGAGTTGCCCCCTCAATTAGTTTTTTGTCCTTAACATTTTCTGGATATATGCTTGCCCTTATCACCACTTTTTAGGGGGGCTCCCATACAAATTTAGCGTTTTATGGATTTCTTAAATTAATTAAAATTTTTGTTTTGTGAATAAAATCAAAAGTTGCTAACATATTTTAATCATAAATAGCTTATTTTGGTAATAGCTTCGTTTTTTATATGTCCGCAACCTAGCTGCATTTTCCAATTTTTTATGAATTTTTAAAAAACAAAAATTTCGACATTTTGATAAAAAAAATTATTTTTTTTCCTAAAAAAAAATTATCAGCCTGTTCAACGATTTCGAACGTTAACGTTCGCATAGAATATTACATTTAAAACAAAAACAAATTTTCGAATTTTGTTATTGTTTTAAATATAATTTTCTATGCGAACGATGACGTTCGACATCGTTAAACCGGCAGTATATTTCTAAAATGACTGCTCTAATTAAAATAAATGTTGTTCTTAGTTTTAAAAGAAATTTTATTGCGGAATTTCAGTTTTTTTTAATAAACTAAACCGTTTTTGAGTTACGCGAATATATGTTGTGCAACCTCCTCCATTTTCAAAATAACGGTATATCTCGAAAACAAGAGCTAACCTAAAAAAAAAAAAGGTGGGCACCATTGGATTCAGCGTATTGGATTCGAATAAACAACCCAAATGTATGTGTCCCTTGGAATTAAAAATACAGTCATGTTAGATGAGTAATTTAGCTTATATTTTTGTTAAATTTTTTTTTTAACACAATTTAATAATTCATTTCCCAGAGAAGAAAAAACGTCAAAGGTATGTTAACTCAAATATTTATATTAATTTATCGGGTATGTCCTAGAAATCAAAATGAAGTAAAATTTAAATCGAACGATAATTTAAATTGAATGATTTACAAAATGACCGTAGGATTTCGACGTTTTTAGTGCTGTTCTTGCAAAAATAATAGATACTTATAGAATAAAGTAGATAAAATGGAATATTTTTATGAATTACAGAGTCGTTTTTAAAATTTGCCCGATTTAAAATCCATTTAATTTCGATTTCTAGAACACATTCGCATTTTGTCACAAATTAGCTCATGCGTTTCTCTCTTTAGAATGACTTTGGTTATTATCCTGGGATTAACATATTGTGGGTATTACAGTATCGATGGTATACAATGTTAGTTGGTTATGTTAATTTGTCTAGTTTTATTTTTAAGGACTATAACACAAATAGGAAAAAATTCCAAATAGTGCATATGCTAAAAATTTAAAAAACCTCGTCTCGCTTTCCAAAAAGCGAACAAAACTACCATAAAGGAAACGACATAAGCTTTCTTTTGAGCAAAAAAAAATAAATAAGAACAGTACCGCTAAAAAAAAATAAAAAAAAAATTTTTAAAAAAACAAGAAAAAAAATGTTCAAAGATTGATCAAATAGGTGTCTAAGTTTTGCTAAAACCAATACGTAATAAGTTACATGAATGAGAAAGAAGACCTGTTTGGTAAAAATTTAAAACTTTGACCCCTCTAACTTAGAAACTTTTTGGCCGATCTTGTTGAACATTTGTGTCTAAACTACTGTCCAATAGGACTAACCTTGGTGTGAATTTCATCCAGATCGGAAGACATGAAATTCCCAAATGTTTTAATAAAAACGTTTTCATGCTTTTGAGCACTTAACTTTAGCTGCACTTTTAGGCAGGAAACTGCACATTAAGACAAATAAGTACATTTAAAGCGCCCCTTCCATTAACAATATTATTGTTTATAAATTATATTAATAAAACTTAAACGTAAAGTTTATTTCTTGCCAATAAGGTAACAATATTTTTAATTTATCTGCACAAAAAATCATGCAAAGTTGATTGTAAAGCTGTGTCAAAACTACAACTGTGTTTAAGCTTTTTCCAACGTCCAAAGCAGCTGTATCTAATTATATTGTTGATTACTTAATTATTATATACCTTCAATAAAAATTTCCATAGAAATATTTTCACAATTCCTTAGTACTACTCTAAAAAAAAAATCAATCCTTCCGTACTCCAATCAATCCGAAATAGACGGATTTTCTTTAATCAAGTACGGAAAGATTGATTCAAGTACGGATTTTCAATCGCCAACTACTTAAATTATCCATATTCAATCCCGATTTCGTACTTGAAATAATCCGAAAATGAGGTTGATTTAAATAAAATTAAGATTGAATCAATCTCAAAATGCGCTTAATTCAAAAATTATAAAATTGTTTTAATTCGAATTCGTACTTAAAATAATTCGAAAATTAAATTGATTTAAGTAAAACTAAGATTGAATCAATTTCAAACTGCGTTTGATTCAGGTATTATAAAGTTGATTTTATCCCAAAATCGTGCTTGAAAAGAACCAAAAAAGAAATTAGGAAGAAAAAATTGTTATGACTGATTTACTTACCCGTTTTGCACCTTACAGAATGATAAAACACCAAATATCATGCCCGATATGGGTTTCTTTCGTATGTACATATTTAACAAAAAATATAAACAAAATGAGAAGAAAGAGTTTAATTTCACTTTACACATGACTCTGGCCCGAACTTTTTTCAATGTGTATAGAAAATCAAAGCATGCGTAAGCCGGAGGGTTAAACATGAAAATAATATATGTAATTCTTCTTGTTCTGTTGTTTTTGTCGTCTTTTCCCAACTTGTGTTCAAGGCGAATTCAACTACCGATGGTGTCGGAACTACAACAATCCAAAAACGACACCAACAACATAGGGTTTTTTGCACTGCATTGTTAGTGCTTATAGCTCGAAATGTCAACCATTCTTAGCAAAATTAGATGCCTTTTCGACACCACCTGTAGTTTATTTGCATTGTTTGTGTTTTGTTGTTGTAAATCTACAACAACCTTGAAAAAACACACACGTAGGCACGCTTAAAGAATGCAACGCTGAGAGATGAGACTAAAGCGGCCCATACACTTGCAATATTATTGCATATGATATTCGCCATATTATTTCCATTTTGCCCTATATTATGCAATAAGTTGCACAATAGTTTCATTAATTAAATTAAAAGGTAAACATAACCTATAGCAATAACATAAACAGCATTGTACAATGTTGCCAACTCATTTCACTTTTTTTTCGTTGTGCAATAAAAATCAAAAGTCTTTTGATTGTTGCCAATATATTGTGCCACCTTTGAATATCACATACACATTGGTGATGTAATTGTACAATACGTAACAATTGAACAATTTTATTGCAAGTGTATGAGCCGCTTAATAAGTTTTCAGAGTTTAAACCCCTTACTTTGTAATTTCACTCTCAAAGTGGCACTACCAACTAAAAGTTATATCTTTTTTTACTTGATTTAAGAATTTTATGCTTATTTTAAGAAATTCCGGGATTGAGTAATCCCATTTAGGATTGTTTTGAGCACATTTTAGTGTTATTCGTACTTAAATGTTTGAGTACGACTCGTGCTTAAAGTAATCATAAAAAACTTGATTTATCCCGGGTGTTTTTCTTTCTGTGTACATATGTAAATGTGTCTCAAAGCCCGTATGTATATTTCATGACCGTTTATTTACTATTATTTGTATTTATTTATTAATAAATTCTTTACTCATAGCACACAACCATCTATTTTTAGAGCAAACAGTACTCAATGTATCTGATCAATGTTTATATTTTCATCAGGCTGTTGCGCTGCACTAAAACAAGAGACTCCGTGGCGCAACGGTAGCGCGTCTGACTCCAGATCAGAAGGTTGCGTGTTCAAATCACGTCGGGGTCAATTTTTTTTTTTTGTCTATTTATTATTATTTTAAAAGGTTTCAAGACCTAGAATAAAAGTATTTTGGTTGCTTGAATTTATTATGCATATGTTGAAAGTTTGGGGAAGTTTTCACGTAAATTTTTTGGGGTTATGATTTTTTTAATAATTTATAAATTTTTTTATTATATAAATTTTCTTATTTTGCAATAAAACCTATTATAAACATAAGTCACTAGATATGAAAATCATTTTTAGATAACATTTAATATTTTTAATAAGTCGGGGTATAAAAAATGCCCGGCAAAACCCTCTAACAAATAATAATGTTTTTAAAGCTATTTTTAGAACAATGCTAATCAACAATAATTTTAAATAGATACTATTATTTAGTTTTTTTTCAAGGACTTAATAGTTATAACTTTTATTCGATAAAAATTGCGAATAATAATTACGAAAAAATTTTTTATTTTATTTATTAAGAATAATTATTATTTCCAATTTTTATTTTTAAAAATTGATGACAACTATTGTGGGTATCAAATAAAAGTATTTCTCAAACATAACTATTACTATTCGATAGATATATTACTAATTATTTTTAATAGTTATGAATAGGGTATTCATTTAACCGAGGTTTTGGTTTAACCGGTTACTAATCGGTTAATTTTGTTTTTGATCGGTTAACCGATTAATAATGTTTTTTTGTAAATTAAGTAATTTCAATATATAAAAACGCATCAATTGTTTATTATTTGGAGTTTATTAGTAAAAAAAACAATAATATACCAAATCCTTGAACTAAAACGAGCAAAAAAAAAACAATCCATAAATATTTAATATGCATTTTTCAATTAATACACAGGGTGTGCTATCAAGTCATATCGCCATATTATCCCAAATAATATTTTACAATTGTTTAGAATAAATATTATTGTATTTCAAACAAAATAATGCTGTGATCATTGATTCTTCATAACTGCCCACAACAGTTATATCGTCGGCTTAATATCCTTTCAGCACATTTAACAGGAGAGCCGAAAAACTTATTAATTTTCCTATTTGCAGCTTGATAGAAAATTAAAAATACAGTGAGTTTAACACTCTTCAAGACTTAAATAGAATAAAAACCACATGCTGTCGACGAGGTGTACATTTCTCTGACACACGGCATCAAAATCTCAATTTGCATAAAAAGTGGATTTAGCCGGTTTGCATATTAAGCCGACGATATATATTTCTTGTTAGCCTTTTTTAAAAACATAAGACTTTATGACCATCTTGTATATCCCCCAAATATGTATTTATAAAACAATAAACTGAGATAATTTCAGTAGTTATAGGATTTCTTTTAAAATAATTTTGTAAAAAAAAAATTTTTTTTGCCAAAACTTGACTTGGAAAAAATTCTTTCACTTATCGTAGATGAATATATAATTTCTCAGTCCTTTTCCAGGATTTCTCTAAACATATAAAATACTCCATTATGCCTTTAGAGTTTGTTTTTAAATTTTCAACACTTTGTATTGTTTCGGTTAATTCTGTTAAAAGACTGATATGAGAAGATATAAGAAGAAACAAATACATAACTAACACGTACATAAAACAGAAAAAACGTGTTGGTAATCAAAAATTTAACCCATTTTTCGCCACATTCCCGTTGATCGATGATAAAGATAAAAAACATTGTAATTTTAGTCACCAGTCGGCGGAAGATGTGTAAAAATGAAGATCACTGAACACCTTATTTGTTTTTATGAAAAAATATTTTCTAAAATCACAAAAAAATGTGTTATAATACTATAAAATATTGAAAATTTTATCACATCGGTTAATCGACTGAAATTAATCGGTTTAATCGTTAATCGAAAAAAGCCAATTTGAAATTAACCGATCAGTTAATCGGGTAGTAATTAATCGGTTAACCGATTGACGATTAACCGAATGAATACCCTAGTTATGAATAAGAAATAACATAACAGTTTTAACTAATTTTAATGTGTTTGTGTATATGCACATGTATAATCTTCAAAATAAAAGAATTAATATCAAGAAAATATTCAAAATAATTATTATCGTAAATATAAACAATAAAAATATTTAGTAATAGTTATCTGTAAGAGAAATAAATATTTATCGATCAAAATAGTTATGAGCCAATGTAAAAAGATATTAATTGGATATAATAGTTATGTTTAACAAATATTTATTTTCATTATACATAATAATTATGAGCAATATTTTAGAAAATTTCTCAAAAGTGGTAAATTTTATGGTACCTGAAAAATGAGCATAATTATTATTTAGGTTCCTTGGTTTTTTTAAACCAAAAGTTTTCAGTTATATGGAGTTAAATGTTTAACAATTTTTTGTATAAAATTTTGTACTGAAAGTCTTAAAAAACTAACAACTAAATTCCCTAAAATTCATTCGAATTCCTTATATGCATATAATCATAATAAGAAGTATTTTTGTTTTCTTTTTAACAATATGCAAAATAAAAGGAAATCGTATACATAAAAAAGTATAATTTAACCTTTGTTTTAAACTTCAAATTCTATAAGATTCCTTCCTCTACCTCTCCTACACCTCCCAGATTTTCAACCCCATTTATTAAACTTTTTATTTCTTTCTTATTTTCTAAAGAAAAAAAAATATATATAAATAAATAAATATAAAAATGTTAATGTGTCTGTGCTCAAAATATAGAGGAGTAGTATTATTATTATACACATAATATTGTTTGTATTTTCTATTTGTGTACTCGAAGTTTTTTAATCGATTTTTTCTTTCATTTGCCCAATTCATCAAAAAATAAGTCATTATAAAGTTTTTTTCTACACTTTTTTTCGAACCCAAGAACTGCAAGAAAAGGAGGAAATATATACGGTGACCATCCGTTCTGTATTATGCAGAACAGTACTGTATTTTAGAGCTTCGTTTTGTGTGAATTATTTGCTAATGAAAAAATTTTAATTGTTCAGTATTTGTTCAGTTTTTAATAAAAGAAATAACAGAAATAATTTACCAACTTATCTCTCTTTTCTCATTACTGAAGCTTCTATTTTTTTTTTTTTTTTTTGTTTTTGGAAAAATTTTAAGGAATAATAACTTAAAAAGACTATAAAATTGTACGTTATGGCTAATTTATTCTAAGGAGTACTTCAGGCTCTTAAACACACTTTTCCATCGAAATATAAATAAAAAATATTAAAATAAAAAATATAAACGCAAATTTTTAGTTTCCAAAGAAAGTTATAAACATAATTTCGAATTGGTGCCAATTCAAAATTATGTAAATTTATTGCTTGGTATTTATTTTTTAACACCTATCTGGTTTTTAAATCTCTAACAGTTGACACGCCCACCTTTCCAATCCCGCCCATACTTTAAAATAGATTGTGTATTAATAACCTATCTAAGTGTATCATTTAAACAATATTTATCTTACCGTCCCTAAGATTTAAAAAAACTACTTTTTGCCATGCCCACTTCTCCGATTTGCCCATATTTGGTAACCGAAGTTCGTGGCTAGTTTTGAAACTTAGGCTCTTTTCATTCTCCAGATATAGTGAAATTAGTAATATGTTTGTATGGGTAATGCCATGCCCACTTTCCTAATCCAGACCAATTTTTTTGAAGTGGTTGAATATTAATAACCAAAATACTTGGAAACTTTGGCTCATGCAGTTCTCCAGATATACAGAAATACAAAAACAACAACAAAAAGGGATTTAGGGGTAAAATTTTGTTCATATCACGGCGATTTATGCAACGATCTGACTGAATTTCAATAGCAAAATTTAAATGAGCATATCTGACATAAATATATAATAACCAAGTGTTCTTCATGTCTGGGGTCTTCGGAAAGCCCATTTAAACAGACGGTCAACCGGATTCGAACTTCTGTTCTCATAAGGATCCAGGCTTTGGATCAATAGGATCAAGACTATATATGCTTTATAGGGACTTTGGCCAATATTTTGGATCAATATTCCCTTTTACCTTCGGTAAAGGGTATGCAAATAAACTTTTCGTTCACTCCGCACGGCACTGCTGATGAATATATTTATATGATCTTTTTGAATAACCTCAAATTTTTGTGTTCAGTATTTTGGTTTAGGAAATATGGTCACCGTAGAAATATTTCCGTGCCAATAACGAAAAGTGGCTAAGTCTATTTTATAGTTTTGTTGAAAAGCAATTTTAGACTTAAAAAGTTATTTTTGAAAATATATTTTTGTTCTAATAAAATCATCACTTCAGTGGTCGTATTCTGTAATTCGCTAAAGCTATATCTTTATCGCTAAAAATCTTTAAAGTTAAAATAGCGATTTTTGGCTACGAATGCAATACTGTAACGTGCATTGCTAAATTTGGCAATGCCATAAAAGTTTAATTCGCCGCAATTTTAGCTTTAAATGTCATCGCTTAAATGTTTAAATTTTGTATTCTCTAAAGGCCGAAATACATTGATCAAAATACTCATCAAGCATTGTGGTAGTATTAGTGAAAATATGTTTGTATGTGTCACACCGACGATGCTGGATGGAAAATCAAATAATTTAGATATGACGGCGAATATTACGTCAAGCACACGTACATGATGAATTCGCCGACTGGACAAGCATTTGACAAGTGTATTTGGACCTTAAACAACAATGCTTGATGAGTATTTTGATCAATGTATTTGCGCCTTAAGGCATTTTAGCGATCGAGATTTAGCTTAAGCTAAGCGAATAACATAATACGGCTGCTAGTCGGTTATAGTTTTTTAACTTTTTATTCGTAAACAGAACTGCCAGGTACATTTTTTCCTTATCCCCAAAATATAAAAAAATCTCCAAATTAAAAAACAAAACCTAAGAAAGTTAATATTTTTTTTTTTTTTTTTTTGTTTTTTTTCTGACCAAATTTAAATTTTGTTTAAAAATTATAGTAAGAAATACCCAAAAATCCTCAAATAAAAATGTTTAGTAAAACAAATTATTTTATTTAGTTTGTAGCGACTGGTTTCGGCATGCTTTTTAAAATTCTTTTTATGCGATTCCGGTGAGGAATTACAAGCAGAACAATATGCTGTTTTTGAAGACGAATGAGCCAATTTATAAGAACTTGGAGCTTCTTCAATCGGGCTTAGCCATCCTTAAAATCAACAATAAAAATACAAACATCCGTCATTTATTTAATACTTCCATGCATTCTTTTTCCCAAACTTTATTAAATTGTCTTTCATATTAACTTATTTTTGGGGAAGACATATTTGCTTAAAAATTGCCTTTCAATAATCAAACATTGTATGTGTTGTCAACGGTTTTAGATTCTTCCTTTCCCTGCAAATAAAATTGGACCACCTGATCTTTGATAAAATGGACTACTCCATGGACTGGTCCGATGTAATGGAAGCATGGACCATGTCATTGTTAAAAAGTGTTTGTAGTGAGACGACATGTCTTCGTTTTTTAACGGCATGCTTTCGTTTTTAAATGACTTCAAAACTAATCCTCTTGAGTTACCATGGGTTATACATGGACTACTCCATGGACTGGTCCGAGCCTCTTGAGTATACCATGGAGTACTTTTAAAACTACTCCTTAGTGGTCCAAAGGTGGGTTATATCGTGATGTTAAATAGACCACTTTTTTCCATACGTTTGGGTTACTTTTGGACTAGTCCTGGTCCCTTGGGGACTTCTCTTTACACGCGTGTTTGGACTGGTCCTATTATTTGCAGGGTTATAAAACACTTTTACACACTCAACAAAATGGGTAATCTTAATTAGGACGCTTTACACCATATGCACCATAAGATAAAAGTTTTGCTCGTTTTTTGATATTTTATATACGAAACAAAGAAAAATAAGCGTAAATAATTTAAAAAGGGAAAATATAATAAAAAAAATGTAAAATCCCCAAAAAATCCGAGAATTTTTTTTTTAAATCCCCAATCCCCAAATGACTTTCTTTGTCCTTTTTGCTCGCATGAAGTCCCCAGCTTTGGGGATACATCCCCAAGTCTGGCAGCCCTGCTCGTAACTACTCTTAGCGTTATTCCAAATGTTATTCCACATAAAAGAAAATAAGCCAAAATTAATTTTGCTATAACTTCCTAAAAAAAAATCGTACAAAATAATTGAAACCTCATCCATGGGTACTTTTAATCATGGGGACTACAAAGGTAACATAAGCTCAAATTTTGCTTAAGTCGACTTAAGCACTTCTTTCTTTTGGCCTCAGATACATATATAATTTTTTTTTTAAGTATTAATATGATAAAAAGAAGAGAATACAAATTCAACAAAAAAATAAAAAACTGCGAAATAACCCCGAAAAAATTGTTAGCTGTAAGCAAAAACTAAGCGTTCTATTCAAATTCCACTTCATCGAATGCAAAGCAGCTAAAATATAACGGGAAAAAATTATAAAATGTACAAAAAAAAATAATAATAATAAAGTTTCCGATTACCAAACATTCGTTGTAAGAGCCTGCTGCTGATTCTTTCTCGTCTTTTATATATTTTGTTCTACTACTTACAAAACATCTCCTTTGAGGAATGAACTACTACACTAGCAACTTCCCCTCTTCCTTCTTACACAGCTAAGCTTTCTTTTAGCTAAATCCAAACCAAATCAACAAAAGAAAATAAAAGATTATTTTTCCGCACCATACTACTTTTACTACTGCCACCACTACTTACAACATGTGCCCCCCCCCCCTTCCCCCTTCAGCAGCAACAACAACATCTTCTTACCCGCCTTTATCATACGTTCATTATATAGAATTATTAAGCGGAAATTAAAAGAGTTATATCATTTATTACACAAAACAAAAGTATTTTACCAAACAAAAATTTTCGTTAAAAAAGGTCTGTTACAAAATTTGTGTTTAGACCCAAAACTTTTTATACAAAATATGTCGTATCAAGGTCATTGTATAAAACTACAAATGGATGAAATATTGGATCAAAGCGAAAGAATTGTTCAAGTTGTATTTTACAATAAGATCAAATAACCCACTCTTTTAAACTTCTCTTATTTCCACTAAATACACTATTGTATTAGTAAGAAAATATGTAAAGTGTATAAAAATATTGTGATTATGAATTTGAATAATACGGCACTGGCAAAAAAATCCTTCATAAAAGGCTGAAAGCAACAAAAAAAAACAGCAACTAATACAGCAACATAAAATTTCATACAAACAATATAATTCAAGCAACAGCAACATTAATGGCAACAGAGCAGCAATGTAAAATACGAGTATTTATATCCAAAACATGATTTTATTGTGCAACTTAATTTACAACAAACACTTACACATACACATACATTCAATTTTACAACTTCTATGAATTTTTCCCAACAAAGAAAAGATAACATTACGCCTTCTTGAAGGCCTTTTCTGGACATAATAAAAAATTTTATTTTAGTTTTAAAAGCTTTATTACCAAAGCATTTTTAGATTTTATCATCTTAAGCGCCTATTAGACGTTAATTCTTCTCACAACTTACTTGGTATGTTAAGAGAGATTAATGATGTCAAAATCTTTTTATTTTCACCATACCAAACTGACCTACACGAATTTTTCGCTATTACACTATGATGTATGATGGTGTGATGACATACCATTCTCATTAAGCAAGTCTGAATGTCTAATAGTCGTTTTATATATAATTTATAAGACCTTAATACAGCTCTGTCAACCATTTTCATCTCACTCCACAGGTATTCACACACTAAAGCGAGGTATACACTATCGAACAGGAATGGCAGCTTTGCTCAAATTTTCGCTTGTTTAATAGTGTGGCCGCTAATTTTTGTCAGTCAACAATTAACCACAAATTATTTGGTGGTTGACTGATGAAATTTTTGACTGTCACTTAAGTTCGTTAGTATGTACCCCGCTTAATGTCCCGAACGTTGATTTCATTTCACAGTTAGTAATTTCAGTATATTATTGCCTGGACCTGAATATCATTATAGGATCTTTTTCCCAAAGAATTCGGTCCTCAACCAAGATCAAGAGTTGGCGTTGTAAAAATTAAATAATTTTATTCCATAAAATTTTCTTCAACTCTTTTTGTCTTCGCGAAGGCTTATTAGAACCCCGTATATTGCAGCATTTCATTACTTACGACCTGTTTACCGATTTCGTTTGCTTATCTTACGTTTAAAACCAAAACCAATTTTAACATTTTGTTTTAAAGAAATCAGTAAAGCTAATGAAATTTTCGTTCGAAATCGACGACCAGTCAGTAAAACAGATACTAGAAAAAGGCCTTAAAAGGTTTCTTAAATGAGTTTTTACACCCCTGGAATTTTTTTTTTTTTTTTTTTTTTTTTTTTTTTTTTTTTGGTCGTACGTATGTGTTTAATATAAATTTGTGTATACAATTTTGAATATTAAGAAGAACTAAGAAAAAGATTTTATATTTTATTTTAGAAAACGGAAACGCGTGAAGCGTTTGGAAAATTAAAGATTTTTAATGAATTGTAAGGGGAAAGAGCAGATCTTTATAAACCGAATTTGCAAAAACAAAGTCAGTCATTTATGAAAAATCGTAAAGAGAACTAATAATCGTATCCCCGACCTCTATAGCTTTCGACCAATTCTTAAAAGTTTAAAGTAATTGCTCCTTGAAGTTTGTATATCGCCGGAACGAGTCCAAAATATTAGTATTATTGGTCGCTTATAAGATCAAAGTAAACTTAACCAGATTTTTTTACCACTTTTGTTTTATTATTTCAGGAAATTGATCTATATTTTCTATTGTAGTTTGCCTAACAGCTTTTGAGAACCATGAATTATTTCAAATTCTTATTTTTAAGGCTTAAGCATAAAGAAAAAGAGAAAAAAAACTGACCGATAACTTTTTTGTTCTCTAAATTTGTTGTTGCCTAGCTGCTAGAGCAATATTGTGTTATATACACTAATAGCTGACCCGGTCGGCGTTGCTGGCCCTAAGCAAACATTAGTGTTGTATTACCACACGATTTAAATTAAGCTGTTAACAAAATTTACGGCCTTTAAATAAAAATCTATGGAATACCTATCATAAAGTTTTTTTAACAGTAAAACTTACATATGGTGTAGATATGGGCTCAATAAAAAAAGAAACGCATATATTTACATAAACTGGCCGTTAAAGCAATAGTCAATGATTGGCCTCGTGCTTTGCTGATGGTAATAGCAAAGGCAGGACGCAAAGGGAATTGGAGCCGCTTTGAATTGGAATGGTAAATCGTTGGAAATCAGCGGAATTCGTGGATTTCGAAAGTTTTAAAATTTTGATATTGTATCATTATTAACATAGGTTTTTTTAATATCTTCGGAACTACATAACCGATTTAAGACTTTGAAAAACATGACAACGGCTTCCAAAAAATTGATATAAAACAAGTTAGAGTGCTTTATTTGGCTGTGCCGAATCTTTGATACCCTCCACCGACAGTTCGAATGTTTAAGAAGTAATATCTGTATGATGTCTATTTATTATTATTATCTTAAACTGTGACGATTTGTTGTTAATTATGGTTTGAGCCGACTAGACTGTTTTCCGGTAGTAGTGTTTATATGGGGCCTAAGGTAAATTATGGACCGATCGTCACAGTGTTATTTCTAGTCCTAAAAAACTGTGACGTACCAAATTTTGTTACGTTAACGTTATTTCTTATGGTTTTAGGCGTACTAAACTGTTTTCCGGGAGTATTGTTTATATGGGGCTTAGGGTAAATTATGGACGGATCATCACGAAATTTAACAGCGTGATTTCCAGTCAAATAAAACAAATTTTTGCAAAATCTCATCTCATTCCGTGCCTGGTTCCAGCATTTATGCTATTTTTTGTAAAAAAATTATCAATTTTTTTAGGTGGTGGTTCCACATTTTGATTCATAGCTCTGGTCCTACTGAGCCGATTTTGCTGGATTTCAAACCCAAACTGCTTAGGATAACTGCAAGCAATTTGGCACCAAGTTTGTTAATTTCTTTTGAGTTGTTCGAAAGTGAGCGTGTTTTCAACAGACGGATAGACGGACAGACAGACGGACATGGCTAAATCGACTTAGAATTACTCAAGGACCCAGAATATATAGATGAATAATAAAAAAGTTTCACACGGAATGACAAACTTAATATACCCTCTTCACAACTAATTGTGGTGGAGGGTATAAAAAGCAAAAAAATAAAGGTGCAACATGAAAATTGGATTTTGCCACGCCCCTCCGCCCGCAGACCGAAAATCAAAAATCAGACTTCACAGTGTCACCCGCCTGAATATTCGGAAGATTTCATCAAAATCGGCTCACCCGTTTTGGAGTCCATACGTTACATACATACCTACATACACACATCCTGTTTTATATATGATAACTAGCTGACCCGACAGACGTTGTCCTGTCCAAATTAGGAAAAATATTTGCGTTCGATTTTTAAAATCCGTTAAAAAGATACGAACATTTGAAAGAAAAATTAGTCAAATCGATGGAGCCGTTTTCTGATTTTAGGTAAATCGAAAAAAGTGGGCGGTGCAAAATTTGTTTTCCGTAAAAGCCTAAGTTGGACCATGGCGATGATTTTAAAGGAAAAATCGTCCAAGTCGGTCAAGCCGTTCTCAAGTCATGCGCTTAATAGAAAAGTTGGTGTAAAAGTAGGCGTGGTACATTTTTCTTTCGATGAAGCCCTAAAATGGATTAATACGAACATTTAAAAGAAAAGTTAGTCAAATCGATGGAGCCGTTTTTTGATTTTAGGTAAATCAAAACAAGTGGGCGGGGCAAAATTTTCTTTCCTAAAAACCTAAGTTGAATCATGGCAATCATTTTAAAGAAAAAATTGTCGAAATCGGTCAAGCCGTTCTCAAGTTATCGCTTAATAGAAAAAGTGGGCGTAAAAGTAGGCGTGGTTAATTTTTCTTAAAATGGATTAATACGAACATCTGAAAGAAACATTTGTCAAATGGAGCCGTTTTCTGATTTAGGGTAATTCGAAAAAAGTGGGCGTAATATTGGGCGGGGCAAAATTTTATTTTCGTACAAATCTAAGTTGGGCCATGGCGATCATTTTAAAGAAAAAATCGTCCAAATTATATAGATGTCGTGCAATATTAAAATTTGATTTTGCCACGCCCCTCCGCCCGCAGACCGAAAATCAAAAATCAGACTTCACAGTGTCACCCGCCTAAATATTCTGAAGATTCCCTGAAAATTTCAATAAAATCGGACCAGCCGTTTTGGAGTCCATACATTACACACACACATCCTGTTTTATAAACATACATATATCGAAACACGTTCGGCCGTGGCCACATTGTCTTCGTTTTCTGCTACTTTGCACACAAAATAAACAGCTAAGGGGTCTTTTCACGACCCTCATGCTTGACGTCAAACTCCTGTACTTATGCTTGGCGTAATATCGGCAAAGATGCTTGCTAAACATTTTGATCGTGTGTAAACACCTTTTTCGTATTATTGTGTATTGTATATTGGCATCACTGCTTCAATTGCCTGTTTTTAAAAAACGAAAATAAAACTTCGTGGGATTAATTTCATTGAAAACAAAAACAAATTTTCGTATTTTATTGCTGTTTTCAAAATTATTTCTCACACGAAATTTTGTTTTCATTTTTTTTTTTTTTTTTTTTTTTGACAGCAGGCAGTCACAGCCAGTGATGCCAACTTAGTGCTTTTGGCACTATTTATGGTGCTTTTTGATGCCTCAAAACGCCTAAATTTTATCCATAGTGCCAAACTAAGAAAAAGCACTAACTTGGTGCTTTTAAAATTTTTCGTTAGTGCCTTTAGTGCTTTTTACAATTTTGTATTTTTTACTAACATTTTTTAAAACTTTGATTATAAAGATGATGATTTAGATGAGATTTGCTATTTTAAGTACAATTTTGAGAAGACCTGTAAAGATTTTAAGATTTCAAATGATAAAAAGAAGTGATAAAAGAAAGTAGCATTCATTTTACCAAAAACTTTATGTACGAGGTTAGAGCTAGGCTTCCTAGCAAGTTGGAAATTTTACAAAACGTTGCACTTTTTAGCGATGACAACATATTCAGTACTCGTAATAAAAAACGATGTATTTGTTTCAAAAATAGAAAATGGCTTGAAAAATATTAGGAATTGTGAATGGAAAAATAAACAAAGGCTATGAGTCATGTAGAAAAAACGTTTTAAAAAGTTAAAAAACATGCAATCAGAAACCATACAAAAGAACGCAAAGACTTTCAAAACAAAAAAAGAGCCGTAAAAAAGGCTGACAGAAAATGCTTTTATAACGAGCGTTGTGTAACCTGCCATTTTTCATGCGCTTTTGTTTTCAAACGCACGACACTCGTCTCCAAATAACCGCGTGTTATGCACTTCTTCCTTTAGCGCTATTGTAAAAAGGTTTGACTAAGGGCTAAAAAACAGAGCAAGTTAAGCTCTCTTTTTGGTTTAGAATGTGTTTAAACCAACAAATCTATAAAGCAGTAAATATATAAACCATCTTTAAACGCAAAAAATTGAGCGCTTAACCTACCAATATGAATTTGATAAGATTTATCGTAGTGCTGCCACGTGTTATTTTTTTAACCACTTATAATACATTGTACACTGATTTTTAGTTGTTGAGTTTAAACTACATATAAATTCAAGATAAGTTCAACTGAACCATCGTTTAAACCATCAGTGATTTATTAACCATAAGTATCAGAGTACAAACATACACGGGTTTTCTATTTTACGCCTTATGTGTGTTCTTTATTTAGAAGCGTACATAGGTTAAAATAATTTGATAATATCATACGTCAATTGTTTTATTAAACTTTGGACGATTTTAATTTAGATTTATTTAAACTATAAAATATAAGTTTTTTTTAACAAATAGGGGCTGTCATTAAGTTTAATAAACAATGGTCGGTCATTGCAACAGGCCAGATTTTTTCTAGCTACGATATCGAGCTCGCACTGTATTACTTTAAAACTGTTTTATGGCTAATTCAAACTCAGCTGATGATGCTGATATTATTTTTACTGATAATAATATTAAAACATTTAAAAATGTTTATATACAAATGTAAATATATTCATTATTAAATATTAAATGAAATTGGTCCACAATAAACGCCGTAGCCTTTTTTAAATTTTGTAGGTATTTAATATTCGGCACAGCCAATTGCAACTTGTTTTTTGTTTAATTAAATTGAAAATATGGCTAAGTTTTTTTTACGCTTTTTTTAATTCGAAATAGTGCTTTTTAGTGCTTTTTTTAAATTTTAAAGTGCTTTTTGCTCTCAAAAAGTTGGCATCACTGGTCACAGCAGTGTTGGGAAATATACAAAACACAATATGTAATACGAAAAAGCTGTTTATACACGATCGAAATGCCTTGCAAGCATGTTTATATTATGAGCAGAAAATTTGCTAGTATTTGCTTCCAATCAGACCTCTAACTAAATTTACCGCCCATTTTTATGTACCAACAGAAGGTTATAGTGAATATAAAAAAAAAACATACAAGGAAAAATTTATTAATACAGTCATCTATAGAAAAATAAAACAAAAACCGATATAAAAACTTTCATATATTGGGTGGATTAGAAAGAAGGGCGCGCATTTTGCCATTCATTTCGATTTTGTACGTCACTTTATTTCTTTCTTTAAGCGAATATTCTGTATTATTCTTCGTTTTTATGCTTTTGTTGCCAAAATCATTCTTTTGCTCGTGCATTAAGAGTATTTTTCTAACAAAAAAATATTGTATTATGCAAAAATATTATAGAATTTATGTATGTACAAGAATTTTATTCATTTTTTCTCATTTAAGGCAACAAAAAAAAAATTATAGAAAAATGTGAGTAGAAAGAAAGAAATTTATATTTTGTATAATGAAAAGATGAAGATTTTTGAAAAAGAAAAATAGAGAAAATTTTAAGTAAATGGGGTTTTATGGAAAACATGCAAACAATTTGCCCCTATTTTTTGTCTGCTCAACTACTCATTCTAATAAAATTATTCCTTTGAGTGTATGGTGGGTTATTTTGAATATTGAAAGCCATTTTTTTTTCGAAAATAGTTTAGAGAACATTTTGGTGTTATTTTCTTTTGTTTTGCCTCTTTGTGCAATACAACACAAGCCAAACGAAACAGATTTCTAAAAGTTTACTAAACGGGAGCTGGGGCGAAAGGCAGAACGTAGTAAAAGATTTACCAAAATTCTTTTTAAGCTAAAGCATTAATATTTTGAATATTTTAAGTTTTTTTTTTCTTTGGTTTATCAACATTTCCTTTACAAGGAAACTTATCAATAAAGTGGGGCCTGCTTTTTGTTTTGTATTGATATTTTAACCATTTCCTTTTTGCTTTTTAGCTACTATTCTTTACAGTTACTACTTATACACTTATACACATTCGCAAATGAGGTGGTATAATGGCATTAGCGGATTGTAATGATGGATAGATACTAAGATAAGAGCGTATTTGTTGGTTTTGTAAAAACTTTTGCAAATGACTTCTTTTGGTAGGAGTTTCTACCCACTACCCCCGCCCTTCAAAAAAGAAACAACTTCGGCAAAAATATTTAAATTTTTCTTTACAGAACACAGGAAGGAAGGGCGTTTTGTAGACAAAGTCTGTGTGTATTTGCTGTTGATGGTATGTGTAGTGTTATTGTTGTTGTTGTTTTTTTATATATATATTTAAACATTTGTAAGATAAACGCATTTTCTAGTTTGTTAAATTGTGGTTTCTTTTAATGTTTTTGTTAAGGTTGAAAATAAAAGGGTGTGGGTGTGAGTTACTGATTTTCTTAAGGAAACGGAAATTATTATCAGCATTTTGTTTTAAGTATTTTGTTTTCTATATCTCATAGTTTCTCTTTTTTACAAACATTACCAGCGCAGCATTGACAAATATTATAAGTTTATGTTTTCTTGCTTAGTTGACAAAATGTAGCAACATTTTATTTTTAATTGATTTATTATTAATTTATTTATTTTATGTTTTTTATTATAAGTTTTTGCATTGAGTTAAATTGAACTTTTCTTCTAAATTAAATTGTTGTCGAGGAAGTTGAAAAGACATCCTGATTTAGTTTGGCGGCGAAAAGTAAGAAAAAAAAAACAGAAAATGTTATTAGAAAATAAATTTATGAAAACATTTTAAGAGCAGATAAGACCAAACTTAATAAAACTTATGTAGATTAGGACTTAGAAGGGAAGGCAAATAGCAAATAGTATAAACAACCTTAATAAAAAGGGTAAGTAAATCAATCATAATAATTTCCTTTTTCTATTTTTTTTTTTTGGTTTATTTCAAGTATGAATTCGGGATTGAATCAACATTATAATACTTGAATCAAGCGCATTTTGAGATTGTTTTATTCTTAGTTTTACTTTAATAAATCTCATTTTTAAGTTAAGTATATCGCGTTTGAAAATACGTACTTGAATCAATATTTCTGTTTTTGATTCAAAAAATGCGTATCCCTTGAGTACGGATGGATTGATTTTTCTTTTGAGTGTACCTATCTCTCCAAACTTATCGAAAGAGAATAAGTACCAAAGGTAAAAGAGTACGAAAAGTGCTAGCTTTCCTTATTGTAAAGGTCCAATTAGACAGGACATAACAATAATGCCACAGCCGTAACGGCGAATTGAGAAACCAAAATTTAATTGGTTTGTATGGTATATTTATGTCGTTTTAGTGAAAAAGTGGTTATGGTAACACAGTTTTAGTATGGTTTTGTCACGTCTAGAAAGTATAATCTGTCTGTTCGCCAAATTTATTGAAAATTAATCAATTTTATCCTTTTCTTACCCCTTAAAAAGTAATCTATATTTAAAAATGGACCATATGCAATCTGTATATCAAATCTATCAAAAAGAAAATAAGTACCAATTTTTTTCATTTTACCCAAAAAGTACCCTTTATTTGAATAGGGGCCATGTGCTATCCTGTTATCACCCAAATCACAAACTAACAAACATCCCAACATACAAACATGTTAAATATAAGTAGAATAAACTAAACTTGCAGAACTCTGCCACTACATTCTACTGATAAAAATTGTTTAAATCGTGGTAAAATTAGGAATTCTGGAAGGTTTTATTTTTGTAATTGTCGAGGTGCCCTTCTTTGAGAAACTATGGCGGCCCTACTGATGGATCGATAGACCTCAAATCCAACACTTACTGCCTGTTTTTAGAAAACTTAAACAAGCGAGTGAGTGAGAAATTATAGTGAAAACAACAATATAAAACGAAAATTTGTTTTTGTTTTCAATATAATTTCTACTCACTCACTTGTTTGCGTTTTCTAAAAACAGGCAGTTAAGCTCGAAAAGAAATTCGAAATTGAAACCTGGAATTGTATTCCAATCTCAATTAAAGACTTACTGTTTACAGAATCCATTTCCATTTTTTTTTCTTTTTTTTTTTTTGCTAAAAGCTCCCACTTTGTGGTAGCGGCCATACAGGTTAAGAAGCGGCAATTTGGTTTTCAAAAATACCTCTTTAAAACCGAGAGAATTAAGTGTTATAAACAGCACAAATCGGACTATTATTTCAACTAGCCCCTAGATTTATTTTGTTAGCCTTTGATTCAAAATATATAAAATTATTTTCTTAATTAAACTTTAAGTAAACCCGCAGATCAGTTAAATATATAGCGAAAATATTCGTCTAATATCTTTACTGAAGCCAACTTTGGGGGTAATAATACGATTATCTCCAAGACCCCTAGTCGGGTCATTAAGCAAAAAACCTCAAAAACTAATCATTATATCGTCAGCTCATTATTGGTTTGACCTACCGACCATATGCATTTTGAATGCCCCCTTTCTGAATCCAAAACTTGTTTCACGAAATTTTTACGGTTTCTAAGATATTTATCACCATTAATTAAAAATTGTTATGCTATACACGCGACAGTTTGACGATTGCAGCAAATTCCTCACACACAAAATAACAAATTATATTTCACTCTTGCTTTGCTTTATAGCGGTAAGAAAAAATGCAATTAAAGAAAAAGTAAAATAAAATGACAACAAGAAAATGAATTTCACTCTTGCTTTGCTTCATTGCCGTAAGAGAAAAAGTAGTTAAAGCAAAATAAAATAACAGCAACTCAACACACAGCATTAAGTTAACGTATACAGCACAAAACGATACTTTTCAAGAAATAAATTTAGAAAAGTGGCGTATGCGTCATATAACAATAATTTTCCTATTCAATTAAATACTAACTTCTAACTTCATTCATGAAAGTTCACAAAAATTTATATTAGTGTGGCCCAAAATACAAAAGTATCGAATATTTGCGCTCCACAACGCTGATCCTATTCGAAAAGTGCTTAAAAATGTTCAGTCCAAATTGGAGCACAATCGGTTAATATTTAGAGGTTGCGATAGTTAAATGATTTTTCGGGGTTAGATAGAGTCAATAGATCCAATAAAGTCGTTTTAAAAAACAGATTTCATTTGTTTTTTTTTTTTGTTTAGTTGTATTTTGTTTTTTGCGAAACTTAACTTTATCGTGCGATGAATCTGACTCACTGTCAGAAATTTCAACATAATCCTTCTAAACTCGTTTCTTGTAATTCTGCATTCAAAATAAGTTAAATAATTATGAGAGGTGTGAATATATGTATTTGAGTTTTAACAAATGTAAATCTACTAAAGATCAAAGAAAAGTGTGAAAAATTATCTCCAATACATAAACAATGCATGTAATAGGTATAAGATGAAAAACACAAAAGTCGCCATTCATCGCGACCTCTAAATATTGTCCTATTGATCCAATTTTTGGTATATACATATATTTTAGTAAAAGAAACAACCCAGTAAAAACTTCGCCTACTTTTTCAAAATGAATAGCTTCTTTAACTCATTATTTAGTAGCTTTCTTCTATAACTATATCCATAACAACTTCTATAACTACTTTTTTCTGGATGTATTTAAGTAAAAAAAATAATGACTTACTTTTGAATGCGTTCATTTTGGGACATCCCTTGTAAAATTCATTGGTTCTTTCAGTAGAATTGTAAGTAGTGCTCTTGTGTTTTTCTGATTACTCAACACATTATTTTGTAGGCGAAGTTTTTACTGGGTATGGTTTTAGGCGACTAAACTGTTTTCCGGTAGTAGGTTTTATATGGGGCGTAGGGTAAATTATGGACCGATAATCACGAAATTTCACAGCGTCATTTCTAGTCCTTTAAAACTGTGACGTACCAATTTCTGTTATGCTAGCATTATTAATTATGGTTTTAGGTGTACTAAACTGATTTCCGGGAGAAGGGTTTCTATGGGGCCTATGGTAAATTATGTACCGATCTTCACGAAATTTCACAGTGTTATTTCTAGTCCTTAAAAACTGTGGCGTTAATTTTTACGGTTTTAGGCGTACTAAACTGTTTTCCGGGAGTATTGTTTATATGGCCAGTCAAATAAAACAAAATTTTGCAAAATCTTATCTCATTTCGTGCCTTGTTCCAGCATTTATGTTATTTTTTGTAACAAAATTATCAATTTTTTTAGGTGGTGGTTCCTCATTTTGATTCATAGCTCTGGTCCTACTAAACCGATTTTGCTGGATTTCAATCGCAAACTGCTTAGGATAACTACAAGCAATTTGGCACCAAGGTTGTTTATTTCTTTTGAGTTGTTCGAAAGTGAGCGTGTTTTCAACAGACGGACAGACGGACATGACTAAATCGATTTAGAATTACTCAAGGACCCAGAATATATATACTTTATGGGGTCTGAGATGAATAATAAAAAATTTTCACACTGAATGACAAACTTAATATACCCTCTTCACAACTAATTGTGGTGGAGTGTATAAAAATCAGATATACGGCATTAGTCATTATGTGTCGAACAAACTCATTGCAATTCAATGCATATTATTTTTTATTTTTATCAGTTTTTTCAATGAATTTTTTTTCTCCACCATTTAGTTCTGTATTTAAAACTTGCACATTGATGAGTTTATTTTAGATTGAATCACACAAATGGCGAATCTTATCTTATCAGTGGCAATGTGAACCAGAAAAAGAGAAGAAAAAACTTGCAAGGTCTACAGCAATTAAAGGTGCATTTTTTTATTATTTTTAGTGAATGCGCACATTTATAAAATACAAATAAAAATTATTTTATAGTTTAAGATAAAAATTTTCATACACATCAAGAAAAAAAGTACGACAACAAAATTTTTGTGCGAAATTATTTACTTCCAAAAAAATATATTGTTTTCCAAATTACAAACTTATTTACATATTTGTATAGCGTCACCTTAAATGCAAACGGACGTAAATACACAAAAACCCAACATTGAGTTTTTAATTGATTGTGGTTACCCAATAAAAAATTAAGCTTCAAACGAAGCAGGTTTGTAAGGGAGAAATGTCAGATTTTCGCTTACGGAAGGCTTTTATATTGTGAGTTCCCACATTGAAGCAATACATTTTTGGAACAAAAAGCGCTTTATTCAACACATATAAACTTGCTTCGTAGTAAGGAAATGCCGTGGAAGTTGAAATGTTATTTATTTCTATAAAACTTGTTAAGAGTTCGTTCACTTACTTAACTGCATATCTGTATGTCTTATTGCGTAGCGCATAATAGTGCGCATATCTTTTTTTAAAATGTACCATTAGGGCTTCTTAAAATTATTAAATTAAAAAATGGCGACCTTGTTAAAGAAATTCAAACTTCAAGAAAACTTTATTTTATTGATTTTGTAATGTTTGTTGCTTCTCCTGTAAAAAAAATTAAATTGCAGCTACGTCCATTTTGATTTAAGGTGGCGATTTGTATAAATGTATTTGTTAAGAACATACCCTGCAGGAAATGTCACTAGTGAATCTGTACTGATTCACTATTGACACAGTCACCAGTACTAGTGACTTATTATACCCCAGGCAATGTTATTTACAATAGATATTTAACATGTGCGTGTCATTGGAAATCTACTACTGACGTTGGTACTACTGACTAGGTAGTTCCTTTGCGAACATATGTAGACATTGGAACCAGAGAATCGCTAGTACATTTTAGTAAAAGTAGTCTACACTTTTTGTAAGTATACGAAACCATAACAATATTATTTTTTTATTTCTTCAACTAGAGGAATTGTACTTCTCAGTTGTTATTGATAAAATCTTTTTCGTATTAAAGCCAAATAAAGTGGCTAATGTAATGTAGTGTAGACACTTCGTTGACAATGTCACCAATATAGTCGACAAAACTGGTGACTTGACACTTACAACCAGGTTTTCTTCAGGGTAGTTTTAAATTAAAATTTTAATATCTACGGACAAAAGTACAGGTGGAGAACGAAATAAATGATTGTCATTCAAAGATTATTAAATTTAAGAAAACATTCTTTTAAAATGGAGTACAACAGCCATCGTTTTAACCAAAATATTCTAGAGGTATATGTAATTTTTGCACAAATACAAAATGAAACATTTGTTAGCTTTAAGCAAATACATACTAAAATTTTTTACAGTCAGACATTTAATAACGAATAAAATGTGAGATTATTTTTACTCATATGAACTGACAGACATACAGACAGGCAGTTTTACTTCTTTACTTATTAATTGTAAATATTATTAGTAGACCTTTTTGCATGCAAGTAATAATACAACTTGTAAATAAAAAAAAGTGAGAGTATGCAACGCTCTATATGCAAAACAGATACACATTTAAGACGAAGATGCATGTAGCAAAATGCAAAAAATAAAAGCTGCGAAATGAATGACCTTCTTTTTGATGAAATTTTGAAAAAAATAACAAAACGGAGGTAATACAAAGTAAATATAACAAACAATTACATATTTATTCGCCCTATTCACAATCTTAAACATTTGAGATTGCAGATTTAGGCAATCGTAAATATTTCCTAACAGTTGTGAATGGCCGCTTTGGATTAGTCTACATTGCTAATTGCAGAAAACAACAAAAAATGCGCCAATCGAAGATCATACATCGTATTTTTTCAGAAATCGTATTATTAATTTATCGACTGTTCATATCCCAGTAATAAATTCTCCTGCAAAAGAATGCGTTGGGTAATCAGAAAAACATAAAAGCACTACTTACAATTGTTCTGAAAGAACCAATGAATTTTACAAAGGATGTCCCAAAATGAACGCATTCAATGGTAAGTCATTATTTTTTACCCATATATCCAGAAAAAAGGAGTTATAGAAGAAAGCTTCTAAATAATGAGTGAAAGAAGCTTATCATTTTGAAAAAGTAAGCGAAGCCAGTGTTTAACAAATTTAAAAAAAATCATAATTAATCCAATTTTATTCTTATACATAAATTATTTTATGTTCTGCCAGTGCCGGATGAATGTTTCCCCATCAGAGTCTCTCTCATCAGAGCGTCTTCGACCAATGACTTAATTTCTTTCAATTTGCCTCTTTATAACATTGTTAAACGCCGATCTAGTTGCATGCCGAGCTATTTTGCAAGCGCGTGTTGAGGTACAGTACGTAACAGATATACGAAATTAAAAAAAGCACGACAAACGGAATCTTGTTAATTGAAAATTTTGTATTCCCATAAATTACTTTGATAGTAAACTGGCAAGTGCACGGCCTAAAAAAACTGAACTGGCAACATACTTTATATTTTGTTGTTTTTGTTTTTATTTTGTGTTTTCTTAACCAACTTACTACTATTAATGTTGGGAGAATTCCAACCAATTGTAGTGGGGAATGTAAGAAGAGATAAACTCAATGTTTATTGTGGTTGTTTTTGTTTAAGCTATGCTATTGTTACAAGTAAAACTGGTGCTTATAATTCTTATTCGCTTAACAGTTTTATTTGTATTATATATATTTAGTTTTTCTATGGACGATTTGGATGAAGTTTCCTGATGATCTGGCCTAAGCAACCAGTGAAATGCGCATAGGAATAGCTTATCCCATCAATAATAAATTTCATTGTTTTTTATTAAGAACTAGCTGACCCGGTCCGCGTTGCTGGCCCTAAGCAAACATTAGTGTTGTATTACCAGAAGATTTAAATTGAGCTTTAAACGAAATTTACGTCCTTTAAAATGTTCCTTCCGTAAAAAACCTAAGTTGGACCATGGCGATGATTTTAAAGAATAAATCGTCCAAATCGGTCAAGCCGTTCTCAAGTTATGCGCTTAATAGAAAAATTGGGCGTAAAAGTAGGCGTGATAAATTTTTCTTTCGATGAAAACGTAAAATGGATTAATACGAACATTTTAAAGAAAAATTAGTCAAATCGATGGAGCCGTTTTTTGATTTTAGGTTAATCGAAAAAAGTGGGCAGGGCAACATTTTCTTTCCGTAAAAACCTAAGTTGCACCATGGCAATCATTTTAAAGAAAAAATTGTTTAAATCGGTCAAGCCGTTCACAACTTATGCGCTTAACAGAAAAAGTGGGCGAAAAGGAGGCGTGATAAATTTTTCTTTCGATGAAAACTTAAAATGGATTAATACGAACATTTGAAAGAAAAATTTGTCAAATCGATGGAGCCGTTTTCTGATTTTAGGTAATTCGAAAAAAGTGGGCGTAAAAGTGGGCGGAGCTAAATTTTCTTTTCGTATACATCTAAAGAAAAAATCGTCCAAATTATTTAGAAGTCATTGGTGGTGCAATATGAAAATTGGATTTTGCCACGCCCCTCCGCCCGCAGACCGAAAATCAAAAATCAGACTTCACAGTGTCACCCGCCTGAATATTCTAAAGATTCCCTGAAAATTGCATCAAAATCGGACCAGCCGTTTTGGAGTCCATACGTTACATACACACATACATACATACATACATCCTATTTTATATATATAGATAAAAATTTTGAATTAAGCACGACAAACGAAATCTTGTTAATTGATTAAAAAAATACCAAGAAAATGTTTCTTACAAGCGTTTTTTCTTTTAAGCAACTATTTTTTATAAGAAATTTATTTATACATGAATTTGTGGCTTAGAGCTTTCATTCAAATGTACACACTAAAGGAACAAAAAAATCATACAAATGGCTTGGCAAATACACCGTTTGCTTCCGTTTTATGATCGCTAATAAACAAGACAAACCTATTTCAATTAATGCAGACGACGATAGTACTGAGGCAAGTTAGTTCGCTTTTTGCTTAAAACGGAGGAAAAATATAAAACAAAGGAAAAAAATTTAGACTAAAGAGTGGTTTAAAAATCTAGCTGTTTTGTGGCAAGCAATGCTGCTTAAAAAATTAGAATTTACGACTGGAAATAATTTAAATGCTTCTTCTTCGACGTCTTCACTCTACAAAGTTGTTGCTTAAATGATAATATTAAGCACTAGACACAGGGTTGTTAGGCTTTTTTCTTAAAAAATCGTCAAAAGTTTAAACAAAATTCGTCAAAATCGTCATGAACAGTTAACAAGATCGTCAACAAATCGTCAAATATTTAAATTTTACAAATTGGAGATAATTTATTGCATTGAGTGGTATTTATGATAAAGAAAGTGATATTGTTAAGTTTTATTCCCTTTATTTCAGCATGTGGGCTGAAATATATTTACCATTTGAAAAGAAATAGTACATAAAAAAAAATATATTTTCATAAAAACGTAACAAACATTTATTTATTTCATTTATCAATATTGACAAAAACAGTCAATAAAAAATAAAATCTCATTTGCTATTAACTCGAGATATCTTTAAATGATTAATTTTTAGCGCTATCACTAATGCAAATTGTTTTAACTATTGAAGGTGATAAACCAAGGGTTCTGTCTAAATCAACAGTCTTTTTACCCGACTTGAAACGATTTATGACGTCCAATTTTAGTTCCAAACTAGTGCATTCTCTTTGCACTCATTTTTCTACACAACTTCTTATTAAGAACTTACTTCTTACTTCCTAACACTCAACTATACTTAGAATAACTTACCTAACAGAATTAAATGGGAATTCGGCTTTTTACACGCAAATAGAAAAATTCTTCACATATGATTATGACTTCAGCGAAAAAGTGAAATCGTATGTAGCGACGCAAATCGAAATCATTAAAACGCAAAGCGGATTTAACCAATTTTAAAAAGCGAACCAAATAGGACCGACGCAAATCGGGGCTCTAGTCGTATCGATGGCATTTATTTAATTGAAGAATTCGAATTACTAGTGCTTTTAATGAAAACCACCTGGTTTGTGATGGGGGAAGAACTTTTTTGTTTAATTTCTAATAATTTTTGTATTTCGAAAAATGATTTTTTCGTTTTGAACTGTAACAAGAAAATACAATATAATAGTCTGGTAGTGTACAAAGTTATTTCTGAAAAATTGAAAGGAATAAGACTATTACAAAAAAGCTTTATAAAATACATAACTGAAATTTAGCTCATAGAATAAATTCGAAAAAATTAAAAATGTTGAATATAATATAAAGTAACCTTCGGAAGGAAATAATTCCCAGTTTCTATTTGTTAAAATTGTTGAGTTAAATACATTCAATTTATAAAGTATCACTATCCAGTGTGACACAAAGAGTGCTGACGAAGGCCGTAGCGGGCCAGAAAATGCATTATATTCTGCTGGTGACCAATAATTGAAAATGTTTCTGTACATACAATATACCTCATTGCTGTCCAAAGGAAAGCTAAGGTAAAATGTAACAAGAAAATACAATATAATAGTCTGGTAGTGTATAAAGTCATTTCTGAAAAATTTAAAGGAATAGGACTATTGTAAAAAAGCTTTATAAAATACTTAACTGAAATTCAGCTCATAGAATAAATTCGAAAAAATGAAAAATGTTGTTTTGAACTTTTCCCAATATAATTGTTATTATTTCTTGTTAGTGTTTTATTGATGCCAGAAAATCGTCATAACGCTATTACTTTTAGTTTAAAAATCGTCAATCGTCATTATACTGTATTTTCAATAAAAAATCGTCACATCTAACAACCCTGACTAGACACCACAAATAACTTGACTAATATCCAACATGTCTGCCAAATATTAAAAACCTTTTACCTGCTTCAAATGTTTGTCCACAGAGCAATAAAAAACCCAAAAATTTTTACATGTTTGCCAAGCTATTTGTGTTGTTTATTTTGCCCTTAAGTTGAATATTGTGCAAGCAAGCAAGTAAGTACACTCTTGGTTGGATACTTTGCGTAAAGAAATACAGTATTGCCGTGAAAAAAATATTTTTTGTATGCATTTTTATTATTGGTGCATGGCAATATATTTCTCGTTTCAGTTTTATCTTATAAAAAGTTTTCCTATACAGAATATTTTTTATGGTTACAATTGGAAAATACACGGTGCTTTTGAAGTACTTTCTTAAAAGCGTTTTTTACTCATATGAGATATTCCTATACCCGTTATCCCCTTTTTTATGGATTTTAATAGTAGTTTGCGATAACAAATTTATAATTCACTAATAGCCAAATTCTATTTAAACATCAATAAGTACAGTTTTTCATTAAATTTTATTTTTATTTGAAATGAAAACGAATTTTAAACATAAATTGAGATTTAAATAAATTGGTGAAATCGGCCATAAAGGTGCATGTAGACGACATGTTTTTTACATCTGACTTGTCAACTTTTCAAGTCACATGTAATTGTGCATGTCTGTCAAAATGGCTGTTTTACAGAAGGTTTATAATATTCGGTCACAAACGAACATGTAATTTGCTTCTGACATTGTCTCTGTTTTTTTTCCATAGTTGTTACAAAAACCAAAATAAAAATGCCGCCACGAAAGTTTGTATTTACGCCGTTAAATAATTTAGCCATCTTAACATATTTTTCTTTTAATTCAAAGATACCAATTTAGGATATTATAATGAAACGGTTTTTATATATATAATTACATAAATTCTATTCAATGGTGCGATGATTATATATATTTCAGTATTGTAAAATATTAACTTCAGCCGGCTAATGATTCCGTCAATAGTGCACGCCGCTGCCGGTTTCTTCACGGCATAGATTTCTGATGTCAGATGGTTTGTCAGAAGAAAATAGAGCACGCTCTAATTGAAATTTTGTCAGATGACTTTGCATCTGACTTCTACAGAAGCAAAGTTTAAAAGGTAACACACGACATGTATGTATTTTGCAGTGGGAAATTTGACATGTCAGATGACAAAAACATGTCGTGTACAGTCGCCTTAAGTGTCAGCTGTCGAGTAGAATAAAAAAATATTTACTATTTTGCAAATCATACGATTTCAGACCCTTTGTAGAAGATGTTGAAAAGGGCTATTGTACTTATATATGGTAATATAAAGACGTGTATTAGTTCACATACATATGACAAAAAAAAAATAAGAAGATCTTAAAGAAATATATAAAATTAACTACTCGAAAACACTGCCAGTTGTAGGGATAGATTGTGGAAGAGAAAGCAAAAGTGATAATTACTGCTTATTTATTCATTTTCAAAGGCCAATAAATTAAACATCAATGACTATCGATAACAATAATGTATTATAAACAGTGTTCGAAAATAAACAGAACATTATTTAGCGTACGGCTCACACACCCAGAAACGATATCAATTTTTTTAATGTTTGTGTATTAATACACAACCCTTAATACCTTTCATAACTATTTTTGCGAAAGTAACGAACATTATGTAGTATTCTGTTCTTCGCTATAAAATAGAACAAAGGTAGTAGTTCTGTAGACAATTATTTTATTTTAATGTTCTATAGTGTTTCCTTTCTACATTGATAAAGGGATGAAGTCTGTTTATGTTAACATTTTGTTTTTGTAAAAAAAATTTAGTTTCCTTTACCAGCCAAAAGGACGCTTAAAATAAGTGAAATGGACGAACATTAATGTGCTGAACCGAACACAAAGAAGTTTCTGGTTTAAAAACACAGCACGCAATTAAATGTTCTCTTTTTTTTTTTTGTTGAGTTGGATAAGTACAGTATTATTTTTGTCTTCGTAGATCGCAAACAGAGAAACGTTTTTTTTTAATGATTAACTACACAAACACTATAAACGTTTAATAAACAACTGTATGCTAATGCCCAATCTTCCATAAAAAAAACAACAATTTAATTAAAATTTTTTTTAATACGTTCGAACAAATACTTATAATATATATTAAGCAAATTTACTTGCTTTAAATTTGCATATGACTTCTATACATTTACTACGTTTTTCGAAATTGCTAAAACAATGAAAACCTTTCAGATTTTAAGCCATAAAAAATAAAAAATAAAACTAATAATATTTGTATTAAAAAAGTTAATATTACTCTACAAGTTAGTTGTAACTGTATTAATATTTCTGTTACTTTTTTTCCAACAAAAAAATTCAATAAATCATTTGCATCATTGATGAGGCAAGATAAATTTTAGTCTATAAAATGTTGTGTTGTTTGCATTACAACACAGACATAGTGCCAGTATTAGGTTGAGGAAGTTGTAAATGAACTGTTTTGAAGATTGTGTGAAATAATATTGATTTTTATATTTTTGCAACAATAGTTTAGTGGGTATTATGTTGGTAACAACTAAAATTCTTTAAGAATTCCTTATTTTAGTATACCGATTAACTTAGAAATACTTTTTGAATCTAACGATGTCCGTTAATCCGACTCACAGGCTTCCTGGCTGTCCATGTAATTTGATAAAATTTGGTGCAAAGGTTTTACACAAGCTTCTTTCCGGAATTCAGTGTGCCCATTAACTATCTTCTTATGTTTGTACTAAGATTAAATTTGGTACAAAATTAATCTTTTGCAATCTTAATGCCAGCTTATAAGAAACGTCAATGTTGAAACAATATTAAAACGATAAAGAAGTTTTATCACTATTTTGTAAACATATGTTGTAAACTTTTTAACAGAACGTTGTCAAATTGAGACCAATAATGTAAAAAATACCATTGTTGTCAAATTGACAACTACGTGTTTTCAAATAGTAAACGCTCTGTTGTTATTAAAAGCGTATATCAAGTCGAATTCAACAAGGTATACTCTTTAGAACATCTGTTCGTCAGTTGTATTATCCGAGTTGTCAATAAATTGTATTTTTTAATTATTTTTGTTTTTCATTAAAAAAAAAAATTGTGATTGTGTAAATTTGTGAAATTTTATGACAAAAAAATTAATTGTGGCTTAATTCTAGTTAACCAACGCAGTTCCAAGTAAAAAAAAACAAAGGGGAATAGAAAATGAAAAAATAGCAAGAAAAAATCAAATGGCACAATTCTCGAATCGCTTAGGTTCCGAATCATAGATCGCTTTAGTCTTCATATAAATTTGCGGTTTCCCACTACATATCTGAACGTATATAGCTAATATTGGTATAATTTAAGAGCTTTTATTTAAAAATTCTTAATCCATAAAGGAGCTGCGATGAGTTTGCGAAAATATTATAGTAAGTTGTTATGCGAAGAACCTTTATTTTGCAAAGTCGGTGTTTGTTATACCACAGATGAGAAAATCCTTGCGCTCAACCGAAGGCCGGCTATGTGGAGAAGGTTTATTAAGCGAAGCTGGGGTTTATTTGATTAAATTTTTGATTCCTAGTGCACTTCCGTGACGTTTTGATATAAATTTTTGTAAAATCTGTATTAGGAGGTAAAGAGTTAAAAAGTTTTCAATAAATTTTACATTTTCAGAAAGATATGTTAAAAAGCTTTCAAAAGACACTAATAATGGCCACATACGTTTACAAATGTAGTGGAAAATCACAAATTCATATAAAAACTTCAGAAGTCCATTACTCTGAAACTATGCGTTTTGTAGAATTTTACCATGAAATTTGTTCTTCTTATTTTTAAATTTTCTATTCCTCTATGTCCTTTTTTGTTGGAGCTGCGTTGGTAAGCTACATTTGTTTCTAATTTTTATGCATATGCTGGGTCCTTGAGCAATTTTTAGTCGATTTAGCCATGTCCGACTGTTCCCAACACTCTCACTTTCGAAAAAACTCAAAATAAAAGAACAATATTGGTGTAAAATTCTTTCCACTTCTCCTAAGCATTTCTGAATTGAACTCCAACACAATTGGTTTAGTTGGAAACGAGTCAAAAAACCCAATGTGAAACATCGTGCCTTAAAAATTTATACACACTTTGATTCTGCATGGCAGAATGCACCCTTAACATTAAATCTTCAAAAACACAGAATTCATTAAATTTTGTTTAGATCGGTTTAAATATAAAAAAATCAATAAAAAATTTTATTGTTTACTTTTTATTCACACTTTTTGTAAACAACTATTTTGACAACTCGGATATGTTACACTAACAAAATGCCTGTTATTTTTGTTAGAGTTGTAATTGTTGTAGCGACGAGTTTACCTTGTTGAATTCGCCTTGGCGTATATGTTGTTAATCTACCATATTTTATATTTGCAGCCTAATAAATAAAAGAAGTGAAATTTTTTTGCACATATTGAATGAGTGGAAAATAAATTAGAAAAACCTGGACATGGATAATAATAAATAATTATAAAAAGCAAAAATTTATTTATGATTAAAGTGAACAAATAATAAAAACGTTATAAAGAAATTTTATCAATAATAAATTTTGTATTTATACCCACACCACAATAGTGGAGAGGGTATTATGCATTTGTGCTTATGTTTGTTACGCCTTAAAATATTGGTCCTAGACCCACTTTCTGAGTCGAACTAACGATGTCCCTCCGGCTGGCTGGCTCTCCATGTAAACTTGTGCGCAAATTACAGGAGCAATTTTGAAGATAATTTGGGTCATAGATTCTTACTGGCACAAGGACCAAGGACCACGAGGGAAGATAGGGGGAAATTTCTTCCTCTCAGAAACTATCAAATCGATTTTAATAAAATTTAAAAAACCCATATCTTTATGGACACAAAAGGGATGCATTTTTTAAAAAATAGTACCACGAGGGGAGATAGGGGCAATTTTTGCCTCTCATACCGATTTTAATGAAACCTAAAACATAGATAGATCCATATCTATATGGAGACTATATACAATATACAGCTATACAGTTTTTCAAAAATAGGAGCACAAGGGGAGGTAGGAGGCAATTTCTGCCTCTCAAAAACTTTTAAACCAGTTTAAATGAAGTTAATAAACATAGCTAAATCAATATTTATATGGACATATAAGCATGATGTGTTTTTTAATACTGTGGTGCAGGGTATCACATGGTCCGGCTTGACCGACTATACTTTCTTACTTGTTTTAATAATAAATTTGCATATGCCCGTGCAAAAAAAACTGAACTGCCAACTTGCTTTATGTTGGTTTTCTTACGATAAAATTAAGCAATTTGTTTTTTCTTTTTACCCACTTGCAACAACAATTCTAGCCGGAAAAACCCAACCAATTGTAGGAGAATGTAAGAAAAGATAAACTCACTGTTTATTTTTGGTGTTTTGCCTAAGCTTTGATATTGTTTGCAAGTAAGACTTTGAACGTTTGTTATTCTTATTCGTTTTAATGTTATACTTGTATAATATCTTTAGATTTTTCAAAAGCTTTTCTGATGACCTGGCCTAAGTAACCCGTGAAATTTCGCTTAGAAACTAGCTTTACCTCAACAATAAATTTCAGTGTATTTATCAAAAATAAAACTTCGGAACTTAGCACATTGTAGAGAAATTTTATTAATAATAAATATCGTTGTTGTGGAAGTCATTGCAAACAAAATAGTACTTAATTTTTTCAATTTTGCACGTTTAACAGGAGAAATGATTTAGGGTAATATGTATTTTATTGGTTGGGTTCAGATTGTGCTGTCGAAATGACAACAATATGTCATCAATATACCAGCGGCGTGTTGTCGAAAGTGATAACAACATGTTCTCAGAATGATACCAATTTTTTTGTCAGAATGAGACCATATGATGACAAAATGACAACGTAGTGGTTAAAAAATATTAACAACATCCGGTAAAAAATTGAACACAAACGTAGTTGGCTGACTTTTGACACAGATTATACCAATTTTGGTATTTTTATACCGGATTTTCTACTCTGTGTACGATTAGAAAATTATCAATTCGTAATTTTTTAGGCGCATGCTTGTAACAGTCAATCTGAACAGCTTTTTTGATAAACAAAATTGCCTTATATGGAGACAGATCCTTCAGACTCCATTTCATCCTGAAAAATGCCCTGCTTGGTGCGGTTTTCACGCTGGTGGCATCATCGGATCTTTTTTCGCCAAAAATTAAGCCGGAACTTACAATACAGTCAATATAATTTTTTGTTCGAAAAATGGCTATGGTTTCAACAGGGTGGCGAATTATTGAAATCAAAATTTGGCGATAAATTGATTTCGGGAAACGCATGGCGATTGGCCTCCAAGTTAATGCGCATTGACACTTTTCGATTAATTTCTGTTAAGCCAGCAATAATTGATACCTTGCGGGCTGACATTTTCGTGTCATTTTTGACATGAAGCCAGCACTACTTAAAAAGCCCAAAATTTGACGTCCGGAATGCACTTATGCTGACCACACACCAGTTATTTGTGCGTGTGATTTGTTAGCGTATCATTTCTCCACAAATCACAAAAATCTTAAACGTCAAAAAGACAACATTAATTGTGATGCGGATGATGCAATTGCACTTTTGATCATTTTTTGTGTACAAAACAAAACAAGAAAAAAAAGAAAAAAATCAAAGAAATATAAAAAAAAAAATTTGTATGCTAAACAACTCCTTAACAGATACAATTCGACGTTTTGTTGTAGAGTCAAATAAAAAAAAATTTAATGTTCGCGCACAAGCCCACTAACACATCGAACAAATCACAAGATATTAAAATTATCAATTACTTGTGATTTGTGCGCGCACAGCCCCATTAACAAGTAACAAAACATCGAGCACGCACATATAGCTAGCTTTAGCCATATGCCGCAGTCATATTCAAATGTAAGTGACATGTATTAATCTTTCAAATAAAACTAACATGTAATTGTAATTAAAATTTTAAGTTATATCGCTCTTTAAGCAGCTCTTAAATTTATTCTTTCACCTAATACTACAAAAACTATAGGCAATATCAATATTTTCTATAGTTTAATTTAGCCTTTACAATAAATATAGACTAAACTTTAGATATTAAATATTTATGAATATACATACTCAGAAATAAGGACAGGTTGGCAAATGCAAGCAAAAACTATTAAAAAAATAATAAATATAAAATGAAATAAAATATTAACAAACTTTAAAAAGTCAATGTTTTCCTTCTCTAATACGAACGAACAGATAAACATTTTACGAATGAAACTACTTAGCGTTATGGAAAAAATAAGCATAATTATTTTAAAAAAAAAAAGAAAACTAAAAAAATTCTACTCATATTAAATTAATATTTTTTTATTCTGCTATTCAAATACACTTACACTTAAATCAAGCAGCAAATGAAAAAAAATTTCGTTAAATAGAAAATGCGATAAGGAAGGTTGAAAATGTCGGTGTATTTAATACAGGATATGTTTTATTTATGTTAGTTTGTGTTTGGATGTTTATATAATTTTAAAACAGTGTAAATAGTAAAATGATATGTACACTTTACCTTTTAAAGCAACTCAAACCAGGGTGAGGTGTTAAGGAACGGAAGGGGCTTGGTTAGTCCTTCAATTGTATGAATAAGTGGCAGTGCGATTATGCATTTAATAATACTATTATTTATAACACTCATCGAATACAAGAAGAAGAGGATTTTTTTATATTTTGCATTATTTTGTGCTATTAAATTACACAAAATATAAAAAGTTTTCTCTAACTCATAGTTTAAAGTTTTATGTGTTTATTCTTTTATTATGCCCTTCACCACAGACGCAAAGGGTATATAAGTTTGTCATTCCGTTTGTTATTTCTGCAATATTCATCTTAGGCCCTGTAGTGGGTCCTTATGAATAGCAAAGTCGATTTAACGATGTCCGTCTGTCTGTTTAAAAGGTTTTTCGTAGACCCCAGATATGATAGGGACTTGGTTGTTTTACATTTTTAAGATATGCTCCGTTTAATTTTACTATTGAAATTCAGCCAGATCGGTCAATAAATAACTGAAATATGAGCAACAAATTACGACAGCCTTTTGGCCAAGAAGAGTGGGATGGGAGACCATACACACAGAAAAAAATACCAATGTAAATTTAGCATGGCGAATTTATTTAAATTTATCATTATTTTTTTAAATTTATCATTATTATTATTTCATATTAATTTCAAATTAAAAATATTAAAATAACCTTAAATCACGTATATTTAATATTATTCACTGCTAAAATAACATTGTTCAATATTGAATTCATAAAAGCTGATTTATATTACAAACAAAAGTTTATCTTGTTAAATTAACATGCATACATACTTAAGTATGTACACTTTTTTATTTTCATGTTTAAAATATGTTATAAAAAGAAGACAATTCCCGTATTCTTTTAATTAAAATGATTTAGTTAAATAGTACGTCAAGTTTTCAAAGTAGAATGATGATGAAAACCATACCGGGCCGTTCTGCTGATGCTTCTGTTAACACAGGAGATACAAAATAAGTGAAACATATTTTACAGGGGTAAGTATTTTGAATTATTCTTAAATAAATGCATATGCTGTCTCTGAAGCTTCTTCACACTGTTATATCACACTTAAACCAATTTGATTCTACATGAAATTCACGTAGTTTCAACTTGAAATAACCTTCATTTAACGTGATTCGGATTGTTATTTCAATATAAATGACATTTTGCTCTAACTTTATTGCAATGTCAAATTACCATGAATTATAGTTATTTTAAGAGAAAAAAATGTTGTTCGCAAGTTTTTGTAAAATAAGGTTGAATTAACATGAAAAACGTATGAAGCAAAATCACCACCGAAAAATTTTAAATCAACCTTGTTTTCGACGTTTTTAACTTGATTATTTTCTGTGTGTAGAGCATGGTGAAGGGTATATACGATTCGGCATAGTCGAAAATAGCACTCTAACTTGTTTTTCATATTTTTGTTTTAAGTTGAATATTTAACATGTAGTTTATAATTTGTTTTTCTACAATACAAGTTGCATTTTTTTCATTATTATTAACAAAAAGCGAAAAGTTAAAAAAAATTTTTTTTCAATGTGCAATAGAAAATAAGTGGCATTCCAACAAACACGTTTTCACATTTTGTATAGAAAATTGTAAGGAAACATGACATGTAAACTATAAAAATTAATGGAAACAAACCCAACAGAAATTCAAAGGGATCTCTGGTATTTTAAAATCCAAAACTTTCTAGTTTTATCCGTTTAAACAACTTCACAACTTGTGCTGGGTTATTTTGTTACTCTGCTCTACCACAATAGAAGATTTTTCATAAATTACATTGAAATTTTTATGCTCGTTGATGAAAATTTTTAATTACGTTAGTAAAGGGCATTCATAGTGTAGTCATATGCACGTATGTATGTCTGTCCGTATGTTAGCAAAACTGGCATTAGTTTTTTGCACTTTATTTCAACTATCGTATACTAAACATGGCCAAGTACTTTAACGTACACACAACAACTTAATGCTTGTGGAAATCTATAGAATACACATACATACATAAATAATAAACAGAACACAATACTTTAAACAAAATAATAAATATAATAAAAAGTAATAACAACAACAATGTATAAACAAAACACTTCATTTAAAACTGCATGAAATGATCTAAATAACAAATACAATGAATAAATGACTGAATGCATCATCGTGTTATAAAATGGGTTTTAGCCGTAAATTTGTTTATACAAGTATGAAAAAAAATAACAGCAACAACAACAGCATTATTATATAGTAAAAAAAAGTTAAAAATAAAAATAATAAATTGTTGATTATTATTATTGTTGTTATTGTATTGTTTTCATAGAAATTAACAGGATTATGTCTATCTAGTAAACTTATATAGTTTATATGGTCCTACTAACTACTAAATGGAATAGTTATCATTTGGTAAAAAGATTTATTTTTAAGAGCGTGTAAAAAGATAATAATGAAACAAGTGAAAAATTTAACAAAATTTGCTCTTTTTTGAGAAAAAAAAAGCACTAAAATGGAAAAAATCGCATTTGTTTACAAGAATCGTTTTTTATTATTTATTTATTTATTAACTATCATTAAATCATTTTACATTCTTATTTCTACAATTTTTGAGTTACTATCATTAGATATTACAGCAAATAAGTACATATTAAAATAGTAAAGATATCTTAAAAAAATAGTCAATTACATAGGAAAAAGATAGTGAGAAAAAACCTATATATAATATCACAAATTAAGTAATGGGAAGTTAAAGCGAACAAGGACTAACTTTATTACATACAAGAATGTATGTAGATAATTAGTCTATGTTATGTAAACTTCTCAAATGGGCATAGTTTGATCCCCTGCATTTATCATTAAATGACAGGGCCATATCATTGATAAATTCGTCTATTGTCTTTTGTCCTGATAATTTATGTAATTCTGCAGTAGAAAACCTTCTCGGCAGGTTGTATATGATTTTCAAGTTTTTATTTTGAATTATTTGATTACGTTTCTTATGAGTCTTTGCGCAATTTTTCCAAACAACACAGCCATATGTTAGAATGGGTCGGATACATAATTTGTATAAGAGAAGTTTGTTTTTAATGCTTAATTTAGATTTTCTGTTAAGAAGAGGAAATAAGCTTCGACCACATCGAATAGCTTTTGAGCAAACATTTACCAGGTGTTCCCTGAATGTAAGTTTTTCATCGAGTATTATGCCCAGATATTTTATTGACTTTGAAAAAACAATTTCTGTTCCCTGAAAATATAGTTTCAAAGAAGGGACCCTTTTCGGGGATTTGTTGAAAGGGAATAAGATAGCTTGCGACTTTCCTTCGTTTATCTTGATTTTCCATTTGGCAAAGTATTTAGAAGCAGATAAAAGAGCATTTTGCATACGTTTAACAATGGTGTTTGAAACCTTTCCATGTGAGATAAGGGCACTATCATCGGCATAAAAAGCCACTTCATTACCAGCCTTTATCTTAAAATCGGAGATGTATATATTGTAGAGTAATGGTGATAGCACCGAACCCTGTGGTACTCCTGCAGGAATGCTTTTTACGTCCGAAAGGAAACCGTTTACTTCAACAAAAAAGCTTCTATCAGTAATGAAATTATACATTAATCTTATAAGATAACTTGGACAATTTAGTTTGAAAAGTTTATAAATAAGTCCATTGTGCCAAATTGAGTCAAAGGCCTTTTCTATGTCTAGGAAGAGTATTCCAGTAGAATAGCGTCTATTTTTGTTAGTTTTAATAATGTTTACTACGCGTTTTAGCTGGTGGGAAGTAGAGTGTTGTGCTCTAAACCCATATTGGCTTTCATGGAGTAGATTGCCCTCATGGACAAAGGACCAAAGTCTATTCAATAAAACTTTCTCAAAAATTTTATCCAGAGAATTTAGTAAACTAATTGGCCTGTAGCTTGTAGTCAGTTTCGAATCTTTACCGCTCTTTGGTATGGGAATTACCTTAGCCATTTTAAATCCAACAGGGAAATAACAATGTGTGATACAAAAATTATAGAATCTAACTAAATAAATGTAAGCTGAAGTTGGAAGATTTTTTAACACAATATTACTTATTTGATCTGGTCCTGGAGCCTTTGAATTTTTAAGATTTTTAATTATAAATCTTAGTTCATCTAGACTAGTAAGAGTATTATTATCGGCGTTGGGCGATTCATCGCAAAGTATGTTTCTAACTGTCAAGTTAACTTTACCTTCAATTGGACTATCTAAGTTGGAGGTGGTGCTGTGAGCTACGGCAAACTGTTCTGCAATAGCATTTGCTATTGCGCCACTGTCAGTAACAGCTTGATTGTTGACGATTAATTTTTTGATGGAGTTGGATTTACCCCTAATTCGTTTGGTTATCTTCCAGAAGGTTTTACTACCAACTGGAAATTTGGCTAAAAATCTTTCCCACTGCTCGTTTCTAGATTTACCAATGTGATAGTCAATAAGTTTGTTGAGTTCTCTGACTAATGCTTGTAATGTTAATTTTCTTGTGGCATCAGTACATCTTTGAAACTTTCTTCTATACATGTTTCTGTTAGAAATTAGCTTTTTACATAGCTCACTTATTTTATACGTTCGAATATTGTGAACTTGGTATGGAATTGTTTCGTTGCAAACGTTCTTAATAATGTCAGAAAACTCCTGAATTGCTTCATCAGCATTATACCGAGTTAATTGTCTATTTAGAATCGAAGATGTATTAATTTTGTCATCTATTGATCTTTTGAATTGTACCCAATTAGCTTTGGCATAGTTTGGATAAGGTTTTTGATTCTCCCTGATTAATTCATTAATATGGAAGGTAATGGGTACGTGGTCGGAATAAAGTTTATTCGGGTGGGTGTCTAAGTCAGAGAATAAAAGTGACGAATTGGACAAAAGAAGGTCAATAGTAGAAGCAGATCTGTAATTAATATTTTGAGGAAAACGGGTGGGACTAGAAGGAAAGTAAATATAATAATTTGAGAAATTTTGATGATCAAGTAAGAGTTTTCCAGCTCTGTTGTTTTTAGCGCAATTCCAGCTGATATGCTGGGAATTAAAATCACCAAGAATGAAAAAATCGCAATTAAAAGAAGTTAATAGATTTAAATCAGAAACAAAATCATCAGTATAATGTGGGCAATAAGCCGATACTAATATTACTTTCCTACCAGAAATGGTTAACGAAATGCAGACATTTTCAAAAATTTTTGTTCCCAGTGATAATACCTCACTGTGTTCCAGAGTTGATTTTATGGCTATAGCAACGCCACCACCATGAGAAATCCTATCTTTTCTATATATGTGATATCCAGGTAACTTAAAGTTATGGGTTGGTTTTAAAAAAGTTTCATTAAGTAATAGAATATCAATATTATGTTCCCTTAAAAATAAATGCAGTTGAATAGATTGAGAGAATTTTGTAATGCCTTGACAATTCCAGTGCATTACATGAAGGCTGGCGTTTCTGTGGTTAAATTGCATACTTAAGCATTTGCATTATTACGTTGAGTTGCTCCATTTTTGATGTACATTTCTGGAGATCAGCCACAGCTCGTGAAAATATGTTAAATAGTTCATCTATATTAAATAAGTCGTTCCTTGAGTTGGTTTGACGGGCAGGCATTTTTACAGCTTCAGCGTAATTTCTTGCGGCAAAAGTAGGACTATTGTCGGCTCTCTCATTTGAGGTATGTATCAACTGGCTGGAGGTGGTAGGATGATCATTGAAAATTTCATTATAGGCGTTGTTGTGCGATGGTGTACGATTTCTGTTACAAGAATCGTTTTTATACCATTCACCGTAGGTAAAATGGTATATTTCAGTATGTCATTCCGTTTTTAATTTCTCAAATATTGATCTTCGACCCTAAAAGGTATATATCGAGCACTTACTGTGAAAATAACGTAAGCACCATAAATCAAATTTTATAGGAGAGAGTTTTTTTTATTTCATTTCATATAAATTTTTTATGAAATTTGTCGCTTACGATAAAATTGTTCTTGCTATAAAATCGTAAGGGTAACTTTTGTGACCATGACTTTTGAGGAGATGTTGCAAGTGTTGCCAATAAAGTAATTTATTAAAAAAAACGAAAATTGAAAACTATGTCGCTTACGTTATTTTCGCGGTTAGGGCTCGATATATTCGAGGTGCTTATGAGTAGCGAAATTGATTTAACGATGCACGCCTGTCTCTTGAAATGGGGTTTTAAAAGACCCCAGATATAATGGGAACTTGGTTGTTATATATTTCTATCACATCTGCTCCGCTTTTAGTCTGGCATGTAGGCTTGTTACATAAATTGAAGCTAAACCTACCGGTTAATACACACAAGCTGTTAGAAAGGCTAGAGTTGCACCCAAATCCTCTAGCACGAAATATTTTAAATGATAGCGGCCACTCTCGCTTAAGAAGAAGAGACACTGCCTCACCTACATATGTGAACAGAACCCGTGATGAAGAAAATTTTTGTCTGGCACTGGCAGGACACAAAATAAAGCATTAGGTTAAGATTTGATTAAAAATTGTTAGTTCATATTTAATATATGAAGATTCAATAAATAAATAATGAAAAAAAAAAAAAAAAAACATCTGCTCCGTTAAATTTATTGAAATTTAGCCAGATCAGATGGATTTACTATTGACGTCAGCAGTCGTCGATGGCTGCGAGTGTAAGACGGCAAATCCATCTGAGGAGATCGAGTGGCTGCGATCGAAACATGTCATGGTAACCTGCCGGCCAGGGTTCGAGCCCCAGCCACGTCAAGAATGAAAGATTATCAATAACAATTTTAATTAATTTTCATGTTGTAAAATTCCTTTCTTCATAAAAATAATTTAATGGAAATTAAATTTCATGAACTTAAGCCTAATTAAAAATATTAAAAAATTTGGATTAAAAACCATAAATAGTTCAACAAAATAACCACAATACTAATTATTAATACAATATATAAAATTTTTTTCTTTTAATTTATTTTCAGCATCTATTGCCCAAGGAAATGCAACAGGTAAGATTGTCGCAAAAGATACGCAAATATTCCTATTATATTTAATAATTTCTTTTTTTGTTAAAAAAAAAAAAAAGAAAATAAAATGAAAAAAATACTGAGTGGCTCTTTCTCAACGACAGTATTCTCATGAATCTTATTGTATTTGTGACTTTTTCGTGCAAAAATAAAAATTCATATAATACATACATACAAATTGCTTCTGTTCGATGCTTGGTTGCACAAACAACAGAACAGTAACAGCAGTAGCAGCAAGCAACAACCAAAAAGCAAAAAATGGAAAATTTTACCAGACAGACTTATGGAGCAAAGACATGCCAACAAAGATTTCCATGTTATATCAACGTTCCAAGACATACAATATACATACATAAATTTATGTACCAGGACTTGCATATACACCCACACATTCTATATGTAGAAGGACTTTCCAAGCAAGAACGAGACTTTAACTTCGACTGGTGTGCTACTTATTGCTCTTTCTAGAGATATAATTTTCTTTTAAGGAAACACGCTTTCATTTTCAGTATTTTTTTATTATTTTTCTACATTTTGCCTTGGCATTGAAAGTGGTCATGGTACTGGCGTAAATTGAACACCATTTCTTCTAGAGTGAAAATTATTCTTAAAGTCTACTAGGTCCTAGAACAGACAGTGAAATGCAACGGCAACGAAACTGCAACTCCTAGTTATTTTTGGGTTTCATTTAAGTTTATGCCATAGGCTCCATTGAGAGACCGCAGATGACGTGCGAATTTTGTACCGGTTTCAAACGCATTGGAAATCAGTTGCTTTGAAACCGGCATGTAAAAAACTCACGTTTACGTTTCATCTGTTCTCAACCAAATGATTGTGACAATTTCATTACATTGTGGTACAATTTAAAATGATTTCAAATCAAAAAATTCAAATGGTTTTCGTTTCAGCTGTATACCATCATCTGTTCTGGACCTAAAGCAGTTCTGCTTACTGAGAGTTATAACATAAAATCCATAGATTACAAATCTTTTCAAGATGTTTGCTTCAAAAAAGGATCGGCCATTTTTAACTTTTTTTGTACTCTCCTCCAAAAGTGGCGAATGTGGGTATACTAAGGTTGTCAATTCATGTGAAACTTTTTTTTATATTCATCTAAGACTTCATAAAGTAAACATATTTTGCGTCCTTAAATAATTTTAAGTTAATTAAGCCATGTCCATCTGTCTGTCTGTTGAAAACACGTTCACTGTTGACCAAATCAAAGCGAAAAGATCATTATTGGTGTCAGAATATTTCTACTTATCCTAAGCAGTTTGGGATTGAAATAGAGCCAAATCGGTTTAGTAGGGAAAGATTTAAGAATCCAAATGTGAAACAACTACTTTTAAATCTGAATAATTTTGTTACAAAAGCACAGGAATGCACATATTTTGCACAAGATCTGACTAGCCTTTGTCCGGCGGAAGAGGTACAATTGTACCTTTTTCGTTTTTAAATTGCAATAACTTTTTTTTTGTTAATACTAGATATCTAAAATTTTCTGACGTCTCTAAACTTTTATTACGGATTACATATTTGAAATTTAAAAAAAATGTTTTGATTATATCATACCGAAATAAGTCTTTTTTGACTTGATATCCCTAAAAGGCTGAAGGGGTACAATTGTACCTTCATATAAGTCGTAAGAAAAAAACAAGGAAATAAAACAGAGTTATTTTTATTAGTTTTATTTGAAAAGAACAAACGAATACACACTATATGGCCAAATATTTAGGAAATAACAATATATTTTTATGGTGTTTCCTTGCATGAAAAACATGTGGTACTTTGAATAGAGTGTTCATCGCACACAGGTTTCAAGCAGATTGCACACGCCTTTCTAGTCTTACGTTGTTTGCGTGTCTCACATTGACAAACATAACATCTTCCAACCAACTTTGATGCTCCCCGTCTACCAAAGGGTACTTTGGAACCGATTTCTGGACTTTGTGCTGCCACTATAGGTCGTCGAAGTACCATTTCTATAGCACTTCGAATAAAATATTTACCTGTTATAAGTTTGTTGCCACTACGGTCTTTGACTGATTGCATACACAGGTGTTTTGAAAGATCTTTCAAGAACTTTCGTCGTTGATCTTTTGATATACTGTTTGGGTGGTGGCTTCTATATAATATATAGGAGGCCAAAGCAGCAACGTCAACCATGTTATAAAATAATGCTAGAGGCCAGCGCTTTGTTCGTCGTTTTACGGTGTATTCGCCCAACATTTTGTCCATGACATCTACTCCACCTTTTGGTTTATTATAATATTTTATAATTTCTGGCTTAGCAGCATCCGTGTTTTCTACTTCTCCTGTCATGTGCATAGTTGATAGTAGTATCACCGATTTCTTCTTTTTTGGCACGTATGAACAGATTGTGGCATCACTGTTTTAAGCTAAGTTGGTGGAGTTGATAGGCCTTTCCTTTGCTGGCTGCATATTGCTGGGTAGAAATTTTTTATTTTTTCTTACTGTACCAACTAAACTCATGTTCCAAGAACTGAAGACCTTGCCCAATTGTAAGGATGTGAAAAAATTATCTGTAACCACATTCCTTCCAGAGCCCTTATACAGTTGAACTAAGTCCAGCACAGTTCGTTCACCAATATTTGTTTGTCTTGGACCGTCTTTCGGCTTTCCGGTATAAATTTGACCATGTAATGGATAGGAATTTGAAGAATCTCAAGCCCAGAATATTTATATGCCATACTTAGCCGGCTTAGAAGGTATATACTGAGTAAATTTGGTATGGCCTCTAAAAGGAAATAATTGTTCGTCTACTGTGATACGCATCGAACTCAGTTGCAGTGAATGGCTGAAAGACTTTTTGAGATGACTGCGCAGAAGAATTAGCATCATAAACTCTTTTAGCTTTTCGATTTGTCTCCCTCAATATAACGTCACAGATTTCAGGAGTTATAATGTGCTTGAAAAGATCTCTTTCTGTAAACAGAATACTTTTCTTAGCTTGAAAAAATCTCTTTCTGTAAACAGAATACTTTTCAATGCAGGTCCACCTTTTTGACGCAAAACGTTACGCGATTTGGTTTGTGCGCTAGGCATTGGTTCACTATACCACTTTGTTCCATCTTTACCGATCAAAACACTGCCTATATTTGGAGTTACCAGTTCATCTTCAGCACTTTCTTCTGAGTCATATTCTTCTCCAGCTCCTATTATAATTTCAGGTTCAACATCTGACTCTTCGTCATTATCTACACGTGGAAAATAAGAGTCGTCGTCGGATGCAACAAAGGGATCTTCTTCATCATCAGAATGTTCAATTAGTTGCCTTATTTCATCGGATGTAAATCTTTTGTAAAAATGTTAAAAAATTTCTTTATATAACAATATTCTAAAATAAGTATTTGATGATATAACGGTTACCTACAAACGCGGTTGCGTTGTTCCGTTTCAATACCACTCATAGTAAGAAATCAAAATAATTTACCGAAATATCTTCTTACAACGCACGCAAGTCAATAAGACACACTGATACTAATGTGAGAGTTAGATTTTTTGGTATTCAATTTTTCTACTACTTGTTTGTACTTTATGGGTATTCCCCTGTTTGTATGTTATCACAACAAAGTACTATTCAAGTGTATTTATATGTATAAGGTGATAGCACTGGTGCAACAACAAAAATGCAAACAAAATAAGAGTTTTGTTTACATAGTATGTACTGACCAAACGTCAAACATATCTGATTGGAATTGCAAAAAATGTATACATGTGTACGTAAAATAAGTTTTTTTTAGCCACGGGCCTGTTCTATCATTTGTTTATTAAATAAGAACAGAATAATTTAATAATATTAATAGGAAAAGCCATACATATCGTGTTAAGTATATAAGGGTACAATTGTACCCATACCGCCTTTTAACGTTGTAAAATTCTTCCGCTGGACAAAGGCTAGAAATCATACCACAAAATTTCGTAATGATCGGTCCATATTTTACCATAGGCCCCATATAAAGGCCACTCTCAAAAAACAATTAAGTACGCCTGAAATGAATAATGATATTGCAATATATTTTTGTCTGTCATTGCTCTTTAGTTGTATGTGACTAAAAATAACACTGTCAACTTTCGTGAGGATCGGTCCATAATTAACCATAAGGCCCGATATAAAGCACATTATCGAAATACCATAACAAATAATGCGCTTTTAATTTAATTTTGTAGTTTTATAAGACTAGATATCACACTGTTTCATTTCGTGAAGATCGGGCTATAATTTACCATATGTTTTATATAAAGCCCCCTCTGACTTGTTAGTCACACCATTTGTAATGTAGGTCTCAGTATAACATTATATATTTCCGACCCATATTGCAGGCTGTTTAAATTTTATTTAATTTTTAATCCTTCTGTGGAACTAGTGTAATTTATAACAATTGCCATTCGAAATATGTAAAAAAGAAGAGCTACTGGTTTTTGCTAATGATGGTGATGATGACACCATAAATTTCTGGCAACTTTTTATAAGGAAACATAATCATTAACCTCCTTAAAGTAAACAAACACAGTCATCAATATTATTAAAAATATACTTCCAAAAATATAAACTTAAAATCTCAAACTCAAACTCTGCTAAAAAATTTGGAAAATGACATGAATGAATTTTATTTTTTTTGCTTTAAATCTTGAGGTGTTGAACAAGTTTTAAATTTTGTCCATTGCGGGTATACAAATAAACAGCAGCAGCAGCAGCAGCAGCAACAACAACAACAACAACAACAAAAATCCAAATTTCTTTTCTTTTTTGGCATAATAATTCTGATGATTTAATTTAAGTGTACAGTTACTTTGTGCTGTAATATTTTAACTTCCGGTGTTTTTAAACGTCCTTGAACATATTTCAACACATACATTTGCAAACAAACAGTAACATTGGTTTTTAAGAAGTAGGAGTATGGAAGTGGTTGATTTGTTTGGTCATTTGTTTGTTGTTGCTTTTCGTCTTGTCTTATTTACTTGATATGTGTTTGTTTGTTAGTTTGTTTGTGTGAGAATAAGTTCGTGTGTGTTAGACCTTAATCAACAAATGTTTGTTTGTGCTGGATTCTTCTTTGGCTGGATGGTTGGTTGCTGTCCTGACTGACTGGCTGGATGGATGGCTGGGTTGTCAAGTTGTTTGGGATTTTCTTAAACAGCTTCTAACATCGCCTAGGGTGATAATCCGCATAAAATTACAATCACACCCAGACAAATCGACATACATAACAACTCCCACATCCAGATACACACACACACAAATATTAACAGAAAAACAGTAGGAAAAACACCAAAAACAACAACAAAAAAATTTAAGAAAAAAGGCCAAGGTCGTCTTCGATTTTCCTTTTGGATGTTTTGTTTTTTTTTTTTTATTTCTTGCACAAGAAAGTCCTTTCTGTTTGTAAACATACATGCAGACATACAGACAGACACACATGGAGACAGACAGTCATATGTGTATAAAAGTGTATATTACTTGTTGTTTTTTCCTTCATCATATGTGTGTGTCCCACATTTTCTTGGGTAGTCAACAATACATGCTGGTGTTATTCTTGATGATTTTTTGTTGTTGTTTATTTGCTTGTTGCTGCCACTAGTACCCCTTACATCCCTCCCCCTCAATTCATAAGTAAGCATGATTGTTTGTATGTGAAATTTTCACCCATCAAGTGCTAAGTGGGGTTTTCTATATTCGTAGTAAAGAAAAAAAAAATTCATTTGCATTTTGATACTCAATAAATTTGTGCTTTAAAAGGTATTATTTTTCTTTTCTTTACATTCCTTTTTTTATTTTTATTCCACAATTTGTTGAATGTTCTATGGTTAATTTATGCATTTAATTAGAATGACTTTGAGGCACTTGTTGATAGAGAATGATTTTCCTTAACCAATTTCAAAGACACGTTTAATATAGAAGATAACTTTTATGCTAGAGAAGAAATAATGCAGCTTAAATAACAACATGATTCTAGATCTTTGAAGCTTTTTTCTTTATCTGAAGACCTGGGACGAGAAAAATTGTTTTGTCCTTTATAAAATTTAATTAATAGTCTTTTTTAGTAGCGTCTCGATTAAACAATTTAACACGAAATAAATTTTCTGTTAGAAAAGCTACTTCAAATCCACTGTCCAACAATGATCCAAGGAATTCAAAGTCTTTTCAGTGCCAAACTGATTACTAGGTGAAGAGAATATGTATCTTCAGATTCTAAGCTGATAGATTCTAAAAAAATGTTTTACGTCTGTCGCAAAAATTGGTAAAGGCTAAGTAAAACTTTAAGTGAAACTTTAAGGAAATATGGAACGACACTACCACCTTTTTTCAAACTTCCGAAACCAGTAAGATTGCTTTATTCAGCTATGCCGAAACTATTATACCATTCATATGGTACGATAACAACATAAAGTTATATATATACGGTTCTCTAGATATAAATAAATCTATTTTGAGCCACCTAATTTGAGAACTTTGGCTCTTGCAGTTCTTTAGATATAAAAAAAATCTATGATTTCTTTGTAGGGGAGGTACCACGCCTCCTTTTTTTTCTTCCGTCAATATTTTTAGAGAGTTTGTGCTTAAATAACCCATGCTGCAGCTTTAGCAATGTGTACCAATTTTGGACAATTTTACTATTACCGTACTGTAAATATAAAAAAAAACTATTTTGTGTCACGCCCACTTCTCAAATCTCGCTCACATTTTGTAGGATATTAAGTATTGATAAGCAAGCTGTTTATAGCTAATGTGGAAACTTTGACTCTGTTCGATATACAGATATTTTTAATATCTTGCAATGTAATGGAAGTGCCACGCCCACTTATCCAATACTGGCCATTAAAAAGAAAGGCTGAATACTAATAACCAAGATGCGTGTTCCTAATTTGGAAACTTCGATTCATGCCGTTCTCCAGGTACACAGAAAAAAGTAATAAAAAAACAACAATAACAAGGAATTTATGGGTTAAATTAGAGGCAGTGGTTTTTTGCAAATATTATTTATGGGCTGATCTAGTTAAATTTACATAACAACTTTTTACAAAGTGTATGTGACCCAATCTAGTGCCCATAAGTTCAGGGGTCTTCGGAAAACCTATTTCAACATACACACGGACAGACGGACAGACAAACGGATTTGAACTTCTGTTCTCACAATAAGCCACAATTTATACTCCTTATAGGGTCTTGGGGCAATACTGTGGAACTTACAAACGGAATGACAAAGTTATATATACCCTTTTACCTTCGGTGAAGAGTATGAAAATAACAAAAAACATAGAATTTACGGGTAAAATTAGAGGCAGTCATAGACTGATCTAGCTGAATTTTAATAACAAACTTTAACAAAGCATATATGACATAAATATATAACAACCTATTCCCCATAGTTTCTGGGGTCTTTGGAAAACCTATTTCAACATACAAAAAAACATACGGACAGACGGACATCGTTCAATCAACTACTTAATTGGGGGTAGAATCAATATTGTAGAAATAACAAACGGAATGACAAACTTAAATATACCTCGTTTCACCTAATTTTGTGAGACTTCATGAAAAAAATTTGTTGTAATGGAACAACATTTGAAAACTTGAAACTGGTTAAAAGAAATTCCAGAATTCAAAGAAAATCCACTTTGTAATTTTTAAACTTCTTGGTGGAAAATTTTTAAGAATATAAAAAGGTCTTCAAATTTTGATTTTAACCTTACGATTTTAAAAATTTGCTTGACATTTGGCATTTATATTAAAATAATATTTCCGATAATTTGGTTTTCCACAAGGGCACATATTTTTCGTATAGAAAGCCGTATTTCTGCCTCGAAGATCCAACAGTTGTCAAGTCAGCTCCAATATTACTTTGAGATGGTATTTGTGCATCCCAAGGCAGCACATTTTTTGACGTCGCTTTATATAACTGTAGGCTTCTGATCGATCTATTCAAAATAACGACTAACCCGAGGCGAATTCAACTACAGGTGGTGTCAATACTGCAACAATCCAAAAACAACAGAGATATTTTGCATTACATTGTAAGTGTTTATGGTTGCGAACTCCAAGCTAGTGGATGATTGTAGAAGGGCTGTGGGAGATATTTTAGGGGAGTAGCTGTGTTGGTAGCCGGGGCACTGCAACTTCACTTGGATAACTGATGAGTTGGCGAGACTGGACTCGGAAATGGATGATCCTGACTGTCTATAGGCCGTAAGGCCTCTAATAGGCTTCCTTTTTGGACAGATCGGGAAATGGTTTGTGTACGGGATTTCTCATGCCTGGCAGAACAAAACTGACTGCCGGGTATCGCGCACGCTGTGGCCGGTGCATAGTAAGTCAAAATTGGATTTGCTGCCTTTGAACCACGGAGGGTATTATCACGGGACACTGAATGATAGGCAGGATGGCGATGGGGATGGAGTCTAACCTGTCGGATATGAAAAGGTTGTGTGAGGATGCGGAGGAGCTGGAAACTGTTGTATATTTTGTGTCACTGTCCCAGGCTGCAAAACAGCAGGCTGCGGTGTCTAGGTAATAGATTCTTAGGCGAATTGGGGGATGTCTCCGGTTGCGGGGTCGAGAATCTTACGGGATTCGTATTGGGAATGACCTGGCTGCGCAACATTAGCCTAAGTGCGGCATATACATAGGAAAGTTTTTGTTTAGTAGGTTTGGTTTTCTTTTAAGTCCGATCTTTTATTTTCCACTACTTTCTACTTTCACTTTTTATTCACTGTACTTCTCTCGAACGAACTAAGGCGTCACAATGGTATCTGGGTGAGGGTGTGAAGCTAACTTCACACCAGCCTTTCAACCTAACCTAACATGGTTCGAATTATCAACTGTTTCTAACAATTGCAATGCTTTGTGATATACGACATTTTTTGTTTGGTTGTCTGGTGCGTAAACAAATAATGCTAATGGACTTCCGACGCGGGAACAAGCGACATATAATTGACCATGCGAGAAGCATGGATTCTCAAGGTTAATGCCGCAAACACGCAATGACTGCCCTTGAGATTTGTTGATTGACATTGCATATGCAAGCCTTACTGGAAACTGCAGGCGCTTAAAATCGAATGGCATGTCGATTGGAATCATTGGGATCCGAGGTATCAAAACATTTTCTCCTTTGTACTTTCCTTTAAGTATTATTGCTTCGATGACGTTATTCATCAACTTTTTTATCGTAAGTCGGGTGCCATTACAAAGACGTGGTTGGTTTATATTTCGTAACATTATGATTACCGATCCAACTTTTAGTCGGAGAATATGAGGCGGTAATCCGGGTAATTCCAGGGAGTTTAAAAATTCGATTGGATAGTTGACGACATCGTTCTGAGAAGAAACGGAATCCACCGATTTGTACATCTTCAATTCGCCAGCGCTTTCACTTTGAATCTTAAAATTCAATTCGTCGACATCAACGTTTTTCGCAGCCAATATAGCACGTTCGCTCAACCAATCATGATTTCTGTAATTTTGTATAATGTTTGGAAACACCTTTCGGATGAGTTCGGACTTTGATTCGGGGAACTGGCAGAAATCGACGGGAAATTGAATACAGCCGGTCGAAATATCCACCGGGATTTTGCCGTTTCCTATGTCCAGCAATTGTTTGGAAAATACGTCTCGAGATTGATCGTTCTGCAGCTCGACACGCATGTTCAGAGTCAGTTTGAGTTTCCTGACGTATTTCCACAAAGCAGACGACTTCAAACATGCATTAAGTTCATCGGCTGGCGTTGATCGTGGTATCACTGGCAGCGTTTGCCGAAAATCACCTGCCAACAGAATCATCGCACCTCCAAATCGGCTTTGATTGTTTCGTAAATCTTGCAACGTTTTGTCTAATGCCTCCAAAGATTTTTTATGCGCCATTGTACATTCATCCCAAACGATCAGTTTGCTTTGCTGCAAAACTTTGGCCATCGAACTGTTCTTCGATATGTTGCATGTTGGATTTTCATTGGTTTGCATATAAATTTAAAATTAAAAAGAAAGTCCAACTGTTAAATTAAAAAATTTAAATATCATAAGCATTTTCTTAAACTTACAGAAAACTTAAATTGGATTGCTGCGAATATTTGAAAGAGAAATTAGCCAAATCGGTGCAACTGTTTTCCGATTTTAGATAAAACGAAAAAAGTGGGCGTAAAAGCAGGCGTGGCAAATTTTTTTTTTTCGATGAAAACTTAAAATGGATTACTACTAACATTTGAAAGAAAAATTAGTCAAATCGATGGAGCCGTTTTCTGATTTTAGGTAAATCGAAAAAAGTGGGCGTGATAGTGGGCGGGGAACAATTTTCTTGCCGTGTAAACCTAAGTTGGACCATGGCGATCACGTTAAAGAAAAAATCGTCCAAATCGGTCAAGCCATCCTCAAGTTATGTGCTTAATAGAAAAAGTGGGCGTAAAAGTAGGCGTGGGAAATTTTTCTTTCGATGGAAACTAAAAATGCATTGATACGAACATTTGAAAGAAAAATTAGTCAAATCGATGGAGCCGTTTTCTGATTTTAGGTAAATCGAAAAAGTGGGCGTGAAAGTGGGCGGGGAACAATTTTCTTTCCGTGTAAACCTAAGTTGGGCCATGGCGATCACGTTAAAGAAAAAATCGTCCAAATCGGTCAAGCCATCCTCAAGTTATGTGCTTAATAGAAAAAGTGGGCGTAAAAGTAGGCGTGGTAAATTTTTCTTTCGATGGAAACTTAAAATGCATTGATACGAACATTTGAAAGAAAAATTAGTCAAATCGATGGAGCCGTTTTCTGATTTTAGGTAAATCGAAAAAAGTGGGCGTGAAAGTGGGCGTGAAAGTGGGCGGGGAACAGTTTTCTTTCCGTGTAAACCTAAGTTGGACCATGGCGATCACGTTAAAGAAAAAATCGTCCAAATCGGTCAAGCCATCCTCAAGTTATGTGCTTAATAGAAAAAGTGGGCGTAAAAGTAGGCGTGGTAAATTTTTCTTTCGATGGAAACTTAAAATGCATTGATACGAACATTTGAAAGAAAAATTAGTCAAATCGATGGAGCCGTTTTCTGATTTTAGGTAAATCGAAAAAAGTGGGCGTGAAAGTGGGCGTGGCAAAATTTTCTTTCCGTAAAACCCTAAGTTGGACCATGACGATCATTAGAAAAAAAAAACTGTCCAAATCGGTCCAGCCGTTCTCAACTGATGCAATTACCAACGAACAACATTGATTTTTATTTATATAGAAGATGCAAAGTTAACAACGAAATTGTTTATAAATTGAAAAAAACGGCAAAATCATTTTATTTGAGATTTGGCGAAACATTAAGAACTAAATTTTGTTTTGGAAATGAAACCTTAAAAATTATAAGCAGCTTCACTCCGAAAACATTGTTTCTGGGAAAAACAATAGCATAACACCATTGTTATTAATGCTTTACCCAAAAGAGAAAGAAAACTATGAATATATCAGCGGATTTTTCAATTTTTTGTAAAATTTTCCTTTTTTTCTTCAAAAACTCAACCATATATCTGCAACTACATGGAAAATTTAAAAGTACTTTAAACACGGCTTAAAGGTATAACTGCTGCCGAGTTTCGGATTTTTTTGTTAACTGAATACGGTCAACAGTTTTTAAGTTATTCCAATATATGTAGTGAAAGTACCTTTGTTTTGGACATAACGATATTTCTCGAAAAGAAGAGCTGATAGAGAAAAATGGAGATTAGATTTAAAATCAGCGACCTCAAATTTGCAATCATATTCCAGACAGCACAAAAAATTTCAATTTATTCCCTTGTGTAATTATTGTATTTTTTAACAAAAAGTACCATTTGATGTAAAAAGTACTCTTTTTGTTAAAGCTCAGTTCCATTTAAAAATTTCAATTTCGCAACACTGATAAATACATAGTTAATTTGTAATGAGCTTAGCAAAATTACACATAGAGAGGAAACCGTTAGTTTTTAAACCAAATTTTTTTTGGGAATACAAAATTTATTATTAATAAGATTTTATTAAGAAAAATACCTTTAATCCAATTAAAATTCAAGGAATATTTTTAAATTCCATCACACATGCCCGATATGTCTATATAACCATTAATAACGCATACATTTTCCTTCCATCAGCCTTCTTACTTATGTCCTTTCAATTATTCTCATATCTTTCCTTTTGATTTTATTGTCTTGCCTCAATATTTATTAACATTCAGAAATCACCCATTCCGAAAACGTTCAACAGCTTTAACTAAAACTAACTTAATACACAAATTGGCACTCCTATGCCCTCCATTAGAATGATAGTCGCTTTTATCTTCATCACTATTCTTCATTATCATCAACTTTACCATTTAACATTTATTTATGCGTCTATAAGCTTTTAGGGCCAAAAACATTTATAAAAGACTTTACAATGAATACATTATCACAAACCATTTCCTTCCTTAGTTTATGTCCTTTTTTTCTTATTGTCTACAAAACACACATGTGTGTGAGTGTGTGGTATTTATGCTTTTATTATTATTTTTTCTATTATTTTTTTTTTTGCATTGCTACACTCAACTTCTATAAGTAAGTCCACTTATGTGACAAGAAGAATAGCAAACTACAAGGACGTTTATGTTTTTTTTTTTTCTTTTTCTGCCATAGAAACGCAAACAACTTGTTGCAAATATTGCCTCGATGGTTGTCTAACTGACGGACTGGGCTCTTTATCCACCCTTATCATTTTAACAACAAAATCATAATATTTCTAACGTGGGTTTTCCTTATATTCTTTTTGTAAAATTTTTCTACAACTTTTTGCTGTACAAATTGACACATAGTCTGTGGCTGTTAAGTTAAATGTAAATTCACATATCCTGTGACACACATTTGTTCAAAATATACACTCATGTGCTTAAGCGTGTGTGAATGTATGTTTTATTGAATATGTGTTGTAAGAAGTAATAATGTGAATAATTTTAAGAGATTTTCTACCCTAAGATAAAGATTTGTATACCACACTTTACTGAGACTGAAAATAGTTTAGCCACAAATAAGAAACCACACAAAAGTTCGGAGAAAAGTAACGTGGAAACAGATCTTTGAAGGGGTGGAAACTTAGATAAATTTAAGAAATTAAATCCTAAATATGTTTAATACATAACGGGGACTTTCTGTAACAGTACAGTACAGTATGTTAAAGCTTAATGCTATGCAAAAAACACAGTTCTTATTTTCAGCTCTGTTTTATTTTCAATCGTTAATGTACTTCGTTACAAATTCAAAAAGTCATGTTCAGGAAATTTAAATCGATGGAAACTACCAGCTAAATTTTTTTTACTAACATGGTTTTTCTAGACTTTAAATTCTGATGTAGAAAAGCTGTACCCATAGTATATAAAACGGAATATTTTAATGAACTTTAAGCACTGGATCTTTTTCAAACTTGGTTTGATCTTAATTTTACTCGATCTCGATTTCCAAAACAAGACTGAAATTTTTTATTTTGGAAAGTATTTTTAAAATTTGTTTCTTAATTTTTTTATTTAAAAGATGTAATTTTTCTCTCAAAAGATAATTTTTTAAAAATCGTTTAGAAAATAACTGCTTTATAAGTAACTAGCTGACCCGACAGACGTTGTCCTGTCCAAATTAGGAAAAATGTTTGCGTTCGACTTTTAAAATCCGTTAAAAAAAATACGAACATTTGAAAGAAAAATTAGTCAAATCAATGGAACCATTTTCTGATTTTAGGTAAATCGAAGAAAGTAGGCGTTTGAGTGGGCGGGGCAAAATTTTCTTTCCGTAAAAACCTAAGTTGCACCATGGCGATTATTCTAAAGAAAAAATCGACAAAATCGGTCAATCCGTTCCCAAGTTATGCGCTTAATAGAAAAAGTGGGCGTAAAAGTAGGCGTGGTACATTTTTCTTTCGATGAAAACGTAAAATGGAATAATACGAACATTTAAAAGAAAAATTAGTCAAATCGATGGAGCCGTTTTTTGATTTTAGGTAATTCGAAAAATGTGGGCGAAAAGTGGGCGAGGCAAAATTTTATTTGCGTATAAATCTAAGTTGGACCATGGCGATCATTTTAAAGAAAAAATCGTCCAAATTATATAGATGTCATTGGTGGTGCAATATGAAAATTGGATTTTGCCACGCCCCTCCGCACGCAGACCGAAAATCAAAAATCAGACTTCACAGTGTCACCCGGCTGAATATTCTGAAGATTCCCTGAAAATTTCTTCAAAATCGGCCCGTTTTTGAGTCCATACGTTACATACATACATACATATATACATACATACATACATACATACATACATACATACATACATACATACATACATAAATACATACACACATCCTATTTTATATATATAGATTTAAGTTGAAACTAACGCATTTTTCTAAAATTACCGTTATTTCGCAAAAAAATAGGTCAGCTAGAAAAATTTTTACTAGTCTCTAATCTAATGGGTGTTTTTCTTTCTTTAAAACGTATAGAAATTCCGATAAGGATAATTGTAAAACCAGCTGTCAAACTAATAAAGTGTGTTTGAAATTTTCCTCAGTATACTTTTGCACAGAGTTGGGCAAAATCGTTTCTTTTGTGGAATCGTTTCCACCGATCCGAAAGATTAAAGGAACTAGATCGTTCCTTTCTTTCATCGTTTCTATTTTTTACTTCGAGCAATAAATAAACGATGAACGAGAATACTTTTCTGTCGCTGGGCAAAACGTCAACTTCCTTCGTTCATAGTTTCTGTTTTCTACTTTGATCAATAAATGAACGAGGAATGAGAAAAATTTCAACAATCTAACAAAATTATTTGTTTTCATTTTGTTGTGTACCAACAAAAGAAGAATTTATATGTAACTGGTGTTTAAAATCTTTTTCACTCAATAGCTTGGGGTAAGTGGCACAATACTTTCAAGTTTAATATAGCACAATTTCTAACACAGAGAAAAAGTTAATATAACACTGATTTTCTTCACTGAACAATAAAAATAAAAAGCTTTTCCATATTTGACAACATTTTAGTATGACATACAGATTGGAGAATTTTCTTCGCAATACCAATGAATTTTGACATTAATCCCATGAAAAATTGCATTAAAAAGGAACCTATGCAGCGCTTCGTTGGATCAATTTAACCTGTTTCATTAAAAGGATTTAATGAAGCATTACATTAGATCTATGAATATTATTCATTGGATGAATACTTTTAATAAAGAAAAAAAAATTTTTTTTTTTTTAAATTATTTTTTGTTTCTTATTTTATTTTACTTTATTAAATTTTTAAAATTTTTTGTTCTGCCTCTGGCAGGCATCTATCGCGTAACCTCGGTGCTGATAGACTAGCTCACTACCAGCTAGTCTATCGGGGCAGTGTAGTTTTTAGATAAAAAAAACTATGTTTTTTACTCAATTAAGAGCGTAAATATGAGATTAAATTGTCCATAATAACAATAACAACGTTGATTGAAAGTGGATTGAAAGTTTTTGTTTCCTTACTATAATGACATTTTTATTGTCATAATGAAAATTTAAATTCATGAAGGCAATTATTGAAATATGTTGCTTTTATAAAAAAATTTTTTGATTTCATAAATTTAATGGCATACATGTAACATTCGATGTATGAAATTATTAAATCTTACATTTTTTAATAAAAAATTGAACATTTTTTTAAGGAAACTATAATTTTATATTAATTTATGAATTTAGTTATGTTTGTATATTGTTTTTTTATGTTCCCAATTAATATTTTTTGTTTAACTTGGACAAACTTAAGTTTTCATATATCCAATGAAAATTTTTAAAGTAATTATGAAATCCAATGAAGCGATTTTAACGAAAATACTTCATTATAACTATGAAATTCCATTTAGACAATGAAAATGTTCACTTACCCAAGGAAAATTTTTTTTATGAAAATGATTCATTCAATATATGAAGCATTTTTCTTTCAGTGTACACAACAAAATCAACCTTGTTCTAAGTGAACAGATTTAAATTAACGTAACACAGGTGATAATCAAATGGATTGCAATAAAAAAAGGAACTACAGAAAAAGTCCGCATCGTTCCAATTTAGGAATCGTTCAATGGAACTATGTCGTTCTTGAATGACCCAACTCTACACTGGCAAATCACCATGCAAAGACTTACACAACAACAACGTTGACAAATCGTGGAACTTTACTTCCAAAATTCGTTCACCAAACTAAAAGATCACTTCGTCCAGTTTACGGTGCCCATTATATCTGGTTTAACGAGTATGTAAACAAGCAGAATTATCTCTTTTGGAGAGAGAGCAATCCTTATGAGACTCTTAATACGTCATTACATCCCGTTAAAATCACTGTTTTGTACGGTTAACGTGCCAAAGACGTCATCGGCCCATTTGTCTTTAAATACGCACTGAAAGAATTTTCTTCGCAATACCAATGAATTTTGACATTAATCCCATGAAGAATTGCATTAAAAAGGAACCTATGCAGCGCTTCGTTGGATCAATGAAACCTGTTTCATTAAAATGTATTTAATGAAACATTACATTAGATCTATGAATATTATTCATTGGATGAATACTTTCAATAAAGTAAAAATTTTTTTTTTAATTTTTTTTTAAATAATTTGCAATTTATTTTAGCATGAATAAATATTTAAAGAAAAAGCTAAAATCGAGGAGTTTTAGTCGGTTTTCTGCTTTAGGTATTAAAACCGAATAGCAATCCCCAGTTTATATGCACCCCGTCTAAAAGCGGTCATTGCCGTTAGAGGGTTAAATGCCATGAAATATGTATTCTAATAAAGGCAACATTTTGGTCATTCTATCATTCTATTGAATTTGTTGTATTCTATTTTAAAATAAAATTTCTATGACTCTAAAAAAAACATCCCTTATAAAGCAGCATGTATGTAAAAATCTTAAAAAATAATGTAAAAAAATAAGAAACAACTTTCTGTTCTCATCAAAACGAATCAAACCTATAATCAAAATGATTCCATTCCTTAAAACTCTGAACTCTATTAAAAGAAAAGCCTTATGTGTAATTTCAAGTGACTACTATTGCCACTACAAGTACTAGCATAAGTTTAACCAAATAAATATCGCTACAAGTTGCTTTATTGAAATCTGTTAAAAGAACACAAAACAATACAATTCAGGAACAGGGGTTGAAAATGGGATAGATTTTATGGTAAAAACAATGAAAAAATGTAAACAAATACTGGAGAACCTTAACAATCATATGTGAACACACATAATATCGCACAAATGAAACTATGAATATCCTAACAAAGGAATGTTGCACACAACCATTTGCTTATATTTGTATCCAAGCATGTGTGCTATAATGTTTACATATTATGTGGTTTAGTGTTGTTATGTCCTGGTACGTACATATAGACATACAAACGTACGTAAAAAGGCATGTGTAAGGATGTCATATCCATAAAAGGGACATGAAAATAAGGGGTTTTATAACCCAATTGTTAAGCGATTACTTAAGTGGCGAGTTAAAATCTTCTTATAATCTACATGAACAATCAAACACACATGCGTATGTGGTTACACAGCCAAATACTAAAGGGGTTAGAGGTTAAAGGGTAATGGCTGATTATACATATGACTAGAAAAAGTGTCATTTTAACACCAAAACCAAATTAATAAAATTTTATTTAAAGTTTTCATTTAATTTTCTAAAAACCGGACACTTGGTAAATTCTTTGTCCTTTTTTTTTGCTTTTTAATGGCAAATTAACCTCCCCTTAAACCCTTGCTATTGTTAACCTTTGATCTAAGCTCTTTAGACGTTGTCATTGGATGGGATGTGTTTTATGACTTTGAAAAAGGAAAACCAGATTTTTAATTAAACATACGCACAAGTTTATACTTACTTACGTATGTTTGTATGTATTTATGCATGTATGTGTGTGTTTAGTACCTTAAGAACTTTAACCCTTTTCCCACTTTTTCTAATTGCTCTTTCCTTTTCAAGCAAGCAAGTGTGTGCGTTTGTATCTAAGCAAAGAAAAAAAGAAACACAACAACAAAAATGACACATGTGTGTTTGTAGAGGGTGTATGTGCTTACATACGTACATTCATATATGTCAAAAGCTTATGTGTGTTTTCTTAATTAGTCATATCAAATCATTTAGATTTTTATTTTAATTTATTCCAAAATGGCGTCTAAAAGTTTTTCCCATCGGTTATAGGGGAATCCTGTAGGTTGGTGTATGTGGAATGCGTATGTGTGGATTTAAACCCCATTTGCTTAAAGAAGTTTTTTTTTTTTTTTGTTTTAAACTTTTTATTTAGCATGAAAAGCCTTAAGGAACTATACATCATACTATGATGGAAAAGAAATTATTTTAAAATGTTAATTAGCGCACAGTTACAATTACTTTAAACAGCCACGTCAAAATAGAATATTTTATAAAAATTGAAAAAAGTAATAATGGAAAAAAATAAATACATTATAAAAGATACATATAATATATTTTATCTTTATGGCAACAGTAGGCTTTAATTATTTATAGATAAAACTTTTTTTTTTAGGAATTTATAGAGTTCGAAAGTTGTTGGTAATTAAAAATTATAATGGGATGCTTAAGTAAATACACATATAGAGATAATATTTTTTTAGATCAAAAAGTTTGTAAATTAAATAAAACCCATTTACTGTATACTACGGATGCCAAACAGGAAATTTATATTTCAGTTGTATTTTTTAATTTTATAATTCTTATTTTTCTTTTTTAAAAATATATTCTATATATATAAAAATAAGTTGCATTGTGTTACTAATTGATGTTCTCTGAAATGCGTGAACCGATTTTGTTTCTGTAAAGTTCTCATGGAAGGTGACGTCAATACCAAGGGTATCAACGGTCTTCAAATCTGTATAAGTTATAGCCATTTTAGTGAACACTGCATTCATTCCGAAACATGTGTTTATATTCCCATTTTGAACTCCTCCAAAACGGCTTTACCGATTTTTATGAAATTTTGTATATGTATTTGTTAGGTACGAGAATAGGTTGTAAAGTATATTTTATATTGCTAGAGGTCGCAAAATTTTGCAATAGGGTTAAAAGCTCCCACTCCCCAATCTTCTAAACTAATCAACCGGTTTTCTTAAAATTATGCATGCAGACAACGTAACATCTGAAAGAGAATAGGGTGTGAAATAGGGTAAGAGGGCTAAAAGCTCCCCCTCCCTATATCTTTGTAACTAATCAACCGATTTTTTTGGAATTTTGCAGGCAAATAGTGTTACAGTTGGAAGGAACTATTGCCTATATGTTTTATTACTTAGGGCGTGAAATAGAGCAAGAGGGGTAAAAGCTCCCCCTCCCACTATCTTATTAACAAATCAACCGGTTTTCTTAAAATTTGGTATGCATACACTGCAACATCGGAAAGAGGACAGGGCATTAAATAGGGCAAGAGGGGTAAAAAAAACTAATCAATTAATTTTCTTGAAATTGGGCAGGCATATAGTGTACCATGGAAAAAAAGTGTTGTTTATTTAAAAAAAAAATCCCAAAATCCCGGAAAATCCCGGAATCCAGAATCCCGCAATTTCGGCATCGGGATTTCAATATCCCGAATCCCAGGATTTTATAAAATCAATCCCGATTGGCATCCCTACTGTATAACATTTAAATGTATTTAAAAACTTGTTTAAGAAAAATTCAGCTTTTTCAATACCCCTATTTTTTGTAATGCCTAAAATACTTGAATCAAATATTTCCGATTTTACGGTTCCCAACTTTGGAGAGTTCATAATAATTAAAAAAAGTATCTACTTGATAATAAACGAGAGTTTTTTCCGTCTTTTATTCGGGGAAATATAAATCATATTCCAGGGATCCCGGAACTCCGATAATAAATTTTTTTTTTTTTTTTTTACTGTATTCGGCAATAACACGAATACCTCCGTATTCATAAACGATTATTAAATTGAACAAACGTTTATTAAGGAAAAATTGTATAGAAAATTTGTTCTGTAAGTCTTTATTAAATTTAAAATGTTTTTATGAATACAGGCAATAGTTTTTAAAATAATGAAATCGAATGTATCTAGAATATAATAAAAATGAAAAAACAGAAGTAAAGGAAAAAACATGTAAAATCAATTAAAATGGATAATCATTCAGGAAAGCAAATTTCGATCTACCAAATGTTAAAATACAATTTGGTTTAAGGATTGATGTTTGACTAGTGACGTCAGCAGTCGTCGATGGCTGCGCGTGTAAGACGGCAAATCCATCTGAGGAGATCGAGTGGTTGCGATCGAAACATGTCATGGTAACCTGCCGGCCAGGGTTCGAGCCCGAGCCACGTCAAGAATGAAAGATTATCAAAAACAATTTTAATTAATTTTCATGTTGTAAAAATTCCTTTCTTCATAAAAATAATTTAATAAAAATTAAATTTCATGAACTTAAGCCTAATTAAAAATATTAAAAATTTGGATTAAAAATGAAAAAATGTAAGATAAAAATTATTTTAACACTTAAGAGGTTATTTTAGGTCAAAGAAATCAATATACATCTACATTTTTTATAAATTTAGAGTTCATAGGACCAAAAATTGCATAACTTGACCGATAGCATTAAGTCTTAGGGAAATATATTTTCTGTAATGCTCTTTCTTTAGTTTCTCAAAATATCTAAAAACTCTCGAATATTTTTGAAAGAGGGGTTACGGGAATAACTAAACAAAATGTTGGCTATTCAATAAAATTTTTGTAACATTGTAAACAGAAAGAAAAACTCTCGGAATAAATTAATGGCGATTTCTTTTCTGAGAAATATGTTGCATAAATGTTACATCCTCTATCTCTTTTGTGTAGAGCATGTAATATTTATGCAACATATTTCTCAGAAAAGAAATCGCCATAAGTTTTTAGTAATGTCTTTAAGTACGAGGCGTACTTAAAAAACTTTAGTACGAATAACACTAAAACGTACTTTAAACAATCCCTAATGGGATTACTTTCGAAAACCAATCCCGGAATTTCTTAAAATAAATTAAAATCTTTAAGCCAGTTAAAAAAATATTGAACTTTTTGTTGGTAGTACTACTCTGAGTGTAAAATTACAATGTGAGCGTTTTAATCTCATTAAAACTAATTCGCCTCATTTCTCAGCATAGCACTTTTAATTCTTGCTCCGAGTTCATACGGCTCATGTCTTATTGACAAGATTGCTACTTTATAGGCGAGAGGGACGAGGGGAAAAGAAATGAGTACACAGATGCATGTACTGTCTTTACGTTTTGCTTTTTCATTCGTTGTTTAATTTTGTTATTGTTTTCAATATCAAAAAAGCACATGTCGTCAACATGACATGAATCATTTGAACGCCAATTCATGTTCAAAGAAGAAAAAGGAAGAATCTTGTCAATAAGACATGAGCCGTATGAACTCTGACTTGCATACGAGCGTGCTTGCCAAAGTTTGTTATGGAAACTACAACAACACCACACATGTAGCTAGAATATTATTAGCTTGTTTTGTGTAGAAACAACTCTCATGTTTAAAAAGTAAAATATAAGCAAAAGTTCCCATTTAGTTTATATTTTAAGTTAAATATGTACATCAAATTTGGTATTTTATAATCTGGGTTCTGTAAGATGTAAAACGGGTAAGTAAATCAATCATAATAATATTCTCTTTCTGTCTCTGGTTCTCAGGGTTAGATGGTTCTAGTTTCACTTTCAGATTATTTAAAGTACGAATTCGGGATTAAATCAACTTTATTATACAGTCGGGCCCCGATTATCACGGAAAAGAGTCGTGTAATGTTGTTTGTCTAATATTTTTCAACTGCCATCACGGATAATAGAGGAAATCACGGTTAATCGAAGCAAACAATTTGCAGACATCGCAAACAAAAAACAATAGACTGATGTTTGGCCATAACGGTTAATCGGGGGTACCGGTTTACCGGACCACGGATAATCGAGGCCCTACTGTACTTGAATCAAGCGCGTTTTGAGATTGATTCAATCTTAGTTTTACTTAAATCCACCTTATATTCAGATTATTTCAAGTACGAATGCGGAATTAAATATGAATAAGTAAACTGAATAATCCGTACTTGAATCCATCTTTCTGTACTTGATTCAAGAAAATCCGCAGTTAGCGTACTGTTGATACCGCTTCGGATTGATTTAAGTACGGATGGATTGATTTTTTCTTTTCAGCGTACTAACTGCCAGTTAAAAATGTCTAAAGGAATTACAAAATAAATAATTTTGTTACCTAGACCAAAAGCTAGCGCATTTTGGCGCAATTGTAGGAGCTAAAACTTTTCAACCTAATAAAACTGGACAAACTGTCATTGGAATTGACTTAAGTCAAAGTGAGAGATTATTATTATTATTTACTTGCTCGCTACACATGTTTGCTTCACTTTTGTTGCATTCCGCCCTTTGTTGACAGAAGAATCTTCAATTATAAGACACCAGCAGCATGCCCGATATGGTTTTTGTAATCATTCTACTTTGAAAATTTGATATATTAACTCAATTAAAACAAAAAGAATATGGGAATTTTTCTTTTACACAAAATGTGGCATCGAATTGATGTCACTGTAGTTAAAGCATAGATGACGTATAAAATATGACAATATTTTATGATGTCACTTTTTGCCTCATTGATACCAGTTGTAAAAACATTGATGTCGTAATTCTGAAGTTGGGACATTATCAATATGATGATCGATTTTTTCTATGAGTTTAGGCTTATCTGCAATATGGATTGCGTTGTATCAATACTGTGTTCTAGACGTTCAGTAAATATCGCGATGCTAAATCGAGGTCAAAGAATATTGTTTATGTAGCAGTTCCTTTAGTTTACTTTATGACATCTCTTCATCTCCACTGTAATTGTCTGCATGTCTCCTCTTCTTCGCCATATTAAATGAAAAATTTATTAAAAACGTTTGTATAGGAAAGCTACAAAGCAACAACAATAAAAAAAATAATGTAAAGAAAAAAAATTATATATAACCGAAAAACTTTTAAATTAATTATTAGAAAAAAGTAAAATGTGTGTAGTGATGCGCGCTGAGGCATCAAAAACTCATACATTACACATCATCTACATTTGCACACACTTAAAAAAAAATTGTAACAAAAAGGAACAAAAAAAATACAAGAAAATACCCCCTTCCCATTATTTTAAAAGGAAACTACGCCAACCACTTTAGAAGACATACATAACGCTTACATTTTTGTTGTTGTATTATTTAAAGTTAAGAGTGAGGTAGCGAAGAAAACCTTTACTTCGCACACACACACACACACCAGACTTTTTTATCTTTAGGTTTTTTAATTTTTTTGTTTTTCTTCGGGAGAAAAAATTTTCATATATGCATGTCACCTCCCAAGGCAATTTCCGTTTGCCAAATTGAAAAATTACGAGTAGAACTTACGGAAAATGGAGATGAAAATGAAAAGAAGTTTTTCACATTTTATACGCTCATTACATAATTTCAGAGTACATGTACTGAATTTTACTTTTTTTTTTTTGCTGTTTCTGTTTTTGTTAGAAAAATGTTAAATGAAAATAAAAAAAACGAAAAAAGTAAAATCTAACAAACTTTTTCCAGCTCAAGCTCAAGTTTAAGGTGCAGATGTGTGTAAATGTTCGTGTGTGTGTGTGTGTGTGTGTAAGTCTAAATGTACTTAGTACTAATTTTTCGTTGTAGTTGTTGTTGTTGTTGGTTTCACATACGCCAATGAAAATTAAAATGAAAAATTGCAAATGACATGAGGAGCTAAAACATGAATATAACAACAGCGGCACAACAACGATAAAAAACACTAAAGGTTGTCAAAAAATCATTTTCCCAAATACAACAAAAGGAATGTGCGTTTGAATGTTTGTAAAAGTATGTGTGTGTGTGTGTATTTGACATGAGTTGGGAAAAATCTTTCGTAGCCTAAACTCCCCCTAACCCAAACGCCTTCTATCACCTACTCGTAACCTAAATGCGTAGGCTTATATAATACAATATTTGTTGTTGTTCTTGTTTATTTTATAAGGGGGTATTAACAGAAGAGTTTAATCTGAAAAGAACTTAAGAGTTGAAAAAAAATAAAAATTTTAAGACATTCTTTATATGTTATTTTTTTACACAGTAAACCAAAATATTAAAGAATTACTAGATCTCTTCTATGTTTACAACAGTTAATTAAGTTTTATAACCAGACTTTTTTGGTATCTATTCGGGCCATTTTGCATGTATTTCAAAATTTTTATATATTCGAATGTGATGCAAAGAAAATGAAAAACCTATCAGGTTTTAAACATTTTATCGCCCAACACTGTGGTAAGTCTTGGTTTACACGCTTCAACTTTCGTTGCTCAATTTTTTTCAATTCCCTTTCAAAGTTGCCAATATGGTTACACGCAGCCATAAGTTTTAAATTTGTTCGTTTATAAATGCTTTAAATTAACAACAATTTTATTCGCAGTTAATAAAAGGGAAAAAGAAAAGAAAATTATTTACATACCGTCATCTTTGTGCATATACCTAAGAATAAAGATGCATAGCGTGCTGACGAGTTTAAGCATCTCCGTAACATCCCTCTTTTTTCTTTCTTCACGCTCAAAAGTTGAGCATCAAAAGTTGCGGCGTGTTAACCTAGACTGAACATAGTCAGCAGCCTCGATACATTTTTTCGATTTCATTTTAAATATCGAAATCTTTGTAAAGTTTCAAATAGGACAGAAAAATTCAGACTGTGTTTTACATCGTGATTGTCGTACTTATATTTTAATTGATGATGATTTAACGACAAGGCCTCTCGTAATATGGATGAAAACTAAAAGAATCGCCAAAATATATCAAAGTCCTACTTATGACAACATTCATTTTAGTCAGTTCAAATAAACTTAGGACAAAAAGCCGAGAAGGATCATTTCTTCTATTTTTTCGATCTTAACATTTTGTTTCGGGAAACGCAAGGTATACAAATAGTGGATGATTATGACATTTAACAAATGCTACAACATCGAATAAACAACATCGATGTTGATTTGATATTGATGAGTAAAAAAACATCACATTGCTTCGAAGCATCGAGTGTTTTAAAACATAGATGTATATCGTCTACCTCTATTCTCTACTCGTGCAAACGTTTTTCAGGAATCGTATTCTGCATAAAGTATACAAATCACAATAGAAATAAATTAGCTAATGGAAAAATAAATTTTCCGATCTTTGATTCCCCTCTCATAAGTTCAAAACCTTTGACTCGTAGTAGCGGTATTTTCGATTAGAAATTGTGGGTTCTAATGACTTTATCAGGAATACTAATATCGGTCCACATATTCGAAAGGGATCTTCTGCTATTTAAAAAAGAAACCTTTTTAGTCTGCCGCCCTACGTACAGGAACTTGTTGTCATGTGTGTGCTTTATGTAGGTATATGGGTGTTTGTGTACTCGTAGCTTAAAAAGAACAGAAATTACTTTAAAAAAAAGTTAATGTAAAAACAACAACATCGTCTTTATAAAATAAAAAATACACACATAGATACACTTGGAAAATTGTTATTGTAATGCCATCATATCCAGCTTACAAACAGAAAAACACATACGCATAAACACACAGTCAAGTGCAGTAAATGTGAGTTAGGAGTTTATTTTTTTTTTTTTTTTTTTTTTTTTGCTATTGTTATTATAGTGGGAGCCAGTTTTGTAAAAGTATGTGTACAAATATAAACACTCATTCAAACATTGTTTTATTATTTATATTAATTTTGGTGCTGCCGCTGGTTCTTTTTTCATTTAATATTTTTCTACTTTACGCAACTTTTCCTTGCTGTTGTTGTTTTACTTTTTTTCTAAATATATTTTATTTTGCATACATGTTTTAAATTTCAGTTTTTCTCTGTACTTGTTTTTTTTTATATTTCTTTTCAACTTCCTTTCCCGGTGCGTTTGCATGCGTACGAATATTAATGTACATACTAACTGTTAAAAACATTAAAAAAAACTACCCTTTTTATAATTTTTACTTTTTTTTATCTTAAACGCCAAAAGGTACCGTGTAACAAAACCAGCATCCTGTATGTAAAATTTAAGGTAATAAAAGATGCTGCTGTTGAGAGTGGTGATAAGTTTGAAAGTGAAAAATGTTCTTTTGTGATCAAGCTTGATAAATATTAGATCATTTGGTCAGCTTAATTGAGATCTAAGGGGGATGGAGAAAAAGGTTTAATGATTAAACTGTTTATAATTGTATTGTCTAATCTACATTTTCATACAGTTTTGAAAAATAAAATAAAATATTGTAGTTAAGCTTAAGATGAAAAATTGATTATAAATGTTGTTGTTCTAGTTCTTTAAATGCAGCTGTCATTTGTGGTTCCAGATGATTCCTAGAAAAAAAATTATAATTACTTGGCTGTACAAATAAATCGTTCGAAGTAAAATTTGAATCTCTTAAACGCTAGAAAGATACTCTGGGTCAAATTCTCGCATTCACTTTCGAAATATTTTTTTTTTTTTTTTTTGTTGAAATTAGCACTAGTAAGTGGCTGTGCACTTCAGACATACCACTCGTTGCGTAGGCCTTTCATAAGGCACACACGTCGCTGCGGTAGGTGCTGCCAATTTCGAAATATATCCACAATGTGAGTCAAAATGACTCAGATTAATGATAAGTTTTTTTTAAGGAATAATGAGTGTGGCTGCCATCATTTAAAGTATTTCGAGTTAGTGAATTTGGGTGTGATTCAAGTCTCTTTAAATATTTTACTGCATATTTCGTAATCATAATTTTAACCATTTTTCAATTGCAATACATGGTCATGTAAGGTTTTCGCGGAAGCTTAGAAAAGTGGGTGTAGCTGTATGTTGGCATGTCTAAAGTGTATATTCAATACAATAGAGGCCTTATATAATCAATTGGAGTAAACTTAACAAATGCCCTTAATTAATTATAAATTTTCAACCGATTAAATAATTTTCTAACAGTTTGTGTGTGTTTACGGATAAATTTAGCTTAAATTTATGTAATAAGCCTTCATTCCAGACTTTATTAAAAAGCTTGCGAAGCATCGTTGAAGAGTGCAGAGCAAAATTGTCTGCCTTCAAAGGCGTTTCTAATGACGTCAATGCGTTTGTTCAAGTGTGCTGTGTTTTCATCTAAAACCGAATTGGTAGTTTATTTTGACACTTATAGCCTCTTAAATAGCTTTACATATGGCTTCCACAAAGCATCTCTGTTGCAGTTGTTTTCGCGTATTCCCATCTAAGATTTCACTGTCCTAGTTCTTCGTAGTATCGATGCATTCACTATTGTTATTTCGAGATGTATCAGTTTCGTTCATGGGTTGTTGTTTGATATCATTAAGGCGTACTAATTTTTTATATTTTAACATTACAGCTGCAAATTAGAGAAAATAAAAATTTTTATATTATCAGTCTTTACTCCTCTTTTTTGAAGCATTCAACAGAACTTATTTGGAAAAGCCACCAATTCTAATAATGTCTTCTGAACAGAACCATTTGAAAACGTTGTACTCTTTAGAAACTACATATGTTCGCAACCATTATGTTTCCTCTAACATTTCTACATCCTTCTTAAGATATATCAGTAAAGTTTTTCAAACCAATTTAAAACAACTATCGTCCCACTGTTATCTAGGGTTACATTAGCAAGTGTATGCGTATGTAAAATAGATTTAGAGGTACACACACTTTATAGTGGCATGGTAATTTTTATATGCTGTATGTATGTTAGATATTTTTCTTTTAATCATATACCCATAAACATACACATACAGATGGATGTGTGTATATTCGTAAGTATTTACAAATAAATATTAACTACGTGTATACGCACTATGTACTTAAACATTAGTACTTACACTTACGCAGTCGCTGGTTCGCTACCACCAACAACAATAACAATAAAAATAAACAACAGCACAAAGGGAAAATAAAATATAACTACAACCACCATTACTACCACCTCCAACACTACCACTATAAATGACTACTACTACTTCTCTGCCACCAACAACCTCATCATCGTCGTCATCTTCTACTCTATATTTTTTTTTTATTTTAAAACTTGCACTACACACATACAAGAGCTATAGAAACAACATTGTACCGCATTATATTACAAAACATTCTAACATTTTTTTTTTTTTTTAATTTTTATTTTATATTTCTTACTTTACTCTACTACTTGTATGCAAAATAGACATACATATGTGTGGATATAAATATATTTATTTTACAACACATACGCAAGTTTGCTATAATATGCCTTTATTTTATTTATTTATTATTGTTGCTGTTGTTGTCTTCGTACTCAGTTCTTCTTGCGCTTCATCATCATCATCATCATCAACTTCTGGTACAACGAACAACATTAGCTGCTCATGAAGCTTTTATATAACGAACTATACACACACACACACAACCCCCCTCCCACACAAAATAAAACCGGAAACACCCTTCTAGTTCCTATAGCACACATTTTTCTAAAAGTGTGTGAAAATGTTTGTGTATGTGTGTGTAAGTTTTTTCTTTTTTTTCCTCGAAAAAAATTTTAAAATCCCAAATTACAAAAAAAAAAGTGAATGGAAAAATAACCAAAAAACGCACACGAAATAATATATAAACACACATACGCACATACAGATAAATATTACATGACTATAACAACAATAGCAACAACAACATTAACGACGTCGCTAACATTTTTGAGTATATAAAAAAATGCCATTAGCGTTTAGCGAAAAAAGTGTAAGTGTGTGTGTATCTAACTAAGACTAACAGCAACAACAACAACAATAAATAGCAGCCACAAAAACCTTTAGAAAACCTACTTCTTTCCCATCCTCCTACAGTCAGTCGCCTTTGAGCCACAAAATTTCCTTTCCAACCGATAGAAAAAAAGCTTTAAAAATATACAAGGACGACTGATTTACATTTTTAATTGTATATACAAAACACCAACAACAACAACAACAAATACAATGAGAACAACAACAACAAATATGGTATGGTAGTATGGTGTAGTAGTCGTAGTAAAAATTTGTTTAATAGAAGCAAAAAAAAATTGGAAAGATTTTAAAATCTTCTTAAACATTCCTTTTTTAACTTCTTTTTTTTCTGCGCGAGTTCGTTTTTTTCCGCATTATTCTATTAGACGAGTTTATAAAGAATGAATTCGTTTAGAACTATTTATATAAAAAAAATTTTAGAGGAATATTATCAGTTTTTAAAAATCTTAGCTACAGCATTTTCAATTGGACTGTTTTACATTTGTTTGTGATCATTTGGAAATCCTTTTGATACATTTTTAATAAATTCTTCGTCTCTTAAACGACATTTTGTGTCTCAAACAACAACTTCTTCTACAGCCAATTTGGCATTTCAATGGTTGGCTGAAAAATGTTCATTAAACGTGAGTCGTAAAGCAAGGCTCAATCGAGATGGCAGGGTGAGAATTCCTGCTCGTTGGCCAGAACTCTATATCCTGGCCATGAAGCTGGTTAGACCTGCGTTCTGCTTGGGTTTGGTACAGGCCAGATTAGGATATTTATATTAGCCATTCAAGGTCACTGGACGACAGTGGTTTAATCAATAGGGATAGGCCAAAATTATAATGACTACTGTAGAAATTTTCAGGAGAAACCGGTGCTTCAATTTCTCTGCTTATACCCTGGGCTCAGGGATATCAGGATAAGGCATTTTTACAGCCCAGAATTGCCCTGTTGGATATATCATCCAGGGTAGGACTAAGGTCGACCTTTCTTTTCAGGAAGATATCGAAATGGTTAGAGGCTGCAGTAATGTATGGAAGTTACTAAGACAGTGGGGTGTAAGGATCCAAGTAACCCGTCCCCGTGACCTTATCTCGTGATTTATATTTTAAATGTAGCACGCAGAAGGTGTTTTTTGAAACATTCTAATGTACACTCTTAATTTAGCGATTGAAATTAATAGAGAGAACTTCTCATTTTAAAAAGCTCAATATTTTTAAAAAGTTGGGATATCGTATGAAAGGTTTCATTTAATGTGGGAAGATAATTATGCCGTGTGACCAAAGAAATTTTCAACAAGGATACCCTAAACGGGTGATGCATATACCAAGCGTTGGTTTTTTTTTTGTTACCCTAGATCTTTTTAGTTACCCTTTATTTTAAAATTCTATATAAAAATAATTGAGAGCAAAATAACTCTCTACGATGCAAATTATAAAACACTTGATTACGCAAACGTAAAAGCATGTCGACGTCACGTCGTCGTATTCTATGTTAAACGCCGTTTGCGATCTAAGTGTTCAAACAAAACTGCGTCGACGCCACATTTTCCATATAATTTGACATATAAATTTGCAGTAGAAAGTCATCGTTAAATAGAATTTATTTTATTTTGAGTGCGTTTTTCTTATGCTTTCACAAAAATACCCTCATTCTCTCAACAATGCTACCATACTTTAATTTTATTTCATATAATTACAAAAGAAAAATAAATATATGAAAGCGAATTTGAAGTATAGTATACAACATTTCAAGTTAAAGGCTCAATTATGTTTGAACCAGTGTTCGAAAATAAAAAGTACATTATTTAGCGTTCTGCTCACATACTCAAGAACTATTGCTTTTTAACATTTAAAACGCTGCATAGCTTGTGGCTTTGAAAATTTTATAACGGTACATGAATTTCTGTAGAAAGCAACAATAAAATTACTAAATATTTAAGACTTCGTTTTTGCTATCAATGTAATTCTTTGACTTTGTGTTGCGTTTTACATGATTATGTCCTACTAAGGAGCTTTAGTGTTCTATAATTTTTCTTTTTTTACATTGATAAAGAAATGAACAAACAATAAATTTTAGCAACGCCCGCACCACGAACAGCTTGTGTGTGTATTGTGTACATGTTTTGTTTGTGTAAAATTATTTTGTTGGCTTTTTTTCATATGTGTATTTTGCTTTTGTAAAAAATGTTTGGTTTTTTTACCAGCCAAAAGTGACGAACACTAATGGGCCGAATCGAACAAAATAAATTTTCTGGATTTAAAAAAAAACTGAACGAATTTAAATGTTCTTATCTTTTTGTTGAGTTGGATAAGAACAGTTTTATTTATATGTTCGAAAGATGACTAACAGGGAAACGTTATTTTTTTAATGATTTTCTACACAAACACTATTAGGGTTTGTGTTTTTAATAAATCTACCGAAACGAACACTAAGAAGCGATATGTAGGCCCTAATCATGTAAAACGCAACGCCAAAGAATAACATTTAAAGCAAAAACGAAGTCATAAATATTTTGTAATTTTGTTGTTGCTTTCTACAGAAACTCATGTAAGGTTTTAAAATGTTCAACGCCCAAGCAATGCAGCGTTTGAAATTTTTAAACGCACTGTGAATTTCACAACTAGTGGTGGATAAGGGTTTACCAATCCGTGTAACGTTCTTTAGTATTCATCCAAGATGTCACACGCTCACTTTTGACCAAATCAAAAGAAAAGAACAATATTGGTGTCACAATATTTTCAGTTATCGTAAGCAGTTTGGGATTGAAACTTAGCAACATCTGCTTTGTACGATAAGAATTATAAATCTAAACACCCAAAAAAAAGCTCTGGAAAATATTTCTAAAATCTCCTAAGATCGTAGAAATTATAGGTATTGTGGTACATACAATTCGGTTCAATTAAGATTTCTATGTCCAGAAATAACACCATGCAACTTTGTATTGATCGGTCAATAATTTTCCTTAGGTCCCATATAAAGCGACCTTCCGAAAAGCTCTTTAAAACGTATAAAACACTTAATCAAACTTCACAATTCTAATGAAATTTGGTCTAATTGGTTTTTTTAATACCAGAAATCACTTTATATCTGTTGCAAAAAGAAAAAAGTGCCTAAGAGATTTTCATGCTTAAAAGTACCCATAGGCAAAATTTTAATTATTTTGTACGATTTTTTAGGAAGTTAAAGAAAAATTATTTTTCTATGACCGAGAAAAGTGATAATTATATTTAAATAGAAGTAACTTTTTAAAAACCAAATTTAAAGTTCAAAATTGCTCTCTTACAAAACTAAAAAAAGTAGACTAAAGCACTTTTTCCTTGTTGCCACAGATAGTTTTATAATTGTATTTTGTGTTGATTGGTCCATAACACTATGCGACAGTCAAAATCGGGATGGGATGAAACCAACGGGAAATGTTATATCGATAAAAAAGAAGTTATACGTGTCCCGGCGTTTCGCTGGGTCACGTCTAGGAATCGAGATATATCGATTTGAAAAATGGGCTTAAAAAACATCAAAGTTTTAGGGCTGCCATACGTCCTATGGATATGACTTATACACCAAAATATTGGAAATTTTTAGTAGAACATATTTTCAGCTACAAAAAAGTTATGACCCAAATTAAATTTTTTTTTAAATACCCACTTTCGGGAACCATTGATCTCCCCGAGTCCAAGCTTTATAACTCAAGTAAATGATAATTTTTCTTTAACACGTCGGTATATAAATCTGTCAAATCGGTTAAAAAAATGGCTGAGTTATAACCGAAATACTGAATCCCCAAAAATTACTTATATATACCCTTTTTACTTTCGGTGAAGGGTATAAAAAGAGTAATTTTTGGGGATTCAGTATTTCGGTATATTTTGGTATATAAGTCATATCCATAGGACGTATGGCAGCCCTAAAATTTAGGTTTTTATGAAAATATTGATTTTTTTTAGCCCATTTTTCAAATCGATATATCTCGATTCCTAGACGTGACCCAGCGAAACGCCGGGACACGTATAACTTCTTTTTTACCGATATAACTTTCCCCGGTAGTTTGAACCCTTCCCGATCACTGACCCCTACCATTTGTCGCACACTGTAATTGACGATGAGTACAATATAAATTCCCCTCTTGAAAATAATATTAGAACGGCTAAAACTAAAAAAATAAATGAATTTTTTTTTTTTCATTTATGTACAGTGGTATCCCGGTTTAACGTATACTCAGTTTAACGAATTCGCGATTTAACGTACGGTCATATTTTTTCCATTGAGTACCTTATATTACGAACAAACAGCAAATTTGTGTACTCTATTTAACGAATACAAAAAAATTTGCAAAAGCAAAATAGAATGAATGCAAAAATATTTGCATCCATTCTCTATTGTTTTTGTATACATTTTAACAATATTTTTAAAGCGATTTAACACAGAAAGAAAAGAAAATACTTGCTCTCCAAAATAAAAATTTACGTTACAAATTAATTTTTTAGTTTTGCTTACCAAACAAATGTTGGTTTTCTGTTTCAAATTTTACTTCAGTTTTTGTAAAGTTGACATCAAAATGTCCAAAAGAAAACGTAAAATTCTTAAAGAAAAATTAAACATTTTGACGACTATGAAAAGAGCCTGCGACTAAGTGCTTTATCTAATAAATATCAGCTGCCAAAGTCATCAATATGCAAAATTATAAAATCAAAATGGAAACTTTTGAGCGAAATGGAAAAGACTAAATTCGGAAAGAATAAAAGGGCGTTAAAAACAGGTGAGTTTCCAAGAATGGAAACAGAATTGTTTAATTGGTTTCAAAACAAGAGGAAGGCGAATATTCCTATTAGTGGTCCTATATTAATAGCAAAAGCCCTAGATTTACACAACAAAATTTATGGTGACAAATTTTAGCCAGCCATGGCTGGTTCTGTAGATTCAAAAAATGCTATGGAATTCGTTTAATGAAGCAAATTGGGGAGAAACTCTCTTCTAACAAAGAGTTAGTGCAGCCGTTTATATCTCCATATTAACTCATTTAATTGAAAATGATATAAAGTATTTATTTTTTGTTTGTGTTATGAATGGAAATAAACGAATTTACTTTGTTTTAATATTAATAAAAATGTACTAAAAACAAGTTCGGGATTTAACGAATTTTCCGATATAACGAAAGGGCCTGACAATATATAATTCGTTAAACCGGGATACCACGTATTTCGAAAATTTTATATATAATTTTTTTCTTTACTCCGTAATAGGGAATGCTGTCCGGTTTTAACCGAAATCGAAACCGCGGTTTTAAATGCCTAAAAACCGAAACCGAAAACCGACAAAACACCTCGGTTTTAGAATTTACTTAAACAATATTTTATACTTAAAGAAATTGCAAATTATACACAATACTCGAACTTCATATACAAAAACTTTATGCATAACAGCTTGCAACAATGGCAAGGTATTTCAAAATTCTTAAAATTCAAAATAAGTACTAAGCAAGGACCGGAAAATGTTTTTTTATTTTGTTTCCAAAAAAATATTTATTGTGCAAGTTTAAAAAATATCTACATTTTACAGAAAATAAAAAATTTCTCAAAATAGTTTTGAAAAAAAAGCCGTCGAAAAAAATAAATAAAATAAAGTTTTTAAATAAAACGTTTCCTTAAAAACATAAAATAAAGTTTTTAAAATAAAACGTTTTCTTAAAAACATAAAAAAAGAAAAACAAAATAATTATATTTAAGCATTGTCATAAAAATTTCATTCTTAAAAACAAATTTAAATAAAGTTTATGAAGACCCTGTAGGAAGTCAAACACATTTTTAAGTAACTTCAAACTGGTTTTTTTATAACCACAACTAGTTGATTAAGTGACTTTTTTCCTTGGCGACGACTCATTATTTTAACATGGGCATGTCATAGGCAGTAGTCAATTGGCCATATTTGCATGACTTTTAAATTGACTACTAACTACTTATTTTTCAACCAATTTTTAGTCAATTAATAGTATAGTCGGTTTATAATAAATTATTTAAACTTAAAAAATTTTTTGTCAAAAAAATATATGTATGTATGTATTTATAAACATACTAAATATGAATGTATATTTTTATATATATACATATGTTTATTTATATACACGCAGAGAAAAAATATGGTTGGGCATGGTTACGGCAACAACACTATGTTTAATGTAACAATATATAGTTGTCGTACACAAATAATTGTTATTTTTATTTAATATCAACAATATTATAGTTACTGTAAACATATCAATGTTTATCGCAATTATGAATTTGAGTATTGTTGACCGAAAAATAATTATTTTTCTAACAACTTAATTATGATAACTTTCTAAGCATATTATATTTCTCACAACCATATCATGATATTTAATAGCCATAACATGATAACTTTCTATACATTTATCATATTATGTTAAAGATGCAATCAAACTATTTTTACTCTAATCGTATTATGTTAGCGCCATTTGTAAAATAATTTTGAAGCAGTTGTGTCGTTTTTTTTATTTGTGAGCGGTTAAACAATTAAAAGATAAAATTCCATAAAAAAAATAAGTTAAAAGTAATAAAAAAATTAAAATATTAGCGGAGTTCATTCAAGTGTTAGTGATGTAATAGTGCAAATGCAAAATATCATAGTTTTTTTTGTAAAATCCAACAACAAAACATACAGAGATTTCGTTATATTTTATAAAAGTGCTACGATATTTCATCAACATCTTGAAATCGAAGAAATGGACACACGCGACTGCCCATGAAAACCACAGATTTTTCATTTGCTCTTTTGCAAGCCTTAAATTGAACTCCGATATTTGATTGACATTAAGAAAAATTGTAAAAAGCCACAAAATAAAAAATCGATGCAAAAATATTTTAATTTATTTTGTACTTTTATGACAGCTATGAAAGGTGCTGTATCATAATATGTTTGCTTCTAAATTTATTATGATTAGCATGATGATAATATGATTATTTCTTAGCTTATTATGATTAACATGACAATAATTTGATTACTTTTTAACTTAGTATGATTAACAGAATAATAATATGATTAAGGGAAAAATATTATGATGACATATTACGAGTATATTTAGTCATAATATGATTCAATAATAAACTTAATATGGTGACTACAATCATAATTCTTATCATAATATGTTGCTCTTAGAATATGTTTACCACAACCATGTTTTTTCTTTGCGTGTATAAATAATTATTTAAGCAAATTTTGCATCAAATTGCTTTAAATGATGATGTATAATACATGCTGAAATAAAAACGCTACATAATTGCTTGTACATAAACAGATTTGTATTGATTAAATTTTCAATTATTTTTAATTATTAAAATATGTTTGTAATATTTTTTTTTTTTTTTCATTTGACTTCATGGCATGCTTGTTTTACTTATTTTGCTTTTATTTGTGTTTTACGTGTGCCTTTTTGGTTGATATCTGCATGAGATTTGAACCAATTTGTAGTCATTTGAAAAACAGTTAATTTATAGTTAGTGTTTTTTGCAACTGACTATTTTATTTACTACAGGGGAGGTTTCTGAGAATACATACATACATACATACATATTACATTTTTTTTAAATATATACATAGAAAAAAATTCTAAAAAAAACGTTTTAAGAAATATTTTTCAACAAAAAAAAAAGTTTTTTTAAAATTTTTATTTGTTTTTTTTACAAAAAAAGTTTTTGCCTTTTTTTGAAACAATAAATTTTGTTTTCAAAGAAATTTCCCAGGGCAAGGCTGGGACTACTTTTATATGTATGGAGTTTTATGGCTATAGAATGAACATTTTGTCGGAAAGTGGAATAATTCTTCGAAAAAAAAGTAAAGAAAGTATTCTTATGTGTTGGCTGTGCTTTTTGATAAGTTCCATTTTGATTTAATTTACTGCAGTACATATATAATAGGGAAGGGCCTAGCCAGGCCCAGGTGGATACAATATGCACAAAACTTTGATTTGGCCAATTGCGACGCCCACGGTGTTTACACTTCTTTCTCATTTTCTTGTAAAAACACTTTGATTGAGGAATACATAACGTTTCGTTCCAATATACTTAATAATAATATAAAAAAAAACTGGAAAAAAGTTAAAAAATGCCTGGCCAGGCCCTGGTATACCAGGCCCAGGTGTACAAGGGTTAATAAAAGTACCTGCATGGAAACAAATAAAAATATATATATGTTTATGTATAAAGTTTAACTTTGATATTTTCAAAACCGAAAGCTACCGTTTTCACATTTTTACGGTTTTTAGCAAACTCTACCCCGTAAGGCATACAAAAATCTGACATTATTGCCTGGGCGATGTACAACCCAATTTTGTGCCCGGAAATATTCGAATGTACTGTTTCACAGAAAGTTTTAATTAAGTGTTTCGATTTCGAACATCCCTTAATCAACTAGTTGCATTAAAAAATCAATAAAAAAATTCTTCTAACAAATCATTCTTTTAAGCTCTGTTTCTTGCACTGCTCCAAAAAATAGCAGCATGCTGCAGCATTTTTCGCAATAAATAGTCAGTGAAATAGTATCTCTTAATTTTTCTTATTATGTGTATTGCAATAAAATTTTGCCATTTCTTTAACTTAATTTTTATTAGAAAAAAATTCAGATTTTTTAAATTTTATTCAGGGGGAAATACATTTGTATATTTATTGGGTGAATAGGCAGTTATTTTTCTAGAAGTCAACAAGATTTCTTACATTTCTTGCTTATTTATTTTTTTTATAATTACAACGCTACAAATTCTTTTCATATACTTCTCGTGTTCTATTCAACGGGGTCTTTTAAATTGATTTTATAAATTGTTTTCGCTATGCCTTAAAAAAGCTTGAATACCTGTTGGAGTATTATATTTAATCGGTAAATATATTCAAAAACTATTCACCAGATAAATAAATCTCGATACATTATCGGCTTTTCACTAAAAGTTTGTAGCAGATTTATGCAAAATTTATATTTTTATTTTTTCTTCGATCTCATTTTATATTTTAAAAATTTTGTGTGCTTTTAGATACCTTTTCTTCGAAAAGCTCAACTAAAACATAATTTTTTTTCGATTTTATTATTTAAGTTGTTATACTTTTTCCTTGGGTTTTTTTACTTTTACTTGGGATCTATTTTTTAGCATGTTTGGCACGCGCTTCAAGAGTTTTTTTCAGTAATTTTTTTCCTTTATTTGTTGTTCTTGATGATGAATACCTTTCATGATGAGACGAGATGTTAAAAGAAAACAACACAATAAAAATAGAAGGAATACTAATACGATTACAAGGAGACGAAGTCACTATAAGGATATATATTTTTCCTTTTTTATAGAAAAAAAAAATGAAAGTTTTATAGGTATTTGCGTTTAACAGTTGTTTGCGGTAATATTAGGTATTGTATTAAGATAGAATATTTTTTAAGTTTTATGTTAGTCTGTGTTCATACGGCTCATGTCTTATTGACAAGATTGCTACTTTATTGGCGAGAGGGACGAGGGGAAAAGAAACGAGTACACAGATGCATGTACTGTCTGTACGTTTTGCTTTCTTATTCGTTGTTTAATTTTGTTTTTGTTTTCAATATCAAATAAAACAAAATAAAAAACATGTCGTCAACATGACATGATTCATTTGAACGCCAATTCATGTTCAAAGAAGAAAAAGGAAGAATCTTGTCAATGAGAGAAGAGCCGTATGAACTCAGACTTAATTAGTTTCCAAAAAATTAATGCTATGTTCACACATCAAAATCACGATGATTACTCCTACACTTAAGTGGTTTCATTAATCAGATAGAATAATCTGAATATACCGCAAACTGAGTATAATGTGGCATCGGACACAATAAATGTACCTGTCACGTGTTCAATCGAACACTATTTCTTTTTAATGTTTTAATTTTGTCCTTAAAAAATTCATCAATATTCACAACCCAATCATTTTGCCATCGCCTTAATTTGTTCATAAATTTTTGTTCTCAAAAATAAGTGGTTTACACAATTTTGTTTCCGAGAATTTTGCCATTTTATTTTTCTTCTTATTTTTCTATTTTCTATTACCCTATGTACTTTTTTTTTATTTGGAGCTGCGTTGGTAAACTGGACTTGTTCCGTTCTGTTTTCTCAATAAGTTTATTAAATTAAAATCAGGGCTGTGGAATCGTCCAAAACAATAGTTCTTACTCCAAATCCGACTTCAACCGCTGAAATTCTTTAAGTCCGACTCCAACTCCCACTCTCCTTCCTTTTATTTATAAAAATTATTATTGATATTTTACATATCGCTTACCCAATAAAAAATTTTATCATTTTGCGAAGCACTAATGGTACATTTAAAAGAATATGCGCTACACAGAAATGCAGTAAAGTAAGTGAAAGAACTCTTAACAACTTTTATAAAAAAAAAACATTTCAAGTGCTACGGCATTCCCTTACTACGAAGCAGGTTTGTAAGGGAGAATACTAAAAAATAACTGTATCAAAACATTCAGTGTGTAAGGCTGATCGTTACATCCAACAACTTTTATATGCGCTGAATAATACGCTTTATGTGTCAAAAATGTATTGCTTCAAAGTGGGAACTCGCCATAGAAAATTCATGCCTTCTGTATGCGCAATGGTAAGCGAAACGTTTATGTTTCTCCCTTACAAACCTGCTTCGTTGGAAGCTCCATTTTTTATTGGGTAGTTATATAAATGTTCATTTTGAACATAGAGCGTCCCTACTCTTACCTTAAAGCTAAACGTATATGAGGCTGGTTCTTACATATTCGTTAATGGTTAAAGCATTAAATGGTTAAATGGTTAAATAAATCAAGAAAACTGTTCTTTAAGAATTTCTAAAGCGATATTTTAATACTTAGTCGTGCCACATACAGCTTGGAAGGTAGAAGTACACAACACACGTAAAGGCGCGAGCGCGCTGTTGACTTCTGTCAAAAAAAGATTAACTAGTCTTTTTCAGAGAAAAAGTTACATAAAAACATTTTGACGAGTTCGACGTAGACAATTGTTTAAATTTGAATCACCTGACAACAAGAAATTATTAAATTAATAGCCTTTTTACACTGATCAACATCTAACATCTACCATCAATTTTCCACCATTTGCGAAGATGTTAACATCTTTCCATAAGAAATACAAAGGGCTAAAAACCAACATCTTTCAACATCTTTAAATGATGTTCCTATCTCATTTTATTCCATTCTACATCTTTCGATTATTTTAGTGGCATCACTTGAAAAGTGGCAATAAGTTCTATTATTATTGTGGCATCACTGACAAAAAGAAGTTTGTTTTGAAAGTAACGTTACCATTTGTCATGTTTTATCTTTTACTGCAATGTTTTTTTGTAAAGTATTTTTTATATTTTTAAAAAAATTGAACTTCAAATTCATTTTTGAGTTTTCTTTTTAAATTTTGGCACTTTTGTGAGAAAAAAACATTTTTAATTTAAACATTTTTTGTTTAATGGTAGATGTTAGATGTGAGCAATGTAAAAAGCCTATTAGACAAATGTAAGAATTATGAAGGAAAAACTTATTAAAGTTAAAAAACATACAATATTGTATAAAAAAGTAAGGCAAGACTGCAAAAAAGGCAACGTCTGGAATTTTACCAGCAAAGTGTAAATTTTTGAATTTAAAAATAAGAAAACAGCTTACAGAAAAGGCTTTTAGGACGCGCGTTGTGGTTCTTGGCATTTTGCATGCGCTTAAGTTTTAAAACGCACGATACTCGTCGACGAACTAACTCGTGTTATGTACACTGAAAAAATTTTCTCCACAGATCCAATGAAATTTACATTAAAATTCAACCTATGTAACCTTGCATTGGATTAATGAAATGTTTCATAAAAACAATGAAAATTTTGCATTAGTTTAATGACAAACGTTTATTTTATCCATTTTTTCAATGAGGATTCATAAAATCAATGAACATTTTGTCATTGATTTTATTAATCCTTCATTAATTCAATGAAAGGTTACATAGGTTGAATTTTAATGTAAATTTCATTGGATCTGTGAAGAAAATTGTTTCAGTGTACATAACACGAGTTAGTTCGTCGACCTTAATAAAGTTATTTGCATACAAAATTTGACTTCAAAATTTTTAAAGCAGACCCTCTAAAATTTTTTTTTAATTTTTTATACCGACAAATTTTGGAGACGGAGTCGCAAGTTTTTGGTTGTTCTTCGACTCCGACTTCAGTACAAAAACCTCAACTGCAACTCTACAACTCCAACTTTACAGCCCTGATTAAGATGTTTGTGTATAAATATTAACAGAATGCTTAAGAAATCAATGTTATAATCCAACATACTATTTAAACTTCCATTTTGACTAAGTTTAATTAAAATTTTAATTAAATAATTCACTCCTAATATCAATTCCACTTAGGACACTAAAAGGGTACATTCGAATTGGTCCATTGGATCAGTACAACTGCCAACAACAACAATACAGCCAACACAGTTTGACTTTCTCAGCTGTCAACCCATAGTTACCGATATCGGAATTACTCATGCAGTTCAAAAAAACACCCGATATCGAATTCAGCTTAAAGCTGAACCAATGTTTCTAGAATGCTCTTGTTTGCTACGCAGTCAATAAAAATAATTCAAAAAATATTTCCCTTCATAAATTTATTCAAATACTAGCTGGTCGCCCCGGCTTTGCTCGGTAGCTGATTACTAATGCTCGATGGAGCCGTTTTCTGATTTTAGGTAAATCGAAAAAAGTTGGTGTAAAAGTGGGCGGGGCAATATTTTCTTTACGTAAAAACCTAAGTTATACCATGGCGATTATTTTGAAGAAAAAATCGTCCAAATCGGTCAAATAAATAGAAAAAGTGGGCGTAAAAGTAGGCGTGGTAAGTTTTTCTTCCGATGAAAACTTAAAATGGATTAATACGAACATTTGAAAAAAAATTAGTCAAATCGATGGAGCAGTTTTCGGATTTTAGGTAAATCGAAAAAGTGGGCGGGGCAAAATTTTCTTTCCGTAAAAACCTAAGTTGGACCATGGCGATCATTTCAAAGAAAAAATCGTCCAAATCGGTCAAACCGTTCTAAAGTTATGCGATCAGCAACAGACAACATTTAATTTTTATTATATAGAATGAAAATTCAAATCAAGCTAATTTTGGGATTTTCAAAAATAATAATTTTCAAACTTTTTGTTTTAAAAATGTTTTAAAAATACTCAATATACTAATTAACAACCACACAAACATTAAGTTTCTTAAAAATAAAATTAAGAACAGACATTAAATAAAAAGTTTTATAAACAGAAAAATACAATTTTATAGCACGTTTCTAGTCTTTAAACTATAATTTAAATATACTTAACAGGTAGATGTAATTTAAAGAATTAAAAAAGTCTGTTCGATTTTCCCTACACTACTATTTAAGTAAAGAAAACCTCCTGGTCACACTGAGATGTTCCTATTTCTTTAGCCTTTACAATCAAAATGTATCATGCTCTACAGAAAAATAATTCTAACTTTCCAAAAAAAAACCCCGCTTTTTTCTTGCTTCTCTAACAAACTTTTCTGCACACACACACACTCTTATAAAAACAAATTGCTAAGGTATGAGTTATTTTGTAAAGTGTTTAAAAAAAAGGATGACGGTGAAGACGACATTACAATAGCGCGCCATTTTTTACATTTTTTTTTTTTTATATTTTAACAAAGAATTATTATGTGTTATGTTCTTTTTACAAGTTTTTAACGAATATGTAAAGAAGAAAAACGTAAAGAAAATATAGAATATTCCAAAAAGGAGTCGGCAACGAAATATAAGATTAAACAGAAGTTAGAAAAAGGTTAGGAAGGTTAGAAAATAATTGAAAAATGTACCTACTTTGCCATTCATATCTAATACCAAGCAGAGGACGCCTAACTTTAGCACTATACTTATAAAACTTAGATAACCATTGAAATCTAAAATAGTTTAGGAATAAAGAAAGTAAAATTTAATTTGGGGTAGGTTTTCTATACGGCTTAAAGTTCCTTTTTCTTTTAGGAAACTTTCTTAATTTGTATTGCCATTATTCTTTCTGAAGTTTTTTTTTTAATTCATAAATATTTTGTTTTTATAGAGTCTGTGTAGCGCAAAATGGGAGTTGAAAAGCGCGTTTTTCTTGTGTTGTGTTTAAACAGGGAATAGAAAACAAATTTAACAAAACTTTGTATTCCCAACTAGAAAAGCAAGATTCCACACACAACAAACAAAATTAAATATGTAACAATATGCGCACCAACAACAATAAGAATTATATCAATAACAACAGAAACAATAATAAAGATTATACAGGGTTATAAAGGAATGAGTTCTTTTATACATTTATTATTAAACTTTTCCCTCAAATCCAAAAGTTATTATTAATATGATTTCTGTATGACGTGCTAAGTTCCCAATTTTTTATATTTGCTAATACACTGAGATTTATTGTTGAGGGAAAGCTAGCGTCTATGCGCATTTCACTGCTTGCTTAGGCCAGCTCATCAGGAAACCTTTTCCAAAGATTTTAGAAAAGCCAAAAATAAGTCTTACTTGTACCAATATCAAAGCATAAACAAAATACCAACAATAAACAGTGAGTTTATTTTTTCTTACATTCCCCTACAATTGGTTGGCTCTTTTCCGACTCGAATGGTAGTTGTAAGTGGGTTAAAAGAAAAAACATAATTAAAAAACAAATTGCTTCATTTTATTGTCTTCGTAAGAAAAACAACAAAAAAACAATTTGCCAATTCAGTTTTTTTGCACGGGCACATGCAAATATATTATCAAAGTTATTTTTTGCAATACAAAATTTATTATTAATAAGATTTCTGTTTGACGTGCTAAGTTATTGTTTTTGTAAAAAAACTATGATTTTGATTTAAATAATATATATTTTCAGAAAAATAAGATACTTAAAAAAAAAAATATTTTGTAAGAAACTTGATAAATAATGCGATAAAAAATTATTAATTTTTGGTAAATACTTTTCTACACAAATGTTTGGTATGTATAACTTGCAACTTTATGGATATTTTTAATAGCAAAAGAGTTTTTCGTGAACGGCTTAAATTTTTTTCAGACATTTGAAGAACATTTTTGAAAAATGGAGTTTTGGCGATATATTTTTATAAAAACAAACTAATTATTCGTTAAAAACTTTTTATATAGTGAAAAAAATTTAAATTTTAACTCTGAATTTTTATCTGTTAAAGACCAATTTTTTTGCCGAAAAGTTTGAGTTTCAAAGAAAAATTTTAATGAACATATTTTTTTTACAAAAATTGTCCTTTTTTTGCGTGAATGCGACATTACCTTATACTGAACACGGGCGACTTGTGTCAAAATTGTTTAATTAGTACTTTTCTTATCTTTTATAAATCCTTTAAATACTTATTTGGAGACAAAATGGCAAATGAATCCAACCTTTTGTAATTACAAATCGTTACTTTAATATAGAAAAGCCCTAACTAACATTTTCCTTACTTTACAGGAGAAGAAAAAAACTTAATAAAAATTGTAGTATTGTAGTTGCGATTCTTTTTAAACGCAGATTTTTATTAAAATGTTTGGTAACCTGCTGGCCAGGGTTCCAGCCCGAGCCACGTCAAGAATGAAAGATTATCAATAACAATTTTGATTAATTTTCATGTTGTAAAATTCCTTTCTTTCATAAAAATAATTTAATAAAAATTAAATTTCATGAACTTAAGCCTAATTAAAAATATTAAAAATTTTGATTAAAAACCATAAATAGTTCAACAAAATAACCACAATACTAATTATGTTTGGAGAATTTAATAAATAACTGCGTTAAAAAAAAAAATCGCGACTACAAGACTATAATTTTTATTAAGTTTTTTCATTCTCCTGTAAAGTAAGGAAAACGTTAGTTAGGGCTTTTCTATATTAAAGTAACGAAATATACTATTTTTTTATATAGTCATTTAATTTAATACTGCAACATTTCGTTGTTATAGTGTCTATAGCGTTATAGCGATATAATTAAAACTCCGATGACGAAATAACAAGTATTTTAATACCGATACCGGAAATCATTTCTATTTCAAACCTTTATATAAATAAGTATATAACGACCTAATGATCCCTATCATTTCTGAGGTCTTTGGAAAATCCACTTCAGCATACAGATGGAGAGACGGACATCGTTAAATCAACCTTGCTGCTTATGAGGTACCGGACTATATACTTTATACGGTTTAAGATCCACACTGTAAATATTACAAACAGAATGATAAACTTACTTATAACCTTTCCACCTGTGGCGAAATATATAAATAAAACACTCAATTCACTTGAGGGCTTTTACGACGTCGCTTTTTCGACGTCTCTTTTTGTTTGTTGGCGAACGGCAAAGAAAAGAAAGAGAAATAAACAAAAAAACTCGGTTTGTGTTTTCATGCCGGTTTTTATACTTCTCTTTTAACTTCATCTTGTAACGCGTTATTCTTTTTCTTACTTTGAATTTTCAGGTTGAAAAACAGTGAGACCTCGAATATAAATTTATTTGTATGTTTCTTATTTTATGTAAATATATAATGTATTCTTTTTTAAATAATTGTTTAAATATAAGAAAAAAAAGTAATTTTGGCAGAACATGCTTCCAATCAATGATGCCAACTTAGTGCTTTTGGCACTATTCATGGTGCTTTGTGATGCCTCAAAACGCCAAAAGTTTATTCATAGTGCCAAACTTGGTGCCTTTAGTGGTTTTTAAAACTTTTATTTTTTTCTACAATTTTTTAAAACTACGGTTGTACCTATAGAGCAGTGATAACCAAGCCCCGAACTAAAAAAGCTCCGAACGCACGCACATGACTGATAATAGTCTGATGTTTTGAAACGAACAAAGTTGTAATATACATGTGAATTGCCGACCGCGTCTGTGTGAAAAATACGATTATTGACTGGCTCGCGAGTCTATAGAGTGGTTATCACTGCTATAGAGAATGATTTAGTTGAACTTTGCTATTTGGGGTATAATTTTGAGAAGTCTTGTAAAGATTTTAATATAATCAAATGATGAAAAAGTGACAAAAAAAAAGTTGCATTCGTTTAACCAAAAACTTTATTTACGAGGTTAGAGCTAGGCTTCCTAGCAATTTGGAAATTTTACGAAACGTTGCACTTTTTAGTGTTGACAACATGTTAAGTAATCGTTACAAAAACGATGTATTTTGGTAAACATTTTGTAGACACACGTAGACACTGTTTCAAAAATAGAATATGGCTTGGAAAATATAAGGAATTGTTAAAAAACATGCAGTCGAAAACCGTAAAAAAACGCAAAGACTTTAAAAACAAAAAAAGAGCCGTAGCTTGGTATATGCAAAGTGTTAAATAAATTAAAACCCGCTGACAGTAAATACTTTAATAACGAGCGTTGTGTAACCTGCCATTTTTCATGCGCTTCAGTTTTCCATGTGTTATGGTCTTATTTAAGATGCGCACATTTGTTAAAATAATTGGATAATATCATAAGCCAATTGTTTTATTAAACTTTGCACGATTTTAATTTAGATTTATTTAAACGATAAAATATAAGTATGTTTATCAAAATGTATGATGTCCTTAAGTTTTATTAACAATGGCCGGTCATTGCAAATTTTCGGTAATTGCAACAGGTCAGATTTTTTCGAGTTACGAAAATCGAGCTCGCACTGTATTACTTTAAAACTGTTTTAAACTCAATTTAAACTCCAAATGATTTGGATGATATTATTTTTGTTGAATATAATAATAATAATACATTTACAAAATGTTTACATACACATGTAAATATATTTTTTATTTAATCTTAAATGAAAATGGTCCCCATCAACTCCGTCGCCTTTTTTTAAATTTTGGAGGTATATAATATTCGGCGCAGCCGAATGTAACTTGTTTTGTGTTTCAGTAAATTGTAAAATTGGCTTAGTGCTTTTTTAAGCTTTTTTTTGCTCGAAAGAGTGCTTTTTTAAATTTTAAAGTGCTTTTTTCTCTCAAAAAGTTGGCATCACTGCTACCAGTATGTTGGGAACAAGGCGAATTCATCCCAGGTAATCTCGGTACAACAACAATTACAACTCGTACAAAAACTCGTGTCAAAAACAGAAATAAAACAAAACAGAAACAAAGAAAATAAAAGAGAATAAACCAAATTTTGACGTCCAACAGTGATTTTAGCTAATATCAGCAGGGATTTTAAGGCCACCTGTAATAAATTCGCCTTGGTTGGGAAATTCTCTTTCTTCGTTACTTAAATTTTTTTTTTTTTTTGATTGTTCAAAAGTAAACAAAAACAGGATAATTTGTTTATAATTTCGGATGACAGAGGTAATGCCGGATAATTGAGAGGTAATGCCGGATAATTGAGGTAATCGTTGCAAAAAAAAATTCAAATCAATGAAAAAAAAAATTTTTGTTTCCGGTTAATTGGTGGTTAATCGAATTACGAATAAACAAGGCCCTACTGTTAATAAAAAAAGACATGCAACCAAAAATCATCGTATGAACGCAAAGTATTAAAAGGAACGAAGAAACAACGACGTCGTAAAAGTCTTCATGTGAATTGAGTGTAACACAATTGCTTTTGGAGATTTTGAAATTATTATATTAGGGCAGTTGATTAACACAATTCATTCTTTGACTAACTGTTTTACATACATAAAGCAAATTTATTAGAAAAGATTTTCCATTTCTTTTGCATATTTATTCGCTATTGTTGTAATCGTTTTGACTACTTGTTTTTTTTTTAATTCAACATCCCACTCCCTTGCCACAGTGCTTTGCCACTACTTGCTTACTATTTACTCTACAACTGAATGAGAAACTTGCCTCCTTTATCAAAACACCATTTCTAAGAAAGATTTTTATGTTTGTTGTGGCAGTAAGCAGCAGCCTCCTCTATCCGGCTAAGAAATAAACGGGGAAAATGCCAAAACGTTTACCTTCTTTCGCCCTCCGTTTCCTCCTTCCTCTCATCTGCAATATCTACAGCTTCTGCCTCATCGTCGTCGTCATCATCATCATAGTAAAAAAAAGAATTATTACCGAAGTAACTAAATCCCAGATGGCGCACTATATAAGTTATGATATAATTTGCGTTTTTTTTCAGTTTTTGACTTCCTTCAAAGTTGCTGCTTTTCGTTTTCGCACAAAAAATTTTCTAGCAATAAGCACAAGTATGCCATAAAAATGTAAAAGAATTTAGAAAATAAAAAATTTATAAAACATACATTCATACATATGTATATAGGATGAGAATAACAACAACAATAACGGTAAAATAAATAAAAAAACAAAACGGCTGAAGAATGAACCAAAAAAAAAACCAAAATCAGGCAAAAACAGAAAAGAAGTTGAAATAAAGATGTAGTGTAGTGGAAGTAGATTGTAGAAGAATGTATTGCAACATTTGTGGCACTTTTAAAAAGTAGTTATGTTATAAATTCAAATTCAAATATAAACAAAATTACCCGGCCAGATCTTAAATAGAAGGAGAATCTGAAGCTGCCTAGTTGGTGGATACCATGTTGAATGGGTGTTTAGGTGTTTGGCGCTTAAGAATCGTTAATATTTGTTATTGTGCTCTTAAGAGAGGACATGCACACACACAAACAAAAATCTAATCTAACAATTTTAATTTACAACCCAGTACAGTTACAATAAATCATGGGTATTAATGTTTTAGTTTAACTATAGCAGCTGGTAACGTACTAAATACTCGTAATATAAGTTTAGCATTTGCTATAAAATTTATTTTTTCTTACAAATGAAATTTGTTTTATGAAAAACAACCGAATAGATTTGTAATGAAAACGAAATTATTATTATTAGGAAAAGCTTTTAAAGCTTTAATCTTAAAAATATGTTTTGCATATTTTGCAAGAATTTTTAAAAATGCATTTTTTGGATATTTCCATTTTATTTCAGAAAAATATACATAAATACATATATAACAACTTAGTTCTGGGATCTTTGCATAATCCATTTCAACCAATAAATGGACAGACCGACATCGTTAAGTTATCTTCGCTTTACACAAGGATCCCGAATATACATACCTACATAATATGAACTTTATATATACAAATGTAATGACAAACCTGTCTATACCCTTTTCACCTCCCCACAAGGGTATGAAGGAAACATTAAACACGGCACCGGTCAGACTATTGTTTGAGGCTTTTTCGGAGATCACGTAGTGGTTGTGGTTTGGACACAAAGTCTTCGACAGGGGGATCTTGAAAATGATTAAGGGCTGTTTTTACCACTTGCGGGAAGGTTCGGCCTGGGAAAAGATCTCTCTAGGTGCTGCCAAGTACTTTAATGCAGTGGAGGTCAGATAGCTCCAGTACCTAAGCAAAGGAAGAGTGTTTAATTCTGCCAGATTGTACACGAAAAATTGGTTCCAATGAGTAATTGGTTATTCTCACACACAGGGATAATTGTTAAACGCATAGTTTGTAAATTAATGGTTAAGACCACCTTTGGGTGCAACGGCAGTTACCCAAGTAAATCTTTTCTACCCATTCCCTGTTCACCTGTGGTGCAATTTAAGCTAAAGAAAACATGAATGTTGTAACAACAAAATTTTCGTGTGCAAACAATTTCTGATCGAAGATTAATTAAAATTTTGTAATCAAAATCTAGAAAAACTAATTTTCTGCATTTTTAAACTTTCCACAACTAGTGGTGAATGAGGGTATACTAAGTATGTCCGTCCGCATGACACTTTTTAATAATTCATCTCAGACCCCTCATATCGAGCCCATTCTGCAAAAAAAGCTTTAGCGACATCATTTTTAATTTTCGGTTTTTTTTTATAGATGACATTATTGGCAAAATATGCATCATCTCCTGAAATGCCATGGTCTCATAAGGTACCCTTACGATCTTAGCAAAAATATTTTTTTTTTTTTTTTTTTAATTTTTAGTTAGGATTGAGTTCATCAAATTTAATTTTCATTAAATTATTTTTATTGAAGGAAGGAATTTTATAACATGAAATTTATTAAAATTTATTGATAATTTTTATTCTTGGCTGAGCTGGGGATCGAACTCGGGTTGAATTTACATGTTTCAAGAATCACCACATTCTTTCATCAGAATTCTTTGACGTTCTAAGCTCTGCAACACTGCGGTGCCTGCCAGCCAACAGTCAAACATTAATCTTTCACTAGAAAGGAAGCAACATGTAAATAAAATTGAAAATGATAATTACAGCAATTTCGAACCACCAGTACCACTGCACATTAGGTCAAATTACTACTTTTTCTGTGCAAAATTTATTACGACTACATTATAATGCTGGGTACACACAATGCAACCTACATGCAATCTGTTTCAATGCAACCTCAAAATATCAAAGCGTTTTGATGTTGATGCAATCTAGAATGAATGAAAATGAATTTAATTCACTAGATTGCGTAAACGCGTTGCATAGTGTGTACCCAGCATAAGAGTAATCGAAACAGTTATTATATGAATTATATAATCATGGATGGTTCCAATAAAAAAATGGAATTTAACCCATAAGTGACCAAAAATTAACCCTCTAGCACCCATTAATTTAAACACAGTGTATAGAATTAATTAATTTGTTTTTTAATACTAAAATATTTATTAATTGTTTATATCCAATTCACTTTGTAAAATTAATTCAAAGGAGGCTTCTTCACTTTTATTATTTTCTTCCTCTTGTTCGTTATGGTGAAGTTCTTCTGTTGGTTCGCAGCAACATAATAGTTCAATTACTTCAGGTGGTTACGTGGAACGTGTTCTTTTTTGAATGCGTCTGTTTAAAAATGTTGTGGAAATTCATGGATCTGAAGTATCCATGGCCCTATTAAATACATCTAGTAGGTTATTGGTGCGGGCGTTTCTACGCGCGTGATGTAGGCGATTGACTTTGTATATTTTATGACGAGATTCAGCAGCACCTTCTCAAAAAAATCCAATTGGAAGTGGAGCATTTTCTATTATTTGCTTTGAGTGAATTAACATTTTGTGAACCGTAGAAGTCATTGGCAACCAGGGATATCGCTGCTTGCTTAAACTGGGCTTGACCAGTACTACTATCAAAGCCGTAACTAAATATTAGTTTTGTGCTTAAAAACTCAGTCTTCTCCTCTTCCATTTCAGCAATAAAAACTTATTTTTGCATTTCTACAATTCTTTCTGCTTTATGCGCTAGAATAGATTGAAGAGGAACATTCACAAGGTTCTCTGCTGCTTTTGTACCCTCAGGACGGCATTTTCGCGGCAGTTATTTTACTATAATGAGGATATATATCACAATTCCTTAATTTGCTTTCCTGGCGTATTGCATTATACTGCTCTTTAGACAAATTATGTTCAAGGAGGAAGGCTAAAGCCTCATCCGCAGTAAATGGAATTGGCTTCTTAGGATGTTCATCACAAATTTTACGCATTTTTGATGGTCTTGTTGGACTTTGAATACTTTCCTTTAGTATTGCAGCCAAATCGGTTTCACCTTGTTTACGTGCTGATGTTGCTGCTGCACGAACGAGAAGACTTGTATAAGGTTTCGCATTTGAAAGCTCTGCAGCTTCTTTTCTTTTTCCAAATTCCGATTTTTCGCTAAATGGTACACGAGGACATCCAACAGCGCCACTTGTTGCCTTTTCTAAAATGCCATCTACCACAATATTTAATTCAGCATTTAGCCATGCCTGGTTTTGGTTTTTGAATACATTTGTCTTTCTATGACACTTTTTCCACTTTTGTTCTAGTTTCACGCAAAACAAATAAATTTTTTTAGTAATTTGTTTCACCATTTCATCAGAAATTGACGAGGTTTCAAGTTTGTCATATACGTGTTTCAAAACGGCATCAACTTTTTGTTTTTTTGTACTTTCCTTTCGCCATACTTCAAAAAGATCAATCTTTTTTATACAGAGGTTACCTAACAAAAAGAGGCATTACTTGCAAAACGCAAAAAATCGCAATTTTTGATAAATACCAAATAACTCACTAGATAATATTCTAAATATTTTGTGCAATTTGAGAGTGGAGAAATGGGGTATATTTTTTTAACAGCTTTCAGAAAATAAAAATTTTATAAAAATTTAAATATTTATAGATGTTTACGCTAATGAGTTATTTATTAAGTATAGCGACATATATATAAAACATTTAAAATACTACTTACTTGGCTCTTTCTTTTCCATTTTACTCTAATAAATTATCACAAACACAGTCCGAGATATACGCACTTAAAGTTGACCACGCACTACTTAACTTAGGAACACAATTATAGAAAAAATTTAATCAGTTGACTTCGACACGCTGCTGTATAACGGTTATTAATATTTAGTCAAAACAAAAATCATTTTTTTTTTATTCTGAAGTCTTTAGAATTAAAAAACAACAACAACAATAGTAAAACTGCAAGTTGATTTTTGGACTTTCGCACAGAAAAATGTGTCGTTTGACCTAAAGTGCACTGGTTAAAGATTGATGTTTGAGTGTTGGCTGGACGGCAGGCACCGCATTGGTGCAGAGGTTCGAACGTCAAAGAATTCTGATGAAAGAATGTGGTGATTCTTGAAACATGTAAATTCAACCCGAGTTCGATCCCCAGCTCAGCCAAGAATAAAAATTATCAATAAATTTTAATAAATGGTTTTCTTCTATATGGTATACCAAACACCTGCTTCGCTAACTAAAGCTTATCTGCGTAGACGGGTCGAGTCAGTATTTTTATTCTATAGAGGAGAAAATCCTGGCACTATGCAGAGAAGCTTTAGTAAGCGAAGCCGGTGTTTGTTATTCCATAGAGGAAAAAGTCATTGCGCCCGGCCGAAGGACGGCTATGCAGAAAAGCCTTAGTTGGCGAAGCTTGTGTTTGGTATATCATACCATGATATCTATCGCGTGGTTCTTGAATGCAAAACTGTATAATTAATTGTATGATATGGTATTGTATATTATATAATTGTATGGGGTTTTATTTCATATAAAATAAGCCCGCCAAAAATTAGGGAATTATTTCATTTATGTTTGGGGCGTTATTTCATTTCGTTGGGGGCTAATTTCATTTTTAAAATTGGGGCTTTATTGCATATGAAATAAGGCCCCACGATTTGGGGGTTATTTCATTATTTTTTTGGGGGTTTTTTCATGCCGCCGGCTTTAAGATATCGAGATAATCACAGTGGACTAAATAAACATCAGATAACCCTAACCGTTTTCCTGTATATATTCCCAAACCATATTACTTCCTCCACCATATATGAATGTGCCGCACTGATAAGCTTTAGTTCTGCGCCATACATTCTCGACTTTTTAATTTAAAAAAACCCATATTTGGCTCTCATCCGAGGAGTATAACATATTTCCAAGCCAGTCATCATTGGATCTTGCAGTACAGAGTTGATGAAATATCTGTTAATAGTTAATAGTGGATTTTTAAGGAGTTCCAGAACGTTGTTAAAATAGGAAAACTACAGTTTCTTTGTGAGTATTGTTAACTCTGTGGTTAGAAAAATGGGTTCTCTCTATCATTTCTCCAATTGCTCTTAAGGGACTTTCTTGCTTCCGGAGATAAGTAATTATATTTCCTTCAGCAGGATTAATTTTTTTTTTTTTTTTTGGCTCCTAATAAATAAACAAACGTGGTTAATAATGTCATGAAATTGACAGATACGTATTTAAAAACACGATTATTAGATCAATATTTTGTACGAAAACTTTTTCTGTGTGAATAAACCTACTTTTTTTAAATTACGAAGCCTAATTATCGGGTGTGTTTTAGAATCCTATTCCACTCGAAAATGGATTACTTCAGCGTTTTTGGTGTTCTGCATTTCATATCCACATGTTTTAATTCGTTACTCGTTGGTGAAAGTAAAACAAATTGAGTTTTATTTTAATATGTGACAACATTTTTAACAAAAAAAAAATTTTTGTTTTTATATTTAATTGTTCTTTATCCAATTTTATCAAACATATATCGTTACCTAAAACGCAAAAGGCCCAAAATTAAAAACCGACTTTTTCATTGGTCATTTTAACGCTTTTTATGTATTTTTTAATCGATCTCAAATTAGTTTTTGTGTTTATTTCAAATTTTCCAATTTTTCGCGATTTCTTATTGTAAGTTTTCTGATTCTTAAAAGCTTTAACGGTTTATAATAAATACTAGAATTTGCTATCATGCCTCTATTAGCGAACTTTTGCGAAGTTCCGCTAATTTAGCAATTTTTTCCGAATCTTTGCCATTCCTAATAGTTTGAGTAACATTTAATAAATTTTTTTTTTTCGAGAATTTTCGCTATTTTGCAAATTTTTCGTTTCCAATTCGCATCGAAACTTAGAACATACCTGCATAAGTATTATTATATTTTAAATACAGTTAAAGTGTATTAAATACAATGGATTTCGGATACATCATAAGATTAAAAAAAATAATAAGTTTGATGGAATGTCTTGGAAATTTTAACTCCTAAATGTAAGAAATAAGAAAACCTTTTGTACACAGACTTCTTCTGCCTAGTGTATGTTAGATTTATCTGAACAGTTATCATTAGAAATATTTTAATAATCCATCTCTAAAAACTTGAATTTTATGACAACACACATATTTTTTCAATAGAAATCGATAAAAATTCTCAAAAAAAAAAAAAAAAAAATAAAGTGCTGTTAAAGCATCTTATTCCATAATACATTTCTTCTTTTTTTAATTTATGTCTTTGAGCTTCATAAATGTGAAAGTGCACGTGTGTGTGTGTGTTTCTGTGTGTATGTCAGTTTGTTAGTTTACCACTCCAGCTTCTTTTCTAGTGAATTTGGGGGGGATAAATAAAAATATAAAAAGCCATTATTGTAGTTTTTTGTTCAAGACCATGGCCATAAAAAAGAGGAACTAAACAAAATGCCCAACAACTACAGCAATAATATTAAATACATACATACATTTAAAGTATAACAATTTTGATAATGAGAGAGACCACCAACAAAAAAACGAAGTAATAATAATATATACAAACAGTAGCTCTAGAATCGGCTAAAAGGAGATTTTTATTCGAAGACTTCCAGCAGGGTTTAACCTTTTTTTTATTTATTTCTCTGTTCTCCCTTTTAGCACGGTGCGGGTGCCGGGGCTAAAGCGAAACTAAACTAGCAAGGAATAGAGTAGGAAAATTAAAAGCACAGGCAAGCAAACTTAGAAATAATCACCAACATAAATCTAAAAAATGGACTTAGACTGGCCTTGATGGTAGCAAACACACATTCTGTATTGTTATTTCTTTTATAATTCTCGTGCATTTTTTTTTCTTTTTGGATAGAATACAGTAGAGGTAACAGCATATAAAACTAAATATAAAAAGAAACACTAAACAGCCAAATGATTTATCTGAATAAAACACAATTTGAAAAATAAGTAATAAAAATAATAGTAGAAAAACAATAGTTTAGAAGTATGTATATAATAGTCAGCTAAAGACCCGATAGGAAAAGAGTACATTTGAAAAATACTTCCTTTTTCTCTCACTATCTTTTTCTGTGCTTTGACTTCAAGAAACTTTTCAATTCTTTACAATACAAAATCGGCATTCGATATCGATCGAATTTACAATACAATTTAAATGGGGATTTAAATCTATATCGAAGCCGTTATCTAGCCCCAGATTAAATAGTAAAAATAGGACAGTTAACGGTTTAGTTCTAGTGAAGCTCCAGCTCCAGTTTAAGGTAAATTCTAGTATAGTTTTAGTTTGACAAGTAAATTGATTTACATCAACACACCCGTAAAAAAAAACAATTATGTTAACTGCAACACAAATTCAAGCAATAAAATTAAATAAAAAATATATTGAATAATTAAACAAAGAAAAAAATTCTAGTTCAAGTTCAGTTTAGCTCTGGTTTAGTTCTATTTATGTTCTAGTTCTGTTCTAGTTCAGTTCTAGTTCTGTTATAGTTCAGTTCTAGATCAGTTCTTGTTCAGTTCTAGTTCAGTTCTAGTTCAGTTCTAGTTCAGTTCTAGTTCAGTTCTAGTTCAGTTCTAGTTCAGTTCTAGTTCAGTTCTAGTTCAGTTCTAGTTCAGTTCTAGTTCAGTTCTAGTTCAGTTCTAGTTCAGTTCTAGTTCAGTTCTAGTTCAGTTCTAGTTCAGTTCTAGTTCAGTTCTAGTTCAGTTCTAGTTCAGTTCTAGTTCAGTTCTAGTTCAGTTCTAGTTCAGTTCTAGTTCAGTTCTAGTTCAGTTCTAGTTCAGTTCTAGTTCAGTTCTAGTTCAGTTCTAGTTCAGTTATAGTTCAGTTTAAGTTCATTTCTAGTTCAGTTCTAGTTCAGTCTAGTTCAGTTATAGTTCAGTTATAGTTCAGTTTAAGTACAGTTCTAGTTCAGTTCTAGTTTAGTTCTACTTCATTTCTAGTTCGGTTCTAGTACAGTTCTAGTTCTGTTCTAGTTCAGTTCTAGTTCAGTTTTAGTTCAGTTCTAGTTCAGTTTTAGGCCAGTTCTAGTTCAGTTCTAGTTAAGTTCTAGTTAGGTTCTATTTATGTTCTAGTTCTGTTCTAGTTCTGTTCTAGTTCAGTTCTAGTTCAGTTCTAGTTCAGTTCTAGTTCAGTTCTAGTTCAGTTCTAGTTCAGTTCTAGTTCAGTTCTAGTTCAGTTCTAGTTCAGTTCTAGTTCAGTTCTAGTTCAGTTCTAGTTCAGTTATAGTTCAGTTATAGTTCAGTTCTAGTTCAGTCAAAGACTATAGATTTATAAAGATATTGCACGACCATACAAAGTTCATGAATTTTTCTCTCTATATTAATTTTTCTGGTGGATTTAGCCGCTAAATCCACTTGTGAGAGTAAATTACAGTTTTTATTATTACTCTCAGAGAACTTTTCTCACTTATCGGCGTATATGTATGTGCACACGAGTGTGTGTGTTTGTATGTGTATACATTGCATTAAAAAAATAAAAACAAACTAAAAGAAGTCTGGTTTTCTCGTTGAAAACACATTTAAATTATAAAAGACGTTTTGTTTGCATTCCATTTCTGTGCAAATAACCTACGTTAAACCAAATGTGACAGATTTTAATTTTAGGGCAATAATATGTGTTTTATTGTTGTACAGATGAAATTATATCGATTCGCACCGAAGTTCAAATGCTGTTATTGTCTAAATTTAAACAATTGTAGGCATATAAAAAATAATTTTTCTGAAAGAATAAACTGCTTTGTTCATAAAAGCTATTTTATATTTTCTAAAGCGACATGGTCACACATTATCATGCCTCATCAAACTCACAATTTTGTAATAAAAAACTCACAAGTATGGTTCAATGTGAATTTGATGATAATCAAAATACTTTTAATTTTCATAAAAATTTGCCACCAGTTTGATGTGTATGAACGTAATTTCTTTCAATTTTATTTTTATTAAAATTGTATTATTTGAAAAATTATTAAATCGTTTCCGCCGAAAAATCCAATTTTATTTATTATTACAACAAATTATTAACACAAATTATGTAACTAATTCAGGCTTTGGAAGTTTGTGTGCTCCTTCCGTCTTAATTTTTGAAGTTTGTAAAATTCTTTTAAAGGTCTGCAAAAATGTTTTTACAAGATAAAGCAAGAAGCACTACCAACTAGCCCCGAAAATTGCGTAGTCTTCTGCACAATTTGAGGAACTAAATTGCATTATTTTTAAAGATAAAAGCTTGGCCATTGCGATGTTGAATTCATGAACAGAAGGGTTTTTGCAATGGCCACCTTTGGCGCGTACATATGAAAATACTTTTTCTAATGGGTCTTGGTTAAAACGGCTGGTTAAAATGGTAAGTAAATTAGAATTTTCTTGTAACATTGCCTCGGTTAACGATAATATATCACTGGTGGTTTCGATTAGTACAACGAATATCATGCGTTAAATGTCGTGTGGATATAATAAAACCAGCGCAAATTTTGTCATATCCTTCAGAAAAGTTTATTCATGCAAAAAATTATCAAAAAGAATCCGACTTTGGAGGTTTGTGTGCCCCCTCTGACTTATTTTTTGAAGTTTGTAAAATTCATATACATAAAGGTCTTTGAAAAAATATTTTTACAAAATAAAGAAATGAAAGGCATAAAAAAATTTATTGTTGAGCAATGCGTGAGTTGTACCAAAAATTCAATTTATTCTTTTTGGTTTGAGGAGAATCCGGTATGTTATAAACACAGGATGGAGATGCTTAATTTACTAGTCCTTATTATTATTACGGAAGCATTCCACATGGGAAACTTACAAATACAAATTATTAAGTACTGAAAAAGTTAAAATTTTAAACCATTAAACTTGTAAAGAGCTCATACGTAAAATTAATAAATACTAATAGTAAATAGTAAGAAAAAAACTCTCTTTTTATTTTTAAATTCGTTTGATATATGGGCAAATCCCAGAAACAGTCCACCAACCAAAAATTTTTCAAATGAATTTTTTTTAATGGAATATAAGACTAGATGTATAATTTCATTTTTATGTTAAAAAAAATGTATTTCAATGATCATTAATGCAATAATTTTTACCAAATCCTACCCCACTGCTGACTTCTTAATGTTATACGTGAATTTAGCATTATTTTAGGTGATTTTTGTGCTTAGAATAGCACTTACAGACTTATCAAAATATAAATTTCGTTAAAAAAAAGTTGACATTCATTAGTTAAGAAATTAGTTTAAGAAATGCAATTCATAAAAATATAATTTGTTTTGTTAAAATAAATAAAATATAATAATAAAATACTACTGGAAAAACTGTAGCGTGCGTTACGTAGCGTGCGTCACAAAGGGTTCACGGCTTTTGTCAAAAAATCACAACTTTTTTGGCTGCGAATAAGTGCGTTTAGAATTCTCTTTTAGTCATCTTTCTTTTAGGAATTAGATTTTGTATACCTTATCATGCCAAATTCGCTAAAAATTAGGAAAACGCACTTCAACCTTTGAAGTTACTTCCACTTTTTGTAGCGTGCGTCACAAAACTTTGTGATCAATTATTTCGCAACAAATACTTGCTAAGAAATTTTAATATATGCCATTCGTAAGTACATATTAATGTCACTAAATACTATATAAAAGTTGAAGCTATCTTTTTTGAGAGACCAAAAAATTTTAATATTTCAATCAGAAAGCGCGTGCGAATGTAGCGTTCGTCACGCAGGATTTGCCCATATGTATACTAGGGCGGGTCGATTTTTTTTAAATCGTATAGCAAAAACGTAATCTACATAAAATTTAAAGAAAATTCTCCGAAGAAACCATGGGTCTAAAATAAAATCCAAATCCGCGCCTCTTGACTTGAAAATTTATATGCCCGCCTTTGCAAAAAAAAATTTTTTTTAAAAAATAGCTTTTTCCAAAAAGAAACCGAATTTTTTGAATAAAATTATTTAGTAACGTAGTTCTTTTGCACTTTTTATTTTTTTACACTCCAATTTTTTTTTACATTAAAAAAAATGTTCAGCCAAGTAAAAAAATGTTCAAGTCGAGAGGCGCGGATTAGGATTTTATTTTAGACCCATGGTTTCTTCGGAGAATTTTCTTAGAATTTTATGTATATTACGTTTTTGCTATATGATTTTTAATTTTTTTTTATCCATTCGACCCGCCCTAATGTATACATACACACATGGTAAGTACGTAATTAAATAATCTAAAAAATGGAATTATAATTCGGTGCAAATCGATATAGTTAAATTTTTACAAAAATAAAACACATACTGCTGCCCTACAATTACGCAATTGGTCGCATCCCATCTTACGTAGGTTATTTGCACATAAATTGTTTGAAAACAAAACGAAATCAATTAAAAAAAATACCAAAAACCGGTTTCAACAAAAAAAAAAAAAAAAAAAAACATAAACACACACACACTTTGGCTGGCAAAAACAGCAAATATGTGTATGTATTAATGCATGTGGTTTCTTGCTCTCTTTAGTTCTCTGAATGTGAGCACGAAGTTTTTGCTTTCTTGTTACTTCCCCCCCTCATCATTAAGAAGCACAACATTTTTGAAAATTTCAAATGTACTAAGTGCAACATCTTTATATATTTATAGTCTTTGGTTCAGTTCTAGTTCAGTTCTAGTTCAGTTCTAGTTCAGTTCTAGTTCAGTCTAGTTCAGTTATAGTTCAGTTTAAGTACAGTTCTAGTTCAGTTCTAGTTAAGTTCTACTTCATTTCTAGTTCGGTTCTAGTACAGTTCTAGTTCTGTTCTAGTTCAGTTCTAGTTCAGTTCTAGTTCAGTTCTAGTTCAGTTCTAGTTCAGTTCTAGTTCAGTTCTAGTTCAGTTCTAGTTCAGTTCTAGTTCAGTTCTAGTTCAGTTCTAGTTCAGTTCTAGTTCAGTTCTAGTTCAGTTCTTGTTCAGTTCTAGTTCAGTTCTAGTTCAGTTCTAGTTCAGTTCTAGTTCAGTTCTAGTTCAGTTCTAGTTCAGTTCTAGTTCAGTTCTAGTTCAGTTCTAGTTCAGTTCTAGTTCAGTTCTAGTTCAGTTCTAGTTCAGTTGTAGTTCAGTTCTAGTTCAGTTCTAGTTCAGTTCTAGTTCAGTTCTAGTTCAGTTCTAGTTCAGTTCTAGTTCAGTTCTAGTTCAGTTCTAGTTCAGTTCTAGTTCAGTTCTAGTTCAGTTCTAGTTCAGTTCTAGTTAAGTTTTAGCTGAGTTCTAGTTCAGTTCTAGTTCAACAAGTAGAAGTGCTTAGTCCGGCTATGACGAATCTGGTATACCTTTCACCAGACTATTGAAAAGCCAATTGCTCGTTATCTCAAATGGTGTAATGTCAAAATCTTTATTCCGGGATCATATTTGTATGGGCGCTAGGTCATACAATTGGTCGATTTTGCTCAATTTTAAAAACAAACAAATTTCATAAACATATAAACAATATTTAAGCTTTATTTTATCAACATCCTTATTTCGGTAGGACACTTGTATGAGGGACAGATTTGAATCATTTTTATTATTTGATATTCTTTTAATCAGGGCTGTGGAGTCTTCAAAAAATAGTTCATAACTAGACTTCGACTCAAATTGCTGATTTTTTAAAATTCCGACTCAAACTCCAACTTCGACTCGTACTCTCCCTTGATGCTAAATGTATATGAGACTGATCCTTATTTGATTTACAACTCTTTTTTCTATGCAGTACATTTTAAATGGTCAAATATAGCAAGAAAATTATTCTGTAAACATTTCAAATCGATATTTTAGTTCTAACATTTTTTTGCCGCATTGAGCTTTAATAAAGTTTTTTATATAAGTGAAGAAGAGACTGGTCCTTATTTTCTGACTTTAAAATTTTTAAAGCAGACCCACTTGAAATTTTTTTATTCTAGAAAACATAAAAAAATATTTTAAATTGTTTATGTCCCTATTTCATGTTTAAAGAAAAAACAATAAGTTATTTGTATAAAACTCGGTCATTTATAAAAAAATTTTGTTTATTTTTAACTACCAGTTTTCTACTGGGTTTATTTAATGTGAAAGTGAAAAAATATGTTCAAAGATTAAAGTTGACTTCAGAAAGAAAAGGTTTGTGCGTAAAAAACGATGCAAACGTGTTTTTCTGCTCATATCTCAGCTAATTGTCGATTGATCTGGCTGAATTTCAATAGCATGAATTTCAATAGCGTTTAAGCAACTTCCTAAATCATTAGAACCAATAAAATATTTGAATATATACTGAACGGAATGACAAACCCTTTGTATACCCTTTCCACCTGTGGTAAAGGGTATAAAAATCTGGAATTATCTTTTACATTATCTCTATTAAATCTTATCATCTTTTTCCAACTAGTCCTCTCTTTTGAAACCAACAATCCATAAGAATTTAAGCTTAGAAATAAAACATCTTAGAAAACTCATAAAAAAGAGTTTGCAACATGCACACCCAACTTAATATTCTACCTTGGCAGTGATCTAGGAGGAGGACCTTACAGGGTCATACATATAAATTGTAAAAAATTATTACTTTATTTAAAGAAAAACTTAAATAAAAATTGTTTACAGTCGTATAGTTATAGCTAAAAGTATTAATTTTATTGCCTGCCTACTAAAATTATTATTGTACGATGGTAAAATATAAAACGTCTACTACAAACACGAAGAAAGTAACAATAAGATGGTTACTGCGTTACAACAACATTTTATGGCTGTTTAAAATAAAAAACACACAAAAAATTAAAAAAAAACGAAATGTTTTTTTTTCTAATACAAAAATTGTAAAATTTTACTTTAATGCCCCATAAAATGTTGTTTTATAGTTTGAAATTTATTATATCCACCTCAGCCAACCACCCCCTCCCCCTCAAGAACATCAGCAGCAACAAACACTACTCGACAACTGCCACGAATAATATTTGACTACTTTTCCCTATACGCCACACTACTCCACTACCACCACCTCAGCAACAAACTCTCAGCGATTTTAAAATAAAGCGGGTAAATGTCTTAAAAAATATCTAAACTAACGCAACCTTTTGTAATTCGTTTCTTTTTATTACAACTAAAAGTATCTACAACCCTGCCACCGCTTACTTAATTTTTCTTTTTTTATTTATTATTTCAATTTTTTTTTTCTTGTTTGCAATGTGCTCGCTCACCTATCGAAGGCAGCATTTTTTTAACTTTCTTCTGCTTTCAGTTTTCAATTTTTTCGTTACAGGTTTTTTTTGGAAATAAACCTAAGGCAACACTATATTTCTATCGTTGTTACTCTAAACTTGATTCTATACAATAAAACAATCTACAGACATAGAGATATAACAATATAGAACAGCATCTTAGAGTCAGCCAGCCAGCCAGCCAGCGAGCTAGCGAGCACATCATCAGCGACGTCTGAGCTGCTGTGCTGCCATAGTCGTAACTTACCCCTAACGAACTGTACATAAATCGTCTTTTCGAAAAAAATATAAACACTAATGCCAGAACCAAAGTAAAATAAAAAAGCAAACACACACACACACATTCAAAAATAAAATAAAAGAAATAAGAAGAACTAGAAAATTTAGTATCTACACAACAATTTTTTATTACAGCGAAAAAAAATTCGTAAAAAAAACTTATTTAATGGCTGTAGTGAGAGTAGTGTTTAAAATATAAATTTGATAGGAGGAACGCTGGGGGAGTGGGGCTGAGAGAGGTAAACAGAAGTTTAAAACAGTTAATCGCCTAATAGATTAATGCATGTTTAGGAAATAATTTATTTATTTATGCTAATAGATATTTGGCGTATATCTGGATTGATATACAATTTATAGTTTTACAGTTAAGTTAGTTGCACGCCTACATATCTTGACGACATTCAAAGAGTTTCGTATCTGTAGTTGATGACGTTTCATTTAATATTAATTCAATGTTTTGTGCAAATAGTCTTGGGAAAGAGCGTAGATCTTTTATTAAATCTGACTGACTCTATGTGTGGTTTGTTGTTGGATTTAATCAAAAAAAGCTCTTTTACAAAACCATTTGCACCAAACACTGCTCTCAGCTATTGTGCAAAAATGCTACACCAGCCATTGTGCTACGTTTTTCTGAAAAATAAATAAAGTCCTTGATTGAAATAGATTAACGAATAACGGATACAAGAGATTAATCCTACTGACTTGTCGTCTCTACCCGTTTGTTGTTAATACTAACTAACTAATGGCTTATAAATTAATGAAAGCTTAAACGCTGGTTTAGTTGAACTAAACTTAAATTTATATGTTGTTTAAACTCAACAACTGTAAATCAGTCTCCCATGTATTATATGTACACAGAAAAAATTATTTTTCCAATTGAAACAAAAAGTTTGTAGAATCAAACAATTTTTTCTCTGAAATCGGTCCTATAAACAAATTCGCATATTCAAACAATTTATTTGCATTTTGTTTATTGAAAAAACAATAATTTTTTTCAAACAAATAATTTAACTGAATCAAACAAAAAGTTTACTGAAATGCATATAAATTTCAAACAAATAATTTAGCTGAATCAAACAAAAAAGTTTTTGCACAAGCAATGACGCGCACACAAGCAAGCACTGTTGGAGAAGATGAAGCAGAGCGGCCGGCTGGCTTTGAGCACTGTTGCCAATTTAGAGATTTTCCCGCTAAATCTAGCGTTTTTTAACTGCCAATCGCGGGAAAAAATACGTTTTAGCGGTAAGCGGGAAATCTAGCGATTTTCAAACATCTCTCAGCGGCTCGTTTTCGCTACCAAAACCTTTCTCAAATTTTAAATTTACAGATTTTATAATTTTTGTTATTAAGTTTTTCGTTTTTCTGGCTAAAATTACTTGTTAATGTTTAGGGTTTTAAGTACTTTTGTAAGTTTAGTGAACTGATTATTGTGTGTGACATTTTTTTTCGATTTTCAGTTAGTATTTTATTAGGGCGTATGTGACAATTCGCAACATTAAGCTTGCTTAAAACTTTAAAACAAACAAAACTTTTTTGCGTTTTTATAAAGGAATTGGTTTATCCTCCACTACAACTAGTTGTGATAAGGGTATTCTAAGTTTGTCATTCCGGGTGAAACTGTTTAATATTCATCTAAGACCCCATAAAGTACATATATTCTGGGTCCTTGAGTAGTTCTAAGTCAATTTAGCCATGTCCTTTAGTTGAAAAAAATAATAAATATTGGTATCAATTTGTTTCTAGTTTTCGTAAGCAGTTTTGGATTGAAATCCAGCAAAATCGGTTCAGTAGGGAAAGAGTTATAAATCTAAATGTGAAACAACCACCCTAAAAAAAATATCATTTTATTATAAAAACTACCATAAGTAATGGCGGAATGCCTATATTGATATAAGATTTTGCACAAATATGACTAAAAATAATACTGTTATTTTTCGTGAAGATCGGTCTATAATTAACGATAGGCCTCATATAAAGCCCACTATCGTAAAACATTTTGTACGCCTAAAACAGTAACAAATATTGCTTTTATAATAATTTTTGGAATATGGAATTGGGACTTAAGTACGCGTAAAACCTTCGCTCAATCTGTGTTCTTTTCTAATAACATTTGGTCAGTCATAGTTTTATAAGACTATAAATAACCTGTTAAAATTTTGTGAAGATCGGCCTATAATTTACCACATGTCCCATATAAAGACCACTCCGGCAATTTTCTAACTGTATGTGTAGGGTATCGAAGATTCGGCACAGCCGAATGTTTCACTATAACCTTTTTTTGGGAATAAAATAGATACGGAAGTTGGAAACGTAATTTGAGAGTCATATACATATCTTGCAAAAGCAACACATATCTAGATTTATATAAAACTTAAAAATGTTTAGGTTTTGGCGGTATTTTAAAGAAAATTCCCGCTAAACTAAATATTTAGCGGCTTCTAGCGGTTTTGAAGTCCGATTTGGCGGGAAGTGTTCAAAAAAAGTTGGCAACAGTGGCTTTGAGACACATTTTTCTGTTGGAATATTTTTTTAACGAAGTCTTATTTATACATACAATGTTTTATTCTTCATCACTCACTGTTGCTGCATCCTTTCCTTTGCTAATGAAGAAGAGATATAACCAAAAACGGCGGCAGACCAACTCGATATGTTTTTCGTCATAATTCTATTTTTGAATTTGATATATTTAAGTAAACAGTTTGAAAAAATTGAATACGGGATTATGTTTTTTTTACCAACTTGAAACCAACCAAAAATTTATTTTGTTACTTATAATGTTGTAGTTGCTTCTGTTGTGAAACGTTTTTTTTACCTGCTATTGTTTTTGTTGTTTTTTTACTACAAACCTCGTCACGCTTGTTGTTCTTATATTTCACATAAAGAAGTGTTGCTTACGATCAAATAAAAAAATATTATTAAATATTTCATACAAAATTATGAAAATTTGAAACCAATGACGCGAATATTATATTTTTGAATAGTTGTCAACATTTTTGTTGGTTAAATAAAAATCAAACAAAAATATTAATTGAATCAGTAAAAAAATTTGTAGAAATCAAAAAAAATTTCAAACAAGCGTTTGTTTGAAAATAGTTCGGCAATAATTTTTCCTGTGTAATTAAAATAAATAAGATGTGGCAGCACTACGATAATTCTTGGCAAATTCATATGGTCTGTATTTGTAGTTTTAACTAGTGCTGGGATACTATCGATATTTTCTACTATCGATATTTATCGATAGTTCAGATTTCACTATCGATATATCGATATTACTATCGACTGAATGTTTGTACTTGTGCATGAAAACTTTAATTATTTTTTTATAACTTTATTGAATGTATGAGACGAGACGTATGTATATACGAACGTTATTTTAGATGGCAGTTTTTTAAAAATTGATAAGAACCTTTCTGAAGGAACCGAAAGTAACTTTAAACAATTTTCTAAATTCTAAACCCAAAAAGGTTATCAATCTAGCGGACTTATCCTCTAATGGTCGTTCATTGTTTTGTCCTATGCTTGCAATTGCATTTGGATTTGCATTTTTTTTTTTTACAACATTACAAAAATATTTGGCATATCAGTCCCTATATAAACATGTACAAATTTCGACTTAAAGGCCTTTAATTAGCAGTAAAAAGCACTGCTAAGCAATTCATACCACTTGCCATTCTAGTTGTTTGTATTCATTGCTGTAATTCAGCGCGAATTAATAATAGCAAGTAAAAATTTGCGGCAAAAAACTGTGTGTGTATAGCTGCTGTTAGATGTCTTCATAGTTGTATTTTAAATAATAAAAATATAGATATTTATATTTTTCCTATCGATATTTTCGATATTTTAAAACTATCGATAATATCGATAGTTTCCCAGCACTAGTTTTAACGCCCAATTTTGTGCGTTTAAAGATCTGATTTATTAGCCCTAAGTATTGCTCCCCTCATTGTTTGTCCTATAAACTTAGAAAAATCTATTCCGCTTTAGAGATCAAAGTTGGTCAAACATTTAGACTTCGAAAAATATAAAATACGTATACGAATTATCACAAGTAAAATATATTGATATCTTAATTTTACTTTTTTAAAGTTTACTAGATTAGCTCGGTGCGCTTTGCTAGCCCCATTGAAAGAAAATAAGTTATATTTTTTTAACCAAAACACGTGTTGCGTCAACAAAGCAATCTGTACCAAATTTAGACTCTTCTACTGTTATCCTTCTACAGATTTTTAGACGTTTATATTTTCCTGGTATGGGATATTCCATGCTCACTTTTTCAGTTCAGCTCGCTTTTTGACATATGTTTTGTAATGATAGACAAATGTAAAACTTTTACTGTGAACATTCTCCAGATATACAGAAATGTATTTGTTTCGGAGGTGCCACGCCCACTTCTTTAATTTAGCTCACTTCCAGCTACAAGATTTAAAACTTTATACAAAAATTTTTATTTTCTTTGTATTTGGGGTGCCATGCCTACTTTTTCAATTGAGCCTATTTCTTGACAGATGTTTTGTATAAATAATAGGGTATTCAAACGATTAACTGTTGTTCGATTACTCGATTAATTTTGGGAAATTAACTGTTCGAATAATTTAAAATTGCTTATTTGCGATTAACGAATAATTTATGTCGATTAATCGATTAATCGAAAATTTGTTTTTTCATAGTATTAGTTGTTTCTTTAATGTTAAAAAAATAAGCATCTACTTTCTAAATACCCTTTTATTGTTTCTTAACTCAGAAACGTTTCCATTGAGTAACAATTTTTTAAATACCAAGAATGAAACCAACGAGTTTGGGAATAATTTATTTTTAAGAATGTTTAGTACAAACTTCTACCACAATGATTCAGACCTGACAGACCTTAACAAGACTATTAAAAGTATTAAAATTGTTAAAAAATCAAAAAGAGATTCAAATGGTATAATGGAAAACTACTTATTTTAAGAAAAGAAAAGGAAAAGAACAAAGAAATTTTAGATGCTTTACTCTTAATCTCCTTTGGGAGTTGTTGGTTTCCTATCAGACGGGTCCCAGGTGGTGGATAGGGAAATGTCGGTAACAGGTAGTATCGAAATAAAATAGATACCCCGAACCAAAACTAAGAAATCAGCGTCTGTGCACAAGTAAGGTGCGGCTGACGCGGGCGTCGGACTTGCATCAAGAGGCTCGCTATACAGATGTGTCTTCGGAGCGTCTGTCCACCAGGTTTGGTGCGGCTCCATACCAAACATCAGCTAGCCTGGTAGCCCCAGAGCCAGGAGGCCTATGCTCCTAAAAGGAACAACGGGACAATAAGTGAAAGCATATTTTCTAAATCAAGCTTCATCAAAATAAAAGAAAGAAATCGTTTAAAACATACAAATTTAAACTATATACTCTTTTTGAAAGATTTTTTAGAAGATAAGATCAAATTTTGATTCTATTTTTATACCCTCCACCACAATTAGGGCGCTGCGAAATATGGCCCCAAAAAATAAACGAAAATTTACCCCAAATTTGGGCTTATTTTTCATAATGCAATATGGCCCCATTTTTTTAATGAAAAATTACCCCAAAAAAATTAAAAATACCCCTAAAAATAAAATGATATATGACCCTAAATTTGGGATTATTCTTCATTATGAAAAATCACCTCAAAATTTATAATGACCTTGAACCCCAAAAAAGAACACAAAGAAAGTTACATTAAACACTTTCGGTAGAGTTCATATGCCCGAAACTAAAAATCACAAATTTAGAATCCCGATTTCAAAATCCGGATAATTATACAGTTTTGGTTTTAAAAATCGTACGATTGATAGCATGGTAGGGCTTTCGGACATGCGCAAGGATTTTTTCTCTATGGTATAACGAACACTGGCTTTGCTTACTAAAGCTTCACGTTACAGCCGGACTTCGGCCGTGCGCAAGGATTTTCTTCTCTATAGTATAACGAACACTGGCTTCGCTAACTAAAGCTTCTCTGTATAGCCGGCAAGGATTTTCTCTACTTTGGTATAAGAATTCGGGGTTTTTATACTATCCCTAGAAACTTTTACATAGAATTTTATAAAATTTATGTAGAAATGTTTGGAGTGATTTTTTATTTCTTAAAATTTGCATTTTTTTATTAGTAGACGAAAAATAGCCCCAAAGTAAAAATTGTGATTTTATTTGGGGCCATTTTTCATTCCTTGATATTGGGGTCATTTTTCATTCCACCTGAAATGCAAAATCACCCTAACGAAAAAATTAAAAATAACCCCAAAAAAAAAACAAAAAAAAATGCGCCAAAATTGCGTGTTGTTATGTTTCATGTAAAATTTTGGGGCCGTTTTTCATTTTCCTTGTGGGGCCATATTTCCTGGGGTCATTTTGCGCACCGCCCACAATTAGTTGTGAAGAGGGTATACTAAGTTTGTCATTCCGTGTGAAACTGTTTTATTATTCATCTCAGATCCCATAAAGTATATATATTCTGGGTCCTTGAGTAATTGTAAGTTGATTTAGCCATGTTCGTCTGTCTGTCCGTCTGACCGTCTGTCCGTCTGTTGAAAACACGCTCACTTTCGAAAAACTCAAAAGGAATAAACAAACTTGGTGTCAAATTGCTTGTAGTTATCCTAAGCAGTTTGGAATTGAAGTCCAGCAAAATCGATTCAGTAGGATCAGAGCTATGAATCAAAATGTGGAACCACCACCTAAAAAGAATTGATAATTTTGTTACAAAAACGAACATAAATGGTAGAAAAATGCACAGAATAATATAAGATTTTGCAAAAATTCGTTTTATTCAACTGGAAATCACGTTGTAAAATTTCGTGAAGATCCGTTCATAATTTACCCTAGGCCCCATATAAGCCCTACAGTATAGAACGCCTAAAACCCTAATTAACAATGATATTATAACAAATTTTGGCACGTCATAGTTTAAAAGGACTAGAAACGACACTGTGAAATTTCGTGAAGATCGGTTCATAATTTACCCTAGGCCCCATATAAACCCTACTCCCGGAAAACAGTTTAGTACGCCTTAACTAACAATGCTACAATAATAGAAATTGGTACGTCACAGTTTTGTAGGACTAGAAATGACACTGTGAAATTTCGTGAAGATCGGTCCATAATTTACCCCAGGCCCCATATAAAGCCCACTATGGTAAAATAATTGAATACGCCTAAAACCGTAGCAGATATAGATATTGCGGTAAACTTTCTTCCAGCTTAGCTTCATAAGGGCAAATCCTGCGTGACGAACGCTACATTCGCACGCGTATTCTGATTGAAATATAAACATTTTTTGGTCTTTCAAAAAAGATAGCTTCAACTTATGTATAGTATTTACTGACATTAATATGTACTTACGAATGGCATATATCATAATTTCTTAGCAAGTATTTGTTGCGAAATAATTGATCACAAAGTTTTGTGACACACGCTAAAAAAACTGGAAGTAACTTCAAAGGTTGAAGTGCGTTTTCCTAATTTTTAGCGAATTTGGCATGATAAAGTATACAAAATCTAATTCCTAACAGAAAGATGACTATAAGAGAATTCTAAACGCACTTATTTGAAGCCAAAATATGTTGTGATTTTTTGACAAATGCCGTGAACCCTTTGTGACGCACGCTACAGTTTTTCCAGTTGTATTTTATTGTTATATTTATATTTATTTTAACAAAACAAATTATATTTTTATGAATTGCATTTCTTAAACTAATTTCTTAACTTATGAAAATCAACTTTTTTTTAACGAAATTTATATTTTGATAAGTCTGCTGTAAGTGCTATTTTAAGCACAAAAATCACCTAAAATAATGATAAATTCACGTATAACATTAAGAAATCAGCAGTGGGGTAGGATTTGGTAAAAATTATTGCATTAATATTGAAATACATATTTTTAAATAAAACTGAAATTATACATCTAGTCTTATATTCCATTAAAAAACAATTAATTTGAAACATTTTTAGTTGGAGTACTGTTTCTGGGATTTGCTCATATGGCCAGAAAAAATGTTATGCAATTTTGTGATATACGGTCCATAATTAACCTAAGATCCCATCCCACTGCAAACGCTAAAAATAAAACAGAAATCACTCTGCTGAATTTTGGGATGGTTGGTTCATAGCTTACCATGGCTTCAATATAAATTGCCCTCCTGAAAATCATTTAGGTTCGGCTTAAACTGTTACGAATCATGATATTTTACTCAAGCTATTTAAAATTGCTAAAAAAAAAGCATTAAACTTTCTGATTGTCGGACAATAATTTAATTTAGGTTTAAACCGCAACCAATTTTAATGCAGATGTCTGTTTTTATAAAGATCCCAGCAAAAACTTTGCTTACAAAATAAGCAGCAAAATAATGAGAATTTGACGAGCCGACTACATACTTACTTTTCTACTAGAAAAAGTACTTATTTTTGTTCGAGATGTCCCAAAAGTAATCCTTTATAATTTAGCCTATTATAATCTAAAAAATAAAATGTTTTTTTTTTATACTTAAAATTTTTATAAAAATATATAGTTACACAAAGTAAAATTTTTTTTAATTTTTTTTAACTATTTTTTTTTTTGTTTTTTTTTTATTTTTTCTTATTTTATTTATGTATGTATATTGTCTTTGTTTGGGAGGTGCCACACCCATTTGGAATTATAGAAGAGTCCTAAGTGAACTACTGAACACTACTTAGCCCTTCTGCACTCCTTGGGTCAATTTTACCCAATTTTGGTTTTCAAACGCAAAATTTGTCCCTTTTAATATAAGATATGGACGTGAAACTTCAATTTATCCATTACAGGGACAAAAATTATAAATTTAAATGAAAATAATAAAATTTTAGTTTTTCCTTCCCCCTCCAAAAAACACGATTTACACACATTTAATATCCTTTGGGTCAATATGACCCAACATGCGATATTGCAAGTTTAATTCCACTTTAAAATTTGTTTTCTATTGAATTGAGTTCATCTTCATTCAGAATCATCGATAAATAATTTTTTCGGTCAAATAATCAATAGAATCGCTTTTGTTTTTATTACACTTAAATATGAAATGCTGTTAACATTTTATTGTTGGGTCATATTGACCCAAAGGATCATAGGAAGGGCACATATCCAAGGGATGCAGAAGGGTTAACTTAAGCTACTTAACATTCAATCTAAAATAAAAACTCAACATCCAATTTGCGATTCATAAAAAATGTATAGCAATTAAAACAAAAAATAAAATACTCAATTACCCAACACCTTTAAAACTCTGTCGAAATAAAGATTATCAGCGATAGGGAAAGATATCCTGCGGGGAAACTTAAAGGCAGTTATAATAATTTTAAATAGTGGCAAAGTTAGAGTAGAGGAATAAACCTCCTCAACTAAGTATTTTCCCCAACACTCTAGGACAATAAACAGTTTGTATAGAAACATAGTGAAAACTTTCTATAAGAAAGTTAAAAAAAGAAAAAAGTACCAACAACCCATTTTCTTCAAACAAAATAAGAAAAAAAAAACCAAAGTTCTTAGCTAAAAACTCGTAAATTTGAATTTTGAAAATAACGTTTGTTCGTTATGTTTTCCCTTCTTACCGCTAACGCTAATGAAGTTTTGCTTCTATTTATTATTACATTTTCTTTCTATGCAACATAATGTGTATTTGTGTTTGTGTAAATGTCTGAAAGTGTGTAAAATGTGTTTTGTAATACCATTAAAATAGTCGCAGTAACACTAACATAAACTAATGCCTTTAAGCAGCATTTGAACGCGTTCCCTGTGAGCAAGAAAAAAAAAACATGGAGGCGCACACAACTGGTATCTCAAGGAGCTCTTTTGGTGGGTTATCGTTTTGTAGAAAGGGGGACAGAGTAATGAAGTGGAGTGAAGCCGCTAGTAGTTGTAACAGTAGCAGCACATTAATCTGTAATAGCTGCAAAAGGGCCATTATTGTAGATTTTATTTAAAATTATTTTCTATATCTCCTCGTATATTTGCTGGTTTCTTTGTTTGTGTTAAAGTATAAGTTTTTCCTTTATAATCCGTAGTAAAATTTTAAATGGAATTAGAATATCAATGGATGAAGGAATGGTTTTTATTATACTTAAATTATTGTTTGTATATCTTTATTTACTTATAATTTCTTCAAATGCTAAAATTTTCTTAATGTCCAAAACTATCTTGAAGATTATTTTTAATTAGCAAATAGAAGTTGAAAAAGCTTTTAAAGATAATAAATAAATAAAATTTTTAAATTCAATTATCTATTAACAATATGAATTTTGATAAATTATTTAAATTTTCGAAACCAAAAATTCTTAAATGGAAACGCAGCGAATGTTTCAGATAAAATGCCCTTATTTCTCTGAATATATATTTTTTTTAATTTTAATCCAGTTATTTTTAAACAATTACAGGGAAAATGTTGTACAATTTTTTAAAAACAGAGTGCATATTTAGCAAATAATCAATCAATTGATATTTAAAAATATGATTTTTTGCCTTCACGATTTTAACTGGATCTTAGTGTGAATCCCTGATAATCAAAAAACTATTGCTAGATTTTTCCTCAATACTAACAGCCTGGTCCACCATGTCAATCGATTACTTAAGCGAGCGACAACAAGTCATTCATTACACAAGGGAACAAATTTTGTTTAAGACGTAATTGTTAGCTTTGAAAAACAACCAAATTTTTGAAAATTCTTTTCCTCTAGACTAACTACACTTAAACCAGTGTTCGAAAATAAACACTATATATCGTTTCTTAATGTACGGTTTGGTAGATTTGTGGAAAACACAAACGCTAATAGTGTTTGTGTAGAAAATCATTAAAAAAATAACGTTTCCTTGTTAGTCATCTTTCGAACACAAAAATATTACTGTTTTTATCAAACTCAACAAAAGATATGAACATTTTATTCCGTTCGGTTTTTTTTTTTTTTTTGAAAATGCACAAACTTCAATGTGTTCGGTTAGGCTTATTAATGTTCGTCCCTTTTGGCTGATAAAAAAACCAAACATTTTTTACAAAAACAAAATACACACACGAAAAAAACATTATAGAACATTAAAATATAATGTTTGTCTACAGCATCACTACAATTGTTCTGTTTTTTAACGAAGAACCGAACATTATATAATGTTCGGTTCTTTCTTGAAAATAGCTACGAACGGTATTAAGGGTTGTGTATGTCTACTAGGGTATTCATTCGGTTAATCGTCAATCGGTTAACCGATTAATTACTACCCGATTAACTGATCGGTTAATTTAAAATTGGCTTTTTTCGATTAACGATTAAACCGGTTAATTTCAGTCGATTAACCGATTAACCGAAGTAACAAAATTTTCAATATTTTGTAGTATTATCCCAACAAACACGAAGTCGAACCTTTGATATGAAATGGCTTTATCATTTGTCATCAAACACAATTCTCAAACGTTTTTCAATTGTTTGATTTAACGTTTTAATTCAAATTGATAATGATTTGAAAATAAGCATTTGATATCAAATGTTTTATCAATTTGATGTCAAATGTTTAATTCAAATCAAAAATAAACTTGGCAATTCTAAAGCGAAAAATAAATGTAAACATTAAAAATGGCGATTAAAGTTAAATTTTTTACTTTGTGGTTACATATGTTTTACTATTAAAAATAAATTTTAATATAAAGTGAACAGCTTATTTCTTCTGAAAAATAAAAATTATTTTTGAGTAATTACAATGATTAAAAATACGAAAAAAGGAAAATATAACGGGAAAGTGGAGAAAGTTTGTTTAACGATCGCGGTGCTACAATCCTCAAAATAAAAGGATGCCAAGTAGTTTGTCTTTCCAAGAATTAGAGGACAGAAAGAACATTATTAAATCTTTAAGCTATGGTGCCGAATGTTTATCTCACAGTTTATTTAAATAAATAATAAATTAAAATTAAAAAAATTAAATTATTTTTATTTATATTCCACATTGTATTATAATCCACATTTGAAAAACATTTGAGAATTACGTTTGAAAGCAAGTTGAAAATAAAGTCATTTTTCAATTTGAAAATAATTTCCCCTTTTTGTTGAGAACGCTATGATTTTTAAATCATTATCAAACGTTTGTCGTTTGAGAAAACGTTTGATTTCAAATCATTTTAGATTTGAAATCAAACCTCCGTGTTTGTTGGGATAACATATTTTTTTTGTGTTTTTAATTATTTGTTTCGTCTCATATACAAAATGTATTTGTTTAGAAAATAATTTTTAATACAAACAAAGAAGGTGTACAGTTATCTTCCTTTTAACCTATTTTCCGCCGACCGATGACTAAAATTACAATATTTTTCAATGTTTTTTTTATCTTCATCATCGATCAACATGAATGTGGCGAAAAATGGGTTAAATATTTGATTGCCAACACCTTTTTTTGTTTTACGTACTTTTTATGTGGATGTGTTTAGTTATTTGTTTCTTCTCATATCAGTCTTTTAACAGAATTAACCGAAACAATTAGAAGTGTTAAAAATTTAAAACCATTTTAATGGCATAATGGAGTATTTTATATGTTTAGAGAAATCCTGGAAAAGGACTGAGAAATTAGACATTAATCTACGATAAGTGAAATAATATTTTCCAAGTCAAATTTTGTTAAACGAAATAAAAGAGTCGCTTTAATCCTAAACATTTAAAATAAATAACTTTTTTTAAAGCTTTACAACTATTGAAATAACTAATAAAATTATCTCAGTTTATTTTTGTATAAATATTTAAATATTTGGGGGATTCAGATTAAATCCCTTTTTTATGTAAATTGACATTTTGATGCCGTGTGGTAGAGAAAGATACGCCTCGTCGACCACCATGTAGTTTTTCTTCTATTTAAGTCTTGAAGTGTGTAAAACTGACTGTAATTTTAATTTTCTATCAAGCTTCAAATAGGAAAAATAAAAAGTTTTTTTCTCTCCTGTAAAATGTGCTGAAAGTGAGTTAGCAGGTTTGCATATTAACCCTTATGTGTGTGGACAGGTACCTGTGTTATATAAGATTTTAGTCTACAATTCTACAATTTCATGAGAACTCCTAACTTTTTGTTATTATTATATTTTCATAGGTGTTTATATACAATATGAGTTTGGGGGGGCGTGGCATACCAATTTGCTTTTTGCACCCTTAATAGGGTGAATAGGTACCTGGGTACCTGTATACGTTTTATATTACAAATTTTTTTTTTTGGGTGTAGGATTTTAAAAAATATATGAAAAGGAGAAAACCAGAGTAAAATTCTAATATTATTTCATTAACCATCGATTGTTTGTACGATACAAGACAAAAAATTAGATTTCTCATACAATTTGCATGAAGGTACCCAGGTACCTATCCACCCTATAGAAGGTGTTTTTTTCCACACACATAAGGGTTAAGCCAACGATATGACTTCTGTAAGCTACTGCTTATATTTTGAATTAAAATATACAGTTGTGACGAATCAATGAATACAGCATTACAATTTTCATTTTGTTTGAAATATTTACTTTAAAAAATTTTAAATTTTATTTAGGATATTATGACGATATGACTTGATACCACACCTTGTGTATTAATTGGAAAATGCATATTACATATTTATGAATTGTTTTTTTTTTACTTATAAACTCCAAATAATAAGCAATTAATGCATTTTTATATATTGAAATTACTTAATTTATAAAAAAAACTTTATTAATCGGTTAACCGATCAAAAACTAAATTAACCGATTATTAACCGGTTAAACCAAAACCTCGGTTAATTAATCGAGCGATTAACCGATTAAAGCAAAAGGTCGATTAAATGAATACCCTAATGTCTACACAATCACTAAAAAAAAATAGATATAGTTCCTGGGTGTGTGAGCCGAACGTTAAATAATGTACTGTTTATTTTCGAACACTGCTTTAAACACCTTATGAACACATTAAGTACCCAGTAAAAACTTCGCTTACAAAATAATGTGTTTAGTAATCAGAAAAATCTAAAATCACTACTTACAATTCTACTGAAAGAACCGATGAATTTTACAAGGGAAGTCCTAAAATGAACGCATTAAAATGTAAGTCATTATTTTTTTACCTACAAACATCCAGTAGTTATAGAAGTGGTTATAGAAGTAGTTAAAGAAGAAAACTACTAAATAATAAGTGAAGGTAGCTATTCATTTTGAAAAAGTAAGCGAAGTTTTTACTGGGTACCCAGCTTTCTTTTATAACTGCTTCTGTAACAACTCCTATAACTACTTATTTCTGAATGCATGTAGGTAAAAAAATAATGACTTACTTTTGAATGCGTTCTTTTTGGGACATCCCTTGTCAAATTCATTGGTTCTTTCAGTAGAATTGTAAGTAGTGCTTTTAAGTTTTTCTGATTACTCAACACATTATTTTGTTGGCGAAGTTTTTACTGGGTATTGTTTTCACAATCACAATTCGTTCGTTATAATACTGTGTTCTCTGGTCACGGGATAAATGCTTTAAGACCAACTGACACATTTCCCGCAGGGAAGATAAAGGTTTCACTAGAGAATAACATTTAATCAATTAAGAAGGAACAGATTGCCAAAAACAAAACTTATCTAGACCACTTTTCAATTAAATATTTTTTAACTTAATTATTTAAGTAATCAAAATGTTATAATTACAATAAATTAAACAGAAAATTTTTAATGACCCCGACGTGATTTGAACACGCAACCTTCTGATCTGGAGTCAGACGCGCTACCGTTGCGCCACGGAGTCTGTAGAAATTCGTAAAGCATTTGGTTTCCAATCCAAGCTATTCACTTAATGAACAAAATTTTTTCCCAATTTCAGTCTTTTCGAATTAACTATAATAATTTAATTTATCTTAGAATCGCATTTGCCAAAAAAATTATTTTTTAAATCATTTTAATTTCTTTACACCCAGTAAAAACATCGCCTACAAAATAATGTGTTGAGTAATCAGAAAAGCGAGACTTCTTTTTTCAGGATGTATATAAGTAAAAAAATAATGACTTACTTTTAAATGCGTTCACTTTGGGACATGCCTTGTAAAATTCATTGGTTCTTTCAGTAGAATTGTAAGCAGTACCTTCATGTTTTTCTGATTACTCAACACATTATTTTGTAGGCGAAGTTTTTACTGGGATGTTACTAACTGCCTGTTTAACGATGTCGAACGTCATCGTTCGCATAGAAAATTATACTTAAAACAATAACAAAATTCGAAAATTTGTTTTTGTTTTAAATGTAATTTTCTATGCGAACGTTAACGTTCGAAATCGATGAACAGGTTGTAATTAAATCAATTCTATGTTATGATTTGTAAAAAGAACTGTAATTTATGACCCCGACGTGATTTGAACACGCAACCTTCTGATCTGGAGTCAGACGCGCTACCGTTGCGCCACGGAGTCTTTAAAATCTTAAAAGCCTTATACACTATATAAGAAATACCAGATATATAAAGATTAAAAATTATATATCATTTTTAATGACCGCCTCTGTTTTGGTTGCAGCAGTCGGTCCCTTTCAAACGGTATAACTTGACGAATGTTGATTTTTAAATGCTCCAACGTTAGGGGATTATCCGTTAGACACGGTCTCGAATGCAGCCCCACAAAATAGTCTAACGTCGTCAAATTGTATAGTCTCGCAATTGACTTCCCAAAACGTGAAGTTATCGGTCGTTTTGTGTTTCTCGAAGCACCGTCTTGTTCAATTTCATACCAAAAAATAATTCGGTTACCATAAAGAAATATCGATAATCCACAAGTTCGTATTATCCGCCACACTTTTACTATCAGAAGCGATAATTTCGGCAGTACGCACACTGCGATGATGGACAGACCTGACAACATCTTACGCTTTCAGTCTCTTTATATTTCTTTATAATCTTACCAATTCCTCGCACAAAAGGTCGATGATGACGGCCATAATAACCCCGTAATGCTCGAAAAGTGATGACGTTTGAACCACCACTTTTGTAGTAGGTTTTTACTATGTTCCACATTCTTCGGTTGTTGAACGATCCATATTCGTAAATGGAAAACCTTTCGCTAAATAACACTTCAGATGACAGATATTTAACAACTGACAGCCTTGCCAGACCGACAGTTTCGAAACCACAAATGGATACCCCAACAATTAAAATTAATTCAGTTCTTTTCCTTATAGTTAAAGGCAGAATTAGTCTTAACTTTCTGTTTCTGTTCTGTGCCGTGCCGTTCTGTTACGAAATTTTAATATTTAGTTACTTTTTCTGTAGCAACTTACCAGCCATTTATGACAAATTTATTAGTTTTGCACCGTCCATTGTTTTATTTCAAAAACTTTAATGCACATAAATTTGAAGAAATTAAAGTTTATGAATTCTTAAAATCAAAAAAAAAAACATTTTATTTCAATCCCAGTAAAAACTTCACCTACAAAATAATGTGTTGAGTAATCAGAAAAACATAAGAGCACTACTTACAATTCTACTGAAAGAACCAATGAATTTTACAAGGGACGTCCCAAAATGAACGCATTAAAAATTAAGTAAGTAGTTATGGAAGTTGTTATAGATGTAGTTATAGAAGAAAGCTACAAAATAATGAGTTAAAGAAGCTATTCATTTTGAAAAAGTAGGCGAAGTTTTTACTGGGATATAAATACGTATTTCTTATTATTTATTTTACTGTCACTTACAATTACTTAACAAGTTTTTGATTTTAACAAATTGGACCGCAACAGAACGGAAAAACTAATAAATTTTACACGTTTTTTAATAACAGAAACAAATCAGCTGATTCGCAACAGAACAGAAAGAAAGACTAATTCTGCCTTAAAACGGCATTCTAGAAAAAAATTCATTGGATTTGTTGTAAAAAATTACTTTTCTCAAAGTATTACTAAGATTGACCCCGACGTGATTTGAACACGCAACCTTCTGATCTGGAGTCAGACGCGCTACCGTTGCGCCACGGAGTCTACAGAAATTAATTAAAAGTATAATCGTGGAATATCTCAGAATTCAAAAAACAAACTTTGCTGAAGCAATTTTAAGACGACATTAATGCAGTAACTTTGTCAGATGAAAAATCCATATTTTGTTGAACATGTCTGTCAAAATTGACACATACAGAAGGTTTAAGATTTTTGCTTTCACGTTCGTTTTTGGTTTCATCTGACGTAACATATAATCGTCCCCAACAGCAAATTATAAACTGATTAAAATTCTGATCATCTCTGATAATCGAAATACTTATTACAGATTTTGCATCAAGTTTTGAGGATTTTAGCTTTTAAAATATGTTTTAATAAAATTCGCAAAATCCTTGCATATACATATTGCAATTTCAGAAACAATTTCGAGCAAAAACTCGTTAAGGAAAATAATTTGACGCCGCTGGGATTTGAACTTAGGGGTTTCTCTTTTCATTGATTTTCTTACTTCTGCGCTCTAGCCAATCGAGCTACGTGCACATACGAATTTCTTGAAAAAATAGTTTTATATATTTTGAATTAATAATTCTCTAACCAAATAACATATATTTTTTTATTAAAGTTTTTGGTGAGCACGTTTAAGCTTGTTGAAATATACATATTTAAGCAAAAAATTCAATTAGATTTTAAGCTAAAAATGGAAAGCGGGGTAAATGAATAAAAGCTAACTTATTATCGATGTTTATTCTCTAAAAATATAATCATAATTTGTAATTTATAGCCAAAAGGAAATTAATAATTTAATTGGGTTTTGTAAAAGCATTTTTGGCATTTATTTCTATTAAATTTTTAAATTTATCTTTTTTATATGTAGAATGAAATTTCTTCAAAACTAATTGAAAACTTTAAACAGAAGAATTATCTTTAAAACAGATGAGGAGATTTTTAAAGCAGTGATAACCACTCCATAGACTCGCGAGCCAGTCAATAATCGTATTTTTCACACAGACACGGTCGGCAATTCACATGTATATTACAATTTTGTTCGTTTCAAAACATCAGACTATCATCAGTCTCTGCGACCGCACACAAGCACATAATATCTTTGTGTGCGTGCGTTCGGGGCTTTCTTAGTTCGGATCTTCGTTATCACTGTTTTAAAGCAATAATTTATTTAATGTGTTAACTATTTTTCATCAAAATTATTTTCAATTAAAAATTATTTTAATTATGACCCCGACGTGATTTGAACACGCAACCTTCTGATCTGGAGTCAGACGCGCTACCGTTGCGCCACGGAGTCCCATAAAAGTGTGTCTAACTTAATTATATGTATAAAAATAATAATTCTAATGAAAGTAAAGTATTCTCTAGTTGAAATTTAAAAATTGAAACAAAAGTTCAAGTAATTTGCAATTTTACACAATCATTTTGAAATTTTTATTAGACACCGGAAATTGCAATATTTACAATATTCATTATTAAAAAATGTTTTAATTAAAAATAGTCAGACCAAAAATATTTTTTACTGACACGGGCGTGATTTGAACACGCAAACATTCAGATCTGTATTTAGACCATTGATGTCCAGCCCATTCTACAATTGAACATCTTTTATTTAAACGCGCTATCATTTCTTCGGCTTAATTTTTGTTTTATCAATATTTTAATTCTTATAGAATTGAAATAGAAATACAAAAAGGTCGGGGAATTATTTCCGTTTGTTAACAAAATTTTGGTAAAAAAATAAATTTTTAACACTAGAAGGCTTAGTTTCTTATATGCAATCCTAAACTGTGCCATATTAACAATTCAGTATTTAAGTAAATATTTTCTACTATTTTATATGTGTACAGTGTACACTAGGGTGGGTCGAAAAAAAAAGTTGTGCCAGTCACCCCCTAGAATGAAATATATGTCAATGAAGTTTCTAAAACAGGAAAAAATTTGTTTTTGCCACGCCCTAAAATACAGCACTTTTGGTTTTTTATATGTGGCGCTGCCATTTAAAGTCCGATCTCATCATGTCGCATATCGTTGTTCATGGCTTGATAGTGGCTTCATTTTTGTCTATGGTGACTTTTCAATCCGACCTGAAATTCTGGGCGCCACTTATGCCATCTCGGATCCTTCCCCCAAATGTCCAATTTTTTTGACGGTCCAAGAAAGTCCTTATAAAACTACGTATGTATAGATTTTAATATGCTCACTTTTATAACACGCCTCCAAATTAAGGCCCTTTTTTCTTTTTCACACTCATACTACATTAAACCAAGTAGAAGCCAATACAAACCAAAAAAAATTTTCATCAGTCACGACCTAGAATAAAAGGTATATTTATTAAGTTTTAAGAACTTTAAAAAAAATTTTTTGCCACGCCCTAAATTACTGCCCTTTTTGTTTTATATATACAGTCTCGTCATTTAAAGTCCAATCTCATCATATCGTATATGGGGAGCCATTAAAAAAAGTGGAGGCTTTTACAAAATTTTTATTTTGCTATATGTCTAAAGCAAAAAGGACTGTAATTTAGGGCGTGGCAAAAATTTTTTTTAAGTTCTTAAAACTTAAAAAACCAAAAGTGCTGTATTTTGGGGCGTGGCAAAAAAAAAATTTTCCTGTTTTAGAAACTCAATTGACATATCTTTCATTCTAGGGGGTGACTGGCACAACTTTTTTTTTTTGTATGGAGGTCGACCCGGTCTAGTGTACACCCAATCCTGTTTTAACATTGTACGTGCCTTTTAAAGGATACCGTGAAAAAAAATCGTGTAAAAAAGGAAATCTGTATATAAAATAAAAAAAAATAAAAAATGCTTACTACATCTATATATTTAACGTTGTTAAAATGCCACTGGCTATCACAAACCGCTTTGGAAACCTCTCTGTAGACCTCATTGTATCTAGCTATACACGATTGTAGGTCTTACTGAAATCTCACAGCTTTTTCGATTACGTTGTCACATTTCAAAAATGCTCTGTCACCTTATTTGCAATTTGAAAGCCATTAAGTATTGACTTGGCAGTTACTGCACGTGGAATTTCATCCTCATCACAAAATCATAATTTTGAAACCTTTAAGAAGCACTGATCACGTTCAAATATAAATAAAAAGTAATATTCAAAATGAAGTGTAAGTATTTTGTAAATCCCCTTTAAATTGATTTGGATAGAAAAGAGCTACCATACGTTTAGTTTTCTTTTTTTAATGTTTCTTAAATCATTTGACAGCACTTTTTACGCACAAACTGGAAGATAGTCTGTGCTCATACGGCTCATGTCTTATTGACAAGATTGCTACTTTGTAGGCGAGAGAAACGAGGGGAAAAGAAACGAGTACACAGATGCATGTACTGTCTTTACGTTTTGCTTTCGTATTCGTTGTTTAATTTTGTTTTTGTTTTCAATATCAAATAAAACATGTCGTCGACATGACATGATTCATTTGAACGCCAATTCATGTTCAAAGAAGAAAAAGGAAGAATCTTGTCAATTAGACATGAGCCGTATGAACTCAGACATACTTAATTATACAGTTTTATGCGTGTAAAAAACTTGTTAAAACTTGTTAAAAACAAGAGTTTATTTCCACTAACCGTGTTAATTCAAATTCGTGTTAAAAAAATCGCTTAAAATCGCTATTGACTCTTAAGTGGGTCACATTGAAAAACTCATTTGTTGATATGTTAACAAATCAATATTAAAAAGTTCTAATCAAAGTATTTTGATTTTATTTGATTTGAATAATTTAATTTAATCCAATATACATAAATAAGTTAACTAAGAATTTTTATCAGGGGCCTAATTACGGCATTCGATATCGATCGAAATTCCCATTTAAATTGTATTGTAAATTAAGTTCGATATCTAAAATGCCGTGATTTGGCCCTAGTTGTCCCATTTTAAGTTAGAGTAGCTGTATACGTATATTAAAGCAGTACATATGAAAAAGAATTTTAATTATTGACCCCGACGTGATTTGAACACGCCACCTTCTGATCTGGAGTCAGACGCGGAGTCCCATGAACATTCATCATAAATAAAAATAACTTATAATCTCCCTTTTACCTGCTGTGAAGCATATAATAAAAAGTATATTTCGTCATCTTAAAGACCTAATAACCTATCTGCAAAAATTTCAAAATTGAGTTTTTTATGAATTTTTATTCCCTATATCATAACGCATATGTGTGCAAAATTTTGAACATGTAATATTACAAATGACAAAGTTTTTGTACCTAGAGGACTGTTACGCACAAAAAAGAGAAAAATAAATCATCAAAAATCACGATAAAAGTTTAATTTTGTTGCATAGTGTAATTTAAACAAGCATTAAGTACTTGTTTTTGCTTTAACCAGTAAAAGAAACTACATACATACTACTGTAATTATTTAATGTATATAATATTCATGTGTATAAAGAAATTTTTATTTATTCTTACTAATTAGTACTGCAGATAGGTTATTTGGTTTCAGATTTTTACAGTTCCAAAAAACCTAAGTGTCATAACATAAACTGTGATTAGAAAAACAAAATTTTCTCAACCGATATATATTACTGATTTTATTTTTATCAAAATGTGTAATTTTCGTTTCAATATCGTTAATAGTTCCAATTTTATAACGTTTTTACCCTCTCCTGTAAACTTTTGAAAACTGCAGATAGGTTATTTCTAAAAAGGATACTACATATTTAAAATAAATTTTTTTAATAAAAATATTTCCCAACTTTTGACCCCGACGTGATTTGAACACGCAACCTTCTGATCTGGAGTCAGACGCGCTACCGTTGCGCCACGGAGTCCTATGAAAAAGAATTGATAATGAAAATGGTTTTAATTGTTTTTTCAATATAATTTCTATTTAAAAAAATTTAATAAAATATATTATCCAAGTTTGACCCCGACGTGATTTGAACACGCAACCTTCTGATCTGGAGTCAGACGCGCTACCGTTGCGCCACGGAGTCCTATGAAAAAGAATTGATAATGAAAATGGTTTTAATTGTTTGTTCAATATAATTTCTATTTAAAAAAATTTAATAAAATATATTATCCAAGTTTGACCCCGACGTGATTTGAACACGCAACCTTCTGATCTGGAGTCAGACGCGCTACCATTGCGCCACGGAGTCTATCTAGAAAATCTATGCCAATATCTGCTTAAAGTTAACCACTTTAAATGTTTCTGTTAAGTTTCCGTTTTACTTTTTTTTAGCAACGTAGGATCGTACCCATGAGGTCCTAATAGATAATATTAAACTCTTTCAGAAAAGCATATCTTTTTTTTTTTTTTTTTTTTTTGTTAACATGAAATTTTTTAATTAAACTTATTTTTAAGTAAAATGATATAATAAGGAAGGGAATTGACAATATTAATAAAATATTTAAAAAAACGAAGTAAAAATTTATGATTGTAATAAAATTTAAAAAAAATTTATTCCTATATCGCACTTGATCAACAAGAGGGTATTAACTCAAAATTTTTATTTTTCACTTTTTGGAAGAAATCGTTACCTAATTTTTACTGGTTGTAAAAATATTATGCCATTTTGTCTACTTTTTGCTAATGAAACGTTGGCCTAAAAATTCTTTTTCATATGCCTTTAATGAAAAACTAAACATTGTTTTGCTTCTACTAAAAATTTTTAAATTTTAAGTATACATATATAAATATATACCCTACAGATAATATTGGACTACTTACAACATAATCCAATGTACTGTTGTATTGACCATGTTGTAAGAAATTAAAATGCAGTGCTGCCAACAACTGCATGATGTTTAATTTTCTATTGTTTACAGTATTACTCATTGGTAGCCCTGATGGTGTCCATTATTAATTGTTAATTTAAAAGTGAAAGTTTGTGAAATTTTTGGAAAAAGGTAAACAAAATAAAAATACCAAGTAAATATATTTAAAAATAGCAGTAATAGACTACATTAAACACCATAAAAAGCGATTAGTAAAAAATGAAAAAGAAAAATGCTTAAACTACCCCTTACGTGTACTCCATACTGTAGTTACATGGAGTACTTTAAAAACTAACCCACTTTAGTACTCCATGGAGTAGTTTAGGGACTACTTCGGTGGGTTATATGGTCCCCTCCTAGGACATCGTAATCTTAAATGGACCACCTTTTACCCATATATTTGGAGTAGTTTTGAAGAACTCCTTCTCCTTTATGGACTACTCTTTACATGCATGTATGTATGGACTAGTCTCGTTATCTTCAGGGTTTATATATAAACTATATCGTTACCTTCATTTGTAAAGAAGCTAAGTCGCCATATTTTGAAAATTTATTTTTTGATGTAGTGCAAAGAGTAAACAAAACTACATAGTTCGGAAGAAAACCCAATTTTATATGTTTCATTTGTTGTTTTGCATCGGTTCGTACAAGTGCTAAGTCCAATAATGTTAAAGGAAAAGTGGTTAAAATATATGAAATTTTATAGCAATGCATATTGGGGCAAAAGGATGTTTTTTGTGGCATTAATTAAACCGCTGTGTTTTGACGAAAAAATTGATTAAAAGTATTACAGCTGTTCATCACGGGTACCACCAATATAATTAATTACACAGAATTATATGTTTGCTAATAAATAAAGAAATTATGGCTTAATAATCAAATATTTTTAGCAAAAAATTAAAAAGTGTTATAAATAAAAAATTAAAAAGTTTTTGAAAACCATTTTTTAATGTTAAACGAGAGTTGGTAAATTAAGAAAAAATTAATAATTAGCTTAATTGACTTAATTGACTTAATAGCGAACAAAAGTCAAATTAATATTTCAAGTTTATGAAAATCTAAGAAGGGAAATAATTACATCTTTAGATAACCTAGAAAATATTAGAATCAGTGAAAAATATTTAAAGTGCGAATGCACAAAAAAGACACTTTTCGAGCAAGATTTTGAAGTTGGTTCAAGTTCAAAACATTTCAACCTACCAATCTGTGAAGTTCTTATATGTGAACAGGGGGGACTCCTCTATAACTTTTTGACCATTGAATTTTCACTTCTACTTAACTGCTTAAAATGCGCGTAACTCTTAGAGCCAGTTTTTGACATAAAGATCAGCGATTAAATTAGAACTAATCTTTGAAATTCGTTTTTCGGTAGTCGATTATTTCATTTTGTTGCCAAGTTTAAACGCCCAATGTTGGTGGTTTAAACTTGCCACAGAACTTTCAAAAGTACGAACAGCTTATAAAAGGAAATATTTTTTATTTTTTTTATTTTTAAAGTTTTATTAAATATTCCACCCTCAAGCTTAAATAATTAAAAGTAATTATAAAATAAAGCTCCAATAAGAATAAATATATATTTATAAACATATAATATTATATAACACAATACAAAATTCTCGCCTTTTCTTCTTCTTTTTCACGTTAAGAACAGTAATTTGATGACAATTTTTGGTATTGGTTTTAAACTGCCATACTTATACATAAAAGTATTGTCAATTCATATGGCAATGTTAAAAGCTTTAATCTTTCACTCCAAAACGCCACAGAGGATTAAGGCTAGATTAAATTTATTATAAGATTAACAAATCTTACTATTGATACTGGTTTAAACTCTAAGTAAAAAACCCGCTCTTAAAATAATAGATAGAATTTAATGAGAGTTAATCTAATGGCGAATTCTTTTCTGAGGAATATATTGCATTAATGTTACATGTTCTACATTTTTGTGTTCGTTTGTACAAAAAATACAATTGTGGGAAAAATGTTCAAGTTCTTTTGTGAATATGATGATGAAAAACATGCAAAACATGTGGCATATTTTACTCTCACTTTTACTGAAGGTGTTCATACTGCTCTGTTTTACAACTTTGGTACTTACTACTTTGTTTGTACAACCAATGCACACTGGGAAATTCCGGTCAAAAATGATTTTTTTTTTTTAATTTTAATAAAATTTTGATGACAGATTATAGCGAACACTTCAAAACATACAACTCATTTATTATTTTGGCTCTTAGATAACTATTTTACTGTTAATAGTGGAGCAAAGTAGATCATTTTTTTCTTATAAATTTAAGGGTTTTAAAGTTGATTTTTGTGATTTGATATTCTTTGATATTCTTTGAAAATAAGAACGTTAAGTTTAAACCGTATTAGTTATTAATCATTACATGTGATAATTTTGATTTTGTGCGCGTAATTTTTTTGGATAAGTGAAGTGATTGTGAATTACTTTAGAAATAAATAAAACCTAAAGTAAGCCAAATTTAAAGAGAACATAATAAAAAAGGTGGGGCTAGGGGAGGTTAAGTGATAATTAGATCTAGTACTGTTAAGTATTTCCTATATTTGTATCAGATTAGCGTGACTGACTGGGTGATTATCGCCCAGCCCAAACAACTTAAGCCAGACACTTGAAATTTTGTATGTAGACTCCCCTTTCAATGTGTCAATAAAAAAAAGTAGAAACTTTTGGAAATTAAATTCATAAGGGGTTATAAATGGGTAAAAACGGGTAAAATCAGCAACATTATATCTCGTGATCTAACAGGTACACGTAAAATTCAAAAAATACCATTATTGAATCGAAAATTGAATTATCATGTGTTGGGTACTTTTTTGAAATTTGCACATTTTGGGTATCAAAAAGGGCATCAATAAAATTTGGTACTTTTTTGGCAAACTATTTATCTTTTTAAAGTAATAAAGATAAAAATAAAGTTAAATTGTGTTCTCTTCTCTTAAAAAGCTCTTATACAAATTTTGGTACCTTTTGGAAATTCGAATATATAAATACCTTTGGTACTTTTTTCTGATAAGCTATTTTTATTTTTATACTGAATATATGCCCAATATTTGAATGCCAAATTTCAGCTATTTACTGAAAGAACAAATATTTGTTATACATATGTAGCTATGCAGTCGCGAGTACAGGGGAAGAAAAAAGAATTGGTACACACCCTTTCCCATCTCAACCCCCACCCACCTTAAACGGAAAAATATATACCATTTTTATGATATTTCCAAATGAAATTTTGCAAAATAGTATGTTTCGGTTGAAGGTTCCTAAACAATCCCCCCGTCACCCATCCCACAGGAGCTCAAGTCGGATCCACGTCTGAGTTATGTTAAGATATATATTAGACTAGTCGCATCTTGTATGGGATTTTTTTCTTTTAAATTTAATTGTTTGCGCTGCTTAAAATATGAGGTTTGGTGTAAGAAATCATGATCTAATTTTTTAGGTCAATCCGACGGTGCCTAGCCGTGCCGGGTGGGGCCCAAAGTTCCCCATATAATAAAAAAAAAATATTTTCTATCAGATCTTTATAGTTATACTAGTTGAAAAGCCGAAAATCAAAAATATGGCTTCGTTACGATCTTCCGCAGAGAAAGTACTTCAAGTGTGCCAAATTTCAGCTTCCTATGTCATCAGATGGCTTCAGAAAGTTGCGGAAAGAATAGGACATACATGCAAACATCCTGACATACTAAGAAATTATATATTAAATAGATAGATTAACATATGTTCGCGCAACTCAAAAACGCTTTAGCTTATTGAAAAATTAAAAAAAACCGAAATTATGCAATAAAATTTACTTTAAGAAAGGTTAAACGTTTTTCTGATATGCGCAGTCGTTTTAGAAACATAATTTTTTTCTGGAAAAAAAAAATAATTTTTTTTATTAAAATTTCGGAATTTTTGTTTTTAAAAATTCATAAAAAATTGCATCTAATTTTATAGAGTCATATAAAAAACAATATTACAAACAAAACAAAACTTTTAAAGGATGGCCGATCATTCATGGACCCGGTTGATTAGGCTAATTGTTTTGCCGAATTATTTGCTAATAATTCTTACCTACCAGCTGGCAATCAACCACTACCCGAACTCGAAAAAGTATCCGTAACTATGCCTAGAATATTTTTTCGAGGTCGAGCTGTTAAAAGGGTTGGGCCGGGTGGTATACCTGCACTGGTCTTGAAGTAGTGCTCTTCGACGCTGGCTCGTCCCTAAGCAAATCTTTTCAGCACTTTATACCGTGCCGTGGAATTTCCAGTCTGCTGGAAAGTTGCTAACGTAACGCCAATTCCTAAAAAAGGAACCGCTAATAACCCTGAAAATTAACGCCCAATTGCAATTTGCTCGGCACTTTCCAAAGTTATGGAGAGTATGGTAAATTACCATTTTGTCAAATATTTAGAATCAAACTACCTACTAAGCGACCGCCAGTATGGCTTTCGTAGAGGTCGCTCTACTGGAGACTTACTAGCTCTGTTATCGGAAAAAAGTGCCGTTCCATTCACCATTTTGGCGAAAGTAATTGCTTTGGATATTTCCAAGGCGTTTGACAGAGTCTGGCATGGTGCACTCTTGTCAAAACTTGCTGCATTTGGTGTCGATGATAATTTCTCTCGATTTATATCGAGTTTTCTCAGAGATCGCACTATACTAGTTGTTATAGATGGGGTTTCGTCAAACGAGTTCAAGATTCATTCAGGGGTGCCGCAAGGCTCCGTTCTTTCTCCTACTCTATTTCTTATCTTTCTAAACGACCTCCTTTGTCAAACTTCAAACACTATCTACTCCTTTGCAGATGACAGCAACCTTTGCCACTCGTTCTCATTCGAATGCAGACCAAGAGTATCCGATGTATCTTATGTGGTCAATTGGCAGGTGAATCGTACAACGCATTACAGAGAGAATCCGTTTTTTTCCCGCACAGTTTGTATGTGGAATAACCTTCCTGCAGAAGTCTTCCCTCTAACTTACAACATGATTAAGTTCAAATCGAATGTTCACAAACACAACTCCATCTATCCTCCTTCCCACAACCTATTTTCCTAGTTCCAACACAATGCAATGCATTAGTAGGGGTCATCCCCTGAGTGCTGGTCCTAAAAGTAAAAAAAAAAATTGTCTTCTATTGATATTGCACAACACGTAACACTTCGAGTGATTATATTATACATATTTTTCGCAGAAAAGAAATCGCCATAATAGTTGTTGGTAAAATTACCTTCAAATATATCTATATTTTTTTAGAAACTGGGAATTATTTCCTTTCGAAGGTAACTTTATATTATATTCAATAACTCACAGTTTCTAATTGTTAAAATTGTTGAGTTAAATACATTCAATTTATAATGTATCACTATCCAGTGTGACACAAAGAATGCTGACGAAGGCCAGAAAATGCATTACATTCTGCTGGTGTCTAATAATTGTAAATTTTTCTGTACATACAATATACTTCATTGCTGTCCAAAGGAAAGCTAAGGTAAAATGTAACAAGAAGATAAATATATGTAATAGTCTGGTAGTATATGAAAATTGAAGGAATAGGACTATTACAAAAAAGCTTTATGAAATACATAACTGAAATTTAGCTCATAGAATAAATTCGAAAAATAAAAAATGTTGTATATTTTTTTTTATTTCCTAAAATAAAAGGTGAGTTGTATAAATACGCAGTCAAGTGCAGAAAAGTGTAAGCTTTCAGATAATAGAAAAAAAATTTTTTTAAATAGCAAATTTAAAAATTGAATTGTTGCCAAAAACACCCATATACCTGCCCCAACATGCAATGTATTGAAATATGCTGGTTTTAAAAATATAAAGTGGTGAAATAAGATTAATCAAAATAAAATAAAACTCTACTTATTGATTTAAAATTTTTTGAGAACAAAACCTTTAAAAAAATTTTTGGCTCTCCTGTAAAATTTATTAAATAAGACGACTCAATGTAACAATAAAAGGTTATCATGGAATATTTTTAATTTTAATGGCCATTTTCTCATTAGGCAATTATCTTTTTTCCCAACGAAAAACTGGACATTAAAGAAATTTGGTTTTCTCAATGTCTCATTTTATTGCAAAGCTAACTGGCACTCATTTGCCAATTATTTATTTTCCTTTTATTTGCCGTACAGATAAATTCAATCAGCTGACTCCCAACTTTTACATGTATTTTGAGTGGCGTTGCCAGCTGAAAACAATGTTTTTTGTCGGTATATTGAGAAACCCAAAATCGTTAACGGACAGTTTATCGGTCCAATAAATTTATGTTGACATTAAGTAACAGACAGTTTGTCGATACATTGAGAAAATGGTCATAAGTATATTAAATAATAATAATAATATTAAAAAAAAAGAGATGACCAATTTTGACCCCGACGTGATTTGAACACGCAACCTTCTGATCTGGAGTCAGACGCGCTACCGTTGCGCCACGGAGTCTTTACATTGTCACTGATTTAGTAGGAATTTATTCAGAGCGTTATTTTCTAAAACATTTCACTTTACTTTGGAAATATTTTCATACAAATTTTTAAAAATTCCCAATCATTTTATGTGGATAATTTCGCTAAATAATTCCCTAAATGTATTAATTTTTAATATTTTAAAAAAGTAACAGAAACGGTCAGAAATAATTTGATGCTTGTGAAAAATTTTGATTTGGTGAAATGAATTCAAAAATTATTTGTTTTAAAAAATTAAATAAAAATTAAAAAAAAAAACAATTATCGTCAATGGATTAATTACACTTTATATTTCATATTTAAAACACAGAAAATTTTAGTTTCATTAATTGATAAATTTTATTTTCTTCTAATTACATGCACAAATCTGTCTATTCTTCTAGGAATATTTTTTCTTTCAACTTTAGCGTAAAAAAATACTTTTCCTTTACACGAATAAAATTCCCTTAAATCGTTAAAAAAAAACTTTAATAAAAGAAATTAATGTATTAATAATAAAACACTCATTTTTCTATTTATTAATTTGAAAAAAATATAATTATGAAAAAAAAATATACAAAAGGAAACCTCCAACAAGCTCATTCCCTTGCAAGGCATTTTCAAAAAGAAACTCTAAAAACCATTACAATTTTTTTTTTTCTAATATCTCATAATATTGATTTTTATTCTTTTGTTTTGTATGCCTCCACTAGCCGTCTCTAAACTGCTCTAACAAAACAACCCAAAGCAAAAAAAACATGAATCTTTTTTTTTGTACGCTAAATTTTATATTTTTTTTTCGGGGAAAAAAAGAAAAATTTTAAACTTATTATCGACAAAACTAATACACAAGCAAGTTTTTCATTTCATTCTTTAAAAGAAGCAGTAATGAAAGCAACAAACGAACAACAACAACAGCAAAAAAAAAATCTGAATTAGTAACAAAATACAATACAAACCCAAATCAAAAAAAATTACAAAAAAAAAATAAATAAAAACTTAAGAAGAAAAATCTTAAAAGAATAAATAAATAAAAAATAAAAGAAAGAAATTTTAAGAAGTACTATTACTTGTTCATGGTACTATAATCTTGAATACTCGTGTATTGGCATCATCATGTTATTTTATTACATGTATACAAGTTGATATTTTACCAAAATAATATTCCTCTATACTGAAAAACAACAAAAACAAAACAGCGACTAAAAGAGCCAATACCAAATGCTGTTTTAGCCATTAAGAAACTACTACTACTACTTCTTCTCTAATACAACCACTACAAATAAAATTCACAACTACTATTACAAGGACGTTCAAGAAAACCCAGCATACATTTAGGAGCTTTTGATTAAAAACAGGTTTTGAAAAGCTTTTTCTTAACTTTTCAATTTACGAGGAAACTGAAATTTCTTAGCTGTTTTCTTCTTGCCTAAAATTAGTCGAATTGTTTGCTGGTGTTTAATATCTACTGCTACAACTACTATTCATTGTATTAGAGATAAGTATTTATTTCCGATTTTTTTCTTTGTTCCTTTACCAGCTCTAAACCACTATTATACAATACAGCTTAGAAATTTTTCGTTGAATGAGAATTTGTGTGTTGATGTTAGCAGGATGTAGTAATGAGTGTTGGTGGAAGTGAGCAGCACAATGGGGTACTCTAAGTAGACTAGAAATTTCGAAGTACATTTGAAAGAAATGTAATTTATTAAATATTAAAATATGTGACCGTAAAAAAATTTAATTTTAGTGTTATTTGATCTCCTTGAATTTCTCCTTTGAGATCCTTGAATTTTCATACCGTGAAGTTTTCTTAAGAATGAACTCTCCTACATTTTTGGCTCGATATAATAATTTAAAAAAAAAAATTCTGTTAGGCGATTCCCAAATATGAAAATAAAAAAGAAAAAAAGAGGCTGTGATAGCAATTATGACGGCAGTCGCTCGTATTAAGTGATCAAAAATGTAATAACATTTCTATTACAAAAAATTTGATTAGTTAATGTTTAAGAAGTAACACAAAAAATATTTTGTATCTAAGCAGTTTATTTTCCAGCAATTTCTTTAAAAGATAATTCTAAAAATGAAGAAACAGGCAATTAAGCCTTAAACGCAAAAGTCTTCAAACCTGTTCAAAATAAAATAGCTGTTATTTTTTTTAACAAAAGTCGAAAAAATGTAAAGTCTGTGTAATGAAGTTTCTTTTATTCATCCTTTAGCTCCTGAATTATTGCTGGCTTATTGACGTACACCTTTTCTTTTCAACAGGACAGTGCCACTTACTGGACACCTAGCGAAACAATGGCTCTTTTGCGCGACAAATTTAATGGCCGTGTTATCTCACGTGGTGCCGATGTCAATTGGCCAACAAGATCATGTGCTTTGACATCGTTGAACTTCTTTCTTTGGGGCTACATATTTGAAAAAAAAGGTGTACGTCGATAAGCCAGCTAACGGATGAGATAATTCGGCACAATAACGGCAGAGAACCTCAATTATTCCTCAGCGTCATCGAAAATTTGGACCAGCGGATGAAGGTATGCCGCCGAAGTCGCGGCGGCCATTTGGCCGATATTTTTTTCCATACATTATTGAACCATACCAATATTATCATAGTAAAAAGAAATGGCAATAATTTCCTAAATGATTTATGTTTTATTCAAAATAAACATCAGCCCTTAAAATTTAACCACACTTTAGTTCACTAAGATGACCTAGAAATTCCCGCGGTCGCGGTCTAAAACACTTGACTCCCAGCTGTTGAACTGAAGAATTCCCCAATGACCATCTATACAACCGCGAGGCACACTCGATATAGGGAGACATCTGGCAGGGATATTTACACTATTACCGATAGTAAAGATCCCTGAAGAATGTGTTTATCACATCGAGAATTGTTTAAGAATGCCGGATGCACAGAAAAAATTATTGCCGAATTATTTTCAAACAAACGCTTGTTTGAAAATTTTTTTAATTTCCATAAATTTTTTTACTGATTCAAACAATTCTTTGGTTTGATTTTTATTTAACCAACAAAAATGTGGACAACTTTACAAAAATATAATAAACGCGTTATTGGTGTCAAGTTTTCATAATTTTGTATGAAATATTTAACGCTTTTGAATGTTGTCGTCTTTTTGCATTTTTTTATTTGATCGCAAGTCCCAATTTACACTAGGGACATTTCTTGCCGGACATTTTTTGAATTCTCTTTTAATCTTACCTGAAGCGTTTACATATGAAACATTAGAAGTCAGACAGAAATTAATACTTGTATGTAAACTACGAAAAGTAAGAAAGGGAAATGAAAAAATGTCTAGTACAGATAGTCATGTACTACACACTCTACCTTTTCGACCCCTCGCCTTCAAACTTCGTCTGACCGGAAAGAAATGTCCCTAGTGTAAATTGGGACTAAGCAACACTTCTTTATGTGAAATATAAGAACAACAACAAAAAACACACACAGTCTATTTTTGGACGCTTTAAAAAATGGCAACTATAAGAAAAACAATAGCAGAAACAACATTACAAGAAACAAAATCCCGTATTCAATTTTTTAAAACTGTTTGGTTAAATACATCAAATACAAAAATAGAATGATGACGAAAAACATATCGAGTCGGTCTGCTGCCGTTTTTGGTTACATTTCTTCTTTAGCAAAGGAAAGGATACAGCAACAGAGAGTGATAAAGAAAAACATTGTGTTGTGTGTATAAATAAGAATTTGCTCTGCTCTGCCGTCATCTTCTCATACAGTCATCTTCTCATACGTGTGTGCGCGTCATTGCTTGTGCAAAAACTTTTTTTTTTATTTTGAAATTTAGTATATGAATTTCAGTAAACTTTTTGTTTGATTCAGTTAAATTATTTGTTTGAAAAAATCAGTGTCTTTTTTAATAAACAAAATGCAAATAAATTGTTTGAATATGCGAATTTGTTTATAGGACCGATTTCAGACAAAAAATTGTTTTTTTCTACAAATTTTTTGTTTGAATTGGAAACATAATTTTTTCTGTGTGTCTCTGGAGGAAATAGTGAGACATTCAGTGGTTACCTTTAAATAGGTCCCTGGATACAGTGTTATACATGGTAACTGTATGTAGGTCTCGTTGACGCATACATGCACCCCCTGGCTTCGGAACGGTTCAACTGTTTCAACATATTGCACAAAATTTCATCGTACTGCCAGACAGAGATGGTTTGATGAAACTACCTGTGGGGAGTGCAGAAAACTTTGGCCTAAAGTTGAGCCGATGAGGAGAAGGTAGGTCAATGGAACATATTTTTTGTCATTGGTCGGCATTCTGAGATCTTAGACTTGGACTGTTTGGTCGAAGAACCCTTTGGGACAAAACTTTTTTCTCTGACATTAATAGAACAGGAAGCTTTCTTCATTGAATTTCGGCAGCCAAATAACATAAGACCCCTACGAGACAGTGAATTATGGCAACACAACGATAACTAATGGACCCATGTGAGATGTTCTTGAAGGTGAGAGAATACTGAACTCGAGAAATTCACATCACTTTGCTACTTAAGAAGTATCCTTACAAACACGGGTGGTTCTAACAAAGATGTAGCTTACCAAATCTAAAAAGCTAATAAAGCATTCGGTACCCTTCGTTAAGTATGGAAATCTTCAGCCATGACCAAATACACAAAGGTTGGCTCAGATGCACTCAGAGCACGAAGTGAATTCCCCACAAGTTTTTTCCATATAGCCAAAAGAGCATCAAACTATTTATTTGTGTGATAGTGCATTCACAAGGTCATAAATTGTAGTCAAAGTTGTATTTTATCATAAATCTACTAAATTGCATAATTGTGATAGACAGTCTTAAGCTTAAAAATATATACAAATTTAATACTTTACAAATGACAACCCAACCCATAGTGCTTCTAACTATGTAAGTAATTCGCGTTGGAGCATGAGGATGTAGCAAAGTTTTAAGTAAATTCTATTCTACATTATTTCTTTTATAGAAACCTTATCAACATCTAAACTCCCGCATGTTTAATGCGCTTACAACTACTGCTCTTCAATATTCTTTTTTTCACAAGATTGAATTTCTTTTCATTTTGTTGTTGTTTTTTTTTTTTACTCATATAGACAACAAAAAATATTTTTATTCTTTATTACAGCACAAAAAAATAAGTTAAATTAAAAAGAAAGAGGAAAGTTTTATGTTTAGTAATACAACTACATGCATATACTTACAATACACAGACTTAGACGTATTTCTTCTAACACATTTACATTCACTTACACAAACACACACACACCCACACAACCATAACTACGCAAAGTATTAAAAGTAATAATAAGTAGTACCTTTATAGCTCAAACTACGTTTTGAATTCATTTATTTAACTTTTTTTTCAAAAGAAGAGTGTAGAAAAAAAACAACATACCTACTTTGCATAGACATTGAAAATGAAAAATGTATGTATATAAATTTATTTTTTTTTTTCAAGCAAAAAGGATGCCCGTGTTACATACACCCATACATACATATTCTTACAATGATTTTTTTCACATATACACGCAGACGTTTACAATTATTTACTACTTGAATACTACACACATACTCGGCTCGACTCGTAAAGTTTAGTCATAACCCCCTAATATTTCTATACTTTTCATTTCGCTTTTTTTTTAGACTGCAGCGGCAGTATTATTTTTCAGTTTAAAACTTTTTTTTGGATTTTTGAAAAGCAGCATTAGAGCAGCAGCAGGAACTACAACTGTGTCGCCGTTTATTGTAAAATAAAATAAAAACAGCAAAATATAGAAAATAAAAAATAATGTTGAAAAAAAACAACCCTCAAACGCGCTTTTCTATTGGTATGAGTGTCATCTATTCACTCAAATCTCTCTAAACACAACATTTTTGAAAAAATGTGAAAAAACTTAAATTTACAGTGATAGAAATTTTTATTTGAATCATTTGACAGACGAAGGAAGTAAAGCATAATATAACAAGTAAAGGCTTGGGATAGAAACAAATAAAAAAGGACTTTATTTATTTTGAAATGTTTTCAGTCTTCATTTTGCACATAAGTCTATTTCAAGGCATATTCGAAATCACGAATCACATAAAAGAGTCATAAAAGTCAGCAACATTTACATACATAGTCAAAGTCAAATACACTATTACTCGCATTTATGCATTTAATGATTTGCACCTTTTTTTACATGTTTTTAACCGAGAAATGCATTTATGCGCATACAGTGCTTCTAAAAAAATCGGGTTTTATTGTTGTTCGATTAAATGATTAATCGATATTTGTCATTGTTTACTTATTCGATTAAACGAATAAAATTGTAAAATTAATCGATTAATCGAATAATTCTAAATCCAGAAATTTTATAAATTACGAGATTTGTTTTCGATAATTTTAGGAAAAATGAGTACTTGAGTAAATAAATATTTTTTTTGAATAAAACTTTCCAATGTATCTCCAAATTGTTGCTTCACTTTCAGGAAAGATCCGAACATTGTACATATATTGTACTGATCTTCTTTAAAAAATAGAACATACTAAAAATTTTAGCATTGACCGCAGCACGAACAGCTTGTAGGAATGGGCAAAAAATATCGATATATCAAAATATCGATATTTCAAAAAAATAATCGATATATATCGCCGATATTTAAAACACCGATATATCGATATTGAAATAGGACTATCGAATTCGATATTTTTTTAAAGTCAGTCTTCATTAAAAATTCAAAATTTTCGCCGTTTTTCAAACAATATGGGCATTTCCACCGAAAGGTCCACCGCAACAAAAAAATTATAAGTTCTTGCAAAGACTTTGTTTTATCATATTTTAACAAGAAAACAATAATTTAATAAGAGTAAAAAAATGTTCTATTTATTTATAACCCATTTCGAGATTTATGAATGCAAAGTCGAACAAGTGCAACTTTTCTTATTTGGATATTTCTATTGTACGTTTTGCTATGATAAAAGTTCTTAAAGAGAGACATTATGCATTGACTTTTTCTCTCTAAAACCTTTCGGGAGGTACAAAGAGTCTATCTCATATTTCGATGTCATGTGCGACATTGAAAACATCATTTTCTATCAGTGCGTCGAAAGTAAAAGTAGAAAGCTCATCAATTTACCAGGTCAAACAGAGATTTTTTATAAAATTAAAATAAAAAAAAATTTCTGTAAAATAGCAAGATTCAAGATCACGTGCGACATCGTAAGTGTGAAAATTAAAAATTTGAAAATTATTTTTTTATATTTGTAAATGATTTATTTATGTTAATACATATATATATTTCAATCATTTAAATCTAGATGAGCAAAAAAAGCACTAAATTAAAAAATAAAGCCATATTCTAGTTTTTTAAAGTTTTTCAAACTTAATAAATGCTAGATGACCCGTGCGAATATTTCGCACCGTTAGTTGTCATTTTTGTAACATAAAATTAAAATAATAAATAGAAATTTTGGTAACTTCAATACATTTTAAAATAAATTTTTTATAAATGAAAATATTAATTTTTCAATTTCTAACTATTTTTCGTCATTAGTGTTAGAAATAAGCTTTAAAATGAGATATCATTCATTAAATTTGATGCGGCTGTATGGGAGATATTTGCAACCGACAAAAAAAAGTGCTTTAGAAATAATGATAATGACTAGATGACCCGTGCGAATATTTCGCACCGTTAGTTGTCATTTTTGTAACATAAAATGAAAATAATTAATAGAAATTTTAGTAACTTCAATACATTTTAAAATATAATTTTTATCAATTTAAATATTAATTTTTCAATTTCTAATTATTTTTCGTCATTAGTGTTAGAAATAAGCTTTAAAATGAGATATCATTCATTAAATTTGATGCGGTGGTATGGGAGATATTTGCAACCGACAAAAAAAGTGCTTTAGAAATAATATATATGATGATACCTTTTATTCTAGGGCGTGACTGATGAAAATATTTTTGTTTGTATTGGCTTCTACCTGATTTAAGTAGTGTGTGTGTGAAAAATAAAACAGGGGCTTAATTTGTAGGCGTGTAATAAAAGTGGGCATATTAAAATCTATACATACGTAGTTTTAAAAGGACTTTCTTGGCAAGTAAAAAAAATTGGACATTTGGGGCAAGGATCCGAGATGGCATAAGTGGCGCCCAGAATTTGAGGTCGGATTAAAAAGTCACTACAGACAAAAATGAAGCCACTATCAAGCGATTAAAAACGATATGCAATATGATGAGATCGGACTTTAAATGGCAGCGCTAAATATAAAAAACCAAAAGGGCTGTATTTTGGGGCGTGGCAAAAAAATGTTTCCTGTTTTAGAAACTTCATTGACATATCTTTCATTCTAGGAGGTGACAGGCACAACTTTTTTTTTGTATGGAGGTCGACACAGTCTAATCAACATATACATACATATATCATATAAAAAAAATGTCATGTGCGACAGATCACGTGCGACAGCGATTAAAGCTAAATAAAAAAAAAAAGTATACATTATTTTTATTAAAAATGACAGCCATATTTAAGAGACATTACATTCTACAATTTTTCACATTCAAATATTGCCTCAGGTTTCGCTGAAATCGGCATTCGAATTAATGGCCACAAAACCCACTTCTGTTTTCGTCACGTGCAAATGCCTTGGTTTTTTGCAATTTTCTTGAAAACGAAACAATTTATCAAAATGAATAATAGCACCAATTATAGGGCTAATTAATAGCTATAACCTGAATCTATTGCCAAAATAAAAATACGTTTTAATTTGACTTTTTTTTAACTTTAAATGTGTACGATGGTCACGTTCGACATGATGGAAATGCCCATATGTTTTTTAAAGAATGACCATCACTGCATGCATCATATGTTTTTTTAAATTAATATGAAGATCTAAAATGATTGGCATTTATAAGAAGAAGAATTAGGAAAAAAGCAGGGTTTTCACATTGCAGATTTCTAATTAAAACAGTAAAGTCAAACCAACTTGAAAAGTTTTATTTTATGCGGTTTTGTAACAATATATGTGCCTATATATATTTGGAATAAATAAGATTTGTGACGTGTCGTTATATTTGTTCCACAAAATTTAAAAAAATTATATGAAGAAGTCAAATTTGTAACAAGAGTTTTTATATATAAAAAAATTACAGCAATCGGCGCTAAGGATTTGCAGATATAAGCAAACATTTGCGCTGGCGTGGCGTTAAAACAACGGAAGTGGATTTTGGCTTAAATTACAAAACTGAATAAGACTGCGAATTGAGCAAGGTGTTTTGTATAAAACCTTTTTTGATAAACTTTGGACTTATATAGATTTATTTTCCAAGTTATAAAATTTAAAAATCTTTGCTCTTTGAAGGAACATATGGGCATTTTCAGCGAAAAGTCAAATTTTGTTACAGCAACGCCAGAATGCAAATAAGGTTGCATTTTAGGACCATATTGTTCAACCGTTATCCCTTTTGTTACTAAATGTAGAGCTAGTTGCGCTTTACACCAAATTAAAAAAAAAGTAAACTATACATATAAAATTTCTTGAGAAGCAATTAAAATTACTTCTGGCGTTACGTTACAAAAAGTAGACTTTTCGCTGGAACTGCCCATATATGTATTTATATATTAAATTTTTTAATTTGGTAATAGTTCCAGCAATATACGTTCGATATATCGATATTTTTGAAATAATATATATCGATACTCTTAAAAAATATCGATTCTATATATATCGATATATTTTTTCAACTTGCCCATCCATAACAGCTTGTGTGTGTATTGTGTACACCCTGCAAATAATAGGACCATTCCAAACACGCGTGTAAAGAGTAGTCCACAAGGGACCAGGACTAGTCCACAAGTAACCCAAACGTATGGAAAAAACCTGGTCTATTTAACATTACGATGTCCTAGGAGAGGACCATATAACCCACCTTTGGACCACTAAGGAGTAGTTTTAAAACTACTCCATGGTATATAACCCACCTATGGACCAGTAAGGAGTAGTTTTAAAACTACTCCATGGTATACTCAAGAGGATTAGTTTTGAAGTCGTTTAAACACGAAAGCATGTCGTTAAAAAACGAAGACATGTCGTCTCACTACAAACACTTTTTAACAATGGCATGGTCCATGCTTGCATTACATCGGACTAGTCCATGGAGTAGTCCATTTTGTCAAAATGGGTCAGGTGGTCCAATTTTATTTGCAGGGCAATTATATTGCTGGCTTTTTGTTTTTTCGTATGTGTATTTTGTTTTCGTTTTGTGCGCTAAGCACAACAGAAACGAACGAACAATAATGAGCTGAACAGAACACAATGATATATTCTCATCATTTGTTGAGTTTGATAAAATCAGTATTATTTTTGTGTTCGAAAAATGACTAATAGGTAAACGTAATTTTTTATTTATTTTCTACACAAACACTATTAGCGTTAGTGTTTTCCACAAATCTACCGAACCGAACACTAAGGACCGATTTTTAGTTTTTACTTTCGAACACTGTTTAAAATAAATTGAACATGTATTAAAATATGCTTTAAAAATGTTTAATATGCGCTATACACCTGAAAATGCTGCAAAAATTATCTTTTATATATTTAAAATATGCAAAAAAATGCTGCAATGGGTAAAATATGCACTAAAAAATCGATGCAAAAATTAATAAAAATCTCTAAAACGGATAAATATATTTTTCATGCCTTTATTGGTTGCAGAAGGAAAAACATGCAACTGCATATTTACTAAAGTTGTCAATTATTCGCCTTTCAACTTTGTTCGAATAATTCAAATAATTGTTTTTGTTCGTTCGATCAAACGATTAAATCTAAAAAAATATTCGATTAATCGATGAGAATAAAGAATAAAAAATATTATTTTTACAAAAAAAAATACGTTTTTTAAATATATGCCATTCCATTTATCTACAATTAATTTCTTTATTTTTATAATTGCTTGTCAAATATTTGTTTATTAAGAACATAAAATACATTTTTGAAATACTATGAGTACTTAACACGATTATTTACAAACAGGGCTATGGCTACAATATTTTTAACTTTTCTAGATTTTGTAAAGGGTGGTCCAACCATTATGCACGATGTTAATTGTGAGTCGCACCTTAATGTCAATTTTTTTGCCAAACTTAATTTGACATTTTTTTCTTTCAGTATTTGACAAAATCAAGCCTTTAACGAAAATGGGCGTTCAAATTCAAATGCATTTTGGGCACTTCATGGTTTTATTGGTAAGCATAATCGACCAAATGTGTTTAGAATCGGGAGAATTGTGCGCAAATTTCAGCAAACCGGGTCTGTAGGAAATGTGAAAACACCTGTGCATGCTCGCGCAGTTCGTTTATGGGCTGGTGACGACATCGGGTCGCATTTCTTCGACAATGGTGTTCGCTATCACGACATAATAACGGACTTCTTGTAGCCAGAAATTGATTATATGAACATGGAAGATATGTGGTTCCAACCATTTTTGCGCTCTTTTGGCTCTTTTGCGCGAGAAATTTAATGGTCGTGTTAAAAGAAAAATTGTATGTCAATAAGCCAAGAACAATTCAAGAGGTAAAATATAAGATAATTCGGCACATTATTGAAATGGAACCTTAATTTTGTCTCAGAATCACTGAAAATATTGACCATTGGAAAGAGGTATGCCAATTAGCCGTCGCGAGCATTTGGCCGATATTTTGTTTTAAACATAGTTGTCATAGATCCTTCTATAACAATAAAAAATGTTAAGATACTTCTCTGAAATTAAAAACGCATCAGAATAAATCAAATTCAAAGCTTTTATTTTATTTATTTTTTAATAAAAAAAATTGTTCGATTAATCGACATTTATTAATCGATTTATTCGTTATTCGAAAATCGCTACTTTAAAATTACTCGAACAAGAGTTTGGTTTTGTTTGATCGATTAATTGAATTATTCTTAATCGGCTGACAACTCTAATATTTACGGTTTACCTGGTCATTACCATAGTCACATTGGCCTTATCCATCTTTTTATCAGTGTAGCTCAAAAAGCAGAAAAATTATATTTTGTAGATATTTTTTTAACATGTCAGACTAAACACAACAACAACAAGAACAACAACTAAAGCAACTACAACAATAACAAACAGCACGCATACCAGCATCAAAATAATAAAAAAATAAGTTCAGATTTTTAACTGCGAACACGTAGTTAAAATTTTTTTTTTTTCTTTTTTTTAAACCTGTAAACTTAGAATACGACAACAACAACAAGAAAAATATCAACGTGCACAAGTACAAAAATATCGTAGACGCAGTGAATGTCGACGCCAACGTAGCGAGAACGTTCAACATAAGAAGGCTACGTGAATTACAGATGAAATATAAAAATCATGTAATAGATGTAGTAAATGATGAAAAATAAAAAACTGAAAATAAAATAATAAAAAAATCATACAAACGCATACACACTTATTCAAAACACTCACTTACAAAAGAGACCCTTTTTCTACAACAAAAAAAAAAGCAAACTTACAATGTATTTCTACTAAATTCACTAAAAAAAATGAACTAAACAACACATAGACGACTTATGCTTACACTCTTATTTATATTTATAAACACTTTTCTAGCAGCAAAAGTAGAGTAGAGTACATCAGAGCCAAAGTGAACGAACCAAACTTAAACAACCCCTGGTGCTGCTGTAGCATTTCGCTGTTCTATGTTCGCGTTTTAAAGTGCAAAAAAAATTAAAAGTTTTTTCCTTTGCCTCCTTTATTTTTGGGTTTTTTCAGTTTTTTTTTTTTTGTAAAGTTTTTTGTTTTTTGCTCTTGTAGTAGTGTTTAGTTTCCTTTTTAGCTAATGCTTATATTTATATCTTCACAACTTGTTACCCTTCCTGCCTCCACCCACTGTCTTTATTATTCCACCTAAATCAACAGTTTTTTTTTTTCTTTCAAATTGAAAGACTTTAGACTTTGACTACGTCTACTACTATTTTATGGAGGATTTTTAAAAAATATACAAAAACAAAAAACCGCGCGCGTTAATATTACTTTACTGCTATTGCCAGTATATAGAATATACGAATATGACTTCGTTTACTATTATTTATTGCAGAAATTTAAAAGATAGGATTCTTAAAAGAAGTTTTGTTTCAAAATATGGTTCCTTAACGAATTGAGTGCTGAAATTAGTTATTGAAAAAATTAATAACGCACGTAAGAAAGTAATATAATACCCTACACCAAAGAATTAAGAAAAGTGTGTTCCCTATTTGCAGCCAAAAGGTTATATTGGACCCGCTAGAACAAAATTATGTCAGGAGGTTAAGATTCATGTAAAAGTTCTTTATGCCGAATTTTATTGAAATATCTTTATGAGATTTTTTGTCATTAAGCGATGTTAGGTAGCACCTATGATGAAATTAATTATAATCTCGGATAGCCAGGTTGCTCTTTGAGCACTATTTTCTATAGAGGTGAAATCCAGGTTGGCCTTCGACTGTTGTACGTTTTTGGGAAACACAATGATTTGAATTTATATGGTTACCCAGCCATGAGTGGCACATGGCCAACGAAAAGGCTGACTGCTTGGCAAACAGTGGCGCACGCAGTCTATTTATAGGTTCTGAGCCTTTCTTCGTCCCTATCGTCTCATTAAGGGGACGCTGCAATCATGGTCCGAACGTGAATTCGTTCACACATACACGTCCGCATTCTGGGTTAAAATTAAGATGTATGACCCTGTCCCTAGCCAAGGCAGGTAAACAACTTCAGCTTGAGAGAGAGAGCTTAGGCTACATGTTGGCCTATTAACGGGGCACTGCGGTCTTAGATACCATAACTTAATGATGGGTAATGCTAGTTCCAAGGTGTGCAGATTATTTGAGGTCGACGAAGAAAATTCGGAACATCTGCTCTGGTGTTGTCACGCCTTAGGGACTACCAGGCGAATAGTTTTGGGGGACAACTGATTGACCCAAATAAAATTTATGATCTTTCACCAGGCTGGATAATTGTTTTTATACGTAGCCTGACATTGTAAGATACACAGACTGCAAAAAAGATCTTCTGGGGCGTGGTGCTTATGGCCTTCTACATGTCCATCTATCTATCCAGGAACTTTGTTCGATTCTAGACCTACCAAAACACAACATTAGCTTTCATTAAGGTTTCTGTCGCTTGATAGTGTGTCCATAACAACATTTTAAAGGAAGTTTTGACATTAAAAGCTATTTTCGGAATAAATGTTGCGACTCCAACAAAATTTGGTAAGATGATTAAGGTTGCAATTAAATACGTTTGGAGCAAATTTAATCTTAATACCAATATAATAAGATCGTGTATGGACACAAAGACTCTGTTCTGGAAAGAAGCTTTTATGTTGGCTATATGAAATGATGGACAGATTCTCGACATTTTCTTTAGGCCTTGGGATAATTAGAACCCAACCAAATTTTTACATGGGCAGCTTGCCACTCTGACAGCCAGCCTGACGGATGGACATGTTTAGATCGATTCAAAAGAGATTTTTTTAGCGATCGGTATACTAAAAGGTTAGTCTAGGACCAATATTTTATGGTTTTACAAACATTAGCACAAACGCATAACACCCTCTCCACTATTGTCGTGTGGGTATAATTGGCATTAACACCCAATTATTTATTGAAATGTAGTACTTACTTCATACTTAAATATGGCCATAAATAAATTTTTGTGTACGCCTTTAATTTAGTACAAACATTTTTTAAAATTTAAACCCAAGTTCATTATTAAAATCTTTTCCTTGAAATAAGTTATATTTCAATAATAAATTTAAATCCATTTAACAGTACTTACCCAATAAAAATTGGAGCTTCCAACGAAGCAGGTTTGTAAGGGAGAAACATAAGGGTTTCGCTTACCATTGCGCTTACGGAAGACATGAATTTTATATGGCGAGTTCCCACTTTGAAGCAATACATTTTTGACACATAAAGCGCATTATTCAGCGCACATAAATATTGTTGGATGTAACGATCATCTTTACACACTGAATGTTTTGCTACAGTTATTTTTTTAGTATTCTCCCTTACAAACCTGCTTCGTAGTAAAGGAATGCCGTAGCACTTGAAATGTTATTTTTTTTTATAAAAGTTGTTGAGAGTTCTTTCACTTACTTTACTGCATTTCTGTATGTCTTATTGCGTAGCGCATAATTGTGCGCTTATTTTTTTAAATGTACCTTTAGTGCTTCGCAAAATGGTAAAAATTTTTATTGGGTAGTATAATTTGTACTAATTTAAGAATCACAAAAGTTGTTTGTTTTCATAAAGTACTCAAATTTGTTATTTATTACTAAATTTTGTACTTTAATTAAAAAAAGAAAATAGAACAAAATTTAAGTGAAAATTATAGTAAATAGTATAATTTGTGCTAATTTTATAGACGCAAAATTTTGGTATGTTCTGACTTAGTACTTAAACTTTTTATATAGAATTTTAAAGTAAAATTTAAAAAAGTAAATTTTAAGAAAGAAATTAAAAAGTATTATATCATAAATTTAAATAAGCATAATGAAAATTTTTTTAGTACATACTTATAATCTTAAACTAACAATTTGAAAATTTTTTAAATATTTTATCTTAAAATTTACTACTAAAAATTTTTATTAAGAGTTTATTACCAATTTTATATAAAACATTTAAAATGTAGAAGTTTAATTTTTACTAAAATTTAAACTACAGACTTAAGTTGGTACTGAAATATTAAAGCAATATGAATTAATATATAAAACAGTGTTGCAAAATTGAAATTTTGAAATGGTACTGAACTTCAACTAAAAGAGTATTTTTCCCACCAAATGGTACTTTTTGTTAAAAAAAAAAAAAAAAAAATTTATGAAAATAAAAGGAACAAAAAATATTTTATTAGAATTGTGTGGCATTTTGAGAAAAAACCTTAAGTCGAGATAAGATAGCAAAAAAGTTTTTAAAAAAATCTCGGGGAAAAAAAGATTTTAATCAAAAATCAAAATAAACCGAAATTAAAGAAAAATTTCGTTATTTAAATTTAAAACGTAAAAAAAATAAATTAAAATTCGCATGATTACCAACATTTTTTTCAACTTTTTAAATTTGACTTAAGATGTTTTGTCAAAATGCCACAGAATTCATTTATCTAAGTATTTAATAGCGAACAGTATTTATATTTGAGGTATAATATTGGCTATATTTTTCCAGGAAATTTAAAAATAGTCAGTTCTGAAATGCTTTATTTCTGAAAGATCCGCTAGAACACGATATTGAGAATTGATATTATTATAGTTTTTTTTTTTATCGTTTGTAAATAATATTAATAATATCAGTATTATGCTAATGGTTCTTCGGTTTTATCTTCAAAACAAAATTTAGTTCTTAGTGTTTCGCACATTGTCGAATAAAACTATTTCGCAGTTCCTTTTACTTTATAAACCATTTCCCTTACATTGCATGTTTCTATAAATATGGGTTTCATTTAAATTTTCCACTAACATATTATCCTATGCATCCCTTTTCATAGAGTTTTCTTGCCAGTTGTAAGATCAAATATCCCATTCTGGAAAGCAAAATATGGATCCTGGCATCCACGCTTTGCATTTCGATATTAAAATCGTTATTTATTTTTAAAATACAACAACATAAATTTTGCAACAAACACATGATAACCTAAGCCTGCTATCGAAATGATCACATCACAGTTCAAAAACCTCAAAGGATAAAAAAGTACTGAAAACAAGGCGGGGATACTGCGGTATTTTTAATATGAAAAAGTACTGAAAAAAGTACCAAAGTACTGAATTTTTCAACACTGATATAAAAGCTAATTTTTATTTAAAACTTTTGATATTTTTAAATTTCATATTCATTAGATTATTAAAATGAAGGAAGGAATCTTATGAATGAATAAAAAATAATTTTTAATCTTGACTGAACGGGAGTTCTAATTTATAATTTAAAAACATTTAACAAAAACTTTAAATATCTTAAAAAGCTTAACATAAAATTTTAAATATTCTAAACAAAATATTAGTACAATTCCAATATTTTTCTCTATAGTTTGTAGCATTCAATACTAAAACTAGGATTCTGAATAAAGAACATACATATATAAATAAATGAAGTACTAAAATTTAGAACAACATATATAAAATCAAAAATAACTTGAGATTTGAATTTGTTTGCTTATCTATATAAAAAATTATATATTTATTAAGATCTTACTATTTAAAAAAAAAAAAATATTTTATTAAAAAAGTACAAATCAAATTCATCAAAAGTTTTAAGGAACAGTGAAGGGGGACAGAAAGTGCTTAGAAAGGTTTAATCAAAATTAAACTTTTTTCATAAAATTTTAATTTTTTAAACTTCTGTCTAACTATTACTTTGCTCTTAACGTTGTTGTTGTATTATAATATTTATTTTTTGGATACATACAAATAATGAAAATCTTTGAGAGATTTTTTTCCCAAAAAAAAAAAAAAATTAAAAAATAAAAAAATCTTAAGCAATAAAAATAGTAATCAGTGGCCCAATTGTATAAGAAATATTTTACCACTCTTACTCATTTCTTTACGAAAACTTTTTTGTATTAAGCCCTCCCGTCGAGTTAGAAAGAGATGAGCATTATAAGAAAAACATTAGATGAGCTAAATTAAAAAAAAAAAAAAAATAGAAACAAAATATAATGAAAAATATAAAAATTTGTATTTTTATGGTATGATTACAATAAAGTTTTTTTCTTGCAGTTGTTGTTGCTGCTTTCCTCCTCTTTTTCTTTGAAGGGAATTATAGTGGCAAGTTATAATAAAAAATAGTAGTAAAATGAATGTCACACAGGTCTCAAACGAAAATGGGTGGTTTATGAACAAGTTAAAAACGGAAGCTGCTTGACGTTAGCAGCGCCTTAGCGTTTCTGCCGACGTTGCTTTAATGTTGGATTCTTTTTTTTACTTGAAATGATTTTACTTTTTATTTTTTATATTTGGCAAATAGTACAGCGAAAAAATGTGAAACAAAACCAAAAGAGACATTAATTTTATTTTAGTTTTTTTTCTGTTTTGCGTGCAAGATACTTAAAGGAAAAAAAATTATAGTTAAATGAAACATAAAAGGCAGAGTAGCAACAGAGGAAAAATGTGTCTTGAAGAAAACAAAAAACAATCTATCAATTTATTGTTTTAAATAAGAATATAACAATAAGATGGTGATGTGTTATAAATAAATGCATATTACAAATTCTTTTTTTGTATTTTGTAGTTATAGCGCTTATTTTCTAAGTTAAGCCGTTAGGTAATGATAAACTAATATCGAGGGTTGGACTCTTATGCATTTAATATTGGAAAACATGCGCATAAAAAAATTTCAAATATGCTTAAAAACCTGTACAATTTTCGTTTTAGAAAATGATAGTTTTTGTATGAATTTACTTAGAAAACTATATGGAGCGCATTTGCCTTTTCTCGTTTTTACCTTAGGGTGCGTACAGCGTGGCCGCTTGTTGCCGAGCCGACTGACGCTTATTGCGAGAACCAATGCGAGAAATCTGGTACTATACAAGTCACTTTTGGGATCTGACAATTCTTAAATTGTACCGTCTCAATGGCAAAATTGTACCAAATTGACATAAATTGTACCAAACTTTCGCTATATAAAAAAAGCCTTCATAGTATTTTTATGGAAGCTATCGTCAAATATTGACCGATTCCAATAAAATTTGGTATGATGATTGAGATTGCAATAAAATTCTCTTTTTTTGTCAAAGACAGTGTCACCAAAACAATCGACAAAAGTGACGATTTGGAGACATTTGATCCCAGGCTTCCCACAGGAATATACATACTTATCGATGTAAGTACTTAATATGTTAGTATAACATCATGCACACAAATTAGCAATAATACATATTTGGTAATCCTTCTCAGGGCTGGAGATGTGCTATTAAAAATTTTATTGTTGAAAAAAGTGAGTTTGTTCACCTGAAAAAATTAAAAAATTTCGTGGGTTTTTTTAATTGTACTAAAAAAGGATGAATTGTACCTGTGTACCGATAAAGTTTCGATTGTACTAAATTTGGTACAATTGTACCACAAATCCCATCAGTGATACAAGTTAGTACAAATAAGTGCGAACAGGTCATAGTGGGCACCGAGCTGGTCAGAGCGCAAAGCTGATTGAATGCGAGAAAACAGTTCCAAAGCGTATTTCAGCGCCGAAAAAATTGTTTATGTTATGTTGTTATGATTTCAACTTGTTTGGAAAATATTTTAAAAAAATTAAAAACACAAATTTTAGAAAAAGTAAACAAAACATGCAATCAAAAAAAAAATTAGAAAAATAATAAAAATTAAAAAATAAAATAAAAATTCCCAGTAAAAACTTCGCCTACAAAATAATGTGTTGAGTAATCAGAAAAACATTAGAGCACTACATACAATTCTACTGAAAGAACAAATTAATTTTACAAGGGATGTCCTAAAATGAACGCATTCAAAAGTAAGTCATTATTTTTGTTACCTACATACATCCAGAAAAATGTAATTATAGAAGTTGTTATACATAGTTGTAGTTATAAAACAAAGCTACTAACATTTTGACAAAGTAAGCGAATTTTTTACTGGGTTAATCAAAAAAATAAAAATTCAAATAAATAATAAAAACTAAATAAAATTATAATGATTTTTTTTTTTTTTTTTTGTAAATATGAAGAAAACATAATTCATCTAAGTATTTATGAATTTATTTGTTTCGAGCATTTATTTTTTTCCTTCAAAGTGGATCGATTTGGCGGGGGACCAACCTCCGGTTCATATTTAATCTTCTAGGTGAGTAATTTAATTTTGTAAGTTCAGTATAAAAAATACCAATTGCAAAACAAAAAGTATCAAAAGGTCTCCTTTATATATTGTCATCCACTCAGGACGTTGCACGTTTAATTTTATGTTTCTATGTCTAATACTAACGAAAATTAATCAAAGTACCAGATGTAGAAAGAAAAAGTACCAAAAAGCTCCCCTTACATATTCTTATTCACCCAGTTTAATGTACAATTTTATCTTTATAGGTCGAATATTAACGAAAATTCAAAAAGTTCCAGATGAAAAACAAAAAATACCAGCATTTTTTATGTTATAGGTTATCACTCACTCAGGATCCTACAGCTATAATATTATGTTTCTAACTTCTATATTATAGAAAATTTAAAAATTATCACATGAAGCACAGAAAAGTAAAAAAAAAGAAATTTAGTTTCCCATATATCCCCTCTTTTTCTCCCCACAGAGCTTCGGTTGACAAACAAAGGAAGAAAGTGTTCTTAACAGTTTTGCCTGGTCTGATTTATATAGTCGAAATATTCGAAAACCGATTACTGAAAAATGTCGAATAATCGATCACCCTAACTTTTTATTATTTGATAATTGAAAATAAATTTTTATTTATTTATTTTGCATTTGTGCTAGTAACAATTTTGAACGCTTATAACTCTGAAATTATTGAACAGATTTTAATAAAATATACATTGTGCACTTCTTTGAGTAAATACCTCTTAAATGGTGTATATTTTGTTCAAATCGGTTGACATACAGAGGAGGAAAGTGTTCTTAACTGTTTTGCCTTAGCCGATTTATAAAAATTCATACAAACATACATAAAACACAAATAATCGATAAAATATCGGCGCTTATTCTCGCATCCACTATTCACACTCAAACTTGTTTCTCGCATGAACAAATTCTCGCAATAAGCGTCAGTCGGCTCGGCTCGGCTCGGCTCGGCAACAAGCGGCCACTCTGTACGCACCCTTAGACCGACTAAACTAGCCGATGTTTTGGCAATCCTGGCGTTAAATGAATACATACATTTTACGTAGGGTTTTTGCCCGGTAAAGCAAGAATTTAAACTAGTTGAATTATCATCGAAAGTTAATCACATTTTGGAAAATTTTATAGATATCGAAGTCTATATATTGCCGATATTAAACGTCCAAGGAAAAACTTTTTGATTTTTAGTAATAGGTGGTAGTTATTTCATATGTTACCTGGTTAGTAGTTGTCATTACAATTGTCATTATTCTGAAAAGTTCAATAAGTACTTACTTGTAATGACCTCATCCACTAATTATTACTTCATTTATTTTCACTACCGAATATTTGCTGACTAATAACACTACGTGACAAAATTTCAACAAAGTCGTGACCAAATGAATCTGACAGCTAATATTATGTAAAATTTGCATTTCAGTCACAGCATCTTTTTTAAAAACACAAATAACGGTTATTTTGGAATATAAAAACTGTTCTACTTTTGACAATTCTGACTTCATATTCGGATTCAGCGGAAAATTTTACATAAAGATTAGGTGTCAAAATCAAAAATTGTCACATAGTGTAATCAGCTCAATAACTTCTTATTCGTTGTGTTGTGTTGTTTTCAGAACTGAATATTTACTAACTGCCAATATACTCAGTAACTGCTTATTAGGTCTATTAACTACTGATTTTTTGGCATCTGGTAAGTATATTTATAAGTAGTTACAATTTAACTTACTAGTAGTGAGTTATTTTCTGATTTTATACTCCAGAAATAAATTTATTTTCTGACTTTTTTGAATGTAATAATTTTTATTTGCTGATTTTTAGTTTTTTGTCCATGGACATAATGTCACTTTTAAAAGTGTAAAAAAGTTCATGTGCGGAATGTCATATGGTCCATGGACATTAAAACGGGTTTCATTGTGTTATACTCAATTAGGTGTTGTCTCCACTATTGTCAAGCTCTAAGATGAACTGCTCTGAAGGGCATTATGACACTTTTAAAAGTGTAATAAAGTCCATGGACACTGTCACACTTTTTGGAGTGTCATAGCGTCCATGGACATTATGACACTGTATGTAATGACATGTCACCAAAAAAAAATATTTTTATAATAAATGTAATAATTGTTGCGAACCCTGGCAAGAACCATACGATGTTTAATAAAAAAATATCAAATATGGGCATTTCCACAGAATAGTCAACCAGGATGGAAAAATAAAATGTTGATAATCATCGTCTTTTTTGTTTATTATTATAACAAAAGTGTATGTTTTTATTATATTATGGTTTTATAGCACATCTCAGCGGTTTTACTTGAGGAAATTGGACTGGAAACTGGCAAATTTTATATTTTCTTTTTAAGCTACTTCTAAGGACATTTTTATAAAATTCTTTTACATGCAAAAATATGTTATGTTTGCACTCTTTCTTCATAATCTCTCCATTACAATCAATTGTAAATTGAGTATAAAGTATTTTGTTAAGAAAATTTGAAGGCATTTATGGGTGATAATAAAAAAAAAAACATATGGAAAAATCGTACCATCGCGACCGGTACTTAAGCCAATTAAACAAATACCCATACAGATACTTTATTGTGTAAATACTGGATATAGACCCCCATTAATACACTTTTAAAATAAATTAATCACTTTTGAATTTTCCGTTCCATTTTCCATATTTTTACATTTCACTACTGTCAGCCAAAGTTGACTTCTATTCTGCGTACACAGAAAAAATTATTTTTTCAATTCAAACAAAAAATTTGTAGAATCAAACAATTTTTTGTCTGAAATCGGTCCTATAAACAAATTCGCATATTCAAACAATTTATTTGCATTTGGTTTATTGAAAAAAAACACTGATTTTTTCAAACAAATAATTTAACTGAATCAAACAAAAAGTTTACTGAAATTCATATACTAAATTTCAAAATCAAAAAAAAAACAGGTTTTTGCACAAGCAATGATGCGCACACAAGCAGGCACTGTATTATAAGATGATGGCAGAGAGTGGCCGGCTGGCTTTGAAACACATTTTTTGTTGGAATAATTTTTGAACGAAGTTCTTTTTTTATACACACAACGTTTTTCGTCATCACTCACTGTTGCTGTATCCTTTCCTTTGCTAATGAAGAAGAAATGTAACCCAAAAACGGCGAAAGACCGACTCGATATGTTTTTCGTCATCATTATATTTTTGTATTTGATGTATTTAAGCAAACAGTTTGAAAAAATTGAATACGGGATTTTGGTTTTTTTAACCAACTTTGAAACCAACCAAAAATTTATTTTGTTTCTTATAATGTTGTTGTTGTTTCTGTTGTTTAAAAAGAGTGAAACGTTTTTTTACCTGTTATTTTTTTTTTTTTTTTTTTTACTTCAAACCTCTTCATCTTTCTTACTGTTGTACTTTTGTGTGTCCAAAAATAGACTGTATGTGTTTTTTGTTGTAGTTCTTATATTTCAAATTAGGAAGTGTTGCTTACGATCAAATAAAAAAATTCAAAAAGGCGACAACATTAAAAAGCGTTAAATATTTCATACAAAATTATGAAAACTTGAAACCAATAACGCGTGTATTATATTTTTGAATGGTTGTCAACATTTTTGTTGGTTAAATAAAAATCAAACAAAAATTTTAATTGAATCAGTAAAAAAATTTGTAGAAATTAAAAAAATTATCAAACAAGCGTTTGTTTGAAAATAATTCGGCAATAATTTTTTCTGTGTACGTTCGTGACCACATGTTTTTAACTATCATTATGAAAACTTAAACTCGATGCAGTCCGTTTTTTGCACTAAACATAGAGCAACCAAAATGCTATCGAATCGCAAAAAAAATTCTAGGAAAAGTTTTGTTTTCTATATTATTTGTACATCAAAACGTACGAACGTGACCCCAGGAAATGCCCATATTGTATTAATAAAAAATATTTTCTTAAAAACATTAAATGCTTAAAATTAGTTTTGCAAAAAAAAAATTAAAATTTTAATAAGTTTTGCGTAAACGCCCAACCATAATGAGCCTGAGGTGCCTTAAGCAACAGTGCGAATATATGTTAAACATTAAAGAATTAACGAAACTTTTCGTTAAGTTGTATGAAACTGTTATTTGCTTAACCAAAATGCGAAACTGATCGCATATTCCGTACTAGGGATGCCAAACGGGAAATCCCGAAATCCCGGGATTTTTCGGGATTTTTAATATATCAACCTTTGTGTACAAAAATGTTCGTTTGTTTATATTATTGGAAACTTTGGCCCTTGCTGCTCTCCAGATATACAGCAATCTATAATGTCTATACTGTATGTGAAGTGCCACACCCACTTCTCCAATCCAAATTTTGTTGGATGTTATGTATTTATAACCAAGATGCCTGTACCTAATTTGGAAACTTTGGTTCTTGCCGTTCTCCGTATAAACATGCACAACAAAAAAAAAAAACAATAACAAGGGATTTATCTCAGCCGTTTGTGTACCGATCATGCTAGATTGCAATTGCAAACAATTTCATACATACATGACATAAATATATATTTTTTTCTGAACTCCTAAATTGTTTGGGGTCTTTGGAAAACTGATTTCAACGAACACACGTACAGACGAGCATCGTGATTTGCACTTATATATGTGCACCCTTTAACCTTCGTTGAAGGATTTAAAAAGTTTAATTTGAACTGCAAAACCCGTATAGCTTTTAAAAGACTGATTATGTTAAGTGCATGCAATTCCAACTCATGTTGATCTGTGATCTCTGCTTATATTGTTTGCAATGTTAGGAACCATTTGCCAGTATCAAAAGAATTATTGCCGCACACATCAATTTTGACTATTTCAGTGCTTAATTCCAGTTTGAACTGAACGCCAAAGGCGTGTGTAATAGGCCACAGTTGCCCTTTTAATGCTGTGTTTAACATTAAGCTTTCATATACGTTTTGACTTTAAAGTTTAAACCCCATATGTTGCCGAGATGTTTAGATGGATTTAAAAATGTCGAATTTTCACTTGCCAATTTTTAATACCAAATCATTATAATTTCTTTTATTTTTGTTGTCCGGTTAGCTACAAAACAATAACCTTTAACATAATTTTATATGTCAATTATGTTTGCCACTTAAAGTGTTCATTAGAACTTTGAACTGCAGTCACTATGCAACAAATATGAATGTACGTTTGCATTGACTATTAAACAGATTCATTTTAATAAGTCCCCTATGAACCGTTCAAAGAACTAAAACATACGGAATACTTTAAATATCTATTCATTCCCTTTTGCAAACGCAACAGAGCAGCATTTTGACTTGTGTTTTTTTCTGTTGCAAGTGTTAAAAAATTAATGACTACTGCATTATGACCATTTGACATTTCAACAAAATGTTGTAATGTTTTCACAGGCATATGATCTGGCTGGCTAACTGATTGGCCTGGTCTGACCGGCTTTGATACAGGATTCGTTTCGTGTTTCAATACAAATACCCATTTGCAACATTTAAACTAAAAATTTTGACGGTAATAATATTGGCATTTAGGCATCTGTTATATCAATTAAATTTTTACCATTTTTCTGCATTGTAAATAGAGATTTTTTTTCAAAAATGTTTTAATGATTTTTTTTTTTTTGCCTAAAATAAATGTTAGTTTTATTTTGCATGCAAAATTTATTTTTTTTTTTTAATTTTTTTTTTTTTTTTTGTGTTTGCTTTCTATAATAATGTGTCTAATGAAGGTATACAACAAAAATTTTTTTATTTGGAATACTCGCTTAGGGAAAAGGGTTTGTAGTTTTCATGAATACAAAATAAAAAGCAGCAGAAAAGCGAATTTAAAACAAAAGTATAAAATAAAAAATCACTGTGCTTATTTTTATTATTTTGCTGAAAATAAAATATAAAAAGCAAAAATATAGAATTAAAAACGTTAGGCGTGGTATATTATTTTTATGTGTGACTTTCATTATTTTAATATTGTATGTCTGTATGAAATATTCATACCAATCATTACACTCACACTTTAATAGCAACACATAGGCAGTCAAATACCTCCGCATACATGCATGCAAAAGAGAAAAAATATATTGCTACACATATTTGTATAAATGTTTTCATATGTGCGAAAAGTGGAATTGTATTACTACTTATTTATATGTGTAGTGGTAAGTAGGATTTTTAATTGTAATTCATTTTTTTGGTAGCTTTTTTCCCATGTTTCTAGAAAAAGTGGCGCTGAAGGTAAAAACCCTAAGCCTCCTGTCTAATGTTTTGCTACAGTTATTATTTGTTGTTACTGTTGCCGTTTTTTAATCGTTAATCCATGTCTATATTCATTTTTTTAAGCAATCGAGTCTTTTTTCTACATTTTTCATCATTTAAATCGCGCTATTAAATTAAAGTGAAAATGATTTGTTGTTATAAAATTAAGTGCATTTGGCTTTATTTTGTAAATGAAAAGTGTTTTATACTTTTTGGAGAAAGAATTTAAGCGGGGCATGGCTGAACTGGCTGTCTGAGCCATTTTTTTTTAAATTTATTTATACACAAACTTCTTAACAAAAATGCGAATTAACATTTGTATTATCTTTGATAAAAGTCTTACTTTCCAATATTTTAACAATAAAAGTTTTACTTTCACATTTGGTTACATAAATCAAGGAAAGCTTTAAAATGTTATTTGCCGTTACTTTGTAGATATTCTTGAATGTATAAAATTCCAGTAATGGCTTAAAACGGCACACTGTTGTTTAAATCAGGGGCCAAATTACGGCATTCGATATCGATCGAAATTCCCATTTGAATTGTATTGTAATTTCGATCGATATCGAATGCGGTAATTTGGTCCCAGGTTTATAAAAATTTTAGTAATATTAAAAATATAAATTCCCCCAAGCTAATTTTTAGTTTGAATGACTTTCTCTAAAAATTTTCGGGTTCTTAATCACTCTAAAGATCATATTTATTAAAATCTAAAAGCCCATGCTGGCGCTATTTACAATCGAGCTTTTGCAAATCTGTGTTAAACGATGGAAATCTTTTCTTGAGAGGATTGTGCATTTTTTTGCTCAACAGTATCTAAAATAGTTTAGATTTTAACACTGAAATCAAATGTGGGTTTTGTTTGAATAACTATTTCAAATAAAATTAGTTACGGTTTTAAGGTATAATTCTTCTTTCGATATCGGTTAAGAATGATAAAGATTAATATACCGCAATACCAATATAATACATATCGTTGATCATATAGAAGGGCCCTAACTCACATAATTGCAACTTTACATAATAGAAACTCTATGTATCAGAATTTAAAACTGATTGTGGGCGGGATGGTTGAAGTAGGCGTGTCACTTTCCATTCAAAGACATTATGCATTTCTGAATTACTGGAGAACGAAAGGTGCCAAAGTTTCCGAACTTGGTACAAGCATCTTGGTTATCAGTACACAACATTCGATAAAATGTGGGCGGTAGTTGGTAAGCGGGCGGGCCACAAAATAGATTTATTTATATATTTATAAGAAAAAATTTCCAAACTTGGTACGCATAGCTGGGTGATCAATAAAAAACATTCGACAATATGTGGGCGGTAGTGGGTAAGTGGGCGTGGCACGTCCCATACATAGACATTATAATTTTTTTGAAATAAGGTACAAGCATTTTGGTTATCAATACACAGCATGTGACCAAATGTGGGCGGGATTAGTGACATGGGCGTGGCACAAAGTATATTTATTAATATCTAAGGAACGGTATTTAAAAAACATTCTGTTCTTATCGCACCATGGTGAATGAACAGGGATGATAAATGAGAAAACAAATATCGTACCAACGAACTTTTAAAATCGTACTTTCTCGGCCCCAATAGTACTAAATCTTTTTTTTTACAAATTTTATTTAATTTATTTTTAAAAACAAAAATGTAATACAACAAAAACAAAAACTAATTAAAATTCATTTGTATATGTAAAGTTTACATTGTAAACTATAGATAGCATAAAATACATGATCATTAATTATACATAATAATAAGGTGGGTAAAATTTTTTCGCGTTAAAAGCACATCGCGATTCTTGTTCGTGTGCCAAAGAAACCGTAGGTCAAATATGAATTTCGAAGCCCGGATTTTCAAAATAGTTAGTTTTCCAAAATATTCAAGAATAGAGGCAAACAAATTATATTTGGTCTAGCCAGACCTGTATCATGCGGTTTTATGGTCGAGAACTTTATTTATTTTTACTTTTGATTGCCGCCAAAGAGCGTTTTCGTACACTTTTTTGAATTTATCGTCTTTTTTTGTGGAAAATTTAAGAATATTTCATAAAATGCCATCTCGAATTTTAAACGCAAATAAAATTTTTAAGCGTTCTAAAAATATGTTCATACGAGCATCTTCAGATTGCATTTCCAAATGTATTGTGTTCACAATTTTCAATATGTACTGCAAAACAGGAAAGGAGTATAAAGTCCGAATATAAAAAAATTTAATTTAGCGTTTGTAAAATCTCCTTCAAAATAATTCTGAGTAAAATAATAATGGAGTGGGCTCCAACTGTTCCAAAATTCTGTTGATTACTTCTTGATGTGACAACCAGGGTTGAAAAAACTTCAGTCGAAACCAAAAACTGCCGAACAAAAAACGAAAATTTATGTAAAACTTGTCGCCTTTTGAGTTGCTTAACAGCAACTCTTTACATTTAATGTATTTGAAGTATAAGAAACGGCGGTATGAACTAAGTCCCCAATGAACTAACTCCCCAAACCCAAAATGAACTAAGTCCCCAAATTTGGGGACTTCGTTCATTTATGGAAAAAACCTGAAAAAGCCAATATGAACTAAGCCCCCAAACAGGTGAACCAAGTCCCTAAACAGGAATGAACTAAGACCCCAATTTCACCAAATTTCCACAAGAGTGAGAAATGTCCTCTAATGAAAGTGAACTAAGTCCCTAAATTAAAAAAATATAGAAATTGTTTTGGGCCTCCATGGTATAACAAAGACCGGCTTCGCCAACTAAAGCTTCTCTGTATAGCCGGCCTTGGGCCGGGCGCAAGGATGTATAGTCCGAAGGCCGGCTATACAGAGAAGCTTTAGTTAGCGAAGCCGGTCTTTGTTATACCATAGAGGAGAAAATCCTTGCGCCCGGCCGAAGGCCGTCTGTTCAGAGAAGCTTTAGTAAGCGAAGCCACAAGAGTGAAAAAAGTCCTCTAATGAAAGTGAACTAAGTCTCCAAAAAATAATTTAGGGGTTTAGTTAGAACGATGTCCCCAAAAACGTGAACGAAGTCCCCAAATATCGTTGTTGTTTTTTCACATACAGTCGTTTGGGAACTTAGTACATTTTGGGTTTGGGGAGTTAGATCATTGGGGACTTAGTTCATACCGCCATAAGAAACAGTTTCTTTTAGCCAATGATAGATGAAGAAGTGGAAGAAATGGCAGTTTTTCTACTTTGACTGCAGTTTTTAAAACGCTGCGGACAACCATTTTGTTGAGGAATATTTGAAAATATGTATTATGAATTCGTTCGAAAATAATGTTGAATTGAGAGGAAGTCGTCTTTTCTACTAGAAGTAGTTTCGTATATCTTTTAAAAACTTAGTCAATATCATCAGAAAATGCACGCTTATATGCTGCTGCTGATACTAAATTTAGAATGTGGCATAAGCAATCGTTCAATGAACAAGTACAAAAACCTATTCACAATAGCGGAGTTCAAAGTTTGGTGCAAATGGTCTTGCAAAATATCATACCTACCTGTTTTGTTAAATCCAACAACAAAAAATAGAGTTTCCCTTTGTGTTTTGTTTAAACTTTGATATTGTTACAAGTAGAACTGTTGCTATAATTCTTATACGTTTAACAGTTTTATTTGGTTTAATATCTTTAAATTGTCTAAAACCTTTATGGATGAAGTTTCCTGATGATCTGGCCTAAGCAACCAGTGAAATGCATAGGAATAGCTTATCCCATCAACAATATATTTCAAGTGTTTTTATCAATAATAAAAACTGGGAATTAAGCACGAATAACAAAATCTTTTGAAATTAAAATTTTGTATTCCCAAAAATTTAAATTACTTTTTGATAATAAACAGGCGGTGCACGGCCTAAAAAACACTTAATTGACAACATCTTTTGTAAGTTGTTGTTTTTTTCATTTTGTTTTTCTTAACCTACTTACAACTACAATTAATGTTGAGAGAATTTCAACTAATTGTAGTGGGGAAATGTAAGATGAGATGAACCCACTGTTGTTTATTGTTGATGTGTTTTGTTTAAACTTTGATATTGTTACAAGTAGAACTGTTGCTATAATTCTTATACGTTTAACAGTTTTATTTGGTTTAATATCTTTAGTTTGTCTAAAACCTTTATGGATGAAGTTTCCTGATGATCTGGCCTAAGCAACCAGTGAAATGCATAGGAATAGCTTATCCCATCAACAATAAATTTCAAGTGTTTTTATCAATAATAAAAACTGGGAATTAAGCACGAATAACAAAATCTTTTGAAATTAAAATTTTGTATTCCCAAAAATTGAAATTACTTTTTGATAATAAACAGGCGGTGCACGGCCTAAAAAACACTTAATTGACAACATCTTTTGTAAGTTGTTGTTTTTTTCATTTTGTTTTTCTTAACCTACTTACAACTACAATTAATGTTGAGAGAATTTCAACTAATTGTAGTGGGGAAATGTAAGATGAGATGAACCCACTGTTGTTTATTGTTGATGTGTTTTGTTTAAACTTTGATATTGTTACAAGTAGAACTGTTGCTATAATTCTTATACGTTTAACAGTTTTATTTGGTTTAATATCTTTAGTTTGTCTAAAACCTTTATGGATGAAGTTTCCTGATGATCTGGCCTAAGCAACCAGTGAAATGCGCATAGGAATAGCTTATCCCATCAACAATAAATTTCAAGTGTTTTTATCAAGAATAAAAACTGGGAATTAAGCACGAATAACAAAATCTTTTGAAATTAAAATTTTGTATTCCCAAAAATTGAAATTACTTTTTGATAAAGTTTCCCTTAGATTTCATAAAAAAGCTACGACATTTTGCATTTTTGCAAGACTATTGGCACCATACACTAAACTCCGTTTATATTCATGTGACGGTAAATACGGGCTTCCATTTTATATCAATTATAAATATGTAGGCTTGAAAAATTTGAAATAGCACCAAATGAGTCACGGGAGTACCAGCGTACTTTTTAGTTTTGAATTGTACCAACAAAAGTACAATTGTACCAACTTTATCAACCCTATGAATGATATATAAGATTCGGCAAAGCCAGGGCTGCCAGAGAAATTTGTGAAAATAACGTAAATTTCATGAGAAAAAATAAAAAAATTTAAAAAAACCGTCTAAGAAATCAGACAACTTAAAATTTAGACGGAATAAAATCGTCACTTTTAAGATAAAAATCAGCAAATTGGCACTTTGCTTATTTCAAAAAGAAAAATCATCAAATCTGGCAAACCAGTTTGTATCTCCCTCTAGAGGTCAAGTGATTGTTTTAGGAAAAATTAATGCATAATAAGCATACATACATATGCATTGCATATGACGAGTGTAAAATCATAAACTAAACACGGGCTGCGTAAGTTTAAACAATAAATAAAAATAATTTATCAAAAAGAAATAATCCCCACATTCTCTTTGTTAAAAAAAAAAACCTTTAAAATAATGAAATTATACAAACGATGACAACCATTTTCATTATAATTTAGCGTTTATAAAAACTTTCCACTAAAACAAGAAAAAAACGGTTAAACCCTTAAACAAGTAAAAAAGTAAAAATAATAAATTAAAAGGGGTCCAAACAAAACTTCTAAATCTCATACTTATAAAAATAAAAGTATTCCCGTACTAATTTTTAAATCAGGCTGCCCTCACTCCCCCCTTCCTGGTAGGCTCTCAACCCACTGATTATCTTTTTCTAAATAAAACATATTCTAACATTATGTGTAAGTAAGTATGTAGTAGTTATAGTAGTATATACTATTTTTATTACTATATGTATATGTATGTTTATCACTGTGTGTCTTTGTCTATAGATATAACTGTTTGTATGTGTACTTTTAAGTCTAACGATGTACAAACATTTGCCCTCAAACTTCTAATTTAGAAAAAAAACCAAAAAGTCTAAAAAACATTGTCGAATTCAGTATTTTTTTCTTTTTTTTAATTTTTTCTAGACTAAATACTGAATAGCGACGAACTACAACAAAAAAAAAGGAAAAATAATTTGGTGAGTTTTTGTTTTTTTTTTTTTTTTTGCAACATATTCTGCACATACAACAGGACTTTTGCTGTCACTAACACATACTACATTTATATCTACTCTATTCATATCGTGTATAAAATACTAAAAAAAAAAAATCTAACAACTACAACTTCAATAATAAAACAACTGGTTACAAAAAAAACCGACATTAAAAATAAAAACATAGAATTTTGAAAGGACTCATTTTTTCGCGTGCGTATGTGTGTGTGTGTATGAATGTGCAAATAATTGTGTGTGTGAGTGTGTTAAAATTTGGAATTCTCTTACAACCAAACGCCCGCTACATACTTCCACTAACCATCATCACTAACAACCAGCGTGGAAAATATTTAGAAACTGAAAAAGGAAGAAAAAAGGACGAAGAACGAGTAGCACACATTTCAATGCTGTCTGTATTTATTTTTTTAGGTAAGTTTTCAAATGAAATGTAAATATATTGTTGAAGAAATAAAAAAATAAACTGAAAACGGTTGTGTAGAAAATTAGTTAAAAATGTTTTTATTATAAAGCTTGCCGTTGATGTTGTTGTAACTTTTGTCATACGCAAGTATTTGGTTCTTTCACGGAAAAAATCGCACATACATACATACATAAAGGTATGTTTACATACATTAACAATAACTAGTAGTGGTAGTAGGATGTATGCAAAACATTTACATTTACATATACATATGTACGTATATCCTTTTAAGTATGTGAGTTTAATTTATATTTTTATGTGTTTATGTGTGTTTGTGCGTGTTTATTTCGGTGTAATTGTTTAAAATTTCCAAATGAGAGTTTATGTATTTTAGCATTAGTGGGCGGTGTTAGAAATAATTTTTTTGTTTTATTTTATTTTATTTTTCGTATATGACTGTTGTTTGCTTTTGTTTGTTCGTTGTTGTAATTTTAATTTCTATGTTTTTTTTCTAATTTAAATATTTCACTAACAGTTAAAAAAAAATAAATGTGAAAGGAAACGCACATGAGTACGACATGACGGGAACCCCATTTACGTAAACAGAAAATTTTTTTTAAACAATAACGTTGTGCTGTTCTTCAACTCTATTCTAGAACCCCCTTTTCTCTCAGGCCCCTTAAGCTAGAATTCCGAAAATTTAACTTTTTTTGTTACCTACACTTTTACAAATTAAATGGCGAAAGTGAATTAGAAAAACATACCATTTGCACACTAACACAATCGTTACTTAAAAAAAAAAAATTGTATGTGTTGATAAGAGTAGAAATGTGTTTTGAAAGTATGAGTTAGTATGTGTGAGTTACAGGCATATGTTGATGTAGAAATTTGTTGTGAAAAATTTTTTAAATTTATTTTAACTGTCTATTTGCTTATTTAATATTGGGTGTAAAAGCTATTTTATAAGACATGAGTGGTAAAATAAGCAGTTCCATAGTTTTAGAAAATTAACACAATAATTTAAAAATATTTAATTTTGGCCATGAAATTTAAAGCTTTTCAATTTTTCTTGCTTTGCTACACTTTGTACCAGCACTCGAACATTATTTAGCGTTCGGCTCACACACTCAGGAACGATATCTATTTTTTTTAGTGTTTGTGTAGACGTTTGTATAGTGTTATGTTCCTTCCCAACAAACCAAAAAGATTTAGAAATAACTTGTAGCAAATTTACTAGCATAAGCCTTAAGCTTAGAAAAGTGTTGTGATTACTATTATAAAAGGCTTATAAGCAATTATTTAAAATGAAAACTGATCCCTTGCGATAATATTACTTGTATATAATATAATGTAAGCTTAGAAGTCTAATATTAGAACAAGCTTACAGAAAAATACTTTTCTAAGCTTTAATAAGATTGATTACATACTTTACGAGCATTCTGTTTAAATTTATATGGCATATTTACAAAAAGATTTTTACTTATGTAAAATTTAATCACTTTTTTACAATTGTGCACTGTTTAAAACAATTTAAAACACTTCACTCTTCGAACCAAACACAAAGACTGAAAACTTTAACTAATTATACAAAATTAAGGCACGCGTCATATAACGGGACATCATTCTCAAAAACACTTACATAACTATAGCGAGAATAAGTCATTTGCAATCATATTTTTTGTTATGTTGTAGAAAATCTCTTATGATAAGCTTGCTCTACAACTCATGTACATTTTTCTCTGTTTTGGTCTGTTGCGTTGTTATAAAACAGACAAATCGTAGTGGTTCTGTGGACAAACATTATATTTTAATGTTCTATATTGTTCCGTTTTTTACATTAATTCAGAAATAGGCAAAACAATTTTTAGCAACGACCATAGAAGGAATAGCTTGTGTGTATATTGTGTATAAGTTTTGTTTGTGAAAAATATTTTGGCCGGCTTTTTGTTTTTTTCGTACATATTATGTATGTTGCTTTTGTAAACAATTTCCTGGAAGGGTCCTATGCAACAATAAGTTACTACTACTGGTTTTTGTGACATTAGATACGACTTTAGTCTGTCCAGATCTCAAGCAATCTGCTAATTTAACCCTAGAAAAGCTTAAGCTAGAGTTCAACATCAAGTGGTAGGTGCTTATTAAGATACTCACGCATAACCTACGGTAAAACGTCTATACTGAACCAAAAATCTAATGAAAATGTACGCTCAGCAAACGAATTACGTTTATTTAAATATATTCGTTGGCTCAACTAATCATTCGTTAATATAATGAAAATTTAACGAATAATTCGTTGAGCCAACGAAAATATTTTAATAAACGTAATTCGTTTGCTTAACGTACATTTTCATTGAATTTTTTGGTTTTGTGTAAGATCAGTAGTACAGTAACAAATTTTTAAATTTTTTTTAAGTTTTAAACTTTTGAAGAGGTAAAATAAGACAAAAAAAAAAAAAATAAAACAAAACAAAACTGTACTTTAAAATTTATTTATTAAGAACTATTGAGATTTTTCATTGAACTGTTGGCTTTTAATTGAAGCTTTTGATATTTAAATTAGGCTTAAGTTCATCAAATTTAATTTTCATTAAATTATTTTTATTAAAGGAAGGAATTTATTATATATATATATTTATTTTAACATGAAATGAATTAAAATTTTTTTTTTTCATAATTTTATTTTTAACTGAACACGGGATTGAACTTGGGTCGAATTTATATGTTTCGTGAATAACCGCATTCCCATCATCAGATTTCTTTGCCGTTCTACCTTTTGCACCACTGCGGCCCCTGCCAGTCTAAGGTCTATATAGCTGTAATTGATTATTCATTTTCAATTTGTTTATTCACATGTTTTTTCTCTCTCCTGTTAAATTTATTGAATTGGACTTAGCTCTTTTACGACTGAAGGTATGTAACGATATGCTTTTTACAATTTTTCATTAGTTTTTGGCAATAAAAACCAGAAATGTGGAACCATATTTGACTCAAATAAACAAAAATCAGCTGAAACATACAAATTTAAGAGGCATTACAATCTGTTATACATAAACGAAAAAAAACTTAAATTATTACTTGATTTTACCACAAAACATCATAATATTTGCTGCAAGACCGGCATAACTCAAAAAATTTAATTTTAGAGTTAGAGATGCAGAATTTTTCGCTTTGTTTTTCTTTATATTGTATTAAATTCATCTTTATATCTTTTATACTTTCCCAGTTTGAAGAGAATGTGTCTTCTTTTTTTCTAAGTAGCTAGAACAAATCAAAAACTTTAAATGCGTTTATCTCGAAATGAATTTTTTTTGAGTTATGCCGGTCTCACAGCAAATGATCGATATATCAAATAAACTCCCAAAAAATTAAAATAAACATTTTCTTTAATACTACCTCTGAGTCTCTCAAATCAATTTCTGTTGAAATTTTTGCACCAAAAATAATAATAAAAAAAAATTAAGCAAAAAGAGCAAAATTAAAAAAAAATCAATCGTCTACTAGCCCACGTACCGCCCAAGCTCCAGACATTTATCTCAAAATACTTGTTATGCCCAAATAACAAATAAAATTAAAGGAAAAGTAGTCACAATAATGACTTTTTATTTCTAGTTTGGTAACACACATTTGCCAGACAAGAAAAAAATAATAAGAAAAATCCCGAATTCGAACAACACGCACTTATTACTACTATATGTTGGTTGCTGTAACGTAAGTTGTATGTGCCACATACTGCTTGCCACATATTGTATTACGGGTACATGCAACAACAGCAAATGTGAGCCATATCAAAAATTTACACACAACTACAGATTGATGTTGTTGATAATCATGATAATTGTGATGATGGCTGTAACAGTAACAATGATAATAATGATGATGATAATGTTTACAAATCTTACATTGTTTTTTTTCTTATTTTTCCTCCTCTGTAATATTATCTTTTTGTTGTTTTCGTTTTTGTTCTTATTTTTTGTTTGTCTTTTTACTAGCCGGACAAATGACCTTCGTGACGTGTGTGTTATGATGATGATGATGATGATGACGACGACGATAATGGTAGAAAAAGGAAGAAAACAAAACCAACATTTTTACAAACTATTTACTACAACAACAATGAAAACTTAAAAAAAAAATAAGGCAATAACAGTAAAAGCTATAAAAGAGAAAAAAACAGTAAAACTATTCTTAGGTAAATATGTACATACACATGTGCATGTGGGCCAAGATTTTTTCTAAAGCTCTGCACAATGGGCCAGAAGTAGAAGTTGAAATGGGAAAGATGGTAATGTTATGATAAAGTTATTAGTTTGTTGCAGTGTTTGAAAATAAACTTTTTATAGTCTTCTAAAGTGTTCGGTACGGTGCACATACGCTAATAGTGCTTGTGTAGGAAATCATTAATGGCCAATTTTACCAAGTTATTTATATATCAATTTATATTTAAAATTCGTTTTTCGTGTCAAATAAAAATAAAATTATGTAAAAAACTATATTTTAGTATGAATTGATATTTAAATAAAATTAGTGAAATTGGCCATAAGAAAAAGAACATTTTCTGTTTGTGATCTTCGAACACAAAAATAATACTGTACTTATACAACACAACAGAAAGATGAAAAAATTTTATTGCGTTCGGTTGTTTTTAACCACAAACTTAGTTGTGTTCGGTTCAGTACATTAATGTTTGTTCGTGTCAGTTGTGCTTAGTGGCCGTTTACAAAAACAAAGAACATATACGAAAAAACTAAAAGCTATTCGTGCTGTGGTCGTTGCTAAAATTTTTTGTTTGCTCATTAAAACCAAACGAGGAACAGAACACTATATAATGTTCGTAACTTTCTTAAAAATAGTTACGAACGGTATTTAGGGTTGCGTTCGTAGGGTGTGTGAGCCGTACTCTAAATAATATTTGGGTTATTTTCGACCAGTGGCTTGTAGTTTCTAAAAGATGAAAGAATTAAAAGAATTGAATTGAAATTTTCTGATTTTAAATTTGGGCTTATAGGACCTTTACACTGCAAATCTAGCACTTACTAGGTTTCGAGCCAAATCTAGTTGTTATTGACCAGATCTATATATATAAAAATAAGTCCGTATATGTACGTCGCCGAACTACTCATAAACGCGTCGTGCGATTTCAACCAAACTCATACACTACGTAGGCAGTGGCCCATATATGGTTTATATGAAGTTTGGTTGAAATCCGATAACGCATGTGTGTGCGGTGCGTATGTGAAGTGAGTGTGTTTTTGCCGCAGGAAAACCAACTTTATTAAAAACAAGTGTGTTTATTTTCTTATTTTGTTTTGCCGTGCGAAGCAGGCAACGGGCCCGCTAGTTTCCCATAAAAAACAAAATCTATGTCGTGACTAGTTTTTGACAAAATCTACTTAAAATGTAGTTGTACTTAGTGATACAACTATGGTTTTTCCATATAAATATTACTAAAAAATACTTCTCTGTACAAGAAAGAATTACGTTTAAAAAAAATATGGCGGCTTGAAACAATACACGACATCTGCCAAAAAGTGGGCTGGCTTAGACAATTGGGCTTGGTACCTCTCATACAATGACAATTAAGAATTCTACAAAGTAGCAGTGAAAATATTCCAATTTTGTAGAAATAGCTAAGATAATAATACACAACATCTTTCAAAAATTGGGTTCAGTAGGAAAAGTCGGCATGCCGCCTCCTATACCAAGACACTTAAAATTTCTATATATCTGCAGAACGGTTACTGTAAAAGCATTTAAGTTTGGAACAAGTTGCTTTCAACACACGAATATCTGTTTTAAAAAAATTTTACTAGTTTTATTTCGATGTAGACAGTGCACCGGGTTAAGCTAGTATTTTATAATTTTCAGTTACACTTTTTTTAACTGAATATAAAAAAGTAATTCCAAGATTCATTTAACATTATAGATCATGTCGCTTACCAAGGATTAAGTATAGGTGTTTTTTTCACGGGGCCTTTTACAATGCATTGCTTTTAACCAATGTTACGAGGGCCATTGGAATAGCAGCTTGCGACTAAAATCTTTAGTGGGCAAGAGTACTTATTTTAAATCAATGTAATTTTAGCGTACTAACTATTCCAAAATTTTATCATTTAGAAATTTTTTTTACATTTTTTCCCACGGTTTTGGATGTTTACAAAATAATCAAAAAAAAACAAACATTTGTAGGCGCCTTAAAAGAGGCAACATTTTTAAAATTTTAACTACAGAACATTTGTTATAGACAAATCGGTTAGGTTACCTAGCATTTACACATGAAAGTAATTTCTTGAAAGTCCCGATACACTCACACTTTTTCACAAACACCCACATAATTTTTGTACTTTCAGCCAATCGGCCGTGTCTTCGATTCTTCGTTGATAATACGTATACTCCACTTGCAAAAAAGCACTTTCATGTGTTAGTTTTCTTATAAATTGGTTTTTTTTTATATCCTAAATATATGCAATTATTTTAATATCCTTAATATATGCTTATATTTTAGTTGCAGGGCTGCCAGATTTGACGATTTCTCGTCATTTTGATGATTTTTTGTTCCGAAATTAGCAAAGTGTCAATTTGCTGATTTGTTTCTTAAAAGCGACGATTATTTTCAGCCTCCAAAGTCTAAATAAAATGTTATATTTTCTGACACGTTCGTTGTTTAATCTTGGAATGTTTAGCAGCCGTTCCTTAACAAGGGTGGAAAGCGTTAACGTTGTATCACGAAAATAACTTTTTTGTTTAATAAAACCTAGAAATTATAAATAAAAATAGAGATAAAAACGCTAATTGACCAAAAATAGCTAAGCTGCCAAAAATAGCTAAGCTGCCAAAAATAGCTAAACGAGCTGTCGAAATTGGGTTTTTCAAATTGCAAAGCGTTGAGGCCGCTCAATTTAAAAACTAGAAAACGCGTGCCGCTTTTTCTTTAAATGATTATTTTCAGAGTACAAAAACAACAATGTAAAACTTTGTTTATCTTTCGTAAAACCATCATCGAATGAACCTTTTACGAATCTCTGTATAATTCCCAGTTTTTATTCTTGATAAAAACACTTGAAATTTATTGTTGATGGGATAAGCTATTCCTATGCGCATTTCACTGGTTGCTTAGGCCAGATCATCAGGAAACTTCATCCATAAATCATCCTGATGATCTGGCTTAAGCAACCAGTGAAATGCGCATAGGAATAGCTTATCCCATCATTTATTTATTCGGACTTTTTTCGGACATTCAATTTTAGATTCGAAATAAACAAAAACCCTTTTAAAATTAAAATTAGTCATTTATTCGACCAATTCAAAACTTATTTAAACTAAATTTATATGCCACTTTATAGTAAAAGTGTTACCCTAAATTGGGCAACATTTCTCGATTGTTTTGGCAACCATCCTGCCTTAGCCACACAAAAGGATAAGACGTAATTAATATAGCCTAAATAGTGGGCTTTTAAAAGCATACCCACACCTTAAACACTATTTAATATAAAATTTAATTTTTAATAAGCCAAGCTTATGTAATATTAATTTCTCCAAGTAATTAGAACAACAATTCAAATGAAAATCTCTGGTCCAGTGTGCTTTATTTACTCCACGCTATGGCTGGATGTATGTCGGCGTGAGTCTTTATAAGTGTACGTATGTCGAATGTTTAAACAGGTCCTTCTTGTGAACACGTTGAAAGACATATTTTTTTTTTTTTTTATTGTTGTATGTTTTATGGTACAATTCTTTTTTTTTAAAGTTATTTTCTACAATTCTACTTTTCAAGGTTCTGTTTGCAACAAAACATAATGTTTATATATTTGTAGGTGTGTGTGTGTGTATTTTTGAGAGTTTTTGCCAAAAAGGACTTGTTGTACAATTCACTGTGTACACTCGTAGTGGCAGTGCCATTTTCACAGAAACCAATATAGATTGAGAGTATGTTTTTCTTCTGCTTGATTTTTTTTTTCTTGTACTGTTCCATTCGTTGGAGCATTGTGTTTTTCCTTTAAGTTCTTCTTCTCTTAACAGGATAAGAGTACAACAAATACTGATTTTTTATTTGGATTTTTTTTGCCGGTATCTAAGATAGAGAATCATAAAAGAAAGAGGAACAAGAACACGATTAAAGAAGAAAAAGTAGAAGAAAATTGTGCCAAACAGTTTGCGATAAAAAAAGCACAAAATACAAAGAAAAGGAAAATCTAAAAGAAAAATACACGCGGCCACGTTGCACAAATAAACACACACATTTCATTTTGTGCTGCTATATTCGAGTGTGTTTGTGTTGGTTTGTTTTCCTTACAAAGATGCCTTGTTGGTGAAAATGTCTTGTAATGGCTGGCTCCTTGTCCTGTTTTCTGTGTGAACATTTTCATTCATTTCGTTTACTTTACTTTTGTAGGTGTAAATGTGTGAGTGTTTCAGTCATAGTCTGTGAAATTTTCCTTATTGTTTTTGATTTTTTTTTTTTTTTTTTTTGATAAATTTTTCCTTTATCAGTTTATTTCTATTTGTGCTTTTGAATCTACTGGTGGGTTGTTTTCTTGATGATTATGGTGACGATAATGGTGATTGCGATGGTTTTGATGGCGTTGAAAAAAAAGATTGCGTGAAGCTGATTTTTTCCTTCTGTTCATCTTTTCTTGCTGTTTTGTATGTTTTTCTTTACTTTGCAGAATCACCATGTCTGCAAGTCGTTTGTCTATCTAATGGTCGTCGTAGTCGTCTACTTTTGCAGGACTATAGACTGTTGATTTTATTATATTTTCTCTGTTTTTTTTTTTTTCTTAACAAAAAAAAACGAAACAACATTTTGGGTTCTTTTTTATTGTTATTACTTCGTTTTGTTTTGTAGTTGTTGTATTAACACGCTGTTGCTTTTTGGCGAAACTGTGTAAGGAAGTTATCCCTTAAATGGACATTGCAATTTGTAAGGAAATGTTAAGGCAAGAAATTATCAAGATTTTTTTAGGGTATTTATTTTCTTAAAAAATTTCCGGCCTAAAAAAACACTTAATTGACAACATGCTTTTGTAAGTTGTTATTGTTTTCATTTTGTTTTTCATAAGTCTGAGTTCATGCGGCTCATGTCTTACTGACAAGATTCTTCCTTTTTCTTCTTTGAACATGAATTGGCGTTCAAATGATTCATGTCATGTTGATGACATGTGCTTTTTTGATATTGCAAACAATAACAAAATTAAAAGAAAAAGCAAAACGTAAAGACAGTGCATGCATCTGTGTACTCGTTTCTTTTCCCCTCGTCCCTCTCGCCTATAAAGTAGTAATCTTGTCAATAAGACATGAGCCGTATGAACTCAGACTAACCTACTTACAACTTCAATTAATGTTGGGAGAATTTCAACTAATTGTAGCAGGGAATGTAAGATGAGATAAACTCACTGTTTATTGTTGATGTTTTTTGTTTAAACTTTGATATTGTTACAAGTAGAACTGTTGCTTATAAGTCTTATACGTTTAACAGTTTATTAGGTTTAATATCTTTAGTTTTTCTGGATGATTTTTTTTAGATGATGTGGCCTAAGCAACCAGTAAAATGCGCATAGGAATAGCTTATCCCATCAACAATAAATTTCAAGTGTTTTTATCAAGAATAAAAACTGGGAATTAAGCACGAATAACAAAATCTTTTGAAATTAAAAAATTTGCCTTAAATTAGGCAACACTTTTTAATTTCGCATATGCCCGATGTGGGACTCCGTGGATATGCTGGTACAATACACATATATTTAAGCCCACACCACCGTTGTGCATTTGTTCTGATGTGTGTTCAACATAATAATTAATATTGGTTCTAGAGTCTAGAAACATCTTTAAGTGTACTTAGAATCACTTTTTGAACCGATCTAACGATGTCCGTTCGTCCGGCACGCAGGCTGCCAAGGTTAATCTTATGCGGAAAGTCCAGGTCGCATAAGCAATTTAAGGAATCAGCATAAGGACAAAGACTATCGTATACGGAGTGAATCGGTTTATTATTTTTTCAAATAGCCCCATACAAACTTCATTCCGAAATATACAGCCCAATTATGAATACAAATTCCCCGGGAGTTTTTTCCCTTTTCCCATTTTTGCAATAGAATTTACATAGGAAAAATGGGAGATGGGAGAAAACTCCCAGGGAATTTTTATTCATAATTGGGCTGATAGTGTTTTTGCCCATAAACCAGCTGAGTAAATTAGTATTCAGATTAAATTTCCAACCTTAATCATATTACTAAGCTTAATTGAAATCGTTCTACATGTGACCGTAGCTCCCATATAAAAACCACTTTCGAAAATAGCTTTTTACGTTATAACTTCCTATTTAATATTGGTTCTGGTATTTTGGAATGGTAGGTTCAAAATTTACCAAAGGTCCCATATAAATTCCCACACTTAAGACACTTTAAGGCAAAAAGAATCCCATTTAAATGTGGATATCTTGAAAATATTTGGCACAAAGAACTCTTAAGAGTACACTCGGGAAAATTTATCGGTAAATACTCCGCTGTAGGGAAACAATTCGTCAGGCTTGACGTACTACACTTTTTTATTTGTTTCTTATTGTCGATTATAAACTATCTGCTAAAAAGCTGCAAAGGATGTTTGCATATAGTGAAAGGTCAGCCCAAATGTATAAAGCCCATAGTGTAACTCATCTCGCACCTTTAACGGATCTGTCTAGATCAATCAAAACCTTTAATACAGTTCAAGTTTTTAAATAAACCTCATATTTAAAAAACCTATTGCTTGTAAGTCCAAAATAAATCGTTTCCTTTGGTTACTTCCCTTAAAAACTTTTAGTTGTTGTTGTTCTCATTACTGGTCCTTTATTTCTATTTTTATTTCATGTCTTGCTTAGTTCATTCTCTATAGTTTTAGTTAAAGTGCAAAAAAAAGAAGTTAACATTAACTTTGGCATTAAAAAGGACCCACTCAAAAGATTGATATTAGAAAGGACCCCTCATCCTTTACTTAACTAACAATCTCCAACTATTGAATGCCCATTCCTTCAAAAAGGAACAGAAATTTTAACTTTTAGAGCTATAGGGTCTACCCAACTAGATGAAATGGGATGCTGTCAGAGTGTCTGTGTGTATAAATGAATGTAAGTGTTTGTGTGAAGGCCACATTAACATTAAAAACCAACTAAAAAAGAAAATCGCCAAAATAATCTTATAACAGTTAGTAACTGTTTGGACGTTGCCGGCTATTGTTCGTTTTAATAAGATATTATTATTTTACAAAAAAAAAAAAAAAACAAGAAGCTTCAGTGAAAGGAAAACCAACAGAAACCGAAGAAAAATGGAGTGAAAAAGCGCGTGGAAATTTTAAAATTTTTTTTTGTTAAACATAAAAAAGGTTTACGATTAAAAAAAACAAGCTGAATTTTTTAGATTATAAAGTTTTAAAGTGTGTTAAAGAATTTTAAAATTAATAAAGTTTGTTCTTTTTTTTTTGTAGTTGTTATATTTTGTCATATTAAAACAGTGCGTTTTTCAAAGTGTTTGTGAACATGCAAAAGAGTTTGCCGATTTTTTTTTTAATTTTTTTAATATCCTGTTAAAAAATTTGTGATTCCTTTTTTAAAAGTTGTTGTTGTTGTTGTTGTTTGATTTAAATGTGTGTAAGCATTTACTATTTATTAAAAACTCATATGGAGACACATGAACATACATATATAGAGCAAGGGAGAGCGAAATAATGAGAGTAAAAATTATTATCATCATCACTCTCTTTCCTTTACAAAGCTATTAGACAAACAAAAAAAAAATCTGAAAAAATATAACAAAAACATAAAAACAACTACAGCAGCGATATCAAATAAAAATCCAAACATAAAAATAAAAATAAAATTAAAATTAAAAAGCGCTTTATTGTTCAAAAAAAAAAAACAAAATACACGGGGAGAATTATTATCCTTTTTTCGGTTGGTTATTTTTATTTTCTACTTGTCTTTTTCGCCGCACCGTTAACACTAACAAACACACATACATACAAGCATTTACCCCCTTTTTTTACTCACTCCTCTAGCAATTAATTTTTACAGAGAATTTCCCCTTTTTGTGGGTATAAAAAAATCCCACTACAGGAATGAGGAGAGCGAGCGAGAGCAAGAGCTTTTTCGCCTTGCTTACAAACACACACACACACACTTACTAGGAAAGGGATGTATGTTGTTTCTAGCATTTGGGGGTTGTTATTGGTGTTTCCTATAGTAATTTTAAATGTTTTTGTTGTTGTAATTGCTTTTGCTTTAAACTTGTTGTATTTTTTACAACTTTTTTTAAATAGACAGTAGGATTTTTTAGCTTTTTTCAAACTCGCATCTTCTTCTTCCCTTTTTGTGTTTTTGTGTTTTCAATATTGTTTTTGTTGCTTTTGCTAGAAAAAAAAGGAGAGTTTGTTTTGGTAGTGCACTAAACAAAACTCGAAGAAGAGTCAGAGCGAGAGTTTAGGGGAGGCTGTTGGGTGGGTGTTTGGGTTGCTGCTTGTCAGTGTATGCATGAAGATTTGTTTGGTTAGTTGGTAGTTTTGGTGAAGAATTATTTTTTTTTAATGGTTTGTTTGAAATTTCGCGACAGCGATGCTGGCAGCTACGTCGAAGTCTAATACGAAAAAAAAATTGAAATTTTAAAATTAACAGCAAAAACAAAGTACAACAACCATGATTAGCGCAAAACACTTTCAGTTGCCGCCGTAGAAAGTTGTGACGAGTTCCGCGTAACAAACTTTATTTTACACTTACTTAAAAAAAAAGCTTCAAAACACAATTCAATCCCCACCCCCCCAAGAATAACTAAAACAAAAAAACAAACGGTCAAATAATATTAAAAAAAAAACACCAAATGTTTAAAACCAAAAGCACGTGAGAATCGCCAAAACAGCAAAAAGAAATTTCGTTTTACAAAAAAAAAAAAAAAAAAACTCAAACAAACCAAATACAACAATCAAAATGAGATGTGTTGTGATCAACATATTTGAGTAAAATAAGAAAAAGGACTTAGTAAGAGTAAGAGAATAACTTTTCGTCCTTTAAGTTGGCTTTTCTGTTGGTATTCTCAGGTTGCTTTTTCTTTTGTATATTGATGTAACATCATTTTGCTCTGTTACCAAAACAAACTTGTTAAGCTGCTCTCAATGTGTATGAGTGTAACTGTGTCTGTGTATGTGTGTTAAAACACTTTACAACATTTAATTTAAAAAAAAAAATGTTACATTAGAATACGGTGTTTTTTATTTTGTCTTTGCCTGTGTGCAAGTGTATGTATGCATTATGTTTAGTCTCTTACAAGTCACAAGTTTAGTTTAGTCCTTAAATCCGTGTCCTGCTGTTCGGTAACACATACAAATAAATCACCAACAACAACAAAACAAAATTCTATACGTTTATAATTTCTAGACAACATTAGTTGCTGTTTGTTGCTGGGTAAGTGCGCGCGTGTAATACGGACAAAATTAACTTAAAAAAAAAAAAATTTTAAATAATTCAAAACAATAATAAACCACACAATCAACGACCACAACAAACGTTAAAAACAAAAAAAAAAAAACTTAGAAAATTTTAAAAATAAATTGAATTTATATTAAAACGTAACAAAATTTAGAAAAAAAAATTCTTTCGAAATAAAAATTTAACGAAAGTGCAATATTTGTTTTTAAGTTTGAAAAATTCTTTTGGATTTTGAAAATATTTTTAAAGAAAGGTTAAGTTGAAAAAAAAAATTTAATAAAAACATCATCATATTTTAACATTAAGATTGAAAAAAATAATAAAAATAACTTCAGTTTAAAGAAAAAAAATCATCGGTAAACAATTAAATGGGTTCCCCATAAAAACAGGACTTAATGAATCACTTAAATTGTTTATGTTGAAATTAAGGTAAGTTTTACACAACTGTTTTTAATCCTAAGCAAAGTTTTAAATTAAAAAAAAAAAAAAAATAATAAAAAAAAATATTTTCGAATAACAAAAAGTTAATTTAAAGTTGTATTAAATTTTTGTAAAAGTTTTTTGTAATTAAATAGGCAAATTAAAGTTAAAAGCTTAAAAAACTTTTATATACCGAACAAAATAATTCAAGTTGTCTTTATTCGACCTTTTCATAAACGTATAAATAAAAATGCTTTTCTTTCAAGCTCGAGTCCAGAACAAATATTAAGATCTTGGTTTTTAATATTGACTACTTCCCACCTGCATTCCTTGTCTTGCTAAAAAATAAAACAAGTGATTTAATAGAAATAAGTTAAGCATGACATTTCAGCACTTTTTCTGCAACCGACACTGTTTAAGAAATGCAGAAGTTTTTTGGTTAAAAAAAGATAAATTTTAAATAAATATTATATTAATATAACTCCTAAACACTAACAAGCTTTAAAAATATTAAGGTCTTAGGTTCAAATCCTTAAAACCATCAATATATAGCAACCAAGAAAACAGCGTAATTTTAAAAAGATAAAACGTCTTTCTAAAAAATATATATACAAAATAACGTTTGTAGTTTTTGCTCTTCATTATATCAAATTTATTATGTTTTTTAAATAAAATCGGAAAACAACTCGCCTTTAATTAAAATTATACTCCTTAATTATTTTCAAGAGCTAAAACTGTGTTCTTTAAAACTTCAAATAATTTTAGTAACAAAATATGCCCTTTCTAACCACGATCTAAATGCTTAACAAGCATGTTTAGCATATGAGCGAAGTTTGTGTGACACCGATGATCCTGGATGGAAATCAAACCCGCAATATCTACGTCAAGCACACATACACGAGCTTGAGAGACAACTCAAATCGATCGAAAAGTTTTAAAAAAATAAATTAAATTTTTTATCGCGAGGAAGAGGTAATTGATAAACAAGTTAGAGTGCCTTATTCGGCTACCCTGGTGCAATAAGAACAGAAATTTATATAAATTTCTTTCTGTAGATATAAATAAATCTATTTTGTGCCACGCCCACTATTTCGATTCCGCCGACATTTTATCGGATGCTATGAACTTATTTTGTAACTTTGGCTCTTGCCGTTTTACAGATACACAGAAATCTATAATGTTTTTTTACGGAAAGTGTCACGCCCACTTTTCCGATTTCGCAAACAACTTTTCGGATGTTCAGTATTGTTAACCAAGATGGTTCTACCTAATTTTGAAACATTGACTCCTGCCGTTCTCTTGATATACAAAAAAAAAAAAGGTATCTATTAGTAAAATAAGAGGCAGCCATGATTTTTTAATATGAGTTTTAATAGCAAAATACAATGGACCACATGTGACAAAAATATATAACAACCTTGTCCTATCGTTTCTGGGAACCTCATAAAGCCCATTTCAACAGACAGATGGGCAGCCAGTCAGAAGATCAGACGCTACTCGCTACTCATAAGGACCCAGAATGTATATATATATATATATATATATATATATATATACGTTAAAGGATCTAAGACCAATAGATATTGTAGAAATTACAAAGTTATAAATACCCTTTCATTCTGTGGTGAAGAATATGCTCTGAGAAACTGAAAATATCATAGATATAAAAATAAGAAAAATGCATGAAATCTTGAATCGATAGTACGGTCCATATAATTTAATGTTTAAAGATTATTTCATGCAAATGTTGACCGTGGCTGCGCCGCAAATGGTCCATCCGCTTAGTCCAATTTTGGCATACTATTTCCAACGTTTCGGCCGGTATCTCATGAATAAATGCTTCAATGTTGTCTTCCAATGCGTCAATGCAAAAAAAGTTGGATATCATCTCACGTTGTTGAGTAACAGAGGCCCAATTGCTGCGAACGGCGACGAATCGATAATTGATGGTCATCATTAACACTGGCCGATGCAGCTGCGATATTTTCTTCACTTCGAACTCTTCGTAAGCGTGTTGGTGGCTTAATGTACAACAATGTAAATTTGGTGCGAAATTTAGTCAAAATAGCCCGAATAGCCGCTTCAGTGTGTCGATTAAACTGACCATAAAATGGAAGAAGCGCGCGATGAATTTTTTTAACAGAGCACGCATTTTGATAATAAAATTCAATAATTTGCAAGCGTTGTTCGTTTGTAAGACGATTCATGGTTAAATTATAGACCAAACTGAAGATGTTTGATAGTGAAACAAAACACGAAACGTGCGTCAGCTGTTTAAACCATTATTTATGGTTTTTAATCCAAATTTTTTTAATATTTTTCATCAGGCTTAAGTTAATCAAATTTAATTTTCATTAAATTATTTTCATTTTTACGAAGAAAGGAATTTTACAACATGAAAATTAATTAAACTTGTTATTGATAATCATTCATTCTTGACTGACCTGAGATTCGAACCCAGGCGGCTGGTTACCCTGACATATTTCGATCGCTACCACTCGATCTCCTCAGAGGGATTTGCCTTCTTACACTCGCAGCCATCGACGACTGCTGCGTAGATCGAAATTTGCTTTTTTGAATGATCATTGATTTTTATTTGATTTTACATGTTTTTCCTTTACCTCTGTTTTTTCGTAGTTTTTGTCAAGAATTCTTCTTGAAGTCCAAAGTACATTTTTGTTTTTTCATGTTCTATAAAGGTGACAACAATTAATTTTCTTTATTTCCTTTTATTACGATTGTCTTGTATTTGGTTAAGAGAGTAAAACACAATTGGAATTACATAATTGAATTTTATGTTTGCTCAACAGCATTAAGTTGGCTGCATTACGAAAATCCCAATAATAATGTCAATTTGCTAATTCGTTCATCGAATTTAAGCGACCAATACAGTTATGATTTGCTAAAAAAAAAAAATCATTCTATATATTATTCAGAAGCTCCGCAAAAGTATCTCTATTCACTCAGAAGTCTGCTACCAGTCCATACTTTATCATTACCAATACATTCCTACATAAAATTTTATCGTATGTCTAAAATTGAGGTTTCATTTTAATTTTAATAAAATAAAAAGAGTTTTTTTTAAATATTAACTGCCGAATTCATAAAAAATAAAATAAGTTTGAAATGTGTTTTAAGACAAAATTTTCATACAAATTTTTCTTAAAATGCATTTCAAATCCATTTTAATTTTTTATGAATACGTGGGTAAATATCTATGGCTCAATATGGAACGGTCGTATCTCTTTTTTTCAAAACCAGGATACATATTTTAATGGACAAAACTAAAATACACCTCCCTTAGAAAATTCAGTTTCCTATGCTGACGAATAACGGACTTACAGTAATTATTTTTCCAGATTTTATTGAACTTTTTCTTTTTCTATAAAATAAATAAAAGTTAAGATACGAATTTTCTATATTAAGCCATCGATACATTTTTATTTCGGTTTACTACAAATAGGTTCCGGTTGGCTCGGCAGGCTCACAATCTTTTAATAAAATTCTCAATCATTTTTCAATAAATTGTTGTCAATGGTTGATATCAAATCTCAATAATGTTGTTTAACCCATTTTCGCCGAATTTTTTTTAAGGATTGTTTGCTATTTTCTAAAAATATAATTTGATTTATTTAATTTATTCAAATATTATTTATTAAATTTTATGTGCATTTTCCCAAATGGGATCTTTTTGAGCTCTAATGAGTTAAGGCTTTTGAGCTGCTGTGGGATTATTTCTGTTCAATTTCGATTTCACAAAAACCTATAAAAAAAAAATTGTCGAAAGGTGTCAAATTGCGCGATCATGGTTTATTTATTTATTTTTTAACACATTGAGACCCGTTTTCACAACTTACCGATAGCTAAAGGTAGGAAGTTATCGGCCGTATACCAGGCAGGATAAACCTTAATTTACTTTATCGCTCACTTAAGGCTAAAGTAAAGTTTATATACTCACTTTTTATGAGGCCGGTTAAAGTCTACTTCAAGCTATCGGTAAGGTGTGAAAACGGGCCTAAATATCTAAATGACTTCATACGTTTTTAGCAAAATATAACAACACAAAACGATATAATCGCAAACAGGGGCCGCTATTTAAGACTCACTTATTTGAGTCTTATGAAATTTAAACCAAAGTTTTATTGCGTTAAAGCGATTTTCTATTAAAATTAGATTAAATTAATTTTTAGTAACGCAGTATTTCTTTAACACGTTAATATTAATATCTTCCTACAAAAAAAAGGTTAATGGCTTTACTAACAGCCGTACCTAAACAAGAGCGGAAGGCGGAACGTTTTCTTTCGCTAAGCTTTTACGCTGATATGCCATACCTAAACAATAGCGTAAACGGTGTATCACAAACAGTAGTTTAAACCTTCTTTTTTAATAAAACCCACATAATAGAAATAAAAAGATGAGAAAAAACCGCTAGATTGACAAAAAAAAATAGCTAAATTGCCATTATTTATTAACAATACCGGCCAACTTCACTATTAAACGGATTTTCCAATTGCAAAGCGTTGACGCCGCGCTATTTAGGGATGCTTCATACTTGTATGAGCATGAGAATTTTTGACAGCTAAAAAACGCTTTCCGCTCTTGTTTAGGTAAGGCTATAAGCTGTAATTTTTTAAATTATTTATCAATAAGACATAAATTTTGGAATTTTTGTAATTTCTACGCCTTTAAAAAATATAATCTTTATGATTAGGTAGGGATGGGCATAGTTCGTAAAATCTAGAGATACATCTTAACTCAAAAACGAAAATTAATTAATAATCGTTCATATCGAGCCCCAACAGCGAAAATAACGTAAGCGCAAAAATGATCAAATTTTACTGGAGAGAGTTTTTTTTATTTTATTTCATATAAATTTTGTATGAAATTTTTCGATTACGATAAAATTGTTTTTGCTATAAAATCGTAACGGTAGCTTATGTGAACGTGACATTAAATGAGATGATGCAAGTGTTGCCAACAATGTCATTTATTTGAAAAAAAACGAAAATTGAAAATGATGTCGCTTACGTTATATTCGCGTTAAGGGATCGATATTCAAGAAACCGGAATTGAAATCGGACGAGATTTTGATTTCAATTATGTATTGACAAAATGTTAGTTCTTGTAAAGATAACACAAGGGAACAAGGTTTTTGTTGATTAAGAACTGAATTTCGTTTTTAATGTCATTTGGAACGCTGAAACCAAATCTGCTCTTAGTTTTCTATCAGCTCGACTTTTCAAGATATGAAGTTCACAGAAAATATTAAAAACTGTCTCTTATCACCAAATTCATAGAATAAAGCAAACAATTTGCTGATTTTTCACCTATTACCAAAATAATTATATGTATATACATTACTTAAAATTTTAAATATTAAAAATGGTGAATATTTTCTTTTTTCAATAAAGGATATTTTTTATTTTAATTAAAAAAATAAACGAAAAAAATGGCAATAGTATACATAAAACAAAACACACAGTGATGGGAATCAAAAATGTTCAAATGGTGACCGTTGTGCAGAAAAGGTGCCACGTGATTTAATTGGTATTAAAACAGTATTTTGTGTATGTAAAAAATTTTAATAATTTAATATTTTTATTATAGAGTTACAATAAATAAATTTGTATTTTAGAATATATAAATTTTTAGCATACATATATTGTAAATGTGCATACACCTAACAAGGTTTTGATACCATTTAAAGTCTTTTATATGTTTCACATTCCCATTGTTTGTGTATATGAATTTGTTTATTTTAAACATCTAAACATATGTATATTTGTATATTTGGAAATATGTTGTATTGTTAGTTGTTTTGTCGCAATTCCATAGATATACTGAAAAAAGTACCAACAAAAAAGAGCAAAATTACCCGCATTCAATGTAACATACAAACCGCCCATCACTGTCTTACAAATGTCACGTAACAACGGCATGAAATTCTATTTTATACAGATTGGTACGTTGCAACTACGGTACATTCCATTTCGGTAAGCTTTTGTATTGGTTTTCATATAACAAAAAGCGAACAGCTGATGGATACAGTACAGATACGGTACAGCAACGTTCGCCTAACTGAGCCTTTAGGCTTGTCCGCAGGAGGTAATATATATAAAAATGCATTACATTTTAGATATAAATTATATTTGATGCATTTCGAATAATAAAGAGTTAGGAATTAAAATTCATTGCAAACTTATTAAATGATTTTTTATCAATTTATTTTTTTAAACTCATTTTATATATTAATGATATCTGTTGGTATTTTTTTTTTTGAGAACTGTTGGCAGCGTAACAGTAAGGGTACTTCTCCCATACTCATTTTTAAAACGGGCTACTTTAAGTCTTCCACGTGCGCGTTGCCTTGTATTATGGCCATGATCAATGCGTTGTGTAAATCTGGTGTCATTGGAAAATTCCTTGATTATAGTTGTATGGTATATATTTTTGCGTTAAATATATGAAGATTTTTGGCAAGATTTGTTGGAGTTTTACAGTGGTGATTTTGAATGTTTGGGTTATGCATGTTTTTTGCATTGTTTGTTTGTGTTATTTGATTTGTGTTTCTATTAATTATGTTTGTTGTGTTCTTAGAGTCTGCGATTTCATGTGTTAAATTGTTGTTGTTATGGGCATTTAAAGGGTTATGGAAAGTGTTACTTAAGTTTGTATTTTTTATTTCGTATTGGTGCTTTTTCCATTATATTTTGAGTATCTGATTTTGTGTTTTTTTGTAGCGTGCTGCTATATTTAACGTTTCCCCATGCGGCTATTCCATGTCTAATATATGACTCAGCCAAAGAGAAATATGCTTGACGTAATACATTATAAGTAGAACAATTACTAAGGTGATATAACATATATGAGGATTGACGTTGTATTTTTTGTAAGTTCTCAATATGCGTTTTCCATTTGAATTTATGATCAACATATACTCAAAGATATTTGTAAGAATAAACCATTTCTATAGTAGTTGAACAATTGTCATTATAGTTTATATTATGCGTTGCTTGTTTATGTAGACATTCTGTGTTATGAAATTTTAATTCTATATGTGAGTGAACTAGATGAGTAGGTTTGATGTGCATTACTTTTGTCTTGCTTGCGTTAATGATAAGGCCATTGTCGTGGCTCCATTTCGCAGCAATATCTAATTGTCTTTGCATCGTTTCTAAAGCATTTTCTACATTTTTGTTAGCGATAATTATGGCAGTATCATCTGCATATGCAAAAGTTGCTTCTTCCTTCAGGCATTTCATCATTTAATTACATTAAAATTCAACCTATGTAACCTTTCATTGGATTAATTAAGGATTAATAAAATCAATGACAAAATTTTCATTGATTTTATGAATCCTCATTGAAAAAATGAATAAAATAAACGTTTGTCATTAAACTAATGCAAAATTTTCATTGATTTTATGAATCCTCATTGAAAAAATGGATAAAATAAACGTTTGTCATTAAACTAATGCAAAGTTTTCATTGATTTTATGAAACATTTCATTAATCCAATGAAAGGTTACATAGGTTGAATTTTAATGTAAATTTTATTGGACCTGTGAAGAAATTTTTTTCAGTCTATAATTAAAAATTTATTTCAAATCAATTGTAATGTTAATAAAATAAAAATTATTTTTTTAATTTTCTTTTAACAAAAAAAAATAGTTGGTTCAACTATCACATAATTAAAACAATTTTTTTAATTGATAAAAAAACTACTTGTAATTTGTTCTGTGGCTATAGCCACTTCCGCTACTTTAAAACGGTTCTCCATATTCAGTTAAAAAAAAATTCAAAATTCGTTAGATTGGTTTTTAATCAGCCCAGTAGTTTTAGAGATTTCGTTAAAGTTTTGAAAAAAAAGAACAATTTTTTAAAAAAAAATTAACAGCCTGTTCGTCGATTTCGAATGTCAACGTTCGCATTATATTTAAAACAAAAACAAAATTCGAAAATTTGTTTTTGTTTTAAATGTTATTTTCTTTTCGAACGTTAACGTTCGAAATCGACGAACAGGCTGTAAATTTTTGTTTTTTAAAAATTCTTAAAAAATAAAAATGCGACAAAAATCACAGTTTTCAAAACAATTAGTTAAAGTTATTTCGAATCAAATTAGCTTTATTTAATTTTAATCGGTGCACATCTTTTGATTTTGTTCACAATTTACTGAGAAAACTGAATTGATAAAAATCACGATTTCCATACGAAAATAAAATTTTTTAATGTGTGTGTTTGTGTTTTCTGCTGTTCTATTCATGGACGTTTTTTCCTTCACTTAAAAATGAGGTACCTCTACTTAATTGCGAATAAAAGCCAAACGCGTTCATTGATTTTTATGATCTAAAGGTCCAAATACATTGATCAAAATACTCATCAAGCATTGTGGTAGTATTAGTGAAAATGTATTTGTATGTGTCACACCGACGATGCTGGATGGAAAATCAAAAAATTTAGATATGACAGCGAATATTACGTCCAGCACACGTACACGATGAATTCGCCCGCTGGATAAGCATTTGAGAAGTGTATTTGGCCTAAAGGCTCAGTTAGCCGGGAGTAACAGTAACGTTGGAAATCAGCTGCTTCATTCTGTTGTATGTAAAGCAATTAGAACGATTACAGTTAGCAGTAAGATGTTACGTCTTATTCTGTAAGAAATAGATTGGTCTTACTTTTTACGGTATGGTTACTGTTACTCCCGGCTAACTAAGCCTTAAGTCTGATTTTGTTCATACGTTGTGTGACTTTACGTGAAAGTAATAAGACTTTAACCTTTTCCCATTTTGGCTTTTTCATGATATTTTAAAATACAAATTTTGTAATCTTTTTTTTCCGTTGTTTTTTACGTAAACAACCATTTCTCAGCCATTTTTTGGTGGTTTCCAAAAATTTTATTGTTTTTCAAAGCAAATAATTACATCTTAAAAAAAATTGGAAAATCACTTAATGAAGAGTACAGTTATGATTTTTTTAACTTTTAATTTTTGAAAAAAAAATGAAAAATCAAATCAGCGACCTCAAATTAATAAAAAAAAAAAAAAAGTTAAATTTTGTGCCCTTGTGTAATTGGTACTAAAAGTATGAATTATGTATGTCTATAAAAAGGAATATTTCTATGAACTTGCTTTATAGGCTCGTTTTCTATAGTCGTGCGATTTTAAATCTACTTAATTTGATTTTTACAACATGCTCGAATGTGTCTTTAAAAATCTTTCAAATACAATTTTTATTTTAATAACGGAAATCAAGATGGGTAGTGCAAAGTGTGCAAACGATGCATATGCGTGCAAAAATACACACATTTGCACAACACAACAACCAAAATGTACGTATTTGCAATTTGCTCTATTTTACTTCGTTTGCACTTAAAAACCATAAGCAAAATTAGAAGTGCATATTTGCTCAATTGCAAACAAATGTAAACAATAACATTTGACATATTAAGCGCCATATTGGTTTTAAGAAAACTTATAAATTCTACATTTCCGTGGACTTTAACATAAAATAGAGAATTTAATTTAAATAATTTAACAAGAAAAAATTTATTTCAATATGCTTGTGTATAATTGAAAACAAATGAAGATTTTTGACAGTGCTGCCAGAAGATTTTTGTGTTGCCAGAATAAATTTTTAGAAATATAACACATTTGCACAAAAATTAAAAGTGGTATGCTCATGATCAATCATAATATGCACTGCAGATTTACAAATTGCAAATTTGCACAAAGACCTTCGTGATTATCCTTAATGTTTTAGAAAAAAAAGGTTTTTGTCTTTACTAAATGGTAAATTTTGTTTGATTTATAGTCGATCTTCCCTAAAAAGAATCTATACGGGACCCGAAAATTACTTCATTATTTAAAAATTTTCCTATACAGAAATAATATTTCATTCCAATTTCATTTAAAATTATCAAGTGGAATTCGGCGCCGGTTATTTATTTGAGCAGGAGCTTTATCAATATCCCTAAAGAGACAAGTTCAAAGCCTTTGGCGCTTAGTGCTTAATTGTTTTTTCTTAATTTCCTAATTGTTTAATCATTTAATTAAGTGCTGGGAAGACCACCCCAAACTTTTTTTCTATATATTTATTATTTTCGTGCACTGAACCTCTTGGAAATCCCCTATCAGAACATTTTTTTAAATTTTTAATAATATAGAGACAAAAACTAAATTTGCAAAATTAGTTTATTGCAAAGAAAACTTCACTGTATGGAAATTCATTATAAGTATATCAAAATACTCTACAATTGAAACAAAAAAGTTGTGTACTTGAAAACAATTCATAATGAGGAGAGATTCATTGTATAGAACTTCGATATAGGGAAGTTCTACTGTATTTTTAATACCAAATTTGTTAAAAAAATTTTTAAATATACAAATGCTCAGCATGCTCTTCAAAGAATCGTTGTTATTTTTTATCACATTTTTTTTCTTTAAAGAGAGGTTTGAAGTAACTATTTATATTTTTTAATTTCTAGCTTAAAAAGTAGGGTTTTGTCTTGAGTTAGTTGTAATAATGGTTTCATTTATTTAAAATTAAATTTGTTGAAAATTTGATGTTAATATATAAAAAAATTGTTATCTTTTAACTTTTCTACTAAATTGGAGATATTCAAATTATTTTTTTATTCATGTTTTTTATTGATGGCATAAAAAAACAAATGGTGTTTGTCTTGACTAAGCAGTAATTTTTATTTAAAACTAGCTGGCCACCCCGGCTTCACTCGGTAGCTGATTACAAATGATCGATGGAGCCGTTTTCTGATTTTAGGTAAATCGAAAAAAGTGGGCGTAAAAGTGGGCGGGCCAATATTTTCTTTCCGTAAAAACCAAAGTTGGACCATGGCGTTCATTTTAAAGAAAAAATTGTCTAACTCGGTCAAATAAATAGAAAAAGTGGGCATAACAGTAGGCGTTGTAAATTTTTCTTTCGATGAAAACTTAAAATGGATTAATACGAACATTTGAAAAAAAATAGTTAAATCGATGTAGCCGTTTTCTGATTTTAGGTAAATCGAAAAAAGTGGGCGGGACAAAACCTAAGTTGGACCATGGCGATTACTTAAAAAATCGTCCAAATCGGTCAAGCGGTTCTCAAGTTATGCGATCAGCAACACACAACATTTTTATTATATAAATATCTTTAATCTGAATTTACTAACGTTTTTTTATAAATAAATTTCTCAAATTTTTTTTATCCTAAAACAATAATCATCTTTTTCATACAAATACAAACCATTCCAGGAAATCAATTTATTAACTTAAAAATAAAATGAATTCGTAAATTGCAAATAACACAAGTGCATACCTTTTATTTATTGTATATTTAACTTGAAACGCAATTTCCCATGAAATAAATAGAAAAGATTAAAAGCTTACAAAAGTAAATTTATAAACATTTAACATTAATAATATAACATACAAATAACAAGTAAGAAAGTATAGTCCGACGGTCAAGTCCGACTATATGATACCCTACACCACAGCATTTTAAAGCTTATTTTTGAAAGTGCAGCCTATTTGGAAGTTTAAGCGGTTAAGATTCATGTAAAAGTTCTTTGTGCCAAATATTAGTTAGATATCTTCATCTTTATGAAATTTTTTTGCCTTTAAGTGATTTTTGGAAGAGGGTTTATACAGGACCTATAGCTAATTTTGGATCCACCAGCACAATATTTTGTCATAGTAGCTATCGTAAAAGTCATTGTCGCCAATTCTTATGTCAATGCTAACATTTATAAGGAAGTTATGGCTTTAAAAGCTATTTTCGGGAGTAAGTATGTAGTAATTTTATGGGAGCAATGGTCAAATATGGACCGATTCCCTTAAAATTTGCTGAGATGATTAAGATTAAATCGAAATACCAACATAATAAGATGGCTTATGGGTACAAAGGCCCTATTCCAGAAAGAAGCTTGTATGAGGGCAATGAAAAATTATGGATCAATTCTTCGCATTTTCAACAGGCTTGGCCCGTGTAGCAATTAAAGTCTGTGTACCAAATTTCATAAAAGAATATCTCAAATTGCGACCTGTTCTTGGCGAACAAAGTTTATAATGACAGGCATTCATCCGGACGGATGGACGGACATCGTCTGATCGACTCAAAAATAAAAAAACTGAGTCGAAATTTTAAGGTGCTACAAACATCAGCACAAATGCATAATACCCTCTCTACTATTGTGGTGTAGGTGTAATAAAAAGAAAATTGAAATTAACAAAAATTATAAAAAAGTGTGTACATTATTAATTAACAAAATCCAAAAGAAAGAAAAAATATAATCTACAAATATGGGTTTCTTAAGGCAATTGAGCAAGAAAAAACTGCTTATAGAAATCTTAATTTTTTTTTTTTTTTTTAATTTTACAACCTCAAAAACCAGAAATATTTAAAAAAAAAATACACACTAGAAAACCTTGTACAAAACAAATTTTTTAAATAAACATCAAATGAAATGAGGATTTCTTTGGAGCAAAAAACGAAAACAAGTGAGATTTTGTATAGTGCGAGTCAGGAACGGCAACAGCAGTTTTAAAATTAAAAAAAAATTCTTCTAAAATTTTACTTTTTTGGGCTTGATTGTACCAAGGACACATTTTTATAGAACCGAAACTTAATCCACTTTATCCTACTTCATTTGATCACCAGTTTATTAAAGTAAAAACACTGGCTTGAGCCAGTAATTTTTTGCTACTTATTCGACTGTAGTGTCCCCTTGAAGGCACAAAGACTCAGCAGAGTACGTCTCCATCAACCTTCCTGTCATACTGATAGCAGTCGTAGGGTATATTTACAAATGCATCTGATTCGCAGCGTGTTCGTAAAAGCATCACTGCAAATATCAACTGTTCGAAAGTATTGTTACGTTACTGCCTTTTCAATAAAGTTTTCGGTTTATTTCCTTTATAATAAACTTCTTGAGTTCTTTATTGCACTTTAATAAAATTAAATAAACAACAACACTTTAATTTATAACACTTATATATTATTTACACAGCTTTATTTAGAACTTAGTCACTTTAACAACCGTAATTTACAGCTTTAATTCACAACTCCCTTCAATGCTTATAATTTTCTCCGCGTGATGCGTTATTGACAAAGTCTGAACTTAGAATGATCTTATGTCATCTCTTGCGATTCTTTTATACTCTAGTCCAGGCGGCTATTTTGTTAATTAAACTTACTCATCTATAGTTACTATCTATATAGCTGAATTAATTGAGGTATTAGGCATCATAAACTAAGGCATATTTTTAGGCGTTAATAACGAACATTCTTGTATTTACAGTGGGGTTGAAGTACAATTATGCACAACAATTTTAACATTACATCTGTACATTGATTTGTACACTAGAAGTGTGCATAACTTATACAATAACAATTTAAACTAATAAAATAACTAACAAATACCAAATACCTAATCAATACAAGATAATAACAACAATAACAATGCGCAAACAAATTTTAAGCACGGCATCAGCTTATCTGCATGAGCAACAGATGAGCATCACATGCAGCGCATGCCATTCGGTCTAAAGTTTTAAAATAACTTCAATGAATTTAAGTTAATACAATAATATTCTCGATAATTGATTTGTGGTGTCTATTGCTTAATGTTATTATTTCACCAAAAACTTTGCAGCGTGAAGACATAGAAAAAGAAGCGCTTAAATCATTTTCAGCCGTGATTTATAATTATTTAAATAGCACTGTTTGCTAAAAAAGACCTCGTTGCTTAAATCACTCTTTACTCCAAATTCTTTTTCTTTCTTGTATATTTCTCCTCCGTTTAAAACAAGCCAGCGGCAAAAAGAAGGAGCACGGAGGCATTCTAGAATGCCAATATATTCCTTCTTTTGGCTGTACAAGGCCTGCTGGCTCCATTCCATACTCATATCTATTTTAAACACGTTGTTATTGGGGAAACCCCTTCCGCTCTCGCTTCTTTCGCAGTTACATAAGAATGGTAACTGGATAAAAAAAAATAATTCTTTTGCTTTTGCTTTGGCAAAAAACAAAACAAAAAATCCTTCTGTTCTGCCTTCTCATAGTAGGGAATGTCTGTATCTTATCTTTTATACGAAATAGCCGAGGCCTTCTATGAGGCATTCTTTAGCAGTTGGATAAGAATGGTAATTGAATCAAAGCAATTTTGAAGCAGGCCTTTAATAAGGTCTGAAGTAACAAGGTCTTCTAAGTTTTTCGGCTGGGAAATAGCGAGTAAAATTTCCGCAGCGCAGTCGGCGTTTGCATTCATTGAAACAAAAATTAAAAATTGGCCTCTTATTGTGTTCAACGCAAACGCAACGCCAAGAATAACAACGAAAGCACAAACAAAATCAATATTACATAATTTTGTTGTTGTCTTATAATTTTTAAATTTCAAACAAGATATGATTTGTCGCAATATGAATTTATGAAAATTTTTGACATTGTTTTTGCGTTCAATGTTATTTTTGGCGTTGCGTTTTACACATTTAAGGCCTTAATGTTTGTACGATGTATGTTTATGTTGTTTAATGGCAAAGACAAAACGGAGACAAAGTGTGTATTTGCCAAGCAATTTGTGAGATTTGTTTTGTCCCATTTTTCATCTCAGCTGTAAAAAAGTGCCAACCTGAATCAAATCTTTTTCAATTATGGCAGCCACATTTTATCTTAAATCAACTTTATCATAACCTAGCATTTACACATGCCACTGCCAGTTCGAAAAACTCAATACACTCACACTTTTTTACTTATACACTCACATTTTTTGCAATGGCAGCTCCAGTGGCAGCAAAAATTGCATGCGAGTGGAAATTTGGCACTTGCATGCCACTAAATGTCAAAACGATAAGCAATGTTACCCTGTTTAAAATTTAATTCACATTTACTGGATTGTTGTTAAATTGTTATTGAAGTTTTACCTTAATAAAGAATTATTATGAATAATTTTTTAAAAACGCGCATAAATAAAAGCAAGTTTGTTAATAATAGAGCATTAATATCGTTAAAATAATGCTAATATAAATACTTTTTTTTTTAATTTGAGAAGTAAACAAATTTACTCAAGTTGACGCTTCTACGACATTTTGAAAATAAACTCGCAGTGGCATGTGTAATCACAAAAGTTAATGGCATGAGATTCGACTATTTCGAACAAATTTTCTTTAATAATATGTATACAACAGTGGCATGCCATTACTTGCATGTGTAAAGGCAGGGTAAATCGAAATCACGGTAGGATTTCTAATATATTGTAAATACAATTTCCCTAATTTTATAAAAATAGTCCTTGCTGTCATTTTTATATTTCAAAATCAAATAGTATCAAAAAAGATGTAACAACTTTGCCAACCCTGATGCAAATTTTAAGCAAAATTTGTGTTACAGCTAGAGCCTATTTATTTTTTTTATTTTAACTAATACATTTACATAAATCCCCTTTGAGGAGAGTTTTAATAAAATGATTAAACAATTTACTTACATGTTGAGCAATATATTGTTAAGAGCATTTTAAGATGAGAGACCTTCCAAAAATTTTATTATCAAACTCAGCAAAAGTCAATGATCTTTAAGGCAACAAAATTTATTTTAAAATGTGTTGTTTTATTTCATTTTGTTTATTATAAAATAAAACAGTCTTACTATTGTTATTAGTATGTGTTTTTTTTTATATAGTATTAATTAAAGTCTGAAAATATTAATATTGAAAATTTTCAATAAAATATTGTATAAAAATATCACAAGGACACTCACTCGAATGTGTGTAACCTGTTTTAATTAAAAGATCATTGACAAAAAAAATTTGTGTATAAATTAATGACTAATAGGCAAGTTTGCAAAACAAGTACTAAATTCATAATATGATCAAATTAAAATTAAACTATTTAGGGTAACAAAGTTGTTGCTTGGAATTTGGTTATAACTAGTTTGCAAATAGTTTAAAGGGAAATGTTGGCTTAGTCAAGACAGAAAACTTATGATAAATAAAAAAAAATTGTTTTAAGTATTTGGATATTTCAAATTAATATAGAAAGATCTAAGTTTAAAACCATATTGATAAATTTTTTAAATGTAACTAACAAATATACATAATTTGATATCATATACCTCCTTTTGGAATCTCTGGAAAAAGCAATAAGCACCCGCTGGTTGACGGCTACGGTGATAGGCGACCTTTTTTCTTTAGGTTTCTCTAAAGTTGGGTGTTGGTGTCGGAAAAATCAATTACTACAATGAAAAGGAAAAAATTCTGATTTTAGTAACAAGTTGCATTGACTTTATAATTTCATAACTATAATTTTACTACAAATAAGTAATTTTTCAAGTGACTTCAAAAACTACATCTAAAAACTTTGAAGCATATGATTTTTTAGCTTGGGTTAATCATATTATGTGCTCTTGATAGTTTTCTAAAACAAAACACATTTAAAATCATAAATGATTGTGAAAAGTACCAACATCAAGTTTAGACATTTTATTTAAAACTAGACTTATGACACTTTCAAGCACTACTTGTTGGCATTCTTGTTACCTTTACACAATCATGTATCAAATATTTCAAAGAGTATAAAAGCACAAGAAACGGAACTGCATTAGTGTAACCAACCAAATAACAAAAATCATTAATATATAAATTGAGATTTTTTTTAAATTAATTTTAGCACCAATCGTTATAATTTTCTATAAAAATGTACCAAAAAAACAAAATTTTATAAAAAGTACTAAAGCAACACAACTGGACACAAAAGTTTAATCAAAGAAAGTCATCAATTTATGTTTTTTTTTATGTTGATCTTAATTGTATGAATGCCACAAATTTATTGAAAAAAAAACAGCATAATAAGCCATAATAAGATCCAGGCATTTGTACCAAACTTGGCTGTGTTATCAATATACAACCTCTTTAAAAATATGGACGAAATTGGAAAAGTGGGCGTAGTATCTCCCGAACAAAGACATTATAGATTTCTCCATATCTAGACAACGGAAAAAACCAAATTTTTTTTTAATAAGTGTAAGTCTGAGTTCATACGGCTCATGTATAATTAACAAGATTCTTCCTTTTTCTGCTTTGAACATGAATTGGCGTTCAAATGATTCATGTCATGTTGACGACATGTGCTTTTTTGATATTGAAAACAATAACAAAATTAAACAACGAATGAAAAAGCAAAACGTAAAGACAGTACATGCATCTGTGTACTCGATTCTTTTCCCCTCGTCCCTCTCGCCTATAAAGTAGCAATCTTGTCAATAAGACATGAGCCGTATGAACTCAGACCAAGCAGCTTGGTTTTCATACACAACATCCGACAAAATGTGTGCGTGATTAAAGAAGTAAATGGTATTTATATAACTTTTTGTTCCTATCGCACCATGGTGAAGGGTATATAAGATTCGGCATAGCCGAATTTTTATATTACTTCGTCGTAGTCATAAGAAATACTGAAAAGTTGCCGCTAGTATTAAAATATATGCACAGGTTCTTTTCTCATAAAATATACTGAACAACAAATATGTCAATCTTAGAATTAGAAGGTCATTTGAGAAATGCAACCTTGGAGAGGTATACAATTGAGCAGCGCGATAAGATTGTTGAAGCCTTTTACGAAAATGGGCATTCAAATCAAAATGCATTTCGTGCACTTCATGTCCACAATCGGGAGAATTGTGCGCAAATTTTAGCAAACCGGGTATGTAGGAAACAGGGATGATAAATGACATTTTCAAAATTGTACTTAATTCAGTAAAAAATTTACTTTTTTGACCATAACTGTACTAAAACCCAAAAAAAAATATTTTTACTAGTTTAATTTGAATTTTTATGCTGTTGCTTTGAAGTTTCAGTTTTTTGTTCATAAAGTAAACTCTCGCTTTCGCTACTGCTGTGAAAATTAATATCTTTGAATAATGAAAAGCTCATATCTATATATCTGTGGTCACAAGCAATAACCGTCTAAGTCGAAATAGTTTTTGAGAAAAGGCAATTTATATTTATGCTTGCGTTTCTGAAAAAATTATTTGCATAAGAAAACAAGTAATTCGGAATCAAAGATTCGTACCCCCACAATGCTAAGATAAAAAAATTATAACGAAAGTTGTTTTTATTTCAACAATATTTAATAAAAACAAATTTAAACTCAACTGTTTCTTAAGTCGACTTAGGCGGTTACCGCTTGGGACCACAGATATATAAAAATGAAAAATGTTTGTATGTTTGTTTGTTTGTTTGTTTGTTGGCTTATAGACTCCTAAACTACTGAACCGATTTTCCTGAAATTTTTACAGTAGCATCACGTAAGCCCTAAAAATAAAATAGGCTACTTATTTTTTCGATAGGGGCAGGGGAATTGGTACGCCCCATTGGATGCCAATATTAAATATCGCATATCTTAAGAGCCGCTTCACGCATTTTGTTGAGCTTTTGTTAGTAGGATCTTCTGAGCCCCAAAATTGAAACAAAGTAGCAGCAGGGGAAGTGGTTCCCCCCATAGGACGCCAATATTTAATATCGCATATCTTGAGAACTGTTATAGTGAGAATGTTCAAGCTTTGTAGAAGTCACTCTTATGGTATACTACACTACTAAAAACAAAAATAAAGCGGGCACGCGCAGGGGTGGAAATACCTCCCAAAGAATACATATATTAAATATCGCTCATCTGCAGAAGTATTAAAGGGAGAGTCTTCAAACGTGGTTAAAGCTACTATTATGGTAAACTATAAATTTCAATTAAAAAAATGGGCGGGATTGACATAGGAGGAGCAGTACCCCTCATAGATAGAAATATAATTAAGAGCCGCTGCACGCATTTTGTTAAACTTTTGGTAGTAGGATATTCTGAGCCCAAAAATTGAAACAAAGTAGCAGCAGGGGAAGTGGTTCCCCCCATAGGACGCCAATATTTAATATCGCATATCTTGAGAACTGTTATAGGGAGAATGTTCAAACTTTGTAGAAGTCACTCTTATGGTATACTACACTATTGAAAATAAAAATAAAGCGGGAAGATGCAGGGGGGAAATACCTCCCATAGGATGCATATATTAAATATAGTTCAAATGAAGAACTAATAAAGGGAGAGTCGTCAAACGTGGTTAAAACTACTATTATGACAAACTTTAAATTTCAATAATGAAATGGGCGGGGTAGACAGAGGAAGAGCAGTTCCCCTCATAGACAGAAATATAATTAAGAGCCGCTGCACGCATTTTGCTGAACTTTTGGTAGTAGGATATTCTGAGCCCAAAAATTCAAAAAAATAGCAGCGGGGGAAGTGGTACCCACCATAGGACGCCAATGTTAAATATCGCATATCTTAAGAACTGTTATAGTAAGAATGCTCAAACTTATTAGAAGTCACTCCTATGGTATACCACACTTTTGAAAATAAAAATAAAGCAGGAAGGCGGAGGAAGGCGCAGGAAGGCGCAGGGGGAAAACCTTCCATAGGATGCATATATTAAATATCTCTCAACTGCAGAAGTGGTAAAAGCAGTGTAGCGAAGCGCAACGGGTTAAGCTAGTTATCGATAAAATTGATTTTTTTATTTTAAAAGTCATACGCCTTAACTTGTGTACTTAATTCAACATTACAACACAACTTACGCTGAATATATAAAATGTTTTGGTCTAAAAATTTTAAAACCTTCAAAAAAATCTGTCCACTAAATGGCTAAATTCGCAACACTGGTTTGATGTGGCTGAACATTAGTGTTGTTAAATCAAAGAAATTGTACTAAACATGTCGTTGGAGCACTTCAGTACTTTTGCAAAGCTTAAAGTACTGAAAAAAGTACAATGGTACTAACTTTATCATCCCTGGTAGGAAATGTGAAAACACCTGTGCACATTCTGCCACTTTCTTTGGTGATACTTAAAAGAAAATTGTACTTCAATAAGCGAAGAGCAATTTAAGAGCTAAGGGATGAGATAATCTGATAATCTGTGTTTGTAAAGAAAATCTTCATTAGATATGACAACTACAGCTTTTTAGAAAGAATGCCTTAATAAAAACTGCAAATAAGCAAAAAAAAAAAAACACAAAACTTTTTACTGCGATGCAAACACTGCGAACAGCTGCGTTACTAAAGTCACTTTATAGGTACATTCTGATTTCTTACTAACAGAACCTGGGGTTAGCCTTAGAAATTTTTAAAAAGTGGCACTTAATATCGTTTATAAAAATAAAGTTGCAAAAAAAGTAATTTTATGTGCGGTTTTCTACAATGCAACTGATTGAACGTGCTAAAAAAATGTATATGAAAATCACTCAAAAAACCGAGTGCTCTTCTCATTAATTTTACGGTACAGTGAAATAACTCCCAAATGAAATAAGTCCCAAAGGAAAAATGAAATAAATCCCAAAAAATTTTCCATACAAATTGGGACTTATTTCATAATTTTTGTTGGGAGTTATTTCATAAATAACTCTCAAATAAAATTAAGTCCCAACAGTTTTTTTGTTGGGATTTATCATTGGCACTTATTTCATTGCAGTTGGGACTTATTTCATTTTTATTGCAAACACTGTTTTAGCGTTGGGAGTTGTTTCATTTTTCTTAAAATTGCATTTAAGTAAATTTTGATGGCTTTGTAACGGTTATTAAAACTGTCTTAGAGTAAGTAGTTGCAAAGCAATCAGGTATTCCACTTAATAAAACAGTGTAAAGACTCCAACCGATGTTGTCAGTATGTTTCCGAAGGAAAATATCTTTACAAATTTTGGACCTACTTTGCATGAGGGCCAAGAGAAAACAGCGTTTTTTAAAGTAGGCCACGACTCGTCAAGCTCATTAATGAAAATATTCCCGACAACAACAATAAAAAGATTTTGATCGATGGCATATTTTCAACTGTACCGCTGGGATGTTTTAAACAATTGATTTTGTTTTTTTATATAAAGACAATTTATTGATTTAAGGAGCCATTTTTCAAGATTTATTTTTTTACAAATTTCAAAAATAATGATCATCAAGCAATAACCTTTAAAACATTTACGGAATCTGTAACAAAGATCATTTTCCAAATTTTGTGTACAATGTTTGTATATTAAAAGAAAGAGAAAGTTCAAGTTTTATTACACAAAATTATATAATGTTCTCTTTGAATTTACAACGTAGGAAGAGAAATTTATATACAAAGTGCGAGTTTTTTTTAATATGGTTTTAAAAAAAATTCAAAAACTCGAAATTTTATGAAATATTTTAGAAAAAGAAGAATAAAGTATAAAAAATGAAAAGAGTAGAATGAAAGTGTAATGAAAACAAACCATCAAATTAAAGCTGAGTCAAAAAAGGTTCCCTGCTAAACCTTTGTGTTGCGTTATTTATGTGTACCTAGACAGTCTTGTAAAAAGCACAGTAAAATAATATACGACTTAAATTAAAATAAAAAGAGAATTGAGTTTATTTTGTTTTTTTTTTTAATAAAAACAATAAATAAAAACACAACAACCACAAGAAACAACAAAAAATGGGCAAATTTAAAATAACATTTCCCTGTTTCCAGTAATAAGTACAATGAACGTCGTAACAGACTTCTAAATTTTTTTTTTTCATATAAAATATCTACAATACAACACCATTAACATATATGTATGTATATATTTCTACAAAATTAAGCACAAACAAAAATTGAGTATAAAAAAACTCACAAAAAATTTCAGTATTTTTCATATTTCGGTTATTTTTTCTTTTTGGCAATGTGTGCGAAAATGTGAAATGACAATAAGAAGGCCCATATGATTATGGTACGCTGCTCCGCTAACCAAGTAATCAACAACTACAACAACAGTATGACACAGTCTACTCATTCATTGAGACGTTGACGTCCCAACAAAAGCTGCATGCATATTCACACACTCTAAATCGGTCTAAGTACGGGATGGTTACACACAGAAGAAAGAACTTTATAATGCAGTACGAGGAACAACCAGACGACCGATCGACCACTAACGCTAACGATACCGACTAACTGCCTGCCTTGCCCTACAACTTAAATGACTGTTTGACTGACTGCTTGCTTGCATTTCGTGAGTGTGAGTGTAGTGTGAATTTCGGTCGCTGTCAACGTTGACTGATGATGGTCGGTCTGTCTGTCTGTCTGTCTGTCTTTGCTGACTTCTCTACTAAATTTAATATTGTATATTATTACGGTATGATAGTAATAATGACGCTGCCTTAACTGCAACGTCTAAAAAAATACATATATGTTACAAACAACAACAGCAACAACAATATGCCAAATAATACTTAACACAAAACACAACAACAGCAACAAAACAACGTCTCGTAAAGAGAATACTCTATACGAAAAATACACAAAAAAATACCACACAGGGTATTTCTCTGATTCAATTGGACATAAACTGCACATTTTTCAATTCAGTTGAATTTTTTAATTCGATCAGTAAAGGTTAACAAAAATAACAACAACAAAAAAAATTATAAATTGGATTTACAAAAATTATAACCCGAAAAAATAAAAGAAGAAATAGCAGAAAACATTTTGCCGCTTTTTCTAAAAACCAAAAACTACCTCAAAATCTTAGAAGGTTATAGAATAGCCAGTTTCTAAGTTAAAAACAAAATAAATTAAGGAAATTTGTAATATTTTTTTAAAATTTTACAAATAAAAAAAAAACAATCTTAGAAATTTTCTTAAAAAAAAAAAAAAGTTTAAAAAGAGCTGAAAGCGACAAATTAAAAAAAGTTTTAAAAAAATGCTGGCATCGAAAAAAAAACTTCAAGACAAGTGCTTACATTAAAATTTATAATAAAAACTGTGCTGGAAAACAATATTAAAAAAAAAATTGGAATTTTTATAATTTTTATAAAGGAAATGTTGACATTTTCCTAAATACTTTTGAAAACCCTGTGAAAACTTTAATTTCAAAATGTGTTTAAATAAATTTAAAAATCCGTACAAAAAACTTTGAAAAAAAAATACGAAGAAATAAGTAAGTTTAAAAAAATATTATTTTTATCAAAAACATAAAATAATAATAATAATTAAAATAATAAATATATATTCAATATATACTATAAACACATTTACAAAAAAAAAATCAACTTTTTTGATAAAAATTAAAAGAAAAATATAAAATGTTATTTAAAAAAAAAAAATATTGTTTTGTGTCAGTATGAATTAAGCTCAAATTTCCAAAAACAAAAAAGCTAAATTAGGAAAAGAGGAGCTAACCGCATCTCTTAAGAACAGCGGAGTTGCCAACATGCATATTATGGCATTCAAGCTTGTTTATGTTAAATATTATAAATTTTCTAAAAATTTGCTTATTAAAAATAACACCAAAATATTTATAACTACCATTTCTTTCACTATTACGAGTATGCGCAGAAATTATGAAAGCCTGAATAAACCAGACTCAACTCTATTGCTATGCGAAAGAAAATAGTAGCGCATTTGTCTCTCGCATCTTTTTTTTCTCAAATCATCACCATTTATTTTAATTAAATTTTTAAATACAACACGTTTTCGTTTCCAAAAATTTTGCAAAAGCGATATAGAAAACCTGGGGGCAAATCGCGACATTCGATATCGATCGAAATTCCCATGTAAATTGTATTGCAATTTCAATCGATATCGAATGTCGCGATTTGCCCCCAGTTTGGTATCTTATCGCATTTTGCTTTCATAACGAAATTGCATTAGCATCGCAATAGAGGCTAGGGCCCCATCCGTCGATGCACTCAAGTTACCTTTTTTAAAGTTCATAGACCCTTTTTTACGAAATTTTTTCTAATCCAATAATTAAAAGCAAATGTAAGAACAATGTCTTTCAATTTATGGAAAAAAAACGCGTAAATTAAAAATGTCAAGCATTCCAATTTGCATACCAAGAAGCTTATTTAGAGCCCAACTACAATATGCAAAAGCTAAATTAAGCAACTGTGCAAATACATGTTAATCATGTGTGTCAAACCATATATAATTTAAATCAACTTTTCGTTTAGTTTTACGAAACTGTCTTTTTATTAAGCAAAGTGCGAAACTGATCGCACATTCCAGACGGAACTAAATGTTTTTAAGCTTTGTTTCTGTTTTTGTGAAATGCATTTGAGAGGCTTTTATACAGCAGTTTAAGCAAGCTTATGCATATTGTATTTGAGCCTTGAGACTTTAAACTTTATTCAACATGATACTTATCCAAAAATATTCTTTACATCACACCAGTTATTACATACTTTGAGGAAAACCCTGCCATGATAAGTTGTTATAATTTTGTGAAAATTTTCAAAAAATAATTAGATCAGGGAAGCATTTGTGGTATAGTAACGGCCTTAAACAAATTAATTTCCGAGTTTATTTTATTAGAAAACTCTAACCCTATTGAACTATACTAGTAAGCTGTTATATAATTGATGCTACGTAATGCAGGACAGTACCAAAAAACCAAACCAGTTGAATAATAATGTATTGCCTTAAATGGAAATGGAATAGCTTAAGTAAAAGCATTACCGAAAGGTTATTACAAAATCGATGCAAAGTACTGTATAAAGTTAAATATAGACATACATAAAATTCATGTTATACTCAAAATCTGGCTATGACAAGGGGAAAACCCGCGTGCTTCTAAGGCTAGGTAGGAACCAGAATGGCGGTTACATCGAACCCGTGCGATGAGGTTGGGCCTATGCTATAATGACTAATGTCATAATGAAGAAGAGGAGGAGTGTTTCACTTTCGCCCATGCCCAGAATTGCTATGCTTGGATGCCCTTTCTAGTGTGGGACTCTCTCTCTCTCTCTTCTGCAGGGAATCGAAATGGTCCGATGCTCTGCAGTGATGTCTGGAGAACAATCTGGTTAGGGATATTTTCAAGGGACCGCTATAAGGACCCAAGTCAGCCGTCTTCGTATTAAGCTTATTGAAACTAACATAAGCGAAACTCAAAATAGCCATTTCTAAAACTATGTGCGATTAATATAACACTGCTTTACAAATTTTTAATTTGGAAAAATACCAAGAACACCACATGCCTAGATAAGTTAATTGGGACCTCCTGAACATGAAAATCACTGTATTTTTTTCCTAAGTACCGTTTTTTAGATAACGGTACTTTTGCGTTTTTCGGTGTATGGTCCCACTCAAACCCTTGTGGAGCCCAACTAAAACGTCCAGTCAAATCATTAGAAAGGTAATCGAATGCCTTTTCCATCGATATGCTACAAATTTCTATCTGATAAGAAATGGCTGAGTAATGGCACCTCAAAGTTAAAAAAATGTCTATTTTTTACGTTTTTTTCAAAACTTTTCATTTTTATTTCGTTTTTTTACTACGTTATATTAAATATCTGGAATGTTTTATTTCTTAACCAAATAGTATATTAAATTACCAACATTTTAAGCGTAATTTGAAAAAAACCGGATGAAAAATAAAGTTTTTATTAAGGATTTTGTGGAACGACAATATTTTCATCTCATATAAAATTCCTTGTTTTTTAAATACGTTAAAACTGGTTGGGCTCCACAAGGGTTTGAGTGGGGCCATACACCGAAAAACGCAAAAGTACCGTTATCTAAAAAACGGTACTTAGGAAAAAAAATTACAGCGATTTTCGTGTTCAGGAGGTCCCAATTAACTTATCTATGCATGTGGTGTTCTTGGTATTTTTTGGCTGTAAACCAGAGTAATTAACTTGCGGTTTAGGGGACTACTCACTATTGCGATCCGAATGCAATTTAGATATGAAAGCTGAACGCGATAAGAGACCAACTTTTTATTTTCTTTCGCTTTCGCAAACCCTTTTGCATAATATTTTGCATAATTACAAACCAAGCAACACTGCAAATAAAATTAAAGATGGCGCAGATAAACAATAATGAAATCTTAAAATATGTAAAAAATAAAAAAGGAAGTACATTTTTGAAAATTTTAATAAAATCAATAATGATGATATGCGAAAATAAAAATAAGATGCAAAAGACAAATGCGCAAACGCTTTTAAAATAGAGAGCAGCAGTCTTGTTAATGTTAAACTTGAATGGAAACTGAAAGAAATAGAAATAACATTTTTTCGAATCGAAAAAGTACTAGACTATGACTACTAGAATCTTTTTAAATTGATTTTTAATTCATATTCCTTTTACTTCCTGCCTTTATTCTTTATTAACATACATAATTGTATTATGTATGTTAACTGAAGTGTATTTTGAACAAAAAATTAAGACTATAAGTCAGAAATGGATTTTAAAATCGCTCGAAATTCATCACAGCTTTTAAAAACGTTCATCGATCAGCTGGACAGATATGTATGGTACCTTGTTTAGTGAACACTGTTCTTGTACGATAATCATATCCCTCTAACAGAAAATATTTCACTTAAAAACTGTAAATTTAATTAGAGATCAAGTGTAGTATGAAGTTTTTGTTTAAGAAACTCTCTCCTAAACGAAAAAAAATTAAACGAGTGCAAAATTTATCACAAAAACTAAAATTGAGAGCTTTTTTTTTAATAAAAAATACCTATGTAAAGTTGTATTGCTTATTTTTTCTAAACCAGAAGGACATTTGAGTTTAATTTTGTTTTTGCACAAACTTCAACTCTTCTTCTTCTTTGTTATCGTTGTCGTCTGTCTGCCCTTTTTATAATGAATCTTGTAGCAACTTCTAGTTCTTTTGTGTAGTTATGTGATGGTGGATGTGTATGTTTTTCTGTCTGTCCATATTGTTTGTTCGATGTTCGCTTTGATCATGTTTAGTAAGTTTGTTGTTCATTATACGTTTTATCGTCTGCATTTTTTTTACTCGATTTCCTTTATTTTTCTACAACAGCAATAGCAACATCATCATCATCCTCCTCTGATTCGCAATTTCTGTGAGTATTTTATTTTTTTTTTGTTTACTTTTTTGTCTTATTATTACACTGTTCAATGTTTAAATAAGTTAAGGAATGTATGGATGTGTACAAAATTTGTATGTATTTCTGCGGAGTAGTATGTTGACGGACAAGTAGATTCGATTCTTCTTATACTCATACTATATACAATTTGTATTATTTTTTAGTTTGCAGTATGTTTTCATTATCGTTATTTTAGACTTCGTAAAGTTGCAAACGAGAACGCACGCACTTAGCGGAAGTTCACCACAAATTATAATTGTTTTTTTTTTTTTTTTTTTGTAACAACTCCATACACCTAAATAAAATAAGAAAATTTCAAAAAATTAAATTACACTGCCTCATAAAACATACAAGTTTATCGGGCTTACACAGTAAGCGAGTCAGTCAGTGATCGAGTGAGTGGTGGTGATGGTCAAGGCGATGGATTACAAAAATTATAGTTTAAATTAAACAAAAACCACAAGTTTACATATTGTATATTTATGAAACAGAATTATCGCGGAAGCTTTTTTGAATACAAAAGTAGTGCAATTATTTTTTTAACGAATTTAAAGGAATGTTATACAAGCAAATTTTTTAAAATAAATCCAGTTGATGGAAAAATTTGTTAAATCGCAAAGTTAAAAGTGTTTTTTTTTTTTTTTTTTAATATATTACTCAGGATATGTTAAGCTTTATAATGATAAATGATTACCTCAGGATTTAATTGCTGTTTTTTATATTTTACTACAAATATTACATACATATTTTTTTGTTCAAAGTTTTTTTATAAGGTAAGTTTATTCAAATTTTTCCTTAATACTAGAAACAAAAATTATTATGTAAGTAAGGTAAAAGCCGGACAATAAAATACTACCCTATTATTAAACCAATTTTTAAGATTGTTCCTATTTGGTACCAAGGGACAATCATGGGCCCGACAACAAAAAAATTATGATATCAGGTTAAGAATCATTTAAACGATTTTTGTACCGAAAATTATCTTAATTTTTATGACATTTGTTTGCCTTTTAGTAATCTTAGGAAAGGGCTTAATTGGAACCTATGGTTATTTTTTAACCTACCAGCACAATATTTTGTCATACATAGAAGGCTATCGTAGAAGTTATTCACCCTTATCGTGGTTGGCGAATTCAAAATACGCCAGTGACTGTTTGGTAATAGATTAGAGGAAATAAGTTTACGTTCTCTTTAATCTATGACCAAACAGTCGCAAGCCTATTTTAAATTTGCCAACCACGATAAGGGTGATTATCGCAATTTTTGTCAGTACCACCATTTATAAGGAAGTTATGGCGCTATAAGCTTTTTTCGGGAGTAGTAGTAGTAGTGGGAGCTATAGCCAAATATGGACCGATTTCGAAACAAAATTTACAAAATTATTTATATTACAATAAACTTTGGGCCAAATTTAATCGAAAACTCCACATAATTAGGTGGTACAAAGACTCTATTCCGGAAAGAATCTTGTATGAGGGCCATGTGAAATTCTAGACTAATTCTCAGCATTTTCAAAAGGCTTTTATCCAACATTGGGCACAAGCTTTACAGGGACAGCCAGCCTGCCAACCGGCCGGACGGAAGGACAAAAAGATATCGTTAGCTCGATGCAAAAAGTGACTTTAAGTCAATCGGTATTAGCAAAGGTGGGTCTAGGACTTATATTTTAGGGTGCTACAAACATTAGCATAGACGAAAAAAGCTTGTTTGACGGCTATGGGAAAAAATGGATGGAATATCAACAGTGGTCCTTGTAAAAATTGGCACAAGCTTTACATGGACAGCCAGCCAGACGGAAGGGCATCTTTAGCTTGATTCAACAAGTGATTCTAAGTCGATCAGTACAAGCAAAGGTGGGTCTACGACCAATATTTTATCTCCACTATTGGGTTGTGGGTATAAAAAGGGGCAACAAAAAAATACCATTATGGAACCCTTGATTTTTGTAAAATTTCTTATAGGTATTAAAATCAATATGTAGTTGTTAAGCTGGATTTTAAAAATTTTTTAAAAACATACCGATAAAATTACAAGATAGTTTTTGCAATAGATTGCATGACGCAATTGTCTTTTACGTTTTTCAGCACCCAGATTTAGATTTTAGAAATTTAAAAAAGATTTTTACAAAATATTTTTGTATATATGGAGGGCTCAGAGCTAAACCGAACCAAGTCAGAAAATATAATTCATATATGTATTTCAAAACTGGTGCAAAATTCTCCGAAAAGTTTAACTTTATCCAGTTCTGTAACGGACTAAATCAATAAGTGTTTCGTTCCTAAGGTAACGGTAGTAAACTCAAGCCAATGGCTCCAAAAATTAATGGGAGTTTATTTACCTAAACTCAAAATATTTTGGTTCCCTTCAGCTCTGAGCCCTCCATATTTTAGTCTTATCTTGAATTCATGTTCCTTAGAAATTTCAAATTACAAAAGAAAATCTTAATTTGCAATTTTAATTTTTTTTTTAAATTATATGCAAAAATATTTATTAAAAAAAATGTTTCAAATTTGTTTAAATTCTCTTTTATACATACTCACTTAAAATACATCAAATTAGGGCATTAATTAGGCTTTTGTGAACCTTTTTTAGTTTATTTTAGAAATAAATCAAAGGGCAATACAAAAAAACTGAGTCAGAGCTCATAAGCATTAAAATATCTTTAATAAACATGTTACATGAATGTTAAATGCGGTTTTTAAAATTCCCATATTCTACTTTCTTATTCAATTTAAATATAAACTTCTTTAAAAATGTATTATTATTGTTTAATAATAAAAATTTTATTTTTTAAAAGTTCTACGATTAAAAAAAATAAGTTCTTTAATAAACCAAACAAAATGGTTTGTTAAATATGGTTTGTTTAATAGTTAAAAATGACTTTCTATGTCAGAAATTTAAACTGTAGATCCTGTATTTTTAAGAAATAAATACGGGGGTAGGTATAGGTATAATCCAATTTTCTCTACTATCTTACCGCTTTCATATATTATTTCATGGTTGTGCAAGCAACAATTCAATTATTAATATTAAACACATAAATTATTATGCCTGCAGTAGTATTCTTAAAATAGAAGATGGATTTAATCATAAAATGGCTACTGTAACCATAACATGGTTGCAGTAACCACAATAAGCAATGAACATTTGCTACTCCTGCATGCGTCCAAAGATTTGAACAAGAAATACTAGTACTAAATTCTGATCCTCCTTAATGTATATTTTTTTAATTACCAAAATTTTTAATTTAATCTTATCGTCATAATATATATATTTTTTTTTTTTTTTCTAAATCTATTTAAGAATTTTTTCCATTTATTAATATAAAATTTCATTATAAAACCACATAATTCTTGCTACTAAACAAACTATTTCAAATTCTTTTTATACCAAACCACAACAATACTTTTACTAATTCCAAGAATTATTCAAATCTACTTTCGCTTTCGAATGCTCATTCAAACCACTAGACTTCTATTGGACTAATAAAACGGTAAATATAGAAATAGTTTTTCTAAAATAAAAAACAAACACGCAGACAACAAAGAGAAACAATTAAAACAATTAAATGGGAATAAATAATAATAAAAAGCCGCAATTAAAAGATTGTCACAGTCATGGACATACGAGTATAAAAACAAGAGTCAGTTAAACCCACTAATAGACCCCAAAAAACACAACGGACTTACTCACACAAGCACATGTAAAAAAAAACAAATGACACACTCATACTAAGAAAAAAGAACAAAATATTCATGGTCATGCAAATATATATCAGTATTATAAAAGCATAACTTAATTCGTATGTATGTATTAAAGTTAAGTAGTATCCGTATGAACTTTTTAGTATAAGAATCAGAGAGCCTCTTTAGTCTTGTATGTGTGCAATGGTTGATTTTGAAAATCCATAGTTGCAGGCTGCTTTGGATACTTAACACAGTCATCAAAACAAATCAACAAGCATATCCGCCAACTCTCTATGATACCAACAACAACCGACGATAAAACACACGCACTCAACTGAAACCAACAAATAGAACGTTTTTTTTTTCTTGAACTCCAAATAATATCAGAACTCTTTAACTCTCTCTAAGTATTTGACATTTTATCTGTCTGTCCGTCTGTCTGTCCTTGCCTTTCAAAGTATATTTCACTCTTACTTTTCTTGGTATTTTAGCTTTTAAAGTAATAGCAATCATGACGGTGATGATGATGATGTTGTTGTTGTTGTTGAAGAAACATAGGGAGCCTCTGTCTTCCTGTTGATATAAATTATAACCCAGACCTAGAGCCAGAAAAAAAATAATAATAATAAAATCATGAAACCAAATACAACTGCAAAAAAACCCAGCGAAACACTCAGTCAGAAGGACAGACAGAAACCGGCATCTTCTCTAGTAACAAGGTGACGTAATGCACAACTACTCCACTAACACATTTTTCTACATTCCGCTTTTTACACCAGCAGCAGAAGCAGCAGCAACAAAAACAATGCAAAAATCATGTATAGATACTTTAAGCTAGTAGGGACAGACAACAACAGAAAAAACTTAAGACAGACAGACAGGCAATCCAGTCAGTCAGCCAGTCAGTCAGCCAGCCATAGTATCAACACAAAACAAATAAACGAACTGGAAACTGCATAAAAAAAAATACAAGACCAACCGTTCTTTTCTAGAGATACTTTTTCCTTCTTTTGCAAATCGCTACCACCACAACTAGAAGAAATTCTACTAGATTCTAAAAAGGGCTACTCCAACAACAACTATGTACATACCATACCAAACGCACCATGATAACAAAGACAATTATAAACAAGAAAACTAAAAGCAAAAAAAAAAGCTTAAGAAAGACCAGACGTTTGCCACAAAACGCATACATACATACAAAAGCTATCAGAGGTTTCTTCTCCATACAGGCAGGCTTCTTTTGTAACACTATATGTACAACAACAATAATAAGAAGAGACAAAAGCAAACAAATTCGAACATCCACTAACACTTAAGCTAACACAATGGGCTAGGGAAGTCAAAATAAGGAGTTGGATTATAATACCCACGAACTATTTTAAAATTGTACCCAAAACTTGCCTCGACTTTAAGTTCTGCTACCTGGATATATCACATCAATCATTATGGAAAGCTTGATAGGCTTGATCTTTTAATGCACCCCTAGTGCAGCTTTTAACCTAATTTTCAAAAAAACTGCAGATACCTCCTGGTTATCTCTCCTTGAATTTTTAAGATCTTTAATTTTAACTTCTAGAATAGTCTGCTAAAAGTCAGCCAAAAGTTTAATATTTTTTCCCCAAAATCTCCAATATAAAAATCAAAGATCGATCGCACTAAAATCTTTTTTAATTTTTTTTTTATTAACTAATTTTATTAATTTTACATGTATTTTCTTAAATCCATTGATTTTTGTTTTACTTTGTAACCAAGATTTGAAAAATCCCGCGAAGCCATTCAGCTTGTCAGCAGGTATCGATCTATCTGGCTTTCCACTTGGCACTGACCTTTAACCTTGTCCAGTAAGTTAAAATTAAATTTTCGAATAGAATTTTTACTGTATTGCCAATATCGATATATTTACGAAGCTTCCTGCCAAGCTTAAGATTCAGTTATTTAAGAACTTTAAGTTGACAGAATTTTTCTGCTAAGTGTTCTTAGGTTTTATACAGAGACCTTTGGCCACAGCAACCACTTTTTTTTTATAAGTCGCATACGAATTCAGAACTTACTCCAAAAAAATGCTCGCTATTTTTTTATACCTAAACAACAATAGTGAAGAGAGTATTAGGAGTTTGTGTTGATGCTGATAGCACCTTTAAGTATTGGTCCTGAACCCAACCGATCGACTCAGAACCACTTTTTGAATAGATCTTACAATGTCCGTCCGACTTGCTAGCTATCCATGTAAACATTTTACGCAAATTAGAAAGCAATTTTGGAAGTAGACGATTTACTGAATGTTAGTTCATAAGCTATAATTGTTACAAGGACCAAGCCTGTTGGAAAATGGTGAGAATCAGTGGATAATTTTTCAAAGCCCCCACACAAGCTTATTTCCGGAATAGAGTCTTTGAGCTTATAACCATCTGATTCAGTCATAATCTGGAAATCAAAACCACGATAAATTCCGTTTTTTAGCGAGGATTTTAACGATTTTAAAAGTAGTTGTGGTAAAGATAGCTGGTCCGCAAAGTATGCGGTAAATAAAAGTAAGAATTCTTTATGACCCAGTAAAAACTTCGCTTACTTTTTCAAAACGAATAGCTTCCTTCACTAATTATTTAGTAGCTTTCTTCTATAACTTCTTTTATATCTACTTCTATAAATACTTCTTTCTACATGTATGTAGGTAAAAAAATAATCACTTACATTTGAATGCGTTCATTTTGGACCTCCCTTGTAAAATTCATCGGTTCTTTCAGTAGAATTGTAAGTAGCGCTTTTAGTTGTTTCTGATTACTAAACATTTTTTTGGCGAAGTTTTTACTGGGGAACTTTAAACACAGGAAAGTTTTCAAAACATGTTCGGTTTCAATTTCATACGAATTCGAAAATAACTTTTACGATAGCTTTGAACTATGTCATGACAAAATATTGTGCTGGTATGTCTAAAATTAACCATCAGTCTCATATAAAGCTAATTCCTAAAATCTCATAAAAACAAACAAAGGCAAATCTAAATAATATTTCGGCAAAAAGAACTTAACTCTATGAATCTTAACCTCATAACTTAATTTTGTTCCGGCGGGTACATGGGTGTCAAATAGGGTACACTTCTGAAAATTGGTTTTTTAGTTATTGTGATTTAGGATATCAGATTTCTAAGATTGTTTAAGGCACGTTTTCACAACTTACCGATAGCTAAAGGTAGGATTTTATAGGCAGTATAAAAAGTATTAAATTATTAAAACTTAACTTAAACCTACCAGATAGGATGTACCTTCTTTTAACTTATCGCTCATTTTAGATTTAAAAAAAGTTGTAATAATGGCGCCAGGTTATACGGTCGGTAAAATCCTACCTTTAGCTATCGGTAAGTTGTGAAAACGTGCCTTAAACAATCTTAGAAATTTATAGAAAAAAATTACTACAAATCGGCTAAAAAATGGCTGAAAATAACAAAACAAAAATAAATCATTAAAAATTGTTTTAAATGAAATTTTAAACTGAGATCCATTTGCTACATAAGAATAAAAGTAAATTAAATATTCTGGCATTTAGAAAATTAAATCATTGATAAATTCCATGTCGTTATCGCTCATCTTATAGGAATCCAATCTGCCAATAGTTTTAAATATTTTGAAGGTGAATCATTATCATGATAACGATTTCCCAACCTTTTAGGTCCAAATCTACAATAGCAAATACAAAAAGATAAAAAAGTATTTTTTGGTATGGTAAAATGATTAACCTAATTGATTAAATATAATTTACGGTTGTCTATTTCTCAAGTTACTTTTAAAGATGTTAACTTGGCTATATACCCTAATCTATTTCAGCATCAGACCATGGAAGTGAGAGCAACTCTACAGAAATACTGAAATTTACAAAACTTCCGACCAGAAAGAAACTGTTGTTTTTGTTGGGCCATTTTATAAATTGAGTATTGTAATACTGTCCCTTTATATTTTCATCGTTTATAGCGATTTTCAACATTTGTAAAAAATTTAATTTAAATAAAATGCGTTAAAATTGTTAAAAACGTTTATTTTACTTTTATCAATGTTTAAAAAAATTTTATAAGAACGTAAAAATTATTATTTTACTACAAAAACGGCAAAAAAATATTATGGCTAAGCAATTTGAAGGCTAAATCTAGCCGCTTAATGGCTAAATTGGCAACACTGCTATTAAGAGAACTTTTGATACTTCAGATTTTTTATATAATCTGTAAGTTTAGAAAATGGTCCGTAAAAATATTCCCACATTTTATTTTTAACCAACCCATTGTGCCTCACAATATAACTCTACTAATAATTGTGTAAATAAACACACACATACAAACAAAAACGATCTTTTTCTTTATTATTCCCCACACAAATATCGCTAGTTCGATATAACATGTCTAGGTATTAGTAAGAATAGTATTTTAAAGTTTGTTTTCTTGATATTTCTTGAATATTTATTTACTTATTCCATGTATTTTTTTTTTTGCTCTTTATTCGATAGAAGAAACCTGACTAGAATTGCATTCATTGTATTGTAGAAGTAGTAGTTAAAGGAAAAAAATGGTCATATTTTCAAGGTTTCTTGATAATCTTTTTTTCTCTTTTTGTTATTTTATAAATTTATATTTTTTTTTTTACAAAAAGAAGGGTTTTAGTGAAAAAAAATCTTTGAAAATAGGGGAATAAAACTTTGAAAATTTGTAGTATTTTTTAATAATAGTTTTTTTTTAGAATAATGTCGGTAGTGGTAGACAATAATCCCACATGTGAACGAATATTTGGCAAAATAAAAAATAAATTTTATTTATAAAAAAAAACAAACATATAAGGTTTCATTGTTAATGTGATATGTTTTAAAATGCAAAAAAAAAATGTGTATTTTTTTTAAAATGACGTAAGTGTTTTTAGTTTCTAGGGAAGTTGTTTTTCTTAAACGAAACTTAATAGTATAACTAACCAGCTTACAAATATCTAAATAGAAATATTATTCTTGAGTTAATAGGTTTATCTTAATTTTGTCGAATTATTTTATAAATCATCTAGCAAATATTAAAGCACCCAAAAGATAGCTGGAAATATGACTAATTAAATTAGATTTTTAATGAAAACGGATATTTGAATGCTGGACCAGGAATGTCAGATTTTTTTGAGCTCCATCACCAAACCGGATGTCAGAAATCGCCAAACTTCGATTTTGTTCAGTTTTTGTAAATTTTTTTTTTAATTAAATTTTGCATACAAAAAACGCTAGTATAACTTTTCAGTCAAAAGTCGCCAAAAACTGAGAAAAAATACAATTTTTTTTTAAATAACATAAAATGGAGATCATATATGTATTCAGTTAAAAACTTAAATTAAGTACACAAGTCTATAAGAATGTTCACTTCAGCCTCACCGATTTCATTACTGGAGTTTTGACCTACATACTATAAGAGTAACATATGTACATACATACTATAAGAATTAACTAGTGACTGAATACATATAAAATTCACTTAATATGTTTTTTTATATTAGTACAGTACTTTTCGTTTATAGTCACTACCGCTTATAGTCACATTAGTGATATAGTCCATATTATCTGTTTATTTTGCCGTTATAGTCCGTCTAGCGATATAAGCACATTTGCCATTTATGCCATCTGTCAACAGTCATCAAAGGGATAACTTAAGCAAATTAATGGCGTTATAGTCACATTAGCAATATTTACTAAGTTCTTTTTAGTTTTCGAAACCACAATCCGTTCAAAGGTAGAAAGAATTAAATTGTTTGATTTTGGTCATCAACGCTACTCTTAAAAAATTAGTTCCTGAATTTGGTATCAGTTATGAAATATCTTGTTATAATTTTACCTATTTTTTAGACAGTATGCAAATCTGTTGCAAAACAATAAGCCTGATGTCGGTGTAATTTATATGAATTTTTTATTTTCTATATTCACATAACTTGATTATATTCGAATTAGGTTATATGCCTCATTGTGGCATATATGTGAATTAGCCTTATGGTCACATTAGCGATATAGTCCACGTTTTGTCTGCAACTAAAGGATGTGACTATAAGCGAAAAGTACTGTAATGATAACAAAATAAATGGTAAAAATAGCCAAGTTAATCGCCAGTTATATCAGAAATCGCAATAAAATTCTCCCGTCGCCAAATGGGAAATCCCATCGCCAAACACGTTTCAAAGTCGCCACGTTTGGCGAGAAATCGCCATATCTGACAGCCCTGTGCTGGACATGAAAGTGGCATAACCGACTTCATGACATATTCAGGAAGTTCCATAACGTTACATAAAACACAAAAGGCCCTATCGAACATTTTGAAAATTGTATAGAACAAACAAAAACTCTTTAAAATTATAAATTGCCTTAAATTTTAATATATTTTTCTTCTATTTTGTGTGTAAAATCCAACAGTTGCTTTGACAATTGAAAATTTTGCATATTATGCAAACTGTTGGGCCTTTTTTTAGAAAGGACCTTTTGTTTTTTGTTAATAGAAAATAAAAATTTTTTGTGGCTATTAGGGTTGATGCAATACATAAAAATTAAAGAAAACGTCGATTTGTAATTTTTGGTTAGTAAGGGCTTTTTGCGTTTTAGGCAACGGCATGTTACAGTTAGCTCATATTTTATTATTACAAAAAATTGTATCACTATAATTGTTTTTAATAACACTTACTTTTAAATACACCCTTGAAAATATGTCTACCTGGGCCAAACTGTGGCTGAAGTTCGTCTAAAAAGGTTGTTCCTTTGTTAACAACAAGGTGCATTTTATATGCACAAAATGTTAATGACAAATTCTATGATTATCTTAGATAATATTTTAAACCCTCAAGTATGTCCAAATCGTTCTGCCGACAGTGAGAACATCGTGCATCCTTTTCCCTGAACTTTTTGAAACTTGTAAGCAGTTTATAACCTGTAGGAAATAAGTGAAACTGTTCTGATTCACTATACTTACTTTGTCCACAGCAAGAATCATAAAAATGAAGATTGCGCCATCCTGAAAACAAAATTTAAATCTTCTGCACATGTAAAACAAATGACGTCACGCGAACAGCATTCCTATTAAAGTGTGGCGCGAAATGCATTTTGATTTGAGAAACAAAGAAATGTCAAATTAAGTTGGGCAAAAAACTTGACGTTAAGGTGTGACACACTATTAACATCGTGCATTATGGTTGAACGAACCTTTAGTTGTTATTTAATTGTAGTGCTTTATATAGTGCATACATTTTCTATAAGAAATGTTAAGATCAAAGGGACTTTTAAACTTGACAACCCCTTGCCGCGGACGGAATACGTCATCTAACTAGAAACTATGCGCATGTCGTAATCTCTATTTCTATTATTTTTGGTCACCAGTACGATTGACCAACTGTAGGCCAGACAATGCATTTTAATATTGACACTAAGCTTATGTGCTGCTTGTCATTGAAAATCCTCTACTGACCTTAGAACTAGGTTCTTTAGTTCTTGTAGACATTAGAACCAGAGATTCACAAGTACATTTCAATAGTTCTAGTCATTTTTTTTTTAATATTTTTACTAGATTTTTTGCATTAAAAATATTATTGTGTAAGGCATTTATTTTGATAAATAAAAACAACTTGTCATTATTTAAAAAAAAAATCAAACTTTTACTATAAATAAAGGACCCATTTTTGCTTTACAGTTTTCAAAAAAAAAATTGTAATTTGTTTCCTAAGACAAATAAAAGTGTAGACGCTTTGTTTAGAGTTTTAACAAAAAATAACCATAACCTGGATTTCTCTAGATCATTAATGGCTGTAGGAAAAATCGCCCAAAGAAATATGGCCCAAAAAAAAAATGAAAAATCGCCCGAATGAAGAATCGCCCAAAAGAACCAAAAAGTTATTTATGTATGAAATTTTGTCCAAAAAAAAAATTAAAAAGGGCCCAAAAAAAATGAAAAATTACCCAAAAAGCAAAATCGAATTTTTTCACAAAAATTTAAAAATTACCCAATTTGCAAAAAATTGCATTGTATCTTCAACAGCTCCTCGGCAGTATTTGAGCCCTCCGCCAAACTTTGTGCACTCTTCAATAGTTAAATATTAATTAATCACCGCATAGTTATAATCAATAACACAAAACAGAATATAGCTTTTTGCAAGGTGGCATGTCATAACGTACAGTGTCGTAGTGTCCATGGACACTATGCAATGGACATTATGTCATTTTTAAAAATGTCATAAGGTCCATAACTACTAAAGATGTTAAATACAAAAAAAGATCTACATACACGCAGAGAAAAACATGGTTAATTATGGTCACAACCAACAAAACTATTTTTAAAGAAACTTAGTTTACCATAATATGGTTGTCGGTGACAATGATTTGGTTAAATTAAACATAATATGGTTAACATTTTTTTAAAAATGGTTTTGTTGTTTTTTCTCTGGGTGCATATATTAAACATATAACGAAAACACTTTTGGGCGCAAGGATTTTCTCCCCTATGATGTAACAAATACCGACAGCGCTTACTAAAGCGTGTCGGCAAAGTCGGCCTCCGGCCGGGCGCAAGGATTTTCCCCTCTATGGCATAACAAAGACCGGCTTCGCTAACTAAAATTTCTCTGCATAGCCGACCTTCGTCCGGGCGCAAGGATTTTCTCCTCTATGGTATAACAAAGACCGGCTTCGCTAAATAAAACTTCTCGGCGCAGACGGCCTTTGGCCGGGTGCAAGGATTTTTTTCTTTATGGTATAACAAGTACCGGTTTCTCTAAGTAAAGCTTCTAAAATCTGCCTCTTTTCCGAACGAAGGCCGACTTCCCAGAGAAGCTTTAGTTAGCAAAGCCAGTATTTGTTATACCATAGAGGAGAAAATCCTTGCGCCCGGCCGAAAGCCGGCTACGCAGATACACTCAAAATATTATGTAGTTAAATTCAAACGAAAATTCATTTTAAACAAATTAAAATTCATTTAAAAATCGGATCATTTGCATTTCATTTAAAACAAATGATTTTTATAGTCATTTTTAAATTTTTTATTTATTAAACAGCATATTCCTTAAAATTGAACAGTTTTTACTTTTAAAAAATACATTTTAACCGACAAAAATCAAACTACATAAAAAAATAAAAACGAAAAAACATTATTTTTTGGAAATTTGTTTTTTGAATAACAAACATAAATGTTAAAAAATAAAATTATTCGTAAAATAACCATATTTTTATTCAAATTTAACAGTACGGAAAACGAATTTAATAACCCACAATCAGTTACTGTAATAATTGTATAAGTGTAAGCTTTAGTTAGCGAAGCCGGTTTTTGTTATACCTAAGAGGAGAACATCCTTGCGCCCGGCCGAAGGCCGGCTATGCTTTCAAGTTTGTAAGCATGTTGTGGACATCATGACACGCTACAAAGTGACATAACGTCCATGGACGTTACGACATGCCACCTCTTTGCAATATGTCCCGTTGTTTTTACAAATAACATTTAGGATTTCGACGTATAATGATAATGAATGATTTAGACAAATAGTATGTAAGATTTTGACGAAATTTTAAAAATGAAAGATGGCCCGAAAAATGGGCTATTTTTCATACAATATTTAAAAACGAAAAATCACCCAATAATAACGAAAAATAGCCCCAAAAATTTTGGGTCACATTTCATATGAATTCAGGCTTAATTTTACATGGAAGTTTTTTGGGCGATTTTTCATTTTTGTTTTTGGGTCATTTTTCTTTGGGCGATTTTTCCTACAGCCATCATTAATAGGAGTCTTATATAACCTTTCCCAAATAATCTCTTCTTTTTTTGCTGTATGTCCAATAGCTCTATTTCAATTTTTATTTACCCAATTGTTCTTTACAACAATCCAAGAAACAAAATCATATTAAAATAATAAAGTTTTTGAACATTGTTCAACCCTTTTGTGGAAGACTGTTTTCTGCTTTGCTAAACCTAAAAATAAAGAAAACTCTCTAAAGCTACAATAGTCCTTAAGCTCTCTTTTGCTCTAGATCTTTAAGAAATATGTATATTGCTTTTTATTATTAATGCTAGAGTCTTTAAGCCCTGAGGCATTAAGTAACCATAAGAGAGTTGGATGTTTTCACAGCTGCTTTATAATTGTTGCTCTCTTTTTACCTTCTGGTCGTTTTCTTAGCAAACGGGGACAATTATATAATATTTTTAAAGATTAAGATCATTTCTGGGCTTAACCAAAAATACTTTTACAAGGAGTGAATAGAAAGACTTAACTGAGTCTCTAAAGCTACCTACTTGCTTGCAAAATTAGGAAATTGTTTTGCTTACTTTACCAATGTTCATAAAATTAAATTAAAGCGACTGCAATTGTAGTTAAAAAAAAAGTTTTTAACATAACCAAATTTTATACTTTAATAAATCCAATGGTAAGACAATGTCGTAACTTTAAATTTAGACTTAACTTATTAGTTTCCATAACGCTCATTTAATACCGAAATATCATTCAAAGTAGGTATAAAAGAAAAATGTTCTAAGCCACCACACAAAAAAAAAAAAGACCACTTAAAACCTTATAATTAGTCAAATTCTCATAACTACTCCCTCTTTAAAATCCAGATCTTTATTTCTCTATAGTTAATTGAAATTCATTTAAACTTAACTTCCGTTAGCCTTGATCTCTAATTAGTACTTAACGAATAGAACAACATGGTCAAAGTTAATACAAAAACAAATTACAAAAACTTAGATTAAATTTCTGTGAGAGAATTCTGAAAAGTATTCAAACAAAAGAACAAGAAAAATACAATTAATTCAGTTACAAAGAACATAATGTATGTATGTATGCAATTTTTAGCAACAAAAAAAAATTAAAAAAAACTAAGCTAAAATTTATTTAGCAAACATCCTTTTGTATTACATTTTTCTTCTTAATGCTGTTGTTGCTGTGTTGTAAATAAATATAACAGAAAACAACAACAATAACGTTATATTGATGCCATTCAAGGCCGTATTTTATAGTTGAATATTTAACGTAGACACATAGAAAAAAAAGCACGCAACAGAATGAAAAAACAACATACTGATATGAAGTCAAAATGCAAACAGAGAAATAGGATGCTTAAATAGTATAATAAAAAAACTACATACTCATACGCACACTCATTTCTACTCGTAGATACACACTTATACACTCAATATTTATTCACAAAAACATACCACACCATTAACAACAACTGATGAAGCAAGTTATTCTCGGAAACTGAAACCAAGGCCAACTGCATATTACTAGTTGTTAGGTTCAACAAAACAAAAAAAAATAACAGCAACACCAACATAAAGAAAATTCATATATAGAAATAGTAACAAGCTCCTTGTAGCAGCAACATCATTGTCGTCTACATGAATATTGGAGCCAACATTTACTCACTCATACATACATATTAACAACGTCTCACATTTACACAGACCCTGGCATTGCTACTAACACTTACTTAACCTCAAAAGCAAAATCATTCAAAGCACACATTTAAAAAAAATATATTCATACAAAATCCACTGCACACATTTACCACATTTAAAAAAAAAATAATAAAATAAATGCACATTTAATAAAATGCATACAACTAAAGTGGACAAACATACAGATAGTGGGACGGACGGATGGACGGACAAGCAAAAAGCCAGAGCTGAGGGACAGAAGGACGGACAGACAGACGTTCTAGTTATGTTGTTTTGTGTTTTGAATTTTAGGAGTAGAATGAAGTAAAAACTTATAAAGCTTTGTCTATATGTTTACTTTACTGCACTTACACAGGCAAATAAACTGCCACAGTGGGCGGGAATAGGAAGTAATAAAGAAGAAAATTTTTTAATAAACTTATATAGAAAATATTTTTTAATTATGGGAAATGTATATTCTAAGTCTTATATCTGTCATTTAGTAGACTTTTATAACAGTCATATTTGGCCTAATTGGTGTAGACAGCGTAACTGCATTGAAGGACACATTATCAGGCTTTTTTGTATAAAGAATTAAAACTATTTTCTGAGACCTCTCTGCTTAGAGGACACTAAATTAACTTTGGGCACACATTTGCTTTTTTTTAATGTAGCTTTAAAGTAAAGTAGATATTGGCAACAAAAAAAATCAAAAATAAAGATGTCATCCCGCATTTCACTTTTTAATATTCACCCAGGACTCCCGGCGAGTTAAACTATATTTAAAAATAATAAATTGACAAGTATGTGTCCTTTCTCCGCTATTATTCAAGATTTTCTTTGACATAATAATTCAACAAGCATTGTCCACACCCAGAGGTATAACCTGATGATTAAATTGTCGCCTAGAGCACATAGATTATGCGGACGAGATCTTGTATCGCACAGTTTGCATATACATATTTACCAAGCTCAATGCAGTGCAGGTAGAAACATCAAGAGCAGGACTTAAAATTAATACCGCGAAAACAACGATAATAAGAGTAAAACTGACAAGTAAGTCTGACTTGTACGCAAACAATTAACCTTGAAAAAATTTCACGACGTTTTTAACCTCGGTAGCGTGCTCATATCTACAGGTGGATCTGTAGACGACATTAAAAACAGAATAAGTGTCGCTAACCAAGCGTTTCTACGACTCAACACCATCTGGCGATCAACACACATCTCACAGAACTTCAACTAAAGCAATTTTTAATTCATATGTGAAATGTGCGCTGCTATATGAATGAGGATTATGGAACCCGTCAGATAGAGATACTAAACCGTTACCTTCGAAGAATATTAAAAATTTTCGGCCAGTTACTATCTCATACCAAAACCTATGGCAAAGAACACACCAAATTTATATTAAAACGGAAATTCTGTTTCGAAAAATGTAGGTGGAAAGATCACACCCTAAGAAAACCTGATGGCGATTTAAGTAAGTCTGCAATTGAGCGGAATCCTTAAGAAATCCGAAGACAACGTTGGCCTGCACGTACATGGCTATGCCAAATAGAGAAAAAAACTTTTTCAACTCTTTTTTCCCCTCACATTACAATTAAAGTCATAGCCCACTGTGCCATTTACGACATCTATTCCTAAAGTTGTGGAAAATTTTTTACAAAATTCTTTTTTTAATTTTTTGCTTTTTTAAAATATCTACGAATAAGTAGCGATAATTCCCAACCCATATTTTCTGTTATTGTTACGTATTGTTGTTGCTGTTATTGCAGGTTTAGTTGTAGTTGTTGTTGCTGCTGGTATTAATCTGTTACTTGTTTGTTGTGTTGTCTCTATGTAGGTTGGTTGCCCGATTCATTTAGTACGAGTTGTTTGCCTGCCTATCAGGCGTTGTAAGTATTACAACAGCAACGACAACAAAGTAAATGCATCATGCATGCTCCAATTTTATTTTGCAAAAAGTTGTTGCAATAAGTGTTAAAGAAGAAAAAAAATCGAGTAAAGGGAAAAATCTAGACAAATACATTGATAAAGTGCATAATGATAGGAATAGTAATGAAAATAAAAAAATCAAGCTTAAGTGGATTTTCCGCTGCAATTTTTATATTTTGTGTTGTTGTTGTCGATGTTTTTGCTGCCGTTGTTACTTTTGTAGGTTTTAGATTTTAAAAGGCGCCTTTTTGTATGTCGAACAGTAAAATGCAGAAACAAGAAATAGTGGCAGCAGCAACATGCGATTTTTTTTTATAAATTCATTGCTGGTTTTTGTCTCAGTTTTCCAGGCATTTTATGTCAGTCAGTCAGTTGGTCATGAGGGGTATATGTTAAATTTTAAACATATACATTCTTATGTATTTATATGTAATTATTTAATTTGTAATATTACCTTTTTTATTTTATATTTTTTCACTCGTAACATTGTTGTTGTGGTATTTATTTACTGAAAAACAACAATCATGCTATGCTGGTGTTAATTTGTTAATGATTTAATAATGACAGACATTTAGTTTGTGTATCATCGTTATGTTTTATATTGAACGTAAGTTATATGAGTAGGAAAATTGTATATTGTTACACCTACCATTATTACCACTCACTCACTGCTGTGATTTTACTTAGCAATTGCAGTAAAATAGTTATAGACTCAATTTACCCAGAGACAGATGGACAGCCAGACAATATGTGCTAGTAAAACATTTTTATACTTGACCCTGAATATGGTTGGTTGTAAGCTGAAGCATGATAAACTACTGGTACTATGAATGAAAAACAAAATACTAAAAAAATGGGGAAAATGAAACTAACTTTACCATAAAGTTGATTTTTTTTACTGTTATACAAATTTCTTTAAGTAGTTTAGAGTTTTTGGGAGTTATTTAACAGTTATTAATATAACAGTTATTTTTATATAAAATATTTTTATACTATTATATTTCTGTCGATTTAAAAACTTATTTTATACTGTGTCTTTCAATATCTGTTATACAAATTGTAATAACTATAACACATAGTATATAGAGCATTTAATATAGCAAAATCGAACAATTGTTGTACAATATTTCAAATTAAAAATTCACACTGAATCTTTGTTGAACTGTCATACTACAAATGAATCTAGTCTTTTAAAAACTGTTATACTTATCTTAGTTTTCTTAGAAAATGTAAAACAATTTTATTCGTAAGGAAAATTTTAATGCGTTTCGTTTAAAAAAAATTATATCACTTTTTTTTGACAATAGATTTCACTGAGCTGTTATAACGTTTTCTTAAAACACATTTTGGTTTTATTATTTTATTAAATGACCAGTAATTATTTTATCTTCTTTTGGCTTAAAAATGTTATTAAAGATTTTTTAAATAGTCATACTACATATGAAATCGTGGTTTTGAAATAAAACTGTTATACTGATGGTAACATAGCTTGAGCTAATTAATATATTTTTTTTTTTTGCTTAAAAAAATTTTTAAATTTTTAGTTTACAAAAGCTTTTCAGCGAAAAAATATTTGAAATCCTTCAATAACTGTTATACTTTTCCCATTTTGTATTTAAGCGGGTGCTTTTTCTACTTTAACAGTTTAATTGAATTATATAAGCATACATTCAGTATTATATATATATTTTTTTTTTAATAAAATAAATAGATGATAATGAAATTGTATAACTGTTATATTCTTCTATACTGTATGTACAAACAAAGTCTTTTACAATTATTTTGCAAAACACCAGAAAGTTTTACGCCAGAAAACTTGTTTTTTTATTTTTTTCTTCGCTTAAAATTCTGTGTTGTTATAATTTTTATTATAACTGTTAGACTTTTCTAAATAATAACATAAATAGATGATAATGAAATTGTATAACTGTTATATTCTTCTATACTGTGTGTACAAACAAAGTCTTTTACAATTATTTTTCAAAACACCAGAAAGTTATACGCCACAAAACTCATTTTTTTACATTTTTTTTTCTTCGCTTAAAATTCTTTACAAGTTTTAAAGTAGTTTTAAAGTGTAGTTATAATTTTTATTATAACTGTTAGACTTTTCTAAATAGGTATTTAGTGTTCATGTTTTCTTTATACTATTTTGTAGATAAAAAATTTGGTATAACAGTTTTACTAAATGTGCAATTTATCTTCGTTTATGGAAAATAGCTCACAAAACTTTAATTACACTTCATTAGTAAATCTACCGGCTATTTGTTTTTTTTTAAATCTCAGTGCATTTCCTTGATTATAATTGTTTGTTTTTGAAACACAAAAAATGAAATTTATCACTTTGGAGGCTTTAAACTTTTTTTTTTTTTTGTGATAACCTTACAACATTTGCGTAATAAAATAATTTTTAAATTTCATTTATAACCTTAACGACATCGCCAGCGTGAAATTTTTTTTTTTTTTTTTTTTTTTTTTTGATAAATCAACAACAAAAACTGTATAAACTTCCTATGAAATGTTTATACCCTCAAATACTACATAAGTAAATACATATTATTATTTATTTGTTATCTTTTTGTTTCGTGTTTATTTTGTGTTCACAAAATTACATTGACTAACCAAAAAAACAATGCCAACCACCTCATTGAAATATTGAAGATCATTAACATCAAGATCAATTAATAATGACTAAAACAACGAAAAAGTTTTTCTATATTGACGTTGTAGCAGTACGAGTACATACTAATAACAATCAATTGTCATTATTATTATTCTTTATTGTTATTATTTCGCAACAATTGTTGCTTAAATGCAGTTTGCAATATGAAGGCACAGTTAGAGACTGCTCTAAGTACAAACATTAATACACACTCACACAATTACGCCACTCTTGCAATATGCGAAAACACACTTGCGAAACGTATTTCTGTTGTACGAGTACTAATTGGTTGTACTGGTTGTGGGAGGGGGGAAGTGTGAGTCTTGTATGATTATTATAAATGCTAAATTTGTTTTGTTTTTGTTTTGTTGTTTATCTAATAACCTTGTGAAATGTTATTAAACCCAATAAGTTTCTTAACCTTTTTGGTGTGTATGATTGTGCATTTGTATGTACGTGTATGTGTATGTGTGTGTTTGTTTTTGTTTTTGTGTTTGAATGCAAAAATAAACCAGCTAATAATATAGAAACACAACAAATACTATATTTATTCATTCTATATGCCTGTATGTACTTTTGATATTTATTTAGTAACTGCATATAAGTTTTGCACACATGTGTGTGAGGATGTATGGGAGAACATGCAAAATAAATACTAAAATACTCACAATATAAATAAATAAATGGTATGAATAAATGTTTTTCATTCCCACTCACCATATTAAAATATTTAAAAAAAAATGAAAAAAATTGTTTATTACTAGTCATAGAATTCTATAAATTATTTTAAATTGAACAAAACTCAAAAAGAAAACGAAAAAAAACGAAGCAATGTTGATTTTTTATTACTTTACAAAGAAATCTAAGCAAAGACTGCTAAAACGATGTCTTGAGATCAATTTTTAGAAAAAAAAAAGTTGTTAAGATCAAAAATTTTAGGAAAATGCATAAAAATCACAATTTTTTGTTAAATTCTCCACTACCTAGATTCTTAAAAAAGTTTCCAATCCCATCTTATTTATAGCATAATTCAAAGTTATTGACTAAACTAACATTTTTAAGTAAGTTCATATGTAGATGTAATTAATTACCTAATGCTATGTTCACACTTAAGTTTTTAATGCACTTAAGCAAAATGTTGATTAAGTTAATCAAATCAGTTCACATTACATTTGAGATGATTTAGTTTACTGTTTTCTTTAACATTTTTAAAACTCAATTTGATAAAAAAAATTGCAACCATGTTTTTACAGCCAGTTTTGTGCCTCCACTTAACATTATAGAATTTTGAGTTGTGCCTGTTAATGATTTAGCATGCGATATAGTATACATAATGTCCCCTTTGCGCGAAATTATCGTATGTTACAAAAAACAAATTTTATAGGACAGCCATTTTTCTACTTTTATCTGCTTTCGCTTGCAATATCAAAATGAAAATATACATTAAATTTTTGGAGCAACGAAGTGTAATTCGCTTACAATATTGTGTCAGGTGACGTCTCTTTGAATGTAGAACAAGATTGCATTAAAAACTCCATTTGAAAAAAATTGGCAAACACGATAATTTCGCGCAAAGGAGTTTATATGCTGTTACATTATTAAACCGTTAAAGATTATTTTTGCAATTTTCCTTCCTGGCTCTTCACCAGATAAAAAAAATGCTTAAAAACGAAAGCATGTGGTCAATGTCGAACCACTTAAACCGTAAGACGGCACAGCTAAAGACTTGTTTACACTATAACATAAGTCTTTTGTATTCCATAGCACTTTGTGAGATAGAAATCTAACGAGTTTGGTTGGGACTGTCAAAAAATCTAATGTAACATAACAGTTTATATGCTTTTGTTTAAGTGCAACCTCATCAAATAAATGTATTATTGTTTATAAGAATTAAAAAAAAAAAAACGATAATACTTGTCATTTTTATAACACATTCATTCACACCATCCCATTTTGACATATAACTTGAGTTTTTGACATGTATTAACAAGATTTAATATATGTAAACTAGCCTTTAGTAGGGCTACATGATCAAGGACGGTCTGATTTCCCTTCGTTAACAATGACAAGGTTGCAGTTTTACTAATGTCAAAAGCACAGAGTTGATGTGTTATATTGTCTTTCTAAAAAAAATGAGTAAAAATATTAACAGCTATTTTGTAATTGTTATACTATTATTTCTATGTAATGAATGACTGTTAAGCTGCAGGGAGACACTACGCGTTCAATGCGTTGATGTGTTTAGACATGTGACAAAAATGTAGAATCAATGTAAAATTGTATTGACAAGTTACTAAGCACATACGAAGAATACATACACGCATCAAACGCATGAAATAGGATTACTTTTTAATTTAGCATGATGCGTCTTAAAAACCCGTCAAGAAAGTATCACCAACGTGGAGCGAACCTTTTTTGACATAAGCAATATTTTGTGTTCACAACCAAAACAACTGACTGAAAGTTTTGCTATAAAGCAAAAGGATTTTATTTATTTTTATTAAATTTTTGAAATTATTATTATAATTATCAGCCGCCATTTTTTTTTTTCTTTTTTTTGTTAAAATTATATTTTTTTATTTTACCGTGAAATATTTTTTAGAACTATGTATATGGAAAACCCCATAGTTGCATATATGTGCAGTGCTTTTAAAAAAAATTTGCTTATTTTCATCAGCATCATGAAGAAAAGCCATTAACACATTCAAAGTATGATAAAAATTAAGCAAATGCAGTTTTGATGAAATATGCGTTTTTTATTGCAATTGAACTAAGTTTGAAACGATGCTTATACGAGAATTTTTTTAAAGCAATTTATTAAAATTGTATTATATTTTGATACATAAATGCAATATTCATATAAGCGAACGAAACCAGTTCGGCTATTTTAAAAAGTAATCTGTCATTGCACAACGTGGACTGCATAAAAGCGTAAAATGCTTGATTTCGGCTTAATGTAAACGTTTTATAATAAAAATTTTTTTATATAAATTGTATGAATTATTCCAGAAACATTTTAATTTTGTACTTAAAAAAAGTTTCTGGCAACTCGGGTTGTAATCAACATAAGAAAAATATGAAAGTTTAAACTTAAACATATACCCCCGTATTCATAAACGATTATTAAATTTAATAAACGTTTATTAAGGATCATTGTCATAGTAAATTTTTTCTTTAAACTTTTATTAAGCTTAAATAATTTTGATGAATACAGGCAGTAGTTCAATGAAATGTTTTTATAACAGTTTTAGTACCCATATTAGATTTTTTCGCATCTTATCAATTATATTTTCTATAAAGTAATTTAAACTTTCCAGAACATTCTACAATTTATTTTGCATAGCAGTTGATTTATTTAGAAAAAATAACTTTTAAATAATCATTTTATAGTACTTAACACCTAAAAGTAACGTTCATTCTTGCGTCACACTACAACCGTATCTGCCTTTTCGCTCTCCCTTCCGCAATTTTATTTCAAACATTGTAATCAACACATCCTTCACCTCCTCTCTCACTTTGAAAAATAATCAACAGGGGAGATATTAAAACTCATACAAAATGTGAGATTCTTAAAAAAGTCATGTGTTGATTGTTATGTTCAATATTTTTGTGGGGTTATTCACGATCATTTGGGGGACATTGAACCCCACTCCATTCATTCGCATTCACACACTCCTTCTCTCTTTCTTACTCTCGCCGTATGATATTAAAACGTAATATTTTGCAATAATAAGTTTCGGTTTGCTTTTGTAGGTACAAAATAAATTTGTACAATTATATTCAACTATACTACACAAAGACGTAAGTAAATTGAATTGAAAAGCTTTCGGCTTGGTGGAGCTGAATCTAAAAGCAAATATAAATAAATTTTTTTTTGCCTTTGCCGTATGGCTCAAAAAGAATTTGAATTGAAGCAAATGCAATGCAAAGAAAAAAACCCTTTATGCCTACTTGCAATCTTAAAATACTTGACCGAAAAACTGACCAAAAATAACAATAATTATGTGTAATTTTTATCAGTCGCGCGTATTTTTCATTAAAAAAAATGTCAGTACTTCCTTCCGTGCAGTGCTAAATTGCTTTATACATAACAAAGTTTTGCAAATTTTATTTGCAAAATGCTCGTATCTGCTGTATGTGTGTAGCTGTTTTCAAATATTAAACTAAGCATTTTTTTAAGTTTCAAAACTCCCTTTTCGTTTTTGGTGTATACTAGGGATGCCAATCGGGATTGATGTTAGAAAATCCGGGATTTCTGGATCCCGGGATTTCGGGATTTTTCGCAATTTTTTTTAAATAAACAACACTTTTTTTATTATATTTTTAAAAAAGAAAAATAAGAATTATAAAAATAAAAAATAAAACAGAAATATAATTTTTAATAATTTTTTTTTTTTTTTGTATAGAGTATAAAAATTCAATAAAAACGAACATTTTTGTACACAAAAGTTGATATATTAAAAATCCCGAAAAATCCCGGGATTAATAAAAATAAATCCAGGGATTCGGGATTTGTCAATCCCGGGATTTCGGGATTTCCCTTTTGGCATCCCTAGTGTATACGTCCTATTTGTCATCTAAAATCGAAATTGCGTTCGTTACCCTACCTTTCATTTAGCTTAAATATTTGCTTTAGTTTACAACAATGTATTAGTTATTTATTTAATTTAATTTATTTTTTTTTTTTTTTTTGTTGTATGTGTAAAATACACTTGTATGAGTACGCGTGTAAGAATATGAATTTTTAATGCACTTCATTTAGGCTCTTGTAGAATTTTAAAACTTGTGTTTATAATTGTTTGTTGTTGATAAAAAAAAAAAAACAAATAATAATAAAAATATTTTGTTGTGCTGCTGGCAAATGAATTAAAAGTATTGCTTAAAAACGCAAGTTTTGTTTTTAACATCCGATAAAAGGAATTCTACATTATGCCTTATAGAGTGTAAGATATCGGGAACACTACCTTTTACTATTAAAATAAAGTATTAAATTTATGAAAATTTCCAGTTTTATTTAAATATCGGTCGGGAGTTGTTTCGATAGAACTAGAGTTTTTCCCGGGGTTTTCAGTTCCGGTATATTCCGGGAATTAATTGCGGGATTCCCGGGTTATTTTGCAACTTTAGTAAATCTATGTGGGACTCGTGTCTTAAGTTTTTTTATCCAACCACAATTCACTAAAATTTAATATTTGTTGCGGTTTAAGGTTTATTGAATTGATTTTTGAGAATAGGCTTTATATAGAGCTCTTGGTAAATTATATACCGATCTTCACAAAATTGTATTTCCAGTCTTATCAAACCGTAATGGGCTAAATTTTTTAATGATGCTATAATTGTTTACGGTTTAAGGCGTACTAAAGCGTTTTCCGATAGTGGCTTTTATATGGGACCTATGATAAATGATGACTCGATCTTCACGAAATTAAGTGATTTGGTTTAGATTCTAATGAAATTAGAGTCACAACAAATCATTATTCATAACTGTTTTAGTCATTCTTTGTGACACGTGATACCCGAGAGCGGTCTTTATATGTGGCCTAAGGTAAATTATGGACCGATCTTCACGAGATTTAATGGTGTGATTGCTAGACATATGAAACGTATTGCTTAAATTTAACGACATTCGGTGCATTCCACCGCCAGTTTATGTTAGTTCTTGTCAATTTTTGAGGGAGATTGTTCCAAATTTGGGTGTATAAATCTTTTCCTACTAAACGAATTCTGTTGGATTTTATTCCAAAACTGCTTTGACATCCAACTTGTTCTTTTCTGTTGGGTCGTTCGGAAGTTGGCGTGATTTTTAGCAGAAGGTCATAGTTAAATCGACTTAAAATTACTCTAGGACCCATATAAGTATATACTTATATATAAATGTACCTTATGGGTAGGCTTGCCAACCATACTTTATAATAAAGTGTTATTCGGTATTTCGAGTAATTGTACACTATACTTTATGAGAATACTAAGGTACGCGAAAATACTTTATTTCGCATGATTAGATTTATCTAGAATTCAAAATAGATTCAGGTTATATTAGTCAGGGTTTTATTAGTCATAAAATTATCATACTTATTGTACAAGTTTTTTTTTAGAAAAACTAAAGAACAACTAATTAATATTAGTCGGGCCATTTGTTGATGTTTTTTTATATTGGCAGGACGATTTTCACTTCTTTGTTTTGTTTGAGTACAATAGCTGCCCATTTTTAAAACACGAGTGCAAAACTCTTTCAAATTACTGCCTGCCATTCCTTAAGGGGGCTCCCATACAAAATGTTTAATGCAGACCAGAAATATATTGAAGAAAACGTATCATAACAGCCGAGGAGTGACCTTAACAATTTCTGCAGACATAATTGCCCCTTATCACCACTTCTTAAGGGGGCTCCCATACAAATAGCTGTAATTTTTTATACATTGTTAAACAATTATTTTTGTTGTCAAGAAAAAAATTATGTTTCTAAAACGACTGCGCAAGTTAGAAACATATTTAACGTTTTAAGGAAATTTTATTGCGGATTTTCGTTTTTTCTTTAGTTATTTCAATAAACTGAACCGTTTTTGAACCGGTATTGGATTCAGCGTACCCGAATTGGGTTAAAGCGCCAGTTGCCCGGTTTGTCTCAAGAAAAATGTGTCAAATTCTAGCACAGTGTAATTGTTTGATAAAACTCGCGAAAAGCAGTAAAAAACGATTTTAAATATAACAATAAAAAGAAATTAATTGTACTTTATATTTATACTGTGTACTTTTTTTCTTAACCTTTAATAATCAATGTACTTTATATGCAACAAAAAAAGGTGGGAACCCTACTTAAGGCGTCCGTACACGACATGTATTTGTCATCTGACATGTCAAATTTTCAAGTCACATGTAATTGTTCATGTCTGTCAAAATTGCTGTTTTACATAAGGTTTATAATATTCGGTCACAAACGTACATGTAATTTGCTTCTGACATTGTCTCTGTTTTTTTTGCATTGTTATTGCAGAAACCAAAGTAGTTCTCGGTTTCAAAATAGCTTGCTGCCGCCAGGAAAATATTTATTTGCGCCGTAAAATAATTTAGCCATCTTACGATTTTTTCATTTATTTTAAAGATAATAATTTAGAATTTTATAATTAAACGGTTTTTATGTCTATATTTACATAAATTCTATTCAATGGTAGGATGAGCATACATATCTGGGTATTGTAAAATATTAACTTCAGCCGGCTAATGATTCCTTCAATAGTTGACGCCGCTGCCAGTTTCTTCCCGGCATAGATTTCTGCTGTCAGATGGTTTGTCAGAAGAAAGTAGAGCACGCTCTAATTGAAATTTTGTCAGATGACTTTGCGTCTGACTTTTACAGAAGCAAAGTTAAAAAGGTAACACACGACATGTATGTGTTTTGCAGTGGGAAATTTGACATGTCAGATGACAAAAACATGTCGTCTATATGCTCTTTTATGGTGTCTAAGACACACCCAGAGAAAAACATAAATATAGTCACCTCCAACAAAACTATTATTAGAGAAAATTTAAATCATATTATGTTTAATTTAACCCTTTTATTTTAACTGACAACCATATTATGATTGAGTTAGTCCTCCATCAAGAAACCACAACCATATTATGGTTGCCTTCGAACATGTTATAATTAATAGTAACTAAAATATGTTTAATTTAAAAACAAATTATTGCACTGGTACCTTTAAAGAGAGTTGAACCAAAATTTTTAAATTTTTACTTTTTCTAAGAAATCAATGAATCATATCTACGCACTATATAAATCTTAGATTAATTTCTCTTGTATTTTGCCAAAAAAAAAAAACACTTTAATCCTCCTTTGTAGTATATTATCGTGTTCAGATATGCAACTTAATTGCGTTTTACGCAATAAATGCCATTATTGAGCTCAATTATCCATACAAAATTGCAATTTAGTTATTGTTATAAATATTGAGTAAAATTAAAATGCGACACTGTAACAAGTGTGTTTATTAAGCAAAACACAACTTACTAAACAGTGTTTTGACATTTGGCAATTGAAATTACAACAAAAAAAGGCCCATACATTTGGTCTGCGCAAAAACCAGATGTTTATTCCTTAAGATGTCAGAAGTTGCTTACATTTTCTTATACATGTACATTTTTGAATTAGCTAAATTGTGTATATGTGAACAGAAAGATAATTATGTCAATTAACCGAATATTGACTCAATAAAAAATGTATATCTCAACACGGTATAAGACTACATATACTTAAAAAGAAAACAGTTTTTGTTATTTAATGCGGTAAGTTGAATTTAGTTTTGAGCGGAAATCGCAGTATAGCGGAAAAATTATTTTTAAGTTCCAGCTTTACCGGGAATAAGCCGATTGCGGGAAAACAAAAACGCATGTTAGAACTGATTAAGTGTAGAAAGTCACAAAAAACCTTTAGCTCTGATTAGCACTCCCCCTTGGCTTACCCAGTGAAATTTTAACTTATAGAAATTTAGGATTTATGAGTACCCTACACAGCCAGATTAGAAGTGTTTTTTGCTATTGTGCTGTGGCCCTCCAGTTTTACTTTGGTCTGTTAATTGCGAGACATTTAATAAGTGAAGTTTTCTAAAAACAAAATTTTTGACCGAGAAAGTAGATAGAAAGATTAAAACATAAGAATACGAGTACTACACAACATGCCTTAACATGAGGCTCTTACACAATATTATTATTTTAAAATTTGAAAAAAAACATTATGCTTTAAATCAGTATTCAAAATTTATTTTAAACTTACCTCACAAATTGATTTATTTTTTTTTTTTTAATTTAATTTAAAATCAAAAACACCACAAAACAGCTCTTTAAAATAACCTCAAAAAATTTCTTAAAATCACTTAAAAAACCAGTTGTTTTTTTTTTAATTTAAAATTAATATTCTTAAAATTTGCATAAAACTTTGTTTCTAAGTTTCTTTTTTAAATTTTATTAAAGTGATTGTTAATTTAGGTTTTGTTAATTTGTTAATTTAATTAGTTTTTATTTTAAACCACACACATATAGCCTTAACTAAATTCAACTTTCATTTGACATTTTATATTTTCAGAAAGAGAAAAAGGTAAAAGAACCTCTTAAAACAAAAGTTATACAAAAATTTTAATTCAACCTGAAATTTGTTTTGCTATTTTATTGAGTTTGATAATTTTTTAACGTTATTTAGAGATAATCATTTTTTTAAACATCAATTAATATTTTTTTATATTTTATAAAATATATTTATTAACAATGATTTTTAATCGATTTTTAAGGGTTAATGAACTTGCAGAAAGGGGTTTCTGAAAATAAATTTTTATACATTTTTTTTAACATTTTTTATTTTTCGAATTTATTCTATGACCTAATTTCATTCCTAAAAATTTAAGGAATAGGACTATTACAGTAAAGCTTGATAAAATACATAACTGAAATTTAGCTCATAGAATAAATTCGAAAAATAAAAAATTTTGAATATAATAAAGTAACTTATGAAAAGAAATAATTCCCAGTTTCTATTTTTTACCTTTTGTTTAAATTAATTTTTTTTTTCTGCGAAGCTTTTAATGGAAAATATTAGAAGTTATTGAATGATTGAAGAATTTAAAATAAATTTGTGTTCAATTTAATAATTTTTTTTTGTATTTGATTTATAATATTTTTTTTTATATATTTTTACTTTTTTTATAGCTTTTCTTGCATTTTAGAATTATAGTACATAAAGGGTATTCACTTCAATTTTTTTTGTTGTTGGAAAAATGGAAAAAAGAAAAATTACACTCTTATTGACGTGAACTGGTTTTTTTTTTTTTTTGTAAAAGGTACAACTGTCAAATAATTCGTGGAAGTAATTGATATTTTTCAAGATGCCGAAGAAAAGTGTTAAAAGTGAATTAATTGATTAATTAATTCAAAACGAAGTGAATGGTGTTATTTTCATCATAATATTCGACTACAAACGTTACCTCAAAGTGGCGAATGTCTGCCAAAAAGTCGAGTATTTTATTTACTCCAGCTTCTGTCCATTTTTTGACAAGATTTCTTTTTTAAATTCTTTTTTAATAACTTTTTTGATTGAACACATTAATATGATTTTAATTTTTAAAATCAGAGTTGTACAATTCAAGAGTTTATTCAAAGAGATGCAATTTTTCGAACTTTGTATTAAAAATTAACAATTTTTTATGAATGGCAACATCATTTCGTTTGACGTTTATTCTGATTTTTTTACATTTGGTTATAGTTTGATACAAGGCGAATTTATTACAGGTGGTATTAAAAGCCGTGCTGATATTAGCTAAAATCACTGTTGGATGTCAAAGTTTTGTTAATTCTCTTTTATTATCTTTGTTTCTGTTTTGTTTTATTTCTGTTTTTGACATTTTACAATGATTTTACAAAAACAAATTGCTTGTGGTTTTTGTACGAGTTGTACTTGTTGTAGTACCGAGATTACCTGGGATGAATTCGCCTTGGTTTGATAAAAATTTAACTTTTGGTGGAGTTTTTTTTTCTTGTGGTTGTTGTAACAAAAACTAAATTTTTCCACTTTTCCATTTTTCCAACAATTAAAAAAACTGAAATGAATACCCTTGTAATATTAAAAACTTAAACCCTGCAAATTATAGGACCAGTCCAAACACGCGTGTAAAGAGTAGTCCACAAGGGACCAGGACTAGTCCAAAACTAACCCAAACGTATGGAAAAAACCTGGTCTATTTAACATTCCGATGTCCTAGGAGAGGACCATATAACCCACCTTTGGACCACTAAGGAGTGGTTTTAAAACTACTCCATGGTATACTCAAGGGGATTAGTTTTGAAGTCGTTTAAAAAGAAAGCATGTCGTTAAAAAACGAAGACATGTCGTCTCACTACAAACACTTTTTAACAATGACATGGTCCATAATTGCATTACATCGGACCAGTCCATGGAGTAGTCCATTTTATCAAAATGGATCAGGTGGTCCAATTTTATTTGCAGGGAAATAACAAAGAACAAACAAAATATTACTAATATTTCTAGTATAAAGAAAAAATTCTTAATTTTTAAAATTTTAAAGGATGTTTTAAAATTTTTTTTTTTTAATTTTCATATTAATTCGAATGTGTATTCTTATGGTGTTTTCTTTTCTACAAAAAATGTGACATTTTATTTTAAAAAAATGCAATATGGTGTATGTTTCTTAAAAATTTTGCTCCCGAAAAGGGGTAAGTTTTTTAAAATAAAACAAGCCACCCTTTTCGGTAGCAAAATTTTTAAGAAACATACACCAAATTGCATTTCTTTAAATAAAATGTCACCTTTTTTTTTTTGTAGAAAAGAAAACACCATTAGTCAAATTACATTAATAGTCATATTCCTTCAATTATTTAAATATAAATGTTACTCACCATGAGATATTCCCAGATTAAATTAATAAAAGTTAACACCATGAACTCAAATAAAAGTTTTGAAATTTTTTTTCAAACCTTTAGTTTTCCGAAATGACTACAAATTTTTTAGTGGAATAAATCACAAATATTTTTTTAAAGATATTTTATATAACTTATTATTTTTAATTTTTTTATTTTCAATTTTTTTATTTTTAACTTTTTTACATTTTGTTTAAATATTAACTTTTTTTAATTTCTTCATATTTTTTAAATTTATGGCCTGTTCGTCGATAGCGAATGAAGACTTCGTTCGCTTAACTTACATGCAAAACAAAAACAATATTTTAAAATTTGTTTTTGTTTTAAATGTAATTTAAGCGAACGAAGTCTTCATTCGCTATCGACGAACAGGCCTTTAAAAAATTAAATTTTGTAAATTTTTTTTTAATTTAAACTTTTGTGTAAAATTTTAAAAACTTTGTTTTTCCTAAAAAATTTTTATTAATATTTTTATACCCTCCACCACAATTAGTTGTGAAGAGGGGATATTAAGTTTTTCATTCCGTGTGAAACTTTTTTATTATTCTGGGTCCTTGAGTAACTCTAACAGCCTGTTCATGGATTTCGAACGTCATCGTTCGCATAGAAAATTACATTTAAAACAAAAACAAAATTCGAACATTCTTCGAAGTTTGTTTTTGTTTTTAATGTAATTTCCTATGCGAACGATGACGTTCGATATCGTTAAACTGGCAGTAAGTCGATTTAGCCATGTCCGTCTGTCTGTCCGTCTGTCCGTCTGTTGAAAACACGCTCACTTTCGAACACCTCAAAACAAATGAACAAACTTGAAGCCAAATTGCTTGTAGTTATCCTAAGCAGTTTGGGATTGAAATCCAGCAAAATCGGTTCAGTAGGATCAGAGCTTTGAATCAAAATGTGGAACCACCTCCTAAAAAAATTGATAATTTTGTTACAAAAAACAACATAAATGGTGGAACAAGGCACGGAATGAGATAAGATTTCGCAAAAATTTGTTTTATTTAACTGGAAATCACGCTGTTAAATTTCGTGAAGATCTGTCAATAATTTACCCTAAGCCCCATATAAACACTACTCCCGGAAAACAGTTTAGTACGCCTTAAAACGTACAAAATAACGCTATCGTAAAAAAATTTTGTACGTCACAGTTTTTTAGGACTAGAAATAACACTGTGCAAGTTCGTGACGATCGGTCCATAATTTACCTTAGGACCCATATAAAGCGTACTACCGGAAAACAGTTTAGTATGCCTAATACCGTAAAAAATAATGCAATCATAACAGAAATTGGTACGTCACAGTTTTAAAGGACTAGAAACGACCCTGTGAAATTTCGTGACGATCGGTCTATAACTTACCCTAGGCCCCATATAAACCCTAATACCGGAAAACAGTTTAGTCGCCTAAAACCATAATTAATAACAAATCGTCACAGTTTAAGATAATTATAATAAATAGACATCATACAGATATTACTCCTTAAACATTCGAACTGTCGGTGGAGGGTATCAAAGATTCGGCACAGCCGAATAAAGCACTCTAACTTGTTTTTTTCGTTTTTTCCAAAAAAATTTTGTATTAATTTTTTTTTTTTTTTTGGAAATTTTATTTTTTAATTTCTAAATTTCTTTCAACAATTTAAGAAGTTTTTGAGCACACATTTTAAAATCGAAAAACGTTTAAAAAAATTTCTTAATATTTTCTTTTTCAAAAACTTTTAATTTTTACTGTAAAAACTTTTTTTTAATATCACAAATAAAAAATTTTTTTTTAATTTTTGAAAAATGTTTTGGAATTTTTCATTCTTTTAATTTATTTTTTTATTTTTGTTTCTTTTTTAAATAATTAGTATTGTGGTTATTTTGTTGAACTATTTATGGCTTTTGATCCAAATTTTTAATATTTTTAATTTAAGTTCATGAAATTTAATTTTTCATTAAATTATTTTTATGAAAAAAGGAATTTTACAACATGAAAATTAATTAAAATTGTTAAGTATATTAAAAAAAAAGAATTCAAAGTTTTATGGTCAAAACTTTTTTAAAACTTCACAATTTATAATTTTTTTTTTTTTAATTATTGAAAAATTTCATTGAATTTTTCATTCTTTTAATTTTTTTTTTTTTTTTTTTTTTTGTTTTAGAAACTTATTTATTAAATTTAATTTTAAATAAAAGAAAACTTAAATTTTTTCAGATCATGTATTTATTCTGAATATCTTTTTTGTTATCTAAATTTTTTTTTTAATTTTACTCTATTTTTGCAAAAAATAAAAACATTTTTATTGGATTTATTTATTAATTTTGATCTTCACTCATATATATTTATACTATATATATATTTTCTTAATTTAAAAAAAAAATTTAACTTTTTTTAAATTTTACAGCTTAATAAAAAACTTTTTTATTAAAAATTTATTAAAAACTTTTTTTCAAAATATGTATAATGAAATCGCATTTCGAATCTATTTTTTCATGACTTACTTTTACTTAAGAACAGATTTTATGACTAAAATGTTTAAAAACTTTTTTATATATATTTTTATTATATTCTAAAAGCATATTTCATACATTTTATTAACATTTTAAACACTTTACAACTTTTAGATTTGCTTAATTTTTTTGCATTTGATTAATATATTGAAAATTTCAAAACTTTTCTGCATAATTTTTTTCTTCTTTATTAGAAATGTATTTATTTTAAAGTAATTTTTACATACACACAAAATTTTCTTTTCCCATAATTATTTTTTTTTACATTGAACCTTAAATTTTTATTTCAATTACAAATATTTCTTTATTCCACTGTATTTTATGACAATATTACATGAAATTTGCCAACTCAAGCTTTTAAAGCCATTTTTGTAATTTTTTAAAACTCATATGAAACTAATATTTTAAAAGTTTCACTAAAACTATTTTTTTTTCTTTTAAAACACATTTTCCCATTTTTCGATTAGAAGGATTTAATATTAAGATTTTTTTATCTATTTTGAATAGCTGCCATCGATTCAAGCTAAAAACGTTTAATATTTTTTTTGCAATTTGATTTTTCCTCAATTTTCTTTAAATCGACCGATCAATTTTCCTTATTTAATCATCCGATTTCTCGATTCTCTTAACCGATCGCAATAACTGTTAAATGAAAACTAAAGTCTCCATACACTCCAAGCATTATCTATCTATTAGTTCTTTTTTTTTTTTGTTGTTTTCTTACATTAAAATAGGCAAAAAACATTACTAGCTATTCATTCAATACAACTTTACTATGAATAGTTTTTCACCACAAAACTATAAGAGAAAAAAACTAATACAGAAACAAATATTTCTTATACTCAGTCATTCACTCACACAACAGCTAAATGGCAGCGAACGGGTCTAGCCTAGAAAAAGAGATGATGCCCAAACTAGTAGAGCCACAACTAAACTATGAAGACAAAAATAGCTGAAGAGAAAATAAACGCAATAGATACCAAAAAAAAAGCTCAACTAAAAACTATTATCAGCAAAAAGAATTACAAAACTATGACTAATAATTTCATAGTAAATGCGAAAAGAATAGGCTGGCTATACTGGCAATTACATGTTTAATAGAAAAATAATGTAGGTCAGAACAGTGGGCATTGAGCTTAAAAAAAATTAGAAAGATTTTATGTAATTTTAAGCGCCAATTTTTAGTTTTTATTTTTTATTTTTGATGTTGTCATTTACTATGTGTTTTTGTTTACTATTAAAATCCTAATTCAGTCCATTATGCAATTAAAATTATATCAAAATAACTTTATATTTCGAACCCACTGTGCATACTTTAAAAAAAAAACCTATTTCCTTTCTAAAAAAAACAACTTTTTGTTGGTTTTTTGCGATCTTGCATTTTAAGGTTTTCTTTAACAATTTAAAGCCTACAAACGACCGACATGTGTGTGTATAGAATATCAATAGAAGCATTGAAAAAAGTGTCTGGCTTGTCACTTTGTGAATTTGTATAACTATACTCAATTCTTGTTAGTGCTTTAATAGGGGTTTAAAAACTAAAACAACAACCTATTGAACACTCACACAAAAAAAAAAAACACAAAAATTGCTGAGTTCAAATATTTTTCGACTGTTTGAAAGTCAGACTATCAGTTGTATGAACGGAAACGGGTTTGAATACAATTTCATGGAACAAATTTAAAACTCGAAAAGTAAAAAATAAACAAATTTCCATTTAGGTATCTATGGAGTAAAAAAAATAGTTGCTAAAAGATTTTTGATATTAGTTAAACCAATAAAAGGTGGTTTTACAAAAACAAAACACAAGACCAATATTTTTTTATTTTTTTTTTACTTCGAGTAGGCAGAATTTACATTTAAGATGTCGGTCAGTATTGACTCTATGCCATATAGTATAGTCAGTCCAGTATCATACTCATGAGTAAATAATCTGCGATGCTTTCAAATTCCCCACACACCACAAACAAATAAAAAAAAGCTTCCTCTAACTCTCTGTCTAATTTTACCAATACATTAATAAAAATCAATTTAATTTTGTCTCTTTTTTTCCCCAGAGCCAAGCAAACTCTCTTGTTTCTGATTTGCTTTTATTACTTTTTGCTATTTAAGATCTTTAGCAGCAGCACTCACACTCTTACAGAAAAATTTGTTTTGTATTAGTCGTTGATTCTGGTGGTATAAGTGCTTTTTTTTAATAGAAAGCTTTTTGCGACAGTAGTAGACTCCACATTAGTGTGATGATTTAGTAAGAGGGGCAGACGACGATGTTGGCACTATTTAGAAACTGGGGTAAATGACCGAAAGTCCGACAGACGATGACTAGGTTAAGGTGAAGGTCACAATACTCAAACAAATTTTTGTAGAGAGTAAATTTTATATAATAAAAACTAGTGAGAGATACTATTTTGTATTTGTTAGAAAAATTTTAAAGTAGATCGGTAGAATTGAGTGTATTTTTTTTTCTTAGACTTTCTTAAAAAAGAGCAATTGTATTTAGAGACTCATAATCAGTTATCATGTAGGGTTTAATTAAACGCCTCTTTCTTGATGACGAACTAAAACTTCTTTCTTTTAACGATACTTAGAACAAAAACAAATTTTAAAATTTTGTGCTTTTTGAAATTTTTTCTATAAAAATTCTTCAAATTAAACAATTTTAGACGGAAACTTGGTTAAATAATTTCAGTGTTGCCAGAAAAGATTTGTCTTATGTCCCTTATTTAAAGTTTGATGCCGCTAACGATCCCCATCTCAAAAGATAAATATCTTTTTTTTTGTCCCCAAATTTTAAATTATTTTATAACACGTTAGTTTTAAACTTTTAATCAAATTTATTAGCTTTTCTTAAGAAGTGGGATTTATATGGGATCCTATGATGATAAAATTCGTTAGAGTGATTTCTAGTTTTTTCAGTTTTGATGGCAGGAAAGATTTGGCTTGTGTCCCCAATAATCCCAAAAATTAAGTCCCCAGTTTCTTATACCCTCCACCACAATTAGTTGTGAGGAGGGTATGGGATTGAAATCCAGCAAAATCGGTTTAGTAGGACCAGAGCTATGAATCAAAATGTGGAACCACCACCTAAAAAAATTGATAATTTTGTTACAAAAAATAACATAAATGCTGGATCAAGGCACGGAATGAGATAAGATTTTGCAAAAATTTGTTTTATTTGACTGGAAATCATATTGTTTAATTTCCTGAAGATCCGTCCATAATTTACCCTAAGCCCCATATAAACACTACTCCCGGAAAACAGTTTAGTACGCCTAAAACCGTAAAAAATAATGCAATCATAACAAATTTTGGCTCGTCACAGTTAATGACAATTCGTGAAGATCGGTACATAATTTACCCTAGGCCCCATAGAAACCCTACTACCGGAAAACAGTTAAGTACAGCTAAAACCATAATTAATCTATCTTAACAGAAATTGGTACGTCACAGTTTTAAAGGACAAGAAATGACGCTGTGAAATTTTGTGATGATCGGTCCATAATTTACCCTAGGCCCCATATAAACCCTACTACCGGAAAACAGTTTAGTCGCCTAAAACCATAATTAATAACAAATCGTCACAGTTTAAGATAATAACAATAAATAGACATCATAAAGATATTACTCCTTAAACATTCGAACTGTCGGTGGAGGGTATCAAAGATTCGGCACAGCCGAATATAGCACTCTAACTTGTTAATTATAAAATTACACATTAGTTTTAAATTTTAAATTAAATTTATCAACTTTTCTTTAGAAGATTAAATTTGAAAAAGTAATTTCTAGTATTAAAAAACTAAATTGGATCAAATCTTAATGAAGTAATACAATTTGTTTCTGTGACATAAGATTTAAGTCGATTTGTCAGAGAACCCTTAGAGACGTCACCAGTTTCTCTTCATCCCAGCATTTAATCGCCCGGTTGGCTGGGGGATAATGTTAGCAGCCACGTAACGTCGGACGTGCGGGAGGCAGTGACACATGGCAGCACAACGTGAGGTATGCTTAACTGAGGCTGCCAATGAAACCTAACCTAATACAATTTATCATCGTGTTATGAGTTTTTAAGAGCTTTTCGAAAGGCAGCTTTATGTGGAAATATGGCAAATTCCAAATCGACCATCATAAAATTCTTTAATTTTATCGCAGTTTCATTATATGTAATAGTTTTGTCCTATGAAAACTATCATTGTTTGTCTCAGTCTAAGACGCATTAAAGGGTTTTTGAAGCTGTCTTTATATGGGCCTTTTGGGAAATATAAACCGATTTTCACGAAATTTGGTGATTTCTAGTCTTACGAAACGAATTTCTGTAAAGTTTAAGCCCAATCAATAACAAAAACTGGGAATTAAGCACGAATAACAAAATCTTTTGAAATTAAAATTTTGTATTCCCAAAAATTAAAATTACTTTTTGATATTTAAAAAATAGATAATTTAAATCCAAACGTTTTTAAAAAAACAGCTGTTTTTTCATAAAAAAAGTTTTTTTTTTATTATTGGTTTGGCGCATATGCCAAAAAGTCGTTGTGGAGAAAAACGACAATGAAGGTTAACATGAAGTTTTCTGTAAATATACCCGATTGTGGTGAAAACTGCTTCCGTCATATGTTTTGAAGAAAAATTAAAATTATTGTTTAGTTTCATGAATGAAGTTAACAGTAAATAGTATTTTGTTGAAAGTGAAAATGTTGCTTCGTGCCGCATTCGCCACTTTTCTAAATTTATTGCTAAAAAGTAGCTTTTTGTGCTACATACGTATACTTACTGCTGTGTATTAAGTTGTTGAAATTTTATTTTGCTTTGTATTACGTTTAAGATTAAAAATTATAAGTAGATCCTCCTTAGCATTTATGACTTCTTTCTAAAATGGCATTTTTATATTATCCATTTGTGGGTTTGTTCGGAGAGAAATCTAGCTAAGAATTTTGTCATAGATTATAAAAATTTTTGTGAATGTGGCTCTTATTATGCATTATTCTTATAGGTAAATACCGTAATTAACGAGGTTGTATTCATTTATATAAATAATAAGTACGACCAGGAGAGAAAGTACCACCAGCGTCTACAAGAATTATAAAAACGTCTTTAAAAATAATAAAAAAAATTAACATAGGCATGACCTGTTTCCAAATCACGGACAGGCCTTTGATTGTGTAGTAAAATTAATATGAAAAGTAGGTACTAAACAAAAAAAAACTCTTTTCAAATAAATTTTACTACACAGTCAATCGCCTGGCATTTGGAAACAGCACATTAGTATTTTTACCATGAGAATATTTTGCGTTTTTTATTGTTACTTATTGGCATCACCTAACTCTTATTTTTAGAAATATTTTACGTATTAAAAATTACTTTTGTTTTTATTTCTGTCTAGAAATTTTATTCCATTTTCTGTTTTTACTTGAAGTCTGAAAATAAAACTAAGAAAAAAAGGTTAATTTTTATTGTTCTCATCGCATGCTTAGAGATTCTGAAAGGATCTTAGACCTGGATCTTTGTTGTTATTAAATAAAACAAAAAAGTAAAATATCATTCCAACTGCATAGGTACATACATATTGACTAAACAGACTTTACAAAAACAAAATCGAAATCTAAATCAAAAGAAAAAAACTTTAAAGAAATACCACTGATTGCTAAATTGTTCAAATGATCTTTGAATACATACATATTTATATTTGTAGTACCTACCAGCAAACATAACAACAACACCAGCAACACCACTACCATTAGTAACAGCAACAACAACAACAAAAACGCCAGTTAGAGTATACCTATAAGCTCTTATTCTCTTGTTTGTTTATATGCCGATCGTATATGAATAAAAAAAGTCTACAAATGTCTGGCTGTGTCTATTGTTATTTTTTTCAATATTTTTTTTTTTTTGTTTTTTAGATTTGTCAGACATTGTTATTTTGTAAGAGACCTTGAACTTGAAAGTATAGAATATAATTATTTTTTTTCAAATAGAATTTTATTGTTTGAATACACTCAAATACAAACAAACACAATCATTAAAAAATTATTTTATATCTACATACATACATACGCATGTCTATTCACAATACACGGATAAAATACATTTTACGGAGGCACTAATTTTACACTATTTGACTCTAGTGTTCTATTGCGAAAATTGTTAATGGGTTTGTGGGTATGTAAGTTGGTCTACCTCGTGTCAAATGCAATTAACATTATTGACACCATCTAAAAATCATTAAAATGCTTATCAAAATATTGGGGCCAAACAAAAGTTTACTACTGGCAACAAAACAATCATAAAATACCTAATAGAACTTTGTTTAGAGGTACGGTAAAAGAAATTTTTAAGCAAATTAATAGCTAATAAATGTACATATGTACCTAGTATGTATTAAAATTTAAAATAGGCAAATGATTGTAAAAAAGTTTTAAACTAGTCGTTTGTATGGTTTTATTCTATTATGATAGAAAAGGCGTCATAACGCTGATGTATTTTGACATCAGTACTATGACAGGTGTCTTTACCATGACCCCATGACACTTAACACCACTTGGTCAAATTATGTATCAACAGGTAAAACTATGTCATTAATGGGATGACACATCGGCATAACAGAAATGAAGAATCAGTTTCAGTTTGTTAAAAAAAATGTCATCAGTGCGATGACTCAGTTACATCGGAAAAAAACTCAGTTTGTCAAAGTGAGAGAATATATTTATTTACTTACCCGTTACATACATATGTTTGTTTCAATTTCGTTGTATTCCGCCCTTTGTTTACAGAAGAACTCTAAATTATACGACGTTATAAGTCATTATACTTTGAATATTTGATGCACATATTTAACTGAATAATTTTAACAAATAGAATATGGGAATTTTGCGTCTTATTTTACTTTTTAAACATGAAAATAATGTTGATAATACACAAAATGTGGCATAGAATTGATATTAGTGTAGTCATAGCATAGATGACGCATAAAATATGAAAAAACTTTTTGATGACTTTTTTTTTAAGTAACCACCTGCGCCGTGACAAGGATTTCCCTTATAGATCCTGCTAAGTTTTGGTATTTGTGTTGGTAACTTTGGGGATACGTTTAATCTAGCCTGTTGGCATGATTTCAGGGACTTCTAAAAGCTGTTTAAGCCGAGCTCAAATTGCACGTTGTTGTTCGTCAATTCGACCTCCTCACGAAATAATGTAACTAAATATTGTTCATACTAAATTTCTTTTATGGCGAATTGTAGTCCATTTCTTTACAATTTGAATTGGTCAAAAACTTTTAGAGAATCCACTTTACTTTTTAATTAATAATACATACATAATAATATTTTGGATAATATATTAATCTAAAACTTTTTCTTAAATCTCTTTTTAGGTAAGAAATTCAACGAAGAAGAAAAGCACAATTCGTAAGTTCTTTATACCTAACACAAATTGTAAACTTATGTCTAATTAAAATTTATTTAAACTTCTAATACTTTCACAAATAAACCTATAAAAATTCTGTGAATATAAGTATATATCGTTATCTAAAACGCAAAAGGCCCTAACTAAACAAAAATTTAAAATCTTGTTTTTCGTTCATTCTGATGTATTGCAGCCACACAAATGTTTATAAAAAATTAGCGATTTTTTTAACAAAAAAACTAACACCTCTATCTACAAAAGATTATATCGAGCCCTTACCGCGAAAATAATGTAAGTGACATGATTTTCAATTTTCGTTTTTTTTAATTAATGACTTAATTAGCAACACTTCCATCATCTCCTAAAATTTCATGGTCCCATAAGGAACCGTTACGATTTTATAGCAAGAACAATTTTATTGTAAGCGACAAATTTCATACAAAATTTATATGAAAAAAATAAAAAACCTCTCTCCTGTAAAATTTGATTTTTGGCGCTTACGTTATTTTCGCAGTTAGGGTCGATATGATAAACGCTAAAAAGCCTAACCAACTGTTTGCGTAATATGTAACAGTGGCACTTGACAAACAAAACTGGTATGTTTTACAAGAAAAATAAATAATTTTTTTTTAATTACAAACAGTTTAAAGCAATTTATCATTTTAAAAATAGTTTTTGGCTTATCCTGCTAAATTTTCAAAGTTTTAGTTAGGGCCTTTTGCGTTTTAAGTAACGATATGTAGATTATGCAGAAAAGCCCCTAAAAGTATGTTATTACTACATTATAATACATGATAAAGACACACAATACCACAGTAAATAAAGTCCTTTTTAACTACTGCTAGACAGTAGTTTTTTTTTTACAAAAGCAAAAACAATATTTGTTAACAAACTAACAAAAAACTACATCTATAGACGCTTTTTACTTAGTCCTGTCAGTGTAAATAAAATAAAATCTAAAGTGCATCTAGAAAAAACTTTATGGACATAGAGCAGTACACAACCAAAAAAAAAATAAATTAAAAAAAAACTAGAAACCAACACAATCCAGCAAAAGTCATAATGCCACGTGATGTCGGGTCTTCAGACAAAATAGCACCGGTTGAATTTCTACATTGAAAAAAATAACTCAACAACACAAAAGCAATAAAGTCGCCAAAGGCGGCATGAGAAAGTGACAATGTCGACACTAAACACAGCAACTAACTACATACTACGAATAGTGCTCAACCGACTACTAGTCAACATCTACAATGAAGATGATGACGACGACTATGATGATAAATTGTAGTAGACGTTAGAAAAACCTTGGCCATTAGAGCTTACTACATTACACACACATACCCAGACACATGCTTTTGAAATGTACAATATGGCGGGTGCACTCAAGCACGTGTATATGTGTATATTTTGTGGGTACAAAACAAAAACTTTCACTTTCTATTTTCACGTCGTTGCATTTCTGGTGAATGAACGAATGAATGAAATGGTTCGTTAGTGGGGCTGGTTTGTTGGATGTCAGGCTCTTAGTGTGTTAGTTTATTATAAAACGTAGCTACTTTGGTGTGTGTGTGTGTGTGTTGAAATATGTGTAATAATATGAGTGTATGTAAAGTGCATTTGGCGAGTAGTTTTTGTATATGCAAAAAATTTGCGTGGGTGAATTGTTAAGTACATTCATTTAAAATATTCAAAATAGCCGAAGACTATACATATATTTTGTTAATCTATCATTAGGAACGTAGATAGCTTTTGATTCCGTTGGGCCAAAGTTTGTTTTGCCATGAAAATTAAAAAAAAATTATTCTGATTAGCGTTATTTTTCTTTCTCGGACCTACAAAAAATACCAAATACCTAGATATAAATATTAAAGAAATCAATGGCCATCTATTAAGGTCGAAATTTTATTATTCTAGAGGATATGTATTAATGCATATAATATATATTTATGAGGATATCGTCTACCCAGGTGCACATTAAATATCGAATGCAATTTATTTCTGTCGTTATCCTAAAAATTCAAATGAAATTTGACGTAGATAAATTATAACGCGAAGTCAAATTTTTATCATAAAACTCTTTAAACTTTGATCAGGACGCTTTTAATTAATTAAGTAGGAAAAGCCTCAGTTTCCCAAACTCCTTTTAACTGTAAGCGGGGCTTTAAACAATTTTTGTAAAATATATTTTTAAATAACTTCTATATAGACCCCTTCCATCTTTAACCAACAACTTGTTGTTATTTTACATATTTTAGATAATTTACCAAATTGCGGTGTTTATTCCTAAACTCTTTTCGATCTGGTCTAGTTTGTAATTTCTCTCGTCGTCATCGTCGTCATCTACTTTATCATCATTGCCAACAGCAGTAACAACAACATCAACAATATTTAAATAGAAAAATTGCATGAATGAATGAATGAATGAATGGTACAACTGGAGAATATAAAACACAAAAACTAAACTTCCAGCCAATAGTCGTATGGATGAAATGTACATATGTATATTTGTATGTATGTTAGTCTGAAGGTTGGGTTGGTTAGTTAGTTAGGTTAGGTTCTGTTTGAAGGTAGCACGTATATGTGGATTTTACTACTATAAAACATAAAATTGTTGTAAACTATAGAGGGGGAGATGACGACAACACATTGACTAGACGATTACTCAAAGTTGCCTAACGGTGGCAAAAACACATTTCGTATTTGTTGGCAAATGTATTCATGAACATTTTAAATTGGCTTAACTACATATTTTCACATACATAAGTACATATCTATACATTCATATGCTCATAGATACAGATTACACTTGTGCGTTTGTATGCATTTTTACTGTATATGCGGTGCAACCAGCATTCTAGACATTATACCTACATACATACGCATGTACATATATGTATGTATTTATGAATGTATACATGTGAGTAGTAGTTGAATGTTATTTGTTCATAGTTGTGTGCAAAGCTCTTGTTCTTTTTTGTAATGGTTTTTGTAATTCTGTTTCATAGAGACTTGTTGGCACTACTTTTAGTTTTAGTTTAGAAGGTGGTTGGATAAAAGAGCTTTGCAAGAGAAAGAGGAGGTCACTAGGGATAACATCTGTATAGCACACCTACATACATATGTACATACATACGTATGTAAATTACAAAGTTTTTGTTTGTTGGTCTGTCGATGGTTTTAGCTGCTACTGCCACTGCTTCTGGTTGATGTCTAACTATTTTGTATTTGCTGTTTGTTGTTGGCTTTTATGACTTTTTGTGTCTGGAGGAGAGATCAACAAGTGTTTTGAAATTTTTCTATTACACTAATGGTAGCAATGAATGACTAAGAGGTTTTTTTCTATGTTTATGTGTGAAAATGTCTGCTTGTTATGTTTGGGTTTTTAAATGGTGATTTCCTGACCTTGTTAATCAGACTACATAAATAGGTAGGTATGTAATGTTTTAAAAAATGAGTAGATTGGTACCTACATAGGTATGTATGTTTTTATACCTATGAGACATAGTAGGTCCTGCATAAATAAATAGGTAGGTAGGTTTTAAGAAATTTGGAAGTTTATGGAAATTTTTTAACAGATTTTGGGAATACGCCATAGGTACCTATATACTACCTAATAGCATTTTAATATGAAATTTTTATAGGTGTGTATGTACATATGTACATACATAAGTACTAGATTTTGCATTTCTTAGATTTTTTAACGACTAGAAGTTCAACCCTGGAAGGTTACTCTTCATTTTAGTACATTAAGGTTACTCTTCGTCGAATAAACGAACTTTTAAAAAAATAAATTCTAGCGGAACGATTTTTAAAGTTAAAAATCTGTTTTATTAACAAATAAAAAAAAATATAATATAAACAAGTAAGAAAGTATAGTCGGTCAAGCCTGACCATTTGATACCCTACACCACAGTATTAAAAAACACATCATGCTTATATGTCCATATAAATATGGATTTATCTATGTTTATCAACTTCATTAAAACTGGTTTAAAAGTTTGTGAGATTGCCCCCTACCTCCCCTTGTGGTCCTATTTTTGAAAAACTGTATATCTTATGTGTCCATATAGATATGAATCTATCTATGTTTTATGGGTATTTCATTAAAATCGGTTTGATAGTTTCTGAGAGGAAGAAATTTCCTCCTATCTTCCCTCGTGGTCCTACGATTTGGCCCATTTTCAATAGACTTGGTCCTTTTGCTAATAAGAACCTATGTCCCAAATTTTATCAAATTATCTCCAAAATTACGACCTATACTTTGCGCACAAGGTTACATGGACAGCCAGCCAGCCAGCCAGCCAGCTTGCCAGCCGGACGGACATCGATAGCTCGACTCAGAAAGTGATTCTAATTCGATCGGTATACTGTAAGGTGGGTCTAGGACCAATATTTTGAGGCGTTACACACATTAGCCCAAATGCATTATACCCTCTCCACTATTGTGGTGTGGGTATAAAAATAAAAAACTTTTTTTCCCCTATAAAATTCGATACGAATTTGTACTCTTTTTCTTTTTTTGTTTTTTAAATTAATGAACTTTTTAAAACAACAAAACCTAAAAAGGTAAAAAAAAAATAATTTTTTTCGCAGCCTTAAAAGGCAATCAGTCAAATAATAGAAAAGAAAAAAAATATTTAGTTATTAGCCTAATTTTACGCATGAGACACAAAGTTAAACTTTGAGTTCATAACAGATTCTTTTCTTGTATACCTATATAACATGTACTTTTCGTCGTTCTGCGTTTGCTATAGGGCCAGAGGTGACAAATTTTACGCTCTTTTGGTCCTTTGACAACATTTTCGACGGATTCTTATCGATTAGCTATTATATTTGGAACTTTTCCCATAATTAAGGTCTGCAAGGCAGGTGTCTCGAATCTGCCTCTTAAATAGGGTACCACGAGAGGTTAATGAAGATTTTTAGGTAATGTGGTCGGTTTTTGGGATATCGATCTTTATGGTAACATATTGCGAGTATATATGACGTAGTTGTTGACAAAGGCAATATTTAAAAGCCAAAAAAAAAGACACAAAAACTTACACTGCTAAAGTTACTTTTCGTCGTTGTGCCGAGTACACACCTCTGAATATCCACTTTAAAAAACTGAGGATCCACCGTACGTTTGCTCACTACAAGCACTTGGCATCAGCTAACGTTGTTGGCAAAAAGGGCGTTATTTGAACACTCATAAAAAAGTTATATGATAAAAAGTGAATAAGCTTCGTCTTTTCGACGAAGAGTATCCGTGCAGGGTTAAAGAGCCCATTAACATCTACCCTGCAAACAATTTCCATCGCCGAATCATCGCCCGCGAATCGCCGGCAAGTTGTCTAACATCGCTGCGATGCATCGCGTGGAAGGTAAATGCGATCCTTTGGCGAATCGCGAAAACGTTCGCATGTGTCAACCACGCGAATCGCGGTACACGATGAAAATTGCTTTTAGGAATATATTAAATAACACACCTTTCACAAATCACTTGCTCAACTGGAATGACAATTTTGCTAATTGCCCTTGAAACCAAATATTTATTTTCCCGTTACCTTAACAAAACAACAAGAAAAACAAAATTATATCGAAAGTTATAAAAAAACACTGATGGTTGCCGCTACTTGTGTGCGCTCGCATATTCATCGCCTAGTTGTAAGGCGTAGGCGATGGTTAGCGATTCGTATTCCCTGAATGGGATCGCGTAATCATCGCCAAACAAGCAATCGCCAAAAAATTTCAAAAATGTTTGGAGGGTAGGTACCTACCTATTTTGATTTAGAGCGACTTAACTTAAAAGGTACCTTCACAGAAAGAAAAAACGCGTTCTAATTTTAAGTTTTTTCTATTTACTTTAGTACGAGTCGTACCTACTCAAAAATATAAGTGCGAATAACACTTAAAAATACGTATTTTTGTAAAAGTCTGTTGTACCTATTGAAACAACAATGACACTACAAGAAGAAAAATTTTGATTATTTTCATGTTTAAGCAAAGGGCGGAATGCAACAAAACTGGAATAAACATGAGTAACGGGTAAGTAAAATGATAATATTCTCTCTGGCTCTGTGGGGTGTGGGGTTTGAATAAATCTAATCTCACTGTCGGATTATTTCAAGTTCAAATCGAGATTAAATCTTCTTAGAAATTCTTGAATCAGAATTAGGATTAAATCAACTTTATAATAGTTGAATCAAGCTCATTTTGAGATTAATATATACATAGGTAGGTACATACTTTAATCAATTTCATTTTCGGATTATTTCAAGTACGAATTTGGGACTAAATATGGATACGTTAAGTAGGTTTTTAGCAGTTGAATATCCGTACTTGAATCAAGCATTCTGTACTTGATTTAAGGAAACCCGTGCTAACCGTACTATTGACCCCGATTCGGCTTGATTTAAGTTCGGATGGATCCGTTTGTTTTTTTAGTTTAGGTGGGTAGTGGTAGAAAAAGGAACTTTATATGGCAAAAAAGTATATACTTTGTAGGTAGGTACCTACTTATGTAGTTTTGCTTTCCTAATCCTAGGTACCAAAACGATGATGTCTTGTTCCATTTTTCTTCTTTTCTAGATTTTTTTTTAACCTACATTTTTTTGTTACTGATTTATTTGGTCGCAAAACTTTAAGATATTTTTGTTCAATTATGTTTTAAAATTTAAGTTTCTTGGAATTAATTTAGTTCGTTTTTTTCAAAGTTTTTAATCTGTTTGTTCCTTTTAATTGTTTTTCTTTCTTTATCCACTTTCGGTTTCTGTGTGTTATTTTTTGTTATAGGTAGGTAGGTACCTACGTACCAATTTTTTTTGATTAAGTTCTACGTTCATACAACAAAATCGCTTTTATAAGTGTATGTAGGTATGTATTAGTAAATTTAAATTTTAAAATGATTTGTTCCTAGCAACTTATTTGCTGTGCTATTCTTTTCTATTCAACACATTGCACACACTCACCCATGCAAACAAACAACACCAAACACCCAACAAACACGAAGTAAAACCTTTGATATGAAATGACTTAATCATTTGACATCAAACACATTTCTCAAACGTTTTTCAATTGTTTGATTTAACATTTAAATTCAAATTGATAATGATTTGAAAATAAACATTTGATATCAAATGTTTTATCAATTTGATGTCAAATGCTTGTCAAATGTTAAATTCAAATCAAAAATAAACTTGGCAATACTAAAGCGAAAAATAAATGTGATCATTGAAAATGGCGATTAAAGTTACATTTTTTTACTTTGTGGTTACATGTGTTTTACTATTAAAAATAAATTTTAATAAACTTTTTTGAAAAATACAAATTATTCGCGAGTAATTACAATGATTAAAAATACGAAAAAAAGAAAAATAAAACGGAAAAGTGGAGAAAGTTTGTTGAACGATCGCGGTGCTACAATCCTCAAAAAAAAAGAGCCAAGTAGTTTGTCTTTCCAAGAATTAGAAGACGGAAAGAACATTATTTCTTCTTTTAGCTATGGTGCCGAATGTTTATCTCACAGTTTATTTAAATAAATAATAAATTTAAATTAAAAACAATAAAATATTTTTATTTATACCTATTCCACATTATAGTATAATCCACATTTGAAAAACATTTGAGAATTACGTTTGAAAGCAAGTTGAAAATAAAGGCATTTTTCAATTTGAAAATAATTTCCCCTTTTTGTTGAGAACGCTATGATTTTCAAATCATTATCAAACGTTTGTCGTTTGAGAAAACGTTTGATTTCAAATAATTTTCAATTTGAAATCAACCCTCCGTGTTTGCTGGGCAAGAACGAAATGCCAGCAAACAAACAAAACTACTACAAACATCTTCATCATCACCATCATAAACATACATATATGTATGTATAAAGAACTACTATAGTCGTCATCAGAAAACTAAGAGAATATATAGTACATATGTACATACATATTTATATGCATGTGAATCAGTATGTTTATATTTTTATTATGTACCTATACACTCAACTACTACTTTGCACTCTTACTATGCAGCGTTCGTCGTTCCTAACTACAATTTAACCTTGAAAATAGCGAAAATAAACGCAAACAAGTATAAAAAAGCAAAATAAAAAATAAAATAAAAAACTGAAATAAAATAATATATTAATACATATAAAATATAGAACTTTATGGAGAGCTAAAAAAATAAAAAACAAACATTTCAGCATTTAATTTAGACGGGAATCTAAAGGAATATTTGCTCATAACTATACTTAGTACCTACATCATATGTAAATTAGCAACAGTTAGGAGCAGAAATTTAGTAAAGTAGTTCCGGGAACCTTTGCAAATGCTGTATATGTGCATAGGCACCTAGTCACAACAAGTGCAATTTGGATTAATAACACTGTGCAACAAAAAAAAAAAAAAACAGACTCAATACTTGCAACGCGTAATAAAACTAGACCATTGGTAGAGCAAATCTGCAAAGGGTTTTAAAAAGTAAGCTCGGGTCGCCGAAATATCGGCCCCTAAAGTTTTTGAAAAGGCGTTTGTTATCAGTCAAAAAATAAACAAAACGTAGGTACCTACTTCTGCGCTAAAAGACTATTTCATATGCCTTCAGTAGTATTGTATGGCGTTTCTTTTCTTAGAATATATTAACCCTCATTTTAAGTTACATATAGGTATTTAAAATTTCAAAATCCTGAGTTTTTATATCCCAAATAATTATACAGTTTTGGTTTTGAAAATAGCACGGTTGGGCCTTCAGTCTAGAGCAAGTATTTTCTCCTCTGTAGTATAACAAGCATTGGCTTCGGCAACTAAAGCTTATCTACATAGCCGGCCCACGACCGGGAGAAAGGGTTTTTTCCTCTATGGAATAACAAACACCGGCTTCGCTAACAAAAGCATCTATGCATATATATATATATTTATATATATATATATATATATATATATATATATATATAGTAAAATTGAGCAAACTTTGAAAATGAGTAGGTACCTAATCTAAATATAAAATAGAGTTTTATTTAAAATAATTTGAAAATGTACTAAATACATATTAGAAAACTATTTAAATCTCGAAGCTAAGACAATTCTATAATATACAGGCCTGTCACAGAAATCAATTCCGATCGAGAGTGATTTCCTTTTGTGTGAAGCAAGATACGAAATCACTTTCACTTTTGATCGGAATTGATTTCTGTGACAGGCCTGATAGTTAGTCTATGATCTTAACAGTAAATTTAAACTGATATTTCATATATGTATAGGTATTCTGTATGATACTTACATGCGTTGGCTTAGTTGACTTTTATATATGCATGTGGGGGTTTTCTAGAGGCATAGAACATTAAAAAAAAGCACAACAAATTCAATTGAATGACCAAAATTTGCCTTTATTAGCTCACAAATTTCATGGCATTTAATATTTAAAAATAAAAATAAGGCATCAATCGTTGATGGTTTATCAGCAAAGACACCACTGTATAACATGTTGGCACCGGTTTTGGACTTAAAGACAAATTGGCCGATGGCGCCTTAAGTAATTTTTTTGGGAGTATAGAAGCCACATGAGGATGTTGCTCTCTGTCAAAACTGTATATACCCGTTAATCTAGAAATGAGCCTCATCGCTAAAGAAGATTTGGAGATAAAAATCTGGTTCAACTTCCAGTTGATTCTCAGCCAATTCATCAAACAAACGACGCAATCGATGGTCCGCTGGTTTAAATTCTTACACCAGTTGGGTCTAGTATAGATATACGCCAAGATCTTTCTCCAAAATTTTGCAAGTAGTGGACAGACGAAAACCGAGTTGCTCAGAACGACGTCGCATCGATAAATTCGAGTTCTCTGTGATGCTCACGTCTACAGCGACGATGGCTTCTTCTGTACGAACGGCGCGGGCTCGATTTAGATGAATTTTATCCAAAAGAGTAACATTGTCATGAATTGATCTATAATTGTAGTGGCCATAAGCTGCTCAGATTAACGATTATGCGCACCGTTACCTTGACAAAGTGCTCTATAAGTTTTGGGAACAGATTTTTGGCAATAAATTTCTACGATAGTAAACGTTTTTCTGGTGAGCACCATCAGGCACACTTTTTTGGTAATAACTCAGTGCAGAATTGTTTGATATGTATGAAATTCATCTTTATATCTTTTATACTTTCCCCGTTCGAAGAAAATGTTCGTTATTTTTTAACTATTTTTTTGATTTATGACGTTCCTAAAGTAAATGAGCGATATAGAAAATTTTGTAAATTAATTAAGTGTTGTTTTTGCAAGAATATGATATCAAAAAAAAAAAGGTTTAATGTTTCATTACTTAGTAAAAAAAATGCGCACAACTTGGGTTTAAGCCCCAAAAAAGAGTTTTTAACTATATTAGACTCACTTCACTCATACTATGGCAAGATTAATTAGAAAATATCAGCAACAACAAACATTTTTTAAATCACCAGCAAACAGTGATGATACCATAGCCCTTTTCATGTTCCTGAAACGAATAAAAAATTGTATTTCCGTCCCGAACCAAAAAGTGGCATAATAATGTACTTAAAATTTAGTTTTTATAACCTTCACCGAATGTAAAATGGTATACTATGTGATGCTCAAAACAGAAAAAAACCTAAAGCTGAAGGTCCACACCATGCGTTTATGCGTCTGTCCTTTTTATGCATTTGATAAAAAAGTTGAATCAATGTAATTGAATATGACAAGTTACACAACAAAATGCAGAGAATGCATAGGCGCATCAACGCATGAAAGTAGGTTTACTTTCTACTTTTGTATCCGTCGCATGTGTGGTGAAAAAAAGTCAGCTGTTGTTGATGGCCATGGATGGCAAATCATATTTTATTTTCAATGTAACAAAATGCAGAGAATGCATAGGCGCATCAACGAATGAAAGTAGGTTTACTTTCTACTTTTGTATCCGTCGCATGTGTGGTGAAAAAAAGTCAGCTGTTATTGATGGCCATGGATGGCAAATCATATTTTATTTTCAATGTTATCGATAAATATGTTTGTGTGGTGGATTACTTTTTACTATGTTTTTGCATTAAAAAAGGTTTTTAATAAGATAAAAAGCTTTCGTTATAAAGATTGTATAAACTTTAATGAATAAAATACATTAAAATTAATTTTTAGCACAATTTAACAAGAACAAAATTTGCCATTCTACTTATCGATTACTTTAATCTTCTGAGTGTCATCTTTGTTGTGCTTATTATTTTTTTTAACAAATGCCGTGAATTGGAAACATATTGATACCGTGAAAAATCACGAATATTTTTATAATAAAAGCTTCCTCCGCTATGAATTCTATTAAATAAATTCTATTAAAATATCAACTACACTTTCAATTTCTTGCAAAATTGTTTTTAATTGTTAAACCTATTTGCACAACAGCTGATAAAAAAAAAAAATTTGGCGCATAAAACGCATTGCATGTAACTTGAATTTAGAAACGCATAAAATGAACAAAAAGTATCATACGCATCTATGCATGAACGCATGGTGTGGACCTTCAGCTTAAGGGTTTTGTTCAGGAGAGCCATTTTATCTTTGTATCTTTGGTGTACCATCACTGAGCGTGTTGGTATTGGTCTCATTTGAAAGCGACACATCTCAACCTTGTTGGTCAACCTTGAAAACGCGCGTAGGTCGTCCCTAACTCGTGTTTTGTGTAGTTGGTTTTTACTCTTCCCTTTACCTTACTGGTCCCTTTCTCTATGCGCTGTCACATATGTATAGTATATTGAAATTCAGCCAGATCGATTCATAAATGACTGAGAGCGAGGGCTGCCAGATAAACTTGTTAGGAAAACGTCTTTCACGTTTCAAAAAATCGTCCAAAAAAATCAGACAACTTAAAATTTAGTTTTTTTAACAATTTTTGTTCGATTTTTATACAAAAAAAAAACATTTAAACAAAAACATAATTACTTCATATCCAGCTAGCATTTTCAATCGTGTAAGAGCTACTGGGAGTCTCATGAAGAGCGTCTTTGATCGTCGATGAACGCATTTTTTAATCGTAGAAGATCCCTCACATGGGAAAAACTGTAACACGAGTGAGATTCTTTAATAGCACATAGATTATCTAACGAGTAATTCATGCCATGAATCGTATGAGACTTACAGTCTTATAGAGTAGATATTATCTTACAATTCGTAAAATGCTCGCCATATAATTGTTGAAAATATGATTTGTACAGAGAGTCGTAAAAGGTTTATTCGATGATGGTTTGACGAAAGATAAACAAAGTGTTGTTTTTGTACTCTGAAAAGAATCATTAAAAATTTTCTTAAGACTTGCACATTACAGCCGCACCTAAACAAAAGTGTCATGCCCATAAAATTTGTTAATTGTTAATTAATAATGGCAACTTAGCTATTTTTTGGGCAATCTAGCAATCTATCTCTATTTGTGGGTTTTATTTAACAAGAAAGTTAAATAAAACTGTTCGTGACACAATGTTGACGCTCTTGCTTAGGTAAGGCATATCAGCGTTAAAGCTAAGCGAAAGAAAACATTTCGTCTTCCGCTCTTGTTAAGGTACGACTGTTATACATTCCATGATCAAAAAACTAACGTGTTAGAAAATGTAATGTTTTATTTGACTTTGGAGACTTTGGACTCTGAAAAAAATCGTAACTTTTTAGAAAAAAATCAGCAAATCAGCACTTTCCTAGTTTCGGAACAAAAAATTGTTAAATCTGGCAGCCTTGCTGAGAGCAAATAACCACGACTGCCTCTAATTTTCCCAAACCTTTGTTGTTGCCTTTCCAAAGTTTCCAAATTAGGTACAAGCATCCACGTTACCAATACACAACATCCGACAAAATGTGGTCGGGATTGGCAAAGTGGGCGTGGCACTTCTTTTAAAATATGGGTTAAAGATTTTTGTGTATCTAGAGAACGGCAAAAGCCAAAGCTCACCAATAAGGTATCTACAACTAGGTAGGTATCTTGGTTATCATTACACAACATCCGCCAATATGTGGGCATGGCACAAAATACCTATATGTATTTATTTATAACTTCCTATGTACTTACATATATGTATATGCATCTAAAGAACGGTTATCGCATAATGGTAAAGGGTATATGGGACTATTTTAAGACCGTTTTTCAAATGTCTTCACGTTTTTAGAACTCGAAGATTTGGTATCACTGACAGCAAAGCTTTAACTTATTTTAACATATACAAAAACAATTTATTTCGTTAATATTTTTTTCTATACTAGGTATTAAATAATATTCCCAAAAATATAGAATAGAGTGTAGAGTAGGTACCTATAAGAAAATAAAACAAAAAAAAAATCTCACGGTTTCAAAATTACGTCGAGACTACAACAACTCACAATTCATTAATGCAGAGTACAACGGCAACGACAGCAACAGTGAAACACACATATGAAAAAATCAACAACATTTTTGGGAAACAAATTCTAATACATAATAGAGTATAAAATATAACAACAAAGAGGAGAAATAAATATAAAAAAATACAAAGAAATTCTGCTCTAAAATACACTCCCTCAAAACAGCAAGAGTAAAATGCGAAATAAACTCCTGTTGGATGACGACTACGCTGTGGTTGTTGCTAAATTCAAATTGTATTCTATTTGTTATTGTTTTTGTATGCGAATATTGTTGTTGCTGTAGTTGTATGCGGCTTTTTGTTTTTTTTTTTTTTCTTCTATATTGTATGAATTTTTTGGGCGCAGCAGTTCGCGCGGTTCAAGTGAATATTTTGGATAGTTTTTTTTAGCAGTTGCTTAATGCGCTTTTTTAACGCTAGTCCAGGGTCAGTTGCGCATATTCCACCAACAATAACAATAATACAGGAAAATTTTGCTAACTGGAAGAAAAAAAAATAGATTTTGAAAACTGAATAATTTTCAAGTAAAAAACAATAAATAGAATTTAAAACTAAAATTTTAAGCGCTCGGTCGGTCGGTCGTTCAAAAACGGTTTAAAAATTAATGTACTGAACTAAAAGTTATAAAAAAATTTTAATTGAAAAAAAATTAGTTTTCAAAAATTAAATATAATAAGAATACCAAGGTACCTACCTATGAAAAAAAACTAAAAACTTTGTTGAAAACTGAAAAAGTTAAAGAATAATAAACAAACAAATAAAATATAAAGGTTTGAAAGAAATTGAATTATAGGAAGTCAATTAAAAAAAAATTTAATTGTAGGCCCTAAAATCCAAATTAAAAAATTAATTATAAAAACAAATTAAGAAATTTGAAATAAAATTTTTAAAGTAATTTAAAACTTTTAACCAAATAACAATTATCGTTGCAATATTGAAAATTAAAATAAAACAAAAATCAGATAATAAAATAAAAAATGTATCTTTTTAAATTTAAGTAACAAGGTATTTTTTAAAATAGGTACCTACCTACCTATAGTTTTAAAAATAATCTCTAAAAAAATTATTAAAAATATTTAAAGTTTAACAAAACGTTTACAGATTTAAAAAAATAAAATAAAGCTATTAAAAACCAAAGTTAAACGTTAATAATAATCAAGCTTTAGATTGGCTTAAGTTTAATTAATTTAAAAAAAATTAATAAATTATAAAAAAAAAATCCAATAATTACAAAAAAGCATAACAATATTACATATACCTACATACAAACATATAAATAAATATATAAATTAAAAATCATAAAAAATACAATTTGAAAACTTAAATTTAGTTAATTAAAAAACTACCTACCTACCTACGAAATTTAAAAAAAAATCACATTAACTAAACTTAAATTTGTTTATAAACCATTTAAAAAAAGGGTAAACCGCCGTTATTTGAAAAATTTCCGTTACCTAGTACCTACTTAACAAAAAAATACCTATTCAAAATTCAATTTAATACCTACCTATTAGGTAAAAATTTTAAAATTAAAAAAAATTTCCTAAAAAAAATGTTGAACCTCCTTAAAACTACACAAAAAATATACAATTTTTTTAAAAAGTGCCTTAATTTACATTATAAAAATTGCAATAAAAACTGCAAAAAATTATAAAAATAACAAAAAACACCTACATACCTACAATAAAAAAAGACAAATACACACAGAGAAAGGTGAGATAGTGACAAACATTAACCTTGAAATTGAAAAGAAACAAAATTCACTTTCATAGTTAAATAAACAAAACAGTACCGAAAACAAATGATTAGATTATTTTTAGAGTGGAAATAGTTATTGCTCTCTTTCTCCCCATTGCTCTAACAGAATGCATTTGAAAAAAACGACTAATCAAAACTAAATTTAAATTTTAATACCCATATGTATGTGTGAATGTATTTACATATGTATACATATGTACATATATAGTATATATTTATATATTTAATACAAACTAGTCACTAGTTACTTGTTACTAGTGCCATATTTTAGCACTAAATTTTAGTGACTTAAAACTTAACAAGCTTAAACTAAAATTTCCTTTCTCACTCATCCCCCTACAAAAGAAACGAAAAAGTTATAAAATTTGTATTTTTTATTTTATTTATTTATTTTATTATACATGCATAATACGTACATAAGTATGTATGTATATGAAGGTATACTTGAGTTGCCAGTAGGAGTTTTCATTAAGGGCGCACAAATTCTAATTGGGAAATTTACGGGGTACAAATTTACACTTATGTATGTTTGTAGGTATTTGATTTTCTGTACAATAACTAGGTAATTAATACTATGGGCCATGTCACAGAGTACAATTCCGTTCGGAATGATTCCGTTCGGAATTGAAGAAAACATATTTGTTTGTTGATGGAAAGTGTATTGTGATAGTTTTATGGACTTTCAGATACAGACAACTCCCATACAGTTCATGAAAACAAAAATGGTTTCATTCCGAAACATTTTTTCATAATTTTTGAAGCACCAAAATACGGAATGAATTCCGTTTCCGAACGGAATTGTACTCTGTGACATGGCTGTATATTTTACAGCTTCTTCTTCGTGGAGTAAAAAACGCTTGTTTCCCGCATTACGTGTTAAAATCGCTCGTTGTCCCGTAAAAATAGTTATAGGTATTACCCTCTTTAGCCTGGTACTCTGTTTAACATTTCACGTGAAATACTGTCAAAACTCATATGAAAAAAACTTGTGCGGAATAGGTATCAATGAAAAAATGTTGATAGAGTTGTACCTATTCGGTCGGTTCATATTGTGAAAAAGTTAAGAAATGTTTCTGGCAAATTTGTTTTACAATATGTTGCACTTATTTTGCGTGGTTCCTATTTAAAGCAATTTTTTTGCCGTGAAGAAAAAAATTACCTGGCAACACTGATATATACTATTAAAACAGTAAAAATAACCGACAAATTCTACGAATAATGCATTTTGTTTTCTATAAAAACCTCTAACAAACATGTGTTGGTATCTACCCGAAACAACAACGAATAATAAGAAAGCTTAATAAATAAAAAAAACTCTCAGAAAAAGTATTTCTATGATCATTTTACGGGTTAGGAAAAAAAATTAAGAGTGAAAGTTTTTGAGCAAAGCATAATTAATCATGAGGTTTTTGCAAATTTCCTCTTTTCTTTAAAAAAAAAAAAAAAAAAATCACCAATACATACTACAACTATTTTGAAATAAGAGATATTTTTTTATAGAGAAAGAAGAGCAGATCAGTTGGTTTATTACACTCAGTTTTAAATACATACATATGTAGGTATTAGAGATGTTTTAACGATCATCAAAGTTGTTTCCAAAAAAAACGATATTTTTTTAAATAAAAATAAGAACCTTGACCATGAAACAAACAGGAATGATTCAATGGGTTTATTAACACCATTTTTTATATTATTCACATTATTTTGCTTTATTTATTTTTATTAGAAATTTATTATACATTTTAAAAACATACATAACTACATACATATTTATACAATGCAAACCTAACGTTTTCTTTTTAATTTTTGTTTTTTTTTTTTTTTGTTGCAAAAACCGTTAAAAACAAAAATGAGATCAAGTTTTTAAATAAATAAAGTTTTTGCTACAAAAAAAATTCAATTATATAAAGTATAATAGATACATACCGTTACCTAAAACGCAAAAGGCCCTATCTAACATTTTGCCAATTTTACAAGAGAAGCAAAAGCTATTTAAATTGACAAATTGTAAATTGCCTTTAACTGTTTATAATATAGTAAGTAGGTAGGTATTTACCTATTTTTCGTTTTTTTTTTCTTGTAAAACCTACCAGTTTTTTTGACAAATGCCAATATTGCATATTTTGCAAAATTTTAGTTAGGTCATAGGTAGGTACATACCTATAATCTTTTGTAGATATGTAGAGGCATTTGTTTTTTGTTAATAAGATCGCTTATTTTGGTCGAAAGAATCCAACATTTGTGTTAATACAATAGGTACATCAAAATCAATATAAAAGTCGATTTTGAATTTTTGGTTGGTTAAGCACTTTCTCGTTTTAGGTTACGATACATACCTATGTACATGCATACATACTTATGTATGTAGGAATATCTCAACTGAAATAATCTGCAAGAAGGCTTAAGACAATTAGTATTTGCGGTAAAATGCTGCAGCAGAGAATTATAGAAAATTGTTAAAGACATGGTGAAATAATACAGGTGGAAAATAAGGGCAACAAATACAACAAAAATGGAAATTTGTCTCTGAACACCTAGAACGTCAAGAATTATTTTAAATAAAAATGATGTTGTGGCACTGAACGCGAAGAAATAAATAAATTTTATAATACAGAAATAGGTATTTGAAACAAATCCTAAAGAGTTTATTGCGCAAGCATTGACTTCATAAATCGATAAGCAAACGAAGTCTTAACCCTCTTTATTTCCCTAACAGCCGTACCTAAACAAGAGCGGAAGGCGGAAGTTTTCTTCTGCTTAGCTTTTACGCTGATATGTCATACCTAAACGAGTGTATCAACGTTGTGCAGCAAATAGTACACGCAAAGAAAAAACATGGTTGTGGTAAACATATTCTAAGAGCAACATATTATGATAAAGTTCAAGGCTGTAGTCACCATATTAAGGTTATTATTGAATCATATTATGGCTAAATATATTCGTAATATTGCATCATAATATTTTTCCCTTAATCATATTATTATTCTGTTAATCATAATATGTTAAGAAGGAATCATATTATTGTCATGTTAATCTTAATAAGTTAAGAAGCAAGCATATTATTGTCATGTTAATCATAATAAATTTAGAAGCAATCACATTATGATACAGGTCCTTTAATAACTGTCATAACATTACAAAATAAATTACAATTTTTATGTATCGATTTTTTATTTTGAGACTTTTTACAATTTTTCTTGATATAGGTACATAAAATAGCGAAGTTCAATATTTGGCTTGCAAAAGAGTAAATGCAAAATATCGTAACACTTTGATAAAATAAAACGAAATCTCTGCGTGTTTTGTTGTTGGATTTTACTCCGTATTTTAAAAATAAAACGAAATCTCTGTGTGTTTTGGTGTTGGATTTTACTACGATATTTTGCACTATTACATCACTAATACTAAACTCCTCTAATATTTTAATTATTTCAATTTCTTTAAATTATTATTTTTTATGGTATTTATCTTGTTTAACCGCTCACATATAAAACAAACGACACAACTGATTCAAAATTTATTTACAAAAATAAATAAAAAAATAGTTTGATTGCATCTTTAACATATAATGATAAATGTATAGCAAGTTATCATGTCATGGCTATTAAATATCATGATATGGTTGTAAGTAATATAATATGTTTTGAAAGTTATCATAATTTAGTTGTTAGAAAAATAATTATTTTTCGGTCAACAATACTCAAATTTATAATTGCGATAAACATTAATATGCTTACAGTTACTATAATATTGTCGATACTAAGTAAAAATAACAATTTTTTGTGTACGACAACAATATATGGTTACAATAAACATAGTGTTGTTGCCGTAACCATGCCCAACAATATTTTTTCTCTGCGTGTAGTGTTAACCTTCTTGTTTAATAAAAACCACATAATAAAAACAAAAAGAAGAGAAAAAACCGCGAGATTGACGAAAAAAATATCTTAATTGACATTATTTATTAATAAAGCGGCCAACTTCACTATTAAACGCGCTGTCAAAATCGGACGCCGCTTTATACAAATTGTATGGGCATGAAAATTTTTGACAGCTAGAAGACGCTTTCCGATCTTGTTTAGGTATGGATGTAAGCTTTCTAGAAATCTTCTAGAAATCAAATAGTTAAGTTTCACAGTTAATTGCAAAACAGTGGCTGACACGCGTGCTAAACCCAAAAAATTCTGTTTGCGCTAAAATCAACTCAGGTACGATTCAAAATTCTCCTTGTTTTCACTTAAATATGTAATCTGTTTTCGTTGTCCAGTTGTTTTGTGGGTATTTGGACAAAGCATAGCAGTTTTACACACAGGCACGTAAATAGTATGTGTATTGTCTTCCACTATTATAAGCATAAAATGTCCATTTTACTCTACTCACAACCATTTCTATTACCTTTATTGAAATTTGTAAAATCTAATTTAACTTTTATTCTCTTTTTCCCGTTTTTCATTACAGTTTACGTTTAATTTATCAAAATAATAATTTAAAACTTTTACACACAACTGAAGCAACAACAAATGAATCCCTCTTCAACATCAACCGTCGTTACATTCTAAAGTAAAATTATCGTTTATCAATCAAAATATAGAAAGTAATAAGGATTTATTACAAAACCCTACAAATTTTTGTTGAACAAAAATTTTTATCAAAAGCAACAACTTAATTTCTTCAATTACAAAAGATATAATTGAAATAATATTTAACATATAAAAAAAATAATAATAAAATACAGACACAATGGATGAAACACAACATTTTTGTCTGCGCTGGAATAACTACCAAAGTAGCATAACATCAGCATTTGAAAATTTAAGAGATGATGAAGATTTCGTCGATGTAACATTGGCATGCGAGGGTCGCAGCATAAAGGCACATCGTGTGGTATTATCAGCGTGCAGTCCATATTTTAGAGATTTATTGAAGGTAAGAAGTTGTTCAAATATAATTTACAAAATAAATTTAAAATTGTTTAAACATTAAGTTAAAGACAAAATCGCAATTGCGTGCTTGATAGTTGGTTTTTCTTCTATTCATTAATGTTTGTCTCATTAGTTAGTTTTAATTTTTTGGTTAAAATAAAACGTCAAAGTTTTGTTTTATAAGTTAAACAAGTCATATTTAACCTGCAAAAATAAAAGAAAAATATAAACTTAAAATAACATTATAATAACTCACGACTATTCTAAGTTTAAGGCTGCTATTGCAAAAAACATTCATATTTGTTATTAAAACTAAACAAGAAACTTAATTTTTTGTTTGCAACAACGTCATATATAATTTTTCTTTATACTGCAGCTGTAATATTATAAATTTAAAACTGAAAACTAAATGATATCCTTTGCTAGCTAGGCTACACTTTATATACCCCAATACCACTGATACTTCTACTTCAAGTTCCTTTCCCCTTCAAAAGCCTAGAACTTATGCAACGAGCATTATAACAAATCTAGCACGAAAACCGCCGAAATATAAAAAATAGTTTATACTCTTGCATAGAATATAAAAAGAATTGGCAAGTTAGTAAATAAATTATAATGTGTACAAAAAACAAAATACACACACACATTATTATAAAGTATTTCAGCTACAGGGCGATCCATTTAGTGGTTCCAAAACCGGCGCTCCGACAACTGTTAAATATCTCTCATTTGAAGAGAAATGTTTGCCATTTACGAATATGGATCTTACTACAAAAGTGGTGGTTCAAACGTGGTCGTCATAATCGACCTATCATGCAAGGAATTAACAAGAAATTTTAAGAGACTTAAAGCGTTAGAAATGTGGTCAGGCCTAAGCATCATCGCAATGTGCGTACTGTCCAAAAACCGTTACGATCAATCCAGAGCGCTTTGGCCGTAGGATTACCGACTTTGTTGGCCTGCACATGAAGATTATGAACTAGACAATATGTGTTTTCAAAAAAACGGTGCCACACAATTCAAACGGTTTTTAAAGTTTTGAGAACGCGGAATTTCACGTTTCGGCAACGTCAATTGGCCACGAAGACATGCATCAAAGATATGCGGATAATGCCCTTAACATGGCGCTTTTGAAAACCCAACATTCGTCGAGTTATCGCCTAGGTACCGCCCGAAATGTGGAAAAAGTGGTCGCAAACTACCTCAAAAGGATCGACTGCTGCAACCAGTCTAGAGGCGGTTATTTAAATGACATTGTATTTCGTACGTTATGCCAATGTCCAAGTATTATGGGTAATGAAATAAAAGTTTCATTGAAATCATAGCTTTAGGTGTGTTGTATTAAACTTTACTTTTAAAGCCGAAAAATGGATAACCCGTTACAAACAACATTTAAAATACATATTTTTTATTTTTAAGTTGTTAATAAAAACATTTTGCCTTCATACTCTAAGAAAACGCCTATTTTTTCTCTACGTTTAAAGTATTTAGAAATTCCCTACAGAAAAAAAAACAAAACATTTTAAAAGTTTCCACAACTGTTGGCAAATTCCAAACAAAAAAGACATCTAAATATGGTTTCAGTTTTCAGCACGTGATATTTTATAATTTTTATTTTTATTAATTAGGTTGCTATTAAACTTTTTGACTAAAGCTAAATGCCACAAAAACATACACACATACACACACACAGCCAAGGAATACGGAATAAAACTAAAATACTTAGTCGTACCTGCAAGATACATTATACGAAACAAACGTGTATCTAAAATTTACAAACTGCGGCAGACATTTATGGTCTAGTGTACAAAACATTGACGGTAGAAGTTACAATGCAATCCTTTCTTTATACACATACATATAAACAATTATATGTTTGAGTATGAACGTCCTTTTAACCAACAAAGACAAAATCAGGCAAACAAACTATAACGATAAACTATTTTAGAAAAGAACAAAACTGTTTGTTGTTGTTTTGTTTTGCATAGTTTTAGGGGTTTTCTTAAGAAATTGCCCTCTTTTTTATATTTATTCCTTGTGTGTTTGTTAGTCGTTTCTTTTGTATTTGGTTTGTGGCATTAAAATGAGCAAATTTCGTTTTATTTTAAAACCGCATCGTTTTTCAAAATGCATTTTTTCTTACTTTATAATTTTAAAGCAATTATAGAAAAGTTTTTTTTTATTGTTTAGAAGAAAAAAATTTAAGTTTTATTAATGTAATTCTTATGAAATGACAGCCATGTAATACAATAGGATTAAATTTAGTTTAATATTTTAAGGAATTTGAAAGTTTGTTGAAGGAAAGTTAGGTTAAATAGCAGTTTGACATTTTATGCATGCAGAGAACAGCACTGCATATTGAAATTTGATGACATTTACAGTTAAAATATGTCACTAAAATGTCAAAACGGATCTCGAAACTTTTTAAACAATGGTTTAATTATAATTTTAACTTTTCAATTCATTAACTACGCTAAACCATTAATGGGTTTTAATGTCCAAATTTTTAAGTGTCATAAACAGGGAAACCATGAATATGCAATTGCATGTTTTTCCTTGTGCGACCAATTAAGGCAGAAACAATATATTTATCCGTTTTAGGGCTTTTTATGAGTTTTGGCATCGATTTGTTAGTGCATATTTTTGCATATTTTGCCATTTGAAGCATTTTTTTACATAATTAAGTTAAAAGAGCCTTTTTGCAGCATTTCTTAAGTTTAACGTGCATAGTTTGCCGCTTTTGAAGCATATTTTGATACATGTTAAATTTTTTTAAATGCCTACAAGAGCTTTCGCAGCAAATAAAAAAAATTTTTTTTTGGCTTAAATATCTATCTGTATACCCAACGTGTTGCTTGAATTTCGTCATCTACATTTAATTTTTACTCGAAAATTGTTAGACAAAGTTGTTATTAGAGATAAATTTTATTTTAAACTTAAAAATGTTATATATTTGGCGAAGTGTGTAATACAAAGAAATCTGGACCAATAGAGGTCATTAAAAAGAAAAAAAACAAAGGCATTTTAAGTTCTTATGGTAACTCTGTGCATCTAAAGGCAACTCTGTGCAACACTTATTATTAGATTTAGATTGTTATTAGATTCTGTCTTCTTAAGGTAGGAGCTGTATGTAATGCTCTTAACTTTCCTTTTTAAAAGATCCACAAAATATTGGAACTTATCGTAGTCTTTTATGTCTTCGCATGTCCTATTTAAAAGATTTAGCGTTGCACCACAGCAAGTAAAAGTAAAGTTCAAATTGTCAAAATCTGCTGATTTCTTTGAACGCCGCTTGCGACACTAACAAGAGTAGACAGTTTTACTACTTTTCGCGTTCTACGTGTCAGACCCGCAGTCTACGCATTTGTGCATGTTAAATGCATGCTACGTATAGCTACATTGATTTCTATACTTTTTTGACAAATGCGTTGGATGCGAAAAAGCGTTTAATGCTTTGTGTGGACGTCAAGATTTACTAACACAACCATTTAAGAAAATGAAAAGCAAGATAAACAAAAATAAACAATACATTTCAGTGTAGTTATCAAAAACAAAAATTGGGAATTTTGCACGTCATAGAGAAATCTTATAAATAATAAATTTTGTATTCCCAAAAATCACTTTGATAAGATTACTATCAGACTTTAATACCTAAAGATGCTTTGACAGCACAACAATATTGCCAACTCGACTCTTCTATTCTAGAAGTGATATACAGTAAAAATTCGATAATCCGGATAATTGATTGCAGACCCCAATCCGGAGTAGCGAATTATCCGGATTACCGAATGTATGTATTTATTAAAAATTATAATAATTCATAGCAAAATTAAACACAAAAACATTAATAAAAATTATACAGTTCAGTTTTAATAAAAAATACACATTTACATACATACATACATACTTAACAATAAAAATTATTAATTTCGTTTGACAAAATGTTATTCAATCCGGACTATAGAGTTGCAACCAATCCGGATTATAGAAGACGCAATGACTGTATTTACAAAGCATGCTGTGATTTGAATAAAAAAAATAAATAAAAACGGGTGTTATTCAAACCGGATTATAGTGTTGCAATCAATCCGGATTATAGAATACGCAATGAGCTGCAAAATTCTGTCCGCATTACCGAATATTCCGGATTATCAAATTTACACTGTATTTTAAAACTATTAAAAAAAGAATACAAAACAAAGTTTGTGTTAAAAAAATACATCAACTAAAAAGTCTTTAAAGAATATCTTTAAAAGATGAGCATATATATATCGCCGCACACCTAGTCTAAAAGTGACTCAACTCAAAAATCTTAATATTTCAGAAATCGATATAAAAAAACTGTACACTAGATAATGAAAAATGTTTAGTTGTGTCATATTTGATGATATACCTATTATTTGCAGAAGTTGCTGAATTATTTCAAGTTATGTCACTTAAGCTGAATTATTTTCAAGTTTTGACACATTTCGGCAAATTCTAAACTGACACAAGTCTTATTAATATAAACTACAACAAAGATTTATTTTATGAAAAGTGTCACAATTCGAATTAAAACTATTTAGCACTTAGCAGCAGGACTCTACTACCATTATATTTTCTGACACAACTAAAACTACATAAAAAAGACATACCTAGGTTAACAACAAGAAAATACCTACACAGTTTTTTTTTATAGATAAACAAGTGCAATTGCGCATGGGTACCTAGTTGAAGCATATAAGCCCGAAAAATGAAAATTTTGAGTTGAGCCGGTTTTGAACTAGGTGTGCGATATATCCGTGTTCAAATGGAAGAGTAGCTTAAGTCGGTTTAAGACAGATTTGAGTTATTACAAGAACAATCTTTGGTAAATAGGGTAAGTGTTCCTAAAGTCGGCATGTCCCAGTAGTCGGCATATTTTGCATTTAAACGTTAATAAATAAGAAATGCGGTTTTTACATTCATAAATAGCATCAAGTTTGTCAAGAAAATTTACTCATCTTTCCATTAATAATAATTAAATTGGAGTAAGATGAGTATTTTTGCCAAATTTTGAAGTCTTGAGTGACAAGCTCTTGAACTTGTGCGGTGACCCTTGTTTTTCAAAAAAAAAATTAGTGTTAGAGCTAACTTTAAAAGGCAAATAGACATATTATTTATGGGAAGTTTATTACTTATAAAGTTTAAAAAGGTAAAGAGTCTATTCAATTTTGTCGTAAAAGTAAAAAAATTTACAAAAACTAAATATTTTATTAATTTTGTTGCGTGCCGACATTAGGAACAAACATTTTTAAAATTTCCTTTGGTCGGCATTGGGTGCCGACTACTGGCAAATCAGTATTTTTCTCTGATTACACTCAAATTTGAGTAAATTGTTCATCAATCGTGCCTCTTGCCTCTGAGATAACAGAAAATGAGTTTAAAACGAGTTTACCCAGTAGTCGGCATGATTTCTTTTGAGTATCTCATGAACTGCCGACTATAGGATAAGTGTTGTCCTAAAGTCGCCAGCAATTTTATTTCTAGTTTAACTGTATATGGGGTCCCAAAACAGTATATTTTTTTTAAATTTGTAAGGACTATAAGATACTTGCATTTCATTTACATACTTATTTCAGTAAAGTTAAATATGAAAAGTAAGAAAAAAATGTTAATGTTTAAATTTACTGAAGTGGCCCTACGAATAAAAGGTTTGATATCTATACTAGGTGCCAGCCAGAAATGAAGCTTTCCAAGCTCCACTTTACAGGACATAATACAAGTTTAGTCAAATGCTAAACAGGATAAGTTAGTAAAATAGTGGCTCGTCCTCTCCAAATGCAAACTTCCGGTAAAAATTGATTACATTCTGAACACAGTTTAAGCGATTATAAAGGAAGATGGACGCACCATACTATTTAAAAATGATCGTCCTTGAATCTGCATTTAAGCTTAGCTGTTAAGAAAGCAGAGGCAATTTGTAAAGGACGAGCTAAAGTCCCTGAAGAAAAACCATCTCATCGAACAAATTGTTGTTGATATTTTGGATGATCCGTCCAAAATATGTAATGGCGATAAGATATGTCCCAATGGTTGAATTTCCATATGTAAGATTTTAATTTGAAATCAAACAATCAATTTTCCGATGTTGAAAGTAAAAATTTTTTTTATTCAATTTATATTTTAATTGATTCCAATAAAATATTACATTCAAATTCACTTATTGCAATAAAAATTAAATCAGAATCAAAATCTTCGTTTCCTTCAAATGACTCTCCTTACAAATTTATAATCATTTCGAAATCAAAAAATTAAATCAGTTTGGTTGAAATCATTTTGATTTCAGATTTTTATAGCTCTGCCTCCAACAAAACTAATTTAAAAGAAAAATCTTAATCATATGGTTAATTTAACAATAATTTTGTCACCGGTGATTTTGGTTAAAATAGTCCTTCATCAAGAAGAAACAACCACATTATTGTTGCCTTCAAACATGTTTTGGGTAATAACAAAAATGTACATATTTAACACTTATAAAAGCATGGTTACCCATAGCATGTTGCTCTTGGAAAAGAGGAAAATACTATTGTTAAATAGAACTATTAGTGGTAAACAAATTATTGTCATATTTAGACATAACATCAAAATATGGTTGTGACTACAACAATATGGTTAAACTAACTATAATATTTATTAAATTTCTCATTAAAAATAGTTTTGTTGGAGGTGAAACTTTTTTTCTACGTGTGTACACCCAGATAAAAACATGTTTAAAAATGGTCACGTCCAACAAAACTATTTTTAAAGAAAATTTTGAACTTATGTTTAATTTAACCATATTGTTGTCTCCGACAATCATATTATGGTTAAATAAGTCGTCTATCAAGAAGCCACAACCATATTATGGTTGCCTCCGAACATGTTATGGTTAATAATAACTAAAATATGTTTAACACTTTTATTAGCATGGTTGTTTTTCAACCTTAGCATGTTGCTCTTGCGAAAGAGGAAATACTATTGTTAATTTGAAAACAAATTATTGTCAAATTTAACCACAACATGTTTTGAGGCAACCATAATATGGGTATTGCGTCTTGATGGAGGACTAATTTAACCATAATATGGTTGTCGGAGACAGTAATATGGGTAAACTTAACATAAAATGTTCAAAATTATCTTTAAAAATGGTTTTCTTGGAGGTGACCATATTAAAACATGTTTTGTCTTTGCGTGTAATGCCTACTTAAACGTACAAATGTACATTTTAAGCATTTTAGAAAGTAAAAAGCTTAAATTTTCAATAAATTATCAATTGAATTCGTAAACAAATTGGTTTTTTTCTTAAAAAAAATGACCATGCCGACAATAGGATCATTACATGCCGAGGATTGGCAGATCGTATGCCGACTACTGGCAAATGCCGTGTATTTTAGGAAAAAGTTAAATTACTCAAATTTAACATAGAATGTGTCTAAAAACTCTTATATGAATCGAAAATATACATATTACTGAACTGTAGTGGCTAGTTGCCATCCCAGTATCACGTTTGTGTACGTTATGGCACCAGTTTAAAAAAGAAAAAAAAGTTAAAGTGCCGACTACTGGTACACTTACCCTAGGTAGGTATTTACAAAATTTTGTTTAAACATTTAGTTTTATTGAACTTGTTACTAATACGATAATATGTACTTAAGAATTAAAGAAAAACTCCCCGAAAACTTGAACAAAACTGCTGATATGTAGGTACCTATCTCGAAACTACAATATACCTACATATGACTTAAGCTACTTTTCTATATTGGCACAGATATGTTTTGTCCTTTTAGACTCCCTTACAAAAAATTTTTCGATTATGGCCAAAAATCTTTACAAAAACTTACAATTAAACTTATAGGTACATAATTACAAAATACAATTTGATTAAACTCCAGTTACCTACACTAACAAAATTGGAAAATTGGCATTAAACATAATAAAAAAAACTGCGTTGACAAGTTTGCTTGAAATTAAATTGAGCAAAAAAAAAATAGTTAACGAATTTGTAAAACTCAGTATTTTTTTAACAAACAACTTTTTGCATCAAATAATAAAATGGGCCTACTTATGCAAAAATTAATGTATAGAAAAAACTACTGAAAAAAAGACTAGAACAAAAACAACTTTGAAGAAATATCAAAAAAAAAAAAAAAAAAAAAACAAAAAGAAACTGAAAAAATGCTTAAAAAACATTATACTTAGTAATGTCACGACATTTTGCATACTTTGAAGTGCATAAAATTTCGCGCAACAAAAAAAATTAAAAAAAAAAACAAAATCCAACACAGATTGCAAAAAAAGAACACAACATTTAATTTGCTAAATAGCAAAAAAATACATACAACTCAACAAACAATAATAGCAACAACATAACACACAATTGAACAAAACAGCAACAGCAACAAAAAAAAACTAAATTATTGAAAGACACACAGCAAAAAAAAACAAAAAGAAAAAAGTTTAACAAATGCAACTAAACTAAACTGAATTCAACAACAGCAACTTAGTACAACCCAACTACACCAAACAACAACAACGACTTGAACAAAAAAAAAAATAATTACAAAAACATGGTCAAGCAAAAAAATAATAATAAAATATATAATTTAAATTACATTATCAAAACAAACAACAACAACATGAGACAAGACAAAAATTATAACAAAAAGCAAATGCTTTGTAATATGAAAGTAGAAGAAAAAAAGCTTCGGTACAAATTAAAATGGCACAAAACTTTGTTGGCACAATATAAATAAAAAGATTTTTTTTTTATTTGTTGTTTTTTTTAAGTGGTAGTGTAAGAGATATAGTTTTTTTTTTCTTTTTGGAACACAATAAATTTTCCTCTGAATAGGCTTTAAATTTACAATAAACGAATTACAAAGTGTAGATGTGCAAATAATGTTATGCAAAAGATTCCTGCCTGCCAGTTTGCCTGCCTGCCTCTCTAGACGAAACAATTTGATGAAATTACAATACAAAGATTTTTGTAGGAAATACTTTTAGCACGACAATAACAACTTGTGAAAGGCTAATAAGGATAATAGCAAAACTTAAACAACTTTACAGTGAGGTTAGGTACATAAATCCCAAAGGCATATGTAGAATAATTTCCCACACGTCTATACAATTCGCCCAATACAAAAAACTACCACACAAAAAATATTATTAAAGCATGGTCACAAAAATGTTAATATCCCTAGGGGAATGCAAACTAAACTGGTCACGTGACAATTCTAAAGTGGTAGAGGCCGGTTCTAGTTGTAACACTTTTTATGAAGGCGACTTGTCACTTTAACAGGGTGATGTCCTAGGAGAGGGTTATTGGCACCTTTTTTACACTTTGTAACAGGTCATTGAAATAACCTAAATGAACACATTCCATTTCGATTTAAATATTGTCTGTCGCAGATATTGTCCCGAGTGAACCATGTTAAAATGATAGATCCCCTTCATATAAAGTTATAGAACCAGTGGCAATCACCCACTACCCGCACAAAATCCAGTCACATCTTCTTTTGTGTCAATTACCTTTCCTCTGGAGTAACTACACTTTAAACACATTATCACCAGTTAAGTAATATGTCTTGTTTTCACCTACCACAATTCGTTCCTTTTTTTTAATTAAAACATTTTCTTTAGCTTCACTTCGGAAAATCAAATCTTGTAACGTTAATTTAACCTCCTTATACTCAATGCAAATGGATGAAACTTTGCAGGCACACATTTTTCCGATGACAATACACGAATACATAGCATTAAAGTTGTTTTACACGTTGTCAATAATACTATGTTCACACTTGAGTTCTTAAACGCGTTTAAGCAGGTCGAACGTGATTAAGCTCTAATCACTTCAAAATCGAGATGATTACCCATACATTGAAGTGATTTGTTAATCACTTCAAATCGACATGATTACAACTAAATCACTTCATAAACCACATAGAATCCACTGAACATACCTAATAATGTAGAATCGCCAACATGTCGTGTACAACCGGCCAAGATTTCTGCTTAATGTTTTTATTTTTTTCCTTAAATAATTCATTAATTTTCACAATTTCATCATTAAAATGATTAAAATAATCTTCTGATAACTTTATAAAAGTGTTTTTATCCATTTTTAATACTTTAAAGAAATATAAATTTGTTTGTTGTTTTTTTGTGTGTTTTTTTCTTAATCATCTGTCATCTTAATCATCTCAAATGTAATGTGAACGGCTTTGATTAGCTAAATCAACATTTTGCTTAAACTCGTTTAAAAACCCAAGTGTGAACTTAGCATAACAATACTTGCTGATAAAGGAGGCTATTTTGTAAATCTTTTCACCTTTTTTTTAAATGTTTCATATTTTCAAAATGATGTAATACTATGTTCACACTTGGGTTCTTAAACGCGTTTAAGCAGCTCGAACGTGATTAAGCTCTAATCACTTCAAAATTGAGATGATTACCAATACATCGAAGTGATTTGTTAATCACTTCAAATTGACATGATTACAACTAAATCACTTCATAAATCACGTAGAATCCACTGAACATACCTCAAATGTAGAATCGCCAACATGTCGTGTACAACCGGCCAAGATTTCTATTTAATGTATTTATTTTTTTCCTTAAATAATTCATAAATTTTCACAATTTCATCATTAAAATGATTAAAATAATCTTCTGATAACTTTATAAAAGTGTTTTTATCCATTTTTAATACTTTAAAGAAATATAAATTTGTTTGATTTTTTTTTTGTGTGTTTGTTGTGTGTTTTTTTCTTAATCATCTTAATCATCTCAAATGTAATGTGAACGGCTTTGATTAGCAAAATTAACATATTGCTTAAACGCGTTTAAAAACCCAAGTGTGAACTTAGCATAAATTTACTTGAAAATAGTGATGGATGAAGTGTTTTTAAAAATAATGTAGGAAAGGATAAAAATGATAACTTAAGTTTTAATATAAATACGTGAAATTAAGTTTTTTATAGTCAAGAATCATGATAAATAAAGTTTATCCAAAGCCTAAACGCATTAAATCTCTTGAACAATATCAACAGCTTTAACTTTACAATTTTGAATTCACATAGTTATCTTTATATTGGAAGTATTGACACCTTGTTGATGCATTGTGTAGTAACATTTTTATCTATGGTGTATTGTGTATGTATATATGTACATATATGCTTTGCATCTTAATTTTTAAACTGCTAAATTAGCTTTTCTCTGCGCAGTGACTACTCAAAAATTGCATTTAGGAACAACATGCATTGTCAAAATTTTGTATGGACAGTCATATGGTATAAAAAACTTTATTTCTACTATGCAAATTGTGCGGTAAAGCATATGTGTAGTATATAGTCGGTATAGCCATATTGAGAAAGCCCTTTGTAAGTCCTAATTCATACGATGCTAGTCTTATTGATCAGCTTGCTACTTTATAGGCGAGAGAGACGAGAGGAAAATAAACGATTACTCAGCTTGATGTACTCTGCATAAACGTTTTGTTTTCTCATTCGAACTCCGCATATCGGTAATTCCATAGTGTTGAACGTGACAGACGTACGCATCAAAAATGCAATAACATTTAAAACAACAAATATTTTTACGTTCTTTTAACCCTTACATTTTACCACTAAGAAAGCACTGTTATCCATGCTAAAGTTAATGGAGGGCGCGATTGTAGGTTAAAAATAATGCCAAAAATTAGCGGTTCGAACGTGAAAAAAATAGAAGTTGTTTTTGTGGCCATGTATAAAAAGGTGTAATTCAGCAAAACCTGGCACAATTTTTTAGTCAATCTACTTTCAGAATTTTACGTAGCAATGTAACATTAAAATGTCTTTGATTTGATTTCAAAATCTTCTGTATTTTTTTAAATCCAAAATCTGCGCGATGCGTGACACTTCGAACGTGAAATTTTTTCCATAATAACACTACGTGACAAAATTTCAACAAAGTTGTGACCAAATGAATCTAACACCTTATCTGAATGTAAAATTGTCCGCTGAATCCGAATATGAAGTCAGAATTGTCAAAAGTAGAACAGTTTTTGAGATATTCCAAAATAACCGTTATTTGTGTTTTTAAAAAAGATGCTGTGACTGAAATGCAAATATCTTCAAAAATTTTAAACGGATTTAAATTTCTAAAATAACCATGGGTCGTTTGTAAAGATGAGTCAATAAATGGCAGAGTTATAGTGGACAAAAGTTCAAGCTTTATTGAAAATTTTATGATTTTGTTCAATTTTGCTCTTTTCAAGTTATTTTTTGTAAACCAATGATTTAAAAATCCTATTGTTTTATTGCATGCGACATAAGATTATTTTAATATGAATATTTGGGGCCCAACCAGAAATAGATTGGCTATTTTTAATATTTATTGTAACTAAAAATTTAGCTTTGTATATTTATTTGTTCTGTTTTTCTTTGATTTGATACACATCGAAAAGTGGGTTAATTCAATTAATCTTCTGTGACTTTGTCATTTTTGCACCGATCTGGATCCTATTGGGTACAAAATGTACGTATTGAAATAGGCTAACGTTGTAAGTGATCAAGCTTAAAAAAAATTTTATTGTTTGGTTTAAAAATAATAACTTGAAAAGAAGAAAATTGCAAAAAATCATCAAATTTATAATGAAGTTTGAAATTTTGTCCACCATAAATCAGCCATTTATTGACGTATCTTTACAAACGGCCCATGGTTATTTTAAAAATTTTATAACCATTCACTAAAAAGAAAAAATACATAATCCGTTTAAAATGTTTGAAGATATTTGCATTTCGGTCACATCATCTTTTTTAAAAACACAAATAACGGTTATTTTGGAATATCTCAAAAACTGTTCTACTTTTAACAATTCTGACTTCATATTCGGATTCAGCGGACAATTTTACATAGAGATAAAGTGTCAGATTCATTTGGTCAAAAAACTGTCACGTAGTGTAATTTAACTGAATAGTGGTTAAATCAAAATAAAGATTTACCGTTAATCCTCTTCGAACTTTTCCTTAGATAACAGACCATGTAGGACAATTTTTTTGGAATAATTTTTATCAAATCTCACCTCTTTTAAGAAAGATAATATTAAAGAAAACACAGGTACAATAAAATATTCTTACAAATAAGAAATTACGTTTGTACAACTTTGCAGTCTGCTTGTTCGTCTTAGTGAACGAATTTATGGGGGAATTTATAAAATTATGGTGTTTTCTTTTCTACAAAAAAATGTGACATTTTATTTAAAAAAAAAATGCAATTTGGTGTCAGTTTCTTAAAAATTTTGCTCCAGAAAAGGGTGGCTTGTTGTATTCTGAAAAACTCACCCTTTTCGGGATCAAAATTTTTAAGAAACAGACACCAAATTGCATTTTTTTAAATAAAATGTCACTTTTTTTGAAGAAAAGAAAACACCATTAGTGAAACCTAAATATTTCTCTATAACAAAATCATAAAAAAATATATGCTTTTAAGAACTTATAAATTTTCGGTCACGGTGGACCTTTATAAAGAAATGCCCATATAGGTACGTTTTGTTTTCTCATTCGTAATGTAAAAAACATGTGTGTGTAGGTACTTCATACATAAAAAAGTAATAATTCGATAATAGGACTCGCATTGTGTGAACGCCGAAGATAGTTCAAAGAAAAAATGTCATAAGTTAATCAATAAGACTTGCGTCGTATGAATTAGGACTAAGTTACATACAAAAATTTTAATTAGAATAAAATTCACAGTTCACCCTTCCTGTCAAGAGCTAAAATCTAGAAAATTAACACTTTCAAATAAACTCGAAAGGCATTAATATTTAATTAACTGCAGATAGAATTAATATTTTAATTAGGGTTTTAACTGCAGCAACGACACCAGACCCAAAGACAACACTAAACAAACAAACAAAAAACACCCAGTTATTTAACATAAAATGGCTAAAAAGAAAAACACTAAATAAACGAGAGCAAAACTACAAAAACAATTACGAGTACTATCTACTATACGTACAACCTAGAAGCAGAAAAAGAAAATAACGGTCATTGTTTTTCCTTTTTTTTTTGGCAATTGAACCACTTGTAATGCTAATTGTCTCTTGAAGTTGAACGGTTAAAACGGTGGACCTGTAAAACAGAATGTGCAGCTGTTAAGCTTTGTTTTGCCGTTTATTTATTTGTAATGGGAGTTGATAATTTTATGTTTTTTTTTTGTTTCTTTGTTTTCTTTTCGAAACAGTTAAAAGTGTTAAAGCTTTTTTTTTTAGCAGTTTTAAGTTTTTTGTAATATTAAAACAGCCTCTAGAAAGTGTAGTTGCATTTCAAGCAAAATTTAACAAAATAAAATAAAATTATAAAAAAAAATGGCGATTCTCACAAATGAGCTCAATGAGAGGTGCCAGAGAAAATACATTTAACTTATACTACAATACTAATGTAAAGTACTTGTAAAATATTATGGAATGGTTTGAATGGTGTGGCTGGCCCACTTTCTTGCTGCTTGTTAATTTCTGTTTAATATACTTGATGTTTTATTGCTTATTTGCTGGCAAATTTGTGTTATACGGACAACGCTGCAGCAGCTAAAAAAAATGAACAGAAGAAAAAAACAAAGTCAATGCAATAAATTAGCAGCTTCAATACATTTTTTTACAATGTATTAAATAAACAAATAAACTGCAACCAACTGAAATGCATTGAAAGACGTTTGCTATAAGTGATCTATCTTAGTAGTTGTGATTATATACAAACATTTTTATGTTTTTTAGCTCACCCTATATACATTCAATTGCTTGCTTAAAATTGCAACAAATGTAGTATTTGTTAAAAAAAAAAAAAGATTTTTTTCTTACAATAATTTTTTTATTGCTTTTTTTGTTTATTTGTATGAACAAAGCATATTTATTACAGACATTTCTTTTTTGGTATCGCAAATGTACTTGATATTGTTTTTTTTATTATTATGTATGTTTGTATGTATCTGTGTGAGCTCATGAATGGGTCTTTATAATATAAGTATATATGAGACCTAAACAAGATTTTCGATCTGTTGACCTCAATTTGAACAGCTAAAAAAGCAAACACGAATATTACAAAAATAGCACATGAAGCAGCATTAAAAACTTTACAAAAGCTGTAAAAAATAAATACTTTGAAAATGAATTTGCTAAAAACAGCAAAATATGCTGCGTTTACAGCAAAATCATGATCATCCTGTTGCACAAATACCAACACTACTTTCAAGTATACATATACACCCATAAACAATCACCATCATTGTTTTATTTTTTTTTTTTAAATATGTATCTTACCAATACTTGTACATAGATATTAGTGTGAAATTGTAATACTGAATGCCTAACTGTGTAGTCTATGGTTTAACGACAAAAAAGCGGACACACAGACATAATACCAACCAGACCGAACTGCAGCAAAAATATCTCATGTTTTATCATCTGATGCATGACCTAATTTCTAGATGAACGATCACATGCAGCCTGCATGCAAGTAGTATTCATTTAAATTCACTTAAATGCGTAGAAAACTGGAATGTTGAAGAAGAAGTATGAGGTTTATAAACTATATTTAGATGAAGATGTATAAGTCAAATATACAGTGTATAATAAAATTAAATGGTCATTTAAAAATAAATTTTACAGAAAAAATAGAAAAAAATTATTTTAATATAAATTTATTTTATTTTGCTTTTAAAGAATCCAAAATTTTAACCTTTTTTATTTTTATTTCAGAGTACTCCCTGCAAGCACCCAGTGATTTTATTGCAGGATGTAAATTTTAACGATTTACATTCATTGGTTGAGTTTATATATCATGGTGAGGTAAATGTCCATCAAAAATCCTTACAATCATTTCTTAAAACCGCCGAGGTTTTAAGAGTTTCCGGCCTCACACAACAACAAGCAGAAGAACCTAATAGTGTAAGTAAAAATATATTACAAAAATAGATGTGAAATTTCCCAAAACCTCAAACAACAACAACAATTTATAATTTACTTTCTTCATCTATAGCAATTACTTCAAATACAAAATCTCGCAAACAGTGGAGTGCGTACACCTTTAAATTCACAACACTCCTCCATGCAGGATGAATCGCCACTGTATCCGCGAAATATTGCAGGTTCACCACCGCCACCACCATTTCCACCCACCCAGTTACCTTTGTTTAAACGTAACATTGCCATGATCAGACGTGAACAACATAATAACTCAACATCATCGGCTGAGGATCCCAATAATGTTTTAAAACGTATGCGTAGCTCAGATAATGGCTTACCACCCAGCAACACAAATAGTCCCGATATTGTACATCCACGCAGTTCTTCACCACAACTAACACCCACAGATTTTTCCACAATGAAACACAATAATAACAACTCTCCACCACCAAAAGATGAGAAACGTAAGTAGTTTTTTTCTAAACATAATTATTTACTTTATTAAATAAAAAAAAAATTTTAATTCCTTTATTTAAAAATGTAGGTAATGGTTCCTCGCTAAATGTTAGCGGCAATGGCAACGGCTCAAATACAAATACTAATGGCGTCTCCTCAAGTGAAAAATTATGCAGTCTAACACCTTCGCCTTTGACCCGTTCGGCGGAAGATGTTAAATCGGAACCAATGGAACTAGTTTGTCCTAATAATAATGATAATGAGCATAGCAATGATTCGACTGGAGAAAATGATGTACATCGTTCTAACAGCGCTGATTGTGGTAAAGGCTCTATGAGGTAAGATATTGTGAAAACGATTTTGAGAGTTTTTGTTGATATTTTTTTATTTTTGTTTGTTTTGTTCTTAGTTCGGGAAACGACGAAGAAATTGAAAATACCATGCCACCACATCCGGCCTCGGCTCCTTTTCCATTTTCTCCAGGTGAAAAGTTATTTCCATCGGCCCCGTTTCCACCGTTTTCCATGAGCAACATGGTAGATCCAGCAGCATTTGCCAGTGAGTATTTGGTTTATTTGTTTTTTTTTTATATTTACAAATTGCGGACTAGATATCTGGTTTGTGCTTAATTGATGTAATGAATTAAATTGGTATAAAATGAAGGCCTTGGCATAATTTTTGCTCTTCTGAAGAGATAACTTTTTTGAAATGAAATGATGTCAATTAAAGCTTAAAACTTGGTAAGGTTAAACTTTATTGTGAAAGTCCGTTCAAAAATCGACATTGTTCCTATAAACCAGAGACGATTCACACTTTAAGAAAATAACGTCCAAGTGAATGGTTAGATGTCGCTAACTTTTTATACTGATTTCCTTAAACACTTAGCCGCAATGTACATACCAGTGTTCGAAAATAAACATTAAATATCGCTCCTTAGTGTTCGGTTCGGTAGATTTGTAGAAAACACAAACGCTTATAGTGTTTGTGTAGTAAATCATTAAAAAAATAACGTTTCCCTGTTTGTCATCTTCGAACAGAAAAATAATACTGTACTTATTCAACGCAACAAAAAGATGGGAACATTTAATTGCGTTCTGTTTTTTCTAAAAACCACAAACTTCGTTGAGTTCGGTTCAGCACATTAATGCTCGTTGCATACATATACGAAAAAAAAAAAACAAAAACCCTTCGAAAAAAACAGAAACACTATGGAACTTTAAAAAATAATGTATGTCTAGAGAACCGCTTCAATTGTTGTGCTTTTTAACGATGAACAGAAGACTTGATAATGTTCGAAGCTTTTTTGAAAATAGTTACGAACGGTATTAATGGTTGTGTTCGTAAGCACCAACACTAAACATATAGATATCGTTTCTATTCGGGTGTGTGAGCTGTACGCTAAATAATGTTCTGTTTGTGTTCGAACACTGGTACATTTATTTCACTCAAATAACAGTAAAATAATAATAATAATATGGTTTAGGTGAATTTTTGTTTTACGCTTGAAATTCATCGAGTTTTATTGAATTTTTTTCTTTTTCATTTTTTATTTTTCTCTTACAGATTTGAATCCTCAATTACAATCTGCTGCCGAATTAGCTGCCTCTCCCCAAGGTGAGTGCTTTCTTTTTTTACTATTGCTTAGAATTCATTGACATTTTTTACATCAATGCGTACAAAATTTACTTAATTTTTTCCAAACATTTTTTCAAATTATTTATTAATATTAAATTTTTTTTTTATTAAATTAGTATACATTGATATTCTTTATTTAACTTTTGGTTTATTTATTTATTATTTTTTTCTTTATAAATTAGAATGAAAAGAAAAAAAATAATAATTTGTATAATCGAGTTATGAAATAAAAAAAATAAAAAAACAAATTTCATTTACTTCTACGCATTCACATAATCAAAAAAAATTAAATAATTTAAACTCAACTATAACAAAGACAATTCGAAGATCTTAACCAAATTTAAAAAGATTTGTTAGATTAATTAAGGGTTTAAATTTAAAAGAAAAAACTTTAAAGCCTTTTTTAAAAATTCGTTTTTAAAAAAGTTTTGGTATTTGAAATTTTAACCCTTTTGTTCTCCTTAGAAAACCAAATGTATTTAAAGAATTTGGCTTTAAGTATTTTTTTTTTTAATAATAACAACCAAAGAACCATAAATATAAATTTCTTTCTTGTTTGATTGTTTCAAATGGTAAATGATTTCATTTATTTCCGTCACTTTTAATGCTTTTTATATAAATTAAATGTTTGTATATTCAGTGTAATAACAAAGCACACATGAAAATTGAAGTGAGTGTTTAAAACGAGACACTTTTTAACGGTAATTACACATGTAAACACTAATGAATGCACACAAACACATATTATTAGAAAAGTTTTACTTCCGCTAGGATTTGAAACGTTATATCGTTAAAAACTTTATAAAAACCTGTTGATGCTCTGTTGATGAGAATGATGATGATATTAAAATTGTATGCCAAATTATAAAATGTTATCGAGTTTTGAACTAATTAACATACTCAGACTCTATATGTTTGCCTTTATCTAATAGATGCAGTGAGTGGCTGACAAAAACACCAGGGGCCAAAACTCTTTATTCTGTTCAGTAAAATGCCAACTAGCAACACCAACAGACTAACTAGCATTTAAAACGTTTTTTTTTGTGCCTTTACCTGCTTTAGCGACAGCACTTGTGTCATCGCTTTATTGAAAGTTTTTATTATGCATTTGTTAAGTTAATAGTTGCTAAATTAGAAATGATGTATATTAATATGTATTTTGTATAAAACCACAACAACTTTATTACTAATAAACCTCCTTCCCCCCACATTCACTTATTTCAAAAACAGTTTGAAAACTTTTTGTTTTAAAACAAAAACTCTTTCACAAAAAGCCTTTAAGCATGTGTGTAAAACATTATTATTGTAAAAACATGAGGTTAGATGTTGTTGGTTTATAAAAACCACCAAAACCCCAACCCTCTTTCATACCTCCTACAATAAAACCTTTAGAAATTAACCCACTCTTTAGTTGGTTGGTTGATTGTCTGCCTTTGTGTTGTTAGTTTTCCTATACAACAAAAAAGTTAAGGTATTATTGTTGTTGTTTTCAAACAAAATTTTAATCCTTTTCCTTTTTAGAATGGGGGGTTTTTTTAATAGAAAATCAAATTAAATAAACAAACATTTTAACACTTCAATTTTCATGGTGTTTTATATATACATACATATACAACAATATAAAAATATAAAAAATGTTTTATTTTTAAACATATAATTTTGTTTTGTAACAAATAATAAATAAAATAATTTAAAAAAGAAAAAAGAAAGTTGAGGCGTTCGTATTAAAAATATTACACTCAAATTAAAAATGTTATTCAAATCGGATCAAATTATTTACAACAACATTCGTTTGAAAAACTAATTCTTTGAAAATAAAAAACCAACCTTGTGTGAGAAGTAAAATCTTACATTTGTATTGCAATAATAAACAAAAAGAAATCATCTTTTTAAAATTAAAATAAATAATATATATTTTCCGTGAATTGTTTTTTGTGTACTAATTTTTGTATTCGTACTCTTAATATTAAAAATTTTTTTGTTGTCTTTAATTAATTAACTTAATTTTTCGTTCACATTGTTTTATAATTTCCTTATGATTTTCTATTCATATTATTGAATTTAAAATACATTTGTTTCATTTTTTTTTATTATAATTATTAAAACAATTCAATTTTAAAACAAAACCACATTTTAAGAAATTGGTTTTATAGTTTAGTTACAAAAATTTCATTCACCCACCCCTTAATATGTTTTTTTTTTATATATATAAATCATACTTAATTGAGTTAATTATTAATAATATAAATGTGCTTTGTTTTCTTTTTAATTTCCCTAATATATTTATTACAACAAAACAAAAAAAAAATATAATAAACATTTCTTAATTTTTTTAACCAAAAATTTGAACTAAACGTCGTATATGTGTGTAATTTTTTAACTTAAAACTAACGTTTAGTTTTTTTTTTTATTACATATGATTTTATTTTATTAAAACAATACGCAATTGTGTTTTTTATTTTTATAAATAAATGTTTTTTTGTTTGAAATTTTTCTTTATTATTTATCAAACGCGTTAACGCACGATTTAATAATAAATTCAAAAAAGAACTGAAAATTGTTAAGCAAAACAAACTTTTTGCAACTGCAGTTTTGTATACATTGTTTTTGAAAAAGAAAATAGCGAAGGGTTAAATTTAAACAGTAGCTTTCTCTCTTTGTTGGAAAAAATTGATTTTATATGCTTAAGTGGAAAGAAATAGGAATAATTATAATGTGATTTCATTAAATATTATTTCAAGAGATCAATTCAATTAAATTAGTTCGCAGTACAAAATCTTTATTAAAAGCAAAATTTGATTTTGACTTTTAATAGACCTAGAAAGCATGATGACAGGAGATGAATCGAAATAAATATGTATATACATACCTACAGTTGAACTCCGTTTATTCTGGATAAATAATTTTCCCGGTTAATTGAGTACCAATTTTGTTTTTAATTGTTAAGACTTTTCTTTGTCTTTTTACCGTTGATACGGATACCATTGTAAAAATAAACACAACATTCAATATCTATACAAATGCTTTCGAATCATGGTATGCAAATAAGGGAATCCCCCTCTATTATTCACTGTTAGAAAAGGCGTCATAACGCTGATGTATTTTGACATCAGTACTATAACAAGTGTCTTCGTTTTTGACCCCATGACACTTTTCATCATGGTGATGTCAACCTTAACATCACTTGGCTAACGTGTCATCAGGGTTAAAATGAAATTATCAAAGAAATGACGAACATGTCCTCAGTGCGATGACACAGTAACATCGGAGAAAGGACATATTAGCATCAATTTAATGATAGTTTATCATTGAGTTAAAGTCATTGGAATTGGCTTAAATCAATGTGAGAGAATATTATTTTATTTACTTACTCGTTATGTATGTTTGTTTCACGTTTGTGGAATTACGACCTTTGTTTACAGCAGAACTCTCAATAATAAGACACCAGCACCATGCTCCATATGATTTTCGCAATCATTATCTTTAAAAATTTGATGTATTTAACTTAATAATTTAAAAAAATAAAATATAGGAATTTTTGCTTCTTATAATACATTGTAATCATGAAAATAATGTTAATAATATACAAAATGTGGCATCGAATTGATGTCACTATAGTCATAAAATAGATGACACGTAAAAAATTACAAAATTGTACGAAGACGTTAGTCATTATATTGATGTTACTTTTTGCATCATTGATGCCATTTGTAGTAACATTGATGTCACAATTCTGATGTTAGGGCATCATCAATATGAAGATGCATTTTTCTATCAGTGTTTTTATGCACATTGTAATTGATTGTTATTAAATATAAAAAAATATGCTTATAATCCCAGATAATAAAGTAAATCACGGTTAATCGATGCAAAAAAACGTTATTTTTCTTTCCCGGATAATTGATGTAGGCGGTTAGTCGAATCACGGATAATCGAGGTTCAACTGTATATGATTTGCTTTTCAATTGCCTTAAAACACAAAATTTTTTGAAGAATACCCTGCAAATTATTTTCATTGAAAACAAGATTTGACTTAAGCGGCAATTAAGATGATATTTGCGAACATTAAACAACCTAAAAACAAAATTTACTATAAATGAAAACTGTGTTTAAAGTGACTTCAAATAATACTTACCTTATAAGTGAATTTAAGCTAAAAATTTCATAAAGATAAGAGACCTAATTGGTTTACGTCTAAGCTATAACAATCTCTCAAACTGCTAACAGGTTGTTAGCTAAGATAACCTTTATCCATACGTATACAAAATCCTCACAGTTGGCTTGTTTTGTTTATTTAAACTTAATGTTTAAAAAAACTTATTATAAAATTTTTTAATAAAAGCTTTATTATTTCTTATTTTATTTCAAAAACAATCTTAAAAGATTTAAAAAAACCGCTTCAACAATGACATCTTATAAATAAAAAAATATATCTTTCTACAAATGGGCAAAAATTGATTTAAATTTGCAATATTTCTCTTAGAAGTAGCAAAAATACGAATACAAGAGTGTGCACCATGTTAACAAAAAAAAAAATTAAAGAGACGGCTAAATCTTTATTTTTTTCTCGTAAAAAAGCAGCAATATAAACTTTTACAACTACTTTTTGTGAATATGAATTAGAACACAAGATAAAAATTGGTCCCACGAATTTTTTTTTTTTTTTTTAATAATCCATTAAAATATACTCAAATCCCTAATTGGTAAAAAAATTTATAAGAAAACAAAATTTGTTATTATCCATTTCTTAAAAAAAAACAGAAGGAAATTGAAAACCACACATACAATACAAAACACACCTCCACAAACACAGCCTCATATACATTTACACACTATCATGCATACACTCACACTTCCGTTTAAACACTTATATATAAATCAACAGATATTCCTTTTTCTCATTAAACAAACATTTACACAAAAACTTCATTATTATTAACCTGGCTTATTTAGTTAATAGTCTTAATTGTTTTTTTGTTTAAATTTAACAATTTACTAAAACTTCTTCTAAACTTCTCTTAAATACATCTCTACTAATTTGTTATATCTCTAACACATTTTATATAATTAGAAGAAATATAATTGCTAATAATGATTAACCTGGCAGAAATCAATTAAATTATAAACACAAATTTGTAAAAAAAAACCCCCCTTAAAATAAAAATTGAACATGGAAATCCCTTCTTTAAAAACTGAAAAGTTCACACCAAAATTTTTATTGAAAATAAAAACAAACCTATAAATAAACTAAATTTTAAGCTTTAAGTTATTACCAAAAACAAATTTATTAATACAAAAATCCTACAAAATCCCTATAAGACAATTTGTAAATTATTTTAAGTTACACTGTAAGAAATTAAATCCTTAAAATTAAAAACGAAAATTGGTATTTTAAACAAAATTGCATGAAACAAAAAAAAAATATAAACAAAGTAATTGTAAAAGTTTCGGTTTTAAAACAAACTATTGGGTTAAGGTTTTATCTACATACATGTTTAAATAAAATTTAGCGTTTTTTGTTTTATTACAATATAAACAATAAAACTTGAAAAAAAATATACATCTTAGTTTTTGTTGCTTTTTTGTACTATAATTTCAATTTGTTTCATTTAAATGTATATTTTTTTGTTTCTTCAATTATCCAATAAAATATGGTTTTTATTTTTATTCTAAGTTATAAAAATTATTACTAGCCATGTCTTTTTTAGTGTATAAGGCTTAAGAAAAAAAAAACACTTAAAAATCAACGGTTAAAGGACAAAACTATACACACAAATACTTAAAACATTGAAAGAAACTAAAGGCTTCTTAACAACAAGAATTTAATTATATTTAAACAAAGAAATCCACACTTTTTTTTTGAAGTACACTACCAAATCTAGCTTGTATAAAAATTATAACTAACTAAACCAAAAAAATTAATTTAAATTATGGGCAATAAAATCGGTTTTGTAAGGCGTTAAGGCTTGAAGAATTTGTAACGGAATCCTACATACACAAAGAAAAACAAAGAGAAAAATTCTATAAGTCTTCCCCAGCAAAGCATGTTTTTGTATTAAGAAAAAACAAAATCAAAAAACAAACCTAAAAGTATGCTACAAAATTTGTAATATATGAAAAGTAGTTATAAAACCTAAACTCCTCCTCTAAATCCACCTAAACACTTTACTGCTACAAAAACAAACAACACACAAAATTTAAACCTCCCATCTCCCCCCCACCAAATAGAAAATTTAACAAAATTTAGTTTAAACCCCTAAAAAATATTAAACAATCCAAAAACAAAAAACACAAAATACACTACAACAAAAATATGGTGATGGTGTTCAACACGTTCAAGATACACAATACACAAAAAAAAATCGAAATCAAAACGCAGAATTTTAGGAACAGCAACGTAATTGTAGGCCATAAAAGTTTAAAATTTATACCACAACTAGTAAATTGAAAAATTTGAATGAAATGACCTCAACATTATAAAAAACTTTGTTCACTGAAAACCACAATCTCAGCACTCATTCAGTTTTTTTTAATTAAAATTTCGTTTTTAAATCTAGTCACACATCCTTAATCAACAAAAAAAAAAAAAGAAAAAATATTAAATTAACTAGTGAAAAAAACAATCAAAAAAGAAATAAATTTTTTAGCAAATCTAGTTTAAACTAAGTTTAAACACACAAAGTAAACCCAAAGTTAAATTGAGAATAAGTACAAAGAAATAAAATAAAATTTCCCTAAAAAAATATATTTCCCCAAAAAGAAATTGATGGCAAATTTTGAAATTGAATTCTAAACATAAAAAAAAAAACAAAACAAATTCAATGAAACAAATTTTGCACAACTTTCAAATGGTTTAATACGACGTTTTTCTTTCCCTTGTCGTCAGGTCAACTGACGACAATATCACTTTCTACAATGAACAACAACAACAACAACAACCATCACTTCTACAATAACAATAATGCTAATGACCACCACAACAACATCAATATGAACAACAACAATAATCATAATAATAACAATTTTTGTAACAACTTTTTCAAAAACAATAAATGTTTCTCGTCGTCATCAACCCTGGTTTCTGCAACATCTCCAGCCATGTCAGCTGCCTCAGCCGCCTCTGCCATGTGTGGCCTTAACTTGTCGCCATTTTCCAATAATTGCAACGCCAACAACAGCCACAATGCCGGATCCTCAAACAATCAAATCTTGCCTTCTGCTCTCATGCAAAATAATACGTCTGCTGGTGCTTCGATGGGAGGAAACTCTTCCAACAGTATGGGTGGTAATAATAACAGTAATAATATGTTTGCTGCCGCCGCAGCAGCCATGGCCAATATGGCAGCCTCGTCTAGTAACTCGAATGCCTTAAATACATCCACAAATAGTTTAAACACATCTAGCGGTGGTGATGATTTTCGCTGTGATCCCTGCAACAAAAACTTATCGTCCTTGACACGTCTCAAGCGTCACATACAAAACGTGCATATGCGTCCGACAAAAGAGCCGGTGTGTAACATTTGTAAACGGGTCTATAGTTCATTGAATAGCTTACGCAATCATAAGAGTATTTATCATAGAAACCTTAAGCAACCGAAACAAGAACCGCCCCAATCGCCGGATATGGGTGGTCACCATGCTAACAATATGGGTGTCACTGTTAACAATCCCTACTACACGGCGATTAATCATCGTTCATCTTCATAGGGTTTTATGTATTTTGATTATTTAGCTAATGTTAATTTTTAACCGTTATCATAGTAATAATAGTTACAACAAATAACAGTTTTAATAAAAGTGTTGAATGTTAAGAGTATAACGAATATTTTCTATTGTAGAAAATCGTTAAAGAGATAGAACTTTAGGAACACATGGATAGACAGAAACAGTAGTCAAGAAAGAATGAAGGAAAGACAAAATAGAAAATGATGTTAGCTTGCAGTAAGGTTTGTTGCTTGTGAAGAGGGTTTTGTTAATGTCACTTATCACACTCTCTCTCTCTCTCTCTCACTCGTTTAACTTGGGTGTTGGTAATGTGCCCTAATTTTTGTTGTTGTTTATAAAAGTATTTTGACAGCTCTTTCTTTTAAACACACATTACCTTATTAATTACTTAACGTGGGGTGAGTGACAGTTTGGTTGGCTCTTGCACTTGCTTGATGGTCTACACATTATTTTGTGTTGGACTGCCAAAATTTTTGACTGTCACTCATGATCAATAGAGTCTGCCCCAATTAAAATGTGGTAAAGCTTTATCTCATTTAAGTCTTTATTTTCTTTTAAAACATTTTGCATCTCACTCAAAACTTGTTGCTCTCTTCGATAACATTTAAGTGGGAAACAGAATAGTCACTGTAGTACAACGCTACGAATAGCGCTGCAAGCTGTGATAAGTTAAAAACGGCAGTTTTAAAGTAGTGTCAACAGAATATGTAGTTGTAGTCGCTGCAGCTATAGCGCAAAATTCTAAATTTTGAACTTTGTTGCGATACAGAGCATTCGTCAGCTTCAGCTAATACTACAACTAATTTATTCTGTTCCAGGCCTTAAATCGGGACAGATACTTATACTGAGTTCCAAAAAGTTGGTTGCAAAGCCACTCCCTTACATTCTGCAATGCAACCGTGTAGAGTTTTATAATAGCAGAGATCAAAGCAAAATATCGTTACTCTTTTGTGAAATCTAACGGAAACTATGTGTATTTTATTGTAGGATTAAACAAAACAGCTACAATATTTTGCATTTCCTTTTTCGCAAGACCATTTGCACCAAACACTGAACTTCGCTTATTTATCAGGCTCAAAGTGCACCAAAAAAGTTATCGATACCTACACAATAAGCAAATTGTGCATCGTTACACTTGGTGATACATTTTTGGCTTTTGACTGCAAAGTATTATGATGTTTTAGAAATCATCGATAATAAATGTGCGATATATTACTCCTCTGGGTAGCAAAGGGCCGCAGCGTTAATATCATTTTTATTTAATATAAAAATTGTAGAAGTATGTACAGCCTTTCTTCTTATTTATTCGGGCTTAAGATTCCCAGTAACATTTAACAAGCCGGGTAAGACCTTACTAAGGCCCTTGCGTTAAAAAAAAGAAAAGATTTTTGCTGTACATAGAATACTTTATTGAGTAATTTAGGGCTTTACCTTATTTAAGAATGGAATGGAATTAAATTATTCTTTAATTTTTAATATTGTGGTGGTTTAAGAGCCCTACAATTTACCACATCATTTCATAAGATCTCAAAAACGGTATGAAATGCGCAGAAAAGTGAAAAGTTAAAGTATTTGTGAATTTAACTGAACGATATTCACCCCTATCGTTAATAAAATTTCCTTTTCTCTAAAAAAATTATGGAGAAGAGCAAAATTTCTAGGGAAGAAACTGTTCACTTTTGATATAATTGTATATAAACATATTTTTTCTGTTTTTCAAATATTTTTCTTTTAATATTTTCCAATGATTTTGTATAGAACTGAAGTTTTGATTACCAAGAAATATTCCGAAAAGATGTTTACATTCGTTAAACAATTTATTTGCCTTTTTTGGAATGAATTATATAGAAACAAATTGAGAGAAAAAGAGAGAGAGAGAGAGAATACTTGCAAGTCGTAAATTTATTTGTTTTCTAACAAGGCAAATTCTTAACAGGTAGACTGACTCATCTCAATTCGCTTTGGAAAATGCATAATTTAGATGTCAAAATCAGTTGTAGCCTTAAACGTATTTTAAAGAACAATATTGATTCCATTTAAAAATCTGGCATAATTTAGAACAATTGAATGGCTTAGTGCAGAAATGGAACTACTTCAAAACATCCATTTTGAGATAATCAATAAAAACAGTGTAGTTAATAATAATAAATGCAAATTTTCATAAACAAACTAGCTAAAATGCAAGGACCAAAAAATAATCACATGAGCTGTCCAGACCACCTGTTATGAATCCGCCTTGTGTTTCTTATTAACTTATGCCCGTAATTTCTACAAAACGAAGGCTGAAGGTGTTCGTACCTAACAGTTATCTGTACCTATTTACACGTTTGTTTGGCCTACGTGTTTTTACCTTCAGTTTTTTTTAAACTATGACAGCTTTTTCACCACAGATTTCTATACACAGCTAGATTTCTTTTTGTAGAAATTACGGGCATTAGACGAGTTGTAGGAGAATAAATTAAAGTGATTTTTCTTCAACTTCAAACCTTAAATCCAATTGTTGTTTCCCCAAAAACAGGATAAAAATACATATTAAGGTGCTTTTATAAAAATAAAATTCATTTCACATTTCTTAATGTTTTGTATAATAAAATTTTTTTCCAAAAATGTAAGAAAAACAAAACAGGATACACAGTATATACAATTAATTAACTTTTTTCTCAAAGTAATCTAATCTTCTTCTACAAAACAAAAAAAAAGTTAAGCAATATAGTTAATAATATGAAAATTTTTTAATGAATTTGTCAGGTTTTTTAAAAAAGAATAGTTTAATGAATTTGTTACTAATATTATATAAATATAAAAAAGTGGCTTTAATAAATATATAAATAAGAAGAAAAAAAATTTAAAATTGTAAAACAACAAAAAGGAAAAACATTATTAACAATGAATATATTGAATATATACATTATAGAAAATAAGTTTTTTTTTTTAAAAGATAAAAAAGAAATATATAGTAAATAAGTTTTGAATTTTTACATAAAGAAATATATTTAACAAAATTAAAAAAAAAAACATTGAATTAGTTGCAATAATTTTAAGAACTAACTAGAAAATTAACAACAAATAAAGAATAAGAATCGGGCATTTTAATGAACGACCGACCGACCAACAGTTTTTTTAAGCTTGATTTTTTTCTTTACAAAAAAACATTTTTTAATTTCTGTTTAAATAAGTTTATTTTGTAAATATCTATACATATAAAATAATTTTTTTTTTTTATTAAAACTTATGTTACTTTTTAAAACATAATAATAATAATATTTTAAAGGAGATACTTTTTTTAAAATAATTGTGTTCGTTTAATTTTTATACATATTAAATTAATTAAGTTTATATTTTTTATATGTAATTATAATTTCTCATTTGAATTTTTTTTCTGAGTTTACATGATAAGTTCTAGTAATTTTTTCAAACTTTTAAAACAAATCATTTTATGTAAAAATCACCATATTTTAACACAAGTCGAAGCACCAATTTTTTCATACACATATATAAATCTTTTTTTTTATGGAAATTAATATTATCTAACACTGATAAATGACATTTTAGAAATCCCCTCAAAACCCCCTTTTAAATATCCCATTTATTCCTTAAATCTTTTTTTTAAATTATTGATTTAAAATCTTTAATTATGAAAAACAAAATCTTTAATTTTTATATGCATTAAACAAGTTTATAAATTTTATAGAATTTAAGCTATAAATTATAGCAAAATACCAACTACAACTTTGCTCAATATTATTGAATCAAAACCAACAAAAAAAATTTAAAACAAAAAGATTTTCCTCCTCATTATTGTAGGTGGTGTGCTAAAAATGAAAAGAAAAAAAGAGACACTAGTGACATGTTAAAAAAAAATATAAAAAATTAAAAAAAGTATAATAAAACCATTGTACTTTAAAAAAATATATCAAAAAAAAAAAAAACCCCTCAACAAATCAATCAGGCCAAAAATGTTTCAAAATTATACTAAAAAAAATCAATTGATTCCCTTAAAAATTCTTTGAGGAACAAAATTCCAAAAAGCATGCTTTTTACTTCAATTTCACAAAAGCAAAAAATACAAATTCAAAATAATAATTTTTTTTTTTTTTTTTTGAATTTGTTTAACGTTAAAAACTCTAAAAATCGTTTTAAAAATTTAAAACAATTTTTAGATTTTTTTATAAAAAACGTAAGTGTTAATTAGTTTTCTTTTTTATAAATGTATCAATGTGTTGTTCATTATCTTATCTAAACAAAAATATTACAAACAAATTCCCAAACTTCCCAAACTGCCTTAAAAATTCAAAATTCAAATTAACAGTTTTCAAAACTAAAAAAACAAAACAAACATCTACCCGAAATAAAAAATAGCAAATGTTATTAATACTTTATTTTTGTTTTAAATTATTTTATTAAAAAAAAATAAATAAAAATAAAATGAAGGCAAAATTTACTTGGTTCTCCTCTTAACCAGACAAAAATAATTGATTTTGTTAAATTTATAATCAGAATTCATCAAAAAAAAAAAAAAAAAAAACAAAAGATCAAGCTAAAAAAAAGAAAATTTTGAAAGTATACTTTGAACATTTTTATAGAGCCTGGATTTGTTAGTGTACCTAAAGAAACAATTAAACAACAGAAACAAATACATTGAAAAACAAAACGAAATTTAATGAAAACATTTTCCAAAAAAGACACAAAAAGACTAGAAAACAAAAACACTAAGAAAAAAATTATAAAACAAAAAAAAAAAAAAATAAAAAATTTAACAGTACAAAAAATACAACAAAAATAAAAACAAACTACTACTTATTCAAAATGTTGCAAAAAACAGAAAGTCACTATTGTCTCTTTTCTCTTCTCTTCCTATATTCAATATAGGTGGAAGCACTAACCTACTCGGTGGCGTTATAGTACCCGGGGTCAATCCTAATACAAGTAGCAACCACCACCACCACCATCATTCCACTCATGCACTACATCAACATGAACATCATATGCACAGCCACCATCAACAACAGCAACATCAACAACTACAAGGAAAAGATCGTAATAACGATCAACGTGATTGTGATTTAGATAACGAACGTGATAGAGAGTGCCATGGCCAGCGAGCGACGCCCGACCAAAAGATTCATCAGCAGCAGCAGCATCAGCAACAACAACAAAATTCATTTCCTAATACTCCCTCTCCCCACCATCACCAACAATCGCAATCCCAACAGTCTCAAACCCCACCTCCACACCTTTCCCATGCCCACACCCAATTTGCTTTGCAACAGCATCAATTATCTTTGATGCCCTCTCACCATTTACACTCCCATCATGATCTTTCCCCTAGTAGTCATCATCACCATCATCACTTAACCAGAGCCCCTTCACCCTATGATCATCATCATTTGTTGCAACATAGGCGTTCCTCTTTGTCGCCCTCACCCACCGGTCGTTCTTCGAACACTTCTTCGGCGGCTGGCATTTTAGCCTCCTCCAGAGCCTCCGAGCTGGGTGGAGGTAATCGTTTGCTATTGCCTCTTCCTTTAAATGCTTGTCATCGTTGTGATGTCTGCGGCAAATTGTTAAGTACCAAACTCACCCTTAAACGGCACAAGGAGCAACAGCATTTACAGCCTCTTAATAATGCCGTGTGTAATTTGTGTCACAAAGTCTTTCGCACTCTCAATTCGCTTAACAATCACAAGAGCATCTATCACAGAAGGCAAAAACATCATTCGTATTTTCACCATGGTTCGGTAGGTTCCGCAGTGGGTTCATCTGCGGGCCCTGGCAGTCGTCTACATCAGTCGCTAAGTTCTTTGCAGGCCGTTGCGGCCGCCAATAATTCTGTTTCTAATCGTAATAACGATAATGCCGTAGCAGCTGCTGCAGCAGCAGCCGCTGCTGCTGCCGAACTTTTACTATCGCCCATTGTGGGTGCTGGCGCTGGTAATTCGGGACCCACCATGCAAATGTCCTCACATCCTCAACAGTCTTCTCCAAATATAGTAAAACCTTGTATGGACTACTTATAAGATCAGCATAATTTTTTACAACATCTCTTCAGTTTTGCCATGAATCCAGCCACCGCCGGTCCTACACATCCGGCTCTAACGACAAATCTTACATCCCCAACGTCTTCGACGAATACAAATGAGGCTGGGCTAGTCTCTTTAAACCCGCCGCCGCCGCCACCACCACCAATAGTTGATTTAACACAAATAGAAAATTACGCCATGGGTTCGTGTGAAGATCCCTATAGTAGTATGAATTTATTAAATCATTAAACAATAATAATGATCTTTCTAATTTTTTGTATGTAAATGCCCCTCCTTAGCACAAAGTCCTGAAAGGGGTTATTAAGATTAATTTTGATTCAACTTTGGAAATTAGGTTTCTTTTCGTGTTAAATGAACCTAATAAGCCTCCTAATCAAGTTCCTCTCCGTTTTGTATTGCTATTTTACTTTTGTTTTGTTTCAAAATTAGGCACAATCGGTCGTTTTGTAAATATTAAAAAAACTAAGAATCGTAAGTTCCAAAGAAACTCTTGCAGGTCTACGGTCTAACAAGGCATTCCTTTTTTTCGTCAAAAGAAAAACGGATGATGACACGAGTAGTACTAGGCCTGTTCAGAACTGCTACATCTGATGCGCAGCGCGTTCGTTAAAGCATCATCTGACATCGTTGCAAATGTCAGCTGTTCGAAAATACTTAACGAAAGCAGCTGGAGGTCCATTATAAGCGTTTTCGCCTCCGCGCAGCGCATGCTTTTATAACCTTACTTGCGTTCTACATTTCAAGTTACATGCAACGCTTTTTATGCAGCAGCAGCACAAGTAAAAATAAAATGTAATTTGTCAAAATCAGCTGATTTATTCGAACGTTGCTTGTGACGCTGACAAAAGTAGAAGGTAAACCTACTTTTCGGCTCAAGGTATCCACGCTTTTGTGCATGTAACTTACTACGTATAACTACACAGATTCTACTTTGTTGACAGCTGCGTATGCTGCGAAAAAGCGAGTAACGCGTGGTGTGGACCTCCAGCTTTAAACGCGCATCACAATAATGGCCAAACTGCGCAGCAAACAAGCATTAGCTGTTTTGCATGAGCATCGCCAACTTATTACAGATGCGTATTAGATGCAGCGCAGTGATGCATTACCGAACAGGCCCACCCACTACTGTTAAAGTCTTGACTGACACAAAATTTAGAAATATTGGCCTTCATATTTTTAATTTCGTATTGTTATAACGATTTCAATCGGTGCATAGATAAAACGATCTGCTGCCAACTTCAAGTCTATTTTTTATTTCTACTGCACACAAAACTTTTGCGTGTGTGCGTGTCTGTTAACAAGTGTAGCGTTAAGCGTTAAATGAAAGGCATTTCTAATTTGTTCCTTTTGAATCATCCAACATTTAAGTAAATTGCAAAGTTGAATTTCATGGAACCATTTATCATTTTGTATACACCATTTTAAAAATATCTGAAACTAAATTCCATCATTCATTAAGATTTACTTGAACATCCCTTTTTCCCCTACGAAAATCCTTCATAAAAGTCCCTCGTTTATTCCTCTTTTTGGATCTCAAAAAAACTAAAAGAAAAAAATACAAACAAAAAAAAACAACAAAAACAAAACTTACAAAGATTTATTTTTTATTAATATTTAGGCGAATTCAAAACTGTGATTTTTACAAATATTTTTTTAATTTCATTTTGAAAAAGAAGAATGAAAAACAAACTCACTCATATGATAAGCATCATATACGTGAAAAAAAAAACCCTAAAAACGGATTCGATTGAATATAAGAAATCGTATGAATTTTATATATACATATATATATATGAACAAAAAAAACAAACAAAGTAGAGAAAACTTAGTTAAGAACCATATTAGAGTATGAAAAAATGACTTGTGCAATTAAAATCTTTTTCGTTGACAATACATTTAATTTTAGTTTTATATATAAAAACTTACAAGAAATTAAGATCATAAAACAAGAGAGAGTATATTAAAAAAAAATACAAGAAAATGTATTGCAAACTTATATTAAATTTAAACTAAAATGAAAAACCCAAACTATTTAACTAAACTAATTACTTTTAAAGGACTTATTGTGTAAAACTCAAAAAAAAATCGAAAAGAATTAAACAGATTTAAAATCATTGTAAAATATTATATATTTTTTAGACTTTAAGATAGAGAAAAGTTTAATTTAACAAATGTAAATATGTATTTAATACATTTAAACAGAACCACAAAAGAAAACACATACACACAAAATTAAAAAAAAAAAAAAAAAACATGAGCAGAACATTAAACCTATAATTTTTTTACATTAAAGAATATGGAAGTTTATCCAACATTCACAACGGTGCAGACTAAAAAGTATGGCTATTCATTAGTACAAGCAATTCTAGCAATAACGTAATTCGCATCCAATTTTATATAAAACAGCTTGTTGTAAGTATTACTTTAGATAGTTAAATGCTGCTTACAATACTGCTTTTTAGATTTACTTTTTTTCTATACATTAGTCATTACAAAGTGCGTTCGTTCAACAATCATCTAGCAGCACTGCAAATGTCAGCTGTTTAGAAATACATAAAAAAGCAGATGATGTACAAACCAATCTAAAACACGCATCACAAAAATGAGTGTCCGCTTACATTGTGCAATTTTTGTCGCAGCGATTCTTAGTGCCGGTTCACACACGTCAAGTTTGACTCGTCAAGTCTTGAGCTTTTAGGAGAGAAGGGAAAAGAGAATGCCGTTTCCTTTCCCCTCTCTTCTAAAAACTCAAGACTTGACGAGTCAAACTTGACGTGTGTGAACCGCCACTTACTTTATTTGCGAAAGGTGAGAAAGGAATTAAAAGGTATACACAAGCGAGTGTACTTTTCGATTTGTTTATTCGCTCTTTCGTTCTCTCATTTGACGAAATATGTATTAAAGTTCGGTAGCACAGAAAAAGTTGCCGCGATAAAAAATTGCACAATGTAAACGCAAAAGCAATTTTAAAGAAGAACCGCCAACAATTTCAGCTACAAAAATCGTATAATGTAAATTTGCACTTACTGATGCATCATATTGTGTTCAAAAATATAACCAAACTGCGCAGCAAACAAGCAGCGGCATTAGCTGATTTGCATGATGCGGCGCATTAATGCATTTTCCGAACAGGCCAGAAATATAGAGAAGTGTAATAGCAAAAAAATGCATATTTGTAAAAAGAAGTAGTGCAAGCAGCATGCAAGTTTCAAAAGTAATGCGTATAGTAAGCCAAGTTATTGCGGTGATTTAAGATATCTGTTGATGATTTTTAAACTTTTCTAAATCAAATTTAAAATAATTATTCCATATTCTTTATTTATTTTTTTTTTTATATACCATTTTTCCTCTTTTAATGTAATAATATTTTATACTTATTATTATAATAATATATTATTATTGTTTTTTATATTTTTTTTTTTTTTAATTTGTGTAAAACACATTTTTAGGCATTGAAAGAAAGGACTGATAGCTTTTAGGTTTAAGATCAAAAATTTATATATTTTTTGGCAATTAAAATACCAAATTAAAAAAGAAAAATAACGAAAACAAATATGTGATTGGCATTAAAAAAAATTATTATTTTAGTAAAACAAAATATAAAAAACAAAACTAAATCAAAATTTTCCAAAAAAAAAAACTGAAAAAAGCAAAATTTTTTGTGTTAAAAAGACTGAATTTTTTAAACTTTTCGCAAGAAATAAAATTTTTGTTCAAAACTTTTCAAAATTACAAAAATACTAAGATAATTTTTTTAAATTTTTATTATTTTTTTATAGCAAAAATATTAATATACATATATTTTTTTCTTTGGAAAGACAAGTCTGAATTTTTTTTATTATTATTTTTTTTTAATAATTTTTGAAATATCAAAATTTTTTTATACACCATTTTTAATTTTAATTTCTAAAAAAAGGTATTCTCTCATGTATGCAAAAAAAAAAAAACAAAAGATAAAATATAACTTTTAAGTATTATTATTTTGTATAATTTTTATTAAGTTTTTATTTTTAAGCAGTTATTTTTATAAATTTTCAATATTATTAATAATTTTCTTTTTATAATCATATATTCACTATATTACCCACAACAACAATATACACTTTATATATTACATATATATATTTTTTTAAATGTAAATGTTTGTTTTTTTCATAATTTACCTAAATAAATTTAAATATGTAAATATTATACAAACTCTTAACAACAAATCGTATGGCATAGTTTTTTTTTTATAAAGAAAAAATGTTTAATTTCTTTTTTTCTGTAGATTTATTGTTTAAAGTATATTTTTTCCTAATTAAAACTTTAAAACAAAATAAAACATAAAATATATTTAAAAATAAAACTTAAAATTTATTCCTATTTTTTTTTATAAATGTATGTCAATAAAACTAAAAGAAACATTTTAAATCAAACAATAGTGTTAAACAGTAAGGAAAAGAACATAAACAATTTAAACGAATAATTCATAGTAAAAACTGAAATTTGTGTTAAAATAGCAACTCCAGGAGTCCGAACAAATTACTTAACTTCTTTTAGGAATGCAAATGCAAAGATTTTTGAAGTACAGCGTTTAGAAGGAAAGGAGAAGGGTTTAGAAGTCTGCTTATTAACATTTTCCTCTAACATTGCAGAGAAATAAAATAACATTTTTGAAGTATGGTTAAAAAATAGTATATTATTTATTATTTCTTTTTTCTCATTTAATAACATTTTGTTTCTGTTTCATAATTAAATGTTTAACTTTCTCGAAACTTCAAATATGGTTGAATTTAAGAATATAAAGTGTCAATAAAATTTAGCTACAACCATACACTTAAGAGACTATGGCTACTTAAGCCATATTATTGTCATCGGTAACCGTCTGTTGTCTCCAAACAGGTTATGGTTAATAACAACAATAATATGTTTGAAATTAAAATATTTTAAAACATTGTACGTTTGATTTTAAATGTAAAATAATAAGCCTTATTGTGGTTGTCGTTGTCGTATACGATTGTGTTGTTTTTTGTAATAGCCCTGTCGGACATTCAGTTAACTTTAAATTAACTGAAAGCTAACTATTTCTCAAGTAGTGGTGGTTGACACTTGTATTTCTTTTATATGGAATTAACTAACTATTTTAACATTGCGATGTCCTAGGAAGTAGTCAATTGTCCGACTCTGCATTACTTGCAGTTAACTTTAAAGTTAGCTACCTAGCCGTTAACTTAAAGTTAACTTTTTGTAGCTAGCTATAAACTTACTACTTTAAGTTGGTTTTTTTAAATTAACTATTTTATTAAAATTGTATTTAGTTATTTTATTTAATTTTTTAATTATAGTATAACCTGGCCATTACCGATTACCAGTTTCTACTCCTTATATTGTAATAATGGCCCTAAATAATTAAATCTTTTGTGGGTCTTGGAGCCGTTTGTTTGCCAATCGACTTGGCTCCCTCTACTTAAAATTCACAGTGTTTGTATACACTTTGGTAAATGTAAATTTTGCATTGCATTGCATTCCCCTCTCAACAATAAACTCAGACTTTCTGAAAGAAAACTTTCATAGTGTGAACCCAGACTTAAGGCCAGTTTACACGGTAATACAATGTATTACAACATGTCGAAAGATTATGTAGAATGAGAAAAATCTTATCATGTAAAAGCGAATTGTATTGAGTAAGAGAGAATACGGATACAAAATCTGACAAGCGGTCGGTAAATGTTTTTTTTCTAAACGATTTTAGAAACCTATGTATTCTCATCACACCAGGGGTGTATTTTAACATTTTTATACGATTACAAAAACAACATAAAAATTTCCTGAGTTGATTTTAGTTGTTTTTGTAATCGTATAAAAATGCTATCACCTTCAATATACTCTGTTAAAATACACCCCTGGTGTGTATCTGATTTTTTGTTATTATTTTGGATTTTACTTATACCATCCGTGTAAACATGAACTATACTTACAAAAGATTTTTATTTTTTTCTTTTGAACACAGAGAGTCATAATATTTTGATTCTACAAAGTCGTAATACATTGTATTACCCTGTAAACTGGCCTTTAGTTGTTGGCTTTAAGTTAGTCTATACAAACTAACTTAAAGTTGTCTTTTTTTGTAGTTAGCTACTCATTTGACGGCAGGGAGTTTAAAGAAACATAAAACCTGTGTACTTTAATATAATTAAAAAAAAACGACACACACAATAAGGCGGAATATATAATATGATTGTCTTTCTAGAATAGTTGAATGCTTTTCAATCACTTGCTTGGTCTGCTTAAAATTCTCACATTCTTTATCTTTTAATTATTGATTTAAATCGTTAAATTAACGTAGTAGTACAAACCAGTAAAACAGAAAGAATGCTGGGGCCTAATTCTTGCAGTCGTGATGTAGTACTTTCTCGAAAGCAATTTTATTTCAGGCAATATTATTTTTTCAGTATTGTTACACTCAAATTAATGCTTTACAACACCGAAAAAATAATTCCGATTCGTTCAGTATTGACTGAAATAATTAGATATTAAATTGCTTTCGAATCGAGAAAGTAATCGATCACGACTGCCAGAATCAGGCCCCTTGATTAAGGTCGTCGCGGGCTGAAAAATAATTTAAAGGAATAAAAATAAAAAAATAACGAAATAAAATAATAACTTGATTTATAACATCAGTTAAAAAACAAAATACGATAACAACTTAACTATTTTAAAAAGAAAATTGAAAAATAGGCTGAAATAAATTTCAATAATATGGTAAACATTGACCATACTATTGTTAATTCTGACCATTATATGGTTACTTATGACCAAATTATTTAAAATTAGTTTGCTTAATTTTGACCATATTATGTTTAATATTGAGCATATTGTTAGTTTTGACCAAATTAAGTATAATTCTGACCATTTTATGGCTAAATTTTATCAAATTATAGTTTATTTTAAGCATTACCTACAATCATTTATATTGTTAAGATCCAAACAAAGTATGTTGCGCTTAGAATATGGTTATTTCCAACCAAATTTTTGTTTTTCCGTGTTGTTCTGTGAGAGTTCCCCTCAAAGAACCAAAGTTGTTTGTTCTACTAACTTTCATTAAAAATGTATTTAAAGGGTTTAATTTGATTCCGCTAGTGCATAAGCACGTTTGAATCTCAAAACCACTTGGATTGGCAAACAATATGTCTCTAAATCGATTCTTAATTTCTCTGCACGCGTGTTAAAGGAGCAAAATTTGGTTTAAGCAATACGTCGACATATGAAACCGATTTAGATGAGCACCTGCCATATGGCCTAATCTCATGGTGGATCTTTACCATTGGGTGACCATTTATACATTTACCAAATGCCCCTGTGGGTGCACACTCGCACCTTTTTAGGAGCCACAGCTATCTAAGAGGAAGTCTCCCTCTTCTGTATGCATTTTCAAAGAAGTTTTTGAATCAAGCAACAACCCGAACAGGGCCGTCAACAAATAATCAGTCAGATGCCGTGCCACTAGATAACATAGTACTTTGGTAAATACCTCCGACTCAAGAAATCAAAAATAATTCAAGAGCTCTGTCATTTTAGATGTTTGTTTTATCCCAGGTATGCGTGCACCTGTTTTTTCGGGGAGAATGTAACAACAAAAGGTGAAATATCTTTAAGATGTTCCCTAAACAATTGAAAGTAGACCCCCTGTTTTCCGTAAAATTCTTAATTTATTTATTTTTGTATACAAAATATTAGTGATCAATTTATTTTATTAAAAAATAAAAGAAAAAATCATTGAACAAATTTTTAAACAAAATAAAGTTATCGATAAATTAATAAAGTGAAATTAAAAGCTATTTTCTACATACAATTCAAGTTGACTATACATTTTCCCAAATAAAAATTGTTTAATATTTTTGGCTTTTCTAAAATCTTTGGAAAAGGTATCCTGATGAGCTGGCCTTAGCAACCAGTGAAACGCGCATGGAAGCTAGCTTTCCTTAACAATGAATTTCAGTGTATTTATCAAATATGAAAAATTGGGAATTAAGCACGTCATACGGAAATCGTATTAATAATAAACTTTGTATTCCCGAAAATAACTTTGATAATAAAAATTAGGTTATCGTTTAGGTTTATTTAGATAAATTTAAAAATACAACGAGGGGGTTATTTTGTAAAACCCTTCACCAAGCTCAAAACAATTTTTAGTTTTAAAATTTATATTAGGATAATTCTGAAGTTGGGCGAAGTGTGTTAGAAAATAAGTGAGTAAGTAATGGCCAATTTCACCAATTCTTTTTATATATCAGTTCATGTTTAAATATAGTTTTTCAGATAATTTTATTTTTATTTGATATTTAAAACGAATTTTAAACTTAAATTGATATTTAAATAAATTGGTGAAATCGGCCATAAGTAAATGTTAGCTTAATTGCATTGAATAATTTTGGAAAAAAAATATTTCGATGCAAATTGAAGTTATCGATTAATTTTCTTGGAACTATTTAAAGCAATTAGTAAAAAATGAAACCTTTAAATAAATTTATTTTAAAGAAATAAAATTATTAAGAACATTTTCTAAAATTATAAAAAGATTTTGATAAGCATTCAAAAAAGGATTTAAATTATCGATATTTTGAAGTATTCTTTATCAATAAAGTTTCTTCAAAACATAAAAGTTTTTTTTTGCATACATACAGGGTGGGCCATATGTCACTGGGCATACGTTAATAATTCGGTAAACTTTCACAAAACCTTAAGCGGGTGGCATTGCCTTGCCGAAAATTTTAATGTACCTTTTGCTTCTTTTACGGAAATAAAATTAAAATTTTTTCATTACTCTCCGCAGTTTTGCACAATTAAGCTGGGTGGCACGTTAACGAGTCGATGTTAAGAGATTTTAAAAGTCAACCATGAAATCTTATGCTATGTTCATACGACGATATAAACCACTGGTTTCGCTCTCTGAAACTAGATTGCCAAACATGCTGTTCATACGATTCGTTCTTGTTTCATTTTGACATTTTTTTTGTGTTGTTAGTGTGATTCTTTTTAAAATAGATAAAAAAGTAAATAAAACTTAAAAATATATTATTTAATAGTTTTATTAATATTATTATGTTATTATTATCACTTTATTTTATTAAACATCAATTTTTATTTTGTTTTTTTCTTTGTCTTGATTTTTTTTGAGAGCTAGTTCAGATAAACTAACGATAACTGTTATCAAAATTGGAGATGATAGTAGATTTTATCTGTTTCGCAGCCTGTTTCAAAATGAAACGACCTGTTTCGCTCTCAAAATTTTGTATGGGGAAACAAGTCGTTTCAATCATGTTTGGGGCGCGAAACAGGAATAAGAGAGCGAAACACGAATATTGGTGTCCGTGTGAACATGGTATTATTCAAAAGATTGATATTATCGATAAGTAACTAAAATTTTTAGTTAGAGATAATGGGCACCTTCGTAAATGCATCACTGCGCTGCATTAGTAAATAAAACTTTTTTTAATGCCGATAAAAATATAATTATATTTTTTTTTATTGTGTAATTATTATTTTTGGAGAGTATTTCACAATTTTTTGGTCCACATTTACTTTACTAATAAATATATAACCATTTGAAATCACTGATGCAGCGCAGTGATGCATTTACGAACGTCTCCTATCTTTTTGTACATATTTCAATTAGTCGATTAATTTACATAATAATCTTGAAACTTTTCTTCAAAATATTAAATTTTCTAAAGAAATATAAAAAAAAAATCAAATACATTTGAAATAGAAATTTCGATCGATATCCAATGCCGTAATTTGACCCCTGTATTAAACCGGTATTTCAAAAATCTTTGCCTTTATCAAAATATTGTTGGTTTTCACTTGGAGTTTTTTTTTTAATTGCCTTAAAGATCTTATTAGAAGTGGCATAACCATACAAAACAGCTGTTTGATTATATGCGACTTGCTTAACGACATAACCTTACAAATCAATTCAATTTTGTTCAATTATTGTAACGGCTACGGCATTCTGGCTATGTCATGTCTATTTGGACCTTAACACCAGGCATGTTAAAGGTTTTTTTAAAGCATTTACAAGTTTGTAATGAAATCCCAACTATCTTATTTCATCAAAGACAACCGAAGAAACACAATATTTAAACATATAACAAGCAAAATAGTAATAATTTTTAATTAAATAAAATAAAAGCAAACTCCTATACATAGTAATAGTCAAAGAAAAACAATATCCAAAAGGAAATAAAACCAATATATGCATATACTACATAAATATATGTTATAAATATACAACTACTACCACACACTCACTCACTCACGCTAATCAAAACCAATAGTAAAAATAATAAACCAAATGTGAATTTTAATCAATAAAATAAAACGATTTTAAAGAAAATCATAAGCAACTTCAACTTTTCTTTAACATACAATAAAAAAAAATAATTAACAAAGAAATAAATATAAATAAATTTTAAACACATTAACTCCATATGTATGTATGTATGTACTCAGAAAACAAAAACAAAAATTAAAATAACATCAAGAAATAATTAAGAAACCAACCCCCACAATAAAAACATAAAAACAATAGAAAAGGAAATGTGAAACCGTTTTAAAACAAATTTATTATAATCGTTAATTTTTAGTCTATATTTATTAATATTAATTAATTACTTTATTTGATTTGTTTGTTCGTTTGTTATAATTGCAACAATTCTCAGTTAAAAAGAAGAAAAAGGAAAGACAAACTACAACTCCATGTTTTTTTAAACAAAAAAAAAAAAAAATAAATAATTAAAAAAAACAACTACACACTTTAACTTCCAATTTCTGTTCATAATTTTTATTATAACTGCATACTGTTATTATAAAAAATAAAAATAATATTTTTTTTATATAATCAACTATAAACAACTACATATAAATATAAATTTTGTTATAACTTATTTAAACTATTGTTTTTCGTTTCTAAATATCTTTTCCATTTTGTTTCGTTTTTAATTAAAGTGTTTAACACATTTTTGAGAAATCATTGATAAAAAAAAAACTAAAATAAATAATAACTCATTTAAACAATGATTTTAAGTTTTTTTTTTCTAACAAAAATAAACAAACCACAACATTTTATTTATAAAAATAACAAACATATTTTCGTAAAATAAACGTAATTAAAAAAGTTATCATTTAAATATAAACAATAAAAACAACAAAATGAAGAAAAAAAGCTCATCAAGTGTTTAATTTCGATTAAGAAAAAAATCATCACTAATCTTAGATATTTCTTAGGATCGAAAGTCATAAAACTGTCGTCTAATCGCTCTCTTAGAAAAATAAAGCTTGAAAAGCTTTTTTTATTTTCTCTAGCTTTTATGCAAAAACTTGCGGAAGAAAGCTCAACTTTTTAAAAAGCACTTTATACTTGGTATATGTATATTTAAAGGGCTTTAGATTGTTAAGCAAATAATATTAGTTTATATTAATTTTTTTTTTACTTTAATCTGCTAATTTTATCTTGTGTCATCTTTTCTGCGTTTTATTATCATGATCATTATTGCTGTGATTTTTGTTTTCTCTCTTCCTCTCTCTTTTAAATGTGTGGTTTATAAATTCTCATCTTGAATTTAAATTTGAAGCAAAAGAAAACAGCATTAATTTAAACATGGTGTTAACTAGTAACAGTTTTTTAAAAAATATTTGTGCAATATGTCTTGCATTTCATAATAATTTTTTTTTAACCGAAAAAAAATCAAGCTTTTAATTTACTTATTCTATCTGCCTTTAAATTATATGTCATTCAATGCCTTGTTTCTCTAGCATTTTACTCATATTTTATTTACATATACATATATATATTTAAACACTTTTTTGTTCGTTAATGGTATTTAAAAAAAACAAATAAAAAAAACCTAAAATCAGCAACAACAAAAAAAAACAATATTATTTCAATAATTATAGTTATAACCTTTTTGCAATATATAAACACAATTACAGGAAATTCGCCTAAAAAGCTCTTCTCATGCCAACTATGTGGTAAGCTTCTTTGCTCAAAAGCTTCGCTCAAACGTCACATTGCCGACAAACATGCTGTACGCCAAGAGGAATACCGTTGTATCATCTGCGAAAGAGTCTATTGCTCGCGTAACTCCCTGATGACCCACATTTATACCTATCACAAATCACGACCCGGTGAAATGGAAATGAAAGACATTAAACTATTTAATCAATACAATAATACGATCTGAAATCAAAAGTTGCATGACTCTGAGTCATGTCAGTATTGTGCAACTAATCATAATAGTACTTGTAAAAATTCCTTACAACCCTTAAGAGGAGATCATCAGCATCAACAACATCATTATCAACATTATTCCCGTCACAGTCATCCAATACCTCCCCCTCCTCCGCCTCCATCGCCACCACCACCTCCACCACCACCTCCTCCTCCTCCTCTAACTCAGCAACATGAACAAATTAAACAACCTCAACAACGACATTTAATGACAAGTCTCTACGACTATTATCTGTATCATTTGAAAACGACCTAAAGGACACAAAGGATACATTTAAAAAAGAAAACATAAACATAAAAGCAATGCCATACCTAAAGTAGTGATAATACTTTTTATACAATACTTACACTAAACTTATACATACTTTTATATTTACATGCCTAAAACTATACAATATAATTCAAAGTTGAATTAACTAGTAGTTGATTAGACAGCTTAGCATAATTTTATCTATTAATACTTTTTATACTGTTATCAACAACTACTTTTGAATGCGAGATTGAATACAGATACGTATAATTGTTATTGTTAACTTGAATCAAAATTATAACGAATCACCTTAGAAACCTTATTCTTATGGACCATTAATCTCTATGTGGCCTTCTACTTTTTACCTCCTAACATTAGTAGTCAATTTATACTCGTATAAGAAATCAAACTAGGACTATAACTAACTTGTAACTTAAACATGGACTCATTTCCCTAATTTTATTATTACACCAACAACATCAAAAGAATCATGTTATAAATGTGGATATTCATCAGTGGAAGTACAAAGGCTTTTTGAACAAATATAATTAAGAACAATAACTATCAAAAAACACACACATAAAAACATCTAAGTGGTAATAAGAAAAATTTTAAGCATTATTTGAGGATCACACAAATATAAATTGTCTATATCCTGTTAACCAATGAGAGACGAGGTGAGGATCATAATTATTCATTCAAACAAACAATTAATTAAACACAAAATCAAATTAACTTTTAAGCTTTTTTCTTACAAAAGCTCTAAAGCCTTTAGATGACGTAGTTAGTCTAAATTGCTATACAACAAAAATTATTTAAAAAAAAACAAACTCACTGACTCTCTATTTCACTCTAAACTAAAATCTCTCTCTCTCACTCACTCTCTGTCTCTGTCTGTTTAACGACTCAATAATGGGCTTTTTATTGTTGAAACTTCATACAAACAATTTTAATTAAAATATAAACATTAAAACTGTCTCCTTAAACTGGCTGTCTGTCTGTCACCTTTAGAACACTTCTACACTTATGTATATTAGCCATAACCTCTCTTTCTCTCTGGTAGTCATACTCTGGATTTTTCCTCGTTTTGAACAGACATAATACATACTCTGTTTTTTTTTCCTGTAGTTATATTCCTCATTGATATACATATATAAATATATATATATATACATATATATACTATAAATTCACATCAGCAACTTAATCTTGTTTGCCCATAATGGAGTGATTTCAAATAATATTAGTAGTACTCGTTTTAACAAATGTCAAAACCATTTGCATTCATACTCTCTTTTATAATATTTGAATATTTTCCGCTTTCACCTAGAGATGTAAGTATATACATACTATAAACATTATACTATTATACTTTAAACATTCTTTCTATACGACTATTGATAAAAGGAACTATGTACAACTATTTTTTTTAACTCATGTAACTATTTTTACATCGCTTTCAGCATATAGTGGATTTGAAATGAAACTTTAGTTATACATAATTGTAAATTCATACAAAAATTTAGAAACTTTGCTATAATATTCAATTTGACATATACACCTATGTATGTAACAAAATTAACATTAAAGAAAAGCTCTGCAGTAACTGGGAAAATTTTAAATCGTTTCAGCAAGTTTTCTTAAAGAAAGAGCGAGATAATATAAGCAAATGAAAGCTCTTTTTTTATTCAAAATATTGCTTGAGAAAACCTGCTGCATGTAAGCGAATTGGCATAGCATCTTAGACAAGGTATATTTATAGCAGGTAGCCGCGAGATTACAGCAAATGTATAATAAAACAAACAACAGGGCTTTTTATTGTTGTTATGTGATACGAACTATCAAACAGCAAAGGGGTTGATAGAGACAAAAAAGACAAAAGATAAAGACAATAAACTTGTTTACTTGTTTCCTATACAACATTTGACAGTTCGTATCACAAAACAAGCAAATAAAAAATAAACAGCTGGCTTTCCGAGACTACCTGCTATAAATATACCTTGATCTAAGAGTTTCTCTTGTGTAAATGCTGTTTATGAATGTGTCTTTAAGCTCCAGTTACTTAAGATATTGGTGGTATGTTCATAGCAGGGAGTGTGTCGCTGTAAACATGCAAACTTTTACACACTTACAAACCTTCTTACTCAAACTATACTACTGTAACTTAAAACTTATAACTCTTTGATAACAAAATACAACTTCTGCTATGAACTGCCTAAATTTTAATTTTTAGGTTAAAGATTAATTTGGACGTGGCACAACCATAGCCATACTAAGCAGCTGTTTGAACGAACCTTATGGGCAATACTGAGACTTGCCATAACCATTATTGGCATATCCATAAACAGCTGTTACGGGTATGACCGTATGGTATGGCACCTCTAATTTGACCTTAAATGCTTTTAATGTTAATTTTACATTAATAAATCATGGGTAGCTGCTGATCTCTCATTTTGCTCTTTAAATCTCTTTTTTCTCTCTCACTTTCTGTTTTTTTTTCTCTCAAACAAAGCGAGCTTCTAAAATTGAAAAGCTTTTTTAAAGCTTAAGTTCAATCGTATTCGTTCTTTATTATTTTTCTTAATTTCTTAAAAATACTTTATTTTATATACATAATTTACTTAATTCTAGTTAATTCTTCATAAACTGTAAGTTTAATTCATTATTATTATTTCTTAGTTTAATTTTTTTGGTAAGTTTTTCGTTAAATCATATTTTTTCTCATTTAACGCTTTTTTCTTTATACCTATTTTTTAAACTATTTTGACTTTTTGCATGTCATTTTTGCTTTTGTGGCTTTTTGTAAACAATTTAAGAAAAAGATTGGTGCACGGTGTAAATTTGTAGCATGTCTATTTTTTATATTATAAAGTATTTTGTATATACATAGTTATAACACATTTATTATAAGTTGGAAAATATATATATTTTTTATTGAAAAAAAAAAAGATAAACAAATAAAACACCAATTTGAAGTATAAATTCTGCATGCTTAGAATTAAATACTGTTTAAAATTGGTACTTTATTTATGAAAAATTAAAAAAAAATCAAACAACATTTGTAGATTTTTACTATCGCTTTAGAACAATACAACAACAAAAAACAAACATCTTTCTTTGAATTTGTTTCTATTCTTCAAAAAAAAAGCAACTATAACTATTTTTCCCATATAAAAACAACAAAATTTTAGACGCGTTTTATATTTAAATAAAAAACATCTATTTTTTTAAATAATATATTAATACCACATATCTAACTTAATTAACCAAAACCAAACTCTTGTTTATAAAAAACCAAGAAATTCAAATTTAAAAAGCTTACTGATCTCATAGCACTAGAAAAAAAGAAGCTCTAAGGAATTTTTAAAATTTTATTTGTATAAACCTTTTGTAATAAAAATAATATAATAGTTCCCGACAGCTTTTTTCTAAATAGAAACTATGATCTTTAACTTTCCATAACTTTTTTCATTCTTTATCCATTTAATTTTTTTCATTTTTCACTTTCAACCAGCACTATTTTTTACTTTTAAGTTTACTGTCTTTCCCTACATTCGTTCGATATATAAAAACTAATATATTTAACTTCTGTTTTTTATTACCCCTGCAACAAATTTAGGACCTCATAATTCCATGCGTTCTAATACCTCTTCACCGACCAGTTCTACCTCAGCACCACCATCACCACCAACCGACATGACTTCACCAAATTCATCGCTGGGTTCGATGATGTGCAATAGTAACCATAATAATTCAACATTAAATAATGGAGCCGGTCCTTTTAACTTATTGCATAACTCACCACCTAGACCCGGCAGTGGAGGAGGGTCTGGACTTTCCTCTAACAACAATAGCCCGCAAATGCCTTTACGTATGCCACCACCTACCAGTGGCGGCATTAATGAACCCCAAGAGTGTCCCTACTGCCGAAGAACATTCTCCTGCTATTATTCGTTGAAAAGGCACTTTCAAGACAAACACGAACAGTCCGATACATTGTATGTGTGTGAATTCTGTAATAGACGTTATCGCACTAAAAATTCATTAACTACCCACAAGAGTCTCCAGCATCGGGGTTCCAGTGGCATGCTTAAACGGCTATTAAAGACTTCTATGAAAAATGTTTTAGTACCTCCACATCATCACCACCACCATCATCATCATGCTATGACGCATCAAAGAACTGCTTTATTTGACTTCAGCAGTGAATTGGGTCAACCTCCACCAGGCATACAATAGGATTTATTATGGAATGCAATTTTTTAGAGAATTACAATAACAAAAAACCACCACCAAGATTAAAACAGCTCAAACCAGGGATTTACTATAACATAAAGTCAATTTCTTAACTCTCTATCTCTGGTATACATTTTGTGGTCCGTGCAATATATTTGAAGATGATACAATTCAAACACAAAAATAAGGAATCGGCATTTAAAAATTAACTTTGTTATCATTCACTAGATTGATTAATTAATTAATTTTGCTCTATATTTTTGCTTAAACAAAAAAAAAAGGAACCTCTTCAGTTTTGTACATATAAGACTTAAGTAATGAAAAGGTTTTTTTAAGGAACTTCTTTTTTAATTTAGTTTATATTCTTTGTCTTAGTAGCTATTTATATAAATTTAAGTTTAAATGTAATTTCTTTAAAAAAAAAAAAACTAAGAATTATTCTTTATAAAATATAAAAACATATTTTAATATAAGTTTGCTTTTTAAGTTATAAAAAAAAGCCTGTTCACTCTTATTCAAAGTTCAGTACAGGCTTGTAAAAAAAAGGAAGAGAATGAAGGACTTTTTTTGGTGTAAAATTTATGTTAACAGTTATCGAAGGAAAAGGAAATTTTATTTAAAGAAAATTCAGCATTTAAACACTTAAAATTGTACCAGCCCCGGTGGTCAACTTCCGTTAAACATATCACAGCGTATACGCAACATTTTTTTTTAAGAAATTAAATAGCAAAATATCATTTTTCAGAAAAATGTTTGATTGTTTTAGAAAAATAAGATTTCCTTTTTCTTTTATAAAGTTAATTTAAATTAAAATTTTCTGTTTTTTTTTCTTATATTTAATTGTTAATTTTTTTTTTTTTTTTTTTTTTTGTCTTCTGAAATAAAACTAAAAGTTTAAAAATTAAAGCAAAATTAACTTAAAGAAAATTCTCTAAAAATTTTTATTCCATTTTGAATAATCTAAATAATATAATTAAAAAAGAACTTCGAACTTAAAGGTTTCGAAATCTAAAAAAAAAAAAACGTTAAATTAATGAAATTTTTACTTAATTTTAAGACAAAAAATAACCAACAACAAGTATAATTACATCAGGGAAATATTTACAACATTTTATGGAAAAATATACTTCTTAAAAAAAAAAACTTATGAAATGAAGAAAAATATTACAAACTTAAAAATATTTTTTTTTTTTAAATGAAAATACAAAAAAAAAACTCAGTGATTTTCACCAGTGAAGTACAAATGTCATGAATAAAAACACACAACAAAAGCACACAACAAGAGCGTATCTAAAAAAAAAACATTTTTAAAATTTACAACAAATTTTTTAATGTAAACAACAATTAAAAGAAAAACACTGATCTTTAAAAAACAAGCAAATTTTTAGCATTTTATAGATTTTTTTTTCATATAAAATAAAATTAAACTAAAAATTGTATTCAGGTATTTAAATAAATTAAAAAGCTCAATATTTTTTTTTTGTAATGATAAAAGTACTTTTTTAATTTTTTATAAGACACAAATTTTTTGCACATATCTGTAAAATGTCTCAGGAATTTTTCAATTTTAATATAAATATATATATAAAAAATATTATATACAACAACAACAAAAACCCCATACATATTTATGGGCAAAAAACAACCTCTATAAATACTAAAAATAAGTTTATTTTATATAATAAAAAATTAAATGAAAAATAACGACGATACCGCCATCTATATCGTATAATTAAGAACAACTTTGATTGAAATAATTAACAATGTCTCACATATTCATTAAAGCAAAGACCCAGTGTTCTAAAGTTAGTTAATTTTTTTTTTTAAATTTACTAATATAAAGTAATAAACAGAATTACTGGAAAATTATGTGTGCCATTTTATACATTTAAATATATAAAGTATACATACACTCGGTGACAGAAAAAATGTGCCAGTATTCTTGATATTTTAATTACAACAAATCAAGTTTTCTTAAGAAATTATTGATTTAATAGAAGAGAAAATAAAAATCAATGGATTAGTGTTGCCACAAATAAAAGAAAATATTAACACGGCTCTTTATCCAAAATTATTTAATAACCATTTGAAATTAAATATGTCCAAAAAAACTTCGCTCAAATTAATTGTTTTAAATACAATCTCACAAATGTTACACAAAAGTTTTTTCGTTCAAAAATTATGCAAATTAAAAAAAAAACGTATTTTGAGTAATTACTCAGAAAGCGGCAACGCTGGAAAGAACAGAGTTTTTTTCTCTCTCTATTATGTTGTTGAAAATACAGCTAAAGAAATGTCAAAGTTGCTTATGTTTTTTGACGAATCGACAATTAAAACACGATGTTGTTTTTTTATTGTTGTACTTGTTGCAGTTTTCAGCCAACTGATATATGATTTCTCCTTGCTCAAGACTTGCGCAACAAAACTTGCGTGTTTTTTTTCAAGTTCAACTTTATCTTAAATTAAATATGTAAATAAAATACAAAAACCCAGTGAAATAAAACCAATTTTTTTTATATTTAACTAAAAGTTTTTCAAATATTAATCAAATTTTAATTAAAAACCCTTTGGCAATTTTTATGTCACCAAGTGTAGACGAAAAAGTGTTACCTCATCTACAAAAAGTAATAAAATAGCAAACAACACCTCATGATTTAATTTTTGTTATTATGGGCGGTTTATTCTAAAAGTTTAATTTAAAAAAAAACTAAAATTGTTTTTTTTTTCATTTTGTAATTATTTTATAGTTTTATTATTTAGTTTAGTTTATAATTATTACCTTATAATTTTGAAATACCTCGTAGTTTTTAATTTAATAATATGGTCTCTTTAATTTTTTTTATTAGTTCTTTAGGTTTTTTTTTTTTTTTTTTTGTAATTTTATGGTAAAAAATTTCGAAAACTTCAAATTTTGAAAGAAAAAATGCCTACAAACTGTGATCTTTATTTTCAAATATCCAATATTTTTTTACAAAAATTTATTCTAAATTTATGTTTGGCTGTTATCTATTTATATATATAATTTTTTTTTAATATTTTTTAAAATAAAAATTATTTTTTTTTTTCTTGTCAAAATTTTACGTTTGGAAAAAGCAATATAAAAAAAACTAATGTTTGTTTGAAAAAAAGTTTGGATGTGTTTTGTTGAGTATAAAAAATAACCAAAATAGCCCAGTAAAAACCCCCCGTTAAACCTCTTAAAAAAACAGTGCCAATTTTACAGTTTTTTATGTTAATTATAGAAAACAATAATGGAACATAATAAAGGACCATGGTAACACCTCAGGTTGTTAATATACATACGTATGTATATAAAAAGAAATTTAAAAAAAATAATTATAAAAATTAAAATCAGCATAATTAAATGTTTAAATTCTATTAAAAACTTCTTTTTTTTCTAAAATATTAAACAAATCTTTTTAAAAACATATTACATTTTCCAAGAAACTTGTGTAGTCAATAGTGTAAAAATATAAATTGAAAAGAAAAGTTTTCCCTAATCAAAAATTATTTTAACAATAATAAAGGAAAACTTTTCTAAAAATTCTTAACAATAATTTGTATAAAATGAAACCAAAATAATTATTAAAATAAATAAAAAAAAAATTCTTTTTTTTACATGGACTTTGTTTTAAAATCTAAAAAAAGATCTGTATGTATTATTGTTGTTATTAAAAAATAAAAAAAATAAAAAATTAATAAAACACACAAACAAACAAAAATATGTTAAAACAAATCTCAAAATTTTTTTTAAATAAATACAAACAAAAAATGCAACGCATATCAAGGAAATTAAGAAACAAAATAACCTCAATATTCTTAAAAGTAAAACAAAAAATAACAAACTAAAAAACAAAAACTTTAGGTAATTAAAATTAAAAAAAAAAAATTAAACTCCTTAGTCAAAATTACGAAATTTTTTTTTTAAAACTTAACTTTTGGTCGTACTACGTCTTTTTTATTTTGACATTTTTTAAACCAAAATCTGTGATTTAAAACAAAATTTAAATTTTTATTATTATAAATGATATATAGAAAATAAAAAAAATGCAAAATTAAACAAAAACCTCAAAATCTAAATAAAAATTAAAAAAAAAAAAAAAAATCAAAAAAATTTTTGGTAAATAATTTTTAAAATAACTTGAACTCTTCACATATTCTAGCAAACAAACTGATTCTCTAGGCCAAATAAACATTTGTTTTAACATTTTAACAACAATTACATTTTTACAACATATACAAACAATTTTTATTCTACACACACTTACATACATACACAATACAAATACATATTTAAAATCTCCCTCCCTCTCCTTCTCTATCTCGCTCTCCCTGATCCTTAAGTATTGAAAATATTGAAAGAAAACTTTTTAAACAAAACAGAAATCATTTATTGACAAAAGTCCGAATTTATATATAAAAAAAAAGAAAAAAGTATATAAAATTAAAAAAGAAAATAGTTTTAATGTTTTAAATAAGTTTACCAAGATATGAACGATAAAAAATACGATTGAATTAATTAATTATTCTATAATGTAAATGTTATATTTAATTGAAATCCACAATAAATAAAAATGATTTAAAAATTAAAACAGAAATATATTTAAAGAATTAAAGATGAATTATTGAAGTGCGACGCGACGTTTGAATGATGATAGAAATATTTAATGTATTTAAACTCTTCTTTAGAGTAAATACCGGCAAGATGAAGAATAATTTTTGAATAATAATAAATCAATTGCATGTATACAGAAATAAAACAAAAAAATTAAAAATCAAATTATTAATGTGTTTTTATTTAACAAAAAAATGCATTTTGATAGGAATATTGGTCCAGAAGTCGGTTAAACCTGATTTTTTGAAACGAACATCCGCTTGCGGAAATAAAGAGCACTATGGTTACAGTATTATATACATATAATAGTACTGAATCTTAGGGCCTTGTATTTGATGAATGCAAAGTAAAATTTAATAATAGCTTAATACAAGAATACGACCGAAAATATTAAAGTCTTAGGGGAATATGAATACTAGAAGGGCGAATAGAACTGAAAACATTAGAAGCCGGAGTTCATACACAATTTCACCGTTTAACAAATTAAGGTAGAAGTAGAGGTTACAGTATTTAATAGAAAACATGTTAATATAAAGTTTTATTCTCTTAAACAGCAATGGTGAATGAAGGTACAGTACTTTTCGCTTATAGTCAATTTCGCTTAAAGGCCAAAACGGATATAAGCCAAAACGACAGTCCTATTCACACGCAGATTTTTTCGAATTTCATACAAATTATTTGTTCTAAGGTCCATTTCGCGTGTAGTCCATTTTCGTTTAAAAGCCACATTTTCTTAGCATGCGTGTAATTCTTCATGCAAAAATGTTCGCTTATAGTCCACTCTGTTTTCTTTAATTTTTATAATCAACTGGCAACAGTCAAACTTCATAGAAAAAAACGCTAATAAAAATATTAGAGTTTTTTCATATAGACTTTGACGTTTGGTATAACAAAAAATTGTCAGGTAAAAATCCTATGAAATTGATATTTATGTTGTGTTTGATTTCGACATCCAAAGAATTAAAATGAATCTCAAACTCATTTGTTTATATGGAAATCTTTTAAAGCATTTGAATTATTAATAAAAAAGATTTTTGTTTTAACTATTTATTTAAAATAAATCAATATTTGGTTGTGTTTTAAATATACTTTTCTTTTGTTTAAAAATAGTGGTTTCATTGAAGAAAATCATTTTTATATAGTCCAAAATGTGGATTATACAAGGTTTCACTTATTATCTATTAAATGGCTTATAAAAAAAGTCGGTTATAGTCCAAATTCGCTTATAGTCCACAAAAGTTGTGCAACTATAGTAGTGGACTATAAGCGAAAAGTACTGTATACTAAGTTTGTCATTCCATTTGAATCGTTGTTAATATTCATCTAAGACCCCATAAAGTATATTGTATATACATACATATTTATATTCTGGATCCCGTACTAATTTAAATTCGATTCAGCCATGTCCGTCACCAAATATCGTTAAGATTGGTCTATACTTTCCTTTAGGTCCCAAATAAAAACCTCACTCGAAAATCAGCTAAATAGGCCTTAAGCCGCAATAAATATTGATATTGTTGTGAAATTCTGTTGAATAAAACAACGCAAGCCACGAGTCCAACATAGATTTACTCGAAATCACACTGCTAAATTTCGTGAAGATCAAGTCATAATTTGTTATACGCCCCATTAAAAACTCACTCTTAGGCCCAGCACAGACGGTAAAACGCAACTGCAACGAAACCCTTTAGAAATTATTGTTTTGAAACTAGTTTCAATCGTTTTCCACACACGCTGCAATCTAAATTGTACCAGAATGTAATGAAATTATCACAATCATTTCGATTTTCTTTGAGAACAGATGAAACGCAAACACAAAGATTTGTCTTTAACTTATCATAGTCCCTATATTAAGCCCATTCTCAAAAATCAGCTAAACAAGCTAAATATTGATATTGTGGTGAAGTTGGATAAAGCAACCCAAAGCTAATTCCCAGGAAAGCGGGAAACGAAAACAAATGAATATCCATGGAAAGCCCGGAAACGAACTCTATGTATAATCGAAAAATCAAAAAAGTTTGAAGAATACACCTGTGATTTTCTTCTTAAGCCCCTGGCACCTTGTAAGCAATAATTTTTCCGTTTTATATGGTATTGTTTTTTCTGGTTGTCTACTTGTCTTCATCATCATGTCTCTTAGGTCCATGTTGCATTCCGGAAAGTTTTGAAGCAATTGATTAGAGTAGAGCTTACAAAAAAATCCGAGGTATTTCCAATATATCAATGGAGGGTTATTTTGTTGGACACCTGTTTAGACACCTAATAACATGTTAAACGGTTTGAAATATTAGAAGAATAAGATTTTTATAGAAGATTTAATTAAGTATAACGTCGCTGTCTTGTTCTCTTCAAAAAAAAAAATGTAATGGCAATGCTATCTTGTTTTACTTTTATTAAAGTGCTGCTACATCGTGTCCATTTCGCTCTATATATTTTTAAACAGAATATTTTGGTGTTCTATACGTCATTTAATGGCGTATAGAATAAAATTTCTATACAAAATCTTGAAATTGGTTTCTGCTAGAAATTTTGCTATACGTGCAGTTGAAAATGTTTAATGCTAATATTTTAAATACAGTAGACGCTCGGTTATATGAACATCCAGAATAGTGAACAACTAAATTTTTACACATGAGGTTCTAAAGAGTGAACACAACCTATCTCTATTATGTGAACAACTTGCAACCGTTGATTTTTTGTAACTATTTGTTGTAAAGGTTGTTTTTTAGAGTATCACAACTTTGAGCTGGCATCACTGCTTTATTTGAGCACCCATTTAAACGCTGATAGTTGCTTTTTGTTTAGTTTGCTTTGACATTTCATTATGAATCGACTTATCGAGCAACGCGCAAATATTTGAAATTGTTAATCAAAATAATCCGGCGAATGGGCTGAAGCGCAAATTGATTTTGAATTTCCACTCCAAATTTTATTTTCCGATGAAGCCCATCTTCGGTTGAATGGGTACATTAATAAGCAGATTTGTCGCATATGGAGTGAGTAAAATCCACAAGCTTTTGTCGAAAGACCATTAGGACCATTTATGGGTTGGCGGAGTCATTGGCCCATATGTCTTTAAAAACGATGATGGTCAGAATGCGAAAAGTTGTTGAAAATTGTCGCCTTCTACACGCTTAATATTAGGTTATGTATGTACACTAGACTGGTCGCATCTTGTATGGTATTTTTTTTTTTAATTTAATTGTTTGCGCTGCTTAAAAGATGAGGTTTGGTGTAAGAAATCATGATCTAATTTTTCAGGTCAATCCGACGGTGCCTAGTCGTGCCGGATGGGGCCCAAAGTTCCCCATATTATAAAAAAACATATTTTCTATCCGATCTTTATAGTTATACTAGTTGAAAAGCCGAAAATCAAAAATATGGCTTCGTTACGATCTTCCGCAGAGAAAGTACTTCAAGTGTGCCAAATTTCAGCTTCCTATGTCATCAGATGGCTTCAGAAAGTTGCGGAAAGAATAGGACATACATGCAAACATCCTGACATACTAACAAATTATATATGTATAGATAGATTGACATATGTTCGCGCAACTCAAAAACGCTTTAGCTTATTGAAAAACTAAAAAAAAACCGAAATTCCGCAATAAAATTTACTTTAAGAAAGGTAAAACGTTTTTCTTATATGCGCAGTCGTTTAAGAAACATAATTTTTTTCTGGAAAAAAAAATAATTTTTTTATTAAAATTTCGGAATTTTTGTTTTTAAAAATTCATAAAAAATTTAAAAATGCAGCTATGCTTCTAATTTTATGCAGACATATAAAAAACAATATTGCAAACAAAACAAGCTATAAATAATTAAAATCTGTAAACAACTTTTGATTTTATGTATTCACAAAAGATGTGGCGGTTTAATAAAATTCTTAAATTAATTAAAATTTTTCGTCTTTTGTGAATACATAAAATCAAAAGTTGTTTACATAAAATCATAAAATCAAAAGTTGTTTACAGATTTTAATCATTTATAGCTTGTTTTGTTTGCAATGTTGTTTTTTATATGTCTGCATAAAATTAGAAGCATAGCTGCATTTTTAAATTTTTTATGAATTTTTAAAAACAAAAATTCCGAAATTTTAATAAAAAAATTAGTTTTTTTTCCAGAAAAAAAAATTATGTTTCTAAAACGACTGCGCATATAAGAAAAACGTTTTACCTTTCTTAAAGTAAATTTTATTGTGGAATTTCGGTTTTTTTTAGTTTTTCAATAAACTAAAGCGTTTTTGAGTTACGCGAACATAAGTTGTGCAACCTCCTTAATTTACGAAATAACGGTATATCTCGAAAACCAAAGCCAACATAAAGAAAAAAGTTTTAACTTTCTTAAAGTAAATGTTATTGCGGAATTTCGGTTTTTTTTAGTTTTTCAATAAACTAAAGCGTTTTTGAGTTACGCGAACATATGTTGTGCAACGTCCTTAATTTTCGAAATAACGGTATACCTCGAAAACCAAAGCCAACATAAAGAAAAAAGTTTTAACTTTCTTAAAGTAAATTTTATTGCGGAATTTCGGTTTTTTTTTAGTTTTTCAATAAGCTAAAGCGTTTTTGAGTTGCGCGAACATATCGCTCATTTGCTGCAAGACCGGCATAACTCAAAAAAATCCATTTCGAGATAAACGCATTTAAAGTTTTTGATTTGCTCTAACTACTTAGAAAAAAAGAAGACACATTTTCTTCAAACTGGGAAAGTATAAAAGATATAAAGATGAATTTAATACACAATATAAAGAAAAACAAAGCGAACAATTCTGCATCTCTTACTCCAAAATTTAATTTTTTGAGTTATGCCGGTCTTGCAGCAAATGAGCGATATGTTAATCTATCTATACAATATATAATTTCTTAGTATGTCACGATGTTTGCATGTATGTCCTATTCTTTCCGCAATTTTCTGAAGCCATCTGATGGCATAGGAAGCTGAAATTTGGCACACTTGAAGTACTTTCTCTGCGGAAAATCGTAACGAAGCCATATTTTTGAGTTTCGGATTTCAACTAGTATAACTATAAAGATCTGATAGAAAAGATGTTTTTTTTTTATAATATGGGGAACTTTGGGCCCCACCCGGCAGGGCTAGGCACCGTCGTAAATTAAAAAAAAAAAAAAATTGCGACCAGTCTAATGTACACATATTAAAAATGATTTTGAATACTTATTTTATATTGTCTCGATTATGTGAACTTTTCCATTTAGTGAACAGGCCCTGTCTGAATTAGTTCATATAAGCGAGCGTCTACTGTATATTTTTCTGTTATTAAAAATTATTAAAAGTTCTCTCCTTTAAAGTATACACTAGGGATTGCTGTTCGGTTTTAACCGAAACCGAAACCGCGGTTTTAAATGCCTTAAAACCGAAACCGAAAACCGACAAAAAAACCTCGGTTTTAGCTTTTACTTTAACAATGTATTTATGCTTGAAGAAATTGCAAATTAAACATCATACCCGTACTTCATATACAAAAACTTTATACATAACAGCCTTCAACAATGGCAAGGTATTTCAAAATTCTTAAAATTCAAAATAAGTACTAAGAAGAACAAATGTTATCTTTATAACTCTTAAGTACACACCTTATTTGTGAGGCATAAACTGCCACCTGGGCCACTTGAATTTTGTTTGTTGTGGATATAGAAAAAACTCACACTAACGAGCACCTGGGCAAGGCTGGGACTACTTTATATGTAGGAGTTTTATGGCTATAGCAGGATCATTTTGTTGGGAAATAAAATAATTTTTCGAAAAAACAGAAAAGAAAGAATTCTTATGTGTTGTGTATGCTTTTTGAAACGTTTCATTTTGATTTTATTTACTGCAGTACATATATTATAGGGAAGGGCCTGACCAGGCCCAGGTACATAAAGTTTCGTTCTATATACTTAATAATTATATAAAAAAAACTTGCAAAAAGTCAAAAAATGCCAGGCCAGGCCCAGGTATACACTTAAGGGCGAACAAAAGTACCTGAATTGAAACAAATTAAAAAATTGTATTACATGCAAAAAAATATATATTTTTATGTATGAATTTTACTTTGATATTTTCAAAACCGAAAACCGAACCGAAACCGACCGGTTTTAATCATTTTAAAACCGAAACCGCGGTTTCACATTTTTACGGTTTTTAGCAAACTCTAGTATACACTATAGTAAAATGTACTTGCTCTTACAACCAAAAATAAATAAATAAATGCGTCAAGCGTTACATTAGGCTATAAAGTAACTAATTTCTTACTGTAAAGGTATTTGTAGTAGCAAGTGAGAAACTCGTGCTTATTTAGGTTATGCCATTAGCTCGAAATGTCAACCATTATTAGCAAAATACTAACAAATCAAAGCAAATAAACCCGAACTGTCAAAATCATATGCCGTTTCGACACCACCTGTAGTTAATTCGCCTTGGGTTATAAGATGTTACTCTTTAGTCGGCAGAGGTCGTAGTCATAGAGGTTACGAAAATAGCAGTTGCGTATGCAAAATACTCAATACTCTGATGGCTGAACATCCAACTGAAATTCTCAGATTTTAAGAATTTTTCCAAGATATCTGCCCAATTAAATTTTTCGATTCTTTCGTTTACTAAAATAAAAGTTATTCAGTATTCATATCCCAAATTGCTTACTCACAATAAAAATTTAAAAACTCAATTTTGCAGCAAATACACAACCAGAGAAAAATACATGTTTAAATATGATCACCTCCAACCAAACAATTTTTAAAGAAAATTTTGAACATAATATGTTTAATATAACCATATTATTGTCAGCGGTAACCATAAATTGTTTAAATTAGGTATCCATCAAGAAGCCACAACCATATTATGGTTGCCTCCGAACATGTTGTAATAACTAAAATATGTTTAACACTTATAATAACATGGTTGGTTTTCAACCAAAGCATGTTGCTCTTAAAAAAGAGGAAAATACTATTGTAAATTTAAAAACAAATTATTATCATATTTAACCATACCGTTTTTAGAGGCAACCATAATATGGTTGTGGGTTCTTTATGGAGGACTAATTTAACCATAATATGGCTGTCGCTGACAATTATATGGTTATATTAACCATAATATGTTAAAAATTTTCTTTAAAAATATATTTAAACATGTTTTTTCTCTACGTGCATACATACATATAATAAAAAAAATGTTGCCGGAATAAATTACCAACACCGTTAAAACATTTTTAAAACAGAGATAAGTATTGTTAAAAAAATGCAAACATTCAAAATAATAAAATTGCTGATCTAAAATTTTTATTCAGTTTTATTTCTAATGCAGACAATATTATTAGATAACTTAAATAAAATAAGATACTAAGGGTTTTCATGATATCGCTTAAAAGTATCGCAATCTGTGCAAACTGTGCATGTTTACTTCAACGAAAAAAAGATTTCATATTGTATTATTTTAAAGATACAACTCTTTGAATTCGTAGCCGAGTTTAAAATGCAAAAATTTATTCTCGATATTGTATTTCTGTCGGAAGCAGCGAAATTAGCAATCGGTCCGAAATTGCCATAGACGTCCGCAAAATTATTATATCTTGGATCGCCCGGTGACATTTACTTTCGAGAGAACCTGTGCGTTATATAAAAAAAAAATAATTGAAAAAAATGGAATAAATAAAATTTTATTTTACGAAAATAGCTAACAATCTATAAAATAAAAATTGGGCGCTAATGGGTTAAGAGAACGGCAAAATGCACTATTCACCCATCTTTGTACGTGTGTCTGCAAGATAAATTAAATTAGAAAAAAACAATATGTATATTGTGCATATTCCCATATTTTATTTATAAGATTTTTATGAAATATTATCAAAGTAAAAAATAGAAACACAGACCTTCGTTAAAAGTCATAAAAATAGATTTCCGACTTTTATTTTCTTAAACGACTTTTTAGCGCGACTTTATTTTTCAAAATGGCTAACGGTAATCCTGTCTTAATACGCTTATACATGTGTGTTTGCAAGTGCAAGGCACTGTTGGAATCTGAAAATTCTTAAATTGTACCGTCTCAATGGCAATATTGCACCAAATTGACATAAATTGTACCAAAACTTCGCTGTAAAATAAAAAAAGCATACAAAATAATTCATAACACTTTTTGTTCAATAAATTCAAAGCAAAACGAGTAAAAAACTATAATTGGTCAAGCCCGACATTTGATAACCCACATCAAAGTATTAAAAGACTCTATTTCATGGGCTATTATGGACCAGCAAGAACACAATTATATTAGGAGTTTAAGCTTCATGTGAAAGTTCTTTGTTTGACGACATGTCTTCGTTTTTTATGGACATGTTTTCGTTTTTAAATGACTTCAAAACGAATCCTCTTGAGTATACCATGGAGTAGTTTTAAGAATACTCCTTTGCAATCCAAGGCTGCGTTATATGGTCCTACCCTAGGACATCGTAATGTTAGATAGACCATGTTTTTCCATACGTTTTGGTTACTTTTGGACTAGTCCTAGTCCCTTGTTGGTTACATTTTACACGCGTGTTTGGATTTGCGCACATACATCTTGAAAGATTATTTTAAAAGATTAGCCTACATTTTGATGCTATTTTTTATTTAAAAAGTTTTTCTCTTATATTATATGAAGTACCTTTTGTTAAATTGTTGTTACTTTTTTAATAACATTTTAATGTTAAAAAAATAATTTTTGGTCGAATTGTTAAACTAATTATATTTAATTGTTCGATTATTATTCGACTTAATTTTTACCTCTAATATTGATTAATCGTGCAAATACCAGTTACTAAAGGCTAGATTACACTATTATACTTTGTATTAATACATGTCAAAATCTCAAGTAATATGACAAAGTGTGATAGTGTGAATGCAATGTGTCACGAAAATGACAAGTATTATGAAAAAATTTTGACATCCCATACGACTTCATCGTTTTTTGAAAAATTTCTAAGCAATAATACTTTTCATTGGATCAGGGTTGCATTTTTTTTTCATGTGTGGGTGTTTATACTTTGTGTGATGGTGTGAACACAAACTGTCATGTTACATTAGATTTTTTGACAGTCGCAACAAAACTCATTAGATTTCTATCACACAAAGTATTATGGAATACGTAAGACTTGTGAGATAGTGTAATCTAAGCTTAAACAACATCGTTCCAGTTAAAGCTGGTGGTCCAAACCATGCGTTACTCGCTTTTTCGCAGCATGCGCAGCTGTCAAAAAAGTAGAATCTGTGTAGTTATACGTAGTAAGTTACATGCACAAAAGCGTAGATGCCTTGAGGCGAAAAGTAGGTTTACTTTCTACTTTTGTAAGCGTCAGGCGAAAACGCGCGTTATGGACCTCCAGCTTAAGACATTTCTGTTATAGGGAATGGTAAATCGATTTAGATTCCAATCGAAAATCGATTTTGTGGTAAAAAAAATCGATTTTTTGCAATCGAATTTACGTATGCGATTTTATACTGAAATCGATTATTGGGCTTTTAAAATCGATTTTTTAATTTTTATCAAAATTTTGGCAATTTTTAATTTAAATCACAATAAAACTTCAGATTTTTTTGTGTGTACATACGTGTGTAGGTGGTATGTTTATGCAGTTTTCTGAATTTCAAATTGTAGTTTTACGTATTTACCTATTAGTGCCCTTGGTATACATTCAACTTTAATATAGGGGCTCTTGTTCTTCAGAAATTAAAGTAGTCAATGGACAGTGAAAAAAGAGTCCAAACATATTGTACCGAACCAAACATTGAAAGTCAGCTTTGTGAAAATCAACATATTACAGAAACACAACAATTAAGCCATTATATTTCTGTGGAAATACGCTAATATTTAAACAGACCAGTGAGTGAGCGATATTTAAATCTAGTTATTAGGGTTTTTTCCCGGGAATTCCCGGGACTTCGGGAATTTCAATAATATTATTTCCCGCTTTCCCGGGATTTTTCATGCGGGATCCCGGGAAATAAAAAATTCCTCATAGTTTAAGAAAACAGCAATTTATACTTTGAAATTTACTTTTCTATTCTCTTAAAATAAGCATCTGTGGATGGGTTGTAGATTAGATCAATAACAAGAAGTGAGTACATACGTAAATCAATGTCTCCTGATGCAATTAATCTACTTAAAGCAGAATAGGCAGTGCAACAGTTGATAATTAATAAATTTAGTGAAGTGAAAAGTTAATAAAGAACATTAATTCAAAATAAGATACAGGTAGTAAAGTTTAATTGTCCATGGACAAGTCTTTAAAATAGTCGTATCTACAAAAACAAATGAACTTGGCAAAATGCGATTAAAGTTTTCAAAATGTACCGATTTAAAGATATATTTTGCTATAACTTCGGTTCAGTTTAAGATAAAATACGAGAAGGTATGAAGGAACACTTTGCTTAAAAACTTACAATTTTTGATTTTTTGAGATATGAATATGTTGCAATGAAGGAGCGATATGTTTATTAGGTGATAAACACAAATTTTTTTCAATTTGTGTTGGTTAATATACCCTTGAAGTGCGGGGAAACCGAAATAAAAAAAAATTTGAAAACTCGTGTAAGATACTACAACATACAATTTGAAAAACACATTGTCCTAAAGATTACAGATAGACCTAATGAAATGAAAAGGTTTGTAAGAGGTTGATGCTATATTTTGCATGAACCTTATCATACATTTGACTGATATAGACGTTGTTTATAAAAAAAAATGCTTCTTATTGTGAATCAAAAGCCTTCTACAACGGTGCACTTTAACCTATTTATCCAACCTCGGTAAAAAAATGAACGAAATTTTTCGGAAACATGGTAATTAGTAAATAAAATAATCAATATACTTTTTGACGACTTACTAAGCGCTTTGAGTATGTCAGAAAGTTATTTCCTAAGCCGTTAAAAAATGTTAATATATTTATTTAAAATATTTTATCTATTTTATGATCTCATATCTTGAATACCTCAATTTGTGTTTGTTTTTATTATTGTGTTATGAATTAAATTGTTATGTTTATCTTAATTTTTTATCTTGTATCTAGAGCATGATAATAATAATACGGAATTTACATATAAAACCGTAAGGTAATAATAATTCAAGTTCCTCTTTTAATCTTCATTTAATTTTGTAGTATTTAAGGATTTCTTTTATTTACTTTGTAAACAAGTTACCTTACGTTTTTTTATAAAAGTTTGTTTTATTTAAAAACAAATTTACTGTGTATTATTTATATGGAGCGGGATCCCGGGAAAAAAAAACTCTACTAGTTATAAGCAGAGTGAAAAACAAAAAGTATGTATTTTATCCTAACAAATACGAAATTGCAAGGAAGTAAATCTGCATCTGTGATTGTTCCAATCCTCTGGTGCTCTCGTAAGCTTGGCCCTATTAAACAGTCCCCTCACCGTAGACCTTTGAACATGAAGTTCCCTGGTCCAACAGCCTAAGTGGTGGACCAGGGAACTTCATGTTCAAAGGTCTACGGTGAGGGGACTGTTTAATAGGGCCAAGCTTACGAGAGCACCAGAGGATTGGAACAATCACAGGGTGCAGTTCAACAGGTATAAGGCGGATCTGAAGAGAGCAAAGCGACTATCGTGGAGGCAATTTTGTGCGTCCATCGATAATGTCAACGAGCTGTCAAGATTCCGACGGATTTTATCTAAGGACCCTAAGGCCCTGGGTTACATCCAAAGGAATGACGGCTCATGGACTGAGTCTAGCTCTGAGACCCTAACCTTACTTATGGAGACGCACTTTCCCGGGTGCAGGGAAACCGGTGGTATGGAGGACGGTCAGTGGGACGTCATGTCCGTGACATCGGATCATACTTCCGCTTGCGTCGATGAAATGGTCACAAGGGAGAAGCTGGCGTGGGCGGTCAATACTTTCGACCCATATAAATCACCGGTCCGGATGGTATTTTTCCGGCTATGCTTTGCAACATCCCGGACGATGCATCATTTCTGCTGGTGGATATATTTAGGAAATGCGTGGGCGGTCAATACTTTCGACCCATATAAATCACCGGTCCGGATGGTATTTTTCCGGCTATGCTTTGCAACATCCCGGACGATGCATCATTTCTGCTGGTGGATATATTTAGGAAATGCCTCAGTAGGAGGTATCTGCCTAGGGGGTGGAAAGAGGTCAGGGTGATTTTCATACCCAAGGCTGGTAAAGCAGGCCACTCGAAACCGGGGGATTTTAGACCTATTAGTTTGTCTTCATTTTTGTTGAAGACTCTTGAGAGGCTAATAGATTTCTATCTCAGGAGTAATATTGAGACCCGCCTTATTAGCAGCGCTCAATATGCTTACCTGAAGGGTAAATCTGTTGAGAGCGCGTTACATGAGGTGGTAAGTTGTATTGAGCACGGTCTGAGGCATAAGGAGTATACTCTCGCCGCGTTTCTGGATATAGAGGGAGCCTTTAATAACATTAGGATAGAGGCGATTAGGGATTCCTTGTTGGAGTTGGGAGTTGAGGACTTTCTGGTGGAGTGGATAATCTGCATGCTTGGCAGTAGGATTATAAACTCGAGCCTGGGGGATCATGTGATAAGGAGGTGGGTTACCAGGGGGACACCACAAGGGGGGGTATTATCGCCTCTACTGTGGTTGCTTGCGGTTAACGGGATTCTTAGGTCATTTGATTCCATGGGCAGGAAAGTTGTTGCCTATGCGGACGACATAGTTTTGCTGGTCAGGGGAAAGTTTCTGTCCACGATCGGGGAAATTATGCAGGTGATGCTAGGTGAACTCTCGGCATGGGCAAAGGATAGGGGACTGGGTGTTAACCCTGCGAAGACTGAGCTGGTGCTATTCAGCAGAAGGTATAGGATAGAGGGATTTAGGGGGCCAGTGCTAAATGGCGTCGAGTTGCCTCTATCGGACGGAGCAAAGTACTTGGGTAACTTTCTGGACTGCAAACTGTCTTGGAAGAGAAATACTCAGGAGAGGATGAGAAGGGGACTCAATGCATACTACACATGCAGGAACTCCATTGGTAAGAACTGGGGTCTTAGGCCTGATATGGTAAACTGGATTTACACATCGGTTGTTAGGCCTATACTTACCTATGGATGCACTGTTTGGTGGGGTGCGTTGGGAGTGGATAGCTATAGGAAGATGCTCAGCAAGGTCCAAAGAAGTGCATCTCTTGGTATCACAGGCGCAAGGAGAAGCACTCCGCAGGCAGCGCTGGACATCCTACTATATCTATCCCCTATCGAGCATTATGTGAGGAGTGTGGCGGCTAGGAACCTACTTAGACTTTACGAGTCTTCTTTAGTTAGACCTAGGCGGGACGATCACACGAGAATTTTGTACGAGATGGGTCTGCTTGATCAGGGTATTATTCTCGAGGGAATTTCGGATCACAAGACTATGACCCTGGACTTCGGTGCAACACCACCAGTAGAGTTCCCGGATAGGGAAAATTGGAGTGGATCCAATGGACTGTTTGAGGGGTGGGCAGTATTTACGGATAGATCCAAGATGGAAACCGGCACTGGTGCCGGTGTTTATATCGCGGACACCGAGGTAAAAAGGTCATTCAGACTCCCTGATGAGTGCAGTGTCTTCCAGGCTGAGATCCTAGCGATCTGGAGAGCGACGGAGGTGATACTGGATCACATCGTGGGTGGATCTGAGGTGACAATTTACGTCGATAGTCAGGCGGCGCTTCGGGCATTGAGCAGCCATACGGTGCGATCATGCCTGGTTGCGCGGTGTAGGAGCGCTCTTAGGGAACTCATGGGGTCATTCAACGTGAGGCTGTGTTGGGTACCAGGACACTGCATGGTTGATGGGAATGAGGTGGCGGACGAACTCGCGAGAGGGGGTTCGGGTCTCGACTTAGTGGTGGGGGACAGGGGGGTGAAACCCCCCTATGCTATTACTATGGGGTGATACGGGAGAAATTCCGTGATGACGTTGACCGATCCTGGAGGGGCAGAATGGATTGCAGGGTGTCTAGGGCACTATGGCCCAAATTGGACGCGGGGGCAACCAGGGTTCTACTGGGATTGGATAGGGGTAGTCTCAGAACACTTATAGGGTTCTTGACGGGTCATTGTCCTGTCAGGGCTTTTGTGGGCAGATGGGACAACGCCATACCGGACTTCTGCAGGCTATGCGAGGATTCGGAGGAGCTAGAGACGATCGAGCATGTACTGTGCCATTGTCCTAGGATGCAGGGTCTCAGACTGAAGTGGCTAGGAGATAGGTTTCACGACGAACTGGGGTGCATAGCTGGATGTAATCCGGCCAATATACTGGGGTTTGTCAGGGAAATAACGCGGCTGTTTCTGTTGAGGGGACTGTAAGGGGGGTATTGTTCCTACTTTCTAATTTTCTATCTATATCTTACTTCCTTTTCTCTATTTTTCACTTCCTCTTATCTCTATCTCTTACTTCATATTTTCATTGAAGGGAATCACAATGGATCGTATTCGGTCTCCGAGTGGAGGTGTGCCTGTGGGCGCACAACCCTTCTTAACCTAACCTAACCTAAATCTGCATATTTCCGACATCAATGACATGCAAACGTTTGTTTTCTAAATTAACTTAATAGTAACTTTGCGAAGAAACAGTCGCCACTTATCAGGAACTATTGTCACAATCCTTTGAAATATTATCCATACATTCAGGCTTGTCACAGAAATTAATTCCGATCAAAAGTGATATCGTTTTTTGTGAAGCAAGATTCGAAATCCCTTTCGATCGGAATTGAATTATGTGACAGGTCTGATTGACTACACAAGAACACAATTTTAATGTGAAATGTACATACATATCGCACTTGTTCCTCTAAAGGCCATCTCTAGATTAAAACATTTTCACTATCTACAAGCTGTAAAAATCTTAGTTCAATTTCTCTAGTAGTTTGCCAAAAAATGCTGGTGTATCTCCTTTGTGATATAAGGAATAAGTTTGCAAATTAATCTTAAACGATTTTGAAATCGATTTTGAGGTTCGATTAATCGATTTCAAAAACCGAAATGCAAAAAGTCAATCGAAAATCGATTTTGGAATCCATTTACCATTCCCTATTCTGTTACTACATCTAACTCCCCGTCTACAGCTGACATGATTTGCTGTTTTAACATGATGTTATAAAAGCGTTGTTAAAACATGTGCATTAACATCCGTGTTATAACATGAGAAAAACTCTAAGGGCACTGCTACACGTTCAATAAATATCGTGATATTTGGATCACGATCCATTTTAAAATATTGATGGATCACGAGCGTATGCTACATGTTCAATATTTATCGCGTCAGTATTTATGTTATTTTTGTGCTGTGCGGGTCGTTTATCAATGTCGCGAGAAAACCAAAAGAAAGCCTGTTTAGCTATTTTACTCGATTTCACTGTCTTCTGCCATTACCCTTTATTTCAATAAACTTTTCACAAATTTTGTCAATTGTTTTACTTTTTATTTGTTTAATTTTTTCCACTGCGTATTTTATTTCTTTTATTTTAACACTTTTTACTGACGTATTAATTTTTATTAATATTATTTAATATCATGAAAATGCTACACGTTCAATATTTATCACGCGATCCACGATCCGCGATCTGGATTTCATATTTTAGGCCATTCTGCGATATGGATCGCGATCCATCAGTATTGCATGCTACACGTTCAATAAATATCGTGATACTAGAAATATCACGATATTTATTGAACGTGTAGCAGTGCCCTAACATGATGAGTTTATTAAAACAACATTTACACTAAAATGTTAAGAATTTCATGTCAGTTGTAGAGTGTATGTAATAAAGGGCTGCGCAAAATATTCTTAATGTTCTATGTTCTACTTCACACAACTATCAATTATATTACTTCACTGTTAACATACATAGCAAAACAAACATAACAACACATTACTTCCACCAAAACAAAACAAGCATAACTTGAAAAGTTTTTCTCTTCTGCTTTGTTAGTGCTTGTATTATCAAAACAAACAGAATATCAACACAAAAACAGACAATGAAATAAAGAAACGGTAAATTATAGTAAAAGCATCGAGTGCACTAGAACATTAAAAAAAATAAAAAATTGATATTTTTGAATTATTTCCTAAATGTACATATATTTTATTTTAGTCGACCTTTATTATTAAATTATGTATAACTAACTTATCAAGCTTGAGGTCTTGTTTTATTTTTATATAAAACTTTAAACGTTTATTTAACCAATATTTCTTATTCTAGTTAAATAATTATTAATATTTTGTTGCTATCAATTTTCCCAAAAAATTATGAAACACACCATTAGATTTTATTTTTTATATCTATGAAAATAATGAATTCTTCTTAATTTTATTTAAATATAAGACCTAAGTAGGTTTATATGTATGTAAATAATAAACAATAAATTTTTGCAAATAAAAATTAATATTACATATAAACTTTTTTAAGCTTTTTCATATTCATTACAAAACGAAAATGTTTCTCACTTTGCAATTCTCTTTGGTATATGTTTACAATCAAAACATTCAAACATGCTTGGAATGTTCTATTTCTGTTTTAATGTTCTACTTCATCTTTGTTCTAATTCAGCTTTATTTTAGTTCAGCATTGTTCTAGTGCAGTTTTGTTCTATTCTTCTATATTTTGATCGTAATACAAAACAATTGTTTTTGGAAGTATGTGTTTTGTAATGAGAGAGTAATAAACACACACTATCTAAATTCAATGAAATTGCTTGTAAGCAATATTTCTTATGCTTGTGCATCTCTTTAGTATGTAATATGCCCTAAAAATCATTAAAAGTAATTTTTTAAGCTTTTGAAGCTGGAGTTGAATTTTTATTAAATAACTTTTTAGTTTTACTGAATTAAATTATTATAATAATATTTCAAATGTAACGGGAATTTTTTCCGTTTTCGGCTTATCGAGTAGTCGATTTATTAATAAAACAGGGATGTTATATCTCTTAGTACGGTCAGCTGTTAGGAATAAGATTTTGTCTGGTAGTGAAAAGTTGGTGGCCTAAAAATTTTGTAAATATTTATACAAGCAGCTCACGGCAATTGTGTGTTATAGTTAAATATTTCAATACAAATAAAAATTCTATTCTTCAACTTGCGGTAATACGAGGGGGAAGCAAAGACTTAACATAAATATAAATGGTGTTGTGTTTCTAGCCAACCCGGAATAGAAATTGTTGCAAGTTTTTAGCGGCTTTTACGGAAATCCTGTATTATTATACATAGTGCGCCATGGCGCTGCAATCAATAAGACAATTTTATTTAGAAATACCACCAGTAACACGTTTTTATACAACAGCTTGTGTTATCACAACATTGGCAGTGGTTAGTAAGAATAGTAGATGAATCTGTTTTTATTATGGACACGTCATCCACTTACTTTTTTTACTTAATAATATTTTTTTACAATTTTTTGTTTTAGCATTTGGATTTAGTATCGCCTTTACAATTGTACTTCAACCCTATATTGATTATACGTAAACTACATTTATGGCGTCTGGCCACCACTTTCCTATTCTTCGGTTCAGTGGGTATTAGTTTCTTCTTCAACATGGTCTTCACATATCGGTATTGTCGCATGTTGGAAGAAGGTTCATTCCGTGGTCGTAGTTCAGATTTTGTTATGATGTTCCTGTTTGGTGGTGCCCTTATGACTTTCTTTGGTTTATTTGTGAACTTATTATTTTTGGGTCAAGCTTTTACGCTTATGTTGGTATATGTTTGGTCCAGAAGGAATCCTTTTGTACGTATGAATTTTTTTGGAGTTATGAACTTTCAGGTAAATTATAAAATTGTAATTTGTTTTTATTTATGAAGACACCAACTTTATTTTAATTGCTTTGCAGGCTCCTTATTTGCCCTGGGTTCTTTTATGCTGTTCCATGATTTTAGGCAATACTATTTGGGTGGATATCATTGGCATGGGTGTTGGTCACATTTATTATTTCCTAGAAGATGTGTTTCCATTTCAAAGAAATGGTTATAAATTTCTTAAAACACCTAACTTTTTGTAAGTACATACCAAAGTATATTTATACATATTATGGTTTAGAAAGATTTTTACATTTAGTAAACTTTTTAAATTTTGTTTTAAAGATTTGCAAATTATATTTTAATTTGATTCAAATTTCTTTAGTTCTCGTCCATATTTTGAAACATTCGCTGCGAACCATTTGAGTTTGTTGATGAATTTTATTTTTTTTTTTTTGGCTTTCTTAAAACTAAAATTTTTTTGGCGAACTAATCATAGTTATATTGCCAGGGTATCACACAAATTTTAGGAGCCTCAACCGCAAAGTCCTCGTTCGACCTAAACCTTCGCATAGGAAGGCGAGAGCTTCCAGAATCCGCTCCAGAGTATATTGGTCTCCAGTAATCTTCTGAGTTTTTTTCTTGGTACTCCACCAGTAAAACGTCTGAGTTATATTGGTTCTCCACCAGACACATAAGTTATAAATGGTTCTCCACCAAACAAAACCTCAAATTGAGGTTAAAAACGATTGCATATAGTTAATGCAGATACCGCAAAAACTGTAACTCGGTACAGTTATACGACGCCGAAACACTAACAAATGCGGGGTGACACCGCAAAACGCAACAAAAGCAGACAAACAAAAACGACCTGTTTGCCCTTAAGAAATAATGACAAAAAGCGCGAGCTGCTTCTCCACTTAGAGCAGTTTTACGAGTGTGATGAATTTTATATAACCAAGAAGTTGTACAGTAGGGTGGTTACAAGAAATCAATGTTGGATTTTCCATCGGCGCAACCCCCTAATATGTGCCAATAGCATAAAAAATGCGATTGACAAAGTTTCAGCTTAATCGGATAACATGTGCCTCATTGAGAATAAATAAAGGAAAAACAGCGATTTTTCACTAAAATTCGTATTTCCTTGCCTTTATAACCGAAACCATTCATTCTAGCAACCTAAGTAGAGACTTGTTTTATAGGAAATTTTATTCTTTTTAATTTTGATATTGATAGTTTTGTTCCTTATACCAATAGATAAAGTGATATTTAGCATTAATTAAGGACAAAGAAATACGAATTTTAGTGAAAAATCACTGTTTTTCCCTAAGTTATGCTCAATGAGGCACGTGGCGTTATCCGATTAAGTTTAAACTTTGTCAATCGGATTTTCTAGGCTTTTGGCACATTTAAGAGGGGAGCACCAAAAGATAGCCCCAAAAAAAATTTACCATATCTTGTAACGACCCTAATAGGGTGGTTACCAGAAATCAATGCTGGATTTTCCGTCGGGGCACACCCCTAATATGTGCCAATAGGATAGAAAATGCGATTGATGAAGCTTCAGCCCAATCGGATAACGCTAACATGAGTCTCATTGAGCATTAATTAAGAAAAACAACGATTTTTCACTAAAATTCGTATTTTTTTATCTTTATAACCGAAACCATTCATTCTAGGAACCTGAGTCGAGTCTAGTTTTATACGAAATTTTATTCTAATTAATTTTGATTTTAATAGTTTTGTTCCTTATACCAATAGATAAAGAGATATTTAGCATTAAATAAGGACAAAGAAACACGATTTTCCACGACGCTGTGCCGTCGCGACGTTGCAGGGGGTACTATCAACATCACTACAACGTACTGTTTACCAAATTTACAATGTTGTCACAATATTAAAATGATAACGCCAAATTTGCGTCTTCTGACACTTCTTTTTAGTGTTGTCACAGTACTGTAAATTAAAATTTACAATGTTCAATTCACGAATTTACAACGTAGTCACAACGGGCTTCCGACTCTTATTTTCAATATTGTTACAAATATAAATTCGCTAAATAAACAAGCAAAAATTTGTATATTTTCTAACTTAAAATAGTTTTTGTGTTTTCATTTTGATACGACACTATTAAATTAATAAGACTAAATTTTTGTATGTATAGCGTTGTAGCGGTATAGAATTATTATAAACACGGTTCATATTAGGAAATAAAGGTTTAATTCCCAGCAAAAAAAGACATGCAAAAGAAGTAGTAAATTCATGGGTTCCGCGGATAATGCACTGGTTCTTTTTAGGTGAAACATGCATGATTTTAACATTAGCGTGTCGTTGGCGAGCATGGGTTCACATTTAGGTAAACGGCTCGTCATTAAAAATATTGCTTAAAACCAATGAAAGTTCAGTGATTAGATCGGGGTTTTCATTGATCTGGAATATTAACTGAATTGAGTGTAATTGAAAAGCAATGAATCTTTAATGATTTTAATACGTATTTTCATTGGTGCTCACCACCAGTGGAGTTCCCTGATAGGGAAATTTGGAGTGGATCCAATGGACTGTTTGAGGGGTGGGCAGTATTTACGGATGGATCCAAGATGGAAACTGGTGCCGGTGTTTATATCGCGGACACCGAGGTAAAAAGGTCATTCAGACTCCCTGATGAGTGCAGTGTCTTCCAGGCTGAGATCCTAGCGATCTGGAGGGCGACGGAGGTGATACTGGATCACATCGTGGGTGGATCTGAGGTGACAATTTACGTCGATAGTCAGGCGGCGCTTCGGGCATTGAAGAACCATACGGTGCGATCATGCCTGGTTGCGCGGTGTAGGAGCGCTCTTAGGGAACTCATGGGTGCATTCAACGTAAGGCTGTGTTGGGTACCAGGACACTGCATGGTTGAGGGAAACGAGGTGGCGGACGAACTCGCGAGAGAGGGTTCGGGTCTCGACTTAGTGGTGGGGGACAGGGGGGTGAAACCCCCCCTATGCTATTACTATGGGGTGATACGGGAGAAATTCCGTGATGACGTTGACCGATCCTGGAGGGGCAGAATGGATTGCAGGGTGTCTAGGGCACTATGGCCCAAATTGGACGCGGGGGCAACCAGGGTTCTACTGGGATTGGATAGGGGTAGTCTCGGAACACTTATAGGGTTCTTGACGGGTCATTGTCCTGTCAGGGCTTTTGCGAGCAGATGGGACAACGCCATACCGGACTTCTGCAGGCTATGCGAGGATTCGGAGGAGCTAGAGACGATCGAGCATGTACTGTGCCATTGTCCTAGGATGCAGGGTCTCAGACTGAAGTGGCTAGGAGATAGGTTTCACGACGAAGTGGGGTGCATAGCTGGATGTAATCCGGCCAATCTACTGGGGTTTGTCAGGGAAATAACGCGGCTGTTTCTGTTGAGGGGACTGTAAGGGGGGTATTGGTCCTACTTTCTAATTTTCTGTCTTTATCTTACTTCCTTTTCTCTATTTCTTCACTTCGTCTTATCTCTCTCTCTCTCTAACTTCATATTTTCATTGAAGGGAATCACAATGGATCGTATTCGGTCTCCGAGTGGAGGTGTGCCTGTGGGCGCACAACCCTTCTTAACCTAACCTAACCTAACCTTCATTGGTGCTCGATATTAATTTTTTTATGCATTATGGGAATTTATTATAAATTAAATTTTTCCTTTTGTTTTCCCTATGTAGTAGTAAGATTTTAACAACTTCGGGTAAATTTTACACAAACAAAATGCCTGTTGTTTTTTGTATTGTTGGAGAGGTAAGCAGACCTATTGGATAAGCCTTGATATACGCAATATAACAAATTTAAATACATATTAAAATTAAATGTATTTACATATCGTCGTTGCTCCAACAAAATCAGCTATGTGCAAAATTTTTAAAATTTTTTTATTGTACTCTTTTGTACCTTTGTTAATGATACATCTACCCACCAAACCGTTAAATGATATCTTTACTGGTTCGAAAGTTAACAAAAGCAGCTATGTGTAAGCCATATATAAAATGTTCCTACAAAAACAGCTATGTGTTAAAATACACATAACCGTTTTTCATATCATTTAAAATTAAACAAGTATTTCATTTATTTTATGTCAAAAAAGTTTCGGTGGTTATAAAAATTAGTATTTTGAAAACTGATAGATTCGTACTCGCTCTACAAACTAAGTATTTCGCGGCATTTCCTTAATTTGAGTTCGATTTAATATAGAAAACAGTAAGAAATTAAAAAATAGTTAAAGATATTTTAAAAGATTCAACATTTCTAATTTTTCGAATTTATTCTATGAGCTAAATTTCAGTTAAGTATTTTATAAAGCTTTTTTGTAATAGTTCTATTCCTACAATTTTTCAGAAATGACTTTGTACTAGTGTTTGGGAATTCCCGGACTTTTTCATTTCCCGGGACACGGGAAAAAAATATTTATTTATCAAAAATATTCATAAAAAAGTCATTAAAATTTTACAAAATTTTTGTTTAAAACAGTTTTGTTAAAAATGAACAATATGTGTATCACCAATTTGCTTGTGTAAAACTATTTAAATATACAAAACACAATCAAAAATTAAAAAATAGTGTATAAAGTCATTTCTGAAAAATTTAAGAAATAGGACTATTACAAAAAAGCTTTATAAAAATACATAACTGAAATTTAGCTCATAGAATAAATTCGAAAAATAAAAATATGTTTAAAATAGAGATCTTCGTTACCAAACTTAAACAAAAAACTAACATACATATGGGTAATTCCAAAGTGTTGAACGTGACAGTCGTACGCTCCAAAAATGCAATAACATTTTAAGCAAAAAATATTTTTACGTTTTCTTAACCCTTAAATTATAGTACTAAGAAAGCACTGTTATCTGTGCTAAAGTTTATGGAGGGCGCGATTCTAGGTCAAAGATAATGTCAAAAGAAGTAACGGTTCGACCGTAAAAAAAAAACAGAAGTAGTTTTCGTGGCCATGTATAAAAAGGCGTAATTCAGCGAAACCTGGCACAATTTTTTAGTCAAAATACTTTCAGAATTTTGCGTAGCAATGTATCATTAAAATGTCTTGGTTTGATTAAAAAATCTTCTGTATTTTCTTTTTTTTTAAGCCAAAATCTAAAATAAAAATTTACCTTTAAACCGAATAACATATTTCTCTTTGAACTCTTCCTTAGATAACAGAGCATGTAAGAAAATTTTTTTGGAATAATTTTTATCAAATATCACCTCTTTTAACGGCCATTTTCACCTAGTTCGGTTATAATTAACTATCGGTTATAGCTGTCAAAACATATTGGTAACCGGAACTTTAATTGAAAATGGCCGTAAGAAAGATAAATCTTAAAGAAAACATACAATAAAACATTCATAGTTTTTTAAAATGTGGTTTTTAAAACCACTAATGCGTTGAGTAAGTCACTGGACATTCTATTTCTCCACTTCATTTTTGTCTTTTTACAGTAATGTCAACAATTTAAATTTAAAAGCGCTTATCAAAGGAAAAATCTATTTCTACGGGCAAAATAAATAAAACAAATCACTTTGAGCAACTGAAGTTTTGTTTTAAATATAAAATTAACGTTTTTTATGTAAAATTGCTTATTTTATGAAATTCCCGGATTTCCCGGGAAAAATAAAAAAAAATCCCGGGAATTTCCGGAAAATTTCTGACGGGAAATCCCGGACCCCAAACACTACTTTGTACACTACCAGACTATTATATTACAAAAAAGCTTTATAAAATACATAACTGAAATTTAGCTCATAGAATAAATTCGAAAAATTAGAAATGTTGAATATAATATAAAGTTACCTTCGGAAGGAAATAATTCCCAGTTTGATATTTTAAAAGTTTATTTTTGCCCATTTTATTATAAAAGAAAAATGGAAGGTCAATTAAACGAGCCAAATTACATTTTAAATGATGTAACAGGAAGTTTTGAACCATTTGCGGAAAGCGTTGAACACGACTGTCAAAATGAACGGCTACTGAAAACGGAACAAAAAAAAAGAAATAAGGAAAAAAGAGTTTTGGGTAAAAACTATGGAGTAAGAAAGGCTAAGGCAATTCGAGAAAAACGTTGCATTCACTTAGCGGAGAAAAAAACTGAAAGAAGTTTCTTATGTGGTGTTGTTAGTGAGCAAGATAGAAAAATCGTGTTTAATTATTAAAAAAGCATACATAAAAGGGTTGGTGCAAGTACGGACTAACTCAATTCGAAGAAGGTCAACTTCAATTGACATAAGAAAGAGGCAGCTATTCGATTGCTATTTACCATATGGTGATGGCCAAAAAGTGCGTGTCTGCAAGGAATTTTTTTTAGCAACTTTAAATTTAGACAAAGGTATTTTTTAAACGTGGCTAAAAGCAAGCAATAACATTTCGGTATGTAAAAACACAAGATCGGAAAAATGTGAATCCGTGCGAGAATGGTTACACACAATACCTAAGGTTCCGAGTCATTACTGCAGAGCTAGCTCAAAACGATTATACGTAGAAGATCAATTTAAAACAAAGAGTAATATGCATAAGATTTATATTGAGTGGTGTAAAAATAATAATAAAATTCCAGCAATGCGAAAAAAATTTTGCGAAGTTCTAGAAAAAGATAATATTTCAATTTTAAACCACGAAAAGATCAGTGTGATGTATGCGTAGGATATTCACAAGGGAACACAAATGAAGAAGAGTATCAATTACATATTGCAAAAAAAGATGAAGCAAGGGCTGCCAAACAGTTCGCTTTTAATAATATGTCGCCGGAAATAATGGTTGTTACCATGCACATGCAAAGTGTTTTGCTATGCCCAAAGTCGCAAGTGTCCGAACAGTATTATAAATCAAAACTGGCGGTACATAATTTCACGTTTTATATCAAGAATACAAAGGAAGTTCATCTCTATGTATGGCACGAAGGTGAAGGTGGGGTTACGGCTAACAATATTACAAGTTGTATAGTACATTTTATCAATGAATGTTGTTTAACGTATGAAAAAGTTATTTTGATATCTGATGGCTGTTCCTATCAAAATAGAAATAAGATTTTGTCCAGTGCTTTGGCAAACCTCAATTCAAAAACAGGTATTGAAATAGAGCAGTTAATTTTAGAAAAAGGACACACAATGATGGAGGTTGATAGTGTTCATTCAACACTGGAAAGCTGTTTTCGTGGTAAAATATATACACCAATGGATTATATAAGCCGCATGCGCCAGGCAAGGCCATCACAGCCTTACAATATAAACTAATTGGAATTTTCATTTTTTAAAAACTTTGAAAATGTTTCGGGAAATTTGAATTCAATAAGGCCAGGAAAAGGTCCCAAAGAAGCAACTGTTAATAGTATTCGAGGAATCTTATACAAAGAAAATAAAATAATGTATAAGATCCGCCATTCAGACGACTGGAACATCTTATCGCAAAAAAGAACGAGGAAAAATTGCGGAGGTGAGCCAAAACCATTGTACACCAACAAACTTAAAATAAAAGAATTAACGTATAGAAGTCTGCAATCACTCAAAAAATATATGCATAACGATTACCACTCATTTTATGATAATTTAAATTATTAGCTTTAAATTTACTATTTTTTTAATATTTTCAATGTTATATCTTTAACATACTGAATAAAATTCATTAAGATCTTTTCACAAAATAAATTAACATTTAGATACGCTTAAAAAGTGCTAAGCTTTAATAAAAATAATCATTCTTTCTTCAAACCAAAACAGCTATGTGTAAAAAAAAAAATAAAAATAATTATTAAAAATGCTCCAACTAAATGAGTTATGTGTAGTTTTTCGAAAAAATTTGTTATAGCTGCCCAATGGCTAATAAGTAAATTTTTTTTTCACGAAATACTTAAAGCAATGTTAACATTTGTTCAATTAAACGTTTCACTTTAAAAATATATGCTAAGGTGACTAAATAAAACGGTTTTTTGCTCTCCTTAAAAACTAGGAAAAAACACATAGCTGATTTTGTCGGAGCAACGACGATATGTATATATTAAAAAAAACTTAACTCAATCATTAAAGTCAATTGTATATAATATTTGTCCCCTTTCAATCCTAAAAGAATACATAATTATAGTGAAAAATTGTAATTCCTACATAAGAGCTGAATGCACCCATTGCATGTAATTTTTCATGGGTTCACTTATTTAAAATTTATTCGAACTTTGGAACGCATTGTTAATTCATTCAAGTAGTTAAGTGCTAAGGAAGTCATGAAAATATCCCTTCTACTTGAACAACTTCAAAAGTTTTTTGCTGGGTTCTTGTATATACAGTGTTGTAGCGGTATAGTTCTATGATAAATACGACTTTAAAAAACTAAAGTCGTATATTTGTATTTAGGGTGTTGTACCGTTGTTGAATCTTATTTAAAATTGGTATTAAAAAACTAAGGTTGTAATTTTGTATCTACAGTGTTGTGATGGTACCATATTTTTGGTAGAGTCACAATTTTGTATTTACAGGGTTGAGGCGGTACATAATATTTAGAAGAGTCGTAATTTCTGCCTGGGTATATATATATGGGTAATTCCAAAGTGTTGAACGTGACAGTCGTACGCATCAAAAATTCAATACCATTTTAAACAAAAAATATTTTTACGTTCTTACGTTCAAAGATAATAGCAAAAGAAGTAGCGGTTCGAACGTGAAAAAACAGATGTAGTTTTTGTGGCCATGTATAAAAAGGCGTAATTCAGCGAAACCTGACACAATTTTTTAGTCAAACTACTTTCAGAATTTTACGTAGCAATGTAACAATGTAATGTCTTGGTTTGATTCCAAAATCTTCTGTATTTTCTTTTTTTAAGCCAAAATTTGGGTCGATACGTGCCATTTCGAACATGAAATTTTTTCCGTAATATTTTCACTGAATAATGATAAAAACAAAATAAAAATTTACCGTTGATCCGAATAACATATTTCTCTTTGAACTCTTCCTTAGATTACAGACCATGTAAGAAAATTTTTTTGGAATAATTTTTATCAAATATCACCTTTAAGAAAGATAAATATTAAAGAAAACATACAATAAAACATTCTCACACATAAGAAATTACGTTTGCACAACTTTGCAGTCTGATTGTTCATCTAAGTGAACAAATTTATGAGTTAATTTATAAAATTAGTAAAACCTAAATATTTATCTATAACAATATCGTAAAATAATCAGATTTTATTAACTTTTAAATTTTCGGACCCGGTGGACCTTTTGACGGATATGCCCATATATATATATATGTAAGTGGGTGAGCCGTCTCCGACGAGGCATTACGTAAGGTGAATGGTATTAAAGATTCTGCATAGCTGAATATAGCCGTCTTACTTGTTTTTCTTTACTTTTAAGCGGTTATTTAAAGACAGATATTTTCTTTACATTTACAGAAAAGTACTTTTTAATGAACACATTGATCGCAATTATCAGCCACTTCCAGAAGACCGTCCTGGTGGCTTTAACTGGGGTGGCGAAGAAGTTGAACCGCAGCCTGCACCAGCTGCTGATAATGATGAAGCCGCAGCTGCAGAAGGTGCACCAAATCCAGATGAAAACAATGACCAAAGAGCGGCAAGGCCAGCACAAAATTAATCCTTAGTTATATAGTAAATTTTGTAAAACAAATAAAACACAATTAACCCGCCGTGTTTTGCCGTGTACAAAATAAGAAACATAAAAAATTAAAAAAAAAAATTATAACAAAACATTTCCTGTCGTATAATTTGATTACAATCTGGGGTCTAATCACCGCATACGATATCGAGCAAAATTCATCGAAATTATTTATTTTGGTATCATAAAACTCGATATCGAATGTTATGTATTGAATTTGAAATAATAGTATTCGATATCGAGTAACTCAACATTACATTTATCGAGTTTTCATTCGATACGTCAGAGTCTATCGTATGCAAAAAACTTTGATAGTTTATTCGATACGATAGTATCGAATGCGGTGATTAGACCCCTGTTTTTATGCCATTAATGGTTAATCTTTATCTTTGTATAAGATTAGATTTTAGATGTGGGTAATGTTTAGTTATCTTATAGATAAAAATTAAAAAAGCGTTGGAGGAATAGATTGAAAATTCCAAAATTTTTAACTGCCTGTTTTTGTAATGAAAATTTAAATTTTCGTTACGTAATTAATAATTAAAATAAAAATTTACGTTTGGGAATTCACATTCAAACAACAATCAAAAACTTAAACTTGTTTTTGTTTTCAATATAAATTCTTAAACGAAAATGTTTATTTTACTTTCAAAAACAGTAAGTAATTAATATACTGGGGACTTAAAAAAAAAAACAAATATTAAACTCTGTATAAAAACTACCATAATTTTTTTTAGTAAATAAAACAATTTGTTATTTTGAGTAAGTTTTTGGGTTTACATTGTAACATTTTTTTTTATTTATTTTGACTTCTTTTTATAGTAATTTTAAATAATAAATGTATTTGAATAAAGTTTCATTTATGTGGAAATAAATCAATTTTCTAGTTTTGTTTTCTTTGCAATATTTTAGCAAAAAAAATGTCGGTTCATTTATGTGTGTTTTTTATAAAGCAAGCAAAATTGCTTTTTTGTATTTTTTTTTTTTTTTTTATTTTTTTGGAATGGGGCAATTAGCAGATCAACAATAAAATCAAGATTTTTAACAAAATGATTTACATGCATTCAATCTTTTTAGCATTTCATACGTTAAATATTACAAGGTAATATTTACATTTTCAGTCCAATTGTTAATATTTAGTTTTCTTTTTCACGTGTTTTTAAGATAAGAATTTATAATATTTTAACTATTGTAGAATTTCATAAACACCCTAAATATCTACTACATTACTATAATGCATTTTGTTATTCTCAATTATTATGTATTATAATTTTTTTTTTTTGTTATTTATAAAACCTATAGACCTACATATTTTTTTAATTGAAGAAAGGTAAATGTTTTATAATTAAATATTAAAAACTTTCAGAATTTGTTTTTAATCCAATATTTTAGGTTGACGTTATCCAACATTTTAGGTTTTTTTTGTAAAGATTATATTTATGTTGAAAATGTTTGCTTAAATACATATCATTAAAAAAAGTAACAATCTTTTGAGACTATGTGAGTTCAGTTCAATAGATTTCAGTTGTTGTTTTTTTAAGTCGGTAAAAAATTTTTGTTTAAAAATATTTTTATTTTTTTTAATAAAAATTTGGCTTCGAATTTTAAACAGTTTAATTAAAATTAAGAATAAATTAATTAAGAATTTAAAATATTTAGAAAAATGCACACACATATAAAAACAATCCACGGAATAAATGTGTAAACAATTGCAGTAGTTTTTTTTTGGCGAAAATTCTAGCGTTTCTTACAAAATATATGGCAAGAAAGATTGAGAAAGGGACACATTGTGAGATCGAAGCAAAAGAATTATTAACAATGTACACAGTTACTACTTATGCTGAGTTCCTAGACATTGCGATAAATAATATGTATTAGAAAGTACAAATAGAGCCTGGGGTAGCAGGATTGACTGCTATATACTCTAGACACTGTGGCCAACCTTAGATTGTTTCTGGAGAAGAGAAAGAGTGGCTTAAGGATTACAATTGGTGTCATCACAGGACATCAGATGCATGTACAGGTACATATTTCTGCGATGATGTCTCAAGGTGCAAATTAAAGGCAGCATCAGTTTCATCATAGACATACGACGGCTAACCGACATGCTATGCTGTTTGTAGCAGAAAACGGAAAAATTACTTTTTATCTGATTGAATCATACATTAGATTTCTTATTTGCTTGAACCATGGAAAACAAATAAACGTTAAGTAAAATCTGCATCGTAGTGGCCCAGGCAGAAAAAGACAACCAGCACGGCGCTGTGCCGAAGTTTGTGGGGTACAACGTACTGTTTACCAAATTGACAATATATAATAAGGGTATTCATTTCAATTTTTTTTGGTTGGAAAAATGGAAAAAAGAAAAATTACACTCTTATTGACGTGAACGGTATTTTTTTTTTTTACAAACTGTCAAAAAAATCTGTCAAATAATTCGTGGAAGTAATTGATATTTTTCAAGATGCCGAACAAAAGTGTTAAAATTGAATTAATTGATTATTAAATTTAAAACGAAGTGATTATTGTTATTTTCATCATAATATTCGACTGCAAAAAGGTACTCAAAATGGCGATTGTCTGCCAAAAAGTCGAGTATTTTATTAACTTCAGCTTCTGTCAATTTTTTTGACCCCATTTCTTTTTTTTAATTCTTTTTTAATAACTTTTTTCATTGAACACATATTTAATATGAATTGTTCTTTTTGAAAGATTAAATGAAAAATAAGTTATCTTTGAAATGTTGTAACTATAAAAAATAATTTTTGAAATCCGAGTTGTTCAATTCAAGAGTTTATAAAAAGAGATGCAATTTTTCGTACTTTGTATTAAAAATTAGCAATTTTTTATGAATGGCAACATCATTTCGTTTGACGTTTAAAGCGGAAAATTACATCCAAGGCCCATCTATCAGGTCTGCTTACTTGTACAAAAACAAAAAACGATTCTTTTTAGTTGTCAAAAATTTACTACCACATATACAAAGCAAAAGGAAAAAAAACGTGTATGTGTGGCATACCATGAACGTAAACAAACGTATACATGCACATGTAACCAAAATGTAAACAACTTTTGACAACTAAAAAGAACATAAACAATGATCATCAGGCTTCTTGCGCAGACCTTTTCAATGGGCCTTGATTACATCTTTTTATCCTGACTTTTTTACACTTGGTTATAGTCTGATAAAAATGTAACTTTTGGTGGAATTTTTTTTTCTTGTGGTTGTTGTAACAAAAATTACATTTTTCCACTTTTCCATTTTTCCAACAAATAAAAAAACTGAAATGAATACCCTTAATATGAATTTTTCCAATATCCACTTTCATTAAAAGCAATTGGATTGTATAACGTCAAAAAACTAGACAATAATATCGTCGAGTTTAACATACATACATACAGCTGAGCAGCTGAAATTTTAGAATTTTGTTTGTGTTTTAAATATAATTTTCTATGCGAACGTTGACGTTCGAAGGCGTTAAACAGGCAGATATCTAATTAAATGTAATGTGCATATGTAACTACATATATAAATTCGTTAATTAAACAAGTCAAATTTTGCTTTGAATTTGTATATTTTTTCTTACCTAAAATAGTTTTTTTTTTTTTAAATTTGTATACGGCACTAGCTGAAGCAGTAAAGAAATATTAAGGGTATTCACGTCACAAGTTGCACCCTTGCAAAAAAGCAAAAGTGCACAAATAAAACAACAACCATACAGACAATTAGTTGTGCGTAAATAATTGTCTTTGTGGTTGTTGTTATATTTTTGCACTTTTCCTTTTTTGCAAGGGTGCAACTTGTGACGTGAATACCCCCATTGTAAACACGTTATTAGAAAATTAAGGTTCAAGGGGGCTACTCTCTATTGCGATGCGAAAGAAAATTGAAGCAAATCTAGCGATTGGTACTATTCAATACGTTACCGCATGTGTCTCTCGCATCTTTGAATTTTTTTTCTTTCCGTAAATCATCACTTTATTTTATTTAAATTTTCCAATTTGAAATATTTTTACACACTTTAATTTTTATTGCCACTCTCATTTCATTTTCAGAAAATTTTGCGAAAGTGATAGAGAGTACCGAGTTGGCATTTAGCTTTCGCATCGAAATTGTTTTCGCATCGTAATAGAGAGTAGACCCCCAGTTTTTGTATATATTACAATATTGTTGCGGTATAGTTTTATAGTAAATACGACATTACGAAACTAGAGTCGTATATTTGTATTTAGGGTGTTGTAACGGTGTAGAGTTTTTAAAAACCAATGATGTAATTTTGTATCTACGGTGTTGTGATGGTACAATATTTTTGGAAGAGTCAAAACTTTGTATTTACAGAGTCGTAATTTCTGCCTGGGGGTGAACGCTTCAATAAGGTAAATGTGAGTCAAGTGACAGTCATGTGAAAAAACTTAATGTTTAGTAGAATCATTAACATACAAACGCGTCGTTTGGTTAGTTGTTAATGCAATGATCAAACATGTTTTATCCATAGTAAAATATAAAAGATAATAGTAAAAAAATGTACTATGTCATGTTACACAGTTATTTATGTTGAATATCAGATAATTTTGTTCATTTGTCTTTTAAATACAAATCTTAATTTTTTTATAAAAATGGTAATATAATAATACATATTTAAATGTATTGAACCAACATGGTTAAAATGTGTATAAGCTACAATATAAGCCTTTTTTCAATTTTGAAAACATTTCGCAAAAAATATACAGATTCAGATCCCTTTTCGGCATATTTTTTTAAACATTTGCTGAAAAAAGTAAACATTTGCATACATTGTCCAATCTCTTTCAGGATTTCGTAATGTATTATAAAGCTTTTTACTCATCGAGGAGTCAATTCGAAAAAGTAATTTCATTTTAATAAAATATTCAAACTAAACTTGTATTGACAACTTTACTTCTACAAAGGGGTTTGTGTAATTAAGGCATCTGTTAACATAAGTTATTTCTAAATTATTTTGTCTTTTCTATATATTTTGCACTATGTTCTCCATTTAAATAAAAATGTTGCCTTTGAACTGGCTGGAAGTTTTTCTAGTCAGAAATTATTAGATGTTATCACTTCGAAGATAGTTTCAAAATCACATAACCCTAACAAAATAATTTGATTTTAAACTTTTAAGTGGAGTGTCTTGGTAACAACTTTATTTTTTTATATGAATGGGTTTGAAATATTATTTGTTGTCTGACTGCTTGTTCGTCTTATGTTCGTTTTCGGCTCAATTCAAGTCAAATTTTTTTAAACGAAATAAAATCTGTAGCCTAGTTTCGTACTTTTGTTGTCGTTGAAATTTGTACTCTGTTGGCGAGAGGAGAGCAATTAAAACGGATACAGAAGTGCTTAGAATGTCGTGAAGAATCTGAATATGTAAGAGGGTGAGTTCCAAAACGTCATTTGCAATGAAACCGAAAAAAGTCTTGCATTCCTAAACGTAACCAATTAAGCTTTGACAATGACATACGTCCCTAAATGTATAATAACAGTTATAGATGCGCAAATAAAAGGCAAACTGCATAAATAATTTTGCTGATGCTTTGTTGAAATTTTTTTTTTACAAAGTAAACAAAACAGCACGTTACTTTGTATCAAAACATTATCAAAACCGCATCACTGCAATGTGTTTTAACGTTTTGGACCTCACCATACGCTTTAGTCTAAATTTGTGAAAATGATAAAACATTAGGTAAACAATTTGGTTCGTAGGTTGGTAGACGTGGCAGCGCGCCCAGAAAAAGTAAACAATTTACTTTTCTTAAAATATTCGGAAGACACCTTTTTCGCATTGTGGTTTGTTCGGCATTTTGTTTCGCATTTAATGAAGAATTCGTAAAAATGATCACATCGCTCTAGTATTTGCAATTTTATTAAGTTTTCCTTTTTCGCCTTATGTTAAACACAAAAAAAAAGAACAAAAAATTTTCAGTAAATTCAGAATGTACATTTTATTATAAACTTTCTGTAAATTAAAATTTATTTCCTATTTCTATTTATATTTTAAAAAAATTTTGCAAAAAAAAAATAATAATTTCAAATAAAAAGTTAAAACTAGAAATATGCGATTAATCAAAAATGTATATTAATTAAAATTATGATTAATAAATTATTCGATTAATCAGAAATTTGATTAATTATATATGTATGTATATAAATTTCCGTTGCTCCTACATGTAGCATAGGGCCATTATACTGATTAATAGAAATAATTTTGTTTTTATTAATAAAAACAATTTTTAATAATTGGAAAATTGTATTCAAAGTTTTTTTTTATATTCTGCAATTAATTTGCATGATTATCATTGCGTGACAGGACCTTCAACCGGATTCTCATAGATTTTGATATACTTGATGTTGTGTTCCATTCGCCACAATAGTTTTATTTTATTAAGTTTTCAGTTAAAGAATTTTCTAATAAGCATAGTCAAACTTTAATTATAATAAAAGTTTAATTTATAAATACAATTAAAGAAAAATTCTGAATATTTAGAAATATTCGATCGATTAATTTATTAATCAAATTATTCAAAACTTTGGTTAGCTGATTAATCGCAAATCCCTAGTTACATGCCCCTATTACGTTTTACAACTAATCTCTAGTACAGTTGAAATGTTGTCGTGTTTTATTACTGTTTGCAACCCTGTAAGTACCCATTTTCATCATTCGATTTTTGGCGCTGAAACTTATGTTGGTTTTTCTTTAAAATTGCTTTTGCTTTTACAATTTTTAAATACAATTTTCGTCAAATGAGAAAACGAATGAGCGAAAAACACGAATGGAAGAGTAATCTCGTTTCTGTACTCATTTTAATTCCTTTCTCCCCTCTCGCACTTAAAGAAAGAATCGCAACGACAAAGATCGCACAATGTAAGCGGACACTTAGTTCGGTTAACAAAAACATCAAACATTTACATGACATCACTAGCAGCTGAAGTTAAGTTTTAACTCAATTGAGTTGAGTTGTAAACCGTAACAAGGGCAACTAATCTAAAAAAAAACTTTGTACTCATTCGAAAATTCCTGATTATTTAAAAACCAAAATACATACCTAAAAAAGTTAATATTTTTATACAGACTTGTAACACTTATGGCCATTGTTACAAACTTGCCGAAAGTTAAAGGTAGGATTTTGTCCCATGTATAAACATTTTTGACTATTACAACTATGCTTTAAACTAAATTGAGCAATACCTTGAAGGCAAGTTCATCCTACCGGGTATGTTCAAGTTAAGTTGAAATAATAAATAACTTGTTATACGTCCGACAGAATCCTAACTTTAACTATCAGCAGTTGTAATAATGGCCCTTAACAAATTAACAAAAATTGTATTATTGTATGTTATGTTTAAACTGTTTAATTGTTTTTATCTTAAGAAATCGTATATCGTTTGCATTAAGCTTAATAAGTTTCAACTTGAATAGGCTTTATAGACATTTCTACTTTTTTTTTAATACAATTTGAAGTAAAAAATAAGATTACTTATTTTCTAAAATTTAGTTTATCTCACATCTCACATAAATATGTAATCGAATTAAATAAAAGTTAGGATAATTTTTGGGCAGCGATTCTCGTTTTTCTAAAGCCAATGCAAAAACATATAAAGGAATACAAGACATTATTGTTTATCAAACTTAGCCAACAAGGACCTGAGGAAGTTGTTTAACACATACAAACTAAAGACAAAAAATGAATGAAATTAGAAAAACATAATTATGTAATAAACAAAAAATATATACACAAAAAGTTGCAGGCTGGAGTTTCATAAAAATTAACTTATTTAAAAATTAAACATGTAAAAAAATAAGTGTAGAAGTATCAATTTGATATAGTAATATGTATGTATATCTAATGACTATTGAGACAAGGGGAAAACAATTAAGATTTAACTAAATATCTTAACCTAATAAGTCAGTTATGAAAAAAATAGTACAAGAAAACGGTGTAAACAATTACCGAGCGAACTTAACGATTGAGGATGAAGAAGGTTTAAACACGTACGCAATAATGTTATTACAACACAAAAATTTAGTTACAGAAGAAAAATTAGCTTGTTTTTGTTTAAACACAAATTGATATTTAGCATTAACTTAAAAATATAAATTAAAAATAATAATCACTACTATAAACAAAACAAAAAAAATTACATTGCTACAGTTGCGAGTACCACAGTTATATCGTCAGGTTTTCCTCCTGCAAGCATTTAAAGAAAGTTTATTAAAATATATAAGTTTAGATTTTCAATTATAGCAATATTTTTTTTTTTTTTAAACTTACCCGTTGCGTTGATATTATTGCGTCTAGCATTAATAGCAAAAGGTGACATAAATTCACTATCAAATGACAATGAACGCGCCATCAGCGCCAGCGAATTGGCAGTCATTTGCAATTTGACAGGATCTGTGACGCCCTCAACCTAAAAACAAACAAACAAATTAATTAAAGTAAAATTTTTTTGTAAAAAATTACTTGACTGTTAACTTCAAAGATAGGTATAAGGTTTTGAAAATGAACCGAAATATAGTTTATTTTAAATTAGTAGCCAATAGATTTAAGGCCGATTCACAATGAAAGCAACATTCTCACCGGGTGTTCACAAATTAGAAACTTGGCTTTTGCTGTTCTCCAGGTATACAGAAATCTATGCCTTTGTACGGAAGGTATCATGTCCACTCCTCTTATGCCGCAAATACTTTTGAAAGTATTTAAATTTAAATACCATTAAAACAATTTTTCTCTTATCGTTCTATATATCTATCGGGCATGTTCTGACAATCGCAAAACGCTTAACATTGGCGATTCTGACTTAAAATCGCAAATTAGATGTTCTGTAAAATTTTTTCAAGAATTTCAGACTTATAAGCGTTCAAATTCGTGACTAATACAAATACAAAAAATTTGTTGTCTTCAATTATCAAAAAATAGGGTGGTCGATTATTGGACAATTTTCAGAAACCGGTTTTCGAATATTTCGACTATATAAATCGGCACAGGCAAAACAGTTAAGATCGCTTTCTTCCTTTGTTTGCCAATCGTACCTCTATGTGGAAAAAAGTATCAAAAAGGGGAAACACAGGAAATTAAATTTCTTTCTTTTACTTTTCCGCGCTTCATGTGATAATTTTTATATTTTCTAAAACATTGAACATAGAAACATAATACTATAAGCGCAGGTTACTGAGTGAATGCGAAGCTATAAGACGAAAATTGTTGGTACTTTTTGTTTTTTATCTGGTATGTTCTTTTTATTTGTTAACTACCTTCAAAGATAAAAACAAGTAAGAGTGCTATATTCGGCTGTGCCGAATCTTATATACCCCTCACCATTGTGCGAGCAGAATACAGAGCAACTAGACAAAAACTAAATAATTTTTACATACCTATACATACATATTAACAATACTTAAAACTTTATTATAAATAAAATTTAAAAAGCGAAAACTGGTAAATATTTTTTTCCGAGTTTTTCAAAAAATATTTTTTACTAAAGATTTCCGATTTTCTGATATGCCAGGGAAATCCATAGTCATATAACAGTCCAAAAAATCAGGTTTTTATACAATTTTTGATATTTTTGTACGGGAGATACCACGCCCACTTCTCCGATCCCGCCCACATTTTGTGGGATACTGTGTATTGATAACCTTAATGTGTGGACCTAATTTGAAAGCTTTGGCTCTTGCCGTTCTCAAGATATACAGAAAAAAGTAATAAAAATACCACAACAACAAGGGATTTTTGGAAAAAATTATGATTTTTTGCTCATATCTCAGCCATTTGTGGACCGATCTTTCTGAATTTGAATAGCAAACAATTCCGGACCATATGTGACATAATGTATAATAACCTGGCCCCCATCATATATGGGGTCTTCGGAAAATCCATTTCAACGGACAGACGGTCAGACGAACATGGTTAAATCAAGTTCTCTCCTCATAAGGACCCAGAATATATATACTTTATAGGGTCTTAGATCAATATTGTAGAAATTACAAAAGGAATGACAAACTTATATGTACCCTTTTCAACCTGAGGTGAAGGGCATAATAAATATGCATGGTCCTGAGTGAATAAGAACGTCTAAAAGGCAGCGTTTTGGTACTTTTTCGTTCTAAATCTGGTACTTTGTATTATTTTCGTTAATATTAGACATAGAAAAATAAAATTAAACATGCAGTGTCCTGAGTTTTTGATCCTTTTTTTTATTCAATTGATATTTTCTGATGTTTTATATTGAACTTACAAAATTAAATTAACTCACGTAGAAGATCAAATTTAAATCGAAGGTTGGTCCCTCGTCAAATCGATCCACTAAGATGGAAAAAATAAATTCGAGCACGTAAATTCATATATACTTATTCTTTATATTTACATAGAAATGTATGGTCGAATTTTGACCATTAGGCGAGCACTAGTATAAATAAATCTATTTTGGGCCACGTTCACTTCTCCTCTCCCGCCCACATTTTGTTGGATGTTGTCTATTGAAAACCAATTACATGTACCTAATTTGTAAACTTTAACTCTTGCTGTTTTTCAGATATACAGAAAAAAACAACAACAGGGGATTTATGGATAAAATTAGAGGCAGTCGTGCTAATTTGCTCATAACTCAGCCATTTGTGGACCGATCAGGCAAAATTTGATTAGCAAACTTTAACGAAGCATATGCGACTTAAATATGTATATACCAACTAAGTCTCCATCATTTCAGATGCAGGTACTCAAACTATGAGTGGGACACATAGAAAAATTCTTATCTTGCTATGTTTGAAACTCAAGATAAAAGCCTGATTCATTTAATATACATACTTCATTTTATATGAATTATATTATCCCAATTTAATTCATACCTACATAAAATAATAATAATAAAGTATGTAAACTAAGTACTTTTTAAGTAATAGTAGGTGTATTTATAAAGATAAAACATTTCAAAAGTGCGTCCAAAAAAAAAAACTTATATTTTTAAAGAAGCTTTTAGATAAAGGAACCTTTTAAGCAAAGTACGTTTTTTTAAAGACAACTTTCTAAAAATTTCGTTTGTCTGACCATCTAATTCTTACCTCCTTTAACACATCCAATAATAGTTTTTCTGGAACATTATCGAATACACCATCTGTTGCTACTAGAATAACATCACCCTCTTTAACAGGGAAACTTAATGAATCCGCCGAATCTGGACTATCACTTAAGACATTATGATCATGGCCGGGTGGGGGTAGTGATAACTGAAAGGGTGTATTAAAATAATGTTGTTGTTCCTCGGATTTGTGAACAATTACGCCCTTACGTACGACCATAAAACCGCTGTCACCGATATTTGCCGTATAGACCGTTGAGTTCTCACGATTTAATACTAAAACACAAGCAGTGCTGCTACCTGTGAATAAAATATAAAGAGAAGAGAGAAAGTTAAACATTATTTGTGAATAAAATATATACAAACATATGTACACTTTTTTGTTTTAAAAATAAATTTAATATACATATGTATATTTACTTTTAAAATAAACGCAATAAACGCAGTTCAAAAAAAGTAAACAACAACAGATACCAAATAAAAAATCAAAGCTGGAAACAAGCCAAAATAAAAATCTAATTTAATTTATAGAAAAAATTCTTTTTTTTAAAAGAAAAATTTAAATTATTTTAAACAATTCTTCCAAAAAAAGAAATGGTTGTCCAATTAAAAAAAAAATAAAACATTAATATAGAAAATATGTATGCAACTATTAAATTAAACAGATGAATATATTGTTTACCAGACATTCTTATTTAATTAGTGTATTTGTTGTATAATAATTGTAGGAATATAATTAATAAATATTAATTCAATTAATTTAGGTTTTCAATTAGAATATTGCTTCAAAATTGAGATGTGTTTATTAATAAGATGATTTTTTAATTTAAAACAATAAAAAATCAAATAATTTTTATAAGAAAAAGGGCATAAAGTTTTGTTTTAATTATTTTTTTGTTGAAATTTAATAAAAACGTTATCTGTTTTGTCAATCTTTTTATTATCATTTCGCACGGAACAATTTGTTAAGCTCATATAATCCATTTTTTTAATACCTAAACATTTTACAAACATTTAATTTTATTTGTACAACACAATTTTAAGCGCCTATAGAAACCCTTAGCTTTATATTTATTTGTCTTTTTATTGATAACAAAGATAGTGTTAATTATTAATTAAACAATCAAAATTTTTTTAGCTTAATGAAAATCGTGTTCTAATGATTTATATGTTTTCCATTAAGTGATTGTAGTACATAATACATATTATGTAAGATGCGTCATTTCGCGATATTTTTTATTATCAAGGGTGTGCTGGAAATCGAAAACGTAAAACGCGAGAATTTTAAAAGTCGTTTCTTAATAAGATTTCTGGACGATTCTATTCTGACGGGTGCAACATTTAGACGCTTTAAACGTCTTTTACTAATAGAAAGAAACACATTTGCAATTAAGTTATTTCTAGAAGGGGTAACATTTTTGTATATACAATTGTTATCTATTTACAAGAATTTATATGAAACGATCAAATAGCCACGAGAGAACTTTAAAGTGCATGACGGCAACAAAAAAATGGCCAACTTTCATAAGATCATACCACAAAAACACAACTCTGTTAATTTTTAAACTTTTATTGTATTATTCTTTTTTATAATTAGTATTGTGGTTATTTGGTCGAACTATTTATGGTTTTTTAATCCAAATTTTTAAAATTTCTAATCAGGCTTAAGTTCATCAAATTTAATTTTTCATTAAATTATTTTTTATGAAGAAAGGAATTTTACAACATGAAAATTAATTAAAATTGTTATTGATAATTTTTTATTCTTGACTGACCTGTGATTCGAACCCAGGCGGCTGGCTTGAGATTCGAACCCAGGCGGCTGGTTACCCTGACATGTTTCGATCACAACCACTTGATCCCTTCAGAGGGATTTGCCGTCTTACACTCGCAGCCATCGATGAATGCTGACGTCAAAAGTCAAACATCAATCCTTAAACCAAATTGTATTTTAACCTTTGGCAGATCGAAATTTGCTATTTTGAAAGATTATCAATTTTAATTGTTTTTACATGTTCTTCTTCAGGAAAAAAATAAATTCCTGAAGAAGATTTTCAAAGGAAATCGAAATATTGAAATAAAAACATTTTAATTATTTTTTTTAAAAAGTGACCTTAAGCTTAAATAATTTATTAAAGTATAATATTTGAGGTTTATTAAAAACATCTTCCAAATTCTTGCGTTTTATGTTTTCGATTTCCAGCACACCCCTGTATATAATAAACAATAAAATTTTTATTTTTAACTTACCTAGTATGGGTTTCTTTTGTTCCAATAATTCACAATAACTGTATGCTAAAAGATTAACAGGCCGTTGTGGATTGAAATTTACACAGTGAACAAGACGTTCACAGGTCTTCATAAGAAATGATGAAAACTCTCCAGGATCAATACCATAACTACGCCAGCCACCAACACCATCAGCAACACCTATAAGAAAATTAATAAAAAAAAACACAGTTATTGAGGGAAATGAACCAAATTTTTGAACTTTTAAAACTTTGTTAAAAAAATTCACTTTTTATCGCAGAAAATTAAGAATTAGGTAATCAAGAGTTTTTTAAGCCCAAATGAACTTGAAATTGTAAAAAAAGACAAAAAAAAAATAATTTTTAATCAAAAAGTTATCAATACAATCTATATTTTTGAAGAAATAAGGTCCAATGATGCTACCAGAGTGTAAACCGTACCAAACAGTTCATTTTCCTAGATGTAATGGAGATTGTAAAGTCCGTTGTTGATTGGTCTCACTTTATATGCAGAAATTTTGTTTTTTAACAAGCCCGTTGAAGTCAGAACGAGCCAAGAGGTATAAATCAGAGTATGAAAACAAACAAAACATTTCGCAAACGTTTGCAAAATATAAAAAATGATTCAAAATTTTTAAATTGTATTGTACATGAGCAAAACTAAAACAAAAACTTTTCAAGTGTCAAAGAGAGAAAACAAAACAATTGGCTTTCCACTCATCTGCATTATTTAATTTACCGTTACAATCGTACATCTGAGTACAAAACAGATAGAGAAACGTTTTGTTTTGAGTAATTGATTTAGTTCTTGTTTGGTTTTTGTAGTGGCATAACAAGAGTAAAATCCACAATGCCTCGTCCAAAAAATGATTTGTTGCGTTTTTTTTTTATTCTTTTTTCTTTGAATTACTTTTTGTTTAATTTAATTTGTGTTTTTTAATTACTATGGTAGTCAAAATAAGCATTAATAAAAACAAAAAAATATTAAAACCTCTCTTTTTATTTCACTTAGAAACAATAGTAGTGAGTAAATGAATTACCAAACATTTGTCAAACGTTTTTTCTCTGAATGTTTCAATATTGTTCTTACTCTTTTCTTTCCCAGCTGTGTACGTTTATATTAATGTACAATTTGCGCTTACGAGCAAAAATAATACAAAACAAAATGGCACAATCATTCTCATTGTTTTGGTTTTGTTTTTGTTTTACTCACTGCAAAGAACAAAACAAAACGAAAGCAAACGTTTCGTACTCTGGTATAAATAGTCTTTAGATTGTTATTTACTTATTGTATGAAAAGGGACAAAGGACATGGGTAATTATAGTATAACACATCAGCCAAGTAGTTTTCCCTGCTATGCTCTGACATTCGCATTCTGTGAGCATTTTGCATAAATGGAGACTGAATTTCGTTAAGGCAACTTTTAACACTTTTATGCACAAATGGCAGCAAAGTCAATTCAAATCTTGCATTATTTTCCGGACACCCTTTTTTCTTTAAAGATATATTTGTAGTTAAATTATTAAGGGCCGTTTTCACAACTTACCGATAGCTAAAGGTAGGATATTATCGGCCGTATAAAAAGTGCTCCGTTATTACAACTTTACTTTAAACTACCAGGTAGGATGAACCTTAATAAATTTTATTGCTCACTTAAGGTGAAAGTAACGTTTTAATAATGGAACACTTTTTATAAGGCCGGTTAAAGTCTCCTTTAAGCTATCGGTAAGTTGTGAAAACGGGCCTAAGAATAGTAACATTCTAAAGATTAATATGGAATATGTATTTTTTTGGAAGTAAGACTACTTTAAAATGTTACTTTGGTAAAGAGTTTCTTTTTCAATAAGAACTAAAACATTTCAAGTTCTTACTAAAAGAAATAACGACTTTTTTCTTCGATTAATACTCTGTTATAAGAACAAATCTAAATTCTCATAAGTTCTCTATTTGTATTTTATCCCTGTAAAAAATACAATTATTTATTTTAAGTTGATCTTTGGTCGTAAAATTAAATTGGCAGAACATACGGATGCAAAATCAGCTTTACACGACACAGATATACTCAAGACACCGAATTCACTAGACAATTGAAATTTTGTGATATCATTGGGTGAGATGTGAAATGTACCCATAAATGTCACCACAACTGCAATTGTTTAAAAGCCAAGCCAGTGAAAATTTCAAGAAGGAACTGGTTACAGAATTAACCGATTGAAGATTGATTGATTATTAAACTATTACATCAACAACAACAACCAAATTTTTTTTCCTTCTTAATCCAAATTTATCATGTTTATGAAAGATGATTATGTAGTGTCGATTAACAATATTTTAAGTAAAACATATAAAACAAACAAATTGTTGAAAATTATTGTTAACAACCAGGCCCACAAAAACAAATTTTAGAAATTGTTTTTGTTTTAAATGTAATTTTCTATGCGAACGTTAACGTGTGACATCGTGGGCCTAACTGTAAGAATCAGATCCATAAACTTTTCAGGTTTGCTTCAAATTCCACTTTATTTACTTTTATTTTTTATTTTTGCAAAATTTTTTTTTCAAGCAAAAATTAGAAGATTTTTTATTTTGTTTTGATTTACTTTCTATTTATGTATTTTGCGCGTTTGTTATGATACTTAGATTTCGGACTTATAATTTTTGTATTAATATATTTATTTATTTTTTTAAGATTACATAGTTGATTATTTATACTCGTACGTCAGATAGAACTATATATATAGTAGTATTCATTATAGTATTAGATAAGAAGCAAGTTGTTTTCTTAAGCCTAATAGAACTTACAACAGGGTTAGCTCTCAAAAAAGCTGTCAATCTGGGCTCACTTTTGGTATATATTTCTAATCAGTATAATTTGGCAAATCATCATAAAAAAGATTAACGCTTGAACAACGCTAATTTACTTTGAAAATAATTCATCGATTTGGCCCAAATTTGCCCATATGACCAAAATCCTTTTTAAATATTCACCCCTATCGTGAATAAAAATTCCTTGGGAGTTTTTTCCCTTTTTTAATTTTTCCTATGCTAATTCTATTGCAAAAATGGGAAAAAGGAAAAAACTCCCAAGGAATTTTTATTCACGATAGGGGTGATTATGTTTTCATCTTGGTGAAATTATTGAAATTCGAATAACTTAATTATACCCACACCACAATAGTGGAGAGGGTATTATGCATTTGTGCTGATGTGTGTAACGCCTTAAAATATTAGTCCTAGACCCACCTTAAAGTATACCGATCGACTCAGAATCACTTTCTGAGTCGAACTAACGATGTCCGTCCAGCTGGCTGGCTGGCTGGCTGGCAGGCTAGCTGGCTGGCTGGATGTCCATGTAACCTTGTGCGCAAAGTACAAGTCGAAATTTTGGAGATAATTTGATAAAATTTAGGACATAGGTTCTTATTGACACAAGGACCAAGCCTATTGAAAATGGGCCAAATCGTATGATCACGAGGGAAGATAGGGGGAAATTTTTTCCTCTCAGAAACTATCAAACCGATTTTAATGAAATTTAAAACTTACATAGAACCATATCTTCATGGACACAAAAGGGATTTTTTTTAAAAAAAAAATAGGACCACGAGGGGAGATAGGGCCAATTTCTGCCTCTCAAACCGATTTTTATGAAATTCAAAACATAGATAGATCCATATCTATATGGACACATAAGCTATACAGCTTTTCAAAAATAGGGCCACAAGGGGAGGTAGGGGGCAATTTCTGCCCCTCACAAACTTTTAACCCGATTTTAATGAGTTTTATAAACATAGATAAATCCATATTTATATGGACATTTACTATACTTTCTTTCTTGTTTTTAAATACATAATTGAATATATATTGAATATATTAGGGATTGCTGTTCGGTTTTAACCGAAACCGCGGTTTTAAATGCCTAAAAACCGAAACCGAAAACCGATAAAAAAACCTCGGTTTTAGCTTTAACTTTAACAATGTATTTATGCTTGAAGAAATTGCAAATTAAACATCATACTCGTACTTCCCTGCAAATAATAGGACCAGTCCAAACACGCGTGTAAAGAGTAGTCCACAAGGGACCAGGACTGGTCCAAAAGTAACCCAAACGTATGAAATAAACCTGGTCTATTTAACATTACGATGTCCTAGGAGAGGACCATATAACCCACCTTTGGACCACTTTAAAACTACTCCATGGTATACTTTCGTTTAAAAACGAAAGCATGTCGTTTAAAAACGAAGACATGTCGTCTCACTACAAACACTTTTTAACAATGACATGGTCCATGATTGCATTACATCGTCCCAGTCTATGGAGAAGTCCATTTTATCAAAATGGATCAGGTGGTTCAATTTTATTTGCAGGGTTAATATACAAAAACTATATACATAACAGCCTTCAACAATGACAAGGTATTTCAAAATTCTTAAAATTCAAAATAAGTACTAAGAAGAACAAATGTTATCTTATAACTCTTAAGTACACACCTTATTTGTGAGGCATAAACTGCCACCAGGGCCACTTGAATTTTGTATGGAGTATCTTGTGGCTATAATAAAAACTCACATTAACGAACCCCTGGGCAAGGCTGGGACTTATTTGATATGTATGGAGTGTTTTGGCTATAGCAGGAACATTTTGTTGGGAAATAAAATAATTTTTCGAAAAAACAGAAAAGGAAGAATTCTTATGTGTTGTGTATGCTTTTTGAAACGTTTCATTTTGATTTTATTTACTGCGGTACATATATTATAGGGAAGGGCCTGACCAGGCCCAGGTGGATACAATATGCACAAAATTTTCATTTGGTCAATTGCGCAATTGAGGAATACATAAAGTTTCGTTCTAATATACTTAATAATTATATAAAAAAACAAAAAATGCCTGGCCAGGCCCAGGTTTACACTTAAGGACGAATAAAAGTACCTGAATTGAAACAAATAAAAAATTTGCCAAAAAAAAATATATATGTTTATGTATGAATTTAACTTTGATATTTTCAAAACCGAAAACCGAACCGAAACCGGCCGGTTTTAATCATTTTAAAACCGAAACCGCGGTTTCACATTTTTAGGGTTTTAGCAAACTCTAGAATATATACATAATTATAATTATTATTTTTCTTTGTTTTATAAATTTCTAGATATTCTTTACATAGTTAACATGGGATGAGTTCCAAAACGTCAGTTGCAAAGCAACTCGCTTTTTTAAATAGATTCTACAATGCAACCGTGTAGAATTTTACAATGTTGTCTGTACCAAAGTGCACCAAAAAAGTTGTCGAAGCGTTCACAATAAGCAAATTGTGCATCGTTAAACTATTTGATATATTTTTAACTTTGACTGCAAAGTACATAGTATGATGTTTTGGAACTCAGCCATACTTTCATAGTATGCAATATTGCAAAATCTTAAGGCCCTACCATAATGTGCTTAAGCTGACTTTAGCAAACGTGCGAATACATGTAAATTATATGATGCAACCCATATTGAACCAAATTTAACTTTTTGCTAAGTTTAATGAAACTGTCATTTGCTTAAGCAAGGTGCGAATCGAATTGCACATTCCGTACGGAATCAAATGTTTTTTTATTTTGTTTTCTTAAGTACATTTGAGAGACTTTTTGTTAATTTTTGACAGTAGGTTAAGCAAGGCTATGCATATTATGGTTGAGCCTTAACATAAGATTACACGGCTTTTTATACACTTGAAGTGGCATTTTATACTTTATATTAATCATAAATCGGAAAAGTTGATTTATCGATTAAATGATTGATCACCATTAATCAAAATATTAAGGGTAATCACGATGGTCATTGTGCAAATATGCAATGTGTAAATTTGCAGTGCATATTATGATTGATCGTGAACATCATCACTTTAATTTTTTGTGCAAATGAGCTTTTTTTCTCAAAATTTATTCTGGCAACACTAAAAACTTCTGGCAGCACTGTAAAAAGTTTGCATTTGTTTACAGTTATACACAACCAAATTAAAATAAATTTTTTCTTTTTAATTATTTTAATTTAATTCTCCCCCACTTTTAAGGTCAAGGTGGTTGATAGCAGTGCCGAGGACTTGAATGGCTGGTTAGTGGTTAAAGAAACTGGTCGCGAACAGCTTCCCTCTGGCGCCGATGGCAAGGGTCAGTTGTAACTTAGCCTAGTCCGTGCAAGCCGTCACTGCGCGAGACGGTCCTTTTCTTTACGGCGTACTCGTGGGACCAAAAAACTGGACAACTTTACTGTAAAAAACAAGGACGCGACTCTAAGAGTCGATGCAGGGAATATCTCTGACAACTCGGCAGTTTCGGTGTCAGATCCAGACGCCGATTGGCTGAGTATCTACAGAGATATTCTTGAGCAAGAAGGTCAGTTATTGACAGAACTGACAGAGACAAGCGGGACGAGCGACCCCCCAGTCGGTTCCCCGTCTCGAACAGGGGTCTCGGAAAGACTCGATGGTCTAGCTCTGGGATCTGATGATGAGCATGAAATAACAATGATTTCGGCTCATGATCAGGACCATAGGGCCGGGCCATCGGCTCCTGAGGTCACACTCGAGATAGGGAGCGGAGTAGTGGGTGGATCAAAATCCATTGTTCGGCAGGATGCGACAGAACAGGTCGCATCAGAAGGCCGAACGAGTCTTGAAAAAGCCAAGAGTGGTGTAAGGGCCTCCTTAGCCTTTCTAGAAAAGATAGCTAAGAAAGACTCCTCACTACACGATGGGCGGGATAGGCACTTGCTGAGGAAGCACCGGAAGAACGTTGCCAGATTCGAACGAATCCACGGATCTGTCGGTGATATCCTAGGCATTCCCTATCCTGCGGGATACACAGCAAGGGCTGCTGAGGGCTCAAATGTCAGTATGGACAAGAAACCCTCAGTAACCCCTGCTGATGAGTCCTCCAATAATGGAACGGGAAGTAAGAAGGGGGGTGCAGAATCAACACCTGGTTCTCTAAACCGAGACAGTACGGTCACGGATAAGGGAACCAAGCCTGATGAAGTACCACCCTCTACTAGCTGCGCGATGAGGACTGGTAAAGTCTTGATAATCTCCGACCCCCCACCCCTAAGGGAGGTCACAAAGGGGATTACTGAGAAAGGCCAGCCAACATCTGCAGGGAAATCGGGTGATCACCGACAGAGCTCTACTAAGGCCCCCAAAAAGGGGGTTTTTAAGAGAGTTAGGTCTGGTGATGACCAGAAATCCCCAGCGGCCAAAAGGAAGGATCCCCGAAAGGAGATCACTAAGAGGGCTGGTTCCAGAGAGGAACAACCCTCTACGTCAAAGAAGCTAAGGGAGTCGTTAAGTAAGGACGGTATTCTAGCAGCTGTCATTGATCGTATGGATCCCGATGGAAGGATCAGTGTCGAGAAATGGCAGGTGCTAGAAAACAAACTACTCGACGAAATCTTTAGCGTCAAAGGAAGGCCGGACGAAGTATCGTTCAAAGGGGCTGACTGGATAAGAGGTGTCAAAACTGTCAGTTGCGGCAATCAAAAAACCTTTGAGTTTTTAAAGGCTGCAATCGGCAGGTGTGGCAGCGCTTATCCTGAAGCCAGATTGGACGTCATACTCGCGTCTGAGTGACCACCGGCCTACTGTATGGATTCCTCCACCTATAAAACCGGTGGAGGTCATACTGGGGTTACTGGCCAATCAGAACAATGGACTCTTTACAGGCCAGTGGAAGATGTAGCTTCACTGGGTTGCAAGGATAACCAAGGAAGAGATTTCAGGTTCGCAGTAGACCGGGAATCTCTGAAAAAACTGAAGTCAATGGGAGGGGTTGCTATATTCGGGTTAGGGTCTATCAGATTTAGGTTTCCTAAAAATGATAAACCCTAAGAGGCTGAGAGTGGTGCAGATAAACTTGCACCACTGTGAAGCGGCCTCAACCGAATTAGTAACCCACCTCATTGACAACAATGTGGACGTGGCTTTAATCCAAGAGCCCTGGATTAACAAAAACCGGGTAGTTGGATTAAAGATCACGGGGTATACCTTGTTCGTATCCCGCTCTGATGAGAAGGTACGGACTTGTATACTGGCGAAGACTGAACATAAATTCATGATTTCTAATTCTTTCAGTAATGGAGACCTCACGGTTGTGACAGGAGAAGCCAAGGACAAAACGGTCCTGGCACTGGCATCGGCATACTTACCATATGAAGCTGCCGATCCACCTGGTGAGGGAGTGCGAGAGTTGGTGGAGCACTCGGGCAGAAGCGGCTCGAGGCTGGTACTAGGATGTGACGCCAATGCACACCATTCCCAATGGGGTAGTGCCGACATCAACAAAAGAGGTGAGTCTATGTTTGATTTTATTGTTGCCAGCAATCTTTTTATCTGTAATAGGGGGAATACGCCAACGTTCAGAACTAGGGATAGAGAGGCAGTGATAGATATGACATTGACGAACTGTAGGGAATTAGTGGAGGACTGGAGGGTGGCTTTGGATTTTTCCTTCTCTGATCATAGTCGCCTGTCCTTTAGTCTAATGTTTGAGAGGTCGAAAAGGTGTCCATATAGGAATCCGAGAAGGACGGATTGGGATTCGTTTTCGGGACTAGTGCAACGGAACCTTAGGGTTACACGGAACTGGGGGTCGACTCCGGCCGGTGTGGAGCAACTGGTAAACACCTTCACGGGGGTATTGACCAGTAGCTATGAGCGATCTTGTCCGTTAAATTTTCCGGGCAGGCGTACACAGCCAAGATGGTGGACAGACGAGTTGAAAACTCAAAGGTCCACCGTCAGAAGGCTGTTCAATAGGGCGAAGTATACGCGCAGGGATGAGGATTGGAGTAACTTCAGGTTGAGTTACGGGAGGTATAAGGGAGATATTAGAAGGGCGAAAAGGGACTCGTGGATTAAGTTTAGCGAGTCAGTTGAATCCGTGAATGAGATGTCTAGGTTCAGGAGAATTTTATCTAAGGACCCTGTAGTCCCTGGATTTATTCAGAGATCGGACGACTCATGGACGGAATCTGGCTCTGAATCTCTCTGTCTGCTTATGGAGACTCACTTTCCGGGGTGTGTAGATCCTGGGTCGGGGGAACAGGCTGTATGTGGTGACCCCTTCTCTGGTTCGGGCTCAGGCGGTGAGGAAAGGGAGACGGTGGGGGATATGATTACCTTGGATAAGGTAACATGGGCGGTAAATACCTTTGGGTCCTACAAATCGGCGGGGCCAGATGGTATATTTCCGGCGATGTTACAGAATATCGGGAAATCGTCACTCCTGTTGTTGGTGGAACTGTTTAGGGTATGTGTGCTGAACGGGTACATTCCTAGGAGGTGGAGGGAGGTTAGGGTAGTTTTTATTCCCAAAGCGGGTAGAACCGGTCACTCTAAACCCAAGGATTTTAGACCAATCAGCTTGTCGTCTTTTCTCTTGAAGACGTTGGAAAGACTGATTGATCTACATCTGAGGACGAAGATTGACGCCGGCATCGTCAGCGGCGCTCAACACGCCTACCTTAAAGGTAGATCTGTTGAGAGTGCGTTGCATGATGTGGTTGGTTATGTGGAGCGGGGTTTGCGAACCAGGGAATACACCCTGGCGGCATTCCTTGACATAGAGGGCGCCTTTAACAATTTGAGGATAGAGGCCATAAGACAGGCACTGATTGACCTAAGGGTTCCGTTGTTCTTGGTCGAATGGATAACTATGATGCTTAGCAGCAGAGTTATTCACTCGGACTGGGGAAACGAACGCTTAAGGAAATCGGTGACTAGAGGGACCCCACAGGGGGGAGTTCTCTCTCCCTTATTGTGGCTCTTGGCCGTCAATGTCGTTCTGAGACGTTTTGACAGAATGGGTCAGAAGGTCGTAGCCTACGCGGATGATGTGGTGATATTGGTGTCGGGCAAGTTTCTGCCGACAATTAGCGACATCATGCAAGGGGCGCTGGGCGAACTGGCGGCATGGGCAAGTGACAAGGGACTGGGAGTAAACCCGGAGAAGACGGAGTTGGTTCTTTTCACTAGGAGGTACAAGGTGGAGGAGTTTAGACTGCCGGTACTAGGAGGAGTGGAGCTTGGACTATCTGATAGTGCTAAGTATCTGGGGGTTTTTCTGGACAGCAAGCTGTCATGGGGTAGGAATACTCAAGAGAGACTCAAAAGGGGTCTCAATGCTTACTATGCTTGCAGATCATCGATAGGTAGGAGCTGGGGACTCCGGCCGTCAGTGGTGGGATGGCTGTACACTTCGGTGGTTAGACCCATTCTTACGTATGGATGCTGTGTTTGGTGGGAATCATTGAGATTGGCAAGTCGTAGGAAACTTCTTTCTAAGGCTCAGAGGTGTGCTTCAATTGGCATGACAGGTGCCATGAGAAGTACTCCTCAGGCTGCCCTGGATGTCATTCTACATCTTCTGCCTATTGAGCAGTATGTGATGGGAATGGCGGCCAGGAGCATCCTTAGACTGAGGGAGTTAGGGTTGACGAGGAATGACACTCAGGGTCACTCACGGATCCTGGGTGAGATTGAGGCTGGTGGCTATTGCCTGGGACCGCCGGGATCCACTGATTATGTTGGCACCAGTTTGGATTTTGGTCGGTTGCCAGAGGTAATAATGCCCTCTAGGGAGAGCTGGTCGGGCAGGAGCAGATTATTTGGTGGATTTGCTATTTTCACTGATGGCTCAAAGATGAGGGGCACGGGTGCAGGGGTCTACATTGAGGATCTGAACATAAGAAGGTCATATAGGCTTCCTGGCGACTGCAGTGTTTTTCAGGCGGAGGTTCTGGGGGTCTGGAGGGCCGTGGAACTGATGAGGGACAACATTGATAGGGGCTCGGAGGTCACTATATACGTGGACAGCCAGGCGGCTCTTATGGCCGTAAGGGGCTGTTATGTGAACTCCAAGCTGGTTGATGAGTGTAGGAGGGCTCTGAGGGGAGCCTTAGGGGAGTATCTGCTAAGGTTATGCTGGGTGCCGGGTCATTGCGATATAGGCGGCAACGAGATTGCTGATGAGTTGGCAAGACAGGGCTCAGAGTTGGAGGATCCTGACTGTGTGGAGGCGGTTAGGCCTCCATTGGGCTTCTATTTTAGTAGAATTAGGGAATGGATAATGAGCGTGACCAATCGGGCCTGGGGGAGCCGAACGGACTGTCGGGTATCGCGGACACTGTGGCCGGTGCTTAGGAAGTCCGATTCGGTGTCGCTGTTGGGCAGGAGCAGGGTCTGCGTTAGGACCATGATAGGAATTATCACGGGCCACTGTATGATAGGCAGGATGGCGGTGAGGATGGGATCCGACTTGTCGGATATATGCAGGTTGTGCGAGGACCCTGAGGAGCTGGAGTCAGTTGAGCACCTTCTGTGCCACTGTCCCAGGCTGCAGGGTAGCAGGTTGAGGTGGCTGGGCAGTAGATTCCTGGGCGAATTAGGGGATGTCTCGGGTTGCGGACTCGAGAATCTGATAGGATTCGTAATGGGGATGGCCTGGCTGCGCGAGGGGAGACTGGGTGCTAACCGCTCGTAGGGCGGATTTGGTTTAAGGGATTTCTCTCGGGGTTGGTCCTTTACCTTCTTTTCCTTCCTTTCTTTTCTACCCATCTTTCGGATCTGTCTTATGCTTCTGCTGCTTATTTCACCTACTTATGCCTTCTTGGCTATCTCTAATTAAGGCGTCACAATGGACCATATTGGTCTCTGGGTGAAGGTGTGAAGGAAACTTCACACCGGCCTTTCTACCTACCTACCTACCTAATTTAATTCTCTATTTTATATTAAACCCCACGAAAATGTTCCATTTATAAGTTTACTTAAAAGCAATATGGCGCTTAATATGTCAAATTTATTGTTATTGTTTACATTTGTCTGCAACGGAGCAAATATGCACTATTAATCTTGCTCATGGCTTTTTTAGTGCAAACGAAGTAAATAGAGCAATTTGCAAATATGTGTATTTTTGCACGCATTTGCATCGTTTGCACACTTTTCCATACCCATCGTGATTTCCCTAATTGATTATTTATTTATTGATTAATCGCACAGCCCTAGTTTTAAGTTATTTTATGCTAAAAGTAAAACCTGATTAAATCTTAAAAAAAATATTTTGACTATCCTGTTCTTAAAATCACGCGAAAGTTATGTGTTTAAAAAAATTATAGCTTAACAACTGACGGCTTAAAATCACTTATATATTTTTATGTTTTTTTTAGACAATTGAAGCACAACCGCGAATAACGTTGTAAGCAGTGTTGCCAATTTAGCCATTTAGTGGCTAGATTTAGCCATTTTTCACTCTGTTAAGCCATTAAAAAATGAATTTAGCCATTAGCCATTTTTTACGAAATTTTTCAACTTGTTTAGCCAAAAAATTTTTTTGCCGTTTTTTCTTTAAAAAGAATAATTTTTATTTTATTATAAAATAAACTAAAAAATGTCTGTAATACCTTAAAATATTGGTCCTTAGCCCACCTTTACGTATACCGATTGACTTGGAATCACTTTCTGAGTCGAATTAGCGATGTTTGTCCGGCTGGCTGGCGGTCCATGTTAACCTAGTGCGCAAAGTACAGGTCGCAATTTAGATATTATTTGATACAATTTGGTACAAAGGTTCTAATGTGGTGTAGGGCATCATAAAGTCGAGTTTAACCGACTATCTAACTTGTTTTTTATTGTAGATCTGGACTCAAAATGTTGGGTAAATGTTGTCGTGATAATGATTTACCTTCAAATTATTTAAAACTTATGAATATTTGAAACTAATGAGTGATTCCTATGAGATGAACAATAACGACGTCGAATTTTTCGATGATTTAATTCTTTAATATTAATTTATGTATTTTAATATTAATTTACGTTTATTCTTATTTAACAAATTAATCTTAACTCACAATTTCATCGTAAACAACTTTAAATAATTTAATTATTTTTTGTTATTGAATTTTTATGTGTTTTTATTTAAAAAAGCTTTTAGCCATTTTTTTAGCCCAATTTTAGCCATTTTTTCCGCAAATTTAGCCATTTTTGGTCACCAAGTTTTGGCAACACTGGTTGTGAGTGACAAAACAATTATTTTTCAGGAGAGCAAAAAAATGCTTTTAAAAGGCAGGGTTACTTATTTAAAAAAAAATTTTTTTAGATTATCAAAATTAATGATAATAAAAACTTGTATGCAATATATCAAGAAATTTGAATTTAAAATAATATGCAAATTTGCGGTTTAAAACTTTTTTCTAGTTGAAAAACATTTCATATCCACAATCGCGATGCCATTTAAAACGTTTTTCCACTATGCAAGCGGCTTTTAAAACGTTATTCCAGTTTGCAAAACCATTATATTGTTTAATTTTTTTAGTAACTTACAACGTTCTTTCATTGGCTGACTCTTTTTACTGCATTTTGAAGAGGTTAAGGTGCATAATTTTGGATGATATGATATTTAAACCAGAAAATAAACATTAAATTATTTAACGTTCGGCTCACACATCCAAGAACGATATCTATTTTTTTAGTGATTGTGTAGACATACACAACCCTCGATACCGTTCGTAACTATTTCCAAGAACAATTGTAGTGATACTGTAGACAAACATTATATTTTAATGTTCTATAATGTTTTTTTCGTGTGTGAATTTTGTTTTTGTAAAAAATTTTTGGTTTTTTTTTACCAGCCAAAAGGGACGAACATTAATGAGCCGAACCGAACACATTGAAGTTTGTGGATTTTCAAAAAAAAACCAAACGGAATTAAATGTTCACATCTTTTGTTGGGTTTGATAAAAACAGTAATAATTTTATGTTTGAAAGATGACTAACAGGGAAACGTTATTTTTTTAATGATTTTCTACACAAACACTATTAGCTTTTCTGTTTTCCACAAATCTACCGAACCGAACATTAAGAAACGATATTAAGTGTTTATTTTCGAACACTGATTTAAACAATGTAAGAGAGTTATGTTAACGATAATTTAAAAAAAAGGTTATTTTGCAAAAAGTGGCTTTTACAACGTTATTCGTGGCTGTGCTTCAATTTACTAAAAATATTATTATTTAGCTTAATTTCTTCGACCTTCTTAATATTAAATTAATTTTAAGACAGATTCGGACAATGTAGCTCAAAATTACAGACATTTAATTTATAAGAATAAGATAGGAAATTAAATAAGTTTATAAAAATGTAATAGAATAATTTTTGTTTCCTGTGTATAATTTTTTATTAATTTTCATAATTGACAATTTTGTTGTTTCATTTAATTTTGTTTGTTAAAAATTGTTTGAAATATAAAAAAACCAAAAATCCCTGAAGAAGCCATCCATTGAGATATATTGGATTAATTTTAAATAAATAATTTTTATATAAAACGGACCTGGAGCTTGAAAAATTATTGAAAGGTAAAAATATTATTATTTATTTTATAGCCCTTATGTACTGCCACAACCTCATAATTCAAAAATTATAAAATTTGACTTAATCAGGGGTGTCATAAAATCCAAGTCGGTTTTGCTTTTTGTCTTATAGCCCTTATGTACTGCCACAACCTCATAATTCAAAAATTATAAAATTTGACTTAATCAGGGGTGTCATAAAATCCAAGTCGGTTTTGCTTTTTGTCGGTTTTGTAAACTTTTGCGAGTTTGCAGCAACCCGCTGCCGGAGACATGCAAAAAATTCTATTTTTAACAATTTTATTTACTTCCATCTATGCAAAAAATCTAACTGTTGAAAAAATAAAATAAAAAAATTAAGCTTTTCAAAACTATTTGTATTTCCAATAAAAAAACAAGAGCTGTAAGCTGCTTGGTTTGTTTTCAATAAAAATCCGATAATATTGGTTTCTGTGACACCTAAAACCGACACTAATTTAAGTTCGAACAAAAAACCGACAACATTGGATTTCATGACACCAACGTATTTTTTTTTTGTCGGTTTCAAATCCAATTCCAATAAAATTGGTTTCTATGACACCCCTGAATAACACTAATCTATATATATAAAAGTGAATGTATGTATATTTGTATATGAGCAACTTCAAAAATTTACGACACCTAGACATTTTTTTTTTAAATTTTTTTTTTTTTTTGTCTGACATCAATGTTGATTTGCGTGTGTATAAACCGATATTTGAGCATGTGAAATCCGTTCGCGTTAATCATTTTTATTACACGGCGCAAATTTTACTGCGGTTTAAAGTTAAAAATTAAAAAAAAATATAAAAATTACAGTTTTTGTTAAAATTGAAAAAGGATAACGCGAGTGGATAATACGCCTTAAGGGCTTTCTTAGCACACTAAAATATTTGTAAAAGCTTGAATACTTTTTAAAATACACTGGAAAAAAAAATATAAAAAAATTTTTATTGATCGTGTATGCATATAAAAATTTAATTAAAATTGTTAAACATTTTACAAAATTACGGCTAGTATAAGACATAATTTGCAATATTTTGGGAAAAAACTATTTGGCTATCGCTAATGGCTTAAGAGATATAACCATTTAAACTTTACCACTCATGATTTTTTTACCAAATTATATATTTAGATCAGTAATACTCAAATATTTATTCTTAGAAGCACTCAGCAAAAGCTACTATGATCATAATTTGTTTCGCTTCTCAGTTTTTTTTTTAACGAATTTTAGAAATTTTAAAATGTATATTCTGAAACCAAATCAAATATTTCATACAAGGATGCTTTTTGAGGTTAGAAACATTTTGTTTCTCCATAAAATTTTAAATCCTTAAAATTTTTTGGTGCGTTTTCAATTTTAGTATCAAGCTCAGTAAATTCTTCTATTCGATGTACGTTTGAGCGGAATTGATACAGCGCTTCAGTTGTCACAAAGCGAAATGTGTTTGGAAAAAACTGCCGCTGCACGCGCTAGGGTTGAAAAAAATTATTTTTTTTTGCACTTTATCAGTTTAGTCCGTCGCGAAGAATCTATTTAGATACCTTAACATGTGCCCATGACATGTTTTGATATAAAAAAAAGCTTAAAAATAAATTGTTTTTTTGCAAAAATTTTCAAAAGTTCATAAAATGTTTGCGTTTAAAAATTTTAAAGTGCGTTTTCGCCTCGGAGGTGCCCTTTACGAAGTTACTCAAATCACGCAATACACTAGCCAACTTAAAAGGCAATTCAGATTGTCAGACGCAAAAAAGATACATTTTTAAAAAATTTACGCTAATTTCTTTTAAGTTTGTGATGTCCGTGATACGTTATTGGTGCGCTGACACCAACTTGATACACCTCAAACTTTATAAAATTACGCAGTTTTTTTAATTCTGCGCTTAAAACTCATTTTTATTAAACGGCGCAAAAACTCTATGCAAAATCTTCAAAAATTTCTAAATTCGGAAAATTTTGGTTTCACTTTAAAACACCATAAAACTTTTCACGCAGCAGCGATATCAAATTTTTTTTTTAGTGGATATATCCTCCAAGTCTAGTGACTAAATTTTGTATGGGTTTGGATCTAAAAGCTTAAAACTATTACAAAGAAAACGGAATGAATGAAAAAACTCTTGGAAGTTTCAAGTCGTTTTTTTAATTTTTCGAATTTTAGATGAACACCAATTCTTATGGTGAGGACTTTTCAACGTAAAACTTTGCACGTCATATCCTTCAAGTATAGTCATCCAAACCCTGTACAACGTTTTTTTCAATTCATAAAACTTAACGAAATAAGAGCCATAGTATGTCGGTTTCAGCAGGTGCTCAAAAAATTTGAAGTAGCCCATATATATATATATATATATTTGTGCCTTTTAGGAGGCCAAACCACTTGACCGATGGCCTTGAAATTTTCACAGCCTGTAACTGTGATCCTGGAAGAGACATTAGGCTATATAAAATTGTGACTGGGCAAAGAGGCGGTGCCACGCCCATACAACCCAAAATTTAAAATCGTGTTATCTATGACATGTTTTGACCTACGGCGATAATATTTGGTATATATGTTGGTGCCATGAATAGAAATACGTTTAATTAAAACAGTGGTAAAAAGGTGTATTGGACAAAGGGGCGGTGCCATATTTTTTCGTGGATGCCAATATTAAATATCGCATATTTTAAGAGCCGCTGCAAGCATTTTGTTGAACTTTTGGTAGTAGGATCTTCTGAGCCCCAAAATTCAAATAAAATAGCAGCGGGGGAAGTGGCATAGGACGCCATTGTTTAATATCGCATATCTTAAGAACTGTTATAGTGAGAATGTTCAAACTTTGTACAATTCACTCTAATGGTATACTACACTTTTGAAAATAAAAATAAAGCGGGCATGCGCAGGGGTGGAAATACCTCCCATACGATGCATATATTAAATATCGCTCAACTGAAGAACTATTAAAGGGAGAGTCTTCAAACGTGGTTAAAGCTACTATTATAGCAAACTTTAAATTTCAATATAGTAATGGGCGGGGTGGACAGAGGAGGAGCAGTACCCCTCATAGATAGAAATATTAATAAGAGCCGCTGCATGCAATTTGTTGAACTTTTTGTAGTAGGGTCTTGTGAGCCCCAAAATTGAAACAAAATAGCAGCGGGGGAAGTGGTTCCCCCCATATAACGCCAATGTTTAATATCGCATATCTTGAGAACTGTTATAGTGAGAATGTTCAAACTTTGTAAAAGTCACGCTTATGGTATACTACACTACTGAAAATAAAAACAAAGCGGGCATGCGCAGGGGTGGTAATACCTCCCATACGATGCATATATTAAATATCGCTCAACTGAAGAACTATTAAAGGGAGAGTCTTCAAACGTGGTTAAAGCTACTATTATAGCAAACTTTAAATTTCAATATAGTAAAGGGCGGGGTGGACAGAGGAGGAGCAGTTCCCCTCATAGATAGAAATATTAATAAGAGCCGCTGCAAGCAATTTGTTGAACTTTTGGTAGTAGGATCTTCTGATCCCCAAAATAGCAGCGGGGGAAGTGTTACCCCCCATAGGACGCCAATGTTTAATATCGGATATCTTAAAAACTGTTATAGTGAGAATGTTCAAACTTTGTAGAAGTCACACTTATGGTATACTACACTTTTGAAAATAAAAATAAGGCGGGTAGGCGCAGAGGGGAATACCTTCCATAGGATGCATATATTAAATATCGCTCAACTGAAGAACTATTAAAGGGGTAGTCTTCAAACGTGGTTAAAGCTACTATTATGGTAAACTATATAGAAATGGGCGGGGTAGACAGAGGAGGAGCAGTACCCCTCATAGATAGAAATATAATTTAGAGCCGCTGCACTCATTTTGTTTAACTTTTTGTAGTATGATCTTCTGAACCCCAAAATTGAAATAAAATAGCAGCGGGGAAACGTTACCCCCATAGCACGCCAATGTTTAATATCGCATATCTTAAGAACTGTTATAGTAAGCATGTTTAAACTTTGTAGAAGTTACTCTTAGGGTATACTACACTTTTGAAAATAGAAAAAAGCGGGTAGGCGCGGGAGGGAAACACCTCCCATAGGATTCATATATTAAATAGCTCCCAACTGAAAAAGTGGTTAAAGCAGTGTAGTGAAGCGCACCGGGTTAAGCTAGTTATTGTATATTTTTTAATTAATTTGTGGAAGAATACTTGAAAACGTGGTTTGATTCTTTCTTAGTAATCCATTTATTACAAATTCATTTTAAGAACTAAGTAAATCATGTTTACGAAGATATTATTGTACATAAAAAAGTAATTCAGCTTACTAATAAAAAGCAAAACTTGTAAAAAAAAAATATAAAATTTATTTTAGGCATTTTTAAGCTGTAAACTGTTTTTATTTTATGCAATGCAAATAAGCCAAAAAAAAATATTTTTGCTGTTATTAAAAAAAATTGGTGAAAAAAACAAAACAAGCAAAAGATTTTTCGATCTGTTTACAATATCTACAAACGATCATGCTTTGTGGTTTAAGATAAAAGTACATCTGAAAGGGTTGTAAGTCATGCAAAATACATGCAATTAAGACAATAATGTTGTTTAGTAAAAACAAAACTTGATTATTGAATTTACCAAATTTAATCATAGTCAATAACTGAATAATTTTTTGCAAATTAAGAAATAAGAAATTATTTTTATCGACGTAAACACTTGCAACTTAAGTTATTTTGGTGTTCACATTTTGTTATGATAATACATATGGGCATTTCCACCGAAAGTTCCACAGCAACAAAAAAATTATAAGTTCTTGAAAAGACTTTGTTTTATCATAGTTTTCTTTTATTTTATTTATTTATTTATTTATTTATTTATAACCCATTTCAAGATTTATGAATGCAAAGTAGAATAAGTGCAACTTTTCTTATTTGGATATTTCTATGGTACGTTTTGCTATGATAAAAGTTCTTAAAGAGAGACATTATGCATTGACTTTTTCTCTTTAAAACCTTTCGGGAGGTACAAAGTCAAAATAGAATGCACAAAAAACTATGCGTTTACAAATAACAGTAATTTTTTTCTTTGTATTATCTCATATTTCGATGTCATGAGCGACATTGAAAAACATCATTTTCTATCAGTGCATCGAAAGTAAAAGTAGAAAGCTCATAAATTTACCAGGTCAAACAGAGATTTTTTTTTAAATTAAAATAAAAAAAAAAATTCTGTAAAATAGCAAGATTTGTGATCTTGGTACTTATATAAAGTTGTTCACGTGCGACATCGTAAGTGTGAAAATTAAAAATTTAAAAATTATTTTTTTATATTTGTAAATGATTTATTTATGTTAATATATATATTTCAATCATTTAAATCTAGATGAGCAAAAAAGCACTAAATTAAATAATAAAGCCATATTCTAGCCATTAACAATGATATACGATACGATGAGATGAGACTTTAAATGACGATGCTATATATATGTATAAAAAGGGCTGTAATTTAGGGCGTGGCAAAAACAAGTTTTTTAAAGTTTTTCAAACTTAATAAATATACCTTTTATTCTAGGGCGTGACTGATGAAAATATTTTTGTTTGTATTGGCTTCTACCTGATTTAAGGTAGTGTGTGTGTGAAAAATAAAAAAGGGGCTTAATTTGTAGGCGTGTAATAAAAGTGGGCATATTAAAATCTATACATACGTAGTTTTAGAAGGACTTTCTTGGCAAGTAAAAAAATTGGACATTTGGGGGAAGGATCCGAGATGGCATAAGTGGCGCCCAGAATTTGAAATCGGATTAAAAAGTCACCAAAGACAGAAATGCAGCCACTATCAAGCCATGAACAACGATATGCAATATGATGAGATCGGACTTTAAATGGCAGCGCTAAATATAAAAAACCAAAAGGGCTGTATTTTGGGGCGTGGCAAAAAAAATGTTTCCTGTTTTAGAAACTTCATTGACATATCTTTCATTCTAGGGGGTGACTGGCACAACTTTTTTTTTTTTGTATGGAGGTCGACCCGGTCTAATCAACATATATATCATGATGGAAAAAAATGTCATGTGCGACAGATCACGTGCGACAGCGATTAAAGCTAAATAAAAAAAAGTATACATTATTTTTTTTTTTAAATGACAGCCAGATTTAAGAGATATGAGTGCTATATTTTTTTGCATTCAAATATTGCCTCAGGTTTCGCTGAAATCGGCATTCGAAAAAATTGCCACAAAAACCACTTCTGTTTTCGTCACGTGCAAATGCCTTGTTTTTTTTTTTTTTGCAATTTTCTTGAAAACGAAAAAATTTATCAAAATGAACAATAGCACCAACTATAGGGCTAATTAAAAGCTATAACCTGAATCTATTGCCAAAATAAATATACGTTTTATTTTTACTTTTTTTAACTTTAAATGTGTACGATGGTCACGTTCGACATGATGGAAATGCCCATATACATTTTTTTATGTTTTGTGAACTTTTTTAAATTCGGGGGCCTGATTCTGGCAGTCGAGATCGAGTACTTTTTCGTTTCAAAAGTAATTTAATATCTAATTATTTCAGTCAATACTGAACGAATCGGAATTATTTTTTCAGTGTTGTAAAGCACTAATTTGAGTTTCACATCACTGAAAAAATAATTTTGATTCGTTCAGTATCGACTGAAGGAATTAGAAATAAAATTGCTTTCGAATCGAGAAATTACTCGATCACGACTGCCAGAATTAGGCCCGTGTTTTGTTAAAGTTATTTGTACTGCCAATTAACAAGCTCCCAGCATTTTTATTTACTTTGGGCTAGTTTATGACTAAAAATTTTACATAAAACATTATTTAAATTAATGCTGATTTATCATTAAATTTTATTTAATCACAAAATTAGGTTTTCCAGTACTTTTTTAAATGTCACTTAAATAGCCTACGTTTCTTATTTAATATCTGATTCTTTCAGGTGATCTTATTAATAAGTACACCGTTTCTTTATTTTGGCTAAACAAAACTTTTATCTTTACTAAATAAAATTAATTAAGTAGCACTTTAAACTGTATTAATATCAGTGTTCGAAAATAAGCAGTACATTATTTAACGTTCGGCTCACACCCCCAGGAACGATATCTATTTTTTTTACATTATATAATGTTCGGTTCTTCGTTAAAAAACAGAACAATTGTATTGATACTATAGACAAACATTATATTTTAATGTTCTATAATGTTATTTTCGTGTGTGTATTTTGTTTTTGTAAAAAATGTTTTTTTTACCAGCCAAAAGGGACGAACATTAATGAGCCGAACCGAACACATTGAAGTTTGTGGATTTTCAAAAAAAAACCGAACGGAATTAAATGTTCACATCTTTTGTTGAGTTTGATAAAAACAGTAATATTTTTGTGTTTGAAAGATGACAGGGAAACGTTATTTTTTTATGATTTTCAACACAAACACTATTAGCATTAGTCTACCGAATCTACCGAACCGAACATTAAGAAACGATATTTAGTGTTTATTTTCGAACACTGATTTATATACAATGTAATATTTTAATTAAGAAAGTAACAAGCAAACTAATTACAAATCTAAAAATCAGCTGTTTTTGATTTTATTTAAAAAAATTAAAACCAGGGCCCAAAAACTTAAAAAAGCAAAATTTTTTCAACAACATCAAAGTTCTTTCCAAAATTACGCTGAGTTTTAAAACAACAAATACTTTGCATTCAAGTCAAAAATGTATCATCCAGTTTAACGATGCAAAGTTTGTTTATTTACTTTAGGATAAGGTTGTAATATTCTATACGGAACTCACCCAAAATTATAGGTATTAGTTGTATCTAAATATTTTAATCTTTGTTATTTAATTGTTGCCTTGTTAATTTTATTCGGCACAAATTCAGTAAATCAAAGATTTAAAACAAAACAAACGATATTTTTAAAAATCGCAAAGCTGATAAGAAATACACGTTTGCCATTAACAACTTTTTTTTAGGATCAAAGCTCAAAAATATATTGGAAATAATATTATTTGCAATTAAGTTTTTTATGAACTTCCCAACTAACATAGCAATATTTCAAGGATGTCGTTTCGATATTATTTAAACTATTACTTGAAAAATTTGATCATATTTAAAATAAGTATCAACCTAAAAATCAAATTCAAGTAAAATTTAAATCTAACAAGAAGTGTTTAAAGTTCATTTCATCATTTTCCGTTTTATATACTTGATACTATGAGTACAGTGGTCTAATCATCGCAAACGATATCGAGCAAAATTGGTCGAAGTTATTTATTTTGGTATCATGAAACTGACAAAAATTCGAATTTAACATGACAGTTTGTGTTCACACCATTACACAAAGTATAAGCAACCCTGATCCAATGAAAAGTATTATTGTTTAGAAATTTTTCAAAAACCGATGAAGTCTTTTTTTTTTATAAAACTTGTCATTTTCGTGACCCATTGCATTCACATCATCACACTTTTTCATATAACTTGAGTTTTTGACATGTATTAATACAAAGTATAATAGTGTAATCTAGCCTTTAGTAAAAAATATTTGGGGCTATCAGCGCAGAAGTGGTGTAACTCCATACTACTTATTATGAGATAATGAGGAGTTAACACTACTCTTGCACTATAGTACTTGGTTGTAACGGCCCGTGCAAAAACTATGTTTCTTTCAATATAAAATATTTAACTTATTTACTATTTTTGAATAAAATAGCATAAAAAAGTAAAATCAATAATGACACATTTGAATATTAAAAGGTTTAAACATTGTTAAAAGGCAAGTATTCAATTAATTTTTATTCCGTTTTAATAGATTTTGATGAAATTGAACTTTGGATTTTATTGATAGGGATAGAATAACTGAAAGCCATAAATAAAAGTTGAGTTTTTATTATTGTTTATGTTAAAACTTAAAGAGTAACATTGTTTAAGAATTGAGCAAAATAAATACATACACATATGAAAATTATGTTAAAAGGAAGGTTAGGTGCATTAGAAAAAAACAATAATTTTCTAATTCAATAAAAAAAAACTTAAATATGGGCATTTCCGTCAAAAGGTCCACCGTGACCTAAAATTTAAAAGTTATTAAAAGCTGATTATTTTACGATATTGTTATAGATAAATATTTAGATTTTACTAATTTTATAAATTTGTTCACTTAGATGAACAATCAGACTGCAAAGCTGTGCAAACTTAATTTCTTATATGTGAAAATGTTTTCTTTAATATTTATCTTTCTTAAAAGAGGTGATATTTGTTAAAAATTATTCTAAAAAAATGTTCTTACATGGTCTGTAATCTAAGGAAGAGTTCAAAGAAAAATATGTTATTCGGATTAACGGTAAATTTTTATTTTATTTTAATCATTATTCAGTCAAATTATTACGGAAAAAATTTCACGTTCGAAATGTCACGTATCGACCCAAATTTTGGCTTAAAAAAAAGAAAATACAGAAGATTTTGGAATCAAACCAAGACATTACATTGTTACATTGCTACGTAAAATTCTGAAAATAGTTTGAATAAAAAATTGTGCCAGGTTTCGCTGAATTACGCCTTTTTATACATGGCCACAAAAACTACTTCTGTTTTTTTCACGTTCGAACCGCTACTTCTTTTGCCATTATCTTTGACCTAGAATCGCGCCCTCCATAAACTTTAGCATAGATAGCAGTGCTTTCTTAGTGCTATAATATAAGGGATAAAAGAACGTAATAATATTTTTTGTTTAAAATGTGATTGCATTTTTGATGTGTACGACTGTCACGTTTAACACTTTGACATTTCCCATATACAAATTTAAACAAAAAACTATACAAAATCATTTAATTTGAACAAGCAAGCAAAACATGAATGATAGGGACAATAATTCATGAGTCAATTGGAAATAATAGCTTGATCAACAAGAGGGTATTAACTCAAAACATAAACATTTTCAGTGGAAGCAAAACAATTTTAAATTTTATATTAAAGACATGCAAATTTTTAAACCAACCGTTTCATTACCAAAAAGTATACAAAATAGCACGATATTTTTACAACGGGTCGATTTTTTCCAAAAGAAAGAATAAATAAAAATTTTGAGTAAATACCCTCCTGTTGATCAAGTGCTTTATAATTATAATTAAAAATCACGTTATAGAAAATATGAATGAAATTAAAAAGATCACAAATGTTTTAGTAAAGTGGCTTAAATTAATAAATCTCCTAAATTAAGATAAAATTTTGAAAAGTTATTACTAATTTAATAACTCAAACTTTTGATTTAGCTATACAAATTTCAATCAGCACTTGCATTGATTAACATTTTTTTTTTTCCATAAATTTGGAGGAATAATGTTATTATATGTTATTATATATTAGTATTAAATCTCAAGCAGTTGGAGTAGATCATATACATATTAGATTTCTAAAATGTATTGCCTTGCCTGTTTTGCCACATCTAACATTTATTATTAATAGAGTATTGACCACTTCAGTTGTCCCTAATATCTGGAAAATTGGTAGGATAGTACCGATTCCAAAAGTTAAGACGCCTAGTAACTGTTCCGATTTTCGTCCAATCAGTATCTTATCAGTCTGTTGTAAAGTTTTGGAAATTATTATTAGGGATCAGATGTTAACACACCTTAACAATGGTAATATGATTCATCCCCAGCAATCAGTATTTAGAAAGGGATTTAGCACTACTGGCATTCTTTTAGATATAACTGAGTCTATTAGAGAAAATCTTGATAAAGAACGTGTTAGTATTCTGATATTTCTTGATTATTGTAAAGCATTTGACTCAATTAGTCATCCTAAATTAATTACTAAACTCTCCAGAATATTCGGCTTCAGCTCTAGTGCGTGCAATCTCATTTACTCGTTTCTATCTGGACGTAGTCAATATGTCCAAGTAGAACATGAGGTTTCTCGGATGGATTCAACTTATCGTGGTGTGCCTCAGGGTTCTATTTTAGGTCCATTATTATTTCTTTTATACGTAAATGATTTATTCCATGAATTATCTTTCTTAAAAGGTTATACTTATGCTGATGATATGCAATTGCTGGCAACATTTGACACATCATCTTTAAGTATTTCTAAAGAGAAGTTTAACATTGAACTCACCCGATTAGTTGAATGGTCAAAATGCAATTTTTTACAATTAAACCCTACAAAATGCAAAGTTATGATATTTTCCAAACACCCTATAGATATTAACATTTTACTTGATAATGAGTCTTTAGAAGTTGTTACACATTATAAGACACTTGGCATTATTTTGGATGATAATTTAACATTCAATCATCACATTAATTCTGTTATTTCTCGAATCTCTTGGACGTTACGTAGGTTGTATAATGTGGCATTTTATTTACCTTTATCGATAAAGCGACGAATTGCTTTATCTTTATGTTTACCCTTATTAATTTATGGCATTGAAGTTTATTCCTGCACCTCCGTAATGAATAGGTCTAGATTGAGAGTCTGTTTTAATAAGGTAATTCGGTATATTTATGGTGTTCGTATCGATAATCATGTCTCTGAATATTACCTAGATTTATTTGGTTGTTCTTTTGAAAAATATATTGAATTAAGGCAAATATTATTTTTTTTACAAAACAATAAAATATTGTAAACCCGATTATCTTATGAGTAAATTTCATTTTGCCATTTCTAATAGAACACATTCTTTAATATATCCTGCATACTCTTATTCAGTTATGGAAATGTCGTTTCGTGTAATCGTTTCACGGATATGGAATAGGGTGATACCGTATCGTGAACGAGGATTTTCTCACTCTTTACCAGAATTTGAACATATTTTCTTATCGAATTTATAAAGAAACTTAACTTTTCTTTAAAAATTTTATACATATATATATTTTTTTTTTTTTCATATCTGTTATTTTTATAACTTATTCACTCACTAATGATGTTACTCATCTACTTTCATTGCGAATGAAAGTTGTAATGACAATTTTATTAAAGTTCTTGAGTATACCCAGTATACCCTTTAACTTATTTGAACATTAATGAGTGTAGAATAAATATCATTAAATTTTTTAAATTTTTTATATTTTTTTATATTGTTGCCGTCTTATGGCAGTATACCCAGTATTTATCGCTGAATAATAAACACAATTTAGTTTCAACTTATTTGAACATTAATGAGTGTAGAATAAATATCATTAAATTTTTTAAATTTTTTATATTTTTTATATTGTTGCCGTCTTATGGGCTACCTCAGTTTTGCCACAGCTTTCTTCCCGAAATTTTTTATTGCAATAGGTGTGTGTAAATCCCAATATTTTTTAGATTAAGTATTATTGTTAAGTGAAATTATTATATGAATTACATTTAGTAATTATAATTTAAGTTCTTAATTTTACTCTCGATCTCATTGTAGACTAGGCCCTACGGGCTTGCGGCATCCATTTTTAATAAATAAATAAATAAATATATAATATATATTTTTCTCTGATGTTTTACCAAAATTTACCCACTTGTTTAAATGTTGCTTTTTATCTCAATTTTGTTAAAAATAAGTCGTTGAATGTACTGAGCTTCAAATAAAATTTAATGGTAATGAGCAGGGCAAGGGACTTCATGCAAATGCATGTTTGTTGTCGGTACTCTGAGACCCACCTAAAGTTAATATCTTTGCGAATCACAATATTTCCAGTAAAATGGCATCAATTTGTAAGTGCATATTTTGCTTTAAATGCATGTTTTTGCATATTTTGATATAAATGCATATTTTTCGTCATATTTTGTTATAAATTCACATTTTTCGTCATATTTTGTAATATTTATAAAAAAAAATTTCTCTTTTCTTAGTTTTTTGTTTAGAAATATCTTTCTGTTCAAGGCGAATTCATTATAAGGTGTAGTCAGTGAATCAGCTGGTTATAGTTGTTTCAGCCCTGAAGCTGTCAAACAGTCGAAATAGTATGGGAAAATCTGCTAACTTCGACATTTTCAAGTAGCAAAAACAAAATGTTGGTGTTTGGTACTGAATTACCTACATTTTATTATAAATTCACCTTGTTTCTTTTACTTTTAAAAAGTAGCACATACAAAAATTATACAATTTGTATAATTGTGCACATAATTGTAGAAGTAACAATAAAACAGTTTTTGACATTTCATTTTGTTCGCGATTTTTTTTACTTGAAGAAGCAGCAAATAAAAATAATGTTCGGCGAAGAACAAATAGAACTCAACATAATATTTTTGATTTACGGTGTAAGAAGTATGACCTAAAACCCAAAAAGTATTAATAAAATAAATTGTTTTTAAGGAAAAAAATGCCAAAAGAAAAAATATCAAAAAATAATCTTTTAAATAAGTGTGTTTTTGAGTCTTCAAAATAGAGGGAAAAGTACTTTTTTGCAAAGTTTACAAAAAGGTGTTTCATTTAAAAATTTCATGTAAATCAGCACCTTCAAAGCCAAAAACACAAAGATTTATGATTTATGAAAACGTTTCGCAAACTTTAATTTCAAGAAAATCAACTTTTGGGGATAAGACTAGCAAATTTAGTTTTGAATTGTATAATGCTCTGGTGTCTGCAGATATACCTCTATATTACCTTATCAACCAAAATTATAGAATTTTTTTAAACAAATATAACAATGAAACCATTCCTACGGAAACAACCCTTATAAAAACTTACTATGTGACATTGTTGAAAGAATTAAGTGACACAATTTGTGGCTGTCTATTGACGAAGCAAGTCCATTGCTGAAGGACGTTTCGTTGTCTACGTAATTGGGATCTTGAATGCAGAAGAAGAACAGAGTAAACACAAATTTTTGTTAAATATTGTAAAGTTGGAAAAGATGGATCATGCTTCAATAGCTCGAACTTTCAAAGATTAAATTTCTCTTTTAGAATCTTTTAATAAAAAAAAAAATTTTGCTCTACTTGACCTTTTTTTAAGATATCTTACTCAAAAATGTTACATGTCACATGCTAAGCTCATGCCATGCATGACAGTTTTTAAAGTCACCTTTGCGTTTCAACCATGTATAACAAGATGGGGTACCTGGTTGCAGGCAGTTGAGTATTCTGCCAAAAATTTTGAAGAATTTAAAGATGTGGTAAATAATTTTAACGAAAATAATGCAGTCGCGATAAAAAAGTAAACAATATTTTAAATGTACCTAATATAAAGGCTCAATAAGAATTTTTACACTCAAACAATGGGTTTCTAGTCGAGACAATAACCGAACTTCAGGGTTTTAATCATTGAACACCTCGGTTAAACTCGTTGATGACGCTGTCATTAAAATAAGAAAAGTAGAGGGTCAAATCGGCGAAAAAATAAAAGCCAAAATTTATGCAGTTTTAAAAAAGAATGCCGGATTTAAAAAAGTTAAAGAAATTGGTAATATTTTTAATTTACCTTCCAGTAAAGAAAAAATTGTAGACAATGAATATTCTACAAAGGAGTTGACCACTTTTAAATATCCACCTATTACATCCGTTGATGTCAAACGAACACGTTCAATGCTTAAAACTGTTTTAAGACCAAATAGAATGAGTTTTACATTTGATAACTTAAAAAAAAACTTATTTATTTATATATGTTAATATATCTTTATCTACTACTACTTTTTAAACTATGTTTTAAGTTTTTAAAACTGAATGAAATGTATTTATGTTTTATTTTTTTTTTTTTTTTTGTTAAATATGGTTAAATAAATATATTTGTAATGCATATTTTTTACTTTTATTTTTGCATATTTTACGATTTTCAGTGCATGTTTTAAGCGCATATTTTGCGATTTTAAGTGCATGAACTTCCTTGCCCTGGTAATGAGTTTTAACCAAAAATCTTGAAGTTTTGGCATTCTTAGCATTTTTAAAAATAGTCTTTTGCTTTCATTATTCTTGTTATTAAAAATTGTTTAATTATTTTTCTTTTTTTTGCTTTTTACTTCTTATTGAACTCAATTGTTTTATATGATTAGTTGTTAGAGTAATGTAATCTGAATAGAATTAATGTATATTTTTATACCCTTCACCGAAGGTAAGAGGGTATATATAACTTTGTCATTCCGTTTGTATGTTCCACAATATTGATCCTACACCCTATAATGTATATATATTCTGGGTCCTTATGAAAAGCGAAGTTCAAATCCGGTTTTCCGTCTGTCCGTCTGTCCGTGTGTATGTTGAAATGGGTTTTCCAAAAACCCCAGAAATGATGTGGACTAGGTTGATGTATGTTTATATCACATATACTCCGTTTAAGTTTGCTATTGAATTTCAGCCAGATCGGTCCAAAAATGACGGAGATATGAGCAAAAAACCACGACTGCCTCTGATTTTGCCCAAAAATCCCTTGTTGTTGTTGTATTTTTTTATTTCTGTATATCTTGAGAACGACAAGAGCCAAAGTTTCTAAATTTGGTACAAACATTTAGATTATGCAGATACAGTATCCCACAAAATGCGGGCGGGATTGGAGAAGTGGGCGTGATACCTCCCGTACAAAAATTATTAAAAATTGTAGAAAAACCTGAAACACTCGGGAAAATCGGTTCAGATACGAAAAAGTTATGACCAAAATATAATTTTTTTTTTTTTTCGGGAACCATAGATCTTCCCGAGTCCAAGTTTTATAATCAAAATAACTGGCAAATTTCTTCTTTAACACGTCGATATATAAATCTGTCAAATCGGTTAAGAAATAGCAGAGTTATGACCAAAATACTGCAATCCCAAAAATTACTTTTTTATAATTAAGTTTGTTTAAATATGTATACATATATGTAAGTATATATATATATACCTATAACCCAATTTAATGGTAATATTATTCTTAAGCACGTTGGTATATAAATCTGCTAAATCGGTTAAAAATGGTTAAGTTATGGGCAAAATACTCAAAAAAAGCACTAAAAAACATTAAAATTTTTATTATAAAAACTAAAATTTTAGAGCTGTAATATGACCTATTCATACGTTTTAGATATCAAAATATCGGAAAATCGGGGAAAAAAATGATATGGCAAATATATAGCTTTTTTTAAATACCTATTTTCGGGAACCATAGATCTTCCCGACTCCAAGTTTTATTACCAAAGTAAATGGTAATTTTATACTTTAAGATGTCGGTATAAAAATCTGTCAAATCTGTTACAAAATGGCCGAGTTATGACCAAATTCTAAAATTTGATCAAAACTAAACTAACTATACTTAAACTCTTAATATATTTAATAGCACGCAAGCATGTGCAAATAATTAAATAAAACTAAACAATACATATTATATAATATACATGTATATATACATATATTTAGATATCCATATATATAAACTTCTGTTCTTTCCAAACCATGGTGAAGATTCGGCATAGCCGAATATAGCCCTCTTACTTGTTATATTTATATATAGTTATCCTTTATCTTTATGGTTCCCCACCGCATCATTTTGTTTCTACTTTGATGTCTTCTAATCATAATATTGGTCCGGTACTCAGTAGCAAATCTGATATAGATTCAGCATTGCGATTTTATCAACAAAAAATCAACGTAGCTCATCTTAACTGCCACAGCATAAGACCTTCTGCAAGTTTTTCGAAAGTTGATGAGCTTAGATCTTTTTAGTTGTTTCATCTCTTAGTATTTTTTCTATTACTGAGACTTGGTTAAAACCGTATGTATCTAATCGAGCTGTTGAGATTTCTGGTTATAAATTTTGTTGCAATGATCGCTTAAACTCAAGAGGAGGTGGTGTTGGTATGTATATATCAGTTGGTCTTAAGTATAAAATAGTCTTTAAATCTTCTGAGCCTGGGATTTGTGAATCTCTTTTTATTGAAATTTTTGCTAATGAATACAAAATGTTGTTCGGAGTTGTATATTTACCCTATGGTGATCTTGTTTCTTTCGAGAATTTTCATAGTGATTTATTTCTTGCTTATTCAAATATTGTTGTGGTTGGAGATTTTAACTGTAATATGTTTGACCCAGTTAAATCTGTCAATATGAGGACTATGTGCTTAAGAAATAATTTGTCTGTAGTCCATAATTCAATGCCCACCCATTTTTATGTGGCTCATGGATCTACATCTTTAATTGATCTTTGGTTAGTAAGCAGTAGTTGTCGGGCTAAGTTTTCTTATCAATTCCAATGTCCTTTAATTTCTCACCATGCATTAAAATTATCCTCTTTTGATGTGACGTTTAATAAAATTGTTGAATTTATTGAATATCGTGATTTTAATGCTATAAATTGGGACGGAGTATCTACCTTTTTGTCTAACTACGATTTTTCTGACTTCCCTTTAGGTTATGTTAATGAAATGTGCGAATCTTTAACTTCTGTTTTTAATACTCTTCTTACGTTTGTTCCCTTAGTCAAAAATTGTGTTTGCTAAGTCTATTTGTTATTTGGCTTACCATTCCTATATGGCTAATCGATCCGAAACGAACTGGAGAATTTATTGTAAATAGAGTAAAAACTGTTATTAGGAAGGTTAAGAAGAATTATTTCTCTTAAATATTTCGTGATATGGATGTTCCTAATGTATGGAGAACCCTAAAAAGCCATGGCTGCTTAGACTCTGATTCGGAAAACTTTTTTTGAAATGTCAATTTATTGAATGATTTCTTTGGTGGTAGTGATATATTGGAAAATTTAGAATTTAATGACTTTATTGAATCTCATAATTGTTTTTCATTTCATTGCGTTTCAGAATTAGAAGTTATTGATGCACTTGATAAAGTTCGGTCTCAAGCGTTAAGAATTGACAATGTTCCAGCTCGCTTTATTAAAATGGTATTTCCCTTTTTGTCTAGATATATACTGAATCTATTTAATACCATTTTAACTACTTCTACTTTTCCGCAAGCTTGGAAGATTGCCCGTATAATTCCAATTCCAAAAACACGAGTAGTAAATGAACCCGGATACCTTAGGCCAATTTCTATCCTTCCGGCTTTATTTAAAGCTCTTGAGCATATAATGAAACAGCAGATGTTGGATTCTACTTTTTTGAATATTAGTAACAACCAATATGCATTTCGCAATGGCTTTAGTTCTACGCTGATGATTCTTGATCTTACTGAGCATATCCGTCAAAATATCAATGAGAATAATCTTAGTGTTCTTATTTCTCTTGAACTTGCTAATGATTTTGGTTCTATTTGTCATTCTATGATGATGAGGAAACTCAGGGATGAATATAATTTCTCTAAATCTGCTTGTAAACTTATTTTTTCATATTTGGCTGGTAGATCTCAATATGTTGAACAGAATGGTGCTACTTCTGCTTTGCGTATCTTAACTCAAGGTTCCGTTTTAGGGCCATTACTTTTTATGTTATATATTAATATGTAGTTTATCTGACTTTGTTACAACATCGTTATGTAAACCATTCATTTTTGCCGATGATGTCTTCTTACTCTTCAAAAGCAGAGTTGACTTTAGTGATGTTTTACAGAATAATATAAATTTTTGCTTAGACCGGGTATGTGAATGGGTTTCTTTCAATTCGTTATCTATTAATCCTAGTAAGTCTAAAGCAGTGATGTTTGGACCAACCAGTCGTTTTTATCCTGACATTAATATAGTTTTGAGCAATACTCCTATTTCTTTGGTTGACCATATTAAGTGTCTTGGTGTATATTTGGATAGTAAACTTTCTTTTGATCCCCATATTAATATGGTTTGTGGTAAAATTTATGGTATATTGCGTAAAATTCGTTCTACTAATTTATACTTGCCTCTCTCTGCGAGTGAAGTATAACTTGGCACATGCTTTGCTGTTTTCTAATATCTTATACGTCCTTGAGGTTTACTCAGGTACTGGTTCTATGCGTTTGAGGATGATCAGGAGTATTTTCAATCTAATATTTCGTTTTGTTTATAATGTTAGACGCTATGACCATGTTTCTAATTTTGCTTTTAGCTTTCTTGGGTGTACTTTTAATAACTTTATTAAATATCGGAACATGATTTTGTTTTATAAAATTATCAAACCACCTGATTTATTAAACTCCTTTGAGTTTATGCGTTCTTCTAGGAATTCCTTAATTCGTATACCAAGAATCTCAACACCCTGTTTCGAAAAATCTTTTATTGTTCGGATTGCTAGGCTTTGAAACTTTTTACCATTTTCGTTACGAGTTTTTTCCTATTCCGGGTAAAAATTTTAGACTTCCTTAATAATCTTGATTAGCTACTGATGGACGATACTTATGATATTTATATTTTAAATGTGGCTGGGGAGCCTTAATCTTAAGTAATAGTATGTATATTATTCTTATATTTGTATATTATTTTCAATTTTCATTTTATTAGTTTTTATTATGAATTATAATTATTGATTCATGAATATTATATACACATGCATATGTAGCTTAAACATATATTACATGTAATATTGATTTTTGGCCTAAATGGCTTAATATTACGTAAATAAATGAATAGAAACTGGGAATTATTTCCTTCCGAAGGTTACTTTATATTATACAGTCGAACTTCCATAACTCGAATCACCATTATCCCAAAAAAAACTTCGACTTATGGAGACTTCGAGTTGCAGAATTTTCTTGTTGAAAAGAGAATAAATTGCAAACTTGTGTACATTTTGTATTTTATGTTTAAAACAGGCACTATTTGAAAGCTTCATACCTAAGCATGTAGGTATGTATTTGTAATAAACAATTACAATAAAGTAAAATATCGGCATGGTTTGACTTCTAGCTGCTGCAAACCAATTGAGGACTGCTATGTCGATAATTTTGTATATTTGGGTCTTAATCATTTTACTAAAGAGATGAGATACTGACTAAAACGAGTTGATAATTAATTCTTTATTTTTAAAAATCTATGAGACCGTACTAGCTGGGACACCATTTTTATTGTCTGCTTCCTTTTTCTTGAATCCACCCTCGACTTCTTTTATAAACTTATATTTCCCTCCATCGACAAACATTATAAAACACGTTTACTTGCCATGAAATAAACACATACAAATAATTTTAACATATTTAGGCAAACCAAAAGACACACGTAATGTACAAAAAGGGATTTCCCCGAAAAAAAGAGCAAAGTAAAATATACAAACCTGCTAAACAAGCAAAAGAAAGCGAAATAAATAAACAAACCAAGCAAAAAACTTCGAGTTATAGAATACAAATTTGAGTATTTGGTTCGAGTTATGGGGAATTTCGAGTTATGGAAGTTCGAGTTACGGAAGGAGAATTGTATGTAGTTTATTGTTTTTGAGCTACTGCCAATCAAATTGGTTCGAGTAAGAGAAAATTCGAGTTAGAGAAGTTCGAGTTATGGGAGTTCGACTGTATTCAACATTTTTAATTTTTCGAATTAATTCTATGAGCTAAATTTCAGTTATGTATTTTATAAGAAAATACAATATAATAGTCTGGTAGTGTATAAAGTCATTTCTGAAAAATTGAAGGAATAGAACTATTACAAAAAAAGCTTTATAAAATACATAACTGAAATTTAGCTCATAGAATAAATTCGAAAAATTAAAAATGTTGTAAATAAATGAATAAATAAATTAAAAATATCTTTGACCTTCCAAAACATCTATAAATTGGCCCCTTTTTCGAACCCCAAAATTAACCTCCCAAATTAAAAACATCTTGGCCATTTTTTTTACACACATAGATACCTATGTTGTTTTAAATGTAATAAGATACATTTTAAACACTACATAAATGAAAAAAGAAAACTTCACACGTGTTTTCTATAAAAAAACACATTTTCTAAATATTTCTTTTATAGGTACGTCCACTTTAAAAATTATGGTTTTTTCAAAGGACCTCTTCTAAGAAAAAAATTTATACTTTATGTACATATGGATGTATGTACATATGTACATAGTATGTAGGTATACAAATTTGAGTGCATATTTAATTTCTTAATACAAAACAAATTAAGAATCTATAGCTCATGTGTATGTATGTATGTATATTAACAAACCACATGCATCTTTAAAGATACTTATGTATATTATAAATACAAAATATTTAAAAAAAACTTGTATTAAGAAAGTCACATGGTCGTATTAAAATTACAAGCAAATAATAGAACGAAACAGGGTTGGAAGTTGTTGTACATTCTATTTTTTTAGTAGGTAACAATTTTGTACTTTGTTGGGTACTGTGCAGAGAACTTAATCAACACGAAAAAATACATTATTTTACCTTCAAACAATCAAAGCTGTTCAGCCACTCACACTCATATTATTCAAATAAATATTTCCCTACTAGCATTTGGAAGATTGTTTTATCAAAAATCACCTAACTAAGTCTTCCTCGAGTACTTTTGATGATTAAAAACTGATAAATCACTTGCGCGTTTGAAAAAAGACTCAAAAATGATAATTATTATTCAAATAAATATTTTAAATCAATCAAATAATGCGCAAATTGTTGACATTATGATTTTATTCATCGTTAAGGCCCAACCACAATGTGCTTAAGTTGGCTTAAGCGAATGAGCGAATACATGTAAACTATATCAGGAAAACCATACTGAACTTAAGGAAACTTTTTGCAAAGTTTAATGAAGTTGTAATTTGCTTAAGCAAGGTGCGAATCTAATCGCACATTCCGTACGGAATCAAATGTTTTTTTTTATTTTGTTTTTGTTTTCTTAAATACATTTGAGAGGCTTTTTGTTAATTTTTGATAGTAGGTTAAGCAAGGCTATGCATATTATGGTTGAGCCTTTAAGCTTCGTGTGTCAATTTAGGTTTTTTGTTCTTAAACGCTTAACAGTTTTATTTGGTTTAATATCTTTAGTTTTAGTGAAATGCGCATAGGAATAGCTTATCCCATTAACAATAAATTTTAGTTCAGTTTTTTTATCAAGAATAAAAATTGGGAATTAAGCACGAATAACAAAATCTTTTAAATTAAAATTTTGTATTCCCAAAAATACTTTGTTTTTTTTTGGATTTTTAATACAACCACAATTTATTTAAAATAGTTTATAATGTTCAATTAGTCCTGGATCTATATCGAACGAAATTACAATACTACATACTTCACGTGGCCGACATTTTATGGCGAAAGTTAGACAAATACGACTATGTTTACAAATCTTTAACACAAAAGGTTATCGTGGTGGGGGTATTTGTTGTAAGAACTGTCGTTATGTTTTAAAATCACGACAGCCTATATGTAGAAATGTTTGTCTAAATACGCCAACTTCAGCCACGATAACAATTAATATATATAGGAGTTTCGATCGATATCGGCATTAGATCGTAATTTGGCTAATGTAATTCTTTGCATTCAATCATTTTTAAAGAGAATTAAAGATTTATAGGTTTTTATTTTTTTTATCTGAACTTTATCCCTTTTAATATCAGTATCGACTGAAAGAATTAAAAATTTCTTTCGAATCGAAAAAACATTCGATTACGACTGCCGGAATTAGCCCCCTGGTTTAAATCTAACGCAATATAGTGAACTTAAATCACGCAATAAAGAATCAATTTTTTTTAGTTAGATTGATGCGTTCGTTATCGAACGCGCAGTAATTATCTTAACCGTGCAATACCTACTTATGGATTAACAATAACAAATAGTCAAACTAAAATTTGTTTAAAAAGGGATTTTGTTTTTAAAGTTGGCACAATATCAGAACAAGAATTTTCCATCCCTGGAACATACATACAAATAAAATGTAATAAACAAAAATTTCTTAACGAAATACAAAAAATAGCAGACAACAAATAAACAAACGCAGTTACTAATGCTGATGAGTTTAAAAACACTTTATTTGATATAGGTACTGTGAGTAAGTTCGAAAAGGCAAAGCAGAAAGATATAAACAAAATATATTAAAATAGGTAGGCAAGCAGACTGATGACCTTAACATTGACAAACAATAGATAACATAGGTCCGTCTTATCGTTTTAAGTCCTTAACACGTGCTTTAATTTAATAATTATGTAAACGCTCTTATGGTGAGTGTTTTTATTATAACTTACCTAAAACATCAGCATTTGATGTGGATGTTTTGAACCAAGAATCTTCTCCATATTTACCAGGTTTATATTTGGATGTTAAAAAATCTTTTGGAAACCCACAAACGACAGATATAAAATGAGGTCGAGTCTTAGTTGCTCCTCCAGCAGCAGTTGCATTTGTAGCTGTTTCGATTAGTGTGGAGAAACCATTGCGCAAGGCACGAGAAATAAGTCTCGAAGTCCAACTGAGGGAAGTGTGCATACTGCGCTTAATTTGTTTTTACTTTCGTAGAGAATATATCTGGCAATTTAAGTATATATATGTAAAATGACTTGAAGTAGGATGATGTAAACTAATAGTAGGTATTTACTTTTGGGATTCTTCGTTTTATATTTGCACCATTGATTTGCAGGGGTTTTATCAAAACTTTCGTTAATGTTCTTTGTTAAATCACAGTTTTAATACTAAAGCACCGTTTTTAAAACGATTTTAAATTGAAAATTTTTTCCTACCAGGTTTTTTTAAAAAAGTTAATCAAATTTATGATTATTTACGCGTTTTCTAATTTTGGTTTTAATTTTAAAATTTTTGTGTATTTTATTACCATGTTCTGTTTTACGTCAGTCACAAGGGGAACGAAAGACAATCAAAAAGGAATTAAAAAATAATTTTTTTCGTAAAAATCTTTAATATCGTTGATTCGTTTAAAATTTTTTTTATTTATTTGTTAAACTAATTATTGTTTATGTAACATCTCACTAACACGAAATGCTATTCGAAATTTGGTAACAAACACGGTTAATATTAACATGAAAATTGACTTTTCCGTAAACTAAACGTGAAACAAGAAGAAATTTTTTTACGAATGAAAAACTTGTGCTGTAATCATATAAATTACTCGATTTGTTAGCGTTGCCAACAATTAGGTAGAAAATTTAACCATGTGTTTTTAAGGGTAAGCCGTCCAAATCTTTAATTTTATTAACTGATAATGGACGCCCATACCCTTGCAATATTATTGTATAAGATATTCGCCATATTATTTCCATTTAGTCCTGTATTATGGAATACATCGCACATTGGTTTTAATTTAAATATTGCCCAACTTTCATTCAATAACAAGGTGAACATATGTAACTTTTACATAGGGCTTTCACCTGACAATTTTTTGTCATAATTAACGTCAAACTTCATATAAAAAAACGCTGACAAAAATTTTAAAGTTTTTTTTATATGGACTTTGACGTTGACAAAAAATTTTCAGGTAGACCCCATGTTAGGACTAAGGCCCAGAACAGACTGTGAAACGCAACTGCAACGAAACTGCAACTTCTAGTTATTTTCGAGTTTCATTTGAGTTTATGCCATAGACTCCTTTGAGGGTCCACACACGACGCGACCATTTTGAGACCGGTTTGAAATGCATTTGAAATCAGTTGCATTGAAACCGGCGTGCAGGAAACTCGTGCTGGCGTTTCATCTGTTCTCAAAGAAAATCGAAATGACTATGATAACTTCATTACATTCTGGTACAATTTAGGTTGTGTGGAAAACGATTGAAACTGGTTTCAAAACAATAATTTCTAAAGGGTTTCGTTGCAGTTGCGTTTTACCGTCTGTTCTGGGCCTAACATAAACTTAATTGTACAATGTTGCCAACACATTTCACTTTCTTTTCGTTGTGCAATAAAAATCAAAAGTCATTTGATTGTTGCCAATATATTGTGTCACCTTCGCATATCACATTCACATTGGCGATATAATTGTGCAACACGTAAAATTGAAAATTTGTATTGCATTTACATTATGCAATTAATGCCGCAACTTTCGCATGCAATTTTTGTTTGTTAGCAAGAGGTGTAGGGAAGAAAACGGGGTTGAAAAAGTTGAAATAATGCATGAAAAAAATCTAAATGTAAATGTGAAAAGAGCTTCGTAGCAACTTCTTTAATTGAAAATAGAAAAAAAACTCGGCGTTAATTGCATAGTCTAAATGCGGTCTAACTCATAATCTGTTCTTCGATATTAGAATTATTATGCTTTTTTTTTATTCCAAAATTGAAAAAAAAAATATAAACGTTATTACCTTTTATATAATAAGTAAGAGTGGTATTTAAATTGATTTCTAGCACATAACTGTACGTTTCTATTTGGAAAACAATGGCAAGGAAGTTTTATTACAAAGTGTTTAGAGCTCAGTCCATGGTCCAGCAATTCAACCTAAAAACAACCTCACAAATTGCACTTTACCAAAATTCAAGGAATATAATATTGCTTCTAGTTTCTGGGCAGTTTTCCGTCGAATTTATGTCGAAATGCCATGGAAAATAACCTTGTGGTAGTTAAGTAACTAGTAACTGTATAATATCGTTAATTTTTTAAATTTTCAAATACGATATCGTCTTACTTTTAATGCTTGTATTTTAAAATGGAGCTGCAATTTTTTTATACCAGTATTTTATTACATTGTCTTCCTCATTTTTTCAAGGAAAAATTTAAAAAAAAATTATTAGAAATTTTTGTATTTAAAATTTTTTTGTTTGAATATGTTTATTTACTACCAATTTTGTTGAATTAAATTGATTTGAATATATTCAGCTTAGAATAGTTGAATATAAAAAGAATTATAAAACATTTTTGAGAATGCAACTTATTTAATATTAAAAAGTTCGAATAATTTTTTTTATAGTACATTTTAATTAAAAATATCTTAATATATCAGAATTTTATTCGATTTTATAAAAATTAATACCTCAAATATTTTAACAAAAAATCTTCAACTAAAATTGTTTTTATTTTATTTTATAAAATAGAAATTAAAATTAAAAAAAAGTATTTTAATTTTGTATTTAATTCATATCTTACAGCTATGTTGTATATGATATTCGCCATATTATTTCCATTTTGTTCTATATTATGCAATAAGTCGCACAATAGTTTCATTCATTCAATAAAAAAGGTGAATATTACCTATAGCAATAACATAAACAGTATTGTACAATACTGCCAATACATATCACTTTGTTTTCGGTGTGCAATAAAAATCAAAAGTCTTTTGATTGTTGCCAATAAAATGTGCCACCTTTGATTATCACATACACATTGGCGATATAATTGTACAATACGTAAAATTGAATTGCAAGTGTATGAGCCGCTTTAGGGGCTAGGTCTGTGTTCATACGGCTCTTGTCTTATTGACACGATTGCTACTTTATAGGCGAGAGGGACGAGGGGAAAAGAAACGAGTACACAGATGCATGTACTGTTTTTAGGTTTTGCTTTTTCATTCGTTGTTTAATTTTTTTATTGTTTTCAATATCAAAAAAGCACATGTCGTCAACATGACATGAATCATTTGAACGCCAATTCAAGTTCAAAGAAGAAAAAGGAATAATCTTGTCAATAAGATATGAGCCGTATGAACTCAGACTAGTAGAATTTTTGAAACAAGCCACAACATTTCTGACACCCAAAAGATAAGAATTTGATATTGAAAAAGTAAAATAAAAACGTTTAAACAATTTTATGAATTCAAAATTAAAATAGTGAAAATTGTCCTCGAAATTGTTTGTCTCTTCCCTAAAAAATATATTGGCAAAAGCAAAATTTCGAGGGAAAAGTGTTTACTTTTTATTCCCGTGATTATTTAATACAATTGTTTGTGTTCAAAACTTTAAACCATTACCCCATTTTTCAGGGAAAAATAACAACTTAAAATTGTTATCGGATTAAAGAAAATAAATAACTTTATAAAAAATAGATCACAAGCTTAATAAAATAAATATAAATTTAAAAAAATTAATGTTGAACAATAGACAATTTATGTATGTATGTATGTATAAAATACACAACCAGCTAGCATTTGGGTGATTATTTTTTGTAAAAATCACCTAAATAAATCTTTTCAGATCAGTTTTGATGATTAAAAACGGATTTATCACTTGAGTGATAGAAAATGGATTCATATATGATTCATTTATATGTTTAAATAATGATTTTTAAATATTTTGAATTTTTGTTTTTTCCAAATCAAAAAAATAAAAAAAATCTTGAATAAAACAGAAGCCCAAAAATTATTGACAATATATGAGCATAAATGTAAGTGCAAATTGTTTATTTTCTTATTTTTTTTGGTTCAAAATAAAGCTGGTTTGAATAATCACAAGCCATAATGGTGCAGATTTTATCGGAGAAAAATTAAAAAACATGGCAATGAAAAAATGATATGAAATAAAATCAAAAACTATATAATTTACGGTTGAAAAATGAGACGAAAACGATTCAATAAAGATTATAAAAACTAACATTAAAAGGATAAAAAATTGTATCACATATGATTCTTTCAGGTGATTCATCTGTAGGGTACCATTTTCTCTTCATAATGAAGAAAAATGGGTATTTTGCTCGTGAAGCTAATTCCTAAATGATTATGATACAAAATGCTAGCTGGGCATGAACATTAACTATGCTTTTGTTTGATTATGTTTTAAAAATATCTAACAAAATCAATTTTAATTATTTTAAACAAAAAAGACGATCTTATTATTTTTTTCAGGAATTTGATGTTCTTTACACAAATTTATCTGGCAGCACTGAATAAAACCAAAACAAGGAAAGGCTAAAAAAAATTAAAATAACAAAATATAACACTTGTGTTTTGTTTATTTTCATCTTATAAATTATACATTCATCATTTAAATTCCTTCTATTTTTTATTTACATATTTTAAAAAATAGTATATAAACATATTTTAATTTTAAGATATCTACATTTTGTTTTTCTCGTACCATTAAAATTCGGGTTAATTTTGACGCTAAGAGCTTCTCAAACAGCATTGATATACATATTAGATAATAAGCCAATAGGCCTATATGACTCAACTTTTGTGTGATCTTTTCCTGGCTTTGGTATCATCGTTATTAAGGAGACCTTCCATTCTTGAGGGTAGTGTTCAAGGCGTAAAATAGCAATACAAATATAAAGAATAACTTCCTTTGCTATGCGAGGTAACTGCAAAAGCATTTTGTTACTGATCTTATCAATACCACCACCACCTGGATAACTATCTTGCCGCGATGTGGTGGCTTAAATGCTGGCTGTAGTGTATGTCTTGTAACTTGAATCGGCAAATTCTAGCCGGAACAAGTTGGAAGGCATATGCTTTAAGGCCAGCACGACTAAGGGTTATCCATCCTCCCATCCCCTATCCCATTACCTATGATCCTATCTACCGCCCTTTATCTCCCATATCCCCCACTTTTAAGGTCAAGGTGGTTGACAGCAGTGCCGAGGACCTGAATGGCTGGTTAGTGGTTAAAGAAACTGGTCGCGAACAGCTTCCCTCTGGCGCCGAAGGCAAGGGTCAGTTGTAACTTTAGCCTAGTCCGTGCAAGCCGTCACTGCGCGAGACGGTCCTTTTCTTTACGGCTTACTCGTGGGACCTAAAAACTGGACAGAATTAATGATAAAACTAAGGACGCGACTCTAAGAGTCGATGCAGGGAATATCCCTGACAACTCGGCAGTTTCGGTGTCAGATCCAGACGCCGATTGGCTGAGTATCTACATATATATTCTGGAGCAAAAGGTCAGTTATTGACAGAACTGACAGAGACAAGCGGAACCAACGACCCCCCAGTCGGTTCCCCGCCTCGAACAGGGTTCTCGGAAAGACTCGATGGTCTAGCTCTGGGATCTGATGATGAGCATGAAATAACAATGATTTCAGCTCATGATCAGGACCATAGGACTGGGTCATCGGCTCCTGAGGTCACACTCGAGAGGGAGCGGAGTAGTGGGTGGATCAAAACCCATTGTTCGGCAGGATGCGACAGAACAGGTCACATCAGAATGCCGAACGAGTCTTGAAAAAGTTAAGAGTGGTGTAAGGGCCTCCTTAGCCTTTCTAGAAAATATAGCTAAGAAAGACTCCTCACTACACGATGGCCGGGATAGGCACTTGCTGAGGAAGCACCGAAAGAACGTTGCCAGATTCGAACGAATCCACGGATCTGTCGGTGATATCCTAGGCATTCCCTATCCTGCGGGATACACAGCAAGGGCTACTGAAGGCTCAAATGTTGTCAGTAAAGATAACGAACCCTCAGTAACCCCTGCTGATGAATCCTCCAATAATGGAACGAGAAGTCAGAAAGGGCGTAAAGAATCAACACCTGGTCCTCTAAACCGTGACAGTACGGTCACGGATAAGGGAACAAAGCCTGATGACGTACTACCCTCTACTAGCTGCGCGATGAGGACTGGTAAAGTCTTGATAATCTCCGACAGCCCCCCCCCCCCAAAGGTAGGTCACAAAGGGGATTACTGAGAAAAACCAGCCAACATCTGCAGGGAAATCGGGTGATCAGCGACAGAGCTCTGCTAAGGCCCCCAATAAGGGGGTATTTAAGAGAGTTAGGTCTGGTGATGACCAGAAATCCCCAGCGGCCAAAAGGAAGGATCCCCGAAAGGAGATCACTAAGAGGACTGGCTCCAGAGAGGAACAATCCTCTACGTCAAAGAAGCTAAGGGAGTCGTCGGGTAAGGACGGTATTCTAGCAGCTGTCGAGAAATGGCAGGTGCTAGAAAACAAACTACTCGACGAAATCTTTAGCATCAAAGGAAGGCCGGACGAAGTATCGTTCAAAGGGGCTGACTGGATAAGAGGTGTCAAAACTGTCAGTTGCGGCAATCTAAAAACCTTTGAGTTTTTAAAGGCTGCAATCGACAGGTGTGGCAGCGCTTGCGTTTGAGTTGCCATTAAGGCCGGTGGTCACTGTATGGTTTCCTCCACCTATAAAACCGGTGGAGGTCATACTGGGGTTACTGGCCAATCAGAACAATGGGCTCTTTACAGGCCAGTGGAAGATGATAGCTTCACTGGGTTGTAAGGAGAACCAAGGAAGAGATTTCAGGTTCGCAGTAGACCGGGAATCTCTGAGAAAACTGAAGTCAATGGGAGGGGTTGCTATATTCGGGTTAGGGTCTATCAGTTTACGTTTCCTAAAAATGATAAACCCTAAGAGGCTGAAAGTGGTGCAGATAAACTTGCACCAATGTGAAGCGGCCTCAACCGAATTAGTAACCCACCTCATTGATAACAATGTGGACGTGGCTTTAATCCAAGAGCCCTGGATTAACAAAAACCGGGTAGTTGGATTAAGGATCACGGGGTATACCTTGTTCGTATCCCGCTCTGATGAGAAGGTACGGACTTGTATACTGGCCAGAACTGAACATAAATTTATGATTTCTCATTCTTTCAGTAATGAAGACCTTACGGTTGTGACAGGAGAAGCCAAGGACAAAACAGTCCTGGCACTAGCATCGGCATACTTGCCATATGAAGCTGCCGATCCACCTGGTGAAAAAGTGCGAGAGTTGGTGGAGCACTCGGGCAGAAGCGGCTCGAGGCTGGTACTAGGATGTGACGCCAATGCACACCATTCCCAATGGGGTAGTGCCGACATCAACAAAAGAGGTGAGTCTATGTTTGATTTTATTAATGCCAGCAATCTTTTTATCTGTAACAGGGGGAATACGCTAACGTTCAGAACTAGGGAAAGGGAGGCAGTGATAGATATAACATTGACGAACTGTAGGGAATTAGTAGAGGACTGGAGGGTGGCTTTGGATTTTTCCTTCTCTGACCATAGTCGTCTGTCCTTTAGTCTAATGTTTGAGAGGTCGAAAAGGTTTCCATATAGGAATCCGAGAAGGACGGATTGGGATTCGTTTTCGGGACTGGTGCAACGGAACCTTAGGGTTACACGGAACTGGGGGTCGATTCCGGCCGGTGTGGAGCAACTGGTAAACACCTTCACGGGGGTATTGACCAGTAGCTATGAGCGGTCCGTTAAATTTTCCGGGCAGGCGTACACAGCCAAGATGGTGGGCAGACGAGTTGAAAACTCAAAGGTCCACCGTCAGAAGGCTGTTCAATAGGGCGAAGTATACGCGCAGGGATGAAGATTGGAGTAACTTCAGGTTGGGTTACGGGAGGTATAAGGGAGATATTAGAAGGGCGAAAAGGGACTCGTGGACTAAGTTTAGCGAGTCAGTTGAATCCGTGAATGAGATTTCTAGGTTCAGGAGAATTTTATCTAAGGACCCTGTAGTCCCTGGATTTATTCAGAGATCGGACGGCTCATGGGCGGAATCTGGCTCTGAATCTCTCTGACTGCTTATGGAGACTCATTTTCCGGGGTGTGTGGATCCTGCGTCGGGGGAACAGGCTGTATGTGGTGACCCTTTCTCCGGTTCGGGCTCAGGCGGTGAGGAAATGGAGACGGTGGGGGATATGATTACCTTGGATAAGGTAACATGGACGGTAAATACCTTTGGGTCCTACAAATCGGCGGGGCCAGATGGTATATTTCCGGCGATGTTACAGAATATCGGGAAATCATCACTCCTGGTGTTGGTGGATCTGTTTAGGGTATGTGTGCTGAACGGGTACATTCCTAGGGGGGGGAGGGAGGTTAAGGTAGTTTTTATTCCCAAGGCTGGTAGAACCGGTCACTCTAAACCCAAGGATTTTAGACCAATCAGCTTGTCGTCTTTTCTCTTGAAGACGTTGGAAAGACTGATTGATCTACATCTGAGGACGAAGATTGACGCCGGCATCGTCAGCGGCGCTTAACACGCCTACCTTAAAGGTGGATCTGTTGAGAGTGCGTTGCATGATGTGGTTGGTTATGTGGAGCGGAGTTTGCGAACCAGGGAATACACACTGGCGGCATTCCTGGACATAGAGGTCGCCTTTAACAATTTGAGGATAGAGGCTATAAGGCAGGCACTGGTTGACCTGAGGGTTCCGTTGTTCTTGGTCGAATGGATAACTATGATGCTTAGCAGCTTAGGAAATCGGTGACTAGGGGGACCCTACAGGGGGGAGTTCTCTCTCCCTTATTGTGGCTCTTGGCCGTCAATGTCGTTCTGACACGTTTTGACAGAATGGGTCAGAAGGTCATGGCCTACGCGGATGATGTGGTGATACTGGTGTCGGGTGTTTCTGCCGAAAATTAGCGACATCATGCAAGGGGCGCTGGGCGAACTGGCGGCATGGGCAAGTGACAAGGGACTGGGAATTAATCCGGAGAAGACGGAGTTGGTTCTTTTCACAAGGAGGTACAAGGTGGAGGAGTTTAGACTGCCGGTACTGGGAGGAGTGGAGCTTGGACTATCTGATAGTGCTAAGTATCTGGGGGTTTTTCTGGACAGCAAGCTGTCATGGGGTAGGAATACTCAGGAGAGACTCAAAAGGGGTCTCAATGCCTACTATGCTTGCAGATCATCGATAGGTAGGAGCTGGGGACTCCGGCCGTCAGTGGTGGGATGGCTGTACACTTTGGTGGTTAGACCCATTCTTACGTATGGATGTTGTGTTTGGTGGGAGTCATTGAGATTGGCAAGTCGTAGGAACCTTCTTTCTAAGGCTCAGAGGTGTGCTTCAATTGGCATGACAGGTGCGGCCAGGAGCATTCTTAGACTGAGGGAGTTAGGGTTGACGAGGAATGACACTCAGGGTCACTCACGGATCCTGGGTGAGATTGAGGCTGGAACGCCGGAATCCACTGAATATGTGAGCACCAGAGTGGATTTTGGTCGGTTGCCAGAGGTAATAATGCCCTCTAGGGAGAGCTGGTCGGGCAGGAGCAGATTATTTGGTGGATTTGCTATTTTCACTGATGGCTCGAAGATGAGGGGCACGGGTGCAGGGGTCTATATTGAGGATCTGAACATAAGAAGGTCATATAGGCTTCCTGACGACTGCAGTGTTTTTCAAGCGGAGGTTTTGGGGGTCTGGAGGGCCGTGGAACTGATGAGGGACAACATTGATAGGGGCTCGGAGGTCACTATATATGTGGACAGCCAGGCGGCTCTTATGGCCGTAAGGGGCTGTTATGTGAACTCCAGGCTGGTTGATGAGTGTAGGAGGGCTCTGAAGGGAGCCTTAAGGGAGTATTTGCTAAGGTTGTGCTGGGTGCCGGGTCATTGCGACATAGGCGGCAATGAGGTTGCTGATGAGTTTGCAAGACAGGGCTCAGAGATGGAGGATCCTGACCGTGTGGAGGCGGTTAGGCCTCCATTGGGCTTCTATTTTGGTAGAATTAAGGAGTGGATACTGGGCGTGACCAATCGGGCCTGGGGGGCCGAACGGACTGTCAGGTATCGCGGACAGTGTGGCCGGTGCTTAGGAAGTCCGATTCGGTGTCGCTGCTGGGCAGGAGCAGGGTCTTCGTTAGGACCATGATAGGAATGATCACGGGCCACTGTATGATAGGCAGGATGGCAGTGACGATGAGATCCGACTTGTCGGATATATGCAGGTTGTGCGAGGACCCTGAGGAGTTGGAGACAGTTGAGCACTTTCTGTGCCACTGTCCCAGGTTGCAGGGTAGCAGGCTGAAGTGGCTGGGAAGTAGATTCCTGGGCGAATTAGGGGATGTCTCGAGTTGCGGACTCGAGAATCTGATAGGGGAGGGGAGATTGGGTGCTAACCGCACGTAGGGCGAATTTAGTTCAAGTGGGATTTCTCTCGGGGTTGGTCCTTTACCTTCTTTTCCTTCCTTTCTTTTCTATCTATCTTTCGGATCTGTCTTATGCTTTCGCTGTTTATTTCACCTACTTTCTACCTTCATAGCTATATCTAATTAAGGCGTCACAATGGACCACATTGGTCTCTGGGTGAAGATGTGAAGGAGACTTCACACCGGCCTTTCTACCTACCTACCTATCTACCTATCAATATCAGGTGCCTGCTTGGTGTTTAATTCACAAATAGCCCTTTCTATTTCCCCTATCTCCAATCTTAGGGGGATAGCTACTTTAACATAAACGGGTGGCAACTCGTCCGCTATATCGTCAGGTATATTTGGGGTAAATACGTTTTTCAAATGATTTATAAACAGGTTTTCTTTTTCATTATCATTTCTTGCCCAACTTCCATTCAGGTTTCTAAATGGTGGTTTCGAGATAACTGGTCTTTTGAGTTGCATCCAAGTCCTTAAGATATTTTTCCACGAAAGCCGTTTTCTGATTCTGCAGTAATATTATTTGCCTTTTTGTAGACTCTTTTAATTCATTTTTAAGTTAAGGGGATCTGTGCAATTGCATTTCTCTTCGCACTCTCCTTTTTTCATTCAAGAGGCGCTCGACATCTGTAAAATATATTTTATTATAATTGGTTTTTTTGAGGGTTTTGTTGGAATGTTAAACAGCTAGTTTAAGATAACTGTCAAAATTGACAATAGAGAGATCCACATTTTCCGGTGTACTAAGCGGTATATTTTCTGTGCAATGGGTACTGAGATATTTTTTATATTTTAACCAATTTATTTGTGTAGCTGACGTCGCTATGTAACCAGAGGGAGATACAATTCTATTGGTGTTTGTTATAGTAACTATTGTAGGTGTGTGATCAGAGGATAATTCTAACGAAGCTTCAACGTGAATCGTTTCTGTGGGGATGTTTTTAACCACGCCGAAATCGATGACATCTGGAATTTTTTGCGGATCAGCAGGCCAATATGTAGGCTGTCCGCTCGCGGCAACATTTACATTTATTTTAGAGATTGTCTTATACAAAACACGACCCTTTGGTGTTATAAGTCAAGACCCCCAGAAGGTATGTTTAGCGTTATAATCGCCAGCAGCCAGGAAACAGGGCCCCAATGACTTATAATATTTATAATATTGGCTTTCTGATATTGCAAATCTAGGTGGTGAGTATAAGGATGAGATTACTATGTTTCATTTCAGCTCATCAACACAAATGTTCGTTGCTTGGAGATAATATTCACGATGATCACACGTTAGGTATCAGTTGCATTGAAACCGGCGTGCAGGAAACTCGTGTTTGCGTTTTGTCTGTTCTCAAAGAAAATCGAAATTATTGGGATAATTTCATTACATTCTGGTACAATTTAGAATGCAGGGTGTCTGGAAAGCGATTGAAACTGGTTTCAAAACAATAATTTCTAAAGGGTTTCGTTGCAGTTGCGTTTTAGCGTCAGTTCTGAGCCTTATTCATATCCTTGAAATTATTTAGCCTTATTGCGGCTGTCGTATACGAATGTGTCGTTTTGTGCAATAGATTAACAGGCAAGGCCCATTAAAAAGGTCTGCGCAAGAAGCCTGATGATCATTGTTTATGTTATTTTTAGTTGTCAAAAGTTGTTTACATTTTGCTTACATGTGCATGTATACGTTTGTTTACGTTTATGGTGTGCCACACATACACGTTTTTTCCTTTTGTTTTGTATATGTGGTAGTAAATTTTTGACAACTAAAAAGAATCGTTTTTTGTTTTTGTACAAGTAAGCAGACCTGATAGATGGGCCTTGATTAACAGGGGTGTACTGGAAATCAAAAACGCAAAACCTAAGAATTTTACAAGTCGTTTTTTGACAAGATTTCTGTAATAAAAGAATTTGTTGGCATAATAATAAAAAGAAACTGGGAATTATTTCCTTCCGAAGGTTACTTTATATTATATTCCACATTTTTTATTTTTCGAATTTATTCTATGTATGAGCTAAATTTCAGTTATGTATTTTATAAAGCTTTTTTGTAATAGTCCTATTCCTTCAATTTTTCAGAAAAAAATACATAACTGAAATTTAGCTCATAGTATAAATTCGAAAAATAAAAAATGTTGAATATAAAATAATAAAAGTTAGGTTAAAAGTGTACATATAAAAAAAACTTCAAAATTCTTGCGTTTTACGTTTTCAATTTCCAGCACACCCCTGTAAAGTAACACACAACCTGTATGCGTGACACACTTTACTTGTTTCCTCATTCGCATACAAACTTCGTCTGTCAGCGTTCTGTTTTTTACATTCTAAAAAGGGACTTAGCAAAACAAGCGCATGTGCTACTAAATACTACTTTTTATTATCAACTCTAAAATATTTACACAAAAAGTTTGTTTTCTTCCTGCGCGTAAAAATTTGAATTTGTTTATTTGCTGTAAAAGCTGTTGTGCGTCTTTTTGCAAAATATGTCTAATTTAAAGCCATGTCCTTATTTAGAAAAATGTTATCGTAAAAATCCTATACATTTTGGAGAATTTTCTCATCCGCACCGTAAGTACTGTTTATCCCAACTAAAATAAATAAAAACAAAATTTTGTTTAAAAATTTTGTTTAAAATTTTGCATTAATGCTTTGAATTTGCAAAAATTTCTTCACAGTTGATAATATTTATAATATGGGACTGGATCCTAAAACCAATCAATATAATATACCTACAGAATTGTCTTCCAATGGTGATATAATTTTGCAACAAATTAAATTACTAGAAAAATTATTTCCAAAAGATTCCTCCAAACCAAAGAAAAAAGAAGAAAATCCACAAGGTTCGTTAACCTCACAGCAACGATTAAACACAGGCACTGACAAAGCAAGTGAAAAACGTTCAAAATCTCCACAGCCCACATCATCTAGAGCGAGGCAAGCAAGTGATGACTCCAATTTGGCTAAGAAACAAAAAATCACACGCAACATTAAGGAATACATACCTGTTGTGGTAGAGAAAGGTCAAATGGCCAAAAAATTGGAAGCGGCTGCACCATACAACTTTTTTTTAACAGCCATAACAGATGCAAAACCTACACATAATGAAACCTTAACCATAACCATGCAAGGTTGGTGATGTTCACAAAAATCTTGTACAAATTTTATTCAATGGTATTTTTTAACAGAAATTTTTGATGAAAGCTTGGGCATAATAGAAAGTACCGTTCAAATAAATTTTATGGTGGATATTGGTTGGCTTTTGGGTCATTACTATTTTGCGGGCATATTGTAATTATTTTTTTTTTTATTAATTTGTAAATCAAATAACATGTTTTTTTAAAGAAATACCCCACTTTTGGTTTTGTACGGTGACGACACGCCTGAATTACAAACTATCGATAAACACAAACCACAAGTAACTGCGATTAGAGTAAGAATGCCTACACCTTTCGCTACATCACATTCCAAAGTTATGCTATTGGGATATAAAGACGGTTCTATGAGAGTGGTCGTTTCAACCGCAAATCTTTATGAGGATGATTGGCACAATCGTACGCAAGGTATATGGATAAGTCCTCTATGCCCAGCATTGCCCGAAGAGGCTGACACTACAGCTGGTGAAAGCCCCACAAATTTTCGTCAGGATTTAATGCTTTATTTGGTTGAATATAAATGTACACATTTACAGCCCTGGATAGCACGCATACGAAAATCCGATTTTAGTGCTATAAAGTAGGGAAATAATTGAAATTATGTTTATACCTACTTTAAAAATTTTTAATACATGTTTTTCTGTAGCGTTTTCTTTATAGGTTCTGTTCCTGGTGGGCACCGTGAAGGACCACGTGGCCATCCCTGGGGACATCCAAGAGTTGCGAGTCTTCTGGGAAAACATTGCACACCAATTGATGAAAAGATTCCTGTTGTATGTCAAAGTTCCAGTATTGGCAGTTTAGGTGCTAATGTTCATTCATGGATACAGCATGATTTTGTAAATAGTTTAAGACGTGATTGTAAACCTTTAGGTGTACGAAAAATGCCACCATTTCAAATGATTTATCCTAGTTTTGGCAATGTCAGCCGTAGTCATGATGGTATGTTGGGTGGAGGATGTTTGCCATATAGCAAGAACACGAACGATAAACAACCATGGCTTAAAAGTTATCTTAATCAATGGAGTTCAAAGCTTCGTCATCGTTCTCATGCCATGCCACATATAAAATCGTATACCAGGTATAGTTTGGAAGAAAAGTCTATTTATTGGTTTGTTTTAACGTCGGCCAATTTATCAAAGGCAGCTTGGGGTTGCTATAATAAAAATGTTAATATATCACCTTGCTTACGTATTGCAAACTATGAAGTTGGTGTTATGTTTCTTCCAAAATTTGTGGTGAGTTAAAAATATTTTATATTTTGCTTTAATCGTATTAAAATTAAAAATAAAAATAAAAATTTTACAAAAAGACATTTTGTATCAATATAAATGATCGCCACATACACTTTTCATTAAAAACACTGTGCTCGAAATTTACACTTTTTTTAGACCAGCCGGGCACATGGCGTTTTAGCATAATTCGGGTACGCTGAATCCAATGTTGCCCACCGTTTTTTTTTTTTTTTTGATAGCTCTTGTTTTCGAGATATACCGTTATTTCGTAATTGTAGGAGGTTGCACAACATATATTCGCGTTACTCAAAAACGGTTTAGTTTATTGAAATTACTAAAAAAAAAAAAAATCCGCAATAAAATTTCCTTTAAGAAAAGTAAAACTTTTTTTTTTAATATGAGCAGTCGTTTTATATGCTGACATACATATAAAAAACGAAGCTGCAAATAAGACTAGCCATACATGAATAAAATCTGTTTACTACTTTTAATTTTATTTACAAAAGTCGACAAATTATAATTAAATTAAGAATTTCATTAAACGCAATATTTGTATGGGAGCCCCCCTAAGAAGTGCAGATAAGGGGAATGTATGTTTTGAGAAAATGTTAGTGGCTAAAAACTTAATAAGGTCGGTCAAACATTTTATCCCACTAGGGGCAACTCCTGGGCATTAATGGGACTTTTTCTTCAATTTATCTCTAGTCTGCATTGAACATTTTGTATGGGAGCCCCCTTAAGGAATGGAGAAAGCGCGTAGGTATGTTAGAAATAAATGATTGAGATGAAAAATAAAGTGGGGTTGGCCATACATTTGACCCATCTACGGACATCATACGCGCGGCAGGGGCCAAATTTTAGAATTTTATAAAACCGTATGGTTGAAATTCTTAAATTTAGCCGGTACAGCGCGTAGGATGCTCCTAGATAGGTCAAATGTATGACCAACCCCACTTTATTTTGCATCTCAATCATTTATTTATAACATACCTACGCGCTTTCTCCATTCCTTAAGGGGCTCCCATACAAAATGTTCAATGCAGACTAGAGATACATATACAGTAAAAATTCGATAATCCGGATAATTGATTGCAGACCCCAATCCGGAATAGCAAATTATCCGGATTACCGAATGTATGTATTTATTTAAAATTATAATAATTCATAGCAAAACTAAACATAAAAACATAAATATAAATTGTACAGTTCAGTTAAAATAAAGAATACACATTTGCATAGATACATACTTAATTAAAAACCGTCATAATTTCGTTTGGCTTAATGGGTCTGTTAATAATTAAAATTGCCGCAAATAAAGTAAGACTAATCCACAAACGTCCCTGAAGACTCCATTAAATCAAGATTGCGCGATAAGTTGATTTCGAGAAATGGACTTTTTAATTGGCCTCCAAGGAAGAGCGATTCGACACCTCTCGATTATTTTCTGTGGTGCTACGTGAAGTCCCTGGTTAAAGTTGATAAAATTTAATTTTGTGTTTTTTATTTTTATGTAACAACGGCCAATTTCATCAAGTTCATCTATAATTAACTACCAGTTATAACTGTCAAAAACATATTGTTATATATTATATCCTATAGTTCCTATAACGAACATATTGTTAACTGAAAGTGAAAGTAATAGTTAGTGTAAACTGAACTTGGTGAAATTTGTCGTAAAAATATCAGGCCTGTGTTGTTTTATTATTTTGGCTTGAGGTCATATATAAATAATAAATAAAATTAAAAAAACTTTTATTTTTATTTTTACTTATTTATTTTTATATTTTTCCAATATTTCGGTCAAAATCTCTGACCATCATCATTATAGTGTTGCAATCAGGCCTGTTTTAAAAATCACTTTATTTAAATCACGTGATTTAAAAAGTGGTGTTTCGTTTTTGTGTGATTTTTAACTGCCAAAAGCACACCGAGACACACAAAAATATCGGGCATCAAAAATACTACTTACGCCGAGTTTTTTTTTTTTAATTTCCTTTGTACAATCTACATTGTACACTCATGGGAATATCTTTTGTATATTGAATTTATTAACCTAAACTTCTGTAAAATATCTTTTAAATATGTGAATTTGTCATTTATGACTCTACGCTCATGTAGAATATCGTTTATATATCTGAATTTACTATTGATTATCTATTACTTATTATATTATTTAGAAATACATTAATTGTTAACGGACAGACATTAAAATTATTTGCTATAATGAAATTATTGAGAATTACAAATCGAAAATTGATTAAAATGATTGAAGTGGCTATTGTGAATGAGAGTAGTATGCGCTCTTTAGTACTCTCCAAGAACAGACGGTCAAGCCTGGCTTTGGAGAGTCAGAAACTAAAATAAACAAGGCTTAAGGCGAGTCAGCAAAAAAAAAGAAATCACTTCAATTACCGCTTGCAATCATAGCAGTTCACTCTAGTTACTTCACAATCAATTTTAAGTTTCAAATTTAATTTAAATTTTCCCTTTTTAAATTTAATTTCAATTAAAATATTTGAATTTAATATCAATCATGGTATAATAAGTACCAGGTAGGTTCATTAGAGAGAGTTCTCAATTTGTTTACCCATGTAATGTCAAACAAGAGAAATAGAATAAAAAATAAAACAAATTACCGAATAAAATACAAAAAAATGTTGTTTATTTATGTAAAAAAAAGAAATATTATAAAGGACACAAATGAAAAAAAAAATTTTACCGGAGAATTTATTAGCATACATCAGAAATTCGTCTATTGCTTTTACAGGAATGACAGATGGTATAGCACAGGGCATCAAACGGGCACGTTTTAGTTTTTGATTCAGATAAAAAAATCTGTGTTTTAAAAATGAAACATACAGATTTTTGAATGTTTTTTTATCAACACCGCATGAATCACTCCACAATTCCGTTTTTTTTTGGGGCATGTATAAAATTGTAATTTTGTTCAAAAGAACGATTGCAAATTCACCTTTTTGTATACATTTTTTTGTCTGATTTAAAAATTTATATTAGTAACCAAGGCGAATTTATAAAGGTGACCGCATCATGAGATAGAGTTATGCTAGCTATCCCTTTTTATTGAAAAATACTATGTATTTTGTTTTTGTAAAAAGTTAGAGTGAATGTCAAAAATATTTGTTGAAAATATAAAAAAGGAAATTTTTTTGTTAATAAAATATACACAATTGCTTAAGAAACTCCTCAATTGCAAATTAATTGTTGCTCCACTTATTCCTTACACATCTTTAATTTCTTGTGTTTATATTTTTTCACTTTTTTTGTTTTATATAATTTAAAGAAGTTTTTTTTTCAACAATTTAAATTTTTATTGAATTTTAAATTTGAATTAATTTTTTTACAAAATGTAAACAAAGCTTGACATTCAGTATACACACAAAAAAATAAACAATAAACAGATGACTGGAAAATGTCACCTTTATGAATTCGCCTTGTTAGTAACTTTTTTATTATAATTTTTAAATTTTTGTTTGGATTTTTTTTTTTATTTATTTTACTTTTTGGCATTTTCTTTTGTTTGAAATAAATTTGACATTCTATGGGTTTTCGTATTGAAAGCAAAATTTCTAATGACTATACCTTGTATTATTCTACCATGATATCAATTAAATATTTTAAACTCTAAAGTTGCATAACAAAGAAAAACCCCCCAAATAAAGAAATGTATTGTAATAAAATCAACCACCACTGCGCTTTCCTCTCACAAAGGCACCCTAACCAAAAAAAGGTAAGCATACACGTGCGTATTAACTTTGAGGAGCCACTGTAACCTCTAAATTTTGCTTACCTATTCCCAAATCCTCAACTAATTTTAACTGCTCTGCGGAGTAACTGAAATTTAGTTGCTTTTACAGATTTCTCCTGCTCTTGTCCCCTAAGAGAGGAAAATCTGTAAAATTATTAATAATTAGGCTACCCAACAGGCTAATTTATTCATCATTTTAAAGTAGTTTCTACGAAACTCTTCACATTTACATTTACATTTTTTTCAAGCATTTTTTTTAACTTTTTCAACCCCGTTTTCTTCCCTACACCTCTTGCTAACAAACAAAAAGTTGCACGCGAAAGTTGCGGCGTTAATTGCATAATGTAAATATGGTCCATAGTTTTTTTTTTTTTTTTTGGTAAAATGCTTTTTTGACCGCCTTTACTCCATGCAAACGGATGAAACTTTGCAGGCATACATATTCCCGATGACAATACACGAATACATGGGCGTAGCCAGGATAAAATCTAGGGGGGGGGGGGGGCAAAATTTTTTTAAATGTTCTTTTTATGAAAAGCGTTTCTTAAAAAAATTTTTTTTTAAATGCTCTTATGTTTAATTGTTTTTTAATAGTTTAATAAAACCACAGGAGAAAACCCATAAATACAAAAAAAACTTGTTATTCATAAATACAATTTTGGATACTTGTGTACATACATGGTAGTAAAAATTTTTCAAAAATAGTTCATAAATAGCTGAGATATAAAAAATTACGCATTTTCCCTCACGATACAAACAATATCTACAACATTTAAGCTTAAAATTATAATCTTTAATTGCTTTCATTATACAAAAGTGAAGGGACTATATAAGATTCGACTAAATATAGGACTCTCGCGTGTCTTCGATATTTTAAATATGGACATCTTAAACTGACCATAATTTCGTTTAATATAAAACACAAAAACATAATTGTTGATTATACATACATTAAAATTTCATTGTGTATAGACCGAGTTAAGATTCAAAACATCGTGTTTAAAAGCTATTCATAGATTTCATTACTTTTTTGTAGAAATAGATAGGCGATCGGGTTAGAGAAGAAAGAGGGAAGCGAAACGGACACTAAATGGGTTTTCATGTTTGTTGATATGATTAGAAATGAAAAAATATATGTTTCGAAAAAAGTGGCGAAAATGCAAAACGTTTTTGGAATTTTCAAAAGAGGAATAAGAACACATACGATGTCTGAAAAGACATCGGTATAAATGCCGCCTAAAATTTTTTTTATTTTACGGGTATGTTCTGTTAATCGAAATGAAGTGGATTTAAAACCGAACTAATTTTAAAAACGAGCCTGTAAAGAAAGTTCTTACAAATATTTCTTTTAATATACTACATACTTTGAGTACTAATTATATTTACGGCCATTTTCACCAAGTTCGGTTATAATTAACCATCGGTTATAGCTGTCAAAACGTATTGGTAACCGGAACTTTAATTGAAAGTTGGTTTTAACCGAACTTGGTGAAAATTGCCGTTACAAGAACAGCTCTTAAAAACAAGAAAAACTACAGTTATTTTTTAAATAATTGAAACAAAAATCTCTTTCGACTTCAATTTCACTTCATTTCAATTTGTAGAACATGTCCGAATATATTGTTTTTTTTATCAATAAATTGTTTGACAGTAAAACACCAGTTATTTTGGCAATTGACCATTTTGCATATTATGCAAACGTTTGTTAATAAAATCGCTAATTTTGTCTTAATGCAATAATGCATCAGAATCAATGAAAATGTCGATTGTTAATTTAAGATTAGTTAGGGTCGTTTTCGTTTTAGGTAACGATATAAGTAAATGATTTTGCTTGTAAATTTTTGGTTAGAATTAAGGGAGATCGCAGATATTCAAATTTTTGTCTGAACATTTCTAGTTGTGAAAGTGAACTCAAATTTTATATTATACTAGCATATACCCGCTACTTCGTAAGCGTCTCCTTTTTTTCGTGGACATATTTTTATGCCAAAGTTTATTTTTCTAGGTTTAAACTTGCTTAAATTCTAGCATTTAACCCGCTACTTTAGTATTACCAAAAAGCTAAAGAAAACTATAAAATTTCGCGTATTTCCTTTTACTATATTTTTCCCCCATTAAAGTATCAACAATTTCAGTATTGTAGTGGCAGCCCATAATTTAGTACGAATATGTCAATGAATGGAGGAAAATGTTTTGTAAAAAAAGTACCAAAAATAGTTACGCTTTTCACCCCTTAAATGTTCGAATTTCGCAAAAGTACCAAATTTGTGTTCGTATTTTTTTGATAAGTATCGAATGTGGTATAAACTTTGTTTTTATGTTTATTGGTTCAAAAGATAAATGGGGTGTCAAAAAAGTTCAAAAATTCAGGTTTTACCCGTTTACTCCCTAAAAGGGCCGAATTTCAAAAAAGTACTAGACATCTGTCCGCTTATTTGTCTAAAGAACAACAATAAGTATTAAATGTTTTATATCTCTTTTAGTTTTGAAGATATAAAAATACTGAATTTTCCCGTTTTTCCCCTTTTTTACCCCCTTAACATTCGAATTGTATATATATATATATAGAAGAAGAAGATTTAATTAAAGTGAAATTCAATTTTAAGAGTTATTTTTTATTTTTTTTCAGATTGGTGAAGATACTTTTCCTTTAGGAGCACCACGTGATGGTATACCACCGTTTCCTTTGCCATATGATGTACCTTTAACACCATACGGTGATGATGATAAACCATTTCTTATGGATTATTTGCATATGTAAAATTTGTCCATGAAAGATTCTCAAAAGATCGTTAACCTTAACAGATAAGAATTTATTAATGTTTATTACATACATACATCTGCATTCTTTTATATTAAATTATTGCTTGCAATGCTACTGGCGTCTATATTACATATACATTATTACACTGCAATTATTTTGAGTATAAAATTATTCGTTTCAAATAAATCGATTAAAAATTAAAAAAAAATGTCAATACTAATCGGGATGTTCTGACAATCACACGATTTGAAATTGCAAAACAACGGTTTTTTTATTAATAAGATTTTTGTATGACGTGCTAAATTCCAATTTTTTGTTATTTTTGGTATTGTGTTCTGAAATTTGTGCGTTTAGCTTGCGATCTTTCTTAAAAATATTATATTTCCCTTTAGCATACATTTGCAATTTGAAGTCAAAAACTTCTTAAAATTGCGAGTCAAAATCGCAAATGTTAAGCGTTTTGCGATTGTCAGAACATGCCCGCATATTTTTGGCTTATTATTTTATTGATCTCAATTAACATTATTTAATCGAAATTACAATAACCAACAAGTAAGAAAGTATAGTCGGTCAAGCCCGACGATATGATACCCTACACCACAGTATTTAAAAACACATCATGCTAATGTGTCCATATAAATATGGATTTATCTATTTTTATAAACTTTATTTAAATCGGTTTGAAAGTTTGTGAGAGGCAGAAATTGCCCCCTACCTCCCCTTGTGGTCCTATTTTTGAAAAAATGCATAGCCTATGTGTCCATATAAATATGTTTCTATCTATTACAGTAGACGCTCACAAATTCGAACTCTCGGTTATTCAAATACATTTGGCGTTCTAAAATTAGAATCCAAAATCACTAAAATTTTGACAATTTAGTTTAACCAAATACAAAGTACAAAGGGGAATCCCATTTTAAAAGATGATTTACAGATCTTGTTGATGTTGTTAGAGTTTAAAAGTCTGTTTTTTAGTGTTTGTATTACACATACTAAATAAAGTGAAATTAACTGAATTGTTATTTTTTGCTATATTTCGTTAAGTTTTTTATAGTTTTTATGTTAAATAAACTAAAATTAAAAAAAAAACATAGTTTTTTATATCTTTATGGTCAAATTTACCTAAATTTTTGTATAAAAAAACCGTTCAGAAATTCGAATAATTCGGAAATTCGAATCGCCCTGAAAACAAAGTGGTTCGAATTTACGAGCGTGTACTGTATTTTAATTTCATTAAAATCGGTTTGATAGTTTCTGAGAGGCAGAAATTTCCCCCTATCTTTCCTCGTGTCCTACGATTCGGCCCATTTTCAATTTCCATGTGCCAATAAGAGAAATTTCCCCCTATCTTTCCTCGTGTCCTATGATTCGGCCCATATTCAATTTTCATGTGCCAATAAGAGCTTCTGTCCCAAATGTTATCAAATAATCTCCAAAATTGCGACCTGTACTTTGCGCACAAATTTATATGGACAGCCAGCTAGCCGGATGGACATCGTTAGTTCGACTCAGAAAGTGATTGTGAGTCGATCGGTATACTTTAACGTGGGTCTAGAGTCAATATTTAAAGGTGTTATACACTTCAGCACAAATAATAATACCCTCTCCACTATTGTGGTGTGGGTATAAACATATAATACTGGCCATGTTCTAGAAATCTAATTCGATTGAAATTAAAATCGAACAAATATGTAAGTGAAAGTAAAGTTGTTATAATGGAACACTTTTTATACGGCCAATAAGGTAAATGTACATAACACGCGTTAATTCGTTGATGAATCTTTTTACGTCTTCAATATATTTTTCCTCCATGATTTACAAATTTGTTTAAATTATACGTTTTTATTGTTAGCTGATTACTTGTCAAAAAGTTCAAAGTTAATCTACTTTCTGCCGCAAAAGCGTCAAAATGTTTGTAACTTGAAAGAAGTCTACAGCGCGCTCGCGCACTAACGTGTGTTATGTGCTTCTACCTTAAAATATCCCTAAGTTTTGAAAATGGGCCTAAGATTGTCGACCTTTTTTGTTCTAGTTAATGATATATACTATATCAACTACCAGTTTTTCATTACCCACATTAAAACCACACAATGCATTTTAACCGATTATTTTTATTTATTTGAAATCAATTTTTATCTTTGTCTGCATCCATATTATAATTCATACAAATGGTTATTGTTAAAACCGGTTACAATTTTAACAAATATAAAGTCACTGCTACTTACATTGTTTATTACCATTAAGAAAAAATAAACTGGCTTGAAGCCCAGGCAGTGTATTTAGTTGTTGACGCAGCAGATAGTTCACGTTTCTCTTAATGAAAACACACACACATATTTAGTTATTAAACAACGAAGAAACAAAATAAATGAATTTCACCAACGCTGTTAAAATTTTATTCATAGTCATTGTGCTTTCATCAGTTGCTAATCGAATGGCGGCATCAAATAAAAAATTAAAATTTCCCTACGAAATTTCTCTAGTCGATGAAAAAACCAATAATGAACTATTAAAATACTTTCATGGTAAATTTGTATTATAGAAGAAATTTTATTTTAAAATTAACCATTTCATTTAGGTGAAAAAGATGGGTTTGTTCAAGTTGGTCCAGAGAAATATTTTTTTCCATTTAAATATAAACAAGAAGCAGAATCATATTATAATTTTCAAGCACGTCCAGATGATATATGGGTAGTCACTTTTCCACGTTCTGGTACAACTTGGACCCAAGAGTTGGTTTGGCTGGTGGCAAATAATTTAGATTTTGAAATGGCAAAAAGAATTCCATTAGCAGAGAGATTTCCATTTTTTGAGTAAGTAATTAAGAAAGAAAGGAATTGTATTGCTTGTTTATTTAATTCATTGCGGTCTTATTTTGTTCCATTTCATTTATTAATAATATATAAGTGTAAAGAATAGCAAATACTTTTACAATACACTATAAAAAGTTGTTATTACAACAAACTTCCAATTTTTTTATGCAATAATAATCTAATCAAGGCAAAATGTTTGATAGTCATATTGTGCATATTTTAAAATTAAAAATTTGGTCTTCTAATTTAACAGCATTTAGTGCAAAGTGTAACGAAATCTATTTAAAACAAAGTAAGACTAAAAAAAAACAAGCAGATTTTCTTTAAAAATAATTTAAAATTTTATAAAAAAAGAAATCGAAAATAACATGATACTTGAACTTGGAATAACATGATACTTTTGGCCGATTTCACCAATTTATTCAAATATCAATTTATGTTCAAAAATTCGTTTTTAATGTCAAATAAGATAAAATTATATGAAAAACTATATTAAAATATAAATTGATATTAAAAAGGAAGAAATTTTAAATGATACTAAATAAAATGTACATATCGTCATCTAAAATGCAAAAGGGCGTAACAACCAAAAAATTCAAAATCAAGTTTTGGTTGATTATGTTGCACTACATAGACTAAAATTATGATTATGATGCACTATAAAATTAAAAAAAAAATTTGTTGTTACGCCCTTTTGCATTTTAGGTGACGATATACATGAAGCGCCAATATTTCTTTGGGATTTGCATGGAAAAAATAATGGAAAAAATAAGCAGCTACTTTAAGCCCTCTACCGTATCATCAATATTTAAAAAATGAGATCAAATCGATTAATTTGTGAAACATCATATCGTCAGCTCATTACTGGTTTGACCTACCGACTAGGGTATTCATTCGGTTAATCGTCAATCGGTTAACCGATTAATAACTACCCGATTAACTGATCGGTTAATTTCAAATTGGCTTTTTTCGATTAACGATTAAACCGATTAATTTCAGTCGATTAACCGATTAACCGATGTGATAAAATTTTCAATATTTTGTAGTATTATAACATATTTTTTTGTGATTTTAATTATTTGTTTTATCTCATATACAAAATGTATGTATGTGTTTAGAAAATATTTTTTCCATAAAAACAAAAAAGTGTTCAGTGATCTTTATTTTAACCCATTTTCCGCCGACTGGTGACTTAAATTACAATGTTTTTTTTATCTTTATCAGCGATCAACAGGAATGTAGCGAAAAATGGGTTAAATTTTTGATTACCAACACGTTTGTTTCTGTTTTATGTATGTGTTTAGTTATTTGTTCCTTCTTATATCTTCTCATATCAGTCTTTTAACAGAATTAACCGAAACAATTAGAAGTGTTAAAAATTTAAAAAAAAAACTAATGGCATAATGGAGTATTTTATATGTTGAAAGAAATCCTGGAAAAGGACTGAGAAATTAGATATTCATCTACGATAAGTGAAAGAATTTTTTCCAAGTCAAGTTTTGGCAAAAAAAAAAACTTTTCTAAACGATTATTTTAAAAGATCTCCTATAACTAATGAAATTATGTCAGTTTACTTTTTTATAAATACATATTTGGGGGATATACAAGATAGTCATAAAGTCTTATGTCTTTAAATAATTACAAGAAATATATATCGTTGGCTTAATATGCAAACCGGCTAAACTCACTTTTTATGTTAATTGAGATTTTGATGCCGTTTGGTAGAGAAAGGTACGACTAGTCGACCAGCATGTGGTTTTCATTCTATTTAAGTCTTGAAGAGTGTCAAACTAACTTTATTTTTAATTTTCTATCAAGCTACAAATAGGAAAATTAAGAAGTTTTTCGTCTCTCCTGTTAAATGTGCTGAAAGTGACTTAGCAGGATATAAAGCCGACGATATGACTGTTGTGGGCTACCGCTTATAATTTAGATTTCTACTGTACAGTTATGAAGAATCAATGAACACAGCATTAAAATTTTGTTTGACACACAACAATATTTATTTTAAACATGATTTAGCCAAATAGTATGTAAGATTTGGAAGAAATTTTAAAAATGAAAGATGGTCCGAAAAAATGGGCTATTTTTCATACAATATTTAAAAAACGAAAAATCACCCAATAATAACGAAAAACAGCCCAAAAATTTTGGGTCAATTTTCATATGAATTCAGGCCCAATTTTACATGGAATGTTTTTGGGCGATTTTTCATTTTTTTTGGGCCATTTGTCCTACAGCCATTATGGCGATATGACTTGATAGCATACCTTGTGTATTAATTGAAAAATGCATATTAAATATTTATGAACTGTTTTTTTTTTGTTTGCTCGTTTTAGTTCAAGAATTTTTATGTTTGGTATGTTATTGTTTTTTTTTTATTAATAAACTCCAAATAATAAACAATTAATGCGTTTTTATATATTGAAATTACATTATTAATCGGTTAACCGATTATTAATCGATTAAACCAAAACCTCGGTTAATTAATCGAGCGATTAACCGATTAAAGCAAAAGGCCGATTAAATGAATACCCTACTACCGACCATTTAAAAAAAAAATGAGTTAGGTATTAGGAATATATTTTTTTAATACCCTCTTTCTAAATCAAAAACCTGTTTCGCGAAAATTTTAATGGTTTCTGAGATATAAAGCATTAACTTTGCTGCATATCAACTGTTTCAAAATGTTTTAAGTACTGTTTTGCTCTACAAGCCATTGTTTGGCGATTGCAGCAAATTCTTCATACAAAAACGTACAAAATAAATTTTACTGTTGCTTTGCTGCATTGCCGTAAGAAAAAAAATGTAGTTAAAGCAAAAGCAAAGTAAAATGACAACAACAAAATAAATTTATGAAAAATAGTTTTATAATGGTCCCAACCAAGTGTACGGTTTGCTATTATTTGTGTTTTTAGCCTACCTAAGGGAAATGCTACAAAATTTTGCTAGTGCCTTAAATTAAAATTTTAAATGAATTAATAAAAGATTGTCCACTAATTAAAACTTTGACATTATGGAGCGATTCTTGCGTACCTCAAAATAAAAATCAAATTAACGCAACCGCAATCAAGATGTTCTTTAAACAAAATAATATTGATGCCGTAATACAGAAGTCTTCAGAACCAGAACATTCTTTAATTCAAGAAGTGGACTGTGTCCATGGTGTTATTGACCGGTACTTAAAGAATATTGTAATTCATAGTCCTCTTCATTTACTAAATTTGCTCTTAACAATGCCAAATAATAAAACAAAACTTAAAGTTATGGAAATGCTTCCGGAAAATTTTCGCACATACTCGTTGGAAGCAAATAAAATGGACTTTTGAAAAGTCCCTTTTGCTAAAATTAAAATACTTCTATACAGTTAAAATAATGATTTATGTATATATTATAATACTTATACCAGAGAGGAAAAATATAAAAATGCAATTTTGGTTAAGTCTGCATCAAAAAATTGTTTGAAAACTCCTGAGAATTTGTTGACGAATGTTTTGAAAATATCGAAACCATCATTCATTTCCAGCGATAAAAATAGAGACCTAAAAGACTTGCTTATATTTCTTCCACGTGTTGATAAAGCTTATTATAATAATTTACTCAATATTAAGTTTTAAATTTTCTTTTTACTTTTGCATTATTTAAGTTGTTTAATTTGTGGCTTTTTATGTAACTTTTCATAACAATAGAACTGTTTTTTCTGTTTTTGTAAAGTAAAATCAAATAAAAAAACTATAAAAAAAATTCATCTCAACAACAAGTATACAAGTGTATCTCAATACACAGCAATAAGTATACGTATGCAGCACAAAAAGCCACTTTTTTAATTTTTTTTTAGAAAAGTGGCGTATGCGGCACAAAACAATATTTTTCATTTTCAAAAAAATATTATTAAATTCTAACTTTATTCATGAAAGTGCGCAAACATTTGCATTTTTCTTTAAAACATATACCGGAAGCAGTGGTAAAAATATAAAAAAATTCTATCGGGTACAATTTGAGAAATCTTCATGTAAATCTTCTTTGTCGTTTTTCTCCACTCCGACTTTTTGGCATATGCGCCAAACCAATTCTGAGCTGACGATATGATGACTCATTTAACATTTTGTATAGTTTGTTACTCGAGTAACGATCGTTACACTCAAAATACTGATGAATTTCAAAGTTTTTGTCATATCTGAAATAAAAAAAAAATGAAGATTTATAAACACGGTAAACTTAGATAAAAATTAAGAAAGTTATAAGCCATTCAATTGAAAAAGCCTAATTTATTTAAAAATTTTGAGTAAATACCCTATTGTTGAACATAAATTGTATGTGCCAAACAACAGTATTTTCAAGTAATAGGAGAGTTTGTTAAAAATTAAGTTTTAAGTAAAATCAATGGGCCGGATAAAAGTGTTTGTTTTTTCCGGTGTTCGTTATAACCAAGTTTTGCATGTAATAAAAATTTAATAAATCAGGATAACAATTCAAATAATATTTACAGTCTTATAATCACTAATTCAATTTAAGCTGTTGCCTTAAAAATTTAAATTAAAATATAATAAAATAATTTAAAAATTACTATAAAACCTATTTCAGATTTCATTTATTTATGCATCCAGCTATTAAAGCAGAACTTTTAAAAGAAAATGATAATAATAAAAGTAATCAACAATTTATAGAGACCGTATCAATACCAGGTTATAAGCTTTTTTCGGAAATGCCAAACAGTAAAAAGCGTTTTTTAAAATCGCATTTTCCATTCTCACTGTTGCCGCCCAGTGTTATGGAACAAAAAAGTAAAGTGAGTTTAAGTTTATCTATATTTTTTTATAAATTTTAAATAATTTCATATTTAACTCAAGATCATTTATGTTGCTCGTCGGGTCCAAGATGTTGCCGTTTCATTCTATCATCTCAATCGCTTATTTCGTACTCAAGGCTATGTGGGCGATTTTGAACGTTATTGGGGTTATTTTGAGAATGGTTTAAGTAATTCAATTACTACATATATAAGTATATATACCGTAATTTAATAATTATTTTTGTATACCAGATCCCTGGATGCCTTACTACAGTCATTTGCGAGAAGCAAATCAATTTAAAAACAATACAAATGTTTTGTACCTTCAATACGAGGATATGGTTTCAAATCTTGAAGGCTCTATTATAAAGATTGCCAACTTTTTAAAATGTTCTCTGGATAAATCAAAAATGGGAGAAATGCTTGAACATTTGAATATTACAAATTTTCGCAATAATCCAGCCGTTAATAGTCAAGAATTAAGTGCTGTAGGTATTTTAAATAAATCACAAGATGGTTTTGTTAGAAAAGGTGTTGTTGGTGCGTCCGAAAATGAATTTCGTAAAGTACCTGGTTTACTAGAAAGAGCAAATCAGTGGATAGCAGAAAATGAAAATAAATTAAAAATGTAAAAAGTAAACTGATTTGGGTGCGTATGGATTTAACGCTGATATGAAGGGCTCAGAGTTGAACCGAACCAACTCAAAAACTTTAATAAATATATCTATTTCGAAACTGGTGCCAAATTCTCCGCAAGGTTTAACTCTATCCATTTTTATAACAGGCTAAAATAAAGTGTTTCGTTCCTAAGGTAACGGTAATACACCCAAGTCAATGGCTTCAGAAATTAATGGTAGTTTATTTACCCAAACTCAAAATATTTTCCTGTTCTCTTCTTTGTTTTGGTTCCTTCAGAGTCCTTTATATAAACCCCACTTTAAAGAAGGGAAAAATTGGGATTTATTTGAATAAAGACATTTATAATTTATAACCGATATATACATACATAAATACATATTTTTTCCTATTACATAAACATAATTGGCAATTTTAAAATATGTGATTTATTTAATTAAAAATCTGTTAATATAACTATTGTCTAAAATTTTTATTTTTAAATAAACTTATGTTGTATAAAAAATTAAAAATTTGCGGAGTTCAATATTAGGTTGCAAAAGTGCAAATGCAAAATTTCGTAGTTTTATTTATTTTATTTAGTTATTAAATTTCAGTAACCTCGCCTATGGGCCATAATCGGCTTACAAATTTATACTTAACTAGCTGGCCCGGCAAACGTTGTTTTGCGATATAACTTATTTCTAATTAGTATTGTGGTTATTTTGTTGAACTATTTATGGTTTTTAATCCAAATTTTTAATATTTTTAATTAGGCTTAAGTTCATGAAATTTAATTTTTATTAAATTATTTTTTTGAAGAAAGGAATTTTACAACATGAAAATCAATTAAAATTGTTATTGATAATCTTTCATTCTTGACGTGGCTCGGGCTCGAACCCTGGCCGGCAGGTTACCATGACATGTTCCGATCGCAACCACTCGATCTCCTCAGATGGATTTGCCGTCTTACACCCGCAGCCATCGACGACTGCTGACGTCACTAGTCAAACATCAATCCTTAAACCATATTGTATTTTAACATTTGGTAGATCGAAATTTGCTTTCCTGAATGATTATCCATTTTAATTGATTTTACATATTTTTTCCTTTACTTCTGTTTTTTCGTACTTTCGTCAAGAATTTTTCTTGAAGTCCAAGTACATTTTTTTGATTTTTCACTTTGTCTTTCTCTTTTCTGTTGACCTTTTTCAGCACAACTTGAAGGACAAATGTACACATAGAGCTCGTGCCTTAGCTTTAACAATAATTAGTATTGTGGTTATTTTGTTGAACTATTTATGGTTTTTAATCCAAATTTTTAATATTTTTAATTAGGCTTAAGTTCATGAAATTTAATTTTTATTAAATTATTTTTTTGAAGAAAGGAATTTTACAACATGAAAATCAATTAAAATTGTTATTGATAATCTTTCATTCTTGACGTGGCTCGGGCTCGAACCCTGGCCGGCAGGTTACCATGACATGTTCCGATCGCAACCACTCGATCTCCTCAGATGGATTTGCCGTCTTACACCCGCAGCCATCGACGACTGCTGACGTCACTAGTCAAACATCAATCCTTAAACCATATTGTATTTTAACATTTGGTAGATCGAAATTTGCTTTCCTGAATGATTATCCATTTTAATTGATTTTACATATTTTTTCCTTTACTTCTGTTTTTTCGTACTTTCGTCAAGAATTTTTCTTGAAGTCCAAGTACATTTTTTTGATTTTTCACTTTGTCTTTCTCTTTTCTGTTGACCTTTTTCAGCACAACTTGAAGGACAAATGTACACATAGAGCTCGTGCCTTAGCTTTAACAATAATTAGTATTGTGGTTATTTTGTTGAACTATTTATGGTTTTTAATCCAAATTTTTAATATTTTTAATTAGGCTTAAGTTCATGAAATTAAATTTTTATTTAGACGTGTAAGACGGCAAATCCATCTGAGGAGATCGAGTGGTTGCGATCGGAACATGTCATGGTAACCTGCCGGCCAGGGTTCGAGCCCGAGCCACGTCAAGAATGAAAGATTATCAATAACAATTTTAATTGATTTTCATGTTGTAAAATTCCTTTCTTCATAAAAATAATTTAATAAAAATTAAATTCCATGAACTTAAGCCTAATTAAAAATATTAAAAATATAACTTATTTCTTTCAGATGTTACAGTGCCTGCAAGCCAAATTTTAAGAAAACCGGTTGATTAGTTAAGAAGTTAATAAAAATTATAGGCTTTAGTTCTTTCCAGATGTTACACTATTTGCCCACTAAATTTCAAGAAAATCAGTTGATTAGTTTAGAAACTACAGGGAGGGGGAGCTTTTACTCCTCTTGACCTTTTTCATGCCCTTTCTCTTTCAGATGTTACAGTGTCTGCCTGCCAAATTTTAAGAAACCCGGTTGATTAGTTAAGAATATATAGGGAAGGGAGCTTTTACCCCTCCTGCTTCACGCCCTAAATAAAAAAAACTATAGGCTATAGTACTTTCCAGCTGTAACACTATTTGGCTGCGAAATTTCAAAAAGATATTGGGAGGGGGAGCTTTTACCGCTTTTGCCCTATCTCACGCCCTATTCCCTATTTCCTTTCAGATATTACAGTGTCTGTATGTCAAATTTTAAGAAACCCGGTTGAGTAGTTTAAAATATTGGGGAGGGGGAGCTTTTACCTCTATTGCCATATTTCACGCCCTAAATAATACAAATTTGAGGCTATAGTTCTTTCCAGATGTTCTAATATTTTCCTGCAAAATTTCAAGAAAATCGGTCGATTTGTTAAGCAGATATAGGGAGGGGGAGCTTTACTCCTCTTGTCCTATTTCACGAACTATTCCTTATTTTCTTTCAGAAGTTACAGTGCCTGCATGCCAAGTTTTAAGAAAACAGGTTGATTAGTTAAGACGATATAGGGAGGGGGAGCTTATGCCCTATTTTGCGTCCTATAAAATATACTCTACGATCTATTCTCATACCTAACAAAAACACATACAAAATTTCATAAAAATCAGTCCAGCTGTTTCGAAGGAGTTCAAAATGGAGGGCATTTTGTTGATATTTGTATGGGAATATATAGGAAAATCTAAATGCCATATCTCCGGAACCACTGGCCCGATTTCATGCAAGCTTTACATAAACCATCTACAGACTATCCCCAACGTACCCCAACGTTTTTGTTGAAATCGGTCTACGCGTTTTCGCAGTTAGTGGTGACATCAAAGTGTACACTTCTTTTTATACCCACACCACAATAGTGGAGAGGGTATTATGCATTTGTGCTGATGTGTGTAACGCCTTAAAATAGTGGTCCTAGACCCACCTTAAAGTACACCCATCTACTCAGAATCACTTTCTGAGTCGAACTAACGATGTCCGTCCGGCTGGCTGGCTTGCTGGCTGTCCATGTAACCTTGTGCGCAAAGCACAGGTCGCAACTTTGGAGATAATTTGATAAAATTTGGGACATAGGTTCTTATTGGCACAAGGACCAAGCCTATTGAAAATGGGCCAAATCGTAGGACCACGAGGGAAGATAGGGGAAAATTTCTTCCTCTCAGAAACTATCAAACCGATTTTGATGAAATTTAAAACATACAAAGAACCATATCTTTATGGACACAAAAGGGATGCATTTTTTAAAAAATCGGACCACGAGGGGAGATAGGACCAATTTCAGCCTCACAAACCGATTTTAATGAAATTCAAAACATAGATAGATCCATATCTATATGGACACATAAGCTATACAGTTTTTCAAAAATAGGACCACAAGTGGAGGTAGGGGGCAATTTAGCCTCTCACAAACTTTTAAACCGATTTTAATGACTTTTATAAGCATAGATAAATCCATATTTATATGGACATATAAGCATGATGTGTTTGTTAATACTGTGGTGTAGGGTATCATATGGTCGGGCTTGACCGACTATACTTTCTTACTTGTTTATTTTTAAATTGTTTAATTTAATTAGTATTGTGGTTATTTTGTTGAACTATTTATGGTTTTTAATCCAAATTTTTAATATTTTTAATTAGGCTTAAGTTCATGAAATTTAATTTTCATTAAATTATTTTTATGAAGAAAGGAATTTTACAACATGAAAATTAATTAAAATTGTTATTGATAATCTTTCATTCTTGACGTGGCTCGGGCTCGAACCCTGGCCGGCAGGTTACCATGACATGTTTCGATCGCAACCACTCGATCTCCTCAGATGGATTTGCCGTCTTACACTCGCAACCATCGACGACTGCTGACGTCAATAGTCAAACATCAATCCTTAAACCAAATTGAATTTTAACATTTGGTAGATCGAAATTTGCTTTCCTGAATGATTATCCATTTTAATTGATTTTACATGTTTTTTTCCTTACTTCTGTTTTTTCGTACTTTTGTCAAGAATTTTTCTTGAAGTCCAAGTACATTTTTTTGTTTTTTCATTTTGTCTTTCTCTTTTCTGTTGACCTTTTTCAGCACAACTTGAAGGACAAATGTACACATAGAGCTCGTGCCTTAGCTTTAACAATAATTAGTATTGTGGTTATTTTGTTGAACTATTTATGGTTTTTATTCCAAATTTTTAATATTTTTAATTGTTTAATTTCTTTAAAATTTTTTTTCTATTATTAAGTAGAATTTTTTAAGCCGATTATGGCCTATAGGCTAGGTTACTGAAATTTAATAAATAAATAAATAACAAAAAAATAATTAGTTATATTTATTAGTAACATTTTAATAATCACCCCTATCGTGAATAAAAATTCCTTGGGAATTTTTTCCCTTTTTCCATTTTTCCTATGATAATTCAATTGTAAAAATGGGAAAAGGGAAAAAACTCCCAAGTAATTTTTATTCACGATAGGGGTGAATAAATATTAATTAAAAGGTTAATTAAATTACACAAAAATTAAAAACAAAACCCAACAATACCAAAAAATCTGAAATACATAAAGACATTTATAAAAATGTCAGACAAAAGTCCTACTATATTTTCCTTAGGGATCTAAAACTCACGATAGAGTTTAATCTTGAACGCGTCAGGGGAAACATTAAATACCCTCAAAGATCCAGGCCACTTATTATAAAACCAAGCCGCTCCTACACAAAATGAACGGAAATGAAATCTAACGGAAAGTCTGTGTATTTTGTTGATGGGTTTAATAAAAGAGCTACGATATTTTGCATTTGCACTTTTGCAAGACTAAATCTGAACTCCGCTATTGTAATTTTATAAAAATTGGTTTAAAAGATGCATGATTATCAGCCATGTCACAGACTTCAATTCCATTCCGAAACGGAATTCATTCCGTATTTTGGTGCTTCAGAAAATGACGAAAAAAATGTTTGGAATGAAACAATTTTTGTTTCCATTAACGGAATGGGAGTTTTCAGTATCTGAAAGGCCAAAAAACTATCAAAATACACTTTCTATCAAAAAAAAAAAATGTTTTCTTCGGTTCCGAACGTTATTTCACTCTGTGACATGGCTGTATACTTAAAAAAACAAATGAAAATCACACCGAAACGCACAAAAACGGAACACCTTAGTATCACACGTGTGATTTTAAAAGGCACATGATTTAAGTTAAAGTGATTTTAAGAACAGACCTGATATTTAAATTAAACTTTTTTCGAATACAAGTAAATATGTAGTTCGATTAATGTTTGAAATGTTAATCATATTTTACAATTAGGTGAATTTTGTTTCTACACAGAAAAAATTATTTTTCCAATTCAAACAAAAAATTTGTAGAATCAAACAATTTTTTGTCTGAAATCGGTCCTATAAACAAATTCGCATATTCAAACAATTTATTTGCATTTTGTTTATTGAAAAAAAACACTGATTTTTTCAAACAAATAATTTAACTGAATCAAACAAAAAGTTTACTGAAATTCATATATGTACTAAATTTCAAAAAAAAAAAAAAAGTTTTTGCACAAGCAATGATGCGCACACAAGCAGGCACTGTATAGAAGATGATGGCAGAGAGAGCAGAGCAGCCGGCTGGCTTTGAGACACATTTTTTTGTTGGAATAATTTTTGAACGAAGTTTTTTTTTTGGCAAGACAGTATACTGTCTTGCCAGTACTGGCAAATGTAAACGCTGTGTTACTAACACACTTGCAAATTATATATTATTATAATTTTACATTAGTTGTACCACTCTTACATATATTTTAAGAGTAGAACAACTGAAAACACCACAAAAATGCCAATTTTTTTTAATTTTTGTTATACATACGCTTTACTGGCTAATATTTGTGAACACTCGTAAAACTGCTCTGAGTGGAGAAGCAGCTCGCGCTTTTTGTCATTATTTCTTAAGGGCAAACAGGTCGTTTTTGTTTGTCTGCTTTTGTTGCGTTTTGCGTTGTCACCCCGCATTGGTTAGTGTTTCGGCGTCGTATAACTGTACCGAGTTACAGTTTTTGCGGTATCTGCATTAACTATATGCAATCGTTTTTAACCTCAATTTGAGGTTTTGTCTGGTGGAGAACCATTAATAACTCATGTGACTGGTGGAGAACCAATATAACTCAGACGTTTTACTGGTGGAGTACCAAGGAAATAACTCAGACGTTTTACTGTGGAGACAAGATATACTCTGGAGCTTATTCTGGAAGCTCTTCGCCTTCCTATACGAAGGTCTAGGTCGATCGAGGACTTGTGGATGAGGCTCCAACAAACCGTGTGATACCCTGGCAATATAACTCTAGATAGTTAGCCAAAAACTTTTAGTGTTTAAGCAAAGTCAAAAAAAAAAAAAAAAATATTTGTGAAAATTTGTGAATTGTTTAAATTAAATACTGCAAAACATTTTAATAATTTTTAAATTATTAAAATAAATAAAGAGAATCCAAAGGATTTGGGTAAGTAAAGCTACGGTCACACTTAATAAATATTTGACCAAATAAGCGTAACCACTACTTTTGTTAATAGTTAGGGAGATTTAACATGCTCTTAATATCACAAAATAAACTTATTATACTACAAGACATCGCAAAAGACTATTCTTTGCAAGATGTGGTAATATAATCCAAATAAATATTGGAATTAAAGGAAATGATTATTTAGTTTGCCTGTTGGTCCCGTTTTTTCCGTCAAATATTTGACAAGTGTGACCATAGCTTAAGTTATAAAAATTGGAAAAAGAAAAACGCGAAGCTGAAGATGCGGAAAAGCCAAAATAAAATTTGGATGAAGCCAAAATGACTCATATCCGAAGATCCCAGTTGGCCAGCTGCATATTTGAATTGGTCGAAAATTAATAGAAACGTAAAAATCTATGGATGGGCACATCGTTTAAGACGTCAAGGCAAAGGTTTAATTTTTTATTTACATTACGGATTTTTACAATGCTTGGTACACTAAAACCTGTGCCAGAAGGCAAATCGGTAAGTTTCGTTTCGTGAACAATATTGTAGAAACTCATTAATTTGTTTTATGCACCAGGTGGACACGAATTGCATGTAGATTACTGGGAATTAATTGGTTTGGCTCCTGCTGGCGGTGCTGAAAGTATTCTCAATGTTCAGTTGGATCACAAATTATGTCTGTGGTTGGATAATCGTCATATTATGATTAGAGGCGAAAAATTTTCCATGTTAATTCTTCCACCTGCAGTGAATGGTGTAAGCCAGTGAAGGCCACACACATACTATCACATTTATGCTTGTGTTGACGAAATAACAACAAAGCAACATCCGAACGTACATCGTCACAGCCACACAAAGAAGTTTATAGTGTACATGTGTCGACGTCGCACAAACAGCATTTTTATTCGTATGCACGCGTACAAAGGATTTGCAAATGTGCCCGTCACTGGTGTAAACGCATACATATGTACAGCAGTCAACTTGATTTGGTTGCATTGTAAGGAGCCAGAGTTGGTTATAAGATATTCAGAGGTATGTTATCATGAAAATTAGTTTTTAAATAAAATTAAGTAATTTTTTTGTATTTTACAGTATTTTGCAAATTGTAGCGAAAAACACAAATCTAGCACTTCTTGATCGCACAGTGACCTCTTTAGTGTGTGCTCTTTACAATTGTGGGGAATCAGACACTCTTTATGGTTTAACAAATTGTCTAAAAAGTTTTTAGTAAAAACTAAACACGGCAAACGTTTCGAATGGATACAATATGTAGCAGAATTGTGCAATGATATTTAAAAACAGTTAAATGGTGTTTGATTTAGCCAAACGTTTTGCAAAAACCAATAACTTTTTAATAAAACTATTGGTTACGAGCAACGTCTAATATTTAATAAAAAAAACTGTTATCATCTGACGTTTATGAAAGGAGGAAAAACTGTTACGGTCCCTGTTTTATTAAGCCTTTTTGCAATATTCCCATTCTTTAAATATTTCACTTGGTTTTTGCTTAATCCCGGGTCTCCACGTAGCAATATTTATTGCGGCAAACGTCAAATTTGATTGCTCCATTAAATTTGCGACGTATAGACCGCAAATTGCCATTTGTGGCAATCCATTGCGCAATGATTGCTCTTCTTATTGCTTAGCAATCTGCTGTCAAATCAGTTGTAATTTATCTGACATTTCATTTCTCTGTACGGTTGTTTATTTATTAGTGTGTTTATTTATTAAAAAAGCAATCAAGAAAAAGCCGCCAAGTGAAAAAATACTTCTACAAAATACAGAAAAAGTTTTTATATATTATATTTTTAAATAAACGTCAATATCAACAAAAGCAAACGCAAATAAACAAAAAAGTAATACAAAACACAGCTACGACAATTACAATTAATTATTTTATTAATATAATTTATTAATAATTAGTATTGTGGTTATTTTGTTGAACTGTTTATGGTGTTTAATCCAAATTTTTAATATTTTTAATTAGGCTTAAGTTCATGAAATTTAATTTTTTCATTAAATTATTTTTGTGAAGAAAGGAATTTTACAACATGAAAATTAATCAAAATTGTTATTGATAATCCTTCATTCTTGACGTGGCTGGGGCTCGAACCCTGGCCGGCAGGTTACCATGACATGTTTCGATTGCAACCACTCAATCTCCTTTATTAATTAAAAAAAAAAAAAATTTAACAACCACTTCAAAACACAACATTCGTTATAAATACAGCCACAAAACTTTATACAACTACTCGTGGTGAAAATTGCAAATTTATGGCAAAGAAATTTCAAGTGTTCTCCAGCAATATAATTAGAAATTATTGCTCCATTGTTCTGCCGACGTCATTGCTTGTACTTAGCAATAAAAATTGCTATGTGGAGACCCAGCGTAAGACAACCTTTGGTTAACATTGATGCTATAGATGTCAACATATACTTAGGAATGATTCTAATGAAACTACAAGATATTCTGGTAGTGTATAGGATCATTCCTTAGTATATGTACTTATCTATAGCATCAATGTTAACCAAAGGTTGTCTTAAGCAAAAACCAAGTGAAATATTGAAGTTGGGACTATTGCAAAAAACTTTATAAAATTTAAATTACCTCATAGGACAAAAAATAATTATTTATTTATTTAATTTATTTTGTAAAACGAACAAATATTGAATTTTATTTTAAATAAAAAACAAAAATATGTATGAGAATTGAATGAAATGAATCGTGTTTTATTTAAGCTAACAAGTACGTCAACAGTGACGAATATATGCATCAGTACTGACTAGTCAGCTGTGACCGGTATATGCATCAGTAGTGACTAGTCAGCTGAGTCCGGTTTATACATCAGTACTGATATGTAAAGAGTATAAGAGTAAACAGCTCAGATATATGTTTTATCTACCAAAAAATTCATAGGTTAAAGAAGGATGCAAAATCACACGTACAAAAAAGTTTAGGTCATTTTTTTCACGTTGGCCTTAAGCTTCGTACAGACGATGGTCAGATCTTACAATGTTGTCATTAAAATTGCCTAAAAATGTCTTGCAACTGTCTGAACATTGTAAGCTCATTTTCATTTGGCAGATGTGTAAAATTAATGCATCTGACAATGGCACTATTGTCAGAAAAATTACAATATTGTTATATCTGACCATCGTCTGTACGAAGCTTTAAGAAAACGATAGAAACTTTGTTCTACGCGATGACCGATATCTGTATCAGCAATGTTGGGTATATGATAAGTCAAATGACCGTCACTATTCTTGTAGGGTGTGTTCCAAGCCGAATTAACTCCAGGTAAGCTCAACTCGTCAGCCGTCCATCAGCTGTATCCACGGCGAATTAAAAAAATGGTGAAACGTCAAAATATTGTTTTGTTTCTATACTGAAATTTGACAACAAGTCAGAAAATTGCAAAAACAAAATACATGGAGTAAATTCGCCTTGTTTTGTAGTTGTAGAGTTGCACTTACCCGTTATAAATTCGCCTTGGTGTGTTCCTTTGAATTTACACATGTGTGTTATATTGCATGCTCAACAAAAATGCAAATAAAGCACTTTCAATAAAAAATGAATAAATGCAAAAATCAAATGTGAACGAAACGATGTAAAAAATTACCAACGTGGAACTTTGTTTTGCAAGCAAAGATTGAATGTAAATGTTAGCGTATGAATAAATCAAGAAAAATAGTGATTTTGCAGTTCTCTGACTGGTATCTATGTCTTAAAGTCAAAATAGTAACTCATGGCATAATTCGTTTCCATATAACTGTCAGATTTATATTTAGAAATAATTACAATATAAGTTGACTAATTAATTGGTCCATTGTGAATAACATTTCAAAGATAGAAATAAGAAAAGAAAAATTCAACAATACATTATTACGTCACTTTGCAAGGTGTATACCAGAGAAAGCCAAAAAGTTATATTTTTAATACTTATACAGCCCAATTATGAATAACAATTCCCCGGGAGTTTTTTCCCTTTTCCCATTTTTACAATTGAATTAACATATGAAAAATGGGAAAAGGGAGAAAACTCCCGGGGAATTTTTATTCATAATTGGGCTGATAACCTATTCATACGCCACCGAGCACGAGTACAGGCAGGTATGACTACCAATAAGTATGAGCATGAATAAGTTTGTATATCGACCGGTATGAGTATGAACAAACACGCATGCTTATGGGTAATCAGGGTTGATAAAGTTGGTACAATTGTACTTTTTTTGGTACAATTCAAAACTAAAAAGTACGCTGGTACCCCCGTGACTCATTTGGTACTATTTCTAAATTTTTCAAACTTACAGTGCAGCCACACGATCAAGATTTTCTTGATAGTCTTTTACATATACTGATTGTCAAAATATGCAAAAGTTGACAGCTGTGACGTAGGCTGCACGCAAGTTGAAAGCAATTTACTTTTTCAAGATGTCGTCGCCGAGAAAACAACTCAAAATGTTTTGCTATTTTCCACTTTTGATTTTTCTGCACTGTAGGCTGTTCGAAGGGACTTTATCATTTTGCTTATTAATTTTATTAATAAACATATTTCACTATTTTTTTAGGTTTTTAGTTAAAATTTTAAAATTCCCGCAACAATTTGTAAAAAAAAGAACTTCAGCTTTTGCCGGCAAAATATTTGTGAAAAAAAAACAAAAACAACTTCAAAAGATTTGTAATAAGCTGTTTTCTTGAACGAAAATTGATACACTCACTGGCAAGAGAATTTTAGAGGCAAGTTCGTATCAATTTTTAAAAGTATGAGTGTATTGGTAAAAAAGTGTGAGTGTATTAAAACTTGATAGCCAAAACTTGATCGTGTAACCCTCAAGTTACATATTTATAATTGATATAAAATGGCAACTCGTATTTACTGCCCAATGAATATAAGCGGATTTTAGTGTTTGGTGCAAATAGTCTTATGAGAATGCAAAATGTCGTACCTTTTTTATGAAATCTAAGGGAAACTCTATTTTTTGTTTTTGGATTTAACAAAACAGCTATGCATTGCACCAACAGTCCATTACTGTGAATAGATTTTTGCACTTGTTTATTGAACGATTGCTAATGCCACACTCTAAATTTAGTATCATCGGCAGCATATAAGCGTGCATTTTCTGATGATATTGACGAGTTTTTTAAAGATATAGGAAACCATTTCTACAAAAGTTCTAGAAGAAGAGATGACTTCCTCTCATTTCAAGATTATTTTGGAACGGAAACTCATAATACTTGAAATATTCGTCAACAAGATGGTTGTTAGGTCATTATAATTTAAGTCTGAATGATTTTGAAGGCGATTTTACAAGCGCTAAATTAAATTTTATTATATCCGGACTTTCTACTACAGCTTATAAAATGTCTTTCCTCTTTCTGCAGTAAATATTGAAAATTGTAAACACAATAAATTTGAAAATGCAATCCGAAGAGGTTTGGAGGCTTAAAAATTTTATTTTTGGTTAAAATTCGAGATTGCATTTTGAGAAATATTTGTCAATTTTCCACAAAAAAAGACGATAAATTCTAAAAAGTGTATGAAAACGATTTCTGACGGCCATCAAAAATAAAAATTAATGGATTTCTCGACCCTAAAAACCGCATGATACAGGCGTGGTTAGAACAAATACAATTTATTTGCCTCTATTCTCGAATTTTTTGGAAAACTAACTATTTTGAAAAATCCGGGGCTCTAAATTAATTTTTGACCTATGGTTTCTGTGGCAAAGTTTCTTGGAATGACTTATAGAACAAGAATCGCGATGTGCTATTGACGGGAATGAGTTTTACCCACCCTATTATTATGTATAATTAATGTACTAATGAATTTTAAGTACCTTTTGTTATTGTTGTATTAACTTTTTGTTTTTAAAAATAAAATAAAACAAATTTATAAAAAAAGATTTAGTACTATTGAGGCCGAAAAAGTACGATTTTAAAAGTTCGTTGGTACGATATTGGTTTTCTCATTTATCATCCCTGTGGGTAATCCTTTGAATGCGTATGAGTAAGTCCCAATTTACACTAGGGACATTTCTTGCCGGACATTTTTTGAATTCTCTTTTAATCTTACCCGAAGCGTTTACATATGAAACATTAGAAGTCAGACAGAAATTAATACTTGTATGTAAACTACGAAAAGTAAGAAAGAGAAATGAAAAAATGTCCAGTACAGATAGTCATGTACTACACACTCTACCTTTTCAACCCCTCGCCATCAAACTTCGTCTGTCCGGCAAGAAATGTCCCTAGTGTAAATTGGGACTAAAGGCATGTATCGTAAGCAGGGTTACCGTTGGAAATTTTCGAAAAGGGTCACAAAAAGGGGATTTTCCAGAAAAAGGGGTCAATAAAAGGGTATTTCAATTAAAAAAGGGTCAAGTTTTTTATAAGTAGTATTTCCTATTTTAAAGAAAATAATAAGACCAAGTTTTTTTTTATACAAACAAAAAATTATTGCTTTCAGGTAGGAAGTGCTGACAACAACTTTGTTCTTCATTATTATAGCTAATTTCTTAATGCTTTTTATGATATATTCCGACGTTTTCTTTTTTTACCGATTTTAAATTAATTTTATGGGTTGTTTCCAATTGTTCCCGAATTTAAGCCATATTCGCGATATAAGCGATTTTTTCCTGTAAGTTTTCTAATTCCTTAAAGCTTTTACGATTTTTAATAAAAATAAGGCTTTGCTATCATACCACTGCTACCAAATTTTTGGGAATTATCGCTAATTTTGCAATTTTTACCGAACTTTTTCCATTCCATTTCGCTAAAAGTTGCAAACTTTAAATTTGTAAATTTTTGCGTAGCTTTTTTGCTCTTTGAGGCAATCGTCGCCGTTTTAAAAATAGCCCCATATATAAACCGAAGTTACTTAATTTACAGGGCACTTTCAACACTGTCGATTTATACGCGGCAATAGTTCAATGCCCAATGCGATTAGAAAGGCTGATTTTTTTAGAATAAAACATGCTACCCTTTTATAGAGCAAAACATTTTTAAAAACGAACACTAAATCGAATTTTAAATAAAATTTCACATTAATAAAAAAATATATATAAAATAACAAATATGTATGTATGAATATGAGTTCCTTTTGCTATAAGATAAATTATACTTTAATTTGTACTTTTCTATAGAAAATCTAATTTAGAAGTCGTTAAAAACGCTTTAACACAAACTTTTTACGAATACTAACTTCTTTTTAGGAATGTGCGTGCTATATTTTGTTATTAAATCTTCACTTGAAGTACATTCCTCCATCTCCGCTTTAAAAAAATTGTGAGAAGAAAGCATAGAATTTTAAGTTTCTACTTTGAGTATGTTACAATGTTTAGTTTTAAACAAAATGTGAGTGAGTGAGGGTCAAAAAGTGGCACAAAATAGTTAAAAATGATACAAAAGGGTAAATCAAAACAAGGGTCAAAAAGGGTATCAAGACCGTTGAAAAAGGGTCAAATTGATACTTTAGTATCACAACGGTAACGCTGATCGTAAGTATCGACAAGTAACTCAACATTTTGTATGGTTATTTTAAAGCAAGCAGTGTTGCCACGACCTAAAAATGTATGTTAAAGTTATATTAAAACATAAATATTTGCTATCAAATTAAAATAATGCTTCGAAAGAGGTTTTTTATATTTAAAAATAATTAAAAAAGGAGGCTATCAACTATTTTGGGATCTTTTCTGTTTCTTTTTTTATGTTTCCAGCTAAAGAGAAATCTTAATCTAATGCTGCGCTGCAGGCAGGAAATTTCATAAAATCCTTGATTCTTATTAAGACAACCGTGGATACCTTGTGGAGTTGTTTTTCCACCATAGCATGATGTCGAAGTCTTCTTTAAGGCTAACATTTTCGTTGGCATACTGATTGACTTCAGCAATTAAATTTTAAACCATTTGTTAACGTCTTAAAAATGCAACTGGCAACAGATAAACTACTCAAACTCATAATATAAACACTCATAAAATTATTACAGTAACTGATTTTGGGTTAATAAATTCTTTTTCCGTACTGTTAAAATTTAATAAAAATATAGTTATTTTACAAATAATTTTATTTTTTAACATTTATGTTTGTTATTCAAAAAACAAACTACGAAAAAATAATGTTTTTTCGTTTTTATTTTTTTTATGTAGTTTGATTTTTCTCGGTTAAAACATATTTTTTAAAAGTAAAAACTATTCAGTTTTAACGAATATGCTGTTCAATAAATAAAAAATTCAAAAATGAATGTAAAAATAATTTGTTTTAAATGAAATGTAAATGATCCGTTTTCTAAATGAATTTTAATTTGTTTAAAATGAATTTTCGTTTGAATTTAACTACATAATATTTTGAGTGAATGAATGTATTTACCTGTGATATCTTATTTCTTAACTGCCAATATGAATATTCGATTTTAATTTTGGATTACGGTAACTTTTTCTGTTTTTATTAAGAACGATTAAAATAACACGACGCACAGTGGCGCCATTTGAGTTTTTTCGTTGCAAAAATCATATCTTTTGAACCGAATAAGATAATTGAACAGTTTAAACAGCATATGATAGATAACTGTTCAGCCTATGAAATGAGCGTTTGGAAAGGGTGCTACGCTCTGTAGGGGCCTAATTATGGGTTATCAAAGTTAAAATTAGTAGAAAAATCAATTTTATGGTAACTAAAAAAAATTATTTTTACATTTTTAGATTGTTTTTATTTTTTTTCTTTAGGTTTTTATGTTTTAAATTATTACCCAACAAATTAAAAAAAAAATTATTTATTTTTAAATTTATTTTTTCAATTTTCTGTAAAATATTCATCACAGTTCGTAAGAGAAGGTATATCTAAAAGACTAACCATTTCTAAACTATAATTATTTTCTAACTCTATTCGTGACTTCACATGCCGCAGGGAAGATATAAGTGGATCGGAAGATGCTGCCAACATGTTGAAGAGGTCCTCATTTTGCCTTACCCTTGATGCTTTGAATGTGTTCTGCAATCTATATTTTTTATAAAATTTGTTAAGAGACTCCTGTGCTTCTTCAGAAAGCTCTCCAATTGGCAAAGACTGGTACTCAATTATATCTTTGCCATGCGCCAATATTTTATGGACGGTCGGGGTCAACTTCTTCTGTGGATACATTTCTGCTAAAAGAGATGCAGTTTTCGACGCATATTCTCCATATTTTGTAGAATTGACATTTTCTTTGCAGTTTAAAACATCCAAGATCGTTCCCAATCTTTTCACGATTTGATTGTCAATTCCAGTGATTCTAGTTACTGCCTCATCATTTTCAAAAAATCTCCTAGAAGTGTTTCCATCGTTTGAGTTACCGTATCCGTGCTTGGGACAGTCTACTTTTAGTCCAACTTGTTTAAAAAAAGCATCCTGTATTTGCTTCTTTCTGATCTTTTCCTTATCCTTTATTGATGTATTTTCATCGAAGTTTTCCTCCTCTTGTGGTAGGGTATACGCCAGTTTTAGCAAGAATTCCATACACCTTATCCTTGCGTGCAATGGTGACATTCCATATTCGTAATTCTCCTCATTTGTAGAATCGTTTAAATTACCAAAGTTCTTCTGACTCTTTTTGCAAATCGGGCATGACATTGTTGAGGTTGTTCCTGTCAGTTCGTTTACGACTTTTCCGTCAACCATGGTCAGATGGAACTCGTAATTGCATTCAATATATTTTCCTTCTCCAATTTGCAGCTTTGTAGGCTTAATCTTGCTTATTTGTTCTTCAATGTCCTTCACCGTGGTCCTTATGAGTTCTGCCGATTCCCTTGCAAACTGAAACATTATTGGTCGGCAATAATGCACTGATGACGGACGTGGATTTTTCCAGTGAAGGGAAACATCCGATTTAAGCCGCAAAGGAACAACAGATGCCATAAACATATTTCCGTCCGATATTGTAGCGTCATCGGAAGATATCCTTTGCTTATAAACGCTTTGTCCGGATGATCCATCGCAGCCCCATTTGCTGATCAATGTCAACTTCTCAGGAAGAATTTTCACCTCATTTTCAGGAAGACTCTCCAACAACCGTTTTGCTGTATGGCCCATGAGATCCTGCAGATTGGCTTTCGCAGAGACTTCCGTAAATTCCGTATGCAGTGGTCGTGAATTTATTTTGGCTTGCGTAATATGCTTGTATCCGGGTAAAACGTCAGCGCCGTGTCGCGTTAAAGATGCCCGTAGTTTCTCATATTTCTCTTTGGAAAGTTCTAAGTCCATAAACAAGGCCAAGGCTTCTTCGGAACCATACTTTTTAATGTGTGCGTTTGTGGGCGTGGGAATGCTTTCCTTAATCCTTTTTAGTCGCAGTGGGCTTGCATCAGCAACAGATTTGGTTATGTGCGACCTAACTCTTTCACTATCCTTTGTAAATTTAATAGACAGCGCTTCCGATAATTGCTTCGTGGTCAAGTCATTGGTGGCATCGGCAAGTTTCCTCTTTCTTGTGAAAATTGAACACTCCTCAATACTTTTTTTTGGCCTTCCTTTTGCTCCTCTGGTTGATGTGGTGGGTTTATCTACTGCCAATATATCCAGGATGGTATCTTCATTAAGCCAGTCCTCGTATTTGGAGTTGAAGTTCTGAATGGTTCGATTAGATTTCACCCATTTTGCCTTAATATTTGCATATATCAGATAAAAATTATTTTTTATAATTTCGCTTCTCTCAATATTTCCGTATAAGCTATCAAGTTCTTCTAAAGCAGCTTCCGTGAAAAAATTTGGTGTGGTTGACTTTCTAAACAGTTCAAATAATTTAAAATTGTTCAACGCCATGTTTTCAGTACTTAAATTGTTTAATGGTTTCAGTAATTGTTGCGCCAACTTTCAGTCGTAGACTAATCCAGGCATTATGCTTATTTTGCAATATATAGGCTTATGCTACCATGCCGAAAAATGTACCTGTTCCCTACATACATATGGATTTAGGCTGAATAATGCATTTTTATATTATGCACGTGTCCAAATAAGATTTGTGCCTACCTGTAGTCAATATTGTTCTTGACCATTTGCAATATATAGGCTTATGCTACCATGCCGAAAAATTTACCTGTTCCCTGCATACAAATGGAATTAGGCTGAATAATGCAATTTTGATATTATGCACGTGTCCAAATAAGATTTGTGCCTACCTGTAGTCAATATTGTTCTTGACCATTTGTACGCCAAAGTATTGTTTAAGTGAGGTACGTACCTGCTAATTTCAATGAGTAGTTTTTTTAGATTTTAGATCAAACTACTGTCATACAATTTCTGCAACCATGTCTTTTTAACCTTTTTTACCTCTAGAAGCCAAACGGGCACGTACGGGCAGATAAAATTTTTGAATTATGTAAAGAAATAATCAAAGAACAGATTTTGCAAATATGGCAAATATAGAAAAATATAGATTTTTGTTATTTTCCGTCAAAGTTGAAAAATAGTGAAAAAACGGATAGTTTTTAAATAGTGATTTACCAGGAGAAACACAAAGCAAACAGTTCATTTTTTTTTTATCATTACACATTTAATAAATGCATCAATCAATACAAACAAAAAATAAGGCGATTCGTTACCTATTTTTCGTGATATTACACCTGAAATCGCAACAAATTTACTAAAAATTGTGTGTTTTTTTGAAAACCGAAAGTCGGTCAACTTTGAACGGCTATATCTTCTAAACTAAAAATGTGATATTATTAAGAGTGGCAGATTTGAAATCGTTGAAAAGTTTCCTATAACATGAGTTTATTCAAAATAGACTTTGAAGCATCGGCCCACACATGAGAGTTGTATTCCATACGCGGTCGGATATAGGTGGTATAAATAGTAAGGCGATCAGATGGAGTGAAGTATATCCTACACCGTCTTAGAAAACCGAGGCACTTGAATGCTTCTTTCGACACCTTGAATATATGTTCAGTCCAAGAGATTCTGATTCCTCAATAATTATACCACCCATATATACAGATGAGGCACCTTGGTTTGTCGCGCGTTTATGCGTCAGCACGCAACATTGGGTTTTTCGGGCATTAAAATCGACCCCATTCCGAGACTATGTCAAGGTCTCGGCCAAGTGCATCATTCATATTCTGCCTCATAGCAACGACATCGGATACGCTTGGTCTGCACTCGAATGAGTACGAATGGCAAAGGTTGCTGTCAAAGAGTAGATAGGGTTGGAAGTTTGACAAAGGAGGTCATTTAGAAAGATAAGAAATAGAGAAGAAGAAAGAACGGAGCCTTGCGGTACACCTGAATGAATCTTGAACTCGTTTGACGAAACCCCATCTATAACAACTCGTATAGTGCGATCTCTGAGAAAACTCGATATAAATCGAGAGAAATTATCACCGACACCAAACGCAGCAAGTTTTGACAAGAGTGCACCATGCCAGACCCTGTCAAACGCCTTGGAAATATCCAAAGCAATTACCTTACTTTCGCCAAAATGGTGAATGGAACGGCACCATTTTTCCGATAACAGAGCTAGTAAGTCTCCAGTAGAGCGACCTCTACGAAAGCCATACTGGCGGTCGCTTAGTAACTTTTTAACGACAAAAATTTGTCGTTAAGTTGAAAATTTTGACTTAAAAATACTTAAAATTTACTACTTAACGACAAATTTTTGTCGTTAAAAAGTTACAGAATTACCCCACTGGTGTATACTTCCTATTCTGAAAATCCATTTTTCTCACGACTGAATTATATCGCCTATTTATACCCACACCACATAAGATGTTATAATGCGTCAGTGCTGATGTTTGTAGCACTTTAAAATATTGGCCCTAGACCAACCTTAAAGCAAACCGATCGACTCAGAAACTGTTTTTGTGTCGATCTAACGATGTCCGTGGCTGTTCATGTAAACCTTGTGCGCAAAGTTCAAGTCACAATTTTGAAGATAGCTTGATGAAATTTGGTGCATAGGTTCTAATTGTCACGTGCCTATTGAAAATGGTAATAATCGGTCCATAATTTCACATAACATATTATGTTGGTATTTAGAACATATTTTAAAGCTGTTCAAAACTTATTTGATTGCAATCTATTGCAAACCACCTTACAAAATTGTATTGGAATCGGTCCTTATTTGACCACAGCTCCCATTCAAATACTACTCCCGAAAATAGCTTTTAATGCCATAACTTCCTTATAAGCATATGTTGGTATTGACATAAAAAATGTCGAAATAACTTTTACGATGGATATGTATATACTATGTCATGTCAATATGTTGTGATTGCAGGTCCAAAGTTAACCACAAACCCCCATCCTAAAACTACTTAAATGCAAACAAATCTCATATGGATGTATGCAGATATCTAAACAAAATTTGCCACGAAGAACTTACATAAATCTTAATTAACACCATACTATAATTTTGTTCTGGCAAGTCCCATAAAAGGTACACTCTCGAAAATTTGATTTTAAATATTGTAGTGTAGGGTACCATTTGGTCAGACTTAACAGACTATACTTTCTTACTGGGTTTTGCTAAGTATTTTGTTCAGAGTTTAATAACATGTTTATTAAACACATTTGATATGATGTGCTTTCTATTTTTTTTTTTTTTTAATAATTGGACATGTTTTATAACTTGAAATGATGTGGATTTAAAATTACACAAATTTTTAAAACGAGCGTGTAAAGAAAGCTCATATAAATATTCCTTTTTCTATACATCATACTTTCGAAACCAATTATATTTACAAGAACAACTCTTAAAACAGGAAAAAACAACAGGCATCTTGAAAATAAATTTTATTTGAATTCCACTTAATTTAGATTTCTAGAACATGCGCGAATATTAGCTGAAGCGAACGAAGTCAAAAATGAAAATTCGATAATATTTTGAGTTTGAGTAAGTGAATTTCCATTAATTTCTGGAGCCATTGACATGGGTTTATTACCGTTACCTTTGGAACGAAAAACTTTTTGATTTAGTCCGTTACAGAACTCGATAGAGTTAAACTTTGCGAAGAATTTCACACCAGTTTTGAAATACATATGTATATGGATTTTATTTTATGACTTGGTTCGGTTCAGCTTTGAACCCTCCATATTTTTGAGGACACTGCTTGTTTTGTAAAAAAATTTTTTGCTTTGATTGTAAATTTTCGTGATTTACTTTTCGTCTTTAGCAGTTAATTGATTTGCTTCTTCGAATATATTTTTAAAAAAAAAATTAATAATTTCAAATTTGAAAATAGGTTGATTTGCAAAACAGCACAAAATCAAGGTCTAACTTAGAAATATTGGAATTCAAAATTATCACTTCCGGTTTAGGAGTGCTTTGCGTCTGTAAAGAAATTCACATAACTCTTAACACCTTAGGCTAATTTTGGTAAAAAAAAATAAAACAAGTTAGAGTGGTATATTCGGCAATGCCGAATCTTTGATACCCTCCACCGACAGTTCGAATGTTTTAGGAGTTATATCTGTATGTATTAATCTATATATATAAAATATGTATATATAAAATAGGATGATGAAAACGGCTGGTCCGATTTTGATATTCAGGCGGGTGACACTGTGAAATCTGATTTTTGATTTTCGGTCTGCGGGCGGAGGGTCGTGGCAAAATCCAATTTTCATATTGCACCACCAATGACATCTATATACTTTGGACGATTTTTCTTTAAAAGGATCGCCATGGTCCAACTTAGATTTATACGAAAAGAAAATTTTGCTCCGCCCACTTTTTTTGAATTACCTAAAATCAGAAAACGGCTCCATCGATTTGACAAATTTGTCTTTCAAATGTTCGTATTAATCCATTTTAAGTTTTCATCGAAAGAAAACTTTACCAAGCCTACTTATACGCCCACTTTTTCTATTAAGCGCATAACTTGAGAACGGCTTAAGCGATTTGGACGATTTTTTCTTAAAACTGATTGCCATGGTCCAACTTAGGTTTTTACGGAAAGACAATTTTGCCCCGCCCACTTTTTTTTATTTACCTAAAATCAAAAAACGGATCCAGCGATTTGACTAATTTTTCTTTTAAATGTCCGTATTAATCCATTTTACGTTTTCATCGAAATAAAAATGTACCATGCCTACTTTAAGCCCATTTTTTCTATTAAGCGCATAACTTGAGAACGGCTTGACCGATTTGGATTATTTTTTCTTTAAAATCATCGCCATGGTCCAACATAGGTTTTTTTCGTTTAAAGCTCAATTTAAATCGTCTGGTAATACAACACTAATGTTTGCTTAGGGCCAGCAACGCGGACCGGGTCAGCTAGTTTCTTTATAAAAACAGATATCTGCATTAAAATTGGTTGCGGCTTAGACCTATAATAAATTATTGACCGACAATTAGAAAGTTTAATGCTTTTTTTTAGCAATTTTAAATAGCTTGAGTAAAATATCATAATTCGTAACAGCTTAAGCCGAATTTAAATGATTTCCAGGAGGGCCAATTTATATTGGAGCCATGGTAAGCTATGAACCAATCATCCCAAAATTCTGCAGAGTGATTTCTGGTATTAAAAAACATAAATTTCAACATAGCGGTGCAATTAGTTTAAGCGTTTGCACCGCTTAACATTTTTTCTGGTCATATGAAGCTAAGCTGGAAGAAAGTTTAACGCAATATCTATACATATCTGCTACGGTTTAAGGCGTATTTGATTATTTTACCAAAGTGGGCTTTATATGGGGCCTATGATAAATTATGGACCGATCTTCACGAAATTTCACAGTGTCATTTCTAGTCCTATACAACTGACATACCAATTTCTATTATGATAAAAAATAAAACTGTTTTACGGGAGTAGGGTTTATATGGGGCCTAGGGTAAATTATGGACCGATCTTCACGCATTTTCACAGTGTCATTTCTAGTCCTATAAAACTATGACGTACCTATTTCTATTATGATAGCATTGTTAATTAATCAATTAATTAATAATGTTTTAGGCGTATTAAACTGTTTTTCCGGTAGTAAAGATAATGGAGCCTATGGTAAATTATCGACCGATCTTCACGAAATTTTATAGTCTTATTTCTTGTCCAATAAAACTGTGATGTACCAAATTTTGTTATGACAGCGTTATTTTTTACGGTTTTAGGCGTACTCAACTGTTTTCCGGGAGTAGGGTTTAAATGGGGCCTAGGGTAAATTATAGACCGAATTTCACGAAATTTCACAGTCTTACTTCTAGTCCTATAAAACTGTGACGTACCAATTTCTATTATGATAGCATTGTTAATTACGGTTTTAGGCGTACTAAACTGTTTTCCGGGAGAAGGGCTTATATGGGGCCTAGGGTAAATTATGGACGGATCTTCACGAAATTTTACAGCGGGATTTCCAGTCGAATAAAACGAATTTTTGCAAAATCTTAAATCATTATGTGCATGGTTTTACCATTTATGTTAATTTGTTTAACAAAATTATCAATTTTTTTAAGGTGGTGGTTCCACATTTTTATACATAGCTCTGATCCTACTGAGCCAAGTTTCAATCCCAAACTGCTTAGGATAACTACAAGCAATTTAACACCAAGTTTGTTTATTTCTTTTGAGTTTGTCGAAAGTGAGAGTGCTTTCAACAGACGGACATGGCTAAATTGACTAAGAATTACTCAAGGACCCAGAATATACATATATACTTTATGGGGTCTGAGATTAATAATAAAAAAGTTTTACACGGAATGGCATACTTAGTAACCGTCTTCACAACTAATTGTGGTGGAGGGTATAAAAGGGTATCCAATTTCAAAACATTTTCGGCCAATCAATTAAATTTTTTTCTAAAGATCAAACGGTTTCCTATAAGAATAACATCTTAATTTTTATGTTTCATTTCTTGATAGTTAAAACCGATAGTCTAAAAAAAAAAACAAATTTCCAAAATTGGCAGCACTTTTACACCCCATAACTCGACATAAAAACATACAGAATATAATATGCAACTCTCGCGTCGAGAATCTTTTTGATTGAAATGTGTGAAATGAAACAAAAATGCCATATATTGAAACAAACAGCTGTTTTTCTCACTAAACTGTGTCTGTAACTTTTTTTGGCGAGTAATAGTTGTCACGTAAGGAAATTACTCGCCAATTTACAGAAAAAGTGTGTCTGTAACATTTTTGTGAGAAAAGTTCCCGCTTTGAACTGTCAAATAAACTCACGAAAAAAATGGGACGAGAAACAATTTGAACACTAAAAATTATTAAAAATGCAAAATGCATAGAATAATAATAATAATATTTTGTTCTTGGCACATTTTTTCATTGTTCAATTATTTTGCTTTTAACATTTTTAATGTAAGATGAAATAAACCCACTGTTGTTTATTGTTGATGTGTTTTGTTTAAACTTTGATATTATTACAAGTAGAACTGTTGCTATAATTCTTATACGTTTAACAGTTTTATTTGGTTTAATATCTTTAGTTTTTCTAAAATCTTTATGGATGAAGTTTCCTGATGATCTGGCCTAAGCAAACAGTGAAATGCGAATAGGAATAGCTTATCCCATCAACAATTAATTTTGTCAAGAACAAAAACTGGGAATTAAGCACGAATAACAAAATCTTTTGAAATTAAAATTTTGTATTCCCAAAAATTTAAATTACTTTTTGATAAAATATACGAATTTTTTCAAAGCTCATTTGCAAACAACAAATATTAAAGTCGCACTTTACATAATTTGGTATAGCCGTCGGTTGTATTTTCGACGCCGTCGCTAAAATTGTTTCAATTTTAGTAAATTTTGATCGCCGTCAACGATATGTGTGACTGGCGCTCTCAACGTCTGCAATTTCACATGGGCTTCGAGTGTAATATTATGACATTTATAACGTAACGACGTAATCTTTTTTGATAGTTTTCGACATGAGTTACAGACACACTTTTTTCTGACTTTTCGAGAAACAATGAAATATTTTGTTTCACATCTTTTCGATGCAAGAAGTTCTCACTAAAGTTACAGAACATTGGTACAGTTTTTCATTGCGTTTAAGTTAGAATAAATGCAAAAAATAAAAACGCTACATTCGTATTATGTTTAAATTAGTTACTACCACTAAAACTGCTATCGATTACATTTGCACCACAAGGATTATCATCTCTAGCAAACACATTGTAAACAATAGGTTTTTAATAACTTTGAAAATCTTAAAATAAAAATAAAATGTTAGATGGTTGGTACTGTCGCACTCTTGCTAATGAACAACAAGCTGCGCAGCAAAACGATAATGAACAAAATATGGGTTTAAACGAAGATACAGATTCTGATAGCCAAGACAATGATGAAAGTCGGCGGGGTGGAGTAGCTACCAACAGCACCGTAGATTATAAGAAACAATATCGCTATTTAAAGAGAAAACTTAAATTTTTGATTTATGTAAGTAAACACACAACTAATTTATCACAAGTGTAATTGTGTATACAGTTTTGTGTTGTTTTGGAAATCTGAATTGCAAATTTGCTTTTAAATTTTAGGAAAACGAATTTTTTCAAGATGCTTTGAGATCTAATCAAAGACGTTTACTAAAAGTCTCTAAGGATCGGGCGTTTCTTTTAGATCGCTTATTGCAATATGAAAAACCAGAAAACTCTTCTTCCGAAAGTGAAGGTACTGAAGAATCTTCTGAAGACGAAGCAACAAAAGAAATTAAAAAGTAAGTTTAATAAACCTATAAAATAATCAATCATAAAAAACCCTTTCTCTTAAGGCGTAAATTAGAACAAAGTGTAAATGGCACTGCAACTGGTTCAACGCGAGGTCGCAAAAAGAAAAATTCTGCACAAACTCCTGCAGAACCCATAGAACAAATACCAAACACTGCATATAACAATTTAGATGTAGGAGTTAATCAACAAGCTCAGGCAGAGGTGGAAAGACAATTATCCAAGCGAGTTGTAATGGATATGATACCAGAGCGTGCTCCACCCACTGTGCCTGTAGAAATGTTTAGCAACGAGCCTTCGTTGGATAGTGAACCCACAGACCATTTGGTAGATGGTTCATCTCCAACGCATGTAGCAGCAGAAGAATGTGTCCCCATGGAATATAGTAATTAGGATTAATACAAAATTGTAATTAGTTACAATTAATTACATAGTTATTTTATCACTTTGATATTTTAATTATAGAATTTTTTATTATTTAAATTACACATCTAATATCTTTATGGGAATAAAGGAAATGAAAAAGAATACTAAATATTTACTTACAAACTAAAAGAAAATATTGAAAAATTAGCTTAAATTATAATTTACGACCTTAATGTGCCAACGGCCAATAGCAAATTTCTTCGTGTAAAATGCAATGTCATAAAAGGTGTTGATTTGGTGGGAAAAGCTCTCAATAAATAGGAATCACCTTCACTTATTTCAGGGTTATGCGAAGCATTGGTGCTTTGAGTTATATAGTCTTCAGTTAGTTTTGTGAAGTCCCAAAGGGTAAGATAACAATCAAGACCGCCTACGGCCAAGACAGTTCCATCTCTACTGAAACACATGGTTTGTATTGAGCCTGTATGTCTCACTAAAGAAGTGACCAGTTGCCCATGCGAGAGATCCCATACTAAAACGTTGTTATCTGATGAACCTGAAGCTAAGTACCGACCACAGGTAGAAAATGATAACGCGTTTATTTGGCCCTTATGACCGGTCATAAGACGCACTAGTTGACCTGTTAATACATCCCATAGCCGTATAGTTCTATCACTAGAACCACTTGCTATGTAATTAGAATTAGGATGGAATTGTACACAATCTACGTCCGAAAGATGGCCCGTAAATATTCTTAATGGTTGATTTGAATCAGTAGCCCAAAGTCGCGCCGTTTTGTCATATGAACAGGAAGCAAAATAGTAGCCATGCGGAGAAAATCTAACATCCCAAACAGGAAACAAATGTCCCTTAAATACAACTATACAGGTCCAAGTATGCAATGACCACAGTCGTATTGTCGTGTCTTCCGAGCAAGAGAGTAGCATATTTTTTTCTGGGGCAAAAGCGCATCTGTACACTGGACCACTATGACCATAAAAAGTTCTAGCTGTTTCACCGGTTCTATCGTCCATCATGCGCACCAATACATCTTCTGCATCTTTATCAATGTCTTTGAGCATTTCTGAATTCTTCATTTCTCTTAGTTTTGAGGGAGTCAAAGACCATACTTTGATGCTAGAATCGGTAAAACCTACTGCCATCATATAAGAATCTTCTGATATTTCAGCACATGTAACACTATTGTGCGAATTTAAAATGGTGTATAAACAAATTGAAGGCAATGACTCTTTATTCAGGGCCATGCGTTTAGATGCCTCTCTCAAAGCCTTAAGCTTTTCTAATTTATCTGCATCTTTAAGCTCGGGTAAAGGTATACGATCCATAGAAGGAGCATTAGGATCTGATTTAGATTTCTTTGAAAATAGTGGATCTTTTTTTGGTTTTTTCTTTTTGGGCTTGTCAGGTGCATCGGGATCATTGTCATCTTCTTCTTCAACAGCCGCTGGAGCGGGAGTTGTTAATGACTGAAAGTCTACTTCTTTAAGTAGACCATAGTACACCCTAATTTTATTATCCTGTCTTCGAGCTTCTCCAATCAAAGAACCAGCTGTGGCATTGCACTGCATTTTCGATCTGGCAGTACCTTCGTAGGTATCAAAGTGTAAATACTTTGCCACAATATCCGCTACTAGCTCTTGCTTTCGATCTTGTATATGACGTTTAAACAGTGAATGTGCATCACGTGACATTCGAATAATAAATTTATCTGATTCCATAGAAGTATACCAATCATTGTTTTCCATTTCGGAGCGCTTGGTAATTAGCAACAGGTTTTGTAAATCCTCCCGATAGTAGTAATCCAAGTCAAGACCATATTTCTCAACAAATTCTCTAGCAGATTTTGCATAGCCACCTGACACAAGTTTAAAGTATATTTGTACCAGTATGGGGTACAAGACCATAAACAATTCATGTTTATAAATATCTAAGGACTCATCTACAAAACTCCGTAAATCCCGATAAGCAGCATCATACAACTCAGGATCACTACCTGGGCCAGGTTTAGCTTCAGTATTGGTATTTTCTACATTTTCTCCCAAAGCTGATGATAATATCGAGGTTATTTCCTTGTCATCCACTTCTTCCAATTCATCGGGTTTGATATTTGCTTCCTGGCACAGCAACTCCTCTGTTTGTTTAAGATTATACTTCTTTATGAGTTTGAGCAAAGCTAGCAAGTCACGTTTATCGGCCATGGGTTTTAGTTCTCCAGATACCGGTGACTCTGTACCATTAACTAATGTATTTGAATTCATAATAGTGTCAATTTGTATATTTTTTTTACAAATTATTTTTCCCACTTTTTTCTTTAAAATGTATTGTTTATGAATGAAGCGAAAAAAATACCAAACTATTCTCAACAAAAATCAAAAATTACATTGATGCAAAAATTAGTAGCAAAAGTGCTACTACCAGTAATAAGGAAAGGCCATGGTGGAATAAGCAGGTGGCATCGTTATACCCTTTGTACACTTGCATACATTTCGGAGGAACGCTTGGAAGATGTTGAAAATGTGAAATACGCGTTCACACTTGAAACATCTAACATTTACCATTAACAGCATTTCTGAAAAAAAACTTTTATTTTTTTAAATACTTTTGTTCTACAAAAGTACAAACATTTTAAGAGATATCACCAAAATGTATTTCTAATTCATTTTGTTTAACAATTTTAGCAAAATTAAGCAAAATAAGGCTTGCAAAAAAGAAAAAACTTGAGAAATGGTAACGCTGCTTTCAAAGCAACTGCCATTACAACAAAAATGAAAATTATATCACAGTTTACTTCAAAAAATACTTTAAACAAAATTCAAAGCGTGCCGCTGAACATGATAAAATAAATAAATTTTTAGCCAATTTTTATTTAATTATGGATAATATCTTATTTATTTTAATTTAAAATTATCAAAAACTTTAATAAAATACAACAATCACAGCAGAAAACGTGGACTTTTTGTAAACATAAATAAAACTTTGACATAAACCTAGACCAAGGCCTATCTATCAGGTCTGCTTACTTGTACAAAAACAAAAAACTTTTTCTTTTAAGCTTTGCTTTAAGCTGTCAAAAACTTACTACCACATATACAAAGCAAAAGGAAAAAACGTGTATGTAAACAACTTTTGAAAGCTCAAAAGAACGAAAACAATGATCATCAATCAGGCTTCTTGCGCAGACCTTTTCAATAGGCCTTGACCTAGACAAACAATGCAATCAGGGTTGTTAGATGTGACGATTTTTCGTCATTTTGACGATTTATTTGTGAAAATACAGTAAAATGACGATTGACGATTTTTAAACTAAAAGTAATAGTGATATGACGATTTTTTGGCATCAATAAAACACTTACAAGAAATATTAACAATTATATTGGAAACAGTTCAAAACGTAAAAATCATTTTTCGAAATACAAAAATTATTATTAGAATTATTAGAAAAGTTTTTTCCTATCACAAACCAGGTGGTTTTCATTAGAAGCACTTGTAAGTTCGCTTTTTAAAAATTGGTTAAATCCGCTTTGGGTTTAATGATTTCGATTTTCGTAGCTACATACGATTTCATTTTTTCGCTGAAGTCATAAACATATTTGAAGAATTTTTATATTTGCGTGTAAAAAGCCGAATTCCCATTTAATTCTGTAAGTAAGTTATTCTAAGTATAGTTGAGTGTTAGGAAGTAAGAAGTTAGTTCTTAATAAGAAGTTGTGTAGAAAAATGAGTGCAAACTGAAGAAAATGCACTAGTTTGGAACTAAAATTGGACGTTATAAAACGTTTCAAGTCGGGTAAAAAGACTTTTGATATAGACAGAACCCTTGGATTGTCACCTTCAACAGTAAAAACTATTTGCATTAGTAATAGCGATAAAAATTAATCAATTAAAGATAGCTCGAGTTAATAGCAAATGAGATTTTATTTTTATTTAATGTTTTTGTGAATATGGATAAATGAAATAAATAAATGTTTGTTTTTTTTATGAAAATATATTTTTTCTTATGTATTTCATTTAAATGATAAATATGTTTCACCCCACTTGCTGAAATAAATAGAACAAAACTTAACCATATCACTTTCTTTATCATAAATATAATTTCTTGCTAAAAATTTATATTTTTGTACCACTCAATGTAATAAATTGTCTCCAATTTGTAAAATTTAAATATTTGACGATTTGTTGACGATTTTGTTAACTGTTCATGACGATTTTGACGAATTTTGTTCAAACTTTTGACGTTTTTTGAAGAAAAAAGCCTAACAACCCTGAATGCAATAGCAAAAAATCTTCATCTGGCGTAGTGCTGCCACCTGTTTATTTCATAATGGGAAAGGCGTTAAAAAATCATAATTTCATCTAAGGCGGCCCATACACTTGCAATACTATTATATATGAGCCTTCACACATTAGACTAATTTTTAAGCGAACAAGTTTTGTTCCATCAATCACACGCTGTAGTAAAAATATCTGGCGAAAAATGTGTACGTGTACAAAACTTTGTATGTATAATAGCCTTTTCACACTTGTCAACATTTAACATCAATTTGCGAAGATGTAGGAATTTTCCCATAAGAAATACATAGGGCTAAAAATGAAATTTTTTCAACAGCCTTATAGAATGTTACTATCTCATTTTATTCCCTTTTAAATTTTTCGATTCTTTTAGTGTCATCACTAGTAAAGTGGCAATAAATTATGTTATTATTGTGGCATCACTGGCAAAATGGAAGTTGCTTTGAAAGCAGCGTTACCATTTCTCAAGTTATTCCTTTTTTGCAAGCCTCTTTTTGCTAAAATTATTACACGAAATGAATTAGAAATACATTTTGGTGTTATCTATTAAAATGTTGACACTTTTGAAGAAAAAAAGTATTTAAAAAAATAAAAGTTTTTTTTCAGAAATGGTGACATTTTTTATTGGTAGTAGATGTTAGATGTTTCAAGTGTGAACGCGTATTTCACATTTTCAGCATCTTCCATGCGTTCCTCCGAAATGTATGCAAGTGTACAAAGGGTATTAGTGTTTCTGGCATTCATTTGTTTTTGAAAATGTGCATGTATAGGTTTTGTGCTGCTTGTACGGTGTTGAAGCAGGTTGAAACGAAAAACAATTCCCTTCACCTCGCTTGCCTACAAACTGTCATTATACGCCAGCATAATTAGTCTAGTGTGTGAAGGCTCTATGATATCATACATGGGCATACTGCATTACTTTTTTACTGCAACACGTGTCTCAGTAATTAATAAAAAGTACACAGAAAAAAAAAATTTTAAATCAAAAAGAAACAATCTTATTTTAAAATAAAAAATTGCTGCAATTTTAAAATAAAAACGCAAAATTTTGTTTGAAATAGCGTTTTTTGGTTCAGTGTACTGACTACTGAACAAAAAATCAGTATTCAGTAAATTTTACTGGTTATTGAAAACAAAAATCACTATTCAGTAAAAAGTACTGATTTCTAAAAAAAATCAGTATTCAGTAAAAAGTACTGATTACTGAAAAAAAATCAGTTTTCAGTATAAAGGGAAGATAGGGGGAAATTTCTTCCTCTCAGAAACTATCAAACCGATTTTAATGAAATTTAAAACATAGATAGAACCATATATTTATGGACACAGAAGATATGAATTTTTAAAAAAAATAGGACCCCGAGGGGGGATAGGCAATTTTTGCATCTCAAACCGATTTTAATGAAATATAAATCATAGATAGATACATATCTATATGGACACATAAGCTATACAGTTTTTAAAAAATAGGACCACAAGGGGAGGCAGGGGGCAATTTCTGCCTCTCACAAACTTTCAAACCGATTTTCATGAAGTTTGGAAACATAGATAAATCCATATTTACATGGACACATAAGCATGATGTGTTTTTAGATACTGTGGTGTAGGGTATCATATGGTCGGGCTTGACCGACTATACTTTTTTACTTGTTTTTCTTTTATTTAATTACATATTTTTATAACTACATATTAATTTGTTTTTTTTATATCGCTGTACCTACATCGTTTGCGTTAAAAATTTTCAAGAGGTTCCAAGTTCAAGCCCAGTTTCATCTTTATTCATAACAAAATTGGTGAAGGGTATAAATATATGATTCGGTTTAGCCGAATATAGCACTCTCACTTGTAATTTATTGATTTTCAATTTTAATTCGATGGAATAAACTCCTCCCCAACGGAAAATGGGTGGTTTAATGGCTGTTTGCCAAGTTTGCAACAAAAAAATTAAAGGGTTTATACGTGTGAGCTCCAATTTTATTAAAGATTTAAAAAAAGAACATTCACAAAAACTTGGAGATTGAAAAGCAAGAAAGGAGGAGAACAGGAGGATAAGAGGTCGCAAAGGCTCCTTTGTTGAGGACATTTTGAATTTTATATGCTCTACTGCCTATCCATTGTCTATAATTAATGACAAGAGTTTCAAGAACTTATTTTCCGGCAAACAATTCCAAGCAGACGTACAATAACAAGGTTGCTTTTAAATACGCAAAACAAATTTATAAAAGACATTATAATTAACTTAGAAAAAGTTGAATACGTCTGTGTGACTGCTGATGTGTGGTCCAGTGGAAAAAAATCAATTTTCGGCTACACCTGCCATTGGCTTGATGCAAATAATTTAGAGAGGAAATCAGTAGCACTGGCCTGTCGACGATTCGAAGGAACCAATTCTTTTGATTGCATCACTCAATAAAGAATTTTAAACACCCATTGACAAAATTGTTTATATAATAACCGACAATGGATCAAATTTTATTAAAGCTTTTAAGGAATTCGGTGTTGATTTAAGAAAGGGATAAATATTTATTCCAAATCTATATATATAAAACAGGATGTGTGTATGTATGTATGGACTCCAAAACGACTGGGCCGATTTTGATAAAATTTTCAGGGAATCTTCAAAATATTCAAGCGGGTGACACTGTGAAGTCTAATTTTTGATTTTCGGTCTGCGGGCGGAGGGGCGTGCAAAATCCAAATTTCATATTGCACCACCAATGACATCTATATAATTTGGACAATTTTTTTCTTTAAAATGATCGCCATGGTCCAACTTAGATTTATACGAAAAGAAAATTTTGCCCCGCCCACTTTTTCGAATTACCTAAAATCAGAAAACGGCTCCATTTTTCTTTCAAATGTTCGTATTAATCCATTTTAAGTTTTCATCAAAAGAAAAATTTGCCACGCCCACTTTTTCTATTAAGCGCATAACTTGAGACCGGATTGACCGATTTGGACGATTTTTTCTTTAAAATGATTGCCATGGTCCAACTTAGGTTTTTACGAAAAGAAAATTTTGCACCGCCCACTTTTTTCAATTTACCTTATATCAAAAAACGACTCCTTTGATTAGACTAATTTTTCTTTTAAATGTTCGTATTAATCCATTTTAAGTTTTCATCGAAAGAAAGATTAACCACGCCTACTTTTACGCCCACTTTTTCTATTAAGCGCATAACTTGAGAACGGCTTGACCGATGTTTTCTATAAAATCATCGCCATGGTCCAACTTAGATTTATACGAAAAGAAAATTATGCCTCGCCCACTTTTTTCGAATTACCTAAAATCAGAAAACGGTTCCGTTGATTTGGCAAATTTTTCTTTCAAATGTTCGTATTAATTCATTTTAAGTTTTCACCGAAAGAAAAATTTACCCCGCCTACTTTTACGCCCACTTTTTATATTAAGCGCATAATTTGAGAACGGCTTGACCGATTTGGACGATTTTTTCTATAAAATCATCGCTGTGGTTCAACTACGGTTTTTACGGAAAGAAAATTTTGCACCGCTCACTTAACGTCCACTTTTTTCGATTTACCTAAAATCAGAAAACGGCTCCATCGATTTGACTTATTTTCTTTCAAATGTTCGTATTTTTTTTAGGGATTTTAAAAATCGAACGCAAACATTTTTCCTTATTTGGACAGGACAACGTCTGTCGGTCTAGTGTGATTATTATTGATTTTCTTTAATTCAGCAATATGTAATGAAAATGATAGTGATAAGGACTCTGGATCTGATTCGGATGATCAAGCAAACCTTTTAGGCCCCCAGTTTCAATCTGTAAATATAAGGTTATCTAAACACATTCCGTGTTCAAGTCATACACTAAATCTTTTGGCTACAACTGATTTTAGAAATAAAGATATAAAAGATATTCATAAAAGATCTTTCAGCAGGTAAAATTGACAAAATTCATACTACAAACCTCTTTATGATTCCGTAAGAAGGGTGTTGGAGCATAAAGACAATTTGCCGGAACTTTGCTACCGGCTTTCTATCCCCACCATTATTGCGTACGAGCTAGAGTACTTGGAGGAATTCCAATTGGTAATGAAACCTATATCAGGGAGAAAATACTATGACTTCGAATATTTTGTCCACACCATAGTTTCGTTAAGGGTAAAATTTTTGCGTTTAGAGCATTCGAAGTTAAAATACACCGGCAATAAAGCCGAATTTAAAAAGTTAAGTGCAAGTCTACAGCTACAAAAAGCCCCATGTATTTTTTGCAATTTAATAGGCGGCTGCCACAAATGCAAAAAGGCAAAAATTGATTGAAAAAAAAAATAAAAATTGTTTTGGGTTATAAAGAAATTATTAAATCCACTTTAATTATTCGCAGTTTTGAACTAGTTTTATTATAAAAACAATATTTTTTCACTTCACACAAAATTATATTTTGACGTTTCCCTATTTTTTTTAATTCGCCGTGGAGACAGCTGATGAACGGCTGACGAGTTGAGTTTGCCTTTTTAAATTCGCCTTGCCGGCAATGATGGATGTAAAATAAAAAAAATGTAGATATGACGTCGAATATTACGTCCAACACATTTACACAAGTAAATTCACCTGCATGACAAGGATTTTTACCGTTGTCAGACTCCTTTAAGAATAGCTAAGCTTTTTTAAAAACTGACTAACGGCCATTTTCACCAAGTTCGGTTAAAACTAACTTTCAATTAAAGTTCCGGTTACCAATATGTTTTGACAGCTATAACCGATAGCTAATTATAACCGAACTTGGTGAAAATGGCCGTAAGTAAATAAAAAAATGCCAAATGAGTGGACAGCTGACTTTAGCGGTCACCTTTTAATGAATTTACCTTCGTTGTATTTTTTTCTAATACTATAATTTGCACCAATGTGTTATTATTTTATTAAAACAGGGAAGTTGAAGGAAAATGCAATTGACATTTTTTTTTAATTTTTATGGAAAAAAGACGATACCGAGTAAATAGCAAAAAACGCATAGTATTAATGTGCACTTTAAAAATTTAGAATTTTGTAAAAGATAAGCTCAAGAATCTAAAATACATTTAATAATTTTTGTTTGTTGCTGTTTTACAACGTAATTGCTAAGGTACATACATATATAAGTATATATATATATATATACCAGAAAACAAAGAACAAACATCAGTTTTGTCCAGAAAAATTTATCAACGACTTAAGAAAACAAAAAGTACCCATTGTAGTGAGTAATCTTTTATTAAGAGATATGTATATGTACATTTAATTTATTAAAAAACAACAATGCAATCTTTAATAAATAAATATCGTATTTCAAACAGCCCACACAAGCATAAATAATAACTTTTTTAGGTCTTCCCTTTATTGCAGCAGTACGTAGAGGTGACGGAAACTCATTTCACAATTTTTTTTTTGAGAAATTTTTCTAATTCCTTTGTTCAAAATACTACCGTGGCAATATGCCTATATTGTATTCGGTAATTTCACGCGGTACGACGGTACTAGCTAAGTACGCTGAGTGTGTAGGAAATTTTGCTGAAGTAACAGATCAAATTATCTCCAAAATCACTATGGATAACCACAAGTTAACCTACTCTCATGGCGACTATTTAATACATTATGTGTGCGAACATAAGTTAATTTATATGTGTATCACCGACAACGTAAGTTTAACGTACATAAAAATGATATCGTTTGATTTGTAAACAATAATACTTGTTTCTCATTTACTTTCTAAGGAATTTGAAAGGTCTCGTGCTTTTCTATTTCTGGCTGATATTAAACAGAAATTTATACAAACTTATGGCTTGACAGTCGCCACTGCCATAGCTTATGCTATGAACACAGAATTTTCTAAAGTTTTGGCTCAGCAAATGACTTACTTTAGTCAATCAAATGAGGTCGATGCTATTTCCAGAGTTCATGGTCAAATAGATGAATTAAAAGACATCATGGTTAAAAATATTGGTAACAATAAACAAACAAATAAATCTAATGGATTTTTTTGATTTATTTTGCTTACTTTTGCAGATAATCTAAGAGATCGTGGTGAAAAACTGGAATTACTTGTTAATAAGACCGAAAACTTAAGTAACAACGTAAGTATATTAAATTTAATAAATCTAATTCATGAGTACTGGTTGTTATTTTAATTAGGTTTTTTTATTTTTAATAGTTTTGTTTCAATAAAAAAAACAAGCAATGATTAGATCCAAATTCAGTGTTTCAAAATCTGGATTTAGATAAATGTTTTTTTGTTCTTGTATGTCTTTGCCAATTACTTTGCAATTATATACAGGTCTAATCACTTATTACATGTAATTGAAAATTGCTAATGTAATGAAAATTGAAAGTAGTTGACGATAATGAAGGACTTTTTAAGACGGTTAAATGCTGATAGAAGCCAAATATAGGTATTTCCACAGAAAGGTCTATCGCGTGCCAAAATTTAACTGTTGGTGTTCAACAGGGGGTTTTTATATTCGCCCTTATTGTGTTTGGCGTATTTAAAATACGCCTACGACTATTTGGTAATAGATTAAAGAGAACATGAACTTTTTTCCTTTAATCTATTACCAAACTGTCGTAGGCGTATTTTAAATACGCCAAACACAATAAGGGTGATTGTATATTCAAGATTTTTTTAATATTTTTCTGTTATATGGAAAAATTGCTTAAGTTTATTTCTTAAGTAGAGTTTTCTTTCCGGAGTTTTTCGATTCCCTCTCCATATAAATAATACAAAGTAAATTTGTTTTTAAATAATGAAAACTGTTATAAAAAAACGTAAGGTAACTTGTTTACAAAGTAAGTAAAAGAAATGCTTAAATACTACAAAAATTAATTGAAGATTAAAAGAGGAACTTGAATTATTATTACCTTATGGCTTTATATTATTATGCTCTAGATACAAGATAAAAAGATAACATTCGTAAAACAATAATAAAAACAAACAAGAAATTGAGGTACTCAAGGTATGAGATCAAAAAGGTTATTCATAAAATAGATAAAATATTTCAAAAAGATATACATATTAACATTTTTTAACGGCTTAGGAAATAACTTTTTGACACACTCAAAGCGCTTAGTAACGAACTTGGCAAAATGCGATTTAAGTTTTCAAAATGTACCGATTTAAAGATATATTTTGCTATAACTTCGGTTCAGTTTGAGATAAAATACGAGAAGGTATAAAGGGACACTTTGCATAAATAACTTACAATTTTTGATTTTTTGAGATATGACTATGTTGCAATAAAGGAGCGATATGTTTAGGTATCTGCTATTTTTAAGACTGCCTGCACCTTAGTTTGAATAAATGTTCTTTATTAACGTTTTACTTCACTAAATTTATTAATTATCAACTGTTGCACTGCCCATTCTGCTTTTAGTAGATTTATTGCATCAGGAGACATTGATTTACGTTTTTTTTAACTACGAGGAATCCCGCAAGAAAAATCCCGAGAAAGCGGCAAATAAAAATAAAACAATAATTGAAGAAAATAACTGGAAAAAACCCCTATTCTTGAGTTTTGTAGAAAAGCAAGTTTAAACAGCGATTTAAAGCGATTTTACAAAATTTACTCATATTTTAATATAGTTGTTATTGCACATTCTTATAGTACACTTTAACAAAATCGACTATAAGGGGCTTATTCAGAATTAAAATAGACTAAATTGATCTCAGCTTCTATACAAAACAAATATGGGTAGTTCCAGCGAAAAGTATCCTTTTTGTAACGTAAGGCCAGAAGTAATCTAAATTGTTTCTCAAAAAATTTTATATGTATAGTTTATTTTTTTATATTTTGGTGTAAAACGCAACTAGCTCTACATTTACTAACAAAAGGGATAAGGGTTGAACAACATGGCCCTAAAATACAACCTTATTTGCACTCTGGCATTACATTAAAAAAAGTAGACTTTTCGCTAAAAATGCCCATTTGTACCTTTAAACGAGCAAAGAGCTCTAAAATAAATCTATAGAAGTTCAAAGTTTACTTAAAAAGGCTTTATGCAAAACGTCTTGCTCAATTCGCAGTCTTATTTAGTTTTGTAATGCAAGTCAAAATCCACTTCTGTGTTTTTAACGTCACGCCAGCGCATAGTTTTGCTTATACATATCTGCAAATTCGGAATATACAGCCATGTCACAGAGTACAATTCCGTTCGGAAACGGAATTCATTCCGTATTTTTGTGCTTCAGAAAATGACGAAAAAAAAATTCGGAATAAAACCATTTTTGTTTTCATGCACGGAATGGGAGTTTTCTGTATCTGAAAGGCCAAAAAACTATCAAAATACACTTTCTATCAATAAACAAATATGTTTTCTTCAATTCCGAACGAATTTGTACTCTGTGACATGGCTGATAGTGCTACTTCATTACTTTGCATATATAAAAACCCTTTTTATTAATTTGACTACTTCATTTATATTTTTTACATTTTGTCGTACAAATATCACGTCACGTCAAAATGGAAATGCCCATATACGTCTGAAGTAATGGCTTTGACATAACGGCTACAAGGGAATAAACAAGGAAGTTTGCTTATATTTTTTATTTAAAATGTTTAATCAGTAGTAAAAATAAATGTATTATTATTATGTAAGGGAATTTCCACATAAAAGTTTTTTTTTTGTAACGTTACGCCACCAAGCAATTAAGCTTCTATATTTGGCCCATGTAAATTTTTCCTCTCTGCATTTCACATTCAAATGTTTTTATTCGTTTTCAATGAGAGTAGTAGTAGGAGTTGGTGAAAGTAAAACAAATCGACTTTTATTCTAATATGTGATCAAATTATATTCAATATTTTTAATTTTTTTGAATGAAAAATGTTGAATATAATATAAAAAGTAACCTTCGGAAGGAAATAATTCCCAGTTTCTATGTGATAAAATTTTTAACAAAAAATATATTGTTTTTGGTTAAAATGTTTTTTATCCAATTTTATCAAAAATATATCGTTACCTAAAATGCAAAAGGCCCTTACTTACCCAAAATTTAAAATCGAATGATTCGTTGAATTTGATGTTATTACAGTGCATTCGCGATAATATGAACTAATTAAAACAAAGCCAGTTCACTTTTGCAAGATTGTTCATATTTGCGAATGGCATCAATTTCTCTTCAAAAACGTTTTTCCCATAAAAATAAAAGTTTCTTCCGTTCAAGTTTTTTTATTTATTGTTCGTTGCGTTGGATATTAAAGAAACTATTGATTGCAAAAAAAATCAAACTTAAAGTTATTATGCAAAAAAGTCTGTGAATTTCTTCCATTCAATCACCTAAAAACGCCCCGCTCTCTTAACAATCTCCAGATATTTGCCGTGTCCGCTCACAGTGTTCTCATTTTCAAAAACCATCGGTGCATGCATTTTCCATTTTTTGGGTACTCACAAGACCGGACATTTTTCTTTTTTCAGGTCAAATAAACGTATTGTTAGCACATTAAAAAAAAAAAACAAATTTAATCGCTAAATAAGTAACACCCTTTAAAACATGAAACAATGTATTTTAATAATTAAATAATTCACTTTCAGTCAGTGGGATTCCGTAAGGCATCACGTAATCTAGCGCGTCAAATGTTTTGGAAAAATGTGCGCCTTTACGTTATAGTGGGTCTTATTATTATATTCGTTTTGTATGTTATTGTCAGCATGGCCTGTGGCGGTTTGGCCTGGAAAGGATGTTTAGCATAAACATTTAACTTCACTTTAAAACCTAAAATTAATAAACTGTTATAATAAAGAAAGTTGGTATTTCATTGTTGTATTTTTAAAAGTAATTTTGAAGTAACACTATGAAATATAACCGAACCAATACATATTTTTATATTTATATGTAAAACAATCAGTTATAATATAAATTAAGTTTTTATTATTTCTTAAATTTATTTCAAATGGCATGATACTATTTATGTAGATGAATTCCATCTAAAATATGTAATTTTTTTTAATTTTTAAACATTACAAAAAAGGATGCAATAAAAATTTAATATGTATATGGAAATTGTTTGTAGGATTTTTTCTATTTACTTATACATGTAAGTTTATATAGTTTTATATATTTTTTTAAATGAACAAAATTTGAAAACAGAACTTGTTGTATGCATATTGACTCCATGTATGTATGTATGTAGTTTACAAAAAAAATAATTAATTGCAAGCTTCAAAATCATGTCATTAAATTTCTTTCCTTTTTTGTCTTGTTTACAAATTAAAATTTTGTAGAGAATATCGATAAACCCCAATCAAATAAACAACTAATCTTTTTGTGGGTTTTACGGACAATTTCACAAAGTTCAGTTAAAACTAACTATTACCTTAACTTCCAGTTAACAATATGTTTTCGACAGTTATCACAGATAGTTTATTATAACTGAACTTGGTGAAATTGGACGTTAGTGTATTATTTTTATTTATTTTTAATTTTTAAATTTAAGCTAATTTCTATAAATTTTTTTATTCTTATTTGTAATAAAAATTTTTGTTTTTTTTGAATGTATAAAAAATTAAAGAAAACATTATTTTTTGTATTTTTAAACTAAAAGATGTAAAAGCTATCTGTAAAGATTTAAAAAGATAATTCTAAATAGTTAAATTAAATTCCATTGTAAAATTAATTTTTACAAATAAAAATTAAATAGTTTATGAAATACGATACTGTAATATGTTTATTATAAAGCAGCACTTTATTATAAATAAAAAAAAAAATTTAATACATACAAATAAATTTCATCAAATATAAGACAATAAGGGATAAGTATTTAACAATGATAATAAGAACAAATAAATGTTTTATTCATTCAACATCTTCTACATAAATAAGATCGTTAGCTTTGATAGTACCAGCTTGTCGCAAACCCAAGTGAATACCCAAAGTTGGACTGACTTTATTGTTAATTAAACGATAGCTAAAATTATAAATTATAAATACACATTTAAAATTTGATACTTTTTTTGCGTTTATATATTTTTACCTTTTAAGTTCTTTCAATGGATTTCCATTGGGGTCTCTCTCTCCGGTCTTAACATTTATATTGGGAAATATACAGCGAGTGCAAGGTGCTACTTTACGAAAAACTGCGTCTTTACCAATGCGCACCCACTGCCATTTATCTTCTGCATACGGTTGATTTTTGTCCATTTTTAAATGAAAATTACCACGGAACTGCAGTGGATTCACTGAATCAGGTAAGCGTGTATTTAAATCATCTACTGAAGCTAAATTCATAAGCATATAGCTGGTAGCATCACCAAATGTGCCCTGGATTAATATCGATATGCAAGTGATTGGAAATAAAAAGAAGAAAATAGATCTACAATATACTATAGATGTAAATACCCGTAAGATTTAAATTTACTTTTATAATGTTTTCATACAAGGACATTTTCATATTAATTTTATAAAATTAAATTAAAACAAAATTCAAAAATTAAAAAAAGCATAAAGAAGGAAAATTTAATTTAAAATCGATCGGATTTCAAAACACTAAACTAACTGCCTGTTTTAGAACGCGAGTGGAAAAGTGATTTAATGTAAGTTAAACAATTCACTTTTGCGCTCTCGCGACCAATTTCACTTGCTCTACCTTATTCTCATTACTTACCGAATCCTCTTTTAATATAAATGGTTCATTAGCCAAACGAGAATTTACAGATCTTACTGGTTTGGGATAAGGATAGTAGACTAAATGTAATCCTGAGTCCTTATTTAAAATAAAACGAGAAAACCATTTGTCATACTTTTCACCACACAACATGGCATCCAACTTTGTACCCCACACAGAGGTGTGTATATCTTGACCGGGAGCTTCATCAATCAAAGTGGCGAAATCTAATTCCAAGGGTTCCATTCCCTCAGCAGTAATTACCAACTTTGTTTCGCCTACAATCTTTGAATGAACTAAGACCAGTTTTGGATAAACACGTGCAGTAATCATTTCATTTTTTTCATTGATCAACATCAAAGCACGATCTCTAATGCCTCTAAAACGTAAACCCAAAACTTCACATATTAGTTCATCTTTTGCTGACAATTCCAAAGGGGCACACGACTTGACGGGAAATAAATTAATTTGTTCTAATGTACCAACCCGTCGCCATTTTAAAGGCATAACATCACGTTTCATGTACTTGTAGTAGACATACGATAAGGCACCAGTTATCATAGTTGCACCTAGACCCAGGCCCACATACATGGCCCTATTAGCAGCTGCACTAGAAGCTTCATGCACAAATATTTTTTAATCAATATTTTCTTTAAAACGCATTAAGTTAAAAAACCTACTGGACATTGTTCTGTTTTCTTTGTCGCTTAAGAAAAAAAATAAATCCAAAAACGCAAATGCAAAGACAAGATGATAAACTTTAGGTTCACAATTTCTAACTAAAGTACACTTTTGAAAAAGAAATTTATTTAAGTCATTAAAAGTAGACAGCGATTTGTTGCAAATGACAACGAAATCAGCTAGTTCAAAACAACATCGGCGCAAAACACGAAGGGGGTTTATTTCCACAATGAAAAAGAGAAACGAGTATATATGGTATACATTTTGACTGATACCGGTTTTTATTACATACATATGCATATGTTTGTTTTGGATTTTCATTCTCTTGCTGAGTATTTCTTTGCAGCTATAGATATAGATGAAATGTGTGCACAGTGCTTTGTGAAAAAATAATGCATTTTTTAAAATTATCATATAGGTCATAGTTGGGGGTAGTTCACTAAAAATTGATTTAAATCAGCAGTGCACTATCAGTAAATAAAACTGCAAAAATATTAGTTTGCACTCTTTTTTTTATCAGCTTTAGTAATGATTGCTATTTTTTTAACTACCACTAAAAAAAGTTAGTGATATTGCCAATTTTTTCACTATCACTAAACGCACTCAATTCAAATAGTGCAAAATTTGAAATTGCAATCAAAAAAGCTGCATATCAACATACTCTCACTAATCTTTCAAAAATAAGTGGTCATGAAATTCTTGAAGACAAATTCGAAAAATAAAAATTTTTAATACTTAATATATGTAGGTAGTTACCCAAGCAGAAAAAGACAATCACCACGACGCTGTGCCGACGTTGCAGGGGGTACTATCAACATCAATACAACGTACTGTTTACCAAATTTACAATGTTGTCACAATATTAAAATGATAACGCCAAATGTGCGTCTTCCGACTCTTCTTTTTAGTGTTGTCACAGTACTGAAAATCTAAATTTACAATTTTTGATTCACGAATTTACAACGTAGTCACAACCGTCTTCCAACTCTTATTTTCAATATTGTTACAAATATAAATTCGCTAAATAAACAAGCAAACATTTTTATATTTTCTAACCTAAAATAGTTGTTGTGTTGTCATTTTAATACGACACTATTAAATTAATAAGACTAAATTTTTGTAAATACAGCGTTGTAGCGGTATAGAATTATTTTAAACACGGTATTAGGAAATAAAGGTTTAATTCTTGTATATACAGTGTTGTAGCGGTATAGTTTTATGGTAAATACGACTTTAAAAAACTTAAGTCGTATATTTGTATTTAGGGTGTTGTACCGGTGTTGAATCTTATTTAAAAACAATATTAAAACACTAAGGTTGTAATTTTTTATCTACAGTGTTGTGATGGTACCATATTTTTGGTAGAGTCACAATTTTGTATTTACAGGGTTATGGCGGTACATCATATTTAGAAGAGTCGTAATTTCTGCCTGGGTACTTTCATTATTATTTTGAGTGAAAACTACAAACAAAAAAAAAAAAAAAAAATCCTATATGATAACCAAAAAATTATACATATATGTACATATATAATTGCTTTATTCGGATGACAAAATTTAACAACAAATTCTACTAATCTAAGGTTTTAAGTTGATATCAAAAAAATTATGAAAGAAATGAAAACTGCATTTGTGTCCATGCAATGAAACATTGTTTCGCGGTATTTAAGTATTGTGTATATCTTGTTTTTTTTTCTTTTTCTTCCTTTCAATAACAAACTCAAAAAAATGTTTGCAGAAGAAACAAAAAACTTTCCTTTTGTCTTTCCGCTTTCACCATCAAACTCAAATGTTTTTAAGGAAATGTTTTTAAAATATAATACGCCTTTGCCGTCCTATACTCCGGTAGAGCGCTTATTTTCTTTAAGCGGAATGGTAGACGCTCGTCGAAGAAATAAATAAAGTGATAATATTTTGAAATGCTTGTTTTGCTTAAAGCCAAACACTTTTAAATATCTATTTTTATATTGTCCTCTATTGTTTTTGAATTACTGTTAATTTTTTTGTTTTTTTTATGAAGTTAAGTTTTAAATTAGTGCACAAAAATAAACTCAAGACAGTTTAAACTTGAAATTGAATGCAAAATTTTTAGTTGCACTCAAATGAGTGAAGAACAAAAAAGTTGCAATAAACTGATTATTGCTTTTTTTTTTAAATAAAACTAATTTTTTTTGAGTGCAAAATTTTTTAACATCATGCAAATTTTCAACTCATCACTCAACATCAGAAAAATGATTGCAATAATTTTGCACTATCACTAATGTGCTGTTTACACAACACAAGTGATTGAACGTGTAGTAAAATTTATATGAAAAATACTCAAAAAACTGAGTGCTTTTCATATAAATTTTACTACACGTTCAATTACTTGTGTTGTGAAAACAGCACATAAGTGTGAGTTGAAACTGCAAAATGAATGCACTACCCCCATCTATGATATAGGTACATATGTACATAATTGCAAATTTTTTAATTTCAAATGTATACATCTATGTGTGACCATAACATTAACATATGTACATAACTTTATTCTTTCTGTAGTACTTATTTTACTAAAGATACGATTAACCAAAATAATTTCTCGATTAGGTAGTAGGTATGTACTACGTGTTTTTTTCAAGCCACAAAATAAATTTGTAAAACTAAATAAGCAAAAAAATGAGGTGGGACAAAAAAAAACAAACAAAAAGAGTATACCTAGGTAGGTAATTATGAGAGAGAAAAATTGTCTAGCAAGGTAATAATTGACGGAGGTAAAATCAAACTTCATGCATACATAATATATACATACATACTTACATACATACATACATATATGAAAAAATAACAAAAATGATAAAATATATAGGTAAGTGGATTATCAAATGATAACGAATAAACGGCACTCTACAAATGTATACATATCGTCGGCTGATAATTTAATTGTCGTATGTGGATTCCGATAGTTTCGAGTAAATAGAGTTTAAAGTTTGAACTCTTATAAATTTTTTTTCAGCAAAGCGATTTTCTTTAAATTTTTGGAGGGGAAACTACTAATATTTGACTAGTTATTTTAAAGTTTGATGCCTAAACTTATTTGGGGTAGAAAATATTTTGATTTTTGTTCAGAATTAAATTGTCGTATGTGCCAAAATGGAACATTTAAATAGCTATATACGACATTTTGCCTCCGAAATGTTAACATACGACATTTAAACACTAAATTTTCAAAACAAAAATTATTGAAAAATCGTATGTGCCATGAAAAATCCACATACGACATTTAAATAATAAATCAATTGTTTGGTCGGTTTATATGGAAATTTGTCGTATGTGGCGTTTGGCAGTTACATACAATGTTTGATTTGAAAATTGCTTCAGCAAATACCACAAACGACAAACTAAACACTCCATTTCTCGAAAACCGTATGAGGTATCGAAAAACTGATGAAAAAATGAAATGAAAGATCAGGTCGGAAAACCTAAGGAATCGATCTTAACTCAAAACCGCAAAAAATCCACATACGACATTTAAATTATCAAGCGACGATATGTAAATACCATATCGTCATCTCATTATTGGTTTGAGGTACAGATCATTTTTAAAAAATTGAGTTAGGTATGTTGTTTAACCTGTTTCACGAACTTTTATGGTTTCTGAGATATTAAGCATCAATGTTGCTTCGTATCAACTATTTTACAGTTTACTTAGAATTTTATTACACTACACTGTTTGGCGAATTCTGCAAATTCCACATAGAAAAACGTACAGCATAAATTTAATTTTGCTTCATTGCCGTAAGAAAAACGAGTAGTTATAGGGAAAGCAAAATAAAATGACAACAATAAAATCAATTTTACTCTTAATTCGCTTCATTGCCGTTGAGAAAATAAGTTATAAGCAGGAGTAAGTACATATGTATATACATAAGTATATTTTTAGAAATAAATTTAGAAAAGTGTCGTATGCGGCACAAAACAATAACTTTCAATAAAATACAATTAACTTCTAATGCTGGGTACACACTAGAGTTGTCAACCGATTAAGAATAATTCGCTTAATCGATCAAACAAAAACAAACTCTTGTTCGAATAATTTTAAAATGGCGATTTTCGAATAACGAATAAATCGATTAAATTATGTCGATTAATCGAACAATTTTTTTTTATTAAAAAATAAATTAATAAAAGACTAATAACAAATAAAAGCTTAGAATTTGATTTATTCTCATACGTTTTTAGCGATTATATACAAAATGTAGAAAAAGTAAAAAATATTATGGCTATAGCCCTCCGTGTAATTAATCTCAATGTTTAGTAGGCAAAAACCGTGTTAAGTATTCATTGTTTTTCAAAAATGTATCTTGTATGTTCGTATTAAACAAATCTTTGATAAACAATTGTAACAGCTGTTTTCTTTTTAAATCAAACGCATGGCCCAATTAGTAGGTCTGCGCGCAACTACAACAATCCAACAAAAGAAAAAACAACACGCATTTTGTTTGTGTAAAAAATGATAAAGATGTCAAGAACAAAGGCAATTGTTTGTGTAAGAAATGGTAGAAATGTCAAAAGCAATTGTTACAAAAACAATTGCACGTATAAAACACAACTCTGCAAAAAATCAGCAGGCGTTTCAAGCAGACCTACTAATTGGACCATGATCAAACGTTAAACAATTTTCATGAAATGTTGATTAAGTTAATCAGAGCCGTTCACATTACATTTGAGAAGATTTAGATGACAGATGATAAAGAAAAAAACTGCAACAAACAAATTTAAATTTCTTTAAATTATTAAAAATGGATAATAATACTTTAATAAAGTGATCAGAACATCATTTTAAACATATTAATTATGGAATTGTGAAAATTTACGAATTATTTAAAGTCAAATAAAACCATTAAGAAGAAATCATGGTCGGTTGTACACGCGAGGGGTACTTACATGGTAACCGATTCTATATTATACTCAGTTTGATATATGTTCAGAGGATTCGATGTGGTTAATGAAGTGATTAAGTTGTAATCATGTCAATTTGAAGTGATTAACAAATAACTTCAATATATGGTTAATCATCTCGGTTTTGATGTGATTAGAGCTTAATCACGCTCGAGTTGCTTAAACGCGTTTAAAGTGTGAACATAGCATAAGTGTTACTGTTATAGTTATTGCCAAAAAAAAAAAAAAAATCCCATATTTTTTAAGTATTATTTTATTTTAATAAATTTGTATGAAACAGTTTTACTTCTTTTTATTTTTTTTTTAAATTCCTTGGAAAAGTTTTACTTTTTAAATACTTAAAAAAATTTGGGAATTTTTTTTTTGGCAATAACTAGAACAGTAAATAAAAAATTTTGATAAAAAAAAAAAATTTTGAAAAAAAAAATTTGGGTAATTGGAGGTCATAAGTGGAGGGAGCTGATAGAGACAAACTGATTACAGTTTTGAATTCAGCGCACCCAAATTAACTAGAATCAGTTGATAAATTCAAAGAAGCAAATTGAGTGTTGGCCTGTGTAATCCAACGTCATCAAAATATGTCGAACTTCTTCCAATGGAAAAATACATACAGAGAGACAGCGGTTGTTTTATAGAAGAAGTTGTACGCAGAAGTTTGGCTGAAGATGGAAGGTCTGCAAACGCCTTTCGAAAATCCAAAGTTGTATCGGATAATTTAAGAATTAAGAATTTTACGATTCCTTTAAGTAATACAACGATATGGAGCTTAGATGAAAAGTTGTACGCATCAAAATAGTACGCATCAGTCATAGTGGATTTGAGAAAAAATAAAGAAGAAAATATATCTTATTTAAAATATGTAATTTTTTTATTCGTTATTCTCATCGATTAATCGAATAATTTTTCAGATTTAATCGTAAGATCGAACAAACAAAAACAATTATTTGAATTATTCGAACAAAGCTGAAAGGCGAATAATTGACAACTCTAGTACACACAGTGCAACCTACATGCAATCTGTTTCAATGCAACCTCAAAATATCAAAGCGTTTTGATGTTGATGCAATCTGGAATGAATGAAAATGAATTTAATTCACCAGATTGCGTAAATGCGTTGCATAGTGTGTACCCAGCATAAGGTTGTTCATGAACGTTCGCAAAAATATAAATTTTTCTTCAAAACATTTGCCAGAAGCAGTGGTAAAATACAAAAAAAATTTACCGGGTATATTTTTTTTTAGAAAACTTCATGTAAACCTTCATTGTCGTTTTTCTCCACAACAACTTTTAGGCACACCGCGCCAAACCAATAATGAGCTGACGATATGGCCTTATCTTATGGCGGATCTCAACCACTGAAGATTAATTTATGCATTTACAAGGTGCGCCTGTGTATGCTCGGATAAAATTCACACACGGGTCGCAATTTGAGTTTATAATCCGCCAAAAATGATATACTCGTCCCTTGTTTAGGAGCCGGATTAGCAACAGCACCTAGGGATCCCTCCACAGTCCGAACTTTCGCCCAAGGGTGAAAAATAAGCCTTCTATGCATATGGAAGAGTCCATTCCCGCGGTTTTGGATATATAAAACAGCCACCACAATCGCGTAGGATGCTCCTAGATGGGTCAAATGTAAAACCAACCCACTTTATTATTTATTGCCGAATTTCTGTTTTTTTTTAGTAATTTCAATAAACTGAACCGTTTTTGAGTTACGCGAATATATGCAGTGCAGCCTCCTACATTTGCGTAATAATGGTATATCTTGAAAACAAGAGCTAACATATAAAACGGTAAGCACCACTGGATTCAGCGTGCCTCAATTAGGTTAAACTACCAGGTGCCCGGGTTGTCTGATTTTTGCAACTAGCACAGTGTACTTATTTCTCAAAATTACAGTATAAAAATTCTATTTTAAGATTATTTTTTTAAAGGTTGCGAAAGACAAAAAATCTTATCTTAAAAAAAACACCTCCTTCAAAGTTTCAGGATTTTTAAAGAACAGTTTGAGGTTTTATATAAAAAAAAATCAGCCAAATAAAAAAATAAGTTTTTACCTTAGTCCGTTTTTAAAATTTAATATTTTGCAGTTATTACATTTTTCAAAAGATGTTTCAATATATGGTTTGTAGCCCCAAGCAGAGAAGCAACCTATTAAAAATTTTCGGCGGCGGCTGAAGACCAAAACTATTCGGCGGCGGCGGCTGAGCTGCTTTGCGCCGATTTTTTTGACGACTAAAAAAAATATTCGGCTGCGCCGAACTTATGTACAGTAAGCATATAGATCAGTGGTGTCAGCGTCATACACAATTGTGGAAACAAAACTCACATGTACGCTTACGCTCTTTTATTTTGCGAGAAAATATAATTATTTACTGAGAATACTCTCATTCAGCGGGAAATATCGTAAATATCGAAAGGCCTGGTATGAGGCCTCTAAACAGAAATAATATGTTTAAATAAATAAATATACAATAAATATAAAGAGGCTGGTTAAAATAAGCTGGAACCTGGTACATCTTTTCGAAAATTTCTTAAAGCCGCTTTTTAGTGAATTAATAAGTAGGCTTTTTGCAAAAATTGTTTCTTTTGTATCTAAACTAACCAAATGTTCAAGTAAAAAATGGAGAAATATTTTAAAAATAAATAAATATCTTTTTTTGTTGCATGAAACTATATGTTGTGCAAGGCGAATTTATTACAGGTGGTCTTAAAAGCCCAGCATTTTGGAAGCATTTTAAAATAGTTAATTAATTAATTTTTAACTTTTTTTTTTTTTTTAAGTTTGTGGTCTAATAAATTTTATAAAATATTTGTTTTATTTAATCCGATATTTCGTCACGCCTTTGTGTGACTTCTTCAGAAAAAATTAGCGATTCAAAATTTTTTAAATAATTTTGGAAAAAAATTTTAATTCAACATTTTTCATTTTTCGAATTTATTCTATGAGCTAATTTCAGTTATGTATTTTATAAAGCTTTTTTGTAATAGTTCTATTCCTACAATTTTTCAGAAATGACTTTATACACTACCAGACTATTATATTGTATTTTCTTTTTACATTTTACCTTAGCCTTCCGTTGGAAAGCAATGAGGTATATTGAATGTACAGAAAAATTTACAATTATTAGACACCAGCAGAATGTTTTTCTGTACATTCAATATACCTCATTGCTTTCCAACGGAAGGCTAAGGTAAAATGTAAAAAGAAAATACAATATAATAGTCTGGTAGTGTATAAAGTCATTTCTGAAAAATTGTAGGAATAGAACTATTACAAAAAAGCTTTATAAAATACATAACTGAAATTAGCTCATAGAATAAATTCGAAAAATTAAAATGTTGAATATAATATAAAGTTACCTTCGGAAGGAAATAATTCCCAGTTTCTATTTGTTAAAATAGTTGAGTTAAATACATTCAATTTATAAAGTAACACTATCCAGTGAGACACAAAGAATGCTGACGACGGCCGTAGCGGGCCAGAAAATGCATTACATTCTGCTGGTGTCTAATAATTGTAAATTTTTCTGTACATTCAATATACCTCATTGCTTTCCAACGGAAGGCTAAGGTAAAATGTAAAAAGAAAATACAATATTATAGTCTGGTAGTGTATAAAGTCATTTCTGAAAAATTGTAGGAATAGAACTATTACAAAAAAGCTTTATAAAATACATAACTGAAATTAGCTCATAGAATAAATTCGAAAAATGAAAAATGTTGAATATAATATAAAGTTACCTTCGGAAGGAAATAATTCCCAGTTTCTATTTGTTAAAAAAATTTTAACAAATTTTCAAAAATTTTAAATTGTTAATTTTCCCTAAAGTCACACAAAAGCGTGACGGAATTTCGGATAAAATAAAACAAATATTTTTATAAAAAAAATTAAACCTCAAGCTTAATAAATAAATATAAATTTTAAATAATGGTCGAACAAGACAATTTAATTCATTTTTAGAATGGGCTCAACTAAATGATTGTTTTCGTCAGGGTTGTCAGATTTTTTTGAGCTCCATCGCCAAACCGGATGTCAGAAATCGCCAAAAATCGCCAAACGTCAATTTTGTTCAGTTTTCGAAAACTTTTTTTTTAAATAAAATTTTTCATACAAAAAAAGCTGATATAATATTACAGTAAAAAATCACCAAAAAACTGAATTAAACAATGTTTAAAAAACTGCAGTCGAAGTTAAAAACTGCAATTTCTTCCACTTCTTCATTTGTCATTGGCCAAAAAAACTTTTGCTTTTACTTCTAATTCATTAAATGTAAAAAGTCGCTGCCAAACAAAATCAAAAAGCGAAAAATTGTAGACAAGTTTTCGTTTTTTGTTCGACAGGTTTTGGTTTCGACTGCAGTTTTTTAAACCCTGGGATTAAAGAGTGACTGAATATAAAATTCACTTAAAATGATAATAAAACAAAAATCATGTGAAAAAAATTAGCCAGATTTTTTTTAAATTAGTAATGATAACAAAAAGTGACGATCTATTAAAAAAATCTATAAGTATGTATATGTTTATATATATTTAACTGGAGAGGCCTAACTCCGCTTTTGTAAATAAAAATGCAAATTTTTTATTTCAAAATCGCTGAAATAATATAAATGGTAAAAATAGCCAAGTAAATCGCCATTAATATCAAAAATCGCCACAAAAGTCGCCAGTCGCCAAATGGAAAATCCCATCGCCAAACACGTTTCAAAATCGCCACGTTTGGCGAGAAATCGCCATATCTGACAGCCCTGGTTTTCGTGAAGAATAATTGTCTTTTTTAGGTCAATGGACTTAGACGGCTTCTCTTGGAAGTAATGCAAGCTCCAGAAAATGCTACGTCCGATGAGGCGGACGTAGAAGGAATTCTAAAACAGAATCCCGCTAATTTAGACAATTTCGAAAACATCTTTGAACAAATATAAATGATACAGAAAAAAAAAAATTAATTTTATGAAAAATACCTCTTCATTATTTTCCACCAATCCACAAACATTCAATTTCCTCCTGTGGTGCATCAAATTATGTTTTTATTTCTGTAGGGATATTTGAATTCCTCGGTGCTTGCTAACTAGTACATGCCACAAAGTCTATAATTTGTTTCCTTATTGCTGATAGTTTCTTAAATAATGGAAGCTATCCAATATTTCTCCGCACTCCTCAGTATAGACTGGTTCTGTACTGGGTCTTCTAGTATGATCATTGGTCGATTCTGTATTGGTTTTTGCAGAACTATAGTTGCTTGACATAAAATAGCTTTCTATTTTCCGACTCATTGATTAATTTTACAACACAATTTTTTTACCACTTGTAATGAGGAACACTTTTTTTAAACTTTTCAAACGAATGAAAATAAAACATAGTTTATAATTGCAGATAATGTGTGGCTCAATGAAGTTTAAGTTTTGGGAAACCCCACAGTGAAGAAGGTAATCAGCATTCAAAATTATATTTAAGTGTTACCAGTTTAGCTAATTATTGATAATGTTGGTTAACATGTTTTTAATACATATAATAAATAATAATCTATATTTCTGACAATAATAGATAAATTGAATACAAAAAAGTTTCGTTAAAACTCTTCAAATCTTTTCACACCAAACTTTAAAAATAAGATAAATATTTGTATATGGTAACAGTGCCGCTAGATACCGATTTCCGCAAGTATTCATTAACTTAAATAATATTAAAAAATAGAAAATTGAGCCGCCGATCAGCCGAGTATATCGGCGGCGGCGCGGCTTGTCGAAAAAAATCGGCTGAGCGGCTAGCCTTCAGCCGCGCCGTTACGACTTGGTTCTCTGGCCCCAAGTATTCTCTTTAAAATGACATAAAAATATGTAAAGTAGTTTTCGAGATATTGAAGAAATAAACTCAACACATTCGGCTAATTCGACGAAATTATGACATTTTTAATATGACATAACTTTCGAAAAAAAAATTTTTTTAATTTTTTTTTTCGTTCATACACATACATATGTTCCTTATAAGATAAAAGAAACCTTCTCACCTAAGGGGTCGTGTCCCACTCTTGGTCGATTTGAAATGGAATTACCCAAATACAAAAATTTTGAAAATGTTTAATGTAAAAATACTTTTCTGAAAAGTGAGTTTATAAAGAAAAATAATGCATATATGAGGATAAATTGATGGTTTGGTATTTTTATAATGCTTGGGTTAAAATCATCTAGAATTGTTTTTAACAAATTCGTGCATAACAAAACGTACTTTTCTAATTTTTATACCCTCCACCACAATTAGTTGTGAAGAGGGTATATTAAGTTTGTCATTCCGTGTGAAACTTTTTTATTATTCATCTCAGACCCCATAAAGTATATATATTCTGGGTCCTTGAGTAATTCTAAGTCGATTTAGCCATGTCCGTCTGTCTGTCCGTCTGTTGAAAACACGCTCACTTTTGAACAACTCAAAAGAAATGAACAAACTTGGTGCCAAATTGCTTTTAGTTATCCTAAGCAGTTTGGGATTGAAATCCAGCAAAATCGGTTCAGTAGGATCAGAGCTATGAATCAAAATGTGGAACCACCACCTAAAAAAATTGATAATTTTGTTACAAAAAAATAACATAAATGCTGGAACAAGGCACGGAATGAGATAAGATTTTGCAAAAATTTGTTTTATTTGACTGGAAATCACGCTGTTAAATTTCGTGATGATCCGTCCATAATTTACCCTAAGCCCCATATAAACACTACTCCCGAAAAACAGTTTAGTACGCCTAAAACCGTAAATAATAACGCTAGCGTAACAAAATTTTGTACGTCACAGTTTTTTAGGACTTGAAATAACACTGTGAAATTTCGTGACGATCGGTCCATAATTTACCTTAGGTCCCATATAAACCCTACTACCGGATAACAGTTTAGTACGCCTAAAACCGTTAAAAATAATGCAATCATAACAAGTTTGATCGGTCCATAATTTACCCTAGGCCCAATATAAACCCTACTACCGGAAAACAGTATAGTCGCCTAAAACCATAATTAATAACAAATCGTCACAGTTTAAGATAATAATAACATCATACAAATATTATTCCTTAAACATTCGAACTGTCGGAGGAGGGTATCAAAGATTCGGCACAGCCGAATATAGCAATCAGTAGTATGTTTAAAGGGGTTCGGTACCACTTTTTCCATACATTTCTAATAAGAATTGGTATAAATATGATGTATTTGGCTCCCTAGAAAATATGATTCATGCCTGGATTTGAGTAAGTAATTATAATTGTATAAGCAAAATAATTTTTATTTATCCGTCTGTCCGTCTGAATGGCTGGTTTTGAAAATAAAATAATTTGTGTTTGCATCTTTAAAAAATTTTTTTTGTATGTAAAAAATGAGAATAAGATAAACCCGTGTTTCCATCCCTGGGATGAAACTTCTTTTGTAATATTAAACCTTTTTAATTTTCGGATGTGGGATGATGCCTACACTACGTTGGTTTGAGTCGGCATATATGATCGGTTGGTCGGTTTGCTACGGTTGAGATAATTAAGGTCATTAATTCATCTTTCGCTATATGTGTGAATGTTAATATAACATTAAAATGTTTAAGTCAATTTCTTATTGGAATCATCCCAGCCCTACATTATATGTCTTATGAGATGACTGAGCCGTATATGTGTGTATATTAGACTACCTGATCCATTTTAATTAAATGGACTACTACCTGGACTACAAGTATGGACCATATCATTGTTAAAAATTGTTTGTAGTGAGGCGACATGTCTTCGGTTTTTAGCGAATTGTTTTCGTTTTTAAACGACTTCAAAACTAATCCTCTTGAGTATACCATGGAGTAGTTTTTGAGACTACTCCTTTGTAATCCAAAGCTGGGGTTATATTTTCCTGCCATTGGACGTCTGAGTTATAAGAACATTTAATAAAATAACTATAAGCAAATGGAATATGCTTTTGTGTTGATTTTACGTTCTTAGAATTTTGAATGTTTACTGTTTCCAGAATACATTCAAAATCAGCGTATACAACAAAAGGCACATCCATTTGCTTTTTAAAATATTTAAAACTAAGCTTACTTTTATCTATACTAGGCATCCTTGTAACCATTTTATTACATTCCTCTTTATGATTAATTAACGACGTCTCTGTATGAAAATGTATGAGGCAGGTATTACAGATATAAACTTGATTTTTAGAATTCGTCAGTTGACTACGTATCAATCTACAATTAAGTGAAAACAGAAAAATTATTTAAATTAATATAATTTTTGGATATATAAATAGTTTATAAATATTATTAACATACCTTGAAATATTTTTAATCCATACATAATGGAATCTTTCTCCATCCTCTAACAGCATTAAGTTGATGTATTTGGACTTTTCTTCTTTAGTGAAGTAGTATGGCCCCACAACAACATCATCTTCTAGTCCAAACACATTCACACTAATTTCAGGATTCATAAGCTCGAAATCTCTTATTTGATTAATCGGAAGAGGGAAATTTAAATTGGTGAAATTTAGATCGATTCCATTATCCAGCAAAATAATGTCATCTACAATAATATTAATTTTATATACTGAACATTTTTTGCTATGGATAGTGACTGGAAAAATTGCAGATATGATTGCCCATTTAAAGCACTACTCGTCTCGATTTTGTACGTTGATACATGCAAATTTTCGGCATATAGTTGGTGGTAAAGGAAGGTATTGTGATCCTTTGATAGACTTTTATTGATTTATGTTCATCTCCAAACGTGTTATTTCAATTAATGCCCAACCACTATCACGCTCCTGAAATTCGTTCATCTTTTTATACCCTCCACCACAATTAGTTGTGAAGAGGGTATATTAAGTTTGTCATTCAGTGTGAAACTTTTTAAGTATTCATCTCAGACCCCATAAAGTATATATATTCTGGGTCTTTGAGTAATTCTAAGTCGATTTAGCCATGTCCGTCTGTCTGTCCGTCTGTTGAAAACACGCTCACTTTCAAACAACTCAAAAGAAATGAACAAACTTGGTGCCAAATTGCTTGTAGTTATCCTAAGCAGTTTGGGATTGAAATCCAGCAAAATCGGTTCAGTAGGACCAGAGCTATGAATCAAAATGGGGAACCACCACCTAAAAAAATTGATAATTTTGTTACAAAAAATAACATAAATGCTGGAACAAGGCACGGAATGAGATAAGATTTTGCAAAAATTTGTTTTATTTGACTGGAAATCACGCTGTTAAATTTCGTGAAGGTCCGTCCATAATTTACCCTAAGCCCCATATAAACACTACTCCCGAAAAACAGTTTAGTACGCCTAAAACCGTTAAAAAAACGCTAGCGTAACAAAATTTGGTTCGTCACAGTTTTTTAGGACTAGAAATGACACCGTGAAATTTCGTGACGATCGGTCCATAATTTACCTTAGGCCCCATATAAACCCTACTACCGGAAAACAGTTTAGTACGCCTAAAACCGTAAAAAATAATGCAATCATAACAAATTTTGGCTCGTCACAGTTTTATAGGACTATAAATGATACTGTGAAATTTCGTGAAGAGCGGTACATAATTTACCCTAGGCCCCATAGAAACCCTACTGCCGGAAAACAGTTTAGTACACCTAAAACAATAATTAATAATGCTATCATAACAGAAATTGGTACGTCACAGTTTTAAAGGACTAGAAATGACGCTGTGAAATTTCGTGATGATCGGTCCATTATTTACCATAGGCCCCATATAAACCCTACTACCGGAAAACAGTTTAGTCGCCTAAAAACAAATCGTCACAGTTTAAGGTAATAATAACATCATACAGATAATACTCCTAAAACATTCGAACTGTCGGTGGAGGGTATCAAAGATTCGGCACAGACGAATATAGCACTCTAACTTGTTTATTATAATATTACATTGTTCGTTGTAAATATTAAGGATATCATCTCTTGTTGAAAGCGTAGTAAGAATGTTCATTTTAGTCTGATGGGATTTTATATCCACCATACAAGAATCTTCACCTTCCTTTATCAGCACATATTCACCATACAGTTCCATATTAAATTTTATGTATCCGTGTTTTTGCATGGTGTCTGTTAATAATTTTATTAATTTCTCTCTTATTTCCGTTAAAAATTTTTCAGGTATTAGATTATTTTTATTGTTGTTTTCAATTAAAAATGGGCCAATTCTATTGTTAAAAGATGATTTTATGCATTTAACATCAATATTATTATCTGCTTTCTCAGCACAGTTAAATTTATGTGCATTTGACCTTATATGATAATGCCAATTTATTTTTTTTATATATTTTTCACAACATTTACAGTAAATATTTGTTTCTTCTTCATTACCGTCACCTTTTGTATCAGAATGTGAGTGTCGGTGCCATTCCTTACGATCCGAAAAATGTAAATTACATGTTTGGCATTTAAACGATGATGATGGTTCATCATGATGCAATCGAACATGTCTTCTTAAATTTGTATTCAAAGTGAATACTTTATCACAAAACTCACAAATAAAACCGCCAGCCATTTCACCTTTTTAGTATAGAACACACTGATTTAACTATCAGAACAAGAATGATTCTGTCTCCTCAGAAGCAGTCGTATTTATATCATAAATTGTTGATGAGGGGAGTACTATGTAAGGGGTAAGTGTTTATATAATCAAAAACCGCAACATCAGCGGTTTCTTTGTTTTTCCAAGAATTCTAAACATCTGCATATGCATGTCTCATATTCCTTTGTTTTTCCGAGAATTTGTTTTTCTAAGAATTCTAAACATCTGCATATGCATGTCTCATATTCCTTTGTTTTTCCGAGAATTTGTTTTTCTGAGAATTTTGAGACTACAGTCCTAATCAAAAACCGCAGCATCAGCGGTTTCTTTGTTTTTCCCAAGAATTCTAAACATCTACACGTGCATGTCTCATATTTCATTGTTTTTCCAAGAATTTTGAGATGAGGACTCATTAAAAAAAAAGCTTTATGAAATTTAAATTTGTCACGTACATATGTAGAATTCATTCGAAAAATAAAAAGGTTTCATATTACAAAAAAATAGCAGATTTTTTAAAATATTTTTTTATTTTTTTCTTAGTTTAAATTATTGCATTAGTTTATTTCATATAATCAAAAACCGCAGCATCAGCGGTTTCTTTGTTTTTCCAAGAATTATAAACATCTGCATATGCATGGCTCATATTTCATTATTTTTCCAAGAACTTTGAGATTAGGACTAGAGTATCTACGTGGGAAAGAATCCTGGGACTTTTTTTAAATAAATTTTTTCCTGGAATTTTCGGGAATTTCAAATTAAATTTTTGAAATTTTAATTTGAAATTTATCATCGATAACATCAAAAACGACCAATAACAATATATTCTTAACTAAATAGTGCTTACAAATCAAACTTCTTTCCCTACGCCAATAAATCAATAGTCTATTTAATTCATGATGAAATGTCTAAAAAGCTTCTTAAAGTAGAAAATAAAAATGTACACGACACACCAACACCAGATGATGATCATCTACTATCTTTAAAGATCATCTTGAAAGGGCTATATCAAATTCTAAAAAAATCAATGTAAAAGAATTTTCTTAAAAGAAAATTAATTTTTTCAAGTCGCTATTAATAATAACTACTAAGTATTAATAAGTTTAAATAGTTCGTGATCTCAAAAAAAAAAAAAAAATATATATATATATACATATATATATATATATATATATATATATATATATATATATTTGTATATATACATACATATAATATGTATGAGTGTAACAACTTATTTGGTTTTGTTTTGGTTTTCTGTAGAATGAGTAAGGCTAATTTTTTTTAGACTGTTTTATATGTGTATATTCTTTTAAAAAAGTAAAAACTTTTGCCTTGAACTCATTTAATAAAACTATTGTTTTATTCTAAGAATCCCGGAAATAAGATTTTTTGTTTCGTTTCCCGGGAATAGAAAAAGTCCGGGAAATTAGAAACCCTAATTAGGACAGTTACCAAAAAAAGCTTTATGAAATTTAAATTTATCAAGTTCATATGTAGAATTCATTTGAAAAAATAAAAAGGTTTCTTATTACATTTCAAATTATGAAAAGGAACAACCCAGTTACTTATATTCCGAGTACTCAGAATTGAAAGCCAAATAGTAACATAGAGTTTGCTTTCGGTTACTACATATTGTACAATGTACATGATACAGTACTACAGGTAGACCAATTTTATTTGAAATTTTCGTTAAAATAAAAACAGTTCGATTTTTTTGTTTGAAAATATTCATTTATTTGTCAAACAATAACATTTCATTAAAAAAACTAATTTTTCCAAACAATTACTGTGTTTCCTGTTCAAAATGAAGAGCAAATACAAACTGTGGAGCGTCTCTCAGAAGAAAATAAAGAAGAGATGGTAGGTTCACATTTTAACAAATTGTTCCATTTGGTTTTTAATTATTGCTGATTTCTTCCAGATAAACGTTATAAAACGAATTTTAAGTCCTGGAGGATTGCGCAAGAATTTTCATCGGCTCCTGCAATTTTCGGTAAGTAACAGTAAATGTATTTTAAAAAATGTACTTCAGTTTCATCTTCTTTCTTTTATCTTTTTACTTTGCATAGAAGCAGTTAAAAATGTTGGCTACACGCATACCGAATAAGTCAAAGATATTCGTGAATCTATTAAGACACTCAAGAACAGGATTCACAAGAGAAAATATGACGAAAATAAGAAAAGTGAGAAAAAGAGTAAAGCAGAATGTGTTAACACTATTTAAGTTTTTCTTTATTATTTATTTATTAAATTTTTAATTTTTTTTTTGTTAAAGGTATTTATGCCAAAATTTGCACTCTTGCGAAAAAGTAAAATTGCAAAACCATAACAACAACCACACAGAAAATTATTTCTCAAAAATTGTCCATGGAGTTGTTGTTGTTGTTTTTGAAATTATGCTTTTTCGCAAAAGTACAATTGACGTGAATACCTTTATTGTACAAGTTTTTTTAAATGTGTTCAGTTTATGCAAAATAATTTGTTTTTTTTTTCTTTGTTGCCAGTGATTTATGTTTTTTAATCTATAATGAAATTATGTTAGTATTATTATAAATAATTATAAAAAAATATAAATTATTAATAAATAATTATAAATTAAAAAAAATAAACAATAAAATACAACATTTTTTTTTATTTTTCTAAAATTTTCGGTAGGGTGTGTTGTTGCAAAATTCCATATACATTGTATATGAACAAGTACATTATGTTAATTACAGCAGCGTATACTAAGTATATAAGAAAGTATTTTAGTTTGATAACATAACGATTGTACAAAATACATTAAATTGTATGAAATACGGATACTTTCTCGTTCACTTTGTGGGTTGCTGGTAATCAATGAAAAAGCGGCCATGTCTATATAAAAGTAAACCTAAAACGTATATAGAGTTCCGAGTACCCCGTACACACAAAGTATGCCACACGTATTTAAGTACGTGTAACACACGTTCGTTATTGGGAATTAGCAGATTTTAAAAAATATTTATTTATTTTTTTCTAAGTTTAAATTATTGCATTATTTTATTTCATATAATGAAAAATTACAACACCTACACATCTGCTCAACTAATACTCAAATTTCTTTGTTTTTCCAAGAATTTTTGGATGAGGACTGTTAAAAAAAAATCTTTATGAAATTTAAATTTGTCACGTATGTATAATTTATTCGAAAAATAAAAAGGTTTCATATTACAAAAAATATACCATCCGACATGGTTGTATCTACACACACCCTACTCTTTACGTACATTTAACAAACACCCTGCACCTCAACCACGACAGTCGCATTTACACATATACAGCCACGATAACCACATTCACGCACGCACAGACAATAAAAGTGGAGGTGCTAACAAATTGCAACCCTGCAAATGATAGGACTAGTTCAAACACGCGTGTAAAATAAAGCCTCATAAGGGAGTAGGACTAGTCCAAAAGTAGCCCCAACGTAGGTAAAAACATGGTCTATTTAACATTACGATGTCCAATGGCAGGAAAATATAACCCCAGCTTTGGATTACAAAGGAGTAGTCTCAAAAACTACTCCATGGTATACTCAAGAGGATTAGTTTTGAAGTCGTTTAAAAACGAAAACAATTCGTTAAAAACCGAAGACATGTCGCCTCACTACAAACAATTTTTAACAATGATATGGTCCATACTTGTAGTCCAGGTAGTAGTCCATTTAATTAAAATGGATCAGGTAGTCTAATATACACACATATACGGCTCAGTCATCTCAGACATATAATGTAGGGCTGGGATGATTCCAATAAGAAATTGACTTAAACATTTTAATGTTATATTAACATTCACACATATAGCAAAAGATGAATGACCTTAATTATCTCAACCGTAGCAAACCGACCAACCGATCATATATGCCGACTCAAACCAACGTAGTGTAGGCATCATCCCACATTCGAAAATTAAAAAGGTTTAATATTACAAAAAAAGTTTCATCCCAGGGATGGAAACACGGGTTTATCTTATTCTCATTTTTTACATAAAAAAAAAATTTTTTAAAGATGCAAACACAAATTATTTTATTTTCAAAACCAGCCATTCAGACGGACAGACGGATAAATAAAAATTATTTTGCTTATACAATTATAATTACTTACTCAAATCCAGGCATGAATCATATTTTCTAGGGAGCCAAATACAACATATTTATACCAATTCTTATTAGAAATGTATACATACTCCCATCTATGGATGATCCCAAATTTGTATGGAAAAAGTGGTACCGAACCCCTCTAAACATACTACTGCAATCTTACTTGTTTTTTATACCCTTCACCAGAGGTGTAAAAGGGTATATATAAGTTTGTCATTACGTTTGTAATTTCCACAATATTGATTTTAGACCCCATAAAGTATATATATTCTGGGTCCATATGAGAAGAGAAGTTGATTTAACAATGTCCGTCTGTCCGTCTGTCCGTCCGTCCGTCCGTCTGTCCGTCTTACGCTTGATATGTGTTTTCCGGGAAAACCAGACATGATAGCGGCTAGGTTGTTTTACATTTATGTCACATATAGTCCACCATTTCGTGCTATTGCAATTCAGCAAGATCGGTCCACAAATGGCTGAGATATGATCAAAAAACCACGACTGCCTCTAATTTTTTCCAAAAATCCCTTGTTGTTGTATTTTTATTGCTTTTTTCTGTATATCTGGAGAACGGTAAGAGCCAAAGTTTCCAAATTGGGTACACACATTTTGGTTGTCAATACACACCACCCTACAAAATGTGGGCGGGATGGGAGAAGTGGGCGTGGTACCTCCCGTACAAAAAAAAGTAAAAATTGTATAAAAATCTAAATTTTAGGGCTGCCATATATCCTATGGATATGACTTATATATCAAAATATCGGAAATTTTTAGTTTATAAAAAAACTCGGGAAAATCGGTTCAGATACAAAAAAGTTATGACCAAAATTAAATTATTTTTTTTTAAATACCCACTTTCGGGAAACATAGATCTCCCCGAGTCCAAGCTTTATAACTTCAGTAAATGGTAAATTTCTTCTTCAAATTTTTGGGCTGTCATATGTCCTATGGATATGACTTATATACCAAAATATCGGAAATTTTTAGTAGAACATATTTTATAAAGAACTCGGGAAAATCGGTTCAGATACAAAAAAGTTATGACCAAAATTATTTTTTTTTTTTTTTAAATACCCATTTTCGGTAACCATGGATCTTCCCGAGTCCAAGTTTTATAACACAAATAAATGGTAAATTTCTTGCTCAACACGTCGGTATATAAATCTGTCAAATCGGTTAAAAAATGGCTGAGTTATAATCAAAATACTGAAATCCCAAAAGTTACTCTTTTTTATAATTAAGTTTGTTTTTTTTATAATTAATGGCCTGTTCGTCGATAGCGAATGAAGACTTCGTTCGCTTAACTTACATGTAAAACAAAAACAATATTTTAAAATTTGTTTTTGTTTTAAATGTAATTTAAGCGAACGAAGTCTTCATTCGCTATCGACGAACAGGCCTTAAGTTTGCTTAAATATATGTACACATATGTAGGTATATATATATATATATATATATATATATATATATGCCTAAAAGCCAATTTAATGGAAATGTTATTTTTAAGCACGTTGGTATATAAATCTGCCAAATCGGTTAAAAATGGTTAAGTTATGTGCAAAATACTCCAAAAAAGGACTAAAAACATTAACATTTTTATAAAAACTAAAATTTTACAGCTGTATTATGACCTATTCATACGTTTTAAAAATTGTATAAAAACCTAAATTTTAGGGCTGTCATATGTCCTATGGAAATGACTTATATACCAAAATATCAGAAATTTTAAGTAGAACATATTTTATAAAGAACTCGGGAAAACCGGTTCAGATACAAAAAAGTTATGACCAAAATAAATATTGATCTTAGACCCTATAAAGTATATATATTCTGGGTCCTTATGAGGAGAGAAGTTGATTTAACGATATCCGTCCGTCCGTCTTACGTTTGATATGTGTTTTCCGGAGACTCCAGACATGATAGCGGCTAGGTTGTTTTACATTTATGTCACATATAGTCCTCCATTTCTTGCTATTGAAATTCAGCCAGATCGGTCCAACAATGGCTTAGATATGACCAAAAACAAGACTGCCTCTAATTTTTCCAAAAAAATCCCTTGTGGTTGTTGTATTTTTATTACTTTTTTCTGTATATCCGGAGAACGGTAAGAGCCAAAGTTTTGAAATTAGGTACAAACATTTAGGTTATAAATACACACCATTCCACAAAATGTGGGCGGGATTGGAGAAGTGGGCGTGGTACCTCCCATACAAAAAGTATTAAAAATTGTATAAAAACCTGAATTTTTTTAATTGTAATATGGCCTTATATATATAAAGATCGGAAATTTTTAATAGAAAATATTTTCCGAAAAACTCGGAAAGATCGGTTCAGATACGAAAAAGTTATGACCAAAATATTAATTTTTTTTGAAAAATATCCATTTTCGGGAACCATAGATCTTCCCGAGTCCAAGTTTTATAACCAAAATAACTGGCAAATTTCTTCTTTAACACGTCGGTATATAAATCTGTCAAATCGTTTAAGAAATAGCGGAGTTAAGACCAAATTACTGAAATCCCAAAAATTATTTTTTTTATACCCTTCACCGAAGGTAAAAGGGTATATATAACTTTGTCATTCCGTTTGTAATTTCTACAATATTGATCCTACACCCTATATATATTCTCGGTTCTTATGAAAAGCGAAGTTCAAATCCGGTTGTCCGTCTCCCCCCCCCCCCCCCCCTTAACAGTTGTTTACATATACTAGCATAACGCTCAATATGATTTTCGTTATCATCCTTCTATATTATTTCATCTATTTAACCAAATTATTTTAACAAATCGAAACTAGGAATTTTTGTGTTTTTTGCTACTTAAAAACTCCCCAAAATGATAAAAGAAAACAAACACGCATACTTACATGCCACAAACTATTTTGGTGAATATGTTTCCATATTTCAGTTCTCAACTCAAATAAGTTTTATGGTTTACAACTTTGCTATTGTGGTGAACAAAAGTAATTACAACCCTACACAGTGAACATAAAACGGGCCATATTTCATTTTAATGATATTCAAACAACGTTCCTTCATAGTTTAGTTGTTTAGGGGGTTAAGTTAGAAACTGTGAGTTGTCTGGTTCGAATCTGGTTTTTTTAAAAGAAAATTTTTTTTTTAATTTTTATTTTTTTATGTTCTAAAAACGATTTAAAAAAAATATTTACCAGTTTTCGCTTTTTAAATGTAATTTATAATGGAGTTTAAAGTATTATAATTATGTATGTATACATATGTAAAAATTATTTAGTTTTTGTCTAGTTGCTCTGTATTCTGCTCCCACAATGGTGAAGGGTATATAAGATTCGGCACAGCCGAATATAGCACTCTTACTTGTTATAATTAAGTTTGTTTTTTATACCCTTCACCGAAGGGGCTATACCCTATAAAGTACATATATTCTGGGTCCTTATGAAAAGCGAAGTTCAAATCCGGTTGTCGTCTCTTCTTCTTTTTTGATGTTCTAAAAAACGATTTAAAAAAAATATTTGCCAGTTTTCGCTTTTTAAATTTTATTTATAATGAAGTTTTCAGTATTGTAAATATGTATGTATATGTAAAAGTTATTTAGTTGCTCTGTATTCTGCTCGCACAATGGTGAAGGGTATATAAGATTCGGCACAGCCGAATATAGCACACTTACTTGTTTTATTGTACAATTGTTGTAATCTCGCGGCTACCTCCTACAAATATACCTTGTGACATAAGCTACGAGCTAATGCATTATACGAAAACACACAGACAAAAGTTTTTGATATGCAAAAAGTTTAGTTTCCTCGTCAACTAGGTTTTTACAATTTTTGGTATTGTAGGAGTTGATAGAAAAAACTCATCATTTTATTTTAGAGCAACGCGTGCAAATTGTTGAAATTTTTAATCAAAATAATTCGGCGAATGGGTTGAAGTCCAAATTGATATTGATTTTAAATTTCCATTCAAAATTTTATTTTCCGATAAATGGATACGTAAAAAAGTAGACTTGTCGCTTTGGAGTGAGGAGAATCCACAAGCTTTTGTCGAAACACCATTACATCCACAGAAAATAACTGCTTGGTGCGCTTTATGGTTTAAGCTGGAAGTCCACACCACGCGTTACTCGCTTTTTCGCAGCATACGCAGCTGTCAAAAAAGTAGAATCTGTGTAGTTATACGTAGTAAGTTACATGCACAAAAGCGTAGATGCCTTGAGGCGAAAAGTAGGTTTACTTTCTACTTTCAATATCACTACTTAATGTTCGGTTTGGTAGATTTTTGGAAGTTACAGTGGACAAAATTTCAAACTTAATGAAAAAAATATGATTTTTTGCAATTTTGCTCTTTTTAAGTTATTTTTTAACCAAACAATTAATTAAATCGTTTATTTCGAAACTCGTCAAGTGTGCCTATTTTAAATGAGAGTTGACGGGTTTCCAAGGCGAATTTATTACAGGTGGTCTTAAAAGCCCTGCTGATATTAGCTAAAATCACTGTTTGATGTCAAAATTTTGTTTATTCTCTTTTATTATCTTTGTTTCTGTTTTGTTTTATTTCTGTTTTTGACATTGTACAATGATTTTACAAAAACAAATTGCATGTGGTTTTTGTACGAGTTGCACTTGTAGTAGTACCGAGATTACCTTGGAAGAATTCGCCTTGCGGGTTTCTTAAATAAACGATTCAATTATTAACAAATTTATTGTTTTATTTTTTTTCAATACGAATATTTGCGCCCAACAAGACCCAGATTGGTGCAAAAATGACGCAGCTACAGACGATTTACTGAATTAACTTATCAAATCAAAAACCCAAAGGAAGAAAGTAGTTACATACCCAGAATTTTAAAAACGAACGCTGTAAATATTAGAAATATTGAATTTGTTAAAAAAAGTTTACTGAAAAATCTCAATTCCAGTGACGCAGGCAGTTAAGGTTAAAGAATTGTATGAGTCCAGTGGCGGATTTAGGCCTGCTTCCTCCCTAGGCACTCTTTAATATGCCGCCCTTTTTGATTATATAGAGGAGTGATTATCCAAAAAAAAAAAAAATAAAAAAATTTAAATACTAAATTATTGTGTATTAATTTTTATACAATCTTATTAGGGCGCTTAAAAATCGTCAACTCTTCAAGGCTGGATCATTGCGTATGAAACACACCAACATATGTTCCAAATTTAAGCGAAATCGAAGGTCGTTTTAAGATCTCTAAAATTTGCAATTTTTCGAATTTTTTGTATGGAAATGTACATTAGGGCTATAACTTTTTCACACTTTTTGCGAATATCAAAAACGGCATAGTATAGTCGTGCAGAACATTAAAAGTTATTAATAAGAAATATGATAATTTTTTCGGATTGTTAAAAAGTTCACGCAGGAATCGGGTTGAAGTTTAAAACAACCATTTTTTTTTCACGCAAATTTTAAAAAATATACACGTGATATTTGTATATATTCCTAAAAGTATCACTTAAATGTTTTTTTGGAATTTATGCACTGCTTTAGATTTAAAAATTTTCCTACAGTTTACAATTCATCGCGGTTCAAAATTTCTTGGAAGGTTTTAGAAATTTGCTTCCCTGCGTGAGGGTTTTTTTCGCAAAACGACGGCTGGCAGTTGTTGTCATTACTTAAACATTCTTAGCCACTCCTTGGTACTATGCCAAAAAGTTGGTTATAGCCCTAATGTACATACAAATTAAAAAAAAAAGTTTTATTATATCTGTGGTTTTCATGGGCAACCGCGTATGTCTATTTTTTCGATTTTGAAATGTTGATGCTATATTGCTTAATTTTAAACGCTCTTTACATTTTTTAAAAAATGTTTAAAACAGATAGACCCATTCCGATGTTTTAACTCAATAACAAAGTTCAAAAGGTGCAATAAAAAATGAATGTCATACCCATTGCAGGAAGGATAACGATATCCTGGGGATTTTTCAGTAAATATGAGTTATTTTACCTTTTTCTTAACAAATTTTTAGATAATGGACTGATTTTTTAATTTAAACACGTTTTTGGAAAGGAACATGATTTTAAAAACGTATTTTTATTTTTTCTCGCTTTATATATTGGCTCTTAACATTTCATCTCAAGTCTATTATTCTCGGTGATTCTGCGGCATACAGCAAACGATTTGTTTTTTCTTTTTTTGCGTAAGTGAATTTTTTTGTTTTCATCTTACAAATATGGGACCGGGACCAATCGACGCGGTATTTTTTTCTGATAAAAATGATGAAAAAAACGTATTTTCGATTTTTTGTCAGTTACAGCGTTCTTTTATTCCTGCGACGATATAAATAACATTTTTTGGGAGAGCGGAAATTCTACGGAGTAAAAGTTTTGAATCCGCATTATAACAAAATCTGGTATTTTATTTAAAAATTTAACTTCATAATTGTAATTATTGCCAAAATATTTTACAGATTTTGTGTATCGTGTTCTATGGTATAAAATTTAATATTAATCATTTTTAAATTTTAAATTTTTATTAACCTATAGTCGAAACTTTATCGTGATATAAACCTTAAAATAAAATTTTTTGTTAAGCGATTTTTGTATCTATTACAAAAATAAAAAGTTAAGATACATAGGTTTTTTAAGAATATTATTTTATTTCCTTTATTTAATCTGTGATCAAAATCGATAACCATCTAAATCGACTTTCTAATTAAGAAGTAAATTCAGCAGTTGAATTACTTAAATGTATAATTTAATATAAATTTCGTATTCGGTTAAAGTAAAACTTGGCCAAATCAATTTTCGAATTTGAATTCCTCTTACATTCTTTTACCTTTAAATTTTGGTGCTCATAAATTATGCCGCCCTATGACCGGGCCTAACGGGCCTAGGCGTAAATCCACCACTGTATGAGTCTATGTCTTAATTACTGGGTCTGATAGAGTACTTAAAGTTGTTGCCATGGTGACTGGTTTCCAACAAGGATACACAAAAAATTGCTGTTTTTTGTGAAAATGGGACAGCCGAGCACGACATGAACACTATGCCAGAAAAGATTGGCAGGATCGAGTAAATTTTACGCTTGGACAAAGCTCTGGTTAAAAAAGAAAAACATTTTTTGCTTCCGTTACATATGGGCATTTCCAGCGAAAAGTTTACTTTTTGTAACGTAACGCCAGAAGTATTTTGAATTGTTTCCAAAAAAATTTTATATGTATAGTTTGCTTTTTTATATCTTGGTGTAAAGCGCAACTAGCTCTACATTTAGTAACAAATTGGATAACGATTGAGCATCATGGTCCGAAAATACAACCTTATTTGTAATCTGGCGTTACATTAAAAAAGTAGACTTTTCGCTGAAAATGCCCATATTTACCTTAAAAAAGCAAAGATTTTTAAATTTTATAGCTTGAAAAATAAATCTGTATTAGTCCAAAGTTTACTAAAAAAGGTTTTATACAAAACATCTTGCTCAATACGCAGTCTTATTCAGTTTTGTAATGCAAGTCAAAATCCACTTTTTTTTTTTTTTTTTTTTCTCATTATTTATTTATTGAATCTTCATATATTAAATATGAACTAACAATAATTAATCAAATCTTAACCTAATACGTTATTTTTTGTCCTGCCAGTGCCAGACAAAAATTTTCTTCATCGCGGGTTCTGTTCACTTTTATAGGTGTTTATCGCTCATCTAATTGGATATGTGCTGCAGTGTCTCTTCTTCTTAAGCGAGTGTGGCCGCTATCATTTAAAATATTTCGTGCTAGTGGGTTCGGGTGCGATTCGAGCCTTTTTAAGTATTTTACTGCATATTTCGTAATCATAGTTTTAACTAATGGAACATTAAGATCCTTGTGAATATTTGAGTTTTTAACATACCAAGGGGCAGCTGTGATTATTCGAAGTAGTTTATTTTGGCGCCTTTGAATTTTTTCGATATTAGAGGCCGAGGCAGTGCCCCATAACTGAATACCATAGCACCAGATTGGCTTTAAGATGGAGTTGTAAAGAAGAAGTTTGCAGTCGAGACTAAGGACAGAGTTTCTTCCAATAAGCCAATGAATTTGGATGGCTTTTAGTTTCATTTGAGTTAATTTTGCCTCTATATGGCTTTTCCACGTTAAACGGCGATCTAGATGAATACCGAGGTATTTTACATGCGAATTTTGAGGTATTATTTGATTATTGATTTTAATAGGGGGGCATGATTCCCGACGCAAGGTGAATGTTATACACAGAAAAAATTATTGCCGAATTATTTTCAAACAAACGCTTGTTTGAAAATTTTTTTAATTTCTATAAATTTTTTTACTGATTCAAACAAAATTTTTGTTTGATTTTTATTTAACCAACAAATATAAGAACAACAACAAAAAACACACACAGTCAATTTTTGTACGCTTTAAAAAAGGGCAACTATAAGAAAAACAATAGCAGAAACAACATTACAAGAAACAAAATCCCGTATTCAATTTTTTCAAACTGTTTACTTAAATACATCAAATAAAAAAATATAATGATGACGAAAAACATATCGAGTCGGTCTGTCGCCGTTTTTGGGTTACATTTCTTCTTCATTAGCAAAGGAAAGGATACAGCAACAGTGAGTGATGACGAAAAACTTTGTGTGTATAAAAAAAGACTTCGTTCAAAAATTATTTCAACAAAAAAATGTGTCTCAAAGCCAGCCGGCCGCTCAGCTGTCTCTCTCTCTCTCTCTCTCTCTCTCTCTGCCATCATCTTCTAATACAGTGCCTGCTTGTGTGCGCATCATTGCTTGTGCAAAAACTTTTTTTTTTTGATTTTGAAATTTAGTATATGAATTTCAGTAAACTTTTTGTTTGATTCAGTTAAATTATTTGTTTTAAAAAATCAGTGTTTTTTTCAATAAACGAAATGCAAATAAATTGTTTGAATATGCGAATTTGTTTATAGGACCGATTTCAGACAAAAAATTGTTTGATTCTACAAATTTTTTGTTTGAATTGGAAAAATAATTTTTTCTGTGTATGTACGCATTTTTGCTCATTGACCTCTATCCTCCATTGCTTTAACCATAGTTCGAGTTGAAATATATGATCCTGTAGGTATCGAGATGCTTCTTGACGGTTTTCGTGCACGCTCAAAAAAGCTGTATCATCAGCAAATGTTGAAGTTTGTTTGTAGTTGTTTGTTGGCATGTCCGAGGTATATATTAAGTATAAAAGTGGGCCCAGGATGCTTCCCTGAGGGACTCCAGCGTCAATTTGCTGAGGAGAGCTTAAATAATCACCTTCTTTAATAATAAATTTTCGACCGACTAAGTAGCTTTCTAACAGCTTGTGTGTGTTTACTGGTAAGTTGAGCTTCAATTTATGTAATAAGCTTTCATGCCAGACTTTATCAAAAGCTTGAGAAACATCGATGAAGAGAGCGGAGCAATATTTTTTTTCTTCAAAGGCTTTTCTTATTGCGTTTACTATACGATGGGTCTGCTCAATTGTGCTGTGTTCTCTTCTAAAGCCGAATTGGTGGTTAGGAATACATCTATTTTCATTTAAAATTGGGGTTAATTTTGACGCTAACAGCTTCTCAAACAGCTTTGATATATTAGAAAGTAAGCTTATAGGCCTATATGACTCAACTTTTGTGTGATCCTTTCCAGGTTTAGGTATCATGGTGACTAAGGAGGCCTTCCACTTTTGAGGAAAGTATTCAAGGCGTAAAATAGCATTAAAAATTAAAAGAATAATTTTCTTTGCTATGCTGGGTATCTCCAAAAGCATTTTGTTGCTGATCTTATCAAAACCAGGAGCCTTCTTGGGGTTTAAATCACAAATAGCCTTTTCGATTTCTCTTATCTCAAATCTTAGCGGAACAGCTGCTCTAGCAGCAACAGGTGGTAACTCGACCGCAATATCGTGAGATATATTTGGGGTAAATACGTTTTTTAAATGATTGACATACAGATTTCCTTTTTCAACATCATTTCTTGCCCAACTTCCATTCAAGTTTCTTAATGGTGGTTTAGAGACAACTGGCCTTTTGAGATTTCTAGCTGCGCGCCATAATGAGTAGTTTGATTGTGGGGTTGCATCAAGTTCCTCAAGATATTTTTCCAGAGAAGCCGTTTTCTTAGTCTGCAGTAACTTTCTAAGTCTTTTTGTACACTCTTTAAGTAAGTTCTTAAGTTGAGGGGATCTGTGCAATTGCCAATCTCTTCGAGCCCTCCTTTTTTCAGACAAAAGACGCTCGACATCTGTGGAATATATTTTAATAGTTTTTGTTTTTTTGGGGGCAATATTGGAATGTTGAACAGCTAGTTTCAGAAAACTGTCAAAATTGTCAATAGAGCGATCTACATAATCCGGTGTACTGAGCGGAATATTTTCTGTGCAATGGGTACTGAGATACTTTTTATATTTTAACCAATTAATTTGCGTAGCTGTCGTCGGAGGTACAATTCTATTGGGGTTCATTATAGTAACAATTGTAGGTGTGTGGTCGGAAGATAAATCTAGGGAGGCTTCAACATGAATCGTTTCTATGGGAATGTTTTTAACCACGCCGAAATCGATGACATCTGGAATTTTTTGATGATCAGTGGGCCAATATGTTGGTTGGCCGCTCGCTACCACATTTAAATCCATTTTAGAAATTGTGTTAAATAAAACACGACCCTTTGGTGTTATAAGTCGCGACCCCCAGAAGGTATGTTTAGCGTTATAATCGCCAGCGGCTAGGAAACAAGGTCCTAATGATTTAAAATATTTATAATATTGGTCCTCCGATATTGAAAATCTAGGCGGGGAGTATAACGATGAAATTACTAGGTTTCTATTTAATTCCTCAACGCAAATGTTCGTTGCTTGGAGATAATCTTCACGATGATCACACATTAGGTAGTGTTTCACTCGGGTTTTTATTAAAATGGCAGAACCTCCACAAGCTTTATCTCGAGGGTCCTTGGTATCATATAGTATATAACCATTTATTTTAAACGTATTTCTTGAGGTCAAATGAGTTTCAGAAATCATCATGACATCAATTTGTTTATTTTTAAGAAAGTATTCTAATTCATTTTTATGTTGGCGGATGCCGTTTGCGTTCCAAAAACAAATTTTTAAACAGTTCATGGTTTATTAAGTACAGCTTGCAATAACATCGATTGCATTCTAAGCATTTCCTGCATCATATTACCCATTGTGTTCGTAAAATTATTTACCGTTTGCACTAATGTTTCCATGGTTTTTTCTAAGCGACTTAAATTAGAAACTGGAGTTTCATCATTACTTGGCGAAGCACCTTGCATTGGCTGATGGTTTGATTTTAGGTCGTTAGCGTAAGAGGTTCTGTTATTACTAGGCTGGGGGGCTTGAATTGCATTTGTGTTAACTTGATTTGCAACCTGCATTTGAGGGGTATTTGTTTTTGGTCCAACCGTCTGCTTGACGATATTATATACAGGGCATACTCTATAATTGGCAGTGTGATTACCGCCACAGTTGCTACATTTTTTTACGTTGGGGTCGGTTTTAGACTTATCGCAAGAAACTGTACCGTGTAGTTCACCTTCTATAGTTATTCTTCTGTAGAGAATATATTTTAAATTGTAAATAGGATGTGTTTCGTTTTTTTTAAGTTTTACGTCGCCGGGTTCAAACTCAACTCGAAAGAGTGGTTGGGGAATTTTTTCTCTATTTTTAATATTTACTACATGCTTTACCTTGAAGCCTTTTTCTTCTAAGAATGTTTTAACCTCTTCTGAGTCTACGCATGAGTCAATGCCCTTGATTACTACCTGAAGACCTTTACTGCTCTTCAGTTGATAAGTATAAAAGTTTTTATTCAGAGTCTCAAATCTTGTAATTACTTTTCGAAAATCATCCTCGTGATTCACCTGTATTTTAGTCTCGTTGATGATACCGCGCTTTATTGCAGCTACATAAAAGGAATTTTCACCTATCACCGAAATTAAACTTTTTATTAACTCATTAGAGTTTTGCTCTCTAAGGTATATCGGGGGTGGCTTAGACGATTTAATGACGTTTGGTGCTTCAGAGGATTCATCCTCCAGAATCGCAAAACGATTTTGTGTATTTATTTTATCAAAAGATGGTACTTTTGAGGCCGAAGCAACTGCTGCAGAGGTAGGGCTGCGTCCCCGTTTAAGCACTGTTATGTACCTGTCCATACCAACTTGTACTGTAGGCTTTTGGCAGCTTTTTACAGGGGGGTTTTCCATTGCATTTGTGTTTAAGTTCATGGTTTCATTTCCCACTAAATTTGTTTTTGACGTCACGGCAATACTTGCTGGCATGGCAACACTTGTCACCAAATCTAGTTGTAGTTTTTTTAATGAGTCACTATCCACTGTTTTTGTAAACACCGAGGGTGATAGGGAACGTGTTCTAGTAATTGGCTTAGCCGTTAAATAGTTTATATTATTTTGTTTAGTTTTATTTATTTCCGCATTATTTTCGTTTGATTGAACTAAAACGTAAACGTTTCTTTCATTTTGTCTTAGTGTTGTTTCACTGTTCGTACTCATGCAAAGAGTTGTTTTTGTTTTTCACCGTTTTGCTTTGCTTTAATATTTTTATTATTTATTGTATTTTACAACAACAAAAAAAAAAAAAATTTTAATGTTTTTGTTCAGAATATGTATACACATGTATGAACATTCATACATACGTATTTATTTTTACTGTTTTATTTTATTTAATTTTATCGTTTTAAATTGTTCACTATTATGTTAATTAATTTAAATAACAAAATATGTATATTATTTTTTTTTAAGCGTCCATTCGCTGCTTATATTACAAAATCAAATGTGATTAATTAATAGTTCAAATCGTATGCGGGGCTAAACCGAACTTATGAAAATCCACTTCCGTTTTTTTTAACGTCACGCCAGCGCAGATTTTTGCTTATATCTGCAAATCCATAGCGTCGATTACTGTAATTTTTTTTCTGAATACAGTGCTACTTCATTACTTTGTATATATAAAAACCCCTTTTACAAATTTGACTTCTTCATTTAATTTTTTTACATTTTGTGTTAGAAATATCACGACACGTCAAAATGGAAATGCCCATATCAAAAATTTCGTTAAAGCTTTGCTAAAAAGAGGAAACTGTGTCACATTTGAAAACCTGAAAACCGTTTTTCCCAACGTATTAGATGCCAAAATTAAAGAAGAGGTTTTTGTGGGACCACAAATTACAAAGCTACTGAAAGATTCCAGATTTGATTCGATTTTGTCTGAAGATGAGTCAAAGGCATGGAAGTGTGTTTTCCCTAAGGTTATCCCGCGAAGCTCTACGCTTGTCTGCAGGAGACAGACCAGAATCTCTGGCGCGAATCGAACCCGAAACCCCGGCACTTAAGGTAGAAGTACATAACACGCGATTATTCGTCTGCGTGTGTCGTGCGTTTAAAAACTTTATCGCATGTTACACAACTTGCGTTATAAAAGCCATTCCTGTCAGCTTTTTATTTTATTTTTTTACTTATATGTATGTACATTGAAAACGGATTCGAAAATATATCAAGATTTTTTTATTGTATGTTTTTTAATATCTTCAATAAGTTTTTCCTTCATGATTCACAAATTTGTTGAATTATTCTATTTGATTGTCAGCTGATTACTGTCGAAGACACATAACACGTTTAAAAGTTCAAAGTTAACCAACTTTCTGGCGCAAACGCGTCAAAATATTTTGCATGTAACTTGTTATATGAGAAAACACTTGTTAAATTTTATTTTTGGAGTCTTAGAAGAATTCAAAGACAATAAATCTTATTTAGTGAACATGCAAGTACTTGAAACGGCAAATGGCGCATCTATTCCAGCATTTTGTAATGATTCGTAACAAATATTGTTGCCAGATGGTAAAGTAGAAAAGAAATCGAGTTTCGATTTGATATTAATTTTCTATATTTAGGCATAAAATATAACAAAGTGTTACTTGCAGCAACGGATGCTAAGTGGAATGTCTTCTCTAAAGGCAATGCATCCGAAAATGCTTCAGTTAACATGATTTGCACATGGTATCCATCGATTAGATGAATTCGTTCGTTAGAAGCGGCAATGTACTACGCTGAACATCTTAAAGAAGTTAAAGCCTTTGGTTTAGAACTTGACAGTCAAGATGCCGACTCAATTGTGCAATCAAAAAAAATTTGAAAACTCCGAACTAAGTTCTCAACTTGCATTTCTAAAATACAATTTTGCAAACATTTTGGTTGCTATAAAAACTTTTCCTTGTGCAATAAAAATCAAAAGTCTTTTGATTGTTGCCAATATATTGTGACACCTACTAATATCGCATACACATTGGCAATATAATTGTTCCATACGTAAAATTTAACAATTTTATTGCAAGTGTATGAGCCGCTTTACAGATATGATTTATATATTTCATTGTAGGAAGGCTTGCCAGACGGTCTTGATTTTTCTTAATTTGCGAGAATTTTCAGTGCTCGTCCAGAATCATTAAAAAAACATGTTTTATCAAGATTTAGTAAATTATCTAGTAAATTTTCTTACCGTTTTTCTTAAACTAAGCAGTGTAAAAACAGATATATATTTCATCGTTTTGTTTTTATGTATTTTTTTTTTTAAATCTGTCAAAACTACGGTTGCTATACATATTCAACACTTTTAATAATGCTGATTTGGAAGTGAAACCAGTATCAAGATTTGTATTTTTTTGCTCTATACTGAACATTAATAATTGAGGGGTTTAAAAGCAAAGGAAAACAAGTGCCAACATAACATTTCTGACTATTAAATCTTTAAAGAATTTTTTGTTATATTAAAATGTACAGTTTGCGGCCATTAAACAGTTCTTAATTTTTGTGCAATAATAAATATAAATAAATAGTGATTACGCCAACTTTTTGTTTTTTTTGCATGAATTTTGTTGCAGTCGTGGTCGAGTGACTGATCGAAATTTAACCTTTTTTTCATACGTTATCAAAAAACTTCTATCGAAATTTGAGATTATGTCATTCGATAACGAGTAGTCGATCAAATGCCTTCACTCGTAATGTCTTTCGATGGGTAAAGAACTTTCGTAAAATCATTTTTTAATTGTTTTTTTAAAAACAATTTACACACTTTTTGGGAATAATTATAAGATTTCTTCAACAAATAGCTAAAAATTTAAGTATTAAACTTTTTTTTAGCAATTAGAAAAAAATAACATTCAGTTTTGCAAGTTTTCGCAAATTTTAGTCATGTTTGCGATAGAAGCGATTTTTGTTTTGTCAGTATTTTGATTCTTTATAGCTTTAACGATTTTTTTATAAATAGTAGACTTTGCTTTGCTTTGTTGTTTTTGGGCACTATCAACACTGTTGATTTATATGGGGCAAACCCGTTTTTGATACGTCACGAAGTTTTATTCGATACAAAAGGTCATTCGAACACGTGTGCGACGATTTGGGCCCTGGTGTCTCATTTTTTTAAGTTTGCTTGCTTCTTGGGCCTAATTTATTTCTCTATATAGGAGCCTGTTTCTTTCAATTTATATATTGATTCCTATGGTTCCAAGTTGGAACAAAGGGCCGTAACGAAATCCTTCCATCCGGATCTATTCTGTGCCATTAGTCTGATTTCAGGCCAGGGTTTTCCTGTTTTGCTTATCTCGGATTCTAGTAGCCTTCTCCAGGTGTTAGCGGGTATACCTCTTCTCCTGCTGCCTTGGGGATTCCAGTCAATTGCCATCTTCGATATATCATCATGAGGTCTTCTTATTATATGGCCAATCCAGCTCCATATCCTTTTTGCAATTTCTATACGGATTGGTGTTTCGCCTGTTTTTTGCCACAGGTCTTAATTGGAAACTACGTTCTGCCAAAAAATTCTCAATATTTTCCGCAAGCTACGGTTAATGAATACCTGTAGATGTTGTATGTCGTTTGCCGTACAGTTCCAGGATTCACATCCATTAACAAGATAATTTGTTTTAATATTTCATTTCAAAATTGCAGAAATACTAAAGGCGATGCGGTCGACTTCTATGGTTAAGGCCGTTATACACTAGTCTACAAAGGTTTCAGTATTTACGAAAATGCTTCTCCGATGATCTAATTATTGTTTGAAAATTTTCAAAAAACAATAACAACTTAACATGACAGGTTTGTATTTTTTTTTAAATACGTAAGACTTGTGTGAATATGCATAGACAAGCTTAAGCTACTGTCAAAAATCAACGAAAAGCCTCTTAAATGCATTTAAAAGAACAAAACCCAAATAAAAAACATTAGGTTCCGTACGGAATATGCGACCAGTTTCGCACTTCACTTAAGAAAATTACAGTTTTATAAAATTTAACAAAAAGTTTCTTTAAGTTCAATTGGCACATTTAATTAAACAACGTTATGCACATTCTGGTTGGGCCTTAATGCAGCTATTTTTAGTTACTAAAATATGTAAACGTGTTCAAAAGAAAACATAAAATTTGTCAAAACTTACATATATATCGATGGGTTAATATAAAAAAGGCCTAACTGTTTTTTGTTTTTTTAAAATAGGTTTTTTTTTGTTTATTCTGGCAGCTAATGCCACATGTTTCTTGATTTAAAATTTTTAAGGCGCTGTAGTACAACATTAGTTGGATATTTTTATTAAAAATTGCATTATAAATTTTTTTTTCTAAAATTTTACGGATCTTATTTTGTTTTTTTTTCTTCCCCTGTAAACTAACACCCAATTTTCATGATGATTTTTTCCCCTATTTTTGAAACATGTCTTTTTTAGTTTGATAGCGAGCGGGGGAGAGAAGTAAGCAGGGTAGAAAAAAAGACATGAATCGTATTTTCTGTGATTTTTTTGACATTCCTCTTTGTACTTTATTTTGTTTTTTAATTTATGTTGTATTTCTATTTCAAAATGACAATTATTTTTTAAAATATAAAAAAATAAACAAATTTAATTTAAAAAAATTCAAAACATACATTCATATTTAACGAAAACAAAAAAAATCAAACACAATAAGAAACATTGTGAAAATTTAACATGTTTTTGGAAGTTTCTTTAAAAATGAACTACAAAAAAGACATGTCTTTTAAATCATCGTAAAAATTAGGTGAAACAAAAAAATCGAGTTAGGCTTTTTTTATATTAATCCATCGATATGCACATTAGGGTTTGACTTTTTAAATATTTTTGCATATGGGCAAATCCGACGAACGCTACATTCGCACGCGTTTTCTGATTGAAATATAAACATTTTTTGGTCTTTCAATAAAGATAGCTTCAACTTATATATAGTATTTAGTGACATTAATATGTACTTACGAATGGCATATATCATAATTTCTTAGCAAGTATTTGTTGCGAAATAAATGATCACAAAGTTTTGTGACGCACGCTACAAAAAGTGGAAGTAACTTCAAAGGTTGATGTGCGTTTTTCTAATTTTTAGCGAATTTTGCATGATAAGGTATATAAAATCTTATTCCTAAAAGAAAGATGACTATAAGAGAATTCTAAACGCACTTATTCGCAGCCAAAAAATGTTGTGATTTTTTGACAAAAGCCGTGAACCCTTTGTGACGCACGCTACATAACGCACGCTACAGTTTTTCTAATAGTATTTTATTATTATATATTATTTATTTTAACAAAACAAATTATATTTTTATGAATTGCATTTCTTAAACTAATTTTTTAACTAATGAATATCAACTATTTTTTTTAACGAAATTCATATTTTGATAAGTCTGCTGTAAGTGCTATTTTAGGCACAAAAATCACCTAAAATAATGCTAAATTCACGTATAACATTAAGAAATCAGCAGTGGGGTAGGACTTTGTAAAAATTATTGCATTAATGATCATTGAAATACATATTTTTTAATATAAAAATGAAATTATACATCTAGTCTTATATTCCATTAAAAAAAAATTCATTTCAAAAATTTTTGGTTGGTGAACTGCTTCTGGGATTTGCCCATATATCAAATTGAAGAAATCTTTAGGACGAAAAACTAATGGAGGCAGGTCATACATTTATCCCCCTAGGCCCTAGGGGCGACTCTTGTGCAGTTATGGGTATTTTTTTTAAATATTTCTAGCTGTACTGAAAATTTTGTGTTGCCCCCTTAATTTAAAGTGGGATATTTAATTCAAATGGAAGGATCCAATTCGGCGCAGTAGTTCTTAAAAAAATGAATCGCGATAGTTTTTGAAAATTCAAGAAGGATAGATGAAACGAAGAGCAGATTTTAAACTAAGCACAACTACTTCAAAAAACTTAACTAACTAACTTAATTTTTAATTCTGAATTTGCATTTCTTCTTTTCATTGGTACATCTACCAATTTATTATCACCAAAGTAAGCAAATCCGCTTAATTCATAATACAAGTCTGACTTTAGACTCATAACAAATTGCCAGATTTGTAATCAGCGACCCAGAAACCTCCTGAGTGGCGAGTTTCAAGCATTTTGAATATGCCATTTTGAATTTTTTAAATGTTATACCAGATTCGTAATCAGCGTCCCAAAAACCCCCATTAAGTAATGAGTTTCAAGCCATAAAGGCGTTTAGGCTCATCCAAATACACTTGTTAACTTCAAAGACGCTTTTCTCCAACTTGTAATCGATACTGTATCGACAGTAAAGTATCGATGTCTTCACGATGTCTTTCCAAACATGTCTGTTTTCATGTATAATAGTCTAATATACATATACATACAATTTAAAAACATGGAAATTCATATAAACAAACTTGAAAACTCATTTAATGTCTGTTTGGCAACCCCTCTTTATTCTCTACCCCGATCGCCTACAAACAAAACAAACGTGTTTGTTAGACATGTCTGAATAGACACCGTGTAAACTCCCTCTTACAGTCGTATATATGAATGTTTTTAAACAGGGACCGAATATAACAGTTATTTTGAAATTTTAAAACAAAAAAAGCATACTTATTGAAGTTTATGTCGGGAACATAATTTAAGTATACCATACCATCCTTATCAACTTGTCTATGATAACATTTTTATTGTGATTTTTTTTAAACACGAATAAAAGTTATGCTCTTATTTTTTTTAACTAAAATTAAAGTTACAAATAACAGCACAAATTCTAAACTATTTCAAAATGGGCGTCAACTTGGCTTTTTTTTGTCAAACAATAAAAAACGAGTACATATTTTAAACCGATACGAATACTCTTTGACTCGGTGCCAAAGTATTGATTCCAAAAGTACTGGGAATCGAATGAAAAGTATCGATTAATTGCTTTTAGTTTCATCCCTACATATAAATTCATTTAAAAAAGTTGATTACATTTGCAAAATTTGCAATAAATAACGAGAAATCTTGTGATTGCAATTAAATCAATTTTAATCTTTTACAGCTCTTCTAACTATATACATATATGTACATATGTACATATATCAGAGTAAGGGATGTTAAGTATGATGTTATGTGTACACTTTCCGGATAGTCAGTCCAACGCATTTCCGTTATAAACATAAACCGCAATTGGTTAAAAAGCGCTACTCGTTCTTTATGCTTCCACATGTGGATACAAGTTGTGCCCAAAAACACATACTAGAACCTACATAAAATTAATTCACACAAACAATTACATATGTATGTTGCTAAAAAAAAGTTGCTGCTGTTGTCTTGTTGATGATGTTGTTGCAGTTGTAGTTTTCCTGTCATCGTTGTTATCAACACACGTTTACAAAATTTTAATGTCACTTTAATATGAAACGGAAATAGCATGAAATTGTTTCACTCTTATAATCCAAACAAAATGTATATATAAACTCATACATACACTGAATGTGCGTATAGATTAGGGTGTTCAATTAATCAGGTTTTATTTTTGTTCGATTAAACGATTAATCGATATTTGGCATTTTTAACTTATTCAATTAAACGAATAAAATTTAAAAATTATTCTATTAATCGAATAATTCTAAGTCCAGAAATTTTATAAATTACTAGATTTTTTCGATAATTTTAGAAAAAATTTTAGTACTTGAGCAAATAAACATTCTTTTTTTAATAAAACTTGTCAATGTAGCTCCAAATTGTCAATATAACTTTGGAGTTCTTGAAACATTTTACAGACATTCCATCCTCCGCAATGCTTCTGCAAATAATTTCCTCTAGAGAATCGATCGAAGTATATATATATTCGTTCCTTTTACTCCTGCAAGGAGCATAGGGCCGCCACAAGGTTATTCCAATACACTCGATCTGACGCATGGTGTTTGACTTCATTCCAACACAGGTTTAAATGGGATATTTCGGTTTCAATTTGCCGTTTCCAGGTGTGTGATGGCCTTCCGATACGTCGACTGCCTTGCGGATTCCAATCTATAGCTTGTTTAGCAATATCATTGGGTTGTTTACGCAATGTATGTCCAATCCAATTCCATTTCCGTTTACGGATTTCAATTTGGATAGGCTGTTGACTAGTTTCTGACCATAGACGGTAATTCGTGATTGTTCTAGGCCAGAATATATGCAGAATCTTTCTCAAGCATTTATTTACGAAAACTTGGATGGAGTGTATGTCACGTGGTGCTGCATTCCACGTCTCGCATCCATACAAGAGTGTGGACTTTACATTCGAGTTGAAAATCTTTAATTTCGTCCTTTTTGACATATATGATGAGTTCCACACTGACTTGAGTTGGCCAAATGATTGCCGGGCTTTGTTTATGCGGCTAGATATGTCGGCTTTGGAACCACCACTTTTGTCCAGTATGGCTCCCAGGTAACAGAATGATTCTACTTCATCAAGCGCTTGATTCTGAACGGTTAGTACTCGCTCATTGTTTACGTTTATTCGCATTGTTTTTGTTTTGCCTATATTTATTTTTAAGCCAACATGCGATGCAGTTTCTTGGACCAGTGCTAGCTTAGATTGCATGTCTGAAAAGGTGTGCGTAAGTAGACAAATGTCATCCGCGTAGTCAAGGTCCTCTAATCTGCCTTGGAGACCCCAAGTGATTCCTCTTCTATGGGATGTTGCCTTATTCATTACTACGTCGAGTACGCAGTTAGATAGCAAGGGAGATAAAACACAACCTTGACGAACACCGGAGTTAACGCTTATCTTGTTGCTCAGTTGTTTTTCGTGTAGAATTCGATAGGTGGCGTTTTCATATAGACCTTTAATAAGTTTTATTAGCTTGGCAGGTACCCCTTTACATTCCAAAGCGCTCCATATGGCCGCGTGGTTTAGGGTGTCAAAAGCCTTTTCGAAATCTATAAAAGTTAGGTACAAAGGTGATCTCCATTCTACAGATTGCTCTATTATCACTCTTAAACTATTAATGTGATCGACACAGGATTTGTGTGCGCGGAAACCGGCTTGTTCCGTTCTAAGCTCAGGAATAAGAGAGGTTGAAAGTCTTTTATTTATTATGTGTGCGATCACCTTGTTAATCATACTCAAAAGCGTAATGCCTCTCCAATTTCTACGGGCTGTTAGGTCCCCTTTCTTTGGTAAGTTTATGATAACTCCCTCAGAAATTTCCTCTGGGAGAAGTTCCGTACTCCAGAATTGATTAATAATAGGTGAAAGCAAATTAGCACTAGTTGTTACATCAATTTTTAACAGCTCTGGAGAAATATTGTCTATGCCAGGCGATTTGTTGTTTTTAAGCGATTTTATTGCTTCGCAAATTTCAATAATATTAGGAGAGTCGGTGGATATATTTGAGTTCGAAGTGTGTGACTCACAACTGCATATTGTCTGTTGTATGGGTGAAGAGGACGATAACATAGTTTCATAAAATTCTTCCCAAAGTTTCAGTTGTTGTTGTTTAGATGTAACGATTTCTCCAGCATCGTTTTTTAATGGTTTGACCGTGGGTTTTGAGGTATTAGTTAATTTCTTTGCCGCACGATAGAGATCTCCCATGCGATACGTTTCGGCAACAGCCTGTGCCTCTTTTGCGATATTGTTAACCCAGTTTCGTTTGTCGCGCCGGGCACTTCGCTTTACTTCTCGGTTGAGGCGATTGTGCAACTGTTGACATAATGCTTTGGACGAACGCGTTCTGCCAATATTAATTGAAGCTTTGGCTTCCTTTCTCTCCTGCACGAGCTTCCAGGTTTCATCACTGATCCACTCTTTACGGGAATTGTTCTTGTATCCCAAGTGATTGTCTGCAGCTTGAGTAAATATCTTTCTAGTTTCCTCCCAGCAACGATTTCTGTTATTATTCTGGAGCGATGTTTTTAATGCAGAAGTGAAGGAATTTGCAACTGTTAAATCTTTGAGTTTATCAACGTTATACCTTCTTTGGGAGATTTGTGTGTTTTTCTTTCTTCGATCGATCGATCGAAGTATCTTGTTTAAAATATTTATTCATAAGACCACTTGTAGCCTCTTTGATTTTGTTGGTAAAGCATCTTCTTCAAGTATTATGTTATAGTCACTGTGTAAGTGGTAAGTTAGTGAAGTTGTTGAAGAACATTGACGTTAATAAATTTTTGAATACCTGTCACATTTAGCATTATTATATTTATCCTTCGTACTATATTTTAAACCAAACTCATTCTAAAGAGAGAAACGCATAAACTATATTGTTAAAAAATACGCGAAATGAAGTGGAATTAAAATCGAGCGAATTTTAAATATATTCCATTTTATCTACTTCATTCTTTAAGTATCTACTATTTTTGCAAGAACAACACTTAAAACCACGAAAAACTAAGGTAATTTTCCAAATAATTGAATTTAAATTATCGTTCGATTTCAATTTCACTTCATTTCGATTTCTAGAACATACCTGATAAAATAATATAAGTTTTTGATTTAACATACCGTTGTAGTTTTTTCTTTTGTGAAATGAATAATTAAATTGTTTTGAAAATGTTTACAAAAATATGAGCTAAATTACTCACTTAACATGACTGTTTTTCTTTTTAATTCCAACGGACACATACATTTGGTTTGTTTATTCGACTTAAAACTTAAAAAAAATTATACATTTAACAGAAATACTATATACTATTATAATTCGATAAATCTGTATAAATTCTTCGATTTATCTTTTAATTGAAATTAGCAACTTCAAATTATTCGAACAAATTATCGTCTAAAACTGTTGGATTAATCGAACAATAATTATTCAACTAAACACCCTAGTATAAATACACGTATGTTACAAGGCTGTACGAAGAGTAGTAACAGATTTTTTTTAAGCTTTTCTAGGTTTTTTTCACAAAAAAAAAAAAAAACAATTGCAGTTGGAGATAAATAGTTTAATGGCAGGCCGATCTTCACTTGATCTTACAAGTACATATTAATTTTTTATCCATTAATTTGATTATTATAAAAAACTTTTCAGAATGCCTTCGTTTTTATCAGTTATACTTATATAGAGATAAGGGTGTTTATGTTGTTGGCAGGACTATCTGACCATCAATCAATGTACTTTACATGTGCAAGTGGAAAGGTTTGTGTACATTTGATTGTGTGCTTTTAAAGCTTCATTCGTATCTTGTTGATTACGTGGTCAACACTGTATGACGAATATGCTAGAACAAACATTTCAATTCTTATATGTACATACATATAAACAAATGTACAAAACAAATCTATAGGTACCTTATGTTTGTTTAATCTTCCATCTATGTATGAATATGAGTATGTTCTTGTCTGTATAACTTCTGTACGTCTTTGTATAGATGTGTGCCCAGTGACTTTTACAAACATCTGTTACTATTGCTGTAGGGAATACCATAGCTTTTCCGGTGTTTATAATAGTATTTTTTTTTTTTTGCTATTTTTTCTACGGAAATGCATCAGACAAACGTTCTTTCTATAGTTTTTAACAATTACAATAAAAACAAAAACAACATAAAGAATGACTACAAAATATTGTTGACTTGTATCCTTATATTTGAACAAATTGTACAGAGCATTAAAATCACATTTTTGAACAGTTGTTAGTTCAGTGTTTTAGTCCACCACACATACATCCAACCATTTATACATATTTGGACATATGGACTCACATAAATACTTGTCTACTTTGTGGTGTTGGTATGACAAACTTTTTGAAGTGAGTGAAGACTTAATAAACGAGGGTCGCTGGTTAAGCTTTAACCAGATTCAATATTAATATCTTTTCTCGCGAAATGAAAGAAATATCTTCGTCTTTTTTCAAATGTTTTGTCTTTCATGAACATATCCATGACAAGCAGGGTTGCCAGATTGATTTTGACTTTTTTCCTCAAATTCACTGTCAAAAATCGCCAAAGTCTATATTTTTTAGTTTTTGACAGTCAAATATATATTTCTTATTAAAAATATTTTTTATAAATCCTACAAAAATATATTGGTTCCGAATCGCTCAAATCCGCCAAAAATTAAAAAAATCGCCATAATATATATTGCGTTTAAATTTTATTAAGAACAAAGTAAAAATTATTAGTGAACACAAAAAAGGTACAATGTTTGTTATGAAATAGCTTATAGCAGTGTTCGAAAATAAACACTAAATATCGTTCCTTAGTGTTCGGTTCGGTAGATTTCTGGAAAACACAAACGCTAATAGTGTTTGTGTAGAAAATCATTAAAAAAATAACGTTTCCCTGTTTGTCATCTTTCGAACACAAAATAATACTGTTTTTATTCAACTCAACAAAAGATGAGAACATTAAATTCCGTTCGGGTTTTTTTTAACCACAAGCTTCATTGTGTTCGGTTCGGCTTATGAATGTTCGTTGCTTTTGGCTGGTAAAAAACAAGCAAACATTTTTTATAAAAACAAAATACACATACGAAAAAAAATTTAGTGATAGTGCAAATTCACTATCATTAAACGCAGATTGAATGCAAAAATCTGCACTCAATTCAAATAGTGCAAAATTTGGATATGGGCACTTCCAAGATTGTAAACGGGACATTCGCACACGTTTATATTGACAAAACTGTAAAAAACAACCTGATTTTCATTTTTTAAACTAATGACTTTTAACTCTCAATTAGCTCTTTAATTTCCGCAAATGAAATTTTTCGCTTACTGTCGTGGTTTCCGAGATAATTGCAAAAAACCAGTGATTGTAAACGGGACAAAAAACGTTTAAAGTGGGTTTTAAGGGGTATCCGTTTAAACAGTGATTTCTGCGAAACCTGACACAATATTTTATTGGATTTAATTTTAAAATGTTGCGTACTAATGTGCCCTAAAAATCGTTTCGATTTCAAAATAAAATATGAATTACATTTTTTTAAATAAATAGTTAATTAAATTGTAAACGGGACATTGTAAACGGGACAATTTTTCCACCATGACTTAAAATTTTTTTATGTTGCTATTTATAATCCTTTATATAAGAAACTTAATAAAAAATGTTTTTCAGATCATAAATATGCTTTAGATTAGAGTATTGTTGTTCCAAATGCATATTTTCTAATATACACAAGTATGTGCTAAAAGTTGTAGTACTTTGTTTACCATTTATCTTTTTTTTTCGAATCAATTAATTTAAACGCATATATTAAAAAAATATAAGCAATTCTCTAAATAAATCTTGAAAAGAAAAATTTTTTTCTTCCCTTTTTTGTGGTTGACGTTTTTTTGGAAATAACTTTAACTTTGTAAGTGCATGGTTTTTGATTTCTTTTAAGAATATGCATAAGTAAAGGACAAAATAAGTGCACAACCCCCATCTATGATAAGGAATAGCCATAGCAAGTTTTTTGAAAATGGAACGCACCTGCCGTATTCATTCAAGAATTTTTTTAAATATGAAAAACAATTTTTTCGAAAATTTTCAATATCTTCATCAGCCATTTCAACATTACTATACTATTGAATGCCTCAAGTCTTATACTTAAATTAAAATAATATAATTTTTCCGGTTTGAATTTGAAGAATTTTTAAACAAATTCATGGCTAATCATAAATAGCCGACTTAATCGCCAAAAACTCGCCATGTTGCCAAATCGAAAGCTAGTTCGCCAAACAGGTTTGAAAATCGCCACGTTTGGCGAAAAATCGCCACATCTGACAGCTCTGATGACAAGTAATACGACTGGGCCGAACGCCAACCAACTTCCTAAAGATATTGCGTATACCGTAAAATGCAATGTTTGAGTGTGCAGTTAAGAGAATAATCAAAATTCTTTTATTAAGAGATCTTCGAAGTATAGCTGCATGTAAAACATTGTAAGAGAGTCTAAAAAGACATTGGCGATGCTAACCCAACAGATCAATTACAACCAATTTCTTTAGGGTCTAATTCAAATCTACTATTGTGGTGTGGGTATAAAAAAAGTCTTTATATAGCTACTAAATGGCTTAGTTGACAACACTGCCCTCTTTTAATCCGTACAGTTATTGATTTGAAATTACAATAAACTCAAGATTGAATTTAGACATTTCTGTAGCCCTACATTCTCTATCATATTTTGAAACAACCCTCGTTAACTTTTTTCTGATGCAGTTTTACCTAAATTTGAAAAAAACAAGCAAATAAGTAGAAGCATCCAAAATATATTTCACATTTAATCATTTCATTTGTTTGCTTCGTTTTTTCAGTCAATATTCCTTTCATCTTATCTGTGTTTAACTCTAACGTTTTTTTTAAGTGCAAGCTCGATTTAAAATGTTGGAAATAGCAACTGCAGCACTTTCATTTTAAAACTTAAAAAAGAGAATTTATCATTACTGATGCAGCACAAATACACAAAGTGTCCAAATACACCAAATGACGGGCGGACAGACACGGTCGGTTTTGTCCTTTTGGCTTTAAGTTTTCTTTGCTTTTTTTCATTTTCATGTTTTTCAATTGAACTTTTCTCAACATTTTACTACATGTGTCATACAATTGAAGTGATTTAGATTGCATTTTTCCTATTGAAGACTGAAGGTGGATTAGTTTGTTAGTTGTTTAAGTGTTTTTTTTTTACTGCAACTTTCTTTTTTTTTAGTTCACTTGGATTTTGTTAGAAATATTGAGAATGACTTTTTTAAAAAATGTGTATGTCTCGCCGTTATTGGTTGCGCTTGAATAAGTAGAAAAGTGAAATACAAATTATGTTTTTAAAAAACAATATTGAATTTAATATTTTTTATGCAAAAAAAGCTTTAAAATTAGTTTTTTTTTGTTGTAAGCTTATTTTTAAATATACAAAAACATTCTTTTTATTGTTATTTATTATTTTCAATAATAAAAAGTTTGTGTTAGTTTATAAGCTGATTAATTTATTAGTTTGTGTAATAAATTTATATATAAAAAATATTCATAATGTAAAAACTATTTAAATAAAATTGAAAAAGCCTTTTAAAAAAGTACCCCATTAATCTTAATTTAGCAAGTCATTAATCGTTGTTAAATTTCTTGTTGTTGTTCGTTCTCACATATTAAAATGCAATTTATTTGCAAGTGTTTTTTTATACCCTCCACCACAATTAGTTGTGAAGAGGGTATATTAAGTTTGACATTCCGTGTGAAACTTTTTTGTTATTCATCTCAGACCCTATAAAGTATATATATTCTGGGTCCTTGAGTAATTTTAAGTCGATTTAGCCATGTCCGTCTGTCTGTTCGTCTGTCCGTCTGTTGGAAACACGCTCACTTTCGAAAAACTCAAAAGAAATAAACAAACTTCGTGTCAAATTGCTTGTAGTTATCCTAAGCAGTTTGGGATTGAAATCCAGCAAAATCGGTTCAATAGGATCTGAGCTATGAATCAAAATGTGGAACCACCACCTAAATAAAATTGATAATTTTGTTACAAAAACTAACATAAATGGTGGAAAAATGCACAGAATGATATACGATTTCGCAACAGTTCGTTTTATTTAACTGGAAATCACGCTGTAAAATATCTTGAAGATCCGTCCATGATTTACCCTAGGCCTCATATAAGCCCTTCTCCCGGAAAACAGTATAGTAAGCCTAAAACCCTAACTAACAATGCTATCATAACAAATTTTGGCACGTCACAGTTAAATAAGACTAGAAATGAAACTGTTAAGTTTCGTGAAGATCGGTCCATAATTTACCACAGGCCCCATATAAAACCTACTTCCAGAAAACAGTTTAGTACGCCTAAATCCGTAAAAAATAATGCTATCATAACAAAATTTGGTACATCACAGTTTTATTGAACGAAAAATAAGACTTTAAAATTTTGTGAAGAACGGTCCATCATTTACCATAGGCCCCATATAAACCTTACTCCCGGAAAACAGCTTAGTAAACCTGAATACGTAAAAAATAATGCTATCATAACAAAATTTGGAACATATAAGTTTTACAGGACTAGAAATAAGACTGTGAAATTTCGTGCAGATCAGTTCATAATTTACCCTAGGCCCCATATAAACCTTACTCCCGGAAAACAGCTTAGTACGCCTAAAAACGTAAAAAATAACGCTATCATAACAAAATTTGATACATCACAGTTTTATAGAACTAGAAATGACACTGTGAAATTTGGTGAAGATCGGTGCATAGCTTACCATAGGCCTCATATAAAGCCCACTCTGGTAAAATAATTAAATACGCGGTAAACTTTCTTCCAGTTTAGCTTCATATGGCCAGAAAAAATGTTATGCAATTTTGTGATATACGGTCCATAATTTTCCTTAGATTCCATTTTAGCAGCCTTCTGAAATTTACTGCAAACGCTTAAACTAATTGCACCGCTGTATTGAAATTTATGTTTTTTAATACCAGAAATCGTTCTGCAGAATTTGGGATGATTGGTTCATAGCTTACCATGGCTTTTATATAATTTGTTCTCTTGAAAATCATTTAAGTTCATCTTAAACTGATATTCTCCTCAAACTTTTTAAAATTGATTCTGATTGTCGATCAATAATTGTATATAGGTCTAAACCGCAACAAATTTTAATGCAGATGTCTGTTTTTACAAAGATTATAATAATAAATAGACATCATACAGATATAAGTCCTAAAACATTCGAAGTGTCGGTGGAGGGTATCAAAGATTCGGCACAGCCGAATATAGCACTCTAACTTGTTTTTTGTTAATTTTGTTTGTTGTTGCTTTATGACAAACACACTTATAAAGAAAGCTGGAATCAAATATTTATCAACAAAAGATAGTTTTGGCAAAAGGAAACAAAAGACAAAGACTCAAATTTGTGTTATTTCTTAAAAAATTTTACTTTTAAAAACATTGATATTCATTTCATTTTTGATATGATTGGGAAGCATATTGTAAACGTTCAGTGTTTTATTTTAAAGATACCGTTGCATTGCAGCTGTTGTTATTCTTGGAAGCCTGAAGCTGTTGGCATTTTTTTTTTCATATTCATTTACAAATTAATTTATTTACAATTGTTGGTCTCAGCGCCCTAAAGGCATTGTCATTAGGTGGTATGGTTGTACTTCTCCATCAAAGTTAAGTTGATCTATTCAGTATTCTAGTGCATTTTCCATTTTCATATTTTGAATAAAGTTAAGAGTATTCACTTCGATTTTTTGTTTTATGCTTATCCTAGTGATGGGCATTTAAAAAATAACATCGATGTTTTTTTTCGATGCACTGGCTCTTCCTGTTCTTTAGATATAATGAAATCGAAAATGTCTTGGTATGGGAAGTGCCACGGCTTCTTCTCCAATCCCGCCGAGATGTTGAGTATTAGCTACGTGTACCAAATTTTACCAATTTCTCTTATCTTTCTTTAGATATAAATACATTGTTTTTTGCCACGCCCACTTGTTCACATCCGCTCACATTTTGTATTGATAACCAAGATGCTTGTCCAACATTGGAAACTTTGGCACTTGCCATTTTCCAAATAGTTATGCAGATTATTGCCCGAATTGGAAGATATGGATGTGGACGATATGTGGTTTTAGCAGGACGGTGCCACTTGCCGCACAGATTAACAAAACAATGTTTTTTTTTGCGCGACAAATTCAGTGACCGTGTTTTCTCACGTGGTGGCGATGTTAATTGGGCCAAGATCATATGATTTGACACCGTTGGAATTCTTTCTTTGGGGTTATTTGAAAGAAAAGATGTACGTCGATAAGCCAGCAACAACTTAAGAGTTAAAGGATGAGATAATTCGGCACAATTACATGTTTTACTCTCAATTATAAATTTCAGTTGCTATTTCGCGCGACCCTAAAAAACAAATCTAGAAACAAATACTGGAGGCGCTCGTAAGTGGTGCTGATAGGTACTTTTTGGCTCCTGCTTTAACGTTTATAAATCGGCTAAATTTTCAAGTCTAATAGGGAGTTTACACGGATTCTTTTCAGACATGTCTGTTTTTGACATTCTCTTTTGAACATGCTTCCACAAATCTATTGTCTTTTTACGATGTCCTTCCAAACATGACTGTTTTCATGTCTAATAGTCTAATATACACATACTTACATACAAATTGAAAACATGAAAATTCTTATAAACAAACATGAAACTCATGGCAAACCCTCTTTCTTCTCTACCCCGATCGCCATCAAACAAAACAAACGTGTTTGTTAGACATGTCTGAATAGACACCGTGTAAACTCCCTCTAAGTCAAAAAGTTCCCAATTTCTTTATCAACCACACTTTTATGGCTTCTTCATACAGTTCTGATATTAAGTTTAAAGTTATTGTTTATCTCATAAAGTACCGACAAATGATCAGCTCAGGTATTACTAAATCTAAAAATTACTTAAATTTACTATAATTCATTTTATAAATTACACCACTATATTAAATTTTCTTAACATCTTCCTAAATAAAAACCATCTTAATGTTTTAGACAATTTAAAATTTTATTTTAATTTAATTCAGCCATTAATGTAAATCATACCTTTACGTTTAATCATTTAAGGAATGTTTGTATTTTTACATTAAACTCATTTAAATTTTTTCCTCCTTAAAGGACTATAAAAAAGAAATTCTAACACCTTTTTATTGCAACCTAAGTGGTGGCATGAGTTTTAAGGTACATTTGTTCCAGAGTCTAAAGTTTATTGACGCTCGTAAATATGTTAATCGAATAATAATGTTCGCACCCATTTCATTCATTTTGAACATTATTTAAATGGAATTCTTGTTTTCTTATCCATTTAATAAAAGTTTATAAAAATGAATCTTTGACACTACACTCCATTCTCTCCAACACAATCGAAACTCATTTTAAATTCACAAACGGCATAAAGGTTAAAATGAAAATAAGAAAGACAAACGAGACGGGAAGGAAAATGAGAAATTCACAAAAAGGCCAAAAATCAATGAGTATTTAAATAATACAAAACGCAAAAGTGAAAATAAGATGAAAAAGTGTATATAAAATATTCATTGGCATTTTCCGTATTCTTTTTAATGTTTTTTCTTATTCATTTTCATTTTTTTTTTTGTAGGTAATCTACATAACAAGGCAGGCTGAAAAGTAGTATCAAGGCAATTTCAATACAGGTGGTGTCGATACTACAACAATTCAAAGCCTACAGAAACAATATAGTTTTTTTTGGCGTTGCATTGTAAGTGTTTACGGTTCAAAATGTCAAACACTTACAAATCAAGGAAGCTTGGCTCGAACTGTCAAAATCAGATAGTGTTTCTAAAATACCTGTAGTTTAATTCGCCTTGAGTCGTATCAAGTTGCAATACTCAATAAGAACTTTCTTGTAGTTTACACTGTTACAATATTTATACAAACGTATGTATAAAGCTCAGTTGACTTGTAAAAAGTCAACAAAGAAGATCCGTTTCGATTTTAAAATTCAACCGCGATAGCAAATATTGACATTTATGTTTAAATAAATATAGAAATTTGATGAATAACTTAAAAAGCTATTTGTGTTTAAAAGATTTTTTTTCATTTATACATATTTTACTACATAAGCCAAGGTTTTTGGGCGTATCTTATCTTAACCCTGGAAGGTTCATTTAAGTAACCTTGATTACTTTTCGTCCCATCGACGAACTTTTTTAAATCAAAATTCCAGAGGAACGATTTTAAAGTAAAAATCAACAAAACTTTTTTTAGTGATGAATTTTATTAAAAAATAAAATGAAATAAAACATAAAAATAAAAGTTCTTCTTCTCTCTCAAAATTTGATACGAATTTTAAATTTTTTTTTGTGTTTTCAAGTTAATTATTTTTTAAGCTTTCCTCATCCGCTAACATTGTTAAAAAAGAGCGTTATTTAAATACACATAAAAAAGTTATATGATAGTGTAAATGAGCTTCGTCGATTCGATGAACAGTAACCATCCAGGGTTCCACGTTAGAACGTTTTAAGATACGTATTAGAGGTTGTACATAAGAAGCAAATTTTTTTCGAGTAAGTACTAGGGTGTTCAGTCGATTTATTTTTGTTCGAGTAATCCGACAGTTTAAGGCGAATTTAAAATTGCTTATTTCGATTAAAGGATTAATCGCACTCACAATATTATTATAGTAACGGACTGTAGTTTATTTAAGAAATATTTCGTTCAGTCATTTTTAAAAAAATAAACATTTAAAATTCCAAGCAAATTTATTTTTAACTGATTCTAACAGTTATTCAAAAAACTAAGTGCATATTAATACGGATTTTCAGTTGCAGTTAATATTGTCCGTTGATTGAGTTAAATTCTTTTTTATGTTAAATTAAATAAAATGTTATTTAAAGCAACAAAAAGTTCATTTAATTTTTACTGTCAAAAATTCAACCGCGAATTCCGTAAAACCAAATGAATTTTCAGTTATCTTTTATAAATTAATTGTCAAAAAATTAACTACAAATTCCGTAAATACAAATAAATATGCATTTATTTTATAAAATTTTACTGTCAAAAATTCAACACCATATTCAGTAAAAACAATTAAATATTCAGTTATTTTATTTAATTTTACTACCAAAAATAAATTTTTACTTATCTATAAAAAATGAATTGCTTGTTTTGTGTAGGCAATTCCCATTTTCTATTTGTTTATATAATTTAGTTAAATACATCAAAATTTAAAAGTAAAATAATTGCGAAGCCATATCGGTCATGCTGCTGGTGTCTTATAATTGAGAGTTCTTCTGTAAACAACATGGTCAGTACAACAAAAGTTAAATAAAGGTGTGTACCAGGGTAAGTAAATAATAATATTCTCCCTCTCTCGCTTATAAAAAAAACAAGCGGACAGGTGTCCGGCTGGTATTTTTTAGAAATTCGGCTCTTTTGTGTAGTGAACGAAAATGACTGAATTTAATAAAATAACTGAATATTTAATTGTTTTTACTGAATATGGGGTCAATTTTTTGACAGTAAAATTTTAAAAAATAACTGAATATTTAATTGTTTTTACTGAATATGGTGTTGAATTTTTGACAGTAAAATTTTACAAAATAACTGAATATTTATTTGATTTTACGGAATATGGTGTTGAATTTTTGACAGTTACAATTAAATGACCGGTTTTTAATTGAATTTTCATTTATTTTATATTACAAAATCAGTTAATTTTACGTACAGAATATTGTGAGTGCGGAGAATTTATACCGATTAATCGAATAATAATAATAATAATATATGGTATTAAAGTTAAATGTATAGTTTGTATGTATGTGTCCGCTGGAATTAAAAAAAACCGTAATGTTAAGTGGGTAATTTAGCTGATATTTGTGTTTTCCAACATTCTTCAACACAATTTAATAGGTGCCGTGCAATAAAGCCATATGACCTTATTTCTCACTCCATTGGGAAAGCTTTAGTTAGCGAAGCCGGTCTTTGTTATACCATATAGGAAAAAATCCTTGCGACCTGCCGAAGGCCGGCAATGCTTTGGAGTTTGTAAACATGTTGTGACGGGCCCGCCGCACGCCCCACGATTACCCGCCGGACGCGCTCCCCCCTTCCATATATTTCAACCTTAACAATGGCAACTCATTCTTTTGCCAATTTGTAACCAGGGACCGTAACAGTTATTCCCTTTTTCATAAAAGTCAGATGAAAACAGTTATTTTTTGATTTTTATTTTTTTGAACAAAAATAACTGTTATTTATAGATTTTTATTTTTTCGATCAAAAATAACAGTTATTTTTTGATTTTTATTTTTTTGAACAAAAGTAACAGTTGTTTTTTGATTTTTATTTTTTCGAGCAAAAATAAAAGTTATTCTCTTAAGAAATGTACGTGTTTTAATAATTTAGTTGACTTTTAATAATTATTTTAATGTGCATAAGAAATTCCAATGATAATTACACATTAAAACAAAAATTTAAAGTCAACTAAATTATTAAATCACATTTACATATTTACATTTACGTACATTTGCTTAGAGAATTACTTTTATTTTTGCTCGAAAAAATAAAAATCAAAAAATAACTGTTACTTTTGATCGAAAAAATAAAAATCAATAAATAACAGTTATGTTTGTTCAAAAAAATAAAAATCAAAAAATAACTGTTAAGTTTGATCGAAAATATAAAAATCAAAATTTTAAAAATCAAAACATTTTATCATTGACAAGTGCATAAGGACCAATATGGTATACTTGAATCAGTTTTTCGACATTTAATTCTATATGCTTTTTTTGTTTTAAAATTCCAATATAACTGTTTGTAACCATAACAATTACACTGTTATGGCGATATTTCCACTTTGGTTTCTAAACGATTATGGCTTTATTGCACTTGGATGGTGGTAATAAAGCCGTATGGCTCAATTTTCTATGGCTTTGTTGCACTGGACCAATTTAATAATTCTTTTCACAAAAGAAAAAACTACAAAGGTAGGTATGTTAACTCAAAGATTTATATTAATTTATCGGGTATGTTCTAGAATCGAAATAGTGAAATTGAAATGGAACTATAATTTAAATTCAATTATTTATTATTATTAGAATGAGTTTGGTTTAAAAATATAAAGTTAAATGCAACATGTATAAATGTAAATGTAAAATGTAAAATGTATAAACGTAAATGTTTTTCAACAACTTCACTAATTTACCACCTACACAGTGACTTAAACATAGTACTTGAAGAAGCTGCTCCACCAACAAAATAAAAGGTGGCTACAAGTGGTCCAATGAATAAATATTTTAAACAAGATACTTCGATCGATTCTCTAGAGAAAATTATTCGCAGAAGCTTAGCAGAGGATGGAATGTATGTGAAAAGTTTCAAAAAATTCAAAATTATATTGACAATTATGAGCTACATTGACAAGTTATCAAATTAATTTTTGGGAATACAAAATTTTAACTCAACAGATTTTGTTATTCGTGCTCAATTTCCAATTTTTATTCTTGATAAAAACACTGATTTATTGTTGATGGGATAAGATCGTCGGGAAACGTCATCCAAAAAGATTTTAGAAAAACTAAAGATATTAAACCAAATAAAACTGTTAAACGCATAAGAATTAACTTGTAACAATATCAAAGTATTTATTAAAAAATAATGTTTATTTATAAAATTTCTGGATTTAGGATTATCCGATTAATCGATTAATAATAAAATTTTATTCCTTTAATCGAATAAGTTAAAAATGCCAAATATCGATTAATCGTTTAATCGAACAAAAGTAAAATCCGATTATTAAGATTTTTGTATGACGTGCTAAATTCCCAATTTTCCATATTTGATAAATACACTGAAATTTATTGTTGAGGGAAAGCTAGCTTCTATGCGCATTTCACTGGTTGCTTAGGACAGATCATCAGGAAACCATTTCCAAATATTTTAGAAAAGTTAAAAATATTAAACAAATAGACCATAAATAGACCATACTTGTAACAATATCAAAGCTTAAACAAAACTCCAGCAATAAACAGTGAATTTATCTTTTCTTACATCCCCCTACAATTGGTTGGGTTCTTTCCGACTCGAATTGTAGTTGTAAGTGGGTAAAAAGAAAAAACAAAATTAAAAAACAAATTGTTTCATCCCATTGTTTTCGTAAGAAAACAACAAAAAAAAAAAACAATTTGCCAATTCAGTTTTCTGACGGGCACATGTATTTTATCAAAGTTATTTTCGGGAATACAAAATTTATTATTAAGATTAATAAAACACCCCAGTAAGTACACAACCTTTTACTTTTTCATCACTCAAATGAAGAGAACTGCATCCGTATTCTGTAATTCGCTAAGCTAGAGCTAAATCTCGATCGCTAAAACGCCTTAGAGAATACAAAATTTAAAAATTTTTGCGATGACATTAAAAGCTAAAATTGCGGAGGATTAAATTTTTATGGCATTGCCAAATTTAGTAATGCACGTTACAGAATTGCATTCGTAGCGAAAAATCGCTAATTCAAACTTCACGAAATATGGTGGAGTGGTTTATTTTAACGTAACTATACCACACTAAATTTTACTTTAATACAGGGATTCGTTAATTCTTTTTTGAGAGTGTGCTTTATATGGGTCCTATGGTAAATTATGGACTGATCTTTACAAACGACAATTAAATTGTTAGTCATTTAGCATTTCTTGAAATAAAATTGGTAAACCCTTCCCAAGTTAAGATAAAATCTGCGGAACTTCTTCTGCAAAAACCCCAAATTTTAGAAAAAAATTAAAAAAAAAACGTATTTACTTATAAAATCTTAAAATTCAACTATTTTTATAGTAAGAGGGCCATAACACATCAACAAAATAAAGCTTTACTTCTTTTAATTTTTCTTGTTGCGAAGTATAGTAAGTAACAGATTTTTTTTCACTTAAAAATGTCATGTCTTACAAAAAAAAAAACCCCTTAATATTAAAAAAATATTATTAAATATTTAAAGTCGCTTTTCAAATATCCCTCGTATTTTTGTCCATTGAAGCATTTTTAATTTTTTTTTAAGATGGTGTTATTGTTGTAGGTGGCATTATAGCTTTACAACTTGATTTATTACAGTCTTATGAGAGCGTCAAAAATGTAAAACATACATATAAATGAAATACAGTTGATTTGTTACACGTCGCCACCATTTTACTGCTTAAGTTAACTTCCGTTTTCAAAACAAACTGTAACTCATACTTCAGAACTTACAAACGTAAATGTTTGAAAGTTTGTGTTACTGTGCGTATACGTAACATACTTTTAGCACCAAAAAGTGGTGAAACTTCAAAAGAAATTCTTTAAATCATTTTTCAATCTGTTATGAAGAGATTCATTTTTTTTGTATGTTTTTTTATTTGAAATCTTACTTTGACTGTAGAATAACAATAATTTTTTTTACTGTATTGAAATGTTATAAAAAAGGAATTTTGCATAAATATTTAAATTTGTTATTACTTAAAAATTTACTTTGTTAAAAGCGACTTAAAAGTTGAAGGAATATTGTAAAAGTTTTTTAAAGAAGAATTTTATTTAAGTTTTTAAGCGATCCTAAAACAAAAATTTATATTAGTTCTATACACTTTTAGAGTTTCATATGAAGATCTTTGAAATTAAATTAGTTTTTTACATTTTGGAATTCACTTTTTGCTGTCGAAAACTTTAGACATTTGACAATAATATCAAGTACAAAGCTATTTATTTGGTTTTATATCGCAATTTTTTATTAGACTAAAAAAAGATAGATTTAAAAAAGAGTTTTTGCGGTACATTTTTTTCATAAATTTTTTTTTTTTTTATTGAATCTTTCTTGTCGAAAATTACAATATGTATTATAAGCTTAATCCTAATTCTTATTTGTATTTGTTAGCCGTTACGAATGTAACCGCTAATTAATTTCATTCAAGTGTCAAAAGGCTCAAAGTGTCGGATCTTTTCAGTCTCCGGTGACCTTCAAACTTTATAAGATCCCGAGCGAGGTAAAAATTTCTGAAGAAAAGTTCAATATCATCGTGAACAAAATCACTTTCTGAGTCGACCTAACTATGTTCACCGTCCGTCCGGCTGGCGGGCTTTATGGTTATGTAACTTTGTGCACAAAGTACGGGTCGCCATTTTGAAGATTCTTTGATGAAACTTGGGACATACGTTTCAATAGTCATAAGGACTAAGCCCGTTGAAAATGGTTTGTGTGAGAATCGGACTATAATTTTACAAGGCCCCATATAATCTCCTTTGCGGAATAGAGTCTTAGTGCCCATAAACCATCTTATAATGTATTTACATAACATTTGGTCAAAACTTATTTCATTGCAATTTAAATCACCTTACTGAAATAGGTCCATATCTGACTATAGTTGCCCTACCAATGCTGCTCCCGAAAATAGCTTTTAATGCCATATCTTCCTTATAAATGTTGGTATTAAGATAAAATAATGGTAATAACACAAAAATCAGCGACAATAATTTTTACGAAAGGAAGTACCCTGCAAATAATAGGACCAGTCCAAACAGGACCAGGACTAGTCCAAAAGTAACCCAAACGTATGGAAAAAACCTGGTCTATTTAACATTACGATGTCCTAGGGCAGGACAATATAATTTTAAACTACTCCATGGTATACTCAAGAGGATTAGTTTTAAAGTCGTTTAAAAACGAAAGCATGTCGTAAAAAAACGAAGACATATCGTCTCACTACAAACACTTTTTAACAATGACATGGTCCATGCTTGCATTACATCGGACCAGTCCATGGAGTAGTCCATTTTATCAAAATGGATCAGGTTGTCCAATTTTATTTGCAGGGTATGTCAAGACACAATATTGTGCTGGTAAATCTAAAGTAAACATAAGTCTTATATAAACCTCCTTCCTAAAATCTCTTTAAGATGAAGAAATCTTTAAAAGATGTTCATTAGGGTGACCGTTAAAATCAAAAGTTGGATTTATTTAGGTCTCACTCGCCAATTTGGTGGGTGTTGATAAAAAACAAATCCAAAAATTTTTTAGGACGATCGGCGAAGGTTAAGCTGTCCCTCAAGCCCGCCAAAGTTTGAGAAAAATCGTAAAGTCCGACTTGTATGACTTATATTTAGGAAAATAATAATTTTACATAAAAATCGTTTTCTAAGAAGTCGTTGTTAGTAAAGTTTCCAACAACTTTTGCCTTAACAAGTTTTCTCTAAAACTCATATTGAACAAAACCTAATTAAAATAAAAAGTAAACAGCAGCATTGATGCGAATTTTTTCTTTAGAACTGTTTTTTTTACACACGTCAATTCAGCTTTAATATTTGTGTTTGTGTGCGTTTGCTTAAAATAAATAGTCAAACGCATATCATTTGTTTCTAACGTACCACGGTTGATAAAGTTGGTGCAAATGTACTTTTTTGATACAATTCAAAGCCAAAAAGTATGGTGGTACCACCGTGACTCATTTGGTACTATTTCCAAATTTTCAAACCAAAATATTTATAATTGATATAAAATGGCAACTCGTATTTACTGTCCAATGAATATAAACTGATTTCAGTGTTTGGTGTAAATGGTTTTGCCAAAGTGCAAATGCAGAATTTCGTAGCGTTTTTATGAAATCTGAAATAAACTCTGTGTATGTTGTTGTTGGACTTAACAAAACAGCTATGATATTTTGCATTTGCTCTTTGCAAGACCATTTGCACCAAACACCAAACTTCGCTATTGTGAATAGATTTTTGCACTTGATCATTGGACGATTGCATATGCCACATTCTAAATCAGGTATCATCGGCAGCATATAAGGCTTCATCGCTAAATATTATAAAAACAAAGGAACGAAATAGACCGTATGTACCAATGGTTTCAAGTGTAACCGAAACAAGTCTTTTTCTTTTATAAAAAAAAAAAATATTTATTACTATTGGGGTCGAAAAAGTACGATTGTAGAATTTCGTAAGTACGATATTGGTTTTCTCATTTATCATCCCTGTAAAATACCTGCACGCTTTCTTTATTTTTTAAGGGGGCTCTCAAATAAAATTGTCAACACAGACTAGAAATATATTGCAGAATAAGCCCCAGAACTGCCAAGGAAGCGCCCCAAGGGGGATTAAATATATGACGGACCTTCATTAGATTTTTGTGCTTAACATATTCTTAAAACATAATTGCCTTGTATCTCCACCCTTTAGGGGGGCTCCCATACAAATATGCCGGCTTAATATAATTCTTAAATTTGGCCACTGCAGCGTCAATATTGCCCTTAGTTGGGTCAAAAGTATGACCAACCTCACATAATTTATTTTATCCTCATTGCCAAAAAAATTTGGTTTCTAAAACGACTACGCATGTTAGAAAAACCTATAACAATGGTTAAAGGTAATATTATTGTGGAATTTCGTTTTTTTAGTTTATTTTATAAACTAAACCGTTTTTGAGTTTTTCGTTTTTGAAATTTTGAAAACAAGAGCTAACCTAAAAAACGGTTAGCACCACTGAATTCAGCGTACCCGAATTAGGGTAAAACGCCAGGTGCCCGGCTGGTCGGTTTTTTTTTAAATAAATAATATAAATGTTTTTCAACAAAACTAATTCATAGAAAATGCGTTTCTTTAATGAATTAAAAATTTGATTTTTTAGTGGCTTATTCGATATTTTAAGTTTATTTTGTTTAATAAGAGATAAACAAAAACTTGTTAATAAATTTTCTACAAAATTAATATTTTCTAAGTTATTAAACATAAAAGTCAGATTTCATGTAAATAATATAATTTTTCTCAAACTTTGGTGGGCTTGAGGGACGGCTTAGCCTTCGCCGATCGTCCTAAAAATTTTTTGGAGTTGTTTTTTTATCAATACCCACCGAATTGGTGGGTTAGAGCATGGAAAAATAGAAAAAAATTTGATCCATACAGTTAACGACCACCCTAATGTTCATATATAAATAATATTCGGAAAACGCGTAAAAATCACACTTTTACGCCTGATTAATATTATTATATATAAATTATTACCAACTTAGCCCGTTTCGGGATAAATTTAGGCACTTATTGTGTAAAACACAACCAACGCCAAAAATTACATTGAAAGCACAAACAAAGTCAAAAATATTTCATAATTTTGTTGTTGCTTGCTACAGAAATTCATATTGCCTTTTAAACAATGTCAACGCCACAAGATCAGCGTTACCGTTGTGATACTAAAGTATCAATTTGACCCTTTTGTCGACGGTCTTGATACCTTTAATGACCCTTTTTTTAAATTATGCTTTTTTTTTTATCATTTTCACATATTTTGTGCCACTTTTTGACCCTTTTTGGAAATAGCACAAACATTTTGTTTTTTTAATCAGCACTGCTGAACGTTAGTGCTAAACAAATGTTCTCGAAATAAGCGGAGATGGAGGAATGGACTTCAAGTGAAGATTTAATACCAAAATATTGAACGCACATTTCTAAAAACTAGTTTGTATTCGTAAAAAGTTTGTGTTCAAAGATTTTTTACGACTTCTAAATTAGATTTTCGATATTAAAGTACAATTTTCCTAATAGCAAACATAACTCATATACTACAAATTTGTTATTTTTTATTTATTGAATAACTTATGGTGGTTTCTTCTCAAAAAAAAAAAAAAAAAAAAAATTTTGCATTTTATTTAAAAAATGCAATTAGGTGTTCGTTTCTTAAAAATGCTTTGCTCTCATAAGCGGCTAATGCACTTGCAATAAAATTGTTCAATTTTACGTATTGTACTATTATATCACCAATGTGTATGTGATATTCGAAGGTGGAACAATATATTGGCAACAATCAAAAAGCTTTTAATTTTTATTGCACAACGAAAAGAAAGTGAAATGTGCTGGCAACATTGTACAATGCTGTTAAGTTATTCCTATAGGTTATGTTTACCTTTTTATTGAATGAAAGTTGAGCAATATTTAAATTGTGCTACTTATTGAAAAAATATAGGACAAAATGGAAATAATATGGCGAATATCATATACAATAATATTGCAAGTGTATGGGCGCTTTAAAGAGTTTTATGCTCAAATATTCACACATGGCTTAATGCATGACCTTTTCGCCCCCTTATAAATCGACCATGTAAAGCGTGCCCGGTAAAATAGTTGACTTCGGTTTAGGTATGAGACTATTTTTTAAACGGCGACGATTGCGAACAGGGCTAAAATTCGCGAACGATTGCAAAATTGGAAACAAACCCTAAAATTTATTTAAAATCGCTAAATCGGTAAAAAAAGAAAATAACATACAGGGGTGTTCTGGAAATCGAAAACGCAAAACGCAAGAATTTTAAACATCGTTTATTACTAAGATGTCTGTAATAAAAGAATTTTATGACAAATATTATACAAATATTTCTCTATTAAACAGAATTTTATAACAAAAATTAAATTTAAGGTGTATTTAAACCAACTTTAAAATTCTTACGTTTTGCGTTTTCGATTTCCAGAACACCCCTGATAACATAAAAAGTTTTTTAAAAAAATGAGTAATGATGAAGAACAAACTTGTTGTCAGGTGTTAAGCACAGAAAAGGGCATTCCATAAAAAAATCAAGTTTTTTAAGCACTGCCTACCGGAAATGAATATTTTTTGTTTGATTTCAAAAGATTTTGTTATTCGTGCTTAATTCCCAGTTTTTATTATTGATAAAAACACTTGAAATTTATTGTTGATGGGATAAGCTATTCCTATGCATTTCACTGGTTGCTTAGGCCAGATCATCAGGAAACTTCATCCATAAAGGTTTTAGACAAACTAAAGACATTAAACCAAATAAAACTGTTAAACGTATAAGAATTATAGCAACAGTTCTACTTGTAACAATATCAAAGTTTAAACAAAACACATCAACAATAAACAACAGTGGGTTCATCTCATCTTACATTTATAAAAAAACTTGGTCTTATTAAATTTATTAAATTGGGAAATACTGTTTTCAAAAAACTTTACCCTTTTTTTTTTATTAAAATACCCTTTATTTGACCAATTTTTCTGGAAAATCCACTTTTTGTGACCCTTTCCGAAAATTTCCAACGGTAACCCTGCACAAGATATGCAGCGTTTAAAATTTAATAACTGAATACAAATTTCTGTAAAAGCACCAATTAAATTACAAAATATTTTTGGCTTTGTTTTTGCTTTAAATGTTATTTTTGGCAACGCGTTGCGTTTTACACAATTATGGCCTTAGCATTTTTTTAAGTTCCTTAATCATGGTAAAAATTTTTTGCCTAAACTAAAAAATGCGCATTTTCTGACCTTTTTATTTTACAATTTAGCCTGTTGTTGCTTTTGTTCTGGTATGGTTAACTTTTTTGTTTTTCTGGCTATATCGAGTTGTGAAGACGAGAAAACGGAAAAGTTTGAAATTACTATCCATTAATTGTTATATCCCTTATCAAATAACTCAAGTAATTATCTAAAGCGAGATAATCATTGTTGTTCAAGCTACGATTTTCCTTCCAAGTTATGCTTATAAACGAAACAAATATGTAGATAGTGATTTGCGGAATTTGGACAAGGATGACCAAGAACTGCAAATTTTAATTAACAATGATTCATTTGAAAAGAATGTTAATGCTACGTAAAGTTTTAAAATTGGTTGCGCTTCTTTGAAAAAAATGGCATAAAAATGTACTAAAACCGTACTTTTTAATTTAGCCATTTTTAGCCAATTTTCTATATGGCTTCACGTGTAAAGTGTCCCAAGTGTTTGCATCACTGGTAATAACAACCACAATTGATTCATGCGTTATACGAAAGGTTAATTTAAATGTTTCAAAAACTAAATCAATTCGTTACTTCTACCTCTTACCGCAGAAATAGCTTAAGCGAAATCACTTAAAATTTTCGTTTTTTTTGATAAATTAATTTATTGGCAACCCTTGCATCAGCTCCTAAAATATTATGATCATATAAGGTAACTTTACGATTTTATAGCAAAAACAATTTTAGCTTAGTCTTAGTTCATACGGCTCATGTCTTATTGACAAGATTCTTCCTTTTTCTTCTTTGAGCATGAATTGGCGTTCAAATGATTCATGTCATGTTGACGACAGGGGTTTTTTTTGTATAGTCGTGCGTATGCATGTGTGCTTTTTTGATATTGAAAACAATAATAAAATTAAACATCGAATAAAAAGGCAAAACGTAAAGACAGTACATGCATCTGTGTACTCGTTTCTTTTCCCCTCGTCCCTCTAGCTACATTCGTTGTTTAATTTTGTTAATGTTTCAATCACCCTTATTGTGTTTGGCGTATTTATAATACGCCTAAGACTGTTTGGTAATAGATTAAAGAGAACGTGAACTTTTTTCTTTTAATCTATTACCAAACTGTCGTAGGCGTATTTTAAATACGCCAAACACAATAAGGGTGAATATCAAAAAAGCACATGTCGTCAACATGACATGAATCATATGAACGCCAATTAATGTTCAAAGAAGAAAAAGGAAGAATCTTGTCAATAAGACATGAGCCGTATGAACTCAGACTTAAGCGCAAGCTTCATACTAAATTTTTATGAAATATAATTAAAAAAACTTCCCCTTTGAAATTGTGGTTTTGTCGCATAAGCTTTTTTTGCGGTAAGGGTTTGACTTCAATTGAAGAAAAGTAGTTAATTTAAAGTATAGATGATTAAAAAACTAATTCAAGCTCTTTCAATATCTGATTTGGACTTATTTCTACTGATTTTAATCAATGTGCTTGCTCGTTTTATAGCATACAATTTAGAACATTTATTTGAATTGGTCAATTTACAAACACCAATCAAGGGTATCAGAAATTTTACCTATTTGTTGCTGGCCTCAAAAGACGAGTAGTTTTTTCGAACGGAATCCAGCGAAAAAACTTACTGGACAACAACGAATGAAAAGTGTTGATAGCACAGCCCATAAACTGTCTGAAATCCATTTGTTTTAATCTATTCTTAACAACCTGCTCAAATAACGCTTGACTTTAGTTGAGGGTATTCAAAATAATAAATAAAACAGTACATATGTTTCCGGTCAGAAAGTCAAGGAAAAGTCACAAACATCTGTGGCCAATACGTTGAATACCATGGAAATTAAACATTTTGTTAAAACAAAGGCATATATTTCTTTAAACAAAGGCAATTGGAACTAATTTATTACCATCGTAATTTCCCATAAGATCTTTTGAAGCTTTATTGTACCTAATCAGATATTTAAATAATAATATTTCCCACAATTTACTGAATTTAATACACTATTGTTATGGAGCACTTTAATTTAAAATTCTTCATAATTCGTAATCACTTATATTTTATAAATTTTTTAAACTTTTACACAATGAACAAACACATTGTGCAAACTTTCATTCAGCATTCGCATTTTATAAATTCATAACTCCATAATTTACTTCCTAATGACTTCTTTTACGTTTAATTAAGCTTAAAACATAATAGCAATTAAACATTTTGCTTGGAATTTATGATAATAATACTAATGAACAAAATAAGCTCAATACAAAGAGAAAAAAGAGTTTTATTATGCCAAAAAATAATAAAAAAAAATTAGCTGAAGAATGCACTAAATAAAAACTATTTAAACTGCCAATAAAAATGAAACAAAGAGTTGAGAAAAGTACTAATTTACTTCACTCTACCCTTTTATATTTGTGTGTGTGTGTGTGTATGCCCTGCAAATAATAGGACCAGTCCAAACACGCGTGTAAAGAGTACCCCACCCCTGCAAATAATAGGGCCAGTCCAAACGCGCGTGTAAGGAGTAGCCCACAAGTGACCAGGACTAGTCCAAAAGTAATCCAAACGTAGTTTTAAAGTAGTTTAAAAACGAAAGCATGTCGTTAAAAAACGAAGACATGTCGTCTCACTACAAACATTTTTTAACATTTACATGGTCCATGCTTGCATTACAGCGGACCAGTCCATGGAGTAGTCCATTTTATCAAAATGGATCAGGTGGTCCAATTTTATTTCCAGGGTGCCCTGTAGTGAGACGAAATGTTTGTAGTGAGACGACATGTCTTCGTTTTTTAACGACATGCTTTCGTTTTTAAACTACTTTAAAACTAATCCTCTTGAGTATACCATAGAGTAGTTTTAAAACTACTCCTAAGTGGTCCAAAGGTCCAAAGGTTGGTTATATGGTCCTGCCCTAGGACATCATAAATAGACCATGTTTTTTCCATACGTTTGGGTTACTTTTGGACTAGTCCTGGTCCCTTGTGGGCTACTCTTTACACGCGTGTTTGGACTGATCCTATTATTTGCAGGGTGTGTTTGAATAGTTGTTCTCACAAACTACAAGTATTAATAAAATAAAATCAAAAGGAAGGAAACTTTTATTTTCGGCAGTGCATTTCAACGGATATAAAAAACAGACTTGGCAATTGCCAATTACTGTTGTAATTAATTACAGGTCCAAGTACCATTTTGTGCATTTAGTAATTGTAAAGGGTGGTCCAACAAAAACGCACGATGTTAATCGTAAATAGAACAGAAAGTTTTCTGAGAATTATCTTAATAGTTTTTATTATTATAGAATGATCTATGACAATTATGTGTGAAACAAAATATCGGCCAAATACTTGCCACGGCTTCGGTGACATACATACCTCTATCTGATGGTCCATATTTTTAATGACACTGAGACATTTTCGAGGTTTAATGTCAATAATGTGCCGAATTATCTTATCCTTTAGTCCTTGAATTGTTCTTGGCTTAATAACGTTAACTTTTTACTTTAAATATCCCCGAAGAAAAATGTCCAACGGTGTCAGATCACATGATCGTGACGGCCAATTTACATCGCCACAACGTAAGATATCACGGCCATTGAATTTCTCGCGCAAAGGAGCCAATGTTTCGTTGTTTGTATGGCAAGTGGCACCATTCTGTTGGCACCAGTGATGCCATTAGGATACGAAAGATACATTTTTCGTATCTTTTTATGACTTTAGGTACCATGTAAACTCCTGAAAATTTTCGTATCTTTTGAATCTGTACTCAAAATTTACAGAAATAAAATATGTATAAGAGAATTTTTAGCCAACTAAAACTTATTAAGACTGATTATCGTAACCTACTCAATGCGAATACAATAGCAGCTTAATTAATGCTGAAAGAAAACATTAAGGATCTAGTAGTGCGATATTGTTCTGAGGAAATATAATAAACACCTTTTTTATTTTCAGGAAATTTATATGAACTTTTTGATATAATCGTCTTAGTATAAACGTCTAAACTCGTATGGATTTTAAATTTTTTTTCAAAATGTATCTTTTTGGGAAATCAAATCAAATCTTTTTGGAAATCAAAATGTATCTTTCTCGAAAATTCTCTGGCAACACTGGTTGTAACCACATATCGTCCAGGTTCATATCCTCAATTTATGGCCACAAGAAGTCCGTTAACAGCTTGGCCGACCTCATATTGGAAGAAATACGGCACGATGATGACGCCAGCCCTAGGCGAGCATGCATAGGTGTTTTCACATTTCCTGCAGACCTGGCTTGGCTTTAGAAAGAGAGAATGCATGCCATAAAATTCCTTAAGAATACGTTGAATTTTCGATAAAATTTCTTTTTATTTTCAATCTTCCAATAGATTGATGTTATTCGAATTCGGTTATGTGACTCATAGTGGCATGTATGTATGTGAATTAGGCTTATAATCACATTAGTGATATAGTTCCCGATTTGTCTGTAACTAAAGGATGTGACTTTAAGCGAAAATTACTGTACTTGAAATTGTTATTAGTAATTGCGAGTTGCCAATTACTTAATGTTATTGACAAAAATTCTATGATATAGACATATATGATATAGACAGCAAAAACTTTACTTACCTGGTAAGTTAGCAAGTAATGCTCTAGAAAATAAACACTGCTTAATTTTCGGCTGAATTCAGTACTTATAATACACTTACTAGAAGTAAGAAAATATCTAATTATCACTTAACTACTAGTAAGTTAAATTGTAAGTACTTACAATATACTTACCAGAAGCCAAAAAATTACTAGTTAATAGACCTAATAAGTAGTTATTGAGTACGTTACCAGTGAAACTAAAAACAACACAACTAATAAGTAGTTATTGAGCTGATTATTAGTAAGCAAATGTTCAGTACATAGTACAAATAATAGAAGTAATTAGTAGGAATGGGCAAAAAATAATCGATATATATCGCCGATATTTAATATACCGATATATCGATGTATCGATATTGAAATACGACTATCGAATTCGATATTTTTTACAGTCAGTCTTCATTAAAAACTCAAAATTTTAGAAGTTTTTCAAACAATATGTTTTATTTAACAATTGGCATCACTGCATGCATCATATGTTTTTTTTTACTTATATGAATATCTATAACTCCCCGTCTACAACTGACTTGATTTGCTGTTATAACGTGATGTTATAAAAGCGTTGTTAAAATATTTGCATTAACGACCGTGTTATAACATAAGAACACCTCTAACATGATGAGTCTGTTCTTAACACTAACATCATATTAGTGTTAATGTTAAGCAGTTCATGTCAGTTGTAGACTGCATGTAAAGATTGGCATTTATAAGAAGAATAATTAAAAAATAGTGGGATTTTCACATTGTAGATTTCTAATTAAAACAGAAAAGTCAAACCAATTTGAAAATATTTATTTTATGCTGTTTTGGAACTTTATATTTGGAATAATAATAAGATTTGTGTGTATATATGTATATTACAAATTTTTTAATTTGGTAATAGTTTCAGCGAAATACGTTCGATATATCGATACATCGATATTTTTGAAATAAACTATATCGATACTCTTAAAAAATATCGATTCGATATACATATATCGATATATTTTTTCAATTTGCCCATCCCTAGTAATTAGTAGTAGAGGTCATTACTAGTAGAGGTCATTACTAGTAAGTACTTATTGAAGATGAATAATTGAATAATGAAATGAAAATTGTAATGACATCTACTTACCAGGTAACGTATGAAGTAATAACTACCACCTACTACTAAAAATGAAAAAGTTTTTCCTGTGTAGTATAGCCAATTTCTAAATATGTATGTACATATAATGTATTAATGTATTTGAAAAGTAATTGGCGATGCCCAAGTCTGACAAAAACAAAGCCCAACACAAAGTATTCTCTACAAATTGCACTAGTTAAAGGAATAAATATAAACAAGCGAACAAACATGTTTTGTTTTGGATTGCAAAGTACAAATTTTTAAGAATTTTTGTACATTTTTTTACTATTATTTTACTTTTTTATTTTAAGTAGATTGTAAAACTTTTGGTACAATATAAAACAAACAGTCAGTTATACAGCCATTTTAGTTTTGGTTTGTTTTTTTTTTTATGATTTTTGGCATTATTATACTTGGATTTTTATGATACTCGTTACATTTCTTATTATTGCCATAATATTGTTTGAAGTTATTAAAATAAATAACAAGTTTGTTTAAGTAATAAAAGGCGTGAGCTTAACATAATATTTGATGATAAATTTTTAACGAATTTCAAATCTTAAAAAGTATACAATAGGCACTTAAAATATTTTATCGTTGGAAAAAGTATTTTTTTGTTGAAGAAAATATGAATTAGTCCTTCTAAAATTAAATAATTGTAATTTTAATGTGATCATGTTTATAATGACATCAGTATTTCGAACTTTTGATGATCAAAAATGGCAAAGTTTTTGCCAAAAATTGGCGAAACAAAATTTTATTATAGAAAAGCATCAATAATATTAAAATTAAAAAAAGCTTTTTATTAAAAAAACATACAAAAAGATTTTTTTTTACAATACCCAGTAAAAACTTTGCTTACTTTTTCAAAATGAATAGCTTCTTTAACAATTTAATAAAAATTTGTTAAATCTTTTTAATTTATTTAACCATTTTTTTAATTAAAATGTTTGTGAATTGCCATATTAACAAACTTTTCGAATTTCGACCTGCCCAATATTGAAATCCGAAAATTTGGGCTTTTAACATTCTGTATCATCTTTGGCACCGTTTCAAAAAGCCTTTTTCGTCAGTTGTTTATTGCTGTGACCTCAGGAAAAATGACCCCAAAGTACTAAATGAAAAACGGCCCCAAAAACTTTATATGAAACAAACCAACATGCAATTTTAGGGTAATTTTTTTTGGTTTTTTCATTTGGGATTTTTTGCATTCTTTCGTTGGAGTGTTTTTGCATTTTAAGTCAACTCATTATTGCAATGAAGTGTTATATGAAGTTTTTCTGAAATCATACCTGATAGAAATTTTTTGTAATTTCACTACTGTTTCCATATGTTTTAAAGAAAAAATTTCATTTTTTCGACGAACTCAGAACTTTATAGTATCTATTTGAAAGTGAAAATTAGAATATTTTTAATCAGGCTAAAGTTCATCAAATTAAATTTTCATTAAATTATTTTTATGAAGAAAGGAATTTTACAACATGAAAATAATTAAAATTTATTAATAATTTTTTATTCTTGACTGAACTGGGAATCGAGCCCAGGGTTTCACGCACAGGCTGCCCTGACATGTTTCGATTGTAACCACACAATCTCCTCGGAGTGGTTTGCCGTTTAACACTCACCACCAGTGTGACCCTTTTAGCATTTTCACTGCTAAATTTAGCGTTATTTATTTTGATTTAGCAGAAAATTTTTCAAATAGCATTTAGCATTATTTTCAGCATTTTTGTAATATTTTTTTAGCATTATTTAGCATTTTTTAATCTTAAAAATTGTATATATTGCTATTTCACAATTTAACTTATCACTTCTTTCAATCTCTATAATTTTATTTTGTCATTTATACGTTTATACAAATGTATAATACTGGCAACCCTGTAAACACTAAAAAAATTAAAGAAGAAATAGTTGATTTTACTACAGAAGAAATAACGGTTTTGGAACAGCAATGACAAAAGCTGAATGTATACGAATTGATGAACCAAAAGTTCAACTATTGAATTCTGAACAGGAGTTTAGAATATGATGAAAACAGATCAGATTCTAATTGTATTTTGACTAACACTTTTCAAATTAAGGAAAACTATTCATATAATGGTGTGTTTAATGTGTAATTAAATTTACTGAAAGTGCTGTTTAATAGCCTTTAATGTTTTCAATGACAATTTTTGTTTTTACTTATATTTTGTATTTAATAATATATATCTCTGGCAATAAATAATAATGGCTTAAGTTGACTTAAGTGTTTATAATTTTATTACATATTCTTATTATCTTCATCAAGATCTATGACGCAGCTAAATTTCAAGTATAAAATGTCATTATTAATAAAACTATACGCATTAATACTTTAACTATCACAATATAACACACAATGCATTTTAGACAAAAACCCTAACATCTCAAAACAAGAAATTTCGACTTTAGCCATTATTTTTTATTGCCACAGATATGTAGGTATATCGTTACCTAAAACGCAAAAAACCCTATCTATCATTTTGAAAATTTTACAAAAACCATTTAAAATGTTAAATTTATTAATCGCCTTAAACCGTTTATAATTTATTTTTCTTCTACTTTTCTTGTAAAACCTAAAGGCCCAACCATAATATGCATAGTCTTGCTTAACCTACTGTCAAAAATTAACAAAAAGTCTCTCAATTGTATATAAAAAAAAAAAATCAAAAAACATTTGATTCCGTACGGTATGTGCGATCCGTTTCGCACTTTGCTTAAGCAAATGACAGTTTCATAAAACTTAACAAAATTTTTCTTAAAGTTCAATATGGTTTGCTTCATATGATTTACATATATTCGCACATTTGCTTAAGCTAACTTAAGCACATTATGGTTGCACCTTAACAGTTCTTTTTTTGACGGTTGACAATGTTGCATATATTGCAAACTGTAGGTTAGGGCTTTAAGCGTTTATCATGTAATATTTTTTAAATAGGGCCTTTTGTATTTTTGGTTTAAAAATCGCTAACTTTTGTCAAACTACTGAATTGTTTTTATTAAATAAATCTTTGTATGTTTATAATTTTTTTTACATAAACTTAATTTTATTTTTAAGAAATATAATATTTTCAGGTAAATTAATGTATAATTCATTCATTTAAATGATACAATTATTTAAGAAAATTTAGCATTTTTTTTAGCATTTTCAAATTTTATTTTTGGCATTTTTAGCATTGTTTTAATCCCCTTTTAGCATCCAATTTTTTTTTAGTTGTGGTCACACTGCTCACCACCATTGGCGACAGCTGGCAGTCAATAGTCAAACATCAATCTTAAAACCAAATGGTATTTTAACCTTGGACAGGGCAGCCTATCCATGAAACACTGGGTTCGATTCCCAGTTCAGTCAAGAATGAAAGATTATCAAAAAATTTTAATTAATTAGTATTGTGGTTATTTTGTTGAACTATTTATGGTTTTTAATCCAAATTTTTCAATATTTTTTTTTTTTTTTAATTAGGCTTAAGTTCATCAAATTTAATTTTCATTAAATTATTTTTATGAAGAAAGGAATTTTACAACATGAAAATCAATTAAAATTGTTATTGATAACACTAGGTCACAAATAACAAACTTTTGTCTGTTATTTGTTTCTAGCATACTTTTTCTCATGGATTTGGACCTGCTGAACACGAAAATGAATTTTAAAAATTTTTCTGTCGATTGGTTTGCGAGATACAAATTTTTTAATTTTTTTTTTTTAATTTTTGGAGGTACACTTACTATTTTGAGCATATCTTTAGTCTTCTTTGACCTATTTTATCCTACTACTACTCAAATTAAAGACAATTGAGCCGTCTACAACTTATTTTCAGAAAATTTTCAAATCGGGTTAGTAGTTTTGATGTTGGCGGCTTAAAAAGGTTAAAAAACTGGGTTTTTTTAGTAAAAATGTGGCTGAAAAATTCATATAAAAATTCATATAAAATATAAAACGCGATGTTAACAGCGATTTTAATTTTTTTACGTATAGCTGACACTTTTCCAAAGAAAATAAGCCCTTACTTAACAAAATCTGATGACAAATGGCCGACTTATTATTTTTTTGGTAAACGACCGAAATTCCTCTATTTCACGATTTTTTGATTTTCATTATTTGCACAGCTTACCTACCCAACGCAAACGAATAAATACATTTGAACTTAATTTAAAATAAACAAATTAGTCTTCGTATATTATTTTTTAATTTATTTACAGCACTACATGCTCAATGTATCGCACAATTAGCTAAACTAACGAAATTAAACTAACTAATTAAATTAAGCAAATCAACGCACAAAAAAAATTAGTAAAAACAAAGATATAAGTGTACATTTTATGCCATGTGGAAAAACTGCTGACTTCTTCTTTGTTTTTTGTATTCGCTGCAATCGGTCTCACGTATTAGGGTCCAAATATAGTCACCCATCATAGCCGTGTCATACATGCCCTGATAGCGTCGTTCCATAGCCTTCAATTCCTGATGAAAGCGCTCGCCGTGTTCGTCGCTCACGTCTCCTAAATTCTCAGGGAAAAAATCCAAATGAGAATGCAGAAAGTGTATTTTAAGTGACATGTGCACTCCCATGGCTTCATAGTTCTTTAGCAGATCCTCAACTATGTCCTTATAATTCGGGCTTTTGTTGTTTCCTAAAAAGTTTTCCACAACAAGCCTGAAGGAATTCCATGCTGCGGCTTCGATGGGTGATAACAGCTTTGGGAATTTTTCATCTTTCAAAATTTTTTTTATCTCGGGTCCTGCGAAGACTCCTTCTTTAATTTTTGCCAGCGAAAGGTAAGGGAAAATTGACCGTAAATAGGCAAAAGCTTCACCTTCTTTGTCTAATTTTTTGGCAAAATTTTTAATCAAACCCAATTTTATGTGCAGCGGCGGAAGTATTATATTTTCACGGTTCTCTATTAGTGGTTTGCGCTGAACATTCGCTTCTCCAACTACAGGTTTCGTTCGTACCGACCATTTTTTTTTTATATAATGCTGATCATCAGCGCGGCTATTCCAAAGGCACAGAAAACAGCAATGTCGCGTATAGCCTCCTTGGAGTCCACACAGAATGGCCACAACTTTAAGGTCGGCGCATATTTTCCAATTGTATTTCCTATACTCTATGCATTTCAGCAAAATGTCCATAGTTTCATAGTTCTCCTTTGAATGAACCGCATGAGCAATAGGAACAGATGGCTTTTCATTCCCATTATGTAAGAGAACTGCCTTCAAGCTCTCTTTGTTGCTGTCAATAAACAACCTCCATTCGTTGGGGTTGTGAATTTGGTGAAGCTCTTGGAACAAGCCTGAAATGTCGCTGCAAAAACATATTTGGTCTTTCTTTGTATAAAATTTTGCATACTCCTTGTGACGGTTTCTGTACGTTGATACTTTCACTTCTGAAGCCGCAAATCCACACTCTATCATCCGAGACGCAAAAAGTTCGGATTTCTCCTTAGTGAGACCAAAATCGCGCACCCAATCGTTTAGTTCGGCCTGTGACAGTAATTTTCGCTTTGCACCCGGCTCAAATTCGCTTGCATTTGACTCGGACTCTTCTTCTGACGATTCTGCTTTTTGAAGAGATGCACCAGGGCACACTGGATATGGCACATCATGCGAATGTGGTACTGGAAGCGCAAACGATCCCACTTGAGCGTAGTTCCATTTAAAAAATCTTCCTACCCCACTGTTTGTGGTGAGGCAAAAATAACAGTCTGTGGAATGGCATAGCGGCTTTTTCCACATCATTGGTGTATCGAATTTCATATGGCGGCTAAAATTAAAATAAATTACTATATTCGCTATGTATAATGTGTTTAAATAAAAATTCTTACCTTCCGCCAGCTGCCCAGTTGGTTAAGATTATATAGCAAAGATCACACAGCGACTTAGGTGTCCATGGTTCTGTGATATTTGGTGAAATACCAAAATAATTCAAATAGTGCAATTGTACTGCTGGAGTAAACTTGTGTGCGTGATTTTTTTTTATAAACTGGCCACAAACATTGCAGAAATTGTCTGGATCGTTCAAACACTCGAACACACGTAGTCTTTTACTCATTGTCTTCCTTGCGTTTTCTAAATATTAACTTCTTTACACTTTCACAGACAGTTTTGAAATGCAATTGATAACCGTGTCTCCTTATGTTTAAATATGTATGAGCATGTAGTGCTGTAAATAAATTAAAAAATAATATACGAAGACTAATTTGTTTATTTTAAATTAAGTTCAAATGTATTTATTCGTTTGCGTTGGGTAGGTAAGCTGTGCAAATAATGAAAATCAAAAAATCGTGAAATAGAGGAATTTCGGTCGTTTACCAAAAAAATAATAAGTCGGCCATTTGTCATCAGATTTTGTTAAGTAAGGGCTTATTTTCTTTGGAAAAGTGTCAGCTATACGTAAAAAAATTAAAATCGCTGTTAACATCGCGTTTTATATTTTATATGAATTTTTATATGAATTTTTCAGCCACATTTTTACTAAAAAAACCCAGTTTTTTAACCTTTTTAAGCCGCCAACATCAAAACTACTAACCCGATTTGAAAATTTTCTGAAAATAAGTTGTAGACGGCTCAATTGTCTTTAATTTGAGTAGTAGTAGGATAAAATAGGTCAAAGAAGACTAAAGATATGCTCAAAATAGTAAGTGTACCTCCAAAAATTAAAAAAAAAAAATTAAAAAATTTGTATCTCGCAAACCAATCGACAGAAAAATTTTTAAAATTCATTTTCGTGTTCAGTAGGTCCAAATCCATGAGAAAAAGTATGCTAGAACCAAATAACAAAATGGCTGTTGCCTAGTGTAATCTTTCATTCTTGACGTGACTAGGGGTTGAACCGGCAGGTTACTATGACATGTTTCGATCGGAACCACTCGATCTCCTCAGATAGTTTTGCCGTCTTACACTCGCAGCTATCGAAGGCTGCTGACGTCAGTAGTCAAATATCAATCCTTAAACCAAATTTGTATTTTTAACACTTTCTTTTGGTAGATCGAAATTTGCTTTTTTTTTTTTTTTTTTTTTTTTTTTTTTACTGAATGATTATCCATTTTAATTGACTTTACATGTTTTTTCCTTACTTCTGTTTTTTCGTACTTTGTCAAGAATTTTTCTTGAAGTCCAAGTACATTTTTTGTTTGTTTTTTTCATTCTATCTTTCTCTTTTCTGTTGACCTTTTTCAGCACAACTTGAAGGACAAATGTAAACATAGAGCTCGTGCCTAATTAATTTCATGTTGTAAAATTCCTTTCTTCATAAAAATTATTTAATGAAAATTAATTTGATGAACTTAATATTAAAATTTGGATTAAAATCCAAAAACAGTTCAATAAAATAACCACAACACTAATTACACTACGTGACAATTTTTTGACCAAATGAATTTGATACCTAATCTTTATGTAAAATTTTCCGCTGAATCTGAATATGAAGTCAGAATTGTTTAAAAAAGATGCTGTGACTGAAATGCAAATATCCAAAAAATAAAATTTTAGCATATTTCAATACGAACATTTTGTGCCCAATAGGAACCAGATCGGTGCAAAAATGACAAAGTTACAGAAGATTAATTGCATTAACCCACAACAACTAAATATACAAAGCAAAATTTTTAGTAACAATAAATATTAAAAATTGCTTAGAACTATTGAATTTCTATGCGGGTAAATTTACTAAATCTTCAGTAGCTTTGTCATTTTTGTACCAATCTATGTCTTGTTAGGCGCAAAATGTTCATATTCAAATAATCTAATGTCGCATGCAATAAAACATTAGGATTTTTAAGTCATTGGTTAAAAAAAAATAACTTGAAAAGATCAAAATTGAACAAAATCATAATATTTTCAATAAAGCTTGAACTTTTGTCCCCTGTAACTCTGTCATTTCTTGCCCAATCTTCACAAACAATCCATGGTTATTTTAGAAATTTTATAACCTTTCACTAAAAAGATAGAATTACAGAATCCGTTTAAAATTTTTGAAGATATTTGCATTTCAGTCACATCATCTTTTTTAAAAACACAAATAACGGTTATTTTGGAATATCTCAACAACTGCTATACTTTTGACAATTCTGACTTCATATTCGGATTCAGCGGAAAATTTTACAAAATGTTTAGCGTGACAGGTCACGTAGTGTTATTAGTGAAAATAATTTTTTTTGCCTCATACGCCACTTTTCTAAATACTATAAGGCATGTATAAGGCATACATACAATACTAATTATAAGTGAAAATTATTGTTTTTTGCCTCATACGCCACTTTTCTAAATTTATTTCTAAAGTGAAAATTATTGTTTTGCTAACGCACTTATTTTTCTAAGTTTATTTCTCAAAAATATCTTTTTGTGCTGCATACGTATAAGGCATACGTACTATGTAGAGTAGTTTTCTTGCTTTCATTTTATTGTGATTTCGCTTTTACTACTTGTTTTTCTTACAGCAAAGCAAGAGTGAAATTTATTTTGTACGTTTTTGTATGAGAAATTTGCAGCATTCGCCAAACAGTGTCGTTTAGAGCAAAACAATACTTAAAAAAAAATTTTAAACAGTTGATATGGAGCAAAATTAATGCTTAATATCTCAGAAACGATAACAAATTTCTTGACCCATGTTTTTGAAGCAGAACGGGGTTATTCAAGATAAACATTTCCCACACCTAATGAGCAGACGAAGTAACGCCAGTACCAAGGAATGAAAAATGTCCCAAATAAAATAGCAATTTTATCTTTGGAACTGTTTTTCATTTCAATTAAAATAGTATTGAAAGCTTTAGTTAGCGAAGCCGCTGTTTTTTATACCCAGCGTTGCCATATGTCAAGTTTTCTCTTTTTTGCAAGTTTTTTGAGATGCAAAAAGGTCAAGAAAATCTAATAAGAAGTGGCACAAGTGTTTTTGAGAAGTTTTGTGCTTATTATATCTTTTAATTGTTCACATACCCCTGAAGATGGTTAGCGATGCTAACCAAAATATTGGGAACATAATAAAAATATAAAAAACGGAAATATCACGAATTTTTATTTTTTATTTTATTTTTTTACGTGGACCTGCAGCCAAACAAAGACAATTAATAGTTTTAAAGTTAAGTAAACATATAAATATAATATAAAATTCCAGTCACAAATGATGTCATGATGGCAACGTATGCGGATGACACAGTCAACATTAGAAGCATCGTTATTTGTCCAGAAGCAAATTCCACTTCTGGAAAAATGGCTTACCAAGTGGAATATAAAAGTCAACTCAGATAAATCCAAACACATAACTTTCACACTAAGGCGAGGAAACTGTTCAAGAGTGGCTATATACGGGGAACAAATACCTACTGAAAATTCCGTTAAATATTTAGGAATGATTTTAGACAGGAGGCTGACTTGGAAGCAACACATTAAATCTAAACGAACACAACTAAAGATAACAAGTAAGAGTGCTATATTCGGCTGTGCCGAATCTTATATACCCTTCACCATTGTGCGAGCAGAATACAGAGCAACTAGACAAAAACTAAATAAAACTGGTAAATATTTTTTTTTAAATAAGAGACAACCGGTTTTGAACATCGCTTTTCATAAGGGCCCAGAATATATATACTTTATAGGGTGTAGGATCAATATTATACCTTCGGTGAAGGGTATAAAAAGAGTAATTTTCGGGAATTCAGGGGTCTAATCACCGCATTCGATACTATCGTATCGAATAAACTATTGAATTTTTTGCATACGATAGACACTGGCGTATCGAATGAAAACTCGATAAATGTAATGTCGAGTTACTCGATGTCGAATGCTATTATTGCAAATTCAGTACATTTCATTCGATATCGAGTTTCAAGATACCAAAGTAAATAATTTCGATGAATTTTGCTCGATATCGTATGCGGTGATTAGACCCCAGTATTTCGGTTATAACTCATACAAATTTCCTACATTTTGGTATATAAGTCATATACATAGGACATATGGCAGCCCTAAAATTTAGGTTTTTATAAAGCTACCCAGCAAAAACTTTACTTACAATCCTACTTTTAATGACTTCAAGAATTCATTACTTTGTAGCTTTATTCGCCACTTTTTGGATTATTAGTTATATATTAAATAATAACTTTATTATTATATCTTAAATATACAGAAAAATTTATATTTTCATTATGACAATAAAAATGTCATTACAGTCATTATAGTCAAAAAACATAGTTTTTTAATACAAAAACTACACTGCCCCGGTAGACTAGCTGGTAGAGAGCTAGTCTATCAGCACCGAGGTTGCGGGATCAAATCCCGCCAGAGACAGAAAAAAAAATAAAAAATAAAATACAGGCAAAGCCCGCTATAACGAATGATATAATGTCAGCCCCTTTCGTTAAACTGAGAGATTCGTAATACCGAACTTTTTTTTAAATACAAAATTAACTACATTTATCATTAAATCGAGCTTTTATTATATTCATGTTTATTGAACTTGCATACGTAAGTACGTGTTTACATATTGGGAAAAATTATTTGTCTAAAAAATCAGTAATAAATGATTGTTTGTTTGAAGCTTGCAAACTTTTTTCAACTGCTTTTTCTTGCAATACTCTCATCACTAAAGAAATGTGTAAACAATTTTTTTTACCATCTTTTTTAAAGTGCAAATCGAAGACTGGTATTCCATACTTATGCGATATTAGAGAAAGACTTTCACCTCTTTACATTCTTTTAAAATTTTTATTTTTTTCACTGAATGATATTCTTTTTTCTATTTAACATCTTGCTTCCACAACACTTCAAACTGTGATCTGTGCTTCAAACAAAACTCTTTTATTATGCTTAAAACTAATCTACGTGTTGTATTACTTTGTAACAAAAAAAAAGCACATTCGGCATGTAACCATTCGTTAAACCGGGACAAACAAATGTTGATCGTTCGTTATATAAGGTAACTAATGAAAAAATTTGCTCATTCGTTATATCGGATTTTCGTTAAAGTGAGTATTTGTTATATCGAGCTTTGCCTGTAAAGTAAAATAGAATAAGAAAAAATAAAAATAAAATAATTTAAAAAAAAAAAAAAAATTAAAAAATTTTTACTTTATTGACTTTGTGTAACTATATATTTTTATAAAAATTTTAAGTATAAAAAAAACATTATTTTTTAGATTATAATAGGCTAAATTATAAAGGAGTACTTTTGGGACATCTCGAATAAAAATAAGTACTTTTTCTAGTAGAAAAGTAAGTAGACGGCTCGTCAAATTCTCATTATTTTTCTGCTTACTTTGTAAGCAAAGTTTTTGCTGGGTAGGTCTACACGATATGTTGAATCAGCAAATTTATGTTGAAAAATTTGTTTTCAGCGCCAACATATCGTGTAGAGTCTACACTGTAGACACCAAATTTTTTCAACAAACGTATGCTTACCAACATATGACAGGCATTTGTTAACGATGTCAGCAAACTTTTTTTCACAATTATAGCATATCGTCTAGACACAACATTTTTTGCTTTTCATCAAATTTTTTACGTATGTTGACAAATATGTTATTTGTTGAAAGTCGTATGCAAGCTTTTCAGCATACAGCAAATTTGGTAGCATATGAATAATATAAAAATTGGTATTCTTTTAATAACTTGATTAATTTTTTACATAACCCCGGAAGTTATCCAGATTTTTAGCTTATCGGCAAATAAGGAACAAAAAATTGCATTTATAAGTGCTTTGAAAATAGAAATGTTTGCCAACCCAGCAAAAACTTTGCTTACAAAATAAGCAGAAAAATAATGAGAAAGTACTTATTTTTGTTCGATATGTCCCAAAAGTAATCCTTTATAATTTAGCCTATTATAATCTAAAAAATAATGTTTTTTTTATACTTAAAATTTTTATAAAAATATATAGTTACACAAAGTCAATAAAATAAAAATTTTTTTATTTTTTTTTAATTTTTTTTTTTTATTATTTTATTTTTATTATTTTTTCTTATTCTATTTTACTTTATTTTATTTTTTTTTTTCTATCTCTGGCGGGATTTGATCCCGCAACCTCGGTGCTGATAGACTAGCTCTCTACCAGCTAGTCTACCGGGGCAGCGTAGTTTTTGTATTAAAAAACTATGTTTTTTTGACTATAATGACTATAATAACATTTTTATTGTCATAATGAAAATATAAATTTTTCTGTATATTTAAGACATACTAATAATAAAGTTATTATTTAATATATAACTAATAATCCAAAAAGTGGCGAATAAAGCTACAAAGTAATGAATTCTTGAAGTCATTAAAAGTAGGATTGTAAGTAAAGTTTTTGCTGGGAAAGAACTTTTTTTTAGAGTTATATCCCATAAAAGTTGATCAATTCTTAACCAATATTTCTTGAAGTATAAATTGGATCACAGCAATAAGGGTATCGCTGAAGGGTGTTTCCAAATACCTTTCACATGGTATATAAAACATGCCGAATTATTAACCCATTAAGAACCAATTTAAAAAAATATTTTAATTTACTAATGCATTTTATCAAAATGGCTCTAATCTCAAAATGTTATCGATATAAAGGTATTTGTTACATATAATATTTTATAGGGAACGCATCAAGTTATTTAAGTTAAAGAATTATATTATAATAAATCTTTTGTTTAATATAGAGTTATGAGTATACATGTCGTAATAGTTTAAATACTCTATGTATTATTTAATTATAGTTTGCAAATACCGGCTTTGCTAAATAAAATTGTTCTTTTATGTTTCTTTTCGACTTGACATAAGGGTTCTTAATTTTATGGTGTATCAAGCACAGGCTTTGCTCAGCTGAGTTAATTTTCTTCATTTAAACCAGAACCCCTCCACCATCAAAAATTTCTATTAAAGAAATTAACAAAAATTGATGACAAACTGAACCGATTGTTATTTACAAAAGAACTCGTTTTCTATGACTAGATTTTACACTACGATGAACGGTCTATAATTTACCATAGGCCGCATGTAAAACCCATTCTCGGATATACTTTAGCATGCCTAAGAGGTACCGAATAACGCAATTACAGCAGAATTTGGTATGTCATAGTTTCATAAAGCTAGAAATCACACAACTAAATTTGGAGAAGATCGCCCCACAATTTACCATATGCTCCATTCGAGCATTTCAATTTTCACTTTTTTTATGACTTTAGTGGCAAAACTGTAACTGTATTAAAATTTGGTCCATTATATAATTATCGACCCAAAAATCCCGTTAATACGGCTAAACTGATACAAATCATGATAGTTTACTCAAATTTGGTCAAATTAAGTTATATATGATTAATAAGTCGGTTAAGTCCGACCACAGAATATACAGATAAATATTTGAACGTGTACCTAATTTGGGACTCATGGGCAATCATGGACCCGATAAAACAAATAAGGTTATAGTCGCTAAATTTTGTATAAATACTAAAATTTTTAAGGATGTTATGGTATTGGCAATATTTTTGTGAGTGATAATTGTATAGGAGCTATATATTTAGAATATAAAGTTAAATCTAAATACCAAGATAAAAAAAAAATGGTTTTTTTTGGCACAAAGACTCTAATCTGAAAAGTAGTTAGTATCTTTGAGATATTATGAACCGTTCCTCACCTGTTTCAATAACAATAAATATTTAGTACCAATGTACCAAATTTTATCAAATAATTGCGACCTGTACTTTGCACACTACAAAGTAAGCAGCCAGCCAGTCGTCCGGACAGATATCGTTATATCGACTCAAGATAGTGATTGAGTCGATCGGGATACTATAAAATGGTTATAGGACCAATATTTTTAAATGTTACAGACACTATGGTGGTGTGGGTATCAAAATGAAAAACATACTGCTGGCCGGCCCATAACTTACCATAACGGTAGAACTGTAACCAATTATAAAACTGTGAGGCTTTATAAATAATTTTTAGATCAATCCAGTTCATATATTTTAACTACATATTTGCGGATTTGATCCAGCCCAATATATTTTTCATACTTATTCAGTATTAATATGCATACATAAAACTAATAATTTTTGCACTAAAGGCGATAATTTATAACAAATTTTAAATAAAAAAAATTAAAATAATAAAAAAGAGAATTGTCAAATTTATTTAAAATTTTTAAACAAATGTTCTCTTTACTCAACATACATAACAACATACGAAATTCAACATATCGTGCAGACACAAAAATTGTATGCTAACTTATTTGTTGAAATATTATTTGCTAGCATATGATGAATTTGAAAAATTTAGTATTATCAGCATATCGTCTAGACACCCAGCATATTGCATATGCTGAAAGAGACATTTGTTATTATTTTTAAGCATATGAGTATAAGCATACATTTGCTGATTGAACATATCGTCTAGACTAAGCTTAAAAATGTTGATGTTTTTTAGCCCATTTTTTGAGTATTTTGCTCATAAATTACCCATTGTCTAACCGATTTGATAGTTTTATATACCGACGTGTTAAGGTAGAAATTGACCATCAACTTAAGTTATATTTATATATAAACATTTATATAAACTTGTAAATATATATTTTAACAAAGTTATTATAAAAAAGAGTAATTTTTGGGGATTCAGTATTTCGGTTATAACTCAGCCATTTTTTAACCGATTTGGCAGATTTATATACCGACGTGTTGAAGAAGAAATTTACCATTTACTGTAGTTATAAAGCTTGGACTCGGGGAGATCTATGGTTCCCGAAAATATGTTCTACTAAAAATTTGCGATATTTTGATATATAAGTCATATCCATAGACATATGGCAGCCCTAAAATTTAGATTTTTATACAATTTTTAATTTTTTTGTACGGGAGGTACCACGCCCACTTCTCCAATCCCGCCCACATTTTGTAGGATGGTGTGTATTGGCAACCTAAATGTGTGTACCTAATTTGGAAACTTTGGCTTTTGCCGTTCTCAAGATATACGGAAATAAAAAAATACAACAACAAGGGATTTTTGGAAAAATTTAGAGGTAGTCGTGGTTTTTTACTCATATCTCCGTCATTTTTGGACCGATCTGGCTGAATTTCAATAGCAAACTTAAACGGAGTATATGTGACATTAATATACATCAACCTAGTCCACATCATTTCTGGGGTTTTCGGAAAACCCATTTCAACATACACACGGACAGACGGACAGACGGACAACCGGATTTGAACTTCGCTTTTCATAAGTACCCAGAATATATATACTTTATAGGGTGTAGGATCAATATTGTGGAACATACAAACGGAATGACAAAGTTATATATACCCTCTTACCTTCGGTGAAGGGTATAAAAACTGGAACTGATCATCTACAAAGCTATATTAAAACTAGTTTGGACATACGGAATTATGCTATGGGGAACATCAAGCAAATCCAACATCGATATACTGGAAAGATACCAGACAGGTTTGTCACAAACAAAAATATTCGTAAAGAATTTCGAGAAGAAATTCAAAGATTCAGTGAAAACTATCTTCAAAGATTAAGTAACCATAGTAACCCTCTGGCTGTTGCGCTATTAGACGACAGCTTTGAATCAATCCGCTTAGTCCAATTTTGGCATACTCTTTCCAACATTTCGGCCAGTATCTCATGAATAAATGATTTAATGTTGTCTTCCAATGCGTCAATTGAAGTTGGCATGTGTGTATAGACGTGAGCTTTAACATAGCATTAAATCGCACGATCTAGGCGGCCAATTGACCGGTCCCGAACGTGAAATAAAATGTTCACCGAACTCGCCTCTCAATAAGTCCATTGTTAAGCGTGCTGTGTGGCATGTGGTACCGTCTTGTTGAAACCACATGTCATGCAAGTCAAGCTCTTGGATTTTGGGCAAAAAAAGTTGGATATCATCTCACGGTAGCGCTCACTATTCACAGTTACGTTACGATTCGCATCATCTTTGAAGAAGTACGGTCCAATGATGCCACCAGCCCATAAACCGCACCAAACTGTGACTTTTTCTGGATGCATTGGTAGCTCTTGCAATGCTTCTGGCTGATCTTCACTCCAAAATCGACAATTCTGCTTAAATACGTCCCATTGAGCCATAAATGAGCTTCGTCACGTTAACAGAGCACGCATTTTAATAAAAAATTCAATAATTTGCAAGAGTTGTTCGTTGGTAAGACGATTCATGGTTAAATTATAGACCAAACTGAAGATTATTGACAGTGAAACAAAACACGAAGCGTGCGTCAGCTGTTTAAACCAGTGTTGCCAAAAAGATAATAGCTCAAAAATCACCCGATAGCAATGTAGTCCTTTGGGGCTACATAACTCCTGTTATTTATTACTAAAGTTACCACATTTGCTTATTGTCTTATAGTAGATATATTGCAAATAAATAAATTTAAAAAAAAAAAAATATAAAATGATGTTTTCTAAGTGCTGAAGTATCTTTAGCGCGCGATTCATATAAGTTATCTGAAGATAATGAAAAAACCTTTAGAGTTCATTGTTTAAAGTTGATTGCTGTACTTTGTAACTGTCTGGTAAAAAAGTTAGATTTTGATAACGACTTTCTTTAAAACGTTAAAGTTTAAGCACCTTTTAGTGTAATTAAAGGTAGTTAATCAATTGAGTTTACTCAATTATGAACTATTGTGCCGAATTTAGTTGTATGAGTGGTTTTCAAAGAGTAATAATAAGTGACTTGAGCTGCTTTTGGGAGCAATCTCTGATAGTAAATATGGGCATTTCCGTCAAAAGGTCCACCGTGACCGAAAATTTAAAAGTTATTAAAAGCTGATTATTTTACGATATTATTATAGAGAAATATTTATATATTACTAATTTTATAAATTTACTCATAATCAGACTACAAAGTTGTGCAAACGTAATTTTTTATATGTGAGAATGTTTTATTGTATGTTTTCTTTAATATTTATCTTTCTTAAAAGAGGTTATATGTGATAAAAATTATTTCAAAAAAAATTTTTTACATGGTCTGTAATCTAAGGAAGAGTTCAAAGAGAAATATGTTATTCGGATTAACGGTAAATTTTTATTTTATTTTGATCATTATTCAGTTAAATTGTTTCGGAAAAAATTTCACGTTCGAAATGTCACGTATCGACCCAGATTTTGGCTTAAAAAAAGAAAATACAGAAGATTTTGGAATCAAACCAAGACATTCTAATGTTACATTGCTACGTAAAACTCTGAAAGTATATATATATATATATTCGTTCCTTTTACTCCTGCAAGGAGCATAGGGCCGCCACAAGGTTATTCCAATACACTCGATCTGACGCATGGTGGTGACTCTGAAAGTAGTTTGACTAAAAAATTGTGCCAGGTTTTGTTGAGTAACGCCTTTTTATACATGGCAAAAAAACTACTTCTGTTTTTTTCACGTTCGAACCGCTATTTCAATTGCCATTATCTTTGACCTAGAATCGCGCCCTCCATAAGCTTAAGCATAGATAACAGGGCTTTCTTAGTGCTATAATTTAAGGGTTAAGAAAACGTAAAAATATTTTTTGCTTAAAATGTTATTGCATTTTTGATTACCCATATATTATTGGCAAATTAAGTTGATATTTGATATTCAGTTTCTTGTTTTAGTTTCCGATATTTTTGATCGATATACGATTTTAAAACAATGTTTCACTAATATTTATTTATGTAGAGTTGGAAAATTCTAGGGCATATTTTGTAAATTTTTTTTTTCATTGCGTTAAAAATTTTATTTGCAGATATAAATTTTATTTAAATTTTAAAAATTTGTCTGAAAATATTTTTAAAGTGTTGTTAAGTGCTTTACAAAATAAAAGGAAATTTTCTTACCGCATTATGTATTGTCTTGCTTCTTTAATCCCAGTTGTTACCAACTGTAATTTAATTTTTAAACTCTTTAAATTTGTATCAATAATCAAATCATGCTCCTCTCTGTATTAAGACAAATCAAATAATGAGATAATACGAATATAATCGATGTTAAATAATGGAAAATTCCATTCAACTAGTACGCGGGTTGCAATAATGTTTGTTATTAAGGATTTTGGTGTTCCTTTGAACACAAATATTCCCTTAACACATACATACATACATATATAAACACACACACTCGCATTATATAATCTCATTTGGTTAAATGGTGAACCACATCAAACATCAAAGAGCCATGCTAACGATTTTATAACGATGATTGGTCACTAGCAGCCCAAGCAGAGCCGCAAGTATTTGCAAGAACGTGCATGAACTCGTAAATGTTGAGCCAACCCCAAAAGCCAAAGGGAATTTTTATCTTTCAACAACGTTATCCTCTTTATTTTAAATAAATATGTTTGTAATTTTTAATATTTAAGTGTATAGAATTTTCATAAAACTTTGAGAACAATGCATTTACATCAGTGCTGCCATTTAAGCATATTTCTGCTAGATTTACAAGATTGAGTTGGGGAATTTTTTAAAAAATATGCTTTTTAGCATATTTCCTTGTTCAAACGCAGCTATAAAATATTTTACTTTAAAAAAAACCAGAATTTTTTAGCATATTTTTTAAAAAATAAAAATTTTTATGAAATATACATATATTTAAATTCCTTTTTATTTAGCATATTTTTTTTATAAAAATTCAGGAGATTTTTATTTTTTTTTTGTAAAAATTTAGCAAATTAAAATTATTAAAAATCTTAGGTTCTAATTCTAGCACAGATTTTTAGCATATTTTCTTCATTTTACGATTTAGCTGGTTTTTTTAATTTTTGGCATATTCTTATCAAACAGTTATGACAACACTGATTTACATTAGGGAACAGGAGTTGCCATATTTGTTATATGAAAACTTAGTTTATTTTGTCTAGTTAATTCAAGAATTTCCAAAACTTTAAATAATTTTTGACCGCAACAAGTTTTTTCTGAAAAATATTACAAAACTATAAATTGTTATGCTACTTTGGCAACCCCTAAGTTCTATTAATTTTTTAAAGTTTACTATCCAAAAAAATATAAGCCCAAAACAAAAGCTTATTGATGTGGCCTGATAAGAGAGAGCATCAACTCTTTGTGGTCTGTTTTAGGATAATGAAGTTATTGTTGTCCCTTTGCTGTTTTGTAGTAACTCTGCTGACTCACTTCTTTTTGTTGTGCTCTGTTGCTTTTACTTTCCTTTTTAAATAAAATATAAAATTTTTTTTTGTTGTGGTTTTCGCCAAACAAAGTTCGGGGTTTTCTTGTAATTTTATTTTGTGTTTTATTTTAATTAAAGCAAATAAGTTTACTTGCTTTTAATGGTTTTTAATAGGATACTAGATCATCATCGTGTATTTATTTTAATATTCTCAGAGTTAAGTGTCCTGTTTTATGCAAAGCCTTTTTTTATATTGCATTATTACAGCGAGAGTTGGTAGATTTCGGACAAAGATTTTGTTTGTATGGTATTGACAAATAATTCTTGAAGAAAGAGTTTTAAATTTGTAAATTTTTTTCTCAGGACTAAGAATTTGCAAAAATGAATATGCAAAAAGTCGTTAATTGACCTAAATATACTCTTAGCGTTGCAAACTATTCCATAGTTTTGCACAGCGAATTCCACAATTAATTTTGAGGCATAAAATAGTCAGACCAACCTACAACCAGTAGCCTTTAGAAAATTACCGTCGTTTTTATAACCAAAATTACGCATGAATTTAAAATGGGTGTTATTTAATTCTTAAATAAGTACCTTAGCATAAGGGATATTACAGGATCTAAAACAGTGCTGCCAAGTGTAGAGATTTATATTAAAAATTTGACATGTAAGGAAAAAGGGAAAGATTTCTTACTTCTATTGAATTCCAATTGTAAACTATAAAGTAACATAATATATCGAGCTCTTACCGCAAAAAAAGCTTAAGCGACAAAAACACAATTTTCCAGGAGAGAAGTTTTCTTATTTTATTTCATAAAAATTTTGTATGAAGGTTGTCGCTTTAGATATAATTGTTTTTGGTATAAAATCTTAATGATACCTTATGTGACATGACATTTTTGGAGATGATGCATGTGTTGCCAATAAATGCATTTATTAAAAACAACCAGAATTGAAAAAGATGTCGCTTAAGCTATTTTTGAGGTAAGGGCTCGATATGTATACATTAGAGATGCTTAAGTTTGGCCCCTGCAGTGCCTATGATGCCCCTACGCGTGTCAAATGTATGACCAACTCAACTTTACTTTTTATCTCTATCATTTATCTTAAACATACCTACCTGCTATCTCCATTCCTTAAGAGGGCTCTCAAACAAGACTTTCAATACTGTCTAGAACTATATTTAAGAAAAACTCCCATAATTGCTGTTCATCAAGTTGCTGATGTTCGATTCGATGGTGTCGGTCACTCTTCTGTTTGGGTGGAAAGAAAAACCAAAAAACATTGCAAGAAATCTGACACCCAAGTCGCTTGATCCAAATACAACCATCACTTATGCGGTCAGATTAATAAAAATTGGTTTTGGGACTACCACTACAAAATAATATATAAATACTTTGTCTTAATAAAACTTTTTCAGAAAATAAAATTTGCCGTGATATTTTGTACATGCTAAACGGCAAAACCGTCTAAAGACGGTCTTTAATATTTTTCACCTGGCTTCCTTCCGTCCAGAATGTTGTTTTTCACCTGAAAATAAAAACTAACGTTTGTTTTGATTATATCTACTTGCAAAAAATATACGAGCTTCATCCGATAATTTTAACGATCTCGCCTGTTCGAGGGTTAAGAAGAAGGACTTCTAATGATTATCCCTAAACCAAATCCTTTACTTGAATGCGAGAGATTTCTCCTAATTTATTTAGAAATTGCCTGTCCAGACATTTAAACCGCCGATTCCGATTCAACCTTGAACTGTGGCATAGTCCATGCTCCACTGTCTTTAGTTCCTCGATATTCCCACACATTCTGCAAAACCCAAGTGTCTACGCCCCAATTTGCTTACATTTGACCTAATGGGCACTATTCGTAGACTTATTCTGTTCATACTTGAAAAGTCTGTTCCAGCGGCACTGTGTTGCTGTATAGTCCTCCTTAATTTTGTATGTATGACCTGGTTTTGCTTTGGAACCACTCTTAAATCTTCCCCTAAAAGAAACATAGTGGTACGTTTTCCAAAAATTTCCTCAGCTGAACTTTCTAGTGCCGATCCATTATTGGCCAATTCGTTGACTATTTTATTACTTATGATGTTGCAATGATCCTAAAGCCAGCAGAGTCTCATCTCGTTCTCTCTAACGGGTACCCTGATGATTTTTCTACAAACGCTAACTAGTTAAGACTTTTCAAGGTATCCTTTCAAGGCAATTTACATACACATATGTAGTTGGAGTGGCTTCCTATCTTACTTTCCCTGCTATGAATTCTGTGATATTTAAGATAACTAAAAATTCAACTTGGAACTTGCTATATCCAGCAGGAAGCCTTCATTCTTTGGCCATTAACTCCTGCAGCAGTGCCTACAACAACTTTTGATCCAAAGTAGAAAAAAAGCTTTAAAAGGAAATAAATTAAAGAAGATGTTGTATAGGTAGTTGCTATTTTAATGTAACCGACATTTTTGCTGGAGCTGATAAATAAAAGATTTTTGCGATTTTTAAAGCTAAAACAAAAGTCTAACAATAATCTGTCTTATCATTCCCTCGGTTATTCTTATCATTTCTGCAAGTGAATAATGTAAGTAAAACTTTTATGTCGCATAACATTTTCCTCACTCTGTATGGACTGAACTTTATAAAATAATGAAAATTATTCCCAACGATTTAAAAAGTTAAGAGTTTAACAACAAGGAATTTGTATGTGGTGAATAAATTCTAAATTAAATATATATACGTAAACCTTCTTATATGTATTTATAAGTAAGTTTATTTATATAGACGTAATAGTATTGTATATATACATAAATAAAATTTTTTAGGGTCAAGTGGATGCTGAACTTATGAATTCCTAAACTCAACTACTACTTGGCTATTTAAAATATGGAAGCAACGTAGTTGGTTTTTGATGTTTCGTGTTGTCGTCATCTTGAGGAAAGAAAAAGTTTCTTTTTATCTGTGTGTTTTTGCTATTTTAGTTTTATTAGCAGCCAATTTCTGGTGGTTTTCTTTTTGTTAGTGTAAACACAGTATTGTGGTGCTAATTGATGTTACTTTTGTGGCTAATAATCCAAAGTAATTTAAGTCATATAAAATTCGCTTAACGCTTAAGAGCATTGAGCAAACTTTTGCTTCATCACCATTAACAGCACCACAGCTAAAAATAGACCAATAAGAACCAAAGTAAATTCCCATAGTTAACATAACATGAAAAACTCTTAAACGAATGCCCACACCATCATCAGTAGCAGCAGCATCATGGCCATCATCATCGTCATAACTCGTATGCAGACACACACACGTTCGAACTAAAATCCCTACCAAAAAGTTTGGCAAAAATAAAAGCAAAAGAAAAAAGCTTTTGCACACAAAATGTAAATTGTTTGACTTTCGAACTCATTAAAATAATTTCACGCTGACCAAACAGCTGTCAGTGTACAAAGAACAGGGAGAAAATAAAAAAAATAAAGGAAGGAAAAACCATCGTATACAGAACAAAACTGATGGACTTTAAGCTTAAACTGCTGGAATAAGATATAACTGTTCCTGCTCTTATAACCAACCAGTATCCTTGTAGATCCTTGTTAGTGTCTCACACATACACTTACAGATGTTTGTGTGTTTCTTTGGATGTGTGTATGTAGGAACATTTATCTCGAGGGTAAAATGAAAACTACCAACTCATTCTAAAGGACTTTTTCTTCTTCATTCGTTCTAAATACAGACAAAAGTTATAAACTACAAAATTCTGCTGAACATCCATTGCACTGTATGCAATTAAAGTTTTTCACTTTATTTTATATACAAATATAAATTTTTTGCCTCTTTTTTTCTTGTTTTATAATTTTTGTTCTTTTGGCTTTTAGGGTTTGTTCTCTATTATTATAATTTCTTTTTTTTTAACTTGTTATTTTTATTTTTACATGGAAAGTGACCTCAAACTCTGTTAGCATTATTCTGTGTGTGTGTGTGTGTGTTTTTTTTAAATTCTTTTTAAGAATTTATGTTTTAAATTTTTTTTCAAACATTTCATATTTTAATCCCTTTGGTGTCATTTTTACATATCTCCGCCTTTGATTTCTCAAGAAGTACATAGTTCTTCTGGTATTGAAGAGTAGTAAGAGAAAGAAAAACAAAAGAAGTTGTTAAATAATTCGTTGTATGATTAAACTATAACTATGAGTGTTTATTCATAATTTATTATCTATTTTAAATTGTATTGCACAGTGGCTTAGAAGATTTAAAGAAAGGAACAAGTGTTTGGTAAATGATCCTTGATTGCTCTACTAAGACTTTAAGCCCAAATGATACACGCAGAAAAAACATGGTCCCCATATTATGATCCCAGCAATGGCCATAATTTTGTTTATATTCACATTACTGCTTTAATAAACAAGTAAGAAAGTGTAGGCGGTCAAGCCCGACCATATGATACCCTACACCACAGTATTAAAAAACACATCGTGCTTATGTGTCCATATAATTATGGGTTTATCTATGTTTATAAACTTCATTAAAATTGGTTTGAAAGTTTGTTAGGGGCAGAAATTGAAATGAAAAACTTTATAGCTTACAGGCTTTTTACACTTGCTCACATCTTACATCTTTCATCTTATCGCAAAGATGATAACATCTTCCCATAAGAATTGTAGAGGGCTTAAAATTAAGATGAAAAAAGATTCATCTTTAAAAGATGTTCCTATCTCATGTTGTTTCATTTTAAATCTTTCCATTATTTTAGTGTCATCACTAGAAAAAACAAATAATTTGTTAAAAAATATATGTATACCATCACTAGAAAAAAATACAAAAGAGCAGGACAGCAATATCATTTATTTAGTTTTTATTCGTTCTTTCCAGGGTTGTCAGATTGATTTTGACCTTTTTCGCCAAATTCAATATCAAAAATCGCCAAAATCGCCAAAGCCTTTGTTTACAAGTCTTTGACAATAAAATACATATTTTTTAAATTATTTTTTAAAAATCCTAAAAACTAAATTAGTTCCGTATCGCTAAAATACGCCAAAAACTCAAAAAAAGTCGCCATAATATATATTTTGCTTAATTTTTAGTTAGAGCGAAATAAAAATAGTAAGTGAACACAAAAAAGGTACGATGTTTACTATAAAATAATTTATAGTAGTCTACTTAAAGCAACAAAAAAAGATTTTTTGCGACTAGTACTAAACAAATATTAGAAATTCACTATATGTATACAACAGTTTCAGTTTTATTATATATCTAAAACGCTTCACCGTCAATTCTCGCTATTTGTCTTCTAATTTGGAATACATTGTGAGGGGATTACATTTATTCAACGAAAGTACAAAAGAATTGCAACATGTACTATTCTCATTCATCTAACTTATCAGGCATGTTCTGAAAATCACTTTTTGTCAAAGTGATTTGAAATCACAAAAAAGTTGTTCTGGACAAAATGCTTTTTTTTTTTTTTTTTTTTAACGTTTATTTCATGAAATTGTATAAGCTTAAACTATAAATAAACAAACAGTAGGAATATAACAAATAATTTTACATAGTCCCATATTCGGGCTCTCAAGTATATTACTTATCTATATACAATATTTACATTATCTTTTAAATTTAATTATTTAAATTTATACAAAATAAATACAAGTATTTATACGTATTTACTATAATTAGTTTGTAAAGAAAAACTTGGAAAAACCTTACTTATATAACACAAAAAAAAAAAAAAAAAATAAGTAAAAGTAATAGTCAGAAAATAAAACGAAAAAGTGGGATTTATTTAGTGAGCCACCAAAATTTTTTAATATCTATGTTTGGAATCATATTCCTATCTCCTGAATAAATGCTCGTATTAAATCTTCTATTGTCAATTGTAAGTTGTTTGCTTAGTACAGCTTTAACATTGGCTCTTCTATAGATGTGATAGAAAATTGGGATGCCGATTTCATTTTGAATGTATCCCTTATAATCGAGGTACAAAAAAGCCTCAGGTGGTACATATCCACTTTGTAAGGTTGTATATATGTATTCAAAACTCTCGTAATAAGGAGCCATTATTAAGTTGTTTTCATAGCACACTAAGCTCTTCTTTATGTGGTTTCTTATTAAATGTATAATAAAGTTATCAATCCTGCTAACTTTGGAAACATTATATAGTCTTTGATTTGAGATATATTTAATATAATTAGTATTAGGGGACCTGTAAAGAGAAGTGCAGGCTCGCAGACATTTTCTTTCGAAAGTTCTCAACTTTTCCATATAGGATGGGGAAATGTTGAACCAAATTTGACAACCATATGTTAAAATCGGTCTTATTAAAGCTTGATATAACATTATTTTTACATCTGATTTTATATGTTTTGAGAAAAATAGTTTTTTATAAAAAAAAAAAGCTTTTCGTGCTTTTATTAGCTGTAATTTAACGTGATCGTTAAAATATAAAAATTTGTCTAAGGTTATTCCTAGGTATTTTACCATCTGTTTATTTGGAATGTTGATGTTGTTCCCGGATTTTACGCCAAAGGATTTCCAATTATTTTTTATGTTGTTATTACATTTTCCGACAGGTGGACGAAATAGAATAGTTTCACATTTATTAATGTTAATTTTCATATGCCAATCTGCAGCATATTTTTCTACTATTTTAAAATAGTCTTGTAGTTTTCCGTTGATTTTTTCAATTTTGTTATCAGCATGATAAATAACAATATCATCAGCAAACGCAATAATACTGTCAATTTGATTAAGAAGATCAAGAACAAATAAATTAAATAGAAGTGGAGAATTGACTGTACCTTGTTGCAAGCCATTAACTATAATGAATTTTCTGGAACTTAACTTGTTTTTATTACAAATAAGAAATGATTTATTATTCAACATGTTATGTATAAGTATTACCAAGTGTATAGGAAATCTATATTTTAAAAGTTTATATATTAGACCAGGTATCCAAATACTATCGAAAGCTTTTTCAAAATCCACCAGACATGCGCCAGTGCATAAAAATTTATTCATATTCCAATGAATATTTGATATCAGTAAATGTATGGCATGAATCGTTGAATGCTTATGTTTAAACCCAAATTGCTTATTATTAATTAAATTCTCTCTTTTACAAATTTTGATTATATTATTGTTAATGCAGATTTCAAAGACCTTGCTAATGTTTGGTAGTAAGCTTATTGCACGTAAGTTTTTAGGGTTACTTGTGTCTTTATCCTTTTTAGGCAACACAACAACTTTTGCTGTTTTCCAAGCCCGAGGAAAATACGAGTTGTTAAGCATATTGTTAAATAGTGTACAAAATGCGAGTATTAATTCGTCTGGAATGTTTCTTAGAATAATATTGGGAATGTTGTCAATTCCGGAGGATAATTTTTTTCTTAGGTTTTTAAAAATGTAAAAAATTATATCTTTTGTTAAGAAAACATTTTCCGAGAGTGACTCATTAATTTCATTTGCCTTTTTGTCTGTACTAAATGTAGTAATTGTAGATTGATTGTTTTCATACTCAGTTTTATATTCTAAAAACCTGGTGAAACAATTATCAACTTCAACGTGTGTTGTATTTTCTTCATCAATCTCTTTGAAGGAGTGAACAGATTCCAGGAAGGCTCCCATTACATTCAATATTTGATCTTTATCTCTAACAATAAATTTGTTGTTTTCTTTTTCTATTTCAAGAGAGTTAATTGCAGCATTTCTAAACAAGGGTTCTTCTTCATGACTAATTTTCAAAATATTTATATCTAATGACTGATTTGTTCTGAATTGTTTTTTAGCTTCGTTAAACATACCTAAAGAATTTTTTTTATCAATATTTTTAAGTTTTTCTGTAAAGTGTTTATTTACTGTTAAAACAAAATTATCATTTATCATTTTCTTAATTAACTTAAGTTGAGTTTTGAGAATCTTTATTTCCGGGGGTGAACGAATATTTTCTAATCTATTGTGTTTTTTAATAATAGTCAGGATTTTACTTTTCTCTGACTGTAATTTTTATTTTTATTTATTATTTCTCAACTGTATCATTACTTTTAAATTTTGGCACCGATTTTTCTATAGCGCTTAGAATAGATTTATTCATCTCACATAAATAAAAATCAATTTCGGAATTAGTTAGATTTCTGTTGTTCGGTATCGTTTCATTATTTTGAAACATATTAGTAATATTACTCCTAAACTTTTTCCAATTCGTTTTCTTATAGTTAAGTTGAGACTCATAGTGTTCCTTGAAAAATGCAAAAGGGTGGTCATTTTCTTCATTTAAGAGTAAAATTTGTAACGCGTTGTGGTCACTGTCATAATCAAGAGTTTTGAGGCAGTTTAATGAATTATTTTCCCTATGTATTAATAAACGAGAGTCCGCTAAACACAAGTCTAAAAATGAACCGCATCTAGGGTAAGACGGTTTTGTAGATGCATATAAAGTGCATCTGAAATTTATTTCATTGTTTTGTAACCATTCCCTAAGGATATTACCTTTAACGTTATTTGAAACATTGCCCCAATCTGTGTGTTTACAGTTCAAATCTCCTGATAATATATAAAAATTATCAGGGTTCTCTAAATTTAAGGACTGAAAGATTTGGTTAAGTTCTGTTCTCAAAAAACTATTGTTGTTGCCCGATGGGTAATAAACTGATATTATAAACAGTGTTTTATTTGACAATAGCGGTATTTTAACTATGCATGTTTCCAAACATTTAAAGGTGTTTATAGTGTTATTTGTAAAATTTTTGTATTTGATATCATTCTTTATTAAAATTGCAGTTCCACCTCCATTAAGGGAGTTGGTTCTGTCTTTACGTATTATTTGGTAGCCTTTAAATTGAACCTTGTGTCTGACGTTTAGCTTTGTTTCGTTTAACAGAACTATGTCCGGTTTATACATATTTATGAAATTACTTAAATCATATCTTCTACTTAATTTTATTAAGGAATTAACATTAATTTCGATTATATTAAGGTTTTTTACAAATGTTTCCTCCATATTAATAACTTACGTCTCTAACATCGAAAAAATAGTATCTATTCTAGATGTTTGAAATTGTAGTTGTTTGTTTAAGTTTATGATCTGTGTAGATAAGTTTTGCAATGAATTGTTCAGCTCTTGTAAAGTTTGTTGAATTGGGTTGATAGAAGTATTTCCCATTTGTGTGTTTTTGTTTTTTAAAACCTGAGCAAAGCTCATATTTGGATCTATAATTAGTGTTTTATTTGTTGACCTATATTGTGATAGCCTTTGTTTTTTATCACGAAGTCTTTGTTGTAATTCCTTGTATTTCTCGCACCCTTTGTATGATGCCGGGTGCCCGTATTTATTGCACAGTACGCAAAATAGTTTTTCCCTTTCATTTTCAGGGACCTTTTGTACAGGACATTCTCCAATTTTGTGTTCTTTATTGCATTTGACACACCTAGGTGGCAAAAAACAATTTGATGCACTTTGACATCTTCTGCATTGAGGAATTTCAGATTTTCTTAATGGCTCCCAACGGATACAACGGTAAAACAATGCCTTTATTGCTTTGAGCTCATAAACTTTACTTTCACCAGTTATTTGTACAAGATAAATTGGCAGATCATAACCATTAGCAGTGGCTTTTTTTGTCTTAAATTGGCTGACTTTTAGAACATTTAAATTTTCATTATTGAATTTACGAAGTTCATCCTGAATAACAGTAGGATTAATATTAGCACTGAGGCCCTTTAAAAGATAGGTCTTTGTTTTCATAGCTTTTGGGGTAAATGTAAAGAATTTGGTTTTAGCCTTTTCTAAATAAGCTTTTACTCTAGTATAATCATCTATGGATGACACAAGTAATGATGTTTTTTTGTTGCTGAGTTCTTTGATTTTGAACTCTTTAATATTCAAACCATCTTTAATGAAATCTATTAGCTCGTTAGGTTCCACATTAAAAATATTGAGAGGTGGTATTTTCTTATTTTTTTGCTGGTTGATATTATTTGTTGTTTCTTCATTAGTTATATTTGTCTCTACATTTGAAAAAGAGACTTGTGATGTTGTTACTTTAGATGTTGTTGGCTTATCATGCTCTCTTACATGATTTTCAAATCGTTTTAAATACTCTTGATTGCATTGAGTATCATTATCAAGAATTGCATAGTAGTTGCCTTTAAGCTGTTTGCTCACTGATTCACACTGCATTTCGCTTTTTCTTTTTCTATCGTTTTCTGTTATGTCATTTATTTTTTTTAGTGAATTGTTTATATGGCTTTTGTCATGATTATTTTTTAATGAATTGTTTTTATTGTTCTTGTCATAATTTAATTCTGAGTTTAGAGCATTGCGCTCACTCATTTTTTTTTTTTACTTTATAAGAGTCTATTTCTCTAGGTTTTTTTTTTTGTTTTTCTCTATTCCTTAAATAAGAAATAAAAAAAAATTTTTTTTGAAAACAACAACGCACTGAAAAAATGCGTTAAACAATAAATACACATCGAATAAACTCGAAAAATAACTGATATGCGCTATACGTCCGTCTATTCTGACAGTCACGAAAAGACTCCTGGACAAAATGCTTTTTTCATAATTGTGATCTTAAACCAGTCAGCTAAGTGTCCGCCGATTTAAAATTACTTGCTTATTTGTTTCCACCATTTTTAGCTAAGTTAAAACTTTTGTGGTTTTTAAAACACCCATTAATCACAATTGTGATTTCAAAATCAAAAGTGATTTGAAATCTTGTGATTTACAGAACATACCTGTATAACTCCTAATAACGCGTCTAGAAGATCGTATTGCATTCTAATTCGAAGGCGAGTTTTAGTGAAGTTCGTCCAAAGGTATGATAGGATTCATAAAAATCTTTAAAATATCACTTACAACAACATATTTTATCTGTGATAATAAATTGCCTAATACGTATAAGTATAATGTGAAAATTGGTATAGACTTAACACATATTGGTGTTTTAAGGAATTCTATTTATTGATTATTTCAAGAGCAATTTTATATATAAAAAACACTTAACTTCATCAGCCATTTGAACATACCTTCAAATACCTATCATACATAGGAATGCCTGAAATTTCATTCATAAAAATACGAGAATTAAAATAATATTATTTCTTAGTATTGAATTTAACGAATTTCAAAACAAATTCAAAGGTCATCAAAAATAGCCAGTTGGCGATTTAAACTATTTTATAAATCGCCAAAAAATCGCCATGTCGCCAAATCAAAAATTAGGTCGCCAAACATGTTTGAAAATCGCCACGTTTGGCGAGAAATCGCCACATCTGACAACCCTGGTTCTTTCACGTGAAAATAAATAAATAAAATAAGATGAAAGATGTTACAAATGTAAACAAGTTTTTTTCATTTTTAACATCTTCCACGCATTCCTCTAAGATGTGCTCAAGTGTAAATAGGCTATTATGTGTCCATATGGATATGTATCTATCTATGGTTTAAATTTCACTAGAATCGGTTTGAGAGGCAGAAATTGACCCTATCTCCCCTAGTGTTCCTATTTTTAAAAAAATGCATACCTTTTGTGTCCATATAGATATGGTTCTATCTATGTTTTAAATTTCATTCAAATTGGTTTGATAGTTTTTGAGAGGAAGAAATATCCCCCTATCTTCTCTTGTGATCATACGATTCGGCCCATTTTTAATAGGCTTGGTTTTTGTGCCAATAATAACCTATGTCCCAAATTTTATCAAATTATCTCCAAAATTATGACCTGTACTTTGTGCACAAGGTTACATGCACAGGCAGCCAGCCAGCCGGACGGACATCGTAAGTTCGGCTCAGAAAGTGATTCTATGATCAATATTTTAAGGTGTTACACACGGCGGCATGAAATAACCCTCAAAATATAATCTCCCGAAAAAAAAAATATTTAATAACCCCCCAAAGCGTGGGGCCTTATTACATATGCAATTAAGCCCCAATTTTGAAAATGAAATTAGCCCCCAACGAAATGACGCTCATATTTACATTCACTCTTTGCCTGCAAAACAAAGTTCAACGTTGGTAATATTTACGTTGTTTCGTACACATTTGATTTTTGCATGTGTGCGTTTTGTATTGAAAGTGCTTTGCTTGATTTTTTGTTGCGCAAAAGTCACACATTCTTATACTTTTGCATTCAAGTAGTCATTGTCCACTCGATGAGACGCTTTGTTAACATTAACAACAATAACAACAATAAACCACTCGATTAGACGCTTTATTAAAATTAACAACAATAAAAACAACAATTACAAGAATACATTGTACATACAGAACTACAGTACTTTTTAAGATGATAAAAAAAGTCTTCTGTTTCTATGGAAATTGTTTGTACCTACATATGTGCGCTTAGTTTCATTTAAATTTTTTTTTTTCTTGTACTACATAGTAAATGCTGAATGCCTACACTCAAAATATTATGTAGTTAAATTCAAACGAAAATTCATTTTAAACAAATTAATGGCGATTTCTTTTCTGAGAAATATGTTGCATAAATGTTACAAGCTCTATCTCTTTTGTGTAGAGCATGTAACATTTATGCAACATATTTCTCAGAATAGAAATCGCCATAAGATTCATTTAAGAAACTGATCATTTACATTTCATTTAAAACAAATGATTTTTACATTAATTTTTTAATTTTTTATTTATTAAACAGCATATTCCTTAAAATTTAATAGTTTTTACTTTAAAAAAATACATTTTAACCGACAAAAATAAAACCACATAACAAAATAAATACGAAAAAACATTATTTTTTGTTAGTTTGTTTTTTGAATAACGTTAAAATATAAAATTATTCGTAAAATAACTGTATTTTTATTTAAATTTAACAGTACGGAAAACGAATTTAATAACCCACAATCAGTTACTGTAATAATTTTATAAGTGTACATGAGTAATAATTGCTTGATTTCTGGCTTTTTTGTTTGTACTTTTTTTTCTTTGCCAAAACAATCATTGTCGGACCAAACACACAAACATCTTAATTGACAAACGAAGCTAAACGATAGAATAACTAACAAAGCACGATGTGCATTATTTGAATAACTGCAAACCAGCAGCGAATGTTTGCGGTTGCGCAAGTTTGATTGTATGACCAAAAGCGAGTGTATTTGTTGGTGTTCATTTACTGCGATTTTTTTACAATCGTACAAAGCCGTTCTCTGATAGATATCATGGTACGATAGACCAAACACAAGCTTCGCCAACTAAGGCTTTTCTGCATAGCAGGCCTTCGGCCGGGCGCAATGACTTTTTCCTCCATGGTATAACAAACACCGGCTTCGCTAACTAAAGCTTTTCAGCATAGCGCCAGGATTTTCTCCTCTAAAGTACAAAAATACCGACTCGACCCGGCTACGCTGAGAAGCTTTAAGGCTCAGTTAGCCGGGAGTAACAGTAACGTTGCAAATCAGCTGCTTCATTTTGTTGTATGTAAAGCAATTAGAACGATTATAGTTAGCAGTAAGATTTTACGTCTCAATCTGTAAGAAATAGATTGGTCTTACTTTTTTACGGTAAGGTTACTGTTACTGTTACTCCCGGCTAACTGAGCCTTTAGTTAGCGAAGCCGGTGTTTGGTATACCATATAGAAGAAAACTATTGCGGCCGGGTGAAGGCCGGTTATGCAGGTCAGCTTTATTTATTGAAGCCGGTGCTCTGTATACCAAAGTGGATAAATCCTTGCGCACAAAAACGTTTTCATTATAAATTTGAAGATGAAATAATCCCCCAAAAAACATGTTGAGCCTTTATTTCATAATGATTTCTTATTTCATATGAAATAATACCCCATTTAAAAAAATTAAATAACACCCCAAACAAAATGAAATAACCCCCCAAAAATCGTTTTTGTTGTTCTCTGTACAAACTTTTGAAATATCATTATTTTTTTGGGGGCTATATTTTGGGGGGTTATTTCATGCCGCCGTTACACACATCAGCACATGTGCATAATACCCTCTCCACTATTGTGGTGTGGTCATAAAAAAAATTCTTGATTCTATTTAACAATAAAATATTCGCTTGAACTTTCAAATATGGTTGAATTCAACTATATAAGTTTTTTATTCAATTTATCTACAACAACAGACATAAATAACTCCTATAAAAATATAGGAGTTATGGAAATTTTTACAATGCAATAATTATTTTAGCCTTTGCAGAATTTTTAAGCATATTTTAGTTAAAAAAAGAGCATTTTTGCAGCATTTTTTAGTTTTTTAGCGCATATTTCACCTTTTCGAAGCATATTTTGGTACGTGTTTAATTTGTTCTCGTAAAGAATAAAATTTTTTTTTATTATTCTCAACAGACGATTTATCTGTTTTAAATGTCTATCTGTAAACACAACTTATTGCCTCAATTTCACCATCTACATTTAATTTTCACTTTGGAATTGTAAGCAAAAGCAATTTGTTTTTAAAGATAAATGTTATTTCAAACTTACAAATTTTATACATGAGCAAAAATTGAGGAAAAACAAATTATATACGTGTGTGCCAATCTAACTCATCTTTTTGTATACCGATCGACTCAAAATATATTTTTAAAGAGATCAAATGATGTCCATCTGTCCGTCTGGCTGATTGTATTTCCTTGTAAGCCTTGTGCGATATTTACAAGTTACAATTTTGTTAAAATTTGGTAAAAACAATTTTAATTCACTAAGGACAAAGCCTATGTAAATGGTAAGAATTGGTCTAAAATTTCAAAAAGTCCTCATACAAACTTCTTTAAGAAATAGATTGTATTCAAAAACCATCCAATTTTGTTCGTATTTAGATTAAATTTGCCTGAAAAATATTTTACTGCAATTAAATTTTTTTTTGGTATCCGTTAAGATTTTGCACATTCGTAAAAAGCTTCAGCGATATTTTCAACAATTTTTAGGGCATATTTGAAATATTCTACTGCATATGGGCATATCCGTCAAAAGGTCCACCGTGACCGAAAATTTAAAAGTTATTAAAAGCTGATTATTTTACGATATTGTTATAGAGAAATATTTAGATTTTACTAATTTTATAAATTTACCCATAAATTTGTTCACTTAGATGAACAATCAGACTTTAAAGTTGTGCAAACGTAATTTCTTATTTGTTTGAATGTTTTATTGTATCTTTTCTTTAATACTATCTTCCTGAAAAGAGGTGATATTTGATAAAAATTGTTCCAAAAAAATTTTCTTACATGGTCTGTAATCTAAGGAAGAGTTCAAAGAGCAATATGTTATTCGGATTAACGGTACATTTTTATTTTGTTAAATCATTATTCCGTTTAATTATTATGGAAATGTCACGTATCGACACAGATTTTGGCTTAAAAAAAAGAAAACACAGAAGATTTTGGAATCAAACCAAAGACATTTTAATGTTACATTGCTACGTAAAATTCTCGAAGTAGTTTGACTAATAAATTGTGCCAGGTTTTGCTTTATTACGCCTTTTTATACATGGCCACAAAAACTACTTCTTTTGCCATTATCTTTGGCCTAGAATCGCGACTTTAGCATAGAAAACAGTGCTTTTTTAGTGCTATTATTTAAGGGTTAAGAGAACGTAAAAATATTTGTTGTTTAAAATGTTATTGCATTTTTGATGCGTACGACTGTCACGTTCAACACTTTGGATTTACCCATATATAATACGCATAAAACACTTTTTTTAGAGCATATTTTTGCTTTCCCTGATTAAAAGTATCTATAAAATAGGCTAATTTCGGATAAAAAAAAGAATTGGTCTAAGTGAAAAAATTTGGAATTAAAAATGATCACTTTTGGTTTAGAAGTGCTTTGCGCCTGTAAGGAAATTACATAGCTCTTATATTTATGGATATCCCATTATCAAGCTATTACTGTATAATAGCCTTAGGCCCGTTTTCACAACTTACCGATAGCTAAAAGTAGACTTTAACCGGCCTTATAAAAAGTGTTCCATTATTAAAACTAAGCTTTAACCTAAAGCGAGCAATAAAGTAAATTAAGGTTCATCCTACCTGGTAGGTTAAAGTAATGTTGTAATAATAGAACACTTTTTATACGGCCGATAAAATCCTACCTTTAGCTATCGGTAAGTTGTGAAAACGGGCCTTAGATAACAGTTTTTTCTTTTTTAAAAGATCAAACGATTTCCTATAAGAATCACTTATTTTTATTTTATTCTAGTTCTAGAAACGATAATTTAAAAAAACCATTGTTTTAAAAAATCAACAGTTTAGCACCTCGACAAATCGTTAGCTCATTATTGGTTTGACTTACCGACCATTTAAAAAAAAATTGTGTTAGATATGAGGTTTATATATTTTAAATACCCCCTTTCTGAGTTCAAAACCTGTTTCCCGAAATTTTTTTTGGTTTCTGAGATATTAAGCATTAATTTTGCTTCATATCAACTATTTTAAAGTTAATAAAATATTGTTTTGCTCTACACGCCACTGATTGTCGAATGCTAAAAATTCCATACAAAAACTTAAAAAATTCATTATTGCCTTGCTTTATACAGTATAACCCGGTTAATTACCCCACCCTTAAATGCCTTTCACGCTTATTTACCTAGAGTTTTAAATCCCCGTTTTTTTCTTCCATTTTTTAAACAAAAATTCACGTTTAATTGCCATGCGCTTAATTACCCGATTCGGATAATTGCCATAAAAATTTAACTCCCAAAACAAAATAATACTTAAATTTCATTCGTTTAATGGCCTCAGTACTATTTCACAAAAACACAGCAAGTAATGCTACCAAGTTTTACATGTTAATAATTTGAATATATGCACTAAATTAAAAAAAAAAAAAATATGCCTAAAAACAAATTATGGCTTGATTGCATGGGGACTATGTGATATTATAGACCGATTCTTACAATTTACATAGGTTTCGTTCTTATGACAAAAAACTGCTACCTTTACTTTTCGCACAAGGTTTAAATGGACATACAACCAGTAAGATGGAGGGACGGACACGAAAAGATTACTTAGAAAAGTGTTTCTGATTCGATCGTTTAATAAACGATGCGTCTAGGTTTCATCAAAAACTTGCTTTGGTTTAAAATTATACAAATTTAATGTGGTTGGCGAAATTAAAGCAACAGAAAATTCATCTGTTAACTAGAATTTTAAGCAATTTTTTTATTTGCTGAACATGACCGCATTTAGACTATGCAATTATCGCCGAGTTTTTTTTTCTATTTTCTTTTAAAGAAGTTGCTACGAAACTCTTTTCACATTTACATTTACATTTTTTTCATGCATTTTTTCAACTTTTTCAACCCCGTTTTCTTCCCTACACCTCTTGCTAACAAACAAAAAGTTGCATGCGAAATTTGCGGCATTAATTGCATAATGTAAATATGGTCCATAGCTAAAACATGTACTAAATTATTTACAAACAAATCGATACCAAAATTCATTAAAAGCTCTAAACGCATAAATATATTGTTTCTGCATTCATTGGTCGCACAAGAATAACCATGCAATTGAATATTTACGGGTTCCATGAGTAGTAGTATGGTATGACAGGTCATCTCAAAAAGCACTACAGAAAAAATATAAGACAACAAATCCCATTGTTTTTACTTGCTATCTCTTAAGATTTAGCTGATGCATGTAAAAATTCCTGTCTTAAATTTTTTCATACATCAAAGTTAAGTTATCTTGTAAATAAATACGTCTAATTACCTCACTCAGGTATTTAAACGAATTCGCTTAATTACCTCAATGAGGTAGTTAAACGTATTCTTATAATTACGTCAACGAGGTAGTTAAGCGTATTCGTTAAAATGCTTACCCCGCATAATTACCCAAAAATATTGGCATTTTTGTCGAGGTAATTATCCGTGGAATACTGTAGCTGTAAGAAATAAAATTACAGCAAGGGAAACATTTTCGCTTCAGTGCAGTGGCAAAAAAAAGTAGTTAAATACCCCCTTTCTGAGTTCAAAACCTGTTTCCCGAAATTTTTTATGGTTTCTGAGATATTAAACATTAATTTTGCTTTATATCAACTATTTTAAAGTTAATAAAATATTGTTTTGCTCTACACGCCACTGATTGATGAATGCAAAAAATTCCATACAAAAACTTACAAAATTCATTATTGCCTTGCTTTATTGCGGTAAGAAAAGCATCTAGTGAAAGCGAAAGCAAAATAAAATGACAGCAAGGGAAAAATTTTCGCTTCATTGCAGTGGCAAAAAAAAGTAGTTAAAGCAGAAGCAAAATAAAATGTCAACAACTCAATACACAGCTCAATATGCACGTATGCTGGACAAAAAGCTACTATTTACAAATATATTTAGAAAAGTGGGGTATGCGGCATATAACAATTACAGTATTGTTCGAAACCTAAGCAACTTTTCGTGACATTAAAGTCTTACATTTTATATTAAAGTAGATTTAATAAAAATAACACAGCTAATTTTTATTATATTATGCAGTTACTTTCTAGCAGTAACTACAAAAATTTAATTTTATTCTATTTCAAGAAATAAGCAAGTAAAAATTAAGTCAACTCTTTGAATAACTGTTTGAAATTTAAGCAACTTTCACTACTTTGTATAATAGCCTTTGTATCTTATGACCTCCGCAAATCGTTTTGACATAGAATCAATAAGATTTGTTGAAATTGTTGATGACATTGATTCCCACACTAATTTTAAGCAATCCAACAGCTCCTGCTTATTTTTGAAACGACCAGCTACCACCGAGGCTTCAGATTGCCGAAAGTTTTCTATATGGGATTTAAGTTTGGTGATTGAGCTGGCCAATCCAATACTTGAATCCCATTACCAGACAAATAACTAATATTTGATTAGTTTTGGCGACTGTTTTTGGTCATTATCATATTGAAACACCAATAGAAGTGGCATTTTCCATTTGGTCCATTGAAAAACGTAGTTGGTTAACAAGTCCCTAGAAAGGAAACGGTCTATTTTTTTTATGTATTACAACACTCTTTGAAAAACGGGTCCACGCCATTTCATTTCTGCTTCCATGGTTTATATTGCCTTTACAATAAGTTGGATGTTACCATTACATGTTTACCATTCCCTTTGGCTTTCGAGTGGTATGCTCCATCTAAATTTAACAAGCTAATTTTAGTCTTGTCGCTAAAAAAAACAGTTTTCCGTTTTGCCACAGTCCAATTCGAGTAAGATTTTTAAATATTCATACATATAATCTGAAATTTCTTCAAAATAATTATAATAATAATGATTTCTTTATCAAGACAAGTTGCTTAGGTTTCGAGCAATACTGTATGTTCTGTTTCAATAAGATACTATAAGCTTCTAGGTTCGTTCATTAAAATTTACATTTTTCTTCAAAACATATACCAGAAGCAGTGGTATAAATAGAAAAAATGCAATCGGGTATATTTTCAGAAAACTTCATGAACACCTTCACCGTCGTTTTTCTCCACTACGACTTTTTAACATATGAGCCAAACCAATAATGATCTGAAAAATAAACATAAAAAATTATCTGGCACAAACATTTATATCTACTAGAACTATAGTTATGCCAAATATGAAGAAATCTGGGTAACATTTTTTTATATGAAAATATTTGTAAGCTGCCCAACAATATGATAAATATGCACGTAACAAGGATTTAAAAGAATAATTACAGAAAATATGTATTTTGAGCAATTAAGTCAAAGTGCAGCTTACTTTAATCTATTTAAAACGTGCAGGTATAGAAAGTGCACTTAAAAAAAGGGATTTGAAACAATAATGACAAAAATTATGAATTTTGCGCAGTTAAGTCAAAGTGCACTTAAACAAAAGGCAGTTAAGTCACTGTATAGTCAGCTCGTAAAAAATTCCATAATCCTTCTTATTTAAAATGCTAAAAAGGAAGCTTGGAACAAAGTAAATGTGCGGCCAGGTTTACACGAGGCCATCTGCGATCGGTACCGACCATAGATCCTATCTGGGAGTCAGTAGCCTTAGGTGGAACGGCATTGGTTAAGGCCTCCCATTAAAAGCTTCTTAGGGGAAGTGATTTTTGTCTTTACGAAAGTTTTGTTGAAAATATACTTTCGTGATCACGTGAAGGCTGTGGCTTAAAATGTTGACCACTTGTTGCAATTTCCTACCACACTGTACAATCTAAATAATGAACAAAATTTTTTTTTTCGCATTTACTCTCGAAGGCTTAAGTTTTCTTTCTATAGTCTTAATTTTTGCTATCCCTTTTCTCTTGTCTTCTGTTGTTTTTCCTCCTACTTCCTACATAGTAATCTGCTGAGAATATCAGTTTAAAAAGTAAAATAAAATAATAAAAAAAAAGTAACACAAAAAAATAAAAACAATAAAGTATAGAAGTTGCAATATCTTGTCAAACATTAATTCTTTTCCTTGTTTTATTTCAGTTTTTTTTATTGCTTTCTTTTCTTTAAAGAAAACTTAAGAAAAAAAGTAATTTGAAAGTTTTATTACTTTTTGCCTTATCATGTTTCTAGGGAGGTTTTCTTTATTATTGTCATGTACATAATAATTTCTTTTTACAACAATAGACAAAAAAAAAAAAAGGAAAATAAACCTTAAAAAAAACAAACATTATTAAAAACAAAACAAGAGAACATTGTTCCGTCAACAACCAGTTGCAGAATCATAAAGTGCAATTTTTACTTTAATATTTTTGTCTCATAAACAAAGTAGCAAAAATTTGCGTTATGAGTTGAAGTAAACATTTTGAGATCATCTTGAGTGGCAACTAGTAAAATACAATGAAATTGTTTGAATTATGATACTTGAGAATACTTTAAGTGCAGGGACAAGGATATTTTTAAGTTTGTCCAAAATTATTTTTATTATTTTAAATTACTTTTTAAATAATAAAAGTTGAAAAAAAAAACATTTTCTAATCAAAATTGTTTAAAGCCAGAAGAAGTCAAGCAACAATACGTAATCTTAAAGGTCCTGGGGAGAATACGGGTTATGTATCTAGTAAGTACAATTTTTCGTCTTAACTATTACTACATTTCCTGCAGAAAATTTCTTCAATTCTTTTTTAAAACTGAATTCGTGTCCATACAATTAAACTTTTGTTTTGCCGCATTTAATCATTTAGTATGCCTTCTTTCTTTCTTACAATAACAAACTCACAAAAACTGCTTGTACAAAAAACAAAGTACACTTTTCCATTCGTCTTTCCCCTTTTGTATCAGCGACAAATTCAAATGTTTCGCAGCAATTGTTTCATAATATAAACGAGGACTGAGAACTTTAAAGGATAACACAAGACAGAAATATTCTGGGAATGAACTTTTTTATTATAATCTGGCCAATAGCTTCATGGAATATGATTTCTGGCATACTACGACTACGAGTGACATGATCCATTCGATCAGTCAAAATTTTTGACTACTTTTTCTTAAATATTGGCTTCCAATGCTTCAAGACCTGCTGGTTTGTCGGTATAAGCCAATGACTTAACATAGCCCCATAAAAAGTAATTCAGAGACATTAAGTAGCACGAACGAGGGGACCAGTTAACAGGACAACTTCTGGAAGTAAAGCTGTCACCAAATTGACAGCTTTGAGTCGTCAAGTCTTGAGTTTTTAGGAAAGAGGGGGAAAAAATGGCGTTCTCTTTTCCCAAGTCTTGACCTTTTAGGAGAGAAGGGAAAAGAGAATGCCATTTCTTTTCTTTTCAAGCATATAAAAACTAGTGCTGGAAAACTATCGATAGTCTTAAAATATCGAAAATATCGATAAGAAAAATATCAATATCTATGAAGACATGTAACAACAGCTATACACACACAGTTTTTTTGCCGTTTTTACTGGCTATTATTAATTCGCGCTGAATTACAGCAATGAATACAAACAACAAGAATGGCAAGTGGTATTAATTGCTTAGCTGTGCTTATAACTGCTAATTAAAGGCCTTTAAGTCGAAATTTGTACATGTTTATATAGGGACTGAAATGTCATTTTTTTTTTGTAATGTTGTAAAAAAATGCAAATCCAAATGCAATTGCGAGCATAGGACAAAACAATGAACGACCATTAGAGGATAAGTCCGCTAGATTGATTACCTTTTTGGGTTGAGATTCAAAACCAATTTAGAGAAATTATTTAAAGTTGCAATATAATATCTTAAAGTCCCTGCTAGTTCGGTTCCTTCAGAAAGGTACTTATCAATTTTCAAAAAACTGTCATCTAAAATAACGAGCGTATATTAGGGCTGCCAGAAGTTTGAAGCTAAGAAAAGTTTTTTTTAATACATATGTATGTAGTATATCGCAGCCTAAATACTAAAGGGTCACAACTCAAAATGACTTTTTTCATTAATTAATTCTCATTTCACATCTCTAGCTACTTACAAAATTTAAAAAGGCGTAGCAAAACTTTCTTCAAATTAGACTTTTTTCATAAGGGAACTAATTTTTTTTTTAAATATTAACTTCATTTTTACATAAACAGTTTTTTGGCTCTCTTGAAAATTTAAGAATTTTTATTTTTAAATCCAACAATATATATAAAAAAAATTAACGTGTACTCATATACATAAAAATTATGAAAACGAATAAAAAGTTGAGCTTCAAATGTTCTAAACTAAAATAATTTGTAGAAGATTGCACTTTTTCTAGAACTTCATTTTGGTCTTTGATATAGTTATAAAACAGGCAGCATGTCATAATAAAATCAAACTTACATTGAATAATACTCTCCAGTGCTTCAGTCTTTAATGGGTTTCTTTCTTTAGTCCATTGTGCAGACTAAGTACCCAACTTGAAAAAAATCAAAATCTTTTGAATTTTCTGTTGTCGAGTTGGATAACTGTCAAACTAATCAATTGACAAAGCCATACACGCTTTGATTTGGACAACAACCGACTCAGTTGACAATTGAATTGAAACGTGTATGGGCTGCCTTAAAGAAAGCAATTTGTTGTCGGTTTTCGATTACTTATAAAAGTTGAAACAAAATTTGAAAGAGGATTGACTATCATCTAACATTATTGAAAGCTTTTACCAGCTTTACACCAGATAACGGTTGAATTTAATTAAAGTTGTTTATACAATTACCTTATGTTAGTAGTGTTAAAACAGAAATCTTAACCTTTGTTAACAACTAAAACTAGCAAAAAAACTAATTTGTTTGTATTGACCTGTACAAAAAACCAGGACAATTTAATATTGGACCAGGGCACCAGGACAAGTAGTCTAAAACCAGGACAATCCTGGAAAACCAGGACGTATGGCAGCCCTAGCGTATATGCATACAAACGTCTCATATGTTCAATAAAGTAATAAAAACAACGAACTGTAGCCTGATAAAAAAAACTAGTTAAAGTTTTCCTGCACAAGTACAAACATTCAGTCGATAGTTATATCGATATATCGATAGTGAAATCTGAACTATCGATAAATATCGATAGTATCAGCACGAATAAAAGCTGGTGAGTTTAGCTATCAGTTTTACACACTAAATGTTTTGTTACAGCTATTTTTTAAAATTCTTCCTTGCAAGCCTGCTTCGTAGTAAGGGAATACCGTTGAACTTGAAAAGTTAATTTTTTATAAAACTTGTTTAGAGGTTGTTCACTTATTTACCTGCATTTTTGTAAGTCTTATTGCGTATGGCATATTTGTGCGCTTATTTCTTTAAATTTATCATTAGTGCTTCGCAAAATTATAAAATTTTTTATTGGGATCTTACTTAGGGCTTAGATAAACTCTTGGGAGATATAAGTGCAGTAAAAACTACGCGCCTAACCAGTCAACAATCTAAAATAGAAGATTGAAATGATAATTTTTAACACATTTGTAGCTTCTTAACAATATTAATCAGAGTACGAAAACAAACAAAACGAAACGTTTGCTTTCGTTTTGTTTTGTTCTTTGCAGTGAGTAAAACAAAAACAAAACCAAAACAATGAGAATGAGAATGATTGTGCCATTTTGTTTTGTATTAGTTTTGCTCGTGAGCGCAAATTGTACATTAATATAAACGTACACAGCTGGAAAAGAAAAGAGTAAGAACAATATTGAAACGTTCAGAGAAAAAACGTTTGACAAACGTTTGGTAATTGATTAACTCACTACCATTGTTTCTAAACATGAAAAGTTTTTGTTTTGGTTTTGCTCATGTACAATACAATTTAAAAATTTTGAATAGTTTTGTACATTTTGCAAACGTTTGCGAAATGTTTTGTTTGTTTTCATACTCTGATATTAATAACAAATTGGGGAAGGCCAAGATCTTGGGAAGGCATATCATATCGTCCAATTAAACGCAAGCGGACGTAACTAGACAAATTGTTCGACCCCTGCGATCAAAAATGGCGACTTTATTAAAGAAATTGAAATGCCCAAAATTATTTATTATTATAAAAAAATAAAAATGTAGTCACATCCTCTTGCCTTTATGGTAACGATATGTACTTACATATATCAAAAGTTCAGTGTGTGCAATTATCTTTTTCCTTAAAAATCTGTTAAGGTTTGCTACGAAAGAAATGCAAACGTACGGATATCATGGCGTTTGGAGTAAAATTCAATAAACTATGTATCTTTATATTTATGTAATTATGTATATATGTAATTAAAAGAAATGTTTTTGTTTAATTTATTTTAAATGTCAAGTAAACTTCCATGTCAAAGACATGCCAAATTTATTGTCTTTTCCAAAAGTTCACTCATCTCATCTTCCCTTTCAAAAAAATACTCCATATTTTAGCGGAAAACAAAAGTTTCAATTTAAATATGATCATATAAATATTCATTTCGTTGCATGTTTTTTTTTGGCAATGGCACACAAAGTAAAAGGAAGAAAACTTTTATTTGCATGCCACCGTCCTCTCACTGACTTAAAGGCAAAAACCTCAGTTTTGTTTGTTAGTAACAGCAATAACAACTATAAAATTCGTACATGAGGATCATAAATTAGTTTCCTTGAAATTTTCACACATCCTTTTATGCCAAATTAAATGTGATTAATTGACATAATGATACAAAATTACCCAAAATATTTGCAACGTCCAATCACAAGAACAAAATATCGACAGAATAAGAAAACAGGAACGAACTAACTCTCTTCAATACATTTATTTTAGCAAAACGGCAGTCAGTCAGTCAGTAACAATTGAAAAATGGTCTACACATGTGTTGTAAAAGACAGAAATACAATGCTGCTGCCTCTGCTGTAGGCTGGCTGGCTGGCCTTATAGCCTGTCCAGACAGCTACTTTGGGTTGTCTCATCAGCACGCTTAACTCTGTTTTTTATCAATGATTTACGGCTTGCAGCAGCAGTATACTACAAGAAATAAACTCCAGTCAGTTTAGCTACAGAGTTCTACGTCTTCGTTTTGTTTCTTATTGGTTGTTGCTACAAAGTCCTAGTAGTACTTGTTTAGTTAAAGTAGAAGTGGTGGAACAGTTAAAACAAGCAAATGCGTTTTGTTATGTAGCTCAATTGCCAAATGCCACATTATAAGTTGCGTTGCAAATTAAAACCATGATACATGCTGCTGCAACGGCCACAATTTATGTCAGCGATTTCACCACCACCACCAGCCATCACTACCATGCAGCAGGAGCAACTCAGCAGCTCAGCATTAACAAACTATCAATGAAAATTGTATTAGTGAGATTTTTAAGTTCGTTTGAATAGTTGACGGGGTTTTGGTTGTTGGTGTTTGAACGTACGGATATTTAGAGACCAAACGTGAGTCTCCCTCTGCGGCATTTTGCTAATAAATTTCTCTAATCTGACACGATCTCTAAAGTTGATCAGTGTTGCCAATGCCTAAGTGACTTTTAGCCACTAGTTAGTTGTAGTTATTACTGTTTGTAGTGGCCAAGGTTTGTATAATAATTTTTCTTGGTTTGTACAGTGGGCCTAAGGATAATATAAAATGTTACTTTTTATGTTAATATTTTTCATAGAGTCTGAATACTTGAACCAATCTCAATTGTTACTGGCAAAAATTTTTACATTGTGTTCATCATAAACAAAGTGGCGCATATTTATTAATGATTACTTAGTGTTAAGTAGCTATTTCAGATATTCACAGTCGGTTACTTTTACCAAGAAATACGAAAAGTAAAACATTTTTTGTGACCAAATTGTGTCTCTCTAAAATACAGAACATAGTCTATGATACAGAAAACAATAAATGATAATTCATTTTTGAATCCCAAGAAAAACTTTGATATCTAATATACATGTGGCAGTGTAAATAAAACTGAACTGGCAAAATAAAATAAAGAAATTTGTTTTATTTTTGTTTTTTCTTTACCCACTTACAACTACTTTTAGAGTTGACAAAAAATCAACCAATTGTGGTCGGAATTGTAAGATAAGATAAACTCACTGTTTATTGTTGTTGTTTTTGTTCCAGCTTTGATATTGTTACAAGTAAAACAGGGGCTTATAATTCTTATTCGCTTAACAGTTTTATTTGTGTAATATCTTTATATATAATCAATGTTGTTCTTATTCGACCTTTCGAAATTTAAATAAATAAAAATTAATCAAGCTCGAGGCCAGTCTTGATTAATTTTTATTCATCTTTATATATATATATATATATATATGTTCCTTTTACTCCTCTGGGGAGCATAGTTTTTCTAAAATCTTTGGATGAAGTTTCCTGACGATCTGGCCTAAGCAACCAGTGAAATGCGCATAGAAATAACTTATCCTATCAACAATAAACTTCAGTTTGTCAATAGTATGAAATGGGAATTCAGCACATGATAATGAAACCTTGATAATTAATTTTTGAATCCCAAGAAAAACTTTGATAATAAATAATCTACTTGCGTCCATTTCTACTGCGTCAAAAAAACATCCATACAAAAAAGAAAATCACCTAGAGATGTGTTTTTGCTCAACGAAATTCTATCTAATAAGTTTATTTTTACAGGCCCCTATCTTTATAGATTTATGTTGAACAATAAATAAAAAATGACTTTTTAGAATTTGTGTAAATTTTTAAAGAACAATAGCTTCATAAGCTTTTTGATTAGTTACGTTATTTATCGTTCAAAATATTATCGACACTTTTTTTCTCTACATGCTATGCAGGGTTGCAGTTCTTCCATCAGATAAAAGCAGTTGCTACGCTAGTTATGAATTGTGGATAAGATCAATAACTATCTATGAACTATATTTTAGTTTCTGTTTTATTATGCGCCAATGTTGTTTATTAAATTAAATAGTCACTGGTAATGAAAAATTTACGTTTTTCTTAAGTGCAATTTTTTCGATAATATTCTTTATTCGGCAAAAAACTCATATCTTCCAAACTAAAAGTCTGATCCACAAAAAAATGTTTGGATGAAAAATTAGGCATATATTTTTGGCACAGCGGGTGTTTTATGTTGTTAGATAAGAACTCTTTTGACGATAAAATTCTTAAGTCGACAACTGTATCAGTTTTATCCTATATATAAATACGGGGACCATTTTTTTGAAGTTGATTTTTAAGTACCTTTTGTTCACCGATTTTAATTATTCATATATCGTTTTGGAGGTATTTGTGTGTAGATACCCAATAAAAAAACCCAGGTTTCTGGAGGCACGAAAACAACATGAGCGCTGATATATACGCTGGCTATTACACAGTACTAAGAAGCAGCAGAGAAGCGAATACCATTTAAGTGAATTTTTAATTTAAGTTAATAAAAATTATTGAATAACTTTGGATTATCTCTTATAAGTAAGCAGGTTGTAAGTAAATAATTAAAATCTTTATTTTAAAGAAAAAAATTCACGAACAATTTTCTAAGTGCTTCCTTCTGTTATTTCCTTACATGAACACAGGCTGTATTTCAATGATTTAAAAATGTGTACGCAAAGAAGAAACATATTCTAGGAGCAACATATTCTGATAAGAATTATGATTGCAGTCACCTTATTACGATTATTATTGAATCATATCATGACAAAATTTATTCGTAATATTACATCAAAATATTTATCTCTTAATTAATAATAATAAGATAAGAAGTAATCATATTATTGTCATGTTAATCACAATAAATTATATTATAGTACAGTGGTGCTGTCACAACAATAAAAAATAAATTGAAATTTTTTTGCATCGATTTTTTATTTTGTAGAACTTTACAATTTTTTTTTAATGTAAATACATTTTTTTTTTATTTACACTTGTTTTTTTAATAAGTATTTATTTTTTTAATTGATTAACCACTCACTTAAAATAATTCCAAAGGCATATTTAAAACAAACGACACAACTGATTCAAAATTATTTGACAAATGGCGCTAACATTATATTAATGGAGTAAACATATTTTGTTTACGTATAGAAAGTTATCATGTTATGACTATTTAATATCATGAAATGGTTGTGAGTAATCTATATATATATAAACAAGTTAGAGTGCTATATTCGGCTGTGCCGAATCTTTGATACCCTCCACCGACACTTCGAATGTTTTAGGAGTAATATCTGTATGATGTCTATTTATTATTATAATCTTTGTAAAAACAGACATCTGCATTAAAATTTGTTGCGGTTTAGACCTATATAAAATTATTGATCGACAATCAGAATCAATTTTAAAAAGTTTGAGTAGAATATCAGTTTGAGATGAACTTAAATGATTTTCAAGAGAACAAAGTATATAAAAGCCATGGTAAGCTATGAACCAATCATCCCAAATTCTGCAGAACGATTTCTGGTATTAAAAAACATAAATTTCAATACAGCGGTGCAATTAGTTTAAGCGTTTGCAGTAAATTTCAGAAGGCTGCTAAAATGGAATCTAAGGAAAATTATGGACCGTATATCACAAAATGGCATAACATTTTTTCTGGCCATATGAAGCTAAACTGGAAGAAAGTTTACCGCGTATTTAATTATTTTACCAGAGTGGGCTTTATATGAGGCCTATGGTAAGTTTTGCACCGATCTTCACCAAATTTCACAGTGTCATTTCTAGTTCTATATGTATGTATCAAATTTTGTTATGATAGCGTTATTTTTTACGTTTTTAGGCGTACTAAGCTGTTTTCCGGTAGTAAGGTTTATATGGGGCCTAGGGTAAATTATGAACTGATCTTCACGAAATTTCACAGTCTTATTTCTAGTCCTGTAAAACTTAGATGTTCCAAATTTTGCTATGATAGCATTATTTTTTACGTATTTAGGTTTACTAAGCTGTTTTCCGGGAGTAAGGTTTATATGGGGCCTATGGTAAATGATGGACCGTTCTTCACAAAATTTTAAAGTCTTATTTCTCGTTCAATAAAACTGTGATGTACCAAATTTTGTTATGATAGCATTATTTTTTACGGATTTAGGCGTACTAAACTGTTTTCTGGAAGTAGGTTTTATATGGGGCCTATGGTAAATTATTGACCGATCTTCACGAAACTTAATAGTTTCATTTCTAGTCCTATTTAACTGTGACGTGCCAAAATTTGTTATGATAGCATTGTTAGTTAGGGTTTTAGGCTTACTATACTGTTTTCCGGGAGTTGGGCTTATATGGGGCCTAGGGTAAATCATGGACGGATCTTCAAGAAATTTTACAGCGTGATTTCCAGTTAAATAAAACGAACTGTTGCGAAATCTTCTGTGCCTTTTTCCACTATTTATGTTAGTTTTTGTAAAAAAAGTCAAAAGAGGAATTGATTGAACGTGTGCTCCCTAACATAGCACAAAAATATATATGCCGTACATGGTTGAGTGACAGAGCAATTTTAGCGGCAAAGAACAAAGATGTTAGTGAATTAAATCAATTGCTATACAATCAAAGATTCCTGGTGAATTGGTTTCGTACAAGTCTGTGAATATAACAGAATTTTTGGATTCGTTGGATTTACCAGGATTGAAAGTTGGAGTCACTATTATTTTGCTTCGCAATATCAATCATCCCCGTTTGCATAATGGCACAAGACTTGCTATTAAAAGGTTGATGGCTTATGTAATTGAAGCTACTATTTTACCTGGATAATTAAAAGGCGAAGATATATTCATTCCACGCATCCCAATGACTCCGTCTGATATGCCATTTGAATTCAAACGACTTTAGTTTCCTGTTCGGCTTGGGTTTGCGGTTACTCTTGATAAGGCGCAAGGCCAATCATTAGGAATTTGTGGAGTGAATTTAGATTATCCAGTTTTATCACATGGACAGTTGTATGTAGCCTGTTCGCGCGTTGGCAAACCATCGGTTTTGTATATTTACACCGAAAAGGGAAAAACAAGAAATGTTGAGTACCACAAAGCATTACAATAAAAACAATTTATCACTGATTTAAATGAATTCGAATTGATTTCTTATTTTCTTTTTTGCGCTACGAAGTGTGCAGAGGTTCGCTAGTATAATATGTTTTTAAAGTTATCATTATTTTGTTGTTAAGAAAACTAATTATTTTTCAGTCAACAACACTCAAATTTATAATTGCGATAAACATTGATATGTTTACAGTAACTATAATATTGTTGATATTTAATAAAAATAACAATTATTTGTGTACGACAAGAATATATTGTTACAATAAACAAAGTGTAGTTGCCGTATGTGTTTGCGATGATTCCCGAAATATAACCGAACATAGAAATTACATATTTTTATAACGCAATCAGTCAATAAATTGTTTTTAGCAGAGAGGAAGAAAGTAGTTCTTACAAGTGGGAATTGGCCATATAAAAATCATGCATCTTTAAATCAGGTTTTTAAGGGGGTTTGTGGAGTAAGCTCCAACTTTTACTGGGATTTAACAACAAATCTTGAAGGCGGGAATGACTTTATAGCTATTATATATCGATGATACAACGGGTTCTGAAGATTAGAATAGAGTATTTAATAGACACCTCATGGTTAATTCGCGAGGCATTTATCTAGTGTGAATATTCCTACAATTTTTCAACTTTTTATTTCTTGACTCCATTTAATCTTCTGAAAACATTCTAATGTGCACAGATACGATTTTATTATTTCAGCACCATAAATTTAGATTTTATGTAGGCAGGAAGGAGTGATATACCAAATAAAACGCACTAACAATTAATATTGTATTTCAAAGCATTGAAAATTAATTGGAATTTTAATTAAATAACAAGTTGTTTCGGAAGCAAATTACAAAAAAAAGGCAGATCTGTGGCATTTTGACAAAACATATAAAGTCGAGATTAACAAAAAAAGTTAAAAAAAACTCGGTGAAAAAATTATTTTTATTAAAAAACATGGTTCAAAAATGTTTAACTGTTTGTCATAACCTCAAAAATAAAATGTTTTCTAATGTAAATCGAGGCGTCTGAATATGAACATGAAGAAGAAGCGTGTCCGAGAATTTGCGAAAATCGTATTTTTCTGCAGTTGTTTTAGCCATTTCAAGAATCTCAAGAATTATTCATCTGAATTGTACAAAATTAACTATTGAATAAGTATGTTTTTCCTCTTTCATTACATACATATTTAAACTCTGAGTTGCAGGCCTTTAGATTTGAAAAAAATATTTTTAATATAAATTTTTATATTATTCGAATGTGTATTCTTATAAGAATAATTAGACTAATTAGTCAAATTACAATCCTCAAAAGCTTTAATACTTTATTAGGCTTATTCCTTCAGTATTTTCCAGGTATATTTTCTATGCACAATCAGAATTTTTCGTTTGTATATTTCTGTTACAAGGCTTACTTTAGTTATCCTTTGGCTAGCAATGAAGTAAATTGTAAAGAAAATTTATACAACTATAGATTCCAGCAGAATGTAATGCATTTTCTGGCCCGCTACGGCCTTTGTCAGCTTTCTTCGTATCTTATAACTGGATAGTGCCTATTGTAAACAAATCCCCAGATTCTATTTGTTTAACATATTTTTTTTTACTTATTTTCAATATTGATTATTTTCAGTCCCTCCATTACAAAAATTTTTTTTCAAATCTAAAGGCCAGTGCCTCAGTGAGTTTTTATCCGATCAACAAAACACTATTAATATGGGCTGAAAGAGTTAAAACATATTTATTCAACAGTAAATTTTGTACAGTTCAGAGGAACAGTTATCGAGATTTTTGGAAATATCTAATCTCGAAGCTGATTCTTGAGAGAAATAAGTTAGTGCAATATTCGTGTTCCGCCGAATTTTAAAGGTTCATATTTTTGTGGCGTAGTGTAATAAAACAAAACAACATTAAATAAAAATTTCTTTTACCCTGCCTTTGCACATGCAAGTAGTGGCATGCCATTACTGTATACATATTATCAAAGAAAATTTGTTCGAAATAGTCGAATCTCATGCCATTGGCTTTTGTGTTTACATATGCCACTGCGAGTTCATTTTCAAAATGTCGTTAAAGCGTCAACTTGAGCCAATTTGTTTACTTCTCAAATTAAAAAAAAAGTATCAGAAAACAAAATAGAGTTACCGAGTTAATCATATTGGCACATTTTTGGGGAAATTTTTTAATTTATTTATATAAGCATTATTTAAACAATATTAATGCTCTATAACAGTGATAACCAAGCCCCGAACTAACCAAGCCCCGGACGCACGCATACAAAGATATTATCTACTTGGGTGCGGTCGCAGAGACTGATCATAGCCTGATGTTTTGAAACGAACATGTTGTATACATGTGAATTGCCGACCGTGTCGTTGTGAAAAATACGATTATTGACTTACTCGCGAGCCTATGGAGTGGTTATCACTGCTCTATAACAGTGATAACCAAGCCCCGAACTTAGAAAGCCCCGAACGCACGCACACAAAGATATTATGTGATTGTGTGCGGTCGCAGAGACCCTGCAAATAATAGGACCAGTCCAAACACGCGTGTAAAGAGTAGTCCACAAGGGACCAGGACTAGTCCAAAAGTAACCCAAAAGTATGGAAAAAACGTGGTCTATTTAACATTACGATGTCCTAGGAGAGGACCATATAACCCACCTTTGGACCACTAAGGAGTAGTTTTAAAACTACTCCATGGTATACACAAGAGGATTAGTTTTGAAGTCGTTTAAAAACGAAAGCACGTCGTTAAAAAACGAAGACATGTCGTCTCACTACAAACACTTTTTAACAATGACATGGTCCATGCTTGCATTACATCGGACTAATCCATGGAGTAGCCCATTTTATCACCTGGTCCAATTTTATTTGCAGGGGACTGATGATAGTCTGATGTTTTGAAACGAACAAAGTTGTAATATACATGTGAATTGCCTACCGTGTCTGTGTGAAAAATACGATTATTGACTGGCTCGCGAGACTATGGAGTGGTTATCACTGCTCTATAATTAACAAACTTGCTTTTATTAATGCGCGTTTCAAAAAATTTATCATAATAATACACTTAACAAGTTGAAACATAATTTACAATTTTACAAAAATCCAGTAAATTTGTATTAAATTTTTAACAGGGTAACATTGCTTATCGTTTTGACATTTAGTGGCATGCAAGTGCCAAAATTCCACTCGCATGCAATTTTTGCTGCCACTGGAGCTGCCATTGCGAAAAATGTGAGTGTATTAGTAACAAATGTGTACGTGTATTGAGTTTTTTGAACTGGCAGTGGCATGTGTAAATGCCAGGTTATAAAACAAAATTTTAATAACGTAAACAAAATTGATTTTTTGATTGAAAATTTTAATGATTAATAACATTTTTTTTAATTTTTTAAATTTGACTCAAAATGTTTTGTCAAAATGCCACAGATATAGAAATAAACGTCAGGTTTTTTCCTGCATTTTATTGACATTTCTCAATTTCAGACTAATTAAATTTGAACCATGAAAAGATACTCAATTATTATGAAAATGGGGGTTCAAATCAAAATGCATATTGTGTACTTCGTGATTCAGTGATGAGGCACATTTTAACCTCTGTGGATTCGTCAAGAATAAGAATTGCCGCATTTGGACGCATGATAATCCAAGAGTGATTGCCGAAAAACCAATGCACCCAAAAAGAGTGACTGTTTGGTGCGGCTTATGGGCTGGCGACATCATCGGGCCGTATATTTTTCAAAATGATGCCGGTCAGGCAGTTATTGTGAATGGTGTTCGCTATCGTGAGATGATAACGAACTTTTTATCGCCCGAATCGGAGGATATGGATGTGGGCGATATGTAGCTTCCGCAGGACGGTGCCACTTGCCACACAGCTAACGAAACAATGGTTTTTTTGCGCGATAAATTCAATGGCCGTGGTATCTCACTTGGTGGCGATGTCAATTGGCCGCCAAGATCATGTGGTTTGACACTGTTGGACTTCTTTCTTTGGGGTAGTTTGAAAGCAAAGGCGTACGTCGATAAGCCAGCAACAATTCAAGAACCTCAATTATGCCTCTGCGTCATCGAAAATTTGGACCATCGGATGGAGGTGTGCTGCAGAGGCCGCGTTGGCCATTTGGGCGATATTTTGATTCGTACATAATTGAACCATACCAATATTATCATAATAAAAAGAAATGACAATAATTTCCTAAAAAATTTATGTTTCATTAAAAATCAACATAACCACCCTTTACAAACAAGTAATTACATTTGAATCAGATGTGTAGTTAGAAAAACTGATATAAAAGTTGCATCCTCAAGTCCAAATATTAGTCTATAATACATATATATTTTAAGGTTCCACAAAAATTTCGAGGTTACTCGGGTATACTTTTTCGGATCACTGTAAAAATAAAGAAACGTTTTCAAAACAAGATATTTTCTGTATTTACGCTTCTATATAAAGAAAAGCTATTTAAAATAGGTGATATAAATAACACCTAATCAAAAAAAGTTACTTTGTCCGGAAACGTCCAGCATTATCGGTTCAATACGCCAACAAATTTCGTATAAAAATCAATAAAAAACTACGACCAAATTTTTTCTCAGTGCTTAATTTTTTTTTTATATACACTGACTTGTTCGCTTTGATGCTGCATTAAATGTTTTCTTCGTTAATTTTTCCGTCATTAGATTAACCTTATTTCCCAATGTGTTTCGGCGTGAGTAAGCATATTTAATATTAACGCCTCTATTATTTTGTTTCTTTAGTAGTTAAATAATACATTTGATATTCTTTTCAAATATTAACCTTTCCTTTGATGCAATTAACCCACTGTTTTCCTTTCTGTCACACCGTGTAAATGAAATGTGAAATTTTGTTTTTGGTTCTTGTTTTGTTTTTTAAATGCCCCCCGAAAACAAACGTTCAAAAGTTTGTATGTCTTTTATTATTTCAATTGAATAAAAAGGCAAGATCAACGTGTAGTGCAACATTTTAAGCCAATACGTGATTGGGGTTGGCTGTAATGATGTTGATAAGCTTAAAAAAAGTTTTTGCTAATACGTACAACAGCTACTGATACATGTTTAAGTGCTTCTTAGCCATAAACGAGTAGACTAAAGTCGACTGACTTCTCATATGCACATATAAGTATGAACTTTTTTAAAAAGCCGCCTATTGACTATTGACAACGAATCGCAAAGCATCGTTTCGCATCGCTTCTCACACTAAAATGCATTTCTTTGGATTTTCTATATTGAATCATATCTTATTGTATCGTACTCATATCATATCGTAGTATCGCATCACATCTTGTTAAAGCAGCGTCTTGCAATCGCCAAAAGGAAATGAGTTGAAAATTCCCAACAGATTTGCTAATGCTACATACAGTTTGCTACTTAGTTACTTACTGGCATTTGCGCCATATATTCTTAAGTTTATAAGATGCTTTGTTTTATTTCTTTTTTGCCTTTTTGAAGGTTTAACCGAAGATGTGCGATGTAATTATATTGTCCACAGCCCACATACTATAAAGCAGACCACCTTTTACTCCTCTTAGTCGACTTTATCTCTGTTAGCATTGGCGATCGTAACTCAATTTGAGTGCAAGTTTATTTATCCCAGGTTCAAATTGAGTGTCGCATCATTTAAGTAAAAATTTCCGTTCACTTGACTTACATTATGAGGCATATCTATATGAGTGTGTATTCGGTGTGTGTCAGTATAAGTTTGGGATGCTTAGATATTTTAGTAAGGCTGTTTGGCTGGAATACTGGTAGCCAAGGAGTTTGTGTTTTTTTTTCTTCTTGTCCATATTAACGCTACAGGTGGTCTGCTTGTTTTTTTTTGTTGCTAGTTACCACTTAGTTGTATTCAATTCTACTTAAATGTATGGCATACATGGTCACTATAAAGTATTTGTATGCATGTACGATACATTCCCATAGGGTTAACGGAAGTTGTGTTGTATTTAAGGATTTGTTTAATAAATTCTAAGGATTTTTAAAACAATTAACTGGGATTTTATTGACTTGCAGAAAGGAATATTTATTAGGTGTAGGAATTTATTATTTTAGATTTAAAACGTGGTTTTAAATAATATTCAATTTAATTAATAATGCTAAATTTTACTTACTAAAATTTAAGTTCAATATTTATGATGTTTTTGACTATATAATTGGCAATTTCTAAACATTCGAATATACATATGTATTTATATGAGGCAAACCAAGTCAAATAGGACAGTTTGGAGAAAAATATTTTTGATTTTTTATATTTTTTACAGCAAATTTTAAGAGATAAGAAAACTATGTTCAAGTAAACACACTCATAACTTTTCCAATATGAAATAGTATTGAAAATATATCCTGCGAAGTCCTAGATAATTTTTGCACAATGGCTTACATCTAAAAATTTTTTTTTATTTTAAATTTGCTGCAAAAAATCATAGTTTTATACAAAAAAAAAAAAAAAAAAAAACAGAAAATCAAAGAGTACAAACAGTGAAAAAATTTATTTAAAATATTTTTTAATGGATAGTAGACAAAAAAGAAAACATAATCACCCCTATCAAGAATAACAAGTGGAATTTTTGTTCCCATGAAATTTTCATTCCCCTCGAAGGGAAAAACGGAATCGTGAATCTCATGTGAAAAATTTTTCACGCTATCAGTTCCAGTGAATGTAAAAAAAGAAGGAAGATTAAAAAAATTAAAAATCAATGAAATTTTTGTTCAAAAATATACAAGTATATATTTTAAAGAAAAGTTTAAATAATAAAGCAAAATATTTAGTATTGGAGGGATAGTTTGATTACAACGTTAGTTTTTTGCACTTTTTTAATTTAATGTAGTAAAATATTTTCCAAAATTCTGCCACCAAGTCAATCGAAAGCTTCACAAATCCGCAGGCAATCGTCCTGTTGTTTTGCATTTTGTTGAGCAATATATCGGTTTGTGCCTTATTAACTTTATTTACGCTTAATATTCGATTTATAGGAGGAGCTACTTACATACATGTTCTGTTCCCTAGCAAAAATAAAATGAGAAAATCTAAGGGAAATGTGAACAAATTACGAGGGAACAAATTTTTCGCGATAAGGGGAATTTTTCCCCTGAACATTTTTTCACGTTATTATTCTTCTTTGAATTACATTTTTTCATGGGAGTTATTCATGATCGCAAATATGTGAAAAGGGGAAAAATTACTAGGGAAAAATTATTCACGATAGGGGTGAATGAATAAAAATTATTCTATTTGGACTAATGTTGAAAAAATTATGAGTATTTACTTGAACATAGTTTTCTTATAACGCGATTTATTTAATATTCGATATCTCGGTAACCTATAATATTTTCTTTATAATTAAAAATTAAAAAGGGCCAATCTGGCAGTTTTGTTATATTTTTACCCAAATATGAAAAATGATGGGCCAGTGTGTGCATATAATAGGGGAAAAAACAATTATTTTTAAGGAAAAGTACATTGAAATAAAAACGTCCCCAATAAAAACTAGCTTCCAACGAAGCAGGTTTGCAAGGGAGAAACATAAAATGTTCACTTAACACGGACATGCATTTTGTATGGCGAGCCATACCGATTAACTTAGAATCATTTTCATCATTTCGAATTAACGATATCCGTCCGACTGGCTTGCTGTCCAAGTAAACTTTGTACGCAGAGTATAGCAATTTTAGAGATAATTTGATGAAATTTGACACATAGGTTCTAATTTGCACAAGGATAAAGCCTTTAAAAAATGAAATTTCACATAACACCATTACAAGCTGCTTTCCGTAATAGGGTCATTGTGCCCATGAACCATCTTATTATTTTGGTATTTAGATTAAATTTGGTCTAAACTCATTTAATTTTTTTCCTAAGCTAATCCCGCGAAGCTCTACGCTTGTCTGCATGCGACCAGAGTCTCTGGCGGGAATCGAACCCTCAACCCCGGCACTGTAAGACTAGCTAACTTCCAACAAGCATGCTGGGGCAATCGAAATCATCTTACCAATTTTAATCGTAATCGGTCCATATTGGACCATAGCTCCCATATAAATACTACTACCAAAAATTGGCGACAATGACTTGCATGACAAAATGTTGTGCTGGTGGGTCCAAAATTAACCCTTCCTAAAATCACTTTAAGGCAAACAAATTTCATAAAGATGATAATATTTAAATAATCTTAAACATAATTATGTAATTTTGTTTTGGCGGGTCCATTATTGCCGATGATTCCCAAATAGGTCACACTTGCAAAAATTTGTTCTTATGTACTGTGGTGTAGGGTATCAAATGCATTCGTACTTGTTTTTTAAGAGTTAAAAAAAAAATAATTTTGCATGAAAAACAACATTTATCGCAAATAATTTCTGAAAAATTCCGAAACAGTTGAAACTATAAAAAAAATTTTAGATGAGTTAAAATAAATTTTTTTCCTTATAATTTGTAAGAGTTTTGATTAGAATCTGGCAAATCGTTCTCAAGTTATGATGAAATATATTAACCCATGAAATAAATATGTAAATATATATTTTTGTTAGAAAATTTATTATGCAGAATACCGTTGTAATCCAGCTCGTTGTAGATAGGCCCATGCGGGTTGGCTTTCAACAACTCACACTTGATCAACAAGAGGTTAAACTTAAAATTTTTAAATTTCACTTTTGGAAAAAATATCGTGAGTAATGAAACGAAAATTTCAAAATTTCGTTTCATTGATCAAGTGAGAACTGTTTTTGCTATTTGCATCAAGGGTGGGAAAGTTTGTTTTTTCATACTTTTTTCGTCTTTATTAATAAATTAGTATTAAGTAATTGGTTTTTACAACAAATATGAGCGATTCATTCAAAAGTTCAAAGAACGTTCAAGTTGCGATCGAAGCATGTTATGGTAACCTGCCGGCCAGGTTTCGAGCCCCAGCCACGTCAAGAATGAACGATTATCAATAACAATTTTAATTAATTTTCATGTTGTAAAATTCCTTTCTTCATAAAAATAATTTAATGAAAATTAAATTTGATGAACTTAAGCCTGATTATAAAAATATTAAAAATTTGGATTTAAAACCATAAATAGTTCCACAAAATAACCACAATACTGATTAAAAAAATAAAATTTGTAAACTAAATTTAAATATTCCATCCGTGAGCTTATTCTTTTTTCTATCTCATCGTTTAGAAAACTTTAAAAAAACAGTGCGAGTTTTGTTTTCACACTATATTACATTTTGATTTGATTAAAGTTTTGGATATGTCGTGTTACTCGGTATTATAGTGTAAAAGCGCCTAAAGTGAGATCATGTAATATATACTTTAGGAAATGCCTGGTTATTAAAGGATAAGATGTTTGTAGCAAGTGTGTTTTTCAACAACTGTTGTCGGTAAGTAGATCGTGTGGTTCGCCTAACTTACTAAAGGCTAGATTACACTATCTCACAAGTCTTACGTATTCCATAATACTTTGTGAGATAGAAATCTAATGAGTTTTGTTGCGACTTTCAAAAATCTAATTTAACATGACATTTTGTGTTCACACCATCACCCAAAGTATAAACACTCACACATGAAATAAAATGCAACCCTGATCCAATGAAAAGTATTATTGTTTAGAAATTTTTAAAAAAACTATAAAGTCGTATGGGATGTCAAACTTTTTTTCATATACATATATATAGGGCCCCAACCTTTTTTTCATAGTACTTGTCATTTTCATAACACATGCATTCACACTATCAGACTTTTACATATTACTTGAGTTTCTGACATGTATTAATACAAAGTATAATATTGTAAGCTAGCCTTAAGCTGGTAGCAAAAGGTAAATATCGCACATTTTTACATGAAAATTCATTTAGTTTTGCTATCGTATTGGGTATAATTTTCTTAGCATATAAAAAACACTAATAAGTTTGGTATTTCACAGCTTCGATTAAGTTAGAACCCAATTTCCATGCTTCTGTGTTATATTAAAAGACGTGAAATTTTCGACTGTCTTTGGTTCGGTGGGTTATTTGTTTGCATTGATTAATACCACAAACTTGTCTGAGGCTTTAAGTGACGGATTTCTAAGATAAAGTCCAGTCTGGTATTATCAGCGCACAGTCGGTTTTTAGGGGTCACTTGAAAAATCAAGTGAGGGCTGAGGGTGAAAGCCAAACAAGAGTATGTTAAAAACGCGTGACCATAAAATAATCCTCTTTTAACATTGTTTTTCTTAATTTTCGTCTTAAAGCTATTTTATAAAGGGGGTTTATATGGGACCTATGGTCAATTATAGTCCCATCAGCACATTTTGCGACCACAAAGTTGCTGTTATAGAAACTATCGTTGCAAAATGTTTTATAAATCTCATCATTTATAAGGAAGTTATGGCAATTAAACTATTTTCAGGATTGGTACATCGGATAGGCATATGGGAGCTAATCAAATATGGTCCGATTTCAACAAAATTTGGAAATATGATTAAGGTTGCAATGAGATATTTTTCGACCAAATTTAATCTAAATACCAACACAAGATCATAGTTTTTGGGCACGAAAACAGGTTTGAGTGTGAGTTACGTGAAATTATGAGCTGATTTTCACCATTTTCAATAGGAATCGTCCATACGTATCAAATTTCTTTTAGTTATCTAAAAATTTGTAAGCTGCTCTTGGCGCTCAAGGTTTACATGGAGAGACAACCTGACAGCCAACTAGCCGGACGCTAAAGCTACGGTCACCACTAAACAAATATTTAAGAGGGTGTTATCGACTTGTAAGATCGACTCAGAATAACATAAGATCGACACAGAATGTGATTCACCCTCAGAATGTGATAACACCCTCTTAAATATTAGTTAAGTGTTGACCGTAGCTTTAGATATTATGGCATTATCCCGTTGCCAATTGCAATCGATGTATATATTTTGTGCTTTGGGCATTAGTGGTCGCATTGGTTCTTAGCCAATTTCGAGAGCACAGATGCGTTTAAGATTAACGTGAGTACATGCCATGATAATCCTAAACTTACGATGGTCTTAGCACCGGTTAAAAACAATGCTTCCACAAACGTTCCTATTTGAGGGTGGCCAACACAAAGGTGCCAGTTTTAGTACATATCTATCTTAACTGTGAACATACATATTGTATAGCTGTTGCTATTGTAGTTAAACTACAAAACCACGTTTGTTGTATAGTAGTTGGACACAGGAACATTCGCCAGGAGGGCAAACCTCACCCTAGGTTTCAGACGAAAAAACTTAACCCCTTACCCGGTACTTTTAAGATCTCCCTTCCCGTGATTTGGAATTACCACACAGTAACCTTATGATTTCCGAAGGGAACTCACCAGGGCCTTTATGATTCTTTGGGGCCAACTGGTTCCCGTTGTACCAGATAAGGTTCTGGTCAGCTGCGATCTGGGAATCCTGCCAATTTTATCCGAGAGTGCAATGCAAAGTGTTAGGTGGTCGTCAAGAAAATATAAAAATGAGAGCACAATTAAATTAGTCTATTATATAAAAATAAGTCGGGTTTTCCTTCCTGACGCTATAACTCCAGAACGCACGAACCGATTTCCACTGTTTTGCATTCGTTGGAAAGATCTCGGGCTCCGTGAGGTTTGTAGCATATAAAATTGTTCCCCGCCCACTTTTACGCCCACTTTTTCTATTAAGCACATAACTTGAGGACGGCTTGACCGATTTGGACGATTTTTTCTTTAAAGTGATCGCCATAGTCCAACTTAGGTTTATACGGAAAGAAAATTGTTCCCCGCCCACTTTTACGCCCAATTTTTTCGATTTACCTAAAATCAGAAAACGGCTCCATCGATTTGACTAATTTTTCTTTCTACGAAACAATCAAAGCCGATTTGGAGGTACGATGATTTGTTGGCAGGTGATTTTTGGCAAACACTTCCAGCGATACCACGATCAACGCCCGCCGGTGAATTAAATGCATGTTTGAAGTCGTCTGCTTTGTGGAAACACGTTAGGAAGCTCAAATTGACTCTGAAAATGTGGGTCGAGCTGCAAAACAATCAATCTCGAGACGTATTTTCCAAACAATTGCTGGACATAGGAAACGACAAAATCCCGGTGGATATTTCAATTTATGCCGGTTCACCGAACCAAAGTCCGAACTCATCCGAAAGGTGTTTTCAAACATTACACAAATCATGATTTGTTGAGCGAACGTGGTATATTAGCTACGTTGATGTCGACGAACTGAATTTTAAGATTCAAAGTGAAATCGCTGGCAAATTGGATACGTACAAATCGGTAGATTCCATTACTTCTCAGAACGATGTCGTCAACTATCCAATCGAACTCCCTGGGATTACCCGGATTACCTCCTCATAAATTCAAACTAAAAGTTGGATCGGTAATCATACTGTTACGAAATATAAACCAACCACGTCTTTATAATTGCATCCGACTTACGGTAAAAAAAACTGATGAATAACGTCATCGAAGCAACAATGCTTAAAGGAAAGTACAAGGGAGAAAATGTTTTGATACCTGGGATCCCAATGATTCCAACCGACATGGCATTCAATTTTAACGCTTGAAGTTAGTTTCCAGTAAGTCTCGCATATGCATATATCAACAAACCAGACAACCAAACAAAAAATGTTGTATTTTACAAAGCATTGCAATTAAAAAATTATGATATCCTAGCAAAGCAACCGAATAAGTTTTACTTTTTTTTACTGTTTACCTGAATATTGATCTTATCAACTAAAATGTAAATAGAATACTATAAGATTCACAGCATATATATACAAACATATGTATTTTCAAATCAAATGTAAATCATATATATGTATATGAACAACATTTTAATTTAAAAATAATTTTTTCCTATTTTTAACGGATTTTAAGAATCGAACGCAAACATTTTTTCTAATTGGGACAGAACAAAAAAAATTTTACTTCATCTTTTAATCACCAAAAGAAATGTTACATAAAACGAAGCCATCTGGTGGCGAAACGGAGTTCGCCGGGTTTGCTAGTACTTTATATAAGGAATCACTTGTATCTTGAACTCAATTTCGTGTCGAGTTGATCGTAATGCATGTATAAGTTTGTTTTGTTTTATCAATCACAAATGCATTCGGCTCTTTACCTTTATTTGAACTTCTTCTTTGTCAAACCGCTTTTAACCTTTTGAGACGTTTTGCAGGTGTGCCAAACGAAATGAGTTTACATTATTTTGATGATAATGACCGCTTACGGGTTCTAAAAAAGAACTATTTGTAAATCTGAAATTTTTGCGATTTATTTCCAAACGATTAAGTTCCTCAGAACCCCTAGTCCTTACAAACCTCCAATCAATTGCAGGTAACAATAATAGCCATTGCAAAACGATGAATTGATAATATTTGTAGTTGGTCCAACAGAAAAAAAGAAAAACTAATGGGAATAAGAATGAGAAAAGAAAAAGCATCTTGCTAAAAGAAATCTAAGATTTTAGCTTATCACCTTACAGATCTAATAGCACTTGAACATTTATTTACAATAAACACCAAGAGCATCCAGCCAAGACAAACCTTACAAGACATGTACCGCGCATTCTCTTTGTACTTTGTATGTATCTAAACAGTCCAAAAACTTGGTAGAGTATTACGGAATAGAATGTGTAGTTAAACAGTTAAATAAGAAAAATGTCAATAAAAACTTGGCAACAATCATTATTATAAGTTAGGAAAATACTAAAAAAAAAAAATACTTGGAAAAAAATCGAAGTGTTTTATTACATTTTCTAAGATTGTGATCGCAACACTCGATTAAAATAAAGAAGAAGTAAAATAAAGTTGCTCTTGGACAATAAAAATAATTGCTGTTGTAAACAGTTCTCGTTGGTAAATGATGACGGAAAAAGAGATTCTATATTTTATTAGTTTTAAATTAATAATAAGATTCTTATTTAATGATACTAATAGGTAAAATAATAGTTAAATATATGAAGCTGTACGAACACTTAAAATTTGAAGTTTTGGAGGGAAGTTTAGAGAATATCAAATTGTATTTAATCAAACAGTTTCAATAGCTATAAGACCCAACTAAAATGTGCATAAACAAGTTAAAGATACTGTAAAAAATTTACGAAAATCCTCTCAAATGCGTCAAAAAAAAACCATTATAAAAACATTTGACACCGTACGGAATGTGCGATCAGTTTCGAACTTTGCCATGTTCTATAACTTTCTTGAGAACTTCTCGCACCAAAAAGATGTGAAACAAAATATTCCATCGTTTCTCGAAAAGTGGGATAAAAGCAATGTTTCCACCAGCAAAATTCAAAACTACACTTGAGATGACGCATAATTACACAATTTAAATAAAATTACACCTGATATCAAATAAACGTTTAATTATAAAAAAAAACTTTAAAAAAAATTATAAAAAAACCAGGGACCGTAAATAACAGTTATTTCTGAAAATGTGACACCAAAAACTCTCCATGTTAGAGTCAAGGAACACCTATAGTGTCATATACCAACAGATTCGTATTGGCCTCAAGGGAGTTTTATTTTCTGACGGAAAAAAATAAAACTCCTCAAATGAGTTTTATTTTTAGACGGAAAAAATAAAACTCCTCAAATGAGTTCTATTTTCTGACGGCTAAATAAAACTCTTTTTTAAGAGTTTCATCCGACCTTTTATTTTTACGTCCAAAAATAACTGTTTAAGATAGATTTTTTCATTTAAGCCACAAAATAACAGTTATTAAAAAACTAATTCGATATCACTTATAACCGTTACGGTCCCTGAAAAAAACAGTGAAATGCGCATAGAAGCTAGCTTTCCCTCAACAATAAATTTCAGTGTATTTATCAAATATGAAAAATTGGGAATTTAGCACGTCATACGGATATCGTATTAATAATAAACTTTGTTTTACCGAAAATTACTTTGATAATATAATTGCATGTGCACGTGCATAAAACTGAATTGGCAGTTTGTTTTTTAATTTTTTTTTTCTTTTAACCCACTTACAACTACAATTCGAGTCGGAAAGAACCCAACCAATTGTAGGGGGATGTAAGAAAAGATAAACTCACTGTTTATTGTTGGTGTTTTGTTTAACCTTTAATATTGTTACAAGTAAGACTTATGGTGTTTTCTTTTCTAAAAAATAATGATGCATTATAGTTGTGTAATATATTTCTATTAGGTAACACGAACCCTTACAAAGTGATACATTTTTCTTAATTACAGTGGAACAAAATAATAGCTACGTTTTACACTCAACACTAATGTGTATTTAGCGTGTTAAATATTGAATGCAAAGTTTGTACTAAAAGCGATATTCACCACGCTTGTAGCAATTTTCCACATTAAATTTTCTTACAATTCCAATAATAACGCTTATTGGGCTGATTTTTAATAATTAATGTCAGCTATTGTTAAACATTTTGCGACAAAAAAAATATAATAAAAGTAAAACAAAAAGTTTTTATATCCATCACAATATAACTAAAAATCACAATATAACGCAAATTGTCCGCAAACACAAGAAAAAAAATATTTGCTTGGCTAAAAAAGTACTTTACGCAGATGCAAAAAAGGGTGTTATCTCACACTCAGTTATAACTGCGGGTAAGAAATGGAACAAATTTGCCATTTATTGTTGCAACATGTTTAGAAAGGAAAACGACAACTTCTCACATTTTTGCATATATTTTTAGAATGGAACAAAAACCCGCACGAATGATAGCATATAAGGAACATTATTGTCAGAAAAGAAAACACCATTAGAGTGTTAATAATTCTTATTCGCTTTAGGGTTTTATTTGTTTAATATTTTTGGCTTTTCTAAAATCTTTGGAAAAGGTTTCCTGATGAGCTGGCCTAAGCAACCAGTGAAATGCGCATAGAAACTAGCTTTCCCTCAACAATAAATTTCAAGTGTAGTTATCTAATATATAAAAACTTGGGAATTTAGCACGTCATACGGATATCGTATTAATAATAAACTTTTTATTCCCGAAAATAACTTTAATATAAAAAAAACTTTTACAAAAAAGAACAAATTAGAAAGAGCAATTCTGAACATTTTATACGCTACACCACAATATTAATAGACAAATTTTTAAAAGTGTTAGCTTGTTAGGTCAAATTTGCAATTATAGACATATTAAAACAATATTATGTTATAAGGTTAATGTTCAATTTTTAGGATAGTATTAAATCTATATTATGTTTATTTTCATATAAGTTAAATCGTATTTAAATACAGAGTGATTTTTTCAGTTTTATTTGAAAAGTCTTATTTAATTATGTAAAAAGTATGGTAGCACTACTAAATACAAAAAATATTAAAAATTAGCTGTCTGTTATTGTTTTTCCTATTATTGTGATATTGAGGCCTCCTTACTAAGTTTACAATGGAAACTTAAATTAAATTTAAATGTACCAGCTTGGTGAATAAGTTACATTTAAGTGCTTGGTGAAGAACAGAATTTTGTATTTAAACGACTTTAATATAAATGTTATTTAATAAAAATCTAAAAATTGGCCGTAAGAATTATTAACGCCAAAGAAGAATCTATTTTTTTTATCAATACATACCAAAATGTATACGGCAGTTATGTCATTACAAGCTACTTTCGTGAGCGGTATTTGTATTTGAGCCATGGTCAAATATGAACTGATTCCAAAATTAATTTTGTAAGAAAATTTAGGTTGAAACAAAATATATTTGGGTCAAATGTTGTCCAAATACCAACATAATAAGATGGTTTATGGACACAAAAATCTATTAGGAAAAAAGCTCGTATGGAGGCTATGTGAATTATGAAAAGATTCTCAAAATATTCAGAAAACGTATGAACACAAATTCATAAAATTATCTTAAAAATTGCGACCTGTACTTTGCACAGAGGGTCTACATGGACAGACAGTCAGCCACAGGACGGACGCCTCAGATAGTGATTCTAAGTCGATCAGTATACTACAACCAATATTTGGATGTATTTTACAAACCCATAATATCTTATTCACTTAAATCAATAAATACTAATTAAATAAAAACTTAAAATAATAAGTTCTACTTCTAACTCAACCCTGTTTGGAAATCGTCTAACATATCGAGACGCACAAAATTAAAATGTTCAATTCCAGCGTTAAATCCACATTACTGTGCGGTTGCGAAACGTATAATATGGCACCGCGCGATACACAGTCCCTTCAGGTGTTTGTTAACAAATGCCTGCGTAGAGTCTTGGGTGTCTACTGGCCCTCCTTTATATCAAATGCCCAACTCTGGCCAGATACCAACCAGCAACCAATTGATATGGAAATAAGAATAGGCAAATGGGGGTGGCTTGGACACACTCTCCGCAAGCCATTAGATCACCAAGAAGGCCATAGACTGGAACCCTCAGGGAAGCAGGCGCATCGGACGACCATCACACACCTGGAAACGGTAAAGCATAATCGAACTGTCCGAGCTACGACAACAGTGGAACAAAGTCAAACATCGCGCTGATGATCGAGATCATTGGAATCAACTTGTTGCGGCCCTATGCTCCCCAGAGGCAAACACAAAATGCATTACTTTTTTCAAAACGCTTCGGGTTCTAAATTACTATAAAGCTTATTTTTATGTAATTCTATATGTCCATCTGTCACCAATCACTCAATCTTGCTTGATAAACTTTGGAAATCCTTTTTAATAAACAGTGACTGGTTTACAATAAATTCGTAAATTTTTTAGTTCAGCAATATCTTAAATGATATAAATTTTTTTTCACTTAAATCAAATCATTGTACTTATATCATTTATTTTAAAATGAAAGAATTTCTTTTTCCACCTGATTTACACCTCAAAGAAATTACCCACGTTCTACCCACGAGAGAAAAAATTACACCAAATTTTGGTAATTACCCACAAAGTGGCAACCCTGGAAAAAAGTGTTTTTGTAATTCATGTCGAAATCTATCAAAACAGATTAGGTCCTTACGTTATAAATATCATAATATTCCACTCGAAAGCGATGTAAAATTCCAGACATATCGTTGTCGGCGACCAAAATTTAATAAAATTGAAAAATGTTAGTTATACCAAATAATGTAAGGTACGACTTTAACGTTTGTAGCTTACAAAATAGCGTTGGAAACATTCGTATATTTTTCAATACAGTATAATCTCGATAATCCGGACAATTAAAAACCATGTGGTGTCCGAAATATCGGAATGTCCGAATTACCTTTTGAAAACATAAGAAAAACTTTATTTATTAAAAAAATTCACTTCAAAATTAAATATTTATATACATACTATATATTCAAGTTGATATAGTCATACAAATTTTCTGAAAATTCTTTCATATGTATATCACATGTTGCAAAAATAGTTGGAGATTTTCATCTGGTGAAGTTTGGATTCATTTTTCATTTTATATGCAATATCTCTAAGGCTTATAAGTTTTAAAATATCCCCAGCTGGAAGCTCCTGCTCTTCGCAATATTTTATGCAAATATTAAGGGCAGATATGGCTTGCGAATGTTGTGTTTTTGGAACATTATTGCCATATTCTTCATTAAATGATTCAACCTCATCATCTTCTAAAGTCTCATCGTCTGTGATTTCAACTTCATCATTAAGCCAATCGTCAACCTCATTGGAATTATAGATATCAGGTGCTAGATCAACAAGTAAATCAATAACTTCCGCGTTATCGCTGCGTCTTAGTCTTGCCAGAGGTTCTTCATCCTCTGAGTCCAATTCTTCATCATAAAGAATTTTATTGAAACATTTTTTAAGAATATTTTCATCAGTTTTATCCCAAGCATTGCAAATCAAAAAGACGACGTCTTTCAATGAAAAGGTCTTAAGAGCGTCCATTAAATTTTCCGAACTTGATAAAATTGTGGATAAAAAGCTTTTACGATAGTTTATTTTTAAAATTCGAATAGCATTTTGATCCATTGGCTGCATCAGTGCTGTGCAGTTAGGTGGAAAAAACATAACGCAAATTTCGTTGTTCAAATCTGCTAGTGACTTTGGATGGCATGTTGCGTTGTCTACCAGCAAAAGTGCTCTATTAGATAAATTATTCTCTTTGAGATACCTTTTTACTTGCTTAACAAATGATTTTTCGAACCAATTTTTAAAAATGTTTTCGGTCATCCACGCATTTTTGCTACTAGCCTATTCTACAGGTAAATTTTCTTTTTTAAAAGCTCTCGGGTTTCTAGCTTTTCCAATCATTAATAACTTGATCTTGTGCTCTCCAGTTGCGTTGCAGCATACTAGAATTGTTACTCTTTCTTTGCCTATTTTACGACCAGGTGCAGACTTTTCTGTGCGTAGCGCAAGTGTTTTATCGGGTAGCTTTCTCCAAAAGAGTGCAGTCTCATCAGCATTGTAAACCTGAGAGTACGTTATTTTTATCTCAGCCATCTTTGCGTGGAGAGCTTCAATAAAGGGTTGGACGGCGGAAGGGTCGTTTGAAACTTTTTCCCCGGAAATTTTTAAAAATTTTATTCCATATCGAGATCGAAAATTGTTAAGCCAGCCATTGCTTGCTTTAAATTCCACATTTGGTCCATAAATTTCTGAACATAAAAGCTTAGCTTTTTCTTGAACGATTTCAGACGTAACTGGTGCATTATGATGCCTTTTGTTAATAAACCAATTGTACAAACGTTCTTCCATCACCTCATACTCAGCACTTCGCATAGTTTTACGTTTTCCTAGCCCACCCTCAGATTTTGAAAAATAGCTATCAAACCGATTATGTTATTCATTGAAAAAATAAACTCCCCGTTTTAACTTACCTATCGATTTTGAATCCATTCAATTTTATGTCTGATATCGTAGATTTTCCTACGTTGTACTCTATTGCTAGTTGGCGCAAAGAGTTTCCTTGTGCTAATTTTGTCAAAATTTCTTTTTTGTGATCAATAGTTAAAAAATAATGTTTCTTCTTATTAATTGGTGGCATGTTGAACTTGAATGAACGTAGTAGAAACACTAACAAAAAATCTTTAATGATGTTTGCGCAAAAGTAAACACTCCGTTTCTTTTCACAAATAATAAAAACTGAAGGCGTTTCTTGATTTAAATCGCAAAAACAATGAAAAACTAACGGTACAAATTCTTTAGAAGCAAAACTAATGTTACGCAGTTGAAGTTTTGTTGCCAAAGCAACAAAAATAAATGCTGTCCGAATTATAGAGGTAGAAAAAAATGATGGTGTCCGGATTATAGAGTCTATTATGGTAAAAAATGTAACGCAGTTGAAGTTTTGTTGCCAAAGCAACAAAAATAAATGCTGTCCGAATTATAGAGCTAGGAAAAAATGATGGTGTCCGGATTATAGAGTCTGTTATGGTAAAAAATTAAGTGTCCGGATTACCGCGCTGTCCGGATTAGCAGGTGTCCGAAATATCGGAATTACACTGTAATTTAAAAAGCAAAATAACCAAACAATGAAAAATATGCCAAGAACAAAATAGTTACCTCTTCCGTGTTATTATTCATTGCGTTTTGCATTTTTTATTTGGCAGTTCAAAGCGGGAACTTTCTCACAAAAATTTTACAGACACACTTTTTCTGTAAATTGGCGAGTAGTTTCCTTATGGGACAGCTATTACTAGCCAACAAATGTTGCAGACGCAGTTAAGTGAGTTGTTTGTTTCAATTTATGGCATTTTCAATCGAAAAGTTTCTCGACGCGGGAGCAACAGAACACTGGGCTCTGGTTGGGCATATGCCCAACATTATAAAATTAAAAATTGCTTTTAAATTATTTCATTTTCATTTTTAAATATTCCGGAGACTGTGCGCGTATGCATCTTAAAGAAAGAACCAATGAATTTTACATGGGATGTCCCAAAATGAACGCACAGCAATATACAGCGGAGACAAAAAATCATGATTTGAATGACTAATTTAGACACACACGGGTCCTTAATACAGTTTCGAAAGTCGGATTGTCAACTAGATTTGACGTTGATGCCGCGAATTTTTTAACAAAAGGAAATATAGGCGACTCTTTTACTGCTCAAACAAATCCTTAGCAAGACCAACCTCTCAGCTTCTTTGGATAAGACATACATATTTTAATGCTTAAAGAAACAATTCATTCATTAAAACATCTTAAACAAAGTACACATTTTTTGCATTTTCATGATTGAGAACCGTCCTGGAAATAAGTAACTCAGTTCGTGGCCGGTACTGAAGATAATCTTGATCACAGGTTAACCAATATCTCGACTAATAAACTTTCGAAAAAAAAATAATGATAAACACTAATTGCAACTAAGAAATAAAGTTTTCATTAAATTAACGAAAAATAATTTGCTATTATAACAACATCCAGTTTTAGAGACAAACACTTATAGTTCACACAATTAATTACTTAAATGAAATAAAATTTATGTTGTTGCTGTAATTTTATTAACCCTTTTTGTGTTGTTGTACTTTTACAGCCATTTGATGGCCTGTTTTAAATTTAATTAACAACGGAAATTCATTTTTCTTTACGTTGCCGCTGTCGCTGTCGCTGCCGTTGGTGTTTTTGTTTTATTTATGTTTTGATGAATATAATTACTTTTTTGTACCCTTTACCAAAGGTAAAACTGAATACAAATATAAGCTTGTCATTTCGTTTGTAACTCCCACAGTATTGATCCTAGATCCTAAAAGGTATGTAAATATATTCTGGATTCTTTAACGAAGAGAAGTTCAAATCCGAGGTTTGCCTGTCTGTTAAAATTGGCTTTTCGAAGCTGCCAGATATGATGGGGACTTGGTTGGTATATATTTATGTCAGATATGCTCGTTTAATTTTGCTTTTGAAATTAAGCCAGATCGGTCCATTGGTGACTGAGATATGAGAAAAAAACAACGACTACCTCTAATTTTTCGCATCAATGCCTTGCTGTTGTGGTTTTTTATTTTTATGTATATCTGGAGACCGGCAGACCCCAAAGTTTCCAAAAAAATCGACAAAATGTGGGCGTGCCACTTACCGTAAGACATTATATATTTCTGTATATCTGGAGAACGGCAAGAGCCAACGTTTCCAAATAAGGTACACGCATCTGGGTTATCAATTCACAACATCCGACTTAAAGTGGGCGGGATTAGACAAGTGGGCGTGTCACCTCCCATATACTACATAAATAGATTATAGATTTTTGTAAATCTGGATAGCAGCTAAAATTTCAAAATTTGGTGCAAGCATCTTGGTTATCAATACACAACATCCGACAAAGTGTGGGCTGGATTGGACAAGTAGTCATGACGTGACAACGTTGATTTATTTATATCTAAAGAACGGTATTTTTATAACTTTCTGTTCACAGAAAAAATTATTGGCATTTTTTTTTCAACTAATAGTGATTTTTGAATTTTAAAATAAATTTGATTACCCTCTTAATTGATTGAATTAAAAAAAAATATTTTTTTTTCAATTAAAATTTTACTTGCTTTTAAGCTTAATTTTAATTATAAGTTTCATTGAATCAATCAACTCGGTTGTTTGAATTGAACACTTTGTTGCTTTCCTCCCTCATCAACAGTTTGCGAAAAATGTTACAAGTGCAACCAACATCTTTATAAATTTATTGTCTTTGCCCTTACATGTACCCTGCAAATAATATTGGACCACCTGATCCATTTTGATAAAATGGACTACTCCATGGACTGGTCCGATGTAATGTAAGCATGGACCATGTCATTGTTAAAAAGAGTTTGAAGTGAGACGACATGTCTTCGTTTTTTAACGACGTGCTTTCGTTTTTAAACGACTTCAAAACTAATCCTAGTTTTAAAACTACTCCTTAGTAGTCCAAAGGTGGGTTATATGCTCCTCCCCTAGGACATTGTAATGTTAAATAGACCATGTTTTTTCCATACGTTTGGGTTACTTTTGGACTAGTCCTGGTCCCTTGTGGGCTACTCTTTACACGCGTGTTTGGACTGGTCCTATTATTTGCAGGGTAAATACACACATGTTTTTGTCATCAAAAAGAACAGTACGCATCGCGTGCAAAAGAAAACTATCAACAAGTAAAAAATGAACTGAGATTTGTTATAGACTAATTACAATTATGACCACCACCAATGTCAATAATGAGCCTACATACATATGTATATTATGCGTAGAATAAAAAATCGCCTTGTGGCTGACCACATTGTTGACGGTGGTTATGGTCGCAATCGAAATTTGGTGTTTATTTTCTTTGTTTATTAATTCTTGAATTATTTTTGGCGTCATTTCATGTTGTGCGTTTAAAGTGAATAGGTGAAAAAAGTACAGCCAAATTACACAACAAAAACAGTTTTTTGTTTTCAATCTTAAATACTCTGAAGAATCAGAGTTATTCTACAATTTTATACAAAGTTGTATGTATGAAATTCCTTTGTGAAAAAAATCTTCCAAAATTTGTAAAATAAAACAAGTTATTTTTAAACCATATTTAAATAAAACATATATTTTAAATATTATTATTTTGCTTCATTTAACCATCAACTGAATTGATTTAACAAACTTATTCAATTAACAATTTGTTTGATTGAATAATTTGCGTAATTAAATTTAGATTGTATTTCAAATACACTGTTCAATTTATTCAATTTAAAGTTAATTCGATTTAATGCAAAAATTCAATCACTGTTTTACTCAATACAATTATTAAAATAATTAATTTTCTGTATTGTAATCAATTACGTTAGTAATTCATTCAATTAAAATATTGATTTTTTTAAATTAATTTGTTAATTCATTCAGTTAAAATATTGTTTAATATTAATAATTTTTTCAATTATTTTTGTAATTAAAATGTAAAAACTTTTTAATTCGAAAAAAAATCCTTGTTTTGCAATTTTTGCAAGTTTGAGTAATTGGTATAATCATTTCGGTGATCGGTGCAAAATTAAACAATTTTTTGCTTGTTTCAATTATTTTGGTGATCAAAACCTTTTTCTACTTTTTTCTGTGTTATTATTACACTATAGTGAAGGGAATACAAGATTCGGCATAGCCGAATATAGCACTCTTACTTGTTTGTCTCTGCTGTAGCCATACAAACGCTACGCTTTTAATAACAATTTGCATAATTTATATTATTTAATTTATATTTCATTTTCATAATTTACTTAATGTTCTTGCTGTCAGTGTTTTGTTAAAACGATATTTTTGTCTGTTTGTAAACCATTAAACAAAAATAATATTAAAAAAAATTTAAATAGTCAACAAAAGATTAATTTAATGAGAACCAACCAGTGGATTGTTATTTTGGGCACTTTTATTTTTTTTTTTTATAATTTTGGCTTTTTTTGTTTCTCTCGCTATTGTCCATTATAAACAATTTCGGTCGTTTTGTTAATATTCTTAAATTTTGTTTTTGTGTACCGGTGAAATCAACAAAATTTAATGTTGTCTTTTATTAAGGAAATAAAGATTTGCAGTCAAATTACAGAAAATTTAATTGTTAAAAGAGGAAAGAGGTACTTTTGCAAATAATTTGGTAGTTTTTGAGTAAATTTAACAAAGAGTTTTTATCATACTTTCTTAATATTTTTTTTAGTTAAGTTTTAGTCGGAGATTTTTAATAAGTAAAATATTTACCTTCAGTCGTGAAAGAGCTAAGTCTAATTTAATAATTTTAAAGGAAAGAGAAGGAGCTTTGTAACGCGTTAAGGTCCTATTTTATTTAAAATCTGTTTTTTTATTTTTTAGATCTGGTGCAGTTTTGTTTTATTTTTAATAATCTAATTTTACCTCTTTAAGAGTTTACAATCAAGAAGCGTTAATATTTTTTGTTATAAAATTTTCTTCAACATTTTTGGACTTATCACTTCTACCATAGCAAAACATCAAATGACCCTATAAAATAGTACTTTTTTCTGCAAACTATTAATTGAGGGGTATAGATGCAAAGACTGCAATGTTCACATTTATAGTTTTCGTAGTAAATAGTAAAAACCTCTACCTCAAAGTAAATTCATATTTATGGTATGTATATCATGCTATTCAGTAAATAAGAATATGATTAAGATATGGCGCAAGTTTCAACCAAATCGATATAGCGGTTTGCTGGCAATTATAATAATAAAATTGGAGATTGCGGTGTTTGCTCTAATCAAATGGAAATTGTTGCTTTTTTAGCATGGGCAGTACTTAAAAAAATCAGTATTTATAAAATTCTTAAACTTAACAAAGGCTTAGTTTTTTCTTGATTGATTTGGAGGAACTTCATAACAACTTAGCTCCATAATTACGGCTAATGACAAAGTTATAAAATGAACAATAAAACTAACTGTTTCATATAAAAAATAATTTGTTATATTTTTTTTAATATCTATTTAGTTTTGTTTTGCAAAAAGGAAACAAAATAAAAAAATAGCATGCATTTTCGAAACTAGTTGAGGGAAAAAGAGCTTAAGAAACTGTGATCATTGCAAAAACGACAATCTCCAATGGACATTGCCGTTTTTGCATCAATTCTTCAAATTTGAGCATACTTTTTATGGGATAAAAGTGTTTCTATTAATGTAATATTCACTTATTGGAAGCATTCATTAAATACAACTAAAAGGTATTTTTAGTTACGTTTGTGAAAAAAGTGGACATTGCATTCTTTGCATCTATACCCCTCAATTTTTGTTTACTATATTTAAAAGCAGCGAAAACCAACTTTTCAAAACATGAAGACTTAGTTCTTTAACCCTTAAAAGATAATCATATCATGACATACGTTAAATCATACGTAAAATTACGCATTATTTTAGTCTGCTGTATTGTTGTTGTTTTTGATTAATTAAGAACAAACTAATATGGATTTAATTTTACCACTTGTATTTAATAAAAATACCCAAATTTAAAATATTTGTACATATAAAATCTCTGAAATGCACAGCAACTTATTCAAGCTAATTAAAAATAAATATCAATATTTCGAAAGTGCATGCGTAAAATTTATGCAGATTATCTTTGTAGGGTTAAGGGGCCTATACACGATGAAAATGCTTGTACAAGCACAAGCATATGTATAGTATGAGTAAAAAACTTATTAGTATGTGTGACATCAGCGATGTTGGATAGAAAATCAAACCAATCAAATTACTTCAATCACACGTACACGAGCTTGACTTACTGTTAGTTAATGGTAGGATTTTATCGGACGTATAAAAAGTGTTCTATTATTACAACTGTACTTTAATCTACCAGGATGAACTTTAATTTTCTTTATCGCTCACTTTAGGTTAAAGCAATGTTTTAATAATGGAACACTTTTTATAAGGCCGGTAAAAGTCTACTTTTAGCTATCGGTAAGTTTTGAAAACGGGGCTAAAGTAACAATATTTGTATTTTTGTCTGAACATATCACATGTCACACAGAAATATTTCACAACGAAAAGATTATTGACAAAGGGGGTAGAGACGCTTGCGGGATAAACAATGTCTCAGGAAATGTAACATCACAGCCACCGCTTTATTCCCTTATGATTATTGCTAATAGGTATTTGAGGAAGCTAAGAGCTGCTGCTTACTATTGGCAAGCATAAAAATGCTTACCAATAGTGAGGAACCTAAGTTGCTCGGTGTATAGGGTTTTAAAAAAATATGTATGTGTATGCAGTATCTGCATGAATTTACATGTTTGTATCTATAGCAGAGGTATTTTAAAGAAGAACTGTTAAATTAAAAATTTTTTAAAATCTCAGAGCTGAAATCGGAATTTTGAACCTGACCACGATAATTTTTTTCAGGGCTGTGGAGTCGGAATCGAAGTAGAGGTTTTTGTACCGGACTTGGAGTCAAAGTATGTGACTCCGACTCCAAAGTTTTTGGCATTAAAATTTTTTCTAATATTTTTCAAAATAAAAAAATTTTAATGGCCAATTTCACCAATTCTATTTAAATATCAATTCATATGTAAATATAGTTTTTCACAAGGCGAATTCATCCCAGGTAATCTCGGTACTACAACAAGTACAACTCGTAGAAAAACCACAAGCAATTTGTTTTTGTAAAATCATTGTATAATGTCAAAAACAGAAATAAAGCAAAACAGAAATAAAGATAATAAAAGAGAATAAACAAAATTTTGACATCCAACAGTGATTTTAGCTAATATCAGCAGGGCTTTTTAGACCACCTGTAATAAATTCGCCTTGGTTTTTCATATAATTTTATTTTTATTTGACATAAAAAACGAATTTTAAACATAAATTGATGTATAAATAAATTGGTGAAATTGGCCATAAGAGGGCCTGCTTTTTGAAATTAATTTATTACTTTGAGGGCGTTCTGGCAAATTGCCCCGCTAAATGATAAAATTTTCTGTTAGTCTTATAACTTTCGACGTCATTAATTAAATAAACGTTAAAGTTACTAAGACATTATTTAGCATTTAAAATTTCTACTATATTTCAATCATCTTCTCAATTTTTCACTGTACCTAAAAAAACTTTATTTAAGAGGGGGTGTTTTTTTTCGTTTTCTTTCGTAGTTGATTGTTTTATTAAATGCATAATTAATTTTCATTAGAGAAACATTGCACAAGTGAATCCCTAGAAACTAAATAACATTTAAATAATATTTACAACCAAAACTAAACCAAAACTTGAAAGGAAAAAAAAACTACAACACAAAAGTATAGAAGAGTAGAGAAAAACACCTGCTTATTTTAATTTAAGGTGAAATTTCTCAGGCACTCAAGCAACTAATTGAAACTAACCAATAATTCATTTGTCATATTAAGAACTAATTAATTACAGACACTCACACACACACCAACAAAAACATAACGCAACATAATTTTACTAATATTGTTGATTATAATACTAGAACAAAACAACAAACCACCTACAACCACCTTCATACATATGAATTCAAATTTGTTCCTACGTGCAACATTCATATTTATGTACGTATTCATAAATATTCATGTAATACTTATGAATGTATGAAAGAAATAATGAGAAGCCAATGAACACTGACACACAAACAGCATTACCTTAATGGTGAAATGAGTTCACATACTGTTTATTATAGTCTTCGCAGGAACGTACACACCCATTCACATATATTCATTCTACATAGCAAAAGCCTAATTAGAAAATTATACATTTTAATAAAGACAATTATTAATGCAACAACAACAATAGTAATCATGATAATAATAAAAAAAGAAAAAAATTAAAATATTATGATAGTGAAATGCGTTTGCTACCGTTTGTTAGATTATTAAAATAAATAAATAAAAAAAAAACATTTATTTGTTGTTGCTTGAATAAAACACTCACATCTAGAACGTTGTGAGTTGCATTAAATGTTGTGGCAAGTGTTTCACTTTTGAATAAATGAACTGGTGGTAACTGTCGTAATAGGAAGTTGATAATCATTGAAATTCTTAAGTTTTGTATTAAAATTATTGTTTGGGGTCAAAAGGCATTTCTTTAATTACAATAACACAATTTTGATAAAAACAAAAATTACAGTGTATCAGGCGCGGATCCAGCTTGAGCCTTACGGGAGGGGTAAATTTTGTATGATACAGAAAAGTAAAAAATTTCTTTTTAAAAGTTTATTTAAAATAATTACCTCCCGCTCGTAGCATTACTGACGAGCATTAAAACGAAAATTTGCAATATTTTTCTTAAGGCTTAACCATAATATGCATAGCCTTGTTTAACCTTCTTTCAAAAATTAACAAAAAGCCTCTCAAATGTATTTAAGAAAACAAAAACATAATAAAAAAACATTTGATTCCGTACGGAATGTGCGATTAGATTCGCACCTTGCTTAAGCAAATGACAGTTTCATTAAACTTAGCAAAAAGTTTCCTTAAGTTCAATATGGTTTGCCTCATATGATTTACATGTATTCGCTCATTCGCTTAAGCCAACTTAAGCAAATTGTGGTTGGGCCTTAAGATTTGGGTAGATATTTTCATCACACACGCAAAGAAAAAACATAGTTGTGGTAAACATATTATGATAAGATTCATGATTGTAGTCACCATATTAAGATTATTATTGAATCATATTATGACTAAATATACTCGTAATATGACATCATAATATTTTTCCCTTAATCATATTATTATTCTGTTAATCATACTAAGTTAAGAAGTAATCAAATTATTGCCATGTTAATCATAATAAGTTAAGAAGCAATCATGTTATTATCATGTTAATCATAATAAATTAAGAAGCAATCAAACTGTCAAAAAAATATAAAATAAATAAAAAAATTTTTGATCGATTTTTTATTTTGTGGCTTTTTGTAATTTTTCTTTACATATGTAAATTAAAAAGCGGAGTTCAATATAAGGCTTGCAAAAGAACAAATGCAAAATCTGTGGTTTTCATGGGCCACCGCGTATGTCCTTTCCGATTTTGAGATATTGCATAATTTTAAACGCTCTTTACGTGTTTCTAAGAATGTTTGAAAAAAGATGGATCAATTCCGATTTTTTAACGTAGTGACAAAGTTTAAAAAGTGCAATACCTAGCCCATAGTTTAATCCAAAATGGTTTTTAGGCTCTCCTGAAAAATTTGTTTTAAGACATATGCGGTTGCCCATGAAAACCACAGAAATATCGGATCACTTTTATAAAATATAACGAAATCTCTGTGTGTTTTGTTGTTGGATTTTACAAATAACGACGACATTTTGCATTAACACTATTAAATCACTAATACTGAATGAACTCCGCTAATATTTTAATTTTTTTAGTTTCTTTGAACTTATTTTTTTATAGGAATTTATCTTTAAATTAATAAACTGCTCACATATAAAATAAACGACACAACTGATTCCAAATTATTTTAAAATGGCGCTAACATAATATTATTACAGTAAAAATAGTTTGATTGCATCTTAAACATAATATAAAAAATGTATAGAAAGTTATCATGTTATGGCTATTAGATATCATGATATGATTGTGAGTAATATAATATTTTTTGAAAGTTATCATAATTTAGTTGTTAGGAAAATAATTATTTTTCGATCAACAATACTCAAATTTATAATTGCGATCAACATATATATGTTTACAGTAACTATAATATTGTTGATATTTAATAAAAAATATCAATTATTTGTGTACGACAACAATATATTGTTACATTAAACATTGTGTTGTTGCCGTAGCCATGCTCAACCATATTTTTTCTCTGCGTGCAGTTTGTTAAAGCATATACAACGTTATCTGATAGATCAGGCTCACGACAGGGCTGCCGGATAAATTTGTGATAAAATCGTCAATTTCCTGAGAAAAAAAAAATCGTCTTTCACGTTTCGAAAAATCGAACAAGTTAAAATTTAGTTTTTTTTTTTAACAATTTTTGTTCGATTTTTATAAAAGAAAACATTCAAACAAAAACATAACTACTTTAAACCCAGCAACCATTTTCAATCGTGTAGGAGATACTGGGAGTCTCATGAAGAGCGTCTTTGATCGTCGATGACCGCATTTTTTAATCGTTGAAGATTTCTCACATGGGAAAACTGTAACACGATTGAGATTCTTCGAAAAACTCTTCTTCAATCGTTATGGGAATCGTTTAAGACGTGGATAAGGATAATGTAATGAGCCTCAACGCTTTACAATTGGAAAACACGATTTTGATAGTGAAGTTTGCCGCTATTGATAATTAATAATGGCAATTTAACTATTTTTTGGTCAATCTAGCGTTTTTATTTTTATTTATAATTTGTGGGTTTTATTAGACAAGAAAGCTATCACTACTGTTCGTGACACAACCTTGACGCTCTTGCTTAGGTATGGCATATCAGCGTAAAAGCTAACTACCTGTTTTTCGAACTCGAGCGCAAAAAGGACTCGTTTGTTTTTGATTTAAATATTAGTTCAACGAGTCACTTTTGTAAGCGAAATTGAACGTTCCGCCTTCTCTCTTGTTAAGTTACGGCTGTTAAACATTCTAAGATAAAAAAACGAACGTGTCAGAAAATTTAATGTTTTATTCAGACTTTGGAGACAATTTTTCGTCACTTTTTAGAAAAAAATCATCAATTCGGCACTTTGCTAATTTCGAAAAAAAATCGTCAAATCTGGCAGCCCTGGGCTCAAGTTTAGATGTTAGTAGGTGTTTATTTCTTATATCAATAATAATCAGCTCTTCCGCTAGTTGTGGTTTTAACAGTTTTGTATCTGTATATGACTTGATTACACATTGAGGTAGAAGTTAAGGTATGTTCAATACATTTGGGATATCAATTGGGAAAGTTGTTTTGAGATCTTCTCAAATAAATTCAATAAGATGAATGTAAACTACAACTCCGTAGTAATCTTCAACATTGTGGATGTGATTATTTCGTTCAAATCTTGTCTTTTCGATTGGAACCTCGATTTAAACGCAAATAACTTAAGCTATTTAAAAAATCGCTCTAAATTGTTCATCGACTTTATTTCTTTTCTCTTCAAGGCACATGATTAAAGTTTTGATAAGGCTTGATCCTATTTGAAGATCTATATCTTGCTTTTGTAAAATGATACTAAGCGGCTGTGTTACAATAGGTATCACACTTAATATGTATATTCCGCAAATAAATTTAAAAGTACTAAGTGAGTTCTTTTATATAAAGGTAGGGATACTACCATTCCACTCAGATATTTTTTTCAAAGCTTCCACTTTATGATATACACTTGTTGCAAAGTGTAGAATTGAGTCGTGATGGTCCACCCATCTTGTCTCGCATAATGTAGAGAGTTTGACTCCCAAATACTTTGCTAAAACTGTGTTTCGCTTGGGACGATTATAGTTAAAAAATTTATGGTAATAGCAAGGCGTTTGTTTCGCATTTATCGCGGTTTCCAGAATTTTTTTAACAGCTCCATTTTCTGCTGACATCAGAGGACAATTGTCAACAATTTGTCAAAGCTTTCAGAACTGTTAATGATAGTGCCTTCGCATCAATTGACACATCAACGTCATCAATATCCTTTGAAGTCTCTTCAAATGCGTTTACAACAAAGCCAATAAATTCTTCCCTAACAATCTCCTTATTCCCTACCCCCTGAATCCGCGCCTGCAGTGTATAGATGATCGATTTTGATTAGTATTTTTTCACGAAATTTTTTACTTCTTAATTTTATAATTTTTAAAAAATTTTAATATATTTTTAAAAATTTAATTACTTGAACATTTTTAACTCTTTTGCTGATTTAAAAAAAAGTTTACGATATCGAATTCTATATATAATCGTGCCAAAGTTATCTTCAATTATTTCACAAAGATTTTTTTTGGGAAAATTTAATTTTTACAATATAAAACTACTGCGGGAAGGCGAATTTAAAACATCAACTTTGGGAAAACAAGCCAGGAAGCGAGTTTATTTACTAAGCGATAGCGATCTGGGGTTTACTCAGATCTATAGATCTATTTAAAATACCACAACCAACGGACTTATAACTTATCTCATTTTTTGATATTGTGATATACGTCAAGATAACTTTGGCACATATCGATATGATATTAATTTTTCGATTTCTTTATAGATTTTTTTTAGGTTAATGTTTGGTCAGTTAATTTGTCACTATTAATGAATAGGTCTTAAATATCTATACTTCGATAGTTCGCTTGGAACAATACCTGTGGTAGGAATTTTATTAAGCGACATTGAACTAGTATACTTTATTGGTTTAGTGACCTGTTCAGTCGAGACGATATCTGCGACAGGCACTATATTAACCGAAATTGAATGTGTTCATTAAGATTCTTTCAGTGAGTGACCTGTTACAAATTGTTAAAAAAGTGTAATTTAACCCCCTTCTAGGACATCGACATGTTAAAGTACCAAGTACCCTTCATAATTTATAATTAAAACTGATTTTATTTTTGATTATTGCTTTAATTGGTGAACATTTTTTTGTATGTATGGTTGACAACCGATACTATTCTTAATACCGATAATGCTTAAATAATGCTTAAAATTGAATTCCGTTATTGATACCGATTTCGGTTGCCAACCTTAATTCTTACTTATTTCTTTAAAACGAAACTTTCAGCCAATATAAAAGAATTACTTTTTAACGCAACCAATATTTATGTTTCCCCAAATTCAATGAAATCTAAAAAACAGACCAACTTGAACCTACAAAAAAAGCAACAGTAATTTAATTAAATATGAACTTGTAATGTGTTGAGCATAAATTTATGAAATATATTTTAAACAAATTTACAATAAATGTCATTTGGGCGCACTCTGACATTAGAATAAATTAATTGCTTAATTCGACTACAACCCAAAATAAAAACACACATAAAACCAACAAATAACTAAACATTATATTTTTGGAAAGAATAAAGACTTTAAGCATAACGACAGACAAACCAACCCAACCAACCGACAACTGGTTTTGGAACAATAGCAAATGACAGCAACTATAAAAATGTTACAGTAGCACACACAACCATTTACTTTATTTTACCCCCTGAGCATTTCGGTCGACAAGTGAAATAGTCTGTGTAATGTCCGGAAATAATCATACATTTGCACCTGTAAATAATTGTTTGGGTCAAACATTGCAATCATATCTTTTGCTCGCTCTTCTATGGGGTTTAACTATTTATTCGCATTGGCTACAATTTTATTTCGAAAATGCAAACAATATTTTGTTCAAAGGGACTAAATGGAGTTTTAGTTTGGTTTAGTTTCAATATTACTTTATCAAAGTTTTGCCAACTAAGTCGTAACTTTAGTAAATAGTTGTTGCCATAGTGCCATTTAATTATTAGGCTTTAACACAAGCCTACAATACATTTGAATTTGGTTAAACACCCCAGCGGGGAAAAGAAGGAGTGCGAAGGCCTTCTACAAGGCCTCTGTACCCCTTCTTTTGGATGTACAAATCTTTTTTACATACGTTGTCATTGCGGATTAGGCCTTACGCTCTCGCTTCTTTAGCAGGTCCATAAGAATGGTACGGGATCAAAAAAATATTTTTTTTTTGCAAAAAAAAAAAAACAATACAAAAAATGTTATTCCTTCTCTACTCCCATCTCATAGAAGTGAATGTGGAATTCGTATCTTATCTTCTTTAAAAGTTAGACAAGAATAGTAATTGAATTAAAAAATATTTTAAGCAGACCTAAAGAAAAAAGGTCTTCTGAATTTTCCCGCTGGGACACTGTCTGTCACACAAACATAAAGGGCGTTTTTTAAGCTCGTTAGACCTTATTAAGAGTTAAGGCCAGTTTACACGGTAATACAATGTATTACGACATTGCAAAAAATGATGTAGAATGAGAAAAATCTTAAGGCTAGATTACACTATTATACTTTGTATTAACACATGTCAAAAACTCAAGTAATATGACAAAGTGTGATAGTGTGAATGCAATGTGTCACGAAAATGACAAGTATTAAGAAAAAAGTTTGAATCCCATACGACTTCATCGTTTTTTGAACAATTTCTAAACAATAATACTTTTTTTGGATCAGGGTTGCATTTTATTTCATGTGTGTTTATACTTTGTGTGATGATGTGAACACAAACTGTCATGTTACATAAGATTTGTTGACACCCGCAACAAAACTCATTAGATTTCTATCTCACAAAGTATTATGGAATACGTAACACTTGTGAGATAGTGTAATCTAGGCTTTATCATGTAAAAGCAAAATGTATTGAGTAAGAGAGAATACGAATACAAAATCTGACAAGCGGTCGGGAAATGCTTTTTTTCTAAACCATTTTAGAAACTTATGTATTCTCATTACACCAGAGGTGTATTTTAACAGAGTATATTGAAGGTGGTAGCATTTTTATACAATTACAAAAACATCTAAAATCAACTCAGGAAATTTTCAGGTTGTTTTTGTAAAAATTTAAAACTGCAACCATCTGCTTTCTTGTTATTATTTTTGATTTTACTTATACCATCCGTGTAAACATGAATTATACTTACAAAATATCAAATTATATAAATTAACTTTGAAAATCAGTCATCGATTCGCGCAACATACAGACAATATCCCTATTTTTATGACGGCTTATTTTTTGCTTTCAGGGTTTGTTAATGAACAAAATTGCCACATATGGAGTGCTTCATACCAATATCTATTCTCGAAAAAGTTGCTTAAATTAGACGTCCAGCATGGGATTCGTCAAGAACAGCCACGGTCCACATATGCCCGAGATCATTATTAAATATTAAGGCCGGCACTACGAACTTAGTCCTTAATGAACTAAGCGTTGAAAACTTAGCCCTTAAAATTTGGACTTAGCCCTTTAAATTTGGGAGTTAGTTCATTATGCATTTAACCCGCCACCGGGGGGATGGCTCAAATTTACTCGCCACTTTTCGAATTGATTGTGGCTTTAAAAATGTACTTCTCTTCTCTAAGTTCTTTTCAGTACCTGGAGATATTGAATCTCTCTGAATGTTATTAATTTTAAATCAGTCGCATGGCGGTTGTACCTCTAGTAACACGTGCTTAAATTAAAAAAGGTAAATATGACCCATATGACTGATAAAAAATAAGTGTTTGAAATGTTTTTTGCTTAAAAATAAAAATAAATATTTTTTTTTTAACAAAGTCATGTTTTATTTCCTTAATGAGATTAGATTCAATCTAAACTGTATATATTTTTTCATAAATATAGCAAAAAACCTCGAGTTTAATAAGTGGGTCATTATGACCCAACCCTCATGTCCGTGTAGCTTAAATCCACCCCCCGGTGGCGGGTTTAACTGCTATTTTTAAAATGTAACAAATCCCCAAAAGTATGAAATAACCTCCAAAACAAAGATGATCCGAAACAAAATACCGCATAAATTGAGTTTTAGTTCACAATAAACAGAAAAGCTTTAGTTAGCGAAGCTGGTTTTTGTTATACCGTAGAGAAGAAAATCCTTGCGCCTGTCCAAAGGACGGCTAAGCAAAGAAACTATAGATAGCGATTCGGGATTAAGGAATTAGGATCCCAACCATTATTTCATTTAGAAAATTTTGGGACTTATTCCATTATGAAACAATCCCCCATCACAAAATTAAAAATTATTTCTTAAAAAATTAACAAACTCACTAAAAGTCGTTGTTGTTATTTTCTGTTTACAGTATTTTTACTTAGCTGCACAATCTCCTTTGCACGATTTTTTGTGCAGATAAATCAAAAGTGCTGTTATATTAAATGTATTTATCTGACTTAATGTGCAGGTACACAATTGTGGTTTCCTGCATAAAAGTGCAGCTAAAAGAAGAATAAAACACGGTTTTATTAAAAAATTGATAGTTAATTAAAATTTTTAAAACTTGGATATTTATATGAAAAAGTGGCCACCATATTTTTTTCATGAGTGCAGCTAACTTTGATGTTTTATATGAAAATATTTTATATCTGCCCAAAGATATAATACATATGCAGGTACACAAAAGGCACGTAAAAAGGATTTTGAAGAATAATTACAGAAAATATCGCTCATTTGCTGCGAGACCGGCATAACTCAAAAAAATCCATTTAGAGATAAACGCATTTAAAGTTTTAGATTTGCTCTAACTACTTAGAAAAAAAGAAGACACATTCTCTTCAAACTGGGAAAGAATAATAGATATAAAGATGAATTTAATACACAATATAAAGAAAAACAAAGCGAACAATTCTGCATCTCTAACTCCAAAGTTTAACTTTTTGAGTTATGCCGGTCTTGCAGCAAATAAGCGATATTTATTATGGGCAGTTAAGTCAAAGTGCAGCTAACTTTGATTTTTTGTATGTAAATATTTTTAAAATGCCAAAAATGTTGGGCATATCTGAGATGTGCAGGTATAGAAAGTGCACTTAAAAAAGATATTTGCACGGGATTTTAAATAATAATACACAAATTATTCATATGGTGCAGTTAAGTCAAAAGTGCACTTGAACAAAAGGCAGTTAAGTCAAAAATACTGCATTAAATTGGGGAATTAGTTCATTTATGCTTTCGGGACTAAGTTCGTAGCGCCATTAAGGCTTTGTATTAATCGGAGGAATACAAATTTTTTGATTAAATTTTTTTGTGCTATTTTTTTTTTACAATTTTAAGTTCTATCGGGCTTAAAAAACACCCTTTACATACACACACATACATACATATTTATTTATGTTCATACACAATTTTAGATATGTATTTAGTTGTTGTTAATGTGGGTTAGTACGTAACTATTACGGAAATTTATGTGTTTGTAAATAAATATGAATAAATAAATGTTTTCGTACGTTAGACAACATTTGGGCAGTAGGTTTTTACTTACTCGGCCATAATCGTTAATTAGTTCAAAAATATCTACATAAATAAATGTACATTCATATGTATATAGTTTGTTCGTCCGTCCGCCTGTTCTACATGCTCATCTGTGCATGTGTTGGAGAATTGTACGAATGCTTATTGTTGTATAAACAGCAATAATAACAGCAGTAGCAAGTGTAAATGAATTTAATGTAATACTTAAACTTAGAGTATGTGTGTGTGTGAGTATATTCAAATAAATTTCTAAATATCCTGTTTCATGTTAGTGTTCTTTTATTTGTTTTAATGCCTAATAATAGTAAATTTTATTTAGGAACAGTAGTATAATTCCTTTAAACGCAGGCAAAATTAAAAAATTTTTTTATACCCTCCACCACAATTAGTTGTGAAGAGGGTATATTCAGTTTGTCATTCCGTGTGAAACTTTTTTACTATTCATCTCAGACCCTATAAAGTGTATATATTCTGGGTCCTTGAGTAATTTTAAGTCGATTTAGCCATGTCCGTCTGTCTGTCCATCTGTCCGTCTGTCCGTCTGTCCGTCTGTTGAAAACACGCTCACTTTCGAAAAACTCAAAAGAAATCAACAAACTTGGTGTCAAATTGCTTGTAGTTATCCTAAGCAGTTTGGGATTGAAATTCAGCAAAATCGGTTCAATAGGATCTGAGCTATGAATCAAAATGTGGAACCACCACCTAAAAAAAATTGATAATTTTGTTACAAAAACTAACATAAATGGTGGAAAAATGCACAGAATGATATAAGATTTCGCAACAATTCGTTTTATTCAACTGGAAATCACGCTGTGAAATTTCGTGAAGATCCGTCAGTAATTTACCCTAGGCCCCATATAAGCCCTACTCCCGGAAAACAGTATATTAAGCCTAAAACCCTAACTAACAATGCTATCATTACAAATTTTGGCAAGTCACAGTTACATAGGACTAGAAATTAAACTGTTAAGTTTCGTGAAGATCGGTCCATAATTTACCATAGGCCCCATATAAAACCTACTTCCGGAAAACAACTTAGTACGCCTAAAAACGTAAAAAATAATGCTATCATAACAAAATTTGGTACATCAAAGTTTTATAGAACTAAAAATAAATCTTTGAAATTTCATGAAGATCGGTTCATAATTTACCATAGGCCCCATATAAACTTTACTCCCGGAAAACAACTTAGTACGCCTAAAAACGTAAAAAATAATGCTATCATAACAAAATTTGGTACATCAAAGTTTTATTGGACAAGAAATAAAATTGTGTTATTTCGTTAAGATCGGTCCATAACTTACCCTGGGCCCCATATAAACCTTACACCCGGAAAACAGTTTAGTACGCCTAAATCCGTAAAAAATAATGCTATCATAACAAAATTTGGTACATCAAAGTTTTATAGGACAAGAAATAAAACTGTGTAATTTCGTGAAGATCGGTCCATAATTTACCCTGGGCCCCATATAAACCCTACTCCCGGAAAACAGTTTAGTACGCCTAAATCCGTAAAAAATAATGCTATCATAACAAAATTTGGTACATCAAAGTTTTATAGAACTGGGAAAAAGACTGTGAAATTTCGTGAAGATCGGTCCATAATTTACCCTAGGCCCCATATAAACCCTACTACCGGAAAACAGTTTAGTCGCCTAAATCCATAATTAATAACAAATCGCCACAGTTTAAGATAATAATAACATCATACAGATATTACTCCTTAAACATTCGAACTGTCTGTGGAGGGTATCAAAGATTCGGCACAGCCGAATATAGCACTCTAACTTGTTTTAAGATATCTTTCTTGCTAGTGTCTTGTATTAAATTATAAAAATCTGCTTGTACCACGATAAAAGGGACTGAACGGCCAAGTTCAGTAGCTAAAGGTAAGAATTCTGATGGAGTTGGTTCCCTGATCGATAACAATCGCTCATTGTGTGTTCAATTTTCTTCGCAAACACCAGCATTAGAACAAAAATAAGTTCTCTCAAATTTTTTTTATTTAACCATTAATCAAAAAAGAAATCAGTTTTAATTAAAACAAGTAAGAGTGCTATATTCGGCTGTGCCGAATCTTATATACCCTTCACCATTGTGGGAGCAGAATACAGAGCAACTAGACAAAAAGTAAATAATTTTTACATATGTATACAGCCATTTTTTAACCGATTTGACAGATTTATATACCGACGTGTTAAAGAAGAAATTTACCATTTACTTGAGTTATAAAGTTTGGACTCGGGAAGATCTATGATTCCCGAAAGTGGGTATTTAAAAAAAAAAAATTTATTTTGGTCATAACTTTTTTGTATCTGTACCGATTTTCCCGAGTTTTTCATAAAAAATGTTCTACTAAAGATTTCCGATATTTTGGTATATAAGTCATATCCATAGGACATATGGCAGCCCTAAAATTTAGGTTTTTATACAATATTTAATTTTTTTTGTACGGGAGGTACCACGCCCACTTCTGCAATCCCGCCCACATTTTGCAGGATGGTGTGTATTGGCAACCTCAATGTGTGTACCTAATTTGGAAACTTTGGCAATTGCCGTTCCCCAGATATACAGCAAATAGTAATAAAAATACAACAACAACAAGGGATTTTTGGAAAAAATTAGAGGCAGTCGTGGTTTTTTAGTCATATCTCAGCAATTTGTGGACGGATCTTGCTGAATTTCAATAGCACGAAATGGTGGACTATATGTGGCATAAATGTGAAACAACCTAGCAGCTATCATGTCTGGAGTCTCTGGAAAACACATATCAAACGTAAGACGGACAGACGGACGGATGGACAGACGGACGGATATGGTTAAATCAAGTTATCTCCTCATAAGGACCCAGAATATATATACTTTATAGGGTCTTAGATGAATATTGTAGAAATTACAAACGGAATGACAAACTTATATATACCCTTTTCCACCTGAGGTGAAGGGTATAAAAAGAGTAATTTTTGGGATTTCAGTATTTTGATTATAACTCAGCCATTTTTTAACCGATTTGAAAGATTTAAATACCGACGTGCTTAGGAAGAAAGTTCCCATTTACTTGAGTTATAAAGTTTGGACTCGGAAAGATCTATGATTCCCGAAAATTGGTATTTTAATAAAAAACATTTTATTTTGGCCATAACTTTTTTTTATCTGAACCGATTTTTGCGAAGTGTTCAGAAAATATTTTCTACTTAAGATTTCCGGTCTTTTGCTATATAAGGTGTAACCATCCGTCATATAACAGTGCAGAAATTCAGGTTTTCATGAAGTTTTTGATATTTTTTGTACGGGAGGTACCACGCTCACTTCTTCAATTTCGCCCACATTTTGTAGGATGGTGTGTAATGGCGACCTAAATGTGTGTACCTAATTTTGAAACTTTAGCTATTGCCGTTTCCGAGATATACAGCAAAAAGTAATAAAAATACAACAACCACTAGGGATTTTTGGAAAAAATTAGAGGTAGTCGTGGTTTTTTGCTCATAACTCAGCCATTTTTTAACCGATTTGACAGATTTATATACCGACGTGTTAAAGAAGAAATTTACCATTTACTTGAGTTATAAAGTTTGGACTCGGGAAGATCTATGATTCCCGAAAGTGGGTATTTATTCATGCTTCTCATTTAGTTTATATTTTCAGTTATATATGTACATTAACCCCCGTATTCATAAGCGATTATTAAATTTAACAAACGTTTATTAAAGAAAATTTTCATAGTAAATTTGTTCTTTAAACCTTTATTTATTTTAAAAATTTTTAATGAATACAGGCATAAGTTTTTTAACCCATTAAGGCCCTGCTTTGCGTTTTCGCAACGTTCACTTAAACCTCCCCTCAAGCATTTTTTTGTTACGTGATATTGTTATAAAGCACAGTGAAATAAAATTTAACTTAATATCTACTCGACCTGTTTTCGGATTTGTATCATACATAAGTTTTTTTTATAAAAATGTTTAATTTAAATTTCAAATTTTTCCTGTTTTTTGGTTACTTTTGGAAAAAGTTAAAAAAAACAAGTAAGAGTGCTATATTCGGCTGTGCCGAATCTTATATACCCTTCACCATTGTGGGAGCAGAATACAGAGCAACTAGACAAAAAGTAAATAATTTTTACATATGTATACAGCCATTTTTTAACCGATTTGACAGACTTATATACCGACGTGTTAAAGAAGAAATTTACCATTTACTTGAGTTATAAAGTTTGGACTCGGGAAGATCTATGATTCCCGAAAGTGGGTATTTAAAAAAAAAATTTTTATTTAAAAAAATTTATTTTGGTCATAACTTTTTTGTATCTGTACCGATTTTCCCGAGTTTTTAATAAAAAATTTTCTACTAAAGATTTCCGATATTTCGGTATATAAGTCATATCCATAGGACATATGGCAGCCCTAAAATTTAGGTTTTTATACAATATTTAATTTTTTTTGTACGGGAGGTACCACGCCCACTTCTGCAATCCCGCCCACATTTTGCAGGATGGTGTGTATTGGCAACCTCAATGTGTGTACCTAATTTGGAAACTTTGGCAATTGCCGTTCCCCAGATATACAGCAAATAGTAATAAAAATACAACAACAACAAGGGATTTTTGGAAAAAATTAGAGGCAGTCGTGGTTTTTTGGTCATATCTCAGCAATTTGTGGACGGATATTGCTGAATTTCAATAGCACGAAATGGTGGACTATATGTGACATAAATGTGAAACAACCTAGCAGCTATCATGTCTGAAGTCTCCGGAAAACACATATCAAACGTAAGACGGACAGACGGACGGACGGACAGACGGACGGATATGGTTAAATCAAGTTCTCTCCTCATAAGGACCCAGATTATATATACTTTATAGGGTCTTAGATGAATATTGTAGAAATTACAAACGGAATGACAAACTTATATATACCCTTTTCCACCTGAGGTGAAGGGTATAAAAAAGTAAGAATACTATATTCGGCTGTGCCAAATCTTTGATACCCTCCTCCTACAGTTCGAATATTTCAGGAGTGATATCTATATGATATCGATGTATTTTTAATTTATCTTTATAAAAACAGACATCAGCATTTAAATTGGTTGCGGTTTAGGCCTATATTAAATTATTGACCGACAATCTTGAGTAAAATATCATTATTCGTAACAGTTTAAGCCGAACTTTAATGTTTTTCAGGGGGGGCATTTATATTGGAGCCATGGTAAGTTATGAACCAATTATCGCAAAATTCCGCAGAGTGATTTCTGGTATTGATAAAACATTAATTTCAATATACATATTTCAATACAGTGGTGAAATTAGATTTTTTGCGTTTACAGTGAATTTCAGAAGGCAGTTAAATATGGGATCTAAGGTAAATTATGCACCGTATATCATAAAGTTGCATGACATTTTTTCTAAGCTAATTTGGAAGAAATTTTACCGTAATATCTTTATCTGCTACGGTTTTAGGCGTATTTAATTGATTTCACAGAGTGTTATTTATATTGGGCGTATAATAAATTATGGACCGATCTTAACGAAATTTAACAGTGTGACTTCGATTCCTATAGAACTGTAAAGTATTCAATTTTATTCTGATAGCATTTTGTACGGTTTTAGGCAAGATAAACTGTTTTCCGGGAGTAGGGTTTATATGGAGCCTAGGGTAAATTATGGACCGTGATTTCTAGTCGAATAAAACGAGTTTTTGCAAAATCTTATATTATTCCGTGCATTGTTTCTCCATTAGTTAGTCAGTTTTTGTAATAAAATTATAAATTTTTTAAGGTGGTGGTTCCATAATTTGATTCATAGGTCTGATGCTACTGAACCGATTTTGGTGGATTTCAATCCCAAGCTGCTTAGGATAACTACAAACAATTTGTTCATTTCTTTTGAGTTTTTCAAAAGTGAGCGTGTTTTCAACAGACGGACTGACATATGGACATGGCTAAATTGACTAAGAATTACTCAAGGATCCAGAATATACATACATACATATATACTTTGAGATGAATAATGAAAAAGTTTCACACGGAATGACAAACTTAGTATACCCTCTTCACAACTAATTGTGGTGGAGGGTAGAATTAATGATGAATTAATTTGTTGATATCAAAAAATGTTTTTAATTAATTGATTGGGGCCCTATGCTCCCCAGAGGAGTAAAAGGAACTAATATAAAAAATTTCTTTACTGGTGAACATTTATTTAATTTTTTTTTTTAATATTACAAATTTTTTAATAACTAATAATTGAGACTATATAAGTACCCAGTAAAAAAAATTTGGTTTTTTTGAAGCACTTAAGAGAAAAAGCGCAAAATCGAGTGTTTCAATAAAAGAGCTTTTATAAAGCAGTAAATGATATAGAATAAAATATACAAAAAAGCTGTTATTTTAGTGCTGACAACGAAGAAGGTTGCAAACCGAAAAAAAATTAATATATGCCAAAATGTTTGGAAAAAGGCATTTAAACAAAAGTAAAAGCAAAACATTAATGAATATGTTATAGGAGTGCTTTGTTTGCATGTTAAAAGAAGCGCTTATTGTCAGCAGAAAATAGTCCTCCAAACCGGGAACACCCCATACAAAAATCAGGCATCCCATCAGCAGGTTTAAAGCGATTTGTGGTATGAATTCATACACAAAACCTGCTCCTTTTGGAGCACATTTTTTACTGGGTAATTATAACTGCTAAAGGCTGGTTTACACTATCTCACAAGTCATACGTATTCCATAATACTTTGTGAGACAGAAATCTAATGAGTTTTGTTGCGACTGTCAAATGACAGTTTGTGTTCACACCATCACACAAAGTATAAACACTCACACATGAAATAAAATGCAACCCTGATCCAATGAAAAGTATTATTGTTTAGAAATTTTTCAAAAAACTATAAAGTCGTATGGTATGTCAAACTTTTTTTCATAATAAGGGTATTCACGTCACAAGTTGCACCCTTGCAAAAAAGCAAAAGTGCACAAACATAACAACAACCACAAAGACAATTATTTACGCGCAACTAATTGTCTGTGTGGTTGTTGTTATATTTTTGCACTTTTGCTTTTTTGAAGGGTGCAACTTGTGACGTGAGTACCCTTACTGCTTGTCATTTTAGTCACACATGCATTCACACTATCACACTTTGTCATATTACTTGAGTTTTTGACATGTTTTAATACAAAGTATAATAGTGTAGTCTACCCTTAATATTGCTAAAAATGTTTTAATTTCTTGCATCAATTATGTCCCGTATAAGAAAATGTTATGTTTTGTAAGTATCGAAAATCTCTACATTTAAAACTCTCATCTATCAAAATCTCGAAAGAAATCAAATTCAGTTTAAATTTAAATTAAATTTGTTTTTAAATATGTCATTGCAAATTACTGTGCTGCAAATACTCATTGTAAAGTATTCTCACGTACTTGTATATTTTTTAAAAACAAATACTTATAAACATAAATTTTACCAACTAATAGAATGATTTTCACTCTGTTTTTTTTTCATTACAAAATTTTAATGTAAATGTTGTTTGCTCTCACTTCACTTCAACTCAATTCTGTTTGCATCGGTTCACTTTAGTTGAGTTAACTTCAGTGTGTAGTTTTGTAATGAAAATGCTGTCATAAATCTAAATGTACTTTTTCCCCAATTTAATTAATATTTTTGTACATCAAATAAACAGAATATGTATAATATTCATTAAAAATAGTATTTTTTCTTTAATTTAAAAATAAAACACAATTTGACTGCATGAAAAATTGTAAAAAAAAAATTTAATTACATACCAAAAACACATCAAAAGTGATTTTATTAAAATATTTGTGCTCTATGAAAATTTAGTTTTTCAAAAATAATTACATACAAGTAAATGTATTTAAAGAGCTGCATCTGCATTTTGACACAAAAATATCTTAATTAAAAAAAAAAAATTAATTTTTCATAAAGCAAAAATATTAAATTTGACAGTTTCTGTTAATGGTTTATTTCTCTTTTTCTATTTACAGTTGCATTTTAATTCCAGTTGCCAGCTTTTTCAATTATTTTATTTATTATTTTGACTTGAATGTATGGTAATTTTTTTATTCTGTAAAATGTTTCCTCTTTTGCTACTTTAATGCCCCAGGAATAATGAATGTTGTCAGATCATAAATCTTAAAAAAAGATGTCAAGATGCAAATACAATGCAAATGTTTTTTAACCTCCACCAGTAGTGGTGAATGGGGGTATATTAAGTTTATCATTCCGTTTGCAACATTTTGAAGACACTATAAAGCATATAAATAAATTCTTAATCCTTGAGCAATTCTAAAAGTGTTATGAAGCTAAATGTGGAATAATCTTAAGACTTGAATGAAGATGTAGCCCACTCTGGGAATTCACATTAGTTCATCTAAAAACTAAACGAAAAAAGCTATAGTAGTAAAATTTATGTGCTGTTTTCAATTGACAGCCGATTGATTGTGTACTAAAATTTATATGAAAAGCACTCAGTTTTTCGAGGGCTTTTCATATAAAGTTCACTGCACAATCAATCAACTTTCATTTGGAAACAGCACATTAGTCAGTCAAACATTCATTAAACCCGAAATTACACTGAAAAATTTCGTGACGATCGATCGATAGCACAGGCCAACAATTTTTTAACCCATATACTAGAGTGTACTTGTCCATGGACATTATGACACTTTTGAAAGTGTCATAACGTCCATCAAAGAAATGTCATAGCGTCCGCGGACGTTATGACACTTTGCAAAATGTCATAATGTCCATAACTTAACTTATAATGACAAATATTAAAATGTAAACAACTTTGGGATTAGAGCCGGCCTTCGACCGGGCGCAAGGACTTTCTTCTCTATGGTATAAAAATACCGTCTTCGCTAACTAAAGCTTCTCTGCACAGCCGGCCTTCGGCCGGGCGCAAGGATTTTCTCCTCTGTGGTATAACAAACACCGGCTTCGCTAACTAAAGCTTCTCTGCACAGCCGGCCTTTGGCCGGGCGCAAGGATTTTCTCCTCTATGGTATAACAAACACCGGCTTCGCTAACTAAAGCTTCTCTGCACAGCCGGCCTTCGGCCGGGAGGAAGGATTTTCTCCTCTATGGTATAACAAACACCGGCTTCGCTAAGTAAAGCTTCTAAAACCTGCCTTGTTTCCGAACAAAAGCCGACTATGCAGAGAAGCTTTAGTTAGCGAAGCCGGTGCTTGTTATACCATAGAGGAGAAAATCCTTGCGCTCGGCCGAAGGCCGCCTGTGCAGAGAAGCTTTGGTTAGCGAAGCCGGTCTTTGTTATACCATAGAGGAGAAAATCCCTGCGCCCAAAAGTGTTTTCGTTATATATTTAATATATACACCCAGAGAAAAAGCAGCAAAACCATTTTAAAAAAATGTTTTACCATATTATGTTTCATTTAACCAAATCATTGTCACCGACAACCATATTATGGTTAAATTAGTTTCTTTAAAAAAAGTTTTGTTGGTTGGGACCATAATGAAACATGTTTTTCTCTGCGTGTATGCAGATCATTTTTTTGTATTTAACTTCTTTAGTAATTATGGACCTAATGACACTTTTGAAAGTGTCATAATGTCCATTTGGAAAGTGTCATAGTGTCCATGGACGTTATGACACTATGACACTGGACGTTATGACATGCCACTTAAAAAAAGTACAAAAATCAAGTCAAAACTATAAAACAAAAATCACAAAAAAAATGTAAAAATTAAAAAAAAAAAATACCATGAACATAGCGAAAACGAGTTTTTTTTTAAAACTTCAAGTTAAGATATCTCGGAGAAGATATTACAGAGTAAAACATTTATTTGAAAGGTTCTTGATAGGACTTTCAGATGACAGATCAGGTTTTATAAATAAAGATGAATTTGCGCAGTTTTAACGTCTCGAATATGGTGAACACAGAGTTTTTAAATTAACTCTGGAAAACCTGGTGTGATGGAGAAATTCCGAAAAGTGCCATGGTTTTGGCTTTTTCAAAATATTGCCGGTCTTTCTAATTAACCATAGGCCTCATATAAAGCCAAATGAAAAACGCTTTAATATGATTCAAAGCGTTACAAATAATGATATTGTGGTGATTTTTAATCAAATATTGTTCTGCTTATTCCTAGAATCTCCTGATATCACTTTAAAACGCCTAAAACCAAAACGAATTTGAATTGGGTTAAATTTAGTTTTACAGTTTAACCCGCTTAATTACCCCACGCTGAAGTGCCTTTGACGCCTTTTTACGATAAGTTTTAAATCCCCGTTTCTTTCTTCCATTTATTAAACAAAAACACCACGTTTAATTTAATTATAGTTGCCTTAAAAATTAGTCTCCAAAAATAAAATGTTACCTACATTTCATTAGTTTAATTGCCTCAGTACTATTTGACAACAACACTGCAAGTATTGCAACAAACATAGAAAGTGTTTTATGCGCATTAAATATTCACTAAAAATTGTTAAACAAATATGCCCCGAAAAACCAAGCAAGCAAAATATTCAACAATTTCAACACACACCATAGTATTTGCAGAAGAACTTTCGAAATTGATTGAAGTAACTATAGAATTAAAATATATTTTTTACAAAAGAAAATTTTGGCTAAAGAAAATGGTGCAAAATTTTCTTGGTTCAAACCATATTTTCTGATGATTTAGAAAATTATTCTTTCCGTGTACCCTATTTGCAACCGATGGCCACTAATGGGTACACCAGAATAAAGTTTTGCTATGAGGCTAACATTCATACTAGAGTTATTTGTGCCGAATATTATCTAAATACACCAAATAATAACATATTTGGTCTTAAAGGAATTAAAGGGAAAGTCGCAACATTTTATATTTATGTATATTAAATTATCAAAAAGTAATTTAAATTTTTGGGAATACAAAATTTTAATTCGTGCTTAATTCCCAGTTTTCATTCTTGATAAAAACACTTGAAATTTATTGTTGATGGGATAAGCTATTCCTATGCGCATTTCACTGGTTGCAAAGGCCAGATCATCAGGAAACTTCATCCATAAAGATTTTAGAAAAACTAAAGATATTAAACCAAATAAAACTGTTAAACGTATAAGACCTATAAGTAACAGTTCTACTTGTAACAATATCAAAGTTTTAACAAAACACATCAACAATAAACAGTGGGTTTATCTCATCTTACATTCCCAACTACAATAAGTTGAAATTCTCTCAACATTAATTGTAGTTGTAAGTAGGTTAAGAAAAACAAAATAAAAACAACAACAACTTACAAAAGCATGTTGTCAATTAAGTGTTTTTTTAGGCCGTGCACTTGCCTGTTTATTATCAAAAAGTAATTTAAATTTAATTTAATTTGGGAATACAAAATTTTAATTCCAAAAGATTTTGTCATTCGTGCTTAATTCCCAGTTTTAATTCTTGATAAAACACTTGAAATTTATTGTTGATGGGATAAGCTATTCCTATGCGCATTTACTGGTTGCTTAGGCCAGATCATCAGGAAACTTCATCCATAAAGATTTTAGAAAAACGTAAGATATTAAACCAAATAAAACTGTTAAACGTATAAGACTTATAAGCAACAGTTCTACTTGTAACAATATCAAAGTTTAAACAAAACACATCAACAATAAACAGTGGGTTTATCTCATCTTACATTCCCCAGTGTTTTTATCAAGAATAAAAACTGGGAATTAAGCACGAATGACAAAATCATTTGAAATTAATATGTATATTAAAATTTAAAAGTATACATAAAAAAATTCTCCAAAATTGTTCACCAATTAAAGGCATTAATTAAAAATAAAAAGTTTTAATTAAAAATGTAATCAAGTGAATTAAACGTTTAATTGATACTATTAAACGTTTAATTGATTCTATTAATTTTTTACTGCTGTAAATTTAATTAATTTTTTAATTTATATCACAAAATTTTTAAATTATATAAATTCTTATTTTTTCAGTGGATAAAATAGCGTAATCATTTTTAGGAGTGGTATATGAATGGAAGCTGTATGTTTAAATATGAACCGATTCAACTAATGGTGTTTTCTTTTCTACAAAATATGTCACATTTTATTTAAAAAAATGCAATTTGGTGTTCGTTTCTTCAAAATTAAAATAAAAGGGCAGCGTGTTTTATTCTAAAAAAAATCACCCCCCCCCCCCGTATAAATCGAGAGTGTTGATAATGCCCTGTAAAAAGATGGCTTCTGTTTATATATAGGGTTACCGGACGAAGTTGGGAAAAAATCGCCTCTAATCAGGACAGTAAAAATTTTAAGTTTTAATAGTTATTTTTTCTATTATTTTATAGTTAAAACAAAAGAAAGCATTCGTTGTTAATATGTGCGTTCGTTTACTTTTCCAGTAAAATCCAGTATGTGCGTAATATGAAAATTTGTGTACGCGAACGCATTTCAGTAAAATCTAGTACAAATTTGCACAAATTTGTACAAATTTTGGAGTTAACGAACGCAGCTAATGGTAGGTTGTCAGTGATATCAAATTTAAATGGATTCGGTGTTATAAAATGGTTTTTGAAAAAAACGTCAAATCAAGAAATCGTAAAAACTTGATGTTAATAAATCGGCAATCTGGCAAAGGTATTTATCTTCTTGTTTACATATTTTGTGAAAAATAAATTGGAAATTGGAATTTCGTCATTCATTGTGTTCATTTATTTACTTATTTAATATCAATCTGTTAACAAATTTGGGTTTATGTATATTTTTTTTTTTATATTTTGAAGAACAAACTTTTTGTCAGCTGTTAAAAACAGGGCGATCCATTTTTGTGTTTTGTTCTCGTCAAATAAAAAATTGCAGTATTACATGTTCGGCAAGACATTTTATACATGCACCTTCTAAAATGTGGTATTTTTTTGTAGAAAAGAAAGCACCATTTATTTAATTTGCAGTAAAATATTTTGGGCCGAATTTCATCTAAATACGAAAATAATTGAATGGACACAAAGAGTCTATTTCGGAAAGAGGGGCTGATCCCCTAAACGCAATGTTTCAATGCAAAACTCTATTTCTTTTCTGTAGACAATACCTTGAGTTCATTATTACATGGTAGCCATATTCACTGCACAACTGATGCGATATTTGTGCTTTGTTTGTATTTGTGATGCTTTTCAATGCATATGTTTTAGTGATGCTCCGCAACACTGCGTTTAGGAAGTCAACCAAGTTTGTATGAGGACTATGTGACATAATAGACAAATTCTCACAATTAATTGTTAACTGCTAATTAACATAGGTTTTGACGTTATGATAATTATGCAACTTTTACTTTGCTCACAAAGTTTGCATGAACAGACAATCAGCCAAACGGACGGGCGGACTTTAAAAAGATGTGTCTAGATTTCCATGTATTACACACATCAGCACAAATTTATATATGTAATCGCTTTATCCTTAATTTTTGCTTATAATAAAATTTTACAGTTGGAAATGTAGATTGCGAAATTTAAGCACCAAAAATCCATCTGTTAACCAGAATTTCAAGCCATTTGCTTTATTCAACATGTATTAAAATATGCTTCAAAACTTAAAAAATTTTCTTTTAACAAAAAATGTGCAACGAAAATGCAGCATGGCTAAAATAAGAAAATAAATCACTAACAACTCGATGACAAAATTCATAAAAAGCTCTAAAACTGATAAATATATTGCTTCTGCCTATATTGGTCGCACAAGAAAAACCATGTAATGGCATATTTACGGTTTCCCTGATCATAAGTTTTAATGTATGCGCACGCTTTGTTTGTAGTATATGACAGGACATCTCAAAAAGCATTACAGATAAAATTTAATACAGGAAATCCCATTGTTTTTAATTACTATTTTTTAGATTTAGCTGATATATAAATGTACAAATTCCTTATTCCATCTGATTTAACTTTTTTCATACATCAAAGTTAAGGTATCTTGTAAAGAAATACGTTTATTACCTCATGAGATATATAAACATATTAGTTTAAAAGCTTACCCCCATAGATACCCAAAAAAAAAAAAAAAAAAAATTCACTCCTGAAATATTTTGTGTCTTTCGGTGGAGGGTATTTAAGATTCGGCACAGCTGAATATGAAACTTTAACTTGCTTTTTATTATTAAGTTGAACAATCTGAAAGCAAATTAGGATTTTTGTAATAAAAAACAAATGATTTTTGTATAAGTTTTTACAACATATTGACTGTGGCGACATAATATTGGATTACCATCAGTAGATTGATTTTGGTAAAATGTGTTTTTCAATATGGTTTTCATTAAATTTGTGTCAGTTATTGAAATTATTGATTTGGTAAATGTATGTTTTTGGTTAATTGGGAGGCAATACGATTGTGATAGTTTTGAAAGTAAAGACTTTACTCAAATATTTATATAGAACTTTACTACGACACACCTTTTAATTCAGTGTTATAGGAATTGAGTGGGCGGTTTATACAACAATACTTAATGATACATCTATAGGAGCCATTTTATTTTATATTTACAAACAGCAACAAAAATTACAGCAGCAGTACAGAAGTATGCTTGTAAATACCACCACCCAATACTATGAAAGCTACAAACTATCGAATTGAAAAATTAAAAGTTCAAACATTTCCAAATAACCAGGTATTTTTTCTGCTTTTGAAGTCTGTAAGACTGGTAAAACATTATTACGGTTTCACTATAAAATTTAATTAACAATTTATAAATAAAATATACATAATAAATTTGAAAACTTTTTATAAAAATATAAGCATCTCATTTGTATTTTTATCCGTATCATATTTTAGGGGGTTACAGTAGTGAATTTTCAGGGGTGGGCATGTGGTATAATGTTGCGAGGGAAAATTTAAGAAAATAATTCATTACGACAATTTACTGTGTTCGTTGAGTCAACAAATTTGTTAAACAAAATTATTCGTTCAATTAACGAAATGTTTCACTGATATAAGGATTAAGTTCACTGAATCACATAATTCTTTCATTAAATTATAAATTTAAAGTAAATTATATTGACGAACTTTGTTTATTGAATTGACAAACTTTTTTCTTTTTTTGAAGAGCAGTTCATTAAATTATTAATAAAAAATCTTTCATTCATAGTAACAACATTGGACGAAAATTAATAAATTTTTTATATGTTCAATGTATATTTTTGGTGTCTTCATGTAGCTTTTGGTTCAGTGTTCATGCCCAGAATATCAATACATTCTGATTCTTCAATAATTATGCCATATATATAGAAGGGGTACATTGAACCGTCGCGCGTTTATGCTTCGCACAGAAAAAATGTTCACCAAAGTTTTAAAACAATTTTTTTTAATTGTTCCAATTAATTTGTCTTAATTGAAAATAAAAACTATAATGATTGTGTGTATATTTGCAAATATGAAAACATACACAAAAGCTTCAAAATATTTTAAAGTTTCAAAAATTTTTGTTATTATTTCAATTAACTGTGTTGATTGTACACATAATAGTACACATTTCTAACAAATATGTTAATGGAAGTTGGTTTTCCATTTTTTTTTTGTGCGCATGCAACCCTGAGACTTTCGGGCATTAAAATTATTTATATTTTGCCATATATCACATTCACACAAAGCTTTGAATTAAGCCTAGAGTACACAAAATGTATATTCTAGGCTTTAGAGTAATACTTATGTGTATAAATGAAATCATTTATCCGTATTTCGACAATATTAATTAAGACTTACAGCCTGACCCATGATGTCGACAAAAACATTTCTTTCGTATTGAAAACAAAAACAAATTTTAGTTTTTATTATTTTCAATAATTAGTATTGTGGTTATTTTGTTGAACTATTTATGGTTTTTAATCCAAATTTTTTAATATTTTTAATTAGGCTTAAGTTCATGAAATTTAATTTTTATTAAATTATTTTTATGAAGAAAGGAATTTTACAACATGAAAATTAATTAAAATTGTTATTGATAATCTTTCATTCTTGACGTGGCTCGGGCTCGAACCCTGGCCGGCAGGTTACCATGACATGTTTCGATCGCAACCACTCGATCTCCTCAGATGGATTTGCCGTCTTACAATTTTAATTAATTTTCATGTTGTAAAATTCCTTTCTTTATAAAAATAATTTAATAAAAATTAAATTTCATGAACTTAAGCCTAATTAAAAATATTAAAAAATTTTATTATTTTCTTTAATATAAATATGCGAAAGAAATGTTCTTGTCGACATTGTGGGCCTGGCAGTAAATGAACGTGATTGCACTCTCAAATATTCTAAATAAATAACCCTATTCTATCTTACAGATATCAAATATCTTGTTTCATAAAAATCTCAAGTTTAACCTTAAACAAGTGTTACCATGTTCTATTTTTTTACATTGATTTATTTAAAAGCAGTACTTTCTTGCAGAGAAAAAAAGTTTCATTAAATATTTTTGTTAAAAAAATTTCTATTTATTTACACAATTAAATTGAAATTTCAGAGTTTTTTTTGCAACATTTGTATTCTATAGTTTACAATAGAAAAACTTTTAAAAATATCATATTTGTAGTAATTTAAATAATACCTCAGGCTGGAAATTTATCAGCAAATAGGACAACAAAAACACAGCACAACTTTAGTCATTCGTACAAGTTGCTAACAGACGTAAAACTCAACATGAACCCAACATACATTTCAAACATGAACGTTTCATTCACAACAAATGTTAACATATTTATGTATGTAGTATACCTGAAGATATACAGTGGTAAGGAAAAATAAACAAACACTTTGATGAAAAAAATGAAGCGTAGCAATGCCCGTAATTTCTACAAATATATATGAAGTTTTTTATAGGTATCTTTTTATAATTTTAAAACATATTTCTTTCATACGGGTTTTACACAATCGATTTTCGAAAGTTAGTTCACGTAGGCAAAACTAACGTTGGAATTGCCAAAATAGTGTTATCGGATAGGTAAGAAAACTGTTAGTTCCAAACACAACCAGATAAGCATATGTTTTTAGGAATTACGGGCATAAAAGATATACAAATTTAAAAATAAATTTCATTTCTGCTGGACATAAAATGATAAGATTTTTTTTTAAAAAAACCGTTGTTTGAATTTTGTTTCCAACGGTTTCTTATGACTACTTAAAATACCGTTAAATTGTAAAAATCTTTAGTGGTTGCAAATGTAAAGGTTTTGTATTGTGTGTATTGCATAACATGTTGTTACGCGTATTTCCCCATAAATTTATTATTATTCGAATGACTTAAAAATGCAAATGATTTCATGCAAAATAAAGGTATTAACATCCCAGCGAAACCTTAACTTACCAAGCAATGTTTAATATATTTGGTGCGTTTGTTTACTTTTCCAGTAAAATCCAGTAGGTGAGTACATTTTGAGCAATATGAAAATTTTACTCTCAAAGCTAGCTCTTGCACAAAAAAGTAAACGAAAGGAAAAATGGCAAAAACTTGCAGGTTAATTCAAACATATGACCGCTAAAAAGCTTAGTGTTGTAAAATATGTGTTATTTAGACTACTTTTTAGACTTGTTTAGTTTGTACATAACTTTTAATTTTGTTTCCACCCTGCAAATAAAATTGGACCACCTGATCCATTTTGATAAAATGGACTACTCCATGGACTGGTCCGATGTAATGCAAGCATAGACCATGTCATTGTTAAAAAGTGTTTGTAGTGAGACGACATGTCTTCGTTTTTTAACGACATGCTTTCGTTTTTAAACGACTTCAAAACTAATCCTCTTGAGTATACCATGGAGTAGTTTTAAAACTACTCCTTATTGGTCCAAAGGTGGGTTATATGGTCCTGCTCTAGGACATCGTAATGATAAATAGACCATGTTTTTTCCATACGTTTGGGTTACTTTGGGACTAGTCCTGGTCCCTTGTGGGCTAGTCTTTACTGGTCCTATTATTTGCAGGGCTGTCAAATAACATACGAAAATACTTGATTTTTGATATTCGGTTCCCTGAATAATATGCAGCAAGAAGTATTCATATATTTATCTCTAAATATCTCTAAAATATTAATGCAATGCTATTTAAATTAAATTTAATTTACATTACAAAAATTCCTATTAGAAAACTAGTTTTAAGTTTATGCTGCACTTTTAATTCAGGTTTGTTCTTTAAAATGTTTTTTTTTTTACAAATTGTATGCTTTTGTTTGCAAATTGTATGGTTTTTGCTTGTTTACTATATTGCATCATATGTTTTAGTTTTCTACTGGATTCTACAGGCAAAAATTTGTTCAGTTAAAATATGAAGGCTCTTTGCTGACAACTGTCACTTTACTCTCTCAGTAGATGCTCTCTTTTGCAAGTTAGTGTCAGCGATGCCAACTTAGTGCTTTTGGCACTATTTATGGTGCTTTTTGATGCCTCAAAACGCCAAAATTTTATCCATAGTGCCAAACTAAAAAAAAGCACTAACTTGGTGCTTTTTCAATTTTTCGTTAGTGCCTTTAGTGCTTTTTACAATTTGTATCTTTTTTCTACCATATTTTAAAACTACGATCAAATAGAGGATGATTTATTTGACTTAGCTATTTGGTGTACAATTTTGAGAAAACTTGTAAAGATTTTAAGATTTCAAATGATAAAAAAGGGATAAAAGAAAGTTACATTCGTTTTACCAAAAACTTACGAGGTTAGAGCTAGGCTTCCTAGCAATTTGGAAATTTTACGAAACGTTGCACTTTTTAGCGTTGACAACATTTTTAGTAATCGTAATAAAAACGATGTATTTCGGTAAACATTATTTTAAAGATGTAGACACTGTTTCAAAAATAGAACATGGATTGGAAAATATTAGGAATTGTTAAAAAACATGCAGTCGGAAACCGTCAAAAAACGCAACAAAAAAAGAGACGTAGCTTGGAACGTGCAGTGTTAAATAAATTAAAAACAGCTGACAGAAAATACTTTTATAACGAGCGTTGTGTAACCTGCCATTTTACATGCGCTTAAGTTTTCCACGTATTGTGCACTTCTCTAGTGCTATTAAAAAAGGTTTGACTAATGGCGATTTCTTTTCTGAGAAAAATGTTGCATTAATGTTACATGTTCTACATTTTTGTGTTCGTTTGTACAAAAAATACAACTGTTTGGAAATACAAACAAAGTAGAAAGTACCAAAGTTGTAGAACAGGGCAGTATGAACACCTTAAGTTAAAGTAAGGGTAAAATATGCAACATGTTTTGCATGTTTTTCATCAACATATTCACAAAAGAACTTGAAAATTTTTCCCACAGTTGTATTTTTTGTACAAACGAACACAAAAATTTAGAACATGTAAATGTTTTACTTTGTTTGTACAACAAATGTTTTACGTTGTTTGTCATAATTCATACCGCTCTTAATTTTGTAAAAAATTTGTTTTAAAACAAAATATAAAAATATTTAAAAAATAAAAAGTCTATTTATATTATAATCGTTTTTATTTTTATAAGCCATTAGTGATGTTAATATTTGTTTACAACCCGTAATAACGTGCAGAAACCGCTTAAATAGCTTTAAAAATCACTTATTAAGTACATTAATGATGAAAGTGTAATAGTTGTAAATAAAAGCAGTAATTGTGTTCTATTGAAATTGCACAATATGTAACACTTCGAGCGATTATAGCTAACATTAGAAAATGTTACATGTATATACTGTAACATATTTTTCTCAGAAAAGAAATCGATATAAGTATCAAAATCAAAACATACAAGTTTTTTCTATTTTACACCTTATGTGTGTTCTAAACTCAGAAGCGTACATATGTTAAAATAATTGGATAATATCATAAGCCAATTGTTTTGTTAAACTTTGCACGCTTTTAATTTAGATTTATTTAAACGATAAAATATAAGGATGTTTATTAAATTATATGCTGTTATTAAGTTTTATAAACAATAGTAGGTCATTGCAAATTTTTGGCAATTACCAGTTTTATGGCCAATTTATACTCCAAATGATATGGATGATATTATTTTTATTAAAGATAATAATAATACATTTAAAAATTTTTATATACAAATGTAAATATATGGGCATTTCCTGGGGTCACGAACGTACGTTCGTACGCTTTTGATGTACAAATAATATAGAAAACAAAACTTTTCCTAGCATTTTTTTGCAATTCGATAGCATTTGGGTAGCTCTATGTTTAGTACAAAAGATGGATTTCATCGAGTTTAAGTTTTCATAATAAGAGTTATAAGCGTGTGGTCACGAACGTACGCAAAATAGAAGTCAACTTCGGCTGACAGTTGTGAAATGTAAAAATCTGCGTAACGAAACGGAATTTTCAAAAGTGATTAATTTATTTTAAAAGTGTATTAATGTAGGTCTCCTTCCAGTATTTACAAAATAAAATATCTCTCTTGGTTTTTATTTAATTGGCTTATGTACAGGTCGCGAACTTACGGATCGCGAACGTACGATTTTTCCATATGTTTTTTTTATTATTATCACCATGCATTTTACCATAAATGTCTTCAAATTTTCTTTACAAAAAAACTTTATACTCCTTTTACAATTGATTTTAATGCAGAGATTATGAAGAAAGAGTGTGAACATAACATATTTCCTGCATGTAAAATAAGTATATAAAAATGTCTTTAGAAGTAGAAAATACAGGAAATTATAAAATTTTCCAGTTTCAAGCCCAATTTCCTCAAGTAAAACAGCTCAGATATGCTAGGAAACCATTCTTTTATAAGAACATAGACATTTTTTTTTGATAATAAACAATAAAAGACGATAATAATCAACATTTTATTTTTTCATCCTGGGGAAATGCCCATATTTATTATTTTATCTTTAATGAAAATGGTCCCCATCAACGCCGTCGCCTTTTTTTAAATTTTGGAGGTATATAATATTCGGCACAGCCGAATACAACTTGTTTTGTGTTTAATTAAATTGTAAAAATGGCTTAGTGCTTTTTTACGCTTTTTTTTGCTCGAAATAGTGCTTTTTAGTGCTTTTTTTGAAATTTAAAGTGCTTTTTGCTCTCAAAAAGTTGGCATCACTAACTTAGTGTGTAAGCGGCAGGGGTGCCAGATAATTTTGATAAAAAATCGGCATATTTAAAAAAAAAAATCGGCATATTTTAAAAAAAAAATCGGCATTATCGGCACTTTAATATAAAAAAATCGTCAAAAAATCGGCAAATTAAAAATACCTATTTTAAATACAATAAAACCTATTCTTACTTACAAATAAGAACAATTCAGAATTATCTAATGTTTATAACTTATGAAATTTCAAAAGAATCAATCAAAATAAACGTTTTACAAAGAAATTGTAGTTAAATATAAAATTTTTTTTAACTCTCTTATAATTAAGTATATTCCATATACAAATATTTGAGTTTGACATTTTTATTAAATCCGTTTTAATATTAATATCAAAACAGTTTAAATTATCAATTTTTAAATTATCTTTAAAAAACAAATAACTTGCAAAGATAAATTTTCCAGTGAACATCAAAACTCTGTTACATTAAAAAATTCTTTCCACAAATGCTGCCATAAAATGTTCACGTTATTAATCTGAAATTTTTTGCCAAAAAGTTTGCAAATTTATTTAATTTTCCTTACATAAGAATTGGCTATTTAATTTATGTACTAACATCGTCCTCAATTGCGTTATAATTTAAAAAAAAAAATTATTTAATTATCAAAGTAATTATTACTTAAATTATATTCATTGTTAGTGAATATAAATTTATCTCACTTTTATTCTTTTGTAAGTATTTATATATCCATTTTCAAACACAAATATAAAGTGTTTTATATTTTCCTAATAGAAAAAGAAATTTTAACTGAATTATTTTACGTTTAAAAATTATTTCTTTTTTCATAGTGGAATATTTTTCAAATAAGAATGTATTAACTCAACACACATTACAATCACTGCATTTAATATTGAATAAAACTAACCCCTTTTTCTTTAGTAGAAGCGCTGACTTAATAACAGTTGTCTCTTTTCAATGTTACAACTGTTTCAGTATCGCTTAAAGTTGGTGTATTACTATTAAACAAACAAAAAGTAATCGCCTTTTCCGTGTTAGTCAAAAAATCGGCATTTTTGGAGCAAAAATCGGCAAATCGGCACTTTGATAATTTAGGGGCAAAAAATCGGCAAAATGCCGATAAATCGGCAAAAATGGCTGGCCTGGTAAGCGGACACATTTCAGTAAAATCCAGTAAAAATGTGTACAAATTTTGGGGTAAACGAGCTATTATAAAGAGAAAGTTTGTTAAACAGTACTTGCAAGGCAAATCCAAGTATTCGATGGTGGCAATACTATAGTTAATACAACAATCAAGGCGAATTCATAAAAGGTGGTCTTGGCGTGCTACGTAAGCAGCAGCTGATAAATAACCATATGTCAAAATGATATACTGTTACTTTTTTTTGGAAATTTGTTTTTAATATTTGTCTGTAAAACTGACCACACACTAGTGACTTGTGCGTGTGATGGGTAAGCGTACCATTTCTCAACACACGACGAACAAATCACAATAACCTTAAACGTCAAAAAGACAACATGAATTGTGAAGAGGAGGATGCAATTGAACTTTTGATAATTGATTTGCCTATAACAAAAAAGATATTAAAACAAAAAAGAAGAAACCCGAAGAAGAATACAAAAAATTTTTGTATGCTTAACAACACAATTCGACGTTGTACACTAAAATTAAAAAATTTTAAAATGTTCGCGCACAAGCCCACTAGCACATCGAACAAATCACAAGAAATTTTAAACTTTCAATAAATTGTGATTTGTGCATGCACAGCTTCATTAACAGGTAACAAGACGTCGAGCACGCACAAATCACTAGTGTGTAGGCAGCTTTAGTGCACAGCTAATTTGTTTACTGCAGTGTTTTCTTTATTTTGACGCAACGTTATAGTATTTTACAGTATTGTATCCGTTTTCAAAATAGGACCACCTTGTATGAATTCGCCTTGACAACAATAAAAAAACACATTGTATTTTTGTTGGTCGATACGTCAACAAACGTCAGTACCTCAACTGTGCTTTCAACGCCATCTTAAAAGTGAATTCGCCTTGAGTACATGCTTTTCAAGTGAAATAACTCATTATTTTTACAAAGGATCCCCCATTCAATCGCATTTTTATTTTGCTACAGAGAACCTATTTATGAGTCTAAGTATTTGTTAAAAAATTTAACCGCGTGATCATGAATCTTTCTTTCTTTGTGGATTTTCTTTGATTTTGCTCTTTGAGGCTCAGTTAGCCACGAGTAACAGTAACGTTGCAAATCAGCTGTTTCATTTTGTTGTTTGTAAAGCAATTAGAACGATTACAGTTAACAGTAAGATGTTACGTCTCAATCTGTAAGAAATATATTGGTCTTACTTTTTTACGGTAAGGTTACTGTTACTCCCGGCTTACTGAGCCTTTAGCCAACTAAGTTAAATGCATTGGCGAAAGAGATTATAAATAATGTAATGCTGCTATTAGCGATAAGCTATAAAAGCTAATGCGTTAAGGAAGTTGTTATAAAGGTGGTTGTTGTTAAATTGAAAGAAAAGTTTATTATTAATACGATCTCCGTATGACGTGCTAAATTCCCAGTTTTTCATATTTGATAAATACACTGAAATTAATTGTTGAGGGAAAGCTAGCTTCTATACGCATTTCGCCGGTTGGCTAGACCAGCTCATCAGGAAACCTTTTCCAAAGATTTTAGAAAGCCATAAATATTAAACAAATAAAACCCTAAAGCGAATAAGAGTTATAAACACTCTAAGTCTTACTTGTAACAATATCAAAGCTTAAACAAAACACCAACAATAAACAGTGAGTTTATCTTTTCCTACATCCCCCTACAATTGGTTGGGTTCTTTCCGAAAGTTGTTGCTGGGATAATCGTAAGAGTACCGCTCTAAGTGGAAATGTTGTAAATATGTACTAGACAACATTTAAGTGTTATTAAAACTAATTAAATTTACTTGTTTTTTCGTTAATATGATAATATTAGAAATGTAAAACTTGTAAATATTATGTCCTAAAGGGATTTTAGAAAAACCTAAGACAATTCAATTGCATTAAAAACAAGAGTACTGTATTCGGCTAAGAAAAATCTTATATACCCTTTACCATGGAGCCACAAGAACAGAAAGTTGTATAAATAAATATATACATATATGTGTGTATTTATATATTTTCTAGTTAAACCCCATGCTGTTACTGATCTATATTGTATTTGTATAGAAGGTGACACGCCAACTCATTCAATACCCACTTTTGAAGGATTTTGTGTATTGACAACTTAGCTATGAGAACGGATATTGGACAATTTTTCTCTTACAGTTCTTTAGATATAAAAAAAGTCAATTTTTTGTGCTCGGGTTTTGTGTAAATGCTTGTATCTTATTAAGAAACTTTTTCTCAAAAATAGATTTTTCGTAAAATTGGAGGCAGTCGTGATTTTTTGCTCATATCTCAACCATTTGTGGACCGATGAGGCTGAATACAATAGCAATCTTAAACAGACTACAAGTGATGTGAATATACATTTAACAACCTAGTCCCCAACATTTCAGGCGTCGTCAGAAAACCCATTTCAACATACAGACGGACATCGTCAAATAAACTTCGCTACTCATTAGGACCCTGAACATACTTTTTAAAGAGTCTAAGATCAATATATGTAGTAGAAATTACAAACGGAAAGACAAACTTACATATATACTAGGGTGGGTCGAAAATGTTTTTTTTCTCTTATCGACTTCAAATAGCGTATTTTTATCTGCAACAGACCCCTGTAAAATATTATTAATTTATGTTTAGTGCAACAGCCCGCGCTTTGACCTTCAATTTTGTTATATTTTGAATATAACAACAATAGCATTGTATTGCAGAAAAGCATATTACTGTATTTTATCGATTTGAAAGTTCGTGAAAATAGTATTAGAAGCATCCATGACTCTATGCAATAAAAAATTAAGAGAAGGTTTAACATAGACGAAACTTGAATCAAGACGAGAGATGCATATATAGATTTTATAGTAAACAAGATTTTGTGACCAAAAATTGATTTTATTGTTTTCTGTTGTTTAAAAACCAAAGTTTTATTCCTTTTTTTAAGTTAAATTCAAAATGTTTTCAGTATTAATTAATAACTAGATCTCCCGTGCGAATATTTCGCACCGTTAGTTGTCATTTTTGTAACATAAAATGAAAATAATTAATAGAAATTTTAGTCACTTCAATACATTTTAAAATATAATTTTTATCAATGAAAATATTAATTTTTCAATTTCTAATTATTTTTCGTCATTAGTGTTAGAAATAAGCTTTAAAATGAGATATCATTCATTAAATTTGATGCAGTGGTATGGGAGATATTTGCAACCGACAAAAAAAAGTGCTTTAGAAATAATATATATGATAATTGATAGTAAATAAAATATTTAAATTTAAAAAATTTACTTTTCTTACACATACTTTATTTTTAGGAGCTCTCTCGCGGGCTGAAAATGTGACTTTTTTTAACTTTTTTTTGCAGTTTTTATTTGTTTTGACGTAAGACAAAAAAATATTGCTCTTAGAACATGATTGGAGAACTTTTATATTTTCTCATACATCAGTGACCCACCCTAATATATACCCTTTCCACCTGTAGTGAAGGGTATAAAAAACCTGCAGGGTACAATGGGATGAGGTACGTGACGTAAAATATGTTATAATTATGAAACTGTTAACTATTGGCTTGGAAGTTATAATTATTTATTAAACGAAAACTTTTCTTGTTTATTACGTAATACGTTTTTGTAAATACTTAAACGTTTTTATACCCTCCGCCACAATTAGTTGTGAAGAGGGTATATTAAGTTTGTCATTCCGTGTGAAACTTTTTTATTATTCATCTCAGACCCTATAAAGTATATATATTCTGGGTCCTTGAGTAATTCTAAGTCGATTTAGCCATGTCCGTCTGTCTGTCCGTCTGTCCGTCTGTTGAAAACACGCTCACTTTCGAACAGCTCAAAATAAATGAACAAACTTGGTGCCAAATTGCTTGTAGCTATCCTAAGCAGTTTGGGATTGAAATCCAGCAAAATCGGTTCAGTAGGACCAGAGCTATGATTCAAAATGTGGAACCACCACCTAAAAAAATTGATAATTTTGTTTCAAAAAATAACATAAATGCTGGAACAAGGCACGGAATGAGATAAGATTTTGCAAAAATTTGTTTTAGTTAACTGGAAATCCCGCCATAATTTACCCTAAGCCCCATATAAACAATACTCCCGGAAAACAGTTTAGTACGCCTAAAATCGTAAAAAATAATGCTAGCATAACAAAATTTTATACGTAACAGTTTTATAGGACTACAAATGACACTGTGAAATTTCGTGAAGATCGGTACATAATTTACCCTAGGCCCCATAGAAACCCTACTCCCGGAAAACAGTTTAGTACGCCTAAAACCGTAAAAAATAATGCAATCATAACAAATTTTGGCTCGTCACAGTTTTGTAGGACTACAAATGATACTGGGAAATTTCGTGAAGATCGGTACATAATTTACTCTAGGGCCCATAGAAACCCTACTCCCGCAAAACAGTTTAGTACGCCTAAAACCGTAAAAAATAATGCAATCATAACAAATTTTGGGTCGTCACAGTTTTGTACGACTGCAAATGATACTGGGAAATTTCGTGAAGATCGGTACATAATTTACCCTAGGGCCCATAGAAACCCTACTCCCGGAAAACATTTTAGTACACCTAACAACATAATTAATAATGCTAACATAACAGAAATAGGTACGTCACAGTTTTAAAGGACTAGAAATGACGCTGTGAAATTTCGTGATGATCAGTCCATAATTTACCCTAGGCCCCATATAAACCCTACTACCGGAAAACAGTTTAGTCGCCTAAAACCATAATTAATAACAAATCGTCACAGTTTAAGATAATAATAACATCATACAGATATTAATCCTTAAATATTCGAACTGTCGGTGGAGGGTATCAAAGATTCGGCACAGCCGAATATAGCACTCTAACTTGTTTTTAATCGGTTTATTCAGCCAAACACTTCTTACTAAAATCTGATTTTACACAGAATTTCAACACATGACAATCTAAGGCAACAAAGCTTGGCTTGCATACTTTTTACGTTTAGTATTGAACAAATTCCAAATCGGCCCGGTGTTTCATTTAGCTCCCAAGCAAGTGTCTCTGCGAACTTTGCACGATAGCGCGCTTATGAGATCAGCAAAAGCAACAACATTTGGTCGAAACGAAAAAATCGCTTCTATCGCGAACATGGCTATAATTCGTGAAAAATTGCAAATTTGAAAACCCTTAAATTTAATTACCAAACCAAGACAGTGCGAAGTGAAAATAAAACTTTTAAATTAGTTTTTTATTTAAATAAGTATGTTTTTATTGTTATTTGTAATTTAATCGTTTTTGTGTTTTTTCTATACAATAAAATTTGTGTATATATATTTTTGATTAGATCCCCTGAAGATGAGCAACGAGTTGCCTCGAAATATTGGGTACAAAAATAAAAATATTGATAACTAAAATAGTTTTTTAATTTATAATAAATAACCTCAAGCCGAAACAAATAAAAACTACAAAAAACAAAATGTCAAAAAAACATAAAAAGCGTTAAAAAATGGCTAAAATTCGGGAAAAACTGCAAATTTGAAAACCCTTAAATTTATTTTAAAAAATAAAACATAAAAAGCGTTAAAAAATTATCTATAATGATGAAGAACAAGCTTTTTGACGGTAGGGAATTCCCCTTTTCCATAACTTGTGTGTTGTTCTCGTCAAATAACAAATAGCATTAATACAGGCAGTGTTACCGTCGGATATTTTAAAAAAGTACCAAAAAAAGGGGATTTCCACAAAAAAAGTGGCACCAAAAAGAGGATTAAAAAAAAATGTGCACATCTTTTAAAATTAAAATAAGTACAGCACATTATGTATTTTTGACTTTTTTTCTATTTATTATAATTTTAAATGGTATAAAAACATAACAAAAAACATTGTATATTAATTATATACACTAAAAACAATTGATCGTTTTACAATAGACATACATACTTACTTACAAATAGCTCATTTGTTGTAAAAACTAAAATAAATATTTTGTAAATATTTCTCTCGAGAAGTAAATTTTATAAAATATTTACTTTAATGTTTTGGTAATTCAAAAACGTTAAACTTGTTTTCTGCCAAACATGTGTTTTGGATTATTACATTGTTGCAGCAAATATAAGATATTTATGTAATGTGTTTTATGTAAACATTTTTTAATAAATTTCTTGTACTTTTCCTTCTGAATACATTTTCTTTGATTAATTAAAGATATGTCTACCTGCATTTAAAAACTTTTTACAAATTTATATGCCCATTCCACCCGATTCTTATGTTTTTTGGAATGCTTTAGCCGAAGTTTTCTCCCATCACGTCACATTTATCAGATACACCAATTACTGTAATTTCGGAAGATGATTTGTACCACAATTAGTAATAAAAAACCATAGTTTTATAATTTTATTCTACTGACTGTACTTACAAAAGTTGTAGGCCAGGCCCACGATGTCGACAAGAATATTTCTTACGTATATTTGTATTGATTAAAGCTAGGTTAGTTAAAACACGCTCAGCAGAAGAACTATTGTGTAACAATGTAAAAATATGAGAGATCAATTTGTACAAGTTTGAATATATATACAGGTATACTCATCAAATCTATTTTTCAATGTTCCAATTTCACGCCAAAAATCTTCAGCATTCGAAATTTTAAATAAGTGTTCATAATTCGCGTCATTTACTTTACTCTCTAGAAGTTTAAATTCATGTAAAAATGCATCTGGGTCAGTTATAATATCTTTAAACTCTGAAACTAATTCGAAATAGTTTATATCTTCATTAGACACTATAAATAATGGGTCCAACAAAATACTTCAATATATTGAGCTTTTTGTTTTTTATATCAATTCTTTACACAATTTTTGGTAAAAACAACAGTTTGGTTTCTGCTTCACGAACAATATATATATATGCGAGATATCTTTACCTCAACCGATTATCAGCTAACCACGCATGATTTTAATATATTAAAAAAGTTTTACTTATATTAAAGCTGGGATAAAACAGAAAGAAAAAAAGTATCTTTTCCTAACGGAAAAAGTATCAAAAAAGTGGCAAGAATCACAAAAAGTACCACATTTAGGTGCATTTTGTAAAAGTGGCCCAATAGTATCCAAGCAGTCGAAAAAGTGGCAAAATTCCACTTTAGTGCCACCAACGGTAACGCTGAATACAGGGTTGGCAAGACATATTATACATGCATCTTTCTAGAAGGTGATATTTTTTACAAAACTGATACTTTTTTACAAAAGCTCGTTTTTTCTAAAAAAAACTTAAAATTTTTTATTCGAAAAATCATGATTTTATTTATAAATTTCCTTTATTTTCGACTTTATTCTTAATGTTGATAAAAAAAAGTGTTTTGGTATGCAGGTATAACTATGTATATTTAAATTGATTATTTAAAAAATCTGGCTTAAGAAATCTTAAGGGCTTATGAAAGTCGTGATCGAATAAATTTTCGATTCGAAAGCAATTTTTTTTATACTTTCAGTCGATACTGAACGAATCGAAATTATTTTTTCAGTTTTGTGAAAACTGAAACTAATGCTTTACAACGCTAATTCTAGAATTAGCCTCCTAATTTTTTATAGAAACCAGAAAAGCTATTATTTCCATTTCAATTGCTGTTTTTCTAAAAAAATCCTGAAGTTTTTTTAAATTTGGTTTCATAAATGGCAGGACATAAACAAAAAACTCTTGGTGTTGTTTTTTGAATTATTTTAATGTGTTGCATTTTTTTTCTGTACGTAGGTACATGATAGAGAACTATGTATTAAGCGAACATCCGTAGCCAATATATTTTTTAATGCTTTTTTGACAATGTGCCTTAGTGGTTGGGCGGTCTAATGTGCTGCAGTACACGCTCTTTCTACTGGTTCTAATTTCAAATACATATATTTATAAACGTATATATATATATTTTTTTTTATTTAAATTACTTTCTGCTCTTTTCGCACCATAATGAAGAGTATTTATGATTCGGCATAGCCGAATTAAACTTTTACACACAGAAAAAAATACCAATGTTAAAATAACATCACGAAATTTTGATTGAGAATCATGGTAAATTTCTGCAAAAGTATGCCATTTATTTAAATTTACCATTATTTCATATTAGTTTTAAATGAAAAATATTAAAATAACCTTAAATCACGTTTATTTAATATTATTCACTGTTAAAATAACATTGTTCAATATTGAATCCATAAAGGTAAAATCAACCTTGTTTTCGACGACATCACATTGATATTTTTCTGTGTGTAATTTATTTTTCTCCAGTTTTTTAAATACCCATTTTTTTCCAAAACCCAGTTTTTTTAATTCAGATTTTTCTTAATGTTTTAATTTTATTTATACAATTTCCTTATTTTATTCCTAAAAATTTATCGAAGTTTTACTTTTTATTAAAATTCAATTTTATTTTAAAATTTTTATATTTTTTTTTATAATTTCAAGTAATTTTCTCATTAAAAATTCCATTCAATTGAACAACTTTCAAAACAATTCTCTTGCACAGTTAGTATTTTGAAAATCCCAATAAACATTATTTTGTCATTTCGTTAGTGTTTCAATTTATTTACTTAGCTCATGCATTTTTGTTCATGTAAATTTTAATCAACACAAATATTTAAAGTTAGAAAGAAAAATATTCTAACTGACTATTACAACTGGTCAAATTTACTGCCGTGTTATTTAGAAACACACCAAACAAAATCGTTATTCTCCCAGCCAATAACAACTACAATAAAACATTGCAATTGCATTTTATTGGTCAGAGAAACAAAACAACACATTTTTCTTGAGATAGAAGTAGTTGATGATCCAAAGTCTATTACTTATTCCTTATGCGTTGCATCCGTAGATACATTTACTCATACATGTGTGTGTGTTGTGTGTGCCACATTAGACATCGATCAAAGTATGTATTGCAATCACTAAATACTCATACAATTCTTTTACTACAAAACAACAACCATGAACAACAAAAAGTGATGCTGCTGCTGTTTTAACTTGGAAACATACAACATGTTGCAAACATTAAAGCATTAGTATGCATGCATCAGCAACTATTTCTAACTTGAATACTGTGAATTGAACTGTTACAATAACAACAAACTATTAGAGTTGAAAAAAAAAAAAAAAAATTACCAACTTGAAGCTTTTAATCCGTCTAATACATGTGTTTTTATTTTAGACAGTAGCTTAAAGGAATGAAATTCTGAGTCATTAATTTTATTATTTATATTAATTTTTTATATATTTCATGGTTACAAGCAGAGGTAAGAAATATGTATTCACATGGTCACGTATCAATAAAGCAAATCCAGTTTCTGGCAACACTGGATTCAATATATTATTGTATTAAAAAAAAAAATAATATTTTGCGTTAAAATATTTTTGAATTTTCTATAACTATACTTAATGAGCTGTCCGTGACCATGTCGAAACATATTTTTTTCTCCGGGTATAACTCAGCAAAAACTTTGCTTACAAAATAAGCAGAAAAATAATGAGAATTTGACGAGCCGACTACCTATTTTTCTACTAGAAAAAGTACTTATTTTTGTTCGAGATGTCCCAAAAGTAATCCTTTATAATTTAGCCTATTATAATCTAAAAAATAATATGTTTTTTTTATACTTATATAGTTACACAAAGTCAATAAAGTAAACATTTTTTTTTTTAATTTTTTTTTTTTATTATTTTATTTTTATTTTTTTTAATTTAATTTAATTTTTTATACCCACACAACAATAGTGGAGAGGGTATTATGCATTTGTGCTGATGTGTGTAACGGCTTAAAATATTGGTCCTAGACCCACCTTAAAGTATACCGATCGACTCAGAATTACTTTCTGAGTCGAACTGACCATGTCCGTCCGGCTGGCAGGCTGGCTGGCTGGCTGGCAGGCTGGCTGGCTGGCTGGCAGGCTGGCTGGCTCTCTATGTAACCTTGTGCGCAAAGTACAGGTCGCAATTTTGGAGATTATTTGATAAAATTTGGGACATAGGTTCTTATTAGCACGAGGACCAAGCCTATTGCAAATGGGCGGAATCGTAGGACCAAGAGGGAAGATAGGGGGAAATTTCTTCCTCTCAGAAACTATCAAACCGATTTTAATGAAATTGAAAACATAGATGGAACCATATCTATATGGATACAAAAGGTATGAATTTTTTAAAAAATAGGACCACGAAGGGAAATAGGGGAAATTTCTGCCTCTCAAACCGATTTTAATGAAATTTAAACCATAGAAAGATCCATATCTATATGGACACATAAGCTATACAGTTTTTCAAAAATAGGACCACAAGGGGAGGTAGGGGGCAATTTCTGCCTCTCACAAACTTGCAAACCGAATTTAATGAAGTTTGAAAACATAGATAAATCCATATTTATTTGGACACATAAGCATGATGTGTCTTTAAATACTGTGGTGTAGGGTATCATATGTTCGGGCTTGACCGACTATACTTTCTTACTTGTTTTTTTTTTATTTTTTTATTTATTTATTTTTATTTTTTTTTCTGTCTCTGGCGGGATTCGATCGCGCAACCTCGGTGCTGATAGACTAGCTCGCTACCAGCTAGTCTACCGGGGCAGTGTAGTTTTTGTATTAAAAAACTATGTTTTTTGACTATAATGACTATAATGACATTTTTATTGTCATAATGAAAATTTAAATTTTTCTGTATATTTAAGATATAATAATAAAGTTATTATTTAATATATAACTAATAATCCAAAAAGTGGCCAATAAAGCTACAAAGTAATGAATTCTTGAAGTCATTAAAAGTAGGATTGTAAGTAAAGTTTTTGCTGGGAAGCAAACTTAATATTGCATAATTATACCCTTAACCACAGGTGGAAAAGGTAATTTCTACAATATTGATCTTAGACCCTATAAAGCATATATGTTCTGGGTCCTTATGAGGAGAGAAGTTGATTTAACGATGTCCGTCTGTCCATCTTACGTTTGATATATATTTTCCGAAGACTCTAGACATGATAGCGGCTAGATTGTTTCACATTTATGTCACATATATTCCACTATTTCTTGCTATTGAAATTTAGCAAGATCGTTGTTGTTGTTTTTTTTTTTTATTTGTGTTTAATTTTACGCATACAAACCCATACACATTTATTCATATTGATTGACTTGTACTTAGAAAATTCTCCGAAGAAACCATGGGGTTAAAATCAAGCCATAATCCGCGCCTCTCGACTTGAAATTTTTTTTATTTGGGTAAATATTATTTTTTAATGTATACAAATTTTGAGTGTACAAAAATATAAAGTGCAAAAGAACTACCTCACTAAAAAAATTTATTCAGAAAATTCGATTTCTATTTGGAAAAAGTTATTTTTTCAAACATTTATTTTTTTTGGCAAAGGCGGGCATATACATTTTCAAGTCGAGAGGCGCGGATTAGGATTTTATTTTAGATACATGGTTTCTTTGGAGAATTTTATGTAGTTTACGTTTTTGCTATACGATTTAAAAACGTACATGATATGCCGCTTAAATAAAGAAATAAACTCGTAGACTCATTATATTTTAATTTAACGCTTCTTCAGTAAAAGCGTTCGTAGCGGGGTTGTCTAAGTTCCCGCCTGTTACTCGTAAGCTTGCAAGTTCGAATCTGGATTGTCCCAGAAATTTTTTTTATTTTTATTTAATTTTTTATGTCCTAAAAACGATTTTAAAATTATAAAACGAAATTAAAACATCAACTTTGGCAAAAGAGGAAACGGATTTTATAAATTTTTTGATTTTCTCATATTCTTCGGCATGACGATATGAAAAGTTGGCGTGGCTCAATTAATATTTATTTATATCGAAAGAACGTTATTTATATAACTTTTTGTTCTTATCTCACCATGGCGAAGGGTATATAAGATTCGGCATAGCCGAATATAGCACTCTTACTTCTATTCGTGAAAGTGGCATAAGTTTTTATTATTCAGAAAAAGCAAACAAAAATGAAACTCATATTTATAAATACAATTGGATTCAGTACTTGTCATTCCTTCGAAATCTTTAGTATCCAGTTTTTGAATATTGTTTTTAAACGAATTCACTCATTAACAATCTGTTATTTACTAAATATACTTCGAATTTAAGAAAATAAACGTATGTAACTACAGTCAAGACGAAAGCTCTAGTCATTTTTCTATAAAAGCTATAGATAAAGTACAAAAATGTTACAGATCTTAGGTCGATTCCGGATAAAAAAAGCGATCCACAAGGACCAGGGTTTTACTATTCTAAAGCAAAAGCAAAGTGCGTACAAACCAGCTGATGGGTTGAATGATTTTTATATGGGGAGTTATCGGTTTGTAGGACTTCTTCCTGCTGATAATGAGAGCTTTTTAACCTTATGAGGTAAGAGATTTGTTTACTTTTTTTATAAATGATTGCGAAAAAACTCATAAATTCCGAGAAGGGCTCGTTGCACGTAGAAAAAAAATTTGGTTGGAGGTAGACATATTCTAAGTGCAACATACTATAGTTGGATTTGAACAATGTTTATGTTTGCAGGTTGCCATATTATGTTTAAATATGACCATAGTAGATATGGTTAAAATCAACAAAAATGTTCCCGAAATCAACCATAATATGGTAAAAATTAGCCATATTTTGGTAAATATTAACTATTATAATGGTCAAAACTAACCATATTTTATACAAAATTAACCATATTTATCAAAGTAATTTTTGGGAATACAAAATTTTAATTCAAAAGATTTTGTTATTCGTGCTTAAGTTCTACTTGTAACAATATCAAAGTTTTAACAAGAACATCAACAATAATAAGTGAGTTTTTCTCTTTTTACATTCCCCACTACAATGGATTGGAATTCTTCCAAAATTAATTAAAGTTGTAAGTAGGTTAAGAAAAAACAAAATTAAAACAAAAACAACTTGCAAAAGCATGTTGCCAGTTTAAGTTTTTTTTAAGCCGTGCACTTTCCAGTTTATTATCAAAGTAATTTTTGGAAATACAAAATTTTAAACTTTGATTTTGTTACAAGTAGAACTGTTGCTTATAATTCTTATATGCTTAACAGTTTTATTTGGTTTAGTATCTTTAGTTTTTCTAAAATCTTTTTGGATGAAGTTTCCTGACGATCTGGCCTTAGCAACCAGTGTAATGCGCATAGGAATAGCTTATCCCAACAACAATAAATGTCAGTGTTTTTATCAAGAATAAAAATTGGAAAATAAGCACGAATAACAAAATCTTTTGAATTAACCATAATATGTTAAAAACTTCCCAGAATTTTGACAGAAGTAACCATATTATAGTCAGAACTAACAGTAATATGGTTAATGTTAATCATATTATGGTTATTTATTACATACATTTTTTCCAATTTATGTGTTAAGTGTCAAATTATAATTTTATTTAATTTTTCATTCTTGATAGGTGATATGTTCCACTTATATAAAAAATCGCCTTTGATTTATATTTCAGCCTGTGACGACCTACGTAAATTTATGTATTGTATGCAAACCAAGTAAAATCAAAACGACCAGAATGTTCCCAGTAAAAACTTCGCCTACAAAATAATGTGTTGAGTAATCAGAAAAACATAAGAGCACTACTTACAATTCTACTGAAAGAACCAATGAATTTTACAAGGGATGTCCCAAAATGAACGCATTAAAAAGTAAGTCATTATTTTTTTTACCTGCATACATCCAGAAAAAAGTAGTTATAGAAGTTGTTATAGATGTAGTTATAGAAAAAAGCTACAAAATAATTAGTTAAAGAAGCTATTCATTTTGAAAAAGTAGGCGAAGTTTTTACTGGGTTGTTGCTTTTTAAACATATCATTTTAAATTTAAAATTAAACGTACAATGTTTTAAAATATTATAATTTCGAACATATAATTGTTATTAAATATTAACCATAACATATTTGAAGGCAACCATAATATGGTTATAGCTTTTGGATGCACGAATTTAACCATAATATGGTTGCCGTGATAATAATATGGTTAAGGTAGCTTTATTTTATTAAAACAAACTATTGTTGAATTGAACCATATTTGAATTTTCAAGGGAGGTAAACACTTTATTATTTTTTCGATTTAAAACCTTCTTTATATCTTTTTTATTGGAGCGCAATATTACGCGCTTTTATTAAGTGCTTTTTCTAATAAGCGCTTAAAAAAAACAATATATTTTAACTGAGAAATGTCTTTTTCCCAAGGACAAACACTATTGGAATGAGAAGAATTCATTTATTTACCTAGATCTCATATTCTAATTCCCCTTGGTTTTATTTAAAACTTAATCTAAGATTTAGTAGTTTTTTTTTTGTAATCGGTCTATAATTGACCATATTTCCCTTTAAAACGATTTACAAATCTCATGTTGGCATTTTTGTAATATTCGGCACAACGAAATCTTATATGAATCTTAGCTTCATGAAATAATTTTGTTTGGCTGGGTCCATGATTGGCCATGGGTTTCTGAATGGTACACTCTCGAAAATTTTTCTTTATAAGCTGTGATGTAGGGGATCACGTGGATTATATTTTTTATGTTAAAAATTGATCTCTTATTAACAATTTTATTGTAAAAAATTTAAACGAATTTTTCTTTGATTTTTTATTGAATTTTCATTTGTTTTTATTGAAAAAATTGTTAGCCATTTTTGTCCAGTTTTTCTATAAATTTAGCCATTTTTGGTCATCAACACTGATGAACACAACTGGTTGTCAGTGGGTATCTGCCAAATCTCTCGTATTGTAAATACCTTTAAGTATGGACATTTAGTTTAAGTAGTTACACTTAAAAGAAAAATCAATCAATCCGTTCTCAATTCAATCCGAAGCAGTATTAATAGTACGGTGAGTACGGATTTTCTTGAATCAAGTGCAGAAAGTTTGATTCAAGTACGAACTTTCAATCTCGAAATACTTAACTTATCCATATTCAATGCCTAATTCGTACTTGGAATAATCGGAAAACGAGATTGATTTAAGTAAAACTAAAATTGATCCAATCTCAAAATGCGCTTGATTCAAGTATTATAAAGTTGATTCAATCCCGAATTCGAACTTGAAATAAACCGAAAGTGAAATTAGAAGTAGAATTTTAATAAGATTGATTAACTTACTCGTTTTACACCTTACAGAACTTCAATTAAAAAACACCAGCATCCCGATATGGTTTTTACCCTAAAAACTTAATTTACATATACATATAACTCAAAATTTAAACTAAATGAGAAGCAAGAGTTCCCAATTTTACTTTTTAAATATTAAAATAATGTGGTTTCTTCGTCTTGTTCTATTGTTTTGTTTCTACATACAACAAGCTAATCGTTTTTTAAAAACTTATGTGGTGTTGTTGTAGTCACAACAAAATATGATAAGTTGAAAAAGATAAAAACGCTCACTTTGTAATTTTACTCTTAGAGTGGCCCGGAGTTTTTCGATTCCCGGGATAGCGGGAAATTTTTTTGAATTTGAATGAAAAAAAAACTTTTATAAAACAACGTAAGGTAACTTGTTTACAAAGTAAGTAAAAGAAATGCTTAAATACTACAAAAATTAATTTAAGATTAAACAAGGAACTTGAATTATTATTACCTTACGGTTTTATATGTAAATTCCGTATTATTATTATGCTCTAGATACAAGATAAACATAACAATTTAATTCATAAAACAATAATAAAAACAAACAAAAATTGAGGTACTCAAGATATGAGATCAAAAAGTTAATTCATAAAATAGATAAACTATTTTAAATAAATATATTAAAATTTTTTAACGGCTTAGGAAATAACTTTCTGACACACTCAAAGCGCTTAGTAAGTCGTCAAAAAGTATATTTATTATTTTATTTACTAATTACCATGTTTCCGAAAAATTTCGTTAATTTTTTTACCGAGGTTGGATAAATAGTTAAAAGTGCACCGTTGTAGAAGGCTTTTGATTCACAATATGAAGCATTTTTTTTATAAACAACGTCTATATCAGTCAAATGTATGGCAAGGTTCATGCAAAAAATAGCATCAACCTCTTACAAACCTTTTCATTTCATTAGGTCTATCTGTAATCTTTGGGACAATGTGTTCTTCAAATTGCATCTTATTTTGAATTAATGTTCTTTATCCGTATTATTATGTTCTAGATCAGTGATAACCAAGCCCCGAACTAAAAAAGCCCCGAACGCACGCACACAAAGATATTATGTGCTTGTGTGCGGTCGCAGAGACTGATGATAGTCTGATGTTTTGAAACGAACAAAGTTGTAATATACATGTGAATTGCCGACCGTGTCTGTGTGAAAAATACGATTATTGACTGGCTCGCGAGTCTATGGAGTGGTTATCACTGCTCTAGATACAAGATAAAAAATTAAGATAAACATAACAATTTAATTCATAAAACAATAATAAAAACAAACACAAATTGAGGTACTCAAGATATGAGATCAAAAAGTTAATTCATAAAATAGATAAAATATTTTAAATAAATATATTAACATTTTTTAACGGCTTAGGAAATAACTTTCTGACACACTCAAAGCGCTTAGTAAATCGTCAAAAAGTATATTGATTATTTTATTTACTAATTACCATGTTTCCGAAAAATTTCGTTCATTTTTTTACCGAGGTTGGATAAATAGTTAAAAGTGCACCGTTGTAGAAGGCTTTTGATTCACAATATGAAGCATTTTTTTTATAAACAACGTCTATATCAGTCAAATGTATGGCAAGGTTCATGCAAAAAATAGCATCAACCTCTTACAAACCTTTTCATTTCATTAGGTCTATCTGTAATCTTTAGGACAATGTGTTTTTCAAATTGTATGTTGTAGTATCTTACACGAGTTTCCAATTTTTTTTTTTATTTCGGCTTCCCCGCACTTCAAGGGTATATAAACCAACACAAATTGAAAAAAAATTTGTGTTTATCACCTAATAAACATATCGCTCCTTCATTGCAACATAGTCATATCTCAAAAAATCAAAAATTGTAAGTTATTTGAGCAAAGTGTTCCTTCATGCCTTCTCGTATTTTATCTCAAACTGAACCGAAGTTATAGCAAAATATATCTTTAAATCGGTACATTTTGAAAACTTTAATCGCATTTTGCCAAGTTCATTTATTTTTGTAGATATGACTATGTTGCAATAAAGGAGCGATATGTTTAGGTATCTCCTATTTTTAAGACTTGTCCATGGACAATTAAACTTTACTACCTGCATCTTATTTTAAATTAATGTTCTTTATTAATTTTTTCACTTCACAAAATTCATTAATTATCAACTGTTGCTCTGCCTATTCTGCTTTAAGTAGATTTATTGCATCAGGAGACATTGATTTACATATGTACTCACTTCTTGTAATTGATCTAATCGACAACCCATCAACAGATGCTAATTTTAAGAGAATATAAATATAAATTTTAAGAGAATATAAACTAAAGTATAAATTACGGTTTTTTTTAAACTATGAGGAATTTTTTATCTCCCGGGATCCCGCAAGAAAAATCCCGGGAAAGCGGGAAGTATAATTATTGAAATGGAAAAAACCCTAGTGGCTACCAACGAAAAGTTTAATCTTTTTTTTACTTGGTTTAAGAATTTTGTACTCATTTTAAGAAATTCCGGGATTGATTTTGAAAGTTATCCAATTTAGGATAGTTTGAATTAAGTTGTAGTGTTATTCGTACTTGAATTTTTGAGTACGACTCGTACTTAAATTAAGTATAAAAACCTAATCTATCTCCGGTGTGTTTTTCTTTCTGTGTATAAGTTGGAGTACTTATAAGTCAAATAAGAACTTACTTATTAAAATGTTTTGAATGCAGCATTAAAATACGGAACAGGAGATTGAATATTACAGAAATATCGAAACAAAAGCGGCACGCGTTTTCTAGTTGTCAAAAATTGACATGCCTATACAATTTGTATAAAGCATCTCTAAAAAGCGCAGCATCTCTAAGTTGGCCGCTATGTTAATAAATAATTACAATTAAGCTATTTTTTGGTCTATCTAGCGATTTTATCTCCATTTTTAATTTCTATATATGTGATGCGAAAAATAGAAGGGGAGTAGTATGTTTAGGATGGTCCTAATCCACTTTTTCCATACAAATTTGGGATCATCCATAGATGGGAGTATGTATACATTTCTAATAAGAATTGGTATAAATATGTTGTATTTGGATCCATAGAAAATATGATTCATGCCTGGATTTGAGTAAGTAGTTCTAATTGTGTAAGCAAAATCCGTCCGTCCGTCTGAATGGCTGGTTTAAAAATAAAATGATTTGTGTTTGCATCTTTAAAAAAAATTTTTTGTATGTAACAAATGAGAATAAGTTAAACCCGTGTTTCCATCCCTGGGATGAAACTTTTTTTGTAATATTAAACCTTTTTAATTTTCGAATGTGGGATGATGCCTACGCTACGGTGGTTTGAGTCGGCATATATGATCGGTTGGTCGGTTTGCTACGGTTGAGTTAATTAAGGTCATTAATTCATCTTTCACTATGTGTGTGAATGTTAATGCAACATTAATATGTTTAAGTTAGTTTCTTATTGGGGTCATCCCAGCACTACATTATATGTCTTATGAGATGACTGAGCCGTATATGTGTGTATATAAGACTACCTGATCCATTTTAATTAAATGGACTACTCCCTGGACTGGTTCCAATGTAATGCAAGCATGGACCATATCATTCTTAAAAATTGTTTGTAGTAAGACGACATGTCTTCGATTTTTAACTACTTGTAATCCACAGCTGGGGTTATATGGTCCTGCCATAGCACATCGTTATGTTAAATAGACCATGTTTTTACCTACGTTGGGGTTACTTTTGTACTAGTCCTATCATTTACAGGGTTGCAATTTGCTAGCACCTCCACTTCTATTGTCTGTGTATGTGTGTGCGTGAATGTGGTTATCGTGGCTGTGTGTGTGTGTGTGTGTGTGTGTGTATATATGCGACTGTCGTGGTTGAGGTGCAGGGTGTTTGTTAGATGTTCGTAAAGAGTAGGGTGTGTGTAGATACAACCATGTCGGATGGTACATTTTTTGTAATATGAAACCCTTTTATTTTCCGAATAAATTGTACATACGTGACAAATTTAAATTTCATAAAGCTTTTTTTATAAAGTCCTTATTTCAAAATTCTTGGAAGAAACAAAGAAATTTGAGTATTAGATGAGCAGATGTGTAGGTGTTGTAATTTTTCATTATATGAAATAAAATAATGCAAGAATTAAAACTAAGAAAAACAATAAATAAATATTTTTTAAAACCTGCTTATTATTTCTTTTTATAATTGCTTTGTAATATGAAACATTTTTATTTTTCAAATGAATTCTTCATTTGAACGTGATAAATTTAAATTTCATAAAGCTTTTTTTGTAACTGTCCTAATTAGGGTTTCTAATTTCCCGGGCTTTTTCTATTCCCGGGAAACGAGACAAAAAAATCTTATTCCCGGGATTCTAAGAATAAAACAATAGTTTTATTAAATGAGTTCAAGACAATTCAAAGGCTTTATAAAATTTTTTAGAATTTGATATAACCTTTTCAAGATGATCTTTAAAGATAGTAGATGATCATCTTCTGGTGTTGGTGTGTCGTGTACATTTTTATTTTCGACTTTAAGAAGCTTTTTAGACATTTCATCATGAATTAAAAAGACTATTGATTTATTGGCGTAGGGAAAGAAGATTTGTAAGCACTATTTAGTAAAGAATATATTGTTATTGATCGTTTTTGATGTTATCGATGATAAATTTCAAATTAAAATTTCAAAAAATTGATTATATGAAATAAACTAATGCAATAATTTAAACTAAGAAAAAAAAATAAATATTTTTTAAAACCTGCTTATTATTTCTTTTTAAAATTGTCTTTGTAATATGAAACATTTTTATTTTTCAAATGAATTCTTCATTTGAACGTGATAAACTTAAATTTCATAAAGCTTTTTTTGTAACTGTCCTAATTAGGGTTTCTAATTTCCCGGGCTTTTTCTATTCCCGGGAAACGAGACAAAAAAATCGTATTCCCGGGATTCTAAGAATAAAACAATAGTTTTATTAAATGAGTTCAAGACAATTCAAAGGCTTTATAAAATTTTTTAGAATTTGATATAACCTTTTCAAGATGATCTTTAAAGATAGTAGATGATCATCTTCTGGTGTTGGTGTGTCGTGTACATTTTTCCAACAGGTATAACTATTTCATAATCACCAATATGAAATCTATTGTTTTCAACATCAACACTTGGTATAGAATGATATGTATCAAGACTAATTAATCCGCAAACGTAATTTCCATCAAGTTGAATGGGGGGGAAATAGTTGGCAACTAGAAGTGAAGTATCACCATTTAATGTTAGCGTTATTGACATCTTAAAGTTCGGTGTATTAATAAATTAAAAATTTTTTAATGCTCTTTATATAGGAGACGAATCGTTTACATTTATCCAAGAGTTATGATCTGATGTAAATCCCAACCATTTAACATATAACATATTTCCTCTTCTTCTTAAAATCTTTTCAACCAAATACGTTTCTGGATATTTAGTTTTCATTAGTTCAAAATCATAAAAACCACCTTTAATATCATGTCCTTTATAATCTTTTAGTATATAAGTGGTAGGACTTGTGTATCTTACAGTTTTAACTTTAAAGATTTCTGTAGTCCAATTCGGTGTATAACCTTTTTCAAACACATGTTTATATTTACTTATTCGAACATTATCACCAACTTTAAACTTCGGTCTTTTAAACACTTTTAAATTGTTGTAGACTGTATCCAATAGTGATTTTTCATTTGATAAATTTACTTGATTTGGTGTCATTTTTATTGTTCTATGATAAGTATTATTATATTTATTAACAAGTTCTTGATAAATGTGTATCCATTTATATGTTCCTTGATAACTAAATTCTTCCAATTGCTTTAAGTCTTTGCAATATGATCTTCTAAGCCGCAAAATTTTAATTATATATCAGCAGGGGAGTGGTATACTCATAGAACGCCAATATTAAATATAACATATCTTAAAAACTGTTATATTGATAATTTTATAACTTGAAAGGAGTCAACCTTATAGCTAATTATACCTTTGAAAATAAAAATAAAAAATTAATACCACTCGTGGGATACAAAATATAAAATATCGCGTAACTGAAGACCTATTATAGCTAGAGTCTTTAATCGTGGCTAAAGCCAATATTATAGTAAATTATAAATTTTAAAATAAAAATGGGCGAAAAGAACAATTATCAATTCACAAAATCTGTTTTAAAAATTTTTTTTATTAATTTTATTTCGATGAGGGTAGCAAAGCGCACCGGGTTTAAGCTAGTATGAAATAAAATAATGCAAGAATTTAAACTTAGAAAAAAAAACATTTTTTAAAATCTGCTAATTGTTCCTTTTCATAATTGTCTTTTTCGTGTAATATGAAACCTTTTTATTTGTCGAATGAATTCTACATTTGTACGTGATAAATTTATTTTATGTTTGTATGGAAATATGATTTTATAAAAAAAGAAACTATGTTTTTGAATTAGAAAATAAAACAAATAGTTTGATCGATGTTTATGTTTTCATTTTATTAAAATTACAATATTTACATTTAGTTAAATTATATACATTATTATTATTATAATATTCCATGATTTCTTTAGCTTCTTCTATGACAGATTCTTTTGTGTTCTTAAAGCGGGGAACAGGAACAAGTATCTAGATCACACGTATTATTTTCATCTAACCAAGCATAATTATTGTAATGTTCTCCATATCGATTAGTTATTGTTTGAAATTTGTTTTCTATCCTCCTGATATGATTTAATGTTCATAATTTTATTTTTATGTTTATCAAATGTTATGTTAATCAAAATAACGTTTGAAATTTGTTTGAAAATTTTTTTTTTGTTAATTTATTTATTTAATGTGTTAATCTCTTTAATAATCATTGTTGGAGATGTTATTATATACTTATTTGTAATGTTTGTGAATAATCGTTAATATTGATTGTTCTTCCTTCTATTTATATCATTTTGACTACGTTCGAAGTGGACTTGTTTCAAAGTCACTATATCTATCATTATAGTATATATAGGATGATTTCATAGTATAATGAAATTTATAAAAATACTTGCTTACTAATATTAATAAATTGAATCTAAAGTCATTTATACTTAATTTACTAGTTACACATTGCTTAACGCCCTTAATTCTTTTAATTTCCTTATCTTCACTATCAATTTTCACTGAGTACATTTTAGCTCTTAACCCAATGAATTCCTTAATAATTTTACCATTACACTCATCCTTCATCATCCCTAAAACTTTTTTATTAAGAAGTGGGATATTGTAGACATTATCTATCGGATATGCAGATGTATCAAAATGAGTATTTATGTCATTTTTAATATCTCTGTATAGATCATCTGTTTTAATGTCGTAAATAAAGGAATCAGTATCCATATAATTGAGTTTAATGTTTTCACGATATTTAGGCTTTATGTAATCATAATGAAAACTGTACATTTTAAATTTGGATATTTCTAATACTGCAAATCCAACATAAATAGGTTTGTTGTATTCAGTTTTAATTCTACTCATTTGGATAGCATGCATATCTTCATGAATTTGAAGTGAACTATGGAAATTGGGTTTAGCTATAAGAGCACGGGCTCCTAAACGTTTACCTCTATTCTCCCATTGACATACTATTTTAATATCTTTCCTCTTATCAACATTTTCCATAGTTTTCCCGTATACTGCATTATTCAACAATTTAAAAAAATTTTGTTCAAATGAATTTTTTGCTAGTGTTCTGTGATGGTTATTTAAATCAATATATTTTTGTAACCAATTTGATTGGTCAAATTGAAGAATTCTATGTATTTTCTTTAAAACTAAACCAGGTTGAATACATTGCTGAAGATTTCGATAATGTATTATGTAATTAGTTTTACTATTTAAATCAGTTATTAGTTTCTTTTGTTTCATGGTTTCAATTTTTTTATTCTCAGCACAAAATGGTAAATCATTATGATAGTCGTGTAATGTAGATGGATATTCTAGATCTACCTCTAATATATATCCTAATGGAGAATCTTCTGCTATATTATTAACGTTGAAATGTTCATAATTTTCAACCCATTTAAAATTTTTATAGGGGGGGGGGGGGGTATTGTGACATTGCATAGCCATACAAGTTATTACCATCTAAATATATTAAGTAGTTTGATTCTTTTTTAGAATTATAATCACTAATATATTGATTATTAGCAATTGATTGTCGATTAGAACATTGTACAATACCTCCCCTAATGCCCCGAAGGACAAAATTATATATATATATTAATATCAGTCAACAACTCCAATTCTATTTGAGTTGTTTTCAACATTGCATCCCAGGATAAACCTGGGATAGTATAATATTGACATGGATTTAATAATTTTATACAATTATAAGTAAGATTTTATATAAAACAGATCGAAAGCAGATGTAAAGCAGATCGAAAGTAGATATAAATCAGATCAAAAGCAGATATAAAGCAGATCAAAAGCAGATATAAAGCTGATCAAAAGCAGATATAAAGCAGATCAAAAGCAGATATAAAGCTGATCAAAAGCAGATATAAAGCAGATCAAAAGCAGATATAAAGCAGATCAGACGCAGATCAAAAGCAGATCGAAACCAGATATAAAGCAGATCGAAAACAGATCAAAAGCAGATCGAAACCAGATATAAAGCAGATCGAAAACAGATTTGTATTTGTATTTGTATTTATTTGGTGCCTTTCTTATACAACAAGATACAGTATCTTATAAATTACAGTATTAGAATCCGATTAGTTATTAAATATTAAAAAAAAAAAAAAATTTTTTTCGCAAAGTTTCGACTTAAACCTAAATACATATTAGAAAATCAAAAATTTATAACAAATTGAACATTCATAATTTTAGCATTAATAATAATAAATATTCTAAGATCAAAAGCAAATCGAAAGCAGATCAGAAGCGATATAAACCAGATCGTTTATAATTTAAAATATAAACCCATGCATACAGCAATCATGAGTAAAAATAATGAATTGTTAAAAGATATTGTAGAAACCAGAGCGGTATTAAAGGAAAAATTTCAAAATATTAAACTTAATGAAATAGAGAAAGTTAATATGTTAGAAGATACCTTTAAACCTATAACAAACATATAATCAAAAAACTTGTTAAGACAAAAAAAAAAAAACTTCTAGAACAGTACGATCGCCATCATATCAATCACTATATACATCATCTCCATCACTATATAGACCTAATTTAAATCAGGATAATGCTTCTAATGTTCTTTTTTATATGGATTATGGTGATGATATAATTGATAATAACGAAGCTGGTTTTGCTGTTTTTAATGAAGAAAATAGACATAATTGCAATATGGATTATGATGATGATATTGATAATGTATCTAGTTTTGAGGTTAAATGAAGAAAATAAATCTAATAATGAAATGAATATTGATGATAATGATGATGACCATTACAATGAAGATAATAATGATAACAAAGTCCAATTCGTAAACAACTTAAAAAGATTAAGAACATTTAGCAGCAAACACATCTACTTTACATAATATAATTTTAAGCCTGTAAAATCTGAAAAAAGGAATTCCTAATATAATTTAAAAATAAAATAACACAACATAACATATTTGGTTTTATTTATTCATTTATTAAAAATAATTTAAATAATGAATTCTCTATTAATATAAATTAAGGGGAATAGGCTTAAAATAATACCTATCCCCCCTTTTTTTTATTCTTGTTAAGCTAAGAACTTGTTTTCTACAAATCGCGCAGTTCGTTGTAACGAACTGCGGATGTGTAAAGCATCTCACACAAAATTCATGTGTGCAGTCGAAAAATAGCATTTTTTTGCCTTGAACATGTTCGAGACAAACTGCACACATGAATTTTGCGTTATAAACAATTTCCAAAGGATTTACTGTTCTGTTTAATAATATTTGTTGTTGTTGATGCTGTTGTTGAAGTTGTTGTAGCTGTTGCTGTTTTTGTTGAATTTGATGTTGTTGTTGTTGTAGTTGATGTTGAAATTGTTGATATTGTTGTTGTTGAAGTTGTTGTTGTTGTTGAAGTTTTTGTTGAATTTTTTGATGATTGCGGTTGTTTTTTTCTATTGCCCTGCTTAACTTCCTCATTTCGCGATTTAAATCACGAAATGAGGAGGTGTGCAGATCCTGTGCACTCTGCACATTTTCCAACAACACGCTTACATCCGCAAACTCATTATCATCATCATCGTCATCAGATATTGCTATTGTTGGAGTTGGAGCTCGTGTTGGTGCTTGAGATCGCGCCGATACTCGCGATGATGATGGAAGAAACCATTGTGCTTCTTCATCATCATTATGTCCCATGTTACCCCTCGTCAAATTTATTAATTGACCCTCATTCCCTTGATAAGTATTATCAATGAAAAATTGATTTGATGGGAATGAGGGGAAGAAGCTATGTTGGAATAGCTCCGTGGTATCATTACTATTCTGTGAATAGAATGATAATAACGCTGGCGGGGGTGGTGGTGGTGGAGTAGAGGTGCTACCGTTCTCACTTGTGAAATTCATATTTAATAAAAATTAAAATCTTAATTACGCTTACACTGAAACTGAATTGTAATTGAATTTAAAGATTTAAAAAGTCTTGTATTTATACAAAACGATTTGCATTAACAAATGTATATATTTATATTCTTTAATTATAAAAACTATTTTTTTTTCGTAATAAGAACATTTGAATCCTAGCTATTATATAAAAAATTTATTTAGGTATTTTTTTCTTAGTTTAAAGTCTTGCATTAGTGTATTTTATATGATCAAAAATCGCAGCATCAGCTTTTCTTCATTTTTTTTTTGTTTTTACAAGAATTTTGGGATTAGAATTAATTCAAACAAATAAAACAGCTTTATTAAATTGAAATTTATCACGTACAAATGAAGAACTCATTCGAAAAATAAAAAGGTTTAATATTACACGAAAAAGACAATTATGAAAAGGAGCAATTAGTTAATTCTATAAAAAAAAATTTTTTTTTTTTTTAGTTTAAATTCTTGCATTATTTTATTTCATATAAACAAAAATTACAAAAACAACACATCTACAGGGGGCAACATTAAGACGCTTTAAATGTCTTTTACTAATACAAATCACACTATTTGATACTTTTTTGATGACAATTTAAAGTAAAATATATAGGATTTCAAAATTCAGGATTTTGAGGAATTTACAAATTCGGGATTTGACTTATTTATATATATATATATATATATATATATATATATATATATATATATATATATATATATATATATAAATACATACATACATACATGCATACATACATACATACATACAATACATACATACATACATACATATATATATCTATATATATATATATATATATATATACACACATACATACATACATACATACATACATACATACATACATACCTACATACATACATACATACATACATACATACATACATACATACATACATATATACATACATATTTTTGTATGATTCAAAAAAGTAAAATATCTATACACATATTGTTTTTACTATGTCAAATCCCGAATTTGTAAATTCCTCAAAATCCTGAATTTTGAAATCCTATATATTTTACTTTAAATTGTCATCAAAAAAGTATCAAATAGTGTGATTTGTATTAGTAAAAGACATTTAAAGCGTCTTAATGTTGCCCCCTGTAGATGTGTTGTTTTTGTAATTTTTGTTTATATGAAATAAAATAATGCAAGAATTTAAACTAAAAAAAAAAAAATTTTTTTTTTATAGAATTAACTAATTGCTCCTTTTCATAATTGTCTTTTTCGTGTAATATTAAACCTTTTTATTTTTCGAATGAGTTCTTCATTTGTACGTGATAAATTTCAATTTAATAAAGCTGTTTTATTTGTTTGAATTAATTCTAATCCCAAAATTCTTGTAAAAACAAAAAAAAAAATGAAGAAAAGCTGATGCTGCGATTTTTGATCATATAAAATACACTAATGCAAGACTTTAAACTAAGAAAAAAATACCTAAATAAATTTTTTATATAATAGCTAGGATTCAAATGTTCTTATTACGAAAAAAAAATAGTTTTTATAATTAAAGAATATAAATATATACATTTGTTAATGCAAATCGTTTTGTATAAATACAAGACTTTTTAAATCTTTAAATTCAATTACAATTCAGTTTCAGTGTAAGCGTAATTAAGATTTTAATTTTTATTAAATATGAATTTCACAAGTGAGAACGGTAGCACCTCTACTCCACCACCACCACCCCCGCCAGCGTTATTATCATTCTATTCACAGAATAGTAATGATACCACGGATCTATTCCAACATAGCTTCTTCCCCTCATTCCCATCAAATCAATTTTTCATTGATAATACTTATCAAGGGAATGAGGGTCAATTAATAAATTTGACGAGGGGTAACATGGGACATAATGATGATGAAGAAGCACAATGGTTTCTTCCATCATCATCGCGAGTATCGGCGCGATCTCAAGCACCAACACGAGCTCCAACTCCAACAATAGCAATATCTGATGACGATGATGATGATAATGAGTTTGCGGATGTAAGCGTGTTGTTGGAAAATGTGCAGAGTGCACAGGATCTGCACACCTCCTCATTTCGTGATTTAAATCGCGAAATGAGGAAGTTAAGCAGGGCAATAGAAAAAAACAACCGCAATCATCAAAAAATTCAACAAAAACTTCAACAACAACAACAACTTCAACAACAACAATATCAACAATTTCAACATCAACTACAACAACAACAACATCAAATTCAACAAAAACAGCAACAGCTACAACAACTTCAACAACAGCATCAACAACAACAAATATTATTAAACAGAACAGTAAATCCTTTGGAAATTGTTTATAACGCAAAATTCATGTGTGCAGTTTGTCTCGAACATGTTCAAGGCAAAAAAATGCTATTTTTCGACTGCACACATGAATTTTGTGTGAGATGCTTTACACATCCGCAGTTCGTTACAACGAACTGCGCGATTTGTAGAAAACAAGTTCTTAGCTTAACAAGAATAAAAAAAAGGGGGGATAGGTATTATTTTAAGCCTATTCCCCTTAATTTATATTAATAGAGAATTCATTATTTAAATTATTTTTAATAAATGAATAAATAAAAACAAATATGTTATGTTGTGTTATTTTATTTTTAAATTATATTAGGAATTCCTTTTTTCAGATTTTACAGGCTTAAAATTATATTATGTAAAGTAGATGTGTTTGCTGCTAAATGTTCTTAATCTTTTTAAGTTGTTTACGAATTGGACTTTGTTATCATTATTATCTTCATTGTAATGGTCATCATCATTATCATCAATATTCATTTCATTATTAGATTTATTTTCTTCATTTAACCTCAAAACTAGATACATTATCAATATCATCATCATAATCCATATTGCAATTATGTCTATTTTCTTCATTAAAAACAGCAAAACCAGCTTCGTTATTATCAATTATATCATCACCATAATCCATATAAAAAAGAACATTAGAAGCATTATCCTGATTTAAATTAGGTCTATATAGTGATGGAGATGATGTATATAGTGATTGATATGATGGCGATCGTACTGTTCTAGAAGTTTTTTTTTTTTGTCTTAACAAGTTTTTTGATTATATGTTTGTTATAGGTTTAAAGGTATCTTCTAACATATTAACTTTCTCTATTTCATTAAGTTTAATATTTTGAAATTTTTCCTTTAATACCGCTCTGGTTTCTACAATATCTTTTAACAATTCATTATTTTTACTCATGATTGCTGTATGCATGGGTTTATATTTTAAATTATAAACGATCTGGTTTATATCGCTTCTGATCTGCTTTCGATTTGCTTTTGATCTTAGAATATTTATTATTATTAATGCTAAAATTATGAATGTTCAATTTGTTATAAATTTTTGATTTTCTAATATGTATTTAGGTTTAAGTCGAAACTTTGCGAAAAAAATTTTTTTTTTTTTTTAATATTTAATAACTAATCGGATTCTAATACTGTAATTTATAAGATACTGTATCTTGTTGTATAAGAAAGGCACCAAATAAATACAAATACAAATACAAATCTGTTTTCGATCTGCTTTATATCTGGTTTCGATCTGCTTTTGATCTGTTTTCGATCTGCTTTATATCTGGTTTCGATCTGCTTTTGATCTGCGTCTGATCTGCTTTATATCTGCTTTTGATCTGCTTTATATCTGCTTTTGATCAGCTTTATATCTGCTTTTGATCTGCTTTATATCTGCTTTTGATCAGCTTTATATCTGCTTTTGATCTGCTTTATATCTGCTTTTGATCTGATTTATATCTACTTTCGATCTGCTTTACATCTGCTTTCGATCTGTTTTATATAAAATCTTACTTATAATTGTATAAAATTATTAAATCCATGTCAATATTATACTATCCCAGGTTTATCCTGGGATGCAATGTTGAAAACAACTCAAATAGAATTGGAGTTGTTGACTGATATTAATATATATATATAATTTTGTCCTTCGGGGCATTAGGGGAGGTATTGTACAATGTTCTAATCGACAATCAATTGCTAATAATCAATATATTAGTGATTATAATTCTAAAAAAGAATCAAACTACTTAATATATTTAGATGGTAATAACTTGTATGGCTATGCAATGTCACAATACCCCCCCCCCCCCTATAAAAATTTTAAATGGGTTGAAAATTATGAACATTTCAACGTTAATAATATAGCAGAAGATTCTCCATTAGGATATATATTAGAGGTAGATCTAGAATATCCATCTACATTACACGACTATCATAATGATTTACCATTTTGTGCCGAGAATAAAAAAATTGAAACCATGAAACAAAAGAAACTAATAACTGATTTAAATAGTAAAACTAATTACATAATACATTATCGAAATCTTCAGCAATGTATTCAACCTGGTTTAGTTTTAAAGAAAATACATAGAATTCTTCAATTTGACCAATCAAATTGGTTACAAAAATATATTGATTTAAATAACCATCACAGAACACTAGCAAAAAATTCATTTGAACAAAATTTTTTTAAATTGTTGAATAATGCAGTATACGGGAAAACTAAGGAAAATGTTGATAAGAGGAAAGATATTAAAATAGTATGTCAATGGGAGAATAGAGGTAAACGTTTAGGAGCCCGTGCTCTTATAGCTAAACCCAATTTCCATAGTTCACTTCAAATTCATGAAGATATGCATGCTATCCAAATGAGTAGAATTAAAACTGAATACAACAAACCTATTTATGTTAGATTTGCAGTATTAGAAATATCCAAATTTAAAATGTACAGTTTTCATTATGATTACATAAAGCCTAAATATCGTGAAAACATTAAACTCAATTATATGGATACTGATTCCTTTATTTACGACATTAAAACAGATGATCTATACAGAGATATTAAAAATGACATAAATACTCATTTTGATACATCTGCATATCCGATAGATAATGTCTACAATATCCCACTTCTTAATAAAAAAGTTTTAGGGATGATGAAGGATGAGTGTAATGGTAAAATTATTAAGGAATTCATTGGGTTAAGAGCTAAAATGTACTCAGTGAAAATTGATAGTGAAGATAAGGAAATTAAAAGAATTAAGGGCGTTAAGCAATGTGTAACTAGTAAATTAAGTATAAATGACTTTAGATTCAATTTATTAATATTAGTAAGCAAGTATTTTTATAAATTTCATTATACTATGAAATCATCCTATATATACTATAATGATAGATATAGTGACTTTGAAACAAGTCCACTTCGAACGTAGTCAAAATGATATAAATAGAAGGAAGAACAATCAATATTAACGATTATTCACAAACATTACAAATAAGTATATAATAACATCTCCAACAATGATTATTAAAGAGATTAACACATTAAATAAATAAATTAACAAAAAAAAAATTTTCAAACAAATTTCAAACGTTATTTTGATTAACATAACATTTGATAAACATAAAAATAAAATTATGAACATTAAATCATATCAGGAGGATAGAAAACAAATTTCAAACAATAACTAATCGATATGGAGAACATTACAATAATTATGCTTGGTTAGATGAAAATAATACGTGTGATCTAGATACTTGTTCCTGTTCCCCGCTTTAAGAACACAAAAGAATCTGTCATAGAAGAAGCTAAAGAAATCATGGAATATTATAATAATAATAATGTATATAATTTAACTAAATGTAAATATTGTAATTTTAATAAAATGAAAACATAAACATCGATCAAACTATTTGTTTTATTTTCTAATTCAAAAACATAGTTTCTTTTTTTATAAAATCATATTTCCATACAAACATAAAATAAATTTATCACGTACAAATGTAGAATTCATTCGACAAATAAAAAGGTTTCATATTACACGAAAAAGACAATTATGAAAAGGAACAATTAGCAGATTTTAAAAAATGTTTTTTTTTCTAAGTTTAAATTCTTGCATTATTTTATTTCATACTAGCTTAAACCCGGTGCGCTTTGCTACCCTCATCGAAATAAAATTAATAAAAAAAATTTTTAAAACAGATTTTGTGAATTGATAATTGTTCTTTCGCCCATTTTTATTTTAAAATTTATAATTTACTATAATATTGGCTTTAGCCACGATTAAAGACTCTAGCTATAATAGGTCTTCAGTTACGCGATATTTTATATTTTGTATCCCACGAGTGGTATTAATTTTTTATTTTTATTTTCAAAGGTATAATTAGCTATAAGGTTGACTCCTTTCAAGTTATAAAATTATCAATATAACAGTTTTTAAGATATGTTATATTTAATATTGGCGTTCTATGAGTATACCACTCCCCTGCTGATATATAATTAAAATTTTGCGGCTTAGAAGATCATATTGCAAAGACTTAAAGCAATTGGAAGAATTTAGTTATCAAGGAACATATAAATGGATACACATTTATCAAGAACTTGTTAATAAATATAATAATACTTATCATAGAACAATAAAAATGACACCAAATCAAGTAAATTTATCAAATGAAAAATCACTATTGGATACAGTCTACAACAATTTAAAAGTGTTTAAAAGACCGAAGTTTAAAGTTGGTGATAATGTTCGAATAAGTAAATATAAACATGTGTTTGAAAAAGGTTATACACCGAATTGGACTACAGAAATCTTTAAAGTTAAAACTGTAAGATACACAAGTCCTACCACTTATATACTAAAAGATTATAAAGGACATGATATTAAAGGTGGTTTTTATGATTTTGAACTAATGAAAACTAAATATCCAGAAACGTATTTGGTTGAAAAGATTTTAAGAAGAAGAGGAAATATGTTATATGTTAAATGGTTGGGATTTACATCAGATCATAACTCTTGGATAAATGTAAACGATTCGTCTCCTATATAAAGAGCATTAAAAAATTTTTAATTTATTAATACACCGAACTTTAAGATGTCAATAACGCTAACATTAAATGGTGATACTTCACTTCTAGTTGCCAACTATTTCCCCCCCATTCAACTTGATGGAAATTACGTTTGCGGATTAATTAGTCTTGATACATATCATTCTATACCAAGTGTTGATGTTGAAAACAATAGATTTCATATTGGTGATTATGAAATAGTTATACCTGTTGGAAAAATGTACACGACACACCAACACCAGAAGATGATCATCTACTATCTTTAAAGATCATCTTGAAAAGGTTATATCAAATTCTAAAAAATTTTATAAAGCCTTTGAATTGTCTTGAACTCATTTAATAAAACTATTGTTTTATTCTTAGAATCCCGGGAATACGATTTTTTTGTCTCGTTTCCCGGGAATAGAAAAAGCCCGGGAAATTAGAAACCCTAATTAGGACAGTTACAAAAAAAGCTTTATGAAATTTAAGTTTATCACGTTCAAATGAAGAATTCATTTGAAAAATAATAATGTTTCATATTACAAAGACAATTTTAAAAAGAAATAATAAGCAGGTTTTAAAAAATATTTATTTTTTTTTCTTAGTTTAAATTATTGCATTAGTTTATTTCATATAATCAATTTTTTGAAATTTTAATTTGAAATTTATCATCGATAACATCAAAAACGATCAATAACAATATATTCTTTACTAAATAGTGCTTACAAATCTTCTTTCCCTACGCCAATAAATCAATAGTCTTTTTAATTCATGATGAAATGTCTAAAAAGCTTCTTAAAGTCGAAAATAAAAATGTACACGACACACCAACACCAGAAGATGATCATCTACTATCTTTAAAGATCATCTTGAAAAGGTTATATCAAATTCTAAAAAATTTTATAAAGCCTTTGAATTGTCTTGAACTCATTTAATAAAACTATTGTTTTATTCTTAGAATCCCGGGAATAAGATTTTTTTGTCTCGTTTCCCGGGAATAGAAAAAGCCCGGGAAATTAGAAACCCTAATTAGGACAGTTACAAAAAAAGCTTTATGAAATTTAAATTTATCACGTTCAAATGAAGAATTCATTTGAAAAATAAAAATGTTTCATATTACAAAGACAATTATAAAAAGAAATAATAAGCAGGTTTTAAAAAATATTTATTTATTGTTTTTCTTAGTTTTAATTCTTGCATTATTTTATTTCATATAATGAAAAATTACAACACCTACACATCTGCTCATCTAATACTCAAATTTCTTTGTTTCTTCCAAGAATTTTGAAATAAGGACTTTATAAAAAAAGCTTTATGAAATTTAAATTTGTCACGTATGTACAATTTATTCGGAAAATAAAAGGGTTTCATATTACAAAAAATGTACCATCCGACATGGTTGTATCTACACACACCCTACTCTTTACGAACATCTAACAAACACCCTGCACCTCAACCACGACAGTCGCATATATACACACACACACACACACACACACACAGCCACGATAACCACATTCACGCACACACATACACAGACAATAGAAGTGGAGGTGCTAGCAAATTGCAACCCTGTAAATGATAGGACTAGTACAAAAGTAACCCCAACGTAGGTAAAAACATGGTCTATTTAACATTACGATGTGCTATGGCAGGACCATATAACCCCAGCTGTGGATTACAAGTAGTTAAAAATCGAAGACATGTCGTCTTACTACAAACAATTTTTAAGAATGATATGGTCCATGCTTGCATTACATTGGAACCAGTCCAGGGAGTAGTCCATTTAATTAAAATGGATCAGGTAGTCTTATATACACACATATACGGCTCAGTCATCTCATAAGACATATAATGTAGTGCTGGGATGACCCCAATAAGAAACTAACTTAAACATATTAATGTTGCATTAACATTCACACACATAGTGAAAGATGAATTAATGACCTTAATTAACTCAACCGTAGCAAACCGACCAACCGATCATATATGCCGACTCAAACCACCGTAGCGTAGGCATCATCCCACATTCGAAAATTAAAAAGGTTTAATATTACAAAAAAAGTTTCATCCCAGGGATGGAAACACGGGTTTAACTTATTCTCATTTGTTACATACAAAAAATTTTTTTTAAAGATGCAAACACAAATCATTTTATTTTTAAACCAGCCATTCAGACGGACGGACGGATTTTGCTTACACAATTAGAACTACTTACTCAAATCCAGGCATGAATCATATTTTCTATGGATCCAAATACAACATATTTATACCAATTCTTATTAGAAATGTATACATACTCCCATCTATGGATGATCCCAAATTTGTATGGAAAAAGTGGATTAGGACCATCCTAAATATACTACTAAGGGGACCTAAGGGTTTTGCCATTTTAATGATTTAAATACGTGTATCTTTGGTGTACCATCACTGAGCGTGCTGGTATTGGTCTCATTTGAAAGCGACACATCTCAACCTTGTTGGTCAATGCGCGTAGGTCGTCCCTACCTCTTGTTTTGTGTAGTTGGTTTTACTGTTCCCTTTACCTTACTGGTCCCTTTCTCTATGCGCTGTAACATATGGGTTTTATTAAACAAGAAATGTAACACAACTATTCGCGACACAGCGTTAACGCTCTTGTTGAGGTATGCCATATCAGCCTAAAACGGCGTAAGAAATCGTTCCGCCTTTCGCTCTTGTTAAGGTACGGCTCTTAAGGTCCATGTAGACGACATGTTTTTTACATCTGACTTGTCAACTTTTCAAGTCACATGTAATTGTGCATGTCTGTCAAAATGGTTGTTTTACAGAAGGTTTATAATATTCGGTCACAAACGTACATGTAATTTGCTTCTGACTTTGTCTCTGTTTTTTTCCCATAGTTGTTGCAAAAACCAAAACCAAAATGCCGCCAAGAAAATTTTTATTTACGCCGTAAAATAATTTAGCCATCTTAACCTACTTTTCTTTTAATTCAAAGATACCAATTTAGGATATTATAATGAAACGATTTTTATATATATATTTACAAAGTTCTATTCAATAGTGGGATGATCATACATATCTCGGTATTGTAAAATATTAACTTCAGCCGGCTAATGATTCCGTCAATAGTGGACGCCGCTGCCGGTTTCCTCGCGGCATAGATTTCTGATGTCAGATGGTTTGTCAGAAGAAAATAGAGCACGCTCTAATTGAAATTTTGTCAGATGACTTTGCGTCTGACTTTTACAGAAGCAAAGTTTAAAAGGTAACACACGACATGTATGTATTTATGTATAATTTGACATGTCAGATGACAAAAACATGTCGTGTACGGTCGCCTTTAGGGAAGGAACACACATTAAGTGACCCAACAAAAAAAAAAAAAACTCTCTCCCATTGAATTAATCAACATAGATATTATAACACAATATTTGAATTAATCGATTTTATTGATAGTCTGTTTCATATTTGCAAATAAACAACAATATCTTAAATCTTAGAAAAGGTCATTTCGAAACTAATGCTGAGTAAATTTACAAAATGGTCGAACATTACATTACATTCTTAGAAATCTCAAAAGCAACAACTTTACATACTTTACTTAAATGACCACTTACACCTATTATTTTACCCTCTACTGCACTAGTATTATTTTTAAGAACATCTTTCTACAGATGTATGCGTGTTAGTAGTCTCGTATGTTATTTTCAGTTGTACACTGTAATCAACAAAAGAAATTGCATACATTTTATTACTACGTTTTTGTTTATGTTGTTGCTTCCTTGCTAATGCTTTTGATGTTGGATGTTGTTCTTTCTGGTGAAGCTGTTACTGTTCAAATTATTTTTTGTATTCAATGTTTTTTGTGTTCTATCTATTCGATAGAGTCAAGTTCTTTTATAATGTTGTTGTTAAACAATTTCCTGTATTAAAGAGGATAGAAAACAAGCAAAGATACGTTCACATATGTGTATATAAATTGAGTTCTAAGCTTAAAGCGTTTCTTACATGCCTACTCAGTGCCAAGTTGCCATGAAGCAATAGTTAACCTCCATTTACTTACACACTTACGTACGTAACAGCAACAACACTCTAATACATGTCAATACATTTTATTTACCGTCGTGTTCAGCACTAAAACTGGACTAGTTGTTTGTTTCGAACAAGTACAAATCTTGTACAAGTATCAATATTTTTCAAAAACAATTTTAAACAAATTTAAAATGGGTAGATAAACTGAAAATTTAATTGTTTTTAATATTATAATTTGTATGTTTATTATTCAATACACTCACACACACAAAAGAATAGACAAGTATATATACTACTATATAATATATTAACATTTTTCAATTGATTCTGTCATTTATATGAAATTTAAATATTCTTCTGTGTGAAAGTGTGTAGACATTCATATCGTTGGTCTCATGTATAAAGGCCCTATCTCACATAATTGCAACTTTGCAAGAGAAGATAAGAACATAATCAGGAATTAAAATTCCGAGATAAAGTTTTCTCCTTCCCAATTTTTCCTATTACAAATTAAAATTCTCACTTTCTTCCGAAAAAAATTCCCATGCAAAACAAAAGGGAGCTTATAAAAAACGGTAAGTAGGGTTTTTGGAGGGATGCTTGGCTACATGTTGCCTCTAAATTTGTATTTGTATTTATTAAATATGATTTTCTAACACAACAAGACATAATATCTTATAAATAACAGTATTATGGCTAATAAATCACTGATGGTTTAAGCGCTGGTTTAGTTGAACTAAACTTGAATTTATATATAGTTTAAACTCAACAACTGTAAATCAGTGTCCCATATATTATATGTGGTTAAAAAAAAATAACATGTGGCAGCACTACGATAAATCTTATCAAATTCATATGGTCTGTATTGGTAGTTTAAACGTCCAATTTTATGCGTTTAAAGATGGTTTATATGTTTAGTTATTTATAGATTTGTTGGTTTAAACACATTTTAAACCAAAAAGAGAGTTTAACTTGCTCTGATTTTTTAGCCCTTAGAATCTGAAAAGTAAACCATACACTGATTTAATTAAATTGAAATAATTATTAAATAATGAAAAATAAATAAAAATTAAATAAATAAAATAAACAAAATTAAAAAAATAACTATTTATTAAAGAATATTGCTACATTATTAATAAAATTTACGAAAGATGTTCTTTAAGTAATTTTCTGAACCTCATTGCGTTGCTAGTAGTCTGCAAATTATCAGGGAGTTCATTCCAGAGACGGATGCCAAGAATAAAGAACTGACATTCAGAAGCGTGGCTACGATATTGAATCAACAATTTACCTCTTGGTGATCTTGCAAATCGCAAGCGATCAAAGAGATACTTTGGTTCCTATGTCATAATAACTTTATAAACTTATCTTACGATGTTGTTAAAAGTTGTTTTAAGTTACTTCGTATCCCCTGAGTTACAACCAGCTAATATTTCCGATGAATATAAAAGCGTTGGTAATAAATATGTTTTCGCAAGTAATAATCTAACTTTTGGCGGAGTAACGTAATGAGTTACCCATAAGCTCCCTATCATGCCGTAGGTTCTACCACAGACTTGTGTAATATGATCTGTCAAGTTAAACGCTTATTTAATGTTACACCTTAATTCCTTAGCCTTACTTACAATGTCAATTTTTTACCCTCCCAAGAAAATGTTCAGCTGTATGGCTGAGTGAAATAATAAAGGTATTCACGTCAACTTGTTAACCCTTACAACTGTGCAAAATAGCATAACAACCCATTTGCTTGCACACATTTTGTTTGCACTTTCAATTTTCAGCTTTTCCGAAAACATTTTTTGAACAACGCACCTTCCATTTGAAAATATTCCATGATACATGCACTTGCGATTATTTTAAAAGAAAATTTTTAATAAATTTGAACCGCAAGTTTCTTGAAAAATTCACAAAATGATTAGTTTTATTAATTTACAATTCGAATTTATAAACTCAAATTTTTTTTCAGATGAGTATTTTAGTATTATGTTTTAATTGTTTTAGTTTTTACAAAGTTCATCTTCAAATCAAAGAAAAAAATATAATTAAAATGGTATTCCTGCTTTGTTCTTCAGTTAGAGCTGGTACACACACGTCAAGTTGAACTCGTCAAGTCTTGAGTTTTTAGGAGAGAGGGGAAAAGATATGGCATCCTCTTTTCCCTTCTCTCATAAAAGCTCAAGACTTGACGAGTCAAACTTGACGTGTGTGAACCGGCACTTAAGGGTTGATTTTATGAGTACTTTTTAAACAATTTTCCAATTTGGCAATACCATAAAAATGGCAACGGTTTTATGCTTTTACTCTGATAATCTTGCACTTACTTAGACCCTGGCAATTTTGCATCGTTTGTGCGAAATATTTGTCTATGTGGTTGTTGTAAAGTTTTTGCACACTTGCTTTTTCGCAAGAGTGCAACTTTTGACGTGAAAACCTTTAATGTTTGTACAAACTAAATGATCGACAGTGAAAAGTAAATACTGGAAAAAGCTGCATAAAATCAAAAAAGTACGCAGGAGGAATAAAATCATATGTCGATGTTGTACTGGTAAAGCTCGTTGGTCTAACCGATACAGCTGTCAAAAAAGAAATTTTAAATGAAGAATTTGTAAGCCTTTGATATTTGTGTAAAATGTATTGGAATCACGAAAAAATTCAATTTCGAAAAAATCCCGTCAAGGTCTTTCTGCATGAGACCGTCGATATGTTCGTTGAATTATGACAATTATTGTAATGATTACTTATTAAATTTAATTTCAATCTATTTTATAAACATTTGTATGAGTGTTGCAATATTTAACAAATTTTGCCAATAAAACAATAATACTCATGATTTTTGACTATTTAATATGAATGTAATTTCGATCACAGAAAAAAGAAAACGAAAAAAAACAACACACAGTGGGAGAATTTGAAAAAAAAACTAAATAATTCTGGATTTTCAAAATAAAATTTTAAGTGACAAATAAGGACTTGCGTTCAAGTTAAAGTTTTGGATTAGGGATCTGTAGATATGGCATATCGGATCTTAAAAAAGATCCAGAATTCTTCCTTTTTGAACAGATTTTACATCTTTTGTTTTATAAGTTTAATGTACTAGAGAAGTTCTAAAAAAATTAGCGGCATGTTAAATGTGCGAAAAGTGGTTCGGTTTGGTTTTTTTCACACTATGAATTTTAAATTGTGCAAATAAAATTGTACTTATCAACATTTTTTAATGAAAATTTACAACTTGTTTAATTAATTTTCCAAAAAACTCGAATACAAGTCCTTAATTGCGTTTCCAAAATCCAAAATTATTTCCAAAATCTCCAACTGTGCGACTAGGTTTTTTTTAATATCTGTTTAAGCACGTTCGTACATACAACTAAATTCAATATTGTTTTTCATAAATCTTAATAGGAAATTATGAAGACTCGAGAAAAATTGTTTGTTGAAAGACAAAGCACTATAAATACAAATTGGTATCGTCGGCTTAATATACAAACCTGCTAAATCCATTTTTTAAGTTAATTGAGATTTTCATGCCGCGTGGTAGAGATATTTACACCTCATCGACCAGCATGTAGTTTTTCTTCAATTTGAGTCTTGAAATGTGCAAAACCAACTATATTTTTGGTTTTCCTTTCAAGCTGCAAATATGAAATATAAAAACTTTTTTGTCTCTCCTGTAAATGTGCTGAAAGAGAGTTAGCAGGTTTGCATATTAAGCCGACGATATACATATACATTTGTGAAAGCTCATGTAAAAAAATCTAAAGGTATGTTTAAGGCTCACTCATACTCATATGTAAATGTTGCGGACACGTACACGTTGCGGTCGACTTTAATCGTTGATTTCTACTAAAAATACGGAATCGTGTAATGAGGTGTTAAAATGGGCTTAAAAGAAAGCAGGAAATACTTATATCGAAATTTGTAAGGAAAAAAAAAAATCTTATAAATAAAATCTATAAAACTAAAACGTTCGGCAATTCAATAGAATGTTAACTCTGGCAATAAACAAAAACAAACATCAAATTCTTTAAGAGCTATTATTAGTATACGTAAGAGTATCCACTTATACATATCATCCAGGCAAGAACAACGGAACAGCTGATCCGCAACGTATGCGTAGAAGTAACATCGCCTATAATCATGATGAACGTTTTTTAAAGGGAAAATGGATAGAATTTATTATCAAAGTAAGTTTTGGGAATACAAAATTTTTGATTTTGTTTGTCGTGCTTGATTCCCAATTTTTATTCTTACGTATTTTGTTACCTGTGCTGCCATTTTGCATAACTGTTTACATATCGTATGGTAGCTTTATTTTTCCGAACAAATTTTCCGTAATGGGTGAATCGTTCTGCAGAACATTCTCAGTAAAAAAAATTATTCTCCAGACAAAAATATTGTTCGCAAGGCTTGGGTAAATCCAGCTGTAGCCTCTTTCACTTTAATATAATTTAAAATTAAAAAAAAAAAAAAAAACAAAATGTTGAATGTGAACAATTTACTTAAACATTTTTTAATCTTTGAGTGTAGAAATTTTATTAAATATAAAAATATAAGGAAATTTGGTTGATATGATTATAATGTAATATAAAACATGCATAAGCTTGATTGTACAAGTAAAAGCCTGCATACAACTTATTATTGTTTTACCAGAAAATTTTAATACAAATAGAATTTTATCATCATTGTCGTAATTGTCATCATTATTACTTGAACGATGAAATTGTAGCAATTGCTTTTTAGATCTTAAAATACACAAATCCAAGTACACACTCATCTAAATATACATACATACATACATATGTACATATCTCCAATATACATATTTATACCATCATAGAAATTTGATCAAATAAACATAAAATATGAATTATTGTACAAACTCAAACTCAAACACACATATACTCACATCTTTCTATGAACTGCTTGCTACAACCTTCTCAGTAAACTACCAAAGAATTTTCCAAAATTCAAATGAATAACTGGAGCGGGGGTGCTGGATTTGATTGCCGGGAGTGTAGTATCAAATAAATCAGACCAAGACAATAAATTATGAAAAACAATTTTTTTTACCTCAAGGCAAATAAAGAAATTAATGTTGAATACGAATGCTAGCTACTAGTGTTTCTTATTGCCAGCCATCTCTTCTACTGTTCCCCCAAATGCCAAAAATTAATATTTACTTCTTATGTATTGGATGTGAATGAAAAGTTCAGATTTATAAAGAGACAAATACAGAGAGCTGATAAACCAAAATTATATTGAAATTCGAACTCCTTATAGGAAATTTTTCCTTGTAATGTGCACACTATAATCATTTATTTATTTGTTTGTATCGTATATTCATACATAAAATTTCGATTTGCAGTTTATTTTATTTGCTGAAATATTATTGAATTTTCAAACACATTTACCATATTGAACGTGTATGCGTGATTGGTACACTGAAAATAATTCATGCTACACTAAAATATTAAAGAAGTAACTTTGATACATTTTTTTTTGTATTACACAGTTCGACATTAAAAGTCTTTTTAGTCGTTCCAACTGATTCTTATGGGTTTTGACATGCTGAAGCAGAATGTGAGCGCAGCTTTCTCTCATTACGGAACATTTATCAGATAACGGTTCATTTGTGTTTTTCGACGTACACTTATCTTAAAGCCGCTTTCCAGAGTCAAAGTCCGGTCAAATTACAATAAATTTTATCTTGTTATTATTTTAGGATTTTTAGTTTTTATCCGATTTCGGTCCGTTATGAACATAATTGGTGAAAAACGTTCAAATTTTCAGAAAGTCTTAGTCTCAATCCCCGACAACTCATATATTTTTTATTCGATCCAATAAAATTTTCCACTATTTAACGCGTCCAACAAGATATCAATCATTTTAATTCAACCATACCTTGAGACTGGAAGGCGGCTGAAAGAGAAGTATACAGCTAAAACTACGAATGTAGCGTAACCAGGGGGCTAATTCTGTCAGTCGTGATCGATTACCATCTCGATTTGAAAGCTATTTTATTTCGAGTTCTTTCAGCCGATACTGAGCGAATGGAAATCAGTTTTTCAGTGTTGTAAAGCATTTAATTAAAAGAATTAGAAATAAAATTGCTTTCGATTCGAGAAAGTATTCGATCACGACTGCTAGAATTAGCCCTCTGATAAATGAGACGTGATGGAGAAAAACTGAGTTCATGTTCGGTTTCAGCATGTCTAAAAAGTAAGAATCAGGTGGAAAGGTTAAAAAAATTAAAAAAGTTTTAAAATGTCTACCTGTCTTATTTACAAAAAAGTTTACTCAATTCTTTTGAAATTCTACAAAACTACCGAATTTGTTCGAAATTAAGTTTTTGTTGATAATTTTTCATTCTTGACTCAATCTGGGCTCGAACCCAGGGTAACCTGTCCGTAAAAACGCCTGGGTTCGAGCCCAGATTGAGTCAAGAATGAAAAATTATCAGTAAATTTTAATTAATTTTCATGTTGTAAAATTCCTTTCTTCATAAAAATAATTTAATGAAAATTAAATTTGATGAACTTAAGCCTAATTAAAAATATTAAAAATTTGGATTAAAAACCATAAATAGTTCAACAAAATAACCACAATACTAATTATTTTTGTAATTATTATAATTTTTTCTTGTGTTTTACGAAAAGAAATTTTTTCTTTTAAAAATGTAATAAATATTTTAATAATTTGTTAAAAGTTTTACCAAAAAATTATGTACGCCAGCTGTCGTATACTTTTTTTTCGGTGTAGGGGACGTAATTTTCTGCACTTTAAAAAATGCAGATAAAATAAGATTGAGAATATGAAATAAAAATTAATAAAATATTCTTTTATTATTAAAAAAGAAAATTGTTTAGCAGCACTAAAAACGCTTTATACAAGTTATGATTTAATAAGTGAAGACATTTTTTGTTAACTTTTTTTTTTGGTTTTTTCGAACCTTTAATTAGTTACTGGGGAATTTTATGATTAAAATATTCAGCACAGAACAAAGAACCAAAGCTATAATATTATATCAAATCATGAGAGATGAGGCCAATTTTCACCTCCATTGTTCACGTTCACACACGCTTACAAGGAAAATAAATGTACACGGAAAGAAGTTTATTTCTAAAGTAGTCAATTTTGTTTCTTAAGACAAGAAAATCCATAATAATTTCATGATCATAAATTATTTTGCTCGTATTTAGTAAAATTTTTTTAAATAAAGAAACATTTTGCTAAAATCAAATCACACATTTACTTAGAATAAGTAATTTTTGGCTTGGGCGATATCATGCACAATTTTCTTGGTTTGAGCCATATTTTTGGTTATTTAGCAAATAATTCTTAAGTATTCGTCAGAGTAATTAGTATTTAGGAATTTTATTACAACCTATTGATAAAGATCCTGATAGTTAACGTGAACAATAGCTATCGTGATGATAATGTGACCATGAAGTTTTCCATTATTACGAATGTCTGATAAAATGAGAAATGTAATAAATATACGACTACTTTTGGTTGTTAAAAATGCCAGCGCTTAAAAACCTGCAGTCAAAGTAGAAAAACTGCCTTTTTACTTATGATTCATTAAAGCCCTAATTATATATAACGCAACGCAACGCCAAAGAATTACATTGAAAGCAAACACAAAGTCATAAACATTTTGTAATTTTGTTGTTGCTTCCTACAGAAATTCATGTACCGTTTTAAAATTTTCAACGCCACAAGTTATGAGGCGTTTTTAATTTTAAAAGGCAATTACCCTTATTGTGTTTGGCGTATTTAAAACACGCCTACGACGGTTTGGTAATAGATTAAAGAGAACGTGAACTTTTTTCCTTTAATCTATTACCTAACTGTCGTAGGCGTATTTTAAATACGCCAAACACAATAAGGGTGAATGTGAATTTCTGTAGAAAGCAACAAAAAAAATTACAAAATATTTATGATTTTAATGTAAACATTCGCTTTTAAACCAACTCAAATAGCGAAAGTTGCACACACCTTTTCGGTTTTTGTTCCACTGTTTTTGGTTTCGACTGCAGTTTTTAAAACCCTGAAAAATACATAGTCACAACGACGTCCTTTTGTTTATTTGTTTAATTGGATGGTATAATTACGACAGACCTGCAGAGGAGTTCGACCCTGATCATATCCTGGCTGATGGCTATATACAGGGGATGCTCTAGAGGCAAGGGAGGCAAGACTTTTCACACTGAACTGAGGGACTACTGACCATCTTGCATATTTTCTTCTTAAGACTCTTAAAGGGGTTATCGATATACACTTGAGGATGACCATCCCAAGGTGTTTACTCTCTGCTTCTCAACATGCCTTAACTAAGGGCAGGTCTGTTGAGACTGCTCTCCACCGACGGAGCTATTGAGAGATCACTCGAATTTAAGGAGTGTACACTTGTGGACTTTCTCGATATTGAGGGGGCCTTCAACAATGTTGACGAAGATGGACGACATCACAGACAAAAATATTAATATAATGTCTCAGTGTTTGGAGGCTGCCTTGAATGCACTCAGCACCTGAAGCCCATCATTTGGGCGGGGTGTCAATCCGTCTTAGACGGAACTGGTACTCGTTATAAGGAAGTACAGGTTAACGAAGTTAAATAGAACTGAACTACAGATCTCTCACAGTGCCAAGTATCTGGACGTGGTTCGTACAGCAAGCTGTCGTGGGAACTAAATTTTAGGATGAGGGTGGAAAGGACAATAGTTGCTATATATGCATGTATAGGTGCAATCGGCAGAAACTTGGGTGGGGGCCCGATGTGTGTATTGGACCTTTGAGGCTGTAGTAAAGCCGACTCTGTATATCGGGGTAGTTGTATGGTGGACTGCGCTGGACAAGAGCAGGCACCGCGCGATGCTTTAAAAGGTAAACAGACTGGTCGCGTTGATGATCACAGAATCAGTGCGATCTACTCCCACAAGGGCGCTCAGTGGCCTCTCGGCCAAACAGATAACTCTTTGCTCAGCGATACGGCTGAACTCGGCACACAGCTGGCCGGCCCGTGATAATGGACACGCCAGGATTATCAAATGTTCGATTGTCCCTGATGGGCTGTACTATTGCACCCCGGAGCCTTTCTTTGCCGCGGAGAACGCGACACATATGGCGCACGGCAATAAGGCAATGCGATTGTCCCTGATGGGATGAACTATTGCACCCCGGAGCCTTTCTTTGACGCAGCGAACGTGACATATGGCGCACGGCAATGGTCTGCCGGTCGTAAGCACTTTCCATTGTCCGGCTCTAGGGGTTTATACTAATGGTTCGAGGAAAGGTGAAAGTTTCTTCATAGAGGAACTGGATATAAAAGTTTCCTTTCGTCTGCCGGATGGATGTATTGTCCTGCAGGTGTAAATCTCGGCTATAAGGCGGTCGGCAAACTGGCTGAGGACAGCAAGGATGGCCTTGCTTGCCTAGCGGATGTCTACACGACATCTAGGTTAACTGTAGAATGTCGGATGCCTTTGAATGAGATGGCGAAGCATTTAAGGGTAACGCTATTTTGGAACCAGGTGGTCGTATGGTGATGTATTCATTGATCAATTCGTTGGCCTTCCAATGGCCCACTGTAAGCCACTTATCAAGCGCGAGTCTTTTAGAGTTAAGTAGATGGGGTGGACCTGTGAGTCCACCTGCTCCATATCCAGGATTCTATGGCCTGGATATGATTAACGGAGAACTGTCTCTCTACTTGGGTTTAACATGAACCCAATTAGAAAAGTGGTATCAGTTGTAACTGGGCACTGGCCGGTGGGGATTCATGCTTTAATAATGGGTCTGGAATTCAATGACTACTGTACAAGTTGCCATGATGAGGAGGAGGATGAGACTTTCTTTGTCAATGCCCTGGGTTACGGAGCATCAGGGAAGAATACCTGGGCGGAACCAGTGTTGACTTGCTTGGAGGATCAGTCTAGGATAGAACTAAGATCGCTCATTCTTTTCATTAGAAAGACGAATAAGTTAAACTTTGCAGTGACGCAATCTGAGTAACTGCTTTATATGATGGGCATTGGCGCTGGGTATCACAAAGGGACCAATAAAGGACCCAAGTGAGCTGTCTCTCGATGGCTGCCCATTGAACCTAACCTAACCTAACCTAACCAAAACTTAAGAATAATTGTTGAACTGTTGAAATTCACCCATTTATTATGGTGTGGAATAACTTCAGAAAACATCATTAGACCATATTTTTTTCGAAAACGTCGAACAAGTTGCAGCTCGTCCAACTATAGCTATGGATCATAACGTTACTTATGCGCCACCCCGTAAATGGACTACAATTAAGATTTAGGTTTCTAGTAAAATAAATTATATTTTCCTTATCAACAATGCTTATGTTCATGCTATTCTAGACTTTCCAAATATGGTGCTGAGTCATTAAGTATTCGCTCACTTAACTAAGTTACTAAATAAATTAATTTATCCTTTCAAAAATTTGTATTTAAACGTGCTGGAACAGAATCCGCAAACTTTTTGGTAACATCTTTCGAAATTTTTTTCGATCAGTGGTTAAAGCAGTTTTGAGATTAAATTTGCTAGTTAAGTTACAGTTTCTTATGGTAGCCTAAATCAAACTGTACAAGTTTTCAATAGGATTTATATCGGATGAGTGGGGAAGCGTTTTTATACATTTTGGAACATTATGCAGTAACCATAACTTAGTTTTTCAAGCAGTGTGTTTGGGGTCATTATCTTGTGTGAAAATGTAGTCGTTTCCAAATCCCAATTTTAAAGCACTGCTAGGTAAATTTTCTTTCGATATACATACTTCTTGTAATTCATTAATCCCCTTAATAAAATGTAGTTTCCCAACACTACTCATGCTACTCATACAACCCCGTACAAGACCTTCTTGCTTGCCAGTTGGCTATAAATCTTCTTCTTCGATCTCTTTGATCTTCAGACATCAAACATTTTTCATTTATCTGACCTTAAAATATTAAATTTACTCTCGCCTGCGGACTGTTCCGTTCTACTTTTTTTTTTAAATGTTTTTCGTTATTGTTTGTTTACTTTATTTATAAACTATCAAATATGTACAGTGTATAATAAAAAAAGTACGTTATTCGTGAAATCAGTGCCATTTTTAAGGAAAAAGTATGATTCTGCAAACGTTAGAGCTGCTTCTGAAAGAACACATGCATTTTCACAAGAATCCACCCCCTAATGGTAAGCATTTACATTTGCACGCAAAGAAAAAACATGATTGTGGTAAACATATTCTAAGAGCAACATATTATGATAAGAATTATGATTGTAGTCACCATATTAAGATTATTATTGAATCATATTATGACTAAATATACTCGTAATATGTCATCATAATATGTTTCCCTTAATCATATTATTATTCTGTTAATCATACTAAGTTAAGAACTAATCAAATTATTGTCATGTTAATCAAAATAAGCTAAGTAATTAATCATATTATTGTCATGTTAATCATAATAAGCTAAGAAGTAATCATATTACCATCATGTTAATCATAATAAATTTAGAAGCAATCATATTATGATACAGCACCTTTCATAGCTGTCATAAAAATACAAAACAAATTAAAATATTTTTGCATCGATTTTTTATTTTGTGGCTTTTTACAATTGTTCTTAATGTTAATCAAATAGCGGAGTTCAATATAAGGCTTGCAAAAGAGCAAATGAAAAATATGTGGTTTTCATGGGCAACCGGGTGTGTCCATTTTTTCGATTTTAAGATGTTGATGAAATATCGTAGCACTTTTATAAAATATGTATAACGAAATCTCTGTGTGTTTTGTTGTTGGATTTTACAAAAAAACTATGATATTTTGCATTTGCACTATTAAATCACTAATAGTTGAATGAACTCCGCTAATACTTTATTTTTTAATTTCTTTAAACTTATTTTTTTTATGGAATTTTATCTTTTAATTGTTTAACCGCTCACAAATAAACAAAATCGACATAACTTCTTCAAAATTATTTTACAAATGGCGCTAACATAATATGATTAGAGTAAAAATAGTTTGATTGCATCTTTAACATAATATGATAAATGTATTGAAAGTTATCATGTTATGGCTATTAAATATCATGATATGGTTGTGAGAATTATAATATGTTTAGAAAGTTATCATTATAAAGTTGTTAGAAAAATAATTATTTTTCGGTCAACAATAGTCAAATTCATAATTGCGATAAACATTGATATGTTTACAGTAACTATAATATTGTTGATATTAAATAAAAATAACAATTATTTGTGTACGACAACAATATATTGTTACATTAAACATAGTGTTGTTACCGTAACCATGCCCAACCATATTTTTTCTCTGCGTGTGTGTACGTTTGCAATAGTTATAGACGTTTTCATACATTTAGATTTTGTTTGTCAATTCATGCTCTTGATTAACTAAGTTTGCGTACATATTTATAAAATTTATCTATAAAATATGAAAATTATTGTATTCGTAACAGTTTCATGCTTATGAAATTGGCAAATTGCATTTTAAGTTACGCACATATGCGATATGAATTAAGTTAAGCAAATAAAATTTGCAATTTGTGTATTGACTTAAAAAGTTGGAAGTTATTTCTTTTTTTTGTAAATATTTCCATTTAATTGAAAATTTAGTTAAATTTTTGTTTAATTAAGGTTTGTTTAGATTTGAATTAAATATATGTTTATTTTATTTGGAATATAACTAAGAAGAGTTTTCAATTATATTTGTAAATACTTAACGTTGTAAGATGTTAACCAATTGTACTATTTATTCAAAACCATGGGTTTTTGCTAAATTTGTAACAAACAGTGAAAGTTGATCCTTAAGCACACCCCTGTATGAGTAGCAAAAGCCTTTTTGGATTTCGTAATTAAGCTCGAACATAATAGTCATCTTTTGAAAAAAAGAAAATGTAATATTTAATTTTTAAAAGAAGGAATAAGAGTGCTTTATTGGGCTATGCCGGATATTATATACCCTTCATTATGGTGCGATAATAACAGAAAGTTTTTAAACAACCGTTCCTTAGATATAAATAAATCAATTTTGTGTCATGCCCATTTTTCCGGTTCTGCCAATATTTTGTCGAATGTTATCTATTGATAAACAAGATGCTTGTACCTAATTTGGAAACTTTGGCACTTGCCGTTCTCCAAATATTTATACAGAAATCTATTATGCCTTAGTATGGAAAGTGCCACACTCACTTCTCTTATTCCACTCACATATTGTCGGATGGTTTGTACTGATGACCAATATGCTTGTATCTTATTTGGAAACTTTAGCCCTTGCCGTTCTCCAGATATACATAAAAAAATAGAAAAAAAACAGCAACAACCACAACAAGGGATTAATAGGTAAAATTAGAGGCCATCCTAGTTTTTTGCACACATCATTACCTATTTGTACACCGATCAGGCTCAATTTTAATAGCAAACAATTGCAGACTACAAACTACCTAGTCCTCATCCTATCTGGGGTCTTCAGAAAAACTATTTCAACAAACACACGGACATCTTTAATAAAAAATTGTGCTTCAAATGAAGCAGGTTTGTAATTAATAAATTAATTAATTTTTAAAGTTTTTTTGGTAGTCAAAAATTAATTAACAGGGTTTCGTTTAAATGTGCTTAAAACCCATTTCATACTATTGGTACACTGAAATTTATTGTTGATGGGATAAGCTATTCCTAAGCGCATTTCACTGGTTGCTTAGGCCAGACAATCAGGAAACTTCATCCAAAAAGATTTAAGAAACACTAAGGCCCGTTTTCACACCTTACCGATAGCTAAAAGTACACTTAAACAGGCCTTATAAAAAGTGTTCTGTTACTATAACTTTAACCAAAACTCTCAATAAATTAAATGCGTCTATTGGATAAGATAATATTGCCCAGCAAACACAAAATTAAGCATTGCAAATGTAATGAATTTTACTTTTAAAAGCAAAATGGAAATGAAGTTTAAAATAAGTTAATAAAATTAAATACAAAATATGCCTCAGTTTTTCAGAAATAGGCAATTTTTTCACACATATTTGATTGGTCGAGTTAAATTAACAATTAAAACTTAAATAAGAACATTTAAAAAAGTTTTTTTTTTAAGAAACGCTTTTCTGAAAAAATAACATTTGCATTGTGTAAAAGGCGGCCAAAAATACATTTTACCAAAAAAAAATTTTTGCCCCCCCCCCCCCCTAGATTTTATCCCGGCTACGCCCATGTATTCGTGTATTGTCATCGGGAATATGTATGCCTGCAAAGTTTCATCCATTTGCATTGAGTATAAGGCGGTTAAATTAACGTTACAAGATTTGATTTTCCGAAGTGAAGCTAAAGAAAAGGTTTTAAAAATTAAGTGTATTTAGGCATTATAAATTAAGTTTTCCAAATTTTAGATTTTCTAACAATTTCTTATTAACAAAATATGTTTTAAATTTTAAGAACTTAACAAAAATGTCTGTCTTCCATCATACTATTTTGCTTGCTGGTTTATTTTGAAATTAAATCAAAGCTGAAAAAGCAATAGAGCTGAAAAAAGCAGTAAGCATCCGCACATGTGCACTCGTTAACACTCAACTAAAGCTTCGTACAGACGATGGTCAGATCTTACAATATTAGTAAGCAGCGTTGCTTAAATTGCATTAAAATTGGCTAAAATGGCTTACAACTGTGCGAACATTGTAAGCTCATTTGTATTTGCAGAAGTGCAAAATGAAAAAAAACAATGGACCATTGTCAGAAAAATATTGCTGCTGGCAACGCCTGCTTGCAATATTGTAAGATCTGACCATCATCTGTACGAAGCTTAACAACTGAAATCAAACTGAAATAGAAGAGAACAAGCGTCGGTGTGAGTTTTTTTTTATTGTTTTTGTAGCACAATTGTGCACAGAAAATGAAGATTTGGATTACACTGACCTTAAGTGAGCGATAAAGTAAATTAAGGTGGGTTGAATTAAAGCTGTAATAAAGGAACACTTTTTATACGGCCGATAAAATCCTACCTTTAGCTATCGGTTAGTTGTGAGAACGGGCCTAATGATATTAAACCAAATACAACTGTTAAACGAATAAGAATTATAAACACCAGTTTTACTTGTAACAATATCAAATCTTAAACAAAAACAACAACAATAAACAGTGAGTTTATCTTTTCTTACATGAATTTGTGATGAGTTGTGGTGAGTTTCCACTTTGACACAAAAACCGCTTTATTCAACGCATATAAAAACTGGTGAGTATTGCTATCAGATTTACACACTGACTCCCTTATGCAAAAAAGTTAAGGTTCACATTAGTTAACCAACACACAAAAACCCATACACTTTTGCTAGGCTTAGTGTGTTGGTTAACTAATATGAGCTTTTACTTTTTTTGCTTATAGGGGTGAATGTTTTGTAACATTTTTATTGCGTATCGCATAGTGGATTTGCTTGGGAAACTGAAAATTTTAAAATGACAGTTTGTAGTTGTAGCTGTCATTTTAAAACTTTGACTTTACTTCTTCTTTATTTACATAACTATTAACACAAGCATAAATTTCTTAAAAATATCTTTTTGCTTTTTTTTTTATCGATATCCTGTTAATAAAATGCAATACATTTACATAACAAATTATTTATATAATTGCTTTCAAAAATTGGTTCAATTTTTAGAAAAACACGTAGCAAATGCAATAGGAAATATGTATGTATGTACAAGTAATAAAAGAATATATAACAGAAATAAATACAAAAAAAAAGCAAATTTAATCGGAAGCATTAAAAATAGAAAAACTCAGAATAAACCAAATAATTTCTTGTTGTTGTTGATTTTGTTCATCATTACGGCAAACAACTAAATTATCTATCATCAATATCAACTACTCCTACAATTTTTGCAAATAGAACAACTTCTTTACCCTCCAAGACTAAGGAGCGTACACATAGTAGTTTTAAAATCATTATTATTTATCCATCTATCTGTTTGTCTGTCCGTCCCTTTATCTGTAATATCATCAAATATTTGCACACACTTACCGACATTCATACTTAGAGATTTATTCCTTTTCCTGTTATCTTTTATTTGATTTTTATACATGTCTACAACATGCAATTGCTTGCTGAAACTAGAGACATGTTTATTATTTCTTTTATTTGTGCAACTAACTTAATGCATTTGTTGTTAATGCTGTTGCTGCTACGGCCGATGTTGTTTGGTGCTGCTGCTGTTGCAAGTATTAAACAATAAACTTGAAATTTGAACATTTGTGTTTTATCAGCAAAATAAAATCGACATTAAATAAAAGTACAGCAATAATAACAACAACAAAAATTCACAATTATTTCCAATTTCAATTTTTGTTTATGACACAAATACAACAACAATAACAACAAAAAGAAACAAAAAATAATGAAAAAAATCTCATTATAGAAATACAATGAATGAGCTGGATAATATTGTGGAAATTTGTTTTCATTTACTACTTCTCGTACTCAATCTATTTTGCTGATGTTGATGATGATTATGGGCTGTAAAAAGAGCAATAGATATGTATTACAATGATGTAGCACAGTGGCTCGTGTGACCTTAAAAAATAATATCTGTGGCATTTTGACAAAACATCTTAAGTCGAATTTGAAAAGTTGAAAAAAATGTTGTTAATCACACGAATTTTCATTCAAAAGACATTTTTGTTTACATTTTTAAAATTTTGTATTTTAAACGAAATCTTTCTTTAATTTTGGTTTATTTTATTGTTTGATAAAAATGATTTTTTCACAGAGTTTTTTTTATAACTTTTTTGCTATTTTATCTCGACTTCAGATGTTTTGTCAAAATGCCACAGATATTTATATTAATAATACATGCATTGTGGATCAATTATAATAATAACCAATTCTGAATAGCATCCTCTCAGTGTAAGGAGCTACAGATGCGTTCTTGATTGTCCAAATACCTGCCGTGACGTTTTTATTTCACTGTGCTTTCTAATCCGGGAGAAAACAGTGTCTAATAGCGCTGATTTTTACTGCACTTTCTCTTCTCTTCTGGGTCAGTGAATTCTTAAATTAAGTGTGATAATTGCGTAATAAATTTATGTTTTATTTTTATGGCAGAGTGATGTCCAAGGCGAATTCATACAAGGTGGTCTTATTTTAAAAATGGATACAACCCTGTAAAATACTTTAACGTTGTGTCAAAATAAAACAACACTATAGAAAACAAAATAGCTGTGTGTCAAAAATATATGCCATAATTTTTGATTTTTATTTTAATTTTAAATCGTGTGTTTTATAATGCAATAATTTGAAAATTTGTGCTAACAAAACATTTTTTGCAAGAAATTTTGCTTATTTTAATATTAAAAAAAAGTGCAGATGAAGCAGACCGATCGCTCATGGAATCTTTTTTGATAAGGTTTCATTGTATTCACGAGCTAAAAATTTAAACCATAACAAATTTATGTAAAATTTCTTTTATGAACTCCATTGAAAAAGGGCATTTTTAATTCGTAAAAGATTCTTTGCACTGGAGAAACTGTTACACAAGCTGATTCCTACTTCTACAATACAGCGAAAGACGCTTGCATTAGTCGTTTAAGATGAAAGATGAAGAAAGCATGTCAAGAATCGTATCCCATAAGGGATTATTTTACTACCCATGAAATGCTCAGGCGTTTGACTGAACTACCTAAATACGAGCATGAAGCGTCTTTTTCATGACAAAACTATTCATGTTCATACAATAAATAAGAAGCAAACCTTTAAATCGCTTATTAAACCCCACCCAGTTTGAAAATCTTATTTGAAAGATCCCAACGTCGGTGTGTAATTCTTATATGACTCATAAAGGGAGCCACAAAAGATTCATTCGATGATGGTTTGCCGAAAGATAAACAAAGTGTAACATTGTTGTTTTTCTACTCTTGAAATAATCATTAAATGATTGTTTTAGGATATTCCAAGATAAATGAAAACTTTTTGTTTTTTTATTTATTTATAAAATCTTACAAATACAATTTCAAATTATATTTTAACTTTATTTAATATGCTGGAGTAGAGTTCACTCTTAGCCCGTTGTTGTGAAAAGACCAGACCCTCTGGCGGTAATTAAACACGCAACCCTCACACTGATAAACCAGCTCGCTATAAACTTACCTACCGGTGCAGCCGAAATATCGGTATAAACTTTGCTGATCAGCTGTACTTTAAAATTAAAATTATTGCACTTTTATATATTAATTTAAATTAAAAATTTGATTCGTATAAATAGTATAAATTAAATAATCCTTTTCAAACCACTGTGCTGAATATGCAACTTAAAACAAAAAAACTGAAAATAAAAGAATGTTACCATATTGTAAAGTTAGCAATAATACATGAAAAAAAACTATAAAAAACAACAACAAAAACGAATTTTACAATAGCAAACGATACACTACACACAGATACACACACTCTCACAAACTTACTCACTAATATTCATACAAAACAATTCCCAATTGGCACAAGACATAATGTTTGAAACATGCACATTCATACATTTTTTGTGTAAAATCTTTTTTCCTTTTTTTTTTTTTTTGTTTAATTCAACCAATATTTATTAGACTAGACTTGAATCATATCAAATCTCCATACAAGTAGATTTCCCATAAGTACTACACACAAAAAGTACAACAGCAGAAAGGAAAAACGCATAAAATGTCAAACTCAACCCAGAGAAACATAGATAGATCGATGTAATCGCACATAGATGCATTTTTATTGTACTCGTAATTGTATACTTCATTAATATCTGCAGCCCTATTAAACATGAATAGGCCGAAAAAAATCGTCCCTTTCCTTCTAATGCTGTTGTATTGTGTGTAGATGTTGTCATTGAATGCATCATGATGACAATGATAGACTCACACATCGTAAAATATACTCCCAAAGAACAAACTTACTGACTCTTCTTATCAATGCTTTACAAAAACTAGTTGTATTAAACGTATAGAAAATAAAATTAAACTACAAGCTACAAGTACATAAGCGCAGTTTTATTGGCATATTACCCCTATTGAACAACAACAACAAAAAGAATGTATATTCGTACTGCTTACATTCCCATGAGACACTCCCCGGAGTTTAATACTCGACACAATTCTCGGTACAAAATCAGCCAAGGGCAGAAATACTATCATTCTTTTTAAACACATGTACTTGGAATTGTACAACTATTTATAATGTGCCTTTAAGCAAACACTTGCATACATACATACATAACACATACCCAGTGAACATTTTATGCAGACAACTAGTTAATTCATACCGAGAGTCAGCACAAGTCGGCATTCATTGTCTGACCGAAAAGCTACCGAGATATAGGGGATGGACAAGAAATCGGAATTTTATTGTCCTGGAAAAATCGTACCACTTTTTAGATAGGTCGAACAGAATTCCATTAGAATTGTACAAAAAATTCTATGGATAGTCAAAAAAAATTTTTTTTCGTCGTATTCTTGTCGAATTTATATCTAATAAAACATTCGAACATTGTCGGACTTTCTGGTACATTTTACAAGTGGTTTATATATTGCCAAATAAACCTCCTATCGAATTTAAGAGAAAACACCGAGAAGTTTTAAGGGGCTTATCTGACTCTTCTGATTATAATCTCAATACTAAGAAATGATTTTATAAAATGTAAGACATATCGTCAGCTCAGAATTGGTTTGGCGCATATGCCAAAAAGTCGGAGTGGAGACAAACGACAAAGAAGATTTACATGAAGATTTCTCAAAATGTACCCGATATAATTTTTTTATATTTTTACCAGTGCTTCCGGTATATGTTTTGAAGAAAAATGCAAATTTTTGCGCACTTTCATGAATAAAGTTAGAATTTAATAGTATTTTTTTGAAAATGAAAAATATATTGTTTTGTGCCGCATAAAAAAAAAAATTAAAAAAGTGGCTTTTTGTGCTGCATACTTATTGCGTGAGTGACTGACTCATTCATTATCGTACAGCCTAAACGCCTGAAGCTAAAGACTTGAAATTTGGACCGGAGGTGGATCTCTCCCCAAATCGATCCACTAAGACGGGATTTTTAAAAATTCGAATGTTAAGGGGGTAAAAAGGGTAAATTCGGCAACCTTTTATCTCTAAAACTAAAAGAGATACAAAAAAACTGTAATACATATCGTTGTTCTTTGAAAAATAAGTGGACAGGTGTGTGGTACTACTTTGAATTTCGGCTCTTTTAGGGTGAAAACGGGAAAAATCTGAATTTTAATATGTTTTTGTCAGCCCATCTATCTTTTGATCCAATAAACCTAGAAATAAAGTTTATACCACATTCGAAACTTATCAAAAAAATACGAATACAAGTTTGGTACTTTTTCGAAATTCGAACGTTTAAGGGGTGAAAATCGTAAATATTTTTGGTATTTTTTAACAAAACATTTTGCATTTTGCAATTTTTGATACTATAATGGGGGGAAATAATAGTACCAAAATGGGAAATACAGGAAATTTAATATCTTTCTTCAGCTTTTTGGTTCTACCGAATTATATACAAAGCTTAGGCAATGCAAATGCGTTTAAAAAGGAGTTACATAAATTTTTTTGCATTATGTAATATATCAGTCTTACTATGTCTTATCACTGACTATCCAGTCTGATGCAGTTTTCTGTTTCTCTGTCTTTTTTTAATGTTATGTTATTATTTTAATATTATTTCTTTTTAATTTCCTTAATTACATACGGTGATTATAAGTTTGATCTTATTCCCTAGCACTTTCATTTATAAGATAATTATCTTGTTTTGCTAGGATACAACTAAATTAAAATAAATAAATAAAATAAATAAATATTTTTTAATTATCGTTAATATTTGACCTCAAAACATAAAATTCAACATGCAATGTCCTGAATGAATGCTTTATATCCCAAAAACCACAACAAATTTCGCGAAACAGATTGTGGATTCAAAAAGGGGGTATTCAAAATATATATACCCCATACCTAAATTAATTTTTTTTAAAAAAGGTCGGTAGGTCAAACCAATTCTGAGCTGACGATATGGCACTTTTTGTGAAGTGGACAACCCAAAAAAATATTTTTGCCAAAATTTAACATAACTATGAATGAAGTCAGTATGAATGTGTGTGCCAAAAATTTTTTGTATGATGTTTATTTGTCGAGTTATGGGGTGCTATTTATTTACTGTTTTGAATTAGAAACTCGTTTGATCTTTTCCAAATAATTTTTTCATCAACAAAACCGGAAATGACCAATTAAGATACAAATTTTTCTTACATCGACCTATTTATTTTACAAAATTAGCCTAGAGTATCCTCATTATACTGTAACTGCCGCATTCATAAAAAATTAAAATAGATTTGAAATTTATTTTAAGAAAAAATTTTATGAAAATTTTGCCTTAAAACACATTTCAAACTTGTTTTATTTTTCATGAATACGGCAGTTAAAGTTTAAAAATGGGATATCCATAAATTTTAAAGTTTGTGAAATTTCTTTATATGTACGTGTTACGCACTTCATAACCGAAAATGGTCATTATGCAACTAAGCCCCAAGTTCTGTTGAACTCCGAAATAAGCCTAGAGTATACCCATACTGCAAACGTTTTGAAGTGGGATAAGCATGAGTTTAAAAGATACTGCACTGCCAAACCGGAAGTGATCGTTACAATAAAACTTTTAACTTACACCCAATTTTTTGTTTGTTTTGTTTTTAACCGAATTTAGCCTACGGTGTCCTTATTATGTATATTTTGAGAGAGTGTACAAATTTAACAAGCCTACATAAACAAGCGCCTAAAAGCATACTCTGTGCGATATGCAAGTACATAAATTTGCGGACCTTTTAAACTTATGACTTACAAGAGTATTGGATCTAATTTAGAAAAACATCCGAAGCAAGATCAATATATTTAAAATAGAAAAGGTTATACAGTAAAATCGCGAAAAATTTAGCTCGCGTTAAAGCTGTTATCGCGGTTAAGTGGCTGTGCCGAACACATATGAAAAAGCAAACAGGTAAACACTCTATAGACGGGAATATGCTGCCCTTTAAGATTTTTTGTATAAATGTCTTTTGAAGCAACGAAAGCGTAATTAGGCAATGACTGGTCTAATTTTAATATCAAAAGCTAAGCACAAATTCGTTGGTAAGTTTTAAGAAAAGCCACAGAGTTCGCTGTCTAATAAATGGGCTTGATGGTGCAAGGTTTCTATATAAAATAAAATATTTTCACACCGGAAAATTTGCAAATTAATATATCGTCAGCTCATAATTGGTTTGACCTACCGACCGCTTTTTTTTAAATTTAGTTTGGTATGGGATATCTTTATTTTAAATTCCTTTCGGAATCCAAAACCTGAACCCATGTTCTGTAACTGTAGTGAGAACTTCTCGCATCGAAAAGATGTGAAACAAAATATTCCATCGTTTTTCGAAAAGTGAGAAAAAACTGTGTCTGCAACTCATGTCGAAAACTATCAAAAGAGATTACGTCGCACAGTGGTATTTCTTCATACATCAACCTGCAAAAAATAGAAGGAGTGATCCTACAACTATGAAATTTTGCACGCATGTTTAAATTTAAGTAGAAAAGAAAAATACAAAAAATTTTTAAAATCCGTGTACTCCTTGGGGTACCTCCCTTGGAACACCATTTTTCCACGAATTTTTGTCCTCAATGTATAGGTCGCAATTCTTCATAGAATTTTACGAAATTTGGCACACGTTTATAAGTTGATCCAAGAAAGAGCACTACAAATTTTGGTTGACATCCGTCGACTTCTAGGGGTACCTCCCTTGGACCCCCATTTTTTTTGCTTATTATTCTTCTCAATGTATGGGCCGCAATTCGCAACGGAATTTTATAAAATTTAGCAGATGTCCATAAGTTTATCTAAAAAAGAGCACTACAAATTTTGGTTGAAATCCGTCGACTCCTAGGGGTACCTCCCTTGGACCCCAATTTTTTTGCTTATTTTTCTTCTCAACGTATGGGCCGCAATTCGCAACGGAATTTGATAAAATTTAGCAGATGTGCATAAGTTGATCTAAAAAAGAGCACCATAAATTTTGGTTGAAGTCCGTCGACTCCTAGTGGTACCTCCCATGGACCCCCATTATTCCACGTAATTTTCTTTTCAATGTATAGGGCGCAATTGTCAATAGAATTTGATTAAATTTGGCGTAATAATTGATAAAAGAAAAAACTAATAATTTTGGTTGAAATGCGTCGTCTTTTATGTAACCTGAATGAACAAATTTCGTATAAATATAATTCTCATTGAAAATACTAGTAATATTTAATTAAAGAAATGCATTTTATTCATTAACTATCATATCTTTAAACACATCATCCAATTCTACAATATTCTTATGAGGTTGACGTCTTAAGCTACTAATATATGGATCGGACGACTCAAGCAAACGATGAAAAGAAATTTCATTATATTCAAAATAAATTATTTTTAATTAATTTATTTTTTAAAGATGTATTTACTTTCTAACCAAGTCGCGCTTCTCCCCAACGATTTAAAAAATTACCAAAAACCTTTTTTTGAACTGCCTTTTTCACTATTTCAATTTCATCAATAACCGAATTTTCCTGTTTTATAAAATTTGTTAACAAATTGACATTGCTACCACCATCAATAAGTTCCGGGCACAATTCACTATATGACACAGAAAATAAAATCATTTTTAGAATTATATTTTAAATTTTATTACAATATTTATTATTATTTATTTATTAACGTTAACTGTTTACTGGTTGCAAATTTTGTTTTCAATTTAAGCGGTTTTCTTCTATACATTTTCTTTTATTAAAGGAGCGTATAGACGACATGTTTTTGTCATCTGACATGTCAAATTTCCCACTGCAAAACACATACATGTCGTGTGTTACCTTTTTAACTTTGCTTCTGTAAAAGTCAGACGCAAAGTCATCTGACAAAATTTCAATTAGAGCGTGCTCTATTTTCTTCTGACAAACCATCTGACATCAGAATTCTATGCTGAGAAGAAACTGGCAGCGGCGTCAATTATTTACGGAATCATTAGCCGGCTGAAGTTAATATTTTACAATACCAAGATATGTATGCTCATCTCACCATTGAATATAATTTATGTAAATACATAAAAACCGTTTCATTTTAAAATTCTAAATTAGTATCTTTAACATAAAAGAAAAAAATGTTAAGATGGCTAAATTATTTTACAAGTAATAGTCAAAAAATGCCTTTTTTGCAGCAGAAATCCCATAGTGCGTCGTTACGTTAAAAATGTCATAACATTGCACTCGAAGCCGATGTGAAATTGCAGACGTTGAGGACGCCAGTTACATATATCGTTGACGGCGACCAAAATTTACTAAAATTTACACTTTTTCTGTAAAGTGGCGAGTAATTTTCTTACGTGACAGTTTGTACTCGCCAAAAAAAAGTCACAGACACAGTTTAGTGAGAAAAACAGCTTTCCATATCAACTATTTTAATGTTTATTAAGTATTGTCACTGTTTGGCGAATGCAGCAAATTCCTTATACAAAAACGTAGAAAATAAATTTCACTCTTGCTTTGCTTCATTGGCGTTAGAAAAAAATATTTAAATTAAAAACAAAATAAACAAGAAAGAAAGTATAGTCGGTCAAGCCCGACCATATGATACCCTACACCACAGTATTAAAAAACACATCATGCTTATATGTCCATATTAATATAGATTTATCTATATTTATAAACTTCATTAAAATCGGTTGGATAGCTTCTGAGAGGAAGAAATTTCCCCTCATCTTCCCTCGTGATCATACGATGTGTCTCATTTGCAATAGGCTTAGTCCTTGTGCCAATAAGAACCTATGTCCAAAATCTTATCAAATTATCTCCAAAATTGCGACCTGTACTTAGCGCACAAGGTTACATGGACAGTCAGCCCGCCAGCCTGCCAGCCTTACGGACATCGTTAGTTCGACTCAGAAAGTGATTCTAAGTCGATCGGTATATTTTAAGCTGGGTCTAGGACCAATATTTTAAGACGTTACACACATCAGCACAAATGCATAACACCCTCTCCACTATTGTGTTGTGGTTATAAATATCATCAACTCTATACACAGCAGTAAAGGTATGTTTATACCTAATATTTGACGAAAAAAATCCAAAAAATCGTAGCCGGTTAATTGGGCAAACTTTTACCTTATTTTGAACAATTTGATTCAAGTTGTTGTTTTTTTCCACAACAACTTTTTGGCATATGTGACAAACCAATAATGTGCTAAAGATATGTATCTACAAATTTTCTTTAACTCATCCTCTGTTAAAGTTTCAGACTCTGCCTGACATAAGACGTGCCGGCAAAAAATTGTTGACTGGGTACAAACATATTCAACACTAACACATTTAAAGAATTTTATAATGTGCACAGATTAAAAATGCGTCAAATGTGCTGCATAAGTACGATTATGAACTATTTTTTTTGTTGTTTTGTAGCGAAAATGTTTTTCTAAAAGTGAATAGTTGCTGGTTCCATACAACTTGTAGTGAAAAGCTGAAGTATAGATTTTTATTGAAGTTTAGATATCAATGAACACAACAACAGCAATTTTTTTTAGAATGAATAAGCGAATGCATAAAAACGACAAAATGATCATAAATCATGTTTAAGGGTGCAAAAGGTTACAATTGAAGTGACTGACTTTTAGGCCTTATCGTTTTTTTTTTTTTTCATATGATTTTTAGTTTGGCATTATTACATTTGTGTTAATGCTTAATGCGAGGATTTATTAGATTTACTTTAAACAAATGATAAAGAAGAGAGCTGTTAGAAGTGGACATGTTTTCCCTTAAAAAACAAAAAGAAAAAAAGAATTGTTGTTTAGAAATAGAAATTTCTTTCCGAAGGATTTCAAGTCTAAAGCGATTTAATAACATTTTAAATTTATACACGACTTTTGTCTACCACTTTATAATGAATAGCTTTTGAGATACCTTTTTTCACCAGCAATATTAAAATTAGCGTTCTACAAGAAACTAGTTTCATACACTCTGCGCCATTATTACAACTCGACGATAGTTAGAGGTAGGATTTTGAAAATTTCGTTGTAAAAAATCTAAAAATTTAAATTTGCTGCAGAAAAATTCGATTGTTTTTTTTTCGGATTGAACTCAGTATCTTCGAAATACATTCAGATTTCCTAAAATTTAATAGAATTCTTTAATATTGCTGAAAACATTTAACAAAATGTAAAGTCACTTGTTTCTTATTGTTTCTGTTAATCTTTTTGTAACATTAATCATTTGTCACCTTCATTTAAGTTCATCTAAAAACAATCAACTCTTCAAATTCTTCACATAATTGTGTCAAAATGTTAAACACATTTTGCTTAGAAAATAAAAAAAAAAAAATAAAATTTTCATCCCCAAGCTCAAGCAAACTGGCTGGTTGTGCACTAAATCTTCAGCTCCCCCGCCCTTTAGTTGTGAGAAGATCTAATCATGCATACAAGGAATGTAAGTGTGTTTGCGTTAACACACACTTGCAGAAAAAGTGAAAAATTACAAAAAAAAAAAAAAACTCCAAGAAAATCAATTCCCAAAATCACGAACTAAATTAAGAAACATTTTTCAACACATTCTTCTTTTATCTTGATGTTTTACACATTTCAGACTTTTTAGAATAGACAGCAAGCACATAGATACACGCTGTGCCACACACACCAACATGCATTTCTTTGTGTTTGGATGTAGAGATTTCCTTTTTTTTCTAGAGTGACTCGACTGACTTGACCATCTTTTGCTGCTCGTGTTCGTATTGCAATTTAAGGTAATTTCATATGTTACAATTTCCAAAAATGTCAAGAGATAAGGCTGGCCATGGCCAGACCGACACGCGTCAAATGTCTATCTTGGAATGTGAGTAAGTGTGTGTGTTTCCATGGCTATAGTCATGTGTAATGAGAATGTGTTTGTACTTATGCGAGTGTATGCAACTTGAGCTGTGTTAAAAGAATGCTTAATATCTCTTCTGTTTCGCTACTGATGTTGTGTTGTATTGCTTAAGCTTTAACTTGTACATTCGTTTGAATTTTTGTTGTTGTTGTTGTTGTACGTGAAATGCATTGTTCAATTTCCGTTTTTGGTCAATTTCCGTTACGCATACCGAATATTGAAATCAGTTAAGGCTTAAGATTTCCACAAGATTAATTTCATTTATTTTTTTTTGTCGAAGGGTGTAAAGTGAAAAATGAAACGAATTGTTGTGAAAAAGAATATTAAAGAAAGAAAAAAACTTTAAATGAGTTTCGTTTTTTATGGGAATATTTTCAAGTTAATGGGGTGAAAAACTATTTATATTTTCTTAACATTTTTCATTTTTTTGCAGACATGTTTTTAATGTAGACATAACGAAAGGAATTCATAATTCTTAAAAAAAGGAAAATAATAATACAAGACTTCCTTATTAAATATGTCATATTTTTGTAATTTTGACATGCTGCACAGTGGGTAGCTATTATAAACAATAAAGCTGATTTATCGGAGGTTAATAGAAGTTTATTGTTATGGAAGAAAATTTAGTATATATTTTGGAAAAAGGTAGTTACGTAACAACATCTACTTGATATAAATATAAACATATTTTGCTTCCAATAATTTGTCCAAAAACTTTAACTTTTGACTACACTGAAAAGAAAAATCAATCCATCCGTTCTTATATCAAGCCGTAGCAATGTCAAAAGTACGGTTAGTACAGATTTCCTTAATTCAAGCACAAAATAGTTGATTCAAGTAAGAACAATTCAAGTGCACCGTACCTAAAATAACCCGAAACGGGATTGACTAAAATAAAAGTGAAATACAAATTCACGAAGTTCTAAAGCTTCGTACAGACGATGGCCAGATCTTACAATATTGTAAGCAGGCGTTGCCAACAGCAATATTTTTCTGACAATAGTCCATTGTCAGATGCATTAATTTTGCGCTTCTGCAAATACAAATGAGCTTACAACGTTCACACAGTTGTAAGACATTTTAGCCAATTTTAATGCAATTTAAGCAACGCTGCTTACCAATATTGTAAGATCTGACCATCGTCTGTACGAAGCTTAAGTTTGTTTAGTCCCGAATTCGAAATTGTAATAATCCGAAAGTGTGTTTGATTATAATCTCTACAGAGAGATACAGCTACGCTACACTCAAAAGAAAAATCTATCCATCCGTACTCAAATCAATCGAGAGCGTTATTAATAGTACGCTGAGTAAGGATTTTCTTCAGTCAAGATTGACTCAAGTGCGGATTTTCAATCGCGAAATACTTAACTTATCCATATTCAATTTTGAATTCGTACTTGAAATAATCCGAAAATGAGATTGATTTAAGTACAACTAAAGCTCAGTAAGCCGGGAGTAAAAGTAACGTTGAAAATCAGCTGCTTCATTTTGTTGCATGTAAAGAAATTAGAACCATTATAGTTAGCAGTTAGATGTTACGTCTTATTCTGTAAGAAATAGATGTAAGAATAGGTTAAATTACTGTTACTCCCGGCTAACTGAGCCTTAAGATTGAATCATCTTTAAATGCGCTTGATTCAAGTATTATACGGTTGATTCAATCATGACTTCGTACTTGAAATAAACCAAAAGTGAAAATAGAGAATTTTGTTATGATTGATTCTTACCCTTTTTACAACTAACCGAATTTATAATTATAAAACACCTGCATCATTCCCGATATAGTTTTTACTTCAAAAACTTAATGTACATATATAACTGAAAATATAAACTAAATGAGAATCAAGACTTCTTAATTTTACTTTTTAAACATGATAATAATGTGGTTCCGTCTTGTTTGTTGTTTTTGTTTCTTTACACAACAAGCAAATCGTTTTTTAACTACTTGTGTTCGCGTTGTTGTTGTGTCTACAAAAAATTTTGATAAGTTAAATGAGATAAAAATGCTCACTTTGTAATTTTACTCTAAGAGTGGCAATACCAACGAAAACTTTAATCTTTTTTTTTTGCTTGGTTAAATAATTTTGTACTTATTTTAAGAAATTCCGGGATTGATTTTCGAAAGTTAGCCCATTAAGGATTGTTTGAATTACGTTGTAGTGTTATTCGTACTTTAATTTTTGAGTACGACTCGTACTTAAAGTAAGTAAAATAAACTTAATTTATCCCGTGTGTTTTTATTACTGTGTAGAAAAATCTTTTGTTGCTATTTTTGGAGTTTGGAATTTTAATCAATTGCCGAGTAAATGACAAATTGTGTTTCGCGATAAAACTGCAAATCAGCAATTCTGTTTAATTTTTATCCGCTGATTTTTCTGCAACATTCCTCCTTTTGAGCACTGATCTTTGACCGCCGCTGAGGCTTTAATATGCTGTCCAGTTTGATAGTTTCAGAAAAGCCGGTAACTCCATCGAAATTGCAAACTTTGTAATGGTAAAATAATTTACCTCTCTTACTCTTTGTTATCCATGGAAAAGATGATTCCTTTCTGCGTGCAGGTGGCTTCTTGCTATTTTCTTTATTTTACAAATCAGGGTCTCCCGTTTACTTAAACGTGATTATTACGACATAAAAACTTTATACAAATATAAATTTAATTGTCCGTTGTTCGTAAAATAAACCTCAAGAAATGGTAAAGATGAAAAACAGAAAAATTAATTTGAAGCCGCCAAGAACACTGGCAAAACGCAAAACAATAAGACATCGTCTATACTTGCCATTTTTTAAAATTCTGCTTTGAAATTGCATAAGTGTACAGATTTTGGATTTAGTCTTGCAATTTTTTATTTTTATCTTGACTTTCGTCTTCTCCTTTCTATATTTTATATACAAATACAAGGTGTATACAACCAACTTTAAGTTAAAAGTGTGAGAATTTCAAAACAAAACAGAATTACAAATTACCTCTCTCATCAATAAACTCAAGAACTGCTCCAACAAAAATTGAAAGTCTAGACGATAACTAAGCAATTTTTCTCTATTCTTAAAGATAATTGATGTCAACTCTTCTCCTCTCTACTTTTCTCACGATACCCCTCCATCGCTTGGCGCGTTGCTTCTGGCAGCAGGGTTGTAATATATGCCGCATTTTCGCTGGTTCAAGTTCGGGGTATGCGGCGTTTTCTATAGAGTGGGCAATGTTTTGTCATTCTTTAAGCAATCGTACGTTTCTCGCAAAATTTAGAATGTTGAGAACAGGTTGTGAACTATTTCTTATCAAAAAGCGCCGTTCCGACAATCAAAAAGCGCTAAAAAGCGCAAAAAAAATTTAATTTAACCCAAGTTTTATTTCGAACTCTGGTGCACAAAAAAATCCTTTTAAATAAAAATATATGCAATATAAAGATTACAGCGCTTGATTCAAAGCCGTTTTCAGTTTTTTCAATCATGTCTAGTTTTTTTATAGGCTAGACTAATATTACGCCCGAAAAAAGGCAGGTTTGCTCCATACATTTTATCATAACTTGAGAACGGTTTGTACGATTTTGACCATTTGATTCTCTTTGAGTCATCCAAATAATATTTTTCTTATTTTCAAAATAATTTCTGGCGATATTTTTTTTTTATGCAAATTAGTATACTATTGGTTTGTTTAAAATAATTCATAAACAAATTTTAAGCACAAAAATTTTACATTTTCATCATTTATCAGAAATCCAGGTATGTATACCACGAATTATGAAGTTCAGTAACAAAATGTTAACTAGACGTGATTGAAACAAGCTGTGAACAGATTTGGATTCAATTAAAATCACATAATAAAGTTCTCTTCCCCGACTTTTTGTTTTGTTTTTTTTTACCTTTTCTGATATTTCAGGCAAAGTAAAGTAATATAATAACAAATGTAAAGTAAAATAATACCAATATTTATAATGCAAAGAAACACTTAAAAACAATTTGAAGATTCTTGAGGTCTTTAAAATTAAGGTATAAAAATAAGTTTTCTATATGAAAAACATAATAGAATGTTTTTATCTAAATTCCTTAAGTAGAACGTGCAGCATAACATCTACAACCAATAATACATGCATACGTTAGGTCTCAATTTAACTTAATGCATATGCATGTATATTCAAGATATTAAAAAAAAAACTGATTAAGGATTTAAAAAGAGGGCACACTTATTATATAGAATTGATTTATGCCAAGCAGCATACCAATAACCACCAGACGATATGAATTTATGTATATAGTATGCACTCCAGTATACCATATATCAAAAGTATTTGAAAAAACTGGAACAAATTATGCCTTAATTTTTATGTAAAAAATCTCTGTTTGCTTCTCGGATCGGTCGTACGTCTAACACACTCGAAGAATGCCTTCCGTCTATCACATCATGATCAATCTGGTTTCTCGTTGTTTGATCTGGAGAAAGATGAGTTTAGTGTTGATTATTATTAAAATTCTTTCCTGGAGATGATTTATTCAAAACAAATCAATTTGCTAAAATAAATCCTTCTTTTTCATTTCAGAAAAATGAAATAAAAATAATACTGCTTTCAGGTTTAAAAAAATCATTTACACATAATATTAATGTTTATTAAGTATGTATTTATGAGTTTCTAAAGAGAAAATAAAAAAAATTATCCTAAACAAACTTGTTTATTTGAATTTCATTTAACTTTAATGACGTATCTTTTTATTACAAATATTAACATGATTTTTCTATGAGAATGAGAAAGAGGTGGAGATGTTGGAGATGCTATAAAAAACGAAATTGAATCAATTTATGCTGTAGTTAGTATGTTCTCATATTTGAATACCCTGGTATGAATAAATTGTTATAGTTAAAGGGAGCAGGTTGTTTGGTTGGTTGTTGTGCCAGCACTTCATCAACAAATCGTTAATAAACAATGAAAGTCACAACCAGAGCTGATTGCTGGCTGCTACTGCATACGACGATGCTGTTGAGGCCAAATACGATGGATGACGGTTGCTGCTGCTGTTATTGTTCAGAAAATAAATGGATACAACATACTTGTTCCTCTAACAAGCACCAAGAGGTACTACCACCTAACAGAAATGATATAAAATTAGAAAAAGCTAAAAACAATATAAAACATTTAATGAAATATTTTCTAAAGATCTCATCATCACAGTCATTAACACCACTATACAAACTTAGACATTAGAAAATGATGATGTCGTTGCCATCCAGTCAATCTTCGTGGATGCATGTTTTGTCCCTTGATTGAAGAATTTAAGGTGATGTACCAGGGAAAACGACTTTTCTAATTTTATGTTCTTTTCTTTGATTTTTTATTACTCTCTTTTTTGTTTTATTTATGAAAAAAAAAGAGAAAAAAAAAACATAAAACATTAATTTGATATTCAAGCACTTTATTGGAAATGCAAATTGTTTTTTAAAGATCTCAATCTGTTTGTGTGAACAAAAAGATGGAAACGTTTAAAATAATCTTAATACAAATAAACTTTAAATTTTTAAAATTACCATGATTGGGATTTGTGTTTTTTCGTTTGTCATAAATGTTTATTGTTGTTTATATAAACAAAATAAACTTAGATACAACAAATAATAACTGTAATCGGAGAAAAATGTATTTGGTGGAGTTTTTGTTTTCAATTCATTGTCTTTCTATTCAAACAAATGGCACCATCTAAGCAATAAAACTTAATATGGATCTATAAAACCTGTTCACTTAAAGAGAGTGCCAGACAGAGATACGGAATAAAGAAATGTACGCATGCAAGTGTATCAATAAGTTGATTTGTTAGTCTGAGTTCATAGGGCTCATGTCTTATTGACAAGATTCTTCCTTTTTCTTCTTTGAACATGAATTGGCGTTCAAATGAATCATGTCATGTTGACGACATGTTTTTTATTTTGTTTTATTTGATATTAAAAACAAAAACAAAATTAAACAACGAATAAGAAGGCAAAACGTAAAGACAGTACATGCATCTGTGTACTCGTTTCTTTTACCCTTGTCCCTTTCGCCTATAAAGTAGCAATCTTGTCAATAAGACATGAGCCGTATGAACACAGACTTATTCTTATTTTTCTGGTTGGAAAAAGTTTAGGAGTTCGCTAATTTAAATTAAAATAAGAATTGCTCTCTACTATTAAGCCTTTGGACTAAGTAAAAGATAATTCTCAGATTTAAGTTTGATTCCCGCCCGATGGATTGATCTTTTCTACTTTTAAGGATTTATATTTCACTATTATTTAACCCGCTACTTCGTTAGCGTCTTCCTTTCATTCGTGGAATTATTTATATTCCAAAGTTTTTGTTTTTAGGTTTTAACAAAAAAGTACCAACATTTTTCATCTTATATATTCTCATTCACTCGGGACCCTGCACCTGTAAAAGAAAAGAAATTTAATTTCCCATATTTCCCTTTTTGATACTTTTTTCTTCCCAATTAAGTATGAAAGATATCAATATTCTTGTGGAAGCCCGTAGTTAAATATGTATATGATAATGAATGGAGAAAAATGCTTTGTAAAAAAGTACTAAAATAAGGTACGATTTTCACCTCTTAAACGTTTCAATATCGAAAAAGTACTAAATTCATATTTGTATTTTTTTTAGATAAGTGAGGAATGTGATATACCTTTTATTTCTATGTTAATTGGATAGATGGGATGAGAACAAAGTTCAAAAATACTTGTTTAATCCTTTTACTTCCCAAAAGGTCCGAATTTCAAAAATACAGCATACACCTGTCCGCTTATTTTTTTAATGAACAACGATAAGTTCTAATTTTTTTGTATCTTTTTTAGCTAAGGAGATTTAAGGTTAGCCAATTCACATGTTTTTAACCTTTTTTCCCCCTGTGCATCGATTTGGCGAAAACCTGAGACCCGAAAACTTTTTTTATTTCCATATCGTATAAATATCTTTGTTCATTAAAGTAATTTTCACTTATTGAAGAAAAATTAAACATTGATATTTATTTTCAAATATTTTCAAATGGTGAAACGATAAATATCAAAAAAAATAATTTCAAATAACACTATGTAACATGCAGAGAACGGCTTTGTGCGATTGCAAAAAATTCGGATTAAATCAACAACCCCAGTTGGCCACGTCTTTAAGACATCCTCGAAGACTGATACACGACAATGTTAATACCTGTACGACATGTAAGGGACAGCGGGAACAAATCGTCAACGACATTTTCGAACAAGTGTCGCGAAAATCGTGCACTACACAAAGAAAGACAATGTCGCCTACTTTATCATTAACGACTACCTGCATGACAATGCCGTCTATTATCAACATCTTTAAAATCAACAAATACTTCCCCGTTTTGGTACTTAATCGTAAAGTTGCATCTTTTAGAAATAAAATAAATTTTATGTCATACAAATCCATGGACAAATTCCTGTTTTATTCTCTATAAACTGAAAGTACCTAGTTTTGACATTTTTTTATCGCAAATTTGTTTAGAGCTAAAAATCACAAAGTTTTAACTTTTAATTACACAATTTTTTTATAATCCTTTACTTTAATTATTTTTCCATAAAGCAAAATAAAATAAATTTTGTTTCTTGAAAATCCATTGATAACACTGTGCAAGAAATTGACATTTTTTGTTGGAGACAAGATGGGCACCTGGCGTTTTAACCTAGTTCGGGTACGCTGAATCCAGTGGGGCACGCCGTTTTTTTTAGATTGGCTCTGGTTTTCGAGATATACCGTTATTTCGAAAATGGAGGTGATTGCACAACATATATTCGCTTAACTCAAAAACGGGTTAGTTTATTGAAATTTAATTAAAAACGGCTAGAAGCACTGGATTCAGCGTACCCGAATTATGTTAAAACGCCATGTACCCGGCTTACTGTTTTTTCAACTAGCATAGTGTAATTATTCCCGATAACCCTTTTGTGGAATCGTTCCGACCGATCCGAAAGATCAAAGGAACTAGGTCGTTCATCGTTCCGGTTTTTACTTTGAACAATGAATGAACGAGGAACGAAAAACTTCTCTGTCGTTCGTTTAAACGTCAACAATCAAATATTTGTTATTGTTTGTTTTAATGTTGTAACGCAACAACTACCTAAATAAGAATTATGTATTTTTTAAATGTTTGTAAAAAATAATAACAAATAGTATTGAGTGGTATATATATCGCTTTGGATGACATTAGTAATTGATATAATTAGAAATTTTTTGTATGTCACGACAAAAATACACAAAAGTCGGCAACATTGATCCATACACAAAAAATAAATCTACAAAAAACATGTGATCATCCAACGGATTGCAATTGCGGAACGAGGAACGACAAAATATGAACTATTAAAAATTCCGCACCGTTCCTTTTAGGGAATCGTTTAATGGAACTAGGTCGTTCCGGAACGACACAACTCTAGAAAGTACCTAGTTTTGACAACTTTTATCGCAAATTTGTAAAGAAAAACATGTTTAGCTTATGTTTGCAACATGTTGCTCTACTTAAATTCAGTTTTAATTGACCTTTTTCAATAATATTTTGAATGTTTTTAATTTTAAGCTTCAGGTCTTTTTTGTATAAAAAATATTAATTTATTTAATTTTTATTTCGATATTTCGCTAATCTTTGGTTATTAAAAATATTGTTAATTTATTTTTCTGAGGATGCTAACCAAAGGTTAGCGAAATATCGAAGTAATAATTAAATAAATTAATATTTTTTATACAAAAAAGACCTGGAGCTTAAAATTAAAAACATTCAAAACATGTTGCTCTACGTTAAAATTTTTTTAAAAACAAACAAATTTTTATATAAAGAAACGAATTTAAATTATAGAAGAACCCGAATCGTTTTAGACCCGCCCAAAAAAAGGGATGTTGCAAGTTCATAGTGTTCATCTGTGTGTACTTGTGTGCATCTATGAGACTGTCCGTTCCCTCGTAGAGTCAAAACGGCTGGACCGATTTTGATTTTATTTTGTTTGATTGAAAGGTTGCGATCAGTGTGTTTAGCTTTGCTTGGTGAAAATCGGTACAACCGATTAGAAGTTATCTCCTCTTTCCTAGCTGTATCCTCTTAAATATGTGTGTCTGTGGCACCGTTGCTCCCATATACATATTAATTTTAATTTAATTTAAAATTTGTTTGTACTTATCAGTTAAAAACGCAGGATTAACCTTACTTTAATTTATCGCTTACTTTAGGTTAAAGTAATGTTGTAAAAACAGAACACTTTTTGCTCGCCCTTAAAATCCTACCTTAAGCTATCGGTTAGTTGTGAAAACGGGCTTAAATGTGCATATAAGCATTCTTTAATCTAACTGTTTTCCTTGTATAATTTTTTCTTACAACACATTTTTATTCTTTTCAATGTTTTTGAATCCAACGAAAAAAGTTGAAAATAATTTTCAACATCTATATATATAAAAATGAAAAATGTTTGTCTGTTTTTTGGCTTACCCTACGGCCACACGGTCAAGTTGTTCTTTATAGTCTTTTACATATACTGCTTGTCAAAATTGAAAGCTGTGACGTAGGCTGAATTCAATTTTTGAGCAATTTACTTTCAAGATGTCATCAAGATAACAATTTGTAAAGATAAACGAAAAATTTGCTCACTAACCTTGAAATCAGCTGTTTTCTTGAACGTAAATTGAAACACTCACTGGCAAGAGAATTTTAAAGGCAAGTTCGTTTTGAAAGTATGAGTGTATTGGTAAAAAAGTGTGAGTGTATTAAAACTTGATAGGCAAAACTTGATCGTGTAACCCTCAAGTTATAGGCTCCTAAACTACTGAACCGATTTTCCTGAAATATTTACAGTTACAGTATTTACCGGCTGTAGGAAATATCGCCCAAAGAAAAATGGCCCAAAAAAAAAAATGAAAAATCGCCCAAATGAAGAATCGCCCAAGCGAACATGAAAAATGACCCAAAAAGGTAAATATGAAATTTTGCCCAAAAAAAACGAAAAAGGGCCCAAAAAGAAAATGAAAAATGACCCAAAAAGCATAAACGAATTTTTTCCCAAAAAATAAAAAAAAAAATTACTAAATTTGCAAAAAGTGTTTATTATTCATATAAATTTAGGTGACATGTCATAACGTCCAGTGTCGTAGTGTCCTTGGACACTTTTAAAGTGTCATAATGTCCATCGAAGACGAGGGCGAGGACGTTATGACACTTTGCAACGTCCGCAACTTAACTTATAATCAAAAATGTGTAAATTTTTTTTTAAAATACCGTTAAAATTTCAAGTGATTTTTTTAAAGATACTTATTTAACCATAATATGGTTGTCGGTGACAATGATTTGGTTAAATTAAACATAATATGGATAAAATATTTTTATAGCTCTTACTCCGGGTGTATATATTAAATATATATATCCAAAATAAGGATTTCATCTTCTATGGTATAACAAATACTGGCTTCGCTAACTAAAGCTTCTCTGTATAGCCGGCCTTCGGCCGGGCGCAAGGATTTTCTCCTCTATGGTACAACAAAGACCGGCTTCGCTAACTAAAGCTTCTCTGTATAGCCGGCCTTCGGCCGGGCGCAAGGATTTTCTCCTTTATGGTCTAACAAAAACCGGTTTCGCTAAGTAAAGCTTCGAAAAACTGCCTTGTTTCCGAACAAGGCCGACTACGCAGAGAAGCTTTAGTTAGCGAAGCCGGTGTTTGTTATACCATAGAGGAGAAAATCCTTGCGCCCGGCCGAAGGCCGGCTATACAGAGAAGCTTTAGTTAGCGAAGCCGGTCTTTGTTATACCATAGAGGAGAAAATCCTTGCGCCCGGCCGAAGGCCGGTGATACAGAGAAGCTTTAGTTAGCGAAGCCAGTATTTGTTATACCATAGAAGAGAAAATCCTTATTTTCGATATATATGTATATATTTAATATATACACCCAGAGAAAAAAGCTACAAAACCATTTTTAAAAAAATTCTACCGATATTATGTTTAATTTAACCAAATCATTGTCGCCGACAACCATATAATGGTTAAATTAGTTTCTTGAAAAATAGTTTTGTTGTTTGCAACCATAATAAAACATGGTTTTCTCTGCTATGTAAGATTATGGTAGAATTTTAAAAATAGCCCATTTTTTTGGGCCATTTTTCATACAACATTTTTGGGTGATTTTTCATAATGAAAAATCAGCCAAATTTAAAAAACGAAAAATCACCCAACAATAACGATAAATAGCCCAAAAATTTTGGGCCATTTTTCATATGAAATCAGGCCCAATTTTACATGCAATTTTTTTGGGCGATTTTTCATTTTTTTTTTTGGGCGATTTTTCTTTGGGCGATATTTCCTATAGCCTATTTACCCTAAAAATTAAATAGGCTGCTTATTTTTTCGATATTGGCAGGGGAATTGGTACCCCTCATTTGATGCCAATATTAAATATCGCATATTTTAAAAGCCGCTGCAAGCATTTTGTTGAACTTTTGGTAGTTGGATCTTCTGAGCCCCAAAATTTAAATAAAATAGCAGCGGGGGAAGTGGTACACCCCATAGGAGGCCAATGTTTAATATCGCATATCTTAAGAACTGTTATAGTGAGAATGTTCAAACTTTGTAGAAGTATACAACACTATTGAAAATAGCAATAAAGCGGGTAGGCGCGGGGGGGGTGGGGAAATACCTCCCATAGGATGCATATATTAAATATCGCTCAACTGAAGAACTATTATAGGCAGAGTCTTCAAACGTGGTTAAAGCTACTATTATGGTTAACTTTAAATTTCAATATAAAAATGGGCGGGGTTGACATAGGAGGAGCAGATAGAAATATAATTAAGGGGGAGGAGCAGTACCCCTCATAGATAGAATAATAATTAAGAGCCACAGCACGGATTTTTTTGAACTTTTGGTAGTATGATCTTCTGAGCCCTAAAATTGTAATAAAATAGTAGCAGGGGAAGTTTACCCCCCATAGGACGCCAATGTTTAATATCGCATATCTTAAAAACTGTTATAGTAAGAATGTTCAAACTTTGTAGAAGTCATTCTTATGGTATACTGCACTTTTGAAAATAAAATACGCAACGGGTTAAGCTAGTTTGTAATAAAAATCATTAACGATTTTTATTTATTTTTTTTCGAAAAAAAAGGAAAAAAACAATATTTTATTACAAAAATCTAGACGGATAAATAAAATTTTATAATCACAAGTTTTTTATTTTTATATGAAAAAACTAAAAAAAAATTCTTTTAAAAATATTTAAATACGACCTCTGGTGAAAACACAATTTCCTGTTCAAATTGTATATTTTCAGCTTTTATAACCTCCACCGAAGGTAAAAGGGAATATATAAGTTTGCCATTCCGTTTGTAATTTTTACAATATTGATCTTAGACCCTATAAAGCGTATATATTCTGGCTCCTTATGAGGAGGGAAGTTGATTTAACGATGTATATGTATCCATGTCCATGTGTGCGTTGAAATTGCGAACCGATCAGAATGTATTTCAATAGCAAACCTTGCGGATATATCGAGCCCTAACCGCGAAAATAACGTAAGCTCCAAAAATCAAATTGTACAAGAAAGAAAAGAGTGTTTTATATTGTATTTCATATAAATTTTTTATGAAATTTGTCGCTTACGATAAACTTATGACCATGATATTTTAGTAGATGATGCAAGTGTTGCCAATAAAGTCATTTATTAAAAAAAAAAACAAAATTGAAACTGATCTCGCTAACGCTGTTTTCGCGGTTAGGGCTCGAAATATCCGCAAATGGCTGAGATATGAGCAAAAAAAAATAACACGACTGCCTTTAATTTTACCCGAAGATCCCTTGTTGTTGTAGTGGTAATATATCTATGGAACGGTAAAAGCTAAAATTTCCAAATTAGGTACAAGCATCTTGGTTATCAATACAAAATATCCGATCATAAGAATCTTAAGAACCGTATTTATATAACTTTCTGTTTTTATCGAACCATGATGAAGGACATATAAGATTCGGCTTAACCGAATATATCACTCTTACTTGTTTCATTAACATTTGTTGGATTTTGCATAGCGTTTGCTAGATTCAACAGAATTAAACCGTTTATTAATTATAGTTTTCTATAATTTTTTTAGAAATAAAGTTAAGTAAATCAACAAAACTTGTTGAAAAGCAATCTAAAAATAAATCAATTTAGTGGTCATGCTTATTTCGAATTTTTTTTCAAATATGTTTATGCCCACTATTATAACTTGGCGGTAGCTCTTATCTGGCAGATAATAAATGCTTTTTGACATAGAACACTTAACTTACATAACTTTAAGTTGTAATAATGGCCCTTAACGTGTGAATATACCTGAAGCCAGTCAGTCAGTTACAATACAAATTAATATACCTATGAATTAGGGTATTCATTTAATCGACCTTTTGCTTTAATCGGTTAATCGCTCGATTAATTAACCGAGGTTCTGGTTTAATCGGTTTATAATCGGTTAATTTTGTTTTTAATCGGTTAACCGATTAATAAAGTTTTTTTTATAAATTAAGTAATTTCAGTATATAAAAATGCATTAATTGCTTATTTCTTGGAGTTTATAAGTAAATACGAAAACAATAACATAGGTAACAAACGTCACAATTCTTGAACTAAAACGAGCAAGTAAAACAAAAACAATTCACAAATATGTATGTAATATGCATTTTTTTATTAATGCACAAGTTGTGGTATCAAGTCTATCGTCATAATATCCTAAATAAAATTTAAGATTGTTTAAAGTAAATATTGTTGTGTTTCAAACAAAATAAAAATTGTAATGCTGTGTTCATTGATTCGTCATGACTGTATAGAAGAAATCTATATTATAAGCGGTAGCTTACAACAGTCATATCGTTGGCTTAATATGCAAACCTGCTAACTCAATTTCAGCACATTTTACAGGAGAGAAAAATAAACTTCTTATTTTTCCTATTTCCTATTACAGTCAGTTTTACACACTTCAAGACTTAAATAGAAGAAAAACTACATGCTGGTCGACGAGGCGTATCTTTTTTTACCACACGGCATCAAAATCTCAATTTACATAAAAAGTGGATTTAGCTGGTTTGCATATTAAGCCGACGATATATATTCCTGTAATTATTTTAAGACATAAGGCTTTATATTTACTACCATGTGAATCCCCCAAATATTTACATATGAATATGTATACAAAATAAAACTGCAATAATTTTATTAGTTATTTCAATAGTTAAACGACATCTTATAAAATAATCTTTTAGAAAAGTAATTTGGTTTAAATGTTTAGGATTAAAGCGATTCTTTTCTTTAGTTTTGGCAAAAGTTGACTTGGAAAAAATTCTTTCACATATCGTAGATGAATATCTAATTTCTTAGTCCTTTTCCAGGATTATGCCATTAGAGTTATATATGAATATATATGAATATATGAGAAGAAACAAATAACTAAACACATACATATAAAACTACGTGAAACAAAAAAAAGGTGTTGGCAATCAAATATTTAACCCACTTTTCGCCACATTCCTGTTGACCGATGATGAAGATAAAAAGCATTGTAATTTTAGTCATCGGTCGGCGGGAAATGGGTTACCGGTTGACGGTTAACCGAATGAATACCCTACTATGAATAGATTATTTTAAAAATTAGTTGTTTTTTTTCCTTAGTTTGCTGTTCATTTCTCTTCGCTATTTATTTTTTAAAATTAAGAGTTAAATAAAATTTTATGAAACAGTTCTGCAAAATTAAAAATCGATTTAAAAGTAGTCGGTCCCATTACTCAAAATACACTTGACGGATGATAGTAGTAGCACTAGGTACTGAATAGTCTTGTAGGTATTGATTGCCTAACAAAAGATGGGTTTTTATTATCATTTTTTCTTCTTTTATTTCTCTTATTGTGTAAATAAAATCTGTTATTGAAATTTATAGTTGTAACCAATATTCTTCTATTGTAGTTCACCTGTCAACTCAACATTTTAATGTTTTTAGAGGGTCATAATTTTGTCAAAAATTACACTATCGGTTTTTGTGTGGTTTTAAAGATTTCTCTATCAGCTATCAAACTAAACACTAGAGATTTTAAAAATAACAATAAAAATAAAACGATAACGATCTCTTAATAGGAATAAAATAATATGCGTAAACAATTTGGTTAATACACTAGAAAAAATATTTTTTCAAAGATTTTTCTATGTTAAACGTTTCTTTCAAAAAGTTTATTTTAAAACTTAATTTTTGCAGAGTTTATTATAAAGCTGTTTTTTAGAAGAGGGTTCTATAAAAAATTTATTTTCGAAAAATTTTTTATAGAAAACTTCTCTATCAAAGAGTTTTTCACAAAAAAGTTATTTTTAGTAAAATTTTCTATAGGAAATTATTATAACAAGTTTTTTTTTTGTTAAAACGAAATTCAAAAATTTTTTAATAGAAAACTTCTATTTCAAAGTAGTTTTCACGGAATATTAGTTTTTCGAAAGATTTGCTATAGAAAACTTTCATTTCGAAGAGTAAAAAACTTCCTTTTCGGAGAGCTTATTTTGAAAAGCTTCTTTTCAAAGGGTTTTTATAAACAAACTACTTTTTGAAATCGTTTTCTAAAAAAATTTTTTTTTGGAAGAGTTTTCTATTGAAAATTTCTTTAATTTCTTTAAATTTTTAACAAATAAATTCTTTTTGGAAAGTTTTCTACAAAAAATTTCTTTATCGAAGTGTTTTCTTGTTTTTACTTGTTTTTCAAATGGTTTTCTGTAGAAAACTTTTCTTTCAAAGAGCTTTCTGTGGAAAACTTCTCTATCGTCAAGCTTTATATAGAAAAGTTCTTCTTTGAAGAGATTAGAAAATTTCTCGTTCTAAAAGTTTTTTTAAAGAAAATTTTATTTCGTAGGAATTTTTATTGAAAGATTTTTTTTATCGAAAACTTGTTTTGTGTTAGTGTGACCATTTAGGAATTTTTGCACCTTGATTTAGCTGGTGGTGGTGAAGATTGTTATGAGTTTTTAACGGTTTTTTATAGAAAACTTTTTTTACAGGTAAACAGCCCGACAAACCATGTCGACCGTTATCGTTCGTTTCAATGTTCAACGACAAATAGTTGATTTGCGCCGAAGTAAAAATTTTTAGCACGACAAGTCGACCAACAATGCAAACGACCGATAACTTAAAAGTTTTCATACAAAATTGTGGCCCACTGAGAAATATTATGCGACCACAAATGTCAAAATCGGCAAAGACATTTTGTTTAAATATTAAACCAAATTTTTTCTTTACACACCAACACTAAATATTTTTTTTATAACTATATTTTTTTAAAACATCACCATTAATAGAATTATATAGTTTTATATAATATTGTTACGAAAGTAACTTTAGTTAAGAATTAGTTGTAATTATTGGTTAAGAATTAGATTAATTTATTTGTTATCTTGTATTGATTAGTTATTATTGTTATTGTATAATTTATGCACACTTCTAGTGTGTACAGATGTAATGTTAAAATTCTTGCGCATAATTGTACTTCAACCCCACTGTAAATACTCGAATGTTCAATATTAAGTTATCTCAATTTATGGTAACACCTAAAAGTATGCCTTAGTTTATGATGCCTAATAGCTAAATTAATTCAGCCATATATACAGTAACTATAGATAAGTAGCCGTTATGCGGCGAACTTTCTAGAGCCATCTAGACGTTACTAGTATCATCTACACGTCTGGGCTAGAGTATAAATAGGATCGCAAGAGATGGCATGATTCATTCTAAGTAACCTCTCACGCTGAGAAAATTTTAGTTGGTTGTGAATAAAAGCTATAAATTACGGTTGTTAAAGTGACTAAGTACTAAATAAAGTTGTAAAAATTATAAACAGTGTTTAAAGTGTTGTGATTATTTTGTTTTATTTAAAGTGCAATAAAGAACTCGAAACGGTTTATTATAAAGGAAATAAACCAAAAACGTTATTGAAAGGCAGTAACGTAACAATATTTTTCACAAAATTCTATTCCAAGGTATATTTACACAAGGTAAACTCGTAGGCCCATATGTTTGTCAGCTGATTACCCCTAGTTGGAACCCAAACGTCAAATTTCGTGTATATGAGCCAAAATTTGTACATGTGTGCGTTAAATTGTTTTTGTTTTATATCAAGACAATTTTGACAACTCGGTTCCTTTTATAGAGCAGCATGTCTACACTCCCAAATGAGTCTACCTTGTGTATATACCTTGTTCTATTCAATATTTTTTGTTTACTTCTTTGTTTATTATTTGTTTACTACTTTTTTTGTAGCACAGAGTTGTATTTTTATAGCAAGCATTAAATTTGTCTACCTTGTGTAAATAACCTTGTTCTATTCAATATTTTTTGTTTACTTCTTTGTTTATTATTTGTTTACTACTTTTTTTGTAGCACAGAGTTGTATTTTTATAGCAAGCATTAAATTTGTGAAATAGTTGATGTGGCAATATTGTCTTTAGAATCGTACAAGTCGATAGTTTTTTTCGCCGCTTTAGCTGTTGATCGCCTTCGTGAGCCAGGCAAAAAAAAATTATTTTTTAAAGTTTTCTATTAATATAATATATATATTAGTCTTGTTAATTAATTTTTGAATAACAAAAAAAACTTTGATAAAAATATTTTTTATTTTGTAAGATTTCTGTACGAAGACTTTTTGTAAGTACATATTTTACATAAAGAACTCGTTTTTTTTGGCGGAATTTGGATAAAAAACTATTTTTAAATTAGGTTCTTTAAAAATCAAAAATGCCAATTCTTGATAATGGGTCTTAGTTCGAAAATTGTTTCTTACAAAATTAGTAAACTTTTTAAAAATAAAAAGCAATAGTGTTTCTCGAAGAGAAAATCAGTATTTTATATAAATATTTTCTCTCCGTGTATTATTGGCGCCACCACCTGTAAAATAATAGCACAGTTAAATTGACCTGCATGCATTGTTGGTGGCAAGGCAATTCCCAAGCAACAACAAAAATATTCCAATGCACTTTCGTCAGTTACTTTGTTAGCCATCCAAACAGATACACAATCCAGGCGATAGACATACAGCCAGACAGCCTAAGCAGCGAATCAAATAACAGCCTGAGTTTTATGCACAATCAAGCTGTGCGTTGTTCGAATGGCCCAAGTGAAGTGAATATGGTTTTGGTGGACCTTAAAATGCATTTGAGTGTTTGCATGAGTGTGCGTGATAGTGTGTAGGATAACAACGTGGGGTCTTTCGTGTATCTTTTGTTATCGAAATTCAATATTTTTTGTGTTGTTTTGTACTAAAATTAGTTTTTGTTTTTGTTGCCGTTGAGCTTTAAGATTGTTCGTTTAAGGGAATTGAGCATAAAACATTTTGTAACTGATAACGTTAGGTGATAATTGTCGTTAACTTAACAGACGCCCAGATATTGTTTGTTGTCAGTTTGACCATTAAGTTTTTGTGCAACTTGCAACAGAACGCAACCAAGACAAGTCAGAGGAAGAGGAGTGAATTCGGTAAAAAAAGACTTTCACTTATTCAAAAATATACACACGTATTCGCTTTCGTATATAAATTTTCAATAGTCAATTGATTAACATATTAACTGTTTTTATATGACCATTGTTTGACAATAACAAATATAATTTGATATCCATTATGCATAAATTAACCAACATAAATAAACAAATACATAAATACTCATAAATAAATCGTTATTTCAAGATAATCAAGCGATTGGCACAGTGGGAAGTTCTTTATTTCCATGTTTTGTTACTGGGGAAAAGTAAATTTAGTTGAAATAATAGTCTTATGATAAAATCATGTTGATGACAAAATCTTTTTATGTTGAAAGTAGGCTTATCTTAAGTTTTAAGTTTAAATTAATTGACTTTATAATAAAAAAAAAAGAACGGAAGAAATTAAATAGATTATATCAAATATGAAGAGAAATTACCACTTTTCGAAAAACTGTTAAGAATAAATTATTATGGGAAACTTATTTAGAAGACATCTTTTTCGAAAATTGTTTTCCATGGAAAATATATGGAGGTTGCAGAGCTGAACCGAACCGCAAAGTTTAACTCTATCCAGCTTTGTAACGGACTAAATCAAAAAGGAACTCGTTCCTTAGATAACGTTAACACAACAAAGTCAATTTCTTCAGAAATAAATGACAGTTCACTGTCCAGAAACATGCACTGCCAATAGTCACGATGTCAAATGAACGCCTTTTTCGCACAAATAAAATAGGCAGATTCTTTTATATTTGCACTTGCAAAGTACTTAAAATTTGTTGTTCTTTGTTTATAAAGTAAGCAGGTTTCATTGTTGTCACCGAAATCTGATTAACTGTTGTACTCTGGTCGATGTGAAAGCACAACGCTCTTTTGTAAAAGCTCGCACATTTTGCATAGCTTGAAAGTTCTTTTTTAAACAAAACTTCTCTTGCAAGGAGTTTTCTATAGAAAAATTGTCTCTTGAAGAGTTTTATAGAAACATTTTCTCTTCTGATAACTTTTTATTATCGATTACGGAGGGTAACAATGATGTGATGTCCCAATATAACGATGCGACAAAAATAGGAGTAGTTGTCGTAGACTTTTAAAATTTGATATGCCAATACACATAGAAAAAAATCAATGAAAATTCGTTCAAAACAAGATCGATTTTACATTTTCAGTACTGATTTTGCTTCATTGTTGTTTCATGTTTATTTAACATGATTTTACAATAACTTGTGAACAACATTATTTTCTTTTAAAATAACTATAATTCATGTTAATTTAACATTGCAGTAAAGTTAGACCAAAATGTCATTTATATTTAAGAATAACTTAAGAATTTTTATTAAAAGAATACGAGAATTGTCTTCTTTTTATAACATATTTTAAACATGAAAATAAAAAAGGAAAAAACTTAAGTATGTATGCATGTTAATTTAACAAGATAAACTTTTGATTTTAATTTAAAACAGGTTTTTATGGATTCAATATTGAACAATGTTATTTTAACAGTGAATAATATTAAATAAACGTGATTTAAGGTTATTTTAATATTTTTCATTAAAATTAATATGAAATAATGATAAATTTAAATAAAGTGCATACTTTTGCAGAAATTTACCATGATTCTCAATCAAAATTTCGTGATGTTATTGTAACATTGGTATTTTTTTCTGTGTGTATATATCGGTTGATTTTTTAGCTATTATCTTTTTGGCAACACTGGCTTAAACAGCTGACGCACGTTTCGTGTTTTGTTTAACTGTCAAACATCTTCAATTTGGTCTATAATTTAACCATGAATCGTCTTGCAAACGAACAACGCTTGCAATTTTATTATCAAAATGCGTGATCTGTTAAGAAAGTTCATCGCGCGCTTCTTCCATTTTATGGTCAGTTTAATCGACCCACTGAAGTGGCTATTCGGGCTATTGTGACTAAATTTCGCACCAAATTTACATTGTTGGAAATTAAACCACCAACACGCTTAAGTAGAGTGCGAAGTGAAGAAAATATCGCAGCTGTATCGGCCAGTGTTAATGATGGCCATCAATTATCGATTCATCGCCGTTCGCAGCAATTGGGCCTCTGTTACTCAACAACGTGAGATGATATCCAACTTTTTTTTTGCCTAAAATGCAAGAGCTTGACTTGCATGACATGTGGTTTCAACAAGACGGTGCCACATGCCACACAGCACGCTTAACATTGGACTTATTGAGAGGCGAGTTCGGTGAACATTTTATTTCACTTTCGGGACCGGTCAATTGGCCGCCTAGATCGTGCGATTTACCGCCTTTAGACTATTTTTTGTGGGGCTATGTTAAAGCTCATGTCTATACACACATGTCCGCTTCAATTGACGAATTGAAAGACAACATTGAAGCATTTATTAATGAGATACCGGCCGAAATGCTGGAAAGATTATGCCAAAATTGGACTAAGCGGATGGACCATTGAGGCGCAGTCACGGTCAACATTTGCATGAAATAATCTTCAAACATTAACTTATATGGACCGTACTATCGAATCAAATAAAGATTTCATGCATTTTTGGGAATTTTATGTGTTTTTTTTAAACTTTCCTATAGCTCTTAAAAAATCACCCGATACTTTGATATAAATATCATCATATATATACTAAGAATATTTCTTCCACAAAAAAAAAAAACAAAAAAAAAAAGTCAAACAAAACAATATAAAATATATTAGTTAAGAAAAATTTTATTTTTTGAAAAAATGGGACCTACCTCCCTCCCATATACGCCAAAAATATAATTTTGAATATTGGCTACATAATTGATCTAAAAATCATCAAAATCCGTACACGCAAAGAAAAAACAATGGTTGTGGTAAACATATTCTAAGAGCAACATATTATGATAATAATTATGATTGTAGTCACCACATTAAGACTATTATTTAATCATATTATGACTTAATATACTCGTACCATTACATCATAATATTTTTCCCTTAATCATATTATTATTCTGTTAATCATACTGTAACATCTGAAAGAGAATAGGGCATGAAATAGGGAAAGAGGAGTAAATCCTCCCCTTCCCAATATCTTTTTAACTTATCAACGGATTTTCTTGAAATTTGGCGGGAAAATAGTGTAACATCTGGAAAGAACTATAGCCTATAAAATTTGGCATGCAGACCCTGTAGCATCTGAAAGAAATAAGTTATTTGGCAAAACAAAGTTTGCTGGGCCAGATAGTTTACAATAAAGAAGTTTTTTAAAAGAACATTTATTTGCATACCTATGTATTGTAATGACTGGATGTCATTTAAATAAAAAGAAGTCCCTACTTTGTTGGGGTATAGGAATTTTTGTTTGGCCGGCGTTTGAAACGCCACTGGCACTAGGGTTTTATGCCGGCACTAACAAGCGCCAAGGCAAAGCACTACTTGGAGCGCTGGTGATTTTAATTAAAAGAAAACAAAGAGCCAACTTTCTCGGCTAAGTTTCGTATTTTGAATCTTGCTTTATTACAAAATTTGTCTCCTTATAAACTAAAATAACGGTACTTAAATCTAATCCTTATTCTATATATTTACATGAAATTATATGCTTACACATACATACATAAAATATTGTTTATTTATTAGTAAAAATATAAACAACACAGCTGATTCTAAAAATATATGAAACAGCTGATTTAACGATAAATTATTAGAGATGTGTAATAAATGATTAGTGATATGTAATAAATACATTACACCCTAACCCTTTATTGAAAAAAAAAAAAAAAAATTTTAAAAATAATTTTTTTTTTTTTTTTTTTTTTTTTATATATATAGTACAATTCATTTAATTATATTTTTTTCAACATATTATTATGATATTTTCTCATTTTACCTCCTATATCTAAAATAGAATTAACTCCTTGTTTTTCTATTATCCTGTATGGCCCATGATATGGTGCCTGGTTTTTCTTCCTATTCACTGTTCTTAGTAGCACTAGCTCTCCTACTTCTAAATTAAGTGTTTCTGTATTTCGAAATTTATTCACTCTACTGACTTTAGCTATTTCTAAATATTCTTTCGTTTTCTCTAAAGAAAATTGTAATCTTTGCTTTAATTCTCTTGCATAGTTTTCTATATTGTAAATTTTTTCATTACTTTTAATTTCATCGTTTGGCAGGTAAGGTAACTTCCCAAAGACCAACTCATATGGCGTGTAATTTGTATCTACGTGTGGCGTTGTATTGTACGCGAATGTAAAATACTGAACCCAAGTATCCCATTCACTATCTTTACAGAAGTTTAATAAAAATTCATTGAGTACTCTATGATTTCGTTCTATTGAGCCCAAAGTCTCATGATGGTAAGGTGCGCTAAAAATTTGTTTTATATCTAACAATTTGCATACTTCTGACATTAACTCATTTGTGAATTCAGTACCCTTATCTGATTTTAAGATTTTAAAATTACCGTATTTCAAAATAAATTGTTCTACCAGTGTTTTTGCCACTGTTCTCGCCTCTTTAGTCTCCATGGGAAATGCTACCACGTATTTTGTAAGTTCGCATTGAATTGTAAGTATGTATCGGTTATAATTTGACAAACGCAAAGGTCCAACCGTATCGATTGACACCACCTCAAAGCTAGTCCCTGGCGTGTCTGTTAACATCATTTTTTCTTTTGTATGTTTAGTTTGTTTATTTATTTTGCATTGTTTGCAATTCAAAATATGTTGTTTTATCATTTTGCTCATATTCTTCCATATGTAGCGCTGCTTCAACTTCAAAACTGTCTTCCTGATGCCTAAATGTCCTCCATGAGTTGAATTGTGGTATTCATCGATAAGTTTCATCTGTGTTTCGTTACAAAGTATTCGTTTTGGTTCTTCATATATTAATATTTTTAAATTTGTTTTCGTTTTCAATTGTAATTTATTGTATACATTTTTAAATTTGTCCATGGCCATGGTTTTAAATATTTCATCGTTTTTACTCAACGCTAGCTCGGTTATTCTTAAATCACGCATTTTTGATAACAGTTTCTTCAACGTCAACGTTGTGCTCGATGAATTATCGCTGCATCTTGCTATGATTTCATTATCCGATACTTCTATTAAATTATTTTTAAAATCTTTATGTATTTGAAATTTGAGTTTTCTTGTTTTACGTAAATCTGATATTGATGTGCAGTCCCAGACAAAAAGTTGATCAGGCCTTTGCTCGGACGTACATTTTGTACTGTTTGTAATGTCAGGGTTATTTTCATCCTCCAATTGTTTTTTCTTGTTTCTGGTTATTGCTAACACCTTCTTAGCTGATTCATCCACTTCTGGGATCATTGCTCTCAATGTGTCGCTATTCAAAACTATTCTCGACAATGCATCCGCATTCGTATTCATTTTTCCTTTCTTGTATTGTATTTCGAAATTGTAATCAGATAAATCCATTCTAATTCGTGTCATTTTTGACGACGGGTTTTTGTGTGAAAATAGAGAAATTAGCGGTCTGTGGTCAGTGACTACGATAAAATCTCTACCATATAGGTAAGGTCTAAAAAAATTAACTCCCCAATGAATAGCTAATAACTCCTTTTCTATTGTAGGTTTGTTTAGGTCATGTTTCGATAGTGATTTGCTCGCGTATGAAATTGGCAAATCTGTTCCAACTTCACCTTGCGATAAGACTGCACCAAGAGCATAATTTGACGCATCTGTGGTTAAAATAAATGGTTTGGTAAAATCTGGGTATCGAAGTATTGGTGGTTTCCTAAGCTTTTCTTTTAGTGTTTCGAACGAGTCTTGACATTCCTTGTTCCATAGAAAAGGTTTGTTTTTCTTTAACAGTGCATTTAAATTTTTAGCTATGTCTGCAAATTTTGGTATAAACCGACGATAGTAATTGCAGAAAGCCACAAATCTTCTCACTTCATCTGCACTTGTCGGAACTGGATAGTTTTTAATTACGTCATCCTTAGCTGGATCTGTTGTAATTCCTTTATCTGTTATGAGGTGCCCAAGATACACTACCTCTGGTTTCAAAAAACTGCACTTGCTCGCATTTAGTTTGAGGTTGTATTTCATTAACCTTTGAAAAACTTTTATTAAATTGTCGTTGTGGTGCTTTAAACTGCATCCAAATACGATAATGTCATCCACATATAAAAAAGCCTCAGCATCTAAGCCACTAAGCGCAATTGTTAACATTCTCTGAAAACTGTTTGAAGATATTTTTAAACCGTAAGGCAATCGCTTAAATTGGTAATGACCATTTCCTGTGGAAAATGCTGTCAATGGACGCGAATTTTTATGTAACTTTATTTGATGAAATGAACTGGTCATGTCCAGCGTCGAAAAAATATTTGGCTCTACCAAGCTTGTCTAGCACATCTTCTATTCTTGTCAGCGGAAACTTGTCGTTGACTATCTTCTCGTTTAGTTTACGGAAATCTACCACTAGACGCCATTTTTTTGTATCATCTGTTGACTTTTTTGGTACCACGAGTAGTGGTGAATTGTATGGGCTAACCGAATTCTCAATTACGTTGTCGCCTAATAATTGGTCAACCTGATTATTTATTTCCTCTACTTGTGTCTGTGGAAGCCTGTAGTTTTTTATATATACCGGCGTTGAATCTGTTGTTTGTATTTGTTGTGTATAAAAATTATTAACACTAAGCTCCTCCCCTGGAAGATGGAAAACATCTTGAAATTCTTTAAAAATTTCCCTTAGAGATTTTTCTGCATGTGGATCACTTCCTCCAATATCTAAAATTTTCAAAAGTGTACCTAATCTGTCACCGTCAGGCTGACTTGATTTTCCTGTCGAATATACATTATAATTTTTTAGTGGTTCTATTTTGCAACCAGCACTTTTAACAATCACACTGTTGTCAGTAGTATTTAGTACTTTAACATGTGCTATGCCTTTCGCGGGTATTAAGGAATTTCCCAAAAATACACCTTCGGCTAACTCCTCACTAAGCACAATACTCTCTTCATTTACCTCTACATCGAGAGGAATGATCGCTTCTGTTCTTGCTGGTACAACCATGTTTATTGGTTGAATTTTTTTTTGAATTCATTGGTATGACAACCTCCTTCCCATTTATATTAAAAGTGATCGTATACGTTTCAAAATCTATCTTACATAAATGTTTTTCCAAAATGTCCCGTCCTATTATTCCATCGGTCTGGATTGGAAAATCATTTTCCACAATGTGAAAACTGTGTTGAAAAGCTTCTCCTATAATTTTTAGATTTAAACTTTTTGTGCCTATACAATCTACGGCTTCTTTTGTTATACCGGTTAATCTGACAATTTCTGTTGTATTTATATCACAGAAATTTTTATTTTTACATATTGAAATGTCCGCCCCTGTATCAACTAAAAATTTTAGACTACTATTAATATTACAACATTCTAAAGTTATGTATACATTTATATTGCTCGATATTCTATAAATTGTTAACTTTGGCCTCATTGGGCAACTTTTCCCGTCACCCGGCCCCCTTAGTTTCCCTCATCAGCATTGTAGTGTAACGACCTGTGTGCGTTATTTCTACTATTTTGTGCTTTATTGCTGTTATCGCTATTTTCATTGGAATCGTTGTTTCTAGTGGGGTTTTTATTTTGATTATAATTACTATTTTTGAAGCTTCTGTTGCCACTATTTTTATTGTTGTAATTGTTGTTTCCAAAATCGCCATTATTCCTCCTAAAATTGTTGTTCGCACCATTGGTGTTTCTGTAATTGTTGTTTGAACCATCGCTGTTCCTGTAATTGTTATTATAACCATTGGTTTTCCTATAATTGTTGTTTGAACTATTGTTGTTTCTGCAATTGTTGTTAAAACCATTGTTGTTTCTATAATTGTTGCTAAAACCATTGTTTTTTCTAAAATTATTACTTGAACGGCTATCTATACGAAATAGGTTCACATTATCTACTCCTAAATTTCTCTCTGCCGTCATGCATCTCTCAACTGCCTCATTTAACGTTTTCGGCATATTGGCCAATAAAAGTGGTTGATATTCAACATTCACTCCTTTTATAAATACATTCAGCGCAATACTATCACTTACTTTGTAAATAGCATCTTTAGCTTCTTGTGTAGGGCTTGGTAAATTTTTAATTTCAAAATTACTCATATGGTCTGAAAGTTCGGCAATTTTCTTCCTAAAATCAGATATGCTGCTCTTATCTTGCTTTGTTGTACCTAATTCTGTCAGAACTTGTTGAAGCGTTTTCGGATTAGGAAAAGCGCTTTCCAATGCTTTTTTTAAATCATTAAAAGTTACTGGTCGGTTTGAACGACCTAAAATACTTCGCACATGTACCGACAATTTAAAATTGTAGACGTACTTAACGAATATTTCTCTATCTTCTTGTTTTATCAAATCATGTAACAATTCCGATTGAGTTATGAAATCCTCTAAGTATTCGTAAGAACCTTTAAAAACTTGTAGGTTTTTACTCACCATACTAATATCAAAATCAGCCATTTTTGGTAAATTACCTTCTTGCCTATCCTGTTCAGTATCTTTCTTCTTTATATTTATGTTTTCAATTATTTCAATTAATTCCTTGTGCAAAATTTCAAATTCTGTTTTAAGTGTTTCAATATTTTCATCTTCACTATCTTTAGTGAACTCTTCAACGCTCTGTCTTAAAAACGCTAATCTTCCTAATTTACCTTCCCTATATTTTTCCTCATAAATTCTATTTTTGCTCTTTTTTATATTCAATTTGAGCTTTACTAACTCCTCAATACATTCATTTATAAAACTCATTTATCAAAATGATAATAAAAAAAAATAGTTAATATAACAAAATTTGTTAATTTAATACCTTAATTTCTCCATGTGCATTAATTTACAAAAAAAATTGGTTATTTCATTTAAATATTTGTTTTAAACAAAATTAAATTAGTTTTAAAAAAAAAATATATTATTCTACTTCAATAATTTTTCTAAGTGTATGGGTACCGAGTACTGTGATTAGCTGATCTATTAAATACTCTGCGATGATTGACGTTTAATCGTCAGCTGATCGGTAGATGACTTTTTCGTATTTTCTTTTACTGTCCTTTTTCTTTTACTTATTAACAAGTGCATAAATTTCTAGTTTTTAATTTAAAGTTTTTAAATTCAATTAAATGTTAACTTCAAACTTTAAAATCAAGTGTTGTGTTTTTCTTTTTATATACTATAATACATGATTTGTATTTTTAGCAAAAATAAATAAAAATAAAATAAAGAATTTAAAAAAATAAAAATTATTTTTAATGCCACATAATGGCGTGTTGTTATGTGTGTTTTATTTCTTTTTTTTTTTACATTATTTTTCTTACAAACAACAAAAAATTATTTCTTTTTGTGAGCTTTTAACTCATGCGTTATAGCATCGATTTGCTCCCAAATTTCTGATGCCCGTTCCCAAGATGGTGGAGTTTCGGACGACACAATATTTTTCAACGCTGCCAATTTTCTTCGAAGCTTCACAATTCTGCCCGCTCTTCTTCTTTTTGGCTTTTGTGTTGGCGGTATTGCAGTTAACTTTTCCTCTGTTCTGCGCTGCTGCCGCTTCAAATATTCCTCGATGGTAATTGGTTGTGGTTGTTGTTTCACTGGAGTCTTTGCTGTACTGGTTGGTGTTGTGGTATATTTATTCCCTGTGACCGGCACAGAAGTTTTTTCCAAATTAGGCAGGATCGCCATGTAATGACTGGATGTCATTTAAATAAAAAGAAGTCCCTACTTTGTTGGGGTATAGGAATTTTTGTTTGGCCGGCGTTTGAAACGCCACTGGCACTAGGGTTTTATGCCGGCACTAACAAGCGCCAAGGCAAAGCACTACTTGGAGCGCTGGTGATTTTAATTAAAAGAAAACAAAGAGCCAACTTTCTCGGCTAAGTTTCGTATTTTGAATCTTGCTTTATTACAAAATTTGTCTCCTTATAAACTAAAATAACGGTACTTAAATCTAATCCTTATTCTATATATTTACATGAAATTATATGCTTACACATACATACATAAAATATTGTTTATTTATTAGTAAAAATATAAACAACACAGCTGATTCTAAAAATATATGAAACAGCTGATTTAACGATAAATTATTAGAGATGTGTAATAAATGATTAGTGATATGTAATAAATACATTACAGTATATGTAAATTAAAGTACATAATACATAACATCACATCGGTGAACTAAATTTTTATTGACAGTGCTTGTCATATAATACCACCTATAATGCATTAAATACATGTTTCAGTTCGAAAAAATCTTCGAGTAGTATTTTCGTCATAAGTGTTACCAAATCCAAGCTTTACTTGGTCTTTTATCAGGCCTGTTCTTCTTTTGAATTGATTTAGAATTCTGTTTTTATTTTCCAAAAACTGTTCTTTATTTTCTTTACCGATACGCCAAAGCTTAAAGGATAGTCGGTAAGCACAACGTATCAAACACTTAAAAATTTTTAGTTTTTTCTTTATAATAAACTATTTTATTTATGGATACTAAGTTTAAATTGTAATCAAAAATGAAATATGTATTTGTAATTCTTTACAATTTCTTTTGTTTATAAACTTAAAAAATTATTGAGATTGAAGTACCACAAAAAGAGGTGTACATATAACGTATTACCTCATCCTGCTGAAAATTACATAATTATAGCGCACTCTGGTTAAGGGGCATGGTGCACTATTTGACTTTCATATAATACCTTCACATTATTTCAGAAACTAAAAAAGTTTTCTATGGAAAACTTCTCTTTTAAAAAGTTTGATTCGAAAATTTATTTTTCAAAGAGTTTTTTTACCTCTTTTTCGTCGTATAATAAACATTTCAAAACGTGTTTAATTTTATTCAAAGTTTTCCTGTTTTCAAAAAGTTTACTTATGAAAAAGATTTTTAGAAAAAAAAAATGTAAAATGTCAAGTTCAAGTAGCAAAATCTGCTTGTTAGAGGGTTCTCACGCCTTATTTAGTAAATATTGTTTCATTTATATGGTTAAGTACTTGTGGTGCATAATTAATCGCATACCCTTTTTCTCCTATAAGGGTATCAATTTAAAAAAACAATTTCATCACATCTATCACTATTATCAGCCTTTAGTTTTGTCTACAAAATGAGCAAATTTCTTTTAGCAAAATATAAAAAACTAATATATTTTCTATAGAGATTGAATATTCCGAACACGTGTTACAAGTTTAACCCTTAATGAGGTAATCGATACATCAACGACATTGCAAGACAACGACATCATTCATTTGAGTGAGTAAAAAACAATTTTTGATTTCTGAAACGAAATTTCTAAAAAGGGCATAAAAAAGTGCTGACAGATGCGTAAGTGGTTGGTTAAAAATATGAGACCGAAGAGCGCATTTAAATCACACCTTTTCAATTGAAACAAACGACATTTAACAAAAGGGGTGGTTAAAAGTATTAGATTGCACAAAAACTCACAAAAAGTCAATATCTATTAATCTGCACCAAAATTCTAAAAAAAAAAAAAAAAATTATTTCATCATTAATATCATGTGTTGTGTAAATATCAGTGAGAAAAATGATAAAGTTAAGCTTATTAGCAACATTATTTTGATTGTAGACACACTCGTCTCGCACTGTTTGCCAAAGCGAACAATAAAAATTCATAAATCCTTAGCAAATCAGGACAAACAAAAAAAAAAAAAAAAAAATGAAATAAAATAAAAGATTTTAATGAAGCCACACGTTAGAACACGACCAAACTGAAACTGAGGTAATACAAACACTTTTGAAACTCAAACGTAACGAATGTTGCAACTCCCCTGTCGATAATTTAGTTTAGATCTTAAATCGATTTTTGACGCTTGATGTTCAGATATTCACAGATACACACTTGGTAGAAATAGTTGTTGGTGTTAAAAATTCCTATCACGTGCCATCTTAGAAAGTCGGAAGAATTTCTTTTTTTTATTTATTTTTCGGTGTAAAAGGAATCTATAAAAAATATACATACACACAATGTTACGTGTATCATTAATGTGTGTTATGCTGGAGTCATCATCATCTTCATCAACACAGACAGTCATCGTTTGGAAATCAGTATTATGGACACACGTGCCAATAATTCGTATATTTGTTTAAATTCTTCCCCCCTCGCCCTCAACGTTTTTGTTCTCAAGACAATAAATAACTGAATTGCGGTTAAACCTGATGTGTTCAATGATTTGTATATGATGACAATATTATGGCTAATGATTAAGAATATGCTTATAGTATTTACTTTGTACTCTTGGTCGGGGAGTGCATAAAATGGTCAGTTATTTTATATGCAGTTCATTAATTTGTTAAAATCATGTGAACAATGATAATTGTAAGTTATTCATTGCGTAAATAAGTAAAATTTGGATTGATTTGGGTGGCAAATATATTTGCTTAGTTGTAGGATCCTAGAAAACTTTTAATTTTAGTGCGTCAAGAATAATTTTATAACACATTTTAACATTTTTCGGATAACTGGATCAATTATTTCTATATATATATTTTGTTTTATTATATTTTCCATGAATATTGAAATAAAGCATTATGTACAGCAGCTTAAAAAGTTGAATGTTCATACTTTTCAACCCTTCACCTCTAAAAGTGGACCCGCCATAACAAAATTATTTTATGGGGTTAATTCATTATTTAGATACATACTTTCATCTATATGATTTTGATTCGACTTTAAGCGATATTAGCATGGAGGTTGATATGGGACCTTTGGTTAATTTTGGACATACCATCACAACATTTTGTCATGACATAGAAGCTATCGTAAAAGTAAAATATGGACCGATTCCAATAAAATTTGGTAAAATGAGTCAGATTAGGGATGGGCAACTTGAACAAATTTATCGATATATATCGAATCGATATTTTTTTTAGTATCGATATTAATTATTTCAAAAATATCGATAGATCCAACGTATTTTGCTGAAACTATTACCAAATTAAAAAATTTAACACGAATATATGCACAAATCTTATTATTATTCCAAATATATGAGTCGTTCAGTGTATAAAGGAAATGAGTCCATTTTTGGAGTTTTTGAGATTTAGGATGGATACACTTACTTTTATGGCTAAAAATTTTGTTTTCGAATTTCAACGGCAACCCCCTTTTAAAGACAAAACATTTTTTTGTACGAAACACAAAATTTTTATTTTCAGTGGAAAAAGGGAATAAGTCCACGCTTGCATTTATATTGCATTTATCCCTTGTTAACTTTGCTTTCCATGAGTTTCAAAAAAATGCTAGAGCCATGTTTGTTTGGCCAGAAACTGAGGGATCAAGAGGCTCGCAAGATGTTTGCTGATATGCATGATCGGATTGTTTTGTGGTCAACATGCAAAAGAAAGGAACAGTTTCGAGTGTTTAAAATGCCCCCTTTTGATTTTTTCTCTACAAAATCTTTGGAAAATAACCTTTGCAATCGCAAAACTAGCACCGCGGGAAAACCGGTAAACTGGCTCCAAATGAGGTGGATCTAACTAGAGAGATCGAAACCATGGGTAATACAATATAAAAATAACATCGATGAAAATTTTGGATTTGGAAAATATAAACATAAGAAAGAAAGGTAAAGTAATGTTATTGAATAGCGTGAGTCAAAGTCTATTGTATCCTGAAACTAGAGCTGTTATGTTATTTTATGTTATTTTTTTAACTTCATTAACAATAAAGCGCATGCACTGAACTAACAAACAAATGATCTGCAGCCTTTTTTTTGCAAAATTTAAAAAATTTACTCTTTCCAAAATATACTAATTCAATTTAAACACTACGCGAGGTAAGCCAATATTTAGATGGATATTTTTTCTTTTTATTTCCGAACGAATGCTCAAAGTTAAAACATAATTAATTTGCATTTTTACGTTATCGATTTTAACCACAAAAAATTTGGTGGACTTATTCCCTTTTTCCACTGAAACTCTTATCAATAAAAACGTATTCGTATCATATTAACAGCGTTTGTGAACACATACACTAAAATACTAACATTATATAGGTATATTTACAAATTGTAAAAGAAGCCCTAATAATTAATTTTGCAATTTTAGTTTTGAGTTTTGTTGTAACAACTAGTTTTAAAGTCTGTCGTTTTTCTCCATTTCAAATTTTTGGACTCATTCCCTTTATCCACTGAACGACTCATATATAGGCACATATAAAATAAATCTTTTCAAGTTCGTTTGACTTTACTGTTTTAATTAGAAAAAAACCCCGCTTTTTTTTCTTAATTCTTCTTGCTGCATGCAGTGATGCCAATTCTTTAAAAAATATATTGTTTAAAAAACGGCTAAAATGTTGAGTTTTCAATGAAGACTGACTTTAAAAAATATCGAATTCGATAGTCGTATTTCAATATCAATATAACGATATATCGGTATTTTAAATATCGGCGATATATATCGACTTTTTTTTATATATCGAAATTGTGATATATCGATATTTTTTGCCCATTCCTAAGTCAGATTGCAATAAGATAAGTTTGGCTCAAATCGAATCTAAGTACCAACATAATAAGATGCTTTATGGACATGAAGACTCTACTCTAAAGTGATTCTCTTCTTCTTCTTTGTGACAGTTAAAAACTCTGTATAAAATTTCATTAAATTGTCTCCAAAATTGCACATGGACAGCCAGCCAGACGGACGGATAGACATCCTTAGATCGACTCTGAAGGTTTTCTGAGTCTATCGGCATACTTAAAGGTGAGTCTAGGGACCAATTATTTAAGGTGTTACAAACATCAGCACACACGCATAAAAGGGTATAAAAAGCTTGTCATTCCGAGTTTAAAGAAGAGTATACACTACTCCAGCATACTGGCGCAAACAAGGGATGTTGAATCATGCTCGAAACACATACCATACAATCATACTGGTGCTATATTTATTTCTTTAACAATTTTGTGCGGATGAGTTGTTGCCACTAGTGCGCCCCGACCACATTTATTAATTTTATTTTGAAAAAAAATTAAAGATTCGCAACGAAAAAAATTGGGAATTTAGCACGTCATACAAAAATTTTGATAATATATTTTGTATTCCCGTAAATAACTTTGATAATACACTTGCATGTGCCCGTGCAGAAAACTGAATTGCCAAATTGGTTTTTTTTTGTTGTTTTCTTGCGAAGACAATAGAATGAAACAATTTGTTTTATTTCGTTTTTTCTTTTTACCCACTTACAACTACAATTCGAGTCGGAAAGAACCCAACCAATTGTAGGGGGATGTAAGAAAAGATAAACTCACTGTTTATTGTTGGTGTTGTTTTTAAGCTTTGATATTGTTACAAGTAAGATTTTGAGTGTTTAAAATTCTTATTCGCTTTAGGGTTTTATTTGTATAATATTTTTAGCTTTTCTAAAAACTTTGGAAAAGGTTTCCTGATGATCTGACCTAAGCAACCGGTGAAATGCGCATAGAAGTTAGCTCTCCTTTAACAATAAATTTCAGTGTATTTATCAAATATGAAAAATTGGGAATTTAGTCATACAAAAATCTTGATAATAAAAGAGAAACAGTTTGTTATTAAAAGATTATTTATAATAATTAATAATTTTTTAATTAGATTTTTTACCAAATAATGTTTTTTAATGCATAGCCCCATAATGTTTACTATTTGACAACTTTTCTCAACTGAGCAAATTGCACCATAAACCACACCACCTACAAACTGGTACCATCAGAAAAATATTAAACTCCGCTTAAAATCGCTACAGCAAAGTGTACAATCACACCTAAAGTACATACACGGTCTATCGGCTGGCGCAATCACTTGATTGCGCACTTGATATCTTTCCGTGCTGCATACTATAGCCGTGTATGGGAACTTTAGCACCGAAAAGTTATAGTTATATTGTTCTCCTGTGTTATATTGCTGGAATGTAATTTGCAGTAAATTGCAACAATTTCGCTACCTCACTTCACTGTTAGCGTTGTGTTCCTAGGATTTTATTATTGCTTATGTGCTCTTCTAATACTGATTGTTTTGGCTGATCCGAAGTTTGAATATGGATTCGTTAGACCACCTTAAATTCATTCCTTCTTATGGGGTACAATTCAAATGAGACCAGACAATCAAACTAAGCTTTTCGCTTGTTTTTTTGCATTTATAGCCAGGGTTTAAAAAACTGTAGTCGAAACCAAAAACTGTCAAACAAAAAACGAAAATTTGGGTACAACTTTTGGCTTTTTGAGTTGGTTTCACAGCGACTGTTTATATTAAATGAATCAGAAGTAAAAGCAGCAGTTTTTTTTCTGGCCAATGACAAATGAAGAAATAGAAAACATGGCAGTTTTTGTACTTTGACTGCAGTTTTTTAAACGCTGGTTATAACTTCCAAAACCAAATTCCCGTGCTCTTTTTTCAATAATTGAGAGACAAGCATATAATTTTATTTCACTTTTAGCTTCTCATCAAACGACTTTGGCAAAAAAAAAAATCTTCTTGGCATTAAATATAAACTTTCTAAATTACAATTGACTACTCTGAATTACAATTGACGCTTTCTGAACTACAACTGTCTAGTCTGAATTACAATTTAAGCTTTCTGAATTATAATTGACGCTTTCTGAATTACAATTGAAAAAGGTATGTTATGTCATTAACAAATAAGTCCCTTATAGGCACCTTTCTAATAATCACTTTAAAATAAATAAATTGAATAAACTTAGGTAAAGAATCCAGACAAAAATTGACACAATCTTGTAAAAGTCTTGGACTAATAGCGATTTTCTGATAGTAATTCTAGATTTTCCTATAGGTTCCAAAAGTGGGACCACTAAATACTTCTGGTGTAAGTTTAGAGTTGCCCTACTAGATCTTCGAAATCGGATGGAAATATGAAATTTGTAGAGATTTTACAAGTTTGTTCTAATCGGTTGATAAATCTGTTGCTAGATTGATAATCTTTGGCCGAGTGAGACAGGTGTCGCTCCGGATCGATAGTCCAATTGTCTTTGGAACGTATTAACAAAGAGTTTGATTATTTATTTAGATGTGTTGACTTCTTTTTGGAAACATTCAGCAATTTGATTTTTTGGTTAAAAATCTTATCTTTTCTAAAAATGTTTTAATATGCAGCGTTATCTGCAGCTTTGGACATTAATACGTATACTTATGCAAATTATTTGTTGTTGTTCTCGAAAAAAGTTAAAAAAATTTGGCTTCTTAACGTCGGTTTGAATCATTTGATTAATCTTATATTAACATATTTAATTTTAAAGTTGTGTCTTCAAATACTTTTCTTTTTCAATAAATCAGAGTCATTTTTAATTTTTACTTTAAAGATTAAAACCACATTCTTTACCCTTAAAACATTTAGGAAACTATCTTGAATAAAAGCTTTTCCCAAAAAATCTTAAGTCTTTTTTTTTTTTTTGTTGAAACATAATCCTTAAATGACAAATCTTTTAACGTCTGCCACCGACCAGCAAAAAAAAATTATTAATAATCTAAAAACTAAAAAAAAAGAACACACTCAACGACAGACCACCAGTGTTTGAATATTAAAACATTTAAAATATTAAATTTAAACCGTAATTTAAGTCGTTTTTCAATTCAAAAAATTATTTCATCAAACGAAATAAAATTCATAGGAATTAAATGAGCAGCAAGCAGCAGTTTACCTGTGAGATGATGAATACAACATAAGCAAATTATGTTTCTTCCACAAGAAGGGAAAATTGAAAAAAAGAAGACTCACATCGATGAATGAACACATGTTAAAAAAGCGGCATAAATTAAAGATTTGTTTCCACAATTTTCTAAACTAAACGATCTAATCGAATTTTATGCTTCATTTCATTAAAAACTGTTTGGTATTTTGTATTTTTTTTTGTAGGTAAAATCACATTGCAACTTTAGAACATATAAAAAAGCAACAACATCGAGAAATCGATATTTTGTTAATAGATTTCTAATGAAATGTCTACCTAAAACCATTTTTGATTTCAAAAGCTAACTAATCTTTAGAAAAAAGTGAATAAAAAAAACATATCGCTCATTTACTTCAATAGTGCCGTAACTCACAAAATACAATTTTTTAGTAGTTTTTTGTCCAATATAATAATAATAAAAAAATGTCGTCCCAACACAAAATAAACACAAGGGTCAATATGACCCTTTTTCGACGGTCTTGATACCTTTTATGACCCTTTAAATTTCATTTTCACCTATTTCGTGTCACTTTTTGACCCTTTTTGGAAATAGCACTCACATTTTGTTTTTTTAGTCAGCACTGCTGAAGGTTAGTGCTCAACAAATGTTTTCGAAATAAGCGGAGATTGAGGAATGGACTTCAAGTGAAGATTTAATACCAAAATATTGAACGCACATTCCTAAAAATAAGTTGTTAGTATGGTGGACCGCGACGAGCAGGAAATACGTCGTGGACCAGTTGGGCAGAGTACAAAGGTCAGCCTGTATTGGAAATAAAGGCGCCCTGCGCACTAGTCCTTCAGAGGCACTGAATACTATAGTGCACCTTATTCCAAAAGAATAACACCTAATGGCCATATCCTTCAACAGCGCGGTCAGGCTCTCTGCATCGGGATGTTGGAAGGCGAGGACGTACGGTCATGCAGGAATCTTACAGAAGCAACCCACATCTCTGAAACGACAAACGGACTATATGATACCCGTACAGAAATTCAAGGTCTTATTTCCGTCAAGGGGGGAACATAGTAGGGGAATCCTAGCTGATGAATACCGCACGAGGATTTACACAGATGGGTCAAAGATGACCTGTGGTGTTGGCTCTGGGGTTTTGTCGGAGGAACTGCACATGAATCTCTCTTTCCGACTGCCGGATAGGGCCAGCGTATTTCAGGCAAAAATACTAGCGATAAGAGAGGCATGTAGAACACTGTACAGTAGGAACTTCAGAGGCAAGATCGGCATTTTCGTCGATAGTCAGGCGGCTCAGATGTCACTGAAGTGACATTAAACAACGTCCATTCTCGTCAGTGTAAGGAAAAACTATCCAGACTGGGCAGCCTATCTGAAATTGCCTTAATTCCTGCACATAGGGACCATTACGGTAATGAACAGGCTGACATGGATTATTTGGGAATTACCTTAACAGGGAAAGTTTGTGTTAAAAGATTTTTTACGATTTCTAAATTAGTTTTTCGATATAAAAGAACAAATTAGAGATCAATTTCCCTAAGAGCAAACATAGCTCATATACTTAAAATTTGTTATTTTTTATTTATTGAATAACTTATGGTGGTTTCTTCTCAAAAAAAAGTGTGACATTTTATTGAAAAAATGCAATTAGGTGTTCGTTTATTAAAAATGTTTGCTCTCTTAAAGAGTAGCAAGTTTTATGCTAAAAAATTCACACATAATAATGGCTTAACCTTTAAATGCCCAAGGACACCAATTTTGATATAAAAAATACCAATTTTGTCGAATTTTTTTTTTTTAAAGTTATTTAGAAAATAGTGGTTGTAGCTTAGAAGATACACTGGGCACTCCCCCGTAAGTATTATTCATACGAAAGTACTAATACAAAGCAAATAAAACATGAGATAGCATCTTTGAAATTACTTTATTTTAATTAAAAAACAAGTAAAAAAGTAAAGTCGGTCAAGCCCGCCCATATTATACACTACACCACAGTATTTAAATACACATTTTCGAGACTGCACCCAATTTGGGACCCATGGAGAATCATGCTTATGTGTCCATATAATCATATAATCATGAAAGCATTTATGTTTTAAGGTTCATTAATAACGGTTTGAACCTGTGTGAGAGGCAAAACTTGCCCTCTTCCTTCCCTCGTGGTCCTATTTAAAAAAAAAACTGCATAGCTTATGTGTCCACATAAATATGTTTCTATTTATGTTTTTAGTATCATTAAAATCGGTTTGATAGTTTCTGGGAGGCAGAAACTGCCCCATATCTTGTTTAGTGGTCCTACTATTTGGCTGTTCAATAGGCTTGGTCTTTGTGTCAATAAAAGCCTATGCGCCAAATTTTATCCCCAAAATTGCGACCTGTACTTTGCGCACAAGGTTACATGGACAGCCAGCCAGCATGATGGACATCATCAGATCGACGCAGAAAGTGATTCTGAAGCGATCGATATACTTTAAGGTGGGCCAGGACCCATATTTTAAGGTGTTATACACATAATTTTTTCCGCGGTAGAGCCCTTACATTCTTTGAACAGAACATTCTTGTTTGTTCAGAGCAATTTGGTAGCTTTCAACTTTCCTTTTTATCCATCGCAGTCCAATGGTCCATTATATCTAATCTAGTATTCTTCGACGGCGCTGGTGTATTATAAGCGGACCCAGTGTACGCGAATATACTAACAAGAGTATGGTTTTATAAAAATTGTCAAGGCAAACGATTTAGTTTTTAAATCTGGGGACTTTATGAACACAATGACACAAGTTTCAGCTGAGCCACTATATACTTCAAAATTGTTACCATATCCCATTGTATGGCTAAGTACAAAAAGTTAAAAGCCCCATTTTGTTGGCTTATTCGGCAAGTGCTGCTTCAAATAGCTTCCTACTTTACTGGAGTAAATTTGTTCGTCTACACATAGCCTTTTCAACTTTGGAACGGAGGCAAAAGTTGTGTTGAGAGTTTGAATAAGAGGTCGTGATAGATAAAGCCTGCCAGTATTAGGATCATATTGAATAGGCTTTTCAGTTGTATCATTAAAATGAATTACTTCAAGAATTTTATTAAAACCTCTTCCGCTTATCTGTATTTTTATGATAGTACAGCAGCGATGATTTTTTTTTCAAACCAATAATCAAGAGAACTGGGAAGCTCTTAATAACTCATATAGAAAAAAGTTCCGATACATTTACGAAAGTCCTCTAAGTAAATTTGTTATATCTTGGAGATTACCTTTATTCCAGAAAACTCTTTGGGATTTACTTTTATCACTCTAAACATAGAAGAGCATGAATTTCAATGTGTGTCAGAAGTTTCTGAAAAAGAAGTGTTAAATGTGGCATAATCTGGCCATAAACTCTATCAGGAGGAAGTTCTTGATCTGCATTTTTCGTGTTGATAAAAAAGTCATGTCCGAATGCATCAAGGCAAATTTCATCGTCAGTGCAAGCATCCAAAACATCAATAACAATTAGATGCTTCCTGACTCCCAGTTTTTACAATAACTGTCTCTTGTAACGAATTCTTTATATGCAAGCTTCAACATAAAACTAAACTAACAGCAGTACATAAGTAAACAAAAACGAATTTGTAATTTGCTGGTGAGTGCACATTGTATCTTTAAAGATACAACAATTGGATAAAGCTTGAGGACGTGTCCCCGGAACCTTTTTTTTTTTAATTATTGCTAATAACGCCATCTCTGATGGAAGCACAGCTGAGTGCTATCGGGCGCGTCCACAGGTTGCGGATAGTGGAAAGTTCCGGATATATACGGAACAGCTGCAAATGCAGTCGCGGACAATCAGCGGTTCCGGGAGGAGAGTCTCAGATCGTTTCCAGGTGGCGCCGGACTCCTAACAAGTTCTGAGTGCCAATGATACTCGGAACGTCAAGGCGAGAGATTTGCGCCTTCAAATAACCAATTGCCACCAACAGCCCGTCTGGAGGCCATGCTGGCAGCCCCACTTCCAGGATCGGATGCAGAAGCCCAATCAGCTACTCATCTTAAAACAAATGATTAGCGAAACCTCAAACAATGTAGAGGCCCTATGCTCCTTATAGGAACTAAATATATATATATATATATAATAACGTCTGGACATATATTCAAACCACCTTATAGTTTTCCTGGACCTCATTTTCCGCTTGGATCTGGGATTTAACGTTGCAAATAAACCTTTTAATTTAGATTTTAAAAAATATAATTTTTTAAGTTTACGGCTATTTAAACATAAAAATCTAAAATTGTTTTAATAAAAATAAATTTTGGATGATTTTCTAAAGATTTCTAAACATACTTGTGTTTTTTATTTTTATTGAAAATGAGACCGTGGGAAGTTTTTGATGGTTGTATCTTTAAAGATACAGTGGGCATTTAAGGGTTAAGGCATTGAACTTTTCGCCCCCTTTTAAATCGACAATGTAAAGAGTGCCCGGTAAAATAGGTGACTTCGGTTTAGGTATGAGGCTATTTTTAAAATGGCGACGATTGCCCCTTCAACTAACAGGAATGAAAAAATTCGGCAAAAATTGCGGAAATTCCCAAATATTTGGTAACAGCGGTATGACAGCAAAGTTTAATATTTATTAAAAATCCTAAAAGCTTTAAAGAATCAGAAAACTTACAGGAAAAAAGCGCTTAAATCTCGAACAGGGCTAAAATTCGCGAACGATTGCAAATTTGGAAAAAACCCTAAAATTTATTTGAAATCGCTAAATCGGTAAAAAAAAAGAAAATAACATAACATAAAAAGTTTTTAAAAAAATGAGTTATAATGATGAAGAACAAACTTCTTGTCAGGTGTTAAACACAGAAAAGGGCATTCCATAAAAAAATTAAGTTTTTTAAGCACTGCCTTTTTTTTGTTTGCTTATAAAAAACTTGGTCTTATTATATTTATTTAAATAGGAAATACTGCTTTTAAATTATATATTATTTTAATAGTAGAATAGTGGCACTCCCCAGTAAAAAACGGTGCTTACTGGTAAGCAGGTTTGTAAGGGAGAGAAGCACAATTCCCCCTTACAAACCTGCTTACAAGAGGCATGATTTTTATATGGCGAATTCCCACTTGGAAACACTACTTTTTTGTAAAATCACTGCGTTTTTCATGACTTACATTATTCCGTGAAGGAATAGCTTCCAAAAACCGCAGCTTTCATACCTTTGATTAATTGCTTCTATACTGTATACAAGAAGCGCAACACAAAGAACAAAAAGCAAAACAAACACAGTTAATATGTAATTTTTTAAATAGAACGAAACTGTACGCAAATTAAAAAGAAAACAACAACAAATCTAGTAATTGACCACACAAAAATTTGCTTGCGTCCTCTCTGCTCAAAAACAATTTGCTGACTGATTGCGTAATAAAAAAGAAGTAATTTTAAGCATATCTTGTTTTCGATTACATGTCGGGAATAATCGTAAACACATTTTGAAATCATTGCAATACAACGTGCTTCCATGTAAGGGATTAACAGAAGCACTTTGAACTTTGGTCGTATATTTTTTCTTTTAAATAATCATTTCAACTAATCCCTTACAACCTGCTTACTTATAAGGGATTATGCGAAGCTATTAAATAATTTTCATTTACTTATATTAAAAATTGACTTCAATAGTTTTCGCTTCCCTGTAGCTTCTAAGTAGTATGTAATAGCCAGCGCATATATCAGCGCTCTTGTACTTTTCTTGCTTCCGAAAACCTTAAAATTTTTTACTGGGTCTTTATCGTTTCAGATAGAATTTTTTTCCCAATACCAATCATGATAGTGCGCACTTTTTTGCTCACTTAGTTAAAAATCCTGCTTTTTGAGTTATAACACTATTTCAGTAAATTAGTGATGTGTATTTTTATAAGTCAAAAAAAAATAAATAATCTTTTCTATTGAAAATTTTGTTAATAAACATTTATGAACTTCTCTCTGATATTTATTTAATAAAATTTGCATTTTAATAGTAAAATTATTTTAATAATAAAATAATATTTAAAGTTTATTTTTAATTTCTGTGAAAAAAAAATTCTGTAAATTTACGCTTTTATTGATAATTGCCCTTGAGGCCTTGTAATTCATTTTTTTATTAAACTTTTTTCTCTTGTTTCTGGGATTTATTTAAAACTTTTTGAGCAGTATTTTTTAAATGGTTGGGGCCCTTTGAATAAACAAAATGTTTGTTTTTTTATATTTATTTTTATTTAAATTATTTTTTTTTTAATTGAATTTTTCTTTTTAACGTATACAGCTTTTATGCACTTAACAAAATTCTGTAGAATATTTCTTAAAGTTTTCCATTAAAATTTTCATTCTGAAACTATTTTATTTAGAAAAACTTTAGTTAAGTTCTTTTTGAGCAGTTGATGCAAATCACATTTCAAAAATCGCAAAATTTTGTACAAGCGGTAACATTTTTTTAGATTTCTCCACAGGTGGGAAGGGTACATAAGAAGAAAAAATGGCAAAAACCAACGCACGGCAGCGATTTCAAGTGTTAGTTCGACAGAAATATACACCCGCCCCTTATCAGGGAGTTGAAGATATTCAACCTCCGCTGCTTTAAAAATATCTGTTGAATAGCAATAGCACATAGGGTGATCTGGTCGATGGTCGAACTTCCCACTATTAATGAAAAATCAGCTCTCGAGGCGCAAGCTTTTAAAAATCTCCCTTTCTGCGCCTTTGATTCCAAACCGCAACCTTTACGTGATCCCCGAAGGAGCCTCAACTAATAGTCAGGTCGGTGCCGTGTCAGTGGGAGCTACTGACGCCCGTGCTACCTCAAGAGATCTCAAGAGATTTGTCAATTTTTAACTCTGCCGATCATAAAATATTGCCTGCAGCTAATTTCCCCTGTGGTTGTTACACCAAAAGGCAGAATATCCGTTAAATGTTTCGCTAAATACCCCTGGGTATATATAAGTTTGTCATTCCGTTTGAAAATTTTACGATATTGACCTTAGAACTTTTAAACATCTTAAATATTCTCGGTCCTTATGAGTAGCCAAGTTGATTTAACGATGTTCGTTTGTCCATCCGTCTGTGTGTCGGTCTCGGTTGCTTTGTGTTTAAATATTAACATTGTTACTTCTGTTTTTATACTTTTTTTTAAAAGAAATCCCCAATTTTTAAAAGTTTCTATACTTTTTTCTCATATAGGAAGGAAACTTCTAATTAAAAAGGATATTAATTAAAACCTTAAATTTTGAAAAGTTATTAATGGAAAACTTCTTGTTCGGAAAGACAAATTTCTTTTCAAGAGCTTTGTATAGAAATATATTTCCCCTTATTTTTCTCTAAGTGTTTAAGGTACATGTTGTGTAACTTCCCACATAAAACATGTTGCATTTGTATTATTTGCCGGTTCGGTTGTGCTATTTATACAAGTATTTATTTTATATTTTGTTTAATGGAAATTAGAAATTACACTTTTTCACAAACAGACCTACCCTTTCTTCCTCTCACTGTGAGTTCGCGAGACTCTTACTTAAACATTTGCATACAAATGTGTATTTACAAATAGATATTCATTTAACAATATGTACTCAAAATATGCATATAGATTGGTTTCAAATAAATACAAATTCAAATTATACACAAACAAAATATATTTAACGCTATTTTTTTAAAGTTTTAACGCGTAGTTTTTTTTCAATTTAAACAAAATTTGTTGCACAAAAAGTGCCACAGGCAAAAGTAATTAAAAAATCCTACAATGGTGTAATATATTTTTTTTTATTCTATACTGGATAAAAAACAAACAAAAAATTGAAGATACAGTAGCAAAAATAAAAAACCGAAAATTTCAATTTCAATTTTAGTTTTTTATTATTTTGTAGAAGTATTGGTTGATGTGTTATTGTGTGTGTAGTTGCTAGTTTAGGGAGAAAGTATTTTTGTAGTTATTTTTTTTTTGCTTTAGTTACTTGTTGTTTGTGTTAAGGTCATAAAATTCCCGTGTTCAACTAAAAGGAATTATACCCCATTGGATTATATTTGCTTTAACTTGTTTAGGGATACAAATACGGGAATAGAGCTGGAGAGAACAAACTAGGAAAAACACTAGGAACTTTGTTTGACTAAAACCAGTGTTGCCAAGAACAAACATAAAGTTTCCAGATTTTGGTGCAAAAGCATTAAAACATTTGGTAGATGAGAAAAAAATTCTCCGGTAATGAAAACATTTGAGGTTTCGTAATTTGACAAACTTTGTTAGAGAGTTGGATCGTTTTTGAGCAAAGAAACGTTGTTATACCCTGTGCTTATACTGATTCGTATGATATAGAAATAATATTTCCTACATTTGTATAGAGACCAAAGATCACTTTCTAATTCGAAAAAATGATGCCCGTCTATGTTTTCATTCTGTAATGTAACCTTTAGCAAGCAAAGTATTTTGTAATGACAAATTCGTTAAATACTACTTACCTTTCAACTCCAAGGGATGTTTCCATTTGAACCGATTTTGTAAGTTGAAACATTCACATTAAGAAAAAAAAAAAAAAAAAAATTCCAGGGCAAAAATTTAAACTTCGAATGCCACGAACAACGTCTACTACTCACCTACTACTCTACATACGTACTATTAAATTCAAACGTATCAACTGATTTTTGAATACAAGCAAAAAACCGTAATATGTGTAAAAAAAATTTACTACCCCAGTTGAGATTTTAATTTGGATCCTTCTTTATTCTTTGATTTTTTTTTAAGTTATACGCTTAAGCCAGCTGAGCGACAAGCATATGCGATTAAATATGTGAATAACGAGAAAGTATTTTATACATGGATGTAATGCTGCAAGTAGCGATTATGTATGAAAGAAAAGAACGTTTTAGAATTTCTATAACAAACACAGGGCTTTCACAGTACTTTCAATCAATTTCTGTCTGCTTCTGTTTTTTTTTTGCTTGTATCCAGGTTAAATTGAGAAATTGTAATTCAGTTTGAATATGGCGTCTCCATGTATTTTTAGGCCGCCCCATTTTTCTTGCTTTCTGTGGATTGTAGTCAGGGGTTTTCCTATTGATGTCATCAAATGGTTTCCGTAGCTTATGACCTGGCCATCTATACTTGCGTATTTTGATTTCATGGTCAATTGGTGGCTGTTATATTCCAAACCATACCTCTATGTTTGCTTTAGGCCAGAATATGTTGAGTATTCGACGGAGGTATTTGTTAACGAATTCTTAGAGTCTTAAAAAATCTTGAGTCGTCCAGTCCAGGTCTCCCAGCCATACAGCAAGATGAATTTTATGTATAGCTGTTAAATACTTTAATTTTGGTGGACAATGCAATTTAAGCCGACATCAAAAAATTTATTTAAGACAAATGCTTGTTTAGCCCTAAGCATTCTGTTCTGGATATCCTCGGCACATTCAACGGAAGTAGCAATAATGTAACCCTTTAAGCAGAAGGTTGAGACATTTTCGAGTTGCTGCACCATAAGCATATCTGCTGTAAACATTGAACCGCATTAATTTTGTTTTTGAAACGTTTATAATCAGTCCTACAAACGATGCTTTGACTGAGATCCTCTAAAAAATGTTTTTTTTTTAAGGTGACCATATTAAAAAATGAGTTTTCTCTGCGTGTACGTTGTTGAATAATAAAGGAGTTAAGACGCATGGCTGCCTTACGCCCGCTTTGACGTTAATGTATTCTATTGCAGAGATAGTTGTTGGCAAAATGTATGTGAAGTTTTTTATGTTTGTCATTTTGTGCCAAACATACAGTTGATTTTAATGGCTCACTTTGACCTTAATTATTAATTATTTGTTGTACAAAATTTTCTTTGGTTTTAAAGTAAAAGGCCATACAGGAGGGTTAAAAAATTGTAAATTTTTTAAAAAAATTATTAAAAAGTGGCAACGCTGACTTTAACTCTAAATAGTAGTTGCAGTAGTAGTAGCAAAATAGTACCTCTGGGTAGTGGAATAGTAGATTTGGTGGTATGCAGTTGTTAAAAAGCAAACAAAATATTTTTAGTTTTGTAATTGTGTTGTTTTATAAACAAAATTTTACTATTTTTATATTCCTCAGCTATTCAAAATAAGTTGGTGTTTGAATTTTACTAAGTCTTTTGGGACATTTAAACTTTTTTACGGGTTAAAAACAAAGTCATACAATTTTAATTTTAATAAAATATTATATATCGAAAGCAAAAATCGAAATTATAGTCTTAAGCAAGTCAAACTAAACAGGTTATTTCAAACAATGTTTAGAACGAAGGCTTTCTCCAGCCCCAAATATTTTTTGTTAAAGTACTTATATTTTATCGTGAATATTATTATAATAAATACATACTTTCATAAAGGTCTGAGTTCTCGTCACCTTCAAGTTTGTTATTACCAGGGAAACCAAAAATATGCAAATGCATGTTTTTCCTTGTGCGACCAATGAAGTCACAAACAATATATTTATCCGTTTTAGAGCCTTTTATGAATTTTGGCATCGATTTGTTAGTGCATATTTTTGCATATTTTACCGTTCGCAGCATTTTTTGCATAATTTAGTTAATATTTTTTCTTCAAATAACCAATTTTTGATTTTTTAGGGCATATTTTTAACAATTTCGGGGCATATTTTCCATTTTTTACTACATACTAAATGTGCATAAAACGTGGTTTTTAAAACATATTTCTGGTTTCCCTGGTTATTACCGTATTTTTCTGTAAGTTTTTTTATATTTTGGAAAGAGAACTTAGAACAACAAAATTAAATTTGACAAATATATTTTTATGAGAACTTTTGCTAAAGATTTCCATCAATTAGTGTCTATGTAAATATAAACTTCAATAAAATCGGAAAAAGTAGCAACTCTTTAAATTGTTCATGTACTCGAGGACACGTATTTAGAACCTTATCGGTTTATCAGTCTTGAAACTCCAGATTTTTCTATTTTTAGCTTGCTTTGTTATGGGATATTAAAGTCATATTCATAGAAACTGATATTGACAGCAGTATCTGTTGAATAGCAACAGCATCTAGGGAGATCCGCCATCCGGTCGAACTTTCCAACAATTGGCTAAAAATCAGCAGGGCTAGACCTACAGTCAGCTATGATCGAAGTCGCAGAAGTAACTGTATCCCGTGCCACAAGGTAAGATTTCTGGTCAGCCGCTATCGCAAAAGATCGGAGGATGTAACACAATAAGGTGAAAAATACAGGGGCAACCCTGAATTTACCAACCGGCCTAAGTGTGAGAGGCTCCATCACACCCAGGTAGCACTTAAGTGCAAAGTCCGACAAAAGTGTTTAGTCGTCCCTTCCCTTTTTCAATGGACCTATCTAACATCCGCTGCTTTTGGAAAATGCTATCAGCATCTGTTGAATAGCAACAACACCTACGGATAATCCTCCCTCAGGTCAAACTCTCCTACAAGTGGTAAAAATTAGCCGCTTTGTGAGATTTTCAGGATTTTCCTTCCCGAGACTTTGAGAATTAAACCACAACCCCGAGAGTTGTTTTCAACGGAAAAGTGAAACTTCCGCAAAGGCAGTTTTCCTGAAAGACAGAAAGCATTTCTGGCAAGAGATCGTGCATATCTGAGATCTGTCAATTTTGGAGTTCCTTTTTTGAATCGCAGGTATTGACTGCACCAGATTTCAAGAATTTAGAATATATAGTAGATAGTTTTAAGAATGTTTTGTGGCTTAAAATATTAAAAAAATATTAAGAAAATTGTGTTTATTTATATCGTTTCAACTTACTCCTGTTTTTAGATCAGGGTCTAAAAGACCCTCAAAACTGTAGCTGAAGCGTTAAATTCATAGTGACCAACACTTTCTTTGCCAACTGCATTAATTCTATTTCAAAGTTGTATGTTGTTGTTTAAACAAAAAAAAAAAAAAAAAAAAACATACCTTCAAAATAAAAGAAAATTCTATTAACAAAAAATTAAAAAAAGTAAAGGTTATAAAAAGCTTGAAATTGCTTACGATGCACATAAAGATTGCATTTTATGTTATTTGAAGCAAACAAAAATATTAAATAAAAACTTAAAAAAGTACACAAAATAATACTTAGTGCATTAAACAAAAACTGCAGCTACAAATATTATGACACAAGCATATAATATCGTTGTTAGAGACCTGGATAAATTGAAGTGGAAAGAGCCAAATGGGGTCTCTAAATGCCATTCATCGAAAATCTCTTACTAGACTTTGATAACACACACAGACTGTTTATGAGACTGCAGTCATAAAAATGACTTTTTATGAATCCAGAACGGGCAAAAAAACAAAATAGAAAAAATTTAAAAAGTTTCAAGAACTTTTTCTAAATATTGCAATTTTTTTCTACAGCAGCTGCTATTTGCACTGCCAACGTCGTTTTCTTCTATTTTGGTATTTAACTACAAAATGTTGTTTGTTTGTTGCTTAAAGTCTACAATACCTGTAGCAATGAAAAAAGAAAAGAAAAAAAAAAAAAAAAATACTAAAAGGATTTTTACTTTGTGTAAACATAAAAATGCATCCAAAGTTTTTGCTGTCGCTTGTTGTTTTATACACAAACACAAATACATGGCCATATTAATGTGATGCTGCTACTGTGATTGCATTTAAAACAAACGGAAACGGAAACATAAAACGTAATCTTAACAAAGTAGAAAGTAAACAAAAAAAAAAAAAAAGCTAAACAAGCCCCTGCAACACCATCACAAAGCGGAACTTAAGTAAGTTTATACTAGCTATGTCCAAAAAGATGAAGGCACAATTGAGAAATTATAGTTGGAGTATCCCTGATTAGATGATTCCCTACATTACAAGTAATTACGTTTTCCAACATATATTTATAGACGGAATATAAACTTATGACATTTTTGGTTGTAAAAGTGAAATTTGAGATATATTTATATATATATATATATATATATATATATATTTGATTATATATATTTGAGATATATTTTTAAGAATATACAGCAATAATATCAAGAAGAAATTTTTAAAAGTTGGTCTTTCCAAGGAGCTACAGTTATATAAGCACCTATAGATTTTTAAAAAAAGCTTTCCCATACAAAAAATACTTTGGGTAAAAATGTTTCTCAATACTAAACTTTTTTGAAGATGTGTGTTAATAAAGGTGATTTTTAAGAATGCATCTTTTATAGAAGCTTTTAACAAACTTGACTATATTTAGTTTTTCACGAAATTTTAATGTATTAAGTTGACAGTTTTAGTAGGAAAACTCCTTCGGTAAACTAAAAGATAGGACCTCTATCAGTTTTAATATGCGCTAGAAACTTCAGTAAAAGCGTATAATACCATCCCTTTTTGGGAGTAGTGTAGGATATAATATAATTACTAGTGATGCGATTTCCATGCAAATGCATGTTTTTTGTCGATAGTCTAAGATCGTTGTCGACTAATTATCTTTCCGAATCATTAAATTTGCGTTAAAATGGCATCGATTTACTTTTGCATATTGTTGCATATTTAAGTGAAAATTCATATATTTGCATATATTGATTTTAAATGCATATTTTAACATTTTTAAGTGATATACTATTTAAATTTCCATATTATAAAAAAAGTTCTTCAAAAAATTTCAAAATTGTATAAAAAAAAACTTCCAAAAAAATTTTTTATATCAATATATAAATTATGCTTAAAATACAAGATTTGGACAAAAAAAATACTTTAATTTTTAACCGATGCAGTAGCTTACATGGTTAATTAAGGCTGCCAATTTGTCTAAAACAATTTATCCAAAACTGTTACAAGTTTTTTCTTGGCACATGGGTTACACCGAATTACAGAGAAAATTCGATAATATTGATTTATTGATTTCATTCGAGAAATAATATTTTTAAAGGCTCCTTCACGAGTTGCAAATTTGTAATAAAATGAATCCCATGGTACCCTTGGCACTAGCCAGTATTAACAAGAAGGGAACCGAACTACATACTTTAGATTACTGTTTGAAAAACTTTGAGCAATTTAAGAATGTTATTGAAAAATTTGTTGCTACCGATTTGAATTTAAATAGCATCAAAGTCAATAAGCATTTGTATTTTCCAACTTCGGATATATTGAAGAAACAATTAACTTAAGTTAAATTAATTGATATAACCCAAATTATGTATAATTAGCAATGTAAAAGGAAGAACAGCCCGACAAATTAAAAAAAAAAAATCCAAAACGTTTTGCAAAAAAATATGGATATTCGAAAAATAAAACAAATTTCAACAATTGATCTGGAATCCAATGTGGGATCTGAATTAGAAAATTAATATTCTCCAAATGAATGGGCATCCTTCAAGTATGCTTCAACTTCGGTTTACGTTGAGAGATAATTTTTCATGTACAAAAGCTTTTTAACACACAAAGGTTTACTTTTCATGACATAAAAAAGTATTTATTTGATTATGCATAAATTAAGTTTTAAAAATGAATAACAATAGAATAAAAGCAACAATAAAATTTACTTTTGTTTTAAATAAAACTTAAAAAGCAAACGCTTTTTTTTATTGAAAATTTTCAAGTTTTTAGTGCATATTTTTTATTTTTTTTATGCATATTTTGGAGTTTTTAGTACATATTTTATGCGCATACTTTCGATTTTTTTGTGCATGAAAATCTCATCCCTAATAATTACATACAAAAGGAAGAATTTAATAAAATTTGGTTCAAGAGCTTTCAATATTACAGAAACGAAGCCAATCTCTTCTCCTAGCAGGGCTGTCATATATGGCGATTTTGTGTTTGACTGCGGGATTTTCCATTTACCATTTGGCGACAGGAGATTTTTTTTTTTGGCGATTTTTGATATAATTGGCGGTTTACTTGGCTATTTTTGCCATTTATATTATTTAAGCGATTTTTTTTAAAAGTTTGTAATTGTTCGTTTTCATTACTAATTTAAACAAAAATCTGGCAACTTTTCTTGACATGATTTTTGTTTTGTAAAGTAAATTTTATATTCAGTCACAAATTTTAGTTTTTTTTAACTGAATATATCGTTCCCTTAGTATAACAATAGCGTATGTGCTCATACGCTATTACTTTTTTATTGCATATTTAGAATCTCCATGATTGATTTTATGCCTGGTCAAAATTTCGTCAAATTGTACTTCCAAAAAGTGGGTCGAAATGTCGTTGGAAAAAATAGTGTATAATTTCTTGTTCAAAATTTTCCTTCAATAAGTGTGTAAGCTTATATGCGCTTTTTTTTCTTGAAATTGCCACAACAAAGTTGTTAAAAGAATAAAAGTGTATACGCATTATACTCCATTTTAGCCTGTAGGAAAAAATACAATTTATGAAAACTTTAACTCATAAAATAGCTTATAATTAAAGACACTATTGTTTGAGAAATAGTTTCATTCCGACCATCGAAAGCTGCATGATCTCCAAAATGTGTGCAAGAAGAATGTAATTCCTCGTGGCTCGCAGTCATTTTTTTTTAACTTACAAGATGGAAAGAAGCGAAATTGTTAAGATGAGCCAGATGTAGCAGAGGAAGAGAAAGAAGACGAATGAACTTCTAATTATTTTTGATTTGCGCAATGTATACCTTAATTTGTCATAGTTTTTTGTTTATAATAACCCAAATTGGAAAATAATGAATATGTGCCACTGAATTAACAAAACTATGAATTAATCACTGTTTTATAATGTTACAAACTGATATTTTTGAGATCAAATATTTTATATTTAAAACAGCGTATACCATACAAAATAAAATAGTGTATCAGAGATACATCATACGAATTCCTTAAAAAATAAAATAGCCTATATGGAGAACTTGCACTTTGAATGACATAATAATGGTCTTAAAGGATGCGTAGTATAAAAAAATTGGTCAATTTAAAGACAAGAAACGGTATTATGTATTCGTCGAAAAATCAAATATGAAGAGTTTTTATTTACCACGATATTGAGGTTTTAATAGACATCCGATTTGACAAAAACTTTAAACACGATTTTCTCAAAACCCCAAAAAATTTATACGCTATTGTTATGGGGACGATATGATCTCCATTTTATGTTATTTTTTTTTTTAAATATAACAGAAACTAAACAAAATTTACTTTCGGCAACTTTTTTGTATTTTTCTAAGTTTTTGGCGATTTTTGACTGTAATATTACACGCGCTATAGAATAATATAATATACTAAATGTACTTCTGAGCTAAAATTATATTTCAGATGTCTTCAGTAGAATAGTAAGGCGATTTCTTTCTTAGAATATATTAACCCTCTAACACTCATTTTAAGAGGTAATTCTTGTCATTTTTTTTTGACTTCTAAAAACAAAAACTCTTGCAATGTATGCAAAATGGGTTTTCGAAAATTTAAAATATTTCAAGGCCCGGAATTTCGCCAGATTTGCTCTTCCAATAGTCTAGTTTCATTTCGCGTTGCAAGTATTAAGGCTGGTTTTTTTGTTGCACAGTGTTATCAAAGTAATTTTTGGGAATACAAAATTTTCAATTAGCATACATACATTATGTTATGTAAGTCGAAAACATTTTATAACAGTTTCTGCCTCCAGTTTTCTACATGATAGAGCTGGCAAACAATCGATAGTATCAACAGTTCTCATTCCATTGGACTATCGATAGTTTTTTTTCGATAGCGATACTATCGTTGAAATCTTTTTTAAGAAAATTATCAATAATTTTTTGCTTCTATCTGGCAATAACAAGCCAGTCGTCGTTGCCGCCCAGCTTAGCCAGCTGCGGCAGTTATCTAGTCGGCTTAAGGACCAAGCATATTTGTATAACCTTGCTTATCCTAATGTCAAAGCAAAAAATTTTGCAAATGTATGTACCAGGGCTCTCAGACTCTCAGATTATTTTTCACCTGAATCGCCAAATAGTATATCGAAAATCGCCAACATTAAATATTTTTAGATTTAAGGTAAAAAAAATTCGCCAAAAATCGCCAAATACGAGTTTATATAAAAAGTTAAAGTTTTCTACATAGAAAATTTTTATTTTATTTGGAAAACAGGCAGTTAGCCTTATTCTTGTAGTGCTTTTATATTATAATATTTTTATCGTTTTAAAATAAATATCTTCAAACTTCCCAGTAAAAACTTCGCCTACTTTTTCAAATTGAATAGCTTCTTTAACTCATTATTTTGTAGCTTTGTTCTATAACTACACCTATAACAACTTCTATAACTACTTTTTCTGGATGTGGGCAGGTAAAAAAAATAATGACTTACTTTTTAATGCGTTCATTTTGGGTCATCCCTTGTAAAATTCTGTTATGTTTGTGCTGTTATGTTTCTCTGATTACTCAACACACTATTTTGTAGGCGAAGTTTTTACTGGGTTGGAACTTGTGAGATCTGTTAATTAAAAATATTAATTTAACCAGTATGCAAAATGAATAGAACTTGATTTAAAACTTTTTATAAGCGTGATTTACTATGCATGAGAATATAACTCGAAGTATTGTAAAATTAATTGTTCGATTGTCATTGAAACTAAATGTTACATTCGATAAGAAATAAAGTAAAGGATTAATGACAAAAGTTGTATTCGATTTTGATATTAATTAGACTTCGCAGTAAATATATTCCAAGTCAACACAGTCTTATAAACAATTTCACTACGAGTATATGAATAATTTTTTAAAATAAACCTCTAATACAGATGCGTTTTTGATATGAATATTTTATTTTTTTAAAAATATTCTAAATAATTTAAAAGATTTTGTTATTCGTGCTAAGTTCCCAATTTTTATTCTTGATAAAAACACTGAAATTTATTGTTGATGGGATAAGCTATTCCTATGCGCATTTCACTGGTTGCTTAGGCCAGATCGTCAGGAAACTTCATCTTTTAAATTAAAATTTTGTATTCCCAAAAATTACTTTGATAATAAACAGGCAAGTGCACGGCTTAAAAAACTTAAACTGGCAACACTTTATTATTTAAAGCAGGTTGTTTTTGTTTTTATTTTGTTTTTTCTTAACCTACTTACAACTACAATTAATGTTGGAAGAATTTCAACCAATTGTAGTGGGGAATGTAAGCAAAGATAAACTCACTGTTTAATGTTGATGGTTTTGTTTAAACTTTGATATTGTTACAAGTAGAACTGTTGCATTTAATTCTTAAACGCTTAACAGTTTTATTGGATGAAGTTTCCTGACGATCTGGCCTAAGCAACCAGTGAAATGCGTATAGGAATAGCTTATCCCATCAACAATAAAGTTCAGTGTTTTTATCAATAATAAAAATTGGGAATTAAGCACGAATAACAAAATCTTTTAAATTAAAATTTTGTATTTCCAAATATTACTTTGATAATATTCTAAATAACACTTTTAAATTATTTTATTTCGTTGAAAGATCCAGTCAGAAAGTATATTGCGCCTCTGCACAACACTTTAAAAACACGCTTATATAGAACGTGATACAAATGGAAATATTTTGAAAAAGGGATTTTTTTTCAATACAAATTAAATTTTTTTGCATACTACCCAGTGCACATTATTATTCCTAAAATTTTGAAAATTCAACTTCATATTCAATCGAAAATAAATTGAAAAATTACAACTTTTTTAGTGAAGATCCGAAGATTGTTATAAAAATAATATTAACCCGAATTATTGGATACTGTGTGTATATTTAAATATATATTTGTAAAAAAATAATAGCTTGTGATAAGAAAAATGGCTGAAAATCTAGGAAAGATTTAACTTTATTATAAATTTGGAAAATTGTATTTCTTTAAATTACTACATGGAAATGTACGTTAATTAATTAAAAATTAAATTTAAGAATTCTACAAAGAATTCGATACTATCGATAGTTTGTCAACAAACTATCTACTACATAATCGTAGTAGGTTCATGTAAATCAAGTTTTGATGTAGTGTCCATTATTCAGGTCCAATACTTATTTAAAGTTTTTGCTTTAAGTTAAAAGAAAATCATATCAACTTTTTTTTCGAATGTGCTTCTATGCGTGGAATATCATATTATAAAGCTTTTTTTTTTAATATAATTAAAAATAATTAATGAAAAATAAATAATTCCGACAATCTATATGTTAAAAGAAAATCAATAGCATAGAAGGCTAGTTAACACTCCAGTCTAGTAGTATACAGGCGCGGTAACATGGGCAGGGGGAAATTCCAACCCCCTCTCATAAAAATATTTATTTGCTTTTGCTTTAAAGAACTGTGAATCCATTAGATATTTTAAAGCTAATGCTAGGAACACAATTGAGTCGTACATCGCAGGAATGTGGGACGTATCACCGTAAATTTCTACACCCACAATTCAATTACCCACAATTCCGTCGTAAACGTATTTTATTTTCTGTTGAAAATAATCTTAGAAAATTCTATTTTTAACAAATAGAAACTGGGAATTCTTTCCTTCCGAAGGTTGCTTTATATTATATTCAACATTTTTTTTATTTTCCGAATTTATTCCATGAGCTAAATTTCAGTTATGTATTTTATAAAGCTTTTTTGTAATAGTCCTATTCTATCAATTATTCAGAAATGACTTTATACACTACCAGACTATTAAATTGTATTTTAATAAATAATAATATAAAGTAACCTTCGGAAGGAAATAATTCCCAGTTTCTATTTGTTGAAATGGTTGAGTTAAATACATTCAATTTATAAAGTATCACTATCCAGTGTGACACAAAGAATGCTGACGAAGCCCGTAGCGGGCCAGAAAATGCATTACATTCTGCTGGTGTCTAAAAATTGTTAATTTTTCTGTACATACAATATACCTCATTGCTTTCCAAAGGAAAGCTAAGGTAAAATGTAACAGGAAAATACAATATAATAGTCTGGTAGTGTATAAAGTCATTTCTGAATAATTGAAGGAATAGGACTATTACAAAAAAGCTTTATAAAATACATAACTGAAATTTAGCTCATGGAATAAATTCGGAAAATAAAAAAAATGTTGAATATAATTCTATTTTCTAATTCCTTTTCTTTAGCTTCACTTCGGAAAATCAAATCTTGTAACGTTAATTTAACCGCCTTATACTCAATGCAAATGGATGAAACTTTGCAGGCATACATATTCCACATGACAATACACGAATACAAGGGCGTAGCCGGGATAAAATCTAGGGTGGGGGGCAAAACAAATTTTTTTTTGGTAAAATGCTTTCTTGACCGCCTTTTACTCAATGCAAATGGATGAAACTTTGCTGGCATGCATATTCCCGATGACAGTACACGAATACATGGGCGTAGCCAGGATAAAAACTAGGGGGGTGGGGGCAAAATTTTTTTTAAATGTTCTTATTATTTTATTTTCCTTTCAAATATTCAATTTTAAAACACAAAAATAAATTATTTTATATTTTGAATTTCCTTTTTCTATAACAAAACGGTCGTATCTGGCTTATGAAATAGATCTAAGTCAGCGTGCGACGTAGATACGCTTTTACGTTTACGTCAGATATTGTGTGCCTTTGTATAAAATACTATACGTTTTAATTTAACAACGTATCTACGTCGTACGCTACTACATTCATACGGTGCAATTGTGTTCCTACGGTAATTTGAAATTACTGTCTAATTAGTCGTTAATATTTTTGAATTTACCTTTTTTTTGTTGAGTAAAAAACATATGAAAATAAAAATTATTCCTGCAAAAACAAAAATTTAAAATTACAATTATTTCAGCAAAAATAATCAAAAATTAATAATTATTTAATTAATAATGATATGAAGAGCACAGGATTTTATAGATTTTTCTTGTTGTGGCTTTTTTGCATTGAAAATTCAATAAAAATAATTACTTTCGGTCCCAAATAATAAGTTTAGCTTTTACATCAGACTGGATGACAAAAACAACTGTGTAGTTGCTGCGGTCAACAGCATAACAAAAAATGCCATGGAGAAAACGACAATTGTCATATTTGCAATAAAAAACCACTACTACAACAATGAAAAAAAGTTTTTTAAATCCCAAGGCGAATTGACTAGAGTGGGGTCAAGTCAACATGTGGTGTTTTTTTTCGGTGGTCGAGTTGTCAAAGTTTGTATACAAACTAGTTTTTTATGTAAACAAACCGGTTTTTTTTACTAGCAATATTTTTGACAACCCGACCACAGAAGCATTGTAGTTGTAGAGTTGACCTCACCTTCTACTCAATTCGCCTTGGTTAAATCCCTTATGACACTAGATTTTTTATTCATTAATTGATACAGAATTGATAGAAAGAAACAGTAAATGCTAGAAAGAGCAACCTATAAAAAATGTAAACAAAGTTTTTTAGTTTTTTTTTCTCTTGTTATGGTTTTGTTTCAGGGATGGCGTTGAGAATTTTTAAAATTGTACCAACAACCTTTACAAATTGTACCTAATTGTACTAAAAGATTATTTGGGTTGAAATTAATTTTATTTATGTTCTAAAAAAACACCACAAAAAGGTATTATAAATCTTACACTCAATTTACATGATGATGAAGAGAAAACAGAAATCATGTCTATTTTTCTACCCCTCTTTCTTCTCTACACCGCTTGCTACCAAACAAAAAAATGACGTCCAAAATTGGTCGTCATAAAATTCATCATGTAAATTAAGTGTTAGATTAAAAAGTATCAACAAAAAAGTACAATTGAAACAACTTTGCCATCCCTGTTCTGTTAATGTTGCCAACTTTTTGTTTATGAGAAACCTAAAAACAAAAAGCTTAATTTGCCCATAAATCGCTGATTCAGCAACACTTTTAATATTTCAAGCTTGAAATGTCAATTTTAAGTTGAACAATTTTACATTTTTTTTGACATAACTTCATTTTTTATCGATAACTTTAGTAAAATGTTTGACAGCTTGCCATTTATCTTAATACAGCTGAACCCTTCGCACTTGGTAAATTTTTCTATTACTTTATATTTGCACTGTTCACCAAAACTTGAACAATGCATTAAAAATATAGTGTCATAAGGGCTTAAGCAAGTACAATGTGAAACATATCAGGATCTTTCACTCTCTTGCAATAACTTAAAAGGGTTCCACTGTTGCCAATTTGGCAACATTCCCGATATTCTAACGCATGTAAGTGCCCATCGCGGAAAAATTTCCGGTTTTTACGGTTCGCGGGAAATCTAGTAGTTTTTAATCATAAGGATATACAATTTTTGTTCTTAATAAAGTAAGAAGAAAAATTCTTTTTGTTGACATTAAATTGTTTTCCGATTTTAAACTTTTTCCCATTAGGATTATTTGTTATTTTGTCAAATTATGGTCAAGGTTTTGCTATTTTTGTAGTTTTTTTATGGACGTTGATTATGCTGATAATCTACTTTTAGTGACCCAAAAAGATTCCAGTAGTCAAAGCTAAATGAAGTAAAAAATAAGGTTGTAACCTACGGAAAATCAATGTTTATATCAAATACTTAAGCAATCGAAAACGAAGGGTATTTTTTCTCTTAATTTTTAATTTGCCGGGAGAAAACTTTGATACGGTTCGTTGTCTGATATGCTGCCAAACAAATATTAATTTACTTTTTTCTGTAACGATTTATTTCTTAAATCTTGATCTACGCGATAAAATCAATGCACATTAACGAAGATTTGGTTAGACTAAAAGGTAAGACTGTTCTTATTAACTCTAATGTCTGTATACACAGAAAAAATTATTGCCGAATTATTTTCAAACAAATGCTTGTTTGAAAATTTTTTTGATTTCTACAAATTTTTTTACTGATTCAATCAATATTTTTGTTTGATTTTTATTTAACCAACAAAAATTTGGACAACTATTCAAAAATTTAATAAACGCGCTATTGGTTTGAAGTTTTCATTATTTTTGTATGAAATATTTAACGCTCTTTAATGTTGTCGTCTTTTTGCATTTTTTTATTGATTGTAAGCAACACTTCTTTATGATAAATATAAGAACTACAACAAAAAACACATGCAGTCTACTTTTGGACGCTTTAAAAAAGTACAGCAATAAGAAAAATGATAAAATAGCGTGACGAGGTCTGTAGTAAAAAAAAAACAACAAAAACAATAGCAGGTAAAACAAGTCAGAGTGCTATATTCGGCTGTGCCGAATCTTTGATACCCTCCACCGACAGTTCGAATGTTTAAGGAGTAATATCTGTATGATGTTATTATAATCTTAAACTGTGACGATTTGTTATTAATTATGGTTTAAGGCAACCAAACTGTTTTCCGGTAGAAGGGTTTATATGGGGCCTAGGGTAAATTATGGACCGATCATCACGAAATTTCACAGCGTAATTTCTAGTCCTTTAAAACTGTGACGTACCAATTTCTGTTATGATAGCATTATTAATTATGGTTTTAGGTGTACTGAACTGTTTTCCGGGAGTAGGGTTTCTATGGGGCCTAGGGTAAATTATGTACCGATCTTCACGAAATTTCACAGTATCATTTATAGTCCTATAAAACTGTGACGGGCCAAAATTTGTTATGATTGCATTATTTTTTACGGTTTTAGGCGTACTAAACTGTTTTCCGGGAGTAGGGTTTATATGGGGCCTAGGGTAAATTATTGACGGATCTTCACGAAATTTAACAGCGTGATTTCCAGTTGAATAAAACGAATTGTTGCGAAATCTTATATCATTCAGTGCATTTTTCCACCATTTATGTTAGTTTTTGTAACAAAATTATCAATTTTTTTTAAGTGGTGGTTCCACATTTTGATTCATAGCTCAGATCCTATTGAACCGATTTTGCTGAATTTCAATCCCAAACTGCTTAGGGTAACTACAAGCAATTTGACACCAAGTTTGTTGATTTCTTTTGAGTTTTTCGAAAGTGAGCGTGTTTTCAACAGACGGACAGACAGACGGACATGGCTAAATCGACTTAAAATTACTCAAGGACCCAGAATATATATACTTTATAGGGTCTGAGATGAATAGTAAAAAAGTTTCACACGGAATGACAAACTGAATATACCCTCTTCACAACTAATTGTGGTGGAGGGTATAAAAAACGTTTCATTTTTTTTTAAACAACAGAAAAAACACATTATAAGAAACAAAATAAATTTTTGGTTGTTTTCAAAGTTGGTAAAAAAAAAACAAAATCCCGTATTAAATTTTTTCAAATAGTTTGTTTAAATACATCAAATACAAAAATAGAATGATGGCGGAAAACATATCGAGTCGGTCTGCCGCCGTTTTTGGTTACATTTCTTCTTCATTAGCAAAGGAAAAGATAAAGCAACAGTGAGTGATAAAGAATAAATATGACTTCGTTCAAAAATTATTCCAACAAAAAAATGTGTCTCAAAGCCAGCCGGGCCGCTCTGCCAACAGTGCTTGCTTGTGTGCGCGTCATTGCTTGTGCCAAAACTTTTTTGTTTGATTCAGCAAAAATATTTGTTTGAAATTTATATGAATTTCAGTAAACTTTTTGTTTGATTCTGTAAAATTATTTGTTTGAAAAAATCGGCGTTTTTTTTCAATAAACAAAATGCAAATAAATTGTTTGAATATGCGAATTTGTTTGTAGGACCGATTTTAGACAAAAAATTGTTTGATTCTACAAATTTTTTGTTTGAATTGGAAAAATAATTTTTTCTGTGTAGATCCCAAGCAATACAAATCCCTAAATTTTATCTTATTTATCACATTTTGTTACTTAAAAAAATCTTATCAACTTTTTCGCCCTTTCATAAAAAGAAAAATTTTGTACGGAATAAAAAAAGTCAGAGGAAATTAAAATCCTTGGTATATAATTTTAATTGAAACTCGCACACCTATATATATTTTTAAACAAATGTTGCAACATATTTCATTTAGAAAGGCCCCAACTCGGATTTTTCCAAATTAAGTTTTTTTTTTTTATTCTCGTCACAAAAATTTAGTGCAATTGTATTAAAAATAACGGGTTTACAAGCAATTGGACATTTTTATAAATACAGTTTCTAATTTGTTTTACCTTCTCCTGTTATGTTAGTAATTATGTGATTTAGGGCCTTTCTGCATAAGCCCAACGTTGTATATTCTTCGATTTTTAAGGGTTGGAAGTTTGCGACTTCTGTTTGTTTGTTATGTTTAAACGAATGAAAATGGCTTCTTATGGATTTCGAACTGAATTTCTTCTTTCTGAAGGTTTTTGCCTTTAACATTTAACTAACCTTCTATATATCTCATGTCATGTCAAATAATAATAAGATTATATGGAAAACTATATTTAAATATGAATTCATACTTAAATAGAATTGGTAAAATTGGTCATAAGTGTGGTTTCAGAAAGTGGGCACAATCGTTCATAAGCTTTAGCCAGAATATGTTTTATATTTGCAGCACGTTTTTAACATCTGAATTCTTTACAGAAACACAAACACAGTGGATTGCATATAAATAGAATAGTATGTATGCAGCACATCTTGGCTAACTAATTGACAACGGCTCATTATATTCTATACTTTCGATATTCTCTCAAACAGCTTCTGTAGGGCATTTTATTCTTTACTGAACAAATACTAAAGCTATGGTCACACTTGAAAAATATTTGATGAAAAAAACGTAACCAACAGGCAGACTAAAATATAATTTCCTTTACATACATCTTACAACAACTAGTTTTTTACTGTTTCTGGCAGTAGAATGAAGTTTAATTTGTTATATTAAGACCATATTAAATTTCACTAAATATTAAAAAAAGTAGTGGTTATACTTATTTGGGCAAATTTTTAATAAGTGTGACCGTAGCTTAACACAATTTCTTTGCAATTATAAAACACGAATCAAGTGAGCCAAAAATGTATAATAAAAAAGAAATTCTGTTTAATATAAAATTATTTGTGTTGAATAAAAAACACCTGCATTTGCGAAAAATCTAATAAAAATGCATACAAAAAGTTCACTCCGTATATCCCCACTTCCAAGCCCCTTCAAAAGTAACAACCAACCAACCATTCACAACCAGGGCCGTGCATTTTCAGTGAATTTAAATGAATTCAATTGCACTCAATGATTTTTGGAGTATGGGATGTTTAAAAATAAGCACAAAATAAAACAACAGAAACAACAAAATACTTTCATTACTTTTACAACAAATAATTTCCTTTTTTTTATATAAAAAATGCAATAAATTGAAAGCAAAATTTCCTGGCAATAGAACAAAAAAAAAAAAAAAAAATCTAAAGGAAACGAACGCATTGCATCGTGTAACCCCTTTTGCTTCTACTGGCTGGCCAGGTCATTGCAAACTAAAAGTAGCATTTTTTATTTAAAATTTTTTTTTTTGTATTTATTTAAATTTAAATTTGTTTTATTATTGTTGTATAATAATTATAACCTTGGTTTTAGCTGGGATGCTAAAACGTAATGAGAGGGAGTTGAAATTTTAATAAAATTTGTAAATTATGAATAATAAAGAAAAAATAAACACAAAGCATTAATGCTGACTTTAGTACAGATAAAGTTGGATTATTTTTTAATTATTTTTCTGCTGTTTGTTGTTGTGATTGTTTCAATATATATATAAAGGTAAATATGTACGTTTATAAAAAAAAAACACGAAAAAGGATTTAGAACGGGAATGTAAATATTGTAAAAAAAAACATCAAATTGTAATTTGTAGTTTAAAAATAAATTTAATTCGTTAATAATGTATTTATTTTCATCAAAGCAGATTTTCGAGTGGTTTGTGGGGTGAGGAGGGTTATTAAGTAAATACATATGTATGTATAGGAATAAGGAATTTAAAAATTATATTCTTAAAAATCTAGCGAAATGTAAAATGTTATCATTGCAAAGGTTCCAACCAGTGTTGCCAAAAATTTGATGTCCAAATTTTCTTCAAACGTTACAATTTTCTATAAAAATTAAACATAAATTTAAGTTGTGTGTTTAATTTAATTATATGTTAAATGTTTTATGTTTTATGTAAGCTGTGCAACATTCAATGTAAAATTTAATGTGAAAAACTAACTAGTAATTACAACCCCTGAAGATGTCAACAAATAATTGACGAAACGTTGGGAGAAACATGTAAAAAAGGTTTTTTATTTACATTAATACATTAGGCCCAATTAGCTTAACAAAAACTTATATATAATAAATTAGTGAAATTTTTTAATAACAAATCATCAATAAAATGGATTTATTCATCATTTACTTTTTACATATCGTCCGCTCATTATTGGTTCGATCTACCGACTATTTTTTAAAAAAAATTGTGTAAGATATGGGGTACATATATTTTTAATACCATCTTTCATAATCCAAAACCTGTTCCACGAAATTTTTTATGGCTTCTGAAATATTAAGCATTTATTTTACGCCCTATGTATTATTTTGCTCTAAACGCCACTACGTGACGAATGCAGCAAGTCCTCATACAAAATCGTACAAAATAAATTTCACACTTGCTTTGCTTCACTGCCGTAAGAAAAGCAAATTGTTAAAGCGAAAGCAAAATAAAATGATAACAAGTTAATAAATTGAACTTTTGCTTCGCCTCATTTTTGCAAGAAAAAAAGTAGGAAAAGCAAAAGCATGTATTGTTTTGCTCTTAACGCCACTATGTGGCGAATGCAGCAAATTCAAAAAATAAGAATGTAATGCAAATAAGAAAAAAAATAGTTAAAGCGAAATTACCTTACTTTGATAACAAGCTTTAAAATGATAACAAGTATGTAAATAAATTGAACTTTGCTTGTCGCAAGAAAAAAGTAGTAAAAGCAAAATTAAATATCAACAACTTAATAAATTAAGAAAAGTGGCGTATGCGGCACAAACCAATAATTTTCACTTTCAGTATAATACTATTCACTTCTTAGTTCGTTAATGAACGTTTTGAAATATTCACATTTTTTTCAAAAGTGGTGATAATACTTCTATCCGGTATATTTTTAGAAAACTTCATGTAAACCTTCATTATCGCTTTTCTCCACTACGATTTTTTATTATATGCGCCAAACCATTAATGAGTTGACGATATATAAAATTAAAAAAAAATTCTACATAACAGAATTATTATAGCAGCATTTATCACTAAAGCTGGTACCGTATTGAACAGTGGGTACCGCGTACTTAGTATTTGCACTATTTTTTTAAAGGTAGCTAGTTAATAGAACCAGAGTTGTATTTTCGAACAAAGTTTAGTGGAAAATTTAACGGATTTTTTTAAATAAACAACTTTGTTCGATAACACAATACTACATTACAAAAATTTTTTTTATCATTTTGGCTTTTCGAAAGGGCGCTATACGACCCATTAAATGGACCGATTATCACAAAATTGCACGGCGTTATATTTAGCAATATAAAGCTAAACTGGCCGAATTTTAGCACAAAATCTTAATTTGTTACGGCTTAAGGCATATTTGAATGATTTTCCGGAACATTTGAAAGAAAAAATAGTCAAATCGATGGAGCCGTTTTCTGATTTTAGGTAAATCGAAAAAAGTGGGCGTTAAAGTGGGCGGAGCAAAATTTTCGTTGGACCATGGCAATGATTTTAAAGAAAAAATCGTCCAAATCGGTCAAGCCGTTCTCAAGTTATGCGCTTAATAGGAAAAGTGGGCGTAAAAGTAGGTGTGGTACATTTTTCTTTCGATGAAAACGTAAAATGGGTTAATACGAACATTTAAAAGAAAAATTAGTCAAATCGATCGGCCGTTTTTCGATTTTAGGTAATTTGAAAAAAGTGGGCGGCGCAAAATTTTCTTTCCGTAAAAACCTAGGCTGGACAATGTCAATCATTTTAAAGACAAAATTGTCCAAATCGGTCAAGCCATTCTCAAGTTATGCGCTTAATAGAAAAAGTGTGCGTAAAAGTAGGTGTGGTACATTTTTCATTCGATGAAAACGTAAAATGGGTTAATACGAACGATTTTAGGTAATTCGAAAAAAGTGGGTGGGGCAAAATTTTCTTTTTGTAAAAATCTAAGTTGGACCATGGCGATCGTTTTAAAGAAAAAATCGTCCAAATTATATAGATGTCATTGGTGGTGCAATATGAAAATTGGAGAATTGGAAAAATCAGACTTCACAGTGTCACCCGCCTGAATATTCTAAAGATTCCCTTTGGAGTCCATACGTTAAATACACATATCCTGTATTATATATATAGATTGTCATATAAAACGAGCTTTTGCTAAATTTAAAATATCAATAAATTTTTTCGGGGTAGTTGGTCCACATTTGGAAACATAACTCTTTTCCTACTTAGCCATCCCATATTCGTTAACTACGGGATTTCTTAAAAGTTTCAGTCTGTCAAACCAAACACATGTCGACTGTCGTTGTTCTTTGATGTGTACAACTATTCGTTTTTTGATTTTGCCTTGACTGCGACTGTTTTCATTTAATGAATCAGAAGTAAAGGCAACGGTTTATTTTTGTCCAATGACAAATGAAGAAGTCGAAGTTACAGCACAATCGTATGACTTCAACTATCTCATGTGTAGCTTTTTAAACACAGATGGACATTGCTAAATTGACTTGGAATTATTCTAGAATCCATAATAACTTTAGTCTGGGTTCATACAGTCATAAAGTCTGTGTTAAGTGGCGAAAGGGGAAGAGAACTTGCTTTTCTTCTCCCCCATTTCACCAATAAGCTTCACAAATAAAAAATTTTTGTACAACCAAATTAGCTATGTTTTCAATTACTAATTTTAATCGCTTTCTAAAGTTATCCATTACTTTTAACATAACCAGCACATTTTTTAATTACACTTTTTAAAAAGAAAATTTGTAATTTTCAATAACGCTTTTTTTTGACAAATTATCAGCCCTATTCTGCAAAAAAATATTTTACCCTTGAGAACAACAAATTTGCATTATTTAACTCTCCTGCCACATTCCGCACATTGTGTTTATACTTCTTTCTCACTATCGCCACAAAAAAGTTTGAATAATTTTTACTCGTGTATTTAAACAAAATGATGAAAAAATATATATTCATAATATTTAAAAGAAAAGGACTCTTCTGAATGGAATCTCTAGGGTGCAATTAGTAAATATTTCCTGTCGAAAAAAAAAAAAAAAAAAAAAAAAACAAGAAATAAATAAATAAAATTAAGACATTTTTGTTGGTTAAATGGAAAGCGCTGAAGCTGATAGAGAAGTTGTATCCAAAATGTTAGTAGAGATGCATGCAAAAGAAAAAAATAAAAAAATAAAAAATGAAAATAATAGAAGTTAAAAGAAAGGAAATGATTATTTCGAAATTTAAATTTATTCACAAATAGATAAAGAATGAATTAAGAAAATTTTCACTTATCTTTTTTTTTTTTGTTTAAGTTAAAAAGATTTCATTAAAGGGAAATAGGAAATAATTTTCTTTTAATGGTTTTTATATTTATTTTTTTTTTTCCTTGAAAAGACTAAATTAAATTTATATTCTGGCAGCTGTACGATTTTTTAAGCAATATCGCTTATTTTACTGCTAAAATCAACAACAATTACTCGACTGAGCATTTGTTAGGGTGTAATTTTATTACGGTGGGCAACGAATGTTTAAAAGTTGGGTACCTACATTAACAAGTTCAACGGTGTTCTTAACAAAAATTTAACTGAAATTTGAATTTAAGCGGTCGTATTATTAACTCACTTAAAGCGGTGCGAAATGGGATTTCCTGAAGTCCCAGAGGTTTCAAGTTATTAACTGAAGAATGGTCCTAAAACTTTACATAAAATACAACAACACGAAATTTCGGGGCAATTTTTTTATTGGGTTTTCGTTTTGCGTTTTTTCGCTGGGGTGTTTTTGCATTTTAAGTGAAATGAAAAATGACCCAAATGAAATCGCAATTTTTACTTTGTGACTATTTTTTATGTAGTGCAAATTTTAAAGGACTAAAAAGTTACCCCAAAAACTCAATGTAAAAAATTGGTATGGTTTTTCATTTTAACAAATATGTAATATTTAATCAGAATTGAAGTAACTTTTCGGGCACTTTTAAAAAAGTAGTAACATCAATTAATACATACAAAAGTAAAAGTATTTTTACTTTCAATTAAAAATGTAAACTCCTTGTTAATAAAAGGACAAAGAGGTGAAAATAATTGCGCTCAGCCGAATTACCCAATGCTATTTACTGCACGATTTTTAAAACCAAAACTTTAAAATTATTCAGGATATTAATATTCATGGTCTTGAAATTCTTGATTTTGAAAAAGAGGATCTTGGAATTCGGGATTTTGGTAGCCGAGATTTTGGAATTCGGGATTTTGAATTTGGGATTAGAAGTTTCGGGCATGTTAACCCAACCCAAATTTCTATTCTTTGTTTTTTAAATTAAACTAATTTCGGGTAAAAATCCATTAAGAAATTTAAGTTGATTTTTCATAGAGAAGAATTGTCCCAAATTAAGGGTCATTTTTCATTTTATTTGTTGTGCTATTTTTTATTTTTTTTTTGGGTTGACATTTCATTAAAAGAATTGGGTCATATTTCATTATGAAAAATAGCCCTAAATTTTCGGGTCAATTTAAAATTTTTCTTTTTGGGGCATATTTCCTAGGGCAACATTTCGCTACGCCGGAAAATCTGATAAAACAAAATCTCGGCAAATCGAAATTATATTTTTAGCGTCGGGAAAACTTAATCAAATGCTTTACAACACTGAAAAAGTAATCTTATACTGATCGAATCGACTGAAAGAAAAGGAAATAAAATTGATTTCGAATCAAACAAGTATTTGAACACGACTGCCAGAACTAATCGCCAGATTTGATAATTTTAAGCACTCAAACGAAAATGTTCTTAAAATTACGTATCATCATCAATCAAGATGTTCAGCCATGTCGATTCGGAATGATTCAGTTCGGAATCGAAGAAAACATATTTGTTTATTGATAGAAAGTGTATTTTGAATTGTATTTTTTTGGCTTTTCAGATACAGGAAACTCCCATTCCGTTCATGAAAACAAAAATGGTTTCATTCCGAAAAATGTTATCGTCATTTTCTGAAGCACCAAAATACGGAATGAATTCCGTTTCTGAACGGAATTGTACTCTGTCACATGGCTGATTATTTGAACATTCTCTGTGCCGCTGATTGAATACCACGTGAAAATTGTTTTCTCCCTTTTTCTCGATGTTGTCTGCAATTCAACGTTATTTTCATAGACATTGTATTTTTCCCTATTTCATTGTATTAAATCATGAATAACGCAGGTCCGTTATTTTTTTGTGTGACGAATTTGTGTATTTTCATTAGTTTTATATCAATTAAAAACATTGCTTGAAAAGTAAAGTATAATTAATGTGTTGATTGAATCAATTATATTTTTTACAACAACTAAAAATAAAATTTTGATTTAATTAATATTTCAAATGTTTTCAAAATAAAATGCAATTAAAATATTAATTGAATAAATCAAAACCTTAATTGATTTTTTTCTTTTAAAATAAAATAATATAAAATTGTGTATTATTTATATTAGGAATTGTCAAAACTGATTTTTTCAAAAAAAAATTCAATAATTGGCTATTGTTTTGAAAACTCATAAGAATAAACGATTAACATCGTTACATTAATCCTAAAAACTTAACTTTATTATTGTAGTTTGTACAGGTTTTGTGCTTAAAAACATTTATGGCATTAACAGTCTCATTCAAGTTAATTGTGGTTCGAGTTCTTCTTTTGCCAGTTATAAAATTTTGTGTTGATACCGTGCAATCGTCATCAGTTCTTTTGAGGTTAAGAAGTTAGTTCTTGCGTAAGTTGATTGAATTTTATCTTTAGTGACATACAGAAATCTTAAACTATTTATCCTATTACAGATATTAGAAAGTTTCTTCTGCAAAATTTAATAGTGTTTTCAAATGGTATGGTTTTGTAAAACAAGAAACCTTTTGAACACGAACTATGGCAAAACAGATGTTAAAAACGAAATATGTCAGAAAATATAAAAGATATAACAATAACCTCCAATACTCCGACTCTCAATAGCCAGATTAGAAGCAAGCAAATATTCAACAAAAGCAAGTTATTTTTCAAAAATCCGAAAACAAGATGATAAACTTATATAATGCCATGCTGCCGCGTTCTTAAAATATAACATAAGTACGTGTGTATATACAAATCGCACTGCTTCCTCTAAAGGGGGTTTACTCAAAATTTATAAATTTTCAGTACAGACAAAAAACTGTTTTCTTTTTATATGTGCTCTTATACTACAAACTTATCTAAGATTTTTCCAGTGCGTAGATATGGCCACTGTACACGATTTCTTGCAAAAAGTGAAAATTGAAAAATTTTGAATTGACTCGGCTTCCAGTGCGATATGTAAGTATGTATTCATATACATTTGTACATCAGAGAAAGCCAATGGGTATAAAAAAAATTAAAGTACTCAAGCACATATCGACAATTTTCAATACGTGTGCGTACTCGTATCTGTTTATTCTCATACTTGTGTATATCCATGCGCATTTGATTTCATTCATGTATGTTATCATACATTGACTTCAAACATTTTTTTTTGTTAAATTTTTTCATAAATGTTGCCAGCATTTTTTTTTCCAAATTGCTGAATCACAAATAAATACGTTTTTTCAAAATCGTTTGAGTACAATTCAACAAAATTTTATTGAAAAACGATTGTTGACTTTAAAAAAATTTCTGTGATATAAAGATTTGCGTTCTTATTTAAGAAAATCTAAAAAAATGACTAAATGGATGCAAATTAAAATGCGTCGTGTTATTTTATTCGTTCTTAATAAAAACAGACAAAGTTACCGTAAGAAATGAGATATCACAGGTAAATTCATTCATTTATATTATGAGTTTGAGTAGTTTATCTGTTGCCAGTTGCAATTTTAAGACGTTAAAAAATTGTTTAAAATATAATTGCTGAAGTCAATCAGTATGCCAACGAAAATGTTAGCCTTAAAGAAGACTCCGACATCATGCTATGGTGGAAAAACAACTCCACAAGGTATCTACGGTTGTCTTAATAAGAATCAAGAATTTTATGAAATTTCCTGCCTGCAGCGCTGCTTTAGATTAAGATTTCTCTTTAGCTGGAAACATAAAAAAAGAAACAGAAAAGATCCCAAAATAGTTGATAGCCTCCTTTTTTAATTATTTTTATAAAAAACATCTTTCGTAAAAAAGATTATAATTTATTATAGCTTTAGAAGCATTATTTTAATTTGATAGCAAATATTTATGTTTTAATATAACTTTAACATACATTTTTAGGTCGTGGCAACACTGCTTGCTTTAAAATAACTATACAATATGTTGAACTTACTTGTCGATACCCTGCAGGAAATGTCACTAGTGAATCTGTACTGATTCACTACTGACACAGTCACCAGTACTAGTGACTTATTATACCCCAGGCAATGTTATTTACAATAGACATTTAACATGTGCGTGTCATTGGAAATCTACTACTGACGTTGGTACTACTGACTACATACTGACTAGGTAGTTCTTTTGGGAACATATGTAGACATTGAAACCAGAGAATCGCTAGTACATTTTAGTAAAAGTAGTCAACACTTTTTGTTAGAATACGAAATCATAACAATCTTTTTTTATTATTTCTTCAATTTATATAGGAATTGTACTTCTCAGTTGTTATTGATCAAATCTTTTTCGTACTAAAGCCAAATATAGCAGCAAATGTAATGTAGTGTAGACACTTTGTTGACAATGTCACCAATATAGTCGACAAAACTGGTGACTTGGAGACACTTGCACCCAGGTTTCCTTCAGGGTACTTACGATACATGCCTTTACTCATACGCATTCAAAGGATTGCCAATAAGCATGCGTGTTTGTTCATACTCATACCGGTCGATATACAAACTTATTCATGCTCATACTTATTGGTAGTCATACCTGCCTGTACTCGTGCTCGGTGGCGTATGAATAGGTTATAAGTATTAAAAATATAACTTTTTGGCTTTCTCTGTTGTACATAGCATATGTAACTTTGTGACACATTTCTGAAATAAATTATAATGATTCCTTTCAGTTTTAGTCTTTTCGGGAGGAAGATTTATATTGGATCTTTGATAAATTATTTTACAAGCATCACAAAATTTAGCAGAGTGAAAAATATGCTACATTCCAATATAAAAATATAATTGGCTGGTATTTTAGGCGTCATAAAGGGCTTTTCAGGAGACGGATTTATGTGGAACCTGTCATAAATTCTGATGCGGTCATGGCAAAAAATTTTTTTTGAGTCTAACGAAACTTAATTCGATCGAATTTCACCACAATATCAATTTATATTACCGGATACAATTAAGGACGTATTTGCATTTTATTATTAATTATATTAATTGATTTTAATAACCAATTTTTAATTTAAATTTCAATTATCTATATACATTAGAGCGACTCAAGTTGTATGGAAGCAAAATTCGTGATCGATGTACCCTCCTAAAAATGAACCTTGGACTTTTTTAAGATGACATTTTAAATTTTTTGGCTCCAGCTTTGACTTCTCGTGAGCTGGACCAGTTTGAAAAAGGGTCTATTTTTGTATGTTTTGTTAATTTAAGAATCTGTTTCTTTACCAACATATACAAATTGGGTATGGTAAGAAAGGGTTTTTAATGCGCATCCACCTGTATATACAATTTGTCCAAGGACGATCATCCATGTCCTTTTTTTAAGGATTTTCTGTAAAAAAAAAGGTTTTTGAATTTTTTGTTCGGGGTTGTTTGTAATAAAAGTGCCAAATTAACACATTTTAATCTTTAGTCGATTTAATTAAATACGTGTCTCAGCTTTTTTTTAAATTCGTGCTAGTACGCGTTTTGGCAAAATTGCAACGGGGTGGTAACCCTTCGTTTTAAATAGGGCAAAATGGGTAACAAATTTTATGTTTTGGCAAGTATATCATCTTTGTATGTAAATAGTTTAGATTTTTGCAAATTAGATGCATTTTACACGGTGCTCTGGAATATATATAAATGCAATTTATATGATAGCGGATTTAGTTTCTAGATCATGTATAGTTGAAAATAGGACTAAAGAAAGAAAAAAAGAAATGATCCACGACTTGAATTTTTTTTTAATTTGCGAAAAAAAATGCCGCCAAAAAGTCGTGTTCAATTAAATCGACTAAAGATTTTTTTCTTAATCATTTTTGTAATTGAATCAATTAACACATTGCTTGAAATCTCATAGTTTTTTGATCATACATATTTTTAATTAAATTTTAAAATATCATTTATTGAAAAAAAAAATTTACAATTTTCAATTTCTACAATTTTAGGTAATCAATATTATCATTTTGGTGATAGGTGCAAATTCAACAAATTGTTTACTTGATTTTATGAATTCGGTGATTAAAATAATTTTTTAATTTTTTCTGTGCATTCTATGCTGACGTAGATGCGCAGTAAACAATTTTTTTGTGCGGCTGAGTTTTTGAGTTTTGTTGTTTTTATTTATGGTATTAAAATAATATTTTTTGTTGATGCATAATATTCCTTTTCACAATGACCTCTTAATTATTTGTGCACAATAATTGCGTTTCAGTTTTCCCAACTGAAACAAACAAGATTCAGAAACGAGACCGTGACGAACAGCAACGTTTTTCCGTTTTCCGATTTCGTTGCCCATTATGGTGTATGCGGAAACCCAGTTTTAATATTTTTTCAATTGTTTTTTAAACTTAAAAAGGTTATTGAAACAAGAAATTTCCAATGCTTCGATTTCTAAACGTTATCGGACGAATTTCTCTGCGATTTTAATAAATGTGTAAACAATTCTTCATTTTAAGGTTTTTCTTAAATTTAAGATTTTTATATTTTTCTTTCAACTGATTTTCTTAACACACTGTTTCTTTGCTTACACCACTTCGAGGATAAACTTTTTTCCGCTTCCTGTGTGCAATAATTTCTATGCTCTTTTGTTTTTATTTTATTATTATTATTATTATTTCGTTTGGAAGCAAGTTGTAATGAATTAAACGATACACACGAGTGCTGTACATTGCGTATCTATTTACTTTTATGTGTAATGCCCATTGAGTTTACTTACACTCCTACGTAGATACATCCAAAGACGCACTTTTGTATAATTCCAAATATTTATTAAAACAAGAACAAATTTATAGACAAAACGAAACAGTAAAATAGGAAAGAAGATGAAGAAGGCAAAAAAGTCATAAAAATACAATTTCGGCCACAAAAACCTAATGCCTTATTTTACTCTAGAGCGCCTTCAAAATTGACAAAGCCGAAAAATTTCATTTGATGCTCCTGCGTTGCTGCTGTTGCTGATTTTGCTTTGCGTGTAATTTTCTTTATAATGACAACGACTTTGTCGATGATCCTTCCTTCTCCTCTTTTAGGATAAAATGATTTTGGGGAAAAATTTCTTCTTACCGTTGTTGCTTGTTGGTTATTTTTTATATCAGTTTCTTTAATGGTCATTGTTGTTGTAGTTCATTGTGTTTGACACTAAAGTTAAACGAAAACGTTGTTGAACAGCTAAAATTATTGGCCAATTTCGTATGGCTTGTTATTGCAACAACATTTGTGTTAAAATGAACACATTTCGGCTGTAATAATGGTCAAGAACTTAAGGATTTTATTTTTATTATTTAGTCTATGTGACATTTTTATAATTAAGTTTTTTGATTGGCATGTAAAATGTCAGAAATTGGTTAAATTATAAAATTCAAAAGTGTAAGGTATTTGGATTTAATATAAATTGCGAAAAATGTCTCTTCCGTTTTGTAATTTTCTGCATTACAAATTTTAATGCCCTTTAACAGTGTTGGCAGTCAGTTAAGGAGATTTGCCCCCAAATCGAAGATTTTATCATTTTTTGGAACAGATTTAGGAATTTTAGCAAGTGTGAGGATTTAACATTTTGTTTATTTTAATTGTTTAATAAAATTTAAAGTTGAAGTACCCTTTAATCAATGGACTATTGATACCTGTGGTACGAAGTAGGAACTATGCTCAGCCGTGATTGAAAATCTGTCAATTTCGAAACCCTGCCTTGCCCAGGTTGTACCCAGTTTTTTCAGTGAGTGATGCGCGAATAGGTCGTGCATTCATGAAGGCACAAACGAGTGGATCTACAATTTAGTCAAAGAGTTATCGATCAAAAGTTCGGTTTAAGCAAAACTTAAAAAAAAAACAAAACAAAATATTTTAATTAATTTCATGTTGTAAAATTTCTTTCTTCATAAAAATAATTTAATGAAAATTAAATTTGATGAACTTTAGCCTAATTAAAAAATATTAAAAATTTGGATTAAAAACCATAAATAGTTCAACAAAATAACCACAATACTAATTATTGTTAAAGCTAAAGCTGGAGGTCCACACCACGCGTTACTCGCTTTTTCGCAGCATACGCAGCTGTCAAAAAAGTAGGATCTGTATAGTAGTAAGTTACATGCACAAAAGCGTAGACGCCTTGAGGCGAAAAGTAGGTTTACTTTCTACTTTTGTAAGCGTCACAAGCAGCGTTCGAACAAATCAGCTGATTTTGACAAATTAAATTTTATTTTTACTTGTGTTGCTGCTGCATAAAAAGCGTTGCATGTAACTTGAAACGAAAAACGCAATTAAGGTTAGAAAAGCATGCGCTGCGTGGAGGCGAAAACGCATGGTATGGACCTCCAGCTTAAGGCACGAGCTCTATGTTTGCCTTTATCCTTCAAGTTGTGCTGAAAAAAGTTCAACAAGAAAAAAAGAAAGACAAAAAAAATGGAAAACAAAAAAATGTACTTTGGACTTCAAGAAGAATTCTTGACAAAAGTACGAAAAAATAAAAGTAAGGAAAATTCAAAGCAAATTTCGATCAACCAAAGGTTAAATACAATTTGGTTTAACGATTGATGTTTGACTATTGACGTCAGCAGTCGTCGATGGCTGCGAGTGTTAAACGGCAAACCCCTCTGAAGAGATTGAGTGGTTGCAATCAAAACATGTCAGGGTAACCTGTCCGTAAAAACGTCTGGGTTCGAGCCCAGCTTCAGTCAAGAATGAAAAATTATCAATACATTTTTGTTACATCGGTATCGGTTAATTTAAATGCCATTTTTATGAATTTTTTTTTTTGACAAATAATTTTATTTTCAATGTTTAATTTTTCAATAAAAACTTAGTTAATTTCTTAATCTTTTCCCCCCGTGGGGTTGTAGGGATCATCTTAAAAATATTTCAGCTTTTGCTGCCTTGGTTATTTATTTAACCTTGGCGCTTAAGTGTACTGTCATTCTTCGGAATCTCATACATTTTTAATAGAAGTGAATGATACTTGGTAGCACCATTAAACTACTGTAAGACAGAGTTTCTTGGGGTCCACTGGACTTGATTGAACTTGAAGTTGTACCTCAGAACTATAAACTGATGTTTCCCGGCCGGTTAGTGGTCCCCGGTGCAAACCGGTCTGACTATGAAGAGGCCTCTGTTTAGTATGCTTCTTGCGAGAAATACTTCCTTTCTTTCAGGATGATTGTCCTTACAGAAGCCTGGCCCTTGATACTTTTCATGAAAGCCCGTAGTGGCTGTGGTTTAAACCCAATATCACGGGTAGAGTGACGCCCTGTGAAGGACTGATATTTCACTATTCACTATTCGACAGAAGCTGCCAGGATTTCATGGAAGCCAGCGAAGGTTACATAGATCCGGCCCTCAAACAAGGGGTGAGTGTTTAATCTTTGCACACTAGGTAATTTTGGTAAAATTTAGGTCTTTTTAGGCCAAAAATAATTTTAGGCCAAGTTTTGGACCGTTACAGCTGAAATTTGGAATGTAAGAGTTTTGAATGGGCAGAAACGTTGGAGTTTTTGATTTTTGGTCTAGTCGAATTTCATAGGGTTGCTACCATATGAAAAAAGTAAAAAAACTGAATATCTCGAAAACTAACGGACACATATTTTTTGAAATTTGGCATGACGAAAACACACAAGGGGGCTAACAAAATGGCGTACAAGCCATGCAGACAAAATCAGTTTTGGTTTTGTTTGAAAAAGTCGTTAAGTTTTCCGTGAGCCGTGTGCCAACTTAAAGATAAGTTTTGCTTTAACGAAGCCAAAACTTTTTTTGAAACTTTATTTAAGGCAATTTCACTGATAATAACATTTTTCTGTTAATTTTTTTCACAAATCAAAACATTAGAAAGTTCGCTACAGTTTAAGCTGAGGATATCTGAAACAAAATGATATACATAAACCAAAAAACGCAAAATATCGGAACGTAAAATATAAAAAAAATTCAGAATTTGTTTCTTCACACTTTTCATCAAAGAAAAACATGGCAGTACATGGCCAATATTATCAAAAGCTTATGCGAAGTTTATATTTATGGAAAAGGTTATTTATTTGAGGTTAAGTAAGAATTACACGTTTTATTAACAAAAGCAATAACGTTCACCAAAATTTTTTGGTTTTTTAAATACTTCCCCAGTAAAAAAAATTGGGCTTTTTGAAGCACTTAAGAGAAAAAGCGCATAATCGAGCGCTTCAACAAGAGAGCTCTTATACAGCAGTAAATGATAAACAGTAAAATATACAAAAAAGCCGCTACATATTTAAGTGCTGACTACGAAGAAGGTTTTAAAGCGAAAAAATGAAAATATATTATGGCTTACTGAAATGATTGAATAAAGGCATTTAAATAAGTAAAAACAAAACATGAATGTTACGAAAGCACTTTTGGAGTGCTTTGTTTGCATGTTAATAAAAGTGCTTATTGTCAGCAGAAAATAGTCCTCCAAACCGGGAACACCTCATACAAAAATCAGGCATCCCATCAGCAGGTTTGAAGCGATTTGAGGTATGAATTCATACATGAAACCTGCTCCTTTTGGAGCACATTTTTCTTGGGTACTATCTCCTCTGTTTTCCATATTATGCATGATTTTCTTCTTTATGTTTAATAACTTTTAAAAAACATTTATGTATATCAAAATTGCACTTTTAATGCTGCACTCTGAACGCTGCTTGCAAAGACAACTTCGACTGCCCATAAATCAGCTGGTATTTGGTTTTTCAAAATCCTAAGATCCAGTTATTTGCTTTGATTTATTCTTAGTCGAACGCCATAAGCAAAAACATTATTATTGATAGTGCAAAAAATGATTTTTGGCCAAGATTTCGGGTGAAATTACCTATAGCGCTTTGGCGGGATTATATACTCGAAGTTGCTACCTGTGTGTGCAGATGAAAGGCTACAAATTCGCAAAATAGCGAAAATATTTTTAATTTGAAAAAAATTAAAGTCGGCGTAATCCCAATCGTTTTATATATTAAACGTTTTTATAAAAAAATACCCCAAATACTCTGACTCCTAGAAAAGTTCATACAATAAATAAGAATGCTTCACCTCCGGAGGTTTATTCACATTTTCTACGCTTCTTTGACACCCAGGAAACAGCGAATGTTTTAAAATCTGTCCGTTTTGTAATTTCAGTAATTTTCAAACAGCTCTGCTACAAAGTAAAAAAACCACTTTATATACAAGTAATTGGTTTTTTTTGTTATATAAAGTTTCTTTTTAAAAGAAGTGCCATTTTTAGCACCATTGTCAACAAATACTATAAGGAAAATCGCTTGTTCACTTCAGCAATAACAACTACTTCTACTTTAGTGTTTTACTACAACTGCTGAAAGAAAAACTTTTTTAATGAATTTCATCTATGAATGGCGGCGCTTAAATCTTAAAATTCCTTTTTACTTATGTTTCCTCATTTCGAACATTTTTTTGTTGCAGATTTTTCAGTAGCTTCTTGAAACTTCTATCTATTTTGCTTAAGTTGATGTTTCCAATTGACCTGATGTTGCCTCATTGGCTTCATCAGTATGAACACACTTTGTTGACGCTTCTTCTCTATTGCTTGTTGTCGTTGAAGAAGAAGTCTGTTCGTCTGTCTGTTAAATTTTATTATAAACAAAAATTTATAATTTTTTTTCCTGTAGTTTCTAAGTTGTATGTTGCTACTTGTATAACAATTCTACCAAAGATAAATTTAACTGTTGGCTTTCCAAGCACTTGGGTAAGTGCGAGTGCCCAGTTAGCATTTGGGTGATATTTTTTTTTTTTTTTTTGTAAAATTCACCTAAATGAGACTTCCCAGATCACTTTTGAAGATTAAAAACTGATTTATTACTTGAGCTACAGAAAAAGGTTTTATATATGATTCATTGATATGTTGAAATAGGGATTTTTAAAGGTGGATTTATCCATGCCTTCCGAACAGTATTTTTGTCCGGAGAAAAATTTGTTTACTGAGAATGTTTTGCCGAACGATTTACAAATTTTCTTACAACGAGAGTTTCTTGTGAAGCTGATTCCTAAAAGATTTGATTATGATACAATATGCTAGCTGGGTGTGTGTATGTAAAAGTTTCTTGAAAAGTGTGCCATGAGAAATGTGTGTGTGTTTGTGTAATTGTCTGTGTGTACGTACAGTTTTGTAAGTTTTTGCTAATTACAAAGCTTCGAAGTCAAGTAATGTAGCCTTTGCCATCTGTAATAGTTTCTACCTAATTATTCTTCTTCTCGTCTTAACTAAATGTTACAAATTGTTTAGTTTTGTAACTAAACGGTGTTACCAAAGTTTTGAATTGAAACTTATGGTGGCCAAATAAGCTGCAGATTGTTAGTGGTAAAATTGCTAATAGCTTTTTTAATGTTTAAAAATTATGATTTCAATAAAAAAATGGGAAAAATTTAGTTAAAGATTCTATCAAAATGTAGTTAAGCGATTGAAAACTTTTCATTATACTCGTAATAAAGTATAGTTGTACGATTTTTGTTAAAAAAAACTTTAGAAATCAATAAGTTTTACTTTTGTTTATATTTTATTTAAACATAGACTGAAAGCTAAAAATTTTATTGGTTCCTATTCGTTCTTAATGCTTTCCTAATTGGCAACACTTTTCAACGAATAACAACTAAAACAATTGTTTGGTTGCATCATTACTTATATTACGCTTTATGTTGACGTTGATTCTTTAAAACAAAAAAAAAAAAACAAAAAAAAAAACAAACAAAAAATGTAAGCCCGTATGTTGGCTACTGCAGATTTTAGTAGCCAAAACTACCAACTAGTAGCAGATTTGCGAAACGTAAGACTGAACAGGACAGGAATCGTAGAGGGCGCTTAAAGATTTAAACATAAAAAATACAATTTAGTGGTGTTGTACCACTGTCGGTTTTTGATAAGATGTCATTTTGAAATAAATGGTAATTTATAATCGCCCTTAACTTGCGTTCAAATACTTTTTTTTGATAAAATTTTTTCGATAACTTAAAAATGATAACAGTGTGGAGATTAACAAAAAGGAATACACTTTACTGTAATTTATAATCGCCCTTTAACTTGCGTTCAAATACGATTTTTTGATAAAATTGTTTCGATAAAGGCTCAGTTAAGGCAGAATTAGTCTTTACTTTCTGTTTCTGTTCTGTTCCTTGCCGTTCTGTTACGAGGTTGTAATAGTTACTTTTTCTGTAGCAACTTATCAGCCATTTATGACAAATTTATTAATTTTGCACCGTCCAATGTTTTATTTCAATTAAAATAAATTTAAAGCACTTACATTTTATGAATTCTTCAAATCAAAAAATAGTTTATTTCAACATAAATACATACATACATATGCAATTTTTATTATTTATTTTGCTGTCACTTACAATAACTTAACAAGTTTTTGATTTTAACAAACTGAACCGCAACAGAACAGAAAAACTAATGAATTTCACAGGTTTTTGAATAACAAAAACAAATCAGCTGATTCGTAACAGAACAGAAAGTAAAGACTAACTGAGCCTTTAGCCTTTACTTTCTTTTCCGTTACGAATCAGCTGATTTGTTTTTGTTATTAAAAAACCTGTAAAATTGATTAGTTTGTGATCCTTTTTAAGTTAAGACAGAATTAGTCTGTTTCTGTTCTGTTGCGGTTCAGTTTGTTAAAATCAAAAACTTGTTAAGTTATTGTAAGTGACAGCAAAATAAATAAAAATACATACATATTATTATTGCAATAAAGTTTTTTTTGATTTTAAAAATTCATTAAATTTATTTGCATTAAAGTGATTGAAATAAAACAATAAACGGTGCAAAACAAATTAATTTGTCATAAATGGCTGATAAGTTGCTACAGAAAATGTAACTATTACAATTTCGAAACAGAACGGCACGGAACAGAACAGAAACAGACTAATTCTGTCTTAAGTTAAAAAGGATCATAGTGTGTTCAGTGCCCATGTTCTGTAACTCTCGCGTCGAGAAAGTTTTCGATGAAATGTGTGAAATGAAATAAAAATGCCATAAATTGAAACAAAGTGCTGTTTTTCTCACTTAACTGTGTCTGTAACTTTTTTTGGCGAGTACTAGCTGTCACGTAAGGAAATTACTAGCCAATTTACAGAAAAAGTGGGTCTGTAACATTTTGGTGAGAAAAGTTCCCGCTTTGAACTGTCAAATAAACTCACGATTAAAAATGGGGCGAGAAAAAATTTTAACACTAAAAAACAATTAAAAATGCAAAGAATAATAATAATAATATTTTATTCTTGGCAAATTTTTGATTGTTTTCTTATTTTGCTTTTAACATTTTTATAAAATATACGAATGTCTTCAAAGCTCCTTTGCAAACAACAAACATTAAAGTCGCTCTTTTCACAATTTGGTATGGCCGACGGTTGTATTTTCGCCGCCGTCGTTGAAAAATTTTCAATTTAAGTAAATTTTGGTCGCCGTCAACGATATGTGTTACTGGCGTTCTGAACATCTGCAATGTCACATCGGCTTCGAGTGCAATATAATAACATTTATAACGTAACCACGTAATCTCTTTTGATAGTTTTCGACATGAGTTACAGACACACATTTTTCTCACTTTTCGAGAAACGATAGAATATTTTGTTTCACATCTTTTTGATGCAAGAAGTTCGCACTAAAGTTACAGAATATGGGTACAGATATCGATAACTTAAAAAGGATCACAGTGGAGAGTATAAGAAAAAGGAATAAACTTACTGTTGCTAAACGGGTGATTAATTTTTTTTTTATCAAAAAACTTTATTGTTCTGTGGGGCCTGCTTTAGTTTAGTTACGCAATACTTAACCCAAATGAAGGCACAATGATAAAATGATTTCTGCATGTATCATATAAAACAATATTTTCAATCGGTCCAAAAATAACGAAGTGGACTACACCTCTGTTATCATTAATAACATCAAAATTGGACTACAGTTTTATAAACTGCCTATCTACTACTTTTTTTTTTTTTTTTGATATAACCCACTGTGTCCCACAAAAACATAATGGAGAGGGTATTAGCATTTGTACTTATGAGTGTTTCACTGAAGGCTGCCAGATAAATTTGTGAGAAAATCGTCAGTTTCCTGAGAAAAAAAAAAGTCTTTATCGTTTCGAAAAATCGTCAAAAAAATCGAACAACTTAAAATGTAGTTTTTTTTAAACAATTTTTGTTCGATTTTTATAAAAAAAAACATTTAAACATTGAAATTGTTGAAAATATGATTTATACAGGAGCCTTAAAAGGTTCATGCGATGATGGTTTGACGAGAGATAAACAAAGTGTAACATTCTTGTTTTTGTACTCTAAAAATAATAAAAGATTTTTTAAGACTTGCATATTACAGCCGTACCTAAACAAAAGCGACACGCGTTTTCTAGTTTTTGAATAGAGCAGCCTGAACGCTTTGCAATTGGAAAACCCGATTTTAACAGTTCTTTTAGTAGTGAAGTTTGTTGCGTTTGTTAACTAATAATGGCAATTTAGCTATTTTTTGGTCAATCTAGCGTTTTTATCTCTATTTTTTTTTATAATTTGTTAGTTTTATTAAGCAAGAAATCTATCACTACTGTTCGTGGCACAACGTTGAAGCTCCTGCTTTGGTATGGCATATCAGCGTAAAAGCTAAGCAAAATAAAACTCTTGTTAAGGTACGGATGTTAACATTCCAAGATTAAAAAACGAAACTGTCAGGAAATGTTATGTTTTATTCAGACTGGAGACTGAAAAAATCGTCACTTTTTAGAAAAAAAGTCAGCATATCGACACCAAAAATCGTCAAGATAAAGATAAATCGTCAAATCTAGCAGCCCTGCTAGTACCAAAAAATTTTGATCCTAGACTCACGTTTTAGTGTACCGTTCAACTCAGAATCACTTTCTGAGGCAATCTAACGACGTCAGTCCGTCCGGCTGGCTGGCTGTCCATGTTTACCTTGTATTCAAAGTCCAGGTCGCAATTCTAAAGATAAGTTTATAAAAGCATATTGGAAGTTATGAGAATCGGTGTATAACTTCACATAGCCTCCATACAAAATTCTTTCCTGAATAAGGGTGTTTGCTCATAAGCCATCTTATTTTGTTGGTATTTAGATTTGGTTCAAACAAATTTTTAATCAATATTAATCGGGAATCGGTTCGTATTTAACCAATAAAAATACCACTCCCAAAATAACTTTTAATGCCATAACTTCCATATAAATGTCGGTATTTATATAACATTTGGAGATGATAGCTAATAGCTAATATATAATTGCAAAATGTTGTGCTCGTAGGTTCAGATTTTACCATAGGTACCACATAAACCACCTGCCTTTAATCTCTGGATACTGTGGTGTAGGATAACTTAAAATGTCGTGCTTGACTGACTATACTTTCTTACTTGTTTGATATTAAAAAATTAAAGAAAAAACGATCGGCCTTATTTTATACAAAAAAAAACTGTTGTCATCTAAGTTTCGTTTTCCCAGTTCATAGTCTTGTCTACATACTATAAATGTATAAAAAGTAACGTATTTTCTTTTAATTTTCTTAATTTTGACTTTAAAAATATTCCCAGAAAGCTCACAATAAATACCTTAAAAAACAATTGCATGTCCCGGATAATCACGGCATCAGAATCTCGAAAAAATACTCTTATGACAATTAACCCTATATGATCGCTCCTGTGCCAATTAGAATTTATTTTATTTTTTTTTATGAATAACTATTGCTAGCTGGGCGCTGTTGTAACCAAGTCCGCTACTGGATCGCACTAAATTCTGTTGTTGACGTTGCTCGACGTACAATGAAATATTTGACAAAAGACAAGGGGAAGTAGAAAATTCCTTCATTTTTTTTTTAAAGCCATTGTTAAATGTAAAAAAACAACATACAATTAGAAACTATTAATACCAGGTGCTGTAGTAACAAATGACACGATTTAACATGTTTAAGACAAGAAAATTAATTTTCTTTAATGATGATGAAAAACTAAAACTTAAAGTTGTTTTTAGGTATAAAGGAATTAATTACAAGGTGTGAGTAATACAGTAGTTAGCTATCAATTTTGTTAGATTTTATGAATTACGAGAGGAGAATTTATAGTGAGACTAGCTGGATGAGAAGTAACTAAATTGTTATTAAATACAACGAACTCATTAAATGTATTTAAGCTGATAACATTCTGGCATCATTGAAAACTCATGAATATGGCGCGGACTTCAATGCAGTTAAATTCGCATTTTATGCGCATGAAATTTAATAAATAAAATAAAATTTAATAAATAAATAAATAAATAAACATAGAAAAATTCGCCCTAAAAGTTCAAAAAAAAAAAACAAAAATATTATAACATAAAAAACGTAAAAGTCCAGTCTTAAAAACGAAAGTAGGGTACAATTAACACAAAAGTTGAAGTTAAAATACAGTAAAACACAAAAGTACAACAATCATGTTAATTAAGTCACTTTTTAATAGGATTGCCAGATTAAAGTTTTCAAAATTCTTGACATCTACTTAAAAAAAATCTTGATTTTGAAAAAATTCTTGACAATAGAAAACTTCCTTAAATAATCTTTTAAAAAGCAACACAATTCGCACTTGATCAACAAGAGGGTATTTACTCAAAATTTAAAAATTTTCAGAAGAAGCAAAATAGTTTTTTATTTAGGGGGTAATTTTGTTGTTCACTTCACCTCGCGTTGAGAAAATTTTCATATAAAATTTTTTGAATTTTCAAAATTACAAAAATTTTCTCAACGCAAGGTGAAGTGAACAACAATATTACCCCCTTAATATTAAAGGCATATAAAAAAGAATTTTTGAATCAACCGTTTCATTAACAAAAAGTAGACAGAATTTTCCGATATTCTTTGAGCGGGTTGGTATGAATATTGGTTGTCGACAATTTCCAAAAAGTGAAAAAATAAGAATTTTGGGTTAATACCTTGCTGATCAAGTGCGAATTTTTTTAAGCTTGATACGGATTTGTTTACTAAAGTAACCCTCCATAATACATTTTATTTATGGAATTACACTACGTGACAATTTTTTGACCAAATGAATTTGACACCTAATCTTTATGTAGAGAAGTAGAACAGTTTTTGAGATATTCCAAAATAACCGTTATTTGTGTTTTTAAAAAAGATGCTGTGACTGAAATGCAAATATCCAAAAAATAAAATTTTAGCCTATTTCAATACGAACATTTTGTGCCCAAAAGGATCCGGATCGGTTCAAAAATGACAAAGTTACAGAAGATTAATTGAACTAGCCCACAACAAATAAATATACAAAGCTAAATTTTTAGTAACAATAAATATTAAAAATTGCTTAAGAGTATTGAATTTCTATGTGGGTTAATTTACTAAATCTTCTGTAGCTTTCTCATTTTTGTACCAATCTATGTCTTGTTGGGCGCAAAATGTTCATATTAAAATAATCTAATGTCGCATGCAATAAAACATTAGGATTTTTAAATCATTGGCTTAAAAAAAATAACTTGAATAGAGCAAAATTTATCAAAGTCATACAATTTTCAATGAAGCTTGAACTTTTGTCCCCTGTAACTCTGTCATTTCTTGACCAATCTTCACAAGCAATCCATGGTTATTTTAGAAATTTTATAACCTTTCACTAGAAAGAAAGAATTACATACCCCATTTAAAATGTTGAAAGATATTTGCATTTCAGTCACATCATCTTTTTTAAAAACACAAATAACGGTTATTTTGGAATGTTCTACTTTTGATAATTCTGACTTCATATTCGGATTCAGCGGAATATTTTACATAATGATTAGCTGTCAGATTCATTTGGTCACGACTTTGTTGAAATTTCGTCACGTAGTGTTATCAATTAATTTAGTTTGTTTTCTCAAGGGATTACAATAATCTCAGAGATAAACCGATAATTTAAAGACACACATATCATATGAGCTTTTATATTTGGTAAATTTGTTTTTTCAATCAACAAACGTTGAGTGCTTTACCCTCGTCCTTGAATTAATGATTTTTTTCAGCATAATACACTTCTGCTTTACACCACTTTCCCCACTTGATTGTTATAGGCTGTGGAGGCAGACAACAATCGGGATACTTCTCTTATCATGCGGCTCAAGAGAAGGTGCTTTACAAAAGATTTTTCCCGATAAGTCTGAGTTCATACGGCTCATGTCTTATTGACAAGATTGCTACTATAAAGGCGAGAGGGACGAGGGGAAAAGAAACGAGTACACAGATGCATGTACTGTCTTTACGTTTTGCTTTTTCATTCATTGTTTAATTTTGTTATTGTTTTCAATATCAAAAAAGCTCATGTCGTCAACATGACATGAATCATTTGAACGCCAGTTCATGTTCAAAGAAGAAAAAGGAAGAATCTTGTCAATAAGACATGAGCGGTATGAATTCAGACTAAGAAATCAATAAATCATCGTAGTTGTCTCTTATCTGAACAAGTTTTGTTTTTCCAAATATGCAATGTCAGAAAAATATGCAAATATAACACTGCAATATCTTTTAAGAATATGTGGCCATTATACTGGTCGCATCTTGTATGGGACTTTTTTTTTTATATTTAATTGTTTGCGCTGCTTAAAATATGAGGTTTGGGGTAAGAAATCATGATCTAATTTTTCAGGTCAATCCGACGGTGCCTAGCCGTGCCGGGTGGGGCCCAAAGTTCCCCATATTATAAAAAAAATATATTTTCTATCAGATCTTTATAGTTATACTAGTTGAAAAGCCGAACATCAAAAATATGGCTTCGTTACGATCTTCCGCAGAGAAAGTACTTCAAGTGTGCCAAATTTCAGCTTCCTATGTCATCAGATGGCTTTAGAAAGTTGCGGAAAGAATAGGACATACATGCAAACATCCTGACATACTAAGAAATTGTATATTGTATAGATAGATTAACATATGTTCGCGCAACTCAAAAACGCTTTAGCTTATTGAAAAACTAAAAAAACCGAAATTACGCAATAAAATTTACTTTAAGAAAGGTAAAACGTTTTTCTTATATGCGCAGTCGTTTTAGACACATAATTTTTTTTCTGAAAAAAAAAAATAATTTTTTTATTAAAATTTTGGAATTTTTGTTTTTAAAAATTCATAAAAAATGTTTCTAATTTTATGCAGACATTTAAAAATCAACATTGCAAACAAAACAAGCTATAAATGATTAAAATCTGTAAACAACTTTTGATTTTATGTATTCACAAAAGATGTGGCGGTTTAATAAAATTCTTAAATTAATTAAAATTTGTCGTCTTTTGTGAAAACATAAAATCAAAAGTTGTTAACAGATTTTAATCATTTATAGCTTGTTTTGTTTGCAATGTTGGTTTTTATATGTCTGCATAAAATTAGAAGCAAAGCTGCATTTTCCAATTTTTTATGAATTTTTAAAAACAAAAATTCCGAAATTTTAATAAAAAAATAATTTTTTTTTCCAGAAAAGAAATTATGTTTCTAAAATGACTGCGCATATAAGAAAAACGTTTTACCTTTTTTAAAGTAAATTTTATTGCGGAATTTCGGTTTTTTTTTAGTTTTTCAATAAATTGAAGCGTTTTTGAGTTACGCGAAGATATGTTGTGCAATCTCCTTAATTTTCGAAATAACGGTATATCTCGAAAACCAAAGCCAGCATAAAGAAAAAAGTTTCAACTTTCTTAAAGTAAATTTTATTGCGGAATTTCGTTTTTTTTTTGGTTTTTCAATAAACTAAAGCGTTTTTGAGTTGCGCGAACATATGTTAATCTATCTATCTATATATATAAAATTGTAACGTTACTGACTGACTGACTCACTGACTGACCCACTGATTCATCATCGCACAGCCTAAACGCCTGAAGCTAGACACTTGAAATTTGGACCAGAGATTGGTCACTCCCCAAATCGATCCACTAAGACGGGATTTTTGGAAATTCGAATGTTTAGGGGGTAAAAAAGGGTAAAAACGGGAAAATTCGGTAACCTTATATCTCCAAAACTAAAAGAGATACAAAAAAAATTTAATACCTATCGTAGTTCTTTAGAAAAATAAGCGGACAGGTGTCTGGTACTTTTTTGAAATTCGGTCCTTTTAGGGAATAAACGTGTAAAATCTGAATTTTAGTACTTTTTTGACACCCCATCTATCATTTGAACCAATAAACATAGAAACAAAGTTAATACCGCATTCGAAACTTATCAAAAAAATACGAATATAAATTTGGTACTTTTTCGAAATTCGAACATTTAAGGGGTAAAAATCCTAATTATTTTTGGTACTTTTTCTAAAAAACATTTTTTTCCATTTTTTGAAATATTCGTACTAAATTATGGGCTGCCACTATAATACTGAAATTTTTTATACTTAAATGGGGTGAAAAATAGTACCAAAAAGGGGGAATACAGGAAATTTGATATTTTACTTAACTTTTTGGTATTTTTTAAATTATCGTTATGTTGGACCTAAAAACATAAGATTCAACATGCAATGTCGTGAGTGGATAAGAATCTATGACGGAACTTTTTGGTACTTTTTTGTTCTTTAACTGGTACTTTTTGAATTTCCTTTAGTATTGGACCTAGAAATATAAAATTCAATATGCAATGTCCTGGATGGATGAGAATCTATAAGAATGAACTTTTTGGTACTTTTTTATTCTTTGATTGGTACTTTTTGAATTTCAGTTGGTATTCGCCCTAGAAAGATAAAATTAAAAATGCAAGGTCCTGAGTGGATAAGAATCCATAAGAGGGAAGTTGTTGATACTTTTTTGTTCATTTACTGGTACTTTTTGAATTTCCGTCAGTATTGGACCTAGAAACATAAAATTAAACATGCACGATCCTGTGTAAATGAGAATCTTTTAGTGGGATCTTATTGGTACTTTTTTATTCGTTAGCTGGTACTTTTTGAATTTCCGTTAGTATTGGGCCTAGAAACATAAAATTAAACATGGAACCTCTTGAGTGAATGACAATCTGTAAGAGAGATGTTTTTGGTACTTTTTCGTTTTTTAAATGGTACTTTTTTAAATTTTCGCTAATGTTGGTCTAATGAACATAAAATTAAACCTGCATGGTCCTGAGTGAATGAGAATCTCTAAAAGCGCTTATTGGTACTTCTTAGTTATTAAACTGGTACTTTTTGAATATCCGTTATTATTGGACTGAGAAACATAAAATTGAATATACAATGCCCTAAGTGGATAAGATTCTATAAGAGGGAAGTTTTTGGTACTTATTTGTTCTCTAACTGGTACTTTTTGAATTTCCGTTAGTATTGGACCTAGAAACATAAAATTAAACATGCAAGGTCCTGAGCGAATGAAAATCTGTAAGAGGGCTTTTGGTACTATTTTGTTCTTTAACTGGTACCTTTTATATAACCGTATTTATTGGATCTAGAAACATAAAATTAAACATGCAAGCTCCTGAGTGAATGAGAATCTGTAAGAGGGATTTTTTGCTACTTTTTCGTTCTCTAACTGGTATTTTTTTTAAATAAACTGGTAATTTTTTTAATTTAATATTTATTTTTGTGCATTAAATAAAAAAGCAAATTGGTGTCTGGTACTTTAACGAAATTCGGTCGTTTTAGGTATTAAATCTAGCTTTTAAGCCAATACGTATAGAAATAAAATTTAAATAACATTTGTTACTTATCTAAAAAATACAAATGCGAATTTGGTACTTTTTCGAAATTCGAACGTTTCAGGGGTGAAAATTTTACCTATGTATATCGATCCCGCGAACCTCATACCTCCTAAACTAAAAGAGATAAACAACATCAGCACTTATTCTTGTTTATTAGAAAAATTCGCTAACCGTATATTTCCTAAACAAAAAGAGATACAAAAAATTGAATACTAATTATTGTTCATTAAAAAAAATAAACGGAGAGGTGTCTGGTACTTTTTTGAAGGATGGCCTTTTTGGGGTGTAAAAGAGTAAATAAATAGTGTATCACATTTTTAGCTTATCTAAAAAAAACAAAACAGGTTTGGACTTTTTTTGAAATTCAAACGTTTAAGGTGTGAAAACCGTTCCTAATTTTGTTACTGTTTTCTCAAAATTTTTCTCCATCTCTATATAATATAAATTTGTAAAGTAACTGACGGATTCATCATCGCACATCCAAAACTCTTGAAGCTAAAAAGCTGACTTTTGGACCGAAGGTTGGCCTCTCGCCAAATCGATTCCGCTAACCTTAAAAATCCAAAATTAAAGAGATCCAAAAAATTTAACACTTATTGTTGTTCGTTAAAAAAAAATAAGGGGACAGGTTGGTGGTACTTTTTTGAAAATAAACTTTGGCATACAAATATGTCCACGAAGAAAAAGGAGACGCTAACGAAGTAGCGGGTTAAATGCTAGTACAATATATAATTTCTTAGTATGTCAGGATGTGTGCATGTATGTCCTATTCTTTCCGCGACTTTCTGAAGACATCTGATGACATAGGAAGCTGAAATTTGGCACACTTGAAGTACTTTCTCTGCGGAAGATCGTAACGAAGCCATATTTTTGATTTTCGGCTTTTCAACTAGTATAACTATAAAGATCTGATAGAAAAGATGTTTTTTTTTTATAATATGGGGAACTTTGGGCCCCACCCGGCACGGCTAGGCACCGTCGGATTGACCTGAAAAATTAGATCATGATTTCTTACCCCAAACCTCATATTTTAAGCAGCGCAAAAAATTAAATTAAAAAAAAAACCAGTCCAGTCTAGTGAACATCCATATCTTGTGTTGCCTTAGAATAAACGTATATGTGTTGAATTTAAAAAAATTATTTATTAATTATATTGTAAGTTATTGTTTCTTTGTATCATTCGAATAATATTTAAAATAGCTGTGATTAAAAAAGTAAAAGCTTAAAAGTAAAAATCTGCATGACTGTTTTGCCCTTCAAAACTGCAAAAAAAGATAAATCTGAAATTAAGGCACTTTCACTACATTCATATATTGGAATAACTTGAAAACGGTTGACCATATTAAGTTAAAAAAATCCAAAACTCGGCAACAATATTTCATCTAAGCCGTGCTTAAATTGTTTTTAAATTTGCCTAGTAGTTATCTCTGAAACTCGTTGAATTTTTGAAAAAAAACGGAAAATTAAAAAAAAAAAATTTGTTGCTCTTTTAAAATTCATAAAAAGTAAAAGTGCGACAAAATCACAGTTTTGGTCTAAAAACATTTCGAATGAAATGAGTTTTATTTCATTGTAATCGGTGAACAACTTTTGACTTTATTCACATTTTACTGAGAAAACTGAATATCGATTTCCACACAAAAAGCAAAAAACGTTCATGACACACACATATTCAAAATATTATTTTTGTTACACGGAAAGAATAATTTACTAAATATGGCTTGAGCCAAAAATTACCTATTAAATATATGTGTGGCTTGATTTAAGCAAAATGTTAAACAAAATAAGTTAAAATCAAGAAATTTTTGTCTTGGACGAGAATCTAGCAAAATTAAGTAAATAATTCTTTCCGTGTAAGAGATCTTCTAATTTATGCAAATTACCGAAAAAAAGTATAACACACACACCAAACACATTTTAATACTTCCGCTTTATCAATTTTCCAAATCATTTAATAATTTTTAAAACAATAACCAAAACAAAATCAAACTGAAAAGGAAAAGTTTATTTCTTTTTGAAAATTGAATGTTATCCTTGAAATGGAAAATCATAAAAAATTCCTAGAACAAATATTTTTCTTGTCTCTTGATTAATATTTGTCTTCCAATATTGAAGTTATTCCACAGTCTTTTCTCAATAACCATATTCCCTTTTTTTAAATTGTTTTGGTTTGTTTTAAGGATTTGGTTGATTTTATTTTTATTTTTTCAATATTGTGCTCGATTGTTTTTATAACATTTTTCTGTTTTATTGTCGATGTCGTTTTTTGTTATTGTTTTACAATATTTGTGTTTATTCTTAATTTGTCTGCCATGGCATTAAAAAGAGCTTCTTCTCTTTTGAGTGTATGTCTGTCTGTCTGCATGTTGTGTCTTATTTAAACATCACACCCATGTTTTACAAACCATATGATGATAAAACCATTGTTTTTGCTATTTTTTTTTTCTTTATTCATTTTTCTCTTTGTTTGATTCTTAACTCAAATTGTCAGTTTCTCGTTTAACACACGACAATTTTCAATCTCTATTCAAGTATGTATGAGTCTGATTGTATGACTGTGTTTGTGTATTTAACAGCTTGTGTCCTTCCTGTAAGAATTTGTACTCCTTGTATTCGTTAGGTACTTTTCAGTCGTGCAAACAAGTACCGTAATAAGTATTTCTGAAGTAGTGTGAGGAATTTGAAAGTTGAGCTCTTTTGCAAACAATAATTTGTTCATGTGTTTGTGTTTTATACGCCTTCATTACGCATTTTCTGATTTGTTATTTTAAGTGTTGTTCTACAGCATTTTTCACATGCCAATGCTATCTTTCTATTTGTTCCAACATTTTCAACTTTTACTTTATCTCTAAACTCTTTTTTAGAATTCAAGGATGCCTCTTGGAGTACAAACATAGAAAGTTTACTACTACCATCATACAGTAGTATGTATATTAATACGTGTGTATCTTAATAGTTGTGCCTCCCTCCTAAACTCTTCATATTTATTATTGTTTGTCTTGTTGTGTTTACAAGTTGAGTTGGTTGCATATTTTCGATTGGTTTGGCCATGATTATTGTTATTTTAGGATTTACAAAATGTTGCGAATGATTTTTAAGCTGAAAAGCAGAATATAAAAAAATTAACAAAATACGCATGAGAGCATTTGGTTTAGTATTGAAGACATAAATCTCTGCAATAACATGAAAAAAATAAATTATTGGCTTGAATTTTGTTTGCTTGTGTAGACACAAACAAACAGATGTAGACAATATTTGTAGATTTTTATTTTGGGTAAATATTTGTTAACACACATGATGGGCATACTTAAAATTCTGTAACCTAAGGATGTTTGATATTATGGTTATTCAAAAAATTTATGATCGGATTGGTTTTCTGAAAAATTTTTTTAAGTCATAACAATATCAAAATAATAAGTGCCGGTTCACACACGTCAAGTTTGACTCATCAAGTCTTGAGCTTTTAGGAGAGAAGGGAAAAGAGAATGCCATTTCTTTTCCCCTCTCTCCTAAAAACTCAAGACTTGACGAGTCAAACTTGACGTGTGTGAACCGGCACTAACGGTTACTTTACTGCGTTATTTTGCTAAAAGGAATCGAGTAAACTTTTTTTTTACCCGAAAGAGTCAATCTGTCAATCTTGAGAACTAAAGCCGAAATGGGTGAATCGTTGTGCAGAACACTATAAATCCAGCTTAAGAAAATCGTATTGTAAAGGTGGATTTATCCATGTGTCCAGAGAATTTTTTTACTAAGAGCTTTACAGCTCGATACACTCATTTAGAAAAATTTGGTCCGGAAAATCTACGCTCCCATAAGTAAACAAAATCTATTAGTTTTACAAGAAAGTAGTTCTTTAGCGACGGATTCTATTTTGCTTTGTTTTTTTTTTTGTGTCAAACTGCATATTTTAAATTATTTTCGTAGGTTTTTTATTATTGATGGATGATAAAGATGATCAATCAAATTGTATTTCTCAAACACAAATTTTTAAATACAAAATAATAACGTATTGGCAACTCAGTTCAAGTTTGTTTAGACAAAATATGAAAATAAATCAATTCAAGCTGAGAGTTGTTCGAAAAAAATATTTTCTTCCTTTCAAAAAGACAAACATTTTGTCCGGAAAAAATGGGTGAATCGGTCTTATATTAATCTGAATAAAAAAAAATTCTTGTTTTAGTTTTTGAACGTTGTTATTATCCTGATACAGGTTACCACCGGTTAAGAGCTGGTTTGCTTAAATTGAAATTAATTTCCGTAACAGTGCTGCCAACTCTTGATGACCACTAATGGCTGTGTTGTAAGCAAAATATAGCTAAACAAGATTTTATTACAGAAAAGCATTAGTACTGATAAAAATAATTTTTTTTTAAATAAAAATAAGAGAAGCTTTTTTTATACCAATAAATTTTAACAAAAATAAAATATGCTAACGTGAAGGTTGGTCTTTATTGAAGAGGTTCTATGTAAAGGGTGTTTTTTGTGTTCGATAGATCCAAAAATTTAAATTTTAATGAAAAAATATTTTTTATTCGAAAGATCAATACATGACTTTAATATCTAATTTTTTTTTTGGGCAAATGAGCACCACGAAGCGCATTCTAGACGTCCAACTTTAGGCAAATTTTTCGAGCATTGCTGGCCGTATGTGACATATAACACGAACAATGTTAGCCTCCAATGTGTCAATTGTTGCGGCTTTAGCAGCAGACGTCCAACTTTAGGCAAATTTTTCGAGCATTGCCGGCTGTATGTGACATATAACACGAACAATGTTAGCCTCCAATGTGTCAATTGTTGTTTATTTTAAATTTTTTATTTTAAAGATTTTTAGCTTTTTTTGAAAAATAAAATATTTTTTATTCCATTTTTTACATTGGGCTGTATGGCACGTAGTGGTTTCCTGTTGAAGCTGCATAATTCGCTCGCATCAATCTCATCCATATTTTCAAAAAAAAGTAATTGATAATGGTACGCTAACGATCTCCGGATTCCATGTTACGGCTCCGTCTTTATTTTTAAAGCAATAAGGTATAAACCGCACCAAACGGTTCATTTATCACGATGTAATGGAATTCTGATGTGGATTGGTCTCACTTAATATGCGACAATTTTGTTAATAAATAAACCTGTGATACTTAAAATGATCCTAATCGTGGAACACAATTTTGCAAAAAAGAAAAGCGATGACCGATTTTCAAAGTATGTTTGAATAATTTGGTAGCGTTGATCAAGCGTGAATACATAAATAATGATTTGCCATCGTAAATGTTAAAAAGTGAACTCAGTGTTACTGTTCGTTGGACAGCGAACCTTTTTGATATGTTCTATCGAGCTTAAGATACACCCTTTACCTTTCATGGAACAACTCTTTTAATGTAGAAACATTGGATTGTTGCTTAAAATCGGTCAAATTTAGACGCTGTTTTAAGAATTTAAACATTTTCTTAAGTTTAAATATAATTTGGTATAAAGGGAGGATTTGGAAAAAATATTGGATATCAAAAATCTTATCGTCCAGAGATTTTAGTTATATAGACATATTTTTAAATCCAAACTTGTCAAACTTTTCAAACTTATCCTCCCCTTACATTTTCTTCTGCTTCAGTGTCTATATCGACACCTAAAAGACGAAATAACCTATCTGCTGTTTTCAAAAGTTTACAGACAGTGAAAAAACGTTATAAAATTGGAAGTATTAACGATATTGAAACGAAAATTACACATTTTGATTAAAATGAAACCAGTAATATATATCGGTTGAGAAAATTTTGTTTTTCTAATCACAGCTTATGTTATGACACTTAGGTTTTTTGGAATTGTAAAAATCTGAAACCAAATAACCTATCTGCAGTACTAATTAGTATGAATAAATAAAAATTTCTTTATACACATCAATATTATATTATATACATTAAATAGTTACAGCAGTAGATTCTTTTACTGGTTTAAGCAAAAACAAGTACTTAATGTTTGTTTTAATTACACTATGCAACAAAGTTAAACTTTTATCGTGATTTTTGATGATTTATTTTTCTCTTTTTTTTGTGCGTAACGGTCCTCTAGGTACAAAAACTTTGTCATTTGTAATATTACATGTTCAAAATTTTGCACACATATGCGTTATGATATAAGGAATAAAAATCCATAAAAAACTCAATTTTGAAATTTTTGCAGATAGGTTATTAGGTCTTTAAGATGACGATATGATACTAATATAAACATGTCAGCTTATTCAGTAAGAAACGACCGTTAGAGAATGGCACGATCGTTTAACGACTATTACTTTCAGAAAACCTGCTGAAACACATGACAGTGTTAGAGCATACAGTGAAGTTCTTTTAACTGCGCAAATGTGATCTATAACTTTTGTTTTAAACGCAGGCATCGCGCTAACTCTCCCACTTTCGACAATTACTTGGAAGAGGTAAAAAGCAACTTTAATTTTTTTTAGCTGTTTTATATTCCTAAAGACGGTTGCTTTTGCTCAATAACCGGAATACCCCTACTAAGCTTTACAAAAATTATGCTGTATTACATCTAGATAATAGTGATGATTTAGGTAAATGTTGATTTGTATTTTTTTTACTTTTCTGATGGAAAACATCCATAAAGTTTAACTTTTCTCTTCTTTTTACTTTGTTTTTTGATGTTTTCGGTATTTTAAAAACATCAAATTTACGTCCATCACACATAAATACATATTTTTAGTTTAATTTCATGTCATTTCTACTTGATTAAACTTTAGATTGTTTGTCCTTAATACATCATTGTTTTCTTTGGCCTTCAATGAAGTTATTTTAGTTATTTATTTTATTTGTGTATTTTTTTTTGTTGCTATTTACGCACTTGGTTGGGGTTTTGGAAAATTAACGGGGGGTTAAACACTCGAATACACTTTTTTTCAACTAATGTTGATTACGAGTAGATACTCAAATGTGGCATGATGGTGTCTTGTCATAACCGTCTGTTTTTTGTCGAGTTCATTTTTGTTTGTTGGTTTTCCTTTAGCCAAAGTGAGGGACGCCATGTGGCGGCAATTACCAACGTGACTGAACAAACACAATATGTTGATTTTTGTATCTTCCCCATACATATTATTTGTTTTTTTTCGGAATGCTCTCGTTTCTGGTTGTCTGTTTGTATCCAAAAACCAACGCAATGTCAACAAAGAAAAACATTTTAACGCTTAACGCATTTTCGAAATTGTCTTCATCCCTTTATTTGTTTTATTTTTTTCCCCTTTTTCTTTTTTACTTTTTGGCTAAACGAGAAATATTTTTTTATTCTGTTGGGTGTTATTGTCAACCCCAACTCCTTTTCTTTAACCTTTTTTTCTGTGGCAAGTTGCCTTTGTTACCATTATCACCAGACGTTTTGGAAGAGAACAATGAACAATCAAGGGAAGAATTTGTTTAGACAATGCTTAATGCAATATTTAAGTAACCAAATGTTGAAAATTATGTGGCAACTGCTTTTATTTTAGTCAAAAAAAGAAGAAATTTTTAAATAAAAAACAGACCAAACCATAAATGGCGTTAAAGTTCCATGGGTTACGCAGTTCATCAAAATTGTGTGTGCGTTCCTTAAAAGCTTAAGGAAATGCTTTAGCAAATTAAATATTGCATTGTATGAGTGATTTCAATAATTACCAGTAAAATAAAAAAAAAATATATATATAAAAAATGAACCAGAAGCGTAGTTTTCAAAACTTTGCAAGATATTTTAGAGAAAGCGCTTCATAGGTACGGAAATTATAAAAACATTTTCAAGCGAGTTGTAAATCCTGAAAAGCTTTAAGGGAGTTTCAGTGGGCAGTGCATTAGGCGCTTGTTCTGATGTGTGTAACACTAAGAAATATTGGTTGTAGCCTTTTTCGGCCTGCTGGCGAATCTCCCCAGATGCTGATAATATTCAACAGATGTTATTTGCTTCACAACCGCTGCGGAGGTTAGATAGCCCAACCTCTCACGCACTCAAATGGCTTCCTGTGCGTGTTAGTTACTCTTACACGCAGGGTTTGGTACCCAGTGTTAAAGGCCACTATGAGGACCGGCAGGTGCTTATGTAAATCTTTTCTTTTACTGTTACAAATGCAGTGCGGTCGGTATAACATCCAAGGCTCTCAGATATGGCGATTTAACGCCAAACGTTGCGATTTTAAAACGTGTTTGGCGATGAGATTTTTCATTTGGCGACTGGCGACTTTTGTGGCGATTTTTGATATTACTGGAGATTTACTTGGCTATTTTGAAATAAAAAAATTTGCATTTTTATTTACAAAAGCGGAGTTAGGCCGCTTGTAGCTTTTTTTTAATAGTTTGTCACTTTTTGTTATCCTTTTTTTTCATTATTTTTTTATTGAATCTTCATATATTAAATATGAACTAACAATAATTAATCAAATCTTAACCTAATACTTTATTTTATGTCCTGCCAGTGCCAGATAAATTTTTCTTCATCGCGGTTCTTATAAATAAATAGGTGTTTATTGCTCATCTAAATGGATAAGTGCTGCAGTGTCTCTTCTTCTTAAGCGAGTGTGGGCGCTATCATTTAAAATATTTCGTGCTAGTGGGTTCGGGTGCAATTCGAGCCTTTTTAAGTATTTTACTGCATATTTCGTAATCATAGTTTTAACTAATGGAACATTAAGATCCTTGTGAATATTGGAGTTTTTAACATACCAAGGGGCAGCAGTGATTATTCGAAGAAGTTTATTTTGGCGCCTTTGAATTTTTTTTTGATATTAGAGGCCGAGGCAGTGGCCCCTAACTGAATACCATAGCACCAGATTGGCTTTAAGATAGAGTTGTAAAGTAGCAGATTGCAGTCGAGACTAAGGACAGAGTTTTTTCCAATAAGCCAATGAATTTTTTTTTTTTTAATTCCCTTTGCTAATCCCCGCGAAGCTTGACGCTTGTCTGCAGGAAAGAAACCAGAGTCTCTGGCGGGAATCGAACTCGCAACCCCAGGGTTGATAGACTAGCTTTTCCACGTTAAACGGCGATCTAGATGAATACCGAGATATTTTACATGCGAATTTTGAGGTATTATTTGATTATTGATTTTCATAGGGGGGCATGATTCCCGACGCAAGGTGAATGTAATATGTACGCATTTTTGCTCATTTTAAGTGAATTTAATATTCAGTCACTCTTTAATTCCAGGGTTTAAAAACTGCAATCGAAACCAAAATCTGTCGAACAAAAAACGAAAATTTGTCTACAATTTTTCGCTTTTTGATTTTGTTTGACAGCGACTTTTTATATTTAATGAATTAGAAGTAAAAGCAAAAGTTTTTTTTGGCGAATGACAAATGAAGAAGTGGAAGAAATGGCAGCTTTTCAACTTCGACTGCAGTTTTTTAAACATTGTTTAATTCAGTTTTTGGCGATTTTTTACCGTAATATTATACCAGTTTTTTTTGTATGAAAAATTTAATTAAAACAAGTTAGAGTGCTATATTCGGCTGTGCCGAATCTTTGATACCCTCCACCGAAACTTCGAATGTTTTAGGAGTAATATCTGTATGATGTCTATTTATTATTATAATCTTTGTAAAAACAGACATCTGCATTAAAATTTGTTGCGGTTTAGACCTATATACAATTATTGATCGACAATCAGAATCAATTTTAAAAAGTTTGAGTAGAGTCAGAATCAATTTTAAAAAGTTTGAGTAGAATATCAGTTTAAGCTGAACTAAAATGATTTTCAAGGGAACAAATTATATAAAAGCCATGGTAAGCTATGAACCAGTCATCCCAAATTCTGCAGAACGATTTCTGGTATTAAAAAACATAAAATACAGCGTTGCAGTTAGTTTAAGCGTTTGCAGTGAATTTCAGAAGGCTGCTAAAATGGAATCTAAGGAAAATTATATACCGTATATCACAAAATTGCATAACATTTTTTCTGGCCATATGAAGCTTAACTGGAAGAAAGTTTATATGAGGCCTATGGTAAGCTATGCACCGATCTTCACCAAATTTCACAGTGTCATTTCTAGTTCTATAAAACTGTGATGTCTCAAATTTTGTTATGATAGCGTTATTTTTTACGTTTTTAGGCGTACTAAGCTGTTTTTCGGGAGTAATGTTTATATAGGGCCTAGGGTAAATTATGAACTGATCTTCACGAAATTTCACAGTCTTATTTCTAGTCCTGTAAAACTTTTATGTTCCCAATTTTGTTATGATAGCATTATTTTTTACGGATTTAGGCGTACTAAGCTGTTTTCCGGGAGAAAGGTTTATATGGGGCCTATGGTAAATGATGGACCGTTCTGCACAAAATTTTAAAGTCTTATTTCTCGTTCAATAAAACTGTGATGTACCAAATTTTGTTATGATAGCATTATTTTTTACGTTTTTAGGCGTACTAAGCTGTTTTCCGGGAGTAAGGTTTATATGGGGCCTATGGTAAATTATGGACCGATCTTCACGAAATTTCACAGTCTTATTTCTAGTCCTGTAAAACTTTTATGTTCCCAAGTTTGTTATGATAGCATTATTTTTTACGGATTAAGGTTTACCAAGCTGTTTTCCGGGAGTAAGGTTTATATGGGGCCTATGGTAAAGGATGGACCGTTCTTCACAAAATTTTAAAGTCTTATTTCTCGTTCAATAAAACTGTGATTTACCAAATTTTGTTATGATAGCATTATTTTTTACGGATTTAGGCGTACTAAACTGTTTTCTGGAAGTAGGTTTTATATGGGGCCTATGGTAAATTATTGACCGATCTTCACGAAACTTAATAGTTTCATTTCTAGTCCTATTTAACTGTGACGTGCCAAAATTTGTTATGATAGCATTGTCAGTTAGGGTTTTAGGCTTACTATACTGTTTTCCGGGAGTAGGGCTGATATGGGGCCTAGGGTAAATCATGGACGGATCTTCAAGAAATTTTACAGCGTGATTTCCAGTTAAATAAAACGAACTGTTGCGAAATCTTATATTATTCTGTGCATTTTTCCACCATTTATGTTAGTTTTTGTAACAAAATTATCCATTTTTTTTAGGTGGTGGTTCAACATTTTGATTCATAGCTCAGATCCTATTGAACCGATTTTGCTGGATTTCAATCCCAAACTGCTTAGGATAATTACAAGCAATTTGACACCAAGTTTGTTTATTTCTTTTGAGTTTTTCGAAAGTGAGCGTGTTTTCAACAGACGGACAGACGGATAGACGGACATGGCTAAATCGACTTAAAATTACTCAAGGACCCAGAATATATATACTTTATAGGGTCTGAGATGAATAATAAAAAAGTTTCCCACGGAATGACAAACTTAATATACACTCTTCACAACTAATTGTGGTGGAGGGTATAAAAAAAGTTTTCGAAAACTAAACAAAATTGCCGTTTGGCGATTTCTGACATCCGGCTTGGCGATGGAGCTCAAAACAATCTGACAACACTGATAACATCAACTAATTAAAACCGCGAGTGTTGACGTTTTTCAGATTGTTGACGTTTATGAATGTAGAAATTTAAATTGATTTTTTAGTTGAAAGCGTTTTTATTGTGCATAAATAAAAAAAAAGCAAATCCAAAGAAGCTTTTTTTGCATTCTGGCGTTACATTAAAGAAGGAGACTTTTCGCTGAAAATGCCCATATGTTCCTTTAAACGAGCAAAGATTTTTAAATTTGGTACATTGAAAAATAAATCTATAGAAGGCCAAATCTTACATAAAAAGGTTTTATACAAAACGTCTTGCTCAATTCGCAGTCTTTGTATATATAAAAACTTTGTATATATAAAAACCCTTTTTTACAAATTTGACTTCTTCACTTTGGGAAGAAAAAAGGTAGAAGAAAAAACGAAATTGTTGCTCTGATTGTGAACAAAGTTATTTAAATTATTCAGACAAACAAAAACTTCTTTATCCTCTTAAAGTTTATCAAGGGTCTTAATATTTAGAGGTCTGTGATGATTTTAAGAAGCTTCAACAGTTGTAGGAACTTCTTTTAACTTAGACTTTATATATAATAAAAAGATTTTAAAGAGATTGTACGAAAATTGAATTTAATGTTCCTTGTGATACCCTTCACCATTGATAGACAATGGTGTTTATAAGTTTGTAATTTCTTTTGTAATTTCTGCAATATTGATCTTAGACCCCATAAAGTTAAAAATTATGGGTGCTTATGAGTAGCGGAGTTGATTTTACTGTGTCCGTCTATCCGGCTGTTGAAATTAAGTTTTCGAAGATCCCAGGTGTGATGGGAACTTGGTTGTTATATATTTCTGTCACACCTGCTCCTTATAACGTTGCTTTTGAAATTCAGCTAGATCGGTCCAAAAATAAATGATAAAATTCCTTACAAAAGTTGTTTTTTTATTTTAATGCCTTTTTGGAGTTATTTTTTTGCGCATAACAAATACATACATACATGCACAGCGAAGCTGATTTAATAACGTCCGCCTGTCCGTCTGATTTTCTGTATATTTGGAAAACGGAAAGAGCAAAAGTTCACAAATTAGATACTATCCGACAAAATGTAAGCTAAATTGGCGTGGCACAAAATATATTTTATTATATCGAGTATTTGTTGCAATAATGAGTGTCATAAATAGAGTTGTCAATTATTCGCCTTTCCACTTTGTTCGACTAATTAAAATTATTTTTTTTAATCGTTCAATCAAACGACTAAATCTAAAAAACTATTCGATTAATCGATGAGAATAACGAATAAAAAAATTATTTTTACAAAAAAATTACTATGGAAAATCTTCCATTCCATCCGCTATGACTTCTTTTTTTTTGAAGCATAACATTTTTCATTTTAACTCCATATCGTTGTATTACTTAAAGGCATCGTAAAACCCTTAATTCCTTAACTATCCGATATTGCTCTGGATTTTCGAAAGGCGTTGGCAGACCTACCATCTTCAGCCAAACTTCTGTATACAATTTCTGCTAAAGAACAGCCGTTGTCTCTCTTAATGTATTTTCCATTGGACTAAGTCCGGCATTTCTTAATGTCGTTGGATTATCCTCGACTACATCGTTTTCAATGGTAATATTGTCACACTTACGAAAATGGTAAAAATATACATTTGCAATTTAAACAAATTGTATTATAATACCATAACAACATTTTTTACTTTCAATATATGATTTATATAAATCAATTCTTTATTTTTAAGCTTTTTGTTTATTTCTAAATTTTTCACTCGAAATTGCAAAATTAAAAATACGAGATGGCATGTGACTCTTACAGTTCTTTTGGCGCTTTTTTAGACGAGATATTCTGATTACATGTCCTTGCTAAAAACATGGAAGAGGGCATTGATACAATTAGACATTTCTTCTCATAAAGCCTCAAAAGAAGTGTTAGAATCAATTGTCATCTCATATTTTTAATTTTGTAACGAACGAGTTTTGCAGCGCACCTTCTCAATTGTATCAGCTGTTTTGTTTAACGTTAAAAAATTTTCAAGAAAGGGCATTTTTAAATTTCGGGTGAAAAATTTAGAAATTAACAAAAAGCTTAAAAATAAAGAATTGATTTATATAAATCATATATTGAAAGTAAAAAATTGTTTGTTAAGATTTGTTTAATAAGAACATAAAATACATTTTTGAAATATCGGGTGATTTTTTAGCTATTATCATTTGGCAACACTGGTTTAAACAGCTGACGCACGTTTCGTGTTTTGTTTCACTGTGAAACATCTTCAGTTTGGTCTATGATTTAACCATGAATCGTCTTACAAGCGAACAACGCTTGAAAATTATTGAATTTTATTATCAAAATACATGCTCTGTTAAGAAAGTTCATTGCGCGCTTCTTCTTGAGCTCAGCGACGAAGCTCATTTTTGCCTCAATGGGTACGTTAAAAAGCAGAATTGTCGATTTTGGAGTGAAGGTCAGCCAGAATCATTGCAAGAGCTACCAATGCATCCAGAAAAAGTCACAGTTTGTTGCGGTTTATGGGCTGGTAGCATCATTTTATTACCATACTTCTTCAAAGATGATGCGAATCGTAACGTAACTGTGAATGGTGAGCGCTACCGTGAGATGATATCCAACTTTTTTTTGCCCAAAATGCAAGAGCTTGACTTGCATGACAGCACGCTTAACAGTGGACTTATTGAGAGGCGAGTTCGGTGAACTTTTTATTTCACGTTCGGGACCGGCCAATTGGCCGCCTAGATCGTGCGATTTAACGCCTTTAGACTATTTTTTGTGGGGCTATGTTAAAGCTTATGTCTATACACACATGCCCGCTTCAATTGATGCATTGGAAGACAACATTGAAGCATTGATTCATGAGATACCGGGCGAAATGTTGGAAAGAGTATGCCAAAATTGGATTAAGCGGATGGACCATTTGAGGCGCAGTCACGGTCAACATTTGCCTGAAATAATCTTCAAACATTAAATTATATGGACCGTACTATCGACTCAAATAAAGATTTCATGAATTTTTCTGAACTTTATGTGTTCTTTTTTTTTTTAACTTTCCTATAGCTCTTAAAAAATCAATCTTAACTATGAGTACTCAACACGGTTTTCGCTTACTAAACGTTGAGATAAATTACAACCAGGGCTATGTAAGACAACAGTATTTATTAACTTTCCTACATTTTGTATAAAATAACTTAAAACGTATGAGAATAAATCAAATTCTAAGCTTTTATTTAATTTATTTTTTAATAAAAAAAAATTTTTCGATTAATCGACATTAATTACTCGATTTACTCGTTATTCGAAAATCGTCGTTTTAAAATTATTCGAACAAGAGTTTGGGTTTGTTTGATGGATTAATCAAATTATTCTTAATCGGTTGACAACTCTAGTTCTACTGAAATTTGAATTTTCTAGTACCTTAAAATTTAATTTCTCTCTCTAGAGCTGACTATATAAGATATTTGTATGCAATTGTTACAGATTATGAAGAAACGATATGGCGATTAACTCTAGATTATAAGATAGAAGGCGGGTATATGTTTCACTGGGAATTAAGGAATAAAATACACTAGCTCAAACATCAGGGGTTTTGAGTTATGACTCTATTGCAGCAAAGGCTCGATATGAATAGAACGTTTATTATATAACTCTGTTCTTATCGCACCCTGGTGAAGGGTATATAAGATTCGGCATAGTCTCTAGTTTCTTCTATTAAACTGGCTTAAACGAAGAAAATATTGCATGATTCTCGTCCAAGCCAAAAATTACTTATTCTAAATTTATATTATTGAAGAAAATTTTACTAAATAAGAACAAATAAGTTAAAATCAAGAAATTTTTAGCTTGTACGAGAATCATGCAAAATTTAGTTAATAATTCTTTCCGTGTACGTCTCTGCACTTAGCACATATTTTGACTTAGGAACATTCAATAACTTTAAATGTTCATTAATTCCCTCCCTTTAAAAAAAAATCTTCAAATTCCAGATGGACAAGTGCAAAAGTTCAATATTTCAATTCAAAATTGATTATAATTTCTTTAATGCTTCCCCTCTGAAAATACAAAAACTCTAATTTAAATGCAATTCATCATAAATTTTAACAATTAAGTTTAGCATATTTTTTATTCCACTTGCTTTCTTGTTGAAAATCATTCATTATACGAGTACACGCGCATAACGGTCGGCCGGATGTGTCCTGTTGTTGAGCGACGACCCCAACCAATATTTTAAAATAAAAGTGTGATTATGACTAATGGGACCGCTTTAAAATCAAATGGGTTGGTTATAATTTGCTTTAACAAAGTTTCAGCATTTATAAGGGTCTGTTTTAGCGTTCAAATGAAATCATTTGACACAAAAATTGTGCGGTTGAGAATTTTTGTTCGTTAATGGTAGAAAACATGTTTCATTTTATTTAATTTAAGTGGTTTTCTTTTTGCTTTCTTTCTTATTTTTGGGGTTTATTTTAAATGAGGCTGGTTTAAATTTAAATGGTGGTGACATTAACAAGTGATTCCATTAACCATCTAAATAACTGGTAAAAAAAGAGGAGATCTACTTTATTTAACATTCTATTGCATCCAAAATTAACTAAAATCATTTTAGGTTTCTTCTAAGACTATCTTAATAACATTAAATAAAAAAAGAAATCTTTAACTACAAAATCTATTCATTGTTTTGATTATTTTATATGTATTTCAATATTCTTTAAGCATTTATTTGTTTATGGCTCAATAGTCATAAAAGCGTATTATTGTATTTTATGACATTTTCCAATCACTTTCTTTAAATTTCTTTGTAAATTTTTTAAGTGTCAGCGTGTGTTTTTCATACAAAATTTCCGTGATGACAGTTGAGTAAACATTATTATTATGATTATTATTGTCATTACGTTCAATTATCATTTGTTTGCGGGAGGAGGCTTAGTTTTACTGTATGTAGATACTCACACTAATAGTTTTTGTTTTTGTTACAATATTGTTTCATAAATTTTAGTTTCGAAAGTTTTTTTGTTTGTCCTTTTATTTGTTTTATAGTCTTAAATTTTGTAGTTTATAGTACTTGTAACTTAAGAGCGATTTATGAAAATATTTTATTTGTAAAAGCACTTAAATAAATTGAATTTATTACAAGCCACTTCGATTAATTGAATTATCTAAATGAGACTCTTTTAAATAATCGGATTTTGAGTCTTTGTAAAGTGGATTAGTTTGAATAAAAATTTTTAAAGTTTGAATTAAGTGCTGATTAATTAAAGGAAGAAAAATAAACTGTATTTTTGAGTAAAAGATTTATAAGTTAAGTAAAGGGTGTGCAAAAATTTAAGTATGATTTTAATTTTAATAAAAAATGGTTTTTTTTTTGAGATATTCAGAGTATTTTTATATCAAAGTTTTTCTTGGGATTCAAAAAACTAATTTACAAGGTTTCGTTTAAATGTGCTTAGTTCTCATTTCATACTATTGATACTCTAAAATTTATTGTTGAAGGGATAAGCTATTTCTATGCGCATTTCACTGGTTGCTTAGGCCAGATCGTCAGGAAACTTTATCCAAAGATTTTAGAAAAACTAAAGATATTATACAAATAAAACACCAGTTTTACATGTAACCATATCAAAGCTTAAACAAAAACAACAACACTAAACAGTGAGTTTATCTTTTCTTACAGTCCCGACTACAATTGGTTGATTTTTTGTCAACTTTAAATGTACAACTACATTGGGTAAAGTGGGTAAAGAAAAAAACAAAATTACAATCATATTTCTTTATTTTATTTTGCCAGTCCAGTTTAATTTACACTGCCACATGCATATTAGTTATCAAAGTTTTTCTTGGGATTCAAAAATATTATCAAAAATAGGTTCCGGCTTAAAATGAAAAATTATGTCGGTCAAGTGACCTTCCAACTGGCTCGGCAGGCTCCCAAACACTTCTTTGAAATTCTAAATCACGTTTTTCAGTAAACTGTTGTCAATGGTTGACATTTGCTCGATAATGTTGTTCTTAAGCTCTTGAACTGTTGTGTAATTATTGCTGTACAATTTTGATTTAAAAAAATCCCACAAAAAATAGTCTGCTTCACAACATTTTGCACAAAATACTGAACAGAGAACGTCATTTTTTGCTGATATCTGATCCATATATGGCCCTATCTGGCTGAATTTCAATAGCAAAATTTAACGCAGCATATGTGACAAAAATATTAAGCAACCTAGTTCCCAACATTTACGGGGTCTTCGGAAAGCCTATTTCAACAGACAGACGGACATCATTAAATCAACTACGCTACTCATAAGGATCTTATAGGGTCTTCTATCAATATTGTAGAAGTAACAAACGGAGTGACAAAATTATATTTGCTATACACACCCTTACGACCTGGATTAAAGGGTATAAAAAGAACGAAAATGCTTATCAAATGGAAAACTATAATTTTTATCATTCGGTAAATTAGTGACTAAATTAGCTTATTTCAAGAAATTCTGTAAATCTCGATTGCAAACTATTACTTTACAACTCTATCTTAAAACCAACCAACGTGGTGCTACGGAATTTTGTTATGGGGCACTATTCCGGCTTTTTATATCGAACAAAGTCGAAGGCGCCAAAATAAGCTGCTCCCTGGTATGTTAAAAACTCAAATATTTACAAGGATCTCAATGTTCCATAAGTTAAAACTATGATTACGAAATATGCAGTAAAATATTTTAAAAGGGTCGAATTGCATCCGAACTTACTAGATCGAATTATTTTAAATGATTGCGGCCACACTCGCTTAAGGAGAATAGATACTGCATCAAATTAGATGATCGTTAAGCACGTACATATGTGAACAGAAACCGTGAAGGGAAACATTTTCGTCCGTCACAGGCAGGGCATAAAATAACGTATTAGAATGAGAGGAAACCAAAAATATAGTTGATTTGACCCACTTCAATACTCAAATTGAAGAAAAACTACATACTGGTCGACGGGACACATCTTTCTCTTTCACACGGCATCATAATCTCAATTTACTTGAAAAGTGGATTTAGCAGGTTTTCATATTATGCCGACGATATGAAGATTGAATAAATAGAAAAATTAAAATATTAATTTTTTAAATATTTTTTATAAAATTTATTTAAAATTACAATTTAAAAGATTTTGTTATTCGTGCTTAATTCCCAATTTTTATTCTTGATAAAAACACTGAAATTTATTGTTGATGGGATAAGCTATTCCTATACGCATTTCACTGGTTGCTTAGGCCAGCTGCCGTATTCTGTAATTCACTTAGGTAAAGCTAAATCTCGATCGCTAAAATTCCTTAGAGAAAACAAAATTTAAAATTTTTAGCAATTACACTAAAAGCTAAAATTACGGCAAATTTAATTTGTATTGCATTGCCAAATTTAGCAATGCACGTTACTGAATTACATTTGTAGCCAAAAATTACTAAATCAACTTTATAGATTTTTAGCGATAGAGATTTAGCTTTAGCGAATTACGGAATACGGCTGCAGATCGTCAGGAAACTTCATAATTCTTATACGTTTAACAGTTTTATTTGGTTTAATATCTTTAGTTTTTCTAAAATCTTTATGAAAGAAGTTTCCTGACGCTCGGAAACAAACCCTAAAATTTATTTGAAATCGCTAAACCGGTTAAAAAACAAAAAAAAAAAAAAAAATTCGCGAAAATTTTTAATAATTGAAACAAGCCATAATGTTGATTTAAAGTCCTTTAAAATATAAGGAATGGAAAAAATTGCTAAATTAGGGGAAATTCGCAAAAAATTGATAACAGCGGCAAAATAGCAATGTCTATTATTTATTAAAAAATCGTTAAAGCTGTAACCCAGCAAAAACTTGGTAATGACTTGCCATTACTGAACAACTTACTTTTCAATGACTACTTCATACCATCTGCATTACATCGAAGTAGTTTGGTAATGGCTGACATATAATCTGATACCTAAGTACTTGTGTATGAGTTGATTAACGAAATTTATAATTCATTCGTAATAAAATGCATCTACGGTTGAAGTTTTTTCAAATCTAATTCAAATTGATTTAAAATATTTGTTCTTACAATTTGTTTTTTTTTTTTTATTATAAATAAAAAACAATTTGTAATAAATTTGAATATGAAAAATTATGCTGTACTGAAATTTTATAGTCATGACATGTTAGTTGTAATTTTGGTGACATCGGAGTAATAAGTTATTTAAGTCCCTATTTGTAAGCGAATGTGGTAATGACTTATTTAACTCCCTATTTGTAAGCGAATGTGGTAATGACTTATTTAACTCCCTATTTGTAAGCGAGGGTGGTAAGTAGTTGCCTCCAATAATTTAACCTCATATTTACGCTCTTAATTGAGTAAAAAACATCGTTTTTTTTGTACAAAAACTACACTGCCCCGGTAGGCTAGCTGGTAGTGAGCTAGTCTATCAGCACCGAGGTTGCGCGATCGAATGCCGCCAGAGACAGAAAAAAAAAAATAAAACAAAATAAAATAAAATAAGAAAAAATAGAAAAAAAAACACAAAGTAAAGTAAAATAAAATAAGAAAAAATAGAAAAAAAATAATTTAAAAAAAATATTTTTTTTAAAGTCATGACATGTTAGTTGTAGTTTTGGTGACATCGGAGTAATAACTTATTTATGTCCCTATTTGTAAGCGAATGTGGTAATAACTTATTTAACTCCCTATTTGTAAGCGAGGGTGGTAAGTACTTGCCTCCAATGACATCACCGTGTTCAAATAATGAGTTAAAATGCCAATGTATAAGTAGTGAAGAGTCGTTATATTAGCTTTTTAACTCATTACTTTGCAATGTAAGTTTTTGCTGGGAAGGAATCAAAAAACTTACAAGGAAAAATCGCTTCTATCGCAAACATGACTAAAATTTGCGAAAAATTGTTATACTGAATGTTATTACCTTTGCTTTTAATTGCTGAAAAATTAAAAAAAAAAAAACAATTAAATGTTTTTACGAAAGTTCATAACCTTTCGATTGATATTTCCAGTGAAGGTATTTGATCGACTACTAGTTATCGAATGACATAATCTCAAATTTCGATAGAAGTTTTTTGTTAACGAATGGGACGATTTCAAAAAGTAAAGTTTCGATCAAAGTCACTCGATCACGACTGCGACGATCTGGGCCCAGGTAAGCTGTCAAACGAACTGTTATACTACGCTCACTTTTTTAACTTGGCGATCAGTAAAATCTGTCAAATCATCATGGATAAATTTACACTTCAACAATGAGAAACAAATTGTGTTCAGCGGTGTTTCAAAATTTTGGCGGCCTTAGTAAAATTGACGCATGTGAACTTAGACCAATCCATAACAGACCCTTCAGAAGGTATTACATCCAGAAAAAATGCACCGTTTGCTGCGGCGCACATTATTTCAAGTTCATAGAACGAGCGGCAAAAAATAGAAGAAGTTGTCGAAGGATATTGAAACTTGGCACACATGCATTTTTTGTTTGCATCAAGAAAAAAATGCAAAGTCAAAATGATCCGCCCACTTTTACGCCCACCTCCCATACAAAGTAAAAATTAAATTTTGACCTACGGCATTGTGTTTTTGGCACATAGCATTTTCAAACACTCTTAATCTTTTGTGTGAACTTTGAAAAATATCCGCCCACATCTACGGCCACTTCCCATATAACTTATATTAAAGAAGTGGCATAACTCTCTTGATTTTTAATGCATCAACTCAATTTTCACAAAAAATAAATATTAAAATTGTAGAATGGACTCCTGAAAACAAATACCTGTTCCGTCCACTTTTAATCCCACCTCCCATAGAAAAAACAAATAGAAAAAACATGAATACATAATTTAAGTCTTTTAATAACTTTTTAACATCGTTATCGTACTCCAATAAACGATTATGCATTACGTCTTCATTAGTGGCTACACGTCCAATTCTTCGCGAATGATGTAATCTATAAGCTATATAGTCTTTATTCCTCGCTTCCTGAGCTTCTTTGGACAGCATACCTGATACAAATAATCAATTAAAATGTAAAAAATAAAAATAAGATCAGTGAATAAGGCCCTTTAGATAGAGACATATTGGTAGCTTCTGCTATAATTTTGCTACAATTCACCAGAATCTTATGCACAGCTACAGGCATGTAGTACCAGCCATGAACGAAAATTCATGTTTTGTTACTTTATCATTTTATAGTTTTTACTGTTTTTTTTTTTTTTTTGATAAGGAGCAGGTAGGAGCAGCTGATTTGTTTTAACTTTTAGCTGAGACTTCACGCTGTAATTTGACATCTTTTGTTAAACAGCGCTCCACAACGCTAAAAAGATGGAGCCCACTGAAGTTGATGAACATTAAAGTTTTGATGTTGTTTATATTTTGTTCTACGAAATTTTTTATATGGCACTTTTTCCAACTTTTTTTAATGCAAATCTCATCTTTAACAATTGCTATTTACGAAAATATACAGAAAAGTCAAATGGTAAGTTTACTGTGATGGTACCAAAAGATTGAACATACAGTAAATTTGCATGCCATTTTAAACCAGCGATCATATATGAACTTTGAGCGTGTCTGTCCAAACAAATTATAAATATATCGATACCTTCCCGCAAGAGTGTATTAAGCGACATTTCTAAAATTGTGTAGGAAACGAAAAAAACGTCTCATTTAGTTATTTATTTGTATATTTTATTGAAAGGAACATATTTGGAAAGCGATTTTCAAAATACAAAACTTGACATCATTGCAAAACCAAAATTTTAGTCAGATAAAAAGTTTTTGTCGCTTAGTACATTTTCGTGGTCAAGACATTGGCGCTTGATACAATGGTAAATGGCGCTTAAAACATTGACATGGACACAAAAAAATAAAGGTTTGAAATAAATTGTGTCGTTTAATTCATTTTTTATTTTTTCTGTTAAACAATACAATAAATCAAAATCTGTATAAAAAGTAACAAAACATTTATTTCAAAACAAAAATTCAAAAATTACACTTAGAGATCAAAACGGAAATTTTTTAGATTATTAATCATCATTTTGATTGTCAGACAAATCATCTTCTTCGTCTGTCTCTTCCAATTCGTCTTCTTTCACACCAAATGTATTTTTTATAATATCCTCGTATTCTTGTATGTATCGTTCAAGAATAAACTTCCTTTTGAGCAGGGTCTCTAAATCCTTTCGTTTCGGGACTGATACTGGCAGTTTTGAAGAATAGAAAAATTTTTTAAACTCAAGGACAATCATAATCTATAGGGTTATAAGCGACAAAAATGGATCAAGTTTAAGTTGGATGAGTGTGCTAAGCGACAATTTCGGTTAAACTAAGCGACGTCTAACAAAATTTTTGTGTGGACCTTATGTTGCTTACGACAATTACATTTTTAAAAATGTCGCTTAGCATAATTTATTTGGCGGATAATACAAATTTCAGGGAGCAACTTTATTCCAATGGGAAAACTTGACGGTTGATACAATTTTATTTTCTCTCTAGTTTCCTTTGCATCCATGATAGAGCAGCGAAACCCAAGCCAAAATGTGACGCTTAACTTCTAGTATAGTTCCACATCAAAAAGTCATTTTCGAAAAAAGTGTTGCTTAGTACATTCTTGCGGGAAGGTATCGATATTATATTTCGGAATCATAATATTCAGATATCTGACAACAAAATACCAAAAAATTATCTTAATCGGCGAACATGAAAAAAATGAATTAATGCCGCTCTTGAACCAATATGCGGGTTATGCGCTGCACAGTATGTTGAAACATAAGGGAAGCCCATTATTAACGATACTAATATTTTTTTTTAATAACTTATACATTATTTAAATAAATAATGTTTTGATATTTAAATTAGGCTAAAGTTTGCAAATTAAATTTTCAATAAATAATTTTTATGAAGAATGGAATTTTACAACATGAAATTAATTAAAATTTATTTTATAATTTGTTCATTCTGACTTCGGCTGGGCTCGAACCAGGGCTTTTACGGACAGGTTACCCTAACATGTTTTAATTGCAACCACTCAATCTCTTCAGAGGGGTTTGCCGTTTAAAACTCACAGCCATCGACGACTGCTGGCAGTCAATAGTCAAACATCAATCCTTAAACCAAACTGTATTTAAATTTGCTTTGAATGATTATCTATTTAATTGCTTTACATGTTCTTCCTTACTTCTGTTTTTTCACACTTTTTGTCAAGAATTCTTCTAGAAGTCCAAAGTACAATTTTTGTTTTTCATATAACTTAATGAAAATTAAATTTGATGATGAAGTTTAGCCTAAATAAAATATCAAAAACCCATGAACAGTTCAGTAAAATAACCACAATACTAATTATTCTTTTAATTTTTTTTCATTAAATTTTAACTTGTTGCGTCAACTTTTTTTTCAAGTGCCATCGGGCTCAAATATATTTTATTGAATTTTTTTCATATTAACTACCCGATATAAATTCTACTCCAGTTATAATCAATTTGCATTGTTGCCCAACTATTTGTACAACTGAGCAAATATTTTAAGAAAAAAAAATGTAATTTGCGATATTGAAAAATTATAAAAATAAGTTTTTCTTAACACAACTACTTAATTAGTTTATATTCCCCTGCACATCATTTCGCACGTTTAACAATTTTTATTTTTATTTTAAATGACTTCCAATTTCCTTGAAATTAACTACGATTCTCGAAACAAAATATGGAAATCTGGCAACTATCCTTATACAAATTTAACAAATCGTTCGGTTGGAGAAGCTTTCCTACAATCAATGAGAAGTTTAGATTCCAACAAAGTTTTGGAGTATCATTTTGATGCTGAGAAAGAAAAAACTGTAAAAGATCTGTATCAAGAATCGATTCTTGTGGCGAAAAATATACAACGTTTGGGTATGAATCGAGGGGATGTGGTAATTTTATTTTCTGGCTACAATTATATGACATCATCTTTAACATTTGGTACTATACTGATCGGAGGTGTGGTAAACTTTTTTGAAGTCAATCTGGAAAATGGTGAGATTTTAAACTTTCTTGGTAACTTGTAGTGAATAATATTGTTTTCTTTCTCATTTGCAGAAAATATTGATCAGTTATTTCAAACTATACAACCCTTTATGATTTTTTATGAGAAAAGATTTTTGGAAAAGATTTTAAATTCTTTGAAACGTCACATGCCAAAATCTTTGAAATACTTGTTTGCCATCGACAGTACTAAAGCTCCTAATGTTTCCAGTGAACTTTTGAAGTCTTACAATTTTACAGATTTCGATCAATTTCAATCTGTTCGCATAGATAAACCTGAACGGGAAATAGCATTTCTGGTTTTAACATCCGGGTCGACTGGTTTGCCCAAAGTAACCCAACTAACTCATTGTTTACTGCTAAATGGTGTATATGTTTGGTGGGCAAACAACCTTAATTATGAGCCTCTTAATGGTAATTCTGTATTATTTTCTTTGAGTCCTTTGCGTTGGATAAGCCAAGTGGTGTTACTATTGCAATCTGCTATACTGGGCGTTAAACGTATTTGTGCTAATAAAGCCGCAAATGGAGCTTATGGCTTGAAGATATTAAGCAAAACTAGACCTAGTCATATTTTCTCAGTACCCTCGTTCTTCTATGAAGTACTACTTGAATTGAAAGAGGGAGATAAGGAAAGTTTAGAGTCACTTAAATATATACAACTGGGCGGAGAGCCTCCTTCAAGTGTTATTATAAGTTTGACTAAGAAATGTGCTTTAAATAGCAAATTATTTTACAGTTATGGCATGTCGGAAGTGTCATGCTCTATTACGAATGATGAAAATATAAGTGGTGGTAAATTACAGCCCGGTTTTGGTATGCAAGTTCTAGATGACAATCTTCATCCATTGGGTCCCAATCAATGTGGTCAATTGGCTGTGAAAACACCTTATCCTTTTGTGGGCTATAAGGACCAAGATAATAGCAAACTTTTCCTTAAAAGTGGTTTCTTTTTAAATGGTGACTATGGCTACTTTGATGATAAAAATACTTTACATTTTTTGGCCCGCTTAAAGGATTTAGTAAAATCTAATAAGATAGTGGTAAGTTGTTATTCAGAAATTAATTACTACAAATATAATTTGTATAATTTATAAATATTTTTAAGTTAATACCTAATTTAGTAGAGTCCTGTGTGTTACGATTACCCGAAATTTCTACCGCCTGTTTAGTTGGCTATCGCTGTTCTGCAGATGAACCTAATGAAGTGGCTGCCTTGTTTGTTATTCTGGAGAAGGGAGTAAATTGTAGCCATGTTGAAATTATTGAAAAAATTCGTAATTTTTGGTCTGACTTTCTCTCCGAAGATCAGTTATTGTTAATTAATAATATTTATATTAAGCAGAGTTTCCCTTTGACTACTTGTGGTAAAATTGATCGCATTGCTTTAAAGAAGTTAGCAAAAGAAATGTCAGAATAATACTGAATTACATAATTTTATTAATGAAGATGGTAATTAACCAATAAATTGTATATTAATTGATTCCGAGGCTCTGAAATGTCTTGTGAACTTGATTGTCGTATAGAAATGCTTTTTATTCTTACAGATTTTTTTTATATTGAAAATCAGTCAAATTAGTTAAAAGCAAATACTTTATTACATTAAATTTTTATATTAGGTCTATAATTAAAATTTTTAAATCTTGCACCTGTTTCATATTACATACAGATCTTGTAATACCTTCCAATCCATATCCCTTGTGATTTATTACAGTATGGTAATACTTCTACTGGAGACATGAGATAGGTAAATTAATTGAAATCAAATATACTTTTTACTATTTTAAAGTTGCTCAGCTATTAAGCAACTACTTACGGTTACTCATACTTCAAGTGGGACACATAGAAAAAGTCATACCCAGCGATAACTAGAATGGGTAAAGAGGGCTTATAGAAGGCCTTATTTAGCAGTCATAAGCCCTTCTCGCCGCATTCCATACTTATTTATTTTTTACACAAGTTGTCATTGGAAGCAAGCCCTTCCACACTGCCTTTAATATCAACTTCGATCCCTTGCCAAAAAAGAGAGTAAAGAAGGTCACTAAAAATAAAAAGTAAATAAAACTGCCGCATATCATGGTAATTTCATCAGGATATGCGTCAAACCAATAATGAGCTGTTAAATTTTATATATATATAGATTATATTGTGCCAAATATATATATATATATATATATGAGATTCACTGGTTTTTAATCGGTTTTAGAGAAGGACTTTATGTAAGAGTTATAATCAGTTTTGAACTTACAAGTACAAAATTTCGACCTGAAAGTAATGGTACTTAAAGCTTTTTTCTAAAGTGGTATTTTAATGGAAGCTATGGTCAAATATGGGTCGATTAAAAAAAATATATATTGTAATACGATATTTTTGGACTAAATTTAATCTAAATACCGACATAATAAGATCGTGTATGGGCTCTATTCCGAGAAGATGTGTGTATAAGAACCTATATGAAATAATGAACCTATTCTCGACGTGTTAAGTAGGCTTCGTTCTAATAAAAGGTGCAATTTATGTACCAAATTTCATACAACTTTCCTTTAAATTGGGACCTTTACTATGCGCACTAACCTTATATAAACAGAGAACAAGCCAGCCAGACGGACATACATAGTTATATCGACTGCAGAGCAGTAGTGCGCAGTCAATATTGCAATTGTGGAAATTAGTTCACACGCATTCTTTACACATACCACTGAGCATTTAGTCGTCAAAGATCCTGCGAGGAGTTTACATCTGGAATGGTACAATATGCAATGCCTTTTTTCATAGACTATTTGAATAATTGCTTAGCAAAAAGTTTTTGTCAAGAATTCTTCTTGAAGTCCAAAGTACAATTTTTGTTTTTCATAAAAATAACTTAATGAAAATTAAATTTGATGAACTTTAGCTTATTAAAATATCAAAATTTGGATTAAAACCCATGAACAGTTTAGCAAAATAACCACAACACTAATTATGTATTCTTTTAATTTTAATTTTTTTTTTTCATTAAATTTTAACTTGTTGCGTCAACTTTTTTTTCAAGTTCCATCGGGCTCAAATATATATTACTGCATTTTTTTCATATTAATTACCCGATATAAATTCTACTCCAGTTATAATCAATTTGCATTGCTGCCCAACTATTTGTACAACTGAGCAAATATTTTAAGAAAAAAAAAATGTAATTTGCGATATTGAAAAATTATAAAAATAAGTTTTTCTTAACACAACTACACTCACAATATTATTACAGTAACGGACTGTAGTTTATTAAAGAAATATTCCTTTCAGTCATTTTTAAATAAATAAACATTTAAAATTCCAAGCAAATTTATTTTTAACTGATTCTAGCAGTTATTCAAAAAACTAAGTGCATATTAATACGGATTTTCAGTTGCAGTTAATATTGTCCGTTGATTGTTTTAAATTCTTCTTTATGTTAAATTAAATAAAAATGTAATTTAAAGCAACGAAAAGTTCATTTAATTTTTACTGTTAAAAATTTAACCGCGAATTCCGTAAAAACAAATGAATATTCAGTTATCTTATATAAATTAATTGTCAAAAAATTAACTACATATTCCGTAAAAACAAATAAATATGCAGTTATTTTATAAAATTTTACTGTCAAAAATTCAACACCATATTCAGTAAAAACAATTAAATATTCAGTTATTTTATATAATGTAACTACCGAAAATGTATTTTTACTTATATATAAAAAATGAATTGCTTGTTTTGTGTAAGCCCTTCCCATTTTCTTTTTGTTAATATAATTTAGTTAAATACATACAATTTTTAAAGTAAAATAATTGCGAAGCCATATCGGTCATGCTGCTGGTGTCTTATAATTGAGACTTCTTCTGTAAACAACGTGGTCAGTACAACAAAAGTTAAACAAACGTGTGTACCAGGGTAAGTAAACGAAAATGACTGAATTTAATAAAATAACTGAATATTTAATTGTTTTTACTGAATATGGGGTCAATTTTTTGACAGTAAAATTTTAAAAAATAACTGAATATTTAATTGTTTTTACTGAATATGGTGTTGAATTTTTGACAGTAAAATTTTACAAAATAACTGAATATTTATTTGATTTTACGGAATATGGTGTTGAATTTTTTACAGTAAAAATTAAATGAACTTTTTGTTAAAAATAAATGAAAAATAAGTAGACCGGGTTTTAATTGAATTTTCATTTATTTTATATTACAATTTCAGTTAATTTAACGTACAGAATATTGTGAGTGTAGTTAATTAGTTTATATTCTCCTGCACATCATTTCGCACGTTTAACAATTTTTATTTTTATTTTAAATGACTTCCAATTTCCTTGAAATTAACTACGATTCTCAAAACAAAATATGGAAATCTGGCAACTATCCTTATACAAATTTAACAAATCGTTCGGTTGGAGAAGCTTTCCTACAATCAATGAGAAGTTTAGATTCCAACAAAGTTTTGGAGTATCATTTTGATGCTGAGAAAGGAAAAACTGTAAAAGATCTGTATCAAGAATCGATTCTTGTGGCGAAAAATTTACAACGTTTGGGTATGAATCGAGGGGATGTGGTAATTTTATTTTCTGGCTACAATTATATGACATCATCTTTAACATTTGGTACTATACTGATCGGAGGTGTGGTAAACTTTTTTGAAGTCAATCTGGAAAATGGTGAGATTTTTAACTTTCTTGGTAACTTGTAGTGAATAATATTGTTTTCTTTCTCATTTGCAGAAAATATTGATCAGTTATTTCAAACTATACAACCCTTTATGATTTTTTATGAGAAAATATTTTTGGAAAAGATTTTAAATTCTTTGAAACGCCACATGCCAAAATCTTTGAAATACTTGTTTGCCATAGACAGTACTAAAGCTCCAAATGTTTCCAGTGAACTTTTGAAGTCTTACAATTTTACAGATTTCGATCAATTTCAATCTGTTCGCATAGATAAACCTGAACGGGAAATAGCATTTCTGGTTTTAACATCCGGGTCGACGGGTTTGCCCAAAGTAACCCAACTAACTCATTGTTTACTGCTAAATGGTGTATATGTTTGGTGGGCAAACAACCTTAATTATGAGCCTCTTAATGGTAATTCTGTATTATTTTCTTTGAGTCCTTTGCGTTGGATAAGCCAAGTGGTGTTACTATTGCAATCTGCTATACTGGGCGTTAAACGTATTTGTGCTAATAAAGCCGCAAATGGAGCTTATGGCTTGAAGATATTAAGCAAAACTAGACCTAGTCATATTTTCTCAGTACCCTCGTTCTTCTATGAAGTACTACTTGAATTGAAAGAGGGAGATAAGGAAAGTTTAGAGTCACTTAAATATATACAACTGGGCGGAGAGCCTCCTTCAAGTGTTATTATAAGTTTGACTAAGAAATGTGCTTTAAATAGCAAATTATTTTACAGTTATGGCATGTCGGAAGTGTCATGCTCTATTACGAATGATGAAAATATAAGTGGTGGTAAATTACAGCCCGGTTTTGGTATGCAAGTTCTAGATGACAATCTTCATCCATTGGGTCCCAATCAATGTGGTCAATTGGCTGTGAAAACACCTTATCCTTTTGTGGGCTATAAGGACCAAGATAATAGCAAACTTTTCCTTAAAAGTGGTTTCTTTTTAAATGGTGACTATGGCTACTTTGATGATAAAAATACTTTACATTTTTTGGCCCGCTTAAAGGATTTAGTAAAATCTAATAAGATAGTGGTAAGTTGTTATTCAGAAATTAATTACTACAAATATAATTTGTATAATTTATAAATATTTTTTAGTTAATACCTAATTTAGTAGAGTCCTGTGTGTTACGATTACCCGAAATTTCTACCGCCTGTTTAGTTGGCTATCGCTGTTCTGCAGATGAACCTAATGAAGTGGCTGCCTTGTTTGTTATTCTGGAGAAGGGAGTAAATTGTAGCCATGTTGAAATTATTGAAAAAATTCGTAATTTTTGGTCTGACTTTCTCTCCGAAGATCAGTTATTGTTAATGAATAATATTTATATTAAGCAGAGTTTCCCTTTGACTACTTGTGGTAAAATTGATCGCATTGCTTTAAAGAAGTTAGCAAAAGAAATGTCAGAATAATACTGAATTACATAATTGTATTAATGAAGATGGTAATTAACCAATAAATTGTATATTAATTGATTCCGAGGCTCTGAAATGTCTTGTGAACTTGATTGTCGTATAGAAATGCTTTTTATTCTTACAGATTTTTTTTATATTGAAAATCAGTCAAATTAGTTAAAAGCAAATACTTTATTACATTAAATTTTTATATTAGGTCTATAATTAAAATTTTTAAATCTTGCACCTGTTTCATATTACATACAGATCTTGTAATACCTTCCAATCCATATCCCTTGTGATTTATTACAGTATGGTAATACTTCTACTGGAGACATGAGATAGGTAAATTAATTGAAATCAAATATACTTTTTACTATTTTAAAGTTGCTCAGCTATTAAGCAACTACTTACGGTTACTCATACTTCAAGTGGGACACATAGAAAAAGTCATACCCAGCGATAACTAGAATGGGTAAAGAGGGCTTATAGAAGGCCTTATTTAGCAGTCATAAGCCCTTCTCGCCGCATTCCATACTTATTTATTTTTTACACAAGTTGTCATTGGAAGCAAGCCCTTCCACACTGCCTTTAATATCAACTTCGATCCCTTGCCAAAAAAGAGAGTAAAGAAGGTCACTAAAAATAAAAAGTAAATAAAACTGCCGCATATCATGGTAATTTCATCAGGATATGCGTCAAACCAATAATGAGCTTTTAAATTTTATATATATATAGATTATATTGTGCCAAATATATATATATATATGAGATTCACTGGTTTTTAATCGGTTTTAGAGAAGGACTTTATGTAAGAGTTATAATCAGTTTTGAACTTACAAGTACAAAATTTCGACCTGAAAGTAATGGTACTTAAAGCTTTTTTCTAAAGTGGTATTTTAATGGAAGCTATGGTCAAATATGGGTCGATTAAAAAAAATATATATTGTAATACGATATTTTTGGACTAAATTTAATCTAAATACCGACATAATAAGATCGTGTATGGACTCTATTCCGAGAAGATGTGTGTATAAGAACCTATATGAAATAATGAACCTATTCTCGACGTGTTAAGTAGGCTTCGTTCTAATAAAAGGTGCAATTTATGTACCAAATTTCATACAACTTTCCTTTAAATTGGGACCTTTACTATGCGCACTAAGCTTATATAAACAGAGAACAAGCCAGCCAGACGGACATACATAGTTATATCGACTGCAGAGCAGTAGTGCGCAGTCAATATTGCAATTGTGGAAATTAGTTCACACGCATTCTTTACACATACCACTGAGCATTTAGTCGTCAAAGATCCTGCGAGGAGTTTACATCTGGAATGGTACAATATGCAATGCCTTTTTTCATAGAATATTTGAATAATTGCTTAGCAAAAAGTTAAAGTTCAAGATTTAGTATGTAAAAACTATTCTAAAACTTTCAACAATTTTCCTTATTAAATTGTTTGTAAATTGTCATATGAACAATTTGTTTTAGTTGAAATTGATAAAAAGCTAATGGTGGGACTGTTATTGAAAACCAAGTCCATCTTCGGGGTAAGTGTAGCTATTATTTGAAACTTCTTTTAACTTGGTTTAATTTATTCTAGTTTTCAAATTTTTTTTTGCATCCCCTCCTAAGTCCGTTTATGCTAAAGATATGTATTTGTAATGAGATTTTTATTATATTTAAATAAACAATGAATCAGATCAGCAGTTATAATGCATCTCTTTCTAAGAAAATTGCCATACAGTTTTTAAAATTAATAAGCAACAAAATATTTTGTTAAAATGACAAATTTGTAATTAATTTTTTTATTTGATTGCTAACTTATATTTTATTAAATGTTACAAACTCATTGTTAAGAATATTTGATGAATGTGAACAATTTTAATCAACAAAAGTGTTTTTTTTATTTACAAATTCGGTTGTTGGTGCCTTTTCAAATAAAAAAATAATTTTATTGACGAATATGGTATTCAATATGACAATTGATTTGTCTTAATTTTTTTCTGTGTTGGTAAATATCAAATTGAAATGTTTTTTTTTTTTTCTGTTAGGACCAGCACTCAGGGGATGATCCTTAATAATGCACTGCATTGTGTTGGAACCAGGTTGTGGGAAGGAGGATAGTAAGGAAGATAACAAATTGAAATGTTGAATAATTTAATAGTTAATATTTAAAAATAATTTAAACTACATATTTCAAAAATGTTTTTTTTTTTAATTTTAAGGCTTAAAGTATTACATAAGGAAATAAAATGCGGAAATATGTATATTTTAAACGATTGACTTTGTGTGTTTGCTGGTTAAACTGGCTCCCTTCGCTTATACTATTTAATATGCAGCAAATCCAACCACATTTGAAATATTGCCCATCTGTAATCTAGAATCACTATTTGCACAAACGAATAATACCCTTCCCACAATTGTGATCTGTGGTGCGATTCACTAACTTTTAACGATCCGACAATCGTAATATTTGTCGACATTTATATTCGCTTGCAGTAACGATAGTGTGATTCTGTATTTTTTTTTAACGATAGTACACAGCTGTTTTTTTGTAACATCTCTGTCTACAAAATGTTAAAAAAAAACGAAAAGCACAAAAGAGAATAAAATAAAAACATATGAAATTGTTCTTAACCCCCCTTATTACATATGTTTTTTCATTCAAAATGCATTGAAAAAGGTCTGGCCAGACTCCTAAGTAAGACGAAGGGTTAATTTGTGGTTTTATATTTTTTTGTGAATTTTACATTTAGAATTTAATTTTTGTTCTTAATTTGCTTTCTTTTTGGAAATTTTTAATTTATTATTTTGCTTTTGTTCATACATATACATATGAATATATCTATGTATATATGTAAGCTATTTTAAACATAAAAAACATTTGATCGATAAAATAAACACAAACTAAATTATTGTCGCTAAGATAACGACAAAAAAATTGCTTAAATTAACAGCTGACTTTAAACGTCAGCGAATATCGTTAAAAGTTTTACAGAATAGCATATTCGATAAATTTTCGTTATACTAATTTTAACGATTCGATTGTCGTTATAAAAGTTAGTGAATCGCACTACTGGGCTTAAACACGAAAAGTTTTTGGTGTAAGTTGCAAGGTAATGTAAGGTTTTAATTTATTTTATAAATAATTCAAAATATTTTATTCCCCTTTGTATTTCCCAATTCTTAAATTTTTTCTTTAAATTATTTTAAAACTTAACTAAAATTCCTTTTTATGTTCATATTAAATTTATTTTAATACCCATAAACCGCTAATTACTCCTTATCTAATGATTTTGCCAATTGAATTAAAGCCGGTTTATCCACTTTTCCACATGACGTTAGTGGAAGTTTTCCAATAACGTGAACGAGTCGAATTATGCACGATTCATTGCATTTCAAATGATTTTCTAGTAATTTTTTAACTTCAACTTTCAGCACTTCATTCTCCTGCTCCTTTTGCTCCCCATTCGTTTTAATGTTTTGCAATTGTTTAACAATATACAAAGCTCCTTTATCCTCTACATCCGTATTGGAAGTGCGATAACCCACTAATGTTGAAGCAAAAATGTTGGGAAGAGCTGAAACTAATTTCTCTACATCACTGGGTATTAACTAGAATTGAAAAAAAAAAAAATGAAAAAGAAATTAAAATGAAAATTGAAATTGAAATTATAATATATTTCTTGGATATGTGCAAAAAAGCTGTAATATAAACTTACTATAACCTCTTTGGCTCTCACCAGGTCTTTGTACCTAGCCATGACATGCAAGGCACTGTTGTCATCCATAAAACCATAATCCCCAGTATTTAGGAAACCATCACTGTAGTAAATTTTACTATTATCGATTTTGTGATAACCCAAGAAAGGTATAGGCAAACGAAAACATATCTGACCTTTCTGATTTGGCCTTAGAGGCTTTAGGTTATCATCTAATATTTTGACTTCCACACCAGGTGCAATATAACCCCCGTTAATATGCAGATCACATGATGTTAAGCCGGCCAGTTCAGTCATGCCATAGCAACGCATTATTGTGGCCTGTGAAGCCAGTTTACTGGCCATATCAATAATAGTCTGACCAGGATCTTCTCCACCTAAATAAATAAATTTTACAGAACTTAAAACCTCCATATCATGAGGATCTATGGACAGTATAATCTCCTTAAATACCGATGGAGGGCTAAAGAAGTGGGTTACTTTCCCCTTTCTCACGATTTCCCTGCCATACTCCCCAGCCGGAAAACCACTGGCATATACTCTTTTTATTCCCATCAACAAAGATTGCAGCATTAAATCTACCTGACTTATCCATCGTATGGGACTTAAAGAGAATATTATGGCATCATGAGTTAATATCGAAGTTCCATTAGGTTGGCACCAAAAAGAGGCTACACCGTGCAACATTTGGGCATGACTAAGGGCCACAGCTTTGGGTAATCCAGTAGAGCCTGAAGTGAATAGTAAAAAGGCTGTTTGCATTTGAGGATCTCCCAAATTAGGTAAACGAAAGTTGTCGAGCGTAAAAGAAGAAATTGATTTTAATAAAACATTATCAACATTAATTTCCGAGTTGCCATTAAGGGATATTTTGTATTTTAAACAAGGAAGTTTGACGTTTTTAAGAACATCCAAAATCGCCGATTTGAATTTTTCCTCGTAAAGTAAAACGCTGGGATTTAATAAATTCAAAGTGTATTGAGCAGCTTCTAAAAAAAGAGTTTGCAATTTACAATTATTATATGAATTTTTTTTAAAGAATTTTTTTAAACTTACCTTTTTGAAATGTTGTTTCAAAAAAATTAACTACAGCCCCCAACATTAAAGCTCCCATCGCCAAACTACTTATCTTACTATTGACCATGGAATAGAATACCACTACGTCACCCTTTTTCACACCCAATTTTTGCAGGTTCATGGCCACTGTTATAGAATCTCTATAAATCTCCTCCATTGTCTTAGTAATACCTGTATCATAATGCCATTCTAACACTTTATCCCCATGAACATTTTTATAATTATCCAAAAACACTTCCCCAATAAAATGTTTAACATATTCCCCATGGGGATAAGCTAAAGATTTCCATATTTTTGTTTCCCGATGTAAAGCGATTTTCATTTTGGCATGTGATTCGAGCAAAAGATTAAAAGCAAATAAGATGACATTCAAGTTTAGTTGTTTTAATTTAAATAGTAAAATTTGCAATTTAAACAATAATTCTTATAATAAATAGTGAAGATTGTGTTGCATTTATTTGCAATTTCGTAATTGTTAATAATTTCGATAATTGTGCCTGAAACATGCAACACGCATTCGAAAATGTACTAGCGATGCATTTGAAGTTGACAATAAAATGAGGAAATTTACTTTCATGCAATTTATTACTTTATGTCTGATATTTAATTGTTGTTTATTGAACTGATATTTATTATTATTGAGAACGTTTTATTTATTGTAGGGATTTTGTTATAAATAATTTGAAAAAAATTAGTTCGACATTCATTAATAGATAATTGGTTGTTAAATGGACACGTTAAACCGGTCATGTCAAAGCCGTAGTTTGTACTTCTTAAATTAATTGGAGATGCGATTCTTGAAAATGTTCACATTAGCGTTTGGTAAAACCAAAAGACAATTCGCGTCAAAAAACTGAGGCCGGGAAGGGATTAATTTTGCACAAGTGAGGTGAAAAAATAATCTGAATTAGATGTTATGTATAGAAAATTATATTTTGCAGCTGATTTAGAGTGATTGCGATCATACCAAACCCGTTCTTTCAGAAAAAAGTGAGTATATGGTAGGGTATTCATTTAACCGGGTTTTTGTTTAATCGATTATTAATCGGTTAATTTTGTTATTGATCGGTTAACCGATTAATAAAGTATTTTTTATAAATAGTGTAATTTCAATGAATAATAATGAAAAATTATTTATTATTTGCAGTTATTAGGTAAAAAAAATAAACAATACATGAACTAAAACAAACAAAAAAACAAACAAAAATAATTATTCATATTTGATTAACACATATTCGGCCACGTTTCGTAAATCAAAATCACGTGACATTGAAATCGATGGAGCTTTTTAATTCAATTCTTTTCTGATGATCGTAGCTTTTCCTGATTTCAAAAGTAGTTTTGGTAAAGACGTGTGGTCCTCAAAGTATGAGGTAATGCAAAAGAAATATTTTTATTAATTTTAAACACAAGATAGAATTAAAAACTTTTTTGATTTCAATTTCACGTGATTTCGATTTCCAGAAAAATGCCGATTATGTATTTATTAAAAAAAAAATTTGTATGATCATTTTATTAGTAATTTAAATACTTTAAGGTCTTATAAAATAATCTTTTAGATAAATAATTTGGTTAAAATGTATTGATAAATTTTTACTTGGAAAAATTTCTTTCACTTATCGTAGATGTGGAGAAATCGAAAGCAACCCATAATACAGAATATCTAAATTCTAAGTTTTTTTCTGGATTTCTCTAAACATATAAAATCTTTCATTATACCATTTAAATCCTGTTTTATTTTTAAAAATTTTTAACACTTCTAATTGTTTGGGTTAATTCTGTTGTTGCGTTACTATCTGTTTTTTAAAAAAAGTATTTATAGAAGCATATACATATTAGACTGGCCCACGCTTGTATGGAAAAGTAAAAGTATGGTCCAATACTTTCTCCACAAGCTGGATTTTGTTTCTTTTGCTAAAATATATGTATATACCAAAAATTGGATCAATAGGACAATATTTAGAGGTCGCGATGAATGGCGACTTTTATGTTTCACATCTTATACCTATTACATGCATTTAATTTTGGCTTATAAGACTGCTTTACAAATTTTTAATTTGGAAAAATACCAAGAATATAACGTAGTAAAAAACGAAATGAAAATGAAAAATTTTGAAAAAAACGTAAAAAATATAAATTTTTTTAACTTTGAGGTGCCATTACTCAGCCATTTCAGATAGAAATTTGTAGCATATCGATGGAAAAGGCATTCGATAACCTTTCTAACGATATGCCAGTTATTTCGACCGGACTTTTTGGTTAGGCTCCACAAGGGTTTGAGTAGGACCATACACCGAAAAACGCAAAAGTACCATTATCTAAAAAACGGTACTTAGAAAAAAAAAATTACAGCGATTTTCGTGTTCAGGAGGTCCCAATTAACTTATCTAGGCATGTGGTGTTCTTGGTATTTTTTGGCTGTAAACCAGTGTAATAATTGTACTTGTTTATGTATTGGAGATACTTTTTCACAATTTTCTTTGATCTTTACTAGATTTACATTTATTTAAATTCAAAAACATTCCTCCCTCTACATAATTATTTAACGTATTTTGAATGCAGAATTACAAGAAACGAGTTTAGAAGGATTATGTTGAAATTTCTGATAGTGAGTCAGATTCATCGCACGAAGAAGTTAAGTTTCGCAAAAAACAAAATACAACTAGACCAATAAAAATGAAATCTGTTTTTAAAACGACTTTATTGGATATATTGACCGTGTTAGTCTATCTATCCCCGAAAAATCATTTAACTATCGCAACCTCTAAACATTGACCAATTTTGCTAAAATTTGGACTAAACATTTTTATGCACTATTCGAATGGGATCAGCGTTGTGGAGCGCGAATATTCGATACTTTTGTATTTTGGGCCACCCTAATACATATATTGTATAAAAACATAATTCTAAACCATAGTTAACCAAAACTCTCATTAAATGAAATGCGTCTGTATTGGATAACATAACATTGCCCAGCAAACACAAAACTAAGCATTGCAAATGTAATGAATTTTATGAATATTATTTTTAGATGAAAGTACAGATATTAATGATCTTTGTCAACTGGTTGTCTGTGTAAGATGCATTGATGAACATTTTAATGTTTTTGAATCAGCTAGAAAAGCTAGATCTGATATGAATTGTGTATCTTTTAAAAAACTTTTTGCCGACTCATCGATATTTTCTTTTTCTAAAAACTCTAAGACTTCCTCTTTTAAATTATATAGCCGGTTATGACAGTCGCCACGACTGAGCCAACGTACCTCAGTGAACATTTTAAGATCTTTGAAAGCTGCGTTTTTAGATGTTAAAAATTTTACAAATTTTCGATGAGTGAGGGCATTGTGTCCTCCTCTTATTTTATTTATAATGCGCTCTGCAGTCTTCATAGTAGAGTCTTGAGTAATAAATTTAGATGCAAGCGCCGCTTGATGGATAATGCAGTGAAAGTTTTGCATTGCCATTTCACTTTTTTTATATTACCTATCAAACCTGTGTTTTTTCCTACCATTACAACAATAGCAAAAAGTTTATCACTTACAACTTCCATCAAAAGCTTTCCCGTTACATGCCCATGAAAGGTTTCCAACATTGATTCAAAAACATTAAAATGTTCATCAATGCATCTTACACAGACAACCAGTTGACAAAGATCATTAATATCTGTACTTTCATCTAAACAAAACGAAAGAAATTTTTCTTCAATAGAAGACTCCACCGAATTTCCTATTTGGGCAATACGCCTAGCCACAGTTTGGGGTGACAAGGGAATTGACTTTATGAAATCTGTTTTATAATTTAACGTTTGAAAAGTTTTTTTGTAAAATATTTTTTACTAGCATTCCATCAATAAACGGTCTGCCTTGCTGAGCGATTTCTAAGCTTATTTGGCTCGAAATCTCTATTTTAAATTTTTTATTTTGCAAAATTTTCTCACTTTGCTCTTCTTGCAGAACCCATTCTTTTATTTTTTGCATATAAAGGTTTTTTTTCTCAAGAAAAAACATTTTCTTTTTTTCCTCGTTTAATTTATTTATTTCTATGTGAAAAAGGTCAAAATGCCTTTTAATTGAAAATGTTTTCTTTGTTTTAAATGTTTGGTAACATAAAATGCATTGCATGTTACCAAAAGCATTTTTAATGACAAAACAAAAATTAATTTTTTGACAGTAAAAATTAAATAAACTTTTCGTTGCTTTAAATTACATTTTTATTTAATTGAACGTAAAGAAGAATTTAACTCAATCAACGGACAATATCAATATCTGCAACTGAAAATTCGTATTAATTTGCACTTAGTTTTTTGAAGAACTGTTGGAATCAGTTAAAAATTAATTTGCTTGGAATTTTAAATATTTATTTATTTAAAAATTACTAAACGGAATATTTCTTAAATAAACTACAGTCCGTTACTGTAATAATATTGTGAGTGTACGGATAACGTCGTAAAATTGTTCATCGTTGCTCTGTAGAATGTTTTTAAAAAAGCGTGGTGCTTTGCAACCGACGTTTTGTAACTCACCCATTATTTAAAACACAAAAAATAAGGTTTAATACTACTAAAATTTATAATTTTTGTTACAACGGTTAGTCGGTTAATCGACTGAAATTAACCGGGTTAATCGTTAATCGAAAAAAGCCAATTTTAAATTAACCGATCAGTTAATCGGGTAGTAATTAATCGGTTAACCGATTAACGGTTAACCGAATGGATACCCTAGTATATGGGTAAGGTAAAAATATGGATCGTTTTCGCCCGATATCAAGTTTTATTTCTTATCTATTTTGGTCAGAATTCCAACCGACATTAAATAGTTTGGAGCGATATAAGCAATTTTCTAAAGCGAAAGCTTTGCATTTATGTGAGTTTGTAAACATTGGGTTCATTTAGCCACTTTGGACAAACTTTTTGACAGACCAAGACTTGTGATGCGTAACAAAAAGCCTCTGCAATGCAAATGTCAACCTTAGTCTTCACGCGGCGGACTGCGTTCCACAGATGAAAATAAGGCGGTAAAACCCTTAAGCACAATATCATGTTCTGAATTGGACGCCATACGTTCGACATGAACTTTTATATTATTAAGCGATAAGTACAATATCAATTTATTTGTATAAATAAACGGAAATATATGAAAACATATACATATATATGAAACTAGCTGACCCGACAGACGTTGTCCTGTCCAAATTAGGAAAAATGTTTGCGATGATTTTAAAGAAAAAATCGACCAAATCGGTCAAGCCGTTCTCAAGTTATGCGCCTAATAGAAAAAGTGGGAGTAAAAGTAGGCGTGGTAATTTTCCTTTCGATGAAAAATTAAAAAGGATTAATACGTTTCGTTTTCTGATTTTAGGTAATTCGAAAAAGTGGGCGGGGCAAAATTTTATTTTCGTATAAATCTAAGTTGGACCATGGCGATCATTTTAAAGAAAAAATCGTCCAAATTATATAGATGTCATTGGAGGTGCAATATGAAAATTGGATTTTGCCACGCCCCTCCGCCCGCAGACCAAAAATCAGACTTCACAGTGTCACCCGCCTGAATATTCTGAAGATTCCCTGAAAATTTCATCAAAATTGGCCCAGCCGTTTTAGTCCATACGTTACATACATACATACACATATCCTGTTTAATATATATAGATAAATGTTTTGATTTAAATGTTCGAAACAAAAATTTCACGGGGGGCCTACCTGTAACATACTAAAAATGAAGACAGCACCCGTGTCACTAAACAAGCCAGCACTAGGCTGATTATCTTTTAATGCAGAAAACCGAAAGATTGCCATTGCAACAAGATGAAAAAGTCAACGGATTAGTTAGTTTGATTATAAGCCCTGCCTGCTTTCGGCTTCGTATTGCTACCTCAATCGCTAATACACTATATTAAACTAGAAACTTAAAAAGCTTACTTTTGGGCGCAACAGATTAAATACAATAATTTTTGAAATGCGATGAAATACATGTGACGATTTTATATCCCAAAGTAACCGAATTCTATATTCTGTAAAAGAAAACCTTAATGACCCATATACGCACGGTGTAGGTATACTCCTTCCTATTCCTTAGCTAAATCAACACTCTACATTCTGCGGACAGTTATACACACACAGTTTTTAGCCGCAAGTTTTTTTTTTAGCTGTGCTTTTTTACTACTAACTTAAGGCCTTTATGCCGAAATTTTTATATGTTTACATAGGGACTGAAATGTCAGATAGTTTTATGATGTTGCAAAAGAAAAATCAAATAAAAATGCAATGGCAATAGTAGTATGTTATTGCCCGTCCTAATGCACTTTTTTCATACAAAGTTGGGAGCAAGCCATTAGGGGTGTTCACAGTTTGTAGTTGGATACATGCCATTAGGGGTGTTCACAGTTTGTAGTTGAATACATGCCACTAGAGGTGTTCACAGTTTGTAATTGGATACATACCAATAGAGGTGTTCACAGTTTGTGATTTTATTTTCACCCTACAGTCGGTTGGTTTACTTAATAAGATATTCGTAAGGTTCGCAGCATTGGAGAGATAATATTTTTTATATATTTTATATAAATATATATTATATATATATTTTTAAACCCTTTCCAAAGTTTAGTTAACAAATGGTTAACATTATCATTTGATTTTGTTAGTTCAATTACCATTCATATAAATCCAACCTTAAGTGTTGGACCCTAACAATCGTTATTCCAAATCTTTACATATTGCATACTCTTCCACAAGAATACCCGTTTTGATAGCTATAATATATAGATAATTCACTTTTTATGTAATAAATTAAAAAATTAACATATAACATGAATTTAAAGTCGCTTATGCCAACTAAATAACTAATCTAATTCAAGGATTTTAATAAGTTTGTGAACAAAATACCAGCAAAATGGATATTTTGAGGGTATTTAAGCGTTGATTTGAATATTTATTTAGGATTTTAAAAATTTTGTGAAGAAAATACCAACAAAATGGGTATTTTGAGGATATTTAAGCGTTGATTTGAATATTTATTTAGGATTTTAAAAATTTTGTGAAGAAAATACCAACAAAATGGGTATTTTGAGGGTATTTAAGGGTTGATTTGAATATTTATTTAAGATTTTAATAAGTTTGTGAAGAAACTACCAATAAAATGGGTATTTCGCGGGTATTTAAGGGTTGATTTGAATATTTATTTAAGATTTTAATAAGTTTGTGAAGAAAATACCAATAAAATGGGTATTTCGAGGGTATTTAAGGGTTGATTTGAATATTTATTTAAGATTTTAATAAGTTTGTGAAGAAAATACCAATAAAATGGGTATTTCGAGGGTATTTAAGGGTTGATTTGAATATTTATTTAAGATTTTAATAAGTTTGTGAACAAAATACCAGCAAAATGGATATTTTGAGGGTATTTAAGCGTTGATTTGAATATTTATTTAGGATTTTAATAAGTTTGTGAAGAAAATACCAATAAAATGGATATTTCGAGGGTATTTAAGCGTTGATTTCAATATTTATTTAGGATTTTAATAAGTTTGTGAAGAAAATACCAATAAAATGGATATTTCGAGGGTATTTAAGCGTTGATTTGAATATTTATTTAGGGTTTTTTAAATTTTTGTGAAGAAAATACCAACAGAATAGGTATTTTGAGGGGATTTAAGCGTTGATTTGAATATAAATTAAAAAATTTACGTTTAACATGAATTTAAAGTCGCTTATATCAACTAAATAATTAATCTGATACATTTTTAACTTTTTTCTTTGATATACGTATGTATATTAATATACGTATGTATTATATTAACGAACTCGTAGTGTTTAATTAATACATATATAGTTAATTTGATATTCTACAATATAAGTTTAGTGAAGAATTTAATTCGATCTATGCTTATATTACATATATACCTTTAACCTGTTGATATAGTATAGATTTAAACCTTATACATGTTGATGCAATAAAATTTATATTTAAATAACCATAGAATATGGTTTATTTAATGATTTGATAACATTTAGTAAAAGTTTATATATGATATAAACTTGAAGTTGACTATACCATTAGAATTAAATATTATTGAGAAAAAAACTAAAATCATATAACAAAATCAATAAAGATGTTTTAAAAAAGAGGATAACATAGGGTTTTTGAATGCTTGATAAGGAAAAACCTAAAATATATGCGCATAATGTATTATTATAACCACTTTATATTTTTTTTTATAGTTTAATAATAAACCATAAACCCATTACATAACAATCCATAGAATATTATTCAATATTTATATAATTAAAAACCACAAAAAACAAAATCACAAACTATTCTTATGTATATAATTCACTTTTTATATTATATATTAAAAAATTAATGTAAACCATAAACTTTAAGTCGCTTATGCCAACTAAATAATTAATCTAATACATGTTTAAACTTTTTTTCTTTGATTTATGTGTGTGCGTTGCTAAAAATTTCATTTGTTTGTATTAACTAACTCGTAGTGTTTGTTTAATATATCGTATTAAATTTCTTCAAAAATTAAAATTATACAAACTGGATATTTATAATTATGTATAATCAATTAATCCAACAATTGTTTATATATGTATGTATGTAACGCTGAATTAGCATTATTTTTAAAGTTTTTTTTTGTTTTGTTGTTACTATATTTAAAGGTTTCACATTATGATGAAATTCTTATAACCCTTAATAAAAATCCTTATCTACAGCAACTTAACATATACATTAATAAAGATGACTCAACTAACCAAACCAAACCAAACATGTTTGGTTTTCTAAAATGCTTTTATTCTACTGAAATTAGCCCCACCCCTTATTTATAAATTTAAGGCTTAACAATAATAACGTGACTGCATCAAATATGATTAGTTGCGAAAAATTTTAGTATAAATACCGCTGCTATTCCTCAATTGAAATCAGTCTTGTTTGACAATTCATCCAGTGTACATTAAATTTTTATTAAATAAAAAAAAAAAATTAAATTATAAAATAAAATGGCTGTTTTTATTTGTGAATATTGTAAAAAAGAATTTACACAAAACAGAAATTTAAATCGTCACATTAGATTGTATCATGACGGTCCGTCCTCATCGTGGAAGTGTTTAACATGCAGCTTAAAATTTTCAAATCGCAAAGAGTTTTCAAAACATGCACATCTTACAGAACACATTAAAGAAATGGATAAAGCTAATGATGTTTATTGCGATGCATGTAATAAACATATTCCAAAATTAAATTATCATTATCATTTGAGGACAAATGACCATAAATTTTATTGTGACAAATCTACTAATACTAATAGTGTGAAATGTATTAAATCAGCCTTAAAAAATCGCATCGCTACATATATATTAGAGAATGATAATAAAGGAAATTTAATACCAGAAACATATTTATGTGAACAGAAATCCAAAATAGGCCAATTGTTGATGAATATTATTCAAAAATATTCATCAATAAAATTCAACATTGAACTATTTGGTGAATATGTATTGGTAAAGGAAGAAGAAGACTCGTGCACTATCGAAGTCAAGTCTCATCAAACGAAAATGGTCATCCTAAGTACAGCAACAACAATAGATGAGATTCACCAGATTTATGATAACCATTGTAATATCGTTGTGAAAAAGATGAGCGAATTTCAAGAGCGTGATAGTGGATGGGCGTTAATTAAGATTTCTCATCTCGAAATCAATATTAACCAATATAATTCCATCAAAGGATCGCAATACATTCCTTTACCAGCATCAATAATGAAGAAAAAAGCATGTGTCAACGTACAAAATCGAGATGAGTACTGCTTCAAGTGGGCAATCATATCTGCGATTTCTCCAGTTAATATTGATACACAAAGATGTTCATCATACAAAATTATAGATATTGAAGAGGACGTAATTGTATTGAATAATGGAATCAAATTAAATTTCACCAATTTAAATTTTCCTCTATCGGTCAACAAAATTAGAGATTTTGAGCTAATGAATCCTGAAATTAGTGTAAATGTGTTTGGATTAGAAGATGATATTATAGTGGGACCATACTACTTTACCAAAGAAGAAAAGTCCAAACACATCAACTTAATGCTGCTAGAGGACGGTGAAAGATTCCATTATATATGGATCAAAAATATTTCAAAGTAGGTTCACAATATTTATATTCTATTTATATATGAATATATTATATTAATTTAAATCATTTTCTTTTTTCCTATTAATTACAGATTGCTAAGTAGTCAACTTACAAAACATGGAGATCAAGTATACATCTGCAATACATGCTTAATCCATTTTCATACAGATACGTCGTTAATAAAACATAAAGAGGAATGCAATAAAATGGTGACAAGGATGCCTTCTTTAGATAAAAGTATTGTAAGCTATAAAAATTTTAAAAAGCAAATGGATGTGCCTTTTGTTGTATACGCTGATTTTGAATGTATACTGGAAACAGTTAACATTCAAAATTCTACGTATGTAACATCAACACAAAAACATATTCCATTTGCTTATAGTTATTACATTAAATGTTCGTTTGACTCAAGTTTAGATATATTTAGAATTTATAGTGGTGATAATTCACCAAGTCATTTTTTCACTAGTTTAGTTAAGGATAGCATAGACATTTACAATAATTATTTAAGTATAGTCAAGCCAATGAATTCCTTGACAATACTTCAACAGATAAGACAAAATGAAGATATAAATTGCCATATTTGTAACGAATTTTTAACTGTTGAAGATAGAGTAGCTGATCATTGTCATCTAACTGGCGATTATAGAGGTCCTGCTCATAATAAATGTAATTTAGAGTATCAAATCGCCAGTTTCATACCAATATTTTTTCATAATCTCTCGGCATATGATTGTCATTTGTTTGTACGAGAACTGTCATCTATTGAAGGAGATATAAATATAATTCCTTTAAATAAGGAATTATATATTTCAATATCAAAAAAAATATCGGTCAATGAAAAGAAAACCATTGAATTGCGTTTTCTTGATTCGTTTAGATTCATGTCATCTAGCTTAGACAAATTATCGAGCTATTTAACCGATGATGATTTTAATATTATAAAATCGAATTATACCAATGACAATGAATTTAGTTTAATGAAACGTAAAGGTGTCTTTCCGTATGACTATTTGAATTCTGTGAATCGTCTCCAAGAGACTCAATTACCGCCCCTTTCAGTATTTTTCAATAAGCTTACTAATGAATCGTGTAGTGAGGATGATTATAAACATGCCGAAATGGTTTGGTCTACATTTCAATGTAAAACCTTAATGGATTATTTGCTTTTATATTTAAAAGTAGATGTTCTCTTGTTATGTGATATTTTTGAAAATTTCCGTAAAGTTTGTAAAACCATATATAATTTAGACCCTTGTCAATATTATACAATCCCTGGTCTATCATGGGATGCAATGTTAAAAACAACTAAAATTGAGTTGGAATTGCTAACTGATATTAACATGTATAATTTTGTTTTCCGGGGTATAAGGGGAGGTATTGTACAATGCAGTAAACGTCATTCTATTGCTAACAATAAATATATTAGTGATTATGATTCCACCAAGGAATCAAATTATCTTATGTATTTAGATGTAAATAATTTATATGGATATGCAATGTCTCAATATCTCCCTTATAAAAATTTTAAATGGGTTGAAGACATAGAAAATTTTAATATCAATAACATTAAAGAAGATTCCGATTTAGGATATATATTAGAAGTAGATTTAGAATATCCATCCACATTACACGATTATCATAATGATTTACCGTTTTGTGTTGAAAATAAAAAAATAGAAACAATGAAACAAATAAAATTAATTGCAGACTTAAATAACAAAACAAACTACATAATACATTACAGAACATTACAACAATGTCTTCAACATGGATTGATTTTAAAGAAAATTCATAGAATTCTTCAATTTAATCAATCCAATTGGTTGAAGATATACATTGACTTAAATAACAACCATAGAACGTTAGCAAAAAACACTTTTCAACAAAATTTCTTTAAATTATTAAATAACGCCGTATACGGTAAAACTATGGAAAACGTTGATAAACGTAAAGATATTAAAATAGTATGTGAATGGGAAAGCAGGGGTAAGAGATTAGGTGCTAGAGCTCTTATAGCTAAACCCAATTTCCATAGTTCCCTTACAATTCACGAGGATATGGTTGCTATTGAGTTGGGAAGAGTAAAGACTGTATATAATAAACCAATTTACATCGGATTTTCGGTCTTAGAATTATCAAAATGGAAAATGTATAATTTCCATTATAACTATATGAAACCGAAATATCTCGATAATATTAGTTTGAACTACATGGATACCGATTCCTTTATTTATGACGTTACAACAAATGACATGTATGATGACATTCGAAATGATATAAGAACCCATTTCGATACATCAGCATATCCGCGAGATAATGCTTTTAACATACCATTGTTAAATAAAAAAGTATTGGGTATGATGAAGGATGAGTGCAATGGTAAAGCTATAAAGGAATTCATTGGCTTAAGAGCAAAAATGTATTCAGTTAAAATAGATAAGGATGATAAAGAAATTAAAAGAATAAAAGGTGTTAAACACTCAGTAACTAATAAATTAAATATAAGTGATTTTAGGGAATGTTTAGTTGATAAGAAATTAATTTATGATTATATGTATGTATTTAAATCTAAAATACATGAAATTTATACACAGCATATTAAAAAGTTAGTTTTAAGTTACTTAGATGATAAGCGTTTCATAAGAGAAGGTGGTGTTGATACATATGCATGGGGACATTATCAAATAAATAAACCGTCATCATCATCATCATTACAATTATCTACAAATTTAAGGTTGCAGAAGGAAAATATGGAATATGTTAATTATAATAGTATTCTACTTAATGAAGATTATCCCCCATCAATATCAACATCATTAAATATTTATAATGAAATGATGGAAGTTGATAATTAAATTGTATAAATATAAATTAAGTAGTTTATAAGAAACATAGAAAAAGTAGTTTTAAAGAGTCAAATAAACATTTAATGTAAATGAAATAGTTTATAAGAAATTAACCATTGTAATTTAGATTATAAGTATATAAATGTATATTAAATAGTGTTTAAGATTCAACCATTGTTATTTAGACTATAAGATTGTTATATGAAAAAAAAAAAAAACAAAACAAAAAAAATAAATAAATAAATAAATAAAATTTTAAATATAAAAATTAAAACAGGCAATTTTTATTTAATAAGACAGATAAATTGTAAGAATACATATTATATAAATAGATAGAGGTTTCATAATTGAATAAATAGATAGAGGTTTCATAATTGAATAAATAGATAGAGGTTTCATAATTGAATAATAATAATATTTTTGTTTATTGCAAGACTTTTTTATTTATACATATTAAAATAAATTTTTATTTTAAAAATATATATATATGATTAGATCTTAATACATTTATTCTTATATACTAACCATTAAAATATAAATATTCATGTATTAATTAGTTTCTTAAAAATAATGTTGATATAACTATAATTAAATCAATAATAATTAAATTTTAGGAAAAAAAATAATTAATAAAGTTAAAATATAGGATTTTAAAAATCAAAAATTTTAAAAATTATTATTCTTATTTCAAATTAGATTTTCTCTTTAAACGTTTTTATCTTATGAGGATATTGATAAATATCCCTATGGAGAAATTTATATTAATTTTTTTGTTATAGATCCTGGGATTTGTAAAAATAGAATAAGTATAAAAAGGATAAATTTATAATTAGTTAAAAGAGAATCAATCATTCAACTGGTTTATTAAGAATAAAAAAAAAAAAAAAAAAAAAATATATAAAATATATAAAATTTTATTTTTTATAGCTGTTATTTAATATTTATCGAAACAATAACCACCGTAACCACTGCACCTGAGAAATGGTGCAGTGGTTACGGTGGTTATTGTTTCGATAAATATTAAATAACAGCTATAAAAAATAAAATTTTATATATTTTATATATTTTTTTTTTTTTTTTTTTTATATTCTTAATAAACCAGTTGAATGATTGATTCTCTTTTAACTAATTATAAATTTATCCTTTTTATACTTATTCTATTTTTACAAATCCCAGGATCTATAACAAAAAAATTAATATAAATTTCTCCATAGGGATATTTATCAATATCCTCATAAGATAAAAACGTTTAAAGAGAAAATCTAATTTGAAATAAGAATAATAATTTTTAAAATTTTTGATTTTTAAAATCCTATATTTTAACTTTATTAATTATTTTTTTTCCTAAAATTTAATTATTATTGATTTAATTATAGTTATATCAACATTATTTTTAAGAAACTAATTAATACATGAATATTTATATTTTAATGGTTAGTATATAAGAATAAATGTATTAAGATCTAATCATATATATATATTTTTAAAATAAAAATTTATTTTAATATGTATAAATAAAAAAGTCTTGCAATAAACAAAAATATTATTATTATTCAATTATGAAACCTCTATCTATTTATTCAATTATGAAACCTCTATCTATTTATTCAATTATGAAACCTCTATCTATTTATATAATATGTATTCTTACAATTTATCTGTCTTATTAAATAAAAATTGCCTGTTTTAATTTTTATATTTAAAATTTTATTTATTTATTTATTATTTTTTTTGTTTTGTTTTTTTTTTTTTTTCATATAACAATCTTATAGTCTAAATAACAATGGTTGAATCTTAAACACTATTTAATATACATTTATATACTTATAATCTAAATTACAATGGTTAATTTCTTATAAACTATTTCATTTACATTAAATGTTTATTTGACTCTTTAAAACTACTTTTTCTATGTTTCTTATAAACTACTTAATTTATATTTATACAATTTAATTATCAACTTCCATCATTTCATTATAAATATTTAATGATGTTGATATTGATGGGGGATAATCTTCATTAAGTAGAATACTATTATAATTAACATATTCCATATTTTCCTTCTGCAACCTTAAATTTGTAGATAATTGTAATGATGATGATGATGACGGTTTATTTATTTGATAATGTCCCCATGCATATGTATCAACACCACCTTCTCTTATGAAACGCTTATCATCTAAGTAACTTAAAACTAACTTTTTAATATGCTGTGTATAAATTTCATGTATTTTAGATTTAAATACATACATATAATCATAAATTAATTTCTTATCAACTAAACATTCCCTAAAATCACTTATATTTAATTTATTAGTTACTGAGTGTTTAACACCTTTTATTCTTTTAATTTCTTTATCATCCTTATCTATTTTAACTGAATACATTTTTGCTCTTAAGCCAATGAATTCCTTTATAGCTTTACCATTGCACTCATCCTTCATCATACCCAATACTTTTTTATTTAACAATGGTATGTTAAAAGCATTATCTCGCGGATATGCTGATGTATCGAAATGGGTTCTTATATCATTTCGAATGTCATCATACATGTCATTTGTTGTAACGTCATAAATAAAGGAATCGGTATCCATGTAGTTCAAACTAATATTATCGAGATATTTCGGTTTCATATAGTCATAATGGAAATTATACATTTTCCATTTTGATAATTCTAAGACCGAAAATCCGATGTAAATTGGTTTATTATATACAGTCTTACTCTTCCCAACTCAATAGCAACCATATCCTCGTGAATTGTAAGGGAACTATGGAAATTGGGTTTAGCTATAAGAGCTCTAGCACCTAATCTCTTACCCCTGCTTTCCCATTCACATACTATTTTAATATCTTTACGTTTATCAACGTTTTCCATAGTTTTACCGTATACGGCGTTATTTAATAATTTAAAGAAATTTTGTTGAAAAGTGTTTTTTGCTAACGTTCTATGGTTGTTATTTAAGTCAATGTATATCTTCAACCAATTGGATTGATTAAATTGAAGAATTCTATGAATTTTCTTTAAAATCAATCCATGTTGAAGACATTGTTGTAATGTTCTGTAATGTATTATGTAGTTTGTTTTGTTATTTAAGTCTGCAATTAATTTTATTTGTTTCATTGTTTCTATTTTTTTATTTTCAACACAAAACGGTAAATCATTATGATAATCGTGTAATGTGGATGGATATTCTAAATCTACTTCTAATATATATCCTAAATCGGAATCTTCTTTAATGTTATTGATATTAAAATTTTCTATGTCTTCAACCCATTTAAAATTTTTATAAGGGAGATATTGAGACATTGCATATCCATATAAATTATTTACATCTAAATACATAAGATAATTTGATTCCTTGGTGGAATCATAATCACTAATATATTTATTGTTAGCAATAGAATGACGTTTACTGCATTGTACAATACCTCCCCTTATACCCCGGAAAACAAAATTATACATGTTAATATCAGTTAGCAATTCCAACTCAATTTTAGTTGTTTTTAACATTGCATCCCATGATAGACCAGGGATTGTATAATATTGACAAGGGTCTAAATTATATATGGTTTTACAAACTTTACGGAAATTTTCAAAAATATCACATAACAAGAGAACATCTACTTTTAAATATAAAAGCAAATAATCCATTAAGGTTTTACATTGAAATGTAGACCAAACCATTTCGGCATGTTTATAATCATCCTCACTACACGATTCATTAGTAAGCTTATTGAAAAATACTGAAAGGGGCGGTAATTGAGTCTCTTGGAGACGATTCACAGAATTCAAATAGTCATACGGAAAGACACCTTTACGTTTCATTAAACTAAATTCATTGTCATTGGTATAATTCGATTTTATAATATTAAAATCATCATCGGTTAAATAGCTCGATAATTTGTCTAAGCTAGATGACATGAATCTAAACGAATCAAGAAAACGCAATTCAATGGTTTTCTTTTCATTGACCGATATTTTTTTTGATATTGAAATATATAATTCCTTATTTAAAGGAATTATATTTATATCTCCTTCAATAGATGACAGTTCTCGTACAAACAAATGACAATCATATGCCGAGAGATTATGAAAAAATATTGGTATGAAACTGGCGATTTGATACTCTAAATTACATTTATTATGAGCAGGACCTCTATAATCGCCAGTTAGATGACAATGATCAGCTACTCTATCTTCAACAGTTAAAAATTCGTTACAAATATGGCAATTTATATCTTCATTTTGTCTTATCTGTTGAAGTATTGTCAAGGAATTCATTGGCTTGACTATACTTAAATAATTATTGTAAATGTCTATGCTATCCTTAACTAAACTAGTGAAAAAATGACTTGGTGAATTATCACCACTATAAATTCTAAATATATCTAAACTTGAGTCAAACGAACATTTAATGTAATAACTATAAGCAAATGGAATATGTTTTTGTGTTGATGTTACATACGTAGAATTTTGAATGTTAACTGTTTCCAGTATACATTCAAAATCAGCGTATACAACAAAAGGCACATCCATTTGCTTTTTAAAATTTTTATAGCTTACAATACTTTTATCTAAAGAAGGCATCCTTGTCACCATTTTATTGCATTCCTCTTTATGTTTTATTAACGACGTATCTGTATGAAAATGGATTAAGCATGTATTGCAGATGTATACTTGATCTCCATGTTTTGTAAGTTGACTACTTAGCAATCTGTAATTAATAGGAAAAAAGAAAATGATTTAAATTAATATAATATATTCATATATAAATAGAATATAAATATTGTGAACCTACTTTGAAATATTTTTGATCCATATATAATGGAATCTTTCACCGTCCTCTAGCAGCATTAAGTTGATGTGTTTGGACTTTTCTTCTTTGGTAAAGTAGTATGGTCCCACTATAATATCATCTTCTAATCCAAACACATTTACACTAATTTCAGGATTCATTAGCTCAAAATCTCTAATTTTGTTGACCGATAGAGGAAAATTTAAATTGGTGAAATTTAATTTGATTCCATTATTCAATACAATTACGTCCTCTTCAATATCTATAATTTTGTATGATGAACATCTTTGTGTATCAATATTAACTGGAGAAATCGCAGATATGATTGCCCACTTGAAGCAGTACTCATCTCGATTTTGTACGTTGACACATGCTTTTTTCTTCATTATTGATGCTGGTAAAGGAATGTATTGCGATCCTTTGATGGAATTATATTGGTTAATATTGATTTCGAGATGAGAAATCTTAATTAACGCCCATCCACTATCACGCTCTTGAAATTCGCTCATCTTTTTCACAACGATATTACAATGGTTATCATAAATCTGGTGAATCTCATCTATTGTTGTTGCTGTACTTAGGATGACCATTTTCGTTTGATGAGACTTGACTTCGATAGTGCACGAGTCTTCTTCTTCCTTTACCAATACATATTCACCAAATAGTTCAATGTTGAATTTTATTGATGAATATTTTTGAATAATATTCATCAACAATTGGCCTATTTTGGATTTCTGTTCACATAAATATGTTTCTGGTATTAAATTTCCTTTATTATCATTCTCTAATATATATGTAGCGATGCGATTTTTTAAGGCTGATTTAATACATTTCACACTATTAGTATTAGTAGATTTGTCACAATAAAATTTATGGTCATTTGTCCTCAAATGATAATGATAATTTAATTTTGGAATATGTTTATTACATGCATCGCAATAAACATCATTAGCTTTATCCATTTCTTTAATGTGTTCTGTAAGATGTGCATGTTTTGAAAACTCTTTGCGATTTGAAAATTTTAAGCTGCATGTTAAACACTTCCACGATGAGGACGGACCGTCATGATACAATCTAATGTGACGATTTAAATTTCTGTTTTGTGTAAATTCTTTTTTACAATATTCACAAATAAAAACAGCCATTTTATTTTATAATTTAATTTTTTTTTTTTATTTAATAAAAATTTAATGTACACTGGATGAATTGTCAAACAAGACTGATTTCAATTGAGGAATAGCAGCGGTATTTATACTAAAATTTTTCGCAACTAATCATATTTGATGCAGTCACGTTATTATTGTTAAGCCTTAAATTTATAAATAAGGGGTGGGGCTAATTTCAGTAGAATAAAAGCATTTTAGAAAACCAAACATGTTTGGTTTGGTTTGGTTAGTTGAGTCATCTTTATTAATGTATATGTTAAGTTGCTGTAGATAAGGATTATTATTAAGGGTTATAAGAATTTCATCATAATGTGAAACCTTTAAATATAGTAACAACAAAACAAAAAAAAACTTTAAAAATAATGCTAATTCAGCGTTACATACATACATATATAAACAATTGTTGGATTAATTGATTATACATAATTATAAATATCCAGTTTGTATAATTTTAATTTTTGAAGAAATTTAATACGATATATTAAACAAACACTACGAGTTAGTTAATACAAACAAATGAAATTTTTAGCAACGCACACACATAAATCAAAGAAAAAAAGTTTAAACATGTATTAGATTAATTATTTAGTTGGCATAAGCGACTTAAAGTTTATGGTTTACATTAATTTTTTAATATATAATATAAAAAGTGAATTATATACATAAGAATAGTTTGTGATTTTGTTTTTTGTGGTTTTTAATTATATAAATATTGAATAATATTCTATGGATTGTTATGTAATGGGTTTATGGTTTATTATTAAACTATAAAAAAAAATATAAAGTGGTTATAATAATACATTATGCGCATATATTTTAGGTTTTTCCTTATCAAGCATTCAAAAACCCTATGTTATCCTCTTTTTTAAAACATCTTTATTGATTTTGTTATATGATTTTAGTTTTTTTCTCAATAATATTTAATTCTAATGGTATAGTCAACTTCAAGTTTATATCATATATAAACTTTTACTAAATGTTATCAAATCATTAAATAAACCATATTCTATGGTTATTTAAATATAAATTTTATTGCATCAACATGTATAAGGTTTAAATCTATACTATATCAACAGGTTAAAGGTATATATGTAATATAAGCATAGATCGAATTAAATTCTTCACTAAACTTATATTGTAGAATATCAAATTAACTATATATGTATTAATTAAACACTACGAGTTCGTTAATATAATACATACGTATATTAATATACATACGTATATCAAAGAAAAAAGTTAAAAATGTATCAGATTAATTATTTAGTTGATATAAGCGACTTTAAATTCATGTTAAACGTAAATTTTTTAATTTATATTCAAATCAACGCTTAAATCCCCTCAAAATACCTATTCTGTTGGTATTTTCTTCACAAAAATTTAAAAAACCCTAAATAAATATTCAAATCAACGCTTAAATACCCTCGAAATATCCATTTTATTGGTATTTTCTTCACAAACTTATTAAAATCCTAAATAAATATTGAAATCAACGCTTAAATACCCTCGAAATATCCATTTTATTGGTATTTTCTTCACAAACTTATTAAAATCCTAAATAAATATTCAAATCAACGCTTAAATACCCTCAAAATATCCATTTTGCTGGTATTTTGTTCACAAACTTATTAAAATCTTAAATAAATATTCAAATCAACCCTTAAATACCCTCGAAATACCCATTTTATTGGTATTTTCTTCACAAACTTATTAAAATCTTAAATAAATATTCAAATCAACCCTTAAATACCCTCGAAATACCCATTTTATTGGTATTTTCTTCACAAACTTATTAAAATCTTAAATAAATATTCAAATCAACCCTTAAATACCCGCGAAATACCCATTTTATTGGTAGTTTCTTCACAAACTTATTAAAATCTTAAATAAATATTCAAATCAACCCTTAAATACCCTCAAAATACCCATTTTGTTGGTATTTTCTTCACAAAATTTTTAAAATCCTAAATAAATATTCAAATCAACGCTTAAATATCCTCAAAATACCCATTTTGTTGGTATTTTCTTCACAAAATTTTTAAAATCCTAAATAAATATTCAAATCAACGCTTAAATACCCTCAAAATATCCATTTTGCTGGTATTTTGTTCACAAACTTATTAAAATCCTTGAATTAGATTAGTTATTTAGTTGGCATAAGCGACTTTAAATTCATGTTATATGTTAATTTTTTAATTTATTACATAAAAAGTGAATTATCTATATATTATAGCTATCAAAACGGGTATTCTTGTGGAAGAGTATGCAATATGTAAAGATTTGGAATAACGATTGTTAGGGTCCAACACTTAAGGTTGGATTTATATGAATGGTAATTGAACTAACAAAATCAAATGATAATGTTAACCATTTGTTAACTAAACTTTGGAAAGGGTTTAAAAATATATATATAATATATATTTATATAAAATATATAAAAAATATTATCTCTCCAATGCTGCGAACCTTACGAATATCTTATTAAGTAAACCAACCGACTGTAGGGTGAAAATAAAATCACAAACTGTGAACACCTCTATTGGTATGTATCCAATTACAAACTGTGAACACCTCTAGTGGCATGTATTCAACTACAAACTGTGAACACCCCTAATGGCATGTATCCAACTACAAACTGTGAACACCCCTAATGGCTTGCTCCCAACTTTGTATGAAAAAAGTGCATTAGGACGGGCAATAACATACTACTGGCAATTGCAATTGCGAGCATAGAATAAAACAATGAACGACCATTAGAAGAAAAGTCCGCTAGATTGATTACCATTTCGGTTGAGAATCAAATCCAATTTAGAACATTATCTAAAGTTGCAATAAAATATCTTATAGTCCCTGTTACTTGGGTTCCTTCAGAAACGTGCTTATCAGCATCACAATTTTTAAAAACTGTCATCTAAAATAACGTGCGTACATAAATACGTCTCTTACGCTCAATAAAATGATAAAAACAACGAACTGCAGACTAGTTAAAGTTTTCCTACTTAAGTACAAACATTCAGTCGATAGTAATATCGATATATCGAAAGAGAAATCTGAACTATCGATGCAAATCGAGAAAATATCGATAGTATCCCATCACTAATATACACCGCATGCGTATTGCTATATGGGTCTGATTCATGTCTAGTAAACAAAATGATAAAGTGAGTGCTACCAGTTTTCCTCAGCAGTTGTATGCAACAAATTCTAAAGATCTGGTGGCCTAGAACAATATCAACTATGCAACTATTGTAAGTTGCTGACCAAGATTATATAAATACGGATATACGGAGAAGGAAATATAAATGGATCGATTACACACTGCGAAAGCCCTGAAACTCTCGAATGTCATTCACGAAGGCCTAGAAACCGAGGAAGACCTGAACCGTGGAGACAAACAGTTCTCAAAGAAACAGGAAAATCTACTTTTTGTAACGTAACGCCAGAAGTAATTTAAGTTGTTTCTCAAAAAATATATATGTATAGTTTACTTTTTTCTATTTTGGAATAAAACGCAACTAGCTCTACATTTAGTAACAAAAGGGATAACGGTTGAACAACATGGTCCTAAAGTACCACCTTATTTGCATTCTGACGTTACATTAAAAAAAGTAGACTTTTCGCTGAAAATCGCCATATCGTCGGCTGAAAGTGGAAACCTGCTAACTCCCTTTTAACAAATTTTACAGGAGAGACAAAAAACTTTTTATTTATCCTATTTGCCGCTTGAGAGGAAAACCAAAAATATGGTTGATTTGACACACTTCAGGACTCAAATTTAAGAAAAACTACATGCTGGTCGACGAGGCATATCTTTCTGTACCATACGGCATTAAAATCTCAATTTACTTAACAAATATGTACCTTTAAACGAGCAAAGATTTTTAAATTTGATAGCTTGAAAAATAAATCTATATTAGTCCAAAGCTTACTAAAAAAGGTTTAATACAAAACGTCTCGCTCAATTCGCATTCCAATTCAGTTTTGTAATGCAAGTGAAAATCCACTTCTGTTTTTTAACGTCACGCCAGCGCATATTTTTGCTTATATCTGCAAATACTTAGCTTCGATTGTTGTAATTTTTTTTCTGAATTTAGTGCTACTTCATTACTTTGCATATAAATATAAAAACCCTTTTTACAAATTTAACTTCCCAGTAAAAACTTTGCTTACTTTTTCAAAATGAATAGCTTCTTTAACTCATTATTTAGTAGCTTTGTTCTATAACTACAGCTATAACAACTTCTATAACTACTTTTTTCTGGACGTATTTAAGTAAAAAAATAATGACTTACTTTAAAATGCGTTCGTTTTGGGTAGAGTTTTTTTTTCCCGGAGTTTTTCGATTCCCGGGAAAGCGGGAAACATTTTTAAATTTCCCGGGATCCCGGGATCCCGCTCCATACAAATAATACAAAGTAAACTTGGTTTTATTAATGAAAAAAACTTTTATAAACAAACGTGAGGGAACTTGTTTACAAAGTAAGTAAAATAAATGCTTAAATACTACAAAAATTAATTGAAGATTGAAAGCGGAACTTGAATTATTATTACCTTTGGCTATTATAAGTAAATTCCGTATTATGATGATCTAGTTCAAGATAAAATAAACATAACAATTGAGGTACTCAAGATATGAGATCAAAAAGTAAAATCATAAAATATATAAAATATTTAAATAAATATATTAACATTTTTTAACGGCGTAGGAAATTACTTTCTGACACACTCAAGGCGTTTAGTGAGTCGCCAAAGAGTATATTTCTTATTTTGTTTACTGATTACCATGTTTCCGGAAAATTTCGTTAACTTTTTTACCGAGGTTGGACAAATAATTAAAAGTGCACCGTTGTTGCATGCTTCTAATGTCAAGGTTGATGAAAAAAATAGCATCATCCGGACTACTTCTTACAAACTATTTCTTTTCATTAGGCCCATCTATAATCTTTAGGACAATGTGTTTTTCAAATTGTATGTTTTAGTAACTTACACGAGTTTCATTATTTTTTTATTTCGGTTTCCCCGCACTTCCCGGATATATTACCAAGCTCGATTTTTTTTTTTGTAGATACGACTATGTTGCAATAACGGAGCGATATGTTTATGTATATCCTATTTTTAAGACTTGTCCATGGTCAATGAGAATTTACTGCCTGCATCTTATTTTGAATTTATGTTCTTTATCAATTCATCACTTCACTAAATTTATAAATTATCAACTGTTGCACTGCCCATTCTGCTTTTAATAGATTTATTGCCGCAGGAGACATTGATTTACGTTTGTACACATTTCTTATAATTGATCAAATCGACAACCCATCCACAGATGCTAATTTTTAGAGAAAAGAAAACTAAATTTCAGAGTAAAAATAGCTGTTTTCTGAAACTATGAAGAACTTTTTATTTCCCGGGATCCCGCAACAAAAATCCCGGGAAAACGGGAAATCCCGGGAAAAAACCCTAGTTTTGGGACATCCCTCGTAAAATTCATTGGTTCTTTCAGTAGAATTGTAAGTAGTGCCTTCATGTTTTTCTGATTAGTCAACACATTATTTTGTAGGCGAAGTTTTTACTGGGTTCCTCATTTTATTTTTTTACATTTTGTCGTACAAATATCACGTAAAAATGGAAATGCCCATATACAGTTTGTTCTCCTGATGGAATTTGCTGATTAATTTATAAAACGAAAAGTGCTGTATTTTGGGGCGTGGCAAAAATAATTTTTTTTGTGTTTCTTTAATTTAAGGCGGCGACTGGCAGAACTATTTTTTTGTATTGAGGCCGATATTTTAGTCTGTAATCATTAACATTTAGTGAGCCTCTTAAAAAAATGTTTGAGCCCATTACAGCTAGAAAATTTAGTAATTCGATAAAAAAAAAAAAAACAAAAATGCAATAAAAAAATTACATATTTTATTTCCAAACTTTTTTTTTACAAAAAGGGTAGCTGTTTTTAAGGATTGACATAAACTTAATTAAATTTTATACAAAATCCTTAAAAATTTAGTTTTTCAACTTTCTAATAGCATTTAGATGTATAAATCTCTAAATACGAATATAATGTAAAAAGTTTTTAAATTGTGTGATGAGGCAGGCAAAAATATTTTGGATTGTTTGCCAAATAATAAAACCGATATGACTGTGTTCGTATGAATGTAACACAGTCATATCGGCAGTCGTCACTAGTTTAAATTGCAAAAGTTTAATTCCTTTCTAAGTGCCTTCATATCCTTCTTCTCTAGTACAATAAAAGCAACAAAGCAAAAATGGAATTTAGAAAAAGGGAAAAGAAATTTTAGAAAATGTACATGTTGAAACAGCTGACGATTTTTTTTTTGGTGTTTAAGGAAGGCAACGGAAGAAGAAATACTATGAGCACAGTTGTGCTATTAAAATATGAACATGTCATAAAGGATTATTCACACATCATCGATTAAAAGAGAGTAAATTATAAAAAAAAATCGTACAGCATTAGCGCTTTTAATGCCTTTAAGTAATAAAATGTTATTTATTTCAATTTGTTCCCTAACTTAAATATTTTTTTTTAAGTTAGGGAACACGCTGCCCTATGCTCCCCCTATGCTCCCCAGAGGTGTAAAAGGAACAAATATATATACTTATATAAATAAGAGGCAGTTTACACGTTGCGCTTTAAAAACAGTGCGACAAGACTTTATAGGCGTGAGGCTTTGAAGAGCTATGGGGGGTAAAAAAAGCAGCAAGAAACTAAAATTGAGGAGAAATTTGTACTTTTTGTATTTTTGTAAAAAGTATGTGCCGATTAAACGTAAAAAACTACTAAAAATCCTACCAGATTGGCTAGTTATCTATATATGTTAAAATAATTTGCATTGTGTTAGTAATCGATGTTCTCTGAAATGCGTGAACCGATTTTGTTTCTTAAAGTTCAAGTGGAAGGTGACGTCAATACCGAGGTTTTTATGAATCAACGGTCTTCAAATGTGTATTGGTTCATGAGTTATAGCTTTTTCAGTGAACACTGCATTCATTTTTAAAACCTGTATTTATATTCCCATACAAATATCAACAAAATGCCCTCCATTTTGAACTCCTCCGAAACGGCTGGACCAATTTTTTTAAATTTTGTATGTGTATTTGTTAGGTATGAGAAGAGGTCGTACAGTATATTTTATATCGCAAGAGGGCGCAAAATATTGCAATAGGGGTAAAAGCTCCCACTCCCCAATCTTCTAAACAAATCAACCGGTTTTCTTAAAATTTGACACGCAGACAATGTAACATCTGAAACAGGATAAGAAATAGGGCGTAAAATAGGATAAGAGGGCTAAAAGCTCCCCCTCCCCATATCTTCGTAACTAATCAACCGATTTTTTTTAAATTTCGCAGGCAAATAGTGTTACAGTTGAAAGAACTATAGCCTTTAGTTTTTATTATTTAGGGCGTGAAATAGAGCGAGAGGGGTAAAAGCTCCCCCTTCCTCTATCTTCTTAACTAATCAACCGGTTTTCTTAAAATTTAGCATGCATACACTGTAACATCGGAAAGAGGACAGGGCATTAAATAGGGCAAAAGGGGTAAAAGCTCCGCCTCCCTATATCTTCTTAACTTATCAATTAGTTTTTTTGAAATTGGGCAGGCAAAAAGTGTAACATCTGGAAAGAAGTATAGCCTATAATATTTTCTTAAAGTTTGGCCAGCAGACACTGTTACATCTGAAAGAAATAAGTTATGTGGCAAAACAACGTTTGCCGGGCCAGCTAGTTTGTTATATTTTGCATATAACAGAATAATTACGAGAACAAATGTACAAACATATATGGTAACACCGATTACACATCGAATAGTGTCCTGACTCTTGCAAAATGTAAATGTAAAAATGAATTTGAGAAAGGCGCAAAGCGCAAGGCTCTACGTAATCTTAAACTGGCTGAAAATTTTATTAATATAAAAAACTCTTTTCAAGAATAAAGATTTTGTTTTAAAAAATATTAACCATTTGTCAAAAATCTCATAGCTGTTTAATTTATTTTTTCTGCCATTTCTGTAAGTGTATCTTACCAATTTACTGCAGTAAGTAAATAAAAAGTTTCTAAGATTTTTCCATTCTTTTGTTTTTTTTTTGGTTTTAAAAAACATTCACAAGCAAAAAAGTTTAAAAAAAAGGAAAACAACAAAATCTTTGATTGCATGTTTCTTTGTCATTATAGGAATTTGAAAGAAGTCCAAAGCCATATAAAGTTGTCTACTTTAATAACAAAAAAAAAAAAAAAAAATCAATATCCACTAATTGTCTACATTATAGGAATAAATGATATATGATGACCACCATTAACTGGAAATTATACTCATGCGAGAGTATGACTAATTATGTACAAAATGTTTTTATGGTTTAGATTTTAAATTAAAATGTAGTAAAAAATAAACTGAGTTTTTTTTAAGTGGTGCAAACTTTTTAAATTTGAACACTTTTATCACTTATGAGATACAGTTGCCGTATTTATAAAACTCTTTGTATAGTTAAAATTAGGGAAGTAACAATACGACTTTTTGCCTAAACGATACCGAAATAACGGCGATACCGATACGCCTATTATATGTGAATTCAAGTTAAAATTATCAAAACTCAAGTAGTGTAATTGTTCTATAATGCAAAATACCAGCGTTAAATATTCAGATGTGTGATGGAAACGATTTTAAAAGCAAAACGATTTAAAATATATAATGCCGTTTTCAGTATATTAAGAAATTGATTTCTTTCTATTTTCCTCTTTTCCGGTCCAGAATCTTTTAAATTTTAAATGTATATGATAATTGAACTTTATTTTGAGCAAAAGGTTTTGATTATAATTCGTTAATATATTTTAAAATCACACAATACCCTGCTAATAACGATCGTTTTTAAACCGATCTATTTTTATCACATGCCTGATTATTAGTAATTAAAATTGAAACTAATAATATAAAAAACGTATTAAATTTGAATTCATGGTAAAATTAACAACAAATTAATTATTTTTCAGTACAAAAGAAAAAAAAAGTTTGAGTATTCACAAGGTGTGCTATCATGTTATGTTGTCATAATGTTCTAACATTTTACAATGGTTTAAAAATATTGTTGTTGCTTTGTAAACAAAAGTGTCTTAAATTAATAGAACTTTGCTTGGTATGTTTATTGTGCTGTCGTAATTAATTAGAAGAGATCTGTGCTGAGCGTCTGAGCCGAGGCGCATTTGTTTTTGTAAGCCGTCGCCGTTGATGGTATAATTTAATCCGGCTAACATCCGAATTTAACCTGCGGCTAGCAATTTCTACAACAAATCCCTTGCGGCGTCAAATTAGATCGGCTTAGGACTCTGCTGTTTGGTAAACAAACAAAATAAAATTTATTTGTTTTAATTTATTTATTCATGGATTAGAAATTAAAATATTTTTATTTTAACTATATATGTTTTTATTTTTTTATTTTTGTTTTAAATCAGCACATTGAGTTATGAGGGGTTGGTTACAACAGTCGTATTTTTCATGTTATTATTTTGAGACATATGACTTTATGACACCTTGTGAATCCCCCAAGTGCAACAGATTAAAATATTTATGGCGTTATATATAAAAAATAAGACAGGTTTATAAAAACTTTATAAAACGAATTTTCTATGAAATTTGTTTAATATATGTATATTTTATAGAAATGTTTTATTTTTTATAAATAAGGCGGTAAAGTTTTATATTAATAAGATTTTTGTTTAAAAAAACAAAGAATTCTCAACTTTTGCGGAGAAAAACCATATCAAAAACCCGTTGTAATGAAAAAAGTCTCATAGAGGCAAAAAACTCATTTGAAAACTTCAGGGCCATTTTCTTCAAGTTTGTGTACAACATGTCATTGCGCCAGTGAACAAGAAGATCTGCGTTTCTAGAAGTGGTCTAACCATAATAAGCACGTCATACAGAAATCTTATTAATTACGCATAGAAGCTAGCTTTCCCTCAACAATAAATTTCAGTGTGCTTATCAAATATGAAAATTTGGTAATTTGGTAATTTAGCACGTCATACAGAAATCTAATTACATAATTATAAATTTTCTATTCCCAAAAAGAACTTTGACATAATGCACGATGTTAATTGTGAGTCACACCTTAACGTCAAGTTTTTTGCACACGGAATGATGGAGTTTAAAATAACCTTTTTAGAGGCAAACCATCTTTTTTTATTTAAATTAGAATTTTGAATAAAAAGAACATTTTCAAACATTTTAATAAAAGTTCATTCGTTAAATAAATTTTAAATGTTAAAATATATTGTCCCATAGCAAAAAAAAAAAAAAAATCGACAATGGTGTTTAAAGCCAGATATAGCTTAAAGAATACATTATTTCGACCATGATTATGGGCCATTGTCTTTATTAATAAACAAATATTTTAAGGTTAAAGTCATTTTTGAAAAAAATTAACATATGGGTAATTCTATGTCAAAACGACCAAGAATGGGACACGACCCTTTCGATTTGAATGAAATTTGGTGAGAAGGTTCCTTTTATCCTATAAGGAAAATATATGAACGAAAAAAGATTATAAATTTTTTTTTTCAAAAATTATGTCATATTCAAAAAGTCATAATATTGCCGAATTAGCCGAATGTGTTGAGCTTATTTCTTCAATATCTCGAAAACTACTTGACATACGAAGATGATTTTAATGTCATTTTAAATAGAATACTTGGGGATACAAACCATATATTGAAATATTTCGAAAATGTAAGAGGTTGCACATCATATATTCGCGTAACTTAAACAGGGTTTAGCTTATTAAAATTACTAAAAAAACCGAAATTCCGCAATAAATAATAAGGTGGGGTTGGTCATACATTTGACCCATCTATGAGCATCCTAAAATAATGAGGCAAAATTAAAGAATTTTGTTAAACCGGCATTTTTGTATGGATGCTCCTAGATGGGTCAAATGTATGACCAACCCCACCTTATTATTTATTGCCGAATTTCGGTTATTTTAGTAATTTTAATTAGCTAAACCCTGTTTGAGTTACGCGAATATATGATGTGCAACCTCTTACATTTTCGAAATAACGGAATATCTTGAAAACAAGAGCTAACCTAAAAAAAAACAGTTAGCACCAATGGATGCATCGTGCCCCAATTAGTGTAAAATGCCAGGTGCGCGGCTGGTCTGTTTTTTGCAACTAGCACAGTGTATTTATTGCTCAAAATTACAATATTAAAATTCTATTTTAAGATTTTTTTTTTAAAGGTTGCGAAAGAAAAAAAATCATATCTTAAAAAAGAAAAAAACACCTCCTTCAAAGTTTCAGCCTCAAGTATTCTCTTTAAAATGACATTAAAATCATCTTCGTATGTCAAGTAGTTTTCGAGATATTGAAGAAATAAGCTCAACACATTTGGCTAATTCGGCGAAATTATGACATTTTGAATATGACATAACTTTTGAAAAAAAAATTTTTTTTTAATTTTTTTGGTTCATATATGTTCCTTTCTTTCTTCGACTTTCTTTGTTGCAAGATTTATAAGCGATTCATAATGATTCATTTGAAAGTTTCACAATTAAGGGTTGTGAACAACCTCTCCACCGGAGATGCCTGACCGCCATAAGATAAAAGGAACCATCTCACCAAATTTCATTAAAATCGGAAGGAGTCGTGCCCCATATAAAAAAAATTACTTATATAATTACTAGGGATGAGATTTTCATGCACTAAAAAATCGAAAATATGCGCTTAAAATAAGCACTAAAAAATCCAAAATATGCACTAAAAAAATAAAAAATTAAAAAAAAAATTCCACAAAAATTCGTTTTTTAATATTATTAAAAAAAAAAACAAAATATAAAGAATTCTGTCTATTGTTTTTAAAAATCTTAAAACACTAATTTAAATTTTTGTTTGTTAAAATAAATAAGAACTGTTTTATCAAAAGTAATGGCCATTTTCTCAATGTATCGACAAACTGTCTGTTACTTAATGTCAACATAAATTTATTGGAACGATAAACTGTCCGTTAACGATTTCGGGTTTCTCAATATACCGACAAAAAACGTTGTTTTCAGCTGGCAACGCCACTCCAAATACATGTAAAAGTTGGGAGTCAGCTGATTGAATTTATCTGTACGGCAAATAAAAGGAAAATAAATAACTGGCAGATGAGTGCCGGTTAGCTTTGCGATAAAATCGAAGCAAATGAGACATTGAGAAAACCAAATTTCTTTAATGTGCAGTTTTTCGTTGGGAAAAAAGAAAATTGCCCAATGAGAAAATGGCCATAAGACTTTGTAAGATTATCTCTCTACGTCAACCGAAGTAATTGGAACCATACTAGAAGAATGCCAATGCATTTGGAAAAAATTAATTTTTAGATCCCACTTTGATTCCGGATCAGATCAAAAATACTTGAAATTTATTTTATTTTTTGAAATCCTTAATTTTTTTTGCAAAACTTTTTGGATTTTTTTTTTTAAATTTATTGGGCTATTGGGTGAGTTCCAAAACATCAGTTGCAAAGCAACTCGTATTTTTAAGTGCTTTCTACCAAGCAACCGTGAAAAATTTTACAATGTTATCTGTACCAAAGTTCACTAAAAACAATATCGATGCGTACACAATAATCAAACTAGATATAGTTAAACTCTATGATACATTTTTGACTTTGACTGCAAAGTATTATGATGTTTAGGAACTCAGCCATTCTTCCTTCCAAATTGTAATTTTTACTGTCTGCAATATCAATTAATTTAACTTTAGTATTAAGTGTACTTAATCCCTCCGTAATTGGAAAATACAAATGCTAATTGGCTTCTGATGTTATTTGAATTTAATATTTCTTTTACTTTCTGAATTGCATAATCATCGATATCAACAAGCTCTTCTAACATTCTTAAATTACTCAAAGTTTTTTGAATAGAATTTTCAAGCATCTAGCCAGGCCAGCATCTTGTTACTACTGGCTGCGGTGGAAGGGGACTCAAGGGATACATTTCATTAACAATTGCAGTATTATCGAATTGGCTTCTAATTGCCTCTGCAACACGGTATAACCCATGTTCCAAGCCAGTAACATGTGACAGTTTTGGATAAAATATTTTAAACCCATTGGAAACCTTAACCATTACATGGCTGCTGGATCGGTTTAAAATAGAAGGATATTTTGTCGAAATCAAGAAAATCTTGTTTTTAAAGCAAAGCTCCAAAATTTTTTTGGAAGTTTTTTTGGGTATTTTAAAACTTTTTTATAATATGGAAATAAAAAAAAAATCACTCAAAAATTTCAAAATATGCAAACATATGCATTTATAATCTTAATATGCAAAAAAATGTATTTTCACCAAAATATGCAACAATATGCAAAAACAAATCGACGCCATTTTAACGCAAATTTAATAATTCGGAAAGATAATTGTTCGACATAGTTCTTAGGCTATCGACAAAAAGCATGAATTTGCATTAATTACTTTTTTCGATTAATTGATTCTTTTTATAATACAAAGCCCCTGCCTCAGATATCAATTCCGATAGAAAGTGAAAATAATTCCAGATTTTGCTTCTCCAAAAAGCAAAAATTTAATAAACAAAAGGTAACAAATCGATCGGAATTATCGGGTGATTTTTTAAGAGCTATAGGAAAGTTTTTTTTAAAAAAAACACATAAAATTCAGAAAAATTCATGAAATCTTCATTTGAATCGATAGTAGGGTCCATATAATTTAATGTTTGAAGATTATTTCATGCAAATGTTGACCGTGACTGCGCCTCAAATGGTCCATCCCCTTAGTCCAATTTTGGCATACTCTTTCCAACATTTCGGCCGGTATCTCATGAATAAATGCTTCAATGTTGTCTTCCAATCCGTCAATTTAAGCGGACATGTGTGTATAGACATGAGCTTTAACATAGCCCCACAAAAAATAGTCTAAAGGAGTTTAATCGCGCGACTAGGCGGCCAATTGACCGGTCCCGAACGTGAAATAAAATGCTCACCGAACTCGCCTCTCAATAAGTCCATTGTTAAGCGTGCTGTGTGGCATTTGGCACCGTCATGCAAGTCAAGCTCTTGCATTTTGGGCAAAAAAAAGTTGGATATCATCTCACGACGAATCTATTATTGATGGTCATTAATAACACTGGCCGATACAGCTGCGATATTTTCTTCACTTCGCACTCTACGTAAGCGTTTTGGTGGTTTAATGTCCAACAATGTAAATTTGGTGCGAAATTTAGTCACAATAGCCCGAATAGCAGCTTCAGTGGGTCGATTAAACTAACCATAAAATGGAAGAAGCGCGCGATGAACTTTCTTAACAGAGCACGCATTTTGATAATAAAATTCAATAATTTGCAAGCGTTGTTCGTTTGTAAGACGATTCACGGTTAAATTATAGACCAAACTGAAGATGTTTGTCAGGGAAACAAAACACGGAACGTGCGTCAGCTGTTTAAACCAGTGTTGTCAAAAAGATGATAGCTAAAAATCACCCGATAAAACCAAGGAATTAAAACCATTTCGGTCATAATGTGTGAATAAGCCCCTTTTTTTAACATTTGATCGGTATTCAGGTCAAAAGACTATTAAGATATTTTTATCTTTGTTTCAAAGCCATTTCTTAAAGCAAAAGCATCATCAAATTAAAAACGCCTAAAAATATTTTCTTGTGTTCTCGTTTAGTATTACAAACGTACATACAAACATAAATTCTAATTGCATTTTCTTTTATTCTCAAATATTTTCCATTGAATTGAGTTTTTGTTTTAAAAATTTTCTTTTAATAAAATTTCTTTATACTCGTACTTTATAAATTAAAATGTAATAAACAGACGTGTCTGTTTATGCACCACAACAATCGCTTGTCTTTTGATCACGTACAAAAAAAAACTAAAACTAATGCAAAAAGGAAATACTCACACATATCCATCCACATAGATACACTTTTACACAAGAAGCAATTTTCTCAATATTGCAACACATGTTGCTGACATATAAAGCGTGTAGCTACTTTTTCTTCTTCTTAATTTTTTTTTCATGTTTTTGTTGTAAATTTTTTTTGTTATTGTTGCAAAAACACATTGGCGCCTTATGTGCAGCCGCAGCAGCTAATAAAGTTCGCAGCCAAAAAATAACATGATACAAGTATTTTATTATACGATATTCCCCATTTTTGTTTCTCAATATTTCATCAATACATCAGTTGGATTGAATGTTTGTAGTACAAACGAATGCTCTCGTATTGAAGTGTATTGAATATAAAGTATTTTTCGTCTTTTCTTTTGGTTCACTCTTAAGCAATTTGAAAAATATGTGCATGTCATAAATCAGATAAATGATGATTACACGTCCCGATACACAATGCACAAAACCTGACAATGATGAGGATGACGATGATTTGGAAATGGGGTGGTTGGGGAAAAAGGATGACGGATAAAGATGGTGATGATGATGCTCTTATATGAAAAAAATTACAAGATTAAATAATCTTAAATACATTTGTAGGATGATTAAAATAAATAATTTTATATGTATGTTTTAGTAATAACAGATGTTTTTTTTTTTCAATTAATTGTAATACGTTTTTGCTTTTTTTTGGATGGTTTAATTAAATTTTGATGGAAATTTAATAAAGGGAATGAAAGTTTTGATTCTTGTTTATACATATTTTTAGTTAAGTTTTAAGGGGTAATTTTGTTAATCACTTCACCTTTTCATACAAATTTTTAAAAATTTGTAATAAACAAGTTATGGTATAAACACAACTGGGACAAACGACGAACTTCGCAAAGTATGAAGAATTCGTCGGCAAGAGTTCGTTGCGTAAATTCGTCAAATGAGACACAATAAGTGCATGAACCTAAAACTTTTTTTAATTTATAAAAAACTATTAATCGGGTGTGTTCTAGAATCCGAATCCACTCGGATTATTTTTGGTGTTCTGCATTTCGATTTTGCGATCTCAAATTAGTTTTTAGGTTTGTTTCAAAGTTTGCAATTTTTCGCGAATTTCAGCCAAGTTCGCAATAGAAGCGAATTGTTCCTGTAATTCTTAACAGATTTCACGATTTTTAATAAATATTGGAATTTGCTATCATGCTCCGCTGTCCCTTTCCCAAGTTGTTCGTCGTTCGTCTGCGTAAGAAATAGAAATAAGCTTATCGCATAGTTCGTTACGCACGACGAATTTCGGTCTACGCAATGATTGTGTGTACTTTCATATAAACCAATATGTTCTATTTATGGTGACGAATATTCCTTGCGAATAATTCGTCGTTCGTTCTAGTTGTGTTTCTAGCATTAGAGTGCTATATTCGGCTTTTCGGAATCTTTGAAACCCTCCACCGACAGTTCGAATGTTTTAGGAGTAATATCTGTATGATGTGTATTTCTTTAAACCTCTATTAAATTATTGACCGACAATCAGGAAGTTAAATGCTTTTTTTAAGCATTTTTAGCTAGCTTGAGTAAAATATCATGATTCGTAACAGTTTAAGCCGAACCTTAATGATTTTCAGGAAGGCAATAACTATGGAAGCCATGATAAGCTATGAACCAATCATCCCAAAATTCTGCAGAGTAATTTATGGTATTAAAAAACATAAATTCCAATACAGCGGTGCAATTAGTTTAAGCGTTTGCAGAGAATTTCAGAAAGCTGCTAAAATGGGATCTAAGGTAAATTATGGAATCACAAAATAGCATAACATTTTTTCTAAAAGAAAGTTTACCTCAATATCTATATCTGCCACGGTTTTAGGCGTATTTAATTATTTTACCAGAGAGGGCTTTATATGGGGCCTAGGGGAAATTATGTACGTACCAAAATTTGTTATGATAGCATTGTTAATTAGGGTTTTAGGCGTACTATAATGTTTTCCGGGAGTAGGGCTTATATGTGGCCTAGGCTAAATTATGGACAGATCTTCACAAAATTTTACAGCGTGATTTCCAGTCGAATAAAACGAATTTTTGCAAAATCTTATATCATTCTGTCCATTATTCCACCATTTATGTTAGTTTTAGTAACAAAATTATCAATTTTTTTTAGGTGGTGGTTCCACATTTTCATTCATAGCTCTGTCCTACTGAGCCGATTTTGCTGGATTTCAATCCCAAACTGCTTAGGATAACTACAAGCAATTTGACACCAAGTTTTTATTTCTTTTGAGTTTTTCGAAAGTGAGCGTGTAACAGACGGACAGACAGACGGACATGGCTAAATCGACTTAGAATTGCTCAAGGACCCAGAATATATATATATACTTTATGGGGTCTGAGATGTATAATAAAAAAGGTTCACACGGAATGACAAACTAACTATACCCTCTTCATAACTAATTGTGGTGGAGGGTATAAAAATATTTTAATTGAGGTGAAGCTTTTAATAAAATAAAGGGGTTAATAATGCTTTGGCTGAAAAAGATCAGATATTTCCAAGAAAAGTTTTTAATGAATCTTTAGAATCTGCTTAAGCATTCAAATCGATGTTACAATGTTTTCAAAATATAAAACAAATATAGTTTCAACTGTTTAATATTTTGGTTACTTAGGCATTATGCAAATACCTTTATTATTCCAAAAAGTTGTTCATTATAATGAAAAGTAGTAAACATAACTAAAATTCATTAAACATCGCCAGTTTTATAAAAACTATTACTCAAATCGCTTAGTCTTCAAGACTCTTACATATGAGTATAAATAAGAAAGTTAATTCGTTCAAGCCCGGCTATATCCTACACCACAATATTTAAAAACAAATTTTCGAGAGCGAAACATATTTGGGACCCATGGCCCTGCAGGAACCAACTAATGTTATGAGGTTAAGATACATGTAAAAGTTGTTATTGCCGATTTAAGAAAGGCAGTTTTTATGCGACCTATGCTTTATTTTTGACATCCCAGCACAATATTTTGTAATTACACAGTAAAAGTTATTGTCGCCAAATTTTATGTCTATTCTAGCATTTATAAGAAAGTTATTAACAGCCTTTTTCGTGAGTAGTATTTGTATGGAAGTTATGGTCAAATATGAATAGAATTTCCTCCAAATACTAACATAATAAGATGGTTTTTGGGCTCAAAGACTCTATTCCGAAAAAACATGTATTGGGGCTATGTGAAGCTTTGGACCGTTCTCACGATTCTCATTAGGCTTGATCCTTGCGACAATTACCTCTTAAACTGCTTTACCATTACTTTGTGAACAAGGTCTACATTGAAAACCAACCAGCCTGCCAGCCCGAAGGATGTACATCGTTAGACCGAATCAAGAAGTGTATTGAAAGCATCAGCAAAAACGCATAATACCCTCTCCACTAGCTTACAGCTCTAAGAGCACTACCTTTATTATAGATAAGGTCCAGGTTGATCATGGACTTTAATGATTTTAATTTGTGTTAGGCAACCGGCAATGGGGGCCATGTGGGCAACGAACAGGCTAACTGCTTGGCAAACAGGATTGCTCGCTCGTTCATTTACAAAAGCTGAGCCTTTGTTTGGCCACCCTGTCGGTCACATTAAGGGGACGATATCAACATGGCCCGAACGTGAAATCCTTCACACATTAACGTCTATTTCTGGCTATAGACAGCCCAAGAAATTTGTGGCCCTGTGCCGTAGCAAGCCAGGTAAGCTACTTCTGCTTGAGGAAGGGGGAACTCAGGCTCCTTGCTGGCCTAGTTGCCGGGCACCATGATCTTCGATACCATCAGTTTTTAATGGGTAATGCAAATACCAAAATATGCAGATTTTGTGAGGTTGAAGACGAAACGTGTGAACGTGCTGTGCTATCCTGCCTTGGGGACTTCCAGACGGATAAATTTTTAAGCGACAAATTGTGAGCCCAACTAAAATGTATGATCTTTTACCAGACAGGTTAATAGGCTTGCTGCGTAGCCTGCACCTGACATGGTAAGATACTATGGTCGCACAAAAGATCCTCTGGATCTTGGTTCTATGACCTTCTATATCTATTTCTTTACCCTCTCCACAATTGAGATGTGGATATAATAATAACTGCTTATATATTTAAACCATAAATCTTTATTTATTATATTTTTTAGGTTTAATGAGCAACCAACAGGAGGACGGCTCACATGGGTACTTGTAGCGGTTCGATTCTCTGGAGAAAATAAATATCGACCTAAATCCTACACTAGATATAGCACTCAAGCACAGCAATTCTGGGGTCCCACGTATCAGCAAACATCCGTTATAAAAAAAGCCGATTGCCCCTGACTGCAAACCACACCCAGAGCAAGGGTCGCATCTCGTTTTGGGGGTGAATAGCTTTTTTATGCCAAGGGTTTTAAGCTCACTGTCATCACCTTAAGCATCACTAGCAGCTAGCCATGCCTGGGAACAATACACGAACCGCAGCCTAGACTTTAGCCACCTCGTTGCTTCAATTGATTGTTATCAAAGGCTTAAAATTTTTTGGTAATACATATAATCATTTTGGCAATAGGTGCATAATAACACATTGCTTGCTTGATTCTATGAATTTGGTGATTTTAAATTTTTCTGTGGAGATTTAAAAAAATTAAACACATTTAATTTAATTTTAAAACATTAATTAAGTTTTATTATTATGTCAAGAAAAAAATCCAAATAATTACTGTTGCATATTGTAATTAATGCTTTTCGTTTTCTTCCACTTTTTATTTATTTGTTTGCTTTATTTCTATTTGTGTTTCTTCAAAATGTCATGCAGAAACAAAAACAAATAATATTTGTTTAGGAGAATATATGTGATGAATAATTTGAATATGCAAAATTTTAAGCAAATACACAAAAAAAAAAAAAAAATTGTAAAAAAAATTCCAAGAAAAGTTTTAAGTCGTGTTGAAAATAAATATTTGACAAAGTTTTAACTTTTAAATGTACTTAAACAAAAAACCTTTAAAGGCGGCAGCAACAACTATAACTATACAACAGGGATGTCAACGCCATACACAATTGTGGAAATTAATTCACATGTACGCTTACGCCCTTTTATTTTGCGAGCGTAAAATATAATTGTTTACTGAGAAACACTCTCATTCAGCGGGAAATATCGCAAATATCGCAAGGCCTGTTTTGAGGCCTCTAAACATAAATAATATATTAATAGTTGTGCAAGGCGAATTTATTACAGGTGGTCTTAAAAGCCCTGCTGATAACTTTTTTTGTTAGCTTCATCATTGTTGGATGTCAAAATTTTGTTTATTATCTTGTTTCTGTTTTGTTTTATTTCTGTTTTCTTTAGAAAAGATCAGTAATTAGGCCTCACAATAGGCCTCGCAACCGCACATTTCACCCGCTGGGAATGTAAGAGATAAAAGTAATCTCACCAACACAATCATAATTGACACCACTGCTATACAAATACACCAGACAATTTTGTTGTATTTCATCTGTCTAAATAGCCAATTCACATCAAAAATGTAATGAAACAAAATTTGACGTTTGTGCTAACGAAAACAACAAAACAACTCTTTAATCAGCTGACTTATTGCTCCTAACTCGATCCGATTCTATATTTTGCATTCAAACAAGTTCGCAACAAAATTTCAAATCAAAAGAGAGAATTTTCTCCGTGTATTTCTCTGTTTAAATCTTGTTGATTTAAAATTCTTCGAATAAGTACAATTCTTTTCTTGTTTTTTTATTATACGGCCCTTAAAGAGTCATTCATTTAAGCAATTCGTTATTATTATTCATTTATTTGAAGCATATCAAACCTTTTCATAAGCTTCACTGATTTTTAATTGAAACAAAAGCAAGAACAACAAAATCAACACAAAAAAGTTAAAGAAAATAAAAGCAAACTTTTGCAAGTTTTTTGTCCCCTTTTAAAAAAAAAAAAATAAAGTCTTTCTTCCAACTGTTTAAATATTGATGGCAAACTAAGTGGCTGTCAGTTGAAGCGAAAATTCACGCATTGAAGCATTTTAGCCAACGAAGAAGAGCAACAGTAACGTTTCCAAATACATTTAATTTTTTTTAAATTATTTATTTCGAAGATAGGGATCCCTAAAAATCAATTCATGTATGGGCAGTTGGGGTAATAAATAATAGAAAAATGTTACATACTCCCATTCAAACACATTGAAAAGTTGTAAAAAGGACGAAATAAAAAATCTAATATATTTTATACAACATGAATCATTTAAGTTTTATTTGATTTTCTACAACGTTTTTCTTCCAGCTCCTGATAAATTAAAACAGAATCCTTTTGAAATTGATGCTCATAACACACATAACTCGCTCGCTTTCTCTTACTGGTCTTGGTTTATTTTTTTTAGCTTTTGTACTCCTCGATTCTTTCTTGTGTTGAATTAAACTTGGATTTTTTAAATTTTAGTATTTGAAGCCCAAAGGGAATTCTTTGTATGCTTCGTTGGTTAGTCAAATGGATGGTTGACTGGTTAGATGGATGAATAAATGTTTTTTTTTTTTTGTACAAATATACATGCTCATATGTCGGAGATTAAATGAGTGAAGTTATTTTTCACAAAAATCTTTTGCTTTTTAAAAGATCTCGTTTTACAAAAGCTTTACTTCTGAAACTTTTATAAAAACAAAATGCTTTGGTTTTTATAACCATTAAAGCAAAAGCATGTTTTTTTAATTTTTAATTAAAAATCAAAAAAATATATTTTCAACAGCATTTAACAAAAAAGATTTTCCGAAATGATTTTTACTAAAAAGCTTTTTATGAATCTCAGGAATCTTTACAAAAAGCTTTTATTATAATCAAAAAATACTTAAAAAGCTTTTTAATTTTGAAACAGCTTTTTCAGTAAAGTTTTATAAGAAAATTTTGTGTTTATCTAAATTATTTAATGCAAAAGATTCGTTTAGTTTAAATTTCTTAAAAAAGCTTTTTTATAAAAAAAATTTCAAATAAATTAATAATATTTTTTAAGATATTGACAAAAAGCTTTTTTAATTATTATAATAAGACTAGCTGACCCGACAGACATTGTCCTGTCCAAATTAGGAAAAATGTTTGCGTTCGATTTTTAAAATCCGTTAAAAAGATACGAACATTTGAAAGAAAAATTAGTCAAATCGATGGAGCCGTTTTCTGATTTTAGGTAAATCGAAACAAGAGGGCGTTAAAGTGGGCGGGGCAAAACTTTCTTTCCATAAAAACCTAAGTTGGACCATGGCGATAATTTAAAAAAAAATCGTCCGAATCGGTCAAGCCGTTCTCAAGTTATGTGCTTAATAGAAAAAGTGGGCGTAAAAGTAGGCGTGGTACATTTTTCTTTCGATGAAAATGTAAAATGGATTAATACGAACATTTTAAAGAAAAATTAGTCAAATTAGTCAAAAAATTTTTTGATTTTAGGTAATTTGAAAAAAGTGGGCGTAAAAGTCGGCGGAGCAAAATTTTCTTTTCGTATAAATCTAAGTTGGACCATGGCCATCATTTCAATGAAAAAATCGGCCAAATTATTTAGAAGTCATTGGTGGTGCAAAATTAAAATTGGATTTTGCCACGCCCCTCCGCCCGCAGACCGAAAACAAAAAATTAGACTTCACAATGTCACCCGCCTGAATATTCTGAAAATTTCATCAAAATCGGCCCAGCCGTTTCGGAGTCCATACGTTACATACACACATCCTGTTTTATATAAATAGAAGATTATTATAAAAAAAACATATTTAAGAGAATCTTCCTTTTAATCCTGCCAATGCCGAACAAAAATTCTCCTAATCACGCTTCACGTTTACATGGGTTGTGTCCTGCGGTATAAAAATTTAAATTATTTTTTAATTGTTTATTTAAAATTTTTTGATCATGGTTTTTGCTAAAGGCACAGTTACATGTTTGTAAATATTTGAGTTTTTAACATCCCAAGGGGGCAGCTTTGATAATTTCAGAATTTTTTTAATGAGCCAATTTATGTATTTAAATTGATTTTAATTTCGTTTGAGTTAATTTTGCCTCTATTTGGCAAAATAAAAAATTCTTATATTTTAATATTTTGTGTTTGTTTTAAAACTAAGTTAAAAGAACGAATTTTTTATTCGTCATCTTAAAACAAGCAGTAAAGAGCTCTTACTATGATTTTTTTGGAAAAGTTCTGCTTAGAAATAAGTGTTTTGAGGCAAGTTCATTTAGTGAAAGTTGTGGTTATCACGATTCTTTTCACAATACATATAAGCTTTCAACCAAAGGTTTTAATTAGCCGAGCTTATTAAGTTATTGCTTTCAAAAATTCTTGTTCTTCAAAAGCTTTTTTAACACATTTTATACTTAAAAAACTTTGTATTACGCTCTTCAGTAAAAAGCTATTTTCACAGAAAGGTTTTCTTTAAATAGTTGTTCTTTAGATAACAACTCTACATTTTTATACAGTTCCTTTAAGCCTCTGACATTGACACAAAACAGCTTTGTCCAATACATTTCGTATGCAACATATTGTGTATATTTAGTATACAATCAGTGGTAAAGGATTTTCAATTTTTTTTTAATTTTTCACTGAATTTTTGTTACAAACAAACAAAAAAAGGAATGAAAAAATCATTGTTTTGAAAATTAAATTTTGTCTGTTTCAGTTGAGTTGATTTTTAACAATTTTGTATTTTATTTTTTGTTTTTATTATTGTACAATTTTCATTTGAAGGATTACTTTTACTCTCCCGCATTTCGTTAACTTATGGTAAGAGGTAATCCTTTATTTTAAAATGTATGTTTGTGTATATTTTATGTAGTAGTAGATCTATCTTTACAATATATGTGTGTTTGTGAAAAAAAAAAGTTTTTTTTTGTTTGTTAATTTTTGTTAGAATTTGTTGATGTTATTGTAACAATATTTTGTGTTAAACATCACATGCATCTGTTAGCTTGTCAAATTTAACATGTTCTATTAAATTTCATTGAAATAGAAACAAAAACACCCAGTTTAAATAAAAAAAAATTATACTTTTGTGAGGCCCTACATAGATGTGTGTGTTGGGTTGAGTGTTTTTATGTGTGAATTTGAAGTTGAAGTCAAACCAAAATGCAAACAGTTGAATGAACGAACATACAGCAAACAAACAAGCAAGCAAACATGAGTGAATGAACACTTGTAGTTTTAGAAAAATTTTGCTGTTGGGTTTAAAAATTCGCTGTGTGCTTGCAAAATACAGAAGTGTTTATAGAAGTAGTAATTTTTTTTTGCCGTTCGGACTTGACAGCGCTTTTTTAGTGCAACTTAACAAAAAAACCTTGAAGTTTTTATAAAATTGTTTTGCTTCTAAAACAACTTATTTTTAATCCAAATTTTTAATATTTTTAATTAGGCTTAAGTTCATGAAATTTAATTTTTATTAAATTATTTTTGTTACCATGACATGATCGAAACGTGTCATGGTAACCTGCCGGCCAGGGTTCGAGCCCGAGCCACGTCAAGAATGAAAGATTATCAATAACAATTTTAATTAATTTTCATGTTGTAAAATTCCTTTCTTCACAAAAATAATTTAATAAAAATTAAATTTCATGAACTTAAGCCTAATTAAAAATATTAAAAATTTGGATTAAAAACCATAAATAGTTCAACAAAATAACCACAATACTAATTATTGTTAAAGCTAAGGCACGAGCTCTATGTGTACATTTGTCCTTCAAGTTGTGCTGAAAAAGGTCAACAGAAAAGAGAAAGACAAAGTGAAAAAACAAAAAATGTACTTGGACTTCAAGAAAAATTCTTGACGAAAGTACGAAAAAACAGAAGTAAAGGAAATAACATGTAAAATCGATTAAAATGGATAATCATTCAGGAAAGCAAATTTCGATCTACCAAATGTTAAAATACAATTTGGTTTAAGGATTGATGTTTGACTAGTGACGTCAGCAGTCGTCGATGGCTGCGAGTGTAAGACGGCAAATCCATCTGAGGAGATCGAGTGGTTGCGATCGAAACATGTCATGGTAACCTGCCGGCCAGGGTTCGAGCCCGAGCCACGTCAAGAATGAAAGATTATCAATAACAATTTTAATTAATTTTCATGTTGTAAAATTCCTTTCTTCACAAAAATAATTTAATAAAAATTAAATTTCATGAACTTAAGCCTAATTAAAAATATTAAAAATTTGGATTAAAAACCATAAATAGTTCAACAAAATAACCACAATACTAATTACAACTTATTTTTATTATAAATAAATAAGAAATTTTTTCTAACGCAATGAATTTCTGAAGGATATTTATTTTCGGAAATCACAATACCAATGGCATTTTCAAATTTTGTAAACCAGGTCAGTCAAAGCGTTTGAAAAATAACCAAATAAATATAATACATACTCTTTTTTTTAGCACTTAAGGCCGAAGTACATAACACGCGTTAGTTCGTCGACGAGTATCGTGCGTTTAAAAACTTTAGCGCGTAAAAAATTACAAGTTAAACAACACGCGTTAAAAAAGCCATTCCTGTCAGCTGTTTTTTATTTATTTACTTATTTGTGCATTAAAAACAGTTTCGAAAGTTTATCAAGATTTTGTTATTTTATTGAATTTATTCTTTTTATATAAATATTGTATGTTTTTTAAGCTCTTCAATAAGTTATTCTTGTATGATTCACAAATTTGTTAAATTGTTCTTTTTATTGTCAGCTGATTACTTGTCATAAATACACAACGCGTTAAAAAGTTCAAAGTTAACCAACTTTCTGGCGCAAACGTGTCAAAATATTTTGCATGTAGCTTGTTCTATGAAAATACACTAGTTTAACTTTTTTTGACATAAGACGACAGGGCGCGCGCGCACTAACGCGTGTTATGTACTTCTACCTTTAGTGTTTGTTTAAGAGCTTGGAAGAATAAGAAACCAAAAAAGTCAACCTTAGGTTCAATAGACCGGTCTGGACCGTTTTTAATCTCAACTAACATATAAAATAGGCTTTACTATTGCTGGCCCAGTTGTAACGGGATATTAATTGAGTGGTTTCAAAGCTGACAGCTGCTCAATATCTTCCACCTGAAGTTATTAGTTATTTAGTTAAAGGTTTGCTATGGATCGTTTATCAGCCGGAGAACAAAATAGTTAGAATATACTACAAAAGTCAGGGTTTGCAGAACTGCTGTCGAAACGAAAAACTGTCAAACAAAATGCAAATATTTGAGTTGGTTTGACAGCGGCAGTAAACCTTTAAGGAATCACAAGTAAAAGCAACAGTTTTTTTGGCCAATGAGAAATTAAGAAGTGGAAGAAACGCTGACAATAGTGGTGGTTCAAACTTGACATACTTTTTCAGCATTACGGGATAGTTATGGTCGTCATAGTCGACCTAGGCTGACTTCCAAAACGTCAAATGCTTTGTGTAAGAACAAAGTATAATGTTTCATTACGCCAATGCAATGCAAACCCTTTCAAAACATCAATGGAGCATCGATTTTAAAGTTGATGCTTTGTGATATTTGACATTTAATTTGCATGCAATACTGATTTATTTTAATATTATGCATTGCATCACTTACACTTGAAAACGTTTAAATAAACAGAACACATAGTTGCATTGTTTCGGTACTTTGTAAATGTGCATGGTTAAAATACAGTATCAAAACTGTATACAAACTTTGTATTAGTACGCTTTGGAAGTCAGCCCTACTGTAAAAGAAATTGAAAATATTATAAATGAATTTAAAGAGACTGAATGCGTTACAGATGTGACAGTCGCAGTGTGCGCATTGCCAAAAATATCGCTTCTGTTCATGAATGTGAGGCGAATTATCCGAATTTATTAATTCCACGGCCTTGAGCGCTTTGGCCGTATGGTAAGGACTTTTTCATTGGCCTGCAATTATAGACTATGAATTGGACGGTATGTGGTTTCAACAAGACGTTGCCACGACACAACACGACTGATTTTGGCATTAGTGCATGGGAAGTTTCCAGAACGTGTAGTTGCACGTTTTGGCAACGTCAATTGGCCAGCAATATCATGCGATTTGACGCCGTTAGACTTTTGTTTTGTACGGCTACATCAGGGACTGTGTCTACGCGGATAATCCCCTAACGTTGGTGCATTTAAAAACAAACATTCGTCAAGTTATTGCCGAGATACCGAAAAAATTTGCGGAAAAGCGGTCGAAAACTACCTCAAAAGGATCAAAAGGATCTTTGGAAAAGGTTTCCTGATGTTCTGGCCTAAGCAACCAGTGAAATGCGTATAGAAGCTAGCTTTCCCTCAACAATACATTTCAGTATATTTATCAAATATGGAAAATTGGGAATTTAGCACGTCATACAAAAATCTTAATAATAAATTTTGTATTCCCGTAAATAACTTTGACATTAAAATGACATTGTATTTTGTCCGTAATGGCAAGGTCCAAGCATAACAATGAAATAAAAGTTTGATAAAAATCCAAGCTTTATGTGAGTTTTATTTAACTTAAATTTTGGAACCGAAAAATGGATAAGCCATTGGTTTGCGTTGTTATACTGGTCTTCTTCCCATCGTTACACTCTTAGAGAATACACCTAGATGCCCTACAATTTTAAAGCTTCTGAACTCCTTGATATAACCTTTTAGTGATTCTATTCAGGGGGAGGAACATGTTAGGTTAAGGGTCGATTTTTCCTAATGTCAAAATTTAGTAAGATATTGACGCTTCATGGCAACCACAATATGATTGTGGCTCCCTGCCATTTGCGGTCCTCTTAATATTTACCGCAGGGTATGTTCTCGAAATTAAATTCTAGTCAAATTCAAATCGAAGACATTTTGAAAACTATTCTGTCTTAGAAAGATTGTAATTAGAGGCTGTCGTGGTATTTTGATCATATCTCGGCCCGATCTGGCTTAATTTCAATAAAAATAAAAATTTAACGGAGCAGATGTGACAGAAAAATACATCAACCAAGGCCCCATGGTATCTAAGGTCTTCGGAAAACCCATTTCAACAGACAGAAGGACATCGTTAAGTCAACGTCGCTACTCACAAGGACCCAGAATATATATATACACCAATAACCCCGGCTTGCGTCTCTTCGACTTGCGTCATTTCGAAGTTGCGTCTTTTTAAATTTTCTGTGACTTCGAAGTTGCGTAATTTTTGGTTCAGTTTGCCTTGCATGGCTTCGAAGTTGCGTCGTTAGTGCTTCGATTTGCATCATTAATAAAAACGTTGATATTTAAAGAAATATTGTACTAACCCCTTTAACAATAAAATACATATCGCTCATTTGCCGCAAGACCGGCATAACTCAAAAAATGAAATTTTGGAGTTAGAGATGCAGAATTGTTCGCTTTGCTTTTCTTTATATTGTGTATTAAATTCATCTTTATATATTTTATACTTTCCAAGTTTGAAGAGAATGTGTCTTCTTTTTTTCTAAGAATTTAGAGCAAATCAAAAACTTTATATGCGTTTATCTCGAAATGGATTTTTTTGAGTTATGCCGGTCTTGCAGCAAATGAGCGATATGTTGTGCCAAAGGCGCTGATCAATTTTAAAAGTTTATAATGAAAATCAATACAAATGTATGGAAAATCGTGCTTCGGTTTGCGTAGCGTTTTCTCAGTCCCAATTATCGACGCGCACCGGGATGTTGGTGTATACCCTTTTACCTGACACATCTTACACAAAGCAGTGCATATTTTTATTATTTTCGATTAATGGCAATGCAAAAGAAATGTTATTACCTTTCATATAGTTTGTAATTTGAGTACCATTTATTTTTACCTCAACTTCTTTTGAAATCTTTTTGAGCTACGTTTATTGAACAGAAAATCGTCTTCCGATAAGTTAAAAAGGTAATGAAACCCATTTCATACCCTTTAACACAGGTGGAAAGGTTTTATGCAGATAAGTTAATTTTTCTATAAGTTTGTCATTATTTTGGAATGTCTCTAAAATGGACCTTAACCCCTATAAAGTACATTTATACTGTATCGTTATAAGTAGCGGAGTTGAGATATCGATGCTCGTCTTTTCGGGTGTATGTTGAAATGGGTTTTCCAAAGACATTAAATATGATGGGGACTAGGTTGTTTTATATTTCTATCGCGCATAGTTTATTATTAAATTTCAGCCAGATCGGTGCAGAAATGGCTGAAATACAAATTAAAAACCGCGATTGCCTATAATTTTTACCCATAAACCTTTACTTTTTTAAGTCTTCTGTAAACTTAATTCTTTCATCTTCACCTGAAATAAATTTTAAGGGTATTAAGACTACAAGGTTTTGGTACGACTTTTAAAACTATGGTGATGGGTATAAAGATCCGGCACAGCTGAATATAGGACTTTTACTTATTTCACTTCAGCTTTTATAAAAAAAAATTTTCAAAAATTATAATATTTGCTTTCCTTATCGGTTGAATAGTAATATTGTGTTACTAGTTTTTAAATGATAGTACATAAATAAAATAAAAATTTTAAAGACTGCTACTTTTTGCCCACCCATGTACCCCTGGTGTACGAATATTCATTTGTTTCAGTTATCGTATGGTGCCAATGTTTTGAGCTGCGTAAAATAATAAAGAATTTTTTCACATATTCGCGTTGTAATTTTTTTTCAAATGGTTTTTGTTGTTGCTTTTAGATTGGTTTAGTGAATTGAAATCCTTTATCATTGTTGACGTAATGTTAATTTTAAAAAATTGAACAATAACAACAACATGAACATGAGCATAACGACAACACCAACAAGAACAATGAGCAGATATAAAATAATGTTGAAAATATTTTAGGTTGTATATAGAGTATTTAGTAGAAAGAACACAAACATGATACAAGATGCCACAACAAAACTAAGCTGAACAGAATTGAACACTGGTACTGACTGAACTCTCAGCCCAGCTCAGTTGAGCTCAATTCAACTACTGCATTCAGAAAAATGTTGTAACAATATACATTGTACATATTTGAACAATATAAAGTTGAAACCTTGAATGTGAAACCAATTTTTAGTGAAGGCAATTAATCAAAATCGTGTTGAACATGTGGCCAAAACATTTTCATACCTTTTTTTATTTTTTTGCTCTCCCTTTCTCCTTAAACGTTGTAGGTATATAATTTTTTCCTTGTTGTTTTATTATTTGAAAATGATGCAGTTTAAAGCTGTACCTCAATTCTGTAACTTTTTGAATTTAACTACCGATATCGTTTATTAACGAGAAATCTCGGTTACTTTAACGAATTTGTTATTCTGTATTTTAAAAAAACAAATATTTTTGTTAAGAAATATTGACGACAAATATCGGTAAAAATATAAGAACGTCAAAGTGAAAACTTTTTAAAATTAATAAAAAAAACAAAATAAATTTGCTTTATTGCATTTATTTGAACAAAACATGAATGAAAACGTTTAAATATTGATTATATTTCTAAACAAATATGTTGGTTTTAAATCTTTTTATACATAGGGAAACATTTTTAGGTAACTGATCCACTCTAGCTCAACATTCAGCTCTTAATTTTTATACCTACACTACTGTATGTAAAGAGGATATTATGTGTTTGTACGATTGTATGTAACACATTTAAATAAAGGTTCTAGGCCTGCCTTTTAGTATACCGATTGACTCAGAATCAATATCAGAATCCATTAAACGAAGCCCGTCCTTCTATCAGGATGTCTGTCCAAGATAACCTTGTTCGCAAATTACAGGTCGCAATTTTTAAAATAATTTTATAAAATTTGGCACATATGCGTTTATTGTCACAAGGTCGAAGCCATTTTATAATGGTGAGAAGCAGGTATTTAATTTTAATAGCCCACATGAAAACTTCTTTCCGGAATAGGGGTTTGTGCCTATTAATAGCCATCTTGTTTTATAAACATTTGAGTTGAATAAGATCCAAAAATATTTTGTCGCAACCTACATAAATCACCAGAACAAATTTTTTTAGAATCGGTCCATATTTTTGACCACAGCTTCCATACGAATACACTAATAATGGTAGTACATAGATACTTAGATAATATTTGGCACAAAAATGTCTTATGTCAATATTAACCTCACAACATACTCTTTTGCGGAAACATGATCGCCCAAATACTGCAATGTAGAGTCGGACTTGATCGATTATACTTTCTTACTTTTTTTGTGTTAAAAATTGGCTACTTCACTCTATATTTTTAATCTTTTAACAGTACATTTGTTGTCGTTATTATTTAACAAGAACTTTTTTTGTGTCGTTAGCTACCGACATTTTTTGCCGATAAAAATTGTTAAAATTTCATTACAGAATAGCTCTTAACGACAATTTTCGTTAGCTAACGAATTTTGACTATTTAACGACAATTTTTTGTCGTTAAAAAGTTACAGAATTTCAGTACTGGTGTATTTCTCAATTTTTTTTTTTTTTTTGTTTTTTGGTTGTTGCCATATTAATGGTTTTCAAATTTTACGCTTAATTTTGTTGTTTTATTGTGTGTGAGTGCTGGTTTTAGTTTTTTTAGATTAAAAAAAGGATGTCGAAGACAAATTATTGTTTGGTGGGCGTTGTAGGAATGACTTTTATACGTAAAAAAAAATTTAGGGCAACATACAAATTAAAAAAAGGATACACTAGACATTTTAAATAAAAATTGACACCATAATCATAAAAAAAGAACAAGGAAAATAAGTCCGTGTTACGAACACATTTACGGGAATTAAATAATCAGTCGTATGACTGACTGACAACACTCCCACTTGCATTGTTAATGAGCTCTTTTTTCAAAAAGCAATAAAAAAAATAAATAAAATAAATAATGAACCAAATAATCCTTTTGTGTGTGTGTATGTAAACTGGCTGTATTGTCTACGCTGCCCTTCAAAATGTTTATGTCACATTTTATAAACTGTGTATCTCCGTTTTTGTTCGGTTCAGCAGCCCATTGAAGGGTATTTTCATTTAGACTTACTTACAATGTTATGTTGTGTCCAGAGACACATTCATGTACACTTTTGGTGGTGTTTGTCAATTTGACAGCTGATTTATGATTTGCCTTTGATTGCAATTTACAGTTGTTGCAAAGTTTGTGGTCGTGGTTGCAACAATTTACTTTATGCTGATCGATTTATGATACTGGCATTGTATGCACACAATATTTTTCTTTATTTTTTTAATTACTTATCTGACGCACATGTATCCGTGCCAATGTGCACTTTATGCCACATTCCCGTTTTTTCACAATTTCTAGGGGGTGGGTAATTTGGGAATTTTTATTATTTTTTTCATTTTATATTCATCTATGCGACAATAAATAAAGCAAAAGTGATCATATGTGGCACATAATTAAAAATGGGTTTTCCACGAGTCGTTAGTTGATTAAAACGTGGGTTGGTTTTATGTTCTCAGCCATTAAAATATACTTTGTTGGATATTTTGATGTCCTTTTTTTGTACCAGGTGTAAATGAGATTCATTTAAAATGGACAGAGTTAGTGGGAGGTTAAATATTTGTGTGAGCGAAATTAAAAATGACCAAGAGCTAAAAAAAAAGAAAATGGAAATAGGGAAGAGAGTTCAGAATTTGTTTAGTATTAATTTTTATTCAATAAAATAACTAATATGCAAATAATTTGACGATAGGCGATTTTTCGGAAAATTTACAGGCGTTTCAAAAGAATTTTATATCAGAGTTTTAAGTAAATTCCAAAACCACAGATTTATATAGAAACAATTTATTGTAGCCATTTTTCCAAAGTCTAACAATTTTTTATTAGCATTTTGATTTCATTAGAAGTGGAAGATTTTGGATTTGTTTATTTTTCGATATTGTATCGGAATGTTCTTGATCAGGATGTTTGTAAAATAAAACAAGCCGGCCTGTGTTCATACGGCTCATGTCTTATTGACATGATTGCTACTTTATAGGGGAGAGGGACGAGGGGAAAAGAAACGAGTTCACAGATGCATGTGCTGTCAGTACGCTTTGCTTTTTCATTCGTTGTTTAATTTTGTTTTTAATATCAAAAAGCACACATGCATACGCACCACTACACAAAACAAAAAACATGTCGTCAACATGACATGAATCATTTGAACGCCAATTCATGTTCAAAGAAGAAAAAGGAAGAATCTTGTCAATAAGACATGAGCCGTATGAACACAGACCTAGACTGGTAATGCTTAGTTCACGTTCTAAAAAACATCAATCGATTTTCATTACATACCTGATAATTTTGAAAAAAGATAATTTAGCACGTCATACGGAAATCGTATTAATAATAACAATTTAGTAGAATAAAAACTAAATTGTATATAAGACTAGCTTTACCCGGTGTGCTTCGCTACCCCCATCGCTATAAAATAAAACTTAAAGTATTTACAATATACATAAACAAAAATTTATTAATTAAATTATTAGCTGCTTCGTAGTAAGAGAATTCCGTGGCATTCAGTAGTTTTATGGGGGGTATTGTTCTCCCTCCGTCAACCCCGCCTATTTTTCTTTTAAATTTACCATAATAGTGGATTTTATCACGTTTGAAGACTATAGCTATCATAGTTCTTCAGTAACGCGATAATTAATATTTGTATTGCTCCCCCTGCGCCATTAGAATGACTTCTACAAAGTTTGAATATTCTCACTATAACAGTTCTTAAGATATGCGATATTAAACATTGGCGACCTATGGGGGGTACCACTTCCCCCGCTGCTATTTTATTTCAATTTTGGGGCTCAGAAGATCCAACTACCAAAAGTTCAACGGAATGCTTGCAGCGGCTCTTAAAATATGCGATAATTAATATTGGCATCCACGAAAAAATATGGCACCGCCCCTTTGTCCAATCACACCTTTTTGAACCCTACGACACATTAATTAAGAACAATAGCCTTCTGTGAAAATTTGAGACGATCAGTTCAGTAGTTTATTAGATATAACGCTTCTAACTTTTTCTATTAATTAAGCGTATTTCTATTCATGCAACAACATATATACCAAGTATTATCGCCGTAGGTGACAAAATATCATAGATACCACGATTTAAAATTTTGGGTTGTATGGGCGTGGCCCCTTTGCCCAGTCACAATTTTATATAGCCTAATGTCTCTTCCAGGGTCACAGTTACATGCTGTGATAATTTCAAGGCCATCGGTCAAGTGGTTTGGCCTCCTATAAGGCACAAATATATATATATACAAATATACATACATACATTCACTTTTATATATATAGATTATCAGCCCTATTATGAATAAAAATTCCCCGGGAGTTTTCTCCTTTCTCCCATTTTTGCTATGTAAATTCTATTGCAAAAATGGGAGAAGGGAGAACACTCCCGGGGAATTTTTATTCATAATTGGGCTGTATTTGAAATATTTTAAAACATACAAATAAAATCAAATTCAACTGAGGATGCAGCATCGATCTTAAAAACATCGAAGTTCCCACGATAAAAATTTTTTTTTATCATTAAGTCCTCGTCCATATTATGAAACATTTGCTGCAAAAACCTTTTTTCAATTCTCTTTTTAAACTGCATTCGGGTCTATAGAACGAAACATTTGTTTTGCAGCACTTAAGTATTTTGTATGCATTTTCTCTATCTTCTTGTACATGAAACAAAGTACACTTTTCCATTCGCCTTTCATCATCAAACTCAAACGTTTTACAAATGCTTTATAATGGGGTTGAGGACTAAAAATGCGTGCACTCAGAACATTTTTCGAGGTCCGTCAAAAAATGTGCCGAAAATCATGTGTGTGGTTGAAAAGAGTGCGCACCTCTTTGCCTAGGGAAATTCTGAAATGTTTGCTGGAGAATTCTCTATGAACTACCTCCAATGAATTTAAGACATGGTGGAAAAGCTTTTGCAAAATATGTATTAATAAATTTTAAACTTTTTCTAAAACAATAATTAGTATTGTGGTTATTTTGTCGACCTATTTATGGTTTTTTAATCCAAATTTTAAAATAACAAAATAACCACAATAGTAGTTATTGTTAAAGCTAAGGCACGAGCTCTATGTGTACTTTTGTCCTTCAAGTTGTGCTGAAAAAGGTCAACAAGAAAAAGAAAGACAAAATGAAAAAAAAAAACAAATAGGTACTTTGGACTTCAAGAACAATTCTTGACAAAAAGTACAAAAAAGCAGAAGCAAGGAAGAATATGTAAAATCAATTAAAATGGATAATTTTTCAAAACAAAAAAAAAAAAAAAAAAAATTCGATCTACCAAAGGTAAAAATACAATTTGGTTTAAGGATTGATTAAACTATTGACGTCAGCAGTCATCGATGGCTGCGAGTGTAAGACGGCAAATCCCTCCGAAGAGATCAAGTGGTTGTGATCGAAACATGTCAGGGTAACCTGCCGCCTGGGTTCGAATCTCGAGCCAGCCTCCTGTGTTCGAATCTCAGGTTAGTCAAGAAGGAAAAACTAACAATAAAAATTTTAATTAATTTCATGTTGTAAAAATTCCTTTCTTCATAAAAAAATAATTAAATGAAAAATTAAATTTGATGAACTTAAGACTTTTTTTAAAACTTTTATGTCCTGTCCTGTCATATCAGAAATGTCGAATGAAACTGCACACAGAACCAACAAAATTGTGAATTTTCTTTTACTATTCGTGTGCGATGAATTTTATTTATATTGTAAACTAGAATTATAACGACAACAAAAATCAGACAGGACTGACGTAGAAATGTCGTAGCTCGTAGGAAAAAAATGTGAAAAATATTCTGTTTAATGCCCGATCTTGAAAAACGTACCTGACGCATTTAAAATTAAAGGCAGAGGCGAATAGAATCCGTCGTACTTTGTACGTTCCCAATAAATACTTTGATTAAGATTATTTAACAAGCCGTTTTTAAAACAAAACCAAATTAAAATACATACATTTTCAACGGTAATTAAATTAATTAATTTTAAATTAATATTGCTTTATAAGGCTCAGACGTGGATTGATGTAGTGGATAGAGATCGAAGATTTTGGGCCAGGCTCTAACATATTTAATTTTTTTTATTAATTATTTTTCTTAAACCAGTCCAAAAACAAACTGTTATCTTTCAATAATTCAACGTACGTTATAAGTTAAACATTTCCCAATTTTATTACTTTGGTTGACGCAGACATACGATATGGGACAAAGCTCATAAGAAAACTTGTATATCAACTTAGTTTTGAATTAAAAGAAGCGACACACATTGGGTCCAAAAGCCCATTTTTCACGAATCATTTCATACATATCACCTCAGCTACTACAGTGAGACACACTAAAGTTGATGTGTCACTAAGTTCATAAAATGTATATATTTTTTAAATATTAAAAAGATTTGGTAATTCGTGCTTAACTCCCAATTTTTATTCTTGATAAAAACACTGAAATTTATTGTTGATGGGATAAGCTATTCCTATGCGCATTTCACTGGTTGCTTAGGCCAGATCGTCAGGAAACTTCATCCAAAGATTTTAGAAAAACTAAAGATATTAAACCAAATAAAACTGTTAAGCGTTTAAGAATTAAATGCAACAGTTCTACTTGTAACAATATCAAAGTTTAAACAAAAACAGTGAGTTTATCTTTTCTTACATTCCCCACTACAATTGGTTGGAATTCTTCCAACATTAATTGTAGTTGTAAGTAGGTTAAGAAAAAACAAAAACAACCTGCTTTAAATAATAAAACATGTTGCCAGTTTCAGTTTTTTTAAGCCGTGCACTTGCCTGTTTATTATCAAAGTAATTTCAGTGTTTTTATCAAGAATAAAAATTGGGAATTAAGCACGAATAACAAAATCTTTTAAATTAAAATTTTGTATTCCCAAAAATTACTTTGATAATATTTATTAAATATTTTAAGTAATTTTTACCATAAATAAATTTAATTTTTTAATTTCTTTGGGCTAACTTTGAAAACCGCTTTGTTTTCCAATATTTAAGGATAAAATTTTTATAAATTTCATCTTTTTTTTTGAAAATATTAACAATATAATTTTCATCCTATAAAAACATAATAACCTTTGAATATAATTTTCCTCTTAATATTCTCTTTCAAAAATCTCTAATGTATTTTTCTTGTAAATCATTAAAATATTTCATAAAAGAAAGAAAAAAAACTTTAAGGTCTTTTATTATTTTTCACTGCATTGTCCTTCAAAAGCCTTTCAATCTAAAGTTTAATTTGGACAATCAATGAGCAGTTCACTTCCACACAATTGCTGCATCATACTGTAGTGTGGTTGGCATCTTTTATCAAGTATAATATAATTATGACCCCATTACGAACTTTTTTAAGTTAATTTTTCTAAAAAGGAACAAAAACACTGTTGTTGCAAACAAAATTTAAAAAAAAGTGGTAGAAATATATAAAACTCTTTGAAATAAAAAAAAAAAGGAAAAAAAAACTCATACAATTAAAGTTTCTTCATTAAAAAATACTTGGAAGTGTTTTTTATTTTGGTCATTTTGGTAGAACATGCAGTTTCCCTTTTATTGCGGAACTCACAGTAGAATTCATTTAATACTTTCATACAGATCACAAACACATGCTTATACTTTTACCAAATGCAGTTTTCTAAAAAAAAACTTTATTTTGTTTTTTATCCGCAAATAGTCGTACAAGTTGAAATACATTCAGTCAGCCAGTCACTCATTCGTTTGTTCGTTCACAGCTTCCACCATCTTTGGTATCCTTTTTTATGGTCTTGTTTTTCTATCTTTTTAATTTGGGGTTTACACCAAAAAAATTGTGTTCTATGCAAAAGTTGTGATCAATATTTAGGAGAAATTAGATTTATCTAAGAATTATTAATAGTTTTAGTTATAAGTTATCTTGTAAATTATAGTTTATGTCGTATTTGTTTAAAATTTTATACAATGTTCACACTTGGGTTCTTAAACGCGTTTAAGCAGCTCGAACGTGATTAAGCTCTAATCACTTCAAAATCGAGATGATTACCCATACATTGAAGTGATTTTTTAATCACTTCAAGTTGACATGATTACAACTAAATCACTTCATAAACCACATAGAATCCACTGAACATACCTCAAATGTAGAATCGCCAACAACCGTGTACAACCGGCCAAGATTTCTGCTTAATGTTTTTATTTTTTTTTTCTTAAATAATTCATAAATTTTCACAATTACATCATTAAAATTATTAAAATAATCTTCTGATAACTTTATAAAAGTGTTTTTATCCATTTTTAATACTTTAAAGAAATTTAAATTTGTTTGTTGTTTTTTTTGTGTGTTTGTGTGTGTGTTTTTTCTTAATCATCTGTCATCTTAATCATCTCAAATGTAATGTGAACGGCTTTGATTAGCTAAATCAACATTTTGCTTAAACGCGTTTAAAAGCCCAAATGTGAACATAGCATTAGATGTGCAAGTTTTAAAATAGTTCAAACAGAATGTTCTGGAATCGACTACAAGGTTCTTGATCTACTAATGTGGATGTGAACTATAAATACAGGCTAACTCATAAATGTATAGTTTGTCTGGGTTTACGCTATGCGAGTTTTTTTTCAGAAAGTATGACTTTATAGGCGAGAGGGGAAGATAATAGGCTATTATTCTCTTCCCGCTCACCAACAAACTCAAACTTTCTTAAAGAAAACTTGCATAGTGTTAACCCAGACTTTAGTTTTTTTTAGACATTAAACTACTAACAATAGAAGATACAATTTTTGAACATTATAAATAATTTCAATAAAGTTTACTAAATTGAATAACTGTGTGTATTTATTTGCAATTAAAAGAACTCAAAGGTTTATTATAAAGGAAACATAAAGTAAAACAGTAACAAAATTTTTAAAAAAACTTAAATATCTTAAAATCGAAATAATAAATAAATACAAAATTAAGGAAAAACTTGTTTATACCAGTTTCACCTGCGGCGATAGGAATAAAAAGTACCTATCAGAAGGAATTGTAATTACTCTAGCCAACAAGATTTTGGACTGGAGCAACCAAATATCTTTCCTCTAATCGTTTTTTCTCTATCTTGTCAGGTTCTCGAGATACAGGAAACGTTTTTATTCGTTTCTTACTTAAAAAATTACTAGTTTATTTAAAAATCAATGAATTTTTAAAAGTGAATGGCGTTATTTGAACGTCGTTTGTATTTTGTTGGTTCGGTTTCACGTATAAGAGTTCAGCAATAGTCTCCCAGTATGCTTTTGTCTTAAAATCCTTGATAAATTAAATTAATTAAATAAAATTTGATGATTAAAAATATTAAAATTTGGATTTAAAAAACAACCATAAATAGTTCGACAAAATAACCACAATACTAATTATTGTTAAAGCTAAGGAACGAGCTCTATGTGTACATTTGTCCTTCAAGTTGTGCTGAAAAAGGTCAACAGGAGAAAGAAAGACAAAATTAAAAAAAAAACAAAAATATACTTTGGACTTCAAGAAGAATTCTTGACAAAAAGTACGAAAAAACAAGAAGTAAGGAAGAACATGTAAAATCAATTATAATGGATAATCTTTCAAAAAAGCAAATTTCGATCTACCAAAGGTTAAAATACAATTTGGTTTAAGGATTGATGTTTGACTATTGACGTCAGCAGTCATCGATGGCTGCGAGTGTAAGACGGCAAATCCCTCTGAAGAGATCAAGTGGTTGTGATTGAAACATGTCAGGGTAACCAGCCGCTTGGGTTCGAATCTCAAGCCAGCCTCCTGGGTTCGAATCTCAGGTCAGTCAATAATGAAAATTATCAATAACAATTTTAATTAATTTCCATGTTGTAAAATTCCTTTCTACATAAAAATTATTAATGAAAAAATTAAATTTGATGAAGCCTGATTAAAAATATTAAAATTTGGATTTAAAAAAAAAACCATAAATAGTTCGACAAAATAACCACAATACTAATCCTTGATAAATTCTTTCAATTTTCATTAAATCTTGGTGAGCACGCTCCTCTTGTTCGCGCTCACTGTACCTAGTTTTTTTTTTTTTTTTTTTTGTAAAAAATCTAAATGCGAATGAAGAATATGCAAAACATTATCGGTGGACAAGTTTCTGACTGCAAAACCAAAATAATGTAAATATGAATATTTTAATGATTTTAATATTGCATATCCTTTTTTCCCAACCAAATATTCACCACACACAAAGAAAAAACAAACTTGAATCAATAACACACGATCTCCCTGACATGCAAAACACCAACAATAAACAGTGAGTTTATCTTTTCTTAGATCCCCCTAAAATTGGTTGGGTTCTTTCCGACTCAAATTGTAGTTGTAAGTGGGTTGTAAGAAAAGATAAACTCACTGTTTATTGTTGGTGTTTTGTTTGAGCTTTGATATAGTTAAAATAAGGCGACCAGATTTTGAAAATAAAAATAGAGGACATAAAGAAAAAAAAGTAAAAAATTTTTTGACTTCAAGATTTTTTCACATATTTTACAGACAAATTTACATTCCCATATTAATAAATGTAAAGAAAATTTAAAAAGAATTACATATCGTCGGCTTAATATGCAGACCTGCGAAATCCACTTTTTAAGTAAATTGAGATTTGATGTCGTGTGGTAGAGAAATAAGTATGCCTCGTCAACCAGCATGTAGTTATTCTTCATTTTGAGTCTTGAAGGGTGTCAAATCAACTTTATTTTTGGTTCTCCTCTCAAGCAGTAAATAGGAAAAATAAAAAGGGGTTTCCTGTAAAATTTGTTGAAAGGGAGTTAGCAGGTTTGCATATTAAGCCGACGATGTATAAAAATTTACATTTACTTAAGTAAAATTAGTTACAAAAAAAAAAAAAAAAAAAACAACTAAACTTTAATAGTCATTGCAAAAAATTATTCAAAATTTTATACCTACTGCAAGTGTATGAGAATCCAGCAGGAGTATGAACAGAACAAGCATGGCACAACATTTTCCATACGATTGCACAGAAAAAAACCGTTGATCACCGTGAAATAAAATTTTTATTTTAATTTATAAAAATAAAAGCAAATATTGGTCATGCTTTTAAAAATAAAGAGGACAAAGATGACAGATTATGAAAAAAAGATAATAAAAGAGGACACAAATTTTATAGAGGACAGCCAGTTAAAAAAGAGGATTGTCCTCTAAAAAAGAGTACGTATGGTCACCTTAGTTAAAAGTAAGACTTATGGCCAATTTTCAGGATTGATATTATAACACATTTATTTTTAAAATCGTTTTAAATACAAAATTCTCTTCTTCACTAAAAACTGAAGTGAAACTTAAGTCACCGTTGTGGTACACTTAATTTCAACTTAAGTTTCCATTGTTATATTTTAGCAGGGTGGCCTCAATATCACAAGAATGCAACAACAACAGGCAAAGCATTAACAGTCAGCTGTTTTTTCAGACCAGCGTGTAAATAAATACACTTTTTTATATATTTTTTGTATTTAGTAGTGCTACCATACTTTTATCTTAATTAAGTAAGACTTTTCAAATACAACTCAAAAAACCAATCTGTTTTAAATACGATTTAAGTTTTATATGAAAATTAACTTAATATTGATTTAAATACTATCCTGAAAATTGGGCATTAGAGTTTTTATAATTTTTATTCGCTTTAGCCCCGTTTTCACAACTTACCGATAGCTAAAGGGAGGATTTTATCGGCCGTATAAAAAGTGTTCCATTATTACAACTTTACTTTAACCTACCAGGTAAGATGAACCTTCATTTTCTTTGCCGCTCACTTAAGGTTAAAGTAAGGTTTTAATAATGGAACACATTTTATAAGACCGGTTAAAGTCTCCTTTTAGCTACCGGTAAGTTGTGAAAACGGGCCTTAGGGTTTTATTTGTTTAATATTTTTGGCTTTTCTTAAATCTTTGGAAAAGGTTTCCTGATGAGCTGGCCTAAGCAACCAATGGAATGCGCATAGAAGCTAGCTTTCCCTCAACAATAAATTTCAGTGTATTTATCAAATATGAAAAATTGGGAATTTAGCACGTCATACGGAAATCGTATTAATAATAAACTTTGTATTCCCGAAAATAACTTTAATAATACTAGTTTTAAGTTAAGTCAATACTATTGCAGTAATTTAATATAATTTTCAATCAACACTGCAACATGTTTATCTTACATTTATATATTTTTTTCTGAGTATTAATCAACATTTTTCTTTGAGTTTAAATTGATAAATTTGATAGTATATGTTGCAAAAGTTGTGGCCCACTTAATCCTGGTGTGGTGCTTGTTATGTACTCCGTTTGATGTAAAAGTTTGCAAAAAGCACATACACGAAATACCAACCAACAGAAACAAGAACCCAACTTTGAATATAAAGTTTATCATTATTTTGAGTTTTTTTCACTCTTCTACTTCTTCGTACTTTTTATGACATTTCTCCTTCAAGTATGTTCATATGAATTAACTAGAGAATGAATGTATGTGTGTGTTTGTATGAAGTAAGTACTCTGTCAATTGGTTTCCTTGTTTTTTGCCATTTCATGAAGATGTTGGTGTCGTCGGTTTTTGACCGTAACGGAAAACAAATTAAAAATTCAAAAAGTGTTTCCTTTTTTTTACGTTTTCAACTCGTATGTTTGTTTTAAGTGTATGTATGTGGGAGAATGTGAGTGCAAGTAGGAAAAGGATTAACTGATAATAAGTTAGTCATGTGCTAACGATTGAACTGTAATAATGATTGCAACCAACCAACCCACCAACCAGTCAATTAAGTATGATGTTCAGAGTTGATAATGATGTAGCTGATGACTAAAACACAATATTTGTTGACAATTTATATTTGTGTTGTCTTTTTGTAAGTTTTTCTTTTTTTTCCTTTTTTTATAAATGTTTGAATGTTTATTAGGGGAAACAAAAAAAAAAAAAAAAAAAAAAAAAATTCATGTATTTTATTATACAAATAAATCGAGCATATTAAAAGTTTATTTCGTAGCGTTTTCATTTAAATGCTCTAGTACTTTTAACGTTCTACGTGTCATAACTTGATGGCGGATTTGTATGCATTTACTCGCGGATACCCGGCGTGTGCTGCTTTTGCCCCTTTTCGTAGTCCCATTTTTAAAAACATTCATAGCTTAAGTGTGTATACAAATAGGGACTTATCTATGTTTTAAAGTTCATTCGAATCTGTTAAATGGTTCTGGAGGTGGGGGAAAATCTAAAAAAATGTATAGCTTATGTGTACATATAACTAACTATTTTGTTTTTTAAATTTTCTCATAAATTTTTATAAAAAAATTACTTTTACCTCCTAAAAATACAAGAAAATTTCTTTTTCTGAGCCTATCTAACGATGTCTGTCCGTCTGGGTGGCTGTGTAAACTGTGTGTACAAAGTATTGCTCGCAATTTTGATTATATAAACGTTCAATTTGTCTAAGATTTAAGCCTTTAAAAAATGTTAAGTTCTTATACTTATGTTTTTTAAACGTTTTATTCTTCTTGAAATTCAGCTTAACTACAAAAACAATATTTTGTTAGAATTGATCCATATTTGACCAAAACTCTTATATAAACTCCAAAACGAAAAATAGCTTTTAACGGCATAACATTTGTACGAATTTTACTATCGAGACATAATTTTACCTAAATAACTTTTATAGAATAGGTCCAGGATTCAACAAAAGTCCACATAAAGTTCTTCGACAAACTTCTTAATATGAATATACGTATGTATATATTAACTAGAGTCTACTCACGTCCACTATAGGATCCAATAACGTTACTTACTTTTACCTAAAAATTCCTATAAATCATGATATAAGCATTAAATTTCTTACAAGTGTCCTTGGTTTAAATTAATGCCTCGCTTAAAAAAAATAATAATAACTCCATAACTTAACATTTAAACATTTGTGCATGCATTTTCATAAAAATCCAGCCCCTTCTCATAACCAACTTTTATTTTTTCGTTTATAAGTGTGTCCTGTTGTTGACTATTTTGATGAGGATTTTGTAAAGTATTTATAGTTAGATGATGTTTTTTTTATTAAATTTCTGCTGGTTGTTTAATTATTTTATTTTACTTTATTCTTATTCAATCAAAAGTTTTGTTTTTATCTAAAAAAAGGTTTGTAAAACTTTTATCTGTATCTTCATAGATGTCAAAAACATTCATATTTAATCTCTAAGATTTTAGTTAAATAGAAACGAAATACTAGTTAGCGATAAATAGAGTTTCCTCATAGGAATATTCAAAGATTTACAAAAGATAGCATTTTAACAGCGTTACATGAAAATATAAATGTAGCAGTTCCTTACTGATAAGTTTCTAATGAAGAGGTATTGCCTGTCCGTCTGCCCTATTTTAAACACATTATAGGATCAATGGGTAAATACGATACTAGACAGTGTAATGTAAACGGTAATCTTCTATATATTTTTAAATTGTTATTGCTAAAAAATTTCTGTGGGCAACTCTTATTGCTGCTTTTAACTGTTAATAAAATTAATTTAATATTTTATATCCACATACATATCGCTCATTTGCTGCAACAACGTGATAGGTCAGAAATAGCAAGTTTTAACTTAATATACAGTAAGTGTGGTGTTTTATGAAGTGGTAATTATTACATTGTAACGTAGTTTTCTCTACGGCTGAGGTAGCTGAGTCGCACAGTGCTTTGGCCCATAGACATAAATCAAAAAAAAAAAACAAGTCTTATATTGTACTTAAAAATGTACAGATCGATAGATAACAAAATAGTTAAAACGAATTTTGAAGAATTTTTAAGATTTAACTCTTTTTGACGGCGCTAGAGGGCGCCAAAGTTTGAGAATTTATAGTAAAAACGGCCAAACAACTACTTGAGTTTTACATGCTTTAGGAAAACTGTTGTACAACTGTTGTTTTTTAAAGCACGAGATTGAAATTTTTTTCTGTAGTAGTTTACTATATTAAGAACTAACTGTAAAAAAATTTTATTGAATTATTTTCTCATAAGTGTTTTTTTATTGGTTTGAAAAATGCTTATTATTTACTTAAGCTCTAAAAATTTTCTAACTTTGATGGAATATTAAAAAATAAAGAAAAATACCGTCTATGGGTTTTTTTCTGATTTCGAATATTTAAACTGTTTTCTAATAACTCCAAGAAAAACAATTGAAAAAATTTTACCACAACTTGAAAAAAAAAAAATTTTTTTAAATGGCTATTTTCATAATTTTTGCTCAAATTTTGATAGTTTTCAGGAGTTTAAAAGACAATTAACTACAAATACTGTGAAATATTAATTCAAACTTTTACCGTTCAATAAAAAACTACAAAAATCAAAATATGTATACAAAATTTTTTGTGTTTGCCTGCATTTTACGGCATAAGAGGGTGCTGAAATCACAAATTCCCTTGGTTTTTTATTGTTTCAAGAAAATAATTGTAAAAAATTCAGTTTCTGGATTACGAGATTAAAATTTTTTTTCTGTAACACCTTACTTTTAGGGGAATTATGCTTCTACACTTATTTTTTAATGGTTTGAAAAATGCTTATCTTTTACTTAAGCTCTAAAAATTTCCTAACTTTGATGGAATATTAAAAAAAAAAAGAAAAATACCGTCTATGGGTTTTTTTCTGATTTTGAATATTTAGACTGTTTTCTAATAACTACAAGAAAAAAAATTGAAAAAATTTTACCACAGCTTAAAAAAAAATGTATTTAAAAAAAATGCTATTTTCGTGATTTTCGCTCAAATTTTCATAGATTGAATTAGTTAAAAAAAAAATAAACTAGAAACATAATAAGAAATATAAAGTATAAAAGTGGCTTTATGTAATTATAATGAAACGTAACTAATAACTAAAATAAATTTCAGGGTGCTTGTCCGAAGAAACATTGGAAGCCAACCACAAAATCGGGAGAAAACCTAGACTTTCCCATACGAGAAAAACGTCACGACGACACTCATAAAGATTTAATGACTCATTGAATACATTCCTCAGATCCGTTGTTATCTTCAAACAGGAATCCAAAGACTAAAAAAAATATATTTTTTGAAGAAGTTGAGAACTATATACTGAGAGAAAATGTACCAGTTAAAGATGACGAAACAAATGTTTTGTTGAGCGGCAATATTTTTTTGGAAGAATTCAGTACTGAATATGAACATACATATTTAAATAATAATTAAATTAGTTTAAAGAAAATAAATTAGGAATATAATAAGAAATAATTCCAAATAATTCATTAGATCGGCTCAGGATCACTTTCTGAGTCGATCTAACGATGTCCGTCCGGCCGGCTGGCGGTCCATGCAACCTTGTGCATACAGATCGCAAATTCGGAGACAATTTGATGAAATATGTTCCAGAGGCTCTGACTGGTACAAGGACCAAGCCTATTAAAAATGGAACGAATCGGTCCATAATTTTACAAAACCCATCTTATTACATCGGCAAGATTAAATTTGGTCGAAACCAAACTAATTTTATTGCAATCAAAATCAGCTTATCAAATTGTATTGGAATCTTTCTATTTTTGAACATAGCTCCCATACAACTCATTCTCCCGAAAAAGCTTTTAATGCCAGCTTCCTTAAAAATATTAGTATTTACATACAAATTGGCGACAATGACTTTTGCGATAGCTACTAAGTCATGACAAAATGTTGTCCAGATAGGTCCAAAATAAACTATAGGTTACATATAAACCCTCATCCAAAGAACTTATATACGGAGCTTAAGATATATAAACAATATTCGGGAGAAATAACTTTTAAATGAATCTTTACCTCATAACATAATTTTGTTCTGGCGGGTCCATGATTGGCCATGGCTCCCAAATAGGTTACACTCTAGGAAATTTGTTTTTAAATACTATGCTATAGGGTATCACATGGTCGGGCTTGACCGATTATACTTTCTTACTTGTTATTTTTGCAAGAGCATTTTAAGCGTTTTTAACTTATTTTTTATTAAATGATGTTTTTGTATTTTTCACATTAATAATCCGATTCTACAAAAATTCGGTACACATATATATCTAACTAATATCAATTTCCATACCAAATTTTATTACGATTGGATAATTTTTGAAGGTGTTATAGCATTTTTAAGAGAAAAGGATATACGGCAGGACCTTGAGTCCTTGTTCAGATTTAAATGAAAATTTGCACACACGTTGCTAGTTGTGTGTGTATTAGCCTGACCATTTTTTGTAGTTTTGTGGACATAATTGAAGCTAAAATTATATTTTTCCATTTCTGGACACATGGGAGGTAGGGGTGTCCTTGAACCCATTTCTCCAAAAATTCATATTTTTCTTAACTAAGCTATTTTGTGCTAGTGTACGAAATTTCAAAAATTTCTGACAACTCCTTCTATTTATGTCCCTTCGTTATATGGGGACAAAGCACTGTGAGTCGTGTCCAGGGTATATTTACGGATCCACGAAGCTAAAGTGATAAGATTTTGCTTTCACCCTTTCTGGGGGTTAATAAGAGGAATATTCTTTATTGTATTTTTTAATTCTAATACAAAGATAGTACGATAGCTACGATAATATAAGTTCGGAAGATTAAATGTTCGACTGTAGTTAACTTTGGGAGTGGCCGCATGCTAAATGTCTTGGTTACCTTCGGAAATTCAGGAATGATGTCTGATTGGCTCGTTCACTAGGTCGGTTTCGGAAATGAAATACGTTGTTGCTGGTTCGGACTGGTCAGCTTAGGAAAGTGAAGGAATTCTTTAAATTATTTTATTATTATTTATTTATTTATTTATTTATTTGATTTCCAACACAACAATATACAAATCTTATAATTATAGTATTGGATTTTTGTATTGTAATTACATTGTTGAGTAAAAAATGATATATTATTATGAAAAATAATTTAATAATTTCTAGAAATAAACAAATAAGTTTAAAATAGTTAAATACAAACATAATAAGGAAACAGTATTAATTTGTGATAAAAAATTTATATAATTCTTTCTCAAAAAGCAAGACGTTGCTAATGGATTTATTGGTCGGTAGTAGCGAGTTCCAGAGGGTGTTATATTCTACTGGAACAGATGATTGAGGTCACTGTAGAAACAGACGAACTGAATCACTGTTGGAACAGATAACCGAAGTAACTGCAGGAACAGATAAACTGAATCACTGTTGGAACAGATAACCGAAGTTACTGTCGGAACAGATGGCTGAAGTCACTGTAGAAACAGATGAACTGAATCACTGTTGGAACAGATAACCGAAGTTACTGACGGAACAGATGACCGATATCACTGTAAGTATGCATTATATACCAAACCCAGGAACTGAACAACAATTATATCTGCTGTTGTATTACAAGCAACGTAGAAAACAAGTGCATTTAATAGTTGGAGTGTATGTGGTCGTTTTAGTAGGGGGTTCAAATTTTATAAGGGGTAGGTTATGTTACATGCAAATTATAAAATAGGTAAATAAACCAAAATAGTTATACATTTTTATGAATGTGAAAATATTATATTCGGGTATGCTATTTCCACGTTGCAACATATGGAGATATTTTAAACTCAACTCTTGAGAGAAGATTTAAATTTACTTTTTTCATTTTATCTTGTGTGTTAATTTAAGATATAAAGTTGTTTTCGGTAAAACTAATATTTTTGAGTTATGACGATGTTGCAGCTAACAAGCGATATAGACTTTTTCCAAAACTTTTCCATCAAACACATACAATCTACACATTATTCCTCTAAAAGCCTGTTGAAAAACATTTATGTTTAAAGTTGTCTTAGAGCAAAAGCAATCGGTAACAGTGGCCTCCACGACTTACACACTCAACTGGAAAGGAATATATTCTCAGGAGTTGGAACATTTTTATACGATTTCGTTACAAATGAAATACTTTTTTGAAAAAAAAAGTTTTTATTATTTTTTTTTTTTTTTTGAACATTGCATGGATATAGTTTTAGTTTTTAAGTACTTTCATTTGTGCAGCAGTAACTGTGTATGATTTTAATTTAGTTTGTGAACGAACCAACAAAACTTTAACAATCTTGCTCTTCTTTACGAGCAAAGCACGTACAAATTCACTTTTAACTTTCAAATTGCTGCTGTAACAGTATGTAGTATTTTCTACGCTCCCTCAATGTATCTCTTCTTACTCTTACTTAATTTAATTTTTTTTCGAATAAAGTTAAAAGTTGTATCTTAATCCGATTTTCTAACGGACATCCCAAAGAGCAAGATTGAAAGGCTTTGGTCACTTCTCCTGTCAGAAGCAGTAAGAGCAATACATATTTATACCTAAATATATGTAGCATTACATATAGTATATGCCTTTTGGTCATGAGGGATTAAAGTTAACTACTAACTAAAAAAAAGTATGTAAAAACCACATAACTAAAATAAGAATTTAAGTATTACGAGTATATAAAAGTACAACTATAAGTTTGAACATTGAAATGGAATTCGTTTTAGCAGTCATATTGCTGTAAGACATGTTAAGGCACAAGTTTTAATGAGCTTTTTAGACATTCCTTATTCCCCTTTTCAATTTTCGGATAAGTTTTTTATGGTATAAAGTTGCAAATATATTAAAAAACTAATTATTTTAATATGATCTTGTAGAGACCGTTTAAATCATATTTGTGGAGCTAGAAATTGTAAAATTTAATTCAAGTACAATTTTCTTTAAATAAGCTAATAATCATATTATAACAAAGTTGCACAGCTTTGGTATAGTTAAGTCCAAAAGTGTTTAAATGGAGGGCAGCGAAGCCCTACGAAACGGACTCCTAGACTTAAAAGAATACATTTTAACCTCTTAATTAAAATTGGCAAAATAACTACTATACAAAATTTTTATATTGAAGAATAGCCTGTTTTAATTGCTTTTCGTGGCTTCACTGCCCGAATTATTCATAATGCTTAGCCCAGAAAAAAGACAAGTTATTTCCTATTAGTGTTGTTGGAAAATTTTCTAAATAAATTTTACAATTCTAAGCGTTTGACGAAGAACGTATTTTTATTTGTTATTAGTAAACAAAAATTTAAGCTAGTTATACCCTCCAACACATAAGTTGTGAAGAGGGTATACTTAGTTTGTCATTCCGTGTGAAACTTTTTTATTATTCATCTCAGACCCCATAAAGTATATATATTCTGGGTCCTTGAGTAATTCTAAGTTGATTTAGCCATGTCCGTCTGTTGAAAAGAAATAAACAAACTTGGTGTCAAATTGCTTGTAGTTTTCCTAAGTCAGCAAAATCGGTTCACTAGGATCAGAGCTATGAATCAAAATGAGGAACCACCACCTAAAAGAAATTAATAATTTTCTTAAAAAAACTAACATAAATGGTGGAATAATGCACAGTATGATATAAGATTTTGCAAAAGTTCGTTTAATTCGATTGGAAATCACGCTGTAAAATTTCGTGAAGATCCGTTCATAATTTACCCTTGGCCCCATATAAACCCTACTCCCAGAAAACAGCTTAGTACGCCTAAAAACGTAAAAAATAAGGAGTTCATAACACAATTTGGTACATCAAAGTTTTATAGGACTAGAAAAAAGACTGTGAAATTTCCTGAAGATCGGTCCATAATTTACCCTAGGCCCCATACAAAACCTACTCCCGGAAAACAGTTCAGTACGCCTAAAACCGAAAAAAATAATGCTAACATAACAAAATTTGGTACATCACAGTTTTATAGCCCCATACAAAATTTCGTAAATCACAGTGTTATAATTTACCATAGGCCCCATATAAAGCCCACTCTGGTAAAATAATTAAATACGCCTAAAACCGTAGCAGATATAGATATTGCGGCAAACTTTCTTCCAGCTTAGCTTCATATGGCCAGAAAAAATGTTATGCAATTTTGTGTTATGCTGTCCATAATTTACATTAGATCCCATTTTAGCAGCCTTATGAAATTCTCTGCAAACGCTTAAACTAATTGCACCGCTGTATTGAAATTTATGTTTTTTAATATCAGAAATCACTCTGCAGAAATTGGGGAGGATTGGTTCATAACTTGCCATGGCTTCAATATAAATTGCCCTCCTGAAAATCATTTAGATTCGGCTAAAACTTTTACGAATCATGATATTTTACTCAAGCTAGTTAAAATTGCTAACAAAAGCATTAAACTTTCTGATTGTCGGTCAATAATTTAATATAGGTTTTAACCGCAACCAATTTTAATGCAGATGTCTGTTTTTATAAAGATTATAATAAAAAATAGACATCATACAGATATTACTCCCAAAACATTCGAACTGTCGGTGGAGGGTATCAAAGATGCGGCACAGCCGAATATAGCACTCTAACTGGTTTGTATGAAAATTGAGATTTTTGAAAAGGCTGCTCCTTACATCTTATCATAACTTTAGCACGACGTACTCGAGTTTCAACATTTTTTTATCACAATGTTGTGTAGAGCAACATGTTTATATTTTGTTTCCAACATGTTGCTGGAAACAAATTTGCGATAAAAAAATCTCAAAACTAGATAATTTCACTTACGGCCATTTTCACAAAGTTCGGTTAAATCTAACTTTCAATTAAAGTTCCGGTTACCAATATGTTTAGACAGCTATAACCGATAGTTAATTATAACCGAACTTGGTGAAAATGGCCGTTAATCGGAAATAAAAAACGAATTTGTCCATGGATTTGCATGGACTATTATATGCAGCTTTATGAAAAAATAATTTAAGAAAAGGATTAAAAAAAAATATTGTGTAATAAAAAGGTAAAACTTTGTGATTTTAGCTCTACACAAATTTGCGATAAAAAAGATCAAAACTAGGTATGTACTTTCAGTTTATCGGGAATAAAACAGGAATTTGTCCATGGATTTTTATCAAATACAATTTATTTTACTTCAAATACATGCAGCTTTGAGCTTAAGTACTAAAACTGGTAAGTATTTGTTGATTAAAATTTTTATGAATTTTTTGAATTAAAAAATTTTATAAAAAAAACAAAAAAAAAAATAATATTTTTTACCACTTCGGCCTCAATAACTCCAAAAATAATGGCTAAATTGAAAAATGATATTTTAGAAACTTCAATCTGGCGTAATTTAAAATGTTTTGACTGATTGCATTACAAAATCGAGTACGTCGTTCCAAAGCTACGATAAGATGTAAGAAGCAGTCTTTTCAAAAATCTCAACTTTTAGAAAATTTTTTTTTTTAAAGAAAACCTTACCATAGAATTTTAAATAATGATGGTTTTTGCAGTAAGGTGAGGTGATAGCGGATCAAAAAAATATAGTGGTTATTCAAGCCCTTTTTTACTGTTGACCTGTGTTATTAGTAAGCAAATATTCAGTAGTGAAATAATAGAAAAAAAAAGTAAAAAAGTAGTTACTGAGTTGATTTCTAGTAAGAAGTTATTGAGGTTTTCAGAATAAAGACAATTGCAATGATAACTACTTATCAGAGAACTTATGAAAAACCTACAACTACCTATTTACCAAAATTCATAAAGTTTTCCTGGGTGGTTATGTATGTAAAATAAAGTCTGAAATGTCAATTACACCACTTCTTGCTAATGTCAAATCGAATGTCTCTTTTTGTAATAGTTTATCATAAAATGACATTTATTAGATTTAAATTTAAATTAATAGCCAACTGCTGTCAAACTTCTTATTCTATTTACATAAACACAACTTTATCTCCAAACTTCTACAACTATATATTTGAGTTGTAAAACAAAAATAGTTTTTTGCTGCTTGTTTTTACGACCTTTATTAAGGACTTCCGTATTAATTGTTTTACAATTCGTTGTTTCAATAATACAAAGCGAATAGAAATTTTCAGAAAAAAGAAAAAATGAAGTAAAACAAGCAATAAATTTTATTTCGTGTTCAAAATAACATCATTAAAAATCATTAAATTGTAAAAAAGTGAAATAAAAAACGAAACAAGCCAACGCAATATTTTTAATGATTTTTTCGATGTTGTTATTTTGCGTTTTTATGGTTTATTTCGTTATTATTGTTTTTTTGTTTGTTTATTTGTCCATTGTATGTATTATTGTATTTTTTCATTAAGCAAATTATTTTAAATGTGAAAACAACACAAAATTACAAGTGTGTGAATGAACGTACCAATCAACCGTTTGTTAGTCAGTTTGTCAGACAGTCAGTCCTTTTTTCCAATGTTGGCCAGCATTTTCTAGTCAAGTGTTCTTTAATGCAGTAATTTTTTGGTCAATGAGCACACAAAACACCTTTTTTTATTACAAGTGCCCCTACATTCAATTCAATTCACATTTTTTCATTAGTACATTTGCTATTGCTTTATTTTTTTTTTTTAATTTAATTTGAATTGTTTAATGAATTTGTTTGCTTTTTTATGTAAAACAATGAACGTGTTGTGTACTCGTGTACTTGGCTGTTTTGTTTTGTTAATAAAGTAGTAAATTTTATTACTTCTTTCCTACCTTTTTCAATTAAAATTGTTTATACTTTTGAAAACAATAAAAATTAATTTGAAATTTTCATTCTCATATTCTCTTTATTTATCATGAAAGGTTTTACATTTTCGCATTGAATGTGATGGAAAAAGGGGTGGGGTGGGGGTGGAGTAAAGCAGATATAGAGGGAACAATTTTGTAGTAGAACTTGAAAGAGTCGATATTTCACTTCTTCTGAGATCGATTTAAGAAATAGAATTATACAAAATTGAAACCTGTGAAATAAAATATTATTCTATATATAAACAAGTATATTGACAATTTTTAGGGATTGTTTATTTGTAAATGGGTTCGTTATAATTTGCTTTTTGTAGAGGATATTTTAAAAACTAGCATTTTATTTTTGGTAAGTACTGTTAATAAAAGCAAAATTTCTGTTAATGGCTAATTCTTTTTAGGTGATTTCCAGGGCTTTTTTTTTGCAAATTGAATGTTTTTGGCAAATTTTATTTAAATTATCTTTTTAAAAAAGCTTTCTTTCAATTTGCTTTTCAAAGAAAATTTTATCAAAATTTGCTATGTTTAGGAGATTTTCAGGAATTCGTTTAAAAATTTTGTATATTTTAGGAAATTTTTTCATTTTTTGCTATTGACCGCATTTACATCTATGCAATTAACGCCGAGTTTTTTTTTTATATTTTCTTTTAAAGTAGTTTCTACGAAACTCTTTTCACATTTACATTTTTTTCAAGCATTTTTTCAACTTTTTCAATCCCATTTTCTTCCCTACACCTCTTGCTAACAATCAAAAAGTTGCATGCGAAAGTTGCAGCAAGTTGCAGCGTTAATTGCATAATGTAAATATGTACTGCATTTAGACTATGCAATTAACGCCGAGTTTTTTTTCTATTTTCCTTTAAAGTAGTTCCTGCGAAACTCTTTTCACATTTACATTTACATTTTTTTCAAGCATTTTTTCAACTTTATCAACCCCGTTTTCTTCCCTACACCTCTTGCTAACACACAAAAAGTTGCATGCGAAAGTTGCGGCGTAAATTGCATAATGTAAATATGGTCATGGTCATTGTTAGAAAATTTTTAACAAATAGAATATGGGAATTTATTTCTCATCGTGAGGAACATTTATAACAGTGTTCAAAAATAAATAGTGCATTATTTAGCGTTCGCCTCACACACCCAAGAACGATATGTATTTTTTTAGTGATTGCGTAGACGAACACAACCCTAAATACCGTTCGTAACTATTTTCTAGAAAGAGCCGAACATTATATATTGTTCTGTTCTTCGTTAAAAAACAGATCAATTATAGTGATACTGTAGACGAACATTATATTTTAATGTTCTATAATGTTTCTTTTTTTTAATTGATAAAGATATGAAAAACCATAAACTTTTAGCAACGATCGCCAACAGCTTGTGTGTGTATTGTGTAAAATTATTTTGCTGGCTTTCTTGTTTTTTTTCGTTTGTGTATTTTGTTTTTGTAAAAATTGTTTGGTTTTTACCAGCCAAAAGGGACGAACATTAATGAACCGAACCGAACACAATGAAGTTTGTGGATTTAAAAAAAAACTGAACGGAATTAAATGTTCTCATCTTTTGTTGAGTTTGACAAAAACAGTATTATTTTTGTGTTCGAAAGATGACAAACACGGAATTTACTACACAAACACTATTAGCGTTTGTGTTTTTGAAAAATCTACCGAACACTAAGGAGCGATATTTAGTGTTTATTTTCGAACACTGATTTATAATATAAATTTTCATTCGATTATTATGAAAATTTATGTTAGAAAATGTATCTCTCATTTCAGTGCCGGAGACACTAAAGTTAAGTATTGAAATCTGGCTCGCATACTTTTTCCTCCAGTCGGACGCGGCACGTGGCTTCGCTGAATACAGTTTTCCTGCGTGCGTCACAAGAATAAAAAAAATGTTTTTTAATGATAACTAACGATTTTCCCTTTTACAGAATGTTTATACAATGCATAACCATATTCTTAAAAAATATGGGATTATCTCTCATTTGCGAAAAAAAATTGGTATATTTCTCATTTCGCAAAATTTTAAATATGATTGGTCAATAATGGCTTAATCTCTCATTCAATTGAGCAATAATGCCATCTTGGCCTTATCTACCGTGGTTGTAAAGCACCTACCCCCCCCCCCCCCCCCCCCCGTATTAGCTTTTTAAGGGAAATTTAAAGAAACTATTCTATTTGCAAAAAAATTTGTGAAAATTCGCCATTTGTAGGAAGTTTTATGCAAATTTCATATTGGTAATAAATTATGTGAAAATTTATTGTGTGTACCTTTTTAATTTTCAAAACTTTGCTTTTCATAAAAATTAGCTACTAATTTTAGTTTTTAAAGAACATTTTCTTCCTAAGCTAATCTTCTAAAATATTCTAAATATGTTTAAAGATTTTCCACTTTGTGAATAAAAATACAAAACAATTTGTTTAAATTATTTATAACGTCTAATGTAACACTGTCTGTTTGTTGGTTTTTTGTTTTTGATACAAGTGAATTTTGAAAGCTTTAAATAACGTCATGTGTGACAGTTCACATAAAGCCCCATCATCGTTTATCTTCCTTTTGTCTCTCACCTAAATTTAATCGATTTAATGTAAAATGTACTTTGTTTGTGTGAATGAATGTATTTGGTCTTAGAAAGGCTTTGCTATTTGACAAGCAAATACTTTGGGTATGTTTTGCAACAATCCTACAATAAAGTCGTTAAGTACAATATTTTCCAGAAAACAAAAAGTAAACTTAACGTAAAATATTTTACAAATTCTTTATGCGCATACAAACAATAACTGACTAATAAATACTTGAAGATAAAATAATACAGATGCTCGCATAAGGGAAAACAGTAACGTTTAAAAGTGTAATTGTATGTATGTAAGTACCCGATAGTTAGTTTGGGTGAAATTGGTCAATTAACCGCATAAAGTTTCTTCAGATATCTTTAGCTGTTTCAATTCTATGAGTTCACTACAACGGATGAATTTACACTCCTGAAAAAGCCGCCTATTAAAGCGACCTGAAGTGATCCTGTTTTGCTTTTCAATTGGATTGTCCTATTCACAGCGAACTACAGGGTATGTAGTCTAGATGTCTGCATTTGTGTGGCTTATGTTATTTGAATGAGAATATTTGCGTAAGTAGTTGCAAGGAAGTACCATAATGACCCTAAAAATGTAAAAACATTCTCAAAAATTTACAAAAAATTATTTCGGTTAATAAACAAGCAGTTTAGCGCCATGAATTTAAAATATAAACGGGTCAAAAATTATAAAACTGGTTTTCAAAAGAAAATGCAAACAAAGTTAAAAAGGATTTCCATTCCATAAGAGCCTTAATAATACTTGTAATTAAAAAATCGGGTAAAGAACGTTTTGACGAAACTTCTCTTGTATTATTATTGAAATGATCTTATTCAATTTGAAATATTTCTCAATTTTTTCTTGAAAACTTTTTCACCAGCCCTCCTATTTACGTGTGCGTGTATGATTTTTTTTTGCCATGACAATTGTTTCAACAAAATTTAACAGTCAACATGCTACAAAATTCTTCGATATGATATTTTTGCTGTTGTTTAATAAGATTTATTTGTTGATATCCTTGTTTGCCTTAAAATGTTTGGATTATAAAATAAATTCTATGAGACGCCTAAAGCTTATTTGCTCGCCCTCTACTTAACAATTACAAATAATTGTATTTGTTTGAGGGAATTTTTATAAAATAATGTATATAAATAATTTTAGTCAAGTACTTAAAGTAGGTAAAATTTATCACGAACAGTATGTGTGTTTAATAATCTATATAAGTTATGGAAATTACAAAAATTTGTTATTCTGGGATAAATTTTTTGTTTGTTTAAGAAATGAGTTTAAAGGTTTACAACTAACTTTAAGTAAATTCGTCTTGAAGATATATTTATGTATTTATTACATCTGAAATTCATAATTCCTTAAGCCTAGTACTCTGTTCAAATTTGTGAAAAATGTTGAGCAACATTAATTTATTCACACGAAAATTTTGACATGTATCAATAGCGGTTTTCACTATTGTAAAGTAATTTAGTTGCTGAGTGAGGGAGAGAGACAGATATAGTTTCTTCAACTGTTTTATTCTGGGTTATTTAACAAACGTGTTTACTACAGCTTTTTGCTGGATTTTTTAACCACAGCGTAGTAAATTTTAGTCTAATACATTTCGTTGTTGCAGTGTTGTAAATCTTAGTACTTTAACTAAATTAATAAGATTCACAAGGTCTACAAGGGACTTTACTATCAAGGGTGCAAACCGCTAATGTTACCTATCATGCGACTTTGTACAATTTGATGTTTTTATTCCTACAAAGTATTTAACATTTATTTACGTATGTACACTAGAGCGACTCACCAAAAAAAGTACTCGATGTACCCTCCTAAAAATAAACCTTGGACTTTTTTTAGAATACATTTCAAATATTTCGGCTCCAGCTTTGACCTCTCGTGAGCTGGACCAGTTTGAAAAGGGTCTATTTTTGCATGTTTTGTTAATTTGAGAATCTGTTTCCTTACTAACATATACAAGTTGGGTATCATAAGAAAGGTTTTTGTAAGGCGCGTACAACTGTATATACAATTTGTCCAAGGACGATCATCCATGTCCTTTTTTTTAAGAATTTTCTGTAAAAAAAAACGGTTTTTGAATTTTTTGTTCGGGGTTGTTTGTATTTTTATTACAAATTAATGCCAAATTAAAGAAAGAAAAAAAGAAATGATCCACGACTTTTTGGCGACTTATTTATTTCGCAAATTAAAAAAAATATTAAGTCGTGGATCATTTCATTTTGTCTTTCTTTAGTCCTATTTCCATCCATACATGATCTAGAAACTAAATCCGATCATATTAGAGTTACTAAAAAATTGCATTTTTATATATTCCAGAGCACCGTGTAATATGCATCTAATTTGCAAAAATCTAAACTATTTACACACAAAGATGATATACTCGCCAAAAGATAAAATTGCCCTATTTAAAACGAAGGGTTACCACCCCATTGCATTTTTGCCAAAACGCGTACTAGCACGACTTTAAAAAAAGCTGAGACACGTATTTAATTAAATAGACTAAAGATTATAATATGTTAATTTGGCATTTTTATTGCAAACAACCCCGAACAAAAAATGAAAAAACCTTTTTTTTTACAGAAAGTCCTTAAAAAAGGACATGGATGATCGTCCTTGGACAAATTGTATATACAGTTGGACGCGCCTTACAAAAACCTTTCTTATGATACCCAATTTGTATATGTTAGTAAGGAAGCAGATTCTCAAATTAATGCTAAGTTCACACTTGGGTTTTTAAACGCGTTTAAGCAAAATGTTGATTAAGCTAATCAAAGCCGTTCACATTACATTTGAGATGATTAAGATGACAGATGATTAAGAAAAAACACACACACAAACACACAAAAAAACAACAAACAAATTTAAATTTCTTTAAAGTATTAAAAATGGATAAAAACACTTTTATAAAGTTATCAGAAGATTATTTTAATAATTTTAATGATGTTATTATGAAAATTTATGAATTATTTAAGAAAAAAAAAAAAAAAAAAAAAAAAAAAAAAAACATTAAGCAGAAATCTTGGCCGGTTGTACACGATTGTTGGCGATTCTACATTTGAGGTATGTTCAGTGGATTCTATGTGGTTTATGAAGTGATTTAGTTGTAATCATGTCAATTTCAAGTGATTAACAAATGACTTCAATGTATGGGTAATCATCTCGATTTTGAAGTGATTAGAGCTTAATCACGTTCGAGCTGCTTAAATGCGTTTAAGAACCCAAGTGTGAACATTGTATAACAAAACATGGAAAAATAGACCCTTTTTCAAACTGGTCCAGCTCACGAGAGGTCAAAGCTGGAGCCGAAATATTTAAAATGTCATCTTAAAAAAGTCCAAGGTTCATTTTTAGGAGGGTACATCGAGCACGAATTTTGCTTCCATACAACTTGAGTCGCTCTAATGTACACAAACCCCATATATATTTAACTAAAAATAATTTTTTAATAAAAAAGAAAGTAAATATGGATATAAAACTGTTACCGGTTGTATTATTTTAATTTTTTTTAGTTGTGATTTAATAATCAGTACTTTTTACTTTTGCTAAAAATTTTACGTGAAATAAGTGTAGCTTACATTATGTAGCAGTTGTAAAAAAATGTTGCCAAAAACATTTCGGAACTTTTTCACAAAATGAACAGAGTACAACTCCATCAACATTATTTCATAGATATTCCGCACACGTTTTTTTCATATGAGTTTTGACAGCATTTCACGTGGAATGTTGAACAGAGTACCAGGCTTTAGGCGTAAAAGAATGTTATCTAACGGGAACTCTACCTCAAATAACGAAATTTTGCACTTTAAAAATCGTTCTAAGCCGATTTCAATTCTTTTTTTTTAAATTTTAGTTCGCATTTTTTGATCTTTTATAAAAAAGTTTTTCAATCTTTTATTTTAATTTTGTCCTGTCTCTTTACCCAAAAGAGTCCTTTTCATTTAATAGATTCAAATCTTTTTAGGGTAATAATAATTAAAACAAGTAAGAGTGCTATATTCGGCTATGCCGAATCTTAAATACCCTTCACCATTGTGCGAGCAGAATACAGAGCAACTACACAAACACTAAATAAAACTGGTAAATATTTTTTTTTTAAATAAGAGACAACCGGTTTTGAACTTCGCTTTTCATAAGGGCCCAGAATATATGTACTTTATAGGGTGTAGGATCAATATTGTATATACCTCTTTACCTTCGGTGAAGGGTATAAAAAGAGTAATTTTCGGGAATTCAGGGTTCTAATCACTGCATTCGATACTATCGTATCGAATAAACTATTGAATTTTTTTGCATACGATAGACACTGGCGTATCGAATGAAAACTCGATAAATGTAATGTCGCGTTACTCGATGTCGAATGCTATTATTTCAAATTCAATACATTTCATTCGATATCGAGTTTCAAGATACCAAAATAAATAATTTCGATGAATTTTGCTCGATATCGTATGCGATGATTAGACCCCAGTATTTCTGTTATAACTCATACAAATTTCCGACATTTTGATATATAAGTCATATCCATAGGGCGTATAGCAGCCCTAAAATTTAGGTTTTTATAAAAATTTTGATGTTTTTTAGCCCATTTTTGGAGTATTTTGCTCATAAATTACCCATTGTCTAACCGATTTGATAGTTTTATATACCGCCGTGTTAAGGAAGAATTTTACCATTTACTTAAGTTATATATAAATATTTATATAAACTTGTAAATATATATTTTAACAAAGTTAATTATAAAAAACAGTAAGTTTTGTGTATTCAGTATTTCGGTTATAACTCTGCCATTTTTTAACCGATTTGGCAGATTTATATACCGACGTGTTGAAGAAGAAATTTACCATTTACCTTAGTTATAAAGCTTGGACTCGGGGAGATCTATGGTTCCCGAAAGTTGGGTATTTAAAAAAAAAATTTAATTTTGGTCATAACTTTTTTGTATCTGAACCGATTTTCCCGAGTTTTTTTATAAAATATGTTCTACTAAAAATTTCCGATATTTTGATATATAAGTCATATCCATAGGACATATGGCAGCCCTTAAATTTAGGTTTTTATAAAATTTTTTTTGTACGGGAGGTACCACGCCCACTTCTCCAATCCCGCCCACATTTTGTAGGATGGTGTGTATTGGCAACCTAAATGTGTGTACCTAATTTGGAAACTTTGGCTCTTGCCGTTCTCAAGATATACAGAAATAAAAAAATACAACAACAACAAGGGATATTTGGAAAAATTTAGAGGTAGTCGTGGTTTTTTGCCCATATCTTCATCATTTTTAGATTGATCTGGCTGAATTTCAATAGAAAGAAATGGTGGACTGTATGTAACATAAATGTAAAACAAACTAGCCGCTATCATGTCTGGATTATCCGGAAAACACATATCAAACGTAAGACGGACAGACGGACAGACGGTCAGACAGACAGACGGACAGACGGACATCGTTAAATCAACTTCTCTTCTCATATGGACCCAGAATATATATACTTTATGGGGTCTAAAATCAATATTGTGGAAATTACAAACGTTATGACAAACTTATATATACCCTTTTACACCTGTGGTGAAGGGTATACAAATACGGTGTCCGCATTATGGGTTGTGAAATAGTGTATCAGTCTGAGGGTTTCGCGATCGATTTCCGAAAGAGCCGTGGTATAGTTGCTCTGTTGGTCCAAAAGAAGAAGTTAACATTTTTACAAATTTTATTTTTTTAGGCTTTAATATAGAAAAGATAATAACACAGTACAACACATGATTTGCCAACTCAATTCTGTGAAATGTATGTGAAATTAGACCCAAAAAGAAGAATTTCTGCATCATTCGTTTTGTCTTCTTACCTGCTATTTGAAGTTAGTATCGATTTGAAGTTAGTACTATCGTATAGGGGAATTTATCACGTTTTAGGCCCTGTTGTTTGACATAGCTCGACAACCACTAGCCCAATTTAGTTGAAATAAATTTTAAAAAATTAAGAATTACAATTCCCTTAATCTGTTCATATATTGTTTTCCTATACAAGAAACACTTTCGAAGTTAAAAATGAATGTATGAAGGGAAAAAATTATTTTTTGCCTAAAAATTTAAATTTTTTTTTTTTAAAATACATAAAAAATCCAAAATGGAAAAAAGTTTCAAGTCTAGTTATTTTTTCGCAAAGTCACATAACCTATGAGCAAAATGAGACAAAGATCATAAAAATCGATGCACGCGTTTGTCATTTATTCACAATTAAGTAAATGTATGAATTTCAAAAATTTGCTCGAGATATGCACAACATTATTTGGAGAAAACATTGACACCTTTTTCATGATTCTGAGAATTAAAAAAAAAAAGGAATAAACAAAAGGTTATTTGATTTTTATGATTGCGGTAATAAATGTACGTGGACAATTAAACGGAAAGTGGACCTTTTTATTATTTGGGTTTTTCCGGTGGCTACCTACATATATGATTTTTTTACAGAAATAGCACCCACATTTAAGGGTGGTCATTATTTGGAAAGTTTTGCACAGTTTGAAACGTACAAGTGCTGAATCAGGTATATAGCCAGCCGCCCTTAAAATATGCGCCCATTTATAAGTACCTGGCAGTAAAATATTCAAAAATACGTAGTATTTATAGGTGTGCATTGATCGATTTTTGGCATTCAGCCAGTGCCGACGAACGCGAACAGTAAAAGTGATTTTTCTCCAGTTTTTTAAAAGTGAATAACAACAAAACATAAAATATATCAATATGGAAAACAACAAGTGCCCATATTTGGATGAATATTGTTACGTTTGTGGTCATATCGTCCGAAAAATACAGAAAAAAGATCGAAAAAATTTGTTTACTGAGCAATTCAAAACCGCGTATTGTAATTATTTCGATGAAGCAGATTTAAGTGGTGCAAATTTTACGCCGAACACAGTGTGCAACAGTTGTTATACTACCCTTCTAAAATGGATTCACGGAAAAAGTAGAAAGTTATCTTTTATGAAGCCAGTAATTTGGGTGGAAGACACAACTGGACATGATGAATCCAGGTGCTATGCATGCATAAATTTTCGTCCTGGATTAAACAGACAACAGTTGAAAACAAAAGTATACACTGCTGCATTTACTGCCACACTTCCAGTGCAACGCCCTGCTGATACCGATGCACCTAAACATCCGAGTGCGGATACTGTGTCCCTGCTAGCCGAAACCGTTTTCACCAATCCGACCGATTTGGATGATGCTGATTGGATACCCGATATTGAAAATAGTGCACCACAACCGCTACCACAAATCGAAATGGATTACATTGTGGCCAAGCTGGGACTATCACAACACGACTCCGAATGGCTGACATCATTTTTGAAGAGAAGAAAACTCACACAGCAAAATGTCAGCGCAACATCATACCGACAACGCCAAGCTGATTTTCAGAAATTTTATTCCGTTGACGAAGCAAATACGTTCACGTACTGCCATGATATCCCAGGTTTAGTGAAAAAATTGGGAATGGATTATATCGCTGGCGACTGGCGTTTATTCATCGATGGTTCAGTTACTAGTTTGAAGGCTGTGCTGCTGCACAAAAAAAATAAAAAACCATGCATTCCATTGGGATTCAGCACAACTATGAAGGAAACGTATGAAGCATTGGGCGAAATTTTGAAGAAAATCAAATACGATGAACACAAATGGAACATTTGTTGCGATCTGAAGGTGGTCAACATACTACAAGGGATTATAGAAAAGGGCGGATATCCAAAATACTTCTGCTTCCTTTGTAATTGGGATTCACGATACAAAGGAAATCAATATCAATGTAAAGATTGGAAAGGAAGAACTCCCGAGCTCAACAAACAATTAAAATTACGCAATGAACCTATGATAAAGGACCTGGATGATATTTTGTTGCCACCGCTCCACATGAAACTGGGAATAGCTGGGAAATTCGTTGAAGTGGTGGTCAAAAAAGTTAACGGCGCCTTTGACTGTTTGAAATCCATCTTTCCGAAACTCAGTGATGAGAAAATTAAAAACGGTACGTATCGTACTCTGTATTTCAATATTGTCATATCTAAATTTGTTAATTTCTATACATTCGCATTACCAATAATTTTTTCGTTTTTCTTATGTATTTAAAACAGGTATTCTCAATGGACCTGATATTCGGAAATTGATCAAAAGTGATTCTTTCACACATTTGCTTTCAGAGCACCACGACCACCAACATGCATGGAACGCATTGAAAGAAGTAATAGAAGGCGTTCTAGGAAAGAACCGTGTCCAGCGAGAAGAGATACAGCAACGAGTGGACAGGTTGCTGTTTTATTTCGAAAAAATCGGTGCATCCATGACGCTGAAATTGCATTTCTTGCACCACCACCTCGATACTTTTTTGGCACAATCACCTCAGGAATCAGACGAACAAGGAGAGAGGTTCCACCAGGTGACCATGCCATTTGAAAAGCGGTTCAAAAGCAAAAAATTGGATGCATTGCTTGCGGAGGTTTGTTGGTGGAGTTCCACAATTATGCAGTTTGAAAAAAGCACCGAAGATGAAGACATTGAAATTGGTGGACACAGTGAAAGAAACACGCCCTTGAATAGTATGTGTATCTCGGATGACGATACAGACTCAGACCATGAATATGAACAACCTACGAAGAAAACAAGATCATCAGAACCACAAGCGTCAACTTCTACAAGGATGGATATTGCCAATAATTGAAAAAATGTTCTAAATTTTGTTTTTATGCATATTATAATTGCGTATTAATTGCATATTATTTTATTTTCATTAAGTTTTTATAAATAAAGTTTTTTTTTGCATGATAATTTTTTAATTTATATTTTTATTTTTATTTTAAGGGTGGTGGCTATAACTGATTTTTGAAATTCATACCTTTACTCAATTGCGAATAAAAGCGAAACGCGTGCATCGATTTTTATGATCTTTGTCTCATTTTGCTCATAGGTTATGTGACTTTGCGAAAAAATAACTAGACTTGAAACTTTTTTCCATTTTGGATTTTTTATGTATTTAAAAAAAAAAAAATTTAAATTTTTAGACAAAAAATAATTTTTTCCCTTCATACATTCATTTTTAACTTCGAAAGTGTTTCTTGTATAGGAAAACAATATATGAACAGATTAAGGGAATTGTAATTCTTAATTTTTTAAAATTTATTTCAACTAAATTGGGCTAGTGGTTGTCGAGCTATGTCAAACAACAGGGCCTAAAACGTGATAAATTCCCCTATACGATAGTACTAACTTCAAATCGATACTAACTTCAAATAGCAGGTAAGAAGACAAAACGAATGATGCAGAAATTCTTCTTTTTGGGTCTAATTTCACATACAGTTCACAGAATTGAGTTGGCAATCAATTAACTGAAAAATGTTGTACTGTGTAAAGTAAACATCTCTTGTTAGAATTTTTGACAAAATTTATTTTCTGTTACCTTACACGTGTTTTGCTTGTGATTTCTAAAATAACAATGGAGTATGGTGAATTTTGTGATAATAAAATAAATAATATAGTTTTAGAAAACTAAATAATGGAAAATAATGTCGAAGGTGAACTCATCTACTACAAGGAAAGAATTATTTACTACATCACCAGAACCAAGAAAATTTTGCGTGTTTTCGTCTAAGCCAATTCTAAAATATTCTTAAAAATGCGTGTGCCTTGGTTTAAGCAAAATGTTTCTTTACACAGAAAAAATTAAAAATTGTTTTTAATCACCAAATTCATTGAATCAAGCAAACAATTTGTTGATTGTGCTCCTATTACCAAAATGATTAAATGGATTACTAAAAATTGTAAAAATATAAAATTGTGAATATTTTTTTTCAATAAATTTTATTTTTAATTTCAATTAAATAATTATCAAAAAGCTTTGCCGTTTTAAACAATGTGTTTATTGAAACATAAAATATCAGGGGTGTGCTGGAAATCGAAAACTCAAAGTGCAAGAATTTGGAAGTTGTTTTTAATACACTTTTCATCAAATTTGTATAGTTTTTGTTATAAACTGCTGTTTAATTAAGAAACATTTGTATAATATTTTTCATTCAGGGCAGCATCCTGGGCCCTCTATTATACTTAATTTATACTTCGCACATGCTAACAAGCAACTAGACCCAAACTTCAACTTTTGCAGACGATACAGCTTTTCTAAGCGTCCACGAAAACCGTTATGAAGCATATCGTTACTTACAGCACCATATATTTCAACTAGAAATATGGTTAAAACAATGGAGGATAATGGTCAATGAGCAAAAATGCGTACATATAACATTCACCTTGCGCCGGGAATCCTGCCCCCCTATTACAATCAATAATCAAATAATTCCTCAACATTCGCATGTTTAATATCTCGGAATACATCAAATTAAACTAAAAGCCATTCAAATTCATTGGCTTATTGGTAGAAATTCTGTCCTTAGTCTCGATTGCAAGCTTCTTCTTTACAACTCTATCTTAAAGCCTATCTGGTGCTACGGTATTCATCTATGGTGCACTGCCTCGGCCTCTAATATCGACAAAATTCAAAGGCGCCAAAATAAACTTCTTCGAATAATCCCAGCCGCTCCCTGGTATGTTAAAAACTCAAACATTCATAAGGATCTCAATGTGCCATTAGTAAAAACTATAATAACAAAGTATGCAGTAAAATATTTAAAAAAGCTTGAACAGCACCCATATCCACTAGCTAGAAATATTTTAAATCATGGCGGCGGCCACACTCGCTTAAGAAGAAGAGACACTGCAGCACTCACCCAATCAGAAGAGCAATAAACGCCTACATATGTGAACAGAAACCGTGATGACGAAATTTGTTGTCTGGCACTGGCAGGACACAAAACAAAGTATTAGGATAAGATTTGATTAATTATTGTTAGTTCATATTTAGTATATGAAGATTCAATAAATAAATTTTGAAAAAATATAAACAACTTTTAAAATTCTTGCGTTTTACGTTTTCGATTTCCAGCACAACCCTGCATAGCTCTGGTTTGTACAATTCCCAACAACAATGCTAAAAGTTTAAATTATTTTATTTTAATTAAACGAAAAAGTCAATTAAGATTTTTTGTTATTTAATTTATATTTTAAATAAAATTTTTTTTCAAAACAACTAAAATCTTAATTAAATCAAAACTTTATTTTTAATTTTCTTTCAACAAAAAAAAAAAAATGGATTCAATAAGCAAATTATTTAAATCGAAATACTTTTAAAGCAATTTTTTTAATTAATAAAAAAACTACTGATAATTTTTTCTGTGTTCTTAAGAACATTTTATTAAATACGAATATCCCATCAACAATAAATTTCAAGTGTTTTTATCAATAATAAAAACTGGGAATTAAGCACGAATAACAAAATCTTTTGAAATTAAAATTTTGTATTCCCAAAAATTGAAATTACTTTTTGATAACGAACGAAATAAGTTATAATCAAAAAAAATTATTTATGTAATTTGTTGTTTTAAGAAACGAAACAGATTACTTAAGAAAATTATTTTCTTTCCATGTAGATCGATTGAATTGGAAAATTGTTGAATTGGAAATTTATTTAGACAACACCATAAGAGTTCGTTGGACATTCAACTATCTTCCAGATTTTTTTAAAAAACTCAATTTATCATGTGACTATCTTCGTTTAAATCTCAATTATAGACTAGTTCAAAACTACTAACAGGAAGACGAACAATATTCTGGGAGCGAATATGAAGAAATGAAGAATCGTGTTTTTTTAATTTCATTAATAATTTAGAACAAGAAACCCAAATTTTGTGTTAAAAATTTGCTTAAAACAAAAGTTTATTTGTAATGGTTTTAAAAAGGGATGTACTGAATACCGATGTATATTGAAGACGCTTAAGGTTTGGCAATATAACGATATCGGAGACATTTTACTGTAGTTTGACTTATACTTTACAATGAAACAATTAAATTCTCAATGCTTTTTTTGTATAACAACTAGAAAAAAAACATTAAAGAGCAGCACAAAAATCAAAACAGAATAATGGAATCAGCATTGCCGATGTTTCGTTTTGAGTATCGATATCGTCCCTTTATCCCAAGCTTTAATTGAAGTGTTTTCGGTCGTGAGCGTGTGTTTGACCAAAAATTTTATTTGCAAAAATTTCAGAGCGTGTGTGATAAAACATAAAATTTTTTACCCTGAGCGTGCGTGACCAACTTTTTTTTCTGTGACAGTGCGTGACAAAAGTTGATGGGCTTTAAGAGGGAGGGAGACTTAAGGCTCAGTTAGCCGGGAGTAACAGTAACAGTAACCTAACCATAAAAAAGTAAGACCAATCTATTTCTTACAGATTGAGACGTAACATCTTACTGCTAAAGGCGCCCGTACACGACATGTATTTGTCATCTGACATGTCAAATTTTCAAGTCACATGTAATTGTTCATGTCTGTCAAAATTGCTGTTTTACATAAGGTTTATAATATTCGGTCACAAACGTACATGTAATTTGCTTCTGACATTGTCTCTGTTTTTTTCGCATTGTTATTGCAGAAACCAAAGTAGTTCTCGGTTTCAAAATAGCTTGCTGCCGCCACGAAAATATTTATTTGCGCCGTAAAATAATTTAGCCATCTTAACATTTTTTTCTTTTATGTTAAAGATAATAATTTAGAATTTTAAAATGAAACGGTTTTTATGTATATATTTACATAAATTATATTCAATGGTGAGATGAGCATACATATCTTGGTATTGTAAAATATTAACTTCAGCCGGCTAATGATTCCGTCAATAATTGACGCCGCTGCCAGTTTCTTCTCGGCATAGATTTCTGATGTCAGATGGTTTGTCAGAAGAAAATAGAGCACGCTCTAATTGAAATTTTGTCAGATGACTTTGCGTCTGACTTTTACAGAAGCAAAGTTAAAAAGGTAACACACGACATGTATGTGTTTTGCAGTGGGAAATTTGACATGTCAGATGACAAAAACATGTCGTCTATACGCTCCTTAACTGTAATCGTTCTAATTGGTTTACATACAATAAAATAAAACAGCTGATTTGCAACGTTACTGTTACTCCCGGCTAACTGAGCCTTTAGGCTTTTGCTAAAAAAGGAAACATTTCCTATAGTGCAAAGGGCTGATGGATGACCTACGTTACAATTGCTCGGTAAAGCCTGGTACTCTGTTCAACATTTCACGTGAAATGTTGTCAGAACTCATATAAAAAACTTGTGCGGAATATCTATAAATGATGTGATAGACTTTTACCATTGTAGACAAACATTTTATTTATGTAAATGTTTTATAATGTTTTTTTTTTTACATTGATAAAGAAATGAACAAACAAAAAATTTTAGCTTGCTTCCTGTTTTTTTTCGTATGCGTATTTTGTTTTTGTAAAAATATGATAACTGATATGATAACAAACAGGGAAACGTTATTGTTTCTTTAATAATTTACTACATACTAATTTACTTATGTTTTCCAAAAAATCTACCGAACCGAACACTAAGGATTGATACTTAGTGTTTATTTTCGAACATTGGTATAACTGTCAAAATTCTATTGTTAACACAAAGTTAAAGTTATAGTTAGGCCGTTAGTAAAAGAATATTGAAAATTAAAGAATAGGGCCGTAATTTCACATGCAAACTTTTTTCAAGAATAGTTTGTGTTCACATTAACTATTTTATTTTGTTCTTATTAAGATTAAAAATCGTCTTACCAAAATCGGTCCATATTTGACCATAGCTCTTATACAAATAGTTCTCCCGAAAAAAACTTTGAATGCCATTTATTCGTGAAAGATGTTGGTATTAGTATACAATTTGGCGCCAATGACTCTCATAATAGCTACTATGTCATGACAAAATTGTGTACTGAATTGGTTTGACCTACCGACCATTTTTTTAAAAATTTAGTTAGGTATGGGGTATATATATTTTGAATCCAAAATCTGTTTCGCGAAATTTTTTGTGGTTTCTGAGATATAAAGCATTCATTCAGGACATTGCATGTTGAATTTTATGTTTTGAGGTCAAATATTAATGATAATGAAAAAATACCAGTTGTAGAACCAAAAAGCTAAAGAAAGATATTTAATTTCCCGTATTTCCCATTTTGGTACTATTTTTTCCCCCCATTATAGTATCAAAAATTGCAAAATGCAAAATGATTTGTAAAAAAGTACCAAAAATAGTTACGATTTTCACCCCTTAAACGTTCGAATTTCGAAAAATTACCAAACTCGTATTCGTATTTTTTTGATAAGTTTCGAATGTGGTATAAACGTTATGTCTAGGTTTATTGGATCAAAAGATAGATGGGTTGACAACAACGTACCAAAATTCAGTTTTTACCCGTTTTCACCCTAAAAGAGCCGAATTTCAAAAAAGTACCACACACCTGTCCACTTATTTTTCAAAGGAACAGCGATATGCATTACAGTTTTTTGTATCTCTTTTAGTTTCGGAGATAAAAGGTTTCCGAATTTACCCTTTTTTACCCCTAAACATTAAAATTTTTAAAAATCCCGTCTTAGTGGATCGATTTGGAGAGACACCCACCTCGAGTATTTAGCTTCAGGCGTTTAGGCTGGACGATGATGAATGAGTCAGTCACTCACGCAATAAGTATACGTATGCAGCACAAAAAGCCACTTTTTAAGTTTTTTTTTAGAAAAGTGGCGTATGCGGCACAAAACAATATTTTTCATTTTCAAAAAAATACTATTAAATTCTAAAGTTATTCATGAAAGTGCGCAAAAATTTACATTTTTCTTCAAAACATATACCGGAAGCAGTGGTAAAAATATAAAAAAATTATATCGCGTACATTTTGAAAAATATGCATGTAAATCTTCTTTGTCGTTTTTCTCCACTCCGACTTTTTGGTATATGCGTCAAACCAATTCTGAGCTGACGATATATCAAACCCTTTGATTTCAAGCAAATGCTCTTTCGAGGAACATTTCGCTAATATTTTGCCATTTTTTTCCCGATAAGCTTGAGATCGTTGTAAAAAGTGCAATACCAAGTGAAAGGTGCTTCTTATAATACATACCGGATAACAAAGTCTCTTTAGTTACCTTACATATCGTCGCTTCCAATTTTGTGAATTTAATTTGTTTTTAATAGACAATGCAATACTAACATTCGTACTATTAAAAGCTCCTAAAACTTTCTTTATCTCTTAGCAACAGCAAAAAAATCCAAACTAATCAAATACAATATTAAAAAACAAATATTGTCCATTCTACTGCACAACTTTATATTTCATTTATCTTTTACCATTAAATTTTATGGAAAGAAATTCTTAGTTATAAGTGTTTATTTTATATATTCATTTATACAATCCTCTCAATTATTGATAATACAAATATTTTGCTTCTTTCTATCTTAACAAACTTGTTAACTAAATCAAAAACTCTAAATCAAAGAAATCCTTTCGTAAGTCCTTTTTCTACCTTAAGATTTTTTTCTTTACTTTCCTTATATATTCTGCTGTGCACTCAAAGATAAGATACTCCAACACACACACATACACAAACTCTAATACACACATTTTATGTATACAGTCCACTAAAACGTCTATATCATCGAACCCAAACCATTTAATATTTTTCTTCAAGCTACTGATATCAAATTCACAAACATTCTCTTATATCTTTAGAAAATATTTGTGGTTGTATGTGTGTTTTTTCCAAATCAAGCAAAACGTTTTGTTTTATACTCAATATTAACACAACTCCTACAATCTTTGTTTTAACTGATTTTTATACGCTTCTATCCTTAAGCATCTTTCGATTTTGTATAATTCTTAAGATTTTCATATGGATTGACAGGTATTAACAGCAGAACATTTTGCGATGTAGTCAAAAAAGTTGCAGAAGTCTCCCATTTGTTTCTTGTGAAGTTAAAAATACATTTTGGTTTCTTTTTGAAAGTTGAGATAAAAGCAAAAACATAAATGATTAAATATTAAAGAGGAAAGAAAACAATGCAAATTGGTTTTATCTTCCACTTTATGAAAAGATATTTATGTATTTGAAAAAGTTTAATTTATTTATGTTATTCATTTGAATACGAGAATGTTTGTGATTAAATAAAATTATTATTTTAAGTTTGGATTTTTAATTAAGAAATAAAAGAACTATTTTTTGTATAACAAATCTAAGACCTGCACTGACTTTGGTCTCATAAATTACTAGATTTACTTAATTTTCAAATAAGCTAATTCAAAAATTAAATTAACTTTAATCTCAAACCCAAAAAGTGGCTCTTAAAATTTAAAGCAGAAATATTATTTTAGAAAGTTTTACATATTAATGATGCGATGTCTTGTAAAAAGTCTTATTTGATTCTTAGATTTATAAAAAAAGAAAACATTTATAAAACCTTTTAGATTTGGGAGATATCCTTAAAAACCTTAACAGCCATTGTTGCCAATCTGTGTGTAATTATACATATTGTGTGCAGTTTTTACTTTTATATGCAGCCCATTTGTAATAACCACACAAACATGTTAAGAAATTGTCCATGGAGTTTCCACGAGTACAAAACTTGGAAATATTTATGTTCTTAAAAATCACATTTCACTGCCAACACGCTATGTTGCATTTGTAGACCGCAGAAATATTTACTTGCTCATATAATGCGAACAAATTTGTTTAAAATTTTTTTTTTAAGATGTAATTTTTAAATGTCAAATTTGATTGTCTTTTCTTTCACAATTGTTATTTGCACGAATCAATAAAAAATTGTGTACATTCAATATATTTTGGAATTTATGACTTAAGTTTAGTTCTATTCAGAAGCTAGTGGGTTATTCGGCTATACCGAACCTTATATATCCATATATAACCATAGTACTGAGAGGCCAATTGCTACCAAGCTTTTATGGTATGGACCCTCTCATCTCTATTTGAAGTAATGAGTAACATTTTTGTACTATTTATTTTGTACATTTTTACTTTTTGCTGGCGATATTTCTTATGCACGGACATAAACATATACATATTGCGCGTGGAGTCTAACATTAGCCATCGGTCTGCTTTTTTCGTAAGCGTACCCATTTCATTGCAAACAAAGAAAATCTGTAAGTTAATGCGAGGCGAATTCATTTATATCAAAGCGGCCTAATTTTTCGTTTTGTGTGTGTGTGTAATTTTGCTGCAATTGTGTTATTTTCAAATTCTTTAGTGGCAACACAGTTTTTTGCTCAAGTTAAAGTATATACAAAAAAAAAAAAAAAAAGGACAAGGAAAATTCATATCATTCGCTTCTCTTTCTGCTTTCTCCACAAGCTAAAGATTTTAAATATCTTATAAAGTAATATGACCTAGATTCCATCATTAATCTAATAAAATCGCATATTTCTTTAAATAAATTTCTTTTCTATTCTGGGTCCTTATGAAAGTCCAAAGTCAGGGACTACCTGAAAAGATATAAAATATATATTTAGAAAATTTTCTATTTATAAAGTAAGAACTTTGGCCTTCTACTTGGACAAATGAATTAATAATTTCTGTGGCCATGATAAATCAATGCAGTCAGTTTGTTTTTATAATCGGTTAAATACGATCCCCTTTCTAAAGCTCTACACCAAGAATCCGTCCCAGCATAAAACGGTGCTTACCAATAAGCGATTACGGAATTATAGGGCATGATTTTGGTTAGACATGAGATTCTTAAACGCAATAGTTTCTGTATGTTGCCTAATAATTCTTAAACAATAAATTAACAATTCCCTGACTCTGTCGCATTTTATCTAATTTAAATATAAATCAACATAAATTCTTTAATTTTTTTTCAAATAGGAGCCATAATCGTAAAAATAACATAATTGCATGTGCCCGTGCATAAAACTGAATTGGCAAATTGGTTTTTTTTTTGTTGTTTTCTAACGAAGACAACAGAATGAAGCAGTTTGGTTTTTAATTTTGTTTTTTCTTTTAACCCACTTACATACAATTACAATTCGAGTCGGAAAGAACCCAACCAATTGTAAAGGGATGTAAGAAAAGATAAACTCACTTTTTATTGTTGGTGTTTTGTTTAAGCTTTGATATTGTTACAAGCAAGACTTAAGAGTGTTTATAATTCTTATTCGCTTTAGGGTTTTATTTGTTTGATATTTTTGGCTTTTCTACAATCTTTGGAAAAGGTTTCCTGATGAGCTGGCCTTAGCAACCAGTGAAATGCGCATAGAAGCTAGCTTTCCCTCAACAATAAGTTTCAGTGTATTTATCAAATATGGAAAATTCGGAATTACGCACGTCATACGGATATCGTATTAATAATGACATCATTCACAGAAAAAATTATTAAAAAGTATTTAAATTTAATTAATGTAATAATTGTTTTTTTTTGTTGAATGAAAATTAAAAATATAATTTTGATTTAATTACCATTTTAGTTGTTTTTAAATATAAAAGAAAAAGACAAAATGAAAAAACAAAAAATGTACTTGGACTTCAAGAAAAATTCTTGATAAAAGTACGAAAAAACAGAAGTAAGGAAAAAACATGTAAAATCAATTAAAATGGATAATCATTCAGGAAAGCAAACTTCGATCTACCAAATGTTAGAATACAATTTGGTTTAAGGATTGATGTTTGACTATTGACGTCAGCAGTCGTCGATGGCTGCGAGTGTAAGACGGCAAATCCATCTGAGGAGATTGAGTGGTTGCAATCGAAACATGTCATGGTAACCTGCCGGCCGGGGTTCGAGCTCCAGCCACGTCAAGAATGAAAGATAATCAATAACAATTTTAATTAATTTTCATGTTGTAAAATTCCTTTCTTCATAAAAATAATTTAATGAAAAATTAAATTTCATGAACTTAAGCCTAATTAATAATATTAAAAATTTGGATTAAAAACAATAAATAGTTCAACAAAATAACCACAATACTAATTATTGTTAAAGCTAAGGCACGAGCTCTATGTGTACATTTGTCCTTCAAGTTGTGCTGAAAAAGGTCAACAGAAAAGAAAAAGACAAAATGGAAAAACAAAAAATGTACTTGGACTTCAAGAAAATTCTTGACAAATGTACGAAAAAACAGAAGTAAGGAAAAAACATGTAAAATCAATTAAAATGGATAATCATTCAGGAAAGCAAATTTCGATCTACCAAATGTTAGAATACAGTTTGGTTTAAGGATTGATGTTTGACTATTGACGTCAGCAGTCGTCGATGGCTGCGAGTGTAAGACGGCAAATCCATCTGAGGAGATTGAGTGGTTGCAATCGAAACATGTCATGGTAACCGCCGGCCGGGGTTCGAGCCCCAGCCACGTCAAGAATGAAAGATTATCAATAACAATTTTAATTAATTTTCATGTTGTAAAATTCCTTTCTTCATAAAAATAATTTAATGAAAAATTAAATTTCATGAACTTAAGCCTAATTAATAATATTAAAAATTTAAAAATATTATTTACTGAGAAAAAAATATTCAAAATATTAAATTTTTACAATTTTTAGTAATTAATATAATCATTTTGGTAATAGGTGCAAAATCAACTGATGGGTTGCTTGATTATATGAATTTGGAACAAATTTGGAGATTAGAGACAATTTTTAATTTTTTCTGTGTTTTAAATTTTCGTCTTTTTTTAATAAATGACTTTATTGGCAACACTTGCATCATGTCTTAAAATGTCATGTTCACATAAGGTACCATTACGATTTTAAAGCAAGCACAATTTTATCGTTAGCGGCAAATTTCATACAAAATTTATATGAAACAAAATAAAAATAAACTCTCGCTTGCTGTTAAATACTTTTCTTTTACCACAATTTTTATTTTATTTTATTTTAGAATCTAAAATTTAGATACTTGTTTTACAAAATCATACAGACGACGACAAATGGCAACTTTTTCAGTTTCAGTTTTCGTTTTCGGCGCCGATTACGGTGTATGCGGAAGCCCATCTTTAGTGTTAACAACCCTCGTTTAAAACATTTTTAACATATATGTATAAATTAACGTATGTAAATATATGTATATATGTTTATTGAAATATCAATATTTGATGGGCTTATTTCCAAAAGAAACAAAGTTCAAAGAGCATTTATGTGGTTTAAACCACATTTTAAATATGTACCTACATAAGTATATTTAACACATACACGTGTACATACATTATCAAGCTTTTGTATCTGTGTCCGTATTTGTGTTTGCATTTATCCTCTTAAACATATAAATTTTATATCATTTATGCAAATGTTAAAAACATACATATTTCTTAATAATTTATTACCAAAAGACTTTATTTTACCATATATCTTTTCGGAGTTTTAATGAATTTTTCGAAAAAATCATTTAGTTAAGGCCAACAAAATGTTTCGGCCTACATTTATCTGTGTGTTAAAATTTATAAACACAAATATAGTAGATATGTAGGAGGGTGGGCTTTAAAGTATTTTAAATAACTGCAATTTAATGGTAGCTAAGTAATGATATCGGTCGGAAAAACTGCAGTATAAAGTTGCAATTTTTATGGAGATTGCTTACCGTTTTACGCCTTACATAATTTCAATTATAAAACACCTTAATGAGAAGCAAGAGTTCTCAATTTTACTTTTTAAACATGAGCTATTGTGTTTTCGTTTTGTTCTGTTCTTTTTGTTGTTTCTATACACAACAAGCAAATCGATTTTTTAACAACTTGTGTTAAAAAAAATAGTTACGAATTTCACCTCTTAAATGTTCGAATTTCGAAAAAGTACCAAATCTGTGTTCGTATTATTTTGAAAAGTTTCGAATGTGGTATAAACTTTGTTTCTATGTTTATTGGTTCAAAAAATAGACGGGGCGTCAAAAAAGTACCAAAATTCAGGTTTTGCCCGTTTACTCCCTAATAGTTCCGATTTGCAAAAAAGTACCAGACACCTGTCCTTTTATTTTTTTAAAGAACAACGGTAAGTATTTCTAAAAATCCCGTCTTTGTGGATCGATTTGGGGAGTGACCAATGAATGTCTGGTCCAAATTTCAAGTTTTTAGCTTCAGGCGTTTAGGCTGTGCGATGAGGAATCTGTCAGTGAATCAGTCAGTAACGTTACAATTTTATTTATAAAGATAATTTTTATGTAGTAATAAAGTAGTCGTAAAACAAAATCATCATTACTGTTAGTTTAACATATAAAGATTGTTGTGATTGTATTCGGCCTTTTATTGCTAAAACCGTTTTCTGCTTCAGACATTTGTAAAATTATCACAGTAACGAGTGAAATTTGAAAACTATACTGTTCATTGGATTTTTATTTTTCTGCTACGGCTAAGAGCAACAACTTTTTAGAAACTGTGAAGGTAGCAGTAGTTTAAATGAAAATATGGCTCCAATTTCTTTAAACTAGATTATTAATTGAATTTTCGTTGCCGCTGCTATTTTTAAGTCTAGTTTATTAAGCACTGCAATTTGTCTATTACCGAGCTAAATAAGTGCACTCCTTCTATAAATTCAAATTACTTCTCCGCCCTACCTCGCATTAAAACATTTAAAAGCGTATTATTTCTTCAGCTGGTTAACACCATTATTATCTCCTTTTTAGTTTTTGCACTTTACTTAATATTTATGTATCGTTTTTACTGTTGATGTTGCTGAATTCATATTGCTGTTGTTCTCATACTTGTTGTTGCTGTTGTTGTCATTAGTTCTGGTGATGTTGTTGTTGTTGCAGTTGTTATTCTTTTTAAGTATCATTACAAAATGCTTTTCTGACCATTAAGAAAAACGTATGTCTTTTTGTTTAGTATTTATGAGACCAAAGTAGGATTACTTTATTCTACTAGGAAAAAAAGACTACCTATTTATGTGTGTGCTCATAGTGTATATGTACATATATATGTATTATATAGAAGTACATATACATTTGTTTTTAGGTATAGGCGTTAAGACAATAAGGTCAAAGTTTCTGTTTAAGTTGTTGGTGATTGTTAAAATGAACCATTAAAATAACCCCTACAAAAATATATACAACACTTCTATAAACTTCCATTATTTTTTTTTTTTTTGAAACACGTAAATAATTGTCACAAAATCCCATTTTGAATGGGTCAATTACGAAATAATGAAAATGGCAAAAGGAGATAAGAAGATAAATTGGACAGAGACCGCTTTATTAGGAGAATCTTGTATTTAACGGTAAAAATAAACTTATTAATTTATTACATTAATTTAAAGAATAGTTTAATGTACATTATTACGTTTAAAAAAGAGTTCATAGAATGATAATAAGAGTGAGTCTGGAATAGGTTGGGGATTGATATAATTGTGTAATTTTCCATGTTTTTCCTTTATTTTTCTTTTGTCATTTACTTAAATTGTTGACGCCTCTGTTTGAACAAAATGTCGGTATATTAACAGAATTTGTGGCATTAAATTCATACTTAGGCACTAAACTTTTGCAAATGCTTAGCTAAACGTACTTAACAAAATTAAAATCTTCAATTCTTGTACGCTACACGTGGCAACGGTGAAAAATTAGTACTTAAATTCTTTAAAAAAACAGCATTTACAACAAGTCTTTAAACAAAGGATTTTCTATAGCATCCATAATTTAATTCATTTTTAAACATTGTGCCACAAATTATTTCTAAATATGTTCAATATTAATTGTTCACCTGTGTCGATTATCTATGTTGTTATTAATATGATTTCCGAATGACGTGCTAAATTCCTAATTTTTCATATTTGATAAATACACTTCAATTTATTGTTGAGGGAAAGCTAGCTTCTATGCGCATTTCACTGGTTGCTTAGGCCAGCTCATCAGGAAACCTTTTCCAAGGATTTTAGAAAAGCCAAAAATATTAAACAAATAAAACCCTAAAGCGAATAAGAATTATAAACACTCTAAGTCTTACTTGTAACAATATCAAAGCTCAAACAAAACACCAACAACAAACAGTGAGTTTATCTTTTCATACATCCCCCTTCAATTGGTTGGGTTCTTTCCGACTCGAATTGTAGTTGTAAGTGGGTTAAAAGAAAAAAACAAAATTAAAAAACAAACTGCTTCATTCTATTGTCTTCGTATGAAAACAACAACAAAAAAAACCAATTTGCCAATTCAGTTTTATGCAGGGGCACATGCAATTATATTATCAAAGTTATTTTCGGGAATACAAAGTTTATTATTAATACTTTGTTGTTTTTTGTTTAACTTAAGGTCATATAAAAATTATAAATAAAAAATCCACAAATTTTTGTATATTTAATTTTGTTTTTTTTTTTTTCATCCGATATTTCGACCATACATCGATGGTCATCTCCAGGGGATTTAAAACACTGTCAAATTAAAAACTACAAAAAGTTGATACGTCCTAACTGCTTGTCAATTTTTCAGCGACAAAATTAAAAATACAAAAGTTTGTGGATTTTTTATTTATAATTTTTATATGACCTTAAGCCAAACCAAAAACAACAAAATTTTTTTAAATATTTACATTTGCATGGAACTTGTTTTTGTTTTTAAGCCTGTTAAGCAGCATTACCTGAATTCCAGTGTTCATAAGAAGTTACAACAAAAAAAAAAAAAAAAATATAAATGAAAAACAGGTTATTGGATAAGAAATCATTTGTATTTAACGAAGTTTTCTTGGAGCTTTATACAATTTGTTTAAATTTTCTACAAATTTTTGATTATTTTCAAAAAATAAGATTTGTCATGGTCATCATAAGGATTTGCTCGTGAAATGATTTCATCTTTGGAGTCTTTCAACTGAGTAATTTTTGAGGTTTGGAAATAAGAAATATCCATTCGGGGCTTAATCAGGAGTATAGGGCGGATGAGGTAGAAATTCGTACCCTAATTCATGGATTTTTGCAATGGAAACTGCACACGTTTACATAATATTTTCAATAACATGTTTGTCGCGTGCAAGGCAAAAAAACGTCCGCCATGACTTTATTGGCTGACAAACCCACCTTAGCGCCGATTCACCTCGAGAAAGCTTTTGCTTTGACTGATGTTTGAACTCTGGTGTACTGTGTTCGACCCACGTTTCGTCCACGGTTACTAACCCGTGAAAAAAACGAGTCAATATTGCGAAGTTTTCACATAAAAGCGTTATGCCCGGTTATGAATAAACTTGTTACCTATTTTGCGAAAAGCTTTTTCATACCCAAGAGATCTTTCGAAATTTTCACCACTGAGCTATGTGGTTAAGGAAGCCAAACTTTCACACGCGAAATCTCCGTTCGGATGTAGAGAATTTAAATGAGAGTCCAAAACTTTCGGCATCTTTTTTTATTTTTACCATTTAAGTTGATGTTGATAGTTATCTATTTGATGGTTATCCATTTAGTGGTTTGAAAATTGCCGGTCTGCAAGTCTGCACAGAAAGAAAAACACTCGGGTTAATCTTTTTATACTTACTTCAATCACGAATCGTACTTAAAAATTCAAGTACGAATAACACTAAAACGTACTTAAATCAAGCCTAAATGGGATTACTTTAAAAAATCAATGCCGATATTTTTTGAAATAAGTATAAAATGCTTAAATCAAGTACAAAAAAGATCAAACTTTTCGTTGATAGTGCCACTCTGAGAGTAAAATTACAAAATGAGGGTTTTAATCTCATAAAGCTTATTAGTCTCATCTCTCAGCATTGCATTCTTTATGCGTGCGTACGTATGTGTGTTTTTCAAAATTTGTTGTACAATTACAACAACGCAACACAAGTTCGACCAAACAGATTTGCTTTTTGTGTGTAGAAACAACAAAATCAACAGAACAAGAAGAAAAACATATACATATTATTTATTTTCATGTTTAACCCTGCGCCTTACGTATGTTTTGATTATCTATAGTATAGATAATCAAAGTTTTATGTGTATAGAATCTATGCACATTAAACAAAGGTCTGGCCAGACTCATGTGTACCACGAAGGGTTAAAAAGTAGATTTGAAATCTTGCTTCTCATTAAGATTATATTTTTAGTTAAATATGTACATAATATTTTTAAAGTAAAAACCATATCGGGCATAATGTTGGTTTTTTATCATTATTTAAGGTGTAAAACGGGTAAGTAAATCAATCATAATAATTTTTTATTTACAATTTCTTTTTTGGTTTTTTTTTCGAGCACAGATTGGAGATAAAATCAACTTTGTAATACTTGAATCAAGCGCATTTAGAGATTGATTCAATCTTAGTTTTACTTAAATCAGTCTCATTTTCGGATTACTTCAAGTACGAAATCGGGATTGAATATAGATAATTTAAGTACTTTGGGATTGAAAATCCGTACTTGAATCAATCTTTCTGTACTTGATTCAAGAAAATCCGTACTCACCGTAGTATCAATCCCGCTTCGGATTGATTTGAGTACGTTTAGATTGATTTTTCTTTCGAGTGTGTCAGCTGTTCAATATATGTCATCTGAAGTCTCATTTTTTAAGTGAAAGGTTTGCCACTTACAAAAATGGATCGAAGAATGCGTAAAAATAGTTTAAGCGTACTACAAAAGTTGTTTTTTAAAAGTGGCCACTTTTGAATCATTAAGGAGTGATTATGATCGTATTAATCGACCTAGTGTGCAATGAATTGGCAAGATTGTGAAGAAATTTGAAGATTCTGCAAGCGTTACAGGTGTGGCCACCCCTGTTCATTATCCCAATAGGCGCACTGCTGAAAATGTCGCTTCTGTTAGTGAAAGTGTGGCGGATAATCCGAATCCGCACAGTGAAAATCGTTTTTCATCGGCTAAAAATCTGTAACTTTTGAACAGGTTGAGATAGTTTTGCTGGAGAGAAAACTTCTTGAACTGTCCTACAGTTTTAATTTTATTAATCGGCTTAGCAGTTATTGAGAAATTTAAGGTCAAAGTTGAACTTTTGATGTTTTTACGCATTTAGTAAGAAAATGCTTTTGATTGAGACTTATGGTATTTTTTTAAGAACTTTTTTATCTATATAATTCGCATATTTTATTATTATATCTTTATTCATGTCAGATTTATAGAATGTCAAAACTTACTTTTTTACTCATATGGAAAGACCTTTCATTCATTTACACTATAGAAATAATTATTACTGTTTGACATTCCATGAATCAGACATCTGTAGAGATATCACAAAACAGTGGACTAAAAAGCATCCTAATTTTTTATTTAAAAAACACCCCAAATTTCAAATTCCGGAAAAAATTATTTGTTTCTTACAAAAATGTCAAAAATTTTCCAGAAAATTACTGTTGTAACTGGTGTGTTGAATTACTAGAATATTTTACTAAATCAATTGTTTTTCTTTGAAAAATTGTGGATTATGTGGTGGATTATGTTTTATATCCAACTGTTATCCACAGTGGGAAAAACATTTTTTATATTGGTAGGAGAGCAGACTTTAAGCAATGGTATGTATGTTGTATTATTAAATGCATCTGCATTTTTCGGTGACATGTCATAACGTCCAGTGTCATAGTGTCCATGGACGTAATGACACTTTCGAAAGTGTCATAACGTCCATCAAAGAAATGTCATAGCATCCGCGGACGTTATAACACTTTGCAACGTGTCATAATGTCCACAACTTAACTTATAATTAAAAATATTAAAATGTTAACAAATTTGGGATCATATCATAGTCCACTATGACACTTTTGAAAGTGTCATAATGTCCATGGACACTATGACACTTTGTAAATGGACATTATGACACTTTCAAAAGTGTCATTAGGTCCATAATTACTAAAAAGTTAAATACAAAAAAAATTATCTGCATACACGCAGAGAAAAACATGTTTCATTATGGTCCCAACCAACAAAACTATTTTTAAAGAAACTAATTTAACCATTATATGGTTTTCGGTGACAATGATTTGGTTAAATAAAACATAATATGGTAAACATATTTTTAAAAATGAGTTTGCTGCTTTTTCTCTGGGTGAATATATTAAATATATAACGAAAACACTTTTGGGCGCAAAGATTTTCTCCTCTATGGTATAACAAATACCTAACTAAAGCTACTCTGCATAGTCGGCTTTCGTTCGGAAACAAGGCAGATTTTAGAAGCTTTACTTAGCGAAGCCGGTGTTTGTTATACCATAGAGGAGAAAATCCTTGCGCCCGGCCGAAGGCCGTCTGTGCAGAGAGGCTTAAGTTAGCGAAGCCGGTATTTGTTATACCATAGAGAAGAAAATCCTTGCGCCCGGCCGAAGGCCGGCTATGATCCCAAATTTGTTAACATTTTAATATTTTTAATTATAAGCTAATTTGTGGACATTATGACACTTTGCGGACGCTATGAGATTTTTTTGATGGACGTTATGACACTTTCAAAAGTGTCATAATGTCCATGGACACTATGACACTTTCAAAAGTGTCATAACGTCCATGGACACTATGACACTGGACGTTATGACATGCCACCGAAAAATGCAGATGCATTTAATAATACAACATACATACCATTGCTTAAAGTCTGCTCTCCTACCAATATAAAAAATGTTTTTCCCACTGTGGATAACAGTTGGATATAAAACATAGTCCACCCGATTAAAAAACTAGAAAAATCGTTAAAAAAAGCAAACATTTAAGCATATTTTTCATAAGTCTAAGCTTAAGTCTTATTTTCTTGCAATCCATAAATACATATATTTTTGTAATATTTTTGAAAAACTTGAATATTTGAGGCTACCCATTTTAGAGGACCACAAGTGCTTCTCACGACTCTCAATGCGTCAGTGTTCTTTTAAATCAACTCAAAAACTGCCCGGCTTTGATAGTTTCAAGAATTGCATCAGTTGCAGAACTATTTTTTAAAACAAAACGTTTGTAAACCATTATGTTATATTTTAGTAAAATAAAAAGAGCAAAAAAATGTTGCGAGTAACTTTATTTAAATGAAAAAAGTGTTCAACAGACAGGTCCAAACAGTTATAAAAGTATAAATAGGGCTAACGAGGACACCTTCAGCTTTCCGATGGTACTAAGGTCTTTTTAACACCTTTTGACCCTAACAAGTTCTATTCCTCTAAAATTAGAATTTAACTAATAAATAGAGCCGTTGTTTTTCTTTTTTACAAAAAATGTTACATTTTATTTTATTTAAAAAGAAGATTTTGCTGGCCCAAATCTTGCGATCTTGATATACAAAACAATTTATTTAATTTTTTTACATTCCGCTTAAGCATTTCAATTTGATATTTAAATTTTAACTTTAAATCTCTGATTAAATAAGCTTCCGATATTCCCAGATTTATATAGACAGATCGCGGTTATCGAAAAAATTGGGTTTGCAAAGAAAACTGTAGGGAATTCAAAATTCGATATGATTTGTCACTAAAACCAAATTGCTATTATCCCCCTTAACTATTAATACCGGTCTAATGAGTTTCATTTACTTGAAACAAAATATTTACTATATTCAATATCTGTATCGTAGGGACTACTACTTTTTTATTTTGTTTTCCTTTTTGCAAGAATATTTATTGTTGTATTGTCTCTCCTCTATTTCAGTAATTTAATATTAAATGCTTCTTCTTCGTTTGCCACTACTGTTACATCCCCTTTCTAGGGCTCTGTACCCATCCTGACCATTATTAAGAGCAACAGCAAATAGCAACAGTAGCAACTTTTGTTGTTGTAATGATAATTGCTTTAGTAACGCCTGGCCATAGTTTAAATGGGAGAGTACAATAGTAACGAGAAGTACTTGTCTCTAGAAGTCCTGTAAACACCATCTTAAATAAAAAAGGGGGATTGTATTTGTTATTGTTAGTGATAAGTTACCAGCATTTTCTAACACAAAATTTATTTCCATTTTATGTTTCATTATCACTTGTATTGTGTCGTTGCTTCAATCCAAAACTTTTCCATAAGAGAAAGAGATTCTTATAATTTTCTATTAGATTTAATTTTGGTGATGGGTTTTTGTTTCTGTGGTCAACAATGTATAATAGAACTTTTGTTTTATTTTACTTAATTTAATTTTTATTGTTTTTCTATAAATTTCTCAATACTAAAATAGCAAAAAAAAAAAAAAAGAAAAAATAATTTTTCATTAGGGCATTAATTAATTGTTAGATTAGATTTGTTTTACTTCGATAATGTATAGAAATACACTTTTGTGTCATTTGCCAGGGAGCTGCTTCTACAAAAATCGAACCCTTATTTTAAAGATTGAAATTTGATTAGAAATTAATTAATTTTGTAATTGAAAGTATGCAATAGATTATACAATTTTTTTTTAAATATTTAGTTTATACAAAAACCAAAGTTAATTAACTTAAAATATAGATTTATATTTATATTGTGGTCTTATATTTCTGTTTTTCATAGAAGAAATTGACAATTGAAAGAGGACTTTAAACAAAAAAAAAAAAAAAAAAAAAAATAAAAAAAAATTAAGTCGCTTGAAGCCTATTACTCTGTTTCAACTTAAGAAAAATGTTTAGCAACATTGATTATTTCACACGAAATTTTTTTAATGTATTGATATCCTAGTTACCCATGTCTTTAAGACATTTTTAACAACGGGTACAAGACAACAATAAGTCGTAGAGGACATAGTGAGGACAGCTCAATACAAATCCTCGGCGAAACTACATGCAAATGACGGCCAGGTCACACAAGACGAGAAGAGCGACAATGTCTTTAATAATTTTGTCGACAACTGTATACAAAACAAAACATATTTTTATTATTTACTATATAAAAGACAATATCTCTTACTTTGTCGTCAACGAACAAAATTATTACATGGTTATTTATTTCAGACAATTTTTCCATGGTGCTTTTTAAATATAGTTTTAATTTTATTTCGCTTGTTTTATTTCTGTTAGATGTTACATATTCGACTTTTATAAGCAATTCTTTAGTTAACAGTGAAGTAAAATTATGCATGTATGTAATCCATTTTCCAACGCGCAACTTTCTTCATCAGCACATTTTCGGCTTTAATGGTTTGTGTTTATTACGTACGTATTTAAATCAACAATTAAAAAATAATAATCTGAGAATTTTAAGCAAACCAAACCAACTGATGAAAAAGCATTAAACTATGGCAAAAGAAAACTTTAATGTCAGTAGCTTTTTATATAAGACAACTTCTTAGATAATGTTCTTTTTACTGTCCTACATATAGCTTGAGAAAAGATAATGTATAAGACAATGTAGATCAAACTAAGGAGTTTGATAAATGCCAGCTTATAAGACAATGTCGCTCAAACTGTCCCACATAAAGTTTAATAAAAGATAACTTATTAGGCAATGTCACTCATACTGTCGTGCACGACGATTTCCCCTAAATTTTCTTTCAGAAAACCTAAACGATAGGGGACAAGTCGGGCATATATTATTGACGACGATGTCATCAACGGCTATCTGGCCAACAGGAATTATCGCCAGGAATTTTCGCCAGGGCTTAAAAACCAAAATCTCTCTACCAAAAAACGAAAATTTGCGACTGATTACATTAAATGAATCAGAAGTAAAAGCAACAGTTTTTTTGGCCAATGACAAATTAAGAAGTGGAAGAAATGGCAGTTTTTCTACTTTGACTGCAGTTTTTTAACGCTGTTTTTCGCAATATACAGTGGTGTCAGAGAATCGAAGAAAACATATTTCTTTGTTGATAGAAAGTGATTTTGATAGTTTTTTGGCCTTTCAGATACTGAAAACTCCCATTCCGTTCATGAAAACAAAAATGGTTTCATTCCGAAAAATTTGTTCGTCATTTTCTAAAGCACCAAAATACGGAATGAATTCCGTTTACGAACGGAATTGTACTCTGTAACATGGCTGATAAAAAGAGTACAAGGCTATCAAAATTTTTTTCGCATATACTTCAGAGAACTTTTGTTATATTGAGTTTGATTACATTTTGCTCGAAAAACTGAACGAAGTACCACCAGGTCTTAGATAAAAATTGGTTTTTCAAAATTGCTGTTCACATTTTTTGTATCTCGTATGCACAGTGGTTATAAGCATTAAACGCACTTATGCATCAAAATATAATTCTCATAAAGCAGCGTTTTAGCCTGAGTCAATTACAAAAAAAAAAATACAAATATTATTTTTTCAAAACTAAATTGAGAAAAAAATATAGTGAAATTAAGCGAGTCTCTGTTTAAGCACTGCATGTGCCTACATTTTTCGTTAAAGTGTACCTGACGACGCATATAAGCGATAAATACTGTACATTAATGAGTCCCAAAAAATTTTTTTTTTTATTTTCATGGGTGCACAAGCACATATTTAATGCTAAGCTTTCTGCATAGCTTTGTCAAAAACCACGATTTTCATCACTTTTAAGGAAATAATTTAAAAGAAAAATGTCTAAGCTTTATTTCTGTTCGGAAAAACTATAAGTTTTTGCAATAAATTTAGGTACCCTACATTTCAATTTTTCTTTATCTTTTCATGTTGTATGTAATGCAAAAAATCCTAAGTATTTTGTTAAATCTAACAGCAAAATACAAAGGGTTTCGTTGGATTTCTTAAAAGAGCTACGATTTACTTTAGCCGTTTAAAATTGTGACAATGGTAAATTTAATAGTTTATTTATTTTTTATACCCTCCACCACAATTAGTTGTGAAGAGGGTATACTAAATTTGTCATTTCGTGTGAAACTTTTTTATTATTCATCTCAGACCCCATAAAGTATATATATTCTGGGTCCTTGAGCAATTCCAAGTCGATTTAGCCATGTCCGTCTGTCTGTCCGTCTGACCTTCTGTTAAAAACACGCTCACTTTCGAAAAACTCAAAAGAAAAGAACAACCTTGGTGTCAAATTGCTTGTAGGTATCCTAAGCAAATTGGATAGAAATCCAGCAAAATCGGTTCAGTAGGATCAGAGCTATGAATCAAAATGTGGAACCACCACCTAATAAAAATTGATAATTTTGTTACAAAAATTAACATAAATGGTGGAAAAATGAATAGAATGATATAAGATTACGCAAAAGTTCGTTTTATGCAACTGGAAGTTACGGTGTAAAATTTTGTGAAGATCCGTTCATAATTTACCCTAGGCCCCATATAAGCCCTACACCCGGAAAACAGTATAGTACGGCTAAAACCCTAATTAAAAATGCTATCATGTCAAATTTTGACACGCCACACTTAAATAGGACTTGAAATGACACTGTCAAGTTTCGTGAATATCGGTCCATAATTTACCCTAGGCCCCATATAAACCCTACTGCCGGAAAACAGTTTAGTACGCCTAAAACCTTAAAAAAATAATGCTATCATACCAAAATTTGGTACATCACAGTTTTTTTGAATTAAAAATGACACTGTGAAATTTCGTGAAGATTGGTCCATAAGTTACCCTAGGCCCCTTATAAAACCTACTTCCGGAAAAGTGTTTAGTACGCCTAAAACCGTAAAAAAATGCTATCATAACAAAATTAAATACGTCACAGTTTTATTGCACTAGAAATAAGACTGTAACATTTCGTGAAGATCAGTCTATAATTTACCCTAGGCCCCATATAAAACCTACTCCCTGAAAACGGTTTAGTACGTCTAAAACCATAATTAATAATGGTATCATAACAAATTTTGGCTCGTCACAGTGTAATAGGACTAGCAATAACACTGTGAAATTTCGTGAAGATTGGTCTATAATTTACCCTAGGCCCCATATAAACCCTACTCCCTGAAAACAGTTTAGTACGCCTAAAACCGTAAAACATAATGCTTTCATACCAAAATTTGGTACATCACAGTTTTTTGGACTAGAAATGACACTGTGAAATTTCGTGAATATTGGTCCATAATTTACTCTAGGCCCCATAAAAAACCTACTTCCGGAAAACAGTTTAGTACGCCTAAAACCGTAAAAAGAAATGTTATCATAACAAATTTTGGCACGTCACAGTTTAATAGGACTAGAGATAACATTGTGAAATTTCGTAAAGATCGGTCCATAATTTACCCTAGGCCCCATATAAACCCTACTACCGGAGAACAGTTTAGTCCGCCTTTTTTAACTATGCTATCATAATAGAAATTGGTACGTCACAGTTTTGTAGGACTAGAAATGACACTGTGAAATTATGTAAAGATCGGTCCATGATTTAACCTAGGCCCATATAAAGCCCACTCTGGTAAAATAATTAAATACACCTAAAACCGTAGCAGATATAGATTTTGCAGTAAACTTTTTTCCAGCTTAGCTTCATATGGCCAACAAAAAATGTTATGCAATTTTGTGATATACAGTCCCATTTTAGCAGCCTTCTGAAATTCACTGCAAACGCTAAAGCTAATTGCTCCGCTGTATTGAAATTTATGTTTTTTAGTACCAGAAACCACCCTGCAGAATTTTGGGATGATGGCTCCAATATAAATTGCTCTCCTGAAAATCATTTAAGTTCAGCTTAAACTGTTACGAATCATGATATTTTACCCAAGCTATTTAAAATTGCTAAAAAAAGCATTAAACTTTCTGATTGTCGGTCAATAATCTTATATTATATAAACCGCAACCAATTTTAATGCAGATATCTGTTTTAATAAAGATAATTATAATAAATAGACATGAACAAATATTACTCCTTAATATTCGAACTGTCGGTGGAGGGTATCAAAGATTCGGCACAGCCGAATACAGCACTCTAACTTGCTTAGTGCCGGTTCACACACGTCAAGTTTGACTCTTCAAGTCTTGAGTTTTTAGGAGAGAGGGGAAAAGAAATGGCCTTCTCTTTTCCCTTCTCTCCTAAAAGAACAAATTTCAAATCGTTTGGTGCGGGAACTTTTTTAAAGCAGAGAAAAAGAAAGATGGCGTTTGTTAATATTTTTTACGGACATTTCGGTTATGGCATGTTCAATTGGATATTTGGAAAACAATTTTCCTGCATATTTTTAAAAAAATATACATTATTTTCTTCTACTAGCGAGCCTGATAAATAAATTTCTTTAAAATAGATATTACAAATTTTTTAAGAAAGTGGTGAAAAGAAAAAGTGCACAGGGATTATGTAGTGCTTTATTGACATTGACACAACTCTTCCTTTATAAAATCATAAATATGCTCTCAAACAATTCTTTAATATTTTTATTTAGCTAACGTTTAATGTATTCGTTAACTAATTGAATAGATTTCATGAATTGTTATTTGTTTTAATTAATTAAAAATAACCGGGAACTTTGAAAATCAATCCCGCTTTCCAGGGAAATGAAAAACTCTATTTCTAATAGATTAATTCAAGCATACAACATGCTTTTACAAGTGTGTTGTTTGTTTGTTTATTTTCTTGTATGTTTGTTTATTTTTCTAGAAGCTTTTGCTTTATTTTTAAATTTTTGTAATTTAAATAAAAAGCATACAAGAAATCTTAAAAATGTTGTTTAAAGAAATATTTTCATAGTTCAATAAAAAAATTGAATATAAATTTTTAGAAGACTTTGAGAGTTAGTTTTATGATTTGCATTTGTAGCAAGAAATAGGTCAGGTTCCAAAGGGTGTTTTGTGTAAAATAAACAAACCGTATCCATAAATAATCTTGACTTTTTGGTTAGTTCTTTTTATACTTATTGCATGTAAATTTATTTACAAGTGCATGACGATACGGTTACTTCGTTGGAACAAAACAATAATAGATTTATTGTTGAAAATTACTTATCAGTGATATCTGATCAAAAATAGTCGTGGCAAAAGACACAAAAGATACACATATCTGAGATGGTATGCGAGATCTCTGATTCCTATAAGCGACTTAGTATAAAATTCACTAATTAAAAACAAAGTAGAGAACGTGAAACTGTACAATATATTTGATATCTCGATCGGTACATTAATAGGATAAAAGTATAATGCAACGGTATTTATTTTGCATGATTACTGTTTTTCTATAGTAAAACACCAAAATTATAGGTCCCTATTGTAAGAACCTATCTGTGTGTGCACATTACAGTTTCTTTTCGTACCAGATTATGTAACAAGTAGTGAATGCTTTATTACATTTCAAGAAGTGGTCAGTGTGGTCATAGAAAATCCTCTTTAAGGGCAGAGATAAGTCAAACTAAACAAAGTCTCTAAAATTTAATTGATTTTATTTTGTATTTTAAACAGCTACAAAATGTATGCTTTAACTCTACCAAAACTTTTTCACGCTCTAACACCCAACAAATGCAAAAGCTTAATATAAAATAAATGTAAGATCACAACAATTCTTAAATTTTTAACATAAACACATTTGTGGGTAATCATTAGAACTAAGAGCATTGTTGAGCAAAGGGGAACATTATCTTAAGTATTTCGTAAGAGAGGTATGATATAACAATTAATATCAAAGAAAGGACACGTCAGTTTTAAAACGTTTGATCTTTATTCTCTTGATGTTTATATAGTCCAGTATGTTTAATTGAAAATATATTTTTCATTATTAATTCGCCCAGTGTTTGTAATCTCCAAAACTTACAGCTAGGAAGGCTTCTTTGGTACATCAAACAGATTTATTTACTTTTTTTGGTTCGATTGAGCCCATTTAGTAAAAATTATTAAACCTTTATAAAAATTATGACGAGAAAATAATGTGGGAAATCTTTACAACTAGAATTGATGGGGGTATATTGATATTCTCTTTCCGTTTGGAACATATGAAAATAATCATAAATGAAAAAAGTGTTCACTTTTTATTGATATAAACGAAAGATTTATTTGATATTAAAAATGATTTAAATCAGTCCACTTGTGATAATTCACAGCAATAAAATTCGGCCCGAATTCTGTCTGTTATTTAAAGTGAGGCAATTACGGGGGGTGCTTTAAAGCCATGTAAGGTAAGGCCATGATGGCTTTATCTCTGATTCAATAGGGAGATAAAGTCTATTTTTCATTTGCATGGTAGATAAAGCCATCATGGCCTTAGCTCGCATTAGCAATATTAGAAAATGGCTTTATCTCTCATTTCAGTTCCGGAGACACTAAAGTTAAGTATTGAAATCTGGCTTCGCATACTAAAGTTTTTCTGCGTGCTTAGGGATTATTTCCTCCAGTAGGACGCGGCAGGTGGCTTCGCTAAATAAAGTTTTCCTGCGTGCGTCACAAGAATAAAAAAATGTTTTTCAATGATAACTTAGGATTTTCCCTTTTACAGAATGCTAACACCATGCATAACAATATTCTGAAAAAATATGGCTTTATCTCTCATTTGCGAAAAAAATATGGCTATATCTCTCATTTCGCAAAATTTTAAATATGACCTTACCTCTCAATGATTGGGCAATAAGGCCATTATGGCTTTATCTCCCATTCAATTGAGCAATAAAGCCTTATCTCACATGGTTTTAAAGCCCGGAAATTACACTAGCCAACAAAAAATGTTTTTATTCGTTTCATGAATAGACGAAAGCTTTTACATGTTTTTTAAAAACCAAATTTTGAACATTATCGTATGAATACGAAAACTTCAAGTGAGAAGACTTATGTTTTACAAAAACAGATTGTAAGGCCCGTTTTCACAACTTAACGACAGCTAAAGGTAGGATTTTATCGGCCATATAAAAAGTGTTCCATCATAACAACTTTACTTTAACCTAATTAACCTTATCGTTCAATTAAGTTTAAAGTAAAGTTTTAATAACACTTGTCAACAGTATTTTGGACTGGAGCAACCAAACATCTTTCATAGGGTAATTTGGTGGGCTGTGTTCAAATCTGAAATTGGTCAGGCTTTCGAGATACAAAAAAAAATGTTTTTATTCGTTTCTTAGGGTGTGTGTGAAACGGTAGCAAAGTTCTATGATGAAATGAAATTTGTTTGTGGTAGAAAATTTTCATATTTGTGCTGTGTGAAATTGTAACATTTTTGACAACGTAAAATTTTGACATAAAGAAAAAAACAATTACTAACAGTTTTGTGAAAACGAATAAATTAAACAAACGTTTACCAATAATCATTTCAATTCTGTTGGAAATGAGATCGTCCCAACTATTTGATGAATTCGTTGTGATATATTAACAATTTTTACAAAAAGTGCAGGCAAAAAAGCTTATACATATTTAAATACTTACATCTTGTATAATTCTTTTTAATTTTATTTGCCGCTGGTCCTGCTTCCATATTATTTTTTATTTTGTTTAAACAAATTTGATGAAAAAAAAATAATTTAGTGGTTGTCAAAAATTTCTACACTAATGTCAAAATTCATACTAGCCCCTAGGGCTAGTGAAATTTTATTCACCTCAATAGTGTCAAAATTTTACTTCCATCACACAGGAAAAAATCAAGTTAAAAACGTCGAAAACAAGGTTGATTTAAATTTTTTCGGTGGTGATTTTGCTTCATACGGGTTTCATGTTAATTCAACCTGATTTTACAATAACTGCGAACAACATTTTTTTCTTTTGATATAACTATAATTCATGTTAATTTAACATTGCAGTAAAGTTAGAGCAAAATGTAATTTATATTGAAATAACAATCGGAATCACGTTGAATGAAAGTTATTTCCAGTTGAAACAACGTGAATTTCATGTAGAATCAAATGGGTTTGAGTGTATTTTAACAGTGTGAAGAAGCTTCAGACAACATTTGCATTTATGTAAGAATAATTCAAAACCCTGTAACACATGTTTCACTTATTTTGTATTCTCCTTTGTTAACAGAAGCATCAGCAGGATCGCCCGATATGGTCATCATTCTACTTTGAAAACTTGATGTACTATTTAAATAAACAATTTGAATTAAAATAATACGGGAATTGTCTTCTTTTTATAACATATTTTAAAAGTGAAAATAAAAAATGTACATAATTAAGTAGGTATGCATGTTAATTTAACAAGATAAACTTTTGATTTTAATACAAAACTGGTTTTTATGGGTTCAATATTGAATCCAGATTTATTTATATTTTAATATTTTTTTTTTTATTTTTTTAACAGTGAATAATATTAAATAAACGTAATTTAAGGTTATTTTGATATTTTTTATTAAAAATTAATATGAAATAATGATAAATTTAAGTAAAGGGCATAATTTTTCTGAAATTTAACATGATTCTCAATCAACATTTTTCCATGTTAATTTTACATGGGTATTTTTTTCTGTGTGATTAGTACTTTCCTACCGTTTCACACACACCCTTACATAAAAAATCACTAGTTTATTTAAAAATCAATGAATTTTTGATGCGAATGGCGTAGTTTTTATATTGTTAGTTCGGTTTCACATATTAGAGTCCAGCAGTAGTCTCCCAGCATACTTTTGTCTCAAACTCCTTGATAAATTCTTAAAATTTTTATTAAATCTTGGTGAGCACGCTCCCCTAGTTTTTTGCACCTAGTTTTTTTTGGAAACAAATCTATCTAATGAAGAATATGCAAAACATTGTCGGTGTCCACGGTTTGTCCAAGTTTCTGACTGTAAAACCAAAATAATGTAAATATGAATCTTTTAATGATTCTGATATTGCATATCCTTTTTTTCCAACCAATTATTCATCACACACAAAGTGAAAATAGATTGAAACAGTAACACACGATCTCCCGGACATGCTTAAACGCTACTATTACGAAGATTTAGATTGAATGTGGGCTTCTGTTAAATAAATAATTGTGTAATTGAAGTTTTAGTATTCACTGTTTTACAGTATTGCCCGCATGTGACAAAAAATGAACAAGACGTAATAGCCCAATTTTTATGCCGGATTCAGCGCACCCAAATTTGTTAACAAACATGTTTCGATTCTGCGGTAAATTTTTTTCCCCCAAACTTGTAGACCAGTGTTATTTTACTTTGGCTTTCATACATATCGAAGTTTCGTAAGATTTCGGCGATATGTCCAACGGAGTAAGATTTTTGATACGATAGCGGCTACAACGAATAACAACAAAATAATTCATTTAAACAAAGAGTTTTTGGTATCGACAGCACGTGAAATCAGTCCATCACTTTAACTAACAGTAACTCCCAGATTAGGGTCTTGGAATCGATAGCGGCCATACACAGAAAAAATTATTTTTCCAATTCAAACAAAAAATTTGTAGAATCAAACAATTTTTTTCTGAAATCGGTCCTATAAACAAATTCGCATATTCAAACAATTTATTTGCATTTTGTTTATTGGAAAAAAACACTGATTTTTTCAAACAAATAATTTAACTGAATCAAACAAAAAGTTAACTGAAATTCGTATAAATTTCAAAAAAATAATTTTGATGAATCAAACAAAAAAGTTTTTGCACAAGCAATGACGCGCACACAAGCAAGCACTATCTATACATTCTATATTAACGAAAGATATAAATAACTCTTTTGATTTAATATTTTTAAATCACACTGCGGAACAGTCATTTTGCGGGCTGGAATTTGATTGCAAATTTTTACTAATTTGAGGTCGATGATTTCCAATCTAATCTCCATTTTTCTCTATCAGCTCTACTTTAAGAGATATACCGTTATGTTCAAAATCAAGGCACTTTCACTTATCAAAAATTCAAAGTTAAATTTTTGACTTAACACCTTTTTTTCAACGTCTAAGAATTAATCTCAGTCCTTTAAATTTTTTGTTAACTTAGTATGTGTGGCTAAGTTTTAAAAACATAAACATATGCGCATATTGAAAATAACAAAGTCTTGGAATTCTTTTTTCAAACCTCAGGTTTTTCAGTTTTTTCATTCATTATTTAACTTATTTTTGCTCACTCCCTTCCCCAAAAGTTCATTAATTTACATTGGCAAATGTATTTTTTATTATCAAAGGTTACGCAACAGTAAAAATGGAAAAAATGGGCCTTCTAGAAGGCCTTATTTTTGCTGTCAGAAGGCCATCCATTTAGGTAATAGCCCCATTCAAAAATATTTGTATTTGTTAAATAATAATATTGAGATTTTTTAGTGGACTCTATGAGGCCATGATTTACTATCCCACACACACAGAAAAAATTCTTGAATTCTTACTAAATGCATATGTTGTCTCTGAAGATTCTTCTCACTGTTATTTCACGCTCAAACCAACTTAATTCTACATGAAATTCAAGTTGTTTCAACTTAAAAAAACTTTCATTCAACATGATGCGGATTGTTATATCAATATATATAACATTTTGCTCTAACCTTACTGCAATGTTAAATTAACATGAATTATAGTTATTTTAAAAGAAAACAAATGTTGTTCGTAAGTTATTGTAAAATCATGTTAAATTAACATGAAGTAACTATGAAGCAAAATCACTGCCGAAAACTGTAGAATCAACTTTCTTATCGACGATTTTACAATAATTTTTTTCTGTGTGTAGAAACTAGCATTTTATGAAAATTTTCATAAGCACACACGATTTTTTTGACAAATCCTACAACAGAATAGGATATTGAATTGGCGGCTTTAAAATGTAAAGATTCTTTAAGAATGGAATGAGAATTGAATACATATAACAAAAAAATAATACGAATATCATTTAAAAGGTTGGCAAAGTTTAAGCCTTTCGTTTTTCCCGCCGGGTAATATTTTATCAAAAACACACAAACTCGAATTCCACTTGACTTCCTTATTTCAATAATAAAAAAAATAATTATTTTCTTTTGGCCTGCAGTAAAAATAACCAAATATTTTTATAATTTTTTTCTTCTTTATATTCTCAAATGTGTTTTACAATTATATTCACTAGCAAAAAGAATGTATAAAATTATTTTAGAAAATATTTTATTTATTTTTCTTCTGTGTATTTCTTATCCAAAAGTTATTTAGAATGTGTGAATATTTGTGTATTTTTAGTTTTTATTATTTTATGAAAATAGTTTTTGATAAATAAAATATTTTCTAATTTTGTTAATAATAAATAACTTCAAATGTTGTAATAGTTATGTTTTATTACTAGTTTTTTTTTAATTTGTTTAAAAGCAAAAAAGAAATATTTGAAATATTTTTTAATTTAAAATATTTTATTGAGAGAAACGCATATTCGTAAATTACATGAGATATTTCATTGATTAACACAATTTTTAAGGAGAAGTTAAATTTTAGTTTTTTAATTCTAATATATTCATAAAATATCAAAAATTTGATAAGCTTTTTTAAATATTCAAATATCCGATATAATTAAAATTCTTAATAATTTTAATTTTCCACAGATCATCTACAAATTCACAGTATTATTCAAAGTTTTTAATTAAAGCAAAGATAACTTAAATAAGCTTTAGGAAAAACTACGAACTCCTCTGGCAGCAGCAGTACCACATGCTACAGAATTATTCAATTTAGTCTAACCAATAATTGTGGATTGGCTCAGTTATTTATGTCGGTTTGAAGAAAAATGCAATGAACGTGTGTATGGCATTTAAAAGCAATTTAATAAATTAAACACAACAACAGCAAAAATGAATAATAAATAAATTCATTATTCTTAAATTTCATTGGAATGTTTTTGCTGCTGTATATATGTACATATATTTTATAAGAGCACAACGAAATATTCGCTTTGAGCTGTTTTAAACATCATTCATCCATCCAGCCATCCATCTATACCATTTAGACGATACATTCCATCGTACAATCTCTCACTCCTACAAGTGAGTGGGTTGAATGGAATAGAGAAGAATAAATAGGTCATATTTACTTCATTCATTCAGTCATTTATTCGTTTATAGAAGGAAATATACGCTTTATACAAAGTACATACATACATACATACGTTTATATGCATGATTAATGTATTAAAAGAATAAAAACAAGAGAAATACTTTTTATTTTCAGATGTGCTAGTAAAATGAGCATACTTAAAAGGGGAATTAGTTTATTCGTGCTATTTGTATCAAGAAATTTAACTTTAAGTTGCTATAAATCTATAGAAATGTTTTTAATTTATGCAAAAGTCACACTGTACAAATATTTGACGCCCAACAAGTTACTACATGGTTACTTTTGATATCACACGTTTTTCTGCTATTGTTTACCGAACGCTCAGATTCAAATTTTTAATCAACAAAACAAACTTCGAAATATTAGTTATCATTAAATTAAGTTTGGCCGTAAATTTCATAAAATTTCATCTGCCCATTCCCTGCCGTTTCCCTGGAATTCATTTTACAGAGAATTTTTAAAATGTTAAAATATTTAAAAATATTAAAAAAGGTTCTGCAAATTTATTGTTGTTTGTCTACATATATAAACCTTGTGCGCCAAGCAAAGATCGTTATGAGATAATTTAATTAAATTTAGTACAATTATTAAATTTTCCTTTTAACCATATAAAGACTAGTAAAAAACGGGTGATTTATATGGGTCAATAAGTTTTGTTACTTGAAAAGCTTAAAAATCAATACAGTTTCATAGATCAATATCATCATCTTATAGCGTTACAGCTCGGGTGAGTTTTAGCTTGCTGGGTTATTCTTCTCTATTCTTCTCCACACGCAGCGAAAAGAAACATTCTTAATGCTTTGTTTACACTTGTGTTCTTAAACGCGTTTTAGCAGCTCGAAGGTGCCCAGTTGGCCAGATTGCCGTTGACGACATCGTCGTCAATGATGTATGCACGACTTGTCCCCTGTTGTTTAGGTTTTCTAGAAGATAATTTTCATGAGCGACTTTGTCTTATAAGTTGTCCTCTATTAAACTCTATGTGGGACAGTATGAGCGACACTGTCTTATAAGTTGTCTTGTATAAAAGCTACTGACGACAAAGTTTTCATGAATGCTATTCCATTACTTGCTTGGTTTTCTTAAAATTCTCACATTCTTTTCTTTAAATTGTTGATTTAAATACCTTCAAAAAATTTACAAATTAGTTCTAAACAGTAAAACCAAAAATGATGATGCAATTATTCGCGGGCTGAAAAATGTATTACATGCAGCTAGTACTTTACTGTCAACTTTAGGATTGCTTATAGGAGTCGAATATAAAACATATAACAGAAATTAAAATTCCACTATACACGCAGAGAAAAAATATGGTTGGGCATGGTTACGGCAACAACACTATGTTTAATGTAACAATATATTGTTGTCGTACACAAATAATTGTTATTTTTATTTAATATCAACAATATTATAGTTACTGTAAACATATAAATGTTTATCGCAATTATGAATTTGAGTATTGTTGACCGAAAAATATTTATTTTTCTAACAACTAAATTATGATAACTTTCAAAACATATTATATTACCCACAACCATATCATGATATTTAATAGCCATAACATGATAACTTTCTATACATTTATCATATTATGTTAAAGATGCAATCAAACTATTTTTACTCTAATCATATTATGTTAGCGCCATTTGTAAAATAATTTTGAAGCAGTTGTGTCATTTTTTTATTTGTGAGCGGTTAAACAATTAAAAGATAAAATTCCATAAAAAAAATAAGTTTAAAGAAATTACAAAATTAAAATATTAGCGGAGTTCATTCAAGTATTAGTGATGTAATAGTGCAAATGCAAAATATCATAGTTTTTTTGTAAAATCCAACAAAAAAACACAGAGATTTCGTTATATTTTATTAAAGTGCTACTATATTTCTGTGGTTTTCATGGGCAATCGCGTATGTCTTAAAACAAATTGTTCAGGAAAGCCAAAAAACCATTCGAGATCAAACTATGGGCTAGGTACTGCACATTTTAAACTCTGTCATTACGTTAAAAAATCGGAATTGATCCATCTTTTTTCAAAAAAATTTAAAGAGTGTTCAAAATTAGGCAATATGGCATCAACATCTCAAAATCGAAAAAATGGACACACGCGGTTACCCATGAAAACCACAGATTTTTCATTTGCTCTTTTGCAAGCCTTATATTGAACTCCGCTATTTGATTAACATTAAGAAAAATTGTAAAAAGCCACAAAATAAAAAATCGATTCAAAAATATTTAAATTTATTTTGTATTTTTATGACAGCTATGAAAGGTGCTGTATCATAATATGATTGCTTCTAAATTTATTATGATTAACATGATGATAATATGATTACTTCTTAGCTTATTATGATTAACATAACAATAATATGATTAATTGCTTAGCTTATTATGATTAACATGACAATAATTTGATTATTTCTTAACTTAGTATGATTAACAGAATAATAATATGATTAAGGGAAAACTATTGTGATGTAATAGTACGAGTATATTTAGTCATAATATGATTAAATAATAATCTTAATATGGTGGCTACAATCATAATTCTTATCATAATATGTTGCTCTTAGAATATGTTTACCACAACCATGTTTTTTCTTTGCGTGTACTAAAAAACTGTCTGAATTAGATAACCATATAATAAATTTTGTCGTGGACTTCGAAATAGACGACATTGTCATGCAGGTAGTCGTTAACGATAAAGTAGGCGACATTGTTTTTCTTTGTGTCGTGCACGATTTTCGCGACACTTGTTCGAAAATGTCGTTGACGATTTGTTCCCGCTGTCCCTCATATGTCGTGCAGAAATTAACATTGTCATGCATCAGTCTTCGAGGATGTCTTAAAGACGTGGCCAACTGGGTGATTAAGCTCTAATCACATCAAAATCGTGATGATTACCCATACATTAAAGTGATTTGTTAATCACTTCAAATTGACATGATTACAATTAAAAAATTAAAAGGGTTATTGAACCATAAGGTCTGACGAACATTATAAAATTATTTTATAGCCAAAAGGGACCAACATATATTAACTTTCTGAGATCGGACCACAAATGGCTAGTGGTTCTGCTTAGACTCAATGTAATTGTTGTTTTCTCTGCTTCTTTGGCGTGCTACTTAAACATCCTTTGCTGTTTTAATACAATCAACTCTCGCACAAACAATAAAATAAATGCCATTATGCAAAATGTCTAAAACTTATTTTTCTCATAAGCTCAAAAAAAAATTTAATAATATTTATATTAAACTTAATTAAAGTTAAAAAACCAACACATTCATATAAACTCTCAAACGCGCTCTATTATTATATAAAAAAGTTATTTATTTATTAAATATTTGCCATAATTGTAAATAAAGAAGAAATTAGCAGAAAGAGAAGCCAACACAGGTTATTTGTATTTTTCATTAAATGCTTGAAACTGAAGCAAATGTCAACTCTTTATGAGACAATAAATTTTAAAAAAGAAATACAATTTCTGTAAGAGTGTGTAAATGTCGGTGCGAAAGTGTGTAAGTGAGTGTGTGCGTGTATATGGTGGATAACCGAATACTAATCGAGTTGAAAAACATAAATCATTCCTTAAACAACTAAAAACCCAAAGTTTTTGCAAATATTTGAACTATGACCCGCCCAAATGTTTTAATCCTTTTGTAAATTCGGCGAAAGTGTGTGAAAAAATTCTGATGATGGCGATGTTAGTGTTTGTTGGCTGTTGCACAATATCAATAAATAATTGTTTGTTGTCGTAAATATCCTTGTGAAATGCTTTTGGTTGTATAGAGTCACTCGCGTGTTGGAATTTTATATCCGTATTAGTAAAGAATAACGTGTTTATGTGTATGTATTAAAAGTGCGAGTGATTGTGTGAGAATCAGCGCTTGTTATAGATCCCTATTCGCCAAAGGATATTAAAATGCATGCACTTAAATTTATATATAAAATTTTCATTTTCGTATGATTTTTTTTCTTTTGTTTATTCGTGATTCTACAACCAACTTCCATTTATTTACAATCAAAACTCAATAAACGAAACGCGACATTGGGAATTTATATACATTTGCAATAAATACAATTTAGGACCGACTACATACTACTCACAACATTCCAATAAAATCAAATCCTCCCTGACTAATTCTGTCTGCAGCAATGAATTTAGTTTAGTGGCATGTTGTATTCTGGCGATTTTTGCTAAGAGCGTACTATTTCGCTTTTGGAGAACAAAAAAAAAAGGACAAAAGAAAAAACTGTAATTTGTTTGTAGAGTTGTCCTGGCGTTGTGAGTTGTTTTATTGCATTGTGCGCAACAGAAAACGAAGAACCCCTTTTTAAAATTCAATAAATTATTCCCAAATTGACTTCCATCCTTGGCAATTTTTATTATTCAAAAGTATGAATGAAGCATGAATTTTTATTTAACTTTTTTTTTTTTTTTGTACAAAGTCCTTTTTTATTTCGGCTTGTTGCTTTCTTATTTTATTAAGGGTGTTCACTTTAAAAATTTTTTTAACTTTTTTTTTTGTACAAAGTCCTTTTTTATTTCGGCTTGTTGCTTTCTTATTTTATTAAGGGTGTTCACTTTAAAAATAACTATTTTAGATAATTAATTCTACACCCAGAGAAAAAACATGTTTATGGTCACCTTCAACAACCATATTTTTAAAGATAATTTTAAACATATGGTGATTCCATTAACAATATAATTGTCACCGACAACCATATTATGGTTGAATTAGTCCTCAATCAAGAAGCCACAACCATTATTTCTACACCCAGAGATAAAACATGTCTAAATATGGTCACATCCAACAAAACTATTTTTAAAGAAAATTTTAAAGATTAAAGCCTGTATTTATAAAAAAATTTTAAATTTACTGAAGGTTTAAAAAACAAATTTTGTATGAAAATTCTCCTGAATAAACGTTTGTTAAATTTAATAATCGTTTATAAATACGGGGGTAAACATTTAAGTTTTATACAAATGCAAACCTAACCCTCTATCCACTTTGTGTTTCACGTTAAAGAACAAATGAGGCTCTGACGACCGATCACGGGCGGAGCAATCCTATTTATTGTATGGATTAAATCTCTGCATTATTAACCCGTTCGTCTTAAGCCCCTCAGATTAGTAAAACCAAAACAATACGACTCTATGCTTCTTGCATGAGTTAAAGAAGTCAACTAACCAACGACGGATAACTAGACTCGTTTAATAAAGTTGCAGAAACTCGAAAGTACTATAAATACCACACATACCACAACCATATTATGATTCAGCTAGTTTTCTGTAATAGATGGCAGCGGTCATGTGTAATGGTTATATAAGTATCTTAAATTCCTACAAGAAACATTGAGCCATTACGAAGTTATTCCGAAAAATTCTACCACTAGCCAATCGAATTGTTTTAGCCCAACTACGTCCGGTCGGTCCAATTTCTTTCTTGAGCTGCCTCCTTCATGGCCGCAGGTCTCTTGCCTTGAGGGTTCGAGTCAAAGGCAGTTCTGGTGAATGCGTCGTAAACGTTTGTAAATTTCGATTTAATGGTTATTATTGTTAAACTTGTTAAAATGATTATGGTTGAACTATAAAGGACTAATGAAATCATATAACGGTTGCGGTGTGAATTAATAATTATAAAAAAGGGCTTTTGAATTAAAGGAAAGCATACTTAATGAGTTGTGTAACCCATATTGAACTTTAATAATTTAAAGCCAATATCCCTACTGTTTTAACAATTTATGCACAGTAGCTAAAAAGAAATTTTGTAACATTTTCTTAGGGTTTTGATTTAATTCTTTTTCCTCTAGAGGTTTTATATCCTTTTGTTTTTCGATTTTTTTTCTATTCGCCCCAAATATGTTTTAGCCGCCCATCTTCAGTAAGCAGTCTTTTATCGGGAAAGGAAGGCCCAAAAATGTTTGCTTAGGTTGAGAAAATCAATTGAATCTCTTAGGATGGATATTTTTGTGCACAATGAAAATTATTTTCTGTGCTTTGTCTTCACTCTTTTTTTTTGCCGTTTTTCTCTGGAATGCAATACAATCCTGTTCTTTTTCTTGATTTTTCGTTAAGGCTTTGGAAATGTTTCCGAAAGTCAATACTTATTCATAAGTAAACATTAAGAGAATACTACAAAAATACAAAAGAAGAAAAACCAAAATCAATGAAGGGAACGGATGAGTGAGTAAAAGTTCTAGTACTCAGAGAATAACTGACTGAATATAAATATTTGTATTACTGAGTATTTGTTTTACGAGCACGAGTTTGATGGTATGACTGAATGAAGAATTCAAATGACTGAGTGAATGAATGAATATGCTAAATGAATCAGTGATTCAAAGAACAAACTAAGAAGAACTGTATTCCATCAATTGAAGTTCCATTAAAAATTATAACGATGAAAATGTTAAAATAAAAAATAAAAAAATGTTGTTAAAGTAAATGTTTGATTCCTGATAAATTCTTTCTTTCTATTAAAATGAAAAAAAGTCAACTGTTTTTGTTACTTCCTTTTGGGAACTTTTCTCTTTTACAATTTTTTCTTTTTATTTATACAGTTTCTGTTTTTACTCCATTTTTGGAGTTTTCTATTTAGTCAATTTGTGCTTGCTTCTCGACAAAACTAAATTGAATATTAAAATCGAATAAATTTACAATGAATCTGACAATAAAAGTACTTTTTTATATGTACGTACATATTTATAAAAAAACACAGATACTAACAAACTTATACTATAATATTTATTTACTAAAAGGTCTTTGCAGCTGTTTTAGATTCTTTAGGTGTGTGTTCGTTAAGTGATTGTAGTTGGCTTAAATGAAGTTAACAATCATGTTTGTGATCATGATAATAAGGATGATGATGATATTGACAAAATACAGATATAAGTTAAATGTTCTTTTTCATTTGTATAGAGCTCAAATTTGTTTTGTGCCTGATTAGTTTTTGTTTTTCTATTTCTATTCTTTCAGTGTTGTATAATTTATGTTAAACTTTTTGGTCCACATGATTGGTTAGTTAGTTTTCTTCACTGACCTTAAACAAACTTTAAGGTTTCCTAATCAAATATTCCCTTAGGGATTTAAAGTGATATAAAATAAATAAAAAATATGTACAAGTTAACTTTTGTTGTTTAAAAGAAAAAAGAAATTTAGTAGAAGTTTTTTGCAATTAACAAGTGAGAAAGAAATATTTTTCGAAAAAGTCAGATACATTTGAAATTGTAAAAATATTTTCGGTTAACTTTTTCTTGTGGTTGTTGTCAAGGGCGTATCCAGCCTTTAGTTCAGGGCGTCACATAGAGGAAACTAAGTCGGGACAGATGTGAAAAAGACTTACATGGATACCTGACGCGTAGGTATGGGTGACTTACAATTCGTTTACCAATCTCTCCTGTGTGTGAGAGAAACCAGCTAACTCAGGCAGTAATTTGAGCACAGAATCTGGCAAGATTATACACTCGTCCCTTGTTAAGGAGATAGAGCTATCTAACCTCCGTAGCCTTAGGAAATATGCTGTTGAGCAACAGCAACAGCTCCTAGGAATAGTCTTTCCTTAGGCTTAACTCTTAACAAGTGGTGAAAAATCAGCCCTTTAGTGAGATTTTCAGGATATCGATTGCCGACATCTTGGGCTTGAACCACAACCAATACGTGATCCCCAAAATTATTCCTTCATCTAATAAGCATTTATCCGTTGTATCCCATCTGCGAACTGAACGGAAGTGCAATCTTAGAAGTACGAATTATCGGATATATAAAGATTCCGCATAGACAATCTTCCTGAGAGATAGAAAGCAAGAATTATACTAACGGAGGCCTTAGCCAATAGTAATTCCAGTACCTGCTTACCGAGAGTACTGACTCCCGTGGTACCAGATAACATCCCTGGTCAGCCGCAATCGCACGAGATCGTAAAGTACTCCTTTGTTCTTTCAATTTTAGATTTTTTCCAGTCCCAGAATTGCCATTAGTGCAAATGGGAAAACTTGCGGGACTCGTTTTATGAAGACCCTTTTTAATTTTTGTGAAATTTTAAAGAATTAAGGCTCAGTTAGTCTTTAGTTTCTGTTTCTGTTCTGTTCCGTGCCGTTCTGTTACGAAATTGTAATAGTTAGTTCTTCTGTAGTAACTTATAATCCATTTATGACAAATTTATTAGTTTTGCACCGTCCATTGTTTTATTTCAATAAATTTGATGCACATAAATTTGTAGAAATTAAATTTTATGAATTCTTAAAATCAAAAAACAGTTTATTTCAATATAAATATGTATTTTTTATTATTTATTTTGCTGTCACTTACAATTACTTAACAATTTTTTGATTTTAACAAACTGAACCGCAACAGAACAGAAAAACTAATCAATTTCATAGGTTTTTTAATAACAAAAACAAATCAGCTGATTCCTAACAGAACAGAAAGTAAAAACTAAAGGCAGAATTAGTCTTTACTTTCCGTTCTGTTACGAATCAGCTGATTTGTTTTTGTTTTTAAAAAACCTATGAAATTGATTAGTTTTTCTGTTCTGTTTCGGATCAGTTGTTTAAATCAAAAAATTGTTAAGAATTTGTAAGTAACAGCAAAATAAATAATAAAAAAACCATATTTTTATTGAAATAAACTGTTTTTTGATTTTAAGAATTCATAAAATTTAATTTCTTCAACGAACGGTGCAAAACTAATAAATTTGTCATAAATGGCTGATAAGTTACTACAGAAAAAGTAACTACCACAATTTCGTAACAGAACGGCACGGAACAGAAACAGAAAGTAAAGACTAACTGAGCCTTAATTCTGCCTTTAATGTCAGTTTGTAAGAAACGTCAATACAAAAATAAATTAAAAAACAAAAAAAAAATTATATAAAAATATAAGTTGAAATTTGTGACTAAAATTTTGAATTTGAAATGTATAAAGAAAGCCAAAAGACCAATTTGCTCAAATTATTGCAAGAATGTGTTGTTTGTGATTTAAGGCAGAATTAGTCTTTACTTTCTGTTCTGTTACGAATCAGCTGACTTGTTTTTGTTATTAAAAAACCTATGAAATTGATTAGTTTTTCGGTTCTGTTACGGTTCAGTTTGTTAAAATCAAAAACATGTTAAGTATTTGTATGTGACAGCAAAATAAATAATAAAAAATACATATTTACATTGAAATAAACTGTTTTTTGATTTTAAGAATTCATAAAATTTAATTTTTTCATATTTATGTGCATAAAAGTTATTAAAATAAAGCAATGAACGGTGCAAAACTAATAAATTTATCATAAATGGCTGATAAGTTACTACGGAAAAAGTAACTATTACAATTTCATAACAGAACGGCACGGAACAGAACAGAAACAGAAAGTAAAGACTAACTGAGCCTTAATAAGCACTTGGATTTTTCATTAAAATGATTAAAAACGAAGTTAAGCATTAAAAAAATGTGTTTGTATAAATGCACAATTGAACAGCGTAAGTTTACAAGACAAAATTTTTGGGCAAATTTACGAAGTTTGTGTAAATGAATTCTTATACATTTATTGACAGTTCATTTGCGAGGGCGTACAAATGCACAGTTTGCACAGATTGCGAGACTTTTAAGCGATATCATGAAGACCCTTAGTATTTTGCTTTAATGTATGTAAATCCAAATATGACAACAAAATTTGTAAGCAGTCCATCTATTGCCCATTGCATTATGTTACGCTAATGGCTAATAAATTAGTGAATGTTTAAACGCTGGTTTAGTTGAACTTAACTTAATTTTATATGTAGTTTAAACTCAACAACTATAAATTTGTGTGCCATGTATTATATGTAATTTAAAAAATAACATGTGGCACCACTACGATTATTCTTGTCAAACTTACATGGTCTGTATTGGTAGTTTAAATGCCCAATTTTATGCGTTTAAAGATGGTTTATATGTTTACTTATTTTTAGATATGTTGGTTTAAACACATTTTAAGCCAAAAAGAGAGTTTTACTTGATCTGATTTATTAGCCCTAACCAAGGCGAATTCATAAAGGTGACATTTTCGAGACATATGTTTATTGTTTATTTTTTCTGTGTATATACTGAATGTCAAGCTTTGTTAACATTTTGTGAAAAAATTATTTAAATTTAAAATTCAATAAAAACCTAAATTCCTGAACAAAAACTTATTTAAATTATATAAAACAAAAAAAGTGAACACAAAATATAAACACAAGGATTTAGAAAGGCATAAGGAATAAGTATAGCCACAATAAATTTGCAATACAAGAAAAAGATTTACATTCCAAAGCAATTGTGTATATTTTATAAACAAAACGAAATTTCCTTTTTTATATTTTCAAAAACTTATTTTGACATTCACTCTAACTTTTTACAAAAACAAAAAACATAGTATTTTTTTTTAAAAGGGATAGCTAGCATAACTCTATCTCATGATGCGGTCACCTGTATGAATTCGCCTTGGCCCTAACTGACATAAAAATCATATAGATTTTGATACAGAATTTTGTTAAGGTTTTCATATAATCCTTAATCCAGTATATAATAATTAGTATCAAAAACATTTCTTCTCTACAGTTTTTATTTAACAAATGTTCATTTTATATAGGAAATTATCTCTTATAGCCCATTGACACTACAACAAAATCTATTACTTTCGAAATTTCGAGCCAAATCTAGTTGTTTATGAGTAGATTGGTGTTCATGAGTAGATTTCCCGTACAAATTTAAATCTACTCCGTAAATATATTATGACGAAATATACTCAAAATCTAGTAGTACTTAATGATGCAAATATGGGTTTTTCCATATAAAGGGTGGTTGAATGTGAACCACACCTAAACGCCAAGTTTTTTTCCGAATTTAATTTGACATTTCTCTATTTCAGACTTACTCAATTTGAACCATGGAGAGATACACAATCCAACATCGTGTTAAAGTTGTCCAGACTTATTATGAAAATTGGCGTTCAAATCAAAATGCATATCATGCAGTTCGTGACACGCACTTTCACCTCAGTGGATTCGTCAATCAGCAGAATTGCCGCATTTGGGCGAATGATAATCCACCCACAAAGAGTGACTGTTTGGTGCGGTTTATGCGCTAGCTGCATCGTCGGGCCGTAGTTTTCCAAAATGAGGCCCGTCAGGCAGTTACTGTGAATGGTGTTCGCTATCGTGAGATGATAACGAACTTTTTATGGCCCGAATTGGAAGATATGGATGTGGACGATATGTGGTTTCAGCATGACGGTGCCACTTGCCACACAGCTAACGAAGCAATGGCTCTTTTGCGCAACAAATTCAATGGCCTTGTTATCTCACGTAATGGCGATGTCAATTGGCCGCCAAGATCATGTGATTTGACACCGTTGGACTTTTTTCTTTGGGGTTATTTGAAAGAAAAGGTGTACGTCGATAAGCCATCAACAATTCAAGAGCTAAAGGATGAGATAATTCAGCACATTAACGGCAAAGAACCTCCATTATGCCTCAGGGTCATCGAAAATTTGGACCATCGGATGGAGGTGTGCCGCCGTGGTCGCGGCGCCCATTTGACCGATATTTTGTTCCATACATAATTGAGTAATACCAATATATCATAATAAAATAAAATTACAATAATTTCCTAAATAGTTTGTGTTTTATTCAAAATCAACATCGGCCCTTGAAATTTAACCACCCAATAAAAAATAATCCCCTGTATAAGAAAAAATTGACATTTAAAAAAAAAATCAAAACAAAAACTTTTAAAAAATTCATACATTTTGAAAAAAGTAAAAAAAAAAGGAAAAGATAAATAATATTGATAAAATAAATTAAGTTGATTATAAATAAAAGCTAATGCAAATTTTCAAACGGGTATTTAATTTGTATGTATGTATAATATACATTGTATATATATATACATACATATGTCCTTTATTTATCTAAATATAAATAGAATTACATTTCTGAACACCATAAATACTTAATAAAGTTCAGTGTGAACATAGGGCGTCAAAATTTATTGACGTTTCTGTAATCGTAGTAGTTTAAGAGTGAGGGCTGATTGGACCACTGCACTCCAACTACCTCTAGGCAGGCAAAAAAAAAAAAAAAAAAATACAGCTGAGTTTCAGAGGTAAAATGTAGTCTGGATTACCACCTAATTACCTGAGAGGCACCGGTGTTAGCATGTCATTCAGGTTACTCATAGCTGTACGCCTTCTCACTCTAGCTGACATCAGACTGGTGTCTGAACGTCATTACCAGGGGATACGTGGCCAAAGGACCGGAAGTAGTGAGCTGCTTGGGAAATCCAGTAGAGGAATTGCTTCTTGCTATTCCCAAGTGAATAGCAGGCAGATAGCGTTCCACAACGAAGTGCACCTCTGTGACACAAAAAACTCTCAGTGAACTGTTTTTATTATGAAAACAAAATCTTGCTACTGTCAAAAAAGTACAATGTAAACCCTCTAGATTTTGAGGAAGAATTTAAATGAAATCTACAAGATTTCGTTGTAATGTAACTGTAAACAGCCTATTATTGAAATGTTTTTTTTTTTTTTTTTTTGGCTAAAACGAGTTTTTTCATTTTTCGTTAAACAATTTGCTGCTTATTTTTTTTTGTAATAAAACCTTGTTAAGGCATCTTTTAGCCGGCATACACCCAATTTTTGGTATAAATTTTTCAATTGGTCGTGAAGAGCAATACTGGGCTCTTAAAACAAAATTTAGACTTGTTTGTCAAATAAAATGTGCTAAAACTCTTGCAACTGAAAATGGAATATATTTTCTTAAGAGATCTCTGCATGGTTAAAAATTTACAGTCCAATCAAAAGTGATTAATGAATAAACATAAATTCAAATATATTAAAATCATGATGAGAAAATCATTAATTAAGAAATTTTAAATGAAACTCTCAAAGAACAAAAATAGAAAAACATTTGTTTTATTTAAGATTTGTTTTCAATAGAGATCCAAACAATAAGCGTGTGTTATATACGGGGTCATTATTATCGACAAAATGTGGCCATATCAGGAACAATTAGCTGCAACTAACAGATGTAACATGCCACTTATGCACGTCAGATCACTACGCACTATGGTATCGCACTGGTACTTCAGCGGGCACACGCCAGCATATTAGCTATTTTAACGGATATTAAAAGTACCAAGATTTTCAAGAAAACACACACGCATCCTAACAAACAAAAAATAAATGAACAAAAACATACACCCAAACAAACAAGGAAAATTTTAATGAATGATACTACAGAGAGAAAGAGTCTAAGTGCGTCGTACATTTATTTGTGTATGTACTCAACCTAATTTCGGCAAATGCTTTAAAAACTTCAAAGTACTCAAATTAAAAAAAAGCCTAAAGAAAACCCAATTTGGGTACGAATCAAATTGATTAAGAGGGCAATTAATGCAAACATTTTTGTAAAAAAAAAAAAAAAATATTTATTGTGCACAATGCCCAACCGAACGAACAATGGACGAAAAACTGTCATCAAACTTCCTTAATTTTAACAAAAGTTTGCTTAAGGGTTTATTTTGTCATTTATTAAAAAAAAAATTTAATTTCTTTGTTGGAGATTTTAGTTTTTGTATGCAGCGTTTTTTCTGTTTTTATATTAATGGGTTAATTAAGATTTATGAATATAAACGTTTAAATAAAAATTACAGCCAATCCATTTTTAAATATTTGTTTTACCCACAAATTTTCGAAAGTTTATCTCATTTGGAACCCATAGGCAAGCATTGACTTCCCAAAACAAGTTTATTTTGTGAAGTTAAAATTTATATATGATATTTTTTCGTTTTAAAGTGACCTTAGAGTGTCTGTTTGTATGGGACATATGGTTAAATCTGTACGTACATATCTGCTACCACGGGAGTTAGTAGACCTCGGTGGCATTGATTCGGCCGGACTATTGGTTGAGATCTCTTTGGGAATCGCCTTTTAGTTTTGGTTGGAAGGGATTTCTTTATAAGTTAGTATCAAGGGCTAATATTGATATTCAACAGATTCTGTTGGCTATACCTTAAGTAGCAAAATCTGTATTAGGGATACAACTTTTTTACAATTTTTGAAAATATCAAAATGGCCCTATCCATACCATGTAGTGCATAAAAGAACAATACGAACTGCATCTTTAGATTTTCGATATCGTTAAAAAAGGTTCCGCGTCAAATGCAATTAAGTTTGGGATCAGTAAAAATGAATTTACACCTACACCATAAACAGTTTATAAGTTGTTTATGGTAATAAACTAGTTTGTGAAACTTATTTATCCATACAAACCATAAACAGTTTTGTAACTAGCTTTTGAGATAAACTAGTTACAAACAACCGATTTTGCTAATGCAACTCGGTTTTTTAAAAATTTTATATGTGGCCCTTGGTACAACATTTGGTTTTCAGATCATTGTTACAATAAAAATGACTTCGAAGCTTAAAACAATCAATATCGGGCTTTACTTATGCTCAGATATGCTTACTAAGACATTGGGTGAAAGATGAATCAAGAATCCCAAAAACACAACGCAGCAACATTTGTGCGGAAAGCGCCATCAAAGTCGTACAAGATATATTCCCCCAATGCAAATCAACACGAACTCTTAATCTAAAGTTAATTTCACTCAACAAAGATAGTTTTTAGATTGTAATTTTGATTATAATCATAAAATTACATTACAGAAATGTAAATAGTTAAATAGTTATAAAATAAAAATTTTTAAAAAATAAAAAAAAATAATTAGTATTGTGGTTATTTTGTTGAACTATTTATGGTTTTAAATCCAAATTTTTAATATTTTTAATTAGGCTTAAGTTCATCAAATTTAATTTTCATTAAATTATTTTTATGAAGAAAGGAATTTTACAACATGAAAATTAATTAAAATTTACTGATAATTTTTCATTCTTGACTCAATCTGGGCTCGAACCCAGGTGTTTTTACGGAGAGGTTACCCTGACATGTTTCGATTGCAACCACTCAATATCCTCAGAGGGCTTGCCGTTTAACACTCGCAGCCATCGACGACTGCTGACGTCATTAGTCAAACATCAATCCTTAAACCAAATTGTATTTAACCTTTGGTAGATCGAAATTTGCTTTGAATGATTATCTATTTTAATTTATTTTACATGTTCTTCCTTTACTTCTGTTTTTTCGTACTTTTGTCAAGAATTCTTCTTGAAGTTCAAAGTACATATTTTGTTTTTTGTTTTTTCATTTTTTGACAAAAGTACGAAAAAACAGAAGTAAAGGAAGAACATGTAAAATAAATTAAAATAGATAATCATTCAAAGCAAATTTCGATCTACCAAAGGTTATTTACAATTTGGTTTAAGAATTGAAGTTTGACCTAATCTGTATATTAATACCAATATTTTTTAAGGAAGTTATAATATTAAGAGACATTTTCGGAAGTGTTATTTGTATGGGAGATATGGATGATTAAGGTTGCAATGAAATATTTTTGTGCCAAGTGTGAACTTGTAGACCGATTCTGACTATTTTGAATTGGTGGTGTAGTAATAAAATCAACAACCCTACAAAAGAGAAAACTAATTATTTAAAATTTTTAACATTTTTTTCTATTTATATGAAATTGAATTGATGTGTTTAACAAAGAAAACTATTGCTAAATATACCAATCGACTCAAAATCACTTTCCGAATCAATTTACAATATCCGTCCGTTTCGATTTACAATGTCCTTTCGTTTCTAAACAAATCCCTTATTTCTAAATTGCGGTCGATTTACTCGACAGCTGGCCATTCTAGAAAGATAAAAATGAGTACTTGTTAAAACAAAACAATTAAAACCATAATATTATTCATTTGCATATATATTTAGACAAATTCGTCCATAATTTCTTTAAACTTGAGAAACATGTTGCTAAATAAAAATAGATAATGCTAATTTAAGTTTTTCATGGCTAAGCAATATGAAAAATGAGTTAATCTATCAATTAAATGGCTCAATTTGCAACACAGATAAACAGAGCTAAAAACCATATTGTTGTAGAGCTGCTGTTTTTAGTAAAAAATCTATTAAAAGAGGCTGGAAATATTTAGAAAAGCTTCACATTTTATCTTACTTTCTTCATGTTTTATCTTACTTTCTTCATGTTTTAAATAGTGCCAAAATTAACAATTGCCATGATGAATACCCGGCTCCCGCTGGATCATTGGTGTCTCAAATTTAACGGTCAAATTAAAGATTCTTTCCCCCTTTATAACTACCGTTAAAAACGCCGTTTACGTCTTGTAATGGTCCGGACGAAACGCCAATACGTTTCGCGGAGTGTGGACTGTATATAGGGGTGGATTTGGGCTACAGCTCCAGAATACCAGCCAAGGATCCAAACACTTTGGTATATTCCCCGAGAGAACGCCGATTGCGTGTTCCGGGCGAAACGCCGATACGTTTCGTGAAGTGTATAGTGTGGCTTCGGGATTCAGCACTAAAATATCCCCCAAGTATCCAAGCAACTTGGTGATATTAAAAAGGCTGGAAAGAGAACTAGAAAAAGGCACAGATATTTAAAACGAAAGAAAAGCACTTTTAACCATATGAAAACACTTTCCTTGTTTTACGAAACGTTATAAAGTTTCCATTTATTTAATGCAAAAAAAAAAACCAAAATTTACTATTAAATATCAAATTAACAAACAATAAGCTTCGACCGACTTACGGATGTTTTGGTTTCTGCTGCAAGAAATGCAACCCCAATCAAGAGTACAATAAAGCGTGGTCCGCAATTCACATCTGTGGATATAGAGACCCTTGTCAGGGAAAAAAGGAAGTTGAGAAGACAATGGCAAAATAATCGTTTCCCAACCATCAAGGCCCAACTGCGGTTATGCCAGGCAACTCTACGCAACAAACTGAGACAGAAACACGACTCTGAAGTAGAAGGCTATCTAAACAGCCTAGATGCCACAAAAAACTCCAATTACAACTTATGGAAGGCTGTAAGACATATGCAATGCCCTATAACCCACAAATCTCCACTAAGACTGGAAAACCGTACCTGGGCCAAAAACACAAATTAAAAAATTAATGCCTTTGCAAGCCACTTGGAGAAAGTTTTCACGCCCCATGATGCTGATACTTGTTCCTGTCGTCCAATTATTCCTGATACAGTTAACGATCCAATAAAATTTAAATTAACCCAATTAAAATCAGCGATAGAAAATGTCAACATAAAACAATCTCCCGGTCCTGACCGCATCACAGGCTCAATGATAAGAAACTTACCTACGTCTGCTTCAAGAATCTTGCTGCTCATCTTTAATGCGATATTACGAGTTGGCTACTTCCCATCCTCTTGGAAGACCTCTACAATTGTTATGATTCCTAAGCCAGGAAAAGACGCTAGTCAAATTACGTCGTACAGACCAATCAGCCTACTATCAATGTTATCAAAGCTATTCGAAAAAAGATTCCTTTTAAGTATAACTCCCTATCTTACTGAACACACAATCATTCCGGATCGTCAGCTCGGATTCCGAGCAAGGCATGGTACAATCGAACAAGTGCATAGAATTGTTACCCAAATTAGATCAGCGTTTGAGAGAAAGGAATATTGCTCAGCACTGTTTATAGACATTTCTTAAGCATTCGACAAAGTTTGGCATGATGGGCTGATCATTAGAATAACACGAATGCTTCCACAAAACACTCACAAACTCCTTTAGAGCTATTTAACTAGCAGAACATTCATGATTAGATCAAAAAAACCAATACTCCCCCACCAAAAAAATATTTGCTGTTCTCCCTCAAGGCAGCATATTAGGGCCGTTACTGTTAATAATATATACAGCTGATATGCCAACAAGCCCGAGCACACATACTTCTACGTTTGCAGACCACTCGGCATTTATTAGTGTTAATCAGGACCCAAAAGTCCCACATCAATGAACTAGAAGCCTGGCTAGAAAAATGGAAAATAAAGGTTAATCCGGCTAAATGTGCTCACTTAACTTTCACGCGCAGAAGAAAAACGTGCCCTGCTGTAAAAATAAATAACATCACTGTTCCGGTAGAAAGCCATGTTAAATACTTGGGAATTCATATAGATAGACGCCTGACCTGGTCTCGTCATATTGAAGCGAAAATAACGGCTATGAAACTTAAAGCAACTCAACTACATTGGCTAATCGATCGAAACTCAAACTTATCCTTAGACAACATAGTTCTCTTATACAAGTCTATCATAAAACCAATATGAATATATGGCATCCAATTATGGGGTACTGCATGCGCATCAAACATCCAGAAGCTACAAAGAAGATAGTCTAGGATTTTACGGCAAATTGTCTACGCCCCATGGTATATACCTAATGATATTACGATCTAAACATCGCTACCATCCAGGAAGAAATTTAAAAGTATTCCGTCAAATACATAGATAAGCTGATGGTCCATCCCAACTACCTCGCTCGGGATCTAATAAAGTTCGAAGGTCACCGGAGCCTGAAAAGATCCGACACTTTGAGCCTAGCAGGCATTTTTGACACTTGAATGCAATTACTTAGCGGTTACATTGGTAACGGCTAACAAATACAAATAAGAATTAGGATTAAGCTTTGAATACATATTGTAATTTTCGACAAGAAAGATTAAATAAAAAAAAAAAAAAAAAAATTTATAGAATTAAATCACAAAAACAATTAAGTTATCTTAGAAACAAATTAAAATTACAGCCGTCCAATATGGCTTTTAAACAACAATTCGACTTGAAAATGTTTAAGTTACAACAATATAAAATACATAAAAAATAAAGAACAATTTAAAATATAATGCATGATGATAGTGGCGCCTCACGTTGTTAATCCGTCTTAGGGCATATCATCATTCAAAATAGAAACCAGGGATGAGAAATTTGCTACCTTCGGTTCAGACGTGAACAACCGTAAATACACTTCGCAGTTTTGGTAAACAGTATGTAGCACCCATTGTTTGTCTTTAAAGGAAATATTAATATTATTAAAAAATTTTTAATATGGAGCTCCCACTAAGTCTAAACTTTTATGATACTGTATAAGGATATGTTGACACAAAATTGTCAGGATTATTTATACAGCGTCTTTTCTTCGTAGCAATAATGCTATCAAGGATTAATTCCACATAAAAACCAAATTATTTTAAACAAGAGGAGGTAAACAATTATGTTATACATAAGGATCCATTATTTTGACATATTAACATAAAAAAAGTAAGTAAGAACTAAAACAAAAACACAAATATCTTAACATCCTTGCAATAACAGTAAGATATCCTGAATTAATAATGTGACTCTACTCAACTTAAAGAGATTTTAATGCGGATTAATAATCAAGAAAGCATTTTAAGGTTTTAAGGACATTTAGCGCAATAATACAGAAAATGGTGTAAATTATGCAACCAAAAAATTTCACTATAGGACATGTTCCGTAAATTTAAATTAAGTGGAATTGAAATTGAAGGAGATTTTCATTTGGATAATTAACAAAATGAGTGTAGTTTCCTCTTTTTAAGATTTATTCTTGAAAAGATAACTGATACCCAAAGTATGAAGTATATAAAGAAGCATGTTTTTATGGTCTTGCTTTACAGGCTCGTTTTCAAAATTTGCTAAATTTGAAATCCTCTTCATTTCGATTTATAGAACATGTATTTTAAAAACTAGAGCTGTTAAGGAAAAACGAATAACGCCATCGTCATCAACAGATGAAATTAACAGGGGTGTGCTGGAAATCGAAAACGTAAAACGCAAGAATTTTAAAAGTCGTTTGTTAATAATTATTACTCTTGAGATTATAAAAATTAGATTAAAAGTATTAAAAAAAAACTTCCAAATTCATTAATTTTACGTTTTCGATTTCCAGCGCCCCCTGTAGATAAGGATCTGCAATTTTTATTTTAGAAACTTTTAAAAAGTTCCATTTTATTGTGCTGTGTTATAAGTATATCAGTATATCAGTATAGTTTTGTAGACAGAAGGCTGTTTAAGAACAAGTTATGAATAAATATTTCCTCTAACCTCGTATTTTCTAAACATAATCTGTTCAAGAAATCCCGATAGTCCTTACAGAGTTCTATAAAAATTCTTAAAAATTGCCTAAAACATAAGAAAAAATAGTAAAAGTGGTTGTAGTGAAAAGCCCTAGTGTCAAATAACCGATTATACATTCTAGTTTACAAAAAGGACATACTTTTTTATTCTAGAAAAAAATAAAGCTAAAAAAATAGTATGTCGTTTAAGTCCATCGTTCCATATTTAAGCTTTAACAAGGATCCTGTTTTATTATTCGAGGCTTCGATATTCGGTGAGTTTCAGAAAGACAGATGATTAGCCTACTGTAGCCTATTCGGAGGATGGGGATGCTATGAAAGTCAAAAGACTGGCTGAGTATGCATCTCATTTATATAGCGAATCGCTTAATATAAGAACAGACTCTCGCTTGAAGTCGCACCAACTAGGTGAACAGATGCTGCAATCGGTTCTGACAACTTGCCGATGCTTGACGGATGTGAGGAACTTCGGGTAGGGACCATAACGTGGAGGTTAGTGAGTCGACTTTGAGAGCAATGGATAAGGTCAAAGTGGATTCAACAAGCAGAGCCGGTCAGAAGCGTGGCCTTAATATGGGTATATTTTTTCGTCATGACCAAATTAATATTCAACGCTTCATTTTTTTCTGCCATGATAAAAACTGAGACGGCTTTTTAAAAAATATAAACCCATTTAAATATATTCTTTTATACAAAATCCATTCATTCCACTCAGTTTTTTTTTTTTTGCAAATAATGCAGGGTATTTTATGCATGAAGTTTTTTACAAACATACAAAATAAATTAAGCTAAAGAAACAAAAACAAAATCATTATTAATAAATGCTTCTTTTATGCCGTTTTATTCATTTAATAAAAATGACTTTAATTTATTTCCCTTCCTTTTCTGCAGACCGAATACTTTTGTAAATAAGAAAAGAGTTGTCTCTCAATTACGGTGGGCGTGGTTAATGGAGTTGATGATTGAATTATGTTCTTGTGTTCAGTTGTTGTTCTTGTTATTTTGTGGAACAAAACACTTGTAATGGCTGACAGCGGGAAGCCTACAAAAAATGCAAACTTAAAACCAAAAAAAAAAAAAAAGAAAGAAGAAATACTTTTATAAAAACAACGTTGCATGTTGTACACACATGGTAGAATGCAGTATGCAGTCTAGTTGCAACACACACAAAAAAAAAACAACAAAGTTCTTACGTTTATACTTGTGTGCAAGCACAATAAAGTGTCGTGTCGTCTCCCCTCTTTTTCAGAATGTTGTACTTACTACCTTCTTGATGTTTTTGCTGCAGTTGTTGTTCTTGTTGCATGTAGTTAATGAAAAAAACGAAAGCTAACAATTGTGGGTACTTATTTCTGCTGCAGCTTTATTAAGAGCAATGGCCACGCATCATTCTGGTCGTTGTCGTTGTTGACGTTATTGTTGTCGTCATTACATATGTGTCATAAAGTGTGTATGGTTGGGTGTGTGTGTGCTTTAAGACCTAAACTTTTTTGTTTCACTGTAGGCTGCTCATTGTACGATGGTGTGACGCATAAAATAATTCATCATTTATATACGGAGCAATTCACATGTGGGCTCAACTTTCATATTTGTGTGCTTTTTTATTTTTACCCGTATTACTTTTTTGCAAGTTTCTTTTTGTTTCATATTTTTGTAGAAACTGCATTTATTTGACTGGTCATTGCATTGGATCGTTTCGACTAGGAAGGGTTGATAACAATTTGTATGACGTCTGGTTTTATTTGTGACAAATTATACCTTTTATTGCTTTAGTACATCTGATGATTTCTCACTATCAATATCGTTATAGAAGACTAGATGAGTTCTTAAATTAAATGCAATTGTTTTTAAAAGTGAAAAATTGTTACAGTATATAAATTTAATGCATTTGAGATTTTTATAGTACCCTATAGAAGTTATTCTATTCATGCCTTTCTTGGCCATCCAAGAAAGCCAACAAGTCTCAATGCAACTTCAGTCTAAGCAATTTCAATGCTTTTCTTATTCAAATTGTACATTCTGGAATTTTTGTTTTTTCAATTCTTATCATGTTAATGCTTGTGAAGATTGGAATTTTATATTGATTTTTTTGTTTTGTGGATAAGGCATGACTTTTAATTTTCTTTCAATCTGGCAGATTTGTTAATAGTCATTGCAAAACAGACTTTATGACTGAATTGCAGTCTTCTAAACTCTGGTATATACACCGATTCACTTCTAGCGTAGCCGGTAAATATAATGGTCTCTAATACGTTGTTATGTTATGAGTAGCATCATGTTTGATGATGAAAAGTCGATACGGTAGACCAGCGCTGGGCTTAGTGTATTTAGGAACTCCACAATATAGTGTATGGCCCCCCCAATTCCCACGCGCTTCAATATCTACAGTTTGATGTTCGCATTCCACTCCTGGTCATTTCTAGGTGTAAGAATTGTACGTTCGCATAGCCAACACGTGGATTTGATGTGTTTGTGTTGTTGCAAGGTTAAGCACAACTATGGCCAAATCTAGTGGAATTGTCATCTTGAAATCGACTAATCGTCCACTGAAAACGTTAACCTTCAAGTACATTCGAATGTATATCATAAGGTAGAGCTTTTCTTAAACGGCCAAAGATTTTAGGCCATTTTGCAAGCCTTAATTTAGTTAGCTAAAGTTCCTTTCGGAACTATCGGCAAAGTTTAAAAGTTCTCCAGCTAAAAACAACGCGACTCCATCCAGCATGTTATCGTTCCCTCTTATACCATTTGTACACTTGCATACATTTCGGAGGAACGCATGGAAGATGTTGAAAATGTGAAATACACGTTCACACTTGAAACATCTAACATTTACCGTTAACAAAAAATGTCACCATTTCTGAAAAAAAACTTTTATTTTTTTTAAATACTTTTTTTCTACAAAAGTACCAACATTTTAAGAGACAACACCAAAATGTATTTCTTATTCATTTTGTTTAATAATTTTAGCAAAAATAAGCAAAATAAAGCTTGCAAAAAAAGGAAAAACTTGAGAAATGGTAACGCTGCACAGAGGGGTGAAATCGCAAAAAATGGAGATTAATTAAACTACTTATCCAATTTTAAAAATTCTTTCACTATTTGAATGCTACGTTACCACTGAGTGACATATGCTACACATCTTTTGGAAAAGTGGGCGGTGCCACTCCCCCTATTAAAAATCGCTCTAGCTGCCATAGCAATAGACCGATTGCCATGAAACTTTGACCTGCTAATAGTTCTTGGATATACTTGGTTATGATTGGATAAAGGGGCGTGGCACCGCCCATATAACCTGAAACTTAGAACGGATATATCTCATGAACCATCAAAGGTATGAAGATAAGATTTGGTTTATATGTTGATCTAACAGTATGAATTATATCCAAGGTGGAATAGGGTGGTGCCACGCCCCCTTTTAAAAATAGCTCTGGCTCAGTCGGATTTTTTTTTGTTTTTTGAAAAAAAAAGAAATAAAATTTTTCCATAGTAATCAATTTATTTTTAATATAATTACGTAAACGAATTGGGAATTATTCTATCATATTTGTAACTAAATTCGGGACTCAAAGCAGATATTTAAATTGTTCGATTGTGTACGGATGTGTCTGGTGATAGCTTGTATACATTTATTATAAGGCATGTGTTTTTGACCTGCTATTTTAAAAAATATGCCCGTCGTCATCTGTATCATAATTTGTGCCTTCTGGTGCCACGTTCGTCAAAACTGAAGGCGAAACTAGTAGATCTACTACAGATTTTGGAAGTTGGTGGAATTTTTTTTGGGCAATTGTGTTTTACCAGATAGGATTGGATCTGAACTTAGTAGGAACCTATTTAATATGTCTTGATTGCAATCCTACCGACTTCATTTGCGAGAAAAATGTTCTCTGAAGTTCTTAAAATCTTTGTTTCGGGCTTCCTCAGACAGTTCACCGATCGATAATAGCGCGTGCGAAATGATACTGGGCCATGTATTAAAAACTTATGCAAGGTTGGAGGCATGTTTAACCACTGATACTTCTGAATACCGCTCGATATTGTGAACAAAAACTCTATATTTTTCTAACAAAATTTTTGTAACACACAGTTGCCAATTGTATACAAAAACAACAATTATAACAACGAAAACGAAGACAAAGCAAACAAATGATAGAACTGGTGTTCTTTGCTTGAGTGACTATTTTCACAATTAATTAATTTAAAAAATTTCGCGCAAAAACGCGCAACATGTTATTACTGAATATAAAAGCCTAGGAACTGTAGTTTCTTAACAAATTAATATTATAACGCCAACTTACACCATTCATATTTAAATATCCACGAATATTTTGAAAATAGCCAAAATGGAGACATATTTTAAAAAAAATTTTAAAAATACTTCTACACAACTTTTGTTAAAACAATTATTTTTATAACAACGCTAAAATACCTGAGGTTGAAGATTCCATAGTAAAAGTATTACTTTTGACTTGCAAAAACTATATATTAATCGTCGAAATATACCGAATTTCAATTAACACTATTGTGCGCGAATAACTCAAAAATTACTTAACTTTAATACAATGCAGCTTGACAAGTAAACATCATATGACATTGAAATTTTCAGTAGTGATGTAGAATTTTATATACTGTAATCGGTTACTAAATATTTTTCAAAAAAACAAACTTTCATTTTTCAATTAATATCCATTTTTTACGATTTCACCCCTCTGTGCGCTGCTTTCAAAGCAACTGCCATTTTGTCAGTGATGCCACTAAAAGAATCGAAAAATGTTAAAGGGAACAAAATGAGATAGTAACATTCTGTAAAAATGTTGAAAAATTTTGATTTTTAGCTGTATGTATTTCTTATGGGAAAATACCAACATTTTCGCAAATTGATGTTAAATGTTGACAAGTGTGAAAAGGATATTAAGGCCAGTTTACACGGTAATACATTGTATTACGACATAATGTAGAATGAGAGAAATCATATCATGTAAAAGCAAAATGCATTGAGCAAGAGAGAATACGAATACAAAATCTGACAAGCGGTCGGTAAATGGTTTTTTTCTAAACAATTTTAGAAACTTATGCATTTTCATCACACCAGAGGTGCATTTTAACGAAGTATATTGCAGGTGGTAGCATTTTTATACAATTACAAAAACAACTAAAATCAACTCAGGAAATTTTCATGTTCTTTTTGTAAAATTGTAAAACTGCAACCATCTGCTTTTTTTTTAATTATTTTTGATTTTACTTATACCATCCGTGTAAACATAAAGTATACTCACAACAGACTTTTATTTTTTTCTTTTAAACACGGAGAGAATTTCATATTATTTTGATTCTACAAAGTCGTAATACATTGTATTACCGTGTAAACTGGCCTTTAGAAATATCTTTTGAAGTTCTGCTTAACGCTTCAAAACACTTTATATTTGCCATCGAGGTTTCATCCCAAACAATAAGTTTACAATCGCGGATAACTTTGACCGCATTGCTCTGTTTTGAAATATTGCAGATCGGAGTTTTAAAACTAGTAAGGTTTACCGAAGGCTTGAAGGGAGCGTATGCGTCTTTCTTACCTCTAACAGTGTTGCGGAGATTCCTGACAATGCGACTGCTAATTCGATTCCACGTTTTCACCTTAATTTTGCTAATACAAAACTGATAATGAAGGTTTTCCAGTGCCACCAGTTGTATAAACAAAATATTGTTTCAATTTCTTTCACTATTTTGGCAAGATATGCTGATAAATGTAGTTTTGCTCATGCGTCAGGAACTCTTTATTAGATGGCACCAATGGTGGCATGTCATAACGTCCAGTGTTATAATGTCCATCAGAGCAGCGTCATAAAGTCCGTGGACGTTATGTCACTTACAAACTCGAAAGCAAAGGCGGCCTTTGGCCGGCCGCAATTTTCTCCTCTATGATAAAACAAGTACCGGCTTCACTAACTAAAGCGTCTCTGCACAGCCAGCCTTCGGCCGGGCGCAAGGATTTTCTCCTCTATGGTATAACAAACACCGGCAATCCAAGATCCTCACATGCATATTAAAATGTCGGATGGCGTACACCGTTCAAAGTCTTCAAGATTTCAAAAAATTCGCACCTCTAACCTCATGAAGCAACAGGATAAGATGGCAACATTCCATGCTGTAGAATAAATGGTATGCTATTAACTCTTTCAGAATGTGTTATCTTTTCACTACAGGTATAATCCGCAAAAAAAACGTGGAAAGCTGATTTTACCACGAATGAGATCTGCCTATTTCATCTTTCCTCCCGTCAATACCAACATTATTAAATTCATCAAAAAAGTGGAAAATAAGTTTTACCTGTAGTTGGCTAGATTGATTCCGGTAACCAAAATCCGTTAAAATTTCTTTCCTTACAGTCTGAATTTCCAAAAAAAATACCAAGGCACATTAAAGATGTTTTTAATAAAGCATCAAACTTCATTCGATTTAAATTGAATCGCTTATTTCGAAAAGGGCGCAAGTAGAATTTTTATGGATATGGAGTATTTTGCTGTTTTTGGAGGTACACCTGTACTGTGAAAATTAAAAGTACATATACCCCTTCCATAATTATTATAATTATAATAATTTCGTAAAAGGCAGTTCTCCATATATATTTAGAATATTTTTTACGTTAGGGTAAGTAAGTAAGTATGTTTTGAATATGTGGTAAATCGGCTATAAAATATATTTTGGATTTTGCCCTTATTTAAAATAATATGAGTAGTGAACACCGTTTTAGGAGAAAAATTAAAATAGTAACACAATTTTTGTTTATCTTCATTTTGAAAATGTGTGAATGCAGCTGCTCGGAGGATAATGATATCCAGATTGCCGATTTCCAATATTTTTATGAAGATATTCGCAATGGCCAACCGACATGTATTCAATTCGTGTGATTATCCTGATGGAATATTTTAGTTTTTGTTCCATAAATGTATTTGTTTTCAAATTTGCAATCTTAATAAAATGTACCGAAATGTTATTATTGTTTCTTTATAATATAAATTTTTCGTTGAAAATGTTGTTTACTTTTATTAAAATTTTGGAATTCTTAAATGAATATTCAAAGGGTTTAATCTTATCTTATAATACAAATTTATTTTAATATTAGTGGGTTTCAATAAAATACATAAAATAAAAATACAATTTTGGTACTAAAACCACGAAAATACAAAAATAATTTTCGAATCGGGCTCGTCTCGGGAAACTGTAATAACTAGGGATGCGATTTCTATGCAAATGCATGTTTTTTGTCGATAACACAGGCCAACACTCAATTTGCTTCTTTGAATTTATCAACTGATTCTAGTTAATTTGGGTGCGCTGAATTCAAAACTGTAATCAGTTTGTCTCTATCAGTTCTAGTTTTCATGATATAACTTTATATACCCTCCACTTATGACCTCCAATTACACCAATTAACCAAATTTTTTTTCCAACATTTTTTTTATTTACTGTTATAGTTATTGCCAAAAAAAAACTCACAAATTTTTTTAAGTATTTAGAAAGTAAAACTTTTCCATAGGCTTCTTGACAAGATGCAATTTTTAATGATATGTATCTTTTGGCACCGTTACCACCGGAGCCAGTATTTACAAGATGGGCAACCTGGCTAGATGCTGTAGACTACATTTCAAAAACTTTGAGCAATTTAAGAATGTTATTTAAAACTTGTTGCTACCAAGCATCGGTAACAATTAAAAAAGTAAAATATCAATAAGCATTTGTATTTTCCAACTACGGATATGTTGGTGAAACAATAACTAAATTGGAGGGATTAAGTTTACTTAATAGTCGGCACAAATTATTTGATATTGCGGAAAGTAAAATTAACAATAAAAATAGCGTAACAATTTAAAAAAAAAAAAAACAAAAACGTTTTGTAAAGTAACCAACTCTTATTGTTTTGTAAAAAAAAATATAGGTTTTCAAAAAATAAAACAAATTTCATTTTGATTTACCTAAAATCAAAAAACGGCTCCATCGATCTGACTAATTTTTCTTTTAAATGTTCGTATAATGTTGAATATTTTGTTTTTAAATGAACAATTTTTGATTTTTTGGGGGCATATTTTTAACAATTTTAAGGGCATATTTTTGAATTTTTGCTGCATATTTAATGCGCATAAAACATTTTTTAGAGCATATTTCTGGTTTCCCTGGTGATTATTTATCGGCTTAAGGATTGTCTACACGCTAAGTATGGAACTTACTGAGAGAGCAATTTGACCAGAAATGAGGTTCGTAAATGGAGGAAGTGCTCTATGAACTTCAGGAACAAATTTATTTTTTCAATAATTTGCCAAACCTTACCAAGAAAGTATAGTCAATCAAGCACGACCCTGCACCGCAGTATAAAGAGGCACATTTTCGAGAGTACACCCTATGCTAACAAAAAGATGGCTTATGGTGAAAAGTATTATATGAAAGAAGCTTTCATGGGGCCTATGTGAAATTACGGACCTTTTCTCACCATTGCACAGTAGGTAATTTGGCCTATATTTTTGGCCAAAATTCAAAATCTGCACTTTAGAAAAAGAAGTTTTTTTTTGTTGTAATGTGATAAAGAATACTTCAAAGCAAATAGAAGTGAATTTTTATTTTATAAATAACAAAAACCCGTTCATCGCCCGACTCTTAAAGTCAATGTATACAATCAACAGTTTAAGTCGGACGCGCTTCGTATTATTTTTTATTACAATACCTGACACTAGTTTTTAATAAAAAAACAAATGAAAAATACAATAAAATATGGAAAACAATATTAATAGTAAGTGCTTAATAAATACATAATCGTTGTTTAAAATAAAATAGTTTATTGGTGAAAAAAAATCAATCTTTTGATCTTATCTCAATTAAAAAAAAAAAAAAAATTTTATACAACTTTGGAGAAGCTTTTAAAAAAAGTTTAAAATGTTTTAAAGCTAATAGTAATAAGGTCTTGATAAGTATTTGATTTTAAGATTGTATAATCAATTTTATGCTGCGTTTTTTTTGCGTTTTTTGAGATATCCCATTTTTTTGCAGGCAACCTCTATTTCGCTTAAGCTCTGAAAACACTGAGGATCTTAGCGCCAGTGAAAACGATGAGTGCGCAAATGATGTCAATATGTTAACATACACAATTTACACAAATGATTTTGATGATATTAAATAAGAAAATTAATAAGATATACCAAAAGTAGACAAAAAGAAATTTTGTTCTAACGCGTATCTTTTCATAAGAATGCGATATTTAGAAATTCCAAGTTTATTCTTAGTTTTAGAGTTAATAAGTTAAAAAGTTAATCAAAAAATTCATATCCAGATTTGTTAAAATTCTGTCCGCCTGTTATCAATTTTGGCCAAAAAAATTGGATAAATTACCCATAGTGCATTGTGACAAGTTCATTAAATTATCTTCAAAATCACTACCTGTACTCTGCGCACAAGGCTTACATGGGCAGCCAGACTGACGGACATTGTTTAATCTATTCAAAAAGTGATGAAGTAAGCGACCGGTAAACTAATAGGCGAGTTTAGGACCACTTTTTTCATGTGCTAGAAACATCAGTAAAATCGCATAAAACCCTCTTTGCTTTTGTGGTGTGGATATTAAAACCGTAAGCTTTTGAGAGTCAAAGCCTGTATTTTAGTAACCACAAACAAAAGCAAAAGCGAATGATAATTGAAGTTTTTGTTTTGAAGAAAATGTATTTTCTATTTGTTTTTTTTGTCTAAAAGCGACATAATTTAATATGTATTAAAATATAGGAGTAGGTATACAATTCGTAAATCTAAATTAAAGCTCAGTGTTCATTCTTAAACACCTTTGTTTGCTGGGTTAGTATTGAACTTCCTATTAAGTTTATGCAATACTAGTTTTAGTTTATTTTAAATTGAATTTTTTTACACTACAACCGGCTGTGGCTTCTTAATTCTGATTGGTTGAGAATCATTGTGCAACAATAAAAGTTTTTTTTATATAAATATCAAGATTATTTTTTAGATTTTCTTTGTTTCTATTAATTTTTATCTTCATTTTACCTCTTTTTTTGCTTGGCAAAAGTTGTTGTTCTGTTTATGTAGATAGAAAAAATAATCACTTGCCACAGTGGCAATAGCTAGCCAGCAAAAATAGCAAGATTACAATAGATACATACATACCAATGTATGTATTTAAGTGTGTGTGTGTGTGTGTGAGTATTATCTACAACAATAATAATGTTACATTATAATGATGTCACATCTGTTTGTACAAAATTTAATTCGCTTCAGTGGTAAATGTCATAAACCAAGACATTTTGCAATTGTTGTCCAGTAGCATTAAGCAGCAACAGCGACTACAATAATATTCTCTATAATTTACTAAAACAATACAAGTTGGGAGTTAAAACAAATAGCGGCTGTAATCCCCTTTATCACTATTTCCTCTCTTTATGAGGGTATTCAATATAATATTTTGCTACTACCGTTACAACTGATACTTATTGCAAATGTCGTCAAATTTGTTTTTTATTTAGATTCAACGAACTACAACTGTAGGGCATCGGGTAATTTCTGTAGGCTTTGTTTTTATATAATTGTCAGAGGTGTAAAACAGTGTCATTGTTTACGGATCAATTGGTACTATTTATACAATCTAGGGGCAAATCGCGGCATTCGACACCAATCAAAGTGCAATTAAATTTTAATGGAAATCTTGATCGATATGGAATGCCGTAATTAGCTCCCAGCAATTCTGATATCATTAATGTTGTAAAAGTAAATAATTGTAATATGTATTTAAATCGTGTTTAACTTAAAAGGGTTTTTCCAAAGGATAAATATATTTACTTATGGTAAAAATAGTTCCATTATTTCATCATTTCCAGATATTTCTGTCATTGAATACCTTTACAAATAATATTTTGCGTATATCAAACTTATATCAGTGATCATGCCCTCACATGAGACTTGTATTCCATTCAAGAATACAGCGAAGGAATGGAGTGAATTATCCCTTACGCCATTTTAAAAAAACTTGAATGCTTCTTTCGACACCTTGGATGAATGTTTTAGAGATAGACACCAAATGACACAAGTTTTGCCGAAAGTGCATCATGCCACCAACTGTCAAACGCTGCGGAAATATCTTAAGCAATTACCTTACTTTCGCCAAAATGGTGAATGAAGCCGCACCATTTTTCCAGCCTCTACACAAAAACAATTCTCCAGCATTTTTCCACAATTAAAGCCTTAATCAAAAACAAAATCAGTTTAACTAAAAATTTAATCAAGAGAATTATTTATTTAATCAAGTGAATTAAACGTTTAATCAATTAAATAAAACTTTTAATTGATACTATTAATTTGTCTGCTGGTGTAAATTTAATTAATTTTTTAATTAATATCGCAAAATTTTTAATTGAAATCAATTTTGATTTTTTTCTGTGTACGACAGCCATACTAGCGGTAGCTCAATAGGTAGTTTGACTCTAAAAAATTTGACAACATAGTGATTTACCATTCTCTCCATAACTTTTGAATGTGCCGAACACATTAAATTTGGCACTTTTCATCATTGTGATGTCATCCTTAACATCATATGACCAAATTGTCGTCAGGGTCAAAAACTAAAATTATGTCATCAATGGGCAAATCGTTTTTAACTTTTTTAGTAGAGTTGTTGTTGTTTCTACAACAAACTTTTTACTCTTTTCGCTCGCATTATTTTTGATGTTGATTACAAATGTGAACATTAAATGTCATCAATATGACTGTTATATGTTGTATAGAGTTGTTTTTGCTTTGAACATCAATGCGATGTCTCCTATGCAGGTTTTAAAATGTGTCTTAAAACAAAAATAGTTGATAACACAATAAAAATTTGCCAAGGAACGAGCTTGCGTCAAGGCCAGTGCAGGTATACCATCCGGCCCAGGAAAGTGGTCGCAAATTCAAACGGCAAAAGTATATCGTAGCTCTTTTAAGAAATCTAAAGGAAACTCTGTGTTTTGTTGTAAGATTTATTTTTTGCATTTGTTCTTTCTGAACACCGCTTATGTAATACAAAAAATTAACTGTAAGTTTTAAAAAAAATTGTGTTTAATGCAGAGGGGGTTTCTGCCAAAAAACCAGCAAACACAATTTTTATTATTAACTTAGTATTGGCTATTACGTGGTAATATGTATTTTTTTTTTTTTTTTTTGCAAAAAATAAGTCATAGCCCGAATACAAGTATTACCTTTATTTTCCGCTATAGATATTCACACTTATCGTGGTTGGCGAGTTTAAAATCCGCCTGCGGCTGTTTGGTAATAATTTAAAGGAAATAAGTCAACGTTCTCTTTAATCTAGTACCAAACAGTCGCAGGCGTATTTTAAATTCGCCAACCACGATAAGGGTGAATGTCTCTTTTTTTCTTAAAAATATTTATCTCTGCAGTTGCAATCAGTACTATTCACTTACTGGTTACCGCTGGCGAAAAATACTTCTTGGGGAATAAAAGTATGTATAAAAGCTGTCGAAAGGGCAATTAGTCAAAGTTTAAGTGGGTACGTTTGAAAGACGTTACGTCTTCTGAACGTGATCAATAATAATATTACTCAGACATAAAAACTCACAATTGTTAAAATCTCTTCATTGTTTCCAAGGCTGTGTGTTATCACCCCTCCTCTTTAACTGTATCCTCGATGTACTGATTCAAAAGTCACAAGTCATAGGAGACGGATTACATGTGGTTTGCAAGACAGATTGGACGATCTGGACTATGCGGATGATATATCTTAATATGTCATTCTTTCTCCGACATGCAATCAAAGCTTAATCTAGTTAAAGAAACCGCAAAGCTAGCTGCACTGAAGAAAAACATACCCAAAACCAAAACACTTAGGATAACTGCTAACGTAGCGCGAAAATTCCTAATATACGGTAATAATAATCGATAAATCCCTTAGTTCATCAGCAGATGTTGCATTAATAAGGCACGCAGTGCATTTGCCCAACTAAACCCTGTTTGGAAATCTTCTAACATATCAAGACACACCAAAATTAAAATTTTCAATTCCAACGTTAAATCCAGATTATTCTACGGTTGCTTAACGTGGAATATGCCACCGCACAAAACCCAGTCTCTTCAGGTATTTGTTATAAATGTTAATATGAAACGACCAACTCTGGTCAGATACAAACTAGCAACCAATTGAAATGCACGCAAAGAAAAAACAAGGTTGTGGTAAACATATTCTAAGAGCAACATATCATGATAAGAATTATGATTGTAGTCACCATATTAAGATTATTATTGAATCATATTATGACTAAATATACTCGTAATATGTCATCATAATATTTTTCCCTTAATCATATTATTATTCTGTTAATCATAATAAGCTAAGAAATTAATCATATTATTGTCATGTTAATCATAATAAGCTAAGAAGTAATCATATTATCATCATGTTAATCATAATAAATTTAGAAGCAATCATATTATGATACAGCACCTTTCATAGCTGTCATAAAAATACAAAATAAATTAAAATATTTTTGCATCAATTTTTTATTTTGTGGCTTTTTACAATTTTTCTTAATGTTAATCAAATAACGGATTTCAATATAAGGCTTGCAAAAGAGCAAATAAAAAATCTGTGGTTCTCATGGGCAACCGCGTGTGTCAATTTTTTCGATTTTAAGATGTTGATGAAATATCGTAGCACTTTTATAAAATATAACGAAATCTCGGTGTGTTTTGTTGTTGGATTTTACCAAAAAACTATGATATTTTGCATTTGCATTATTACATCACTAATACTTGAATGAACACCGCTAATATTTAAATTTTTTAATTTCTTTAGAATTATTTTTTAATGGAATTTTATCTTTTAATTGTTTAACCGCTCACAAATAAAAAAAAAACGACACAACTGCTTCAAAATTATTTTACAAATGGCGCTAACATAATATGATTAGAGTAAAAATAGTTTGATTGCATCTTTAACATAATATGATAAATGTATAGAAAGTTATCATGTTATGGCTATTAAATATCATGTTATGGTTGTGAGAAATATAACATGTTTAGAAAGTTATCATAATTAAGTTGTTAGAAAAATAATTATTTTTCGGTCAACAATACTCAAATTCATAATTGCGATAAACATTGATATGTTTACAGTTACTATAATATTGTTGATATTAAATAAAAATAACAATAATTTGTGTACGACAACAATATATTGTTACATTAAACATAGTGTTGTTGCCGTAACCATGCCCAACCATATTTTTTCTCTGCGTGTGGAAACAAGAAGCCACAAATGGGGTTGGCTTGGACACACTCTTCGCAAGCCATTAGATGATATCACTATGAGGGCCATAAACGGGAACCCACAAGGAAGCAGGCACATCGGACGACCATCACACCCCTGGAAACGCCAAATCATAACCAAATGCTCCGAGCTCTACAACTACATTGGAACGAAGTCAAACATCGCGCTTATGATCGAGCTCATTGGAATCAACTTGTTGCGGCCCTATGCTCCCCATAGGAGTAAAAGGAACAAATACATGTTCATTGTTTCCACTTATTTTTCCATGCTTGCTGGCAATTTTTTTACTATAGCTAATAAAACTGTAGCATCCTTTTATAGGAAAAAAATTAAAACCAAATTAATTGCAACATTATAATGACACTCATTTAAAGACATGTATTTAATTTAATAATAGAGTTCAGTTTAGTTTAGTTTACTCAACAGCAATTGTATGTTTGAGTAGCTGTTGCAAGAGTAGTTTCAGAGAGTAGTTCAGAGTATGTAAATATTTTTGTTTAAATTTTGTAACCGTTGAAAATATCCTTTGGTCAGATGGTTTTGGTTTTGTATTAGCGTTGATAACAACATGCATACACTACAATACATTGGTACTAGTTTTATATATAGTTGTATTAGTAACTAGTTGCCATAGTTTACACATGTAAATATAATTCGTATGTATGTTTATGAAAACTTGTATTTGTACGAGTTTGTAAATATGTATGAATGTTGGAATGTAAGCATCTAGTACAAACAGACAGACAGACAGTCAGCCGTACTTTAACCAAGCAGTGCAGGCATTCATTTGGAAAGTTTGTCGTGCAATTGGCAATTATTTTGCTATAGCCATAAATCTGTCTTTCAGTAAATAAAGTCCTGCATTTTGTACGTCTGTCTCTTTTTCTATTTTTCTCTTTATTTCTACTTTTTTTTTAATTTTCAGTTTTATTTTTGGTGTATAAGTATTTGTTGCAAATACACACACAGATACATATAAATTGTAGTACATACTTGTAATTTTATGGTAAATTCTGTAATGTTAGCTGAAGCGTTAAATAATGGCCAGTTTTATTAAGTAGTGGACATGGTTTAATGATAAAAATAATATAATAAATTTAATAATATTGATTAAAATATAAAGATAAACATGTTTAAAATTAAGTTTAATTTTATTGCATGGCATTGAACTTTGAGGGCAATAAAAATAGTTATCACATATTATTTATTTTAGTTCAGGTGCGATGAATAAAATTGCCAGAGGCAAAATATTCTATCAATATTATTTGCAGGAAATGAGGGAAAAAATTAATTTATTGTTAATAATTAAAATGAAAATAGTTTGTTAAATTTAACGCACACGAGTGGATTTTAAGGGAAAATTTGGATAAATCATTATTTAACCCTTTTATTTATAATTAAAAGGTGTTTAAAAGTCACATTAAAAGTGCAGATGTTAGATGTTTTGTAAAGGTAAGAACCTAAATCTAATAAGATGTTTTTAACTTCCTAAATAACAGTAGAATGCGGTTATAGCTCATAGAACATACTATAGCTATAGGGAGTTCCTTATCCAATTCCTTTTACAATTTTTTTAAAGGGATATAACATACCAAATTCTTATTTTCGACTTAATCAAAACCATGTGCAAGGTTTATTTAATCTATGTAATTATCTTTTAGTAAAACAAACCAAATATTAACGGAAAAAAATCATTAATTGTGTCGGCCTAAGTATGTCATCGTCCATACTTGCAATTTTAATTTTTTTTTGTTTTTGTATTTATATAAAAGACTAGCATTTAACCCGCTACTTCGTTAGCGTCTCCTTTTTCTTCGTGGACATATTTTTATGCCAGAGTTTATTTTCCAAAAAGTACCAGGCACCTGTCCCCTTATTTTTATTAACGAACAACAATAAGTGTTAAATTTTTTGGATCTCTTTAATTTTGGATTTTTAAGGTTAGCGAGAGGCCAACGTTCGGTCCAAAAGTCAGCTTTTTAGCTTCAAGAGTTTAGGATGTGCGATGATGAATCCGTCAGTTACTTTACAAATTTATATTATATAGAGATGGAGAAAAATGTTGAGAAAACAGTAACAAAATTAGGAACGATTTTCACACCTTAAACGTTTGAATTTCAAAAAAGGTCCAAACCTGTTTTGTATTTTTTAGATAAGCTATTATTTGCTTGAAGGTAAAATTCATCGTCTTCAGTTAAAAAAATATTTTTATTAGTTGAATCGAGAATTAACCCTGAAGGAAACCTGGGTGCAAGTGTCTCCAAGTCACCAGTTTTGTCCACTATATTGGTCACATTGTCAATGAAGTGTCTACACTACATTACAGTTGCCACTATATTTGGCTTTAATACGAAAAAGATTTTATCAATAACAACTGAGGAATACAATTCCTGTAAAAGTTGAAGAAATAATAGAAAAAGATTGTTATGATTTCGTATTCTTACAAAAAGTGTAGACTACTTTTACTAAAATGTACTAGCGATTCTCTGGTGTCAGTGCCTACATATGTTCCCAAAGGAACTACTTAGTCAGTACCTAGTCGGTAGTGTCAACGTCAGTAGTAGATTTCAATGACACGCACATGTTAATGTCTATTGTAAATAACATTGGGCCGCGTGAATAAAAAGGTAGCTTTAGCTAATACTTGAAATTTTGAAGTTTAAACTAGCTTTGAGGTGAATAAAAATTTGAGTTAAAGCTAGTACTTTATACTGACTAGCAAAAACTATTTTTCCTAGTGTTGACTCAAAAAATGTGTGAATAAAAACGAGTGAATGCTTAAAAAGACTAGTTTTTGCTTAATTTGTTTAAGCTTATGATTGGGGTGCTTGAAGTATGTATTTTGCAACAATATTTAAAAAAAATTGATTTTTTTTGTTTAATTTTATGAACGTTGGCCAAAGAAAAGAATATCTCCTAAGAGCAGATTTTCATCCAAAAGTTTATTTAAAATTATTTATTTTTCGGGAAAATATCTAAAATGGTAAAATCTCTGTAAATGTCACATATACATTTAAATATGTACATATCCCTGCAGGAAATGTCACTAGTGAATTTCTACTGATTCACTGTTGACACAGTCACCAGTACTAGTGACATATTATACCCCAGGCAATGTTATTTACAATAGACATTTAACATGTGCGTGGCATTGGAAATCTACTACTGACGTTGGTACTACTGACTAGGTAGTTCCATTGGGAACATATGTAGACATTGAAACCAGAGAAACGCTAGTACATTTTAGAAAAAGTAGTTTACACTTTTTGTAAGAATACGAAGTCATAACAATCTTTTTTTATCATTTCTTCAGCTTTTATAGGAATTGTACTTCTCAGTTGTTATTGATAAAATCTTTTTTGTATTAAATCCAAATATAGTGGCAAATGTAATGTAGTGTAGACACTTCGTTGACAATGTCACCAATATAGTCGACAAAACTGGTGACTTGGAGACACTTGCACCCAGGTTTCCTTCACGGATGTTTGAGTTTACCACATCAAAAGAATTACTTGAAAGCAAAAACAAAGTCATAAATATATTTTATTTCTGTTGTTGGTTTCTACAGAAATTCACTTTTTTGTAGATTCAATTTTTTTGCAGATTCAATTTTTTTGTAGAAAGCAATTTTATAATTAGGGCTATAATTTTTATAAATTTTTTTAAAACAAGTTACACAATAATAAATAACAATCATTGATAAAGGTCGGTACAGACTTTTGCCATAGAAAGTCTGTGTTGCATTTTTTAAATAAAATAAAAACAATTTTTGAAAAGGAAAAAATGAAATAAAAATATCAATACGCAGTACTTGTTAACGCTTCAAGACATAAAAAAGGAAATAAAAATTTTTTGTACTTATATTCTGTTTTATACATTAATATTTTTGAAAATAAGTTAAAAAAAATTTAAGTTTTTGACATTTTTGCACTTTGTAATTAATTTAATTTAATAGTCACATTTTCCAGCGTTTGCTTCCCCTTTTAAGCACTAGCAAAGAGTTATTCACACTTTTGGTAGTTTAAACTTTTCAGCATAGCTAGTACTGAAAAGTAAAAGCTAGTGCTAGTACTTAGTACTAGCTAGTATAAGCTACATTTTTATTCACTCGACCCAATATTTATTTACCCTTTTACACCGCAAAAAGGCCTTCCTTCAAAAAAGAACCAGACACCTCTCCGTTTATTTTTTGTAATGAACAATAACTAGTATTCAATTTTTTGTATCTCTTTTTGTTTAGGAAATATACGGTTAGCGAATTTTTCTAATAAACAAGAATAAGTGCTGATGTTTTTTATCTCTTTTAGTTTAGGAGGTATGAGGTTCGCGGGATCGATATACATAGGTACAATTTTCACCCCTGAAACGTTCGAATTTCGAAAAAGTACCAAATTCGCATTTGTATTTTTTAGATAAGTAACAAATGTTATTTAATTTTTATTTCTATACGTATTGGCTTAAAAGCTAGATTTACTACCTAACACGACCGAATTTCGTTAAACTACCAGACACCAATTTGCTTTTTTATTTAATGCACAAAAATAAATATTAAATTAAAAAAATTACCAGTTTATTTTAAAAAAATACCAGTTAGAGAACGAAAAAGTAGCAAAAAATCCCTCTTACAAATTCTCATTCACTCAGGAGCTTGCATGTTTAATTTTATGTTTCTAGATCCAATAAATACGGATATATAAAAGGTACCAGTTAAAGAACAAAATAGTACCAAAAGCCCTCTTACAGATTTTCATTCACTCAGGACCTTGCATGTTTAATTTTATGTTTCTAGGTCCACTACTAACGGAAATTACAAAAGTACCAGTTAAAGAACAAAGTAGTACCAAAAACTTCCCTCTTATATATTCTTATCCACTTAGGGCATTGTATCTTGAATTTAATGTTTCTAAGTCCAATAATAACGGATATTCAAAAAGTACCAGTTTAATAACTAAAAAGTACCTATAAGCGCTTTTAGAGATTCTCATTCACTCAAGACCATGCAGGTTTAATTTTATTTTCATTAGACCAACATTAGCGTAAATTTAAAAAAAGGACCAGTTAAAAAACGAAAAAGTACCAAAAAGATCTCTCTAACAGATTGTTATTCACTCAAGACCTTCCATGTTTAATTGCATGTTTCTGGGTCCAATACTAACGGAAATTCAAAAAGTACCAGCTAACAAATAAAATAGTACCAATAAGATCCCACTTAAAGATTCTCATTTACACAGGATCGTGCATGTTTGATTTTATGTTTCTAGTTCCAATACTGACGGAAATTCAAAAAGTACCAGTTAATGAACAAAAAAAGTACCAAAAACTTTCCTCTTATAGATTCTTATCCACCCAGGACCTTGCATGTTTAATTTTATATTTCTAGGTCCAATACCATCGGAAATTCAAAAAGTACCAGTCAAAGATTAAAAAAGTACCAAAAAGTTCACTCTTATAGATTCTCATCCATCCAGGGCATTGCATATTGAATTGTATGTTTCTAGGTCCAATACGAACAGAAATTCAAAAAGTACCAGTTAATGAACAAAAAAGTACCAAAAAGTTCCGTCATAGATTCTTATCCACTCAGGACATTGCATGTTGAATCTTATGTTTTAAGGTCCAACATAAACGATAATTTTAAAAATACCAGTTGTAGGACCCAAAAGCAAAAGAAAAATATAAAATTTCCCGTATTTTTTTTTGGTACTATTTTTTTCCCCCAATTAAAGTATCAAAAAATTCAGTATTATAGTGGGTGCCTCATTATTAAGTAAGAGTATGTTAATGAATGGAGAAAAATGTTTTGTAAAAAAAGTACCAAAATTAGCGACGATTTTCACCCCTTAAATGTTCGAATTTCGAAAAACTACCAAACTCATATTCGTATTTTTTTCATAGGTTTCGAATGTGGTATAAACTTTGTTTCTAGTTTTATTGGTTCAAAAGATAGACAGGGTGTCAAAAAAGTACCAAAATTCAGGTTTTACCCGCTTATTCCCTAATAGGGCCAAATTTCAAAAAAGTACCAGACACCTATCCGCTTATTTTTCTAAAGAACAACGATCAGTATTATATTTTTTTTTGTATCTCTTTTAGTTTTAGAGATGTAAGGTCACCGCATTTTCCCGTTTTTACCCTTTTTTACCCCCTAAACATTCGAATTTCGAAAAATCCCGTCTTAGTGGATCGATTTGGGGAGTGACCAATCTCTGGTCCAAATTTCAAGTGTTTAGCTCCAGGCGTTTAGGCTGTGCAATGATGAATCAGTGAGTCAGTGAGTCAGTCAGTCAGTAACGTTACAATTTTATATATATATAGATATAAGAAGGAGAAGAAGAAAGACAAGATGAAAATACAAAAATTGCAAAACTAGAATTTCATAATCTGGACACGAATGCAATTTCAAAGCAGAATTTTAAAAAATTGTAGCAACAAAAACTGCAAGTCTTGACGACGACTATGTTTGTTCGTGAATCTTGTGTACAAAGTACAGGGGGCTAATTCTGGAAGTCGTGATTGAATACTTTTTCGGTTCGAATGAATACTTTTCTGTTCCAGTCGATTCTTAAAGGCAAGTAACTTGCCGAGTGTGAAAGGGGTCTTATGACACTAGATGTTCAATCCATTGTTCAAGTTTTGGTGAACAGTGCAATATATATAAAGTAATAGAAAGATTTACCAAGTGCGAAGGGTTCAGCTGTATTAAGATAAATGACAAGCTGTCAAACATTTTACTTAAGTTATCGATAAAAAATGAAGTTATGTCAAAAAAAATGTAAAATTGTTCAACTTGAAATTAACATTTCAAGCTTGAAATATTAAAAGTGTTGCTGAATCAGCGGTTTATGGGCAAATTCAGCGATTTAACGCTTTTTGTTTTTAGGTTTCTCATAAACAAAAAGTTGGCAACATTTAATAAAATTAACAGAACAGGGATGGCTATGTTTTTTCAATTGTACTATTTTGTTGATACTTTTTAAACTAAGATTTATAATATCTTTTTGTGGTGTTTTTTTTCAACTAAAAAAATTTTTTAGTGCAATCAGGTACAATTTTTAAAGGTTGGTGGTACAATTTTGAAAATTATTCACGCCATTCCTGAAACAAACCCATAATAAGAGAAAAAAAATATAAAAAACTTTGCTTACATTTTTTATAGTTTGCTCTTTCTAGCATTTACTGTTTCTTTCTATCAATTTTGTATCATTTAAGGCTAGATTACACTATTATACTTTGTATTAATACATGTCAAAAACTCAAGTAATATGACAAAGTGTGATAGTGTGAATGCAATGTGTCACGAAAATGACAAGTATTAAGAAAAAAGTTTGACATCCCATACGACTTCATCGTTTTTTGAAAAATTTCTAAACAATAATACTTTTCACTGGATCAGGGTTGCATTTTCTTTCATGTGTAAGTGTTTATACTTTGTGTGATGGTGTGAACACAAATTGTCATGTAACATTAGATTTTTTGACAGTCGCAACAAAATTCATTAGATTTCTATCTCACAAAGTATTATGGAATACGTAAGACTGCGTTTATTACTTTCTTGACTTTTTTTCAAGACGCATGCAAATGTGGAAAGTAATCCCACTTAATGCGTTCTAGACGTTTTTGCTGTGTAACTTGATAATACAAGTTTACACTGATTTAACTTTTTTGACTGATGCTTTAAGACACTAACGATTTGAACACGTAGTGTGGACCTCCATCTTAAACCGTTTTGCCTTGGACCATAGTAGGGATTTCTCCTCACTGCTAAAGGTTAGATTACACTATCATACTTTATATTAATACATGTCAAAAACTCAAGTAGTATGACAAAGTGTGATAGTGTGAATGCAATGTGTCACGAAAATGACAAGTATTATCAAAAAAGTTTGACATCCTATACGACTTCATCGTTTTTTGAAAAATTTCTAAACAATAATACTTTTCACTGGATCAGGGTTGCATTTTATTTCATGTGTGAGTGTTTATACATTGTGTGATGGTGTGATGGTGTGAACACAAGCTGTCATGTTAAATTGGATTTTTTGACAGTCGCAACAAAACTCATTAGATTTCTATCTCACAAAGTATGCAGAAATACGAAAGACTTTCGAGATAGTATAATCTAGCTTTAAATGCTAGTTTACACGGTAATACAATGCATTACCACTTTGTAGAATCAAAATAATATGAAATTCTCTCCGTGTTTAAAAGAAAAAAATAAAAGTCTAATTACAAAAAACAGATGGTTGCAGTTTTACCATTTTTACAAAAACAACATGAACATTTCCTGAGTTGATTTAAGCTGTTTTTGTAATTGTATAAAAATGATACCACCTTCAATATATGCTGTTAAAATACACCTCTCGTGTACCAAGGAGGATAATTACATCATAAAGCCTGGTACTCTGTTCAACATTTCACGTGAAATGCTGTCAAAATGCATATGAAAAAAACTGTTTATTTTGTGAAAAAGTACCGAAATGTTTCTGGCAACATTTTTTTTACAACTGCGAAATAATGTAAGCTGCCTTTATTTCACGTGGAATTTTAAGCAAAAGCAAAAAAGTATGAACTTAATATTTAAAAAAGAAATAAAAAATTAAAATAACACAATCGGTAATCGGTAACAGTTTTTTAGCCGTATTTACTTTTTTTTATTAAATTTTTTATTAAAAAAAAAATAATTTTAGTAAAATACATGTGGCGTTTGTTTACATACACGAAACAATGTAGCATACTTTGAAGGAATAAAAACGTCAAATTATACAAACTCGCACGATTGGTAACATTGATAAATGCCAAAATTTTCGTGTGGAATAATCAATGTTGCTCAACATTTTTCACAAATTTGAACAGAGTACTAGGCTTAAGCTGTGGTTTTGCCAAAGAAGAAATCGAGAAATACCATTGGTCTCTTAATATTTCTAGAGACGCAGATCGGCTTGGTGCAGAAATACTTAAGTTTTATAATTAATGCTTTCGCATCTGAGAGACTTTTCTCCACTGCAGGTCTGGTTCGAACGAATTTACAATCTCCGCAAAAGTAGAGAGTAGCTTTCATATTCAACAGAAATCTTATTAATTTAAATTTTAAGTATTTATAATCACTTACACTGTTATTTTCTGTAATATTTTTTTTTATTATTACCATAAAATAAAATTCATTGTTTTTTAAATCATATTTATATCAATTTTAAACATTATTAATCATATTCAACATTTTTCATTTTTCGAATTTATTCTATGAGCTGTGCAGAGAAGATTTAGTTAGCGAAGCCGGGTTTTGGTTATACCATAGAGGAGAAAATCCTTGCGCCCGGCCGAACTTTACACAATTAAATCAAAAAATGTATAACGGTAATCTAAAATACCTTTAGGAAACATTCGCTTTAGAATTTTTATGGACATTATGTCGCACCATAATATTGATGGACATTTTGTCCATGGACTTAATGTCGTTCTTTTGTGCGACATAATGTCCATGGACATTATGTCCGTGGACACTACGACATGGCACCCTTCTACACAACAGTATTTTCATTGTTGTCATCCAGTGATTGAAAATTGAAAAATGTAGTTGGTACTGACCACCAAGCAAAAGAGTACTTTTTCAACATAACGGTACTTTTTTCAAACAAATTTTTTTTTTCTGAAAAATTGTAGGAATAGAACTATTACAAAAAAGCTTTATAAAATACATAACTGAAATTTAGCTCATAGAATAAATTAATCATCTTACGCTTTAACTTTGCATAATACAAATATTATTCTACTCGAGTTTTGTCAATTTTACCTTGAATTCAAAAATAATATTCTTATCGGTATCGGAGATTTTTTTTTAGTATCATATCGTTCCATCCCTACTTCAACGCGGAAAATAATCAATTTCGTTTCTTAAAACAATAAAATCAATTGTCATTATCTTAAATAAAAAAAACCTTTTGCTTAAACCAAGACACAAAAATTTTTAGAATAAAAAATTTTTCCCTTGGACGTGATCATGCCAAATTTTCTTGGTTCAAGCCATATTTTCTGGTGATTAAGTAAAAATAATTCTATCCGTAAAACTTTAAGTGGGGAATATATGGGCATTTCCATTTTGACGTGCCGTGATATATGTACCAAAGAATGTAAACAAATTAAGTGAAGAAGTAAAATTTGAAAAAAGGGTTTTTATATATACAAAGTTAAGAAGTAGCACTATATTCAGAAAAAAAATTACAGCAATCGAAGCTAAGAATTTGAAGACATAAGCAAAAATATGCGCTGGCGTGACGTTAAAAAAACGGAAGTGGATTTTGACTTGTATTACAAAACGGAATAAGACTGCGAATTGAGCAAGAAGTTTTGTATAAAACCTTTTTTAATAAACTTTGGACTGATAAAGATTTATTTTTCAAGCTCTCAAATTTAAAAATCTTTGCTCGTTTTAAGTACATATGGGCATTTTCAGCGAAAAGGCTACTTTTTCAAATGTAACGCCAGAATGCAAATAAGGTTGTATTTTAGGACCATGTTGTTCAACCGTTATCCCTTTTGTTAGTTAATGTAGAGCTAGTTGCGCTATACACCAAAATATAAAAAAGGAAACTAGACATATACAATTTTTTGAGAAACAATTACAATTACTTCTGGCGTTACGTTACAAAAATAGACTTTTCGCTGGAACTGGTCATATGCCATTTTTGCTTCAACTTTCTTTGAGTTTTATGCGATCAGTTGTTAGTTTCAGTATCGAATTCGCATTTATGACTGAATTTGTTAAAATGTTCAAGGCTCCAAAAAGGTTTTACAATCGAAAAAACAATTCAAACTATTTTCAAAACTAAATTCTTTTATTTCATAAATAACATTGACAATAAGTATATTAAACAAAGACTGTATTTCTTCTTAAACTTCAACACTGTGTTTTAACAAAAGCTTATTTTGACTATGTGATGATAAAAATTATAAACTTCTATTTTCCAATGCAGCTTGTGCGTCTCTCAGTCGTTTTCATTTGCTGTATCACTCTTATCACTTTTCTTGCACTGCCAGTGCATCTACGGATAAATGTCAGAGTCTAGAAATATGCATTTTATAGTAAAATGTATACAAATATATGAATGCGTATAAACTATTAAAACAGAAATATATTTATATACATTTGTACATACATGTGGACTTCATTCAAACATACATGGTTATTTCGGACTTTTGCAAATTGCAATAACTGTCTGCATTTGTCTGGCAGCAACTGAATGCAAATGAAAATTTATGTCACAAACATCAGTAAAACAGGCAACAAGACATGCAAACACACACAAAGTAACTAAAACATATATATATATATATATAAAGTTTCATACAGAAAATTCTTACATTTATGCCTGCTGTATGAAGTTCCACATATACAACAGAGTCGAGTTAAACATTACGCACCAGACTTTTGTTTGACACTTTACTTAACTGGCACTTTAGGATAAGAACAGGGAAAAAATTATTACCGAACTTGACACAGTGCTAATGTTTAAAAAAAAGACTCACCCTCTATGCTGGTGCAAGGTGGTATTGTTGTTTTTGTTGATATCATGAAAATGTGTTGCAACAACCATGAATGGCTATTTTAAGTAAACTAAGGAGAATTTTTCTCTAGCTGGCATCCTGACCGTGTGTTTCTGACGATGGTTGCTGTAAATCCTGTTTTGTTCGGATATTAAAAATGAACATACTGAGCGGAAAGCTCTTGCAAAAAGAAAAAAACAAAAAAACTGGCCATGTAACTCCTACATGATGAATTGTGGAACAATCAGCAGAAAAACCAAAAAGTGATATATTGTATTTTTTCTGAAAATCATTTTCGTTGTGTTGACTATAATAAAATATTCATATGCTTCCATTAAAAACAACATACTTTAGCATACACATATGGATTTACCACACCAATTTGACACCCATTTTTTGTTGCATACATATACATGTATATTCGTGTTAAAAATACATATGGCAACATTACTCTACAACTAACAGGCTTAATATTTGGACTCAGACACACTTAAAATAATCACACAAACTACACGTCAGTTAGCGGAAATTCTAAGTTAAAACGTATTTCAGTGTAGTGGGAAAAGGGTTTGCAGTCAGAATGATGTTATTGGAATATTTTGGCAAATAATTTCAGATGTATCTTCTCTTTTATGGGGGCTGATTACAGGTTTGATGATTTTTAATAAATGTAATATTTTCAAACGCTAGAATCAGACCAGCATATATGTCATTTACATATTTGGTATTAAATAAATATTAAATTAATAAAATATTGTCAGAATTTATTAAGGTTGTTTCATAACTAATAACAGATCTTCAATGAAGAGATTTGGCACTGTAAAATATAGTCTTCTAACTTAAGGAATGTGAGAAAGATTTATATAGACACCTGCAGACTAGGCCAGTCCAGGATCTTTTCCATTGGGAGACAAGCAATGCGCTTAGCAACCGCCCTTCAATGTGAAAGAAACTTGCATACACACATATAGCAATTTAAGTACAAAATCCGTAAAGATAGTACACTCGTCGTCCCTTGTGTTGGAGCTTTGTACCTTCTGCTGCTTTTGGAAATATGATAGCATCAGCTGCTAAGTAGTAACAGCGCCTAGAGATAGTCCTCCTTCAGGCCGAACTCTTCCACAAGTGGTTAAACATAAGCCATTTAATAGGATTTTTGGACTTCTGTCCCGCGACTTTGGATTAAAGCAACTACCACCATGTGATCCCCAAAATATCCCTTCTTCAAAAAAACAGCTGTTTTGGGACTTTCAACAGAGGTGCACATAGTGCGGAAAGTTTTCTGGCTATCATTAACTTGGTAGTCATCAGTAAGGATTCCTCTGTTTGACTGTCCAAGCTGCTCAAACGCCTTGCGAAATGAGTGCATTAGTTTAATTATCTCAGGAGTGACCAGTAACTTTCCCTCTGTTGCTGCTTAAAAGCATTGAGAATTGTCCCTTACACATAAAAATATTTTTTTTAAAGATTTTTTTCTATAATTGGCTAACAGAAGTGTTTTTCCGAAAAAAGCGCATTGGCTCTGGTTTCCGTAAAAAATAGTATTATCGGGCTCAAAATGATTATTTGTTTTTTGGACTTAAAACCAAGGCCTAAACTACCTAACAAGTTTAATTTTTTTTTTTTTAGCATTTCATTTATTTGTTGAATCTTCACTTAATAATTGTGAACCAACAATAAGTATTCAAATCTTAAGACTAAATAAAAATATTACGTCCAGCCAATGCCAGACAAAATTTTATGCTTACATTAAATTTAACTTTTCACAAGTGGGGCAAGTCAGCAATGTGCCTCCTTCTTAACCTCAGGTGGCCACTGATATTTAGTAAAATCCGGGCCAGTATATTTGGATGGGTTTCGCGTTTTTTTAAATAGTTTTGGCAATGTTATTTATTTCATCTTTAACAAGGTGAACGCTTAGATCCTTGTGTATGTAGGAGCTTCTGATATACCAAGGTGCACACGTAATAATTCTTAAAAGCCTGTTTTGACGTCTTTGTATTTTTTTCTATATTAGATGCTGAGGCTGTACCCCAGAGCTGAATTCTATGGCACCATATGTGTTAATAATTGAGTTATAAAGCAACACCTTACAATCCAAGCTTAGTATAGAGTTTCTACCCATAAGCCATATAAGCTCAACAGTTTTTAACTTTATCTGGATAAGTTTTGCGTCTATATGATTTTTCCATGTAAGACGACGGTCAAGGTGTATGCCGAGGTATTTCACATTTGTGTGTTGGGGTATATTGCAATTATTAATTTGGATTGGTGAAAACGACGCTATTCCTAGCTTAAAAGTTATTTGGATACATTTCTGTTCATTCACTTTGATTTTCCATTCATCTAACCAATTTTCCAATTGTGATAAGTGATTTTGTAACAAACTTGACGCTACTAATGGGTCATTGTGGACACTAAGAATTGCTGTATCATCAGAAAATATGGACGTGTGGGTATAAGTGTTAAATGACATATCTGATGTGTAAAGAATCTATATAAATGGTCCCAAAATACTACCTTGCGGTACTCCAGCTCGTATGTCTTGAGGGGGTGGTGCTGTAAAAACTTTTTTCTGCAAGAACGAATTTTCGATTTGTAATGTAGCTTGTGGGAATTTGATGGTAACAAAAGTTTTATTTTAAAAAGAAGTCCCTCATGCCAAACTTTATCAAAGGCTTGTGAGACATCAATAAAAAGCCAAATTGATACGCTGGATTAGTATTGTTTTCGTTTACATATTTAGTTAACTTGTTCATGAGTAGCTTTTCGAATAGTTTTGACATATTAGATAAAAGACTGACAAGTTTAATAATGTATAAGCAAATTGCATGAAAAGCTTGCCCTGCAAATAAGTGCTTGCTGGAGAAATTGCTTAAAAACTTGCTGAAATCCTTCTCAGGAGATATTGGATCTTTCTTATAGGGATAATATCGTAGCTAAGTCATATCCTCGAGTATCTCTATCTAGTCAGTTATTCTTCTTCGAAGGCGAATTACTATGTCACCTCAATGGATGTAAATTTTTGTTTTAATGGGTGGTGCAACCAAAACACACAAGGTTAATTGTAAATAAAACAAAAAGTTTTCAGAGAATTATCTTAAAATTTTTTCTTATTATAGAAGGATCTATGACAATTATGTGTGAAATGAATTATCGGCCAAATCCATAGCTTCGGCGGCATACCTCTATTCGATGGTCCATATTTTCATAATTTGCCAAATTATCTCACTCTTAAGCGCTTGAATTTTTCTTGGCTTATTGGCGTAAGCTTTTCCTTTTCAATATCTTCGAAGAAAGAAGTCCAACGGTGTCAAATCACATGATCGTGGCGGCGAAATAACATCGCCACGATGTGAGATAACACGGCCCTTGACTTTCTCGCGCAAGAGAGCAATTGTTTCGTTGGTTATGTGTCAAGTGGCACCATCCTGTTGGAAACACATATCGTCCAGTACCCATGTTCTGTAACTATAGTGAGAACTTCTCGCATAAAAAATATGTAAAACAAAATATTCTCGCATAGAAAATTTGACATTGCAGACGTTGAGATATATATATATATATATATATATATATATATATATATATATATATATATATATACATATCGTTGACGGCGACCAAAATTTACTACAGCGACGGGGCGAAAAAACAACCATCGGCTATACCAAATAAAGTAAAGTGCGACTTTAATGTTTGTTGTTTTCAAAAGAGCTTTCAAAACATTCGTATATTTAAAAAAATGTTAAAAGCATAATAATAAAACAATAAAAAAATTTGGCAAGAACAAAATATTATTATTATTCTTTGTATTTTGCATATTTAATTGTTTTTTAGAGTTAAAATTTTTTTTCGCCCCATTTTTATTCGTGAGTTTATTTGACAGCTCAAAGCGGGAACTTTTCTCACAAAAATGTTACAGACACACTTTTTCTGTAAATTACGTGACAGCTTATACCCGCCAAAAAACCGTTGTTTGTTTCAAATTATGGCATTTTAGTATTATTTCACACATTTCAATCGAAAAGTTTCTCGATGCGAGAATTAGAGATCATGGGCACAGGTCCATATCCTAAATTTCTGGCTACAATAACTCCATAAGCACATCGCAATAGCGAACACCTTTTATGGTAACTGACCTGCTGACCTCATTTTCGAAGAAGTACGTCCCGATGACGCCGCCAGCCCCAACGAACGGGGCGAGCATGCACAGGTGTTTTCACATTCCCTATAGACCCGGTTTGCTGAAATTTTCGCACAATTCTCCCGATTGTGGACACATTTATCGATTATGCTGACCAAAAAAATCACGAACTGCACGAAATGCATTTTGATTTGAACGCTTATTTTCGTAACAATCTTAAGTCGCTGTTCAAGTGTGTACCTCGCTCACAATGGTTGAATTTGTCAAACACTGAAACAAAGAAATGTCAAATTAAGTTGGAGAAAAAACTTGATGTTAAGTTTGTAACGCAGTTTACTTTCCCAGCTGAGGTATGACTCAGTCTGTCCAGGGTCAAGTCGAAGGTCTGCTTCCTTTGAAATGAAACACGGGATGTTTTCGTGTATGTTTGCTTACAAAAATTTCCACAAAGCTTTATTTACGAAATCTTAATCTACGCTAAATACTTAAAACTAACGACAGTTCTCGATGAGTCGGTGCGGCTGCGGACGGGAACGGCTACGGAACTGGGAGGCGGTGTTGCTGGAGCCGGGCTATGAAACGGGAACGATCTGGTAAAGAGACTGGTAACAGCTTCGGTTATTTCGGTCTAGGTAGGCTGTAGCAAACTACTGGGGTGATTTACTCGGACACCTACGGAATTCGAGAGCGAGGTGTTCGGGTGTATACGACTAACTACTGGTTACTACTAACTACCGGTTAAACTATTCGGACACCAACGGAATTCGAGAGCGAGGTGTTCGGCTAATATACGATTAAATACTGGTTCGGTTTACTCGGGCACCAACGGAATGCGAGAGCGAGGTGTTCGGGTAAAACGATTAACTACGGATTAAACTATTCGGACACCAACGGAATTCGAGAGCGAGGTGTTCGGCTAATACGACTAAATACTGATTCGGTTTACTCGGGCACCAACGGAATTCGAGAGCGAGGTGTTCGGGTAAAACGACTAACTACTGATTAAACTATCCGGACACCAACGGAATGCGAGAGCGAGGTGTTCGGCTAATATACGATTAGATACTGGTTCGGTTTACTCGGGCACCAACGGAATTCGAGAGCGAGGTGTTCGGGTAAAACGACTAACTACGGTTAAACTATTCGGACACCAACGGAATTCGAGAGCGAGGTGTTCGGCTAATATACGACTAAATACTGGTTCGGTTTACTCGGGCACCCACGGAATTCGAGAGCGAGGTGTTCGGGTAAAACGACTAACTATTGATTAAACTATTCGGACACCAACGGAATTCGAGAGCGAGGTGTTCGGATAATATACGATTAGATACTGGTTCGGTTTACTCGGACACCAACGGAATTCGAGAGCGAGGTGTTCGGGTAAAACGACTAACTACTGATTAAACTATTCGGACACCAACGGAATTCGAGAGCGAGGTGTTCGGCTAATATACGACTAAACACTGGTTCGGTTTACTCGGGCACCAACGGAATTCGAGAGCGAGGTGTTCGGGTAAAACGACTAACTACGGATTAAACTATTCGGACACCAACGGAATTCGAGAGCGAGGTGTTCGGCTAATATACGACTAAATACTGGTTCGGTTTACTCGGGCACCAACGGAATTCGAGAGCGAGGTGTTCGGGTAAAACGACTAACTACTGATTAAACTATTCGGACACCAACGGAATTCGAGAGCGAGGTGTTCGGCTAATATACGACTAAACACTGGTTCGGTTTACTCGGGCACCAACGGAATTCGAGAGCGAGGTGTTCGGGTAAAACGACTAACTACGATAAGTGCTAACTACGAAGAGTAAATACTGGGGTTAGTATCAATATCTACTCTGTTTGTTCTGATGCAAACCTTGTCTATTTATTCAAAAATAAAATGAACTAAATGAGAATTATACGGTAAAAAGGTGATGTAGGTAAATAGTAAGGGTATTCATAGTAGTAAGTAAAATAATAAGGGTATTCAAGGTGTTAGGTTACTTATAATTTATGATGTCATTATTAAATCTATATGTAGGGCTAGTTTGTAACGTCACGTTACAAGTTGTGACTCACAATTAACATCGTGCACTAACTAAATAAAAAAAGTTAAACCCGTTTAAAATTTGCAAACCCTTAACGAAATTGCACTAAAAACTTTGTTATATAAAACGATTACATACCAAACATGACTCGGCAAAATGTATGTTAAAACCCATGAAATTCGTTGAAAATTTGGTGGGAGTTAACAAAACAGCAAATGTTTTTTAAACTGTTCGCCAGCGATATAAACAGACTGCGACCGACGTACAATAATGAAACACATGCGGATGTGTCACAACTGTGGCTTGTAAAGCTCAAGTTCAACACTTGTTTCTTCTTACGACAGTACACACACCACGCACACAGACATATAAAAACTCGATTACATAAAGAAAGTTAAACAAAAATCCAACACATACAATTACAACATAACAGAAAGCAACAAGAAGGATGTTTGTAATGTGTAACTCTTGGAAAAAGTTAACAACAATCAGACACACATACAAGTTGACAATAAAGTGACAGCCACTCACGAAAAAATACGCACTTGCTAGAAATGTGAGCATGAAGAAATGAAAGAACGTTGAACAAGTATTAACATATATTTCCGGTATAATTCTTTTTGAACTTGTACAATTTCCATTTTATTTCTTTATGTGAGTGTGTCTGTGTGTATTATCCTTTACTTTACTTTAAAACAAGCTGCTTTTCTCTTCATTTCAAACGGCTTTCGTCGTTTGATTGTGATGTTTGAGCTGTGGTGAACACTGTGGGTCGTTAAAAAAACAAATTTTTTACCAAAACAAGTTTTCTTGCAAGAGTAAAGGATTATAGAATTCTTCTATGTCTGGGTTCTCAGTATGAAAGTTTTCTTTTAGAAAGTGTGAGTTTGTTGGTGAGAGGGGAGAGAATAGCGGCATGTTCTCTTCCTCTCTCACCCATAAGATCCGACTTTCTGAAAGAAAACTTTCATAGTGTAAACCCAGACTACAAACAGAATATTCTCTTTTCAACATTGATATTGATGATATTATTGGCGACTTTGTTAATTTATTTTAAAAAGCGGCAAAATTAGTTACATCCGTTTAATTTAATTAGACTCCAATAATATCGTGCCACTGTGCCTGCATACTGTATATGAATGTAGGCAAACTATAATCTAGGGGTTGCATTAAGTTGCGACAACAATTAATTTCGGATTTAAAAAGGTACGTATAATTTTTTTTGTATATTCAACTAGTTGTTTGTTTATTTTCCGTTTTAAAAAATTACTGCCTGTTCATTGATTTGTGAACAAAGACTTCGATTGATAAACTTACATTTAAATCAAAAACAAATAGTAAGATATTGTTGTTGTTTTTAATATAAGTTACGCGAACGAAGTGTTCGTTCGAAATCGGTGAACAGGGCATTAATATGAATCCTCAGACGTTCTCTTTTAGTTTAAATGTTTCTTAAAAAGTAAAATTTCTAAAATTTTGGATTTACGAAACAGCAAAGATATAAACGCTGAGGCATAATTGAGGTTCTATGCCGTTAATGTGCTGAATTATCTCATCCTTTAGCTCTTGAATTGTTTCTGGCTTATCGCCAAGATCACATGATCTTGGCGGCCAATTTACATCGCCATTACGTGAGATAACACGGCCATTGAATTTGTCGCGCAAAAGAGCCATTGTTTCGGTAGCTGTGTAGCAAGTGGCACCGCCCTGTTGAAACCATATATCGTCCACATCCATATCTTTCAATTCGGGCCATAGAAAGTTCGTTATCATCTCACGATAGCGAACACCATTCACAGTAACTGCCTGACCGGTCTCATTTTGGACAAAATTCGGCCCGATGATGCCGCCAGCCCATAAACCGCACCAAACAATCACTTTGGATTATCATTCGCCCAAATGCGGCAATTTTGCTTATTGACGAATCCACTGAGGTGAAAATGTGTCTCATCACTGAATCACGAAGTGCACGATATGCATTTTGATTTGAAAGCCCATTTTCATATTAAGCCTAAATAACTTTAACGCGTTGCTCGATTGTGTAAATTTCCATGGTTCAAATTGAGTTAGTCTGAAATTGGAAATGTCAAATGAAATGCATAAAAAACTTGACGTTTAGGTGTGGTTCACATTCGGCCCTTAAAATTTAACCTTCCTTTATAATCAGAGAGTTACGTCACATTTTTACTTGAAATAAGTAAAAGTTTAAACTTTAAATCGTAATCGTATGAGCGGAAAATTATCAACTTGCATGCCCTACATTTATCTATATACTAATGTTTGCTCTATATGTTGCAGGATTTCGTAAAGGTCTAGTAAAAAGGACTCCCAAGTCATCTGATACACCCTGTTTTTCAAAAAGTTGACATTCAAACAAGAATCCTTTAAAAGTATTCTGTTTAAACACTTTGCATACAAGTTTATGTTTCTGGATGTATTTGCGTGTGTGTGGGTGCATATATTTGTTTGAAATAGTGATGGTACTTTGCAAACACACATGTTCTTGTTTAACCCATTCATTGTACTACTTTCGTTTATTTTTGTCTTTTCTATGGTCCTTTAACAATCACAATGGTATCACATGAAAGCTGACATAGATGTTCGTGTTAAAATGCAGAAATTTAAATGTTTAAAATGTTTAGTTTTAAAAGTATTAAAGCTCATACGTTTATATATTTGGTTTGTATAGCCAACATGAATTTTTTGTTGGTATCTATAGCATAACTGTTGTTTGTGAATCAGAGAACGGCTTTGTGCAATTGCAAAAAAATCGCATTAAATGAACAGCAACAAATACACTCGCTTGCGGCCATACAATAAAACTTGCGCAACCGCAAACATTCGCTGCTGGTTTGCAGTCATTCAAATAATGCACATCGTGCTTTGTTATTTATACCATCGTTAGCTTCGTTTTTTAATAAAGATGTTTGTGTGTTCGGTGCGACAATGATTGTTTTGGTAAAGAAAAAAAAAAAAATACAAACAAAAAAGCCAGAAATCAAGCAATCATTACTCATGTATTCATTCAGCAGTTGCTATGTAGTACAAGAAAAAAAAAATTGAAATGAAACTAAACGCACATATGAGCCGTTTATTTTGAAAGTGGCATAAGTCACTTTTTCAAAAAAAATCGAGTTAATAATATATATAATAATAAATAATAATAATAAATAATAATAATAAATACTGAGAAAAATATCATTATCATGATGTATCAAATACAAGTGAATCTTCTCGAAAGTTAGCATCCATATTTTTAAACGTGTTAAAACGCAAACCCTTAAATATCTCGACTTAAAAACCGAAATGACTTATGCCACTTTCAAAATAAACGGCTCATATATAGGTACAAACAATTTCCATAGAAACAGACTTTTTTTTATCATCTTAAAAAGTACAGTAGTTCTGTATGTAAAATGTATTCTTGTTATTGTTGTTTTTATTGTGGTTAATTTTAACAAAGCGTCTCATCGAGTGGTTTATTGTTGTTATTGTTGTTAATGTTAACAAAGCGTCTCATCGAGTGGGCAATGACCACTTGAATGCAAAAGTATAAGAATGTGCTCCTGTTTAATTTACACAATTGTGCTATATTGCGTGCGCAACAAAAATGCAAGCAAATCACTTTCAATAAAAAACGAATGCATGCAAAAATCAAATATGTACGAAACGATGTAAAAATTACCAACGTTGAACTTTGTTTTGCAAACAAAAAGTGAATGTAAATTTGAGCGTATGAATAAATCAAGAAAAATAGTGATTTCGCAGTTCTCTGTTGTGGACTTAATCAGTTTGTAAAACTAATTTGCGTGTCGCAGTACATATTTCCTTGGAATGCTCTCGATGATAGCTTCGTATAGTCTTGGTGGCGGCTATATGGGAATATACATATACTTGTAAAATTATGAGACGACTAGGCGATATCCCTAAGGGAGATGAATAAAGTTATTTTTAAATTTATTGAGTATTGAAAATTGGAAAAAATCGGTTTATTATTTCATTATTAAAAATTCGAAAGAAGTGGAAAAAGTGTCATCATGTGAAAGAATGATTTGAGAAAAAATTTTGTTCGGGGCTGGATACACGATTTTATGTTAGTGATAAAAACTTGAATTTCGTAAGTATATAACATAAGTTTAATTTCTTTGTACTAAAGTAATACCTCTTAACCCAGTAAAAACTCCGCCTACAAAATAATGTGTTGAGTAATCAGAAAAAAATAAAGGCACTTCTAACAATTCTACTGAAAGAACCAATGAATTTTACAAGGGATGTCCCAAAATGAACGCATTCAAAAGTAAGTCATTATTTTTTTACCTACATACATCCAGCAGAAAAAAGTTATAGAAGTTGTTATGGGAGTAGTTATAGAAAAAAGCTACTAAATAATAAGTGAAAGAAGCTATTAATTTTGAAAAAGTAAGCGATGTTTTTACTGGGAAAGGAACCAATCAACAGTCGAAGAGGCAGACCTTAAGTGAACTTCGAAAGTTGTTCCGAACGTACCAAAAGGAGAAAAGTTGAAGAGCTTGTGGCATCAACAAGTTCAACCCTTTTATAAAAAGCCATATAAAGAGTTTCAAATCCAACAACTTTAACCACTATTTCTGTAGAAAAAGCATTGGCACTTTTTATGGACATGGATCCATCTTATAGACAGTATAATATGATTAGGACAGTTGTTAATAAAGTTCATAAAGACTTTCCATCCTATTATGCCTTGCAAAATGCGAAACAAAAGTACATTCCAGAACCAATTTTTGTTTCAGAAAGGTCTGCTGAAGTTCCATTACAAACTTTTCTCAATATGACTGTGAATAGTTATTTAGATCTGTATCAGTTTGAATCAGAAAATGATGTAATCTGTGAAGTTAAGTGGGGTTTCGATGGCAGTTCGGGTCACAGTAGTCATAAATAAAAATTTAATGATCCTAATACAAATGATGAATTTCTTTTCATTAATTGCATTTACAAAGCAATAATTAATTGCGTTTACAAAACAATAATTAATAGCGTTTACAAAGCAATAAACATAGTTTAAGTTAGACGTTAAGTTTTTGGGTTTAATTTTTATTCAGGATATATGAGCGGTGGGTGTGTCCTTGCTCAAATTTGAAAAGAAAAAAAAAGTTTATAAATTCAGAATGATCTATAGTTTCATCATGAAATTTTCATGTACCAAAAAATACTAACTAATTATAGTTTTGTTTACAATTTTTCTAAAATTTTTGAAAAAGGACATTTTTGAATTGGGCTTGTCCTTACTATGAATTGGACCATATTTGGCCGAAACGTTAACGTTGTTTTAGGTAATCAGCGTACAATATTTTATAATGGTGGAACCCTTTTTTTCTGTTATCAATTTTCAGGATATATGGGAAGGACCCGAATCCATGCTCCGAAATTTTTCATATTTTTTTTTGACTATCTTTCACCAATTTAAATAAGTGTGCCAAATTTCATAATTCCACGATATCTTTTTCTATTTTTGGCCGCTCGTTATATGAAAACACGACACTGTGCGTTGGGGGCATATGGCTTCTACAATTCATCTTCATGTTACACGATTTGTTGCAGTTGTTTTCGCCTCTTCCCACGTACTTGTTCTTGGAGAATTGGTTCATAAAGTATTGTTATTTTGCCTTCTGTCAGGTTCCTTAGTCGGATGTTGTTCCAGTTAACTAGACGATTCATTTGCTGAAGCAGGTCCTAGGATAATGGGGCTGCAAAGAAACAACGGCCTGCGTCTATTTTGGTGTACTGGTGGAGAACCTTGCTAATTTTCAATTCCTACCTTTTTTCCCAGGGGTGGAGTCTGCCTGACCGTTGCCATAATGTTATCCTCATTTCCCGATGGATGGAGGGTCATGGCGCTTCTTGGATGAATTGCTAAAAGGGGGTTAAAGACACTTATTTTTAAAACCGGAAAAACATGATGAACATTTCTCGTCCTCTACAAGCGATCGAAGCTAGGATTTTTGAATTAGTAGGCAAGTACTTTAACATATACACCACGCCGCCACAAGAACCATACAATGCGCCATACAAACACACCTCTAAATAAAGCTCCAAAATTTGTCACAAATATTGAACATCCTTTACAAAAAAAGGTGTTTGTCATTTAGAATTAGCCAAGTCAGTTTACTATAACACAGCCTAAATACAAACAAAGTTAACAATATTTTTAGGCCTACATCATATAAAACGCAACGCAACGCCAGAGAATTACATTGAAAGCAAAAACAAAGTCATAAATATTTTGTAATTTTGTTGTTGCTTGCTACAGAAACTCATGTATCGTTTAAAAATATTCAACGCCACAAGTTATGAGGCATTCGAAATTTTATAATGCAATGAGAATTTCAACAAAATTACAAAATATTTATGACTCTGTTTTTGCTTTCAATGTAATTCTTTGGCGTTGCGTCGCGTTTTACATAATTAGAGCCTACATTTTTGAATTCCTAAATTGTATAAGAAAAATTATTTGACCTGATTTTTCCAATTATCTTTTATACTTCAACGTCGTCTTTTTATTTGAACTAGTGACGGCAAGGAAAATTGACAAAGTAGGGATTTGTTTCATAATAATAAACTCCTTTAAGGTCCTTTCATAAAAATATTCAAATGTGTGTTTGTCTGTTGGTTTATTGTGGCATGTAGCAATATGAATTCGTATAGCATACTTTTCGTTTTTTTTTACTCTTTCGCTTTGTGATAATGGTTTTGTAAACGTTCATGTAATAAATCAGTCAAGGGAGTTTTAAGGATATTAATTTCTCTTTAAAGTTGCATTCCCTTGAACTCGTTTCTTTCTTTACCTTTTTGATGTAAAAAATACCCAGCAAAATATTTACTGATTTGAATGATAAAGATACTAAAAAAGTTAAACGCATTCGGTAAGATCGGTTTAAAATCAGCATCAGAAAATAAATAATTTCAATTCTGCACTACAAAATCAATTAAATGAAAAATCCCTTAAGGACACTCAAGTAATCTAGAACTTGCTTAGTTGTGCGCAGCGTTTAAAAAACTGCTGTCCAAGTAGAAACTGCTATTTTTTCACTTTTAGTATTGCCCAAAAAAAAAAAAATTTTTGCTTTTACTCTGATTCATTAAATATACACAGTCGATGTCAAACCAACTCAAAAAGTGAAAAGTTGTGCACAAATTTTCTTTTTTTGGGTCGGCAGTTTTTGGTTTCGACTGTAGTTTTTTAAACCCTGGTTTTGGGTCCATACTACAAATGTTAAACTGCGTGTAGGGATTGCTCAAGTTCTAGAACTGAGCGATTAAACCGTTTTAATTGCACAAAGACGAAAATATTTTCAAAGCTGAATTTTGGGAACCTTTTTATAAAATTAAACAGTTTTAGTTCAAAACTACCCAGGCAGAAATTACGACTCTTCTAAATATTAAGTACCGCCACAACCCTGTAGATACAAAATTGTGACTCTACCAAAAATATAGAACCATCACAACACTGTAGATACAAAAAAATTACAACCTTATTTTTTTAATACCGTTTTTAAATAAGATTCAACACCGGTACAACACCCTAAATACAAATGTACGACTTTAGTTTTTTAAAGTCGTATTTACCATAAAACTATACCGCTACAATACTGTATATACAAGAATTAAACCTTTATTTCCTAATACCGCGTTTATAATAATTCTATACCGCTACAACAATAATACAAATTTAGTCTTATTAATTTAATAATAAAAATTTTTGCTTGTTTATTTAGCGAATTTATATTTGTAACAATATTGAAAATATGAGTCTTAAGACGGTTGTGACTACGTTGTAAATTCGTGAATCCAACATTGTAAATGTAAATTTACAGTACTGTGACAACACTAAAAAGAAGAGTCGGAAGATGCACATTTGGCGTTATCATTTTAATATTGTGACAACATTGTAAATTTGGTTAACAGTACGTTGTATTGATGTTGATAGTACCCTCTGCAACGTCGGCACAGCGTCGTGGTGGTTGTCTTTTTCTGCCTGGGTGGTTGGATATAAAATTTATTGGTATGAAAATTATGTGAATATGTCTTTTCTTCGAAGACTTAAGAGTATTCGCTTTTCCCAAGAAAATAATCAGATTATTGATTGACAAAGAAATAATTTGAATTATCTTAATTTATTTGTTTGAAATTATAGGTTATGTTTGGTTGCATTTGTGCCAGCTGCCCAGCTGCCCAGAAGCCCAGGGGTTCTTCGTTTCCTGGCTGCCGACATTTTTACTGAGCCCGTCGGTTGATTCAAGGATGGAGTGGATCCTATTAAAATCAATGCCAGAGAGGCAAGTTTCGTCTTCGAACAAACAGTTTGAGTCAAAGACCTCTGAATGCCAGGCAAAAACGTGGTGTGAGTCGAGACGTTTCGATGGTACATGAAAAAACATAATTTATACGTAAGAACAGAAAAAAATTTAAATATATGTATTAGGTTGATCTGCAAAGCAACGTTACTCAGTACTTACGAGTGCTGATTTATACATAAGGTTAATAAGAAAAACGGAACAACTGATCTGCAACGTTAACGTAAGAGTAACACTTTCTTCACAGGGGCTCCAAACGCTTTAAACTATTGATATTTGGGGGATTCACAAGGTGTTATAAAGTCATAAGTCTTAAAATAATAACATGAAAAAATACGACTCTTGTGAACAACCCCCTCATAATTTAGTGTGCTATTTTGAATTTAAATAAATTAAAAAATATGACTGTTGTGAACAACCCCTCGTAATGCAGTCTGGTATTTTGAATTTTAACCAGCTGATTTAAAACAAATATAAAAAATAAATATTTACGTAACATCATAATATTTTTTAATTCTAATCCATGAGTAAATAAATTAAATTAGATCTTACCTAACTATTTTCCATTGTTTAGACGCAAATCTCAAATTAATTTTATTTTGTTTGTTTACCAAACATCAGAGTCCTACGCCGATATAGTTTGACGCCGCAAGTGTTTTGTTGCAAAAGTTGCTAGCCGCATGTCAAACTCGGATATTAGCCGGATAAAACTATACCATCAACGGCGGCGGCTACAAAAACTAAAGCAGTTCGGCTTAGCCACTCAGCGCAGGTCTCTTCTGATTAATTACGACAGCACAATAAACATAGCAAGCAAAGTTCTATTAATTTACGACACTTTTTGTTTACAAAGCAACAACAATATTTTTAAACCATTGTAAAATGTTAGAACATTATGACAATAAAACATAATAGCACACCTTGTGAATATCCCAATTGTGTTTACTTAATTAAAAAATATTTCGCTTGGCAACTTAAAAATGTTTAAACTTTTTTTTTGCGATAATATGTTTTTTATCCTTTTGACATTTTGCCGTTTTAACGGAGATGTTGTAACTCTTAGATCTGATGTAACATGTGGATGGATCTACACGTAAATATGGATGTATGACTATGTATATTTGTATGTATGTATAAGTACATAGTAATGTTGTATGCGTACGTTTTAAGTCACTGTGTACAAGTGCGTATGAGTGAGTGTCTCTTGTAAATGTTCTGGGCGTTGAAGGAAAGTGTTGCACATTTTATTTTAAGTTCTTTTTTCCTCTGCCATTCTTTTTTTCAACAATCTGTTACAATTGTTTTTATGTATTTTTTCTACAATTAAGTTTTATATGCATGTAAAAATGAGTATGAGGAGAGTGTGTGTGAAGTTTTTTTGGCCCTTGATTTTCTGTTTGAATAAATTTACAGAATTTTCTCGTTGTGCTAAGTAGAAAATAATGTTAATTTATTTATAATTTATCATAATTCCTTTTTGGACATATGGGAGAGTCAACAAGCTTTAGAGATTTTTTTTGTAATTTTTAATTTATTGAAGCTTGTAAAAAATTTTGGATGGTTTTTTTTTGTGAGGAGTGAAATTTTATGAGAACGTGATACAAAGTGCTTTTGTTGAGATGGTAAATTTCTAAAAAGTGAATGTTTGTACATATATGTATGTATAAAAAAATGTGTTTAAACATACATACATACGTACATATGTATTTATATAAATCCTTAACTTAAGGTATTTGACTATCAATCGTTTAAGGATTGGAAGCTTATTTAAAAATTAATTTGCCTAATTTCGAGTGGGCTTTGAAACCCTAAATCATATGAACAGCGCACGTCGCGACGCACAAAGGGGGTTTTTGCCAATCTAGCCGGACATTAGGCAAAAAATAAAATTAATTAGTATTGTGGTTATTTTGTTGAACTATTTTATGGTTTTTAATCCAAATTTTTAATATTTTAATTAGGCTTAAGTTCATGAAATTTAATTTTCATTAAATTATTTTTATGAAGAAATACTAATTATTGTTAAAGCTAAGGCACGAGCTCTATGTGTACATTTGTCCTTCAAGTTGTGCTGAAAAAGGTCAACAGAAAAGAGAAAGACAAAATGAAAAAACAAAAAATGTACTTGGACTTCAAGAAAAATTCTTGACAAAAGTACGAAAAAACAGAAGTAAGGAAAAAACATGTAAAATCAATTAAAATGGATAATCATTCAGGAAAGCAAATTTCGATCTACCAAATGTTAAAATACAATTTGGTTTAAGGATTGATGTTTGACTATTGACGTCAGCAGTCGTCGATGGCTGCGAGTGTAAGACGGCAAATCCATCTGAGGAGATCGAGTGGTTGCGATCGAAACATGTCATGGTAACCTGCCGGCCAGGGTTCGAGCCCGAGCCACGTCAAGAATGAAGGATTATCAATAACAATTTTGATTAATTTTCATGTTGTAAAAATTCCTTTCTTCATAAAAATAATTTAATGAAAATTAAATTTCATGAACTTAAGCCTAATTAAAATATTAACAATTTGGATTAAAAAATAAAATTTTAAAAATGTAAAAATTAAAGTACGCAGCTTGATAGACAACACAATTCTGCATCGTATAGTGAGTTTTCAAGTCTTTTGCTTGACATTTGTTGTTTTGGGACACTATTAAATTCAGGAAGAAAATATTTTTGTGACATACCATATTTTGTTATGATAAAATTATTTGTTACGATTTTGGGAGTACTAAACTGTTATCCAGGAGTAGGGTTTATATAGGGCCTAGGATAAATTGTGGATGAATCTTCACAAAAATTTAACAGTGTGCCATTCGAATAAAACAAAATCTTATATCAAAGTTTTTCTTGGGAGTCAAACAATTAATTAACAAGGTTTCGTTTAAATGTGCTAAATTCCAATTTAATACTACTGATAAACTGAAATTTATTATTGATCACATTTGAACACAATAAATTAAAAGGAGAATTAATAAACATAAATAATATTAAAAAATATAAATTGAATTAAAACTGCTAATAAAACTAGTAAATTTGAAGAGGAATTATAATGTAATATGAATTGGATTAATATTTGAATTTTAGCTGAATTTTAATACATGAATTGTAATCCCTAATTGATATCAGTTACATTATAGTTTGAAAGCCACTGCAGTATAAGTATCTTTATTTAGTACTTAGTAATTACGGAGTTATTTCAAACCTCTTCGGCTATCTACAAGCCGAAGACAGGTTAAGATTGAAAAGTAAAAATATCTATACTTCACTTATTCCTTAGCAACAGAAGTGAACAGTTTAAATTAATACTTAAAAAATCTTAATACAAATCTTATTACCTTAAGCCTAGCTAAATTGAATTTAACTTAACCTAAATATAAGTATTCTAACTTAAGCCCTTAAAAAACCCAAACAAAAATCAGAAGACCTACCTTTATAGTCTTACATCACCAAAGCGTTGTTATCATTTGTCACCCAAACCCAAAAGGTAATTATCAGCCCCACTCTTCAGCCAAAATTGTATTTGGAAAACAAATAACTAAATATCCCTTTTCTTTTCATTTTACCCAATCTCTACAATTATAATCAATTATAATTCTTTAAAAGATCAACTCGCATCTTGTAGTGCCCTGCAGTTCTGCACCCAAAAATAGAATATTTTAAAATTCTGTGTGGCTCCTAAACACAGAATTACAATGGGATAAGGTATTCCTAATCGCATTTCACTGGTTGCTTAGGCCAGATCATCAGGAAACTTCATCCAAAGATTTGAGAAAAACTAAAGATATTATACAAATAAAACTGTTAAGCGAATAAGAATTATAAGCCCCAGTTTTACTTGTTACAAAATCAAAGCTTAAACAAAAACAACAACAAGAAACAGTGAGTTTATCTTTTCTTACAATCCCGACCACAATTGGTTGATTTTTTGTCATTTCTAAATGTAGTTGTAAGTAGGTAAAGAAAAAACAAAAATAAAACAAATTTCTTTATTTTGCCAGTTCAGTTTTATTTACACTGCCACATACATATTAGTTATCAAAGTTTTTCTTGGGATTCAATAATTAATTATCAAGGTTTCGTTATAATGTGCTTAATTCCCATTTCATACTATTGACAAACTGAAGTTTATTGTTGATGGGATAAGCTATTCCTATGCGCATTTCACTGGTTGCTAAGGCCAGCAGCTCATCTTGAAACCGTTGTGTATTTTATTTTTGTAAAAATGTTTAGTTTTTTTTTTAACCAACCAAAAGGGCGCTACGCACAACAGAAACGAACGAACACTAATGAGCTGACCCGACCACAATTGTGGTTAAAAAAAAAACTGAAAGAAAGGAATTAAATGTTCTCTTTTTATTGTTGAGTTGGATAAGGACAGTACTATTTTTTTGCTCGAAAGATGAAAAACAGGGAAACGTAATTTGTTTAATGATTTACTATCAAAAAGTAATTTACATTTTTGGGAATACAAAATTTTAATTTCAAAAGATTTTGTTATTCGTGCTTAATTCCCAGTTTTTATTATTGATAAAAACACTTGAAATTTATTGTTGATGGGATAAGCTATTCCTATGCATTTCACTGGTTGCTTAGGCCAGATCATCAGGAAACTTCATCCATAAAGGTTTTAGACAAACTTAAGATATTAAACCAAATAAAACTGTTAAACGTATAAGAATTATAGCAACAGTTCTACTTGTAACAATATCAAAGTTTAAACAAAACACATCAACAATAAACAACAGTGGGTTCATCTCATCTTACATTTCCCCACTACAATTAGTTGAAATTCCGTGCACTGCCTGTTTATTATCAAAAAGTAATTTCAATTTTTGGGAATACAAAATTTTAATTTCAAAAGATTTTGTTATTCGTGCTTAATTCCCAGTTTTTATTTTGTATTCCCAAAAATTGAAATTACTTTTTGATAATAAACAGGCAGTGCACGGCCTAAAAAACACTTAATTGACAACATCTTTTGTAAGTTGTTGTTTTTTTCATTTTGTTTTTCTTAACCTACTTACAACTACAATTAATGTTGAGAGAATTTCAACTAATTGTAGTGGGGAAATGTAAGATGAGATGAACCCACTGTTGTTTATTGTTGATGTGTTTTGTTTAAACTTTGATATTGTTACAAGTAGAACTGTTGCTATAATTCTTATACGTTTAACAGTTTTATTTGGTTTAATATCTTTAGTTTGTCTAAAACCTTTATGGATGAAGTTTCCTGATGATCTGGCCTAAGCAACCAGTGAAATGCATAGGAATAGCTTATCCCATCAACAATAAATTTCAAGTGTTTTTATCAATAATAAAAACTGGGAATTAAGCACGAACAACAAAATCTTTTGAAATTTAATGATTTACACTATGTATTAGCGTTTGTGTTTTCCAAACTACCGAACCGAACACTAAGGAGCAATATTTAGTGTTAATTTTTGAACACTGTTTTTAGCACAGTGAGTGCTTTATTCTTTATATAGATAAGAACTTTTTCGACGATAAAATTCTTAAGTCGCCAGCTGTATCAGTATTAATTAATTAATTATCCTTTTATTACCATTGCAAAATATGTGAGAAGTAGTTTTAAATTAAACACAAACTAGCATTTTTATTATAACAATTTTATTATAACTTAAACAAGTTTAATCATGATATTCAATTTTTTTTAACAGCGTTACCCACTCTGTCGCTTTCAGATTCTGAATCTTCTTGCATACAAGATTTTAAGAATTAATCTTGTGCGGCTTGAAGAAGACGATCAATGTGCTTATATGACGTCTTTGACGATATCCACGATAAAACGGGGTCTGAAGAACAAAGTAATGTATTTAATAGATCGGTTATGGTTAATTCGCAAGACATTTTTGTGGTGTGAAACTCCCTATAATTTCTGAAGTCTTTATTTCTTTACTTTAATTATAAGTTGTTTTTGTTTGGTTGCAGGTCCAAGTAAATAAATAAAAATTAAAAACTTGTGATTTTTGTGTTTATATTTTTATTCACAATATTTCGGGTAGCGTCGCAAACCATCTTCAGGGTATGTAAACAATTAAAAAATAGTAACAAAACTTCATAGTTGTTTTTTTCTATAAGATTTTCTTAATTTCTTTACTTCTTTCCTTCTTCCGAAAATATTCCAATGGGAAAAGATACAGATTTTATTATTTCAGCACCATGAATGTACCATATACCCAAGAGAATACATTAAAAATTAATGTAATACAATTTTAACGTAATAGCCCAGCAAACAATATGAGTCATAAACGAGTCTTTAAGGACTCCTTTTAATGAGCAAAATGCTCATAAAAAAGCTCCTTAAGCCCTCAGATATGAGCGTGTTTTCCTATGAAACCGTCAAAAAATTTTGTACTGAATAAGAGCGTTTTAGGACTCCTAAATTTAACGATTTGTATGGAAAATTGTGAGCCTTTTTGCTCACAAATCAATCATAACAACCTCTTAAAAGAGTCATAAAAGAGAGATTTCGGAGCCAAAAAAGAGTGTTACAAGAGTGTTTCTTTTTCTTGAAATTAGGGTATTCATTTTATATGTAAATTTGTTCTTTTTAGCTTTTAATGGAAAAGTTTTATTAATATATGTTTTGTGCATGGAAATCATAATAATTTTAAACAAATTACAGCGGACAAAACCACCTAGTTTTCTTTTGACAAAGGCTTCAAATGGATAGTTTTTTATTTAAAAACACAGAAATAAACCTACTTTTTGCACAATTTCTCAAAGATTTTATCAAAACCACAACCGAACAGCGCAAAATGATCATAATAATGACAGACAAACGCTACAAGGAGTGTGCTCCTAAATTGCTCATAAAAATGAGTTATTTCGGAGTCCTGAATTCTACAGGCTCCGAAATCAATCAGAATTGCTCATAAATTAGGACGGTAATCATAAAACCCTCAAGAAAAGGAATCTTTTAAGAGTCATATTTAGGAGCGCTCCGAAAATTGTTTGGTGGGAGTCTATTTGGATCGGTTCCAATTAAGTTACAGATACATATAAGACCCATCCTTAAAAATCACTGTATTTTCCATACATACATACTTCTTAAAATAAATTTGTGTAAGTCAATCATATTAAAAATTGTATGCTTTTAAGTCCATACTTGACCTAAGCTTTTATATAAGGCTGCATACGCAATTTACTATTAGTGTTTTACTCATTTTATCAACAGAACTATTCCGACTATACTTTTTACCTATTTTGATGTAGAAACATAAATGCTAATTAAATTTGCTATGTAAGTTAAAATATTATAATTTTAAAATATCTTAAAAACTACCTCTTATAAATACATACTTATTCTAAAAGTTAGCACTCTTTTATGTATATATAAAAGCCCTTAATACCACACACAAGTTAATACCCCTGAAGTCCTGACCTATTATTACTTCTTCTCTGATTATTTATTTTTGTGTTTTAAGGAAATTTTCTTATATTTTTTCTTCTTATTTTATTTGCGAAATCAAAGAAAGGAAATCAACGACAACGACCATAAGAGCACAACTAACGGCCTTTAAAAGAGCTCCCCCTTTGGGGATGTCATTGTTATAAAAAGTATTATGAAGTCTAAATGCATATGTATTTAAATGAAGTAATATATGTATATGTTGAATGTTTGTGTGTGTGAAAATTTTTATGTAGCAACAATTTATCTTGGTGCATTCTTAACTAACATACAAATGATTGTACATACATACATTCATACAAGTGTTCGTTTATATACCCTCTAATACATACAGACTTCTAAATATAAGTACAATATATGTGAAGTACGTACTTAGTAAAAAATTTTACTTTCTTTATTTTTTAAATGTCACATACACATGTAAATGTGTATGCATATGGACGAGAGAAGATTTACAGTACGTTGAGAAGTTTTTTTGACAAATAACGAACTGAAAGAAAAAATTAATGTTTGTTAAAAATATGTACTTGTTAAAAAGGGCGGATTTTTTGGAAAAAGTGTACTTCTTCTGAAAAAGTGTGAATTAATGTTTTTGTTTGCTTTTCTTCATTCATGTATAATATAAATTAATTTCTCGTCGCTGCTTATTCTGAATAGGATATCCATTTTATTGAAGTTTTGGCAGTGTGTGTTTTGTGTACATATTTTGTTTTTGTCAAATTTATTAGTTGAGGGTCCACATCATGATACAAAAATATACAAGGTAGTTCCACTTCTCTCTCACAATATTTTTTTTGAAGTTTATCGGAATTATTTGAAGTAAATTTTTTTGGAAACATTAAAAAAGCGTTGCCACATATAAAAAAATACAACAAATTCCTTTTTGGAAATTATTAGTTAAAATGTGTTATTTGTATTAAAAATTATCCATATTTTATTAAGATTTTAGTTTAATTGTGTTTAATTATTACTAAATAAATTTTAAACAAGTAAGAATGTATACTTGGCCATATAATACCAAGGCGAATTCTCTACACGTGGCGGAAAAATGCTGCTGACTTTGACAGTACAAACCAATTTCTTTTGGTCTTTCAATATTTTGTTAGAAATTTAAATACGAAAGTTCTCATATCCAAATTGCTTATCACTATCATTATATATACCAATTCATTAATATGGAAGCTATAAATTTAAAAGCTACATATGTATTTTTAGGAGTGGTGTTCAGTAAAACCTTTTATCAAATAAGCACCACTTTGAAAAAACTTTGGTAGGATGATTTATATTGAAATTATAAACCGATTTGCACCATTTTTAAAAGGCTTGTGTCAGTTAAAATGTTTATAACCAATTTAATATTATCTCCGAAATTGTGTACTTTGTTCGTCACAATTTTGCGTACAATGTTTATATGGTCATATAGCCAGCCGGATATCGTAAGATCGATTTTAAAAGCGTTTATGGGTCTAGAGTAGTTACGTCCAAACACATATACTTTGATATTTGCATTTGCGGTAGATGGCTCTTACAATTTGTTGTTGTTTCTTTGCAAAGTAAGCAGCAACCATTGTTTTAACCGCGAGTTGATTGGCTGTTGTGCTCTCGTCGATGTGAAAGCACTACAGCTATTTTGTGAAAGCTCGCACATTGTGCATATGAGTTGGACATAACTGGTTTAGAGCCTAGACTCTAAAACCAATATTTGTATGTGTTACACACATTTGCACAAACTTTTTCGCATCAAAACGTACATTCTTCTGCGAAATTTCGAGCTTCACAATATTTTTAAATAAATTTATCGGTGGCTGATATTTATAATTCCATATTTCTCGAAGCTGCAGTTTTTTTTTATCTTATTAAAATACAGATTTGTTTTTTAGTTTTTTTTATTTATTTACAAAAATATTCAGTCTTTTAATATAAATTTTATTTAATCTTTTGTAAATGAATATTAAATTTTCTTAAACTTCAAAAAATAAATAAAACAAAAACAGGAAAACTGGATTAATTAATGAAATATGGTAGCACTAATTTTGTTAATTCCCATAAACGTCAGAACGTTAATATGGCGATAAGAAGAGAGAGTGGAACTACCTTCTGTATTTGTAGCATGGTCCACATCATGTGTTCATGCGTATTTACTTTTTGTGCATTTTACGCGTTTCTAAATTCAAGTTACATGCAACGCGTTTTATGCGACAAATTGTTTATTTTACCAGCTGTTGTGAGAATATTTTTATTAAATAAAAAGAATTTTGGCAAAAATGGAGAGTGTTATTTATATTTTGATAGAATTTATTTATAAGAGTTCAAAGAGGAATAAGCTTTTATTATACAAATGTTCAAGATTTTTTACGGTTTAAATAACTTTCCAGTTCATGGCATTTGTTAAACATAAAAGTAATCGATAACTAGAATGGCAAATTTTGTTCGTGGTAAAATGATGCTAAAAATTAATTTTAATGTATTTTATTCTTTAAAGTAAATGCAATCTTTATTACGAAAGCTTTTTCTTTTATTAAAAATCTTTTTTGCAAATGCAAAAAATAGTAAAAAGTAATCCACCACAGAAACATATTTATAGATAACATTGAAAATAAAATATGAGTTGTCATCCATGGACATCAATAACAGCTGATTTTTTTCACCACACATACGACGCATACAAAAGTAGAAAGTAAATGATGCGTTGATACGTGTATGCCCAGTAAAAAATGTGCTCCAAATAAAGCAGGTTTTATGTATTAATTCATACCTGAAATCGCTTCAAACCTGCTGATGGGATGCCTGATTTTTGTATGGGGTGTTCCCGGTTTCGAGGACTATATTCTGCTGACAATAAGCGCTTCTTTTAACATGCAAACAAAGCATTCCAAAAGTGCTTTTTTAAGGGCTAACTAAATTAACATATTCATTAATTTTTTGCTTTTACTTGTTTAAATGCCTCTTTCAATCATTTTCGTAAACCTTTAAACGCTTTAAAACCTCCATTTCATTCTTTATCATTTACTGCTGTATAAGAGCTCTTTTATTAAAGCGCTCGATTATGCGCTTTTTCTGTTAAGTGCTTCAAAAAACCCAAATTTGTTTACTGTGTGCATTCTATGCATTTTGGTGTGTAACATGTCACATACAATAACCCGGATTCTACTTTCTTGTCAGATGCATAAAAGGGACAGACGCATAAACGCGTGGTGTGGACATTCAGCTTTACCAGCCAAAGTGTGCGTCTGTCCAAGAAACTCAAATATCTTATAGATGAATTAACCGAACGAAAACATTTTTTATTCTTTAAATTCACGAATGAAAACGAATTCACCAATTTTTGATTTACATTCATCAGAAATATCAAAAATGTGTATTTTTTTAGTGATCATACGCAAAAAATTTTAAACTCTGGCAAAAAGTGAACTTTTTGTCAAAAATAAGTACTTTTAAAAAAAAGGTTAACTTTTTGTAAATAAAAAGTAACCTTTCTTGAAAAAGTGCAATGTATCGCACTTGTTCAACAATACTGTATTAACTCACAACTTAAAAATTTTCAGTTCAATCAAAACACTTTTTAATTATGTAAGTTATGTAAAAGCTATAAAAACCAAATTTTAAACCAACCATTTCATATTTTACAGCGGTTGCATACACTCATAAAATTATTACAGTAACTGAGTGTGGGTTATAAAATACGGTTTCCGAAAAGTTAAAATTTAAAAAAAAAAATTAGTTATTTTACAAATAATTTTATATTTTACCATTAATGTTTGTTATTCAAAAAACAAACTTGCAAAAAATAATGTTTTTTCTTATTTATTTTGTTATGTAGTTTGATTTTTGCCGGTAATAAGTGTTTTTGTCAAGAATAAAAACTGGGAATTAAGCACGAATAACAAATTCTTTTGAAATTAAAATTTTGTACTCCCAACAATTTAAACTTCTTTTTGATAACAAACAAGGCACGGCCTAAAAAACACTTAATTGACAACATCTTTTGTAAGTTGTTGTTGTTTTCATTTTGTTTTTCTTAACCTACTTACAACTACAATTAATGTTGTGAGAATTTCAACTAATTGTAGTGGGGAATGTAAGATTAGATAAACTCACTTTTTATTGTTGATGTTTTTTGTTTAAACTTTGATATTGTTACAAGTAGAACTGTTGCTTATAAGTCTTATACGTTTAACAGTTTTATTTGGTTTAATATCTTTAGTTTTTCTAAAATCTTTATGGATGAAGTTTCCTGATGATAAAAGTAAAAACTATTCAATTTTAAGGAATATGCTGTTTAACAAATAAAAATTTAAAAAATTAATGTTAAAATCATTTGTTTTAAATGAAATTTAAATGATCCGTTTTTTAAATGAATTTTTAGTTGTTTAAAATTAATTTTCGTTTGAAGTTACCTATATAAAATTTTGAGAGTAAAATATTATGTGTTGAGTTATTCCAAAAAGTAAAAAAAATAAAAATATCGAGTTATTACACTATTGCGATATGTAAAAAATGTACTTTTTAAAAAACGGGAGCTTTCTTTTGGAAAAGTTTAGATTTTGTGAAAAAATTGCAAAGGATTGAATTTTATGAAAAAACTGTACTTTATGTAAAAAAGTTAAATTTTGTACAAAAGTGAATTTTTGTATAACGCCTGGTACTCTGTTCAACATTTCACGTGAAATGCTCCGAAATGTTTCTGGCAACATTTCTGCATCACTGCGAAATAATGTAAGCTGCACTAATTTCACGTGGAATTTTAAGCAAAATAATATGAACTGATTATTAAATAAGAAATAAAAATTAAAATAACGACAACGATAACGATTTTTTATCCATATTAACTTTCTTTTTTATTAAATTTTTTATTAAAATAAACTATTTTTTGTAAAATACATGTGGGTTTGTTTACATACGCAAAACAATGTTGCATACTTTGCAAGAATAAAAAGGTCAAATTGTGCAAACTCGCATGATAGGTAACATTGATATATGTCAAAATTTTCGTGTGAAATAATTAATGTTAATGTGCTCAAAATTTTTCACAAATTTGAACAGAGTACTAGGCTTGAGAGTGATTTTTTTTTTGGAAAAGTGACTTTGGAAAACTGGAAGTTTTTCTAAAAAAATTAACTTTTGAAAAATAAAGCTCTAATACAAAAGTGAGCTTTGGTAAAATGTAAGCTTTCAAGAAGAAAAATTTGCTTTTACCAAAAATTTTTAATACTTGGGAGAAGTTAAAATTTAAGAAAAATCGTAATACTTTTGTACAACACTCCATGCACCTATGACTGCTTTTGTATGTGTGTGTGTAATTCATGAACTTTTTCTATTATTCGCAACACACTTATGAATCTAATTTTTTTTCTTCATTTTCTTGTTGCTTTTAAGTATGTACTTTGTATGTAGTTGTTAAAGCTTAAATGCAGAAAAACAAAATTTTACATGAATGTACATATAGAGAAAATATACTTGCATAAAATAGAAGGGGGACTTTTATTTTTCGTTCTTTCTTTTGTGCAGTTCTCGTTTTATTTTTTGCACAGCGTTTGCTTTTTTGTGTTTTTTTGTATTTTTTCGTTTTGTTTTTGTTGACATGCTTTACATTTAGGGGTTTTTTTTGTTTTTATTTTCACTTTTCCGTCACGCTTAGCAAGAGTAGTACTAGATGAGATTCTCTTTAAAAGACGTCGAACTCAAACATGGTTTTGTTTTTATTATAATACTTTTTTATTTTTTATAATTTTTCTCTATTTGCAAAATTTTGTTAAAGGATTTTTTCCTTTAACTTTTAATCAAGAGGGGTTTAGTTATTTGTTTGCTTGTTTTTTCTGTTAAAAAAAAATATAAAAAGGATCAAACCAGGACTTTGCTGCAAATGCCCACCTACTAAATAGAAATTTAAGGCTGTATGAGAACTTCAGTGCATTTGCATGCAACATCGGAAAAATGCTTTAAAATGTTCAGTCTAAGCTAAAACTGCTAAGTGTTAACACATCCTTTTTGCGCTTATTTGGTTTTTTTTCTATTTCTGTTATTTCTTGTTTATGTGTTCGTTTTGTGTTTAAGAGTTGACAAAGATTCAAGAAGACGTGTAATTTCCATAAGAGCTGGCTGACATTTTTATACATTTTGGTTGTTTTGCTGTGCTATTGTCCCAAGTTGTTTTGTTTTTTGTTGATGTCTTTTTTTAAATTATAATATTGACTTGAAGTGATTTGGCTTTTTGTTCTTTTTTCCGAGAAATTACTACATAAAAAATGCAACAAAAATTTACTTGGTTGAAGCATAATTTTCTATCCCTAACAATAATGTGTTTTACAAGATGATGCGAGGAGTTTCGTAATAAGCATATTGCAGCTTAAATAAAGCTTATAACAAGGCACTTGAAATAAAATCGCACTGATACTTTTCTTTCTGCAAAACTGACCTTGGGAGTTGCGAAGTCGTGCGAACTTGCTTATAAAATTATTCTGTTTTTGATTTTGTTTGCTTTAAGTTTTTACTTTCTTGTTTGCCAGATTCTTCAAATAGAAAACAATGCTGCGTTTTGGACGTCTTTTCTGGACTTTGAACTTCAAAAATGCTTGCTATTTTTAACCTACCATCTTATATTCCCCAAATATGGGTTACAATTTTAAAGGATTTCTTTTGAATATTTTCCGAGTTTAAACAACACATTTTTTATTCTTTTAAGAACTTTTATTGATTATTAATACATATACAATACAAAAAGTCCGCCTGACTGTCTGTATGCTGAAATGAGTTTTCCGAAGACCCTAGAAATGATAAACATATTTATAAGTAACATATCCTCCATTCAAGTTTTCAATCAAAGCCACGTTTCGGCCTATAGTTTTACCCAGGAATCTCATTTGGTTGTTTTTTTTATTAAAGCTCAAAAAATAGGTACAAGCTTCTTGGTTATCTATACACAACATCAGACAAAATTTGAGAAGTGGTATTTATTTTAATTGCTGGTCTTAACGTACCATGGTGAAGGGTATATAAAACTCGGCATGCTCGAATATAGTATTCTTACGTTGTTATACCCATCCCCGAAGGGAAAAAGGTATATTTAAGTTTGCCATTCCTTTTGTAATTTCTACAATATTGATGTAAGACCCTCTAAACTATATATATTCTATTCTATCTGACCGTCTGTCTGTCTGTTGAATTGGAATTTCCGAAGACCCCAGATGTGATGGAGACTTGCTAATTGTATATTTATGTCACATAGAGTTTGTCAAATTGTTTGCTATTGAAATTGAACCTGCTCGGTTCACAAATGGCTGAGTTATAAGCAAAAAACCAAGACTGCCTCTTATTTCACTAAAAAATTAATTGTTGTTGTTGTTGTTTTTTATTTTATTTTTTTAAGTATATCTTTAAACCGGTAGGAGCCAAAGTTTCCAAATCAGGTACAATTATTTTGGTTATCGAAACAAAACACAACATGTGAGCGCAATAGGACAAGTGGGCGTGGCACTTCCCATACAAATACATATCTGAAGAACATCGAAGCCAATGTTTTGAAATAAGTAAGAAGCTTGTTGGTTATCAATACAAAACATCCAACAAAATTTACATTTTGGAGAACGGCAAGAGCTAAAGTTTCCAAATTAGGAAGAAGCATGTTGCTTATCAATACACAATATCCGACAAATGTGAACAGAATCGGACAAGTGGGCATGACACTTCCCATACAAAGACAATATACATAGATTTCTTAATATCTGGAGAACGGCAAGAGCCAAGTTTCCAAATTAAGTACAAGCTCCACCATTTTTTTAATGACTTAGGTATAAATAAAAAATGTTGGAATTAAGGCCATAGAAGTTATAAAAGACAAACACCATGTGTAAAAGCTATACTATCCGTAGCGATTTTTTAAGTTATACATCCAATATAAGCAATTCATTGAATAAGTTAAAAATGGGATCGTTATTAATCGGTTTAGTCCTTTAATCCACGTTTTTAACAAATCGTCTACAATGTTCTGGACTTTCTTAAATTTTGAAACTTAAATTCTGAAATAAGAAAGTAATTTTTCAGAATTATCCCATCTTGAAACTTTTCAATTCAGTTAGGCTTTTACTTGTATTTTGCAATCTATGAGAATGCCTTTAGAAATCAAAACAAAAATTCATGTATGTATCTAACAATCATGTTGACGAGTTATTTTTACCACCAATATAAAAACACATAAGAAGAAAATAATTCCCAAGCAAAAAAAAAACCAAAAAAAGTTTATTATTACTCGTATTTGAATGGAACTTGAAATAACATGTACCCAACATCATGCCACCAACTACAACATTAATGAGAAGTAAAAATTACAAAAAAAAAAGTAAAATCAGCTAAAACTGCGGACTCATAATGAGTAAAGTTGTTGCCCTAATGAGTTTCAGTTTTGCCGCTTATGCTTCATATCACAAAGGGGAAGCACAAACTAAAGATTGCTGAAAATCTACATGTCGAAATGTGTGTTTAACATCTGTTTCCCGTTTCCAAAAACTTTTATTGTACTATTACAACATATTCATTCGTTTGGATAAAATAACTGGGAAAATTTAAAAAAAAGAATAAGTTCTGATGTGCTAATGTGTAGAAAAAACTTGCCAGAAAAACTGAAAATAAAACTTCTCTATAGTTCTATTTCTTAGGCGAAATAGAAGTGTGTTGAAATAATCAAATTCATGAATTCAAGATTTAATGAGTTGTTCAACCCAAAACCACATTAAACGAACAATTAACGATAAGAGTCATTCATTCTTGGCAGGAACTTTTAAAAAAGTGTATTTTCGTATCAGCTCTGTAATATTCGAAATTGTTGTCTAAAAGTTAGAGATTAGCTAAGAATAAGAATTTATTAATAAATGATGAATATTAAAAAAAAAAAAAATTAATAATAATTACAAAAGTTTTGTTAAATGCTGCAATTATTTTTATTGAAATTTCAGTTTCTCCTTGTAAGTTCATTTGACAGAGACTTAAAACTATTAATTCTTTTATTTATATATATAAAGCGTCGTAAGATCGTAACGTTGCAATTTTTTCAAAATGCGCTTAATTTGCCGACAATTCTACCGTAAACTTATTTTGTTTTCTTTTGTAAATAAAAATAATAACTTGAAAGGGTGTCCAACCTTATAACATTTAAATCTCGCGTGTCTGTAATTGCCCCTGGATCCCAAATGGTTTACACTTTCGAAAAGTTTTCTTAAGATACTGTGGTGTAGGATATCAAATGGTCGGTCTTGACCGACTAAATTATCATCTAATTTGTTTGGCCAGCCTTCTTTTAAAAATATAAAAACTTTTGCTAACAATGTGTCCTTTTTTGTACACTTTGCAATTTGCGCAGCATTCACAGGAAATGAAGATATTTCTTCAGCCAAATTTATATCCATGTTATCCAATTCAACATCAAATTCCTTATCTGATGAACATGGCAACCGCGAAAATTCATCTGCAGTTTGATGATTAAAGGATTTATATTTAATATCAAATGTGTAACTTGATAGAAAAAGAGCCCATCGCTGAAGCCGATGCGCTGAGTGTGTTGGGATAGACTTCCGAGGATTAAAAATTGACACAAGAGGCTTATGATCCGTAGTAAGAATGAATTTCCTACCGTTAAGATATTCGTGACACTTCTTTACTCCAAATATTATGGCTTATGCTTCTTTTTCAATTTGGTTATCATTCTTCTTGTGACAATTCAAAGTTTTAGAAGCATGTGCTATAGGTTTTTCTAAACCATCGGGATGTACATGGGAAATTACTGCTCCTAACCCAAAAGACGATGCATCAGTTGCTAAGACTAAAGGTAAATTATCATCGAAATGAGACAATCTGGTTGTAGAAATTAATTGCTGCTTGAGATTTTGAAATGTCTTTTCTTGACTATTTTCCCAAATAAAAGGACTGGTTTTCCTTCTTAATTTATTAAGTGGTTCACATAAAGTTGAAAAATCCTTTATACACTTTTCATATAGTATGTTACTTTACCAATGAAAGCTTGTAAATCGTGCAAATTTTTAGGTCTAGGAAAATTTTGAATTGCTAGAATACCTTTATCAGATGGTTCGATTCCATTTTTGCTTATTATGCTATTAAGGTATTCAATTCTGTCTTGAATAAATGAGCATTTAGATAAATTGCAAGTTAAACCAGCCTTTTGTATGAAATTTTTCCAAATTTTGCTTATGTTCTTCCAAGGTTTTACCTGTAACTACTATGTGATCAAGATAGTCAAAAAAACAATTGCTGGTGTACTAGAAACGCCAAAAGGTAACTTTTGATAATAACCCAAGGGGAGTATTTACAACTAACACTTTCTTGGATTCTTCATCTATAGAAATTTGGAAATAAGCTTCAGACAAGGCTATTTTTGATTCAAAAATTTTGAAAAATGACATCCACCCCTTAACTTGTATAATAATTCTTGCAATTTGGGAATAGTCATTTTTGAAACATCCCGAACAGGAGGGTAATTGATTTCCGGGAGTCATATTCTGAACTTGCTTTCTGGCTTGATTGTTTTTTTCCATGAAACTGTTGCTTGCTATTCCTGTGCAAAGAAGATTGCGTTGACAACTTCTTCTAATGATGGGTTCTGCTTTTTCAAGGCAGCTGTCCGAACTAAATCATGGGATGTATTTAAAATAATAGCGTCTGTTATCATCTCATCAACATATTCCGTTTGACAATGTTTACATGTAAAAGAACATAACTGGCTAAGCCTTTCAATTCAAGTAACCGTTTAGAATACGACTCACCCTCTTGCATAGCTTTGTTGTGAAACTTGAATCGTGCTGCTAATATTCAGATCTGAATAATTTGCTTGCTTATTCAAATAAATCTGAACCCATCCAAGACATAAAATAGGATTTCATTTGTTCGGCTTCTTGAACACCATACGCTTTAAAATGTTCCTTGAGTTGATTGGAATACGAAGAAAAGTTGTCTGCACTTAATTCAAATTTTGGAAATGACAGTAATTGCTGAGCCCAATGCTGCTGATCTTTAGCAGTTTGGCAAATTGGTTTTCCATTTTTAAAATAATTTAGGAATATTTTTTCTTTTCCAAAAAAATTCCAAAATTTTTAAAAATGTACTATTTACAAATTAAAATACTGCCCAATTTAGGGTAAAGAAAAGAAAGCGCTCAATAAAAGAACCTTTACTATTCGATCCCGTTCTTAAAGGCCTCATAAAATTCATAGACACTTTACTATTTCTAAGTGTTACATACGGAACGACAATTTTCCAACGTCTAAAAGATAAGGCTTTCTACGATTAAGAAATATGATTTGCCTAATTTTAAAATTACGCTTACAATACGCTTACGCTTACGGAACTATAGAATTGATCAGGTCAGGCGTGGCTTGAAAAATAAGAAAACTTTCAAATAAAGTCCTAGAAAAATTAGATTTAAATTTAATTTTTAAAAAAGAATCATCCATTTTATTACAAAAAAAAAAAAAACTTGATCTGATTTAAAAACTTCTAATTTATTGAAATTAAATTTCTGCCCAATGCAAACACTCCTAAAAGGAACTGCACAAATATTGTTACATATATTTATTTTGTTTTTTTTTTTTTTGTTTTGCTGTGGACATTTTAACGAAAGTAAAATTAATGTTCGATGCTTTAATTTAGCGTGCAACTCTCTGATGGCATCTCCTTGAATTTACAAATGTCTAGCATTAATCTCCTGTGAATTACCAATGTTTTATTTTATTTATTTATTTTTTATTTTTTTCATTTTCATTTTGTAAACCTCTCCTGATGATTTCAGCTTTTGCTTACAAAACGCGAAGAAATATTTCGCCTGTTGTTGGCTGAATATTTTGGCCTTAGACTTTAGGTTTTAACAGAGTGTTATGCATTGGTTCCAAATGTTCTTGTTCCTATTTCTGTATTTGTTATTCTCGTTAAACTTTGGTTTTTGTAAAGTGGACAGAACGAAAGACAAAAGCATAATGAAAATAAATATGCGACAGTAAAAACAGGTAACAAAAGATTTAATCAATGTTTAGTTAAGCATGACACCATCTTTCTTTTATTTTAAAAACGAACAAGATGTTTGGCACAGTAGGTTGTGGAGAGGAAATATAAAACAAAAATTCTAATGCAAATAATTTGTATAGTTTTTAGGGCACAGCAAGCGTAAATGGGTTAACCTTAAAAATAATTTAAAAGCTATTTGGTATCGGAAAATTAAGTTTTTTAAGGTTGTTAAACGTATTAGTTTAAGGCTGGGCTTTTGAGATGTGGATTAAGCTTAGACTAAGTTTGACGTAGTCTGAAACACGGATTTTTCCGGCGAAATGTGATTTTGTTTATTATTTCATTAAATACCAACTTTTTAAGCAGAACTACGATAACTTAAACTAATTGTGTATACAAATTTGGTATTGGCGGCACAAATCTGTTTTCAGATTAACTAATACTAGTTTAACTGAGATCTCAAAAACCCAACCTAACTCGTCAGAATTAAACTTTTATTAAAAAAACTAAATGAGTTACCTAAGTTTATTAAAAAACAGTTAACAAAAATTTAATTGTTAATAACTTGGCTCAGCTAAATTAGATTTCGGAAAGGCAAAGATTGTTTCCTACCTCCCCTCCGGTCCTAGTTAAAATAAAACGTAAAACCATTTGCACAAAATTACCTCTCTAATTAAACCAGCTTGGATCACATCAATTGGACAATAACTTTGTTAATAAAATTTGAATTATTGTGTGGTTGGCATATCGGTCTAAAATTTTTAATGTTCCACTAGAATGTTAGATATCGTCTAAGACTAAGGATTCAAATTTTCGATATACAGTAGAATCCCGATAATTCGTAATCGCAAGGGACCGGCCATTTCTTACGAATTATAAGGGTTTTCGATTTAGCGGGGTTTCGATTTAACGGGGTTAAAATAAATAAATACGAATAAACGGGGTTTTTCAATTTATTTACTAAAACGATAAAAAAAAAAGTTGTTAAAAATAAAATATATTAAAATTCTATATAAAAATTATGTATGTAACAAACTGATCTTAAGAAAATAAATCCACACACAAGCAAAAACCCACGCAAAAATAAAATAGCGGTAAACAAAAAATCATTTTTCCATGTTTTTGTTGTTTTATTACGAATTATAAGTGGTAGTTAGCAAACAATTACGATTTATAAGAGGTAAAGAAGATTTTATTTGAAAAAAAATTACGAATTATCGAGGGGACCAAAATGTATGGAAAATTTACGAATTAACGAGATTTTTTCAAGGGACCGACAGTTTATTACGAATTATCGGGAATTACGATTTATCGGGGTACGAATTATCGGGATTTGACTGTATTGTAAAAGATATTATAAAAGCCCGATAGAACTTGAAATTGTAACAAAGTACTTAATCTTTGTTTTTATTTGATGGCATTAACAGGGCATTAACATTTGAAATAGATTTCTGGTATCTGGTTTCCTCGGTTGTTCTTGAGAAACCACATTCTGGACGTCCAATTTCGGGCCACTTTTTCACGGATTGCTTGCCGTATGTTACGAATAACAAAAGGCGTCAATTGTTGCTGGTAATAAGCCTTAACCAGTGACTTCAAGTACCTACTGAGGAAATAGTCGAGAAGTATCAAACAGCATGACCATGAAGGCCTATTGGCAGGTCTATTTCTCGAAATCATATTAACCAAATGTTGAATTAACCTTCGCTTTACCAATACCCACCGGGGTGACTTTTTGTTTCAATTAAAAGAAAATTTTAACTCACTGAAAAAATTGCTAAGTTCTTTAAAAAAACATAAAAAATGACGAACATTTGTTCATCGCCTATAAACATATGGGCAAATCCCATAAACAGTCCACCAACCAAAAATTTTTCAAATGATTTTTTTTTTAATGGAATATAAGACTGGATGTATAATTTCATTTTTATATTAAAAAATATGTATTTCAATGATCATTAATGCAATATTTTTTACCAAATCCTATCCCACTGCTGATTTCATAATGCACTTACAGCAGACTTATCAAAATATAAATTTCGTTAAAAAAAAAGTTGATATTCATTACTTAAGAAATTAGTTTAAGAAATGCAATTCATAAAAATATAATTTGTTTTGTTAAAATAAATAAAATATAATAATAAAATACTACTGGAAAAACTGTAGCGTGCGTGAAGTAGCGTGCGTCACAAAGGTTTCACGGCTTTTGCCAAAAAATCACAATATTTTGTGGCTGCGAATAAGTGCGTTTAGAATTCTCTTATAGTCATCTTTCTTTTAGCAACTAGATTTTGTATACCTTATCATGCCAAATTCGCTAAAAATTAGGAAAACGCACTTCAACCTTTAAAGTTACTTCCACTTTTTGTAGCGTGCGTCACAAAACTTTGTGATCAATTATTTCGCAACAAATACTTGCTAAGACATGTCACTAAATACTATGTATAAGTTGAAGCTATCTTTTTTGAAAGACCAAAAAATGTTTATATTTCAAACAGAAAACGCGTGCGAATGTAGCGTTCATCACGCAGGATTTGCCCATATGTATGTGCAATACCACCCAGGTGGTTATTGCTAAACGATGTACATAAAAACATTTGCTAAAGCGAAGGCTGAGCAAACATATTGAAATATTGAGGGAATAGGACTTTTGCAAGAATGCTTTAAAAATTAAAATTTGACCTAAAGAAACACATTCGAAAAACTGTTTGAATTATAAAATAATTTAAAAATAAATAATTCCCACATGCTATCTATGATTCGATTTTGATGCAGGTTTGATTCATTTCTCATACTGAGACTAAATTCAAAATCAACGTTAAACAATGATTATTTTTTTATTAAACGCTTCCAAACCACTGTGATAACATTGAACAAAAAGCTCCACTCCTACTTTTCAAGGCAGGTATTTTTTCTTTTTTTTTTTTTTTTAATTCCTTGTAATTACTACAGCAAGTACCAAGAAAAAACAAAAGCACGAGCAAGAGATGTTAAAATTATACTCCTGCCAAAGTCATACACATATAAAACTAATCTTCCAACTTAGCCGATTAATGAATGCATAAATCTCTCTAATTACACAAGGCTCCCGGGGGCAGTATGACTGCCCCATTCCTTAAATAAATCGAGCAAAATGAATGAAGGCATAAACGGCAGCTTCAGCAACGGTCGCTAAAGCCGCAACAGCATCAGTCAGCATTTTTATAGAAATCAGCACAAAATAAAAAACTAAAATATGAAAAGGACAATAACAAAACAGCAGCAGCCAATATAACGCTTAGAAACCAACGCTAATACGTACGACGGCATTCCTTGAGCAAGAATTGCAGGAAAGGAGAGAGCGACAGAAAATATGATTAAGTAGTCAACATAAAGTTAATGGTATTCGTGCAATAAATGTGAATAATAACGTCAATATTCAAGTAAAGCTGTCATGTCGTGGCCATCAAATTGAGCATAAAACATTTTTTCATTCCATTTCATAAGCGAGAATTTTTTTTTTTTTATTCTCTGAGTGCAATAAACAACAAATATGGACCCACAAATAAAAATGCGTACCAGCATAATATTTGATGATAACAGAGATTATGAATTTATTAGTTTGTTTTTCTCGTTCTGTGTGTGTGTTTTAAATGTATTGTGCTAAAGGCAGTTTTTTTTCTTGATTTTAAGGGGGGAGGGAGGATGCTTTAAGTTTATGTTGGGGGATGATAAATAATGGAAAAGTATTAATTTAGTAACAGCTATTACAATAACAATGCGAAAAGTTCTACAGTTTTTCTATGCCAATGAAATAGTTCAAAGCATTCATCATGTACTACATATACTCGTATATTTTTTACATGTGCTTATGAATAATTTATTATTATTCTTTGCAAACTATTGCCTCATAAACGCTATAGTTAATTATTTGAATACACTAAAATTTGCATCACCCATGATCAAACGAATGTGAAGGGCTTATTAAAAAAATGTTCATAGAAATCATAAAGCTTTTATAAACCTCTTTTATTTGTTATAAATAAGGCCGTTAATATTTAAGTTTTACATAACAATTAAGAATATTAGTCCTGGGCCCTGTTTCTCAAAACTATAAGTTACAAATCTACAAATAAAATATATTTGAAACAAAAATTGCATAGTTTACCGTTTGCAGCATTTTTTGCATAATTTAGTAAAAATAAACTTTTTGCAGCATTTTTTAAGTTTAAAGCGCAGATTTTGCCTTTTTGGGCCATATTTTAATACATGTTCAATTTTTTTAGAGGTTGTTTATGTTTTTTTTTTTTGCAAAATTCTGACTTTTCTGTTTTAAATATCTATCTGTATATCCAACGTTCTGCTTCAATTTCGATATCTACATTTATTTATACCCACACCACAATAGTGGAGAGGGTATTTTGCATTTGTGCTGATGTGTGTTACACCGATCGACTCAGGATCACTTTCTGCGTAGAACTAACGATGTCCGTCCGGCTGGCTGGCTGACTGCCCATGTAACCTTGTGCGCAAAGTACAGGTCGCAATTTTCGAGATAATTTGATAAAATTTGGGTCATAGGTTTTTATTCGCACAACGACCAAGCCTATTGGAAATGGGCCGAATCGTAGAACCAAAGGGAAAAAAATAGGGGGAAATTTCTTCCTCTCAGAAACTATCAAACCGATTTTATTGAAATTTACAACATAGATAGGACCATATCTATATGGACACAAAAGGTAAACAGTTTTTCAAAAATAGGACCACAAGGCTAGGTAGGGGGCAATTTCTGCCTCTCACAGACTTTCAAAAAAAATTTAATGCATGATGTGTTTTTAAATACTGTGGTGTAGAGTATCATATAGTCGGGCTTAGCCGACTATACTTTCTTTTTTTTTTTTACTCTAAAATTCTAAGACCAAGCAGGTTGTCATTGAAGATAAATTTCATTTTAATCTTTTAAATTTTACATATAAGCAAAAATTAAGGAAAAAGCAATTACATACTTTTTAGGCGATGTGTGCAACACATAGAAATCTGGACCAATCTTTCAGTATACTGATCGACTTAAAGCCATTTTCTAAAGTGATCTTACGATGTCCTTCCGTCTGTCTGGCTGGTTGTTTGTCCATGTAAACCGTGTGCGCAAAGTGCAAGTTGCTATCTTGGAGACAATTTGAACAAATTTGTTAAATCAATTTTAATTGTACTAAGGACGAATTCTATGTAAATGGTGATAATCGGTCCATAATTTCACATATTTTCCATTTAAACTTCTTTTTAATTAAGACTATTTGTGTCCGTAAACCATATTATTACGTTTTTATATAGATTAAATTCGCCTCAAAAATATTTTACTGCAAATTTTATCCTTTTCCGAGTCGGTTCACATTTGCCCAAAGCTCCCATCTATAAATAGCATTAACTTCCTTTTTTAATTAACATTAATAATTTAGCGGCGGTCCCTAAAATCTCTTTAGGACAAAACAACTCATATCTGCAGTCGAAACCAAAAAAATGTCGAACAAAAAACGAAAATTTGTGTACAACTTTTCGCTTTTTGAGTTGGAATGGCATCGACTGTTTACATTTAATGAATCAGTAGTAAAAGCAATTGGTTTTTTTTAGGCCAATGACAAATGAAGACTGGGAAGAAATTGCAGTTTTTCTACTTTGACTGCAGTTTTTTAAACGCTGCTCATATCAATGTTAATATCTAGATAATATTCGGCAAAAATAACTCTTATATGAATTTTAACCTCGTAACTTAACTTTGTTTTTGTGATCCCATGACTGCCCATCGTTTTCAAATATGGTAAAATATCGAAAATTCGTCTGTAAATACTATGGTGTCTGGGATTTACTGATTATAATTTTAGAATTGTTTTTATTAATTGGAAATATTATTAAATTGTTGAATAATTTGTTTTCACATTTGAAAATTTTAAATTTTTTGGGGCATAATTTTAAAAATTTTCAGTGCATATTTTCAAGTTTTTACTGCATTTTTAAAGCGCAAAAATGATTTTTACGAGCATATTTCTGGTTTCCCTGGTAATACTGTTACGATAGTTAAAAAATGCTAATAATTTTTATTTTACAAATATCATTGAAATTAAAGTTGTTGTATTAAATTTTATGATTTAATCATCAGTTAAACTATTCACACTATTCGTTGCTTTTGTGAATGTTTAACCCTTAAGCAAACACAAAAATGATTTTACGCAAACGAACCCCAGGGCCTGGCTGGGACTCATTGTATTTTATATGGAGCTTTTTGTGGCTATAGAAAAACTCACACTAACGAACCCCTGGGCCTGGCTTGGACTAGTGCTGGGATACTATCGATATTTATCGATAGTTCAGATTTCACTATCGATATATCGATATTACTATCGACTGAATGTTTGTCCTTAAGTAGGAAAACTTTAACTAGTTTTTTATCTGGCTACAGTTCGTTGTTTTTATCACTTTATTGAACGTATGAGACGTATGTATGTATCCACTTTATTTTTGATTACTATTTTTAAAAATTGTGATGCTAATAAGCAACTTTCTGAAGGAACCAAAGTAATAGGGACTATAAGATATTTTATTGCAACTTTAGATAATGTTCTAAATTGAATTTGATTCTCAACCCAAAAGGTAATCAGTCTAGCGGACTTTTCCTCTAATGGTCGTTCATAGTTTTTTCCTATGCTCGCAATTGCAATTGCATATTATTTGATTTTTTTTACAACATCATAAAATAATTTAAAATTTTAGTCCCTATGTAAATATATAAAAATGTCGGCATAAAGGACTTAAGTTGTTTGTATTCATTGCTGTAATTCTGAGCGAATTAATAATAGAAAGTAAAAACTTGCGGCAAAAACTGTGTTTGTATAGCTGCTGTAACAAATCTGTGAGAATGGAGAGAAAAACGCCCGTAACTACGGAGGAGTCTCACCTAGAGATGTAAAATATATGAGCAATCCCCATATGGTATCCATACGAAAAATTTTATTTTCTCGAAACCGCCTCTATAACAGACAGACGTACATCCAGACGGACATGAAGTCCCAGATTAAAAAACGGAACCAATAAGGATGTAATTCAATCCAATTCCGTTTTTTTAATCTTGGACTTCATGTCCGTCTCATTATATGTCTCATATTTTAACCAACTTTTTTTTTACCCTAACCTAACACAAAACTGGTTTCCTTTATGAAACAGATAACTTTTTAAATGTTCCCTTCATTGATGGTCCACTCTAGTCTTCATAGCTGTATTTTAAATAATAATAATATCGATATTGATACTTTTCCTATTGATATTTTCGATATTTTCCCAGCACTAGCTGGGACTACTCTTATATGTATGGAGTTTTATGGCTATAGCAAGAACATTTTGTTGGGAAACAGAATAATTCTTCGAAAATACTGTAAAGAAAGAATTCGTATGTGTTGCGTTTGCTTTTTGAAACGTTTCATTATGATTTTTATACTGCAGTTCATATATAATATGCCAGGGCCTGGCCAGGCCCTGGTGGATTCAATATACACAAAATTTTTATTCGGCCAATTGCCACGCCCACGGCGTTTAAATTTACACTTTTTTTCTCAGTTTCTTTTAAAAATCGCTTTGATTGAGAAAAACATAAAGTTTCGTTCTAATATATTTAATAATTATATTAAAAAAAAACTAGAAAAAAGTCAAAAATGCCTGGCCAGGACCTGGGGTTCACTTAAGGGTTAATAGCATATTGCGCCATCTGCTGCCATTAGTCTCATGTAGCGAAACCTTTCGAAAGCGAGCATTTTGCTTGTAAAACTGACAAAGGATTCTTGAACTGTTCGTTAAAAGGACAAGCCCGCTTATAAGAGTTGACCACAACGATGTCTTTCACTGTATTCGGTATATGTTTAATATAAAGTTCGTATGAAATTTTCCACTTTTGTCCTTCAAATACGGCAAACTGATTAAAACTGCAAACATCAATCCAAAGCGATATTGCGATGGTCTACCTAAGTGTATGACTAAATAATAAGCCGATAGCCTTTGTTGCTAGTGCTTTTAGCTTTTAAGATTTATTGTAATTTTAATTATAATAAATATGTAAATAAAAAAAATAAAATTCTGAGTAGATACTTTTGACAAAGTTTCAATAATAAAAACATAAGTTGGCTAATCTTGCTTTCGAGCTTGACTGATATTGATAAAAATTGACAGTATTTTCTCGAGTTCCCAATTTAAATACTACTTGAAATAAAAATTCAAAACTCAAAGATATTTAATTAATTATGTAATTCAAATCAACATTTAACTTATCAGAATAAATTAATTTCAAAAAGATTTCAATCTTATTAGAGGTAATTTAAAATAATTTGTATGTTCCTCACATGTTTAAGTTTCATGGTCATGTTGCATGACAGTTCAAACGAGTCAAAGTTTCTTTATTATTTAAAAGCAAATAGGTATTTATTAAAGAGAACAGCAAAACGCACAGAAGTAAAAAAACAAAATAACCAGTAGTAGCGTTGAAGCGCCGCTACATTTAACTTGAGGAAATCAGATTAAATGCAACGATTTTTTATTTTTTTTTCTGTTCATATTCTTCTTTTTCTTCACTCATCCCTTCCTACTCCAGTCATTTAATGTTGTTCACTCAATTCAATTAATTTCATTTATTTTGGATTTTTTTTAAGTATAAAAATTAAGACTGCGGTAGGTTTAAAAGTGATATAAAGAAAACAAACACACATATAAAAAAAAAATTACTTCAAACGAAAAAATTACATCAGTTGTCAAAGAACAAAGAAAAAATGCCGCCATATCAAAAGAATAAAAACAACCAGGCGCTTTGTGGAACGATTTAGTTGTTTTAAATTTGTATTCGTAAGACTTTTTAAACTAATTAAGTTATTTGGGAATTTCAGAGCATTCGTACTGCAATGTGTGGCAGTTAGTTTTTTCTTTTTTTTTTATATCTATTTTATGTTTTTTTGTCAACATCTAATACCAACTAAAATAATAAAACTATTACTACAAATAATGGTTAAATGAGAAAAAAATTAAATTAGTGGATAAAATTATTTGTGTTTGGGAAAGTATTTTGTCACATTGTTGTTTTTTGTTTTTTTTTTTTTTTATTCACTTGACCATCCGATTTATAATTACAAATTTTATATTTATAATTTTCCCGCAATTTGGCCACCATTTTAATAATTAAGCCCGAAACATTATGATCGTATATAATTGTCTAACGACATTTTAATAAGTTAACTAATTCGGTATATTTCATGTGTTTTATTTCAGGTAATTAAACTTATGGACCATAACTTCATTATAAAGAAGTCTATGTAATTGAGGTTATCTGGCATTGAATAAATCTATATCGGTCTAAAGTCGTATTTTATTCCAACCAACCTTTTACAAATTGAATTGATAATCAAAATGGCAGAAATGCTGAAAAAGAAAGAGTGACATAAAACTTGCATTTTTACACGCATAGCAGCGAATGAATTGAAAACAAGTAAGAAAGTATAGTCGGTCAAGCCCGACCATATGATACCCTACACTACAGTATTAAAAAACACATCATGCTTATATGTCCATATAAATATGGATTTATCTATGTTTATAAAACTTATTAAAATCGGGTTAAAAGTTTGTGAGGGACAGAAATTGCCCCCTACCTCCCCTTGTGGTCGCATTTTTGAAAAACTGTACAGCTTATGTGTATATAGATATGGATCTATCTATGTTTTGAATTTCATTAAAATCGGTTTGAGAGGCAGAAATTGGCCCTATCTCCCCTCGTTGTCCTATTTTTTAAAAAATACATCCCTTTTGTGTCCATGAAGATATGGTTCTATGTAAGTTTTAACTTTTATTAAAATCGGTTTGATAGTTTCTGAGAGGAAGAAATTTCCCCCTATCTTCCCTCGTGGTCCTACGATTTGGCCCATTTTCCATAGGCTTGGTCCTTGAGTCAATAAGAACCTATGTCCCAAATTTTATCAAATTATCTCTAAAATTGCGACCTGTACTTTGCGCACAAGGTTACATGGACATCCAGCCAGCCAGCCTGCCAGCCAGCCGGACGGACATCGTTAGTTCGACTCAGAAAGTGATTCTGAGTCGATCGGTATACTTTAAGGTGGGTCTAGGGCCAATATTTTAAGGCGTTACATACATCAGCACAAATGCATAATACCCTCTCCACTATTGTGGTGTGGGTATACAAATTCAATGAATTGAAATGACTTGTAAGAGGTCTTGTCGCAAGCCTCTATTATCAGAATAAACCAGTGACTTCTCCGTAATAGTCGAGAAATGTCAAATCGCACGACATTGAAACTGTTGAATTTAATAAGTCGATGGTAGCGGTGCCTGTAGGGCACATAACACCTTCCTGTTGAAGCCACTTCTCGCCCGGATCAATGTTATCCTTGTTTTCAAACCAAAGCTATATAATTTATAATATATACAAGATGTTGCATTCGAATTATTATTTTTAAAGTTACATATCGTAAGCTAAATTTCAAAAAAGCTTAACTAACAAAAAATTCAAAATCGAGTTTTGGAATTATGAATACCATTAAACCACATGTCTTGACAAAATTTTACACTTTTGCGATGAAAAATAACGCTTTAATTAAAAAAAAAAAAAACAAAGAAACGCAACTACTAGTGTGTTTATTTGACAAATGCAAAATTATGTTATCACGCATTTTTTTCTAACAAAATATAATGAAAAGGTTTTCTTTGAAGAATTCCATGAAAGACTTTTTAATGCATGTTTTTCTGACATGTTTATAGTTTTCATTTAACAAAGTTTTTTGCTTCTCCTGTAAAGTTACATTTTTGTTAGTCAGGCCTTTTGCATTTTTGCTAACGATATACAAATATAACCAATTTTCGTTTGTTTAGGACGACCATGTACTAATAAGGTAAAAATTCTTAGTTAAAAATGTGCTCCGAAAAGGAGCAGGTTTTATGTATGAATTCATACCTTAAATCGCTTCAAACCTGGTGATGGGATGCATGATTTTTGTATGGGTTGCTCCCGGTTTGAAGGACTATTTTCTGCTGACAAAGAGCGCTTCTTTACCCTAATAAAACATGCAAACAAAGAACTTTCCTAAAGTTTGCGCTTACGAAAAACCATAACAAATTTTTAATTTGTTTTTTCGCTTTAAGCACTAAAATATCAGCTTTTATGTATATTTTATTCATTATCATTTACTGCTGCATAAGAGCTCTCGCATTGAAGCACTCGATTATGCGCTTTTTCTTTTAAGTGCTTCAATAAACACAAATTTTTTTAAATGGAATTACCATAACTCAAAAACTAGCCTAATTATAATAAAAATAAATTTGTAATAATCTAGCTGCTAAGCCTGTCCCTGTCAGGCAGGAAGAAAAACTATTTTAAGGTAATATGATATGAGTCGTTCAGTGGATAAAGGGAATGAGTCCAAAAATTTGAAATGGAGAAAAAATACAGAACAGTTGACGTGACTTTAAAACTAGTTGTTGAAACAAAACTCAAAACTAAAATTGCAAAATTAATTATTAGGGTTTTTTTTACAATTTGTAAATATATAATGTTGGTATGTTAGTGTATGTGTTCACAAAACCTGTTAATATGATACAAATACATTGTTGATAAGAGTTTCAGTGGAAGTCCACCAAATTTTTTGTGGTTAAAATCGATAGCGTAAAAATTCAAATTAATTATGCTTTGACTTTGAGCATTCGTTCGGAAATAAAAAGAAAAAATGCCCATCTAAATATTGGCTTACCTCGCGTAGTGTTTAAATTGAATTAGTATATTTTGGAAAGAGTACATTTTTTATAATTTGGCAAAAAAAGGCTGCAGCTTATTTTTTAGTTCAGTGCATTCGCACAGTTTTATTTTTAATGAAGTTAAAAAAATAACATAAAACATTTCTTCTTTTTAAAACAAAAATTAACTAAAAAATTTCTTCTTTTTAAATGAATCGTAAGTATAACAAATTTAACAAAATAAGATGTCTTCTTCAGAATAATCTTCCTGACTTGATACTGTTTTCAAGTTTTTATAGAAACTATGGTACGCGGGAGGGATATATTTTAATAAATCAATTATATCCTTTTTCTTTTCTATTGTTAAAGATCTAGTTTCAGGATACAATAGACTTTGACTCACGCTATTCAATAACATTACTTTACCTTTCTTTCTTATGTTTATATTTTCAAATCCAAATTTTTTATGGATATTATTTTTATATTGTATTACCCATGGTTTCGATCTATCAAGTTTGATCCACCTCATTTGGAGCCAGTTTACCGGTTTTACCGCGGTGTTGGTTTTGCGATTGCATACGTTATTTTCCAAAGATTTTGTAGAGAAAAAAATCAAAACTGGTTATTTTAACCACTCGAAACTGTTCCTTTATTTTGCATGTTGACCACAAAACAATCCGATCGTGCGTATCAGCAAAAATTTTTATGTATTTGGCCAAACAAGATGCGATATCTTGCGAGCCTCTTGAGCCCTCTGTTTCTGGCCAAACAAACATGGCTCTAGCATTGTTTTGAAACTCATGGAAAGCAAAGTTAACAAGTGATTAATGCAATATAAATGCAAGCGTGGACTTATTCCCTTTTTCCAATGAAAATAAAAATTTTGTGTTTCGTACAAAAAAATGTTTTGTCTTTAAAAGGGGGTTACCGTTGAAATTTGACAACAAAATTTTTACCATACATTGTTAGTCATAAAAGGAAGTATATCCACGCTAAATCTCAAAAACGCCAAAAATGGACTCATTCCCTTTATACACTGAACGACTCATATGAATTTTAAGCCTCAGACTTCAAAATAAGCTGAAATGTAAATAACACAATTTTGCCGCACCTCTTTTCCTCTCGATTCTCCGCCCGTAGTCCAAACACCTTAGATCCGACTATTTCAGGCTATGCTTCATAAAAGAATTTAATATTGGCACGCTCCTTTTACTTTTAATTCTCCTTCAACAGGTCAAACATTTAAAATTTTACTATGTATATGCATGACAATTTTCAGCTTTCTAGCCCATCAGTAAGCTTCAAAAGGCTTCAAAAAAGACGAACACACATATAAGAAAATTATATATACTAGTGTTCGCCTCATGGTCAAAATTCGACCATAAATTTTTATGTAGATATGAACGAAACAGAGTTCATCTAAGTATGTTTTTTTATATGAATTTGTATGTTTCGAGCATTCATTTTTTCCGTCTTAGTGGATCGATTAGGCGAGGGACCAACCTCCGGTTCATATTTGATATTTTATAAGTTCAATATAAAAAAAAATCAATGGAAAAACAAAAAATAATCAAAAAGTCTCCTTTGTCATCCACATTGCATGTTTATTTTTTGTTTATATATCTAATCTTGACGAAAATTATTCAAAGTACCAGATGTAGAACTTGCATTTTTATTTTTATCTTTGTAGGTCGAATATTAACAAAAATTCAAAATGAAACAGATGAAAAACAAAAAGTACCAAAATTTTTCATCTTATAGGTTCTCATTTACTCAGCAACCTGCACTTATTTTATTATGTTTCTAAGTTCAATATTATAAAAAATTAAAAAATTATTACATGATGTAAGGAAAAGTAAAAAAAAGTAATTTAATTTTCCGAATTTCCTCTTTTTGATACTCTTTTTTCCCCAAAGAGGTTCAGTTGACAAGCAAAGGAAGAAAGCGTGCTTAAATGTTTTGCATGTGCCGATTTATACATAAGATTTATATAGTCGAAATATTCGAAAACCGGTTTCTGAAAAATGTCAAATAATCGACCATCCTATTTTTTTTTTATTATTTGATAATTAAACCAACAAACAAACTTTCTATTTAAGTGTTCTGCATTTGTGTTAGTAGCAAGTTCGAACGCTTATAACTCTGAAATTTTAACAGATTTTAATAAAATAATGGGTAATTCTTTAAGAGCTATAGGTAAGTTTAAAAAAAAAACACGTAAAATTCAGAAAAATTCATGAAATCTTTATTGGAATTGATAGTACGGTCCATATAATTTAATGGTTGAAGATTATTTTATGCAAATGTTAACCGTGACTGCGCCTCAAATGTTCCATCCGCTTAGTCCAATTTTGGCATACTCTTTCCAACATTTCGGCCGGTATCTCATGAATAAATGCTTCAATGTTGTCTTCCAATGCGTCAATTGAAGCGGGCATGTGTGTATAGACATGAGCTTTAACATAGCCCCACAAAAAATAGTCTAAAGGCGTTAAATCACACGATCTAGGCGGCCAATTGACCGGTCCCGAACGTGAAATAAAATGTTCACCGAACTCCCCTCTCAATAAGTCCATTGTTAAACGTGCTGTGTGGCATGTGACACTGTCTTGTTGAAACCATATGTCATGCAAGTCAAGCTCTTGCATTTTGGGCAAAAAAAAGTTGGATATCATCTCACCTTTCACAGTAAAGTTAGGCTTCGCACCATCTTTGAAGAAGTACTGTCCAATGATGCCACCAGCCCATAAACCGGACCAAACTGTGACTTTTTTTGGATGCATTGGTAGCTCTTGCAAAATCGACAGTTTTGCTTATTAACGTACCCATTGAGCCAAAAATGAGCTTCGTCGCTGAACACAAGAAGCGCGCGCATTTTGATAATAAAATTCAATAATTTGCAAGCGTTGTTCGCTTGTAAGACGATGGTTAAATTATAGACCAAACTGAAGATGTTTGGCAGTGAAACAAAACACGAAACGTGCGTCAGCTGTTTAAACCACACGCAGAGAAAAAATATGTTTAAATATGGTCACCTCCAACAATACTATGTTTAAAGAAAATTTTAACCATATTATGTTTAACTTAGAGGCAACCATCCCTCGCGAATGGGTAGTCATCTTGCCGCGATGCGAGGGCTTAAGTACAAGGACGTTTAGAGTAATGCTGGCGGTAGTGACGTCAGTCAAGACCGGTAGGGCCTCCCATGCCAGAAGGGTCTAAACCGAGTACGAACCAAGAACTACCCCCCCCTGTCTATTAGCGTCTGTTTTCTCCTAGTTGGAGCGGCTAATGACTATGCGTCCGCTGGCCTTTTACGGTCAACTGTTAGGCCTCCTGAAGGCCGTCGGTCCGCAATAAAATCCATCAGCGTCTGTTCTCATATTGAGCGGCTGATGGTCTGCGTCTGTCTCCAGAGGAGCGGCAGGTATTCTTTCGCCTGGCAGTTAGGCATAAAATGCAACCCCAATTCACCCCCCCCGAAATGTCCGAAAATTCATGCCCTAAGTATCCGGCAAAGGGCTTCATAATCCCCGGAGACCCTACTACTACAGCGTCGGTATCAGGCTGTAGTATGTTGAATGCTACTGAGACCTCGTCTAGCAAGGTGGTTGCGCCAGGCTCTGCTAGACGGTTAGCTACTAGTGCGCAAAAACACACGACTAAGCCGTCAGGCGGTCGTAAACCAAGCTTGGTGCAGGGTTCTTCGAAACCAGGTACCTCTAAGGCTTCCCAGGTCCGGACGGGAGAAAAACCTGTCAAAACCCCTTCCTCGGGTGCTGGCTTGACGGTACAGACTCAGTCTGCCAGAAATCCAGTTTCCCATGTGCCGAAACCTGTGCAAAGAGAGCACACGAAGAATGATTCGATGCTCTCTGATGCACCTCCCTTAGCCTCTACGGCACCTACCAAAAAACCCCAAAGGCACATAAATGCATCTAAACGGGCCTTCACAACCAGGCGCTCCGCCTACAAAATCATTAGCCGACTTGGCGAAAAACCGGTTGGTGAGCTCACTGAGCAGGAGAAAACTTCTCTTCAGTGGGCAAAAACCCATATTGAGGGTTTAAAACGTGGACCTCCCTCTGCAGAGGAAGACAATCCTGAACGGAAGCCAACCGAAGCAGCGCCTAAACGGCAACGGTCAGGGGAGGACACACTTCCTGGGACTAAACGGTCCAAATATACGCCTCAACGGCCGCAAAACAGGTCGTACAAAGATGTGGCTAAAGACCACCTCATTTGGGCGATCATTGACCGCAACGCCAGTGACGGCACCATTTCATCCAAGAACTGGAAGCTGGTTGTCGTCGCACTTAGTAGGGCGTTCCTTAATGTCTTAAGGGGTAACCCTGGACCACCACCACAATGTGAAGATGCCGGCTGGTATCAAGGTCACATTAAACTGATAGCGTGTGCAGATGAGCGTTCAGCGCTGCTGTACAAGGCTGCCGTGGAGTCCCTGGGGGAAGTTTGGCAGGGCGCTAAGATTGAGGCAATACCTCTGGCCGATGTACCGCAAAGGCCCAGATCTATTGCCAAGATCCCCGCTGAGCCATCCGACCCCAAGGAGATCCTGGAAATTATACAGATCAGTAACCCCCAGCTACCCACACAGGACTGGAAAGTAGTGAGGGTTTCTGAATCTGTTGAAGAGTCCAGGAAGGCCACTGTTATAATAAACAGTGACTCTCTGCCGTCACTTCGGAAGACACAGGGGAAGATATTCTATGGATTTGGAACTATCTACAAAGGTGATGACAAAGGGAAGCCTCAAGCTCCGGTGACTACCACAACAGCAACAGCATCAACGGAGCATATGGAAGACGATTCCGCTACGTCATCGGCCAATGAAGACACTCAATCGGTCAGTGGACTTGTGGGTGATTTCTTTGGCAAGATGGAAGTGGCGGACGATGAGGACATCCTTCTGGAATCGGACGACGACCCAGAGGATGCCAACGTAACAGTCGTCCATATCGATGAACTATGATGAAGGTTACACAAATCAACCTTCATCACTCTAAAGCGGCGTCAGCTGCCCTTCTCCTCCGATTGGCTTCAGGCACGGAGGAGCTTATATGTATCCAAGAACCATTGTTGTATAGAGACAGGGTTTGCGGACTCAGTTTAGACGGCTATATTACTCTGTACGCAGCCGATCAAGGTAAGACCAGGGCTTGCGTTATGGTCAAAAACATCCTTAAAGCTTTCATTCTTTCTGATTTTAGCGATAAGGACACCTGCACTGTCGCAGTAGAATGCAGAACCAGAACAGTTTGGTTCATGAGCTGCTACATGGCACACGATCAGGGTGCTAATCCACCAAACTCCACAACCAGGAAGGCGATGTCGTATGCCAGCAGGCGCAACATCCCCCTAATAATATGTGCTGATGCTAATGCACATCATACCATCTGGGGAAGTTTGGATGTCAATCCACGAGGTGAGTCGCTTTTGGACTTCATAGTAGAAAATGAACTAACAGTAGTTAATAGGGGTAGTGAGCCCACCTTTATTGTAACTAACAGAAGGGAGGTTCTTGATGTTACGCTTATTAGTGATAAGTTCGCGGATATGATTAGCGATTGGAATGTGTCAAAGGACTGTTCCCTCTCTGATCACATGTATATTGATTTCAATTTCTCCTTTAGAGTTGATTCAGCTAAACCCTACACGAATAAAAGAAGGACCAACTGGTCTATCTATGCGAGTGTACTCGAGGACAAGCTGCCTATGGGCCCGGTTCTCATAGACAGTGTGTCCATGCTCGACTCCGCAGTGGAGTCTTTGACTGGTGTCTTAATTGAGGCAACGAACGAATCCTGTAAAAGAATCGACAGGAAGGGCAAAGCTAAGCCCATATGGTGGAATGCGGAGATTGCTGAAAAACGCAAAGAAAGCAGGAAACTCTTTAATGAGGCAAAACGTAATGGTGTTTGGAACAGTTACAAGTCCTCAGTAAATGGATTCAAAAATCTTATAAGGAAGGCCAAGAGACAGTCATGGAGGAATTTCTGCAGCGACGTGGAAAACTCCTCGGAGACAAGTCGGCTACGTAAGATTTTATCCTCTAAACCAGCTATTCCATCGTATATACGGAAGATGGACGGATCCTGGACCACAAACAGTCGGGACTCCCTTGAGGTCCTGATGAATACACAATTCCCAGGTTGAACTGATGATGTGCCTAGGGAGGTAACATTTACTGGCACTCGGGATATCTCTAATATTCCGATAACTCGCCATCGTGTGGAATGGGCGGTCAAAAGCTTCCATCCCTTTAAATCTCCAGGTCCGGATGGCATTATCCCAGCGGATCTACAAAAGAACCTGGGAATATTGATGCCATGGCTCTTGGCAATTTTTAGAGCCTGCCTGAGTCTCTCATATGTCCCATTAACTTGGACAACATATAAGATCGTCTTCATCCCCAAGAGTGGGAAGACATCTCACACTATGGCTAAGGACTTTAGACCAATTAGTCTATCCTCCTTTCTACTGAAAACACTGGAGAGGATTTTGGATAGTCATATTAGATCATCGTTAGGACACAATTCCTTGTCACTGGCTCAACACGCCTATACGAAGGGAAGGTCCACGGAAACTGCGCTTCACTCATTGGTGGGCCACATAGAGAGATCCCTGCACTACAAGGAATTTGCCTTAGTTGCATTCCTAGATATTGAGGGCGCTTTCAACAACGTTGAACCTGAATCGGTTATTAACGCAATGAGACATTTGGAAATCGACCCGGCGATTATTCAATTTGTCAGCAGTATCCTGCACTTCAGGCGTATTGAATCCAACTTGGGCGCCTCGAACATCTCCAAGGTTGCGACTAGGGGCACCCCGCAAGGCGGTGTACTCTCACCATTACTTTGGAATCTGAATATGAATACCCTACTCAGGGCCATGGAAAGGACGTGCTGCAGAACGGTTGCTTATGCGGATGACGTTGCAGTTGTGGCTCTGGGTAAAGATCCCAGACTATTGTCTGAACTAATGGAGTCCGCATTGGACGTCCTAACAAAATGGTGCCAGGGATGTGGGCTGGATGTAAATCCTTCCAAAACGGAACTGGTACTTTTCACAAGGAGATACAAAATTCCCAAATTTGATACCCCGAGGATAAAGGGGATCTCGCTGGAACTGTCTGACAGCGCCAAGTATCTTGGGCTAATATTGGACAGCAAACTGAACTGGAGGATGAACACCATTTCCAGGACTAATAAGGCGGCAACTGCATTATATTGCTGCAAAGGGGCCATTGGCCTAAACTGGGGAATTAACCCGAGAAATGTATATTGGCTATACGAATGTGTCATTAAACCCATTCTATTCTACGGGGCAGCTGTTTGGTGGCCGGCACTCGAGGTGAAGAGTCATCAAATTAGGTTTGAACGTACAATGAGAATGGTGGCGATAGCGGTAACAGGTGCCATTAGAACAACCCCCTCTAAGGCACTGTTTACGATTTTAAACTGGTTACCACCAGACATTTTGGCGAAAAGTTTAGCTGCGAACGCGGCGGTAAGACTAAGGGCCACCGGAGCATGGAGGGATTACAATATCGGACATGCTAATATTCTGAACGAAATTAATTGGAACATGGATGTTGATTATGTCACACCCGAGCCAATCTTTGATCCTGGCTTCACGGTAAGCATTTTGGATAATGTGGTTCACTATGATGACCTACAAATTCCCGCGAACGCGATTCAAATTTTCACGGACGGGTCTAAAACACTGTGTGGTGTCGGTTCTGGCATATACTCCGAGCAGCTAAACTGGAGCATTCCTATAAGGCTGGCGGACCACTGCAGTGTCATCCAGGCCGAGATAATGGCCATCTACACAGCCGCGAGACGCATCCGGTACGGTGATATATCTGGAAGGGATATTCACATTATTACCGACAGCAAGGCGGCCATAAGATCCCTGGAGAATGTGTTCATCACATCGAGAATTGTCCGAGAATGCCGGATGTCTCTGGAGGAGATAGCGAGACATTCACTGGTCACCCTTAATTGGGTCCCCGGACACAGGGACATACCGGGGAACTGCATGTCGGATTCGTTGGCGTATGCAGGTACCACCTTGAATCGAGACGGCTCGACATATAATGTAGGTGTTTCACTCCCAAGGAGTAAGCAACTCATTGCGCACAAGTTTCATATCATCGCCAGTCAGAGGTGGCTCGTTGAAACTACCTGTGGGGAAACCAGGAAAATCTGGCCCATCATAGATGAAAAAAGGACACGGCGGGCATTACAGCTGTCCAGACATCATCTTAGAAACCTGATTGCGGTTATAACCGGCCATTGGCCCATTGGGAGGCACGCCCAGAGGCTGGGGCTCCCTTACAATGACTTATGTAGAAGTTGCGGCGAGGAGGAGGAGGAAGAGTCAACGGAACATCTTCTCTGTAATTGCCCGGCATTCGGAGATCTAAGACTCAAAATGTTTGGTCGAAGAGCCCTTGGGGACAAAACTTGTCTCTCTGATGTTGATGTAAACAGGATCCACTCCTTTACTGAATCGACCGGATGGCTGCGTGGGAGCACTAGCAGCCAGACAACATAGGACCCATGGGAGACGGTGTGACATGGTAACACAACGGGAACTAATTAATGGACCCACGTGAGCTGTGCTTGATCACGGCTGCCAATGGAACCTAACCTAACCTAACCTAGAGGCAACCATATTATGGTTGTGGTTTCATGATGGAGGACTATTTTTACCATAATATGGTTGTCGTTGAGAATAATATGGATAAATTAAACATAATATGGTTTAAATTTTCTTTAAAAATAGTATTGTTGGAGGTGACCATATTTAAACATGTTTTTTCTCTGGGTGCAGTGTTGCCAAAAAGACAATAGCTAAAAAATCACCCGATATATATTAAGCAATTCTGTGAGTAAATACCTTTCAAATGGTGTATATTTTGCTCAAATCGGTTGACAGACAGATGAAGAAAGTGTCCTTAACTGTTTTGCCTTTGCCTATTTATATATAGATAAACAGAAAAAATATTCACCAATTTTTTTTCAATTAATTCAATAATGCTGCTTCAAACAATTTTTTTAATTGTTCCAATTAAATTGCCTTAATTGAAAATAAAAATTATAATGTTTGTGTGTATATTTGCAAATATGAAAACATACACACAAACTTTAGAATATTTAAAATTTTCAAACAATTTTTTAATTGTTTCAATTAACTGTGTTGATTGAAAAAAATATTTTAATTTGTTTTTACATTTTATTTAGCCTCTTTTGCTGGTGGTCACATTTCAATTAAACCTATTGATTTAAACTGAACAGCAAGAAAAGCTCAAACTTACAAATGTGGTAATTGATATGATCATTTTGTTTCCTGGTGGAAAATCAGTACGGAATTAATAGTACAAATTTCTAACAAATACGTTAATTGAAGTTGGTTTTTGATTTTTCTGTGTAGATAGAATGGAGCAATTTTTCGGAAATTTACATTTATTTAGCATTTATTTTCACTAAAAAAGTGTCTTTGAGACAGCAGAACAACAAAAACTTATACAAAACGAGCAATTTATTGTTTTGTTTTGAAAATTACAACACGAATGGCATTTTTCTACCAACTTGCGTTGGCATATTTTGAAAATGAGCTAACGATATACATAAGATATTTAAGTAATTTTTTTTTATTCTCGCTGGTTTCCTGACGAAATCGCTAGCTTGCCTGGCTTTTTTTATACCCTCCCGAGGGATTTATTAAATAAATAGTTTTCCTTACGTGCGAGCTGTCTGCATTAAAGCATTTACTATACATTATTATTTTTGTCTGTTAAACCAATAGTTTACAAAACATTTACCTGACAGCAAGTCCCTTCGTTATTTTCATTTCAATTAAAAGTGCCTTAAAGACAATAGAAATCCAATTGAGATAACTGACTATCAAATATCCAATTAAACGAAAAAAAAAAATTTATATCAATAGATTCATTAAAAAAAAGGTTTAACTTTATTAACTAAAACCATAATCTCCTGCACCTGTATTTTTCTTTCAGAAATCTAGCTTCGTTTAAACCTGCAACTAACTTGTCTTCTTATATAGTTTAAAAAAAGGAATGTATTTCTTTTAAGTACTTCTCAACGCTTATTTGACAATGACTTTTAACAATGTCACCTTCCTTTATCGCAGCCGTAGCTAAAGATATCAGTAGTCAGTTTCTAACAATTCCGTTTTTCATTATTATTGTCGTCGCTTGTGGAGCTGTTGTATTTTTTTTTGTTTTTAATTTTTTCTTCGCTTTTGGTTCCTAAACGGCTGCTAACATTGTTAGTGGCCACCCATGAATGTATTCTTAACATTTTTTAATTTCTGTGTGTTTTAGTTTTTTGTCGTCTTTCTGTATTATATCATTATTCTTTAGATATTCTACTGTTCGGTGTTTTAGTGCCACCTTTTAGTAACGCGAGAAGCCATAAATTGTTTGGTCATTGTCCTTTTCAGTTTTTTTTTACCTTCTATTGCCGTGCTTTCCTGCAACATTATAAAATTTTACCTTTTACAATAATATTAAGTTCTTTCCTTTATTATGACTATTATTTTAGTTTTTCTGGTAGTAGTTTCCCTTGTTGTTATCTTGTGTGTGTGTGTTTGTGTTTATGGATTTTGTTCATCTGTATGTCTCTTTTACTGAAGTGATTGTTTAAGCGTTCCATTCATTTTATTTCTGCTTTGAAATATTTGTAACTTGTTACTGCTATTGGCTGGTCCAAAACTGCTGCAGCTACTGCAGGTGCACCAAACATGATTATTTTTTCACATTTTCTTTTTTTTTTATTTTTTCTTTACCAAGGATTATTATGGATTTTTCTCACAAAAAAAGGAGTATGAAGAAGAAAACTATAAACTGAAAAAATTTTAAGCGTTTGTGTATATCCACAGGTTAAGGCGAATGTTGTGGTATTGTTCATTCATCCCATTGCTAAAGCTACTGTCACATTCGTTCGTACAACTCCTGTTGCTTCCGTTTCACTTTTTTTCTTTCTTTAGATTTTTTTTTTTTATATTCCAAATGTCATAACGATAAGATACGTTTACCATTCAAAATATGAATGGACTTGTTTTTACAAATCTTAAATGTGACCAACTGCTTGTTGGAGTTAACATTTAGCGAGCTTTTTTTTAAAGCTTTTTGCTGGGCTTGTTTGCGACTTAAAGCATACCGCAGAAAAAACCTAAATTCTAAAATAAATTTTCTTAATCCCAATTTTATAACTAGAAATATTTCCAATATTAGTAAATGCCATTTAATTCCTACTAATATTATGAATGTAATTTTGTTTATTTGCGGTGCAATCAAGCGAAACCGCTTAGCGGATTTGGATAAAATTTGGTAAACGTATAGCATATGACCCTGACTTAAATCTAGGGTACTTTTAAAGAGGTAAAAAGGAAAACTTGGTACCTTTTCTCTTTTTGATCGATTTGGTATATAGATTACCTACACGTAAAGAAAAAACATGTTTAAATATGGTCACCTTCAACAATACTGTGTTTAAAGAAAATTTTAACCATATTATGATTAATTTAACCATATTTTTGTCACCGACAACCATATTATGGTTAAATCAGTCCATTATCAAGAAGCCACAACCATATTATGGTTACCTCTTAACATGTTATGGTTAAATATGACAATAATTTGTTTTTAAATTAACAATAGTATTTTCCTCTTTTTCAAGAGCAACATGCTATGGTTAAAAACCAACCATGCTATTATAAGTGTTAAACATATTTTAGTTATTATTAACCATAATATGTTTGGAGGCAACCATAATATAGTTGTGGCTTCTTGATGGAGGACTAGTTTTACTATAATATGGTTGTCGTTAACAATAATATGGTTTAATTTAACATAATATGGTTAAAATTTTCTTTAAACACAGTATTGTTGGAGGTGACCATATTTAAACATGTTTTTTCTCTGGGTGTATGATCCTGTTAAAAAAAATCGTAAATTTTTAAGGGGAAAATGGGTACCATTTATACGTTTTCTCTTTTTGATAAATTTGGTATACATACAGATTATAGCCTGCAATTACATCGAGTGTTCTATCTATGGACCTTAATTGAGGAAAAGCTGTTACTTTTGGTATTGTCTTACCATGGTACTTTATTTCTTATCGAAGAATTTGGCCCAGCATATGGCCCAGATTTAAATAAAGTGTACTTTAAATGTGGTTAAAATAGTAAAAATAGACTGCCTGTCGTCCAGATTAAAATATAGGGTGCTTTTAAAAGGGAAGAACGGGATAAATTTGGTACTTCTTCTCTTTCCATAAATTTGGTACACTTTTTAGCCTTTGGTGACCTTCGAACTGAAGCAGACCCCGAGCGAGGTAGTTAGGGTGGGCCATCAGTTTATCGATGTAGCTAATTGAATATTTTTTTATTTCCTCCTGGATAGTGGGGACGTTGAGATCTCTGTGGATAATATCATAACGTATATACCATTGGGCGCAGACAATTTGTCGTAATATTCCAGACTGTCTTCTTAGAAGCTTTTGGATGTTAGATGAGTATGCAGTACCCCATAATTCGATGCCATATGTCCATATTGGTTTTATGATGGACTTGTATAAGAGAATTTTGTTGTCTAAATACAAGTTTGAGTTTCGACCAAGAAGCCAATGTAGTTGAGCTGCTTTATGTTTCATAGCCGTTATTTTCGCTTCAATATGACGAGACCAGATCAAGCGTCTATCTTTATGAATTCCCAAGTACTTAACATGGTTTTCTACCGGAACAGTGATGTTATTTATTTTTACAGCTGGGCACGTTTGTCTTCTGAGCGTGAAAGTTAAGTGAGCACATTTAGCCGGGTTAACTTTTATTCTCCATTTTTCTAGCCAGGCCTCTAGTTCATTGATGTGGGACTGCAGTGCTCAAACCTAAATTTGTTATAGGATAAACCCTTTTCTTTAAATCTTGCTTTAATTTTTACCTTAACGGAGTCAGAGGTTGAGTTCCACTAAACAGAACGAACCCCACTGTAGGATCAACCCGAACTGCTAACAAAGTTTAAAAACGTCTAATATTAAAATATATGCTTTGGAAAATATCATTTTGCGAAAGAAGAGTAGTGATAGAGAAGGTGGTCTACGTCCTCCTCCTTATTTAACATCGAATTTCTTTTTTTATTTGTATTGTACAGTAATTAAATAAATTGGATAACTTTCAATATTGCTCGATTACTAGTTTTTTTTTCTTCTTCTTTTTGATTAGCCAACTCGATTTTCGAATCTTGGGTCCCACACAATTTTAAATTGTTCACAATTTGACCAAAATACGAGGTTCTAGTATCTGGTCAATTGTTATATATTTCTAATCCAGGTCATCTCTTCTCTCCCCCTGGTACTTTTTCCTTCTACTTTGTTTATGAGCATTTTTGCGTTAATTTATATTAAGGGTTCCGCATAATATGCCCAAGTTAGCAGTTTTTCATCTTTGATGTGAGTAACAGTCCTTAATGGTAATTTATTGGAGCTTTTTAGCAAATGATAAAAATACATTTTTAAACTTAAACATTTTTTTTGGTATATGAATTGCATCTAAAAACAATTTGGCCTATGGTGTACCGCAAAGCCAAAAATCTTGCCTTTAACTTAAGGCCTGCCTCCGGAAACAAAAAAAGTTGCCCTAAAATATAAATTTTGTCTCAGTCCTGGTATAAGTAAGTTGCATTCATGGAAATTTAAATCTAGAATTTATTAACAAACGAAAAAAAAAAATATTATATAAAAATTTAATTCAGCAAATAATAAAATTCATTAAAAATAGTTCACTTTTGAACTATAACACACTTCCTTCTAAAAATATTATTGGTCACTTTTAAAATATTTGGTATTGCTTCAGGGGTTTTCCCACATTTCTCATGTGGAAAACAAACAAATGCCAAGCATTTCCATAACACATATTCATAGAAAATCACGTACATGGATACAGGCATATACACATGCATCTGTGTATATTCAGGCATAACATTCATTTATGTATGTGAATCTAATCCTTAAAAAAGCAACATTCTCTTTCTTTTTTTTCGATTTATTTTTAACTGTTTCCCATCCTTGTAGTAGGATCATTCGTCTTTTCATCCTGTGTAACAATCATACATACTTACGCTTAAATTTTTTATTTGTTTGCAATTCCTTTTTTATACCCTCGACCACCACAAGTTTTTAATGGGGATATATTAAGTTTGTCATTTCGTTCGTTACAACAAGTGATATTCATGAGTTTAGGGTGTGGGGGGGATAAAAAAGAGCTAATTACATATGTATACATTGAAAACGTAAATAGCGTAAGTCTCAAAAGTTCGAAAATACCTTTTTACATAATTTTTATCAGAAAGAAATACTGGGTCGATTGGTTTGGGTCAAATAATTCTACGACGAAAATAAATTCACTTACGCCGCACAGTGGCGCCCGTAGAGCAAACGAGGTTGCAAAAATCAAAATTTTCATGAGCGCCGACGAAGTTTTGAATAAACCCATGTTATAGGAAACTTTTCAACGATTTCAAATATGCCACTCTTAATAATATCACATTTTTAGTTTAGAAGATATAACCGTTCAAAGTTGAGCGACTTTCGGTTTTCAAAAAAACACACAATTTTTAGTCAATTTGTTGCGATTTCAGGTGTAATATCACAAAAAATAGGTAACGAATCGCCTTATTCTTTGTTTGTATTGATTGATGTATTTATTAAATGTTTAATGATAAAAAAAAAATTAACTGTTTGCTTTGTGTTTCTCCTGGTAAATCACTATTTAAAAACTATCCGTTTTTTCACTATTTTTCAACTTTGACGGAAAATAAAAAAAATCTATATTTTTCTATATTTGCCATATTTGCAAAACCTGTTCTTTGATTATTTCTTTACATAATTCAAAAGGTGTTATCTGCCCGTACGTGCCCGTTTGGCTTCTAGAGGTAAAAAAGGTTAAAAAGACATGGTTGCAGAAATTGTATGGCGTCCATCCCTTATATGTTTTGACTGACAGTAGTTTGATCTAATAGTTTGAAAAAAACTACTCATTGTAATTAGCAGGTACGTACCTCACTTAAACAATACTTTGGCGTACAAATGGTCAAGAACAATATTGACTTATGGTCCCTACAGGTAGGCACAAATCTTATTTGGGGACGTGCATAATATCCAAATTGCATTATTCAGCCTAAATCCATATGAATGCAGGGAACAGGTAAATTTTTAGGCATGGTAGCATAAGCCTATATATTGCAAAATAAGCATAATGCCTGGATTAGTCTACGACTGAAAGTTGGCGCAACAATTACTGAAACCATTAAACAATTTAAGTACTGAAAACATGGCGTTGAACAATTTAAAATTATTTGAACTGTTTAGAAAGTCAACCACACCAAAGTTTTTCACGGAAGCTGCTTTAGAAGAACTTGATAGCTTATACGGAAATATTGAGAGAAGCGAAATTATAATAATTTTTATCTGATATATGCAAATATTAAGGCAAAATGGGTGAAATCTAATCGAACCATTCAGAACTTCAACTCCAAATACGAGGACTGGCTTAATGAAGACACCATCCTGGATATATTGGCAGTAGATAAACCCACTACATCAACCAGAGGAGCAAAAGGAAGGCCAAAAAAAGTATTGAGGAGTGTTCAATTTTCACAAGAAAGAGGAAACTTGCCGATGCCACCAATGACTTGACCACGAAGCATTTATCGGACGCGCTGTCTATTAAATATACAAAGGATAGTGATGCAAGCCCACTGCGACTAAAAAGGATTAAGGAAAGCATTCCCACGCCCACAAACGCACACATTAAAAAGTATGGTTCCGAAGAAGCCTTGGCCTTGTTTATGGACTAAGAACTTTGCAAAGAGAAATATGAGAAACTACGGGCATCTTTAACGCGACACGGCGCTGACGTTTTACCCGGATACAAGCATATTACGCAAGCCAAAATAAATTCACGACCACTGCATACGGAGCTTACGGAAGTCTCTGCGAAAGCCAATCTGCAGGATCTAATGGGCCATACAGCAAAACAGTTGTTGGAGAGTCTTCCTGAAAATGACGTGAAAATTCTTCCTGAGAAGTTGACATTGATCAGCAAATGGGGCTGCGATGGATCATCCGGACGAAGCGTTTATAATCAAAGGATATCTTCCGATGACGCTACAATATCGGACGGAAATATGTTTATGGCATCTGTTGTTCCTTTGCGGCTAAAATCTGATGTTTCCCTACACTGGAAAAATCCACGTCCGTCATCAGTGCATTATTGCCGACCAATAATGTTTCAGTTTGCAAGGGAATCGGCAGAACTCATAAGGACCACGGTGAAGGACATTGAAAAACAAATAAGCAAGATTAAGCCTAAGGAAAATATATTGAATATTGAATTGAATATTGAATTATATATGCAATTACGAGTTCCACCTGACCATCGTTGACGGAAAAGTCGTAAACGAACTGACAGGAACAACCTCAACAATGTCATGCCCGATTTGCAAAAAGAGTCAGAAGAACTTTGGTAATTTAAACGATTCTACAAATGAGGAGAATTACGAATATGGAATGTCACCATTGCACGCAAGGATGTGTATGGAATTCTTGCCAAAACTGGCGTATACCCTACCACAAGACGAGGAAAACTTCGATGAAAATACATCAATAAAGGATAAGGAAAAGATCAGAAAGAAGGAAATACAGGATGCTTTTCTTAAACAAGTTGGACTAAAAGTAGACTTTCCCAAGCACGGATACGGTAACTCATACGATGAAAACACTTCTAGGAGATTTTTTGAAAATGATGAGGCAGTAACTAGAATTACTGGAATTGACAATCAAATCGTGAAAGATCGGGAACGATCTTGGATGTTTTAAACTGCAAAGAAAATGTAAATTCTACAAAATATGGAGAATATGCGTCGAAAACTGCATCTCTTTTAGCAGAAATGTATCCACAGAAGAAGTTGACCCCGACCGTCCATAAAATATTGGCGCATGGCAAAGATATAATTGAGAACCAGTCTTTGCCAAAACTTTTTTATAAATTTATTCAAAACACTATATTTCGGCGCTTCCTTTGAGTGCCTTCTTCAGGGTTTTTTTCTTTTTAACAAAATTAACAATTTTTTATAAACAAATTTAACAATAAATTGACAAAACAAAAAAATTTTTTGTAATTGAATATAAAAATATTTTTCAATACAAACTAAATCTATTACAATATACATACTTACATTTTTAACTTCCGTTTCTATTTTTATAAATTAAATGTCTATAGTTTTGTGCTATAATTTCCAGATTTTGATAATACAAAAGTTTTAAACACGGAAAATAATTACAAACGAAGACTTATGTTGGAAATGTTACCGACAATGTCGAGAATTAATTTCAAGTCAGATACTGAAGTTTCATTACTAAATTCATATATACGGAATCGAACTTTTTATGTGAAAGTTGACGACGAGTACCCTCCCATATTTATTAATAATTTGCAATTACCGAAGTCTAACTGCGTGAAGTATTTAGGAATGCATATAGACAAACGTCTCGCATTGAAAGACCACATCAAAAAAAAAAAAAAAACAGTACCTTAATATGAAAACGAAAAAAATTAACTGGTTAATTGGAAGCAGTCCCAACTTAGTTTAGAAAACAAAATAAAATTATTTAAAGTTATTGTAAAACCCATATGGTCATATGGCATTGAGTTGTGGGGAACGGCCAGTAATTCAAACATTGAGATATTACAACGCTATCAGTCTAAAACATTCAGGAATATTTCCGGCGCCCCATGGTTTATGATCAACATTCAAATTCATAGAGATCTAATCGTACCATTTATTTTAAGTGAAATAAACAGATTTAGTTCTAGGTACGTAAATAGACTGAGCAACCACCTAAACCCATTGGCGATTTCTTTTTTAGCCATACGATGCATACCCAACTTTTTCTACGAGAACACACACCCGGGATACGTTTGTACCTACTAGCTTATTTTGGCTTTTTCTTATGTTTAAATGGTCCAATATTATATACTAATTATTGTTAAAGCTAAAGCACGAGCTCTATGTGTACATTTGTCCTTCAAGTTGTGCTGAATAAGGTCAACAGAAAAGAGAAAGACAAAGTGAAAAAACAAAAAATGTACTTGGACTTCAAGAAAAATTCTTGACGAAAGTACGAAAAAACAGAAGTAAAGGAAAAAAACATGTAAAATCAATTAAGGTGGATAATCATTCAGGAAAGCAAATTTCGATCTACCGAATGTTAAAATACAATTTGGTTTAAGGATTGATGTTTGACTAGTGACGTCAGCAGTCGTCGATGGCTGCGAGTGTAAGACGGCAAATCCATCTGAGGAGATCGAGTGGTTGCGATCGAAACATGTCATGGTAACCTGCCGGCCAAGGTTCGTGCCCGAGCCACGTCAAGAATGAAAGATTATCAATAACAATTTTAATTGATTTTCATGTTGCAAAATTCCTTTCTTCACAAAAATAATTTAATAAAAAATTAAATTTCATGAACTTAAGCCTAATTAAAAATATTAAAAATTTGGATTAAAATCCATAAATAGTTCAACAAAATAACCACAATACTAATTATAATTTTTATTTGTTTTTAAAGCGTAAATAAATATTTGAAAAATGTTTTAGTTTTGTTTCATGCAAATATTCTACATGGTTCAAAAAATATAAGCAAATGAGTGCATGCAGGCAACTATTATTCAAGTGATAAACAAGTGTTTGTAGTATTTGGATATTCTAAAGGTTGCTTTTTGATGTTGTTGTGCATTCGCCATTATTTAGCTGATCACCAATACCGAGTGCACAATATGTAACAATAATTCATAATTTTCATTTTTCAAATAAAATTATATAATTTAAACACACTATAAAATGGTTTGTTGCCTTTTATTTTGATATAAACTGGTGTGGCACAAACGTATCCCGGGTGTGTGTTTACGTAGGTGTCGAACTTGGAAGCTCGTAGCTCCTGAACCGCTGATCCGAATTAAACAATTAGAAATTACTTATGTTTCCTAGATCCGAAATCTCTACTCCTTAAGTTAAGCCGTTCCTGAGTTTCAGCACTGCAAAGTTGCAAGTGGATACATTTGTACCCGGGTGTGTGTTCTAGGGTTAGATGAAACAAATGAAATTAGAAGACTGAATAGGTTTCGTGTATTAGATCTCCAATATAGAAAATGAAACTTAACTTTTTATGTATATTTAACAAACGTATGTTTATATAGTTTATTAAACAAGGCGAATTCATTTTTCAGGTGGCGTTGAAAGCACAGCTGTGCTACTTTTTTTTAAATTAGAGAGAGGAATGTCAAAAGTTACTTCTGTTTTTGACATATCGGCCAACGAAAGCAGTAACAAAATACATTGTTGTGTTTTTGGTGTTGTTACTTGTTGTAGTATCGACTCCACCGTTTACACGAATTCGCTTTGTTATTAAACTTATTGTAGTTTAATAACACATGTGATATTTTTTTTATTGAAATAATCAAATTTGTTAAATATTGAAAATAAAAGTATTTAATAAAAAAAAAAAAAAAGTTTTGTCAATTTATTGTTAAATTTGTTTATAAAAAATTTTTAATTTTGTTAAAAAGAAAAAAACCCTGCAGAAGGCACTCATAGGAAGTGTCGAAATATTGGTTTTTGGATAAATTTATAAAAAAAAGCTCTGAGCTGGCATACCATCAACCTGGAAAAATGGCGCACCGGAATTTTCTCATTGCTTTAAAACGTATATACACACTTTACGTAAGTATTTACTTTTTATCCATCAGAAAATATGCAATTGCCTGCCAACTACGTGGTTAAATGCTCCGATTTGGTTTCTAATTAAGCAAAGGCATCTTTTAAGAAAGAAGGTTGCAATCTCTATCAGAAATGCCAAATTTTGGACACAAAAGTTAGTAAAAATTTTTAGTTTTTGTTTTTTTTTTTTGACTGTCTATTGACTGAAAGAACGCTTACTTTGTTTCTTGGTCTCCTTGCAGCCGTACCTTAACAAGAGCGAAAAACGGAACGTTTTCCTCCGCTTAACTTTTACGCTGATATGCCGTACCTAAACAAGAGCGTCAACGTTGTGCCGCAAACAGTAGTGTTAACTTTCTAGTTTAATAAAACCCACATAATGGAAATAAAAAGAAGAAAAACCGCTAGATTGACAAAAAATAGCTAAATTGCCATTATTTATTATCAATAGCGGCCAACTTCACAATTAAACGCGCTGTCAAAATCGTATTTTCCAATTGTAAAGCGTTGACGCCGCTCTATTTAGGGATGCTTCATACAAATTGTATGGGCATGAACATTTTTAACACCTAGAAAACGTTTTCCGCTCTTGTTTAGATATGGCTGTTAGTGGTTAGGAACTGAACTCCATTAGAATCGTTCCCGTAGAAAAAGATTTATGTAGATGTAGATTAACATCCTTAAGAAATTTATTTATATTAGGGCTATAGCTTTTTCACACTTTTTGCGAATATCAAAAACGGCAAAGCATAGTCGTGTAGAACATTAAAAGTTATTAATTAAAAAATATTATAATTTTTTCGGATTGGTTAAAGAGTTCACGCAGGGATCGGGTTGAAGTTTGAAAACAACCATTTATAACTCACGGAAATTTTAAAAAATATACAACTGATATTTGTATATATTCCTATACGTATCACTTAAATGCTATTTTGGAATTTATCCACTGCTTTAGATTTAAAAATTTTCCTACGGTTTACAATTCATCGCGGTTCACAATTTCTTGGAAGGTTTTAGAAATTTGCTTCCCTTCGTGAGGGTTTCTATCGCAAAACGATGGGACACAGGTGTTTTCATTACTTAAACATTCTTGGCCAATCCGTGGTACTATGCCAAAAATTTGGTTATAGCCCTAATGTATATATTTACAGTCTAATTTAAAAAAAAACTTATAATATCTTTAATAATGATTTAAAAACCGCCAAAACAATATTGATAAGCGTTTAATAACGCTAGTTAATTATTGTTGTTTCATTTACCCCTTTTACTCCCTCAAAGTAATAACTCTTGATGGAGGGTATTTAAGATTCCACACAGCCGAATTTAGCATTTATTCTTGCCATTCGTTAGTTTTGTAGTTGTTTTATTACATTTTCTGTTGGATTGTAGTCTTTGTGCTGCACTGTTGTTGTAGTATGTTTGTAGCTGAAAACTATTTCCATAAACCAAATATCCATTTAAAAAAGGCTTTATATGCCATTTTTTTACAATATTTTTGTGGATTCTTGTGTAAGCTAAAGCTTCTTTCTGCCATCCCCCATTTCTCCTTTTTATACATATTCAGGTCATTTTAAAACAATTATTTACGTAAACAATAAAAAAAACAGAATATACATATAAAAATATTACATTCATGAAAAAAAGTTTTTTAATGGAAAAAAATAAAATTTCATACTGTTAGTTTGTATTATTTATTTATGTATTTTCGTTTTATTTTAGTAGTTTTATGCGCTTGTAACAAACAAAAATAATAAAAATTGTTACTTTTTCTTTGAAAATGAATTACTATAGAAATTGTCATAAACTTTTAAATGGCGGTTATTTAAGTAAAGTGATAAATGATAAAATTTATTTACTAGAACAACTAAAAAAAAAAAACATTAACTACACGCAAAACTTTTTGCAGTTTAACCGACCCATAAGTTAAAGTTTTGCTTTTTTATGAAATATTTGTATAAAATTGGGATGAAGAAGTTCTTTGGCTGGCTGTTGGTTAAAAGTTTGAAAGTTTAGAATATTCTGTTTATGTTAAAGTTGTTATTAAACAATCTAATTTTTTAAAAGCCTTTTTTTTAACTCAGATAAAAGATGAAATAAAATAAATTGTTAAAATCTAAGATTTTTTCACCCAAATTTTCATGTTTAAATCAGGCTAAAGTTTATTAAATATAATTTTCATTGAAATTATTTTTTATGAAGAAAAGAATTTAAGAACATGAAATAAATTTAAATTTATTGATCATTTTTCATTCCCCCAATTGAACCCACGTTCACGGATAGGTTGATTTGACACAAGGTATATTTATAGCAGGTAGCCGCGAGATTACAACAGTTGTACAATAAAACAAACAACAGAGCTTTTTATTGTTGTTATGTGATACGAACTGTCAAACAGCAAAGGGGTTGAAAAGAGACAAAAAACTTGTTTACTATACAACATTTGACAGTTTGTATAAAACAACAAGCAAACAAAAATTAACCAGCTGGCTCTTCGAGACTACCTCACAGAAAAAAGTAAAAAATGGGTTTGATGACCAAAATAATTGAAACAAACAAAAAATTGTTTAATTTTGCACCTATCACCGAAATGATTATACCAACTACTCAAATTTGCAAAAATTGCAAAACAAGGATTTTTTCCCCAATTAAAAAGTTTTTAAATTTGAATTACAAAAATAATTGAAAAAATTATTAATATTTAACAATATTTTAACTGAATGAATTAACAAATTAATTAAAAAAAATCAATATTTTAATTGAATGAATTACTAACGTAATTGATTACAATACAGAAAATTAATTATTTTAATAATTGTATTGAGTAAAACAGTGATTGAATTTTTGCATTAAATCGATTAAATTTTTAATTGAATAAATTAAACAGAGTATTTGAAATACAATCTAAATTCAATTACGCAAATTATTCAATCAAACAAATTGTAAATTGAATAAGTTTGTTAAATCAATTCAGTTGATGGTTAAATGAAGCAAAATAATAATATTTAAAATATATGTTTTATTTAAATATGGTTTAAAAATAACTTGTTTTATTTGTTTAATTGTAATAGCTCATGCTTAATTGTACAAATTTTGGAAGATTTTTTTGACAAAGGAATACAACTTTGTATAAAATTGTAGAATAACTCTGATTCTTCAGGGTATTCGAGATTGAAAACAAAAAACTGTTTTTGTTGTGTAATTTGGCTGTACTTTTTTTCACCTATTCACTTTGAACGCACAACATGAAATGACGCCAAAAATATTTCAAAAATTAACAAACAAAGAAAATAAACCCCAAATTTCGATTGCGATCATAACCAACGTCAATAATGTGGTCAGCCACAAGGCGATTTTTTATTTTACGAATAATATACATATGTATGTAGGCTCCTTATTGACATTGGTGGTGGTCATAATTGTAATTCGTCTATAACAAATCTCAGTTCATTTTTTACTTGTTGATAGTTTTTTTTTGCACGCGACGCTTACTGTTCTTTTTGATGACAAAAACATATGTGTTTGTGTGTGTGCACCCTGCAAATAATAGGACCAGTCCAAACACGCGTGTAAAGAGTAGCCCACAAGGGACCAGTACTACTCCAAAAGTAACCCAAACGTATGGAAAAAACATGGTCTATTAAACATTACGACTTAGGAGTAGTTTTAAAACGAAAGCATGTCGTTAAAAAACGAAGACATGTCGTCTCACTACAAACACTTTTTAACAATGACATGGTCCATGCTTGCATTACATCGGACCAGTCCATGGAGTAGTCCATTTTATCAAAATGGATCAGGTGGTCAAATTTTATTTGCAGGGTACATGTAAGGGAAAAGACAAAAAATTTATAAAGATGTTGGTTGCACTTGTAACATTTTTCGCAAACTGTTGATGAGGGAGGAAAGCAAGCAGAAAGCAACAAAGTGTTCCATTCAAATAACCGAGTTAATTGATTCAATTAAACTTATAATTAAAATTAAGCTTACACTCAAGCAAAATTTTAATTGAAAAAAAATATTTTTTTTTTAATTCAATCAATTAAGAACGTAATCAAATTTATTTTAAAATTGAAAAATCACTATTAATTGAAAAAAACTGCCAATAATTTTGTCTGTGCTGTTATAAATATACCTTGATTTGACATGTTTCGATAGTAACCACACTATCTCTTCAGAAATCTTCTATCTATTTTAATTGATTTACGCGTTATTCCTAACTTCGGTTTTTCATACTTTTTGTAAAGAATTCTTCTTAAAGTCATAATAAACCTTTCTATTTTTATGCTTTTGTCATTCTTTTTCTCCTTGACCATTTTTCAGTACAACTTAAAGGTCAAATGTCTAATTGTAAATGTTGAAAAGCTCTTCGATACTCTAGCATTTGCTGGTCAAAAGTTAAGATTATAAGAAAAAGTTTTATCTTAATAGCTGTTTGGGGCAAAAGCGTTTTCTAGGTCACCTATTTTCAAATGGGCAGTCAGCAAACGAGCTTTTGAAAACTTTAAAAATAAGTCAAGAAATATATAAAAATCTTACATAGTACAATTTTTAAAGAAGCTCGTGAAATTTGGATACCAATTAATTGACATGTATATTAAAAATCCAAAAACAACATTGTCTATAAACTCGAGTGCGGGTCAATAAATCCGTGCTTTTTAAATGAGACACAGGTTTTGGATAAGACAATCAATTTCTTTTTCGATGAAGTCTCCATTGAGCTATATGCGCTTTGTCCAAAGTGTCTCCAATTGTTTAATCCTCCCAAAATAAATAAGATTTGTCAAGGTCATCAAATATCTTCGTTCAAGTCAAGTTAAAGCCATTTCCTCAGGTTTAGAAACAGGAAATAGTCTGGGTCATAGTATAATAAGTACCAGGTATGTTCATGAGGGAGAGTGTTCAGTACTTATTCTACCATGGTCTGGGTATTAGTGCTGGGAAACTATTGATAGTACTATCGATACTATCAATAGTCTTAAACTATCGAAAATATCGATAGGAAAAATATCAATATCAATATTATTATTATTATTATTATTTAAAATAAATGAAGACATGTTACAGCAAGCTATACACACACAGTTTTTTACCGCAAGTTTTTACTTCGCGCAGAATTACAGCAATGAATACAAAAAACAAGAATGGCAGGTGGTATGGATTGCTTAGCTGTGCTTTTTTACTACTAACTTAAGACATTTTTGCCGAAATTTGTATATGTTTACAGAGGAACTGAAATGTCAGGCGAGAGTTTTATGATGTTGTAGAAAAAATCAAATGAAAATGCATCTGCAATTACGAGCATAGGATAAATTGATAACATTTTGGGTTGATAATCAAATCCAATTTAAAACATTATCTAAAGTTGCAATAAAATATCTTATAGTCCCTGTTACTTTGTTTCCTTCAAAAAGGTGCTTATCAGAATCACAATTTTAATAAACTGTCATCTAAAATAACGTGCTTACGTATATACGTCTCATACGTTCAATAAAGTGAAAAAAACCACGAACTTCAGCCCGATAAAAACTAGTTAAAGTTTTTCTACATGAGAACAAACATTCAGTCGATAGTAATATCGATATATCGATAGCGAAATCTGAACTATCGATAAATATCGATAGTATCCCGGCACTACTGGGTATAATTCAACTTCATACATTTTTGCCGTGAATGAGCATACGAAATTAATTTTTTTATGTTTTCTCCTCAAATCAAACTGAACGACTAATTATTTAAATTTTGACCGGAGACAGATAGCTGTCTGTTGGCAGGAGCAGTGTTGCTATTTATGAGACGGGAAATAAAAAAAGGCCCAAAAAGATATTTTTTTTTTTAATTTTAAAGCTCATTAACAACGATTCAGTTCTGGCATGAGGAAAATAATTAAAAGCCTAAAATTAACAGCAGACAATTTTAATTAGCCCTTACGTGATCTTGGGGGCATATCACAACACCATAATGAAGCTATTTTTAATATGCTTCTAATTTAGGTATCATTTTTACAAAAAAAAAAAAAACTCGAAAATTCTTTTCAACAAAAAATAAGTTTTTATATATAAATAATTTTTGTTTGCTATAGAATTTACACTATGTAGAAGATCCAGTTTAACCCATAAATACATTTTGGTATAAAAATATTTTTAAAACACAAACCTTTTTTAAAATGCATTAGAAGTATAATTTTTAAATCTAAAAGTTATAACATAATTTTAAACCTTCAATAATGCACTTGTGATTAAAACATGTTTTAAGCTACATTTCACAATAACTTTTTAAATGTTTTGCTCTTTTCACCCAAAATTTCAAGACCATATTCAGAAACTTTTAGTAAATATAAACATCAGCAAATATTTTTTTTGTTTAACCCTAAAATACAACGCTACTTCTTTTTATCAAAAGCTACACATGCTTTTTATAAATAATTTTAAAATAGTTTAAGCATCGTTTAAGTTAAAAATAAAATTAATTATATTTCCATTACTCTTTTATCTATTCATGTATACGGCTTAAAAAAAATTGTCGCCACAATTGTATCCTAATGCATCTTTTTTTCGAAACACACACAACACTAATCTTTCTTAATATCTAAAAATATAAAACCAACAAGAACTATACTTAAAAAGCCATTTTAAAAATCTATTTGAAATTACAAATAAGTTAACAAATTTTTTTTATCACAAAAAATTTCCTTTTCTTCTGACGTTGTTTGCTCTTTCAACAAAATCTTTTGTTACTGATGGACAGACAGACTTTGATAAAATATGTTCTCCTATTTTTTTTTTTTTTTAATTCCAATGTCTCTCCAAAGTATGATTTTTTATTTTACATGTATTTTTACAATAGACTGCGACAAAAATAAAAAAATCGTTAAAAAAAGTTCACAATAATCACTTTAATGTAGATACAACAACTATTTTAGGCGTCACTCACACCAGATGTGCCAAGTAAATTAACAAAAGTATTAGAGGGTAGTCTTGAAAAAAGGAATAATTTTTGGTATTACGAGTATTATGGCGTATCTTCTAAGAGTTTTTCTATTAAGGACCAACAAGGACTAAATAAGTAAGAAAGTATAAAAGAACTAACATCTTCTAAATTGCGATTTTTTTACTTTTTCTAACGAAAAATAAGAAAATTGTAAATAGTTTTGGGTGTAATTTTGTGTGTGCATGTTAATGCATGAACCGCAACATTATTCCTTTATGAGTTCTTTGAAAGAATTGATTCATAAGAAAATATTTAGAGTTTAATGGCCATTTTCTCATTAGGCGATTATCTTTTTTCCCAACGAAAAACTGCACATTAAAGAAATTTGGTTTTCTCAATGTTTCATTTGCTTCGTTTTTATAGCAAAGCTAACCGGCACTCATCTGCCAATTATTTATTTTCCTTTTATTTGCCGTACAGATAAATTCAATCAGCTGACTCCCAACTTTTACATGTATTTTGAGTGGCGTTGCCACACAGAAAAAATTATTGCCGAATTATTTTCAAACAAACGCTTGTTTGAAAATTTTTTTAATTTCTATAAATTTTTTTTACTGATTCAATCAATATGTTTGTTTGATTTTTATTTAACCAACAAAAATGTGGACAACTCTTCAAAAATATAATAAACGCGTTATTGGTGTCAAGTTTTCATAATTTTGTATGAAATATTTAACGCTCTTTAATGTTGTCGTCTTTATGCATTTTTTTATTTGATCGTAAGCAACACTTCTTTATGTGAAATATAAGAATAACAACAAAAAACACACACAGTCTATTTTTGGACGCTTTAAAAAAGTGCAACTATAAAAAAACAAAAGCAAGTAAAAAACGTTTTACTCTTTTTAAACAACAGAAACAACATTATAAGAAAAAAATCCCGTATTCATTTTTTTAAAACTGTTAAGTTAAATACATCAACAACAAAAATAGAATGATGACGAAAAACATATCGAGTCGGTCTGCTGCCGGTTTTGGTTACATTTCTTCTTCAGCATAGGAAAGGATACAGCAACAGTGAGTGATGAGAAGAAAAACATTGTGTTTGTGTGTACAAATAAGACTTCGTTCAAAAATTATTCCAACAAAAAAAAAATGTGTATCAAGCCGGCCGTCGGCTCTGCTCTGCCTTCATCTTTTCATACAGTGCTTACTTGTGTGCGCGTCATTGCTTGTGCAAAATTTTTTTTATTATTGATTTTGAAATTTCAGCAAACTTTTGTGTTTGATTCAGTTAAATTATTTGTTTGAAAAAATCAGTGTTTTTTTTCAGTAAACAAAATGCAAATAAATTGTTTGAATATGCAAATTTGTTTATAGGACCGATTTCAGACAAAAAATTGTTTGATTCTACAAATTTTTTGTTTGAATTGGAAAAATAATTTTTTCTATGCAGCTGAAAACAATGTTTTTTTGTCGGTGTATTGAGAAACCCAAAATCGTTAACGGACGGTTTATCGGTCCAATAAATTTATGTTGACATTAAGTAACAGATAGTTTGTCGATACATTGAGAAAATGGCCATAAGAGTACAAAACTTTTGGTTAGTTAAAATATTCCCAATTTTAAAAATTTTTCATGGGAAATGTTGTCACAAATTCGTTCGTTTTATCTAGATTAATGTGTTGTTTTCAAGTGACAAGCAATTGATTCTGTAGTAAAATGTATATAAAAAGTACTCAAAATACTGAGTGATTTTCCTATGCATTTTTCTACACAATCAATTGCCTGTCACCTGGAAACAGCAAATAACTGCCTTGTATTGAAAACAACCATAAAAAACGAAAATTCGGTTTTGTTTTCAATATAATTTCTCACTCACTTGTTTACGTTTTCTAAAAACAGGCAGTAAAACAAAATACCAATTTTGAAATTTTTGTTTGTTTTTAATAAACGTTAATCAAACGATTTTTGCGCTCGTATTCTACAAACAGGCAAATAAATCTATTTTTATAAAAGTTAAAATTTTAGGTTTCTGGTCAGCGCTATAGCAGACTACTAAGAAGCAGCAGAGAATCGAATACCATTTAAGTAAATGGTTAATTTAATGATAGAATAACTTCGTATTAACATTGTAAGTGAAGAATTAAAATCATTATTTTAAAGAAAAGTTTTACGAACAATGTTCTATGTGCTTCAGTTATTCCTTAAGATGTTACCAGGTTGTAATGCAATGATCTAAAAATACAACCGAGCATTGTTTCTATAATGCAATCAGTCATCAATTTGTTTTTTTTTTAGCAGAAAGGTGTGGTGAAAAAAAACAGTGCTTCCAAGTAGGAATTCGCCATATAAAAATCATGCCCCTTGTAAGTAGGTTTGTAAGGGGTATTACAGTTAAGTTTATTGATTTATATTTCGCTGCGGATAAGCTGGACTTAGCTAGATATTTAACAAAGGTTCATGTCGTTTTTAAATCAGTAATATTTTATGGAGCTTGGAATTCAATTATAGGGTGGCGCATAAGTTACATTGCTATCGCCAGAAAATAGCCTTAGTTGGACTTACTGTGTGACCTGTGGCTTAATCTTGTTGGAATCACAATTCTAGATTGTTCTCTACCTCGGTCCTTAAACAACTTTCAGTCATTGTCTGGTATTGAATGCTATAAATATTTAACACAATTTGTTCGTCGTTTTCGAAAAAATATGGTGCTATTTTCTTTTCTAACGTACTAAGCTGTTCATCTATTCTAGAATTTTGGGGGCCCCATATTTTTATGGGCCTAATCGCTCATTATTCAGTATGACCCTTGTGTCTGAATAATCGAATGCTGTGTTTCAAAATAAAATTTAACAATTTTGGTTCTTTGTTCTATGCTGAGTCAGTCTTTTTATATAAATTTCCCGAGTTTTTCAAAGTTAACTCTGAAAAAAAATTAATTTTTCTGCATTTATGCCTTTCATATTGGTTTCTCGGTCGGAACCAAAATGCTTTGAGATTCTTCAATTAACTATAATTCCAGTATTCATACAAATAAATTTGAGTTTCTAGAACTTAAAGGCTCAGACAAGTTAGTCCCTGTCCGCACTTGCATATTTTGTTGCAGCAATTCTTGAGTTTATGGATGAGAGCGGTGTGAAGGTTGGTGTGAGGGGTACACCGTTTCACGTGCTCTGAACTACTATTTTGTTTTATAATACATACTGACTTTTCAACTTGAAGGTGGTTGAAGTATATTTGTGTTTATCTATATATATAAAATTGTAACGTTACTGACTGACTCACTGACTCACTGACTGACTGACTGACTGACTGACTGACTGACTGACTGATTCATCATCGCACAGCCTAAACGCCTGAAGCTAGACACTTGAAATTCGGACCAGAGATTGGTCACTCCCCAAATCGATCCACTAAGACGGGATTTTTGGAAATTCGAATGTTTAGGGGGTAAAAAAGGGTAAAAACGTGAAAATTCGGTAACCTTATATCTCCAAAACTAAAAGAGAGACAAAAAAAATTTAATACCTATCGTAGTTCTTTAGAAAAATAAGCGGACAGGTGTCTGGTACTTTTTTGAAATTCGGCCCTATTTGGGAGTAAACGTGTAAAATCTGATTTTTAGTACTTTTTTGACACCCCATCTATCTTTTGAACCAATAAACATAGAAACAAAGTTAATACCGCATTCGAAACTTATCAAAAAAATACGAATATAAATTTGGTACTTTTTCGAAATCCGAACATTTAAGGGGTAAAAATCGTAATTATTTTTGGTACTTTTTTTAAAAAACATTTTTCTCCATTTTTTGAAATATTCGTACTAAATTATGGGCTGCCACTATAATACTGAAATTCTTTATACTTTAATGGGGTGAAAAATAGTACCAAAAAGGGGGAATACAGGAAATTTGATATTTCACTTAACCTTTTTGGTATTTTTTAAATTATCGTTATGTTGGACCTAAAAACATAAGATTCAACATGCAATGTCGTGAGTGGATAAGAATCTATGACGGAACTTTTTGGTACTTTTTTGTTCTTTAACTGGTACTTTTTGAATTTTCTTTAGTTTTGGACCTAGAAACATAAAATTCAATATGCAATGTCCTGGATGGATGAGAATCTATAAGAATGAACTTTTTGGTACTTTTTAATTCTTTGATTGGTACTTTTTGAATTTCAGTTGGTATTGGACCTAGAAAGATAAAATTAAAAATGCAAGGTCCTGAGTGGATAAGAATTCATAAGAGGGAAGTTGTTGGTACTTTTTTATTCATTTACTGGTACTTTTTGAATTTCCGTCAGTATTGGACCTAGAAACATAAAATTAAACATGCACGATCCTGTGTTAATGAGAATCTTTTAGTGGGATCTTATTGGTACTTTTTTATTCGTTAGCTGGTACTTTTTGAATTTCCGTTAGTATTGGGCCTAGAAACATAAAATTAAACATGGAACCTCTTGAGTGAATGACAATCTGTAAGAGAGATGTTTTTGGTACTTTTTCGTTTTTTAAATGGTACTTTTTTTAAATTTTCGCTAATGTTGGTCTAATGAACATAAAATTAAACTTGCATGGTCCTGAGTGAATGAGAATCTCTAAAATCGCTTATTGGTACTTCTTAGTTAATAAACTGGTACTTTTTGAATATCCGTTATTATTGGACTGAGAAACATAAAATTGAATATACAATGCCCTAAGTGGATAAGATTCTATAAGAGGGTAGTTTTTGGTACTTCTTTGTTCTTTAACTGGTACTTTTTGAATTTCCGTTAGTATTGGACCTAGAAACATAAAATTAAACGTGCAAGGTCCTGATTGAATGAGAATCTGTAAGAGGGCTTTTTGGTACTTTTTTGTTCTTTAACTGGTACTTTTTGAATTTCCGTTAATATTGAACCTAGAATAATAAAATTCAACATGCAATTTCCTGAGTGGATAAGAATCTATAAGAGGGAATTTTATGGTATTTTTTTATTCATTAACAAGTACTTTTTGATTTTCCATTTTTAATGGGCCCAGAAAGATAAAATTAAACATTCAAGGTCCTGAGTGAATTAGAATCTTTAAGAGGGGTTTTGGTACTATTTTGTTCTTTAACTGGTATTTATTTATAAACTGGTACTTTTTTTAATTTAATACTTATTTTTGTGTAATAAATAAAAAAAAGTAAGTAATTGTCTGGTACTTTTACGAAATTCGGCCGTTTTAATAAAATTTAAATAAAAATTATACAACTTGGCCTGATTACAAAGTAGCGGGTTAGATGCTATAAATTAAAATAATTTAAACCTAGAAAAATAAGCTTTGGCATACAAATATGTTCACGAAGGAAAAGGAGACGCTAACGAAGTAGCGGGTTAAATGCTAGTACTTATATAAAATATAACAAGAAGTAAAGGAAAGTCGGCATCAAAATACCAAAATTGCAAATCTAGAATTTCATGCAATTTCAAAGCAGAATTTTAAAAAAATTGCAGCAACAAAAATTGTAAATCTGGAAGACTTAATTCTAACTTTTTTATCAAAAGTATTTTCATGTTTTTCTGGATCCCCTGAATATTGATGAACTTTTAATTTAAGTTATTTCTGATTTATTTGTACGATTTTCTATCTGTTTGGGTGTTTCCAAAACCATTTTCATTCAAAACATGTTTAAATTTCAATTAAGACAAAAAATGACGTGCGAAAAGCCAGTAACAGCGCAACCCACTTGACGTACAAGATTTTTTTTTATAAAGTTCAACAAAATTCTACCGAACGCTTACCATCCACGGCTGCCAGATTTGACGATTGATCGTCATTTTGACGACTTTAGGATCTAAAAATTAAACGATTTATTCCCTTAATTTGATAATTTTTCAAATGGCAAATTTTGTACTAATTCATAAAAGTTTTATCGTATTTTTGAATTAGTTTTTAAAAACATTCTTTTATTTGGTTTAATCACTGAAACAGAGTTTCTGATGAGTAAAATCGGTGTTCGATATCTCTCAGTTCATGTTGCACCCAATTTTCATACTTTTTTATGAATGACAAATGATCATATTCGAGCCACGTCGCTTATTATATATTTTTAAACAATTGTAGCATAGTGTTCGGATACGTGACATTCTGAAAAATGCCAAGACAAGCAACGTTATTGGTTGACAAGCGTCGAGAAATATCTTCTATGTACTATCAAAAGGTTTTTCAAATATTTTCCTGTTTTGGATCTTAAAAAAAACTGAATTTTTCATATTTGAAAGCCGTTTACCGCTCTTATATAAGTTGGTATGTAAGATAAGTTAAAACTTGCATTTATAGTCAATAGGAGTGAGAATACCGGTTTAATTTTTAGAGATTTTTTTAAATAACACAGGCCAACACTCAATTAGCTTCTTTGAATTTATCAACTGATTCTAGTTAATTTGGGTGCGCTGAATTCAAAACTGTCATCAGTTTGTCTCTATCAGCTCGTGTTTTCATGATATAGCTTTTTTATACCCTCCACTTATGACCTCCAATTACCAGTTACTCAAATTTTTTTTTCCAAAATTTTTTTTTTATCAAAATTTTTTGTTTACTGTTAAAGTTATTGCCAAAAAAGATAGAGACAAACTGATTACAGTTTTGAGTTCAGCGCACCCAAATTAATTAGAATCAGTTGATAAATTCAAAGAAGCAAAAATCTTTTTTAATTTTGTCGGGCTGTGTAATGAATAATTTTTTTATTTCAATTAAAACAAATGAAAAAAAGCTTAAAATTTTCTAATACTAACAAAAGTTAGTGTTATTTTACAATGACGATTTAAGTTAGTCGATTTTTTATGCAAAATTTGCAGATTTTCGAAACATTTTATCTGGCAGCTATACACCCCCCAAACATAGCTTTTTGCCGAACTTCGTTTCCGAACCCAACCGTTCTGCCAGACTTAACTTGGTTGCGACGAGTTTTAGTGACATATCACTATTTGTCATACTTAAAGTGTGTTCACATTTATTTGACAAAATATCTCGGAAGTAACGGAGCCACAAAATTTTTGTACTTTTAAAATTTGCTTTTAACATTTCCTATTAATTTATCAAATATCCTTTTAAAGAAATGCCATTTAAAAAGTGTTGAAATAATGTTTGTGCTAAAATAGTGGTTACATGTGGATCGTCAAATATTTGTTAAATGGAATCATGGCTTTCGATGCATTGTCGGAAGATCTGTACAAGTTTCAGTTATTTTCGGGAATAAGTAAAAATCTATCTTACCTCGATAAGCATTGTATTTTTGATCTTAGATAAATATAAAATGATTAAAATATTTGAAATTCTGCAAATATTAAGAAAGAATATGCCAGACAGATAAATGCGTTTTTTTTTGCCTTGAAGTTTATAATGCCCTACATAGTGACAGATCTATTATATTTTTCATTTACTTTTAACAAATAGAATTTTATTTCTTAAAGGACAGATGAAATCTACCGAATACACTCGTTTTTTATTATTTAATTATTTTCTTTTTGAAATCAAACTCGTTTTATAACCATATTTATGAGCTAGTACAGCTATATGAGCTATTTTTTATTGTTATCATAGAATTCATTAAAATAATTTAAGTTAATTGGTTTTTAGATGCTTTATAGGACACTTAATGCTTCGCCTTTACACAACTTTATTGCTATTAAATATTAGCCTTGTAAAAATGGCAGAGTGCAGGAGTAAGTTTTTTTGTTTGCCTTTGAAATTTTACTTGGTTTATCACAATTTCTTTGTTTGAATATAATAACACCAAATTCTGTTGTATTTCTACTACCAATACAACTTATACTATCCCCAGCTAGCATTTTGTATCATAATCTAATCATTTAGGAATCAGCTTCAAGGGAAAAATACCCGAATGTGAGCTCTTTTTTTAATCATAAATGGTACTTTCGTTGTGAGAGAATGGTGCTCTACCGATGAATCACCTGAAAGAATCATTTGTGATACAATTTTCTGATCATTTTCAAAAGATTTTGTTATTCGTGCTTAATTCCCAGTTTTTATTATTGATAAAAACACTTGAAATTTATTGTTGATGGGATAAGCTATTCCTATGCATTTCACTGGTTGCTTAGGCCAGATCATCAGGAAACTTCATCCATAAAGGTTTTAGACAAACTAAAGATATTAAACCAAATAAAACTGTTAAACGTATAAGAATTATAGCAACAGTTCTACTTGTAACAATATCAAAGTTTAAACAAAACACATCAACAATAAACAACAGTGGGTTCATCTCATCTTACATTTCCCCACTACAATTAGTTGAAATTCTCTCAACATTAATTGTAGTTGTAAGTAGGTTAAGAAAAACAAAATGAAAAAAAAACAACAACTTACAAAAGATGTTGTCAATTAAGTGTTTTTTAGGCCGTGCACTGCCTGTTTATTATCAAAAAGTAATTTCAATTTTTGGGAATACAAAATTTTAATTTCAAAAGATTTTGTTATTCGTGCTTAATTCCCAGTTTTTATTATTGATTTTCTGATCATTTTGATGTTAGTTTTTCTAATCATTATTGAATCGTTTTTGTCTCATTTTTTAATCGTAACCCTGTAGTAAATAAAATAGTCAGTTGCAAAAAACACTAACTATAAATTAACTTTTTTTTTAAATGACTACAAATTGGTTTAAATCTCATGCAGATATCAACCAAAAAGGCACACGTAAAACACAAATAAAATCAAAATAAGTAAAACAAGCATGCCATGAAGTCAAATGAAAAAAATATATACAAACCAAAGTATATTTATACCAAGTACATGCAAGTCTACAACAAATCAACAATAAAAAAAACAACATTCATTTTGTATGTGTAAAACCATTTGAGACTGTCAAACAGCCAAACAAAAAGAAAATAAAAAAAAAAAAAAAAAAATCATGGCGCACTAAAATGTAAGCAAATTTTGACAACATCAAAAGTAAAACAACTGAACAGCTGATCACTTGCATGTACTTGGTATAAATATACTTTGATACAAACATTTTAAAATAATTAAAAAATGAATCAATACAAATCTGTTTATGTACTAGCAATTATGTGGCGTATTTATTTCAGGACTATTATACATACATCATCATTTAGGGCAGTTTAATGCAAAATTTTCTTAAATATTTATTTCTATAACAAAATATATAAAGATATACATACATATGTATGCATGTTCATATGTACATATATTTTTTTGAAAAATATTATTTAAAATTTAAATAAATTATTATTAACTGACAATACTTTTTATTAATTACAAATAGGTTGAAAAATAAGTAGTTAGTAGTCAGTTAAAAAGTCATGCAAAGATGGCCAATTGACTACTGCCTATGACATGCCCATGTTAAAATAATGAGTCGTCGACAAGGAAAAAAGTCACTTTATCAACTAGATGTGGTTATAAAAAAACCAGTTTGAAGTTAGTTATAAATGTGTTTGACTTCCTACAGGGAAATTATATAGTTTTTTATTATACATATGTATGTATGTATGTATGTATGTACATATGTATTTCATATCATTTTTTAACTGTCATGTTTTTTTCTAATTTTTCTCCGAAAAATCAGCACCATTATGGCTTTTGAACCATACAAAAGTAATTGGTTTTTCGCAAAGACGATAAGAATATAAATTGTCAATAATTTTTGGGCTTTTTGGCTGACATGAAAGTTTCTATTTTTTCATTTGGCAAAAACAAAAATTCAAAATATTACAAAAATTATTAAATAATTAGTATTGTGGTTATTTTGTTGAACTGTTTATGGTTTTTAATCAAAATTTTAAATATTTTTAATTAGGCTTAAGTTCATCAAATTTAATTTTCATGAAGAAAGGAATTTTACAACATGAAAATTAATTAAAATTGTTATTGATAATCTTTCATTATTGACCGTGCCGGGGCTCGAACCCTGGCCGGCAGGTTACCATGACATGTTTCGATCGCAACCACTCGATCTCCTCAGATTGATTTGCCGTCTTACACTCGCAGCCATCGATGACTGCTGACGTCAATAGTCAAACATCAATCCTTAAACCAAATTGTATTTTAACCTTTGACAAAAAGTATAAGAAAACAGAAGTAAGGAAAAAACATGTTAAATCAATTAAAATGGATAATCATTCAGAAAAGCAAATTTGGTTCTACCAAAGGTTAAAATACAATTTGGTTTAAGGATTGATGTTTGACTATTGACGTCAGCAGTCATCGATGGCTGCGAGTGTAAGACGGCAAATCCATCTGAGGAGATCGAGTGGTTGCGATCGAAAAATGTCATGGTAACCTGCCGGCCAGGGTTCAAGCCCCGGCCACGGTCAATAATGAAAGATTATCAATAACAATTTTAATTAATTTTCATGTTGTAAAATTCCTTTCTTCATGAAAATAATTTAATGAAAATTAAATTTGATGAACTTAAGCCTAATTAAAAATATTAAAAATTTGGATTAAAAATTATTATTTAAACAAATCGAGCCCTAATAGCAAAAATGATGTAAGCGACATCATTTTCAATTATAGTTTTTTTTAATAAATGACTTTATAGAAAACACTTGCATCATCTCCTAAAATGTCGTGGTCACATAAGGCACCGTTACGATTTTAAAGCAAGAACAATTTTGAGGTAACCGACAAATTTAATACAAAATTTATATGAAATAAAATAAAAAAAACACTCTCCTGTAAAATTTTATTTTTGTTGGTTACATCATTTTTGCTATTAGGGCTTGATATAAATGAATCATATATGAATCCATTTTTAATCATTTAGGTGGTAAATCAGTTTTTATTCATCAAAACTGTTCTGAAAAGAATCATTTTGGGTGATTTTTACAAAAAATAATCAGCCAAATGCTAGCTGGGTCATTACTACCTCTAACACCATCAAACATGTGAACTTTTTAGCCACTTAAAGTATAGTATGCTTTTCAGCTAAGCATTGAGGAGAACTCCTTCAAAGTAGAGTCATTACATTGGTATTAGTAGACAATCAGTTGTTGTTACGACGCATACAGATATTTAGGATTTTCTATTTTCTTATTTTTTTTTTGCTTAAATTGCAATGAATTTTTTCTCGCTATTTAGTTTTTATGGTTGGTTGACTGGCTGGCTAGAGAGGATGCCTGCCTTGGTTCGATGTCTTTTGACTTCGTTAGTCTTGGCTGATAGTGTCAATGGGATGTTCGGAAATCATTAAGTTCATTTGCACTTAAGAATATGTTTTCCTTTATTGAACTTACTTTTTTCACCACCACCATTTTCTAACGTTTTGTTGTCTCCATTTGTGTGTGTGTGTTTTTTTTTTCTATTTTTCCTTAAGTAACTAAAAAGAAAAACGGTCATTTAGAGAAGAAGTAATGAAAATTAAATTGTTGGTTGACAAAAAAAAGAAAAAATTTATTTATTTATATTACTTAATGTTTAACAATAAACCTTGAGGTCATTATTATCTGACTATTCTATCAGCCATTTACTAAATATAACAAAGTCTTTTGTTGTGACCTTTCTTTCTTATTTTTTTCTGTCAAGATGCTTAAAAAAAATATGGAATGAAAGAATTTATGAAAAAAAAAAAAAATTAAAATTATTATGTTTTAAGGCAATACACAAAACGAAGCAAATATTTTGTTTGTACATAATAAAGACGACAGGACGATATTGAAAAAAATGGGTTTTTTGAAGCAATTGTTGGAGTTGGGTAGTCTCTGCTGAATTTCCGGGAAATTCCAGGAAAGAATATAAATCCTTCCGATTTTTTTTCAATAGTCCTTTTTCTTTATTTGAAAAAATTATAATTTTAAAAATTTTTTTTTAATTGAGTTAAGATTTAATTTTCAGTTTTCGTCTATGTTCGTTTTAAAAAGGTTTTAAAAAAATATCGAAATTTTTAATTGAAAACATATACATTAGGGTGGCTCACTGATGTATGAGAATCATATTTTAAAAGCAATATTATTTTGTATTGCATTAAAACAAATAAAAATTAAAAAAATTCACATCTTGAGCCCGCGCCAGAGCTCCTAAGAATTAAGTATTTTTGAAAAAAACCATTTTTTAATTTAAATATTTAATTTACTATCAATTTTAATTCTACATACATTTTTTTCATGTTAATATAATATAATAATATAATAATTTTGTAAAACCTTTTCTTTAGCTTCACTTCGGAAAATCAAATCTTGTAACGTTAATTTAATCGCCTTTTACTCAATGCAAATGGATGAAACTTTGCAGGCATACATATTCCCGATGACAATACACTAATACATGGGCGAAGCCGAAATAAAATCTAGGGGAGGGGGGGGGGGCATAATTTTTTTTTTGGTAAAATGCTTTTTTTGACCGTTAAATTTCCAGAAATCGACCAAATGTTGTTTGGCAACTTTGTACAAAATCGTATGGCGAGTAGTTTTGTGGAACATATAATTTCAAAATATTTGCAAATACAGGGTGTTTTAAGGCATTTGTCCAAAAAAATGAATTTTACGCCATCTAGCGGCAATAATTTTTACTAACCATATTCTACATTTAGAAAGGTAATTTGAATACCTTTCCAACAAAAAAAAAAAACTAGAAAATCGGATGAAAAATAACCGAATGAGAAAGAAAAGATCTATAAGAAAATGAAATAGTATCAAATTTATATTAAAATATTTATGTATGCAATTTTTATTAAATCGATCATTAAAGTTTACATTTTTAGTTTTGCGAAAAAAATTTTAGTTATTTTACTGGACATGTATTTAAAAGAAATGTTTATTATTTATACTTTTAAAAGCATCAAGTTGTTTTATTTTTAAAATTTTTAGAGATTTACATAATAGTGCAAATTCTTTAGCTTTTCTTTGAGTTGGGAATCTAAATCCAAATTTGTTGTTTGCCAAACTTTTCACCGTGATATTTTTAATTTAAACCTCTCAACATGTTTATTTGCTTTTTAAGAATTTTTGTCTGATTACTCTATACATCGACATAAGATAGTTTCATTTAATAAATTAAATAATTCCATAGGCTCATTCACATAAAGCAAATTTAGAAATTGGACTTTACTCTCCGTAAGTCGTTTTTTTACTTGTTGTTTGCTCCATCTCTTCCAATCTCTTTATTCGTTCCTTAGCATTCCATTTTTTATTTTCCTGAAAAACGTTTTCATTATTTTCACACCATTTTCCATATCTTGCTTCGTTGGATAGAACTGCAAATTATCGAAAAGGAAGTGAATGCATTTGTTTTGCCGGGCCTTTATTTGCTGACACATGGTGTATATTTCTTTATGAGGTTCCATATCCTCGTTCCTCTTGGGCTTCGCAAACACTCTCTCCACATTGATATTACTGTGGAATGAGTATACATCATCCACAGGTCTATCGATATATCTTTTTAACATTGAATCTTTCGCATCCGCTAAAACCGTTTGGAAAATGTTGACATCTTTTTTAAGTTTGCAGTAAGCAAATTAAGCTTGTCTGTGTTAAAAGCAAATTGAAATTTGTGGGGAATTGAATTCAGGAACGATCTTTTATTTATTTCTTCGAACTCTAAATATTCAAATATTTGATACAGCACGTCCTTGAAAGTAAGATGATCACAAGCAACAATTGATTTACAAGTGCTAATATGTTTTAGTGGTTCAACGCAAGCTGCTACAGAAAATTTGATACAGAAAATTTGTGTCTGTAATATAATCATCGATCATTTTCGCATCCGTGTACGCTTCAGGATATTTTTGCACAAACTGAAATAGCAAATCGTTTTCTTTGTAAATTTGACTTATTGTTAGTTAAAATTTTTAAAAATTGTATTTCTTTATGCAAGATCAAATCTGTCAAAAATTTTAAAAGTTACATGCATTTAAACAAACACTTTTTAACATGGACAAATTTACAAATTAGGTAAAGTCACTTTGCGGATTTTCCTTGTAAATTACATGAAAACCCAACGATAGAATTCAATTCTTATGGCGGCATTGCATTCAGGAGGTGATAATACATAAGGATTGGTGGGTCTGGTTTCTGGGTCAGAACCTTTTTATATTTTTGTGAGGCTGAGTAATTAATAAGCACGCAAAGGTGACGGCTAAAATATCTACTGCCGCTTTATTACAATAGTAAATGAAATATAAGTATATTTTCTTATCACATGGAAAGAAATTTTGTTTCCAAAAGTGAAAACAGTGTCTATGTTCTTAATAACTAATGTAAAACTAATTTTAGTAGCATAAATTTGCGTTTTTTTTAAAACTCACCCTGTTTTTTAATCAATTAATAAAATTTGTCGAAAATAGGCTGTACTGAATATTATGCCTTGGGAGGCAACAGAGTTGTTGATGACTAAAATATCTAAAATTCTGCGGTGGTGCTTGAAGATAACACTTCTACTTCAAAAGTTATAAGTGAATGAAGGTCAAAAAACCCAATTTTTTTCATTTTTTCGCCTTTTTTTTTACATTTTCCTAATTTTCTTGTAAACGAAAACAACCATGCAAATTAACAACTGTGTTGCATGGCAAGCCAGAATATTCAGCCCAATTTGTGCCATGCTAAATGTTAGAAGTCGTATTTTCTTACTTTCAAGTTTTGTTTTTGCCACTTGGTTTTTTTTTCAGTGTATTATTCCAACAAAACCCAAAAATGAAAGATTGCTACCCAAACTAACTATTCAATACATAAAAACATTGATTTTGTAGCTAACAACATAAAAAATGCGTTAAATTCATAAAAAGTAAAAAAATCCAAGTTTTAAGGGCCACCCTATATATCCGTTTTAGGACAAGTGAGGGGCACTCTAATAAGCAAGTAGGGTACTTCACTCTACCCCCGAAGTATTAAAAATCGTTCGGCATTAATAGCTTGAAAACGAAAAAGTTAATTTTTTTGGCATATTGCAATACATATGTAAGTATGTATTTCATATAATTTTTTAATTGTCATGTTTTTATACTTTTAACCAGTGTTCGAAATTAAACATTACATTGTTTAGCGTTCGGCTCACACACCCAAGAACGGTATCTATTTTTTAGTGATTGTGTAGACGAACTTAACCCTTAATACCGTTCGTCACTATTTTCAAGAAAGACCCGAACATAATATAGTGTTCTGTTCTTCGTTAAAAAACAGAACAATTGTATTGATACTGAAGACAGACATTTTATTTCTTTTTTACCATTGAAAAAAAAAATTAACAAACAAAAAAGTTTAGCAACGACCGCACCACGAACAGCTTATGTATTGTGTATATGTTTTGTTTGTGTTAAATTATTTTGCTGGCCTTTTGTTTTTTTTATGTGTATTTTGTTTTGTGAAAATTTAAGTTTGTGGATTTAAAAATAAGCCGAACGGAATTAAATGTATCAATAAAAGATGAGAACAGAACATAAATTTTTTTGTGTTCTAAAGATGACAAACAGGGAAACGTTATTTTTTTTTAATAATTTTCTACACAAACAATACTAGCGAAATCTACCGAACCGAACATCAAGGAGCGATATTTAGTGTTTATTTTCGAACAATGCTTTAAACAATATTTTAATAATGCAGTACTTTTTAAATACCCTCTGTGGGGTAAGTACCCTAATCTGACATCACCCATAGGTAGCATCAAAAGAAAACATTTGATATCATGTGATCTTAGTTTTCAATGTCTGAGTATGAATGAAGCCTTGTCATTTATACCCAATAATCAATTACTTGTTGCCAGTCGCTTCAATTCCAGTCAACAACGCCACTCGACGTAATTATAATTTGATACGTGTTTAACGTACTTTTTTTCCCTTTTACTATTCCCTATAATAAATATGATGTATTTTATTTTAATGTAGTTCGCAACATCTTTTTCCTTTCTTTAGTCCTTCGCACAAAGAGACGAGACAGATTTTTTCTTCATGATAACTATGACTGTGACTGCAAACGAATATTTGGTGGGTATGATAAAGGAAAACAGGAACCTTTTTACTTTCTACAGCTAAGGAATGATAAAAAATATGTGTTCTTCTCTAGTATAACTTACTTAAACTATGATCGCACTTAACAAACATTTGCTGCCCCACACGTAACCACTAGTTTTGATAAAAATTTGTTTTGATTTTGCATAACGTTTGCTTGGTCAACACATGTAAAGAAAACATATTATTGGAAAAAGACTATTTTTAACGAAATTGTTTTTAAACATATAATGATATAAATGTTTGGAGGCGATCATTATATGGTAGCAGCTTCTTGATGAACGCCTATTTTAATTATATGGTTGCTAGTAACAAAAGTATGGTTAAAGTAAGCAAAATATATTTAATGAATATAAAACATATTTCAGTATTTGTAATTAATTTTTACTGAACAAAAAAAAAAAAAAACAATTTTTCTATTACACTTAATTAGCCAATTCACAAAGTGCTCTAAAGTACTAAGTACTAAGTGCCGGGGAAGGCTATAGGAGCTGGGGACAAGAAACAGAGTAACGCTCTGCTGGGTACCGGGGCACTCGGAGGATCCGGGTAATAGTGGGGCTGATGAGCTGGCTCAAACCGCCGGATGATGGGTCCCGAATCCTTCTGTGGGTTGAGTTGGGCCAGGGTCCAGTCCTCACAGGAGACTGGGTTTTGGTGGAACATAGGATATAGGGGCTATCTTTTCGGGGAATGCGCCAGGCAAGGGAATTCATTTCTCCCGGAAATGTAATAAGGACGAATGATCTCTGCAGACGGGATCTGCGATTGTTGGCGGCTTATCGACTAGTCACCACACGATCAAATACCACCTGTATCGGATTGGCCTGGCGAAGGATAAGGAATGTAGACTGTTTCTAGAGGAAGACGAGTCAACGAAGCACATACTGTGGGACTGCCCGGCGCTGGCATGGGCCAGGAGGAGGCATTTGGGGCATAGCAGTGTGGGTGCGTCCCAAATCGGTGCTATATCGGCAAAGGACCTGCATGGATTCCTTTGGGAAGCAGAGAGTCTTTTGGCCAACTAAAGGGGAGTGGGTACAATAGAACTAACCTGGTCGCGGTACCCGTCGCTATTGGGGGAAACTTTCCCGCTTTGGCGGAAAAAAAGCATCTTTATTATTTTAGTCGCGAGTATCGCGAATACGATCGCTAACTACGAAAAATTACTAGCACCATTGAAGTCAGCGTACTCAAATAAGCTTCACTGCCCACTGGGCACTGTCCAGCTTGTTAAAAAAAACGTCAAATTCATGCATCTTGTAATTTTTCGTTAAAAATGGTTTTCTCTGCAAGCAGGACTTAAAAGTTTAATAAGATCAATTTTTTTCTACAACTTTTTAAAGGAAAAATGTTTAAGTGAATAAACCAAAAACCATTTGTTATGATGAAATTTAAAAAAGACCTGCAACGTGGTCACGCTTTTTTGGATTTGTTTGTCAAATATTTGTTAAGTGTGAACAAATCTTTAGTTACTTTAATATAGTAGATAGAAATATCCTTAAGGCATCATTAATTTTATTTAACGTCTGTAAAATTTACATTAAAAAATGTTTAACATTTATGTGGTTTTATTAAAAAGTTTACAATAATACGCAGATACGGTAGAGAAAAAAGCATAAAAAATAAACGCTGTAATTACTGGTTGTTTAAGCGGTTGTTATTTAAATTATTTATGCTCTTTTGCCTTTTACGAAATATTGGAACGTGAATTTGAAGAAATGACACTTTATGAAATTACTTTGAAATATTTTATATTCTTAATGGAATGGCCGCAAGGAAGGTGTTTGTTTAATTTGAATATTAAACCAATTAATCAAATGACAACACATGTTCAAAATGGAATAAAGAAGAAGAAAAAAAAAACTTTTTAAGGAATTATTTGATTATTTTCATTAGTTTTTTTCCTTTCTACTTTATTTGATTATATCAACGTATTAATCAACCAACCCTCCCAAAAATGTTGTCAAAGTATTTTTGTATGAATCATAAAAAAAATTTGGTAAATTTTCTCATATCCAGCGAAATGTTTGAAAACATCATTGAAAATACTTTGAGACATTTTTCAACTTTCAAATAATAAATGAAAATCCCATTTTAAATATATTTTCTATCATTGAATTGTTCTATAATTTGTCAAGTTGATTATTTCAAATGTTCTTGACATGTAACATTCTTTTTTGTTTTCTCTTATTTTACCATTTTATGCAGTCAATTCTTTTTTAAAGCCCACATCTTTCAAAGGGATTTTTTTTTTTTTTTTGATTTTTTTCAGTTTTGTCAAGATAATGTTAAATTACCAGTCATTGTATGATACGAAAACATCAAGAAGAAGAAAACACAAATAAAGAAATGTTTAATTTCTACCAACAATTTGAGATTTTAACATTTTTCAATTCCTTTTCTTAATGTGTCTCATTAATTTACTCTTCTCATCTTCGTTTTAATATTTTTTTTTTTTTTTTCAAATTTGATTTGATGTACGAGAACAGATAAAAACTAAATAGAAGTTGTCAAAAGAAAATTCTTCTACAATATTTTTTGTTTGAATTTTAAATTACCAAACCCAAAATTTTTATTTGTTAAATTCATTAGCAGCAGGTCACGTAATTTGCTCTAAATATTCATTCATTTATACAATTTTTTTTTTTTTTTTTTTATTAACAATAAGAGAACATTAATTTGGTTGTTTTATTTGCCTAAAATATTATCCCTTATAGTATTAATAAAATTTGGCTTATATGGGTTGTACTACTTTCTTCTCGTTAAAAAAAAAACTACACAAAGCCTCTTAATTAAGCTGAAAAGTAAAGTTTCGTTAGTAGTAGGGCTGAATCTTAAAAAATGTCTATCTACTTTCTATTTTTTTAATGTACTATTTCCCTAATATAGAGCAATATTAATTTGTTCCACTCTAATTAATTTGTAATTGCAATTTATTCTTTTTTACCTTGTTAACAATTAAAAATAAATTACAAGTTTTTTTTTGCTTCAAAAAAGAATAGGGTGTTTATATTTGTCAAGAGATACTTTTATGTCGCCATTTACAATGAGCAATCAGTTCGTTTAGTTTTTTATTTTAAAATTGTATCTGACATTGACTTATAATAACATAATTATAATGTAGCTTACGGGTCAAGTTTATGAAATAAATTTTATATAAATTCGGACCAATAAGGAAGTATAGTCGGTCTTGCCCGAGCAAATGATGCCCCACACCACAGTATTTACAAACTAATTTAAAATAAGGTTATACGTTTAAGAATCAGATAAGGGTACCCAATATAATCAAGAAATCTGCAAGAGGTTTTGGTTGCTTTAACCCTGCAACCCTAACTTAACTCGATTCGACTAACAGCGCTTTACATTTTCATGTAATGAAAATGTTCCTTATAAATAGTAAAAAATTTATGGTTTACAAAATAATATAATAAAAATTAAATGTCAAACAAAGCGTAAAATGATATGTAAAAATCGATTGTATGCAGTGCATTTGTGTGCAAAGTATTTGTCGCAATAAGGAAGTTAAGGCCAGTTTACACGGTAATACAATGTATTACGACATGTCGAAAACCTATGTAGAATGAGAAAAATCTTATCATGTTAAAGCAAAATGTATTGAGTAAAGGCTCAGTTAGGTGAACGTTGCTGTACCCGTAATGTACCGCACCGTACTGCAAGCACGTTGGTGCACTTATAGAACGTTTAAAAACGTCCCTGCAAATAAAATTGGACCACCTGATCCAGTTTGATAAAATGGACTACTCCATGGACTGGTCCGATATAATGCAAGCATGGACCATGTCATTGTTAAAAAGTGTTTGTAGTGAGACGACATGTCTTCGTTTTTTAACAACATGCTTTCGTTTTTAAACGACTTAAAAACTAATCCTCTTGAGTATACCATGGAGTAGTTTTAAAGTTTTATTGTAAATCTATAATAAAAATATTAAATTATTAAAATTTTTTACATACACAAAATACTGTTTTAATACCATTTAAATCACGTGGTACCTTTTCTGCACAACGGCCATCATTTGAACATTTTTGATTCCCATCACTATGTGTTTCGTTTTATGAATACTATTGCGTTTTGTTTATGTATGGGAAAACATATGACACCCCTGCAAATAATTGGACCATTCCAAACACGCGTGTAAAAAGTAGTCCACAAGGGACCAGGACTATTCCAAAAGTAACCCAAACGTATGGAAAAAACCTGGCCTATTTAACATAACGATGTCCTAGGAGAGGACCATATGACCCAGCTTTGGATTACAAAGGAGTATTATAAAACTACTCCATGGAATACTCAAGAGGATTAGTTTTGAAGTCGTTTAAAAACGAACACATTTCGTTAAAATACGAAGACATGTTGTCTCACTACAAACACTTTTTAACAATGACATGGTCCATGCTTGCATTACATCGGACTAGTCCAATGAGTAGTCCATTTGATCAAAATCAGGTGGATCAGGTGGTCCAATATTATTTGCAGGGTAAACACAAAAACAAATTGAACAATACAACTAGTTTATTTTAACTTATGCCTACAACAATCATACCAACAAATCGACTCGTACTCATACCAATTTACATTCGTCCTTGTGTCGTCGAGTAAACAGTGACTAGTTAAATGCAACAGCAAAAGAATAAATGCCGTTTGACTTTAATGCTGGGTACACACAGTGCAACCTACATGGAAACTGTTTCAATGCAACCTCAAAATATCAAAGCGTTTTGATGTGTATGCAATCTGAAATGAATGAAAATGAATTTAATTCACTGGATTGCGTAAACGTGTTGCATAGTGTGTACCCAGCATAAGAAATTGTGTTATTGCGTGCGCAACAGTAAATTCAAACGAAGCACTTTCAATAAAAAACTCACACATGCACAAATCAAATGTGTATAAAACGATGTCAAAATTACCAAAGTTGAACTTTGTTTTGCAGGCATAGATTAATGTGCAAAAATAGTGGATTTTGCAGTTCTCTGGGATGCACATGTAGGTCGTTTTGACTAATGATTAGTGTTAACGTATAAAAAAAATAGAGTTGGGATATTTAACAGTAAAATTGTACGCCAAGAAGCCAAGAAAAATTTTTTATTTTTTTCCGTGGACACTATGACACTCCAAAAAGTGTCACAGTGACCCTTTTAAAAGTGTCATAATGTCCATCAGTCCGTGGCCGTTATGACACTTTGTAGAGTGTCATAATGTCCACAACGTGCTTACAAACTCGAAAGCATAGCCGGCCTGTGGCCGGGCGCAAGGATTTTCTCCTCTATGATAAAACAAGTACCGTCTTAACTAACTAAAGCTTCTCTGCACAGCCGGCGTTCTGCCGGGCGCAAGGATTTGCTCCTCTATGGTATAACACCGGCTTGCCTAATTAAAGCTTCTCTGTATAGCCGGCCTTCGGCCGGGCGCAGGGATTTTATCCTCTATGGTATAACAAATACTGGTTTCGCTAACTTAAGCTTCTCTGCGAAGTCGACACTATGACTTTGGACTTTATGACATGCCACCGTATAGAGGTATGCCATCGAAACCGGAGGATTTTTTTCACACATAATAATAGAGTCATTCTATTAGAATGAAAAATAAAAAATAATCAATAATCTTATTTTCTGAAAACTTTTTGTTTTATTTACAGTTCACATAATGCGTTGGTTGGTCCCTTTATGAAAGATTTATTACTTTTGGGATTTTGTTAACCTCTATTATCTGAGCTTTATGCTCCGTACTAAGAACATCTTATCCTGCTTTACATGTACAATCGTTAATATCATAGTATGTGTGTTGCCTACCAGTAATCTAAACTGATGATTATGATTGAATAACATTACTTCCCAAAATGTCAAGCATTTTCTTGCATCTACATTAAGAAAATATTTGCTCAAGCTTCCAGGTAATTCCGCTAAAAGTTTTATCTAAAAAAAAAAAGCTTTAAGGATTAATTATAGACCATCTGATGGCATTTAGTGTACAAAGCCACAGTATGCAGAGAACGTTAATTCCATATAATTACATACAATTTGCTCAATTAAAACTGCATGTTTTAAGTTAAAAAGTTTTATTTTAAATTTATTTTATTTTTTGCTCGTCAACACACACAAATGTTGTTGTGTGTTCTTAAATTTCAAGTAATTTATCTTTTGTGTGCAAAAAAAAAAAAAAAAAGAAAAAGACAAGAAGTAAAAGGTAACAATTGCCGAAACAAAATTGTTTTCTGGAAAAGGAAAAAAAAAAAAAAAATGTAAAGCAAATAAAAGCCATGTTTTTGTTGACGAGTAAAAATGCTTGTCATTAACTATTTGCAACAGATTTAATGATACTTAATTAGTATGTTTCGTAAAATATTTACTGGAACAAGCAACAAAATGTACGCAAAACACACATATAAATCAATCAATCGATCAAACAATCATCATCATCATCATCATCGATGACTGATGGATGTATGAATCAGTTAATCGGTAGATGCTCTAAGATAAAATACACAAATATTTAAGTTTTATCGTTAAAGTAACAATGTTTATTTTTTACCCAATTACCTACATACTTACTTAACATGAAGTAAGTACTCGTAGAAGAAAAGAAAGTTTTAGTTTCTTTTCCTTAAAAAAATATTTGCACTACATTTAATTCTTTGAAATTGTTTTTCTGAAAGAAAATTTGCGTTTTTTCGTTCTTTTTTTCTTAAAAAAAGACAACAAAATGAATAATGTTTTATATAAATTTACTGCTGTTGTCTTGGTTGATAATAATTTACATAAGTTATGATAGGAATCAATTTTTACATCGATCTAAAAAAATTATGATCGTTAATTATAAGGCATTAATTTAATATTCAGTCTGAACACTGTTGCAAAAACAGCAGAAGCCACTAAGAGAAGGCTGCACACATGGTAAAAATATAAATTATAATATTTTTTTCAAGAGGAAAATATAGTCCCTCTTGTTTTTATTTAGGTTCAGGGTACATATGTATATATAGTAGATGTTGTGTGCTTTTAATAATCGTGGCCTGTGTGTCTGTCTGTTATGTAGGCAGTAAATAACAATTTTATTCATGTGAAAAAAGATGTCCACACAACAGTAATTATAGGGCATATTGCTTTATTCTCCTGGTTTTTGTTTTTTTTGAGAGGGTCGAAAAAGTCCACAAGGATTAATGTGACCAACAATGTATCAAATCGAATCATTTTAAGGTTATTTTGAAGAAATTGTTACTACACAAAATATAAAGCTTATAACTTTATTCTGAAGAGTTTAATAAATTTTATACCAACACCACGATGGTGGAGAGGGTGTTATGCGTTTGTACCGATATGTGCAACACTGAAAAATATAGGTCCTACACAGAAAGAAAAACACTCGGTACAATTACGAATAACACTTAAACTTATTCAAAACTATCCTAAATGGGAAAACTTTCGAAAATCAATCTCGGAATTTCTTAAAATAAGTACGAAATTCTGAGAGTAAAATTACAAAGTGATGGTTTTAATCTCATATAACCTATTAGTCTCATCTCGCAGCATTGCATTCTTTTATGCGAAATTACAACAAAACCACACAAGTTGAAAAAAAAAAAACGATTTGCTTGTTGTGTGTAGAAACAACAAAAACAACAGAATAAGGAGATACACATATGGGCATTTCCCTCAAAGGGTCCACCTTGACCGAAAATTTAAAAGTTATTAAATTATTAAATTATTTTACGATATTGTTATAGAGAAATATTTAGATTTTACTAATTTTATAAATTTACTCATAAATTTGTGCGCTTAGATGAACAATCAGACTGCAAAGTTGTGCAAACGTAATTTGTTATTTGTGAGAATGTTTTATTGTATGTTTTCTTTAATATTATCTTCCTTAAAAGAGGTGATATTTGATAAAAATTATTCCAAAAAAAATTTCTTACATGGTCTGTAATCTAAGAAAGAGTTCAAAGAGAATTATGTTATTCGGATAAACGGTAAATTTTTATTTTATTTTGATCATTATTCAGAAAATATTTCACGTTCGAAAAGCCACGTATCGACCCAGATTTTGGTTTACAAAAAAGAAAATACAAAAGATATGGGAATCAAACCGAGACATTTTTATGTTACATTGCTACGTTAAAAAGTAGTTTGACTAAAAAATTGTGCCAGGTTTCGCTGAACTACGCCTTTTAATACATGGCCACAAAAACTACGTCTGTTTTTTTCACGTTCGAACCGCTACTTCTTTTGCCATTATCTTTGACCTATAATCGCGCCCTCCATAAACTTTAGCGTAGATAACAGTGCTTTCTTAGTGCTATAATTTAAGGGTTAAGAAAATGTAAAAATATTTTTTGCTTAAGATGTTATTGCATTTTTGATGCGTCTGTCACGTTCAACACTTTGGAATTACCCATATGTATGTATATTACTTTTATGTTCAAAAACTAACTTTAAATCTTGCCGTTCATTTAGTTTATATTTTTAGTTAAATATGTATAAAAGATTTTTAAAATAAAAACTATATCGGCATGCCCGCCGTCGTTCTGTATGGTGCAAAACGGGTAAGTATATCAATCATAATAATTTTTGTTTCTAATTTCTTTTTTGGTTTTTTTTCAAGCACGAATTCAAGCGATATTGAGATTGATTCAATCTCAGGTCTTTCTGTACCGCAATATTAATACCGCTTCGAATTGATTTAAATACGGATGGATTGATTTTTCTTTTGATTGTATGCCTAACTTAGTATGCCGATTGACTCTTAGTTGATCTAACGATGTCCGCCCGGCAAGCTGACTGGCTGGTTTCAATTGTCATATGATGCACAAAACATATTTAAAATAGAAAGAATCGGTCCACAATTGCACATGGCATTATATTAACTTCTTTCCAGAGTATTTTGCCCATAAACTATTTAAGTACGTTGGTATTTAAATGAAATTTGATTCAAAAATATAAAATTGCAACATAAATAATTTTACCAAATTTTTTTCCATGTCGGTTCATATTTGACCATACCTCACATACAAATACCACTCCCGAAAATAATTTAAAATGCCATAACTTCTTTATGAAGGGTGGTCCAACCAAAACGCACGATAATAATTGTAAATAAAACAAAAATGTTTCAGAGAATTACCTTAATATTTTTATTATGATAGAAGGATCTATGACAATTACGTGTTAAACAAAATATCGGGAAAATTGTCGCCACGGATCAGTGGCATATTTCTATCCGATGGTCCATATTTTCAATGACTCTGAGACATAATTGAATTGTTCTTGGCTTATTGGCGTACACCTTTTCGTTTAAATATCCCCAAAGAAGAAAGTCCCACGGTGTCAAATCACATGATCGTGGCGGCCAATTAAAATCGCCACGACGTGCGATAACATAGCCATTGTTTCGTTTGCTGTGTGGCACCATCCTGTTAGAACTAGTGCTGGGAAACTATCGATAGTACTATTGATACTATCAAAAGTCTTAAACTATCGAAAATATCGATTGGAAAAATATCAATATCGATATTATTATTATTTAAAATACAGCTTTGAAGACATGTTCCAGCAGCTATAGACTAGGCGCGGATCCAGCTTGAGCCTTAAGGGGGGTAAATTTTGAATGATACAAAAAAGTAAAAAATTTGTTTTTGAAAGTTTATTAAAAACAATATGTGTATTAGGGTAAGTACTTTTTGCAATTTTTGCGAATATCAAATTCTTCATCGCATAGCCGTATAGACCGTGAAAAAATATTAAGAAATGATGTATTACTTTTTCGTGATCTTAAAGAAATTTTCCACACCAAACGCGAAAATGTTTTGAATTTCAGTTTTTCTCCTTACTTTATAAAATTAACATTTAATTACAAAATTGTAAGTATTTTTTAATAATTTCATCATAATAACAAGATCTTACCATTTGTACAGAAGAAGGGCGCAAAAAAATCGCGACTCTATTTCGCGGTTTTTTTAATAAGCTAAATTTTAATGGCAAATGATAGATGTTTTGATAGATGAGTTGTTTGGCGGATATATAAAACAGTGATAATTTTCAGCGAAAGAGCTGTTAAAGTTGCACAATATATTTTTCCATTATGTAAATCAACTCGCACTGTACACTTAAAATTTATAACATTAAACCCAAAAAATAGCTTTACATTTTTGTTATACAGTTGTTTATTTTATTTATGCCTGTATTCATAAAAATATTTTAAATTTAATAAGGCTTGGAAACCAAATTTTCTTTAAACATTTTCCTTAATAAACGTTTATTAAATTAGTAATCTTCAACATTTTGTAAGTGATTATTTCGATTGGAACCTCGACTTGAACGAAAATAACTTTACTATTTCAAAAATTGCTATAAATTGTTCTTCGGCTTTATTTCTTTTTTCTTCAAGGCACATGATTAAAATTTGGATAAGGCTTGATCCATTTTGAAGATCTATATCTTGCGTTTGTAAAATGATACTAAGTGGCTGTGTTACAGTAGGTATCACACTTAATATGTATATTCCGCAAATAAATTTAAAAGTTCTAAGTGAGTTCCTTAATATCAAGGTAGAGATACTACCTTTCCACTCAGATATTTTTTCCAAAGCTTCTGCTATATGATATACACTTGTTGCAAAGACGCCTAATGAAGAGAGTTTGGCTCCCAAATATTTTGCTTAAACTGTTTTTCGCTTGGGATGATTATATTTAAAAAATTTTGTCGTTTCTTTAACAAATGAAATAACTTTTTGTATTAATGCCCCTTTTTTTGTATTTAGAATTATAGTTGTTTGATTTATGGGAATAGCAAGGCCTTTGTTTCGCAATTTGTCGCGGTTTCCAGGATTTTTTAACAACTCTATTTTCTGCTGACATCAGAGGACACCCATCTGTTTCAACTCCCACACAATTTTTTAGGTCGGGACCAAAATTTGTCCAAGCTTTAAGGACTTTTGATGAAAGTGCCTTCGCATCAATTGACACAACAACGTCATCAATATCTTTTGAAGCCTCTTCAAAAGCGTTTACAACAAAGCCAATAAATTATTCCCTAAAAACTTTTTGTTGTATGTTGAAATATCTTAAAGATCAGGAAATCTGGCTTTTTTTTCGTCAAAAATTATCGAATAGAGTTTTTAATTCATATAAGACATAAATATATACATAAATATTGCAAATACTAAGGCTTTTTAATAATTCCTTATTCATCTAAAAGAACGTGCATACACATATACGTCTCTAACGTTCAATAAAGTGATAAAAACAAGGAACTGTAGCCTGATAAGAAAACTAGTTAAGGTTTTCCTACATAAGTACAAACATTAAGTCAATAGTAATATCGATATTATAATCTAAACTATCGATAAATATTGATAGTAGAAAATATCGATAGTATCCCAGCACTAGTTAGAACTAGAGTATCCAATTATTCGGCTTTTGATTTTGTTCGAGTAAGGATTTAATCGATTTTGGTTTTTTCAAATTGCTCGATTAATCGAATAAAGGTTTACAATTGTCCGAATTACTCGAGTAGCTCGAATAATTCAAATAATTTTATCCAATGGGAAAAACAAACATCTCTATTTGAATTCATACTTATATTTTATTGATTAACAGAAAATGAGAACTGAGAGGTGCCGGCCAGTTATGAAAAACATTTTAAACCAATTTATTATTCTGCGAAATCGAGTGAAATTGAAATTGATAGAGATTGCCCGTTAAATTTTTTTAAAAATCAACGCAGTTTTTCCTGATTTTCAGAAAAGCTCTGGTAAAGATAAGAATTCAATTTATACTATATAAAAAGATTTTTTTCTAAACTTTTAAAAAAGGATTTTTTACTCGTTTGATTAAAACACTCTCGTATGTATTCGGTTTGCATATTTTTTTGTAATCCCCTTTTAATTTCCTTTATTTTAAAACTTTACTCTTTAGGTTAAGTTAATTGGTTTTTTAATGTATTTCGAGACAACATTTCGACACTTCGTTTTCAAACAAGGATCGAACAGCCATTAATCGAGGGGATACTCTTGTTAGAACCACATATGGTAAAGTTCATATCCTATTTTATGGGCACAAGAAGTTCGTTATCATCTTGCGATAACGATATCACTCGTTTACTCTCATTCGCGCAAATGCGGCAATTCTGCTTGTTAACAAATGCGCTGTGTGCCTCGCCGCCAAAGATGAACAGCACGAAATGCATATTAATTTAAACGCCCGTTTTCGTAAAAGGCTTTAACAATCTTAACGCGCTGATCAATTGTGTGCCTCCCATGGTTGAAATTGTCAAACACTGAAACAAAGAACTGTCAAATTAAAACTTGAAGTTAAGGTGTGACTCACAATAAACATCGTGCATTATTGTTGGAACAACAACGGCGAAAACTTTTAAAATACATGTGTTCCTACTTTAATTATTGCAAGAAGTATACAGCCCTATTCTGAATAAAAATTCACCGAGAGTTTGCTCCTTTCGCCCATTTCTTCTATGTAAATTCAATTGTAAAAATGGGAAAAGAGAAAAATCTCCCGCAATGATTGTGTGTATTTTTAAACACCAATATGTTCTATTTCTCACGACGAATATGAGTTGCGAATAATTCGTCGTTCGTCCCAGTTGTGTCGCTAGCATTAGTTTTGTAAATTCAAGTTATGCGAATCATCAATTTAACAGTTGTTTGGACAAATTCCATTTGGTCCCTTTAAGCTTAACTTAAATAAAGTTTTTACATACCCTATAAAATAACTGAAACAAAAAAAGAAAGAAGCCTCAAGATCTCTTCTTTAGCTAATAAATGGAGGATGAACTTTACGCATGCGTATAAATGGATAATTGATGTGTGTATACATCAATACTTTAGCGCTCATACATCCATTCCTTGCAATTCCTTCAACAGAAAGCCAAAAACAAAAGAAAATAAAAAGGAACCATAGATACTGGTGTTGCTGAATGATGAACAGGGAAACCAGAAATATGCTCTAAAAACACGTTTTATGCGCATTAAATATGCAGTAAAAACTGGAAAATATGCTCTGAAAAATGTTAAAAATATGCCCTAAAAATTAAAAGTTGCTCATTTGAAGACACAATATTCAACAATTTAATAACAAAAGGAAAAAAACCTAAAAAAGGTTAAAATTCATATCAGAAGATGTTTGCGCTAATATTATCTAGATATTAACATCCATATGGGTTTTTGTCTTAAATCAAATGTTAACATTTAAAAGGAGTTTAAAGCTACTTAAGGATGGGAGCTTTGAGCAAATGTGAACCGATTCGAAAATAATTTAATTTGAAGTAAAATATTTTTGGCACGAATATAATTTAAATACCATCGTAATTAAATAGCTTGCGGACACAAAGAGTCTAATTTGCATGTGAAATTATAGACCGATTCTCACCATTTGTATAGACTTCGTCCATATTTGATCAAATGATCTACAAAATTGAAACTTGTAGTCTGCGCACAAGGCTAACTTGGACAGACAACCAGCCAGGCGGATGGATGGACATCGTTAGATCACTTTAAAAAGTGATTCTAAGTCGATCGGAATACTAAAAGATTGGTCTAGATACAAATCGCATAACATTTATACTTAATGACAACCTGCTTTGTCTTACAATTTTTGAGTAAAAATTAAATGTAGATGTCGAAATTTGATGTAACAGATTTTAGAAAAAAAAAAAATTTTTATTTGCTGCGAAAGCTATTGAAGGCATCTAAAAAAATTTAATATGTATCAAAACATGCATTAAAAAGGCAAAATCTGCGCTATCAACCTTAAAAATGCTGTAAAAAGTCTCTTTTAACTAAAATATGCCAAAAAATGCTGCAAACGGTAAAATATGCAAAAATATGCACGAACAAATCGATGCCAAAATTCAAAAAAAGCTCTAAAACGGATAAATATATTGTTTCTGCCTTCATTAGTCGCATCAGGAAAAACATGCAATTGCATATTTCTGGTTTCCCTGATGATGAAGAGGGCGATGCAATGCTGCTGATGTTGCGAAAAAGTAGCATTATCTGCAATAAAGCAGTTCGCTACAAAAGTATGCACTTCAATGTATGTTCAATTATTTATTTACTCTTATTTCGGTTGCTCTCTAAAAGAAGAAACAAAAGTACAACATACTGATGCATGTTTTGTAATGCATAAATTCTTTTTTATTTTTTTTCCTTGTGTCAGTTTTGGATGCGAAAACGAGTACATCATGTTTCATTTTGACGAAAATTATGCAAATCACGCAGTACAATGAATTATTTATGAAATGTTTGAAAGCACATCATAAATTTTCTTGTTTCAATCACCGACGAGACAGCAGACAGGAGCTGTGCAACGAAAGGTTTTACCCTTCTCGGATGCTTAATTTGAGTAATTTTTGGTTAAATATATTTTCAAAGTTGTTATTTTTTTTTGCTGCTGGTATTGTTGTTGTTGTTTTTAAATATATTTACATACTTTTTTTACCGGTACATTGTAAACAATTTATGTAAGTATATCATTTGTTGTTCTTTTTTTTTCAGTTGCGTTTGGCATTGTTTTTTGTTTTTTTTTTTGTTTTAAGGAGCAAAAATTACAAAAACTGCTTAAGGGCATTTTTGGAAAAATGTTGTACTAAAATTTACCTGTATACTAGTAAATTTTTTTTATATGTACAAATGTATATATTCCTATATGAGTGTTGATTAAATTTGGCTGGAAAAAAGCTTTGTGAAAAGAATTAAAATGCAAATTTTTTAACGGTTATTATTTCAAATACGTATATTGTTCCAATACCGATACCTGGAGCCTGGAGTTAGTAGAAATACTTAGCCAAAGAATCTATAAAATGTTACCCATTACTAAAACTCTCTATTTATCTTCTTTCTAAAATAATTTTTGTTTTAAATGAACACTGCGTTACGTTGATTTGATTACACTATCTTTATACTCAAGCGTAGTTGTAAGCATTCGCAGCTTTTATGTTTATTTGATTGTTCAAAATCAACTCCTGTTGCTAAAAATATTGCAGACAAGATAATCGTTATTAGAAACATCAACTACATTACTTCCTTTTCAGCAGTGTCACCAACCTTTTCTTATCTCTACTCTCTAATTAATAAAAAAAAACTATTTCTTTCTTTAGTTCTAGAGTGTTGAGCGTAGGGTTTCTAATTTACCAGACTTTTTGCACTTCTGTAAAATGCTCATTCAAATTAAATTAATTTATTAGTTAAAAATAATTATAGGCAATTCACAAAGTGTTCTGTTCTGTCATATTGGTTGTATTTGCTATATTTTTATGAATGCCACAATCTTAAAATCAAAGCACATACAACCAATATGACAAAATAGTACACTTTGTGAATTGCCTTATACACTGATAGAAAAATGTGTCTTCATATTGATGATGCCCTAACATCAGAACTGTGACATCAATGTTACTACAAGTGGCATCAATGATGCAAGAAGTAACATCAATACAATGACTAACTTCTTCCTACAATTTTGTCATTTACTACATGTCATCTTACTTATGACTAAAGTGACATCAATTCGATGCCACATTTTGTATGCTATTAACATTATTTTCATGATTACAATGTACTATAAGAAGCAAAAATTCCTAATTTCTATTTTTTTAAATTATTTAGTTAAATACATCAAATTTTTAAAGTAGAATGACTACGAAAACCATATGAGGTATAGTGCTGGTAGAGTTCTGCTGTAAACAAAGGTCGCAATTCAACAAACGTAAAACAAACATATGTAACGGATAAGTAAATTATAATATTCTCTCACTTTGACTGAAGTCAATTCCAATGACTTTGACTTAACGACAAACTGTCATTAAATTTGTGCTTATATGTCATTTCTCTAATATAACTGCGTCACCGGACTGAGGACATGTTTGTTATTTCTGTGATGCCGATGTGTCATCCCATTGATGACATACTTTCATTTTGACCCTGATGACACTTTGGCCAAGTGATGCTAAGGTTGACATCACCATGATGAAAAGTGTCATGGGGTCAAAAACGAAGAGTACTGATGTCAAAATACATCAGCGTTATGACGCATTTTCTATCAGTGTAGTGTTAACAAATTTTTCTTTAATTTCTGCTTATGTTTCCTTCTGAAAATAGCCTAAGGCCCGTTTTCACAACTTACCGATAGCTAAAGGTAGATTTTATTGGCCGTATAAAAAGTGATGCATTATTACAACTTTACTTTTACCTTCCAGGTACGATAAACCTTAATTTACCTTATCAATTTAGGTTAAAGTAAAGTTTTAATAAGGGAACACTTTTTATAGGGCTGTTTAAAGTCTACTTTTTGCTATCGGTACGTTGTGAAAACGGGCCTAAGTCTTTAAATAAAACATTTCGAAATTACCAATTTTTTTTTTTAATGATTAAACTATTTTGTTTTTTTATGTAGAGCGGGAATTTTTGGAATCCCGGGAAATAATTTTATTCCGCGGACGGGAAAAAACTCTGTCCTTTACACACTAACACAGTAAGAGTACCATTAAAATAAAACTGGCAGCATAATTTGATCATTAAGCAAAACAAAAATTTTACTGTCTTATATCATTTGTCTCTGCTAAGTAAGTATCTGATGTCTGTTGAGCTTAACACTCTTGTAGATTAGGCTACCGTTGTGACAACTTTCCCCACACACACACACGTTGGAGCCGCATAAGCTCCTAAGCAGTCTGCCATTTTTGCCAGGAAAGCAAATATCCAACCAGTCACCCTGCCAGCCATCTAGCTATGAAAACGCATACTGCGTTTGGTACTTAAACCACCACAAACTACTAAACTACACCGTAACAATTTATCCAAATCACATAAACAACCAGTCTTTTTCATACTTCTACTACCAAAGATACTTAAACGTTTATACGAATGTACATCCAGTGATTTACTTTGTTCAAGCCAATCCAAAAAAACCAAAGCAGTACACTTTTAGCTCTATACGATACTAAGCGATACGATATGAGTGGCAAGAAAAACAGTCACAGTGAGTTACTTTTATCAGTGGCGATATCAGAAAATGCAAGTCGGCGACAACAACGGCTAAATGCGCGCTTGTCGATGATTAATGGACTCATGCCACGATGACAAATGGAATCACTAAGAATCCAACATATTTATCAAGACGCCAACTAAAAACAGTCACACACTTTTACACAAATACCCATCCACTCATTCATTTATAGTCATAGTTCAACTGCATGGAGTACCAAAAGCTATACAGAGTGATGGAAGAATAAAAAAAGATGTTTGGGTAAATGGAGTATTTTCTAGGCGCAAACAAACAGGGATGGGAAATGGGAAATTAGAATTTGAATACATCAAATAAAAACATTTTTGAATTTTAATAAAAAAGTTGTGGTTAAAAAAGTACTACTGAACATATACAATTTCACAACAATTTGAATACCCCCTACCACTAGTGGCGAATGGGGTTATACTAAGTTTATTATTACGTGTGAAAGTTGTAAACTATTTATCTAAGACCCCTTATATACATTCCGGGTGCTTGAGTAACTCTGTCAATAAAGCCATGTCCGTCTGTCAACTCAAAAGTAAAAAGCAGAAGAAAAAAATTATGAATCCAAATGTGGAAAAAACTAATAGCGTTTTCTTTTCTTAAAAAAAAAAAAAAATGTTGCATAAGTGTTACATGTGGCTTGGCAACATTTTTAAATCCTCCCCTAATTTTTAAGAAGTGTTTCTTATTTTACGTTTACAAAAGAACACAAATTTCGGCATTAAACAATAAAGTACAATTAGCGCAGGGTAAATTCAATTACAGGTGGTAGCAAGACTACAACAATCCAAACCCAACAGAAACAACAATAAATTTCAGTGTATTTATCAAATATGAAAAATTTGGAATTTAGCACGTCATCGGAAATCGTATTAATAATAAACTTTTTTATTCCCGAAAAAAACTTTGATAATATAATTGCATGTGCCCGTGCATAAAACTGAATTGGCAAATTGTTTTTTTTATTGTTTTCTTACGAAGACAACAGAATGAAGCAGTTTGTTTTTTAATTTTGTTTTTTCTTTTAACCCACTTACAACTACAATTCGAGTCGGAAAAAAACCCAACCAATTGCAGGTTGATATTGTTACAAGAAAGAGTTAGAGTGTTTATAATTCTTATTCGCTTTAGGGTTTTATTTGTTTAATATTTTTGGCTTTTCTAAAATCTTTGGAAAAGGTTTCCTGATGAGCTAAAGTCTGGGCCTAAGTAACCAGTGAAATGCGCATAGAAGCCAGCTTTCCCTCAACAATAAATTTCAGTGTATTTATCAAATATGAAAAATTGGGAATTTAGCACGTCATACGGAAATCGTATTAATAATAAACTTTGTATTCCCGAAAATAACTTTGAGAAACAACAGATGTTTTTTGTATTGCATTGTTTGTGTTTACGGCTCGAAACATGCCACCATCTTGTACAGAATTCGCCTTGATCTAGTGCTGCACTCATGCCCCTTAAATTAAAATGAGTGTTGAACATGAAGCATTTTTTTTTTTATTTTGAAAAGGATCATCATCAGAAAAGAACTCTTTACACTTTTAAAATAACACATGTTTTTAAGAAAAGAACATACAAAAATTTAAAAGGCAGAATAAATGCAGAATTTTACTAAAAAAAGAAAACGCCATAAGATAAATTGTTTATTGTTGTTGTAGCAGCGATACCTTAGAACAGGTGATGCTGAGTTGACCATCCTTAGTCGTTGTTCGTTGAACTTTGGGTCGTTCCGGTGCGAAGAGCCGACTGCCGTAGGAACCAAGATAAATTTGTGAATGCATCGATTCTCATTAAATTATGCACAAATTCGATTTATATGCCAAGGATCATAATACTTCATTTTGTAAAGACTTAACCATAGTTTTCCACATGTCTCAAACAGAGGCCAAACTTAAAAAAAACTGAAGTACGCTTATACTCGTGACAAAAAATTATATTGTAGTAAAACTTGGCCTGTCATAGTTTTATACGAGCCTAAATCATGCTGCCAAGTTTTGTAAGGCTTGGTTCATAATCACAAAACGGACTTTTGAAATATACTTTAATACGCCTAAAACCAGTGTTCGACAATAGACACTAAATATCGCTCCTTAGTGTACGGTTCGGTAGATTGGTGGAAAACACAAACGCTAATAGCGTTAGTGTAAAAAATCATTAAAAAAAATAACGTTTCCCTGTTTGTCATCTTTCGAACACAAAAATAATACTGTTTTTATCAAACTCAAAAAAAAGAGAACATTTAATTCCGTTCGGTTTTTTTTAAATCCACTAACTTCTTTGTGTTCGGTTCGGCTCATTAATGTTCGTCCCTTTTGGCTGGTAAAAAAAACAAAAATTTTTTACAAAAACAAAATACACATACGAAAAAAAAGCCAGCAAAACAATTTTACACAAACAAATCATATACATAATACACACACAAGCTGTTCGTGATGCGGTCGTTGCTAAAATTTTTTGTTTGTTTATTTATTTCTTTATCAATGTAAAAAATTAACATTATTTAACATTAAAATATATTGTTTGTCTAAAGTAGCACTACAATAAATGTGATATTGAAAATAGTTACGAACGGTATTAAGGGTATCGTCTACACAAACACTAAAAAATAGATTTCTTTTTTAGGTGTGTGAGCCGAACGCTAAATAATGTTCTGTTTATTTTCGAGCACTGTCTAAAATCTGACGAATTTTATATAAAATTCACTTAGCAGTGTCGAAAAACAAATCTTCCGAATAAAATGTTAATATTTTACTCTATTCTTTCATTCTATCAACATTAAGCTTATTTAAATTAAACCCTTTGATTAATATGAAATTCAATCTGTTGCATATTTATATCAGTATAGATCACTTTCGTTAGTTTTTTAAAAAAAAAACTATATTTCATCATACACTGAAAGAATTTTCTTCGCAATGCCTATGAATTTTGACATTAATCCCATGAAAAATTGCATTAAAAAGTAACCTATGCAGCGCTTCTTTGGATTAATGAAACCTGTTTCATTAAAATGTATTTAATGAAACATTACATTAGATCTATGAATATTATTCATTGGATGAATACTTTCAATAAAATAAAAATTTTTTTTTTCAGTTTTTTTATTTTTATTTTTTTTCTGTCTCTAGCGGGAATCGATCGCGCAATCTCGGGCTTGCCAGAAGAATTCAAATTAAAAGTGCTAAATCGACAGAAAAAAGTGCTAAATTGTTCTACAATAAGAAATGAAAGTGCTAGTTTTGTTACATTGATTTTTATTAATATAATAAACAATTTACATTAATAAAATCACTTGTTTTAATGTTATTTTATAATAAATATATATTAAATAAAGTTGTTACAACTATTTAACATTTCAATCATGCCATTTTCGTCTTCCTCATATACCAACTCATTTTGGTACTTTTCTGATAAACTGATTTTTTCACAATATCGTCCGATATGTTTAAAGTGTGGCAACAAACGTTATCTAATTTTACGCCTTCTTTTATGCGTATAATTGAACATAACAGTTCTGTTTTCATTCTAGTTCTAAGTTTACTTTTTATTAAGCCCAATAAACTAAATAAACGCTCTACTTCTGCGTTTGAAAATGGCAAAACTAAAAGGGACACTACAAAGCTTGAAACATTTTTAAAGGGATTTTCATTAATGGAGTTTTTAAAATTATGTACTTGAATCCAGAATTCGGTGGTATTCATTTTTGTATCCCATACCTGTTCAGTTATATAGCTCTTCTGACTTTGAATTATTTCTAGTTCACTATTTCTATTTCGTACTACAAATATGCAAAAAACAGTATGCGCTAAAGTTGTAAAAAAGGTAGCATTAATGTATTGATTTTTCATAATGCACTTAGAGAATTGATACTTTACTTGAATTAATTTTGTGAGTTTTCAAGTAGTTGTGGGATATATAAAAAGTGCTTTAAATGCTAAATAATTATAAAAAAGTATAAACTAGCACTTAGCACTTTTTTTGAAATTCTTAGTGCTAAGTCAAAAAAAAGAGTGCTAAATGTAGCACTTAAAGTGCTAAACTGGCAAGCCTGGAGCTGATAGACTAGCTCACTACCAGCTAGCCTACCAGGGGCAGCGTAGTTTTTGAATAAAAAAACTATGTTTTTTACTCAATTAAGAGCGTAAATCTGTGGTTTTCATGGGCAACCGCGTAGGTCTTAAAATAAAATTTTTCAGGAGAGCCGAAAAAAGCATTCTAGTTCAAACTATGGGTTAGATATTGCACCTTTTGAACTTTGTAATTGAGTTAAAACATCGGAATGGGTCTATCTGATTTTAAAAATTTTTAAAAAAATCTAAAGAGCGCTTAAAATTAAGCAATATGGCATCAACATTTCTAAATCGAAAAAATAGACATACGCCGTTGCCCATGAAAACCACAGAAATATGAGATTAAATTGTTCATAACAACAATAATAACGTTGATTGAAAGTTTTTGTTACATTACTATAATGACATTTTTCATTGTCATAATAAAAATTTAAATTTATGAAAGCATTATTGAAATATGTTGCTTTTATAAAAAAATTTTTGATTTCATAAATTTAATCACAGAAAAAATTAAAAATTGTCTCTAATCACCAAATTTGTTCCAAATTCATAGAATCAAGCAACCCATTTGTTGATTTTGCACCTATTACCAAAATGATTATATTGATTACTAAAAATTGTAAAAATTTAATATTTTGAATATATTGTTTCTCAATAAATGAAATTTTTAAATTTAATTAAAAAAAATGTTTAAAAAAACTTTGCCGTTTCAAACAATGTGTTGATTGACTTCAACAATTTCCAACAACAATTTCACAAGTTTGAATTATTTTGTTTTTAACGAAATAATTTTTTATTATTTAATTAATTTTTTAATTCAAAAATTATTTCAAAACAACTAAAATCTTAATTAAATCAAAATTATATTTTGAATTTTCATTCAACAAAAAAAAAATAATTGATTCAATTATCACATTAATTAAATTTAAATAATTTTTTTGATTGACAAAAAACTACTAATAATTTTTTCTGTGATGCCATATTAACAATTAAACATTAAACATTCTTTTAAGGAAACTATAATTTTGTATTAATTTATGAATATTTTAATATTTTTAATTAGGCTTAAGTTCATTAAATTTAATTTTCATTAAATTATTTTTATGAAGAAAGGAATTTTACAACATGAAAATTAATTAAAATTTATTGATAATTTTTCATTCTTGACTCAATCTGGGCTCGAACCCAGGTGTTTACGGACAGGTTACCCTGACATGTTTCGATTGCAACCACTCAATCTCCTCAGAGGGCTTGCCGTTTAACACTCGCAGCCATCGACGACTGCTGACGTCATTAGTCAAACATCAATCCTTAAACCAAATTGTATTCAACCTTTGGTAGATCGAAATTTGCTTTGAATGATTATCTATTTTAATTTATTTTAACATGTAATTCCTTTACTTCTGTTTTTTCGTACTTTTGTCAAGAATTCTTCTTGAAGTTCAAAGTACATATTTTTTGTTTTTTCATTTTTTGTCTTTCTTATTCTTGTTGACCTTTTCAGCACAACTTGAAGAACAAATGCAAACATAGAGCTCGTGCCTTAGCTTTAACAATTATTAGTATTGTGGTTATTTTATTGAACTATTTATGGGTTTTAATCCAAATTTTTAATATTTTTAATCAGGCTTAAGTTCATTAAATTTAATTTTCATTAAATTATTTTTATGAAGATTAAATTTAATGAACTTAAGCCTAATTAAAAATATTAAAAATTTGGATTAAAACCCATAAATAGTTCAATAAAATAACCACAATACTAATAATTGTTAAAGCTAAGGCACGAGCTCTATGTTTGCATTTGTCCTTCAAGTTGTGCTTAAAAGGTCAACAAGAATAAGAAAGACAAAAAATGAAAAAACAAAAAATATGTACTTTGAACTTCAAGAAGAATTCTTGACAAAAGTACGAAAAAGCCGAAGTAAAGGAATAACATGTTAAAATAAATTAAAATAGATAATCATTCAAAGCAAATTTCGATCTACCAAAGGTTGAATACAATTTGGTTTATGGATTGATGTTTGACTAATGACGTCAGCAGTCGTCGATGGCTGCGAGTGTTAAGCGGCAAGCCCTCTGAGGAGATTGAGTGGTTGCAATCGAAACATGTCAGGGTAACCTGTCCGTAAACACCTGGGTTCGAGCCCAGATTGAGTCAAGAATGAAAAATTATCAATAAATTTTAATTAATTTTCATGTTGTAAAATTCCTTTCTTCATAAAAATAATTTAATGAAAATTAAATTTAATGAACTTAAGCCTAATTAAAAATATTAAAAATTTGGACTAAAACCCATAAATAGTTCAATAAAATAACCACAATACTAATAATTTATGAATATAGTTATGTTTGTATATTGTTTTTTTATGTTCCCAATTAAAATTTTTTTGTTTATCTTGGACAAACTTAAGTTTTCATATATGTAATGAAAATTTTTAAAGTAATTACGAAATCCAATGAAGCGATTTTAACGAAAATACTTCATTCTAACTATGAAATTCCATTTAGACAATGAATTTTCTTTTACCAAGGAAAATTTTTTTGTGAAAATGATTCATTAAATATATGAAGCATATTATTTAGTGTAGCATTCAATTTAATTTTATGTTGACAAGAAGCTTGCGTAGTCAAGGAAAGTAAAAAAAAAAAAAAATGCCCAATAGGTCGTTTCCTTTTATTATTTTTAATCAATGACCTGAAGTTAAAACGACTAAAAGAATAGACCCCGACAGAGTACAGACAAAACAAATTACTGTGGAATATAAATGATTTTTCCCAAGCATTTCGCCTCTAAAAAGGAGTGCCATTATCAGTTCACTAAAGTACTGATTTGCAACATAAAAATATAATTTTAGCAACATTGTCATCCCTGCACGATTTAAAGTCTAACGAAGTCTAGTGAGGATTGTATTTTCCTTCAGCTTATGGTTGAGGATAAGCTGGATTAGTTTCATTTTTTGCCTTTGCCTCAATATCTAAAGTGTATGTGTGCGTGTGTGTTTATGTAAGGCTGGGGATGTGCACATAATGTAAATTTTTCAAATCACGCGTGAATCACTCGTGGCTGTGATTACTTTAATATGACAACAATAAAAAATATTTGTGTATGATTAAAGTTTTGAAATGACGCACAATTTCTGACGCACTCTCAAAGACTTTCTAAAGATACTATTGAATATATCACTGCCATAATTTGTAAAAGATCTAAATCCTCATTTGTTTAAAGTTAAGTTTTAGGTGCATAGAATAAGCAAAAGGCCATAGTTTACAGAACAAATACTATTTTATATTTAGGTTTCATTTGTTGTTTTGCAATGGCGCGAAAAAGTGATTAGCCCAATAATGTTTAAGAAAAAGGAGTAGACCCCATTTCAATATAAAATTTTCTTACACTTGCTACTTGTAAACTCTTAACCTCTATGTGCTCGGTAGTCTACATTTCTAGCATATTTGCAAAAAAAGTTGAATAAAAAAATGTCCACAACAACAGGGTCCGAAATTTTCACGTAAAAAAATAATGATTGCAGCTCCCAGACCCTACTTTTTAAAATGACAATCTCTTGACCGGTAGTCTACAAATGTATGTAAATTCACATCACTCTTTTTACTAAACTCGAAATTCTTTTGAATGGGGCATAGCATTCTTTTCACTGTTTGCTTTCTTGCGCACACAGAAAAAATTCTCCAAAATTTTTCACCAATTAAAGCATTAATCAAAAATAAAATCAGTTTTAATTAAAAATTTAATCAAGTGAATTAAACGTTTAATCAAGTAAATTAAACGTTTAATTAATACTATTAACTGGTTTAATTGATACTATTAATTTGTTTACTGGTGCAAATTTAATTAATTTTTTAATTAATATCACAAATTTTTTAATTGAAATCCATTTTTATTTTTTTCTGTGCAGGTTTGTGTATGCATGTGTGTGCCTGTTGTTGTTTGACTTTATTATAATTATTAATATGCATTAAAGTATAACACTCTGCGTACAAGTAGGTTTTTCATATGCAGACAGTCTTCCATACAAATAAATATTTGCTACAAATGTAGACTTCCGACCGCCTACGTAAGTTTAAAATCCCGAGCACATAAAGTTTAAAGAGGTGAAATAAGATTAATCAAAACAAAATGAAACTGCACTTACAGATTTAAAATTTATTGAGAAAGTTTATTCTCCCTCTTGTAAAATTTATTAAACGTGACTAAGCTCTTTAAAGGCTGACGGTAAATTTTAAAAATTTCTCTGTTAACAATATTTATAAAAATTTAATTAAGGCTTTTTGTTTCATTAGAAAAGTTCTTTGTATCAGAAAATATTACGTAAGTGTCAGTCACGCGTTTTTAAATGATTCGAGAGTTCTTAAATTGTTCGTCAGGAAGAGTGTGTGATAACCAGAGAAGACAAAAAAAGCAATATTCAATACTTTTACAGCAAAAAGAATTTGATAAAACAGCAAAAAAAAGCAATAAAAAATATTTTATTCTATTTCTTCCACATCATCAAAATTATTACAATATACTATCTGTGGGCTTTTATGTTTTCAAATTTGAATTTTCTACGTCGATCTGTTAAAAGCGTCGGATGTTGAAGGTGCAATTTTAAATTTGAGAATTTCTTAAGAGGACAAACTTTTTACATATTCATCTTTTGGAACAGTTCTACCCTCTTAAATTATATTTCCAAAAACTGCTGATATCCGGGATTTCTTTTTAATATTTACTCAAATTTCTTTTTATATTGTTGGTCCTCGATCTTGCCTAGTCCGTCAAAAACTGTCGATAAAGCATTAGTGCTTTCTGAAATAAATAATCCCGCAGTTTGCAATTTTTATATAGCAACCAAAATGTTTGCAAAATTGTATTTTAGAAATGCAAGTTGAGAACTTAGTTCGGAGTTTTCAAATTTTCAAACTGAGTCGGCATCTTGACTGTCAAATTCTAAAACAGCGTAGTACATTGCCGCTTCTTACCAAGTACCCCAACGATTTGGGCATGAAGACGGTGGAAGTACCACATTAGGATACATTTTTAGAAAGAGTTTTTTTCTCCGTGGTGCCTCTAAAAATTTTGTTTTTGTAACAGATATTTTTAAGATAAATATGTATGTATATATTAAAAAAACGCAAGAACTTTCAAATTCTTTTTCCATTAAAAAAACGACTTTTTACTTCTTGCGTTTTCGATTTCCAGAACACCTCTGATTAATAGCTATATTTACATTTAAGAAAATATTTTGAACGCTGGAAATCAATTTATTGACATTTTCAAAGTTTGTTCGAATGAATTCATCTAAGCGATGGATACCATGTGAAAAACATGTTAAATGAAGCATTTTCGGATATATTTCCTTTAGAGAAGATATTCCACTTAGCATGTATATGCAGCTGCATCCGTTACTTCAAGTCTAAACTCGATTTCTTTCCTACTTTACCATCTGGCCACAATATTTGTAACGAATTATTACAAAATGCTGCAATAGATGCGCCATTTGCCGTTTCAAGTACTTGCATGTTCAATAAATAAGATTTATTGTCTTTCAATTCTTCTTAGACTCCAAAGATAAAATTTGCAACATATCTCTGTTCGCTGTCCGTAGTCTCATCTACAGAAATCCATATATATTTGTCTTTGGATGCTTGACGCATTTTTTCTATAGATTCCCTATACAATTCCGGTATGTATTTCTGGCGAATGCAAGTTTCAGACGCAACCGAAATTTGAGAATATTTCTCAATGAAATTTTTGAAACTGGGAGAACTAACTTTTTTTTTTATTGCTATATTGGATTCAAACAATGCTTTACAAAGATCCTTTTGAAATGCTGTGGCAGTTGGAGTCACTGGATATTCCGTAATTATTTTCTGTGGATGGTTCTCTTGCTTAGTAGACGCCAATTGGTGTTTCCCACATCTTATATGTTGATCCACATTAGACTTTTTCGAACAAATTATTTTTCAGCAGCATATATTGCAAAAGTGCCAATTTTCTGCAATTTTACAGACTCGTTCATATGTTTTAACCATTTTTAATAATAAATTTCAATTACTTTTCTCTTTTGGCATTTTAAAAAATTTTTTATTTATTTATATTTTTAATAAAATTGTAAAAGAAGCAAAAAACAGCAGGTTTTATAGAAAACAGCTAAAAAAAAAGCAAAAAAGCAAAAAAAGCATTTCAGTCTTTTCGGGTGATAACAAAAATGTTGTTATGGAGCCAAAGCGATCGTAAGAATTTAAAAATTCCTAGTACATTTTCTTTCCTTGTGAGCTTGAATCAAAACCTACTCACGTGCGCAGCACTATTTAAAACAAATGCCTGCATGGTAATTGCTAAATAGTGTATTCTACTCGCATTTGTCTACATTGTATTCGTCTCCTTTACAGGCGTATAAATTATTTTATCTGGGTAAGATTTTGGCAGAATGGCGAAGAAGTATGTGGTTGGATGGTTGTATTCTTGATGGTGGTTGATTGAATGAAAGTGAATATAATAATGATTGCATGCATGCTAAAGCAAATAACTTCTGAGCGAGGGACGGTAAGCGAAAATAAAACTTTCAAAAAGTGAAAAACTTTATTTCACATATTTGTCAAATATTACCGAATTTTTGATTTATAAACTATTCGTTTACACATTAGCAAGCATGTTTTTTTATATGTTTATTACAGTGTGTGATACTGACACACACAGAAAAAAATACCAATGTTAAAATAACATGGCGAAATAATGATTGGGAATCATGGTAAATTTCTGCAAAAGAATGCCCTTTATTTAAATTTATGATTATTTCATATTGATTTTAAATTAAAAATATTAAAAAAACCTTAAATCACGTTTGTTTAATATTATTCACTGTTAAAGTAACATTGTTCAATATTGAATCCATAAAAACCTGTTTTATATTAAAATCAAAAGTTTATCCTATTAAATTAACATGCATACATATTTAAGTATGTACAGTTTTTTATTTTCATGTTTAAAATATGTTATTAAAAGAATACAATTCCCGTATTCTTTTAATTAAAATTATTTAGTTAAATAGTACATCAAGACCATATCGGGCGATTCTGCTGATGGTTTTGTTAACAAAGGGGAATACAAAATAAGTGAAACATGTGTTATAGGGGCAAGTGTTTGGAATTATTCTTAAATAAATGCATATGTTGTCTCTGAAGCTTCTTCTCAGTGTTACATCACACTCCAACCAATTTGATTCTACATGAAATTCACGTTGTTTCAACTTAAAATAACTTTCATTCAACGTGATTCGGATTGTTATTTCAATATAAATGACATTTTGCTCTAACTTTACTGCAATGTTAAATTAACATAAATTATAGTTATTTTAAAAGAAAAAAATGTTGTTCGTAAGTTATTGTAAAATCATGTTAAATTAACATGAAACAACAATGAAGCAAAATCACTACTGAAAAATGTTAAATCAACCTTGTTTTGAACGAATTTACGTTGATTTTTTTCTGTGTGCAATGCTGGATGGAAAATCAAACCAATGTAGATATAACTTCAAGCACGATCTTGACAGGAAGCATATTGACTGTGTATAAACCTCTTTACAACTGAGATATCTATTGAAGTACTCTCTGTAATCGTCAAAATAAATTTGAAAAATTTACTTAAGCCTGTTGCACATTTGGATAAGTTTATTCTTAATTTTCGGTATTGCTAACTCACAAAAGGTGGTATACTTCCCCATAAGTGCGAAACGTCAAATGTAAGTCAAATGAGAAAAAACAGGCTGCACGTTGGGCATACATTTCAACATGATAAAACATTTACATTACTTCACTTTCATATCAAATTGAAAATCTTAAGCCATTGAAAAATGCGGATTTTGATTGTATTTTTTTTCGTAATTTTATTTAGACTGCTTTTATTTATATGATTTGTATATAAAAAGAAAGAAAATGACAAAAAAAAAAATTAACAAAAAAAAGGATATCCACAACAAATACAGAAGCACAAAGATTCATTATTTTGTTTAAAAAAAAAGGGAAGTTAATGCCCTTATGAGGTAGCGGGTATTAAGATAAAACTGGCTGAACGAACAAATTACAAAGAAAAAAGTATGAAAAAAGAAAACTTTGTTCCAACTTAAAACAATCCCTTGAAAAATGGCTAAAACTTAAGCTCTTTTTCTGTTTGTTCTGTTGTTGTTTTTGTTCTATTTCCATCTAAAACGATTTGTTGAGTCTCGGGTAGAATTTACTTGTCTTGTTGTCACAGTTGTCGTCCGAAGCTAAAGTACAAAACAAAAAAATTCTAGAGAGATTAAAATTCAGATTAATTGCATTGGGAAACGAAAATGTTTAAGTCTTTTTTACTTTCTTTTGGATTTTACTTAAATTTTTTTTATATTGTTGTTTTTGTTTTGTTATTATGAGAGCTTTTATCAATTGCTTTTGGTTACTTTCGTTAAGTCTTGCTTTATTTTATTTTTATGGCATTTGAAATTCTTACAAATATAAAAAAAAAAATGAAATGCAAGGTGAAGTTATGAGAACTTGAAAGAATTAAATCCAGCTGATTTTTTTAATTTTTTTAGATCGAGTTCCATTTAAGGGTTTTTTCCTATGTGTCCTGCAGAGCAAAATGAGTAAAATAATTGTTAAATTTTTAACTCGTTTGCATAGAAATGTAATGAAATTTAAGATAATTATTATCTTACTTATTTTTTTCAAATACTTAAATATTATAAATATTATACAGTTAAGCTTTACAGGTTTTCTTAGTTTTTTTCAGCTCATCCATAAAAGGCATAATTGTAGCCAAAGCATTTCTACTAAAGGACATTAAAATAAAAGCTAGGTGACATTATTATTCTGCTTTGAAGATTTATAGATCTTTATCAGCTTCGAAAAACTAATTTGCAAGGAATTTTTCATTTGTTTAAGTAACCCTGCAAATAAAATTGGACCACCTGATCCATTTTGACAAAATGGACTACTCCATGGACTGGTCCGATGTAATGCAAGCATGGACCATGTCATTGTTAAAAAGCGTTTTTAAACGACTTTAAAACTAATCCTCTTGAGTATACCATGGAGTAGTTTTAAAACTACTCCTTAGTGGTCCAAAGATGGGTTATATGGTCCTCTCCTAGGACATCGTAATGTTAAATAGACCAGGTTTTTTCCATACGTTTGGGTTAGTTTTGGACTAGTCCTGGTCCCTTGTGGACTACTCTTTACACGCGTGTTTGGACTGGTCCTATTATTTGCAGGGAAAGTACAGTTTTTTTTACATTAGTTTTCTTTTCGTATAAAACAAGTTAACTCACACACACAGAAAAAAAATACCAATGTTAAATTAACATGGCGAAATGTTGATTGAGAATCATAGTAAATTTCTGTAAAAATATGCCCTTTATTTAAATTTATCATAATTTCATATTAAATTTTAATGAAAAATATTAAAATAACCTTAAAACACGTTTATTTAAAATTATTCACTGTTGAAATAACAGTTTTCAATATTGAATCCATAAAAACCAGTTTTATATTAAAATCAAAAGTTTATCTTGTTAAATTAACATGCATACATACTTAAGTATGTAAATTTTTTTTATTTTCATGTTAAAAATATGTTATAAAAAGAAGACAATTTCCGTATTTTTTTAATTAAAATTATTTAGTTACTTAGTACATCAAGTTTTCAAAGTAGAATGATGACAAAAACCATATCGGGCCATTCTGCTGATGCTTCTGTTAACGAAGGAGAAAAGTGAAACATGTGTTACAGGGGTAAGTGTTTTGAATTATTCTTAAATAAATGCTTATGGGCAATTCCAACACACAGAAAAAAATACCAATGTAAAATTAACATGGAAAAATGTTGATTGAAAATCATGTTAAATTTCAGCAAAAGTATGCCCTTTACTTAAATTTATCATTATTTCATATTAATTTTAATTGAAAAATATTAAAATAACCTTAAATTACGTTTATTTAATATTATTCACTGTTAAAAAAATAAAAAAAAAATATTAAAATACAAATAAATCTGGATTCAATATTGAACCCATAAAAACCTGTTTTATATTAAAATCAAAAGTGTATCTTGTTAAATTAACATGCATACATACTTAAGTATGTACATTTTTTATTTTCATTTTTAAAATATGTTATAAAAAGAAGACAATTCCCGTATTCTTTTAATTAAAATTGTTTAGTTAAATAGTACATCAAGTTTTCAAAGTAGAATGATGACCATATCGGGCGATTCTGCTGATGCTTCTGTTAACAAAGGAGAATACAAAATAAGTGAAACATGTGTTACAGGGTTTTGAATTATTCTTACATAAATGCAAATGTTGTCTGAAGCTTCTTCACACTGTTAAAATATACTCAAACCCATTTGATTCTACATGAAATTCACGTTGTTTCAACTTGAAATAACTTTCATTCGACGTGATTCCGATTGTTATTTCAATATAAATTACATTTTGCTCTAACTTTACTGCAATGTTAAATTAACATGAATTATAGTTATTTCAAAAGAAAAAATGTTGTTCGCAGCTATTGTAAAATCAGGTTGAATTAACATGAAAAACGTATGAAGCAAAATCACCACCGAAAATGTTATCTCAACCTTGTTTTCGACGTTTTTAACTTGATTTTTTTCTGTGTGAAAGTGTTGAACGTGATAGTCGTACGCATCAAAAATCCAATAACATTTTAAGCAAAAAATATTTTTACGTTTTCTTAACCCTTAAATTATAGCACTAAGGTAGCACTGTTATCTATGCTAAAGTTTATGGAGGGCGCGATTCTAGGTCAAAGATAATGGCAAAAGAAGTAGCGGTTAGAACGTGAAAAAAACAGAAGTAGTTTTTTTGGCCATGTATAAAAAGGCGTAATTTAGCGAAACTTGGCACAATTTTTTAGTCAAACTACTTCCAGAATCTTACGTAGCAATGTAACATTAAAATGTCTTGGTTTGATTCCAAAATCTTCTGTATTTTCTTTTTTGTTAAGCCAAAATTTTTTCCGTAATAATTTAACTGAATAATGACCCAAATAAAATAAAAATTTACCATTAATCCGAATAACATATTTCTCTTCAAACTCTTCCTTAGATTACAGACCATGTAAGAAAATTTTTTTGGAATAATTTTTATCAAATATCACCTTTTTTAAGAAAGAAAACATACAATAAAACATTCTCAAAAATAAGAAATTACGTTTGCACAACTTTGCGTCTGATTGTTCATCTAAGTGAACAAATTTATGGATAAATTTATAAAGTTAGTAAAATCTTAATATTTCTCTATAACAATATCGTAAAAAAATCAGCTTTTAATAACTTTTAAATTTTCGGTCACGGTGGACCTTTTGACGGAAATGCCGATATGTTGTCTCGGAAGCTTCTTCATACTGTTATTTCATACTCCAATTTGATTCTACATGAAATTCACGTTGTTTCAACTTGAAATAACTTTCATTCAACGTAATTCGGATTTTTATTTCAATATAAATGACATTTTGATCTAACTTTACTGCAATGTTAGATTAACATGAATTATAGTTATTTTAAAAGAAAAAAATGTTGTTCGCAAGTTATTTTAAATTCATGTTAAATTAACATAAAGTAACAATGAAGCAAAATCACTACCGAAAACATCCCTGCAGATAACGAGACTAGTCCATACATGCATGTAAAGAGTAGTCCATAAAGGAGTAGGAGTACTCCAAAACTACTCCAAATATATGGGTTAAAGGTGGTCCATTTAACATTACGATGTCCTAGGAGGGGACCATATAACCCACCGAAGTAGTCCCTAAACTACTCCATGGAGTACTAAAGTGGGTTAGTTTTAAAAGTACTCCATGTTAATACTGTATGGAGTACACTTAAGGGGTATTTTCTTTTTAATTTTTTACTTTATTATTGCTATTAATAAATATATTTACTTGGTATTTTTATTTTTTTTACTTCTTTTCCACAAATTTCACAAACTTTCGCTTTTAAAAAAACAATTAATAATGGACACCATCAAGGCTGCCAATGTGTAATACTGTAAACTATAGAATAGTATACATCATGCAGTTGTTGGCAGCACTGCATGTTAATTTCTTATAACATGGTCCATACTACAGTACATTGGACCATGTTGTAAGTAGTCCATTTAAGCCACTATGGACCACGTAGTCCAATATTATCTGTAGGGATTAAACTCGACCTTGTTTTCGACGATTTTGCATTGATATTTTCTGTGTGCAGTATTGCATTGTCATGTCTTTTAATTTAAACACATATTTATACCCACACCACAATAGTGGAGAGGGTATTATGCATTTGTGTTGATGTGTGTAACGCCTTAAAATATTGGTCCTAGACCCACCTTAAAATAAACCGATCGACTCAGAATTACTTTCTGAGTCGAACTAACGATGTCCGTCCGTCTGGCAGGCTGGCTGGCTGGCAGGCTGGCTGGCTGTCCATGTAAACTTGTGCGCAAAGTACAGGTCGCAGTTTTGGAGATAATTTGATAAAATTTGGGATATAGGTTCTTATTGGCACAAGGACCAAGCCTATTGAAAATGGGCGAAATCGTAGGACCACGAGCGAAGATAGGGGAAAATTTCTTCCTCTCAGAAATTATCAAACCGATTTTAATGAAATTTAAAGCATAGATAGATCCATATCTCTAGGGACACATTAGCTATACAGTTTTTCAAAAATAGGGCCACAAGGGGAGGTAGGGGGCGATTTCTGCCTCTCAAAAACTTTCAAACCGATTTCAATGAAGTTTATAAACATAGATGAATCCATATTTACATGGACACATAAGCATGATGTGTGTTTTAATACTGTGCTGTAGGGTATCATATGGTCGGGCTTGACCGACTATACTTTCTTACTTGTTTCATTTAACACCTATTTTGGGCTTAAAGTAATGACTCTGTTTCAATAAAATTGTTTATGTCCAATTTCAAAATGGTTACAGGGGCCTAATTCAGGCAGTCGTGATCTAGTACTTTCTTGATTCGAAAGCAATTTAAAGTCTAATTCTTTCATTCAATACTGAACGAATCGAAATTATTGTTTCAGTGTTGTTAAGCATTTATTTGGGTTTCACAAAACGTGATTAAAATCTGTTTACAACTTTTGATTTAATTCACAAAAGTCGACAAATTTTAATTTATTTAATAATTTCATAAAACGCAATATATGTAAGGGAGCCCCCTAAAAATTGATGATAAGAGGAAAGTATATCACGAGAAAATGTTAAAGACAAAAAACTAAATGAGGTCGGTCATATAATTTAATCCTACTAGGTGCAACTCCTGGACACTTATGGGACATTTTCTTCAATATATCTCTAGTCTGCATTGAACATTTTGTATGGGAGCCCCCTTAAGGAATGGAGAAAGCGCGTAGGTATGTTGGAAATAAATGATTGAGATGAAAAATAAAGTGTGGTTAGTCATACATTTGACCAATCTACAATTTATGGGTTTTAATCCAAATTTTGATATTTTGTGATAAGGCTAAAGTTCATCAAATTAAATTTTCATTAAATTATTTTTATGAAGAAAGGAATTTTAAAACATGATTTTTTTTTTAATTTTTCATTCTTGACTGCCGTGGGGCTCGAACCCAGGCACTCACGGACAGTCTACCCTTACATTTTTTAGTTGTAACCACTCAATCTCTTCAGAGGGGTTTTAATAATAATATTAATTAAAATTTTTCATTTCCGGTTTTGCTAAAAATATTTGTTTTTCAAAAAATTTTTTTTAAGATCAAACTATTTCCAATAAGAATCACTTATTTGAATTATTGTTTTAGTTGTTTCTGGTTCGAAACAATAATTATATAACAATAAATATAAAGGAATTTCTGCAAAATATTTGTATTTTTGGGTTGTCCGCTTCACGAGTACAGACTCAAAACCCAAAACGCTAATTTAAAATGTATAATAATATGGAAACAATTCGTTATGAATTGCAGCGTTGCCACTTAATGTGAAATTACCCAAAACGGATGCAATTTTTACTATCCTGGGTAGAGCGAAGAAAATACGGGATGAGAAATTGAAGTTTTCTTCACAAATTTTTCGTTTTTTCGGTTTAAAATAAATATCTGTGGCATTATCACAAAACATCTTAAGTCGAGATAAGATAGCAAAATATGTTTTAAAGAAAAGTCGGTGAACAAATCACTTTTATCAAAAAATAAAATCAGCCGAAATTAACGAAAAATTTCACTTGTACTACAAAATTTTAAAATCGTAAACAAATATGTTTTTTGAAGAAAATTTCGTATAATTAATAGCATTTTTTTCAACTTTTTAAATTCGACTTAAGATGTTTTGTCAAAAGGCCACAGATATAAAATTTTGATGGCCAATTTCACAAATTCTATTTATGTAAATATAAATTCATATTTGAATATAGGTTTTCATATAATTTTGTTTTCATTTGACATGAAAAACAAGTTTTAGACATAAATTGGTAAATTGGTGAAATTGTCCTTCTTTAAAATTGAATATAATAATTAAATACGGAAAATAAAAAGGTACGATCGTATTCACTTTTCCACTCATTGAGATAATAACAAAAACAACTGTTGAATAATTTTCCGCCAGCAACATAATATAAATTATTAAATACTTCAGAAATGTTAGTTTATGTTGTTAGTTTCTCAGTTTTATTGATGTTTTGATATCGCTTAAGATCACGCCATAATGTCAAAATGCACTTAAAATAAAAATATGGGTTTTCAAGCTGAACAGCTGTTTATATTCTACAACGATTTTTCTTTTTATTAGCGCAAAAATCAGCGGATTTTGTAAGAAAAAAAATCTTCAGACTTGTAGAATAGTGTGAAGGGGACTATAATAGAAAGCCAGGTTATAGTAGATCTTTTTTTCCAAAAATTTTAATGTGTTTTAGTTAATGTTGTTGCTAGTATTGCCTTCTTGAATTGACAGATTATTAAAAAACCAAAAAATAATAGCGAGAAGCTAAATTTTTTTTAAATGTATTTTTATCAGGGACCGTAAAAGTTATACATTTTATTTTTAAAATTATTTTCATTATTTCTAGAATTTTTTTTTCGATTAGAAAATATAAGTTTTTTTTCTAATACATTTCAAATCGTAAACATGTTTTTTTCTTATATGTAGATTGCAATATCTGCATGTAAACTCATCATTTTTAAGTAAATAAAAAATTAAATAACTTCCTTTTTTCATAAATTATTATAAGCTAAATTGCATTTATTTTAAACAATTATTTTCTCTCACAATTTTTTTTTTTATTCAAAAAACATTAAACTCCTTTAACTTTCGAGACGACATTGAAATGAAGTTTAGACGAAAATAGAAAACGTTTCAAACAAAATTACAAACATGGAAATTTTGTGTAAATTGTCCAGACTAAATAAAGTAAAAGCCCTTTGGCGAGAATATGCAGGACCTTTTTTTGGATTTGTCTTCTTTAAATGCAGACAAATCAAAACAAAAAAACAGAAATATCTCATGCAGCATAAATGTTTAAATGCGACAAAACAGTAAATTTAAATATTTTTTAGAGTTTGTTGTTTCATTTACATGCACACATACATACATTTTTGTAACATTTGTTTTAGTTTTCAAAGTCCACTTTTTGCTGGATGATAGTACAGATGCTGGATTGTATAAAATACAAATGCAGGTTGCTTGATTTAATCCCTTTAGCTGTTTATTTTGTTTTTTCCAAAAAAATATTCTTGTTATTCCTTTATGCTGAGTTCGTTGCAGAAATGTAAATTCGGGTTTTTAATTGGGTTCAGTGTGAACACAAAAAATAACTGAGAACTTCATAACAAACTAAAAAAAAGGACACTTGTACGCAATAAAGAATAAAAAATATACATACAATTAGAATATAATTGAATTCTAAGTGTTGAAAGCTTAAATTGTTTTTAGAGTTTTCAATAGTGTATATGAACTTGTATGTACAGGGGGTTGCACCAATTGTGCTACAATAAAAAATAAAAATAATTTTTTTTAATCAATGTATTTCATTTTTTTATTGTAAAGAAAATTCATTTTGATAGCACACAGAAAAAATTATTGCCGAATTATTTTCAAACAAACGCTCGTTTGAAAATTTTTTTGATTTCTACAAATTTTTTTACTGATTCAATTAATATTTTGTTTGATTTTTATTTAACCAACAAAAATGTTGACAACTATTTAAAAATATAATATACCTACGCGTTATTGGTTTCAAGTTTTCATAATTTTGTATGAAATATTTAACGCTCCTTAATATTGTCTTTTTTTATTTGATCGTAAGCAACACTTCTTCATGTGAAATATAAGAACTACAACAAAAAACAAATGATAAAATAGCGTGACGAGGCTTGTAGTAAAAAAACAACAAAAACAATAGCAGGTAAAAAACGTTTCACTCTTGTTAAACAACAGAAACAACAACAACATTATAAGAAACCAAATAAATTTTTGGTTGGTTTCAAAGTTGGTAAAAAAAACCAAATCCCGTATTCAATTATATCACACTGTTTACTTAATTACATCAAATACAAAAATATAATGAAGACGAAAAACATTTCGAGTCTTTTGTTTGATCAGTTAAATTATTTGTTTAGAAAAAATCGGTGTTTTTTTCAATTAACAAAATCCAAAAAAATTGTTTGAATATGCGAATTTGTTTATAGGACCGATTACAGACAAAAAATTGTTTGGTTTTACATATTTTTTGTTTGAATTGGAAAAATAATTTTTTCTGTGTATATAACTTATTGTTTTTGCAAATGACAGCCCGTAAGTGACCTCCACGCTCATTCACGCATATGCGATACCTTATCAGAAAATTTTAATTGCCGCCTGAAGGATTGAAGTCGGCATCTTATTGGGCTTAGTTCGGTCTCATGGAGTATTTCTGGATTAGATTCATTCCATATACAGCAACTTTGCTTGTTTAGATCGCCGTTTAGATAAAAATGGGACTCATTAGACATAACAAGTAATTTATTGTAAACAAACATAAACAAGCAATTTATCACGTTGGTGCACGCAGAGAAAAACTATGGTTGGGCATTGTTACAGCAACAACACTATGTTTAATGTAACAATATATTGTTGGCGTACACAAATAATTGTAATTTTTATTTAATATTAACAATATTGTAGTTACTGTAAACATATCAATGTTTATCGCAATTATAAATTTGAGTATTGTTGACCGAAAAATAATTATTTTTCTAACAACTTAATTATGATAACTTTCAAAACATATTATAATACTCATATCATGATATTTAATAGCCATAACATGATAACTTTCTATACATTAATCATATTATGTTTAAGATGCAATCAAACTATTTTTAATCTAATAATATTATGTATTATAATTATTATGTTTAAGATGCAATCAAACTATTTTTACTCTAATAATATTATGTTAGCGCCATTTGCAAAATAATTTGTAATCAGTTGTGTCGTTTATTTTATACTAGTGATCGCCTTTTGGTCAAAATTCGACCATGATTTTTTTTTTTTGTAAATATGAAGAAAACATAATTCATCTAAGTATATATGAATTTATTTGTTTCGAGCATTTATTTTTTCCTTCAAAGTGGATCGATTTGGCGGGGGTCCAACCTTCGGTTCATATTTAATATTCTACGTGAGTAATTTAATTTTGTAAGTTCAGTATAAAAAATACCAATTGACAAAAAAGTATCAAAAAGTCTCCCCTTACATGTTCTTATTCACCCAGTTTAATGTACAATTTTATCTTTATTGGTCGAATATTAACGAAAATTCAAAAAGTTCCAGATGAAAAACAAAATATACCAGCATTTTTTATCTTATAGGTTATCACTCACTCAGGATCCTACAGCTATAATATCCCAGTAAAAAATAGGACCATCCAAAGAGTAATCTTGGAGCGCTCCTTTGCGAGTAATGGATTACTTCATAAAACTCCAGACCTCATAGGATTTTTTACACAGCATGTCCGCAGACACGAGTACTCCTTTTAAGCTCCTTATGGAGCACTCCCTTTGATCTTGAAAAGATGACAGAGGGAGTAATCGTTTTTGTCTCCTAAAACAGCATAAAGCGAGTAATCGTTTTTGTTTCCTTAAAGAGCATAAAAGGAGTAATCGTTTTTGTCTCCTTAAAGAGAAAAAACGGAGTAAACATTCATATAAAATACAAATTTCGTTATTTTTGCAAAAACAAGAAAATATTCATTTATTTTTTAAAATTTTTTCAAAAATATTATTGTTTTTCTGTTCGATTCGACGAGGTCGTAGTTTTTGACGTGCAGGTCTGTCGGTTAACAGTTGCCTTACATTTACGAAATGCCAGCTTGAACGATTTTTCATATTCCGGGTATGTTGCTTTAATGATCCGACTTCATTTGTGAGAATATCAAATTTGTTTTCCAGGTTTTTTATTGCTTCATTGCTTGTTTCTGGAAAAATATATGTAAATTAAAGAAAGAAAAGAAAAATATAATAAAATGAATACTACAAGAACTATAATAAGGAAGCTCTATGTACTTATTTACCTGTCACATTAATCGAAGCGCTGGTAATAGTTTCCGGCGTAAATATTGGCTGCGTTTGGAATATGTTCGCCTTGAAATTCATGGTTAATGAATCTAAAATGTGTAATAAAAATGGGATATGTTGTATAACAAACAGACTTCTGTTGATTTTAATTTAATATTGATTTTATTTTACCTTTTGGCTTTTTTTAATAACACGTCTTTCACTTTTTAAAACTAAACTGACTAAAAAGAAAAACGAAACGAAAACTTCAACAATTAACAGTTATGTAAAAAAAAAAAGTCAAAATCGAACTGATACATCCCTCATTGATCCATTTGGAGTATTAAGCGAGGCATAAATAACAAAACAAAAATTTAGTTTCGATAGCACGCTTATTACTCCAAATGGATGAACAAGTCAATACTCCTTTATTGCTCGAGTATGGATTAATCCATATATTTTTTACTGGGATATTATGTTTCTACACACAGAAAAGTTAAAAAAAAGAAATTTAGTTTCCCATATTTCCACTCTTTTTCTCCCCACCGAGCTTCGGTTGACAAACAAGGGAAGAAAGCATTCTTAACAGTTTTGCCTGGTCTGATTTATATAGTCGAAATATTCGAAAACCTGTTTCTGAAAAATGTCGAATAATCGAACAACCTAACTTTTTATTATTTGATAATTGAAAATAAATTTTTATTTATTTATTTTGCAGTTGTGTTAGTAACAATTTTGAAAGCTTATAACTCTGAAATTATTGAACAGATTTTAATAAAATATACATTGTGCACTTCTTTGAGTAAATACCTCTTAAATGGTGTATATTTTGTTCAAATCGGTTGACATACAGAGGAGGAAAGTGTTCTTAACTGTTTTGCCTTAGCCAATTTATCCCTTCCAGACCCATGCTTTAAATTGATTTCAAATTACCCTTAATCATAAAAATCAAACAAAATATTTTTGTATTTTGTATAAGATAGACCCATAAAATATTTCTACATGGTCCTTTTTGGCAAACAGGACATCGCACAATTGTGCGGTCTAGGTCAATATCTGCAAAGAACATTCGAACTGATAAAACATAGTTTGGAACTTTTCTAGCGTTTATTAAACCTAAAAAATACAGATACTTTAATACGTTATAAGAAATAAAGAATATAATCAGAGGAGTTTCAAGTTTTTGTTCCATCTTCTAATTTTTCCTACGGGATATTTTCCACATACTTTTTTCCCCCCCCTATGCTTATCCCGAGAAGCTCTACACAGAAGCAGGAATCGAAACCGCAACCCCCTAACTGATAGCCTATCTCACTACCATCTAGTCTACTGGCTATCACTGCATATGTGTCCTTCCATTTCAAAACAGCTACAGTTTCGATATTGGTAAATTGGGATATTCGCCCCGACTCATTTCTTTGTCCAAAGGAAATTTTACACTCTATAGATATATTTGCCATATTTGTACCTGTGGCTAGCAACCCATCTGGTGTAATGCTTCTAACAGTGATATTTGTGTAAAAAGTCAGTCCGAAATATATATTAATTGATATAAACGGTCCAGGACCAAGACCACAATCTTTAATCTACAACATTTTAAAGTTCACTACAACACCTCTAGAAGTAGCTCAGATAAGATTTCTCAACCCAACGGGTTGTGGTTTGGCGTAATTATTTCAACTACAAGACATCTTCCCGTAAAAAAGATCATCTGCTCATCAATTAGGGCCCCTATTACGGTTTACAACTCAACTGAGTTTCTTAATTTTTGTATTATGGTTAACAATTTTGCTATATTGGGGTGAACTGAGTTGAGTTGTAAACCGTAATAGGGGTAAGTAATTCGTGATTTCTGTTGCCAATTCAATTTTTGGTTGAACTCTCTAAAACTTATTTGTCGAGTATGGTGTAAAGTTATCTTCCAAATGTGTATTTGGATGTAGCTGTCGCGGGACATGGAGTTATAAACGGAAGTAATTTTGCTTCCACTCGCCCAGTACATTCTTATCGCACGGTAAAACTGAGACACACCATCATGATCGCGCACCATTCAAATCTTTTTATATCTGCTGGTACGTAACGCACTTTCTGACCATGTTTACTCAACACATACATACCCTTAAGTTTGATTCACAACCTCCTCGGTGCATTTCTGGAAATTTGCTTTTAAAATATTGCAATGGTGTTATTGGAAGTTCTGTGTTCGGAAATGATAAACTTTTTAATATAACGTGCCTGTTTGGTATTTTGGATCTAAAAACTGATGATAGTTGTGATGCATCTAAAAATCGGAATTGATCTATCTTTATTCAAAAATTTTATGAAACATGTAAAGAGCGCTTAAAATTAGGCAATATGGGATCAATATCTCAGAATCGACTAAATGGACATACGCGGTTGCCATGAAAACCACAGATTTCGCATTTGCTCTTTTGCAAGCGTTATATTGAGCTCCGCAATTTGATTTACATTAAGAAAAATTGTAAAAAGCCACAAAATAAAAAATCGATGCAAAACTATTTTAATTTATTTTGTATTTTTATGACAGTTATGAAAGGGGTTGTATCATAATATGATTGCTTCTAAATTTATTATGATCAGCATGATGATAATATGATTACTTCTTAGCTAATTATGATAAGCATGACAATAATATGATTAGTTCTTAACTTATTATGATTAGCATGACAATAATTTGATTACTTATTAACTTAGTATGATTAACAGAATAATAATATGATTAAGGGAAAAATATTACGTTGTAATATTACGAGTATATTTAGTCATAATATGATTCAATAATAATCTTAATATGGTGACTACAATCATGAATCTTATCATAATATGTTGCTCTTAGAATATGTTTACTACAACCATGTTTTTTCTTTGCGTGTGGACAAAAATTAAGGACTGTAAATATTGGTAATAATGGCTGCAATAAATCTAAACATCAAGCTGCAAAATAAAAAAAATTAACCGATTATCCCACAGAAAAAAGTTATTACGTTTTGTTTCTGTAGGTAGCACGATTCATGCGCCACCCTGTATTTAGCAGACTACTATAGGAAAAAAAAAAAATTCTTTAGGTGATAACTTAATATTTTACAATGAACTCTGGAATAATGAAATGAATTAAAAGACATAATTAAAGAGCAATTCCTTAGATTTCATGTATTTCAAAATTTTGTGCTAGCCATAACGCTGTTTTTCCTACTCCCTTTTTTTACTACTTTTTAGCTCATTTTTTTTTTGATTTCGCGTTGTAAAATCGTAAAAAATATTGTGGTTTTAATAAAAAAGGTTTTCAATAAAAATCAAGGCTTTTTTTAGTAAATACAATTTACAATTATATATCAATAAGGTATTAACAGTGCATGAGGGTAAACGAAGTTTGTCATTCCGTGTGGAACTGTTTCATATTCATCTAAGACCCCATAATGTAAAGATAAGTATTATTCGTCCATTGGTAATTTTAAGTCGATTTAACCATGTCCGTCTGTCTGCCACTTTGTTGAAAACAAGCACATTTAAGGACGACGCAAAAGCAAAGAACAGAATTGTTGTAAAACTCATTTTAGTTCTTCTAAGCAGATTAGAATTAAAATCCTGCACAATCGCTGCAGTAGGAGCCGAGTTATGATATGAGGATTAATGTGAAATAACCTCCCTAAAATTTATAATTTTGTTAAAAAACAACTAGCACAAATGGCAAAAATCGCATTGCAAAATGACAGGTAAATAATTTACCTAGCCTCCATATGAAGAACAATCTCGGAAAACGATTTAGAACGGCTTAAACTGAAGCGAATAACCCTATACTAGTAAAATTGGTCTCTCATAGTTGCATAAGACTACACTCAAAATATTATGTAGTTAAGTTCAAACGAAAATTCATTTTAAACAAATTAAAATTCAGTTAGAAAACAGATCATTTAGATTTCATTTAAAACCAGGGACCGAAAATAACAGTTATGTTCGAATTTTAAAACAAAAAAAGCATATAGAATTAAATGTCTGATTCAAGTATACCATATTGTTCCTAATGCACTTGTCAATGATAAACTATATTGATTTATAAAATTTTGATTTGATATTTTCGATCAAACTTAAAAGTTATTTTTTGATTTTAATTTTTTTTTAAACAAAAATAACTGTTATTTTTGATTTTAATTTTTTCGATTAAAAATAACAGTTATTTTTTTATTTTTTTGAACAAAAAAAAAACAGTTATTATATCGATTTTTATTTTTTCGAGAAAAATAAAAGTTATTCTCTAAAAGTACGTGATTCAATAATTTAGTTGACTTTACATTTTTATTTTAGTGTGTAATTATCATTGGAATTTCTTATGCACATTAAAATAATTATTAAAAGTCAACTAAATTGTTAAAACACGTACATTTCCTTAGAGAATAAATTTTATTTTTGGTCAAAAAAATAAAAATCAAAAAATAACTGTTATTTTTGATCGAAAAAGAAAATCCAAATATAAAAGTTATTTTTGTTCAAAAAAATTAAAATCAAAAAATAACTGTTACGTTTGATCGAAAATATAAAAATCAAAATTTTATAAATCAATATATTTTATCATTGACAAGTGCATAAGGAACAATTTAAAAATCAATTCTCCCTTTCATGCTGCTAGCAGTCAAGGTGATTCAGCAAATCCCGAATGCCAGGATCCAAATCCCGGGTTTTTTGGGCCTCAGTCAATCCCGAAATTGTTTACTAAGTTTTCTGTTTTCCCTTTTTTTATTAAATCAGATTCATCATGACAGTCCTCCATAAGAAGATAGGAAACACAATATTGATCTTTTATATTTATTTGTTTAAGCCTGGTTTTACTGTAATTGAAAACGAAAAAAAACCAACTTGATTTTTTCATCCTTTCAAAGCGCGCCCAAGAAATTTTAATGTATGAAGTCCCGAAAATTATAAAGAAAAAAAATCCTTTTTCAAATACACAAAACAAAACCCAGTACCAAAAGTTTATTTTCTAATTGATAAACCTAGTCATGGGACTGGACTCTTTAAATTCCCTGCGGGAAATTTGTGTCAATTGGTCCAACAGACTGGTCCTGGGATTAGTGAAAACAGAAAAAGTGCAAAAAGGAAGAACTCATGACCAGTGAAAGGAGAACCAATCATTTAACTGGTTAATGAAGAACAAAAAGTTAGAAAAAGTAATGGCCGGTGGCGTGAAACATTTTTAAATTTAATTTTAGGACTTGTTTCATTGAAATAATACTGCATTGTATTGAATTCATACTATATTGTAGTAACTGACATTTAACACGTTCATTGAAAATAGATGTGTGACTTAAATGATAACAATTGCTTGCCAATATTTCCTATTTACAATATATTGGTTAACTAAAAATTTTAATGAGAGCAAAATTTGGTAGCTTTATCAAAATAATAAATTGAAATGCTGGTAGCAGTGCTATAAATTTGCAGTAGAGTAAAAAAAATGTTTTATTTTCATATGTATTCTTATACTACAAAGGGAGATATTTTTTTTTTTTTTGCAAAATACTAGAGATTTTGATCTAAGATTTTTACAATGCGTAGATATGACCACTGTTCATCGAATTTGAGCATAAAGTGAAAATTGAAAAGTTTTGTGTTGACACTCTTTAGAGGAACCAGTGCGATAAGTTTTTTTTTTGTATTTAGTAATAATGTTAGTGGTTCACATACGTCAAGTTTGGCTCGTCAAGTCTTAAACTTTTAGGAGAGAAGGGAAAAGAGAATGCAATTTCTTTTCCCCTCTCTCCTAAAAACTCAAGACTTGACGAGTCAAACTTGACGTGTGTGAACCGGCACTTACAAAAACTGATGAAAAATGGTATTTAAGGACGTGAACTTTAATTTTTTAAGAACTATTTCTTAAATAGGAAACAGTTGTGGTATTCACAAGGTGTGTTATCATGTTATGTTGTCATAATGTTCTAACATTTTACAATGGTTAAAAATTTTGTTATGGTTTTGTTAACAAAAAGTATGTTAAATTATTAGAACTTTGCTTGCTATGTTTATTGTGCTGTCGTAATTAATCAGAAGAGACTAGCGCTGAGCGGCTGAGCCGTGCCGCGTTAGTGTTTGTAGCCGTCGCCATTGATAGTATAGTTTTATCTGGCTGAAATCCGTATTTAACCTGCGGCTAGCAATTTTTGCAACAAATCACTTGCGGCGTCAAATCAGATCTGCTTAGGACTCTGCTGTTTGGTAAACAAACAAAATACAATTAGTTTGTAATATGCGTCTGAAAAATGGAAAATAGTCAGGTCAGATTTAATTTTATTTATTATTTCATGGATAAGAACTATTTTTATTTTATATTTGTTTTAAATCAGCTGATTTAAATTCAAAAAACACACTAAATTTTTACTAAATTATTGACAACAGTCGAATTTTTTCATGTTATTATTTTAAGAGATATGACTTTATGACATAAGTATGCCCAAGAATTTACGGAGTTCCTCTTTGGTAAAAATATTGTCCTGCCTATTGTTTTGTCCGTCATATATTGTGCTTTCTGATACAAAAAGCTCAAGCACTTCATCGTCAACAAGAAGCTCAAATATTTTACCCCGGGGTCATGTCTTTAGGATATCCGAAACATTAGCACGTCGTTCTCCAACAAACAAATGTTTGGACTGGTGGGGACTGAAAAACTGAATAAAGAATCTTATTTTCTCCAAGTTGGCAATTCTTCAGCAGTTTCAACTCTAATTCTCTTTGGAACATTCCGTGAAGTAGATGACGCGAATGCTGTGAGGGGCTGGTCATCATCGCTATTCTATTGTTCTTCAACGGTCGAGGCATTGTTCTTAGTAACAACTTCTATATTACCAGAGTATTTTGTTTTCATACATGCCGTCGTCTTCACCCTCCTCTTCATCGGGGATAACAGCTGGGTCAGGTGGAAGCATGAACACGTCTTAAGCAGCATCATCATCACTACATTGGTTGATAATGTCATGTATTGCTTCTTCTTAGCCAAAATAGTTTTTATTGCGCGTAAAAACACGTCGGTTTGCATTTTTTATGCTTTCAAAGCCTTTATTTTAAAGAATTTTTATAAAAAGTATCTAATTGAAAAAAAAACTTCAACTGGAAAGAACAAAAAAGTTTCACTGCACTAATTTTTCTTACCTCAAGCGACCAGTGCTCTAAGGTTAGGAAAGCAACACTTTTTATATTACAGCACACACAGAAAAAAATCAAGTTAAAAACGCCGTAAACAAGGCCGATTTAAAATTTTTCGGTCGTGATTTTGCTTTATATGTTTTTCATGTTAATTTAACCTGATTTTACAATAACTTGTGAACAAACTTTTTCTTTTAGAATAACTATAATTCATGTTCATTTAATATTGCAGTAAAGTTAGAGCAAACTGTCATTTATATTGAAATAACAATCCGAATCATGTTGAATGAAAGGTATTTCAAGTTAAAAGTTGAAGTTGAGTGTGAGAGGAAGTTTCAGAGACAACATATGCATTTAGTTAAGAATAATCAAAACACTTACCCCTGTAACACATGTTTCACTTATTTTGTATTCCCCTTTGTAAACAGAAGCATCAGCAGAATCCCTAGATATGGTTTTCGCCATCATTCTACTTTGAAAACTTGATGCATTATTTAACTGAATAATTTTAACTAAAAAAATATGGGAATTGTTTGCTTTTTATAACATATTTTAAACATGAAAATAAAAAAATTTACACACTTAAGTATGTTTGCATGTTAATTTAACAAGATAAAGTTTAAATTTTAATATAAACAAGTAAGAAAGTATAGTCGGTCAAGCCCATATGATACCCTACACCACAGTATTTAAACACACATCATGCTTATGTGTCCATGTAAATATGGATTTATCTATGTTTATAAACTTCATGAAAATCGGTTTGAAAGTTTGTGAGAGGCAGAAATTGCCCCTTTCCTCCCCTTGTGGTCCTATTTTTTAAAAACTGTATAGCTAATGTGTCCCTATAGATATGGATCTATCTATGTTTTGAATTTCACTAAAATCGGTTTGAGAGGCAGAAATCGCCCCTATCTCCCCTCGTGGTCCGATTTTTTTAAAAATGTATACATTTTGTGTCCATATAGATATGGTTCTATCTATATTTTAAATTTCATTAAAATCGGTTTGATAGTTTCTGAGAGGAAGAAATTTCCCCCTATCTTCCCTCGTGGTCCTACGATTCGGCCCATTTTTAACAGGCTTGGTCCTTGTGCCAATAATAACCTATGACCCAAATTTTATCAAATTATCTCGACCTGTACTTTGCGCACAAGGTTACATGGACAGCCAGCCTGCCAGCCAGCCGGACGGACATCGTTAGTTCGACTCAGAAAGTGATTCTAGGACCACTATTTTAAGGCGTTACTCACATCAGCACAAATGCATAATACCCTCTCCACTATTGTGGTGTGGGTATAAAAACAGGTTTTGGATGGATTCAATATTGAACAATGTTATTTTTACTGTGAATATTTTTAAATAAACGTGATTTAAGGTTATTTTAATATTTTTCATTTAAAATCAATATGAAATAATGATAAAGTTAAATAATTCTCAATCAAAATTTCGCCATGTTAATTTTATACTGGTATTTTTTTCTGTGTGCATGAACAAGTTAAAATGATTTAAACTATTATTATTAATACGATTCCCGTACGACGTGCTTAATTCCCAATTTTTCATATTTGAAAAATACACTGAGATTTATTGTTGAGGGAAAGCTAACTTCTATGTGCATTTCACTAGTTGCTTAGGCCTGCTCATCAGGAAACCTTTTCCAAAGATTTTAGAAAAGCCAAAAAAATAAAACAACTAAAACCCTAAAGCGAATGAGAATTATAACAATTTTGTTGTTTTCTTACGAAGACAATAGAATGAAACAGTTTGTTTTTAAATTTTGGGCAGTGAAATGCGCATAGAATCTAGCATTCCCTCAACAATAAATGTCAGTGTATTTATCGGAAATCGTATTAATAATAAACTTTGTATTCCCGAAAATTGCTTTGATAATATTATTATTATTATTTTTTCAATAACTTATGGTGTTAAAGGTTAAAAAAATTACTTTTTTGCACTTTGCAAAGGCTTTATACATATTGAATATACTCTTACTGACACATAAAAAACGTTGCCAGAGTGAAAAATAGCATGAGGAGATTTTTACATAACTTTGAAGTGGTGTACTATTTATAATACAGAGGGCGTTAATGGGTCAGTATCAGTTTTCTTCCCACTAGGGCTTAAATAGACAATGAGGGATATGGCACTAAACACTAGTTTTAAGTATTTTTTTTTTTTTTTTGAATTTATATAAATTTAATAAAATAAGTTTTATTTTTTTATTGCACACAATTGCTTTTTGTGTGCCCAGAGCTGTCATTCCAAACATATTACTAAAATGTAAAATAAATATTTAAACGATGTTTTACTTGTTATAATTTAAGCCATTAAAGTTTGTTTCTATTAATTTAATCAAAATACAAAAAATTGGAGTCAGTATTTCACACAACTAAATACTATTCCCACTAATTTGATAGTAATTGCTTTTCACAAAAAAAAATTTGTATAAAGAATTTATCTATAAAATTTACTTTTGTTTTTAATTAAAAACATTCCTTTTAGACATCATATAAATTGTCATGTCTAGTTAGAAAATTTATATGCCAACGTTTCTTTTATTAATTTAATTTTCTTTTAAAATGCATGAGCTTCTTTCTTCAAATATTTCTAGATATAAAAAGACAACAACTAGAGGAAAAAGTAGCAAATTATTTCCCTAACCCAGGAAACTTTGCTATCTAAGGCAACATATCTTTTTAGTTAAAACATTGAAAATTTTATAATTTGAATTAATATGAACGTTTGTTTTTATAAATTTTTTTGTCTTCTTCTGGGAAAGTTTCTTTGTTCGGTTTCTCCATCTTATGCAATGTTTTTGTAATTTCTCCAGCCATAAAGACTAATTTATATGCTCCCGCGTGACAAATAAAACAAATTAGCATTATGTTAATTAATTTTCACAAAATAACTGTTATCATTAAATTATGCCACAGCCACTGTGTTGCTGTTGCTGCTGCTTTCAACTTGCTTGCTACTTGCTGCTACTTCAACTGACATTTTTCCCTTTTTAAGAAGAAATCTAATGCATACTGAAACCTCACAGTACACATACAAAATATCTTCACTCGTATAAGAAAAGTTTCCATTTATATTTCAAACTTGGGTTAATTTTTTTGTTAAACAAAAAAAATTAAAAATTAAAATAAACTAAAGAAGAATCCAAAAATTTTCAAGACGCAAAGTGTGCACCACAATACCAGGCAAGGGAAATTCTAACTACGTCCTTTCTGTAGGTGAAAAGGCAGAGGAAGAGTGAAATAATATTTTAGCAATTAATTTGTGTGAACACCTCAACTTCTTGTGTTAGACGCAAAAACACACAACACCATACAGCGCGATATTCACTAACTGCTAAAACAACAACTTTCTTGTGCGTCCTGGTGGTAACCAAAACTTCAACTTCATCATCTTGTCACCATGCCACATAGCGTTAGATGATGTTGAAATGTGTCTGGGCTGCATGTTTCAGTAGTACATACCAGTTAGTGTGCATGTGTGTTTGCAAAAGAGTTAGTAAGACTAGTGCGCCGCGGTTGGAGTTTATGTGAAAAATTTGGTGTCGTCTGTGGCACAATGAAAATGGCTGGTTGTTTTTCCCTGTTGCTTGTCTGTTATTTTTATTTTTTTTTAACTGGCGCTACTAAATATATTGCTACTTAATCTTTTTGTGAAAAAACATTTTTTCTTTTTTATTTTATTTCTTTTATGCGTGCGATTTTTTGTGTTTAACCTTTTTTTTTTTCAACTCATTGGCAATAATTTCTAACACTGTTTTTTTATATTTACACTACGGGACAAACAAAATAAAATTTTTGTGTGTTTTTATGTTTCGTTTATAGCTACTTGTGTTCATTTCCATTCCCCCAGGGGGTTCTTGGGATCATCTTTAAAATATTTCATCTTCTGGTGTTACATCTTCAGGGGAAATCAGATAAAATTCGGCACAAATCCAAAACTGACAGACCTCAAGAGATCGAAGATTGCATCCTTTCTGGTCTCCGAAAGTAAACTCTAAAGGGACGGATGCTGCTGGCATACAAAAGCTGCGGAGTTGCATAGTTCCAGCTCCTAAACAAGGAGTAAGTGTATAATTCTACCGGAGTATATACTGAAATTGCCACCTGTGTGCACTGTTTGTCACCCAGTGGTTAAATTATAGTATGAGAGTAGTTTATATGGCAGATGCTCTTGCAAATCTTTTACACAGCTTAATTTGTTTCGGCATTTATGATTTCGCTAACTTTTTATTTGATTTTTAAAATTTTTAAATTCTTTTTATTCCCAGGTCTCTATAGGAAATTGTGAACTTAATAAGTTTCCATTAAACTACCAACATGTTATTAATGGTAATGATTTTTTTTTAAAGAATATATATAAGGAGCTCCACTAATTTTTGCTGTAATTTCTGTTAGCTGAAATTGTGCTATTGTATAAAACTGTCAGTCTTCAAATATAAGGAAAGGTAATTTTACATTACTAGCGTGCAGGATTATCTGCTGCAGCATATACAATTAGTTCTTACTAAATTTATTTTATTCAGATTTTAAAATTGTACATAATTTCTTATAAAAGCCCCGCAAAGCTTTAAAGCTATAGTGAAGATCTTTTATAGATTTTGAATCCAAAATAAATGTGTCGATACTGCCCTAATTTCAAGAATTTCTGCAAATAATATATTCTATTTATACCCTTCACCACAGGTGGATAAATAAATTGGTCAAGTTCTGGGCCCGTCTGTCTATTTGTACATTGAAATCGGTTACCGAAGACCCCAGATACGATGGGTAGTTAGGTTGTTATATTTATATGTATATCACATATAGGTGAAGGGTACTATAGATTTGCCACAGCCAAATATAGCACCTTTACTTGTTTTTTCATCTAATCTTTCCAGAAAATATCAAATGCAAAGCTAAGGAGACTGTTCTGTTTATGCTGTGGATAGTGGACGCACTGGGTAAAGTCCACGTCCTGATTATGAAACAAATGCTCCAGAAACTTTCTTTAGCTTCTTTTTCCCCTTTCACCACCAAACTCAAATGTTTCGTAGCAAAAGTTTCATTAAAAATATTGTTTTCGGAACACTATTAAAAAGTATTTTTTAATGCGGTGAATAAAAAGTCTTACGTACATAACCAACCATGTCACAGAGTACAATTCCGTTCGGGAGCGGAATTCATTCCGTATTTTGGTGCTTCAGAAAATGATGAAAACATTTTTCGGAATGAAACCATTTTTGGTTTCATGAACGGAATGAGAGTTTTCTGAAAGGCCAAAAAGCTATCGAAACACACTTTCCATCAATAAACTAATATGTTTTCTTCGATTTCGAATAATTATTTCACGTTATATTGTAGCATTTACTAAGTCCTATACTGTAATATAAGACTTTAAGTCTTGTGTATGAAACAACAAATAAATTAAATAAATAAATAATAAATCATTCCGAACGGAAGTGTACTCTGTAACATGGCTGAATAATTTAAAACCTGATTATTCTGCTTTAGCAAATAGTCATAAGAATACTTTTTAATATGTTTTTTTAATACTACCTTGAATTTGCTTAAGCTTGACTTATTTGATCTTAGAATTCTTATCGATTTCAAGAAAATAATATCTTAATTTATGGCAAAGTTGGAGGTCTGCATAGATATTTAGATATGTGATGGAAATCGATTTTTTAACGAGACGATTAACCCTTAAATGCATGATTTTTTCTTTTGGATTGAAAAAAATGCTTTTTAATAGAAACTTGGGCGTAGATTTCGTAAAAAATAATAAAAAAATTTTAGAAAATAGGTTTGAGTGTTTAATTTGATAAAAACGGTATGTAGACTTTTGGCAACAATATGCGTTTGGTACTTGAATTTATAAGGCATGAACAATAGTCATATATGTTTTATTTATATAACATGCAGGTGTTCTATTTATGAAATAATGCAAAACAAATGCCATTTTTGATCTGGCACAAAGCAACCATACATTTAGTGCACTCAGTCCGTGAAAATCCATTGCACCCTGGAAGTTTGCACCTGTTTTTAGTAGAACATCTCTTTTCAGTATGCCCTGTACCATCGGTTCGTATATCTTGTGTCGGTATAGGTTTTGTGGGTCCTCGGTGCCTTTACCACCATCTGCCTTTCTGGTTGAAGTTCTTCCTCGTATGTTTTCATATGATTAATAGGAGCACAATGTTCCCGCCAGATCTGATTTAGAATCTGGCAATGTAATGTTTGGGTGATTTGTTTTTAGAGTATCCATGAAATTATTACGTCATATGGTAAAATAATCTAAAATACCACTTACGACTTCTCATGCTATTTTAAACCTGCCCAAAAAGCTATCATAAGGTCAACTCCTCCCATATGTGCGTTATAATTTTCGACCCTTTTTGGACAAGCTATTAAAGTTTGTGTTTTTTGCGATTTGTCAAATCTATTGGCAGCTTCAACCGGTTTCGTGCCTACGTAATTTGAGGATTACGTAACAAGCTTATTCTCCTTCCAGCATGTCACAGAGATAGCTATACTTTTATAATTTGTAACAAAGTCCTCATAGAAACCCCGTGCAACAGACCGTTTCATAAATTTTTTGCGGCAGGTAATTTGCAGTTCTTTCCAAGCCGATTTATGTGAATTGTACCCAACAAGTATATTTCCTAATTCCATAGGTAATACTTTAATGGAATTGACGTATAATAATTGTCGAAATAAATTATGTGGTTCGTTTTACGGGGAATTGAACGACACAGTCTAACCACAGTCTACCCAAAAAAATTGTAACCGTCAAGTAATATTTATGTCACAAACGCATGTTGTAGTCATTTGGCAACATACATTTTTTTTTCAAAAAAATTGCATTTATTCAGTAATATTGTTAAATTAAAGATGACCAGGCCATAGCTAACCTGTCAACAGATGCAAATTTATTTTTTTCCGATGTGATAATTCATAGAAAACAAAAAAATACAAAATTTGATTTTTACTAAGAAACTGATCTTTATCAGCCACCTCAATGAAATGCCAAATAAATACAAATCAAAGCAACTAAAAACAAAGTAACAATTTTTTTTTATTCATATTGCTTGTGTGTGCTTAGAAACCAACTTTTATGAATGCACACACATTGGAACATAAAGAAAATCAGCTTGAACTGGTATGTAGACAATTGGCAACAGTATACATTTAAGGGTTAAAAGCCGAAAATATCGTTTTTATAGCTTTTTGATTTGATTACCAATACATTTTCCTTATTTTATGTTTTTATTCTCTGAGATTTTATATAAATTTTGTTAATTGGACTGTATTTCGATCAATTAAATAAAACTTTAATTCACAAATAGATTTAAAAATTGTTCGAAATTCATCACACCTTTTAAAAATGGTCGTTTTAAAATCATTCGATTTTCATCACATACCTGAGCAACAGGGTTGATAAATTTGGTTGTACTTTTTTTGGTAGAATTCTAAAATAAAAAGGACGCGGGTACTCCCGTTAGTCATTTGGTACAATTTTCAAATTTTTCCAACCCATTTATAATTAATAGAAAATGGCAACTCGTATTAACTGTGCAATGAATATAAGCGGAGTTTAGTGTTTGGTACAAATAGTCTTACGAAAATGCAAAATGTCGTAACTCTTTTATGAAATCTAAGGGAAACTGTATTTTTTTGTTGTTGGATTTAACAAAACAGCTATGATGTTTTGCATTTGCTCTTTTGCAAGACCATTTGCAACAAACACTGAACTCCGCTATTGTGAATATATTTTTGCACTTGTTCATTGAACAATTGCTTATGCGACATTCTAAATTAAGTATCAGCGGCAGCATATAAGCGTGCATTTTCTGATAATATTTTATAGATATAGGATACCACATCTGCAAAAATTCTACATAGTAGAAAAGAATTAATCAACAGAATTTTGGAACAGTGGGAGCCCACTCCATTATTATTTTACTCCGAATTATTTTGAAGGAGATTATCAAAAGTAAATAGGTTTCTCGGCCCTAAAAATCGCATGATACAGGTCTGGGTAGACCAAATACATTTTTTTTGCTTCTTTTCTTGACTATTTTGGAAAACTAACTATTTAAAAAAATACGGGGCTCAAAATTCATTTCGACAAAGTTTTTTGGAATGACTTATACAACAAGAATCGCGACGTGATTTTGACGCGAAAAAATTTTATGCACCCTATTATTATGTATAATTAATGATCATGTATTTATTGCTATCTATACTTTTTATGTACAAATGAATTTTAAGTACCCTTTGTTTTTGTTGTATTATATTTTTTTAAAGTTTTTAAAAAATAAAATAAAAAAAAATTTATAAAAAAATTATTTAGTTCTATTGGTGCCGAAAAAGTACGATTTTAAAAGTTTTTTGGTATGATATGTTGCCAACATATTTTGTACCATCTACACTGTACAACAATTTCAAACTTTTTCCAAAATTAAGTGGTTCTGACAACGGATTCTGGTAGAGGGAACCAAAACAGTTTCCGTGTGTCGTCGTTTTGAAAGATCGCGTAGGAATTTTATTTTAGAGACGGTTAAAGTTTCCCAGCTTTGGCTTGTTCTCGCAGCATATTGGTATATAAAACTATGTTTTCTTTACAACTGAGTATGCTCAGCCACTTTGAAGAAAATGTTATGGCAAATATTTTTTAGAACATAGTAACCCTCTAACTCCCCCTCATACGGCGTTTTTTGCTTTGTTCTAACAAATCGCAAAAAACAGCCCGAAAATAGGGAAGGTAGAGATGAAATGTTCTGAATACACCAAAGCCCAAAACTTAGCACAAATACAAAAATTCAAGTAAAATTCAAGTAAAATTCAAGATTGCTTATTAAGGGTTAATGCTACCCTTTATGTGACTCTAACCCTTTTACAAAATAGAGGGTGAAACAGGGAACGTATTTTAAGTTTTCTTGGGCAACATTATTAGAAAAGAATACGTTAAGCGTACACAACATACATTTTTTTTAAGAACACCCACACAACGCAGAATAAACCATAAAAAAGATAAAAAGATTTACAAAAAAAAAAAAAAAAATAAATTTGAATTCATGATAAAATTAACAAAAAATTTTAGTTTTGTTTACAAAAATAACAGCGTAAGGAATTGAAATTAATAATAGAGTAATTCGCGTCACCATTCTCATAAAATATAGTGTTTTTATCTTAAAAAAAGTACCAAAAAATCAATCTTATTTTTTTTTTTTCAACAAGCCAAAATTAGATGGAATTTTTTTTTTAATTTAATCAAAATGAATGCGGCAAAATATAAAACAAATCATAATTACAGAAATATAAAACACGGAAATTCAAAAAAAAGTGTGTTGATTATTTAGCAGACAATCAAAAATTATCTCTATTAATAAGATGACGTCTGTTATTTTGCGTCTGCATTTATGCACTTGTTTCTAAAATGTATGCTACATCATCTAGTGCAAAACTTCGCATTTTCGCATTTTTGCAAGGCTAACAATTGTGACGTTAATTACTTTAATATTTTTTTTATTTAAACAAAGTATTATACAGTTTTGTGGAGATTTGCGATTTGACAAGTCCGTTTAAATCAGACCTGCAGTGGAAAACTTAATAATTTCAAGTTTGGGAATAACATGTTATTATTTTGGAATATCTAAGGTATCTCTCGGCGTCTTCTTTAGCAGAATCACATCATGGGATGGAAAGAGGCTCACCATTTTTTGGATTCTCTAATAATTTTTCACAAACGCTCCAAAGGCCAGTTCTATTAGACTTATTAGAACATGTACCACATGTATAAATTACCGTGTTATCCATACTTTCGGAATACGGAGACGTGTAGGTACCTCAATTCAAAACGTTTGAAGTCGATTGTCTTTGAAATATTCGATCATTTTATCGAGGGTCAAGACTTGTAGACAACAAATAGCTTCCATAATTTTTTAAAGCCGCAAATCTTTTATTTATTGGTAATACTACGTCAGCCGCCCCATCTTCGTTGATTCATTTGTTATATGAAACAATTTCATTATTCTGTTTTGATTTTATGCTCTGCTTTTTTATGAATTATTTATCTTAAAATTTAATTGTTTTTTCAAAAATACTCCAAAAATATATAAAATGTATTGTCGTATCTACAGCAAACTATCGAAAAATCTGAAGTATCGACGATACATCGAAAAATCTAAAGTATCGCCGATATATCGGTATTAGTTACATCCCTAATTAAATAGTCGAGTCCAGAATCTAAAAGATCTGTTTAAACATTGAGTTCAACAGTTTCACATTCATATTTTAAGAAGGTGCTAAAGTTTGCTTGTGGCGATACTGATTTTTATTACACAAACAATTGTGTCTGAAAAGCTCTTAAGCAATAATTTTTCTTTCATACTCTAGTATATCTTACAGAAAAAATTTACAAACATACATATGTACATATCTGCACACTTGCCACTTTTTTCTACTCATTTCACTTTGCTCATTTATTTACAAACGTTTGTGATACAAGAACAATGAAATAAATCAAGATTATAATACAAGACAGGAGTCGAGTTGGAAAATGGAGCTTTCATTCAACACGCTTGTTTTCATTTTAATTAGAAAATGTTTAATACCACAGCAGCATATCTACAAATGCTATTGCTGTAACTCCAATGCCATGCTATTTCTTTAAGCCTGAGCGAATTGTTTCAGAAAAAAAAAATTAAAGAAAAGATACGAGCATTTAGCCACAGCGAGAAAGGATAAACTAAAGCGATAGAGAAAGAAAGGCACCAAATGGTTTAAGTGTAATGAAGTTTTTTAATGCAAATATATTTAAAAATAATTTTTATTTTCTATTTTATTTTCGCATAAAGGGGCAATAAAAATGAGTTACACAATTGTAAATTACGGGCACAGTGAGTGAAGCTTTTACAATTTATACTTGAAACAAAATTACATGACAAAGAGGCGGTGCGAATAATGAAACAAAATGTAACAAATGTTTTAGAATGATTTTATTTATTTTTTCGTTTTTTTTTTTTAATACGGAAAAATAAAAGTAAGATAAAGTAAGGAATCTTAATTTAACGCTTGAATTATGTTTAGGGCTTCTTGTTTAAAATTCATTGTATAGCGAATGGCAGTTAAAATAAAATTTTTTAATTTTAGCTCGTATTTCATAACCAAATTAGTTATTTTGGGTGTTTGGTTCTAATTTATGTTTAAATTTAAGAAAAAAAAAATTAACGGACTTAAATTTCAAATTCTGAATTTAAAAAATTTGGTTTATTAATTAAAGGAATGAGAATGAATAAGCGCTCCCAACCGCTTTCGTGGATAAGTTAAAGACAGTCGTTGTTCTTTTTTCTTCTTCTTTTTATGTGTAAGATTTAATTCAATTATTCGTACTGCAAATCATGTTATATAACTTCGACTTAATATGCAAACCTGCTAACACGCTTTCACCACATTTTACAGGAGAGACAAAAAAACGTTTTATATTTGTCCCAATTTACACTAGGGACATTTCTTGCCGGACATTTTTTGAATTCTATTTTAATCTTACCCGAAGCTTTTACATATGAAACATTAGAAGTCAGACAGAAATTAATACTTGTATGTAAACTACGAAAAGTAAGAAAGAGAAATGAAAAAATGTCCAGTACATATAGCCATGTACTACACACTCTACCTTTTCAACCCCTCGCCATCAAACTTCGTCTGTCCGGCAAGAAATGTCCCTAGTGTAAATTGGGACTTTCCAGCTTGAGAGGAAAACCAAAAATATAGTTGGTTTTACACACTTCAAGATTCAAATTGAAGAAAGACAACATGCTGGTCAACGAGGCATATATTTCTCTACCACATGCCATCAAAATCTCAATTTACTTAAAAAGTGGATTTAGTAGGTTTGCATGTTAAACCGACGATATAAGTCTTACTGCCTGTTTTTAGAAAACGTAAGCAAGTGAGTGAGTGAGAAATTATATTGAAAACAACAATAAAAAACGAAAATTGGTTTTTGTTTTCGATATAATTTCTCACTCACTCACTTGCTTACGTTTTCTAAAAACAGACAGTTATATTGCTATGACCATCAGTGTTGCCAAAACTTATTGAGGAAAAAATGCTAGATTTTGTTAAAACAAATGCTAAAAAAAATTTATATGAAAAATATAGAAAGATATTCATTAAAATAAGGGCCAATAAATTGTTTATAATATGCTGCATTAGGGTGGTCGATTACTGTATGGATCAAATTTTTTTCTATTTTTCCATGCTTTAACCCCCCAATTCGGTGGGTATTGATAAAAAACGACGCGGGAATTTTGTTTAGGACAATCGGCGACGGCTAAGCCGTCCCTCACGCCCGCCAAAGTTTGATATTTAGGAAAATATTAATTTTACATAAAAATCCTTTTCTAAGAAGTTGTTGTTAGTAAAGTTTCCAACAACTTTTGCCTTTACAAGTTTTCTCTAAAACTCATATTGAACAAAACCTAATTGAAATAAAAAGTAAACAGCAGCACTGATGCGAATTTATTCTTTAGAGTTGTTTTTTCTGACACAGGTCAATTCAGCTTTAATATTTGTGTTTGTGTGCGTTTGCTTAAAAAAAAAATTCAAAGCCAAAACGTACGGTGGTACCACCGTGACTCATTTGGTACTATTTCCAAATTGTTCAAACCTATTGTTATTTGATATAAAATGGAAACTCGTATTTACTGTCCAATGGATATAAACGGATTTCAGTGTTTGGTGCCAATGGTTTTGCCAAAGTGCAAATGCAAAATTTCGTAGTGTTTTTATGAAATCTTAAGGAAACTCTGTGTATTTTGTTGTTGGATTTAACAAAATAGCTTTGATATTTTGCATTTGCTCTTTGCAAGACCATTTGCACCAAACACCAAACTTCGCTATTGTGAATAGATTTTTGCACTTGATCATTGGAAGATTGCATATGCCACATTCTAAATCAAGTATCAGCGGCAGCATATAAGCCTTCATGCCATTTTATAAAAACAAAGGAACGAAATAGACCGTATGTACCAATGGTTTCAAGTGTAACCGAAACAAAATTTTTTTTCTTTTATAAAAAAAAAAAAATATTTATTACTATTGGGGTCGAAAAAGTACGATTTTAGAAGTACGTAAGTACGATATTGGTCTTCTCATTGATCATCCCTGTAACATACCTGTACGCTTTCTTTATTCTTAAAGGGGGCTCTCATATAAAATTGTGAACACAGACTAGAAATATATTGAAGAAAAAGCCCCAGAACTGCCAAGAAATTGCCCCTAGGGGATTAAATATATGACGGGCCTTCATTAGTTTTTTGTGCTTAACATTTTCTTTAAACATACTTGCCTTATATCTCCACCCTTTAGGGGAGCTCCCATACAAATATGCCGGTTTAATTTAATTCTTAAATTTGGCCACTTCAGCGCCAAGATTCCCCTTAGTTGGGTCAAATGTATGACCAACCTCACGTAATTTGCTTTATCCCCATTGCCAAAAAAAATTTGGTTTCTAAAACGACTACGCATATTAGAAAAACCTTTAACAATTGTTAGAGGTAATATTATTGTGGAATTTCGTTTATTTTAGTTTATTTTATAAACTAAACCGTTTTTGAGTTACGCTGTGCAACCTCCTCCGTTTTCGAAATTTTGAAAACAAGAGCTAACCTAAAAACGGTAAGCACCACTGAATTCAGCGTACCCGAATAAGGGTAAAACGCCAGGTGCCCGGCTGGTCGGTTTTTTTTTTTAAATAAATAGAAAATGCGTTTCTTTAATGAATTAAAAATTAGATTTTTTAGTGGCTTATTCGATATTTTCGGTTTATTTTGTTTAATAAGAGATAAACAAAAACTTGTTAATACATTTTTTACAAAATTAATATTTTCTAAGTTATTAAACATAAACTCAGATTTCATGTAAAATTATAATTTTTCTCAAACTTTGGTGGGCTTGAGGGACGGCTTTGCCTTCGCCGATCGTCCTAAAAATTTTTTTGAGCTGTGGTTGTTTATCAATACCCACCAAATTGGCGAGTGAGACCTAAATAAATCCAACTTTTGATTTTAACGGTCACCCTAATGCTGCATATTGTCCTTCAGGTTCAACGACGAGCTGTCAAATTGCCTTTAATAAAGGTTTGTCAGATACTTGACAGGTGCAATCGAACTATGCACAGCTCATAATATTAATGTCGCCACTGCTGATCATTTCTTTAGAATTCTTTAGAAAGGGATAGGATTGTTTTAAGTTATGCCCGTAACAATTTTGTGCTTTTTTACTTCTGCATGTTGCTCCTCCAGGCCACTAATTTTAGACAATATCGCATTTGCAATAAATGCAAAAAGGGTTTTTTCTAAGTCATCTGTTTCTTTTACCCATTATTTTAACTTCATTTGCTTGCCCCAATCTTTGCGAAACTTTTGTAAATAGGTTATTCCTATTTTTTTAAATTGTTTTCCTTTTTTAATTTTTATTTCAGTGAAACATTAATAGGCATTTACATTGTACATATTTTAGATCTAATGCAATGTTTCTTTTATATTTGTATTTAACATTATAAAAATGGAAAATATTAAAAATATCACAAGAACTAAAAAATGCTAGAAAAAATGCTACATGCTACATGCAGTACACCGGCTTATGTAGATCGCTCTATTGACAATTTTGACAGTTTTCTGAAACTAGCTGTTCAACATTCCAATATTGCCCCCAAAGAAACAAAAACTATTAAAATATACTCCACAGCTGTCGAGCATCTTTTGTCTGAAAAAATGAGGGCTCGAAGAGAGTGGCAATTGCACAGATCCCCTCAACTTAAGAACTTACTTAAAGAGTGTACAAAAAGACTAAGAAAGTTACTGCAGACTCAGAAAACGGCTTCTCTGGAAAAATATCTTAAGGAACTTGATACAACCCCACAATCAGACTACTTATTATGGCGTGCAGCTAGAAATCAAAAAAGGCCAGTTGTCTCTAAACCACCATTAAGAAACTTGAATGGAAGTTGGGCAAGAAATGATGTTGAAAAAGGAAATGTTGCAGCTAGAGCAGCTGTTCCCCTAAGATTTGAGTTAAGAGAAACCGAGAAGGCTGTTTGTGATTTAAGCCCCAAGAAGGCTCCTGGTTTTGATAAGATCAGCAACAAAATGCTTTTGGAGCTACCCAGCATAGTAAAGAAAATTATTCTTTTAATTTTTAATGCTATTTTACGCCTTGAATACTATCCTCAAAAGTGGAAGGTTTCCTTAGTCACCATGATACCTAAACCAGGAAAGGATCACACAAAAGTTGAGTCATGTAGGCCTATAAGTTTACTTTCTAATATATCAAAGCTGTTTGAGAAGCTGTTAACGTCAATATTAACCCCAATTTTAAATGAAAATAGATGTATTCCATACCACCAATTCGGCTTTAGAAGAGAACACAGCACAATTGAGCAAACCCATCGTATAGTAAACGCAATAAGAAAAGCATTTAAAGAAAGAAAATATTGTTCCGCTCTCTTCATCGATGTTTCTCAAGCTTTTGATAAAGTCTGGCATGAAGGCTTATTACATAAATTGAAGCTAAACTTACCAGTAAACACACACATAAGCTGTTAGAAAGCTACTTAGTCGGTCGAAAGTTTATTATTAAAGAAGGTGATTATTTAAGCTCTCCTCAGCAAATTGACGCTGGAGTCCCTCAGGGAAGCATCCTGGGCCCACTTTTATACTTGATATATACCTCGGATATGCCAACAAACAACTACACCCAAACTTCAACATTTGCTGATGATACAGCTTTTCTAAGCGTGCACGAAAACAGTCAAGAAGCATCTCGATACCTACAGGATCATATATTTCAACTCGAACTATGGTTAAAGCAATAAAGGATAAAGGTCAATGAGCAAAAATGCGTACATATAACAACATTCACCTTGCGTCGGGAATCATGCCCTGCTATTAAAATCAATAATCAAATAATACCTCAAAATTCGCATGTAAAATAGATCGCCGTTTAACGTGGAAAAGCCATATAGAGGCAAAATGAACTCAAATGAAACTAAAAGCCATCCAAATTCATTGGCTTATTTGAAGAAACTCTGTCCTTAGTCTCGACTGCAAACTTCTTCTTTACAACTCCATCTTAAAGCCAATCTGGTGCTATGGTATTCAGTTATGGGGCACTGCCTCGGCCTCTAATATCGAATAAATTCAAAGGCGCCTAAATAAACTACTTCGAATTATCACAGCTGCCCCTTGGTATGTTAAAAACTCAAATATTCACAAGGTTTTCAATGTTCCATTAGTTAAAACTTTGATTACGAAATATGCAGTAAAATACTTAAAAAGGCTCGAATTGCACTCGAAGCTACTAGCACGAAATATTTTAAATGATAGCGGGCACACTCGCTTAAGAAGAAGAAACACTGCAGCACTTATCCAATTAGATGAGCGATAAACACCTACATTAGTGAACAGAACCCGTGATAAAGAAAATTTTTGTTTGGCACTGGCAGGACATAAAATAACGTATTAGGTTAAGATTTGACTAATTATTGTTAGTTCATATTTAATATATTAAGATTCAATAAATAAATAATGCAAAAAAAAAAAAAAATGCTGAATTCGTTTTTTTCAAGCCAAATGCCTTAAAAAAATGCTAGATCTGTCATGAAAAATGCTAAATTGGCAACACTGATTATCACAGGCAATTTTTAACTTTTTTCTGTGCGGACCAGATCGTTTTGCAATAACTTTATTAGTTCATTGCAAAGCTGAAATGTAGAAATTTAAAATGTAAATTATATACTTTTATGTGTGTGTTTCATAATTTCGAATTTAACTAGCAGAGATACACAAACAAATGTAAACTACTTAACATTCACAGCAGTCTCCTTCGGAGACAAAAAGTCATCATCTGAATTGATATTTTGGACAAACATGGAATTGTACACATATTATAGAATTTAGGCAGGGTACTGCAAAGTATCCTAAGTTCAATTTTAATAGTCGGATTTGTGAAATAACTGTGGATTTAAGAAAATAAATATTGAAAGAAACTTGGTTAAATTTGTTTTTAGCTCTCACATATTTAAATTTGTAATATTCTTGTGAACAATTATTGGTGGCATATCATAATGTCCATTGTCAAAATGGCCATGCACATTATGACACTTTCAAACGTTTGATAAGGCCCGTGGACATATTGACACTTTTTGGTGTTATTTCACTTTCAAATTTGTCTCAATGTCCACATTTAAAAAAACAAAAAAAAAACGTTATATTTTTAAATACTTATATATTTTATTTTGATTTTAAAGAGGTGAAGCAAATTTTGAAATGTTTGCTTGGCATTAGTAATACATTCCTTGGTTCCACAAGGCATATAATGCATTTTGGGACATCTTCAGTCTGTCTAAAGTTTTAATTGCTTTCTTAAACAACCTCTGTCTACTTATGTAAATATTTTACCATAATAAGAAGCTTTAGTCAGCCTGCATTTGTTATTCATACAAGGAATTTCAGATCTAGTGTATAACAAACACCTGCTTTGCTAACTAAAGCTTCTAAGTTCGGGATTTGATATCGGGATTTTTTAATTAAGGATTTCAACATTTGGCATCATAAAGATAGGTATTTCGAAATTAAGAATTCTGACATTCGGGGTTTTTTAACTATCCAAAATTTTTGATTTATTTTGTTATATCTTTCTTATAAGAGCTTGACAACAATGGAACAAACAACAAATTTCTTATAACTCATCTATGAACGTAAGGACACACTAAAAAGTGTCATAATGTCCAGGGTCATATACCCTCCATTTATGGGCGTTATGGTACTTTTAAACGTTACCGTCCATGGAAATTACCAAACTTTTTGACATTGCTGATATAGGCCGTTACACACTATCCCACAAAGTCTTTCGTATTTTATGAAAATGCTTCCCAGATCTAATTATTGTTTATAAATTTTTCAAAAAACAATAACAACTTATCATAAATGGGTTGCATTTTCATAAAATACGTAAGACTTTCTGGGATAGTGAGTAACGGCCTTAAGTAGACCCTGCAAATTATCATAAATAGATTCACACTTAAAGAGCGCTACCAAATTATCCAAATTCCGCAACTTAAAGACGGCTGCTTGAATTTTATGGCGCACGGGCGATTTTTAGCTTAATGGGTTTGTCAATCAACAAAGTTGACGTATAAAGAGTGAGTCTAGTCCACAACACACTCTACAGGCTCTCTTATATCCAAGAAATACACCATTTGGTTACGGCTTGTAGCATCATTGGACCTTTTCTATTTTAAAATAAATACAACTGGACGTCCCAAATGACCTTCGTCAAGAACAGCCGCGGGTCCATATGCTCGAAATCATTTTCAAATATTAATGCCATGAATCGATTTTTTGAATAAACATTTTTTTGATTAAAATTATATTTTTTTGTGTAAATTTTTGGAATTTCAAGTTCTGTTATGTTTACAAACACTCTTTTTCAGTATTTGTGCCAGCTCAGAGTATTCTAAAAGTAAATCTGAAAATTATTTCATAAACATTTACGATATATACGATTTGAGTGAAAACCATTTTCTGACCAATTTTTGAACTTGGATAAAAAAAAAAAATTCAAAATTTTTGTCCACTTGGTCTTCCGCACTAATGGCTATGCTGACGATCTAGTGATATCTGTGACTAAATGTGATGCCGCAACTTTTCGGCAGGCCCTAAAACTACTCTGATACCATTCACCAAACGTAGAGTTCTGAGACTTAAGGAACCGGCCTTAAATTGTACCGTTTTTGGATTCTCTAACAAGGTTAAATACTTTGGAATCATTCTGGATAAAACCCTTAAGTGGTACGCTCAGATATCGCATGTCATTAGAAGAGCAAGAGTGGCAATATGTTAAGGTAAAAGTTAAACGTGGCCACGACGGAATAATGGTTGTTTTCAAATAACTTAGCTTCAGTGGGGTTCATCTAACTTTTTAACATACTGCAACTTTGCTGCAAATCATTTTGTCAAAAAAGAATTTTGTTTCATAAGGAAAACGATCCTTTCAATAGGTGTTTACGACGCTGGACTTGCATAAAATTAACCAAACTGATAAAGAATGTGGTATTTGGTATGTGAACATAAACAAATTTACAAATAATTAAATTTTCAACAAGTTTTCAACAAGCAAATTTGTTTTCGTTCAAAAATTCGATGCACAACGGTGCTGTGAACTAATAATACAAAATGTACATTTAAAAGTCAATGTTCGACAGCCAGAGAAAATCTTTTGTAAAATTATAGGGACCAATATATTTATCCGTTAAAGGGCTATTTATGAATTTCGGCATATTTTACCTTTTGCAGCATTTTTTGTAGTTCAAAGAGTTAGGTTAGGTTAGGTTAGAGTGGCCGGTCACAAAGACCCCGCATAGACCAAATAGGTCCCTAGCGTTACCACAATTGTCCGATAACCCACAGAAGAAAGTAAAAAGGTCAGTCAGATGTGATGGTATCCAAGGTACCCCACACTCTCTTGACGAATGCAAGGAGTCTCATTAACCCAATTCCAGAGACTTCCCCGAGATCTTGGAGATAATGATCTCCCAGACAGTTCGCCCTGGAGCGCACGAGTGCCGGACAGTAGCATAGCAATTGCTCTACCGTCTCCTATTCTCCTGGTACCCCACAAAATCTACAATTGTCACTATTCAACCGGCCCGCCCTATAGGCGTATACCGCAGTCCAACAATGACCCGTTATAAAACCTATCAGAAGTCTACAGTCCCTTCTCGATAGCGACAGAAGAATTTTCGACGACTCCGGATCATAGGATCCCCACATAACCTTGGAAACCCTGCACGTTCTTGTGTTTTCCCAAAACGCCTCTGATCTCCTCCGTATAGCAGAGTCCGTATCTCTCCTTATATTCTGAATTGGAACCGGGATGACAACCATCCTATCGTGTGGTAAACGGGCCCCCCGTTTCGCCAATTCGTCCACCTCCTCGTTGCCCTCTATGCCCTGGTGACCGCGAACCCAGTAGATATGCACTCTCCTATTGACACAGAGTCTATCTATCGAGTCCTTACACTCCTGGACGACAGATGAGTATAAGTATTCCGCGGTTATAGCCTTGATCGCCGCCTGGCTATCAATGAAAAAGTATACCTGCGAGTTCTCGGTGCCGGGAACACGTGCCAAATCAGCAGCCATTTTGGCTGCAAAAACCTCCGCCTGGAAAACGCTGCAGTAATCGGGAAGCTTATACGATTCCCGAATACCCAGTTCTCGGCAGTAGACTGCAGCTCCAACTCCGTCCTCCATTTTGGAACCATCAGTGTAGAATCTGAAGGTCCCTTGGCCTGATCGGAGTCCTACCAACCAACCGTCCTCCTCTAGGGTAACTCGCGGTTTCCTTCCAAGTGTCAGTCTCGGAATGGTGTAGTCACTGCTACAATCTATTCCCCTTATAATACTACCGTGACCATAGAGTCCATATACAAATTGTCCCGTCGCCCTTAAGCGGATCGCAGACCTCCTTGCAGTTCCTTCTGCCACTAGATGAATCGGCTGCAAGTCCAGGATCACATCCATTGCCGCAGTCGGTGTACTACGCAGAGCACCGGTGATACTAAGTTCGGCGAGTCTCTGTACGCCCGTTAGCATATTCCGGTACGATATCTTATCCAAGGCCGTCCACCACACAAGTATCCCGTAGAGTAGGATTGGTCTCGCCACCGCTGTGTAGACCCAATGTGTAAGAGCAGGGTTTAGACCCCACGTTTTGTCTAGCATTCCCTTACATGCGTAGAGCGCAATCGTTGCCTTTTTCACCCTCTCCTCCACATTCAGTCTCCACGACAGTTTGCTATCCAGTATTACTCCCAGATACTTAATGTGGTGTTTAAGTTCTAGGTTTGTACCCCCTAGTTTAGGTCTCCTCCATGGACCAACTTTATACCTTTTCGTAAATAGTACTAAGTCCATCTTCTCGGGATTAACTCCCAGTCCTACTCCGGCTGCCCACTGGTTGATTATCGCCAATGTAGCCTCCATTACAGAACTAATAGTATTCAGATCCTTGCCAGTAACTATCACCGCCACATCATCTGCGTATGCGGTCATCTTTGCTGCCCCGTCCTGAAGTCTATTAAGAAGTTCGTTGACGACAAGCGTCCATAGCATCGGCGAGAGAACCCCTCCCTGGGGGGTTCCCCGGTGTGCCCTCTTTGTTATCCTGGAGTTGCCCCACGCCGCGGATATAGTTCTACACCGTAGCAGGTTACCAATCCAGTTTTTAGCATGCGGATGTGCCCCAGTGCGAGATAAGCTGGCCAAAATTGCCTCTGTGGACACATTATTGAATGCTCCTGCGATATCCAGGAACACACCCATAGCGAAGTCCTTATAGCTCAGGGTCTTCTCAATCAGCGAGACAACTGAATGAAGTGCCGTCTCAGTTGATTTACCCTTCGTGTACGCATGTTGATTGACAGAGAGAATGGTCGGCCTCATGTTACCCTTGACATGATAGTCCAGGATTCTCTCCAACGTTTTCAGCAGGAAGGATGTGAGACTTATAGGTCTAAAATCTCTTGGGTACATATGATTGGTCCTGCCCGATTTCGGCAGAAATACAATCTTAGATATCCTCCAAGTTTTAGGCACATAGTTTACCCTCAGACATCCTTTAAAAATTTCCACCAGCCATGGTACTATCCGTTGTCTACCCCGCTGTAGTTGCGCTGGGATAATTCCATCAAGACCAGGCGACTTATATGGCTGGAACGAATCGATTGCCCATTCCACCCCCTCATAGGTGATAATTCCGCTATCACCATCTGCCAGAACAGAATTTTCATCAGTTGGAATGGGATCATCAGAGCAGCCCGGAAAGTGTGTATCCACAAGCACCCCCAAACGTTTCCGCGCTGCTCCCTGTCCATTCTCCGTTTTCCCTACAAACCGTACTTGGCATTACCGGACTGCCCACTAGCATCCTCCGCAGTCTTGCCGTTTCGGTTGTCTTCTCTATATTATCGCAGAAGCTTTTCCACGAAGCTCGTTTAGCCCTTCGCACGTCGCGCTTATACACCCTAAGAGCGTCCTTATACTCCCCCCAGCACTCAGACCGGTCGACAATTTTCGCCAGTTTGAATAGCTCACGAAGCTCGCGTCTTCCAGAGTCCAGCTGACCATTCCACCACGGCGGTCTGGACTTACGCCTAGCTCGTGTCGGGGACACGACTTCTCATAGGATCTAGTAACGCCCGATACCAATGTGTCTACAGCAGAATCTATGTCCCGTGAACTAACCAATGTTCCCGAGTGACCTAGGTCCCTGTTCAAAAGTGAAGAGTATTTGGCCCAGTCCGTATTCCTTGGGTTCCTAAACACTGTTTTGTCAGGTATAGTGTAATTTAACAAAAATGATATATAGGAGTGATCAGAGAAGGATGGCTGCGTAAGCACCTTCCAATCATCTATCACTGTTTTATAATCAGTATAAAGCGTCACATCAAGCACATTTTCTGAGGTGGGACCCCTATACGTGGGGACCTCACCTCTATTCGCAATTTGTATATTATTCTGTAATATAAAAGCAATAAGATCCTCACCTCTACTGTTGGTATACTTACTGCCCCATATTGTGTGATGAGCGTTAGCATCTGTACCCACCACCAGGTTTTGTCTCCTTCTACAAGCTTCCTCGACTAGTCTATGGAGTTCTACTGGTGGGGCATCCCTATCGTGTGGCATATAGGATGATGCAAAAAGTACCATGTCATCTCTGCCATCCTCCAAGGCCACCACTGTGAGATCGTCAGTGCTGTAATTATAGAGAATATATGAACAAAAATTCTTCCTCACAAGTATTGCAGATCGTATTCTACCTACCACTTTTGAGAAGTACGTGTTATAATTACGTGACTTCAATCCAGAAACCCGATTTCCTGTGGAGATCCACGGTTCCTGGATTAAAGCCACGTCGTAGCGACCCTCCTCTAACGTGAGGAGGAGTTCGACCGATGCCATCTTACAATGTTGGAGGTTGACTTGCAGGATCTTTAGCGTCATCGACTAAAATCACCCGCTCGGGGTCGGCTCTATCCTCATTAGCCGTCTCACCCAGACTCAGTCCAGAAGTGGCCGCAGTGGCAGCTGCTAGATCACGCTCCACTTCATCGACCTCCAGTGTGTTATGGTTGGAGTCCTGCGGATGTCTTTTCTTTAACCGTAGAAAGACACTTCCAACTCCCCATGACATTTTTCCATTACGCGGATACAAAAGGTCTTCCGACTCCTTTGTGATCTGTAGTATGTAGTTCTGCCCGTCCTTATTACCTTTTTGCACGTGCAGAATCCTCCATTCTTTAGTGGGAATATCAGGATTCTGATTTTGTAGGAGACGAAGAGCGACTTCCGGTTTGACAATACGCGGAAAATTCACCTTCGCCTTCGGTATAGCAGGAATGTGCGATCGATCCACAATCTTAAGTTGTGCATCCGACCACAAACCCTTGAGTTTAGTAATGACTCCTTTAAGCCATTCCAGCGTCATTTCGTCCTTGCAACTGATGAGCTTCACTCCATTGAACCAACCAGCCCCATCAAAAGAGGGCAGCGGTCTGTCAGGTTCAGCTTCCATCTTAGCAACGATTGCGTTGAAAATCTTCAGCTCCACAATCTCCCATCGCTCTGTGGACATTTGACCAAAGGGGTTGCTCATGTCGAGAAGTGCCACGCTCAGAGGACGTTTGGCCATTCACTGACTCGTGCAGCCTTTGGCAACGGCTCAGTGGCAGATGTCGAGGGTCTGATCTCCTCGGGGTTTCTCTTGGATTTTTTCGTCTCCTTAGGATTTACGGCAGATGGAGACTCATCAACTGACCGCTGTCTTTTTCCCTGCATGCTCTTAATCACGGCTTCTTCAATGCAGTTGGGGAAACCATGGTTTTTGGCAGCATATTTGGGGTTATTTGAAAAGTGAGCTCGGCCTTCTGCAATCGCTCCTTTGGCCCACTTCATCCGCTCTTTCTCATCATTGGAAAGGTTGGATTGGGAGCCAAGCCGATGCTGTATCCGGACCGCAGCTTTGTATTCTGCTAGAGCTCTAAGTCCTTCCTTGCTTCTCCTGGGCCTGTTCCTATTTATGGAATGGGCTCCCCGAGATGTGCTTGGTGAACTAGGAGGTCACGTTCCTCTTTAGAGGTAATAGTTTTGACGCTATCGAGATCCGAGTCTGAATCGACAACGGCATCCGTACGTGTCACAGTTGCGTTTTTGGCATCTTTAATACTTCCACCGTAAGGCGCCTTAACCACGGCAGAGAATGTGTGACCGCTGGCGACACGCAGCGGAGATACTGGTTCTCCACCGTGCCCGCCAGTGGTCGCAGTCACTGCTAACACCGACGTTTAGGCGTATATTACCGCCCGGCTTTTATTCATTTCTTCTTCCATTTCATTATCCTTCCGTTGCATTTTATACATACTGCCATGTTCGTATTAACGCCGATCCACCGGATAACAGACGCGCACCAGGAAGCCGCCCAATATGGGAACAGACGCGCCTGGATTTTAGTTCCAAGAATCGTGGAGACATCACCGACCCGAAAACCGCCCAATGTGGGAAACAGACGCCCGGACCGAATCAAAGAGTAGTTTTGCTGCATTTTTTAAGTTAATAGCGCATACTTCACCTTTTTGAAGCTTATTTGGATGCATGTTTAATTTTATTAGATGCCTACGAGACTGGCTGCTTTGAACTTTCATCAAAATTTAGTCTTATCAAAATTTTGTAAGGACATTTCTTTCTTGTAAGTAAAGATTACTAAAAATATTTAAAGTACTCTTCCAAAAGGCTTAGCTAATTGGTATGGCAAAAAGCGAACGAAATCAATTTATGTATATATAGATTTTGCACTGGACAAATTGTTTTTGAGCTGGTAACCAGTTGTCCAAACAAGACCCAAAAAAACTGGACAATTCAGGCCATTCCAGGCCGTCTGGCAACCCTATATGCCGCCCAAGCATGGAAAATAGAAACTAAGTAGGGCAAAGCTAGAGTAATATTTGATAAGGTTTATCGCCTGATCTGCGTATAGATGTGGGGTAATTCTGTAACTTTTTAACGACAAAAATGTGTCGTTAAGTAGAAAATTTTCACTTTAAAATACTTAAAATTTACTACTTAACGACAAATTTTTGTCGTTAAAAAGTTATAGAATTACCCCACTCTGACTTAAGGGGATAACCAGAACATTCTTATGTTGTTTACATCTGTTAAGAAAGAGGCCTGTAGGTGGGCTGGCAGGATTCCGCGCATTGCTGAGCTGAGGGCAGATGACTTTGCAGGTCACAGGTAGAACGATCTACTTATTTTGGTTGGTATTCATATGCTCCTCAGTCTGTTGTTGGATAGGAATTTCCATGTCCTTATACCTGATAGGGCCCAACCAGGGCATTCTGGGCCCGGATCTCCAAAGGGACTTGCTAATGGGTAAACATCCTACAATTTTCAGACTATCTTCATATGCGCTTGAGAATGTCTGAGGAAGAGACCAAAGGGCTTGAGATTAATCATAAAGTAGGATAGCCAGGACACTATTAAGATCACTATCTTCTTTAGAGGTGGGGTTCTGGTTAGTGATGAAATATATTACATCTCTGAACAATCTTGGTAAGCACAATGATTTGAATTTTTTTGGCCATGTGGGTAATGAAAGTGCTGAAATCTTGGCAAACAGGGACACTCGCCGTTCATGTTCAGGCTCTGAGCCTTGCTTCGGCGTACATTGTCCGAATGTTAATTCTTTCACACCTGGAGGTTCATTTTAGGGCTGAGACAGTCTCAGAGATTTATGATCTTGTCCCGTGGTAAAGCCGGTAGGCTACTTTTGCTTGAGAAAGAAGAACTTGCTGGCTTATGAAAGGGAAACTGTTGTCTCAATACCAAAACCAATACCAATTATAGTGGCTAATGTTAATACCAGGCTGTGCAGATTTTGTGAAATTAATAACGAAACGTCAGAATATCTGCTCTTCTGCTGTCCCGTCTTAGAGATTACCAAACGGAGATTTTTCTGGAGGCTATTGGTGAACGCAACTGAAATTTATTATCCTTCACCAGGCAGGGTATTTGGAAGTTCAGAAAAAATTTATGAAATGTACACAGAATGTGTAGAACTAATCTTAAAACTAAAGTGTCCCAATACCTTTATTCCCATTGTTTACAATAGATAATTAATAAAAAAAATTCTTAGCTTCATAAATTATTTCAATTTCGTAATAATCAATTTATCAAAATAAAAAAAAACTGAACACAAATTGAATAATTTTCGTTTTTTTTTTTTAATTTGCTCGTAATCACGTATTTTTTATTCTTAATGCATTTCTCACAAAATGTATCCATATGTAACAATTTTATATCGATCATATTTCATAGCATCCTACATTATTGTGTTTGAAACTCGGTATGCAGTCCAACTTAATGTAAAAACCAACAAACCAACATTTTTTTGCCATGCGAAGACTTCGGCTTAAACTAAGAGCAAAAACACTAAAACGACTTCAACCCAAATGATTAATAAAATCAACGGGTGGCCACTGAAATTAGTTTCATTTATTCTTTTTTCAAGTTGGTTTTCTGTGTAATGATATCAAAAGGGATGCAACCAATATTTGGTTACGAATTGTACAACGACATCAACATCAAGCAGCGGCTAAAAGTTTTAAAAAAATAAATGGATAAAACAACTAAATAAAATCGAAATTGAAAAAAGGATTAAATATGTTAAAAAAAACTTTATATTGATTCGGTTACCAGGAACTTGTACACATACAAACAATTTATGGCTTGTCTAAATAAATCATGGTAGCAGTGTATTTAACCAACCAGTCAACCATAACGACCAACAGAGTGGGGCAGACCAAAAGGACGGACAGTGCATATAAAAAAAATGAATTTAATGATCAAAATTCATTTTACTATCAAATAAATTTGAGCAAAAAAACAAAAAATCTCGAAAATTAAAATAGAAATAAACATACTGTTTTCCAATACATTTATCTCTGCTCCTTAGCGCCTTTCCAAACAACACATGCTCATTAAATCGTCGTCGTATTAATAATAAACAAAATAAAATAAAAACAAAAAACATATAAATGACTGCCAATAAAAATGACATAAAAATTCATCTCTTATTGAATACAAGAGCATTAAAATAAAATTTTTTCCCCAAAAACATTATTACCAACTATTTATTTAATACAAAACATTCGCATACAAACACATTTTACTTCATTTAATGCTGGCAACCTGGTGTGTTGTAGAAAATGAAAATCAATTTCGTAAACTGTTTGTTAATGCGTCGACTGACTGCTTGTTGTTTGTAAAAAATTGCAATTTGTTGATTGTCGTAAATTGATTTAAAATTTATTTACTTTTTTCTTCCATTACAACTGACTATATACATACATACATTGGTTTTCTAAGTACTTTTTTCGCCACCCAGTGAAGTAGTTTTATTAATGCCAAATTATATTGATTAAATAAGAGATAATAATGAATTCTGAACACTAACACTAATCTAAAGTTTACCATTATGAAAAATTTAATAATACTTAATGCTCTTACAACGGAGATACATATTAAAAAATAATTGGGGGATTCACAAGGTATTTATTCAAGCCATATTGTCATAAAATCCTAATATTTTACAATAGTTAAAAAAAAAAATATTGTTGTATATCGAACAAAAAAGTCCTAAAATAAGAATATATTTTCTGCCTTGTTCAGTGTGCACAGAAGCAATCTTGAGGTTCTTTAACACGTTCTGTATTTAGCAGTGTACTTGTCAAATTTCCCACCGCAAAATCATACATGTCGTGTAAACGCAAAAAAAAATTGCTTCTGTAAATGTCAGATGGAATTAGCAGTGTAAAATTTTTCAATTAGAGCATGATCCGACAAACTATCTGACATCAGCTGTTTTGCAAGTCATTTGTTTGTGGCGGCATATATCATTATTTTTTTTATTATTTACACATATTCTTTAAAAAACAAAATTTTTAAAGTTATTTTTGGGTATACAAAATTTATTATTAATAAGATTTCCGTATGACTTGCTAAGTTCCCAATTTTTCATATTTGATTAATACACTGAGATTTATTGGTTTATGGTTGCTTAGGCCAGCTCATCAAGAAACCTTTTCCAACGATTTTAGAAAAGCCAAAAATATTATACAAATAAAACTCTAAAGCGAATAAGTCTTATTGCTGGTGTTTTGTTTAAGCTTTGATATTGGTACAAGTAAGACTTATTCGCTTGAGGGTTTTATTTGAATAATATTTTTGGCTTTTCTAAAATCTTTGGAAAAGGTTTCCTGATTAGCTGGCCTAAGCAACCTCAACAATAAATCTCAGTGTATTTATCAAATATGAAAAATTAGGAACTTAGCACATCATACGGAAATCTTATTAATAATAAATTTTTTATTCCCTAAAATAACTTCGATAATATACTTGCATGTGCCCGTGCAAAAAACTGAGCCGGCATATTGGTTTTTTTTTTGTTGTTTTCTACGGAAATCTTTTTAACAACATTTTTAATTAACTAAAATAAAATTTAAAGCGAATAAAAACATAAATATGTAAATAATTTTCTATTATGAACAGTTTTAGGTTATGTCAGAAGAAACCAAAAACGAACGTGTAAAAGCAAAAATTATAAACCTTATGTATTGGTCAATTTTGACAGCCATGTGCTGCTATTAGTGCCGGTTCACACACATCAAGTTTGACTCGTCAAGTCTTCAGCTTTTATTAGAGAAGGGCAAAGAGAATGCGATTTCTTTTCTCTCTCTCCTAAAAACTCAAGACTTGACGAGTCAAACTTAACGTGTGTGAACCGGCACTAACATATTGATTTTACATATGACAAACCCACTGCAAAATACAACAAATTTTCGTATATTATTGTTGTTTTCAATATAATTTCCCACTCGAAATTTTGTTTTCATTTTCTAAAAAAAGGCTGTATGACGACAGACTACCTTGTGAATCCCCCAAATATTTTAAGTATTAAAATTGTTATTACTGCATAATAAAAAAGTGTGTCATATTAAACAAGAATTTATTTAAATACGCAGCAGGGTATACAATTTTGTGTCCCAAAAATAAAAAAATTTTGGGGCTCAACATAATTTTAAAGCTTATAGGGTAATAGCCTTTTTACACTGATCAACATCTAACATCTACCATCAATTTGCCACCATTTGCGAAGATGTTAACATCTTTCCATAAGAAATACATAGGGCTTAAAACCAACATCTTTCAACATCTTTAAAAGATGTTCCTATCTCATTTTATTCCAATCTACATCTTTCGATTATTTTAGTGTCATCACTAGAAAAGTGGCAATAAGTTCTATTATTATTGTGGCATCACTGACATAAAGAAGTTTGTTTTGAAAGCAGCGTTACCATTTGTCAAGTTTTATATTTTATTGCAATGTTTTTTTTGTTAAGTATTTTTAATATTTTAAAACATATTGAACTTCAAATACATTTTTGAGTTTTCTTTTTAAATTTTAGCACTTTTGTGAGAAAAAAACCTTTTTAATTTAAAACTTTTTTTTTTGTCAAAAATGGTGACATTTTTGTTTGATGGTAGATGTTAGATGTGAGCAATGTAAACGAGTGTTTCACATTTTTTACATCTTTGATGGTAGATGTTAGATGTTGATCAGTGTAAAAAGCCTATAAAGTGATTTTGAGATTTGTTCTCAGATTTATCTGAAGAGGTTAAGAGATTGCTCAAGTTGAATTTTTTCCATAAAATCGGGTCTGCCGGCCTTTTTTTAAGTTTTCTTCACAACTTTTGTCAAAAACCACGATATTTTTCACTGTTAAGGAAATAATTTAAGAGAAATATGTCCAAGCTTTTTTTAGGTTTACAAAGACTTAACGTTGTTTCAATGCATTTGCTTATTTATGCACCCTACATTACAATTTTTAGTAATTTTTCCATAAATTTTATAAATAACGCTTTACTTTTGAAATTTTTATGAAAATGAAACAAACCAACAATGCAGCTTAACATATCATTTTATTCTGAGTAACTTAAGGTGTTATGATACTTGCTATTTTTTGTATTGGATTTTTTTAGGATTGACTAAATGAAACAACAAATGCGAGAAAAAACAAGAAATACAATTTGATAAAATGTAAACAAAACAAACAATACTGCCCACGTTTTTTCCCTACAAAAAACCGTCATAAAAGCTAAAAATCGCAAAAAAAAGTTAAAAACCTTTTCTTTCGATCAAAAACTAAAAAAATTGGCAACAGTGCTAACAATAAATCTGGAAATGTCAATTTTAAGTTAAAAAATTTTATATTTTTTTTGACAGTCTTAGATTATTTATCGATAACACATGTATATTTGTTTGACATTTCAAGATTTTTTATGATATAATCATACTCTTTACACTTAGTCAGTTTTCCTATGCAAATATATTTGCACTGTTCTCCAATATAGAAAAAATACAAAAAATAGCAAGTATCATAACAGCTTTAGAAACAAATATTTTAAAATTCGCTCTTACCGTTCCTGAGTTATACCGATTTTTAGCTTTGTACCCAGTTTATGATATTATTTCGCATACCCAACAGACAAATAAAAATCAAACGTTTTGCTTTTTTTTTGGACACACTAGTATACAGCAGTTCAGTGTTCGAAAATAAACAGTACATTATTTAGCGTTCGGCTCACACACCGAAGAACGATATCTATTTTTTTTAGTGTTTGTGTAAACATACACAAACCTTAATTCCGTTCGTAACTATTTTCAAGAAAGAACCGAACATTATATAATGTTCGGTTCTTCGTTAAAAAACAGAACAATTGTAGTGATACTGTAGAAAAACATTATATTTTAATGTTCTATAATGTTTTTTTCGTGTGTGTATTTTGTTTTTGTAAAAAATGTTTGGTTTTTTTTTTATCAGCAAAAAGCGACGAACATTAACGAGCCGAACCGAACACATTGAAGTTCGTGGATTTTCAAAAAAAACCGAACGGAATTTAATGTTCTCATCATTTGTTGAGTATGATGAAAACAGCATTATTTTTGTGTTCGAAAGATGACAAACAGGGAAACGTTATTTTTTTAATGAATTTCTACACAAACACTATTAGCGTTTGTGTTTTTCACAAATCTACCGAACCGAACATTAAAGAACGATATTTAGTGTTTATTTTCGAACACTGCAGCAGTTATTTTAAAATGCACTTAACTAAAATTTTCATTTATTTATATTAATTTTGCACAGTGCAACACATAAAATCTAAAATACTTCTCGTGTGGAATTTTTCAAAGTATTTATCAAAACTAGCAAAATCCAATTTGCAGAAGAGAATATTGAATAATTCATGTGGTTTTGGTTCTGCTAAATTTTCATAAATTTTTCGAATTTACGATGCAAAATAAAGCTGGAAAATGTAAAAAAGCGTTTTCCTGTTCTATAAGAAGGATAAGAAGAATTATCAATGATATTTAAGGGATATTATTTTTAAAGATTATTTTGTTGAAATTGGCGAAAATTATTTAAAAAAATTTAATTTTTGAAAACTACAATTTTCGCCGAATCGATATTTCCACCGAAATTCGAAATTACTAAATTTTTTTTTCGGGAAATTCAACAAGTAGCCACAATCATATTAATGTTGCCTGTAGATATATAATGGTTAATTATGACAATAATTTGTTTACAAACAGCATTGGTTTACCATAAGATGTTCGTAGGCAACCATTATATGGTTTTGGCTCCTTGATGGAGAACAATTTACCATATTGAAAAATGTATATTTTCACTGAAAATAAATTTTTTTACTAAATATGAACGAAAATTCTCAAGTTGTTACAAAAATGGAAATTTTCACCGAAGACTGATATTTTTACCGTCAATCAACATTTTAACGAAAATCAAATTGAACTGAAAATTTAAATTTTCCCTCAAATCGTAATTTTCATTAAAAATCAACATTTTCACCGAAAAACCATTTTTTTTTATCGAAAAGCAAACTTTTTACCGAAATACACTTTATATGGGGAGTCAATATTTATAACAAAATTCGACGAAAAATTAAACGCGTATAAGGACTGATAAGTGTAATGCCAGCCTGTTGCTTTTAGATATTTCACTAAACTGACGAGTTTCACCCGGGATATCTCACAGAGTCAATATTAAAGGTAATTCCCAAATAATTCATGTCGTGTTAAATTGACCATTGGACAATCACATAGGAGATGAAATATCTATCTCTTTAGTTCCAGGTTCTCTGCAGCTGCGAAAACATTCATTAAGAGTGGGACCGAGTCTCATGGCGTTCTTACCGATAGTCCAGTGACCAGTAAGTAAGTATACCAGTCTCGAAATGTCCCTGTTAAGTTAAGAATTTGCTCAGATTGATTCATGTCGTGTGTGGGCCACTTTACCTCGGTAGCCCTGCAGCCATCCAGTTTCTTCCACCAATCTTTAGCCATATTCAGATAGTGTCTGAAAATTTCGCTTTTCATAGTTCCCAGTGGTGTTAGGACGATCTAGGACGAAGCCTGTTGAACACGGTGAGAATCGGGTAATAATTTCACATGGCTCCCATACAATCTTCTTTTCGGAATAGTGTTTGTGGCCTAAAATAATCTTATTATGTTGGTTTTTAGATTAAATTTGGTCCACTAAAATCTTATGGCAGCATACATCGACAAACCAAATTTTTTTAAGTCTCAAAAAGCTCCCATACAAAATCCACTCCTGAGAATAGCTTAACGTTCCATAACTTCTTTATAAATGTTGGTTTTTATATAAAATTTGGCAACGACAACTTTTAAAATTTTGTACTAGTAGTTCCAAAATTGTCCATAGGTCCCATATAAATCTCCTCTCCAAAATCGCTTTAAGATGAAGAAATCTCATATAGATGTTGATATTTAAATAATTTTTGGCATAAAGTACTTTTTATTGAATATAAGCCTCATAACTAAATTTGGTTTTGCCGGGTCCATGTTTGGCCACGGGACCCAAATAGGGTACAATTTCGAAAAGTTGTCTAAAAATACTGTGATGTAGGGTATTCTTTTTTCTGGCTTGGCCGACTTACTTTCAAAATTGCATACAATTATCAAATAGGTTATTTATTAATATTTAAATTTTAATCAAAAATACATACATATATTTATATTTTCACTGCAGAAGCATTTTATAGTTGAGTATTATAAGTTGCACTCATAAGACATGATGGGCAAAATTTCCTTTCCAAACAAAATTTACATTTGATATAAACATATGCTTTGTTCGCATAAATGCTAAACAAAAAATTGTTTTAAATGCCACATGTTTCCAATTAAAAACTCTTTATAAAAAGCGAAACTCCCATTGTTGACTTTTTCAGCTGTTTAACAAACAAATGTAATCCTTGTTGTAGTCAAGCACCACTAAAAATCTTGTTATTTAACTACAATTTTAAGTCAAAAGTTCACTTTGTTTCTGATAAATTTTCAATTTTCGCGCTTCAAACTCTTTTAGATATTAGTTGGCTCTTATGTGAACTGGGACGATAAGGATATAAGAGTCGCAGTTACGCCCTGTTATTAAGATATCACAAGTGATAAACCAAACCCTTAATCCAACCAGCCATTTCAAACCCAACAAAACACATCAAGCGCGTGGAGACAATTATAAAATCTAAGACTTGGGGCGTAACCTAAGAAATTATACAACATGTTGCGGTATTTGTTATCTCTCGCTTACATAAGATGAAAAATTAACAAAAAAGACCTCATAAATATTTAGATTTTAGTTTTTGTTTTCTTTTGTTTTAGTGCGGGAAAAAGGTCACACATATTTCACAACGAAATCGTTGTGAACGAATTGTGGAAAATATTAAAACAGTGATTAATTGGTGACTAATAGATGAAACAATTAAACCGTTTAAAATGGTTTTTTCCATTGTGTTTTATTTTTTATTTTTAGAAATTAAAGCAAAAATGCCGATATCAATTAATTGATATTTTATCATGGGTATTTCGAATTTATAAATGCTTTAATTAAGATTTTGTAATAAGTTATTTTACATAAAAACTATAAACTAGTTTCTGCGTTAAGCGAACAAAAATTAACTTTTTTGTTTCTTTGTTCAAACCAAATTGATTTATATTGATATTTAATATTATTTGAATAGCGCTTTAGTTGGTTGCTACATTATAGTCCATTAATTGAGACAAACGACTATTAAACTAACAGTCCGCCAGGCTAAAGTGTTAATATTTCTTCTGTGGCTCTCTGGTTGCTGGCCAAAAAGCCCGTATTGGAAATAATGCAACCAACGGCACAACATTTTTGCAAAAATTGCAAATGCCATACTGTCAATTGGTCTAATATATAGATTTATAAATATTGTCACACTATGACTTAACTTAATCTGCATGAATAAATAAAAACAATAGTAAAAACAAAAATTTTTTTGGGTTAAGTATAGACGACTTAGGATTACTTTACTTTAGGATTCTTCAGGCGAATTTCTTAAATGTTGAATATATAATATTTACTAAGTTCGTACAGAGTTTCTTCTTTAATGTGTTTTAAACACTAGTTTAACTAAAAACAAGTTTAAAATATCTTCCCTGCAAATAATATTGGACTACCTGATCCATTTTAATCAAATGGACTATTCCCTGGACTGGGCCAAAGTAATGCAAGCACGGACCATGTCATTGTTAAAAAGAGTTTGTAGTGCAATGACATGTCTTCGTTTTTTAACGACATGTTTTCGTTCTTAAACGATTTCGAAGCTAATCCTCTGGGGTATACCATGCATTGGGGTTATCTTTGGACTAGTCCTAGTCGCGTATGGGCTATATTTTACATGCGTGTATGGACTAGTTGCATTATCTGCAGGGTTATATTGAACTACACTAAACTTTAAATAAGGGCTTCTAATTTTACAAATTTATCCATAATTTCTAATTATTCCTAGGAATTTTTTTTCGTGAAATATTTTGAGAGACTTACTGCCTGTTTGTAGAACACGAGCGCACTACCCGCCCGTTTAACTTACATTTAAAACAAATTTTGCTTAGCGAACAAGTGTTGCGCTCGTGTTCTACAAACAGGCAGTTAATGACACTCACTATTTTCTTTTAAAATTTACACTTTGAGCAATAAAATAGAATAGAAGCCGCTTACTTTACCTGTTGTAAAATTCATAGCAACGGGGTCAATCCTTGATAAATGCGCAATTTTTTTTGCGTTTCTTACGTAAGGTTTCAAAGGCAGCTTACACATGGACGTTAGGTCCTTATAGCTGTACTATTGTGATAACCTGAGCCAGTGAGTGACTACAGTCAAGTCAGCATTCATTCGATTATTCCCCAGACGTAACTGTAGCCTTAAGCCTTTTCGATTCCATACAGAAAAGAAAGATCGATGTTAGGCCTAGATTAGATAGAACATTCAAGAACGGCAATTCTAACGTTAGGTCCTTATAGCTGTACTATTGTGATAACCTGAGCCAGTGAGTGACTACAGTCAAGCCAGTATTCATTCGATTATTCTCCAGACGTAACTGCAGCCTTAAGCCTTTTGATTCCATACAGAAAAGAAAGATCGATGTTAGGCCTAGATTAGATAGAACATTCAAGAACGGCAATTCTGGTCTTCCAAAAAGCCTAATCCTAATGACCCCGAGTCCGGGGCATTTGCAGAGAAAGTGAAACACTATTTTCTCTTTTTTCTTATCATGACAACTTTTGCAGTAGTCATTATAACTCAGGCACATTCTCATCGTATCGGTCTCTACCAACCAGTGACGCCAACAACCGATTTCACCGTCTTAATTTGGTTTCTATTAAAATCAAGTAGCACGCGGGTTTTCCCCTTGCAATAGCCAAGTCAGAGAGTCCTGGCCAACGACCAGATATTCTCACTTTTCCATCTCTCCTGAGCCATACTGAACTAGTCCCATTTAATGAGAGTTCTACAGCAATCCATCGAAATGCCAATGAGGCCGCCAACGAACATCGCCCTGTTTCTGAGAACTACAAGTTACAAATCTACGAGTAAAATATATTTGAAACAAATACAAATATTGAGAAATTGTTGCTTTTTTTAATGTATTTTACTTATAGATTTGTAAGCTGTAGTTTTGAAAAACAAGGCCCAGGTCGACCAAAAAACAACGTTTTCAGGCCGTTTGTGGTTTGGTTTCCAGGCACTAACTATGCCGTGGTGTCCACGCCAGCGTTACTTTTTACAATTTGTTTTATAGATATCCGGCATTCTACAGTTAACTTTGATGTCGTTTAGGCGCCCGCCAGAGCTGCAATGGCGGCTTTGCTTTCCAAAAATATGCATATAGCACTAATACATCAGCCAATTCACCGCCAGCCCTATGGTGGAGATTTTCGGCTCTTTGCGTTCCTTAAGATTTAACAAAAAATTTTTACAAAAATAAATAAATTGATTTGAAAATATTATTGCAAACTACGTGAAAATCCACAATTGCAAATGTTAGCGGACTTCTACTGATTTACTGCGTTCAATATTTAGCAATGCTGACCATTATTTTGAAAATTTTTTTATGCGTGCTTTATTTTCTAAAACAACGCTAATAGAGTTTATAATTTAACCCGGTAAATTGGCAATAATACCATTTTATATAACGACATCGTTAATTTAAGACAAACCTTTTAGGGCCGTAATTACAGTTACTACTTTTGTTTATTTCTTAAATTTAAAACAAAAGTCAATTTTTTGTGCTTAATTTTTGTTTGTTATGGTTATTGTTTTTTTGTGTGTTAAATTGTGTTTTCTGAAAAAGAAAATATTTTTGAAAGTTATTTTTTTTAATAATTAGTATTGTGGTTATTTTGTTGAACTATTTATGGTTTTTAATCCAAATTTTTAATATTTTTAATTAGGCTTAAGTTCATGAAATTTAATTTTTATTAAATTATTTTTATGAAGAAAGGAATTTTACAACATGAAAATTAATTAAAATTGTTATTGATAATCTTTCATTCTTGACGTGGCTCGGGCTCAAACCCTGGCCGGCAGGTTACCATGACATGTTTCGATCGCAACCACTCGATCTCCTCAGATGGATTTGCCGTCTTACACTCGCAGCCATCGACGACTGCTGACGTCACAAGTCAAACATCAATCCTTAAACCAAATTGTATTTTAACATTTGGTAGATCGAAATTTGCTTTCCTGAATGATTATCCATTTTAATTGATTTTACATGTTTTTTCCTTTACTTCCGTTTTTTCGTACTTTCGTCAAGAATTTTTCTTGAAGTCCAAGTACATTTTTTGTTTTTTCACTTTGTCTTTCTCTTTTCTGTTGACCTTTTTCAGCACAACTTGAAGGACAAATGTACAAATAGAGCTCGTGCCTTAGCTTTAACAATAATTAGTATTGTGGTTATTTTGTTGAACTATTTATGGTTTTTAATCCAAATTTTTAATATTTTTAATTAGGCTTAAGTTCATGAAATTTAATTTTTATTAAATTATTTTTATGAAGAAAGGAATTTTACAACATGAAAATTAATTAAAATTGTTATTGATAATCTTTCATTCTTGACGTGGCTCGGGCTCGAACCCTGGCCGGCAGGTTACCATGACATGTTTCGATCGCAACCACTCGATCTCCTCAGATGGATTTGCCGTCTTACACTCGCAGCCATCGACGACTGCTGACGTCACTAGTCAAACATCAATCCTTAAACCAAATTGTATTTTAACATTTGGTAGATCGAAATTTGCTTTCCTGAATGATTATCCATTTTAATTGATTTTACATGTTTTTTCCTTACTTCTGTTTTTTCGTACATTTGTCAAGAATTTTTCTTGAAGTCCAAGTACATTTTTTGTTTTTTCATTTTGTCTTTTTCTTTTCTGTTGACCTTTTTCAGCACAACTTGAAGGACAAATGTACACATAGAGCTGGTGCCTCAGCTTTAACAATAATTAGTATTGTGGTTATTTTGTTGAACTATTTATGGTTTTTAATCCAAATTTTTAATAAAATAAATTAAAATAGATAATCATTCAAAGCAAATTTCGATCTACCAAATGTTAAAATACAATTTGGTTTAAGGATTGATGTTTGACTAGTGACGTCAGCAGTCGTCGATGGCTGCGAGTGTAAGACGGCAAATCCATCTGAGGAGATCGAGTGGTTACGATCGAAACATGTCATGGTAACCTGCCGGCCAGGGTTCGAGCCCGAGCCACGTCAAGAATGAAAGATTATCGATAACAATTTTAATTAATTTTCATGTTGTAAAATTCCTTTCTTCATAAAAATTTTTTTTATATGTATATACTTCATGTATTTGTAAGACTTTGGTTTATTTTGCACTTATCATAGGGCTGCCAGAAGTTTAAACCTATCAACCAGGACGCATAGAAAAACTGGAAAAATAAATACACCAACAAAACGTTTTTTTAATAGATATGCATGCATGTATGTATATGTAAAAAACATCCGTTTTGAATTTTTAAATCCAAAAATATATGTGGCTATTAGCGCAGAAGTGGAGTAACCTACAATTTAATTTGGTTAAGGTTCTGGTGTAAGAAATGTTCATTGCACTTAGGGGTTCCCGATACCGAAATACCGGTAATACCGACAAAAATCTAGTACCGAAATACGGCTTTAAAATTAAGTACGTATTACGGTTTTTAAAATTTAACCTCCCTTTATAATTGGAAAATTGTTTTATTCTTGGTGCTTTGTATTTAGATATTTTTATTCCATAAATAATACCGAAAAAACCGATAATACCGAAAATACCGACGGTAACGGTATTGGAATCCCTTATTTGCACTGTTCTTTACAGTGCAATAGTCGAGTTAGCCAACTGTTTGTATTCAAAACAGATGGCGCTAGAAACATAGTTTTTCAAACCAAGTACTGTAGTGAAAGAGAAGTGTTAGCTCCTCATTATCTCATAATAAGTAGCCTGGGGTTACACCACTTCTGCGCTGATAGCCTCATATATAAAAAAAAATTAACGTGTACTTCATGTACATAAAATAGATAAAAAATAATAAAAAGTTGAGCTTAAAATGTTCTAAACTAAAATACTTTTCAGAAGATTGCACTTTTTCTAAAACTTAATTTCGGTCTTTGATATAGTTATAGATAAAACAGGCAGCATGTCATATTAAAATTAAACTTACATTGAATAATACTCTCCAGTGTTTCAGTCTTTAACGAGTTTATTTCTTTAGTCCATTGAGCAGACAAAGTACTCAACTTGAAAAAATCCATATCTTTTGATTTTTCTTCAACCAAAGCGACAATTGTCAAACTTATCAATTGACAAAGCCATACACGCTTTGATTAGGACAACAACCGACTCAGTTGACAATTGAATTGAAACGTTTGGGCTGCTTTAGAGAAAGCAATTTGTTATCGGTTTTCGATTACTTATAAAAGTTATTTACACGGTATAACTTTCTACAGCAACTAGTTGAAACAAAATTTGAAAGAGGTTTGAGTCTCATCTAATATTATTGCAAGCTTTTAGTTAAACGACGTTTACACCACATAACAGTTGAATTTAATTAAAGTTCTTTATACAATTGCCTTTATGTAGCAGTGTTATAACATAAATCTTAAACTTTGTTAACAACTAAAACCAGCAAAAAACAAATTTTTTGTCTTGCTCTGTACAAAAAACCAGGATTATTTAATAGTGGACCAGGACACCAGGACAATCCTGGAAAACCAGGACGTATGGTAGGCCTAACTTACCATCACAAATTTTTGCTTTAATAAGATTTCAATACCAACATAATTGGACGATTTATAGACACTAAAACTCTTTTCCGAGAGAATATTTGTGTTGGAGCTAGGATTCTCACCGTTTTCAATATTCTTCGTCCTTATGCCAATAAAAATACACTTACCATATTTCATTTAATTATCTTGAAATAAGCGATCTATTTGATGAGTATACTAAAAGGTGAATCTAACACACTTACATCACAAACGCATAATACCAGCTAGCAAAGGCTGTTTGTTTGACGATTATGTTAAATCCAGAATTCGAAAATAAACACTAAATATCACTCCTTAGTGTTCGGTTCGGTAGAAAACACAAACACAATTTAAAAAAAAAACGTTTCCGTGTCAGTCGTCCTTCGAACACAAAAATAATACTGTTTTTATCAAACTCAACAAAAGATGAGAACATTTAATTTCATTAGTTTTTTTTAATCCACAAACTTCATTGTGATCGGTTCGGCTCATTTCGTCCCTTTTGGATGATAAAAAAAAGCAAACATTTTTTAAAAAAACAAAATACACATACGAAAAAAAAACCGTAAAATAATTTAACACAATACATACACAAGCTGTTTGTGGTTCTGTCGTTGCTAAAATTTTTTGTTTGTTCATTTCTATATCGATGTAAAAAAGAAACACTATACACCATTAATATAATGTTTGTCTACAGTATCACTACAATTGTTATGTTTTTTTTAACGAAGAACAGAACAATATATAAAGTTCGGCTCTTTCTTGAAAATAGCTACGAACGGTATTAAGGGTTGTGTTCGTCTACACAATCACTAAAAAAAAATATAATTTTTGGCTGTGTGAGCCGAACGCTAAATTATTTACTGTTTATTATCGTACACTGGTTTAATATACAACTTCTAAAAGAATCTTCGGATGATAATGTGACGAGTACCAAAAACAAAAACATCTAAATTTTTTTTTATGTATTACTTTTGCGTTTTTAAAATATGAAAATTCTATTGCCAATAAAACTTCAATAAAATAAACCGAACTAAGGATTTGTAAAAAAGGGTTTTTCCGACAGGATGGTGTTGATTTTGCAACCTTAAGGTTTGTTTCATGTAAATTGTATGAAAATTAGAAGTTTTACATGATAAATACACTTGATGCCCTTATTTATAATAGCTGAATTCACACCGAGCTTGTTAGTTTGTTAGTCGTTAATCGTTACTTTTTTACACGCATTTTGTTTTTGTATATTTAACGCGCTACCGTATTAACATTTAACAAATTAACGACACGGCACCCCTGATAAAATAGTTGTTAGTTGGTAACTCACTACTTACCGTCAGTAAACGTTATTTGTGTCAAAGCATGAGTAATTAAATGGTTGACAATTGTTTTTTTACACTTTCTCATGGCATGTTTTATTTTTTCCAGAATAATAAATTGTGTCAGAACAATAAATCAGTTGTTTTACTACGAAAGTTACCAAACTAACAAAGTTTTAAAAAGGGGGTCGTTCACAGTTGGCAACTTTAACAAATTAACAAACTACCGAGTAACAAATTAACAAGTTCGGTGTGAATACCACTAATAATAATCTCTACATAAATCATAAATGATTCCCTTCGTCTTTAACTGTGTTATAGAATAATCTCTCATACGAATCAACACGTGTAACAGTTTCTCCCGTGCGAGGAATCGTCAGCAATTAAAAAATGAACTCGTCGAAGATCAGAAACACTCTTTACGAGATGTGCAGTAGACTCCAAGACGATTAAAAATGCTAGCTGGGATAATACCCTCTCCATCTGTGTTGGTGTAGGGTATGAAAATAACCCATGTTCTGTTGAAATCATATGTCACGTTACCAAACGCCTCTCAAACACAACACTCTTTAAGAAGAATTGAACCTAAATAATAATTTTTACAACAAAGACAACCAAACGCGTAAATTTTAATACCGTGTTGGTGCTATTTGATTCTGTATAGCCTGGGGCTTCAACCTCCACAACCGTTTCAAATGAGACTGCAAGTATTGGACTAGACCTTATTAAAATGGCACACAGTGGTCACATACTGTGTATGGCTACAAACATTTTTTTTTTTGTGAGTGCCGTTTCGTTTGTCAAACTTGTGGCAGTTTATTTGCACATTATTATGTCGTTAATTATTATCTGCCTTGTTGGTTTTACGAGAATATTTATGTTTGTTTGTAAAAATTTTAAGTTCATACATATTCGCTATGCAATATATTTGAATATACATATCGTTACCTAAAACGCAAAAGGTCCTTACTAACCATAAATTGAAAATCGACTTTTCCATTGTTTCTGATGTATTCACGGAAATAATTATTTATTAAATGTTGCTTTATTCACGTCCAATCCAACAATTGCTTAATTTTAACTTATATTGTTCTTATTTAGTAAAACTTTCTTAAATAAAGAAAAATTTTGCCTTAACAAAGCCACAGATATCGATTGCAACATAGTCATAACTAAAAAAAATCAAATATTTTAAGTTGCTAAAGAACCAAAAATCAGTACTTTATCTCAAACTGAACCGCAGTTATAGCAAAATATATTTTATTGAATCTGTATAAAAAGGCACATTTTGAAAACTTTACTCGCATTTTGCCAAGTTTGATTTTTTTTGAGATATATAGAATCTTTAGACCAAAATTAGCGGTCCTATTTATAAAAGATTCTATGATAAACGGTAAAAAGCCTAACCGACAGATTGCATTATGTGCAACATTATCAATTGTCAAAACAACTGGTAGGTTTTAAAGGAAAAAAAGTAAAATAAATTATAAACAATTTATTTTAATTATTTAATTTTAAATAGTTTTTTCCTTTTTCTGTAAAATTTTCAAAATGTTAGATAGGATCTTTTACCTTTCAGCTAACTATACTATATTTACTATAAATAATCACATATTAAATACTTATATACATATATAAGCGATATATGAAAATCATATCAGTGATGTATTAAATTTAGAATAGCAATTTTTGGGTACAATTTCAAAAAAAAAATTCATCATCTTGGGTACTGTGACGGGATTATTAAAATCGCTTTAATTGATCCCTTATATAAGTTTGTACGACAACCAATTTTAAAAAAACCGACCAATTTTAAAAAGAATACGACGATTGATAGGTGTAAACAATTCTGGACCGAAATATCAGAGTATCAGCCAAAAAATGGTGGCATGTCATAACGTTCAGTGGCATCGTGTCCGTGGACACTATGACACTCCAAAAAGTGTCACAGTGTCCATGGACTTTATGACACTTGGCAAAGTGTCATAATGTCCATAACTTAACTTATAACCAAAAATATTAAAATGTGTAAAATTTGTTTTAAAATACCGTTAAAATTTCAAGTGATTATCAAAACTTAAGGAAAAAAAAACAATTATTATTTATTGATAGAAATCCGCATCTTTGACTTTTCATACAGACTATGAAGCAGCTTTAAGGCAGGCTTTAAAAAATGTGTTTCCTTATGCGTCATTTAAAGGTTGCTGGTTCCATTACTGCCAAGCTCTGAGACGCAGAGGTCCAAAGCTAAGCATGTTGGAAATTTAATAAAAAGAAATAAAGACTGTGGTAATTGGTACCGAGAAATCTTAAGTCTGTCATTGGTTGGCTTCGCTAACTAAAGCTTCTCTGCGTAGTCGGCCTTCGTTCGGAAACAAGGCAGATTTTAGAAGCTTAACTTAGCGAAACCGGTACTTGTTATACCATAAAGGAGAAAATCCTTTCGCACGGCCGAAGGCTGTCTATAAAGAGAAGATTTAGTTACCGAAGCCGGTCTTTGTTGTACCATAGAGGAGAAAATCCATGCGCCCGGACGAAGGCCGGCTATACAGAGAAGCTTTATATATTTAATTTATACACCCAGAGAAAAAGCAGCAAAACCATTTTTAAAAAAATTTAACCATATTATGTTTGATTTAGCCATATCATTGTCACCGACAACCATATTATGGTTAAATTAGTTTCTTTAAAAATAGTTTTGTTTGTTCTGACCATAATAAAACATGTTTTTCTCTGCTTTTTTTGTATTTAACTATTTTAGTAATTATGGACCTAATGACACTTTTAAAATGAATTTTGAACTGTATGTGATATGTAATTATATGATAGCTTCGGTCAATACTACTTGTAAAACATTTTATATTATTTAAAAAAAAATCTGATTCAGGAAAAAAAAGTCGGGGAAACAACTTTGCTATGTGATTTTAAGCCCTGTTCATCGATTTCGAATGAAAACTTCGTTCGCTTAACTTACATGTCAAATGAAAACAATATTTTGAAGAGTGTACAAAAAAGCTAAGAAAGTTATTGCAGACTCAGAAAACGACTTCTCTGGAAAAATATCTTAAGGAACTTGATGCAACAAATCATTATGGCGTGCAGCTAGAAATCTCTAAAGGCCAGTTTTTCTAAACCACCATTAATTGACTTGAATAGAAGTTTAGTAATAAATGATATTGAAAAGAAAATCTCTCGGTTAATCATTTGAAAAACGTATTTACACCAAATATATCTCAAGGTATTGCGGTCGACTTACCACCTGGTGCTGTTAGAGCAGCTGTTCCTCTAAGATTTGAGATAAGAAAAATCGAAAAGGCTATTTGTCATTTTAACCCCATGATAAGATCAGTTAAAGAATGCTTTTGGAGCTACCCAGCATAGCAAAGAAAATTATTCTGTTAATTTGTAATGCTATTTTACGCCTTGAATACTATCCTCAAAAGTGGAAGGTTTCCTTAGTCACCATGATACCTAAACCAGGAAAGGATCACACCAAAGTTGAGTCATGTAGGCCTATAAGTTTACTTTCTAATATATCAAAGCTGTTTGAGAAGCTGTTAACGTCAAAATTAACCCCAATATTAATTGAAAATAGATGTATTCCTAACCACCAATTCGGATTTAGAAGAGAACACAGCACAATTGAACAAACCCATCGAATTGTAAACGCCATAAGAAAAGCCTTTGAAGATTGAAAATATTGTTCCGCTCTCTTCAACGATGTTTCTTAAGCTTTTAATAACGTCTGGTATGAAGGCTTGTTACATAAATTGAAGTAAAATTTACCAGCAAACATAAACAAGCTGTTAGAAAGCTACTTAGTCGGTCGTCAATTTATTATCAAAGAAGGTGATTATTTTAGTTCTCCTCAGCCAATTGACGCAGGAGTCCCTCGGGGAAGCATACTGGGCCCACTTTTATACTTAAAATATACCTCGGATATGCCAACAAACAACTACACCCAAACTTCAACATTTGCCGATGATACACCTTTTACAAGCGTGCACGAAAACCGTCACGAAGCATCTCGTTATTTACAGGATCATATATTTCATATATTTCAATGAGCAAAAATACGTACATATAACATTCACCTTGAGTCGGGGTAAAAAAATTCGCATGTAAAATACCTCGGTTACATCTAGATCGCCGTTTAACGTGAAAAAGCCATATAGAGGAAAAATTACTCAAGTAAAACTAAAAGTCATCCAAATGTATTTTCTTTTGGAAGAAATTCTGTCCTTAGCCTCGAGTGCAAACTTCTTCTTTACAACTCCATCTTAAAGCCAATCTGGTGCTACGGTATTCAACTATGGGGCACTGCCTCGGCCCCTTATATCGAAAAAGTAATTCTTCGAATAATCACAGCTGCCCCTTGGGTTGTGAAAAACTCAAATTTGTATTCACAACGATCTCAATGAGCCATTAGTTAAAACTATGATTACGAAATATGCAGTAAACTACTTAAAAAGGCGTCCAAGTCCCACTAGCTCGAAATATTTTTAATGAAAGCGGCCACACTCGCTTGAGGTGAAAAAACACTGCAGCACTTACCCATTGATGAAGAAAAATTTTTGTCCGGCACTGGCAGGACATTAAATAAAGTATTAGGAAAATATTTGATTAATTATTTGTTTAAGTTCATATTTAATATATAAAGATTCAATAAATAAATAATGAAAAAAAAACAGATTGATTTACGACTGGTTTTTGTGCCAGTTCTTTGTAATCTGCAGCCCTTATATTTCCCAGAAAATTGTAAAATATATTTTCAAAAGCTAGTTATGTTCTTCTTTCGTTATTAACCATACAAGATTTAAATATTAAAAAAAAACTGAGTGCTTTTCATATAAATTTTACTACACAATCGATCGCCTGTATTGTGGAAACCTCGCATTAGTCTTTGAAGATTTGTCTTATTTGGAGACCAATAAATATGCATTCCTTTAATTTGGCTCCACTTACGCATGGCTTTTACCAAATTTCTTATTAAGCGCAATTTGATATGTAGTGGCGTATTTGCGATATTTTTGCTTCCAGGAATAGCATGTAATCTTCAGGGCAGTATTCTGCCAACATGCTAGCATTCAACTTTCTGGAAAATATTTTCTAAACTGAGTGAAGTTTTGATGAATAGTTGATTCTTTAAGCAATGCTCGGTATAGTATCAACTTGCAGCATTTAACAGCAATTCACCTTAGATTAATCGGAGCATTTAAATTTCAATTGTTTTACACGGTTTAGACAATCTAAGAACACAGAGAATCGTCGCCCAAAACACAGAAATGTTGACCTTACGATGGCAATGGATGAGTTTAAAGGTGGTTTAAGACGACTTGTATTTTCCATTGCAAAATGCATACATATCGTGTTAAAGCAAACAAAATTTTCATTTTATATAAGCATCAGCTGAAACAGAGTCAGGGCTTACTAAATTTTACTTGCACTTTTAATAAAATTACAAATATTTTTATTCATGATGCTTATTACTTAATTTAAGCGAGTTTTGGTTTATGCGTTGTACGTGCATATAAGCGAGTTTTATTAAATGTTTTTTTTTTTTCATTTATAAGCACCAAAAGATGAGCATAAGCTTTAAATCAGTGTTCGAAAATAAACAGTACATTATTTAACGTTCGGCTCACACACCCAGGAACGATATCTATTTTTTTAGTGATTGTGTAGACCTACACAATCCTTAATACCGTTCTTAACTATTTTCAAGAATGAACCGAACATTATATAATGTTCGGATCTTCGTTAAAAAACAGAACAATTGTAGTGATACTGTAGACAAACATTATATTTTAATGTTCTATAATGTTTTTTTCGTGTGTGTATTTTGTTTTTGCAAAAAATGTTTTGTTTTTTTTACCAGCCAAAAGGGACGAATATTAACGAGCCGAACCGAACACATTGAAGTTTGTGGATTTTCAAAAAAAAACCGAACGGAATTAAATGTTCACATTTTTGGTTGAGTTTGATAGAAACAGTAATATTTTTGTGTTCGAAAGATGACTAACAGGGAAACGTTATTTTTTTTAATGATTTTCTACACAAACACTATTAGCGTATGTGTTTTCCACAAATCTACCGAATCGAACATTAAGAAACGGTATTCAGTGTTTATTTTCGAACACTGCTTTTAATACTGTATAAAATGAGTACCAAAACATACTAATCCTTTTAGTACCTTTTGTAAATTTTTTACTTAACAAAACTGGTAAAATGTTTATAGTCATATCGGTATTATTCATTCATATTGTACATGAGTAAATAAAATACTGTAATTATTATTGCCTTTGTTGCTGTTTTAAACTTGTTATTTTATTGTTTTTGCTGTAGCTGTTTTTATTTTTGTGGCATAATTTATGCAATTGCTTTAAATATATTTTGCATGCATGATCTGCCAGTGTGGTGAACACAAATAATCTTTATTAACTTTGCGTTTATTTGTTTTTTATTTGTAAGTATGTATGTATATGTCTGCACGCTCGCAGTTTATTTGTATACTTGCTCTGTTCTCTTGTTGCTGTAAAGCATTTTTTTTATTTACCCAACGATCTGGGGACTATAACAATAATTCGGTGACAGATTAATGCACGAGGGGGTGGCTCATAATTCAAATATAATACATGTTTATATGCGTTGTTGTTGTTGGTTGAAGTAAGAGCCGAGAAATACAAAAGTGTTGTTTGTTTGTTGTAAGTGCATCTGTGTGTTTGTTGGCCGTTGTCGTTGTGTAGGAAGGTGCAAAAATCAGCCTTGGTGTTATTTACAATGTACAGTAAATATTAATTTTCACTTGGCAATTTTTATTTGAATGAATGGTTGTGTATTTGTAAACAGGTTTACCCAGCGGTAAATATTGAAAGGACCGCAAGTGGCAGGCCTTTTTGAAGGCCTCTATACTCCTTTCTAAAAGATTCGCTTTGCATGATATCCTGCCTTCAGAAGTATGCCTTCTAGAAGGCATAAACTTCTTTTTAAAAGACCTTCTGAAATATTCAGTACACATTCGCTACTCCCTTCTTTGGGAAGGGATCGAAGTTGTTTTTAAAGGAAGTGTGGTAGGCCTTGCGCCCAATGACAACCTGTGTAAAAAATAAATAAGTATGGAATGCGGCGAGAAGGGCTTCTGACTGCTTGTGACTGCTAAATAAGGCCTTCTATTAGGCCTCTTTACTCATTCTAGTTGCCGCTGGGTACATTTCCATACACATACATACATGCCTTCATACTATATATATACACAACTTATAGTTTTCATTGAGTTTAGTTCATAGTATGAGAGTTTTTTTTATTGTAAATGCCTTCAGTTTTCTTTCCAATTTAAAGCCTGCCTGTTATTTTCTTTTTGTATATGTTCTTTTTGTTGTCTATAGACAGGGTCTTAAAAGAATATACATACATAATTTTGAAATGAAAAAATTTCGATCTGCATCGGTATAATACATCCATGTTAGTTATCTTAACCACAGTAACATATCGTCGTGCCAAAGTTAGCCTGACGTACCTATGTCGCGAAATTTTTTTTTTTGGGAAATTGAGAATTTTTTTTCTATATTTGACCATATTTACATTATGCAATTAATGCCGCAACTTTCGCATGCAACTTTTTGTTTGTTAGCAAGAGGTGTAGGGAAGAAAACGGGGTTGAAAAAGTTGAAAATGCATGAAAAAAATTTAAATGTAAATGTGAAAAGAGTTCTTTAATAGAAAATAGAATAAAACTCGGCGTTAATTGCATAGTCTAAATGCGGTCTATCATGGTTTCATAAATAAGCTGCGTTCGTTTACCCCAAAATTTGCAAAAATTTGTACAAATTTGTATTGGATTTTACTAAAATGCGTTCGTGTATACATAAATTTGCAAAAGAGAGCATCTTTTGGGAGAGTAAAGTGATAGTTTTAAACAAAGAGCCTGCAAATTTTCACTAAACATATTTCTGCGTGTAAAATTCAGTATAAAATAAAAATATGTGTGACGCGAAAAATAGAATGGGACCTAAGGGTTTTGCCATTTTAAAGATTTAAATACGTGTATCTTTGGTGTACCATCACTGAGCGTGTTGGTATTTGTCTCATTTGAAAGCGACACATCTCAACCTTGTTGGTCAACCTTGAAAACGCGAGTAAGTCGTCCCTACCTCTTGTTTTGTGTAGTTGGTTTTTACTGTTCCCTTTACCATACTGGTCCCTTTCTCTATGAGCTGTCACATATAATTCAATATAGTAAACAAGCAAAAAACATACCATTTGCAAACAAAAAGTCTACTTGTAAAAAAAAAAAACATTTAAAAGAACAACAACTGAATTTAAAGTGCAGCATAAACTAAAAACAAGTTTTCTAATAGATATTTTTGAAAAGTAAATTTAATTTAATATAAATAACATTGCATTAATATTTTAGAGATGGAAACCTATTAAATATATTAACACTTCTTACTGCATATTATTCTGGGTACCAAATATGAAAAATCAAGTATTCATATATTTTCGTATGTTATTTAACTGGAAACAAAATTAAAAGTCAGATACAAACTAAACAAGTCTAAAAGCTTCCACAAAAGTTCATTTAATAAAACAAATTTGCTACGAATTTATAATTATTAAGCTGCGTTCACAATCAAAAAAACATTTTCACTTGGTGTTCATAATAGAGCAACAATTTCTTTTGTAAATTTTAGCCACAAAAATATTATACATTTATTTTTATTTTTGTAAACATTTTGTTAAAATTTTCATTCAAAACTAAATAAAATTATTTTAAACGTCAGAAACTACTTCATACAAATTGTTGCTGAAGTTCCAGTTGACTCAACTTTAGTTACATTTAAAAGAAATTTTAGTTACATTTTTGTTTTAAAATTGAAAGGAAAATATATGAAATACTTTGGGAAGAAAAAAGATAAAAGAAAAAACGAAATTGTTTTTTTGATTGTGAACGTAGCTTTAAAATGCCATGCATCAAAATACATAAATCATCAAATAACACATATTTTACAACACTAAGCTTTTTAGCGGTCATATGTTTGAATTAACCTGCAAGTTTTTGCAATTTTTCCGTTCGTTTACTTTCTTTTTTTGTGCAAGAGCCAGTTTTGAGAGTAAAATGTTCATATTGCCCAAAATTTAATCAGCTAAATGATTTTTCTGGAAAAGTAAACGAACTCACCTATTATATATATATTTAAACCCCAATTCTTTTAAACAATTTTATCGTATTGTTTAAAGAAGAAAAGTACAACATTTTGGATTTTTTTGTTTTTTGATAAAAATCGATAATTTTTGATAATTTGCATCATCTCTAAAAATCTCATATCTCTGGGAAGTACCGTTACGAAATAAGAGCAAAAGCAATTTCAAACGAAACCCAAGACTTGGAGCAAAAATATTTAAAAAAAACCTTCTCCTGTAAAATTTAATTTTTGTTGGTTACATCATTTTTGCTATAAGGGCTCGATATATTTCTTCTAGACAATAAATTTTTTCGTCCATGTGATGTGGTTTGTGTCTATGGCTTACAGTATTGTCATGTTATTACCAGGGCTGTCAGATATGGCGATTTCCCGCTAAACGTGGCGATTTTGAAACGTGTTTGGCGGTGGGATTTTCTATTTGGCGACTGGCTACTTTTTTTTTTGCGATTTTTTATATAACTGACGATATACTGGGCTTTTTTTCACAATTTATATTATTTCAGCGATTTTTTGCAACAGTTTGTAATTTTTTGTTATCATAACTAATTTCAGGAAAAAAAAAAACTGGAAACTTTTTTTCACATGATTTTTGTTTTGTTATAATTTTAAGTGCATTTCATATTCAGTCACTAATTAGTTCTAATAGTATGTATGCAGGTCAAAACACACTGAAGTGTACGATACTAAGGACTTGTGTCCTTAATTTAAGTTTTTTAACTGAGTATATGAATATATATCTCCATTTTATGTTATTTTAAAAAAAAAAAAAAAAAAAAAAAAAACACCACAACATAAACTACACAAAATTAACTTTCGGCGACTTTTTATATTTTTTTTTGGCGATATTTGACTGAAAGCATTCTCTTACAACCCTGCCTTTAACTCATTCTCATATTGACTCGATTTTTCACCCACAACACAATAGTGGAGAGAGTATTATGCGTTTCAGCTGATGGTTGTAACACATTAACATTTTTAAGTAAAGCGATTGACTCAGAATCACTTTCTGTGTCGATCTAAGGATGCACGTCTTTCTTGCTGGCTTGCCGGCTGCCATGTAAACCATGTGCGCAAAGTACAAGTCTAAATTTTGTAGATAATTTGATAACATAAAGTACATACATACGTTCAAATTATCACAAGGGCCAAGCTTATGAAAATGGTGAGAACCGATATATAATTTCACACAGCTCCCATTCAAGCTTCTTTGCGGAATAGAGTCTTTGAGCTCATAAACCATTTTATTATGTTGGTATTTAGATTTAATTTTTTCAAAACTTTTTTGACTGCAATCTAAATCATTTAGCCAACTTTTATCATCATCGATCCATATTTGAACATAGCTCCCATACAAATACTACTACGGAAAATAGCGTTTAATTCCGAAACTTCCTTATAACTTCCGATAGCTACTATGTCATAAAGACATGTTGTGCTGGCACATCCAAAATGAACCATAGGTCCCATATAAACCCCCATCCTTAAATCACTTAAAGGCAAACAAGTCTCATATAGATTAAGATATCTAAATAATATTCGGCTTAAAGTTCTTTCACATCAATCATAACCGTGCACCACATAGGGTACACTCTTGAATTTTTTTTAAAACTGTGGGGCAGGGTTTCTTATAGTCGGGCATGACCGACATTACTTTCTGACTTGTTTTTTATTTTATGGTACTTTTTCTGCATGCATCACTTAGTCCATATTCCGTATTCAGACAAAAGTTTAAAATACGTTTGCAACGTAATTCATGAAAATTAATGTCATTTAACTTTTTTCTGTTGCTGCTGTTGTTGTCATTGTTGTACTTTTGTTTTGTTTGTAAATTATTTTCGCTTTTATTGCTGTTGAATGTATTTTTATGGGTTTGCATGTTGATTTTATGTCATTTTATTTGAATTGTACGAGTACGTGTGTATTTGCTGTAAATGTTTGATTGCAGGCTGCTGCAGCAGCAGTTGCTGGCTCAGATATTAAAGTTGGTATTGTAATTGTTGGACTGCTGCTGTTATTTTTATAGTGACATTTATTGTTGAAAATTTTACAATAAAAATTTTTAATCCCTATTGAATTCTTTTTTTTTTTGTTTGTTTTTTGCTTAATTTTTATTTTTCAAATTATCATCGGCGGTTATAAATAATTTCAATATATCAGCCTTTATGACCTTAACATGTCAAATTAGCTTTTGTTGAAATGATAATTGATATTATTTAAAAGTCGAGAAAATTTTAAACGGAATATTAATTGAGTTGTAGTAGGCATAGACTAGCAAAATAAGATATACCTAGATTATAATTTATTCAAAGACTTAAATTCATATTGCCCTAAGAATTTCCACAAACTATTTTCCTCTTTTTTTAAAATTAAATTCCCATTTAATCACTCTTAAAACAAAACAAATAAATGAAGTATTTTATTTATTGATTAATTGTCGAAAAACTCAATTATAAATATCTTTCTTTTTTTATACTTAAATAAAAAAAAAAAAATAAAATAAACTTTCAAAAATTTTATAAATTTTCATAATTAAGCCAACAACAGCATCACCATGTTTAATTTCTGTTGATGCAAATTAATTGGTAAATATCAATCTTATAAATTTTGTTGTTGTTTTTTGGTTATCGCACTCTAAATTTGTGTTTTAATGAAGAGACGAAGCAGTAGAACATAAGAGACGGGTTTTATTGTTGGAATATTAATTAAGTAGAGAATATCTAATGGTAATTAATCAAAATTTAACTCAGTTCAGTTGATTATAAATGAAAATAATAATTTTCATGCTGAGTTTTAAGGCATTTTTTCTTGATATTCACAGGGTGCTTTTTTCTAAATGATTTCCGTATTACATTTTATTTGCTTAAACATTTATTCCTTTTACTCGTTTACTTGGGGTACTTTAACGTTGATTGGTTTTGCTAGTGCTGGTAATTAATATAAGTCATCATGTTAGTTCAAATATTTTAAACAAAATTTAAGAATCCAATAGAATAATAAAAATATGACTTAGTTTGCGAAGTCATACAGCCAGTGATGCCAGCTCTCCACTGCTAAAATGGTTGAATTTTTAGTACAAAATGCTAAAAAAAAGTGTAAACAGGAATTTATAACAAAAAAAAAATAAAGCATCAAGATTAAAAAAAACGTACAAAATTGTTTTACTACACTGAAGTTGCACATAAGATATTAAGGGTTTTCATGATATCGCTTAAAAGTCTCGCAACATGTGCCAACTGTGCATTTTTACGCCCTCGCAAATGAACTATCAAAAATTGTAAGAGAATTAATTTACATAAGCTTCGTAAATTTGCCCAATAATTTTGACTCGTAAAATTGCGCTTGCCATGCAAATTCATGTTTTTTGTCGATAGTCGTATCATTAAATTTGACTTAAAATGGCACCGATATATTTTTGCATATTGTTGCGTATTTTGATTAAAATGCATATTTTGGTTTTAAATGCATATTTTTGCATGTTTTAACATTTTTGAGTTTTTTTTTTAATTTACATATCGAGCCTTTGCTGCAATAGAGTAATATTTTAATTTTGAATTTTCTAGCACCTTAAAATTTAATTCTTTTCTCTAGAGTTGAGAATATAACATATTTGTATGAACTTTTTACACAATATGAAGAAACGATATGGCTATTTTCTCCACATTATTAGCTTGTAGGCGGCCCTATGTTCCTCTGGGAATTAAAGAATTAAATACATTAGCTAAAATATTTGGTTTTTTGAGTTATAACTCTATTGCAGCAAAAGCTCGATATGAATAATAAAAAAAATTTCTTAAAAAAATTCGCATGAAAACAAAAAAAAAAAAAAAAAATTTAAATCAATAAATTAATTTTTTTGAAAAATACACGAATTTCAAGATTTTGACAAAAGGTCCTTCTTTCTATTGTTAACCAACGCAGCACCTTACATGGCTAAGGGCTTAACATATTTTATTAAAAACTGTTACATTAGTGTGGCCGCAAGTTATATGGACAAAGGAAAGTTTTACATTAAGATTAGCTGTCATATTCATTTGGTCACGACTTTATTGAAAATTTGTCACGTAGTGTAACCACCAACCAGGCAAAGAATGCGAAGATATGTGAAAATTTCGGTGTTATTTTTTAATTTGGTTTTTTCTGGATTAAATATTCATGTTAAAGAAAACTAATACAGAGCAGCATTGTTCATAAGATATAGCCCTAGAATATTTGTGAACGAGGTTTTTCTCTAAAATAAATATTACGGAAGTTATTAACAAATAAAGCGACCCATAGTGAGAAAAATAGCATTTTGGCAAACTTTGTGGGCTCAAGGCTCGCCCAATAACTATGCAAACGATCTAAAATTTTGTATGTATATTTTTTTCTAATTTGGAATCAATCTAAGGGGTTTGCCAAGTGAAAATACGAAAAAAATTAACGGCCACACTACTGTTTTGTTACTTTCTTGGCACATGAGTTACACCAAGTGGCAGAGGAAATTAGAATCTAATTCGATTATATTGATTTATTGATTTCATACGGGAAAAAATATTTGTAAAGGCTCATTCACGAGTTGAAATTTTTGGAGAAAAGTATCTTTTGGTACCCTTACAACCGCAGCCAGTATTATCAAGATGGGGAACCTGGCTAGATGCTGTAGAATAGTATTCAAAAAACTTTGAGCAATTTAAGAATGTTATAAAAGAATTTGTTGATACTGATGCTTATACAATTAAAAAAGTAAAACATTAATTAGCATTTGTATTTTCCAGCTACGGCTATATTGGTGAAACAATAACTAAATTGGGTGGATTTAGTTCACTTAATAATCAGCTCAAATTAATTGATATTGCAGAAAGAATATTAAGAATGTGGAAGAAAGAATAGCGCAACAAATTAAAAAAATCCAAAACGTTTTGCAAAAAAACTATAGGTTTTCAAAAAATAAAAAGAATTTCAACCATTTTAGATCTGGAATCTAATGTTGGATCTGAAGTAGAAAATATATATTCCCCAAATGAATTGGCATCCTTCAGGATGCTCCTATAACTTTTTATTGCATATTTTGGAGTTTTTAGTGCATATTTTATGCGCATATTTTCCATTTTTTAGTGCATGAAAATCTCATTCTTATTAATCGTTTAAAATTACACAAAAATTAAAAAAGGTCTCGCAAGTTTGCCCATTTGCACAAATGGCAATTTTAAGCGATATCATGAAAACCCTTATTATTTTGTTTGTTTAAATCAAACATTATAGAACATTAAAATATAATGTTTGTCTACAGTATCACTACAATTGTTCTGTTTTTTAACGAAGAACCGAACATTATATAATGTTCGGTTCTTTCTTGAAAATAGTTACGAACGGTATTAAGGATTGTGTATGTCTACACAATCACTAAAAAAAATAGATATCGTTCCTTGGTGTGTGAGCCGAACGTTAAATAATGTACTGTTTATTTTCGAACACTGGTTAAAATACATTTTAAGAAACAAAAAACTAAACACACGAAAAAATTTCGAATAACAAAAAACTAAAATTATCGATAAAATAGATTTTGTTTTTATAGTTAAGGTCATTTGGGTTTACACATTAAGAAAATACTAACGTTACAACACAACTAATGCTGCATTTATTAAATTTTTTGGTTTAAAAATTTAAAAATCTTGATAAATAGATCTTTTTTTATCGCTAAACAATTGCTAAATTTGTGACACTGCATACAACTACTAGGGTGTTGAATTGGTTCTTCCACTATTTATAAAAAAAAGTATCTTTCATATGACGTTATAAAATTAATTTAAAAAACCGTTTCTTTTCAATTTCGAAAAGAAATTTGGGTTTTTTTAATTTAAAAGTTTCAAATCTTTTGGAAAACGAGGTTTTTTTAAAATGAAATTACAAACTACGAAGGCACTAGTCTAGTGGTACTATTAAGTGCAAGTATATTTTTTATAGGAAAAAAATCTCATTAAAATAAAAACGTTGCAATTGAATGGGCTTTAAAATTACACTGCACAACAATTTCGAACTTTTTGTCAATTAACATGGTTCTGACAATCGGTTCTGGTACAGGAGAATATTTTTATATGAAACTTTGTGTTTTTTATATCTAAAGTGGATGATCAATTTTCGAAGAAAATCATCTTCAGTGATGAGGCACATTTTCACCTCAGTGGATTCGTCAATAAACAGAATTGTCGCATTTGGGCGAATGAGAATCCAAGAGTGATTGTCGAAAAACCAATGCACCCACAAAGAGTGACTGTTTGGTGCGGTTTATGGGCTGGCGGCATCATCGGGCCGTATTTTTTCCAAAATGAGGCCGGTCAGGCAGTTACTGTGAATGGTGTTCGCTATCGTGAGATGATAACGAACTTTTTATGGCCCGAATTGGAAGATATGGATGTGGACGATATGTGGTATGCGCAACAAATTCAATGGCCGTGTTATCTCACGTAATGGCGATGTCAATTGGCCGCCAAGATCATGTGATTTGACACCGTTGGACGTTTTTCTTTGGGGTTATTTGAAAGAAAAGGTGTACGTCGATAAGCCAGCAACAATTCAAGAGCTAAAGGATGAGATAATTCGGCACATTAACGGCATAGAACCTCCATTATGCCTCAGGGTCATCGAAAATTTGGACCATCGGATGGAGGTGTGCCGCCGTGGTCGCGGCGCCCATTTGGCCGATATTTTGTTCCATACAGAATTGAATAATACCAATATATCATAATAAAATAAAATTACAATAATTTCCTAAATAGTTTGTGTTTTATTCAAAATCAACATCGGCCCTTGAAATTTAACCACCCTTTATAAGGCTTGTTCAGCAACTTTGTGGTAAATGTTACAGCAAATATTTTTGTGCAACATATTAAGTCTCTAACTCCCCTTTATAAGGTTTTCATAAGGGTAATTCTTGGCTATAATGCAATGAATCGTAAAAAACGCCTCTAGGAAGGGGTAGGTGGGGATGAACTTTTCTACTAATATATTGGGTATGCGATATTGGTACACACCGCAAACCCCAGAGCTTAACACAAACAACAAAATACCTATTTTTGTTATGAATTTTGTAAATACGTTAGATATCAAAAGGCAGGGAAAGAAGCAAATATGCTGTACGAACAGGCCAAAAAAAGGAAATTCTTACACCTTAAAATAAAATTCCGATGTGATATTTCCTTTCTTATCCTGCACATGACGCTTATTCGGGTCAAAACTAAGCGTTTCTGCTCGAAAAAAATTTTAATTCAGTCGTATTATTGAATAATTCTACCTCTGATTAATCACAGGTAGCATGCATATTAGCAGATTTCAAGGTGGAGAATCCATGCCTTAAAAACAATGTACCTTCAATTTAAATCTCTATTGTGATTGAGCCTGGATGGTTACTGTTCGTCCAATCGACGAAGTTCATTTACTTTTTGTCATGTTAATTTTTATGAGTGTTCAAATAACGCATTTTTTGTCAACAGCATTAGCTGATACCGAAACCTTGTAGTGAGTGGACGCACGCTCGATGCTTATTTGTTTTAAGTTGAAATTCAGACGACGAAGAGTAAACCTTAGTTTAAGTTTTTGTGTCTATTTTTTGTTATTTTAAATATTACTTTTGTCAACAGCAACGTCATATATACTCACAAAATTTTCCATAACGATCGAAAACCCAAAAACCGAAGACAGTACCCGAAAAATCTTCATTAATCTCTCGTGGCTCCCTCTTTAAGAGGGATATATGCCAGAAAAGCATCTGTTGTGAAAAAAATTTAACCTTGTGAACTAAGGCTAATAACTGATTATGTTTAAAGACTGAGTAAGAAAAGTTAATTAGTTGAAAAAACAAAAAAAAAAAAAAAAGGGTTCAAACTCATATCGAATTTTAGAGAGAAAAAGAATTTTTTAATTTTATATTTTTATTTTTTTTTATTTTTTAATAAAACGCTTTACAAAAGAAAAACCGATTTTTGTTTATTTCTTACTTAAAAAATCGATCCGCTAAAATCTATTTTTTAAAAAGTTCATCGATTCGAGAAGAATGTACTAAAATTAAGAGTAACCTTCGAGGGTTAAATCTTTTATCTAGTGGAATTACTTGCTTGTTGGATACGTAAAACATTTTCGTAAAGAGATATTCCTCAAGGAAGAATTTAGGCAAAGTTTGTGGCTTAAGTTAAGTCCTAGTTGGGAGGATAGGCTTTGAGGGTAACATATTGATCGAATGGCACTAGTTAAACTTTTGTTTTAGCTCTATTCTCCGACGATTACTTTGATATGTTGCCAAGGCAAAGTGAAATATTTTTTTTGGAGGTGGGTATAGAAAGAGCTTAAGATGTGAGAAGAAAGAAGCGTTTTTCTAATATAAAACAATAATCCAAAACAAGATCACAATAAGAAAGAAAAATCTTTTAGCTTCAATATTTTATGTTAAACAACTCACTCTTCATATTAAAAAAAAAAATCTTTAAAACTAAATCTTCTTATTTTAAATTTATTTTAAGTCCAATCACATAATCTTTACAAAGCACTTGTAAAAATTTTAAATTTAAACTTAATCCTTTCTTACCCAATTGAAGCCTAAATCAACATATTCTATCTATTCCCATACATATAAATTTTTAAGCATGTTTCATACATATTTTGCAATAAACTCTTTCCACACTCTTTCCTTAGACGAATTTGTTAAACCAACTGTGCATGTAGATTTAAATATCATGGTGGGTTTGGTTATACAAACAATTTACACCTCTTGAAAATTACTTGTTGAGTTCAACTAATATGTAGTTTTCGGAATCAATTCTACACTTATAAGTTGTAATGAGTTTTGGGTAAAAGCAACAAAAAAGTAAAAAAAAAACAGGAAAAATAAATAAAATAAATTAAGCAAATGAGAACAACATGGATATTTGGAAAGACCTCCTTTCTCCGACCAAAAAATTTAATCTCCCACAACATTTTAAATGTAATAGTGCTGTGCTGTAGTTGCTCTCGTAGTAGTAACACATGAATACTGACATATCAAATTAACTTAATGACATAATGTTACACAAGTTATTCAAGTGTCATTCATATAGTATGACACAGATACAAACGCTGTACTGGGAATCACTAACGAACATACACGTACAATTGTTGAATATACACATGTATGCAAAGTTTACGTACGTGTTTGTAGTAGTTACAACTTCTAACTAAATTGAACATGTTCCTTATCCTTGTAGTTTGTTGCTTTTTTTTATACGTTTTTATGTTATTCTCTTTGAGTCAAATGACACCCTTTTGTGTCAATGTTTTTAACATTGTATGAGAGTTTGTGAGTGTTTATGTGTGAGTATTTCTTTGCCATTCTAAACTTGACTTGGCATTTTCTCTAACGATTATATTCTTTAGTACCATACGATACGATGGATATAATTTTGTTGATTTTGTTTAGTGAATACCAGTCGTACTCGTAGTATGTATGAAAATTTTACTGTCAACTGTATAAGGTCTAAAGTTCAATTTTCGCAAAAATAGACAAATTTTAGTCATGTTCTAAACACATACGAACAAACGTACAACAGCAATAACATGATTTTAGAGTAGTTCAAGTTAGCAGAGATTTAAAGGAATGGAAAATTGAAGACTTTCCATTAAATAAATTGCATTCACAAAACTTTGTTTCCTACTATCTGGAGCCTTATTCTTTCAATCGATACTGAACAAATCGAAATTATTTTTTCAGTATAGTGAAACTCAAATAAATGCTTTGCAACACTGAAAAAATAATTCCGATTCGTTCAGCATTTTCTGAAATAATTTGATATTAAATTGCTTTCGAATCGAGAAAGTACTCGTTCACGACTGCCAGAATCAGACCCCTGGTTTTTTATATATATTTTTTCGAAAACGAAAACGAATTACATAAAAAGTGAAACGAGCTTTGTAAAAAAGATTCTAAGATCTCTACCAAAATTTTAAATCGATCACTTGCCTTAACTTTTGAATACTTTTTTTTTTAAACTCAATCGTAAAACTCTTTTTTTTTTAACAGCGAGTTTAACTTCAGTCTTCAGCAGTATGCGCATCGTGCCAAACATACTATTAGGTAATTTTTTTTATCATATCGATATTAATCGGTTGCGCCGAACCTTAACTTTAAGCAGTATTTGAGAAGCTGGAAATTTTCGTAGATGAGAAACTTTAATGCTACTCAAGCATACCAAAAAGGCAACAGAAGACAGTGATTAAAAGCAAAAAAAAAATTTAAAGAAAGAAAAGTTTAGAAGATAACCATTTAGTTCTAAGATCATTTAATCAAACGTAAGTTATATAAAAATGTGAAAAGATCTCATTCCTTTCAAAACTGCCACCCACTAAGTTCGTTTGGCAATGTATTGCAAAGTTTTCATTTTAAACCAAAAACTCTTGCATATTCACTGCCATACTTATAGTTGCTGCTGCTTAAGCCTCACTGAGTAGACTGTAAACTTAACCAAAATTTTTCCGAAATTCAAATTAAACTCATACATATACATACACACTTACACTACAAAGACTGCTAGTACATACGAGTATGTATAAACATTAGACTAACTCCGAAAATCAAAATTAAAAAACAAAAAATGCGAACTTGTTTGTTTTTCTTTTAAAACGGATGAAAAATTTATTTCCTCTGTATTTTTTGGTTTTTTAATATTGACATTATTTTTCCCACTTCTTACAGTGTATTAAAAAAAAAAAAATTTAAGGAAAAAACACGTAAGCAAAATTAACGCTGGAATTACCAAAATAGTTTTACAGGATAGATTAACATAACTAATACGTACGAATTAGAGGGGTTATACACATGGATTCCTTTTTACAGGAGAAGCAATATTCGCTTGTACCGAAATGGGCGAACTTATAAGCTGGTCGAATGACTATTTTGTCGAGATATCTGCTATAGAATATATGTACAAATCTGAAGACTTAATGTTAACCAAAGTTTGGCTTAAGCAAAAAGCATGTTGAAGATTGAGTGAATAGGACTATTACAAAAAAGTTTTATAAATAAAATTTGATCCAAAAAGCACATTCGAAAAAAATTTTCAATAATAAAAAAATAATCATTTAAACTTGAAAACTAGGAGAGGAACTCCAATTTTGAAAAAAAATAACTACACTAAGAGAAAGAGGACGATCTAAATTTAAGAAGAAAATTCTTAAACTTAGATTGCAGAAATCTTCATATTTCAATCTTGAAATTTGGTCAGTAAGATTAACGTTCTCAAATTTTAACATAAATTTTAGAATGAATTCTGAAAGTCAAGAACGTAATCTTAATTTTAAGATCGTTTTCGTATGTTTTAAGTTTAGATTTAATTCTTGTTTTTTTTTCGTAATTAAACATCAATGAAAGCGTGTTGGGTATAAATTGTAAGATGCTGAACGAAGAAAACTTATTTAGAAAAACAGTAAAAAGGAAATATTAAATTATTGGGAAAGGCAATTAAAAATGGAAAATCTTAACACAGATGAAAAGGTCTTTATAACCATACCAGTGAGTGACGATTTATTACCGCTGGCCAATGGACAATATGATGTGATCAGCACGCCGGAGAGTATTGCATCACATTGTTAAAAAACCTTCTTCAAGAGTTCCAAACGGAGTGTGTTTTCAAGTATCTCAAGGGTAAGTACTCCTTCTTATCTATGTGTGTAAATAAAAAATTGTTTTAATTCATATTTTATTTCACCACCTGTTATTTGACATTAAATTTATTAGTAGTGGCTTTTAAAAGTTTGCAGTACATGAAGAAGGAAAACATAAAAGAAGCGATTCCTCCTCTGGAGCTAAGAATGAAATGGATAAGCAGTTCCAGTATTATAAAATTGGTTCTTTACTCAATGAAATGGTATAATTCAAATTTCGGATTTTACTTTCCCTTATTTACATTAAGAGGGTTCAGAGCTGAACCGAACCAAGTCATTAAACATAATGCATATATGTATTTCAAAGCTGTTGTGAAATTCTTGGCAAAGTTTAACTTTATCCAGTCCTGTTACGGACCAAATCAAAAAGTGTTTCGTTGCTAAGGTAACGGAACTATACCCAAGTCAATGGCTCCAGAAATTAATGACAATTCACTTACTCAAACTCAAATATTATCGAATTTTCTTTTTTGACTTGGTTCGCTTCAGCTCTAAGCCCTCCATTCATATCCAATAAATAATAAAAAGATATATGTTAGACCTAAGTAAATAAAAGTATTTATGTACTTTTAAGTATAAAATTATCATTGCGGTTTCCTTTTTTAATACATATGTAAATATTTAAGTAAATAAAAATTAATTAGTATTGTGGTTATTTTGTTGAACTATTTATGGTTTTTAATCCAAATTTTTAATATTTTTAATTAGGCTTAAGTTCATGAAATTTAATTTTTATTAAATTATTTTTGTGAAGAAAGGAATTTTACAACATGAAAATTAATTAAAATTGTTATTGATAATCTTTCATTCTTGACGTGGCTCGGGCTCGTCGATGGCTGCGAGTGTAAGACGGCAAATCCATCTGAGGAGATCGAGTGGTTGCGATCGAAACATGTCATGGTAACCTGCCGGCCAGGGTTCGAGCCCGAGCCACGTCAAGAATGAAAGATTATCAATAACAATTTTAATTAATTTTCATGTTGTAAAATTCCTTTCTTCACAAAAATAATTTAATAAAAATTAAATTTCATGAACTTAAGCCTAATTGTAAATAAAAATTTAAATAAATAAAAAGCTGTGTTTTATTTCAACATTTGAATTGGGATTAAAGCCAATAAGACTATTTTCAAGAATACATTCTTAAAATCGAACTCAAAAGAAGAAGTTAATAAGAACAAAGTCTTGAACTCGATCTTAAAATGCGAATTTATTCAAGATAACAATCTTAAATGCGTTCTTAAAAAAATTAAGATTTTATTCTTGAATTAAGAATTTTCGCATTTAACAGACTATTAAGATTGAAATGATTTGATTGCATTTTTGATTGACTTAGTGCGAACTAATTTAAAATTAATAATATTTATTTAGTTTTGAATCTCAGCCAATTCTTAAATGCAATGAATTTAATATCTCCTTATTGAAGGTCCAGTCTAATAAACATACAACTTATAATTGTGTGTACTGCATGTTGTACATGCACTCACGCTTCCGTTGATACCACTTGCTGTTGTTGCTGATGTTGTGTTCATGTTTTTATTGTTGGACTGTATTCAATACTTTAATATGAGAATTTTCTAATAAGAGTTACTAGTACAAAAGAAGAAAAGAGTAAACTTTTTTCATGAAGCAAGTATAAGAATTTTTGGGAAGTTAAAACATGTTTGTTTTTCGGAAATTATACACATAGAGAAAATGACTTTTAAAAATTTTTTTTTAATCTTTTTTTTTATTAATTTATATACAAGGTGGGTTGAATTAAAAATTTGTACCAGTCAAATGCTAGAATGAAAGATATGTCAATGAAGTTTCTAAAACAGAAAATTTTTTCTATGACGCCCCAAAATTCAGCATTTTTTGTAGACCGATTTTTATCATATCGTTGTTCACGGCTTCATTTTTACCTTTGGTGACTTTGTAATTCGACATCAAATTCTCTGCGCCACAGAAAAACTGATCAGCCAGCACTGATACGCCACTTCAATATAAACGCAATTTTTAAACTGAACGCTTAGTAGCGAGCTGACACTTTCCGTTTTAATGTAATCAACAAAAAATGAATGCGTCCGTCTCACCGACAACGAAAATAATCGCGATGGTTAAGGAAAATTACGATTTAATTTGGTTTTCTAAGCTTTGATAATACAAAATTCAGAACTCAAGCGATTTTGAATCTTATGTGATATTAGAGATCACGAATATCATAATCTAATTTGAAAATATTGTAGACCAGTACCCGTGTTGCCAATTTAGTCATTTAGTGCTAGATTAAGCCATTTTTCACCCTGTTTAGCCATTAACAATTGAGTTTAGCCATTAGCCATTTTTTAGCCATTTTCAACTTGTTTAGCCATAAAAATGTATTTGCCCTTTTTCTTTTAAAACAATAATTTTTAATTTATTATAAAAATTTATAAAAGTAAAATTTTCACCAAGTTCGGTTATAATTAACTATCGGTTATAGCTTTCAAAACATATTGGTAACCGAAACTTTAATTGAAAGTTAGTTTTAACCGAACTTGGTGAAAATTACCTTAAAACGCCTTTAATTTAGATCAAAACTTTTACAAATGTTGAAAATCGCTAAAAACTATGATCATGAAACATCTTTCAAAATAAAGGAACAGTATTCCAATATTAAATTTATAAAATGGATTAACACAAACATCGGTGTTTCTTTGTGGTTGCAAGTATTTCAATAAAGAGATGCAGGCGGCAACAAATTTTTTTTAGAAATTTCAGAATTGACATTAAGGTTTCTCTCACTGCCATGGTCTTATGCTGAAGTAGAGAGGGTATACATAGCCAAGTAAACATCGTTAAAAGTAATTTGAGAAAAAAGTTTACATTTAGAAACCGTAAATTCGATTTTATCAATTAGGTAAATATTTTTACCATAACAATAAAATATTTATACCAACACCACAGTATTGGAGAGGGTACTATGCGTTTGTGCTGATGTTTGTAACACCTTAAAATATTGGTCCTAAGCCCACCTTTACGTATACCGATAGACTCAAAATCACTTTCTGCGTCAATTTAACGATGTTTGTCCGGTTGGCTGGCTGTCCATGTAAACATTGTGCCAAAGTGCAGGTCGCAAATTTGCAGATAACTTAATAAAATGTGCTACATAGGTTCTAATGTGGTTGTGGTTGACCGACTATACTTTCTTACTTGTTTTTTATTGTAGATATGGACTCAAATGGTGTTGGGTAAATGTTTTCGTGATTATGATTTACCTTCAAATTATTTAAAACTAATAGGCACGATTGATTCCTATGAGATGATCATAACGACATCGAATTTATCGATGATTTAATTTTTTAAATATCTATCAAAATATTAATTTACGTTTATTCTTATTTAACAAATTGATCTTAACTTACAGTATCATCGTAAGCAACTTTAAATTAATTATTTCTCTTTTGTTATTGAATTTTAATGAGTTTTTTTTTAAACTTTTAACCATTTTTTAGCCCATTTTTAGCCATTTTTTTCCATTAATTTTAGCCATTTTTGGTCACAAAGTTTTAGCAACACTGACCAGTTCCCACCTATAGCACCATTTCGGTTTAACTTCTTTAATAATTTCCTTAAAATATTCTTCAGTTAAATGGAAATTTTTACTTCCTAAATAGATTATTAAGTTCTTAAAAAAATACATGAAGATAAGTAAAGGGTGTTTTTAATAGAGTGATACAAGTTTAAATCATAGTAAAACATAGTAATATATTTTTGATATCAATGAAACGGTCTTTATTGGATAGAAAATTTTATGACACGGCTGGCGCGTAGAAAGCGCAATCTGGAACACCAATTTTCAAAAATTCGTTTCGTTTCTGAAGACATTTGGGCCAATGAATCCGCCAACCCACTTAGCTCACCAAACAGTAATTTTATGTGAATGTAATGGTGTTTAAATAAAAGCTTGTGGATTCTCCTCACTGCAAATGCGATAATTCTGCTTATTTACGTACCCATTCAATCAGAAATGGGCTTCATAGGAAAATAAAATTTTGCATGGAAATTCTAAATCAATATCAATTTGTGCTTCAGCCCATTCGCCGAATTATTTTGATTAAAAATTTCAACAATTTGCACGCGTTGCTCTGGTGTAATTCGATACATAATGAAATGTTAAAGCAAACTAAACAAAAAGCAACTATCAGCTGTTAAATGGGTGGTCAAAAAAAGCAGTGATGCCAATTCAAAGTGGTATCACTCAAAAAAAAAAACACCCTTTACCATGCGGCTGGGTGTCTTAACGGATGAACATACACAGAAAAAATAATTTTTCCAATTCAAACAAAAAATTTGTAGAATCAAACAATTTTTTGTCTGAAATTGGTCCTATAAACAAATTCGCATATTCAAACAATTTATTTGCATTTTGTTTATTGAAAATAAACACTGATTTTTTCAAACAAATAATTTAACTGAATCAAACAAAAAGTTTACTGAAATTCATATACTAAATTTCAAAATCATAAAAAAAAGGTTTTTGCACAATCAATGATGCGCACACAAGCAGGCACTTTATTAGAAGATGATGGCAGAGAGAGCAAAGCGGCCGGCTGGCTTTGAGAAACATTTTTTTGTTGGAATAATTTTTAAACGAAGTCTTTTTTTATACACACAATGTTTTTTGTCATCACTCACTGTTGCTGTATCCTTTTTCCTTTGCTAATGAAGAAGAAATGTAACCCAAAAACGGCGACAGACCGACTCGATATGTTTTTCGTCATCATTATATTTTTGTATTTGATGTATTTAAGCCAACAGTTTGAAAAAATTGAATACGGAATTTTGGTTTTTTTAACTAACTTTGAAACCAACCAAAAATTTATTTTGTTTCTTATAATGTTGTTGTTGTTTCTGTTGTTTAAAAAGAGTGAAACGTTTTTTTACCTGCTATTTTTTTGTTTTTTTTTTTTTTTACTTTAAACCTCTTTTCTTCTCACTGTTGTACTTTTTTAAAGTGTCCAAAAATAGACTGTATGTGTTTTTTGTTGTAGTTCTTATATTTCACATTAGGAAGTGTTGCTTACGATCAAATAAAAAAAAATGCCAAAGGAAGACAACATTAAAAAGCGTTAAATATTTCATACAACATTATGAAAACTTGAAACTAATAACGCGTGTATTATATTTTTGAATGGTTGTCAACATTTTTGTTGGTTAAATAAAAATCAAACAAAAATTTTAATTGAATCAGTAAAAAAATTTGTAGAAATTAAAAAAAATTTTCAAACAAGCGTTTGTTTGAAAATAATTCGGCAATAATTTTTTCTGTGTATACGTAAAAACCTTTGGTAAGGCGAAGGTTAACGAAATTATTGCTGCCAAGAACCGATTTCAATAATTTGCCTCATTTTTTCACATTTATTCCAGACAACTTTCAGTTATTTTAACATTTTTAGTTAATTTTGTCTGTGTATTTGTTATAGTATTTTTTTAATTTATTTTTTTTATTTTTGATCTTACAGGTTTCATACGAAGGAATGGTTTAATAAGAGAATGTGGATGTGGGGTATGCAGTATTATTTCTCATATTTATTGTTAACCTTTCTAACATCCACAAAAGTGCAAACTTTTTCTTTGCTACTTTTAACATGGGGCTACTGTTTCATACAAACTTTGCATGTTCGTTACAAGTAGTGTTTTGCTTACGAGATTTCCCGGAAAAAATATCCCCGGATCCCGCACATTTTTTTCGGTAATATGTAATATATATTGTAATATTTATTTAAATAATTTAACTTTACTGGTGTTACGAGTCATTACCACAAAACAAGCTTAAGCGGCAAACCAAAAGTTTACAGGAAAAGGTTGTTTTATTTTATTTCATAAAAATGTTTTCGCTTAAGATAAAATTGTTTTGCTATAAAATCGTAACGGTACCATATGTGATCATAACATTTTAGGAGCAAATTTTGCCAAAAAAGTCATTTATGGAAAAAAACGGAAATTTAAAATGATGTCGCTTAAGCTTTTTTTAACCCATTAACGCCCAAATAAAAAGCGAAAACAATATTACTGATTCAACTTTTTATTTCTATGCTAAAACACTATTATTAACATACTATAAAAGAAAAACAAACAAAAAAGAATTCAAAGTTGTGTTTTTAGAGATGTACTAAGTTTAGTACAATGGGCGCTTAGGAGTGTTATTTAGCAAAACATCCTCTCTGTTTTAACTCGATTTTAGCATATAATACATCTACGTTGGCTTGGTATTTTTTGGGGGTTATGACCATTGTTTTTTCTTTCTTCCCCTTTAATTCTAGATGACGATGGCCTAGTTTTATTGTTTTTTTCTCACTCAAATCCGAGCGTGCTATATACCTACGAAACAATAGTTGATCAATATGTTTATCAGGATTTGAAATGCAGTATAATCTCCATGCGTTTGATATACTCATGTCCACTACGTATGTAAATAAGGCCCACCACCACTTTTTTCCTTTTATTGCAATTCGGTACAGACTAATAGACTGATCCATTTGATCTACTCCTCCCAACCCTTAATTATAACTTTGGAAAACGTGAAGTATATATACATCAAACTTTTTGTTTTCTCGTGGAACACCATCTTTTAACTTTACCTAATGGCTCTACAGCTGCCATCGGCAACCTATCCCACCTGACCTGAGATTCGAAAAAATTTAAAGCTCACTAAGGCGAAGAGTTTTCGAAACAAAAATGTACGATAAATAGTCGATGATATTTTATAAAGCGAATGCTCTTTTATTTGAACAATTCTCGAAACTTTACCGACAGTCAACATTCGAAAATGTGTTATTTTTCATTAACTAAAACATTCGAGGTTTTTTCTTTTTTGATAAAATCTCGAAACACAAATGAATTCTATATTTTTTTATTTTAGACAAATCCTCGAACATTTATTTTGTTTACCGTTAAATTATTTTGTTACTATTTTTTATTTTTCACATTATCACCAAAGGTTCGATAAAACTACTTTGATCGAATTTTTCGCGAAAAGAAGTTACGAAGTTTTTTTTATGTTGAAACAGAAAAACATTTTATTTGTGATTTAGACTTTATAAAGTGTGGATAAAGAAAATAAAAATTTTTAAAAAGTGATAAAAAAATAAAGTGAAAATTCGTTATTTAATTTAATTAACAAGGTGAGTTAAATGGGGGATAGAAAAAAAAATATATATGTGAAAGCAGACATGTTATAACCCAGTGTAACTAATGCTGGGTACACACTATGCAACACGTTTACGCAATCCAGTGAATTAAATTCATTTTCATTCATTTCAGATTGCATACACATCAAAACGCTTTGATATTTTGAGGTTGCATTGAAACAGTTTCCATGTAGGTTGCACTGTGTGTACCCAGCATAACACTTTAAATAGAAACCTCCGTCCAAGAGATACTCCTGATGGCGTTGGGGGTAATGAAAATGTTGAAATTGTTGTTTTAAATAATACTGAGCCAGACCAGTCAGATGTTCAATTGTTAAAAGAAGTGAAAGAAGGTATTATTGATTTTAACACAAGGTTGGCGTTATGACGTTGTTTCAGTAACTGTGCGATACATATGTACATATGTAAAATATTTTTTCAATTCCCATTCAGATAAAAGAACTATGCCAGTCCGGTGAAAAAGCTTTCGACAAGTTTATACGAGCATGCTGGAAAAAAAAAATAGCTGACACTTTAGCGGAACAATTTTCATGGAGGGGAACAAGTACAAAAAAATTTATAAGGGGATTCAGATTGACACAAGCTATTCGAAGTAAGAAAGTTTTAAAAGAACATTTTTACGTTTTTGCACCTTTATAATTTAACCCTTTCATTCTTTTTATGTACCTAGATTCGTTCAAAAACAAATTTGCGCCTTGTGACGATGACTTCGACAAAATATCGCAGAATTATTTCCAATATGCTCATGACAGGCTGTCGAAAACATCAGTATACCATATAAAAAAGCAAAAACTTGGGGGAGAGGTGACGACCTCTTAACCAAAAAAAAAAAAAAAAAATAAAATAAACAACATAATTTCATTTATTTATACATATATTTTTTAAGAAGTTATTTGAGTTAAAAACTGTCTTTATTCATGTTGAACTAATTCTCTTTTTTTTGCATTTATATTTATCTAAGACTGATTAATTATTAGACATGCATATAAATATATTAACATACACAATTTAAATATACAGAATTTTTCTTTATGTATTTTCTTTGGCGATTCAAATTTTTCTATTTTATTTTTTTCATTAAAATAAACATTTTTTAGTATGTAGCATTGTACATGTTAATATAATTAATTTGAAAAAATAATATTAATAAAATATTAATTTAAAAAAAAATTAATTAAATATTAAAACGATAAAAATTGTTTGATTTGGACCAAAATGAAATTGAAACATAACAATAATCATTCGATATCGAAGTATTACTAACGATAGTAATGACGAATATTTAGCGATATCGAATTTGATTAATAACAATATCTCCAGATAAGGTTTCTCGATATCGTCAAAGTTATCTTTTGTAAACATTTCACAATATTGAATAAGATGTTTTGGCAAACATTTTTCGATACCACTATCGAAATATTAGCAAAGGAATTTTCAAACAGCAATTGATATTGCTAAATCTTCGTTTCTAATTCTTTATCGAGCCTTCGAATTCGATAGCTTTTTTGGATCAAACTGAGCGACATGTAAACAATTTTCAATTCGTTTTTGAGTGTCGATCTCGAAAGATACTATCCCACCTGACCAAGACTTTCGTTAATGATATTGCCATCGAATATATCTCGAACATTTACTGTGTTAATCTTTCGAGATCGACACTCAAAAACGAATTGAAAATTGTTTACATGTCGCTCAGTTTGATCCAAAAAAGCTATCGAATACGAAGGTTCGATAAAGAATTAGAAACGAAGATTTAGCAATATCAATTGCTGTTTGAAAATTCCTTTGCTAATGTTTCGATAGTGGTATCGAAAAATGTTTGCCAAAATATCTTATTCAATATTGTGAAATGTTTACAAAAGATAACTTTGACGATATCGAGAAACCTTATCTGGAGATATTGTTATTAGTCAAATTCGATATCGCTTAATATTCGTCATTACTATCGTTAGTAATACTTCGATATCGAATGATTATTGTTATGTTTCAATTTCATTTTGGTCCAAATCAAACAATTTGTATCGTTTTAATATTTAATTAATTTTTTTTTAATTAATATTTTATTAATATTATTTTTTCAAATTATTTATATTAAAATGTACAATGCTACATACTAAAAAATGTTTTTTTTAATGAAAAAAATAGAATAGAAAAATTTGAATCGGCAATGAAAATACATAAAGAAAAATTCTGTATATTTAAATTGTGTATTTTAATATATTTATATGCATGTATAATAATTAATCAGTCTTAGATAAATATAAATGCAAAAAAAAGAATTTGTTCAACATGAATAAAGACAGTTTTTAACTCAAATAACTTCTTAAAAAATATATAATGAAATATAATGAAAAGCGCAAATTTGTTTTTGAACGAATCTAGGTACATAAAAAGAATGAAAGAGTTAAATTATAAAGGTGCAAAAACGTACAAATTTTCTTTTAAAACTTTCTTACTTCGAATAGCTTGTGTCAATCTGCATCCCCTTATACATTTTTTTGGACTTGTTCCCCTCCATGAAAATTGTTCCGCTAAAGTGTCAGCTAATATTTTTTTCCAGCATGCTCGTATAAACGTGTCGAAAGCTTTTTCACCGGACTGGCACAGTTCTTTTATCTGAATGGGAATTGAAAAAATATTTTACATACATATATATCGCACAGTTACTGAAACAACGTCATAACGCCAACCTTGTGTTAAAATCAATAATACCTTCTTTCACTTCTTTTAACAATTGAACATCTGACTGGTCTGGCTCAGTATTATTTAAAACAACAATTTCAACATTTTCATTACCCCCAACGCCATCAGGAGTATCTCTTGGACGGAGGTTTCTATTTAAAAAGTTAGTTACACTGGGTTATAACATGTCTACTTTCACATACATATAAATTTTTTTTCTATCCCCCATTTAACTCACCTTGTTAATTAAATTAAATAACGAATTTTCACTTTATTTTTTTACCACTTTTTAAAAATTTTTATTTTCTTTATCCACACTTCACTTTATAAAGTCTAAATCACAAATAAAATGTTTTTCTGTTTTTATGTTTCAACATAAAAAAAACTCCGTAACTTCTTTTCGCGAAAAATTCGATTAACGTAGTTTTATCGAACCTTTGGTGATAATGTCAAAAATAAATATAGTAAAAAAATAATTTAACGGTAAACAAAATAAATGTTCGAGCATTTGTCTAAAATAAAAAAATATAGAATTCATTTTTGTTTCGAGATTTTATCAAAAAAGAAAAAACCTCGAATGTTTTAGTTAATGAAAAATAACACACTTTCGAATGTTGACTGTCAGTAAAGTTTCGAGAATTGTTCAAATAAAAGAGCATTCGCTATATAAAATATCATCGACTATTTATCGAACATTTTTGTTTCGAAAACTCTTCGCCTTAGTGAGCTTTCAATTTTTTCGAATCTCAGGTCAGGTGGGATAACATATTGCGATTATATGCGTTGTACGAATTTTACATATGTTGTTGTTAATGTTGTTAAATTCTCTGCAATGTGTGTGCACATGTACGTAATAAAAGAGCATACAAGAGAATAAAAGAGAAAAGAGAAAACGCGGCGCCCTGATTTTGCCGATGGCAGCTCTACAGTATCGAAGTTCCAATCGTGCAAACATTATTACACAGAAAAAATGTTTGCCGAATTATTTTCAAACAAACGCTTGTTTGAAAATTTTTTTAATTTCTATAAATTTTTTTACTGATTCAAACAATATTTTTGTTTGATTTTTATTTAACCAACAAAAATGTGGACAACTCTTCAAAAATATAATAAGCGCGCTATTCGTGTCAAATTTTCATAATTTTGTATGAAATATTTAACGCTCTTTAATGTTGTCGTCCTTTTGCATTTTTTTATTTGATCGTAAGCAACACTTCTTTATGTGAAATATAAGAACAACAACAAAAAACACACACAGTCTATTCTTGGACGCTTTAAAAAAGTGCAACTATAAGAAAAACAATAGCAGAAACAACATTCCAAGAAACAAAATCCCGTATTCAATTTTTTTCAAACTGTTTACTTAAATACATCAAATACAAAAATAGAATGATGGCGAAAAACATATCGAGTCGGTCTGCTGCAGTTTTTGGTTACATTTCTTCTTTAGCAAAGGAAAGGATACAGCAACAGAGAGAGATAAAGAAAAACATTGTGTTGTGTGTATAAATAAGACTTCGTTCAAAAATTATTCCAACAAAAAAATGTCTCTCAAAGCCAGGCGGCAGCTCAGCTCTGCCGTCATCTGCTCATACAGTGCTTACTTGTGTGCGCGTCATTGCTTGTGCAAAAACTTTTTTTTTTATTTTGAAATTTAGTAGGTACCTATATGAATTTCAGTAAACTTTTTGTTTGATTCAGTTAAATTATTTGTTGGAAAAAATCAGTGTTTTTTTTCAATAAACGAAATGCAAATAAATTGTTTGAATATGCAAATTTGTTTATAGGACCGATTTCAGACAAAAAATTGTTTGATTCTACAAATTTTTTGTTTGAATTGGAAAAATAATTTTTTCTGTGTATCTGTCCACCTAACCATTAGAATTTCATTTGTCTTATCAAACCTATGGTCATATTCGGCTCTAGACTTTTTACGCATATCGTTTGATGCTCTGCATCCAAGGCTCTTGAGGTCTACAAGCAGGTTGTAGTTGGTAAAAAAGTTATCAAAATAAATGACGTGTGCTTTTGGATTTATTGGAGCTCTTGATAGTAAGCCCTTCACAACGCGAGATCCCAGAGGATCGGTGGTAGCCTCAGATATTTTTCCGTCATAAATATCATATGTAAAACAATAACCATCAAAGCTGGTCAATGCCCAATTACGATATTCGTATCGCAAAGGTTTACCCATTATAAATTTTTTGGAAGAATGGTGAACAAAGTACTTAACCATGGATTCATCAATCGATATGATTTCATGTAACATTCCGAATTGACAAAACTTGTTTTGCAAAATATCACAAAGTGGACGTATTTTGAACATCTTATCAGTTGAGCTCGTTGCCATAGAGTTATCTGCAAAATGCAGGCTTCTTTTATTTTCCAAGCATGTATTTCGTGACATGCAATTTGATTCCAATCCTAAATCTCCTAGATCTTCTTCTACGCTCCAATATGACCTGTGCGTAAAAACACGCCATTTGCTAGGCTTTAAAAGTCGTTCTTTTAAAAATTTTTAATAAAAAGCATCTAATTGAAAAATAAAAATAGAAAAAAACCTTCAACTGGAAAGAACAAAAAGAGTTTCACCGCACTTATTTTTCTTACCTCAAGCGACCAGTGTACTAAAGTTAGTACAGCAACACTTTTTATATTACAGCACGAAAAACTTTAAATGATTTAAGTTTGTATGTGATTTTTTTTATAACTTATAGTGTTCTATGTTAAAAAAATTACTTTTTGGCACTTTGCAGAGGCAAATTTTATAAAATAAGCTAAATAAGAACTGACACGCCAACACAAAAAAAATAACGCTTGTAAAAAACGGGGATTACCCGCACTATCAAAACGCATTGATATTTTGAGGTGGCATTGAAACAGATTGCATGTAGATTGCACTGTGTCTACCCAGCATTACTGACAGATAAAAAGCGTTGCCAGAGTGAAAAATTGCATGAGGAGATTTTTATATCATTTTGAAGTGGTGTACTATTTATAGTACAGAGGGACTTGATTTTAACTGAAATTTTATTATTTTTTATTATGTACATATCTTGTAAAAAATCACAAGAAATTTTAAGAACACAATCTTTTTATTTAATGCACGTTTATTTTTTAAGAAATGTATTTTTGAATGGAAGCACAAAAATTAACTTGTGGTCAGCTGTTAAAATTTAACGTTTAATTGCCAAACAAATGCAAAGTAGGAATGGGTAAAAAATATCGATATATCAAAATATCGATATTTTGAGAAGAAATAATCGATATATATCGCCGTTATTTAAAATGCCGATATATCGATCCATCGATATTAAAATATGACTATCGAATTCGATATTTTTTAAAGTCAGTCTTCATTAAAAACTCAAAATTTGATCCTTTTTTCAAACAAAATGTTTTTTTAAGAATCGGCATCACTGCATGCACCATATGTTTTTTTAAACTAATATGGTGGGTTCAAGTCAACATATGGGGTTTTTAATCAGTCAAAGTTTCTATACAAATCATGGTGTAATAAGCAGGTGGCATCGTTATGGCAACAAATTCAACATTACAACAAAAATGGAAATTATATCACCGTTTACGTCAAAAAATACTTTAAACAAAAATCAAAGCGTGCCGCTGAACGTGATGAAATAAATAAATTTTTAGCCAATTTTTATTTAATTATGGTCAATCTGACACCTTTATTATTTCACCATGATACAAACTATTTTTTTATGTAAACAAACATATTTTTTACTAGCAATATTTTTGACAACAGATGTTGTGTTGTTGTAGAGTTGACCTCACATTCTCGTCAATTCGCCTTGTATGAAGACATTTATAAGAAGAAGAATTAAGAAAAAAGCGAGGTTTTCACATTGCAGATTTCTAATTTAAACAGTTAAGTCAAGCGAACTTGAAAAGATTTATTTTATGCGGTTTTTGGAACAATATATGTGCCTATATTTATTTGGAATAATAATAAGATTCGTGCATATAAACTAGTGCTGGGAAACTATCGATATTATCGATAGTCCTAAAATATCGAAAATATCGATAGGAAAAATATAAATACCGATATTTTTAGTATTGTGGTTATTTTGTTGAACTATTTATGGTTTTTAATCCAAATTTTTAATATTTTTAATTAGGCTTAAGTTCATGAAATTTAATTTTTATTAAATTATTTTTATGAAGAAAGGAATTTCACAACATGAAAATCAATTTAAATTGTTATTGATAATCTTTCATTCTTGACGTGGCTCGGGCTCGAACCCTGGCCGGCAGGTTACCATGACATGTTTCGATCGCAACCACTCGATCTCCTCAGATGGATTTGCCGTCTTACACTCGCAGCCATCGACGACTGCTGACGTCACTAGTCAAACATCAATCCTTAAACCAAATTGTATTTTAACATTTGGTAGATCGAAATTTGATTTCTTCATAAAAATAATTTAATAAAAATTAAATTTCATGAACTTAAGCCAAATTAAAAATATTAAAAATTTGGATTAAAAACCATAAATAGTTCAACAAAATAACCACAATACTAATTATTGTTAAAGCTAGGGCACGAGCTCTATGTGTACATTTGTCCTTCAAGTTGTGCTGAAAAAGGTCAACAGAAAAGAGAAAGACAAAGCGAAAAAACAAAAAAATGTACTTGGACTTCAAGAAAAATTCTTGACGAAAGTACGAAAAAACAGAAGTAAAGGAAAAAACATGTAAAATCAATTAAAATGGATAATCATTCAGGAAAGCAAATTTCGATCTACCAAATGTTAAAATACAATTTGGTTTAAGGATTGATGTTTGACTAGTGACGTCAGCAGTCGTCGATGGCTGCGAGTGTAAGACGGCAAATCCATCTGAGGAGATCGAGTGGTTGCGATCGAAACATGTCATGGTAACCTGCCGGCCAGGGTTCGAGCCCGAGCCACGTCAAGAATGAAAGATTATCAATAAAAATTTTAATTGATTTTCATGTTGTGAAATTCCTTTCTTCATAAAAATAATTTAATAAAAATTAAATTTCATGAACTTAAGCCTAATTAAAAATATTAAAAATATCGATATTTTTATTATTTAAAATACAGCTATGAAGGCATCTAACAGCAGCTATACACACAGTTTTTTTGCCGCAAATTTTTACTTGCTATTATTAATTCGCGCTGAATTACAGCAATGAATACAAACAACAAGAATGGCAAGTGGTATGGATTGCTTAGCAGTTCTTTTTACTGCTTATTTAAGGACTTTAAGTCGACATTTTTACATGTTTATATAGGGACTGAAATGTCAAATATTTTTGTAATGTTGTAAAAAAATGCAAATCCAAATGCAATTGCAAGTATAATACAAAACAATGAACGACCATTAGAGGATAAGTCCGCTAGATTGATTACCTTTTTGGGTTTAGAATTTAGAAAATTTTTTAAAGTTGCAATCGAATATCTTATAGTCCCTGTTACTTCGGTTCCATTAGAAAGGTACTTATCAATTTTTAAAAAACTGCCATCTAAAATAACATGCGTATATACATTCGATAAAGTGATAAAAATAACGTAGCCTTATAAAAAATAAGAACATATAAAAAAATTTTTTTTAAGAAACGCTTTTCTTAAAAAAGAAAATTTAAAAAAAATTCCCCCCCCTAGATTTTATCCTGGCTACGCCCATGTATTCCTGTATTGTCGTCGGGAATATGCATGCCTGCAAAGTTTCATCCATTTGCATTGAGTATAAGGCGGTTTAATTAACGTTACAAGATTTGATTTTCCGAAGTGAAGCTAAAGAAAAGGTTTTAATAATCATTAAAGTTTTCCTGCACAAGTGCAAACATTCAGTAGATAGTAATATCGATATATCGATAGTGAAAAATGAACTATCGATAAATATCGATAGTAGAAAATATCGATAGTTTCCCAGCACTAATATATACATACATATTAAATTTTTTAATTTGGTAATAGTTTCAGCAAAATACGTTCGATATATCGATACATCGATATTTTTGAAATAATAAATATCCATACTCTTAAAAAATATCGATTCGATATATATCGAAATCTTTTTTCAATTTGCTCATCTCTTATGCAAAGGTCAAGTTGAAAGCAATCTAAACGTCAATTTTAAAAGTCTGAGGCCCGTTTTCACAACTTACCGAGAGCTAAAGGTAGGATTTTATCGTAAGTATAAAGAGTGTTCCATTATTACAACTTTAATTTGCCTACTTTATCTCTCACTTTAGCTAAAAATAAACTTTTAATAATGGAACACTTTTTATAAGGCCGATTAACGTCAACTTTTAGCTATCGGTAAGATGTAAAAACGGGCCTGAGTGCGTTAGTAAAACAAAATGTATACAATCAAATTGAAAGGAATTGAAAGGTAAAACTTGATTGTGTGGCCCCTAAGCAAAATGATGTAAATCGTTTTGTATTGGGCAAAAACTCCGAGTAATTGAAAAATCATCCCGGAAAATGAAGAAGAAGGAAATCTCTTGTTACAATAATTATGAATGTGTAGTCGTCGTTGTACTTCAAAACTTTGACAATGCAACTAAAGTATTGTAACTACGGCTAAATAGTAAAGTTTGCCTCTAAAGCTGCTCCATGAACTCTACCAGTGTGTCTCTTTAAACATGTTAAAGCAAACACAACATCAAGTAACTACTTTTATTGGGGTTGTTTCTTATTTTCAACTAGCATGTGGCTGTAGTTCCCTTTGTTAAAGTTATTGTCAAAAAAAAAAAAAAAATATACCCCACAATTTTTCAAAAAAGACCAGGATTTATATGTATAAACTTTATTTAATTTTAATAATATTTAATTTAAAATTCAAATAAAACTTGAAATACTAGACATCTATAATTTAATTAAAAAAAATTTTATTGCCAAATTTTTAGAATTACATATAAATAAGTTTTACCATAATCTGTTTGTGATTTGCCTGTCCTCATTTAAAAGCTGCTGCCAAAAGCAAAAAAATTAAAATGAAAAAACATTTAAAATAATTATATTTGTCACATGTTATTCTAGATTTAATTATGTTTATTTTTAAATTTATGTATGTATGTGTTTGTATTTGTGCATGAATGTACATAAACATTTAACTTAAATAAAAATTCATATAAATCTATCAGTAACATTACTGAAATATTTAATTATATTTTAAATAATATAATAATTGATTATCAATGAATATTAGTAAATTAAATTGAATTTATATTTAAATGAAGAAATAAAAATAAATTTTATTTATGTTTTTATACCCTTTACCACAGGAGAAAAGGGTATATATATACATATATAAATTTGTCATTCCGTTTGTAATTTTACAATATGGATATCACATTAATAGCTAAGACTGCTATATTCGGCTGTGCCGAATCTCTAAAGCCTATAGTACACGGAATGTAAAAAGCCACATGCGCATGTGGTTCTGACGTAATTTTGACGTCACTACAAACCACAATAACCATTTCGTGTTGTGTGATGACGACAAAATTATGTCAGAAGCACATGCGCCTAATACCCTCCAGCTAACGAAATACAGCGTGTTAGACCACTCACTCACTAACACACATTATCAAACAGAATTAAAAAATAAAATATGTTAAGTAAAACATACAAACCATGAATGTACATTAGGCTGACAATCGATTATATGCAAACAAATTTTTGTTCGAATTTTAAAGTTTTTTCTGCGGAATATTTTGGCATTAGGTTTTAAAGTTCTGTGCTGAAATTTTGAGCCAAACTGGACATCGTTTTCTTTACGCGCATGGAGGTCAAAGGTCACATATTTGCAAATTTTACAATTTATATGAAATAAATTTGGGAAAATCGATTTTTTTTTTTTTTTTTGCAAATTAACCCTCATATCTCCTTTGGGTCAAAGTGACCTACAAATTTTTTTTTTTTTTTTGCTAAATTTGTTAATTTTTTTACGTATAAGCAGGAAATTAATAGATGCTTTTATTCAAAAACATTAATAACAAAAATAAGTTTTACAAATCAAATGCTTGAATAATGACACCAAGTACATAAATATACACAGAAAAAAATTTTGCGCCAGTAAAACAATCAACAAAAATAAAATCAGTTTTAATTACAAATTTAAGCAAGTGAATTAAACGTTTAATCAAGTGAATTAAACATTTAATCAAGTGTATTAAAAGTTTTTATTGACAATATTAATTTGCACCAGCAAACAAATTAATAATATCAATTAAACGTTTAATTCACTTGATTAAACTCTTAATTCACGTGATTAAATGTTTAATTAAAACTGATTTTATATTTTATTAATGATTTTACTGTCGCAAAATTTTTTTCTGTGTAGATGGGATTCTAGCTAGTGCTTTTAGCTAATGTAAAACACATAATTCCTGTAGACTTTTGACAAAAGAACTTATGTTGACTTAAGAAAATCTTCAGATTTCTTATCATATGAGTAAATATTCCAGGGATGATAAATGAGAAAACCAAAATCGTCGTACCAACGAACTTTTAAAATCGTACTTTTTCGGCCCCAATAGTACTAAATCATTTTTTATAAATTTGTTTTATTTTATTTTTAAAAACAAAAATTTAATACAACAAAAACAAAATTCATTTGTACATGCAAAGTAAAGATAGCAAAAAATACACGATCATTAATAATACATAATAACAGGGTGCTTAAATAGGTTTAAAAATTAATTTCGAGCCCCGGATTTTTCAAACTACACAGTTAGTTTTCCAAAATATTCAAGAATAGAAGAAGAAAGTCATTTCTGAAAATTGAAGGAATAGTACTATATCAAAAAAGCTTTATAAAATACATAACTGAAATTTAACTCATAGAATAAATTCGAAAAATAAAAAATATGTTGAATATAATATTAAAGTTACCTTCGAAAGGAAATTATTCCCAGTTTCTATCTGATATTTTCAATTTTAATTAAAAAATGATTAGAAAACTTTGCTGTTTCAAACAATGTGTTAATTGATTTTATTAAGTATAGCTCAGGTTGTGCCAATTCCCAACAACAATTCTACAAGATTAAATTGTTTTATTTTAAACGAAAAAATCAATTATGATTATTTGTTATTTAAATGATATTTTAATTTAAAAATTATTTTGAAACATCTAAAATGTTAAAGAAAAAAATTTTACATAAGAGCACATTTAAACAGGTAGGTGAGTTCTGTTAGCAGTTTTATTTATGCTGCTAAGTGAATACTGTATAACAGAATACGAACGAAAAATACTATGTATATTACTTTCCGGCTAATAATGGCATATATTAATGAATTTAACGAAAATAAAGTTTGTGGGTCACTTTGACCCAAAGGAGATTTGAGGGCTAGTTTCCAAAAAAAAAAAAAATGGTTTTACTGTCCTCTTTATTCAAATAAACAAATCCACATATTTTGCTAAAACTTAACGATTTTCACAAATTTATTTTATTTATATTGTAAAATTTGCAAATTTGACCAAATTTGAAATAATAAACGGAATAACAAACTTTTATACACCCTTTCCACATGTGATGAAGTTTACAAAAAGTATATAAAGTGTATAAAGTCCTAACGAGTATAATTGCCGTCCGTCTCTTTATCTGTGTGTTTGTTAAAAGTATGTTTTTCAATGACTTCAGATTTTAGTGAAACTATAGGTTGTTATATGTTTATATTACATATACAGGGGTGTTCTGGAAATCGAAAACGCAAATCTAAATATTTTTAAACGGCGTTTTTTAATAACATTTCTGTTATAAAATAATTTTATGACAAATATTTCTCTACAAAACAGAATTTTATAACAAAAATTATAAAAATTAGGTTAAAAGTGTATTAAAAACAGCTTCCGAGTTCTTCCACTTTGCGTTTTCGATTTCCATAACACCGCTGATAGTTCGTAAGACTTTGATATTGAGATTCAGCTACATCGGTCCACAAAGGTCTGCGATATCAGCAAAAACCACCACTGCCTCTATTTTTCACCAAAACATCCCTAATCTTTATCCATAAACATTTAGTCAGCAAAATTAAACATAGTAAAGGGTGATCCAACCATAATGCACGATGTTAATTTAAAGTCACACCTAAACGTCAAGTTTTTTACCCAACTTAATTTGACATTTCTTTATTTCAGTGTATGACAAATTCAACCATGGAGAGGTACACAATTGAGCAGCGCGTTAAGATAGTTTAAGCGTTTTACGAAAATGCTCGTTCCAATCAGAATGCATTTCGTGCACTTCGCGATTATTTTAGTCAGCATAATGGGTTCGTTATCAAGCAGAATCTGGGCAAATAAGAATCCAACGAGTGATGGTAGGAAGGCCGATGCATCCACAAAGAGTGACTGTTTTTGTGAAGCGTCACTTTATTCTTTTCCTTTCTTATAGTTATTTTTTCAATGTTCTTCGTATTAGTATACGCACATCAACCTTTTGCTGAGAGCGAACAGAGAGCGGCGTTGTTGCGGTCACTGGTTGCGGCTTAAGAATCAAGTATCGCAATCATAACAAACAGAACAGAAACAAAAGCAAAGGTATTGTCACACTAAAAACGTCATAAAGCCCGGCAACCAATCATAACTAGCCATACCAAATCGCATCTCCCAACTGATGTGTTCACAGTGATAATGCGCTATCAAACTTAAATGCGTTTTTCTCAAAACTTCATTTTCACACCCTAGGTGCCTTTTCTCGGAGAAGAACACATATATAAAAATGAAAAATGTTTGTATCTTTGTTTGTTGGCTTATAGACTCCTAAAAATTCTGAACCGATTTGCCTGAAATTTTTTTACAGTCACATCATGTGAGCAGGGGAAGTGGGACCCTCCATAGGATGCCAATATTTAGTGTCGCATATCTTAAGAACCGATGCACCAATTTTCTTGAACTTTTTGCAGTAGGATCTTCTGAGCCCGAAAATTGAAAAAAGAAAGCAGCAGGGGAAGTGGTGGCCCCCATAGGACCCCAATGTTAAATATCGAATATCTTAAGAACTGTTATAGTGAGAATGCTCAAACTGGGTAGGAGTCACTCTTATGGTAAGCTTCACCTTTAGAAATAAAAAAGAGGATGGGTCAGGAGGAGCAATACCCCCATGGGATGCATATATTAAATATCGCGTTACTGAAAAACTATTATGTATCCGAGAGTCTTCGAACGTTGTTAAAGTAACTATTATGGTACACTACAAATTTCAAAATAAAAATGAGCGGGGTAGACAGAGGAGGAGCAGTATCCCCACAAAGAACGAATATTTAAAATACCTAATAGGACTCACTCTTAAGATAAACTGCACCTTTCAAAATAAAAATAACGGGGGTAGGTGCAGGGAGTGCAATAAACCTTTATATATTTAAATTAAAAATGTTTGTCTGTTTGTCTGTCTGCTTCTGAACCGATTTTCCTGAACTTTAGCACTAACATCACGTGAGCACCGAATACAAAATAGGCTACTTATTTTTTTTGGATAGGAGCAAGGTACCACCTCCACAGGATGCCAATATTAAGTTTCGCTTATCTTAAGTGCCGAAAATCTGTGAAATGTTCTTGAACTTTTTACAGTAAGCCCCGATATTAAAAAAAGGTATCAGTAAGGCAAGTGTCTCCCCCATAGAACGCCAATGCTAAATATTTCATATCTTAAGAGCTGTTGTATTCATAATGCTCTTACTTGGTATGAGTCAATCTTATAGTAATCTTCACCTTTAAAAAAAAAATTAAGGGGGTAGGCACAAAAAAATTTTACTAATTTTATTTCAATTTGGGTAGCAAAGCGCACCGGGCTAAGCTAGTAAACTATAAAATTATTTTGCTATAAAGTGAACAAATTATCGTATCATGATATTTTTTAAATGTCTGCAAATAAATATAATTAATCGATTAATTATTAATGTTTTTAATTTAAATCGAAATTTTTAACTTTATGCACTATGTTGTAGTGGAGATAAGAAATTTTTTTAACAAAGCTGACTAAATAAACCAAAACTTTGCTAAATATTAGATTAGGTATAATTAAATTCCGCAATATTCATTCTTTTCATATCTTCTATATATATAAAAATAAGTTGCATTGTGTTAGTAATTGATGTTCTCTGTAATGCCTGAAACGATTGTACCAAGTCAATACCAAGGTTTTTATATATCAACGGTCTTCAAATGTGTATTGGTTAATGAGTTATAGCCATTTTAGTGAACACTGCATACATTCCGAAACATGTATTTATATTCCCATACAAATATCAACAAAATGACCTCCATTTTGAACTCCTCCGAAACGGCTTGACCGATTTTTATGAAATTTTGTATGTGTATGAGATAAGGTCGTAGAGTATATTTTATATCGCTAGAGGGCGAAAATATTGCAATAGGGGTAAAAGCTCCCACTCCCCAATCTTCTAAACCAATCAACCGGTTTTCTTAAAATTTGGCATGCAGACAATGTAACATCAGAAAGAGAATAGGGAATAGGGTGTGAAATAGGGTAAGAGGGCTAAAAGCTCCCTCAACCGATTTTTTTGAAATTTCGCAGGCAAATAATAACATTATTCGGTATGTTTTCGGTTTAAAAAGATTTGACAGAGTTTCGGAATTCTCTAGTTGATTTATGGATTTATCTTTCAATAACCAAATAAAAATGAAATGTCTCATTTTTCTACACAAAATCCTAATTACAAAAGAACCAGAATACCTTTTTAATCGAATACGATTTGCCAGATTTCGTAGAGGAAGGTTTATTATTCAATTTCGGCATCGAAGCCATGCATCTGAATGCCAATTTTTTGTTTTTAGCATACGTCTCTGGAATCAACTCCCAAGTCATATCCAAAACACAAACAACGCAATATATTTTAAGAAAATGCTTATTGATTTCCTAACGTAATTTTAAATCAATGTTCTTTATTTCGATTAGTTAAATATATTTGTGTTAATTGTTACTACACACATATACTTTTATTATTATTATTTTTTCAACATAAATTGATCTTTGTTTTTTATGTATTTTTTCTGTTTCTAAAAATTAATGTATTTTTTCCCCAATAATAATTTTGTAAAACTTTTGACATTTTATATTATTATTTAACATCTCTGATTCTAATACTGTAATTTATAAGATATACTTATCTTGTTGTATTAGAAAATCGATATTAAATAAAAAAAATAAAAAATAGTGTTACAGTTGGAAAGAACTATAGCCTATAGTTTTTATTATTATAGGGCGGGAAATAGAGCAAGAGAGGTAAAAGCTACCCCTCCCTCTATCTTCTTAACTAATCAACCGGTTTTCTGAAAATTTGGCATGCATACACTGTAACATCGGAAAGAGGACAGGGCATTAAATAGGGCAAGAGGGGTAAAAGCTCCGCCTCCCTATATCTTCTTAACTAATCAATTAATTTTCTTGAAATTTCGCAGGCAAATAGTGTAACATCTGGAAAGAACTATAGCCTATAATATTTTCTTAAAATTTGGCTAGCAGACACTGTTACATTTGAAAGAAATAAATTATGTGGCAAAAAAACGTTTGCCGGGCCAGCTAGTAGAACATAAAGGTTTCCAAGTATAATTCTAAAATAAATACTTATTTAGTCTGTATACAATAAAGATTAAAAAAAAATTAAATATATATAATAATTTTTTTTATTAAAGAGTAAAATTTAATACTTACACACTAACTAAATTAATATCTACATTATAATAATTTAATTCTTTTCATTCCTATTTAGACGATCACAAGATTACAGAGAAAAAATAAAATTAGTTGTAAAATGTATGGATAAAATAGACACAAAAGGAAAAATATGTTACCGGATATTGGCAGAAAAGATTTTCTTGACATTTGTCAGCAAAATTTTCTTTTCAGAATGGAGAATTGATTTTAATTCTTAGTGAAATTGAATTTGTGTTTGCAACGAAAGATAAAGGATGAGTTTAAATTGGATGTGACAATAACTCAACCTTTCCTTCATCTAGATCTTCAAATAATACACATGTATGTATGTATGTTTGTTAATGTATACTCAAATGTGTTTGAATGTGTTGGTATTTCCTTGGGGTGTAGAAAAGACCAATATTGAATTTGAAGATACGACTAACAATGGCAATGAATTCAATCGTTCGTTTAATTCAATACGAATTGTATGTGTGTGTGTGTGTGTTCGTTTGTACATATGCCTGTATTTTTTTTTGGCAAAATGAATGAATGAAAGAATGTACAAGAATTAGTTGGCAGATAGAGTTATTTTTGTGTAGTAGAATTTTGGAATGTGTGTATAAATGTGCGTATGTGTGCTGGTAAAATGGCAGGTGAACTAGACACAATGAACCAAACAGATTAAAATAAGAAATTGAAATGTCGTTGTACACTTGTATTTTTTAATAGAATTTAAACTATATAAAGAATATTATATTTTATCTGCATATTTCTTAGGTACAGGAGGAGTACAAAGTTTTTTGGGGAGTAAATAATTCTATAATACATGACATAAGTATGTATTCGTAGTTGTAGAATTTTTGTCTGTACATTTGAGTATTGTTAAATGACAAACGTTATTGAAATATTTTTAATGGAATTTTTTTTTTTTTTAACCCATTATGCCTTTTGTTAGTGTTAGTGAGTGTCTGTGTACTGGTGAATCTGACAGGTTTCTGTACTGCTGGAAAAAAATTAAAAAAAGTAAAGAGACAAAATAAACATTTAAAAACCACAAATACACATGTATATTTTAAATTAAATATATATCAAATGCACATTCCAAATGAAAAAAAAAAACAAGTTTGATAGCTATATTCGGTTGTGCCGCATCTTTGATACCCTCCACCGACAGTTCAATTATTTCAGGAGTGATATCTACATGATATCTATTTATTGTGTAATTTATCTTTATAAAAACAGACATCAGCATTTAAATGGGTTGCGGTTAAGACATACATGTATTTAATTATTTACCGACAATCAGAAAGTTTTATGACTTTTTTTTTTAGCAATTTTTACTAGCTTAAATGATTTTTGGGAGCTGATTTATATTGGAGCCATGGTTAGCTATGAACCAATCATCCCAAAATTCTGCAGAGAGATCTCTGGTATTGAAAACATAAATTTCAATATTTTTCAAAACAGCGGTGAAAGTAGTTTTAGCGTTTACAGTGATTTTTAAAAAGCTGCTAAATATGGGATCTGGACCGTATATCACAAATTCATAAAATATGAAACTAAGTTGGAGGAAATTTTACCGCTATAAATATATCTGATACGATTTAAGGCGTATTAAATTAATTTACCAGAGTGTGCTTTATATAGGGCCTATATTAAATTATGGACCGATCATCATGAAATTTATTAGTGTGTGTAGTGAAGTATTCAATTTTATTCTGATAGCATTATTAATTACGGTTTTAGGCGTACTAAACTCTTTTCCGGGAGTAGGGTTTATATGGGGCCTAGGGTAAATTATGGGCCGATTTTCAAGAAATTTAACAGTGTGATTTCCAGTCGAATTAAACAAACTAAATTTTATGTCATTCCGTGCATTGTTCCACCATTTATGTTAGTTTTTGTAACAAAATTATCAATTTTTAAGGTGGTGGTACCACATTTTGATTCACAGCTTCGATCCTACTGAACCGATTTTGCTGGTTTCAATCCCAAACTACTTAGCTACAAGCAATTTGATACCAAGTTTGTTAATTTTGTTTGAGTTTTTCCAAAGTGAGCGTGTTTTTAACAGACGGATATGGCTAATTACTGAAGGAGCCAAAATATATACGAGGCTATCAGCGTAGAAGTGGTGTAACCCCAGACTACATATAATGAGATAATGAGGAGTTAACACTACTCTTGCACTATAGTACTTGGTTGTAAAGGCCCGTGCAAAAACTATGTTTCTAGCGCCATCTGCTTTGTATACAAACAGTTGGCTTACTCGACTATTGTACTGTAAAGAACAGTGCAACGAACATATCTTCCACCAGAACCGTAACCAAATTAAATTGTGGTTTACACCACTTCGCGCTGATAGCCTCATATATACTACTGCTTTCACTGATGGCTTATAAAAAAAACTCCCGATAAGTGGCGCTGTTGTCGTGATATTGGGGTGAAGTTATTAACAAAATTCTCCAGAGTATTTAATTTTTTATTTAGAAAATCCCGAGCAGCGCCGGGACCAAACAGCTAGTATTTAATAAATTTTCCTAATTCAATGAAGCTTATCGACTTTTGCTTAATAAGTTATCGTGCAGACTTGAAATTTTTTTAAATACTACTTTTAAATTGCATTACTGTCCAGATTGATCGTGGGGTAGTTGGCCTTTGGTTTCTTCTTGTAGATGGTACGCTCACCTCCGTTTTTGGGGCCACCAATCTCCTTGATCTTCTTAATGTCGGTCTTAACAGTCTTGCCGACTGGACGTTTGGTACCCTTCAAAGGCCATTGAGCACTGCGTTTGTACATCTGGCTCTTAGAGTAACGCAGGACGCCACCATGGAGGTAAGAATTTAATTATGAAATTCTATTTTTGTAATTTTTACATTTTTCTTGATGGGTTTCCTCTTCTCCTTTTTATACCTACAGCCAACTTCAAGTTGAAACGAGTGAGAATTACAAAAAAAAAAAAACAGAATTGCTGAGTACATGAAACTAAGTACCCCTCCCAAATCTTCTCACCAATAAACTCAAGAATTGCTGCAACAAAAATTGCAAGGACGATGATTGATTTGCTTTTGATTCTACAATAGTTTACTTGAGAATAAGTAAAGTAACTGGCTAGTTTGGCTACACTACTAGCATGAGCTTTTGTAAAACAAATATTTGTATTGTACATTATTCAATGATATTTACAAGTTAAATGCAGTTTAACATCAAAGACAAAGTATCCAATTATTTCAGAGCCTATTTAAAGCCTATTGGCTAAATATTTATTTAAACCAAGAAAACGTCATCCGATGTTGAAGGATACATTGAAGGGTGCCATATTATTTGGAGAATATTGATTTTCTAATTCAGATCTCACATTTGATTCTAGATGAAAAATAGTTGAAATTTGTTTTATTGTTTGAAATCCCATATTTTTTTGCAAAACGTTTCGGATTTGTTTTAAATTTGTCGGGATATTTTTCCTTCCACATTGTTTCCCGTTAGAAATCAATAATCTCGAATTGGCTTCTTATTTCCTCTGCAACTTGATGTAACCCATGTGCCTAGCAAGTAACATGTAACAGTTTTCGATAAATTGTTTTAGGCCAATTGGCAGCCTTAACAATGTAAGGTGCTGCATCGGTTAAAATTTGAAGGATCTTTTGTCGAAATCTTTTGTTTTAAGCAGAGCTCCAAAAAAATTTAAAAATTTTTGATTTTGTAAAAACTTTTTTGTACAATTTTGAAATTTTTTGAAGATCTTTTTTTTTAAATGGAAATTTAAAAAATATGTCACTCAAAAATGTTAGAATATGCAAAAATATGCATTAAAACCCGAAATATGCTACAATATGCAAAAACAAATCCATGCCATTTTAACGCAAATTTAATGATTCGAAAAGACAATGGGTCGATATCGATCTTATACCGTGTTCAGATATACCTTTTTTATTGAGTCAATATTCGGTTAATTGACATAATTATCTTTCTGTTCACATATACACAATTTAGCTAACTCAATTTATATTACTACTACATACAACATTCAATGTAAACAAAAATGTACATGTATAAGAAAATGTAAACAACTTTTGACATCTTTAAGGAATAAACTTTTTTTTTGTTGTAATTTTAATTGCCAAATGTCAAAACACTGTTTAGTTAGTTGTGTTTTGCTTAATAAATTGAGCAATAACTAAATTGCAATTTTGTATGGATAATTGAGCTCAATAATGGCATTTATTTCGTTAAACTCAATTAAGGTGCATATCTGAACACGGTATTACCCTATCGACAAAAAACATGCATTTGCATGAAAATCGCATCCCTAATAATCATAATAAAATTTACCATGTTATGGGAAAATTTAAATGTTTAAGACCATTATATTTTAAAAATGAACCATAGCTAGGTCGAAACCAACCATACTTTGTTCGAAATTAACCATAAATTCGTCAAAATCAAACCTATTTGGATTTTTTTTTAATGGTAATTTTATTTCAAATTTTTTTTTTCTACATCTACAATCTACAAGTGAAATATATGTGAAACAAAAACAAAAAATAGTTGCTTTTTTGCTGAATTGTACCTGTATATTTGTAACTTGTAGTTTTGAGAAACAGGGCCCTGTTATACAAATTAAGTTATATGTAATTTTATTTTGTTTTATTTTCCTGTTTCATGTCATGTTTCTCTTTTAATCATCATTATTCTTTCTTTTTTACTGCTTAGTTCTACCATGTAAATTGTATGTTTTGAAATCAATTATTGATGCAAAGCCGCGAATAACGTGTTAAGAGCCACTTTTTACAAAAACTGTTTTTGCGTATATTACTGTTAACATTACTCCCTTATACTATTTAAACATCAAATCACCCACAATTATGCACCTTAGCGCCTTCAAAATGCGATACAAAGAATACAGCCAGTGGAAGAACGTTGTAAGTTACTACACAGAAAGAAAAACACTCGGGATAAATCAAGTTATGATTACTTTAAGTACGAGTCGTATTCAAAAATTCAAGTACGAATAACACTAAATGGGATGTTTTCGAATTCGGGATAAAATTAACTTTATAATACTTGAATCAAGCGCATTTTGAGATTGATTCATTCCTAGTTTTGCTTAAATTAATCTCATTTTCGAATTATTTTAAGTACGAAATCGGGATTGAGTATGGATAATTTAAGTATTTTGCGATTGAAAACCCGCACTTGAATCAATCTTTCTGTACTTAATTCAAGAAAATCCGTTCTCACCGTACTATTAATACCGCTTCTGATTGATTTGAGTACGGATGGATTGATTTTTCTTTTGAGTGTAACAAAAAGATACAAACGAAATGGTTTTGCAACGTGGAATAACGCTTTAAAGGCCGCTTGCACAGAAAAAATTCTCCAAAATTGTTCACCAATTAAAGCATTAATCAAAAATAAAATCAGTTTTAATTAAAAATTTAATCAAGTGAATTAAACGTTTAATCAAGTAAATTAAACGTTTAATTAATACTATTAACTGGTGTAATTGATACTATTAATTTGTTTACTGGTGCAAATTTAATTAATTTTTTAATTAATATCACAAATTTTTTAATTGAAATCAATTTTTATTTTTTTCTGTGTGCGTAGTGGAAAAACGTTTTAAATAACATTGCGATTGTGGATATGAAACGTTTTTCCAATAAAAAAATTATGAACAGTAAATTTGTACGTTTAGTTTAAATATTTGTTGCGGTTTCAGTAATCATTTCAGTTTAAGATTGAGGGACTGATTAGGCCTCCCATCTGAACAACCTCTAGGTAGGTCGAACAGTTGAGTTTCAGTGCCTGTTCATTTCGGTAGCCACCTAGTTACCTGAGACGCATCGGTTTTAGCATGCCATTCAGGTTACTCAACTGTGTGCCTTCTCACTCTAGATGTCGACAGACGGGTGTCTGAGAGACATTACCAGGGGATACTTGGTATAAGACCGGCCCTTTGTTCCTACTAGGAACCACAGGACATAATATAATATATATATAATATAAGTTTAAATATTTACTGCCTTATTTATAAAAAATAAAACATGTTAATAAAGGGTTTATTAAACGGATTTTGTATGAAAATCCGTTTCTTAAAGCCCTTATTAACCGGTTTTATTTTTTATAAATTAGGCCGTTATTATTTTAAAGTTCTTGATATTTTGTATACAAGTTTTTATTATCATTATTTTTAATAATTAAAAAAAATAGTCCTCCCTGGTAAAAACGTTTTTTGCTCTCCTAAAAAGTAATTATTTTGTAACTTAAAATTGTTGATAGGTAAGCTATGGCCTGGTGATCTTTAATTAAATAGTGTTATAGAATAAATGCAATATTTTTGAAAAAAACGATATGTTGCCAAATGTCTACAACATGCGTTTGTGACATAAAAAATAACCATGGACGGTTAAAAATTTTTTGTATTTTTAGTTTATTTACTTTGATTTTAAAAATGCCTAGAAGATTAGAAGACAAAGATATAGAGGATTTTCTCTCTTTTCTTGAGGACGGTGATATTTCAGAAGATGAAAAGGATATTGGTGACGAAAACGAAATAGAGTATTTTCCGGACAAAGATCTATTGGAAGAATCGGAAGACACTAGTGATGATGACAAAGAGCTAGGCAATGAAGAATTAGTTTAAGAAGAGCAAATAGGCGAATTGTTGAATGAGGATCAGTTAGATATTCCAGCTCCTAGTTCCTCAAGTATTCCTGGTGTTGCAGCCAGGAAGGAACGTAATAGAAACCTTATATGGAAGAAAAAAAGTTTTGAGTACAATGACGATCGCATAAGTTTTGTTGGCAAAGCAAATATTTCTGAACGATTATTAACGCTTCAGACCCCATTCCAATGGTTTTCTGAATTTATAAATGAGGATATACTGACGATTTTTGTTGATCAAACGAATTTATATATCACACAAAAAAATGTTTTGAATTGTCCACCTGTAAATGCTTCAGAAATTCGCAAATTTATGGGTATTTTAATATTTATGTCTGTATATCACTACCCAAATGTGAGGTCTTACTGGGGTAAATATGGCTTCGATTACATAAGGCAGACGATGACGCTAAATAGATTTGAAAAAATAAGATCAGTTATACATGGCGGCCCTATGCTCCTTGCAGGAGTAAAAGGAACGAATATATATATATATATATATATACATTTTAACGACAATTTTCAACACAAGCCTCGAGATCATCCAAATCATGATCGTTTGCATAAAATAAGACCATTTATTGATCATTTAAATAAAGTGTTTGTGAATAGTGCACCATTTGAGCAAAGGCTCTCATTAGATGAACAAATATGTTCCACAAAGGTATCACATTTTATGAAACAATACCTACCTAACAAACCCCATAAATGGGGTTTCAAGCTATTTGTATTATGCTCAATATCTGGGTACGCACACCGCTTTGAAATATATTCTGGAAAACAAGATTTCAACATCTTATCGGATGAGCCTGACATTGGTGTAGTAGGTAATACAGTGGTTAGACTGTGCCGTTCAATTCCCCGAAAAATGAACCACGTAATTTATTTTGACAACTATTATACGTCCGTTCCATTAATGTATTACCTTTGGACTCAGGGAATATACTCGTTGGGTACAATTCAAAGAAATCGGCTTGGAAAAAACTGCAAATTACCTGCCGCTAAAGAATTCATGAAACTGTCTGTTGCACGGGGTTTCTATGAGGAATTTGTAGCAAATTATGAATGTATGGATATCTCTGTGACATGCTGGAAGGACAATAAACTTGTTACGTTAGCTTCAAATTATGTTGGTGCCGAACCGGTTGAAACTGCCAATAGATTTGATAAAACTCAAAAAAAGCAAATTTCAATAGCCTGTCCAAAAATAGTCAAGGACTATAACGCCCATATGGGAGGAGTTGACCTTTTGGATAGCTTTTTGGTCAGGTATAAAATAAGAATAAAAAGTCGAAAGTGGAACATTAGATTATTTTACCATATGATAGATATGGCTGTAATAAATTCATGGGTACTTTATAAAAAAAAACAACCCCAACATGACATTAGCAGATTTTAGATCAGACCTAGCGGAAACATTGTGCTCTTATAAATCATATGATGAAAGCAAACGAGGAAGACCTTCAAGCAGCAGCATAGAAAAGCAGATGCAGGCAAAAAGGCACCGAGGACCCACAAAGCCTATACCGACACAAGATATTCGGACCGATGGTATAGGGCATGATGAAAATAGGTGTTCTACCAAAAACAGGTGCAAACTTCCAGGCTGCAATGGATTTTCAAGGACTGAGTGCACCAAATGTAAGGTTGCTTTGTGTCACAACAAAAATCGTAATTGTTTTGCATTATTCCATAAATAGAAATAATTTTCTAAGCACTTTTATGTTATATAAATATGTATGTGACTATTATTCATGCCTTAATAATTTAAGTACCAAACGCATATTGTTGCCAAAAGTCAACATACCGTTTTTTTTTTCAAAATAAACACTGAAAACAATTTTTTAAAATTTTTTTATTATTTTTTACGTAATCTACGCTTAAATTTCTATAAAAAAACAGCATTTAAGGGTTAAGTCATAAATTTTTCCGAGATTTCTCTTCACTCGATTACTTAAAATCAATTCGACCAGGTACAAAAAAAGGCGAACCATGCGTTATAAATATACAAGCTCTCATATATACCTTTAATGACGGCGTTCAATACAAGTTATGTTTTGATGAAGAGTGGCAACTTTTACCTCATCGTAAACTGCGACCAAAAGGGCAGAACAATGATAACATTTTGCTACCGGGTCTCTACAATCAACAACTACCTATTTCAAAAAGAAAATATGACGACTTGCAAGATTTAAAACGTATGATTCCAACCGACTATCATTAATTTTATGATAATTTGCCACACCAATAATATTATTAATTTATTACGAACTCTTTATTTTTCTTTTAATACTTTTTTGCAAATAAAACATTCATTCTATATTAAATATTGTTTTCTTTAGATAATTTTGGTATAATGGGGTTATTTGTTTGTATAGCTATAAGTGCAACAAACGAGTAACTTATTTATCAAGTATCAAGAATTAAAATTACTGTTAATGCAGCAAACTCGTATCTCAATATATGCATTTCATGCCTAAACTAAAAATGATAAGTATACTTTTACTACTTATATACATAGATGTAATCAATTCTTTAATAATTTTCGTTTTCACAACTTACCGATAGCAAAAAGTAGACTTTAACCGGCCTTATAAAAAGTGTTCCATTATTAAAACTTAACTTTAATCTAAAGTGAGCGATAAAGTAAATTAAGGTTCATCCTACCTGGTAGGTTAAAGTAATGTTGTAATAATAGAACACCCTTTATACGGCCGATAAAATCCTACCTTTAGCTATCGGTAAGTTGTGAAAACGGGCCTTAATCTTTTACCCAAACACCCAAGTATAAAAAGTTGAAACGTTTTTTTTTCTCTCCTGAAAAGTTGTATTTTTTAAGATACTTGGTTGAGAAAATAACACAGAAAAAATTATTAGTAGTTTTTTATCAATCAAAAAAATTATTTAAAAAGTATTTAAACTTAATTAATGTGATAATTGAATCAATTTTTTTTTTTGTTGAACGAAAATTAAAAATATAATTTTGATTTAATTAACATTTTACTTGTTTTGAAATAAATTTTTAATTAAAATAATAATCAAATAACAAAAAATTATTTCGTTTAAAATAAAATAATTTAAATTTGTGAAATTGTTTTTGGAAATTGTCAAAATCAATCAACACATTGTTTGAAACGGTAAAGTTTTTTGATAATTTTTTAAATTAAAATTAAAAATATCATTTATTGAAAAAAAAAAAAAAAATATTCAAAATATTAAATTTTTACAATTTTTAGTAATCAATATAATAATTTTGGTAATTGGTGCAAAATCAACAAATGGGTTCCTTGATTCTATGAATTTGGTATAAAATTGGTGATTAGAGAACATTTTTAATTTTTTCTGTGTAAGGCATCGATATGTAAATTTAAAAATTATCACAGAAATTGTTAATTGTGTGTTTGCTGTTTGGACAAACATTTGCAGCAATGTTTGCAGAAATATTAAAAATGTTTAATATTTGGCAGATATGTTGGGTATTTGTCAAACTTTTTGTGGCGTCTAATGCTAAATGTATTCAAATCAACTAATTTTTAGTATTAAATTTAATTTTTTTTAGTCGTTAGTATTGCTTGCCACAAAACAGCTCATGGCTTAAATCACTTTTTACTTTAAATTTTTTGCTTTATTTTGTAATTTCTTCTCTGTTTTAAGCAAAAAGCAACAAAATTGGCGCAGCACTATTGGCATCTGCATTCATTGAAAACAAAACAAAAATGAAATTTAATGTTTGTACGGAGAAATTTTGTGTTGTTTATTGGCTAACCCCAAGCGGAAACAATGTGTGAGTAAGCCAAGCATTTTGTGTGGTTTATTATGCCCTTAATTGGGTCTCCGGACACAGGGACATACATGGGAATTGTTGGCGTATGCAGGTACCACCTTGAATCGGGACGGTTCCACATATTATGTAGGTGCTTCACTCCCAAGATGTAAGCAACTTATAGCGCACAAGTTTGATCTTATCGCCAGTCAGCGGTGGCACGATGAAACCACCTGTGGGGAAACCAGGAAAATCTGGCCCATCATAGATGACAAAAGGACAAAAAGACACGGCGGGCATTACAGCTGTCCAGATATCAGCTAGGAAACCTAATTGCGGTTATAACTGGCCACTGGCCCATTGGGAGGCACACCCAGAGGCTGGGGCTCCCTTATAATGACTTGTGTAGAAGTTGCGGCGATGAGGAGGAGGAAGAGTCAACGGAACATCTTCTCTGTAATTGCCCGGCATTCGGAGACTTAAGACTCGAAATGTTTGGAAGAAGAGCCCTTGGGGATAAAACTTGTCTCTCTGATGTTGATGTAAACAGGATCCACTCTTTTATTGAATCGACCGGATGGCTGCATGGGAATACTAGCAGCCAGATTGTATAGGACCCATGGGAGACGGTGTGATACGGTAACACAACGGGAACTAATTAATGGACCCACGTGAACTGTGCTTAATCACGGCTGCCAATGGAACCTTACCTAACCTACATAATTAATTAAATTTTTAAAGTGTTAACAATTTTGTTGGATATTAATTGAGGAGTGAATTTTTGTTAAAGTTCAATAGCTTCAAAAACAAATGTGTCAAAATGAATTGATTTTTATAGTGACCTTTTTGCGATTTATCTTCAACTGCAAATGCATTTAGAATGCATTAGAATTTTTAGCCATAAACTTTAGTGCACTACAATAGCACACACATATAAACTAAAATCACCGCAATTTCAAATGCTACTGATATGAGAAAAAATTATGAAAGTTTTTAACTCGTATATTCCATTATGACATATAAAATGTGCAAGTGTGTGTGTGTGTGCGTGCGTTTGTTTGTTTGTATGCAATGGATAAACGAATGTAACTGTGTATGAAATAAATAGTAACTTTGAGTTGTGTGGTCAGTGGCATGTAAAAACAACATAATTTTCAACGGACAAAGCTGTAAAACGTGCCAACTTTGAATTGCTTTTGAACATACGTTTTCCACTTGTTTATTTTTCGTTTCATACCATTCTTTATTTATATATTTTTGTTTTTTTTTTTATATTCTTTATGTGAAAATAGTTTGAATGCCACTTACAGACTTTGAGCACAATGTTGTAAAATGCAAAAAAAAAAAAGAAAAAAACGAGGAACAACCAAACACCATAATTTAACACATTTTCACACAATTGCATTCTCAACCACAACTAGAACACATTACACGACACACACTCATACTTCATACCCACATTCTTTCTATTTATATACGAACAGTATTTCTACCAAAAAGGTCCTTTGGGTTTTTTTTATTTCCAACAGTTTAAATGTGTAATTTTTGTAAAAGATTTAGGAAATGAAGTCCAATTGGTGGTAGTGGCAGAGGCCAGCAGTGGTAGGTAGCAGTTTGCAAAATATGGCATAAAGTTTGAACAAATTATATACAACAAACTCATTTGAAATTTAAACCCAGTATGATGAATTTTCATATGTATACTTATTAAAACTACCGCATTAATTTAATATCACTCATTCTCCAAAACTCTATTTGGCTCCAGTATCATCTGTGGTATTAACTTTTTTCTTTACTCTTTCACTCTCTGTCTTTATTTTTTGTTTTCTTTTGCACTATTAACACTTTCTAGTTGTGTGTGGTGTTGGTCAGTGGAGTCCTCTTTGGTTTGGCTGGGTTAAGTTTTGGGTCAGTTGCAATTGTTTGAATGTTGATGGGGTAGTGTTCATTGGTCCCCAAGTAGAGATTTTGTAGATTGGATCACGTCGGTTCACATGAGTTATATATACCGCAAAACATTTATTCATTAAACTACTTCCATGAATCACTAACACATGTTTACATACAGAAAAATGTACCAACACAAACACACACGCACATAAATTTTATATCATAAAGAGATGAACATGTAAAACATTGCACAGTGGTGTTTAGTTTATTATAACTTTTTACTTAATAAGATAAACTTTTTATTTTTTTTTGTAGTGATAACAAAATTTGGATAAAATTATAATATTCATTATGATGTTTAGTTGCGGGTTTGTTTTTATATACTTTTTTTTTTGGAAAGTAAAACCCCCCTTTTTTTTTGTTGATTTCATACAAAAAAAAAAAAAGGCTAATAAAATTATTTTCGTATTTATTTAATTATAGCACTATTTTTAATTAAATATTAAGATTCTTGTCCATTCTATTTCACTGTGTATAATTTTTATTTATAATACTCTTACACACACATATGCACACATACTTAAATAGACTGGCGTTTTGCCATTGCGGCTTATATGAATTGTGAAATTGACTAAAAACGTAAGAATAAGCGGGTTAACAGGGACCTCAAGTATCTATAAGAAATAAAGTTACAAACACATTTACATATACATACATACTACAAAGTGTTGAAAGTAATTTTTAGTGTAATAAATCCACATAAAAAATGAAAAAGAAGTAAAATATTACACAAAAACTACAGAAAAAAAATTAAGAGAGAGAAACAGCTAAAATACAAAAATTTTACATATACCTACAAACAGATATTAAAGCGTGTAAGTAACACAAGCAAATAAATAGAAAATAAAACAAATTTTTACAAAAATGAATTGCTACTGCAACACACATTTATTTCCACATTTCTATGGATGTGTTTGTGTACTTGTACGTATGAGTAATTCATGCAAAAGCAACTGTGGCTCTTTAACAAATTCACAAACAAGCAAACATTTGCACACAAATAACAATGTACAATTTACATCAGGAATGGGAAATTCCAAATATAAATTGTACTAATTAAATTGACAAATCGTACTGTTTTTTAGGAGAAAATTGATATCAGTTTTGCCTGACGTTATTTTCGACGACTTTTATACCAAATGTAAGGAATTTTACATAAAATTTGACGATTTTGTATATAACTTTCTTTGTATTGTAATATTAGGAGAGTTCCAAAGCGACAGTAGCAAAGAAAATCGCATTTTAAAATGCATCATTTTAACATTTAACAATGTTTTCCCTTTGAATACGCAACAGAAAATAATATTGATGTGTACTAGAGTTGTCAACCGATTAAGAATAATTCGATTAATCGATCAAACAAAACCAAACTCTTGTTCGAATAATTTTAAAAGGACGATTTTCGAATAACGAATAAATCGATTAATTAATGTCGATTAATCGAACAAATATATTAAATAAAAACTAAAAATTTGATTTATTTTCAAACGTTGTTAGTGATTTTATACAAAATGTAGGAAAGTTAAAAAATATTGTGGCGATAGCCCTGGTTGTAATTTATCTCAATGTTTAGTAAGCAAAAACCGCGTTGAGCACTCATTGTATTTCAAATCTTAACAAACAAATGAGCAGGTGAGTTGCAAAACTTGTTCGTTACAAAATTAAAAATACGAGATGACAATTGATTCTAACAGTTCTTTTGGCGCTTTATGAGAAGAAATATACTAATTGTATCAATTTATGTCGTCTTCCATGATTTTAGCACGGACATACATTGATGCAATCAGAATATTTCGAGTTTTGCAACTCACCTTCTCATCTGTATCCGCTGTTTTATTTTTAAATCAAACGTTAAACAATTTTTAAGAAGGAGAATTTTTCGATTTCGGGGGAAATATTTAGAAATAACCAAAAAGCTAAAAAATAAAGAACTGATTTATATAAATCATATCTTGAAAGTAGAAAATGTTGTTATTGTATTACACTTAGGTCTCGTTTTATGTGATAGATGCGTTCCAAAAAATAGCACAAATTGAATTCGCATATAACGATACTCTAGCTTCATGTAAAAATTCTAAAAAACCGCATAAATTCAAATTCTTATTAAAAAATCAAAACAAAACCGGATAAAATAATCAACAAAAATATATTTGAGGCATTATTTGCGAAATATTTTTTCTAAGATGTTTATTTGTCGAGTTACGGGGTGGTAAAGTGTTCAAAGAATTGTTGTTTAAAATGATCTTTTCGAACTAAAAACAAATCAAACAAAAAAAAAATATTAAGTGATTCTAGTAGAAAATCGATTGATGTTTAAACTTCGACCTAAGTTTTTGATTTTGTTTTTACCGAAATTAGCCTTCGGCGTACTTATTATATTGTAAAACTTTTATTATGTGATCTTCATACACTCATACATACGTATCATCGTAATTTAAAAATCGTATATACATATTTGAATCCGCATTAAACGAGACCGGATTGTATATTTTTTTAAAAATGTTGTTTTTTTCACAATATTACCATTGAAAACGATGTGGTGGAAGATAATCCAACGACATCAAGAAATGCCGAACTTGATTCAATGGCAAAATACATTAAGAGAGACAGGGGCTGTTTTTTAGAATAAATTGTAGACAAAAATGAAGCTGAAGATGGTATGTCTGCCAACGCCTTTCGAAAATCCAGAGTAGTATCGGATTATTTAGGAATTAAGGGTTTTACGATGCCGTTAAGGGCACTGCTACATGTTCAATAAATATCGTGATATTTCTAGTATCACGAAATATCGTGATATTTCTAGTATCACGATATTTATTGAACGTGTAGCATGCAATATTGATGGATCGCGATCCATATCGCAGAATGGCCTAAAATATGAAATCCAGATCGCGGATCGTGGATCGCGTGATAAACATTGAACGTGTAGCATTTTCATGATATTAAATTGTCATGATACGTCAGTAAAAAGTGTCAAAATAAAAAAAATTAAATACGCAGTGAAAAAATTAAACAAATAAAAAATAAAACAATTGACAATAATATTGAAATAAATGGTAATGGCAGATGACAGTGAAATCGAGTGGGTTCTGCCGGTGGAATCGGAATTAAGCAGTGAAAAAATTATTTTAAAAGATTTCATTTTTAATTTGAAGGCATTGCCGGAATTGTGGGACTCGTCGGCTAAAGCTTATTCCGACAAAATAAAAAGAGCGACTGCACTGCAAAGAACTGTACGAAACATTTGTCATCTCGTATTTTTAACTTTGCAACAAACGAGTTTTGCAACTCACCTTCTTAATTGTATCAGCTGTTTTATTTTAAAATCAAACGGTAAAAAATTTTCAAGAAAGGGAATTTCGGGTGAAAAATTTAGAAAGAAACAAAAAAGCTTAAAAATAAAGAATTGATTTATATACATAAATCATATCTTGAAAGTGGAAAATATTGTTATTGTATTATATATTTTTTAAATTATATAGTATGTATATCTTTACCATTAGCGTAAGTGTCACAATATAATCATTGAAAACGATGTAGTGGAAGATAATCCAACGACATCAAGAAATGCCGACCTTGGTCAAAAATACATTAAGAGACACAGCGGCTGTTCTATATAAGAAATTGTACACAGAAGTTTGGCTGAAGATGGTAGGTGTGCCAACGCCTTTCGAAAATTTAGGGGTCTAATCACCGCATACGATATCGAGCAAAATTTAACGAAATTATTTATTTTGGTATCATGAAACTCGATACCGAATAGCATTCGATATCGAGAAACTCGACATTACATTTATCGAGTTTTCATTCGATACGTCAGTGTCTATCGTATGCAAAAAATATTTGATAGTTTATTCGATACGATAGTATCGAATGCGGTGAATATACCCCAGAGTAATATCGGATTATTAAGGAATTAAGGGTTTTACGATGCCTTTAAGTAATACAACGATATGCATAAAAAAAAGAAGAAGTCGCAGCGGATGGTATGGAAGATTTTCCATAGTATTTTTTTTGTAAAAATAATTTTTTATTCGTTATTCTCATCGATTAATCGAATAATTTTTTAGATTTAATCGTTTGATCGAACGAACAAAAACAACTATTTGAACTATTCGAACAAAGTTGAAAGGCGAATAATTGACAACTCTAATAACCACCCCAATTATGAAAGTCGATGTCGGCACAAGTCAACGGCAACCTGACAAAAATTGTTGTATCTTAAGCTATGCTCACATTATGTCTATTTATCATGTAGATTGTCACTTTTTCACATGTTAAATTTGTACATATTGTCTGAGCCCCTCCAAACAATATTATGTGTCATTTCTCTTTGTACATACTTATGACATTTTTGATTTAGAACGACCCAGTAAAAACTTCACCTATTTTTTTAAAATAAATTGCTTCTTTCACTCATTATTTAGTAGCTTTCTTCTATATAACTACTAATTTTTCAGATGTATGTAGGTAAAAAATGTGACTTACATAATAATGCGTTCATTTTGGGATATCCCTTGTAAAATTCTTTGTTTTTTTCAGAAGAATTGGAAGTAGTATTTTTACCTTTTCCTGATTACTTAACACATTATTTTGTAGGCGAAGTTTTTACTGGGGAGTTCTATTTCCAAGTGACAAAGCATCTGACATCAGCTGTTTTTTATTAACAAAATTGTTTGTGGTGGCAAAAATTAATTTAAATTTTAATAAATATGAATTATAATAGTAAATAAATAAAAAAAAGATAAAAAATACACGAATTTATTATTGAAAATGAATTTTTTATCTTTGATAGGTTGATGAGAACATGCAAATTATTAAACTTATGTAAAACATAAATTTCGACATACACATTAAATAACATGTGGGTAGAAAAGTGATATTCCACATGACAAATACATATAATGTGAATATAGTTTTAGTTGTTATTGACAACGTCGATTAGCCGATTGGTATTTAAAAAAAAAAAAAAAAATTTAATAATATTTAAATTATTTTTTTGAGAAACAATTTAAAATGCTTGGCGCAGTAACGTGACAAAAAGTAGACTTTCCTGTGATAATACCCATATCTATCTGTACACGAATTGTATAATTGAAGCACAGCCGCGGATAACGTTGTAAGTGAGAAAATAATTATTTTTCAGGAGAGAAAAAAAAAACATTTTTAAAAGGCACGATTACGTATTTTTTAATTTTTTTTAGATTATCAAAATTAATGATTATAAACACTTGTATGCAAAACATCAAGAAATTTAAATTTTAAGTAACATGCAAATTTAAAGCTTAAAACTTTTTTTAGTGAAAAAACGTTTCATATCCACAATCGCAATGTCATTTTAATCGTTTTTCCACTGCGCAAGCGGCTTTTAAAACTTTATTCCAATTTGCAAAACTATTTTATTTTATCATTTTTTAGTGCCATACAACGTTTTTTCACTGGGTGACTCTTTGTATTGGATGTTGAAGACATTAAGGTGCATAACTTTGGATGATATGATGTTTAAACAATGTAAGAGAGTAATGTTAACGATAATTTGCAAAAAAACAGATTTGGCAAAAAGTGCCTTTTACAATGTTATTCGCGGCTGTGCTACAATTGTATAAGGAAAGAGTAATTACATACATGTGTGATAACGTACGTAATACATAGAATTCAAGACCCATCTTATAGTACAGCTATCAACATGGAATCACTTTTTAAAGTGAATTAACGCTGTCCATCCGTCCAACACTAGTTCAAAAATTTTTAACTTTTTGCCATAACCTCAAAAATTAGATGTTTTCTAAGATAAATCGGGGATGCTGATCACGAATATGGCATTCATTTATTTTTCCCAATAAGCGAACTCAGTGAATCTTTATCCGATGGACACAGTTTGGATATGTTCTGAAAGAGAAAATATATATTTATTCAAAATGTTAAATCTTGTACAATTCAGTTGAACAGTTCTCGAGATTTTTCGAAATACAACTGCAGAAAAATACGATTTTCGCGTATATCTCGAAAACGCTTCTTAAGAAAAATAAATTAATGCCATTTTCGTGATCAGCAGCCCCGATTTATCTTAGAAAACATCAAATTTTTGAGGTTATGGCAAAAAGTTAAAAATTTTTGAACTAGTGTTGGACGGATGGACAGCGTTAATTCACTTTAAAAAGTGATTCCATGTTGATAGCTGTACTATAAGATGGGTCTTGAATTCTATGTATTACGTACGGCATAGTGTAATTAATAGTACTTAAAACAAAGCCTACATAAATGATAAGCAAAATCTATAATATCACATAGTCCCCTTAGAAACTTCTTTCCGAAATCGACTCTGTTCATAACTATCTTATTATTGAGCAGTTTGGCCAGAACTTGATGACCAAAAATGGCTAAATTTACAGAAAAAAATGGCTAAAATTTTTTTTTAAGTAAAACACGTTAAAATCCAATAACAGAATAGAAACAATTCATTAAAATTTTTTACAATAAAATTGTAAGTTGAGATAAGTTTTTTACATAAGAGCTAACGGAAATTAATTTTTTAGTATTTAAAAATCATCATCATCATCTTATAGTTTTAAATATTTTGAAGGTAAATCATAATCATGACAATATTATCCATTATTATTGTTCTACAATAAAAAACAAGTAAAAAAGTATAATCGGTTAAACCCGACTATATATTACCCTATACGACATTAGAAATTTTATCAAATTATCTCCAAAATTACGACCTGCACTTTGCCCACAAGGTGTACATGGACAGTAGGCTTGTGTCGTTCTTGAATGAATTACTTCAACTGAATGATTCACTTAAGTGAAAGAATGAAATATTTCCGTATTTTCTTTCCATTTCTTTCATCTTTCGGTTTCATCTTGTATTCTTTCATATTCTGTTTAATGTTTATCTTGTTTGTAATGCTTTTTCCTTCTATTAAACTTTTATTGAAATTAAGTTTTTTTTTAACTTTTTTTAGCGAATGTAAATAAGAGCAATCTGAACTTTTACAAACATACATAAACATACTAAATGTGCGCTTATTTTGTACATTTTTTTATAACAACTCTTTTACTTTAACTTTAAATCTAATTTCCATCTATCTTCTATCTTCTATATATATAAAAATGAAAAATGTTTGTATGTTTGTGTGTTTGTTTGTTTGTTGGCTTATAGACTCCTAAACTACTGAACCGATTTTCCTGAAATTTTTACAGATACATCACGTGAGCCCTAAAAATAAAATAGGCTACTTATTTTTTCGATAGGGGCAGGGGAATTGGTATCCCCCATAGGATTCCAATATTAATTATCGCATATATTAAGATCCGCTGCACGCATTATGCAGAACTTTTGGTAGTAAGATCTTCTGAGCCCCAAAATTAAAATAAAATAGCAGCGGGGGAAGTGGAATCCCCCATAGGAAGCCAATGTTTAACATCGCATATCTAAAGAACTGTAATAGTGAGAATGTTCAAACTTTCTAGAAGTCACTCTTATGGTATACAACACTTTTGAAAATAACAATAAAGCGGGTAGGCGCAGGGGGGGAAATACCTCCCATAGGATGCATATATTAAATATCGCTCAACTTAAGAACTATTAAAGGGAGAGTCTTCAAAAGTGGTTAAAGCTATTATTATAGTAAACTATAAATTTCAATATACAAATGGGCGGGGTAGACGGGGGAGGAGCAGTACCCCTCATATATAGAAATATTAATAAGAGCAATTTGTTGAACTTTTGGTGGTAGGATCTTCTGAGCCCCAAAATTTAAATAAAATAGCAGCGGGGGAAGTGTTACCCCCTATAGGACGCCAATGTTTAATATCGGATATCTTAAAAACTGTTATAGTGAGAATGTTCAAACTTTGCAGAAGTCACTCTTATGGTATACTACACTTTTGAAAATTAAAATAAGCGGGTAGGCGCAGGAGGAAAATATCTTCCATAGGATGCATATATTAAATATCTCTCAACCGATAAAGTTGTCAAAGCAGTGTAGCGAAGCGCAACGGGTTAAGCTAGTTAACTATAAAAATACGTTTTTGTTTTAAAAATATCAATTTAATCATTCCTCAAACGAACTTGAAACTTCATTCTGAAAGCTGTTTGTGATTTACAAAGGTGAAAGAAACTAATGAATTAATTCACTTAACCTTTCTGAAAGATTCACATAAATGAAAGATTTTGCCCAATACTAATGGACAGCCAGTCGGGCGGACATCGTTAATTTGACTCAGAAAGTGATTCTGAGTCGATCGGTATACTCTATTTTAATGTTTTACTAACATCAGCACAAATGCATATTACCCTCTCCTAAAAGTGAAACACCCTGGCTGTGTGTATAAATATTTTATTGTTATGGTAAAAATATTTCCCTTATCGATAAAATCGAATTAACGGTTGTTTACTGTAATCTATTTCTAAAATTACTTTTAACGATGTTTCCTGGGCTTTTTAGTAAATTCTGCGTTGATCCATTTTATAAATTCAATATTGGAATACTGTTCTTTTATTCTGAAAGATGTTTCATCGTCATCCTTAATAGCGATTTTTAGCATTTGAAAAAGTTGTGATTTTAATTAAATGCGATATAATTGTTAAAAAGGTTTATTTTACTTTTATAAATTTTTAAAAATTATTATTTTAAAAGAAAAAATGGCTAAACAAGTTGAAAAATGACTAAAAAATGGCTAATGGCAAAATAATTTTTTAATGGCTAAACAAGGTGAAAAATGGTTAAGTCTAGCCACTAAATGGCTAAATTGGCAACACTGCTATTGAGGTACCCAGATAATATTCGGCGAAAATAATTCTTAAATGAATTTTAATTATTGCCCATGCTTCCCAAATAGAGTTCACTTCTGAAAATTTGTTTCTGTGGTGTAGGGTATCATATGGCCGTGAATCACCGATTATACTTCTTAACGTGTTTTTTTTTTTTGAAGTTCTACCAAAAAGTACCAACCATCATTTCCATTTCTAATTTGACGCTGATACACAAAGATACACTGGTATGTAAAGTTAAAGTTATTTGTCTATACGAGTACGAGTGTTTCATTTTGTTTTTATTTCGTTTCTTTTTGGTGTATTTTATTTGGTTGTTTGTTTCCTGTTTGTTATTATTGTTTTGTGTGTGTGTGTGAGTCTGTTTAACCGGATGAGGAGTTGAGCATGTGTAAGTGCTAAATAAAAATGGTGTTTCGCTTCTTTTTAAGATTTCGCACATAAGTGCTCTTAAGGGCGCTCAACGGAATATTAAATGCCTTTTGTACTCGTATGTGCAATTTTCTGTTGATTCTGACAACAGTTTTTCAATGAAAAATTGTTACTGACTTCATCTTTTACTTTCCACGATATTCATTTTGGTCTATATGTATATGTGCGTTTGTGTATGTGGGTGAGACTATATGCATTTAAATCGTTTTTATTTTGTATCTTATATTTTTATAATTTTTTCATTTTGATTGCTTTAATACGAAAAATAAATACAGAATACAGTCTAGTAAAGTAAATTCTTTGCACAAACTCTTATTCGTATGTGTAAAGGAGATTGTAAGTTTTCATTTAAAGTCTATGAATTTGAATGATTGCTTGGGAGTACGTGTTTGGTGTTAATGTCAAAAAAAAAAAACCGCCATAAAATATGATAACATATTAATAATACTTGTTGTTTCTGTTTTGTTTTGTAATTTTGATTAACAAAATTGTTTTGTAACTACTGCACATAACAATTATTGCAAATTCTTGTTTAATTTTTAAATTACACTACGTGACAATTTTTTGACCAAATGAATTTGACGCCTAATCTTTATGTAAAATTTTCCGCTGAATCCGACTATGAAGTCAGAATTGTCAAAAGGAAAACAGTTTTTGAGAAATTCCAAAATAACCGTTATTTGTGTTTTTAAAAAAGATGCTGTGACTGAAATGCAAATATCAAAAAAATAAAATTTTAGCCTATTTCAATACGAACATTTTGTGCCCAATAGGATCCGGATCGGTGCAAAAATTACAAAGTTACAGAAGATTAATTAAACTAACCCACAAAAAATTAATATACAAAGCTAAATTTTTAGTAAAAATAAATATTAATTTCAAAAGATTTTGTTATTCGTGCTTAATTCCCAGTTTTTATTCTTGATAAAAACACTTGAAATTTATTGTTGATGGGATAAGCTATTCCTATGCATTTCACTGGTTGCTTAGGCCAGATCATCAGGAAACTTCATCCATAAAAATTTTAGAAAAACTAAAGATATTAAACCAAATAAAACTGTTAAACGTATAAGACTTATAGCAACAGTTTTACTTGAAACAATATCAAAGCTTTAACAAAACTTATCAACAATAAAAAAGTGGGTTTATCTCATCTTACATTCCCACAACCCACTTTTTTATTGTTGATGTGTTTTGTTAAAGCTTTGATATTGTTACAAGTAAAACTGTTGCTATAAGTCTTATACGTTTAACAGTTTTATTTGGTTTAATATCTTTAGTTTTTCTAAAATTTTTATGGATGAAGTTTCCTGATGATCTGGCCTAAGCAACCAGTGAAATGCATAGGAATAGCTTATCCCATCAACAATAAATTTCAAGTGTTTTTATCAAGAATAAAAACTGGGAATTAAGCACGAATAACAAAATCTTTTGAAATTAAAATTTTGTATTCCCAAAAATTTAAATTACTTTTTGATAAAAATAAATATTAAAAATTGCTTAAAACTATTGAATTTCTATGTGGGTTAATTTACTAAATCTTCTGTAGCTTTATCATTTTTGTACCAATCTATGCCTTGTTTGGCGCAAAATGTTCATATTCAAATAATCTAATGTGGCATTTAATAAAATATTAGGATTTTTAAATCATTGGTTTAAAAAAAATAACTTGAAAAGAGCAAAATTGAACAAAATCATAAAATTTTCAATGAAGATTCAACTTTTGTCCCCTGTAACTCTGTCATTTCTTCACCAATCTTCACTAGCAATTCATGGTTATTTTAGAAATTTTATAACCTTTCACTAGAAAGAAAGAATTACATAATCCGTTTAAAATTTTTGAAGATATTTGCATTTCAGTCACATCATCTTTTTTTAAAACACAAATAACGGTTATTTTGGAACTGTTCTACTTTTGACAATTCTGACGTCATATTCGGATTCAGCGGAAAATTTTACATAAAGATTAGCTGTCAGATCCATTTGGTCACGACTTTGTTGAAATTTTGTCACGTAGTGTTATTATTTATCACAGTTTTACCTTTTTTGTTAAGCTTTCTCCACATCTATCAAATATTTGTCGTCCTACACGAACCGACTTGCTTGTTAAAATATTGTTTGCTTTTGCAAAAGTTTTGCTAGATCAAACATCATTTAACAGTTTTTTTTATAACATTAAGGGTAATCACCAATGTCTGTGTGCAAATTTTCAGTGCATATTATGACTGATCGTGAGCATACCACTTTTATTTTTTGTGCAAATGTTTTATTTTTTTTAAATATTTATTCTGGCAACAAAAAAAATTTCAGGCAGCACTGTTAAAAATCTGCATTTGTTTACAATTATACATAAGCATATTGAAATAAATTTTTTCTTTTTAAACTAAATTCTCTATTTTATGTTTAAATCCACGACAATTTTGAATTTATAAGTTCTTAAAACCAATATGGCGCTTAATACGTCAAATGCTATGGTTGACTGAGCAAATATGCACTATCAATTTTGCTCATGGTTTTTTTTAGTGTAAAAAACAGCAAATTACAACTATGTACAGTTTGTTGTTGTGTTGTGCAAATGTGTGTATTTTTGCACGCATTGGCATCGTTTGCTAACTTTGCAATACCCATCGTGATTTCCCTTATTATACAAATAAAGTAAATCAAATCAATAAAAATTGTTAAGAATAAAGCTAAAGTTTAATCAATTTAGTGGTCACGCTTTTTTTTTACTTTTTCGTCAAATAGCCATCTTGTGCTATCTATCTAAAGTTTTGGAAGAACTATTGCATAGTCAAATGTTGGGATATATTAATGAACATAATTTGCTTTCTTATATGCAATCTGGTTTTCGCCGGGGTCATAGCTGTATTACAGCTCTTGCGGAGGTATGTGAGAATATACGACAGAGACTTGATAATGGGGACATTAACTTTTTGGTGCTTCTTGATCATTCGAAGGCATTTGACACAGGGATCATCAGATGCTTATTAGTAAGCTGAGACACTTTTTTCGATTTGCCAATACATCTACCAATCTCATTTTTTCTAACCTTTCGGCGCGTACACAATCGGTATTTTTGAACGACTCTTGGTCAAACTCTTTATCTCTAATTAAAGGAGTGCCACAGGGCTCTATTTTGCGGCCACTTCTTTTTTCGATATATGTAAATGACTTACCTGAACAATTATCCAATTGCAAAGTCCACTTGTATGCGGATGATGTGCAACTTTCTTTAAGTAGCCCTGTTAATAGTATTGCTTTGGGTATATCATCTGTAAATACTGAAATGAACAAAATATACCTGTGGGCTTCTGCAAACGGGCTCTGTTTGAATCCTCGAAAATCTAAGTGCATTGTTATATGTAGAAAAAGTATTGCCCATACCATTGTTCCTATCATTGCTGATAACATTGTCATTAACGGTGAAAAGATTGAGGTTGTGAGGGCAGCGAAAAATTTGGGAATAATTTTTAACAATAGTCCCACTTGGAACGATCATGTGAACTCTTTAGTTGGTCAGTCCTATATTAAGTTGCGGGCCCTATGGTTGACACAATTCTTTACCCCATTGAGGATAAGAATTTTACTTGCCAAGACATATCTGATTCCTAGTTTAATTTATGGATGTGAACTGTATGCAAACTGTGATTCAATTAGCAAAAGAAAATTAAATACTTTATTCAACAATATTTTGAGATATGCGTACGGTCTAAGACGTTTCGATCGTGTTTCATCCGTTTCAAACAGTCTGTATGGAGTCTCTTTCGAAAATTTTTTGAAAATCCGAACCCTTTTTTTTTTACACAGGGTGATAAACACTAAACCCCCCAAATATTTATTTGAGAGGATACGTTTTTTTCAATCTCGAAGGAACCATAATATTATAATTCCACGGCATCAAACCTTAGTCTCCGAATGGCAGTTTTTTATTCATGCCGCTCGTCTTTGGAACCTTCTTCCACTAAATCAACAACTCAATCGTAATGCTAACAGTTTCAAAATGTTTTTATATAACTTTTTTTCATAATTGTTTTTTGATTGAAAATGTTTTATATGACTTTTATTCTTTTTAATAATTGTATTTTTTGTTTGTTTTAATACTATGAACTATGAATCATTTTGTAATAATTAAATGTAATTAAATATTTTTGTAACTTTTTGCGTTCCTGTACTGTAATTATAAGACACTGTCTTGTTGTACAGGAAATGAAATAAAATTAATAAATAAATAAAAAAAATAAATATTTGTTTGGTCTGAACATACCTTTAGTTATATATAGTGGTTTTCATACGGGACAAAAATCCCGGGATCCCGCACATTTTTCGGTGAAAAAATCCCGGCAAATTTGTGCGGGAATTCCCGAGATTTTTTTAAATTTTATTATGGCAACTTTACTGCTGATAGAATTGTTAAAGATGTTATGATACTTGCTATTTTTTGTATTGGATTTTTTTAGGATTGACTGAATGAAACAACAAATGCGAGAAAGAACAAGAAATACAATTTGATAAAATGTAAACAAAACAAACAATACTGCCCACGTTTTTTCCCCACAAAAACCGTCATAAAAGCTAAAAATCGCAAAAAAAAAAGTTAAAAACTGTGTCTTTCGATCAAAAACTAAAAAAATTGGCAACAATGCTAACAATTAATCTGGAAATGTCAATTTTAAGTTAAAAAATTTTATATTTTTTTTGACAGTCTTAGATTATTTATCGATAACACATGTATATTTGTTTGATATTTCAAGATTTTTTATGATTTAATCATACTCTTTACACTTAGTCAGTTTTCCTATGCAAATATATTTGCAATGTTCTCCAATATAGAAAAAATACAAAAAATAGCAAGTATCATAACAGCTTAATAAGTTGTAATTAATATTTTTCAGTTTAACATAACGAAAAAATACAATTTCTGACTTAAAACAGTATTGCCAAACGCCAAGGAGATGTCGATTCATAACCGATAAGTAAGACAATGTTCAATGCTCTGAAATTTCGGAAAAAGAGGAGTAAAAATGTACAGAATTTTTAATAAGTTTAAAGCCCCAGATTTAATTTATAAAAACGATAAAAACTTGTTACTACTTGCTTCATTTAAAATTTAATGATTTTATATGCAGAGCAGCTGCATAAAAGATTTTTCGAATTAGATTCTGTAAGAGATGATGACAAATTTATTAATAGAGGAGGAAATGCTTTAAAATAAATATTTTGCATTAATTTACTTAAATAATTTAACTTTTTTGGTTTTATATTAATGTTGTTGTCTTTGAATTAATTCTGTGGCAATTAGTGCTTAAGCCTATTTGTTTAGTTTTATAGGAGAACAATTTATAACTTTAAAGGTGGCTTTTGGAAATTTACTCCAAATTAAATGCAATCGTCAGCTCTCTGCGGTTATAGTTTTTATTCCTTAGCCCTCCTAATGTCACAGATCGGAAGTTTTTATTATTCCAAATGTTATTGCACATTGAAAAAAGATAACCAAAAAGAAATTTCGCTATAACTTTCTCAAAAACCCTACAAAATAATTGTAATTTTGCCCATGTGTACTTTTGAACATGAAGATCTTAAGCTGCAATTAATTGTGTTTTCTTTTCTGCCACAGAAATACTAAAGTTTAATGCATTTTTTATAAATAATAAATAATATTTTGCATCGGTTTGCATTGAGCGGGAATTCCCGGAATCCCGGGAAATTGAAAAATAAATCCCGCTTTCCCGGGAAATGAAAAAGTCCGGGAAAATAAAAACTCTAGTTATATAGTGACTAGGGATGCCAATCGGGGCTGGTTTTCGCAAATCCCGGGATTTGATTTTTTGAAATTTTTCGGGATTCGGGGTTTTTCAAAATTAGAAGATAAATGCTTTTTATAGATATTTATTAAAAAAAACATTATTAAAGGCGGTTTACAAGCAAAGTTTTATATTAATTTGTTATTTTAAAGTTAAAGATAATGTTATATTCATTAAGGCCGTTACACACTATCCCCCAAAGTCTTTCGTATTTTATGAATATGCTTCCCTGATCTAATTATTGTTTATACATTTTCAAAAAAACAATAACAACTTATCATGACAGGGTTGCATTTTCATAAAATACGTAAGACTTTGTGGGATAGTGTGTAACGGCCTTTAATAACATTTAAAAATTGTGATTAATTAATGATTGATTTAATTAAAAATATGAAAATATGAATGAAAAAATCAACGTAACAATGTGTTTATTGATTCAACTAAAAAATAATTACCATAAAATCTATATTTTATTAAATTACCTCAGATTTAGATTTAATATTGTAAGTGTATAGAGCAAACTTGTATGTAATTGATGTTTTTGTAAGATTCCATTCAAATGTTTATTTAGTAAATTAGAATCAATAATTCAAATTTGAATTCGAAATTAATTATCAAAATCAATTTATCTAGTTAACAATAAAAATTTTATTTTAACAAAAAAACATTTTTACAGTTTTTAATTTTGTAAAATCGCTCCACATATTGCAGCCTACTCTCGTACAACACTTTTATAATTCTAACCCTGTGAAGAGTAAAGTTTTAATGTCGAATTTGTTGCAACAGTGGTATGTTTTGTGCATTTTAAAAGACATTTTTTCCTTTATTAATTTTCTTCTTTAATTATTTTCTTTACTTCTCGTTAAAATTTCTCAATAATTGTTGGACACGTTTAAAACAAACAAAGCTTAACTTTTTTTGTTCGTTTTCAATGACAGTATTAACAGAAATCAACAAGCAAATATTAAAGATCAGTATTTTGTTCATTATTCTCTCAAGGGGGAATGTCATGATGAATTTCTTATCATAAAAAAAGATAAAGCAAGAAAATATTGTTAACAATTTCGGGATTAACTAAATCCCGAAAATCCCGGGATTACAATATTTAGGTCCCGGGATTCGGGATTTGCTGAATCCCGAAAATCCCGGGATTTTTGGGATCGGGATTTCGGGATTTCCATCCCTAATAGTGACTGCTCAAATTACCCAGAAGTTGCATTTTTTGCCTGCACTTTGTTGTTTTTTGGTTGCACTGCTAGTGCAAATTGTAAAATGTCATTGAAGTGACCTTTTTACATGTGTCACTGCTAAAGGAATATGTCATCCAAATAGCAAGAAGATTTTAAGCTTTATGAGCAAAGACAAACACTTTTCTTTTCTTTACTTTCCTCCTTTCATACTCGTTCTCTGCAGTTTATTTTCTTTAGAAGGTTGTTCTTTTGAGGGACATGAAAATGTAATTTATGTAATGTCATTCCTTTTGGATTACAAAGCCCAACATGTTGCAATGTTAAATAAAGAACTATTTGTACACGTTCACAAATTCTGTTTACTTTTTTAAGACTTTTCATTTTGTTTGAGATATTTATGATTTGAACCTCATTCATAAATGTTCCATTCTTTACACATAATGGAAAATAGTTTACAAACTACAGTTAGTTTTTTTCAGTGTAGTAATGAAGTATGTATATAGGTGTGTATATATTATACCCTGTAGTTCATAGGATAATAAATGGATTTTACTTTTAAAAACAAGATGTAACCAAATGCTGGTTGGAAAGTAACTAAAACATTTTAACAGTATGAGTGAGTATTCCAAAAGTTATCGTAAGATACTTGATATTGATATTTTTGTAAATTGTTGATTTAAAACTTGAGAAAATAAGATTTTGATTTTTACCAACGTATTCCTTGGGATTACAAAAATTCATTAACATTGCTAAACTCAGATTTGTTGTTGATGGGAAAAGTTCTTCCTATGCAAATTTCCCTGGTTGCTTATGCCAGATCGTCAGGAAACTTCATGCAAAGATTTAAGAAAAACTAAAGCTAAGCGAATAAGAATTACAAACCCCATTTTTACTTGTATAAATATCAAAGCTTAAACAAACAAACAACAGTAAACAGTGAGTTTATCTTTTCTAACAGTCCCGACTTCAATTGGTTGATTTTTTGTCAACTCTTAATTAAGTTGTAAGTGGGTAAAGATAAAACCAAATTAAAAAACAAATTACTTTACAGTGAACTTGCGATAATGTGAACTAATAAAAACCAAGGTAGTTCACATTATCAAATTTGTTCACATATTCGATGATTAATATTTAAAGCGCCATACTGTGTTTTTTTACTTAAAAAGTCTAGAGAGTATCGAAACTCTTGGTATTTGTAACATAACATATAATTTATTGCAAACTTAACGATTTGTTATTTAAAATTTTCCTTTTATATTAAATATTTACATAAAAAAATTAAATTAAATATTTCAACTCTTATCAAGAAGTTTGGTTTTATGGGATCCAGATGCATATGCACAGTGTTGTGTTGTTAGTGAGAGGTTCCACAATTAAAAAAATACGAATTAAAAAAACAATTTTAAAAATATTTAAATAATAAAGAAATTGTATTAACATAAAAAAAACAAAATTAAAATTAAAAAAAATTAATTGTTGTGACAGCACCACAATATCATAATATGATTACTTCTTATCTTGTTAAGATTAACATGACAATAATATGATAACTTCATAAGTAATTATGACTAACATGACAATAATATGATTACTTCTTAACTTAGTATGATAAGCATGATAATAATATGATAAGGGGAAAATATTATGATGTAATATAACGAATATATTTGGTTATAATATCATTCAATAATAACACTGTGCTAGTTGAAATAACAGACAAGCCGGGCACCTGGTATTTTAACATAACTCGGATACGCCGAATCCAATGGTGTTAACCGTTCTCTTAGGTTAGCTCTCGTTTTTGAGATATACCGTTATTTCAAAAATGGAGGGGGTTGCACAACATATATTTGCGTAACTCAAAAACGGTTTAGTTTATTGAAATTACTAAAAAAACGAAATTCCTCAATAATATTACCTTTAAGCAAAGGTTAACGTTTTTATAATATGTTCAGTCGTTTTAGAACCATAATTTATTTTGGCAAAAAAAAAAATAATATTTAAGCAACATTTTAAAATTTTTGCTTTTAAAAATTCATCAAAACTTGGAAAATACAGATATGCTTCTATTTAAAGACATATAAAAAACGAAGGTACAAACAAAACAAACAATAAATAATTAAAATCTGTTAACAACTTTTGATTTTATTCACAAAAGACGAACAATTTGTATTAATTGTTGTTTAAATGGCTATGGCACAAGCTCTAATGTTTACATTTATACTTCAAGTTGTTCAAATAAAATGTCGACGAAAGTGGACAGAAAACGAAAAAAACAAATGTATTCAGGTTTTCAAGACAAAGTCTTGACGGAAAGAATACGAGAAAACGGAAGGCACCATGTAAACAAATTGAAAAATGATAATTTCAGCAAATTTCGAACCACCAGTACCACTGATTAAAGACTGATGTTTGACTATTAGCTGGCAGGCACCGCAGTGGTGCAGAGGTTAGAATTCAAAGAATTCTAATGAAAGAATGTGATGATTCTTGAAACATGTAAATTCAACCCAGGTTCGAGCCCCAGCTCAGTCGAGAAAGTTATCAATAAATTTTAATAAAATTTCATGTTGTAAAAATTCCTTCCTTCAGTGAAAATAATTTAATTAAAATTAAATTTTTCGAACTCGAGCTTAACTAAAAATATCAAAAATTAATTGCTTTAAGAAGGAGTCGAAGGCCACCGTATCTAGCACTCCCAACTTATATTATATAGTGTTATTTATTGTATTATATAATATAAAAAAAAAAATAAAATAAATGAATTAAGAATTTCATTAAACGCAATATCTGTATGGGAGCCCCCCTAAAAAGTAGCGATAATGGGCAAGTATGTTTTGAGAAAACATTAGGGACAAAACCAATTGTGGTCGGTCATATATTTTATTTCCCTAGGGGCGACTCCTTGGCAGTTATCAGGCTATTTCTTCAATATATTTCTAGTCTGTATTTAAAATTTTGTATGGGAGTCCCCTTAAGGAATGGAGATAGCGTGTAGGTATGCTAGAAATAAATGATTAAGATTAAAAACAAAGTGGGGTTGGTCATACATTCGACCCATCTAGGGGCCTCCTAGGCACTGCAGGGGGCAAATTTAAGTATTTCAACCATACTTATATGGCGGTTTAATAAAATTCTAAAAAGCTGTAGCAACAAACGAACTATCGGATGGTTTAACTATATTAAATATTGCATTAAATATTATAGCTAAATGGTAACCTTGTGTCACTAGCTGGTAAAAGAAATTGTTTTCAACAAAATTGCAATATTTACAGGGCTAGCAGTACCACTTATTTTGCGAAATAGTAGTGTATACACAAAAGCAGCATTTTGGATAAGGATGCAGTTGACCTAATTTTAAAATGCGTCGCAACTCATAAAGATGGTTTATATGCAAAAAAGAACAACAACGACGTCAACTTAATTGTATATTGTTAGTGCACTTGTATGAATGTATGGACAACAATGTACTAGGCTCTACTGACCAAGCAATTTTTCGAAATTACCAAAAATGAAACTACTCCATATACACACACCAAATGAAATAGCACATACGACACCAACTTAACATGGTGAAAGTCTACAATTTGTATTATTTTTATAGCACACAACTAAAGTTGTGTACACCTATCCCTCTATTTACACGATACTTTTTTTGCACGATTTCACTTTTACACGATTTTTTTGGTTTTCGTTTACATTGAGGGATGTGGAAATTACCTCAATTTACACGATTTTTTATTTTGAATATTTTTAGAAAAAATTACTTTTCTTTTTTTCATAAAATATATCCTGCAAAATTATAAAAAAATAGTTATTTTATAACGTTATTTTATACGTTTTAGGGTTGATTTTAAATTATATTTATATTTTAAATCGTTTTAAATAAATAATTCTAATTTCACTAAATATTAAAATGAAAAAAAAAAAAAAAAATGTATCGATCTGGTACACTTAAAATAAACTAAAATTTCCATTGTGTATAATTTAGCAAGGTGGCTTCAATATCACAACAATACACCAACAACAGGCAAAGCAAAAACAACCAGCTGGTTTTTGAGACCACCATGTATACAAATGCACATTTTTATGATATTTTGTATATAATTAGTATACATTTATTGCTACCATAGTTTTATCTTAAATAATTAAAACTATTTAAATAACACTGAAAAAATCAAACTACATACATTTAGATACAAATAAATTTTATATTAAAATTAACAAAGTACATTTTTAATTACGAAGTCAAGAATTAAATATATAAAACTTTCAAATGAATCATTATGAATCGCTTATAAATCTTGTAACAAAGAAAGTCTTAAAATGTGTAACCACAAAAATAAAAAAATAAAAAATATATAAATTATTAAGCTTATCCTATTATTTGAAATTAACGAATATTTCCAAATGTTTATTTTCGTATGGTAACCTTAGCATTATATATAAAAAGGGGGTTTACCGTTTTTATATTCACATACACAAGAAGACTAAAAATTTATTAAAGAATCAGTTAGTGTTTAGAAACAGAGAGACGTGTATCGTGGTACATTTTTTAACCAGAAATATAAAAATATTTGTGACGTCGGTTTTTTGCAAAATTTGTTTGGTATAATTTATTAAAAACTCTTCAGCATGCCGAAAAATATTAATAAGAACCAGTCGAAAAGAAAAGTAATATCTTTAGAAACAAAAATTCAGATTTTAGATAGACTACGTAATGGAGATAGAGTAACAACAGTTTCTAATTTTTTTTCCATTCACGAAGCGACAATAAGATCTATCAAAAAAAATGAAAATCTTATCAGGAAAAGTGTAGCAGCTGGGACTAAAACGAGCTTGAGTACAACTTCGTACGTTCGGGACATTACAATTGAAAATATGGAAAAAGCACTAATGATCTGGATAGAAGATCAAACTCAAAAGCGAACTCCAATTGATACCAATGCTATAACAAATAAAGCTTTGAAGATTTATGAAAAATTAAATGATCAACTACCATCTACATCATCAACTGCAAAAAAAACATCGTTTTCGGCAAGTCATGGATGGTTTGAAAAATTTAAGCAAAGACATTCCCTACATAATCTAAAATTAAAAGGTGAACAAGCTTCTGCTGATATAGATGCCGCTAAAGAATATCCTGAAAAATTTGCTGAAATTATTGCTTCCAATTCATACACTCCTGATCAAGTCTTCAATGCGGATGAATCGGGACTATTTTTGAAAAAAATGCCACAGCGGACTTTTCTTTCAAAAGCTAATAAAAGTGCAAGTGGATACAAAGTTGCAAAAGATCGCATAACAATTCTTTTTTGTTCCAATGCTTCCGGCGATTACATTATGAAGCCATTGGTTATTAACAAATCCCAAACACCACGTGCATTTAAAGGATTAAATAAAAACAACTTGCCCGTTTATTGGATGGCCAATAAGAAAGCATGGGTTACGGCCGCTGTTTTTAGTGAGTGGTTTCACAACATATTTGTCCCAGATGCAAAACGGTATTTAAACAAGAAGGGATTGCCATTTAAAGTGCTTCTAGCAATTGACAACGCTCCTGGACATCCAAAAGACTTGCAACACGAGAATGTGCAAGTTATATTTCTACCAAAAAATACGACTTCTTTGTTGCAGCCCTTAGACCAGGGAATCATTTCGACATTTAAAGCATTGTATATCAAGCAGTCGTTCAGGTATATTTTAGATCAAATCGAAAATGATGAATCCTTATCTGTAATAAATGCTTGGAAAAAATTTACAATATTAGATTGTGTAAAGCATGTTGCATTGGCTTACACTGCACTCAAGCAGTCAACGCTCAAAGGTTGTTGGAAACATTTGTGGCCAGATGCAGGAGAAAATGTTATCCTACCTTGTCAATCCTTGGAGAGTGAATATTCTGAGATAGTTCAGTTGGCACATACAGTGGGAGGAGAAGGTTTTTATGACTTTTGTGCAGGTGATATTGAAGAATTTATGATAAATAAGGAACTAGATGTTGAAGATTTAGTAAATATGGTGATCGAAACAAACGACAGCGATTCCGATGAAGGAGTTACGGCAGCACTGACAACAAAAAATGTAAGTGAAGGGCTTGAACTAGGCCGAAAATTGGGAAATCATTTTTTTAAAAATGACCCAAACATTGAAAGAGCCCTCGCATTCCAGCGATATATTTCACAGGGCTTAGCCCAATATCGGGAGGTTTATAAGGACTTAAACAATAAATCAACACAAGTTTTAATAACAAATTATGTTTACAAATCTCCACGAACTGATGTTAACTCCAATTTATCAACTATTGAACCAGAAACACATGAAATATTATCTAGTGACGGAAGTGATATGTCGCCTACCAAAAAGATTCGATTAGTGGTGGAAGACAGTGATGAAGAATTAGTTGGAAGTGATCACTGATACATTGTCTCTTTAAATGAACTGACATGTAATATTTTTTATGAGTTCCATTTATTCTGTTTTATTAAATGCTTTAAATACAATGTATTGATTTTTATTATTTTTTATATGCATACATAATTTAATTTACTTTTAAATAAATGAATTTTCTTAACAAAATTTTAAATTTAATCGTATATGGGTCTTTTTTCGATTTACACGATTTCTCATACAAATATTTTCTGCTTCGATTTACACGATTTTTTCAGGAACGTATCTATCGTGTAAATCGAGGGATAGGTGTACTCATATATGTATGAACATATACACATGTATTTCAACATGGAGTACAATGTTAAGGATACATATTTAGGAAATTATGCTAAATAAAGTTTGCACTTACACACACTTTTATGTGCAAAACAAGGCACAAGTTACACAAACTGGACAAACAATCAAGTTGTTTATTGTAAAAATGTGTGCCAGATAAAATTACCACTAAATGTTGTACTTTATTTTATTTTATGCAACATTCCGCCTGTGTATGTATTTAAGCTCATATTTAAGCTTAAAGTTGTTTAAGCAAGCATTTATGTATGTTTTGTTTAGCCTAAATGTGTGAATGAGTGCATGTTTGATGATGGTGTGTATGTGTTAAAGTTTTGCCACTATTAATTAAACGCAATGTTAACTTGTTCAATTTGTAATGGTTACAATGCTTGCTATCTAATGGTTGGTTAAAAAAAGAAATTGGAATACATTATAGTCGTTAACAGATTAGAGCTGTTTAAAATTCATATAAAAATCCGAGGCAATTTTTAAGTCTTCTAAAATTGTTAGTGGAATTAAAAAAGCTTTTAAGTCAAATCAGCAATTTGTTACTTTTTATGTCTTTCATACAAACTTAACGATATTGTCAAGGCTTTATACACAATTGCAACAACTTTCTTAGGATAACTTTTGACATAAAGCGAAAAAGTCTGAAAAGTTGATTTCTAGAAGCATAAATCAATTATATGTTCAAATGTATCATGTGACCACTTTATGGATGCTAAAAAAAAATTTTATTTTTCATCTCTGTGTTAAGGTAATATTCTGTATTACAAGGTATTTTCTACCTTGAGTCAACAAAAACCTAGTCAGAGGTCATAGAGTAACAATTGATTCGCTGAGAGGATGAAATAACGAAAATCGTTCGTTATTGTGCAGTTAAAAACTAATTCTGAAAACACTGGATTGAAAGTTTTACCTACCGCGGTTAACTTCTTATTTTGGCTTACATATATTTGATTCGTGCAATTTAAAACAACTCAACTATAATTACGGTGGCCAGTTCTGTATTATACAGAACTGTAGTTGTGCCATATTTTTGTGTGTATTTAACTACATAATGTGAAAAACCAGTTTTGTATTTTGCTTCAAAAAACATGGTCACCTTACCTATACTACTTACCAGACGTCAAAGAATAAGCAGTCCAAAGGTTCAATATTACTGAGTATAGTAGCATTCGGTATACATACATATTATTCATTTAGTTTTACAGAAAAATACAGATATTGTAAATCTCTCCCAAGAGACGAGATTTACAATATCTTCATATGAAATAATAACGACTTCATTTAACACCTGATTATCTAGTGATATCAGGTCAAAATTAGCGATTTTTCTCCTAAGACTTTGATGCAGCAAATGAGCGATATAAAGATATGTTTTTGCACCATATTTTGAAAACCATTGCACCTTACGCTAACGTTATATTTCAAACCATAATGTACGGTGTAAGTTGTGAGTCCCATCATAACGTTAAGTTTTTTGCCCCACATAATTTGACATTTCTTTGTTACAGTGTTTGACATATTCAATGATAGAGATGTACAGAATTGAGCAGCTCGTTAAGATTGTTGAAGCCTTTTGCGAAAATGGTCTTTCGAATCCAAATGCATTTCGTGCTCTTGAAAATTTTTTGGGTCAGCATAATCGTCCACCATCAGGAGAATTGTGCGCAAATTTCAGCAAACCGGGTCTGAAGGAAATGTGAAAACATCTGTGTACGCTCACCCTGTTCGCTCTGCACAAAACATTGCTTTAGTTCGAAAATGACGTCGGCCAAGCAGTTACCGTGAATGCACGCAGAGAAAATTATGGTTGGGCACGGTTACGGCAACAACACTATGTTTAATGTAACAATATATTGTTGTCGTACACAAATAATTATTACTTTTATTTAATATCAACAATGTTATAGTTACTGTAAACATATCAATGTTTATCGCAATTATGAATTTGAGTACTGTTGACCGAAAAATAATTATTTTTCTAACAACTTAATTATGATAACTTTCTAAACATATTATATTTCGCACAACCATATCGTGATATATAATAGCCATAACATGATAACTTTCTATATATTTATCATATTATGTTAAAGATGCTATCAAACTATTTTTACTCTAATAATATTATGTTAGCGCCATTTGTAAAATAATTTTGAAGAAGTTGTGTCGTTTTTTTTATTTGTGAGCGGTTAAACAATTAAAAGATAAAATTCCATAAAAAAATAAGTTTAAAGAAATTAAAAAAATAAATATTTGCGGAGTTCATTCAAGTATTAGTGATGTAATAGTGCAAATGCAAAATATCATAGTTTTTTTGCAAAATCCAACAGCAAAACACACAGAGATTCCGTTTATTTTATAAAAGTGCTACGATATTTCTGTGGTTTTCATGGGCAACCGCGTATGTCTTAAAACAAATTGTTCAGGAAGGCCGAAAAACCATTCTAGATCAAACTATGGGCTAGGTATTGCACATTTTAAACTTTGTCATTATGTTAAAAAATCGGAATTAATTCATCTTTTCCAAAAAATTTTTAGAAACATGTAAAGAACGTTTAAAATAAGGCAATACATCATCAACATCTCAAAGTCAGAAAAATAGACATACGCGGTTGCCCATGAACACCACCGCTATTTGATTAACATTAAGAAAAATTGTAAAAAGCCACAAAATAAAAAATCGATTCAAAAATATTTAAATTTATTTTGTATTTTTATGACAGCTATGAAAGGTGCTGTATCATAATATGATTGCTTCTTAATTTATTATGATTAACATGACAATAATATGATTACTTCTTAACTTAGTATGATTAACAGAATAATAATATGATTAAGGGAAAAATATTATGATGTAATAGTACGAGTATATTTAGTCATAATATGATTCAATAATAATCTTAATATGGTGACTACAATCATAATTCTTATGATAATATGTTGCTCTTAGAATATGTTTACCACAACCATGTTTTTTCTTTGCGTGTGGTGTTCGCTATCGTAATATTATAACGGACTTTTTGTTGCCAGAGCTTGAGGATATGGACCTGGACAATGTGTGATTTTGATGGGTCAATGACACTTGCCACACAGCCAAAGAAACAATGACTCTTTTGCCCGAGAAATTCAATGGCCGTGTTATCTCACGTCGCATCGTGGAGATGTTAATTGGCCGCCACTATCGTTTGATTTGACACCGTTGGACTTCTTTCATTGGGGATATTAAAAAGAAACCTTTTCAATAATCCAAGAACAGTTAAAGAGCTAAAGGATGAGATAATTCGGCACGTTAACGACATTTAACCTCAATTATGTCTCAGATTCATTGAAAATATGGGTAATCAAGTACCGAAAGATTGATTCAAGCACGGATTTTCAACTCTGAATTCGTACTTGAGATAAACCAAAATTTAAATTAGAAAGAGAATTTTATTATGATGAAAATATAAACTAAATGGGAAGCAAGAGTTCTCAATTTTACTTTTGTAACATAAAGAAATGTGTTTTCAATTTGTTCTGTTGTTTTCATTGTTTCTACACACAACAATCAAATCGTTTTTTAGCTGCTTGTGCGGTGTTGCTGTAGTATCTACTTTGATAAGTTAAATGCGATGAAAACGCTCACTTTGTGAGTTTAATCTTTTTTACTTGATTTAAGAATTTCTAATCCCATTTAGGATTGTATTAAGTACGGTTTGGGGTTATTCGTAGTTGAATATTTGAGTAAGTATAAGAAACTTAATTTATCCCGCGTGTTTTTCTTTCTGTGTACGTTTCAACTGTCATAAGGGCGAAGCCAATGGAAATGGTGAGAACCAGTTCACTTGGCTACCAAACAAACTTCTTTCTGGAATAGTCTTTGTACCTATAAACTATTTTATTCAGCCATATCTCAGAGTACAAATCCGTTCGGAATGATTCCATTCGAAATCCAATACGATTGCCACTCGTGAAAATAGCTCTAAATTCCATAACTTTCTTATAAATTTTGTTTTTTATATTCAATTTCTTAATGTTGACTTTTATATGAGTTTCTGTGTTATGGCATAATTTTGTTGACTAAAGGTCCCATATAAACCCTCTCTCCAAAATCGCTTTAAAGCAAACAAATTTCATATATGGGCACTTCCACAGAAAAGCTCTCTTTTTGTCACGTCACGTCACCTAGCAATTATTCTTGTATTTTAGAACCACGTTGTGCAAATGTTTCCTCTCTTTCACTAAATGAAAACCTAGTTGAGCTCTACACCCAAATGCAAAAAAGTAAATAATATTTTCATTATTCTTTGAGAAACCATTAAAAATGGTTGGTGACGTTACGTGACAAAAAGTAGATATTTCTGTGGAAATACCACTGATATTGAAATAATATTCGGTACAAAGAACTCTGTTATGAATCTTAACCTCAGAACATAATTTTATTTAGCGAGTCCATGATCGTCAGTGGACACGAACATTTATCTTTCATACTGTGGGGTAGGGTAATAAATGATTGGACTTCTCCAACTTTACTTGGATAAATTTAAATAGAAAATACTTGAAAAGATTAATGTATATACTACCTTTAATCCATCATCAGCATGTAGACATATTAATTTAGCCCTCCCAAATTTTACAGCTTCCTTAAAATCCAATTTTAAAACAATCTTACAATTTTAATTTTATTTACAACTACTAAACAAATACATATTACAATTTAGTTATAAATTGTTAACATTTCTCAAGCGAATTTAAGTGTAAATAAGGCGCAATAACAACAAAGACATTGAATAATTGAAGCTAATTTAAGAGAAGAACACAATTTATCTTCTACCAAAAAAAAAAAAAAACAAAATAAAAATCTATACAGAAAAACTACACCAACATTACGTTTCACATTGTCTTATCGCGAAATTCTTATTAAAACACCCGGTAACTACGAAATAAATAAATTGGGTAAATGAGGAAGGATGATTGGGAAGGTATATGAATGGACGATAAAATGTTTGAATGGATTGTTTAGGGGTGAGACTAACAGTGAGTATTGTATTTTTTTATTTTGTTTATTTGTTATAAGTCTATGAAGCTCCCTAAGTGCTTAAATCTAACAGCTTTAAGTAAACCTACTTACAAACAGCAGCTCACATAACAAAACATGCTCTCCAAAAGAGTGAGGCAATTCCATCAATTTGGTTCATTTTATTTAGTTTTGTCTTCGTTCGGTACCTTCTTCAATATTAACAGCCAGTAATTTATAACAACTGCAGTCATGAAGTCATGCGAATATGTGTTTATTTATTTGATGGTATCACACCCCTCTTTTATGTTTTAACATCACACGGAGGATAAACATTCTTTCATTTTTATATTTATAGGGGAAAAATAAAAATGGAAAATTTTTTTCTCTGTTTTATAAAAGTAATTTTATTTTTATACCCCCTGCCTTAAGACAATATATATTTATTGTTGTTTGTTTATTTTGTAGCCATTTTTGTTGTAACTAATACCAATAACAAATATTTTTACCTTTTAAATTTAGTATACACAGAGATGAGCACAGCTGAGACCCCCAAATTTTTGGTCTCTTATTATTAAATAAATCGGGGGGGGGGGGGGGGGGGGTGCTTTAAAACCATGTGAGATAAGGCCATGATGGCTTTATTGCTCAATTGAATGGGAGATAAAGCCATAATGGCCTTATTGCCCAATCATTGAGAGGTAAGGCTATATTTAAAATTTTGCGAAATGAGAGATATAGCCATATTTAATTTTCGCAAATGAGAGACAAAGCCATATTTTTTCCGAATATTGTTATGCGTGGTGTACACATTCTGTAAAAGGGTAAATCCTTAGTTTTCATTGAAAATCATTTTTTTATTCTTGCGACGCACGCAGGAAAACTTTATTCAGCGAAGCCACCTGCCGCGTCCTACTGGAGGAAAAAACCGCTAAGCAGGGCCGCAGGCCGCCACGTAGAAAAACTTTAGTATGCGAAGCCAGATTTCAATACTTAACTTTAGTGTAGAGAGATAAAGCCATTTTCTAATATTGCTATTGTGAGCTAAGGCCATGATGGCTTCATCTCCCATTCAAATGCAAAAAAAAAAACAAAAGGCTTTATCTCCCTATTGAATGAGAGATAAAGGCATCATGGCCTTATCTCACATGGTATTAAAGCACCCGCCCAATGAAACTACTCTATTTAACCCTAAAAAGATAATCTGCGTAAATTTTACGCATGCACTTTCGAAATATTTCATTTATTTTTAATTACCTTGAAAAAGTTGCTGTGCATTTGTAAAAATGTAAAAATTAGGTCCATATTTCTTTGTTCTTAATTAATAAAAAAATATAGCAGGTTAACAGTATTCATGGATTGCGAACGATGAGGTTCGATATCGTTAAACAGGCAGTAAAATAATGCGTAAATTTCACGTATGATTATCTTTAACGTTTGTCGTGATATGATCAGCTTCGCCAATTTTACGGTGCTCATAACCGTCCATCTGCTCAGCTTATACGCAATACTATGGATCGATTTATGACCACATTTACTTTTTTGGATAACATTCTTCCAAATCTAGCCCGCACCATGCGTGCAGAAGAACCCATCGCCGCTATAGACGTGAGTATAACAGGGGACAGGGTGTGAGGGAAAATTATGAGGAAATATCTTGGACTACATTTATATACTATAGATCCAACTGGTGCAATAAATTAAGTCATCGGACCATCAGTTGTGTCCTGTGTTCGGTGAATGGGCTGAGATTCAACTGGAACATAAACCAGATTTTTGTCGTCAAATCATTTTCAGCGAAAAGGCTCATTTCTGGCTTAACGAGCGGAATTGTTACTTTCGGAGAGAGTACAATTCTCTTGAGAATCTTAGGACTCCATTATATCCTGAAATCATTTTCAGCGATAAGGCTCATTTCTGGCTTAACGAGCGGAATTGTTACTTTTGGAGAGAGTACAATTCTCTTGAGAATCTTAGGACTCCATTATATCCCGAAAAGAATCACTGTTTGGTGCAGTTTACATGCTGAAGTCATCATCATCCTATTTGTCTTCAATCCGAAACCGGTGCTATAATTATCATGAATGGCGAACGATACAGACAAATGATCCGTGATGTCGTTATTTCTCATGTCATTGCAAATAATTTGGAGGAGAAATTGATAAAGATAGCGCAACATCCTATACCTTTGTTGAGCCAAAAGTTAAGTGACCGAATTATCTCAAAAAACGGACCTGGAAATTGGCCACCTCTTTCGTGTGTTTTGACAACTTTGGACTCCTTTTTGCGAGGGTACGTCAAATATCTGGTCTGTGCTGAAAAACCAGCAACAATTGACCATTAAGAAGCCACCATACGACACTCTATTGACGAAAAAAAGACCGGGTATGTTCGAAAAAGCGGTGCAAAATGGGACAAAAAGGATATTGTTCATAATGAGAAGTCGCGGAGGTCATATGCCCGAATTTTATTGTTAGGGAAACATTTACGTTATTCCATTTAATTTGTTGTTAAATGCTTCTAAAAGAAAACACCTCTTCAAAATTTATTATTACTATTTTTTTTATAAAATATATATTTTTTTTCAATTTTGGTTCTTGTACCCATGCTGGTGATCTGAATGTTAGTAAGTCTAAGCAAAAAGTTTAGTTCATAATTTAAAAAAAAATATATAAAATTTGCACTTTTTGAACGAATGGATGAATTGGTCTATTATTTCGGCTTGTCCTTAAATCTACCAGTTTTTGTTGTAGTAGGTATTAGGGTATTCATTTAATCGACCTTTTGCTTTAATCGGTTAATCGCCCGATTAATTATTTGTTTATTATTTGGAGTTTACTAGTAAAAAAAAAAAACAAAAACATACCAAACATAACAATTTTTAAACTAAAACGAGCAAACAAAACAAAAAAAAAAAAACTATTCATAAATATGTCATATCGTCTCAGGAATTAAAGAACGCTGTAACTGACAAAAAATCGAAAATTCTTTTTTTGCATAATTTTTATCAGAAATAAATACTGCGTCATATACGCCAAAAAAAAAAGAAAAAAATCGTTTGCTGTAAGCCGCAGAATCACCGGGAATAATAGACTTGAAAGGAAATGTTTAGAGCCAATATATAAAGCGAGCAAAAATAAAGATACATTTTTAAAATCATGTTCCTAAGTTGTACATTTTTTGTGATATGAACTTTTATTCTACTTTCTTTCATACAGGTTTTTTGGCTCTGGTAAACATTTTATGTTTTATCAGTTACAGCGTTCTTGATTTTCTGCGACGATATACATTTTTCAGTTAATACACAGGGTGTGTCATGAAGTCATATCGTCATAATATCCTAAATAATATTTAAAAATTGTTTAAAATAAATATTGTTGGGTTTCAAACATAATACAAATTGTAATGCTGTATTCATTGATTCGTCATAACTGTGCAGTAGAGATCTAAACAACAGTCATATCGTCGGCTTAATATGCAAAGCTGCTAACTCACTTCCAGATGTTAAAGAAAAACGTTTTATTTTTCCTATTTGCAGCTTGCTAGAAAATTAAAAAAGTTAGTTTTACACACTTCAAGACTTAAATAGAAGAAAAACTACATGCTGGTCGACGAGGCGTATCTTTCTCTACTACACGGCATGCCGCGGCATCTAAATCTCAATTTACATAAAAAGTGGATTTAGCCGGTTTGCATATTAAACCGATGATATATATTTCTTGTAATTATTTTAAAACATTAGGCTTTATGACTACCTTGTGAATCCCCCAAATATGTATTTATAAAAAAATCAACTGAGATAATTTTATTAGTTATTTCAATAGTTAAAGGAGATCTTATAAAATAATCTTTTAGAAAAGTAATTTGGTTTAAATGCTTAGGATAAAAGCGTTTCTTTTCCTAAGTTTGGACAAAACTTGACTTGGAAATAATTCTATCACTTATCGTAGATGAATCTCTAATTTCTCAGTCCTTTTCCAGGATTTCTCTAAACATATAACATACTACATTATACCATTAGATTTTTTGAAATTTTTAACACATCTAATTGTTTCAGTTAATTCTGTTAAAAGACGGATATAAGAAGATATGAGAAGAAACAAATAACTAAACACATACATATAAAAAGTTTGTGAAACAAAAAAAAAAAAAGGTGCTGGCAATCAAATATTTAACCCATTTTTGGCCACATTCTTGCTGACCGATGTTAAAGATAAAAAAACATTGTAATTTTAGTCACCGAGTGGCGGGGAAAATGGGTTAAAATCAAGATCACTGAACATCTTCTTTGTTTTTATGAACAAATATTTTCTAAAAATACATTTTTTATATGAGACAACACAAATAATTTAAAACACAAAAAATGTGTTATAAACCATGTTCACACGGACAGCAATATTCGTTATTCGCTCTCTTATTCCTGTTTCGCGCCCCAAACATGATTGAACGACTTGTTTCCCCATACAAAATTTTGTGAGCGAAACAGGTCGTTTCATTTTGAAACAGTCTGCGAAACAGGAAAAATGTACTATCATCTCCATTTTTGATAACATTTATCGTTAATTTATCTGAACTAGCTCTCAAAAACAATCCAAACAAAGAAAAATACGAAATAAAAATTGATGCTTAATAAAATAAAGTGATAATTATAACATAATATTATCAATAAAAGTGTTAAATAATATAGTTTTAAGTTTTATTTTTTTTTTCTTTTAATCACACTAACAAAACAAAAAAAAAAAAATGTCAAAATGAAACAAGAATGAAACGTATAAACAGCAAGTTTGACAATCTTGTTTCAGAGAGTTTTTGTCATCTGACATGTCAAATTTCCCACTGCAAAACACATACATGGCGTGTGTTACCTTTTTAACTTTGCTTCTGTAAAAGTCAGACGCAAAGTCATCTGACAAAATTTCAATTAGAGCGTGCTCTATTTTCTTCTGACAAACCATCTGACATCAGAAATCTATGCCGGGAAGAAACTGGCAGCGGCGTCAACTATTGACGGAATCATTAGCCGGCTGAAGTTAATATTTTACAATACCAAGATATGTATGCTCATCTCACCATTGAATAGAATTTATGTAAATATATACATAAAAACCGTTTAATTATAAAATTCCAAATTGGTATCTTTAAAATAAAAGAAAAAATGTTAAGATGGCTAAATTATTTTACGGCGAAAATAAATATTTTCGTGGCGGCAGCAAGCTATTTTGAAACCGAGAACTACTTTGGTTTCTGCAATAACAATGCGAAAAAAAACAGAGACAATGTCAAAAGCAAATTACATGTACGTTTGTGACCAAATTTTATAAACCTTATGTAAAACAGCAATTTTGACAGACATGAACACTTACATGTGACTTGAAAATTTGATATTTCAGATGACAAATACATACATGTCGTGTACGGGCGCCTTAAGTAAGTAAGGAATGCGGTGAGGAGTGATTGTGTCTTCTAAATAAGGCTCTCTATTAGGCTTGTTTCTCATTTCTTTTTAACGTTTTTTGCTATCCGTGCCGCTTCAGTGTCCGTTTTTGTATATAATTCGGCAGGGATAATTTCTGACAATTTTGAAAATTTTCAATATAAGTTGTACGTTTTTAGCTATTCTATTTATATGACTGCATTTCAATTTACTCACCTTAATGTATAAGACGCCTTTCAGACTCGGCAATTTGGCTGCGCAAGTTACTTGCCGAGTACAACAAAGTCTGTACAAAATTTGTTTTCCTTACCCCGACCTTACCGCTGACGTCTACAAACCAAGAGTTGCGCTAGCATCTGATATTAACTTATATTGTACGTTTATAGTACTAAAACAACATAGATACAAAACGGATGAGCCTATGTACCTTGTGTTCTTTTATTTTATGAATATTCTTATTTTCGGGTACTTTAAATTTTGTGATTTATTTGTATTTTCGCCGAAATATATTTTATGAACTTTTTTTATTAAATATTAAAAAATTTAAAATGATGAAAATGCAACAAATTTCGTATCACCAGTACAGTAGTTTTGACTTAACTGCCTTTTGTTTAAGTGCACTTTTGACTTAACTGCACAAAATTGATAATTTTTGGAATTATTCTTTATAATTCCATACAAATTCCTTTTTTAAGTGCACTTTCTATACCTGCACATTTAAGATAAATGCACAAAATTTTTGTCATTTTAAAATTATTTTCATACAAAAAATCCTGCAGCTAACTTTGATTTTTTGTATGAAAATAATTTTAAAATGCCAAAAATTTTGTGCATTTATCTTAAATGTGCAGGTATAGAAAGTTTTCATACAAAACATCAAAAATAGCTGCACACATAAAAATATAATGTGACCACTTTTTCACATAAATATCCAATTTAAGCTGTTTATAAAAGTATAAATCGCAATTATTTTTTTTTCCATAAATTTTTATGTTCTTTGTGAATTCTCATTGTTTTTGTTAATGTTTCTTTTATATTAAATAAACATAATACATGCATAAAATGATCTGTTATTTCCCAGTTAGACGATTTTGTTTAATATACGACTCCTAAAAGAATCTTCTGATGATTATCTGACGAGTCACAAAAACAAAAACATCTAAATCTTTTTTTAATATATTATTTTTTTATTTATTTTTGACACGCTCGTCTTTAAATCTTGGAATGAACCTTTTGAGACTCACTGTAAGAGTCGTATAACAATTACTGAGCTACCTAAATAAGACCGTTCTTGAAGTATGAAAATGCTATTGCCAATACAATTTTAGTAAAACAAACCGGTCTAAGGATCTGTGAAAATGGATTTTCCGACAGGATAGTGTTGATTTCGCGACCGTAAGGTATGTTTTATATAAATTGTAGGAAAATTAGAAGTTTTGGCATGAAAAATACGCTTGATGCCCTTATTTAGTTAGCTCAATCATACGGCTGAGCATTTCACGAGTTGTAAACTAATACCTAAATAAGTCTCATAGGACTCTTGGCACGCTTTTTGAAAGACTCGTTAGACAATCTCTACATACATCATAAACTATTCCCTAAGCGTTTTTTGCTGCGTTATGGAAGAATCTCTCATAGGTATCAACAGTTTCTCCCGTGCAAGGAGTTGTCTTCAATTAAAAAATGAGCTCGTCGACTATCAAAACCACTCTTTGTGAGATTCCCAGTAGACTCCTTGACGATTGCAAATGCTAGCTGGGTTGAAATAACATTTTAATAAAATATAAATTTATGTATTAATAAAATAATTTTTTTATTCTACTTTTAAATCAAACACTTTACTTTAGCTGCACTTTTGTGCAGGTAGCCACAATTGTGTACCTGCACATTAAGGCAGGTAAATGCATTTAAGATAACTGCATTTTTGATTTAGCTGCACAAAAAATCGTGTAAAGGTGATTGTGCAGCTAAGTCAAAACTACTGTACCACTGGTTAAAGATTGATGTTTGACTGTTGACTGGCAGGCACTGAAGTGGTAAGAACGTCAAAGAATTCTGATGAAAGAATGTGGTTATTCTTGAAACATGTAAATTCAACCTGAGCTCGATCCCCTCAGCCAAGAAAATTTTCAATTAATTTCATGTTGTATAAAATTCCTTCTTTCAGTAAAAATAATTTAAGGAAAATTAAATTTGATGAACTCAAGTCTAACTACAATATCAAAAATTAAATAAAACTTATTAGTATTGTGGTTATTTTGTTGAACTATTTATGGGTTTTAATCCAAATTTTTAATATTTTTAATTAGGCTTAAGTTCTACCAAAGGATAAAATACAATTTGGTTTAAGGATTGATGTTTGACTATTGACGTCAGTAGTCGTCGATGGCTGCGAGTGTAAGACGGCAAATCCATCTGAGGAGATCGAGTGGTTGCGATCGAAACATGTCATGGTAACCTGCTGGCCAGGGTTCGAGCCACGGTCAAGAATGAAAGATTATCAATAACAATTTTAATTAATTTGCATGTTGTAAAATTTCTTTCTTCATAAAAATAATTTAATGAAAAAATAAATTTGATGAACTTAAGCCCAATCAGAAATATTAAAAATTTGGATTAAAAATTAAAGAAAACTTTATGAAGGGACTGACTATTGCAAGAAAGCATTATTAATTGAAATTTAACTCGTAGAAGCACATTTAAAACTAATTAATGTTATAAAATGGGTATAATGCAAAAAGTACAATGTTTTTCTTTTCAAGGTACTTTATGTCTGTTTTCGTTATGTTTCCCTTTGTTTTCTTACATCTTCTCCGTAGAGGGTGAAATGTACAATTTTTGTTTGGAAGGAGGTAAGAGAACGGCATCATGAAAAATGACAATAATTTCGATCAAGCATCAAATTGTCTGCTAAATTACCAACAAAATGTGAAACAATTTTACGCTTCTTATGCCTTCTGTAAGAATTTTATAACTTAAAAAATATTTCAACACAAAAATAAAAAACAAATAAAAAAAAAACGACAGCAAAAATCAAGTGGAGTAGGACTTGCTACACTCACATCACTGATGTCAATAACAAGTGGATAAAATGAAAAATAACAAAATTGCAGAGAAACTTAAAAAAGTAAACTTTCTTAGAAAACGATAAAGAAAAATTGAATCGAAAATAATCAAATTCTTGTACATTTTATTCGATATTTCAACTGCTTCCACTAAGCCACTTTAAGAATATGCTTATGTGTTTGTGTGACCTTTGGAGTACATAGAATACATGTGAACTTTGTTCATATCCGCGTAATAGCATCAACATTTCAGTGTCATCAACTTTGAGCTGTCAAATGAAAGTCACTCTTTACTCACACATTCATTTATTCATTTCCTGTAAGGTGCCTTACACTCCGTGTTTTCTCTTCCTTTATTCTTTTCAAATAGTTTACTTCTTGTATGGTTGCTGTGTTTATTTTTTTTTTGTGTATTGTACTTTGACGTACCTACTGCGCTAAATGTCACAATGTTAAAGTGTCATACTGCTGTGTCTTACTTTTTTTTATTTTTAACGAGATTAGTTACATTGTATATGTATATACCGATAAAGATTACATACAGATGTATATGTATGTATATTCTTTAACTCTTTTGTTTGAGTAAGTATTTGTGATTTTCTTATGTGAGCTTTAGATTTAACGTTGATTGAATTTAAAAATGAATGAATTTAAAAATTTTATTAAGTTGAAATACAATTAAATTTAACTAGAACGATTCAGGTATCCTGAATCTTTTATTATAAAATTTTAAAAGTTTATGTTTTGTACCGACTCTGAATATATGTGTTGCTTTGGAAGATATTTTCAAAAGTTTTTAAATTTTTTACTTAACAGAACACAATATCGCGATAGATAAAACATTTATGATTATTTATTTGCCAAAGAATACTCCAAGTGTGAAAATATTTACATACATAATGGCCTATTCCATGATGGATCTTATCCACTTGGTTGCTAGATATCCCCCAGGGGAAAGTATATCCCAGCTTAAACTTCAGTTCCATATTATTGACAAAGGCTTCAAAACTTTCAAGTGCGTGGTAGCCTGAACTCGAATCTCGACTTAAGCAAATTGCTTTTTCTTAGTGTAAATGTTGCCACTTTCAAAGTAGTTGCTCAACAGTTTTATATAAATGCTTTCATATCGGGTAAAAATAATGAGTTGTAGAAGTTGAAGTTGTAAATTTCTCGTTACAAAATAGATTACGTGATTACATAAGTTTTTGCTGGGCCTGATTATAACTAACAAAAAGCGTGCACTGCATGCAGAGAAAAAATATGTTTAAATATATTATGGTTAAATTAGTCCTCCGTCAATAAGACACAACCATATTATGGTTGCCTATAAACATGTTATGGTTAAATATGATAATAATTTGAAAATACTAAGTTTGTTACTCCGTGTGAAACTTTCTTATTATTCATCTCAGACCCCATAAAGTATTTATATTCTGGGTCCTTGAGTAATTCTAAGTCGAGTTAGCCATGTCCGTCTGTCCGAAAAACTCAAAAAAAAAAAACAAACTTAGTGTCAAATTGCTTGTAGTTATCCTAAGCAGTTTGGGATTCAAATCCAGCAAAATCGGTTTAGTAGGATCAGAGGTATGAATCAAAATGTGGAACCACCACCTAAAAAAATTGATAATTTTGTTACAAAAACTAACATAAATGGTGGAATAATGTACAGAATGATATAATTCTATGCGCATTTCACTGGTTGCTTTGGCCAGATCGTCAGGAAACTTCATCCAAAGATTTTAGAAAAACTAAAGATGTTATACAAATAAAACTGTTAAGCGAATAAGAATTATAAACCCCAGTTTTACTTGAAACAATATCAAAGCTTAAGCAAAAACAACAACAATAAACAGTGAGTTCATCTTTACTTGTTTAAGCTTTGTTTTTGTTTAAGCTTTCATATTGTTTCAAGTAAAGAAAGATGATTTTACGCTTTTTAGACTGGTTACTATTTGGGAAGTTATAATTGGAGAAAACGATATTGATTGGTGTTTTTGTATTGAGCATCAGAATATGTAGTTGCAAAAAAGTCAGCAAACATGTTACTTATTGTCAAATCATCACTGGACTCATTATTTAAGTACTTCATTATAGTTGCATAGCCTGTTGATTTACGTTTAGAGTTTACGAATTTATAAAATGACTAAGGATCATGTGTTAATTTAACTTTAATTTCATTTAAGTAATTTTTATAAAGATTCATGTTTAGTAAATTATATTCAGCACGAGATACAGAATATTTTCCATAAGCACAAAATGATCCGGATTCTTTATATTTTTTGTAATATTTATTTTTTATATTTTTAAGTCTAGACAGCTGTCTTGAGCCCCAGGGAGGACCTGACTGCTTAAGAAAAGATAAACTCACTGTTTATTGTTGTTGTTTTTGTTAAAGCTTTGATATTGTTTCAAGTAAAACTGGGGTTTATAATATTATAGTATTGCATCCATTCGTACAGCAATGTTTTTCTAAAAACTACGATAAAGTTTGCTCTTCCTCAATATCTTGAAGAGATAATAGCAGCACTTCTGAAACTTCTGGCGATGAAAATGCATCCGAACAATCCAATTCCAAACAATCGCTGAAGTATTGTTTTTCAACATTCTTAAATTCGTCTTCCAGACACATTTTCTTACATTAATTAAGATTTATTTTAACCTGAAATTAATTAAATAATAGATAAATTAAATAATAATAAATAATAGATTCAATTCTATCGGCTTAAATCCAAAACATTGATAATTTGATAAGGAATAAAACAGCTCTAGTAATTTTGAAAACAAAATTAGCAAATACAGGTTTTTAACTGGTAGAAATAATTTTCATAGAGGCAACAAACACTGCATAGTGAACATCGTGCAAAGTTCCAGAGAGTCGAAATACATTGCCTGATGATCAGGTTGAAGAAAGAGTTGCATAACCATGCGCTAAACACGGAAAAACGAAGCGCTTTTTTAAAACGCGTTTTTCTCAATAACTTATTTTCGGCGCAGAGGTCCCTTTTCGTGGAGCAGGTTACATATTTTTAAATTATAAGTGGGCGCTTTCCATTGACTTTCTGACGCTTTTGAAAAACATCTATAATTTATAAATTTAATTTATCTTTTACAACTATTTATTTATTTTAAAGTTTGTACTTTAATATTTGAAAACACATTAGAAAAAAAACGTTGTAATCAAAAATGGAAACAAGAATTTTTGCATATGATTCACTCTCACATATGGGCATTTCCCCAGAATGGTCTACCAGGATGAGAAAATAAAATGTTGATAATCATCATCTCTTATTATTTATTATTATAAAAAAAAGTCTATGATTTTATAAAAGAATGGTTTCATTACATATCTCAGCTGATTAACATGAGGAAATTGCGCTGGAAACTGGAAAATTTTATATTTTTCTACTTTTAAAGACATTTTTATATACCTATTTTACATGCAAAAAATATGTCAAGTTTGCACTCTTTCTTCACAATCTCTCCATTACAATCAATTGTAAAAGAATTAATAAGTTTTTTAGTTAAGGAAATTTTAAGATATTCATGAGAAAATGCATGGTGGTAACAATAAAAAAACATATGGAAAAATCGTACGTTCGCGACCCGTACATTCGCGACCGGTACATTAGCCAATTCAACAAAAACCAAGAGAGATATTTAATTTTGTAAATACTGGAAGGAGACCAACATTAATACACTTTTAAAATAAATTAATCATTTTTGAATATTTCGTTCCATTTTCCAAATTTTTGGATTTCACTACTGTCAGCCAAAGTTGACTTGAATGAAAACTTAAACTCGATGAAATCCATCTTTTGTGCTAAACATAGAGCTACCCAAAAACTATCGAATCGCAAAAAAAAATTGGTAGGAAAAGTTTTGTTTTCTATATTATTTGTACATCAAAAGCGTACGAACGTACGTTCATGACCCCAGGAAATGCCCATATGTATAGCAATATACCAAAAAAAATTAACTTTTTCGTTTTCAAGCTATTAATGCCGAATGATTTTTAATACTTCGGGGTAGAGTCAACCCTACTTGCTTATTAGAGTGCCCCTCACTTGTCCTAAAATGGATATTTAGGGTGGCCCTTAAAACTTGGATTTTTTGACTTTTTATGAATTTAACGCATTATTTATGTTGTTAGCTACAAAATCAATGTTTTTATGTATTGAATAGTTAGTTTGGGTAGCAATATTTCATTTTTGGGTTTTGTTGGAATAATACACTGAAAAAAAACAAAGTGGCAAAAACAAAACTTGAAAGTAAGAAAATACGACTTCTAACATTTAGCACGGCACAAATTGGGCTGAATATTATGGCTTGCCATGCAACACAGTTGTAAATGACATCAAAATCTAAAATTCTGCGGTGGTGCGTGGCGATCGCATTTTTCGTTTACAAGAAAATTAGGAACATGTAAAAAAAAGGCGAAAAAAAATGAAAAAATTGGGTTTTTTGACCTTCATTCACTTATAACTTTTGAAGTAGGAGTGTTATCTTTAAGCACCACCGCAGAATTTTAGATATTTTAGTCATCAACAACTCTGTTGTCTCCCCAGGCATAATATTCAGCCGAATTTGTGCCGTAGTACAAAGGGTACAGCCTATTTTCGACAAATTTTATTAATTGATTAAAAAAACAGGGTGAATTTTTAAAAAAACGTAAATTTATGCTACTAAAATTAGTTTTACATTAGTTATTAAGAACATAGACACTGTTTCCACTTTGGGAAACAAAATTTCTTTCCATGTGATAAGTAAATATACTGATATTTCATTTACTATTGTAATAAAGCGGCAGTAGATATTTTAGCCGTCACCTTTGCGTGCTTATAAATTACGCAGCCTCACAAAAATATAAAAAGGTTCTGACCCAGAAACCAGACCCACCAATCCTTATGTATTATGACCTCCTGAATGCAATGCCGCCATAAGAATTGAATTCTATCGTTGGGTTTTCATTTAATTTACAAGGAAAGTCCGCAAAGTGACCTTACCTAATTTGTAAATTTGTCCATGTTAAAAAGTGTTTGTTTAAATGCATGTAACTTTTAAAATTTTTGCAAGATTTGATCTTACATAAAGAAATACAATTTTTAAAAATTTTAACTAACAATAAGTCAAATTTACAAAGAAAACGATTTGCTATTTCAGTTTGTGCAAAAATATCCTGAAGCGTACACGGATGCGAAAATGATCGATGATTATATTACAGACACAAATTTTCTGTATCAAATTTTCTGTAGCAGCTTGCGTTGAACCACTAAAACATATTAGCACTTGTAAATCAATTGTTGCTTGTGATCATCTTACTTTCAAGGACGTGCTGTATCAAATATTTGAATATTTCGAGTTCGAAGAAATAAATAAAAGATCGTTCCTGAATTCAATTCCCCACAAATTTCAATTTGCTTTTAACACAGACAAGCTTAATTTGCTTACTGCAAATTTAAAAAAGATGTCAACATTTTCCAAACGGTTTTAGCGGATGCGAAAGATTCAATGTTAAAAAGATATATCGATAGACCTGTGGATGATGTATACTCATTCCACAGTAATATCAATGTGGAGAGAGTGTTTGCGATGGCGAAGAGGAACGAGGATATGGAACCTCATAAAGAAATATACACCATGTGTCAGCAAATAAAGGCCCGGCAAGACAAATGCATTCACTTCCTTTTCGATATTTTGCAGTTCTATCCAACGAAGCAAGATATGGAAAATAGTGTGAAAATAATGAAAACGTTTTTCAGGAAAATAAAAAATGGAATGCTAAGGAACGAATAAAGAGATTGGAAGAGATGGAGCAAACAACAAGTAAAAAAACGACGTACGAAGAGTAAAGTCCTATTTCTAAATTTGCTTTATGTAAATGAAACTATCTTATGTCGATGTATAGAGTAATCAGACAAAAATTCTTAAAAAGCAAATAAACATGTTGAGAGGTTTAAATTATAAATATCACGGTGAAAAGTTTGGCAAACAACAAATTTGGATTTAGATTCCCAACTCAAAGAAAAGCTAAAGAATTTGCACTATTATGTAGATCTCTAAAAATTTTAAAAATAAAACAACTTGATGTTTTTAAAAGTATAAATAATAAAGATTTCTTTTAAATACATTTCCAGTAAAATAACTAAAATTTTTTCGCAAAACTAAACATGTAAACTTTAATGATCGATTTAATAAAAGTTGCATACATACATATTTTAATATAAATTTGATGCTATTTCATTTTCTTATAGATCTTTTCTTTCTCATTCGGTTATTTTTCATCCGATTTTCAAGTTTTTTTTGTTGGAAAGGTATTTAAATTACCTTTCTATATGTAGAATATAGTTAGTCAAAATTATTGCCGCTAGATGGCGTAAAATTCATTTTTTTGGAAAAATGCATCAAAACACCCTGTATTTGCAAATATTTTGAAATTATATGTTCCACAAATCTACTCGCCATACGATTTTGTACAAAGTTGCCAAACAACATTTGGTCGAATTCTGGAAATTTAACGGTCAAAATTTTGATTTTCTTCAAGCACATAAAAATAACGGTAATTTTGTAAATAACGGAATTATATAAAAGTCGCGGAACAAAAGTTGCTTCTGATACCCTAAAGAACAATAAAAAAGTTATTTTTCGCAAAAAGTTGATTTTGGCATATTGCTACATATGTATATGTTAGAGTAAAACAACTAATGCAATATTTGCCTGCGCTGCCACTAGCCTCATTGTTTTCTCACTACGTATTTTTCCTTAAAAACTCAGAAAATTTCCCAGAACCCATGTATACTAATTATATATATGTATATATATTTTTTTTTTTTGACAATTATGTATAAAACATAATTAATGTATTTAAATAGAACTTCCATTAAAATGAAAATTAAATAAATATTAACATCATACTTACTATACAAAAATATGCAATAAGTATTAAAAAAACAATCCTTTAAATTTTTTTGCATAAACGAAAAAGTGGCAACGCCTGAAGAAAAAATTCCATATAAAATTTTTGCAATTGTGTTAGTAAAAAATGTTGTTTGTGTTACCCAGCAAATAAAATTGGACCACCTGGTCCATTTTGATAAAATGGACTACTCCATGGACTGGTCCGATGTAATGCAAGCATGGACCATGTCATTGTTAAAAAGTGTTTGTAGTGAGACGACATGTCTTCGTTTTTTAACGACATGTCTTCGTTTTTTAACGACATGCTTTCGTTTTTAACCGACTTCAAAACTAATCCTCTTGAGTATACCATGGAGTAGTTTTAAAACTACTCCTTAGTGGTCCAAAGGTGGGTTATATGGTCCTCTCCTAGGACATCGCAATGTTAAATAGACCAGGTTTTTTCCATACGTTTGGGTTAGTTTTGGACTAGTCCTGGTCCCTTGTGGACTACTCTTTACACGCGTGTTTGGACTGGTCCTATTATTTGCTGGGTAGTTTTGGTCACTCCCCAGCGGGAAAACTCAGAAGACCTTCTTACTTCAGGCCTTTTTAAAGGCGTGCTTAAAAAATTTTTTGATTTATTTACTATTCTTACGTAACTGCAAAAGAATGCCTTATAGAAGGCCTCCACACTCGTTTCTATGAGAAGCGAGAAGAGAAGGAGTAAAATTTTTTATTTTGTTTTTTTGCACAAGCAAAAGCAAAAGAATTCAGATCCCTTTACAAAAACAAAGTAACATATGTTGTAAATCATTTTAGTGGAAGTTGAAAAGAGAAAGGTAAAATTTCTTGTTTTGTTTTTTTCGCCAAAGCGAAAGAATTCAGATCCCGTTATAAAAACAATGTAACAAAGTAGGTGCATATTAAAATACAAAATATAAAAAAAATAATGTAAATCGTTTTAGTTGAGTTTTTTTCATTAAGGAAGATAGGTACTTGTGCTTAAAAGTTTTATTTTATTATAAACTTTTATTTGCAATCTATTTTACAATATTTAGCAAATTTGATTATTTCAATAAAAAATAGGTATTACATGTTTTATTAAACTACAATAAGTTTAATAAAATATATAAACATACATATGTACGTTTGTAAAATAGGTATACATACATACCTATATAAAAAGTTAAATGACACCTTTTTGCTAAAGCCTTTTGACAGTCATTCTCTGGAAAGCCTTCTAAGAGCCATTTATTTGAAGGCCTTTAAGAAGCTCTGGGGAAGAAAGGAAAGCGGAAGGCCTTCTCCGCAATGACAACGCGTGTAAAAAAGATATGAGTATGGAATGGAGCGAGAAGGCCTTGTTTATCCAAAAGAAGGGGTACAGAGGCCTTCTGGAAGGCCTCCGTACTCCTTCTTTTTCCCGCTGGGTCATTCTTGTAGGGTTATTGAAAAAAATTTTACTAAATACGAACGAAATAAGTTAAAATCAAGAAATTATTTTTGGACGGAAAATAAACTTTTTTCCGTGTGGTTCTCTGTTGGTCGATCTAAAGGTGAGTCTATAATCATTATAAATATAATTTTAAAATTCAATGTCTTCTTTAATTTTAAAATACAGGTGCTCTTTTACTGACCAAATTAATAATAATACAAACATTAAAAAATATTCTTATCAGTTGAGATTACTTTCGTTACACTATTAAATTAATGTGTTAATTTTTCTTTATTTTTCTTTATTTGACTTTCTTACCGGTCCCAGACAGAAAAAAACACAATAACACAAATCCAGGGACTTTTAAGTCTTAATGTTGCCTTAAAAATGTTGTCTACCTTTAAGATGGAAGCGGTAAAATAAAATTAAAACAAACAAAATTCAAGTTTAACCATGAATGACAAATATTGCGATAAGGCGACGGACTTATTATTTAGAAAGGTTCAAAATATAATAAAAGTACAAAAATTTAAAAAAAAATTTGGAAATTAAACCAAAAAACCTTTCATCTTGCCGATTACATTTAATAGAAACTTTAAAATTAAAGAAAAAATAATAAGAAAAAAAAACAACAAAACTGTAATAAAAATAAGTTAAAAGATAAAGGTTGGCTGTTTATGAATGAGCAGGTTACAATACCACAAAGTTGGCCAAGAAGGAGCAAATTAAATTAGTTAGACTTTTGTTTTATTTCTTTGGTAGTGCTGCTGCTGTGTTGAATTAACTGATATTATTTAAAAAATAAGTAAGACTGCTATATTCGGCTATGATAAATCTTATATACCCTTCACCATGGTGCAATAAGAACCGAAAGTTATATAAATAACATACATTGCACTGAGTACGGTTGTGTTTCTAATACTAGGGTGTTCCGCCGATTAATTCTTGTTCGATTAATCGAACAATTTTAGACGATGAATTATTCGAATAATTTAAAATTGCTAATTTCGATTAAAGGATTAATCGAAGAATTTATACGGATTAATCGAATAATAATAATATATATTATTTCTGTTAAATGTGCAATTTTTAAAGTTTTAAGTCGAACGAACAAACCAAATGTATGTGTCCGTTGGAATTTAAAAAAAACAGTCATGTTTAGTGAGTTATTTAGCGTATATTTTTGTTAAATTTTTTTAACACAATTAAATAATTCATTGCACAAAAGTAAAAACGACAAAGGTATATTAACTCAAAAATTAATATCAATTTATCGGGAATGTTCTGGAAATCAAAATGAAGTGAAACTGAAATCGAACGATGTTTTTTAATTCAATTACTATTAACAAAATGATCGCAGTTTTTCGTGGCTTTAAGTGTTGTTCTTTCAAAAATAATAGATACTTTAAGAATGAAGTAGAAAAAATGGAATATTTTTATGAACTTTCAGTACAGGTCGTTTTTAAAATTTGCTCGATATTATATCCACTTCATTTCGATTTCTAGAACACGCCCGTATTTTTTAACAAAATAGTTCATGCGTTTCTCTCTTAAGCATGAGTTTGGTTTAACAATATTCTCCGAAAGATAAACTTTATAATGCTAAATGTAACAGGTGTCCAGAAATGTATTAATGTAAATGTTCTTCAAAAACTTTACTAATTTACCACTTCCACAGTGGCTATAACATAGTCCTTGAAGTAAATGCTTCACCAACAAAATCAAAGGGGTTTACAAGTGGTCCAATGAGTAAACATTTTAAACAAGATACTTAGATCGGTTCGCTAGAGGAAATTATTTGCAGAAGAATAGCAGAGGATGAAATGTCCGTGAGAAGTTTCAAAAAATCCAAAGTTATATTGACTCTTTTAAAATCTAATGGCCATATTCTCAATGTATCGACAAACTGTCTGTTACTTAATGTCAACATAAATTTATTGGACCGATAAACCGTCCGTTAACGATTTTGGGTGTCTCAATACACCGACAAAAAACATTGTATTCAGCTGGCAACGCCACTCAAAATACATGTAAAAGTTGGGAGTCAGCTGATGAAATTTATCTGTACGGCAAATAAAAGGAAAATAAATAATTGGTAGATGAGTGCCGGTTAGCTTTGCGATAAAAACGAAGAAATGAGACACTGAGAAAACCAAATTTCTTTAATGTGCAGTTTTTCGTTGGGAAAAAGTGCCCGAAAGTGAAGCAACAATTTGAAGCTTCATTGACAAGTTTTAGTTAAAAATGAATGTTTATTTACTCAAGTACTAATTTTTTCTTAAATTATCGGAAAAAATTTCGTAATTTTTAAAATTTCTGGTTTTAAAATTATTCGAATAATCGATTCATTTTAAAATTTTATTCGTTTTATTGAAAAAGTTTAAAATGCCAAATGTCGATTAATTGTTTAATCGAACGAAAATAAAACCCGATTAATTGAACACCCTGTCTAATACACATTTTTCTATTTAAGCAGTCATGGTTTTGTGCTCATATTTCAGCTATTTGTGCACTGATCTGGCTAAATTACAATACCAAACTTTAACAGAGTGTATAACCTTATCCACTAAATTTCTGGTGTCTTCGGAAAACCCTTTTCAACTTCCACACGGACAGATGGTCAGACGGACATCTTTTCATCATAAGAACGCAGAATATACCCAATAAAAAATTTTCTTGTTTCGTTCAAATGTCCTAAATTTCCATTTCATACCATTGATAAACTCGTTGCTTAGGCCAGATCGTCAGGAAGCTTCATCCAAAGATTTTAGAAAAGCTAAAGGTGTTTAACAAAAAAAATTGTTAAGCGAATAAGAATTATAAGCCCCAGTTTCTGGTTTTGCGAAGCTCTAATAGTAAATTAAAAAAAGTAAGCGAAAATTTATGCGCTTCACAATAAGAAATACTGAGATGCAGTCATGTAATTGCACAAAATCTTAACAAATTAAAAAAAATACAACATTTAAAGACCCACGACATTGCCTTAAAATGAAGCAGGCTTGTAAGGTGGAATATTAAAGAATAATGGTTACAAACAATTTAGTGTGTAAAGCTGAAAGTTGCATTTACTAATTTTTATACAGGCTAAATAACGTGATCAAAGCGGTCAAAATGTGTTGATTCAAAGTGGGAGATCGCCATATAAAACTCATGTCTTTCATAAGTCTGGGTTCACACTATGAAAGCTTTATTTCGGAAAGTCTGAGTTTATGGGTGAGAGGGGAAAAAGGAACAGCATGTTCTCTTCCTTTCATAGTGTGATCCCAGACTAAGCGATACTTTTCCGTAACTTTTACATTTCTCCCTTACAAACCTGCTCCGTTGGAAGCTCCATTTTTATTGGGTATATACTTTGTAGGGCCTTAGATCAATATTGTAGAAATTACAAACTTAATGATTAACTAATATATACCCATTCCATAGGTTAGGGTACAAAAATATAAGCTGCCCACTTTATGCTATTTGCTGAGTCCTTAAAGGTAAGTTTTGCTATTTTGCTTTAATGCTATCTCATATACTTTTGGTGATGGGTCAGGTGGGTTAAGTTTAAAATTCATTTAAAAAAAGTCAGATGTATTAATGAAACGAATTAATAAAATGCCTTTCCACTTTATACTATTCAGATGGTTTTTTGTTCCCTCTTTTTTTAACTTCTTTGTGCGAGATAAAAAATTCAAATGAAATGAAAAATTATTCGAACATTGTTAATTTAGGTTCTCGGCCATGGTTAATTAAATAAAAAGGATATGTTCATTTATTTTACAATAGTTAACAGATAAAGAAAGCAAAATAAGAAATGAGAACGTAGGAAAACATGGGAGTAATGAAATGTTCTTTGTGGTATTCGAAAATACATTTAGAGAAATTTGATGATAACTTCAATTTAAAATCCTTGGTTTCGTTAAATAGCACAGTGCAACAAAATTCGGGTCATCGCCGCCAGCCTCAAAACTTGCAACGCGAAATAAAACTAGACTATTGCTAGAGCAAATCTGCCAAAGGGGTTTAAAAAGTTAGCTGGCGTTCCCGAAATATCGGTTCCTACAGCTTGTGAATTTTTTAAAAGGCATTTGGTATAAGTAAAAAAAATAAACTAAAAGTTATTCTGAGCTAAAATACTATTTCAGATGTCTTCAGTAGAATTGTATGGCGATTTTATGCTTGGAATATATTAACACTTATTTTAAGAGGTCATTTTTGTCCTAATTTTTTACTTTCACGCAAAAGTTAGTATGCGGCACTTGAGAGGGTTAAAATGTTCGTCGAATATTTTTTGCATATATTTCGGGCAAAACCTCAAAACATTTTTCTGTTTATTAATTAGAATGTGCTAAATTACCAATATTTATTGATAAATACACTGAAATTTATTCTTGGGGGGAAAAGCTAGTTTTTATGCGCATTTGACTGGTTGCTAAGGCCAGCTCATCTTGAAACCGTTTTCCAAATAGTTTGGAAAAGGTAAAGTTGTCATACAAGTAAAACTGTAAAGCGAATGAGAATTGCAAACACTTAAGTCTTATTTGCGATTTCAAAGCTTAGACAAAACACCAACAATAGAGAGTGACTTTATCTTTTCTTCCACTACAATTGTTTGCTTTTTTACGACTCGAACTGTAGTTGTAAGTGGGTAAAATAAAAACAAAAATAATGAGTAATAATTCCAACTGTGATCAAAAAAGGACAAATTTTCCGTGATAATTTTTAAATCTACATATGGAGGGCCTATATTCAAAACCCTCTATCTTTGATTTTCACGAAAATGACTTTTTAATGGTAAAATGTTTAGTAAGGCAACCCTCATCTATGTGATTTTCGTAACAAACATATTTTTTATTTTTTGCTGTTTTATTTGCATTTTTGTTTTTTCTCTATCTTATGCAATTTATTTTTCTGAATGCAAAGCCCTCTCTCTATCTTTTCTAATAATAAATTTTCAAATATTTTTTTGAATAACTTGTTCCTGCAATACATGTGTTTTACTATTTTCTGCAAGCTGAACATGAATTTGACATTTTAAATGGTTTATTAAAATAGCGAAAGCCGATTCTGAACTGAATTATCATTAAAATATTTTGCATGCTTGTTTTTGGAAAATATAATGTCCATGGCATAAGAATAAATGATAAAAGTTGGAATTTGCTTAAAAAGTGTCTTCTTTTAAAGTGTCATCTATGATATAATTGTCAAAAATAAGTAATGTTTAAAATCATATGTAGTTAAATATTATTATCGTGTTTTAAACTTACATAATAGTATCAGCTGATGAATATAATCAAAACATTTAATAAAAAAAAAATCGTGCAAAGTATGAAAAATGTATTGATAAAATTGCAGCTGAGAATGGTGTACGTCATGTTTTTACAATGGACGCTTAAGCAGTAAAACTGTGTCCCAATATTAATGCATCAGCAATTTATTTTAAGCAACGCCTTCAGGTACACAGTTTTGCTATTTATATTACATCAGAGAATAAACTATTGGTGGAGCGAAATCAATGGTGATTTGTCCGCCTCGGTATTTGTTTGCTTTATTATTCATCCTTTAAAAACGCATTGCTTATCAGATTCATTGCCAATTACAATTTTCTCGGATGGTTGTGGCTACCAAAACCGTTACCATTATTTATCTAATGCTCTATCCAGTTTTGCTGCTAAAAATAATAAAGTTATTGAACAGAAGTCCTTAGAGAAAGGCCATACGCAAATGCCCATGCTAAGATAGAGATTAAGTTGAAAAATCAATATAAACACTTGCCAATCGATTCCGTTAGAATTACTAGAGAAGCCAGAAAGACTCTTAAAATTAACAATGAGATCGTGAAATAGCCGTTTGATGCAGAATATTTATATTATGATTTCTTTGATAATTACAGTGATGACAAACTTTTGCGCTTTTTTTTACAATTAGACCAGGACGAGTAAAGAACGATCCTACAGTAAAAAAAAAAAAGGAAATCAAAAAATACTTTGGCTTTAACTTGGATTGCCTCAAATATTGATGCGGTAAATCGTTCTTATACAATTTTCAGTATAAATATATTACAATAGTAAAAAAAAGTATAAAGTTTGTAAAGCTAAGTATCTTTTTAGAAGTTTTTAAAGCTTAAAGGACCTTTAAACAGAGTAGTATACAGGCTCACACGTAAGTACTATGAGTTTTACAACCAAGTTAAGTCATCCCTATTATTACAAATTTAAAACTTTTTAATGTGTGGAAAGCGCTTACAAATATTTATGGAATTGTACCAGTTATAACTAAAAACATAAACCAAATATTAAAAAAAAATTACACTCAACAAAAAATCTTGTTACTTTAAAAAATTGGTTTGAATATGAAAATCAAAAGAGATATTGCGACAGGTTTTAGAATCCTTAATATGAGAAATATAGCTGTCTTAAGGTAATAAATATTGAAAAAAAGAAATGGCGGCGTAATTGGCACTACAGCATGGCGTTATTTGAAGGCGTGGCAAAAAGTTTAAACAAGGAGAACCAATAAAACAAATTTATACAGAGACCTTTCAATGTTCAGACATGTGTGTACATGTCGCTTAATTTTTGCAGCATAGTCATAACTCAAAAAACAAAAATGTTGAGTTACTTAAGCAAAATTTTTCCTTCATAACTTCTTTATTTGTAAAAGAAATTCCGTATTATATCTCATACTTAACCAAAGGTATAGTAAAATATATTTTATTAAATCTGTATGATGGTACATTTTGAAAACTTTAATCGCATTTTGTCAAGTTTGACTTTTTTGAGATATGACTATGTTGCAATAAAGGCGCGATGTGTGTTAACAAGTTCAAAACATAAATGATAGCAATTGTTGTTGCGTTTTTAGCCAATTTTAACAGCCCGTTCAACAATTTCGAACGTAAAATTTCGCATCGAATTTTATATGGAAAATATTTTTAAAACTGAGTGTTTTTCATAGAAATTTCTATGCGAACGTTAACGTTCGAAATTGTTAAACTGTCAGTTAATGTATATTTTCGAACACGGATCTAAATAATATTCGGCATAAATAACTTTTATATGAATCTTAAACTAAGTTACATAATATCTTTTCTGGCGGCTCCATTATTTTTCATGGTTCCTAAACAGGCTACAAATAATATTCGTGTACAATTCTTTGTAAATAAATTTTACTTACGGGACACATTTTTGGTCGTAGGCCTTAATGCAAATTATCGTCCACCAATATTGATAAAATATATAGAATTTAAAATGTATTTTTGTGCAGTTATGCACAGCATAAATAATTGTTTTAAGTTCATAGTATAAATGTGGTAAAAAAATAATTTACTGCACAGAAAAAAATAAAAATTGATTTCAATTAAAAAATTTGTGATATTAATCCAAAAGTTAATTAAATTTGCACCAGTAAACCAATTAATATTGTCAATTAAATATTTAATTCACTTAATTAAATGTTTTACTGACATAATTAAAGGTTTAATTCCATTGATTAAATTTTTAATCAAAACTGATTTTATTTTTGATTAATGCTTTAATTGGTGAACAATTTTGGAGAATTTTTTCTGTGTGCCTGTTCAGCAATTTCGTACGTTAACGTTCGCATAGAAATTTTAATGAAAAACACTCAGTTTTAAAAATATTTTCCATACAAAATTCTATGCGAACGTTTACGTTCGAAATTGTTGAACGGCCTGTAAATATCGCTTCTTAGTGTTCGGTTTGGTAGATTTGTTGAAAACACAAACTCTAATAGTGTTCGTGTAGTAAATCATTGAACAAACATAAAGTTTCTCTGTTTTTTTTTTAAACCACAAACGTCGTTGTGATCGGTTTAGCTTGTTATTGTTCGTTCGTTTCAGTTGTGCTTAGCGCGCTTTTGGCTAGAAAAAAAACCAAACAATTTTTAAAAAAACAAAATACATATAAAAAAAAACCCAAAAAAGCCAGCCAAAAAAATAGTACACAAACAATACACATAACAATACACATACAAGCTATTCGTGCTGTGGTCGTCATTAATGTAAAAAAGAAACATTATATACAATTAAAATATAATGTTTGTCTACATTACGACAGAAGGAAGAACAGAACAGTATAAATTGCTTGGCACTTTCTTGAAAATAGTTACGAACATTATTAACGGTGGTCTCTACACAAACACTAAACAAATTGAGGTCGTTCCTGGGTGTGTGCCGAACGCTAAATAATGTTTTTACGATTTTGTTATAGAGAAATATTTAGATTTTACTAATTTTATAAATTTAACCAAAAATTTGTTCACTTAGATGAACAATCAGACCGTTTTTGTGAGAATGTTTTATTGTATGTTTTCTTTAATATTTATCTTTCTGAAAGAGATGATATTTTATAAAAATTATTCCAATCTTACATGGTCTGTAATCTATGGAAGAGTTCAAAGAAAAATATGTTATTCGGATTAAAGGTAAATTTTTATTTTGTTTTAATCTTTATTCAGTTAAATTATTATGGAAACAATTTTACGTTCGAAATGTCACGTATCGACTTAGATTTTGGCTTAAAAAAAAATACAGAAGATTTTGGAATCAAACCAAAGACATTTTAATGTTACATTGCTACGTAAAATTCTGAAAGTAGTTTGACTAAAAAATTGTGCCAGGTTTCGCTGAATTATGCCTTTTTATACATGGCCACAAAAACTACTTCTATTTTTTTCACGTTCGAACCGCTACTTCTTTTGCCAGTATTTTTGACCTAGAATAGCGCCCTCCATAAACTTAAGCATAGATAACAGTGCTTTCTTAGTTAAGAGAACTTTAAAATATTTGTTGTTTAAAATGTTATTGCATTTTTGATGAGTACGACTGTCACGTTCAACACTTTGGAACTACCCATATCTGTAGTGTATGAAATTTGTTTGCCTTAAGGTGATTTTAGGAAGGTGGTTTATATGGGTACGATGGTTAATTTCGGACCTACCAGCACAATATTTTGTCATGTCATAGTAGCTTTAAAAGTCATTGTCGCCAATTTTTATGTTTTATTTATAAGGAAGTTATGACATTAAAATCTATTTTTTTTAAAAAGTATTTGTATGGTATGTATGGTCAAATATGGACCGAATACAATTAAATTTGGTAACATGATTTTGAATAAAAATAAAATAAGTTTGCACAAAATTTGCTCTAAATACCAACATACCGTTTTACGGAAAGAAGTTTGTATGCACCCATAGAAAAACATGTTTAAATATGTTCACCTCCAACAAAACTATTTTTAAAGAAAAATTATGTTTAATTTAATCATATTATTGTCCACCAAAACCATATTTTAGTTAAATAAGTCCTCCATCAAGAAGCCACATTCAAATTATTAATATGTTTAAAATTTTCCTTAATTTATGGATGTGACCATATTACAACGTGTTATTTCTCTGCGTGTGGAGACTATGTGAAACTATGGACCGATCGGCGCGGTCCTAGTGACAATTAGAGCCTTTGTGCTAAATTTCACCAAATTATCTCCAACATTACGAACTGTGCTTTACGCACAAGGTTTACATGGACAGCCAGCCTGCGAGCCGGCCGGACATCGTTACATCGATATCCAATATCTTTATGTCTTACAAACATCGGCCAAAATGCATAATACCTGCTTAACTATTGTGGTGTTGGTATAATTATTTTGCAAAATTTCAAATCCGGAAAGACAATTGTATAAAGGCACCAATTCGGTGTAAAATATTGGTCCTGTCTTTACAAGCAATACTTCCATTTTGTCTAGAGTTAAAAATTAATATTAAATCCCGACCAAAAAGAAAAAGTCCAACTAATATTTCTAACCCATTATTATTGAATTCTTGATTTATTACATTTAATTATATTGTTACTTTAATTGCACTTCCTTTATGTTCGTTTTTTCTGCTATCACTAATCCACCCAGACACTCTAGCTCTCGTTGCCCAGCGGGAAAAAGAAGGAGCACGGAAGCCTTCTAGAAGGCCTCTGTACCCCTTCTTTTGGATAAACAAGGCCTTCTCGCTCCATTCCATACTCATATCTTTTTTACACGTGTTGTCATTGCGGAGAGCGGCTAAGCGTCAAGCGGCTGAGCGATGAGCGTCAAAAAACTAAAACATATGAAATACTATTGAAGTGGCCACGAAATGAGCGGCATGCGAGCGATATTTTTGAGCGGCTAAGCGGCGTCGCTCTAATTTTTAGTTGTTTTCTGAGCGTCAAAAAATAAACATGGCAAAAGTAAATATGGAGCTTAGGATTTCATCCGTACAAAGCCGACCGAATTATGGCAAGACAGATTATCAAATTTTAAAAATAAAAATATAACCGAGAAATTATTTTTTTGTTTTGTCAATTTGGTGTTAACTGTTAGCAACAGCAAATCAAAGCATTTCACAGACATACGGCAGTATTGTATTGTGTAGATTTATACATATATAAATGGTTTAATTCCCCTTGCTTGATAAATATGGACACATTAGCATGATGTGTATATTAATACTGTGTTGTAGGGTGCCATATGGTCGGGCTTGACCGACTTTACTTTCTTACTTGTTCATAATTTGTTTTAAATGTAAGTTAAGCGAACGAAGTCTTCGATCGAAATCGACGAATAGTCTGCAATCTTTGTTTCTTAAAAAACGCATAACATTTTTATGAATACGATTTTCGCGTAATAACATTGAACAAGCCACTCTTTACAATGGCATTTTAACAACTAACCACTCAGAAGTGACGCTCAGTAATAAGTCACTTGCCGCTCAAACTTGACGCTTTGACGCTCATCGCTCAGCCGCTTGACGCTTAGGCGCTCATTGCGTGGCCTCGGCCTTACGCTTTCCTTTCTTTCGCCAGGGCTTTTTAAATGCATTCAAATAAATGGCTCTTAGAAGGCTTTCCAGAGAATAACTGTCAAAAGACCTTAGAAATAAGGTTATCTTGAAGGGTTTTTTAGAAAGGTATGTTAAAAGGCCTTTCAATTAATGGCTCTTAAAAGGCCTTTCAGACCATCCTTCTACAAATGCCTTTGATTAAAGGTCATATTGAAGGGCTATCAGTCTAAAATATTAAGGAATATTTCCTTACAAATGAAATTAGAAGACTGCAAAGGTTTCATGTACATATTAGATCTCCAATATAGAAAATGAAACAACACTTAACTTTTTATACATATATGTATGTGTACCTATTTTACAAACTTATGTTTATATTATTTATTAAACTTGCACATGTACCACCTATTTTCCTTAATGAACAAAACTCAACTAAAATGATTTACTTAGTATTGTGGTTATTTTGTTGAACTATTTATGGTTTTTAATCCAAATTTTTAATATTTTTAATTAGGCTTAAGTTCATGAAATTTAGTTTTTCATTAAATTATTTTTATGAAGAAAGGAATTTTACAACATGAAAATTAATTAAAATTGTTATTGATAATCTTTCATTCTTGACGTGGCTGGGGCTCGAACCCCGGTCGGCAGGTTACCATGACATGTTTCGATCGCAACCACTCGATCTCCTCAGATGGATTTGCCGTTTTGGATTTGGATTATTGTTTTTATGTTATATTTTAATATGCACCTACTTTGCGACTTTGTTTTTATAACGGGATCTGAATTCTTTCGCTTTGGCGAAAAAAACAAAACAAAAAATTTTACTCTTTCTCTTTTCAACTACAAATTCTTTTGCTTTTGCTTGCTCAAAAAAAAAACCAAAAATGTTACTTCTTCTTTTCTCGCTTCTCATAGAAGCGAGTGTGGAGGTCTTCTATGAGGCCTTCTTTTACAGTTACGTAAGAACAGTAATTAAATCAAAAAATTTTTTAAGCAGGCCTGAAGTAAGAAGGTCTTCTGAGTTTTCCCGCTGGGCGCTTTTGCTGCAATAAAGCAAGGGGGGCGGGATGTTAAGGTGCGAAGCCAATCTGGCAACCTTTCGTGGTGAACAGACGGAGGTGGGAGGTGGTCGCAAATCAACAGCTGGTTTATGCAGCCACCTTCTATACGTTCGCCTTGTTGCTTTGTTCTTTTGTGTTTGCCTCCAGTTCTTATTTCAATGTGAACCAATGCGTAGGTGATCGGACATAATAATTTTTTGGTATTTTCAAGTTCAGTGAGAAAACTTAAGTGATCAGTGAAATAATAAAACAAAACAAAAAAGAAAACCAACAAAAGGAAAGCGGACGAATAATCAAAATTAATTATTGAAATTATCGTTTGAAAACAAAACAACTATAATCCTATGTAGTAACAAAAAGATATCTATTAACAAATAATATAATTGTGTAGTGTACACTAATTTAATAAAAGTTTCCTATTATTGTATACAAACGCCCGAATAGTTTTGTTATTTCGTTGTACCTCATACTTAGGCTTGTGCGCAATTTAACAACTTTAAACAGAAATATTCTTCATCGTTAAGTGCCAATCCATTGGGATATAATCCAACATTCCAAGAGCCAACCACCCAGGAGTAGATGCTGCCATCAACCCCCACTCAGTTAAAGGATTTACTCCGGATCATCAACGCCAAGTCACAACAGGTGCGTCTGTGAATTGGGTAACTTCTTTTAACATCAACCCCATATTTTACATAACGTGAGTTGGTCCCAAGTCGGGCGGGAAAGAATACACAATCTAAGACGACGTGTGCTTGAACTGGCACTGTAGATTTTAACTCATACCTTTTTATGGACACATAATCTATTGCAAGAACCGATCCATTACTTCTTTAATTATACTAAAGTTTTCATTAAATTTTGAATAAAGTTGTATGAAAACCGGTAAATATTCCAAGATGATAATTTTTTCCGAGTGTACTGAAATTGCAAAAATTCGAAATAATGTTAAACTAAGTTCGATATACCTTGGTTGGTTTTTCATGCAAAATTTTTGTTCGCCAACAAATGATAAACTTTACCATTTGAGGAGTGAAATTAATTTAACACTTGTTATTAGAATTTCCGTTTTTCTTTTAATTTTTTCTTCGTGCTACGTTCTAATGAAGGGATTTAAGCCAAATGTTTCTTTTATTAATGAGTCGTAGTAAAAAGATTTTTTTTGTTGTTCGTTTATTTATCCTTTTGTGTTCTAAGCACAAACAAACAAAAAAAAAATAATAATTAACATCATTTGTTAAAAAAATGTTTTAAGAAGAAAACGTCCAATAGCCATTAATTAACTCTAATGAACTTTTACTCACAACTAAAAGCCTGTGGAACTTTTTTTGTGTCTTAGATCATTTGAGCGCCAAAGTTTTATTCTATTATTGCTGTCTGTATACACTCCACCTACACACTGATGGCATTTTTACTTTATCCTTATTTCTTAACCCAAAAATTAACGAAATTGTCGATATTTGGAACCACGTGACTTATCTGTATTTTGCATTAATCTTAAACATTTTCCAACATGTTTTGCAAAGAACAACATAAAAAACTTTGTATTTTCTTTTAGTTGATTTTTTTTTGTTGTTGTTGCACGAAAGTTCTTTGACACGTTCTTTAGCATGTAGTACGTTTTTTTTTCTCCTCCTGTTTGCTAGATGAACATTTCGGCCACGTGTCACTTGTTCAAAAACTCAACGGACAAGCTAAAGAAGAAGAAGCTTGTTAAACAAAGTATTGTATAAAATTTTTTAACGAAGGTACAAGGTATACTATTGAAATTCCTTTAGCTGACAAGGACATGGCCAGTAAAATGGCTTATCGCTTAAAGCAGCGACAGCAAACAGCACCAAGAACAAACTTAAATATAAAGTATAATAAAATATGTTTCATTTAATGAACTTTTTTTGTTGTTGTTATTTTTACTACAACTACTACAAAAAATCCTGGCATGCATTTTTTGTGTTAAACAGTATTTGATTTCTATTTCGTACAAGTGTTATACATATACATTCTCACATTTGCTTTACTACTTTTAGTTTTTATTATTTCCTTCGCCTTTTCACATTTTATCCAATTTTTCACATCAATACATTTCTTCGAACCAATTTTAGCTTCTGACATGAAAAAGCTGCTGTTAGTTTGCTTTCAGTAGTTTTTCTCATTGAGAAATATGTAGAAAACTTCAAGTTAAAGGATTCATTAAGTTTGTTAGTCAGTTGTTGCAGGAGACGTGATAAAAACTTATTTCTCTCAATGAATGCTAAGACGTAATTTTATTTCCAACTAAATTTAATTTCAAAATATTTTCAGAGATCTGTAAATGTACAACGAGATATTAACATGCATTAAGCAAAATATACATTTAATTTAATTTCATATGTATCCAATCAAATAAACTGTTTACAAAGTTTGTAAATTGGGTCAAAACTTAAAGTGGGGCCTAGTATTTTGAGAGCGCCCTGTACTTATAGACCACGACAGAAACAGCTCAGACGTTTACCAAACATGGAATTAAGCAAAAAGTACGCTTGTGGTCCTTAACTGAGATTCGAACCCAGGCGGCTGGTAACCCTGACATGTTTCAATCGCAACCACTCGATCTCTTCAGATGGATTTGCCGTCTTACACTCGCAGCCATCGACGACTGCTGACGTCAATAGTCAAACATCAATCATTAAACCAAATTGTATTTTAACCTTTGGTAGATCGAAATTTTCTTTTTCGATTTTTAATTGATTTTACATGTTTTTCTTTTACCTCTGTTTTTTTCGTACTTTTTGTCAAGAATTCTTCTTGAAGTCCAAAGTACATTTTTGTTTTTTCATGTTTGCCTTTCTTTTTCTTGGACAAATGTACAGAAAATACCGAGGTTTGTTTTTTTACAAATTAATTTCTGTGTACAAATTTCATTCATTAGATATTCGCATACATTTTAGCGAATGTGACTGCGAATGCAAAAAACAAAAACAAGAGAATAATTCGCAAATGTGAAGGCGATTATTCGTCGCAACGAATTTTCGTGTTCATGGTTTTGGCAATTGTTGAAGATTGCCCGGCTATTAGGACTCATAGTATAGGGCTTCTGCTAAAACATACTACACTTTTACTTAATTGTATATGAAATAATTTAATTTTAAAATGAAAATAGGACGAATATTTACGTATTTTTAGACATTTTATTGAAAATGAGAAAATATTTTGAAAATTCCCTACATTTGCCTTAAAATAAAATATCTTTCCTTTTTTCCCTTCACTTAAAATTTTCCGAAAAAACCCCTACAAAAAGGGAAAATTTCCTACTATTGGAATCACTGATCTCACGTTTCATTGTGATTATTTCTTCAGGGCAATCAGGTCGTTTCTGTTTATCTGACTTTTCGTATTTTACGTTTTATCCGAAACTGGGTTATGGCGGCGCTTAACTGTACCTCGTTTAGGGTTCGATATTAACCTATACTTAACTTTACTTTTAGAAATTTGGTAAAAAATAAACAAACACTGCACTTAGGTAGTTATTGTAAGGAGCTGACTTTGGAAGTATCAGATTCCTACATGAAGCTGTAAGTCTCTCGATTGCTTGTGGAGAAGGCTTATCAGGCATAAGCCATAATTCGTGATATCTATATAAATATTTCGAGGCCAAATAATTTCAGTTGAGTGGCTTTGTTGTTGCAGGGGTTAAATTCTTTCTACAACGTTAGAATTTGATACCATTTGTGTAGGGATTGCTGTTCGGGTTTAACCGAAATCGAAACCGCGGTTTTAAATGCCTAAAACCCGAAACCGAAAACCGACAAAAAAACCTCGGTTTTAGGATTTACTGTAACAATATATTTATGCTTAAAGAAGTTGCAAATTATACATAATACTGGAACTTTATATACAACACTTTATACATAACAGCTTGCAACAATGGCAAGGTATTAAAATTCTTAAAATTCCCAATAAGTACTAGGAAGAACAAATGTTACCTTTTTAACCCTTAAGTAGGCACCAAATTTGTGTGGCACAAACTACCACCTGGGCCTAGCTGGGACTAATAGTATTTTGTATGGAGTTTTTGTGAAAGTGGAATAATTCTTCGAAAAAACAGTAAAGAAAGAATTCTTAGGTGTTGCGTATGCTTTTTGATACGTTTCATTATGGTTTTATTAACTACAGTACATATATAATAGGGCACAATATAAACAAAATTTTTATTTGGCCAATTTCGACGCCCACGGTATTTACACTTTTTTCTCATTTTCTTGTAAAAAACTCTTTGATTGAGGAAAATATGGGCAAATCCCAGAAACAGTCCACCAACCAAACATTTTTCAAATGAATTTTTTTTAAACGGAATATAAGACTAGATGTTTAATTTCATTTTTTTTTTTAAAAATATGTATTTCAATGATCATCAATGCAATAATTTTTACCAAATCCTGCCCCACTGCTGATTTTTTAATAAAATACGTGAATTTAGCATTATTTTAGGTGATTTTTGTGCTTCAAATAGCACTTAGAGCAAACTTATCAAAATATAAATTTCGTTACAATAAAAGTTGATATTCATTAGCTAACAAATTAGTTTATGAAATGCAATTCATAAAAATATAATTTGTTTTGTTAAAATAAATAAAATATAATAATAAAATACTACTGGAAAAACTGTAGCGTGCGTTACGTAGCGTGCGTCACAAAGGGTTCACGGCTTTTGTCAAAAAATCACAACATTTTTTTGGCTGCAAATAAGTGCGTTTAGAATTCTCTTATACTCATCTTTCATTTAGGAATCAGATTTTGTATACCTTATCATGCAAAATTCGCTAAAAATTAGGAAAACGCACATCAACCTTTGAACTTACTTCCACTTTTTGTAGCGTGCGTCACAAAACTTTGTGATCAATTATTTCGCAACAAATTCTTGCTAAGAAATTATGATATATGCCATTCGTAAGTACATATTAATGTCACTAAATACTATGTATAAGTTGAAGCTATCTTTTTTGAAAGACCAAAAAATGTGTATATTTCAATCAGAAAACGCGTGCGAATGTAGCGTTCGTCACGCAGGATTTGCCCATATACTTAATAAAATTTATAAAAAAAAAATTGGAAACAAGTAAAAAAAAATGCCTGGCCAGGCCCAGGTATACAAGGGTTAATAAAAGTACCTGCATTGAAACAAAAAAAAAAAAAATATATATACATATATATAATTTATTTTAAAAGATTTTGTTATTCGTGCTTAATTCCCAGTTTTTATTCTTGATAAAAACACTTGAAATTTATTGTTGATGGGATAAGATATCGTTATGCGCATTTCACTGGTTGCTTAGGCCAGATCATCAGGAAGCTTTATCCATAAAGATTTTAGAAAAACTCAAGATATTAAACCAAATAAAACGTTAGCAAAAATACACAGAAAAAAACTTTCTAAAACATGGTACAAAATATTTGAAACTTTAAATGAGCCGCTTATTTTGAAAGTGGCATAAGTAACTTTTTCAAAAAAATCGAGTTAATAATAAATAATAATAATAATAATAAATACTGAGAAAAACATCAGTATCATGATATATCAAATACAAGTGAATCTTCTCAAAAGTTAGCATCCATATTTTTAAACGTGTTAAAACGCAAACCCTTAAATATCTCGACTTAAAAAAAAATGACTTATGCCACTTTCAAAATAAACGGCTCAAATGTGAAGATCTCAAAGGTGGCATTAGCTCAAATTTAGCTGAAGTCAACTTAACTATATTTTTACTTTTTGCCATAGATGTTTTTATAGAATACAAATTTTTCTATTTATATCTATCTATGGATGTTTCCACAGAAAATGACCCCTTATAGCTCAAAAATAAAATTATTATTATGAACATTTATTATACAAAATAAATGTATCTGTCATTTTCCGAAATATTAACTTTAATTTTCTTTATACCAACAAAAATATGCTACTTTCAATTAAATACGCCGTGCGCGTTTTTCACGTGAATGGCACTGTTACTTTTTAAACCCTTTGGTAACACTGCTCTAACGGTTGTTTACGAACAAAACAAATGCAAACTGAAAACTGAAAATTTTTTTCATGCTTAGCTACAATTTTAAAGTCGACAAGTTAAAATTTTATGTTTTTTGAATAGTTCAAAACAACCTCACTGGCTGTAAAGACCGTTACCCTAAAAGCACAAAAGTTTTTTTTTCGTAATTCATTCAAACGATTTAATTTTATAGTAGCAGAAAATAAGTAGATAAGTAAGATGAATAATTTTTAAAGGCCAAATAAGCATCAAAAGCCTTTTCTGATTTTTTAAACATTTTTTTAAGATGTAACGACCGTTACCTTTTTTTGGCGTTTTGCATTTGAACTGCTTTCGTCTTATTCGTTCAATAAAAAATGAACATAACCTAACACAGCGTTTACATTTGCCAGTACTGGCAAGACAGTAAGCATATACATATTAGTTGGCAAAACAATGCAAAAACAAAATAGCTGTAAAAGTGTTTATGTATTAGTGAAAAAGTTTGAATGAATTGCTACTGTCTTGCCAGTACTGGCAAATGTAAACGCTATGTAAAGGAATATCATAAACAGCATTGTCTAATGTTGCCAATACATTTCACTTTCTTTTCGTTGTGCAATAAAAATCAAAAGTCTTTTGATTGTTGCCAATATACTGTGCCACCTTCGAATATTACATACACATGGGCGATATAATTGTACAATACGTAAAATTGAACAATTTTATTGCAAGTGTATGAGCCGCTTTACTGATGGTGCAACTCAGAGTTCCCTTTTTATTTTAGGCCTTATCCCCAATCTGCTATTTTTCATCCCCAAAAATCCCCACATTTTCTTAAAAAAGAAATATTATGTTAATGGCAAAATATGCATACATCAAGTTATTTAAATAAATCCATGTGTGTAATATTATTAAAACTAATGTTATTTATTCTTTGAATTCTACGTATCTATGTACACATGTATAGTATGTAACAAGGTTTACGTAAAAACGCAAAAGAAAAATAATTATGCGTCAATACATATTTATCATTTCCAAAACTAGGAATCATAATCTTCTAATACATAAGCCAATGCAATTTTGTTTAAAAACTGCATTTGAGATTATTGAATAAATTTGTCACAGCAAGCTTCATTATTTTAAAGTGTGTATTTATTCTAAGAAGAGCTCTTAATAACTCATATTGCATTCTGTTGTAAATAGTGATTTTGGTTGTATTCACTACAGAATAAAGCTAGTTCAACAGAAGTAACGCTAGTTGCTACAAAAAGCATATTTAAAACTATTTCAACAAGTTCTTGAAATAGTTTTAAACCACAAAAATGACTAAAATTTGTACGCACATCTTGACCAAATCGGTCTTGTCGTTGCAAAAATTATATTAATAATAATAAATTATTACCAAAAATCCCCAGCGAAAAAAGTGCTTTGCCCCAAAAAATCCCCTGGGGATTTTCATGAAATTTGAATCCCCAAAACTGGGAACACTGGTGCTTACTTACCAAGATGCAAAAATACTGAAAAAAACGAAGAGAAAACAGTTTTAAAATGAACAGCGTAAAACGCTTATGCTTAATGACGTTTATTGTTCATCGGAAAGCGAATTATACTGTGAAAATAACTTTGCACAGTAATTTTACGCAATAGAATATAGCTCTTTGTTGCCAATTATAAATGAATTCATACACAAAAAACTTTTAACTTTTTATAATGTAAAGACCGTTACTTTAAAAAAAAATTTTTTTTGGTAATTAATTTCTTTGGTTTTAAAATAAATCCATTCTTTACACAAAACATTTCAAAGAAATTGTTCAGATATTTTACCTCGTGGCATATTTGGATAAATCGGTAACGACCGTTACTTTGGAAACACCCATATATCTATATATATAAAAATGAAAAATGTTTGTATGTTTGTTTGTTTGTCGCCTTATAGACTCCGAAACTACTGAACCGATTTTCCTGATAGGGGCAGGGGAATTGGTACCCCCCATAGGATGCCAATATTTATGATCGCATATCTTAAGAGCCGCTGCAAGCAATTTGTTGAACTTTTGGTAGTAGGATCTTCTGAGCCCCAAAATTGAAATAAAATAGCAGCGGGGGAAGTGGAATCCCCCATAGGATGCCAATGTTTAACATCGCATATCTTAAGAACTGTAATAGTGAGAATGTTCAAACTTTGTAGAAGTCACTCTTATGGTATACTACACTTTTGAAAATAAAAATAAAGCGGGTAGGCGCAGGGGGCGAAATACCTCCCATAGGATGCATATATTAAATATCGCTCAACTGAAGAAATATTAAAGGGACAGCCTTCAAACGTGGTTAAAGCTACTTTTATGGTAAACTATAAATTTCAATATAAAAATGGGCGGGGTAGACAGAGTAGGAGCAGTACCCCTCATATATAGAAATATTGATAAGAGCCACTGCACGCATTTTGTTGAACTTTTGGTAGTAAGATCTTTTGAGCGCAAAAATTCAAATAATATAGCAGCGGGGGAAGTGGTACCCCCCATAGAACGACGATGTTTAATATCTCTTATCTTAAGAACTGTTATAGTAAGAATGTTCAAACTTTGTAGAAGTCACTCTTATGGTATACTACACTTTTGAAAATAAAAATAAATATCTCTCTACTGAAGAACTATTAAAGGGAGAGTCTTCAAAGTTGGCTAAAGCATTGTAGCGAAGCGCAACGGGTTAAGCTAGTATTCTATAAAAAGACACATCAAGAAACATGTTCCTGTCAACAAAAAAAAAAAAAAAAAAAAAAAAAAAAAAAACTTAACAATGCCCTTATCATTAATTTAATTACCCTTTTTTCGTCAATAAAAATATTTTATGCTAATTATCCGTCATTTAATTACTTCCTTCCTTTTGTGGAATAATCATTACTTAAGGCTCAATTAGAGCTTTCGGAAAATAAATTAAGGACCCTTTTCTAGTGTAATTGAATAATAACATTCGTATTAGTTTTTTATTTCGACGCTGTATTTTATTTTGTGCTTTTTTTATTGTCTTAATAATAATATTTTCAACATTTTGAACACATTTACATTTAAAAGACATCAGCTTTTAAACATCTAAAAATACTATTTATGTTTATCTACATTTGTAATCCAACAATAAGATATTATCCTAAAAGGATCCAGCATGAGATTAGAATGTTTATTGTGCTTTTTTTTTTTTTTTTTTGTAAAAATAAACATCATTTAGTAACAGGCCAAAGGACAATACTAGTAAAAATCACACATACATATGTTCATATGCATATGTACATATAAATGTATTTATATAAAATATGTATGTTTATTTAAATAAATATGTATATGTACATGCCTGACATGTGTATGTGCTTAAATATGTGGGTTTAACATAAACAAAAGATAACAAACAACACACTTAAAGTGATGTTTGGAATTATAGCATACATTTAAGGGCATGATTATAAAACTAAGGCCCGTTTTCACAACTTACCGATAGCTTAGATAGGATTTCATCGGCCATATAAAAAGTGTTCCATTATTACAACTTAACTTTTACCTACCAGGTAGGATGAGCCTTAATTTACTTTATAGTTCACTTTAGGTTAGAGTAAAGTTTTAATAATGGAACACTTTTTATAAGGCCGGTTAAAGTCTACTTTTAGCTATCGGTAAATTGTGAAAACAGGCCTAAATGTTTAACAGCAGACTTCGCTTTAACTTTAATTATTTTTTTTAATTAATTTTAATTTAATAAAATTAATTGTAATGGGTGATTTTTTAAGAGCTATAGGAAAGTTTTTAAAAAAACACATAAAATTCAGAAAAATGCATGAAATCTTTATTTGAATCGATAGTACGGTCCATATAATTTAATCTTTGAAGATTATTACACATAAATGTTGACCGTGACTGCGCCTCAAATGGTCCAACCCCTTAGTCCAATTTTGGCATACTCTTTCCAACATTTCGGCCGGTATCTCGTGAATAAATGCTTCAAAGTTGTCTTCCAATGCGTCAATTGAAGCGGGCATGTGTGTATAGACATGAGCTTTAACATAGCCCCACAAAAAATAGCCTAAAGGCGTTAAATCGCATGATTTTGGCGGCCAATTGACCGGTCCCGAACGTGAAATAAAATGTTCACCGAACTCGCCTCTCAATAAGTCCATTGTTAAGCGTGCTGTGTGGCATGTGGCACCGTGTTGTTGAAACCACATGTCATGCAAGTCAAGCTCTTGCATTTTGGCCAAAAAAAAGTTAGATATCATCTCACGTTGATGAGTAACAGAGGCGCAATTGCTGCGAACGGCGACGAATCGATGATTGGTAGTCATCATTCCCTGCTAATAAAATTGGAACACCTGATAAATTTTGATAAAATGGACTAATCCGTGGACTTGTCCAATGTAATGCAGGCATGGACCATGTCATTGTTAAAAAGTGTTTGTAGTGAGACGACATGTCTTCGTTTTTTAACGACATGCTTTCGTTTTTAAACGACTTCAAAATTAATCCTCTTGAGTATACCATGGAGTAGTTTTAAAACTACTCCTTAGTGGTCCAAAGGTGGGTTATATGGTCCTCTCCTAGGACATCGTAATGTTAAATAGACCAGGTTTTTTCCATACGTTTGGGTTACTTTTGGACTAGTCCTGGTCCCTTGTGGACTACTCTTCACACGCGTGTTTGGACTGGTCCTATTATTTGCAGGGTTAACACTGGCCGATAACGTGTTGGTGGTTTAATGTCCAACAATGTAAATTTGGTGCGAAATTTATGCCCCTATTGCGGTTCTCCACTCAACTCAGTTTGGTCGTGTTGGAGTCAACCCAACTTAAGCCTGGTACTCGGTTCAACATTTCACGTGAAATGCTGTCAAAACGCATATGAAAAAAACTTGTGCGGAATATCTATGAAATAATGTTGATAGAGTTGTACTTTTTTCATTCTGTGAAATACTTCCGAAATGTTTCTGGCAACATTTTTTTACAACTGCGAAATAATGTAAGCTGCATTTATTTCACGTGGAATTTTAAGCAAAAACAAAAAATATGAACTGCTTATTTTAAAACAAATAAAAAATTTATATAACACACCCGGTAACAGTTTTTTAACAATATGTACTTTCTTTTTTATTAAATTTTTTATCAAAAAAAAAATAAATTTTAATAAAATACATGTGGGGTTTGTTTACATACGCAAAACAATGTCGCATACTTAACATGAATAAAAACGCCAAATTGTACAAACTCGCAAGATAGGTAACACTGATACATGTCAAAATTTTCGTGTGAAATAAAAAATGTTGCTCAACATTTTTCACAAATTTGAACAGAGTACTAGGCTTTATGCACAACCAAACTCATTTTAGGTATTGTGATACTCAACTGTTTTTAGTTGAGTTTGCTTTAAAGTTGCCAACTTAAAATATCGATTTGCCAACTTTAAGTATAACGTTTGACAAGGGAAAATTTTATAAAATTAAATAATTTTTTAAACTAAAAGTATTTCTAATTGTTGTGTTGAATAAAAAGTATTTATAATTGATATTAGTGTCAATTTATTTATGTTGATGAAAAAGAAAACTCTTGTATGAATGCTCTACATACAAGAAGACAAATTCGTGATTAGTCCAACCCTCTTGAACTTTCCAGTGCCAAGTTAGAATTTCTAATAAGTAACGAAACTTTCTTGTGCCGGATGAGTTCCTCTTCTGGTTGGGTTAGGTGTTGGCGAATCTTCTGGCTGTATTATTGGTTGAACTGACTCAGTAAAATTGTCACTTGATGGTGGAATATTTTCAACACCAAATACTTGGCCGGACTTGCAATACAAGAGCTGCGAAACAGTATCCTTAAGGCTATTTAATAAAACTTCTTGTGATAGCCCCCCCGCCGTCGCTTGAGTATTTCTTTTATTTTTGGCAAGTTTTTTCTTTATACTTGCCTTGTAGTGTATCCAAACCTGTGCCAAGAATATTATAATTAGATTAAGAAGATTATAAGTGTTTAAAAGAAGTTTCTATCGTGGTCCCAAACTATTTAACTCCACTATAAACTCTTCCCATAACTGCTTACATGAATTTTTCATCATACAAAACTCGTGTTTTCCGCGAACAATTTCTAAGTTTCTCTTGACGAGACGCTCAAATTGAGCTTTCTTTTTTATTTTCAAACTAATAAAAGTTTAAAAAAAAAACCGAAATAGTTATTACAAAAATTTATACATACGATTTCTCCATTTTGTTTTCGATTTTCACCGAAATTAAATAAAATAAACTTTAACTGCCAATAACACAACTACTTTTTAGCAGTTGTGTGTATTTAACATTTTTGTCGACCAAACTTTTACAAAGTTGAAAACGGAAACACCACGAAACAAACAGATACACAACTGCCAGTTTAGTTGAGAATGGCAATGTGAATTTATCAAAGACAACCAAACTGTTACAAAAGTGGAGAACCGCAATAGGGGCATTAGTCACAACAGCCCGAATAGCCGCTTCAGTGGGTCGATTAAACTGACCATAAAATGGAAGAAGCGCGCGATGAACTTTCTTAACAGAGCACGCATTTTGTTAAAAAAATTCAATAATTTGCAAGCGCTGTTCGTTTGTAAGACGATTCATGGTTAAATTATAGACCAAACTGAAGATGTTTGACATTGAAACAAAACACGAAATGTGCGTCAGCTGTTTAAACCAGTATTGCCAAAAAGATAATAGCTAAAAAATCACCCAATAAAAGACATACATATCGCACTTTTTCAACAATAGTGTATTAACTTAAAATTTTAATTTTTTAAATTTTGGGAAAAAACCCCACAAGTTATATTCTTATATACCCGCTGTAAATATCGTGCTATTTCGTCTACTTTTTGCTAATGAAACGTTTGGTTTAAATAATTGTTTTATTTCCTATGCCCTTAAAGGCTAGTTTTCACTTTTATACTTTGTGTTAATACATGTGAAAAACGCAAGTAATATGTATAACTGTGATAGTGTCAATGCAATGTGTCATGAAATTTACAAGTATTTTAAATTTTGAGTTAATACAGTATTGTTGAACAAGTAAGTTAAAGTAATTGCTAGGGCCCGGACTTTATGCAGTTAAAATCGCGTTTTATGTGCATAAAAAATGCACTCAAAATAGACATATAGGATGCGCTAGAAATTTGAAAAATATGTACTTAACATTTTTTATTAGTGATAAAAAAAACTGAAAAATAACAGGAAAAAACAACATTTACATAAAAAACGTGAAAATTCAGTCTAATAAACGTAAGTAAAGCACAATACCCACAAAAGTAGAAGTTAAAATTAAGTAAAAAAACAAAAACATAAAGAAAACCCCGATGTAAAACAATCATGTAGATTATATCCCTTGTTAGATAGAAATTTAAACCAACATATAAAAAAAAGAAATACATTTTTTTTTAAATATTTTCAAAATTTAAGTTTACTGCCTGTTTTCAAAAGAAAATAAAATGGAAGTGTTAGGTTTAAATGAAATATGCTTGCAGCTTTTTTTATTATTTTAAATCCTTCATTTTTATTTAAGCCTTATCAAGTTTGATACGAATTTGTTAACTAAAGTTACCGACCACAGCTTCCATCTTATTTATGGCAATATCAATTTATTTAAATTTATAATTATTGTGTTTGATTCTACACCACCATTGTTGAATCCATTCATCACATCTTTGAATTGGTAAACGCTTTCGGCATAAAACACAATTGCATTCAACCACGTTCCCCACCTGGCTGTTATAGGCTGTGGAAGAAGACATTAATCGGGATACTTCTCTTTATATGCGCCAACTCGCGAAGGTGCTTTACAAAATATTTTTTTCCCATAAGAAATCAACAAAAAATATCATCGAACACTGAAAGCATTTTCTTCGCAATACCAATGAATTTTGACATTAATCCCATGAAAAATTACATTAAAAAGGAACCTATGCAGCGCTTCGTTGGATCAATGAAACCTCTTTCATTAAAATGTATTTAATAAAACATTACATGAGATCTATGAATATTATTCATTGGATGAATACTTTCAATAAAGTAAAAAAAAAATTAATTAAAAAGTAATTTCAATTTTTGGGAATACAAAATTTTAATTTCAAAAGATTTTGTTATTCGTGCTTAATTCCCAGTTTTTATTCTTGACAAAAACACTTGAAATTTATTGTTGATGGGATAAGATATTCCTATGCGCATTTCACTGGTTGCTTAGGCCAGATCATCAGGAAACTTCATCCATAAAGATTTTAGAAAAACTAAAGATATTTAACCAAATAAAACTGTTAAACGTATAAGACAATCACGAATATGTAACAAAATCTTTTAAAATTAAAATTTTGTATTCCCAAATATTATATTGATAATACACTGACAGTGCACGGCCTGAAAAAACTTTTTGGCAACATGCATTTGAAATTTGTTTTTGTTTTCATCTTGTTTTTCTTAACCTACTTACAACTACAATTAATGTTGGGAGAATTCCAATCAATTGTAGTGGGGAACGTAAGATGAGATAAACTCACTGTTTATTGTTGATGTTTTTTGTTTAAACTTTGATATTATTACAAGTAGAACTGTTGCTATAATTCTTATACGTTTAACAGTTTTATTTGGTTTAATATCTTTAGTTTGTCTAAAATCTTTATGGATGAAGCTTCCTGATGATCTGGCCTAAGCAACCAGTGAAATGCGCATAGGAATAGCTTATCCCATCAACAATAAATTTCAAGTGTTTTTATCAATAATAAAAACTGGGAATTAAGCACGAATAACAAAATCTTTTGAAAAAAAAAACATTAATTTTTTATTTTTTTTTTTTATTTTTTATTTTTTTTTCTGTTTCTGGCGGGAATCGATCGCGCAACCTCGGTGCTGATGGGCTAGCTCAGTACCAGCTAGCCTACCGGGGCAGTGTAGTTTTTGGATAAAAAAACCATGCTTTTTACTCAAATAAGAGCGTAAATATGAGATTAAATTGTCCATAACAACAATAACAACGTTGATTGAAAGTTTTTGTTTCATTACTATAATGACATTTTTCGTTGTCATAATGAAAATTTAAATTTATGAAAGCCAGGCGCGGATTCAGGGGGGGGGGAATAAGGAAATTTCCCCCCCCGTAAATTATAAAAATATGTTTTGTTAATTTCGATAATACAAGAATTCCCAATTATAATATTTTTTTTAATGTACAAAATTTTTGGAAATCCCAGCAAGGTTTTTTTTTATGGAATCTCTAACGAAATTTTCAACAAGTATTTTTTTTTACTTCTTTTTATTGAATCTCTAACGTTTTTCAATAAGTATCCATATCTTAATTCTAATAGTTATTTATTAGATATTTCAAAAGAAACATCTAGTAATAAATACTTTTTATTCTACATTCAATCCCATCAGGTGCCATCTATATCCAAAGACTAACTGCCTATTTCACGATGTCACTCGAACGTTTACGTTCGCACAAATAACATATAAAACAAAAACAAAATCAAAAAATTTGTTTTTGGTTTACATGTTATTTATGCGAACGTAAACCTTCGAGTGACATCGTGAAATAGACAGTAAACGTTTGACTTGATAATGCGTGCGGTTGAATTACTAAAAAGCCTTAGTATTTGCAATATTTATGTATATATTTATGTGTTATATGAATCAAAATTCTATTCGATAATTTTTGACGAAAGCACGGATTTGTCGGGGAAAAGCCAGATTTCCTTATCTTTAAGATATTTCAACATACAACAAAAAGTTTTTAGGGAATAATTTATTGGCTTTGTTGTAAACGCTTTTGAAGAGGCTTCAAAAGATATTGATGACGTTGATGTGTCAATTGATGCGAAGGCGCTATCATCAATAGTTCTTAAAGCTTTGAGAAATTTTGGTTCTGACCTAAAAAATTGTGTAGGAGATGGAACAGATGGGTGTCCTCTGATGTCAGCAGAAAATGGAGCTGTTCAAAATTTCTGGAAAAGCGAAAAATGCGAAACAAACGCCTTGCTTTTCCCATAAATCGAACAACTCAATTTCTAAAAGCAATAAAGTGCCATTAATACAAAAAGTTGTATAATTTTTTAAAGAAAGAACAACAGTTTTTTTATATATAATCATCCCAAGCGAAAAACAAATTTAGCAAAGAATTTGGGAGCCAAACTCTCTTCATTATGCGTCTTTGCAACAAGGGTACATCATATAGTAGAAGCTTTGGAAAAAATATCTGAGTGGGAAGGTAGTATCTCTACCTCTATATTAAGGAACTCACTTAGTACATTTAACATTATTTGGGGAATATACATATTAAGTGTGATACCTATTGTAACACAGCCACTTAGTATCATTTAACAAAAGCAAGATATAGATCTTCAAAAAGGATCAAGTCTTATCAAAATTTTAATCATGTGCCTTGAAGAAAAAAGAAATAAAGCCGAGGAACAATTTAAAGCGATTTTTGAAAGAGTTTAAGTTATTTGGTTTCAACTCGAGGTTCCTATCGAAAAGACAAGATTTGAACGAAATAATCACATCCAAAATGTTGAAGATTACTACCGCGTTGTAGGTTACATTCGTCTTATTGAATTTATTTAAGAAGGTCTCATAACAACTTTCAAAATAGATATCCCAAATGTATTGAACATACCTAAACTTCTACCCCAAAGTGTAATTAAGTCATATACAGATACAAAACTTTTAAAACCACAACTAGCTGATGAGCTGATTATATTTGATACAAGAGATAAACACCTACTAACATCTAAACTTGAGCCTGATCTGTTGCATTGGCAACAAACATGGAAAATATCTGAAAATCTATCAGATAACGTTGTAGATGCTTTAATAAACTGTGGTGAAGATACCTACCCAAATCTAAGAAAAATATTTCAAATTTTCGTTTCAATGCTCGTCAGTAAAGCTACGAGCGGGAGGTAATTTCCTAGCCTTCGTCGAATAAAAACATGGCTCGGATCAACAATGACAGAAGGTAGACTGTACTGTCTAAATTTGCCTCACAAGGAAATCATAATTGCTTATTATATTCATAAATAATTATAAAATTTAATAAACGTTTATCAAGAAAAGTTTTCAAAGAAAATTTGGTTTTCAAGCCTTTATTAAATTTAAAATATTTTTATGAATACAGGCATAAATACATAAAATAAGCAACTGTATAACAAAAATGTAAAGCTATTTTTTTGGTTTTAATGAAATAAATTTTAAGTTTAAAGTGCGAGTTGATTTACATAATGGAAAAATATCTTGTGCAACTCCAATAGCTCGTTCCGTGCATATATTACTTCGCTGCTGAAAATTATCACTGTTTCATATATCCGTCAAACAACTCATCTATCACAACATCTATCATTTGCCATTAAAATTTAGTTTATTAAAAAAGCCGCGAAATAGAGTCGCGATTTTTTTTTGCGCTCTTCAGTACAAATGGTAAGATTTGTTATTTGTCAAAACTTTATCGCGTTTGTTGCGGAAACTTTCTTCACGATCGCGAAAAAGTAATACATAATTTCTAAATCTTTTTTCACGGTCTATACGGCTATGCGATGAAGAATTTGATATTCGCAAAAATTGCAAAAAGTACTTACCCTTATACACATATTGTTTACAATAAACTTTTAAAAACAAATTTTTTACTTTTTTGTATCATACAAAATTTCCCCCCCCCCCCCCCCCCCTAAGACTCAAGCTGGATCCGCGCCTGATGAAAACATTATTGAAATATGTTGCTTTTATAAAAAAAATGTTGATTTCATAAATTTAAAGGCATATTACATTAGATGTATGAAATAATGGTGGCATGTCATAACGTCCAGTGTCATAGTGTCCATGGACGTTATGACACTCCAAAAAGTGTCATAGTGTCCATGGACATTATGACACTCTCAAAAGTGTCATTAGGTCCATAATTACTAAAGAAGTTAAATACAAAAAAATGATCTGCATACACGCAGAGAAAAACATGTTTCATTATGGTCCCAACCAACAAAACTATTTTTAAAGAAACTAATTTAACCATAATATGGTTGTCGGTGACAATGGTTTGGTTAAATGAAACATAATATGGTAAAAAACATTTTAAAAATGGTTTTGCTGCTTTTTCTCTGGGTGTATATATAAAATATATAACGAAAACACTTTTGGGCGCAAGGATTTTCCCCTCTATGGTATAACAAATACCGGCTTCGCGAACTAAAGCTTCTCTGCACAGCCGGCCTTTGGCCGAGCGCAAGGATTTCTTCCTCTATGGTATAACAGAAACCGGCTTCGCTAACTAAAGCTTCTCTGCACTGCCGGCCTTTGGCCGGGCACAAGGATTTTCTCCTCTATGGTATAACAAACACCGGCTTCGCGAACTAAAGCTTCTCTGCATAGTCGGCTTTCGTTCGGAAACAAGGCAGATTTTAGAAGCTTTACTTAGCGAAGCCGGTGTTTGTTATACCATGGAGGAGAAAGTCCTTGCGCCCGGCCGAAGGCCGCCTGTGCAGAGAAGCTTTAGTTAGCGAAGGCGGTATTTGTTATACCATAGAGAAGAAAATCCTTGCGCCCGGCCAAAGGCCGGCTATGATCCCAAATTTGTTTACATTCTTGCTTGTAAGATTTTTTGGCATTGTACTTACTTATTTTAATATTTCAAAAAAAATTTTACACATTTTAATATGTTTCATTATAAGTTAAGTTGTGGACATTATGACACTTTCCAAAGTGTCATAACGTCCGCGGACGCTATGACATTTCTTTGATGGACGTTATGACACTGGACGTTATGACACTGGACGTTATGACATGCCACCGAAATAATTAAATCTTACATTTTTTGATTAACAATTAAACATTTTTTTAAGGAAACTATAATTTTGTATTAATTTATGAATAAAGTTATGTTTTGTATATTGTTTTTTTATGTTCCCAATTAAAATTTTTTGTTTAACTTCGCCAAACTTAAGTTTTCATATATCCAATGAAAATTTTTTACGTAATTACGAAATCCAATGATGCGATTTTAACGAAAATACTTCATTATATCTATGAAATTCCATTTAGAAAATGAAAATTTTCATTTACCCAGGGAAAATTTTTTTATGAAAATATATGAAGCATTTTTTTCAGTGAAGTTTTCTCTTATCTCTTTTGCAACAGGTTGCAAGGCAAAATATAGCAATTAAAACAAGTTTTATTTAAAATTTGCAAGAATAATATGCAATATAAAATATGCACTAACAATTCGATGCCATTTTACAGCAAATTTCTTGATTCGCAAAGATATTTAGTATACGATAATTTCAGACTAGCGATATCAAATATGCATTTGCATAAAAATCCGGGCCTTGGTAATTACATAAAAATACAATATCGGTGCATCCACAATTAGGCAATTCACAGAGTGTTCTATTGTATGTGACATTCTTTCGCTATTTAGTTTTGGCACGTATTAGCGTTAACAATAGTTAGTGAATTGCACTATAAAAACGATATAACGAAAATTTATCGAATTTACTACAAAGTCACACTCTTAACGACATTTGCTGTCGGTTAAAGTCAGCTGCTGCTTTAAGCAGTATTTTTTTCAATATTCAAACAACGCAGTGGTTATTAAGTCGGTAAGGTGTATTTTGATTTTAAAATTGCTTTTGTGTATTTGGCATTCGCGTATTTTAACATTCTGTAGACTAAAATGCCATATAATATTAAGTTAAATGAAAACAAAAATACAGCTGTATATTATTGTTAAAAATAAATGACAGTATCGCTGTTGCAAGCGAACATATATATCGACAAACATATCGATTGTCGGTTCTTTAAAAGTTAGGGAATTAAACCACTCATTAATCTGAAAAGACTGGTACCCGGTATTTGGGTTTGTATTTGCGTATTGAGGAGCTCCTTATTCTTCTTCTGATTCACTCTCGCGGAATAAAGCTAAAACTTTGCAGACCTAGTGCTTTGTTAAGTGATATAGCCACTGGACTGGTTATTGAGAGCTCACAGGAAGATTTTTAAAATGCTGTGCTAATTGCAGATTTCTGCCTAAAAGTATAAAGATCGGATGTCGGTTAATATTCAACAGAAGTTAATAGTTGAGGTAAGATAGCTTCTACCCAATAGGTACGTTTATTGTTAAAGGAATCATGTAATAGAATTTTGATTTTGTTAAATATCTTAGTATACACTTGTTTAGACAGCTAACTTCGTGTCGACATAAAGAAACAAAAAGACGTAATTCAAAGTTAACAGTCTCTAGATTTCACTGGCTTATTCGTAACAAATCTAAACATGACCGATGCGGCGTGGAATTTAATAGATGAGAGCTTCCACAGAGACTTAGAGATTCCCCTGGTCAATGATGAATTTAGCAAAGTCTATGAAAAATATATTATAAATCTGGTATCTCATCAAAATCCGGTTGTAAGGCCGCTTTCGAACACCAAACACGAACAAGGTTTCATATAGCCATCCCGCTAGGTTGATTTTTTAGGGTATATTACCAATATTTCTTATAGCCATTATCTCAGTATACCGACAAACTACCTGTGACTATATGCCGTCATCAACGTATTAGACCGGTAAACTGTCCGTTAACGAGTTTTGTTTTTTCAATTTACCGACAAAAAACTTTGTTTTCAATTGACAACACCTCTCAAAATTCATGTAAAAGCCAGCTGACTGAATTTATCTGTATAGAAAATAAACGGCAAACAAATAATTGGGTGCCGGTTAGCTTTGCGGAAGATGAGAAGCAAATGAGACATTAAGAAAACCAAATTTCTTTAATGTCATTCAGTCTTTAAAGGCCATGTCAGATAAAACTTTTGCTTCGCGTTTCTTTAGAGATTCGCTTCGACATCTAAGTTGAAATATTTATACTTATACAAAACATGTCACATAAAATACTTTTGACGCAGAGCAAAGCGAAAAGTTAGGCAGCACTCATCTTTTTGCGCGCTTTGACAATCTGCTAGCTTAATTTTTATTATATATTTTTTCTTTAACAAACAATGCATAAGCGTTGTCAAAGTTTTTATTGTGTCATACAACTGTTACTTTTCGCTTTTTTGTCTAAGTAAGAAACGTCACGCAAAGCGAAGAAGTTGTATTCGACACGGCCTTAATAAGAGTCATTGAGGAGAAGAAAGTTGTAAGTTACTATCAAAATTGTATGTGGAAAATCGAAAGGACAATGAAAATAAGTTGAGAAACAGTAGAGATGCATATAAAACAACCCAGTAAAAAACTTGCTCTAAAAGGAGCATGTTTTTTGTATGAATTCATAGCTCAAATCGCTTCAAACCTGCTGATGGGATGCCTGATTTTTGTATGGGGTGTTCCCGGTTTGGAGGACTATTTTCTGCTGACAATAAGCGCTTCTTTTAACATGCAAACAAAGCACTCCTAGAGTGCTTTTTTAAGGGCTAACTATATTAACATATTCATTAATGTTTTGCTTTTACTTGTTTAAATGCCTTTTTTCAATCATTTTCGAAAACCATAATATATTTTTTTTCGCTTAAAAACCCTCTTCGTTGTCAGCACTAAAATATCAGCTTTTTTGTATGTTTTATTCGTTATCATTTACTGATTTATAAGAGCTCTTTTTCTCTGTAGTGCTTCTAAAAACCCAAATTTTTTTTACTGGGAAGAAACTAAAAGAGCCACTTTAGAGTTGCCAGATGGCCTGGATTGCCCAGTTTTTTTGGGTCTCTTCCAGTTACCAGCTCAAGTACAATTTGTAAATTTTAAATATCTTCTTTTAATTCAAATACAATATTTTTTTTGATTATATAGTAAATAATGGGTGATTTTTTAAGAGCTGTAGGAAAGTTAAAAAAAAACACATAAAATTCAGAAAATACATGAAATCTTTATTTGAATCGATAGTACGGTCCATATAATTTAATGTTTGAAGATTATTTCACGCAAATGTTGACCGTGACTGCGCCTCAAATGGTCTATCCGCTCAGTCAGGCAAAAAAAAGTTGGATATCATCTCACGGTAGAGCTCACCATTCACAGTTACGTTACGATTCTCATCATCTTTGAAGAAGTACGGTCCAATGATTCCACCAGCCCATAAACCGCACCAAACTGTGACTTTTTCTGGATGCATTGGTAGCTCTTGCAATGCTTGGCTGATCTTCACTCCAAAATCGACAATTTTGCTTATTAACGTACCCATTAAGCAAAAAATGAGCTTCGTCGCTGAACACAAGAAGCACGCGATGAACTTTCTTAACAGAGCACGCATTTTGATAATAAAATTCAATAATTTGCAAGCGTTGTTCGTTTGTAAGACGTTTGACAGTGAAACAAAACACGAAACGTGCGTCAGCTGTTTAAACCAGTGTTGCCTGCTTTTTTTTTCTATGCCAATTATAGCTGCACTATGCACTATCAGACAGTCTTACGTATTTAAAAAAAAAAAAATTACAAACATGTCATGATAAGCTGTATTTTTATACCCTCCACCACAATTAGTTGTGAGGAGGGTATATTGACTTTGTCATTCCGTGTGAAACTTTTTTATTATTCATCTCAGACCCCATAAAGTATTCTGGTTCCTTGAGTAATTCTAAGTCGATTTAGCCATGTCCGTCTGTCTGTCCATCTGTCCGTCTATTGAAAACACGCTCACTTTCGAACAACTCAAAACAAATGAACACACTTGGTGCCAAATTGCTTGTAGTTATCCTAAGCAGTTTGGGATTAAAATCCAGCAAAATCGGTTTAGTAGGACCACAGCTATGAATCAAAATGTGGAACCACCACCTAAAAAAATTTATAATTTTGTTACAAAAAATAACATAAATGCTGGAACAAGGCACGGAATCAGATAAGATTTTGCAAAAATTTGTTTTATTTGACTGGAAATCACGCTGTTAAAATTCGTGAAGATCCGTCTATAATTTACCCTAAGCCCCATATAAACAATACTCCCGGAAAACAGTTTAGTACGCCTAAAACCGTAAAAATTAACGCTAGCGTAACAAAATTTTTAACGTCACAGTTTTTTAGGACTAGAAATAACACTGTGAAATTTCGTGACGATCAGTCCATAATTAACCTTAGGCCCCATATAATCCCTACTACCGGAAAACAATTTAGTACGCCTTAAACCGTTAAAAATAATGTTATCATAACAAGTTTTGGCTCGTCACAGTTTTATAGGACTAGAAATGACGCTGTGAAATTTCGTGATGATCGGTCAATAATTTACCCTAGGCCCCATATAAACCCTACTACCGGAAAACAGTTTAGTCGCCTAAAACCATAATTAATAACAAATCGTCACAGTTTAAGATAATAATAACATCATACAGATATTACTCCTTAAACATTCGAACTGTCGGTGGAGGGTATCAAAGATTCGGCACAGCCGAATTTTCAAACAATAATCAGATCAGGGAAGCATTTCCGTAAATTACGTTAGACTTTGTGGAATAGTGCATAACGGCCTTTGGCAAGACTTTTTGTGAAAGTACCTTAAATATTTTAAATAAAAAAAGAAAAATAATGTCCTGCCGAAATTTTATTAAGACTAAATTTTGTTGAAAGTTTCAAACAGTCAGTCTTGTATGAATCTAATCAAATTTAACACGTATCCAAATATGCTTCAAAAAGATGAAATATGCGCTATAAACTAAAAAATATGCTCTTTTAACAACAAAAGGTAAAATATGCAAAGATATACTCTAAGAAACCAATGCTAAAGTTCATCTAAAACTCTAAAAAGGATAAGTAGTATATTCAGGGGTGTTCTGGGACTTAAAAACGTAAAACACAAGAATTTGGAAGTTTTTTTTTTAAATATGTATTTTAAAATTGTCCAGTTATTTTTTTAAAATCCAGGTGAATTTTTTACATTATCCAGTTACTTGAACATTGGTTTCTGGCAACCCTAGCATACCTCCACAAAACGCTCCAGAGCAGGTAATGTGGAATACATTTTAAGTAAACAAATTTTGTTGTGAAACGTGGAATAACGCTTTTAAAATCACTGGTCATGATGCTCTTCGAAAAACGTTTTAATTAATATCGCATTATGGGATATGAATCGTTTTACCATTAAAAAAAAATTAAATAGCAAATTTTCATTAAATATGTAAATTCCTGAATTTATTGCATTGAAGTTTTTATTATTATTTTTTTTTTAATCTAAATAAAAAAAAAAAAAAAATTAAGAAAAAGGTAATCCCGGCTTTTAAAAATGTTTTTTGGTCTCTTGAAAAATTATTATTTTGTCAACGTTGTTCCCGGCTTTGCTTCAATTATTCATTCATTAAAATTGTTTCCTGTTCGTTTTTTTATGCTATAATTTTGCCCTTTTTTAATATTATTGCAATAATAAAATTTTATTTTTACAAACAAAATATATAAATTATATATTAAATTATTTTTAAATCCATACCATACTTCTTCGGGCATAAAATATTTTTCAAATATTGTCGGGCAAAAAAATGAACATTTACTGAAATTTGCATTTTTATTGCTTGACCACTGAAATGTTTGTGTAAACCAAATGAATTATCATTTTTTTTTTTTTAACTATTTGAAGCCGAGTGCTGAACGAAAACTTCAAACTCAAACAATAAAAGCATTTTCGAAAGGAGTTTTTATGATTTTGTTTTAATATTAAAACAAATATTTTACTTAATTTTTATATTATCTGTGAAGTATTTTTTTTTTTATATTTAAACATTTCATATTTATGAACTTTTTTCAAACATAAAAAAATATAAAAGGAAATTTTCCCTTTTTTCATGGGGGCGGATTCATAATGCAAAATTACCGAAAAAATAAACAGCAAAGGCCAATATTTATGCTGATGGAATTTTACTTTTTTGTGTTTTTTGGTTTTTGTATTTTATGGCACAATCGCATTAAAGAAAAAATTTATTGCATCACTGGGACAAAAAGACTGACGACTAACGAGTGAATGGTAGGTACAATAGAGGTTTTATGCTTTTGTTTTGAGGTTGTTGCCAAAGCTAATGCCAAAAGGCTTTCTAAATGTACTGCTGCTGCTGTTGTTCCCTGATGTTTCTTCGAGGGAGTTGTGTTTTACGAGTGTAGGTAGCTCAAAAACCAACCAACAACAACTGCAGCAACAATGCCAGCAACATTTATAACAACAATGTATGTATCTAAAACTAAACTAAATAACCCATATGAGTATATGTATTAAAATAAAAGTCTCAGTTTCAGCCCCGAAAAAAAAAACACCAACAATAGAAGCTGAAATAAAGAAATTTATTTATTTTTGGTTCTTTTTTTTATTTCATTTAAGCTGATTCTTTTCGCAACGTTGCTAAACTGACTTTGACTGTTCTTTTCTTTTACAATATTTTATTTTCTCTGACTTTGGCAACGTTATTTTGTGGCAACCGTTAAATTTTGTATATTTTATAATAATTTTCTAACAAAAGGTCTCCAAGGGGAATTAAAATATTGTAAATATGCAAATTGCTAAAATACTAAAATACTAATACAGTGGTGGCATATACAATATATTTATATACATAGTACATAAGTATATTTGCAACAATTCTCTATGAAATATTTTTATTCGTATGCTGAATTCGGGTTTTTTCGAATTACGGTTTTCTCATGTGTGTTTAAATATGTCGATTGGTATGTATGTATTGGCAACAATAACATTTGGTAGAGAGAGATATGTAAATGTCTACAGATGTGAAAAATAGACTCCTTCTTTAATTTTCACAGAAATGGCAGCTATACGATTATAAAATACTTTTTAGATAAATCTTTTGAAGTTGATCAGATAGCGAATCTAATGCGTGCTACAATTACATTCAAGCAGTGGTAAATATTAGTTTAAGTACATATGTTTGAAATACTCAGTTTACAAAAAGCTTTCGAATCTAACAATATTTTAATCATTGCTATAATTATTACACTATGCAACAACTGGGAAGCTTTTTTGCTCGCTGCATATCCACTATATTTTTTTGATCCGCTTAGTCACCTTACTGCAAAAATCATCATTATTGAAAATTCAATGGTAAGGTTTTTTTTTTTTTAATTTGAGATTATGCAAAAATGTAAAAAAAAATTTAAATTATACCAGATTTAAGTCTTTCGAATCTCATTTTTTGATTTAGCCATTATTTTGGAGTTATTGAGGCCGAAGTGGCAAAAAAAAATATTTTTTTTTCTATTTTTTTATAAAATGTTTGAAAACCAAAAATTCATAAAAAAAAGAAACAACAAATACATACCAGTTTTAGTACTTGAGCTCAAAGCTGCATATAATAGAAATAAAATAAATTTTGTTTCATGAAAATCCATAAATAAATTAGTTTTTTATTCCCGATTAAAGCCTGGTACTCTGTTTAGTATTTCGTGCGAAATGTTTTCAAACTCAATATAAAAAAAATTTCTGTGAAATACAAACGAAAAAATGTTGATAGAGTTGTACTCTGTTTATATACGAAAAACATGCGAAATGTTTCTAGCAACATTTTTATTTTTCGTGCGAAACAAGTGCACCTCCTATTATTTCGCACGGAATTTTAAGCCACAACTAATCATTTTTTGTAATTTTTTATTTTGTTTTTGTGAAGTGGGGTTTATAACAAGCGTTTCAGAAAGAAAAATGTAGAAAAGTGCAAAAATTAATAATCAAATTAAATTTTTTTTTGTGTTTTAAGCCTAGTACTCTGTTTATATTTGTGAAAAATGTCGAGCAACATTGATTATTCCACACGAAAATTTTGGCATTTATCAATGTTACCAGTCTTGCGAGTTTGTATAATTTGACGTTTTTATTCCTTCAAAGTATGCTACATTGTTTCGTGTATGTAAACAAACGCCACATGTATTTTACTAAAGTTATTTTTTTTTTTATAAAAAAAAAAAGTAAATATGGATAAAAACTGTTACCGGTTGTGTTATTTTAATTTTTTATTTCTTCTTTAATATTAAGTTCATACTTTTCCACGTGAAATAAAGGCAGCTTGCATTATTTCGCATTTGTAAAAAAAATGTTGCCAGAAACATTTCGGAACTTTTTCACAAAATAAACAGAGTACAACTCCATCAACATTATTTCATAGATATTCCGCACAAGTTTTTTTCATATGCATTTTGGCAGCATTTCACGTGAAATGTTGAACGGAGTACCAGGCTTTACTATAGAAAATAATTAAAATAAAATTGTTTTAAACTTTTTAATGAAATTTATCAAAACACATTGCTTTGTCATAGATGGGGGAAGTGCACTTGTTTAAAATTATTGCAATAATTTTGTTAATGTTGAGTGATGAATTGAAAATTAGCAATCTTACATTGTTAAAATATTTTGCGCTAAAAAAATTGTTTGATTTAAAAAAAGCAATCATCAGTATATTGCATTTTTTTTTTCTTCACTTATTTGACTAAAAATGTTGCACACAATTTAAAATAGAAAACTTCTGTTTTCATGACTATTCAGTTATAGACAGAATTTCATTTAGTTTAATTTCCTTTGCTTATACATATCATCAGATATTAATTTTTTTTTAATTTTAGTGATATTATCTTTATGTACAGCTCTTTGATTACAAGTTCAAATTTTGAACTAGATATTTGAATTGAGTGCAGATTTTATGCATTCAATCACAGTTAGTGATAGTGAAAAAATTTGCAGTAGTCATTAATTTTTTAAGTGCTAGTAAAAAAAATACCAATCACCACTTAAACTGGTAAAAAACAGTAAAAACTAATTTTTTGCAGTTTTATTTAGTGAGAGTGCAATGTTGATTTAGATCATTATTAAGTGCACTACCTCCAACTATGGTTTGTGTTTACTTTCGCAAAATAATGTTGTATACTTGTAACTAATAAAAACGTTTAGTCTTGGAAAACCGCAAGATAGACGATACTGATACATGACAAAATTTTCGTGTGAAATAATCAATGTTGCTCAACATTTTTCGCAAGTTCGAACAGAGTACTAGGCTTAAGTGAAAGTACTAAATTTAAACATTTTTAATCGCAAACTTGTGTTAAGCAACATGTTTATTTATCTGCTAAAATAATGTCAACACTAGATGCTCTCAATTTATCGGGAATAAAACAGGAATTTGTACATGGATTTTCATGAAATAAAATTTATTTTATTTCTTAAAGATGCAATTTTACGATTTAGTACCAAAACAGGGAAGTATTTGTTGATTTCAATTTTTTATGAATTTTTTGAATTCAAAAATTTTATGATTGAACAAAAAAAAAAAAAATTAAATTTCTTTCCACTTGTGCCTCAATAACTCTGAAACTAATGGCTTAATAAAAAATGATAATTTAAATTTTTTTGACGTATTGCATAATAAAATCGAGGACGTCGTTCCAAAGTTACGACAGATGTATCTGACATTTTAGAAAAAAATTTTTTTTTAAATAAACCTTATCATAGAATTTTATATAATGATAATTTTTGCAGTGTGGTGACCATAGCGGATCAAACAAATATAGTGGTTATTCAGGGAATTTTTGCTTGTTGCATACATAAGTGTTATCGGTATGAAAATAGATTTTTACACACATATTTTACAGCTTTTATTAGCAGTAAATGCAGCAGTTCACTTTATTCCCTGATTCGTAACCGCGAAAACAACGTAAGCACCTAAAAATCTTATTTTACAGGAGAGAGTTTTTTTTATTTTATTTCATATAAATTTTATATGAAAGTTGTCGCTTACGATAAATTTGTTCTTGCTATAAACTCGTAACTGTACCTTATGTGGCCATGACATTTTAGGAGACGATGCAAGTACTGCCAATAAAGTCATTATTAAAAAAAATAATAATTTTGATAGTTATAGCATTTTTGTATAATTTCTATTTCTTTGTTAGCAAATATTATCTTCAATTTAAATGTCCATACACAGAAAAAATGTTCACCAAAATTTTTTCAATTAATTCAATAATGCTGTTTCAATCAATTTTTTTAATTGTTCCAATTAATTTCCCTTAATTGAAAATTAAAAGTATAATGTTTGTGTGTATATTTGCAAATATGAAAACATACACACAAACTTTACTTATAATTTTTCATTCTTGACTGAAGCTGGGCTCAAACCCAGGCGTTTTTTACGGACAGGTTACCCTTACATGTTTCGATTGCAACCACTCAATATCTTCAGAGGGCTTGCCGTTTAACACTCGCAGCCATCGACGACTGCTGACGTCAATAGTCAAACATCAATCCTTAAAGCAAATTGTATTTAACCTTTGATATATCGAAATTTGCTTTGAATGATTATCCATTTTAATTTATTTTACATGTTTTTCCTTAAATTTAATTATTTTCATGTTCTAAAATTCCTTTCTTCATAAAAATAATTTAATGAAAATTAAATTTGATGAACTTAAGCCTAATTAAAAATATTAAAAATTTGGATTAAAAACCATAAATAGTTCAACAAAATAACCACAATACTAATTATACACACAAACTTTAAAATATTTAAAATTTTCAAAAAATTTTTTAATTGTTTCAATTCACTGTGTTGATTGAAAAAAATTTTTTCATTTGTGTTTACGTTTTATTTAGCATTTTTTGGTGGTCGTCACATTTCAATTAAACCTATTGATTGAAACTGAACAGCAAGAAAAGCTCAAACTTACAAATGTGTTAATTGATATGATCAATTTGTTTGCTGGCGGAAAATCAGTAAAGAATTTGATTAATAGTACAAATTTCTAACAAATACGTTGATTGAAGTTGGTTTTTAATTTTTTCTGTGTAATAAGCATGTGGTTATTTAATTGAACTGTACATGGTTTTTAATCTAAATTTTTTAATATCGAAAAAATTCAAATATTACTAAATATGCAAAAAAAATATTTAAAAAGGCATGAACAACACCCAAGTCCACTAGCTCGAAATATTTTAAATCAAGGTGGCCACACTCGCTTAAGAAGAAGAGACACTGCAGCACTCACCGAATCAGAAGAGCGATAAACACCTATATATGTGAACAGAACCCGTGATTTTTGTCTGACACTGGCAGGACACAAAACAAAGTATTAGGAAAAGATTATTGTTAGTTCATATTTAGTATATGAAGATTCAATAAATAAATATTGAAAAAAAAAATTTTTTTTTAATATTTTTAATCAGGCTTAATGGCCAATTTTCAGGATTGATATTAAAACACATTTATTTTTAAAATCGTTTTAAATACAAAATTCTTTTCTTCACTAAAAACTTAATTGAAACTTAAGTCACCGATGTGGTACACTTAATTTCAACTTAATGCTATGTTCACATTTGGGTTTTTAAACGCGTTTAAGCAAAATGTTGATTTAGCTAATCAAAGCCGTTCACATTACATTTGAGATGATTAAGATGACAGATGATTAAGAAAAAACACACACACAAGCACACAAAAAAACAACAAACAAATGTAAATTTCTTTAAAGTATTAAAAATGGATAAAAACACTTTTATAAAATTATCAGAAGATTATTTTAATCAATTTAATGATGAAATTGTGAAAATTTATGAATTATTTAAGGAAAAAAAAAATAAAAATATTAAGCAGACATCTTGGCCGGTTGTACACAATCGAGCGATTCTACATTATTAGGGTATGTTCAGTGGATTCTATGTGGTTTATGAAGTGATTTAGTTGTAATCATGTCGATTTGAAGTGATTAACAAATCACTTCAATGTATGGGTAATCATCTCGATTTTGAAGTGATTAGAGCTTAATCACGTTCGAACTGCTTAAACGCGTTTAAGAAGCCAAATGTGAACATACTATAAGTTTCCATTGTAATATTTAAGCAAGGTGGCCTCAATACCACAACAATACAACAACAGGCAAAGCATTAACAGTCAGCTGTTTTTTCTGACCACCTTGTACATAAATACACTTTTATATTTTTTTTTTTTGTATTAAGTAGTGCTACCATACTTTTATCTTAATTAAATAAGGCTTTTCAAATAAAACTCAAAAAACCAATCTGTTTTAAATACGATTTAAGTTTGTTATGAAAATTAAATTCATAAATACTATCCTGAAAATTGGGCATAAGTCTATCAAATTTAAATTACAGTAAACTATTTTTAGAAAGAATAGAAATTAACTACATAGAATCAGTTAAAATTTATTGATAATTTTTTATTCTTGACTGACCTGGGAATCAAACCCAGGTTTTCACGGACAGGGTTTTCTGACTGTCAATAGTAAAACACACTTTAAAAAAGGCAGTGCTGGAAAAACTATTATATAGGGTGTACTTTTAGATGTATTAGAATTAAAAATGATTAAACAAGACAGAAATATTGTTGAAAGAAAATTTATTTTATAATTATCTTCTTAGATTACTGCATGGCATTAATTTTTTGAAATGATTGCCAGCATATGTCCGTCGCAGCTACCAGTTACATGGTACATTCGATTAGTCTACTTTTTGACTACGTTTTTCAATAAGTCTGGCCGTATAGCGTCAATGGTGGCTGGAATATTGGCTCCCAATGGCTCAAGAGTTGCTGGTTTGTCGGCATAAGCCAATAACTTAACATAGCCCCATTAAAAGTTATCCAGAGGCATTAAATCGAACGAAAGAGGGGACCAGTGGTCAGGACCACTTCCTAAAATAAATTTGTCACCAAATCGATTTTGCATAAAATTGATTGTTAAACGTGCTGTATGGCAAGCTGTGCCTACTTGTTGGAACCAAATGTTGTTGATGTTTAGCTGATTAATTTTTGGAAACAAAAATTCTGTCAGCATGTCTCGACAGCGTCGCCGTACCAAACAATCAATTTAAATGGATGTAACTTACGAACATAAGCTTCGTAAAATAGACGAAGTGCTCTATGAACTTCGCTAACAGATTTTTTGTTTCAAACTAAATTTCAACAAACTGGAAGAGTTGTTCCAGCGTTACACGATTTTTGTTGACTTGTCAAACCTTTCTTAACAGAAATATCCATACAGTTTGATTTTATAATCTTTCAAACCATAGTTATCGTCATATATCGGAAGTTCTCATGCAGCTTTATAAACACACGATAGCTTTTACATACTATTGCTGTAATTATTATCTGTAGCGATACAAATTTTATCTATACAAATAGCAGTAGCTTTAAAACTCTATTTTATCTTATTGGCTACCTCTGATTGCCATATATAGTGCGACTTAAATTGCCACTTTCTTTGCTATTTATTTTGATAAATCTACTACTGCAATAGCAATAGAAAAACTATTTTTAATTTATATTACATTACAAGTTCAATTACAGATTCTCTAACTATTTCTAATTCTAGTAGGATTTTTTTTATTACCGAACCGATTTAGAACGGACACCAATGCAAGAATTAAAGCAACTATTGTCCAATTCACAAGCTCAATCGTATGGCTTATCGTTTAGAACAATACGATTTTGATTTAATCTCTTATGAACAGACAAATTTGTTGTATCGTAACTTCACGTATTGCTAAAGTCAAAAATGGATAATGTCAACTCAATGTAGCTAACTCACTTTGACCAAACAATTGAAGAAGATCAGCAAATTTCATTCGTTTTTACATTTAAAGAATTTCCTTCGCTTTCATGATTTGTTTTATTTGTATAAAAGTTTTGGATTTAAGTAGTTTCTTACTTCACTCTTGGTTTTTATGTATTCGATTCACACTATTCGATAACATGATATTAAAACAAGTATAGGCGATTTAAAGTGTGTCAAAATGGTTACAAGCATTTATTGATAAGCAAGTTTCATTAAATTAGTTTACGAAATAAATGAAAACGAGTCAAACATATATTAATTATTCAGAAGAATTAAACGTAGTGGTACATTCTAAAAAGATTTTTACAATATCACCCAACAAATCGAATATGTCCCGACCATGTTCGATTGTATAACGTTATTTTCCTTTAGGGTTAATTATATATTTCTTAATAGATTTTTGTATATCAATCAATATACATATGGGGTATTCACAAGGTGTGCTATCATGTTATATTGTCATAATGTTTTAACATTTTACAATGGTTTAAAAATATTGTTGTTGCTTTGTAAACAAAAAGTATCTTAAATTAATATAACTTTGCTTGCTATGTTTATTGTGCTGTCGTAAATAATCAGAAGATACATGCGCCGAGCCGCATTAGTTTTTGTAAGCCGTCGCCGTTGATGTTATAATTTTATCCGGCCAACATCCGAATTTAACCTGCAGATAGTAATTTTTGCATAAAATCACTTGCGGCGTCAAATTAGATCAGCTAAGGACTCTGCTGTTTGGTAAACAAACAAAATAACATTTATTTGTGGTTTGCGTCTGAAAAATTGAAAATAGTCGGGAAAGATCTAATTTAATTTATTAATTAATGGATAATAATTAAAAAATATTTTTATTTTAGGTATACATGTATTTATTTTTTATATTTGTTTTAAATCAGCTGACTTAAATTCAAAACAACCCATTGAATTATGAGGGGTTGTTCACAAGAGTCGTATTTTTTCATGTTATTATTTTAAGACATATGATTTTCTGACACCTTGTGAATCCCCCAATTGTTTTGAAATCGATGAAACGATGATATAAAACCATGAAGAAACTGGAACTTGTTGATTTTTTTTTTTTACCTTAGCGGTTGTAACTCAGCCATTTTTTTAATCTACCATGGGCAAAATTATAATTACTCAGTGTAATTTCTAAACAAAAATCCTTTAAATTTAAAGTTAAGGACTTAAACTTAATGTTTGGCAAAAGCAAACTTTTTAAATTAGTTAAAAAATTTTCCATATTAAAGAAATTTATAATTTTTATTGATTAAGTAAAATGCAGATTAACGTTTGGATTCAAATGTCGTAGGGTACCAAAATAAAAAACAAAAACTGTTATAGGTACTCGTAAATGTGAAATAGTACATTGAAAATAAAACAACAACTTAATCTTATAGTTCTGGGAGACAATAAATTGTAACCCATACTTGCGAAATACTTATTTTTATTGTAAATTGTATAGAATTGTGTAGATACATCCACAACAACAACAACAACAAAAAACAATCGCTAAATAACAACTTTATTTGTACATTTTTTTTTGGCATTTTTTGTTTACCCAAATTGTTCTATTACAAGAACAAGGAAAAAGTTTTCATTTAAGCCTATATTTGAGTTGCAAAACAATTGTTGTTCTGTGAAATTGCTTGCAACACTCATGTATGTATGCTGTAGACATTGTACATGCCCGTGTGCACTACACTCATAGAAAAAGTTCTTAACTTTTTTCTGTTTTGTTTTCAAAAATTTAATACAATTCTATTTTTCTTTCCAAACGTTTGTTAAACAAACAAAATTACAATCAATTGTATATGAAGAAAAGTGTATGTACGATGTTGTATTGCAGAAGAAGAATACGTTTTTTCTTTTAATTTTTTCTTTCCTTTTTGTTTAAAGTTAGACACGCATGCTCATTGTTAAACACCCACGTAATGTTCTTGTAAAATATTCACTAAATTGTGACACCCATAGTGTGAAAGTTGGTGGGCGGGTGTCTTTTAATATAAATAAATTTTATTCCAACTGAAACACAGACATACATTTATACACTGACTGGTATGCATATTCCGGATGTTTAGTTAATGGTGAGAAAACCTAGTAAAGTGTTTTTGAAAAGTTTTTCTTAAATTAACATTTAAATGTCAATTAAATTAAATTAGGAAATATGTATTTATGAAAATGTTTAAAAGAAATGTACGTGATGACAGTTAATATTCTTTAATTTTTTGTGGTAATTTTTAAAGTCATGGTTTGTTTATACTTATTTGAATTGAATAAATTTAAGTTGTGTATTCAGAAAAAACACTTGAATCTCTACAAACAAAGGGAACGGATTCACGAGTTTCATTAGGCTATAAGTCTTAGATGTGAGACTGAATCGAAGTTGCAAATCCACACTAATGAACTACCAGCGAGGATCAATTTTGAATGTTATCGTGGTCAAGGTAAAATTGATTTAAATTTAAACTCTTAAGCGTGAAAGTGTGAGTTCCTTTAATACTGCAAAACAATTTATTGGCCCCCAAATAACTTAACAAACATACATACCAGTGTTGCCAGTGAAATTTCGAGAAAGATACGTTTTGGTTTCCAAAAAGATACACTTTTTCCCAAAAAGATAAATTTTGAAAAAAAAATAAAAATCCATTTTTAACGTTTAACATTTATTAACATAACATTTTTATTTCATATTTAATAAATATTGTAAGGAAAATGATATCATTTAAATTAATTTTTTAATATTTATTTAAGTCACAAATTTATGTAATTTTTAAAAATACAGTAAGCAAACTTTTAAATTAATTATATGTAACAATCAAAACAAATTAATTTTTTAAAAACGAATATAAGAGTTAAGGCATCATAATTAAAGCTGCTATTATATTATCATTGAGTCTGTCACGATGATCAGTCTAATAAGTTTTAGTTGGCTAAAAATTCTCTAATATTTTAGTGCGTACAGATTCAAAAGATACGAAAAATGTCAGGATTATACATGGTACCTGTAGTCTTCAAAAGATACGAAAAATGTATATATCGTATCCTAATGGCAACACTGATACATACATTCAACTCTCGGTATTTTAAACTCATGGGACCAGAAAACAAATAATGATCTTCTGATATTACAATACCAGGACTTGATTAGATATGTTATTAAACATTAATATACTCAAAATGTATGTATTATAACAGTGAGGTAATTGGGCTTATTCGCCAAAATATGGCCAAAAAAGGAGTTTTTCCCGAAAATCGCGGAAAAGTTATGGTAGGTATTAGAGTTCTGCTTTGAATAACTCACTCGTTTGAATTTACTTAAAGTGCACAACATTTATTCAAACATAAAACATTCAAAAAGTTAAGAAGAGAGTAAACCATATACAAAAATAAGAAAGAATGAAATGAATAAAAAACTTGTTTACTGTATATGAATTTGAGAGAAATTCATAAATAACAAAATATTGAAATGACCCGTTAGAGAGAGCCAGTTTACAAAAAACATTCAAATAATTTTTGAATTTTAACATATTATGTTTAATTTAACCAAATCATTGTTACCGACAGCCAAATTATGGTTAAATAGATTTCTTTAAAAATAGTTTTGTTGGTTGTGACCATAATAAATCATGTTTTTCTCTGCGTGTATCAGGCGTGGATTCAGGGGGGGGGGGAAATAAGGAAATTTACCCCCGTAAATTATAAAAATATGTTTTGTTAATTTCGATAACAAAAGAATTCCCAATAATAATATTTTTTTAATTTACAAAATTTTTGGAAATCCCAGCAAGGTTTTTTTTTTGTTTTTTTTTTTAATGGAATCTCTAACGAAATTTTCAAAAGTATTTTTTTATTTTTTTATTGAATCTCTAACGATTTTCAATAAGTATTCATATCTTAATCCTAATAGTTATTTATTAGATATTTCCAAAGAAACATCTAATTTACCGTATTCAATTACTTATTATTCTACATTCAATCCCAGCAGGTGCCATTTATATCCAAAGACTAAACGATTGACTTGATAATGCGTGCGGTTGAATTATTAAAAAGCCTACGTATTTGCAATATTTATGTATATATTTATGTGTTATATGAATCAAAATTCTATTCGATAATTTTTGACGAAACCACGGATTTGTCGGGGAAAAGCCAGATTTCCTTATCTTTAAGATATTTCAACATACAACAAAAAGTTTTTAGGAAAGAATTTATTGGCTTTGTTGTTAACGCATTTGAAGAGGCTTCAAAAGATATGGATGACGTTGATGTGTCTATTGATGCGAAGGCACTATCATCAATAGTTCTTAAAGCTTTGACAAATTTTGATCTTGACCTAAATAATTGTATTGGAGATGGAACAGATGGGTGTCCTCTGATGTCAGCAGAAAATGGAGCTGTTCAAAATTTCTGGAAAAGCGACAAATGCGAAACAAACGCCTTGCTATTCCCATAAATCGAACAACTCAATTTCTAAAAGCAATAAAGTGCCATTAATACAAAAAGTTGTATAATTTTTTAAAGAAAGAACAACAGTGTTTTATATATAATCATCCCAAGCGAAAAACAAATTTAGCAAAGAATTTGGGAGCCAAACTCTCTTCATTATGCGTCTTTGCAACAAGTGTACATCATATAGTAGAAGCTTTGGAAAAAATATCTGATATCTGAATATTAAGTGTGATACCTATTGTAACACAGCCACTTAGTATCATTTAACAAAAGCAAGATATAGATCTTCAAAAAGGATCAAGTCTTATCAAAATTTTAATCATGTGCCTTGAAGAAAAAAGAAATAAAGCCGAGGAACAATTTAAAGCGATTTTTGAAAGAGTTTAAGTTATTTGGTTTCAAATCGAGGTTCCTATCGAAAAGACAAGATTTGAACGAAATAATCACATCCAAAATGTTGAAGATTACTACCGCGTTGTAGGTTACATTCCTCTTATTGAATTTATTTTAGAAGATCTCATAACAACTTTCCCAATGGATATCCCAAATGTATTGACCATACCTAAACTTCTACCCCAAAGTGTAATTAAGTCATATACAGATACAAAACTTTTAAAACCACAACTAGCTGATGAGCTGATTATATTTGATAAAAGAGATAAACACCTACTAAGATCTTAACTTGAGGCTGATCTATCAGATAACGTTGTAGATGCTTTAATAAACTGTGATGAAGATATCTACCTAAATCTAAGAAAAATATTTCAAATTTTCGTTTCAATGCTCGTCAGTAAAGCTACGAGCAACAATGACAGAAGATAGACTGTACTGTCTAAATTTGCCTCACAAGGAAATCATAAATTGCTTATTTAAAAAGATTAATTTATATTGAAATAATCTTATATTTTATTTAACCTTTTTGTTAAGTTTTTTTAATTAGGGTATGCCTTTTTTTGGGCAAAATTTCTTCACCCACCACGCGATGGGCCATTTTGGCCAAAAAAAAAGTTTCCGCCCAAATGCAATTACTAAAGCTCCTTCTTCCGAACAAATGGTAAGATCTTGTTATTTACATGAAATTATTAGAAAATCTTAAAATTTTGTAATTAAATGTTAATTTGTATAGAAAGGAGAAAAATTGAAATTCAAAAATTTTCGCGTCTGGTGCGAAAACTTTCTTCACGATCGCGTAAAAGTAATACATAATTTCTTAATATTTTTTCCCGGTCTATACGGCTATACGATGCAGAATTTGATATTCGCAAAAATTGCAAAAAGTACTTACCCTTATACACATATTGTTTTCAATAAACTTTTAAAAACAAATTTTTTACTTTTTTGTATCATACAAAATGTCCATGGACACTATGACAGTGGACGTTATGACATGCCACCGAAAGAACTATTAAAAAAAAGGTATACTCATGAAACTTTGGCTTGTGGTGTGAAATTAATGATTAAAATAATTAGTATTGTGATTATTTTGTTGAACTATTTATGGTTTTTAATCCAAATTTTTAATATTTTTAATTAGGCTTAAGTTCATCAAATTTAATTTTCATTAAATTATTTTTATGAAAAAATGAATTTTTCAACATGAAAATTAATTAAAATTTACTGATAATTTTTCATTCTTGACTCAATCTGGGCTCGAACCCAGGCGTTTTTACGGACAGGTTACCCTGACATGTTTCGATTGCAGCCACTCAATCTCCTCAGAGGGCTTGCCGTTTAACACTCGCAGCCATCGACGACTGCTGACGTCATTAGTCAAACATCAATCCTTAAACCAAATTGTATTTCACCTTTGGTAGATCGAAATTTGCTTTGAATGATTATCTATTTTAATTTATTTTACATGTTCTTTCTTTACTTCTGTTTTTTCGTACTTTTGTCAAGAATTCTTCTTGAAGTTTAAAGTACATATTTTGTATTGTTTTTTTATTTTTTTTGTCTTTCTTTTTCTTGCTGACCTTTTCAGCACAACTTGAAGGACAAATGCGAACATAGAGCGAAACATTACAGGGTAACCTGTCCGTAAAAACGCCTGGGTTCGAGCCCAGATTGAGTCAAGAATGAAAAATTATCAGTAAATTTTAATTAATTTTCATGTTGAAAAATTCATTTTTTCATAAAAATAATTTAATGAAAATTAAATTTGATGAACTTAAGCCTAATTAAAAATATTAAAAATTTGGATTAAAAACCATAAATAGTTCAACAAAATAACCACAATACTAATTATTGTTAAAGCTAAGGCACGAGCTCTATGTTTGCATTTGTCCTTCAAGTTGTTCTGAAAAGGTCAGCAAGAAAAAGAAAGACAAAAAAATGAAAAAACGAAACAAAATATGTACTTTGAACTTCAAGAAGAATTCTTGACAAAAGTACGAAAAAACAGAAGTAAAGGAAGAACATGTAAAATAAATTAAAATAGATAATCATTCAAAGCAAATTTCGATCTACCAAAGGTGAAATACAATTTGGTTTAAGGATTGATGTTTGACTAATGACGTCAGCAGTCGTCGATGGCTGCGAGTGTTAAACGGCAAGCCCTCTGAGGAGATTGAGTGGTTGCAATCGAAACATGTCAGGGTAACCTGTCCGTAAAAACGCCTGGGTTCGAGCCCAGATTGAGTCAAGAATGAAAAATTATCAGTAAATTTTAATTAATTTTCATGTTGAAAAATTCCTTTCTTCATAAAAATAATTTAATGAAAATTAAATTTGATGTACTTAAGCCTAATTAAAAATATTAAAAATTAATGATTAAGATGCAAAACAAAGTAGGGTTTGTCATACATTTGACCCATCTAGGAGCATCCTAGGCACTGCAGCAGCCGAATTTAAGAATTTAACCAAACATGTATGGCGGTTTAATAAAAGTCTTACAAAATTTCCCCTTATCACCACTTCTTTGGGGGGCTCCCATAAAAATATTGCGTTTTATGAAATTCTTAAATTAATGAAAATTTGTCGACTCTTGTAAATAAAATCAAAAGTTGTTAACAGATTTTAATCACTTGTTTTGTTTGCAGCTTCGTTTTTTATATGTCTGCAAAAAAATTAGAAGCCTAGCTGCATTTTTCAATTTTTAATGAATTTTTAAAAAACAAAAATTTCGAAATTTTGATAAAAAATTATTTTTTTTTTCCAAAAAAAAAATTATGTTTCTAAGACGACTGCTCATATTAAATAATTGTGGAATTTCGGTTTTTTTTAGTTATTTCAATAAACTAAACCATTTTTTAGTTACGCGAATATATCGTCGTGCGGGAGTTTATGTGCTCTATATGCCAAAAGTGTATTTTGAGAAAATCGATCTTGAAGTTTTAACATAATTCAGGTTTGAAGGATATAGAACAAAACAGACACTATTTATCTCAGAAACTAGATGAGATAGCCGAAAACGGATTACATATTTGAAAAATTTGGGGTCGAAAACCTAAAGTGGCATAATTAACTCGAAATGTGTAAAATGGCGGATAGAGCACATAAACTCCCGCACGACGATATGTTGTGCAACCTCCTCCATTTTCGAAATACCGGCTTGTCTAATGTTGCAATTAGCACAGTTTAGTTATTATCATTTTTCGTCCCTGTTTCAAACTTTGAACACGTTTATTTTTAAACGAATTTTCTTGAGTTATGACGACGTTGCAGCAAATCAGCGATATGTATTTTTCCTAAAATAATTTTTTTTAACACGCTTTAAAAATATTTTAAATTTATATAAACATTTTGCCGCAAATAAATGACTCCGAAATTCAGTAGGAAAAGTAACTTCTTTAAAAACTTTGAATGCTACAAATTGTAGGTGCAATAAACTCTCAAAAAATTGTTTTTATTTATTTCTGAACTATTTTTTAACTATCTTTTCCTGTTGAAATGCTTAAACTTTATCTAGAAACCAATGCTATTTTTTTTTTCTTTTGCCAAATAACAAGTGCAACATCAACGGAAACATTCTCCCAGTTTATATTTGTTTTCTTCCACCTTAATGTTGACTTAAAATTTGTTTCTCTAAAACTTTTTTTCTGAAACTATTTCATGTACTTGTTTTTCTTTAACCAGCATTCATATGTTTTCTGTTTTCACCTCCTTTATTTTCCTTATATTTTAAGGTATTTATTTTTCGTTTTTGGTTAAAACAAATTAAAAAAAAAAAAAATAAACAAATATATAAAATAAATAAAAATGAAAAATGGAAAAACAAAATTACAGCGATCAAACAAAGTGCATATACATACAAACAACTTCTTAGTTTATTTAACTCTTCGCTTCCTCAACTCGCTAACACATACACACAAACAGGAAAAAAATAAAAACCAGGAGCAAAACTCTTTCAATGTATCAGTTTGGAACAGCAAACGCGAAGTAAAAATTTTTTATATTGAAAAGTTAAAAACTGCGAACATAAAACCAACCAACTGATGCAAGAAAAATGCCTTTAGCTACTTATGAAGAATCGTCCTGTTATTCTAAAAATCAAAACAAAAATAAATAGGACGAGTATAACATATGATGCCAGATGGTAACAAAAACCTTAGTGGAAAACTTCAAAAATTTGGCTTGACTATATATAAGTAGTCACCAAATTAAATTTATTTTTTTTTTTTTTTATTGTATAACTCAGATTTTTTAATAACATTGTAAATACAAAATATTTAATTTTTGATAAAATTTACGAAGAAAAATTACTACAAAAGAATTCGTTACTTTCGTAAATTTAAAAAATGCTTAAGTAATTATATACGAAACTTTTGAACCTTGTACAAAAAAAGTAGCCTTAAAAGTTTCTTTCGTAAAGTGTAGCATGTGTTTTGTTTTCAGTGTACTGATCATAATTGTCATTAACCCAAAGAAATCAAAGCAAGTTAAAATCTCTTTTTGGTTTAAAATGTGTTTATACCAGGAAATCTATTAATCAGTAAACACGTAAACTATCTTTAAGCGCTTATAATTGGGCGTTTAAACTACCAATGCAAACAATACGAGTTGACAACATTTATCGTAGTGCTACCACATGTTATTTTTTAAACAGCATATACAATATGGGGCACTGATTTACAGCTGTTGAGTTTTAACTACATATAAATTAAAGTTCAGCTTAACCATCAGTGATTTATTAACCATAAGTGATTACCAGGGAAACGAAAAATATGCAATTGTATTTTTTTCTTGTCCGGCCAATTAAGGCATAAACAATATATTTATCCGTTTAAGAGCTTTTTGGGAATTTTGGCATCGTTTTGTTAGTGCATATTTTTGCATATTTTTCGTTTTGGAGCATTTTCATAATATAGTTAAAAACCCTTTTTGCTGCATTTTTTAAGTTTTTAGCGCATATTTTGCCTTTTTGAGGCGTATTTTGATACACGTAAAATTTTTTTAGATGCCTACAAGAGCTTTCGCAACAAATAAAAAAAATAAATAATCAAAGTTATTTACGGGAATACAAAATTTATTATTAAGATTTTCGTATGACGCGCTAAATTTCCAATTTTTCATATTGTTGAGGGAAAGCCTAGCTTCTATGCGCATTTCACTGGTTGCTTAGGCCAGATCATCAGGCCTAAGAAAAGCTAAAAATATTATACAAATATAACCCTAAAGCGAATAAGAATTTTAAATACTCAAACTCTTACTTGTAACAATATCAAAGCTTAAACAAAACACCAACAATAAACACTGAGTTTATCTTTTCTTACATCCCCCTTCAATTGGTTGGGTTCTTTCCGACTCGAATTGTAGTTGTAAGTGTTTTTTGCGATATATTTTGGTTTTTATGTTTCAAATATCTATATGTATATCTGTGGCTTCAATTTCGTCATCTACATTTAATTTTTATACGAAAATTTTTAGACACAGCCGATTGTCATTAAATATAAATGTTATTTTGAACTTTAATGTGTAGTTTATAGAACACGAGTGCCTTACTCGTCCGTTCAACTTACATTTAAAACAAAAACAAATTTCGAAATTTTGTTTTTGTTTTAAATGTAAGTTGAACGGACGAGTAAGGCGCTCGTGTTCTATAAACCACACATAAAATTTTATATGGAAGCAAAATTCGTGCTCGATGTACCCTCCTAAAAATGAACCTTGGACTTTTTTAAGATGACATTTTAAATATTTCGGCTCCAGCTTTGACCTCTCGTGAGCTGGACCAGTTTGGAAAAGGGTCTATTTTTGCATGTTTTGTTAATTTGAGAATCTGTATCCTTACCAACATATGCAAATTGGGTATCGTAAGAAAGGTTTTTTTAAGGCGCGTCCAATTGTATATACAATTTGCGCAAGGACGATCATCCATGTCCTTTTTTTAAAGGATTTTCTGTAAAAAAAACGGTTTTTGAATTTTTTGTTCGGGGTTGTTTGTAATAAAAGTGCCAAATTATCATATTTTAATCTTTAGTAGATTTAATTAAATACGTGTCTCAGCTTTTTTTGAAATTCATGCTAGTTCGCGTTTTGACAAAATGCAATGGGGTGGTAACCCTTTGTTTTAAATAGGGGAATATGGGTATCAAATTTTATCTTTTGGCAAGTATATCATCTTTGTATGTAAATAGTTTAGATTTTTCCAAATTAGATGCATTTTACACGGTGCTCTGGAATATATATAAATGCAATTTTTTAGTAACTCTTATATGATAGCGTATTTAGTTTCTAGATCATGTATGGGTAAAAATAGAACTTAGGCAAGAAAAAAAGAAATGATCCACGACTTTTTGGCGGCATATTTTTTTTTTGCAAATTAAAAAAAATTCAAGTCGTGGATCATCAATACATGATCTAGAAACTAAATCCGCTATCATATTAGAGTTACTACAAAATTGTATTTATATATATTCCAGAGCACCGTGTAAAATGCATCTAATTTGGAAAAATCTAAACTAATTACATACAAAGATGATATACCTGACAAAAGATAAAATTTGATACCCATATTGCGCTATTTTAAACGAAGGGTTACCACCCCATTGCAATTTTGTCAAAACGCGAACTAGCACGAATTTCAAAAAAAGCTGAGACACGTATTTAATTAAATCGACTAAAGATTAAAATATGTTAATTTGGCACCATTATTACAAACAACCCCGAACAAAAAATTCAAAAACCATTTTTTTACAGAAAATCCTTAAAAAAGGACATGGAGGATCGTTTGTATATACAATTGGACGCGCATTAAAAAAAACCTTTCTTACGATACCCAATTTGCATATGTTGGTAAGGACACAGATTCTTAAATTAACAAAACATGCAAAAATAGTCCCTTTTTCAAACTGGTCCAGCTCACGAGAGGTCAAAGCTGGAGCCGAAATATTTAAAATATCATCTTAAAAAAGTCCAAGGTTCATTTTTAGGAGGGTACATCGAGCACTTTTTTGGTGAGTCGCTCTAATGTATATGTGTGAATAAGCAAAAATTAAGGGAAAAACAATCGTATACGTTTTTGGTAATGTGTGTAATACATACAAATCTTGAATACCGATCGACTAAGAATCACTTTTAAAGTATATATAAATTCCTTTTATTCCTATAAGGAGCATAGATTCTTAACGATTGTGTTCCATTCTTGTTTATCTGTTGCTAAGATCTTCAGCTTGTTCCACGTCTTATTGACTTTTGCTACTTCGATGTCTAGTTGTCGATGCCAGGTGTGGCTCGGCCGACCTTTCATGCGGCTGCCTTAGGGATTCCAGTCTATTGCGTTTCTGGTAATGTCGGCTTGAGGTCTTCGCAGCGCATGTCCAATCCACCGCCATTTCCGTTTTGTGATTTCATACTCTATTGGTGTTTGTCCGAACTGCGCCCATAAGCGTTCGTTTGTGATGGTGTTTGGCCAGAAAATTTTTAGTATGCGACGGAAGTAACGGGTGATGAATACTTGTATGGCATTGGTATCGCATTGATCTGAGTTCCACTACTCGCAGCCATAGAGCGCAACTGATTACACGCAACTGTTAAAGATGTTGATTTTGGTACAATTAGGGATATGTAAGCTTGCCTGGCCTTGTTTATGCAGTTCACAATATCCTCTCTTGAGTCACCACTTGTTTATATTATGCTACCCAGGTAGCAGAAGGATTAGACTTCATCGATCTGTTGTCCTTGTAGTGTGAACTGTTGCGTATTTGTTGGGTTGATTCTCATGGCTTTGACTTTGGCGATATTAATTCTGAGACCACACATTGCTGTCTATGCGCCAGGTGTTGTTATGACTTTTTTCATGACGCTGTCGATGAAAACGTTGAATAGAGGGCAACCCTGCCGCGCATCCGCTTTGATACTTACTGCGCAACTGATTACGTTGTCGTGTAGGATGCGGAATTTAGCATTCTCGCACAAAGCAATAAGTTTTTCCGGTATTCCATTGCAGCGAAGTGCGTTTCATATTGCTGCGCACTGTATTGTGTCGAACGCCTTCTGGAAGTCAATAAATGTTAGATATAAAGGAGATCACCATTCGACTTATTGTTCCGTTATTATTCTTAGGCTATTAATATGGTCAATGCTAGATTTGCTGGGGCGGAAATCGGTTTGTTTGTTGCGAACATCGTTGTGCAATGATTAAGGTTTTTTATGGTATATGCTATGAAGACTTTAGCCCCTCCAGTTCTTACATTGCTTAAGGTCTCCTCTCTTTGGGATTTTAATTATCATACCCAATTTTAGGTCGTCGCTAAATTGATTGGTGTCCCAGAATTTCTTTTTAATAGGGTGTACTAGTTTGGCGCATGTAGCTGGATCTGCCTTTAGTAGTTCGGGCGATATGTTGTCGATTCCGGGTGCTTTATTGCTCTTGAGAGTCTTAACTGCTGTTTCAATTTCAATTACGCTGAGTTTATTGATCGGTATGTCATGCCTTTCAGTGTGTTGGGGGCAAAGGCATTTGGTTCAAAAGTTGCCTGAGTGGTGCTTAGCATATGCCCATTTGTCCTGTTTTCGATGTAATCATCTCTCCTTGTCTTTTTTTAAGGATTTGCTTGAGTTGAAACTCTTGCGTCCTAATTGCTTTGTTATTCTGTACAGATTGGGAATCCTGTGGGACTCGGAAGCAGCTTGGGCTTCTTTGGTGAGATCATTAACCCCAATAGGCAAGCGGTTTTCTTTACCACTTTGTCGATGTGTACGCCTCTTGCATTTCGAGTCTTAGCACTGTTGAGATTCACTTTACAGGTTCTTCAATTCGTTATTAAGTTCCAGGTTTCATCTGAGATCCACTCCTTACGTTCCGAGATTATGTATCCAAGGTTGTCTTTTGCGGCATTTGTATGACAGTTTCTTAAGGCGCCCGTACACGACATGTATTTGTCATCTGACATGTCAAATTTTCAAGTCACATGTAATTGTTCATGTCTGTCAAAATTGCTGTTTTACATAAGGTTTATAATATTCGGTCACAAACGTACATGTAATTTGCTTCTGACATTGTCTCTGTTTTTTTTCGCATTGTTATTGCAGAAACCAAAGTAGTTCTCGGTTTCAAAATAGCTTGCTGCCGCCACGAAAATATTTATTTGCGCCGTAAAATAATTTAGCCATCTTAACATTTTTTCTTTTATTTTAAAGATACCAATTTAGAATTTTATAATTAAACGGTTTTTATGTATATATTTACATAAATTCTATTCAATGGTGAGATGAGCATACATATCTTGGTATTGTAAAATATTAACTTCAGCCGGCTAATGATTCCGTCAATAGTTGACGCCGCTGCCAGTTTCTTCCCGGCATAGATTTCTGATGTCAGATGGTTTGTCATAAGAAAATAGAGCACGCTTTAATTGAAATTTTGTCAGATGACTTTGCGTCTGACTTTTACAGAAGCAAAGTTAAAAAGGTAACACACGACATGTATGTGTTTTGCAGTGGGAAATTTGGCATGTCAGATGACAAAAACATGTCGTCTATATGCTCCTTTATGGTTACTGCCTCCAGGGATGACCGATTCTCATCTTAGTAGGCTGTATGGTGCATGGGATTGTACCGTTTTCGGACGTAAACTCTTCTTTGTACTACATTTTTCTTCTTAATTGCAGCGACTTTTATTCTTATTGAGCACGTAATCTGGTTTTGTGTTGCTTGGCTTGGGGATACCTCCAATTGCACATTTCTTCAAATAGTTGACCATTTTCAGAACTTCTACCCGGTGCATGTCGGCCCATGATGCTCTCCATGTTTGTGTTATCTGGGCCAAGCTATGCATTTAAATCTCCCATTATTTTAAGTATGTCTCCTCGGTGCATCGACGATGTTACCCTTGAAAGGTACAGAATGTTGTTTAAAGTCAATAAGGGCATTCCGGGCGTCTTTCGAAAGCAGGAATCCAACACCACTTGATTGAGACTGGTTTGATGGTTTTCCAGAGTAAATAAGGGCGAATCCGTCGGTTGTTGTAAATTCTGCGGGTTCGGGCCATCTGGCTTCGCTCAGTCCCATAAAGAGCAGCTTGTAGTTGTTCATCTCTCTGCAGAGTTGTGCCAATTTAGCAGGATCCAAAAGCGATCGTATATTTCATGATCCAAATCGTGTCCGTTGTTTGAAGCTAAAGGTCGTCATCAAGTTAATCAATCGTGACTAATTCATTTCAGTTTGCGTTTAAGGTGAGTAGCTGATTAGACTTCAGCATCCGATTCTGGATCTGGGGCTGCCAGCACGCCTCCAGGCAAGCAAATTAAGGAGAACATTTCTGATGCCCCTTGGGGAGGGTTATACCGCCCATAGTCGGTCGTCAGAACCTCGTCAGTCATCGGCAGAGTTCAGCACTTACAGGTGAGGTTTACATTTGTCTAGGAGAGGCTAAAAATTACTCATCACTATCCCATTAGTACTTTTAAAGGGATCTAACGATAACCATCCGTCCGTCTGGCTAGTTGTCTGTCCATGTTAATCTTGTGCGCAAACTACAATTGTAATTTTGTAGATAATTTGATAAAATTTGGTAAATACCTGTTAATTATACTAAGGACGAATTCTATGTAAATAGTGAGAGTCGGTCTAAAATTTTACATATTTCCCATTGAAACTTCTTTCCAAATTTGACTGTGTGTCCGTAAACCATCTAATTATGTTGTTTTTTAGGTAAAATTCGCTTTAAAAATAATTTACTGAAAATTAAATTAATTTCAATTCACCTTAATTTAAATTTTTTTTAAATGTTAACATTTATAAACTATTTAGCGACGGTCCCTAGAATCCCATTAAGACAAAAAATCGCAAATGGATGTTAATATGAAAATAATATTCGGCACGAATAACTCTTATATGAATTTTAACCTCCTGACATAACTCTGTTTTTGTGAGCCGATGACTGCCCGTCGTTCCCAAATAAGATTAAATCTCGAAAATTCGTCTGTTTATTGTTTGGGCTTTACCGGTTATAAGTTTACTATTGTTTTTATTCAATGAAACTGTTATTAAATTTTTGAATAATTGGTTTTCAAACATGTTCTTAAGAGCATATTTCTGGTTACTCTGGTGATTACAAATGACAATAAAAAGCGTTTATAAATTTATAGAATTTTTTATTATTATTAAGAACTAATTTATTTGTCTTTACATTCCTGTTAATACGTCTGGCAACACTCAAAGCTAATGTGAAAATATGATATACTGCTATTACCACATATCACAAGTTTTTTAAATGTATATAGAAAATATTGTTCAACATACAAACATACTTTTTTATAAGGATTTTAACTTTAAAAATAAGATTTCCAAATAAATATGAAAAATAAATAATACTAAACAAAGAAAATGGCAAAAAAAATTATACAACCTGCGTTATGCAAACTTTGATTTATGTCGTGTTAAATAAATATAAATAAAATTTGAACATTTTTTAAAAAAAAAAGAAATAAATAAAAGAGTATCTTAAATTCTTATTTGCAAAAGCTAAAAGAATAAAAAAACTACTACCACTTGCGATTTAGTTATTTAACAACATATTAGGGACTTCGCTTAAAGAATATATTTTTTTTTTTCTTTTGAGGGATAGAAAGTTTATCAATAGAAAACTCTCCCTTCGAAACTTAAAAGTAACAAAGTTTTTTTCTTTATCATTAAAAACATTTATACGAGCAACAATAGTATGATATCATATTCTAATAGTTTAAAGCTCTTACATTTATATTAAATTTTAAAGCGAAATGCTTTTAACAAGTTGAAGTTATTTAAGATATTGTAAGAAAAAGTTTTAAATCAAATGCAGTTTGAAGAAAATCAACATTTTCTTTATCATTTGCAAACAATTTCGCAATTCTCCTTGCTTTTAAAAAGCAACATTTATCTTTTAATGTTGCTTATGTTTTAAAGCGAATATCATAAGCTTTCACATTAGTATCGAAAGGAATATAAAAAACTTAAAATTTTACTGTTGAACCAGGGATGGCAAATGTAAATTTATTTAATTTATTATTTTTTTTTTTTTTTAAATCATTGGGGATTATGATGTATAGTTATCATTTTCCCCAATGATTTCAACTACATATTTTCTTTTTTAAAACCTTTTCTTTAGCTTCACTTCGGAAAATCAAATTTTGCAACGTTAATTTAACCGCCTTATACTCAATGCAAATGGATGAAACTTTGCAGGCATACATATTCCCGATGACAATACACGAATGCATGGGCGTAGCCAGGGGAGGGCAAATTTTTTTTTTTGATAAAATGCTCTTTTGACCGCCTTTTACTCAATGCAAATGGATGAAACTTTGCAGGCATACATACTTCCGATGACAATACACGAATACATGGGCGTAGCCAGGATAAAATCTAGGGGGCGGGCAAAATTTTTTTTAAATGTTCTTTTTTAAGAAAATCGTTTCTTAAAAAAATTTTTTTTATATGTTCTTATTATTTATATTAACATACAAGTTGATTTATTCCTGATACTTACGTTTAAATAAAAAATTCAAGACCTGTTTAAATTCAAATTAATTTTTTATACTTTTATTTATTTAAAAAGAATCTTTCTAGTAAATTAAAACTGATTCTAAAATAATAAAGTAGTAAGTTTTATGTTAACGTTAAAGGTATTTAGGAGAAATAAGTCAGGAAAAAGATGGAGCAATGAAGTTAAAGCCATTTGGTTTTGATTTTAAACTATAAATATGCAATTACATGTTTTTGCTTATGCGAGCAATGAAGGCAGAAATAATATATTTATCCGCTTTAGAGTTTTTTTTATAAACTTTGGCAACGATTTGTTAGGGCATATTTTTGCATATTTTACCATTTGCAGCATTTTTTTGCATACATTAGCAAATATAGCCTTTTTTTCATGTTTTTAGCGCATATTTTGCCTTTTTGTGGCATATTTTGTACATATAAATTTTTTTTTAGTTACTTACAAGCAGTGCTGCCAATTTAGCCATTTAGTGGCTAGATTTAGCCATTTTTCACCCTGTTTAGCCATTAAAAAATGATTTTAGCCATTAGCAATTTTTTTAGCCATTTTTCAACTTGTTTAGCCATAAAATTTATAAAATTAATATAAACATTTTGAACAATTAAAACGCCTTTAATTTAAATCACAACTTTTACAAATGTTGAAAATCGCTATAAACTATGACGCTGAAACATCTTTTAAAATAAAGGAACAGTATTCCACTATTAAATTTATAAAACGCTGTTTCTTTCTGGTTGCAAGTATTTCAATTAAGGGATGCAGGCGGTAACAAAATTGTTTTAGAAATTTCATAATTGCCTATAAAGTTGCTCTCACTTCCATGGTCTAATGCTGAAGTAGAGAGGGTGTTTAGCCAAGAAAACATCGTTAACAGAAATTGGAGAAATAGGTTACATTAAGCAACCGTTAATTCGATTTTATCAATTAGGTAAAAATTTTTACCATAAATATTTATACCAATATCACAGTATTGGAGAGGGTACTATGCGTTTGTACTGATGTCTGTAACACCTTAAAATATTGGTCCTTAGCCCACCTTTACGTATACCGATTAACTCAGAATCGCTTTCTGAGTCGAACTAACGATTTTTGTCCGGCTGGCTGGCTGTCCATGTCAACCTTGCGCGCAAAGTACAGGTCGCAATTTAGAGATTATTTGATAAAATTTGGTACAAAGGTTCTAATGTGGTGTAGAGTATCATAAAGTCGGGTTTAACCGACTATACTTTCTTACTTGTTTTTGATTGTAGATCTGGACTCAAAAGGTTGGGTAAATGTTGTCGTAATAATGATTTACCTTCAAATTATTGAAGACTTATGATTATTTGAAACTAATGTGTGATTCCTATGAGATGTACAATAACGACATATAATTTTTCGATGATTTAATTTTTTAATATTAATTTATTATAATATTAATTTACGTTTATTTTTATTTAACAAATTGATCTTAACTCACAATTTCATCGTTAACAAATTTAAATTAATTATTTCTGTTCTGTTATTGAATTTTAATGTGTTTTTATTTAAAAAATCTTTTAGCCATTTTTTAGCCCATTTTTAGCAATTTTTTAGTCATTTTTTGCCCTAAATTTAGCCATTTTTGGCCACCAAGTTTTGGCAACACTGCTTACAAGAGCTTTCGCAGCTAACAAAAGAAATTTATTTTTTTGCGAAATGTCTTTTTTTTTTAAATATCTATCTGTATACCTAACGTCTGGCTTCAATTTCGACATCTTCATTTATTTTTTACTTAATTTTAAAATTGTATAAACATGTAAGCAAAAATTAAGGAAAAATCAATTATACATATACGTTTTTGACGATGTGCGAAATACATATTAAAATATAAAATTACTTTTTAAAGTAGTCTTACGATAACCATCCGTTGGTTGCCTGCCCATGTTAATTTTGTGCGCAAAGTGCAAGTTGCAATCTTGCAGATAATTTAATCAAATCTGACATTTAAATACGAATTCTATGTTAATGGTGAGAATCGGTCTATAATTTTATATATTCCCCATAAGATCTTCTTTCCAAATTAGACTATTTGTGTCTGTAATAGATACAATTTTGTTGGTATTAATGGTGTTTTCTTTTCTACAAAAAAAATGTGACATTTTATTTAAAAAAATGCAATTTGGTGTCTGTTTCTTAAAAATTCTGTTTTATTCTAAAAAAACTCACGGGAGCAAAATTTTTAAGAAACACACACCAAATTGCATTTTTTTGAAATAAAATATCACATTTTTTTTGTAGGAAAGAATACACCATAAGACAAATTCGCCCCAAAAATATTTTACTGCAAGCTAAATTATTTTTGAATCAGTTTTCATTTGCCTAAAGTTTTAATTTATAAATAGCTTTATCCTTTTAATTGTTCACACTAATAAACAACTAAGCCACCGTCCCTTAAATCTCTTTAAGACAAAAAATTTCTTATGGATGTTTATATCTTGATTATATTTGTTTGAAAGTAACGAAAACACGAAAATTCGTCTGCAAATACTATGGTGTTTGGGCTTTAACGATTATAATTTTAGGATTGTTTTTATACTCTCCGCCACAATTAGTTGTGAAGAGGGTATATTAAGTTTGTCATTCCGTGTGAAACTTTTTTATTATTCATCTCAGACCCCATAAAGTGTATATATTCTGGGTCCTTGAGTAATTCTAAGTCGATTTAGCCATGTCCGTCTGTCTGTCCGTCTGTCCGTCTGTTGAAAACACGCTCACTTTCGAACAACTGAAAAGAAATTAACAAACTTGAAGCCAAATTGCTTGTAGTTAACCTAAGCAATTTGGGATTGAAATCCAGCAAAATCGGTTCAGTAGGACCAGAGCTATGAATCTAAATGTGGAACCACCACCTAAAAAAATTGATAATTTTGTTACAAAAAATAACATAAATGCTGGAACAAGGCACGGAATGAGATAAGATTTTGCAAAAATTTGTTTTATTTGACTGGAAATCACGCTGTTAAATGTCGTGATGATCCGTCCATAATTTACCCTAAGCCCCTTATAAACAATACTTTCGGAAAACAGTTTAGTACGCCTGAAACCGTAAAAAATAACGCTAGCGTAACAAAATTTGGTACGTCACAGTTTTTTAGGACTAGAAATAACACTGTGAAATTTCGTGACGATCGGTCCATAATTTACCTTAGGCCCCATATAAACCCTACTACCGCAAAACAGTTTAGTACGCATAAAACCGTAAAAAATAATGCAATCATAACAAATTTTGGCTCGTCACAGTTTTATAGGACTATTAATGATACTGTGAAATTTCGTGAAGATCGGTCCATAGTTTACCCTAGGCCCCATATAAACCCTACTACCGGAAAACAGTTTAGTCGCCTAAAACAATAATTAATAACAAATCGTCACAGTTTAAGATAATAATAAATAGACATCATACAGACATCACTCCTTAAACATTCGAACTGTCGGTGGAGGGTATCAAAGATTCGGCACAGCCGAATATAGCACTCTAACTTGTTATTATATGTATCTGTTACAAAATTGTTGAATGTTTTGATTTTAAATGAGCAATTTTTGCATTTTTTGGGGCATATTTTAAACAATTTTCAGGGCATATTTACAAGTTTTTTCTGCATATTTGATGATCATAAAATGTGTTTTTAGAGCATATTTCTATAAATAAAACCCTGGTACTATACATATGAACGAAATTAAGGCGCTAAGAACTAAGTCCCCAATGCACTAAGACCCGAAAGACAACAAATTTCAGGGAGTTTGTTAATTTTTTATGAAATAATTTTGAATTTTGTAATGGGGCATTGTTTTTTAATGAAATATGACCCAAAATTTTATAAGTTATAATGTTTAGGGACTTATTTTATATATCAGTAAAATTGCATTTAACATTTTAATGGCCATTTTCCCAATGCAGCGACAAACTGTCTGTTACTTAATGTCAACATAAATTTATTGGACCGAAAAACTGTCCGTTAACGATTTTGGGTATCTCAATATACAGACAAAAAACAAAGTTTTCAGCTGGCAATGCCACTCAAAATACATGTAAAAGTTGGGAGTCAGCTGATTGAATTTATCTGTACGGCAAATAAAAGGAAAATAAATAATTGGCAGATGAGTGCCGGTTAGCTTTGCGATAAAATCGAAGCAAATGAGACATTGAGAAAACCAAATTTCTTCAATGCGCAGTTTTTCGTTGGGGAAAAATATAATCGCCTAATGAGAAAATGGCCATAAATATTGCGATATATAAATTCCAAAATTCTAAAATCCCTATATAAAAATCCCGAATTTCTCATTAAAACTTCTTTGCATAGCAGGCTTTCGCCCGTAAATGTTTAGTTTTTAACAAATTCGTTAATAATTTCTTTTCGAATCTTATACTTCACTTTTTTTTAATTTGGTTACCAGAATTAGTTAATACATCTACACAATAAGACTAATTTTATAAAAAAAAAATATTAATTAATATAATTAAAGATGTAATTTTTTAAAGTCTGGGGTCTAATTACCGCATACGATATCGAGCAAAATTGATCGAAATTTTTTATTTTGGTATTATGACTCTCGATATCGAATGACATGTATCGTAATTTGAGATGATAGCAATCGATATCGAGTATCCAAAGACATTACTTCTCTCTAGTTTTCATTCGATACGTCAGTGTCTATCGTGCGGAAATTAGGCCCCAGGATTTTAGTAACGCTTAACCCGATCACTAATGACAGGTCTTGCATGAGAATTTAAAATATTTATTTAAAGATTTAAAATTTAATAAATCTTCGCAGGAATTAACGAACGCTGTAACTAACAAAACATAAAATGTTCACCAGAGCCAAAAAAAAAACCTGTATGAGAGAAAGTAGAAAAAAAGTTCATATCACAAAAAATATACAACTTAGGAACATGATTTTAAAAAAGTATTTTTATTTTTTCACGCTTTATATATTGGCTCTAAACATTTCCTCTTTTTTTTTTTTGCGTAAGTGAACTATTTTTCATCATACAAATATGGGACAGGGACCAATCGACGCAGTATTTTTTTCTGATAAAAATGATTCAAAAAAACTTATTTTCGATTTTTTGTCAGTTATTGCTGCGACGATATAAGTTTCTTTGTAATGTGAGAATTTGTTATTTCATATTTTTGGGAAAATGCTTTATTTTCAAAATTGGGGTTTAATTCAGAGTAAACTTGTTTTCTACCTAAATTCAATTTTTGTTTTCGGGGATTAGTTCATTGGGGACTTAGTTCTTAGCGCCCGAAATATGCGATGAGAACAAAAAATTATTTAAATATTGATCTTAAATATAATTAGATATATATTTCATGTCACGCCTACTTCACCAATTCCGCCTACATTTTGTCTAATGTTGTGCATTGATAACAAAGATTCTTGTACCTAATTTGGAAACTTTGTATCTGACCGCTACTATTTCAATTCCACCCATTTTTTGGGGGAGGTTGTGTATCGATAACCTGCAATGTGTACCAAATTTGGACAATGTTACTCTTATCGTTCTTTAGATAAAAGTAAAGCTATTCTGTGCCACACCCACTTCTCCACTCCCTTCCATATGTTTTCTTTCGATAACCAAGATGTTTATGCCAAATGTGGAAAATTTGGCTCTTGGCGTTCTATAGATATACAGAAAAACCACTGTTTATTGTTGATGTGTTTTGTTTAAACTTTGATATTATTACAAGTAGAACTGTTGCTATAAGTCTAATACGTATAACAGTTTTATTGGTTTAATATCTTTAGTTTTTCTAAAATCTTTATGGATGAAGTTTCCTGATGATCTGGCCTAAGCAACCAGTGAAATGCATAGGAATAGCTTATCCCATCAACAATAAATTTCAAGTGTTTTTATCAAGAATAAAAACTGGGAATTAAGCAAGAATAATAGAATCTTTTGAAAATACAGAAAAATAAAATAAAAAAACAATAACAAGGGATTTATGGATGAAATTAGTAGCATTCATCCCTATTCTTCCTGTCTCAGCAATTTGTGTACCGATTAGCCAGAATTTCAATAGCAAACAATTTTTTTTTTTTATATATATATGTATAATATTTATTTATTATTCATTTACAAATATAATACAAAATTATTTGGTCTCAGCGCCAAAAAGGAGACAAGTTGGCAAAAATATATGCATGTTCTCTTTTAATTCAGCAATTGAAATTAACAAAAACTAACTATAAAAAAATAATCTATTTACTATAAAAACGTTTCAAGCTTTTGATAAAAAAAATCTTCAAGATCTTTTTTAAATATTGATATTCTGTTAATTGTTTTCAGACGCTCTGGCAGGTTATTGAATTCAAATACTCTCGCATATTCTGTACGCTGCTTTGTGGTTTCTAATCTGCATAGTGGTAATCTTAGATTTTGATGAGTCTTAGATTGGACGAATGGTGTGATAACCTATGTTGTGTAACGATTTAAATACATACATTAGTGCTTGGTACTCGTATAGTACATGGATCGGAAAATTGGCTTGCAAACCTCTATATAAAGAGGTAATGTTGAAAACGTTATTGGTAAATTGTTAATTGTTTTCAATGCTTTATTTCGGGCCATGTGTGACATAGATATATAACAGCCTCGTCCCCAACATACTAGGGGTTTTCGAAAACCCCTTTTCAACCAACAGGCTGACTGATACTCAGACGGACATCGTAAATTTAAGTTCGCTACTCAGAAGAACCCAGAATATATGTATATATATATAATATATATATTAAAGGGTCTAAGATCAATATTGTATAACTGTCAAAAGGAATGACAAGCCTTCAACTTACGCTGATACGTCATATCTCAAAAATAGCGTCAACGTTGTATCGCGAACATTAGTGATTACTTTCCTGTTTAATAAAACCCACATAATAGGAAAAATGGAGATAAAACCGGTAAGTTGAACAAAAAAAGCTAAATTGCCATTATTTATTTACAATAACGGCCAACTTCAGTGTTAAGCGCGATGTTTAAATCGGATTTTCTAATATCAAGGCATTGGCGCTGCGCTATTGAGGGTACTTCATGTAAATTGTACTCTGATAGAAAAATGCATCTTCATATTGATGATGCCGTAACATCAGAATTGTGACATCAATGTTACCCTAAATGGCATCAATGATGCAAAAAGTAACATCAATCCAATGACTAACTTCTTCCTACAATTTTATGACTAAAGTGACATCAATTCGATGCCACATTTTGTATGTTATAAACTTTATTTTCATGATTACAATGTATTATTAGAAGCAACAATTCCTACATTCTATTGAGAGTTCTGCTGTAAACAAAGGTCGTAATTAAATAAACGTGGAACAAATATATTTACCGGGAAGTAAATGATAATATACTTAAGTCAATTCCAATGACTTTGACTTAATGACAAACTGTCATTAAATTGATGCAAATGTGTCATTCCTCCGATGTTACTGCGTCATCGCACTGAGAACATTTTTGTCATTTCTGTGATGCTGGTGTGTCATCCCATTGATGACATAATTTAATTATGACCCTGTTGGCACTTTGGCCAAGTGATGTTAAGGTTGACATGATGAAAAGTGTCATGGGCCCAAAAACGAAAACACTTGTCATAGTACTGATGTCAAAATACATCAGCGCTATGACGACTTTTCTATCAGTGTATGGGCATGGGAATTTTGTACAACTAGAAAACGCTTGCCACTTTTGTTTAGGTACGGCTGTTATATATACCATTGGTATATGCCTCTAAAAGTATCTTATTAAAATAAACAACAAAAAAATGCCATGATATCAATAATAAAATTGTAAACATCTTGTGTATCCTGCCGACGCCACGAAGACAATTTATTATCATATTTTGTAAAACGATTGTTACCAGACAACTAGGACAGCTTCTTTTAGGGTAGACCAGCTTAAGAAATAATAAAAATAGCAATACTGAACCTTAATATTAATTTAAATAGCAACAAATACTTGCAGCATAATCTCTGCTTCAAATTAATATTATTATTAATTTTATTTTCAAAAATGTTTGCGAAACATTTTTAATACTTTTATTAAAATTTTTTTAATAACGAAGTGCCACTCAGTGGGTATTGCTATCCCTAGTAAAAAGTCAAAACTTTTTTTTTTATTTCTGGCTAACTATATTGGTATTATGTGTAAACAAACAACTTAAGCCACATACACATTAATACACATACGTATGAAGTAAGAATTAATGGTGCAACACAACACATTGCCACACACCGGATGCAACGTCAATTCATACATACACATATTCACATAAAATCTCATTCGCTCGTATTGGAAGTCAAAAAGTCAGCAACAATTTTGAACATTATTATCATTAAAATAAAGTTAAAAAAACGAAACTTTATGTACACAATTTGGCGAAAAAAACACTATGTTGTATATTGATGGCTTAATTTAAAAAAGGCATAACTCAATATTTTCAAAAACAGCGTTTTTTGTTTATTGTGGCAGACAAATTCAAAATGCACGCTGTTTTTTTAAGAGGCTGTAGTATTAATTGCATAAAATATTTTTTATTTTCAATATTTCGCGGATATTTTTAGGTTTTTCCTTTTTTGGAAAGTACCAAAACCTCAAGTTAAACCTTTTTGATATTAAGCCTTCGATAAATACAATAAAACTATAACATGAAAACTTTTTGTTTGAACGATATGACGACGAAAATCTCATAAACTTTTAATACTCTATGTTTGTTTGAATATGTAGTTTGTGCTCTTCGGTATATTCTTGAATAGTAGAAAATGTTAAAATCACTCGTTTTATTCCCTTAATTTTCTTTGGAAACTAAGAGATGAAAAGAAAAGCTTTGAAACACTAAGAAAAATTATAAAAATGCTTTGAAACACTAAGAAGAATTATAAAAATAAAATTATAAGATTGTAGTGTAGGCTGGATATTTATGGCTAAATCGACTTAAAAATAAAGTTATATATTGTTAATAATAAAATAGAAGAAATGGCTACCATCTTTTTGTTATTTCTGAAGAATAATATCCAAAAACGGCGCATTGACAACGGTATACAGAAAGCGCGTCAAACTTTCGGCCGTCTAAGACACATCTGAGCTCGTCTTCGGTTTCACGGTGCACAAAGCTGACCATATTTAACACTTATCTGAAACCTGTTACGCAGTCCTCCGCGACATGCAGAGGATCCAGCTTTTTGTGAATCAATACCTTCGAAGGATCTTACAAAGTACACTTTGAGTTGACTTTCGATAAAAATCAGGGCTTAAAAAACGGCAGTTGAAACCAAAAACTGTCGAACAAAAAACGATAGTTTGTGTAAAACTTTGCGCTTTTTGATTTGGATTGACAGCGACTGTTTAAATTTAATGAATTCGAAGTAAAAGCAACAGTTTCTTTTTTGCCAATGACACATGAAGAAGTGGAAGAAATGGCAGTTTTTATACTTTGACTGCAGTTTTTTAAACGCTGCTAAAAATTATGTTTTCGTCATGAATTTGTTCCAGAGCTTTACGTATCATTGTTTAGTTTTCGATTACTCTTGGTCGATCAGTTAAGATTTCACACGATATTTAAAATGATTCTCGAAATTTAAAACAATTTTATGTTTGATTGTACATACGTCGCAAATCCTTTGGATTTGTTATACCCTTCACCAAAGGTGGAAAAGGGTATATAAAAGTTTGTCATTCCGTTTGTAATTTCTATAATATTGATCTAGACCCTATAAAGTATATATATTCTGGGTCCTTATGAGGAGAGAAGTTGATTTAACGACGTCCGTCTGCCCGTCCGTCTGTCCGTCTTACGTTTGATATGTGTTTTCCGGCGACTCCAGGCATGATAGCGACAAGGTTGTTTTACATTTATGTCACATATAGTCTTCCATTTCTTGCTATTGAAATTCAGCAAGATCGGTTCACAAATGGCTGAGATATGACCAAAAAACCACGACTACCTCTAATTTTTCACGAAAATCCCTTGTTGTTGTATTTTTATTACTTTTTTCTATATATCTGGAGAACGGAAAGAGCCAAAATTTCCTAATCCCACAAAATGTAGGCAGGCTTGGAGAAATGGGCGTGGTAACTCCCATACAAAAAATATCAAAAATTTTATAAAAACCTGTATTTGTTGACTATAATATGACCTACGGCTTATATTTTCTGAAAAACTCGGGAAAATCGGTTCATTACGAAAAAGTTATGACGAAAATATTAATTTTTTTTTGAAAAATACCCTTTTTCGGGAGCCATAGATCTTCTTGAGTCCAAGTTTTATAACCAAAATAACTGGCAAAATTCTTCTTTAACACGTCGGTATATAAATCCGTCAAATCGGTTAAGAAATAGCTGAGTTATGACCAAAATACTGAAATCCAAAATATTACTCTTTTTTTTTTATAATTAAGTTTGTTTTTTATATCCTTCACCGAATGTAAAAGGGGATATATAACTTTGTCATTCTGTTTGTAATTTCTACAATATTTATCCTACACCCTATAAAGTATATATATTCTGGGTTCTTATGAAAAGCGAAGTTGAAATCCTGTTGTCGTGTGAGTTGTGAACAGTAAACGGTCCATATTTCATTTTAATGATATTTAAACAACGTTCCTTCATGGTTCGGTTGTCAAGGGGGTGTGTTAAGTTAGAAACTGTGAGTTCCCTGGTTCGAATCTTGGTTTTTTAAAAAGAAATTTTTTAAATTTTTTTATGATCTAAAAACGATTTTAAAAAAATATTTACCAGTTTTCGCTTTTTAAATTTCATTTATAATGAAGTTTTAAGTATTGTCAATATGAATGTATATTTAAAAATTATTTAGTTGCTCTGTATTCTGCTCGCACAATGGTGAAGGGTATATAAGATACGGCAGAGCCGTTTTTTAATATCATTTTAAATGATATTAATATCATTTTTCAAAAAACCACATTATTATATTTAATAAATAAGATTTTGGGAATCACGAAAGTAGAAACTCTAATGGTGAAATATTTATTATGTATTTTCTCTAATATCAGGAATATTTTTTAATATATTCGTTTTTTGATATTATTAAAAAATTATTTAAATTTGCAACAATTTTTTCTGCCTGTATCAAACTTTGACTTAAGAGGAGACAGTGTGTGTTCAGTGTATTTTGTTTATTTTTTTTTACATTTTTAAAAATCTTTTATACACTAAGTTTATGCTTATAATGGATAACATATTTTTTATATATACAGATTTACTTAACAGACACACACTTACACTTACTTATGTATGAATTTATTCACTTACTACATTCTTTTAATACTAACAGCAGAAAAAAAATCGAAATAAAATGAATACGAAATACAATAAAAGCAAAAAATTCCTGCATAATGCAATATTTGCTTACGGCTCTTTATGTAAAAAAAAAGAATTTCATTTTTCAAGGATGTAAATAACACAAAGAAAAAAAATTATAAGGGATAAATAAAAAACGTATTTTTGGGGGTAGATAGAACAGTCTTTGGAGGCACAAGAAAAAAACTAGTAGAACCTACACTTCAGCGTGTATTTACTGTGGAGTGATGGCATTAGCATTTAGGCCTTGATATTGGAATATGACTGCAACATTAAGTATAGGTACTAAATATATATATGGGGGATTCATAAGGTGTCATAAAGTCATATGTCTTAAAATAATAACATGAAAAAATACGACTGTTGTGAACAACCCCTCATAATTTTGTATGCTATTTTGAATTTAAATCAGGTGATTTAAAACAAATATAAAAAATAAATAATTACCTAACATCAAAATATTTTTTAATTCTTTTCCATGAATTAATAAATTAAATTAGATTTTACCTGACTATTTTCCATTTTGCAGACGCAAATCAGAAATAAATTTTATTTCGTTTGCTTACCAAACAGCAGAGTCATAAGCTGATCTTATTTGACGCCGCAAGTGATTTGTTGCAAAAATTGCTAGCCGCAGGTCAAATTTTGATGTTTGCCGGATAAAATTATACCATCAACGGCGACGGCTACAAGAGCTAACGCGGTACGGCTCAGCCGCTCAGCTCTGGTCTCTTCTGATTAATTACGACAGCCCAATAAACATTAATTCTATTAATTTAAGACACTTTTTGTTTATAAAGCAACAACAATATTTTTAAATCATTGTAAAATATTAGAACATTATGACAATATAACATGATTGCACACCTTGTGAATACCCCAATAGTTTAATTTAAAAATATTTTTAATAATTTACAGAGAGTAACAGATTTAATTTACAAACTTAATTCCGTGTCTATAAAAACGTTCATTTTACACAATACAAAATTTAGTTAGTAACATTTTTGATTTTTTGACAAAATTTTGTTCACTACAGTCCTAATAATAATATTGGTGGCGATAAATTCGTCAGTGAAAATAAATATTTGAGGGCATAACATTTGTTTAATCCAGCAATCTATACATGACGCTGTTTAACAATTTATTAAAAAACTTCTACACAGAAAAAATATCTCAAGAAAATTTTTAACAACACAGCTTGTTAAAAATAAAATTTTAGGTCAACAAACTTTTTGTTCGATTCAATGAAAAAATTTATCAATTTTATTCTTTGCAAAATAGCCCTCAATAAAACATATTTTATAACGAAATAATAAAATATTTCTTCATATTCATTAAAAAAAACAAACCTTGTCCATTTTTTAATAGCCCATAATTCTCATTCGCTTTAAAGTGTTTTCTTTTTTGTATAATACATTTAGTTTCCCAAAGTCTTTATAAAAAGGTTTTTTGATGAACTGTCCTTTGCAACCAGCGAAAAGCACATATGAACCATTCCCCCTTAATAAATTTAAATGTACATATTTATCAAAAAATAAAAATTGGTAATTTAGCACATTGTCATTATAAATAAAGATTTGATAAACATTTTGTTTGATTTATTCAACATTTCCCACAATTTATTTTAACAAATCATGTAAACATTTTTTTTAAAAAAAAGTTATTTTGGACAACAAATTTTTTAATGACTCAATAAACTTGGTGGTTGATTAACTAAAACTACAAACTTTTTCAATTTTCAGTACTTATTCACTTTCTGTACCGTACCATCCTGTAGCCCGTTTCTGTATTTCTCACATCGTAAAACTTTTCGCATGAAACGTGTGAATTGCAACAAAAATAGTGTGAAATGAAACATAAAATGGTTTTTCTCACACAAGTGTTTCTGTATCTTTTTTTTGCGAGAATTATCTGTCATTTAAATCATTTTTCTGCAATTATTGAAAGGATGCGAGAAAAAGTGTTTCTATAACAATATTTTGCGAAAAGTTTCTTTCAACAACTGTCAAAATAAGTCACATTTGAAATTGGTGGCGAGAAAAACAAAATGTAGATATTTTGAATTTAAAATATGTTTATATACTATTTTTTTAAAATAAATAAAAAAAAAAAAGGAATATAAATGATGAATGCATAATTTATATGATGAAAATAAACAAAAAACAATTGTTATATTTTGTTATATTAAATTTTTTTAGCCTTTTCTTGTTTTGGTTTTAATCAGTGTTGCCAGATAAATTTGTGTCAAAATCGTCAATTTCCTGAGAAAAAAATAAAAAAGATCATCTTTTTTGTTTTAAAAATCGTGCAATTTAAAATCAATTTTAAACAAATTTGTTTCGACTTTTATTATAAAATAAAGACCCAGTAAAATCTTTACCTACAAAATAATATGTTAAGTAATCAGAAACACATAAAAGCACTAAATACAATTCTACTGAAAAACTAATGAATTTTACAAGGGTTGTGCCAAAATGAACAAATTCAAAAGTTAGTAATTTTTTTTTCTAAATACATCCAGAAAAAAGCAGCTATCGAAGTTCTTATGGAAGAAAGCTACTAAATAACGAGTGAAAGAAGCTATCCATTTTGAATTTCTTTCTTGCCGGAAATATGGTTTTGGCACAAAAGTGTACATATAAGATACGAATATCAAATATCAATCATATTTTGTATATGTATATAAGAAGTATTAAATGTTCAAAATAAGCCAAGTCGGTCCATTACTTTCCCTAGAAATTTTGCTTTTGCCGATACATTTTTTAGGGAAGAGACAAACAATTTCCAGGACAATTTTCACAATAGGGATAAATATAAAAATTTAACCCTTGTTTCTAAAGATATCTTTTTTTCTAATAAACAAACATATAAAAATATTAATAATTATCTTATTTCGAAGACTAAGTGTAAAACGCAACGCCAACAATTTCATTAAAAGCAAAAACAAAAATATTATATAAATTTGTTGTTGCTTTCTACAGACATTCATATTATTTTTTTTGTTTTCAATTTTCAACGCCACAAAATAGAAGTGTTTGAAATTTAAAAATTCAAGATGAATTTCTATAGAAAGTAACAACAAAATTATAAAATATTTTTGACTCGTTTAACTAATATTTAAAACAAAATTTAAAAATGTCCATTCCTTAAGGGGTTCCCATACAAAAAGATTAATACAGACTAGAAATATATTGAAGAAAACGTACCATAACAGCCAAGGAGTCTCCTTAACAATTTTTCAAGACATACTTGCCCCTTATCACCACTTCTTAAGGGGGCTCCCATACAAATATTGCGATTTATGAAATTTTTAAATTAATTAAAATTTTTTGACTTTTGTGAATAAAATCAAAAGTTGTTAACAGATTTTAATCATTTAGCTGTAATTTTTAATAGATTTTTAACAAACAAAAATTTCGAAATGTTGATTAAAAATTATTTATGTTGCCAAAAAAAAAAAAAAAAAAATATGTTTCTAAAACGACAGCGCATGTTAGAAAAAAATTTAACGTTTAAAGGAAATTTTATTGCGGATTTTCGTTTTTTTTAGTATGTAATTTCAATAAACTGAACCGTTTTTGAACCGGTATTGGATTCAGCGTACCCGAAAAAGGTTTAAGCGCCAGTTGCTAAATTCTAGCACACAAAAAACATTTGTAAATATAACAATAAAAAGAAATTAATTGGACTTTATATTTATACTGTGTACTTTTTTTCTTAACATTTAATAATCAATGTACTTTAATTGCAACAAAAAAAGTTGGGAACCCTATATGTAGTTGTCCTGCGATTTAACTTTGAATAATTAAGTTTAAGTTATCGACGTCCTTATTATTTGCTGCTATTTTTGCCCGTTCACCAATCCAATCGAGATTTTTGTAGTTTTGTGCAATGTCGGGGAACACTTTGCTGATGAGCTCCTCCTTGGACGATGTGAATTCACAAAAATTTTCAGGGAACGATATCAATCCATTCGAAACATCAATAGGAATTTGGCCGTTGCCAAGCTCCAGCAGTTGTCTCGAGAATTCAGCAGCCGATGGGTCGTTCTGCAACACGACTCTAATATTTGCGGTCAATTGCAACTTCTGGACATGCCTCCACAAAGACGACGATTTCAGGCAGGCATTAAGTTCATCTGCAGCAGAAGATTTGGGGATGACGGGAATTGTTTGACGAAAATCTCCGGAGAGCAATATCAAAGCCGCACCAAATCGTCTTAAGTATTAAAAATTCTATATTTTTTGGTTTTGTATGATTTTATACTTAATATTTTTTTATGTTTTAATAGAGTGATATATCCGTGTTTATAAAAAAACGATTTTTTTGTATGACGATTTTTGACGGGTTTTTTCAAAACTACTGACGATTTTGACGATTTTTTTTTTAAATTTTGACGATATTTCGAAAAAAACATCTAACATCACTGATTTAAGGGTTTGTGTATTAATACACAACCCTTAATACCGTTAAAAATTTGTTTCTAGAAATTGTAGTGTTGTGTTCTTTGTTATAAAATATAACAATTATAGTGGCTCTATAGACTATTATTATATTTGAGTATTCTATAGTGTTTCTTTTTTACATTGATAGGTCTGGGTTCACACTATGGAAGTTTTCTTTAAGAATGTCTGGGTATATTGGTGAGAGTGGCGAGAGTGGCGAGAATAATAGCATGTTAACTTTACTTTCTGAAAGAAAACTTTTATAGTGTGGTCCCAGACCAAAGGAACAGTGCTGCCAGGTACTTATTTTCCTTGTCCCCAAAAAAAATAAAAAAATATCCCCAAAAATCCCCAAATTAAAAACAAAACCTTAAAAAGTTAATATATTTTTTTTCTGACCAAATTTAAAATTTTTTTTAAAAGTAGTAAGAAACATTTTAATAAGGAATTCCCAAATAAAAATTTGTAGTCAAAAATATTATTTACAAGCAGAATAATATGCTGATATTAAAGACGAATGAGCCAATTTATAAGAATTTGTAGCTTGTTCAATCGGTTTTAGACATCCTTATAATCAACAATAAAAATACATACATATGTATATTCGTCATTTATTTAGTACTTCGATGCATCATAACTACTAACCAATATCACAGCATTATTTTTCCCAAACTTTATTATATTGTCTTTCATATTTATTTATTTTTTGGGAAGACATACATATTTTCCTTGAAAATTGTCTTTAAAAAATTAAAAATGTTGTGTGTTGTCAACGGTTTAAAATTCTATGTTTAAGTTTTTTTTTTTTTTTTTTGAAACACTCCCTCAAGAAAAAAAACATAAGCTTATAAAGTACCAAGTATATTAAAAAAGTGTAAAATCCCCAAAAATCCCCGATATTTTTTTTTAAAGCCCCAAAAAAAACCCAATCCCCAAATGACTTTCTTTGTCCCTTTTGTTCGCATGAAATCCCCAAGTCTGACAGCCCTGCAAAGGAATAATAAACCAAAAATTTAAGCAACGACCACAGCACGAATAGCGAACACAACGAAGTTTGTGTTTTTTTTTTTAAGAAACCCCAATTAAATGTTCTCATCTTTTTGTTGAGTTGGATAAGTACAGTATCATTTTTGTGTTCGAAGTTCACACAAACTCTATTAGCGTTTGTGTTTTTCACATATCTACCGAACCGTACACTAAAGAACGGTATATAATGTTTATTTTCGAACACTGTCTTTAACCCAGCCTTTATAATATCGATGCACTTCTTAAGCTTCTGAACCATATTATTTCTTCAATCTTTCTGAGTAACAGATTTGTGCTTAAAAGACAGGGCACAATTTTGAAAATAGATTAATGAAATTCAGCGTATAAATGTATCTCTAGTCTTGAGACGTTCGCTATTCGAATCGTTTTATTATTTCATAAAGCCCTCCAGACATAGACTGAATTAAGATTGTGCACATCATAAGTTATATAAAATACGTCGAAATTAGACAAATATAAATTTTAATCTTATAAAAAAAAAAAAATTTTAATCGTGCCCGACTAAAACTACTTAAGAATATCAATATTACAGTCGTTGGTGCATATTTGGTTCGATCAGTTTTTTTCCACGTTTGTTCCACTGTCTTTATGAAATCATAAAAAAAACCTAAAATATAAAGAATAACATAAACAAAAGTAACATCGACGACAACTGCAACAATCATACGTATGCGTTGCGGGACAAGTATATCGTTGGCATAAATGCAAAACCACGCAACCAACATTTTTGGTGTTTTACAGTAGAAACAAAATATGTCGTAAAATTTGTTTCTAAGTCTATATTAGCAACAATATAAATAATTTATTACCTGCTCAACAAGTTTAAAAAGGAAATTGAGGAATTTATTACACAGCTCAATAATAAGAAATATCTATAGCCTGGCTCGCCGTCATATGATTACGAGCTACCTCTTTACTGGGCATAAGCCGTCTAAAAATGGCTATATCTCTAAATCTCCGATGATGTTGAAGGTTCTTTTAAGGCTATGGGTACAGAATACTATACAGGGGTCTAATCACCGCATTCGATACTATCGTATCGAATAAACTATCGATAGACACAGACGTATCGAATGAAAACTAGATAAATGTAGTGTCGAGTTTCTCGATATCGAATGCTATTATTTCAAATTCGATACATTTCATTCGATATCGAGTTTCATGATACCAAAATAAATAATTTCGATCAATTTTGCTCGATATCGTATGCGGTGATTAGACCCCAGAGTTCAAAAAAGTGGCGTGTGAATAAAGACCAAATCAGTTGCGAAGGCAGCTTTTGAAGAAAAAGACAGAAAGCGATTTTTGGTAGTGAAGTGGCAACGTGTAAAAACAGGCCGCTACAATCAACACAAATAGAGCACAGTGGTCCCAATGACAAATTTAGAGCGAAAAAACTCGTTTTACGATTGGTGCCAGAGTAAAAAATTTAGTTGATTTTTTATTGACAAGACCACACCTTACACAACGGTATATATTTATTGGAATATTTGCAATATTATCACTGCTGCATTGATTTAAACATCAGTAATTGCTAAGTTTTATTTTTAATAACAGATTTGGTGATAATTGTATGTGGTTTCGAGAGCTAATAAAATAAATCGAAAACGTTTTCTGTAATATTTGTTGGTTTTTTTTTTTATACAATAGAGGTATATACTTTTTAAATTTAAGATGTTCCGCTGACTTAGCATTCCGTTTAGAAAAATATGTATGCAAATTAAAATGTATTCATTAATTGAAGCACAGCCGCGAATAACGTTTTAAGTTACAAAATAATAATTTTTCAGGAGAGCAAAAAAACGTTTTTTGACAAGCAGCATTATTTGTTTTAAAAAATTTTTTTTTCTATTATTTAAAATAGTGATAATAAAAACTTTAATGCAAAAGGCTTTTAAAACATTATTCCGCACTGCAAAACCATTTCTGTTTCATCATTATGTTAGTAACTTGCAATGTTCTTCCACTGGCTGACACTTTGTACGCCATTTTGAAGGCGTTAAGGTGCATAGTTTTGGTTGATTTGATGTTTAAACTGTGTAAGAGAGTAAAGTCAACGTTTATCTGCAAAAAAACAGTTTTTGCAAAATGTGGCGTTTACAACGTTTTTCGCGGCTGTGCTTCAATTGTAGAATTTAATATGTATTGTTAGTTATGATAGACTTTTAAATGTGACTCTCACCAGCTGTCGCTGCTATTTATGTGTTTTTATCATCTTTAACATGTGCATTGTTAAATGTTTAAGAAATTAGCTGTCTATTTTTGCCTAAACACTTTCTATCGTGTCTTTTGGTTGCAATGTCTATTACTTAAAGGGATTTGTTCAATGTTTGGTACTCTAAAAAAGACAAGAAGAAAACAAAATAGCGCTGTCATAAATTACATTCTTTATGAAAAGTGGTATATAAAATGGTGACGACCATAAGCATGAAGTAAAGCAATCAGCTAACAATTTTCTTTTCAAACTATCGCAGAAGTGGTTGCATGCACACAGAACAAAGAATGGGTTGGAGTCGATCTTTAAATATTGGTTGGATGAATCTTTTCTGTTTCCCAGTAAAGCCTCGCCAAGTTTTTTGGAAGAAGAATCGAAGGAAGAACCATCAAGACCCGGACGACCTTCCAAATCGTTTTTAGTAGGAGGGCAAAGATCAAAGCAGTTGAAAATTAAGTCTCTTGCGAACACTTGTTTCCAAGAAGAGTTAACATTTGCTGCTGCAAGTATGCATTATAAAGCAGGCAAAAAAGTTGCTGCAGACGTTGTTGGAACCATAGAAGTTTCTCCAGAAAGGGAACTAAAAGCAAAAAATTGTTAAATACGCCATCTACAGAAATAATACCTTATAGCAGTGAAGAAGCCCTAGCCATATTTATTGATGGTACGATTGCTACCCTTGCAATACTATAAGAGTTCAGAAACAAACATTTTTTTTTTAAGTTTTATTTTTTTTTAAACTTCAACAATATCTCTGAAACTACTGGTCAAATTTAAAACCAATGTAAGCACGGTCTTAATATAATATTGCTGAATTTTGTTTGAACTGAATATGGTAACCCATTTTCAAGTTATTCCAATATATGTAGCGGAAGTGCCTTAATTTAGGCAATAACGGTATATCTCGGAGAATCGTGCTGAGTGAAAAGAGCAAAATTGAACAAAATCATAAAATTTATGATGAAGTTTAAAGTTTTGTCCACTATAACTCTGCCAATTAATGACTCATCTCTTCAAACGACCCATGGTTATTTAAGAAATTTTATAACCTCTCAATAAAAAGAAAAAAATACATACTCCGTTTAAAATTGTTGAAGATATTTGCATTTCACAACACAAATAACGGTTATTTTGGAATATCTCAAAAACTGTTCTTCTTTTGACAATTGTGACTTCATATTCGGATTTAGGGGAAAGTGTTTCATAAAGATTAGATTAGATTAGATTGTTAGATTCATTTGGTCACGACTTTGTTGAAAATTTGTCACGTAGTGTAATCACCAGACAAAGAATGCGAAGATATGTGAAAATTTCACTGTTATTTTTTAATTTGGTTTTTTCTGGATTAAATATTCATGTTAAAGAAAACTACTATAGTGCAATATTGTTCATAAATATAGCCCTAGAATATTTGTGAATAAGGGTTTTCTCTAAAGTACCCATATTAAGAAAAATAGAATTTTAGCAAACTTTGTAGGCTCAAGGCACGCATATAACTTGCGGCCGTACTAGTGTACAACTCTGCTTTACTTAATACGATATTATTCTAAAAAGTGTGAGTGTCTTTTTCGTATGTATTGTAAATCGATGAATTTGCTGAGTGAGAGAAAGATACAGATTGAGTTTCTTCAACTGTTTTTTCTGGTTATTTAACAAACGTTTTTACTACAGCCTTTTGTTGGATATAGTATAATAGATATTGCTATGCAGTGTTGTAATACTTAATAATTATTAAGTCGTGTTGTGGTTAACTTAAAAGTAAATTTTTCCAAAAGTTTTGCAAATAAAAAAAATCTCAACTAAATAAATTTCTATTCATTGTATTTCGGCTTAATAGAGAAATGCAAAAAGGACAACTTTTAAAGAAAGGGACATAAAAAACGCAATATCTTCTGTCTCGTGACACTTCTGTTTTGTACTATGTGCTATGGGATATGGCATTAATTTACTGTAATGATTCCATACAAAAATAACATTTTAACCCTAGAAAGATAACGTTATTTTTTTGTACTGAAAAGATAACGATACGCCTGAAAGACGTATGCTTGTTTATATCCTTTAAAGGATATCACCGAAAATAATATTGATAAATTTTATTGTTGAAATGATTTATTTATTCTATTTCTTTAAAAAAAAATATAGTTTTTAAATAAAAAATTATAATAAAAATTAAATTAAAAATAAAATTCAATTAGTTTTTATAAAGGTCTTCAGTTCGGTTCTAAAAACTTAAATAAAAATATTTTCTTTGTACTTGATGAAGATAATGTTATCTGTATTAAACCAAAAAAAAAAAATAATTTGAATAACATTATGTGCAAGATTTACAAATTTAAATTTAGTGGTCGCCACACACAGGTATACCGCAATTGACACATTTCTGATGCACAGAAGCCACCGCATTATCTCTTTTTTGATTCACGCTGTTCTCCACTGCAACCTCAATCATTACTTACTGCATCTGGTAAAATCCGTTCAATGTTGTCGGTTACAGTTTTCGATAATATAGGGATTTCTAGCCTTAAAATTTAAAAATTTATGGAAATTTCGGCACTGGTCCATTAAACAATTTCCGAAATTATTTCGGTAGTAAAAAATATCGAAGCATGCAATTGGGTCGTACAGTGATTTGAAATCCCGAGTAGGTCCTCTTGCCGTACGAACTACTTATATTCATTGAAGAAACTCGGCCATCACTTTGACCCTTCGATGTAGCTCACTTACCTTTGTTTCTAAAAGTGCGTCGAGATATCGAAATAACGCAGCTATCGGAAGAAGTAGTAAAATGTTCAGGTTCTTAAGGCTTTTCCTGAATCGGTGGTATATTCTCGTCAGGCTCAAGGATGTCAAAAGCTCATCTTCTACATCACTTTGAAGACTATCCTCCAATAATTCATCTTCCGATTCGCTCACACTTTCCAGTGAAACCGAGTCCTCCAACACGCTTGGCAAAATAGCGCCAACTTCTGCGTCGCCCAAGCCGCGCTTTCAACACATTTTTAAAACAATACGTTAAAATCAACCAAAACACAAAGTTATCTTCGCTACAAAAGTAACACTTATGATAACGATACGTCTCTTAGACATATGTTGAATTTATTTTTGTTTATTTCTCAAAAAATACATAACTTACAACATAAAAACTGCCACCACCAACTTGGTGCTGCTAACAACTGAGATTATTGAACGTGAGAAAGTTGTATGTTAACAAATGTGAAAGTAAGAGCACAATATTGAAAAGGGGTACGTCTCGCAGACGTACACAGAAAAAATTATTGCCGAATTATTTTCAAACAAACGTTTGTTTGAAAATTTTTTTGATTTCTACAAATTTTTTTACGGATTCAATCAATATTTTTGTTTGATTTTTATTTAACCAACAAAAATGTGGACAACTCTTCAAAAATTCAATAAGCGCGCTATTGGTTTGAAGTTTTCATAATTTTGTATGAAATATTTAACGCTCTTTAATGTTGTCGTCTTTTTGCATTTTTTTATTGATTGTAAGCAACACTTCGTAATGTGAAATATAAGAACTACAACAAAAAACACATGCAGTCTATTTTTGGACGCTTTAAAAAAGTACAGCAATAAGAAAAATGATAAAATAGCGTGACGAGGTTTGTAGTAAAAAAAAACAACAAAAACAATAGCAGGTAAAAAAAAAACGTTTCATTTTTTTTAAACAACAGAAAAAACACATTATAAGAAACAAAATAAATTTTTGGTTGGTTTCAAAGTTGGTAAAAAAAAAAACAAAATCCCGTATTCAATTTTTTCAAATAGTTTGTTTAAATACATCAAATACATAAATAGAATGATGGCGGAAAACATATCGAGTCGGTCTGCCGCCGTTTTTGGTTACATTTCTTCTTCATTAGCAAAGGAAATGATAAAGCAACAGTGAGTGATGAAGAAAAACACTGTGAGTATAAATATGACTTCGTTCAAAAATTATTCCAACAAAAAAATGTGTCTCAAAGCCAGCCGGCCGCTCTGCTCTGCTTCATCTTCGCCAACAGTGCTTGCTTGTGTGCGCGTCATTGCTTGTGCCAAAACTTTTTTGTTTGATTCAGCAAAATTATTTGTTTGAAATTTATATGAATTTCAGTAAACTTTTTGTTTGATTCTGTAAAATTATTTGTTTGAAAAAATCGGCGTTTTTTTTCAATAAACAAAATGCAAATAAATTGTTTGAATATGCGAATTTGTTTGTAGGACCGATTTTAGACAAAAAATTGTTTGATTCTACAAATTTTTTGTTTGAATTGGAAAAATAATTTTTTCTGTGTACCTTATCTTTCTAGGGTTAAATATGTGTGTGTCATGAACGTTTTTTCTTTTTGTATGGAAATTGATATTCAGTTTTCTCAATAAATTGTGAATTAAATCAAAAGATTTTTGACGCATTTTTATTTTTTTTATGAATTTTTAAAGAACAAAAAATTTGTTTTTTTTAAATGTTCCCTTTTTTTTCTCTAAAAATTCAACCATATCTCAGAAGCTGCAGCGCAAATTTAAAAACAATTAAAAAGAATGTGTTCAATCGTTCTCAAGTTTTTCCAATATATTTAGCGAAAGAGCCTTAATTGTGGACATAAAGGTTTATCTCGAAAAGTAGAGCTGTTTAAGAAAAAATGGAGATTAGATTTGAAATCAGCGACCTCAAGTTAGTAAAAATTTGCAATCAAATTCCAGACCGCACAAAAAAAATTTAAGTTTGTTCCCTTGTGTAATCAATTCAAACCCCTATTTCGCATGTTTTGTTAGTAACGAGGTTTTGAATTTCAGCTAACGATATTCTTTTTACAAGAACATACATTCTATATTCTTCTGTTTAAGACTACAAGTATGACTTTATATGTATGTATATGCCAAGAATTGTAAATGTTTTTGAACCACAGTAATACTGTCAGTAATACACCTAAGTATATTCCCCAAAAGGTAAAAGTTTTGCGCTTTCAAAGAAAAAAAAGAAGAAAAAAATAAAAAGTATAAGACACATAAGTACTTAGAGCATACAACACAAATTGCATTTATGAATGAGTGTAGAGCCTGATCTACAAGAATGTTTGTGTAGCGAACAACATTCATATCCTTTTGCCTTGTGTAAAATATTTAACTGTGTAGTTGGTGTTGTGTTCCCTGTTTGGGGTTTGCAACATAGTTGCAGGCATAGTAAGTTAAATCATCTTCTAGAGAGAAAAAAAAAAAATTGCAAAACTTTAAGATTTTACTTAAGGTAAATTTTTTTTTGTGAGCGGGTTGAGTTTTTGCGCTGAGTTCACTAAAAGAGTTTCATAGTTTTTGGTTTCTTCCCCCATCTTTAGTTTGTTAAAAATGAGTTAAAAATAAGGAACATAAGGAGACGCAATTTCTCTTTTGAATTTTTAATGTAATCACATTTTGTCAAATAAAAGTCAACAAGAGCGGTTGGTCGTAAGGATGTTTGCTCGGTTGCATGGGTTCGTATCCATACAAAATTCTCAAAAGTTTGTTTCATAGCCTGATTTTTTCTTTTTGATTATGCAGGTATTTTTTCATCTTCCTTGGTGGTAAAATTAAACGAAAATTTCTTTAATTCTGGTTGGATTGCGGAGAGGAGAATAAACTATTTTAATTTGATGTACTTTGTGTAATCAGCAAAGTTAAAATCACATAATGTTATGAATTTTATTTTAGTTTTTTTTTTCAATTTACTGTAGAATTTTATTTTTGTTGTGGTACTTATGTTGAAGAAAAAACAATTTTTTTGTTTAAATAAAATGATTATTTTTTGAAATTATGAAACGGGTAACTTATGTATATATCGTGAAAATTTTCTAAAAGAAATAAAACTAAAACCATGTTTATTCTACTATAATGTTTCTATAAATTGAACTTTGAGGCTTTAAAATTATTTGTTTTTACAACAAAACTGTGTAACATCACACTTATTATGTAAAATCATAAATAAATACATATTTTAAGTGCTCGAAAGGAAGTTTTAAATTCGATCGCTAATTTATATTTCAATATCTCTAATTAATTTGGATCAGACTGAATCTTTGTCAATTCCAAGTGTTCGAAAAAAAGCCCACGATGTCGATCGAAAATTTAAGCGAGAGGCAACCAGTCCTCATTATCGTTCTCTTAAGCGGCCCGCTTACTATCTACTTGTCGGTCGAAAGATTTTACGTTTCTAACGTAATCCACTTATTTATTGTCACTCTATTGCCACATCAATAATTTTCTAGATAAAACGCTAGTTTGAAAATAAAAATACAACTCTGTGCTATAAACATACATAACTAATATTTTTCATAAAGTTTTTCAGTTTAAAGCGTTACCCAAAAGTTTTGTAATTACAAGGGCGTTGAAGTAAATGCATTTATTATGGGAAAGCATGCGCATAAAACAATAATTTGAAAATTTTTGTCATACAGAAAAACATCTTGCAAAATCATCAAAAATAACCTGTGATACCAACTTTTTGTAAGCAAAAAGCACTTTTAAATTTAAAAAAAGCACTAAAAAGCACTATTTCGAGTAAAAAAAAAGCGTAAAAAAGCACTAAGCCATTTTTACAATTTAATTTAATACAAAACAAGTTGCATAGGAATAGCTTATCCCATCAACGATAAATTTCAAGTGTTTTTATCAATAATAAAAACTGGGAATTAAGCACGAATAACAAAATCTTTTGAAATTATACCTCCAAAATTTAAAAAAAGTCGACGGCGCACACTGGGGATTTTTGTATGGAGCTGAGGAAAAAAATATAGTTGTCAAAAAATATAATGATTTCATCACAAATTAAGTTTTATTTATATAGTAATACACAAAAGTAATCAAAATAAAGAAAGTTAGAGAAATGTATATCGTTACCTACAATGTAAAAAGCCCTAACTAACAAAAAAATTTAAAAGATTTTTTTTTAATTTTTAATTCATTATTTGTTTTAAATCTATTTTTAATTTCATCACAAACTTAGTTTTATTTATATAGTTATACACAAAAGTAATCAAAATAAAGAAAGCAAGAAAAATATATATCGTTACCTACAATCAGTGTTACCACCAACAAAATTCAAAATTACACTTGAGATCAAGCTAAATTACTCGATTTAAATAAAATTACACCTGATATAAAATTGAAGTTTGATTTAGTAAAAGACATTTACAAAGAATCAAAAACACAACAAACTCATTGAAAGAAGATCACTTTTAGTTAAGCTGTTAACAATCTTATTGTAATTTAAAATATATTAACATTAAAGACTTAAAAACAATTAATAACCAACATACAATAAAACTCCTAATATAATGTGTTTAAATTCAAAATTTTCATTTCCATTCCTTTATAATGGGTGTTTTTAAGACCGAAAGAGCTAACGAAAGTTTAGCCGTCAAATTAACTGTCATACTGCTCTCACTTTTTGCTCAGGCACATTATCATGCTTGAACGCCACCGAATTATCCAAATTTACTATGAAATACGTATAGGCGACTTCATGATTTAAATGACGCAACTTATTTTTCACAATTGAAGGCAATGTGTTGATTAAGAGAAAATAAACTGTCAATTAGACTTCAAGGCTTGTGAAGTCACTGGTTTATGCTGATACGCCAGCAAGTCTGAGTTAAGACGAGCGAACATTTGGAAGGAAAACATCTAGAATTCTCTTTTGTTTTTTCATTCGCGGTCACACATACGAACATGTTGCCGGAAACTTTCTGTTAATATTGTTGTTTTTTTTTTCAAAAAGCAAAGTAAATGTCAACAAAGAAAATGAGAACAAAGCATGTCGCCGAGTACCGAACACAAAAACCCATTTCTCTTCCCCACCTGTTATTTGCTACCTAACAAAATGTTTCCCTTCCAAATGTTTCCCTGTCTAAATGGGCACCAACAACAGACGTCTTTCAGCAATGCTCGAAAGGATTGGTCGTATGCAATGCGTTCAAATGGTAGTGCCGTGTATTAATCTGCGATTAAAATTCATTTGTTTTGTGTTTTCTATCAGGGTTTTATACAACTGTCCCTTTCGTAATTCAGTTTAACAACTTTTAGGGGCGTTAAATATTTTTCAAACTAAAGCATTTAAAAGTTTCCAGACACAAACAAAATAATAATATGTTGGAGTATTGGAAATATTTCTACCCCCAGGTAGTTTTAATAACTTTTTTGAATAAACTACAGGTTCTAAATCATTCGATTTATCCAAATCTAAAAAGAGTCCATCTCGCGAAATTTATTACCAAACTTTTAAAAACTGTTATATATTTAATGATTAAAGTCTTTTCCTTAAAAGAACCCGAGACTTTGGTTCAGAAGACTGTGTACATTTTATCAACAATTTTTAAAAAGAAATAAATGGCATCACTGAAATCGAATCTAGATTTTATTTGGGTATCTTAAGTAAGAATTTCAAATAACACCCGAATAACACCTAAGAGCAATTACACACGCTCTACCCACGACAGAAAAAGTTATACCAAATTCGGGTAATTACCCACAAAGTGGCAACACTGCCTACAATGTAAAAAGCCCTAACTAACAAAAAATTTAAATGAATTTTTTAATTTTTAATTTATTATTTATTTTAAATCTACTTTTTAATTTATTATTCTAAAAGAGCCTTAACTTCGTCGCTTATATCACTATGCTTTTTCTGGCTAAATGAAGGAGTCAAGTGTGAGATCATGGGATCTGATGTTACCATCATTCGGTGCATAATATCTTCGTTCGTGGCAATTCGACTGCATTTTCTGGAGTGTCTAAGGCGATATTTTTTATAGTCTTTGTTACGACTTTCCTGAGCCTCTTCGGATAGTAAGCCTACAGAAAAAATACACTTTTCAATTTTATATTTTCCATGAATCAGAATTTTGTGGAGTGTTGGTGGCATATTGTACCACTCGTGCAGTGCAACAAACTTTTTTGCCGTCTCTAGACAAAAATCACCAAATTTTTTCGGATCTAGTGCCTCGGTAATGGTTATAGCTTCGAGAATTGTTGAAAACCTCTTGATTATGTCTTCATCTAGACCCGTGATTTCGGAAATCAAAGCAGGACTAGCAAAGAATCTTCGTGACGTGTTTCTTGAATTTGTCGTACCAGAGCCTTGCTTAACAGTATCAACCTGTATTCCAATTTTCTCTTTCATTTCACGCTTTATCAAACATTTTCGGGCTTCCGTTATCGGACGAGTATTTGAGTCGACTCTTCCACTTTTAAATTCAATATTGTAAGCTACATGCAAAAGACAATCCATCAGCTTAATACGCGCATGAAGTGGTGACATACCAAATTGCAGTGCTTGTTCATTTACGGGCATAGCTTGAACTTCTTCGATTTTATTCATCTTGGATGTTGTTGCCCACAAATAAAACAAGAAGATGTTGCTGGTGTCTCTGTTACTGATTGTGCTGTCTTGCCGTCAATCATTGTAAAATATAATTCATGTTTTACTTTAAAGTTACGATTATTGACTGTTAACTCAAATTCTTTTAGTTGATATATCCCCTCATCGACTCTTCTCTTTTCTTCTCGTATAACTTGAGGTGTCTCTTTAAGGTATGCAAACTGTAGTTTTCTACAATACTGTGCGGAAGAAGGTTTATTGTTGTTCCATACTTATTTATTTATGTCATCACTCAATGATAATTTTAGTGTCATATATAAATGAGAGTCAGAAATTTTATCATCTGAAAACCTCTGTTGGTATTCGCTTTGACCAGATGCCCCATCACATCCCCGTTTATAGTACATTGTTAGATTTCCGCTTTCAATGAGAAATAGAAAAACTTTCGATTGCCGTAAAACTCTTGTGCCTTAGTTTCAGTAAAAAAATCATACAGGTAGCCCACGGAAAACCCCAAATAATTAAAAAAGTGCACTTTCCTTTTTTCCTTTCAATTGTCCACGCACATTAATTACGGCTTATTACTTTGCTACCGCAATCATACAAATTTTATTACTTTTTTTTAATTCTGTGCATATCTCGAGCAAATTTTTGAAATGCATACCATCACTTAATTGTGAATAAAAGCGCAACGCGTTCATCGATTTTCATGATTTATGTCTCATTTTTTTCATAGGTTATGCGACTTTACGTAAAAGTAATACGACTTGAAACTTTTTTTTTACCGTTTTGGATTTTTTATGAATTAAAAAAAAAAAATTTTAATTTTTTGGGCAAAAAATATTTTTTTTCTTCATACATTGATTTATAACTGCGAAACTGTTGCTTATGTAGCAAAATAATATAATAAATTATATAAACAAGATGAAAGTAATTGTAATTCTTGATTTTACTAAATTTGTTTCATCAAAATCCGACTAGTGGTTCTCTAGTTATGTTAAACAAAAGAGCCTTATCAGAATTGAGTCCCGAATCAATCAGCTGAAAAATGTTGTACTGTGTAATGCAACAAATTGCGAGGTGGCACTTGAAATTGATTAAAAATAAAAAACCAGATATAAGACAATGTATTAGTAGTGATTTCCTACTGTGGAAAAGTAAGGATAAAATTGCAGGTCAAAATGTTTGGAGAAAAAAAGGGATTTTTGTTATATGTTCATAAAAATACACAAAAAATACACAAATTTTTTTTTTTAGATTTTAATATACTGAAATATACTACTTTAAATAGAAAAAAAAGAGAAAAACTTTAGCTCACATAGTAAAATAGTATTCGCTTTTAAATTCTTAGGTTTAAATTAAGTTGGTTCGGTAAAACATACAAGTTCTGAGTTTGAGACGGATATAAAAAAAAACTTGCAGTCAGATCGGAGTAATTCTTTTTGATTTGATTGTGCTATTTAGTCTAAAATTGCAATATATCACTGCATATTGCATGAAGAGTATGTTGACAATTTTTTCCGCGAAATCCTCAGTGTGTGGCGTTGAATTTAATGTATTTATTATTGGAAAGCATGCGCATAAAACACTAATTTGAACATTTTTGTCAAACAGAAAAACATCTTTCAAAATCATCAAAAATAACCAGTGATGCCAACTTTTTGATAGCAAAAAGCACTAAGAAGCACTATTTCGAGCAAAAAAAGCGTAAAAAAGCACTAAGCCATTTTTACAATTTAATTTAATACAAAACAAGTTGCATTCGGCTGTGCCGAATATTATATACCTCCAAAATTTAAAAAAAGGCGACGGCGTTGATGGGAAACATTTGCATTCAAGATTAAATAATAAATATATTAACATTTATATATATGTATATGAAAATTTTTAAATGTATTATTATTATCTTCAATAAAAATAATATCATCCAAATCATTTGGAGTTTTAATTGGCCATAAAACATTTTAAAAGAAATACAGTGCGAGCTCGATTTTCGTAACTCGAAACAATCTGGCCTGTTGCAATTACCGAAAATTTGCAATGACCGACCATTGTTTATAAAACTTAATGACAGCATATTTTTTAATAAACAGCCTTAAATTTTATCGTTTAAATAAATCTAAATTAAAATCGTGCAAAGTTTAATAAAACAATTGTCTTATGATATTATCCAATTATTTTAACATATGAACGTTTCTGAAGAAAGAACACCCATAAGGTGTAAAATAGAAAAAACATGTATGTTTGCATTCTGATACTTAGTCATACTTTTGATACTTGATACTTTTTTCAATAGCGCTAGAGGTAGAAGTGCACAACACGTCGAAAACTAAAGCGCATGAAAAAGGGCAGGTTACACAACGCTTGTTATAAAAGTATTTTCTGTCAGCTGTTTTAACGGCTCTTTTTTTTTTTGTTTTTAAAATCTACATCTATAAAAAAAATGTTTACCGAAATACATCGTTTTTATTGCGACTTCTAAATATGTTGTCAACGCTAAAAAGTGCAACGTTTCCTAAAATTTCCAAATTGCTAGGAAGCCTAGCTCTAACCTCGTAAATGAAGTTTTAGGTAAAAGGAATGCAACTTTCTTTAATCCCTTTTTTATAATTTGAAATCTCAAAATCTTTACAAACCTTCTCAAAATTGTACCCCAAATAGCAAAGTTGAACTAAATCATCCTCTATATAATCGTAGTTTTGAAAAATGGTAGACAAAAAAACAAAAACTGTAAAAAGCACTAAAGGCACTAACGAAAAATTAAAAAAGCACCAAGTTAGTGCTTTTTTTAAGTTTGGCACTATGGATAAAATTTTTGCGTTTTGAGGCATCAAAAAGCACCATAAATAGTGCCAAAAGCACTAAGTTGGCATCACTGAAAAGAACACTACAGATAGGCAACACAACTGAAGTTGAGATGCCAAGAGCAAAATCCGGCAACGCCGCTTATGTTAAAATATACACAAAATGTTTATTATTTTATTTTTTAACATGAGGGCTTTGCATGATTTCGCTGCTAGCAACTCAACTTCAGTTCAGTTACCATCCTCAATCGACCGATTATGTGCATTCTGATACCCTTTGTACACTTGCATACATTCGCATGAACGCATGGAGGATGTTGATAATATAATTTATTGCCACTTTTCTAGTGATAACACTAAAATAGAATGGAATACAATGAATTGGATGTTGATTTTTACTCCTATGAATTTCTTGTGGGAAAATTTCACCAAATTGGCAAATTGATGGTAGACAAAAAATGCATTTACGATTAAATATCTCAAAATATGCACAAACCAATCGATGCAATTTTTAAGCAAAAATTTAAATTTGGATAAATAACTTATTCCATCGAGGAAAAAAATGCATTTGCATGAACTTCAACGCTCTAGTTATTATTTTCTATCTACAACGCTCCGCCAGCACAAGTGGCTAAGTAGGGTATACTAATTCTGTCATTCCGTGTTAAACCTTTTAAATTTTCCTCTACGAACCCATTAAGTATATACATATATTCCGGGTCGTTGAGTAATTCTAAATTGATTAGCCATGTCCATCTGTCTGCCTGTCCATCTTTTGAAAACACGCTCACTTTCGAAAAGAAAACTATTAGTGTTAAATTCTCTCTAGATCCTCTAAGCAGTTTGAGATTTAAAGACAGCAAAATTGACTTAGTGTGAAATGAGCTACATATAATCCCAAATGTTGTAAAACCTAACAGGAACAATTTATAGTAATAGCCAGAATGCACCGATTCTCATTAAATTTGGCACAAATTCGTTTTATATGACCTAAAATCATACTATTAAATTTTTTGAAGATCGGCCCATAATTTACCAAAGGCCCTATATAAAGCCCACTCTCGGAAATCCCTTTAGTGTGCCTTATTGGAGTGATTTCGAAATTTGTTTTTGTTTTAAATGTAAGTTGAACGGACGAGTAAGGTGCTCGTGTTCTATAAACTACACATTAGTCTGTTTCGCAAGATTAAAAACCACTCCGACAAATTTTGTAAAGAAAGGTCTATGCTCTTGAAAGTCATTTAAATACGACCAAACCCGTAAAAATTATAAATATTGTTGTAATATTTGGTTCAATTTGGCTTTATATGGCTACACGGAAAGAAGGTTTTTTTCTAAAGTAATCAATTTCGTATAGTAAAACAAGAAAATCCAAAAATAATTTCATGATTTTAACTTACTAGATGACCCGTGCGAATATTTCGCACCGTTAGTTGTCATTTTTGTAACATAAAATGAAAATAATTAATAGAAATTTTAGTAACTTCAATACATTTTAAAATATAATTTTTATCAATGAAAATATTAATTTTTCAATTTCTAATTATTTTTCGTCATTAGTGTTAGACATAAGCTTTAAAATGAGATATCATTCATTAAATTTGATGCGGTGGTATGGGAGATATTTGCAACCGACAAAAAAAGTGCTTTAGAAATAATATATACTAGATGACCCGTGCGAATATTTCGCACCGTAATTTTTATCAATGAAAATATTAATTTTTCAATTTCTAATTATTTTTCGTCATTAGTGTTAGACATAAACTTTAAAATGAGATATCATTCATTAAATTTGATGCGGTGTTATGGGAGATATTTGCAACCGACAAAAAAAGTGCTTTAGAAATAATATATATGATTTTGTTCGTATTTAGTAAAATTGTCTAAAGAAACATTTGATCATGTTCAAAAAACTCACGTTTTTGGTATGTTTACAAAAGTAGTTTGTTTTAATTAAAAAGATATTTCTGAGTTCATGCTGCATTTATGTATTTAATATAAGCCTGGTTTTCTTGATTTTTAAATAGAATCGAATTTCTTGCATCAAGAAACAAATGCTAGGGATTTCTTTAAATTTTTCAGAAAATGCTCAAGATTTCTTGGACAGATTCAAATAATCTTTATTTGAATCGACATCTTAAGCAAATCAATAAAAAGTTTATTAATTTTTTATATTAAGTTTTCTTAAGCCAACTAATGCTACACCTTTTTATGTAAAAAATTCAGGCTTTTCTCCGTATTTTGTCAAATATTAAAGGCCGATTTCACCAATTTATTTAAATATCAATTTATGTTTAAAACTCGTTTTTCTTGTCAAATTGTATTAAAAACTCTATTTAAATATGAATTGATATTTAAATACAATTGATAAAATTGGCCATAAGCAACGAAAACTTGATTTAAGTAACTTAAGAATTCAAGTGATTTTTTTAAACTGTATTTAAGTACATTTTAGTTTGAGTCATAACTTTTTGCTTCAACCAAGCCACACATATGTTTACAATAAGAAATTTTTGGCTTGGACGAGAATGGTGCAAAGCTTTCTTGGTTCAAGCGTTATTTTCTGGTGCTTTAGTAACCAGTAATTTTCTGATGATCGGTTCATAATTTACCATTGGTCCCATATAAAGCAACCGTCTGAAACGTACTTTAAAACGTATAAAACGCTTAAGCAAATTGTATAACTGTATTGATTTTAAGTCTAATTTAGATTTTTTAATACTCAAAATCACTCTACCGAGTTTTGTGACAAACAATCCATAATTTACGATATGTCCAAAATAAAATACCTTCCTAGAATTTACTTTAACACAACTTATTATATTTCTGAAAAAACCATGGTAATTTATGTATATGAGGTTCCCATATAGAGGCTACTCCTGAAATATTCGAACTCTCGGCGGAGGGTTTAAGTAAATAAGTTTTATTATATCAACAAAATTTGTTTAAAAGACCGTATGTAAATGGTTAATTAATTTCGTGTGTACAATTTTTTTCTGTTGTTTTCATTATATACCTACATATATTTATGTTAAGTGTGAACATGCCTTTACGCTTTGAATCACTAGCTTTTCTTTAACATTTATGCATATATTTAACAATTTCTCCATAAATTTGCATAAATTAACAGCTCTAAGTATTAATTTTTGTCTACTTTAATCCTCCTATTTTGCTTTATTACAAAAAAAAAAAAACACTTACTTTCTTTAAAGATTAAAATCACATAAAATCAACAACAAATATAATTTGAGTGCAGAGCATTTAATCATTGTAGTAATAAAAGTGCCAAATGTCTGAGCCATAACAACTTAACAACAATATCCCGATAAGGTCCTTATGGTGTTTATGTTTATGTGTGAGTGTGTGTGTGTTTGTCTATGTTAAAACAACCATTTATTCATAAACTAATCGTAACAATAACTTATGCAACTTAAACACCATTAACACTCACTCTTAGACGCATGGACGCAGTGATGTTGCCACAAAACATTTATCCGAATAGTCGCATAAAATAGCCAAGAGCGTAAGCTTTACATTGCACCTGTGATTATGTAAATTTTCATATTCAGAAAATACATACAAAGCTGAATATTTATGTATGTATATTCATATGTATAATATACACAATATACATATGAATATATAAAAACATGTGTGAGTTCGCATTTGGATCTACAGTTTAATGAAGGAGTGTGTATGTTACTAATTGCACATAACCATTTGTATGAGTTTTAGAAAGAAAAAAAAAAAAAATTTAAGCTTTAAGGCATAAACTCATGCTCATAGTTACATACAATTTGTAGTATGTAAAACTTAAATTTTATATACCCTAATATCACGAATACTCACAAAAACATTTGTTTATGCAATCATAATAAATATGTATGTATTTTAAACATATTTATAAAATACATTCAATTTAATTTAGAATTTTGTTTAGTCTGTGGTATGTGGTGCTACTCTGATTAGGTTTAAATTGTAATAGGTGCAAATTGTAATGAAGTTTAAGGCAGATATGGCAAAGAGTTTAATCTAAAAAATAAAATGTTATGACTTATGTATTTCTTAAGCAAAACTATTATTTTGTCATAAAGTTCTTATCTAATCTACTGATCAAATTTATAGCGTGCTTTACAAGTAAAGGTTTATATATGAATTATTTTAAAGATTATTTATAAAACTTGAATGGTTTTCTGATTATTTAATTAGTTTTATTACATAAACATACAACAATACCAAAAAAACCACAGAAAACTATTTAAGAGAAGAGAAGCAATACATTTTGCGTCTCTTGCCAATGAGTTAAGAGTAAAGCTGAAGGTCCACACCATCAGGGTTGTCAGATGTGGCGATTTCTCGCCAAACGTGGCGATTTTCAAACTTGTTTGGCGACCTAATTTTTAATTTGGCGACATGGCGATTTTTTGGCGATTTTACAAAAAAGTTGGCGATATTGTTGGCTATTTTTGATGAGCTATGCATTTGTTTTGAAATTCGTTAAATTCAATACTGAGAAATAATATTATTTTCATTATACTTATAGTATTTTTATGTATGAAATTTGAGGCATTCATATGAAGTATGGTCAGTATTTATATGTTCAAATGGCTGATGAAGATAATGAATATCTCCGAGAAAGAATCAATAAATAGAATTAAACATAAATATGTATATTTAAAGCTTATGAACATTTTTTCATTATATGTATGTAGAAATTTTTTATCACAGATACAATACGTTGTTGTTAGTGATATTTTTATGAACTCTTACATACCTTTGGACATTTTTGAAACACAATGAAAAAACTAGCGTTAGTTAATTGGAAAGATAAACAAGCTTATGCCAAAACTTTAAAGCTGAAACGGTACGGAAGGTACGTACAATTTTAAGGAACTTACTTTGACTGTTGTTTATATGCTGGTAATTATTACTAGTAATGCCTGTGTTTAAGCTATGAACTTTACTAAAACTCGCCTTCGAAGTAGAATACATTACGAACTTCTAGACGCGTTATTACGTGTTACAAGTTGCACTTCTTTTGTACCAATGTATTCCAAAAATGAAGACAAATAGAGAGCTTTGTCGGTGAAGCGTTTTAGATACATAATAAAGCTGCAACTACATATATACAAATTTAAAGGGTGGTTAAATTTTAAGGGCCGATGTTGAATGTACACCACACTTAAACGTTAAGTTTTTTTCTGCACTTCATTTGTTATTTCTCAATTTCAGACTAACTCAATTTGAACAATGGAAAGATATGCAATCGAGCAACGCGTTAAAGTTATTTAGGCTTATTATGAAAATGGGCGTTCAAATCAAAATGCATTTCGTGCACTTCGTGATTCAGTGTGAGGCACATTTTCCCCTCAGTGGATTCGTCAATAAGCAGAGTTGCCTCATTTGGGCGAATGACAATCCAAGAGTGGTTGTCGAAAAACCAATGCACCCACAAAGAGTGACTGTTTGGTGCGGTTAATGTGCTGGCGGCATCATCGGGCCGTATTTTTTCCAAAATTAGGCCGGTCAGGCAGTTAATGTGCATGGTGTTCGCTATCGTGAGATGATAACAATCTTTTTATGGCTCGAATTGGAAGATAGGATGTGGCCCATTTGGGGTGTCAACAGGACGGTGCCACTTGCCACACCGCTCTTTTGCGCGACAAATTCAATAGCCGTGTTATCTCACGTGGTGGCGATGTCAATTGGCCGCCAAGAATTTGACACGGTTGGACTTCTTTCTTTGGGGTTATTTGAAAGAAAAGGTGTACGTCGATAAGCCAGCAACAATTCAAGAGCTAAAGGATGAGATAGAACCTCAATTATAATTGTTTAATACTAGCTGCAAAAAAAATTTTTTTGTTGCTTTAAATAGACTTCTTTAAACTATTTTACACTAAACATCGTACCATTTTTGTATTCACTAGCTATTTTTTCTTTTCTAAATAAAAATTAAGCAAAATATATATCATGGCGACTTTTTTTGAATTTTTGGCGTATTTTAGCGATACGGAACAAATTAATATTTTAGGATTTATAAAAAATATTTTTAATAAATTAAAAAATAGGTATATTACTGCCAAAAACTTGAAATTAAAGGCTTTGGCGATTTTGGCGATTTTTGACATTGAATTTGGCGAAAAAGGTTAAAATCAATCTGACAACCCTGCACACCATGCGTTTATGCGTCTGTCCTTTGTATGCATTTGACAAACAAGTTGAATCAGTGTAATTTTATATGACAAGTTACACAACAAAATGCAGAGAATACATAGACGCATCAACGCATGAAAGTAGGTTTACTTTCTACTTTTGTATCCGTCGCATGTGTGGTGAAAAAAAGTCAGCTGTTATTGATGGCCATGGATGGCAAATCATTTTTTATTTTCAATGTTATCGATAAATATGTTTGTGTGGTGGATTACTTTTTACTATGTTTTTGCATTAAAAAAGGTTTTTAATAAGAGAAAAAGCTTTCGTAATAAAGATTGTATAAACTTTAATGAATAAAATACATAAAAATTAATTTTTAGCACAATTTAACAAGAACAAAATTTGCCATTCTAGTTATCGATTACTTTTATCTTCTGAGTGTCATCTTTGTTGTGTTTATTATTTTTTTTTAACAAATACCATGAATTGGAAACTTATTGATACCGTGAAAAATCACGAATATTTTTATAATAAAAGCTTACTCCGCTATGAATTCTATTAAATAAATTCTATTAAAATATCAATTACACTCTCAATTTGTTGCAAAATTGTTTTTAATTGTTAAACATATTAGCACAACAGCTGATAAAAAAAAAACAAATTTGGCGCATAAGACGCATTGCATGTAACTTGAATTTAGAAACGCACAAAAAGTATCATACGCATCTACGCATGAACGCATGGTGGACCTTAAGCTGAAGGTCCACACCATGCGTAGATGCGTATGATACTTTTTATGCGTTTCTAAATTCAAGTTACATGCAATGCGTTTTATGCGCCAAATATTTTTTTTTAACAGCTGTTGTGCTAATATGTTTAACGATTTAAAACTTTTTTTGCAAAAAATGGAGAGTGTAATTGATATTTAATAGAATTTATTAAATAGAATTCATGGAGGGGTAAGCTTTTATTATAAAAATATTCGTGATTTTTCGCGGTATCAATAAGTTTCCAATTCATGGCATTTGTTAAAAAAAAAAAATAAACACAACAAAGATGACACTCAGAAGATAAAAGTAATCGATAACTAGAATGGCAAATTTTGTTCTTGTTAAATTGTGCTAAAAATTTATTTTAATGTATTTTATTCATTAAAGTTTATACAATCTTTATAACGAAAGCTTTTTCTCTTATTAAAAACCTGTTTTAATGCAAAAACATAGTAAAAAGTAATCGACCACACAAATATATTTATCGATAACATTGAAAATAAAATATGATTTGCCATCAATAACAGCTGACTTTTTTTCACCACACATGCGACGGATACAAAAGTAGAAAGTAAACCTACTTTCATGCGTTGATGCGTCTATGCATTCTCTGCATTTTGTTGTGTAACTTGTCATATACAATTACACTGATTCAACTTTTTTGTCAAATGCATAAAAAGGACAGACGCATAAACGCATGGTGTGGACCTTCAGCTTAAAGCTTAAGAATTATAGCGCACTGTTTTTTAACATTCTAAGAAAATATAGCTGTTCTTTTTTCTCACAAAAATTTTATGCAAATAATAAAATGCATTAAATTTTAGTTGAAACCACGACTTAAGCATGTAATTTTCAAAACGGTCAAGATTTTTCTAAATTTTTCGGTTTTTATTGAAATTAAGTTCGGTCGTAAAAGCAAAAAATTGCTATAAAAGCTCGGCTTTTAGAACATTTTTCTCATACCGAAATATCTTACAGTCTGGGTGTTTCACGGAAATGTGTTTACAATATTGCCTAACAAAGTTTCTGCTGGAGAACCACTTCCATATAAACCATGCCGAGACGTACAACCCCTGCACAAGATCGATATTTAGTACAAATTTGTAAGCGAAATCGATCCGCTTATAGTCGCGAAATAGCTTCCGCATGGTCATCAACTCTTGGAAAATCAATTAGCGCAGGTGCAACCCGTCGACATCTTGTTGAACATGGTCTCAAAAGCAACACCAAAAAACATCGCCCTTACCGCAACAACCTCCAGACAAAAAAAAAAAAACGATTTGAATGGTGCAAGAACTATGTAAACTGGACAGAAAGAGACTGGAATCGGGTTTTTTTTTTTGAGTTAACCAATCAAAAAAATCGATCATTTGTTCGGTTTACTATGCAGGAAAAGAAACAACCATTCTGTTTTCAGTCAAGGACACAAGGTGGTGGTGGATCTGTAACCGTTTGAGGATGTTTTACAGCTCATGATACCGGCTTATTATTATTTTATGAAGGAGGTTTAAATGCTATGAACTTTATCGAATTGATATCCGCAGAATTTTTGGGTCTAGATCGACCCAAAGCTATTTTCAGCAAGATAATGCACCGTTACATAAGGCGAAGTTTTCGATGGATTAGATTAGAGATAAAAATAGAAGTATCTCTGCAGAATAAGAATCTGTAAGGGGGAGTTTTTGGTACTCTTCGTTCTTCAATTGGTACTGTTTTTAATATTAAATTAATTAATTAATATTGGACATAAAATTAAACATGCAATGTCCTGAGTGGATGAGAATCTATAGCAGGGAACTTTTTGGCACTTTTTCCATGTTTAACTAGAACTTTTTGAGTTTTTATTAATACTGACCCTTCATTCAGGAAAAATCTGCTACTTTGAAATAAGAACGCTTCAAATTTATTCAATAATTTTCAATATAACAGAGGAATGACATAAAAATACATTTACGGCCAAATTTACCGAGTTAGGTTAAAGCTTACGATTATTTAACTTCTTGTTAACGATATATTTTTGACAGTTATAACTGATAGTTAGTTATTATTGAATTTGGTGAAATTAGCTGTAAATCAATAATTTTCAACTTTGAATTAATGTAGTTTCTGTAGTTGTTGAAACTTATAACATTTTAAGATTTATATTTTATTAATTTTTTAATTATGTTAAAATTGAATTTGCAAAATATTGAAGTAATAAGAGACATTTTAACATCGTTATGGTAACTTTTGGATTTAAGTTGTAAACCATATCAGGATTATTGTTCTGTAAGAAGTCAATTAATTCAATCCCATTTATTATTTCCTTGTAAAATCATGCTTATGTGTCCATATAAACATGAATTTATCTATGTTTATAAACTTCACTTAAATTGGTTTGAAAGTTTTTGGGAGGCAGAAATTGCCCCCTACCTCCCCTTGTGGTCCTATTTTCGAAAAACTGTGTAGCTTATGTGTCCATATAGATATGGATCTATCTATGTTTTAAATTTCATTAAAATCGGTTTGAGAGGCAGAAATTGCCCTTATAGCCCCTCGTGATCCTATTTTTTAAAAAATACATACCTTTTGTGTCCATATAGCTATGGTTCGATGTATGTTTTTAATTTCATTAAAATCGGTTTGATAGTTTCTGAGAGGAAGAAATTTGCCCCTATCTTCCCGCGTGGTCATACGATTCGGCTTATTTTCTATTAGCTTGGTCCCTGTACCAATAAGAGCCTATGTCCCAAATTTGATCAAATTATCTCCAAAATTGCGACCTTGACTTTGCGCACAAGGTTACATGGACAACCAGCCAGCCTGTCAGCCAGCCGGATAGACATCGTTAGTTCGACTCAGAAAGTGATTCTGAGTCGATCGGTATACTTTAAGGTGGGCCTAGGACCAATATTTTAAGGTGTTACACACATCATCACAAAATGCACAATTCCTTCTCCACTATTGTGGTGTAGGTATAATGATCAAAACAGTTCATATTTAAATTAATATTGTTCTATTTTAAAATACAAAATTTCAATATTAATATTAATAGACTTTCGTTAATGTTTCTTTTTAATATAATTTCTTTGGGTGTAGAATCAAACAATTCAACATGCAGAGTCCTGACTGATTGAGGAGCCTTTTTGGTACTTTTGTTTTACAATTGGTACATTTTTAATTTAACTTATTAAATTAAATTAAACATTTACGGACTTGAGTGGAAGATTTCATATGGAGCGGAGGTTGGTTTCTCGCCTAATCGATCCATTAAGACGGAAAGAAACAGATTCTCGAAACATGTAAATTTATTTATATCGAATCGAAGAAAACATATTTGTTAAATGATAGAAAGTGTATTTTGATAGTTTTTTTTGGCCTTTCAAATACAGAAAACTCCCATTCCGTTCATGAAAAGAAAAATGTTTTCATTCCGAAAATTTTTTCGTCATTTTCTGAAGCACCAAAGTACGGAATGAATTCCGTTTCCGAACGGAATTGTACTCTGTGACATGGCTAAATAATTGTGGTGCATTTCGACCATGGGCCAATACTTATAATTATAACTTATCCAATTTATTCCAGTTTTATTGATTACGCTTCTAGACCGGGAGCTCAACTTTTAATATTTTTCAAAATAATAAATACTATCAAAGTAATTTTTGGGTATACAAATTTTTTTTAATTAACAAGATTTTGTTTGTCGTGCTTAATAAATTTCAGTGTTTTTTATCAACAATAAAAATTGGGAATTAAGCACGACAAATAAAATCTTATAATAATAAATACTCTCAAATATCATGGTAAAAATTTTCTTCCTTAAAAGTCTTGAAATGACTTTTAGCAACATCAAATAATCTACAAAGAAATTAAACCACTAGGGCCTGATTAATTCATAATTAATGTAAAACGAAAATATTTAAGTGCGTTTGTTCGTCCAATGCATATGTATTGCACTAAACCACTTATGCCTCATAAATTTAAGATTAAAAATAAATTTGAAACTATTTATCCTTATACCCATACACACACACACACACATGGGCAGATGTGGATACTAAAATAAGCCATAATACAATATTATAATATTTCAAACATACCAATAGTGTAACTGCATTTCAATTTATAGTATTTTTGTTAGAATAGAAATATTTTTGGTAACAATTTGCAATTTGTGCTTTTTAACCTTTAGACCTTTTCTAAAACAAACTAGTTAACAATGCCATAAACTTAAATTTTACACATAAGCTCCAACCGGCCCGACCAACTGCCAATGACTTGTTTGGCATTCTACTCGCATACATTTTTTTTGTCTTCCATTTTTGCAATTCGAAACCATGCAATCATAAATGTTAAAAAAAAAAATTCACAAATACAAGTGCTTTAACACCATATTCTAACAATTGCAGCCGTACTTTTATGTTAATGCGATGCAAATGTTTGTTGGTAAATAGAGTATAAAGTCATAAATATGGATATTCTTATTTGCTCGTATACATTCCATTGCAGTTCAAGTACACTTGTTATACGCACAATTATATTTGTATCTGGAGATTTATAATTTCGGTTTCTAACTTTGATATTGATTAATTTGTATAATTAAGCAGAAACCTGTACTAAATACTCCTCTCTGTGTTGTAAGTATTTTCGAGCCATTCTATTCTATTTTATTCATTGTGGCTCTCATACCATCAGAGCAAACGAATTAAATGTTATATTGGACAATATTGCTTATTCATAAGTCAATTAAAATTTTCCCCCTGGAGGATAACAGAATTATAAATGCAAGTGCACTTTGTAGTGCAAATATGTATATCATTAAGAACAAAGTGCAGTGCTGAACAAGTGAATATTATCGACGTCTTCGTCACCTTACCGATAAAACCACAACTTATTAAACCACAAAACATGTTATACAACCAACCAGCCCTCTAAAGAAGTAGGAGGCAAATCTTAAGCAAAAAATTTACAATAGTTCAAAGAAAGGATGAAATCAACCGTAACCATAACTTATATAATTTTGTTGCTGCTGTTGTTGTTGCTGTTGTTGTTGTTGTGGCGTTTTACACACTTTATGAGACAAATATTTTATATTTTATTTTATTCCATTAAAATATAAGCATCAATTACAAATACCACTGTAAACATTCAATTTCAAATTTATGTATTTATAGCTTCGAGGTTGTGGAAATACCCAGTGAATTATTCATATAAATAGAACTCAGATTATATTTTAATATAATTGCTTAATGCTTGTAATTCTGCTTTTATCTATATTGAATTCAATATTGGAATCAAAAAGGAATCTTTATCAGATAAGTGAAATCTAGGAATTTTTATGTTACACACATTGCTATAAAAATCGAAAAATGCTATAAAATTCGAAACGCCTTTGGGAACTTTAAAGTTTTCTTTAGATTTTTTCCCATTTATTATTATTTCATATTAAAAGATTTATATACCAACCAATAAAAATGGAAGGTTATATTGGCTTTGTCATTACGTTTATACTACATCGCAATAGTCATCGGATATCCTATTTACTATAAACATATCTTCTACAATACTGTGTAAAATTTTTGACATTTTGGCCAAACAGCTGTTCTTTGTTATCCATGTAACTTGTTACCTATTGGTGTTAGCAAAATTTGTGCCAAGTAGCTTAGATAGCTATTTGATCAATCTTTTTAAAAAAAATTTAAAACCTCTTAAAACTAAAAGAGATACAAACAAAATTTAATACTTATCGTTATTCATTAAAACATAAGCGAACATATCGCACTGCTTCCTATAAAGAGTATTAATACAAAAACAAAATTGTTTTACTGTTTACTAGGGTATTCAATCGGTTAACCGTTAACCGGTTAACCGATTAATTACTACCCGATTAACTGATTGGTTAATTTAAAATTGCGTTTTTTCGATAACGGATTAAACCGGTTAATTTCAGTCGATTAACCGATTAACCGATATAACAAAATTTAAAATTTTTTGTAGTATTATAACAAATTTGTTTGTGTTTTTTATTATTTGTTTCGTCTTATATTCAAAAGGTATGTGTTCAGAAAATATTTTTTCATACAATATATTTTCTTCTAGCAATACATTCTTAAGGTACAGTACAAAAACAGAAACTAAGGGATTCGGAAATAAACTTTTTTGCAGAATGTGCGGTGCTGAGCTAAGCCAGATGATGGCCTGACAACAGAAGAAACTCTCGATAGTAACCGAAACAATTATAAGTGATCAAAATTTAAAAAAATTAAAACAGTACTATAATGGCATAATTAAAGATTTTATATGTTTAGAGAAATCCAGGAGAAAGACTGAGAAATTAGATATTCTGTATTATGGATTGCTTTGGATTTCTCTAACATCTTCGATAAATGCAAGAATTTTTCTCCAAGTCAAGATTTAACAAATCTAAAGAAAATAATCGCTTAAATGCTAAACATTTAAACCAAATTATTTTTCGAACGTACGGGGTCGCGAACTTACGATTTTTCCATATGTTTTTTTATTATTATCACCATGAATTTTCCCAAAAATATCTAAAAATTTCCTTAAGAAAAACCTAATACTCAATTTACAATTGATTGTAATGGAGAGATTGTGAAGAAAAAGTCCAAACATAACATTTTTTTTTTGCATGTTAAATAATTATATAAAAATGTCTTTAGCTGTAGCTTTAAAAAATATAAAGTTTTCCAGTTTCCAGCCTAATTTCCTCAAGTAAAACAGCTGAGATATGCTATAAAAATCATTCTGTTATAAAAACATAGACTTTTTTTATAATAATAAACAATGAAAGACGATGCTTACCAACATTATATTTTTTCATCCTGGTAGAACATTCTGTGGGAATGCACATATGTATTAATTAGTATTGAATTTTCTTTGTTTGCTCATTTTAGTTCAAGAATTGTTTTGTTTGTTACGTTATTGTTTTTTTTTTTTCACTAGTAAACTCCAAATAATACATAATTTTTGCATTTTTATTTATTGAAATTACTTAATTTATAACAAAAATTTATTAATCGGTTAACCGATCAATAGCAATATTAACCGATTATTAGCCGATTAAACCAAAACCTCGGTTAATTAATCGAGCGATTAACCGATTAAAGCAAAAGCCCGATTAAATGAATACCCTACTGTTTACCACTGCTGTTCTACTAATGGACGTTTTTTTCTTCACACTCAAAACGCGTTCATCGATTTTAACGATCTATTTCTCATTTTGTTATCTGACTTTAGGTGAAAGTTTTAGTACTTTATTTTTTTACCGTTTTGGATTTTTTAAAATACAAAATTTGTAATTTTTTTGCTTTTCCGTAAACTACCATTTCTTAGCCATTTTTTTTTTGGCGATTTTTAAAAATTTGTTTGTTTTACAAAGCTAACGATTACATCTTAAAAAAAAGATATTTTGAACTTTTAATTTTTGTAAAAAAGTTAAAAATAAGATTAGTACCTGTAACTTAAAAATGCGAGCTGATGGAGAAAAACGGGGATTAGATTTAAGCTCGATTCACCCATGCGTTCCGAACAATATTTTTGACCGGACAATAATTTGTTTACAGAGAGTGTTCTGCAGAACGATTCACCCATCTCGGAAAATTTGTCCGGACAAACAAAGCTACCATATGGTTTACAAATGTAAACGATTATACAAAGTGGCAGCACAGTTAGCAAGCTATTAGTTTTTTTTTATAAAAGTGTGTGAAAATGGAAGAAAGAAGAAAATAAATTTTATTATTTTTAATTGAATTGCATAAAACTAGGGTATTCATTCGGTTAACCGTTAATCGGTTGACCGATTAATTACTATTCGATTAACTGATCGGTTAATTTAAAATTGGCTTTTATTTAAACTGGTTAATTTCAGTCGATTAACCGTTGTAACAAAAATTATAATTTTTTGTAGTATTAAACCATATTTTTTTTGTGTTCCAAAACGGGTGAGTTCCAAAACGTCGGTTACAAAGCAACTCGCTTTTTAAAATACATTATACAGTGCAACCATTAACAATTTTACAACGTTATCCGTACCAAAATTCTCCAAAACTGCACCAAAATAGTTGTGTTCAGAATTATTTTTGTATACAATATATTTCCTTCTATAAATACATTTTTAAAATACAGTACAAAAACAGAAATTAAGGAATTCGGAAACGAACTTTTTTGCAAAATGTTCGGTGCTGACTTTTGTCTGGATGAGTTAGATGCTGTCCTGACAACAGAAGAAACTTACGATAGTAACGCAACAACAGAATTAATCCAAACAATTAGAATTGTGAACAATTTTAAAAAATAAAACAGGATTTAAATGGTATAATGGAAGGTTTTATATGCTTAGAGAAATCCAGAAAAAAGACTGAGAATTTAGATATTCTGTATTATGCGTTGCTTTCGATTTTTCCAACATCTACGATAAGTGAAAGAAATTTTTCAAAGTCAAAATTTATCACAACTAAAGAAAGGAGTCGCTTAAATCCAATACATTTTAACCAAATTATTTATCTAAAAGATTATTTTATAAGATCTTCGTCAACTATTTAAATTATTTTTTAATAAATACATAATCGGCTTTGTTCTGGAAATCGAAATCACGTAAAATTGAAAATAAAAAAGTTTTTAATTCTATCCTGTGTATAAAAGTGATAAAATTATTTATTTTTCATTACCTCATACTTTGAGGACCACATATCTTTACTTTTGAAATCAGGAAAAGCAACGTTCATTTAAAAAAATTTAACTTAAAATCTCCATCGATTTCAATTTCACGTGATTTCGATTAACAGAAAGTGGCCGAATATGTATTAATTAAAAAATATGTATTACAGAGTTATGAATTATGTTTTTTTGCTCGTTTTAGTTCACGTATTGTTATGTTATTGTTTTTTTTACTACTAAACTACAAATAATAAATAATTTTTCATTTTTATTAATTGAAATTACATAATTTATAAAAAAAATACTTTATTAATCGGTTAATCGATCAATTACAAAACTAACCGATTATTAACCGATTAAACAAAACCCTCGGTTAATTAATCGAGCGATTAACCGATTAAATCAAAAGCCCGGTTAAATGAATACCCAATTTATCAAAAAAGGTTGAAAGTAAAAAGAATAGCAGTGTTTTCCACACACTTGTTCCTGAGATGCGCTTTCATGGCGTGGAATCGTTTATAAATAATTAACATTCACTTACTACAATAATTGGTAAACATTATGTTAAAAAATATTAAAATTTACCATTTAAAATTTACTTACGACCAATTCCAATAGATTTTTCTATTTTCGTCCATATATTTTGTTTTAAGTAAGTATTTTTATATAAACGATTTCCCATATCATAAATACATTCTCTTCCTGGATTTTTTATTTCCTCAATAAGTTTCAGGGCAATATTTTCTTTAACATCCATTTTTGTTTAATTTTTTTTTTAATTATTCAGCACAAAAGAAAAAACTTTATATGTGGCAGCTCAATTCAACTTTTATGTACAAATTGAAAAAAAGTGGCATCTCAGTTCATTTTGTTCGGCACAAGAATTAAAATTAAACCAATTCAAGAAAAAACGTTCCGAACAAATTCATTGCTCTCTCTCTCAAAAGTAAAACGTCAAACTCAATATAAAAAAAATTTTGTCCGGACAAAAATTTTGTTCGGAACGCATGGGTAAATCGAGCTTTAAAATTAGCAACCTCAAATTAGCAATAAAGATCGCACAAAAAGTTCAATGTTGTTTCCTTGTGTTATTAGACACTTTACAACAAGGAATTAAAAGAAATATTTGAAAACTAAATTTTAAAACTAAATATTAACATTGTTTACCAAAGTTTTCTCTATTTACACAAAACCGTAATGGCATGAGAAAATTGAAAGTTACACAGAAGAAAAAAATTTATTTCAATTTAAAAATTTGTGATATTAATTAAAAAATTAATAAAATTTTCACCAGTTAACAAATTAAAGGAATCTAATTGAAATTATTTGTTATAAACATCATTTTCTGCAGTTATGTTGTTGATATAAGTAATTTTGAATAAGTTTTTAATTAAAACTTATTTTGTTTTTGATTATTGATTGAATTAAAATATAAATTGGCGAGATTTTTTCTGTGTATGCAATGAATGAAAACTGGACTGATTTAGTATTCTTGGGTAGCCAGCGGTCAATGTCTAAAGTATTAACCTAAAGAAAAAACTTTTTTCAATATGGCCACCTCCAAAAAAAACAAGTTTAATACGTTTTTAACATATTTTGGTTACTTTAGTCATAGTATTGTTGAAACCATGTTATGGTAAAATTATTCCTCAACCCAATAGGCATAGCCATATAATGGATGCCTTTAAACATGTTATGGTTAATAATAGCTATAATATGTTTACCACTTATATTTGTCTAGATGTTTTTCAATCATAATATGTGGCTCTTGGAAAAAAGGAAAATGTTTTTCTTTATTTAAAGTCACACAAGTATTAGTGGAAAGACAATCTTTGTTATTATAAACCATAACACGTAAGAAGGCAACCATAATATGGTTGTGGTTTCTTACTGGAGAACTAATTTAACCATAATTTTGTTGCTGTAGACAATAATAAGTTCAAAGTAAGCTTAATATGTTTTAAATTTATTTTGTAAAAATAGTTTTGTTTGCGGTGACCGTATGGAAAAATGTATTTTCTCTTCATGTAGAGTTAGACAGTTTAAAGAAGGGAACTTTCTTGTCGAGTCAAATACCAAAGATTGCCGTTCACACTATTAACGAGCATCAAATTAAAAGCGATTTTTAATATATAATAAAATTGTAGAAACAAATGCATATGAGTCAAATTTATATTTGCAAAATTTGTCAATTTTACAGAAAACTTTGCTGTTTGGATCAGGGTTTAAAAAACTGCAGTCGAAACCAAAAATTGTCGAACAAAAAACGAAAATTTGTGTACAACTTTTGGCTTTTTGAGTTGGTTTAACAGCGACGGTTTACATTTAATGAATTAGAAGTAAAAACAACATTTTTTTTTTTGGCCAACGACAAATAAAAAATGGGAAGAAATTACAGTATTTCTACTTTCACTGCAGTTTTTAAACGCTGGCTTGGATTTTCATTATATAGGGAGATCAAAATATACCAAAATTAAAACGAACAAGCTGTTTTTTTCAAATCTATCTATCTATACATCTATCTATCTATCTATCTATATATATATATATATATAAAACAAGATGTGTGTATGTATGTATGTAACAAATGGACTCCAAAACGGCTGGGCCGATTTTAATGAAATTTTCAGGGAATCTTCAGAATATTCAGGCGGGTGACACTGTGAAGTCTGATTTTTGATTTTCGGTCTGCGGGGCGTGGCACACTCCAATTTTCATATTGCACCACCAATGACATCTATATAATTTGGACGATTTTTTCTTTAAAATGATCGCCATGGTCCAATTTAGATTTATACAAAAATAAAATTTTGCCCCGCCCACTTTTACGCCCACTTTTTCGAATTACCTAAAATCAGAAAACGGCTCCTTCGATTCGACAAATTTTTCTTTCAAATGTTCGTTTTAATCCAATTTAAGTTTTCATCGAAAGAAAAATTTACCACGCCTACTTTTACGCTCACTTTTTCTATTAAGCGCATCACTTGAGAACGGCTTGACCGATTTGGACGATTTTTTCTTTAAAATGATTGCCATGGTCCAACTCAGGTCTTTACGGAAAGAAAATTTTGCCCCGTCCACTTTTTTCGATTTACCTAAAATCAAAAAACGGCTCCATCGATTTGACAAATTTTTCTTTTAAATGTTCGTATTAATCCATTTTACGTTTTCATCGAAAGAAAAATGTACCACGTACTTTTACGCCCACTTTTTCTATTAAGCGCATAACTTGAGAACGACTTGACCGATTTAGACGATTTTAAATTCATATCCATGGTCCAACTTAGGCTTTTACAGTATGAAAATTTTGCTCCGCCTACTTGAACGGTTCCGTCGATTTGACTTATTTTACTTTCAAATGTTCGTATCTTTTAACGGATTTTGAAATCAAACGCAAAAATTTTTCCTAATTTGGACAGGACAACGTCTGTCGGATAAGCTATTAGATTTATAAAAGGAAAAGCTTCATTGTAAAGAAGTTCACTATAAAGAAACTCGACTGTTGTAGAATGTTTTTTAATCTTTTTCACTTCAATAAAAAACTTTTTTATTCTTTTAAAAATAATCCACTGGGTTAACTTATTAAAAAACTAATCAATTTAATTTACTTAAAATGAAGTTTTTTGATTGGTTTGCGTTAAAGTTTACAAATTAGTTAATAAGCAATATTTCATTTATATTTTCCCGATCATAAATCAAAATTTTAAGTCTTCTTAATGACAAAATACTTTCGTCACTCACCACTTTTTTGTGTTGATTTTCTTTAATTTTTCTACTTATCCCCAACCCAACATCACCTCTGTCGTCATTATCATTATGAACTTTAGCTAAAGTTCATTTTCTTAAGAGTTAAGTTAATTAATCATTTTTTTAAGAAAATCTTATTTGGAAATAAACCAAACAAAGAGGAGAGGAAAGAAACGAACTTAACTAAAATTGCTTTTAAATACACTTGTCAGTTAGATTTTGGTCCTACTTCATTTATAAAATATTTTTCATTTTCAATATGAGTTAGTTAGAGCACAGTTGGAGTATGAGATACAAGTGATTGTGTGTTTTTGTTTGGCTTTGGTCACACAAAAAAGTTCCTATACAAAACTTATTTTTATGCTAAATATACAAATACTCAAATTCCTCTCATAGAATGGCAAAATTTTGTTTAGGTCAACAACAAAATATGTTGTAAACAAACAGAGATTGACTCTATAGAATGTTGTTCTGCTCCATTCAACTCTAAGGAGGCAAATAATTTCATAAACATAACTTTAAAGAGAAACTGGTCCTTTTTTGCAGCTCATCTGGTTGTAAATAAATATTTTTGTGTAAAGTGTTTATAAATTTATGTTTAAATTGCCTTTTTTGTCAATGCACTATGGGTAGCTGTTGTTCAAAATGTGTATCTTAAAACAATATTTTTTGGCCATAAAAAGATAATACAACAATCACATTTTTATACCCACACCAAAATAGTAAAGAGGTATTATGCGTTTTTGCTTACGTGTGTTACTCGTTTATGTATACGTATAGACTCAGAATAACTTTCGGAGTCGATCAAACGATGACCGTTCATCTGGCTGTCTGGCTGGTTGTCAGTCAAAGTAAAACTTATTCGCAAAGTAAATGTCGAAATATTAAAAATAATGTAATGAAAATTTGGTACATACATTAAAATTATCATAAGGAGGAAGCATATTTTAAGTAGCGAGAATCGGTCCACAATATAAACTTCTTTCAGGAGTAGAGGATTTGTGCCCATAAACCTTTGTTGGTAGTAAGATTAAGTTTGAACCAAAAATTTTCTTATTGCAATCGAATTCTTCCATGCTATTACTTCCATGAAAATGTTGGTATTCAAATAAAGTTTGGCGACGACAACTTTTAAAATAGCTAAAATATCACTGCAAAATGTGGAACTTGTAGGTCAAGAACTGACCATTGATTACATAAACATATGGTCGGCGGGTCCTTAATTGTCCATTAGTTCCAAATAGGGTTTCGAAATATTGTCTGTATATACTGTAGTGAAGGATTTTAAATGGCCGGGTTTGATCCACTTTACCTTCTTAGTTGTTACTACAGGTGGAAAGGATATATACACTCAGCAGCAAAAGTTTTCGTACAAGGCAAAAGCAATTCGCGTCGGACAATTTACAAGTGACACCTTCTTAAATGAATATTAAAATATACATTGATCTATTAAAGGAAAAGTTGCAGCACAGCGTATATAAATTGAACCTGGTTAACAAAATTTTTTCCAGCCAATCATTAAAAAATGTGAGAATTGAAGAATTTAATAAAATTTCCGTTCAAGAAACACCAACATTAATCGATGCTATGCTATAACGCTTAGCGGAGGTTTTCCAACGAAAAAGATATTCAACTCAATTTTTTTTTCTCACTTAAAATTTTTTAACAAAAAATGTTTGTACACAGACTTTTGAATATGTCTTTTTGAATAGGCTTTTAGTTTCCTTTGAAGTTGGGAACTATTGGTTTTTGTTTTTGTTGTTATTTGAAAAAAGCCTAATGAACAAATAAAATACAATTTTTTTAATTATTTACACAAAATGTTTTTACTCTTTTAGTTCTGAAAAATATATTAATGGCTTGTAAGCAGACTTTTGCTGTTGAGTGTATAAGTTTGTCATTCCGTTTGTAATTTCTACAATATTCATTCTAGACCCCATAAGGTATATATATTTTGGATCTATATACGTAGCGATGTTGCTTTGATGATGTTCCGTGTGACCTTGTTGCTGTTTTCTTATGAATATCTCGAGGTATAGAAATCATGATTATCAATTAAAACATTCAGAAAAATGAGGTCGGGATTGCTGAAGTGGGCATGGCACCCCCTATACAAAGACATTCTAGATTTCTGCATATCTGGAGAACGGTGAGGGCCAAAGTTTCCAATTAAGGTAAAATCATCTTGGTTATCAATTCGCAACATCCGAAAAAATGTGGGCGGGATTAGAGAAATGGGCGTGATACAAAATAGTTTTTTCTATATCTGAAGATTGGTATGTGAAAAATTTTCAAAATTTGATACAAATTTGGTGATCAATACACAACCTGTCTAAATAAATGGGCGGGATTGGCGAGGTGGACGGACAACCTCCCATACAAACAAATTATAGATTTCTAAATTATGTACAATCATCTTGGTTATCTATACCCTTCAACCTTCTTTCATGTTCTTAATATTTTATATCGATCGATTAAGCGTTTCCATGAAAGCATGAAAGCGTAATTTTTAAAATAAGACTTTTTTGGCTTTTATGAAAGAAAATAACATTTTCCACCCGATTGCATTCTCATCTTAAAAACTATGTATGAAATAAAAACCTCGTAATCGCAATACAAATTAACACTTGCATTCAATATATAATAGTTTTTATATTTAAAGTTGGACATGTTTAAGTCTCAGCGGTGGGATTTCATAACGTCTAGTGTCATAGTGTCTATGGACACTGTGACACTTTTGAAAATGTCATAATGTCCGTGGGCATTAAGTCAAATGGACATTATGTCATTTTTAAAAATGTCATAATGTCCAAAATTACTAAAGAAGTTAAATACAAAAAAAGATCTACATACATGCAGAGAAAAACGTGTTTCACAACCATAAAATTTTATTAAAAATGGGTTTGTTTTTTTTCTGGGTGCATATAGTTACTAAGTTTATAACGAAAACAATTTTGGCCGCAAGGATTTTCTCCCCTATGGTGTAACAAACACCGGCTGCGCTTACTAAAGCATCAAGGCATAGCCGGCCATCGGCCGGGCGCAAGGATTTTCTCCTCTATGGTATCTCAAAGAACGGCTTCGCTTACTTAAGCTTCTCTGCACAGACGGCCTTTGGGCGGGCGCAAGGATTTTTTCCTTTACGGTATAACAAGTACCGGTTTTGCTAAGTAAAGCTTCTTAAATCGGCCTTGTTTCCGAACGAAAGCCGGCTTCGCAGAGAAAATCCTTGCCGGCCGAAGGCCTGCTATACAGAGAAGCTTTAGTTAGAGAAACTGGTGTTTGTTATACCATAGAGGGGAAAATCCTTCCGCCCGACCAAAGGCCGGCTATGCAAAGAGCTTTAGTTAGCGAAGCCGGTATTTTTTATACCATAGAGTAGGAAATTTGAGCCGGGCCGAAAGCCGGATATGCTTTCGAGTTTGTAAGCATGTTGTGGACATTATGACACTCTGCAAAGTGTCATAACGTCCATGGACACTATGACTCTGGACGTTATGGCATGCCACTGTCTCAGCCACCAGTTTTTTTGCTTTTGAGATTAAAAAAAATGTGAAAATTTTCCGATCAATCGGGAAATTTTTGACACGACACCAGGCTTCATTCATGTCAGTATTTTCGGTAAAAAAAACTACACTTTTCGTCGAGCAACTCAAAAACTATATATCTTTTACAGCACAAATGTTCCTGAAGCCCCGATTATTATAATGAAATTCAACTTTTTCCCGTATGCCAAAGCTCTTTTTCGATATCTAAACATGGCTCTTGTACAAAAAAGAACCGATCATAACTGAAATTAATTTTCAGGCCCTAAGTGGCCATATGTGGTTAGCTTCTAAGACCGAACGCAACTATTTTAACATAACCAAGATTTCTTTAAAATGATTCAAAGTTATTGCTCCGTTCCTAAAAGTAGATCCCAAAAAAACCGTAAGATGTATAGAAAAACAATTATGGACATTTTTGGATTATGAGTTATTTTTAAAAATTTTCGAAAACAAAAATTTTCAAGGTGCGATGCATTAAACATATTTTTTTGTTTTTTTTTTTTTTTTGGGAAATTGGAAAACTGATTTAATTGTTTAGCAATAATAATAATATTAAAAATATATTAAAAGTTTAAATTAATTTGCAAGTTGTCATTTGCGCCAAAAACACGCAAGCTGCGAATTTGGCAACAGTTTTTTTTGAAATAATTTTTATTCAGAGAATTTTTTTTATTTAGAGAACTCAAAGCCATTAGTCTTATTCCAGTTGTCGTTGTCGTAATCGCTCATGTCGTTTTTTGTAAGAGATTAAAGTAAAACACAACCAGTGATCTTTAATCTCTTACAAAAAACGACTTGATCGATTACGACAACGACAACTGGAATAAGGCTGCATATTTTATACTTATTTTGTATAATAAGTACCAGGTAGGTTCATTAGAGAGAGTTGTCAATGTTTTTACCCATGCAATGTCAAACAAGAGAAATAGAATAAAAAATAAAACAAATTACCGAATGACATACAGAAAAATTTTGTTTATTTAAAAAAAAAAGTTATATTAGCATATATCAGAAATTCGTATATTCCAAAATGTATTAACAAAGTGACCTCAGTACTACAACAATGAAACAATAAATAAAAACAGGCATTTTGTTGCTAGAATTGAGACGGCAAGTGTCAAAATGCCTTATAAAAAAAAGTAAATAAACTAAAAAAATTAAGACAAACGTCACACACGAAGAAAACCACTGCACATAGCTGCGCTTGTGAGGTCACTTTATTAGTACATTCTGGTCTATTGCTTTTACAGGAATGACAGATGGCACAAAGCATACAGAGATGGAAAAAGTGACGTTTGAAAAATGCCCAAATCATTTGCGAGGGCAGCTTTCGAAGAAAGAGAAAGAAAATGTTTTTTGGTAGTGAAGTGGCAATGTGTAAAAACAGGCCGCCACTATCATCATATATATGTATTATTTCTAAAGCACTTTTTTTTGTCGGTTGCAAATATCTCCACCGCATCAAATTTAATGAATGATAACTCATTTTAAAGCTTATTTCTAACAGTAATGACGAAAAATAATTTGAAATTGAAAAATTAATATTTTCATTGATAAAAATTATATTTTAAAATGTATTGAAGTTACTAAAATTTCTATTAATTATTTTCATTTTATGTTACAAAAATGACAACTAACGGTGCGAAATATTCGCACGGGTCATCTAGTATATATTATTTCTAGAGCACTTTTTTTTGTCGGTTGAAAATATCTCCCATACCACCGCATCAAATTTAATGAATGATATCTCATTTTAAAGCTTATTTCTAACACTAATGACGAAAAATAATTAGAAATTGAAAAATTAATATTTTCATTGATAAAAATTACGGTGCGAAATATTCGCACGGGTCATCTAGTCAACACGAATTGCGTAATCAAAACAATAAAAGCAAAAAGGGCAGCTTTCGAAGAAAAAGACAGAAAAAAACACAATATTTTCTGTCTCGTGACGCCTCTGTATGCTCTGTGCAGATGGTTTAGCACACGGCATCAAAAGGGCACGTTTTGATTTTTGTTTGAGATAAAAAAATCTGTGTTTTTAAAATTAAACATACAGATTTTTAAACGTTTTTTTATCAACACCGAATGAATCACTCCACAATTTCGTTTTATTTTCGGGACATGTATAAAATTGTACTTTATTTGTTCAAAAGAACAACATTTAGACGCTTTAAACGTCTTTTACTAATAGAAGAAACACATTTGCAATTAAGTTATTTCTAGAAGGAGTAACATTTTTTTTATATACTATTGTTATCTATTTACAAGTATTTATATGAAACGATCAAATAGCCACGAGAGAGCTTTAAAGATCATACCACAAAAACATAAAACTCGGCTAATTTTTAAACATTTTTTGTATTATTCTTTTTTATTGTGAAAGATGAGATATCAGACGATGATTATCAAATCAAACATCGCAGAGAAATATAATCCAATAATAAGAAATTTGCTCTTTAAGCCATGACGGGTGCAACATGCAATGAATTTTCTGTCCGCGCCAAATCTATGAGTCTAAGACCCAGTTTTTGACATAAAGATCAGCGACTAAATTAGATCTAATCTTTGAAATTCGTTTTTGGGTAGTCGATTATTTCATTTTGTTGCCGAGTTTAAACGCACAAAGTTGACGGTTTAAACTTGCGACATAACTTTCAAAAGTACGAACAGTTTATAAAAGGAAATATTTTTTATTTTTTTTTTTTTATTTAAAGTTTTATTAAATATTCCACCCTCAAGCTTAAATAATTAAAAGTTATTATAAAATGAAGGTCAAACAAGAATAAATATCTATTTATAAACATATAATATTATATAACACAATACAAAATTCTCGCCTTTTCTTCTTCTTTTTCACGTTAAGAACAGTAATTTGATGACCATTTTTGGTATTTGTTTTAAACTGCCACACTTATACATAAAAGTATTGCCAATTCATATGGCAATGCTAAAAGCTTTAATCTTTCACTCAAAAACGCCACAGAGGATTAAGGCTAGATTAATTTTATTATAAGATTAACAAATCTTACTATTGATCCAGGTTTAAACTCTAAGTAAAAAACCCGCTCTAAATGATTCGAAGTGCACAACAAATTTATATTTAAGTTTACGGCTAAAAAAATTATATAATTAGAAAATATAGATATTTTACTTTAAATTGGCATCAAAAAAAAAAAAAAAATTTAAAAAAATGTCGGATTTAAGAAATTATTTTAGAAATTTTTTTTATTATAATTTTAAAGTTTATTTAACTTTTTGGCATTTTCATTTGTTTGAAATAAATTTGACATTCTATGGGTTTTCTAATTGAGAACAAAATTTCTAATGACTATACCTTGTATTATTTTACCATGGTAAAAACAGTTTTTTTTTAAAGCCAAATTTAAAAAGATTTTAATTTTTTTTTTTTTTTTTTGTTATTGAAAAATTATCTTTTGGCGCTTACATGGTTTAAGAAGAAACGCGAAGTTATATTGTTTATTTTTATGTCAACATATTTTCCAGCCCATTGTTCAATCAGTTCGGATTTTCTAAACCTTATAGTGTTTTGTTTTATTTACTTTAAACTTATAATTGGCTTTTAAAAACGAACTCTCACATAAATATATATAAATACGAGTACAAGCAAACAAATCTGTTATCCAAAAATTATTATGAAGTAGATAATGAAGCTACTGCATCATAAATCAAACTGTCAAAAGGAACTTAAACGTGAAAATTCGCATTATTAACACCAAAAAAATAAAATGAGCAAAACTCTACGTACACGAACAAAAAGAAAAAAATAATGAAACTTGATTTTGAAGTAGGGTTGTTTTAACTTTGTACAGAAAGAATTAAACTTAAGTTTTGAAATACTTAACAACCAAAACCAGCTAAGTCATAAAATTACAGCGAACAAATAAAAAAAGCGAAGGCTTTCATTGTGATTGTTACTCTAGTGGGTAAAAGTTAACCATACTCTAGTGGGCTATCAACCACCTTTACAATGTCTTTTATACAAAATTTATGATTTTTATAAACTGGTGCTGAAGTATTTAATAATATCAAGATACTACAATATAAACATTTATATATGGATTGCGCTTCACCCTCTTCAATTGTTGTGTTGGTGAACTTGGTCTGAAACATCAACAGGGGAGTAGAGGGGCTACATATTTAATCAAAATCAAAATATATGTTCATCTGGGGAATTATTTCCGTTTTGATGAAGAAAATATAACAAACAAAAGTACAAAATAAAAACATAATTTTTTTTATGTTATTCGAACGTGCTTAATAATATTTATAGTTACTACATGGATTTGAAGTTACTTATATCTGCCTTCAACAATTTTTATCCATCCCTCAAGACAATAGAACTGATTAATTTAATTTGTATAGAAAAATAAATGGTTTTGTCATACATACGTTGTAACAAGTACATACACATACACATATATGTTTATTTTTGTAGATACACATCTCAGCGGTAAAACTCAGAAGACCTTCTTACTTAAGGCCTTTTAAAAGGCCTGCTTAAAATTGTTTTGATTAAATTACTATTCTTATCTAACTGCTAAGGAATGCCTCATAGAAGGCCTCGGCTCTTTGGTGTAAAAGATAAGATACACCTTCCACACTCGCTTCTATGAGAAAGGAGTAGAGAAGGAGTAACATTTTTTGTATTGTTTTTTTGCACAAGCAAAAGCAAAATAATTTATTTTTTTGATCCCGTTACCATCCTTATGTACCTGCTAAAAGAAGCGAGAGCGGAAGGCCTTCTCCGCAACGACAACGTGTGTAAAAAAGATATGAAAAGAAGGAGTACAGAGGCCTTCTAGAAGGCATCAGTATTCCTTCTTTTTCCCGCTGGGATGTTTTGTTTTTGTTTCAGCCTAGGCTACAAAATTATTTTATTCATTGCCACAAAACAAATTTTCAATTTGTTAAAATTATTGTTTTTTTAGCGATATGAATTTATTAGATTATCTTTATATATACAAACATATATAAAATTGTCTCGTAACTGACTGGCGCGCAATACTTTGATGTAAAACAAAATTGTGCAAAAATAGAAGGCGTTGACCCAGACTAATAATATTTTGCATGGCGGTACATATGATAATAATAAACAAAATTTCAAGTTTTGAAAAAATTCCGTCAAAGGATTCTTGTACCTCCCATATATCCTTTTTCTTAAATTTAATTCGGCAACACATTTTATGTTGAATTGTTGCAAATTTGCAAATCTATCTAAATATAATGTTAAAATTGAGGTACTTAGGGCGATTTCTTTTCTGAGAAAATTGTTGCATTAATGTTACATGTTCTACATTTTTGTGTTCGTTTGTACAAAAAATACAACTGTGGGAAAATTCTTCAAGCTCTTTTGTGAATATGTTGATGAAAAATATGCAAAACATGTTGCATATTTTACCCTCACTTTTACTTAAGGTGTTCATACTGCCCTGTTCTACAACTTTGGTACTTACTACTTTCTTTGTACAACAAATGCTTTATTTTGTTTGTCATAATTCATTCCGCTCATAGTTTTCTAAACAGTTTGTTTTAAAACAAAATATAAAAATATTTACACATTAAAATCAAAAAAAGTCTATAATACTTTCAATTTTTATAAGCCATTAGTGATGTTAATATTTGTTTTCAACCCGTAATAGCGTGCAGAAACCGCTTAAATAGCTTTAAAAATCGCTCATTAAGTACAGTAATGATGAAAGTGTAATAGTTGTAAATAAAAGCACTAATTGTGTTCTATTGAAATTGCACAACATGTAACACTTCGAGTGATTAAAGGTAACATTAGAAAATGTAACATGTATATACTCTAACATATTTTTCTCAGAAAAGAAATCCCCATTAATTTTTTTATAAATTCCAGCTATGATTTTTGTATTTTAAAATATGATACAAAAATTTAAATATTTCATACAAAAATATAAAGAACAAATACAATTTGGTGTTCCGTAAAAAGAACAAAAAATGACATTTAAACTCAAAATTTGGTAAACTTTTTTCTTTACACCAATAGTAAGGGCTACGAAGCATATATTCTTAAAAAAAACTGCAAAAACTATGCACTCAGGTTGTTTTTAAATTTAAAGTAAATATTGAAGATTTTCATATTTTTTGCAAATACAACCTACTTTTTTTACGGCTAACTAATAATGTCTAATAACGGTAGAGCATTTCTTGAAGTTAATTTCTTTAGAACGTTAATTTTTAAACACAGTACAAAGAAAATAGGATAATTTTATCGTACAGAAAAATATTTATAGCTTTTAATCTAAAGTACTAAATTATAAAAAATTAAAAATGCGTTTTGAACTTCTAAAAAAGATCATATATCTCTAAGTTAGAACTAAAATGTGGCTCGCTTCTCCTTTGATTATTAATGGCGGATACTTGGTTAATTAAACGGCGAAGAAAATTGAAAAAAGTATTCACTCAGATTTTGTATTTGTCCATCAAAATTTTTTTTTTAGTTACGGCAACACTTTTTTAAGATTCATCCCAGTGATGGAAAATTGAAAAATCGAGATGGTACTGAACACCAAGCAAAGGAGTACTTTTGTCAATATTTTGGTACGTTTTTCAAACATATTTTTATTGAAAAACAAACTTGAAAATAATAAACAAAAATACATAAAATTAAAAAAGTAATTAATTTTAATAAAAAAAATATAAAATATTTTGGTTAAGAAACTTAGGCCCGTTTTCACAACTTACCGATAGCTAAAGGTAAGATTTTATCGGCAGTATAAAAAGTGTTCCATTATTACAACTTCACTTTTACCTACCAGGTAGGATTAACCTTAATCTACTTTATCGTCACTTTAGGTTAAAGTAAAGTTTTAATAATGGAACACTTTTTATAAGGCCATTTAAAGTCTACTTTAAGCTATCGGTAAGTTGTGAAAACGGGCCTTAAAATATTAGGTAGCTCAGTTATACGGCTAAGAATTTCACGAGAAAATAATCCCTACATGAGTCTCATACGACTCTTGGCAAGTTTTTTAAAAGACTCGTTTGATAATCTCTACATACATCATAAACAATTCCCTTTTTGATTCATTTGAGCGTCTTTCGGAATCGTCTACAATTAAAAAATCAGCTCGTCGACGATCAAAAACACTCTTTATGAGATTCCCAGTAGACTTCTAGAGGCAGTTTACACGGAGTCTTTTCAGACATGTCTGTTTTTGACATTCTCTTTTGAACATGCTTCCAAAAACCTATTGTCTTTTCACGATGTCTTTCCAAACATGTCTGTTTTCATGTATAATAGAGGTAGTTTACACGGTGCCTTTCAAGACATGTCTGTTTTTGACATTCTCTTTTGAACATGCTTCCAAAAACCTATTGTCTTTTCACGATGTCTTTCCAAACATGTCTGTTTTCATGTATAATAGTTTAATATACATACAAATTAAATACATGGAAATTCATATGAACAAACATGAAAACTCATTTCATGTCTGTTTGGCAACCCCTCTTTCTTCTCTAACCCGATCGCCTACAAACAAAACAAACTTGTTTGTTAGACATGTCTGAATAGACACCGTGTAAACTCCATCATAGTCTTATATACATATACATACAAATTAAAAACATGGAAATTCATATAAACAAACATGAAAACTCATTTCATGTCTGTTTGACACCCATCTTTCTTCTCCACCCAGATCGCCTACAAACAAAACAAACGTGTTTGTTAGACATGTCTGAATAGACACCGTGTAAACTCCCTATTAGACGATTGAAAATGTTAGCTGGGAAGGTACACACATTTCGATGACTATCATTAGTAATATTATAATTGTAACAACAGGAATCAGCTGATTTTATTAAATCTTTAGTTTTAATTAAATTTAAAAGAGTTTGTACTTTTTTCTTTCGTTTTTGTATCATTTTGAATTAACTGCTGCTGATGAATGCGATATTGACAATATTTCGATAGGAATACGTGAAATATCAGAAAACATAAGTTCGTCCATTTCGTTTTTAATTTGGCTTAAATTTTTTCAAACAATCGAAATATCTTAATTTTTTAAATGTTTTATTTCTGGGAAATCCGCTAACTCACCAAATTGGGAATATATTCTTAAAATGTATGGCAAAATCAAAAAATACATCTTTGTTTCAACGTTTAAAATTTAAGTTCCAATAAATTGAAGGCGTTCATTTTTATTTTCGCTTTCAGAGTTATGTAAATTAAAAAATACGTTAGCGCTTCCCATTGCTCCAAAAATCTTTCAACCACAGCCTGTCTCTTAAGCCATCTAGTTTGGGCGTACCTTAAAAGAACGTGAACTTCTGTTCCAAAATAGTCTTGAAAATTTTTAAGTTCTTCTTTTCGGCTTGAGCTATTACAAAAGTTAAAAATTATTTCCTTCATAAATTTATAAAATTGTTTAGGTAGACATAATTAAGCAGCGGACGAAGCTAAGTTTAAATTATGGCATGCACAGCCATTTACGAACAAATTTGGTAACAATTATTTTAATCTGGCCTGAACACCACTAAATTGCCCCATCATTACATTGCAATTATCAGCCGTAAGCCCAATAATTTTTTCCAGAGGAATATTGTTTTTCCTCAAAACTTCTACAATTTTGTCTGAGAGTACTAAAACTGACCCCGACCGTGGTGTATTTGAAATGAAAAAGTACTGAAAAATGTACCAAAGTACTGAATTTTCCATCACTGATTCATCCAGAGCATTACTAATGCATACTTAAAAAAAATTGTGGGCTCATATCAAAGAATAAGGTCCTTTTTACCAAATACCAACTTAAAAATTGTTGTATTTCATGCAGGGTGCTGAGTGAATGACAACCTGTAAGATGAACATCGTTTCGTACTTTTTTGTTCTTTATCTGGTACTTTTTAAATTTTCGTTAATATTGGGACTAGAACCGTACAATTAAACATGCATCGTATAAGATCATAGATCATAGATAAGTTCTACCTTTCAGTGCAACAAAAAGTTTTTTTTTTATTATATTATTAATACTTAATACGTTAACAAAATGCGGTCACTTAAGGTGGCCACATAAGTGATTTCTGCATATAATTTGTGCGAGCTTGACGTCTGGTTTCTTGTTAATCCCTACAAATAATATTGGACTACGTGGTCCATTGTGGCTTAAATGGACTACTTACAACATGGCCCAATGTAATGTAGTATGGACCATGTTATAAGAAATTAACATGCAGTGCTGCCAACAACTGCATGATGCATACTTTTCTATAGTATACAGTATTACACATTGGTAGCCCTAATGGTGTCCATTATTAATTGTTTATTTAAAAGTGAAAGTTTTTGAAATTTGTAGAAAAAAGGTAAAAAAATTAAAAATACCAAGTAAATATATTTAATAATAGCAAAAATAGACTACAGTACACACCATAAAAGGCGATTATTAAAAATTAAAAAGAAAAATGCTTAAACTACCCTTTAAGTGTACTCCATACTGTAGTAACATGGAGTACTTTTAAAACTTACCCACTTTAGCACTTCATGGAGTAGTTTAGGGACTACTTCGGTGGGTTCTATGGTCCCCTCCTAGGACATCGTAATGTTAAATGGGCTACCTTTTACCCATATATTTGGAGTAGTTTTTGAGTACTCCAACTCCTTTATGGACTACTATTTAGTCCATAAAGCGGACTGTGCGCGCACAAATCACGGGTAATTGAAAATTTTCCATTTCTTGTGCTTTGTTCGATGTGTTAGTGAGCTTTTGCGTGAACATTTTAAAAATTTTTAATTTTAGCTTACAACAAAATGTCGAATATCTATTGCGGAGTTGTTTAGCATTTAAAAATTTTTGTTTGTTCTTCTTTTCTTTTTTTGTTGTGTTAACAAATAAATTATCAAAAATCGAATTGCATCGCCCGCTTCACAATTCATGTTGTCTTTTTCAAGTTTAAGGTGATTTGTGATTTGTTCATCGTGTGTGGAGAAATGTTACGCTAACAAATCACAGGCACGAATCACTAGCGTATGGCCAGCTTTAAGTTTCGCTAAGTACATTTTTTTAAGTAAATTTCCCTTAAACTAAACTCTTTGTGTTCTGTTGTTTTTATAAGAATATATTTTTTTTTTAATAAAAGCATCATGTTTTCGTAGTTTACTTTATTATGTATGCAAAAGTTTATTTTGACAATGTAACAATTCATTTTATATTTTTGCCCTTAACGAAACTCCTATTGTTTTTTTTTTTTTTTTTTTTGATGCGGCTTGTTCATGTCAAACATCTATTTCTTTTCAAAAGAAAAACGAATAAAATGATAAAATGTCTTAGTACCATACAAAAACAAAATATTATAAAGCAGCAAATTCTGATATTAGCCCCACACAAAAAATAAATATATTTGACTTTTTTTCTAGAATCATATCAAATACTATTTTGTTATACTAACTGACTTATGTCACTTAATACTGTGAAAAAAAGTCCTTTGAACATTATCCTAAGTATGTTGCTTAAATGTCCTTTACGTTATTATCATATATAACGCAAATACATGGGAACGACCGAAAATTGAGCGCAAGAAAAAAATACGGCTATTTATCATGTCGCGTTGTTTTTCTTTTTTCCTTCATGTTTTAAGTAAAAGAAAAATTGTGAATCTTTTGCTTTTGGTTGTTTGGTATGCATATTAAAATGAAATTTTGTTGCATATATTAAGGAGAAATGACTGGTTTACAGTTATTTTTTTCTCTTTTTCTTTCTCTTTTTTTGTCCTATTTCACTGATTTGTTTAAAGTTTGTGTGGTTTTTCTAAGCAGCTTGGTTAGTATTACATTGTCAAGATTATGTACTTTCTAGTCATATTCTTTAACGCTCTACATGATGAAATATTTTCTTTGGTAAAATGGAAATGAACAGAAAAACCAAAATGGACATTTTTAAGGCAGTTTTGTATTCATAAGATTGTTTTATGAAAAATGCCAACGGAAATGAGCGACACACGTTAGGAATTTCAAGCAAAATTTTGAAAAACTTGTAAAACTGACAAGTAAAATAATAGCTTTCAAGTAAACACCATTTCCAAAGTCTCTTTTATATATAAAGATTGCAATAAACTTTATTAAAAAAGTCATGGTTTAAAGTTATATCATTGGAATCCTAGCCCCCGGTCTAAACCAAACATAAAACTTTCAGCAATTTGGCATTTGCAACAGCAGATTAGCAGCACAACAGTTCTTATTGCTCAGCTTATGTTAATGGAATGGTAATATGTATTTATATAACTAATAACTGGAAAAAAATCAAGAAAGAAGTTGCAGAGTAAAAAGTGACGCCAATTTTAGCAATTTTTTTTCAAAAAATAAGTGCTAATTGTAAATAAAACAAAAAGTTTTCAGATAATATTTTTTATTATGAAAGAAGAAAACTCTGGCACGGCTTCGGTGGCATACCTCTATCCAATAGTCCATATTTTCAATGGCTCTGAGACCTAATTCAGGTGCAATTTCGTTAATGTGCCGAATTATCCCATCCTTTTGCTTTTGAATTGTTCCTTGGTTATTGGCGTACACTTTTTCTTTTAATATCCCCAAAGAAAGAAGACTAACGGTGTCAAATCACATTATAGGGGTGGCCAATTAACCAGCGTTTAAAAAACTGCAGTCAAAGTAGAAAAACTGTCATTTCTTATACTTCTTCATTTTCATTGACTTTTATTTCAGATTCATTAAATGTAAACAGTCGCTGTCAAACCAATTCTGAAAGTGAAAAGTTGTACACAAATTTTCGTTTTTTGTTTCGACTGCCCTGCAATTAACATCACCACGAAGTGACATAAAACGGCCATTGAGTTTCTCGCGCAAAAGAGCAGTCGTTTCGTTGACTGTGTCGGCACCAGCGATTATGCTACCCAAAAAAATCACGAAGTGCACGAAATGCATTTTGATTTGAGCGCCAATTTTCGTGAAAATCTTCAACAATCTTAACGCGGTGCTCAGTTGGGTACCCCTCCATGGTTGAATTTGTCAAACACTGAAAACAAACAAATGTCAAATTAAGTTGGGCAAAAAACTTGACGTTAAGGTATGACTCACAATTAACATCGTTCATTATGGTTGGACCACCCTTTATTAGCAATAATTCTCAACAATAATTGCCTAAAAATTATTAGTACATATGTATGTGTATTGCCGGCAATAAATATGTCCAAAAAATTGCCGTCTACATTAAAGATAACATAATTTTTACACTTTTTGCAATATATGTCGCAATATTTATCATTGGTGTAGACAGGGCGTAATGTTTATTTTAAGTTTCAAAATCGATTTGCAATAAAACCTGAAGGAAATGGTGTGCTAAGACTTTTCTTTTCAAAACATACCCAGCAAAAAATACTAATAAGAAATCTCCTACCAATTCTCATTTACAAGGCATGATTTGAAATGAGTCGCTAGAAGCAAAAAATTCTGCCCGTTGCCAATATTTCTTCAACCTTAGTATAATCGTTCCCTTACTTAGTCGCATCTGGACAGCAAGTTTGCGATTAAGTAAGGAATGTTTTGCATTCATGGGCTTTTACTGCTTCCAAATCTTGACAATTTTTTGCTGGGTTCTCTTAAATACATTACAAGCACTTGGTTATGTATCTGTAGTGTATGGTCTACCTTAAATCTACCTTAAACTACTCCATTTCTTTTAAATGTGAAAAATCATATACTCATATATAACTTAAATATAAATCAACATAAATTCTATACTTTTCATCTACCACAACTCTTTATTTTATTTAAGATACTTTTTTTTTACAAAATCATATATTATCGTGTAAGCAATTTATTATCGTTTGTGGTGTTATAAACATATTATAGTTACAAATGAAATTTATTTAACGAAAATGAAATTATAAAAAGAAAAAAAAAAGACTTAAAGGGGTTGTTGTGTGCCACTGTAAACACAATATTTTCTTAACCTCACAATTTATCTTAAAGAAAATTACATTTCAACAAAATCGGAAGGATTTGAAATTTATATTCATTTGTGTTAATAGTCTCTAAAAGCCACCAACATTTTATTTCAATTTCAAAGACGATTGTAAAATGTTATACTTCTTCCTCCCTTCTGTGTGCATATATTTTATAAATGAAATGTATGTGGGTAATTGGGCAGAAGCGTAGTTATGGAAGGATTTACATACAAAGTGATACTAAATGTTTTTTCTATGCGAAAAAAAGGAGAGGTGCTGGCCAATGTTTGATATCCGGTTTGAAATTTTTACAAAAATTGTTAAAGTGCTTTTCAAAATTATGGATCATATGGATCATTACAAATAATCGATCTATATGAGTTAATCCTAATACCTTTTGTACACTTGCATACATTTCAGAGGAATGCATGGAAGATGTTGAAAATGTGAAATACGCGTTCACACTTGAAACATCTAACATCTACTATCAAATAAAAATTTTTTTTAAATGCTTTTTTTCTACAAAAGTGCCAACATTTTAAAAGATAACACCAAAATGTATTTCTAATTAACTTTGTTTAATAATTTTAGCAAAATGGTAACGCTGCTTTCAAAGCAACTTCCATTTTGCCAGTGATGCCAAAATAATAACAGAATTTATAACAATAATAACAGAATTTATTGCCAGTTTTCTAATGATGACACTAAAACAATCGAAAAATGTAAAAGGGAACAAAACGAGATAGTAACATTCTGGAAAGACGTTGTAATATTTTGACTTTTAGCCCTTATTATTTCTTATGGGAAAATTCCAACATCTTCGCAAATTGATGTTAAATGTTGGCAAGTGTGAAAAGGCTACAAGACACACATTAATTGTTAAAATTGCAGAACAATTAAAAAGGGTCTGCATGAAACGAGTCTCGCAAGTTGGCCTATTTCAAGGCTGTCAGATATGGAGATTTTCAAATGTTTACTTGGTTATTTTTACCATTTATGTATATAATTTCAGCGATTTTTTTAACAGTCTGTCATTTTTTGATATCATTACTAATTTAAAAAAAAATCTGGCAACTTTTTTTCACATGATTTTTGTTTTATATTCAGTCCCTATTTAATTCTAATAGTTTGTATGCCCCTGCAAATATTAGGACCAGTCCAAACACGCGTGTAAAGAGTAGTCCACAAGGCACCAGGACTAGTCCAAAAGTAACCCAAATGTATGGAAAAAACCTGGTCTATTTAACATTTCGATGTCGTAGGAGAGGACCATATAACCCACCTTTGGACCACTAAGGAGTAGTTTTAAAACTACTCCATGGTATACTCAAGAGGATTAGTTTTGAAGTCGTTTAAAAACGAAAGCATGTCGTTAAAAAACGAAGACATGTCGTCTCACTACAAATACTTTTTAACAATGGCATGGTCCATGCTTGCATTACATGGGACCAGTCCATGGAGTAGTCCATTTTATCAAAATGGATCAGCTGGTCCAATTTCATTTGTAGGGGCAGATCAAAACACCAATAATGTAATCGATGAGGCTGAGTACACAAGTATATAAAAACGCAAAACTTTCCAGGAATCAGAAATATGATAAAATTTTAAAACTCCCTAAACAGTTTCCATAAAGAAGCTCAAGTTTTTATATTTTCACACAATCACACAATTCAAGAAACATTTTTAACTGGACAAATAGTATTTGCGCTGGTAACTTTAAAACACCCAAAAAAAAACTTGGCAAATCAGGCCATTCCAGGCCGTCTGGCAACCAGGGTTACCGTTGGAAATTTTCAAAAAGGGTCACAAAAAGGGGATTTTCCAGAAAAAGGGGTCAAAAAAAGGGTCAACATTTTTAAAAGCAGTATTTCCCATTTAAATATAAATAAAAAGACCAAGTTTTTTTATAAACAAACCAAAAATATATATTTCAGGTAGGCAGTGCTTAAAAAACTTAATTTGTTTATGGAATACCCTTTCCTGTTTTTAACACTTGACAAAATGTTTGTTCTTCATCATTATAGCTAATTTTTTTAATACTTTTTACGTTATATTCCGATTATTTTTTTCTACCGATTTAGCGATTTCATATAAATTTAAGGTTTTGTTTCCAATTTTGCAATCGTTGGCGAATTTTTTCCTGCAAGTTTTGTGATTCTTTAATGCTTACCGCTGTTACCTGTTAGTTTTAGGGACTTTTAATCAATTTGATGGCGCTATTTTTACAAAGTTTTTCGAGTTTTGAAATTTTTGCGAAGCTTTCTTGCTCTTTGAGGCAATCCTCGCCGTTTTAAAAATGGCCCTATACATAAACCGATGTCACAGTTTTTACAGGGCACTCTAAATATTGTCGATTTTAAAGGGGGCGAAAAGTTCAATGCCTTATGACATTATTAAGGGTGAATTTTTTAGCATAAAACCTGCTACTCTATAAGAGAGCAAAACATTTATAAGAAACGAACTCCTAATTGCATTTTTTAAATAGAATGTCACATTTTTTTTGAAAAGAAATCACCATAAGTTATTCAATAAATAAAACATATCAAATATGTATATGAGTTATTTTTGCTATTAGGGAAATCGTACTTTAATTTGTACTTTACTATCGAAAAGCTAATTTAGAAGTCGTACAAAATCTCTTAACACAAATCTTTTTACGAATACTAACTGGTTTTTAGGAATTTGCGTTCTATATTTTGGTATTAAATCTCCACTTGAAGTCCATTTTTACATCTCCGCTTATTTCGAAAACATTTTTTAGCACTAACGTCCAGCATTTCCAAAAAAGGGTAAACAAGTGTCACAAAATAGGTGAAAATGATACAAAAGTATAATTTAAAAAAAGGGTCATTAATGGTATCAAGACCGTCGAAAAAGGGTCAAATTGATACTTTAGTATCACAACGGTAACGCTGCTGGCAACAATACCCCAGAGCCAGGGTTGTCAGATTTTTTTGAGCTCTATCGCCAAACCGGATGTCGGAAATCGCCAAAAATCGCCAGACGTCAATTTGGTTCAGTTTTTGTAATTTTTTTTTTTTAATTAAATTTTGCATACAAAAGACGCTAGTAAAATATGTGAGTCAAAAATCGCCAAAAGCTGAGAAAAAATACAAAAAATTCGCCGAAAGTAAATTTCGTTTTGTTTCTGTATTTTTTTTTTTTTAAATAACATAAAATGGAGATCGTATATGTATTCAGTTAAAAAAGCTTTAATTAAGTACATAATTCTATAAGATCGTACACTTCAGCCTCACTGATTTCATTACTGGAGTTTTGACCTGCATACATACTATTAGAATTTAATAGTGACTGAATATAAAATTCACTTAAAATGATAACAAAACAAAAATCATGTGGAAAAATGTTGCAAGTTTTTTTTTTACATTAGTCTGAGTTCATACGGCTCATGTCTTATTGACAAGATTCTTCCCTTTTCTTCTTTGAACATGAATTGGTGTCCAAATGATTCATGTTGACGACATGTTTTTTATTTTGTTTTATTTGATATTGAAAACAAAAGTAAGCAACGAATAAGAAAGCAAAACGTAAAGACAGTACATGCATCTGTTTACTCGTTTCTTTTCCCCTCGTCACTCTCGCCTATGAAGTAGCAATCATGTCAATAAGACATGAACCGTATTAACACTGACTTAGTAATGACAACAAAAAATAACAAGCTGTTAAACAAAATCGCCGAAATAATATAAATGGTAAAAATAGCCAGGTTAATCGCCAGTTATATCAGAAATCGCCACAAAAGTCGCCAGTCGCCAAATGGAAAATTCCATCGCCAAACACGTTCCAAAATCGCCACGTTTGGCGAGAAATCGCCATATCTGACAGCCCTGCCCAGAGCTAGTGCAATATTATTCACCTCAAAAGTGTCAAAATTCAACTGAAAATGGTACTTTTGTACCGTTTCACACACGCCCTTAACAATAAAGAAATTTTTGTACAGTTTTTTTTTAACTATCGAGAGCGCAAAACATAACCATTTAAAGCGAATTTAAAATAATGTGTGTTGCAGTAATATGTGCATTATAGCGTACCACTTAAATAGCAACAAAAGTGCGACGTACACCCACTAATATAAAGTTTTTTTGCAAGGCGGCTTCGAAAATTTTTTTTGTGTTTTTTTCGCCTCATTAAATTTTTCCGTTTTATTTTTTGCATTTACAGTCGGATTTTTAAGCATGATATATAACAGTTTTTGTCTTGAGATGATTGGTTCGCCACAGTTTAATAAGACTAGAAATTACATGGTCAAATTTCGTAAAGATCGTTCCATAATTTACCATACCCGTAAAGAATTATGTTATTCTAATAAAATTTGGTCTGTAACATTTTCCCGAGACAAAAACCTTGATATATCAAACCTTAAGATCCGACTATAAATGCTATAAACAAAAATTTAGAAAGGCGACCCCTACGTTCGGAAAAAAAATTATCGAAACCGACACCCAACATTTTTTTTTATTTCGCGGGTGTACGGGGATTTTTTTTTTGTGGTGCGGTCTGTTTATTCATACCTTTTTTACTTAAGCAAATTCTACAAGTAATTGCAAGCAAAGAATGTAAATATTGTTATGCAAGGCGTGTTCTTACACTACTGTTTGGGTTTGTGTGTGCAATTTTGCTTCGAATGTATAATCTGGGACACAGTCATTTGTAATTTCCAAATTTTTCATTGGCAACACTGCAATACAGAGCTACAATTTTTATCTTTTATAATTTAAGGGTGAAAAAAATGAGATTTAATAGAATCATTTAACTATTCACAATGATCAATTGAGTACAAAAAACACCCACCCGATTCTTAAAATTTAATACATCAGCATTCATTAAAGGGTTAACAGCAGTGTTGCCAATTCAGCCATTTATTGGCTAAATTTAGCCATTTTAACCTTGTTTAGCCATTAAAAAATTAGTTTAGCCATTAGCCAATTTTTAACTTTTTAGCTATTATATTTTTTTTGCCGTTTTTCTTGTATAATAATAATTTTTAAAACTGCTTAAAGTAAAATAAACAGTTTTAATAATTAAACTGCATTTTATTTTAATCGCAAGTTTTACAAATGTTTTAAATCGTTATAACGATGATGATGAAACATCGTTTAAAATAAAAGAACATTATTTTAGTACTCAATTTTTAAAATGGGTTAACACAAGAAACACTGTTTCTTTCTGGTCAGAAGCATTTATATATAGAGATGGAGGTGGTAGCAAAATTTTTTTATAAATATCAGAATTTACTACAGAATTGCTCTCAGTTCCATGCCAAGTAAACATCTCTTAGGCCCCTTTTCACAACTTACCGATAGCCAAATTACACTTTAAACGGCCTTATAAAAAGTGTTCCATTATTTAAACTTACCTTTAACATTAACTGAGCGATAAAGGTTCATACTACCTGGTAGGTTAAATTAAAGTTGTTATAATGGAACACTTTTTATACGGCCGATAAAATCCTACCTTTAGCTATCGGTAAGTTGCGAAAACGGGCATAAAAGTAATATGAGTAATAGGTTACATTAAGCAACCGTTTTTTATTTTATATAATTGTAGATTTGGACTCAAAAGGTTGGGTAAATGTTGTCATGATTATGATATACTTTCAAAATATTTAAAACTATCAGGCATAAGTAATTCTATGAGATTTACAATAACAACATCGAATATATCGATGATTTAATATTTAATATGCTAAAATATTAATTTGCGCTTATTCTTATGTAACAAATTGATATTAACTAACAATTTCATTGTAAAAAAACTTTTAATGTATTATTTTTGTTTTGTTTTTTTGTTTTTTGCTTTTCCATAAATGGCTATTTGGTCACCAAGTTTTGGCAACACTGCGATTTACATTTCTCAAAAATTTTTTTTTTAATGATTTTACCTAATTTAACTTTAACTACGCCCTTAAAATTTCTAACCAAAAGAAGACATTACAATTTTGTTTTTACTTATGGTTGGGACTTTTATTTTGTATCACTGTAATGAAGTACAAAAAGAGAAAAAGATGCACATAATTTTATTTCCATTTATCAACCGGAAACGGAAAGTTCATTTTTAGTCAACACAAGCCAACAAAACTTTACTTGCTGCTACTGACCAACCGACCAATATTGTCGACAAGACAATCTAGTACAATAAACAACATACATTATAAGTATAACATAAAGACTTATACATAAATACTAATACACAAATACATCAAAGTCACATATACTTACACTAGCACAAATACAATATCCTTGCAAAAGTAAACTGTCCTGTAGAAATAGCAATTTGTCATAATTTAGTTAACGACAATTTACAACAATTGAAATCAAAGGAAGGAGATCAAGACAAACCTAAACAAACTCTTTGTGAAAAAGTTATTACAACAAGCCCTGCATTTAGTTGTATTTGTCTTTTATTATTCTATATTTTTGTTTAGAAAATCCTGTGGAATACGCGTTTTTTTTTCTTTTACTATTTGCAATATAAAAAGTAAAAAACGCAATGTCAGCTTATATTTCTATTAAAACAGTATTGTCTGGGTTAAATATGTATGTATTTGTTGCTAATGTTGACAATAGTAAATATCAGCGAACAACTGTAATGATGTTGTCATTTATCAAGCATGTTTGTTAAGTTAATTGGATGGTTGGATTTAGAGAATTTATGAAAGACATCATTAGTGTGATTTATACAAAGATTTATTAATATAAATAGTTAAACTAAAAATTTTGCTTATTAGGCAATTACTCATAATATATCTATAATTTTTAAAATTTATACATATAATAAACAATAAATACAACATAAATACAGAAAGTGTAGTCGATCAAACCCGTCCCTATGATACCCTTGTTTACAGAGAAAAATTTTCTAAAGGGTACACTATTTGGGAGCCATGCGCAATAATTGATCCACAAAAATATGATTATGTTGTGAGGCTTAGATAAATGTAAAAATTCTTTGTACCAAATATTATTTATATATATATTTTCATCTATGTGAGAATTTTTGGCTTTTAGTGATTTAGGGAGAGGTTAATATAGGACCTATATTCAACTTTAGACTTTCCAGCACAACATTTCGTCAGTTACAGTAATTCTCGAAGCTGATTTACAGATGACTTTGCTGGCTATGTATTATTAGAGATTTCACCGATCTGGGAAAGCTACAAAAGTTTGAAAAACTAGAGTTAGACACATGGCTTGATAAGGATTCATGATCAAAAATTGTTAAAAAGTATTAGATAAACATTCATAAAAAGAACTGAAGCCGAAAGATATTGAACACCGATTTTACACATCTGTTTCAGCGTTAAAACAAAACAATTACGAAAAAATAAATCGTCCAATCTTTAATACTTTTTGGATATTTTATTTTTTAAATTAGTACAGATCAGTAAAGACATATTTCATCACTGGAAAATAATTTTTTTTGTCTTAATCTAAGAATGATTTTGGTTGAAATAATTGTTTTCTTTTAATAAGAGAAAGCTTTAAAATCTTTTTCTGATATGGGCATTTCCTGGGGTCACGAACGTACGTTTGTACGCTTTTGATGTACACATCTATTTATATAAAAAGAAGTGTATACTTTGATGTCACCACGGTCGACCGATTTAAACAAAAATATAAGTGTAGTTTGTAGATGGTTTATGTGAAGTTTGCACAAAATCGACCCAGTGGTTCCGGAGATATGGCATTTAGATTTTCCTTTATATTCCCAAACAAATATCAACAAAATGCTTGAAAAGTTACAAAACCATGTATCGTAATGCCTTATGTGTACAATGATAGTCGGAATAGATCTTAATGTATATTTTATATCGCTAGAGGGCGTTAGGGCAAAACGGGTAAAAGCTGCCCCTTTCAATATCTTCTTAACTAATCAACCGATTTTCTTAAAATTTTGCAGGCAAATAGTGTAAAATCTGGAAGGAACTATAGCCTATAATTTATATTATTCAGTAAGAGAGGTAAATGCTCCCCCTCCCTATACCTTCTTAACTAATTAACCGGCTTTCTTAAAATTTGGCATGCAGACACTGTAACATCTTAAGGAATTTTAAGAAATACATTTTTTTGAGCTTCCAACATTTAGGGCATAAAATAGGGCAAAAGCGGTTATAGGTCCCTCTACCCATGTCTTCTTAATTATTTATCCGATATAAGGTTCATGCCTTGAAGGAACTAAAGGCTATAAGTTTTGGGGGGTGCTTTTTAACCATGGGAGGTAAGGCCATGATGGCTTTATTGCTTAATTGAATGGGAGATAAAGCCGTAATGGTCTCATGCCCAATCATTGAGAGGTAAGGTCATATGTAAAATTTTACGCAGTGAGAGATATAGCCATATTTTTTTTGACAAATGAGAGGCAAAGCCATATTTTTCCAGAATATTGTAACGCATGGTGTAAGCATTCTGTAAAAGGGAAAATCCTTAGTTATCATTGAAAAACCATTTTTTTATTCTTGTGACGCACGTAGGTAAACTTTATTCAGCGAAGCCACCTGCTGCGTCCTACTTGAGGAGAAAACCCCTAAGCGCGACCGCAGGCCGCCAAGCAGAAAAACGTTAGTATGCGAAGCCAGATTTCAATACTTAACTTTAGTAAAAGGCAAAATCATTACCTCTTAATTATAAAAATAAGAAAACTATTAATCAATGTTAAATGGTAAAGTTCTTCAAAACTGACATGAGAGATAAAGCCATTTCCTAATATTACTAATGTGTCCTAAGGCCATGATGGCTTTGCCTCCCATTCGAATGAAAAAATAAATAAAAGGTTTAATCTCTCTTTTGAATGGGAGATGAAGCCATCATGGTCCTTCCTCCCATGATATAAAAGCACCCCCCCCCCCCCCTAAGTTTTAACCCTTGGCTAAAGACGGGCAAACAAAAAATATCGTACACGCAGTTGCTCTTCGTATTAAAAATTGATTATCTCTGTTTAATTTATACTGATACTTCAGGATAAAAAATACATCACTTTTATATGTTAAACTTTTAAATATGTAATGAACATAAATAAAGAAATAAACGGCTATTGTTTTTTTAATCGCCAATCACGGTATAAAGCGCTTTATTCCTCTTTCTTTCACTAGAAATAAGTTATATTGCAAAACAACGTTTGCCGGGACAGCTAGTTTTATAGAAAACAAAACTTTTCCTAGCATTTTTTTCGATTCGATAGCATTTGGGTAGCTCTATGTTTAGTGCAAAAGATGGATTTCATCAAGTTTAAATTTTCATAATAAGAGTTATAAACGTGTGGTCACGAACGTACGCAAAATAGAAGTCAACTTTGGCTGACAGTAGTGAAATATAAAAATCTGCGCAATGGAACGGAATATTCAAAAGTGATTAATTTATTTTAAAAGCGTATTAATGTAGGTCTCCATCCAGTATTTACAAAATAAAATATCTCTCTTGTTTTTTGTTTAATTGGCTTATTTACCGGTCGCGAACGTACGGATCGCGAACGTACGATTTTTCCATATGTTTTTTTTTTATTATTATCACCACGCATTTTCCCATAAATGTCTTCAAATTTCCTAAACAAATAAACTTAATACTTCTTTTTCAATTGATTGTAATGGAGAGATTATGAAGAAAGAGTGTAAACATAACATATTTTTTGCATGTAAACTAAGTATATAAAAATGTCTTTAGAAGTAGAAAATACAGGAAAATATAAAATTTTCCAGTTATCAGCGAAATTTCCTCAAGTAAAACAGCTGAGATATGCTATAAAACCATTCTTTGAACAAAGACTTCTTTATAATTATAAACCATAAAAGACGATGATAATCAACATTTTATTTTTTCATCGTGGTAGACCATTCTGGGGAAATGCCCATATATGATATATAGAACAAGTAAGAGTGTTATGTTCGACTATGCCGAATTTTATACATCCTTCAACACGGTGCGAAGATAACAGAAAGTTATATAAATACCATTCTTTAAATATAAATAATTCAACTTTGTGATACGCCCACTTGGCCGGTCCCGCCCACATTTTGTCGGGTTGTTGTGTATTGATAATCAAGATGCTTGTTCCTAATTTGTAAGCTGGCTCTTGCTGTTCTCCAGATATACAGAAATCTTTGATGGGTTTGTATAAAAAGTGCCACGCTCACTTGTCCAATCTCACCAAATTTCGTCAGATGTTGTGTATTGATAAAAGCTAGTTTAAACTATCTCACAAGTCTTACGTATTCAATAAGACTTTGTGAGATAGTAATCTAGTAAGTTTTGTTGCGACTGTCAAAAAAATGTAAGTTAACATGACAGTTTGTGTTCACACCATCACACAAAGTATAAACACTCACACATGAAATAAAATGCAACCCTGATCCAATGAAAAGTATTATTGTTTAGAAATTTTTCAAAAAACGATGAAGTCGTATGGGATGTCAAACTTTTTCATAATACTTGTCATTGCATTCACACTATCACACTTTGTCATATTACTCGAGTTTTTGACATGTATTAATACAAAGCATAAGAGTGTAATCTAGCCTTAACCAAGATGCTTGTACCTAAGTTGGAAACTTTGCAAGGGATTTTTGGGTGAAATTAGAGGCAACTGTGGTTCTTTGCTAATCTCAGCCAATTATGGACCACTCAGGCTGGATTTCAATAGCAAACAATTCCGGACTATATGTGACATAAATATATATAATTATTAGGTCCCCATCACATCTGGGGTCATCGGAAAACACATTTCAACAGGCGGACAGACATATGGACAGACGGTCATCGTTGAATCAACTTCGTTACTTATAACGATTCAGAGTATATATTAGGGTATTCATTTTAATCGGTTAATTTTGTTATTGATCGGTTAACCGGTGAATTAGGGTTTTTTTCTAAATTATGTAAGTAATTTCAATAAATAAAAATTATTTATCATTTGGAGTTTATTAGCAAAAAAAAACAATAGCATAACAATTCTTGAACAAAAACGAGCAAATTAAACTGCGACATAATTCTTTTAATCATTTCAATAGTTTACGGAGATCTTATAAAATAATGTTGTAGAAATAAAAAAAAAAATGTTTCAGTGTTATTAAAGGTTAATTAAACGAATTTTCATATAAAATTCGTCTTATAAACCTGTTATAAGCATGAAATATTGTTTATGAATAAGGCATATAGGATTTAAGCAATTCTTTTCTTGTAAAAAATTCCTTCACTTATCGAAGATGTTGGAGAAATCGAAAGCAACCCATAATACAGATTATTCATTATTTCTCAGTCATTTTCCTTTAATCATTTTAATCTTCAATTATGTCATTAGAGTCCTGTTTTAATTTTTTTAAATGCTTAACACTTCCAATTGTTTCGGTTAATTCTGTTGTTGTGTTGCTATCAAGAGTTTCTTCTGTTGTCAGGTCATCATCTAACTGATCCTGGCAAAGCTCAGCACCGAACATTCTGTAAAAAAGTTTATTTCCGAATTCCTTAATTTCTATTTTTGTACTGTATTTTAGGAATGTACTTTTAAAAGAAATTATATTGGGCCGCGTGAATAAAAAGGTAGCTTTAGCTAATACTTGAAATTTTGAAGTTTAAACTAGCTTTGAGGTGAATAAAAATTTGAGTTAAAGCTAGTACTTTATACTGACTAGTAAAAACTAGTTTTCCTAGTGTTGACTCAAAAAATGTGTGAATAAAAACGAGTGAATGCTTAAAAAGACTAGTTTTTGCTTAATTATTTTAAGCTTATGATTGGGGTGCTTGAAGTATGTATTTTGCAACAATATTTAAAAAAAAATTGATTTTTTTTTTGTTTAATTTTATGAACGTTGGCCAAAGAAAAGAATATCTCCTAAGAGCAGATTTTTATCCAGAAGTTTATTTAAAATTATTTATTTTTCGGAAAAATATCTAAAATGGTAAAATCTCTGTAAATGTCACATATACATTTAAATATGTACATATCCCTGCAGGAAATGTCACTAGTGAATTTCTACTGATTCACTATTGACACAGTCACCAGTACTAGTGATTTATTATACCCCAGTCAATGTTATTTACAATAGACATTTAACATGTGCGTGGCATTGGAAATCTACTACTGACGTTGGTACTACTGACGTTGGTACTACTGACGTTGGTACTACTGACTAGGTAGTTCCATTGGGAACATATGTAGACATTGAAACCAGAGAATCGCTAGTACATTTTAGTAAAAGTAGTTTACACTTTTTGTAAGAATACGAAGTCATAACAATCTTTTTTTATCATTTCTTCAGCTTTTATAGGAATTGTACTTCTCAGTTGTTATTGATTAAATCTTTTTCGTATTAAATCCAAATATAGTGGCAAATGTAATGTAGTGTAGACACTTCGTTGACAATGTCACCAATATAGTCGACAAAACTGGTGACTAGGAGACACTTGCACCCACCCAGGTTTCCTTCAGGGATGTTGCAGTTTACCACATCAAAAGAATTACTTGAAAGCAAAAACAAAGTCATAAATATATTTTATTTTTGTTGTTGCTCTCTACAGAAATTCACTTTTTTGTAACCGTTACTCGTTACCCTAGTATATATACTTTATAGGGTCTAACATCAATATTGTAGAAATAACAAACGCAATGACAAACTTATATATACCCTTTTACCTTCTGTGAAGTGTATAAGACACCGGAATGTAAAGTTAACTTCAAGAACAAAATTCAATTACTTTATTTTATAATTGAGTAGTTCCATAACAAAACGAAACAATTCCACTTTAACAAAACTGAGCAATGTGAAAAGGTGTGTTTTGATCCGCTTCAAAGTAAATTAATTCGTTAAAGCAATGTCTACAAGGATTAAAGTATGTAAAATACTATTCAGTAAAAAAAATTAAACTTAAAAGTGGAATTGTTGTTGTTTTGGACCTCCTCAATTCAGGTTATTACAAAAGTGAGATTTAATAGAAGAAAAGGCCGGAAGAAAAAGGAATAAAAAGTAATGTCAAATGTCATTGTAAGATGAGATCAAAACCAAAAACATATGATTTAAGTATAACAAATGGATGGTCACGATGTATATGGCTAATACTTATATAATTCAACAAAATTTACTGCTTACTCTCAAACACACTGGTTCACAAATTTTAAACTGTTTGCCATAACCTTAAAATAACATAAGATAAGCTCCGATATACATATATAAAAAAAAAACTGAAGGTAAAAACACGTAGTCCAAAGAACCGTTGTAATATATAAAGATAACTGTTAGGTACGAATAAGACCAGCTTTATTTTTGTAGAAATTACGAGCATTAATGTTCTCGAACATTTCTTCGACGTACACGACATTTTTATATACAACGCACAAGTAGCAAAAGCTTAAATATATAATTAATATAACTTTTGAAAAATTTTCTGTTTCACACTTCAACACGTTTACGTATTTTTAGCATATAAAAGCCACTGTAGGTGATCGCAGTGTGTCCGGAACATTTACGTATAAGTGACAAAGCCTTTACTTTTCGAGTATTTGAGGGTACAACGAAAACTATGCTATTAAAGGCCGACAAAGTCTAAAGTATTTTACGAAAATGCTTTCCTGATTATATTATTCTTTAAAAACGAAAAATAAAAAACAATAACAACTTAGTATGACAGGGTTGTATTTTCCTCAAAATACGTTAGACTTGTGTGATAGTGTAAAGTTATCTAAAGGCTCAGTAAGCCGGGAGTAACAGTAACGTTGCAATTCAACTCTTTCATTTTGTTGTATGTTAAGCAATTTGAACGATTACAGTTAGCATCAAGATGTTACTTAAGTCTCAATCTGTTAGAAATAGATTGGTCTTACTTGCTTACGGTAAGGTTAAGTTACTGCTACTCCCGGCTAACTGAGCCTTTAACCAAATAATCTTCCACACATAAATACATGCATACTTACATATATATGTACATACAAACACTGCTAGAAAAATGCATCTTCATATTGATGATGCCCTAACATCAGAATTGTGACATCAATGTTAGTACAAATGGCATCAATAATGCAAGAAGTAACATCAATCCAATGACAATCGTACAATTTTATCATTTTTTACCTGTCATCTATTTCATGACTATAGTGATATCAATTCGATGCCACATTTTGTATATTATTAACATTATTTTCATGATTACAAAGTATTATAAGAATCAAAAATTCCTTTATTCTATTTTTTTAAATTATTAAGTTATATACATACATCAAATTTTTAAAGTAGAATGATTACGAAAACCACATGGGGCATGGTGCTGGTGTCTTATTACTGAGAGTTCTGCTGTAAACAAAGGTCGGAATTCAACGAACGTGAAACAAACATATGCAACGGGTAAGCAAATTATAATATGCTCTCACTTTGACTTAAGTCAATTCCAATTACTTTGACTTAATGACAAAGTGTCATTAAATTCATGCTAATGTGTCCTTTCTCCGATGTTACTGCGTCATCGCACTGAGGACATGTTCTTAATTTCTGTGATGCCGATATGCCATCCCATTGATGACATAATTTCATTTTGACCCTGATGACACTTTGGCCAAGTGATGTTAAGCTTGACATCACCATGATGAAAAGTGTCATGGGGTCAAAAACGAAGACACTTGTCATAGTACTGATGTCAAAATACATCAGCGTTATGACGCCTTTTCTATCAGTGTACATACATAAATATGTATAAACAAATTTTAGTGAATGTTTTTCATTCATTGTTATTTTTTTTTTTTTAATTTCTAAATTTGATTAGATTTTCAATTGTTATTATTAAATAAAGTGTAAATTTGTTTCTTTTTTACTTTAATCCTTTTTACTTGCCTGTATACCCATTTTATGGTACTTTAATTTTTTTTTTCATTTTTTTGGTTTTACCATTAATACGCTTATCGAAGTGGATACAATTTGCAATTGTCCAGTTTGTGCAATTGACAAAAACCAATTCTTTGAAAAATGTTAGTACTCGTAAAACTTTTTATTTTTTTTTATTTTGTAATGTTTTGGCCGTATTAGTTAACAAAAGCTGTAAAAAAATTGGGAAAATTGGTTGAATACCAGATATGTACATAGATTTTAGCATGTATGTATGTGTATAATCGCCAGTATCTATAGTAGTTGTTGGGATGTATTGTGTTGTTCTACAACAACATGTTGGTTGACAAAAGAAAGTGGAATTTGAAATGTTAAAAATTTTTGTTATGCCGTTAAAAACTCGTGCATATTAGCAATTTCACATATCGAATTTTCACTATTTGTTGTTTCGCGTTGTACGATGGATGCTACGCTCTTGTTGTTGTTGCATTTAGAGTTTTTGGTTGGTTCTTATCAACCGTCAACAGGCTTGATTTGCTATTCTTGTTTTTGTTAGTTCGCTTAAATTGCGTGCAAGTGTATGTGGTTGTGTGTGTGTGAGAGAAGAGCATATAGGTTTTTGCTTCCAGAGCCCTCATATAGCGTATGTAGCCTAATAGTGGACCTGGAAACAATTGTTATTTTTTCATTTGCCTAAATGGCACATGAAATGGGCAAATTGTTTTCGTTTCGTCATTTATTTATTTTAAATTTTTTCGCAGGAGGTTTCTGTAAATTTTTCTTTTTAAAATTTTTGTTGGAATAACAGCAGCCATTATGGGGGGCAGTAGAAGCAACAGTGGATTTCATGGGATTGAGGTTGCTGCGGTTGGTATTATTGTTTTTTTTTTTCAATTTGCAAATTTTATTTCAGTATTTACGCTTCAGCTCCCTGCTCCGAAGTAGGTTTTGTTTTTTTAATTTGGGTCTGTTTATATTCTATTTGTTTTATTGTTTCGGATGTGCCTTGTCGATTTATTCAAATGCAAAATCCTGGAAAATCCCTCAAGGGCTAGTGTTGAATTGAAATACACGTCTAAAAATGTTGAGTGGAGAAGCAGAGTGTATAACTGAATGAACAAACGGATGAATCCCTTGACAGAATTCCAGCCATCATCGAATTTGTGAAAGTCTATATTTATTTTTTTTAAATTTGCTTGTTTGTCGCTGTTGTTGTTGATGATGAGGTTTACAAAAACATTAACGCTACAATGAATGTTTGAGTGTTGAAGTGTTTTGCAAAAAATAGTAAAAACAAATTTAAATTAAAGAAAAATAGTCCTCCAACTCCTACGCATTTTCAACAGCGTCAATATTTTCATCAACAGCAAGTAGCAACTACAACAACAGCAAAATATTTACTAGCAATAGTATAAACATTATCCTCCATAATGTCAACGATAACTATGGAAGCAAGCAATATTACAAAACCAAAGGCATTCATTTTAGTAAACCAAGAGTGAAAAAACTGTGTCTGTTGCGTTCACAAACATGCAAATGTTGCATACAGTTTAATATCATCATGTCCTGTTGTTGTCATTTAGCTCGTCCCTTTAAAAAAAAAAATTGTATTTTATTAAATTATTTTTTCCGACTATTTCCATTTCTGTAGATTGTTTCTTTGTCGTTCTCGTTTATTTGTTAATGCAATTGCGTAAATTGTTTTTAGAAGCTTTTTTATTGCGTTGTGAAGAGGTTTTAATGGCCGCGATTCCGCTACTTTGCGATTTTGATTATAACAAATAACACCATAATAACACACACACACACACACACACATACATTTATAACGATTCGACTATGAAGACAAAAAGATTCATTGGCAGCAGCTGCTTGGTTAGTGGCTGTTGCAATTTTTCTCTATATATTTGCTTATGGTTATACGTAGTGAAATTAATGGTGACTGAAGGCAACAAAAAAGCATTTTTTATAATACGAAGCATTTGTTTTTTGCTATTTAAACAATTTTATTAAGTTTTTAATAAAACTTGATTTACAAACATTTAAAATAATTATAGCGGAATATTTATACAGTGAGGCTTCGGTATATACAAAAAAATGCTTGCTTTAAAAAAGCTCTTAATACAGTATTAATTTAAAAAACCAAAAACTTAAAACTTTACTTAAGTTTATTTAGTGTTATAAGTATTTCGAAATCAAATGTTGCTTTAAGCAGGGACCCACTGTATATGCACGTTCACCAACGTTAATTTTATTAAATATACGAGCATTAAAATTCCATTGTGGGCGTTGAATTTTCTTGCAAAAATAAACATTAAATTGTTAAGTAGCCATCGAAAACGTTGCTCGAAATTCATAAAACATTACAAATTATTTAAAGACAAAAGCAAATTAAGTAACAATTTTGTAAAATGCACAAATAATAACAAATATTATATTTTTAACAATTATAAAATAATTATTTAAAACATTAAATCTTGTGTGACTCTTCATTTTAAAGAATTATGTGTATGTATAAAAAAGTTAAGAAATCGTATAGTAAAAAGGACATCTAAAAGAAATTGTAAGAAAACTCTCCAAAGAAACAATATGTTTTATGTCAAACCATATACCGCGCGTATCGAAATGAATTTTTTTTGTTTTATTTTTTTTTTGATAAATATCAGAAAAGATGCCTAACACCCAATTTTCATGATGATTTTTTCCCCTATTTTTGAAACATGTCTTTTTTAGTTTGATAGTGAGCGGGGGAGTGAAGTAAGCAGGGTAGAAAAAAAGACATAAATCGTATTTTCTGTGATTTTTTTGACATTCCTTTTTGCACTTAATTTTGTTTTTTTTATTTATGTTGTATTTTTATTTCAAAATGGCAATTGCTTTTTAAAATATAAAAAAATAAACAAATTTTATTTAAAAAAAATTCAATACATACATACATCAATAAGGAAAACAGAAAAAATCAAACAAAAAAAGAAACATTGTGAAAATTTTACATGTTTTTGGAAGTTTCTTTAAAAGAGAACTACAAAAAAGACATGTCTTTTAAATCATCGTGAAAATTAGGTGTAACATTAATTACGGCTTCCTCAAGGCGAATTCAACTACAGGTGGTGTCGGAACTACAACAATCCAAAAACAACAGAAAAAACATACGGTTTAATTCATTGCATTGTTAGTGCCATTAGCTCGAAATATCAACCATTATTAGCAAAATACCAACACCACCCGTAGTTAATTCGCCTTGGGCTTCCTTAAAAGTATATTTTTGTGTTCTTCGGACATAATAACATTTCTTCGAAAATTGTAAAAACCCAATCATCATTCAGACAAGTCAACGGGATTCGCCGGTTTAGATTTATGATTTCGATGTATATAAACAAATGTTAAATTGAATTAAAAAAAAACCCCCAAGATACCATCACTTTAGCTCTTAGAACGACATTTGCTGCTTTAACGCGGGGACTCCCTAGGGCGGGGCTAATTTTTAACAGTTCACTGAAGTTACCGAAATTATGTCCATTTCAATTTCGGTTAATATAATGCCTGTTACAGATATTGTCCCTAGTAAACAATGCTAATGTTAAAGATCCCCTATATATAAAGTATTGTCATGATTTTCGACAGGGTAAAGAGAATGCCATGATTTCTGGCAACATAAAAGAAAATAACATAAGTGAACTTAAAAATTGACACTTAGATTTTTACTTTAAAGTAAAGTATGTATTTCGAGATCTTAAAAGTTTAGACTTTCTTTTAGATGATAGATACTTAACAACACAAAAAATAACAAAATATTCGTGTATTTTTCAACATCAAGGATCTTCAGTCCAATTATCCATATTTCAAAACCGTCTTAAGTCACCTCTACTTATCTTCGGAATTCAGATTCTGTGGTCTGTGGAAAGGAAATTGAAAGCTATTTTTTTACAAATTTGCTGATATGGTTCCTTTGACTTTTTATACCCTCCACCACAATTAGTTGTGAAGAGGGTATATTAAGTTTGTCATTCCGTGTGAAACATTTTTATTATTTATCTCAGACCCCATAAAGTGTATATATTCGGGGTCCTTGAGTAATTCTAAGTCGATTTAGCCATGTCCGTCTGTCTGTCCGTCTGTTGAAAACACGCTCACTTTCGAACAACTCAAAAGAAATGAACAAACTTCGTGCCAAATTGCTTGTAGTTATCCTAAGCAGTTTGGAATTGAAATCCAGCAAAATCGGTTCAGTAGGACCAGAGCTATGAATCAAAATGTGGAACCACCACCTAAAAAAATTGATAATTTTGTTACAAAATATAACATAAATGCTGGAACAAGGCACGGAATGAGATAAGATTTTGCAAAAATTTGTGTTTTTTGACTGGAAATCACACTGTTAAATTTCGTGAAGATCCGTCCATAATTTACCCTAAGCCCCATATAAACACTACTCCCGGAAAATAGTGTAATTAAAAGCCTTTTTATTTCTTTTAATATTGAATTCTTTATTTAGTGCGGCTAGTACGCACTGTTTGTACTTGGTATAAGAATTGATTTTAATTGCTAATTAGCTCGACTTTTATACATAATAAATGCTTATTAAGCATTTTCATTACGGTGGAAGGTATAGCGGTTTGCTCAGCATTTACTTACAATCTCGCAGACACTTGTCCAATAGTAAGAGTGGTGATAGTATTACTATTGGTATCGTTTCATTATCTCTGTTATTAATTTGGCATTTGTTACGTGGATCACCTCATTAAGTAGCGCTACTTTTAATAATTTTAATAATTTATTGCCCATTTCTTTAAATTCATTAATAGAGATAAATTCGAAAATTTTCTCACTGGGTGCCACTTGTACTTTATGAATATTTAATTTACCGGCCACTTCTTCGAGCCTAGGGAAAAATTGTCCTAAGTCAAATTTCCCGTTAGTAAACAATTCATCTATATTTATACATGCTATTATAGATTTGCCACGTTTAATATAAACTTTTAGTGGTGTAATCTTTAGCTTACAAAATTTTCTGACGTCAGAATTAATAATTGGTTCAAATACATTGGGCTTCTCATTTTCATTATTTAAATGCCGTTTATTTGGTGTAATTGGATATTTCTTTTTAAGTGCATTGTTTGTCATTGCTCGAGTTGTTACTTTGTATACATTGCTGTTTTTATTATTTATTTCTTTTAAATCATTTATTGTAATGCGCGACAAAGCGTCGGCCACATAATTATCTTTTCCCCTAAGATATTCTACAGTGAAATCATATTCTTCCAAGTCCAGTCTCATTCTAGTTAGTTTTGAGCTTGGATTTTTCATGGAAAAGAGGTATGACAGAGGTCTGTGATCAGTGCGGGCAAGAAAATGTTTACCATAAATATATGGTCTAAAATGTGTGATGGCCCAGTGTATAGCGGTTAATTCTTGTTCAATTGTTGATTTGTTACTCTCGCCTTTTGTAAATATTTTGGATGCGTATGCTATTGGTAGATGTTTTCCCTCATGTTCTTGAGTTAGTATAGCTCCACAAGCATGTTTGCTTGCATCTGTTGTTATACAAAACTCTTTTGTGAAATCTGGATATTGAAGTAATGTTGGACTCATTAATGCTTTTTTAAGATATTTAAATGCTGAATCACAATCTTTAGTCCATTCGAACTGCACACCCTTTTTGGACAATCTTGTAAGATGTCTAGAATACTCTGAAAAATTTTTGATAAATCTGCGATAGTAGTTGCAAAATGCTACAAATCTTCTTGCACTATCCGCATCTTTTGGTTGTGGATAATTTTCGATTACCGAATATTTACTATCGTCAGGCAGTATTCCTTTATCAGTGCATTTATGTCCTAGGTATGTAACTTCCCTCATGAAAAATGAACATTTTTCGGGATGTAACTTAAGATTGCGTTTTCGACATAATTCAAACACATTTGTTAAATTAGAAAGCATATGCTTTTCCGAACATCCTAAAACAACTAAGTCATCCATATAAAGAAATGCTTGTTCTGGTCGCAAACCAGTAAAAGCGAGTGTCATCATTCTTTGAAAAGAATTGGGCGCTATTTTTAAACCATAGGGCAATCTAGTAAATCTATAAGATCCATTTGCTGTTGAAAATGAAGTTAGATCTCTAGAGGTTTTTTCTAGTCCAATTTGGTGAAAACCGGACATTAAATCTAGACATGAAAAATATTTGGCTCTACCGAGTTGGTCTAAAATGTCATCTATTCTAGGTAATGGAAATTTGTCTGCTATCAATTTCTTATTTAGTTGTCTATAATCCACTACGAGTCTCCATCTTTTTGTTTCTGAACTTGGAAGTGATTTCTTCGGTACCAGCAGAATTGGACTGTTGTACTCAGAATTTGATGGTTCCACTATTCTGTCGTCTATTAATTTTTTCACCTGTCTATCTATCTCTTCTTTGTGTGTATGTGGTATCCGGTAATTCTTAATGTACACCGGTTGTGAATCTCTTACTCTCAACTTTTGTTCATAGAAATTATTAATTGTTATTGTTTCTGATTCTAAACCGAAAATATCGCTGTATGATGTGCAAAGTTCCGTTAATGTATTTTTAAATTGTTCTGGAAAATTTTTCTGTAAAAGTTTTAATATTTCTGATTTTCTATGTGTATTTTTGGTCGGATTTTGTTCGACTATTTCATATTCAGAAAGATTTTCGGTTTTTATTTTACTTTTATTAACTGATGTGATAGTGTTATTTGTATTTAGAATACGAATGTATGCTTTATTAGATTTTACCAATGTGTTCGCGATAAAGACTCCTGGTTCAAGTTCTTGATTTGGTATTAGTATTTCATTATCGCAATCAATAAAATTTACTTTACGTATTACTTCTGATCTTGGCGGCAATATAAGATTATCGCTGTTGTTAGAAATTGGTATTTCTATAGGTTGTGGTATATTGAATGGTCGTAGGACTAGGTAGTCATAATCCTGATTAAAATCTAATATACAATTATATTTCTTAATAAAATCCATACCAATGATTCCATCGCTTGGTATTGGGAAATTATTGTCTACTACTTGAAAATTGTGTGGTATTAGATAATTTTTAAATTTTAAATCAAAAAATATACTACCTTTAGATTTAATTTCACCTTGTCCTATTCCACTTAATGTTGTGATTTTGTTAGTATATATTTTCTTTAGATCAAAATGTTTGGATTTTATGAGTGAAATGTCGGCACCTGTATCAACTAGGGTGGTACTGCTGTGTTACTATTATTTATATTAATCTGAATGAAATTACATAAGTTGAGGTTCAAGTTATACACTTTATTATTTACTGTTCTGATCTTAGGGGATGGTCGGAGTTTTCCGAACCATTTTCATTTGAGTCCATTGCTCGTACGTAGTGTCTATTACCACGATTATTGTCAGGTCTTTGTCTGTTTCTATTATTGTAATTGTTATTGTTGTTATTTCCGTTGTTATTATTAATATTGTTATTATTTCGGGGATAATTGTTTCTCCCACGAAATCTTCTGTTATTTCCACGATAATAAGTGGGTCTTTGACTGAAATATAATACGGAGTTCTGTTGCCCTGTTGCTTCAGTGCAACTGCTTACAAATTTACTCACGGCTTCATTCATATCATTGAATTGGCCTGCTTCCATGATAAGTTTTACTTTTTCATTAGAGCAGTTTTTTGTAATAGCTTTTACTGCAACTTGTGTAGAGTATTTGTTAGCTAGTTCACAAGATAAACCATCAGATATATATGCCGTTTCAAGTGACTTTGTGAGATTTTCTATTTCAGTACAGTATGCAGTTGGTGTTTTATTGTTTTGTTTTATGCTCATCAGTTTAGCTGACAAAACATGCACTGATTCACCTTTAACGGTTACTTTGAGCTTAGTGATAATTTCTTCTATTGTAGATTCATCACCTATGAGATTTCTAGCATTTCCCTTAAGCTTTGTTTTAATTAGCGATATTGCAGAAGATTCGTGTATACCTTTTATTAAATTAACTAATTGTAAGGAGTCTATGAATGACTGCAAATTTTCTGATTTTCCATCAAATTCCGTAATCAGCTTTGAAGCTGTATTTAGGAATTCTACTAATGTTTGTGTCATTTTAGTATCTGTTTTATTGTCTGTTGTTAAATTTACTGTTTCGTGTAGAGTCTCAGGTAGTTTAATCTGTATATTTTTTAAAGCGGCTATTTTTAAGACTTTGGTTTTTAAATCCAAAAAGAATCCCTCTGCTGCAATCTTGTGACTAAGTGTCAACCGATTATAGTTTACATTAAATATAATTCTTATTTCCTCAAGTCTATTAAGTAGGATTTGGAAGTGATGTTGAATGGTCTCTTCCTTAGTTGGTCTTTCAACATTCAGGCACTTATAAGAACGATCGAAGTGCTCTTTAATTAACCTAACCTTATTCAATATATCTTTCCATTCCATCTAAACTTTTCTAAATCATTGGTTCTATTATATTTTATCTAGATTATCTGCTCTGCTAACATATTTTTTCTTGAGTCTTCTATTGTGCATTTGGTAAATACGAATTATAAAATTTATTATTATGATTACTGTTATTATTAATAGATAGATTTCTATAGTTAACAAATTTGTTTTTCCCTCAACTACTTCTACTTCATTGATGACATTGGCCTTGGGCCTGTCAAATTTTGTTTCTGATTTACACATAGAAAAATTAACGTAAGAATCCCCTATTAAAAAAAAAAAATCCCTTCTGAAATTAAAAATTAAAAAAAATAGATTTTAAGTTTGAAATTTACATCAATATATTTTAATAAAATGTAAGAGTAAAATTATCTAAATGTCTTATTTTTCTAAAGAAAATTGATTAAAAGTGTATAGGTTTAAAAATGTCTTTCAAGAAAAAATGATTTTGTATATTATTATTATTAAAATATTTTTCCTCAGGTTTTGCCTCGAGCGATTTGTTCGCTTATAGGCCCTAAGAGTGCAGATAATAAGGCCCGCACATCTGTTTTATAGTAAAAAAAAAGAAACTTTATTCATTGTTTTTCTACTTTCCATTAGAAATTCTAATTTGGAAATTCGTTCCCAAATTTTGGTTGCTCGTTCCCAAGGTGGTGGTGGTTGTTGGTTTAGTTCCCTCAATAGGATAGCTTTCTCCCTCTTTGGTTTTTGAGTGTAGCCTCCTCTTCTTCTAGGTTTTTTGGTTTTAGGTGGTGTTGATGACGTAAGGGTTTCCTTATTTTTGTTCTGGCGTGCCCTGTATTCCTCCAGGGTTATGGGCTGTGGTCCCTCTTTCATTGAAGATAAATAAAATTCTTTATGTCCAAATTGCCTTTTGGCCAGGCGGTTCTTCTTTGACGCAGCTGACGGATATTTTTCGGCTGATCCGTCAGGACAAAATTATTATTAATAGAAAAATGTTTTTTTTTTTTTTTTTTTTTTATTCTTGCGAGCAACCCGTGGTGTTGCTCGAGCAAGTGTAATATTTTTTTTTTCTTATTTATTATTTTTTTTTTTTGTTTACTTTGGGTGCTCTACAAGGAAGCACTCCAAAGAACTGGCAGGATCGCCATGTAATTAAAAGCCTTTTTATTTCTTTTAATATTGAATTCTTTATTTAGTGCGGCTAGTACGCACTGTTTGTACTTGGTATAAGAATTGATTTTAGTTGCTAATTAGCTCGACTTTTATACATAATAAATGCTTATTAAGCATTTTCATTACAGTGGAAGGTATAGCGGTTTGCTCAGCATTTACTTACAATCTCGCAGACACTTGTCCAATAGTAAGAGTGGTGATAGTATTACTATTGACGACTGTGTGTACTGCTAGTATTGTACTCATACACACACACACAGCGCACAACACTCAAGTGGCTTATTCGTATTAAATGCGCCGGGTTCATTGCATGTAACTGAAATTATGTGTGCAAGCAATGTTAATATAAAAGACACGCTACAATAGTTTAGTACGTCTAAAACCGTAAAAAATAACGCTAGCGTAACAAAATTTGGTTCGGCACAGTTTTTTAGGACTAGAAGTAGGACTGTGAAATTTCGTGACGATCGGTCCATAATTTACCTTAGGCCCCATATAAACCCTACTACCGGAAAACAGTTTAGTACGCCTAAAACCGTAAAAAATAATGCAATTATAACAAATTTTGGCTCGTCACAGTTTTATAGGACTATAAATGATACTGTAAAATTTCGTAAAGATCGGTACATAATTTACCCTAGGCCCCATAGAAACCCTACTCCCGGAAAACAGTTTAGTACACCTAAAACCATAATTAATAATGCTTTCATAACAGAAATTGGTACGTTACAGTTTTAAAGGAAGCCTAAAACCATAATTAATAACAAATCGTCACAGTTTAAGGTAATAATAACATCATACAGACATTACTTCTTAAACATTCGTTATAGCGAATCTTTATAAATTTTTCTTCGTTATGATCACCAAATGGTGACCTACATAGATTCTTAGCGGCATTTGTAGATCATATAAATCCACATAAAAACCAAATTTTTGAATTAACTAGCCAAATATTTCAATATTCCTTATATGTCATGTTGAAACTGAAATATTTTTGCAAGGTTTACAATGTTATCAGTTTTTTTTTTGTCATGGGCACATTATTCAGAAAATTTTGAACGTCTGAAGGAAATATAATCAAAAGAAATCATAGCTGTGACTGATAAGTACCATTTCGTTATTAAATATTGTCATAAATATGCATATAAAAAAAAAAACAATTAATTAATTAAGCTTTAATTTTCATTTTCCTTTTTCTATAGGTATATGTATGTATATAATTAATTACCTATGTATGTAAAAACAAATAAGTGTTCATTTATGGCTGTAGGAAATATCGCCCAAAGAAAAATGGCCCAAAAAAAAAAAATCACCCAAAAAAATTCCATGTAAAATTGGGCCTTAATTCATATGAAAAGGGACCCAAAATTTTTCGGCTTTTTTCGTTATTATTGGGTGATTTTTCGTTTTTTAATTTGAGTGATTTTTCGTTATGAAAAATCACCCAAAAATATTATATGAAAAATAGCCCATTTTTTCGGGCCATCTTTATTTAATATAATTGTAATTTATTTAAAAATAAGTTTGTTGTTTTTTCTCTGGGTGTTTATATTAAATATATAACGAAAACACTTTTGGGCGCAAGGATTTTCTCCTCAAGGATATAATATATACCGGCTGCGCTAACTAAAGCTTCTCTGTATAACCGGCCTTCGGCCGGGCGCAAGGATTTTCTCCTCTATGGTATAGCAAACACCGGCTTCGCTAACTAAAGCTTCTCTGTATAGCCGGCCTTCGGCCGGGCGCAAGGATTTTCTCCTCTATGGTATAACAAACACCGGTTTCGCTAACTAAAGCTTCTCTGCGTATATGGCCTTCGTTCGAAAACAAGGCAGATTTTAGAAGCTTTACTTAGCGAAACCGGTACTTGTTCTACCATAGAGGAGAAAATCCTTGCGCCCGGCCGAAGGCCGGCTATACAGAGAAGCTTTAGTTAGCGAAGCCGGTGTTTGCTATACCATAGAGGAGAAAATCCTTGCGCCCGGCCGAAGGCCGGCTATGCAGAGAAGCTTAGCGAAGTTTGCGCAGCCGGTATTACTGTCCTTACTGCCGAGCAGCTTTTCAAGATAGAATGCAATTTTTAACATAAAACTTACACTTGTATGGAACTAAATTTATATGAATAATAACCACTTTTTTGCAAATTGGGTAATTTTTAATTTTTTTTCGGAAAAATTCGTTTTTGCTTTTTGGGTCATTTTTAATTTTTTTTTGCCCTTTTTCGTTTTTGTTGGGCAAAATTTCATATATAACTTTTTGGGTCATTTTTCATGTTCTTTTGGGCGATTCTTCATTTGGGCGATTTTTAATTTTTTTTTTTTTGGGCCATTTTTCTTTGGGCGATATTTCCTACAGCCTTAATTTATACACAACATCATCAAGTGGAAATTCATGAGTTGCAAATTTTTCAAGACAACAGCCCTGCGGTCTTCGTAAAAATTAAATGTTGAGTTTTGGTGTTTGGATAATTTATTTGTTTATTTTTTTCTCATTTTCACTTATTTCACAAAAAAAAAGTTTTATTTAAACAATTATGATCGTATAAGCAATAAAACTGTTACTATAATTTTGGAAATATCTTTTAATTTTATTTCATTAATATTATTAACATTGTTTTATTCGAATCTCAGGTCAGTCAAGAATGAATGATTTTCAATAACAATTTTAATTAATTTTTATGTTGTAAAAAAAAAAAAAATAATTTAATGAAAATAAAATTTGATGAACTTAAGCCTGATTAAAAATATTAAAAATTTGGATTAAAAACCATAAATAGTTCAACAAAATTACCACAATACTAATTATTGTTTTAAATATTTAAATAACCTTCCCTATACTTAAAACTATAAAATCATAAATTACTTTATAGTTCAAATTATGTTTAATTTTTTTTTTTTAATTCTTTTTATGCAAAATAATAAAATAATGTTAATTTACATCATGAAAGATTAAACGTTTTATTTATACTCTCATGAAACATTAGGGTCAGTATTAGTTACATCATTAATGGTCTATCTTAAACGTAGACTTATGTAAGATAGCAAGGTATGGGAAGGTAGAGAATACAAAAGAAAAACCAACACCTAAACCTATTTGACTATGTTGTTTTTGTTTAATTTTAAATTCTTTTAATTTTGTGCTCGAGCTGCGAATAACGTTTTAAGTTACAAAATAATAATTTTTCAGGAAAGCAAAAAAAAATTTTGACAGACAGCATTATTTGTTTTAAAATTTTTTTTAAAAGACAAAAGGCTTTTAAAATATAATTCCGCACTGCAAAACCATTTCGGTTTCATTATTTTGTTAGTAACTTGCAATGTTCTTTCACTGGCTGACAATTTGTATGCCATTTTGAAGGCGTTAAGGTGCATAGTTTTGGTTGATTTGATGTTTAAACTGTGTAAGAGAGTAAGGTTAACGGTTATCTGCTAAATGAAAGTTTTTCCAAAATGTGGCGTTTACAAAGTTATTCGCGGCTGGGCTTCAATTGTGTAATAGACCTTAGTTTTTCTTAAAAGAAGTAAGATCCACCCCAATTTCCATGAGCACGGCCGGTATCAAAGGTAGCACAATTCGAGTTAATTCTCTCGTTGTAAAATTTGTGCTGGAGAATTTAAAAAATAAAACTCGCGAATACAAATTTTAAGACGAGAGAATTGGCCTGAATTGTGCTCGCGCAAAGTATTTTTTCCTACCCAGCTCAAAGCAACTGAAGTGGAGATGTGGCAGAATAGTGGAGACGGTATTTAAACGTTAGTGCTAATGATTTTAAGTCACAAATACCCTATTCCGGAAATTTGGTATTGGTATTTAAAATAAATTTGGTACAAACTTTTAATGCAATCTTAATCATCTAATCAAATTTTATAGGAATCGGTCCATAAAGGCAAAACAGCAAAGACGTACAAAAAGATGTTTTTCTTTGCTTTATCGATTACGAAAAAGCACGATAAATTGATAGATATACATACTTAAAAAATTACATATTGACGAGAAGACATGCGCTGTATCAAGAACCTGTATTGGAGACAAACAGCAGAAGTTCATAGTACTGACTTAAGAACAAATTATATCCCTATAAACAGAGGAGTTCGGCAAGGCTGTATTCTGTCTCCTCTTCTTTTTAACGTCTATTCTGATGTAATCTTTCAAGAAGCTCTTGGTACGATGCAAGCAGGCATTAAAGCCAATGGACAATTCATCAATAACATAAGATACGCAGATGACAAAACTATAGCAGCAGATAATATGCTAGATCCTCAGAGTAATAAATTTGAACTAAACCTTAATATCCAGAAAACCAAATTCATGATAGTAAGCCGATCGAAAATACCATATACAAACGCCACTCTATCGATTAACAATCAACAAATTGAAAGAGTTAACAGATTTGTATAACTTGGTTCAATGTTACACGAAGACTGCAACAGCGATGCAGAAATAAAAAGACGAATAGAAATAGCAAGTCCCGAAATTAACTTATTCCTTCGTCTTCGTTTCATGAAATGCTATGTTTGGTCGGTGCTTTTGTATGGAAATTTGGACACTAAAAATAACCACAATGAATATACTTGAAGCTTTTGAGATGTGGTGTTTTCGTAGGCCCCTAAGAAATTCGTAGATTGATCGTGTTTCTAATGCTGAAGTCCTAAGAAGAATAAGAACAGAGCGTGAGCTTTTAAAATGCATCAAAAGACGCAATACTGCATATTTTGGACATATTGTACGCGGTGGAAAATATGAACTCCTACAATTAATACTGGAAGGCCGGAAGAAGAGGCATGGGCAGAAGACAGATGTCATGGCTACGGAATATTAGAGATTGGACGGGGCTGAGAACCATTGGCGATTTAATACACACAGCAAGAAGCCGAGAAGAGTTGTTTAGCATAGTCAATGATATTATTTAAAACCTTATATGTAAACATGCATCTGATCACTTATATCCAGTAATGGATTGGTAATAAAAGAAGACGATTATTTGTATGGGTGCCCCCCTAAGAAGTGGTGTCTCGAGAAAATGTTATTAGAAAACGCGCGTATTTCTTAAAGGAAATCTTGTTGCGGAATTTCGGTTTTTCTTACATACAGTCTACAGCTGGCATGAAATGCTTAACACAAATACTAAAATGATGTTAGTGTTAAGTATAGACTCATCATGTTAGTCTGTGTTCATACGGCTCTTGTCTTATTGACATGATTGCTACTTTATTGGCGAAAGGAACGAGGGGAAAAGAAACTAGTACACAGATGCATGTACTGTCTTTAAGTTTTACTTTTTCATTCGTTGTTTAATTTTGTTGTTGTTTTCAACATCAAAAAAGCACATGTCGTCAACATGACATGAATCATTTGAACGCCAATTCATGTTCAAAGAAGAAAAAGGAAGAATCTTGCCAATAAGACATGAGCCGTATGAACTCAGACTTAGAGGTTTTCTCATGTTTTAACATGGTTGTTAATGCAAATATTTTAACAATGCTTTTATAACATCATTTTATAACAGCAAATCATGTCTGTTGTAGACGTGGAGTTAGTAATTTTAATAAACTAAACCGTTTTTGAGTGACGGGAATATATGTATGTATGTTGTGCAACCTCCTCCATTTTCGAAATAACGGTATATCTAAAAAACGGTTAGCACCATTGGATTCAGCGTACCCGAATTATGTTAAAACGCCATGTGCCCGGCTTGTCTATTTTTTCGACTAGCACAGTGATATTAATCATCTGCAAATTGCTTGACTCCTTTTCACTGTGCAAGACAACCAAAAGTCCTGTAAAAACTGGAACAAGAATGCTTCTTACCTTTTATCCGAATTTAATTTTTTTAAACGTTTTTAATAAAAACTCGCAAATTAATTTTTTTAATTTCGCTTTATTTTTGTTTTTATTTTTGCTTCTTTTTTTAAATTTTGTTTTCTCTTCTTTTGTTTTTGTATTTATAATATAACTACTAATTACAGTTGTTCTGTTTGCTGATGAAACATGAATAATTTTTTATTTTAAATTGTTTTTTGTTTGTTATATTTTTTCTTTTTTGTTTAATTTTATAATAGAATTGTGTTGTTTATATAAATTAAGTCTATCTTAGCGGAAAAGCCAAGTAAATTAAGTCAGTAACATAAAAACATAAATTTAATAACAATTTTTCTTTTTTTTTTTTAAACAATTTAGCGGGAGGTAAACAAAATATGATACAAATTAGAAAATAGAGGAAAACTAATAAAAATTATTGTTTAAGGATATCAGTCTTAAAACGTGTGCCTCCTTTTGGAAATTTAATAAAGAGTAGGTGTAAACAAAAAAAAAAAAAAAAATCTAACAAACTTAAAAAAGTAGTTCGTTGTTTAAGGAATTTAATAGATTTTTGGATTCAATTTAAATGATTTTAAAGTTTGTTTTAGAATTGTTTTATTTAATTATTTTATTTATTTTTCTTTTATTGATGATTGCTTGACTTTATTTGAAACACACGCAGACACTATTTAATTAATGTTTTATGTTTAATATTTTTTTTTGTTTTTTTTCATTAATTAATTAAGTTTTATATGCTAATTTGTATTTTTTGTTACAAAAGAGTTGCATTTTACCGTTTGTTTTGTATGGCTGATATTTACATGAATTAAAATTAATTGTCCTTATTTTGTTTAATACTAAATTAAATTTTTTATATAAACTGCTATAAATTTTATACTAATCTGATTATTTGTTTCGATATCTCTAGACAGTTGGCTTATTTTACAATATTCTTCAATTTGCTTTTGACTGGAAGATATTTTTGATTTTTTTCATGTTTTGTTGATAAATTTATACAATACTAACAAAAAGGTTTAGCTACTTAAAACGAAAACTTAAAAATCATAAATATCAGAATCAAAAACAAAAACTTCTTCTTCAAATAAAGAAATTATCAAACGCAAAAATTTTTTACACTGGGATTTTTGTTGTAAGCGTGTCTTAAGGAAAGCAAATTGGAATTGCTTTCATTTATTTAAGGTTAATTAAATTAATTAAAAAATATAATTAAGCTTACAAAATCTTTCATACACTCAGTCATTCATTGCTACGCTCGCTCTTTAAATATTTCTTACACAAAAAGGACTAGACAGCTTACACGCTAGTTTTCTCAACATATTTCTCAAATCTCACTCACTTTAAGTTTAAAATTGTTTCAGTTTTATTGTTATTGTTGTGTTTTTGTTATTTATTTTTAAAATAAATATTGTTTAAAGATCAATTAAGTAATATTATTTATTGTTAATCTGTTTGTTTGTTTGTTCGTTTGCTTGTTGAAGTTTTGAAACGATCTGACCTTGTTTAAGACTTAACTTTACATATTTAGACTTAAAAAATAAATCAACAAAAAGCTTTTCAAGTTTAAGCAAATAAATTAACACTGTCAGGTAAATTTGGCCAAATCGTTTTTCTCCTATTCTAACTGGAATACAAAATAAACTTTAGTTGCACACTCATTCCCTCATTCACACGGTTATCATTATCATCTTAAGCTTAAACCGATAAAGAAAATCAAGCAAACATAAATATTTACAGTGTGAGCTAAAAATAAACTTACTTTTACGTATTATTATTAATGTTATTATTATTAAATTGCTTAATATGCTGTATTTACACGATCACATACACTCAAGAAAAGTGAGAAAAAAACCCTAAAATATTTACACAATTATACAAATTTTCACTTTAAAAATCACGCCTAAATTTACACATGCAATGTAGTACGTTGATCATTGAGGGGTGACGATTTTGCTGCACTCTCAACAGACGCAGGATTTAAGGGCAATTGACTGGGCAGCACCTCGGTTTGTATTAACACTTGTTTGTCTAAGACTGAGATTTGTTTGCGTGTGGGACGCATGATAAGGTACAAGACAATAATGCCCAAAAATAAAACTATTGAGCCTGCCACAGCAAATACCATAGATTGGGTTAGAAAACTGGTAGTTTCTGTAACTGCGGGAGAGCCAACAAGCTTGGTACGCTGAACACTTAGGCTAGGTATAACCTCATTTTCAGCTGTATTAAGGGATTTAGCAGTACTGGAACTGGGTTGAGACGAGGCAGATTTAATATTTACATTAGGGTTGTAAGGTGTTAAGAAATCTTTGGAACTATCTTTTAGGATACGCATTCTCGAGTCAGCTTCAGCAGATGAAGTGGGCACAGAATCAGCACCATAAATGTGGGGTAGATTTTTGCTAGCAAATGTGGAATCCATAGCAATGGCTTGCATGCCAGTAGCAGAACTATCGCCTAGTTTATGTGTGTCCACAATCAATTTAAAAGATCTGCGCATACCACCGGTTTCCTGAAATGTCACAAAAGGAAAAAATTTTTATTAGTAAAACTAAATACATAAAAAATTTATTAAGCAATGTAATGCCAATAATTTCTAATAAAAAATAACTAATATTAAAGAAACGTATAAGTCTAACTTAACCTTTTAACGGATGGAAGAGAATGTCTGTTTGTATTTATTATTAACAACAATGTTTTTTAAAACAATAATTATAGAAAAGATGATGTTAACTTTGAAATAAAGTACATACTGCCGGGCTTTGATTATCCGTGATGGTCGGGACCAGATAGTCGATTTTCACGGTTAATCGAATAACAATTTTGATTATACAGTTTTTTAATATTTTTATTATTTAACAAGTGAACATTGGTGTACATACATATTTAGGTGGCATGTCATAACGTCCAGTGTCATAGTGTCCATGGACACTGCGACACTTTTGAAAATGTCATAATGTCCGTGGGATTAAGACACTTTGCAAATGGACATTATGTCATTTTTAAAAATGTTATAAGGTCCATAATTACTAAAGACGTTAAATACAAAAAAAGTTCTACATACACGCAGAAAAAACATGTTTTATTATGGTCACAACCAACAAAACTATTTTTAAAGAAACTTATTTAACCATAATATGGTTGTCGGTGACAATGATTTGGTTAAATTAAACATAATATGGGTAAACAATTTTTAAAAATGGTTTTGTTGTTTTTTCTCTGGGTGCATATATTAAATATATAACAGAAACACTTTTGGGCGAAAGCATTTTCTCCCCTAAGGAGTAACAAATACCAGCATAGCCGGCCTTCGGCCGGGCGCAAGGATTTTCTACTATATGGTATAACAAAGACGGGCTTCGCTAACTGAAGCTTCTCTGCACAGCCGGCCTTTGGCCGGGCACAAGGATTTTCTCCTTTCTGGTATATCAAACACCGGCTTAACTAACTTTTCTGCACAGACGGCCTTCGGGCGGGCGCAAGTACTTTTTCCTTTATGTTATAACAAGTACCGGTTTCGCTAAGTAAAGCTTCTAAAATGTGCCTTGTTTCCGAACGAAGGCCGATTTCGCAGAGAAGCTTTAGTTAGCGAAGCCGCTGTTTTTTTATACCATGGAGGATAAAATCCTTGCGCCCGGCCGGAGGCCGGCTGTGCAGAGAGGTTTAGTTAGCAAAGCCGTTACGTTTTTTTTTTATCAAAAAGGAGAAAATCCTTACGCCCTTCCGAAGGCCGGCTATGCTTTCGAGTTTGTAACCATGTTGTGGACATTATGACACTCTACAAAGTGTCATAACATCCACGGACTTTATGACACTGCTCTGATGGACATTATGACACTTTTAAAAGTGTCATATAGTCCATGAACACTGTGACACTTTTTGTCCACGGACACTATGACACTGGACGTTATGACATGCCACCCATATTTACATTAAAAAAAATTAATTCAAGAAGTTTATGTAATTTTGTAAATTAAACAAGTATGTGTAAATTAAATTTTCTACTGAAAACATGAGGCAAAAAAGGATATTAAACAAAAAAAGACTACAGTTTCTTAAAAAGAGTTGTGTAATGTTGTTTGTCTAATATTTTTCAACTGCCATCACGGATAATAGAGGTAATCACGGTTAATCGAAGCAAACAATTTGAAAACATTGCAAACAATAGACTGATCTTTGGCCATCACGGTTACTCGGAGCTACCGGTTAACCGGATGACGGATAATCGAGGCACGACTGTATTTAAATATAACATAAAGCAAAATAAATTTTTGCTTTTTTTTAAATTTAGCTTTTTAGAGCACAAAAATAATAATAACTGTTTTAAAGCAGCCAAAGCCATTAGAGGGTTAGCAAATATTTGACACCACACATGGAATTAGTTTATTCCATTAAATATTTGCTTAGCTGATGGTTTTTACCATGCGTTATATAAAGACTCATTTGTTGCAACAGACATGGGTCTATTTGAGATTTAGTTGATCAATCCTATTTATTCATATTGCCCTGAAGTAACTAATTGTTAGTTTGGTAAATGTCAAATTAGAATAGGCAACACCGACAACAATTTGGAAGCAAAAGAAATAATTTTTTAAAAGCAAAACATCTTAATTAACCAAGAAAGGAATTATTGTAGACTTTAGACTAAGATGATGCTGAAAATATTTTAACTGGCAACACTGCTCATACATAACATAACAAAAATACTAGAAAAATAAATATGGAAAAAAGAAGTGTCAGAACTGTGTCTTCAATTCTAATTACGTGCAACTTTTATTACCCCGGAAACTTCTCTACACTTGCCGCTAACAAACACAATTCGCCAGCGACATGTCGCAGCGACATCTGACTTAATGTAAACAGCCTCTAAAATGTAATCACAATTTATGCATTCGATACGTCTAAGCGTTCTTCGCGTGTGCTGTGTAATATGTCAACACAATTTTATACTCATTTTACACATTATTTTGACAGATGCATTAATGCATCAACGCTTCCAGCTTTTCATTTAGCATAAAATGAATGTTAGATCAAACGGCATTTACCATTTTGCTACGATTTTTTTAAATGAAGTTTTTAAAAAAAAAAAAAAAAAAAAAAAAAAAGAATTGCTAAAAAAAGAAGTTAACAGATTAAGTGTGAACATGGCTCAAGAGAAATTTATTAAAATTTCTGGCCAGACTCTTGTATTTTGTTGTGTTTCTAAAATTTCGTTACTAGCCCTTTTCTCAATTTTGTGCATTTGAGATAGCAAATTTATGAAATTCTATATAATTTCCATCAATTGTGAATGTCTTCTTTGGTTTAGTTTACAATGCTTGTTACAAACCAATAAAATAAATATGCCAATCGAAGATTAAGCATCGTACTTCTCTAGAAATCACAAATATATTATAACAGCAGAGCTCATAATAATTCATATCGTTCCTATTAACGCATTTCTGAATTTCTTCATGAACAAGAAATCCAAAATCTCTAACGTTTTTCGCGCATTCACTCATGAGACGAATTTAAAAATTTGCATTTCCTCACTCATAAAAAATTTTAGCAACGATCATCACCAGTATTGTTGTTGTTGCTCGACAATTTGCAGAACCACAGCACGAATAGGCTGTGTGTGTAGTATACATGTTTTGCTTGTTTTTTTCCATTTGAAGAATTTTAATATGAATACATAAAGTTTTTCATATATGAATAATTCACATATGAATTTGTTTGGTTGTTTGCTTCTCATGAAAGAGAAAATTAAATTTTGTTTATCCTTACCCTGATGAGGATCAATAAGCACAAACATTTTTAAATGTTAACGCTCGCTCATGACTGAATAATAAATGGAACAAATATATGTCTGAATAATGAGTGAACATTTCTGTATCAAATCAGAAGTTGCTTGCGATTTCAAACGTTAAAATTAAAGTGTTATATACGTCTAGTAAATATGAGCTATTGGCATATTAACAGAAGAGTGCAAGTGCATTGCAGTATTTTTTGTTTGTGTGGAGTAAAAATTTACTATAAAAAGATTATATACATATAGGGATGAAACGATACCTCTAAGGTATCGATACTTTTACTCGATGTGGTATCGCTCGTAAAGTATCGATACCTACTTAGTATCGAAAAAGAAGTATCGATACTTACTTGTATCGGTACTTGTATTGTTTGTATGATAAAAGAATAGAAAGCAGCATTTCAAAACTTTCTTAATAGTGTTTTAGTACTATACAATAAAATAAGAACTACGACCTATTAGAATTTTTGTGCAAAATGAAAAGTGTAAAGATTTAGACCACTTTCAGTTACCAACCAGTACCAATTTCCTTTCGAAAAATCATTTTTATCTTAGGAAACAAAATTTTATAGAACGTTCAGGATAACAACCTTCTTTCACCTTTTATTCCAGAAATCAACAATGTCACTATGTATTTATTTTAAATGTTAATATGCATTTCCGTCAAAAGGTCCACCGTGACCGAAAATTTAAAAGTTATTAAAAGCTGATTATTTTACGATATTGTTATAGAGAAATATTTAGATTTTACTAATTTTACAAATTTACTCATAACTTTGTCCACTTAGATGAACAATCAGACTGCAAAGTTGTGCAAACGTAATTTCTTATTTGTGAGAATGTTTTATTGTATGTTTTTTTAATATTATCTTCCTTAAAAGAGGTGATATTTGATAAAAATTATTCCAAAAAAATTTTCTTTCATAGTCTGTAATCTAACACAGCGTTTACATTTGCCAGTACTAGCAAGACAGTAAGCATATACATATTAGTTGGCAAAACAATGCAAAAACAAAATAGCTGTAAGAGTGTTTATGTATTAGTGAAAAAGTTTGAATGAATTGCTACTGTCTTGCCAGTACTGGCAAATGTAAACGCTATGTTAGGAAGAGTTCAAAGAGAAATATGCTATTCGGATTAACGGAAAATTTTTTTTGTTTTAATCATTATTCAGTTTAATTATTATGGAAAAAATTTCACGTTCGAAATGTCACGTATCGACCCAGATTTCGGCTTAAATAAATAAAATAGATTTTGGAATCAAACCAAAGACGTTTTAATGTTACATTGCTACGTAAAATCCTGAAAGTAGTTTGACTAAAAAATTGTGACAGGTTTCGCTGAATTACGCCTTTTTATACATGACCATAAAAACTGCTTCTATTTTTTTTCACGTTTGAACCGCTACTTCTTTTGCCATTATCTTTGACCTAGAATCGCGCCCTCCATAAACTTAAGCATAGATAATAGTGCTTTCTGAGTGCTTTAATTTAAGGGTTAAAAGAACGTAAAAATATTTGTTGTTAAAGTTGTTATTGCATTTTTGATGCGTACGACCGTCACGTTTAACACTTTGGATTTACCCATATATAATAAAGGGTAGTAAAACAATAATCCACGGTGCTAATTGTGAGTCATTCCTTAACGTCAAGCTTTTAACGCAACTTAAATTGATCTTTCTTTGTTTCAGTATTTGACTACTTCTACCATTGAGAGGTACACAATCGTGCAGCGCGTAACTCAAAAACGCTTTAGCTTATTGAAAAAACTAAAAAAACCGAAACTCCGCAATAAAATTATAAAATAACTTCTTTCTAATTGAGGTCGGTAGTACATCATATCATAGTAGGGGCGGATCCTGGGCATTTATGGGACTTTTCAATATATTTCTAGTCCGTGTTGAACATTTTGTATGAGAGTCCCCTTAAGAAATAGAGATAGCGGGTAAATATGTTAGAAATAAAAGATTGGGATGAAAAATTAAGTGGGGTCGGTCATACATTTGACCCATCTAGGGACATTCTAGGCGATGCAGGGGCCAAGTTCAAGAATTTTATTAAACCGCTAACAATTAGGTGCCCAGCTTGTCTCAAAAAAAGTGTAAATTTCTTGCACAGTGTAATTGATACCTTATTTTATTGCAAACATATGCTGCCGACTAGACCAATGTTCGCATTCAACACTTCTGGGTATCGTAAATAAATATTATTAACTTAGAAAAAAGACCACACCTACTGATTTTGTTTTCGTGGGTCAAAATGCATTGCATGTAACATTTATTCACTTGTGACTTTTTTATAACCAGTTAAAAATTAGGTACATGGCCAGTATGATTTAATATTAAATGTTTGAATTTTTACTAAGCCCAAAATCTCGGGACTTAAATTTTTAGAATAATCCCGGGATTTCGACATTCGGGATCGGCATCCCTAGTGTTTGCTGGTCAAACGGATTCTTGATACCGTTACTGCTTCTCCAGCTTTAGTAAATAATCAAAAATTTAAGATTAATTTCAATGCCAAAGTGAAACGATTACTTTTGACCGATTCCGAGTATTTTTTTTACCGATACTACTTGGTACTCGGTTGCTAAGTATCGATTACAAAAATACTTGGTACTTAGATAAAAGTATCGAATATGTACTTGTATTTAATCGTATCGTTTCATCCCTATATACATATGCACAAGATTGCGAATATGGCTTTGGTTTTTTTTTTACTTTTTATACGAGTACCATTTGTTCCTCTTTTTATAATTTTAACTCTTTTTACCATCACTAACATATCAATTCAAATACTGACAAGATCAATTCCTCATTTCTTAGTCTGTGTTCATACGGCTCTTGTCTTATTGACGTGATTGCTACTTTATTGGCGAGAGGGTCGAGGGGAAAAGAAACGAGTACACAGATGCATGTACTGTCTTTACGTTTTGCTTTTTCATTCGTTGTTTAATTTTGTTATTGTTTTCAATATCAAAAAAGCACATGTCGTCAATATGACATGAATCATTTGAACGCCAATTCATGTTCAAAGAAGAAAAAGGAAGAATCTTGTCAATAAGACATGAGCCGTATGAACTCAGACTTATGATTATCATGAAATGTCAATACAAGTTTAACACACCACCTGCAATTTTAATGTTTTCATACTTTAAATTTTTGTTACTTGCAACTACTAAATAGTTGAGTTTGAAGACAATGGAAAGAAACATCAACAATAACAAGGATTTCAAGAGCATACAGATAAATGAAGCATCAAAATACAACTAAAACACTGAAAGGCACAAAGAGAATATTGTTTAATAAATATCTGTGGCCAATAACGAAAAAGTTCTTAATTAAGTTTTTTTTTAGTTTTGTAAGTGATTTTGGAAAATTTACTCCTATTCTTATATTATCATTACTTTTTTTGCGGTTAAAGTATATTTGAGGTTTTATTCCTAAATATCCGTAATGTCATAGATCGGAAGTAATTTACTCCAAAATTTAATCAAAAAGTCAATTTGCTTAACTTCCTCAAAAAAATCGAACATAATAATTGAAAGTTTGCCCATGTTTACTTTTGAACGTGAAGATCTCAAAGGCGACGTTAACTTAAATTAAGCTTAAGTGTACCCTGAAGGAAACCTGGGTGTCTCCAAGTCACCAGTCGACTATATTGGAGACATTGTCAACGAAGTGTCTAGACTACATTACATTTGCCACTATATTTGGCTTTAATACGAAAAAGATTTTTTCAATAACAACTAAGAAGTACAATTCCTTTAAAAGTTGAAGAAATAATAAAAAAGATTGTTATGATTTCGTATTCTTACAAAAAATGTACTAGCGATTCTCTGGTTCCAATGTCTACATATGTTCCCAAAGGAACTACCTAGTCAGTACCTAGTCAGTAGTACCAACGTCATTAGTAGATTTCCAATGACACGCACATGTTAAATGTCTATTGTAAATAACATTGCCTGGGGTATAATAAGTCACTAGTACTGGTGACTATGTCAATAGTGAATCAGTACAGACTCACTAGTGACATTTCCTGCAGGGTACTTAGGCACTTTTTGCTTTTTGACCCAGATGTATTTGTGTATTCCGAAATAATTGCAAGTTAAATACACGTTTGTTAGTTTAAAGCTCCCCATTGACTACTCGTATGTCATAGAACGATTATCTTCGGCCCCCATTGACTGTTAAAGCCTTTTATTGTTTTAAACAAACTTCAACTGGTTGTTTGTAAATTATTTCATAAATTGTTGCGTGTTAATGTCACAAACGTAGGCTCCAATAATCTTAGACACGCAAAATGTGTATTCGTTTAAAAATATTGATAAAAAGCGAATGAAGTAGACAGACACCAAAAAAAAAACTGCTCTTCAACACTTAAAAATAAAAGCTACAATAAGTTGTATTTTTTTTTTTTTTTTTTTTTAAACAATAAAAATTTAAGAGAGGTTTTCAATATTGAATGTTTGGTTTGGATTTGCTTTACAATATAAGATTGCATGCCATCATGGAACACGACACGCTATAAGGAGGCTTAAAGACGACCAAAGCCATCATGCAACATTTTATAGCAAAAGCCTAATTTAAGTTTAAATTTCTCTGTTGTCGTTGTTGTTGTTGCAAAAACAAACAAAAAAAAATCATGTTTCAAGTTTGTAACAAAATTGTCAACAGCTAGAAGAACATTGATGTAATTAGCCAATTACTACGGCTTTCACACCATACCATAAAAAGCCTGGAGTAAGAAAAAGACTCAATACCTGCATATGATCAATACGAAAGAAAATACACACTCCAAAAAAAAAATCAATTGGTGGTCTCGTGCAGGCCGTATTAAAAACAAAAATTGAATAATGGGATTTTTTTTTGCTTAAAATTGCAACAACATTTGTTGGCAAAGATTTACGAAAAAAAAGAATCTCTAAAAAATTATGATGATCACGATCATTTTTTATGAAGAATTTTATTAAAGAGTAAAATGAAAAAAAAAAAGTAATGTACACAATAAAATTATATTGTGTGCAATTGTTGCTGGCTGATCTTCTCCGTTTGCTTTAACATCGCTATAATCGCTTTTCCCAGACACCCAGATGTTTTTGATAGCTTTATACTGGGATTAACTAAAAACTTGATTGTGGCTTAGAAACTAGACAAGAGCAAACAGAACTGTAAGGGAATATGCAAGACAAAAAGAAGATGTTTTTACTAATGAAGCCGCCATCACCAAAAACCAGACTTAAAAAACTGGCCCAGGTAAGATTATCACCAAGATGAGAATGATGATGGCGCTTAGCTTTATGCTTTGTTTTTCATACAGTAGAGGCAAGTGAAGAGAAACTTTAGATTTTATAAACCTTTTTTACTCAACTGTTCGTTGTTAATTTGCCTTTACTGTTTAAAAAAAAATATGATGGGTTTTAAAAAAAGTTTTGGTTTGCTGAAGTTTTACAAAAACAAAAAAAACAACTTACCTTATGCTTGCACGTAACTTGTACGTGGTATACTGTATCTGACCAGAGGGATAATTCAACAGTAGAACTATCAGTCAATAGGTTGCCCATTAGACCGCCTCCAGAGACCTCCCAAGTAACTAAACATTGCTTTGATGCATTCGTGATGGCTTGATCCCAAGCAATGTCTGTTATCACCAAAGATCCCTGGCGTAAAGCTGAATTGATGTTTAAGGGAAATGGACCCAATTGTTGATCGCAATTATTCCAACACTGTAAAACAAAATAAAAGCAAAAAATAAGTAAAATTAATAAGGTTACTTTAAAAATTACAACAAATTAATAGGATATTAGGGAAAAAAGTAATAAATTCAAAAGGATAAGGATAAAGGAACAACAACTGCTTTAATAAGAAATATTTTATTAACATTTTTTTTATATTATTTGCTTTTCCACGACAAATTGTTATGAAAAATATTAAAATTCTAGAAAAATGCTTAATTTTTTTAAAACTTTTGTTGCTAACAAAAATGAATTTCTCTTTTATGCTTTAAACTAATTATCTCCAACTTTTTGTTAGCCTTTCATATAAGTTTTTTAAATATTGGGGGTTAAATTTTTTTGTGTTTTTTAAAAAGCCAAAAAGGTCATTTTACAAACAGCAACAGCTTTAAAACCATAATTATCAGCTAAAGAAATTAAAGTTATTTTGTTCGTGGCTGTAGTAGATTGTGAGGAAAACTTAGTTTTCTAACCATATTTTTTGTGCTTTTAAACTATTTGTCTGTTTTGTGGTGGCTTTATAAATAAATATATGTATTTTCAAAAGTTGTATACACACATTATTTGCCATAAAAAGATGTGCACAAAAGAAAATGTCATCATTTTAAATGCACATAATTTGAAAATTGTAAAAACATACGGTTAAATATTAAAGAAGAAATAACTAAAAAACAGCACAATATCTAACAAAGATGAAGAAAATTTTTCGTGATGAAGTATGGGCGAAATTAAAAGGGAAACTGAAAACACTTGATTATAAAAAAGTTTTAATAGCATTAAGATCCATAAGGAGAGTAAGTTTATGAAAACGAACGAAACATTTCGGAAATGTTTGCAAAATGAACACTAATATAAAAATTTTTTTTTATTGTGCAGAAAAACCACAACAAAATCTTTCAAAGGGACACAAAGCGCAAACAAAACCATTGGGTTATCCCTCATCAATATGCTTCAGTATGCCATTGTAATCGTAGATTAAAGAGCAAAACAAATTCCGAAACGTATTCATATCCACACCACTATAGTGAAAAAGGTATTATGCGTTTGTGCTGACGTTTGCAGCACCTTAAAATATTTGGCTAGAGCAACCTGTAAGTACAACAATGGACTCAGAATCACAGGTCTCAGAGTCAGATCCCATATAATCCCCCTTCATAAAATCACTAAAAGACATATATGTAAATCTCATATAGATTAAGTTACCTTATTTATACTCGGCACAAAGAACTTTTATTTTCCAGAATTTTGGTTCCAACAAGATGGATTTAGGGCCCTGATCATGTAAAATGCAACGCCAAAGAAATACATTGAAAGCTTTTTAGAGAAATTCATGTACCGTTTTAAAATTTTCAACGCCACAAGCTATGCAGCGTTTGAAATTTTAAAACGCAATGTGAATTTCTGTGGAAAGCAGCAACAAAATATTGATGACTTTGTTTTTGCTTTCTATGAAATTCTCTGGCGTTGCGTTGCGTTTTACATGATAAGGGCTTTAACCTTGCAGAGCACGTCCAACTATGTCGCTTTTTTTGGCGGTCATCCTACCATCCTAAACTAAATAATAATTTTTATTGCTTTCAAGTGAGATAATTAATGTTTTAAAGTTTTACTCTAACTAAAAACCTTAAAAGGATCAAGTTTTTTTTTCCTTTCAGACCCAAAACACTTCACTTACACTTTTTTGTAGGTAAATAGACGTCTGTCTGCCTTGTATTTCTTTAAACGAAATTTAATATTCCATGAGTTTGCAAATGTGCGAAAAAAAATCTTCATAAAAACTAAACAACAAACAAAAAATCTCATACCAAATGTGTGGTACAGGAAAATGTTGCATTAAATGTGCGCTCATGTCACATATGTATGAACATACTACGTACATACATATAAAGTATGTATGTTTTTGTCGAAATACAAAATTTAATGGCGGTTGGGAAAATATTGGGCATAGTAATGTTAAAACATAGAACATAAAAATGGCAAAGTTTTATAAAACAAGTTTTTCATTTTTTTTTTGTTAATGTTTTTTTATTTTTTAAAAAAATACTTTAACATAGACAAGAGTGTTAACGGTTTTTCCCGAAAAATGGCAACAGTTGTTTAAAGGAGCAACATTTTCAACAAACAAAATTTTTTTTTTAATAAAATAAAATAAATAAAAGGATATGAAGAATAAACATTCACTATAATTGCTAAAATAAAAAAAAATAAAATAAAAACAGATAACATGTTTAAAAGTTTTAGTCTTTGTTGAGCAAACAAAAAATTTTGCTCTTTTGCAACTTTTTTTTAAAGTAAATTGTTGTATTATTTTAGTTTTGCTCTTTTAGCAAAAATCCTCAAAAAGACTATATAAAAGAGTAAAGTTTTAAATGAATTTCAAAAAGAAATTTTCTTGTTACTTTATAAATGGCGCCATTTTCAACAAAAAGTGCAAAAAACATATTCTAAACATTTATATAAACATGTTTGCATGAATATTATACAACAAAGTTGTCAGAATCGTATGCATTTTTATCCGTCATAGTCGTTACATTTTATGACACCATTAGGATTGCGATTACTTTAAAATTCAATTGTAAACTTATTTTTCATAATATTTTTTTTTCTTTCTAGAATTATGTTTATGTGCATAAAACTATTATGTATACAGAAATATGCTACAAGAATCTGAATGCAACAGCAGCAGCCATAAAAATGTTTTATAATATTTATCACAAATACCATAAAACTGATATGTTCTTCAGGCGGTCTTTTGTTTAGCATTCATATATGGCAAGAGCAAAATGAAAGAATAAAACAGAATTAAGACATTAGGCGTTTTAATGATATGACATGACTAAATGTTGTTAAAAGTTAATGCGGTAGAATAAATTATGAATGTAGATCATTTCACTACAAAAAGTCATATTACTTAATTTTGAATATATTTTTAAGAATGTTTAATTAAAAGAACAATTTTTTGTATTTAATAAAGAAAGCTTTGTTCACAGGCAGCAACATTTTCACTGGTGTGCATAATAGAGCAACAACTTTTATCGCGACCACACACATTTTAAACAAAGTAACCGTTTGGAAATTTTGCCCAAAACAATATTGTGTGTTTATTATTATTTGTTGGAAGATTTTGTTAAAATTTTCATTCAAAACTAAATAAAATTATTTTAAACGCCAGAAACAATTTCATACAAATTGTTGCTGAAGTTCTACCATAGAGGGAAGCGAACTGACATCAAAGTAGTCCCGTGTTAGGTCGTTGGTGGTAGAGACCGGTTCTAGTTTAAACAACTTCTATGAATAAGACCTATCATTTTTACATGGGGTTGTCATTGGAGGGGGCCAATTGACACCATTTGCCCAGTCACACATATATTCTCAATGGACGTGTTTAGTGACAGTTACTACCCAGTAAAAACTTCGCCTACAAAATAATGTGTTGAGTAATCAGAAAAACATAAGAGCACTACTTACAATTCTACTGAAAAAATGTACTTTTTCAAAACGAATAGCTTCTTTAACTCATTATTTAGTAGCTTCCTTCTACAACTACATGTATAACAACTTCTATAACTACTTTTTTCTGGATGTATTTAAGTAAAAAAATACTGACTTACATTTTAATGCGTTCATTTTGGGGCATCCCTTGTAAAATTCATTGATTCTTTCAGTAGAATTGTAAGTAGTGCCTTCATATTTTTCTGATTACTCAACACATTATTTTGTAGGCGAAGTTTTTACTGGGTACAGTGTATCATTATTTCAATACAATGTAGTATTATTTCAATAAAACAAGTCCTAAAATGAAATTCAAGGACCAAATTTTAGAAATTCCCAAAATATGTGTCACACCACCGGTGAAGACTGTACTGTAATTCCCCTGCGGGAAATTTGTGTCAATTGGTCCCACAGACTGTTCCTGGGAGTTGTGAAAATAGAACAGGTACAAAAAGAAAGAACTCATGACCAGTGAGAGGAGAACCAAGCACGTAACTGGTTTATAAAGAACAAAAAGGTAGAAAAAGTAATGAATTACAGTACAGTCTTCACCGCGGGCGTGACACACTTTTTGAAACTTTCTAAAATTTGGTTCTTGAATTTAATACAAGGACTTGTTTTATTAAAATAATACTACATTGTAGTAACTGTCACTAAACACGTCCATTGAGAAAAGATTTGTGACTGGTCAAATGGTGACAATTGACCCCCTCCAATGACAACCCCGTGCAAAAGTGATAGGTCTTATTCATAGAAAGTGTTAAAACTAGAATCGGTCTCTACCACCAGAGACCTATCACAGGACTACTTTGGTGTCAGTTCGCTTCCCTCTAGGGTCATTACTTTTTCTACCTTTTTGTTCTTCATAAACCAGTCACATGATTTGTTCTTCTTTCCCCAATCATGAGTTCTTTCTTTTTGTACCTATTATATTCTCACAACTCCCAGGAGGTGTCTGTTGGACCAAGTGACACAAATTTCCCGCAGGGTAGCAACTCACCTTTTTAAAAAAAACTTTATTTCAATTTTCGTTTTTAAAATTAAAGGAAAATATATGAAATACTTTGGGAAGAAATAAGATAGAAGAAAAAACGAAATTGTTGCTCTGATTGTGAACAAAGCTTAATGTATAAAGCAACATTTTGCCAACTGAAATTTTGTATACAACATTTCTTTTAACACAATGTTAAGAACCATTGTAGAAGAATAAACGAGAAGAAAAGTAAATCAACATGGAAACCGTAAATATGTAAGTGCATGTTTTTCAGTATACGACCAACGAAGGCATAAACATTATATTTAGCCGTTTAAGAGCTTTCTATGAATTTTGGCATTGATTTATTGGTGCATATTTTTGCATATTTTATACTTTGCAGCTTATTGTAGTTAAAAAAGCATTTCGAAGCATATTTAACGTTTATAGAGCATATTTGAGGTTTTTGAAGCATATTTTGAAAATTTTAATTTTTGTAGATGGCAATTTTTTTCAATTCTGGTTAAAAAACGGCTTTTCTGTTTTGAATATCTATCTGTAAACAAGGCGTGTTGCTTCAGGTCGCACTTTCGAAAATGATTTGATAAGCTTAGGCATAGGTATATGTATACGTTTTCAATGTCACAAGGACGAAGCGTATGTAAATGGTGAGAATCGGGCTATAATTTCATATATCCCCTGTAAAACTTGTTTCCGGAGTAGAGTCTTTGTGCAAATGAACGATCTTCTTATGGCTCACTTACTACAAACTAAAATACTTTAACTTAATGTTGTTGGAATCATTCCTCATTGGCCGTAGCTCCCATGTAAAAATCTATTTCGAAAATAACTTTTAACGCCATAATTTTTTTTATTGTTTATATTGTTATGCGGTTCAGTGATTGTACCTAAAATCACTTTAATATGTCAAAAATACTTATACTTTAATTTTGTTCTGGTTGGCCCATGAATGCCTATAGGTTTCAAATAGGGTAACTTTTGATAATTCGTCTGTAAACACTGTAGTGTAGTGTACCATGTGGTCGGTATGGGCCGTATATATTAGTTTCATTGTTTATTATACGCAAATATTATTAAATTCTAAAATGTTGTGTTTTAAAATAAGCAATTTCCGTGTTTAAGGCATGTTTCTAAACATTTTAAGTGCATATTTTAAAGTTTTTTACCGAATATGTAATGCACATAAATTATTTTTTTTAGAGCATATTTCCGGTTTCCCAATTAATCAATAATCTAAGTACTCCAAATATTATATTGTAGACACTATTTAGAAACATTGTTGCTATAAAAAAACTATCTAATAATTAAAAATGAAATAAAAACGAAAGTTAAATGTTGTTTATAAAAAAATGTAATATTTATTACAAAAATGTTGCTAAGCAATATTTTCGTTGAATTGATACATGCTAATGATACATGTTGCTAGTTAACAAGAAGCAGTTTTATGATAATTATATAATTAGTATTTTATCATTTAATAAAACATAAAGCCAAAAGCAATAAAACCAACCCAAATTTTTATAAGAAATTTATTTTAATGAAATACAACTAAAATTAAAGCAGTAGCAGTTGCTCAAGGTAAAGGATGATTTGAGTTTAGGATTAAATGGGATATGAGGATCGAGAAAAATTAAGAACAAAAAAAAAAAAAAACAAAAAAGCCGGATATTGATGCTAAGCTTTTGTTTTAACAAGGATCTAATCAACTTAAAAGCTTTTATGTTAATGTTTTTCTTTGATTATTATTTGGCACTCACCAGAAAACTGAATGCTTCTGGGATATAACTATTGATATTAGGTGGCGTGATGCACATCTGTAACGTAAAAAAGAAGATGTTTTTTGTCTTTGAATTGAAATTATGCTTATTTGATAATATTTTAATTATTTAATGTTTTATTAAGACATCAAAAGTTTTATTATGTATAATGATATGCATGATTATATTAAAAAAAGTTTTTAAACACAAAGAGCACATTAAATAAACAAAAGAATTACAGCAAAGTAAAGGTAAATATATATATTATAAAAAAAAGTTATATACAATTAAATTAAATGAATTTAAGGTGAACAGATAAAGTGCAGGACTTAAAAGGCAATTGCAATTAAAATGTTGTAGGTAAAACGAAAAGACATGCAATATTACTTTATAAAAAGCCTAAGCAAAGTTGCTAAAGCTAAATAAGGGAGTGGTGTCTAGACTTAAGTTCTGCATAAATTATAAAAATAAGAAATACAATAAATATTCTTAGTAATTAGCTCAAATAAAACATAATATTAGGTGCATAGTCTTATTGCAACATTAAAATATTGAGAAACATTAGAACAGCAGCAAGAAAATTCCATAAAAATATTTTTGCACATAAATGTAAATATATGCTAATGGAAATGCGCGAGCAACAATTTTAGCTATTATAGTTTGGGTTCACACTATGAAAGTTTTCTTTAAGAAAGTCTGAGATTATTGGAAAGAGAACATGCTGTTCCTTTTTCCGCTCTCACCCATAAACTCAGACTTTCTGAAAGAAAACTTTCATAGTGTGATCCCAGACATACTTTACATGTGTGTTCTTATATTGCAATTTTTAAAATTTGCTAATTATAAATAAATATTCAACATTTTTCATTTTTCGAATTTATTCTATGAGCTAAATTTCAGTTATGTATTTTATAAAGCTTTTTTGTAATAGTTCTTTTCCTTCAATTTTTGAGAAATGACTTTATACACTACCAGACTATTATATTGTATTTTCTTGTTACATTTTACCTTAGCTTTCCTTTGGAAAGCAATGAGGTATATTTTATGTACAGAAAAATTTACAATTATTAGACACCAGCAGAATGTAATGCATTTTCTGGCCCGCTACGGCCTTCGTCAGCATTCTTTGTGTCTCACTGGATAGTGTTACTTTATAAATTTAATGTATTTAACTCAACTATTTTAACAAATAGAAAGTGGGAATTATTTCCTTCCGAAGGTTACTTTATATTATATTCAAAATTTTTTATTTTTTCGAATTTATTCTATGAGCTAAATTTCAGTTATGTATTTTATAAAGCTTTTTTGTAATAGTTCTATTCCTTCAATTTTTCCGAAATGACTTTATACACTACCAAGTGTTGCCAAAATTTGGTGACCAAAAATGGCTAAATTTACTGAAAAAATGGCTAAAAATGGCTAAAAATGGGCTAAAAAATGGCTAAAAACTTTTTTAAATTAAAACATATTAAAATTCAATAACAAAACAGAAATAATTCACTTAAAGTTGTTAACGATGAAATTGTGAGTTAAGATCAATTTGTTAAATAAGAATAAACGTAAATTAATATTAAAATAAATTAATATTAAAAAATTAAATCATCGAAAAATTCGATGTCGTTATTGTTCACCTCATAGGAATCACTCATTAGTTTCAAATAATCATAAGTTTTAAATAATTTGAAGGTAAATCATTATCACGACAACATTTACCCAACCTTTTGAGTCCAGTGCCCATGTTCTGTAACTCTCGCGTCGAGAAACTTTTCGATTGAAATGTGTGAAATGAAACAAAAATGCCATATATTGAAACAACCAGCTGTTTTTCTCACTAAACTGTGTATGTAACTTTTTTGGGGAGTATTAGCTGTCACGTAAGGAACTTACTCGCCAATTTACAGAAAAAGTGTATCTGTAAAATTTTAGTGAGAAAAGTTCCCGCTTTGAACTGTCAAAATAACTCACGAATAAAAATGGGGCGAGAAAAACTTTTAACATTAAAAAACAATTAAAAAAGCAAAATGCAAAGAAAAATAATAATAACATTTTGTTCTGGGCACATTTTTTCATTGTTTAATTATTTTCTTTTAACATTTTTATAAAATATACGAATTTTTTCAAAGCTTGTTTGCAAACAACAAACATTGAAGTCGCACTTCACATTATTTGGTATATCCGACTGTTGTATTTTCGCCGCCGTCGTTGAAAATTTTTCAATTTTTGTAAATTTTGATCGCGGTCATTAATATGTGTTACTGACGTACTCAACGTCTGCAATGTCACATCGGCTTCGGGTGCAATGTTATCATATTTACGACGTAATCTCTTCTGATATTTTTCGACATGAGTTACAGACACAATTTTTTCTCACTTTTCGAGAGACGATGGAATATTTTGTTTCACATCTTTTCGATGCGAGAAGTTCTCACTTAAGTTAAAGAACATGGGTACAGATCTATAAAAAAAAAGTTAGAAAGTATAGCCCTACACCACATTAGAACCTACCTATGTACCAAATTTTATCAAATAATCTCTAAATTGCGACCTGTACTTTGCGCACAAGGCTTACATGGACAGCCAGCCAGTCGGAAAAACATCGTTAATTCGACTCAGAAAGTGATTCTGAGTTAATCGGTATACGTAAAGGTGGGCTAAGGACCAATATTTATAGGTGTAACAAGCGTCAGCACAAACGCATAGTACCCTCTCCACTATTGTGGTGGTAGTATAAATATTGTATTGTTATGGTAAAAATATTTACCTAATTGATAAAATCGAATTAACGGTTGCTTAATGTAACCTATTTCTCAAATTACTTTTAAAGATGTTTATTTGGCGAAACACCCTCTCTACTTCAGCATTAGTCCCATAGAAGTGAGAGCAACTTTATAATCAATTCTGAAATATCTGAAACAATTTTGTTACCGCCTGCATCCCTTTATTGAAATACTTGCAACCAGAAAGAAACAGCGATGTATGTGTTGATCCATTTTATAAATTTAATAGTGGAATACTGTTCCTTTATTTTGAAAGATGCTTCAGCGTCATAGTTTATAGCGATTTTCAACATTTGTAAAAGTTGTGATTTAAATTCAAGGCGTTTTAATTGTTCAAAATGTTTATTTTACTTTTAGAAATTTTTATAATAAAATAAAAATTATTATTTTAAAAGAAAAACGGCAAAAAAAATTTTATGGCTAAACAAGTTAAAAAAAGGCTAAAAAAATGGCTAATGGCTAAACTCATTTTTCAATGGCTAAACAGGATGAAAAATGGCTAAATCTAGCCACTAAATGCCTAAATTGGCAACACTGACACTACCAGACTATTATATTGTATTTTCTTGTTACATTTTACCTTAGCTTTCCTTTGGAAAGGAATGAGGTATATTTTATGTACAGAAAAATTTACAATTATTAGACACCAGCAGAATGTAATGCATTTTCTGGCCCGCTACGGCCTTCGTCAGCATTCTTTGTGTCTCACTGGATAGTGTTACTTTATAAATTTAATGTATTTAACTCAACTATTTTAACAAATAGAAACTGGGAATTATTTCCTTCCGGAGGTTACTTTATATTATATTCAACATTTTTTATTTTTTCGAATTTATTCTATGAGCTAAATTTCAGTTATGTATTTTATAAAGCTTTTTTGTAATAGTTCTATTCCTTCAATTTTTCAGAAATGACTTTATACACTACCTATTATTGTATTTTCTTGTTACATTTTACCTTAGCTTTCCTTTGGAAAGCAATGCGGTTTATTACATTCTGCTGGTGTCTAATAATTGTAAATTTTTCTGTACATAAAATATACCTCATTGCTTTCCAACGGAAGGCTAAGGTAAAATGTAAAAAGAAAATACAATATAATAGTCTGGTAGTGTCTAAAGTCATTTCTGAAAAATTGAATTACATCCTCTATTATTTATGCAATAACGGTTTTATTTTTGCTCAAAAAATATCGTCATGTATCGTTTTTATTTATTAAGTGGTGTCCCTGCTTGTTCGCAAGCCATCAAAGTGTGCAGAAACTGCTTGAGTAGTTTAAAAATCACCAAATTGATGATGAGTTGTAAATAAAAACAGCTTATTCGGTTCATTTTAAGTTGAAAATCATGTTACACTTCAAATGATTATAGGTAGCATTTAAAAAATTTGACATTTATATAATGTAACATTTTTTTCTCAGAAAAGAAATCGTCATTAACTAAACATTTTTATTATTTCAGAGAATTTGTTTACATTTTTTAAATACTTTTAAAGTTTATATAGGAAAAATAACTGAGTTTAGTTCTAAGCGTTTAAACAACTTGTAAGTTAATACCTTTCAATACTAAAAACTAAAAATGTTTTTCCCCTTCTTTAAATTTGTTAACTGGTTAATAGAAAATAACTAAAAACGGCTCCAAACCCATTACAAATTACTAACATGTTAAAACATTATACATATATAAAATGTATACAAATAAATAAAAATATAAAATAGATATTTGAATTTATACTCCCAAAAGGCCTTAAACACATTTGATAACATGATTTGAATTGTATTGAATAAATTTTTCGTTGCTTTTGTTGCTGAACTCATAAATATTTCCAAATTTCTTGTTTTTTTAATGAATCGTTAAAAAACTTAATGTAAAATAGTTTACAATTTAATAGCTTGTACAACATGTCAACACGTTGTTCGAGAAATATATTTTTGGTTAAAAAAAATGTATGCAAATCAAAAAAAAAAAAAAAAAAAACAAAATTCTTTTAACTACCAACCAACACAAATTTTACTTTAATTAAAAAGAAATGAGAATTTTTTCTTTTTACATAAGAGGAGGATTAAATGATGGTGATTTGTAAGTTACAAGATTTCATGTTTAACAATTTTAATGTTTTTTGTTAAAAACGAGAAAAATGTGTAAATTTTAATTTGTTAGATTTAAAACAAAAACATTTAAAAAAAAAAAAATGTTTTCATTAAAATTGAAATAAATGTTAAATAAATTATTTTTTGGTGTATTTGATTATTTTATTTGTTGTCGCTAGTATATGGGTTTGGGTTATTTGGTTTAAGTTAATAATTTATGCAAATTTGATTGGGAGTTGATTGCATTTTCTAATAATTAACAAGGTTGTTTTATTAGTTTATTTTGTTTTTGTTCCGACCAATAAAAACATACAACAACTGTTCAAATACCAAAAAATGTGCTAGAAAATAAACACGTCTATTGATTTTGAACTAAATTACATACGTTTTTGTATTCGATGTGTATTTAGTTTATGTTTATTAACATACTAATATTGATGCAGACAGGTTCAGATGTTTATAATTTATACAAATATTGTTTATTACACCATTTAAATGGCTAATTAACAATACTTAGTTTGTAGTTTGCATAAATTAAGAGTAAATAAAGAATTATAGTTAAACAATTTTTGGTTTTCAATAATTTTTTTTTTTTTGGATAACATAGAAAGTAAAAATTATTGTAAAATTGTGTAAATTTTAAAATAAATTTATGGTTCCGTATCGAAAGATTAATGTATGAAAACTATTTGAGGCTGTGAAAGTTTCATGGGCTCAATTAAAATGTTTGTCTTCCAAAATATTACTTAAGTTTCACTTTTTCTTTTAATGATTTCTTAAAAACTATAAATATTTTTACATCTCCGACACCATACTGGGAAGGGTATTATGTTTTTTCTCGTGTGTGTGAGACATGCAAATATAAGTTCCAATATAGCATACGGATCGAATCACCTACTGTGTCTATGTAACCATGGCCGTCCGTCCGGCTGGCTGGCTGATTGTCTGCCTATGCAAACCGTGTGTGAAAAATACAGGTTAAAACTTTGAAAGAAAGTTTTAGTTGTTATAAGGTCGAAATTAAAAATGATGAGATTCGATCCATAATTTATCATAGCCCCCATGCAAATTTTACTGTTGAAAATAACTTTTACTGCCTTTAAAATGTTGGCATTCGTATAAAATTTGACAACAATAGCTTTTTATTGTAACATCTACTATGTTATGTCCAAAATCGACCATAGGACCCAACCAAAGCTACCGCTCTAAAATAGCGTTCTATGTCTCATATAGTTGTAGATATCTAGATAGTATTCGGCGCAAGGAACTTATATTTAAATCTTAAGCTCGTAACAAAATTTGTTTTAACGGATCCATGATTGCTTTTGGATTCCAAATTGAATACATTCGGAAAATTTGTCTGAATATACTGTAGTGTAGGGTATCAACTATATATACTTCTTTGTTTTCATTGGCTTTTCACTCGCGAGTCTAATTCTGCTGGCGTAAAATGACAGTTTGCTGGCAAGAGAGGCGAGGAAAAAGATTTTTTTACATAAATGCATTCTTTGAACGTATACATTTATTGCATTGATGTCAAATTTATTCAATTTCATAGAAATAGCTAGCCATCAGGGATGATAAATGAGAAAACCAATATCGTACCAAGGAACTTTTAAAATCGTACTTTTTCGGCCTCAATAGTACTAAATCTTTTTTTACATTTTTTATTTTATTTCGAAAAACAAAAATGTTATATGTACAACAAAAACAAAAGGAAATTAAAATTCATTTGTACATTAGTTATACATAATAATAGGGTGGGTAAAATTCTTGATCTATAAGTCATTCCTAAAATGAATTTCGAGCCACGGATTTTTCAAAAGAGTTAGCTTTCCAAAATATTCAAGAATAGAGGCAAACAAATTGTATTTGATCTAGCCAGGCCTGTATCATTCGGTGTTTAGGGTCGAGAAATCCATTAATTTTTATTTTTGATTGCCACCAGAGAGTGTTTTCATACACTTTTTAGAATTTATCGTTTTTTTTTGGAAAGTTGACGAACATTCTAAAAATGCAATCTCGAATTTTAAACGAAAATAAAATTATGAAGCGTTCTAAAAATATGTGCATACGAACATCTTCGGAATGCATTTCCAATTTTATTGTGTCTACAATATTCAATATGTACTGCAAAAACAGGAAAGGAGTAGATATTCCGTATATAATAAAATTTAATTATGCGCTTGTAAACTCTCCTTAAAATAATTCGGAGTAAATACTTCTTGACGTGACAACCATCTTGTTGACGAATGTTTGAAAATATTATGAGCTCGTTCCAAAATAATTTTGAATTAAGAGGAATTCGTTTCTTCTACTATGTAGAACTTTTGCAGAAGTTGTTTCCTATTTCTTTTAAAAACTTGTCAATATCATCAGAAAATGCACGCTTATATGAAGCCGCTGATACTAAATTCAGAATAGTTCAATGAACAAGTGCAAACTCTATTCACAGTAGCGGAGTTCAGTGTTTGTTGCAAATTTTCTAGAAAAGAGCAAATGCAAAATATCATAGCTGTTTTGTTAAATCCAACACAAAAAAATAGAGATTTCCTTAGATTTCATAAAAAAGCTACGACATTTTGCATTTTCGCAAGACTATTTGCACCAAACACTAAAATCCGCTTATATTCATTGGACAGTAGAAACGAGTTGCCATTTTATATCAATTATAAATATGTAGGTTTGAAAAATTTGGAAATAGTACCAAATAAGTCAAAGGGGTACCAGCGTACTTTTCAGTTTTGAATTGTACCAACTTTATCAACCCTGCTAGCCATAAAATCACACACATTCTTATTCTCTTTCATTCGATCGTCGATTTGTCAGCGTCGATTACACATGTGTAGCGTTATATTGTTTGTTTTTTATTTTACTACCCAACAGGCCATAACCACCAAAACGATAAAGAGAAAAATCATTTAATTTTCAATGTATTTTTGCCATTAATTAAACAAAAGAGTTAAAGAAAAATTAACTGAATCTTTAATATTTTTTTTCTAGAACGTTTTAATTATACAATTAAGAACAAATTTTTTTTCGAGGCTGTTTTATATAATTATATATTTATCTATATAATAGGTTCTAACAAAATTTTCATATTCCTTATAGTTTTCGAGATAATTAAAGAAAACTAATCGAACCCATTTTTTTAGGATAACGGGCGGTTGCTACCCATGATCAGATGTGTAAGTAAAAAAAATTTCTTTCATTATCCAGTTGTGTTATATCTCGCTTAAGGAATGGTTAGTTTGGTTATTTAAATTACAATTAAACTACAATTTTATTCTTGACATCAATGATTTAATGCCAAATGTCAATAACATGATGTGTTACGAACAGAACAAATAATAATAGGGTATAAATAGGAGATATTATTCTATTTCTATCTACTTAATGGTTTGTTATTAATTTTTTAAAAATGTGTCACACAGTAGTAATTCAGTCAAGACAGCCTACACACACAGAAAAAAATATCAATGTAAAATTAACATGGCAAAATGTTGATTGAGAATCATAGTAAATGTCTGCAAAAGTATGACCTTTATATAAATTTATCATTATTTCATATTAATTTTAAATGAAAAATATTACAATAATCTTAAATCACGTTTATTTAAAATTATTCACTGTTAAAATAACATTTTTCAATGTTGAATCCATAAAAACCAGTTTTATATTAAAATCAAAAGTTTATCTTGTTACTTAAGTATGTGCATATTTTTATTTTCATGTTTAAAATATATTATAAAAGGAATACAATTCCCGTATTCTTTTAATTAAAGTTATTTAGTTAAATAGTACATCAAGTTTTCAAAGTAGAATAATGACGAAAACCATATCTAGGGATTCTGCTGATGCTTTTCTTAACAAATGAGAATACAAAATAAGTGAAACAAGTGTTACAACGGTAAGTGTTTTAGTTATTCTTAAATAAATGCATATGTTGTCTCTGAAGCTACTTCTTACTGTTATATCACACTCAAGCCAATTTGGTTCTACATGAAATTCGCGTTGATTCAACTTAAAATAACTTTTTTTCAACGTGATTCGGATTGTTATTTCAATATAAATTACATTTTGCGCTAACTTAACTGCAATGTTAAATTAACATGAACTATAGTCATTTTAAAAGAAAAAAATGTTGTTCGCAAGTTATTGTAAAATCAGGTTGAAATAACATGAAAAACGTATGAAGCAAAATCACCATCCGTTTTCATCCTCATTTTGTCGTGAAAGTTATCGAACTCTATTTTAGTAAAGAAATTGATTATTACAGATTCGTTAAATCAATAAAATTTTTGCTAAGTAGGTTTTACCTGGTTTAAAGACAAATTTCTCTTCTACTACAATTTTTCCAACAAAATACAAAAATCATTCTTTAATTTCTTGTCTCTGCCTTTGAAAATTATCCATTCATTTTTGGCCAACTATTACAAATTACCAATAATAGGTTGTCTTGCTGACACCCAGCACACAAGTGACCAACAAACCACATAATCTTCTTAAACACATCATACTTTTTTTGTGTCCCATAATGCTGACAAGACATTATTGTTAAATGTTTAAGTGAAAAAAACCAAAAATGAAAATGAATTCGAACACAAAAACCCAAAATATTACACATGTTATAGCCAAAGTCATATTGAACTATTTGTCAAACTATACGGAACAAATACTTATTGTAAGAACAAAAAATAAAAAAGAAAAATTATAGTAAATATTTTCAAGTGTTAGTTTTATGACCTAGAAGAGAAATAATATCCCACATACCAACCAATTTGTCATTTTGTATTCACACAAAGTGCTAAATGACGTTGTCTTTATACTACAACATGTGGAGGAATCTTCTCAAATGTTGTTGAGGAAACATGAAAATTTAATTAAGCCAAATGCTTTAAACTAAAAACAAAAGGATCTGAATGTAAAAAAAGAAAAATTTAAACAAAATATTTAGGTTCCCGTGTTATGCTCTAGATTTCCAATATACACAATGTAACAAAAACCTGCCAACGACACCAATTTCAGGCATTTATTAAACTTTGTTTAATTTATTTATTTATTTATATTCGTAAATACAATTTACAAAATTTTATATGACCGTTTGCGTTTAAAACGCCAAAAAGCATAAACTTATGTATAAACAATTTAACGTCTCATACATATTTTGCATATTTTTTACTCCATATTTTGATATTATTTATCTAATTAAAATGTCGAAAGGAAAGAAACTAAGTTTTGCCGAGAGGAAAATCATCTTGCACCTTCATGACCAAGGTAAAACAATTTTCTTTATATCGCAAATGTTTAAGAGGTGTCGTCAAACAATAGAAAATATAGTTATGCGTGCAAAAGAACGTGGAAATATTCAAAATTTGGCACAACATGGCCGTCCAAAATTGTTATCAGCCAGAAATGAAAGGAACACACTTAAAGAAATTCGTGAAAACCCGCTTTTATCTGCTCCAAAACTGAATGATAAGCTGAAAGGAACTCTATGCAACTAAACACTTCGTAGAGTACTTCGATCCAACAACTTTAATGCTCGAGTAATTTCTGAAACAAATAGAAATAAGCGATTATCCTTCCCTTATCATCATATAACCAAAGATTTTGACTTTTGGAAACCCGTAATATTTAGCGATGAATGCAAATATAATTGTTTTGGATCTGTTGGACGACGCATGGTTTGGAGAAAGCCGAATGAGTCCCTTCATTTAAAAAATATCAAGCCGACAGTAAACCATGGATGAGGTACTGTTATGGTTTGGGGCTATATGTCAGCCTCTGAAGGCAGAAATCCAATCTTTATAGATGGAATTATGGACTGTCATGTGTAACTGTCAATTCTTAAAGAAAACCTTAACGCGAGTGTTGATAAAATGGGACTTCTAGCAAGTGGTTTTTATTTCCAACTGGACAACGATCCCTAACAAACAGCCTTAGATGTTAAACTGTGGATTCTTTATAACACCAAACATTCGCCAACGCCTCCTCAAGGCCCGGGCTTGAACCCAATAGAAAATGTATGGGCTTATTTGGAGGAAAAGGTTCGTAAACGCCTTATATCTTCGAAAACTACGTTGAAACAAGTTTTGCTACAATAATGTGGAAAAATACCTCAAGAAAAGTGCCAAAATTTGGTGGAATCTATACCACGACGATTAGCTGCAGTTTCCTAAAACAACGGATATGCCACAAAAAATTAACTGTGACATATCCATTGTTATACGGTAAAAATACGTGATGTTTTTAAAAACCAAAATACTTTTGTGACCTTAAAAATGCAGTATATTCTTCTAAAATCTCGTATAAAGAGTATAATAATTAAGATGTTTTATAATTTAATTCTCCTTTAATTTAATTTCTACTCACACGTTAATAAAAGGAAATTCCTGTTTAATATAATAAATAAATGGATGTCAATCAAGTTTCTTCTAAAGAGTTTATTTCAGTATTCGAAAATAAACACTAAATATCGTTTCTTAATGTTCGGTTCGGTAGATTTGTTGAAAACACAAACGCTAATAGTGTTTGTGTAGAGAATCATTTAAAAAAATAACGTTTCCCTGTTAGTCATCTTTCGAACACAAAAATATTACTGTTTTTATCAAACTCAACAAAAGATGTGAACATTTAATTCCGTTCGGTTTTTTTTTGAAAATCCACAAACTTCAATGTGTTCGGTTCGGCTCGTTAATGTTCGTCCCTTTTGGCTGGTAAAAAAAACAAACATTTTTTACAAAAACAAAATACACACACGAAAAAAACATTATAGAACATTAAAATATTATGTTTGTCTACAGTATCACTACAATTGTTCGGTTTTTTAACGAAGAACCGAACATTATATAATGTTCGGTTCTTTCTTGAAAATAGTTACGGACGGTATTAAGGGTTGTGTATGTCTACACAATCACTAAAAAAATAGATATCGTTCTTGGATGTGTGAGCCGAACGTTAAATAATGTACTGTTTACTTTCGAACACTGGTTTATTTTTCTTATATGCAAAATAATTATGAGAGTCACTGTAAGTCTACATACTTAATATTATCATATGTAGATTTCTGTTACATAGTGTAAATACAAAGTTCTTGTTTAACAGCAATAATAAATATTGACATTTGATAGACATGTTGGGTTATCTGTTTCATATCAGCGCAGTCTAAGGTTAATAAGTTCACATTATTATTACTTAAAACTGACAGACATCTTCATAGAAAATACAAAACAAAAACCCCCAAATATAATTTAAAACTCAAAAAACTTAAATTTTTCTTTGTTACACAAAAATCAAAGAAATAACAGCAACAACAACAACAACAAAAATAGACTAAAACATATTAATTTTTTATATTTACATTTTTTCTTGTTCAATACATATTTGGAATTTCTGTTACAACAATTTAAAATCCCAATTGGTGTTTCAAACTCATGTAATGAGTAAAATGAACAAATGTTTATGCAACAAATGCTTAAATATTTTACCCCTTGTCTACAGGATCCATAAATATTAAAAATTTCTCTGACGATTACCAACAATTAGAAGAATCAAAAGGGAGACCCTCCACTTATAAAAATGTAAGCATGTAACACTTGAATATTTAAGTTTGATAATAAAAGAGTTTCGAGAAACAGAAATTAAAAATAAAATATTTCAATATATTCAAAATTTCTTCTCATCCCAAATAATTGTGACAACCAAAACTATTTAATGATTACAGATTTTTTTGTAATAGATTTCTCAATCATCAGTTACACAAACAATTAACAGAAAACTTAAATATTAAAAACATTTATATCAAAACACAGCAAGTAATTGTTTAATTTCGATCAAAAATGAAACCCCCATACATTTTGTTTATTCAAAATTCCCGTGCCTTATTTTAATATCGCTTAGATGATCATTTAATTGTTTTTCAAGTGTGAAAACTATTTAGATTTTGTTTATTATTAATACGATGACGGATGCATGTTGGGGTATTAAAGTTAAACTAAAATCAATTTTATATTTCCATTACGAACAAGAGGGCTGCAAGTAAAGAGTAAATATTCAGTATCATCGGCCATGGAGTGCAAATATTGACGTGTTAATCACTCGTCTAATTTCAGTGAAAAATACTAATAAAAATGAAATTGAGTTTGGTGTACTTTATTTAATACTTTCATTTGTTTTTCCTCTTCCAAAAAAAAAAAAAAAACAATTATTTCTGTCATATCGTATTGAAGTGTTTATTTTATGCCACACACACACACACAAACACTCACACAAATGCATAAAAAACCGATTGTTTAAATTAAATAAATACATAATACTAGGAATATATTTAAAAAAAAAAACAATAGAATATTTATAGAGAGTATTTAAAATGTTGTGAAAGTAATAAATGTCATCAGACACGTTATTGGTCTGTGTATGTGTGTGGTTTGTGAGAGGAAGTAAACCAAAAGTGAGTGATAGGGTATTTTTGGGTTATGGGCTGTTGCAAAGAAAATGAATCGGTTACTTAAACTAAAACTTGGTTACGGTAAATTGCAACCAGTAAGAGTGCTATATATTTGGCTGTACCGAATCTTTGACACTCTCCACCGAGGGTTAGAATATTTTAGTGGTGGGCTTTTTATAGGGCCATGGTCAATTATAGACCAATTTTCACTTAATATTATTGTGCGATTTCTAGTCTTATAAAACTATGAAAGACCAAATTAAACTATAGTTTTATGCGGACTAAAGTCTTTTCTGGGAGTACGCTTTATGTGGGGCCCAAGGTAAATTTAGGATCGATCATGACTTAGTAGTATGATTTCTAGTCATATAAAATGTGTGGGAAATCTTATGTCAATCCGTGCATTCTGCCACCAGTTTTTTTTAGAACAAAATTAACACATTTAAGGCAGGTTATTCCACATTTGGACTCATTACTTTTTTTCTAGTTAACCGATTGTGCTAGATTTCAATACCAAATTGATTATTATAACTAGAAAGAGTCATTCGAAAGTGAGCTTGATTTCAATAGACGGACAGACAGATGGACATTGCTAAATCGGCTTAGAATTACTCAAGGAACCAGAATAAATATATGCCATAAAGGGCCTTTGATGAATATTAAAAAGGGAAAGACTGAGAAGAGGGTATACTAACCAGCTCTGCTTATCTGGGTGTTAAATTACGCCAATTTGATATTTTGTGTATTTCACGCGATAGTTTCTCCTTAAGGGCAAAATAAACCACACAAACAGTTACACAAACGTATGAACAAAGTATAGAGTTTGTGTGATTTTTTAAAAATTTAAGTAGCACGTATCAGCTTCAGAAGCCTTATTCTGCAATCCTTGTAGGTGAACCTAAAAATGCTTAGCAAATATTAGGGCAACTACTTTGGCGAAGTCGCTGAATCGGTGTTTTAACTGTATTCTAATTTATTAGAAAAAATTCAATATTTGCGCCGTAATTTTCTATTATAAGACTACTCCTTTCTCTCGCTTAATCGACTTTAAAGATTTTTTTTTTTGCGATGGAGATTAAGCTTCAAAGAATTACAAAGTAATGTTACAGTTTCCTTCAAAAAGCATTACAATAGTCAGGAAATTATTCTAATCTTACCTAAATGGATCTTTTACTTCCAAAACAATTCTCTTTTTTCACAAATAATTTTGTGTTATTCGAATACTTATTAACACAATATTGCTTTCCTTTGTTTGATAACAAATTCCCATCATAGATTTTTATTAACCCTACATTTATACAGGGCGGTAAACTAACTAACACAACTAAGCATCATGCAAGTGTTCATTATCTTGAAAAAATATATATGATATTTTTAATGTTGCTGGAAAATATAAAAGAGATTTTATTTGTTAAATTTCAAATACATATTTGTTAAATGTGACAAAAAACATTGTAAATTATTCCTCTTGCAAACGAGTATTTTTAAGCCTTTTATCAAAATAAAAAAAAGGAAAATTAAAAAAAACTTCAATAGATTTTAAAGATATAACTAAAAACAGAAATGGAAAAATATTTATTTGAAATAAAATTAATTTTCTATATAAAAAGTCACGCGTCAGTGTTATTGATAAAAAGAAATAAAAAAAAATGTTGATCGAGGGTGAACGAAAGTCTTTAACAACATTTCCCTTTAACTTTAACTGATTTTGGCATATGCCTTTTCAAACCTAAAGTTTTAATATATTTTCCTTTTACTTGTGATGATTAAAATCTGGATACAGAGATAGACAGAAAGAGACACATGTTTGAACAAGATAATTTGGAAATTTAAGATGCTTTGGCTAAGTATTATTCTAAGAGCTTAAGGGAGGTTATATTACTGTGAGATTAGTTTATTAGTTTTAAATACATATATAGATATTGAAAGAACGTGTTATATGATACTTTAATATAGATAAAACAAAATTTAACGACTTTTTGGTAAACATTTTTTCTTCAAGAAAAGCTATTTCACTGTTTTAAGAAATAATCAAATTTAATAATTTTCTATTGATTTTAGAATACTAAAAGCGACAGGCAAACAATTAAACGAATTTGTTAATGTATTATATGTTAGATGTTAGCACTTCGTGTCATGTAGATCGATAGATATAAAAGGCAATGAGCTCTGCGACCCATTAATTACTTTGTGCAGCCATGATAATCACGACGATAGGTTTGAGCTACTAGCCATTTCTTCTAATAGATGTGAGAGCATACAATTTGGTTAAAGTCATGATGGGTTCCCGGATAAATTTCTGTCCATTAAATCCAAAGACGCGACAGTTACAGAGCAGATGGTTAGATGTCTCACCATCGACCTCGTATAATCTTCAGTGTTTGGTAATAATATTACCTAAATTGTGACCATTGCATAGACCAGTAAGTTCCGAGCAACGAGTGCAGGTTTAAAATGTGGATCCGGGTTTTCTTACGACAGTTCTAAGGGAGTTCATACAAACGTAAATGGTGTATAACATACTATGTTTCTTCTGAATAAAACACGTATACATGAATAAATGCATATATGCATCTTAAGTTCAAATTCTTTTTATTCAGTATACACATTAAAAACAAAAACTATCGATATGACAATTCTAGCTTGAAAGCTGAAAGCTAAAGTTAATGTCTTCTTTTTAGAGAATTTCGTTGATATTATTGCTGTGTATGCGAGAATAGCCGATCCAGTTGGTAAAATAAAGATACGCTTCAGAGCATTACAAATATTGTTTTCATAGAATTTATTTAACATAAATTTCTGCTTTTTTGGGGGAAAAGGTTAAGCGATTTATCGCTTACTTGTTATTAAGGCTGTAATTGTGTAAAACGCAACGCCAAAAAATTACATTGAAAGCAAAAACAAAGTCAAAAATATGTTATAATTTTGTGTTTGCTTTCTACAGAAATTCATATTGAATTTTTAAATTTCGAACTCTGCATATTTTTTTGATGTAGAAAATATTAAAATAAAATATTAATAAAACGAATTTTTGTACACAGAAAAAATTATAAATTGTCTCTAATCACCAAATTCACACCAAATTCATAGATTCAAGCAAACAATTTGTTGATCTTGCACCTATTACCAAAATGATTATATAGATTACTAAAATTTGTAAAAATTTTTAGTTTTGAATATACTTTTTTTTCAATAAATGTGGTTTTAATCTATATCTACATATGTGTGTTTATAAAACAGGATGTATGTATGTATGTATGTATGCATGTATGTATGTATGTATGTATGTATGTATGTAACGTATGGACTCCAAAACGGCTGGGCCAATTTTGATGAAATTTTCAGGGAATCTTCAGAATATTCAGGCGGGTGACACTAATCTGATTTTTAATTTTCGGTCTGCGGGCGGAGGGGCGTGGTAAGCTCCAATTTTCATATTTCACCACCAATGACATCTATATAATTTGGACGATTTTTTCTTTAAAATGATCGCCAATGCCCAACTTAGATTTATACGAAAAGAAAATTTTGCCCCGCCCACTTTTTTCGAATTACCTAAAATCAGAAAACGGCTCTATCGATTTGACAAAATTTTCTTTCAAATGTTCGTATTTATCAATTTAAGTTTTTATCGAAAGAAAAATTTACCACGCCTACTTTTACGCCCACTTTTTCTATTAACCGCATAACTTGAGAATGGCTTGACCGATTTGGACGATTTTTTCTTTAAAATGCTTGCCATGGTCTAACTTAGGTTTTAACGGAAAGAAAATTTTACCCCGCCCACTTTTTTCGATTTACCTAAAATCAAAAAACGGCACCATCGATTTGACTAATTTTTCTTTTAAATATTCGTATTAATCCATTTTACGGTTTTTTCAAATGAAAAATGTACCACGCCTACTTTTACGACCACTTTTTCTATTAAGCGCATAACTTGGAACGGCTTGACCGATTTTTTCTTTAAAATCATCGTCATAGTCTAACTTTGGTTTTAACGGAAAGAAAATTTTGCCCCGCCCACTTTAGCGCCCACTTTTTTCGATTTACCTAAATGTTCGTATCTTTTTAATGGATTTTAAAAATCGAACGCAAACATTTTTCCTAATTTGGACAGGACAACGTCTGTCGGCTCAGCTAGTTTTTATTAAAAAAATTATCAAAATACTTTGCTGTTTGAAACAATGTGTTAATTGATTTAATTAAATTTAGCTCAAGTTTTGACAATTTCCAACAACAATTCTACAAGTTTAAATTATTTTATTTTAAACGAAAAAATCAATTAAGATATTTTGTTATTTAATTAATATTTTAATTAAAAACGTATTTCCAAACAACTAGAATGTTAATTAAATCAAAATAGTATTTTGAATTTTCTTTCAACGAAAGAAAAAAAAATTTATTCAATTAGCACATTAATTAAATTGAAAACAATTTTTCTTATTGATAAAAAAACTACTAATGATTTATTTCTGTGTAGAAACCAAATACAAAATCATAAAATATTTTTGACTTTGTTTTTTCTTTCAATGTAATTTTTGACGTTGCATTTTACACAACAAGGGCCTAAATATTTTTAAAGTAATAAAAAGGGCTTTTATTCTGTTTTAGCGATATTTTTTGGGGAAAAAGTTGGCAACAGTGGCTAGGGTAGATAGAAAACTATCTCCGTATTTAACATGAAAACTGTAACAAAAATTTTTTTTAGAAAAAGTAACTATTTAATTTTTTCTTAATAATTTACTAACTTTTAGTTATTTGATTTCGTAGAAATTAAATAGGAAATAATTTAAATTTTCCTTTAAAATCCTTTTTACCCAAATATCTTTCCAAACTGTGCTGCTGTTAAAACAAAAAACCTACAAACATATTCACTTAAAGTTGTTATGCCATATTTTTGGCCAGATAAGAGTCCTTTTTTCTGTTGCAGTAACTGAAAGCACAACTATAATTTCTTGTTACTGTGTGGAATGTTGTAGTTTAACCTTGTTTTTTTTCCTCTGGTTTTTTGTCTTTTTTTATGTTTTCATTTGCTCTAGATGGCAAACGGAGCAGAGTGCTCGAGAAAAAAAAAACTAACAAAATAGCAGAAAAAATATTTTGTATTTTATAGCTTCCTTTTTATGAGCAAGAGCAAAAGGCCTTCCTGTTATTCTTTTGTGCATGGTAAAGTCATCTCTATTTTTTCCTTTTTTTTCTTGGTAGTTTTTTATTGTTTTTTTTTTTTTTTTTTGCTAAGTTTGCATGTAAAATTTTAAGGCTGAAATGCCCTGGGTTTGATTGTTTGTTTTTTCGGTTTTATCGATAAATTTTCAATTGACCCAATTCTACGTGGCACAAAACATACATATATATATATACATATTTATTATTTTCTAAAAATTACGTAGTTTTTTTAGTTTTGTTTGCTTTCTTATTATAGTTTTATAACAAACCGATATTTTTTATGGCAATTTCAATAACTGTTGCAAATGGCAATTGCAATGAGCGGCTTTTTGGTAACACTATTGTAAATACACTTTTTTTGTAGCTATTATTGCATTTCAATATCCATATAAATATGCAGGAAAGTAGATATTATTATGAAAAAAAAGACAATGACTTTAACGTCAAATGCATTCATACTACATTTCATTTAAAATACACTCTTTCATACACGTTCGTATTAGTTAAAGCAAAAACCTATAGTTTATTATTGTTGCGAGTTGCAATGAAACAAACGAAAAATACACAAAAAAACAAAAAAAATAACAGAATGAGTGCAGTTGCAAATATATTTATTGTATCTAGTCGGTGGTCTTGTTTGATCATTTATAAATGGATTTTTGTTCGTTTTTTAAGAAAAGGAAATGTGTTTCAAAGAATTTATTTTTATTTTGTGAGACATGCAATTGTTATAAGGGGATTTATGATTTGGAATGTATGTACGTATGTATGTAAGTTTTTAGCGCGGATGTCATTATAAGGCAAACATTTATAGGTTTGCGTTAGAATACTAGAAAATAAGGGCAAAAGTTTAAAGTTAAGCAAAAAGAAAAGTAATAAAAACTGCCATTACTCTTAAACAAAAGTCATAAAATGTGAATTCATATAAATGTTTTCAAAATTTTGATAGCTATAAAAAAGGTCCACCATTTAAAAAATAAACATAATCAAAGCAATTCTTCTAAAAACTTCAGCCTTACGGAAAATTAGTTTTTAAACTTTCAAAAGAACTAAATGGCTAGAATTATAATAGAACTAATAAATAAGAATGCAAAACGGGTTTTATCCAGGTGTCGTTTCGAAAAGTAGCTTAACGCAAAAGTTTCAACAAGAATTCAAAAGCTATCTAGACAGAACTAATTCTAAAAAAGTTCCTGTCTTATAATATTTGCAGTAACTTCTACTTCTAAAGGGATTTATAACTGGTGCTTTTAGGAATTTAAAGGGCTAAATTTGTAGGATAATAAACATTTAAGTTATATAATATGCCATGCTAACATTAAGGGAGACATATTTTACTTTAAAATATTTATAACAAGGCAATTCACAAAGTGTTCTATTGTGTCATATTGGTTGCATTTGCTGTAGTTTAAGGACTTTCAAGCAAATTTTGCTTTACTTTTCATATTAAAATATTTTATGACAATACAAATTTCTAACATATCGTTACCTAAAACGCAAAATGCCCTAACCACCCAAAATTTAAAAATTTACTTTTTCATTCAGTCTTATTTATGTATTGCATCAACACAAATGTCCACAAAAAAATTATTTTTAGAATCTTTTGACCAACATAAGCGTTCTTATTTACAGAAAACAGAAGGCCCTATCTACAAAAGATTATTATGATAAACCCTAAAAGACCTTACTTACAGTTTGCATAACATGCAACATTGTCATTTGTCAAAACAACTGGTCGGTTTTACAAAAAAAAAAAAAAAATAGCAGAACAATTAATTATAAACAGTTTAGGGCAATTTATTAATTAATCATTTTCGATAGTTTTTTGCTTCTCCTGTAAAATATTCAAAATGTTAGATAAGGCCTTTTCCGTTTAAGGTCACGATATGTTTTTTCTAATAATTTTTGGTTTACAATTTAAAGTCACTATTTTTCTTTAATTATTTATGTCATATAAAAAAATATATATCTTGTCATTTTATTTTGACGTTTATACTAATTTGTCGTATGATAATACAACAGGCAGGCTGTTCACAATAAAGCAATATAACCTAAAATTGTACTTTAGTGCTCAGCACTTTAGAACACCTTGTGAATTGGCTAAATATATTTAAAATTATAAAAACGATAAAAAAAATCTTTAAAAATAATAATAAACATTTTTAAAGTTTTCGTATATACTTACATTTTTGCAGTCCTCAAAATCCATGCAGTGATGCCAATCTTGAACGAACTGCAATAAAGAGAAGAAAAAAAGAGATTAATTTTAAGATATTTTAATTAAAACAGTATTCAAAAATTAAAAAAGACAAAATCAATAAACCTAAATTTACAAAATGGGTTTCGGAAATTCTTCCGCCTTACTTAAGAACGGGTTTTTTTTAACAAACGGACATCCTAGCCCTCGATGTCGACTTGCATTGTCAAAGGCAAACAGTTGATTTTCGTCCCACTTAAGATTTTCAGACCGACCAGTCGATCCAAAATGCAAGCGAGCGATAATGTCATAGTTTTCAAGCAAAGTTCCGCCCCACATTGTTTCACTTATTTTGTAAATATTTACAAAGCCATTTTCTTACAATATTAAACGCAATAATTTCATTTGTATTACTTGATACAACAACAATTGATACTATTTGTTATTTAGGCATATGCTATAATTTTATAAATGTGAGATGAAGAAAAATATAGCAAATATGATGTTTTTCTTGCTTTGTTATTTGTAGGAAATTAAATAGCACAGAGCTGTCTTATTAAGACTTGAAAAAAGCGTTTAATTTATAAAATAATTGGTGTGGCAATATTGTCATTTGAGTAGGAGTACTCCAAAACTACTCCAAATATATGGGTAAAAGGTGGTCCATTTAACATTACGATGTCCTAGTAGGGGACCATATAACCCACCGAAGTAGTCGCTAAACTACTCCATGGAGTAATAAAGTGGGTTTGTTTTAAAAGTACTCGATGTTACTACAGTATGGAGTACACTTAAGGGGTAGTTTAAGCCTTTTTCTTTTTCATTTTTTACTAATCGCCTTTTATGGTGTGTACTGAACTTACTTGGTATTTTTAATATTTTTTACCTTTTTTCCACAAATTTCACAAACTTTCACTTTTAAACAAACAATTAATAACGGACACCATCAGGGCTAACAATGTGTAATACTGTAAACTATAGAAAAGTATAAATCACGCAGTTGTTGGCAGCACTGCATGTTAATTTCTTATAACATGGTCCATACTACAATACATTGGACCATGTTGTAAGTAGTCTATTTAAGCCACAATGGACCACGTAGTCCAATATTATCTGTAGGGAATGTGTGGCTTGTTGACATTCGTTTAACGAGATCCCTTTAAAATTTTTTTAAGTTCTTTTTTGGTCTATGTTAATTAAATTGTTAAACCGATATACATACCTATACCGGTATAAAAGCTTCTGTACCGTTATAACGATACCGATATAGTTAAAATACCGATTCCAAATAAAAAACAAAAACTTTAATACTGATACGCAGAAAGAAAAAACTCGTACTAAATTAAAGTTTTTCTACTTAGTTTTAGTACGAGTCTAACTTTAAAATTTAAGTACGAATAACACTACAATGCACCTCAAACAATACAAAATGGAATAGCTTTCGAAAGCAAATATGTGTGCATAGGTGTGTAATTGTAAAAGTTTGTTTTAGAAACAACATCACCAATACAGCAGAAGGTAAAAACGATTTGCTTGCTATACACAAAACAACAACAACACCACTAGAAGAAAAATAAAGATTATTTTCATGCTTAAAAAATAATATAAGAAGCAATAATTCCCATATGTTAAAATTATTTGGTTAAATACATGCAATTTTCAAAGTAGAATAATTAAGAAAACCATAGCGGGCGAAATACAACAAAAGTGAAACAAACATGTGTAAAGGGGTAAGTCAATAATAATAATATTCTCTCTACCTGTGGTTCTCTCTGATTCGAGTGTTTAAGGTTAGAATCAATCTAATCTCACTTTTGATATATTTCAAGTACGAATCGGTATTAAACCAACTTATAAATTTATGAATCAAGCACAGTTTGAGATTAATTTTATCTGACTTTTAATTAAGTCAATCCCGTATTCGGATTATTTTAAGTACGGGGCTCTTGAATAATAAGTACTTGAATCAAGCGTTCTGTACTTTACTTAAAAAATCCGTTATTAGCGTACAATTAACACCGCTTCGTCTTTATTTAAGTACAGAGGGATTAATTTGACTTTTCAGTGTACCGATACCGAAATTGGTTTCGGTTTGCCGACCTTGTTAAAAAATAAAAAAAAAAAAATAAAAATTAAAACTATTTAAACGACGATTTTATAATTTAACTATCCTGGTAACAATAATGTGCTTAACTCAACTAAATTGAAATTAATTTATTTATCTGACCAATCCCTTGTTGCAATTACATTCAGTTATTAAAACGAAATTTCTATTTAAAATTCTCTATTATTTATTATACCATGTCTTCTCTAAGTCCGAATAGTTTTTATAGCTAAATGTTAACAAGTCATAAATCTTGAAGCTTTTACAAATTTTCTTAAGTATTGAGTTCTTTATTATCATAATGATAAATTTATCTTTCATTTTTAACATTAAACAAAACAAAATTGAAATATTTTAAATGCAAAATACAAAAAAAAAATGTTCTAATAAACATGTTGTAGCAGCATTTATAAAACCGAAAAACGACAACTATAAACTACAATTAATGCTGCTTTCCCCTTCAAGCAACTGCTCTCTGCTGCTGTTCTGAAAATAGCAACATCAAACCATAAATATTAAGAGATAAATCATTTCATTTAAAACTTCCCAATACGTTTTTATTATTTTCAAATGGATTTTTTCTTAGTTTTGTCTATTTTGGTATAATTTTCAAAAAAAAAGAGTGGAAAATCTAGATCAATACGAGTATAATATATGTGATATTAAAAGCCCTACATATATATATTTTTTTTTTTTTTTGGGATATTTTTAAAATATCTGCCTTCATATGAATAATACAAACAGCATGACTGACTGCAATGTTATCATTTCGTTTTTACGTAAAAAGCTTGATTGAGCCCTCCCCCGTTTTGTCAGTGTGGTGTTATTTTAAACAAAAACTTTATAAATTAATGTTTGCATGTATGTATGTAGTATATGAAATGAATCCATAGCATTTTATTTATTTTCGAGTTGTTCTTTTTTTATGTTTTTATGGCTAAGTTAATGTGGTGATTATTTAGCCCTTTAATTGGTTGAGAGCAAAAGCGTTCTTAGTTTCAACGGTGGCATTGCCACCCTGAATGTTGTTTAAATAAAAATGCATGCTCCAAATAGTTTAAGTGCCTAACAATTTGTTCTTTTTTAGCTGTTTTTCTGTGTTATTTGCTGGTTTTGTAATAGCGAGGCATTATGCATTTGATGGGTGTTAAATACAAAATACAAATGCTAATACCACCTTCATTTCGTTAAGACCTGCAAACAACATCGTCATCAAGAGCATCATCATCGGCATCACAAGTTGACATTATTTATTAGAAGCAAAAGTTAAGGAAACAAAAAAAAAAAAAGTTAAGCAAGCAAAAAATCTTAGGGGATTTTTTTTCATATCATCAGATTTCTTTCGAAAATGTAGAAGTCAAGTCAAAGTAAAGCAAGAATAAACATGAAAATTTATATCTTAATTATGTCAATGTTTCCGAAAAAGTGGGAAAAGAAAATTAAAAAGAGTTTGTATGTAAGTTGTTTTTATGTTTTTAAAAAGCTCTAGGAATTCAGAGCATTGATCGTTATAAATGCTTAAAATTAAATTGATTGCATAAGTTTGCATGATATTGTTGTTTTAAAAGCCGATTCTCCCTGGTTTCGGCTTCGTGATCAGAACAGCTTTGACAATAAATAACATTGCCGCAAATGGGATAATACCACTACGCAACAGACCCTAGAAATTCCATTACATATAGAAAAATTTACTTTGATTTTTTCAAAAGTAAAGCCTGATCTTCATGCTTAATGAGTTTTTTGTGGAAAATATGGACGACATTGAACCGGGAGATGTGAATTTAACAGGATGGCGGTACATGCCATAGGACAACAGCAACTATCAACTTAGAGAAATAAAAACCTGGCGATAAGTTGATTTCAATAACTAGACCTGTCAATTGACTACATACTAAGTCGTTGCAATTCTTACCTTATGTGGGGAGAGAGGTATAAAAAGGGGCACAAGCGAGTATACTCTTCGGGAAAAGTTGTAACGACAAAAATTTAGATTACGACATAAAATCGTATAATGTAAATGTGCACTAAGTTGATGTGAATGGGCACCCTTCGACTATTGACTGTGTGGCTACGTGAAGGCACTGGTTTATTCTGGTAAACGAACAACAATTGATGCCTTCGAGGCCAACATTCACACTTATTGTGTTTGGCGTATTTAAAATACGCCTACGACTGTTTGGTAATAGAGTAAAGAGAACGTGAACTTTTTTCCTTTAATCTATTACCAAAGAGTCGAAGGCGTATTTTTAATACGCCAAACACATTAAGGGTGATTGTTTATGTTATTCGCTATGTGGCCCAATATTGGACATCTAAAATGCTCTTCGCCAAGAGTAGCCAATGAGTGCCCCGGTAGGCTAGCTAGTAGTAGGCTAGTCTATCAACCCCGGGGTTGCGGGTTCGATTCCCGCCAGAGACTCTGGTTTCTTTCCTGCAGACAAGCGTCAAGCTTCGCGGGGATTAGCATAGGGAATTAAAAAAAAAAAAATAACGTTACCTAAAACGCATTCACTGACAAAAAATTTAAAAACTCTGATTTTTTGGTGGTGAAGGTACTTTGATGAGATACATCGGAATTTGTAAAAAAATTGGTTTTTTTTGTTAGTTAACGCGTTTTGCGTTTTATGTAACGATACATGTATACATGTATATTTCTTATATCGTTTGTAATTTCTAAAATATTGATCTAAGACCCTTAAAAGTGTATAAATTCTGGGTTGTTATAAGTAGCGAAATTGATTTGACGATGTCCGTCTGTCCGTGTGTATGTTGATATAAGTTTTCCGAAGATCCTAGAAATTACGGGGACCAGGCTGGTTTATATTTATATCACATATACTCCGCTTAAGCTTGCTATTGCAATTCATGCAGATCGGTCCATAAATGTCTGAGATACAAGAAGAATTTTAGTCATAAGGTCCATTGTTGTTGTTTTTTACTTATTATTTTGTATATTAAAATTGATTTTTTTTTTGCGTTTTTCTATGCATAACAAATGCATATAATGTGCGTAAGCGAGTAAGTGGTCTAAGGCGCTGCCTTGCGTAAGTAAATTATATTAAAAGTTCGGCTTGTATTATTCGGTTTGTAATTTATTTTTACAATTTCCAGTCTATAGGGTAAAAGCACCCCTTATTATTATAAGTAATATGAAGCTAGTACTTATGACAAACGGCATTCGTGTCTTATATGTATGGAAAAAAACGCCATCTGAATTGTATAGTGGCTTATATTTATTGCTTAGAATTTTTAGCTATGCATACAACTATAAAAACTTTTTGTAGTAAAAAGAAATTAAAATTTTATATATTTTTTTAAATTTTTATTTAACTGAAGCTTTTTTTTCTTGACCTATGAACTCGTTCCATAAAATAGACCCAAAATAAGCATAACTAGAAAAACAAATAACATATTGTAAAACATAAGTTAAACAAAAATTTTCATAATCTTGCATAAATTATAACAGCTACACAGCTGTTGAAAATAAAAGGGCTGTAATAAAAGACGTCACATTAAGCGTAATTTTTTTAACTCAGGCTAATAATTTCGAGCAACAAAAGGAAAATATATGAAAATCACATATTCAATCTATAAAACCAGAATTACATTAAACCTTCCTTCTACCATTGAAAAAATTAAAAAAGTATAGACAAAAATCTTAGAATTATGTGCGGTAGGTCGTAACCTTTAGAGAAGTGTGCATAGACCTTTTGTGTCCGCGATTCATTCTTAAGATTTTTAGAAGTTGTTTGTTTCTTTGTCTATTGTTAATTTATTGTCATGCATTTCCGCGCAGTCACTTACACACTCCGATTCACTACCAGGTCTGTTTCATAATCAATTGAATTTATTATTACGTTTAATAACGCTTGAAAGACACACACTTAGTTCTAAAAGCCTTTTATTGTATATATGACATTTTATATTTCTTTTTTCTTTTCTCTCCTTTTTACGGCCTTAAACAAAAGGACACCATTGGCTGGCTTTTACTTTAACAGCTCCGAATCGATCGTTGAGAATAGTGGTGAAGTTGGCTGCCTGTAACTGCAGTAGCTTGATAAAAACTACCATTTATTAAATGCTAGATTGCATGCATTACCATGGTATGAATGAAGGGAGAAATGAATGAAACAATTGCAACAAAAGTATATGCAGTAGCCTGTTATTAAAATGGTGAATGAGTTCTTTAGCTACAATAGTTAAGGGTTCTTAGATTTTACGTCTTGTTTTAGTTTAAAACTGTTATTGTTTATCTAGCTTAAAACTTTATTGTTTGATATTTTAAAATGGCAAAAATGTGACATTTTTCACAACCAAATTAAGGGCAAAATGTTGTTTTAATTATTTGACATATAATTAATGATTCTGGGTAGAAAATTTGTCTTTCAATTCCAACAAAGTCTAAAGGGTTTCCTTTGATTTTATGGGAATTTTATTTCAGTTTTATTAAATCTTTTTTTTTAATAAGCATAACAATAGCTTCCCCTAAAGCCAAATTTTATGCTGAAATATTAATTTTTTTGTTCGTATTTTTTTTTTGCATATAAAATTAATCATTTGTTATGATGACTTGGTAGTAGTCCATTAATAAATAAGACTTATTTGTTTTATTTTTATTAAACAACAAGCAACAAAAAAAAGTCATTTTTACTCTTCTCCTTTTAAAAGCAAAATGTGCTTGTATAATTAATGGCTTGATAAGACTTAATGTGTCAATTTTTTGTTATACTTTTTACATTTCATTGTTTTATTATACAGTATTTTTTTATTCCTCATTATTTTTTGCTGTATTATTCTTAATAGATATTTAAAACAATAACCGGAGGCTTAGTAAAGTAAATTGTCCGAAAAACAGATATAAAGTACAAAAAAAAAAACATATTGACAAATAACCATCATCAGTTAAAGACCAACAAAATTTTATTATTATTTTTTTTTTTTTCATTTGAACAATAAAAAATGTTTGAATAACAAAAGTGTGTATCAATGTAATATATCGCATATTATTCCTTTTTTTTAGCATATTTATCATAATTTACAGAATATAGTTCAGTTCAGTTGAATTTTTGTTTCAAACTCGTTTAAATGTTTTAAGGCATAATTTTGTGGTCATCATGTAAAATGATCCCAGCCATAGTGTCATACCTAATATACATACATACATACTTCTTCTCGTATGTAAGCAACAAAAGCTCTTTGGAACTTATTGAGTATATTTTTATGACAATTTGTATACACATTTTATTACCATATTCAAGTGGTCAAACATGTTTTAAATCGTAATTGTACACAAACGTTGACATCGTGTTGCTACAGATGCAACACAAGTAACCATTAATTATATGACAGAGTGCTGAACACCAGACTCATCATTACACGACTTGGGTTGCAGTACATATTGTAGTTAATGTGCGAGTATGCACATATACTTCTTGATCATAAAAGTAAGTTTTCATATACATTTTTTTCTTTTTTAAATTAAAAATAAATTGTTTTCAAATTCTTTCAGTTTCTCCCAGACACACACATATTTTGTTGTCTAGTTGATCCAGTTGTGTTTCTTTTTTATTGTCAATCAATGTTAATTAGTTGTATATTCATAAATTCAAAATTATTACCATGAATTGGTTTCATTTTTGTTTTATTTTCCTCTTTACTGGGTTCAATTGATACTTAACTAATAAAATATCCATAAGTTTCATTTTTTGTTCTCGGAAATTTTATTAAAAACCCATCACTTTTATTGCAGTAATTTAGAGTAGAAAAAAATGAAAATGTCTTAAATGATTTTTATTGTACAATTTTATGTTAACTGCCAGGCAATTAGGGCAGGGGTAAATCTCTAAATTTATTAGATATTTTTAAGAAACTTTTTTGTTGCAAAGAAATATATCTTAGAAAAAGAAAGGGTGCGGTGGTGGGCTATTTGATAGGAAAGGGTTGCGGGTTCGATTCCCGCCAGATACTTTGGTCTGTTTCACTACATCGTGCTTGAGGTTTAAGTAAATATCGCACGGTTAAAGAATTTAATAAAAAAGAAGGGTTCATAATAATTAATTTACATTCAGAAGTCATGTTAAAATGTGCTAAATTTATTTATTAGGAGTTACAAATCCAATTACAAATTATATTCTTGCTTAATTACCCGAACCCTGCTGGAAATGTCATTAGGGAATCTGCACTGATTCACTATTGACACAGTCACCAGTATTAGTGACTTATTCTACCTCAGTCAATATTATATATAAACCACCTGCGTGTCAGCGGAAATCTACTACTGACGTTTGTTCTATTGAATTTTTAGTTCTTTTGGGACCGTATATAGACGTTGGAGCCAGTGAATCACTAGTACATTTTAGTTAATCTAGTCTACAATTTTGGTACTTTTAAAGTAGATGTCGAAAAAAAAAAATTATATAAAATAAAAAACCAAATTCATAATAAAAGGGAAATATAAAAGAGACACTTCTTTGACATTGTCTCCAAAAAGTCGACAAAACTGGTGACTTGGAGACACTTGCACCCAGGTTTCTTTTAGGGAACTTAGACCTTCATACCGTTGAAGGAAAATAGACAAGAGTCTCTGGCGGGTATCGAACTCGCAACGCTTGTGCTCATACTTCTCACACTACCAACTAGTCTACCAGGGCACACAAAGTTCATAATTTTGCCAGATTTTAGACTTAAATTGCTAACTGGGTGTGATGATGCCTGTCACACTTGAGAGAGGGGTGTTTTGGTAAGCGCATAGTTTTTCACCCAGGTGGTTAAGATCCACCATGACGTTAGGCCAAAATGGCGGGTACATATGTAAATCTGTTTCAAAGTTCCCCATAGAAATTCTCGATGCGTACACAATGAGCAAACTGTACGTAGTTAAACTTAATGATACATTTTCGACTTTGACTGCAAAGTATTACGATGAGTTTTCGAAAATTAACAGTACATTATTTATCGTTCGGCTCACACACCCAGGAACGATATCAACGTTTTTAGTGTTTGTGTAGACGAACTCAACCCTAAATACCGTTCGTAGTCTTGTGTTCTGCTCTTTGTTAAAAAACAAAACAATTGAAGTGGTACTGTAGACAAACATTATATTTTAATGTTCTAAAATGTTTTTTACATTGAAAAATAAATGAACAAACAAAACATTTTAGCAACGACCGCAGCACAAAGAGCTTGTGTTTGTTTTGTGTATATGTTTTGTATGTGTATTTTGTTTTTAAAAATGTTGGGTTTTTTACCAGGCAAAAGCGCAGTACAGAAACGAACGAATATTAATGAGCTGAACCGAAAACAACGAAAACGAAGTTTGTGGTTAAAAAAAAAACCGAACGAAATCAAATGTTCTCATCTTTTGCTGAGTTGGATAAAAACAGTATTATTTTTGTGTTCGAAAGATGACAAACAAGGAAACGTTAATTATTTTTTTTTTATGATTTTCTTCACAAACACTATTAGCGTTTGTGTTTTCCACAAATCTACCGAACCGAGCACTAAGGAGCGATATTATGTGTTTATTTTCAAACTCTGATTACGATGCCTTGGAACAATATTTATAGTGTCTTTCGAAACATCTCAATTTATTCTATTAGACAAAGGGAAAATTATACTTGTTACTTACCCAGTAAAAACTTCGCTTACTTTTTCAAAATGAATAGCTTCTTTCACTCATTATTTAGTAGCTTTATTCTAAAACTACTTCTATAACTACTTTTTTCTGGACGTGTGCAGGTAAAAAAATAATGACTTACTTTTAAATGGGTTCATTTTGAGACATCCCTTGTAAAATTCATTGGTTCTTTCAGTAGAATTGTAAGTAGTGTTCTTATGTTTTTCTGATTACTCAACACATTATTTTGTAGGCGAAGTTTTTACTGGGTATTAAATTTAATTACATTAAGGTTATTTTTGTTTTTAAATAATTTATTGAAAAAAAAAATGTTTAAGTTATCATTAAACTTAAATTAAATAAAATTTATAATTTTCTTCTAATTTAATCCTATTTTTTTTTAGTATGGAAGGGGTTAAATTATAAAGAAGTAGGCGTACATTTTTTTAAAAGTTTTCAATATTTCTATAAGCACATTAAGCAGCTAACAACAAATAGAATTTTTCTAATATAAAAACCAACACTCATGAAAATTCTAAATATAAATTTACAAAAAAAAAAAAAAAAAAAAAAAAATCTTAATTATAATTTTATTTTTATGATACACACAGCTGCGTCTATTTCCAACTATAAAATTCTTATACACTCTAAAAAAAATTCTGTTAATACAAAAATATCATATAAAAGAATAAATTTTAAGATACATTTTTAAAGAAAATTTATGTTATGTGAAAATCTATAAGGTCAGTTTGCCTGATGTTGAATAGCTTTAACTTTAATGATCTCTTGGCCATAAAAAAATGTGTAACAGTGTAAGTTTCTTTGTATGTTTATACTATATGGTCAACAAACAGATAAATAATTTATTTTTTATTATACTTAATTTGTTAAAAACAAAAAGAAAAAGTTTTTTTATTTTCGCTTTATGCTTTTTAGATTTTTTTTCACTCATTTTTTGGCTGCTAATTAGTAATCGTAAATTTTGCGGTCATAAATTTTAGATGTTGTGTGTTGAAAAGATTCGAACAAACCAGATGAAAAACACAAACAAATTATTAAAAAAAAAAAAAAAAAAAAAAAAAAAAGGAAATAATTCACAACATCTAGCATTATAATGCCATCATATAAACATAATAATAGTCATCATAAAATATCATAAAAAAATAAGCTCAAAGGAATTAACATTTGGCAAATAAATTAAATGTAATAAAACGAAATTACACAAAACTTAAAAAAGGCTAAACAAAAATTAAAAATAAATTGCTAAAATTGAAATTTGTTTAGCAAAAAGTAAAATAAATACTAAAATCTATGAAAATATTTTGTATTTTCTTTGAAAACCTTTCAATATTTGTTTAATGTCATTGCTATTGTTTATCAATAATCAAACTGTCAATATTCATCTAAAAGAATTGTTCATTTTGAAAAACTTTATTAATATTTGTCTTGTGTTTTCTGCAGGGACCGAAAATAACAGTTATATTTAAATTTTAAAACAAAAATAGCATATAGAATTAAATGTCGAAAAACTGATTCAAGTATACCATATTGTTCCTCATGCAATTGTCAATGATAAAATATATTGATTTTTTTAATTTTGATTTTTATATTTTCGATCAAACTTAACAGTTATTTTTTGATTTTTATTTTTTTGAACAAAAATAACAGTTATTTTTTGATTTTTATTTTTTCGAGCAAAAATAAAAGTTATTCTCTGAAGAAATGCAAAAATAAAAGTTATTCTCTGAAGAAATGTACGTGATTTAATAATTTAGTTGACTTAAAATTTTTATTTTAGTGTGTAATTATCATTGGAATTCCTTATGCACATTAAAATAATTATTAAAGTCATCTAAATTATTAAAATACGTACATTTATTTAGAGAATAACTTTTATTTTTGCTCGAAAAAATAAAAATCAAAAAATTAACTGTTATTTTTGTTCAAAAAAATCAAAATCAAAAAATAACTGTTTTCATCTGACTTTTATGAAAAAAGGCATAACTGTTACGGTCCCTGGTTTTCTGTTTTATAATCATTAGCTTTATGTTCAAAACATGTTGTATTTAAAACATTAAATGGAAACGTTGTCAATACAAACAAGAAAATTTAAAATATTTTATTGGAAAAGGGTTTTTTCTACTAAACATTTGTTTTTTTGTCATTTTGAATTACCTTAAACAAGAGATATCGATAGCAAAAGACTTTAACGAACCAGCCAATTCAATACAACAATCAAATTCTGATAGATAACAATGACAACAATATTAAACTGAAAGTGGTGTTTTGTTTATTTAGCCAGATACTTATACAAACATTCAAGTAAGTAGAAGTTTAGATTCATAGATGGATAGATTAGTTCGTTAGATGGACATTTAACTTAGAACAAACTTTAGAAATGCATAAATACAACAATAATCATATTTTGTTCTTGTTGTTTGTTTTTTTTTATTCATAAAAAAAATAAATAATAATAATAATAACAATGGTATTGTATTGTTTTTATATCTTTTAAGTAGTACGTGCTTAGAATTATAATGTCATGATAAATAAGCAAACATGAATACAAAAATAATTTGTTGTTGTATCTTAACATAATGTTAATTGGCTAAGGGAAATAGCTTATTTCTGAAAAGAAAAATGCGACAGATTTAGAAAAAAAGAGTATTTCAATTCAAAGAAAAGCAACAACTTGCTTCCTTTGCATCCCAAAAAAATTCGTTTAACTTAAAGTCAATCGTCTCAAATAGCGCTAAACAAGCCACAAGTCGCAAAACGAAAGTTTTTATCGCCAAACAATTTTAAAAATTGCCGCAAAAATAGCTTTTCTTCGTTAACTTTTTTTCTACAAAAATTAAAAAAACATTACCCCCCGTATTTATAAACGATTTATAAATTTAACAAACGTTTTCTAAGCCAAATTTTCATACCAAATTTGTTTTGTAAACCTTTATTAAATTTCAAAATTTGTTATAAATACAGGCATACATATCTAAGTTATTTTCTATGTTCTACTATTTTGTAGTTATTTCTACAAAGCAAATCAATAAATGTTCTGCTGTTTTACATTGACAAAGAAAAACAAAAAAATGTGTACCAGAGAACGGTTTCTCCAACAAACACGAAGTCAAACCTTTGATATGAAATGACTTTATCAGTTGCCGTCAAACAAAATTCTCAAACCTTTTTCAATTGTTTGAAATTAACATTTGAATTCAAAATGAAAATCATTTGAATATCAACATTTGACATACAATGTTCTATTAATTTTATATAAGACTAGCTTAAATCGGTGCTCTTCGCTACACTGCTTTAACCACGTTTGAAGACTCGCCCTTTAATAGTTCTTCAGTTGAGAGATATTTAATATATGCATCCGAGGTATTTCCCCCCTGCGCCTACCCGCTATATTTTTATTTTCAAAAGTGTAGTATACCATAAGAGTGACTTATACAAAGTTTGAACATTCTTACTATAACAGTTCTTAAGATATGCGATATTAAACATTGGCGTCCAATTTCAATTTTAGGGCTCAGAAGATCCTTCTACCAAAAATTCATAAAAAATGCGTGCTGCGACTCTTATTAATATTTCTATCTATGAGGGGTACTGCTCCTCCACTGTCTACCCTGCCCATTGTTTTATTGAAATTTAAAGTTTGCCGCTTTAACCACGCTTGAAGACTCTCCCTTTAATAGTTCTTCAGTTGAGCTATATTTAATATATGCATCATATGGGAGGTATTTCCCCCCTGTTCTACAAAGTTTGAACATTTTCACTATAACAGTTCTCAAGATATGCGATATTAAACATTGGCGTCGTATTTAAATTTCGGGGCTCAGAAGATCCTACAACCAAAAGTTCAACAAAATGCGTGCAGCGGCTCTTAAGATATGCGATATTTATTATTGGTATCCTATGGGGGGTACCAATTCCCATGCCCATATCAAATAAATAAGTAGCCTATTTTTATTTCTAGGACTCACGTGATGTTACTGTAAAAATTTCAGGAAAATCGGTTCAGTAGTTTAGGAGTCTATAAGCCAACATACAAACAAACAAACATTTTTCATTTTTATAACTTGCTTGTTTTCAGGTGTACACACATATAGCAACGAATACTATACGAATGGATTGAATGTTTTCTTGTTCTATTATGTGTCATCATGTTATTTCATTGCATATTTCTAGTGTTGTCGATTAAAGGCAATGCAAAAGCAATGTATGTATGTAAAATGCAGCAAAAGTATTCAATCTGCTCTCTGGTACATACATCGATTAACGCCCATTACTAGGCGATCATACCAGTTTTATTGGACTTCAATTGTTAACGAACCGTGTCGAAAAGGAACTTTTTTAAAACATAAAAATATGACAGTCTGTCAAAAGAACGTTTTGAGAGACTTATCTAAAGACATTAAACGTGCCGCCGGGGGGTCGATTTTAGCTACACGAACATGGGGGTTGGTTCATAATGACCCACTCATTAAACTCGAGGGTTTTTTGCTAGATTTATGAAAAAATTTGTACAATTTAGATTGAATCTAACCTTGTTAAGGAAATAAAACATGACTTTGTTATAAAATAACATATTTATTTTTATTTTTAAGCAAAAAACATTTCAAATTAAATGCTTCTTCTAACTTAAATATAATAAACGCATATTTTTTATCAGTCATGTGGGTCATATATACCTTTTTTAACTTAAAGCACGTGTTACTCGAAGTACAATCCCGTGCGACTGATTTGGAATTTATAACATTCGGAGAGATTCAATATCTCCAGCTACTGAGAAGAGCGTAGAAGTACATTTGTAAAACCACAATCAATTCGAAAAGTGACGGGTAATTTTGACCCATCTCCCCCCCCCCCCCCCCCGGCGCCAGGTTAAAATGATATTTTAAAACTATTGTACTTGTTTTGTATTGTATTGATGTCTTAATGTAATAAATAAGTAATTGACTCTAAATTACAAATGTAATCAAGTTTCATTTCCAAAATCAATCATCCGGGTTTCTTTAATTAAAAAAAATTACTAGTTGCCTTATAGATTTTTAATAAGAGATTGTTTCTACAATTAATATCATTTTAACAAGTTTTAGTTCTCAATCAATAATTTTCAATGTAATAGATATTTTTCCCCCACCTAATAGGCATCTCATTATATTAAAAATTTTCGAAAGTATGTATATTAAAACCTACAGAGAGTTAGCAAAAACTACACTACAGCAGTAATTATTAATGTTAACACTCTTTTGCTCGCTGTTTATAGTACTTGCGACACCCATTTCTAACCTCCTTTCAACATGTTCTCTATGTATTTGTTGTTGGCTGTTTTCTAAGGGAAATGTTTGTTAGTTTGTGCAAAAAGCACACAAAATGAACTTTCTAAAAAACAGAAAACACTTGCATATTCGTATAATGAAACAAACAGCACGTTCTGTAATGCAACCCATTATTATGGAAACGAGTGTATTATAAAGTAGTAATAGTGTAGTTTACTTTTTTTCTCTTTCTATTTTTTATTATTTATAAGTTTTGTAGCATTAGAATTTCCCTCATTTCCGTTGTTTGTATACAAACACAGGAAGTCAAGTACCGCCTGTTAAACTGACTTTTTTCACAAAATAATTTTTTGTTAAAGTTTTTATTTATTTCAACACACTTTGTTTTGCAAATAAATGCTATGATATCAAAAGTTATATATTGTATTATGAAATTATTATTAAAAACATAAAAGCAATCCTCTGACAACGTTGAGGGCTTAAAAATTTGCAGCGGCAAGATGAACTAAATTCAAAAAAAAAAGAGGAACAAATAAGCAGCTTAAACGCCGCCGTTAAACTACCACAATTATATTTTATTTGGCATTTGCAACTGAGTATGTATGGCTGCAACACCCCGTGTTAAAACCACCCTAAATTTAATCCAAAAAAGCAAATAATTTCAGCAATTTTAATTTTGGAAAAAAAAAAGAAAAAATACTGAAATACTGAATTAAAATGCAAATTCGTTAAACAATTTGTTAAAGAATTTTTGTGTCAAACAATAAAAAAGCAAAAAAAAAAAAAAACATTGACTGTATGTTATTTCTTTATATTTAAAGATTTGCATAACTAATGAAACAATCTCCTTTTTATAATAGTGTGTACGTACATTGCACAAAAAAGTTCGTTAATATTAACATCTTCAACACATACAAGACTACAGTAGTGTACGCAGTGTATGCTCTATATATGTTTGTTTGTGTGTATTAATATTGGGGTGATTTTGTTGGTGTCTTAAACCAAGTTTGGTATACAAAATCATTTTATTTTACCTTTTGGTTGATGAAATTCTTAAATTTAAATTATTTTCTGAAAAAAATTTTGTTTAACTCAACAGCATAACGAATTCAATTTGTTTGGGGTTAATGTCTTGCTGCATATGGTGGTTGGTGGTGTTCTTTACTTTTACTTTATAATGAAAGCATCTTTTACATCTTAAAGAAATATAAAAACCTTAACCATCTTATAGGTATCATGATATATCTTCTTATAAATTGTATAATAAGAGAAAAGCGTAACATGATTTCTTTTCATTTCAGTTTTTTTTTTTTTTTTTGTTAGGGAAAACAGGAATTTAAATATTTGACATTAGCAAGCAATTAAACAAAAGGGTTTCAAAATAATAAACTAACGCATAAAGAAGATGTTTGAAGAAACTTTTTTTTTTTGTTTCTTGTTAAATTTCTTGAATTGTAAGCTATGAAAACAAATTAATAGAGAAAAAGATCTTAAAAGACTTAAAAAAAAACGAAATAGTGAAATATTTAGTGTTAATAAAAGGAAAATAGGATTAGGAGCAGATTTATTTAAAGCCAAGGAAAATGTTTTAATATTTTGTATGTTAGAAATAAAGAATAGTCCCAGCAAAAACTTTACTTACCTGGTAAGTTAGCAAATAATGTTGGAGAAAATAAACACTACTTATTTTTCGGCTGAATAACTACTTATTGTTGTTCGAGGTGTCCAAAGAACTCAGTACTTACAAAATACATTTACTAGAAGTCAAAAAATACCTTGTTATTATTTAACTACTAGTAAGTTGAATTGTAAGTACTTAAAATAAACTTACCAGAAGCCAAAAAATCACTAGCTAATAGACCTAATAAGTAGTTATTGAGTACGTTACCAGTAAGCAAATATTCAGTAGTGAAAATAACAGAAGTAATAAGTAGTTGCTGAGGTCATTACTAGTAAGTACTTATTGAAGTTTTCAGAATACTAACAATTGTGATGACAACTAATTACCAGGTAATGTATGAAATAACTACCACCTATTACTAAAAATCAAAAAGTTTTTCCTGGGGTTCAATGAATTTCTCATTAAATTAGGTATAAACATTTTAGGAATAAGCATATTTTATTAAATTTACTATTTAAAACCCGACGGAAAGTTTATTTTAATTTATTTCAAATTGTTAAAAAAAATTTTTTATTCCCTTCACCACAGGTGGAAAGGGTATATAGAAGTTTGTCATTCCGTTTGTGATGCCTACAATACCCATTATGAGAAGCGAAATTGATTTAACGATGTCCGTCCATACATCAGTCTGTTGAAATGCGGTTTCCGTATACCTCAGATATGAAAGCAACTTGATTGCTATATATTTACTAGAAAGAATTTCACTTTGTTCTTCTCTGTTTAGTCTTTTGAAAGTAATCGTGTTTTCAGCAGATGGACAGACAAACACGGAAACAGACAGACAGCCGGTCATGGCTTTATCGACCTAGAATTACTCAGGAATTGTACTTTATGGTGTCTGAAATAAATATTAAAAAAGTTCCACACGGAATGACAAACTTAGTATACACCCTCATACACCACTAGTGGTGAAGGGTATATATAAATATAAATCTTATTTCTGCACACATGAATATTAATGGATGACTACACATACAATAATTCTCAAAACTTTAACCGAATAAACCACATTTAGAGGTATATATATATATTTTTAGTGCAAATGCTAAAACTAAAATCCAAATCGTTTGTTATAAAAAAGGGAAAGAGGAGAGCCTAACTACCATTCATATACAACAATAGTATGACGTATAAATTAAAACAAAAACCTACAATACTTTAAACGTATTTGTTACACAAACTTTAGGGTTTTAGTATGTAACTGGAAAGAAAGTATTACCACCACAATGGAAAAATAAAATACATTTTTAAGCCAACCTCTACAAGAGTTAAGTTAAAAATTTTAAGGGTCTAAAAAACTAACTCTTCTTCATTTTATATAGTTTATTGTTATTGCCAAGAAAATATATGTATACAAAAACAGCCCAACAGCTGAATAAACCATAGAAGCAACCAACCATTCCAACAGTCAGTCAGTCAGGCAGTCATTCAGGCAACATTCATTCATTCACTCATTTATTTATTTATACAACTAAACTATGGTTAGGACAACTTGTTATAAGCCAAATGCTTTTTTTTTACTAGATATACTTGGGTTACCTTAATTTTTTTGTTTGTATCTTTTTGTTTTTTTTCCAACACACAAAAAAAGAAAAACTTAATAAGATTTGCAAGCAAAATGCTTATTACATATGTTTGTATGAATGTATAGAAGAAGTATGTATAACTATTTGTTGTTGTTTAGTTATAAATGCTGAATTGTAATGCTAAAAGTATGTTTGTAATAAGTAGTACTGCTTCTTTTAGTATGTGCCTGTTGGTGTGTGTGTGTATATGCCGTTTAGCTTATTGTTAGTGGAAAAACTAATTTTCTTTTGTTGGTGTTTTATATTTGTTGTTTTTGGCACTCACGTATAAAATATACGACTGCATACAACAATAATATTAATATAAAATGCATATAAAATGAGTGTTTTAAACAAGCAACAAAACAAAGTAAAATATATTTCAAAGGAAATGTAGTTTTCCAACTGGCAAATATTTAGGTTACCTTAAAATTTAAATGGAAAGAAAAATAAAATAAATGAAAACTAAGCATTTACTGGTTCTTGGTTAAATAAAATGCTCTTAACAAATTTTAAAAATTTCTTAAAACTTAAAAACAAAAGTTATGCAAATCTAATGTCCGACGGAAACCACTTTTTTAAACACAGTCGAACTCGAGCTTCGGTAGATTTTTAAAACCACACCCGAAATTAAGCCGAAGACGAAACCGATATTTTTTTTTTGTTAATTAGATTTAAACAACTTTATTTTAAAGGGATTTATTTATTTAATAAAAATAAAACTAACAAATTCATGGTACATAATAAAAAGTATTTGTACCCTTAAAGGCTAGTTTACACTTAAACACAAGTTTTACATATTCCATAATACTTTGTGATAAAGAAATCTAATTAGTTTTGTTGCGACATTCAAAAACTCTTACATTACAGTTTGTATTCACACTATCACTCATGAATATGCTTTTGTAAATATGCAACCCTAAACAATTGAAAAGTATTTCTTTTCAGAAAAAATTTCAAAAATTTTCAGAACACATTGCATTCACACTTTTACACATTACTTGACTTTTTGGCATGTATTAATACAAAGTATAAAAGTGTAAACTAGCTTTAAGGGGATATTGCTTGAAATGAAAAAAAAACTTCGTACTTTTTGTACAAAAGGTAAACAATACATGTACATTTGTACGTCTGCAGCATAGAGCAAATATTCATACACTTTATCCTGGCAAAGTATTGAGCTATGGGTACCGAGTATTTGAACTATTTTATGAGTACTTAAAATTCAAAAGTAGCTTCTCAACACTTTCAGAGTTGTATTTCTTGAACAAAGTTCAATGAGAAAATTTAACGGCTCTCTTTAAATAGTCAATAGTCAAAGGCAAGCTATGAATAGATTAAGTAAAAACACTATATTAGGCTGTGCCGCAAGAAATATCTCGGCCAAATTTGGTTCTCACAGCTCACATAGTATGGGCGCTATTGTACCAAATCCAAATTAGTTATTTGTAAAATGGATCGAATTTGTTGATTTTCACTACATGAATTCTTCTAAGTTTATTTTAGGAGAAAGGTTAGAAACAAAGTTCATAGATTATAAAAAGACTTATAAAAGAAAAGGTTACATATTAGGGACAGTCGTGTTTTTTTATTTTTTCAATATTTCACCAATATGTCGACCGATCTGGCTAAATTGTATTAGCAAACTATTCCGAACTACAGTATTTATCGCTTATAAGCATGTAATTGTTTAAACGTTTTTAGGTGCTTCTAAAAGAGGTATGAATTTATAAAAACTCTCTTATTTTCATCAGAATCATGAACACAAATTTTTTTTACCCGCATCGAAAGTGCATGAATACCCTGCAAATAATACGACCAGTCCATGGAGAAGTCCATTGTCCAATTTGATTTGCTGGGTACATTCAAAGTTTGATAAAATTTAGGCAAATTTAGTTTCGTTGAAATAATTTATGTGCTTTTTTTTATTGTATTCGAATCAAATATGAAACGATGCTTATATCAGAATTTTTTAATGCAATTCATTAAAATTGTTATAGATTGTGATGCATAAATGAAGGATATGCATATAAGCAAATGCTTATGCACGAAACTGACTGTAATTGCACAATTTGGATGCATAAAAGCGTAAAAAGCTTGTGCAAATAAGCGATAAATACTGTATATGCGATATAAACCTAAAACAACCTCTTAATTTAAGCAGGTATGTATACTGACAGACGAATGAATAGTCAGGCATCGTCGGCTAAATATGCATATCTGCTAAATCCACTTTTTAAGATTTTTTAAGATTTAAGATTTTGATTCCGTGTGGTAGAGAGAGATACGCTTCGTCGACCAGCATGCAGTTTTTCTTCAATTGGAGTCTTGAAGTGTGTAAAACTAACTATATTTTTGGATTTACTCTCAAGCTGCAAATATGAAATAAAAAAGTTGTTTGTCTCTCCTGTAAAATGTTTTGAGACAGAGTTAGCAGGCTTGCATATTAAGCTGACGATATACAATAAAATGATATGATAAACTTATATAAAGCAAACTTGTGAGTACACTTTCCACCTGTAGTGAAAGGTTTAAAAAAAGGAGGGGTTACACGATCAAATTTTGCTTAATTTTCAATACACTTGCAACTTTTTCACTTATACGTTCATATTTTTAAGATATGATAGGAACTTGCTTTCTTATTCTCTTTGAAGTTGTGTGTTTCAATTTATAGTCAAGAGAACAACTCATTGCAATTCAAATGAGAAAATTTTTCTATGGCTTTAAAAAATGTTTTTTTTCTTGGTGACATCTTAAAATCAAATTGCTTAAAAATTGCGTGCACTTTACGTCACAGCTTTTGATAGACAGTATACAAAGAAAATATTAAGAAAAACTTGAACGTGTAACTGCAGCACAAAGGCAAAATGTAAAATAACTTAACACAAAGATTTAAAATGTACAAAAACAGCAAAGTTTGGCTTTGAAACTGTGTTTGAAAACTTAAAAAAAAAAATTTTGAAACAACTGAGTAGTCTTTAATAACCAAATCAAATGAATTGAATACTATTGAGTAATGAAAAGTGGAAGAATTTGCCAGCATAAGAAGGTATGCTAGTATTGAAAATTTAATATTTTTGTGGCCAAATGTAACATTTATGCATTTCAGCCTTGTAAATTATTTTTTTAGTCGGAATGCAGTTGTCCAGCTCCGCTTTTTAGTTTCTCACTAGAAACGATTGTCTGTGGTACTTATTTTTTCACAAAGTTCAGTGTTCGGCGAACATTTTAACAAACGCTGAACATTAACCAATTATTTGTTTGTAGCGAACACTCCTATTAAAATCTAATCTAAATTTTGTAATTAACTTGTTAAAAAAAAAATCTATAAATTTCCTTAAAAAACAATTCAAATATTCTTCTTTTGTATTAATAATTTTTTTGTAAGTCGGTCTTTTAAAAATTATTAAAATTCAATCAAGCTACAGATTTTTCTTTGGTTCAGAAAAACGCAAAATAACCATTATCTGTAAACAATTTTATCTAGATCGACATATGGTTACAAGAATCAAACAATTATCGTTACCAACCATTCAAATGTTGTATGTACAACAAGAAAAAAAGGAGTCTAAATTACATAAAAATTATAATGCTTGTAGCTTAAAGCTAAAATTAAGGTAAAATAGAAACTGACAAATCAATTAAATAAATGTTTAAACTTTTTTTTAGTTTTGTCTATAGAGTTTTTTTTATTCTTATTTGGTTGTTGTTGTTTTTTTCAAGAAAAATAACACAAGAAACTCTAAAAAACTATAATCAAGTAACTCAAAACCCATAACATTTTCTGATGTTGTTAAAAATTTTGTAAAGTGTTACAGGGGTGGCACACAACTTAAGTGGACCAAAAGATATTTCGATATTTAAATGTTTTAATTTAAATATCAAATCAGAGAGTTCTGTTATTGGGAATTAATGGAAAAGTGAAGCGAATAGAATTAAGATTTTTGTACATATCGCACACTTGATCATAAACAGGCACAACTCAAAATTAAAAAAAAGTTCAGCAAAGCCAGAAAACTGGCTTTAAAAACTTGGTTGCAATTTCAAACTTAGTGCCATAAAGAAAATTTTCGCGATCGCTATAGATTTGATTTGTGAAGGGACTTATAAATTTTGAAATGTAACTGTTTATGATTTAGTGTGCGATATAGCCAATTTTTTTCCAAATTTCAACCTCTCCCACTGCCTCCCAAACTTGGTGTCCCTTGTTAGCATGAAACAAGGCTCTGACAACCTGCATAACACTGCATGCATAGTTGCGATGTTGATGGACCCAACACCAGGATCTATTGCTATGACCCAATCGGTCATTCGTCTAAAGCCCAAACTATAATCGAAACTGATACGGAATTATGCTCCCTGCAGGAGTTAAGGACTTAATACAAAATTTTTTTTTATATAAATATGGAAACTCCTTTTATTATAGTAAGCAAAATTAGTTTGTAGATATGTTATATATAAATTTATGCAGAGCTTAGCCCTTAAATCACCCTTGTGTGAAAAACCACACAACATGTATAATTTTTACATGATAAACAAAAAAATTGTTGAGGTACACTAAAGCAACTTTTTGACTTTGTAAGAAATATCAATTAAGTACTGAAAACACATTTGTTGATTAAGAAATATTTATTACTAAATAAATAATTCAAAACTAACGTAAGTTACCCTCGTGTGTGGTGTTTCACACATATGTTACTTCTATGTAATTTGCCCTAGAGATAAAATTTTCCGGTGGCAAGTGTGAATATGTTTGATATTGTTGCGAACGGCATACAATGAATGTTTTATAAAGTGAGTGCTTATATAAGATTTGTATGGTTTGTTGTTGATCACCAACGGGATATATACATCAATAATAATGTGTTCGAATCTCAGGTCAGTCAAGACTGAAAAATTATCAATAACAATTTTAATTAATTTTCATGTTGTAAAATTCCTTTCTTCATAAAAATAATTTAATGAAAAATTAAATTTGATGAACTTAAGCTTGATTAAAACTATTAAAATTCGGATTAAAAAACCATAAATAGTTCGACAAAAATAACCACAATACTAATTATCATTATTAATACGTAAATCATGACTTTGATAACAAACGAACTATGGCGCCACAGCAAAGCGGACATACATTGCATATGTGTGAAAAATCACACACGAGGGTAACTAACGTAAGATTTTTGGGGCTAAATGATAAGCTTCCGGGAACACGATTTACATGGACAGTCAACCAGCTAGACATCTGCCCGGACGGCTGGACGGCGGTGCGCGTACTTGTTTCTATCAAAACCTTTCAACACAGTTAAACATACTTCTAGTATTTGAAAACCATCTAGTGCCGTTTTCGAGAATTTGGGATGCTTACGTGTGTTTCATATGTGACGTACGCATGCAAAAAAATTGTTGTTACAATGCTGTTAAAGAAATTAAAATACAGAATATTTCGAATACACAAATCCTAAACTCGGATTAAAAAAGCAAAAGATATGTGTATTTTTTGTTTCCATTCTTATTGCTTTTTTAGAGTATTTTTTATACGCGTACTTTCACTTGTAGTGAAGTTTTTGTTTTTTGCTTCTACACGTTAACACACTTTTGTAAATTGGTCATCCTCTATGGTATTTAGTAATACGTAGTGCTGTTAAGTGACAATGCAATGCCTCAAGTATGCTATTATATTTAAATCGCTATGTGTAGAAAGGGAGCTTCTGCAAAACATTCATTTTGAGATTATCAATAAAAACAGGAGAACTGACTTTAATTTGACGTTGTCTAAGATGACATTTTTAGACTGGTTTCATAGCAATACTCAAATAAGGAACATGAAGTAAAAGTCACTAGTTCCCTTTCTGCACTTAGTGATTCATTTGAATTCTTAGTTTCCTAAACTTAATTGAATATAATCCAAAAAAAATTTTTCGTTTTTTTTTAATTGGCCAACACCTGTTTTAATAGCAAAACTAAAAAAAACTTCAGGCTAGAAAAAAAATGTTTAAAAGATCAAGTCAAAGTATTTGTTTAAGCGCGACTGAAAAGAAAAAAAAATCTTAAAAAAATAAAGTTATAAAAACCAACACAAGCAGAAGGAAAAAAAACTTGAATAAAATGATCACCAGTGGAGAGGAAAATTGCATTCGTGAGTTCTGTTTTTGTTTCTTTGCTATTTTGCTAACTCCCTACTCTAGATTTTTCATGGTACACAAAATAATGAAATCAAGTGACTTACAAACGGCACGCATGTTTCTCGTTCTCGTAGTACGTCTAAAATAGTAGAGCAAATTAAAGCTTAAAGCCAATAACCCGAGTTGATTTTAGAGCAAAAAGAAAAGCAATTTAAATTAATATGTTTTTTACGGCTCTAAAGCACAAATAATAATTGTACGCATTTTATTTATATTTTATAACTATTTTAGCATTACAGCAGTCAAAAAACAAACTGGCAGTTATAATAGTTTCAATTTGAAAATACACTTAAAACAATTATATTTTTCTCTTTGTAGATTAACTAGATCTTCAGACTCCCACAGTGCTGAAATCATACTCGTGCATATGTGGTGGATAATTTTATTTCAGCTGTTGCTGCTTTTATTTTTTGAAGTTGATCTCCAGTTTTACTTTACACATGTTTTAACTTTGAAATGACGTTGTGTTAAAAATATGACATTAAATTATAAAACCCCATACATACAAACAACGCAGTTGTTGATTTCCTAGTAAATTTTTATATATTTGCAGTTAAATTAATTTTAATTTGTATACAAGTCTTAAAGTTTTTTTCTTCATTTGTTTTTTCTCAACATTATTAAATATGCAAAATGCGTAAAGAAGAACGGGGCATGATGATAATGTTTCGTTATGGTTTGGTCGGTCTTCTGGTTGGTAATGTCAATATTATGTATGATCATTACTATAACTTTTTATTTGCTTGCCATGAGAATGTTTAGTTCTTTGGCAAAAATTACAAAATAAAAAAAAAGGAAATGTCAATCATAATTTTTAAAATAAATGAAAACAAAAAATTTGCAATAAAACAAATAAACAAACAAACACACATGATAAATTATTGATCGTAAATAAACGACTTATTAGGAATTTTAAATTTATAAGAAAAATATTTATTAGAAGAATTGCAAGGAAAAAAATATTTGTTTTATTAAGGAAAATTTATAAAAGGGGATATTTGAGGCAATAAATGGCAAAATGTATTTAATAATGATCGTGTGGGATTTCAATTACTTTGCTGGATAAAAGAAACTTCACGACTTATCGATTGTTAAAGGTTGATTTTATCGATCGTTTATTAAGAGTTTTATTATTAAAACTTTAATTGAAGCTAAAGTAAGCGATAAGTTAAAGAAAGGTTCATTTTACCTCGTAGGTTGAAGTAAAGTTGTAATAATGAAACACTTTTTACACAGCGGATAAAATCCTACATTTAGCTTAACGTCCTTGACTTTTAAAAAAGGTGATTTCAAAGTGTAAAAACGCTAATTTAGTTTAAAATAAATCACTTGTTTAAATTATAAATTAATTAATAATTTTGTTTCGCTAGTTTTTCGCAGTGGTGGATGTTTGCTTTTTTGAATCTCAGGTCAAGCGGTGTTACTTAGGATCAGTGGTGGGCAGTACATATTTCATTATAGATTAATGCTTTAAGCCATTAAATTTTGCTTAGTTTCTTCAAGAACGGTAAGACAAAAGCGGCACTTTTAAAACAGAGCATTGTGAAAAATTTAAAAAAAGGAGTCTGACATCGCAAGATCGTAAGAAATAAAACATTGCAGTGAGATTTGAATGTAAAATAAAAAAAAAAGTATAATCAAAGTTATTTTCGGGAATACAAAGTTTATTATTAATACGATCTTCGTATGACGTGCTAAATTCCCAGTTTTTCATATTTGATAAATACACCGAAATTTATTGTTGAGGGAAAGCAAGCCTCTATGCGCATTTCGCCGGTTGCTTACACCAGCTCATCAGGAAACCTTTTCCAAAGATTTTAGAAAAGCCAAAAATATTAAACAAATAAAACCTTAACCGAATAAGAGTTATAAACACTCTAGGTCTTACTTGTAACAATATCAAAGCTTAAACAAAACACCAACAATAAACAGTGAGTTTATCTTTTCTTACATCCCCCTACAATTGGTTGGGTTCTTTCCGGCTCGAATTGTAGTTGTAAGTGGGTTAAAAGAAAAAACAAAATTAAAAAACAAACCGCTTCATTCTATTGTCTTCGTAAGAAAGCAACGAACTAAACCAATTTGCCAATTCAGTTTTATGCACGGGCACATGCAATTATATAATGAAAGTTATTTTCGGGAATACAAAGTTTATTATTAATACGATCTTCGTATGCCGTGCTAAATTCCCAGTTTTTCATATTTGATAAATACACCGAAATTTATTGTTGAGGGAAAGCAGGCCTCTATGCGCATTTCGCCGGTTGCTTACACCAGCTATAGTATAGTTTGGATACCGAGAGCAACAAAGCCCAAAAAAAACTTTCGCCAAAAGATTTTCACGACTCAAAGGGACTTATTGTTACTGATGTAGTCAATATAGCTATTAAGGTCCGGCAAATACTGAGCATTGAGTACAATTTAGATGTAAGTACTAAGATCATAGGAAGTTGCTTAAGTTCAAGTAGATTAGTAGCTAGAATAAAGAGCGACAACCCACCTTTTAGCAAAAATAAATGCTGAAAACGGTCGAAGTTTGCAAAAGAGTAAGAAAAATTCAGTTTTAAAGACTCAATGCGTGTAACATGATTATATCGGACAAAAATTATAAGATTGGAGCCAGTCGGACGGCAGTAAACATGGCTGGCGTAAAAGTGTTAGCATAAAAGAGCGGAATAGTTCCAAATATTAAAATTTTGATGATCTCATAAATGACTTGTGATTGTTTTCGGGAACCAGCCGCGAGTACTCCACTAATTTAGAAGAAAAATGTATGCCAAGTACATAATTGAAGACCCGTAGATTCCAAGATTAGCCATATTCGGCTTTGAACCACGACAGGGTGATATCAATACGCAGGACAACGATCTTTAGCATTTCCGAAAAAGCTAAAAGTTAGTTTAAAGATATAAAAATTCAAAAATAAATTTACCTAATTAGACGCCAAAGTTGTAGCCAATTGAGTACCTTTGGTCCGTTCCAAAACGCCAAATTTTTTTGCTCAGAGGAACCCGCCTAACACTGCATTTAAGCTTTGGGAGCTTGCCGTTAAAGCTTGGAAAATAAGGCCGAAAATGTAAAAACATTTTGTTAAAGTATGGCAAAAACGATTTAGGCAGCTTAAAAGAGCAAAGGGACAACACACCAAACGCTAGGACCCAAATACAGCAATAATCTCTAACTGCGGTCATAATTGTTCACACTCAGAACTTAATACTTATACCGTGTAAAATATTATGAACACATATTTTTTTGGAAAAGTTTTTATTTTAAGTTCTTCAAATGTTCTACATTTCATATAGTTAAAAAAAATAAAAAATTTATAGCCAATCCCTAACTGTATTTGCAAAACTTAGTCGACAATAGTACATTTGTGTCACCAAAATTTTTTATCTTTAAAGTTAGGCCATTTTTCTTTTTTGTGATTTTTTATTTACATTTTTTAATTCATTTTTTATTTACATTAAATTATACAAATTAATTGTTATTTCAACACTAGTTTAAACTCTAATAAAACCCTTAAAAAAATTCAAACAAATAAATTTTGCTGACATAAATCATTAAAAAAAATTTTTGTAATGTTATTAAGGAAAAATAAATAACTAAAATGTGTTTTTTAAGACCGATAGAACTTAAAATTTTAAAAATTAACACAAACATTTCAAAATTTAAATTTTTTATTCGAAAAATCAATATATGACATAGCGTTTAAATATCGTCGCCTTAGAGTGTAAACCGGCTAACCAACTTTTAGCAAATTTTACAGGACAGACAAAAATCAGCTAATATTTTCTATTTCTAGGTTAAGAAGGATATCCATATATATTTGGTTTATTTTCCAATATTCTATAGAGTCCCAAATTGAATTAATTATATTTCTTAGTCGAAGCGCCGTCGCTTTATCTTTCGAACGATTTAAAAATTAAAAAATTGATTTAGGAGGTTTGTTTACACTTTAATGCCCGTAATTTCAACAAACAGATATCTGGTTGTATTCGTACCTAACAGTTATATTTACCTATCCGGTAAACTAAATTGGTAATTTTAACGCCATCTTTGCCTACGTTGTTTTTCCTTTAAGTTTTCTTTTAAAATATGGCAACATTTGTTTTTTTTTATTAACCTTTTGAAATCACTACCGAAAATCGATGATGTAAAACACACTACACTTAAGCCAGTAGGTAAGACAGAAGTGTTTAAATCAGTGTTTGAAAATAAACAGTACATTATTTACCGTTCGGCTCACACGCCCAGGAACGATATCTATTTTTTTTAGTGTTGTGTACACATACACAACTCTTAATACCGTTCGTAACTATTTTCAAGAAAGAACCGAACATTATATAATGTTCGGTTCTTCGTTAAAAAACGGAACAATTGTATTGATACTGTAGACAAACATTATATTTTAATATTCTATGATGTATTTTTCGTGTGTGTAGTTTGTTTTTGTAAAAAATGTTTGGTTTTTTTACCAGCCAAAAGGGACGAACATTAACGAGCCGAACCAAACACATTGAAGTTTGTGGATTTTCAAAAAAAACCGAACGGAATTAAATGTTGAGTTTGATAAAAACAGTAATATTTTTGTGACTAACAGGGAAACGTTATTTTTTTATGAATTTCTACACAAACACTATTAGCGTTTGTGTTTTCCACAATTCGACCGAACCGAACATTATGAAACGATATTTAGTGTTTATTTTCGAACACTGGTTTAAATTATTAAAAATTCTTTACGCCATTGATATATATACACAGCCAGATATCTATTTGTAGAAATTACGGGCATAGGTCTACGATGGATTTCGGGCAAATGGGTATCGCGGATGTTTTTGACACAGAGCGTTTTAGACGTTACATTTTAAACCATTGTAGGCGGTATGTGACGATTAACACGAACAATGTTGGCCACAACGGCGTCAATTGGTGCTAGTTTATCAGCACAAACAAGTAACCCAAAAGATATAATGAAGATTTGTCAAATCGGAAGATCTTGCATACCAGTTGCGAAGTAAATTTTGCGAAATCAACCTATCGCCAAATTTTAATTTCAAAAAGTCGTTTTTTGCGGTCGCCGTATGGCAAGAAACGCCTTTTTTGCGACCATATCCCTCTCTGATCAATATATAAGTACACACTCAGGTCTCGTTTTATGCGGATTTTTTTTATGCGTATTCAAATTTATGTGATTTTTAAATTAACGATTTTTTTAAAATTTTTACGGTTTTTGAAATTTTAGATGTTTTTAAGCTTTTTTACCTTTTTTAAATTAAGCCAAGCTTGCATCACTGATATAATCGTTATACATAGTTTGTTTTATTTTGTTTTTATATGCATAGCCGATACGTATGTATGATTGTTTTTAAACTAATGAAGAGCACATAATATTAGTTTTAAAACGAAGGCTAATTTCGGTAAAAAAAAAATAGAATTAAAAACTAGATGCAAGTTAGGAAAATTTTAATTTAAGCTCGTTCTTTCCTGTGTTTTACGGTACAACATTGTAATAACCACATGTACGAGTGTGAAGAAATTTGCATAACTTTTAAACCAATAGAAATCCCATAATAAAAATTTTACAATCTGATGAGGACACTAAAGGCCAATTTAGAGTAAAAAATAAAAAAATATTAAAACTAAGAAAAATTTTGATTTAAATTGGTCATTTCCGGTTTTGCAGATGAATTTTTTTTTTCAAATTAATTTTTTTCTTTATTTAAAGATCAATCGATTTTCTATAAGAATCACCTTAAAATTTTTTTTCCTTTGCTTAGTTTTTAGTTTGAAATAATAATTTAAAAAAATATTTTTTTGAAAACGGCAACACTTTACCACCCCTTAACTCGACAAATAAACAGATTGAATAAAATATATACTTATTCATATCTACTAGAACTATAGTTATGCAAAATATATGGGAAATAAAGGAAACAAAATATTTTTATTGGGTTGCCCGCTTCACATATACATATTTGTTGATTTTTTTATGCGATTTAGTTTTGATTTTTTAATTAAAATTTTAATTTATGCGGATCTTAAGAATTTTGGAACGAATCATTAGTTTTTATATGAAGCTAGAGTATCGTTTTATGCGAATTCAATTTATGCGAATTTTTTGGGAACGCATCTATCGCATAAAACGAGACCTGAGAATTTTTTGGGAACGCATCTATCGCATAAAACGAGACTTGAGTGTATATGGTTTTCCGTAATTCCTATAAGAAAAATAGAGCCACCCGGATCGTTGTAATCCATATTTGCAATCAAAAAACCATTGATCATAGTGAGCTAATGATCTTCATTGACCGTAGCGTAAGCTCCGGATTTGTTTTTTATTTTTTTAAATAAGGTATGATTCTCTAGTGTGCTCACCGTACCACATGATGTATTTTTTGGGTTGTAATGGAATCAGTAGGGAGGGTATCACTGAACTTATGCGGCAATTTTGTTTATTAACAAAACAAATTCGCTAAAAATAAGCCCTAACGCTGAACACATTTCTCTCAAAAAAACATTTATTTATTTATTAACGGCCAATTTTCAGTTATAACTGTCAAAACGTATTGTTAACTGGAAGTTAAAGTAATAGTTAGTTTTATCTGAACCTGGTGACAATGGCCTTAATATTATGAGTTAATTTCACGAGCAAAAGTAAGTTAGACCTTCAGCCCGTTTTGGTGAAGTAGACCAGAGACTCTAAACCGCAACAGTTGCTCTGATAGACTAGCTCACTAACAACTTGCATACTCGGAAAATATTCTCGCCAATTATTATTTTATTATTTTTCAATTAAACAATAAACAAAAATAAAATCATTTTTAATCAAAAATTAAATCAAGTGAATTAAACGTTTACTTATATCAAACACATTACTGCAGAAAATTTTGTTAAAATCAAAAAAAAAAAAAAATAATTCAATTGATACTATTAACTGGTGCAAATTTAATTAATTTTTTGATATATATCACAATTTTTTTTTTAATGATATCAATTTATATTTTTTCTGTGTACCGGTACACCGGACATAAGAAGTTGATTTGGATAAAGCGATGGTAGCGTTGTTAAAGCGCAAATCTTTTCACCTTGACTTGCCAGATTATACTGATGATAAATGTTAAAATGTGTACAGCTAACATTTTTATAAGTTTTGTTGGGCTTAAAAAGCACCCTTTATAACAAAGTAACTAAATTTAAAAAATCAAAGTTGTTATTTAAATTTGAAAAAGAAAACTGAAACGCAAAAAGCTATATTTAGGAACTGTTTAAATGTTTAACAAAAAATATATTTAGTCAATATGCATATTGACTTTAGGCATTATTTACATGGCCCCACAGTTTAAGCGCGCTTTTAAATTATTTCCATTAGTGTGAGTGTCCATAATATTAAAATTTTAGTTTTTAAATTTTTTTTTTTTTTCATTTTAATAAAATGCCTCATAAAATAGCAAAAAAAAGCTATGAAAAGTAAAATAGCAGCCAAAAATCTAAAAACTCAATTCTATATTTATTTAAAAACAATGAACGATTATAAACTACTGAAACTCATACTGGTATCAAATCAACTGATATATGTATGTACATATCATATTGGTATGTGTATGTACATATGATTGACATATTTGGTTAGTTTTATGGCAATATTTCTATATACGATGATAAAGTGCTGGCTTAAGTAAATAAAATAGTCCTATAGTTTTATGACAATAAACAAAATAAAAAAAGAGTTGATTTGAAATTGGTAAATACTGTAGACGTTGGGAGGCTTGTAAATATTTATTTTATTGAAATCAACCTAAATAAATATACATATAAAAATGACATTTTTATATTGTTTTTTTTTTTATGTCAGTTTTCCAATAAGTGATAACACTAGCAGAAGCTTATGAAAATCAAACATATTAAAAAATATCAAAAAACTATAATTGTTTAATTTAAACACAATTAAGTATTGGAAAACAAATATTAGTTACAATTTATTTTTATGTTATGTTGTTCACTGACAATATATTTCAGATAACGTAAGTTATTAAAGGTTTTGTTTTGTATTTGGCCTGCTTAAGAGTGTTCATTTATCTGAAAAATAATTTATGACTCTGTTAAAGGTGGGGTCGTAAAATTTTACGACTTCTACTACAAATTTTAGAAAAAAAATGTTAAACTTTTTGTAGGCATTTATTTAATGTGACTTTTTCTTGTTATCAAAGTTTTATCACAATTTCACATTTATGTTTGTGTGTATGAATGTATTTAGTTGGAAATATGTTGGAATTTTCTTTATTTTGTCATACAACCCCTAAAAGAAATTCATATTGATTTTTGAAGGTTTCAATTCTTGATGTTGATTATTTGCTACAATTTCACAAAAACAAAACGTGCAGCAGTAAAATAGAAAACACGAATTTCAACAACTTTTAACTGTGTACAATTGTCGTTAATTTTGAAAATATTGCGAATTTTATAGCTCTAATCATATAACATTAAAGAATGTTATTGCCTTTTTTGTTGTTTGTTGTCATTAAAACTTTCAAACATACACTTAAGAAAATAGAAAAAATAAACCTTATTTTTAATTAGTTTTTTTTATCAAACTCTAAATATTTTATGAACAATATTTCCATAAACGCAATTCAATTATTAAGAACACTAATTTATAATATTTTTAATTAGGCTTAAGTTCATGAAATTTTAATTTTCATTAAATTATTTTTATGAAGAAAGGAATTTTACAACATGAAAATTTTATTAAAATTGTTATTGATAATCTTTCATTCTTGACGTGGCTCGGGCTCGAACCCTGGCCGGCAGGTTACCATGACATGTTTCGATCGCAACCACTCGATCTCCTCAGATGGATTTGCCGTCTTACACTCGCAGCCATCGACGACTGCTGACGTCAATAGTCAAACATCAATCCTTAAACCAAATTGTATTTAAACATTTGGTAGATCGAAATTTGCTTTCCTGAATGATTATCCATTTTAATTGATTTTACATGATTTTTCCTTACTTCTGTTTTTTCGTACTTTTGTCAAGAATTCTTCTTGAAGTCCAAGTACATTTTTTTGTTTTTTCATTTTGTCTTTCTCTTTTCTGTTGACCTTTTTCAGCACAACTTGAAGGACAAATGTACACATAGAGCTCGTGCCTTAGCTTTAACAATAATTAGTATTGTGGTTATTTTGTTGAACTATTTATGGTTTTTAATCCAAATTTTTAATATTTTTAATTAGGCTTAAGTTCATGAAATTTTAATTTTCATTAAATTATTTTTATGAAGAAAGGAATTTTACAACATGAAAATTTTATTAAAATTGTTATTGATAATCTTTCATTCTTGACGTGGCTCGGGCTCGAACCCTGGCCGGCAGGTTACCATGACATGTTTCGATCGCAACCACTCGATCTCCTCAGATGGATTTGCCGTCTTACACTCGCAGCCATCGACGACTGCTGACGTCAATAGTCAAACATCAATCCTTAAACCAAATTGTATTTAAACATTTGGTAGATCGAAATTTGCTTTCCTGAATGATTATCCATTTTAATTGATTTTAATTGATTTTAGTCGTCGATGGCTGCGAGTGTAAGACGGCAAATCCATCTGAGGAGATCGAGTGGTTGCGATCGAAACATGTCATGGTAACCTGCCGGCCAGGGTTCGAGCCCGAGCCACGTCAAGAATGAAAGATTATCAATAACAATTTTAATAAAATTTTCATGTTGTAAAATTCCTTTCTTCATAAAAATAATTTAATGAAAATTAAAATTTCATGAACTTAAGCCTAATTAAAAATATTAAAAATTTGGATTAAAAACCATAAATAGTTCAACAAAATAACCACAATACTAATTAACACTAATTTATCTCAAACAACTCGTTTCCATCAATTGACAATAAACTGCTTTTATTTATTTATTTTCTCTGTGTACAAAACAAACATTCGCTGTTAACTTTTAGTAACAAAAATGTTAATGAGCTTTTCATATTTTTTTGTGTGTTTCAAGATTTAATTACCCACGCAAATGTTGACAACACTTGATGCAAAATCGTAATTGAACCATAAAATGAGATGTTGAAAAAGCATAAAAATATGAAACATTTTTAGTAATGCCATCGTTATTTTTTAATATTTTTAGCTTTCATTTTAAGACTGTCTGTCATTCTGCCGTTTAAACATGCTAAAACTTTGTCGTCTTTTATTTTTAATTTATTTTTTCTTAGTCATTATTTTGTCGATTTTTATGATGGTAGTAATAACCCCAAAATGTTGCTAAAGTCACGTGCAGATCATAATCTTTTACATGTTCATACTACATTTTTTTTTTTTACAAATAGATGTTTTTGCTGTTCTTAAATGTTTTAACAAGCATATTGTACTAATATATATAAGTCTGTCTGTCTGTCCGCCTGTTCTCTACATACATATGCTAGAAAAGGCTAAGTTTTACTTTTCATTCTTTTTTCTTAAAAAAAAAAAAAAAATTAAATCTTTTAAAATATACTTTATTATTTTCTTGCAACTCGTTTCTTTCTTAAAACAACAAAAGACATTTTTCTTAATCCTTCCATTCAAATGTCAAAGTCTTTTGTCTACACTTCTGTGCGCTAAGAGACAACCATACAAACGGTTTTTTTTTTGTTGGGACTCGCAAGTTAGTTTTGAAAACCTACCTTTTGATAGCAACTTTGGCGGCATCTAAATAGATCCTTCGATCCAACTGCCTGAGCAGATATAAATCCAAATAAAGTAATGGCGGCAAATGCCATAAAATGGGTATTGATATTTCTACTACACAACATTTTGTTGATTTTTATTTTTTGTAATTATATTTATTAAACAAAACAAATTTGAATTTTTTTTAAAAAATTTATTTTTTGCCTCCTTTTTAATAGAAAATTTTTTAAATTTCTTCTTATTTTTCTGAGGTTTTTTTTTCACTTTATTTTCAAAATTTTATTAAGTTTTATATTTTTCACTTTTTACTAGAGATTCCAATGAATATGTTTTATTTAGAAACAATTCTTTTCCATAATAGTTGTTCGTTAAACGCACTTAAATATTTTCTTATTTGGTTCAACGAAAAAAATTTTCGTGTTTTATTTTGTTTTTTTTCTATCACATAAAATTTTGTTAAAATTTCGTTTCTTGACAAACAACAAAAAAAATCTGATCTACCGTTTACACGACATTTATCCACAAAGACTTATTGAATACTAAATTTTTGTTTCACAAAGACAAAACATTTTAACGTTTAACAATATTTTCAGATACAACATCAAACAAGAGCAACTAAAAGATACTTGCAACATCGAACACAAACAAAAAATTTTTTTTTTTTTAATATATCTTTTAAATGCCATTTAAAGGTACAGTAATTACGGGCAAAATAAACAAAGATACACAGTTGGTGTGTCAATCAAAATGTGTTTGAGATACAAAAACGTTGCAAATGGTTTGGTTGCAATGTAAGACGAACGTTTGCAAATAACCAGAGACAAAGCAACAATAATGGCCGGCTGGTAATAGAAGATTATCTCTAAAACTCATGTTGAAAAAGTGGAAGACTATTTATTAAACTTATTTTATTTAGCAAAATAAAAAAAGGTTTACTAGTTCGTTCAAACATGTTCGTAGTCAAAATAGGCTTGAAGTGTTTCGAAAAGTATGAAATTTGTGGTAAAGTAACAAACACAATAAAACGAGACTTTTTGGAATAAAAACGTTTAGATTATGTAGAGGGAAAAACATTGATTAAAATGTTTAAGAAATTAATTAAAGAACTGCCTGTTTTTAGAACACGAGCGCAAAACTCAATCGATTAAACTTAAATTTAAAACAAGAAACAATTTTGAAATTTTGTTTGTTTTTAAATGTAAGTTAAACGAATGAGTCTTGCGCTCATGTAAAAACAGGCAGTAAAGGATTTTTAAACTTAAAAGTTATTTAATAGTTTAAAAGATTTTGTTATTCGTGCTTAATTCCCAATTTTTATTCTTGATAAGCACACTAAAATTTATTGTTGATGGGATAAGCTATTCCTATGCGCATTTCACTGGTTGCTTAGGCCAGATCGTAAGAAAACTTCATCCATAAAGTTATTTAATAGTTATTTGTTAATCAAAATTATTATAAAAAGAAGATAATTTATTTTGCTGTCAATTAAATGGCTGTGTTCTCTTTTATTGAATTTAAATTTTACTTGTAGTAAACAAAGCCACATGAATGCAAACATTTTGATTGTTAATGCACAGAGATAAACAATTTCGTTTTTAAATACATGGAAACAAATTTGTTTGTAACTGTTTTATTCAGTGAATTTAATTTCTTCTATACCCTCCATAACTATTTGTGAAGAGGGCTTACTAAGATTGCCAATCCCTGTGAAACTTTTTTAATATAATTCTAAGACCCCATAAAGTAAATATGTATGCACATTTTTGGTCCTTGAGAAGTTCTAAGTCGATTTAGTCATGTTCGACTGTCTGCCTTCAGATAAAAAGAAAAGAAAATATTAGTGTCAAATTGTTTAAGATTCAAATCCAGCACAATCCTTTAAGTAGTTAAAGAGTTATAAACTCAAATGTGGAACAACCTCCCTAAAAATTTATATTTTTTGGTACTAAAACTGGCATATATATGAGACGAAATGCACCGCTTCTCATAAAATATTGCTCCAATTAGTTCTATATGACTAGAAATCCTACCATGAACTAAATTTTGTAAAGATCGATCCGTAACTTACTGCGTATAGCAGGCTTTATATAAAGTCCACTCCCGGAAAACACTTTAATACGCCTTAAACTATAAAGCTTTTGCTGTAAAATTTGGTCTTTGACAATAACATAAGACTAGAAATTACTGAAGAGAATTTCGAAATTATTGGTACATAATTTCCCATTGGTCCAATATTTAACCTATTCCTAAAATCACTTTGATATGGGCAGTTCCAGCGAAAAGTCTACTTCTTTTAAGTTAATGCCAGAAGAACTTTTATATTGCTTCTCAAAAAATTGTACAGTAAAAATTCGATAATCCGGATAATTGATTGCAGACCCCAATCCGGAGTAGCGAATTGTCCGGATTACCGCATGTATTTTTTTATTAGAAATTATAATAATTCATAGCAAAATTAAACATTAAAACATAAATATAAATTGTACAGTTAAGTTAAAATAAAAAAAAAATAAACATTTACGTTCATACATACATATTTAACAGTAAATAATATTAATTGCGTTTGACAAAGTGTTATTCAATCCGGACTATAGAGTTGCAACCAATCCGGATTATAGAATTTTTGAATAAAAAACATAAATAAAAAAGGGTGTTATTCAATCCGGACTATAGAATTGCAATTAATCCAGATTAAAGAATACGCAGAGCTGCAAAATTCCGTCCGGATTACCGAATATTCCGGATTAGTGGACTCCGGATTACTGAATTTACACTGTATATGTATAGTTTACTTTTTTATATTTTGGTGTAAAGCGCTACTAGCTCTACATTTATTATCAAAAGGGATAATGGTTGAACAACATGGTCCTAAAATACAACCTTATTTGCTTCTGGCGTTACATTAAAAAAGTGCACTTTTCGCTGAAAATTCCCGAGTGTACCTTAAAACGAGCAAAAATTTTTAAATTTGATAGCTTGAAAAATAAATTTATATAAGTCCAAAGCTTATTAAAAAAGGTTTTATACAAAAGGTCTTGCTCAATTCGCAGTCTTATTCAGTGTTGTAATACAAGTCAAAATCCACTTCCGTTTTTTTAACGTCACGCCAGCGCATATTTTTGCTTATAAAGGGTGGTTAAATTGTAAGGGCCGATGTTGAATGTGAACCACACCTAAACGCCAAGTTTTTTTCCGAATTTTATTTGACATTTCTCTATTTCAGACTTAATCAATTTGAACCATGGAGAGATACACAATCCAACAACGTGTTAAAGTTATCCAGACTTATTATGAAAATGGGCGTTCAAATCAAAATGCACATCGTGCACTTCGTGATTCAGTGATGAGGCACATTTTCACCTCAGTGGATTCGGCAATAAGCAGAATTGCCGCATTTGGGCGAATGAGAATCCAAGAGTGATTGTCGAAAAACCAATGCACCCACAAAGAGTGACTGTTTGGTGCGGTTTATGGGCTGGCGGCATCATCGGGCCGTATTTTTTCCAAAATGAGGCCGGTCAGGCAGTTACTGTGAATGGTGTTCGCTATCGTGAGATGATAACGAACTTTTATGGCCCGAATTGGAAGGTATGGATGTGGACGATATGTGGTTTCAGCAGGACGGTTCCACTTGCCACACAGCTAACGAAACAATGGCTCTTTTGCGCAACAAATTCAATGGCCGTGTTATCTCACGTAATGGCGATGTCAATTGGCCGCCAAGATCATGTGATTTGACACCGTTGGACTTTTTTCTTTGGGATTATTTGAAAGAAAAGGTGTGCGTCGATAAGTCAGCAACAATTCAAGAGCTAAAGGATGAGATAATTCGGCACATTAACGGCATAGAACCTCCATTATGCCTCAGGGTCATCGAAAATTTGGACCATCGGATGGAGGTGTGCCGCCGTGGTCGCGGCGCCCATTTGGCCGATATTTTGTTCCATACATAATTGAATAATACCAATATATCATAATAAAATAAAATTACAATAATTTCCTAAATAGTTTGTGTTTTATTCAAAATCAACATCGGCCCTTGAAATTTATCCACCCTTTATCTGCAAATCCTTAGCATCAATTGCTGTAATTTTTACAAATTTGTTTTCTTCATTTAATTTTTTTAAATTTTGTTGTGCAAATATCATGACACGTCAAAATGGAAATGCCCCTATACCTTAAACCTAGTAAACCTAGAAAAAAATCAAATATGTTTGTGATGATCGAACTATGTATAATATCATATACAAAGACTACTACTACGGAACTTTTTATAATCTTGGTGGAGGGTATCAAAAATTCGCCACTGTTAAAGGGGAATGCCAACATCTGAATAAAGATTGTCAATTGAATTCCAATTAAAAGAAATTAAAAATATGGGCATTTCCGTCAAAAGGTCCACCGTGACCGAAAATTTAAAAGTTATTAAAAGCTGATTATTTTACGATATTGTTATAGAGAAATATCTGGATTTTACTAATTTTATAAATTTACTCATAAATTTGTTCACTTAGATGAACAATCCGACTGCAAAGTTGAGCAAACGTAATTTCTTATATGTGAGAATGTTTTATTGTATGTTTTCTTTAATATTTATCTTTCTTAAAAGAGGTGATATTTGATAAAAATTATTCCAAAAAAATTTTCTTACATGATCTGTAATCTAAGGAAGAGTTCGAAGAGAAATATGTTATTCGGATTAACGGTAAATTTTTATTTTATTTTGATACTTATTCAGTTAAATTATTACGGAAAAAATTTCACGTTCGAAATGTCACGTATCGACCCAGATTTTGGCTTAAAAAAAAGAAAATACAAAAGATTGTTGAATCAAACCAAGACATTTTAATGTTACATTGCTACATAAAATTCTGAAAGTAGTTTGACTAAAAAATTGTGCCAAGTTTGGCAGAATTACGCCTTTTAATATATGGCCAAAAAAACTACTTCTGTTTTTTTCACGTTCGAACCGCTACTTCTTTTGCCATTATCTTTGGCCTAGAATCCTCCACAAACTTTAGCATAGATAACAGTGCTTTCTTAGTGCTATAATATAAGGGTTAAGAAAACGTAAAAATATTTTTTGCTTAAAATGTTATTGCATTTTTGATGCGTACGACTGTCACGTTCAACACTTTGGAATTACCCATATGTAATTTAAAAACTAAAAAAACAGATGAATTCTTGACAAAAGGTATGAAAAACAGAAAATGGAGAAATTTCGATCCCGTGGTCAGTCAAGAATGAAAAAATTATCAATAAATTTTAATTCATTTCATGTTGTAAAATTCCTTTCTTCATAAAAAAAAATTTAATGAAAATTTAATTTGATAAACTTAAGCCTGATTAAAATATAAAAATTTAGATTAAAACCATAAACAGTTTAATAAAATAAATATTAATTAAAATGTATTAAATACATTTATTTATATTTTAAATGTGTACATACCTACAACGCCAAAACAAACTCCACTAACATTAATTCCCCAACTAGAAAATGCATTAATGACGTTTCTCATTTTTGCAGTAATTTTACTTAAATCGTAAATATTTTAAATTTCAAAGTTGTAACATGTTGCATTTGGGGTTGCTTTAAAGCTTTATTGTTTTTTTTTTATTTTTATAATAACAAAATAAAAAATAAAGCACGTGTAATTGTACAACATTTTGAAAGTAATACGCAAGCGTTAGAAAATGTAAATAGAACAAGTTTTAAGATGGAAGTAATTAGAAGCACCTAAAATGTGAAATAAAACAAAATAATAAAAAAAAAGAAGTAAACATAAATCAAGAGTCTTTGTTTTGTACAAAATAAAGACAACAAAAATCTGCAAAGCAACATTAAAATCAACACCGAACTATGAGTAAGTAAAAAGTATCTTCAATGTATGTATGTCTGTATGTACATATGAAGCTACCATAAGGTAGGCAAAACGTTTAAGAATCTGCAAAACATTACAAAAAAGTTGTCCACAAACCTAAAACGACATTCAAACAGGTTGCAAAGAGCTAAGAAAAAAAAAATTGTTTGCAACCACACCAAAATAATCCAAAAGATACAGATACAGATAAAATAATATAAAAAGCAAACTAAAAACATATGGTTAATACAAGAGCTAGATTCTATTTGTATGACTATCTTTAAGATGCTTTCTCATCAGACACAACTCACACAGGTTGCACATCAAGCACAACCTAAACGAAACTGTTTTAAAACTGTTGAAAATGCATAGACAACAGACAGTTTTTGCTTTAAAACTATCTCAAAGATACATTAGATAACATGGAAACACCAAACGGACTAAGAATAATAACAAATCGAACCGAACCATATAAAACTACTTTAACAATCGTTTTGACAAAACCCAACTGCAACATGTTGCTATCAAACTTAAGTTGCCATTTCGAATTTTTTTAGAGGGGAAAATGCATTTTCGAAAACCTTTCAAACAATTTGTTTGACTTCAAACATGATCAATTTCTTTAATAATTTTTAAAATTTTTTCTTAATAGTTATTGCCATAGAGTTTGAAGGTCATTTTTTAATTCACACCAACAAAAATCTAGTCATGAACAACACTTGCATAAAAAAAAAAATAACACAGTCTGGTTTTGGAAATAATTCAAGTACAACATAATACTAGACTTCAGAATACGTTTGGCAAAAAAATGTTTTAGTACAAAAACGCCTACAAACCTCAACTTGTACTTTTCTAGAAGAATTTACTAGAAGAAAAACAAAAAAACATCACATACCCAGAATAACACACACAGAATGACATCATGAAATCCCAAAAAAAAATATAGAAAAAGTAAAATGCACATATGTTAGATACTTTTTTGTGTTTCTACAATTTTAGGCGTCTCTGACAGTTGAAAAAACAATAACAAAACTAAAAAGATATAAAACTATTTTATGCAATTGTTTTCAGTTCTGTTCTTTTTTTACGGGAATAAAGCCAAACAAGGCGGTTTCTATACCTGTTTTACTCAAATTCATCAAATGAAAATTGAAACTGACACAAACAAAAACTCACTTAATATGGTATAAAAAGACCTTAAGGCATTTCAAAAAAAAAAAAAAAAAAAAACAACAAATAAGAACTGAAACCGAACTACCTGCCTGTCTTGCGTTAGATGAAACTCCTGCTTAGAAAGACAGTAAAAAGATACTCATTAAGCCGTATTTGTTTTATTTTAATCTATTGACAGTCAAATTCAAAGAATTGTTTATTTTTGTTAGTCTTTTTTTACGTAAATTGTTTCTCTCTTTTTTTAGATTTTGCAATAATTTTTGTTTCATGTTGCAAATTTATGTAACAACATTTTAAGTAGGATTTTAACAGGAATTTTATATTAGTTTTTACTTATTATGAAAAAAGGAAATTTAAGGTGAAGAAATGTTAGTTAATCACCAGATACTATGTGTACCTTCAAAATTTTACTATTGGCAATAAAATGCCAATAGATGGATTAGCCTAATTCCCTAGAAGAAAATTATTAAGAGTTCAGTTTAACTTAATATTTTTTAATTATTTCCCGTATTCATAAACAATTATTAAATTTGACAAACGTTTATTAAGGAAAATTTTCATACAAAATTTGTTTTGTTAAATTGAAAAAATTATTATGAGTACAGACAGGCATTACACATGAGTCTTGAATCCACTTAAATATTAAAATTCTAATAAAAAATTTAACTTCCACCTAAAATTGCGATCAAATTTTATTACAAAATATCAAATTGTTGCAAAGTGCGGTTTAATGTCAGTAGGAAAATGTTTAAGTCAACAAAATTTGTTAACTACAGGCAAAACTCGGTATAACGATTGATATAATGGCAGTCCCATTCGTTATACCAAAAAATTCGTTGTATCGCAAGGTTTTTTTTAACATTTTCTTTCAATTAGAAAAACAAAAAATTATATTTATTATAAGTAAGAAAGTATAGTCGTTCCACCCCGACCATATTATACCCTACACCACGGTATATAAGATTAAACTTTTGCAAGTGTACCTTCTTTGGGACCCATAGGAAACCATGGACCCGTCGCAACAAAATTATGTATGTAATTGACTTTAATATGCATATAAAATTTCCTTGTGCCGAATTTTATTTAGATATCGTCATCTTCGTGAAATTTGTTTGCATTTAAGTGATTTTTGGAATGGGAGTTTTTTTCTTTCCTATGGTTAATTTTGGACCCACTAGCTTAACATTTTGTCATGGCATAGTAGCTATCATAAAAGTCATTTCCACCATGTAAATATTAACATTTATAAGGAATTTATGGCATTAAAAGCTATTTCCGGGAGTAGTATTTCTATAAGAACTATGGTCAAATGCGGACCAATCCCAATAAAATTTAGTAAAATGATTTTGATTAAAACAAAATAACTTTGGACCAAATTTAATGTAAATACCAGCATAATATGATGGTTTATGGGCACAAGGAAATTATAGACCGATTTGCCTATATGCTTGGTACTTCTATCAATTAGCATCTATGCGCCAAAATTTTTTAAATTATCTTCAAAATTGCAAACTGTACTTTGCGCACAAGATTTACATGAACAGCTAGCCAGCTGGACGGACATCGTTAAATAGACTCATAAAGTGATTATGACTTAAAGATGTGTCTAGGATCAATATTTTAAGGTGAAACAAAAATCATAAAATATTTATTGCAAAACTTAACAAACAAAGTTTTTAATCGAAGTGCCAAGGGCCTACTGTAATATGCATGAGCTGGCTTTAGCTACTGTAAAAAATTAACAACAATTATCTCCATGGGAACTATTATTATTTAAGTATTCGCTAAAAACATTGGCTTGATGTTGAACGTGTATTTTTAATATATTCTATAGAATATATACGGTTTTGTGTGGCAACCGAAGATAATTTCAATTTTACCACTTTAGAACAACACATGATTATACTTTCTAATAAACATTTCGAGATAAAACTAATTCAAAAAATTACTAGTTTGTGTTTTTTCTGTGCATATTTTTAAATGTTTTTTGTCGGTATATTTGCATGCGTATTTAAAACAATTTTGTGCATGTTAAAACTTGCCCTGCTTATTAACTAATTGCCGGTTCATACACTTCAAGTTTGACCCGACAAGTCTTGAGCTTTAAGGAGAGAAGGAAAAAGAGAATGCCATTTCTTTTCCCCTTTCTTCTAAAAACTCAGGACTTGACGAGTAAAGGCCTAGCCAGAATGTGCATAAACAAACTTAAGCTACTGTCAAAAATAAAACAAAAGGCTATCAAATGCATTTAAAATACCAAAAACAAAATAAAAAAAACATTGATTCCGCACGGAATGAGCGATTAGTTTCGCATCTTGCTTAAGCAAAGGACAGTTTTATAAAACTAAACATAAAGTTTCCTTAAGTTCAATTTGGTTTGACACATATGATTTACTTTTATTTGCTCAGTAGCTTAAGCCAAGTTATTTACTTTGTGATTGGGCCTTAAGTCTTGACGTGTGTGAACCGGCACTATATCTCTCTCAATCATGGTTATCAATTTTTCATTACAAAATGTTTGCACCGCCGCCAAATTAGAGAACTAAACTGGCTAAAAGTTATTAAGTCAGAAACTGCAGTTATTCATCATATTGCCCTTTTAAATTGACTTATTGTCTTAGGAGAAAATAGTTACGACCCAGTAAAAAATGGAGCTTCCAACGAAGCAGGTTTGTAAGGGAGAAACATAAGAGTTGCGCTTACCATTGCGCATTCGGAAGACATGAATTTTACATGGCGAGTTCCCACTTTGAAGCAATACATTTTTGACACATGAAGCGCATTATTCAGCGCATAAGAATTTGTTGGATGTAACGATCAGCTTTACACATTGAATGTTTTGATACAGTTATTTTTTAGTATTCTCCCTTACTAACCTGCTTCATAGTAAGGGAATGCCGTAGCACTTGAAATGTTATTTTTTTTTATAAAAGTTGTTGAGAAATTTTTGACTTACTTTACTGCATTTCTGTATGTCTTATTGCGTAGCGCATAATTCTGCGCTTATTTTTTTAAATGTACCATTAGTGCTTCGCAATATGATAACATTTTTTATTGGGGACTGTGCTTGACTTAAGTTGCTAATACCATACGAAAAAGACAAGAATTAAGAATGCTACATTCTGCTATGCCGAATCTTATACACTATTCGATAAGAGCATAAAGCTATATAAATACCGTTCTTTAGATATAAATAAATCTTATTTGTGCCACACCCACTTTTCCATTGCCGGCCACCTTTTGTCGGATGTTGTCTATTGAAAACCAAGATGCTTGCACCTGATTTGGAAACTATGGCTCTTGCCGTTCTTCAAATTTAAATAAAAAACAATTTAAAACAACAACAAGGGCTTTATGGGTAAAATTAGAGGCAGCCGGGGTTTTAAAACTAAATGTAAAATAAATATATAAACACCTGGTCCCCATTTCAACAGACACACGAACATACGGACGGACAGACGGATATCTTGATTTTACCTTATTTTCTCATTAGGATCCAGAATATATATACCTTTAACCCATTTCCATCCTCTGTTCGCACTTGCGAACAGAGAACTTAGTCATTTTAATCGGTATTTTTTTCTGATTTTTTAAATTGTTATGCCTAAATTTGTATAGAATACGTACCGTATGTATTCTTAGCTTTAATAAACAATGATTAACAATTTTATTGTTAATATATTTATCAAGCTATACATGGTTTTTCTACACCACATATTTTAGAGGGATTTCATTCAGCCAGTCGTATGTATAAATTGTCCAAAAATTAAAATTTTAACTATGCAGTTTTTACAGCAAAGAATGAAAATAGTAAAATCAAAATAAAAAACTGCAAAAAAAGTTCAACAAAGTTGATTCAGACAGAGGTAAATATTGGTGTTCGCAAGCGCGAACGTTGGCTGCTATTCAACATATAAAATTTACTTTTGGCTGCGTGTTGAATGATATTTAGTGGATGGACGAAGAGCTGTGTCTTCAGATTTTCGTCTCCTAGTTGTGAATTTGTATGTGTTTTTAGTGTCTTAAAAGTTGGGGATCGTATTTTGAATAAAATATGGCACGTAAAACTTTTACCATTGAAGAAATAGTTGGTATAATTGTGGAATAAGATGATGGTGTGGACACCGTTTGTGTGCGTTCACCAGATAATATGGATGAGTCAACAGGTTAGGAATACAAAAACGAAAATTCAATTCCCCTAAATGTTATTGTATGCTTATCTTAATTTTATTATTTCCAATACAAACTTACATGTGTGCTTGTATGTATGTCTTACCTCATTTTTAAATTATCAAACTGTTGTTCAAGAAGTTGTTGGAACGTTTAAAATATATATTTGAAATCAAGAGCCAGCCTTAGCAGGATATAGACATAAGTGATAAACCATCAACATCTGCAGAAGCCATGAGAAGAACAAAATGTGTCAAAATAACGAACAGTTCCATACGGACATGAAAGATCCTAAGTGGACACCGGACTGATATATAAAGAACAATTTTAATTATTTTACAACCAAATTCAGATGGGCTCGATCAAAGTTATTTTCTAAAATTAAAGGATTGTGATCACTGCTGCATTTTTTCCAGAAAATGTTCGATGTTATCTTTAAAGGATCAAATAACTACGCACAAAAAATTATGAAAGATTGAGTGATTCTGACTTCCAATTCGATTAGACAGACAATTGCATATTAGTTTGCCGTTGGTCTGATAATAAGTAAGTCACAACGGTAACTAATTTTGACGAAATTCAACCAATGCACGCTTTCAAAAGATTGTAAAAAGGGGGAAAAATTCAGCAGCTACAAGTATTTTTTATTATATCCAAGGAATTTTTTTTTTAATTTGCATGACAAGGCCATTCAAAATTATAGTATAAATATCCGATCTTAAAAGTGGTATTTCGCATTATTTAAATATATTAGTTTAAACGCATAGAGGCTAAACTTCTTTGTTTCAATAGAAAAAACGAAAAACCTATGCCACAAAACAACTTTCGTGATACAGAAAAATAACTTTTGCTATGATCTAAACGATTGGGGAATTTTCCAGAATTTTTACCTCTCAACTGCCGGATAGCCGAGATTGCAAATACATTCCTACTGAACAGGAAGATGGAAAAACTAGACGTTGCAGATTAAAACCTTTAGAAAGCCAATAAAAAGATTGTGCAAAAAATGCAATGTATATTTACATCCAAAACTTTTTGAAGCGTGCCATAAAAAGTAGTTTTTTATAAAATACGAAAACTATAATTTTTTTATTTTCAATAAACATTTTTTATGAAATTGAAAGAAACCTGTGTTAAAATATGTTTTATGCAATTAAAACAAATTTTTTTTAAACTTACAAAGCGAAAAAAATTCATGTTGAATAGCGGCCAACGTTGGCGCTTGCGAACACCGGGTTCCGACGGCCCCAGTAGGGCCAGCTGAATTTTGTGAACGGATTTGAATTCAGGAACCCCAAATTAGACAAAAACTCAAACTTCATTGAAATCGGACTACTTTTATGTTTCGCGGCCGGAAATGGGTTAAGGTTCTAGGATCAATATTGTAGAAATTACAAACGGAATGACCAAGTACTATATCGTCGGCTTAAAATGCAAACCTGCTAACTCCCTTTCAGTAAATTTTACAGCTTGAGAGAAAAATTAAGAATATACGGGCATTATTGGCAATCGCAAAACGCTTAATATTCGCGGTTCTGACTTCAAATTGCATAATAGGTGTTCTATAAGTTGCAATAACTAGTTGCTTTCCGACCTCAAATTGCAAAAGTATGCCCAAAGGAACTTTAATATTTGTAAGAAACAACACAGAAAAAAAAACAAGATTAAGGCCCGTTTTCACGACTTAACGATAGCTAAATGTAGGAAGTTATCGAACAGATAATGACGTTTTAATAATCACAAGTTCCCTTTCATCTAAAAGTGAAGGATAAGGTAAAGAGAGGAACGTTGTACCTTTAACTTTTGTCATATGGCTTAGATTTGAGATTGCCATATTATATTCACATATTTTTTATATGTATATGGCATCTCCAAGTATACGTATATTTTGTAAATTAATAACAAACTCGTATTTTGACAAATAAAATTTACAAAATGTTAAATTCACGTGTACGCGGTATTTCATTAATATTTGCCATTATTAAAAAATATTTGTGCACACAAAAACTTAAAATCCGTTTTGAGGCCGTGTTAAAACCTTCTTCTGCACCCCCTTCTAAGTCCGTTTATGTTGAAGAAATGTATTTGTGATGAGATTTTTATTATATATTAACAAAATATTAATTAGATCAACATTTTAAATGCATTTCTTTCTGTTAAAATTGCCATACATTTAACATTAATAAGCAACAAAACATTTTGTTAAAATGACAAAATTGTATATAATTTTTCGATTTGTTTTCTAACAAATATGTATTTTATTTAATGTTACAAACTCATTGTTAAAAATATTTGTTGAATGTTAACAATTTTAATTAACAAAAGTATTTTTTATGTATAAAAATTCGGCTATTTTATTTTTTTAATTCCCTATGCTAATCCCCGCGAAGCTTGACCCTTGTCTGCAGGAAATAAACCAGAGTTTCTGGCGGGAATCGAACCCGCAACCCCGGGGTTGATAGACTAGCTCACTACTAGCTAGCCTACCGGCGCACTGCCTGTTGCCTTTTCAATTAAAAAATTAATTGTACTGACGAATATGGTATTCAATATGACAATTGATTTGTCGTAATTTTTTTCTGTGTATGGCAGATCGCAAGCTTAACGCATAAGTTTAAGAACACCATAAAATAAATTTGGCGTTTTGCGATTTCAAATCGTGCGATTATCAGAACATGGCCGATAGTGTGTTTTAGATGCTTCAAGACTCAAATTGAAGAAAAACTACATGCTGGCCGACGATTTATTAAAATCTCAATTTACTTAAAAACTGGATTTTGTCGATAATATAAATTTTTAACTTTGGTGAAGGCTATAAAAAATGAGTTAAACTTAATTAACTCAAAATTAATTTTGTTAACTTTATCTATATATCGAGCCCTTTGCGCGAAATTATCGTATGTTACAAAAACCAAATTTTACAGGAGAGCCATTTTTATACTTTTCTCTGTTATCACTTGCAATATAAATATGAAAATATGCATTCAATTTTTGGAGCAACGAAGTGGAATTCGCCTACAATATTTTGTCAGGCGACGTCTCTTTGAATGTAGAAGAAGATTGCATAAAAAACTCAATTTCAAAAAAATTGGCATATACGATAATTTCGCGCAAATGGGTCGATATATTTGCCAAATTTTATAATTATTATAAAGATATTTTCAAATTTCTAAAAAAGTTCGTTATGCTTACAGTCACGTTATCCTTTTTTTTTATAAAAAAAATATAACGCAAATTAAGATGACTTTAAAGCTATTTATCATTTTCGCTAAAAAAGGATTTATTTTATTAAATACCCCAAGATATATCCTTAATTTCGCACAAGGTAATAAAATCTAATGCTGTTTGTGATTGGCTTATTAAAAAAAAACCAGCGCTCATTAGTCATACACAAATACAGTACATATCCTGTTTTAACGCGATTCAAAAATTTCTTTTTTCCTTTTTATTACTGTTTAGTTTTTTACATTTGCAGCGTTACAAATTGATTCGACAAGTTGCTCTAACTCTCTGCTAGCAACTGTTTTATACAAAACAAGAAAGAAAATTCTTTGCAAAATAGAAATGTTTGCAGGCTGAATGCGTTTGCTTCTAAATACCCTTCAAATTTGTCGAAATATGCGCTGTGACAAATTTGAATTAGATTTCTAATAATGAAAAGTGTTTAGAAAGAAATTGTTTGGGTAAATCGTAGCTAATATTTTGTAAGATTAATATACAGCAAACAAAAAAAAAAAATTGCGAAAAGGAAATTTATGTCGACAAAATAAAAATTTAACTACGAGTTTTTTTTTTTTTGGTGTTAAATTTTTAGGCATACGAGCGAGTGAGTATAAAATAAAGCACGCGTTGCTATACGGCACATCCGTAGCAAATGTAAACGGTTTAAGTTAGAAACGTACGCACAAAGATTTAAATGAATGTTCTGATATGTGTAACGAATTTTATACGTGTGCAGCCTACAATTGAACAGACTGTTTGACTGGAAGTAAAAAAATGTATATGCGGGTTTTGTTTGTAGGATGACTGACAGACATATCAGGCCAAGGTTTTGTTTGGAACTACAAATATTTGAATCTGTGTTTTGAATTTATGCTTGGAAGTATTAGAAGCAACATTTCTGTGATGTGTGATACATTGATATTAAGGTGTTTCTAATATGTAAACCCTAAGATATTTATAAAAAAATCAAATGGGAGGGAAAAAGCCATCAATTTATGTATTATTAAATGCTTATTTTAATGCTGCTTTTTAACTCGCATCTTTTCGATAAGGGCAGGCAGCAAGCAGTATTGTGATACAACTGAATCCGGTGATTGTTGATTTTCATTTGCAGAGGCAATTTTTTAAAATGGAATTTATTTCTTTCCCTTCATTTTTGAAACACTACATTAATTCGAAATGGATTATAAAGCAGAATTAAGTTTTTAACGTGTATTTAAAATTATAATACAACAGCAGCAGCGGCAAAAGTAGAGAGGTAACAAAATAAATATAATGCTGTTCAACCAACTCGAACTGCGAGCCCATGCAAGTGGTGCTGATAGTGCAGTTAGTATTTACATTTACAGGGTGGGCCATCATTTTTGTTATAATTTTATTTATTTTGTATTTTTTTTCAGTATTAGGAACAACGGTTTGAAGATTCAGTAGCCATGATGACGATTGAGTAATGAGGAACAATTGTGGAGATTTATTTTGCTAGTCAAAATTTCATAATTTAAACCCAGAGAAAATTTCGAAACTTTTTTAAACACCAGAAATGCACCATCACGAAATCTAGTCGGTCGTTTGCGGTCATCGGGATCTGTTACACCCAATTCAGACCGTGATTTAAAAATGATGTCTTATTTTTAATTCTCTTTTAACAGTTGCTTTAAAAAACACAACAGATTCAAACGATGATTTTTTCCCATGACTTTAGGGTTGATTTTTCCCCCTTTATCGGTAATTCTTCTTTACTTGCTTATTTGTAAAAAGGCACAGAGAAAAAAAATTGATTTTTTTCTATACCCCGATTGCTTTTATTCACCGTTCGCCAACAAACACTTTGTGTAAAAAAAACAAAGAAAAAATCACCGTCTGAATCTAGTGTTAGTGACTTAACTTGGAGTCCATGTTGCCACTTCTTGGGTAATACCGAAATTGGGTGCAATTTTTACTCTCGTGGGTTTTCATTGTTGATTCAAAAAATTCACAGTTTTCTCAATCAAAGTCACTGTTTATTTTACAAAAAAAACTTGTATCGTTTAATACAGATGACAAAATTGAGCTTCATTGTGATTTAAAACCCGATTTATTGAAGAAATAACGGGTCTGCCATCTAACGTTTTTTTTCAACTAGTGCTTATTTCGTGAATGGTAACACTTTGCTCATGTCTGATTTGACAGATAATTAGTTTTGTCCTTTCGCTGAACGAATATGGTTGTGTATACGCTTAAACAACGCTGGGAAATATTGAGACATTACTTTGAAAATCATGGTAATGTTGCAGAATGAGTGCGAATATGAAGTACGGATTTTGGAAGAAGAGAAGCACCGTCAGCTCCGTATGTTCGTTATTTTGTGGAAAAAAGTGAAAGAAACTGGCATCCTCATCGATAAACCAAAGCGTGAGAAGCCAAAAACAGTGCGTACACCCGAGAATATTGCTGCTGTGACAGAAAGTGTGCGTGAAGCGCCATCAACATCAACTCACCGTCGTTCTCAACAATTAAACATTTCGGAGATATCACTGAGACGAATTTTGCATAAAGACCTTGGTATCCCGCCATACAAAGTCCAATTGGTTCAGGAGTTGAGGCCAACTGACCATCCAATGCGTTCGGCTTACAGAAGATGTAGATTTTGCCAAAAAAAGCATCTTTTCAGATGAAGCTCATTTTGGTCTTGGCGGGTATATAAACAAGCAAAATTGTCGCATTTGGAGCACAGAAAACCCGCACGCATACATTGAAAGGCCGATGCACCGAAAACGAGTCACTGTTTGGTGCCGATTTTGGTCCAGAGGCATAATTGGGCCATTTTTCTTCGAAAATGAGCTAGGAGTGGCCGTTACAGTCAATGGCGAACGTTATCGGGCCATGTTGAACGAATTTTTGTTCCCAAAAATTAAGGAGGAGGATATTGGCAACATTTGGTTTTAACAGGGCGGCGCTACGTGCCACACAGCCGAAGCTACACTCGATGTTTTCGCCCAGTTTTTGAAGATCGCATTATCATCCGCCGAGCTGATGTCGTTTGGCCACGTCGGAGCTGCGATTTGACACCGTTGGACTATTATTTGTGGGGTGCCTTCAAAGATAAGTGTTACACCGACAAACCAGAGGCAATTGACGTTTTAAGAACAATATTCGTGAAGCCGTTGGTGATATACAGCTGCACACAATCGATAATGTGCTTAAAAATTGGACCGATCGTCTAGGCTACTGCATGGCCAGACGAGGCAGCGATTTGAATGAAATTATTTTCCATTATTAACCGGAAGGATTGTACTATCAAATAAAAAATGAAATTTGAGAAAATATTCAGTCGCTATTTTTATAGCATTTAAAAAAAAAAAAAAGTTATTTGGCGGAACCTTTATATTCAAACTAAAAAAAATAACTTGGGGGGAAATGTGCTCAAACTATACAAGTCACTTATCCTTCCCTTTCTACTATACGCCGCAGAGGCATGAGTACTTCTTCAATCGAATGTAGTGGTTCTTTGAGTGTTCGAGAAAAATACTTCGCAAGATATATGGGCCAATCTGCTTTGGTGGAGAATATTAGTATCGTACGAACCAAGAGCTGTTAGAGCGTTATGGCGACAACGCTTACCACATCGTAAAGAAGCGTAAAGATCCATGGTTTGCGCTGCCTTGGTCTTGTTGAGGGAATAAATGGAGATGCTCTAGAAAATTAATATGATGCGAGGGAAGACACAAAAGAGCAAGTACGGGAAAACCTTTCCAAACTCAACGTTTGTAATTGAAGAAAAAGCGCAAAGGACGGAGGCGCCTGCAAATCCTTTCTTAATTCGACCAATGCCCCACATGTGTTTCTATAAATGTCCAGCTAAGTAATTAAGTAAGATGTTTTTTAAATATTACAAAAAGAAATACATTTTATTCTTTTATTGGCATTTTCAAAGTTGAGAGAATATATAGTATTCTAAACGTTTGCAAATCTGACTGTCTTCCAAAAACTTCTGCAGAAGCTTTATTCACTAAAGAAGGTATTTAAACGAACGGCAATACACATTCTAAACCTTCTCAATAGTTTTGAGTCGAAATATATGAAACCAAATCGTCGTGTAGAAGTTGTCTTCACGTATATCACAAATTAAAAAATTTGTTAAGACCGTTTCTTGTGGTAAATTTTACAGATCTATCGATTTGCGCAATTCCCAGGTCTCTTTCTCTTATGGAACTCCCCTTCTGGCTTGTTTTCTTAAAGTTGATGTTTAAAGTTCGTCTTCCCTTGCAGAAGATTTATATAGTAAAGATTCAATTTCCCAAAACAAATGTTTGTGATATACGTGAAGATAACTTCGGCAAGATGAAAAGTAGGGCTCTATTTTAAGTTTTTTATTTTATTTCTTATTAATTGATTTTAAGTTTTTATTATCAAAAAGAGAAAAAATAAATTTTGAGTTAACACCCTCTTTAGGATCTAGTGCGATATGAATTTGAATAATATTAAAGCTTTGTTCACAATCAGAGCAACACTAATTTCGTGTTTTCTTCTATCTTATTTCTTCCGAAAGTATTTCATATATTTTCCTTTCACTTTTCGAAACAAAAATCTAACTAAAGTTTGTTTTAAAAACTTGAGTCAACTTCTACTTCAGCAAAAATTTGTATGAAATTGTTTATGTTCCAACAAATAATAATAAATACGTAATATTGTTCTGGGCAAAATTTGCAAACGGTTACTTTATGTAAAATGTGCGTGGTCGCGAAAAAAATTGCTGCTGTATTATGCACATCAGTGAAAACGTTGCTGTGCATTGTGAACGAAGCTTTAATTTTAAAATCCATATTTTGTTTATTTTATTTTTATAGATGTGTTTTATAAAGAGAAACATTGATTTCATATCAAGGGTTATTTATTTTTAATTTAAATCAGGTAATTTAATTTAACTTCATTTGAAGTGTAATTTTTAAATTTGATGGTGGTAACACTGGTCGCAGTGGAAGACCGCTTGAAAGATGAAGTCATGCTAATATCGAACGAGCTTGCGAGAGAGTTAGTGAAAGCCATGAAATATCGACTCGTAAGGATGCTAGTCAGCTTAAAATTTCCAAAACTTCACTGCGGAGAATAATAAAAAATAAAACTATTATCGCTGTTTCCGTACAAGATGCAAGTGGTACATGAAACTTTGCCACAAGATTAGGCAACTCGCTTAAGATTATATGAAAAATCTACCGTTTTATAAACGGATGTTCAGTGACTAAGAGCTCACCCTGTAGTGTAATAGTGGTAGGTGTATGTGTGTACCTGCCGTTGGTAAAAGCAGTATGTTGAGCTTCCATTATGATTGTGCTATTGTAAGCAATATTTCTCACTCTAGGTGGCATGATTAATCTGTATTCCCATATATTTAAACAGAAACAGCAACAAACACAATGACAACAACAAAAACAAGAGTAAAATGATTTAAAGTTAATTCCACTTTATAGATACATATATCCAAACATATATACATATATTAATGTATGACCACAGTAGTGGGATTTAATATTGGACTTTTTTCTGCTCTTCAGCTGCATTTTTTTACTTTTTTTTTTCTTACTCTTTGTTGCACAGTCATTTATAACTGCATTTTGTTGCTTAAAAACGTATTTTTTTTATGTTTTAGCCAATATCGGTAATTAAAAACATACCACTAGTTAACATTATCAAACGCACTTTACGCTTTAAATCCTATTAACTGAAAATTTATATTCCTGTCCAAACACAACAGCAGAACATTAAAAATCACAACATTTCTACCATTATCAAATAAAATATTCCTGTACTCTTGGAAAAAAATTGAATAATTTTTAAATTTACTGCTAAGCTAAAAGGGCCGAGTAAGTAATGTTACCAACTAAATAACAAGTTCTTAAGTGGTGGAAAACATTTAAGCCAGTGGTGATCAAAATTGAAATGCTTGTGTATTGGTGAGAATATGAGACAAATTTTGAAATACAGTACAACAAAAAAGTAAATGAAAAGATTTTTATAAAAATGTAATCGTAAAAATTGTTTTGGTTTAAAAAATCGGTTTAATACTTCAATACACAATTAATTTGCTATTTGGTAAAACAAAATATGTTTCCTTATATTTTAAAGGTAAAAAAAAACAAAACAAAATGCAGTATTTATCATAAAAAATTTTCGTAATGGTACGAACATTTTTTTTACGCACTATTTTTTTAAATCAACCAAAGCATCCGCCAAGCAAATGCACTATTTGCCGTTTGAAAGACAACTGAATTAAAAGAGCATAAAAAAGTGATGGGTGGAGCCAAAAAGCAATTGCTCTATGAAATGATCACCACTGATTTAAGCAGTCTTTGGAGGCTGAAAGTCGGGCTTAAAGAAGTCATTTGCCATTGGTTTGGTTTTTAAAACAAATAAATATAAACGCTAGTTTGCGCGCCAAACGCAAAAAAAATATTTAAAAACAATTTTTCCAAGTCGAATTCATTTCATATTTTGGAAAACATACATATTACGTATGTTGTACATTTTGTTCGGATTTTTATCACATACCAGTTTTATATATATTAAAAAAAAATATATGAATTATTAAAACAATGTATATACGAGGGCTATTTTTCAAATAGTTCTATCAGCATAAACACAACTTTCCAGTAGATCGAAAAAACAGATTTTTTCGATAACTCTAAGGCCCGTTTTCACAACTTACCGATAGCTAAAGGTAAGATTTTATCGGACGTATAAAACTTGTTCCATTATTGCAACTTTACTTTTACCTACCAAGTAGGATGGACCTTAAATTACTTTATCGCTCACTTTTGGTTAAAGTAAAGTTTTAATAATGGAACAGTTTTTATAAGGCCGTTTAAAGTCTACTTTAAGCTATCGGAAAGTTGTGAAAACGGGCCTAAGAGTATTAACTAAAATTTATTTTACAATTTCATTAAAAAACAACGTCTACATCATACACATGTTAATTTTTTCTTAATTCCAGATATTCGCGCTTGTATGTCTGATATCACTATTTACAAATTAAAATTATATCGATTTGAACATTGAAATAAGCAGATAGCACTATTTGAACAAGAATGAAAATGAGCTGTAATGAAAACTATTTGAGATACACAAATGTTAATTAAAATAATAAGTAAATTTAAAGAAACGCGTAATCATGTTAACAGAACTCGAAATTAAGTTAAAATTTTACACTAACGTTTATTGAAAAGAAATAAATAATTAACCCTTATGTGAATGGCAAGGTACCCGGGCAGCGTTACCGTTGTGATACTAAAGTATCAATTTGACCATTTTTCGACGGTCTTGATACCATTTATGACCCTTTTTTTAAATTATACTTTTGTATCATTTTCACCTATTTTGTGACACTTTTTGACCCTTTTTTTTTGAAAATAGCACTCACATTTTGTTTTTTGTCAACAATGCTGGACGTTAGTGCTAAAAAAATGTTTTCGAAACAAGCGGATATAGGAATGGACTTCAAGTGAAGATTAAATACCAAAATATAGAACGCAAATTCCTAAAAACCAGTTAGTATTCGTAAAAAGATTTGTGTTAAAAGATTTTGTACGACTTCTAAATTAAATTTTCGATAGTTAAGTACAAATTAAAGTACGATTTCCCTAATAGCAAAAATAACTCATATACATATTTGTTATGTTTTATTTATTGAATAACTAATGGTGATTTCTTTAAAAAAAAATGTGACATTTTATTTAAAAAATGCAATTAGGTGTTCGTTTCTTATAAATGCTTTGCTCTCTTATAGAGTAGCAAGATTTATGCTAAAAAATTCACCCTTAATAATGTCATAAGGCATTGAACTTTTTGCCCCCTTTAAAATCGACAATATTAAGAGTGCCCTGTAAAAAAGGTGACATCGGTTTATATATGGGACCATTTTTAAAACGGTGAGGATTGCCTCAAAGAGCAAGAAAGCTTCGCAAAAATTAAAAAACTCGAAAAATTTTGCAAAAATAGCGCCATCAAATTGATTAAAACTCCCTAAAACTAACAGGAATGAAAAAAATTCAGTAAAAATTGCTGAAATTCCCAAATACTTGGTAACAGCGGTAAGCTTTAAAGAATCACAAAACTTGCAGGAAAAAATTCGACAACGATTGCAAAATTAGAAACAAAGCCTAAAATTTATTTGAAATCAGTGTTCGAAAATAAACAGTACATTATTTAGCGTTCGGCTCACACACCGAAGAACGATATCTATTTTTTTAGTGTTTGTGTAAACATACACAAACCTTAATACCGTTCCGTAACTATTTTCATTATATAATGTTCGGTTCTTCGTTAAAAAACAGAACAATTGTAGTGATACTGCAGAAAAACATTATATTTGAATGTTCTATAATGTTTTTTCGTGTGTGTATTTTGTTTTTGTAAAAAATGTTTGGTTTTTTTTTTATCAGCAAAAAGCGACGAACATTAACGAGCCGAACCGAACACATTGAAGTTCGTGGATTTTCAAAAACAACCGAACGGAATTTAATGTTCTCATCATTTGTTGAGTAGGATGAAAACAGCATTATTTTTGTGTTCGAAAGATGACAAACAGGGAAACGTTATTTTTTTTAATGAATTTCTACACAAACACTATTAGCGTTTGTGTTTTCCACAAATCTACCGAACCGAACATTAAGGAACGATATTTAGTGTTTATTTTCGAACACTGTTTGAAATCGCTAAATAGGTAAAAAAAAAATTTCGGAATATAACATAAAAAGTATTAAAAAAAAATGAGCTATAATGATGAAGAACAAACTTTTTGTCAAGTGTTAAAAACAGGAAAGATCATTCCATTAACAAACTAAGTTTTTTAGCACTGCCTATCTGAAATAAATATTTTTTGTTTGTTTATAAAAAAAACTTGGTCTTTTTATTTATATTTAAATGGGAAATACTGCTTTTAAAAATGTTGACCCTTTTTTTTATTGAAATACCCTCTTCTTGACCCCTTTTTCTGGAAAATCCCCTTTTTGTAACCCTTTTCGAAAATTTTCCACGGTAACCCTGTACCCGGGTACCTTTGGCGTTTTCAGATTTTTTTTTTATAGAAGGAGATGATCCACATAGCTGAAACTTCTTGAGAACTCCTCACTATTAATAAATTTTATATTATCATTATTTTTTAGCCAACAAATCATTTTGGAAGGGCTTGGTGTACCAAATTTCATCTTACACCCTTAACGGTATGGCAAGGTACCCGGGTACCTTCATACATTAAATATCGAAAAACGATTATTGGAAGTATATTTTTAGTGAACTGTTGCTAAAATAAAATCAAAGGAAGTCGCAATGAATATTTAAGAAAAACAAACAAACAAAATATACATAGATAAATAAAAAAATAACCAGAAATGAACACTTAGCTATTTGTTCATATTGGACAGTTTGTTGAATTGAATGCCCATTTCAAATTGGTTTGAAATATTTTGTGCCTGCTTTACTTGTTTTGATGTGCTTCATACGTAGTTGCGAGCACAAGCGGCAATTCCCTTCTACGAGAGTACGTTCGCTTTTATCATTTATTTTGCAAACCGAAAATGTTTGACGCGGATACATGAAAATCTTTCCCCAGCAAACTCGGTATTGCAAATTTGACTGAGATGACTTCTGGGTCTATGATGCGTTGTTGAATATTTTACTAACACTCTTCAAATATGTTCACTTTCAAAAATTGTCTGGTTTTCCATATATATGATGAAGATGATAATGCTGCTACATCTATAGTATTATAAAATTGATTTGCTCTGCGTTTGCAGGAATATTCCTCTTGTTTTGTTGTAAAATTTAAAACTTTCAGGTTAAGCAGCAAAATTAGATTCTACATTGGGCTTTCCGTCTAGTTGTGCTCTACAACTTTCCATGCAAAGGGTAAGAGTTCATTGCATCGCAAGCCAAAGACGGTTTATATCTCTGACGTAAATTCTCATTCAACATTGTCCAAATAATTTCGAAAAATAGCTACTGTTCAAAACTTTTGAACAGTAGCATCATTTTGAATCAGCAGACAACGGCAAGTGAGTAATTTTCCACAACTCTGCTATGAGTTCTCTATTTGTTTTGTGAACGCCAGCATGAATAAGAATCCCAATATAGCGTTTAATTATTCTTCACAAAATTACTCAAATATTTTTATTCCACATAAAAAGTTCAACCTGTGTATCTTTGCAATAAGCGAAATCATCGGAATAATATTTACACTTTTTTTGTTTCACATTTGCATAGAGAAATAACCCAGGGCGCTTACAAGATATTGAAATTTTACTGAAAATCAACTTCTATAGTAAGTCTCAGAGTTATTTTCGACAAAAAATTTAAGTTTCCAATATTATTTCCCGGGTACCTTGCAATGCTGTTAGGGTGTTTTTTTTTGCTGTTCACATAAGGGTTAAACACTATCCACATATTTTAAATTATCATAAAAATAATGATATTCTTGCGAAATAGCAGACTTCAATGCTTTGGGAATGGATCCGTTTGCTAAGTCGAAAAGAATGTGGGCCAGATTGAAGGGGTTTCGCTTCTTTTTTATGATCGCTGCATAGTGTGGGAAATTTGGAAAAACATGGAAATAATTCTCTATTTTATAAACGGTTGGTCCGATTTAAATGCAGTTTGAGCTGACAATTAAAAAGTTGTACTCGAGTTTATGTCTTGGATTTGAGGTCTATAGGCTTAGCAGGAGAAGTGCTATAAGTTCCCAAATTAGGACATCTCGGGTATGACAACAACTTAAAACGATCCTTAATTCTTAATTTTAGCTGGATGCTAAAAATAATTTTTTAGTGAAATGCGCTTGCCGATTTTTTCATAATTTATAATTGGTCTAGTATTTTGGAAATATATATAAGACACAAATTTATCATAATTTGTTTGAAATATTTTTTTGTAAATTATCAACAAGATTTTATTTGTCGTGCTTAATTCGCAATTTGTATTTTTGATATAAACACTGAAATTTAGGGGGGTGCCTTAATACCATGTTAGATAAGGCCATGATGGCTTTATCTCTCATTCAATAGGGAGATAAAGCCTTTTTTGTTTTTTTTTTTTCATTTGAATGGGAGATAAAGCCATCATGGCCTTAGCTCACATTAGCAATATTAGAAAATGGCTTTATCTCTCACTTCAGTTCCGGAGACACTAAAGTTAAGTATTGAAATCTGGCTTCGCATACTAAAGTTTTTCTACGTGGCGGCCTGCGGCCGTGCTTGCGGGGTTTCTTCTCCAGTAGGACGCGACAGGTGGCTTCGCTGAATAAAGTTTTCCTGAGTGCGTCACAAGAATAAAAAAATGTTTTTCAATGATAACTAAGGATTTTCCCTTTTACAGAATGTTTACACCATGCACAACAATTTTCTGAAAAATATGGCTTTATCTCTCATTTGCAAAATAAAAATATGGCAATATCTCTAATTTCGCAAAATTTAAAATATGACCTTACCTCTCAATGATTGGGCAATATTTATTTCCCATTCAATTGAGCAATAATGCCATCATGACCTTATCTACCATGGTTTTAAAGCTCCCCCCCCCCCCCCCCCCCCCGAAATTTATTGTTGATGGGATAAGCTATTCCTATACGCATTTCACTGGTTGCCTAGGCCAGATCATCAGGAAACTTCAACCAAAGATTTTAGAAAAACTAAATTTATTATAGAAATAAATTCGCTTAACAGTTTTATTTGTATAATATCATGTAAATGTTGCCCATGACTTCATCTGAGGTGGTGCATTCGGACGCTCCAAGTTTGGGTGACTCGTTCGAGTTTGTATGACCCGATATGTTTATAATAATTGTGCAACATGAAGACTAAACCCCGTGCTTGGTAGCCATTGTATTTCTAAAAAACACTAATTTTTGGGAATTTTTTGTTGTCTTTTGTGAATTGTGGGATTCGTTTTGTAAGTTTAATAAAATTTTGAGCTGGTTTGTATTAAGCATAAAAAACTTTATTTACTTGTAAAATTTCATTAAATAATATTAGCTAATAAAAATTGTATTTCATAAATTAAAATTGATATTGTTTACAAAAACTCATAAACTAATTTTTTTGCAGATTTATGCAAAATTTCTACAATGAATTTTAAAATTATATTAGTTTATGAAATCTAGACACAATTCCCAACCCTTTGATGTATAATATGTCTACTTTGTAATAACAATTTTTATCATTTTATTATATGAAGTAATATTTTTTTTTGTAGATAGCACTTTTTTCAAAAAAAAAAAGAGGTGTGTGGTAAATAGCACAATACATATGCATGATGTGTTTTTTAATACTGTGGTGTAGGGTATCATATAGTCGGGCTTGACCGACTATACTTTATTATTTAATGCCTTTGTCCAATTCATTTACTTAACAGTTAAATGAAAATCTTAACTTTGAATTAACTAATACATAATTATATAACTTATCAATCATATAGACTGGCAACAAAACTCAGCTGGTCATATTAATTACAAAACATTAATCATTATTGATCAGCTTGTGCTTTTTGCATGCAGTTTATTTTTGGTTTTAATATATATTTTTTTGGTTTATTGCAATTAAACTTCAATGTCTAAATGCTGTTAAACATGGGATATTTACATACATACAAATAAATATTCATATTCTTGCACACATGAATAATTTTTTCTCCTGTATATTATTTTTTTTTTGCAAACTTATTAATTAATTATGATTTGTGAGATATTAAAATTCTATAAGCATTATTTTACACACTCGCACACATACTACTTATGTGACCGACCATAAAAACAAGAGGAATATAAATATACAATAGTTTATTGAGCATAATTATGTTTGTTAGTAAAATGGATAATAAGCAGATTTATACGATTAATTAATTGTATTTTTTTCGGTTTTTGTAGTTGTGCAAAAAGTGTTTATACATATTTAAGTTTTTATTCATACTTTATTTATTTTTTTTCCTATACGCATGTATAAATGTTTAAATGAATATTAATTTGTATATGTGTTGTATATGTAATTGTGTTTAATTTAAAAAAAACGCCATCCATTAACACACCTGGGTAAATGCTAAATAAATAAATAAAAAATGCATTTATTTCACAGGATTCTGATCAGGTTAATTAAATGAATGTAAAGCTTTATACTAGAGATATGCAAACGTAAGTATGCGTGTGTGTGTGCATGTATGTATATGTTAAGTTGACTGGTGTTTGTGTAAAGGCGTTTTTAATGCTGTGTAGTTGCGGTCAAAGCGTTTTATATTTTTAATGAAATTAAAGCAAATATTATGATGAACAAATTTTGCCAACCAAAGTTTATTTTGTCTAGCCAAAGTTGATTACAAAAATCAGGACAAGGTTTACACGCGTTATCGATGTAATCAATATTCCATTCAAATATTGTAATTTTTATTTACAGTATTTATTTATTGTAATTTTTTAATTCAAATGGGAAAAGGAGAACAATTCTAGTCTGTTAAATAAAATTTTATTATAAATGTTAAGTACAGCTACTTCTTCTATAAAAGGGCCACCTTTTACATTTTTATATTGATTCGTTTGTAAAATAAAAATTATTAAATAAAGAGAAGGACTTAATTTTGGGTTTCAAAAATTTCAACATGAAATGTTGAAATGATAATGAAAAGGAAACCTATTTGTAAATCATTTGCAAAACGTATATACTCCAAATATACCTGACGATATAGCGGACGAGTTGCCGCCTGTTTATGTTAGAGCAGCTATCCCCCTAAGATTTGAAATAAGGGAAATAGGAAGGGATATTTGTGAATTAAACACCAAGAAGGCACCTGGTATTGATAAGATCAGTAACAAAATGCTTTTGGAGCTACCTCGCATAGCAAAGAAAATTATTCTTTATATTTTTAATGCTATTTTACGTCAAGAATGGAAGGTCTCCTTAATAACGATGATACCAAAGCCAGGAAAAGATCACACAAAAGTTGAGTCATATAGGCCTATTAGCTTATTATCTAATATATCAAAGCTGTTTGAGGAGCTCTTAGCGTCAAAATGAACCCCAATTTTAAATGACAATTCGGCTTCAGAAGAGAGCATAGCACAATTGAACAAACCCATCGAAAAGCCTTTGAAGAAAGAAAATATTGCTCCACTCTTTTCATAGGTGTTTCTCAATCTTTTGACAAAGTCTGGCATGAAGGCTTATTACAAAAATTGAAGCTTACCAGCTTACACACACAAGCTGTTAAGAAGCTACTTGGTCTGTCGAAAATTTATTATTAAAGAAGGGGATTTTTTAAGTTCTCCTCAGCCAATTGAAGCTGGAGTCCCTCAAGGAATCATCCTGGGCACACTTTTTTACCTTATACACACCTCGGACATGACAACAAACAATTTCACCCTAACCTTAACTTTTGCTGATGATACAGCTTTTCCAAGCGTACACGAGAACAGTCGTGAAGCATCTCGATACCTGCAGGATCATATATTTCAACTAGAACTGTGGTTTAAACAATGGAGAATAAAGGTCAATGAGCAAATATGCGTACATATAACATTCACCTTGCGTCGCAAAACATGCCCCCCTATTAAAATCAATAACCAACTAGTGCCTCAACAATCGCATGTCAGATATCTCGGTATTCATCTAGATCGGCGTTTAACATGGAAATGCCATATAGAAGCAAAATTAACCCAAATGAAACTAAAAGCAATTCAAATTAACGGGCTTATTGGAAGAAATTCTGTGCTTTGTCTCGATTGCAAACTACTACTTTAGAACCCTATTTCAAAGCCAATATGGTGCTACGGTATTCAACTATAGGGCACTGCCTCGGCCTTAAATATTGAAAAAAATCAAAGGCGCCAAAATAAACTTCTTCGAATAATTACAGCTGCCACTTAGTACGTTAAAAACTCAAATATCCACAAGGATCTCAATGTGCCACTGGTAAGGACTATTATTACGAAGTATGCGGTAAAATATCTGAAAAGGCTAGAGTTGCATCTAAATCCACTAGCTCGAAATATTTGAAATGAATGAAGATACACTGCAGCACTTACCTATTAAGACGAGCGATAAACACCTATATATGTAAACAGAACCCGTGATGAAGACAATTTTTGTCTGGCACTGGCAGGACATAAAATAAAGCATTAGTTTAAGATTTGATTAATTATTGTTAGTTCATATTTAATATACATATGAAGATTCAATAAATAAATAATGAAAAAAAAAATGTCAACATAAGCCTTTTTCTATGTGTCCCCCTTGAAGTGTGAGTAGCCGTCAAATTTTAAAACTTAAACTGCCTGTTCACCAATTTCGAACGTCGCATAGGAAATTTGTATGAAAAACACTAAGTTTTAAAAATATTTTCCATATAAAATTCTATGCGAACGTTTACCTTCGAAATTGTTCACCAGGCAGTGAGTGTTTGACATAGAAAATTTTATGCGAACGTTAGCGTTCGAAATTTTGCCCAATATCGGTTAATTTGTATTATAAGCTGAAACAAAGTCTTCTTCATTTTATAAATTTGTTTACAAGGGTCCGTCCTCTTACCGTCTAACAAAATCGCTCTTCTGAGTTAAGTCGATCTAGCATTCCTAGTGGGAAGAATTTTCTAGATCGATATCGAATGCTATAGCTTGACTTTCGTTTTAAGAAGATTGTTCCCGCAAACAGTGCACGTAGAGAAAAAACATGTTTAAATATGATCACCTCCAACAACATATTTTTTAAGAAAATTTTAAACATGTTATGTTTAATATAACCATATTATTGTTGCCGACAACCATATTATGGTTAAATTAGTCCTCCATCAAGAAGCCACAACCATATTATGGTTGTTTTTAAATATAATAATAATTAACAATATTTGTTTAGTCTTTTACCAAGAGCAACATGCTATGGCTGAAAACAAACCATGCTATTACAAGTGTTAAACATATATTTTAGTTATTTTTAACCATAACATGTTCGGAGGCAACCATAACATGGTTGTGGCTTCTTGTTTGAGGACTAATTTAACCACAATATGGTTGTCGGTGACAATTACATGATTACACTAAGCATAATATGTTTTAAAGTTTCTTTCAAAATAGTTTTGTTCTCTGGGTGTGAATACTACTTTATTTCGGTAAAAGTTTTTGTTTTCCATAATAAACACTTTCCGCCGTATTCATTAAAATATTTTTTATTTAATGCCAGTCGACAAGAACATGTCTTTCGCATATAAAAAATTCAAATTTGTTTTTGTTTTCAATGTAAATATACGAACAAAATCTTCTTGTCGTCATCGTGGGCCATGCAGTTAATAAAGATTTACAACACAAATTTTCTATGAAAATTTAACTTAATAAACGTTTGTAAAGTGTAATAATCTTTTAGGTGTTAGAGCCTTAAATAAACCACTGCTTAGTTGGCCATATCGCCGTTGGCGACATTGTCATTCACGATTTATGCAGATTTTGTCCCTCTGCGTTAAGTTTCGTAGGCGATATTATAACAAAATTCTATGTCGACGAAAAAAATACGAAAATTCTTGAATTCGTTTTCTTTAGCGTTTGTTGTGTAGTAAACAGAACGAAAATGATAAAAAAAAACGCTATATACAGGGGAACCGAAAATATGTGATAAAAAATTGTTTTCCCCTCATTTATTATGCAGTAAAAACTGCAAAATATGTTAAAAATTTTTGTAAAATATGCAATAAAAAAGAACAAAATGGCTTCAAAGCAATTTAACGATTTAATAACATTTGCAGGACTAGAAAATGATGCTATTAAAGAAGTTTTTGCAAATACATTTCCATCAATGCCAACATTCATAAGGAAGTTATGGCATTAAAAGCTATTTAAGGGAATGGTATTTCTTGGAAGCTACGGTCAAGTAGAGTCCGGTTCTAATAAGGGTTGGTAAGGTAATTTATGTTTAAATTAAATATTTGTGTATGTCCTTATGATAATTAATACGTACGTAGCATCCTATTTAATTAAATTATCTTTTGAATTGCAACCGGTACTCTGCCCACATGGCTTACAAAAAAATTCAATCAGCCAGACGGCCAGATTGATCAATTTATAAAAGTGATTCTTAGCCGATCGGTATACTAAAAGGTAAGTTTAAAACCAATATATTCATGTGTTATACACGTCAGCACAAACGAAAAATATCGTTTCTGCATCGATTTGTCGCACAAAAAAAATAAATAAAAAAAATAAAGTGGCATACTTACGCACAGTGTGACTATTTGAACTTTTAGGTGGCCAAAAATAAAAAAACACCAGTTCCCTGATCTTCTGAATTTTTTGATATATGATAGATAGGAGTACAGGTGATACGGATATGCTGGAAAAAAGCAGAAAAGGAATGGTAATGAATATAACAGTTATTAAATATTCAGTATCAAGAGAAGCTTAATAACATGCTTTTTATATTTGGCAATATAATTGATTTTAGTATAGTTGTAAAAGTTTTTTGTATGCGTATTATCATTTATACTTTTTTTTTTTTGTCAAGTGTGGTGCATTTTTAATAGTATTGGTTTTTTTTGTGTACTATTATATATAATTTAGCAAAAAACTCTATGAAGTAAAAATACACGAAAAGGACAGAAGCAAAAACTGTATTCACAATTTAAATTGGAGTAGAACTAACTGCACAAGAATATTAAGTAGGGTCTCTAGCTTAAATAAAAATAAAAAAATTTACGCAATAAAGTGCAATCTTTCGTTTTTTCATAAATTGTGCAGACATATACATAGAGTTAAATATCTTGATTTGTGGACACCTAAAATTTGCAAAGGTCACACAAAAATAAAGAGTGGTCTGTAAGTTCGACTAGATGCCCTTCTATATGCATTTGAAACCCTAAATCGGAATCTACAAAATTTAGAGAAAATTGAGTTAAACTGTAGTTTTTAGTCAACAACTAACCCAGTAAAAACTTCGCCTACAAAATAATGTGTTGAGTAATCAGAAAAACATAAGAGCACTACTTACAATTCTACTGAAAGAACCAATGAATTTTACAAGGGATGTCCCAAAATGAACGCATTAAAAAGTAAGTCATTAATTCTTTACCTGCATACATCCAGAAAAAAGTAGTTATGGAAGTTGTTATAGATGTAGTTATAGAAGAAAGCTACAAAATAATGAGTTAAAGAAGCTATTCATTTTGAAAAATTAGGCGAAGTTTTAACTGGGAAGTTTATTATAATAACATATATGTCAAAAAAAAAGTTGTTGCCCAAAAAAATTTCTTTTAACAAAATGTGATATTTTTAAATAAATTGTTGAAAATGTTGAATAATTCAAACAAAATGATTATCGAATCTTTATTAATTACCCAGTAAAAACTTCGCCTACTTTTTCAAAATGAATAGCTTCTTTAACTCATTATTTTGTAGCTTTCTTCTATAACTACATGTATAACAACTTCCATAGCTACTTTTTTCTGGATGTAGGCAAGTAAAAAAATAATGACTTACTTTTTAATGCGTTCATTTTGGGACTTCCCTTGTAAAATTCATTGGTGCTTTCAGTAGAATTGTAAGTAGTGCTCTTATGTTTTTCTGATTACTCAACACATTATTTTGTAGGCGAAGTTTTTACTGGGTAATGATGATGTGCTAACTTCCCAATTTTTTTTTTTTTTTGATAAATACACTGAAATTTATTGTTGGGGGATAAGCTAGCTCCTTTGCGCATTTTGCTGGTTGCTAAGGCCAGATCATCTGGAAACCAAAGACTTTGTTGACCTAAAATTTTATTTTTAACAAACTGTGTTGCTAAATATTTTCTTGAGATATTTTTTCTGTGCAGTTATTAATCTGATTCTTACAAACATCATGAGCGGCTCTGTCTTAGATGTGGTGGTATATTAGTCTATATTGGCGACAATATAAATTATGATATAAGTCAACTGATCTTAACGACAACCCAAAGATGGGGGAGGGGTTAAACGGGGGTGATATAGCCACTGAGCCAGTCAAACACAGCTTTTCTAAAATCATAAATTAGGTGTGGAGTCCGTCACGACTGAATTTTCACTATGTCGCAATCTAACTTGCTTTTACGCGTTTTCAGCCTGGATTTATTTAAAAAGAGTCTCTTTAGTCAGTTATAAAGAAATTCGACATATAGACTACAAAGAAGGCATATGTCAAGCTGACCAATATGTTTCAGCATAAAGATCAGCTGTGCAAGGCAAAAAAAGGGTGGTGGGTTATATTAATCCATATGCTGGATTTGTCTGTGGCTAACGCTGGTTCGGGAATAGATCTCTGCGCTGTATCTTATGCATATATGTGATAAATTTGAGATGCCCATGCAAATAAACTGATGCTAATGCTTGTTTGTTGCGCAGTTTTATTAAATTGTAACCACAATATGCATCAGCCGTTTTTGCGATGCGTGCTTTAGATTTGTTTGCGAATCATCTGTTTTCGATGTGTATTTTCGAATAGCCGAGATTTGCAGTCATACTTTATACGAACACACTGCGCTTCAGATGCGGCTTTGTGATGAATGCGGGATATACAATGGATTAGCTTTAGTTTTGCTGAGGTATATGCGGATGTTATTTAAGATATTCAGAGGTGAAAAAGATGATGAAAGGCGGTCCAAGGCTTCATAAGGGGTATTAGGTAAAACTGAGATAATATTGGCCACATCCCTCAGAAACTTGCTAACCAACTTCGATGTGTCGTTTTCTACAGTAAAGCACGTTGGCAATGTATGAAATGCATAAAATCACTCTGCATCGAAAAAGGATGTTTTGAAAAATTTTATGTATGTGCCCATTGCCCCTATTTCTTGAGAACCGATTTGTTATTTTTCTTTCTTAAAACTGTTGAATTAGCTTATAATAGTTACAGAAATAAAAGTATTTTAATAAAATTTTTTCTAGTTTATATATGGATCAAAATGGGCTTAAGAGGTGGCTACTTAGTTAACTTCGGAAATAGAGTTTGATATGACATTTCTTAGAGTAAAGCAAATTATTTCGTTTTAAACATATACTTAAGAATAAAATTGGTACCAGCAGAAATTTGCTTTAACTCTAATACACCATGAAAATAACATAATTACTTAATAATTTTAGTAATGCATACCAAAATCTATTGCTATTTCTATTTTAAGTAAATTAACTTTGGACTCCCTGCAAATAATACGACTAGTCCATACACGCATGTTAAATACAGCCCATAAGGGACTAGGACTTGTCCAAAGGTAACCCAAATGTATTAAAAAAACATGGTCTATTTAACATTACGATGTCCTAGGGCTGGACCATATAACTCAGCTTTGGTAAACAACGGAGTAGTCTGAAAACTACTCCATGTTCCTACATGCTCCCAGTGGATTAGTTTTGCATCGTTTAAAAACGAAGACATGTCGTTAAAAACGAAAACTTCTCGTTTAACTACAAACTCTTTTTAAACATTGGCATGGTCCATGATTGCATTACATTTGACCATGTTGTAAGTAGTCCATTTTAGAGCTGTGTCGTTCCGGAACGACCTAGTTCCATTGAACGATTCCCTAAAAGAAACGATGCGAACTTTTTCAATAGTTCCTTTTGCAATCCATTGGATCATCACATGTATTTCTGTAATTTAATTTTTTGTGTGTTGATCAGTGTTGCCGACTTCTGTGTATTTTTATCGTGACAAATAAAAAATTTCTAATTAAATCAGTTACTAATGTGATCCAAAGTTATATATATTATAGCAATATACCACTCGTTCACCACCAGAAATGGTATAAGAGTACGCGCAGATTAAAAAAGGTATAAATTTAACTGAATATATTGAATAAGCTATTATTTTTTACAAACATTTAAAAAATTATAAAATTATTATTTATGTAGTTGTTACGCCACAACTAGTGCTGGGATACTATCGATATTTTCTACTATCGATAGTTCAGATTTCACCAGCGATATATCGATATTACTATCGACTGAATGTTTGTACTTGTGCAGGAAATCTTTAACTAGTTTTTTATCCGGCTAAAGTTTATTGAACGTATGTACATATATACGCACGTTATTTTAGATGACAGTTTTTTAAAAATTTATAAGTACCTTTCTGAAGGATCCAAAGTAGCAGCGACTATAAGATACTCCATTGCAACTTTAAATCATTTTCCAAATTGCTTTTGATATTCAACCCAAAAAGGTAATCAATCTAGCGGACTTATCCTCTAATGGTCGTTTATTGTTTTCTCCTATGCTCGCAATTGCAATTGCATTTGGATTTGCATTTTTTTTTTACAACTTTACAAAAATATTTGACATTTCAGTCCTTATATAAACATGTACAAATTTCGACTTAAAGGCCTTTAATTAGGAGTAAAAAGCACAGCTAGGCAATCCATACCACTTGCCATTCTTGTTGTTTGTATTCATTGCTATAATTCAGCGCGCATTAATAATAGCAAGTAAAAATTTGCGGCAAAAAACTGTGTTTGATAGCTGCTGTTAGATGTCTTCATAGCTGTATTAGAAATAATAATAATATTGATATTTTTCCTATCGATATTTTAAGACTATCGATATTTTAAGACTATCGATAATATCGATAGTACTATCGATAGTTTCCCAGCACTAGCCACAACATAAAAACAAACAATAACAAATACTTGTTTGTTGGTGTTTTTACGAACGACAAACCAGATTTCTCGTTCCTCGTCCATTCATCGCTAAAAGTAAAAAACAGGAACGATGAACGAAAGGAACGACCAGGTTCCTTTGATATTTCGTATCGGTCGGAACGATTCCACAAAAGGAACGATTTTGTCAAACTCTAGCCCATATCATCTTAAATGGATCAAGCAGTCCAATATTATTTGCAGGGATATAAGCAGCACATACAATCACTTTTTGGTGTAACCTCTTACAATAAGTTTTCATATTAATTTGAATGTCTTTTCTAAGAAAATTATTGCTGGAAAATATTGAAGGAATAAGACTATTGTTGAAAGCTTGATAAACTGTAATTTGACTTAGAATAGACAATCGAATTAATATGAAAGCTTAAAAAATAAATGTTACTTACCATGAGAAATAAGTTCCCAACTTATATTTACTTTTACAATAACAATATACAAAGTAAGTAAAACCAAAAAAGCAATCATAAAAAAAAAATATTTATAATTTGTTACTTCAGCTTATTTAATCCCTTCTTATGGTTTTGTTTTTAACATTCACACATAATTTGACAAATAAGACAAATTTGTGATCATCCATAATTAAATTCATAAAATTAAAATAATTTTATTATGACTGAAAATTTGTATTTTTGTTTAAATGCCGTTTGCTATTTTGCTTTTTCTCACGCATTTTAGACATAAAGTATGTTTGCCGTCGGCCAGCACAATAGAAGAAGAGAAAGAGAATAATTTTTTGAAAATTAACAAACTAATAAATTATTTCCTTTTATTGTGTTTTATTTTTTGTCTGTGAATTGGTTTAACTTTATTTTGTTTTTTTGTTGTTATTTTTCTTTGTCTTGTTATTTATTAGTATTCTTCCATTTTAATTGAACCCTTAAATATGGCTGCTTACATTCACTTCCTTTGGCACTTTCAATAACTCTTGCGCAAAAAACACCAAAAAAAAAAAAACAGAATAAAACGAACTTTGTCGTATGGTGTAGATATTTATTCATTCCCTCCGTTTTTTATTTTTTTTACATTAAAAAAACATAATACAAATGGTACAAATAAGGTTCTGGTGACATTAATAAGGGCAAATTATGACAGAAGAGATTGTAGTAGGGATATATTTTCCTTTTCAAAGTCGTAACTCTTTTTTATTTTTCTGTTTTTTTTCGTTTTCTTTTTTAATTTATGAAATTTGAAACTCCCTACTTATTGGATTGGTGCGGTGGCTTTAAAGAACATTATGTTTTTTTACTGATTGATTTGTTTGTGTATGGTATGAGTAAAAGGTCTATAGAAGTATGCGATTTGTATTTGTAAGTAGTGGAGAGGCGTGGTTATGCTCCCTCCCTTTTATGCACTTTCAAAAGGTATTGTTGCATTCTAAAGTTATTAAATTGCATGTCGTAGTAAAAATGTTCATAAAAAACACAATAAGAAAAAAAATAATGTGTGTATTTGCAAATTCATTTCCGTTTTTTTTTCAATGTAAAAACAAAGAAAGAATGAAAAAATATAATGTATCTTAAATTTAGACATGTTACGCTTGAATCAATTTATTCAGTTACATACATTTCTAAGCAGTTTTTATAAAAACATGAATTTAAAATCTATCTATGAACTACAGACACACCCTACATTAATGTAGAACAGTTTCTGAACAACTTTGCAAACAATACCAAAAGTCTAACCTATTGGCCTAAATAAAATTACAAGCAGAACTAATTTTATCGAAATAGTTAGCTGTTTCTTTGATCGCTTCTAAGTTTAATTTTATTCCCAAAAGCATTTCAGTTTTCAATATCGTTTAGCAAACTAATAAATATTAATGATTACATTTTGTTAAGAAAAGCTTTTATTACTGGTATTTGTCATGATACGACTCAAAACATTTATTGCCGTATTCATAAAAAATTAAAATGGATTTGAAATACATTTTAAGAAAAATTTTTATGAAAACTTTGCCTTAAACCACATTTCAAACTTATTTTATTTTTTATGAATATGGCAGTTAGAATTTACCAAATCCTAAACTTTACTGAGCTTATTTAATTTTTTTTTGTAATAAAAAAAAAGAACCAATAAGAGTGCTTGAAGTTTTGTAAGCCATACATAGTTTTTAGTTTTTTTTTTATCGTTTTTGATTTTTTTTTTTTTTGTTAACTTTTTTGGGGATTTCAGCAGTGCAAATTTTTTTTTGTTTGACACACCTGTTTACCAAATAAAAATAAGTTATAAAGTCATCATCACTGATAGTTAAACTAGATTTGACGCCTTTTTACAATTTATTTTTATTTGGTTTTCTCAATAAATTGATTGTCATGCCAAATCAAAAGTTTTAATTTTGCCAATCAAAAATAAAACACTGGCGCTATAAAAAGTTTATTTAATTATTATTTTGGTACCAATATGATTTAATTAAGAAAGAAAAGGCCAATACAATGCATTACGGAGTCCGGGGTTTTACATGATTACCTGTCATAAGACATAATTTGATGAGAGTGCTTAGCTCTTGGGTGTGTCATATTAAGCACTTACCAAATGCCCCATATAGGTAGCAATTTGTATATATGATTGTTGGATCATATACACCTCTTTGTTTTAAAGTCCGAGCTATCTAAACCTCTGCTGCTTGAGAAAAATGTAACCAGCAGCTTGTCGCCTGCGTAAACTTTAGGCATAACCACAACCACCTCGTGTATCTCTTTATTAGCTCCCAATGATAGAAGCAATAATAATCCATCTTCCTTCCATTCTCAACACATGCAATATTTAATGAATTACAAAAGTACAAAATACATAAATCTACACCTAATCCACGGGAACAGCAACCATTCTTTCGCATCAGAGCTGCCCTTTGACTAACAGATATAGCTACTAGACATGAAAGAGTACTAGTTCTATATTAATCGTCACGTAACAACGTTCATAAACTTACCTGCATTACAACGGACCACTACCGCACCGGTAGTACATCGATCTTTCCACACCCTAGATTTCGTCGGGGGAGTACTAACTAAGGGCTACTTAGACCTCACTACTACGCCAATGCAACACGGAACATCAAGTTCATAAAAATTACATATAACGGGAATAAAAATCACAAACAGATGAACTACCACACATTACTAATCCAACATTTTCCCTTTCGAACCCAGCTCACCCATGACCTCCAGCCCCCAACGCAATAGAGTACCCAGCTGATACCAACCGAAAGGCTCCAACGCATTCGAGCACCCAGCTCAACCTACTACAATGACAACACGACAAGGAACGTAACTAACTCCATAAGTTGCATGTATTGATAATGAAATTCACAATCAATTATCTGGATAGCTTGAATCATTGAGTCTCCACTGGAAGTAAAGAGAACCTGCAACCATTTAATCAGACGGTGACGAGTCACCGGGGCTTTCTGATTGCCCGAGGCACCAGCTAATCGTAGGTACTCCCGAAGGCTTCCTTCAGTATATGCAACTTTACTCCTACAATGTCATACATTGGGATATTTTGAAATAAATATGGATATAGTTCTGGATTTAATAAACGGCTTGTCTGATTGAAATGAAATTTAACGTAGCAATGACAGACTTGTATTCGAGCTTAAGTTTTGTATTAAGGGTCTATATACTTTCAAACGGTGACCAAAAAAGTTACGTTTGAAAAAGGCAAAAGCAGCTTTCGAAGAAAGAAACAGAAAGCTTATTTTGGTAGTAAAGCGTCAATGTATAAAAACAGCCCGCTATAATCAACGCAAATTGTTAAACAAACGTTTTGTTCTGTACAAAAAAGTTTACATAGTAATATTGCTTTGTTTTGTAATGTTGGTTACTTAGCTACTTAAATATTATTTAATTTTGTTGGGGTTAACTTAAAAGTTATTTTTACAACAGTTTTTCGAATCTTTTTCTTGATCTTAACTGAAAAAATTTGTGTTCGTTGTATTGCAGCATAAAAGATGTTGCAAAAAGGCCAGCATTCGAAAGAGATAAAAACACAATATCTTTCGCCGCTTGTCACCTCTGTATGTACTCTGTGCCATAGGTTTTAAAATTGGGATAATTTACTAACGTTTTTATTTAAACAAATAGAAACTGGGAATTATTTCCTTCCGAAGGTAACTTTATATTATATTCAACATTTTTAATTTTTCGAATTTATTCTATGAGCTAAATTTCAGTTATGTATTTTATAAAGCTTTTTTGTAATAGTTCTATTCCTTAAATTTTTCCAAAATACAGTACACACAGAAAAAAAAAATACCAATGTAAAATTAACATGGCGAAATGTTGATTGAGAATTATTTAAATTTATCATTATTTCAAATTAATTTTAAATGAAAAGTATTAAAATAACCTTAAATCACGTTTATTTAATATTATTCACTGTTAAAATAACATTGTACAATATTGAATCCATAAAAACCTGTTTTTAATAATAAAATCAAAAGTTTATCTTGATAGATTAACATGCATACATACTTAAGTATGTACATTTTTTTATTTTCATGTTTAAAATATGTTATAAAAAGAAGACAATTCCCGTATTCTTTTAATTAAAATTGTACATCAAGTTTTCAAAGTAGAATGATGACGAAAAACATATCGGGCGATTCTGCTGATGCTTCTGTTTACAAATGAGAATACAAAATAAGTGAAACATGGGTCAGGGGCAAGTGTTTCGAATTATTCTTAAATAAATGCATATGTTGTCTCTGAAGCTTCTTCACACAGTTAAAAAACACTCCAACCAATTTGATTCTAAATGAAATTCACGTTGTTTCAACGTGAAATAACTTTCATTCGATAAATGACATTTTGCTCTAACTTTACTGCAATGTTAAATTAACATGAATTATAGTTATTTCAAAAGAAAAAAATGTTGTTCGCAGGTTATTGTACAATCAACATGAAAAACGTATGAAGCTAAATCACCACCGAAAATTGAAGCACAGCCGCGAAAAACGTTGTACACGCCACATTTTGCAAAAACTGTTTTTTTGCAGATAAACGTTGACTTTACTCTCTTAAACAGTTTAAACATCAAATCAACCAAAACTATGCACCTTAACGCCTTCAAAATGGCGTACAAAGTGTCAGCCAGTGGAAGAACATTGCAAGTTACTAACATAATGATGAAACCGAAATGGTTTTGCAGTGCGGAATAATGTTTTAAAAGCCTTTTGCATTAAAGTTTTTATTATCACTATTTTAAATAATAGAAAAAAAAATGTTTAAAACAAATAATGCTGCTTGTCAAAAAACGTTTTTTTGCTCTCCTGAAAAATTATTATTTTGTAACTTAAAACGTTATTCGCGGCTGTGCTTCAATTGTTAAATCAACCTTGTTTTCGACGTTTTAAACTTGATTTTTTTTCTGTGTGTAGTTATTTGATAACTATACCTAACGGAAACTGTTTTATAAATATATTTTGCTTTGTATTTGTTTCGGAATGTTTTCTTATATCGCTCAAAAAAGCTCTAAATTTAATTGATAAACCTGCGTGATAAATAACAATTTAATAATAATAAAAAAACATTTCATAGAACCCTAGATTCTTTTTTAAATATTTAGGTTACTTAATGGGATCTAAAATAAATTTGGCAAACGGAATGGCAAGCGCCGAATAATTTTCATATCCTTTGACGTAAACCCAAAAAAAAAAAAAATATACTATTTTTACAAATGTTAAAGATATCAAGAACATTTCTTTTAAGTTTCACTGTGCAGGGATTCTCATGCAATTCTCTATTTTGTTTAAGTCTAAAGATTACAGAAATATTACTAATGCACACAGAAAAAAGTTAATGTGAAAACGTCGAAAACAAAGTGTTGTTGTTTCTACACAAAACAAGTAAAACATCATCTATTTATTTGATTCAATGATTCATTACACTTTGCAAAATAGCACTCAACTAAACATATTTAATAATGAAAAAATTAAATATTTCTTCATACTCGATAAAAAAAAATATTTGAATCAAAGTAAAAACAGTATTTTTACAACTTTTGTCAATTTTTTAGCTAATAATTCTCATTCTCTTTACAGTTTTAGTTGAATAATATCTTTAGTTTTTCCAAAGTCTTTGTAAAAAGGTGTCCTGGTGTCCTGATGATCTGGTCTTAGCAACCAACGAAATACGAATAGGAACTAGCTTCTTTCCCTACAATAAAGTTTAGTTTATTTATCAAAGGATACAAATTACGAATTTAGCCCATTATAATTAATAAATGAAGATTCGATAAACATTTTGTTTGATTTATTCAACATTTCCAACAATTTATTTTAACAAATCACGTAAACATTTTATTGATAAAAAATGATTTTGAGCAACAACCTTTTTTTATTGACTCAATTAACTTAGTTGTTGACTTAAAATTCAACAATTATACCTATAAACTTTTAATCAATGCTGCAAAAATCGTCATCTCAGAAAATTCAAAAAAATTTTGTAATCAAATATGCGATTTTCGTTTTCAAATATGAAAATTAATTTTTTTATGTAGGAACTTTGACAAAGTTTGCACGGATACGTTAAGAAATACTTTATATTGATGCACTGCAAAGCAAAGCAACATTCGTTTAGGAAGGCAGACTATTTCTCACTTTTTTCTAAAAATAGGTTCCCTAAAGCAGTTGTTTGAAACACAAAGTATTTACTAAAAAAAATAAAACAGATTCAAATTTCCATTGAAAAACCGTTTCATAATCCTTTTATAGCGCTGTTTTATTTTTGTTCTTGTGGAACTTTTTTCAAATGTTTGTGTTTTTATACGTTTTATTTAAACGTAATAATAATATAACAAATATTTGTATGGGCGTACTTCTTGTCTATTTCTTAATCAAGTTTTACGTACTTAGATGTCATCGAGCCAAAAACAAAATATTTTACTGTGAACAAATAAATGAGAACATAAGATGAGAGGGCTCCGTGTAATAACTCCCAGGTGTAATAAGTCCCAATTTTTCATATAAATGTGGGAGTAATTTCATTATGAAATAGCTCCCAGCCCTCTCGGTTTTATTTAATTTTTTTGGAAATTATTTAATTTTTTGCCTGGAAGTTATTTCATAATGAAATGAAATAAGTCCCCGGAAAAGTAAACGTGGGAGTTATTTCATTTTATTTTGGTTTTCGGTGTTATTTCATTTGTGTGGGAGTTATTTCATTTTCAATTATTTACAATTTCTTAAAATTGTTTAGCATTTTAAACGGTATTTATAACGGGATAGTTTAAAGTTGATACTGATACATTTGGAATAGTTTGAAAAGGTAAAGGATGTATGTTAAAAACGTGAAAAGAGGGAGAGTGAAGAAGAAAATCCTTGCAGCCGGCTGCAGAATGGATATACATAGAAGCTTTAGTCAGCGAAGCCGGTGTTTGTTATACCATAGAGGCGATAATCCTTGTACAAACGATTGTGCCATATGCATGTGTAGTGAATCAAATACTCTCTTTTTGCCATGCCAGCACCTAAAAACTTGCAATAGCTGCGTGCTTAAACTGCAGGCAGCTGTCATTATAAGAGGTCAGGATACAATAAAATGCCCCATTTGATGCCAAGATGTGTTTTGGTAGCCTGATATGTAAATATTCAAGTTTTTTTTGGCGTTATTTCATTTCTTTTCGATGGACTGTTTTTGGAAGTTATTTCATTAATGTCTTTAGGTTATTTCATAATGAAACAAGTCCCAACATTTGGGGTTTGTTTCATTTTAGACTTGGAAATTATTTAATTTTTTTGGGATTTATTTCTTTTTTCCAGTTTGGGACTTATATCCAGATATGGGCAAATTCAAAATGAAAATTCAAAAAGAGCAAACGATGGGTATACATGCACAAAAAACAAAAAGCATAAAACCAACAAATGCAAACGTAAATAAACCATTACAATGCAACACATACAAAACTTTCAATATAGTGGTGCCCATACCCGCCCAGCAAATAAAATTGGACCACCTGATCCATTTTGATAAAATGGACTAGGTCATGGACTGGTCCGATGTAATGCAAGCATGGACCACGTCATTGTTTAAAAGTGTTTGTAGTGATGCGACATGTCTTCGTTTTTTAACGACATGCGTTCGGTTTTAAACGACTTCAAAACGAATTCTCTTGAGTATACAATGGAGTAGTTTTAAAACTACTCCTTAGTGGTCCAAAGGTTTGTTATATGGGCCTCCCCTAGGAAAACGTAATGTTAAATAGACCATGTTTTTCCATACGTTTGGGTTACTTTTGGACTAGTCCTGGTCCCTTGTTGGTTACTCTTTAAACGCGTGTTTGGACTGGTCCTATTATTTGCAGGGTGCTTATTTCATTTATTTTGGGATTTATTTTATTAGGAGTTATTGCACTGGGACTAATTGCACCTGGGGCTTATTTCACAAAAAAAAAAAATTTATATTGTTTCGTAATCTATGGGCCAAAAGTCCTCTTTATAAAAAAAATTCACAATACATTTTATATTTGCACAATCGTTTTATACCAGCCTTATATTAATAATATTTCCAATAGTACCATGCCATGTACCATATACTCGTTAAATTTAAAATCTTACCCTTAAACGTACTTTTTACCATTAAATTAGCTTCTAACTAATGTTTGTTGGCTGTTGCCCTCCATGTTTGTTTAAACAAACTAACAATTCCGCAAATTACAATCAAGTTTATAAGGAAAAAAGGGAATGAAGAATTAAAAACTAAATACAGTCAGAGACACCTGAACTATAAAACCATATACATACGTAGTTATAATAAAAATGGCTGACTGTGATAGTGTAAAATGATATCTGCCATATGTTTATGGAAATGGTGATGTTAATGAAAATGAACAATTTACAATATTATTTTCGTACTCGTATTCGCATTTACATTTTATTTACTGATTAAAATGCATGAATATATTTAATGAGCATTATCAACTAAACACAGTCCTCCATATAAATGTGGGACTTTTATGATTTTTCAAATACACACAATACGCAAGCTTTCATTAGCACATAATATGTACTACACATCTAGTTCTGGAGGACGGGTTGTAAGTAAACAGCAAGTATGAGTAACTAAAAGTATGTACTACTTAAAATATTTATGTTTTGTGTTGTTTAGTGTGGCAAATAAGGCACCTCCTGTTTTATCATACTCTGGTTGTTTTCTTAACCACACACTCTGAGCCAATTATTAAATTATCTTAACATTATGGGGGTTCTTACGTTAATGATTGTTGATCGGATTGGTATGTGTCTTTTCACCAAAACAAGCCATAAAAAATTTTAATATTGTGTTCATTATTTCATTTATGCGAATTTGCTGTTAAAGACACGAGCACGATGTTTGTACTTTTAAGGAATAGAATTTACATTACAAAATATTTTATCTCTTGGCTGTTGGTTGTATCATTTCTGAAATCTCTACACGGTTTTATGTTTTTTTTTTTTTTAACTTTGGGTGGTTTTAATGGGAATAATTTATATTGTGAAATGTCTTTTAACAAATTGTTTGTTTGAAAAAATTAATACAAATGTATCAATAGTAAGACAAAATTGAAGATATGTTAAGAACGTAGATCTACTGTTTTAAATAAATGCTCAAAATTATTTAAAAAATGTTGTTGACCCGAAAAATAAAACCTTAAAACACTGAAAGTTATTTTTAAGCCGCAATAAAAATAAATTGAAAATTGATCAATCAATTTTTAGAATAATTTAACTTTTTTAAACTCATGTTTTATTTGGAAAAGAGTCTTATATCGGGTGATTTTTTTAGCCATTATCTTTATGGCAACACTGGTTTAAACAGCTGACGCACGTTTCGTGTTTTGTTTCACTGTCAAACATCTTCAGTTTGGTCTATAATGTAACCATGAATCGTCTTACAAACGAACAACGCTTGCAAATTATTGAATTTTATTATCAAAATGCGTGCTCTGTCAAGAAAGTTCATCGCGCGCTTCTTGTGTTCAGCGCCGAAGCTCATTTTTGGCTCAGTGTGTACGTTAATAAGCAGAATTGTCGATTTTTGGAGTGAAGATCAGCCAGAAGCATTGCAAGAGCTACCAATGCACCCAGAAAAAGTCACAGTTTGGTGCGGTTTATGGGCTGGTGGCATCATTGGACCGTACTTCTTCAAAGGTGAGCGCTACCGTGAGATGATATCCAACTTTTTTTGCCCAAAATGCAAGAGCTTGACTGGCATGACATGTGGTTTCAACAAGACGGTGCTACACAGCACGCTTAACAATGGACTTATTAAGAGGCGAGTTCCGTGAACATTTTATTTCACGTTGGGGACCGGTCAATTGGCCGCCTAGTTCGTGCGATTTAACGCCTTTAGACTATTTTTTGTGGGGTTTTGTTAAAGCTCATGTCTATACACACATGTCCGCTTCAATTGACGCATTGGAAGACAACATTGAAGCATTTATTCATGAGATACCGGCCGAAATGTTGGAAAGAGTATGCCAAAATTGGACTAAGCGGATGGACCATTTGAGGCGCAGTCACGGTCAACATTTGCATGAAATAATCTTCAAACATTAAATTATATGGACCGTACTATCGATTCAAATAAAGATTTCATGCATTTTTCCGAATTTTATGTGTTTTTTTTTAAACTTTCCTATAGCTCTTAAAAAATCACCCATTAGTACATTGACACCGAAGTAAAATCTCGCTCATGCGAGATTTCGAGCCAAATCAAGTTATTTTTATAAGATTTTCAAATAAAAATGAAAACTACTTTGTGAGTAAATGTTGGCGAAATTTCTTAGAGCCTACTAAGAACCAATAGATACGGCTGTAAATTTTTGAATAATGGAATGAAAAAAACAGTACTGTGTACGTTAAGTTTGATACTTTGGTAGAAAAAAAACAATTAAAATGCGGGACTATGAAAATTATTTCTAAAGAGTAATTGATAAAATTTTGAGTAACAAGTATTAAGTAAAACACAAAAAAAAAAAAGAACGGCCAGAGCACCTACAACAAAAGAAAAAACAAGAAACAGTGCTATATTTGGCTATGCGTAATCTAATATAGCTTTCACCCTTGTTCGATAAAAACAATATTTAAACAAATATATCTTGCCTTCTTCTCCAATCCCGCCCAAATTTTGCCAAATGTTGTGTATTGATAACCCAGCTATGTGTTGAAGATTTGGACAACTTTTACTTTTATCGCACGCACACTTATTCACTCCCGCCCACATTTTGTCGAAAGTTGCCTATTGATAACCAAGATGCTTGTTCCTTGTTCGGAATCTTTGGCTCTTGCCATCCTGCAGATATGCAGAAATCTATAATGTCTTTGCATGCGAAATGTCATGCCTTCTTCAGCAACCTCGCCCACATTTTGACGGATGTTGTGTTTTGGTAACCAAGATGTTTGCACCTTATTTGGAAACTTTTGCTCTTTTCGTTCTCCATGTACTGAAAAGCAAACGGACATCATCAAATCAACTTCGTTGTACAAGTATTTGTAATGTGTAAGATACCCAAAAAATCTTATAAAAATTAGAAAAAATTTTCAAAAAACCAACTTAATTTAATTATACCCGGTTACTTTCGGTAATGGGTATAAAAAACAACAACAACATGGAATGTAATAAAAAAAATTAGAGGCAGTCGAGATTTTTTACTCATATCTTGTGCCATGAATCGATCTGGCAGATGTGATAAAAATATGCAACATCCAAGTCTCTATCATATTTTGGGTCTTCGGAAACACATTTCAGCAGACAGACGGACAACGTTAAATCAACTTCGCTACTCATATGTACCCATAATATGTATACTTTATTGGGTCTAAGATCAATATTGTAGGAATTACAAACGGAATGGCAAACTTAAATATTCACTTTAATTTTCGGTGTAGGGTATAGAAAATTGTGGAGTGCTGATGAGGAGGCTCCCTTAATACTCTTCTTTGAAACTAAATCTTGCTGAAGATTTCAAATTAAATTAATATTTTAATGCAGTGTAATAGACCAACTATTTTTACTGTTTTAAAATGTATCTAAGACCCCATAAAGTATATGTATATCTGTTCCGGCATGGAAGAGAAGCTTATGCCAAATATTGCTATTTCGTTTTATTAGAGGAGTCTTTTGCTTTAGGTCTATAAATTGTTGCATTACACAGAAAAAATTATTGCCGAATTATTTTTAAACAAACGCTTGTTTGAAATTTTTCAATATTTTTGTTTGATTTTTATTTAACCAACAAAAATGTGGACAACTCTTCAAAAATATAATAAACGCGCTATTGGTTTCAAGTTTTCATAATTTTGTATGAAATATTTAATGCTCTTTAATGTTGTCGTCCTTTTGCATTTTTTTTATTGATTGTAAGCAACACTTCTTTATGATAAATATAAGAACTACAACAAAAAACACATGCAGTCTATTTTTGGACGCTTTAAAAAAGTACAGCAATAAGAAAAATGATAAAATAGCGTGACGAGGTTTGTAGTAAAAAAACAACAAAAACAATAACAATGGCAACATTATAAGAAACAAAATAAATTTTTCGTTGGTTTCAAAGTTGGTAAAAAAAAAAACAAAATCCCGTATTAAATTTTTTCAAACAGTTTGTTTAAATACATCAAATACAAAAATAGAATGATGACGCAAAACATATCGAGTCGGTCTGCCGCCGTTTTTGGTTACATTTCTTCTTCATTAGCAAAGGAAAGGATGCAGCAAAAGTGAGTGACGAAGAAAAACATTGTGTGTATAAATAAGACTTCGTTCAAAAATTATTCCAACAAAAAAATGTGTCTCAAAGCCAGCCGGCCGCTCTGCTCTGCTTCATCTTCACCAACAGTGCTTGCTTGTGTGCGCGTCATTGCTTGTGCCAAAATTTTTTGTTTGATTCAGCAAAATTATTTGTTTAAAATTTATATGAATTTCAGTAAACATTTTGTTTGATTCTGTAAAATTATTTGTTTGAAAAAATCGGCGTTTTTTTCTAAAACAAAATGCAAATAAATTGTTTAAATATGCGAATTTGTTTGTAGGACCGATTTCAGACAAAAAATTGTTTGACTCTAAAAATTTTTTGTTTGAATTGAAAAAATAATTTTTTCTGTGTAGTAACAACTTCAATAGAGGCTAAAAGTAAATGTTTAAACAAATTGGACCCGTTTACTCTGACTTTGAAAGGTACACCGAAAAAAGTTTTGCACCAGTAAAAGCATTAATCAAAAATAAAATCCGTTTTATCTTTTTATTTTATCAGGTTTCTGTTTGACATTTGCAAAATAAGACGTTATACGCAGGAAATAAAGAATTTTGCCGAAAAGTCGTGTTTTCAGATGAAGCTCATTTTCATCTCTGTTGATGTGTCAATTAGCAAAATTGCCGCATGTGGGGTCCAGACAACCCGTACGTGACTATTGAAATGCCAATTTTTTGTGGATTTTGGTCTGGCAGCTTCATTTGGCCATTTTTCTTCGAAAATAAGCTAAGAGCCGCCGTTACCATCAGCGGTGAGCGTTTCCGAGAAAACCTCAACGAATTTTTGTTTCCAAAAATACAAGAGAATGACATGGATGACATTTGGTTTCAATAATATACATGTCATACAGCCAACGCAACTATCGGAATTTTACGCACTGTTTTTGAAAATCGAATAATCAGCCGAAATTGTGATGTTTAATGGCCGCCTGTGGTTTAAGCCCTTTTGATTCTTTTCTGTGGGGAGCAATTAAGGTTAAACATTACGCAAACCATCACAGAAAAAATTATTGCCGAATTATTTTCAAACAAATGCTTGTTTGAAAATTTTTTTAATTTCTATAAATTTTTTTACTGATTCAATCAATATTTTTGTTTGATTTTTTTTTAACCAACAAGTTACATTTCTTCTTCATTAGTAAAGGAAAGGATGCAGCAAAAGTGAGTGAGTGATAAAGAAAAAAATTGTGTGTATAAATAAGACTTCGTTCAAAAATTATTCAAAAAAAAAAAAAAATGTGTCTCAAAGCCAGCCGGCGGCTCTGCTATGCCGTCATCTTCTCATACAGTGCTTACTTGTGTGCGCGTCATTGCTTGTACAAAAACTTTTTTTTTTTGATTTTGAAATTTAATATATGAATTTCAGTAAACTTTTTGTTTGATTCAATTAAATTATTTGTTTGAAAAAATCAGTGTTTTTTTTTCAATAAACAAAATGCAAATAAATTATTTGAATATGCAAATTTGTTTATAGAACCGATCTCAGACAAAAAATTGTTTGGTTCTACAAATTTTTTGTTTGAATTGGAAAAATAATTTTGTCTGTGATCCATATACAATTGAAGCTTAGAAACATGAAATCGTAGTTGCCATTTAAGAGGTTCGAGCCGAAACAATCGAAAATGCACTAAAAAATAGGGTTGATCGGATAAGGTACTGCCGAGCAATTTGAGAATATAATCAGCATTTTTTGCGTAGCCGATTTAAATTTTAAATGTCCAACCCAATGTGGACCAACCTTCCTAAAGCATTAATATTTCTGTTAAAAAAAAAAAAACTAAAGTTACTTGGTGGCAGAATGTACCGACTATGAAATTTTGTATCATATCCTAAAAAATATTTAGGGCGCTTAAAAACTGTAAAAAATTTACTTTAAAAACAGTAACAAGTTTAGATATTGTGGTATATATAAAGCATATAAAGCAACCTTCCAATAAGAACTTTAAAACGGTAAATATATCACTAAAAATCACTTAAATGCGGCTAAAACTGATACTATCATGATATTTTATTCAAAATAGGTCAAATTAAGTTTTGTATGAATAGAAATAACAGCATTAAACGTTTAAATGATCGGCCCATAATTTATCATAGGTTTAAAACAGCAACAAATTATAATACTGTGAAATCAGTTTTATAAAGATATGTTGATAATTTATAGATACCATAAAAAGTCCACTCCTGAAATATTCTTAGTTTCGGTGAAGGGTATCAAAGATTTGTCAAAATCGAATATGACACTCAGCTGATTTATTCTAAATTAATTCTTTTAAAATTTATTATAAATTAAATAAATTTTCCTGCAAAAATGAATCGTTGCCCTAATAAAGTAAATAACGCTGAATAAACTAAAGATTAATAAATTTTGCTAGAAAATTGCAAACACATCTTTTTTTTTCTACTATCATCACAAAAAACTTCTAGATAAACTAAGGGAAAAATAGCCAATATTTATGTTTATTATATTTTGCTTCACTGACAATCACAAAGGCGACTACAGACTCTTCTTCTTCAGCTACATCAGCACTTTCTCATCACATTCCATTGACATCACTATATATTTTTAATAGTGTAATAAAACAAGGCAAAAATTTAATAAGTTACATGTTGACAATAGTGAGTAAAGTGACACTAACTATTAAATTGCTTTTGTAATTTTTAAGACACAATTATTGATAGAAATTAAAACAAACACAAGTGACCTCTGTTAATACTCTTAAACACCCTGAGCAAATAGAGAGAAGTAACAGTTGTTAACTTAAGTTAAAGAATAATTTTTGGGCTAGTTCGTAACGAATTGCGAAGTACCTTGCAATGTTTTTTTTTAAGTGATTGATAGAAAGCAAAGACTTTTTACGCGAAGTCTAAAAAAGCATATATTTTTGAAAAAGTAATGCACCGAGCATTTACAGCAACAACAACTTTAATGACATGAACACAATTTTTATTTTATAAAACTTTTTAAATCGTTACGATACTTGACTCCGCGCCTAAAACTGACATGATTTGCTATTATAACATGATGTAATAAAAGCGTTGTTAAATAATTTGCATTAACAACCGTGTTATAACATGAGAAAACCTCTAACATGATGTGTCTATACTAAACACTAACATCATATTAGTGTTTATGTTAAGCATTTCATGTCAGTTGTAGACTGCAAGTTGGGAGACCATGACATTTTAGGAGACGATACAGTGTTGCCATTAAACTTATTTAATAAAAAAAAACGAAAACTGAAAATGATGTCGCTTAAGCTATTTTTGCGGTAATACGAGAAATTAGTTATTTATTAAAAAAGTTATTCCAAGTTTTTAATTCTTTATATATTAGAAAGTTTTCTCTTCCAAGTTTCAAGTGTTTGCCAGTTTATAAAAAGTTCAACTTGCCTAAAAAGTTACTTGTACATCCTCCGATAAAGGATGAAATTGTTATTGTTCCTTGGTTTAATAACAGTTTGAAATAAACATTTTTATTGCAAGAAAAATGTTGTAAATACTCCATAATACTAATACCAACTATAAAGATAAACTCTTGATATTCGATACATTCCACATGTGTATTTATGTATATTAATGCAAACAACTGTACGCACTGATTGTATTTTTCTCTGATAGTCCTATTATTTTATATATTTAGATTAGGGGTTGCCTTTCATCGAACATTTACATAATCGAAATAACAATAAAATTTTCTCCCTTAGTTGTGATCATCGATTAATCGATATTATAGTCTAGATTCACACTGAGAACGTGCTTTTCTTCACTCCTCTCTCACCCATAAACACAGGCTTTCTGAAATAAAACTTTCATAGTGTGAACTCAGACATATGGAATACGATATATTTTCACATAAAGAGAAGAAGAATAAAGCTCATATTTAAAAGCACGAATTAATTAAAGCTATGTATATTAATGGCCCAACGTAAACGACAGCCCTAGAAATAAAACTGGAAATTATATCCAAAAAATTTGGAAAAAGTTCGAAAAAATAATAAAAAATCATCGAATATTTATTTTAAAATCATACTTAATTATTTGGAATGGGGTCATATAAGCTTAAGCTTAGAATCCTGAATTCATAATACCGAATCGCTAAATAAAGCTTTTCTGCAAAGAATTTTCTCCTCAATGGTATACCAAACACAGGCTTCGCTAACAAAAGCTTCTAAATTCGGTATTTGAAATTTGGGATTTTCGAACTCAGTATTTTGAATTCGGAATTTGAATGAATAACATATTAATAACTGAAAACAAAATCTGTTTTTAAAATAAGAAAACGAAAAATCGGAAAAAATGATTTTCAACTATAGTTAAAGTGAACTATTACCCAAAAATTACAACAAATCGCGCAAACAAAAGGCTATATCTTATGCAAAATCGCACAAATTAGTATAGAAACATTTTGGATGATTTTTCACACATTTGGCGAATTTGCTTTGGATTATCTTGCTTACACTGCCGTGCTTTGAAAAAAGCCAATAAAATTCACTTAGTGCCCTTTTATAGTGATGATGCCAATAGATTTAATTCCGTTAATTTTTGTCTACTCATCTTATATCTATCTATCTTCTTCTATATTTATAAGGATAAGTGTATGTATGTATGTAACGTATGGACTCCAAAACGGCTGGGCCGATTTTGATGAAATTTTCAGGGAATCTTCAGATTTTCGGTCTGCGGGCGGAGGGGCGTGGCAAAATCCAAATTTCATATTGCACCACCAATGACTTCTAAATAATTTGAACGACTTTTTTCTTTAAAATCATCGCCATGGTCCAACTTAGGTTTTTACGGAAAGAAAATTTTGCCCCGTCCACTTTAACGCCCACTTTTTTCAATTTACCTAAAACCAGAAAACGGCTCCATCGATTCGACTTATTATACCCTTCACCTCAGGTGTAAAAGGGTATATATAAGTTTGTCATTCCGTTTGTAATTTCTGCAATATTGATCTAAGACCCTATAAAGTATATATATTCTGGGTCCTTATGAGGAGAGAACTTGATTTAACCATGTCCGTCCGTCTGTCCGTCCGTCCGTCTGTCCGTCTTACGTTTGATATGTGTTTTCCGGAGACTCCAGACATGATAGCGGCTAGGTTGTTTTACATTTATGTCACATATAGTCGGAGCACAAATGGTTGAGATATGATCAAAAAACCACGACTGCCTCTAATTTTTTCCAAAAATCCCTTGTTGTTGTATTTTTATTGCTTTTTTCTGTATATCTGGAGAACGGCAAGAGCCAAAGTTTCCAAATTAAGTACACACATGTAGGCGTGGTACCTCCCTTACCAAAAAAATTAAAAATTTTATAAAAACCTAAATTTTAGGGCTGCCATATGTCCTATATACCAAAATATCGTAAATTTTTAGTAGAACACATTTTATAAAAAACTCGAGAAAATCGGTTCAGATACGAAAAAGTTATGACCAAAATATAAATTTTTTTTTTTTTGATAAATACCCATATTCGGGAACCATAGATCTTGCAGAGTCTAAGTTTTATAACCCAACTAACTGGCAAATTTCTTCTTAAACACTTCGGTATATAAATCTGGCAAATCGGTTAAAAAATGGCTGAGTTATAATCAAAATACTGAAATCTCAAAAATTACTCTTTTTATACCCTTCACCTCAGGTGGAAAAGGGTATATATAAGTTTGTCATTCCGTTTGTAATTTCTACAATATTGATCTAAGACCCTATAAAGTATATTATTCTGGGTCCTTATGAGGAGAGAACTTAATTTAACCATGTGATATATATGGATGTATATGTAACAATTATTTAGTTTTTGTCTAGTTGCTCTGTATTCTGCTCGCACAATGGTGAAGGGTAAATAAGATTCGGCACAGCCGAATATAGCACTCTTACTTGTTTTTCTTTCAAATGTTCAAATCAGTTTAACGGATTTTAAAAATCGAACGAAAACATTTTTCCTAATTTGGACAGGACAACGTCTGTCGGGTCAGTTAGTTAGTTATAAAATAGATAAATAAAAATGCAAATGCAATTTGTAAAGTTTAATTAATATTAATTAGTATTGTGGTTATTTTGGTTGAACTGCCTTTAGTTTTTAATCCAAATGTTGATATTTTTTATTAGGCTAAAAATCAGCAAATTTAGTTTTCATTAAATTATTTTTTTTATGAAGAAAGGAATTTTACAACATGAAAATTAATTAAAATTGTTGTTGATAATTTTTCATTCTTGACTGTCGCGGGGCTCGAACCCAGGCTTTCACGGACAGGTTTCCCTTACATGTTTCAATTGTAATTAATAACAAAATACAAAAATATAAAATTTAAATTTTAAATTTTCTCTAATATTCATTTTTACACTTTACTGCATTAATTCCTGAGCACAGCGCGCAGTAGAGCCATATTAACTTCTTTTAAATTTATTTTGTACTTGGTGATTAAAAAGTTTTGCGATTACGAATAAACGGTGCGATTAATCGCAAGTAAGTATATGGGGGATTTCATGTCAAGTGACCCAATTTTAAAATCGATGTCTTCCGATTTTGATGAAATTTGCACCCAGTTTCTGAGTTAGAGGGAGTCAAAGTTTGAAATTTTTGATCTATTAGTCTTAGCAAAATTTGTCCCAAATAGCTTGATCAATCTTTAAAAAAAAGTTACTTTGTTTTTTAAATTTAAAACTTTTTTTTAACGGGAATCTTATTTTGCCCAAAAGAAAGCATGTGTCTTCTCCTTTGAGGTAGTGTATGTCACCTTTTGGGCCGCGAGACATCGAATTCAAAATTGGGTCACTTGGCATGAAATCCCCCATATGTATAATCGACTTGCAAACCCTAATAAAGATATATTTTCTCAGTATTGTTAGTATGATTTTATGTTGCTATTGTGTGTAGCATGATATAAATTTACAATTATATCCGATGTGCTGCTATAAAAAATTTATAGCTACTAAAGTTAGTAACAACAAAACATCCATTCTAAACCACACATACACACTGAAACTCTTAAGAGAACCAATGAGAAAAGAAACTTTGTACTTAAATTCGGTTTGATTGCAAAAAGCATAGAATAATTTTAAGGAGGGCATTTGAGAAATAATAGCTGTAAGAAGTCTTCTAAGAGAAGAATGTTTGCCTCCCATACTTTCATATCCTTTGCAGTTCTGCAATTTTTCTACAAGCCTCGTTTGTTGTATCAACAACTACTTGAAATTTCTTTTGTATACACGAATACATCCTTTAAAATGTTTTCTTTTTTGGAAAAATTTAATTATAAACTTTATTGACGCGTACACTTAAATTAAAGCAAAGAAAAACTTATTTTATAAAAATACCAATGCCAAGCAGTAGATGATACCAGGGATGGAAAAGCAAAAAAAAATAATATCTAGTACTTTTTTATTCCCAAAAGAATAAAACTTACAAATTAAAAGTAATGGCAATAGATTGATATTATTATTTTTGTTACACATTGGATAAGTCGCATATGGCACTATAAAATATGTATAGAATACATATTCTGAATTCCTGTGGAATGCTATGTTTTTTTTCTGTTAGAACGATTGAATTCGCAAGCGGTTCTTTTAAAAACGAGCTTTTATAAATGATTTATTTTTTTGAGGAATAACAGAGTTGATATTGAAAATATTATATGTGGAAGTCCCTTATTTCCTAAAATAATGGCATTGGTACGGCAGTGACAACACGAAATATTATCTGATACAACAGTGCTGTATTAGAACTGTCAACATTAATTTATCGCCAATCATTTAGATATGCTGTTTATTGTAATCGTTAGTACAATTTGATTTAGTCTAAATACATCTGAGCACTTAAGAATACTGTTGCGAGTTGAAGTCGCATTGCAAATATAATACGAAATGCGAGTGCTTCTATTAATTTAAATGGTATAAAGAATTTTTGTGCCAGAATAGTAAAAATATTTTCTCTATAATACAATAAAACAAATCGGTCTAGTATTTCACCCAAACTCCATACTAAATTTTGACACGATATTGGCGTCTTAGGAGAATGAATAATTCAACCATTTACCTAGATCCCAAATAGATGTAGTACTGACAAGATGTAGCGTCTTAGGTGAAAATATTCTTCATAATTATTTCCACAGGGTGGCGCATAGGCAACATTATGATTTAATTTTTTATCTACCCTTTTTTGTTTTAGAATTAATTGTGAACAATTTAATAAATTATGATAAATAGACTCAGCACAAAACAGAGAACCAAAGTTGTTCAATTTTATTTTGAAGGACAGTACTGAATATTCAAACACCAAGATCATATCGAAAAGTGAGCGAGGAGGCCCATTTTTACCTTAAAGGTCACGGCAGTAAACAAAATTGCAGAATATCGGGCACCCAAAATCCAAGAATAATTGTTGAACATAAAATACACCCACTTATATGCACATATTTCCAGCGTTAAAAAAACTGCAGCCAAAGTAGAAAAACTGATATTTCTTTTACTTCTCTATTTGTCAGTGTCCCAAAAAAAAACTGTTGCTTTTGACCTCTGATTCATTAAATGCAAACAGTCACCATCAAACCAACACAAAAACCGAAAGGTTGTACACAATTTTTCGTTTTTTGTTCGACAGCTTTTGGTTTCGAATGCAGTTTTTTAAACCCTGTATATTTCATGCATCATATATTTTCGAACGACGAGCAAGTTGAGGTTAATATGAGTGGCATTCAATACCGGGCAATTATTGAAAATTTTTTCGAGAACCGAGCTAGGGGCAAATCAACAGGGCTGCCTCTTGGACGACATGTTCATCGACGGCCTAATCGACATTTCAATAGCTCGCTGCGAGACTCTCATAAGACTTGAGTCGTATAGAAGGTATCTCAGACCCTATAGCCTAGCTACGACGCGGTTAGAACGTGCGTGGGTCCAAAGAAGGACAAAGTGGCATAACGGGCCACTGGGTGATAGGGACTCATGCGGGGAAAATGGGTATTGATTATAATGACTACTGTAGAAGTTGTCATGACGAGGAGGAGTAGAAGAGAAGGTGTTTCTTTTCTCTGTCAATGCCCCAGCCTCGGGGATATTTAGTTAAGGCATTTTAGGAGTCCGGAATTGCCATATTTGGACGATATGTCTAGTGTGAGACTGCAATCGTTTTCTCTGATTTGTAAGGAGCCAGCGTGGTTCGAGGCTTCAGTAATGTCTGGGGAATAATCTAGTGGATACTGGCTGACTCTTGTCACTGGCTAGGGGTATCACAAAGGGACCGCTATAAGGACCCAAGTGAGCCGTCCTAGTGTTGGCTGCCCATTGAACCTAACCTAACCTAACCTAGAGAAAAATAAATAAAAATTGTGGTTTCAACAACATGGAGCCATAACTACACAGAAAAAATTCTCCAACATTTTTCACCAATTAAAGCATTAATCAAAAATAAAATCAGTTTTAATTTAAAATTTAATCAAGTGAATTAAACGTTTAATCAAGTTAATTAAACGTTTAATTAAAACTATTAACTGGTTTAGTTGATACTATTAATTTGTTTACTGGTGCAAATTTAATTAATTTTTAAATTATTATCTCAAATTTTTTAATTGAAATCAATTTTTATTTTTTTCTGTGTAGTCAAACTATGGCAATATGGCTCCAGCGTGAAATTTCAAGCGATCACGTAATATCGCGCTTTTCTGAATTTAACTGTTCACGGTATTCGCCCGATTTAAGCGCTCCAGATTTTTTCCTAAACCTTGGTAATAATTCAATAACCATCTAACTTAAGGTTAATATAAGAGAAAAAGTGAGGGCTGGGACTTGATATTTTGAGAAAAGTTTTGGCGGATGCTCTGGAAAGACCACGTCAGTTCGAAGCAAAGAAAGATGAGGGAATATCATATTATTCATTTTTTAATAAGGCAGATTAACACTAAGGCCAACGTAAAATGAAATCAGCAACAAAAAAATTATTAATTAATTAATCTAGACGTAACTTATGCGCCACCCTGTCTAAATTGATAAAGTTTTATACAAATGTTATAGGAGAACGACAATAGTATTTCATATAAAACATTTTACTGCACAAAAGATCCACTGGGTCGCGGCGCTTATGGCCTTCTATTTATACAAACATATTACAAATTTGGAAAATATTGAAATTAAACTTCTTTAAAAAGTATAAAATCAGGCTTGGCTATTTGTACTTTTCCATCCTTGGCAGATGTTCGTATTAAAAATGGCAAGAGAAAAAACTTTAACTTGAATGGGGAAAATAGTGGTTAAAAATTTAAGATAAATTAATCATGTGTTAAGAAATGTTTGAGATAAGTTCTTTAAAATTTTTTATATTTTTTGCAAAACAAATCAAAAGAAATTTTGAGCAAAATGAAAACTTCAAAGAAATATATTGTTAAAAAATGGGGTAAAATTTGAAATACGTATTGTTGGTTTTATAAAAAGAAAAAACAAAATCCAAAAACAAAAAGAGCCTGCAACTTCTTCTAGAGTTAAAGATTAAAGACCGTTTACATTAACACAAGTTCTATTAGATTGGATTTCAAATCTTCCTTAATATCCAGTTCATTTACATTGTACTTTTTTGTCTTTAACAAGATTTTGTTTTCATAACCAAAACAGCTGGCTGATAGTTTTTTGTGGAAGACCTTAAATGCAAATGAACGTATGTACTAGGGAATTCATTTAATCGGACTTTTATCGCTAGATTAATTAATCGAGGTTTTGGGTTAATCGGTTAATATTCGGTTTATTTTGTTATTGATCGGCTAATCGAAAAAGAAAGTTTTTTTTTATAAATTAAGTAATTCCAATAAATACACTCATAAAATTATTACAGTAACTGATTGTGGGTTATTAAAATCGTTTTCCGTAGAGTTAAAATTGAATAAAAATATAGTTATTTTACGAATAATTTTATTTTTTAACATTTATGTTTGTTATTCGAAAAACAGTTTTTTCGTATTTATTTTGTTATGTGGTTTGATTTTTGTCGGTTAAATTTTATTTTTTAAAAGTAAAAACTATTCAATTTTAACGAATGTGCTGTTCAATAAATAAAAAATTAAAAAATTAATGTAAAAATCATTTGTTTTAAATTAAATGTAAATGATCCGTTTTCTAGCTGAATTATAATTTGTTTAAAAGGAATTTTCGTTCGAATTTAACTACATAATATTTTGAGTGTAAAAATGAACTATTATTTATTATTTGAAGTTTGTTTAAAAAAAAAAACAAAAACATATTTTTTAATAAATACATAATATATGTTTGTATATTAATAATTTTATTATAAAATTTAAATAGTTTAAGGAGATATTCTAAAATAATCTTTTGAGAAAATTAATTTAGTAAAAATGTTTAGGATTTAAGCGACTCTTTTCCTAGTTTTGGTAAATTTTGACTTGGAAAAAATTCTTTTACTTATCATAGATGTTGGAGAAATCGAAAGCAGCCAAAAATACAGAATTTCTAAATTCTCAGTCCTTTTCCTTGATTTCTCTAAACATATAAAATATTCCATTATGCTATTAGAGTCCTGTTTTAATTTTTAACATTTTCAGTTAATTCCGTTAAAAGATTGCTGGTGTAACTATTGAGAGTTTCTTCTGTTTTCAGTTCATCATGTTATTCATCCTAACAAAGCTCGTACCGAACATTCGGCAAAAAAGTTTATTTCCGAATTCCTTAATTTCTGCTTTTATACTGAAATATATTGTATGAAAAGATATTTCTATACACAACTTTTTTGGTGCACATAGGTGACATTTTGGTGAACTTTGGTACAGAAAACGTTGTAGAATTGGACATGGGTGCATTGTAGAATGCATTTAAAAAAGCGAATTGCTTTGCAACTAACGTTTTTGAACTCACCCAAATTTAATAACACAAAAGTATGGTTAAATACTACAAAAAACTACAAATTTTATTACATCGGTTAATCGGTTAACCGACTGAAATTAACCGGTTTAACCGTTAATCGAAAAAGCCAATTTTAATTTAACCGATCAGTTAATCGGGTAGTAATTAATCGGATAACCGAATGAATACCCTGGTATGTACTAAAAAATTTTATATTGAGTTTTGGAATAATTATGATTCGTTTTATTAAGCTAAATATGTACATTAGGGTGGCCGTTATTTTCTTTTTTTTGATTTCTTATATTCTCCCCCCCCAAATCGGTTCAGTTTTATGTAAAAAAAAATACAAAAAAATTTCGTAGCGATAAGTTGTGTTTTAGGGGGGGCGTCCGCCCCTCAAAGTTTGCCATCAAGCCATTTATTCAAATGTAATTTGTTTGCATATGACTATCTCTTAAAAACAACATTTTACAAGAACATGATATATGGCAATATTTTAGCTCTTCTAGTCAACAACATTAGCCTCGAAGAAAGTTTTTTGCTAAAATTAATATTTAAGAAAATAATTAAGAAAATAACAACAAAATTCCAAACATTTTATATACGTTTTATATATATAAAAGAGGGATTTAATGTCAAGTGAACTAATTTTGAAATCGATGTCTTTCGATTTGGATGAAATTTGCACCAACGTTAGTCCTATTGAATAGTAGTTTAGCCACAAATTTTCAACAAGATCGGCCAAAAAGTTTCTGAGTTTGGGGGGGTCAAATTTTGAAATTTTGGCCATATAGGTGTTCTTTCACATCCATGTAACTTATTACCAATTGGGGTAGCAAAATTTGTCCCAAGCAGCTTAGATAGCTATTTGATCAATCTTTAAAAAAAAATTTTTTTTGTTTTTTTTTGAATTTTTTAAAATTTTTTTTTTTAAATTTACAACTTGGAAAAAAAAAAAAAAAAAAAAGTTTTAAATATAAAAAAATATGTTAAAAAATTTTTTAAAAAAACCAAAAGATTTTTTTTAAAAAGATTGATTAAATAGCTATCTAAGTTGCTTGAGACAAATTTTGCTAACCCCAATTGGTAATAAGTTACATGGATGTGAAAGAACACCTGTATGGCCAAAATTTCAAACTTTGACCCTCCCAAACTCAGAAACTTTTCGACCGATCTTGTTGAAAATTTGTGTCTGAACTACTATTCAATGGGACTAACGGTGGTGCAAATTTCATCCAAATCAAAAGATTTCGATTTCAAAATTAGTTCACTTGACATTAAATCCCTCTTTTATATATATAAAACATATATAAAATGTTTGGAATTTTGTTGTTATTTTCTTAATTATTTTCTTAAATATTAATTTTAGCAAAAAACTTTCTTCGAGGCTAATGTTGTTGACTAGAAGAGCTAAAATATTGCCATATACCATGTTCTTGTAAAATGTTGTTTTTAAGAGATAGTCATATGCAAACAAATTACATTTGAATAAATGGCTTGATGGCAAACTTTGAGGGGCGGACGCCCCCCCTAAAACACAACTTATCGCTACGAAATTTTTTTGTATTTTTTTTTACATAAAACTGAACCGATTTGGGGGGGGGGAGAATATAAGAAATCAAAAAAAAAAAGTTCTCCATACAACTAACGGCCACGCTAATGTACATATCCATGCAAAATTTTAGACACCTGTGTTCAAAAATTACGACTTTTTTTTAAAAGAAATTCAAACGTGCGTAGCTGCAAATGCATCTAAATATTTATTAATGCAAAAAGACGTAACTACACTCTTGTATGAAAAACATACTATTGGAAATTCTTTGCACGAATCTACTTCAGCGTTTTACACCCACGACACAGCAGTGGAGAGGACATTATACGTTTGTGGTAGCACTTTTAATTGTACCGAGCGACTAGGAATCACTATTAGAATCGATCTTTTGATGTGAGTCCGTCCGACCGGCTGGCTGGTTATCCATGTAAACCATTGGCGCAAAGTAAAAGTCGCAATTTTGGAAATATGCAATTTGATCCAGCAGATAAGCCCTATGGCTTGGCGGAACTAGCTTTTAAGTAAAATGCAAATAATTTCGAAATGTAAATAAATAACTTTGATAATATAATTGCATGTGCCCATGCATAGAACTGAATTGGCAAATTGTTTTTTTTTTTCTTACGAAGACAACAGAATGAAGCGAGTTGGAAAGAACCCAACCAATTGTAGGGGGATGTAAGAAAAGATAAACTCACTGTTTGTTGTTGGTGTTTTGTTTAAGCTTTTATATTGTTACAAGTAAGACTTGGAGTGCTTATAATTCTTATTCGCTTTAGGGTTTTATTTGTTTAATATTTTTGGCTTTTCTAAAATTTTTGGAAAAGGTTTCCTGATGAGCTGTGGCCGTATTCTGTAATTCGCTTAAGCTAAATCTCTATCGCTAAAAATCTGTAAAGTTGATTTAACGATTTTTGGCTACGAATACAATACTGTAACGTGCATTGCTAGATTTAACAATGCCATAAAAATTTAATTCTCAGCAATTTTGGCTTTTAATGCCATTGTTAAAAATTTTAATTTTTGCATTCTCTAAGGCATTTTAGCGAAAGAGATTAAGCTTTAGCTAAGCAAGTTACAGAATACGGCTGCTGGTCTAAGCAACCGGTGAAATGCGCTTAGAAGCTAGCTTTCCTTCAACAATAAATTTCAGTGTATTTATCAAATATGGAAAATTGGGAATTTAGCACGTCATACGGAAATCGTATTAATAATGAACTTTGTATTCCCGAAAATAACTTTGGTAAATAAATGAAGTTAAATTTGAAGGCCCAAGCCTATTGAAAATGTTGAGAATTGGTCCATAATTTTTATGGAAAAAGAAAAAAGTGCTAAAGTTATCTTGAGCTAAACGTTGTATGTTATTTGTACGAACGTAAACGTTCGAGTGACATCGTGATATAGGCAGTCAAAGAAACTAAAGCTGCAGATAAGTGATTATTATATCAGAATAGGAATAAATGTTCAAAAATCACATGTAAAGGTTTAAATTGGTCTCCTACAAAACTAAAAAAATAGACTTAAGCCCTTTTTCCCCATTGACACAGATTTTAATATAAGCTTCTTGCGGAATAGAGCCTTTGGCCCACACAGAAAAAAGTTATTGCTAAACCACTTTCAAACAAACGCATTGTTTGAAAATTTTATTAAATTTCTTACTGCCTGCTCAACGATTTCGAACGTTGACGTTCGCATAGAAAATTATATTTGAAACAAAAACAAAATTCTAAAATTTGTTTTTGTTTTCAATGTTATTTTCTATGCGAACGTTAACGTTCGAAATCGATGAACAGGCTGTTAGTAACAAAAACAACACTACAAAAGTTCACAGCCGGAAAACTTAGAACACTTTCCTACTTCAGGCCTTTTTAAAAGCCTGCTTAAATTCTTTTTTTATTCAATTACTATTCTTATCTAACTGCAAAAGAGTGCCTCATTGAAGGCCTTGGCTTTTTTGTATAAATGATAAGATACACACTCCACCAAGGCCCATTGAATAGGTCTGCGCAAGAAGCCTGATGATCATTGTTTATGTTCTTTTTAGTTGTCAAAAGTTGTTTACATTTTGCTTACATGTGCATGTATATGTTTGTTTATGTTTATTGTTTTTTCTCACACAAATTTAATTGCCATTGATTTTATTGTATTATTGTTCAAATTTTTTTGTGTGATTTTCGGTTATCAGCAATTGTTTTATTATAAATATATTTTTATTAATAAAACCCTATACATTTTCATTAAAAAGTTGTGTTTTTTATTAAAGATAAATGCCATGGTACAATAAGTCTAATTTATAAATATAAACTTGTTTTTGAAACCTCCTAAGCACAGATTATTAGAGCATCCGCATGTACCAAGGCTTTAGAAACTAAGCCCACTCCACCAATTAAATCTTTGATTAGTAAATTATCGGGTTTTTTTTTTTTTTTTTTAATTCCCTATGCTTATCCCCGCGAAGCTTGACGCTTGTCTGCAGGAAAGAAACCAGAGTCTCTGGCGGGAATCGAACCCTCAACCCCGGGGTTGACAGACTAGCTCACTACTAGCTAGCCTACCGGGGCACTCGTTTTTAGCTCAAGGCTCATGTAAACGAACGGATGCATACACTTGGGTAAAAAACGTTGATTGATAAACAGCAACATTATGCCCTTTTTACCATTCTCATTAACTTTTGTTATAATGACCTTCATGTTAAATTTAGTTACATCATCTTTTAACTCTATAGCCATAAGTTCTTTAGCAATTTAATTCAACTCCTAGTTGGTGCTGTTTTCACTGAAGGTTGTTTGCCATATTTTTTCAACATAAAGTCAACTTTTGAATTGTGCACTGCATACTTTGAAAAAACATCAGATGTGTTGAGGCATATTATAAAACAGATCTTCTATGCTAATAATGGTACCCTGGGTCGAGGCACAAGGTTTAGCGGGAGCCTTTAATTTGACATCTTCATAAGTAATTCTAAGTAAAATTTTAATTAAAAAAATGTTGCCTTTAGTAGCAGTAAAATGAACTTACTTGTAACCATACTTTTCCTTGGATGTTTTTGTTTGTATGAATAGTTAAATGAGCTACAGCATGGCTTGTGCTAGATAACGCTTCACCTCAGGAACCAAAAGTGGCTGTAGTTGGGTAAGTCCTCAAATTTAGGTAATTTAGATGTGGTGAAACGTTCACAGAATGTTTCCAACTCTTTTTAACATATGTATACCCGTACCACTATCTTGAATTTGTAGCAATTTTAATTCTCCCGATTTCACAGTCACACACAATAAAGACTTGGCATCTAAATTATATATTTTAACCACTTGTTGTAATTCTTTTTTTTTTAAATTAACCGGAGCTTTCTTAATTTGCAATTTAGCACTGTTTTCACTTTTTTAATTTTATTTTTATTTAAAGTGTAAAAGAAATAAAATATTTTTCTAATTTTATAAGAATTTAAAATTATACATGAAAAGGAGTGACATTTTTTATTTTTTTTTTTTTTTTATACCAAAGCAAAAGCGAAATTACTTTTATATTCTTATGAAACTGCTAAAGTAGCGAGAGCGGAAGGCCTACTCCGCAATGACAACGTGTGTAAAAAAGATATGAGTATGAAATGAAGCAAGCAGGCCTTTTACATCCAAAAGTAGGAATATAGAGGCCTTCTAGAAGGAATCCGTACTTTTTCGCGCTAATTTATTGAAGAACAATTTCATGTTTGTGTAGAAGCAGTATAAGAAAAAAAAACAAAAATTTTTTATTGGTTTCAATGTTTAATTTTCAGATGTTTTTCATGTAAAATGTAAGACAACAAGTGAAAAGTTTTGTGCAATGCAACATCTTTTTATTTAATGGCTAAACTATATAACTGTTAAACATATTTAATTACAAAAAAACAAAAAAATTCCCGAATTCTATTTGTTGTGGAGTTAAATACATATAATTTTCAATGTAGAATGATAGCAACCCATCATATTCTTAGGGGAAGTAGTTTTACGTACTTTATGGAAAAACCATAGTTGCATCATTAAGTACTTCTAGATTCTGAGTCGATTTCGTCAATATCTAGGCACAAAGCAGATCTGGTTTTTTAATGGGAATGTTTGTTAAAAACAACTAGATTTTGTTCGAAATGTCAAAAGTACTAGATTTCATTGCTATAGATAAGTTCATAATGTTTTTGACTCTTATATCGTCGGCTTAGAGTGAAAGCCTGCTAAATCCTTTTTTTTTACATTATATGCCATTTCGATACCATTTGAAAGGTAAAGAGGCGACGCATATTTACTTCAATTGTTGGGAACACTTGTAAATATCAGTTAAATTTTATGAGGTCTTGAATATGACTCGGGTCGACGAAACTTTAAATAATTTATTTAAATCATTAATCAGTAGTTATACAAATTATATAAAATTAACCAAATGCTCTAGGTCTATCTCAAATTCAAAAGAACCCAATAGAAAACCTTTAAGGATTTATGGCAGCATAAAATGTGATACGATTTTTTTCATTGAAATAAAAAAATAAATAAAGCAGGTGCTCTAAATTGAAGCAAACATTTTTTAATCAATACTCACAACAAAAACCTTTGATTCTTATCAATGACAGTTAAAATCAAAATCTGAAGGTTTATATGCAATAAGAAAAAAAGGAAAAGGATTTCATTGTGAAACAATCACAGGTGCAAAAGTGCAATGTAATATAAAAATTGTCTCATTCCTTTAAAAAAAAAATCATTCCCACGTTAAAAAAAAAATTAAAAAAAACCTTCAAAATTATCTGACATGATCTCTTCTATTGCAAAGACATTTTAGACAAATGTAACTAATGTGAGTGATATTTTTGAAACAATCACACAATAAAATTGTGTATTTACTATTAAGGCGTATTGAAGATATAGTATTTTGCTAGAAAAAAATCTTTTAAACTGCTGAGCAGGTAGAATTGTAAACACGAAATGATTATTTGTTTTCTAAAAGAAAACCGGAAGGTTGACCTCTAAGTATATATTTAAAACACAATATTAATAAATTTCAGTAGCCTACAGAGAAAATTTTATTTATTTTGTTTTTTTTTTCTAAAAAATTATTTGTACCGGAAGTTATTTGTTACTCATTGTTACATAAGTTTTTCCTTAAAAGAAATTTGCAAAGGCAGCCATTTCGTAGAATGAATAAATGATAAAACGTATAAAATGTTGTGCAAGGATTTGCCTTGGAACAAACTTCGCCATTAGGTCTATCTGTCTTTAGTTTGCTTTAGTTTTTATAGATACATTTTTCATTTGTTTGTCTTTAAAATGTCATTTATAAATATTACAATGGTTTGGCATAAGTTGTTGCCGTAGTCGTGAAAGGAAATAAAATACAAATAGCAATTACAATTATGACTACCAGCGACAGGCGTCCTAGTATATATAATGTTATTTTGCAATTTAATTTACCTAAAATGTGGCTTTCTCTATTGTGTTTCTTCGAACTAAATAGAGCATATTTAAATTTATGAATGAATTTTAAACGAAACCAGCCAAATTATTACTTCTTTTCGTATTTCATGACAATTGTCATTTAGTATCGAATTATTTCAGTTTTGTTTTTTTATTATCAAACATAGCAGAAATTTTAGATTGGGGTAAGACGTCAGGGTGAAAAATCACAATTGTCATAAAATTTCATGGTTGAACTGTTTGCAAATTGATTTTCATATGAAGCAGTAGAGTTGAGAGAAATAGACACAAAGTTGCTTAAGCAAAGGCAAACATTAAAATTGTAGTAGTTAGTTTAGACAGGTATTTATAGGAATGAATTCGTTATGTCAATAATGTAGACTTTAATTTTATTGAAAACTTTATAAATGGAGGTATCGGGATCACTTGGTATTCTAAAGAAATTTTCTTTGAGTATGCAGAGCGTAACATTGGATATTTATTTTAAATACATGTTTTTTATTTTGTTTTTTTTTTTTGCAAATATATTAAAATTTGTGTTTAAAATTAACGGTTGCTTTATGTCCACAGTTCGAAAATAAATATTATATACTGTACTTTAGTGTTCTGTACGGTAGAAATGGTAAAAGTGTATGTGTAATAAATACCTTAAAAAAATTTCTCTGATTGTGATCTTCGTGCACAATAAAACTACTGTACAAATGCATTTAAACATAATGATAAGAACATTTCATTGCATTCTGTTTTAGTAAGAAACCCAAACCTTCGTTGTGTTTGGTCAGCACCTTTATTTTCGGTCGCTTGAGTTTTGATCATCTTCCGTTTATCTGTTAAATACAACAAACAATTTTATACAAAAACAAAAAAAAAAACAAATAGAAAAAACACCGAGAAAAAAATTTAAAAAACAAAACATGACTACAATAAAACACTACAGAACTTTAAAATATATCAGAAACACTACAATTGTACTGTTTTATAATGAAAAACAAAATACTACACAAAATTTGTTACTTTCATGAAAAGAGTTAAGAACGATATTAAGGGTTGTGCACTAAAAAAATAGATAAAGTTTCTGTTCGGTTTATTTTCGAACACTGGTTTAATCTTCATTTGAATTAAGTTTCAGGAAATAATTCCTTTAATCACCTGCCTATTGCCAATAACTACTGTAGTTGTTATTGTTTTGGGGTTAATACAACATCCCAATACTACAACAATTCATGTTATGTTGAGGTGCTACAGGCAGGTGCTAACTTTACTCGATTTGAAGAAATCAAATAACTAAGCAAAAAATAACAAAAAGAAATCGTTTTTACTACGGTTCAACGAATATTTAACTAAGTGGTGTATATCACGCTCACTCGTTATTAAATTGAAAAAAAAAACGAAAAAACAAGAACAACCGAACATACCAACAACTGCAAGAACAAGAAACAAACATTACAATAACATTGTCGTAAATGTTTGAACTGTTAAAGAGACAATATTAAAGCCAAAAAGTTCAAAAAGTATACATTTTGGTAGTATCAACTCCTAAGAAACAATATCACTATGGGTAACGTTTCATATAAATGTAAAAACAATGTACAGAAATACAAAGACATTTAGGTTTTCTAGATTTTTTTTTAGCATTTACATGTCCAAATTTTGTGGTTTGAGTTTTTTTTCTTTGTTAGTTTTTGCAGTTCATTTTTGTTGGTTTGTGTTAAATTCATTGCTCTGTATCATGTTTGTTTATGCTTTAATGTCACATGAGGTTTAACATTACAACCCACTAAAAGAATAGATATGTAGATAGACAGACAGAAGGACAGGCATAAAAGTACATTTGTACAATTGCGGGAACTAACAATAAAACATTTTATTTATTTCATTTGATTAAAGTCGGTATTTCTGTACCCTTCAACCAAAATGGGTTGTGCAAATTGACCTTACCACCCTTTTATAAATATTTTAGTGAAATTTAGTTCAAATTAAGTTTGGTTATAGTTTTTCTTATTTGTTGGCACTTTAACGAACAATTTCACCAAGTTCAATTATAATTAACTATCAGTTATGACTCTCAAAAACTTATTTTTAACTGAAAGTAAGAGTAATAGGTAGTTAGTTGTAACGGAACTTGGTGAAATTGGCTGTAAACAGTTTTTGAATGAGACATGTTTAAAAACATGAGTCAGCACAATTTCCTGAAAAAGGTTTGAACTTTAATCAAAAAAGTAAACCGTACTTTGTATTTTAACATTTTTTTAAGAATCAACTTTAAACTCTAAATCGTTTTCGGCTCTATTTTGAGTTCCTTCATAGCTGCTAGTATAAATTGTTGAAAAACAGCCAATTGGAGTAAAGCTTTAAACAGCTTTACTATTTTCGTAATTTTTAAAAATAAAATATTTTATTTTCTTTATGTTTCAATTTTAATTCGAGTCTAAACATTTAAGTGATTTTTACTTTATTTATTATAGAAGCAATTATCTACGCAAAAGCTTCCTAATCGGATTTCCTTTCATCCTGGTCGCTTCTCCTGACATTATTATTTTACTTGTTCGATATAAACACAATAATTCGCACATGTACGTATCCAAGTGGGCTAGAGCGAAACATTTTAATAATAAACAAACACAAACTCCGAAATTATATTATACGGACGTAGGCGATTGTTTAAAATTTAAAACTACCAACTTTTGACGTTTGTGTTCAGGATTCAATTCTAAATTAATGCAAATTTTTTTTCTTAAAAATAATATTAAAAAAATCTAAATTAACATGGTTTCGTTTAAATTTGGTAAATTCCCATTTCATACTACATATTAATAAAATGAAATTTATTGTTGATGGGATATGTTATTAATATAAGGTTTCGTTTAAATGTGCTAAATTCCCATTTCATACTATTGATAAACTGAAATTTATTTATGATCTATTAAATCGGAAAAGCACTTGTAAAAATAATGAGTTATTGTGCTTGAAAAGTAAGTTGGTTTAAACGAAAAATATCATACCAATATACGTTAATAGAACATTAAACATTATTTAAATCTCGATAGCAATGAAACTTTACGAACAATTGATTCACTTTCGAATCTTAGCTGACTTTTTTTTGCTTGCCGAAAACTGTTAGATATTAAGATATATTTTTAAAAATTCTAATAGTTCATAAGATACAGGGTGGCGCATAAGTAACATTATAATCTTATTAGTAAATTCATTTATGTTAAGGTATTTTCACGCAGAAAAAAATAGTATGGCATTGTTACAGCAACTACACTTTATCTAAATATAAAAAGAATTACATTTCTGAACACCATAAATACTTAAATAAAGTTCAGTGTGAACATAGGGCGTGTTGTCGTACATAAAAATTATTATTTTTATTAAAAATAAATAATATTATTGTGACTGTAAACATATCAATGCTTATCGCAATTATAAATTAAAATATTGTGAATGAAAAAAAATTATTTTTCTAAGAACTAAATAATAATAACTTTGAAAAAATATTAAATTACTTACAACCATTTAATGATATTTAATAGCCATATCATGATAACTTTCTATACGTGTACTCACACAGAAAGAAAAACCCTCGGGGTAAATCAATTTTTTTATGATTACTTTAAGTACGAGTCGTACTCAAAAATTCAAGTACGAATAACACTAAAAACGTACTCAAAACAATCCTAATTGGGATTACTTTCGAAAATCCAACCCGGAATTTCTTGAAATAAGTACAAAATTCTTAAATCAATTAAAAAAATTTTGAACTTTCCCGCTTACGCATGTTTTGATTTTCTATACACATTGAAAAAAGGTCTGGCCAGACTCATGTGTACCACGAAGGGTACATTTTGAGATTTATTCAATCTTAGTTTTACTTAAATCAATCTCTTTTTCGGATTATTTTATGTACGAAATTGGGATTGAATATGGATAATTTAAGTATTTTGCGATTGAAAGTCCGTACTTGAATCAATCTTTTTGTACTTGATTCACTTGAGTGCATTATATGTTTAAGATGCAAACCAAATATCGTTACTCTTAAAATATTTTGTTAGTGCCATTTGTATCGGGTGATTTTTTAATAGCTATAGGAAAGTTAAAAAAACAAAACACTTAAAATTCAGAAAAATGCATGAAATCTTTATTTGAATCGATAGTACCGCAAATATAATTTAATGTTTGAAGATTATTTCATGCAAATGTGGACCGTGACTGCGCCTCAAAAAGTCCATCCGCTTAGTCCAATTATGGCATACTCTTTCCAACATTTCGCCAGTATCTCATGAATAAATGCTTCAATGTTGTCTTCCAATACGTCAATTCAAGCGGTCATGTGTGTATAGACATAAGCTTTAACATGGCCCCACAAAAAATAGTCTAAAGGCGTTAAATCGCACGATCTAGGCGGCCAATTGACTGGTCCCGAACGTGAAATAATATGTTCACCGAACTCGCCTCTCAATAAGTCCATTGTTAGGCGTGCTGTGTGGCGTGTAGCACCGTCTTGCTGAAGCCACATGTCATGCAAGTCAAGCTCTTGCATTTTGGGCAAAAAAAAGTTGGATATAATCTCACGGTAGCGCTCACCATTCATAGTTACGTTACCATTCGCATAATCTTGAAGAAGTACGGTCTAATGATGCCACCAGCCCGTAAACGGCACCAAACTGTGACTTTTTCTGGATGCATTGGTAGCTCTTGCAATGCCTATGGCTGATCTTCACTCCAAAATAGACAATTCGGCTTATTAACGTACCCATTGAGCCAAAAATTAGCTTCGTCGCTAAACACAAGAAGCACGCGATGAACTTTCTTAACAGAGCACGCATTTTGATAATAAAATTCAATAATTTGCAAGCGTTGTTCGTTTGTAAGACTGAAGATGTTTGGCAGTGTAACAAAACACGAAACTTGCGTCAGCTGTTTAAACCAGTGTTGCCAAAAAGATAATAGCTGAAAAATCACCCGATACAATAATCTTACATCAGTTCTGTCGTAAAATAAAAAATGTTGAATAGAAATAAATAAATCAATAAATAAAATTGTTAAATAAAAAAAATTTTAACTTTTTTTCTCTGTGAAAGTGCAAAAAATATTGACCATTGAATTGTATTTTAAAAGAAAAAGTATAAAAAAATGTCTATACAATAATTTAAAAATTATTGGGACCAACGGCAAACGATAATAACAGTATTATGACAACCTACGATTATAGTATGATTACAGTAATCATTATAAGATTCTTTCAGATATATTGTATATATGTTGTTGTATCATATTATGATTACTTCTAAACTTATTATGATTTTCATGGTAAGAAAATTACTAAGGGAAAAATATTATGTTACTACGAATATATTTGGTCATAATATAATTCAATAATAATCGTAATATGTTGACTACAATCATGATTCTTATCATAACCTGTTGTTCTTAGAATATATTTACAACAACCATGTTCTTTCTTTGCGTGTTCTTATGTTTGTTTTTTTAATTTACTTTTAAAAACTTCAGAAACTTAAAGATGAAAAGGCTCAGCACAGATTACTGAAGCAGATTTTATTGATTATATGCATTCAGGAAGTAAGGTATATCTTAAATTTAGCGATGAGGTTCATTTTTGCCTCAAATTTCTGGTAAAAAATTGCAAAGAATGCAGCGCTCAAAATTTAAAAGATCTAAATTCTTCGAAAACTACAAAGAATTTACGGCACCGGGTAATGATTAAAACTCATGTCAGGTCAGGGGTAGATATCAGTCTAGAATTATGGTTTTAACAAGCTCACTAAAAGCTCACACTACTCATCCAACTATGTCACTCCGGCGTAAAATCTTATGGCGATTTCTTTTCTGAGAAATATGTTTCATAAATGTTACATGCTCTATCTCTTTTATGTAGAGCATTTAACATTTATGCAACATATTTCTCAGAAAAGAAATCGCCATTAGATTTTCGAACAACTTCGCGTTTTTATAAGTTTAACTGGCCATCGCAATTAAAGCATCTCCCAATTTGTTTCTTTAAGGTAACCTTAAAGGTAGGGTATATGTCGATAAGAACGATCCGCGCGAATGGTTGTATATGTTGAAGATGTTTGTCAGAAAAGCAAATACCATTATTTTTATGCACAATTTTTCACAAAAATTTCAAATCCAATTAATTTGTCGATTATGTCTGATAACTAAACTTCAGTTGCGTTTTTAAACGGCAATGCAGACTAAGAGGCAATTCTAGTCCACTGGAATCACCGTTCGACTTATAAAACGATTTTTTGCTTTAGGACATATTTTTGTCTTCTTAAGGTTGGTGTGATTTATTTAGTAAAAAGAAGGCTGAAGTAAATTTCGATGGTGAAAATGTACTGACTCACTTTTGACTTTGTAATTTCTGTCTAATTATACTTCATACAATGCTTTGTGCAGTTAACATTAACCATGTGCTTGTCATTGAAATATCTTATCTTTTTATCAAATCAATCACCTTTTTTTACATTAAAATCTTTTTCCTACAGCCACAATTACATATTTATTTTTAATAAAACAACTGAAATAATAAGGAATAAAGAAGAAGCAAAAAAAAAAAATTATTTTCTCAAAGTCAAAAGTCGGGACGCTTCGTTGACAATGTCACCAAAACACTCGACAAAAGTTAGGATTTCCTATTGTAAACGGCAATATCTCCACTGTTAAAAGTTTTTAGTATATGCGTTCATTCAATTCCATTTGTTGGAATAGTAAGTGAGTCGAGGGTGTCGCTTTGATGTGCCTGGACATATGTGTTTTCGGATAATTAAACTACTCTTTTAAGGATTAGTATTAAAAATACTAGGAGCGATAAAATAACCCCTTTGTATGGTAATGAATTGATAGAATAAATTACATAATTTTGATTATCCAGTTAGTATTTTAAATTAGATGGGGTGTCGGTTGGGTTAACATAATCGGGTTGTGGTCATTCCTGGGATCCGAAAGGTAAAAATTGGCTTATTAGTGGTTTATCCTTGACTAGAGGCGCAATGCCATTGCCAATGCCAATGCCGGACTGACTGGTGGTTGAGGTCTCCGTTTAGTGAGCTTCTTGCGAGAAATGCTTCCTCATGTTCAGGTTGATTGTCTTTGCGGAAGTCTATGCATTCCTGCGGAGAGATGATTATCAGGAAAGCTCGTAGTGGCTGTGGTTTAGGCTCAAAGTTGCGGGTTGGGACTCGTCAAAGTCTGATTTTTCACCTTCGTGGAAAATTCGGACTGTGAGGGGTTCCAAGGTGCTCTTGCTATTCGATAGATGCTGCCAGGATTCAGGTCAAGGCAGCGGGGGTTAGATAGCTCCGGTCCTCAAACAAGAGGCGAGTATGTAAACTTTGGCGGATTTATACACTCAAAGTTGCTACGTGTGTGTGCAAATGAATTCTAACTCACATAAGGGCATTTGGTAAGGGCTTAATATAAATAAACCAAGTGGCGGCGATTCACTGTGAGATAAGGCCAAACGGCAGGTACTCACGATAATCAAAGCAATATCTATTGGAAAAATAAGTCAAATTGTTGTCCCGTGGTAATTTTATACAGTTTGTTAGCCAATATAAGAAATATGAATAGTGTCTAAAATTAAACAAAAAAACGTAGCAATTTTTGCCTTTGGCGCCTTTTTACAAAACAGCAGCCAAAACCTTTAGTGTTGCCCTTAAATTTATTATTTGGAGACATGTATTATTAAGATTCGTATGTGTTCTAGTAGATGTTTGTACATAATTTCGGTATATTACCCATCAGGTAACAACAATTCTGATTTCAGAGAGGAAATAAACAAACTTTTCGAATCAATGGATTTGCAAAATACTAATAATTACTACATTCTAGCAGGTGATCTTAACAGCAAACATATGGATTGGGGTAATCCCATTAATAATGTAAAGGGAAATATTTTACGTAATTGGTTATCGGACAATGAGATTCGTTACAGATGTAAATTGTACGCCTCAACGGTTCCATCATATTCTCGCACAGGATCCTATTTGGATATTTGCATGGCTGACTGCAGACTACATATAGATACTGAGAATGATACAATGAACTGCCTGAAGACCTTAGACTACGACAGCGACCATAATGCTTTAAGAATAATTGCTTCTTTAGGAAGCGATCAACAGGAATTTTTATTTTTAAAGAGAGAACCTAGGACTGTATATAACTATTAGTGCACAAATTGGAGAAGATTTCAGGATAGAATTGTTCAACAACTGAATAACAATAATTTAATCCCTAATAACATAAATCTAACGAATGAAGAAATAGATATTATTGTTGATAGACTGACTGGCATTTTGACTGAAACAATTGAGAATGTTGTTCCGAAATTTAAGGAAAAGATTTTTTTTTTTTTATTAATTATTTAACGCCTTTTAGGCATTGGTGAAGCAGGTTGGCAGATACGATCTTTTTATAAATAAAGTTATATTTACATTATAAAAAGAAAAAAAAAAAAAAAATAATATTATTATAATAATGAATAAAATAAAATATATATTTCTTCAAAAAACAAAAGAAGGGAAAAATGAAAAAATTTAATTCAGTTAAATGAACTTCTTAAATTATTTTTTTTTTTAACAAACACTTTATACTACTAATAGTTCTTCTATTTGATTCAGTAAATATATCTTTAAATTTGTCTTAAACGTTGAAATTCTTGTCAAATTTTTAAATAAATAGGCATATTAATGCATTCATGACTACCAATATATTCTATTCGCTGCTTGGTTGTTTCAAGTCGACACCTGGATACTGCTAGATTATTATTATTTCTTGTGTTATTTCCTAATAAAAAATTTTATCATTTTGCGAAGCACTAAAGGTACATTTAAAAAAATAAGCGCACAATTATGCGCTACACAATAAGACATACAGAAATGCAGTAAAGTAAGTGAAAGAACTCTCAACAACTTTTATAAAAAAAAAAAAATACATTTCAAGTGCTACGGCATTCCCTTACCACGAAGCAGGTTTGTAAGGGAGAATACTAAAAAATAACTGTATCAAAACATTCAGTGTGTAAATATGATCGTAACATCCAACAATGTTTATGTGCGCTGAATAATGCGCTTTATGTGTCAAAATGGGAACTCGCCATATAAAATTCATGTCTTCCGTAAGCGCAATGGTAAGCGAAACGTTGATGTTTCTCCCTTACAAACCTGCTTCGTTGGAAGCTCCATTTTTTATTGGGTTGTGTGTTGGTTCCTTGAAAGGAAAATGGTGTGATGCCCTTTATTTTGTATGCATTTGAAAACGTACGTTAACAGCCTCATCTTGTATATACCACGACTTGGAAAAATAGTTTTGTATATTTCTTTATAGACTAATACTGTTAAATATGTTCTAGGAAGGTTAGATACAACTCTTAAAGCTTTGTTCTGTATACGTTGCAATAATTTTAATTCGGTACTGTTTTTATATGCATATAAGATAGCCAAGTAATTTAAATGGCTCTGGATTAGTGAATTGTAAATCAATAGTTTTGCATTTTTATTAAATTTGTATAAGAAGCCAATTGCTTAAGCAGCCTTCGATTTTATACTCTGAATATGTTGGCTCCCCACAAGATTGTTCTGCAAGTATATGCCGAGATACTTTATTGAATTACTTTCAAAAATTTCGTTTCCATCAATAAAAATACTAAAATTGCAACTGCGTTCACAATATGGCTTAAATCTTAGTACACGGGTTTTACTTGCATTTAAAAATAACTTATTAATCCTCACAAATTCAGACACCAACGCTACATCTCGTTCCACATACGCTTTTGCAACTGTTTCATGTTTATATGGATATAATAGACAAATGTCATCTGCATATGGGTAATTCCAAAGTGTTGAACGTGACAGTCGTACGCGTCAAAAATGCAATAACATTTTAAACAAAAAATATTTTTACGTTTTCTTAATCCTTAAATTAAAGCACTAAGAAAGCACTGTTATCTATGCTAAAGTTTATGGAGGGCGTAATTCTAGGTCAAAGATAATGACAAAAGAAGTAGCGGTTCGAAAGTGAAAAAAACAGAAGTAGTTTTTGTGGCCATGTATAAAAAGGCGAAATTCAGCAAAACCTGGCACAATTTTTTAGTCAAGCTACTTTCAGAATTTTACGTAGCATTGTAACATTAAAATGTCTTAGTTTGATTCCAAAATCTTCTGTATTTTCTTTTTTTTAAGCCAAAATCTGGGTCGATACGTGACTTTTCGAACGTGAAATTTTTTCCGTAATAATTTAACTGAATAATGATTAAAATAAAATAAAAATTTACCGTTAATCCCAATAACATATTTCTCTTTGAACTCTTCCTTACATTACAGACCATGTAAGAAATTTTTTTTTTGGAAAACATACAATAAAACATTCTCACATATAAGAAATTACGTTTGCACAAATTTGCAGTCTGATTGTTCATCTAAGTGAACAAATTTATGAGTAAATTTATAAAATTAGTAAAATCTAAATATTTCTCTATAACAATATCGTAAAATAATCAGCTTTTAATTACTTTTAAATTTTCGGTCACGGTGGACCTTTAGACGGAAATGCCCATACACAAAAAGCTTACCAAAAAGTTCCAAATTCTTAATTTAATTTATGTATATGGAAAATAACAACGGCCCCAAAACACTCCCCTGTGGTACTCCATATTCAAAATTACGAACAGCACTCTTATACGTGTTAATTTGAACAAACTGCTTCCTACTCGCTAGTTAACTTTTTAGTAGTAAAAGTTCCTTTCCACAAATACCATAATATCTCAATTTCCTGCACAATATTTCGTGATCTATGAGATCAAATGCTTTTGTCAAATCAAAAAATTCACCAACAACACCACAATAGCCTTCATCCAATCCTTTACAGATAAAATTTATTACGTTCACTACTGCCTCCTCTGTACCACATCCCTTTCTAAATCCATACTGAGAATCATTTAGTAAATGATTCATATCCATATACATTGATATCTGTTCATACAAAAAATTACTATGCGGAAATATCAAACTCCACTATGAGGATGCTGTACAGAGAGAAAAATAGAATTATTACTCAGATCAAGAGAAACAATAAACTTGAACAATCATTATCTGAAACGAACCTCAATATGTTAAAAACTAAACTAAAACTAATACGAAAACTTATAAATGAAAATTTTTCGAAGATCATCAATAAACGCATACGGGAAAAATTAACAGGTATTGATCCGAAAGATTCTAGAAACATGTTTAATGAATTAAGGAAAAATTTAAAAAGTTTTAAACCTTTAAATCTTACAAAAATAAATGTTCCACACGAATATGAATATATATTAGATAACACGGGAATAAACTCCCAAAACTTGAGAAAGGACGATGAGGGAAACTATATAGTCGAAGAACAAATTGAAATGGTAGATGTTATAGGAGCGTTTCTGGAAACAGTCCACGATGTTAAAGAAATTAATCATAATAACATTATACATACACGGGTCATTACCACATTTTAAAATTTTCTTTATACAAAAAGACATTTTAATAGTAATTCTACTTGAATTGCAAATTTTTGTGAAACATCACCATGGGACAATGCTTGTCATGAAAACTTTTTACGGAGGGATGATTTAATTTACATATTTTCCCATTTAAAAAATAAGTTATCATCCGGAATAGATAATATTCCGAATATCGTTTTAAAAAATTCTCCTAGGGAACTTATAAATGAATATTGCAGGTTATTTAACAACATGCTTAATAATTCATATTTTCCTAGAAATGGAAAACGGCGAAAGTAGTTTTATTACCCAAAAAGGACAAGGATCCCAGTGATCCTAAAAATATTAGACCGATAAGCTTATTACCAAATATTAGTAAGGTTTTCGAAGTAGCTGTTAACAATAACATACAAACGTTCTGTAAGAATAGAAATCTTGAAAGTGAGAAACAGTTTGGATTTAAATACAAACATTCTACAATTGACGCCATTCATAACATTACTTCTTTTATTAACTGGAACTGAAAATTTTGTACGGGAGCTTGCCTTATAGATATGGAGAAGGCATTCGATAGTATATGGATTCAAGGTCTAATATATAAACTAATTGAATATAACTTTCCCCAGCATCTTATTATGCTAATTTATAACATGATTTGTGAAAAGGAATTTCTTGTTTACTATAGAGACTTCCAATCTTCCACTTAATCACTATGGATTCTCAATGGAACTATCATCTGATAGGGCGTCAATAGCAGATTATGGCTTTTATCCTCTTTATGCAGTTAAGAACACTTTCCTCCTCAGTATGTCAACCGATTTGAACAAAATATACACCATTTAAGAGGTGCACAATATATATTTTATTAAAATCTGTTCAATAATTTCCGAGTTATAAGCGTTCAAAATTGCTACTAACACAAATGCAAAATAAATAAATAAAATTTTTTTTCCAATTATCAAATAATAAAAAATTAGGGTGATCGATTATTCGACATTTTGCAAAAACCGGTTCTCGAATATTTCGACTATATAAATCTTATGTATAAATCAGACCAGGCAAAACAGTTCAGAACGATTTCTTCCTTAGTTTGTCAACCGAACCTCTATGGGGAGAAAAAAGGAGAAATACGGGAAACTAAATTTCTTTTTTTTTTACTTTTGTGTGCTTCATGTGAAAATTTTTAAATTTTCTATAATATTGAACTAAGAAGCATAATATTATAGGTGAAGGGTCCTGAGTGAATGATAACCTATAAGATAAAAAATGTTGGTACTTTTTGTTTTTCATCTGGAACTTTTTGAATTTTCTTAAATATTCGACTTATAAAGATACAATTATACCTTAAAGTGGGTGAATAAGAACATGTAAGGGGAGCTTTTTGGTACTTTTTCGTTCAACATCAGCTACTTTGATTTATTTTCGTTAATATTAGACATATAAACATAAAATTAAACGTGCAACGTCCTGAGTGGATTACAATATATAAAGAAGACTTTTTGATACTTTTTTGTTTTTCAATTGGTATTTTTTATATTAAAGATAAAATATGGATCGGAGGTTGGTCTCTCGCCAAATCGATCCAATTTGAAGGAAAAAATAAATGCTCGAAACAAATTCATATGTACTTAGATGAATTATGTTTTCTTCATATTTACATACAAATTTATGGTCGAATTTTGACCATTAGGGGAACACTAGTAAATATAGAAGAGCGACTACAAAGGCAATCGACTGCAATTTTAATAATTTAAACATAAAATATGATACAACCATATCTTCTAAAGATTTATGGTTGTATAAAAAATGTATCCAAAGTAAAAAATTTTGGTGGTTAACAAATGATTAATATAATCTTCCTTTTTTTTAACCCTTGACAAAACACCCTCATAATTAAATAAGCAATGTTTTTTTTTACCATTTTTCATTGCAAAAAGTAAATTATATACTTTTAATCTGTAAATCTTAAACATATAACAAATAATTCTATGAAAATGGGAAATGTAAGATGAGATAAACCCACTTTTTATTGTTGATGTGTTTTGTTCAAACTTTGATATTAATACAAGTAGAACTGTTGCTATAAGTCTTATACGTTTAACAGTTTTATTTGGTTTAATATCTTTAGTTTCTCTAAAATCTTTATGGATGAAGTTTCCTGATGCTCTGGCCTAAGCAACCAGTGAAATGCGCATAGGAATAGCTTATCCCATCAACAATAAATTTCAAGTGTTTTTATCAATTATAAAAACTGGGAATTAAGCACGAATAACAAAATCTTTTGAAAAAAAAAAAAAAAAAAAAAAAAAATATTATTATGGTAACAATACTAGAGAGCCCTAATAAGAGCCACTGTATATTCTAATCCTTATATTATTAACTATTGTTTATTGTAGTTCTTACTTAAATCTTTGCCTTCAATAAACGAGAAAAAAATAGGTGCTATCTGTAATATATTTTTGAGAACTAAAGTTTGGGTACCACGGATAATCGGGGCATTAGATTTTAATAAATACGACAGATTTTTCGCTTCAAGACTTTTATATACTGGTGCTATTCTTATCATTCATTTAATTTTAAAATCTTGCCTTGTCTTTAAAAATTATTTTATTAAAGCTTCTTATCAAGTCTTTGTTTTTTGGGTTAAACATTTGTGTGGTCTTACTTCCACAAAAGTGTTGGCTAATGTAGGGTGTTTTACATAAATAAATAAAAACATCGATTAAAACCATGCATGTTATTTTTTCGTATATTAAGCATAAAGAAAAAAATACTCAAAACAATCAGAAAAAATATTGAGAATAAAACTGAAAAGAAACAGGATGATGGTGTGAATGAAACCATTGTTTACTTTGGTTATGGTCTAGCAATTTTCGTGTATTATACTTATTATTTTTTGACAAAAGTTCTTTTTAAAGAACACATTTTTCTAACTGACTTCTTATGACAACAAAAGTGTATTGTCGTAGAATACGAAATAAGAAAAAATCCAAAATACATGAAATGACGCTTTAACTATTTTTATACCCTTCACCGAAGGTAAAACGGTATATATAAGTTTGTCATTCCGTTTGTTTTTTTTTTTCAAAATATTGATCAAAGACCTTATAAAGTACATATATTCTGGATCTTTATAAGAAGCGGAATTGAATTAGCGACCCCAGATATCTTGGAAAATTGGTTGGTATAGATGTATGCCACACTCACAGAAAAAATACCAATGTTAAAATAACATGGCGAAATGTTGATTGAGAATCATGGGAAATTTCTGCAAAAGTATGCCCTCTTTTTAACTTTATCATTATTTCATATTAAATTTTAAGGAAAAATATTAAAATAACCTTAAATCACGTTTATTTAAAATTATTCACTGTTAAAATAACATTTTTCAATATTGAATTTATAAAAACCAGTTTTATATGGAGGGTTCAAAGCTGAACCGAACCAAGTCTTAAAATAAAATGCATATGGGTAATTCCATGTCAAAACGACCAAGAGTGGGACACGACCCCTTCCGATTTTAATGAAATTTGATGAGAAGGTTCCTTTTATCTTATTAGGAACATATATGAACGAAAAAAATTTTAAAATTTGTTTTTCGAAAGTTATGTCATATTCAAAATGTCATAATTTCGCCGAATTAGCCGTATGTGTTGAGTTTATTTCTTCAATATCTCGAAAACTACTTGACATACGAAGATGATTTTAATGTCATTTTAAAGAGAATACTTGGGGCTGGCTACAAACCATACATTGAAAAAAAAAATTTTTTTGAAAAATGTAATATCTGCAAAATGTTAAATTTTAAAAACGGACTAAGTCAAAAACTTATTTTTTTATTTGGCTGATTTTTTTTTGTGTATTACCTCAAACTGTTCTTTAAAAATTCTGAAACTTTGAAGGAGGTGTTTTTTTCTTTTTTAAGATATGATTTTTTTCCTTTCGCAACCTTTAAAAAAATAATATTAAAATAGAATTTTAATATTGTAATTTTGAGCAATAAGTACACTGTGAAAGTTGTAGAAAACAGACCAGCCGCGCACCTGTCATTTTACCCTAATTGGGGACGCTGAATCCAATGGTGCTAACCGTTTTTTTAGGTTAGCTCTTGTTTTTAAGATAAACCGTTATCGAAATCGAAAATGTAAGAGGTTGCACAGCATATATTCGCGTAACTCAAAAACGGTATAGTTTATTGAAATAACTAAGAAAACCGAAATTCGGCAATAAATAATAAAGTGGGGTTGGTCATACATTTGACCCATCTAGGAGCATCCTACGCTCTGCAGTGGCCAATTTAAAGAATTTTATTACGCCGCAATATTTGTATGGTACAGCGCGTAGGAATTTTTAAACAACAGTTTGAGGTATTATACCAAAAAAATCAGCCAAATAAAAAAATAGGTTTTTAACTTATTCCGTTTTTAAAATTTAACATTTTGCAGATATTACATTTTTCAAAATGTTATTTTTTTTTTCAATATATGGTTTGTAGCCCCAAGTATTCTCTTTAAAATGACATTAAAATCATCTTCGTATGTCAAGTAGTTTTCGAGATATTGAAGAAATAAGCTCAACACATTCGGCTAATTCGGCGAAATTATGACATTTTGAATATGACATAACTTTCGAAAAACAAATTTTAAAATTTTTTTTCGTTCAAATATGTTCCTAATAAGATAAAAGGAACGTTATCAGCAAATTTCATTAAAATCGGAAGGGGTCGTGTCCCACTCTTGGTCGTTTTGACATGGAATTACCCATATATGTATTTCAAAACTGGGGCCTTATTTTGGCAGTCGTGATCGAGTACGGGCAGAAATTAGATTTATTAGTGGAATTCACACCGAGCTTGTTAGTTTGTTAGTCGTTAATCGTTAGTTTTTTACACGCATTTTGTTTTTGTATATTTAACGCACTACCGGGTTAACATTTAACAAGTTAACGACACGGCACCTCTGATAAAATAGTTGTTAGTTGGTAACTCACAATCAGCTGTTGCAGTTACTAAATAAATATAATAAAAAAGTCATTTGTGATACATTTCTAAAAAAATATTTGTGTTTTGCCAATTTTCGTGTACATTGAGAGTAAGTATGTTTATTAAATGATTTTTTATTTTATTTTAATAAATCATAAATTGTTCTTATAGTGGATAACCAAAAGAAAAAGCGCATTCGAACAAAAATGCAAAAAAAGTGGAGTGAAGTGGAGCATAAATTGCTGTTGGATTTTGTGTTGGAAAATGTGGACATAGAAGTAATGTAGCACTATTTTGTATATGTTTATAAGATTATGCCAATGACATATACATATGTATTTTCAGAAACCAACTAGTACAATCTACTATCAAAAATGTTTGGACCAGACCAAAATTGACGCAACATGCGAAATGCTGCGATGCAAAGTTCGATACTGGAAAGCTACATTTAATAAAGCTGAAGAGTGGCGAAAGTCAACTGGTGCTGGAATTGACGTAAATGATGACTGTAGCACTATAAAGGGTAATTCGTTCGATTATAATAATTTTGCTTTTCTCACCATTTTTTTAACGATTTGCAGACAAACTACGAAAAATGTGCCCGTATTATGATCGCCTGGCGGATCTTTTTTACAATAAAACTAACTCAAATGTAGTTACGGAATCTTCAACATTCCATATAGATATCAATGTGGCAGATACAATAGAGGAAGATGGAGATGTGATACTTCAAGATTCCTCATTTACAGACACATTTTCCCATTCAGAGGAACAATCGGCTCAATCAGTGTCATTTAAACCCATGCCGCAGACACCAGCATCTACATCAACTCCAAATATTAAGCGGTCACTAGGCCAAAAATTTAAAACGCGCATGCCGAAAAGCGGCTTAAGTCAACTGGCCGAAATACAAAACAAAAGAGATGCATTTTATGAAAAACGGCTTTGCATTGAGCAACAAAAAGTTGATTTGGAAAAAAGTAGAATGGAACAAGAGTTTGAAATTAGAAAATTGGAACTGGAGCAAAACGAGAGACTTGCAATAATGGAACTGAAATTAAAATACAACAAAGAATGACAAACCGAAATTATTACCTTAATTATTTAACTAAGCAAGCAACGTGTTTGCGATGAATTTATTAATTTTTTTTTATAAAACACAACTAAAATGTTTACCTGATCTCTTAAAATAAGTACGCAACGTATTTGTGATGAATTTATTAATTTTTTTTTGCATTTTTAAAACGAAACTAAAATCTTTTAAAATAAGTACGCAACGTATTTGTGATAAAATTATTACTTTATTTTATGAATAAATGATTTAGTTTTATTTTCAAACTATACCTGGAAACATAAGATGGTATAACATCTTTTCATTTCAAAGCTAGTTCTACTTGACTCTTCCAATTGCTCTTCAGCTGCACTTTGGTTCTGTGGCACCGGTTCAAATTGATCTATGGCAGTACTATCATAGAGAATATTGTGGAGGATGCAGCACACTAAAACCCAATCGTTGCATAATGTTTGGCTTTCCTCGTTATTAATTCGCATACGTAGTTCCTTAAGACTATTAAACCTGCCTTTTAATATACCAAAACAATGTTCAACTCTTACTCGGAATTTACTATGCTGCAGGTTAAATTGCTTCCTCTTTATTGCATCAAGGTGTTGAGCATTGCTTCTATATGGAGTAATTATAGTATTACTTAACGGATAAGCAGAATCACCTGCAATCCATTCCTGTCCAGAAAAAAATTGGCTTGGGTCCTTATAAAGTGAACAATTCTTTAACATTTTTGAATCGTGGGTTGAACCACTATATCCTGTAACTACATGTCGAATCTTAAGTCCGTAATCACAAACAATTTGTGCTTTAAGTGCATATATATGGCACCTGGAAAAATAGTCAACGTGGTTTTTTAATGGAGCTTCTGCAAGTTTGATTTCAGTTCCATCCACATAACCAATACAAAACGGTAGTTCACTGAATGTTTCGCGAACTATTTCCGAACGTTCTGTAGAATCTGGCCAGAATATATATTGATGTATTAATTTCAAAAAAGCGCTAAAAATTCTTTTTGTAATTTTAAGAAGTGTGCCGCCGTCACCGATTCCAAAGAATGTAGCAATTTTAGCTATTGATGCGCTTTCTCCAGAGGATCCCAATCTAAACAAAACTATAGCGAGTTGTAAGTCTATTGGAAACTGCTTGCCGGTACATTTGGTAAAAACTTTGTCGCTACATATGAGTGATAGTAGATGAGCAAATTGCTTGCGATTCACGCGTAACATCTGGCAGAAACGATTTTCATCCATTGAAGACAAAACATCTTCGCGCCAATGAATTGATTTTGGAACTTCATACACAACTCCTCTGCGACACTTCATGACAGCATGTAAATCTTCATACAGCTCATCCAGCAGGGTTGTCAGATTTTTTTGAGCTCCATCGCCAAGCCGGATGCCAGAAATCGCCAAAAATCGCCAAATGTCGATTTTGTTCGATTTTCGTAATTTTTTTATTTTTTTTTTATTTTAAAAAATTAAATTTTGCTTACACAATAAAAGTTAGTATAATATTTCAGTCAAAAATCGCCAAAAACTGAGAAATAAACAAAAAAGTCGCCGAAAGTATATGTAATTTAGTTTTTGTTTTTTTTTTTTATTTGTTTCATAAATTATTAGGAACTTTGCATACTAATTATAATATAGTAAAATATGTACACATTTTCATGTATCCTTTTTACCATTTAAAGAATTTTAAAAAGTTGTGGCCTATTTCACTTATTCTATTTATATATCAATTCATATTTAAATATAGTTTTTCATATAATTTTATTTTTATTTGGCATGAAAAACTTATTTTAAGCACAAACTGATATTTAAATAAATTGTTGAAATAGGCCCTTTGGATATTGGTAAACTAGGCCCCTCATCAATTTGTGTTTAAAATTCGTTTTTCATGTAAAAAAAAAAATTTATATGAAAAACTATATTTAAATACGAATTGATATAAAAAAAAAAAAGACTTGCTGAAATTGGCCATTAGATTTAAAAAATTTTAAATAACATAAAATAGAGATCACATATTCAGTTAAAAAAATAAATAAAATTAAGTACACAAGTCTATAAGATCGTACACTTCAGCCTCATCGATATCGTTATTGGTATTTTGACTTTCATACATATTATTAGAATTGAACTTTTTTATCATTTCATTAGTCGGTGTAAAAGAATTGCAGCACAATTTGTTAACGCTCATGTGATTTATAATTCTCAATATAGCGTCTAAAAGCTCATATTGCATTTTATTTCGTAATCGAGTTTTAGTGTAATTCATTATAGAAAAGACCCTTTCAACGCAAGCATTACTGGTTGGAACAACTAACATATTAAGAACGGCCAAAGATAGTTCTTTAAAATGGTACGTTCCTGCTGCATCATGATAATCAAACACTTTTGGCCAAAAATCAAGTAAATTTGTTGGAATTTCGGTATTAAAATAACTGTTCCAATTTATAAACGGAAGTTTCCCCCATTGAGTTTCATAAACGCCGATTGGTACATTTGGATCCATAAATGTTTTTAATGTTTCTTGAACAGCGCTAAATTTAGGTTGAGATAATGAATTCGCACATTTTAAAATAGAAAATTGTCCATAATCTTTAAATACGTTCATATTTTCCGGCAATCTGTTTATCATCTCTTTTAAAAGCTTTTTCAAATACATAAAGCAATTTTCTTTAAGTTTGCTTATTTCGATTTCACTCAATTCCACATTTTTCAATTCTGTTGCGAATTCTGCTCCAAAATCAATTGCATCTAGAGGCAAAAATGAATTCGAAGAATCAAAAGCTGCATTTAATTTATTCAAAAATTTTTCATTGTTTTCAGTATTATTTAAAACAAAAGGTTTGAAAACTTTTGATGAAAACAAAAGAAGTGTACAATACATTTTTTGATGCATGCTTCCTGCATCCATGCTGTCCGATTGAAATTCCAAATTCAGATTATTTATTTCGTTGACAATTGGACTTATAAAAACCAAAAAAAGACGATTTTTTTCATCACATAGTTCATTATAAATGTTTTGGGCAGTTTTATCATTTTCTACCGTTGATATTAATGAAAAATGATATTTTAGCTCTATCCACTGCTCCAAAAGCCTGTTTATTGCAGCTCCATACGATAGCCAACGAGTTCCAGATATTTGTACTAGTTTTCTGAATTTGTTGCCGTCAACTCCAAGGTTTATTAAATCAAAAGCTCGTCTGTATAGCAGCGTTCGAAGTGGACTATGTGAAAAGTAGTTATATATCTCTTTTATTAAAAAATCTGAATTTTTAGGTATTTCGTTGAAGGCTTTGGAGCAGCAAAGATGGAGTGAGTGGCATGTACATTTCACCAGCATAAGTTGTGGATTGTCTCTTTTAAGAAACGTAAACAAAGATTTATTTTTACCGCACAAATTGTTTGCCCCATCGGTGCCAATGGCAATTATATTTTGATGGTTTAATCCAACTTTTTTTAGAAATAATCTTAAACTATTGTGAAGGTGTTCAGCTGTAGCTTCCTCAACCAAAAAAATACCCAAAAAATGTGTCGTAATATTGAGCTTGTTTTTATCAAAATATCTCACACAAACACTCATCCACTTTGTTTGGGTTATATCTGTAGATTCATCTACGATCAGGCTATATTTGGATTTACCAATATCTTTTACCAAGCTTTCTAAAATGGATGGTGAGACAACATTTTTAATAATTGCTGTACATTTAGTTTTGTGTAGTCTTAATTTTTCAAAGGGGTTTTCTTTGGCGAAACTGCTTCGTAAAAGTTCGGAAAGATGGTCAATAGATGCAACTGAGCTGTGCTTTGCTATAAAAACTGCAACTTTGATATCAGTGATTTTTAATTCATTTGATTCAGGGAGAATAACTACAAAGCGGGAACAGTTTATTTAAGACGTTTTAAAATATATGCATATTTACATAACTATGTATTAATATTTACCAAAACTATCTATATTTCTTTGTTTAAAGAAAACAGCCATATTGCCAATATGCTTAATTGACTCCGCATGTTTTTTAAGATCAACTTTATGAGATCTTAAAGAAATTTTACATCCATAACACCACGATGTGTTCATTGGGCTACAAGTTGCTTGGCAAGTTAAAGGTGCTTCAGAAATAGATTTCAGCCAACCTGAAAATTTTAAATATGTATAAAAAAACAGTCACAAGAAGTAGGTATCCAAGTATATTTGCCTTTTGCCCAGTCCTCGTTTTCCCATTCTTTTTTGTGACGACGATCCAATTTGGGTAGTTTTGATGAAGATGCCATAATTAAACACAACAATTTCAAGGCTTTTTTCATTTACCGTTAGCTTACGCTTTTACTATGTCTAACATTAAAAAAAACTGACTTTTGACACCAAAAATAAAATTCACTTAAAATGATAACAAAACAAAAATCATGTAAAAAATAGTTGCCAGATTTTTTTTTTTTTTTAATTAGTGTTGATAACAAAAAATGACAAACTGTTAAAAAAAGTTGCTGAAATAATTTAAATGGTAAAAATAGCCAAGTAGATCGCCAGTTGTATCAAAAATCGCCAAAAAAATCGCCAGTCGCCAAATGAAAAATCCCATCGCCAAACACGTTTCAAAATCGCCACGTTTGGCGAGAAATCGCCATATCTGACAGCCCTGTCATCCAGTACATTTTCGGTTTCATCTTCATCATCGTGGAAAATTTCTGCATCAATAAATTATTTGTAATTAAACTATTAAACTTCGATAAATCTTGTCTACTTACCGTCAGCAAACGTTATTTGTGTCAAAGCATGAGATATTAAATGGTTTACAATCGTTTTTTTTACACTTTCTCGTGGCATGTTTTATTTTTTCAGAATAATAAATTGTGTCAGAACAATAAATCAGCTGTTTTACTACGAAAGTTACCAGACTAACAAAGTTTTAAAAAGGAGGTCGTTCGCAGTTGGTAACTTTAACAAATTAACAAACTACCGAGTAACAAATTAACAAGTTCGGTGTGAATACCACTATTAACATCTTCATTTTACTTAGAACTTTCTGTGTTAATTGCACCATGGAGAAGGGTATATAAGATTCGGTATAGCCGAATATGCCACTCTTACTTGTTACTTATAAAATACTACATGCCTAAAAACTATAACTACGAGTACCAACTCAATTGTACTAAGACCAAAATTTAAAAAAAAATATTACCATAATAATGCTTAGCAGTTTTTTTTTGTGTTTAGGACGAATTATTCTATTTCAAGATTTTTGTTTACCATTCTTATTACACATTATAATTATAATGATTGTTGGTAATATGAGAATTTCATTTGGTTATTATTCATTTTTGGTGCTTGTACAAAAATTATTTAACAACAGTTAATTATGCATAACGCTAAAAAATAAACCAAAAGGAACGAACAACAATGGAAATGACAAATTTTTAAGATTTTAATTTTAAGATTTCGTTGTAAGAAAATAAAAATGGGCTTCATATTACAATATTCAAGTTTCGAATTTTCAATTGTGTAATTTAATGTTGTGTTTCCTTGTTTCTTTCTTTAGTATTTTAATCTTTTTTTTTTTCTTTTCGTACAACTTGTGATTTGTTTCTCTAGTAGAAATCCTAATTCTCCAAGGTATTATTTTATTCAATTAGATTTTCGTGGTACTAAATAAGGCCACATGAAATCGTTTTTAAGTTTCCTATTCCATTTCTCTATTCCCCAGCGGCCTTGTGTTGCGCTGTGAATTTTAAGTGGTATCGAGAAACTGTAGTAACAATAAATTTTTTTTTAATTACTTTTACTTGTTACACAATTTAGTGTTTAACAACATATTTAGGAGAAAATAAGAACATAAAAAAGGATCATTAAAGTTTAATGTAAAAAAGAAAAAAAAAACTAGATAAAGTATTTTTTTTTTTTTTTTTTTTGTTAAAAAAATAAATAAACCTATAACATGGCAAATTTTTACGTTTGAAACTTAATTCATCAAGCTGTGCCCATGTTCTGTAACTCTCGCGTCGAGAAGGTTTTCGATTGAAATGTGTGAAATGAAACAAAAATGCCATAAATTAAAACAAACAGCTGTTTTTCTCACTTAACTGTGTCTGTAACTTTTTTTGGCGAGTACAAGCTGTCACGTAAGGAAATTACTCGCCAATTTCCAGAAAAAGTGTGTCTGTAACATTTTGTTGAGAAAAGTTCCCGCTTTGAACTGTCAAATAAACTCATGAATAAAAATGGGGCGAGAAAAAATTTTAACACTAAAAAACAATTAAAAATGCAAAATGCAAAGAATAATAATAATAATATTTTATTATTGGCACATTTTTCATTGTTTTATTATTTTGCTTTTAACATTTTTATAAAATATACGAATGTCTTCAAAGCTCGTTTGCAAACAACAAACATTAAAGTCGCTCTTTACACAATTTGGCATAGCCGACGGTTGTGTTTAAGTAAATTTTGGTCGCCGTCAACGATATGTGTGACTGGCGTTCTGAACGTCTGCAATGTCACATCGGCTTCGAGTGCAATATTATGACATTTATTACGTAACGCCGTAATCTCTTTTGATAGTTTTCGACAAGAGTTACAGACACACATTTTTCTCACTTTTCGAGAAACGATGGAATATTTTGTTTCACATCTTTTCGATGCAAGACGTTATCACTAAAGTTCCAGAACATGGGTACTGGTACATTTAAATTTAATTTAAAACGCTTTGTACACATTTCAAAAATTTCAACATATCTGTAAAAAAAAAACTTTTTATTTACACTTTTTTTCTACAAAAGTGCTAAAATTTTAAAAGAAAACACCCAAATTTATCTGGAATTATTTATTTTAAATGTAATATAAAAAAAAATTCAACTAAAAAAGACTTGTAAGAAAAGAAAAACTTGACAAATGGTAACGCTGCTTTCAAAACAAATAAGATTTTGTCAGTGATGCCGCAATAAAAAAATAGAATTCATTACCACTTTTCTAGTGATGAAATCAAAATCGGAAGACACTTGGGTAATTCCATGTCAAATCGACCAAGAGTGGGCTATGACCCCTAGGTAGGTTTGTAGCATTCTCTTTAAAATTACATTAAAATCATCTTCGAATGTGAAGTAGTTTTCGAGATATTGAAGAAATAAACTCAACACATACGGCTAATTCGGCGAAATTATATCATTTTGAATATGACATAACTTTCGAAAAAAAAAACTTTCTATATTTTTTTCGCACATATATGTTCCTTATAAGATAAAAGGAACATTCTAACCAAATTTTACTAAAATCGAAAGGGGTCGTGTCCCACTCTTGGTCGATTTGACATGGAATTACCCACTTAAATAATGGGAAGTGGTTTGATAGCTGCAAGTCCTAAGCAAGGGGCGAGTGCACGCAGAAAAAAATATGGTTGGAAGTAAGCATATTCTAAGAGCTGTGCCCATGTTCTGTAACTCTCGCGTCGAGAAAGTTTTCGATTGAAATGTGTGAAATGAAACAAAAATTCCATAAATTGAAATAAACAGCTGTTTTTTCACTTAACTGTGTCTGTAACTTTTCTTGGCGAGTACAAGCTGTCACGTAAGGAAATTACTCGCCAATTTACAGAAAAAGTGTGTCTGTAACATTTTGGTGAGAAAAGTTCCCGCTTTGAACTGTCAAATACAATCACGAATAAAAATGGGGCGAGAAAAAATTTTAACACTAAAAAACAATTAAAAATGCAAAATGCAAAGAATAATAATAATAATATTTTATTATTGGCACATTTTTCATTGTTTTATTATTTTGCTTTTAACATTTTTATAAAATATACGAATGTCTTCAAAGCTCCCCTACTAGAAATGAATGGGCGAGTAGTCACATTTTTCATTTTGGTGTTAAGAAAATGATAGAAAGAAATGACCGAAATAAAGTTTTCGGTCACAGTAGGTCATTTCTTTCTATCATTTTCTTAACACCAAAATGAAAATTGTGACTACTCGCTGATTCGTTTCTTGTAGGGTCGTTTGCAAACAATAAACATTAAAGTCGCTCTTTACACAATTTGGCATAGCCGACGGTTGTGTTTTCGCCGCCGTCGTTGAAAAATGTTCAATTTAAGTAAATTTTGGTCGCCGTCAACGATATGTGTTACTGGCGTTCTGAACGTCTGCAATGTCACATCGGCTTCGAGTACAATATTATGATATTTCTAACGTAACGACGTAATCTCTTTTGATAGTTTTCGACATGAGTTACAGACACACATTTTTCTCACTTTTCGAGAAATGATGGAATATTTTGTTTCACATCTTTTCGATGCAAGAAGTTCTCACTAAAGTTACAGAACATGGGTACTGGTTAAATATGACCATAATATAATTAAAATCAACAAATATTTTCTCGAAATCAACCATAATATGGTCAAAATTAGCGACATTTGCTGCAGCAATGACGTTGATATAAGTAAAGGTTTACGAATTTAATCAATTTTTAAATAAAACTAATTTACAGGGGTGTGCTGGAAATCGGAAACGCAAAACGCAAGAATTTTAAACGTCGGTTTTTAAAAAGATTTCTGTAATAAAAGAATCTTATGACGATTGTTATACAAATATTTCTCTATTAAAAAGAATTGTATAACAAAAATTATAAAATATAAAATATATGAAAAATTGGGAAAATTGGGAATTTAGCACGTCAGACGGAATTCGTATTAATAATGAAATAATTAGCTGCCTGTTTAACGATTTCGAACGTCAACGTTCGCATAGAAACTTATATTTGAAACAAAAACAAAATTCTAAAATTTGTTTTTGTTTTCAATGTTATTTTCTATGCGAACGTTTACGTTCGAAATCGATGAACAGGCTGTAGTTTTGTTTAAAGTTTATAATAATATCGTTTTCTTAATATTATTTTCATCATTGAAAATTTTTTCTTTTTTACAGTCAGTTTTTTTAATTTTATTGTATCAACAATTTGTATTGGAGTTTTGTACGGAAGGAAGTTTATTTTTTTGAAAGTAACCAATTTCGGTCTTAAAACCAGAAAATCCAAAATCTAAAAATTATTTCTTGATTTTAACTTATTTTGTTCGTATTTAGTAAAATTTTCTTAAATAAAGAAACATTTTATTTTAACCAAGCCATACATACATACGTAAACAAAGAATAAGTTATAAGTTTGGTTTGGACGAGAATCATGCAACATTTTCTTGGTTCAAGCCATATTTAGTAAATTATTATTTCCGTGTAGGAGCGCGTAGAAGCTCTGCTCTAAAGATCTAAGAATCGCTTCTTTCAGCTTTGAAAACTGACATGATTTACGTGTATAAAGTAAGTGAAAGAAATTAAGCATTGAAAAAATTTTTATTTTAGTGCTTAATAATTTTTTTTTTTAAATCTAAAATATTTTTTGGAATAAAAGAGTTATGGCCATTTTCTCATTAGGCGATTATCTTTTTTCCCAACGAAAAACTGCACATTAAAGAAATTTGGTTTTCTCAATGTCTCATTTGCTTCGATTTTATAGCAAAGCTAACCGGCACTCATCTGCCAATTATTTATTTTCCTTTTATTTGCCGTACAGATAAATTCAATCAGCTGACTTCCAACTTTAACATGTAATTTGAGTGGCGTTGCCAGCTCAAAACTTTGTTTTTTGTCGGTATATTGAGAAACCCAAAATCCTTAACGGACAGTTTATCGGTCCAATAAATTTATGTTGACATTAAGTAACAGACAGTTTGTCGATACATTGAGAAAATGGCCATTATAGTTTTATAATAATTTTTCTAAAATTAATTTAAAATTTTTTAAGGTTTCGTTATAATGTGCTAAATTCCCATTCCATATTATTGACAAACTGAAGTTTATTGTTGATGGGAAAAGCTATTCCTATGTGCATTTCACTGGTTGCTTAGGCCAGATCGTCAGGAAACTTCATCCAAAGATTTTAGAAAAACTAAAGATATTATACAAATAAAACTTTTAAGCGAATAAGAATTATAAGCCCCAGTTTTACTTTTTTATTTTTTATCAAAAGAATAATTGATTTCACTGCATCAATGATGCAGTAGAAAATGTAATCTTAAAAAAACGACTAAACAGCGATTCTCTTCTAGTATTTAGCAACGCAGTTAAGAATTGTAGGATTGTATGCCTTACCTTACAGCAGTAGAGTAAGGTAGTAATTTTTAGAAGCAAAAAAGGAAGCGGTTGATATGCAGTATACGTGTTTATTGCTTTCAAATCCTAAAAAGTGTTTGCTGGTCTCCTAACTACTTATTTAGAAAAATCTTAAGCTCAAAAATAAAGAAAAACATTTTGTGATTGATTTCAAAATTGGAAAAAAAAACTTAATGAACATTTCTTAAACCATTTTCCGTTCTTATCGCTTCGTAGTCATAAAAAGTCTTAAAATCTTTTGTTTTAAAACTACTTCCATAATTACAGCTGATATCCGAATCGTTAATAAATTTCAACTTTAATTTAAAACTTTTTTTGAACAAATTTAATTACAAAAACTTTTTATTTTATTATTAGTTTTTTGTTGAGAAATAAAAAAATGTTTGGTTTTTCTTTTAATCACCTTAAACATTTTGGTATCTTTATTTGAAATCTTTATTATAGTACTTGTATAATTTAATTATACTTTTAAGATGATATAAACTTTTCGTTTTTAAACGAAAACTTCTTCAGATTTTTTTTTTTTTTTTTGTTAATGCCACCCAATATTTGTACTTTTAACGAAACTTGCCGACACGACAAAACTACTTCATTTTTCGACTCTTCTCCGTTATCTATTAATAAAACACAACAATGCAACAATTAACAAATTAATGAGTTTTTTGAGGTTTTAAAATAAGTTTATCTATCAGTTTGTGGAAAAGGTAATGTAAAACGAAAAGAAAAAACATACTCAAATTCATTAAGTTTGGGAATCAATTTGAAATAATCACATACACACAACCTCATATAGTGTTACATATAGCTGGTAAATGTTTAAAGGCTCTTAAGTAAATCAACCTTACCGTAAAAAGTAAGACCAATATATTTCTTACAGATTGAGACGTAGCATCTTGCTACTAACTATAATCATTCTAATCGCTTTACATACAACAAAATTAAGCAGCTGATTTGCAACGTTATTGTTACTCCCGGCTTACTGAGCCTTAAGCCAAATAATTGCTACTTCACAGGAGAAGAGAAAAACATAATAGAAACTGTATGTACCAAAATTAAAAATCACTTGTAAAATCGTTACATTTGATACAATCACATTTAATTTTTGCGACAAAATGTATTTGTATGAAATATATTGGAATCAATAACAACTCAATTTCGATATATTAATGTATTTTAAATTCAATAAAAATCAAATCGAGAAACTCTTGCAAAAGCAAGTTTAATTGCTTAATTTGGCTCTGCTGAATCTTTCGTACCCTTTGGCCGGAGTAAGAATATTTTAGCAATAGGCTTGGGAACTCGAACTCACGGTATCATAATTTTCTACTTTTTAAGTTTTTTGATTCCATGAATTAAAGGAATTGAAAATGCCCGGGAGCCAGGAAGCCTCGTTATACTGATAGAAAATGCGCCATAGCACTGGTGTATTTGACTTCAGTAACATGCAAAGTGTTTTCGTGTTTGAATCCATGACACTTTTATCATTGTGATGTCCGCCTTTACATTATTGGCCAAATTGTCATCAGTGTCAAACATTGAAATTATGTCATCAATTGGATGACACATTGGCATTACAGAAATGACAAATCGGAGTCAGTTTAATAAAAAATATCATCATTGCGATGACCCAGTAACATCTGGGAAAGTACATATTAGGCTCAATTGATTGACAAACTGTCATCAAATTGACTTAAGTTAAAGTTAGAGAATATTAGAAACTGGGAATTATTTCCTTCCGAAGGTAACTTTATATTATATTCAACATTTTTAATATAATATAAAGTTACCTTCGGAAGGAAATAATTCCCAGTTTATATTTGTTAAAATAGTTGAGTTAAATAAGTAACACTATCCAGTGAGACACAAAGAATGCTGACGAAGGCCGTAGCGGGCCAGAAAATGCATTACATTCTGCTGGTGTCTAATAATTGTAAATTTTTCTGTACATATAATATACTTCATTGCTTTCCAAAGGAATCCTAAGGTAAAATGTAACAAGAAAATACAATATAATAGTCTGGTAGTGTATAAATTCATTTCTGAAAAATTGAAGGAATAGAACTATTACAAAAAAGCTTTATAAAATACATAACTGAAATTTAGCTCATAGAATAAATACGAAAAACTAAAAATGTTAGAGAATATTATTATTTTCTTATCCGTTACACAAGTTTGTTTCACTTTTGTTGTTTTCCGCCCTTTGTTTAAAGAAGAATTCTCAAAAAGACAAGCCCGATATGGTTTTCGTAATCATTCTTCTTTGAAAATTTGATAATTTACTTAAACAAGTTAAAAAATAGAATATGCGATTTTTTGTTTTATTTTTACCTTAATACATGAAAATAATGTTAATTATATAAAAAATGTGGCATCGAATTGATGTCACTGTAGTCAAAGCATAAATGACGCATAAAATATGAAATAACATGTTATGATGACATTCGACATTGGATTGATCTCACTTTTTGCCTAATTGATGCCATTTTTAATAACATTGTTGTCGCATTTCTTATGTAAAGGCATCATATACATGAAGATTAATTTTTCTATGAGTGTAGACGCGAAAAATGTTACCGGCAACACATGGATCTCGCTTCAAAAGAACTCCACTCACGTCATGTAAATTGTTTGTATATTTTCTTAAGTGGGGTGTATTCCGTCTAGGTTGATAGAAACAAAAAGAAGTCAGATCAAAGTATGATCAATAAAGCGGTTAAGGTAAGAAAAATAATTTTCCTAAAACGATAAAAATTTGTTTTTTTATTTCGCTAATAAACGTTTTGCAAATAATACGATAATATAATAAAAACAATCAAAATATGTACATTGTTTTTGACTTGGCTCTCCGATATTTTCTTTTAATTGATTTTTTGCATGGTAAACTAAAAAATAACAATTATTTTCGGACCGTGAAAATAAACTTGATTTGATAGGCTTTTCAAAATTTAGAGAAATAATATTTTTTTACATTTTTCATGCTGTTTAGGTAATTAGGAACTCTATATTTAATATAACTTGCTTATTAAATTTATAAAAAATGTGTTCATGATATCGCTTTAAAGTCTCGCAATTCGTGCATTTGTATGCCCTCGCAATGATCTATTAAAAATTGTATAAGATTATAAACTATCCTTATAACTTGCGCTGTTCAATTATGCATTTATACAAAAATATTGTTTAATTTACTTGCTGTCATCTTCAACGCGAAATTCAAGTGTTAACAAATCACAAACAATAAAATCCTAAAATAACCCAAGAATATTAGACTTTTGGCGTTCTTTAGATATTTGAAAATCAAATTTCACTTTTTAGTCAGAAATTATAATTTTTATTTTAACAATATTTTTGTATTGAAGTTTTTTACAAACTAACGTAAATTGTTCAAATTTTAAGCGATTTCATGTAAACCCTTATTAAGGGTATTTCAATAATAGCTGCTTTACACAATCACACCAGTCTTACATATTAAAAAAAAAAATACAACCCTGTCATGATAAGTTGTTATTGTTTTCTAAAAATTTTCAAACAATTATTATATCAGAGATGCATTTTCGTCAAAATTCTTAAGACTTGTGTGAAAGTGTAAAACTGCCTTAAGCTGTTAATAAAAAATTCATTGTTTACCTCCCCAAAGGCTAAAGCTGAATACGTCCCTGCCTGTTTAGAAATACATTTGTTTAAGGACCAGCGCTTATGGGATGGATGAATCCTACTAAAGCATTGCATTGTGTTGGAACTTAGAAAATATGTTATGGGAAGGAGGTTAGAGGGAGTAGTGCTTCTAAATACTCGACAAGAACTTATTCTTGTTGAAAATGAAAAGGAACACTCAAAATAATATGTAGTTAAATTCAAACGAAAATTCATTTTAAACAAATTAAAATTCATTTAAAAAACGGATCATTTACATTTCATTTAAAACAAATGATTTTTTCATTAATTTCAAAATTTTTTATTTATTGGACATCATATTCCTTAAAATTGAATAGTTTTTACTTTTAAAAAATATATTTTAACCGACAAAAATCAAACAACATAACAAAATAAATACGGAAAAACATTATTTTTTGGTAGTTTGTTTTTTGAATAACAAACATAAATGTTAAAAAATAAAATTATTCGTAAAATAACTATATTTTTATTCAAATTTAACAGTACGGAAAACGAATTTAATAACCCACAATCAGTTACTGTAATAATTTTATAAGTGAAGCCTTTCACAGGAATGCAATTACACATACGAATAAACCATCTAAAAAACGAGTTTTTCTTGTATTGTGTTATACGATCCACTGGCCAATCGACCACAAAAGTATGGGCTCTTCAGGAAAAACGGGTATCAAACGTCCGAGTTTCGAGAACTAGATTCCTTATTTCATCAGAACATATCCCATTGTATTAACGACAAAACAACCAAATACAAAGCATATTGCGACGTTGATCAAGGGAGTTAATAAAATTAGATAACCTACTGTAGCCAGTGAGAACCTTCGCCCTCCTAAGGACGCGGTCGATTAGCTCCAAAATAAACTTTAAAGTCCCGGCCCACACTTGAGAGTTGTACTCCATTCTCTTTTATTAGTAAATTAATAAAAAAATGAGCTTTGTAGCATCCCTGTCGTCAAATGAGTAGCTAACTACAAAAAAAGCCAACTTTAAGTTAGTTTGTATAGACTAACTTAAAGCCAACTACTAAGCAATGGAAAATTTACATTATTTACAGTATACAAACACTGTGTATTTTAAGTAGAGAGAGCCAAGTCGATTGTCAAACATGCGGCTCCAAGACCCACAAAAGATTTAATTATTTAGGGCCATTATTACAATATACGGAGTAGAAATTGGTAAGTGGCCAGTTTATAGTATAATTAAAAAATAAAACAAAATAACTAAATACAATTTTAATTAAATAGTTAATTAAAAAAAACCAACTTAAAGCTTACTTAAAGTAGTAAGTTTAAAGTAAGCTACAAAAAGTTAACTTTAAGTTAACGGCTAGGTAACTAACTTTAAAGTTAACTGAAAGCAATGCAGAGTCGGACAATTGACTACTTCCTAACACATCGCAATGTTAAAATAGTTAGTTAATTCCATATAAAAGTAATGCAAGTGTCAACCACCACTACTTGAGAAATAGTTAGTTTTCAGTTAACTGAATGTCCGACAGGGATATTATAGGGGAAACAGTAATAAAAATGTCAGTATTGAACAACAAAATTACGATTTGAATTGGTAAAACCTATAACTCTACAAGAGTATGTTCCTCATAAACTTCTCTAAAAATATGAGGATTTTCTGCAGCATTAAAAGCAACACCTTTCTCAGTCCTTAGTCCTAGTTGATAGATGTCTTAGCATTCCAGTTAAATAAGGTGTGCTGAAATTTAAACAGCGTAAACTTATTTGTACAGCCAATATTTAAATTAAAAGTGATAATACAAAACTACATTTTTCGTATTTAAAAAACCATTTTTTTTTTTTTTTTTTTGGTTACAAATAATATCAAACATGACTTCAGCATATTTTTCCTGTTTTAAATTAATGTTGTTATTTTTAGTATTTTTTTTGTTTTTTTTTTTTTTTGCAAAGTCAAACATTAAACGCTCCTAAAACACCTGATCTTATACGCCTACCATAACTGATAATTTACACAATAGTTTATTTGCAGGCGGCGAACTAACAAAGCATTAAAAACATGATAAAAAAAAAACTGCAAGTCAAAATCTAACAGCTACAATCGTTTTAATTTGACAGTTCAAAGTGAAAGAGAGGTAAAAAGAGGGAACTAAAACAACACAAGGCAAAATAAATAAATTTACTACAAAACAAAAACGCAACATGTGTCTGGCAAAACTGATAGATCGATAGTGTTAAAATAAAAAGATACAAGCAAAAAAATAATTTATAGAAAAAGTAAAATATACTAAACAATTGTTAAGTGAATTAATAATGACAAAAGAAAAAAATATTCTTTTTTTTTTTTAGAAATTTGAGAAAATTTTCGCATAAAACTTTATACGAGTTTGTTTTTCTATGCATGTAGACAAAACTGAAAATGTTCGAGTACGACTAAAGTAAAATTTATTTATGGAAGCTACGAAACACAAAAATAAACTATCATCCACCAAATGGTCATTTAGAGAGTTGTTTCTCCTAACAAGTGTTTAATACTTTTTGTACTTCTTCCATCATGTATTATTGTCAATGAATTAATGGAATGACTGAGTGACTGCCTGGCTTCGTATGGACATAAAGTGGCAGTAGTTTGTTTTACGTTTTTTTTCCTTTTGTTTTTCATAGTGATGGCGGCGGTGAAGTTCTAAAAGTGCCAATGCTGTTGTGCACTTAATGACGACACCAAACTAAAGAGACAAAAAAAAAAAGTTAAAAACTATTGTATACAACATTTTCAGAAAGAAAAGTGAAACAAAAAATTGACGCCATCTCTGGTATAGGCGATTAAATGTTGTAAAAAAAGTGTAGAGTTTTGTCTGAAAACTAACCGTTTTCGACAATTTAATGCTGCATTAAGTGTAGCAGCATTAAGGAAAACACACTTTTATAGATGGAAACAAATAGATTTGAGTAGACACATACTCGTATAAGGATGAAAGAAACGTTGTTACAACAGCGTGTTACACGCCCTCGAGTACAAGTAAGTATACATCTACATAATAAACATATTTGTGTGTATGTATTTTTTTCTATTTATTTAATTCTTAACATATGTATAAATTTTTAACCGCATTTATGAGAAATGTTTTAGTAGCAGGAATTTAAACAGTAGCCTTTTTTGCCAAGGCGGTTTATTTTATGCACCTCCATTTACTTTTCGGAAGATCCTTTTTCCTTTGTTTATCTTCCCTAAAATAATTATTATTTTAGACAAATTGCAGGCATAAAAAATTTTTTATTTTCTCGACTACTATTGATGGGACACGACATTTAAGTGGGAAAGTATTTCCTGTATTGAAGGTTTTCATTTAGAGCCGACAATAAACAATTACAGTGGTGCAAGTTGTAATAGAATTTGTTAGTAATTAATCAAAATAACACGATAATACTAAAGTGGAAAAAATTAACTAATTTGATGGGTTAACTGAAGACTCTAGTATTCTTTTACTTTTAAGAAAAAGCTTAAATCATTTCAAAAGAGATTCGGTTTGTGATAGCAAATTTTTAGTAAAAATGCGATTTTCGTAAAAAATTGGTGAATTACGCTATTGGTGAATTGGTGAATTACTCTTTTTTTTGTAAAAAAAAAACATGATTTGAAATAAACAATTTCAATGTGAAGTATTAAGTAATGTTTTGTTAAACATTTTATTTTTTATTTAACATTTCTGTGGCATTTTGACAAAACATCTTAAGTCGAGATAAGATAGCAAAAAAGTTTTTAAAAAATCATTTTTATTAAATAATAAAATAAACCAATATTTAAAAAAAAAACTTCGTTTATATTACAAAATTTTAAAAACGTAAACAAAAATATTATTTGAATGAAAATTTGTAGAATTAACAACATTTTTTTTGGTTTTTTAAATTTGACTTAAGATGTTTTGTCAAAATGCCACAGATTTAATTTTTAATGTTGTATACAAGTTTTAAGTTAAAAATGTAATTTTTAATGTTAAAAAATAACTATCTGTCTACATTGCTGTGGCGCCATAGTTCGTTTGTAATCAAGGTCTTGATTTACGTAACATTAATGGTGTATATATCCCGTTGGTGCTCAACAACAAACCATACGAAGCTTATATAAGCACTCACTTTATAAAGCATATATTGCAGTCAGAAAATTTTGCCTGTAGCGCAAATTACATAGAAATTATATATGTGTGGAAAACCACACACGAGGGTAACTTACGTAAGTTCTGAAATATTTCGTTATTAAAATATTTTTAAGTTATTGCTAAAAAAGTAAAGAAGTTTCTGTACCTCAACAATTTTTTGGTTTATCGTGTAAAAATTATTTATTTCACACAAGGGTGAGCCGTTTATTTTGAAAGTGGCATTAGTCACTTTTTCAAAAAAAATCGAGTTAATAATAAATATAATAATAAATACTGAGAAAAATATCATTATCATGATGTATCAAATACAAGTGAATCTTCTCGAAAGTTAGCATCCATATTTTTAAACGTGTTAAAGCGCAAACCCTTAAATATCTCGACTTAAAAACCGAAATGACTTATGCCACTTTCAAAATAAACGGCTCATGTATTTGCAAAAAATAAAGAAGTATGAAAGTATTGTCGGTCAATCCACACCACAGTCTTGAGTTTTCCCTATTTGGAACCATTTGAACAATGACATACAAAACGCTACATAAAATTATGAAATTTGGATAGAAAATTTATGTTAACATAAAGTTTTTTTAAGCCGAATGGATTCTATATACTAACAGCCGTACTGGTAATGAAAATTTGGCATAAAGTTAACAAAACGTTTATTCATAATACACTAACCAAACTGTGGCTAACGTTTTGCTAAGCTCTTGTTAACGAGCTGCCACACGTTCGCCAACATTAAACAGCCGTTTAATGTCAAGCAATTTTGTTGGTTTTTTTTAATTCACTGTTTTTTTTTTTAATTTACTGTCTTTTACTTAATTTATTTTAGTTTTAAAAACTTTTTAAAATTTTTATATGTGAAGGGAAAAACAAAAAGGAAAAAATGACAAATAACGCAAAACGTGTTGCATTTTTGAGTAGTACAATATGGCATCATAAAAATTCAGAGTTGATTTATTAAAAGTTGGCAGATGGAGGAAAGTTCGTTATGAATTAACTCTGTGGCCATAAAGCTGCTAAGCTTAATCGCCATTCTAGTAAGCAGCTCGTTGTACGTAGTGTACAAACTGTGGCTAACTTTTTATTACGAATACGGCTGTAACAGTAATAAATGGTTAATGGCTTTTGTGCCCATTGTCGCGGAAAGAAGTTTGTATGGGGACTTTGTAAAATTATAGACCGGTTCCCACAACTTTTCTTCTGTATGGAAATTTAAATGTGTGTACCAAAGCACATCAAGTTATTTCCGAAATTGTGGCCTGTACTCTGCTAATCAAGTTATTTCCGAAATTGCGACCTGTACTCTGCGTACAACGTTTACATGGACAAAAAACCAACTAGCCAGCCAGCCGGTCGGACGGACTAGGTAGATCGATTTAAAAAGTTATTGTGGGACGGTCGGTATACAAAAGTGTCAATAACCAATAGCGGAAATTAATCACCGTTGAAAATACTCTTTCATATATTGCAAATCTAGCACAAGTGCTTTTTGTTGTTGCGTTCTTGTAAAATATAGCATTTATGCAAGATTTCCAACATATGCAAGGTATGAAATGATGGTTTGCAACGAAAAGTTATTTCCCCTATTATTTCTATATGTTACGCAGGTCAGCCCAAACGCATAACTCCCTCTGCAAGTATGATTGTGGGGGTAATAGAGATATCCGCTAATTTAAATTAGTTTCTTTTTTGAAAAGTACCAAGCAAACTTCAGATGTCAAAGTGGTCCACATTTTAAGCAAACAGGGGACAGTATAAATATTTAAGGTTGCATAAAAATTTCAAATATATAAAATATGAGCTAAAGCAAAAATTTGGTTTAGGGTGTAATTTAAAGCCCGACAAAACTTACGAAAGGGTTAGTTGTTAAACGAAATGCATTTATGTCATTTATGATAAGTTTACTCTGGCAAAGTATTGAGACAAACGCTGCCAAATTACCAAAATTTACTTTGAAAATCAGTCATCGATTCATTCATCTTATAAACGACAAAGACCATTAATACAACCTAATGATACAGTTCTTCATACGTTAACAACAGCTATCGTGATCGGTAAAGTGACCCTTTAGCTTTCTCCATTATTACAACTTTTTGACAAAATGAAAAATGTAATTTATATACTGTTGCAACATTGAAGTAGATACCGTGGCACCGACTTACTTTTGTTTAAATTTTTATTAAAAGCAAAAGTAAATTTTTTTATACATACCCAGTAAAAACTTCGCCTACTTTTTCAAAATGAATTGCTTCTTTAACTCATTATTTTGTAGCTTTCTTCTATAACTACATCTATAATAACTTCCATAACTTCTTTTTTCTGGATGTATTCAGGTAAAAAAAATAATGACTTACTTTTTAATGCGTTCATTTTGGGACATCCCTTGTAAAATTCATTGATTCTTTCAGTCGAATTGTAGTAGTGCTCTTATATATTTCTGATTGCTCAACACATTATTTTGTAGGCGAAGTTTTTACTGGGTATAAACTGGCTCATTTTCAACCTTCACAAAATTTTTAAATTTATTTCATTTGTAAAATTTGTTAAAAATTGTTAATTTTGTTAAAAATTCAAGAAAAAACCCTGAAGAAGGCAATGCAGTGCCGAAATATTGGTTGAAATAAATTTAATATTTTTTATAAAAAAAGAGACCTCAAGCTTAATTAAATAGTAATAATAATTTAAATTTGTTTGTGCTTAACTTTTGTTCTTTATGGTAAATTGTTTTTATTTTGTGTTAAATTTTATTTGTTTGAAAAAGTTTGAATAATTAAATTTGACATAAAGCTTTCATTGAAGTTACCATATCTTTACCAGCAAATATGGCAGCTTCATATTCTTTAAGTTCATTTGTAAAGTTGCCATGAGGATAAACCTTCTATTAGCTTATATGTCAGTTTTTAGGTTATTTTTTACATGTAACATCCAAAAACAATTTATCAGTCAGATAGCATCCGAAAAATAATCATTTGTAAGTTGTATTAATGGCGCAAAGTGATATTTAAGGAGTGCGGCTGGTTAATACACACAATTTCTGCATTTAAAGCGAGACCAAGCCATAATATACGCCATTACTTCCAGAACAATGCACCGTTTGGCGCAGTTTATTACCTGGTGGCATACTCAGACCTTACTTCTTCAAGAATGAAGAAAATTGAACAAATCAAATTCGGTGGAATTAAAATTATTTAATTTTTTTTTAGAATATTTTTGGGTTTTTTTTTTTTAATTTCGAGTCCTATCGGGCTTTAAAACAACACTTTATTTATCTATTATATATATAAAAGAGTTGCGTGAGGGACTGACTGAGGGACTGATAGATTGGTCACTCCCCAAATCGATTCACTAAGACGGGATTTTTGGAAATTCGAATGTTTAGGGGGTAAAAAAGAGTAAAAACGGGTAAACTCGGTAGCCTTATATCTTCAAAACTAAAAGAGATACACAAAAAATTTAATACTTATTGTTGTTCTTCAGAAAAATAAGCGGACAATTGTCTAGTACTTTTTTGAAATTCGGCCCTTTTAGGGAGTAAACGGGTAAAACCTGAATTTTGGAACTTTTTTGACACCCCATTTATCTTTTGAACCAATAAACTTAGAAACAAAGTTTTCTACCACATTCGATATTTATTAAAAAAAATTACGAACACGAATTTGGTACTTTTTCGAAATTCTAACATTTAAGAGGTGAAAATCATAACTATTTTTGGTACTTTTTTTACAAAACATTTTCCTCCATTCATTGACATATTCGTACTAAATTATTGGCTGCCACTACAATACTGAAATGTTTGATACTTTAATGGGGGAAAAATATAGTACCCAAAAAAGAAAATACGGGAAATTTGATAGTTTTCTTAAGCTTTTTGGTAAAACTTAAGAAACGTGTTAAACGCTAGAATTTAAACAAGTTTAAGCCTAGAAAAATAAAATTTGGCATACAAATATTTCCACGAAGAAAAAGGAGACGCTAACGAAGTAGCGGGTATATGCTAGTTTTTAATATTAATATTTCATTTCCAGGTCTGAACTATAAACGATAAGAAATGTTCAATCAAATGTGTTGCCAAAATTCAGTTAATATTGAAGGAAAAAAAATTGTAGAAACTTTGACACTTTTAATTTGTCATATTATAATTTTTTGCCTTTTTACTTTAATCATATATAAAATTAATTTTAATTATAACTGAAAAAATTTTAAGAGTGTGTGGTTTTTAAATTATAGCTAATTTTATATAAAAATAGTTATCAAATGCCACTGAGTACGATTGCTGTGGCAACCATCCCCATCTCCACTTTTTTTTCTCTAAATAGTTGTGACACACAACTCCGTGACTGACAGTTGGTTCATTAATTTGATCTTGTTGTCAGTCATGTTTCTTGTTTTTTTTTTTTTAATGTACGTTAGATTAACTGACCCATTAAATTGTCCTTTTCTGTGTGTTTTAGAACATAAACATTTCTTTCAAAATAGTTGTGACATATTGATGCACTCACTCAGCAATTCACTCAAACTTCACAAATGTTCTAGCCAAATAAAATGCTTGTTGGCCTAGTTAACGTATTTTCTAATTAACACTATGATATATGATGTGAAAGCATTAACGGAAGTCATTTAAAAGTAGAAAAGAAAGAAACGCAACAAAAATTAAAAAAAAAGGTTGAAAATTTTACGTCAACTAGACTTAGAAAAGTACAGTAGAAAGCAAATTAAGACCGTAAAACAAAAAACAGAAACTCTTAAATATGTATTGAAAAAAAAATTTGTAAAATGTCAAATTTTTTTAACTCCACTGTGAAAACACAAAAAGCTATCTATTTATTTATATTTGTTATAGTTTTTTTTTATCATTTCTCTCCATTATATTGAAGTACAGACTTCAATTCCAACTTCCGTTTTGCTGCAGGGCTTTTGTTTGTTTGTATCCGTCAGATAATGTGTATGTAACTTTAAATTCATATTAAAAGAAATGATGATGAGAAATTGCGTAAAATTCTCACAGTGTAATTATAAATCCATTAAAGTTGCTTGAATAAAACAGAAAATTCAAACAAAAGCCACAAAATTATTATTAACTCTGGCCATAAACTTAGGAATTCATGAGCATTTGTCTAAATTGCGGACATCTGCAAAAGAAATACAGGTCGAATGTGTATTTTTTTTTGGGTTCTAAAGGGAATATGAAACTAATGGGCATAATGAAATTAAACAGGCTTCGAATTGCAACTCATGATGCATTCTTTAAGAAAGACAAGCCAAAGCTCAAATTCAAAAAAAATGAACATAAAACATTAACAATATCAAATTCCTTAAGCTGTTAAGCGCCCGTCTGTCCGAATTTTTTTCGGTGTGTGTCTGACTTTCAGAGAAAACTCACTCTCTTACTTAAAGTCTGATATTTTGAAAGATGAAAATAAAATTTAATAAAAAGTTATAATTTCACTTGATTTGACCGCTTAGGTATTATTTAGATTTGAACATGTGTGTCTTGTGTATTTTTTGGTCAATTGAAGTGCGTTAAGTACTTGATTTGAGCAGATTATGTCAACATGGTTTTTTACTCTGTTAAATTTGTATGCTCTTATTTTTTTTTTTTTTTGTTAGTTTAGCCAGCCCAAGCAATGATGTATCGTATTTCATGAAGGGTGTGGCCAAAGTGTCAGTAACACCAATTGTGGCATACATAAATATGTTGCATAAACAGAAGATTTCACCAAGAAGCAACATTAGCCAAGCAGGAGAGTGTATAAGAAAAAAAAAATAATTTACAATGAACAAAAATTAAATCAAATTGACAATGAACACGGATACTGAGCGGATGTTTACACACAAAATTGAGGACACGCGTTGAAAGATGAAGATTGAAAATAATGAAATTTTGGTACTTGTGAGAATATTTGCGGCACAAAGTAAACTTAAGTGAGAATATACTACAACGATTTAAATCGTATAAAATGTGTGTAGCTGTGTATATTTTAAGGTGAATATCAGTCATCACTTACCCTGCATCGAGTTTATAATTATCGTAGCGGCTTAAATTTTGAAACATAATAAAGGAAACAAATCATTTAGATGTAAATTTTATTTATTTTAAACAAAATCATTTAATTTATAAGAAAAAAAAAAACAGAGAACATTTTATTAACTCCTGTATTTTAAGTCTAATTTTGTAGGTAGGTTGTAGTTTTCTAGGTTTAAGGTTTATAAGGGCCAGTTTTTGACAACGTACTAACATATTATACATCATAAAGTTCTATTTAAATATGAAATTAAATTATACTTACATCGCCCACATTTTGCTTGCTTAAATTCTATTTAAGTTTCCATATTGTATTTGCTTGCCAAGGTGGATACCACATTTCGACTAGACAAAAAACCAGAAGTTTTTGACTATGTTTAGTTTTTCATCAGAAAACTACATAAACAATTTTTGGTTTCCATACATCATACCATTTACCATTTGTCGGCCTGTGCTATTTGACACAGTTTTGTTAAATATCAAAATGTCTTAAGATTGTTGTGAAATTCGGGAATCTGTGACAAGAATTAATTTTGGAAAAATATTTGGTTGGCAAAAGTTTTGAAAATCTACCCCCACCACTATTGTGAAGGAGGTATTATGAGTCTGAAATATTGTGTGATAATACCTAAAAATATTGGTTATACACCTTTCGTTTTGTATACCGATATCCGTCCATTTAAACCTTTTGAAAACGATGAGAATCAGTTCATTATTTCACATAGGCCCTATACAAACTTATTTTCGGTATTGATTCTTTGTGCCCATATTTTTTTTGGATCTAGATTAATTTTGGTTCAAAAATCTTTTAGTCATCAATCATCTTGCCAAGTTTTATCGGAATCGTTTCATATATGACCATAGCTTTCATATAAATATGACTCACGAAAATAGCAATAAATCTGTGAGGAAAAAGTGCTTAACTCGAATTTGAGTCTATGGAACCTTTATAACTTCCATGATTAAAAGTACAGATGGACAAAGTTTCAATTATTTATGAAGTTACAGCAACGTTAATTTTTGCTTTTTTCAATGTACAATAAAATTTGGAATAAAATCTCATGTGTACTTCCTATCTGTAACGTCTTACAACAACTAAAACTATATCAAAGTTATTTTCGGGAATACAAAATTTATTATTAAAAAGATTTCTCTATTACTGGATAAATTTTCAATTTGTATTTTTGATGAATACACTGAAATGTATTGTTGAGGCAAAGCTAGTTTTAATGCGCATTTCACTGTTGGCTTAGGTCAGATTATCAGGAAACCTTTTCTCATAGGTTTAAGAATAGCTTAAAATATTATGCAAACAAAACTTTAAAGCGAATTAGAATTATAAACCTCAAAATTTTACTTGTTACAATGCCAGAGCTTAAACAAAACACCAACAATAAACAGTGAGTTTATTTTTCTTTACATTCCGCTACAATTGGTTGGCTTATAGCCGAAGAGAAGGGATGATTTTCTTAGAACAAAAATGTTCAAAAAACTCTTTAAATTAAAAATTGCTTACATACAAAACTTAAAAATAGACCTAAGCAATTGTTTTTTATTGCCACAAAAATGTTGTTATTGCAACCCGTTTAAGACGTACATAGATATTTAGATAATATTCGGCACAAATAATTCTGAATCCTAACGACAATTTAAAATTTTGTTTTGCCGGGTCCATAATTGATCATGGGTCCTAAATAGGACGCAATATAGAAAAATTTTCAGTAAGTAAGGATATCAGATAGTCGGGCTTGACCGACCATATTTTCCTTGCTTGTATAAGATTATGGAATTTTACTAATTGTATGGATTTTATTCATACTTTTGGAATTACTCCCATATCTTTTTTTAACATGGCGACTAATAAGTTAATTAAGCGTTTTTTTTTTTGGTTTTAAATTTAGGTTTATTGCTTCTGTTTAACAGCAACAATATCGAAAGTATTTTTGGTAAAAAAATCGCCCCATCGTTATAATAGGTAAATTATGGGATGACATTGAAAACTAGGGTTGTCAAATATTCGTATATTTACAAAAACCGGTTTTCGAATACATCGAAAAACCGTCTTCTGAAAAAATCGGGTTTTCGGTTTTGCAACTAAAAACCGGTTTCGAATAATCGGTTTTTCGGTTTTTTTAATTATTTAATAAAAAAGTAAAACAAAACAAGCTATTTGTACGTATGTTCTTCAGAACTAAAACGTAAAATACAAGCTACTTATATAACTACATAAAATGTCATGCTATGTTCACACTTGGGTTTTTAAGCGCGTTAAAGCATATCGAACGTGATTAAGCTTTAATCATACAAAATCAAGATAATTAACCGTACATTGAAGTGATTTGTTAACCACTTTAAATTGGCATGATTACCACTAAGTCATCTCATTAATCACAAAGAATCCCCTGAACACACCTCAAACTCAGTATGATGTCGAATCGGCCACATACACTCTCACTTTTTTACTAACACACCCACACTTTTAAATTGACCACGAGATTGCTTTCGATTTCAACTTTCCATTTGTTTAGCAATTTTACGTTCAATTTAACAGCTGATTACAAGTTTGTCTTAATAAATTGTTTTCTTGATGACATCTTGAAAGTAATTTGCTTAAAAATTGCGTTAAGCCTACATTACAGTTTTCAATGTTTGGAAATTTTGGCAAACAGTAAAAGACTATCAAGAAAGACTTAATTGTGTGGCTGCAGGGTAAATAATCCATCATTAATATGTTTAAAATAATCTCTTGATAACTTTATTAAAGTAATTTTATCCATTTTTAATACTTTAAAGAAACAAACCAAAGCCAAAGTCAGAACTTGGGCTTAACTCATACTGCTGGGAATTATAAAAAATTCTGTTTTGTAGTACTCTTCTGCAAGTTCAATAGCTTGGTACTGTAATGAATATGTTATGTATGATGACAAAAATTAAAATACTGTTGTAATTAACAAAAGTGGTTACTAAAAAATGTCATCGAATGCAAGATAATGAAAAAAATTAAATATAAGAAAAAGTCGATTATTCGAAACCAAAAAACCGGTTTCTCGAATACTTCGAAAACCGGCCTTTGTAAGGAACCGGTTTTAAAAAACCGGAAAAATCCAAAAAAATCGGTTTTTCGAATAGTTCGGAAACCGGTTTTGACAACTCTAATTGAAAACTGATTTTAATATGCATGAGAAGATTGTTGAATTAACGAACATTCTTTAAACTACATTTTACTGATAACAGAGAAACCTTAATAGCAAATTAATTGTTTGCAAGAAATAAAAACAATTAATAGCATGCTGAGAAAATAAACATTTTTTTAAATATTGCTTTTTACCAGTGCTGCCATTTTAGCTATTTAGTAGATCGATAAACTGGCCAATTTTTTCAAGTTTTAAGCCGGCCGACTTAGAATTGATCTTAAGATCTACAAGCTTCTTCTCAGAATAGACTCATTGTGTCCATAGCCCTTCTCATATTTTTGTATTGAGATTAAAATTCACCCAAAAGGTATATGTAATTAATCATTTAAAGAAATTTTAATTAAATCGGTTCATATTTGATAAGAGGCTTTAGTGACAAAAAAATCCTTGAAAATTTCAGTATAAACTTAATATTTGGAGACAATAACTTTTACGATAGCTTTTATGTCATGGCGAAGCTTGTGCTGATAGGTCCAGACTTGATGATAGGTTCGATATGTATGCCCTCTGCAAAATCAGAAAGAACTCTTAGATGAATCATCACTTCGCTTCGGTTAAAGTTTTTTTTAAGGTTTTATTCCAAAATACACCTAAAGTCACAGATCTAACGTAAACTTAAGTTTTTATTCTAAATGTTATTGCACGTTGAAAAAATTAGCAAAAAGTAATTTTACTATAACTTCCTAAAATATCGTAGGTAAAACATATTTGAAACTTTGTCCGCGGATAATTTTAAAGCTGACTATTTTGCTTAAGTCGACTTTTTTTGGTCTTTTAAAAAAGATACCTTCAACTTATATAGAGTATTTAGTGACATTAATATGTACTTACGAATGGCATATATCAGAAGTTTTTAGCAAGTATTTGTTGCGAAATAACTGATCACAAAGTTTTGTGACGCACGCTACAAAAAGTGGAAGTAACTTCAAAGGTTGAAGTGCGTTTTTCCAATTTTTAGCGAATTTGGCATGATAAGGTATACAAAATCTAATTCGTAAAAGAAACATGACTATCAGAGAATTCTAAACGCACTTATTCGCAGCCAAAAAATGTTGTGATTTTGCGATGCACGCTACAGTTTTTTCATTAGTATTTTATTATTATATTTTATTTATTTAAACAAAATAAATTATATTTTTATGAATTGCATTTCTTAAACTAATTTCTTAACTAATGAATATCAACTTTTTTTTTAACGAAATTTATATTTTGATAAGTCTGCTGCAAGTGCTATTTTAAGCACAAAAATCACCTAAAATACATTAAGAAATCAGCAGTGCGGTAGGATTTGGTAAGTCTACTTTCACACGTTTCATCTTTTGATGCTCAACTCTTATGTTTTTAGGTGAGAGAAGAAAGAAGAAAGGGGGTTAGTACAGAGATGCCTGTACTCGGTCAGTACGCTTTGTGTTCTTATTCGTTGGTATATGCCAGCAATGGCTGCATGTAATTTTTTTCTTTTCTTTTTCTCTTTGATTCGCTGTTAATGAAATTGTTGTTGTTTTGAACCGAAAAAAGTTGAAACCGATTGCTGCGTGTGATTATGTTGGCATCTTTAAAAGGGAATTGAAAAGAAGTTGAGCATCAAAAGATGAAACGTGTAAATCTAGACTAAAAATTATTGCATTAATGATCATTGAAATACATATTTTTTAATATAAAAATGAAATTATACATCTAGTCTTATATTCCATTAAAAAAAATTCATTTGAAAAATGTTTGGTTGGTGGACTGTTTCTGGGCTTGGCCCATATGCCAACTTTTTTGAAATTGAGTTTTTGATGCAATCTTGTTCTACATTCAAAGAGACGTCCGTCCCCTGACAAAATATTGTAGGCGAATTCCACTTCGTTGCTTCAAAAATTTAATGTATATTTTTATTTCTATATTGCAAGTGATAGCAGAGAAAAGTAGAAAAATGGCTCTCCTGTAAAATTTGGTTTTTGTAACATACGATAATTTCGCGCAAAGGGATCGATGTAATGTGGTGTAGGCTATTCAAATGGTCGTGCTTGACCGACTGTACTCTGTCCCTTGTTATTTTTAGAAATTGTGGATAAAAGAAATGCAGCTATGATTACGTTGTAACGCAACATCTTTTTCAATTAATGTATTTCGGTGACAATTTTCTCATTATTTATTTATTGAATCTTCATATATTAAATAAAAACTAGCAATTACACTGTGCTCGAAGTTGACACTTTTTTAAGACAATCTGGGCACCTGTCGTTTCAACCTAATTCGGGTACGCTGAATCCAGTGGTGCTAGCCGTGTTTTAGGTTAGCTCTGGTTTTCAAGATATACCGTTATTTCGAAAATGAAGGAGGTTGCACTACATATGCTCGCGTAAGTAAAAACCTCAAGCAATGAAAATAATACTCAATCAACCCCTTTGATGAATAACTTTAGCTTTAAACACTTATTAGAATAAGATTTTATTAATAACAATATGCTAGTTGAAAAAGCCGGGCAGGGCACATGGCGTTTTAACATAATTTTTAACTGATGGTTTGAGATGAGTAGCTGATTGGGCTTCTGTATCCGATCCTGGAAATGGGGCATCCAGCATTGCCTCCAGGCGGTCTGGGTAAGTAGATTCATATCACGTTCACAGAAAAAATTATTAGTAGTTTTTTATCAATAAAAAAAATTATTGTAAAAGTATTAAAACTTAATGAATGTGATAATTGAATCATTTAATTTTTTTTTTGTTGAACGAAAATTAAAAATATAATTTTGATTTAATTAACATTTTAGTTGTGTTGAAATAAATTTTGAATTTAAATAATAATCAAATAACAAAAAATTATTTCGCTTAAAATAAAATAATTTAAACTTGTGAAATTGTTTTTGGAAATTGTCAAAATCAATCAACACATTGTTTGAAACATCAAAGTTTTTCGCAAGGACCGGAAAATGTTTTTTTATTTTGTTTCTTAAAAAAATATTTATTGTGCAAGTTGAAAAAATTCTACATTTTACAGAAAATAAAAAAATTTCTAAAATAGTTTTGAAAAAAAGCCGTCGAAAAAAATAAATAAAATCAAGGCGAATTTATTACAGGTGGTCTTAAAAGCCCTGCTGATATTAGCTAAAACCACTGTTGAATGTCAAAATTTTGTTTATTCTCTTTTATTATCTTTGTTTTTGTTTTGTTTTATTTCTGTTTTTGACATTGTACAATGATTTTACAAAAACAAATTGCTTGTGGTTTTTGTACGAGTTGTACTTGCTGTAGTACCGAGATTACCTGGGATGAATTCGCCTTGAATAAAATAAAGTTTTTAAAATAAAACGTTTTCTAAAAAACATAAAATAAAGTTTTTAAAATAAAACGTTTTCTAAAAAACATAAAAAAACAAAAACAAAATAATTATATTTAAGCATTGTCATAAAAATTTCATTCTTCAAAACAAATTTAAATTAAATTTATGAAGAGGTACCCAGCGGTAACTAGAATGAGTAAAGAGGCCTCATAGCAGGCCTTATTTAGCATACACAAGCAGTCAGAAGCCCTTCTCGCCGCATTCCATACTTATTTATTTTTTACACAGGTTGTCATTGGGCGCAAGGCCTTCCACACAACCTTCAAATACAACTTATATCCCTTCCCAAAGAAGGGAGTAAGGAAGGTCACTAAAAATCAAAAGTAAATAAAACTGAACACCTTCCTTTCTCCCTTCTCAAAGAAGGGAGTGGCGAATGTGTACTGAATATTTCAGAAGGTCTTTTAAAAAGAAGTTTATGCCTTCTAGAAGGCATACTTCTGAAGGCAGGATATCATGCGAAGCGAATCTTTTAGAATGGAGTATAGAGGCCTTCAAAAAGGACTGCCAGTTGCGGTCCTTTCAATATTTACTGCTGGGTATCTGAGAATACATAAATACATATTACATTTTTTAAAAATACATACATAGAATAAAAAAATTCTAAAAAAAACGTTTTAAGAAATATTTTTCAACAAAAAAAAAAAGTTTTTTAAACATTTTTATTTGTTTTTTCTTTTTTCGTTTAAATTTTTAACTTAGAAAAACAATACATATTCTTTTTTTCACACACAAAAATTTTTTATTTAAAAAATAAAATTTAATTTTGTGTTTTCCGTTCGTTATTTCCGGCCCTTGGTTTTTCGATAATTTTTTTAATTAAAATTAAAAGTATCATTTATTAAAAAAAAAAATATTAAAAATATTAAATTTTTACAATTTTTAGTAATCAATATAATCATTTTGGTAATAGGTGCAAAATCAACAAATGGGTTGCTTGATTCTATGAATTTGGTATAAAATTGGTGATTAGAGAAAATTTTTAATTTTTTCTGTGTTTATATACCGAGCCGCATGCTACAAGATCCGACGCCCACTGACAGGCGCCCCTTACATGGGAAACAGGAACTGGCTGATTGGGGCTAATGGTTATTGAAAGGCGCCAATCAGTCACCTTGACGTTTCACTCACCTTGACGTTTCCAGTTTCAAAGGCACTCAAAACTTGATAGGAGTCCGGCGCCACCCGAAAACCCTCTGAGACTCTTCACTTGAAACTGCTGATGGTCCGCGACTACATAAGCAGCTGCTCCGTATATCTACGGAACTTTAAACTATCCCTAACCAGTGCACGAGCCCGATAGCACTCAGCTTTGCTTCAGAAAAGAAAGGAACTTTAAAAAAACAATTGGTATCATTTTAATGAATTGTCCAACAATACCCGGTATGCTCCTTATAGGAACTAAAGGAACCAATATATTCTAATACACTATTTTGTATCCTGCCAGTGCCGGACGAAAATTTTCCCACAAATGAAAAATAGTGGAAAAAAAATCTGATAAAGATTTGCAAATCTAATAAAAAAAAAAGAAATCAGATTTTGGTTCAAAAATTTTTCATTTAAATAGAAAATAATCTGTAATAATGATACTTTTTAGAATATTATATTTTTGAATTTTTGCAACAAAATCTTGTTTAGCCGTTTTTTTGCCAAAATTCTTTTTTGGTTCGTTCAGAGTTAGCAATACTGCTATACCATCCATATAATTCTACATATATTTATGTCTAAAACAATCTACTTTTAAAAATTAAAAATATATTTTCTACATGCAATTTATTCTTACAACACTCACGTGGCTTAAAAAACTCAAAGCATAAAACAGCAACAACTATTTTAAGCGAAAAGCACTTAATTAAAGACGATGTATACATGTGCAAATTTTTCAATTTGTTAAGTTCACAAAAACTACCTTTCAATACATTAACAAAAATATAAGCAAAATTGCACAAACAAAAAATAAGAGTTAATTTCGTGAATGTGATAAAACAGTTCAAAGGAAATAACACGGAATGACTAAAAAGTATTTTCAAAGTATAAATCGGACACACGGTTTTGCTAAAGAGTGTACATTTTATGGCTAAAATTGAGACAGCAAAATGATAAGACCATAAAGCATTTTGAGTAAGAACTCTATCAAAGTTACTTGAAATTTAAATGCGCGCCTTGACAGCTTTATATCGCACAAAGCACGCAAAACCAATGCCAAAGACGGCAACGACAACGACACCAAACAAACAAACTAAGTTAAATTAAATTGTACTAAAAAAAAATTAAAAGAGAAAATGGGGAAAAAGTGAACAAATAAAAAGAAAAAAATACTTAAAAATCCAACAAATGTAAAAAAATTAAGCGAAAAAAAACTCACAAAGATGCTGCGCATTTTGCTTAAGTTTATCGTAAGTAAAATGCATGACTTTGATTACTGGGTTCGCACAATTTGCATAGCAGAAATTTTGGAGAAGAATCAAAGCCTTATCGCGGCATTTCACAAGCCAGGGATGACATAGCGCCAAATAGCTAACCAAAAAAAAAAAAAAAAAAAGTATATAAAGAAAATAACGTTAAAAAAATCTGTAAAGTTTCTGATAGAAAAAAGTTCTAGGCAATCGATTGTGGGTACTTTATAGCGTTGCCAGAAAGTTGATTTTACAAATGGGCTAAAATTGTGCTTAAATATTCTACAGTAGCAAAATTAAATGCTTCATTTTTATAGTGGAAAATTTATTTCGATAACTTAGCAGTTTTATAAATTCTAAAGATAAAATTACAAGTACATTTTTCAGAACGTATCATTGATTTTATAATTATCCAGTAAAAACTTCGCCTACTTTTTCAAAATGAATAGCTTATTTAACTCATTATTTTGTAGCTTTCTTCTATAACTACATCTATTTCAACTTCCATAACTACTTTTTTCTGGATGCTTGCAGGTAAAAAAATAATGACTTTCTTTTTAATGCGTTCATTTTGGGACATCCCTTGTAAAATTAATTGGTTCTTTCAGTAGAATTGTAAGTAGTGCTCTTATGTTTTTCCGATTACTCAACACATTATTTTGTAGGCTAAGTTTTTACTGGGTAGTAACATTTAATACCAAAGATTGATTATACCCATACCACGAGGTGGAGAGTGTATAATGCGTTTGGGTGGATGCCTGTAACATCCCAGCCTGCTTACAAAATTTTTGATTTAATTACTTTTCTTATCTAACTGCTAAAGAATGCCTCATAGAAGGCCTAGGCAAATTAGTATAAAAGATAATATATACATTCCACATTCGCTTCTTGAGAAGGGAGAAGAGAAGAAAATTTTTTTTGATCCCGTTACCATTCTTATGTAACTGCGAAAGAAGGATAAGCGGAAGACCTACTCCGCAATGACAACGTGTGTAAAAAAGATATTGGTATGGAATGGAGCTAGCAGACCTTGTGCTTCCAAAAGAAGGAGTGGAGAGAGAGAGAGAGAGGAGAGGACTTCAGAATTCTAAAACAGCGGTAGGCAACCTATACCATTACATTTTGTGATTGATCGCGTTGTATGAATTCAACATATGTTGTTGTTAATTTTGTTAAATTCTCTTTAATGTGCGGCGTTCTTAATTTGGCTATCGCAATTATAGACCCACGTTTTAATATACCGATTGGCTCTGACCCACTTTCTGAGTAGATCAAATGATGCGCTTAGTGCAATTTTGTAGATTATTTTATTATTATGGCATGTTACTTTACACTCTTATTTTAACTTAGCCGAATTAACAAACATGATCAGTACAGAAATTCTGTAACTTTTTAACGACAAAAAAATGTCGTTAAGTAGTCAAAATTCGTTAGCTAACGAAAATTGTCGTTAAGAGCTATTCTGTAATGAAATTTTAACAATTTTTATCGGAAAAAATGTCGGTAGCCAACGACACAAAAAAAGTTCTTGTTAAATAGTAACGACAATAAATGTACTGTTAACAGATTAAAAATATCGAGTAAAGTAGACAATTTTTAACACAAAAAAAGTAAGAAAGTATAGTCGATCAAGTCCGACTCTATTGGGCGATCATGTTTCCATAAGACATACTGTTAACAGATTAAAAATATCGAGTAAAGTAGCCAATTTTTAACACAAAAAAAGTAAGAAAGTATAGTCGATCAAGTCCGACTCTACATTGCAGTATTTGGGCGATCATGTTTCCATAAGACATTTTTGTGCCAAATATTTTCTAAGTATCTACTTCCATTATTAGTGTATTCGTATGGGAGCTGTGGTCAAATATGGACCGATTCTAAAAAAAATTGTTCTGGTGATTTATGTAGGTTGCGACAAAATATTTTTGGATCTTATTCAACTCAAATGTCTATAAAACAAGATGGGTATTAATAGGCACAAAACCCTATTCCGGATAGAAGTTTTCATGTGGGATATTAAAATTAAATAACTGCTTCTCACCATTATAAAAAGGCTTCGACCTTGTGACAATAAACGCATATTTGCCAAATTTTATAAAATTATTTTTAAAATTGCGACCTGTAATTTGCGCACAAGGTTATCTTGGACAAACAACCAGCCATCCTGATAGAAGGACGGGCTTCGTTAAATGGATTCTCACATTGATTCTGAGTCAATCGGTATACTAAAAGGCAGGCCCAGAACCCTTTTTTAAATGTGTTACACAAATTCGTACAAACACATAATATCCTCTTAACATACAGTAGTGTAGGTATAAAAAGTAAGAGCAGAATGTTGGGCTAGAGTGGTTCAGTCACCTGGAAATTTTTTCCTATCTATAAAAAGATTTAAAACTACATATTTTTTTAGAAATATAATCAATATTTACACGTTTTCATTCATGTTTTGTTAAAATAAATATTTTACAAGCTAATTTATTTTTATATTTTTTTATTAATTTAAAAAAATTTTGACTTTGACGTTCTTATATTTTTACCGATATTTGTCGTCAATATTTCTAAACAAAAATATTTGTTTATTTAAAATACAGAATAACAAATTCGTTAAAGTAACCGAGATTTCTCGTTAATTAACGAAATCGGTAGTTAAATTCAAAAAGTTACAGAATTGAGGTACAGAATATGATTTCCATTTTAAGATTTTAAACTGGCCGATCTGTGGTTTCAACAAGACATCGCAACGACCCATAAAACACGATCGATTTTGGCTTTATTGCATGGGAAGTTTCAACGATGCGTAATTTAACTTTTTGGCGACGTCAATTCGGTACCAAGATCATGCGATTTAATGCCGCTAGACTTAGTGCCGAAAAACCGCCCGAAATGAGGGAAAATTGGTCGAAAACTACCTGATAAGGATCGACTGCTGCAACCAATCTAAAAACGTTCATTTAGATGTCATTACATTTTTTTTTGAAATTCCCTAAGCGGATCCCGCGAAGCCCTTCGCTTGTCTGCAGGAAAAAACCAGAGTCTCTGGCGGGAACCAAGTCCGCAACCCCGGCGCTGATAGACTAGCTCACTACCAGCTAGCCTACCGGGACACTCATTTCACACATTTCGTATGTAATTGCAAGGTAGAAGGATAATATAAAAATAAAAAAACCGAAACCCGTTCTAGGGTCACAGATGTGCCAGGAAATTCTTACGTGTTTTATATGTCTTATAAAGACTCGTACTACGTACGTATGTGATGTGCTATGCTCAGTGTTACCAAAGTCTAAATAAATTGTGTATACTTCTCACTAAATATGTAGCGCTAATTTAACGATGTAGAATGTGTGTGAGAAAATGCATTTGGAAACAAATCAAGATGCTGGCATTGACTGCACTTACTTAATTAAAATAATACTAAAATTATCCAGCAAAATGGAAAAACGAAAAAGAATCGAAAATAAAAAGTGTGTAACAACAAAATACACTAAGTAGCAGCAGTTTTCAGGTGTCCAGTGGTAAGAAGAGTGGTATTTTATATTTAGCTAATTAACACCATATATTTATTTCCAGTTAAAGTAAATCCATTGCGTTTCTGTGCTCAGTATGCTAATCGTGTTGGCAGTGGTTGCTTCGCACCCAGAAAAATTAGAAATAAAGATATTTTCAAAAAAAAATTCTTTATAATTTCATGCCAACTTTATTTCATTTACGCACCAGCCTGGCACACAGCAATATCCATAAACCGGCAATTCACATACTCAGCAGTACTAAATAACTTATTTAACTTCTCATCTTTACAGATTTGCTGGATGGTTGGGATGACTTGTCTTTTGGCCGGCTGGTTGGTAGAGTGGCTTGTGGCCCGGTTGCTTGATGATGGTGTTATTGCTGGCCAATTGAATTCTTTTTAATCGACAGCTTTTGCGTAATTTAAAATTGTTCCTTTGATAATTTTGGCATTTTTAAGATAAGCAAAAGAATGACAAATGTATTTTAAAGAAAATTAAAATATTTAAATGCCACAGAAGCTGCAAATTTTATAGCAAGCAAAGCACCAAATGTGCATTTAAAGAAATGAAAGATGAAAAAAAGTAAAGAAATAAAACTAAAATGAAAAGAAAACCACAAATGGTTTAGCAAAACACTTGCTGCTGTTGCTTCTTCTGTTGAATGAAGTTGGTGATGATAATGCTTTTGCTGTTTAAAAGATTCCAGAAAACCATTTCTTATCGCAAAATAATGACAACCACAATATAAAGAGTTGTTTTCTTTATTATTATTTTCGTATGAAATTGTAGCACAGTCATGATCATCTTTTAACAGCAAGGAAGGAAGAGGAAACACCAACATCGATAGCACAAAAAGCCACATCATGAAATAAAAAAAAAATAATAATAATAAGCACAACATTTATTCAGTTGTTGGCACTAAAGTGTATATTTGCTTCGAACAAATATCTTTGACGCCCACCATATTAAATGTACAACTTTGTTTAAGCTAAAATCACAGCTAAACAAAACAGAGTCAAAAAGTGCGAGGGCGGGTCAATAAGTTTGTTACTTATTTAACAAAAAACAGATTTTTGAAATAAAAAATATTTTTTTAACGTTTCTCCAATTTTTTTCTTTCTTCTATCAGCACGCAAAGAAAAACAATTTTTCAATACGGTCAGCTCCAACAAAACCATGTTTAAAGACATTGTTAAGCATATTCTGCCGTATTCACAGAAATAATTGTTTTTCAAAAAAGTTAAACAAAACAAATTTTCTAGGAAAATTTGACTTAATAAGCCTAAGTTAAATTTTATAATCGTTTATGACTATGGGGGAATATGTATTTTTGTCACCGACAACTATGCTATGGTTTAATCAGTCCTCCATCCAGAAGCTACAATCATATTATGGTTGTCTCAAGCATGTTATGGTAAAGCATGACAATAATTTGTTTTTAAATTACCAATAGTATTTTTCTATTGTTAAAGAGGCTTATGCTATGGTTGAAAACAAACTATGCTATTATAAGTGTTGGACATATTTTTACTATTATTAACCTTAACATCTTTGAAGGCAACCATAATATTGGGGTTCCATGTCTTCTACATGGAGGACCAATTTATCCGTAACTTGGATGTCGGCGACAATAATATGGTTAAATTGAAAATAATATGCTCAAAATTTTCTTTAAAAATATTATTGTTTTAAATCTTGCATACAAAACAAGACAGTATAGTCAGTCAAGCCCGACCATATTATACCCTACACCACAGCATTTGAAAACACATCGTGCTTATGTGTTTATATAAATATGGATTTATCTATGTTTATAAACTTCATTAAAATTGGTTTGAAAGTTTGTGAGAGGCAGATATTGCCCCCTACCTCCCCTTGTGGTCCTGTTTTTGAATAGCTGTATGGCTTATGTGTCCATATAGATATGGATCTGTCTATGTTTTTAATTTCATTAAAATCGGTTTAAGAGGCAGAAATTGCCCCTATCTCCCCTGGTGGTCCTTTTTTTAAAAAAAATCATGATCGGTTTGATAGTTTCTGATAGGAAGAAATGTCTCCCTTTTTTCCCTCGTGGTCCTACGATTCAACCCATTTTCAATAGGCTTGATCCTTGTGGCAATAAGAACCTATGTCCCAAATTTTACCAAATTGTACTTGTACTTTGCGCACAAGGTTACTGCCAGCCAGCCGGACGGACATCGTTAGTTCGACTCAGAAAGTGATTCTGGGTCGATCGGTATACTATAAGGTGGGTCTGGGATCAATATTTTTAGGCGTTACACACATCAGCAGAAATGCATAATAACCTCTCCACAATTGTGGTGTGGGTATAAAAAGCTATTACAATAATTCAGTCAAAAGTAAATAATAATAAATAATAAATAAAATAAGAAAAATATTTATACTCAAATCTTTGGTATGCCAATGGGGAACCCACTATCACCCACTAAAATACAATTTACTACTGAGATTGAGAAAAACGGAGAAATCGCGTACTTAGACTCCAAAAATATACGCAAAAATAATAAGATTCTGTTTGATTGGTACACCAAAGAAACATCTTCAGGAAGGTTAATGAATTACCACGCTACACAACCCAAAAATCAAATTATAAACACAGCAAAAAATTTTATTTCTAGGGTATACAACATAAGTGATACACAATTTCATAATAAAAACAAACACATTATAACAAACATTTTAAAGAACAATAGCTTCCCCACCAAACTCACATCTACATTGATAGACAATACGATTAAGCAATTGGATAAGGACAAAAATAACCACAACAAATCTGCAAATATAGAAAAAGAAGAGAACAAATTTTACAGTGTAAAATACATACCTGGGTTAACCGACGATAATAATATACGGTCGTCAATAAAAACAAAAAACATATGTTTTGCATACAAACCCAATTTGACATTAAGTACAATTTTTTCTAGAGTTAAGGCGCCAATTAATAAACAAAAACAAAGTAACATTGTATACGAATTACAATGTGAAGGAAATGACAAACAGCCATGCGAGCTAATTTATATAGGAACAACAAAACGTACACTGGAGACAAGAATGGGAGAACACAAGATGGACATAATGCGGAGAAAAGAGACAACAGCACTAGCACAACACATCCTACATACTGGTCACACAATTAGGTTCGATGATGTAAAAATTCTAGATAAAGAAAATAAAGAAAGAAAGAGGTACACAATTGAAAGCCTAAGAATCCAACAACAAATTAATAGAACAATGAATTTGAAGGAAGACACGAACAAAATAAATGCGAGCTATATTGTTGGCATTACTTTAGCTGTGATATATTTAAATTTTAAAGTAATAGGTATGTATTTTTTAAATATTAAAATTAATTTTTATATTTGTATGATCCTGAGTACATCTAAAACTTTTTAATGTGATTAAATTTTCATATTGTAAGTCTTTAATATTTATGTGGTACATTATTGTATTTGTTTTATTGTTTTTATAATTTTTAAATAGACAATCCCTTGAAAAAGTCGACAAACAATCGACGAAACGTCGGGAACAAAATATTGTAATTAAAAATTGAATTTTATTTACATTGAAGAAATTTAGGCCCTATTAGCTTGACAAAAATAATATTCATAAATTTTGTTTTGTTTCTGCTATTTTTTTTTAAATAGCATAAAATGGAGATCATATATTCAGTTAAAACAACTAAAATTACGTACACAAGTCTATAAGATCCCTGCGGGAATTTTGTGCCAATTGTTTCAACAGACTGGTCCTGGGATTTGTGAAGTTAGAACAAGTGCAAAAAAAAAGAACTCATGACCAGAGATAGGAGAACCTATCACTAAACTGGTTTATGAAGAACAAAAAGGTAGAAAAAGTAATGATTTACAGTACAATCTTCACCGGCGGTGTGACACATTTTTTGAGACTTTCTAAATTTGGTTGTTGAATTTCATTCTAGGACTTGTTTTATTGAAATAATACTACTTACACTGTGTTAAAAAAATACTACATTGTTGTAACTGACACTAAAAGCGTTCATTGAGAATAGATGTTTGACCATTCCAATGTTGTCAATTGACCCCCTCCAATGATAACACCATGTAAAAGTGATAATAGGTCTTATTCATATAAAGTGTTAGAACTATAACCGGTCTCTACCACCAAATACCTATCACGGGACTACTTGGGTGTAAGTTCGCTTCCCTCTAGGGATTTCATTACTGGTACTTTGACCTGCATATGTATATACTATTGGTATTAAATAGTTACTGAATATAAAATTGACTTCAAATGATAACAAAAGAAAAATCATGTGAACATAAGTTGCCAGTGTTTTTTAAATTAGTAACGATAAAATATGCAAAAATTTTTTTAAAAAATCGCTGAAATAATATTAATAGTAAAAATAGCCAAGTAAATCGCCAGTTATTTAAAAAATCGCCAAAAAAAAAGTCGCTGATCCCAAATGGAAAACCCACGTTTCAAAATCGCCACGTTTGGCAAGAAATCGCCATATCTGATAGCCCTGGTGAGGTTATTCACTTTTTCATTCTCGCCTCAAACTACAAGATAGTCTGCTTTTATGATAAAAATATTTTGACCGGAGTCAACAACTAACAGATGCCTTTTAGTATAGATAGCACGGACTTATTGTTCCGCCCTCGTAATAAAAACAAAAAAAACAAAAACAATAAATATTAGGGGTATTTGACGGCTAAAAAGATTTCAGTTTGTGTTTTACTTTCACTATGAAAAGAAACAGATTATAAAAACTTTTTTAATATTGCCCCGTTTCCCCATCTCAAGCCTGGTACTCTGTTGAACATTTCACGTGAAATGCTGTCAAAACGCATATGAAAAAAAATTGTGCGGAATATCTATGAAATAATGTTGATAGATTTGTACTGTGTTCATTTTGTGAAAAAGTTTCGAAATGTTTCTGGCAAAATTTTTTTACAACTGCAACTTACAAAAGCAAAACCAAAAAAGTATGTACTGATTATTAAATACGAAATAAAAAATTTAAATAACACAACTGGTAACAGTTTCTTATCCATATTTCCTTTCTTTTTTATTAAAGTTTTTATTAAAAAAAATTATTTTTAGTAAAAAACATGTGGGGTTTGTTAACATACGCAAAACAATGTCGCATACTTTATAGGAATAAAATCTTCAAATTATACAAACTCGCATGATAGGAAACATTGATACATGTCAAAATTTTCGTGTGAAATATTTAATGTTGCTCAACACTCGTAAAACTGCTCTGAGTAGAGAAGTAGCTCGCGGTTTTTTCTTAAGGACAAACAGGTCGTTTTTGTTTGTCTGCTTTTGTTGCGTTTTGCGTTGTCACGCCGCATTGGTTAATGGTTTGGTGTCGTATAACAGTACCGAGTTACAGTTTTTTGCGGTTGCAACATGAACTATATGGAATCGTTTTTAACCTTAAATAAATAATGTTACTGGTGGAGAACCATATATAACTCAGACGTTTTACTGGTGGAGTAGCAAGGAAATAACTCAGAAGTTTACTGGTGGAGACCAAAATACTCTGGAGCGGATTCTGGAAGCTCTCGCCTTCCTATGCGAAGGTTTAGGTTGAACGAGGACTTTGCAGTTGAGGCTCCAAAAAGTTTGTGTGATACCCTGGCATTATAACTTAAGCAAAATAAAAAAAAAAAAAAACTGTTGCTCAACATTTTTCACAAATTTGAACAGAGTACTAGGCTTTACCGATAGGTTTAGGTAAATTTTTGTTGGCCGTATAAAAAGTGTTTCATTATTACAAGTTAACTTTAACCAAAAGTGAACGATAAGTTAAAGGATGGTTCATTTTAACTGGTAGGTTAAAGCAAAGTTGTTATTATGGAAGACTTTTTATACGGCCAATAAAATCTTACCTTTAACTAAAGGTAAGTTGTGTAAACGGAACGAATCAAGTGGAAAAGATGTGCAAAAAATTTACAATAAATTGACGAGGGTTACTTTTTTGTGCCCTCGGTGATCTTAAGATTTACACACTGGTTCGTTCCAGTATTAGAACAAAACTGTCAGGATCATGCGCAGACAACTTGTTAGTTGTAGAAGCTAGATCTATCTACCCTACAATGCAAGGAAGCTTTAATGGAAAGCAACACAAGTTGATTTTAATCCCAAAACTTTATTTTTTTTAAATCTCCCTTTACGAGAGACTGGTATCTGGCGGGACTATGGTCAGCCGTGATCCTGGAACATTCAGATATTTTAAAACACGTGCAAGTTTTAGGTATTCACTGAACCTATATACCCCAATGTTTGTTCCCCTAGATGAAAATCAATCGAATAGGAAAGTAGTTTATTATTAATTAAGTTTTTTTTTACATTAGAGTGACTTATACCGAATTTTGCTTTGATGCCAATATTTAAATAAGTTTTCTTTAAGGTTGAGTTTAGCCATTCTTTACAAATGTTTCTACAAGCTATATCTTAAAACTATATCATATATAATACATAATTTTAAGGAGATCGCTTAAATGGGGAACATAATAGTCGCTGTAGTACAACCTTACGAATAGCGCTGCAAGCTTTCATAAGTTAAAAACGGAAGTTTCAAAGTAGTGTCAATACAACACGTAGTTGTAGAAGTCGTTGCAGTTAAAGTTGAAGCGCGAAGTTCGAAATTTTGTATTTTGTTTTGCTTCATAGAATTCGCCAGCTTCAGCTACTACTACAACTACTGTTCCAGGCCTTAGTCTACTTAGAAAGTGATCCTGAGGCGTTACAATTGGCAGCCTTAAATAGTAAAAATAGAAAATAATTACAAAATCAAGAGCGATAGAAGGCCGCCCCTAATAAAATAACAAAATGTAGGTAACACTGAATAGCCCAAATGTAAGAATAAGAAAATTAAAAAAATGTTAATAAATCAACCCAAATAAATTAACAAAACAGAAGTGTTGTTGACTTCACTACTTATCTACACGATTTTAAAAGCTTTACAAGCGATTTAAATAAAAATCAAACAAAAAGCTATTTCAATAAAATCATAATTCTTTGATTTAGATAACAAAACGTTAACAAAAATAAAAATTTCAAAACGGGGATAAATTTTGTTTTAGACAAGAACTCACGATTTGTTTGTTTTTCTTTTGTTCTTACGATTTTAATACACCTATGAAATGATAACAGTTGTTGCTGTTATGTCAGGTTGGCAGGCGGACTATTGAGTCAAGCATCATGCATCTATGTTGACTTATTTTATGGATTTTTTTTTCCTTCTCTATGGTGCATTTTGTATTTGAATTTGACATTCAAACGTGAATGAAAGACAAAAAAGGTGTTCAAATGGCTTAGACAATGAAAGCATCAAAGTGTTAATGTCAATATTGACAGAACCACTAAACATGATCATACGAGAAAAAAAAATCATTCACGAAATATAACAAAGCAACAACAAAATCAAGTGGATTGAAAATATGATGATGGTATGATGGAGAAATGCATATATTGCTACTTGTTTACCCCGAACAACAACTACAACAAAAACATTAACACCGTTACTGCAATCGGAGACAGTTTTGATGGAATGTATTGTTGCAACTCTAGAGCCATAGTTCGTTCTACAGCCAAGAGACACTTGACAACCTGCAAATTAGAATCAATAACAAATGAATTTTTTTCACTTTTCTTCTTTGTCTATGGCTGGCTTGAAACGTTTGCAACGTTATTTTGGTATTTTCTTTTTTTGTCATGTCATTTAGTAATCCACTTGATTTTTGTTGTTTTGAAAGTCACTATTTTCGTTAAGATGAATAACAAACGCAATTTGCTACGTCGCCATCATTGTTTGTTTCCTAATCAGCACAACACGATTGTTGTTGATTTTAGTTGAACAGCAGAACAAAAAAAAAAAAAAAAGAAAAAAACATACAAATAATAAAAACGTAGAATAAAACACCAATTCAGAGCTTTGTTAACCATTGGCATTTTGTACACTGAGATAAAATGTTAGAGAAAGCATGATCAATTAATTCATTTTTAGAAGTATACATAAATCTTATTCAAAGTTGTTATATTTTATTCCCGCCAACTTTTCAAGTTTAAATTTTCTTTATGTTTACATCAGTTCAGTCTACATTGAGTTTTTTCCCGGGATTTCCCGTCCCGGAAATTTCAATTATTATATTTCCCGCTTTCCCGGGATTTTTCTTGCGGGAACCCGGGAAATAAAAATTCCTCAAAGTTTAAGAAAACAGCTATTTATACTTTGGAATTTAGTATTGTATTATTTTAAAATAATCATCTGTGGATGGGTTGTCGATTAGATCAATAACAAGAAGTTAGTACATACGTAAATCAATGTCTCCTGATGCAATAAATCTACAAAAAGAAGTATTGGCTTTAGTGAAGTGAAGAGCTAATAAAAAAAGTAAATTCAAAATAAGATGCAGGCAGTAAAGTTTCATTGTCCATGTACAAGTCTTAAAAATAGGAGATACCTATGCATATAGCTCCTTTATTGCAACATAGTCATATTTGCAAATCAAACGAACTTGGCAAAATGCGATTAAAGTTTTCAAAATGTACCGATTTAAAGATATATTTTGCTATAACTTCGGTTCAGTTTGAGATAAAATACGAGAAGGTAGGAAGAAAAACTTTGCTTAAATAACTTTCAATTTTTGATTTTTTGAGATATGACTATGTTGCAATAAAGGTGCGATATTTTTATTAGGTGATAAACACAAATTTTTTTCAATTTGTGTTAGTTTATATACCCCTGAAGGTCGGGGAAACCGAAATTAAAAAAATTTTGGAAACTCGTGTAAGATACTACAACATACAATTTGAAAAACACATTGTCCTAAAGATTACATATGGACCGAATGAAATGAAAAGGTTTGTAATGATATTTTTTGCATGAACCTTGACATACATTTGACTGATATAGACGTTGTTTATAAGAAAAATGCTTCTAATTGTAATCAAAAGCATTCTACAACGGCGCACTTTTAACTGTTTGTCCAACCTCGGTAAAAAAGTGAACGAAATTTTTCGGAAACATGGTAATTAGTAAATAAAATCAGAAATATACTTTTTGACGACTTTGAGTGTGTCAGAAAGTTATTTCCTAAAGCCTAGTTGAGCAAAATGTATTATTTCACACGAAAATATGGACATGTATCAATGTCACCTATCTTGCCAGCTTGTACAATTTGACGTTTTTATTCTTAAAAAGTATGCGACATTGTTTTGCGTGTGTAAGCAAAGCCCACATGGATTTTACTAAAATTTATTTTTTTTAATAAAAAAGAAAGTAAATATGGATAAAAAAAAACTGTTACCGGTTGTGTTTTGCTTAAAATTCCACGTGAAATAAGTGCATCTTATTGAAAAAAAAAAATGTTGCAGTTGAAAAAAATGTTGCCTGAAACATTTCGTAACTTTTTCACAAAATAAACAGAGTACAAATCTATCAACATTATTTCATAGATATTCCGCACAAGTTTTTTTCATATGCGTTTTGACAGCATTTCACGTGAAATGTTGAGCAGAGTACCAGGCTTAAGCCGTTAAAAAATGTTAATATATTTATTTAAAATATTTTATCTACTTAATGAATTAACTTTTTGATCTCATATCTTGAGCACATCAATTTTTGTTTGTTTTTGTTATTGTTTGATGAATTAAATTGTTATGTTTATGTAATCTTTTTATCTTGTATCTAGAGCAAACCCAGTAGAGAAAATTGGGTTTTTTGAAGCACTACAGAGAAAAAGCGCATAATGAAGCGCTTCAATTAGAGAGCTCTTATAAAGCAGTAAATGATAAAGAATAAAACATACAAAAAAGCTGCTATTTTAGTGCTGACAACGAAGAAGGTTTACGAAAATGATTGAAAAAAGACATATAAACAAGTAAAACCAAAACATTAATGAATATGTTAATGTAGTTAGCCCTTAAAAAAGAACTTTAGGAGCGCTTTGTTTGCATGGTAAAAGAAGCGCTTATTGTCAGCAGAAAATAGTCCTCCAAACCGGGAACACCCCATACAAAAATCAGGCATCCCATCAGCAGGTTTGAAGCGTTTTGAGGTATGAATTCATACAAAAAAACAGTTCCTTTTGGAGCACATTTTTTACTGGGTAATTATACGGAATTTACATATAAAACCGCAAGGTAATAATAATTCAAGTTCCTCTTTTAATCTGCAATTCACCTTTGTAGTATTTAAACATTTCTTTTACTTACTTTGTAAAGAAGTTCGCTTTCGGTTTGTTATAAAAGTTTTTTTCATTTATTAAAAACAAATAAACATTTATTAAAAACAAAAAAATGTTGCCAGAAACATTTCGGAACTTTTTCACAAAATGAACAGAGTACAACTCTATCAACATTATTTCATGGACATTCCGCATGGACATTCACTTGAAATGTTGAACAGAGTACCAGGCTTAAGGTTGGAGTACACACAGTAAACAAATTTGTTGGAAAACGTTGAAGTAATAAAATATTGATCAAGTAATATAATATATTATTGCAACTATTAAAAATATGTAGCTCTAACTGATTTTTAATACTTATGAATATGTAAACGTAATACTAACTGAAATGTGATTCTTTCAATTATTTTATTAGTTATGATAATTAATATAATTTAATACTAAAAATTAGTACGAATAGTGTCAACCACAACCAAATTAAATGCAGTGCAGTGCTGAATATTGGTCATTACAATCAATAATTTGCTTATGTCAATAAATTTTATAATATATTAACGTATTAATTTATTGCAGCTATTTATTGATTGTTAATATAGTTTCAATTCGTGTACAACAAATGAAAACATAATTATTTGGTATTCACAACCAAAAGTAAACTACCCAGTAAAAACTTCGCCTACTTTTTCAAAATGAATAGCTTCTTTAACTCATTATTTTGTAGCTTTCTTCTATAACTACATCTATTTCAACTTCCATAACTACTTTTTTCTGGATGCATGCAGGTAAAAAAAATAATGACTTACTTTTTAATGCGTTCATTTTGGGACATCGCTTGTAAAATTCATTGGTTCTTTCAGTAGAATTGTAAGTAGTGCTCTTATGTTTTTCTGATTATTCAACACATTATTTTGTAGGCGAAGTTTTTACTGGGTATATTTCCCAATTGTTTATTGTGAGTACTAAACTTATTATAAACTGAATTTTCTGTCAAAAGAATAAAACAAATGTGTCGGAAAGAGAAACATTTAATAAAATAAGTTTTAGTTTCATATTTAAAAAATATTTCGTCCAGATCAACATTGTGGGCTAAATCTTTAGCACGCTCTATAGACTCCAATGGATTACTAGTCCCGCCTATATTCCATCTACTTAGCTCAACCATCAAATCCATTTTGGACGCGGTGGCTGTAGATTAGAGTTGTCAACCGATTAAGAATAATTCGATTAATCGATCAAACAAAACCAAACTCTTGTTCGAATAAATTAAAAACGACAATTTTCGAATAACGAATAAATCGATTAATTTTTATTAAAAAATAAATTAAATAAAAGCTTGGAATTTAGTTTATTCTCATACTTTTTTAGTGATTTTATGCAAAATGTAGGAAAGTTAAAAAATATTGTTGCCATCGCCCTGGTGTTAATTAATCTCGATGTTTAGTAAGCAAAATCCGTGTTGTGTACTCATTGTATTTCAAAAATGTACTTTATGTTCTTATTAAACAAATCTTAACAAACAATTGAGTAGGTGAGTTGCAAAACTCGTTCGTTACAAAATTAAAAATACGAGATGAAAATTGCTTCTAATAGTTTTTCAATAATGCGCAGGGATGATAAATGAGAAAACCAATATCGTACCAACGAACTGTAGAAATTGTACTTTTTCGGCCCCAATAGTACTAAATCATTTTTTATAAATTTTTTTATTTTATTTTTAAAAACAAAAATTTAATAGAACAAAAACAAAATTCATTTGAACATGTAAAGTATAGATAGCATTAATAATACATAATAACAGGGTGCGTAAAATTTTTTTCTTGTTCTATAAGTCATCCCAAGAAACTTTGCCAAATAAACCATAGGTCAATAATGAATTTCGAGCCCCGGATTTTTCAAACTAGTTAGTTTTCCAAAATATTCAAGAATAGAGGCAAACAAATTGTATTTGGTCTAGCCAGACCTGTATCATGCGGTCGAGAAATCCAGAGAGCGTTTTCGTACACTTTTTAGAATCTCTGTTTTTGTGGAAAATTTACGAATATTTCTCAAAATGCTATATCGAATTTTAAACGAAAATAGAATTTTTAGCGTTCTAAAAATATGTGCATACGAGCATCTTCAGATTGCATTTCTAAATTGTGTTTACAATTTTCAATATGTACTGCAGAAGCAGGAAAGGAGTAGAAATATAATAGAACTTAATATAGCGCTTGTAAAATCTACTTCAAAATAATTCGGAGTAAAATATAAAGGAGTATGCTCCCACTGTTCCAAAATTCTGTTGATTACTTCTTGACGTGAGTTCATTCCAAAATAATCTATGTAGAACTTTTGCAGAAGTGTTTTCCTATATCTTTTAAAAACTTGTCAATATCATCAGAAAATGCTATATGCTGATGCTAAATTTATAATGTGGCATAAGCTATCGTTCAATGAACATGTGTAAAAATCTATTCACAATAGCGGAGTTCAGTGTTTAGTGCAAATGGTCTTTCAAAAGAGCAAATGCAAAATATCATAGCTGTTTTGTTTAGCATTTTCGCAAGACTATTTGCAACAAAAACTACACTCCGCTTATATTCATTGGACAGTAAATACGAGTTGCTATTTTATATCAATTATGAATAGGTTTGAAAAATTTGGAAATAGTACCAAATGAGTCCCGGGGGTACCAGCGTACTTTTTAGTTTAGAATTGAACAATTGTACCAACTTTATCAACCCTGATAATGCATGTCCTCTTCCGTGACGGACATACATTGATGCAATCAGAATATTTCGTCTAACAAAGCGCCAAAACAACTAAAAGAATCATTTGCCATCTCGTATTTTAATTTTGCAACAAACGAGTTTTGCAACTCACCTTCTCAATTGTATCAGCTGTTCATTTTTAAAACAAACGTAAAAAAATTTTCAAGAAAGGGTATTTTTCAGTATCGGTTGAAACATTTCGAAATAAACAAAAAGCTTAAAAATAAAGAATTGATTTATATAAATCATATCTTGAAAGTAGAAAATGTTGTTATTGTATTATATATTTTTTTTTTTAAATTATATAAGTATGTATGTATATCTTTTCCATTTGCGTAAGTGTCACAATATTACCATTGAAAACTATGTAGTGTAGTGTAGTGGAAAAATACATTAAGAGAGACAGCGGCTGTTTTATAGAAGAAATCGAAAATCCAGAGCAATATCGAATTATTAAGAAACTAAGGATTTAACGATGCCTTTAAGTAATACAACGATATAGAGTTAAGATGAAAAATGTTATGCATCAAAAAAAGAAGAAGTCATAGCGGATGGAATGCAAGATTTTCCATAGTAATTTTTTTGTAAAAATAATTGTTTTATTCGGTATTCTCATCGACTAATCGAATACACTTTAGATTTAATCGTTTGATCGAACGAACAAAAACAATTATTTGAATTATTCGAACCAAGTTGAATGGCGAATAATTGACAACTCTACTGTAGATGCTATCGAGGGTTGAGTCATCTTAGTACTCTCCTCCTCTACCGGTTATTTTACCACTATATTAAGCTCCGGGGTCACTAGCTATGTGGGCGAGGATAGGCCAACTATCGCTTCCTGCTTCGTTTGCATTTCTAAAACGCGCTGTGTTTCAAGCCCAATTAGCCCACTGCTTTCGCAGTTCCTCAACACTGCCCGCTTGGTCAAGTTGGAGATCTTTTAGGTGCGATAACAATTCTTTCCGTTTAAGGGAGTAGGCCCACGATGTTGTCAACATTGTTTGTGTTGGTCGGGTAAATAATGTATGAATGTATGTGTTTAATAAAATTAATTAATCACCCTTATCGTGGTTGAAGAGTTTAAAATATGTATAATGTATAAACGATACATAAATATATCTTAATAAATATACTAACAAAAAAATGGAGGTTATTGGAATCATTTTGATTTTCTATCTAAGAAATCGGGAAAATGGTTTATCTAACCGGTTGAAGAAATATATTGATTAAGTCAATCAAATCTTTTGTTATGAACACCAATTAAATGTTAATTCAGATGCATCTATCATATTTGTTTTCTAAAAACCATACTAACAACTAACAATATACGTGGTTATACTGTTAGTGTACTAAAATTCATATAATGCTATTAAAAAAAATGAAATTCGATTTGCGACACATTCCGTTGTGATCACAATCTGTTTTCTCTGTGTAGGACCAATATTTTAAGGTGTTACACACATCAGCACAAATGTATAAAAATGAAGACTTACAATATTATTCGAGTTCTTCATTAATAGCAGTCTACACTTCAGAAGATGGTTATCAAAATTTAAAACATATACCGTCCTCTCAGCTATGAAATGATGAAAAAATCTAGCTCACTTAAAAAATGGTAAGCCAAGAGATTATTTATAAACGAACTGCACGAGCACATTTCCTACAGACCCGGTTTGCTGCAATTGTGGACACATTTATTTGGTCGATTATGCTGACCAATAAAATCACGAAGTGTACGAAATGCATTTGGATTTGAACGACCATTTTTTTTGCTTTAATACCATGTGAGATAAAGCCATGATGACCTTAAAGGTTTTTTTTTTTTTTTATTTGAATGGGAGATAAAGCCATCACGTCCTTAGCTCACATAAGCAATTTTAGAAAATGGCTTTATCTCTCATTTCAGTTCCGGAGACACTAAAGTTAAGTATTGAAATCTGTCTTCGCATACTACAGTTTTTCTGCGTGGAGGCCTGCGGCCGTGCTTAGGGGTTTTTTCCTCCAGTATGACGCGGCAGGTGGCTTATAAAGTTTTCCTGCGGCGCGCCGCGGCGTTACAAGAATAACAAAATGTTTTTCAATGATAACTAAGGATTTTCCCTTTTACAGAATGTGCACACCATGCATAACAATATTCTGAAAAAATATGGCTTTAAATCTCATTTGCGAAAAAAATATGGCTTTATCTCTCATTTCGCAAAATTTTAAATATGACCTTACCTCTCGGGCAATAAGGTCATTATGGTTTTATCTCCCATTCAATTAAGCAATAAAGCCATCATGGCCATATCTCACATGGTTTTAAAGCACCACCCCAAAAAAAAAGAAGTCAAAGCGGATTTGAGAAAAAATAAAGAAGATAGTTGTAGATGAATGGATGAATGTATCTAAGCATTTTAAAAACGTAAATTTTTGTAAAAATAATTTTTTATTCGTTATTCTCATCGATTAATCAAATATTTTTTTTAGAATTAATCATTTGATCGAACGAACAAAAACAATTATTTGAATTATTCGAACAAAGTTGAAAGGCGAATAATTGACAACTCTAAAATGTATATTATATAATTTCTATAATGGTGAAATCAACATACATAATATATCGGTATTATTAAATATTAACTTCAGCCGGCTTATGATTCCATCAGAGCATACATTTCCGACAACATATTTTTTCAAAATAAACAGCTGTTGCTAGAGGGCTTTTCAGAACAAAATAGAACACGCCCTAATTATAATGTTATAAAGGTAAAACACGACATGTATGTACTTTGTTATGGGAAATTGGACAAGTCAAATATAAAAGCATATCGTGTACGGGTACCTTAACAAATTTAGATTTCAATATTTAGCATATTTTACTCATTCCTTATATCTTATATTTTCTTCCTATTGTATATTTTAAAATAATTAGGTAACTTAAATCATATTTTTTACCGACTGCCATAAAATGGTTTAAATAGTCCTCCTTAAAGAAGCCACAAACATATTAAGGTTGCACCCGAACATATGTTCCTTCTATAAAATGCAATTTATCTCCATATATTGATTATATGAAATTTCTCTCAGTGCACTTTAAACTGCAAGTTTGAAAATATGCTGTTACTGTTGTTATACTCTAGAGATGATAGCCTTTTCATTTAAGCCAAGATATTTTTCGAACAGTTGTTGTCAAAATACTCACAGGTCTCGCACTCATAATATTTTTCAAGACAGGTGATGATGATAATGATGGCTCTACTTTAAGATATAAATTCAACAGGAGTTAAAAAAAAAGATACAACAAAAATGTTGATTCAACAATACAACGAAAGCTAAAAAAAAAAATAAGAAGAAAATCTGATGATGTTAAACTAAATTGTATGTGATTGTTGTTTATTTTTGTTAAAGCAATCAATTTTTTTTTAAATTTTATTTTGTTATTTTAATAAAAGATATACTCGTTACAGTAGCCATTGCAGTTAAAATAAACTTGAGCACCAGAAAATAAACGTTATATATGAAAAGATTATTGTTAATTTAATTATCTTAAAAACTGTGTTCTTCAAATCGTGCCTTTAGACAATAAAAAAAAACTACAAAAAATATATTTTCTTTATTAAAACTTTTGATATACAAAAGTTTGATTGTGGTGAGACAATAAATGACTAGTCATTTCCATTTTCTTACAATTTTGTAAAAATAAAATGAAACACTTTCACGCTCAGCAAATTATTAAATTAATACCTTTTTTTGTACACTTTTCTCCCAACAATTGTTCCAAAATAAGAAAAAATGGTCTTATAAAGATTAAGCTTTAACCTTTTTTTTAGAGTGTCCAATGCTCTTATTTAACAATAAAATCTAATTAAGTTGGTTTTTGCTTTCTATTTGGTTTATAATTATGACAATTACTCCGTTTTGGGGATTGTGTAAGAAAGAATTTGTTGAAACTCTACAGCAAAATGTGACCCAGTTTTAACATTAACTTTTGTTAACCACAACCATTGTGCACGATGTTGGGGCTTGTGTAAATAATGTATATTATTTATTGTTTGTACATATGTGCACATATGTTTTTTGTGAAAAAGTTTTTATATTTTTTATGGAAAAGAAAATACTTTTTCGAAAGTAGTTAAATGTTCTGAAGTGATAATTTTAAATATGGGGCTGTTTTTTACTTGTTAATAATAACAAATACAAAAACAAGACTTAAGCTAAGAACAAACTATTGGCGCAAATAGCACAACCTGCGAAGATTTGTATCGTGCTTCATCGGCACACATTTCTTCAACATTGTAACGATTTATGGCTCATATTGGCTAAACCAAAAACAAGTCAATAACACTGGTCTACAAATGTTTTTGAATTCGAATCTGGGATATTGAGCTGTATCTTCTTGTTCATTTTTTTATCGCATGCTGGCAATATTGTAAAACAGTCAATACTGACACTACAATTTCACAATTATTTCTTTGACAGAAGCCCACATTCATTCTAAATCTTCCTAATAAATAGTAGCGTTTAAGCATGTCAAGGAGATCGTGTGTTACTGATTCAAGTTATTTTTGTTTTGTGTGCGGTGAATATTTGGCTGGTAAAAAAAGGAAATGCAATATCAGAATCATTAAAATATGCATAATTACATTATTTTGGTTTTGCAGTCAGAATCTTGGACAAAATTGTTTTGCATATTCTTCATTCGCATTTAAATTTTCTTCCAAAAAAAAAAAACTAGGTGCAGTGAGCGCGAACAAGAGAAGCGTGCTCACCAAGATAATAAAAATTTAAATAATATGTCAAAAATTTTGAGACAAAGGCAAGACTCAAATACGTGAAACCGAACCAACAAAATACGAAAGACGTTCAAAAAAACGCCATTCACTATTGAAAATTCATTGATTTTTAAATAAACTAGTAATTTTTTATGTAAAAAAAAACGATTTTTTTTGTATCTCGAAAACCTGACGTGATAGAGAAAAACCATATACAGATTCAAATTTAGCCCACCAAATCATCCTAGGAAAGATATTTGGTTGCTCCAATCCAAAACCTTGTTGGCTAGTGTTCATGGTCACACTATATTGTAAAACATTTCGTTGGCTTAATATAGAAAAGGCGTATCTACATTTTTTTCGAAATCGCGTTTTTAATGTATTCTGGTAGATCACTGTCAAATACACCTCCCCTAAAAAAATTAGTGGGCTATGATCGCAAATAACGGACTTGGAGTCATATAAAAAACAGCCCTAACTCATTCGAAGTTTTTTTGAAAGAAAAAAGCCCTAAGTCATTTAAAGTTGAAGTAGACACACAAATAGAATTGATTGTGTGTCTATTGTTATTGTTTTGCTTTTGCATCAGAGAACTGCAAAAATCACTATTTTTTTTGATTTACTCATACGCTTAAATTTCCATTAACTCTATGCCTGCAAAACAAAGTTCAGCGTTGGTTATTTTGACATCGTTTCGTAAACATTTGATTTGTGCATGTGTAAGTATTTTTTGCATTCATTGTTGCGCACGCAATAACACAATTGATCAAAATCAAAAGGCAAACATTTTTATGCTTTTGCATTCCAGTAGTCATTGTTTTTTGTGTGTCAGTTCAATTGACGTTTTTGTGTTGGAAATAGTTTTACAATTAAATGTTTTAACAACATGAATTGTGCAAAAGAAAATTCTAATTCAGATGATGTTCCAAAGAGGAAAAATACTGCAAACAAATCCTAATGGAAACAAAATGTAAATAAAAAAAAGAATGGTGAGCAATATTTGGGTATATCAAAAAAATAATTTTGTCAAAAACCTTCTAGGCATTTGGAAGAGCCATGTTCATTACGATTTTGTATAAAAAGTGCAATGAGAAAGTGTTCGATGTTTAATGAGTCCACGCGAAAGGATATTTTTAGTTTGTTTTGGGAGATGTCCTAGGAGCAAAAGTGGCAGTATGTTGCAGGTCTTACAAGCTTTTCTGAGACAAAAAGGAAAACCTGTGAAAATTCGATCAATTCATTTTAAAACACATATAACAGATGAATATCAGTTACTCCCACAGAGATCGAAGTCTACGATTGAAAATCTGTCTCCCGATTGCCTTTATAAAGAGAAAATAGCCATATCTAAAAAAAAAAGTAGAACCATTTGCAAGATCTAAAAAAATTTGTACCAGTAGATTGCCACCATTTTTATGTCAATTTACCTTATAAAACCTAATTTTTTTCAGTATAATAACATCTACCTTGAAATACATATCTATTTTAGTTTTCATTATTTATTTATTTTACTTCAAACATGAATTATTATATCAGTTTATCCTAATTTTAACTTACAACAAAAAGCCCTAACTTACATTTATTTTCAAGAAAAGTAATAACAAAAAGCCCTATGTAAAACAACTTCAAAGAATTTAGAAATAATAAAAAAATTTTACCAGAATTGAATTGTTTGCTTGTTTTGAATAAAAACTGCAATAGAAATGTTTTTTGTATCTTAAATTTTTAAGGTTCTATTCAGTGTTTTCCTTCTCCTGAAAAGTAACCAAAAGTGTAGATACGCCTTTTCTATATTAAGCCAACGATTTGTTAATTTGTTATTATTAAACATATTTCAAATGGATTGTGTTCTAAAATGTTAATAAAAATAGTATAAGTTTAACTAGTTTCCTTTAATTAGTAAATTTAAAAAAAATTTCCTACAAAAATTTTTTTTAGCAAAATTTCCAATAAATGTTTTTTTTAGCAAAATATCATATAAATCTTAAATTTTAGCAAAATTTACTATAAAAAGTGAATTTTAAAAGAAATATGTATCCTATAAAAAGTTAATTTTACAAAATTACCTATGTATAAGAATTTATTTTACAAAATTTACTATAAAGGTAAATTTTAACAATATTTCCTATAAAAAGTAAATTTTAACAATGTTTCCTATAAAAAGTAAATATAAAAAAAAAAAAAATTATTTTGCAAAATTTTCTATAAATAGAAAATTTTAGCAAAATGTCCTATAAAAAGTAAATTTTAACCAAATTTCCTACAAAGGGTAAATACATACAAAAAAAGTTTTCTATAAAAAGTAAATTTTAACAACATTTCCTATAAAAAGTAAATTTTGACAAAATTTCCTAGTAAAAAAACATTTAAACAACATAAAAAACTATAAAAACTAGATTATAAGAAATTTCGTATTATAACGTAATTTTTAACAAAATTTCTTATGACTAGAAAATTTAGACAATTTTTCCTATAAAATGTAAATTTAAGTTACATTTGCTAAAAACAAATAAATTTAAGCAACATTTTCTATTTAAAGTAAATGTTAGAATAAAAAAAATTTTTGCCAAAATTACCTACTAATTAATTATTTTTAGGTTGATGTTTATATTTGTTTGCTCACTTGGCGGCCGATAAAAATTGTCACATGTGGTAACATTTTGGTTGCTTAACATTGTGCCAAAGATTGTTCACATTAATGGTACATTACAAAGAAAAAAAGAAAAATTGATTTCAATAGTAAATTTTATAATATTAATGAAAACAAGTAAGAGTGCTATATTCGGCTATGCCGAATCTTACATACCCTTCACCATGATGAGATAAGAACAAAAAGTTAAACACATAAATAACGTTCTTTAGATAGGTATAAATAAATGAGTAGGTGAGTTTCAAAACTCGTTCGTTACAAAATAAAAAGTTTGAAATGAAAAATGATTCTCACAGTTCTTTTGGTGCTTTCTGAGAAGAAATATGCGGATTGTATTAATGCATGTCCTTGGAAAAACATGGATGAGGACATGGACTGACACAATAAGTATACTTCTTCTCAAAAATCGCCACAAGAACAGTTAGAGTAAATTTTCATTTCGTATTTTTAATTTTGTAACGAACGAGTTTTGCAACTCACCTACTCAAATATTAATTGAGCCACGCCAACTTTTCATTTCGCCATGCCGAAGAATTTAAAAAAACAAAAAATTTATATATGTACCTAAACCCTGTTCCTCTTTTGCCAAAGTTGATGTTTGAAATTCATTTTATAATCTTAAAATCGTTTTTTAAAACATTAAAAAAATTAAATAAAAAAAAAAAAAATGAAAAAAAAATCTTTTTGGAATTCGAACTGGAAATATCATCAGTCTCAGGAGAGAACTTAACAACTCGGCTACGAATGCTTTTACTGAAGAAGCATTAAACTAAAATATATTGAGTCTATGAGTTTGTTTCTTTATTTGAGCGGCATATAATATACATGCATTAATGTGTATGTGTGTATACGTAAAATTAAACACATTACAAATAAAATCCACCACTTGTAGTGAATGGCATAAAAAAACAACAAAAAAAAAAACAACATTACCACCACTGTATTACCATAGCCACTGTTTGACCGTAGAAACCAAAATTGAATTGGTTTGTATGGTATGTTTATGTCGTTCTGGTAATTGGGCCTTTAAAGGAAACAATTTTAGTCAGTCGTGGTTTTTACTCATATCTCACCCATTTGTTGACCGATCTTGCTGAATTTCAATAGCAAACAATTCCGGATATAAGTTTGACATAAGTGTATAATAACCTGGCCCCCATCATATATAGGGTCTTCGGAAAATCCATTTCAACGGACAGACAGACATCGTTAAATCAACTTCGCTCCTCATAAGGACCCAGAATATATATACTTTATAGGGTCTAACATCAATATTATAGAAATTAGAAACGGAATGACAAACTATTTTATACCCCTTTCACCACCTGTGGTGAAAATTATAAAAATAATAGTATCAATTAAACATTAAATTCACTTCGTTAAATTTTTTGGTTTTATTTACAATAAATACTTTAATTGGTGAAAAATTTTGGAGCCATATTTCTGTGCAGGGTTGCTTTCAATTGTCTAAGCACGATTTCGGCGTAGATTCATTATCATTATCGGCGCATGAAGTGCAATAAAAAATAATACATTGCGCCGACAGTGTGATCTTTGTTTTATAGCAGGACTCCATTTAAAATGGACGCAATTTCCCTATATAACTCTACCCCTAGTAGATATCAATGTGTGTGGCAAATATTTTTTTATATGATGTTTATTTGTCGAGTTATGGGGTGCTTTTTTGTATCATTGTTTATAACTAGAAATAAATAAAAAAAAATGAAAATTTGTTATTCTTAAAAGAAATCATTTGATCTTTTCAAAAAAAATTTTACAAAAAATTTCAATTTTTGAAAACGGAAATGGCCAGTTTAAGGTAAAATTGTTCTTACTTCGACCCTTTATTTCTTTTAAATTTTATTACCAACATTAATCTAGTGTGTCCTTATTATACTGTCAAAGTAAGAAAATGGTATCGAAATTAGCTTAAAAGTTATGAACATTTCGCTACACTCGTAAAGCACTTCAATACCAGATCTGATACTATGAATTCCAGTTTTTCTTGATAAGCCCCAATGTTTTTTTTTTTTTTTTTTTTTTTGAGTCCAAAATAAGTCTAAAGTAAGTAATTCTATCAAAAAGCAATTTCAATTTTTGGGAATACAAAATTTTAATTTTAAAAGATTTTGCTATTCGTGCTTAATTCCCAGTTTTTATTATTGATAAAAACACTTGAAATTTATTGTTGATGGGATAAGCTATTCCTATGCGCATTTCACTGGTTGCTTAGGCCAGATCATCAGAAAACTTCATCCATAAAGATTTTAGAAAAACTAAAGATTTTAAACCAAATAAAACTGTTAAACGTATAAGAATTATAGCAACAGTTCTACTTGTAACAATATCAAAGCTTGAACAAAACACATCAGCAATAAACAACAGTGGGTTTATCTCATCTTACATTCCCCACTACAATTAGTTGACATTCTCTCAACATTAATTGTAGTTGTAAGTAGGTTAAGAAAAACAAAATAAAAACAACAACAACTTACAAAAGATGTTGTCAATTAAGTGTTTTTTTAGGCCGTGCACTTCCCTGTTTATTATCAAAAAGTAATTTCAATTTTTGGGAATACAAAATTTTTAATTTCAAAAGATTTTGCTATTCGTGCTTAATTCCCAGTTTTTATTATTGATAAAAACACTTGAAATTTATTGTTGATGGGATAAGCTATTCCTTTGCACATTTCACTGTTTGCTTAGGCCAGATCATCAGGAAACTTCATCCATAAAGATTTTAGAAAAACTAAAGATATTAAACCAAATAAAACTGTTAAACGTTTAAGACTTATAGCAACAGTTCTAGTTGTAATAATATCAAAGCTTGAACAAAACACATCAGCAATAAACAGTGGGTTCATCTCATCTTACATTCCCCACTACAATTTGTTGAAATTCTCTCAACATTAATTGTAGTTGTAAGTAGGTTAAGAAAAACAAAATAAAAACAACAACAACTTACAAAAGATGTTGTCAATTAAGTGTTTTTTAGGCCGTGCACTTGCCTGTTTATAATTCTGTGAAAATTTTGAAGTGAGATATAGACCCCTTTCACACTCGGCATATTACTTGCGCAACTCTTGGTTTGTAGACATCAGAGGTAAAGTCGGAGTAAGAAACAAAAATGTTGTACGGACCTTTGTTGTTCTCGGCAATTATCTTGCGCAACTAACTTGCCGAGTCTCTGAAAGCGGTCATACTTTAGTTTAAAAGTTACTTAACTGTCTATGGTTGTCGCACTGCTAAACCTGAAGTGACCATTTTAATACAATTTTTTTCAAACTTAGTCCCAATATTTTTTTAAAAAGAAATTAGCCTATGGTGTCCTTTTTATGTTGTTAAAGTTTTGGAATGGGATATCCACAAGTTTAAGAGTTATGCAAATTTATTTACTCGCATACCGCACTGAATGCTATTTTAGTGTGAGTGTGATTTTGTACAATCTCTTTAATTATACGTCTCTCATACATAAAATAAAATATATACACTTGCAATAGATTAATGGTGGAAGATTGTTTTTGAAATCCTTTGAAAATATAACGGCATTTTAGGAAAAAAATTTTTTTTGGGGTTTTCCGATTCGCGAATAAAGCATTTACAACAAAAATGCCAAATCTTTGATTCTTTACCCCTTATTAATTGACTAGGAAAGTATTTAAACTTCAGTCCATAGTTCCATCCTTGAGTGCAATATGAAGCTGGAGGTCCATAACACGCGTTTTCGCCTCCAAGCAGCGCATGCTTTTATAACCTTACTTGCGTTCTACGTTTCAAGTTACATGCAACGCTTTTTTTTGCAGCAGCAGCACAAGTAAAAATAAAATTTAATTTGTCAAAATCAGGTGATTTGTTCGAACACTGCTTGTGACGCTTACAAAAGTAGAAAGTAAACCTACTTTTCGCCTCAAGGCATCTACGCTTTTGTGTATGTAACTTACTACGTATAACTACACAGATTCTACTTTTTTGACAGCTGCGTATGCTGCGATAAAGCGCGTAACGCGTGGTGTGGACCTCCGGCTTAAGTCTTTGTTTAAAAAAGAGACTTCATAATAAATTTTATTAAAAAAAATTTTTTTTAACACTATTTTAAAAAACATTTCCTTGTGTTAATTTATTTTGGTCCAAAATAAAAAAGTATGTAACAAATAAAGCCCATATTAATAAAATTGATTTCCCTTTATTTTAAATACATTTATTTATTCAAGCCATAACAGGGTTACTTAAAACCACAGGAGACACAACCTAAAATAGAAACCAATAAATCAAAAATGATCATTTATGCAAACGCATGTTCGCTAAAAACTGATCAACACCTTAAAGAAACAAAAGTAAAATAAAAATACAAATCGATTCAGACTCATAATTCCTACATAAGGTCCACTCTAAATCAAACATGTACAATTTTTCTTTTATTGTTTAACTTATCACCAACATTAAATCCCATTTTTTATTTATTTTTTTTTCAGTTTTGCATAACACAAATTTTGATTCTCACCGGACATAATTACTGTCTCTAAGTAGCATTGATTGACAGCGTGGTAAGGAAAAGAGTAAAATATTGTTAAGCAAACCACAAAACCAGTGTTGCCACTTTGTGGGTAATTACCCGAATTTGGTATAATTTTTACTGTCGTGGGTAGAGCGTGGGTAATTTCTCTTAGGTGTAGTTCAGGTGCTATTTGAAATTCTTACTTCAGATACCCAAATAAATCACGATTCGATTTCAGTGATGACATTTATTTCTTTTTAAATATTGTTGACACTCGTAAAACTGCTCTGAGTGGAGAAGCAGCTCGCGCTTTTTGTCATTATTTCTTAAGGGCAAACAGGTCGTTTTTGTTTGTCTGCTTTTGTTGCGTTTTGCGTTGTCACCCCGCATTGGTTAGTGTTTCGGCGTCGTATAACTGTACCGAGTTACAGTTTTTGCGGTATCTGCATTAACTATATGCAATCGTTTTTAACCTCAATTTGAGGTTTTGTCTGGTGGAGAACCATTAATAACTCATGTGACTGGTGGAGAACCAATATAACTCAGACGTTTTACTGGTGGAGTACCAAGGAAATAACTCAGACGTTTTACTGTGGAGACAAGATATACTCTGGAGCTTATTCTGGAAGCTCTTCGCCTTCCTATACGAAGGTCTAGGTCGATCGAGGACTTGTGGATGAGGCTCCAACAAACCGTGTGATACCCTGGCAATATAACTCTAGATAGTTAGCCAAAAACTTTTAGTTTTTAAGCCAAGTCAAAAAAAAAAAATATTGTTGATAAAAAATGCACAGTTTTCTGAACTAAAGTCTAGGGTTCTTTTAAGGAAAAGACTTCAATCATTAAATATATATTTTCAAAACATTGGTAATAAATCTCTATCATAGTGATTTAGAACCTGGAGTTTATTCAAAAAAGTTATTCAATTAAAAACTAGCCTGGGGGTAGAAATGTTTCTAATATTCCAACATTTTATTAATTTTATTTGTGTCTGGAAACTTTCAAATGCTTTAGTTTGAAGAATATTTATCGCCCTAAACAGCTGTAAAACTGAATTACGAAAGGGACAGTTGAACAAAACCATGCAGGCATTTAGTTTACTAAATATGGTATAAAGGGTATTTTTTAAGACCATGCAACTTAAAATTATAGAAAACACAAAACAAATGAATTTTAATTGCAAATTTATACACGGCGCTACCATTTGAAACTGATTTAAACAAATATGCATCACCGCGCCTGTCCTTGACGAAACGCACTACAGACGTTCAATTTTGTTCCTCTTTTTCGAGCATTGCTGGCTGCATGTCACGAATAAATAAACAATGTTGACTTCCAATATGTCAATTGTTGCTAGTTTATCAGCATAAGCCAGTGACTTCACAGGCCTACGGAAAACAATCAAGAGGTGTCAAATCGTACGGCCTTGAAGTCCAATTGACAGATTATTTTCTCTAATTCAACACATCGCCTTTATTTGTGAAACAAATTGCGTCTTTTAAATCATTAAGTCGCCTGTTGCGAAAATCGATATGGCTGATTTTTAAAGTAAATTTGGATAATTTGGTGGCGTTGTTCAAGCATAAATTTATCTATCCATGATGATGTGCCTGATCAAAGAGTGAGAGCAGTATGACAGTTTGTTTGACAGCTAACCTTTCGTAAGCTCAATCGGGCTTAAAAAACATCCTTTATAAAGGAATGGCAATGAGCATTTTGAACCTACCTAGAATTTTTGCAACCAAATGTGGAAGTTAAACTCATTATTTTAGGAGTTTTATTAATTGTTCTTAAGTCTTTAATATTATTTATTTTAATGTTAATTTATTATAAATTACAATAAGAATGTTAACAGTTTGACTAATATTGATATTCTTTCAATGAGTTTGTTGTGTTTTTCTTCTTTGTAAATGTCTTTTATTAAATAAAATATCAATTTTATATCAGGTGTAATTTTATTTAAATCGGGTAATTTTGCTTCATCTCAAGTGTAATTTTGAATTTTGCTGGTGGTAACACTGCACAAAACACAACATCAATATGGAGTCTTCATGATCTTCCAAATGTTTTCTGTTCGCTTCACTATTCTGTTTTTTTTTCTCATCTGACAATGGCAAACATCCATAATATTGTTTACAGCGAGCGTTTGGCTGTCTGTTGATGTTGTTGCTGTTGTGTAGGTGGACAATTGCTTGGCAATGTTTTAGATGCCAACTATAAAAAACGACCAAATGAACGAGCGAATGAACAGCCAGTATATATATTTTATAGACACCAATATGATGGGAGACCGAGATTGAAACAACTACAGGCAGCTGAAGATGGAAACTATGCATATGAAAAAAAAAATAAAAATAATAATAATAAAGAATATCACAAAAAACGTATAAACAAATAGTGGTCCAGTGGGCAGGAGCCATACCAGTCTCATACACATATCACATTTCACAAGTCATAGGTAACATTCATGGCATAAAGAACGCTAGAAAGAAATAAAAAATATAATACAAATGATTATCTCAGCAGTTGATTGTTGTTATTGGCGATTGCCGCCAATCACTAGTCTCAACACCAAGGCAGCGAATATGCTGCTGCATATATTGAATATTTTATTTTTTTATAAATGTTTTTTTTTTTAGTTATACACGTACGTTTCTACTGTAAAGGTTTGGTATGTTAGAGTTTAGTATTAAGGAAATTAACTCAATATCAAGTTGGGTGGGAGAAAAAATTATTTCCTTTATGGATTAGCTTTTCTATGTTCGGCCCATAAAATACCTCTAGAGAAGAGTCCACTTGTTTTTTTTTATTTTAAACTTTGTTTTGAGCAGTATCAGATTCATTATCAAAGTAATTTTTATGAGAATACAAAACTTTAATTTAAAAGATTTTGTTTGTCGTGCTTAATTCCCAATATTTATTTCTTGATAAAAACACTGACATTTATAGTTGAAGGGATAAGCATTTCTATGCGTATTTCAGTGGTTGCTTGGGCCAGATCGTCAGGTAACTTCATCAAAAGGTTTTAGAAAAACTTAAAATATAAAACAAATAAAACTGTAAAGCGAATAAGAATTATAAGCAACAGTTTTACTTGTAACAATATCAAAGCTTAAACAAAAACAACAACAAAAAACTGTGAGCTTATGTTTTCTTAAATTCCCCACTACAATTGGTTGGAACTCTTCCAACAATTATTGACAACAAAAACCACTCTCTTTATTATTGTCTCCCAAATAATAATAAAGCATGTTGCCAGTTATTTTTTTTTTAGCCGTGCACCTGCCAGTTTATTACCCAATCCCTTCTGCAATAAATTTTAATGTTTTTATCAAGAAATAAAAATCGGGAATTAAGCACGGCAAACAAAGTCTTTTATATTATCAGATTCTTTGAATCTCAGGCTTGAATATTTGGATTAGCTGTAAACGCTTTCTCATGTTTGCTGCGTGCCCAAGTGTCGACTTTCGCATGGCAGAAATTATGAGAAGGATTAAGAGCAAATAAAGTTGAATAAATGTGTTGCTTACTTTGCTGAACAAGGGCTAGGCGATTTTGATCTTTCTTTGCCATGCAGTGGTAAGTAAAACTAATGAGTTCTGTATATTTGCAGCCGAATTCATAACAAAAAGTTAGCCACAGTTTGTAGACTACGTGCAACTCACTAGAATGCCGATTATGCTTAGTAGTTTGAAATCACAGAGTTAATTCATAACGAACTTTTCTCCATCTGCTAACTTTTAATAAATCAACTCTGAATTTTAATGATGCCACCTTATCTTACTCAAAAGTGCAACACATTTTGCATTAACCATCGCTGGTTTTGTAATTTTTTTTCTTTTTTCCTCCACATGCAAAAAAATATAAAATAAAATAAAATAAAACAAAAAAAGATAGTAAATTACAAACAAAATAGTAAATGGAAAGAAACATCCAAAATTGTTTAACCTTAAACAGCTGTTTTTCAAAAGTTGGCAAACGTTCGGCAGCTCGTTAACAAGAGTTTAGCAAGTCGTTAGCCCGAGTTTGGTAAGTGTATAATGAATAAACTTTGTGCTAACTTCATGCCAAATTTTCATTAAGAATACGGCTGTTGATGACTTTAAAACATTACAGGTATTTATATCAACTTCTTTTAGAATTGTTCAGCACAGAAAGAGCTTTAATCGCTTTTTGGCTCAAGTCAAAAATTGTTAAACATTTTTCAGAAATACACGAAAATCGACATAATCTCCTTTGAAGTAGACTTAAAAACTAAAGGGAGTTTGACATTTTTAAATGATTTTGGCTTTTCAAATTTACCTTATCCGAGTAGCGGCAGCTTATGAGATCCAGATGCGTAAGAATTGGGCATGAAGATAAATCTATCTTTTAATATTTTAATACCTGCAGCCAAGATCTCGCCACTAAGAAAATCTGTACTACTGGATATTTCGGACTAGCAAGTGTCCGGATTACAGTGGTAAATATAGTGGTTAATACTTGAACTTCAAAAACTATTTTTAACTATGAATCTATAAAAATACTTTGATTAAATTTACTTTTTAAAGGAGAATGTTTAGGTGTTAAATAGTAAAAACTTGGTTTTCTATGCAGTTATCAAATATTTACAGAACAGAGAAAACAACATTTTGAACCAACCACAGAAAAAAATACTTTTCATATTTGAATATGAAATTTTGCGGTATTGATAAAAAAGTTTTTAGGTAGAATTGTTGAATTTTTATTCAACAACTAAGTTAATTGAGTCAGTGAAAAAATGTTGTTGCCCAAAATAAATTTTTTTCAACGAAATGCTTACGTGATTTGTTAAAATAAATTGTTGGAAACGTTGAATAAATCAAACAAATGCTTATCGAATCTTTATTTAAATATTTATTAATTATGATGTGCTAAATTCTCAATTTTTATTCATTGATAAAAACCCTTAAAAATTTTTGGGGAGCATTTCGCTGGTTGCATAGACCAGATCATCAGGAAACATTTTTTTAAAGACTTTGGAAAAACTAAAGGTATTATTCAACTAAAACTGTAAAGCAAATGAGAATTTTAGCTAAAAACGGACAAAAGTTGTAAAAATACTGTCTTTATTTTTCATTTCTTTATCTTTCATTATTAAATATGTTTTATTGAGTTTTTTTGCAAAGTGCAATTTTGATAAATTTTTTCATTGAATCAAATAAATAACCTAAATTGACCTAAAATTTTATTCTTAACAAACTGTGTTGTTAAAAATTTTCTTGAGATATTTTTTCTTGTGTTATATTAAATTTAGGGCCGATATCTTTTATAATAGCTACTATGTCATGGAAAAATGTTGTAATCATAGGTCTTGAATTGACCATAGGGGACATATAAACCTAAAATCGCTGTAAGATGATCAAATCTCATGTCTAGATAATATTCTTATGGCCATTTTCTCATTAGGCGATTATCTTTTTTCCCAACGAAAAACTGCACATTAAAGAAATTTGGTTTTCTCAATGTCTCATTTTCTTCGACTTTATCGCAAAGCTAACCGGCACTCATCTGCCAATTATTTATTTTCAAAATCAGCTGACTTCCAACTTCTACATGTATTTTGAGTGGCGTTGCCAGCTGAAAACAATGTTTTTTGTCGGTATATTGAGAAACCCAAAATCGTTAACGGACAGTTTATCGGTCCAATAAATTGATGTTGACATTAAGTAACAGACAGTTTGTTGATACATTGAGAAAATGGCCATTGAACTTATAGCATACTTTTCTTTAACAGGGTCTATGATTGCCCATAAATCCCAGAAAATTTTCTGAAAATATTGTGGAGTAGGATAAAAATTGGTCATGCTTGACCGACTATACTTTCGTACATGTTTAATATGGGAAATACATTGACGAGTGTTGCAGTCATAAAATTATCAAAGAAAAACTATTTGACAATTATGCGATAGCTGGAGGGGCATCCAAACCCTGCTGACTTATTTATATTAAGTATTGAGCAGGTCCGTTATTTGTTGATTGATTGTGCCTCATGGAAAAAGAGTGTTGAGCTTTGTCTTTAAAGCAGAATCTCATAAAGCCTTGTCTTTTGTGTCGTTATTTTCATGGCATGCGCATTTATTGCTTCAAAATTCCACACATTATCTTTCGTACTTATGAATGTAGTTGTTGGCATCGAAAATATGATCCATTACTGAATTCTTAAGCTATTTGCAAAATATTTTTAAGTTTTAAGTTTTAAATTAAATGTTGACAGCTCCAATTCAAAACATGCGATAAATGAAGTTTTGCTGGAGAAGCTCTTAAAGTGCGATACAAAATTCAGTTGTATGTTAAGTAACTTTAGATCGGGATAGCCGATCAACACCAAAATTCTACAGAATTTAAGTTGAACAATCTAAAATCAAAAACATAAAAAAAATTTAAAACATGGTCAGTCGGCATAGCATGGTTGGGAATTGAGCTGTCGATATATAGTTTAATTCCTATACACAAATATTTGTAAAAACAGCATTGGTAAGTTATCTTGTTATGGCTAGTTAACACGGTAATACAATGTATAACGACTTTGTAGATACAAAATATTATGAAATTCTCTCAGTGTTAAAAAAAAATAAAAGTCTGTTGTAAGTATTTTTTATGTTTACACGCACAGAAGAAAATATTTCACCAATTAAAACATTAATCAAAAATTGAATCGGTTTTAATTAAAAATTAAAAAAATTAAATAAAAGTTTAATCAAATGAATTAAACGTTTAATCAAGTGAATTTGTAAATTTGTTTACTGGAACAAATTAATAGTATCAAAAAACTGATTTAATTTTTGATTAATTCTTTAAATGGTGAACAATTTTGTTCTGTGCGGATGGTACAAGTAAAATCAAAGTAAAGATATTAAACAGCTGAGTTAATAACAAAAAAGCAAATGGCTCCAGTTTAAAAATATTTACAAAAACAACATAAAAATTTCCTGAGTTGATTTTGGTTGTTATTGTTATTGCTTAAAAATTTTACCACCTTTAATATACATAAACTATTAAAATACACCTCTGATGTGATGAGAACACATAAGCTGGAGGTCCATACCACGCGTTTTCACCTCCACGCAGCGCATGCTTTTATAACCTTACTTGCGTTCTACGTTTCAAGTTATGTACATGCAACGCTTTTTATGCAGCAGCAGCACAAGTAAAACTAAAATTTGTTCGAACGCTGCTTGTGACGCTTACAAAAGTAGAAAGTTAACCTACTTTTCGCCTAAAGGAATCTACGCTTTTGTGCATGTAACTCACTTCGTATAACTACACAGATTCTACTTTTTTGACAGCTGCGTATGCTGCGAAAAAGCGAGTAACGCGTGGTGTGGACCTCCAGCTATACGATTCTAAATTTTATATACAAATTCTCTGTTACTCAATACATTTTGCTTTTTCATGATAAGATTTTTCTTATTGTATTACCGTACACCCAGAGAAAAAACATGTTTAAATATGGTCACCTCCAACAAAACCATTTTTAAAGAAAATTCTAAACATATTATGATTCATTTAACAATATGATTTTCACCGACAACCATATTATGGTTGAATTAGTCCTCCATCATGAAGCCACAACAATATTATGGTTGCCTCCGAACATGTTATGGTCAAAAATAACTGAAACATGTTTAACACTTATAATAGCATGGTTAGTTTTCAACTATAGTATGTTGCTCTTGGAAAAGAGGAAAATACTATTGTTAATTTAAAAAAAAAAGTATTGTCATATTTAACCATAAACATGTTTAGAGGCAACCATAATATGGTTGAGGCTTCTTGATGGAGGACTAATTGAACCAAAATATGGTTGTAGGTGACAATAATATGGTTATATTAACCATAATATGTTTAAAATTTTCTTTAAAAATAGTATTGTTGGAGGTGACCATATTTAAACAATGTTTTTTCTCTGCGTGTATAAACTAGGCTAGTCAACACTATCACCACATAATACTACAGAACTGTCACGAGACGGCAGATTTTGCGTTTTTTTTTTCTCTTTCAAAGAAAGCTGCCCTTTTGCATTTCTCTTTTCATCATCTTCTATGCCGCAATACAATGAACACAAATTTATTTTGTTAAGATTTATTTGCAAAATCGTTGTAACAATTAACTTTTAAGTTCACCACAACACGAGTAAATAATATTTAAGTAAGTAAATAACATTATAAAACAAAACAATATTACCAAATACATTTTTTTGTACAAAAAACAACGTTTGCTGAACTAATGCATTTGTTTAACGTGGTTTGTGTTTTGTTACTTTTGTTTTGATCACGCCATTTGTGTTAATTGTTGCGGACTGCTTTTACTCCTTGCCACTTCACTACCAAAAAAGCTTTCTGTCTCTTTCTTCGAAAGCTGCCCTCGCAACTGATTTGGGACTTTCTCACACTCTTTTTACAGTTCTGTATATTCTGTGACTATCACACACGTCTTACTAAAGGCCAGTTTACACGGTAATACAATGTATTACGACTTTATAGAATCAAAATATTATGAAATTCTCTCCGTGTTTAAAAGAAAAAAATAAAAGTCTGTTGAGAGTATACTTTATGTTTACACGGATGGTATAAGTAAAATCAAAAATAACAACAAAAAAGCAGATGGTTGCAGTTTTACAATTTTTACAAAAACAACATGAAAATTTCCTGAGTTGATTTTAGTTATTTTTGTAATTGTATAAAAATACTACCACCTTCAATATACTCCGTTAAAATGCACCCCTGGTGTGATGAAAATACATAAGTTTCTAAAATGGTTTAGAAAAAAACCATTTACCGACCGCTTGTCAGATTTTGTATTCGTATTTTCTCTTACGCAATGCATTTTGCTTTTACATGATATGATTTCTCTCATTCTACATTATGTCGTAATACAATGTATTACGACTTTGCAGAATCAAAATATTATGAAATTCTCTCCGTGTTTAAAAGAAAAAAATAAAAATCTTTTGTAAGTGTAATTCATGTTTACACGGATGGTATAAGTAAAATCAAAAATAATAACAAAAAATCAGATGGTTACAGTTTTTAATTTTTACCAAAAACAACATGAAAATTTTCTTAGTTGATTTTAGTTCAATATACTCTGTTAAAATACACCTCTGGTGTGATGAGAATACATAAGTTTCTAAAATGGTTTAGAAAAAAGCATTTACCGACCGCATGTCAGATTTTGTATTCGTATTCTTTCTTACTCAATACATTTTGCTTTTACATGATAAGATTTTTCTCATTCTACATCATTTTTTGCAATTTCCTAATACATTGTATTACCGTGTAAACTGGCCTTTATTCCATAATAATTTGTGAGATTGTGAAATCTAATGAGACTGTCCAAAAATCTTATTTAACATTACAGCAACCCTGATCAAATGAAAAGTATTATTTTTAATTAGATTTCTGTATGACGTACAAAATGACACATTGCATTCACACTGTCACACTTTTACATATTACTTGAGTTTTTTTTAAAGTATTAGTACAAAGTATAATAGTGTAAACTAGCCTTTAAGGCTAGATTACACTATTATACTTTGTATTAATACATGTCAAAAACTCAAGTAATATGACAAAGTGTGATAGTGTGAATGCAATGTGTCACGAAAATGACAAGTATTAAGAAAAAAGTTTGACATCCCATACGACTTCATCGTTTTTTGAAAAATTTCTAAACAATAATACTTTTCATTGGATCAGGGTTGCATTTTATTTCATGTGTGAGTGTTTATACTTTGTGTGATGATGTGAACACAAACTGTCATGTTACATTAGATTTTTTGACAGTCTATCTCACAAAGTATTATGGAATACGTAAGCCTTGTGAGATAGTGTAATCTAGGCTTTAGCAATATCTTAGCCTCAAGAAAAACATCACACGAAATTACCTAAGCCCCCAACTAATATTTATAAACGAGTGCATATGTACACAATTTGGTGAATATTGTTGCCACTTTTTTATTGTTGTTGTAAATTTGCATTCTTTATACAAGTTGTCATTTGGGCTGTCGTTGTTAATAATAATGTTGGCAATTTATATGCCATTTCAATTTTAATTTGCGTCGCAAACAATTTGGTCTCGATATCTTTTATAACACATTGTGGGCAACTTATAATTGTAGGCTTGAAGTATTTTATTTTTTTCATAATTTTTTTGTTTTTTTTTTGTTTGCAGGTAAGACACCATGCAGCTTATAAAGTACGATCAATGTTGGCTGGAATACCAGAACAACGGCTTAAACACCACCATAACAATACTATCAATGGATCAGTGATATTTTCTATAGTTTAAAGTACGAATTTATGCAAAAATAGTTTTCCAGTTAAACACAAAAATATACATTCGTATTTACGGCTAAATAGCAACTCGTATTTAGATTAATTCAACTTTTTGAACTGACATGTGATCTTTAATTAACGCTACATTGTGTGTATGTCATGCGGTATTTACATTGTTGTTCAATCACATTTTAAACACACAATTTTAGGGAGTTGTATGGTAAGATTTGTGACATTTGTTGTCATTCATATGCGAACACAATTGCAAAATTTATTAACTTTACCTTTGCCAACATTTATTAATTGACTGTCAATGGATTTTGCAACAAAATGCTTTTGAACGTAGACAGCAGCAGCTATTTTACTTATATAACCAATGCAGCGGCAGAAGTTATTTGATTGCTGCAATATATGCAACTTGTAAACAACATTAGTTTCTCTTTTTTAATTTATTATTTTTTTAATAAAAAAAAAAAAAAAAATCAGTCAACGTTTGCTGTTGGTTGGGTTTTTACTCGATTCAGATTTAAAGGAGTTTTAATCTTATAACCGAGAAGAAACAATAAAAATAGCAATATATTTTTTTAACAAACTGTATGTCACGCTAAAACATTTTAGTGATCAATTGTAGACAAGCAGTTCTATCTGCCACTGTCTATAGTATCGGTTCTACGTGGTCATACATACGCAAACGTATAAACATACATACAAACAGCCTATTGGAAACATAATTGGCAATTGTATGACACAACAAGTTTTAACATCTTGTGTATTTAAGTAAGTATGTATGTTTGTTGTGTCTTTGCAGATAGTTTTTTGTTTTATTGCTTTTTTTTGCTATTTATGCTGCCATAGCTGTCGCTGTTGCCTAGTTAATAGCCAGTCTAGTCAACTGTCATTTAAAAAGTTTGACAATACTTGTATTGAAAAATTAAAGTAAATAAGTATGTGTCATTTAAATGACCATCGCACAAAAAATGTACGCAAAAATGAGCTAAACAATTTTTTAATTGTGTACTTGCAGTAATTACTTATTTATAAACATTTGTTAATGTTGCATTTCAAATATTTATTTATTCAAAAGTTTGGTGGTCAATCAATTTGATTCAGTTTTAAACACAGATGAATTTAGTTAATTTTTTTTACAATTTGATAAAAGCCTTTAATAAACGCTGCTACACAAAGGACGAAAATCTCTGTTTGTTTGCTATGGAGAAATCAAGTTGTGCCTTAAAAAACTCCTTAGCCCTAGATGGTTACTGTTCGTCGCATCGACGAAGCTTATTTACTTTTGATCATATAATTTTTTTTATAAGTGTTCAAATAATGCCCTTTTTGTCAACACAATTAGCTGATGCCGAAAGCTTGTATTGAGTGGACGTACGCTGGGCCCTCATTTCTTTAAAGTTAAAATTCAGAGGTGTGTACTCAACGCAACGACGAAGACTAACCGTAGTGTTAGTTTTTGTGTCTATTTTTTGGAATTTTAAATATTAATTTTGTCAACAGCTACGTCACTTATACTCACAATATGTTTGATAAAGATCGAAAACCCAAAATATCTCGTAACAACCTATTTAAGAGGCAGATTCGAGATGCCTCACTTGCAGGCCTAAATTAACGAAACAATTCAAAATAAAACACCTAATCGACAAGAATCCGTCGAAAATGTTGTCAAAGGACCAAAAGAGCTTAAAATTTGTCATCTCTGTCCCTTAAGCAAACTCAGAATGATGAGAAGTACATGTAATATAGGCCCGGAAAGCATATGTTGTGAACATAAAATTGAACTTTGTGTCTCATGCTTAACATAAGACGTAAAACCAGGGAAACCAGAAATGTGCTTTAAAGACTGTAAAATATGCTCTGAAAAAGGTTAAAAATATGCCCTAAAAATTAAAAATTGCTCATATGAAGACACAATATTTAAAAATTAAATAACAAAATTAAAAAAAAAACCTAAAAATATTATCGCTTGAGCCCATATTAGGTTCAAATTCATATAAGAGATGTTTGTGCGGAATATAATCTACACTCATAAAATTATTACAATAACAGATTGTGGGTTATTAAATTCGTTTTCCGTACTGTTAAAATTTAATAAAAATATAGTTATTTTACGAATAATTTTACGAATAAAAACAAACTACCAAAAAATAATGTTTTTCCGTATTTATTTTGTTATGTAGTTTGATTTTTGTCGGTAAAAATATATTTTTTTAAAGTAAAAACTATTCAATTTTAAGGAATATGAAGTTCAATAAATAAAAAATTTTGAAATTATGGAAAAAATCATTTGTTTTAAATGAAATGTAAATGTTCCGTTTTTTAAATGAATTTTAATTTGTTTAAAATTAATTTTCGTTTGAATTTAACTACATATTATTTTGAGTGTAGATATTAACATCAATATGGGTTTTTGTCTTAAAGTGATTTTAGGTACGGTCGCTAAATTGTTGACAAATCGTCGTTCCGGAGTTATCTTGTCGTATATCACAAAATCGAAAAAATGAGATAAGACCGTTTCCTGTGGTAAATTCAACAGATCTATCGATCTGCGCAATCCTCACGTCTCTATCTCTTATGGTTAATGAGGTATTACGAAGCCATTTTGTTGTATATCCACTTTTACGAAAAATTTAATGCGTTATAATACCGTATGTAGCATAATTGTGGATATACGACATAAAACGTATGAAAACTTTCAATTAAAAAAATCTTGCGTTATCTTGTTGTATGTGAACAAAGTTTATTAGGCGTGTTACAAAAAAGAGACTATCTTATTAATATTACTGTTATTTTAACATTTTTCGTTTTACATTTAAAGATATTTTTCGGACGTAGTACACAACGGCTATTTATATTGATGGAATTATTGCTATATTGCCTAAATTCATTTTATTGCTAAGCAATTAAAGGTAAAATATTCAGGGTGGCCCAACCAGAATGCACAATGTTAATTGTAAATAAAACAAAAAGTTTTTAGAGAATTATCTGAATATTTTTTATTATTATAGAAGAATCTATGGTCCATATTTGCAATGGCTCTGAGACATTATTAAGGTTCAATGTACTTAATGTACACTTTTTATTTTTAATATTACCAAAGAAAGAAGGCCAACGGTTTCAAATCATATGATCGTGACGGCCAATTAACATGGCCATTCTTTTGGAACTACTTATCGTCCAGGTCCATATCCTCCATTTCTGGCAAAAAGAAATCCGTTATCAGCTCGCGGTAGCGAACACCATACCTTATTCTCGAAGATGGAAGGCCCGATGATGCCGCCTGGCCATAAACCGCACCAAGCATGCATGCACAGGCGTTTTCACATTTCCTACAGAGCTGGTTTGCTAAAATTAGCGCATAATTATCCCGATTGTGGACACATTTGATCGATTATGCTGACCAAAAAAATCAAGATGTACACAAAATGTATTTTTTATTAGACCGCCCATTTTCATAAAAGGCTTCAGCAATCTTAACACGCTCCTCAATGCTGCACCTCTCCATGGTTGAATTTGGCACTGATACCAAGAAATTTCAAATTAAGTTGGAAAAAAATTTGACGTTACGGTGTGACGCACAGTTAACATCGTACATTATGGTTAGACCCCATTTAAGTAATAATAAACCTTAAAAAATTCATACATAAGGAAATTCGATAATATAAAAACTATAACTAACTATACGTAAATACATTTGTCACTTGCATAAATTTTCGTTTCGAAAATTATTGTAACTTAATTTTCGATATTGGTAAAACACGTGAATGTAGGTTTTTAATACCTTATGTTGACTTATATCACACAAACTAAAAAATATATCGCAAAAAATGGCGTATACAACAAAATTGAACATTTTTTTCGGACGTGACAATGGCTATAACTTGAAAATTTTTTTCCATGACTTTTGATATATTTACATAAATCGATAAAGAACTTTAAACACAATATCTGACAAAAATATTGGACGACTTTTTTCACGTACATTTTTGTGTATAAAAATTTGAACCTTAAGATTCGATTTCCCAAAAAAAATTTTTTGTGATATACGGCAACATAACTTCGGCACGACGAAATGTTAACATTTAAAACCGATTGTCCGATGAAACGGTTCGAAAATAATATAATTTGTAGTAAAATATTTTTGGGACCATCATAATTAGATAGCTTGCGGACACAAAGTTGTGAAATTATAGTCCGATTCTCACAATTTGCATAGACTTCGTCCATATTTGATCCATAGTTGGGGGTGGTGCACTAAATATTGATTTAAATCAGCAGTGCACTATCACTAAATAACACTGCAAATATATTAATTTGCACTCTTTTTTATCAGCTTTAGTGATGATTGCTTTTTTTTTTAACTACCACTAAAAAAAGTTTGTGATATTGGAAATTTTTTCACTATCACTAAACGCAGATTGAGTGCAAAAAGTATGCACTCAATTCAAATAGTGCAAAATTTGAACTTGCAATCAAAAAAAGCTGCATATAAACATACTCTCACTAATCTTTCAAAAATTAGTGATCATGAAATTCTTGAAGACAAATTCGAAAAATAAAAATTTGTAATATTTAATATAGTTACTTTCATTATTATTTTGAGTGAAAACTACAAACAACAAGAAAAAAAATCCTATATGATAATATTCAAAAAGTTATACATATGGGCATTTCCTAGGGTCACGAACGTACGTTCGTACGCTTTTGATGTACAAATAATATAGAAAACAAAAGTTTTCCTAGCATTTTTTTGCGATTCGATAGCACTTGGGTAGCTTTATGTTTAGCAGTGTTGCCAAAACTTGGTGACCAAAAATGGCTAAATTTACGGAAAAAAAATGGCTAAAACTGGGCTAAAAAATGGCTAAAAGCTTATTAAATAAAACACACATTAAAATTCAATAACAAAACAGAAATAATTTATTTAAAGTTGTTTACGATAAAAATGTGAGTTAAGATCAATTTGTTAAATAAGAATAAACGTAAATTAATATTAAAATAAATAAATATTAAAAAATTAAATCATCGAAAAATTCGATGTCGTTATTGTTCATCTCATAGGAATCACTCACTCATTAGTTTCAAATAATCATAAGTTTTAAATAATTTAAAGGTAAATCATAATCACGACAACATTTACCCAACCTTTTGAGTCCAGATCTACAATAAAAAAAGGTAAGAATAGTCGGTTAAACCCGACTTTATGATACCCTACACCACATTAGAACCTTTGTACCAAATTTTAATAAGTAATCTCGTAATTGCGACCTGTACTTTACGCACAAGATTTACATGGACAGTCAGCCAGGCGGACACACATCGTTAATTCGACTCAGAAAGTGATTCTGAGTCAATCGGTATACGTAAAGGTGGGCTAAGGACCAATATTTTAAGGTGTTACAGACATCAGCACAAACGCATAGTACCCTCTCCACTATTGTGGTGGTGATATAAATATTGTACTGTTATGATATATTTACTTAATTGATAAAATCGAATTAACGGTTGCTTAATGTAACCTATTTCTCAAATTACTTTTAACGATGTTTACTTGGCTAAACACCCTCTCTGCTTCAGCATTAGACCATGGAAGTGAGAGCAACTTTATAGTCAATTCTGAAATTTCTAAAACAATTTTGTTACCGCCAGCATCCCTGCAGAAAGAAACAGCGATGTTTGTGTTGATCGATTTTATAAATTTAATAGTGGAATACTGTTCCTTTATTTTGAAAGATGTTTCAGCATCATAGTTTATAGCGATTTTCAACATTTGTTCAAATCATTGTTAACATAATTGTTCAAAATCTTTATTTTATTTTTATAAATTTTTATAATAAAATAAAAATTATTCTTTAAAAGAAAAAACGACAAAAAAATTGTATGGCTAAGCAAGTTGGAAAATGGCTAAAAAAAATAGCTTATGGCTAAACTCGTTTTTTTATGGCTAAACAGGGTGAAAAATGGCTAAATCTAGCCACTAAATGGCTAAATTGGCAACACTGATGTTTAGTGCAAAAGATGGATTTCATCGAGTTTAAGTTTTCATGATAAAGGTCCCGTTAGCCGACCGTAAATGTAGAAATGTAAATGTAATGTAAACAGCTGATCGTTTCTGTTATATGGAAAGCAATGCAAATGCTTAACTGACTGTAATGTCACTTAACCGTAACGTGCCAACCTGTAGAAAATAGAATTTCATTACGAGGTTACGTGACAGTTGTAGATAGTGATGGGCTGCTTATATTTTAAATGCAATGCGGGTAAAATCACTCTTTTTGTTTGGTACTTTTTCAGTTATAATATCTGTGGACTTTTGACAAAATAAGTAACAATCCATACATATTTTCATTTATACAAATACATGCTAAGATGTATACAATTATACGGTCGGCTAAAGCGGCCTTAAGAGTTATAAATGTGTGGTCACGAACGTACGTAAAATAGAAGTCATCTTCGGCTGACAGTAGTGAAATGTAAAAATCCGCGTAATGAAACGGAATTTTCAAAAGTGATTTATTTATTTTAAAAGTGTATTAATGTAGGTCTTCATCCAGTATTTACAAAATAAAATATCTCTCTTGGTTTCTCTAATTGGCTTATGTACCGGTCACGAACGTACGGATCTCGAACGTACGGTTTTTCCATGTGTTTTTTTATTATTTTCACCATGCATTTTATCATAAATGTCTTCAAATTTCCTTAACAAAAAAACTTACCTTGATTTTTTTCTTTTTCTTCCTTTTAATAACAAACTCAAAAAAATTTTTGCAGAAGAAACAAAAAACTTTCCTTTCGTCTTTCCCCTTTCGCCATCAAACTCAAATGCTTTGAATCATATGTTTCATAATCAGGACGAGGACTTGAAAAAAGTAAAGCAAATATTTTTAAAATATAATACGCCATTGCCGTCCTCTGCTCCAGTAGAGCGCTTATTTTCTTTAAGCGGAATGGTAGACGCTCCTGGAAGAATTAAATTAAGTGATAATAATTTTGTTCTTGTTGCTTAAAGCAAACAATTTTTAATATCTATTTTTATATTGTCCTCTATTGTTTTTGAATTACTGTTCTTTTTTTTTGTTTTTTTTATGAAGTTTAGTCTTAAGTTTTAAATTAGTGCACAGAAATAAACTTAAGTCAATTTAAACTTGAAATTGAATGCAAAATTTTAAGTTGCACTCAAATGAATGAAGAACGAAAAAGCAGCAATAAACTGATCATTGCTTTTATTTAAATCAAACTAATTTTTTTTTGAGTGCAAAATTTTTAAACATCGCTATCACTCATGCTTAGATAGGCTGCAAATTTTCAACTCATCAGTCAACATCAAAAAAATTATTGCAATAATTTTGCACTATCACTAATGGCGATTTCTTTTCTGAGAAAAATGTTGCATTAATGTTACATGTTCTACATTTTTGTGTTCGTTTGTACAAAAAATACAACTGTGGGAAAAATTTTCAAGTTCTTTTGTGAATATGTTGATGAAAAACGTGAAAAAAATGTTGCATATCTTACCCTTACTTTTCCTTAAGGTGTTCATACTGCCCTGTTCTACAACTTTGGTACTTACTATTTTGATTGTACAACAAATGTTTTATGTTGTTTGTCATAATTCATACCGCTCATAATTTTGTAAAAAAATTGTTTTAAAACAAAATATAAAAATATTTACACATTGAAATCAAAAAAAGTCTATTTATATTATAATCGTTTTAATTTGTATAAGCCATTAGTGATGCTAATATTTGTTTCCAGCCCGTAATAGCATGCAGAAACCGTTAAATAGCTTTAAAAATCGCTCATTTAGTACATTAATGATGAAAGTGTAATAGTTGTAAATAAAAGCACTAATTGTGTTCTATTGAAATTGCACAACATGTAACACTACAAGTGATTATAGGTAACATTAGAAAATGTAACATGTATATACTGTAACATATTTTTCTCAGAAAAGAAATCGCCATAAGTGTGAGTTGAAACTGCAAAATGAGTGCACTACCCCCATCTATGATTTGATCAAACTATCTACAAAATGCATATGTCGAAATTGAAGTAACAGATTTTCGAAAAAAAAAAATTTTTTATTTGCTGCGAGCGGAAGTTATTGTAATATGTATCAAAATATGCATTGAAAAGGCAAAATATGCACTATAAACCTAAAAAATGCTGCAAAAAGGCTCTTTTAACTAAATTATGCAAAAACATGCTGCAAACGGTAAAATATACAAAAATATGCACTAATAAATCGATGCCAAAACTCATAAAGCTCCAAAACGGATAAATATATTGATTCTGCCTTCATTGGTTGCACAAGAAAAAAACATGCTATTGCATTTATAGTTTCCCTGCTAACAACTTAATATTTTTTTCTTTTGTATAATTTGACTGATTGTCTTTAAAAGCTGAGAAAGAAAAAACTATTTTTTTTACCTTTTTAGTTTTTGTTGTTTTAAAAAGTTAATTAATTTGAAAAACAAACGTAAAAAATTTAAAAAAAATTAAAAAAAAAATTAAATGAAAAAATAAATTTTGAAAAAAAACTCGATGCAAAAAACATTTTTATTAAATAATAAAATAAACCAAAATTAAAATTAATTTGAATGAAAATTCGTATTATTAAGCTTCATTCACAATAGACAGCAACATTTTCAATGGTCTTCATAATAGAGCAACAATTTTTTTCGCGACCACACACATTTTAATTTAAGAAACCGTTTGCAAATTTGCCCAGAACAATGTAACGTATTTATTATTATTTGTTGGAACATTTTGTTAAAATTTTCATTAAAAACTAAATAATATTATTATAAACGTCATTAATAATTTCATACAAATTAATGCTGAAGTAGAAGTTGACTCAACTTTTTAAACAACTTCAGTTACATTTTTCTTTGAAAAATTAAAGAAAAATACATGAAATACTTTGGACAGATATGAGATAGAAGAAAAAACGATATTGTTGCTCTGATTGTGAGCAAAGCTTTACAACATTTTTTCAACTTTTTTAATTTAACTAAAGATGTTTTGTCAAAATGCCACAGAAACGATTATGAAGTTTGACAAACGTTTATTAAAGCTCGCCACACACTATTGATTTGTGCGAGATCGACGTCTAATTACTTGTTAAAGGGGCTGTGGGCGCACATATTACAAGTAGTTAATTGAAAATTTAAAATTTCTTGTGATTTGTTCGATGTGGTAGTGGGCTTGTGCGTGAATATTTTTTCATTTAACTGTACAACAAAACGTATACAAAAATTTTTTGTATTCTTCTTCGTTTTTCATCTTTATACCGACACCACAATAGTGGAGAGGGTATTATGCATTTGTGCTGATGTGTGTAACGCCTTAAAATATTGGTCCTAGACCCACCTTAAAGTATTCCGATCATCTTAGAATCACTTTCTGAGTCGAACTAACGATGTCCGTATGGCTGGCTGGCAGGCTGGCTCGCTGTCCATTTAACCTTGTGCGCAAAGTACAGGTCGAAATTTTGGAGATAATTTGGGAAATTTCTTCCTCTCAGAAACTATCAAACCGATTTCAATGAAATTTAAAACATAGATAGAACCATATCTATATGGACACAAAATGTATGCATTTTTAAAAAAATATAGATAGGGGCAATTTCTGCCTCTAAAACCGATTTTATATATGGACACATAAGCTATACAGTTTTTTAAAAATAGGACCACAAGGGGAGGTAGGGGCCAATTTCTGACTCTCACAAACTTTCAAACCGATTTTCATGAAGTTAATAAACATAGATAAATCTATATTTATATGGACACATAAGCATGATGTGTTTTTAAATACTGTGGTGTAGGGTATCATATGGTCGGGCTTGACCGACTATACTTTCTTACTGGTTTTTTTAAAATTTTTTGTTTGTTGTGTTAACAAATAAACTATCAAAATGCAATTGCATCGTCCAATTCACAAGTCATATTGTCTTTTTAAAGTTTAACTTAACCCTTTCCGACCCAAGCAATTTCAAAGTTGGCGGATTTCAATGAAATTTTCAGTATATGATAATTCGCCCTTAGATAACGTAAAAATTAACGTTTAAAGTACATATAAAGCCCATGTCCTTAGAAACAGGACATATACATATGTGTACCTTGGGATTTCACTTGGACAAAAAAAGTTGGAACACCTCTGGAAATAAAAAACAAAATTAAAATTTAAGGGGGCTGAGGCCCGCCAACTTAGTGTTATGTGTTGGTACTTGAACTAAAGATAATTTTACAAGAAAAAAACATTTAGAGTGGGCGGGACTTTTGGAGCCCTCTGGGGCAAAAAAGTGCCCCCTCCAGTTATATCTTTATTAACGTACTTAAATTAAAGGTAATTTGCTCACGATTGTAAATATTTTGATTAAAATGTTCCTTCTTTTTGTTTGCGAAAATGACTTGTTAGTTTAGGCGCAAACGATTTGTTTGTATTGTGACAGTTCCATGCACATTCATTTCCGCCAATCGCCTCAAAAGTAGTAAGCGTGTAAAATAACGAACAAAGAATACAAAGGAATTATTCGGCAAAGTCCTCACTAAACGCTTGCACCTAATCACAGTTTTCTTAAGCAAAATTGAGGTAGCAGAAACCCATATTACACATATGTGTAGGTACACCTTGGCTCGCAGAAAACACAAAAAATTCATTGTGTACTTAAAAATATTTCTATATTATTTAAATGTATGACGCTATTGTTTCAAAATAATAACAAAATCTTCATATATTTAATTTAAACAAAAAATTGATAATTACATATCTTGTCTTCCGCACTGCGAAACATGATCATCTTTTTTGCACGCGTCCATACAAATACTAAAATAAACCTCGCAAAAAATTATAAGACAACGATTAAGAGATAACACATAACATGTAGAGGATAAAAAATGTAAGAAAATAATGAGTATGTATTGTGGTTATTTTGTCGTTTGGTTTTTTTAATCCAAATTTTAATATTTTTAATCAGGCTTAAGTTCATCAAATTTAATTTTTCATCAAGTTATTTTTATGAAGAAAGGAATTTTACAACATGAAAATTAATTAAAATTGTTATTGATAACTTTTCATTCTTGACTGACCTGAGATTCGAACCCAGGCGGCTGGTTACCCTGACATGTTTCGATCACAACCACTCGATCTCTTCAGAGGGATTTGCCGTCTTACACTCGCAGTCATCGATGACCGCTGACGCCAATAGTCAAACATCAATCTTTAAACCAAATCGTATGTTAACCTTTGGTAGATCGGAATTTGCTTTTTTGAATTGATTTTACATGTTCTTCCTTACTTCTGTTTTTTCGTACTTTTTGTCAAGAATTCTTCTTGAAGTCCAAAGTACATTTCTGTGCTAGAATTCTTGACAAAAAGTACGAAAAAACAGAAGTAAGGAAGAAAAAAAAAACAACATCACATTTAAATGCGATAAATAAAACAAAAACGAATTAGATGCCTATTCTTGTGTCTCTGTGCGATTTTTAAAACCGCGTTTTCTTTTCTACGCCTCTTACTAACAAACAAAATGTCGCATGCAAAAGTTGCGGCTTTAATTGCATAATGTAAATACCGTCTATGTAACAAAAGCACTTTTTATATTCAGAGTTAAATTGATTAAAAACAGAGGCTATGGCTATGTTCCCACCACCGTGATGTTTTGAGGAGAAACAACACATAAATAGACCAGTTACAGGTCTAACTTCGCCACTAGGTCTTGGGCAAAAGTACAACGTAAAATCCGGCCATCACGTGTAACTTGGCAAAAATCCTGTCAAGGAACTAAAAGTCGTGAGTGCTACAGACGCCCACTTTACATTTAGCTTAAAATGCTTCTTGTAGTTGGCAAATTATTGGCCAGCGATAAAAAGGTTTGGATTCAAAAATGAAACAAACAATTGCAGACCAAATTATTTCTTACACACTATTTATATCGATACTAATCCAAAAGTTATATTTAAAACAAACATCTTAGTAGCAGATCTAAACAACTTCTTTTCTATATCGCACTTGATCAATAAAAGGGTATTAAGTCAAAATTTTTATTTTTGGAAAAATCGATACGTATTATTAATATCTACTCGCTGTAAAAATTTCGTGCCATTTTGTCTACCTTTTGGTGATGAAACGCTTGTCTTAAAAAATCTTCTTCTTATGCATTTAATATTAAATTAAAACTGGCTTTGCTTCTACAGCAAATTTAAATTTCGCGTTAATACCCTCTTGTTGATCAAGTGCGATAGGAGTGAGACTTCAGATAGGTAATCTAAACTAACCATAAAAATAAATTCTTTGCTAAATGATTGTATCCTCTACCACTATAAAAGTTTGGCAATTATTTTTGAAAACAGATCCAATCTGAATTACAATAAATAACTTAAAATATGTTTGACTTCAAATTTATTTTATTACTTTAAATACTTACAACTTAAACACAAAAATATTTAAACAAACAATTTTATTAATTGTTGCCAGCATTTTAAGCGAAAATTAATGTTGGCTGTAATAATAAATTTTTGTTAACAACAAACAATACTAAACGCCTGAAGTGATACATTGAGTTGATTTCATTAAAAATAATTTAAAGTTTAGTTTTTCGATATTTTTTCGTTAGTGGCTTTAATTAATGATCGAGTTTGTTAAAACAAATGTTTGTACAAAAGCGAAACAAGTGATCAGAGTTTTAGTTTCAGTTTTTCAGATTTAGTCTATTTATTTTGCAGACATAGTCCAATCAACTCAGGCAATATTTTTGTAACAGGTTCCGCAAATATTGTTTTCAGAAAAAACCTAAACACAAAATCTGTAGCTGCTGGTCTGTTAGAAAAAAAATAACGACATTTAAATATTCCAATAATGTATGTAGATCATAAATCATTTGAAAACTGCCTGCCTGTATGAAACGAATATTTATGTACTAAAAAAAACTTTATAAGTCGAATTTAAGAAATCTTTAAAAAAAAACAACAAATATATTGGTACCAGATTTAATTGAAAATAAAATCTAAGAATTCACACGCGAATATTAAGACTGAACCATGTTGTTATTCTCGCTCCACAACAGCGGAATGGAGGGTATTATGGGTATGTGATAACGTGTGTAACATCTCCAAATATTGGTCCAAGATGCACCTTTAAGTACACCGATCTGCTCAGAATCACTTTTTGAATCTGCACTTTTCATCGAGATTTCTCAAGCTTTCGATAAAAGCTGGCATGAATGCTAAAAACATAAATTGCAGGTAAATTTACCGGTCAACAACACGCACAATCTTTCTTAGCTGGACGAAATCTTATCATTAAAGAAGGCTATTTTTTAAGTTCTCTTGGGTCCTCTTGGACATGCTAACAAACAATCACACCCAAACTTCATATTTGGCTGATGATACAGCTTTTCTAAGCGTACATGAAAACCTTCAAAAATCCTCTCGTTACTTACAGGATCTTATATTTATATGGAATATAAAAATCAGTGAGCAAAAATGCAGACAATTCACATTCACTTTACGTCGGAAGCCATGCGCCCGTATTAAACAAAGAACATTTTCGGGACTTTTTTTTTTTCTACTATTAAACCATTAATTAAAAATAACATCAGTTTTAATTAAAAATATTGTCAATTACATTAAATGTTTACTTATGTTGACAACTTTTCTTCAGAAAATGTTGTAAACATCAAAAAATATTTTATTGATACTATTAATTTGCTTGCTCACTGAAAAAATTCTCAGTAGTTTTTTATCAATTAAAAAAATGTTTGAAAAATTCAATTAATGTGATAATTTTAGAATTAATTATTTATTTAGTTGAAAAAAAATTTTAAAAATAATTTTTATTTTATTAACATTTTAGTTGTTTTGAAATAAATTTTTAATTAAATAAAAAAAATCTTAATGGTTTTTTTTGCTTAAAATAAAATAATTTATTATTAAGATTTTTGTATGACGTGCTAAATTCCCAATTTTTCATATTTGATAAATACACTGAAATTTATTGTTGAGGGAAAGCTAGCTTCTATGCGCATTTCACTGGTTGCTTCGGCCAGATCATCAGGAAACCTTTTCCAAAGATTTTAGAAAAGCTAAAAATATTATACAAATAAAACCCTAAAGCGAATAAGAATTCAAAACACTCAAAGTCTTACTTGTAACAATATCAAAGATCAAACAAAACACCAACAATAAACAGTGAGTTTATCTTTTCTTACATCCCCCTACAATTGGTTGGGTTCGAATTGTAGTTGTAAGTGGGTATAAAGAAAAAACAAAATTAAAAACAAATTGTTTCTTTCTATTGTCTTCGCAAGAAAACAACAAAAAAATCTTTGGAAAAGGTTTCCTGATGATCTGGCCTAAGCAACCAGTGAAATCCGCATAAAAGCTAGCTTTCCCTCAACAATAAATTTCAGTGTATTTATCAAATATGAAAAATTGGGAACTTAGCAAGTCATACAAAAATCTTAATAATAAATTTTGTATTCCTGGAAATAAATTTGAAAATAATTTACACTTCCAGAATTGTTGTTGGGAATTGTCAAAACTGAAGCTATATTTAGTTAAATCAATTAACACATTGTTTAAAATGGCAAAGTTGTTTTTATCATCATTGAAAATTAAAAAAAATTACAGTTTTTCCCTGGCCTTACTGACAACAGAAACATGAGAGAAACACTTAAACAAAATAACATATGTTTTGCGTACAAACCAAACGAAACAAAAAGTGCTATATTTACGAAAATAAAAGCGCCAGTGGAAAAACAACAACAAAGTAATGTTGTTTATAAAATCAGGTGGAAGGGAAATGACAAAGAACAATGTTATCAAATATATATTGGAACAACAAAGAGGGCGTTATCTACAAGGATCGGAGAATATAAAATGGACAACACAAAACAGAAGGAGACCACAGCATTACACAGAAAAAATTATTTTTCCAATTCAAACAAAAAATTTGTAGAATCAAACAATTTTTTGTCTAAAATCGGTCCTACAAACAAATTCGCATATTCAAAAAATTTTTTTGCATATTGTTTATTGAAAAAAACGCCGATTTTTTCAAACAAATAATTTTACAGAATCAAACAAAAAGTTTACTGAAATTCATATAAATTTCAAACAAATAATTTTGCTGAATCAAACAAAAAAGTTTTGGCACAAGCAATGACGCGCACACAAGCAAGCACTGTTGGCGAAGATGGAGCAGAGCAGAGCGGCCGGCTGGCTTTGAGACACATTTTTTTGTTGGAATAATTTTTGTACGAAGTCATATTTATACACTGAAAGAATTTTCTTCGCAATACTAACGAATTTTGACATTAATCCCATGAAAAATTGCATTATAAAGGAACCTATGCAGCGCTTCGTTGGATCAATGAAACCTGTTTCATTAAAAGGACTTAATGAAACATTACATTAGATCCATGAATATTATTCATTGGATGAATACTTTCAATATAGTAAAATTTTTTTTTTTTTTATTTATTTTTTTTCTTTTTTCTTATTTTATTTTATTTTACTTTATTTTATTTTTTATTTTTTTTCTGTCTCTGGTGGGATTCGAACATGTAACCTCGGGCTGATAGACTAGCTCACTACCAGCTAGTCTACCGGGGCAGTGTAGTTTTCGTATAAAAAAACTATGTTTTTTTCTCAATTAAGACCGTAAATATGAGATTAAATTGTCCATAATAACAATAACAACGTTGATTGAAAGTGGATTGAAAGTTTTTGTTTCATTACTATTATGACATTTTTATTGTCATAATGAAAATTTAAATTTATGAAGGCAATTATTGAAATATGTTGCTTTTATAAAAAAATTTTTTGATTTCATAAATTTAATGGCATACATGTAACATTAGATGTATGAAGATATTAAATCTTACATTTTTTAAATAACAATTAAACATTTTTTTAAGGAAACTGTAATTTTGTATTAATTTATGAATATAGTTATGTTTGTATATTGTTTTTTTAAGTTCCCAATTAAAATTTTTTGTTTAACTTGGACAAACTTAAGTTTTCATATATCCAATGAAAATTTTTAACGTAATTACGAAATCTAATGAAGCGATTTTAACGAAAATACTTCATCAAACCTATGAAATTCCATTTAGACAATGAAAATTTTCATTTACCCAAGGAAAACTTTTTTATGAAAATGATTCATTAAATATATGAAGCATTTTTCTTTCAGTGTACTCACAGTGTTTTTCTTCATCACTCACTGTTGCTTTATCCTTTCCTTTGCTAATGAAGAAGAAATGTAACCAAAAACGGCGGCAGACCGACTCGATATGTTTTCCGCCATCATTCTATTTTTGTATTTAATGTGTTTAAACAAACTATTTGAAAAAATTGAATACGGGATTTTGTTTTTTTTTACCAACTTTGAAACCAACCAAAAATTTATTTTGTTTCTTATAATGTGTTTTTTCTGTTGTTTAAAAAAAATGAAAGGTTTTCTTTTTACCTGCTATTGTTTTTGTTGTTTTTTTACTACAAACCTCGTCGCGCTATTTTATCATTTTTCTTATTGCTGTACTTTTTTAAAGCGTCCAAAAATAGACTGCATGTGTTATTTGTTGTAGTTCTTATATTTATCATAAAGAAGTGTTGCTTACAATCAATAAAAAAAATGCAAAAAGACGACAACATTAAAGAGCGTTAAATATTTCATAAAAAATTATGAAAACTTCAAACCAATAGCGCGTTTCTTAAATTTTTGAAGAGTTGTCCACATTTTTGTTGGTTAAATAAAAATCAAACAAAAATATTGATTGAATCAGTAAAAAAAATTTGTAGAAATCAAAAAAATTTTCAAACAAGCGTTTGTTTGAAAATAATTCGGCAATATATTGTCTTCGCAAGAAAACAACAAAAAAATCTTTGGAAAAGATTTCCTTATGAGCTGGCCTAAGCAACCAGTGAAATGCGCATAGAAGATAGCTTTCCCTCAACAATAAATTTCAGTGTATTTATCAAATATGGAAAATTGGGAATTTAGCACGCCATACAAAAATCTTAATAATAAATTTTGTATTCCTTGAAATAACTTTGAAAATAATTTACACTTCCAGAATTGTTGTTGGGAATTGTCAAAACTGAAGCTATATTTAATTAAATCAATTAACACATTGTTTAAAATGGCAAAGTTGTTTTTATCATCATTGAAAATTAAAAAAAATTACAGTTTTTCCCTGGCCTTACTGACAACAGAAACATGAGAGAAACACTAAAACAAAATAACATATGTTTTGCGTACAAACCAAACGAAACAACAAGTGCAATATTTACGAAAATACAAGCGCCAGTGGAAAAACAACAGCAAAGTAATGTTGTTTATGAAATCTGGTGTAAGGGAAATGACAAAGAACAATGTTATCAAATATACATTGGAACAACAAAGAGGGCGTTATCTACAAGGATCGGAGAATATAAAATGGACAACACAAAACAGAAGGAGACCACAGCATTAGCTATGCCTATGATTGAATCTCAACATGTACCAGATTTCCAACAAATAAGGATATTAGACAAAGAAGACTCTATAAGAAAACGATTTACTAAAGAAAGCTTAAGGATCCAACAAAACATTAAAAATACAATTAATCTAAAGCTTAGTCTAGACGATATGTTGAATCAGCAAATGTATGCTTATACTCATATGCAAGTATGGGCACCACTACATTGAAAGCTTTGCATGTGTGGCATTGTATTGGTTTGTTTACGTTTGCATTTGTTGGTTTTATGCTCTTTTTCTCTTTGTTTTTTGTGTATGCATACACATCGTTCGCTCTTTTAGCATTTTGATTTTGCATTTGCCCATAGCTGCTCATATGCTTAAAAATAATAACAAATGTCTCTATCAGCATATGCAATATGCTAGGTGTCTAGACGATATGCTGAAAATACTTAATTTTTCAAATTCATCATATGCTAGCAAATGATATTTCAACAAATAAGTTAGCATACAATTTTTGTGTCTACACGATATGTTGAATTTCGTATGTTGTTATGTATGTTGAGTAAAGAGAACATTTGTTTAAAAATTCATTTGACAATTCTATTTTTTTATTATTTTATTTAAAATTTGTTATCAATTATCGCCTTTATTGCAAAAATGAATAGTTTTAGTGTAATTAACACTTAAAAAGTAAGAGTGCTTTATTGGGCTTGGTTAAATCCGCAAAAAATTAAAATATTTAAGGACTGTATTGATCTTAAAATTATTAGTAAAGTCTCACAGTTTATTAATTTATTTCAGTGTACCCCTATGGTAAATTATGTGCAGACCAGAATGTTTTATGGATTTATTTGATATCCACACCACTATAGTGTCTGTAACACCTAAAAATATTGGTCCTATAACCATCGTTAAGTATACCGATCGACTCAGTCGATATAAGGATGTCCGTCCGGCCGGCTGGCGGACTGTCCACTTTGTAGTGCGCAAAGTACTTGTCGCAATAATTTGATGAAATTTTGTACATTGGTTCTATTATTTATTGTAATTAAACGATAAGGAATGGTCCATAATTTCTCAAAGATCCCATAAAAACTTCTTTCCGAATAAGAGTCTTTGCGCTCATAAACCATTAAGACTAAATCTGGGTCAAAAAGTTTTATTGTAAATCTATTGTTCCCATACAAATACCACTCCCAAAAATATTACCAATACCATAACGTCCTTAAAAATCTTGATCGGTTGAGTAATTTTTAGTATTAAAAACATAAATAAGACCAAATTTCAATACAAAACACTTGTATGTTTCAACCGTTTTAAAGTCCCGCTTTCTACGGGAGCTATAGTGAGTTTTTTTTGCCGATTATCACAAAATTGCATCGTGTTATTTCTAGCCACTTAAAGCTAAATTGGACTATATTTTTCCACAATATCAATATTTTTTACGGTTTTGGCGTATTTAAATGATCTCCCAGAGTGGGCTTTATACGGAGCCTATAGTAAATTGTGGGCCGATCTTCTCCAAATTTAGTTGTGTGATTTCTAATTTTATGAAAATATGATAGACTAAATTTTACTATAATAGCGTTATTAGGTACGTCTTAGGCATATTTAAGTATTTCCGAGAATGGGTTTAACATGGGGCCTATGGTAAATTATGGAACGATCATCTTAGTGTGATATCTAGTCATATAAAGTTCTTGCAAAATTAAATAGCAATCGGTTCATTCTGTCGCGTATTTTTGTTAGTTTCTTTAACAGAAACATCAATTTTTAAGGGTGTTGGGGTTCTGGTTAAAAAGAAGAAAATTTACTCAGCTAAGCGAAGTCGTTGCTTGATATACCATTAAATTAAGAACCCGGCAATAAGGAAAAAATTTATTAAGCGAAACTGATGTTTGTCATACCATATAGTTAATACCTATATTGAAGCAATTACATAAAGTAAATTAAATATTACCACATGTTTACTCAAACCTAATATATTAAACAAAAAGATTTATTAGAATATAAATGGTTAACTTTAATAGCTTCAGAATTTTATACGCTACTGTACCATGCATTATATTATATGAAAGCTTGAAGATTTCTCTAGAAAATATTATATGTAAATAAAAATACCTTAATTTTGAGATAAGAGCCATTTTGACAAATTACATTAGTAACTAAAAATATTTTTTGAAATTGGTTCTTAATGGGTTAATAATTCAGCATGTTTTATATACCACGTAAAAGGTATTTGGAAACACGCTTCAGCGCTACCCATATTGCTGAGATCAAATTTATACTTCAAGAGATATTGGTAAAGAATTTTTCAACTTTTATGATCTATATCTCTAAAACAAAGTTCGTTGACCAACATTTTTATTTTCAAAGCACTTCTAAATGCAATTTTTTGTTTGCCGATGAGCTAGAAATCTTGATAAGTTCCGGGGTTAAATACAAAATTAAACAAGTAATTGAAAGAATACCAATTTTTATCTATTTTATATGCTACCAAATTTGCCGTATGCTGAAAAGCTTGCATACGACTTTCAACAAATAACATATTTGTCAACATACGTAGAAAGTTTGTTGAAAAGTAAAATTATTGTGTCTAGACGATATGCTATAATTGTGAACAAACGTTTGCTGACTTCGTTAACAAATGCCTGTCATATGTTAGTAAGCATACGTTTGTTGAAAAAATTTGGTGTCTACACGATATGTTGGCGCTGAAAGCAAATTTTTCAACATAAATTTGCTGATTCAACATATCGTGTATACTAAGCTTAAAAGAAGATACGAACAACATTTGTGCAAGTTATCGAGTCGCCATAAAATAAGTTGTGTTGTGGAAATATGTTTTTTTTTTTAAATAACTTAATATTTTATGTTGTTACGTTATATATGTTAAATGTAAATTTTGTCATTTTGATATAACAATATAAAAAAATTTAAGTTTTCAATGTTATTTGTTTAAAATTTTGTTAATAAACGTTATGTTTTTATTAAATAGACGTATGTATCCCCAGAAGAAGTCGACAAAAAATCGACGAAACGTCGGGAAAAAATGTATTAAAAATTGTGTTTTAATTACATTAAAGTTTTTAGCCCGTATTAACTTGATAAGGAAATACAAATACAATTTTTTTGTTTGCTTGATTCTATGAATTTGGCGATTAAAAATAATTAAATTTTTTCTGTGCTGGTAAAAGTTTCATTCATTTTTTAATTAAAATTAATTATAATTTTTTTCTGTGTAAAATCCATAAGCAAATACTACTTTAACACTTGCATGTTAAATATCCCGATATATTGGGTGATTTTTTAAGAGCTATAGGAAAGTTTACAAGAAAAAAAACACATAAAATTCAGAAAAATGCATGAAATCTTTATTTGAGTCGATAGTACGGTCGATTTAATTTAATGTTTGAAGATTATTTCATGCAAATGTTGACCGTGACTGCGCCTCAAATGGTCCATCCGCTTAGTCCAATTTTGGCATACTCTTTCCAACATTGCGGCCGGTATCTCATGAATAAATGCTTCAATGTTGTCTTCCAATGCGTCAATTAAAGCGCGCATGTGTGTATAGACATGAGCTTTAACATAGCCCCACAAAAAATAGTCTAAAGGCGTTAAATCGCACGATCTAGGCGGCCAATTGTCCGGTCCCGAACGTGAAATAAAATGTTCACCGAACTTACCTCTTAATAAGTCCATTGTTAAGCGTGCTGTGTGGCATGTGGCACCGTCTTGTTGAAACCACATGTCATGCAAATCAAGCTCTTGCATGTTGGGCAAAAAAAAAGTTGGATATCATCTCACGGTAGTGCTCACCATTCACAGTTACGTTACGATTCGCATCATCTTTGAAGAAGTACGGTCCAATGATGCCACTGTGACTTTTTCTGGGTGCATTGGTAGCTCTTGCAATGCTTCTGGCTGATCTTCACTCCAAAATCGACAATTCTGCTTATTAACGTACCCATTCAGTGGGTCGTTTAAACTGACCATAAAATGGAAGAAGCGCGCGATGAACTTTCTTAACAGAGCACGCATTTTGATAATAAAATTCAATAATTTGCAAGCGTTGTTCGTTTGTAAAACGATTCATGGGTAAATTACAGACCAAACTGAAGATGTTTGACAGTGAAACAAAATACGAAACGTGCGTCAGATGTTTAAGCCAGTGTTGCCAAAAAAATAATAGCTAAAAAATCACCCGATACATCTAGATGGGCGTTTAACTTAGAAAAGCCATATTAAGGCAAAACTAACTCAAATGAAACGTAATGAAATTCAAATAAATTTGCCTATTGGAAGAAATTTTGTCCTTTAGTCTCGATTCCAAACTTTAACTTTACAACTCTATCTTAAAGCCAAACTGGTGTTGCAGGGCACTAACTCACCTTTTAATATATATAAACTATGTAAAGACGCCAAAAATAGACTTCTTCGAATAACCATAGCAACACAAAAAAAATGCTCACCAATTTTTTTTCAATTTAACCTTTAATAAGAAAAAAAATCAGTTTTAATTAAAAATTTTATCAAGTAAATTAAATGTTTACTTTTATTTCAACAACATTACTGTAAAAAATTTTGTTAATATCAAAACATATTTAGTTAATAGTAATTTGTTTGCTGGTACAAATTTAATTATTTTTTTAATTGACATCAATCTCATTAGTAAAAACTATAATCACGAAACAGTTGACAAAATATTTAAAAAGGTTTGAACTCCTGCGTTAATTTTGGGACATTCCTTGTAAAATTTATTCGTTATTTCAGTGGAAGTGTAATTAGTATTTTCATTTGTTCTGATTACTCAGCACATTATTTTGTAAGTCACTTAAAAACTAAAAAATCTCATATAGATGAAGATACAACAATAATATTCGGCACAAAAACTTTTAACACAAAACTTATCCTCGCTGGGCTCCGAAGAGTATGCACTCTCAAAAATAAGTCTCTTAACCCATTTAAGCCCAAACAAAAACTACCGGACAAAATATAAAATATTTTTTATTTTAGTATTAAATTCATAACATATAAACAAAAATTCAATAACAATTTTTTTTTTTTTTTATATTAAAGAGGTCCCTGCAAATAACAGGACCAGTCCAAACACGCGTGTAAAGAGTAGCCCACAAGGGACCAGGACTACTCCAACAGTAACCCAAACGTATGGAAAAAACATGGTCTATTTAACATTACGATGTCCTAGGGAAGACCATAGAACCCACCTTTGGACTACTATGGAGTAGTTTTAAAACTACTCCATGGTATACACAAGAGGATTAGTTTTGAAGTAGTTTAAAAACGAAAGCACGTCGTTAAAAAACGAAGACATATCGTCTCACTACAAACACTTTTTAACAATAACATGGTCCATGCTTGCATTACATCGGACCAGTCCATGGAGTGTTTCATTTTATCAAAATTGATCCGGTAGTCCAATTTTATTTGCAGGGGTGTACCAAAATTGGCACTTAAAAAAAAATAAAAAATTTGTTGTTGTTATAGAAATGTCTGAACTTTTAATTTATCGATTATGCAAACATATATTGAATAACAGGGCTGTCAGACTTGGGGATTTATCCCCAAAGTTGGGGATTTTATGCAAGCAAAAAGGACAAAGAAAGTCATTTGGGGATTGGGGATTTTTTTGGGGATTTAAAAAAAAAATTCGGGGATTTTTTGGGGATTTTACACTCTTTTAATATATTTTCCCTTTTATTAAAAATATTAAAAATATAAAAAAAATAGCAAAACTTTTATCTTACTCTTATCAACAACTTATACGGTGTAAAAGGTCCTTATTAAGATTATCATTTTAGTTAAAAGGTAGTGTTAAAGGTACTTTATAAATTTATGTTATTTTTCCTTCAGGGTACAAACAAAATAAAATAATTTTATTTACAAAAAATTTTTATTTGGGGATTTTTGGGGATTTCTAATTAAAATTTTTCTTACTATTTTTACTTTAAAAAAAAAAAAAATTTTAAATTTGGTCAGAAAAAAAACAAACAGAAAAATATTTACTTATTAAGGTTTTTTTTTCTTAATTTGGGGATTTTTGGGGATATTTTTTTAATTTTTTGGGGACAAGGAAAAAAAGTACCTGGCAGCCCTGTTGAATAATGTCAAAAACTTTGTCATAAGCCGCAAATAATGAAGTATTCCCAAATTGGCACAGCGGGCGTAAATGGGTTAACGTTGCGCTGTAAGGTATTATATGGTCGGGCTTGAACCGCTACACTTTCTTACTTGTGTTTATCCAAAAATATTTTGACTTTTGCTTACAGGCAAAATGTAACTACATGTAAATTATGTTTGTTTGTATAAATACTGGTCATGTATGCATGTTGTACAATTGTGCAATGTGTCATGATCGACATGAGTGTTAGATCACCTACCAGTATTTTATTTTTGCTATTTTTTTGCATAATTTTTAATTTGTTCGAATATCAAATGACAAAATCTTAAGGTTTAAGTTTTAATTTTTTTTTTTTTTTTTTGTTTTTGCATACGCAGTTGTGGTTAATAAACAATTTTTTTTTTCTTCTAACCATAAATGGAACAATATTCAGCTATTTTTATTTTGCAATTGTCGAACCACTGAACTTAAACAGATAAAATTTCTCAACACAATTTAAATATTTTTATATTATTGGCATGAGAACTTGAATGGTATAGAATTTTCCAATGACTATATCTAAATAGTTGCAAGGTTTTGTCTATTAAATTACAAAATTATTTGTAATTTTTATTACTAAACAATTTGTTGAAAATATTTATTGTATGCATATTTGTTAATATGTTTTTTTAACGTTTTAGTTCAAATGCTTTGTGCCCAGTATAAGTGGAAAAAAACTTCATGAAAACCACAAATTGTATAACCAAAATTGACTTAACAAAATTTTCATATATTTTTTCTTTGTCTCCTATACAATGGTAAATATGAATTTTAAAAATAAAATGAGAAAGAAAAAACTCTAAAATACCAGTAATAGAAATCTATAAAAACGATTGTTATTGTACATATTTACTTATTTATATTACCACATACCAGACATTAGTAATCATAGAAGATTAACTAGAACGGAAACTCTCCCAAAACATAATAAAAAATATTTCCCAAAATTCTGTATGCAGTTACACAAAAAAATTCTCGCTATTCAATTAAAGCGATAATCAAAAATAAGTTTTAATTACAAATTTAATCACACGCAGAAAAAAAATATGGTTGGGCATGGTTACGGCAACAACACTATGTTTAATGTAACAATATATTGTTGTCGTACACAAATAATTGTTATTTGTATTTAATATCAACAATATTATAGTTACTGTAAACATATCAATGTTTATCGCAATTATGAATTTGAGTATTGTTGACCGAAAAATAATTATTTTTCTAACAACTTAATTATGATAACTTTCTAAACATATTATATTTCTCACAACCATATCATGATATTGAATAGCCATAACATGATAACTTTCTATACATTTATCATATTATGTAAAAGATGCAATCAAACATTTTTACTCTAATCATATTATGTTAGCGCCATTTGTAAAATAATTTTGAAGAAATTGTGTCGTTTTTTTTTATTTGTGAGCGGTTTAACAATTAAAAGATAAAATTCCATAAAAAAAATAACTTTAAAGAAATTAAAAAATTAAAATATTAGCGGAGTTCATTCGGTATTAGTGATGTATAGTGCAAATGCAAAATATCATAGTTTTTTTTTGTAACATCCAACAACAAAACACACAGAGATTTCGTTATATTTTATGAAAGTGCTACGATATTTCTGTGGTTTTCATGGGCAACCGCGTATGTCTTAAAAAAAATTGTTCAGGAATCCGAAAAACCATTCTAGATCAAACTATGGGCTAGGTATTGCCGTTTTAAACTTTGTCAATAAGTTAAAAAATCGGAATTGATCCATCTTTTTTTAAAAAAATGTAAAGAGCGTTCAAAATAAGGCAATATGGCATCAACATCTCAAAATCGGAAAAACGGACATACGCTCTTTTGCAAGCGTTTTATTGAACTCCGCTATTTGATTAACATTAAGAAAAATTGTAAAAAGCCACAAAATAAAAAATCGATTCAAAAATATTTAAATTTATTTTGTATTTTTATGACAGCTATGAAAGGTGCTGTATCATAATATGATTGCTTCTAAATTTATTATGATTAACATGATGATAATATGATTACTTCTTAGCTTATTATGATTAACATGACAATAATATGATTAATTTCTTAGCTTATTATGATTAACATGACAATAATTTGATTACTTCTTAACTTAGTATGATTAATATGATTCAATAATAATCTTAATATGGTGACTACAATCATAATTCTTATCATAATATGTTGCTCTTAGAATATATTTACCACAACCATGTTTTTTCTTTGCGAGCAAGTAAATTAAAAGTTTATTTATATTAACACGTTACTACAGAAAATGTTGTTAGTATCAAAAAATATTATATTGATACTATTTATTTTTTTACTGGTGCCAATTTAATTAATTTTTTAATTAATATCACAAATTTTTTTAATGAAATCAATTTTTATTTTTTTTTCTGTGTACAGAAACAAAGTTAACACATTTTTCACTCACACAAACAAAGAGTCTGATATTTTTCTGATGACAGATTTTGTTTTCCTCTCTCTATCTCTCCGTTCTGTTCAATTTTCTATGCTGGTAATGTTTCATTGTTGTCTGGTCCAATGAAAGAGGTCGATTCTAAAAACCTTTAAATTTTGATGAGTATTTGTATGTCAATGCTTCCCAATACACACGATATTATGGCATGACAAAAAGATAATCATGATAGTTGGTATCTTAAAAGTCTGGCGATATGAAGTTTCTGTTAGATTGTTAATAAATTATAAATTTGTTACTTTTTCCTTTTAATTCGTTGAAACTTAAAATGGAAAGTTTATAAATTTAATTCAATTTCATAGTTAAACTAGAGTGTTAAATGTTTTTTAAAATATCTCATAAATTATGCCTGGAAAAAGTATCAATTTCTATGGTAAATTTATCAAAACATCTCAGTTGGGTTTTCAGAAACTATCACAAATTAATAGATCTTTAATAATTGATAAACAAATCTTTTAAGATCATTTTTAATTTCAAATTAAAACAAAATGGTGTGTTCACACTAAACAAATTTCTGATAAATAATAAAATCAGAAAAACGTGACCACTAAAATTTATTTCTGAAAAAATTGATTTTGTTGAAGAATGTAATTACAAATTTGTTGAATACAGTTTCATCTAGCAAGCATTATGCAAAACAAATCAAGTGTTACATAAAACAAATCCGAGTGCTATATTCGGCTATGCCGAATCTTATTTACCCTTTACCATGGTGCGATAAGAACAGAAAGTTAAATAAATACCGTTCTTTAAATATAAATAAATATATTTTGTACCACGCCCACTTCTTCAATCCCACCTACATCTTTCGGATGTTGTGGATTGATAACCAAGATGCTTGTACCCAATTTGGAAACATATGCTCCTTCCGTTCTCCAGATACATACTTATATGAACAGAAAAACAGAAAGACAGACGGACAACGTTAAATTCGCTGTACATACATGCACTTCTTTTGTGTAAAAAAACGCAGAATAACAATCTAAGCAAATAATTAAAAAAATAAGACAACACAATATTATACAATGTATTAATGCCATGATACTTGCGATAATGGATATAAAAACAACATGGGATTTTATCAAAAAAAAAAAAAAAAAAAAAAATAGAGCGAGTCGGGGGTTTTTGCTCTTATCTCAGCTTTTTTTGAACCGATTCCACTGAATTTCAATGCTAAAATTAAACAGAGCAGATGTGACAGAATTATATAACAACCCAGTTCATATCACAGCTGGGGGGAAACCTATTTTAACACACACAGACGACCAGAGTTAAATCAACTTCGCTACTCATAAGGACCTAGAATCAGTGTTGCCAAAACTTGGCGACCAAAAACGGCTAAATTTACGGGAAAAAATGGCTAAAAATGGGCTTAAAAAATGGCTAAAAGCTTTTTTAAATAAAAACAGATTACAATTCCATAACAAAATAGAAATAATTCATTTAAAGTTTATTACGAAGAAATTGTAAGTTAAGATCAATTTCTTGAAAAAGAATAAACGTAAATTAATATTTTGATAGATATTTAAAAAATTAAATCATCGATAAATTCGATGTCGTTATTGGGTATCTCATAGGAATCACTTGTGCCTATTAGTTTTAAATAATTTGAAGCTTAATCACAATCACGACAACATTTACCCAACCTTTTGAGTCCAGATCTAAAATAAGAAACAAGTAAGAAAGTATAGTCGGTCCACCCCGACTATATGATACCCTACACCACTTTAGAACCTATGTACCAAATTTTAGCAAATGATCTTCAAAATTTCGACCTGAAAGTGATTCTGAGTCAATCAGTATACGTTAAGGTGGGCTTAGGATTAATATTTTATGGTGTTACAAACATCAGCACAAACGCATATTTTATATTTTATTCGTATTTATTTCTTTGGCCAATTAATTATTAATTTTCAGTTTTGTTTTCTTTTTAAACTAATTAGACCTGATGATGCTGATGTAAATAAAAACAAACTAATTACATTTCACCCGAAGTTTCGTCACTTTTTTGGTGACTTTTTCAAGGATCGTCTATTTAAATAAATATTATAAAAGGACAATATTAATACAAAATATTTTTCACAACAAGCAAACACAACTTAAAAAAATATATATAATTTTACATTAAAAACATCAGCACAACTTAAAATTATTATCACATAATTAATTATATTGCGGCTCCATAACTAACGCTAATGTTGTCAATATCTTCATTGTGGATCATTGTTTTCATTATGTTTTGTTGTATTCTCAAGCTTTCTTTAGTATTTCCTCTCCCCTCGTTCTAATTAAAGCACAGCCGCGAATAACGCCACATTTTGCAAAAACTGTTTTTTTTTTGCAGATAACCGTTGGCCTTACTCTCTTACACAGTTTAAACATCAAATCAACCAAAACTATGCACCTTAACGCCTTCAAAATGGCTTCAAAGTGTCAGCCAGTGGAAGAACATTGCAAGTTACTAACAAAATTATGAAACCGAAATGGTTTTGCAGTGCGGGATAATGTTTTAAAAGCCTTTTGCATAAAAGTTTTTATTATCATTATTTTTAATAATAGAAAAAAAAAATGTCAAAAAACGTTTTTTTGCTCTCCTGAAAAATAATTATTTTGTAACTTAAAACGTTATTCGCGGCTGTGCTTCAATTGATAAAATTTTATAGTCAACAAGCTTAACCCGGTGCGCTTCGCTACACTGCTTTAACCACTTCTTCAGTTGAGAGATATTTAATATATGCATCCAATGGAAGGTTTTCCCCCTGCGCCTTCCCGCTTTATTTTTTATTTTCAAAAGTTTAGTATACCATAGGGATGACTTCTACTAAGTTTGAACATTCTTACTATAACAGTTCTTAAGATATGCGATATTAAACATTGGCGTACTATGGGGGGTAACATTTCCCCGCTGCTATTTTTTTAAATTTTGGGGTTCAGAAGATCATACTACAAAAAGTTCAACAAAATGAGTGCAGCGGCTCTTAATTATATTTCTATCTATGAGGGGTACTGCTCCTCCTCTGTCTACCCCGCCACTTCCTATATTGAAATTTAAAGTAGCTTTAACCACGTTTGAAGACTCTCCCTTTAATAGTTCTTCATTTGAGCTATATTGAATATATGCATCCTATGGGAGGTATTTCCCCCCTGCGCCTTCCCGCTTTATTTTTATTTTCAATAGTGTACTATACCATAAGAGTGGCTTCTACAAAGTTTAAACATTCTCCCTATAACAGTTCTTAAGATATGCGATTTTAAACATTGGCGTCATATGGTGGGTACCACTTCCCCCGCTGCTAGTTTATTTGAATTTTTGGGCTCAGAATATCCTACTACCAAAAGTTCAACAAAATGCGTGCAGCGGCTCTTAATTATATTTTTATCTATAAGGGGTACTGCTCGTCCTCTGTCAACCCCGCCCATTTTTATATTGATATTTATAGTTTACCATAATAGTAGCTTTAACCACGTTTGAAGACTCTCCCTTTAATAGTTCTTAAGTTCAGCGATATTTAATATAACCATCCTATAGGAGGTATTTCCACCCCTGCGCATGCCCGCTTTATTTTTATTTTCAGTATTGTAGTATACCATAAGAGTGACTTCTACAAAGTTTGAACATTCTCACTATAACAGTTCTTAAGATATGCGATATTAAACATTGGCGTCCTATGGGGGGTAACACTTTCCCCGCTGCTATTTTATTTCAATTTTGGGGCTCAAAAGATCCTACTACCAAAAGTTCAACAAAATGCATGCAGCGGCTCTTAAGATATGCCCTATTTGATATTGGCATCCAACGGGGTACCAATTCCCCTGCCCCTATCGATAAGTAGCCTATTTTATTTTTAGGGTTCACGTTATGTTACTGTAAAAATTTCAGGAAAATCGGTTCAGTAGTTTCGGAGTCTATAAGCCAACAAACAAACAAACATACACGCACAGAAAAAATATGGTTGGGCATGGTTACGGCAACAACACTATCTTTAATGTAACAATATATTGTTGTCGTAAACAAATAATTGTTATTTTTATTTAATATCAACAATATAATAGTTACTGTAAACATATCAATGTTTATCGCAATTATGAATTTGAGTATTGTTGACCGAAAAATAATTATTTTTCTAACAACTTAATTATGATAACTTTCTAAACATATTATATTTCTCACAACCATATCATGATATTTAATAGCCATAACATGATAACTTTCTATACATTTATCATATTATGTTAAAGATGCAATCAAACTATTTTTACTCTAATCATATTATGTTAGCGCCATTTGTAAAATAATTTTGAAGCAGTTGTGTCGTTTTTTTTATTTGTGAGCGGTTAATTAATTAAAAGATAAAATTCCATAAAAAAATAAGTTTAAAGAAATTTAAAAATTAAAATATTAGCGGAGTTCATTCAAGTTTTAGTGATTTAATAGTGCAAATGCAAAATATCATAGTTTTTTTGTAAAATCCAACAACAAAACACACAGAGATTTCGTTATATATTATAAAAGTGCTACGATATTTCATCAACATCTTAAAATCGAAAAAATGGACACACGCGGTTGCCCATGAAAACCACAGATTTTTCATTTACTCTTTTGCAAGCCTTATATTGAACTTCGCTATTTGATTAACATTAAGAAAAATTTTAAAAAGCCACAAAATAAAAAATCGATGCAAGCAAATTTTAATTTATTTTGTATTTTTATGATAGCTATGAAAGGTGCTGTATCATAATATGATTGCTTCTAAATTTATTATGATTAACATGATGATAATATGATTACTTCTTAGCTTATTATGATTAACATGACAATAATTTGATTACTTCTTAACTTAGTATGATTAACAGAATAATAATATGATTAAGGGAAAAATATTATGATGACATATTACGAGTATATTTAGTCATAATATGATTCAATAATAATCTTAATCATACATAATTATTATCATAATATGTTGCTCTTAGAATATGTTTACCACAACCATGTTTTTTCTTTGCGTGTATAAACATTTTTCATTTTTATATTGTATATAGATTCTGAAATGTCTAAACAAATTTTTGTTGCCGCCTGCATCTCTTTATTGAAATATTTGCAACCAGAAAGAAACACCGATATTTGTGTTAATCTATTTTATAAATTTAATATTGGAATACTGTTCCTTTATTTTGAAAGATGTTTCAACGTCACAGTTTATAGCAATTTTCAGCAAAAAAATATTATTCTTTTAAAAGAAAAAACGGCAAAAAATTGTATGGCTAATGGCAAAACTCATTTTTTAATGGCTAAACAGCGTGAAAAATGGCTAAATCTAGCCACTAAATGGCTAGACTGGCAACATTGCCTAGAATATTTATACTTTATAGGGTCGTACAGCAATATTGTACAAATAACAAACGGAATGGTATAAAAGTAGTGGTTACGTGTGGGGCTTCAAATGTTGTCTATAAAAAAATTGAATAATTTAATTCACTCTATTAGAATTTAGAAAATTTTCCAGCTAATAGATATCTTATATTTCATTAACAATCAACACCATGTTGTAAATTAAGTAAAAAAATAAAATAAGAATTTAAAAAAAATTTTAGAAAACTGTCGCATTCCCAAGAAAGTATTTTGTTTTCAAAGTATGAAGAGCTACATGAATTTAATATTTCATAGAAAAAGTAGTTTTTTTAGAATTCTTAGGGCCATTATTACAACTTGAAGTTAGCTAAAGTTAAGATTAAATTGACAGATAATAATGTGTTATCTGTCAAAAAGCGTCTGTTAACTGTCGGATAACAGCTAACGCCAAGTTATAATAATGGCCCTTAGAAACATTCACGAAATTATTAATATGTTTTTCAAGAAACTTATTATTAAATTAAAATTAAAATATTCTTAAGAAAATGTTTTTAGTTTTTCAAACTTTTAACCAATAAACTTAATTTTCCTTAATATTTTGCAATTTAATTGAAACGCTATTTTGCAACTTATCTTATTAATACTAATGGCTAATAAATCACTGATGGTTTAAAGCTGGTTTAGTTGAACTAAACTTGAATTTATATATAGTTTAAACTCAACAACTGTAAATCAGTGTCCCATGTATTATATGTGGTTAAAAAATAACATGTGGCAGCACTACGATAAATCTTATCAAATTTATATGGTCTGTATTAGTAGTTTAAACGCGCAATTTTATGCGTTTAAAGATGGTTTATATGTTTAGTGAATTATAGATTTGTTGGTTTAAACACATTTTAAACCAAAAAGAGAGTTTAACTTGCTCTGATTTTTAGCCCTTAGACTGAAAACGAAAAAAAGTATTTATCCAAAAAGTTTTTATAAAACTTTTGTAACTTCAAAAAGCTGTGTTTTTTATTACTTGAAGATTCACAATGTTCTAAAGGGTTTGTACAGTATTGATAAAGTTGTGCAGCTTTTGGCCCGTTGTTTTCGAGACGACTTAGAACTCATCCACGCCCTTCCCAACCAAACAATCAAAGAAGGACATGAAACTGTTTTTGGGAATAGAAAAAATCCACTTTATAGTCAAGTTTAAGCATAACAGTAACATACATTAATGCTGTTTTTATAAACCCATCATGTCTCTCGGACTCATACACTTTTGAGGAGGCTTGAGGCACTAGTAAACCGCAGCGGTCCAAATATAAATATCGCACTTGATCATAAAGAGCGTATTAACCAGAGTTGCCGGTGGATTTTTCGAAAAATACCTACACATGCTAAAAAAAAATCCGATTTTTCCCTACACGTTGAAAAATTTCCCATACAAAAATTCCTACGCATTATTGTCATTAAAATGGAAGAAAAAACATTAGTTATAAAAAATAAATTTTATTCGAATATGTATGTATATAAAAGCTTTGAAAAAAATAAGTACAAAGCAAAAAAAAAAATAAATACATATGTATGTACCTTATTTCTCAATGGAGTGAGAAATAAGTCCATATTGGCCGGGCGCAAGGATTTTCTCCTCTATGGTATAACAAACACCGGCTTCGCTAACTAAAGTTGCGTATTCGGCCTTCGTTCGGAAACAAGGTAGATTTTAGAAGCTTTACTTAGCGAAATCGGTAAAGGAGAAAATTCTTGCGCCCGCCCAAAGGCCGGCTACACATAAAAGCTTTAGTTAGCGAAGCTGGTCTTTCTTATACCATAGAGGAGAAAATTCTTGCGCCTGGCCAAAGGCCGGCTATACAGAGAAGCTTTAGCCAGCGAAGCCGGTCTTTGTTATACCATATATGAGAAAATCCTTGCGCACTGCCGAAGGCCGGCTATGCTTTGGAGTTTGTAAACATGTTGTGACGGGCCTGCCGCAAGCCCCACGATCGCCCGCTGGACGCTCTCCCACCGCCCCCTTTCACCTACTGTACCATATATTTTCAACACTTGACAATGGCCACTCATTCTTTTGCCAATTTGTAACCATAAAAATTACACTGTTATGGCGTTATTTCCACTTTGGTTACTAAACGATTATGGCGTTATTGCACTTGGATGGTGGTAATAAAGCCATATGGATTAATTTCTCAATTCAATTCATTGAGAAATAAGGTCATGTGGCTTTATTTCCTATGTCTTTATTGCACGGGACCATACCTACTTTATGATTAAGTGCGATATATCGCTCGTTTGCTGCTACGTCGTTATAACCCAAAAAATTAGATTTGGAGAATGTAATGAAGAACTGTTCGCTATGTTTTTTATATTGTGTATAAAATTAATTTGTATTCCCAAATGATTATTAAATTTAACAAACGTTTATTAAGGATAAATTTCAAAGTAAATTTGTTAAATTTAAATTTTTTTGTTAAATTTAAAATTTTTTTTATTAACTGAACAACCTAAACAAAAGCGGCAAGCGTTTTTTTTAAACATGAAAATTTTATTTAAATACAATTTCAATAAAACAAACCGACATAGCGATCTGTCAAATAAGATTTCTAATTCGCATTCTAATGGTTTGTTTCATAGAAATTGTATGGGAATGAGAAGTTTTGACATACAAAAAACTCTTTCGCTCTTATTTAGGTAGCTCAGTAATACAGGCATATATCTTTTATATTTGCCCCGTATGATGAGAGTGTGTGTTCTTTCTTATTTTTATTTATTTATATATTTAATAAGAGTTACAAATTTTATTCTAACTTAATTAACCGAGCAATAGTAGTCCTTCAGCTCGTTGTAGTGATATAGACCAGAGTTTCTGGCGGAAATGTAGCCCGCAACCCCAGCACTGATAGACTTACTCACTACCAACTATCCTTTGCAACTTTAAACATGTTTACTTCGAAATGCCATTTTTTCAAATTGAGCTTCTAGAAAATCTTTTATAAAATTATAAATTACAAAATTTTAGGTACAAATATTTTTTATAAACGTTTTGGTAGCTAAAAAAATTATACTCAGGACAAGAGCCTAATTTCTAATATATTTCTGAAAATAATTGCTTAAGTTCCCTAAACAAAAATACGCATTAAATTAACAACAATAATTGGGGCAACAAAATTTGTTGGTTAATTTAAATATATTTTCTTAAAAACAATTAGAAAAAAATACATTTGTCGATCAAATTAAATTATTAACATCTTTTCCAATTATTATTAAATCAATTTGCTCATTGGGTTACTTATCAACTCATTAATATTGTGGGTACGAGTAGAGTAGACATCCATTAACTGATTTTCTACCGCGCCCAATGGTTAACGAAAAATATATGAAGTTTTAAATCAACCACAATAAATAACTTTAGTACAGCAGAAAAGAGTCAGCTCAGCCATCAAACGAAAGGAACGTTTTAAAATGATGAATTTGTGGTTTCCCTAAACGTTTAACCGCACATTTGAATTTGGAATTACACTTCTTTAAACTCGTATAAAACATTATTATAGAGGCTGTTCATAAGTCTACTTTCACACGTTTCATCTTTTGATGCTCAACTTCTTTTCAATTCCCTTTTAAAGATGCCAACATAATCACACGCAGCAATCGGTTTCAACTTTTTTCGGTTCAAAACAACAACAATTTCATTAACAGCGAATCAAAGAGAAAAAGAAAAGAAAAAAATTACATGCAGCCATTGCTGGCATATACCAACGAATAAAAACACAAAGCGTACTGACCGAGTACAGGCATCTCTGTACTAACCCCCTTTCTTCTTTCTTCTCTCACCTAAAAACATAAGAGTTGAGCATCAAAAGTTGAAACGTGTGAAAGTAGACTAAATAAAGACCAAATTGACAAAGACGTAAGGAAAATTCAAAAAGAGAAAAAAAAGGAAAAGTATTCATTATGCGGGATTTTTTTTTTTTATAAAATAAAATTGAATCAATAGATGATTGACAGTTGATGAACGTCGAAACGAACGAACGAACGAAAGAAATAAACGCGCTCACTCCTTTAACCATAACTGTAGATTTAGATTCAATGATAGAATTTAATAAACTTCAAACCTTTTTATTGGATTTTTTTTTACCATTAAGGCAGTTAAGATGAACTAGATCTTATTTGGGTAATGATTTAAGCTTTATTGTATTTTTGCTTTTATTATTATCGAGCTTTATTGTAAAGAAACAAATTTTAAAGGAGAGGGTGGAAGGCAGATTAGATTATACACTATACAAAAGCGAGTGATTGAGTAAATGTTCCCTCTCTCTCTCTATCTGTGTGTGTTTGTGTAGTATTTTGCCCGTTAAATAAGTAGTTTGGGTCAGCACCTCCGTTGAATAAAGAGGCGTATGAAATCTTCATTATTTTTCAGGTCTTTTATTTAATTTGAATGCTTGTTGGATGAGCTTTGTTATTTGATTGACCTACTGCTGGGTTTATTTTTCATTTTTATTTGTTTGATCTCGCTTTAATGCGAACGAGGCACAACTTAATTCGAAACACTCTGACAGACAAGATCACGCGCCACATAACGATTTATGATTAATTGTATCTGTAACTGTACAGAAAAGAACTAAGAAAAGAGAAATCTTTAACAAAAAATCATACACATAATTGTTAGAGATGTATTCGTACTTTATTTTAAGTGATTAAAGCTGTACATAAAATCACAAACCAGGTCTTAAATAATTAACAAAAATAGCAAAAGCATTGAACCTACCAAGATACACGATTTAGATATAATGAATAGTTAAATCAAAGAGTTGTATAAAAATTTGCGTTTGGAATACATACAAGAATAACGTAACGATGACTTGGCTTAAATATAAAAGTAGACAAGAATAAAGTAACTGATAAAACATAATCTCAGACTTAAAGATTTAAGCCGTTAAGCAAATATTTTAAAATTTAAAAGCAAAATAAAGTCAAATACACTTACAAAATTTCTTATCAAGAATATAAAGCTTTAAAACGGAATCTTAAATAAAAACAAGTAAGAGTGCTATATTCGGCTGTGCCGAATCTTATATACCCTTCACCATTGTGCGAGCAGAATACAGAGCAACTAAATAATTTTTACATATACATACAAACATATTTACAATACTTAAAACTTCATTATAAACTAAATTTCAAAAGCGAAAACTGGTAAATATTTTTTTAAAATCGTAAATATATAAAAAAAATTTATTTAAAAAAAAACAAGATTTGAACCAGGGAACTCACAGTTTTTAACTTAACACCCCCCTAGACAACTGAACCATGAAGGAACGCTGTTTAAATATCATTAAAATGAAATATGGACCGTTTACTGTTTACAACTCAACACAGTTTTTTGTTTGTTTTCTTTTTGCAAAGGCACTGTTGTCTTTTGGCGAGTTTTTAAGTAGCAAAAAAACACAAAAATTCCTAGTTTCTATTTGTTAAAATTATTTCGTTAATTATATGAAATAATAAAGAAGGGTGATAACGAAAATCATATTGGGCATTATGCTAGTATATGTAAACAAATGCGAAGGGGGGGAGAAGACACGACAACCGGATTTGAACTTCGCTTTTCATAAGGACCCAGAATATATATACTTTATAGGGTGTGGGACCTTCGGTGAAGGGTATAAAAAACAAACTTAATTATAAAAAGAGTAGTTTTTGGGATTTCAGTATTTTGGTCATAACTCTGCTATTTCTTAACCGATTTGACAGATTTATATACCGACGTGTTAAAGAAGAAATTTGCCAGCTATTTTGGTTATAAAACTTCGACTCGGGAAGAGCTATGGTTCCCGAAAATGCGTATTTTACAAAAAAAAAAAAAATAATCTTTTGGTCATAATTTTTTCGTATCTAAACCGATTTTCCCGAGTTTTTCAGAAAATCATATATATTATTTCTAAAGCACTTTTTTTTGTCGGTTGCAAATATCTCCAATACCACCGCATCAAATTTAATGAATGATATCTCATTTTAAAGCTTATTTCTAACACTAATGACGAAAAATAATTAGAAATTGAAAAATTAATATTTTCATTGATAAAAATTACGGTGCGAAATAGTCGCACGGGTCATCTAGTATTTTATATTAAGAATTTCCGATCTTTTGATATATAAGGCGTAACCAAAGGTCATATTACAGTCAAAAAATTCAGGTTTTTATAAAATTTTTAATACTTTTTGTATGGGAGGTACCACGCCCACTTCTGCAATCCCGCCCATATTGTGGGATGGTGTGTATTTATAAAATAAATGTTTGTACCTAATTTGAAAACTATGGCTCTTGCCGTTCTCCAGATATACAAAAAAAAGTTATAAAAATACAACAACTACAAGGGATTTTTTGGAAAAATTAGAGGCAGTCGTGGTTTTTTGGTCATATCTCAGCCATTGTTTGACCGATCTGGCTGAATTTGAATAGCTAGAAATGGTGGACTATATGTGACATAAATGTAAAGCAAACTAGCCGCTATCATGTCTGGAGTCTCCGGAAAACACATATCAAACGTAAGACGGGCAGACAGACAGACGGTCAGACGGACAGACGGACGGACATCGTTAAATCAACTTCTCTCCTCATAAGGACCCAGAATATATATACTTTATATGGTCTAAGATCACTATTGTAGAAATTACAAACGGAATGACAAACTTATATATACCCTTTTCCACCTGTGGTGAAGGGCAAAATAAACCTTAAAGTGGGAAAAAATTATAGGCAGTAATAGAATTGCATTTAACCCTTGTGTCAATATCCAATTTAATCGATACTACTTAGCAGCTAGGGTACCCGGGTTCCCATATACTGCACTGTTAAAATAACTTATATTTTTAGGAAAGCAAACGAATCCAATATAAAATATTGGGCCATGTCACAGAGTACAATTCCGTTCGGAATGATTCCGTTCGGAATTGAAGAAAACATATTTGTTTGTTGATGGAAAGTGTATTTTGATAGTTATCTGGCCTTTCAGATACAGACAACTCCCATACCGTTCATGAAAACAAAAATGGTTTCATTCCGAAACATTTTTTCGTCATTTTCTGAAGCACCAAAATACGGAATAATAAAATACGGAATAATATTGCTTTTGATTATAACAATTTATATAAAAAATTTAAATTTAATATACAACGTAGTTTTTTTTGTCTCAATATGAAAATAACGCTGTTGTTCACTTATACCCATACATGGTATTTGTAATATGTTTATAATCGGAGAACCCCCAGTTATTATACTTACGCTTTAGAAACTTAACTAATGCAGAAAAGACACTGTTTCATAGTAAATTTTTCTTAGCTTTTGAATATCCTTATCGATGTCGTAGAGGATAAATTCAATATGAACCTTTAACTCCGGCAAAATAAGTGCCGGTTCACACACGTCAAGTTTGACTCGTCAAGTCTTGAGTTTTTAGGAGAGAGGGGAAATGAAATGGCATTCTCTTTTCCCTTCTCTCCTAAAAGCTCAAGACTTGACGAATAAAATTTGACGTGTGTGAACCGGCACTAAGGTATCAAAATCTGGTTGATTTGCGATTCTGAAAGAATGATAACCGCGAAAAGAATCAGGGGAAGAGAGTTGTAAAAGCATTAATATCTCCATACCGTGGAAGTGAAATAAATATTTGCATAAATGGCAGCAATGCACTTGCTCTCCTGGAACCTTACTGATGTTGGTAAAATAAGGAAAAATAGACCAAATATCTAGTGTTCGACCGAATGCACTTTTTAAGACTGAACCCGAACTTCGGTAAATTTTGACAAGTTTGGCCGAACCCGAATCTGAACAATTGTACTATTTTTAATGTATTTATTTAAGACAAAATAAAATTTCGGGAAATTATTACATTTACACTTTTAGAAGGATGCAACATTAAAAAATACACATTAGTACTCAAACCTCTACAATGTATTTTTTGAATTCGTTTGGCGTGTAGTTTGTTTGCTTGGCAATGAACTCCCCATTGACATTTGTTTGGCGCAACATTTGCATTGAGCGGTTGCTCAATTTTTTTCAAAAAAACTCCAAATTGGATGACATTTTTATCTGGAAATATGTATACCATAAAGTTTGGTTTATGGTTCACCCAAAACTATAGATTATCTTACCAGCCGCAAAATATAAATAGAGAGTATTGTTTTGCCAAATAAAATTTAACCGTTTTTTTTTTTGTTGTATTTTTTACCGTCTTCTAAAAATTACACATATAAAGATTTTGTTTTATACACTTAAGCATTTTATTTAGTCATCGCTGTATTTTTTCGAACTAATAATCATAGAGAAAAATAATTGTATTGATTTCGTATTATTTTCATAAACAATGATGCCAAATTATAATTTGAAATTATAATAAATATCTTATTTTATAAAAAAGTTCGGTATTCGGTTATGTTCGGTAAAAATTTGACCGAACATCATGTTTTGCCGAACTCCGTAACCGAAGCCGAACGTTCGGTCGGACACTACAAATATCCCAAGTATCATGGCAGCAAATAAATGACGAGAACTATACCCGAACGGTTGGCTTTCATAAAAAATATGTTCTCTTGTATGCACAAAAAAAGAAAGAAGAAAATAGTAAAGGGGTAATTCTAATAACTATGCACTCAAACAAAACTGTAAATGATGATTCAAATAAGAAACTCGATACTATAAATTATTATAAAAAATATTAAAGCGTAGTTGGGCCCTATGCGTAAACTATCTGAAAAACTTGCTATCGCAAAAGATTATATTCCATCAGCTGATATGGTTAAAACAAGAAGAAAAAGAGTACGATGCAAGTCTTATTGATAAACTTATACAATTTTCTTTTTTGAACTTCTTTTGGCGTTCACAGGATGCGAGCCTTATTGCTGAAACATTACATTTTTGTGTATGAAGTACCCACACATGTTTGCGTTTTTTACATTACGGATGAGAAAGCAAAACGTATATGAAAAGCAGTAATGCCAACATTTTGAGAGCAAAAAGCACTTTAAAATTTAAAAAAGCACTATTTCGAACAAAAAAAAGCGTTAAAAAGCACTAAGCCATTTTTACAATTTAATTAAACACAAAACAAGATGCATTCGGCTGTGCAAAATATGCCATACCTCCAAAATTTAAAAAAAGTCGACGGCTTTGATGAGCGATTTTCATTTTAAATTTAATAAAAAAAAATATATTTACATTCGTATATAAACATTTTTAAATTTGTTATTATTATCTTCAATAAAAATATCATCCAAATCACTTGTATCACCATCAGCTGAGTTTGAATTGGCCATAAAACAGTTTCAAAGTAATACAGTGCGAACTCGATTTTCGTAACTCGAAAAAATCGCACCTGTTGCGATTACCGAAAATTTGCAATGACCGACCATTCTTAATAAAAAACCTGATATTTCATCGTTTAAATAATTCTATATTAAAATCGTGCAAAGTTTAATAAAACAATTGGCGTATTTTAACCTATGTACGCTTCTGAATGAAGAACACACATAAGGTGCAAAATAGGAAAACATGTATGTTTGTATTCTGATACTTAGTCAACCTTTTTGCAATAGCACTAGAGGTAGAAGTGTACAACACGCGGTTAATCGGAGACGAGTGTCGTGTGTTTGAAAAAAGCTCATGAAAAATGGCAGGTAAGTGCTGGTTCACACAGGTCAAGTTTGACTCGGCAAGTCTCGACCTTTTAGGAGAAAAGGGAAAAAGAATGCCATTTCCTTTCCCCTCTCTCCTAAAAACTCAAGACTTGAAGTGTCAAACTTGACGTGTGTGAACCGGGACTAACACAACGCTCGTTATAAAAGCATTTTCTGTCAGCTGTTTTTAATTTATTAAGCACTTTGCTTATATCAAGTTACGGACCTTTTTTTGTTTTTAAAATCTTTGCGTCCTTTTTCTATTTTTGAAAAAGTGTCTACATCTTTAAAAAAATGTTTACTGAAAACAAATACATCATTTTTATTACGATTGCTTAATATGTTGTCAACGCTAAAAAGTGTGACGTTTTGTAAAATTTCCAAATTGCTAGGAAGCCTAGCTCTAACCTCGTAAATAACCTATTTTTTATCACTTTTTTATCATTTGAAATCTTAAAATCTTTGCAGGCCTTCTTAAAATTGTACCCCAAATAGCAAATCTCATCTAAGTCATCCTCTGTATAATCAAAGTTTTAAAAAATTATAGAAAAAAATAAAAATTGTAAAAAGCACTAAAGGCACTAACGAAAAATTGAAAAAGCACCAAGCTTTTTCTTAGTTTGGCACTAAGGATACAATTTTGGCGTTTTGAGGCATCAAAAAGCACTATAAATAGTGCCAAAAGCACTATAAATAGTGCCAAAAGCACTAAGTTGGCATCGCTGATGAAAAGTACATCAAGATGAGTACTCGTTTCTTTTCCCATTCTTGTCTCTCTCTCCAATAAAGTATCAAGCTGATCAAAATCTTGCATCGTAAAAATTGGGACTTAACAAACCATAAAAGGACGTATCAGCTAGTTTGTCCGAAACTCTTGTTAAATGTCTAGAAAGTAATAAACAATAATTAATTTATAAATAAGCAACTGTTATTTTTTATAATCTATTTTCACTGAAAAGCGCTAGCAAACATAAATTAATTTATTTTTGGCACAATATTGTTGTAGTTACCCCGGTTCCCGGGAGCGCAAGTAGTGATAGTTGCTGTTTGAACTAATCTTTTGTTATAAAAAACAACTGTTTATTGTTGCTGTTTTGTTTAAGCGTTGATATTGTTACAAGTCACACTTTGAGTGCTTATCATTTTTAAGGCTCAGTTAGCCGGGAGTAACAGTAACGTTGCAAATCAGCTGTTTTATTTTGTTGTATGTAAAGCAATTAAAACGATTACAGTTAGCAGTAAGATGTTACGTCTCAATCTGTAAGAAATAGATTGGTCTTACTTTTTTACGGTAAGGTTACTGTTACTGTTACTCCCGGCTAACTGAGCTTTTATTCGCTTTAGAGTTTTATTTGTATAATGTTTTTAGCTTAGCTTAAATCTTTGGAAAAAGATTTCCTGATGATCTGACCTAAGCAACAAGTGAAATGCGCATATAAACTAGCACGTAATAAGGAACGTAGGACGTCATAGAGAAATCTTTATAAAGACAATCTGGAAATTTACTGATAATTTAAAACATTAACAAAAATTAAATATTTCCAGTGATTTATTAAATTTATACTTCAAAAATCTTTAATCGTCCATTTCTCTAAGTGCTCAATAACAAATAAAAACTTAATAAAATAATCAACACGAACAATTTTTATAATTGTTACAAAAGATTTCAAAAAATAATATTAAAAGTAATAGCAGTAAAGCTTTATATACAACAAAGTGAGGGAGGCAGACACACGGTACGCATGCGATCATGCCTTTTTTTATTTTAACAATTCATGAACTCCAACTGTGTCAAACGAGGCGCTGGTCTAACAATGGGATTTATGCCTTCCCATAACCAAAAAATAACAACAAAAAAAAATTAACAAAAACAAAACACACAGTTATTGTTTTTGTTCAATATTTGAGGAGACAGACGGACAAACAGACATTGGCCAGACTCTGAATATTTATACAAAAAAAAAAAAAAAAAAAAAAGAATCGGAGCGTGGTTGTTTGGCACCTCCTGTGGTGCGTGGGTCGTTATAACCCACAATCTCAACAACAACTAAAACAACAATAACAAAAATGGCAATTCAAATAACAATAAGAATTGTTACTTCATAAAAATAAAATTTAAATAAAATTAAAAAAACATCAAAATAAAAACTCGACAATATTTTTTTTTTATTTTACTGAATTTGTTGGCCGGTCTACACTGTCTCAAAGTATGAATTGTGAACGTTGAGTGCGTTAAGTAAAGCTTAAATGATTTTTTAAGTTAACTTAGTGTTTTATTTTATTTTCTTGGTCTTGGTTTTTTCTTCTTACAATGTTCGTTGTCTGGTTGTAACGATTACGCCATATCGTTAAAATGTATTCAACTTTGACCTGTTGCAATGTTGCTGACTCTCTGCCTGTCTTTTATTGGTTAGCTTAAGCAATAATGTCGATAAATTGCTCAGTCAATGTTCAATGATGATGACTTGACAACTAAAATAAATATCTAGATACTAGTTTTTTTTTTTTTATTTGTATATAGATAAAAATAATTGTTTGAAGTTTATTAGGGGCATTCAAAGGTGCTTGGATGTTTTATAAATGATTATAATAATTTTTTAATCTAAAAGACAATATGTATGTAATACAAATTTTTTCTGCTCTTAGTTTCACGATAAAGCGTTATATTAAAAATTAAGGCACATGCAAGTCATTTACAAGCATAACTTGAGAAGGCTTTGCTGCTTTCTTTGAAATAAAAAAAATTCAAAATTAGACAACAAAATTGTCTTTAAGACATGAAACATTATTTCTTAATCTGCGCGGTAGTTCCAGAGATATCGTAAAATTTGAGCAAAAAAAATATCTTTATTTAGTTGATGAAAATATGACAAGCAGTGAGAACGTATCAACTTTTTTGTAGTTTTTAATTTGACAGTGTTTTAAATTAAGGCGACCAGATTTTGAAAATAAAAATAGAGGACATAAAGAAAAAAAGTAAAAAAATTTTTTGAATTCAAGATTTTTTTACATATTTTACAGACAAATTTACATTCCCATATTAATAAATGTAAAGAAAATTTAAAAAGAATTACATATCGTCGGCTTAATATGCAGACCTGCGAAATCCACTTTTTAAGTAAATTGAGATTTGATGCCGTGTGGTAGAGAAATAAGTATGCCTCTTCGACCAGCATGTAGTTATTCTTCATTTTGATTCTTGAATTGTGTCAAATCAACTATATTTTTGGTTCTCCTCTCAAGCAGTAAATAGGAAAAATAAAAAGTTTTTCCTGTAAAATTTGTTGAAAGGGAGTTATCAGGTTTGCATATTAAGCCGAAGATGTATAAAAATTTACATTTACTTAAGTAAAATTAGTTAAAAAAAAAAAAAAAAAAAAAAAAACAACTAAACTTTAATAATCATTGCAAAAAATTATTCAAAATTTTATACTGCAAGTGTATGAGATTCCAGTAGGAGTATGAACAGAACAAGCATGGCACAACATTTTCCATACGATTGCACAGAAAAAACCGTTGATCACCGCGAAATAAAATTTTTATTTTAATTTATAAAAATAAAAGCAAATATTGGTCATGCTTTTAAAAATAAAGAGGACAAAGATGACAGATTATGAAAAAAGATGATAAAAGAGGGCACACATTTTATAGAGGATAGCCAGTTAAAAAAGAGGATTGTCCTCTAAAAAAGAGTACGTATGGTCACCTTATTTAAATCCCCTGAAGATGACCATCGATGTATGGTCAAAATATCGGATGAAAAATAAAAGAAAACCAAATTATTAATACAAAGATTTGTGGATTTTTTATTTATAATTTGTATATGACTTAAAGCCAAATTAATGAGAGGAAGAGGATTTCCTTTGAAATATTTGAACAATTTCTTTAATTTGAAGTAAAATATTATTAAAATGTAGAAAATTTCATCCTCTTGCTGAGCAATATTATTATAAAATTCATGATTGTAATCACCATATTAAGATTATTATTGAATCATATTATGACTAAATATACTCGTAATATTACAACATAATATTTTTCCCATAATCATATTATTATTCTGTTAATTATACTAAGTAAAGAAGTAATCAAATTATTGTCATGCTAATCACAATAAGTTAAGTACTAATCATATTATTGTCATGTTAATCATAATAAGCTAAGAAGTAATCATATTATCATCATGTTAATTATAATAAATTTAGAAGCAATCATATTATGATACAGCCCCTTTCATTACTGTCATAACAATACAAAATAAATTAAAATTTTTTTGCATGGATTTTTTATTTTGTGGCTTTTTACAATTTGTAAATCTTAATGTAAATCAAATAGCGGAGTTAAATATAAGGCTTGCAAAAGAGCAAATGCAAAATCTGTGGTTTTCATGGGCAACCGCGTATGTCCATTTTGCTGATTTTGAGATGTTGATGCCATATTGACTAATTTTAAACGCTCTTTAGATGTTTCATAAAATTTTTGAAAAAAGATCGACCCATTCCGATTTTTTAACGATTTAAGTTTAAAAAGTGCAATATCTAGCCCATTGGATCTTGAATGGTTTGTCGGCTTTCCTGAAACATTTGTTTTTAGACATACGCCGTTGCCCATGAAAACCACAGAAATATCGTAACACTTTTATAAAATATGACGAAATCTCAGTGTGTTTTGTTGTTGGATTTTACAAAAAAAACTACGATATTTTGCATCTGCACTATTACATCACTAATACCGAATGAACTCCGCTAATTTTTTAATTTTTTAATTTCTTTAAACTTATTTTTTATGAGAATTTATCTTTAAATAGTTTAACCGCTCACATATAAAATAAACGACACAACTGATTCATAATTATTTTACAAATGGCGCTAACAAAATATTTATAGAGTAAAAATAGTTTGATTGCATCTAAAACATAATATGATTAATGTATAGAAAGTTATCATGGTATGGCTATTAAATATCATGATATAGTTGTGAGTAATATAATATGCTTTGAAAGTTATCATAATTTAGTAATTATTTTTCGATCAACAATACTCAAAATTATAATTGCGATAAACATTGATATGTTTACAGAAACTATAATATTGTTGATATTAAATAAAAATAACAATTATTTGTGTACGACAACAAAATATTGTTGCATTAAACATAGTGTGGTTGCCGTAACAATGACCAACCATATTTTTTCTCTGCGTGCACAATATTGATCTTACACCATATAAATTATAAATGCTTATTATGGGTCCTTATAAGTACCGAAGTTGATTTCACGATGTCCATCTGTCCGTCTGTTTTTTATAGTGGGTATATAATCTTTATAAGATATTAACGTCGCATATGCTCCGTTAAATTTTCCAATTTAAATTAAACTGGTCGGTCCACCTGTGGCTGAGATATGAGCAGAAAAATACGACTGCCCGTAATTTTACCCATAAAATCCTTGTTCTTTAAGGCAGAATTAAAGAAGTGGGTGTGGCACTTTCCATGAAAACCCATTATAGGTTTCAGTATATCTGGAGAACGACAAAAGCTAAAATTTCCAAATTATTAACAGGCATTTTGTTTGTTAATAGACAACATCCGATAAAATGTGAGCGGCAGTGGTGAAGTGCGTGGCACAAATTGAATTATCTTATATCTAAGGAATGGTAAGAGACAAATTGTCCAAATTCAGTACACTTAGCTGGGTCATCAATACAAATCCTCTCTAAATATATGGGCGAGATTGGAGAACTAGGCGTGACATTTCTCGTACAAAGACATTAAAGATTTATGTATATCTGGAGAATGGAAAGAGCCAAAGTTTCCAAATAAGGTAATCAATACACATCATCCGACAAAATGTGGGCGGTATAGCAGAAGTGGGTGTGTCACAAAATATATTTATTTAAATATAAAAGTATTGTATTTATATAACTTTCTGTTCTTATCGCACTACATTAAAAGGTATATAAGATTCGGCATATACGAATATAGCACTCTTATAGTTTATATGAAGTTTTTTTTCTCTGAATCTTGTTTCGATCTTTTTAGTGCATTAAAAATAATTTTTTTCTGCAGTCGAGGTTTTGATTGTTTTGACTATTGTTTTTCTTTATACCAAAGAATAATAAGTTATGCGAATCTTAAAGAATCCCATACAGAGTTTCATAAAAATATTTGAAATTTTATTTCGTTTGAATTCTGTGTAATTTTAATTAAAAAAAAACCAACATCTTATTAAAAAATATTTTTTGGATTTGTGCAAATTAAAAACATTTTCCAAGTAAAATTATAATAAAAGTAATGGGAAAAAAATGCAAAATTGTTTCAACAAGTAAAATAGTGATAAAATTTGGGGCTTAATTAATAATTTTCAATTTAAATTTTGTGACATTTGTGTTAATTTTTTTCTCTCAAAAAGGTCCTGGAATTCACACGGCATCAGTACATGTAGAGGTTAATTGAAAATTAAAAAGAATCGAGTTAATTTATATACTTTGGTTTATTCCATCTTATTAGTCTTTGGGGAACAATTTTTTTTTATAAACTTTAATAAGTAAATAAATTAAGTACGTTGCAAATTGATGGAATGAGAAATGTAAGTCGGAATGAATAACACAAAAAAAAAAAAAAAAAATTATTATCAAACTAAAGGTTTCTCCTGTCTTAAGCCTAGTACTCTGTTCAAATTTGTGAAAAATGTTGAGCAACATTGTTTATTCCACACGAACATTTTGACTATTATCAATGTTACAAATCTTGCGAGTTTGCAAAATTTCACGTTTTTATTCCTTCAAAGTATGCGACATTGTTTCGTGTATGTAAACAAACCCCACGTGTATTTTACTAAAATTATTTTTTTTTAATAAAAAAGAAAGTAAATATGAATAAAAAACTGTTACTGGTTGTGTTATTTTAATTTTTTATTTCTTATTAAATAATCAGTTCATACTTTTTTGCTTAAAATTCCACGTGAAATAAGTGCAGCTTACATTATTTCGCAGTTGTAAAAAAATGTTGCCAGACACATTTTCGAACTTTTTCACAAAACGAACAGAGTCCAACTCTATGTCTGGGATCACACTATGAGAGTATTCTTTCAGAAAGTCTGAGTTTATGGGTGAGAGAGGAGAGAAGAAAAACATGTTCTCTTCCCCTCTCACCAATAAACTCAATAAACTTCTGAAAGAAAACTTTCATAGTGTGAACCCAGACTATCCACATTATTTCATAGATACTCCGCACTTGTTTTTTTCATATACATTTTGACAGCATTTCACGTGAAATGTTGAACAGAGTACCAGGCTTTAGAGAATAAATTAAGCTAACAAATTAACCACTTTATTTATAAATGATATTTCAGTTTTACAAACATTTTATTAAACGACATTTGATAGAAAATCCATTTTATAAACCTGAAATATCTTTTGTGAATAAGTGCCGGTTCACACACGTCAAGTTTGACTCTTCAAGTCTTGAGTTATTAGAAGAGAGGGGAAAATAAATTACATTCTCTTTTCCCTTCTCTCCTAAAAGCTCAAGACTTGACGAGTCAAACTTGACGTGTGTGAACCAGCACTAAGACCCAAAACATGGTATGTAATTATCAATAGAAACGACAATTTAAAAATTCGTTGTAAAAATTTTAAAATACCAGGAAATTGGTTAAGTCACAGATAAATCCATGTCATCACGAAAAATGTATTCTTCCTATTTACATACACACAATTAATGGGATATAATTCCTGCCCAAAATCCATTTTATAAAAAAATTTTAAGAATTCTACCAAAATATCTAATTATTTTTCCTAAATTTTGACAAAGAAACCCTTCGTAGTTTTTTTTAAGAAACATTATACATGTTAAAATAATCCAAATCAACCACCCTTTTTTTATTACGGCCTTTAAGCCGGGGGGACAGACAATATGATTAACATATAAATAACATTTTGAATCTTTCGAACGTTTTTGTTCCTCTGGAGTTTGTTGCAAGCAGGAAAAACAAGAAAAAAATCTTATCAATGATAATCGTCAACTAAACTATAATGGACCATATACAATCGATATCAGTAACATCCCATCAATAGAAAAAAATACAACAGAAAACATCAGATGAAGAAGATGAACGAAAAATAAAAAAAATAAAAATAAAAAACGAATCAGCATTGATCTTTGCTCATGAACGATGTTTAATTCCAAAGAACTACACGATACAATAATAAAGGAGTGTTAATTAATTTCGACATTTTCGAAGAAACACACAACAAGTTGTTGTCGAATTTTATTTTGTTACTTAAAATCAGTTTACGATCTGAAAACATGCGAGACAAATTAAAAACTAAATACAAAAAGAAACTGTATTGACACTTATTACATTGAGAAGGGTTTTGTTGTAATACAAACAGACAGATAGACAAAACAAGACGGACTGACTGACAAACAGACAGACAGAAGTAAATGACAAAAAAGAAGTAAATAAATTGTTTTGAACTCAAAATTAGGTTTTGCTTATTAATGGCTTAGAGTAAATATTTCTGAACTAGTTTCATTTGTCTTTTGAAAAGATATGTAAAACATTTTACTCTCAATTTCACTTTTAGTGTATTTCTCTCTTCATTATCCCTACATGAATTTAGTATGTCAAACACTAGTTTATTGACAATTTCTAGTTGTTTGAAAATTTATTACTCCTTTAAGTTTGTTGTTGCTCGTTGAGAAAATTTGGCAAAGAGAAAACAAAAGTGTCAATTTAATTTTTTGCCAATATGTGTCAACTATATTTTTGAATTTTTTTTCTTCTTGTCTATTTCTAGTTGTTGTTTTTATCATTTACTGAAGATATCCAACAACTACATACAAACAAAGAAATTGAAGCAAAGGTCAGCAAAATAATAAGTCGAAACGTTAAAATATTACAATGAGAAATCAATGAACGATGAACAACCGTCGTCTGGCACAAAAGTCAATTGTAACAGTACAGACAATCCCTTGTGTTTTTCGAGATACATGTTCAGATGCTATAAATGACGATACACAGTGGAGTGAAGAGAATAAAATAAATTAATTTTTGATAAATTGTTAAAAAAAAATTGCCAAGAATTTGGTTTAATATTTATATTTCTAACGCCGAGACAAATTAACTTAATTTTTGTACAAAGAAGTTATTGGTAGTTCGCTACTTAAACGTTTCATCTTCTTTTAGGGTCAAGTAACTCTAGTCTAGATTGACAATATAAATATAGTGACAAATCTTTTTCACAAAGATAACCATCGAGGTAGCCCACAAAATATTCCTAAAATTCTTATTCCTTTAGTCAGCCATTTGTATTGTTGACAAGGGAGCCTGAAATAACAGTTACTGTTGGATAGCAGCAACATGCAGAGAGATCCACCTGCAGGTTGAGCTTCACACCAGGTTAAGGAATATAGTCAGTTCTAGCCCGGCATCTTTAAGACTTATTTCTCTATCTTCGATTTGGGTCTACACCACAGCAGCGACGTGGTCCCCAAAGGTCCCTCACCAATAACAGTGGTCAGCAAAAATACAAAAACAATTAAAAAGCATAACGTTTCGTATATGATATAAATTGACTTTAACGTGCTGAATCTACATCTGTTCAAAAATTAATTCTAACACATCTAGTTTTTGTTTGAGTTATCCAAATAGAATATTTTTTAAAGGTTTTTTTGGGAATAGAAAGTTTTTATTAATAAGATTTCCGTATGACATGCTTAATTCCCAATCTTTCATATTTGATAAACACACTGAAATTTCCTGTTGGGGGAAAGCTAGCTTCTATGCGCATTTCACTGGTTGCTAAGGCCAGCTCATCAGAAACCTTTTCCAAAGATTTTAGAAAAGCTAAAAATATTATACAATATGCGAATAAGAATTTTAAACACTCAGTCTTACTTGCAACAATATCAAAGCTTAAACAAAACACCAACAATAAACAGTGAGTTTATCTTTTCCGACTCGAATTGTAGTTGTAAGTGGGTAAAAAGAAAAAAACATATTGTTTCCGATTTGCCAGTTTTCCGATTTAAAGTTTTGCCTCTTTATGGCATATCTACGTTAATCGCCGATCCAAATGTGTACCGAGATATTTTACATGCGAATGTTGAGGACTTATTTGATTATTGATTTTTATAGCATTTTATTACTGATCTTATCAATTTCAGGTGGGTTCTTAGTGTTTAACTCACAAATAGCCTTTTTTATTTCTCCTATCTCCAATCATAGGGGAATAGCTGATCCAACATTAACAGGCGGTAACTCGGCTGCCAAATCGTGAGATATATTTGGGTTTTCAAGTGATTAACAAACACATTTCCTTTTTCAATTTCGTTTCTGGTGCAGATTTTAGCTGTCTTTTTTAGATTTCTAGCTGCACGCCATAATGAGTAGTCTGATTGTGGAGTTGCATCCAATTCCTTACGATATTTTTCCAGGGAAGCCGTTTTCTGAGGCTGCAGTAACTTTTTTAGCCTTTTTGTGCACTCTTTTAATAAGTTCTTAAGTTGAGGGGATCTGTACAATTGCCACTCTATACGAACTCTCCTTTTTTCAACACGACATCTGTAGAATATATTTTATTATTTTTGATTTTTTGAGGGTAATGCTGGAATGTTGAACAGCTAGTTTAAGACAACTGTCAAAATAAGCAATGGAGCGGTCCACATTCTCCGGTGTACTAAGCGGAATATTTTCTGTAAAATGGGTACTGATTTGATTTGTGTGACTGACGTCGCTAAGTAACCAGATGGAGATACAATTCTATTTGGATTCATTATAGTAACAATTGAAGGTGTGATCGGAAGATAATTCTAAGGAAGCTTTAACATGAATCGTTTCTGTGGGGATATTTTTAACCATGACAAAGTCGATAAAATCTGGAATAGTTTGCTGATCAGGTTGGTTGTCCGCTCGAGACCACATTTAAACCCATTTTAGAGATTGTGTTAAACAGAACACGACCCTTTGGTGCTATAAGACGGTCGTCGTGTAAGGAAGCAGGTTCCTAATGATTTATAGTACTTAGAATATTGGCTTAAGCCTAGATTACACTATCTCACAAGTCTTACGTATTCCATAATACTTTGTGAGATAGAAATCTAATGAGTTTTGATGCGACTGTCAAAAAATCTAATATAACATGACAGTTTGCGTTCACACCATCACACAAAGTATAAACACTCACGCATGAAAAAAAAAATGCAACCCTGATCCAATGAAAAGTATTATTGTTTAGAAATTTTTCAAAAAACGATGAAGTCGTATGGAATGTCAAACTTTTTTCATAATACTTGTCATTTTCGTGACACATTGCATTCACACTATCACACTTTGTGATATTACTTGAGTTTTTGACATGTATTAATACAAAGCATAATAGTGTAATCTAGCCTTTACTGATATGGAAAATCTAGATGGAGAGTACAAACAAGAAATTACTATGTTTCGATTTAGCTCTTCAACAAATATTCGTTGCTTGCAGATAATCTTCACAATGATCACACATTAAGTAGTGTTTGATTCGTGCTTTTATCCAAATGTCAGAACCTCCACAATCTCTATCTCGAGGGTCCTTGGTATCATATATAATAATAAGAGGGAAACATGCCGTTCAATACTACATTAATCCAAAATAATCACGTTAATTAAAGAAATTGTGTAACTAAAGAACTACAACTTAATACTAGAAACAATACTTTGTTTAATCAGACTATGAAACTCAGTTTACCACATTAAAGATTTGATTTTACTTTTTTCTGAAGTGCCATTTATGGGTCCTAAAATAAAAAGTAATCTAAGATCAATCAAAGACCTTTAACGATTATAATCTAAAGAAATTTTTAAACAGATACCAAGCCATTTAAAAAGGCCTTTCAAACTGACAGCGGTCAGAAATTTTTGTTTACTAAATATTTTTCCAAAATTTATTTTCACAAATAATTTCCCTTTTAATCCACTGTTTTTAACACAATGAAATAAATAACAATTCGATTATTGACTGGCAGAGATTTTATCAGGCAAAAATTTCTTTCCTTTTTGTTTTAGCTTACTGATATTTTTTTTTTGTTTGTTTTTGTTGTTGTTTGTTTTTTTCCAATCGTTATGGCTGGATAAATGTCGATGTCCTGTTACAGATTAACAAACTTAAACAGTTCAGGTCCCTATACATCAATATGTGTATTTGTGTTCTTCGTATGATTTAAGACATTTTTGTATGTAACGAGTATAAAAGACGTCAGGTTGTCGGGCAAAACATTTCGTGGACTTCTTTCCTAACATTCATACAAAAAAAAAAAAAAAAAAAAAATATATATATATATATATATATATAAAATTGTGATTATTTTTGTTGTTTTTGGGTGTGACAGTAATGTTAACGCCTGCAATAAGCGATAGCCCATTAAAATGCCAAAAAATGTCAACCCTGCGATTAATCTTCAACTGTGTTATCAATGTTGACATCAATTTTTGAGCTAAAACAAAATACATATGAAAAAAGAAAAACAAAATACATTGTATTTGGAGGATATATGTAAATCTAATTATATTCAATACGTTTATAGTTTTTATTTTAAAAAGAGTATTGGTTTGTCTTTTGAACTATTAGTTTGTTAAGGGAATTCCTCGTCAAAAGTTACAAGTTTTAATCAGGAGTTCTCGTTTTATTTTCTTTTAGTGAGCATAATTTATTCGCAAATTAAACAAGTAAGAAAGTATAGTCGGTCAAGCCCGACCATATTATACCCTACACCACAGTATTTAAAAACACATCATGCTTATGTGTCCATATCAATATGGATTAATCTCTGTTTATAAACTTCTTTAAAATCGGTTTGAAAGCAGAAATTGCCCCCTACCTCCCCTTGTGGTCCTATTTTTGAAAAACTACATAGCTTATGTGTCCAAATAAATGTATTTCTATCTATGATTTAAATGTCATTAAAATCGGTTTAATAGTTTCTGAGAGGCAGAAATTCCCCCTACCTTCCCTCGTCCTTGGTCCTTGTGCTAAGAGAATCTTTGTCCCAAACTTCATCAAATTATCTCCAAAATTGCGACCTGTACTTTGCGCACAAGTTTACATGGACAGCCAGCCAGCAAGCCAGCCTGCCTGCCAGCCAGCCAGCCGGACGGATATCGTTAGTTCGACTCAGAAAGTGATTCTTAGTCGACCGGTATACTTTAAGGTGGGTCTAGGACAAATATTTTAAGGTGTTACACACACCAGCACAAACGCATAATATCCTCTCCACTATTGTGGTGTGGGTATAAAAATTGTATTTTCAAATAATAATTTTTTAAAATTTATATATTTAGTATTTTTATCACGAAAAAAAAACTTCCTAGTTATTGGTAAATCACAACAAAAGAAAGTAAAAACATAAATACTCGCATGTATTTTAAATGTATATGAAAATTATTCAAAACGCAAATTTATAATTTTTTTTTGTCTTTTTCGCGAATAAATTTGATCAAGTTTATGGAATTGGAGCTGCAGCATATGTATATCGTTTGAGATTATGAAATTTATCGCTAATAGGAATCCTAAAAGTATTTGCAACCTTGACAACTTAATAAAATACTATTCCACATACACAATAGTCACATTTTATGGAAAAACGATTGGGTTTATAACACTTTGTAGCTTTTGCAGAACCAATTATGTTCAACTTCCTATCTTTTTATCCGTAAATTTGTAATAAAAGTGTGAAGGGTGTAGTTACAAGAGTAAAAGGCGTTTCGGTACAACAAAATCTTTTGTGCAAAAAAGGATTATTTAAACGACAAAAAGAAGAAAATAAGATTTTCTTTATAAGTAGACTTTTTTCTAGACAAGAACGTGTACATTAACAGTGATGCCAACGAAAAAGCGATTAATATTATGGTTTAAGTACTTTATTACGTCATGTTTTTCAAAAAAGCTCAAAAAGGATAGAAAATAATAAAATTTAAACCAGTGAAATGCGCATAGGAATTGCTTATTCTATCAACAATAAATTTCACATTTAAGCGAAACCTTGATAATTAATTTTTTGACTCCCACGAAAAACTTTGGCAAAATAAAATAAAGTAATTTGTTTTTATTTTTGTTGACAAGAAATCAATCAATTGGAGTCGGGACTGTAAGAAAAGATAAGTTCACTGTTTATTGTTGTTGTATTTGTTTAAGTTTTATTTGTATAATATTCTTAGTTTTTCTAAAATCTTTGGATGAAGTTTCCTGATGATCGGGCCTAAGCAGCCAGTGAAATGCGCATAGGAATGGCTAATCCTATAAACAATAAATATTAGTTTAACAATAGTTTGAAATGGGAATTAAGCACATTTAAAATAAACCTTGTTAATAAAATGTGTGCTTTTACTTAATAAATAACTATCTATTTGATATTGTGTAAGTTTTGTATGTTTCGTTAGAATAATTTTTTTCGTCACGTATTTCGCAACAATGATTATCTTGCGTGGTACTATGTAAATTATGAATAGCTGCCTTCCTAAACGCATGTTGACTTGCAGTGCAGCAATGTCAGGTGCAAACTTTGACAAAGAATATATTTCCTTAAGTCATCTGTTCCGCAGCTGATATGAAATTACACGCAACTAGTACATTATTCAAAGTAGTGTTTAGCAGATGTATAGGCAGCCAACTAAACAAATGTATGCCTTTAAGGACATTGTTATTTTCAATTTAATAATTGATATAACTTCATAACTCACAACAAACTTCTTTCAAATTCAGCACTTAGGAACGGAAGAACGGACAATTTGATATTGGCCGAAAAACAAACAATTTAACGATACCAAACCAAACTTAAAAACAGCCTAAATTAAATGGTACTAGCAAAAGTACAAATTTTAAGCGTTTTTTAGATTAGGGCAATAGTTTTTATTTGCGTTTTGGGTACTTACTAGGGTATTCATTCGGTTAACCGGTTAACCGATTAATTACTAACCGATTAACTGATCGGTTAATTTAAAATTGCGTTTTTTCGATTAACGATTAAACCGGTTAATTTCAGTCGATTAACCGATATAACAAAATTTTGAATTTTTTGTAGTATTATAACAAGTTTGTTTGTGTTTTTTATTATTTGTTTCGTCTCATATTCAAAAGGTATGTGTTCAGAAAATATTTTTTCATACAATATATTTTCTTCTAGCAATACATTCTTAAGATACAGTACAAAAACAGAAACTAAGGGATTCGGAAATAAACTTTTTTGCAGAATGTGCGGTGCTGAGCTATGCCAGATGATGGCCTGACAACAGAAGAAACTCTCGATAGTAACCGAAACAATTAGAAGTGATCAAAATTTTAAAAAATTAAAACAGTATTATAATGGCATAATGAAAGATTTTATATGTTTAGAGAAATCCAGGAAAAAGACTGAGAAATAAGATATTTTGTATAATGGATTGCTTTGGATTTCTCTAACATATTCGATAAATGCAAGAATTTGTCTCCAAGTCAAGATTTAACAAATAAAGAAAATAATCGCTTAAATGCTAAACATTTAAACCAAATTATTTTTCGAACGTACGGCGTCGCGAACTTACGATTTTTCCATATGTTTTTTTATTATTATCACCATGAATTTTCCCAAAAATATCTTAAAATTTCCTTAACAAAAACCTAGTACTCAGTTTACAATTGATTGTAATGGAGAGATTGTGAAGAAAATGTCCAAACATAACATTTTTTTTTTGCATGTAAAATAATTATATAAAAATGTCTTAAGATGTAGCTTTAAAAAATATAAAGTTTTCCAGTTTCCAGCCCAATTTCCTCAAGTAAAACAGCTGAGATATGCTATAAAAATCATGCTTTTATAAAAACATAGACTTTTTTTATAATAATAAACAATGAAAGACGATGCTTACCAACATTCTATTCTTTCATCCTGGTAGAACATTCTGTGGGAATGCCCATATGTATTAACTAGTATTGAATTTTCTTTGTTTGCTCATTTTAGTCCAAGAATTGTTTTGTTTGTTATGTTATTGTTTTTTTTTTTCGCTAATAAACTCCAAATAATAAATAATTTTTGCATTTTTATTTATTGAAATTACTTAATTTATAACAAAACTATATTAATCGGTTAACCGATCAATAGCAATATTAACCGGTTATTAACCGATTAAACCAAAACCTCGGTTAATTAATCGAGCGATTAACCGATTAAAGCAAAAGCCCGATTAAATGAATACCCTAGTACTTACTTAAAACAAAGGCTACCTCTGCCTTGAAACGGGCTAAGTTGGCATCACTGAGCATAAAGGGTGATTTTTTATAGAATGACACAAGTTTAAATCATTATAAATCCAGGGTTTAAAAAACGGCAGTCGAAACCAAAAACTGACGAACAAAAAACGAAAATTTGTGTAAAAATTTTCGCTTTTTTGAGCTGGTTTGACAGCGACGGTTTACATTTAATGAATAAAAAGTAAAAACAACAGTTTTTTTGGCCAATGACAAATTTAGAAGGGGCAGAAATGGCAATTTTTCTACTTTGACTGCATTTTTTTAAACACTGCATAAAACAAGGAAATATATTTTTAATAACAATGAGAACTTTATGAAATTAAATGAAATCTGGAACAACAATTATCAACAACTTTTCTAATTCTGACTATCATCGTTTTTGAAGACATATGGGCCAATTACTCCGCCTGTAACTTTCTGTGGATGTAATGGTGTTTCGACAAAAGCTTGTGGATTCTCCTCAATCCAAATGCGACAATTCTTGTTATTTACGTACCCATTTAACCAGAAATGGGCTTCATCGGAAAATAAAATTTTGAATGGAAATTCAAAATTATTATGAAGTTGTGCTTCAGCCCATTCGCACGTGTTGCTCTGGTGTAAGCCGACTAATAATGAAATTTTAAAGCAAACAAAACAAAAAGCGACTATCAGCTCAAACTCAAAGCTGTCACACTCTTAAAAAAACACTCTTTATAAGTTTGTATGTGCTAGAATTACTTTAAGAACATGGCTTTAAGAACCATAAGATTTTTTATAAGTTGATTGCTACAAAACATAAAACAAAACACAAAAATATACAAAAACTACATTCTAATGTGAGAATAAATACAAACACACAGCCACATCACCCATTAATTTATACTTGTGTATCTGTGTGTGTATATTTGTATGTGTGGGTGGCCAGGCTTAAATTTAATTGAAGTTTTAAGGTGATTTATGTTTACATCTGTTAATCCATCCATCCTAGAAAAGGTGTAACTGGTATTCATATGTGCACACACATGTTTTAGTGGTCTTATATTTTGCTGAAACCCAGTTCACATTGTTTGAGGATTTTGTAAAGGCTTTAATTGTTGGATTTTAGTAAATTAAGGTTTCCATATAACGAAAAGTTTACAAGCATTTTAAACAAGAGCATGCCCATTGTTCATATTGTTGTATTTAACATTACAAAGGAGTATAGGGATAATGTTTGATAACTTATGGGATATATTTTTTTTTTTTTTTGTAAAATCGTATTTGGTATTAATGTGTAATACATTTAAATTGTATAAATATAACATTTATGAGATAAAATAACAATAACAAAAGTTTCTACACAAAATTGCTTAATATAAAGCATTTAAATAAAGTGATGTAATAGCATAAAAGGCAATTTCATTTTTATTTAAAATAAAATCTGTATAATAAAACTCTTTGATGGCAAAAAGGAGATAAAAGGTTTATAAATATAAATTTAAATCTGAATAAATTTGTGATGGCTTTTTATATTTGTAAATATCGCCTTTGATCAACAAGAGGTTATTAACTCAAAATTTTTATTTTATCACTTCTTGGAACCCACTGTGAAAACATCGTGCTATTTTGTCTACTTTTTGGAAATTAAACGGCTGGTCTTAAAATTCTTTTTTAAAATTCCCTTAACCCATTTACGCTCGCCGTACTTATATGAGCACGGTTGTTTATATGGCTACATTAGTTCTGATACATTCTATTTCGCTTGTAATAAAATTTGCATTAAAAGAGAGCGTGACTTTAAAATAAAAAATATACTTTTATAAATACATTCCTGAATTGATTACGATTGGAGGTGCAATTTATATCTTTGAAGAACTAGGTTATAAGCCAAAGCTACGCTTATTTTATTACATTTTCGTGATTGCTTCGATTCATTCTTAGCTTGGATTCAATTAAATAAAGTCGTTTTAGCAAATCAGGAAAATATTCAACAATCATTTTTAACTATATTTGATGGCAAGGCGGCATTTTTTACAAATGGAGGCCCCAAATGAGTCTAAAGCAGCATGTACACGACATGTTTTTTACATCTGACTTGTCAAATTGACCACTGTGAAATGCATAGATGTCGTGTGTTACCTTAATAACATAGCTTCTGTAAAAGTCAGATGCAAAGTCATCTGACAAAATTTCAATTAGAGCGTCCTTTTTTTTCTTCTGACAAACCATCTGACATCAGAAATCTATGTCGGAAAGAAACCGACAGCGGTGCCACTATTGACGGAATCATAATATTGGACTACGTGGTCCATTGTGGCTTAAATGGACTACTTACAACATGGTCCAATGTACTGTAGTATGGTCCATGTTATAAGAAATTAACATGCAGTGCTGCCAACAACTGCATGATGTATACTTTTCTATAGTTTACAGTATTACACATTGGTAGCCCTGATGGTGTCCATTACTAATTGTTCATTTGAAAGTAAAGTTTGTGAAATTTGTGGAAAAAAGTAACAAATTAAAAATACCAAGTAAATATATATATAATAATAGCAATAATAGACTACAGTACACACCGTAAAGGGCGATTAGTAAAAAATTAAAGAGAAAAATGCTTAAACTATCCCTTAAGTGTACTCCATACTATAGTAGCGTGTAATACTTTTAAAACTAACCCACATTAGTACTCCATGGAGTAGTTAAGGGACTACTTCGGTGGGTTATATGGTCCCCTCCTAGGACATCGTAATGTTAATTGGACCACCTTTTACCTATATATTTGGAGTAGTTTTGGAGTACTCCAACTCCTTTATGAACTACTCTTTACATGCATGTACGGACTAGTCTCGTTATCTGCAGGGATATTATAAACCTTCTGTAAAACAGCATTTTTGACAGACATGCACAATTACATGTGACTTCAAAAGTTGACAAGTCACTAGTAAAAAACATGTCGTCTACAGGGGCAGATATCAAATTTTTTTTTTGTTTACTTTTTGCTAGTGTCAGCCATGTGTTTCTGATTTCAAAAGCAATATCTAGAAATAGGTTTATGGAAACAAAATATTGTAATTAAAAATTTAATTTTATTTACATTGAAGAAATTTGGGCCCTATTAACTTGACAAAATTAACATTCATATTTTTTTTTTAATTTCGATGACAATTAGTTTGCTTTCGGATCCCGCAATTAGATGTTGAAGTTACAATCTCATGCAGATTTGCTAATCAAGAAGTCCCAACAGTGGATCGCATTTCCCGAAGATCTTTTAATAGACAAATCCACGATAAAATATTTCGGAAGTCATTTGGCCAAGCTCTGATTGCAAGTGCCGAAGCTTATTGCTATGATTTCGACATTTATGAGGAAAATCGGTACGAGAATCGAGAAATGAGAAATTTGGATCGTAAAGGGTCAAAAACTTGTTGAATAGACCAAATGTTGATGTAGCATACCCTATAATTGGACAACTTTTTTACAAGTCATGCATTGCTGCGAAATTTATGCAAAGACATTTATCATTCTACTGGTAGCAGAAAATATTACAAGGAAATTCCCGCTGGAGCTATCAAGAATATGATAAAGAAATACCGTGCTGAATTTGACTACTGAGTGGATAAATTCAATAAAATTTTGTTGACAATCGTGAGTGTACCATGTATGCAAACTACGATTTTGTTCTTCCACTCGTTAAAGTAAAAAGATGGAGCTGCGTAAAAAAAGTAAAGGTAGAGATGAACAGCGTTTAAAAACCTTCAGTCAAAGTAGAAAAAAATCTACAATTTCTTCCACTTCTTCATTTGTCATTGCACGCAGAGAAAAAATATGGTTGGGCATGGTTACGGCAACAACACTATGTTAAATGTAACAATATATTGTTGTCGTACACAAATAATTGTTATTTTTATTTAATATCAACAATATTATAGTTACTGTAAACATATCAATGTTTATCGCAATTATGAATTTGAGTATTGTTGACCGAAAAATAATTATTTTTCTAACAACTTAATTATGATAACTTTCTAAACATATTATATTTCTCACAACCATATCATGATATTTAATAGCCATAATATGATAACTTTTCTTTGTGTGTGGCCACGAAAAGAAAAACCAAGAAAAAAACTTTTGATACTGTTAATTATAACACTTTGTGAAACTGGCTGTGAAGTTTAGGTGTTCTTCGTCCTCGTGTAGACTATTATATTTTTACCTTAAGGGTTGCAAACAGTTTGTTGGAGTTCAGGATAAAAGACCGTCTATTTCTGAATGTTTTAGTGGAATGCCCCAGGGTTCGATCATTGGACCTTTACTTTTCCATATATATATAAATGATTTTGAATAATTTATTGGCACTTCTCCTTCAGGACTGGCATGAATCTGTTATTAATTATACATTATATAGAGCAATCCATTGGGCAGAACATAATACACTTATGTTTAATCGACAAAAATCAAAAATAATGTCTTTTGGAACACACAATCGTTCAAATATATTAATGAATATAAAACTTGGTGCAGCAAGTATACCTTGTGTAGACTCAATTGTCTGTCTGGGATTAACAGTTGATAAGGATTTGACTTTTGAAAGACATATCATGAAAGTTGGAGCTTGAGTAAATCTACCTTCCTGTAAGTGTTTAAAGGAAAATATCGCATGCTCTGCTAATGTCGCATGTGCGTTACTGTTTTGAAGTTTACAGTGGTAGCACAGCGTTTAATTTGTCGATTAAGGTAAATTTATGGACTTAGGATCTCTGATCATATTTCTCAATATTCTAAGAGTTTCTTAAATTGTTCTTTTCAAGATTTTATAAAGATTAGAGTTATTATCACATTTTTTCAAATAATAACTACTCAAACACCCTCATGGTTAGTTTGCCTATTTCATTTTTCTAGATCTACAAGGTACCCGACATTAATTTTTCCAAGAATAACGAATTCGACATTTGAAAGGTCATTTTTAATAAGAGCGTGTAGATTGTGGAACGCTTTACCTGCACATTTAAGAAGATTTAATTTTACGAAATACACTTTTAAACAATTACAATTATTATTGATAACTAATACATTTAATATAAAATTTTTTTACATTGATTCCCTAATTAGGTTAATAGTATATAAGTTGTATTTTATCATATGTCATTACAAAGTTGTAAATAACTATATTAATCGTATATGGCCCATGTGCTTGATTAATTAATAAATTAAATAAATAAAAAATAAAAAAAAAAGTTGTTTCTTCTTTCTTGGAAACTCACCTTATTTCATGGCTTTCCTATTTTTAATTCCAAAGTTTGTACTTCTTGTTACTTTTTGCACAAATCCACAACTCGCAATCCATTTTGGTGATCATCCACAATTTTTAGTTTGTCTTTAAAAAGTCTATTTCTTGTACACTGAAAGAATTTTCTTCGCAATACCAATGAATTTTGACATTAATCCCAAGAAAAATTGCATTAAAAAGGAACCTATGCAGCGCTTCGTTGGATCAATGAAACCTGTTTCATAAAATGCATTTAATGAAACATTACATTAGATCTATGAATTTTATTCATTGGATGAAAACTTTCAATAAATTAAAAAATTTTTTTTTTAATATTTTTTTTTCTGTCTCTGGCGGCAATAGATCGCGCAACCTCGGTGCTGATAGACTAGCTCACTACCAGCTAGTCTACCGGGGCAGTGTAGTTTTTGGATAAAAAAAAATATGTTTTTACTCAATAAGAGCGTAAATATGAGATAAAATTGTCCGTAACAACAATAAAAACGTTGATTGAAAGTTTTTGTTTCATTAATATAATGACATTTTTCAGTGTCATAATGAAAATTTAAATTTATGAAAGCATTATTGAAATATGTTGCTTTTATAAAAAAATTTTTGATTTCATAAATTTAATGGCATATTACATTAGATGTATGAAATAATGAAAGCTTACATTTTTTGATTAACAATTAAACATTTTTTTAAGGAAACTATAATTTTGTATTAATTTATGAATATAGTTATGTTTGTACATATATTGTTTTTTATGTTCCCAATTAAAATTGTTTGTTTAACTTGTACAAACTTAAGTTTTCATATATCCAATGAAAATTTTTAACGTAATTACGAAATCCAATGAAGCGATTTTAACGAAAAGACTTCATTATAACTATGCAATTCCATTTAGACAATGAAAATTTTCATTTACCCAAGGAAATTTTTTTTATGAAAATGTTTCATTAAATATATGAAGCATTTTTCTTTCAGTGTACTCATTTTACTGATCATTGCAGCATACTCACACAAAAATGCTACAAAAACAAAACCTAAAATAGCGGTACATTTTGCTACTCACTTTGTTTTTAGTTAGAAATTACTTCACGTTATGTTTTTTTAAACTAAAATTATGAATCCTATTTGTTCGCTAAATTGAGCTCAAAAAAATATTTTTTGTTCGCTATATAAGGTACTCAATGGATCAAACTTCTGTGTTCGTTAAATGCGATGTTCGTAGAATCGCAGGTTCGTTAAATAGGAATATATGTATAAACATTTTCGTTTTTTGTTCGACAGTTTTTGACTTTGACTGAACATTCCTGGTAGGCATGGTAGTTAACAACTAATCTGTTTCAGCATATAGATCAGCTGTGTAAGGCAAACAAATTTGGGTGGGTTATATATATACACCTAAAGAAAACATCGTTTTGGTAAACATATTATTAGAGCAACATATTATGATAAGATTTATGATTGTATACAAGAGTCACCATATTACGATTATTATTGAATCATATTATGACTTCGTAATATTACATCATAATATTATGACCTTAATCACATTCTTATCCTGTTAATCATAATAAGTTTAGAAGTAATCATATTATGATACAGCAACACTTTCACAACAATAAAAACAATACAAATTTTGTTTTTAATCGATTTTTTATTTTGCATTTTTTTTTAATGTAAATAAAATTGCTTTATTTTTTTGAATTGTTGAACCACTCACTAACAAATAACTCGCTAGGCATATTTAAAACAAACGACACAACTGATACAAAATTATGTTACAAATGGCGATAACAAAAGATTATTAGAGTAAAGATAGTATGATTCCATCTTAAGCATACTATGATTACACGTATCCAAATTTAACATGAAATGGTTATGAGTAATATAATATGTTTTCAAAGTTATGATTATTTAATTGTTAGACAAATGATTATTTTTCGGTCATCAATACTCAAATTTATAATTGCTATAAACATTTAAATGTTTGCAGTAATTATAATATTGCTTATATTTAGCAATATGCCGAATTCGACTTTTTGTGAAAAATAACTTTTTTATTGCTGAAAATGGTTCTTTAGGACTGGAGCAGTAACTTTTGTATACTTTTTATAAATCCGTCATTTACAAAGTTACCGTTATTTTTAGGTTATTGAAGAAAATCTAAATTTTGACCTTTAAATTTCAAGAATTCGACCAAATAATGTTTGGCAATTTTGTACAAAATCCTTTAGCGAGTATTTTTTCTGAACATATGAACTCATAATATTTGCAATTACAGGGTGTTTTGATGCGTTTTTCAATTAAATGAATTTTTCGCCATCTAGCGCCAATAATTTGTATATTTATGTAGCAATTAGAAAGTTACTGAGCACAACACGACATTTAACATCACGTATAGAGTGGGTTGGACCCCTTTGCAAGCAAGAGCGATCCATATTGCGTTTTGGTTCAGGGTATTAAATGTTTTTTCAAAATCGATAAACCACAGTTAAAGCGGGGAGCGAAGTTCTGTAGATTGCTGTTTAAGAATTTTAAGACTATTGATGTGGTCTACACTTGATTTTTTGGACCGGAAGCCAGCTTGTGCGGGCCTTAGTCCCTTTGTACATTGTCGGATATTCTCCGGTTAATGATTTGCGCTATGATCCTTTTTACTGCACTAAGGATGCTTGCCTCGCCAGTTCTTACAGTTCGTCAGGTCACCCTTTTTCTTTTCTTTTAAATTGAAATCAAGTTCATGTGTGAGCCAGAAGTTCTGGTATGGTTGTCGGCTCTAATGACGTCAGGCGATATGTTGTTGGCTCCAGGGTCCTTATTCGTTTTTAGGTGATTTACAGCATCCATAGCTTCTGCGATATCTAGTCATTCAATGGAGATCCTCATGGAAGAGGTCTATAATTGTTATGATTCCCAAGCCAGGAAAAGATGCTAGCCAGGTTGCGTCGTACAGACCGATAAGCTTATTATCAATCCTTTCGAAGATTTTCGAAAAAATATTCGTTTTAAGTATAACTCCTCATCTTAATGAACACGACATCATCCAGATTCAGAGCGAAACATGGTACAATAGAACAAGTGCATAGAATTGTCACCCTAATTAGATCGGCGTTTGCGAAAAATCAATATTGCTCAGCCCTGTTTATAGACATTTGCCAAGCATTTGACAAAGTTTGGCATGATGGGCTTCTCATCAAAATAACACGAATGCTTTCTCAAAACACTCACAAGCTTCTGGAGAGCTATCTAACAGGCAGAACATTCATAGAAAGGTCGCAAGATAAATACTCCCCCCTAAAGAAAATTACTGCTGGTGTCCCCCAAGGCAGCATATTAGGACCGCTTCTATATATAATATACACAGCGGATATGCCAACAAACCTGACCACGCATACCTCTACATTTGCAAACGACACAGCATTTATTAGCGTTAACCATGACCCAAAAGTCGCATCGCAATATCTACAGTCCCACATCAATGAACTAGAGGCCTGACTAGAAAAATGGAGAATAAAGGTTAACTCGGCTAAATGTCCTCACTTAACATTCACGCTCTGAAGACAATCGTGCCCAGCTGTAAAAATAAATAACATCACTGTTCCGGTAGAAAACCATGTTAAGTTCTTGGGAATTCATATAGATAGACGCTTGACCTGGTGTCGTCATATTGAAGCGAAAATAACGGCTATGAAACTTAAAGCAGCTCAACTACATTGGCTAATCGGTCGAAACTCAAACTTGTCTTTAGACAACAAAATTCTCTTATACAAGTCCATCATAAAACCAATATGGACATGCATGCGCATCTAACATCCAAAAGCTTCATAGAAGACAGTCTAGAATATTTCGACAAATTGTCTGCGCCCCATGGTATATACGTAATGATATTATCAAAAGAGATCTCAACGTCCCCACTATCCAGGAGGAAATTAAAAAATATTCAATTGGCTACATAGATAAACTAATGTCCCACCCTAACTACCTCGCTCGGGGCCTGCTTCAGTTCAAAGGCCATCAGAGGCTAAAAAGAACCGATACTTTGAGCCTAACTAGAAGACATTTTTAGACAGCAGTTAGTGGTTACATTGGTAACAACTAATAAAAAACAGGTAGAATTAAGATTTTAATACATATTGTAAATTTCGATAAGAAAGATTCAATAATAAAAAAAAATTTAAAAAAAAAAATCTCATTAATTAAATGAAAAAATTAAATTTTCCGAAAATAGGCTTTAATGTTTTTATACGGCACAAATTGGGCTGAATATTATGCCTTGAAAGTCGACGTAACTGTTGATGACTATAATATCTAAAATTCTGCGGTGGTGCTTGAGGATTACATTCCTACTTCAAAAATTTTATATGTGAATGAAGGTGAAAATAACGAATTTTTTTAATTTTTTCGTTTTTTTATATACATTTTTCTAATTTTCTTGTCACGCGCTACCGCAGATATTCGGCACAAAGTTTTTTTGCATAAATCTTAACCTTATAACATAAATTTAGTCTGGCGGGTCCACGATCGCCCATGGGTTCCAAATAGGGAGCAGTCCCGAAAATTTGTTTCTGAATACTATGGTGTAGTGCAGTGGTCACCAACCATTTTCATTTGGGGTCTGTTTTTAAAAAAATCGCGACCGTCGCGGTCCGGAAGGAAATAAACTGAACTATTTAAATAATATGTTGAGATACTGTAACAATGGACAAATAAAACGAATGGGTTTCGGTGCATTATTTTATTAAATAATAAACAAATGCTTTGAATAAAAGAAGTATGTACAATATTTTTACAATATTAATGAGAAAAATTAAATTTTTTGTCTTGGACTATCAGTCTGTAGTTTGAAGCTTGGTCAGGCTATTCTCATTAAATCTTGGAGACGTTTATCGGCAAGTTTGTTCGGGAATTTATTTTTAATGAAGTTCATCTTAGAAAATGCTGCTTCAAAAATATATGTTGACCCAAACAAAGTGAGAAATGTTAAGGCAAATTTTTTTAATTCTGGATATTTATAAGCACAAACCAATTTTATCCAAAACTTCCTGTTTTTGGTGTTTAAAAACTGTATTTTCTTGGAAATCTATCATTTCCATCTGAAGAGAAGCTTTATTACTCCCGAAAATATTTGCAGCTTCATTACTCCATTCATTCCCAGGATTCAGACAGTAAATGTTACTGAGGATATCGACGACATTTCCAATATTCTTAAAATCTGCGAATCTGTTTTCTTATTCCGATTTCAGATCCTCAATGAACGTCTTGTATTAGACGACGTCAAGCTTGTTGTCATTGCAGATTATTTTTTTTTAATTAGGGAAGTGTAGGCGTTCATTATCCAGATCAATGTTGAAAAGATCAAGTTTTCGCAGAAAGCTTTTTTTTCTGTCAGGAGTTTTGCACTTGTTCTCAGTAGGTGAACTAGTCCTTATTTAGCCCCAACCATTGCTGGTGCACCGTCGGTAGTTACTGATAAAAGCTTTTTTAAGTCCAACTTATTTTAACGAAATAATCACCGCGTCCATCATGTCTTCTCCTCGGGTTCTTCCTATTGACACAAGGTCCGCGTAAAATAGGTCTACGGTCCGGATCCGGACTGCGGTCCGCCAGTTGGTGACCCCTGGTGTAGTGTATCATGAGATCGAGCTTGATACACTAACTTGTTTTAATTCATATTAAGAGGATTTGGCTTTAATTTGTTATTGGCGAAATTCAGTTTGATGAAAGATTTTTATGAATAATAATAATTTTTTTATCGTCATCACATTTTTGAGCAAATTTTTTACAACTCTGAAACATTAAGGTATAAATTTTATCAATTTGCATTTTACAAAATTGACTAAAAAAACTGTTAAGACCGATTGAAATAAAAAATTGTATGTAAGAAATTCTATAAAATAAATAAAAAACAAAACCTTTTCAATTTACTACTTTTGTTTTAGTCATTAATTGAACATGAAGCACTCTCTCTTATTTTCCCTTGTAGTTGGTCCATGTAACAATAACTGACCTCCATGTATGACCTAAAGTTTCATCTTTGTTAATTTGATGATGATGTCGTGTACATAATGCGTGGGACCAACTCTGGCTGGCTGGCTGGCTGGCTGACTTGCTCACAGACTTTCCATTAAAAATCCAACTAATAATAAAATTATGTTCGCCCTCTTTTGCTTAAACGAGAAACAAATAAAAAAATGAGTTTTAAATTTTATTTTAATAAAATTAAAAAGGCAAAAAAAAACTAAAAGTATTGACACAATAATAGTGAAACAAAAAGCAGTTTATTTGTAAAATAATTAGTCTGGCTGGCTGTCTGTCAGTCTCTCTGTTCATTCGTTTGTTTGCCTTTGTGTTTTTGTTTGAAATGTGAGTATTCTTTGTGCCTTTCGTTTGATTGTTTGTGCTTTTATTTGATTTTTTTCTCAAATTATTTGTATTTTGATTAATTGATTAGTGTGGAACTTTTGCCTAATTTAACAATTTCAAATAAATTCATTAACACACACATACACACAGAGGCTCAATTAAACTCAAACATAAACAAGTACTTCATTTAATAGCAAACATACAATACATACAAACAGAAAAAAAAGCACAAGTCGTCGCCAGGCATTCAGTCATTTATTAATTCATTCATTCGTTTGTTTATCTGTCTGTCTGTCCGTCAGTTCATTCATTTATTTATCTGCATAGTTGTGATTGGGTATGGATGGCATGGCATGTCTCGGCATGGATTGGTGTGGTATGGAGTAGCCGTGGCAGCAATACGAAGAAGATAATTTAATTTACAATGTGGTAAAAATGGGCGTTAGTAATGCTTTTTTCGGCTCTTTCTTCTGTATGTAGTTTTTAGTGTCTGTGCTTTGAAAGCGTGGTTGTGTACAAGAATTCAACAAGTATTTTTCCTATTTATTTATTTACTTTTTTTCGAAATATTCAAATTTGCTTTCTACACGTCTCCTTCTTCTCTTTGACTTTATCATCATTATCATCAACTAGATTTGTTTGCCTAAGTGACTGACTGTCTGACATTAATTTTAAAAGACATTTTTTTATTATCAACTCATTCATGCTAAATTGCTGTCATAACAAACTTCCCACTATAGTAGACATTTTTTTGTTATGTTGTCTATTTGAGAAAAATTTTGGTTACAATAGTAAATTAATGTTTGACAATTAACTTAAATTTAAAATTTTAATTTATGTGTAATTTAGAATAAAAAATGTTTGTAATATTTACAAATGACAGCCTTAAAGATTTGCAAGTACGTTAATAGAAATAATTTAAACATTGATTGAATAAAAACATGAAAAATATGTACGTTTGAACTTTTTTGTGTCGTTTTGGTTAAGAAGGAAGTGTATAAGTTATTTAAATATAAAATGTTTTAAAATTTCTTATACATAATTATCATTTTAATTAGAAAAAAAAGACGAACAGAATAACATAAAAAACAAAAAAATTAGTCAGACGCAAAAATTATAAACAAATTATAAATAAATAATACTTCATTGTAAATTAATAACTACTACAAAATTTAAAACAAATTTTTTGTAATTAAAGTTGTTTTTATTGCACCTTTCTATTAAAAAATAAAATGGCTTTTATATACTTACTTCTTAGTTTTACAAAATCACTTATGCAACAGTTCACAAGACGATTCGCCAAAAGAACAAAACCTTAACCCATCTTGTGACATGGGTTTAAACTATAACGAGTTCTAGCTCAACTTCTAGTGGATACGGATTTCCGTTGTACCATATCTAATAAAAATTTGCTAATTTTAGGTCTCAGAAAAGTTTAAGGTAGATTACACTATTATACTTTGTATTAATACATGTCAAAAACTCAAGTAATATGACAAAGTGTGGTAGTGTGAATGCAATGTGTCACGACAATGACAAGTATTATGAAAAAAGTTTGACGACTTCATTGTTTTTTGAAAAATATCTAAACTATAATACTTTTCAGGCTTGCATTTTTTTTCATGTGTGAGTGTTTATACTTTGTGTGATGGTGTGAACCCAAACTGTCATATTGCATTAGATTTTTTGACAGTCGCATCAAAACACATTAGATTTCTATCTCACAAAGTATTATGAAATACGTCAGACTTGTGAGATAGTGTAATCTAGGCTTAAGATGGAATATGACCGAAATGACTTATACAATAATACAAAAAAAAAAATAAAAAAAATTACCCTTTCGAAATTAATAAAATCAAAAACGAAAAAAAGTTAGTCACCGTCCATTCTTGAAATTTTTGTTACAGCAAATCTGGCGTTTGTTGTCGAGTGAGATGAGGAGATTAAGGTGGGGTTCTCAGTTTCATGAACTCTGCAATTCTGTGTAGTTTTGTATTTCTCACACCTTTCTACATGAAGTTGGTTACATAGCTTCTACACACAGAAAACAAATTGGTTGGAAAACGGTTGCAGTAATAAAATATTGATCAAGAAATATAATTTATTATTGCAACAATTAAAAATGTATAGTTCTAACTGATTTTTAATTCTCTTGATTATTAAAACGTTATTCTTACTTTAATATGATTCCTTAAATTCTTTTATTAGTTATGATAACTAATTTAATTTAGTTTTAAAAATTAGTACAAATGGTTAAAATCACAGCCGAATTTAATACAGGGCAATACTGAATATTGGGTCTTTGCAATAAATAATTTGCTTTCGTCAATAAATTTTGTAATTTAAATGTTAATTCATTTATTGCAGCTAATTATCGATTGCTAGTATAGTTTCAATTCGAGTACAACAAATGAAAATATAATTATTTGGTTTTCACAACCAACAAAAAAGCTATATGTCCCAATTGTTTAGTAAACTAAATTTACTAAATTGTCTGTCAAAACATTAAATATAATAAAATAATTTTAATTTTATATTAAACTAAATAAGAAAACGGAAAATGTGCAAAAACTTAATAAATAGGGGTAAGTAATTTACGTATTTTTATAGTTATGTACATAAATATTCACGTACATATGTATGTATGTATTATATTTCTTAAAAATACATACATATGTATATGTACCCAGCTAGCATTTTCAATCGAAGGAATCTTCTGGGAATCTCATGAAGACCATTTTTCGACGACGAGCGCAATTTTGAATCGTAAAAGATTCCTCGCACGGGAGAAACTGTTACACAAGCTGATTCCTCTGCGAGATACTTCTACAACATAGCGAAAGTCTCTTATATCACAGTGCAAAACAATTTGGGACATTGCCGCCAGCCTCAACACTTGCAAAGCTAAATGAAACTAGAATATCGGTAGAGCAAATCTGGCAAAGGGTTTTGAAAAGTTAGCTTGGGTTCCCGAAATATGGGCCCCTAAAGTTTTTGAATTTTTTGAAAAGGCGTTTGGTATAAGTCAAAAAAAATATACTAAATGTACTTCTGAGCTAAAAAATAATTTCAGATGTCTTCAGTAAAATTGTATGGCGATTCTTTTCTTTGGATATATATTATATATTAACCCTCTAACACTCATTTAAGGGGTAATTTTTGTCCTTTTTAAACTTCCCAACAAAAGTAAAAAGTTTCACGAATATTTTCTGCATCAAATTTTACTAGGTGTCTTTAAGACCAAAAGTTCGTGCAATGTATTTACAACAGATTTTCGAAATTCCTGGCCTTGAAATTTTGGAATTTCTTGAAAACCCGTTTTACATAAATTGCATGAACTTTTGGTCTTAGAAGAGCCCAAGTAAAATTTGATGCAAAAAATATTCTTGGAATATTTAAACCCTCTAAAGTGCCGTTTTAGAATACTTTTGTTGGGAAGTTAAAAAAAGGACAAAAATTACCCCTTAAAATGAGTGTTAGAGGGTTAATACATTCTAAGAAGAGAACCGCCATACGATTTTACTGAAGACATCTGAAATTTTCTTTAGTACATTTAGAATATAATTAGTATTGTGGTTATTTTGTTGAACTATTTATGGTTTTTAATCCAAATTTTTAATATTTTTAATTAGGCTTAAGTTCATGAAATTTAATTTTTATTAAATTATTTTTGTGAAGAAAGGAATTTTACAACATGAAAATTAATTAAAATTGTTATTGATAATCTTTCATTCTTGACGTGGCTCGGGCTCGAACCCTGGCCGGCAGGTTACCATGACATGTTTCGATCGCAACCACTCGATCTCCTCAGATGGATTTGCCGTCTTACACTCGCAGCCATCTACGACTGCTGACGTAAAGAATGAAAGATTATCAATAACAATTTTAATTAATTTTCATGTTGTAAAATTCCTTTCTTCACAAAAATAATTTAATAAAAATTACATTTAGAATATATTTTTTTGACTTATACCAAACGCCTTTTCAAAAAATTCAAAAACCTAAGGGGCCCATATTTCGGGAACCCAAGCTAACTTTTCAAAACCCTTTGGCAGATTTGATCTACAAATATTCTAGTTGCATTTCGCGTTGCAAGTATTGAGCCTGGCTTATTTTGTTGCACAGTGTATTGATCGTAGGCGAATTCGTTTCAGATTTCTGTAAAGATTTTCTAATGAGGCTTTCAGAAAGCACATCAAAAATCTTATGAGACTCTTGTAGGAATTCCCTTACAACTTGCGGAATGCTTACACATTTAACTGAGCCACCTAAACAAGAGCATCTAGCTTCTTTTGCATACAATTTATACGAAACAAACCTTTAGATCTGGAATTCAACAACAATACTGTTGGAAAATGTTATCTGGTAGATCCTTACGTCGGCTTGTTTAAATAAAATTGTATTAACAAGTGATTTTTCATGTTTTAAAAACGCTCTTATTTAGGTAGCTCAGTAATTGTTATATGACTCATAAGGAGAGCCGCAAAAGGTTCATTCCAAGATTAAAAGACCAGCGTGTCAGAAAATGTATAAAAAACCAATCAATAAAAATTTTTGATTAACAAGGTTTCGTTTAAATGTGCTAAATTCCCATTTCATACTATTGATAAACTGAAATTTATTGTTGAAGGGATAAGCTATTCCTATGCGCATTTCACTGGTTGCTTAGGCCAGATCGTCAGGAAACTTTATCCAAAGATTTTAGAAAAACTAAAGATATTATACAAAAAAATAATCCCAAGTTTTACTTGTAACAATGTTTTTGATGTTTTTATTTATTTATTTATTTCATTCATTTATGCAATATCAAGCCTTAGAGGCCAAAATAACAATATTACATGTTCATATATCCTGAGAAATTAACAATAAATTATATATTTGTACACTAATAATCTAATAATAATAATAAAAAATTAAGCTTTTATCAAAAAACAACATATCATAGTTAAGGGTTATGGCTCCCCAGCCGCCAAAAAAAAAAAAATAACAATTGTTAGTCATCAGATAATCATCAGAAGATTCTTTGAGGAGTTAGAAAATCCTCTTACAACCATCCGGTGCTATCTTAGACATACATACATATGTACAATACATATACATGTACATATTGTTTGTATTTTGCTCCGCGTGTACATTGGTCAAACAAATATGTTATAGGTACATTATATGAAAATCGCTAGGTTTTTTGTGATTTTCATATTAATTTACAGCTTCAATCACTGTTCGTATTGTAAAAACCACATGTTAATTATTCTGTTTTACTTCAGACACAAGAACAAGACGACGTTAATAAAAGAAACTGAAGCCAAAGATTGTTTTTGTTGGTACATTAAGGGATAAGCTGTACACCTTTGGAAATCCGTTGGATGATGCGGAAAGCTGCATGTATGTTTTTGTATAAAATTAAATAATAATTTGTAAACTATACATAAAAATATTAATAAATAAATATACTAACAAAAAAGTTTATTATAGTATAGTTTATTGGAATTATTTTGATTTTATATCTAATACATCGGGAAAATGGTTTATGTAACCGGTTGAAAAAATATATTGATAAAGACAATCAAATCTTTTGTTATGAACACCAATATTCGGGTGTAAGCATAATTTTGATTTCTAATAATCATACTTACAACTAACAATATCTGTTGTTATAACTGATAGTGTACTGAAATTCAAATGTTGCTATCAAAAATATTATGCTAAGCAACGAAATTTTCAGTAATTGGAACCGAATTGTGTGATAGTACATGCAACCGACAAAATTCGATTGCCGCCTAATTCGGTTGTGATCACGAATCTGTTTTCTCTGTGTATGTATATAGAATATGAAAATAATAAGAAGAAATTTGTATGAGTTTAAGCAGAATTGTAAAAAAATTGCAGCAACTAAAATTGCAAGTCTAGACGATGATTTACCTTTAATCGATAAAAGATAAAACACCCTATTATGAGTTGCATTCAACAAACGATTTTCGTTAGATATCGAACATCGAGTATTGAATGTAGATTTTTTATTATAAGTTGTCGAAAGTTTCGTTGTCCGTCGAATTTTTTAAAGAAAACCATTTTGCTTTCGATGCTGCAAATAAATTTGAAAAACTTTTTGAAAAACCAAAAACCACATTCTTAATTATTTTTTTTTTAAATTTTATGCAATTCCTTAAGAGTTATTGAAAAAGCTCGTTTTCTTTATAGAAAAAATGCTTGTTAGGCAATAAGGATTTGCATTAAAGTTCAGCCCGCAAAAAAGTGGAATGAAACCGCGCAAAAGCTAAATTGTTTGGAACTAGCCGTAATTCCGTCGTGGTCATGTTTAACTTTAATTTTATTTATGATATTTCTATACATTTCTATTTGCTATTTAAAGTGCCAGTTAATAGAAATGTACTACTGTGAATAAACCAAATCACAATAGTTCCCTTTAATGAATGTTCGCCATGATTCGAACGGAAAATTCGTTCGATCAGCTTATTCGACTACTGAAGCTTTATAAATTGAAATTTAAAGCATAATTCCCACATTCTATTTGTTAAAATTTTTGAGTTAAATACAGGAAATTTATAAAAGTATCACTATCTAGCAGTGTTGAAAAATTCAGATTTTTGGTACTTTTTTCAGTACTTTTTCATATTAAAAATGCAGCAGTACCCTCGCATTGTTTTTAGTACTTTTTTATCCATTGAGTTTTTTAACTCTTAACTTTTGGTTTTGGTCATCATGTGTTTGTTACAAAATTTATGTTGTTGGAACTTAAAAATAACTAACTACGTTAACATTGAAATGCAAAGCGTGGACGCCAGGATTCATATTTTGCTTTCGAGAATGGCAAGAAAAGTGGCAAGAAAATTTATTTATGGAAATATGCAATGTTAAGGAAATGGTTTATAAAGTAAAAGAAACTGCGAAGTCGTTTTATTCGACAATTTGCAAAAGATTAAGAACTTAATTTTTATTTGAAAATAAAACCTTAAAAGTGTTAATTAGCTTTACTCCAGAAAATATATTTTCCGGAAAAACCAATAGCATAATACTGTTGTTATTAATGTTATTTACAAGCGATAAAAAAACTATAATATCAATTCTCAATCCGTGTTCCAGCGGATCTTCCAGAAATAAAGCATTTCAGAATTGAATATATTTAAATTTTTTGGAAAAATATAGCCAATATTAAGAACGAAACTAATGTTTGCTGACATTTCACACATTGTTTTATCGATACCACATATCAGAGTGTCAATTGAACGCACATTTTCAAATGCAAAATGATGTTAAAAGCAAATGAAGAAACCGTTTACACGTAGCAACTGTTTCAAGTTTGATAAAAACTAAAGATCTATTAAAATCAACTGCTAGTTGGTGTTTATCTTATAACACTGAATTAAAAAGCTTTATTTTTAAACATTAATGTGTTAAACGTTTTTTAGAACTTAGGTCTAAGTATTTAAAATAAGTTAAAGTCTGAATAATGTAACTTTGCGCAAAATTTTATATATAAATATAAATACAAAAAAAAAAAAAAAAATACGAAATCTTTTAAAATAAATATAAATACCAGTATAAATTTATGTTGACAAAAATAAAATTTTTAATTTATTTACTTATTCATAATATTCAATATATTATATACTTATATGAACTATTTCAAATATTTTTTTTAGAAAATACAGGAAAAACGTACCTTAAGCGGCTCATACACTTGCAATATAACTATTCAATTTTATCGCCAATAGGTTTGTGATATTCGAAGGTGACACAATACATTGGCAAGAATCGAAATCAGAACAGAAGTGCATTATACTGTGAAATGTGTTTGCAACAATGTACTATGTTGTATTGCTTTAAGAGTTGTGTTTGTTAATAAGAGTTGCGCCATATTTTAATTGACACAATTGTGCCACTTAATGAATAATTTGGCTCCATATATAGATATTATTTATTAAATAATCCCGGTGGCGAACGTCATAGTGATTCAGCGTGTCAAACGCTGACAATATTAAATTATCGACGACAAGTGTTGATTTTTCTTTGGTGTCATATATGAATTTTTAAAGTATTTGTCCAAATTGTCATAGATGACCAATGTTGATTTTGTCTTGTAGGCGTTCATTTGTTTGTGAGTCCTAACAGACAATATCACCCACTTTCATTAGTGAATTTTTTGAGGTAGAGTGACAAGGAAAACACAGGATAAACTCAAGTAATAAATTGAACAGAACAAACAGAAAAAAGAAACGGTCCATTATTTTCTGATTTATTCATTATGCCGTTGTCATGCATAACTCCCTAAATATCAACTTGTTACTGACTCTGGTGCGATTATTCATCGATGAAAATGTCATGATGACATCCACCGGCATATGGCGAAAACATATACAATAATATTGTAGATGGATGGGCGCTTGACGCTTATGTATAACAGAAATATTATTTACATGTGCACGTCAAATATTAATACTGTTTGCTATTAAATACTTAGATAAATGAATTACAATACAATATTTTTTGTTTCTTTTTTTTATAAATTATTGTTTTAACAAAAAGTAACATTTGGTAGAAAAAATACTCTTTTAGTTGAAGTTTAGTACCATTACGAAATTTGAATTTCTAGTGTGACACAAAAAAATGCTGATGAAGGCCGCCGCGGGCCAGAAAATGCATTACCTTCTGCTTTAGTGTCTGATAATCGTTAAATTTTCTGTACGTACAAAAGTTACTTCAATGCTAACCAAAGGATAGCTAAAGTAAAAAGCATGTAACATGAAGATACAATATACAATGCTGGTAGTGTATAAAGTCATTCCTAAGTATAAGTTCACATTTATCGCTTCAATGTTAACCATAGGTTGGCTTTAGCAAAAAGTATGTGAAATATATCAAAATATACTTTGATATAAACATCATCATATATATAAATACTAACCCTCATATTTTTATGGAAAATTCGTTTCATAAACCTTTTATAAGCCTGAAATGTTTTTTATGAATATGGGGGTAAGAATATTTCTTCCGAAAAAAAAATTTCAAACAAAACATGAAAAACGAATTTTAAACATAAATTGAATTGGTGAAATGGGCCCTAAATCTTTCACAGTGATACCAATTATATGCCGATATTTAAGGGCAACTCCGCATTGGCTAATTTGGGAAAATATATATTTTTTAGACATTATAATAATATAAAGTAACCTGCACAATGAAATAATTCCCAATTTCTAATTATTTTTTAGACATTTATCCTTGTAACGCAGTTTACTTTCCCAGCTGAGGTATGACTTAGTCTGTCCGGGGTCAAATCGAAGGTCTGCTTCCTTTGAAATAAAACACGGGATTTTTTCGTGTATGTTCGCTTACAATAATTTTAACAAAGCTTTATATACGAAATCTAAATCTACGTTAAATACTTAGAACTAACGACGGCCTTCGGCTAGTTGAGGCAGCGTAATTCCGTACACGTACGGCTGGCGCCGTAAGGAACGGCTAGATGTTATTGGCATTAGGCAAGTACGGTGGCGATCCGTTTGGCAGTGTTAAGTTAATGAGGGTTCGATCTGGTAGATAAGATAAAAATAAATGGGTTTCGGTTATAGGTTGTTAGTATCTACATCTACGATCGAAACTATGGCGAGTACGGAGCATTTGGTGCGCCTCGTATTTGGCTGTACACACGACTAACTTCTTCGACTAGTTGGACCGGACGCTTCGAACACAGGAGGATCTCGCAACCTCGGGTATTCGGCTAAGTACGGCCTCGGATGACTCTTTGGTTGACGGTTGTCTGGCCATGGTGTGACTAACTGCGGTCTTAAATACTAGAAATTACTTAAAAATAATTCGGACACCAAGAAATTTTGGAGGTCTTAACGTTCGGCTAGCTAAGGTCTTAAATACTAGAAACGACTTAAAAGTACTTCGGACAGCAAGAGATTAAGGAGGTCCTGGCGTTAAATACGGTTCTGGTTAATCGGGTTCGGTTGAATTCGGTTTTTTTTAAATACTGTGTAGAATACTTCGGGCATCATACTAAATACGGTTGTGGTTAATCAGGTTTGGTTCAATACGGTTTGTATTCAGTCGGCAACCGAATGGAATTCGAAGGTACCGGCAGTCAGCAGAACACGACTAATTACTGGTAAAAATACGGGCTTGTATTTAGACGGGTTGAATGCTGGTTCGTATTCACTATTGGAAAGAATACGTGGACTACTGGTTTAACTACTCGACACCAACGGAATGCGAGAGCGTGGTCTACGACTAAATACTGGTTCGGTTTATTCGGAAACCTACGGAATTCGAGGTCAAGGTGTTCGGGTAAATACTACTAACTACTGGTTTAACTACTCGGGCACCAACGGAATGCGAGAGCGTGGTCTACGACTAAATACTGGTACGGTTTACTCGGGCACATACGGAATTCGAGAGCGAGGTGTTCGGGTAAATACGACAAACTACTTTATCTACTCGGGCACCAACGGAATGCGAGAATACTAAATACTGGTTCGGTTTACTCGGGTAAATACGACTAGCTACTGGTAGTAAGGGTATTCACGGTGTTGGGTTACTTACACGTTATAATGTTAGGATTGAAATGTTCGGATAAAATGTAAATGTTGCGTAAGTTTGTAACGTCACGTTACATCCTTAAACCTATAAATATTTCATTATATCTTGTAGTCAGGGAAATTTTTCCAGCTCTTTGCTTAAAAAAAGATTTTTTTTATTAAAGGCTATATTGGCTTTCAGAAATCAATCTGTGACGGTCGAAATATTTTTGCAAATTTTTTTATTTTTGAATTTTTTCTCTTTTATGCTTATAAAAAGTTGCCTTGATGATTTAAAATATATAATCCGCTACTAGCTTCTAATTTTTTTCTATTTTTTGTTTTTTTTTTGTAATACATGAAAGTAGATAAAGATTTCATAAAGTAATAAAATCCCATTTGAAAAATAAACCCATAAAATTAAACAAAAAGAAAAGAAATCGAAAATTTTCATATCTCAAATTTTCATCAAAACGAGCGAGCATTTTAAAAAGGATATCTTTGTTAAATATTTTCACTTTCCATTCAACCAACAATCCAACATCGCATTTTGTTTGGTATTTGATTTCGTTTTATTACATTTAAGTTTTCAGATATTTTTATTTATTGGATTTGTTTTTGTTAACCACACGACAAAAAAAAAAATCGTTAAAAATTTATTACCTCAGTGGAGTCATAAATATTGACTGCAAGCAAATGTGGTGACATCGAAGAACACTGACTGACTCCTCGTTGTTTGAATAAAGTGTTTTTCGATTTTCTATATACATTTTCCATATTTTTTCGATTTATTTAAACTTAAAATAATAATAAAATAAATAAATTTTTTGTTTTTTAGATTGCAGTCATCTATGTTGGTGTGTGTATGTATTAATTTATTTGTATTTATAGAGATATTTATTTTCATTTTATTTTATGATTTCTTGGCAATTTATAGCTTTTAAATTGTCCCTTTGTATTTAGGAATAAATATGTATGTGTTTTTTTTTTTCTATATTTGGTAGGTGTTTTGGGCTATAAAAGTGTTTACCACTTGGCTGCGGTTCCGTTTGCTGGTTCCTCATTGTATTTAGATTATTTTTATTATTATTAAATATGAATATATTTTCCTTAAATTTACTTTTACTTGCTGTGCTAGGCATGGCATGAACTGTCGATTGAATGAATTAAGACCTGAATATCTATTTTATTTTTGAATTTTTTATATGAAAACAAGTGTCAAATAATAAAATTGTCAGTCTAAGAATCAAATGTAACAATGGATTTTGATTTTATGTACATAATTTTTATAGACTTTCGAAACAATTGAATATTATAAAATAATCGTTAAATAGAAATGTTCGTCTATATTAAAAATTTGTTTGTTTGCACTACAGGCTATAAAAATATTATGACTTTTTTTGAGTTCGTTTTTTATTTTACTTAAAGTTTTTGGGTAATAAAATTGTAATTTATGCACTTTTAAAAATTCAACATAAAAAATTGTATAAAAACATGAATTAATACACAAATTTTTATAAATACATTTCTATTTACTAGTGGATACCCGGCGTATGCTAATACGTTTCCCCCTTCTTGTAGTCCCATTTTTGAAAATGTTCATATCTTAAGTGTCTATCTAAATAGGGATCTATCAATGTTTTAAACTTCATTAAAATCTGTAGTATAGTTCGGAGAGGCAGAAATTGACCTTTCACTCAACCCGTGGTTGACGTTCTAACGAAACCGGTTTGGAGCACAGGGGTTGGATGGTTAGAAATGATTGTATTTTATATATCTTAAGTCAAATTTTAAAAGTTGAAAAAAATGTTGTTAATCATCCGAATTTTCATTCAAAAATAATTTTTGTTGACGTTTTCAAAATTTTGTATTATACAGGCCTGTTCTGAAAATCACTTTTATTCAATAAAACTTCCTTTATGTGTAACAAGTAAGAGTGCTATATTCGGCTGTGCCAAATCTTATATACCCTTCACCATTGTGCGAGCAGAATACAGAGCAACTAAATAATTTTAACATATGTATATTAGGGTGTCCCAAAAAATTTTTTTTTTTGTAAGAGGCTCAAGCATAATTTCAAAGCTTATAGGGTAAAGTATTTTTGAATTTTTTTTTAGAATTTTCGGAATAGGTTTAGAGGTCGCGCAAATGGATTTTTCATAAAAAAACGGAGTTTTCGGCCATTTATTTAACTTTACTCATAACTTGGTTAATACCACGAGTTTCTTCACTTTTGAGGAAACAGTTTTAAAGAAAAGTATCCAAGCTTTATTCCTGTGTGGAAAAATTATAAGTTTTGGTGATGAGTGTACTCATTTAGATACCCTTAATTACAATTTTTTTGTAATTTTTTAACAAATTCTGTAAATAACGGTTTATTACTTTTCAAATTTATATGAAAGGTATTAAAACTAGGGACGCGATTTTGAAAACCGATAAGTTCTAAACAATTAAGAAAAACAAAAATGGAATTTTGTCCTACAGTTTCCGAGTTACGCTATTTTTATAGTTTGTACCTTAAAAATGGTGATACTTTTTTCGTTATAATTATTGTATATTTCCATAAATTTTTATAGTTAGGTTTTAACTGTCATTAACTTCTGACATTTATTGATCTGAATCGTTACACGCTGTCATTTTCACTTTCTATTTTATGTGTGCTCCAGGGGCTATCAATCGGGCTCGCTGAATGATGAAAAATATCTATTCGTTGAAAATATGCATTTTCCGAAACCAGTTGCAATCTTATATAGACAAATCAACAGTTGATGCCTTGCTTGAATTAAGTTCATTTATTTTAAGAATATGTATCAAATATTGGTACCCTCAATGATCTGAGCCTATTAAAGGAATTGGATAGTTATAAAATTATTAATAAAGCCGTTGAAAGTGGTACTTAACTCCAAATTGGCTGCCTAAGCGTTTTTTGATGAACGTATCGAAACCAAAACTTTGCACTTAATGACAAAAAAAACTTGCAGATACTCCATGGAGCGATTACGAAGTAGCAAATGTCACTTTAACAGAAGAAAAATCTAGAAATAAAGAAACTCAACAATTTATTTCAAAAGCCAGTCTAACTTTTTTTTAAGTTTGCAATATTTCAATAGATTTCTTAAAAATAGATCCACGGAATTGGAAAGCCAACAAGTCATTTCAAGAGCCAAAGAAAAAAGTTCAACAATTACAAGTGGTAAATGATGTGGTAGAACGAGGTGTGGCTTTGGCTAATACTTATATTAATGTCACAACTTCTGAAACTGACCACCAGAACTTGTTGCAAGGTATAGAACTACATCGCATGAACCTCAATAAATGATTTTTCACAGAGCTGGCAAACAGCTTATAATAACATATACTGGGTATAAAGATAAAAACGGGTATAACTCAGGAATGGTAGGAACAAATTTAAAAATTGTTTATTCGTAATAATTAGAATTAATTTGTCTTTCAAACTGCATCATTAGTTTCAATACCTTTCATATAAATTTGAAAAGTAATAAACCGTTATTTACAGAATTTGTTAAAAAATTACGAAAAATTGTAATTAAGGGTATCTAAATGAGTACACTCCTCACCAAAACTTATAATTTTTTCACACAGGAATTAAGCTTGGATACTTTTCTTTAAAACTGTTTCTTCAAAAGTGAAGAAACTCGTGGTATTTACCAAGTTATAAGTAAAGTTAAATAAATGGCCGAAAACTCCGTTTTTTTATGAAAACTCCATTTGCGCGACCGCTAAACCTATTCTGAAAATTCTAAAAAAAAAATCAAAAATACTTCACCCTATAAGCTTTTAAATTTTAGTTGAGCACCTATGAAAATCACAAAAATAAAATTTTGGGACATCCTAATGTGTATGAACAATGTACATACATATTTACAATACCTAAAACTTCATTATAAATGAAACTTAAAAAGGTAAATATTTGTTTTAAATAGTTTTTAGAGCATAAAAAGTATTAAAAAAATTTCTTTTTAAAACCCAAGATTCGAACCAGGGAACTCACAGTTTCTAACTTAACACACCCCCTAGACAACTGAACCATGAACGAACGCTTTTTAAATATCATTAACATGAAATATGGACCGTTTACTGTTCACAACTCAACACTGTTGAGACGACAACCGGATTTGAACTTCGCTTTTCATAAGGACACAGAATATATATACTTTATAGGGTATAGGACCTTCGGTGAAGGATATAAAAAACAAACTAAATTATAAAAAAAAGTTATTTTTGTGATTTCATTATTTTGTTCATAACTCTGCTATTTCTTAACCGATTTGACAGATTTATATACCAACGTGTTAAAGAAGAAATTTGCCAGTTATTTTGGTTATAAAGCTTGGACTCGGGAAGTTCTATGGTTCCCGAAAATGGGTATTTTTCAAATAAAAGTAATATTTTGGTCATAACTTTTTCGTATCTGAAACGATTTTCCCAAGTTTTTTCAGAAAAAAAAAAAAAATTCCGATCTTTTGATATATAATTCGTAACCATTGGTCATATTACAGTCGAAAAATTCAGGTTTTTATTAAATTTTTGATATTTTTTGTATGGGAGGTACCACGCCCACTTCTCCAATCCCGCTCACATTTTGCGGAATGGTGTGTATTTATAACCTTAATGTTTGTACCTAATTTGGAAACTTTGGCTCTTGCGGTTCTCTAGATATGCAGAAAAATGTAATAAAAATTGAACAACAACAAGGGATTTTTGGAAAAAATTAGTGGCAGTCGTGGTTTTTTGGTCATATCTCAGCCATTTGTGTACCGGTCGTGCTGAATTTCAATAGCCAGAAATCGTGGACTATATGTAACGTAAATGTAAAACAACCTAGCCGCTATCATGTCTGGAGTCTCTGGAAAACACATATCAAACGTAGGACGGACGGACATCGTTAAATCAACTTCTCTCCTCATAAGGACCCAGAATATATATATACTTTATATGATCTTAGATCACTATTGTAGAAATTACAAACGGAATGACAAATATATACCCTTTTCCACCTGTGGTGAAGGGTATAAAAATACTTACAAGAAATATTTGCAATTATATTGGGAACGGAACGAAACGTAATTATCAATTTTTATACCCTCCACCACAATTAGTTGTGAAGAGGGTATATTAAGTTTGTCATTCTGTGTGAAACTTTTTTATTATTCATCTCAGACCCCATAAAGTATATATATTCTGGGCCCTTGAGTAATTCTAAGTCGATTTAACCATGTCCGTCTGTCTGTCCGTCTGTTGAAAACACGCTCACTTTCGAACCACTCAAAATTTTTTTTTTTGTCATTATTTGTTTATTGAATCTTCATATATTAAATATGAACTAACAATAATTAATCAAATCTTAACCTAATACGTTATTTTATCTCCTGCCAGTGCCAGACAAAATTTTCTTCATCACGGGTTATGTTCACTTTTATAGGTGTTTATCGCTCATCTAATTGGGTAAGTGCTGCAGTGTCTCTTCTTCTTAAGCGAGTGTGGCCGCCATGATTTAAAATATTTCGAGCTAGTGGATTTGGGTGTTGTTCAAGCCTTTTTAAATATTTTATTGCATATTTTGTAATCATAGATTTCACTAATGGCACATTGAGATCCTTATGAATGTTTGAGTTTTTAACATACCAGGGAGCGGCTGTGATTATTCGAAGAAGTTTATTTTGGCGCCTTTGAATTTTGTCGATATTAGAGGCCGAGGCAGTGCCCCATAGTTGAATACCGTAGCACCAGATAGGCTTTAAGATAGAGTTGTAAAGTAGAAGCTTGCAATCCAGACTAAGGACAGAATTTCTTCCAATAAGCCAATGAATTTGAATGGCTTTTAGTTTCATTTGTGTTAATTTTGCCTCTATATGGCATTTCCACGTTAATCGCCGATCCAGATGTATACCGAGATATTTAACATGCGAATGTTGAGGAATTATTTGATTATTGATTGTAATAGGGGGGCATGATTCCCGGCGCAAAGTGAATGTTATATGTACACATTTTTGCTCATTGACCATTATCCTCCATTGTCTTAACCATATTTCTAGTTGAAATATATGATGCTGTAAGTAACGCGATGCTTCATAACGATTTTCGTGGACGCTTAGAAAAGCTGTATCGTCTGCAAATGTTGAAGTTTGTGTGTAGTTGCTTGTTGGCATGTCCGAAGTATAAATTAAGTATAATAGGGGGCCCAGGATGCTGCCTTGTGGGACTCCAGCGGCAATGGGCTGAGGTGAACTTAAGAAATTTCCTTCTTTAATAATAAATTGACGACCGACTAAGTAGCTTTCTAGCAGCTTGTGTGTGTTTGCTGGTAAATTTTGCTTCAATTTGTGTAATAAGCCTTCATGCCAGACTTTGTCAAAAGCTTGCGAAACATCGATGAAGAGTGCTGAGCAATATTTCTTTTCTTCAAATGCTTTTCTTATGACATTTACTATTCGATGAGTCTGCTCGATTGTGCTGTGTTTTCTTCTAAATCCGAACTGATGGTTTGGAATACATCTATTTTCACTTAAAATTGGTGTTAATTTTGAAACTAATAATTTCTCAAACAGCTTTGACATATTTGATAATAAGCTAATAGGTCTATAAGACTCAACTTTTGTATGATCTTTACCTGGCTTTGGTATCATGGTAACTAAGGAAACCTTCCATTTTTCAGGATAGTATTCAAGGCGTAAAATAGCATAAAAAATAAAAAGAATAATTTTCTTTGCTATGCGAGGTAGCTCCAAAAGCATTTTATTACTGATTTTATCAATACCAGGTGCCTTCTTAGTGTTTAAGTCACAAATAGCCTTTTCGATTTCTCTTATCTCAAATCTGAGGGGAATAGCTGCTCTAGCATCAACAGGTGGTAACTCGACCGCAATATTGTGAGATATATTTGGTGTAAATACGTTTTTCAAATGATTTACAAACAGGTTTCCTTTTTCATTATCATTTCTTGCCCAACTACCATTCAAGTTTCTTAATGGTGGCTTAGATATAACTGGCCTTTTTAGATTTCTAGCTGCACGCCATAATGAGTAGTCAGATTGTGGAGTTGCATCAAGTTCCTTAAGATATTTTTCTAGAGAAGCCGTATTCTGATTCTGTAGCAACTTTCTTAGCCTTTTTGTGCATTCTTTTAATAAAATCTTAAGTTGCGGGGATCTGTAAAGTTGCCACTCTCTTCGAACTCTCCTTTTTTCAGTCAAGAGCCGCTCGACATCTGAAGAACATATTTTATTATTTTTAATTTTTTTGGGGGTAACGCTGGAGTGTTGAACAGCTAGTTTAAGATAACTGTCAAAGTTAACAAGAGAGAGATCCACATTCTCCGGTGTACTAAGCGGAATATTTTCTGTGCAATGGGCACTGAGAAATTTTTTATATTTTAACCAATTTATTTGTGTGGCTGGCGTCGCTAAGTAACCTGACGGAAATCTAATTCTATTTGGGTTCGATATAGTAACAATTGTAGGTGTGTGGTCGGATGATAATTCTAAGGAAGCTTCAACATGAATCGTTTCTGTGGGGATGTTTTTAACCACGCCAAAGTCGATAACATCTGGAATTTTTTGCTGATCAGTAGGCCAATATGTTGGTTGCCCGCTCGCGACCACATTTAAACCCATTTTAGAGATTGTGTTAAACAAAACACGACCTTTTGGTGTTATAAGTCGTGACCCCCAGAAGGTATGTTTAGCGTTATAATCGCCAGCGGCCAGAAAACAGGGTCCTAATGATTTATAATATTTATAATATTGGCCTTCTGATATGGAAAATCTAGGTGGAGAGTATAAAGAAGAAATTACTATGTTTCGATTTAGCTCCTCAACACAAATAGTCGTTGCTTGCAGATAGTCTTCACGGTGATCACACATAATGTAGTGTTTGACTCGAGTTTTTATTAAGATGGCAGAACCTCCACAAGCTCTATCTCGAGGGTCCTTGGTATCATATAGTATATAACCATTGATTTTAAACGTATTTCTTGAGGTCAAATGAGTTTCAGAAATCATCATGACATCAATTTGTTTATTTTTAAGAAAGTATTCTAATTCATTTTTATGTTGGCGGATGCCGTTTGCGTTCCAAAAACAAATTTTTAAACAGTTCATGGTTTGTTAAGTACAGCTTGCAATAACATCGATTGCATTCTAAGCATTTCCTGCATCATATTTCCCATTGTGTTCGTAAAATTATTTACTGTTTGCACTAATGTTTCCATGGTTTTTTCTAAACGACTTAAATTAGAAACCGGAGTTTCATCATTACTTGGCGAGGCACCTTGCATTGGCTGATGGTTTGATTTTAGGACGTTAGCGTAAGAGGTTCTGTTATTACTAGGCTGGGGGGCTTGAATTGCATTTGTGTTTACCTGATTTGCAACCTGCATTTGAGGGGTATTTGTTTTCGGTCCAACCGTCTGCTTGACAATATTATATACTGGGCATCCTCTATAATTGGCAGTGTGATTACCGCCACAGTTGCTACATTTTTTTACGTTGGGGTCGGTTTTAGACTTATCGCAAGAAACTGTACCGTGTAGTTCACCACATACTACGCAGACAGGGGGTAAGTAGCAGTATGCCTTGGTATGGCCAAATTCTTGGCAGTTTAAGCACTGAACAGGTCCATTTTTTTTGTGCGGCTCTTCTATAGTTATTCTTCTGTAGAGAATATATTTTAAATTGTAAATAGGATGTGTTTCGTTTTTTTTAAGTTTTACGTCGCCGGGTTCAAACTCCACTCGAAAAAGTGGTTGAGGAATTTTTTCTCTATTTTTAATATTTACTACATGTTTTACCTTGAAGCCTTTTTCTTCTAGGAATGTTTTAACCTCTTCTGGGTCCACACATGAGTCAATACCCTTAATCACTACCTGTAGACCTTTAATGCTTTTCAGTTGGTAGGTATAAAAGTTTTTTTTAAGCGTTTCGAAGTTGTTTACTATTTTGCGAAAATCATTCTCATTATTGACTTGTATTTTTGTCTCGTTTATACTTCCACGCTTTATAGCCGCTACGTAAAACGAATTTTCACCTATCACCGATATCAAACTCTTTATGAGCTCATTTGAATTTTGCTCCCTTAGATATATCGGGGGAGGCTTGGATGGTTTAATGACGTTTGGTGCTTCAGAGGATTCATCCTCCAGAATTGCAAAACGATTTTGAGTATTTATTTTATCAAAAGATGGTACTTTTGAGGCCGAAGCAACTGCTGCAGAGGTAGGGCTGCGTCCCCGTTTAAGCACTGTTATGTACCTGTCCATACCAACTTGTACTGTAGGCTTTTGACAACTTTTTACAGGGGGGTTTTCCATTGCATTTGTGTTTAAGTTCATGGTATCATTGCCCACTAAATTTGTTTTTGACGTCACGGCAATACTTGCTGGCCTGGCAACACTTGTCACCAAATCTTGTTGTAGTTTTTTTAATGAGTCACTATCCACCGTTTGTGTAAATACCGAGGGTGAGAGGGAACGTGTTCGAGTAATTGGCTTAGCCGTTAGGTAGTTAATATTGTTTTGATTTGTTTTATTTATTTCTACATTATTTTCGTTTGCCTGAACTAAAACGTAAACGTTTCTTTCATTTTGTCTTAGTGTTGTTTCACTGTTCGTACTCATGCAAAGAGTTGTTTTTGTTTTTCACCGTTTTGCTTTGCTTTAATATTTTTATTATTTATTGTATTTTACAACAACAAAAAAAACAAGAAATTTAAATTTAAATGTTTTTGTTCAGAATATGTATACACATGTATGAACATTCATACGTACATACATATATATTTTTACTGTTTTATTTTATTTAATTTTATCGTTTTAAATTGTTCACTATTATGTTAAGTAATTTAAATAACAAAATATATTATTTTTTTTTAAGCGTCCATTCGCTGCTTATATTTATGTATTACAAAATCAAATGTGATTAATTGATAGTTCAAATCGTATGCGGGGCTAAAAATACACGTCTGTATCACAACAAAGCACAAACCGAACAAACCACTCAAAATAAATGAACAAACTTGGTGCCAAATTGCTTGTAGTTATCCTAAGCAGTTTGGGATTGAAATCCCAGTAGGACCAGAGCTATAAATCAAAATGTGGAACCACCACCTTAAAAAATTTATAATTTTGTTACAAAAAATAACATAAATGCTGGAACAAGGCACGGAATGAGATAAGATTTTGCAAAAGTTTGTTTTATTTGACTAGAAAACACGCTGTTAAATTTCATGAAGATCCGTCTATAATATACCCTAAGCCCCATATAAACACTACTCCCGGAAAACAGTTTAGTACGCCTAAAACCGTAAAACATAACGCTAGCGTTACAAAATTTGGTACGTCACAGTTGTATACGACTATAAATGATACTGTGAAATTTCGTGAAGATCGGTACATAATTTACCCTAGGTCCCATAGAATCCCTACTCCCGGAAAACAGTTTAGTACACCTAAAACCATAATTAATAATGCTATCATAACAGAAATTGGTACGTCACAGTTTAAAATGCCTAGAAATGACGCTGTGAAATTTCGTGATGATCGGTCCATAATTTACCCTAGGCCCCATATAAACCCTATTACCGGAAAACAGTTTAGTCGCCTATAACCATAATTAATAACAAATCGTCACAGTTTAAGATAATAATAATAACATCATACAGATATTACTCCTTAAACATTCGAACTGTCGGTGGAGGGTATCATAGATTCGGTACAGCCGAATATAGCACTCTAACTTGTTCGAACTACTAAAGTTATAGGAAATTAAGCCAAAAAAAATTCTTCCCCCATCACAAACCAGGTGGTGTTCATAAGATACATTAGTAATTAGAATTCTTCAATTATATGAACCGTTAAAAATTAGCTTTGACTTCGCTGCTAACCCATCGATACTGCAAAAGATATATTAGAAAATTTAAATGATATAAATGAGTTGTGTTTTTGTTTTTTAAAACACATTCATTAACGTTATTAATAATATAAATAAGATTTTTAAGCGTGAAGGTGTTCAAATTCATAAAATGAACCGTCTCAACAATTTTTTTTAAAGAAAATTATGAAAATCATATTCCGTTTGATAAAATTAATTTTGTTGACACTTAAAAATTTTTAACTAGGGAAGTAGTTTGTTTACCTTGGTGTTTACGTTAAAGAAAAAATTTCTCAATTTGCAATTGATGTTGAAGCTTACAATTAATTTATTTGTGGCATTCTATGTTGAATAATGCATTCATATGAAAAAGATTTGATTTCGGTAATTCTGTTACAAATAATTTTAAAATTGTAACTCCATCTATTATTTTAAAGAAAAATACTATTTTACTTCTTTGCTAAGTTTTCCTGATTTGTTATTTAAATAGAGATTGCAGTCAATAGAAAAGGATATACCTATGTAAAGCCTAGTTATCTGTTCAAATTTGTGAAAAATTCAAACGAAAATATTGACAAGTATCAATTTTACCTATCTTGCGAGTTTGTACAATTTGACAGTTTTATTTTTGAAAAGTATGCGACAAAGCCCACATGTATTTTACTAAAATTTATTTTTTTTTAGGAACAATTTTGATTTTTAGTTGAACTGTTGATTCTTAATTTTTGATATTCTTTATTTAGGCTTGAGTTCATCAAATTTAATTTTCATTAAATTATTTTCACTGAGGGAAGAAATTTTTACAACTTGTAATTTTTATTAAAATTTATTGATAATTTTTTGTTGGCTGAATGGGGATTTGAACCCGGGTTAATCTTTACATGTTTCAAGAATCCCCACATTCTATAGTCGGAAGATCTATGAGTTCTACCCACTGCACCACTGCGGTGCCCGTTAGCCAACAGTCAAACATCAATATTTAACCAGTAGTACTGGTGGTTCGAAATTTGCTGTTTTTATCACTTAAATTTCAAATTACATACGAGGAAAACACACTGAAAGAATTTTCTTCGCAATACCAATGAATTTTGACATTAATCCCATGAATAATTGCATTAAAAAGGAACCTATGCAGCGCTTCGTTGGATCAATGAAACCTGTTTCATTAAAAGGATTTAATGAAACATTAGATCTATGAATATTATTCATTGGATGAATACTTTCAATAAAGTAAAAATTTTTTTTTTTTTTTTAGTTATTTTATTTTTTTAATTATTTTTTATTTTTTCTTATTTTATTTTACTGTATTTATATTTTTTTTTTCTGTCTCTGCCGGGATTCGAACATGCAACCTCGGTGCTGATAGACTAGCTCTCTACCAGCTAGTCTACCGGGGCAGTGTAGTTTTTGGATAAAAAACTATGTTTTTTACTCAATTAGGAGCGTAAATATGAGATTAAATTGTCCATAATAACAATAACAACGTTGATTGAAAGTGGATTGAAAGTTTTTGTTTCATTACTATAATGACATTTTTATTGTCTAATGAAAATTTAAATTATGAAGGCAATTATTGAAATATGTTGCTTTCATAAAAAAATTTTTTGATTTCATAAATTTAATGGCATACATGTAATATTAGATGTATGAAATTATTAAATCTTACATTTTTTAATTTACAATTAAACATTTTTTTAAGGAAACAATAATTTTGTATTAATTTCTGAATATAGTTATGTTTGTATATTGCTTTTTAATGTTCCCAATTAAAATTTTTTGTTTAACTTGGACAAACTTAAGTTTTCATATATCCAATGAAAATTTTTAACGTAATTACGAAATCCAATGAAGCGATTTTAACGAAAATACTTCATTTAAACTATGAAATTCCATTTAAACAATGAAAATTTTCATTTACACAAGGAACATTTTTTTATGAAAATGATTCATTAAATATATGAAGCATTTTTCTTTCAGTGCAGAGGAAAGGAGGCAGCATGTAATTTGAAATTTTAGTGACTGTTACATTTTTTCCTTTTAACATCCATATTTATTAAGCTTTTTGGTAAGTACATATTTTGGGTTTTAAAATCGCAAGTTTAATTTTGCTTATAATTTAAAATTCATTTAAAATTTTTTTGTTTGAATAAAAACTGATAAGCTATTTTTTAACAATAAAAATTTAAATTTTTAAAGACAAACTTAAATAGCCTCTGATTTCAAACATTTGTATATTTGACGATTTTTTTAAATGTTCGTGAGGAATTTTGCTAAAACTTTTGACGATTTTTTAAGAAAAAAGCCTAACAAACCTGTAAGGATACCCTAAACGTGAAGTCCTTTTTCTGTCAGTGTGCTGTTGCGATTTCACAGAAACTACATTTTGCTCTTAAGTAAGGCTCTTCAAACTTAAACTTTACCGGCGCACTATGCTTTGTCCCATAGACAAAAATCAAAAAAAATTTTTGTCTCAAATTGTTTTTAAATACAGATTTTTTGAAAGATAATAAGGTATCTCAAATAAATGTTAACAAAAAAAATTTTTCTGATTGCTTTTGCCACCACGAGAGGGCGTTAAAAGCAGATAATTTCTTGCAAAAATTACTTAACAGAAAAATGAGTTTTAGTTGTTTCACAAAAATAATTTTGAAAAATTCATTTTTTTAAAAAGTAGCTCGAAATTTGGTTTTCAAGTACTTTGATATATTTGCAGTTTAATTAAAATTTATAATTTAGTATTTATTTACAAAATAACTTTTTTTATTGCTCTGAAAAACACATTTTTTTTTTTTTGTTGAAAATCCAAAAATTACTTAAGTTTGATGGAGTATAAAAAAAAATTATGTAAAATTAGATATTTTTTTTTTCTGTTTTTGTAAGTTTATACTCTTAGCTAACAGGGTATTCAAAAATAAGAGCCTATTTTTTACCACAACTTAAAAAAAAATGCGTTTTTTGAAATGCCTAATTTTATGATTTTTACTCAAATATCAGGCATTTAAGAGTGTTTAATATCATTGCGCAACACGATTTTATATTTTGAATGTTAAAAAAATAAAAAAATTTAATTATATCATTAGTAGACCAAAACCACTGAAGTATTTTCAAAATTTAGCTCGAGTTCTTTTTTTATGGCCCACTGAAGTTTTTCATTTTTTTTTAAAGGCGTTTTGAGTAAGTCAAAACAAATGTATGTATTAAATCTAATTCTGAGCTAAATAAGGTCAATAGATGATTTTAATAAAATTTGATGACGGTTCTTTTCATAGAACTAATTAACCCTCTATCTGCCATTTTAGGGGTCATTTCAGCCCCTCCTCATAGAACACCACTAACAAGTACGTTTAAAGGGTTAAAACATTCTACAACAATTTTCTGCATCGAATTTCACTAGGGGTTGTAAGTTCGTGTGATATAAGCATAATGCTTAAAACAGTAAAGTTGTAAATTATCATATATTATTATCAAATTGTGTTTCAGCAAAGGCTGTAGTAAAAATCGGCCAAAGAAAAATGGCCCAGAAAAATAAATGAAAAATCGCCCAAAAAAATTCCATGTAAAATTGGGACTGAATTCATATGAAAAGTTACCCAAATTTGTTGGGCTATTTTTCGTTACTATTGGGTGATTTTTCGTTTTTTAAATTTTTCATAATGAAAAATCACCCAAAAACATTATATGAAAAATAGCCCATTTTTTTTGGGCATACTATTTGGCTGTAGGAAATATCGCCCAAAGAAAAATGGCCCAAAAAAATAAATGAAAAATCGCCCAAATGAAGAATCGCCCAAAAGAACATGAAAAATGACCCAAAAAGTTAAATATGAAATTTTGCCCAATAAAAACGAAAAAGGGCCCAAAATAAAAATGAAAAATGACCCAAAAAGAAAAAAATAATTTTTTCCCAAAAAAAAAAAATTTTAAAATTACCTAATTTGCAAAACAGTGTTTATTATTCATATAAATTTAGTAACATACAAATGTAAATTTTATGTAAAAAATTGCATTGTTTCTTCGACAGCTGCGCGGCAGTATGGACAGTAATACTTATTTGAGCCCTCCGCCAAACTTTGTGCACTCTTCAATAGTTAAATATTAAATAATCACTGCATAGTTATAATCTATTACTCAAAACAGAATATAGCTCTTTGCAAGGTGGCATGTCATAAAGTCCAGTGTCGTAATGTCCATGGACACTGTGACACTTTGAAAATGTCATAACGTCCGTGGGCATTAAGATATTTTGCAAATGGACATTATGTCATTTTTAAAAATGTCATAAGGTCCATAATTACTAAAGATGTTTAATACAAAAAAAGATCTACATATACGCAGAGGAAAACCTGTTTTATTATGGTCACAACCAACAAAACTATTTTTAAAGAAACTTATTTTACCATAATATAGTTGTCGGTGACAATGACATGGTTAAATTAAACATTTAAAAATGGTTTTGTTGTTTTTCTCTGCGTGCATATATTAAACATATAACGAAAACACTTTTGGGCCCAAGGATTTTCTCCTCTATGATATAACAAAGACCAGCTTCGCTAACTAAAGCTTCTTTTGCTTTATGGTATAACAAGTACCGGTTTCGCTAAGTAAAGCTTCTAAAATCTGCCTTATTTCCGAACAAAGGCCGACTTCGCAGATAAGCTTTAGTTAGCGAAGCCAGTATTTGTTATACCATAGAGGACAAAATCCTTGCCCCCGGCCGAAGGCCGTCTATGCAGAGAAGCTTTAGTTAGCGAAGCCGATTTTTGTTATACCATAGAGGAGAAAAGCCTTACCCGGCCGAGGGCCGGCTGTGCAGAGAAGCTTTAGTTAGCGAAGCCGGTACTTGTTGTATCAAAGAGAAAAAAATTCTTGCGACCGGCCAAAGGCCGGCTATGTTTTCGAGTTTGTAAGCTATGCTTTCGAGTTTGTCCACGGACACTATGACACTGGACGTTATGACATGCCACCTTTTTGCAATATGTCCCGTTATTTTTATAAATAACATTTAGAAATTCGACGTATAGTAATAATGAATGATTTAGACAAATAGTATGTAAGACTTTGACGAAATTTTAAAAATGAAAACTGGCCTGGAAAAATGGGCTATTTTTCATATAATATTTTTGGGTGATTTTTCATTTTGAAAAATCACCAAATTTAAAAAACGAAAAATCACCCAATAATAACGAAAAATAGCCCAAAAATTTTGGGCCACTTTTCATATGAATTCAGGCCCAATTTTACATGGAATTTTTTTGGGCGATTTTTCATTTATTTTTTTGGGCCATTTTTCTTTGGGCGATATTTCCTACAGCCATACTATTTGTCTGAATCATTCATTATTACTATACGACGAATTCCTAAATGTTGTAAAAATAACGGGCCATATTGCAAAAAGGTGGCATGTCATAACGTCCAGTGTTATAGTGTCCGTGGACAAACTCGAAAGCATAGCTTACAAACTTGAAAGCATAGCTTACAAACTTGAAAGCATAGCCGGCCTATGGCCGGACGCAAGGATTTTCTCCTCTTTGATAAAAACAAGTACCGGCTTCCCTAACTAAAGCTTCTCTGCTCAGCCGGCCTTCGGCCGGGGGCAAGGATTTTCTCCTCTATGGTATAACAAAAACCGGCTTCGCTAACTAAAGCTTATCTGCCCAGCCGGCCTTTGGCCAGGCGAAAGGATTTTCTCCTCTATGGTATAACAAATACTGGCTTCGATAACTAAAACTTATCTGCGAAGTCGGCCTTCGTTCGGCAACAAGGCAGATTTTAGAAGCTTTACTTAGCGAAACCGCTACTTGTTATACCATTAAGGAAAAAATCCTTGCGCCCGCCCAAAGGCCCGGTATGCAGAGAAGCTTTAGTTAGCGAAGCCGGTTTTTGTTATACCATAGAGTAGAAAATCCTTGCGCCCGGGCGAAGGCCGGCTATGCCGAGACGCTTTAGTAAGCGCTGCCGGTATTTGTTACAACATAGGGGAGAAAATCCTTGCGCCCAAAAGTGTTTTCGTTATATGTTTAATATATGCACCCAGAGAAAAAACAACAAAACCATTTTTAAAAAAATGTTGACCATATCATATTTAATTTAACCAAATCATTGTCACCGACAACCACATTATGGTAAAATAAGTTTCTTTAAAAATAGTTTTGTTGGTTGTGACCATAATAAAACATGTTTTTCTCTTACATTTGTAAGTTACTAAATTTATATGAATGAACACTGTTTTGCAAATTGGGTAATTTTAAATTTTTTTTTTGGGAAAAATTTTTTTTTTTCTTTTTGGGTCATTTTTCATTTTTTTTGGGCCCTTTTTCATTTCTTTTGGGCAAAATTTCATATATAACTTTTTGGGTCATTTTTCATGTTCTTTTGGGCGATTCTTCATTTGGGCGATTTTTCATTTTTTTTTTTTGGGCCATTTTTCTTTGGGCGATATTTCCTACAGCCTTCAGCAAAGTCGTATGAAATAATTCGAAAAAATGTAATAAATCTACTTTTGAGCTTGCGTCACAATGGACCATATTGGTCTCTGGGTGAAGGTGTAAAGGAAACTTCACACCGGCCTTTCTACCTACCTACCTACTTTTGAGCTTAACATATGAGGCGCTCAGCGCCAAAACGGCCTAACCCTCATTTTCAAAAAAATCAAACTGACTATGCTGATGTAACCGGAACCTTCTGAAATAAATACTAAAAAAACTCCCTATTGCATAGTATAATACTAGGTTATACTACCTGCTGAAAACTGTTTTTCCTCTATGCAAAGTTCAAAAAAATGTGGATGCCATAATGGCCTAAGCCGCTTAGGCCAAATCGAATCCTATAAATAAAAAATATGTGTGGGTTAGGCTAAAAACGTATGTTAAAGTAAAAACCATAGTTTAAGTAATAAAGTTTAATTACGCCATCACCTGTTGCGATTTTTGTTCCAAAATGCATTTTAATCAACCTTGGTTTCATAGCTTGTTTTGATTGTTGCTTCTACCCATTAAATGTCAAACTGTAATTTTGAATAGCTCGTTAAATAGTTATTTTTGTTTAAATAATAAATCCACTATTTTGTCAAAGGTAGGTTCATAAGATCTATTGAAGTGTGTTATCAGTTTTTTTAATTGAAAATGTATAAGCAAGAAAAAAAAATAGTACGTGAATAAACTTGTCTAATGCTGACTCCATGAGTTTACAAGACTTCGAAAATTCTGGATCGGAGTATGTCCCAACACCCAGTGGGTCATCAATTTCATCGCTCTCTTCCGAACATACATTGCCTGGGCCATCGGGACTTGCGGCAACAGAATCCCAGATCGGAATAACAGAAAATTAAAGCAGGTCAGCTGAATCAGATATAGAAGTTGAAAGCAGCAATGAATTGAAAATATCTACTAGAAAACGGATTGCCAAGAAATCTAACTGGAAAAAACACGTAAGTAAAGTTCAGAGAAATTCTGGGAAATCTTATAAAACTGTGAAAGGAGTTATGAAGCCAGCTAAAACACTTAATGCACTTGAATGCCCATGTCCGTTAAAATGTCATCAGCATTTCAGTGAGAATAATTTAAAAACAAATTCGACAGCCAAAGAAGAAGATATTCAGGAAGAAGACGAAAAACTATTATTATTAATTTGTATTATTTAAAACGCTAAAAATTATTTTTATTATTTATCTGAAGAAATTTTGTATGTTTTAATAAATGGAGCCAAAATGGCCTAACCCTCAGTTCTTATCAATATATCAATCTATCAATGAATTCCAAAATGGCCTAAGCCACTTTAATTTTTGTATTAACTGTTGAAAACTGTCTTTATCTAAGTTAATTAAGACCTAATAATTAACCTAAAACAAATATTACAACTAATATTTATTAACGATTAACAAAAAAAAAATAAAAATATTTTAAAAACATATTTTCTTTTAACTTTGTTTTTCTCAGAACCATTTTTTTGGGCTTAGGCCGTTTTGGCGCTGAGCGCCTCATATTATCTAACCCTCTCTCTCCCATTTTTAGGATTAAATGACTCCTATTTTTAGGAGTCATTTAAGTCTGTTTTTTGAATATTCTTATTGAAAACCTTTAAAACGTGTGTTTAAAGGATTACAATGTTCTACAAACATTAAATAGTTTTTTTTACACATTGCAAACACCTTTGAAAAAATTAAAAAGTTCAGTGGGCCATAAAAAATAACTCGAGCTAAGTTTTTAAAAACCTTCGGTATTTTTAATTTAATGACATATTTGTTGTTGTCTTCAGATCCCGTATTATCATCAAAGAGAAACATTAAGATTAAAAATAAAATAATAGATGCTGAAATTGGGAAATATATTCTTGGAGAAAATGTCGAAATCGAAGATGAGATAATAGAAGACGAGATGAGTTCTTCGTTAAGCGAAAATTGGTTTTGGGAAGAATCAAGTAGCGATGATGCTTTGTTATAAGTTTGTCTTTATATGTTTTTTTTTAACGTTTTTTATTTTAGGAGTGATAAAAATAATTATTGAGTTAAGCTATTATAATTTTTAAGAAATGATGAAATTTTGGCGCCCTATGCTCCAGTGGCAGTGTTTCAAAATCCAAAATTTTAATTTGTTTATGGAAATACATCGCATTTAATCAACAGGAGGGTATTAGCTCAAATTAACTCAGTAGAAGCAAAACAATTTTAAATTTAATATTAAAGGCATATGAAAAAGAATTTTTTAACCAACCATTTCATTACCAAAAAGTAGGCAAAATAGCACGATATTTTTACAGCGGATATGAATACTATCGACGCGTAATATTCATATCCGCTGTAAAAATATCGTGCTATTTTGCCTACTTTTTGGTAATGAAATGGTTGGTTTAAAAATTCTTTTTCATATGCCTTTTTTTTGCGAAAAGTGGAAAAATAAAAATTTTGATGGATCAAGTGCGATATGATTTTTTCATCATTTTTTAATGACGTTAACATTGCTAGTTTTCCTCTTTAATTTTTTCATTTATGTTATCTTTCAAATATCCTTATAGTTTTGTTTTTGCAAGAGCATTTTAACCGTTTAAGCCTTTTTTTTCAATTAATGATGTTTTTGTATTTTCCACATTGATAATCCGATTCTACCCAAATTTGGCATAAATATATATCTTCATATATCAAAATTTATTACGATCGGACAATTTTTGTAGGAGTGATAGCGTTTTTAAGAAAGAGGATATGCAGCAGGACCTTGAGTCCTTAGCCCGATATAAATAAAAATTTACACACACGTTGCAAGTTGCATTTGTATCAGCATGACCACTTTTTGTAATTTTGTGGGCATTATTGAAGCTAAAATTACATTTTTGAATTTCAGGACACATGGGAGGTAGGCGTGTCCTTGGGCCGATTTTTCCAAAAATTCAAATTTTTCTTAACTAAGCTTTTTTAAGCTAGTGTACCAAATTTCAAAAATATCTGACAGCTCCTTCTATTTTTGTCCCTTCGTTATGTGGGAACGAAGCATAATGCGGCGTTTTCCTTTGCACACAAGGGATCGTTGATGGATTTTATTGGAAAAAAACTGTATCGTTTTGCACTTCATTATTTATTGAAATTAACACTAGTTCATTAAATAAAATGGGTTAAGTTGGCTATTAGTATTCAGTCATTAAAATTTTTTTTAAATTTGGAACAAGGCGAATTCATAAAGGTGACATTTTCCAGTCATCTGTTTAATGTTTATTTTTTGTGTGTATACTGAGTTTCAAGCTTTGTTTACATTTTGTGAAAAAATTAATTCAAATTTAAAATTTAATAAAAATTTAAATAGTCGAAAAAAAACTTATTTAAATTATATAAAATAAAAAAAGTGAAAAAATATAAACACAAGAAATTAAAGATGCGTAAGGAATAAGTGGAGCCACAATTAATTTGCAATTGAGGAGTTTCTTAAGCAATTGTGTATATTTTATTAACAAAAAAATTTCCTTTTTTATATTTTCAACAAATATTTTTGACATTCACTATAACTTTTTACAAAAACAAAATACATAGTATTTTGCAGTAAAAAGGGATAGCTAGCATAACTCTATCTCATGATGCGGTCACCTTTATAAATTCGCCTTGATTTGGAAGCTTTTTATTTTTATTTAAATGTGAACAGTGTGGAATGGAGAACTCAGGTGATAGTTCTAAAGTGGTAGGGACCGTTGCAGCAACTCGTACAATTTTCTCCAGAGACAAATAATATAGCATCTAGTGGGTCCCCCAGTTTCACTCCAATTTGGCGCAGAATTTTCTAAACTATAAAGAGCATTAAGTACTAAAAATGAGCTAAATCGGTTCATTATTCTATATGAGATTTGTTTGGTTTTAAAAATCAGCGAAATCCATACATTTAAGCTATGAAACAATTGACTTTTTTAGCACAGACTATGTATATAGAACGATATGTAATGTTCGTAACAACCAAATATTGAACATTCACCTGTTTTTTTTTTTTTGAGCTGTTTGAAAGTGTGCGTCCTTTTAACAGAAAGACAGACAGACACGACAAAATCGACTTCTTTAAATCTTTTGTAAAATTTTCAAAAAAAATGTTCGATGGCTGCGAGTGTTAAACGGCAAGCCCTCTGAGGAGATTGAGTGGTTGCAATCGAAACATGTCAGGGTAACCTGTCCGTAAAAACGCCTGGGTTCGAGCCCAGATTGAGTCAAGAATGAAAAATTATCAGTAAATTTTAATTAATTTTCATGTTGTAAAATTCATTTCTTCATAAAAATAATTTAATGAAAATTAAATTTGAAATATTAAAAATTTGGATTAAAAACCATAAATAGTTCAACAAAATAACCACAATACTAATTATTTTTAAAGCTAAGGCACGAGCTCTATGTTTGCATTTGTCCTTCAAGTTGTGCTGAAAAGGTCAGCAAGAAAAAAGAAAGACAAAAAAATGAAAAAACAAAACAAAATATGTACTTTGAACTTCAAGAAGAATTCTTGACAAAAGTACGAAAAAACAGAAGTAAAGGAAGAACATGTAAAATAAATTAAAATAGATAATCATTCAAAGCAAATTTCGATCTACCAAAGGTTAAATACAATTTGGTTTAAGGATTGATGTTTTACTAATGACGTCAGTAGTCGTCGATGGCTGCGAGTGTTAAACGGCAAGCCCTCTAAAGAGATTGAGTGGTTGCAATCGAAACATGTCAGGGTAACCTGTCCGTAAAAACGCCTGGGTTCGAGACCAGATTGAGTCAAGAATGAAAAATTATCAGTAAATTTTAATTAATTTTCATGTTGTAAAATTCCTTTCTTCATAAAAATAATTTAATGAAAATTAAATTTGATGAACTTAAGCCTAATTAAAAATATTAAAAATTTCGATTAAAAACCATAAATAGTTCAATAAAATAACCACAATACTAATTATTTTCAAAAATATTTTATACATATAGGAAAATAGTAATAAATCAGCGAATTTTAATTATGTTCTTATCAAAATAGAGTTGTTTCTATAAAAAATCTCGCTGTGCATTAAAAAAGCAAAACAATTTTATTCTTGAAACCTTTTTGTTAATCGTTCATAATGTAAGATTAAACAAATTTTATTACCATGAAAATTTTTGAGGTTTTACCAAAAAAGGAATTACGAAACCAAGAAATGAATAAAAGAGAAAACTTATTATTAAGATTTTATTCTAGATAAATATTTGCATTTCACACCTTTACAAGATACCGAAACAAAGTGTTATTACGACGAAATCATTGTGCAAATACAACACACTTTTCGACTAGTCTTGCCAGTGTGTGTTTAATTTAAAATTACTATTTGTAGTTTACACCTCTGGCTCTCCAAATAATATTATCTTAGGATAAAAGAAAAAAATACAAAACAAAAAAAAAATATAGAAAAAAGCAAATAAAATTAAGAGAATATTTAGAAATTATGACAGTAATAAAAATTTTTGTTCGCATATACGCTCAAAAACAAATAGTTGTGAAATATAGAAAAACCTCCGATTCAAATATTTCGTATCAATAGGGAAATCTAGTTGCACACATACATACATATGTATAAAAGTGTAAGTAAGTACTTGTTTAAGAGTACATAGTTATAAATAATAATAAAATTATAATAAATCATGTTGGTTTTGAAAAAATCACGTAGAAAACCCTAAATAATAAACGCTAACGTCCGTCATTGTCATTATCACCATCACTAGCGGCATTAAAATCAACTACAGCAGCGACACATACACGAGTACATCCACCATACAGAATTTATACTTGCACGAGTGACGGTCTGACACTTTGTGGAAAGAATGAAAACATTTGTACACATACACAACGTGGGGTCCTGTCAGTTAATGTCAGCATAAATAGTTGTGTGGCATTTGTAAGAGGATGCAAGTTGTTGCAAGTTCCTATTTTTAAACCTACCTCTTTGTCTGCTGTACCTGTTTAGAAAATCGAAAATAAAACACACATACGCACGTTCATTCATTCCCATAGATTTTATTTTGAAAAATTTTAGATAAAAGATTCTGTAGTCTTTAAATCCAAATACATTAGATTTAATGAATTATAAATAATAATTAATATTATAAAAATGTCATAATAGTATTAACCATTACTAAATGGACATTAGCTAAAAGGTTTGAAAACGAAAATAAAATACTCACATACATTTCTGTAAATATTAGGGAGATCGATTATTCGACTTTTTCAAAAAGCGGGATTCGAATATTCCGAATAGCTGCTATTTTAAACAAACCGGTTTTCGGTTAAGAGTTTTAAAAATAACCGGTTAACCGGTTTTAATTCGAATACATACAAATACAAAAAATCAAATAAGTTTTTATAACAAAAAGTTAATTTGAACAAAAACAAAACAAGTCACGATGGTAAGAAACCAACAAAATACATAGATATGACTTTAAGGTATGTTCAGACCTAACAAATATTTGACGATGGAATCAAAAAAAAAAAAGCGTGTCCAGTAAATAAATCAAACTTAAGCTCTATTATTTATAATTTCTATTTATCATAATTGTATAATGTAATTTGGAAACTAATAAATAATGTTTGCTCTAGCCAAATGTTTTGCAAAAGTAAACAATTGTTTAAGAAAACTAGTGGTTACGTGTAGGACGTCAAATATTTAATAGGTGTGAACATAGCTGTAGAATTTTTGAAAAACTGTGGTTTTAAAAAATTATAGGAACTTTGTAAATTTATTATTTGAGATATTCAAAAAACTTTATTTTAAATGAGTTTTAATTTGTTGGTGGCTAATCATGTCTATATGAAAAAGTAGACTTCAACCATATTTTTTAGAAGTTGCAAATAAAACCTCTTAGCCAGGATTATTTATTTCAATTTATTTTGTTTCAGTATGAAAGAAACGAATAGTAATATGAACATACTTTTTGTATCAAATATCTGTCAAGTCGTCGATTACAATTTAAAAACTTTCATGACTTTGTTTGATTCCTTAAATTTTCTTTTAAGTGCTTGGTGTTTTAATAAATAATACTGATGAATTTTCTCATATCGTTGCTTCCGCCGGTATGTTGTAGTTTTAAGCATGAAGATATGCTAGAACTACTTAAGAGTTGTTCATTCATATTTGGCAGTACATTTTAACAAATAGAAATTGGGAATTATTTCCTTCCGAAGGTAACTTTTTATTATATTCAACATTTTTCATTTTTCGAATTTATTCTATGAGCTAAATTTCAGTTATTGGAAATTATTTCCTTCCGAAGGTAACTTTTTATTATATTCAACATTTTTCATTTTTCGAATTTATTCTATGAGCTAAATTTCAGTTATGTATTTTATAAAGTCATTTCTGAAAAATTGTAGGAATAGAACTATTACAAAAAAGCTTTATAGAATACATAACTGAAATTTAGCTCATAGAATAAATTCGAAAAATGAAAAATGCAGTACATTTTAGTAAAGTATTATTTGCAGTCTCTTAAGAACTACTTGGAACAGAGTCAAGACTTACTTGGCTTTTATTTATGTCAAGCTTGTGGAATAATTAAGGCTATCAGCGCTATCAGTTGTAACCCACAATTTATTTTGGTTTCGGTTCTGGTGAAATATATATTCTTTGCACTGTTCTTTAAAGTGCAATAGTCGAGTAAGCCAACTGTTTGTATCCAAAACAGATGGCGCTAGAAACATAGTTTTTGTACGGGCCGTTACAACCAAGTTTTATAGTGCAAGAGTAGTGTTAACTTAAAAGGTGATTGCTAAGTCGTGACGTTGAAGAACCTTTGCAACTTATCATTTAAGGGCCCTTTCAGCACCATTGTCTTTTAAATCAAATCAAAATATCACAAGAGATGACATCTTTTTAAAAATATATATAATATTTAGAATACTGTTCAATTGCTTATTACTTTTTAAGCTGAACAGTTTATTTTTTTGGAGTATTTTGAATTGTTTTTGGTTTTTGTTACAAGAACACATGCTTATATAAGCGATTTGTATTAACATTGCTCATGATGTTTGTTGACTTTTGTTACATTTTGTTTTGTCGTTCTTCGTAAAAAGTTTACGATTGCCCAATATTCAATTAAAAAAATACTTCAATTTCGGATACATTAATGACAATAGTCAGAAAAACGTATATAAATTACACATTACAAAAATAACCGGTTTGTTTTACCAAAATAACCGGTTTATTCGATATTCGAAAAATGGACATTATAAAATATTCGACTTGGGCAAAACTTAAATAACCGGTTAAAACCGGCCGAATACTATTCGATCGATCTCCCTAGTAAATATACACACATGCAATCTATGATGAAGATTTACTTATAAGTTATTCAAAAATTTTAAAGTGAAGCTGCAATTGAATACAAATCGGAAGTGCTTTAAATTAAGTAATAATCTCGAAACTACTCTAGACTACAACATTATATAATTACATAATTCCACATTTAATTAAATGTTGTCATTATGCAAAAGAGTCCTAAATAATTCCATTTGAACACATACTCAATTCATTGCAAAATTGTCAAATTCTACTCGGATACTGTAGGGTAACTATCACAAACAAAAACTGAAGAGAAGTATGGATGGCCAATTTACGTAAGTGTGTGAACGTGTAAAAGAAAATCAAACACAAATACTTCACTGTAGTGAAAGTGCGGGTATAAAAAGCACTCTCACAAGGAAACGAAAAATATACGTAGCAATGAGAGTAGGAACAAAAAAATACACATCTGTAATATTTTAATGTTAATTTGGGATATAAATGTTTGAACTATTTTTAATGTTAATTTCTTTAATAAAAATGCAACAAAAATTCTTTTCCATAACAATTCTTTGCATTCGTTTGCCACATGTAAAGATCACAAATTCTCGCAGACTTAGTTTTTTTTTTTAAATACTAGGAGTATTGTCAAAACTGTATTAAAAGGATTTGAGAGAGACTTGAGTACGGTCTGGATTGTATTTCTTTGAATTCTTCAGAGATGTGAATTATTTGATATACATTTATTCAAAATGAAAATACGAAAAACAAAATATGTGTTTATTTTATTTAAAAATATCTTATCACAAAATTTTCATTAGGCCAATTGTCAAGCCCACGATGTATAAATTTTCTTTTTTTTCGATTTTTTGTAAAAACATTTTGATTGAGGAAAACAAAAATTTTCGTTCCAAACTAATCATAATTATAGGAAAAAAACTAGAAAAAATGTAAAAATATGTCTGGACGCGCCCACACGCAGAGAAAAAACATATTTCGATATGGTCTCCTCCAACAAAACTATTTTCAAAGAAAATTTTAAACATGTTATGCTTAATATAACCATATTATTGTCACCTGCAACCATATTATGGTTAAATTAGTCCTTATCAAGAAGCCACAACAATATTATGGTTGCCTCTAAACATGTTTTGGTTAAATATGACAATAATTTGTTTTAAAATTAACAACAGTATTTTCCTCTTTTCCAAGAACAACATTCTGCGGTTGAAAACTAACCATTAGACTGGTCGCAATTTTTTTTTTTTAATTTAATTGTTTGCGCTGCTTAAAATATGAGGTTTGGTGTAAGAAATCATGATCTAATTTTTCAGGTCAATCCGACGGTGCCTTGCCGTGCATCTTTTCTATCAGATCTTTATAGTTATACTAGTTGAAAAGCCGAAAATCAAAAATATGGCTTCGTTACGATATTCCGCAGAGAAAGTACTTCAAGTGTGCCAAATTTCAGCTTCCTATGTCATCAGATGGCTTCAAAAAGGTGCGGAAAGTATAGGACATACATGCAAACATCCTGACATACTAAGAAATTATATATTGTATAGATAGATTAAAGTATTTGCTGTTTAATATTTTAGTATGATAAAACGAAAGATTTTTAACCTAATTCGGAGTCGCTAAATCCTGTGGTGCTAGCCGTTTTTTTGGTTAGCTATGGTTTTCGAGATATACCGTTATTTCGAAAATTAAGGAGGTTGCACAACATATGTTCGCGTAACCCAAAAACGCTTAAGTTTATTGAAAAACTAAAAAAACCGAAATTCCGCAATGAAATTTACTTTAAGAAAGTTAAAACGCTAAAGCGTTTTTGAGTTGCGCGAACATATGTTGTGCAACATCCTTAATTTTCGAAATAACGGTATATCTCGATAACCAAAGCTAGCCTAAAAAAACGGCTAGCACCACTGGATTCGGCGGCCCCGAATTAGGTTAAATATCTTTCGTTCGTATCATACTAAAATATTTAACAGCAAATACTTTAATCTATCTATACAATATATAATTTCTTAGTATGTCAGGATGTTTGCATGTATGACCTATTCTTTCCGCAACTTTCTGAAGCCATCTGATGACATAGGAAGCTGGCACACTTGAAGTACTTTCTCTGCGGAAGATCGTAACGAAGCCATATTTGTGATTTTCGGCTTTTCAACTAGTATAACTATAAAGATCTGATAGAAAAGATGTTTTTTTATAATATGGGGAACTTTGGGCCCCACCCGGCACGGCTAAGCACCGTCGGATTGACCTGAAAAATTAGACCATGATTTCTTACACCAAACCTCATATTTTAAGCAGCGCAAACAATTAAAATTAAAAAAAAAATCCCATACAAGATGCGACCACTCTACTAACCATGCTATTATAAGTGTAAAACATGTTTTATTATTTTTAACCATAACATTTTCGAAGGCAACCATAATATGTTTTTGGCTTCTTGATAGAGTACTAATTCAACCGTAATATGGTTGTCGGTGACAATGATATAGTTAAATTAAGCACAATGTTTAATTTTTGGCTTATTTTAGACACAATTAAAACAAGAGATGATGGCGATGATTAAACTTAATTAAATGAAAAAAAGAAAAAAGAATGAAAGATTTTTGGAGCTTATGACACCGTCCACCATTAGGTCTCAAAAAGACAGTATTTAACCAAACACAAAGGAGGGTAGAGCCTTTTGAGAAGATGGGTATGAGTGGATTCCTGATTGGGTTGGTTATTGTGGGCAGGAGGCAATTCATGTTCGGTTTGAGATTTTGATAAGAACCAACGACAATTATCTTTAATTCAGTTTACTTACATAGTATTTTATTTCTTTATACAAAGGTGGTAAAGAGTTGTTGAGGATGTTAATGGGGAGCCAAAGAATTACTGAATAGTTTGGTAGCTAAAGGGGAACTGACTAGAATACAAAAAGCCCGAATTAAAAGTTACTCAATTGCGGCGAATATTAATAAATTTAAATAATTCACAATAGGTTAACTCAAAGCCGGAAACGCTAATACAATCATGTTTTACTTCAAACACACGATATGTTTAAAAATGCCTTTAAAATTTGTTTTGTTGGAGGTGACCATATTTAAACATGTTTTTTTGCTGAGTGCAGGTTTACACTAAAGTGATAAACAATTTCAACACTTATGGGCGAATTTACCAATTCAAATTAAATATCCAAATCGTCATTACCATGGTATGCGTCCAAACGTTTTGTGTTCAAAAAACACAGATTTTCATTAGTATCTCAAAATATATATTATAAATGAAGTACGTCAAGTTATTCGAGAAGAATAAACCAACTCAATTTTAATTTCATAAATATAATTTTATTTTAAAACTTATGATTTTGAGACATTTTAGTCCGTGGCTAATTTTTTTCGTCATTCCCCGTGGGCCAATTTGTTTATTAAAAAACAATGCTTTAAACCGGTTTTTTGGTTAGGTGTTAACTGTCAATGTAACGACAATTCCCGTTAGTTTTAAAGTGTATTGACAGAAGTGAAAAATGTAGTCAGTTGTTTGAGAGCTTTTGAAATGTTTAGTGTTTTTTGCGCATGTTCCTGAAATTTTGTCATTCCCGTGGTAAGTATATTTTTCCGTTATTTATATTATAATTTCCAAATTCGTTGTATTGGTTTGTTCATTTTTTAAGTCTTTATTAGATTCTAATATATTTTATAAAAATTTTTGATGATTTTCACATTTAAAATCAAGAATACTCACGTTTCCATCATTACCGTGCAGTCATTACCATGGGCATAATCTAAACCACGGTAATGACAAAAGGAATACGGGAATTACCTTTTCAATGTATATTTGAGATTATTCAATCTATGGTAATTATTTAAGAAATTTGATGTTCCCAAAACTTAAAAAGTACACCTGGAATTATAATCCAAAGAATGGAAATAACGTATGCATTTTATTAAATGTGTTTCCATAAATTGCTGTATGTGTTTTATTTAGCTGCAATACATGATAAAACGTCATAACCATGCTGCTCAGTCATTACCGTGCCGCACAAATATCATTTCTGTTGGACTATTGTCATTCCCGTGGGGTGCAAAAATCATTAAAATCCTTAAATATACATGGCCCATTGCTTATTAATATATAAAAAGGTCTTATAAAACAGTATCAACCGAAAAATAATTATTTAAACCCATTTTCGCACTTGGCCGTTTTCAATCCTCGATTGTAGTCAATTCATGATATCGACCCATATAAATAAAGTCTTTAATATACATAATTTTATTTTAATTTGACATGAAAAACGAATCGATTGATATTTAAATCAATTGGTAAAATCAGCCATTAGACAGACACCCGTCAGGAGGTATAAGAATACATTGATTCGTTGTTTAAAGGAAGCATATAAGTTCTTATTGATGTATAATAAAAATAAGTTGCCTATAAAGCCATTCTTATCTCCCCTTATTTAGTAAAACTCTTTCACCTCACTTCAAAAATATTCTTATACAAAATTGGAAAATTTTAAATATTAATTAGTATTGTGGTTATTTTGTTGAACTATTTATGGTTTTTAATCCAAATTTTTTAATATTTTAATTAGGCTAAAATTCATTAAATTTAATTTTCATAAAATTATTTTTATGAAGAAAGGAATTTTACAACATGAAAATTAACTAAAATTGTTATTGATAATCTTTCATTCTGAACCCTGGCCGGCAGGTTACCATGACATGTTTCGATCGCAACCACTCGATCTCCTCAGATGGATTTGCCGTCTTACACTCTTCGATGGCTGCGAGGGGTTAAATTTTAAAATCGAGATTTAAAGTTAATTTATAAGTTTACACAAATTTATTTAAGAAGAAACGAAGGATATTTTCCAAATAAAAACTTCCTGATTTAAAAAAATTTGAGGACATTTTCTTTACATCTCTTGAAGTTCTATTTATCTAAAACTATTCTCAGTAATCTCAACGTTTTCCTATTTGCTGTAGTGCTGTAGGTATTTAAATACAACCTTGATAAGAGGATATAAATGAAAACAAAAAGGTGTTTTTATAATAAAAAAATAATAATAAACAAAAACATCATACAATTTTTATTTTATTATGTATATTTATTTTATATATATATACATACGTGTGTGTATTTACTTTTCTTATATTTGTATTGGTTAAACAAATACATTCATAAATATATTTTTTTATTATTTGTATGCTTTGAAGGACAAATGCTCAATAAATAAACCTTAAACACACAAACAGAAATAACAACAGCGACTACAACACAAAGAAATTAAATGCCATAAATAGAGAAAAAAAAGGATGTAAACACGCGAATGCAATAAAAAATGCGTTTGTGAATGAAAATAAATTCTTTTCTGGTGTAGGTGAACAAATAAATACTCTGACATACACATGTCCTTAACAACATACCAGCAGTAAATAAATGCAAACAAATGTGTAGAAAGGCAAAAAAAAGTAGAAATATAGCAGTTGTACGTGAAATTTTTATGATTAATGTGTGAGTACAGTAGTGTGTTAGTTAGTTTATGGCTTGTTATCCTGTTTAAGGTTTTTGGGTGGAAAAAAGTGTTAGTGAGAGAAATACGTGTTTTTACGCGCATTACTAATTGTTAGGAAATTGCTATTCATTATAAGTACTCTTTCGCATTATCTTAGTTAGTGATCGTTCAAAAAATGACCACACAAGAACAATTGAAACAGTGCTAGAAATAAGAGATCGAATAGAAAGATATTTGTATTTTATTAGTGTTTGCTTAATTGTGGAGATTTATTTTGTCTGTTGTTCGGAGTTTTACATTGTAAATTCAGAAGAAATAAGCGAAATATCCTTGAAATTGATATTCAAAGATTCGTTATTGTAATAAAACAAATAAAACGGTTAACAGAGAGATTTTTATAAATTGCTGGAAATATGTGGCCATTTTTGACATTTTTCTCTCGCTCTAGTGGAATCTGAAATAGGGTTTTAAGTTACTATTAAAGTTTTTATTATTTATTTTTGTAAAATGTTTTTAAATTACGGTCAATTTCATCAAGTTCAGTTATAATCTATCTATCAGTTATAACTGTCATAACATATTGGTAACTGGAAATTAAAGTAATAGCTAGTTTTAACTGAACTTTTTAAAATTGGCCGTTAGACATTCCAAAACCACTTCAGTTCGAACTTATTTCAGTTAAAAGTTCATATCATTTAGGTCCATATTTAGGAGGTTATTTTCAAATTCTGACTCAGGTATCGTTTTATGCGGATTTAAATTTATGCGATTTTTATATAAAAGATTTTTTTTTTTTGTTTTTACCGTTTTTGAAATTTTAGATGTTTTTTAAGCTTTTTTACCGTTTTTAAATTAAACCAAGTTTGCATCACTGATATAATCGTTATAGTTTGTTTTATTTTGTGTTTTTTATATGCATAGCCGATACGTATGTATGAGAGTTTTTAAACTTATAAAGAACAAATTATAGTTTACAACGAAGTTTTACAACGAAGACTAATTTCAGCATCAAAATTTGGTGGAAGTTAGAAAAAATTCAATTGAAACTCGTTCTTTCCTGTATTTTACGGTACAACATTGTATTAACCACATGTACATACGAGTGTAAAGAAATTTGCATAGCTTTTAAACAAATAAATAGAGGTCCCATAATAAAACTTTTCCAATATGATAAAGGCCAATTTAGATAAAAAAATAAAAACTAAGTTAGACAAATTTTGATTTAAATTGGTCATTTCCGGTTTTGCAGATAAAAATTTTTTTTTTCAAAATATTTTTTTTTATTTAAAGATCAATCGATTTTCTATAAGTGGAGAGGGTATTATGCGTTCGTGCTGATGTGTTCAACGCCTTAAAATATTGGTCCTAGACTCACCTAAAAGTATACCGATCGACTCAGAATCGCTTTTTGAGTTGAACTAACGACTCAACTGGCTGGCTGGCTGGCTGTCCATGTAACCTTGTTCGCAAAGTACAGGTCACAATTTTGGAGATAATTTAATAAAATTTGGGACGTAGCTTCTTATTGGCAGAAGGAATATGCGTATTGGAACTGGGCCAAATTGTAAGACCACGCGGGAAGATAGGGGGAAATTTCTTCCTCTTAGAAGTTTCATACCGATTTTAATGAAATTTAAAACATAGATAGATATATACATATATATATTAGGGTTTTTTCCCGGGAATTCTCGGGACGGGAATCCCCGCTTCCCCGGGATTTTTCATGCGGGATCCCGGGAAATAAAAAATTCCTCATAGTTTAAGAAAACAGCTATTTATACTTTGAAATTTAGTTTTATATTTTCTTAAAATAAGCATCTGTGGATGGGTTGTCGATTAGATCAATTACAAGAAGTGAGTGCATACGTAAATCAATGTCTCCTGATTCAATAAACCTACTTAAAGCAGAATAGGCAGTGCAACAGTTGATAATTAATAAATTTAGTGAAGTGAAAAGTTAATAAAGAACATTAATTCAAAATAAGATGCAGGTAGAAAAGTTTAATTGTCCATGGACAAGTCTTAAAAATAGCAGATACCTAAACATATAGCTCCTTTATTGCAACATAGTCATATCTACAAAAACAAATGAACTTGGCAAAATGCGATTAAAGTTTTCAAAATGTACCGATTTAAAGATATATTTTGCTATAACTTCGGTTCAGTTTGAGATAAAATACGAGAAGGCATGAAGGAACACTTTGCTTAAATAACTTAAAATTTTTGATTTTTTGAGATATGACTATGTTGCAATGAAGCGATATGTTTATTAGGTGATAAACACAAATTTTTTTTCAATTTGTGTTGGTGTATATACCCTTGAAGTGCGGGGAAACCGAAATAAAAAAAAAATTTGGAAACTCGTGTAATATACTACAACATACAATTTGAAAAACACATTGTCCTAAAGATTACAGATAGACCTAATGAAATGAAAAGGTTTGTAAGAGGTTGATGCTATTTTTTGCATGAACCTTGACATATGTACATTTGACTGATATAGACGTTGTTTATATAAAAAAATGCTTCTTATTGTGAATCAAAAGCCTTCTTCAACTGTGCACTTTTAACTATTTATCCAACCTCGGTAAAAAAATGAACGAAATTTTTCGGAAACATGGTAATTAGTAAATAAAATAATCAATATACTTTTTGACGACTTACTTAGCGCTTTGAGTGTGTCAGAAAGTTATTTCCTAAGCCGTTAAAAAATGTTAATATATTTATTTAAAATATTTTATCTATTTTATGGATTAACTTTTTGACCTCATATCTTGAGTACCTCAATTTGTGTTTGTTTTTATTATGGTTTTATGAATTAAATTGTTATGTTTATCTTAATTTTTTATCTTGTATCTATAGCATAATAATAATACGGAATTTAGATATAAAACCGTAAGGTAATAATAATTCAAGTTCCTCTTTTAATCTTCATTTAATTTTGTAGTATTTAAGGATTTATTTTACTTACTTTGTAAACAAGTTACCTTACGTTTTTTTTATAAAAGTTTTTTTTCATTATTTAAAAACAAATTTACTGTGTATTATTTATATGGAGCGGGATCCCGGGAAATCGAAAAACTCCGGGAAAAAAAAACTCTAATATATATGGATACATGAGCTATACAGTTTTTCAAAAATAGGACCATAAGAAGAGCTAAGGGGCAATTTCTGCCACTCACAAGCTTTCAAACCGATTTTAATGAAGTTTATAAATATATATAAATCCATATTTATATGGACATATAAGCATGATGTGTTTTTTAATACTGTGGTGTAGGGTATCATATGGTCAGGCTTGACCCACTATACTTTATATAAATCCATATTTATATGGACATATAAGCATGATGTGTTTTTTAATACTGTGGTGTAGGGTATCATATGGTCAGGCTTGACCGACTATACTTTCTTACTTGTTTATATTTTGTTTGTTTGGTTACATTAAAATGAAAACTCGTAGAAAATAAAATTAGAAAAAAACTCTATAATTACACCTGCAAAAAAAGAACAAAAGGCATGATTTCATCAAAAGTATATTTTGACATTTCAAAATGACTAAAAAATGTTTTCTCAAAATGTGCAAAAACACAACAAGTGGAAAAGTCAAGTTTTGAAAAGAACCTCCTCAATAAGCAATGGCTTACATTAAAAACTTAACACCAAAAGTAAGCCGACGAATCTCTTTCCTGTTTTGTCGTAGTTTTGACAAAAAATCGTGTTGCTCATAAATATGGGGCGCATAATAGCCGTAATTATTTAATAAGTGAATACATTTTTTATTAACATTATTTATTTGGTTATAATTTGAGAATTAAAGCTTCGTTTACAATGGGAGAAACAATTTTGTTTTTTGTTCTATCTTATTTCTTCCCAAAGTATTTCATATATTTTCCTTTCATTTTTTGAAAAAAAAAAAAAAAAAAATTAACTAAGATTTTTTTAAACAATCACTTCTACTTAAGCAACAACTTGTATGAAATTCTAAGTAACGTTTATAATAATTTTATTTAATTTTGATTGCAAATTTTAACAAAATGTTTAAAAAAATAATAATTACTACGTAATGTTGTGTGGGCGGAATTTGGAAACGTTTTGTTAATTGATTATGGGTGTGGTTGCGAAATTTTTTTTTTTTTGCTTTATTGAGAACACCAAGTAAAAGTGTTGCTGCCATTGTGAACGAATCTTAACTTTGGCTCATTACAAAACAAAGAACCAAAGTTGTTAAATTTTATTTTGAAATCCACCATTCGATTATATAGACACAAAAACCACATCGAATAATAAGAAATTTGGCCCATTTGCACCTCGATTGTCCCTCAGTAAAACTATGGTTCCCCTAAAATCCAAGAATAATTGCTATAGCAATGATGCAATGATGTATATACATATACATCAAACGAACTCACTTAGATACACAATAATGGAGTGGAGCAGCTTCAGAAAAGATTATTGGACAATTTTCTTTTAAAAACATATCCTTCTAATCTTTAAAAGTTTTCAATCAAAGTTTTTAAAAATTTAAAGTTCTATTGCCTTATTTCTGTTAGTTAAGAAGATGTGATTGTTTTTTCTCGGTACAAAATTACTTCCCAGTAAAAAATGTTCTCCAAATCGCTTCAAACCTGCTGATGGGATGCCTGATTTTTGTAGGGGTGTTCCCGGTTTCGAGGACTTTTTTGCTGCTGACAATAAGCGCTTTTTAAACAGGCAAACAAAGCACTCCTAAAGTGCTTTTTAATGGCTAACTATATTAACATATTCGTTAATATTTTGGTTTTACTTGTATAAATTTCTTTTTCAATCATTTTCGCAAACCATAATATATTTTTACTTTTTTGCTTTAAAACCTTCTTCGTTTTCCACACTAAAAAACAGATTTTTGTATTTTTTATTATGTATCATTTACTGCTGCATAAAAGCTCTCATATTGAAGCGCTCGATTAAGCGCTTTTTTACTTAAGTGCTTCAAAAAACCTCAATTATTTTACTAGGTTTCTATGTAGAAATTTCATTCATTATGTATGTAAGTGCGAACATCCGAATATTCGTCGCCCCTTATAAGTATGTACGTACATAGTTTTGGCAACTGTTGAAGATTGTCAGGCTTATTGGACTCATAACTTCAGGCGCCTTAAATATGTTAGATCTCTAACAAATAAAAAATTAATCTTATATTTTTATGGATAAGTTTAATATATGTAGGAATCGTAATTTGTATGCGATTTTCATGCAAATGCATGTTTTTTGTTAATAGTCTAAGATCGATGTCGGACAATTATCTTTCCGAATCATTAAATTTGAGTTAAAATGGCATCGATTTGTTTTAGCATATTGTTGCATATTTTAGTTAAAATGCATATGTTTGCATATTTTGGAATATTTTAACATTTTGGAGTGATATATTTTTTAATTTACATATTATAAAGAAAGTTCTTCAAAAAATGTCCATATTCACAAAAGAAAAAAATTTTAAATCAATAAATAATAGGGGTTTTCACCCTTGATAGTAAAGTCCCTTGTAGACCTTGTGAATCTTATTAATTTAGTTAAAGTACTAAGATTTACAACACTGCAACAACAAAATGTATTAGACTAAAATTTACTACGCTGTTGTTAAAAAATCCAACAAAAAACTGTAGTAAACACGTTTGTTGAATAACCCAGAATAAAACAGTTGAAGAAACTATATCTGTCTCTTTCCCTCACTCAGCAACTTCATTAATTTACAATACTAACGAAAAAGAAACTCACGCTTTGTAGTATAAAATCGTATTAAGTAAAGCAGAGGTGTACACTAAATACAAAGGGTGAAAACCGCTAATAATTTTTTTTTTTTTTTTTTTTGGAGCTTTACTTAAAATACAAGATTTTCAAGATTTTGATAAGAGATACTTCTATTTTTAATTACTGCAGCACCTATCATGGCCAATGTGCTTCCAATGGGCTTAAAATATTTTATTAAAAACTGTTACGTGTTATGTACTTGCTTGGCACATGAGTTCATTGATGCCAAATGTAGGGAATTTTCCCTTTTTGTAGGGATTTTTTCGAAAAATTTCAAGCGCAGAGAAAAAAGGAAAGGTTTTTATTTTAAGGCAAATGTAGGGAATTTTCAAAATTATATCTCATTTTCAATAGTTATCTAAAAATACGTATATATTCATCTAATTTTCATTTAAAAATGAACATTTTTTACATACAATAGCATTTTAGTACAAATGCAATATTTTTTAAAAGAAACCGAGTCCTAACAGCCTGGCAATCCATACATTAAAACCATGTACCCGAATATTCTTATGAATATGAAATGATTTACTTTTAAAAGGAACTTTTTTATATTTAAGTTCAGGAGAGCTGAAGAAAACTTTTTTTTTAAATTTTAGAGAGCCCCCTTTTATTTGGTACCAAGCTTGCTAAAAATTATTACATACTTATTTTTCTTAAGTTGTATTTTTATTCGACCTTTAAAATTCAATATTAAATTAAAATGCTTAAGCTCGAGGTCAGTTGTATGTAAAATTGTTCTTTATTTGTTTCCGATATTTCGATATTCTTTGAATATCATCATCAGGGAATGTTTACTAAAATTTAACAATAACAAAACAATACATAAATACTGAGTATTAAACAGCTTAAATGTTAAAAACTACAAAGCATACAATAAAAATAGGAACAATGTAATGGAGATCGGGGAAAAACACACATTAAAACTCACATTAAAATTTACATTAACCACAATAAAGGAGTAATAGCTCTTCACGTTTCAGCATCAAAAACTACACTGCTTATGTCAACAAATTATTATTATGGTCATCTCTTTGCTTTGGTTATCAAATGTCCGTAGCTAAGAGCACAATTGAGAGTATCAACCAGTGCTGCCACAACCAATACTGTTTTTACAACCAAAATTTTGGAAAAAGTTACCAAATGTAAAAATATATAACCAAATTTAAAATGCCTCTTTTTAATTGAGAAAATCATTAAAATTTATTTTAAGTTACATTGTAATACAAGGGTTATTTGCACTTTATAGTAAAATAATAATTATAAATCAAGAAAAGAAAACAAGAAATGTAATTATTTTTCATTTAAATAACTAACGAGAAACTTTATTAAAAGTTTTTATTTATTTGAGATTTTTTCGTAAAAAAAAAAATATTTTTATTTTACAAGAGTTAAGGCTAGATAACACTATCTCACAAGTCTAACGTATTCCATAATACTTTGTTAGATAGAAATCTAATGAGTTTTGTTGCGACTGTCAAAAAATCTAATTTAACATGACAGTTTCTGTTCACACCATCACACAAAATATAAACACTCACACATGAATTAAAATGCAACCCTGATCCAATGAAAAGTATTATTGTTTAGAAATTTTTTAAAAAACGATGAAGTCGTATGGGATGTCAAGCTTTTTTAATAATACTTGTCATTTTCGTGGCACATTGCATTTACACTATCACACTTTGGCATTTTACTTGAGTTTTTGACATGTATTAATACAAAGTATAATAGTGTAACCTAGCCTTTAGGCCCGTAAAATGTCCATACAAAATTCAGTATATTGAAAGTTAATAAATTGAATATATTTTTAAATGCCAGTTATAAATTTATAAACGTTTGGCGATTATTTTTGCGAAAATGAAAGCGATTGGTGATATGCGAAATGAATTTTATGTAAATATTTTCTAATTTACATATATACATATATTTAAAATATTATAAAAACTTTTTTCTCTTGTTTGTAAATTTTATTACAAATTTATAATTCTTATTATAAAAAACTGTTTCAAAATTGTTCTATTTGATATATTTTGTGTATCATTGTAAAATATTATGGGAATATAAACAAATTAGCCTTTCGTAACGTATATTAAATTTGAAAAAAATATATAACTGACAGTCAAAAGTTTTTTTTAACAAATAATTATCTTAAAAAACATTTAATAAATATAAAAACCGACAAGTTATAAACAGTAAAATTTCAACATTCTTAAATTGACGGCCATTTTTCAAAGAAATTCCATAAATTTTAAAACTATATTGATAAATCAACGTATTTTCAAATATGTATTTAAATATACCTCTGGAAATAGCCGAAATTTAGAAGGATAAACTTATTTTCAAGTTTTTAGAAACACTAAAACGACTTTTGTGCATTTTTTGAAATCGATTCCGTATGATTTTATGCACTTTCTACTTTAAGTACTACTTATCTTTACTACTCTTAAAATTAAGAAAAACTACGCTCATTTAAAAAAAAATAATTGAAAATCTCCATTGATTAAAACTTAATTTTTTTCGATTTCAGAACATGGCGTTTTTAATATAAAAATTACAAATGGCAATATTTTCTTAACAAAAATCTTAAAAAAAATTATTTGGTTGCTGTTTTGAAAGGATATTTTTGTTTTCGATAGAGTATAAAAAACTTCCGTTCGTTGGTAACAAATAATGACAAAATCGTAGTACACAGTACAAATTATTCGAGCTCGTAAATAATTGTATCAAGAAAAACATATTCGTACGTAGGATTATTTAAGAAAAAAGTAACCAAAATCAAAAAAATATTCACATCTCCACATTGAAAAAAAATATAACCAATTTTGGTTAGAAATAACCAACAACGGCAGCTCTGGTATCAACTTTAAAATTCATTCTCTTATCTGGTGGTAAATTAATAATGTGGAGCATTTCGAGCATGTAACGGCGTTTGTAATTGTTCTCCGTTTGCAATATTTGTACATTATCAAAATCTGGATTATGTTTGTTTTGTACACAGTGGTTTGTCAACGCCGTTTTTTGCTTAAAATTACTAAGTTTTAATTTTTGGTCTGATTTATGTGCGGAAATTCTCGTTTTTAATTTATTCTTCGTCGTTCCAACATACATTTGATCACAGTTTTCGTTTTCTCGTCCAGTACAAGGTATCCTGTATATAACATTGGATTTTTCCATTTTAGGTATTTTGTCTTTGATTTTGCTATATATATTCGTCATATTATTATCCGTTTTGTGTGCAATTTTTATATTTTGACCTTTAAATAACTTTAAGCTTTCAAATCTCTCCGATATCCCTGGAACATATGTTAAGGTTTTGTACATAGTTGGCGTCTCAGATATTCTAATACATTTTTCTCTGTTGTCTTGGCAGTCACGGATAAGCTTATTTGTAAGATTGATTGGAAAATTGTTGTCAGATAATATATTTCTTATTTTTCTTAAGTTATTGTTGTGAAATTCAATGTCACTTAAGTTCAAGATCCTGTTTATAAGATTCTTCGCCGTGTTAATTATGATTCTTTTCGGGTGTTTGGAGAAGAAATTCACTATTCGGCCAGAAGCTGTTGGTTTCTGGTACCAGTCTGTTTTTAAGCCGTTATGCCCTCTTATTATCATAATATCCAAATATGGTAATCTTGAATTAGTTTCTTTCTCTATTGTGAATTTAATATTCTGATGAAAACTACCGGGACACCCGGAAAAAGGGATACTGCGTCAAACGATACCAATTTTTCCCCCACTTCTAAGTTCACGTTGATTAATTTCTCTTTAAACTGCATGGAGTCCTTAATGTTGTATTTTGAATCAACCGTGTTTCTTTTTAAAATCCCAGTCATGTATTTACAAAGTCGGGTAGAGGGAGAATTAATGCTAGAACATATAGGTCTAAGTGGGTATCTGTCTTTATGGATCTTTGGAAGACCATATATCCTGGGAGCTATAGCTGTTTCCGTTTTTAATAGTTTTTTCTCTATCTCCGTTATAATATTGTTCCTAAAGAGCTCCTCCACAAGTTCGTTATTTGTCTTTTGAAGTCCACTAGTTGGATCTTTAGTGGATCTTCGATATGTCATCATATCCCCGAGAATCTCCTTCATTCTAACTTCATACTCTTCCTTCTCAATAGCGGTTTTGACGAAGTTTAATAGTTTTCATCAGAATATTAAATTCACAATAGAGAAAGAAACTAATTCAAGATTACCATATTTGGATATTATGATAATAAGAGGGCATAACGGCTTAAAAACAGACTGGTACCAGAAACCAACAGCTTCTGGCCGAATAGTGAATTTCTTCTCCAAACACCCGAAAAGAATCATAATTAACACGGCGAAGAATCTTATAAACAGGATCTTGAACTTAAGTGACATTGAATTTCACAACAATAACTTAAGAAAAATAAGAAATATATTATCTGACAACAATTTTCCAATCAATCTTACAAATAAGCTTATCCGTGACTGCCAAGACAACAGAGAAAAATGTATTAGAATATCTGAGACGCCAACTATGTACAAAACCTTAACATATGTTCCAGGGATATCGGAGAGATTTGAAAGCTTAAAGTTATTTAAAGGTCAAAATATAAAAATTGCACACAAAACGGATAATAATATGACGAATATATATAGCAAAATCAAAGACAAAATACCTAAAATGGAAAAATCCAATGTTATATACAGGATACCTTGTACTGGACGAGAAAACGAAAACTGTGATCAAATGTATGTTGGAACGACGAAGAATAAATTAAAAACGAGAATTTCCGCACATAAATCAGACCAAAAATTAAAACTTAGTAATTTTAAGCAAAAAACGGCGTTGACAAACCACTGTGTACAAAACAAACATAATCCAGATTTTGATAATGTACAAATATTGCAAACGGAGAACAATTACAAACGCCGTTACATGCTCGAAATGCTCCACATTATTAATTTACCACCAGATAAGAGAATGAATTTTAAAGTTGATACTCTCAATTGTGCTCTTAGCTGCGGACATTTGATAACCAAAGCAAAGAGATGACCATAATAATAATTTGTTGACATAAGCAGCAGGGTTGTCAGATCGATTTTGACCTTTTTCGCCAAATTCAATTTCAAAAATCGCCAAAATCGCCAAAGCCTCTATTTTTAACTTTTTGACAATAAAATATAGATGATTTAAATTATTAAAAACATTTTTTATAAATCTTAAAAAATAAATTTGTTCCAAGTCGCTAAAATCCGCCAAAAATTTAAAAAAAGTCGCCATAATATATATTCCTTTTAGTTTTTATTAAGAACCAAGTAAAAATGATTAGTGAAGACAAAAAAGGAAAATTGCACTATTAAATAATTAATAGTAGTCTACTAAAAGCAGCAAAGAAAGAATTTTTATGGTTAGTATTAAACAAATATTGGATTTATGTATGTATGTAGTTGGAGTTCTATCATCTGTTTTGAAATACATTGTAAGTGAATTAAATTTTTTCAACGAAGGTACAAAAGAAGTGCATCATGTAGTATTAACATTCATATAAAGTAGACGCTCGCTTATATGAACTAATTTAGACAGGGCCTGTTCACTCAATGGAAAAGTTCACATAATCGAGACAATATAAAATAAGTATTTCAAACCAATTTTAATATGTGTACATTAGGGCGGGCCAATTTGTATGGAGCCGAAAAATTCGATTAGAGCCGTCCCCTAGGATGATTCTATGGACAATTCTAAGCAACTTTGGTGAAGGAACCATAGGTCTATCTCGATTTATGAGTCTCCCACTTTAAAAAAAATGATTTTTTCCCATAACATCATTTTGATTCAAAATTCGATTTTTTATTCGTCGTTTTATTATCTTTTTTATGCGTATATGGGGGGTTTTTGGGGTCGAGAAATTCATTTTTGATCTTTATTTTTACCATATGCATATTTAAACTATTTTTCATCTATTTTCCGAGAAAAATTTTTCGGTAAAATTGATCTTTATTTTATTTTTTTCAACAGAAATTTAACCTAAAAAATAAGAACATGTGTAAAAAAAAATGATTTTAGTGGAAGAAAAGCGAACACATACAAGCAACGGAAAGACATTGTTAATTGCTGGCTAGCGTCTCTAAACGTGTTTAAAAAAAAAATCGACACAGTCTTATGGCAGTTACATCAGAAAGCCGTGCCAAATACCCCAGACTTGAAAGCAAGAAAGACTTTCAAAAATAACTTATTTCGCTTTTCTTCCACTAAATTCATTTTTTTTACACGTATATACACATTTACTAGCTTATTTCGGAGAAGAACAGATTTATAATAAAGAGTCTTTTTTATAGAGTGACACAAGTTTAGTAGAAGTAGAAGGCGCCAATTTTTAAAAATTTTTCGCATTTTGATCACATGTGGGTCAATGACTCCGCCAGCCCATAAAGCTCACCAAACAGTAATATTTGTGGATGTAATGGTGTTTCGAATATTTGCGCGTTGCTCGATAAGTCGATTCATAATGAAATTTTAAAGCAAACTAAACAAAAAGCAACTATCAGCAAAGTTGTGATACTCTAAAAAACACCCTTTACAAATAATAGTTCCAAATCAACGGTTGCAAGTTGTTCATATAGTAGAGATAGGTCGTGTTCACTCTTTAGAATCTCATGTGTAAAAATTTTGTTGTTCACTATTCTGGATGTTCATATAACTGGGTATTCATATAACCGAGCGTCTACTGTAATTTATAACTCGTAACACCGCGTCAAGATCTGCATTCTACTTAGAAGGAGAGTTTTAGCGAAGTTCATTATTGAAAATACATTTTTAACACAGTCATTACTAGTTGGATTTAGCACCATATAATGAACAGCCAAAGCAGGTTCTTTAAAATGGTGTCCTAACTTAAAGACGTGTTCTAATAGCTATAACCTTTTGGATAAAACTGATTTAAATAAGATGGAATATCATCCAATTACAAACGGTCATTTTGTCCATTGTGTTTTATAAACATCCAAAAGTGCGTTACGATTCATTAATATGTATCTTTAATAACAACGAATTTTGTTTGTGATAATAATTTGCCACATTTTATAATGGAGAAATGTTTGTAAACTTGAAATCGGTATATTCATGCTTTATTAGTTCTTTTTTAAATATGAAAAATAATTTTCTCCTGGATCTCCAATATATTCATCAGCCATTTCAACATAACATAATTTAGTTTCAAATACATACTGACTATAAAAGGCTAAAATGTCATACATAAAAATACTATAATAAAAATAATATAATTTTTTCGTATTGAATTTAACGAGTTTTAAAACAAATGCATGGCTCACCAAAAATAGCCAACAAAATCGCCAACTATTTTAAAATATCGCAAAAAAATCGCCATGTCGCCAAATCGAAAATTAGGTCGCCAATCAAGTTTGAAAATCGCCACGTTTGGCGAGAAATCGCCACATCTGACAACCCTGATAAGCAGTGTAGTTTTTGATGCTGAAACGTGAAGAGCTATTACTCCTTTATTGTGGTTAATGTAAATTTTAATGTGAGTTTTAATGTGTGTTTTTTCCCCGATCTCCATTACATTGTTCCTATTTTTATTGTATGCTTTGAAGTTTTTAACATTTAAGCTGTTTAATACTCAGTATTTATGTATTGTTTTGTTATTGTTAAATTTTAGTAAACATTCCCTGATGATGATATTCAAAGAATATCGAAATATCGGAAACAAATAAAGAAAAATTTTACATACAACTGACCTCGAGCTTAAGCATTTTAATTTAATATTACATACTTATGTTAAAAAAATTATTAAAAAGAAGTATTCTTGAAAACTATAAAGCTCTTAAAAAATGAACCAAAGATGACGAAATGATTGATCAAATACGAAGTTTGACTCTGTTTTGTTCTAGATTAAAGGATTTATAGGGGCGTTTCTGTCAAAAGAAAAAAAATAAATTTGTCACACAGAGGTTTTTTTGAAATCAATTGTTTTTTTAATAAATAAATTTTTTTTTAATAAATACATATATACAAAATTTTATCAAAATAAATATGTATGTATTTGTTTGCTTGTCGCTAAAAACAATAAATTTTTAACGTAGGGAAAAGTGTAGGGAAATTTTTTTGTTTGGTTGAAGGGAAAAAAAGGATTTTTTTTGGACTAACGTAGGGATTTTTAGAAATTGTTCCTGGCATCACTGCATGAGTTACACCGAGTTGCAGAGGAAATTAGAATTTAATTCGATTATATTGATTTGTTGATTGATTTCATACGGGGAAAAATATTTTTAAAGGCTCATTCACGAGTTGCAATTTGTAATGAAAATTATCTTTTGGCAACAACAAGATGGGGAACCCGGCTAGATGCTCTAGAATACAATTTAAGAATGTTATTAAAGAACTAATTGCTACCGATGCTTATGCAATTAAAATTGTAAAAGATTACTTGGCATTTGTATTTTTCAACTACGGATATATTGGTGAAACAATAACTAAATTGGAGGGATTACGTTCACTTAATAATCAGCTCAAATTAATAAAAAAATTCAGAAAGTAATATTAACAATGTGGAAGGAAGAATAGCGCAACAAATTAAAATAAAGTTCCAAAACGTTTTGCAAAAAATATATCGGTTTTCAAAACAATAAAAAGAATTCCCACCATTTTAGATCTGGAATCAAATGTTGGATCTGAATTAGAAAATGTATATTCTCCAAATATTCTCCAAATGAATTGGCATCCTTTAAGATGCTACTATATCTTAGGTTGACGTTGAGAGATTATTTGCTATTTACAAAAGTTTTTTGCATCTGAGCAGGTTACTTTTGATAATTAAAAAAATAATTTATTTGCTTATTCAAACACGTTTCAATTAGCAATTTAAATAAAAAATAAAAAAATATTGTTACTTTGAATAACAACCCAGGCAGAAATTACGACTCTTCTAAATATTATGTACCGCCACAACCCTGTAAACACAAAATTGTGACTTTACCAAAAATATGGTACCATCACAACACTGTAGATACAAAATTACAACCTTAGTTTTTTAATACCGTTTTTAAATAACACCGGTACAACACCCTAAATGCAAATATGCGACTTAAGTTTTTTAAAATCGTATTTACCATAAAACTATACCGCTACAACACTGTATATACAAGAATTAAACCTTAATTTTCTAATACCGTGTTTATAATAATTCTATACCGCTACAACGCTGTATATGCATAAATTTAGTCTTTTTAATTTAATAGGGTCGTATTAAAATGAAAACACAAAAACTATTTTAGGTTAGAAAATATACAAATTTCTGCTTGTTTATTTATACTTGTAACAATATTGAAAATAAGAGTCGGAAGACGGTTGTGACTACGTTGTAAATTCGTGAACCCAACACTGTAAATTAAAATTTACAGTACTGTGGCAACACTAAAAAGAAGAGTCGGAAGACGCACATTTGGCGTTATCATTTCAATATTGTGACAACATTGTAAATTTGGTAAACAGTACGTTGTATTGATGTTGATACTACCCCCTGCAACGTCGGCACAGCGTCGTGGTGATTGTCTTTTTCTGCCTGGGAAATTACTGTTTTTTTTTTTTTTTTTTGGTTTAAATAAAATTAGAAAAAAATGCTTTTTTAATGCATATTTTAAATTTTTTAATGCAAAGCATGCAAGAGCATGAAAATCTCATCCCTAATTATGACATTAGCTTTATTTATATAAACATATTTATGTATAAATTAGTTATTTTACTCCTTTGAGGAGCAAAGGACCGTAACAGGTTTTTCCCAGTATACTCAATCGAATGCGAGATGGAATAGTTCATTTTCGGTTTGCCTTTTTCAAGGTCGTGATCTTCCTCAGCTGCCCTAGGAGTTCCAATCTTTGACTAGTTTCCCAATATCGTTCGGTTGCTTACGTTAAGTATGGCCGGTTTTCGGAGTTAATGTGTGATTAATGTTTGGTTTGTTTCAGACCAAAGCTGTAGATTTTAAATTGTCCTTGACCAGTATATGCAAATGCCAGAAAAACTCAGATAAATAATCAGCTTAATTACTTAGTCGTTTTTTGAATTACTAAGTTAACAGTTAGCAGACGCTTTTTGACAGATAACACATTATTATCTGTCAATTTAATCTTAACTTTAGCTAACTTCAAGTTGTAATAATGGCCCTAAGTCGTTTTCTCAATGTATCAACAAACTGCCTGTTACTTAATGTCAACATTAATTTATTGGACCGATAAACTTTCCGTTAACGATTTTGGGTTTCTCAATATACCGACAAAAAACATTGTTTTCAGCTGGCAACGCCACTCAAAATACATGTAAAAGTTGGGAATCAGCTGTACGGCAAATAAAAGGAAAATAAATAATTGGCAGATGATAATTGCCTAATGAGAAAATGGCCATTATTGTGTGTTTCTTTATTCTGGTTTTTACAAAAAGCGAAAGTTTTTAACGACAACCGTTATAAGGCTTAATATCTTTCTGTTCAATTTCGATTGGCTTATTTCATCAAAATTGCACCTTTTGAGAATATATTTAAAAATTTAAACACAATTCTATACGTTATTTACATAAAAAATTAATATAGCTTTAAAAAAAAAATAAATATTACATGCATGTCAATTAAAATCTTTAAATTCGTTTGATGTTTTAAATTTTTATATTGAATATTTTTGCAATGTTAATTCATATTAAAAAAAAAGAAAATAAACAAAAAACTTTCCTTTTATGCACAATAACATACATTTTTTTTAATGCAATACAAAAAATAATTGTTATGCGTGAGTCTGCATACAAAATTTAAAATATTTGTTCGAATACAACTCGTGCCAGATGGACTTTATATTTACTTTGTGGTCATTGTAGGAGAAAAAACAAACTAAAAATAAGGTCACAGAGAAATGGGCAGAAAATTATAAAAAAAAAATCTTAATGTTTTGCAAAAAACGTATGCAATGTGATTCATGCACATGCAGATACAACAAATAATAAGCTTATCTTAAAAATGAAAATACAAAAAAAAAAAAAAAAAAAAAAATATATATTAAAAACGTGCTGCAACTATAAAAAAAACAGGACCTGCATGTGGCAAACAACTACAACATTAAAGATAGTAATAGACTATAAAGTATGCACGTAGTGATGCAAATCTTTGAACAAATTATATCTAAGTACATTTCAGAAGAAAGGACTTTAAATAAATACCAAATTCTATAATTGCTAAACAAAGTCAAGTGTTTATTTATTTTATTTTTTCCTTTTTTAAGAAATTTATCACTTGAGTGATTTGTTTCTTTTTGTTTCAGAGGCAGCTGTTCGTTTTTAACTGCGAGATAAGAGAGTTAAACGTATTAAAGGATACACAACTTAAATATACCAGCATATTTTGCTACACTTTGTAGATAATCAGTAAATCCTATGAAATTGATAATTAAACAGCATGACAGCAATGCAGAAGTGTAATTTTCGACATGCCACATACACTTGTAACTCAGTGAATGACTGTTGTTTCCCAGAGTGCTGTGTGTTTTATTTAATTTTTTGGAAATATCTAATGAAACGTGTATGCACCACACATTTTGTGAGCCGGAAAAGCAGGTATTATTTGCACTAAGATAATTTGTATTCTCAAAGACTTATCTCTTAGTTTGCTGTTTAAATGCAAGTGAATTTAATGATACAGGTGCTGTGAGTGTTTTTTCTAAAAAAAAAACCCTATCATTAGAAACAGTGGGTGATTGGAATCAGAGATACGTATTGAGTGCAAAGTGTTTTAATGTTAAGACTTTAAAAATTAAAATTTACTTTTAACTAACGAAAGTAAAAAATACAATAATCCCTAACATTTAGTGGCGGCTTTTGCAAATCTTAGTTAGATTAATTACTTGAAACTATTTAAGTTTACACATTTTTAAAAATTATTCATTGATTTTTTATTGGTTCTCTTAAACGAAAGTATTCTTGTTTCCCGATTTAAATTTCTGATTTATGTTCATATTTAAAACTGGTGTTCTTTTAAAGGCACTTAAAAATACAACTCTTTAAAAACATTTCAAAAAATTTTTTTGGGTAGATGAACATGGAAATAATATGGGATTGTACACTTTTTTTTGACGCGTAAAATAAGGCGTTTTCTGAGATTAATGTTAATTTGAAAATGAAGAAGAAGTAAATGACAAATTTTTTTTATTAAAATAAACAAGAACTGAATACACTTCAAAAACATAAAAACAGATTTTGTGTACTCTCCCCCTTTTAACATCTACGGACTTATAAATGTTGAACTGTTCGTGTACACTTTTTTTTGAGGCTGACTGTATGTATTGGAGATACTTTTTTACACTTTTCTTTGATCTTTACTAGATTTACATTTGTTAAAATTCAAATATATTCATCCCTCTACATAATTATTTAACTTATTCTGAATGCAGAATTACAAGAAACGAGTTTAGAAAAATTATGTTGAAATTTCTGACAGTGAGTCAGATTCATCGCACGAAGAAGTTAAGTTTCGCAAAAAACAAAATACAACTTAACCAATAAAAATGAAATCTGTTTTTTAAAACGACTTTATTGAATCTATTGACCGTGTAAGTCTATCTAACCCCGAAAAATCATTTAACTATCGCAACCTCTAAATATTGACCGATTGCGCACAAATTTGGAGTGAACATTTTTAAGCACTATTCGAATAGGATCAGCGTTGTGGAGCGCGAATATTTGATACTTTTGTATTTTGGGCCACCCAAATGTACATATATAGGTTATACAATTCCTTTGGATTACTTTTGAAGATAACTTTTTTAGTCAATGGAAATTTTATCGATAACTTTTCTAGCAAATAATAAAGTTAAATATAACTATTCTAGTCTGCAGAACACAAATTTAGTCAATAGAAGTTTTATCGATAACTTTTCTAGCAAATAAAAATTTTTTCGATAACTTTTAAGTCTATGGAAAATTTATTGATAGTTTTGATAGTCTATCTAAAACTTGTCGATAACTTTTCTTGTTTATAATTACTACTTGCTACAAGTTAAAAAAAAAAAACGACAATAGAGTTTTAATATTTAAAAAAACCTGAAAAACACATTTTGGAACGTATAAATTAAAAGCTCATCTAAACGTAAAATTTACTTATTACTTATTAAATATATAACTTTTATTTTGTTTTGTTTTATGTTTTATTAATTTAAAATAAACTTTGGCAATTCGCTTTAAAATGCCATTAGGTGCCGAGGTCAACTATTGTAATGAATTTAATTGAAAATAAGCTTTAATAAACTTATCCATATCTTTTTTTTTGTCAATACAATATTTACCGATAACTTTTCTATTAAAAAAAACTTATCGATAACTTTTCTGGTCTGTAGAAAACTCATTGATACTTTTTTTGGTCAATAGAAAACTTGTCAATAACTTTCACTACTTTTCGATAACTCTTCTAGAGATATTTTCGATAACTTTTCTAGTTTGTAGAACTTTTCTAGTTTGTAGAAATATTATCAATATCTTTAATGGTCGGTAAAAAACTAACCGATAGATGTCTGGTCAAAAGAAAACTTATCGATAAGTTTTCTGGTCTAAAGATAACTTATTGATGCCTTTATAAGCTTGTCGATAACTTTTTAAGTTTAAGGAAAACTTATCGATAGCTTTTTTTTAGCATATGGGGAAATCCCAGAAACAGTCCACCAGCCAAAAATTTTTCAAATTAATTTTTTTTAATGGAATATAAGACTAGATGTATAATTTCATTTTTATATTTAAAAATATGTATTTCAATGATCATTAATGCAATAATTTTTACAAAATCCTACCCCACTGCTGATTTCTTAATGTTAAACGTGAATTTAGCATTATTTTAGGTGATTTTTGTGCTTAAAATAAAACTAACAGCAGGCTTATCAAAATATAAATTTCTTTAAAAATAAAGTTGATATTCATTAGTTAAGAAATAAGTTTAAGAAATGCAATTCATAAAAATATAATTTGTTTTGTTAAAATAAATAAAATATAATAACAAAATACTACTGGAAAAACTGTAGCGTGCGTTATGTAGCGTGCGTCACAAAGGATTCACTGCTTTTGTCAAAAAATCACAACATTTTTTGGCTACGAATAAGTGCGTTTAGAAGTCTCTTATATTCATCTTTCTTTTAGGAATAAGATTTTGTATAACTTATCATGCCAAATTCGTTAAGAATTAGAAAAACGCACTTCAACCTTTGAAGTTACTTCCACTTTTTGTAGCGTGCGTCGCAAAACTTTGCAATCAATTATTTCGCAAGAAATACTTGCTAAGAAATTATGATATATGCCATTCGTTAGTACATACGTGCACTCGCGGTAACTTGAACACCGTCTAACGTGAACACCGCCTAACTTGAACAAGATTTTTCTTACAATGACTACTCTGTAACGTGAACAAACTTTGAAAGCTCTATAACGTGAACATTTTTTTATACCCTTCACCGAAGGTAAAAGGGTATTAATAACTTTGTTATTCCGTTTGTAATTTCTACAATATTGATCCTACACCCTATAAAGTTTGCATTCCCGATGATCCTGTTAAAAAATTGCTGCAAGTGAAGCAATTGAAATTTTTTACAATGCATTGCAATGGGCAGGAGATGCAATGGTGGATCAAAGTGACATGAGTGTAGTTAGACGCTTAAGGGAGAAAGCAGTATTTCAACTACTTTTTAGAAAAGAAAAAGCAGCAGAAAAAGATAACCGATTTTTTTAATGCCTAAATGCTATGAGTTATTTTATTTGCAATGTAATTTTAATTCAATAGATATATTCTCGTGATCTCATTTTGGTTTGTAATGAATTCTAATTAATAATTTTATTTTTATATTTTAGTAATGGAAATTTTAATAATAAAACACATAAATATATATATTTATATTTTAATAATGGAAATAATCAGAAAAAAATTTCACGTTCAAGCGTGTAAAACAGACATATTTTTTTATGAAATTCGACAATCGCTAACGTGAACAATTTTGCTAACATAAACTCTCTAGGTTTTAATTAGTTCACGTTACCGCGAGCGCACTGTATTAATGTCACTAAATACTATTTATTAGTTAAGCTATCTTTTTTGAAAGACCAAAAAATTTATATATTTCAATCAGAAAACGGGTGCGAATGTAGCGTTCGTCACGCAGGATTTGCCCATATAGAATACTTATTGATTACTTTTCTAGCCCATAAAATCTTATGGATAACTTTTTTACTCTTCAGAAAACGTTATCAATAATTTTTATATTCTAAAGAATCCTTGTCGACAACTTTTAAAGTTTAATCCTTTAGTTGCAAAGCGATTATACAGAAGTATCGCATTCTAAAATGCAGCCGTCTAGCATTTTATAATGTCGATGAGAACACAATAACCAAAATGTTCATCGTTAAAACTGAAGGTCCACACCACGCCTATAAGGACTAAAATCAGTGTAAAATTGTATTGATAAGTTGAATGCATATACACATCGAACGCAGGAATAAAGATTACTTTTATTCTTGCATGCGTCTTGCAGAACTGTCAAAAAAGAATCAAACGCATAAAACGTGTGGTGGCTTTAACTTGATTTTACATTTTTGACTTTGACTGCAAAGTATTATGATGTTTTAAAACTCAGCCTACATTTCTAAACCATTGAATTTTAATCAACCACTTTTGTGATATATAGAATACTTATCGATATATTTTCTACTGTATTGAAAATTAATCGATAACTTTTGTAATTTATAGAAAACTTATCTAATAACTGTCAAATTTAGAGAAATTTTATAAATTTTTTTCTTATCGAAAACTAATGCAGATTTTAGTCAAATATGCTCTTAACACAACACAAACTGTCGACCGACCACATTTAAATCCAATTATTCTTGCTTTTTAAAAACTCTAATCAATTTGTTGCACAATATTTTTTTTTTAATCTTGACAAATCCTTTCATTAATTGTTGACATCTCGAGTTTCGTTAACTTTAAGCTGCGGACAGAATTCAGATTTTGTAAATTTAAAAAAAAATATCATTCTTTAAAAACTAAAATTTTTTTTTTGTTTTTTTTTTACAAAATATTTTTGACAGATGTAATGAAATTTCCCATTGAAATTTATAATATTTACTGACATTTTTTATTCATATATGCGACAGCTTTAAAAGCAATATTCGTATTAACAAACTTGTTATAGTGCTCCCAATTGATCAGCTTACAAATTCCAAAAAGAAAGACTAAAAACCTTACGCTCCGAAGAAATATCATTTTTTTATTCATAAATAATCTGATAGTTTTTCATTCTAAAACCAACAACAATCATCATATAAACATTAATAACGACCACCATTTGTGTTATAAGTCTTTGGGAAGTCCCTCATGCTGGCGAACATATGAGAAACAAATAAATTTTAATCTGAAAAAGAACAAGGTAAATATTTTTCCCTGCTTTACATTTTTTCAGGTCCACCACCAGTCACTAGTATCATGACAATACAGAGAATAAGTACAATAACACCATTATTCTTTTGCCACAATTCGCCACACACTTAATCTCATTAAACTAATAATGGTACCAATGAATGGACATGATTGGTGTGTATATTTCTTAGTACTTGTAGTAGCCAAAGAAAAAAATCATTCGAGGAATGGTGGGCAACGCGGAGAATCTTTTCACCATGTCAATAATAATAACGCAAACAACCTGACACGGGTTCATTGAAATGATGAAAGATAATCTGTAATAAGTCGCATGAAAAAAAATTTTTAAGCCCCAACATAAATATTTTAACAGAAACACTACGAGCAATAAGTGCTCTCTTTCTTTTTCCTTACAATGGCGTTAGCCTGTGTTTTCAGGGTTTTTTTATTGTGTTTTTTATCTTTCTTTAAATATTGACTAAATTGACAAATAATAAAAGAATTATCATTCATCAATAGACAAGAGTTATAGAAGAAATAATGAACAATGTAAAAATGAAAAACGACCATAGTGTACCTTAAACTCGTAGCAGTTAAAATATATGACCAACTTAAAAAGCAATAACCATGTTTTTAAGTGTTATTAATAAATTATAAGAATCGCGATTTTGAAAAGGGGAAATAATAATAATTTTAAGCAATTGGTTAAGAAATTGTGCATGTCCAAATGGTTGTTCTCTGTATTTAATTACAAAAAAAAAAAAAAATAGAAGTTCATTTCCAAGTAAATGACATCATTCGCAATAAATGTTTAACTTTTCTGGTTTAGAGTCGATAAACTTTCCAGTTTAAAGAACACTCATTAATAACTTTTGTGACACATAGAAAACTTATCGTGTCAAAAACCTATCGATACCTTTTTGAGCCTGCAGACAAATTGTCGATAACTGTCTTGTTATAAAAATTTATCGATATCTTACCTTATTGATGATTTTTTAGTCTATTAATAACTTATGAACAATCTTTCAAATTTATAGCAAATTTATCGATAACTTTTCTACATATTAGAAAACTTAACGATAATTTTGTCAATCTGTAGAAAAGTTCTATACAAGCAAAAGCAATAGATAATAACTGATAAATTTTCTATAGTACAGAAAAGAATTAAAAATTACTGACAAATTTTTCTGGAACAGCAAAATTATCGATCTTTTGTTTGATATGATTTCAAAAGTTAAAACTATTTTACTTATCTTATTGTACAAAATTATTAAAAATACCTTTCCTCCTTATCTTGGGTGCATAACCTGTAATTCAGTTGCTTCTTACACTGAACATTTTAACAATTTAATTTAAAAAATTTAGGAATATTGATAGAATAGAAAAATATAAACGATAACAATTTTCTATAAAAAAAAATAAAATTACCGATAAATATTCTAAAGAAAAATATTATCGATAAATATTCAAAAGAGTAGCAAAATTACGAAAATCATTTCAAAGAGTAGAAAACTATCAAAAATATATACTAAGGAGTAGAATAATTACGGATAAATTTTCTATAAAATGAAAATATTATCTCCAAACTTTCTATAGACTAGAAAAATTATCGATAATATTTTTATAGAATACAAAACATTATCGACAAATTATCTCTGGAATAGAAAAAATATCGATAAATTTTCTATAGAATAGAATATTATAACAGAGAAACAATCGATTAAATTTCTATAGAATAAAAAAACTTCTATTCTATAGAAAATTATCGATTAGAAAAATTATTGATAAATATCCCAGTAAAAACTTCGCCTACAAAATAATGTGTTGAGTAATCAGAAAAACATAAGAGCACTACTTACAATTCTACTGAAAGAACCAATGATGTCCCAAAATGAGCGCATTCAAAAGTAAGTCATTATTTTTGTTACCTACATACATCCAGAAAAAAGTAATTATATAAGTTGTTATAGTTGTAGTTATAGAACAAAGCTACTAAATAATGAGTTAAAGAAGCCAATTATTTTGAAAAAGTAAGCGAAGTTTTTACTGGGATACTAACCAATAGAAAAACATGAATACATTTTTTTATAAAATAAAAATACTATTGATAAATTTTGTATGAAACAGTAAAATTATTACTGAATTTTCTATTGAACAGCAAAGATACGATAAATTTATATTCTACAGATTAGAAAAGTTGTCAGTAAATTTTATATGGATAAGGAAATAATCGATAAATTTTCTATAGACTAGAAAATAGTCTTTAGAAAAGAAAAGTTATCGATAAATTTGCTATCGAATAGAAAAACTATCTATAAATTTTCATCTATTGAAAAATTTTCCATTGAATTGAAAAATTATTGATAAGTTTTCAAGAGAATAGAAAAATCAACGATAAATTTTCCATAATATTGAAAACTTATCGATAAATTTTCTACAGAATGGAAAAGTATCGAAAAATTTTCTATAGAATAGAAAAATTATCGACTAGTTTTCAAGAGAATAGAAAAATTATCGGTTAGTTTTCAAGAGAATAGAAAAATCATCGATACATTTTCTATGAAATTAAAAAATTATCGAAAAACTTTCTATTGAATAGAAAAATTATCGATTAGTTTTCAAGCGAATAGAAGAATTTTCGATAATTTTTCTAGGAATAGAAAAATTTTTGATAAGTTATTTATAGAATAGAAAAAGTTATTAATTCTATAGAATAGAAAAAATAAAATTTATAATAACGCTACACTGAAAGAAAAACGATTCGTAACAGGAATGAAGCCGTTAAGTTAACCCCCTTACATTAATGTAATGAAAAGTTTCATTAATTAAATGAAAATGTACATAATAGTAATGAAAGTTACATTAATGCAATGAATCGTGTAAGACAGGAGTTTTTAGACAATTCGTAGTTTCATTGGGGCTACGAAATGTATTACATTCGAGCAACGAACAACTTTTAAGCACGGTTTAAGGCATATAGTTATAGAAAAAAGTGATTATGATTACCTTTTTGGGCTACAATTATTAAAATCTATTAATTTAAGTTACCCTTATTTAAATAAGTATTGAACTGCAGCAATAACAGCATCTGCAAAATTTTAATGAAATATTTACGTAGCATTAATGAAGCTTTACATTTCTGAGTGACAAAAGTTGTTTCTGTGTTTTAAGAAAAATAATGTAATATATGTACAGATTATAAATTAAAAGTAAAACTTTTAATTAAAAGAATATAATTTTTAAAGTTTTTATTGATTTTTTTGTTTATTTTACGAGTTTTTAGTAACGTACAATTTACATTAATATTACGACAAATGTCATTCTTTTTGTCATTTTACGTTAACTTTCTATGGAAGTGTTCTTGTAATTTCGTAACTATGAGTAAACTTTAATGACAAAATTGCATTATAGTAATGTATCTTTTCATACAGTTATTCTTAATACAGAAACAATACACTTATTCACATATATACACATGTAAGTATGTACATTTTTTATTTTCATTATTAAAATATGTTATAAAAAAGAAAGACAATTCCCGTATTCTTTTAATTAAAATTGTTTAGTTAAATAGTACATCAAGTTTTCAAAGTAGAATGATGACCATATCGGGCGATTCTGCTGATGTTTCTGTTAACAAAGGAGAATACAAAATAAGTGAAACATGTGTTACAGGGTAAGTGTTTTGAATTATTCTTACATAAATGCAAATGTTGTCTCTGAAGCTTCTTCACACTGTTAAAATACACTCAAACCCATTTGATTCTACATGAAATTCACGTTGTTTCAACTTGAAATAACTTTCATTCAACGTGATTCCGATTGTTATTTCAAAATAAATTCCATTTTGCTCTAACTTTACTGCAATGTTAAATTAACATGAATTATAGTTATTTCAAAATAATATATTAATGTTAAATATCATTACATTAATGAAACAATATCATTAAATGAATGCAGCTTTTCATTTTATCTACGACAAACGTACATTCCAATAAGGACACAATTTCATTGTAAATTCCAAATGTTTTCATTGCAATTATGAAAACTTACATTATTGTAACGTAAGGTTTCATTATATAAATATTTGAGTGTTATAATATTAATGACATAATTTCGTTATATTAATGAACATTTCTAACCTAATGAAACAATTTTCATAGCGGGAATGACGCGTACGTTGGTTCAAAATCGATGACAAAATCGTTTCTGTAATGCAAAAAAACATTACATTTACGAAGCTTTTTCTTTTAGTGTAGTTAAAAGAGCTAATAAGCGTTATCGAGAATGTTACCAGTAAGTAAATATTCAGTACTGAAAACAATACAACTAAGAAGTAGTTATTTAGCTGATTATTAGTAAGCAAATATTCAGTAGTGAAAATAATAGAAGTAGGTGCTGAGGTCATTACTAGTAAGTACTTACTGAAGTTTTTAGAATAATGACAACTACTTACCAGGTAACGTATGAAATAACTTCCACCTATTACTAAAAAACAAAAAATTTTTCCTGGGTATCCATCAATTTTCCTTAGAATAGAAATATTATCGATTAATTTTTCTATTGAATAGAAAATTTATCGAATAAATTTTTATGTAATAGAAAAAGTATCGATAAATTTTAAATAGAATAGAAACATTTATACAGAATGTTGGGCTTAAATTAATCAATCTTTGAGTTTGAACTTTTTTGTGTATCGAAGTCTAAATCAGTCTTTAATTTGTTTGCTTATAAAGTATTTAAAATTTCCATACAAATAATAATCGTGGCTATAAATATTGTTTAATGTTACAAATATGAGAACTAACATGTTAAGCCGACGTAGTGTATAAATGGTTAATAAAAAAAAAACGAATGATTAAGAATAAAAAATTAATATTAATTAATTACAAAAACGTTAAGAAAACGTGCATAAAAATTATGATGAAAATGTTAAAGACCCATACGGCTCTACCAGGAGTAGATACAGGGAACAAAAAAAATATAGTTTCTATTAAATGAAATTTCCATTTCACTTAACAAACACACAAAGCAGCACTTAAATGGAAGCCCACCAACAACCTTTTTGATGTTAAAAAATTGGTTCGTACTGGAAGATAAAAGTTAAATGCGGAGACAACTTAAAAATCTATCTTTTTTTTAACTATATTGCAGCAGCCGCATTATAATGGGGGAACAGCAGTAGTCTACTGTCACACATAACTGTGACAATAGAATAGAAAAAAACAGCAGCAAATGCTTAATCCGGGATTAAATTGAATTTTTTTTGTCAGTTTTTTCGGAGAACGAGTAACTTTTTTCCAAAAGTTTTTGTATAGAATCATATTGAGAATATACAATTTTTTTCACAATCGTTTTCCATTTTAAATATCAGACCAAAAAGACCAACCAACAACAATAAAATAATGCTTTATATTTTTCTTTTATATGATTGAATACAAAAATTGTCACAACACCACGATTTTATTGTAAGACAATATTTTCAATATCCAGTAGCTGTTTGTTGTTGTTGCTGTTGTTCGCTCTTCTCCTTGTTGTTCTTGTTTAATAAAGAGTTTTATACCCGAATAAAAAAAACTTAATCTGTTTATCTTAAGTACTGACAATCAATTTTTAAAATGGACAACACCAGATTTTATTTTCAATAAAATAATTGTGAACTGTCAGACAGACAGACAGACATTCGAACAAACATACATTAATTTGGTAGCCAATTTTTTTTTATTAATTAATTTTACGAACATAAAAAAAGACAATCAATGTTAAGTGAGTATTAAGGAAATTTAGAGCAAAATTTAAAAAGATTATTAAAATCGAAAGCTTAACATAAAAATCTGAGACATTTTATATTGTCGAAATAGAGTAAGTAAAATAGCACTATTTTAAGAATAATTCATTTAATGGAGTTTTTATATGAACAAACCAGTAAAAGCTAGCTTGAGCTTCTGTCAAAAATTAAATTAAAAAAAAAAACTTAATCAAAAAACATCGGATTCCGTAAGTAGAGTGCGACAAGTTTCGTACTTTTCTTCAGCAAATGACCACTTCATACAACTTAACGAAGACCCTATAGACTCTTTGAGATCGCCAAAAATGCACTGTTTGATGCAGTTTACGTGCTGGTGGCATTATGGGAGCTTATTTCTTAAGGCTCAGTTAGGCGAACGTTGCTGTACCCGTAATGTACCGCACCGTACTGTAAGCACGTTGGTGCACTTATAGAACGTTTAAAAACGTGTCATATGTTTTCCCATACATAAACAAAAAGCAATAGTATACATAAAACAAAACACACAGTGATGGGATTCAAAAATGCTCAAATGGTGACCGTTGTGCAGAAAAGGTACCACGTGATTTAAATGGTATTAAAACAGTATTTTGGGTATGTAAAAAATTTTAATATTTTTATTATAGATTTACAATAAATAAATTTGTATTTTAGCATGTATAAATTTTTAGCATACATATATTGTAAATGTGCATACACCAAACAAGGTTTTGATACCATTTAAAGTCTTGTATGTGTTTCACATTTCCATTGTATGTGTATATGCATTTGTTTATTTTAAACATCTAAACATATGTAAATTTGTATATTTGGAAATATGTTGTGTTGTAAGTTGTTTTGTCACAATTCCATAGATATACTAAAAAAGTACCAAAAAAAAGAGCAAAATTACCCGCATTCAATGTAACATACAAGCCGCCCATCACTGTCTTACAAATGTCACGTAACAACGGCATGAAATTCTATTTTATACAGATTGGTACGTTGCAACTACGGTACATTGCATTTCGGTAAGCTTTTGTATTGGTTTTCATATAACAAAAAGCGAACAGCTGATTGATACAGTACAGATACGGTACAGCAACGTTCGCATAACTGACCGCACCAAGATCTATGATTGGAAAATATGGTTGACATTGATCCGGGCGTAATGTGGTTGTAACAGGATTACGTAACGTGCAACACGGCGACCGCAATCATCCACTTATTGTTATAAAATTTTTGTCGAACTGTTGATTTTGAGAAATTAACCTGTCAATATGCGTCCAAGGTCGTGCGATTGAACACTTCTAGACTATTTTTTGTGGGGCTTCGTGAAGTTACAATTGTTAGTGTTATTCGTAGCACACAGTCTGCAGTTACTGAAAAAGTGGCCCAAAATTGGAAGTCAACAATACGCTTCATTAAGAAATGCTGCGACAATTTGCAAATGTTAATGCCTTGTATTGATCTTTAAATTAAAAACATTTTTTTCAACTTCAACTTATATCGTACTTAAAACCCAGACTTTAGATTGGACCACGTCGCATACTAGAATAAAATATCGTTGACGCTAGAGCACTATTTTAAGGCTCTTTAATCTAGAGCACTCTAGGCGCTCCCTAAAAATAATTAAATTGTACGTCTCGTTCAGTATAGGAAAGCTACTGAACATCTATAAATATATAAAAATTAAAAATTATTGTCTGTTTATCTGTTTGCCCCTAAAATAAAATTGGCTGCTTGTTTTTTTAATAGGGCAGGGTAATTAGTACCGTCCAAAGCAGGCGCGGATCCAGCTCGAGTCTTACGGGGGGGAAATTTTGTATGATACAAAAAAGTAAAAAATTTGTTTTTAAAAGTTTATTAAAAACAATATATGTATGTATATTATATAAAAAAAAACAATAGGGTTAAATAAAATATAAGATCGGTTCAATATAAATTAATCTTTTTAAATAAGTAAATTGTGATTTCCTTGTGAGGCAAATTGAGATAGTACAGTCTATCTTCGGTCATTGTTGATCTGAGCCATGTTTTTATTCGACGAAGGGTAGGAAATGACCTCTCGCTTGTAGCATTACTGACGAGCATTGACACCAAAATTTGAAATATTTTTCTTAGATTTGGGAAGATGTCTTCATCACAGTTTATTAAAGCATCTACAATGTTATCTGATAGATTTTCAGATTTTTTCCATGTTTGTTGCCAATGCAACAGTTCAGGCTCAAGTTAAAATGTGTTTATCTCGTTTATCAAATATAATCAGCTCATCAGCTAGTTGTGGTTTTAAAATAAACGGTATATGGGCAAATCTCAAAAACAGTCCACAAACCAAAAATTTTTCATATTAAATTTTTTAGATGTATAATTTAATTTGTATATTTAAAAATATGTATTTCGACGATCATTAATATAATAATTTTTACCAAATATAACCCCTTCCCTGATCTCTTGATGTTACACATGAATTTAACATTATTTTAGGTGCTTTTTGAGCTTAAAATAGCACTTACAGCCAGCAGACTCATCGCAATATAAATTTCATTCATACATTCATTAATGATAGCCAAATTAGTTTATATATATAATTTGTTTTGTTAAAATAAATAAAATTGGGTTTATTATATAGTACTAAAAAAAAACTGTAGCGTGCGTTGTAAGGCGTGCGTCACAAAGGGTTCACGGATTTTATCAAAAAATTACAACATTATTAGAGTTCTCTTATATTCATCTTTCTTTTAGGAATAAGACTTTGTATACCTTATGATGCAAAATTCGCAAAAAATTAGGAAAACACCCTTCAACTTTTAAAGTTGCTGGCGTGCGTAACAAAACTTCGTGATTAATTATTTCGCAACAAATGCTTGCTAAGAAATTATGATATATGCCATTCGTAAGTACATATTAATGTCACTAAATACTATATATAAGTTGAAGCTATCTCTTTTGAAAAGCCAAAAAAAAAATGGTTATATATCAATCAGGAAACACGAGCGAGTGTAGCGTTCGTTACGCAGGATTTGTTCATATGACTTGATTACACTTTGAGGTTGAAGTTTAGGTATGTTCAATACATTTAGGATATCTATTGGGAAAGATGTTTTGAGATCTTCTAAAATAAATTCAATTAAAGGAATGTAACCTACAACTCGGTAGTAATCTTCAACATTTTGGAAGTGATTATTTCGTTCAAATTTTGTCTTTTCGATTGGAACCTCGACACAAATAACTTTAACTTTTTCAAAAATCGCTTTAAATTGTTCTTCGGCTTTATTTCTTTTTTCTTCAAGGCACATGATAAAAATTTTGATAAGGCTTGATCCTTTTTTAATATCTATATTTTGCTTTTGTAAACTGATACTAAGTGGCTGTGTTACAATAGGTATCACACTTAAAAGTATATTCCGCAAAAAAATTTAAAAGTAATAAGTGAGCTCCTTAATATAAAGGTAGAGATACTACTTCCTTTCCACTCAGATATTTTTTCCAAAGGTTCTACTATATGATGTACACTTGTTGCAAAGACGCATAATGAAGAGAGTTTGGCTCCCAAATACTTTGCTAAAACTGTTTTTCGCTTGGGATGATTATATTTAAAAATTTTTGTCGTTTCTTTAACAAATGATAAAACTTTTTGTATTAATGGCACTTTATTGCTTTTAGAAATTGAGTTGTTCGATTTATGGGAATAGCAAGGCGTTTGTTTGGCATATGTCGCTTTTCCAGAAATTTTGAACAGCTCCATTTTCCGCTGACATTAGAGGACACCCATCTGTTCCATCTCCTACACAATATTTTAGGTCAAGACCAAAATTTGTCAAAGTTTTAAGAACTATTGATGATAGTGCCTTCGCATCAATTGACGCATCAACGTCATCAATATCTTTTGAAGCCTCTTCAAATGCGTTTACAACAAAGCCAATAAATTCTTCACTAAAAACTTTTTGTTGTATGTTGAAATGTCTCAAAGTTAAGGAAATCTGGCTTTTCCCCGACAAATCAGTGCTTTCGTCAAAAATTATCGAATATAATTTTGATTCATATAACACATAAATATATACATAAATATTGCAAATACTAAGGCTTTTTAATAATTTAGCCGCACGCATTATTAAGTCAAACGTTTAGTCTTTGAATATAGATGACACCTGCTGGGATTGAATGTAGAATAATAAGTAATTGAATGCGGTAAACTAAATGTTTCTTTGGAAATATCTAATAAATAACTATTAGGATTAAGATGTGGATACTTATTGAAAATCGTTAGAGATTCAATAAAAAAAAAATAAAAAATACTTATTGAAAATTTCGTTAGAGATTCCATAAAAAAAAACCTTGCTGGGATTTCCAAAAATTTTGTACATTAAAAAAAATATTATAATGGGAATTCTTGTATTATCGAAATTAACAAAACATATTTTTATAATTTACGGGGGGGAAATTTCCTTATTTCCCCCCCCCCCCCCCCTGAATCCGCGCCTGGTCTAAAGGATGCCAATATTAAATATCGCATATCTTAAGAGCCGCTGCACCCATTTTCTTTAACTTTTTGCAGTAGGATCTTCTAAGCCCCGAAATCCAATATCGCGTAACTGAAGTGGTTAAACCACTTTTATGATAAACTATCAATTTTAAATAATAATGGACGGGGTAGACGGAGAAAGGGCAGTACCCCATATAACGAAAATATTATATACCGAATATCTGAAGACAGAAGTGTTCAAGTTTTGTAGGAACCACTGTTATGGTAAACAACACCTTTCAAAATAAAAATTAAGCGGGTAGGTGCGGGGGGAGCAATAGATAATATATATGTAAATGAAAAGCGTATGCTTTTTTGATCCCTATAGACTACTAAATCGACTTTCCTGAAATTTTCACAGTAATTTTCTGATAACCCAGCGCTTAACATGGGCGGTTAATATTTTTTAATATTTAATGAAAATAAAGATTTCTTTATATTTCGAGAACTGTTACAGTGACAATATTCCAATTTTGAACAGACAGCTTAGATAATAATACTCAACATCTTTCAAAAATTATGTTCCATGGGAAAAGTAAGCATGACACATCCCATACGAATACACTTGAAATTTCTGTAAAAGCCTTTAAATTTAGTACAAGATGTTTTGTTATCAATTCACGCGATCTGTTTTAAAAAATATTTTACTAATTTTATTTCGATAGGGGTAGCAAAGCGCTTTATTAAAATCGTTAGGAATATTCTGTATCTAATTTTCCGTTTTTAAAACAACATATGAGTCGTTTATTTTGAAAGTGGTTTAAGTCCATTTTTTCTTATATTGAGATATTTAAGGGTTTGTGTTTGATTTGTTTCAAAAATATTGTTAAGTGGTATTAATTTGTTTTTATGGCTTTGTGACCTTAAACATGTAAGAATAGCTAACGTAATACATTTTGTAAATCTACTAGAAAAATAAGCTGTGTTTCAGAACCTAAAATGGACTTAAACCACTTTCAAAATTAATAAAATGACTTTTTTGTTTGTGAAAAAGAATAAGTCCACTTATTTTAAAGAAATTAAGCAATAGAAATTGTAAATATTTTATGCTTGATGTAGATGAATGTAATAGCTTTAAAATAAATAGGGAAGCTTTCAATTCAGATACAGATTTTTATTGTATATGTTATATGTAATTAAAAAAATGTTTTTAAAAATAAGCATGCATTCATTAATTAAAAAATTTAATTTACATTTATTTATTAAGGATAATATTAAAGATTTTGCCATATTATTTCTCCTCATTTAGGTTATGTGTGAGGTTTTGTTAAAATATTCATGGTGCATAGGTGGTAATACCTTAGTAACTTCATTATATCCTTATACTTAGGAGTTGAAATGGGACGTACATTTTTTAATAATGGTGTTAATTTTATTTTGTTGAAGTTCCTTGGTCTTCCCCGACAGGGTTATAAGTCAAGTATTTTGAACTCTTTATCCACTTCCATAGATTCTTTATAAAACTTTTTATAGGGTTCACTTTTAATCGCATCCAACATATCCTTAGCCAATTTACAGGTTTGCCACTAGTGTTTTTAAACCATTGATGAATTGCTTCTTCCAGAGGTTTTGTATAAAAAAATCTTTACGTTTCACTTCAGTTAATAAAAATTTGTGGACTTAAACCGGTTTCAAAATAATTTTTTTTTTTTGGATTTCGTTAGCTAACTAATTTTCAAGTGCCCAAAATCATAGCGATTTTAATGACAATAGACTTAAATTGTTTACAAATAAAAAGATTATATATGATTGCGATTGTTGTTATCATTAACTTCTTTTTTTTTTTAAATGGACTTAAACCACTTTCAAAATAAACGACTCATATATTGAGTCACTAAAATTATTTCACATCATTTGCATTAACAGCATAAAAAATGTGCAACATCACAACTTTTAAATGTCAATGTTGACAATAAAAATTACAATAAACTACATGACAGCAACATTTTCCTCTTTTCTCTCTGCACAACCTGAAATTTCTATAAATAAATTTCTATTTTCTTGTTTGCATAGTTTTAGCTAGTTAAACAATTCAAGACATTAAAAAAATTATGATTGAATAATTGCATTTGTGGTGTTTGCCCACAAGGCGTGGTGAACTTTTAACAAGTAACAGCGCCAACAAACAGGCAACATGAACAAAATAAACTCATCATACAGATTGACAATTAACTTGAACAATCATAAAAGTCAATTATGCTCATCACGAAAAGCAAATCGCTCGTAAAAATTTAACGATAACAGATGCGTATGTGTCTGTTTTGTGCTGTACTTTTGCTTTGTGTGTAGAACACAACAGCAACCTCTTTCTACTGAGTCCATTAAATGCATTTTTTGGAGGTTTTTTTTTGTTGTCTGCAACACAACAACATGCAGCCAGCAACACTTTTATTATATTGTCGTCTATGAGTTATGAATTCTAATTGTTCATGTTGCCAGAGGTGCGTAGCCAATTTTATGTCATTGGTGCATGAGTGCCCACTTATGTGTGGATATAAAATCTGACTTGTAGTTGGGGATTTTTTTTTGTTTTTTCAATATAATTGGCTAAACAGCTAGAGAAGAGTTTGAGGGGAATATTAAGGATTCTCAGTGGTTGCCAGATTAATTGATTATTTTTGTACATACAATTGCAATAGCAAAAAATTTTTTGAATCATAAGTTAAATTCTCTTTTATTTCATGTAATATATAACTAATACCAGTTCACACTATGCGAAATGTAGCATAGAAACCCTGCAAATAAAATTGGACCACCTGATCCATTTTGATAAAATGGACTACTCCATGGACTCGATGTAATGCAAGCATGGACCATGTCATTGTTAAAAAATGTTTGTAGTGAGACGACATGTCTTCGTTTTTTAACGACATGCTTTCGTTGTTAAACGGCTTCAAAACTAATCCTCTTGAGTATACCATGGAGTAGTTTTAAAACTACTCCTTAGTAGTCCAAAGGTGGGTTATATGGTCCTCTCCTAGGACATCGTAATGTTAAATAGACCGGGTTTTTTCCATACGTTTGGGTTACTTTTGGACTAGTCCTGGTCCCTTGTGGACTACTCTTTACACGCGTGTTTGGACTGGTCCTATTATTTGCAGGCTATATTTCATTAAACGAAAGATTAGCGAGGAAGGTTGGCGAGACGATTGCGGGGTAAACAATTTCGCATGAAATGTAAAATTTTACGATCCTCTTCCTATGCTTCTTAAAAATGTTTGAAATTGAAAAGTTTATTTTGAATTTAAGACTTAAACGACAAATTGTATCTTATGCCTTCCAACGTCTATGTGTGTACCACTTCTCGAATGGACACTAAAAGAAAATACGTATATTGTTGCAGGGTTATGCCGCATAGTCTAAAACATTGATTAGATCGTTTTATGAATTAAATATACAAAAAATCTCAACTCTGGTAGGATAAAACTTATTTTAAATAATAATTATTTTTAATACGGGTAGAAGGAATATTGTGATTTTAAACATTTTGGAAAGAAACTAAATTTTTCACGCCTGTAACAAGTTTCGATGGAAGTGTTTTTAATTCCATCGCAGTTGTAATTTCAATAAACTATTGATCAGAATTGATTTCAGTGACACGCCTGTTTAATCTGAGAGTAAATTTCTAGTGATTAGCATTTACAAATACATATTAAAACTACCTAGCTAAAACTTTACTTACCTGATAAGTTAGCAAGTAATGTTGGAGAAAAGTAAACACTACTTATTTTTCGGCTGAATATCTACTTATTTTTGTTCGAGGTGTCCACAGAATTCAGTACTTACAACACACTTACTAGAAGTCAAAAAATATCTAGTTATTATTTAACTAAAAATAAGTTGAATTGTAAGTACTTACAAAAAACTTACTACAAGCCAATAAATCACTTTCACTTAACTAGTGACCCAAAAAGTAGTAATTGAATACATTATCAATATGTATATTAGACTGGTCGCATCTTGCATGGGATTTTTTTTTTTAATTTAATTTTTTTGCGCTGCTTAAAATATGAGGTTTGGTGTAAGAAATCCTGATCTAATTTTTCAGGTCAATCCGACGGTGCCTAGACGTGCCGGGTGGGGCCCAAAGTTCCCCATATAATAAAAAAAACATCTTTTCTATCAGATCTTTATAGTTATACTAGTTGAAAAGCCTAAAATCAAAATCTTCCGCGGAGAAAGTACTTCAAGTGTGTCAAATTTCAGCTTCCTATGTCATCAGATGGCTTCAGAAAGTTGCGGAAAGGATAGGACATACATGCAAACATCCTGACATACTAAGTAATTATATATTGTATAGATAGATTAAAGTATTTGCTGTTTAATATTTTAGTATAATAAAACGAAAGATTTTTAACCTAATTCGGGGTCGCTAAATCCTGTGGTGCTAGCCGTTTTTTTAGGTTAGCTTTGGTTTTCGAGATATACCGTTATTTCGAAAATTAAGGACGTTGCACAACATATGTATGTTCGCGTAACTCAAAAACGCTTTAGTTTATTGAAAAACTAAAAAAAACCGAAATTCCGCAATAAAATTTACTTTAAGAAAGGTGAATCGTTTTTCTTATATGCGCAGTCGTTTTAGAAACATAATTTTTTTCTGGAAAAAAAAAATAATTTTTTTATTAAAATTTCATAAAAAACTGAAAAATGCAGCTATGCTTCTAATTTTATACAGTCATATAAAAAACAACATTGGAAAGAAAACAAGCTATAAATGATTAAAATCTGTTAAAAACTTCAAGGGCCGATGTTGATTTTGAATAAAACACAAACTATTTAGGAAATTATTGTAATTTTATTTTATTATGATATATTGGTATTATTCAATTATGTATGGAACAAAATATCGGCCAAATGGGCGCCGCGACCACGGCGGCACACCTCCCTCCGATGGTCCAAATTTTCGATGACCCTGAGGCATAATGGAGGTTCTATGCCGTTAATGTGCCGAATTATCTCATCCTTTAGCTCTTGAATTGTTGCTGGCTTATCGACGTACACCTTTTCTTTCAAATAACCCCAAAGAAAAAAGTCCAACGGTGTCAAATCACATGATCTTGGCGGCCAATTGACATCGCCATTACGTGAGATAACACGGCCATTGAATTTGTTGCGCAAAAGAGCCATTGTTTCGTTAGCTGTGTGGCAAGTGGCACCGTCCTGCTGAAACCACATATCGTCCACATCCATATCTTCCAATTCGGGCCATAAAAAGTGTGTTATCATCTCACGATAGCGAACACCATTCACAGTAACTGCCTGACCGGCCTCATTTTGGAAAAAATACGGCCCGATGATGCCGCCAGCCCATAAACCGCACCAAACAGTCACTCTTTGTGGGTGCATTGGTTTTTCGACAATCACTCTTGGATTCTCATTCCCCAAATGCGGCAATTCTGTTTATTGACGAATCCACTGAGGTGAAAATGTACCTCATCACTGAAGATGATTTTCTTCGAAAATTGATCATCCACTGTTGCCATTTCTTGCCACCATTCTGCCCATTGACGACGTTTGGAATGGTCAAGAGGCTTTAGTTCTTGAGCCAATTGCACCTTGTAAGCGTGTAAATGCAAGTCTTTATGCATAATGTTCATCAACGACGAGCGTGAGAGGTGCAATTGTTGGGCACGACGACGAGATGAGGTGGACGGCTCTTCAGCCACACTATCGTGAACAGCAGCAATATTTCCTGCAGTACGAGCTGTACGAGCATGCACTGGTGTTCTGACATCTTCTACAGACCCGGTTTGCTCGAATTTTTCCACGATTTTTGCGATTGTACGCACATTTGGACGATCAAATTGACCAAAAAAATCACGAAGTGCACGATATGCATTTTGATTTAAACGGCCATTTTCATAATAAGTCTGGATAACTTTAACACGTTGTTGGATTGTGTATCTCTCCATGGTTCAAATTGAATAAGTCTGAAATAGAGAAATGTCAAATAAAATTCGGAAAAAAACTTGGCGTTTAGGTGTGGTTCACATTCAACATCGGCCCTTACAATTTAACAAAAGACGAAAAATTTATATGGCGGTTTAGTAAAATTCTTAATTTAATTAAAATGTTTCGTCTTTTGTGAATACATAAAATCAAAAGTTGTTAACAGATTTTAATCATTTATAGCTTGTTTTCTTTCCAATGTTGTTTTTATATGACTGTATAAAATTAGAAGCATAGCTGCATTTTTAAATTTTTTATGAATTTTTAAAAACAAAAATTCCGAAATTATAATAAAAAAATTATTTTTTTTCCAGAAAAAAAAATTATGTTTCTAAAACGACTGCGCATATAAGAAAAACGTTTTACCTTTCTTAAAGTAAATTTTGTTGCGGAATTTCGGTTTTTTTAGTTTTTCAATAAGCTAAAGCGTTTTTGAGTTACGCGAATGTATGTTGTGCAACCTCCATAATTTTCGAAATAACGGCATATCTCGAAAACCAAAGTCAATATAAAGAAAAAAGTTTTGACTTTCTTAAAGTAAATTTTATTGCGGAATTTCGGTTTTTTTTTTTGTTTTTCAATTAACTAAAGCGTTTTTGAGTTACATATGTTGTGCAACCTCCCTAATTTTCGAAATAACGGTATATGCCGAAAACCAAAGCCAATATAAAGAAAAAAGTTTTAACTTTCTTAAAGTAAATTTTATTGCGGAATTTCGGTTTTTTTTTAGTTTTTCAATAAGCTAAAGCGTTTTTGAGTTGCGCGAACATATGTTGTGCAACATCCTTAATTTTCGAAATAACGGTATATCTCGAAAACCAAAGCTAACCTAAAAAAACGGCTAGAACCACTGGATTCAGCGACCCCGAATTAGGTTTAAAATCTTTCGTTCGTATGATACTAAAATATTAAACAGCAACTACTTTAATCTATCTATACAATACTAGCAAACCCGGCGAACTCCGTCTCGCCACCAGATGGCTTCGTTTTATGTAACATTTCGTTTGGTGATTAAAAGATGAAGAAAAAATTTTTTTTTGTTTTATATTTGAAAAGGAAAAATTTTATTTCATTTCACAACAGTAATGAATTCATTTCGATTACACAAATGAAGTCTTATTTAGTTGAACTTCTCTAAGTAAATGGCGTTAAAATTGAATGCCATGTCGGTTGGAATCATTGGGATCCGAGGTATCAAAACATTTTCTCCCTTGTACTTTCCTTTAAGCATTGACGATGATGACGTTATTCATCAGTTTTTTTACCGTAAGTCGGGTGCCATTACAAAGACGTGGTTGGTTTATATTTCGTAACATTATGGTTACCGATCCAACTTTTAGTTTGAATTTATGATGAGGTAATCCGGGTAATCCCAGGGAGTTCGATTGGATAGTTGACGACATCGTTTTGAGAAGTAATGGAATCTACCGATTTGTACGTCTCCAATTTGCCAGCGATTTCACTTTGAATCTTAAAATTCAGTTCGTCGACATCAACGTAACAAATCATGATTTCTGTAATTTTGTGTAATGTTTGAAAACACCTTTCGGATGAGTTCGGACTTTGATTCGGTGAATCGTCAGAAATTGAAATATCCACCGGGATTTTGTCGTTTCCTATGTCCAGCAATTGTTTGGAAAATACGTCTCGAGATTGATTGTTTTGCAGCTCGACCCGCATTTTCAGAGTCAATTTGAGCTTCCTAACGTGTTACCACAAAGCAGACGACTTCAAACATGCATTTAATTCATCGCCGGGCTTTGATCGTGGTATCACTGGAAGTGTTTGCCAAAAATCACCTGCCAACAAATCATCGTACCTCCAAATCGGCATTGATTTTTTCGTAGTTGGCGTAAAAGTAGGCGTGGTAAATTTTTCTTTCGAAGAAAACTTAAAATGGAATAATACGAACATTTGAAAGAAAAATTAGTCAAATCGATGGAGCCGTTTTCTGATTTTAGGTAAATCGAAAAAAGTGGGCGTAAAAGTGGGCGGGGAACAATTTTCTTTCCGTATAAGCCTAAGTTGTACCATAGCGATCACTTTAAAGAAAAAATCGTCCAAATCGGTCAAGCCATCCTCAAGTTATGTGATTAATAGAAAAAGTGGGCGTAAAAGTAGGCGTGGTAAATTTTTCTTTCGATGGAAACTTAAAATGCATTGATACGAACATTTGAAAGAAAAATTAGTCAAATCGATGAAGCCGTTTTCTGATTTTAGGTAAATCGAAAAAAGTGGGCGGGGAACAATTTTCTTTCCGTATAAACCTAAGTCGGACCATGGCGATCACTTTAAAGAAAAAGTCGTCCAAATCGGTCAAGCCGTCCTCCAGTTATGTGCTTAATAGAAAAAGTGGGAGTAAACGTGGGCGGGGAACAATTTTATATGCTATAAACCTCACGGAGTCCGAGACCTTTCCAACGAATGCGAAACCGTGGAAATCGGTTCGTGCGCTCTGGAGTTATAGCGTCAGGAAGGAAACCCCGACTTATTTTTATATAATAGATATAATTTCTAATATGTCAGGATGTTTGCATGTTTGCATGTATGTCCTATTCTTTCCGCAACTTTCTGAAGCCATCTGATGACATAGGAAGCTGAAATTTGGCACACTTTAAGTACTTTCTCTGCGGAAGATCGTAACGAAGCCATATTTTTGATTTTAGGCTTTTCAACTAGTATAACTATAAAGATCTGATAGAAAAGATGTTTTTTTTTATAATATGGGGAACTTTGGGCAACACCCGGCACGGCTAGGCACCGTCGGATTGACCTGAAAAATTAGATCATGATTTTTTACACCAAACCTCATATTTTAAGCAGCGCAAACAATTAAATTTAAAAAAAAAAATAAATTGCGACCAGTCTAATGTATATATTCAGTACTGAAAACAACACAACTAATATGTAGTTATTGAGCTGATTATTAGTAATCAAATATTCAGTAGTGAACATAATAAAAGTAATAACTAGTTGCTGAGGATATTACTAGTAAGTACTTATTGAAGTTTTTAGAACCAGGTAACGAATGAAATAGCTACCACCTATTACTAAAAATCAAAAAGTTTTTCCTGGGTATTTTCTAAATATGGCAACTTTAATTATTTCAGCACAAATGTTTAAGTATTTAATGATGTTGAAAACAATAAAAAATTATTGACTATATACAAACTTATAGTTCTAAATATAAATATCAGCCATGATAAAGAATTAAATCGTTAAAAAAAATATAAAAATCACGCATAATCCAAAATTCTATATCAAAACTTAAGTCATACCCCAATTAAATATTTTCTTGTTTATGCGCTATGCAAGGCATACAGAAAGAAGTGCAAAAAGGTAAGTGAACGTTTCCTTAACAAATTAGAATATAATATTTGAAGCGCCACGACACTCATATTTGTAAGTAGAATTCATAATTTTTACTTCTTGTCTAATAAAAAAATTTGGACTAAAACCCATAAATAGTTCAACAAAATAACCACAATACTAATTATTGTTAAAGCTAAGGCACGAGCTCTATATTTACATTTGTCCTTCAAGTTGTACTGAAAAAGGGCAACAAGAAAAAGAAAGACAAAAAAATGAAAACAAAACAAAAAAAATGTACTTTGGACTTCAAGAAGTATTCTTGACAAAAGTTCGAAAAAACAGAACTAAGGAAAAACATGTAAAATAAATTAAAATAGATAATCATTCAAAGCAAATTTCGATCTACCAAAGGTTAAATACAATTTCGTTTAAGGATTGATCTTTGGCTATTGATGTCAGCAGTCGTCGATGGCTGTGAGTGTTAAACGGCAAACCCCTCTGAAGAGATTGAGTGGTTGCAATCGAAACATGTAAGGGTAACCTGTCCGTAAAAGCCTGTCAACATGAACTTTAGCCTGATTAAATATTAAAAAATTTGGATTAAAAACCATAAATAGCTGAACAAAACAACCACAATACTAATTATTGTTTTTGTATTATCGTAAACTTTTAGATTTTTTTGTTGAAAATCCATCAATTGGCCCAAGTTTGGTAGACTATAATTAACAAACTTTACGGAGTACGTAATTTTTATTTAAGATTTTAGTGCTTTTTCAGAATCTGCATAAAAGTCCTAGAATTTTCTGCCGGAAATGTTAAATTGGTGTGCATTTCTTGAGTCGTATTTTATACGTTAAAAAAAAGATACAAAGATGCAAGTTTATGATACTACCACAATTGGCAAATACATATTTAGTTATAAATCTTTTATTTCTTCGTTACTACAAAAAAAAATAAATATTTACAATGAAAATAATTGAAAGTAATAAATTTTTATTTTTTGAGTGCCCTAACACTTAACAAAGTTTGACGATACATTGTTTTTTTGCATTGCATTGTTAGTGCTTATAGCTCGAATTGTGAACCATTCTCAGCAAAAACTAACAAATCAAAACAAATAAGTTCGAACTGTTAAAATCAGATGGAGTTTCGACACCACCTGTAGTTAATTCGCTTTGGTATATAAATAAAAAATGAGTAATATTTAATTTTTGATTAAGATACAACGCACAGACAGGTATTTGGCCCTGAAATTCGCTCAAAATTTATTTTTTTATATTAGCACTACACCCTTTTTACTGTTATTTTTTAAAACTCAGGTAGCCTCTCCAAACAATAGCACCAACATGGCGCGCTGCAACCTTTCACCAACTGCATAAAGTCAGTCGGAAGTTACCGTTCGACAAACGTGTTCATGTGATTTGTTCGATACGCTCAAAACTTTACTGTCTTCATATATTCATTTTATGGTGATAAAGTAGATTTTGTGTTATGGATTGTGTACAATCAGGTGTGTGCTTTATCTAAAACTTAAGTTTAATTCTTATTACACTGTGATAGTCGAAGAAATTAACTTCGATGAATCCTTTTCGAACTATTAGTGGGGAGTCCCCTGAGTGCGAAAGTACATTTGGAATTGTCAGGTTGGCTCCAGTTTTTGAGAAATCGGTATATATCCATTTTTCATGGATATAGCTAAGTCTGCGCTTTTAAAAAAAATTTTATTCGACTCTATTAGTTTCCCAGTAAAAACTTCGCCTACAAAATAATGTGTTGAGTAATCAGAAAAACATAAGAGCACTACTTACAATTCTACTGAAAGAACCAATGAATTTTACAAGGGATGTCCCAAAATGAACGCATTAAAAAGTAAGTCATTATTATTTTTACCTGCATACATCCAGAAAAAAGTAGTTATAGAAGTTGTTATAGATGTAGTTATAGAACAAAGCTACAAAATAATGAGTTAAAGAAGCTATTCATTTTGAAAAAGTAGGCGAAGTTTTTACTGGGTTTTGTTTGCTTTCTTAACTTTCTTTTACGGAATGTTTTGACTTTTTTCAAAATTTCACGTAATTTAAACCATTAAGTCGACCAAAAATAACGATTTTTGACAATTTTTCCAGGTTTTTTAGCCATTAAAAAGATTAAATTCTCTTTTAGCAGAAATTTGCTGGAATTTGCAATCCGAGTTGGATGATGAAGTTTAGCATGATACGTAACGGTTATTTTTAAGAGTATTTGTTGTTAAAACAACATATAAGAAGAACAAAAATAGGTACTAGATTTGAAACTTTGCGCAGACTTAGCTATATCCATGAAAAATGGATATATACCGATTTATCAAAAACTGGAGCCAATTTGACACTTCCAAATGTACTTTCGCAATCAGGGGACTCCCCCCTTATAGTTCGAAAAGGATTCATCGAAGTTCATTTTTTTCGGGTCAAAAACTATCACAGTGTTATTAACTAGCTTTTTGCCCTTAATGGTTAAGCTCCACAAATCATCTTCTTATATCACAGTGGTTTTAAACTATTTCTGAGCTTAAAATTTGATAGTATTTTATAGAATAGAACCTCCAGAAATTTAAAAAACAAAAAACAGCCACCCCAATTCACCCCTAAATTTTAAGCGATTTTTTTTTTGTACATGGGCTTATTGTTGGATATACTTAAGGCAACACTAATGATGAAAATACACCAGTCGCCGCTATTTTGAAGAATACGAAAGATCAGACTAGTTGTCATTACTTTGGTATTAAAATTCCAGGCTTACTGTAAGGAAACTGCTGAATTGTATGTTTCCTTTTATCAATTTCACCCTATGTCATCGACATTGCACAAGGTGTTGCGCCATGGAGCAGCCGTAAAAGGGAGGAAATTCTGCCAATCGGTCAACTCTCCAAAGAAGCGGCAGATGCCCGTTATAAACATGTTCGCACATACAAGCTGGAGGTCTAGAAAATGTTCAAGAATTGAATGCAACCAAGATGTGCTAAACAGGAAATATGGAAATTTGGTATTTTTTCACTATCAGAAAACAGATCAATTACACAGGACTACGACGAAAAAATTCTTTACATAATTTCATCGTAAATGTGGAAATGTTGGTCTATATTATGCAAAAATTAACTTCGTTTTAATATACCACGTCACATGTATGTATTTTTCTATTAATACTTCTCTTCCAGCCGCCATCCAGAGTCAAATGCTGGTTCAATTAAAATTAGTTTTTATTTCTTTAAAATGATGCTAATTTACGCGTCAAATAGCGGCTAATTGTTTTTAATTGGATAAAAATACCTGAGTTATATTGGATAAAAACTCAGACTTTATGAACACTATATACATACACACAGAAAAAAATATCAATGTTAAACTAACGTTGCGCAATGTTAATTAAAAATCATATTAAATATCTGCAAAAGTATGGACATAATTTAAAATTATCGTTGTTTCATATTAATATTAAACGAAAAATGTTAAAATAACATTGTTCAATATTTAATATATAAAATCATGTTTTATTTGTTTTGTATAGAAACAACAACAACACTATAAAAAGAAAAAAATAATTTTTATTTTATTTTCACGTTTGAAATTATTTATAAAAAAAAATTCCCGTATTCTTCAAATTTTCAAAGTAGGATGATGACGAAACCCATATCGGGCCATTCTGCTGGTGTCTTTTAATTAAAAGTGCTTCTGCAAACAAAGGGGAAAACAAAAAATTTGCTTTTTCCCACTATTATTTCAAACTCAAACCAATTCGCTTCTACACATGAAATTCAAGTTGTTTCAACTTGAAATAACTTTCATTCAACGTAATTTCGGAGGGTTATTTCAATATGAATGTCATTTTGCTCTAACTTTACGGGAATGTTAAATTAACATGAATAAACTCACTGTTTATTGATGGTGTTTTGTTTAAGCTTCGATATTGTTACATGTAAAACTTTAAGTGTTTATAATTCTTATTCACTTTAAGGTTTAATTTGTATAATATTTTAAGCTTTTCTATAATCTTTGGAAAAGGTTTCCTGATGATCTGAGCTTAGCATCCAGTGAAATGCGCAAAGAAGCTGGGAATTTAGCACGTCATATAGAAAGAAATCGTATTAAAAATAAATTTTGTATTCCTAAAAATAACTTTGATAAAGAATTATAGTTATTTTTAAAGAAAATAACGTTGTCCGCAACTTATTGTAAAATCATGTTAAATTAATGTGAAGTAACTATTTAGCAAAATCACTACCGAAAAATGTAAAATCAACCTTGTTTTCGAGGATTGGTCATTGATTTTTTCCTGTGTGTAGTTTATCACCAATTATTGTCACTTCGCAAGAGGTTTTGTATCCCAATTAAAAACAAAATACATAGTTTTACAAAAAGTTTAAGCGATATTGGACTGAGCTCGATTTTAAAATAAAAAAACAAAAAAAAAAAAATGTACTTAAATTTTACCTGTCACCACTCACCATCATATTTACGCATTTTTATAGAAAAATGTATCTATAGCGAATGAAACCAAATTTACAACAGAACTATCATGCGTTACTTTAGAATCACATATTCAATTGTAGTGCATTCTAATCATAAATGCACCTAAAACTTAGGCCCTAATTGTGTTAAACGCAACGTAAAAATAACATTGAAAGCAAAAACAAAGTAAATTATATTTTCTAATTTTGTTGATGCTTTCTAAAGAAATTTGAATTAAATTTTTAGCACTGCATATCTTGCGGCATTGAAAATTTTTAAAAACGCAATATGAATTTCTGTAGAAAGCAACAACAATATTATGAAATATTTTTGACTTTGTTGGTGCGTCCAATATAATTTTAGAGCCTAAGTTTTAAAAAAAAAAATGGAAGGCATGTCCTTGCATCGAATACAACAAAATTTCCAGCAACGCTACAATGTGAACTTTTACAGCCAGATACTAGTTTTTGTTACATTATGATATAAATTGTGACTAAAAATCTTAATTTTTAATTCAGGATGTATGGGAGGTAGGCATATCCTTGCAGCGATTTTTCTCAAACTTAAAACTTTTCTAGTATATGTTATTTTATCGTTCTGAGATAAGAGCTCTAGTTTTGCCGATTCACTAAATGGGGACAGAGTACTGTGCGACATTCCCTTACTTCAAAGCAGGTTTGTAAGGGAGCTTATTAAAGAATAGCGGTAACAAAAAAAAAAAAAATCAGCGCGTAAAGCTGAACGCTTTTTGTGTCAAACATGTATTACTTCAAGCGAAACTTGTACGTTTTTCCGGTGGCATGTCATAACACTTTTTGGAGTGTCATAACGTCCATGGACACTATGACACTTTGCAAATGGACGTTATGACACTTTCAAAAGTGTCATTGGGTCCATAATTACTAAAGAAGTTAAATACAAAAAATTATCTGCATACACGCAGAGAAAAACATGTTTCATTATGGTCCCAGCCAACAAAGATTTTTAAAGAAACTAATTTAACCATAATATGGTTGTCGGTGACAATGATTTCGTTAAATGAAACATAATATGGTAAAAAAAATTTTAAAAATGGTTTTGCTACTTTTTCTCTTGGCGCAAGGATTTTCTCCTCTATGGTATAACAAATACCGGCTTCGCTAACTAAAGCTTCTCTGCACAGCCGGCCTTCGACCGGGCGCAAGGATTTTCTCCTCTATGGTATTACAAATACCGGCATCTCGCTAACTAAAGCTTCTCTGCACAGCCGGCCTTCGGCCGGCGCATGTCATAACGTCCAAACTCTCCATAACTCTCAAAAGTGTCATAACGTCCATGGACACTATGACACTGGACGTTATGACATGCCAACGATTTTCCCTGCAATGTTGGAAGCTAAATTTTTATTGGGATCTTTCATTGTCCATTCTTTTTCAATAAATATTAAATCAATTTGCTCATTGGGATACTTTAATTGGCATCATCTCATTAATATTGTGGGTACGAGTAGAGGAGACATCCATTAACTGATTTTCCACCGCGCCCAATGGTAAATGCAAAATATAACTTTTTAACATTTTTCGAATTCACTCTTTTAATTTTCTTTAATTGCATTTATGAAATTTAAATATGACACAATAGATTTTTGATGGAAAGTGTCATCATTGTCTCAATGTTTTGGTGTTTTTAGTTTTAATTTTTTTATTTTTACTGTTGTCTATATAATCTGATCGAATATTTGTATGACGGCGACTGTGGCGGTGTCAGTGGTACTGGCTAATGTTTTATGGCTTCAAAATATTTAATTTATGGCGGTTATGGTTGATTGGTGACACTGATAAGACACATTCTACGTTACACTCCGAAGATATATGGTAGCAATTGTGGGTGATTGTATCAATTTTGTTTTTGGGGTTTTTATTTTAAGGTAGGAACTTTATCAAAACAAATCATGTATGTATGTTTGTATGAACGTATTGGTAATAATAGTGCTAGTGTTAAATATGGAATGCATTTACAGAAGAATAAGTTACTATCAAGATTTGCTTTGAAATTTGTATTTATAGAAATAAATGGCTGAATGAATAAGTGACTGAATGGATGGTTGGTTGGTTGGGTCTTTATGGTTTGGGCGATACACCGTTACTTACGAGTAGTTGCACAGCTCATAAATCATAATGTTTTATTTTTTATGTTTTGTGTGCATTTGTATGTGTTTCTTTGGGTGCATTTAAATACCTGGAAGAATATAAAATATTAATTAGGCGAGGCTTAAGCTAAAACACAAACAAAAAAAAAAAAAAATAAACTAAAATTCTGGGTTTAATATTATCAAATGTTTGTTAATTATTTTGAACGGATTTTACTTAAGTTTTATGCTTTAAGTTTGAAAAGTTGTATCTTTGAAAAAAACCGACAACAGTTCTTTAAAAAATCTAAATTTCTTTCGATATTTTGTCCACATCTTTGAAACAAAAACTCCACATGAATTATAGTAACACCTTAATGTGCCGAAGAACTCTTTAAGTAAAATAAATACTCTCACAGTTTGAAAAAATCATTAACCGGATGTTGCAATTTCATTGCCATTTTGTTGAAGTCGTGCATTACAGACAACAAAGGATCACATTTCAAAGGTGTGTAAGTTAATAACAAAAATAAATCTGTTATAAAAACGATTTCCGTTTTATTTGTATACTTTTTTTCTAAAGGCACAGATATTGTTGCCTTAATACAATTTTCTTTGCCCGCCCATTGATAAATGCGTGAGTTTTCGCACATTTTCCACAAAGACTACCTAGGAGACAATTCTTTTGGCATTTACGAAGAAAATTGTTTTATTGAGCATTGAAAACTCATTTAAAAGATATTTTTGGGTAACAATCAATTTTGTTTGAGTTCAACTAATGTGTGGCCGTATCAAACAATAACCAACTTTGCTGCATTAGCACTAAATATTAGAGAAATCCCTCGAACACACACTTTGTCCGTACCGGATATTTTTGGCACATAGAAAATTTCACATGTTGTCTTCCATGTTTTTTCGCTTTTGTTGTATGAACAACTATTTTTAATTTTCTTTATACTGAATTTATATGCTAATGAGGGTATATGCTGGCACATTTTCATAGGGATTAAATTAATTACAATTTGTTTTAATTAGATTTAACAATCCTGCCTCCGTTTCTTCTTTTCACTTTGTAACAAATTGGCCAGACGTTTTTTTCCACTAAATGTGTCTTTGTATAGAAGAGAATCAAAAAAGAAAAAAAGGATTTAACATTAAGCAGGTGAATTTTTTCTTATCCTTTAATTACCATTATCTGTCTGTTTAAGTAAGGATATATTTATATATATGTTTATATAAATATGTGTGTATAGCTGGGTATGTCTTCGCTTTTGTTTTTCTCAGGAAACTCTACTTTATGCAAATTATTTGTGAAGCGGGCGTGTATTTAACAAGATAATCCTTTCATTTATTTTTCTCATTAATCCACAGTGTTTTTCGAAAATCGCATGAAAAGAAAAACTTCGTAAAGCTGCTGATAGCAAGAATTCAAAGTAAATTTGTTAAGGTTTATTTCCGCGGTGAGTGTAGAAGTAAATTAAAACGCCTTAATGAGGGCGGGTGTAACAAACACTGTAGATAAAAGGATACAAAAATAGTTCAAAGAAAATACAAAAGAAGAATGTAATTTTAGAAATTTAAAGTCAGTTAAAGAAATTAAAACCATTCTCCAGCATTTGGTTAGGTTTTATTGCTTCTTTTGAATTTCGAGGAATTGTCAACTATTAAGCAGTTTTGTTAAGGCACAACAGATTAGTTTTATTTATAGGCATTTTGTTTTTATATACAAGAAATACGGTTTATGTTTAATTTACAATGGTTTCAAAAAAATGGCAGAACTATCCATGAACTACTACACAAGCTCCTCTCAAAAGTATCTTAATTTCTTTTCCACTTGAGGGTCACACGATCAAGTTTCAAGTTACACCCATATTTTGAGAAATTGAAATAGCTTTCTTGATGATATACTGAAAGTCAATTGCTTAAAAATTTCGTGCAGCCTATGTCACAGCTTTAAATTTTTGTAAATTTTGCGAACAGTATCAAGAAAAACTGGAACGTGTAACTAAAGTGGTTAGTAAATTTTTTAAAAAATCTTAAAAATTAAATCTATTATACTAAGTACTTGAAACAATTAACCAAAACTCTAAGTTGTATATACATATATATAAATTAATAAGGTTCTAATAACCGACCGGTATTATTAAAAAAAACCAAAAATTGTTTTCTGAAAACATCGGGTTTTTTGAATAGTAACAAACCATTAATTGTCTTGTATTTATTCGGAGTTTTCTGGTGTATTTTTTCTTTTATCTTTTTTACAATCACCCGATCTTCAATTTTCTAACTAATTGCTTAACCTTCAAATCACCCTTAAAAAATACACTAGTGTGAGTTTTCACGTATTTGCAATGTCTGTCTACTTTGCTGTGGCGCAATAGCTCGTTTGTAATCAAAGTCTTGAATTACGTAACATTCTTGCAAGTAGCTTGAGTGTGTTTACACAGTCAGTTGTAAGTTTATTTTTCAAATGTTCTCAAAGCGAAAACCTCTTATGAGAAAGCTTAATTTGAGGGTTTAAAAAACATTATCATGTTAACGATATAACAAAATTAATTTAACCCTTCTGCATCCCTTGGATATGTGCCCTTCCTATGATCCTTTGGGTCAATATGACCCAACAATAAAATGTTAACAGCATTTCATATTTAAGTGTAATAAAAACAAAAGCGATTCTATTGATTATTTGACCGAAAAAATTATTGATCGATGATTCTGAATGAAGATGAACTCAATTCAATAGAAAACAAATTTTAAAGTGGAATTAAACCTGCAATATCGCATGTTGGGTCATATTGACCCAAAGGATATTAAATGTGTGTAAATCGTGTTTTTTGGAGGGGGAAGGAAAAACTAAAATTTTATTATTTTCATTTAAATTTATTATTTTTGTCCCTGTAATGGATAAATTGAAGTTTCACGTCCATATCTTATATTTAAAGGGACAAATTTTGCGTTTGAAAACCAAAATTGGGTCAAATTGACACAAGGAGTGCAGAAGGGTTAATATTTTTTTCTTTATAAAAATTTTGGTCCACCTTGGTGAAAAACATGTTTATTTTTAAAAATATATGAATCCAGTATTGCCGTAGTTCCGTTATCATAAAATTTTTAAGGCCGAGGCCACTCAATGAGCGGCTAAGCTCATTGCGTGAAGTTGTCAACTGAAATGAAAGACTCAGTTGACAATTGAATTGAATCGTGTATGGGCTACTTTACTTGCCGCAAGTGTCAAAAATATACTTGCAAGCAAATTTTCTTGCAAGTTGAGCTGCAAGTACATACAGTGTCACGATGTAAGTGGAAATGTGTGAATGTATTGAGTTTTTCGAACTTGCACTTGCATGTGTAAATGTCAGGTTACCTCCCGCTTCCACATGCAGCTACAAGTTCGAAAATTTCAATACACCCACACTTTTTCACAACATTCACAAAATTTTTGTAAATTCAGCCAATCGGCTGTTTCCTCGATTTTTCGTTGATAATACGTACACACTACTTGCAAGTAATTACTTGCATGTGGAAACGAAGGGTTACCTTCACTGCATCTGTAAAATTCAGACGTAAAGTCGTCTAACAAAATTTCAAAAACAGCGTGCTCTATTTTTTTCTGACAAACCATCTGACATCAAACAGCTGATTTGGTAATGTATGTTTTTAGTAATCAATGTCGTTATGAAACCGGTTGCGTCGATTTACAACTGATTTTGTGGCGGCAGCACGCTATTTTTAAGCCGAGAACTACTTTGGTTTTTGCAAACAAACGTTGACTATGGCAGAACCAAATAACATGTACGTTTGTGACACAATATTATCAGCCTTCTGTAAAACATAATTTTGACAGACATGCAGTCCGATGTAAAAAACATGTCGTGACCTTAAACAATTTGCGTCAAATGCAGATTTTTCAATTACCGAAAAAGTTGAACGCAAACTTTGAAATTATTTTTACGCTGATATTTAAGGTATCTTGCTGAGCATTGATCATTCAGTATCGATTGATTCCTTTTTTACCGCCCAAAATCGTTTTAGCATAGTTTTCAATTTTCTACGAATTTTTTTTGCCGCAAACTTTATTTTCATGAAATATGTGTACCTAAATCTTGAAAATTTTGAAAAAAACTTCAAATTAAATCTAAAAAATCTTGAAAATTTTGAAAAAAACTTCAAATTAAATCTAAAAACATATTCCACAAATCTTCAAATATTATATCAAAGACTTAAAGACAGTTGGTGTTGGGTACTAGATTAGAAAAAAATGTTTGAAATCAAGTGCGTTATAACCAGAGTATGTCTTTGCGGTGTTCTCTAGTTTAAGTCACAATAAGCCGCAAGGTGAGACAACTTTTTTTTTAGACTGAAGGTCAACACTAAGCCTTAAAATCTTTATTTGTAGATAAAAAAGGAAAATCTCTTTAATATTTACAAAATTTGTTAAAAATAAAATTTTATACTTCTCCCATATCTTCAACAAACCACTGTGTTCTATAAATTTAAATTAATAGATATTTCCTAACTACCATGTATCACTTAACATATTTACGAGTATGTTTAATTATAAATTTTTGTGTTATGTTTCACAACCGTGTTACATGTGTTCACTCAACTAATTTAAATTTATTATGAAAAAAAAATATTATTCACCCACCATTAGATTTTAGCTTGAGTACTCAAAATGAGCAATTTAAAAAAAAATGTTTTTAATATTCACTGACTTCCCAGGGAGCACGACTATGCGAGTAAATGACTGGGAGGGAATTCATAAAAATTTTCAAATTGCTGGTTGAACACACTGTCAATCTTAATTGCAACCAGTTAAAACTGTGATTTAAACCAATTTTTTAGTTTCTGATTTAAAGAAAGAAACAAAATAATGCGGGTTAGCTGAAATGAAAAATTGATATGTAAAAAAACATTAAAAGAAAGAAATAAATAAAAAAAGAGACAAAATGTGTAAACATGTAAAAATAAATAAAATTTAATTGAATTTTAGTGAAGTAGTTTATACTTTTAGTGTGCTGGAGTTTTTTTCCCAGAAAAATTTTGTGATTTTTAAATTTAACGGGCTTCTTAACGAAAAAACTGCAGCAGAAGTTTATTTTTTATGTTTTTTAGATGACAAACATTTTGTGCTTCTTTTTGTGTTATTCCAATGAGGGTAAGTTTATGTTTTTTTTTTATAAATAATCGATGTTATTGGCTTGTAAGCAATCTCTGTTAAAGCATTTTTATAAATTTTTTTTTTTAATTTAAATTATGTTTACAGGGTTATAAGGCGCGATTTATTGTTCGAGCCCAGAGAGATTTGAATAAAAAATTTGAAAGTACAAGCACTTAGGAGGCAATTATACGATGTCTTTTCAGACATGTCTGTTTTTTTTGTCAAATTGTCATGTCAAATTTCTAATATACATATACACACATATTACAAACCTACAAACGCTTCCTTAACCCGATCGCATACAAACAAAACAAATGTGTTTGTTAGACATGTCTAAAAGACATCGTATAAATGCCCCTTATGAACATACATTATTAAATAAAGAAAGAAAACAACTTTTAAATAGTTAAAAAGACCTCTTATGGTGTTTTCTTTTCTAAAAAATAATGATGCATTATAGTTGTGTAAAATATTTATTAGGTTACACGAACCCCTACAAAGTGATACATTTTTCTAAATAACAATGGAACAAAATAATAGCAACGTTTTACACTCTACACTAGGGTGGCCGTTATTTTCTTTTTTTTGATTTCTTATATTCTCCCCCACCAAATCGGTTCAGTTTTATGTAAAAAAAAATACAAAAAAATTTCGTAGCGATAAGTTGTGTTTTAGGGGGGGCGTCGGCCCCTGAAAGTTTGCATTAAGCCATTTATTCAAATGTAATTTGTTTGCATATGACTATCTCTTAAAAACAATATTTTACAAGAACATAATATATGGCAATATTTTAGCTCTTCTAGTCAATAACATTAGCCTCGAAGAAAGTTTTTTGCTAAAATTAATATTTAAGAAAATAATTAAGAAAATAACAACAAAATTCCAAACATTTTATATACGTTTTATATATATAAAAGAGGGATTTAATGTCAAGTGAACTAATTTTGAAATCGATGTCTTTCGATTTGGATGAAATTTGCACCAACGTTAGTCCTATTGAATAGTAGTTTAGACACAAATTTTCAACAACATCGGTCAAAAAGTTTTTGAGTTTGGGGGGGTCAGAGTTTGAAATTTTGGCCATATAGGTGTTCTTTCACATCCATGTAACTTATTACCAATTGGGGTTAGCAAAATTTGTCCCAAGCAGCTTAGATAGCTATTTGATCAATCTTTTTAAAAAACAAATTTTTTGTTTTTTTTTAATTTTTTAAAATTTTTTTTTTTAAATTTAAAACTTGGCAAAAAAAAAATAAAAAAAAAAAGTTTTAAATATAAAAAAAATATGTAAAAAAATTTTTTAAAAAAACAAAAAATTTTTTTTTAAACGATTGATTAAATAACTATCTAAGCTGCTTGAGACAAATTTTGCTAACCCCAATTGGTAATAAGTTACATGGATGTGAAAGAACACCTGTATGGCCAAAATTTCAAACTTTGATCCCCCCAAACTCAGAAACTTTTTGACCGATCTTGTTGAAAACTTGTGTCTAAACTACTATTCAATAGGTCTAACGTTTGTGCAAATTTCATCCAAATCGAAAGATTTCGATTTCAAAATTAGTTCACTTGACATTAAATCCCTCTTTTATATATATAAAACGTATATAAAATGTTTGGAATTTTGTTGTTATTTTCTTAATTATTTTCTTAAATATTAATTTTAGCAAAAAACTTTCTTCGAGGCTAATGTTATTGACTAGAAGAGCTAAAATATTGCCATATATTATGTTCTTGTAAAATGTTGTTTTTAAGAGATAGTCATATGCAAACAAATTACATTTGAATAAATGGCTTAATGCAAACTTTGAGGGGTTGACGCCCCCCCTAAAACACAACTTATCGCTACGAAATTTTTTTGTATTTTTTTTTACATAAAACTAAACCGATTTGGGGGGGAGAATATGAGAAATCAAAAAAAAAAAGTTCTCCATACAACTAACGGCCACGCTACTCTACACTAATGTGTATTTAGCTTGTTAAATATTGAATTCAAAGTTTGTAGCAATTTTCAACATAAAATTTTCTTACAATTCCAATAAGCGTTAACAGCACTGATTTTCAATAATTAATGTCAGCTGTTGTTAAAAATTTTGCGACAAAAAAAATTATAATAAAAGTAAAACAAACGAAAAATAAAAAGTTTTTATATCCATCACAATATAAATAAAAATCACAATATGGGTGTGCGTAAAACGGTAGCAAAGTTCTGTGGTGAAATGAAATTTGTTTGTGGTAGAAAATATTCATATTTGGGCTGTGTGAAATTGTAACATTTTTGACAACGTAAAATTTTGACATAAAGAAAAAAACAATTACTAGTAGCTTTGTGAAAATGAATAAATTAATCAAACGTTTACCAATAATCATTTCAATTCTGTTGAAAATGAGATCGTCCCAACTATTTGATGATCTCGTTCTGATATAAAAACAATTTTTACAAAAAGTGTGGGCAAGAAAGCTTATACATATGTAAATACTTATCTTGTACAATTCTTTTTAATTTTTTTGCCGCTGGTACTGCTTCCATATTATTTTTTATTTTGTTTAAACAAATTTGATGAAAAAAAATAATTTTGTGGTTGTCAAAAATGTCTACACTAATGTCAAAATTTATACTAGCCCCCATGGCTAGTGAAATTTTATTCACCTCAATAGTGTCAAAATTTTAATTCCATGAGTACTTTGCTACCGTTTCACACACACACCCTATAACGCAAATTGTCCGCAAACACAAGAAAAAAAAAATACTTGCTTGCATAAAAAAGTACTTTACGCAGATGCAAAAAAGGGTATTATCTCACACTCAGTTATAACTGCGGGTAACCCCGGGTCTCCACGTAGCAATATTTATTGCGGCAAACGTCAAATTTGATTGCTCCATAAAATTTGCGACGTATAGACCGCATATTGCCATGAGTGGCAATCCATTGAGCAATGATTGCTCTTCTTATTGCTTGAGCAATTATTGCTTAGCAATCTGCTGTCAAATCAGTTGTAATTTATCTGACATTTCATTTCTCTGTACGGTTGGTTATTTATTAGTGTGTTTATTTATTAAACAAGCAAGTGAAAAAATACTTCAACAATATACAGAAAAAGTTTTTATATATTATATTTTTAAATAAACGTCAATATCAACAAAAGCAAACGACGAATTTGTTTTTTCTTTTTTATTTTTATTTTTTCAATAGAACAATACAAGTTTTAGGTTTTTTTCATACGCAAATAAACAAAAAAGCAATTCAAAACACAGCTACGACAATTACAATTAATTATTTTATTAATTTAATTAATTAATTTAAAAAAGAAAATTTAACAATCACTTCAAAACACAACATAAAACATTTGTTATAAATACGGCCACAAAACTTTATACAACTACTCGAGCTGAAAATTGCATATTTATGGCAAAGCAATAACAAGTGTTCTCCAGCAATATAATCAGCAATCATTGCTCCATTGTTCTGCCGACGTTATTGCTTGTACTTAGCAATAAAAATTGCTACGTGTAGACCCAGCGTAAGAAATTGAACATATTTGCCATTTATTGTTGCAATATGTTTAGAAAGGAAAACGACAACTTCTTACATTTTTGCAAATATTTTTAGAATGGAACAAAAACCCGCACGAATGGTAGCATATATGGAACATTATTGTCAGAAAAGAAAACACCATTAGATATTTTTCCTGTCTATCGAAGATATTTAAAAATGTACTTCAATTAAAAATTATATCTTTTTAAATGACAGGAATATAATCCGAGTAAACCAATCTTTTTCCGTGAACATCACTGAACTATAGAATTGGATATCCGCTTGGCTACAAAGATAAGAAAGTCCTTTGAACTAAAAAAATATTGTTCAGCAGTTTTGTTAAACGTTGCTCAGGCTTTTGACGGGGTATGGCGTACAGATCTGGGACATGTTTCTCAAAACTACAAGTAACAAATCTACAAGTTAAATACATTAAATAAAGCAACAATTTTACAATTTTTGTCTTTGAAACCAAATGTCTGCTGCCACCAACCACCCATAAATCACTAGAGAGTTATTTATCCGACCGTTTATTTAGAGTACGAATTAAAGAATATGTGACAAGAGAATATAAGATAAATGCTGGAGTTCCACAGGGAAGTGTTCTTGAATATTTAATATATACCTCCTATTTGTCCATATACGTCAAAGTTATTCTAAATTGGCAAGTGAACCCGCAAGTTACTGACTATCTTATGGTGTTTTCTTTTCTCCAAAAAAAATACCACTTTGTTAGAAGGTGCATGTTAGAAATGTCTTGGCAACATTCTAATAATGCAATTTCTTATTTGACGAGAACAAAACACAAAATTGGATCGCCGTGTTTTTAACAGCTGACAAAAAGTTTTTTTTCAAAATATAAAAAAAAGATATATATTAACCAAAATTTGTTTATTTAATAACAATATTAAAATTAATCAAAGAACAAAATGAATGACGAAATTCCAATTTCTTTTGTTTGTTTTTCATAAAACATGAAAACAAGAAAATACCTTTGCCAGTTTGCCGATTTATTGACACAAAGTTCTTAAGATTTTTTGATTCGACGATTTTTTTTAAAATAATTTTATAACGCCGAATCCACTTAAATTTTATATCACTGATGTTTTTTACAATAAAATAATTAGAAAAACAAACTTTTAAAATTGATAATTTTAACTGTCCTGATTAGAGACGATTTCTTCCCAACGTGGTCTGGTAGACCTACATATATACAAACAGAAGTCACCTTTTTACAGGGTATTATCAACACTGTCGATTTATACGGGGCGTAAAGTGCAATGTCTTATGCCATTAGTAAGGGCGGGTTTTTTAGAATAAAACAAGACACCCTTTTAGACAGCAGAACACTTTTAAGAAACGAACACCAAATTGCATTTTTTTTAATAAAATGTAAAATTTTTTTGTAGAAAAGAAAACACCATTTTTACAAATGGAAACTTGGTTGAAAAACTGGCGGACGGGGTAAGAATTTAAAAATTAAACATGTTACGTTTACACTGAAGAGAGGAAATTGTTCACCTGTACCATTGAATAATGTTACAAAACACCAGTCTGATTTCGTTGCATACATTGGTATATATTTGGATAGACAACTGACTTAGAATCGACATACATATGTTTAAAGATAACAAGAGTCTTTACTTGAAGCTAACAGTCTCGAGTCTTGTTGCAAAAAACCGTTTTGAAACTGATTTGAACATATGACTAGCACTTCCAGTATCGAGCTTACACAAAGGGCACACTCGAAAATGATTAGAATAACCGGATATTAAAAGACTACTCTTGTAGCAGATGAATTACGCAAGGTCCATTAAATATATAATATGAAACTGGAAAACCATTCAACTCCGCTTGCAAGGCACCTTTCTCAACTTCAAACGCGAACAATGTTGTGAAATGCCGATCTTCCACCTTCGCTAGGTCGAGGACCGGCTTATCAATAATGTTTTACTAGAGCGAGACTAATGTTTTAATTTTTAGTTTTTAGATTTTTTCTACTTACTCTTAGGCCTACAAAAGGCAGATTCAGTTAATAAATCTTTGACGTTAGCCAAAAAGGTATTAAGTCAAAAATATACACTTGGAGTTTTTGATTGGGTTTAACTCAATGTTTCTCTCTCTTGTTTGTTATCAATAAGTTAAGTCTAAGCATTTCTCTTAAGGTAATAGGGCAGTTGAATAATTTTAAATTTAATATTACTCAAAACTTCGGTTTTAGACTCAAAGCCTTTTTGCCTAACTTCAAAGAAATATTAAAGTATAAAAACATTGTATGTAAATCGATTTTTTTAAAATTTTATGTTGAACATTGAAAATTTCCCGAATTCCTTTATTATGTTTAAAATCTCAGCTCAGGCAAAGCTATTTTTTTACGTAACTGCGTTTTGTAGACCAAAAAATTTGTTAACCGAAGTCAGAGTTTACCAGAGAGCAGGGGTATACACAGTTAAACTGCTTAGAAAACTCGTCTAAAGCCGGGATTCACTACCCGGCGCAAATGTACGATTCATTTATATGAAAATCTGACAGAATTATATCCGGCATTAAAACAAGTTCGCAAGATATGTTGTAAATGCCACACTAATGGATTTTCTTTTATCAAAAATAAGAATGCATTATGGTTGTGTAATAAATTAATCAAGTTACATGCATCCTTACAAAGTATACGAACATAAAGAAATAATCAATAAGAAAAATACTTGTTAGCATAAAAAAATAATTAACGCAGATGCAAAAAAGATATTATATCACACTCAGCTATAACTGGGGCTAAGAAATGGAACAAATTTTCCATTTGTTTTTGCAACATATTTGGAAAGGAAAACAACTTCTCACATTTTTGCATATATTTTTACAAAATAATCAAACTCTGACCGCATAGAATCTATCAATTTATCAGCATATTTGCAAGTTGGCCATACCTGACACTATCATACTTAAAAAGTTTAACCAAATACTGCAAGATGGGGTGTAAAAGTGAAGAAATGTAGGATATTCAACATCTTACGAATTTCTTATTCAAGTCTACGGACGTTTTTCGTAAATACAGAAAAATTTCGTAAATAGTTATAAAGAAGAAATTTCTTTGATTTAACTCTTATCTTTTTATACCCTCCATCACAATTAGTTGTGAAGAGGGTATACTAAATTTGTATATTCTGGGTCCTTGAGTAATTCTAAGTTGATTTAGCCACGTCCGTCTGTCTGTCCGTCTGTTGAAAACATGCTCACTTTCGAAAAACTCAAAAGAAATAAACAAACTTGGTGTCAAATTTCGTAAAGAACCGTCGATAATTTGCCCTAGGCCCCATATAATCCCTCCTCCCGGAAGACAGTCTAGTACGCCTAAACCCATAATTAATAATGCTATCATAACAAATTTTGGCTCGTCACAGTTTTATAGGACTACACTGATAGAAAAATGCATCTTCATATTGATGATGCCCTTACATCAGAGTTGTGACATCAATGTTATTACAAATGGCATCAATGATGCAAAAAGTAACATCAATCCAATGACTACGTCTTCGTACAATTTTGTCGTTTTTTACGTGTCATCTATAGTGGCATTAATTCGATGCCACATTTTGTATATTATTAACATTATTTTCATGATTACAATGCATTATAAGAAGCAGAAATTACTATATTCTATTTTTTTAAATTATTTAGTTAAATACATCAAATTTTTAAAGTAGAATGATTATGAAAACCATATGGGACATGGTGCTGGTGTCTTATTATTGAGAGTTCTGCTGTAAACAAAGGTCGTAATTCAACAAACGTGAAACAAAAATATGTTACGGGTAAGTAAATTATAATATTCTCTCACTTTGATTTAAATCAATTCCAATGACTTTGACTTAATGACAAACTGTCATTAAATTGATGTTTATGTGTCCTTTCTCCGATGTTACTGCGTCATCGCACTGAGGACATGCTCGTCATTTCTGTGATGCCGATGTGTCATCCCATTGATGACATAATTTCATTTTGACCCTGATGACACTTTGGCCAAGTGATGTTAAGGTTGACATCACCATGATGAATAGTGTCATGGGGTCAAAAACGAAGAAACTTGTCATAGTACTGATATCAAAATACATCAGCTTTTTGACGCCTTTTCTATCAGTGTAGAAATGACAATGTAATATTTCGTTAAGATCGGCCCCATCTGGTAAAATAATTAAATACGCCTAAATCCGTAGCCAGATATAGATATTCCGGTTAACTTTCTTCCAACTTAGCTTCATATGGCCCAGCCGAATAGGGCACTCTAACTTGTTGTTATTCATATAACAAAATTTTAGTTAAATTGATTACAAAATTAGTGAAATATACTTTTTATTCATATTAACTATTAAAAAAATAAAAATAAAATTACAGTTTTACGAAAATTCATCATATAAACTAATATTTATTTCTCAATGTTACTAAAAAATCCTTTTTTTACTTAAACGAAATTTTAACGAAGTTTTATTTAAGAAACCCTTTCGAGGAATTTAATTAAAAAAATTTAGTTTAATATACGTATGGAGCATTCAAGTTAACATTCTTTAAGGATTATAATTCAAATATTTTTTATGTGTTCTTCCCATAACATTGCGTTGCTACTTTTTAACAAAGTGTTTGTGTTTTACACAACATTTTTGCTATTCTTTTAACAAAATTCTATTTCTATACACAGATTTCATTGATAATTTTTTTAACAAAAACTATTCTGTAGATTTAAAGAAAAATTTGTGTAGTTGAATTAATTTTGATAAATAAATTTGAGGAGAAATGAAGATGATAGTTAATTTTTTAGTTGAGGGTATACTTAATTTTTTAGTTAATATTACCGATGAAATTTGGTTCAGTGTATTGGTTTAAATGTTCTTTAAACCCCTAATAGGGATGCAAATGCGATAATATAATAATATTTTTTGACTTAAAAAAATGACAAATTGCTTTAGGAACTCCCATGATTTTCACACAAAATTAAAAAAAAGAAATCTTTCGAAATCTGTTTCTAAAAGTATCATCTGAAAACGATTTGGTATCTAGGGAAGTTATTGCTTTCACAAATTGATGTCACAAAATCAATTTCTTTTTGCTAAGGAAAATTAAACTGTTCAATTGTCTACCTTAATTGCAGATTTTTTATGCATTGTCGTTGCACATCCAGCTGGGATTTTGTATTATCCAGAATCTTTTGCAGCTCTACAATGGAAAACAAAGACAAAAGAAACAAGCCACAAATACATGTCATTACAAAGATTGAAAGGATTTTCAGGTAAAAGGACACATTTCTGTCTACATTTTGAAAAACACAGCATGCACGTAACGTCAATACGGGGCAAACAAACAAATTATTTTTGACAAATTTTTCTTTAATTCAAACTCGAATATGGGAAACAGAAATTCTGTACACGCAAAGACTACAGCAAAAGATTAAAAATGATCGATCTTTCATTGTGAACTTTGATCTCCAGGTCAATGCCAGTTTCATCAACTCTGGCTTAAACGATTTTTGGTTAATTTGGTCGTTTATTTGTTTTCTTGGTTGTGTGTGTTTTTTTTCTCTTTTGAATGGTCTGTTAAGTTGTCAGTCTATTTGTTTGTTTTTCATACAAAAATAACAATTTTGTTGAAATTTTCATTTTAATTCCTATTGTTTCGTTTGATTACATTTTGGATTTTCGACAAATTGCTACAACAACAATACAAATTTAACATTGTTGTTCTATTTACAAAATTTCTTTAGCCAGCTGTTTGGGATTTATTATTAGTTTGTTTGATCAATCATCATCATCGCCGTCAGCATACAAACTGTTTTTATTTGCCCCACTTAATGAGAGGGATTATAAAAATGTGAAAAATTTAATCAAATATTGTATATGATGTAAATTATGAATTATGATGAAAAATATTGTTTAAACAAAGTACAGTGGTGTTTCAAAAAAAAAAAAAAAAACAGCTGCTTAAAGAATATTTTTTTAAATTAAATATTTTTTATGTTATTTATTTATCTTATGATGATTTTTGCATCGAGTGTTACTAAATACTCACATTTTTGCATTGTCAGCTCCAATGGCAGCAAACTTTGCATGCGAGTGAATATTTTAAACTTGGTTGCCATTAAATGTCAACTCAAACGTTAAATCTGTCTTTGATATGGGTTTGAGACCAGGCTAATAACGAAAGCACTTGAAAGAAACTTCTTATTTAAGTAATCAAATGCTTAGGGAAAATTTTGAAGATCTAGTGGCCAAACACCAAATCCAACCAATTACTTCTTTGGAAATGCAACCAATTTGCGATACTAATCGAAATTAAAAAAGGATGACCGATTCCACACCCTACCAGTGTTGCCAAAACTTGGTGACAAAAAATAGTTAAATTTACGGAAAAAAATGGCTATAAACTTTGTTCAATAAAGACTTTTAACAGTGTCATAATGTCCATCAGAGTAGTGTCATTTCGTCCGCGGACGTTATGACTCTTTGCAAAGTGTTAACTTAAAACCAAAAATATTAAAATGTGTAACATTTGTTTTAAAATACCGTTAAAATTTCAAGTGATTATCAAAACTTAAGGAAAAAAAAAATTATTATTTATTGATAGAAATCCGAATCTTTTGCTTTTCATACAGACTATGAAGCATCTTAAAGGCAGGCTTTAGAAAATGTGTTTCCTAATCCGTCATTTAAAGGTTGCTGGTTCCATTACTGCTAAGCTCGGCCAGGCGCAAGGATTTTCTCCTCCATTGTAAAACAAAAACCGGCTTCGCTTACTAAATCTTTTCTGTATAGCCAGCCTTCGTTCGGAAATAAGGCAGATTTTAGAAGCTTTACTAAGCGAAACCGGTACTTGTTATAACATGAAGGAGAAAAGCCTTTCGCACGGCCGAAGGCCTGCTATACAGAGAAGATTTAGTTAGCGAACCCGGAAAATCCTTGCGCCCGGCCCAAGGCCGGCTATGCAGAAAAGCTTTAGTAAGCGAAGCCGGTTTTTGTTATACCATAGAGGAGAAAATCCATGCGCCCGGCTGAAGGCTGGCTGTGCAGAGAAGCTTTAGTTAGCGAACCCGGTGTTTGTTATACAGTAGTTTTGACTTAAGTGCCTTTTGTTTACGTGCACTTTTGACTTAACTGCACAAAATTGATAATTTTTGGAATTATTCTTTATAATTCTATACAAATTCCTTTTTTAAGTGCACTTTCTATACCTGCACATTTAAGATAAATTCACAAAATTTTTGGCATTTTAAAATTATTTTCATACAAAAGATCAAAGTTAGCTGCACACATACAAATATATGATGGTCATTTTTTCACATAAATATCCAACTTAAGCTGTTTATAAAAATATAAATCGCAATTATTTTGTTTTTTTTTTTTTTTGTTTTTGTTAATTCTCATTGTTTTTGTTAATATTTCTTTTATATTAAATAAACATACATACATGTATAAAATGATCTGCTATTTTCCAGCCAGCATAGGCTGTTTGTTAGACGACTATGTTTAGTATACAACTCCTAAAAGAATCTTTTGATTAGTAACAAAAACATCTAAATCTCTTTTTAATTTATTATTTTTTTATTTATTTTTTGACACGATCATCATTAAATCTTGGAATGAACCTTTTGGGATTCTCTGTAAGAGTCGTATAGCAATTACTGAGCTACCTAAATAAGACCGTTTTTGAAGTATGAAAATGCTATTGCCAATACAATTTTAATAAAACAAACCGGCCTAAGGATCTGTTAAAAATGATTTTCCGACAGGATGGTGTTGATTTCGCGACCTTAAGGTTTGTATTATAAAAGTTGTATGAAAATTAGAAGTTTTGGCATGAAAAATACGCTTGATGCCCTTATTTAGGTAGCTCAGTCATACGGCTGAGCATTTCACGAGTTGTAAAAAAATACCTACATGAGTCTCATACGACTCTTGGCATGCTTTTTGAAAGACTCGTTAGATAATCGCTACATACAGCATAAACGATTCCCTTTACGATTAATATAAGCGTTTCGCTGCGTTATGGAAGAATCTCTCATAGGAATCAGCACGTGTAACAGTTTCTCCCGTGCGAGGAACTGTCTACAATTAAAAAATGAGCTCGTCGATCAAAAACACTCTTTGTGAGATTACCAGTAGACTCCTAGACGATTGAAAATGTTAGTTGGGTTAAAATAATAAAATAATTTTTTTATTCTACTTTTAAATCAATCACTTTACTTTAGCTGCACTTTTGTGCAGGTAACCACAATTGTGTACCTGCTCATTAAGGCAGGTAAATGCATTTAAGATTACTGCATTTTTGATTTACCTGCACAAAAAATCGTGCAAAGGAGATTGTGCTGCTAAGTCAAAACTACTGTACCATAGAGGAGAAAATCCTTGCGCCCAAAAGTGTTTTCGTTATATATTTAATATATACACCTAGAGAAAAAGCAGGAAACCCATTTTTAAAAAAAATTTAACCATATTATGTTTAATTTAGCCAAATCATTGTCACCGACAACCATATTATGGTTGAATTAGTTTCTTTAAAAATAGTTTCGTTTGTTCTGACCATAATAAAACATGTTTTTCTCCGCTTTTTTTGTATTTAACTTCTTTAATAATTATGGACCTAATGGCACTTTTAAAAGTGACGTTATGAGATGCCACCTACTACGGGTAACACTTTTTGTGTTTATTATTCTTATTCGCTTAACGGTTTTTTTTTTTAATAATATCTTTAGCTAGTCTAAAATCTTTAGATGAATTTTCCTGATGATCTGACCTAAGCAACCAGTGAAATGCGCATAGGAATAGCTTATCCCACCAACAATAAATTTCAGTTAATCAATAGTAAGAATTGGGAATTTAGCGTATTAAAACCAAATCTTGAAAACACATTAAAATTCAATAGCCAAACAAAAATAATTCAATAAAAATTTTTTTCAATGATATTATTAACCCTAGAAGGGTACTGTGAGTAAAATTTACTCACATAAGGAATAGATTTGTTCGTAAATCAGCAGGTTGGCCACACTGAAAGTCAAGCCACTAGCAGTGCTTCGCCCACTCTGTCATTAGTCAGCTGTCGCAAGCATTGAATGGTGTTGTTTGATTTATCGCGCTTGTGGACAATTTAAAAAAAGTTAGTGAGTAAAATTTACTTATCAGTACCCTTTACGTACTAAATTGTGTGAGTCAAATTTACTCATCAGTACCCTTTACGTACTAATTTGGGTGAGTTATATTTACTAATCAGTAACTTAATACGTGTCTAAAAAATATATTTTGTGCTGGATTATGACAATTATGTTTTTTTTTTTTGTATTATGTTATCGTAAAGAATACTATAGAGCATACAAATGGCAGGTCGCGGGCTATCAGAACAAAATATTTTGAATGCAATACTTGAACTAGAATCTGAGGAAGAAGACAATTTGGAGTTTGAGCTTTTTAACTTTGATGAGGATTCTTGGGACAGTGTTGCAGATCCGGAGTATCAACCAGAAACGGAAGAATTAAATGATGTCGAAGAAAATTTGATACACGGAATAATAAATGCAGAAGAAGCTGAAAAGGAAGAAAGGGAGGAAACACCTGGAAGCAGCAAACGTAAAAAACAGAAACTTAGTGAGGGGAGAAGAAATGAAAGATCAGCTGCTCAAGAAATTCGTGAAACAGAAGAGGTTAATTCAATTATTACACCTAGTAACAACAATCTGATCGGAAAAGATGGAAATTTCATTTAGAGTAAGGAACCTGTTGCTGCGCTAGGTCAAAAAACTCCCTCAAAAAATATTGTCCACATTCGCCCTGGCCCAACAGCAAATGCAAAAAATTCGTTGTGTCCTGCCAGCTGCTTCAAACTGTTTTTTACCGCAGACATATTGGAAGAGATTTTGGTTCATACAAATAAAGAAATAAACATTCAAAGGGAGAACTATAACGAGAAATCTCACGCGGTTTTGTCAAATTTGGAAATGGACGAACTTGAAGCATTTCTTGGTTTGTTAGTCTTGTCCGCTGCTCTCAAAGATAATCACTTGGCAACACATATGATGTTTGACACTACATACTGTGGGGAAAGGTACAAGGCAACCATGCCTGAGAGAAGGTTCAAATTTATCCTAAATTGTCTAAGATTCGATGACAAAGAAACAAGAACTGATAGAAGAGAAATGACAAAACTAGCTCCAGTTTCTTCTATCTGGGACAAACTTCTAAACAATTGCAGAGTGAACTATAAACCTGGAAGCTATATAACCATTGACGAGCAACTAGTTGGATTTAGAGGCAAATGTCCATTTAGGATGTATATTCCCTCTAAACCCAACAAGTATGGGATCAAAATTGTCATGTCTTGTGATAGCGGAACAAAGTATATGTTGGATGCCATTGTTTACCTTGGAAAAGGAAGTGTACCTCCTGGAATGGCTGCTGGTGAATATTATGTTGTTGAACTGCTGAAAAATGTAAAGGGCACCAATCGAAATGTCACGATAGACAATTGGTTTACGAGTGTACCACTCATTCAACGTCTCCGTCATGAATACAAAATAACAACTGTTGGCACAATAAAAAAAAAAAAACCACAATTGTCTATTGAAGCTACATATATAAAGTTTCAAAAACGAGCCGCATCGACTTCATTGTTTATATTTCATGAGGATTTGACAGTTGAATCATACAAACCCAATAATAAAAAACTTGTATTATTGGCGTCTAGTATGCACAGTACGGGTAGTATTTATGAGACCACTGGAAAACCAGAAATAGTGCATGTGTACAACTCAACAAAAGGAGGAGTTGACAGTTTTGATCAGATGTGTCAAAACATTAACCATGGCAGGAAAACCAGAAGGTGGCCTCTAGCATTTTTCCAAAATATGATAAACATAGCTGCAATAAACGCATACATCGTTTACGCGCATAACATGTGTAGCCTTGGGCAAAAGCCAGAATCCCGACTTAATTTTATGTTATCTCTACACAAGGAGTTAACGGAAGGATTTCAAAGGAAAAGATTAGCAACTAATACAAACATGAGCCTGGCGTTGAAAAAATCCATTCAAAGTATTGTAGGCCCATAGTGCCGGAGAAGACCAAAAGGGGCCAAGAAAGTACTGTAATTTTTGTAGTTATACCAAACGTAGATACACCACCACTTATTGCAATTGTGGATTAGCTATTTGCGGCGAACATGCACAAAAAAAGTGCCCTGACTGTGCTTGAAAAACAATTTTTAAATAAATAAAGTATTATTTTTGCTTATTTTATATATTTCAATAAAAAATTACACTTATATTATATGCTGGCTTTCAATTTTTTTCATTTAAAACTACTACTTTACAAAATAAATCAGATAATAGCGTAAAAATTCTGAAGTGAGTAAAATTTACTCATCGGTACCTATAAGCGCCTACAATTTAACCGTACCCTTCTAGGGTTAATTGAGATCAGTTTGTTACCTAAGAATAAACGTAAATTAAATATTTTAGCTTCTAATAATTAAATCATCGATTAATTCGGTGTCGTTATTGTTCATCTCATAGGAATCACTTGTGCCTCTTAGTTTTAAATATTTTGAAGGTAAATCATAATCATGACAACATTTACCCAACCTTATGAGTCCAAATCTGCAATAAAAATAAAACAAGTAAGATATTCATCTGTATTAGATTACAGAATGGTGGTTTATAGGAACCCATGATTAATTTTGGAACTGCCAGGACAACTTTTTGTCATCACATAGCTATCGTAAAAGTTATTATCACACAGAAAGAAGAAAAGAAGAAAAACACTCCGGATAACTCAAATTTTTTATGATTGCTTTAAGTACGAGTCGTTCTCAAAAACTCAAGTACGAATAGCACTAAAACGTACTCAAAACAATCCTAAATAAGAATTATTTCGAAAATCAATCCCGGAATTTCTTGTAAAAAAAAGATTATACTTTTCGTTGTGCTTTACATCCGGCTTACCCATGTTTTGATTTGATACACATTAAAAAAGGTCTAGCCAGACTCATGTGTACCACGAAGGGTTAAAAAGTAAATTTTAACTCTTGTATCTCATTTAGTTTATATGTTTGGTTAAATATATGCATAAGATTTCTAAAGTAAAAACCATATCGGACATGATGTTGGTGTTTTATCATTCTGTTCGGGTAAGTCATAATAATTTTTTGTTTGTTTTTTTTAAGCACGAATTCGGGATAAAATCAACTTTATAATACTTGAATCAAGCGCATTTTTAGATTGATTTAATCTTTGTTTTACTTAAATCAATCGTATTTTCGGGTTATTTTAAGTGCGAAATCGGGATTAAATATGGATAATTTAAGTATTTTGGGATTGAAAAACCGTACTTGCATCAATCTTTCTGTACTTGAGTCAAGAAAATCCGTACTTACCGTACTATTAATACCGCTTCGGATTGATTTGAGTACGGACGGATTGATTTTTATTTTGAGTGCACCAATTTTAATGTTAAAACCAACATTTATAAGGAAGTTATGGCATTAAAAGCTTTTTCGGGAGTAGTATTTGTGTGGGAGCTATGGTCATATACGGACTGATTCCAATAAAATTTGGAAAGAAGATTTTGATTGCATTAAAATAAGGTTGTACCAAATTTAATCTAAAAATCAACATTATAAGATGGAAGCTTGTATGGAAGCTTTGAAATTGTGGCCCGATTCGCCTTTTTCAATAGGCTTGGTCCTTGTTCCAATAAGAACCTATGTACCAAATTTTATCCAAAATTGCGACCTGTACTTTGCGCCCAAAGTTTACATGTTCAGGCAGCCAGCCAGACGGACATCGTAAATTCGACTCAGAAAGCTATTCAGTGTCGCTCGGAATAATTATTTTAAGGTTTCCCAGCTCTGGCACATTATTATTGTTAATCGGCATAAGAAACCATGTGACCCTTACATTTTAGGTATAAAATGTGTTCGGCAAATTTATGTAAAATGTTACGGAGAACATTTTTGTAGAATATGTTAACCTTTTACCTCCTCAAGGTATGGGTATTTTTGTCCTTCTTTCAAAAAAGAGTAAAAACACCATTAAAACAGGGATTTAAGGGGTTAAAATCGAAATTTTAGCTGCGGACTTAAAAAGTCTTCATCTACTTGAACCTGGTGTCAATGTTACCAGCTTTCGTATGCGTCAAGACAGCTTTCTGCCGTTCTTTTTAGTAAACAATGATAACACGTTTGCGTATTGCAACGACATTAAAGAAATAATGAATGCAATGAATTTTGACGACGACTGGCGTATATTTATTGATTCATCTAAAAGCTGCACTTCTGTATTACGATAATACCAAAAATCCTATTCCAATTGCCTATGGAATGATTATTAAAGAAAGCTATGATAAAATTAATACTGGACTCCGTAAAATATGAAGACCATAAGTGGCGGATCTGTTGTGACTTAAAAGTCGTTAGTTTCCTTTCAGATAAGCAGTCTGGATACATTTTTATGCACTTGGGATAGCAGATGGAAGGGCGACCAATACTCCAAAAAACAATGGAAGTTGAGAGCTGAGGGAACATTAGGAAAGCACGATATCGTTCATCAGCATTGGAAACAATTCTCTTACCACCATTGTATATCAAACTTGCTATGGTAAAAACTTTGTTAAATGTCTGAATGTCTGAAAGCAATGTTTCCAAAATTAAGCAAAGCAAAGATTAAAGAAGGTATGTATATGTTCTTCAAGTCGTTGTTATTGTTGAAAGCCTTAAAATTGGTTTCATACCAACAGGTGTTTTTGTTGGTACAGATATAAGAAAGCTGGTGCAAAACGCTAACTTCGACGAAATGCTCATACCAATTGAGCTTGATGCGTCGAAAAGCATTTATTAAGTGATATACAATATCTTAGGCAAAATTGCTCTCCTACTGCTCGAATATACGTAGACACCATGCTTAGAGCTTTTGAAAAACTAGGCGTTCATATGTCGACAAAAATTCATTTTTTAAATTCTCATATGGATTACTTCGAGAACTAGTTGTCAACAGAATCTGATGAGCATGGTGAAAAATTTTATCAGACATGCGCACCTGTTGAAAAACGCTATAAAGGCAAAAGCATTCATTCGTTTATCGCTGAAATATGCTGGACATTGTATGATAATGAAGTGGAATTGCCAAGAGCTAAAAAAATGTAATTAATGTTTACATCCTGTCCATATTTGCTATCGAAGGTAAAATAATAGAGATATTAGTGATTTTTAGTTTAATTTGAACTATTTTTTTTTCATGCAAAATTTTTGGGGTACTTTAAAATATTAAGGGTCCTAATGATATCGTTTATAAGTCTCGTAATTTGTACAAACTGTGCATTCTTACGCCCTCGTAAATGAACTGTCAAAAATTGTATGAGAATTCATTTACAAAAACTGTTTAAATTTGCCCAACAATTTTGACGCGTAAACTGGCGCTGTTCAATTGTTTTTTAATGCTTTAATGTTTTAAGGGTGTTTTTTGCTCTTTTTTAAAAGAAGGACAAAAAAGACCCATACCTTGAGGAGTTAGAGGGTTAACATATTCTACAAAAATGTTCTCCGTAACATTCTACATAAATTAGCTCAACACATTTAATACCTAAAATGTAAGGGTCACATGGTTTCTTATGCGGATTAACAATACCCAGTAAAAAATGTGCTCCAAAAGGAGCAGGTTTTGTGTATGAATTCATACCACAAATCGCTTTAAACCTGCTGATGGGATGCCTGATTTTTGTATGGGGTGTTCCCGGTTTGGAGGACTATTTTCTGCTGACAATAAGCGCTTCTTTTAACATGCAAACAAAGCACTCCTAAAGTGCTTTTTAGGGGCTTACTATATTAACATATTCATTAATGTTTTGCTTTTACTTTTGTTTAAATGCCTTTTTCCAAACATTTTCGCATATTTTAATTTTTTTTCGGTTTGCAACCTTCTTCGTTGTCAGCACTAAAATAGCAGCATTTTTGTATATTTTATTCTATATCATTTACTGCTTTATAAAAGCTCTTTTATTGAAACACTCGATTTTGCGCTTTTTCTCTTAAGTGCTTCAAAAAAATCAAATTTTTTTTACTGGGTAAGAATGTGCCAAGGCTGGGAAACTTTAACCCCACTTCAAATAAAATTCAGATGTAAACTTTCAAAACGCCGTTATACGTGTCTTTTTTTTTTTGTCTCCTCTATCAAAATTTGTAGGCCGGACCTTGTAATTTTAGAAAAAATTGATTTTGTTGTACAGTGTGATTTATTTTTATGGCTTAAATATTTACCTATTTAATTGATAAAATCGAATAAGAGGTTGCTAAATGTTAACTTGGCTAAATACTCCTCTACTTCAGCATTAGAGCATGGAAGTGTGAGCAGCTTTGTAGTAAACTCTGAAATTTCTAAAAAAAACATTTTTTTGCCGCCTGCATCTCTATTTTATAAAACTTCCGATAAGAAAGATATAGTGTTTTTTATGTTGATCGATTTTATAAATTAAATATTGGAAGGATGTTTCATCATTTTCGTTTATAGCGATTTTTAACATTTGTAACAGTTGAGATTTAAATTAAATTCGTTTTAATTGTTAAAAATGTTTATTTTACTTTTAGCAATTTTATGTATAAGAAAATAAAAATTCTTATTTTAACCTTCGCTTTACCAATACCCACCCGGGTGACTTTTTCGATTTTATTTCTTTAATAACTTTTTTATTTTTTTTTTTATTTGAATGAAATTCAGACTCACTGAACAAATTTTAGAGATCTGTAGAATTTAATAAAAACATGATAAAATTTAAAATCTTTTATGAGGTTTTTTTGGATTTTTTTAAATTTTCTTCAAGGTTTACCAATACCCACCCAGGTGGTTCAAAAGAAATTCTTAACACTATACATTTTTCAAACTTTTATTTATTTCAGTTATAACTTATTATTCCATAAAAGTAAAATTTAAAATACTATTTTGTTTATTTTAAATTATTATAAGTAATTATAATGCAATTACAATGACGAAGCATGGTGGCAGTTGTCACATTTAGTTTGACATACACTGTGTTCTACACAAATGGGCTTCTTGCACTTTACGCAAACTTGTCGTGTGTTTCTCTTTTGATATGACATTTACCTTTTATTTTTATACGCCCAGTTGCATCTCTTTGTGGAGTTTCATCAGCCTCGAAATCAGCAGCCGTATCCGTAGTGGTAAGCGGTTCACCTGAAAAGTATATTTTTAGATTATTGTCTCTGAGATTTTTACAATTTTTACCTAAGATGCACTCCATAGCTGACCTAATGGAAAATCTTCCAGCAATTTGAGGTATTTTTGACCTGGTCAATATTAACGGACGACATAAGTCTTCACCAAGCATCTCAATAAAGTGCTTCCGCTGCGATTGCCTCACAGATTTTTCCCCAATGTTCTCCTTGTATATTATAAATGAGGCAAGAGCGGCTGTATCCAAAATGTTAAAGAACAGTGCTAATGGCCACCGAAATGTTGCTCGTTTTGTAGAATACTGTGACAACATCTTATCCATCGTGTCCACACCACCCTTTGTTTCGTTATAATATAGAATTATCTCTGGTTTATTCTGTGGACCAGATATAATTTTACCATTGTGCATTGTTAACAATAGCACAACTGATTTATTTTTGGAAGGAACAAAGGACACTAATGTTATATCTTCGGAAAAACCAAACACACTAGATGCAACTTCGCGGCCTCGGGACGGTTTAAACTCTTCAGGAACATATCTCTTGTTTTTTTTAATGTGCCTACGACGGATAACTTCCAAGCGGCCAGCTGTTTGGCTAATGATAGTGTTGTAAAAAAATTGTCCATAGTGACGTTTCTTCCGGAGTTTTTATACTTGCCCACCAACTCTTTTACTACACGCTCGCCTTGATTCACATCTCTTACATTGTTTATTTTCCCAGTATATATATCGTATGGACGATAATAAGCGCTCAAGTTAGAATTCACCATCTCGAAGACATCCCTTATAGGAGCAGCTTTGTCTTTTTCCTGTCGATCTACTCTTGTGGCTTGCCAGTCAAAGCGAAGAAACCGTAAAATTTCTGCGAACCTGTTTCGTGACATGGTTGCACGATATATTGGATATGCATTTTTTCTCCACAGCTCTGTGAGTGTTTCCTTAGATGAATTATGGGCACCCATTATAAGCAAAATTCCAAAAAATCCTAATAATTCCTCATCTGTAATTGGTTTCCAAGTTCTTTGATTCTGTGGGTTTTCAGTATTCCATTTGTTGTACACAGCTTCGCCTTTTTTGTTTGAAAATCGTCGAATTAAATCTTTGACAGCATCGCTCATAATGGAATTGAAAATATCAATAATGGACATATTTTTTGTGATTGGATTAGGACCCATGTAAAGGTTTTCGCGAATAATGTTAACCGCTCCCCGTCGATTTATATTTGGTGCCTCTTTGTATCATTTTACATTGTCTTTAGTGTTATAATACAAACCATCCCCACAAGACGTTGTTGGCCTTTCGTTAATCGATTCAGCACTATCCTCACACGATTCATCATAATCACTTTCTTCGTTTACCTCAATTTCACATTGTTCTGGTTCAACATCAGAATCGCACTCATTTTCAGCACCATTGACATTTTCATTTTCATCTAAATCTGATTCAGCTTCAATCAGCCGAAGGAAATATGCTTCTCTATCTTCATGAGATAGCCTTTGATAATATATAATATGTAAGGATTTTTCTTTGTATTATTCCTTATAATATTCCTACATATGAATGTAAATACTGACCTTGAAATTGCTGCCGCAGAAAGATATTCCAAATTATTTTCACCGTTCATATTAACCAAATTTAAAACCACTTGTCGATGCTCTTCCACAACAACTAAATTGAGAATAATAAATCTAAATTACTAGCCAAACGTTCAGCATCACTTTTAGGGGAATCCCCAAAGATAAAATATTTATACACACAATCAACATAATGAGTTTTTTACACTTCAAAAGAATTAAAAGCTGCAACGTATTTTTTGAAACAAAAAAGTATAAATATGTATGACAAGCACTTGTTCGTCGCATATAAACATACGTACAGCAGTACAGTACCACCCGGGTGGGTATTGGTAAACCATGTACATAAAAACCTTTGGTAAAGCGAAGGTTAAAAGAAAAACGGCAACAAAATTTTTATGGCTAAACAAGTTGAAAAATGGCTAGAAAAACAGCTAATGGCTAAACCCATTTTTTAATGGCTAAACAAAATGGAAAATGGCTAAATTAGCTACTAATGAATAAACTGACAACACTGCACCCTACGGAAATCACCAACAGAAATATGAGAAATATCGTTAAAGTAGAACCCGCAAGGTAGCAGGAAAGGAGGAAAGCCAAAACATACATGGATATGAACTGCTATTGATGATACGAAAACAATAGGAAACAATTACAAGCGGGCAAAGATCACCGCTCGAGATAGAGCAGAACGGCGAAGTTACATTGCGGCTCTATGATCCACTAGGAGCTAAAGGAAATAAAAAGAAGAAAAGCCTCATCTCCGCCTCCACCCAAAGGGTAAGGTTGGATCCGCGCCAGCATTATTAAAACAAAAAAAAATAGTCGGATTATATTAATGGCGACCGCATTAATATAACGGTTTCCCGATATTTTAGTTTTTACGACCATTGACATGTTACAAAAAATGCTTTTTTATTTTTTTTGTTTTAGCTAACGAATCTTAAAATTGTAAGAGCGTCACTCCATATAGAGCTTCTAGCAGCCGTTCTAGTAACCTGCACAACTATTAATGATAACAAAATAATAACTATTTTTTCTAACTTTATTTCACTTTGAAATATGTATTACGATTGTCCTTAAAAGGTACATGAATTCCTACGTTAGTATTACAAAAACTTGCCATTTTAAAAGAATTTTATTTAAAAGTCCTTAATTAAGATCAATATCGTTGCCGTTAGTTAATACAACAAACAACGTCAGAAACAATTTTCAACGATTTTTTTTTCTAATTTCAAATCATGGTCAAATTATATTATTCAAATATTTTTTCCTACTGTCAGACGGAATTTATGAGATAAATAATCAAAATGAAAATAACTTTTGCGCGTTGTTTGGTCCTTGTGAAAATGACAAAACAATACAAAAAATGAAAACTTGAAAAAAGATTTAACAATACTTATAATTTGTTAGTTGACAATTTTGCTTTAAGGATTCGAAAATCAAAAGGAGGAAGGACAAAAATTATGGTCGTTGTCATTTGTCTTAAAATGGCCGCAATCTCATTATTTAAGGCAAGAAGCTTATTTAGTTTGAATATTTTATGCGGTTGGATTATTATTACGAGAAAAAATATAAAATAAAAAAAGAAAAACGCAAAAAGAACATCTTTTCAACTTGAAGTAAAAACTCATTGTTGCCCACAAATTAGAATTTTATGTGCATTTTGTGTGTTTTGCTTTGATGAAAATAAGCGGAAATCGGTTTATGTTTAGATGAGTTCCGGTGTAGAAAAAATAAAAAAAACAACAAAACAAAAAAACCGACATTTATAAATAAAAGTTTGTTTAATTTGTAATTGTTGTTAAAAAGAGGCTGAGATGGCGTTTGTAGCTGGGTAAAGGGGAGGTACCAGCTACAATGGTTTTTTCTTGTGTTTTGTGGGTTTTTTCTGCTTTATTTTTTTTTTGTAAACTTTTGTCTTTGTCATTTAATAATGTCCTGGTAAATGTTGGCAAAACAAAGATCCAACTCGTGATGCGGGTTTGCTAATAATATGGTTCTTATTTTGTGAGATTTTCTTGTTGTTTGTGTCGTTATTGTTTGTAATTTATTTTTCGTTAAATGTATTTAAAACTAATTATTTAGGGCTTGAGGCATTTCAACAAAGAAACATAGAAACTCATAAATAAAAGGACGGACTTGCAGACAAAAACAACTTTTGCGACAGGTGATTATTTTTATGTAGTGGTTGTTTGTATTGGCACATAACTGTTGTGTCCGATGGAACTTTCTTGCAAGCTTAACAAAATACAAGGAAATTTATTCTGGAATATTATTTAAAAAAATTTTCTAATGGTTTCTTATAAGAGGAAGTTATTACTTGGAATTTATTAAAAAGCTTTACAAATTATTAAATACTTAGTATAAATGATAATAATTCAAAGTTATTAATAGTATTATAAAGTTATGAAGATTTTTAATTAAAGTTGTTTGTAAACTCTTTGTAGAAATTGTTTTGTAATATCACGTAAAAACTCGAACATAATAAGTTAAAAAAATAAAGTCAACAATGATTGACGTAGTTAAGAAACAACAGGCAAGAACAACATTAGAAACGGTTGGTAAGTGCGCATTTTTTAAGCGCCATCTCTTGGAAATGCTCTAAACTAATTAGTGTCAAACCTATTCAAATAAGAATCATCATATTCAAATATGATTGTTTAACTACAGCCACGAAGATGACAATCTGACAATAAAAAAATAAAACAAGTAATAATGCTATAATTGGCTCGGTCGAATCTTTGATACCCTCCAAAGTGAGTAACAATATTTCAGAAGGGTTTATATGGTATTTATGAGCAGTTAAAGGCCGTCCATCACAAATAGGGTTTTTTCCCGGGATTTACCGTCCCGGGAATTTCAATAATTATATTTCCCGCTTTCCCGGGATTTTTCATGCGGGATCCCGGGAAATAAAAAATTTCCTCATAGTTTAACAAAACAGCTATTTATACTTTGGAATTTAGTATTCTATTATTTTAAAATAATCATCTGTGGATGGGTTGTCGATTAGATCAATTACAAAAAGTGAGTACACACGTAAATCAATGTCTCCTGATGCAATAAATCTACTTAAAGCAGAATAGACAGTGCAACAGTTGATAATTAATAAATTTAGTGAAGTGAAAAGTTAATAAAGAACATTAATTCAAAATAAGATACAGGTAGTAAAGTTTAATTGTCCATGGAAAAGTCTTTAAAATAGCAGATACCTAAACATATAGCTCCTTTTTTGTAACATAGTCATATCTACAAAAACAATTGAACTTGGCAAAATGCGATTAAAGTTTTCAAAATGTACCGATTTAAAGATATATTTTGCTATAACTTCGGTTCAGTTTGAGATAAAATACAAGAAGGCATGAAGGAACACTTTGCTTAAATAACTTACAATTTTTGATTTTTTGAGGTATGACTATGTTGCAATGAAGGAGCGATGTGTTTATTAGGTGATAAACACAAATTTTTTTCAATTTGTGTTGGTTTATATACCCTTGAAGTGCGGGGAAACCGAAATAAAAAAAAATTTGGAAACTCGTGTAAGATACTACAACATACAATTTGAAAAACACATTGTCCTTAAGATTACATACGGACCGAATGAAATGGAAAGGTGTGTAATGATATTTTATTTATCCAACCTCGGTAAAAAAATTAACGAAAATTTTCGGAAACATGTTAATTAGTAAATAAAATAATCAATATACTTTTTGACGACTTACTAAGCGCTTTGAGTGTGTAAGAAAGTTAATTCCTAAGCCGTTAAAAAATGTTAATATATTTATTTCAAATATTTTATCTATTTTATGAATTAAGTTTTTGATCTCATACCTTGAGTACCTCAATTTGTGTTTGGTTTTATTATTGTTTTATGAAATAAATTGTTATGTTTATCTTAATTTTTTATCTTGTATCTAGAGCATGATAATAATTTACATATAAACCGTAAGGTAATAATAATTCAAGTTCCTCTTTTAATCTTCATTTAATTTTGTAGTATTTAAGGATTTCTTTTATTTACTTTGTAACAAGTTACCTTACGTTTTTTATAAAAGTTTGTTTTATTTAAAAACAAATTTACTGTGTATTATTTATATGGAGCGGGATCCCGGGAAATTCAAAAAAATTTCCCGCTTTCCCGGGAATCGAAAAACTCCGGGAAAAAAAACTCTAATCACAAAGTATTACGACTATATTTCTAGTCATATTAAACTTATTTTGATCAAATTTGAATAAGACATTTTGATTCGTTTCAATTTTAGGCGTATTTGAGTGATTTATAGGAGAGAATTTTATACAGGCTCTACACTGAAAGAATTATGCTTTATATATCTAATGAAGCAATATTATTGAACGATTTTTCTTTAATTCAATCAAAATTTTTTAACAAAATCTAACTAAATGTTATTCATGATTTCGATTGGGTTTTTAAATTAAAATTAACAATTAATTGAAAATTTAAAAATTATTAGTATTGTGGTTATTTTATTGAACTCTTTATGCTTTTTAATCCAAATTTTTAATATTTTTTAATTAGGCTTAAGTTCATTAAATTTAATTTTCATTAAATTATTTTTATGAAGAAAGGAATTTTACAACATGAAAATTAATTAAAATTTATTGATAATTTTTCATTCTTGACTCAATCTGGGCTCGAACGCAGGTGTTTACGGACAGGTTACCCTGACATGTTTCGATTGCAACCACTCAATCTCCTCAGAGGGCTTGCCGTTTAACACTCGCAGCCATCGACGACTGCTGACGTCATTAGTCAAACATCAATCCTTAAACCAAATTGTATTCAACCTTTGGTAGATCGAAATTTGCTTTGAATGATTATCTATTTTAATTCATTTTAACATGTTATTCCTTAACTTCTGTTTTTTCGTACTTTTGTCAAGAATTCTTCTTGAAGTTCAAAGTACATATTTTTTGTTTTTTCATATTTTGTCTTTCTTATTCTTGTTGACCTTTTCAGCACAACTTGAAGGACAAATGCAAACATAGTTAAGGAATAACATGTTAAAATGAATTAAAATAGACAATCATTCAAAGCAAATTTCGATCTACCAAAGGTTGAATACAATTTGGTTTGAGGATTGATGTTTGACTAATGACGTCAGCAGTCGTCGATGGCTTCGAGTGTTAAACGGCAAGCCCTCTGAGGAGATTGAGTGGTTGCAATCGAAACATGTCAGGGTAGCCTGTCCGTAAACACCTGGGTTCGAGCCCAGATTGAGACAAGAATGAAAAATTATCAATAAATTTTAATTAATTTTCATGTTGTAAAATTCCTTTCTTCATAAAAATAATTTAATGAAAATTAAATTTGATGAACTTAAGCCTGATTCAAAATATTGAAAATTTGGATTAAAAACCATAAATAGTTCAACACAATACTAAATATTGTTAAAGCTTAGGCACGAGCTCTATGTGTACATTTGTCCTTCCAGTTGTGCTGAAAAAGGTCAACAGGAAAAGGGAAGACAAACATGAAAAAACAAAAAATGTACTTTGGAATTCAAGAAGATAAAAAGTACGAAAAAACAGAGGTAAAGGGAAAACCATGTAAAATCAATTACAAATGGATAATCATTAAAAAAAAAGCAAATTTCGATCTACCAAAGGTTAATATACAATTTGGTTTAAGGACGACGTCAGCAGTCGTCGATGGCTGCGAGTGTAAGTCGGCAAAACCCTCTGAGGAGATCGAGTGCTAGCGATCGAAACATGTCAGGGTAACCAGCCGCCTGGGTTCGAATCTCAGGTCAGTCAAGAATGAATGATTGTCAATAACAATTTTAATTAATTTTCATGTTGTAAAATTCCTTTCTTCATAAAAATAATTTAATGAAAATTAAATTTGATGAACTTAAGCCTGATTAAAAATATTGAAAATTTGGATTAAAAACCATAAATAGTTCAACAAAATTAACACAGTACTACTTATTGGTAAAGCTAAGGCACGAGCTCTATGTGTACATTTGTCCATCAAGTTGTGCTGAAAAAGGTCAACAGGAAAAGGGAAGACAAACATGAAAAAACAAAAAATGTACTTTGGAATTCAAGAAGAATTCTTGACAAAAAGTACGAAAAAACAGAGGTAAAGGGAAAAACATGTAAAATCAATTAAAAATGGATAATCATTCAAAAAAAAAAAAAAAAAGAAGCAAATTTCGATCTACCAAAGGTTAAAATACAATTTGGTTTAAGGATTGATGTTTGACTATTGCCGTCAGCAGTCGTCGATGGCTGCGAGTGTAAGACGGCAAACCCCTCTGAGGAGATCGAGTGGTAGCGATCGAAACATGTCAGGGTGACCAGCCGCCTGGGTTCGAATATCAGGTCAGTCAAGAATGAATGATTATCAATAACAATTTTAATTAATTTTCATGTTGTAAAATTCCTTTCTTTATAAAAATAATTTAATGAAAATTAAATTTGATGAACTTAAGCCTGATTAAAAATATTGAAACAAAAAAAAAAAATTGGATTAAAAACTATAAATAGTTCAACAAAATTACCACAAGTTTCACTTCATATTTTTAATGAAAAATGTCACTAAATCAATAAAAACAAAATTAGTAAAAATGTTTGGGCAATAGACATTAACTTTTGTGAAAAGAATAGTTAATTTTAAAGTTTCGTAATATCAATGAAACAGATCCCGCTAACAGATTGTATCAACATCAAAACGCTTTGATATTTTGAGGTTGCATTGAAACAGAGTGCATGTAGATTGCACTGTGTGTACCCAGCATAATAGGCTTAAAAACAAACAACGAGAAAGTAAAAAGAAGAGCAACAAATTCTCACATTATTTTTCCTTTAATTAAAATTTACGTTGCAGTACAAACCAGTAATTTGGAAAAATGCTGATAAAAGTCGTCGTAAGCTAAAAAAAATAAGTTGTATGCAATTTACTTAAAGGTAAGCTTATGAAAGTAGAACATAACATCATGTGACAGGAATATAAAAACGAAATAAATTTAATATAACTTAATGATTTGTAACAGTAATAAAAAACCAAATTAAATTCACAACAACTCGAAACGCCCATTCAAAAATTGGCTGACATAAATAGCCATAATATTGATTCAACTAATAAAAGACTATAATGAAAATTACGAAGTTCGAGAATTAATTAATATCATGGAATAAATTGCACAATTCATTGAAATAGATGTACTAAAATGTTTTCTGTAAGTGGACCATATATAGAGCATATTGCAAATTAGGGACCAATCTTCGCGAAATTCTATCGTAGGATTTCTAGCTTTACAAATGAGTTTATGCAAAATTTTAAACAATTGTATTCTGTAATAATAATTTGTATTGAAAAGATCAATATTTTAGGGTGGCTGTTGGTACTGTCACAATTTATTTCGACATCAACTTAAAATAAGTACAGACGAAAATGGAGCCAAATTTAAAAAAAAATATAGTGTTATGGATTCACACACAGAAAAAATTATTGCCGAACTATTTTCAAACAAACTCTTGTTTGAACATTTTTTTAATTTCTATAAATTTTTTTACTGATTCAATCAATATTTTTGTTTGATTTTGATTTAACCAACAAAAATGTGGACAACTCTTCAAAAATATAATAAACGCGTTATTGGTGTCAGGTTTTCATAATTTTGTATGAAATATTTAACGCTCTTTAATGTTGTCGTCTTTTTGCATTTTTTTATTTGATCGTAAAGGTGTTATGATACTTGCTATTTTTTGCATTGGATTTTTTTAGGATTGACTGAATGAAACAACAAATGCGAGAAAGAACAAGATATACAATATGTTAACAAACCATATTTTCTGATTGACATTTCTCGTGTATATTTTCTTCTTTGACTAAAATAAAAAAATAAAAAAAAAATGGCAAAAGCTTGGCCAGATGAAACTATTTTGTTTTTGATAAACGAAATGGATGCCCTTCATATGGGTGCTCTTCATATGGGATTTCAAATCATAAATTTTCAATTGAAGAATATACCACGATGTAATTCGTAATATTTCTCATTATTTGCATTAAATTTTATTGTATTTAAAAAAAAAATTGTTTGTGATTCCAAAATAAAATGTAAACAAAACAAACAATATTGCCCACGTTTTTTTCCCACAAGAACCCGTCAAAAAAGCTTAAAATCGCAAAACAAAACTTAAAACCCGCTACTTTCGATCAAAATCTAAAAAAATTGGCAACAGTGCTACACATTTAATCTGGAAATGTCAATTTTAAGTTAAAAATTTGTATATTTTTTTTGACAGTCTTAGATTATTTATCGATAACACATGTATATTTGTTTGACATTTCAAGATTTTTTATGATATAATCATACTCTTTACACTTAGTAAAAACCAAAATTAACATTTCCAATGCATGCATCTTATCTACAATTGTTTATAGTAGTGAGTCTTTGAACGCATCCAAAAAAGATATAAAATGGTGACCATTTCCAACGAAAATGGCGATGGATTCGTAAGCATCCGGAAGACATCTCAAGACATACTATTGAATGGAATCCACAAGGCAACATACTCGGCAAAGCTAGAGTGAAGTAAAAGCCATGGCGTCGGAGAAGCCGTCATTGATCGAATTTGTTTTTACCCTATGCGCGTTATAGGAGCTAAGGAAAATTACAACTTGGGCAGCCATCATGAATAAAACTCACTTGGGCTCTTCAGTGATTCCTTTGTCTTACCCAGCGCCAGTGACAATCCTAAGGGGACAGCTACTCAATAGGCGTCACTTCAGAGTTCAATCAATTCGTCTTCCTAATGAAGACAAGAAGCAGCGTTAGCTCTACCTAAGATATATCATCCAAACGGGAAAACACCAGTTTTCCCAGGTATTTCTCCCTAATGTTCCGAATTTCAGGATATTGATATAGAAAATAAAAGCCCAGTTTCCTCTTCCTCCTCTTCGTGAAAACTTCTGCAGTAGTTATTAAACTCTAGCCCCATTCTTCTTGTAGGAAGCCAGTTACCAGTTATCACCGACACCACTGTTCTTATCTTGTTCCTATTGAACCTAAGTAGAGGGCTTGTACTCCGTTCCTCATAGCCAGGCCGCAATGCCCTGGATATGGAGCAGTTGGACTTACGAGTCAGCCCTAACTTTGCAAGTGTATAAGACTCGCAGTTAAGTAACAGATAAGTAACTTACAGTGAGCCAACGAATTGATCAATTAATATCCTGATGGCCACCTTGTTTTGCAAGCTTATCTGCTAACTGATTTGCACGCCCTGGTAGCCTCATAAGCATTTCTTACGAATGCGTCTCATTCTTATTTAAAGCCATCCGGTTTCTGCAGTTAACCATAATGTCATATAGACATCAGCTTAAGATGCAAAGGCAGCCTTGCTATCAGTAAATATTTATATATCCACCCTGCGGGAAATTTGTGTCAATTGGTCCAACGGACTGGTCCTGGGAGTTGTGAAAATAGAACTGGTACAAAAAGAAAGAACTCATGACCAGTGAAAGGAGAACCAATCATGTAGCTGGTTTATGAAGAACAAAAATGTAGAAAAAGTATTGAATTACAGTAGTCTTCACCGGTGGTGTGATAAATTTTTTTGGGACTTTCTATAATGTGAATCTTGAATTAATTTCTAGGACTTGTTTTATTGAAATAATACTACATCGTAATGAAATAGTACTACATTTTAGTAACTGTCACTAAACACGTCCATTGAGAATAGATTTGTGACCGGTTAAATGGTGTCAATTGACCCCCTCCAATGACAACCCCATGTAAAAGTGATAGGTCTTATTCATATGAAGTGTTAGAACTCGAACCGGTCCCTACCACCACAGACCTATCACGGGACTACTTAGGTGTCTGTTCGCTTCCCTCTTGGGCATCGACAAATAAGATAGTAAGCCGCAGAGTTATAGCAGAAATTTAAGCCTGCATAACACTACAGTGATCAGGAAGAAAGGGCACTTTTATGTCCAGTTCCTTTCCTCCATCCGTCAGTATAGGAGGTTGGTCCACGGAAAGTCATTTTAACACAAAGCCCATTACCGTATTCCGTAAGCGCTGCGTATCTTCCACCGAAGAAAAAAATTACAACTTATTGTGTTTTCTTTGCTTTATTATTTTATTAAAAAAAGGCAAATTTGTGACTATTTCTTAAAAATTTTGCTCCCGAAAAGGGTGGCTTGTTTTATTCTAAAAAACTAACCCTTTTCGGGAGCAAAAGTTTTAAGAAACAGCACCAAATTGCAAAACTGCATTTTTTTTAATAAAATGTCACACTTTTTTATAGAAAATAAAACACCATTAGTATCAGTAATATTCTTAACAGGAAAAAATTTAAATCCTTGTACGATGCAGTTATTTTTCTAAAAAAAACTAACACGTATAGGAAAATTATGCATTTTAAAGAGGTTTTCTGGAAGGGAACAAGCCCCTAAAAGGATCCTCTTCCAGTGAAGAGCTTTTTTATTCATCTAAAATTTATTATTAGTTAAAATATCTTACCTCATACTATCCCATATATTTGTATGAAATTTTGTAAATTTTTGTATCTAAAAATTTAATTTCATTTGTAGTCTAATTCAAAAACAACATAATTTATTTTAATCGTTATTGAACCATTCATTACATTCCTTTATTTTTTTGTATTCATTCATTTTTGTTAACGTAGCTTAAACTCTAATTACACGCTTTACTAGAAATGCTATGTAATTTGCCGTTAATATAAATGTAATAAATTTTTAATTTCGTTTTTCTTGGTTTTTAAAATCTTTTCTGAAAAGAACGTAAAACATCATAAACATCTGTGTTGCTGATGCAAGCAAGTAGCAGCAAGATTAATAACAATTGTTGGCGAGTTGTAGCAAAAAAACAACAAAAAAATATATATAAATATATTGTATACTAAAGTAACAAAAACAAAACGACGAAATGCTTGTTAGTTTTCAGCAGCAAATCCCTAAATTTGGTAGAAAATCAAATAAATCACAAGATAATCAGTAGCTCAACTACAAAGCTTATTGCTCTGTTGGTTGGTTGCTACCTTTAGATGAGGATTTTTAAAAAACGAAAACGACAATGATAATAACGATATTTGCTGATGATGATGATGATGTGGTTAAGAAACATTTAAAAAAGCCAGCTAGTAAACACAATTATAGCCGAAAAACCAAAAATTTAAGTAAAATATATAAATTTCGAGTTTGCACAAAAAAAAAAAAAAAAAAAATAAAATATACAGTAGCTACAGTAAATAGTTTCATTTTGATTTCAAGCTTCAGCTAAAGTCTTTCGTAGCAATAATAATAAAAATGCATCAACAGCAATCGTGATTGACATGTGCAACGTGCACATAACAACAACAACTATATACACAAGAAGTCCAAGAAAGCCATTACTTGTATTATCATCATCAGCTAGAGCAACCAAGCATGCTGGCTAGCTGGTTGAATGTTTGGATGACTGGTTGGCAGTAAGTCAAGCAGACATCACCGAAGGAAAACAAAAAGTTTGTCTCTTATTGCCTACAAGGAAAGAATTCTCCTCATAGTCGTCATACCTTTGGCCATGTTGTTGTAAAATAAAGTAGTTATTAACTTGAACGCTAGTGAACATATTTAACCCGTAAAATAGTAGGAAATTAGGCTAAAGATTTATGCTCATAACCATTATCATTTATCAGCAGCAGCAACAAAACATTAGCGGCACAAAACACTGCAACCAACAAACGAACAAAAAAAAAAAAAAAAATTATTTCCAACAATATTTTCAATAACAGTAGCAAACTATGAATTAAAAAAAACACTATTTTTTTCCAACATAATCGAAGATACCCGTAAAAATGTTTTATAAAAAAGAAACATTTAAAGTTTCATGATTTTTGTGTTTTTTTTTTTATTTTTAGTTTGAAAGTAGTTTCTTTTCAATTTACTTTGTGTCACAATAACGATCATAATTTTCCCAGCAGACATTTTTCTCTGTCAAATTATTGGTTCCATTTTCAGTTGCGACAACAACCGATAAATTTTGCTAAATACTAATTAAACTTGATCGATGTATTACTGTAAGTATTTATGTTTGCTTGTGCTAGTTGGAATTGGTTGGGAATTAAAGGCAAAAGGAATACCAGAAACTTTTAACTCATAATGTAGGAAAACAGTAGGAAGTCCTATGATTATGGTTTGTGCAGTTTTATTTTTTTATTGCAGAAAAAAGAAACTTAATTTATTGTTACTGTTACAAAGTGAGGAAATTATATTATTTTATTAGAGTTTTTAACAATAATGACATAATGAGACTAACAGCAAAGATTTTACTAAAGTGAGTGACCAGTAGTTTAGAAATGGCAAATTTTTTGCATTTTTTTTGCTTTTTCTAAAAAGTTGACGGAGTTCAATTGTTTCACGGTTCATTTAATACAAGTAGGAATATCTGAATAGTACTTGTGAATAGCGTAAAATTGGATAAGACTCATCATTTTCACAAATTGCAAAAAAAAAAAATTATAACAAAATCTGAATTCAGTAAAAATACATACATATAACTTAATTTTCAGTGATATGTTTGTAAATCCCATAAAGTAAAAAAATTTGTAAGTCTAATAGCCTTTTCACACTTGTCAACATTTAATATCAATTTGCTAAGATGTTGGAATTTTCCCATAAGAATGCAAAGGCCTAAAAATCAAAATTTTTCAACATCTTTACAGAATGTTACTTTCTCAATTTGTTCCCTTTTACATTTTTTCGATTCTTTTAGTGTCATCACTAGAAAAGTGGCAATAAATTCTGTTATTATTGTGAAATCACTGGTAAAATGGAAGTTGCTTTGAAAGCAGCGTTACCACTTCTCAAGTTTTTCATTTTTTGCAAGCCTTGTTTTGATAAAATTATTAAACGAAATGAATTAGAAAAACATTTTGGTGGTATCTATTGAAATGTTGGCACTTTTGTAGAAAAAAAATATTAAAAAAAATAGAAGATTTTTTTCAGAAATGGTGACATTTTTACTGATAGTAGATGTTCGATGTTTGAAGTGTAAGCGCGTATTTCACATTTTCAACATCTTCCATGCGTTCCTCCGAAATGTATGCAAGTGTATGTACAAAGGGTATAACAAGTAAGAGTGCTACAGCCGAATACTGTGCCGAATCTCTGATGCTATCCACCGACAGTTAAAATATTTCAGGCGCGAGCATTATATAGATATATCGGGTAATTTTAAAAGAGCTATACACAGAAAAAATTATTGCCGAATAATTTTCAAACAAACGCTTGTTTGAAATTTTTTTTTAATTTCTATAAATTTTTTTACTGATTCAAACAATATTTTTGTTTGATTTTTATTTAACCAACAAAAATGTGGACAACTCTTCAAAAATATAATAAACGCGTTATTGGCTTGAAGTGTTCATAATTTTGTATGAAATATTTAACGCTCTTTAATGTTGTCGTTTTTTTTGCATTTTTTTATTTGATCGTAAGCAACACTTCTATATGTGAAATATAAGAACAACAACAAAAAACACACACAGTCTATTTTTGGACGCTTTAACAAGAAACAAAATCCCGTATTCAATTTTTTAAAACTGTTTGGTTAAATACATCAAATACAAAAATAGAATGATGACGAAAAACATATCGAGTTGGTCTGCTGCCGTTTTTGGTTACATTTCTTCTTTAGCAAAGGAAAGGATAAAGCAACAGAGTGATAAAGAAAAAGATTGTGTTATGTGTATAAATAAGACTTCGTTCAAAAATTATTCCAACAAAAAAAATGTGTCTCAAACCCAGCCGGCGGCTCTGCTCTTGCCGTCATCTTCTCATACAGTGCTTACTTGTGTGCGCGTCATTGCTTGTGCAAAATTTTTTTTTTTTTTTTGAAATTTAGTATATGAATTTCAGTAAACTTTTTGTTTGATTCAGTTAAATTATTTGAGGAGATCAAGTGGTTGCGATCGAAACATGTCATGGTAACCTGCCGGCCAGGGTTCGAGCCCGAGCCACGTCAAGAATGAAAGATTATCAATAACAATTTTAATAAATTTTCATGTTGTAAAATTCCTTTCTTCATAAAAATAATTTAATGAAAATTAAATTTCATGAACTTAAGCCTAATTAAAGATATTGAAAATTTGGATTAAAAACCATGAATAGTTCAACAAAATAACCACAATACTAATTATTGTTAAATTATTTGTTTGAAAAAATCAGTGTTTTTTTCAATAAACAAAATGCAAATAAATTTTTTGAATATGCAAATTTGTTTATAGGACCGATTTCAGACAAAAAATTGTTTGATTCTACAAATTTTTTGTTTGAATTGGAAAAATAATTTTTTCTGTGTAGGAAAGTTTAAAAAAACACATAAAATTCAGAAAAATTCATAAAATCTTTATTTGCAAATGTTGACCGTGACTGCGCCTCAAATGATCCATCCGCTTAGTCCAATTTTGGCATACTCTTTCCAACATTTCGGCCGGTATCTCATGAATAAATGCTTCAATGTTGTCTTCCAACGCGTCAATTGAAGCGGGCATGTGTGTATAGACCAGAGAATGACAAAAGTATCATTTTAAGTACTCTTTCAATATTAGTGAGAAAACATGTATGGACATGCATGGGTAAAGTTCAAAACCATACACATACATACAAATATCCATAACAAGCTAAAGTTGAATATGTATAGGTATACGCTGCCAATGTGTATTTGCATATTCATTCTTCTTTTTGAATGTACATGCAGATATAAATAAAATTTCTGTTAGCTATCTGCAATACCCATATAAGTATGTGTATTACCGTAAGTATAACGTAAATATACAGAGCGCGAGAGAGAGCAGAGATGGCAAATGCAATTTTAAAAATGTTGAAACTAGAAGCAAATTTTTTGTGTTGTTATTCAGAAAAATATCAATATAATTTTAATGCTTTTTAAGATTTGACTAAGGCGGTAAGCTTATTTTATTAGGACAACAAGGGCCTGTTGGCGGCAATTTCTGCTTCTCCGAAACTATCTTACAGATCTTAATGAAATTTAAAACATAGATAGATCCATATAAACTTAAGCTTTTTTATTTTTTTAAAAAATAGGACTAGAAGGAAGGTAGGATTTAATCCAACAGATTTTAATGATATTTAAAAGATAGATAGATATTTTTATTTGGACACAGAAGCTATGTGCAAACCAGGGCAAAAACACTTACTTTTGTTACATTATAAGGAAAACGGCTATTTTTATTTTTGTAAATCAAACTTTAATTCAATAATGTGTAGTGAAGATAGTAAAACATTTATTTATTATTCTTAAAACTAAGCAACATTTATTGCAAAATAAAAAATAAAAGTAATTTTTAAAAACAAACACAAAGTTATCAATATTCTTCTAAAAACTAAAGTTAATTTTTTGCAAAGTAAAAAATAATTTAAAAAACAAACAAAACTTCATTATCATTTCTTATGGTATATAAATTAAGTAAAAACACATTTTACCAAATGTTCTTTTTATACAAAGAATTTAAAAATAAAATGCTGTCCACTGTCTTGGGTTCTAATCGGTTTCTTTTCTCGGATATAACATTACCAGCTAGGGAAAAAACGCGTTCGGACGCTGCGCTGCTGGCAGGTATGTTCAAGATTTTCATAGCTAATTTGGATAACTTGGGATATTTGCAGACATTGTTTTCCCACCATAGCATAACATTAAAATCTTCTGTTAGTTTTACGGTTTCATTACAATAACGTTCGATTTCATTTCTTCCTGTTTCCAGAATGGGCTCTGACTCGCTTGTTAAAGTGGGGAAAAAGAAACTTTCATATGCAGTGGCTGGCGGTGATATAGTTATCGATGAGCTACTTGGTAATAATATTGAGGAAATTTGTTGGTGCGCTTGTGGGGAAAGGGAACTACTCGGTGAACTATAAACGGTTGACGGCTCGATGTCTTGAAGACTACTTGTATTGCTTGTTTCTGTTAATTTTGTGATGCAAAACTCTTTTATATCATTTAGTTCGTTCAGCTGTAAAGGTATTGCGGGAGGATATAAAAATAATGCAACTTTATGCAAGACACTCAAATTTGAATTCCACTTCTCCAAATGTGTCAAAATATTCGTTTTTAAGGCCGCAATATCGGGTTCTTCGTTATTCTGAATAGAGCAAATAGATTTAACTTTTGTGATCGAAGGAACAACAAAACAAAGCGAAGGAGATTGACTGGATTGGAGCTTTTTGAAAATTTTTTCAAAGTCGTTACATATCTCAACTAAGCCTTGCAGGACAGACATATTGAAGTTTAACAAATTTCGTCTCTCAGCATTGCCAGAAATAATTTCATTAATTTTTCCATAATTGTCAAAAATCGACTTGAACATTGTGAAATTCGAATTCCACCTTGTTGGACAATGGTTTTTTAAAGTTGTATTGAGCATATGCTGCATATTAGCCTTTTTAAAGTATCTAACAATTTTTTTGCAAGCACTTATTATTCCTTTTAATTCATCTGTGGCTTCGAAAGCATCTTGCAAGGTATTAGAAAAGAGATGGGCAGAACAGTTTAATCTGGTAATATCTTTCAGAGCGCTTACAATATTGCTTCCACGATCAGTGACGAATACCGTATTTGAAAAATCAGTTACACCAAATTCTTCCAAAAGGTTGCTTAATTTTGTCTTTATATTAATTGATGAATTGCTTTTGAAGTCCATTGACTTCATTCCTAAAGTAATCTCTACAAGTTTAAAATCTACTTGAAAATGCAATGTGGCACACAAAAAACTTCTTTTAATAAAGCCATCTGACCACATATCAATAGTAACTGCAGCCTCGCCATTGATAAACAGTCTCTGTATATGGGGCTTAAGTTCTTTTTTTTTTTCTTCGGCCACTAATTTACATTTTCTGGACAATGTCCTGCCGCTGGGAATAAGACTGTCTACATCAATGTTTTCTCCGTACTTGGCGCCCATTTTTATGCACGTTTCAATCATTTTACGAAACCCCGAACCTTCAACAGTACTGAAAGGCCGACAGTCTTCTATTGTAAAGTCCATAAACACATCAAAGCAAAGCTTTTTGTCTGTACTATTTACCTTTATTGGAGCAATGTCTTGTGGCTGTGAATGAACACACTTATGTTTTATCAAGTTTGACGTTTGGCGAGCAACAAATTTTAAAAGTTTGGTGCATGTACCGCAATATACGATCCCCTCTAAAATACTTCCATCATCCTTTTGGATTTCGTACAAGCAAGACCATATAATACTTCTTCCAGATTTTTTCAATGGCTTGTACATCATTATTTATTTTCTCCAAAATTTCTTGATTATTTTCCATACTTTAAATTTATAATTTTTCATATACTACATACACACACTGATTGAAATTTTTAAAGAAAAACTCTCCTTTACAACTTATTAAACAGAAATGTTTGAATTTTAAATCGTTACAGAAAGGCGTCTCAGCAAGCGCTAAATGTATTAAGTGGCGGTTACACTCTTTCTTATTAGCACAACATACAAATCAATACTTACATGCATATTCTTCCAAAAGGTTGCTTAATTTTGTCTTTATATTAATTGATGAATTGCTTTTGAAGTCCATTGACTTCATTCCTAAAGTAATCTCTACAAGTTTAAAATCTACTTGAAAATGCAATGTGGCACACAAAAAACTTCTTTTAATAAAGCCATCTGACCACATATCAATAGTAACTGCAGCCTCGCCATTGATAAACAGTCTCTGTATATGGGGCTTAAGTTCTTTTTTTTTTTCTTCGGCCACTAATTTACATTTTCTGGACAATGTCCTGCCGCTGGGAATAAGACTGTCTACATCAATGTTTTCTCCGTACTTGGCGCCCATTTTTATGCACGTTTCAATCATTTTACGAAACCCCGAACCTTCAACAGTACTGAAAGGCCGACAGTCTTCTATTGTAAAGTCCATAAACACATCAAAGCAAAGCTTTTTGTCTGTACTATTTACCTTTATTGGAGCAATGTCTTGTGGCTGTGAATGAACACACTTATGTTTTATCAAGTTTGACGTTTGGCGAGCAACAAATTTTAAAAGTTTGGTGCATGTACCGCAATATACGATCCCCTCTAAAATACTTCCATCATCCTTTTGGATTTCGTACAAGCAAGACCATATAATACTTCTTCCAGATTTTTTCAATGGCTTGTACACTCCATTATTTATTTTCTCCAAAATTTCTTGATTATTTTCCATACTTTAAATTTATAATTTTTCATATACTACATACACACACTGATTGAAATTTTTAAAGAAAAACTCTCCTTTACAACTTATTAAACAGAAATGTTTGAATTTTAAATCGTTACAGAAAGGCGTCTCAGCAAGCGCTAAATGTATTAAGTGGCGGTTACACTCTTTCTTATTAGCACAACATACAAATCAATACTTACATGCATACATAAAAAACAATATCTTCCATCTCGTGTCGTCTACCTATGCTATGTGTTTGTGACAGCGACAAGTGCAAAAAAATTATGCGGATGCGTAAAGGTTTTTTACATGCAAAAATAAAAATATTGTAGAGCCACTTGTCGCTGTCACACGCACATTGCATATATAAGTGACACGAGACAGAATATATGGGTTTTTATGTATGCATGTAAGTATTTATTTGTATGTTGTGCTAATAAGAAAGAGTGAAACAACCACATATGTATTTATAGCGTTTGCTTAAGATACATGTACACGACATCTTTTTACATCTGACTTGTCAACTTTTTAGGTCACATGTTATTGTGCATGAGTGTTGCAATTGGTGTTTAAAAAATTGGTTTTTTTTAATATTCGATCAAAAACGTATATGTAATTTGCCCCTCGGGGTCATAGTTTGAAAAAATTCATAGCTACTGTGTCCAAATAAATAAAAACCTTTATATTTTTAAAATTTTATTGAAATCTATTAAATAGTTTCGGAGAGTCAGAAATTGCCCCCTATAACCCTTTTAATCATATTTTTTTAAAAATTAATAGCTTATGTGTCTATGTAAATATGGATCTATCTATGTTTTAAATTTCATTAAAATCTGTTGGTTAGTTTTGGAGAGGAATAAATTGCTCCCTATCTCCCCTCGTTATCCTATTTTTTAAATAAATACATAGCTCAAGTGTCTATATAAATATGAATCTATCTATGTTTTAAATTTCATTAAAATCTGTCAGATAGCTTCGGAGATCAGAAATTGCTCCTTCCCACCCCTCGTGGTCCTATTTTTTATAAAAATGTATAGCTTATGTGTAGTTTTACATAGGTACTGCTGATGTTACGGACAAATTTATTTTAAATATCATAAATAATATGTACATAGTCCCATACCTGCCTAGTGACAAAGCACATTTTTGGTAAATTTTTTTTTTTTTTCATTTTTACACAGAAGTGCCAAAAATACTGAAGATATTTTTTTAAACATGGATATTTTATTTGTATGGCAGATAACCAAAACACATTCATGGGTATTGAATAACATCTGCATAATATTCATGTATTTTTGTTTACTGAATGTGGTTGCGTGAAGATATTGCCGTGCATAAGTATAAGTAATAACCATACTTTTTGCGTTATAAATATGTGTATACACAATAACGAAAAGCGTGGGTAAGTACCTCTGTATATTATTCTTATGGGTACTTGTTGTCATTCTCTGGTATAGACATGAGCTTTAACATAGCCCCACACAAAATAGTCTAAAGGAGTTAAATCGCACGATCTAGGCGCCAATTGACCGGTCCCGAAAGTGAAATAAAATGTTCACCGAACTCGCCTCTCAATAAGTCCATTGTTAAGCGTGCTGTGTGGCATGTGGCACCGTCTTGTTGAAACCACATGTCATGCAAGTCAAGCTCTTGCAGTTTGGGCAAAAAAAGTTGGATATCATCTCACCAACGTTAGCGTGTTGGTGGTTTAATGTCCAACAATGTAAATTTGGTGCGAAATTTAGTCACAATAGCCCGAATAGCCGCTTCAGTGGGTCGATTAAGCTGACCTTAAAATGGAAGAAGCGCGCGATGAACTTTCTTAACAGAGCTCACATTTTGAAAATAAAATTCAATAATTTGCAAGCGTTGTTCGTTTGTAAGACGATTCATGGTTAAATTACAGACCAAACTGAAGATGTTTGACAGTGAAACAAAACGCGAAACGTGCGTCAGCTGTTTAAACCAGTATGGCCAAAAAGATAATAGCTAAAAAATCACCCAATATCAATTATTAAATAATCTTTATAAAAACTGTCGTCAGTATTAATATGGGTTTATGCTTTTATGTCTAGTCATATAAGACCTAATTTGAACACTAGTGTGGTTACAAGAAATCAATGTTGGATTTTCCATCGATTTTCCAATACGAATTTTAGTGAAAAATCGCTGATTTTCCTTAGCACATGTAAGCGTTATCCGATTGAGCTGAAACTTTGTCAATCGCATTTTCTATGCTATCGGCACATATAAGGGAGTTGCGTCGATGGAACATCCAACATTTATTTCTTGGAACCACCCTATTGAACACATTTGAGTAAAATTTTACGATGCTCAACAGTTTTAGCCGAGCAAAAATTATTTTCAAGAGGGGAATTTTTATTGGACACTTGATAAATTATAACCCAACCATCACAAAATTCTAAAGAGTGATTTCAATTTTATATTTATTTTTTACTATTTGTATTTCTATTATTAAAAAACCTAAATTCGCTTTAAGGCGTATTTAAATAATTTCCAAGAGTGCGCATTATATGGGGCTTATGGTAAAATTATGGACCGATCTTTACAAAATTTGACAGTGGGTTTTCTAGTTCAATGAAACTGTGATTTATAGTCATAAAAAATTAATTTGTCCAAAATCTTTTATCCAGCCGTGTAATATACCATCATTTATGTTAGTTTTTCTAACAAAATTATCAAAAGTGGTTCCACATTTGGATTAATTACTCGTATCCTACTGAATTTGACAAAAACATTGTTCTTTTCTTTTGAGTTTATTGAAAGTCAGGATGCTTTCAACAGGTAGACATATGGACGGATGGACAGAAAAACTACTACTCATTAAAATTAAAAAAAAAAAACACACACAAAAAGGGGATTTTATGACAAAAATTTTAGGCAATGGTCGTTTCTTGTTTATATCCCAGTAATTTACGTACCGATCTGGCTGATTTTGAAATTTAACGTAGCATATGTAACGTAAATATATATCAACCTAGTTCCTATTGGGTCTAAGGAATACACAGGCGGATATCATTAAATCAACTTCGCTACTCATAAGGATCCATAATAATATGAAAACAAAAACAATTTGCAAAAGCATGTTGCCAGTTAAGTTTTTTCAGGCCGTGCACTTTTGTTTTTCTTAACCTACTTACAACTACAATTAATGTTGGGAGAATTCCAATCAATTGTTGTGGGGAATATAAGATGAGATAAACTCACTGTTGATTGTTGATGTTTTTGTTTAAACTTTGATATTGTACAAGTGGAACTGTTGCTTATAATTCTTATACGCTTAACAATTTTATTTGGTTTAATATCTTTAGTTTTTCTAAATCTTTATGGATAAAGTTTCCTGACGATCTGGCCTAAGCAACCAGTGAAATGCGCATAGGAATAGCTTATCCCATCAACAATAAATTTCAGTGTTTTTATCAATAATAAAAATTGGGAATTAAGCACGAATAACAAAATCTTTTTAAATTAAAATTTTGTATTCCCAAAAATTATTTTGATAAAAATAAAAATGTTTAACGACGACAGCGAAAATACAACCGTCACACACTGGTTCAAGAGCGGCATTAATTAATTTTTTTCATGTCTGCTGATCTACCTTTTTTTTTCCACAGTTTGTAATAAACACTCTAATTATCATGTATCAAAAATATTAGGCGTTTGAAATGGCCGTATAATATATGCTACTTTCTATCGCTTCACGCTTTTAAAATACTCTTGTAACAACACTACAATACTTTTTTTTTTACAATTGGATGTTATAAATTATATATATGCAAATAAAAAAAAAATTTTGGAAATTAAAAAAAAAAAATTCTTTTACTACTATAAATTGTCCAAACATTTTTATTTTCTCCAACTTCTATGGCTTGCATATATTGATCTCCAACGACCTCTAGCCTGAGACTTATATCAAATTAAAGCTTGAAGTCTCAGTTAACGATTCTCAAAATTTTTGCCCATAAGCAATTCCGGTGTAAAAAACTAAAAAATTAGGACAAATTTCATTCACAAGCATGGTATTGCGCAAAGCAATGGGCAAAAATATCAATATTTAAAAAAATCGATAAATATCGCCGATATTTAAAAAAAAACATGGTGAATACCATAAAAAATTCAATGATCCAAATTTAAGTGACAAAAATATTTTTTAACAAGTATTGTTCCTCTCAATTTGAAATGTATTGATGGCACAAATGATTACTGGCGAAAAACAAGGCCATCTTCAACAACTTTTTGTAGGCCAATAAAATTTGAATTTGTAAAAAAAACGGCAAATGTTATTTCTGAAGAAGTTGAAAGAGTGCAAAATGAAATTAAAGATTTGAAAAAAACTGTTGTTAACATTTATGACAAAAGTTTTGAAAATTTACATACTCCTGTTTTAACCTTGATTGATGGAAATCATACAACAAACATCAGGAATGGCTGTATGTTTTATATGTCAAGCTAAGCCAAGCGAAATGAACAATTTGGATGTATTAAAGACAAACCCAGTTTCGGAAGAATAGCTTCAGTTTGGAGTTTCCCTTTACATGCGAGAATAAAATTTATGGAGTGCATATTGCATATAACATACAACAAAAGTTTTTCAAAGTGGAGAGTAACAAAAACATGAAAGAGAAGTATCAAAAGCGGAAATCCAAAGGAATTTGAAATTGGTTCTAGGCATAAATGTGGACATGGTTAAACAAGGAATGGGCTCAACGAACGAAGGCAATACCTTTAGACGATTGAAGATGTCATTCATATGTTACTTGCGAGAAGGATATATTGGAATTTCCTGATGAAGTAAAAAATTTGTTATGTTAGTAAAGGTACACCAATTACTTTGTTTTTAAAATTTTGTTTTAATATTTTCTTTTATTTATTTACAGATATTTTCATTGAATATGGGCGTGACTGTTGCTGCATTTTATTTATATTTTAATCAAATAAAAAACACGAAAATTTAAACCTGTGTAGCTGTTTTAATCGATCTAGCTTTGCTAATAAGTAAAATATTGGATTTTTTGTGGTCATTTTGTGTGAGAGGTAGGCGTGGTTGTTAGCAGATTTTTGATAAAATTGCAATGAGCAAAAAATTGTGACTCTACAATGATTTTTAACTTTTGTGTTATATGGGAAGTATTCGTGGTTGTGCCCGGATTTTCTTCATATTTGCAGTATTCTTTTATCACAACCAAATATTAGTCCATGCCGAAATTCAAGGCTCTGAACGAAAAATTGTGACTCTATAATGATTTTTAACTTTTGTGTTATATGGGAAGTAGGCGTGGGTGTGCTCGGATTTTCTTCATTTTTGCAGCATTTTTTTATCACAAGAAAATATTTGTCCGTACCGAAATTCAAGGCTCTACCATGTTTCCTTATATTTAATGCAGCCAATCGTATGAAGCTGAACCACTATGCGTCAGCTATAACAAATAATGTAAAGTGCGACTTTAATGTTTGTTGTTTGCAAACGAGCTTTAAGCTGTTATGATACTTGCTATTTTTTGTATTTTTTTGTATATTGGTGAACAGTGCAAGTATATTTGCATAGGAAAACTGACTAAGTGTAAAGAGTATGATTATATCATAAAAAATCTTGAAAAGTCAACCAAATATACATGTGTTATCGATAAATAATCTAAGACTGTCAAAAAAAATATAAAATTTTTTAACTTAAAATTGACATTTCCAGATTAATTGTTAGCATTGTTGCCAATTTTTTTAGTTTTTGATCGAAAGAAACGGTTTTTAACTTTTTTTTTTGCGATTTTTAGCTTTTATGACGGTTTTTTGTGGGGAAAAAACGTGGGCAGTATTGTTTGTTTTGTTAACATTTTATCAAATTGTATTTCTTGTTCTTTCTCGCATTTGTTGTTTCATTCAGTCAATCCTAAAAAAATCCAATACAAAAAATAGCAAGTATCATAACACCTTTAACAAAATTTGTAAATTAAACAATGAAAAAATGTACCAAGAACAAAATATTTTTATTATAATTATTTGCATTTTGCCTTTTTAATAGTTTTTTTTAGTGTTAAAGTTGTTTCTCGCCCCATTTTTTTCCTGAGTTTATTTGACAGTTCAAAGCGGAAACTTTTCTCACAAAAATGTTACAGACACACTTGTCCTGTAAATTGGCGAGTAATTTCCTTACGTGACAGCTAGTACTCGCAGACACAGTTTAGTTAGAAAAACAGCTGTTTGTTTCAATATATGGCATTTTTGTTTAATTTCACACATTTTAATCGAAAAGTTTCGCGACGCGAGATTTACAGAACATGGGCACAGTTATTTGAACTTTGATTTCTGGCAACCCTTAAAGAGCAACTAGCTTTTAATTGAGTAACAAAACTAGCTTTTCATTGAGTAAATACAAGAAGACATTGCGCTGGAAATACCCATATACATTCTTTTTATGGTCTGAGACCAATATGGCAGAAATTAAAAACGGAATAACTAACTTCTATATACTCTTTCCACCTGTGGCCGGTTATTATAAGGATAAAATATATGGTAAATATATAAATTTAAATCAAATTGTTAATCGAAAAATTTTTCAATACTTGAACTTAAGTTCAATTTTCCAAAGGAATATATCATTACCAAAAACCCAAAAGGCTCTAACTAACCACATTTCCATTGATTCTCAGGTAAAAACTAAAAAAAAATTTTGGCATCTTTTGACCAAAATGTGCGATTTTATTAGCAAAAAACAAAAGGCCGTATCTACAACAGGTGATATGGCAAACGCATTGTCAATTGTCAAAACAACTGGTAAGTTTTACAAGAAAAATGACAGAAGAAATAATTATAAACAGTTTAAGGCAATTTAACAATTTTAGCTTGAAAAGGTAAGATAGGGTATTTTGTGTTTTAGGTGGCAATATGAATGTACTTTAAATTCAATCTAGTTTAAAAGCGATTTTAATCTATTACAAATTTAAAAAAAAAAAACAACAACCCTACGCAGTTTATATTTTCAATTCAAATAATACATTTTTACGCACACAATCTATTTAAATCTGTTTTCAAATACAAGAAACATCACTTAGTATTCAAATGTAATCACAATTTACCACACATTATTTTTAGGTAATTTTATGTCTTGTAATGCCGCTAAAAACTTAACAAAATATGCAAATTTTGCTGAATTTTCTTTCTCAATTTCTAAAACGACAATGAATTAAAATAACCGCACATACACAGTGATTAAGATTAAACGAGATGGCGACACATAGTCTAAACACCTTTTGACCAAGTTGACTCATTCCAGTCGGGCAGAGAAGCCATAACTCTTTTATAAACTAAAAACACACCAACGACATACCAGCTGCCAGCCGCCAACCAGCTAAAGGTTCAAAAAGTGCCAAAAGTAAAAAAGATAAAAAAAAATTTCAAAAACAAAATTTTTTTTTTTTTTTCTTAAACTAAAGAACAATAAACTAAGAAATGAGAAGAACAAAACCGAACATATTGCAATCAAAAGAGGACTTGGCTATAAAAGTAACATTTGCGCGGGTTGTGAAAATTGTACTAAAGCACAATTTAATTTAATTTATACTGTGCAATCAACGCGACAAAACATAAGCGATGCAGATTAGTCGCCGATTAAACAATCAAGCTGCGATTCCAAGATCCAATTTAATGATTATCTCACAAAAAAATAAATAAATGCTTAAGCCTTAATAAGATACAAGAGATCTTGGTTGGTTAACTCATACAATTAAACCGAATAATATACAAATGCAAACTTACATGTGTGTGTATACATTTGTATAAGTGTTGTATATGTACACCTGAGAAAAATAACAATATTGAAATTACAGAAACTGCAGGAACAATAAAGAAGAGAATCAAATGTGCGGAGGATGCTTATGATACCCATAACCATTAACCAACAAAATACAATCAGCCAGCCATTCATGCAACGACCCATGTGCAACAATCCACGCTACATACACCACCACATACAATTGTACTTGTATGTATTTTGTCTCTGTTCTGCAAATATTGAAATCAAAATATAAAAAAACTTGGAAGAAAAATCATTTTAAAGAAGGGCTTGGTTTTATCAAATGAGTCAAGGAGTTCGTTTGCTTGCTTTTAATCTGCAATGAAGGCAAAAAAAAAAATGCAAATCAATTTAAATGCAAATTATGGCTCTTTTCAATTTTAATTAATCCTCAAATAACATCATAAGAACACACACCACCATCATCATCACGTATTTTTTTTTTTTTTTTGAATTATTATTGTCTTAAAACACTTAAGTGCTTATATGCAGAAGGTACCCTATAAGTGGTGAATATGCAGCATGCTAAATATGAATTATCATTTATATGTTAACAAATTTTAACACTTAGCTAAATTGATTAATACAAAATTGAGTGTCTTAAACGATGTTCTCTTTAAAAGCGTTTTACATTTCTAGATCAATTAAGCCCTAAAAAAAATTATCAAGATTAAATGCCACGGAAATATCAAGATTACTGGTAACACAGGCGGTAAAAATATTGCCCCATAATCCGGCGTCGCTTCCATCATTATTTACATTACATAAATGTTTTCAAAATGCACCCTACAGTAATAGTATTATACCTTAGAGTCACAGAGCACATAGAGGCGTCACGAAACAGAAAATATTGTGTTTTTTTCTGTCTTTTTCTTCAAAAGCTGCCTTTTTTGCGTATTTTGTTTTGATTATGCAATTTGTGTTGGTAGTAGCGGCCTGTTTTTACACATTGCCACTTCACTAACAAAATCGTTTTTTTCTTCTTTTTCTTTCTTCGAAAGCTGCCCTCGCAAATGATTTTGGCATTTTTCATACGTCACTTTTTTCATCTCTGTATGGTTTGTGCTTAGAGTATAGTATGATACCTTAGAGTTCCAACTTTATGAATATGTTATAACTGAGGCGATGGAAAGAGTGTCCGATAAAGTTTATCCAAAGAAGGTATCCAAAGAAGGTATACTTTTAAATGACTTGACTGGTCATCAGTCCTCCAATTGAAAATGCTTCCCTTCTAAATCCTATAATTTTTTTTGAAGTAAATAAAGCCTTCGCTAAGATGAAAACTGGTAAAGCAGCAGGTCATGACGAAATTGCTCCAAAGTTGCTTACGTACATGGAAGAAGAGGGGAATTTAATGCTGCATAAGATTAAAAACATGGGAACAAGCTTCAATTCCCGAATATTGGCAAATAGCCATAATAAATGCAATTTTTAAAAAGGGGTAAATGCGAAAATCACATTTATTGTATTCACTATGCGCCAATTAACTGAAAAAGCAATAGAATCAACAAGAAAATGTATATGTACATTAGGGTGGTTCGAAAAAAAAGGTGTGCCAGTCACCTCCTAGAATGAAAGATATGTCAATGAAGTTTCTAAAACAGGAAAAAAATTTATTTGCCACGCCCCTAAATACAGCCCTTTTGGGTTTTTATATGTAGTGCTGCCATTTAAAGTCTGATCTTATCATGTCACATTTTTGTCTTTGGTGACTTTTTAATCCGACCTTAAATTCTGGGCGCCACTTATGCAATCTCGGATCCTTCCACCAAATATCCAGTTTTTGTACGTGACAAAAAAGTCCTTCTAAAACTACGTTTGTATATTAATATGCTCACTTATATGATACTCCTCCAAATTAAGTGGGAGGGTGCTTTAAAACCATGGTAGATAAGGCCATGATGGCATTATTGCTCAATTGGATGGGAGATAAAGCCATAACGGCTTTCTTGTCTAATCATTGAGAGGTAAGATCATATTTAAAATTTTGCGAAATGAGTGGATATAGCCATATTTTTTTTCACAAATGAGAGATAAAGCCATATTTTTTTAGAAAATTGTTATGCATGGTGTAAACATTCTGTAAAAGGGAAAATCCTTAGTTATCATTGAAAAACTTTTTTTTATTCTTGTGACGCACGCAGGAAAACTTTGTTCAGCGAAGCCAACTGCCTAAGCAAGGCCGTAGATCGTCACGCAAAAAAACTTTAGTATGCGAAGCCAGATTTCAATGCGTAACTTTAGTGTCTCCGGAACTGAAATGAGAGATAAAGCCATTTTCTAATATTGCTTATGTGAGCTAAAGCTGTTATGATACTTGCTATTTTTTGTATTTTTTCTATATTGGAGAACAGTGCAAATATATTTGCATAGGAAAACTGACTAAGTGTAAAGAGTATGATTATATCATAAAAAATCTTGAAATGTCAAACAAATATACATGTGCTATCGATAAATAATCTAGGACTGTCAAAAAAAATATAAAATTTTTTAACTTAAAATTGACATTTCCAGATTAATTGTTAGCACTGTTGCCATTTTTTTTAGTTTTTGATCGAAAGAAACGGTTTTTAACTTTTTTTTTTGCGATTTTTAGCTTTTATGACGGTTTTTTGTGGGGAAAAAACGTGGGCAGTATTGTTTGTTTTGTTTGCATTTTATCAAATTGTATTTCTTGTTCTTTCTCGCATTTGTTGTTTCATTCAGTCAATCCTAAAAAAATCCAATACAAAAAATAGCAAGTATCATAACACCTTAAGGCCGTGATGGCTTTTTCTCCCATTCAAATAAAAAATAAAAAAAAAAGGCTTTATCTCCCTATTGAATGAGAGATAAAGCCATCATGGCCTTATCTACCATGGCATTAAAGCACCCCCCACCATCTTTTGCTATTTCTTCAATTATTTCGTGAAAAAGCCATTTATGGTCCAGCTTGCCAAAAATACCTTTTTTTTGCAACGTAGAAGAAATTTTTAAATAAACTTTGCGATAACAATGCATAATGGTAAATGAGTGTTGCCAAAATCAGACGTAAAAAGTGACTAATGCCTGTATGCATAAATAATTTTTAAATTTAGTAAAGGTTTAAAGAACAAATTTACTTTGAAATTTGTCCTTAATAAACGTTTGTTATATTTAATAATCGTTTATGAATACGGGTGTAACTGTACCACTTTCAATGCATCTGCTCAAGTAGCTTGAAATTACAAAAAAAAGGGCTTTCTAAAAATGAAAGTTAAGATTTAATTGACAGTGGTAGAGAAAATATTTAAGATGCCAGTTAAAAGATTTAATTGAATAGTTCCTGTTCTTTACGCAATTATTGTGTCTCATTTGACGAATTTACGGAAAGAATTCTTGCCCACGAATTTGTCATGCTTTGCGTCATTTTTCCCAGTTATTTATATACCATAAATCATCTCATACACCAGTAAACAGAAGCAAAATGTTTTTTATTATTCATATTCATGAATGAAAAACAAATAGCATTGATTAGATTTCTTATTCATGAGTAAAATTAAAAATGTGTTTTGCTTAGCTTCCATACAAGAAAAATTCTGAACTCTAGTTTTCACTAAAAGCGTGCTTTAAGCATACTTAATTAATTTTTTTTGTATTTTTTAAAGGACTAAACCGTATATTTAAAATTAAAAAAAAATAAACTAATCCAATTATCTCACCTTTTAAAATAACAAAACAAATACAGTGACACTACCCACGTAGGGTTAAAGCTTACTAACAGTCAACATTCTTCCCAACTAGCAATTTGCAATTTTTCATTTAAAACGAATTTAAGTCACGACACTAAATAACAAAAAAGTACAAACTAGCAAAATATATACCCAACACCATTATTGTTATTATTATATTTTTCAATTTTCCTGTTAAAATTGAAATAAAAAATTAAACAAAATCTATTTTATTTCTCATTAGCGTTTAATGTCATACATTTAGCTATGAATACACTAATGAAAAAAACAAATGAAAAATAGCAATAAAAAAGTATCATTTGTTATTATATATATTCACATACATATATGTAAGTCTGTTAACAAAAATGGAATAATATTAAAAAAATACCTATAGAAGAAGTAGAAAAAATCATTTATTTTCAGTCTACACTAATTAGTAATTAAATGCTTTAATGACCAACCACAATTCTGATAACATAAAATGTGTATGTACATATGTATGTAAACTTTACATACATACATACATACTTGTGTCTAAATAACTGTGTGTAAACTAAACTATAAACTATTAACAAAAGCCAATAAATACAAAAAGGCCCAACAAACACTCTGCTTGAGGTGGCAAACAAGATTCTTGTTAATGGGCAAATACGACGAAGACAATAAACAGCCAACCAGCCAAATGTTTGATGAGAGAATCGCGTGAGGAATTTGCATTTACACGAATATTTACAATAAGATACAAATATGTACTTGCATGGTGTTGATGAATTTGCATACAAATATACAGATTTACACACACACACTCATTTATTGGTGTGTAGATGAACAATTTATATGCATGTAAATGGCAAATATCGGATAAGGTGAAATGTACTTATACATATTTGCATATCGCTCATTTGCTGTAACATCGTCATAACTCAAAAATATTCGTTTTCAGAAGACGACTTTCAATTTGGTGCCGTGCATAAAGTAAGGAACGAAATTAAGCCATGCATGGCCTTATTTCCCATTTAAATTTTTTTCTTTTAATATAATTCTAATTTATTTAAAAATTGTTTTATTGTTTTTTCTCTGGGTGTATATATTAAAAATATAACGAAAACACTTGTGGGCGCAAGAATTTTCTCCTCTATGGTATAACAAACACCGGCTTCACTACAAGGCAGATTTTAGAAGCTTTACTCAGCGAAATCGGTACTTGTTATACCATAAAGGAGAAAATTCTTGCGCCCTCCCAAAGGCCGGCTATACAGAGTAGTGCTGGGAAACTATCGATAGACTATCGATATTATCGATAGTCTTAAAATATCGATAGGAAAAATAGAAGTATCGATATTTTTTTATTATTTAAAATACAGCTATGAAGACATAAAACAGCAGCTATACACACACAGTTTTTTGCCGCAAATTTGTACTTGATATTAATTATTCGCGCTGAATTACAGCAATGAATACAAACAACAAGAATGGCAAGTGGTATGGATTGCTTAGCGGTGCTTTTTACTGCTAATTTAAGGCCTTTGAGTCGAAATTCTTACATGTTTATATAGGGACTGAAATGTCAAATATTTCTGTAATGTTGTAAAAAAATCCAAATGAAATTGCAGGCATAAGACAAAACAATGAGCGACCATCAGAGGATAAGTCTGCTAGATAGATTACCTTTTTGTGTTTAGAATTTAGAAAATTTTTTAAAGTTGCAATATAATGTCTTATAGTCCCTGTTACTTCGGTTCCTTCAGAAAGGTACTTATCAATTTTTAAAAACTGCCATCTAAAATAACGCGCGTATATACATACGTCTAATACATTCAATAAAGTGATAAAAACAACGAACTGTAGCCTTATAAAAACATCATTAAAGTTTTCCTGCACAAGTACAAACATTCAGTCGATAGTAATATCGATATATCGATAGTGAAATCTGAACTCTCGATAAATATCGATAGTATCCCAGCACTAATACAGAGAAGCTTTAGTAACCGAAGCCGGTGTTTGTTATACCAAGGAGGAGCAAATCCTTGCGACCGGCCATAGGCCGGCTATTCATAGAAGCTTTAGTTAGCGAAGCCGGTCTTTGTTATACCATAGAGAAGAAAATCCTTGCGCCCGGCCGAAAGCCGGCTATACATAGAAGCTTTAGCTAGCGAAGCCGGTTTTTGTTTTACCATAGAGGAGAAAATCCTTGCGCCCTGCCCAAGGCCACCTACTGTACCTTATATTTTCAACACCTAACAATGGCAACTCATTCTTTTGCCAATTTGCAACCATAACAATTACACTGTTATGGCGTTATTTCCACTTTGGTTACTAAACGATTATGGCGTTATTGCACTTGGATGGTAGTAATAAAGCCATATGGTTTATTTCTCAACTCATTGATATGACTTTATTTTCTATGGCTTTATTGCACGGGACCTTTAATTTTACACAGAACATAATGGAAAAAGTAAATGTTCGTTTTCTTTCAAAAGTTGGGTTTACAATATCTTCATATAAAATAAATACAACTTTATAAAACACCTGATTTATCATGCATTAATCCTATAGTAAACGGAATGTAAAAAGTCACATGCGCATGTGATTCTGACGTAATTTTGTCGTCATCCCACAACACGCTATTGTGGCTTTGTATGTGACTTTTTACTTTCATGGGACTTTTTACTTTCCGTGTACTATAGGCTTTAGTGATACTGAGTCCAAATTAGCCCTGTTTGACTTATGACGTTGTTGCAGCAAATGAGCGATATGTATGTACATTTATTCCAGCAGTGTGCAACGTTAATTTAAAGGAATAGTATATGTGTGTATATATACATTGTAGTCTTGGAGAGTTTGGTTGTTTGCACAACTCGTTTAAATAATTTAAGTAGTCTATTTTACGAATAACTCAAATAATTTAAGTCATTTAATCGATTAAAATTAATTGCTTATAAGATGGTGTTTTTTTTTTTTTAAAGGGTGGTAAAATTTTAATGGCAGATGTTGAATGTGAACCACACCTTAACGTCAAGTTTTTTTCTGCATTTCATTTGACATTTCTCAATTTCAGGCTAACTCAATTTGAACCATGGAACGATACACAATCGAGCAACGCGTTAAAGTTATTCGGCCTTATTGTGAAAATGGGCAATTGAAATCAAAATGCATATCGTGCACTTCAAATCGTCAAAATATGCGTATAATAGAAAAATCGTGCAAAAATGTAAGCAAACCGGGTTTGTAGGAGCTGTGAACACACCAGTGCATGATCGTACAGCTCGTACTGCAGAAAATATTGCTGCTGTTCAAACGTCGTCAATGGTCAGAATGGCGGCAAGAAATGGCAACAGTGGATAATACATTTTCGAAGAAAATCGTCTTCAGTGATGAGGCACATTTTCACACCAGTGGATTTGTCAATAAGCAGAATTGCCACATTTGGGCGAATGATGATCCAAGAGTGATTGTTTAAAAACCAATGCACCCACAAAGAGTGACTATTGGTGCGGTTTATGGGCTGGTGGTATCAACGGGCCATATTTTTTCCAAAATGAGGCCGCTATGAATGGTGCTCGATGATAACGAACTTTTTATCGATGTGGATGATATGGATGTGGATGATTTGTGGTTTCAGCAGGACGGTGCCACTTGCCACACAGCCAACGATGGCTCTTCTGTGCGACAAATTAAATGGCAATGTTATCTCACGTGACGGCGATATTAATTGACCGCCAACATCATGTGATTTGACACCGTTTGACATCTTTCTTTGGAATTATTTGAAAGAAAGGGTGTACGTCGATAAGCAACAATTCAAGAGCTAAAGGATGAGATAATTCGGTACATTAACGGCATAGAACCTCAATTATGCCTCAGCGTCATCTAAAATTTCAGCCATCGGATGGCAGTGTACGCCATTTATCCGATATTTTGATCCATACATAACTGAACCGTAACAATAAAATAATTTGTGTTTTATTCAAAATCCACATTGGCCCTTAAAATTTAACCAATCTTTATCAATATACATACATATGTATATTTATTTATTTTTTATTTCTAATTGATTAAATATTTTAAACTAAATTAATTTTTATTCCACATAATTATTTCAAATAACCGCATTAATTTAAACAGGCGGGACAAAATTTCAAATAATAAACCAAAATAAACTTAATGGGTACCGCCTGCTACTAAACTTAATGCTTGTATTAAACTTTGGCTTTCATATTTTACGTCGTTTATATTTTATGTTAATTTAGTTTCTTTAAACTTGTTTCGGTCTTTTTTAGTGCATTAAAAACTGTATTTTTCGCAGCCAGTTTATTGATCAAATACATTTTTTTATTGTATAAAATTATTTAAATTATTCGTGTTATTCGAATAATACGAAACCCTTATTAGATTAATCGATCAGTACTAAAATTTTAAAAGCGATTAATTTCTTCAAATAATGGGATGCTTTAATAGACAAATATTATCTTTATATGTATATAAAATATGATGTATGTATGTGTGTATGTAACATATGGATTCCAAAACGGCTGGTCCGATTTTGATGAAATTTTCAGGGAATCTTCAGACACTGACACTGTGAAGTCTGATTTTTTATTTTCGGTCTACGGGCGGAGGGGCGTGGCAAAATCCAAATTTCATATTGCACCACCAATGACTTCTAAATAGTTTGGACGAGTTTTTCTTTAAAATGATCGCCATGGTCCAATTTAGATTTATACGAAAACCAAATTTTGCCCCGCCCACTTTTTTCGATTTACCTAAAATCAAAAAACGGCTCCATCGATTTGACCAATTTTTCTTTTAAGAGCGGGTTTTTTACTTAGAGTTTAAGCCAGGATCAATAGTAAGATTTGTTAATCTTATAATTAAATTAATCTAGCCTTTATCCTCTGTGGCGTTTTTGAGTGAAAGATTAAAGCTTTTAGCATTGCCATATGAATTGACAATACTTTAATGTATAAGTATGGCAGTTTAAAACAAATACCAAAAATTGTCCCCAAATTACTATTCTTAACGTGAAAAAGAAGAAGAAGAGGCGTGAATTTTGTATTGTGTTATATAATATTACATATTTTTAATAGATATTTATTCTTATTTGACCTTTATTTTATAATAACTTTTAATTATTTAAGCTTCAGGGTGGAATGTTTAATAAAACTTTAAATAAAAAAAAAAAAAAAAAAAAAATATTTCCTTTTATAAGCTGTTCGTACTTTTGAAAGTTCTGTCGCAAGTTTAAACCGCCAACTTGGGCGTTTAAACTTGGAAACAAAATGAAATAATCGACTCCCCAAAAACGAATTTCCAAGATTAGTTCTAATTTAATCGCTGATCTTTATGTCAAAAACTGGCTCTAAATGTTCGTATTAATCCATTTTACGTTTTCATCGAAAGAAAAATGTATCACGCCTACTTTTACGCCCACTTTTTCTATTAAGAGCATAACTTAAGAACGGCTTGACCGATTTGGACGCTTTTTTCTTTAAAATGATTGCCATGGTCCAACTTAGGTTTTTACGGAAAGAAAATGTTGCCCCGCCCACTTTTTTCGATTTACCTAAAATCAAAAAACGGCTCCATCGATTTGACTAATTTTTCTTTTAAATGTTCGTATTAATCCATTTTACGTTTTCATCGAAAGAAAAATGTATCACGCCTACTTTTACGCCCATTTTTTCTATTAAGCGCATAACTTGAGAACGGCTTGACCGATTTGGACGATTTTTTCTTTAAAATATCGCCATGGTCTAACTTAGATTTTTACGGAAGGAAAATTTTAAAGGCCGTAAATTTCAATTAAATCGTCTGGTAATACAACACTAATGTTTGCTTAGCAACGCGGACCGGGTCAGCTAGTTAGCTTTTAAAAAGAGAGTAAGTTTCAAAATCTCTCTTAAGCTATGTTACAAAATAAACTAAAATTACACATTGCTCTTTTATTTATTTAGGTATAGTCCACGACAGTACCTATTATAATTACATATAGATCTTCTATCAAAACCACCTTTTAAACTTTTCCGAAGTAAGATTTAAATAAGAATGAAATTATGTCGGTAATCGAACCGTAGATTGCCATATGTGTAATATAGATAAAATCAGTCCAAATTTAAACTAACCCAAGAGTATTTATTAATTTAAAAATCTATTCAATTTTCTTAAATTATAAACTTGACCTTCAAACCTTTCCTCGCCTACAAATTCAACCCCTATTTAAATAATGCTCACTGTTCCCCATTTAAAAACATTTAACTAAACACGTCAAACAAATTTGATTCAAAGGTGTAAATAAGAGCGTTAGCGTTAAATTGTGTCAATCAAAGTAATGGCGAAGCAAAACGCAAACAATAAGAACATTAACAAGTCGTGCAAATTTATACCAAATTATAATCCAAAAATTTATATTTAACACACCAGACCGACCCATTAAACTAAAACCAACGACAACTAGCAGAAACTAAAAAAAAAAAAAAAAAAAAAAAAAAAAACAATCATAAACAAATAGGAACAAAACAATTAAGAGATTTTATAATGGCCCCAAAACGATAAAAATAAAATCAATTGCAAAAACAATTGTTTGCTACTGCGACGAACGGCAACATTTCCAATTGACGGACATTGTTTTGTATATTTTGTCTCCCAATAAAACCAACAATTATGGTCCAATGCATAGAAAGAACGTGACTAAAACACCAAACACAAGTGGCTAAATAGTTTTGCAATTTGTTGTTAATATAAATTAGCCAATACGACCACTATAACAAATACAATTTAGTCGAATGGGAAGAATACGGTACAACACAATAGTTGAACAGTTGCAAAATAAATGAAAAACTGAAAACCAAGAATGAGAAAAACTAAAACAACTATAAAAATAAACATTGTTTAAAGTAAAGTAAGTAGCTTGTTGAAGAAAATGACGAAGAAGGAGATGATTTTGTTTTTTAAATAGAAAAATGTACACTTTGAAAAAGTGTACAGTTACAACACAGCAATTGTAGAAATGTTTCCAAACTAGCGTTTTAATCCCATACAGGGAAAACACATTTTTCTATAAGGCCACCTCCTAAAAAATCTAGCTCTATTGCATAATTATGGTATCCCTGATAATAAGATTGGTGCTCCATCAAAAAGCTATAATAATATAATAGTTCCCTCCGTACATGTTATGGTTAATAATAACAATAATATCCCTGCAAATAAAATTGGACCACCTGATCAATTTTGATAAAATGGACTACTCCATAAACTGGGCCGATGTAATGCAAGCATGGACCAAGTCATTGTTAAAAAGTGTTTGTAGTGAGACGACATATCTTCGTTTTTTAAAGACATGCTTTCGTTGTTAAACGACTTCAAAAGTAATCCTCTTGAGTATACCATGGAGTAGTTTTAAAACTACTCTTTAGTAGTCCAAAGGTGGGTTATATGGTCCTGCCCTAGGACATCGTAATGTTAAATAGACCATGTTTTTTCCATACGTTTGGGTTACTTTTGGACTAGTCCTGGTCCCTTGTGGGCTACTCTTTACACGCGTGTTTGGACTGGTCCTATTATTTGCAGGGATGTTTACCACTAAGACAAGTATTGTTCTTATTTAACCATAATTTGTTGTTTTTAAAAAGAGGCAAATATTGTTAATTTTAAGCCATACACAAGCCAGCTACAAATAATTATAAGTGGCAAATACATTTTTTTTTCTTATAACCATAAAGTGTTCGGCAGTAGCCATAATATTATTATATGCTTTTTGTTGAAGGATCACTTTAACCATGGTTACCGGGGACAATAATTTGGTTAAAGTAAATTAAATAAAATATGATTAAAAATGCTGCGTTATAATTAGAATTTTTAAGAGGGGCTGTATAGTTAGTGTAAACATAATATCCTTAAATTTTGTAAATAGTTTTGTTGTAGGCGTAGGCTACTGACCATATACAAAAATGTGTTTTCTCAATGTGCAGCTACTAGATATAAGTAAGTAGAGACAAAGCTGAATTTTTTTAGCAAAGATCTTAAGTGCACCTATGACCTAATAAATATTGATTTAATAGCCAATTACCTAATTGTTATATTTCCAAGTAGCTTATCCAAAAATAAAAAGGTGTAAAATAACCTAAAATTAGAAAATGTAAGTCAGAGAGAACAACACAAGATTTTTATATGATTTTTCAAAGGAATTTTAGAAGTATATCGCACTTAATCAACAAGAGCGAATTAACTAAATATTTGAACATTTTCAGTCAGGGCAAACCAATTTATAATTTTACGTTAATGGCATATGAAAAAGAATCAATCCTTTTCATTACCAAAAAGTAGGCAAAATAACATGATGATATGAATATTACGTATCGATTTCTTCCAAAAAGTTTGAGTTAATACCCTCTTCTTGATCAGAGCAATATGTATCCTATGTTTTCGTCATTATAGAGCAAAAATATTGCTATTTCTGAGACTTTCTAGCAAATTTTCTGAGAAAAGTTCAATCTCGGGATGCATTCTCTAATTTATTGCGGCTGAAGCTTTAAGTTGTTACCTTTTTTAAAGATTTTTGTTTCAGTGTAAAACATAAGGTGCTCTGGTGGAAATTGCTGCAATAACCTTTATGCAGTAAACTTTTTTCTTTATTATAAAAGTAAAAAGAGTTTTTAAAAAAACAAATACCTTAAGTGTTGCAAAAGCAGCATGTGACGGCACAAAGATATATAATGAGCTGTTTACACTAGACACATTTTTTTTAGATGTTGCGGAAAATATATTAAAGATATGTACATCGAGAGATTAAAATGTTTGTTGAGAACTTTGAGAATACATTCGCCATTGGGTGAAATTTTAAAACGTATTTGTATGGTAAACTTGCAAAAAAAAAAGATGGTCGAAAATTTAATTTCAGTCAGTTTTTAGGCAAGATATTTTATTGTCTTTAAAAATATAATAAATTTTTTTTGCAATACCCTTAAAAAGAGTATGACTTATAAATGTGCAATATTTTTATAATGTTACACTCACGTTTACAAAGTGGTACTATCTTCTGTATTTGAATAAAATAAAATAATATATTTATAGCGCAGAAAAATAAATGAAAGTTTATAATCATAAGCTGATATTTTACTTGTAAAAGTTTCCTGTTGTTATTAAAAAAAATTTTTAATTAACCTTAGAACACACACCCGGGTACAAATGTATCCACTTGCAACTTTGCAGTGCTGTAACTCAGGAACGGCTTAACTTAATTTCGTATTGTTTAAAGGTTATTTGATGTAATTCGGATCAGTGGTTCAGGAGCTACGAGCTTCCAAAGTCGACACCTACGTAAACACACACCCGGGATACGTTTGTGCCACACTAGTTTATACCAAAATAAAGGCAACAAACCATTTTGTAGTGTGTTTAAATTATATTATTTTATTTGAAAAATGAAAATTATGAATTATTTTTATATATTGTGCACTCGGTATTGGTGATCAGCTAAATAATGACGAATGCACAACAACATCAAAAAGCAACCGTTAGAATATCCAAATACTACAAACACTTGTTTATCTTTTGAACCATGTAGAACATTTGCATGAAACAAAACTGAAACATTTTTAAATTATTTATTGACCTTTAAAAAAAAATAAAAATTAAATTGGACCATTTAAGCATAAGAAAAAGCCAACATAAGCTAGTAGGTACAAACGTATCCCGGGTGTGTGTTCTCGTAGAAAAAGTTGGGTATGCATCGTACGGTTAGAGCAGTGATAACCAAGCCCCGAACGCACGCACACAAAGATATTATGTCTGTGTGAAAAATACGATTATTGACTGACTCGCGAGCCTATGGAGTGGCTATCGCTGACTTAGAGTATTTCAGGAACTGACATAATAGGGGACATATGGAAAATTTTGAACCGATCTTCACGAAAGTTGACCGTGTGATTTCTAGTCCAATGAAACTGTGACAGACAAAATTTTATTACAACAGCATTATTTTTGCGGTTTTACGCGCACTAACTGATTTTCCGAGAGTAAAGGTTATGTTGGGCCGATTGTAAATTATGATCCAATCTGCACAAAATTTCGTGGCATGATTTCAAGTCATATACATATATTGAATTTGTACAAAATTTTATATCAAAGTGTGCATTCCACCTATCTTTATGTCACTTTTTATAACAAAATTATAAATTTTTTAAGTAGGTTTTTCTACTTTTAAATTCATAGCTCTTATCCTATTGAACCAATTTTTTTTGGATTTCAATCCTAAACTGCTCATAATAACTAGAAATAATTTGACACCAAATTCTAAAGTGAGCGTGTTTTCGACAGACAGACAGACAGACAGATGGTTATGGCGAAATCGACTTAGAATTACTCAAGGGGCCAGAATATATATACTTTGTGGGGTCTTAGATGGATATTAAAAAAGTTTCACACGGAATTACAAACTTAATATACCCTCTTCACCACTAGGTGTGGACGATATAATACAGTACATAACTAAAACACTGGCTTACTTGGAGGCCACACTATCAAGTATTGCCATTCAATTGCTTTTAATTTGCAATACATTCCCATTTTTTTTACTAACCCACTCACAGTTTTTAAATTGCCCAGTTGGCCACGTTTATAAGACATCCACGTAGAGGGATGCACGACAATTTTAACTCCTGCCCGACATGTCAGGGACAGCGGGAACAAATCGTCGACGACATTTTCGAACAAGTATCGCGAAAATCATGCACAACACAAAGAAAGACAATGTCGCCTACTTTATCGTCAACGACTTTATGCATGACAATGTCGTCTGCTTCGACGTCAAAAATTATTATATGGTCATCTATCATAGACGGGTTTTTTGTATAGTTGGAATTTTAATATCTGTTATATGTCTTATACATATTTGACTCTTATAAGCAATCCTAAAGTTAATAGTGAAGTATTAACTCATGTAATCCATTTTCCAACCCGCGAATAAAATCATCAGCATTTTTTGGTTTTACTGGTTAGAGCTAATTTGTAAATTTAAATCAACAGTTTAAAAAAAGAATGTGATAATTTTAAGAAATCCAAGCAAGTGATTAAATAGCATTCAGGAAAACTTTGTCGTCAATAGCTTTTATACAAGACAACTTATAAGACAGTGTCCAAATAGAGCTAAATAGAAGACAACGGCGCTCAACCTGTCGTGCACTACGATTTCCTGTAAATGGTCTTCTAGGAAACCTAAACGACAGGGGAAAATCGTGCATACATCATTGACGAATATGTCGTCAACGACAATCTGGGCAACTGGGTGACCACGAGGTTGCTTTCAATTTTATATTTCCATTTGTTTGGCAATTTCACGATCAATTTAACAGCTGTTTGCAAGTTTGTTTTTATAAATTGTTTTCTTGATGAAATCTTGAGAGCAGTATATGTAAAAGACTATCAAGAAAAACTTGAACGTGTGGCTGCAGAGTTAGATAAAAAAGAACCTAACGCATCTGCAAAAAAGGGTATTTCTCTGCAACATATTAATAAAGTAAACCCACAATTTTTCACATTATTGCATATATTTTTTAGAATGGAACATAATTTCTTGCAAATGGCACCATTTATTAAACACTTCGTCAGAAAAGAAAACAGCATTAGCTTGTGTTCTTTAACGTATGTTTAATAAAAATGACCCCTTTATTTTGTGTTATCAATTAAAATTTGTTTTTTCCGGCAGATATAAACACTTAACAAATATTTGTTCTCAAATAAGTATCCGCTACGTGTCTGATCAAGTACTTTGTCAGACCACCTCATTGCAAGGCATGAACGGAAAATATTGAATTTTTAAAGTACTTTAAAAAGACGTTATTTTAAAATATGCAAACACTGATTTAGACACAAAGTTCATATCGAACTTTATTTTAGGTTTGAAATGGAATCAGAGCTCTAACAATCTATAGATAGCTTCAGAGTTTTCGGCTACAACGAACTGTCTGTGATATTTCGTTTGCAGTTGAAAGTAACGTTTTCATTATATTTATTAATAATTGATTTATTTCTACTGGTATTTTTAATTGCTGTACAACAAGAATTAATCTTATATTTAGATTACAGGAAGGTATAATCGATAACTTAAAATAGGACGGCAAAAAAATTCTCCGGGTGCATGCCAGTTAAACTTCCTGAGGTTACCCTGTAAGTTTAAGATTTGTAGCTGAAAGCAACGATTTAATTACCAATTTATAATGGGCGATAAGGATAGTTTTCTTCTCATTGGTCTCGGGACAATTATAAAATCATAAAATAATTCTTCAAAATCAAATATAACCACAAGTCCACAGCATAATTCCATCTTAGCATCTTTTTAATTTTTTTACGTTTTTGAATTAAAAAAAAAATTAAAAAGATTTTTTTACGTTTTTTGAATTGGTTTATGAGCTGCTACATGGCACATGACCAGGGTGCTAATCCTCCAAACTCCACAACCAGGAAGGCGATGTCGTATGCTAACAGGCGCAATATCCCCCTAATAATATGTGCTGATGCTAATGCACATCATACCGTCTGGGGAAGCTCGGATGTCAATCCACGAGGTGATTCGCTTTTGGACTTCATTGTAGAAAACGAACTAACAGTGGTTTATAGGGGAGTGAGCCCACCTTTATTGTGACTAACAGAAGGGAGGTTCTTGACATTACGCTTATTAGTGATAAGTTCGCGGATATGATTAGCGATTGGAACGTGTCAAAGGACTGTTCCTTCTCTGATCACATGTATATTGATTTCAATTTTTCCTTTAGAGCTGATTTAGCTAAACCCTACACGAATAGAAGAAGGACCAATTGGTCTATCTATGCGAGTGTACTCGGGGACAAGCTGCCTATGAGCCCGGTTCTCATAGACAGTGTGTCCATGCTCGACTCCGCAGTGGATTCATTGACTGGTGTCCTAATTGAGGCAACAAACGAATCCTTTAAAAGAATCGACAGGAAGGGCAAAGCTAAGCCCATATGGTGGAATGCGGAGATTGCTGAAAAACGCAAAGAAAGCTGGAAACTCTTTAATGATGCAAAACGTAATGGTGTTTGGAACAATTACAAGTCCTCCTGGAGAGGATTTTGGATATTCATATTAGATCATCGTTAGGACACAATTCCTTGTCACTGGCTCAACACGCCTACACGAAGGGAAGGTCCACGGAAACTGCGCTCCACTCATTGGTGGGCCACATAGAGAGATCCCTGCACTACAAGGCATTTGCTTTAGTTGCATTCCTGGATATTGAGGGCGCTTTTAACAATGTTAGACCTGAATCGGTTATTAACGCAGTGAGACATTTGGAAATCGACCCGGCGATTATTCAATTTGTCAGCAGTATCCTGCACTTCAGGCGTATCGAATCCAACTTGGGCGCCTCGAACATCTCCAAGGTTGCGACTAGGGGCACCCCGCAAGGCGGTGTACTCTCACCATTACTTTGGAATCTGAATATGAATCCCCTTCTCAGGGCCATGGAAAGGACGTGCTGCAGAACGGTTGCATATGCGGATGACGTTGCAGTTGTGGTTTTGGGTAAAGATCCCAGACTATTGTGTGAACTAATGGAGTCCGCATTGGACGTCCTAACAAAATGTTGCCAGGGATGTGGACTGGATGTTAATCCTGCCAAAACGAACTGGTACTTTTCACAAGGAGATACAAAATTCCCGAATTTGATACCCCGAGGATAAAGGGGATCTCACTGGAACTTCTGACAGCGCCAAGTATCTTGGGCTAATATTGGACAGCAAACTGAACTGAAGGATGAACACCATTTCCAGGACTAATAAAGCGGAAACTGCATTATATTGCTTCAAATGGGCCATTGGCCTTAACTGGGAAATTAACCAGATAAAAGTATACTGGCTATACGAATGTGTCATTAAACCCATTCTATTCTACGGGGCAGCTGTTTGGTGGCCTGCGCTCGAGGTGAAGAGTCATCAAACTAGGTTTGAACGTACAATGAGAATGGTGGCGATAGCGGTAACAGGTGCCATTAGAACAACCCCCTCTAAGGCACTGTTTACGATTTTAAACTGGTTACCACCAGACATTTTGGCGAAAAGGCTAGCTGCGAACGCGGTGGTAAGACTAAGGGCCACTGGAGCATGGAGGAATTACAATATCGGACATGCTAATATTCTGAACGAAACTAATTGGCACATGGATGTTGATTATGTCACACCCGAGCCAATATTTGATCCTGGCGTCACGGTAAGCATTTTGGATAACGTGGTCCACTATGATGACCTAAAAATTCCCGCGAACGCGATTCAAATTTTCACGGACGGGTCTAAAACACTGTATGGTGTCGGTTCGGGCATATACTCCGAGCAGCTAAACTGGAGCATTCCTATAAGGCTGTCGGACCACTGCAGTGTCATCCGGGCCGAGATAATGGCCATCCACACAGCCGCGAGATGCATCCGGTGCGGTGATATATCTGGAAGGGATATTCACATTATTACCGATAGCAAGGCGGCCATAAGATCCCTGGAGAATGTGTTCATCACATCGAGAATTGTCCGAGAATGCCGGATGTCTCTGGAGGAGATAGCGAGACATTCACTGGTCAACCTTAATTGGGTCCACGGACACAGGGACATACTGGGGAACTGCATGGCGGATTCGTTGGCGTACGCAGGCACCACCTTGAATCGAGACGGTTCAACATATAATGTAGGTGTTTCACAGTTTCATATTATCGCCAGTCAGAGGTGGCACGAGCTCTAAGACTCAAAATGTTTGGTCGAAGAGCCCTTGATGTTGATGTAAACAGGATCCACTCCTTTACTGAATCGACCGGATGGCTGCGTGGGAACACTAGCAGCCATATAACATAGGACCCGTGGGAGACGGTGTGACATGGTAACACAACGGGAACTAATTAATGGACCCACGTGAGCTGTGCTTGATCACGGCTGCCAATAGAACCTAACCTAACCTTCGTTTTTGAATTGAGTATTGTTCAACTTAAATTCTATCATATTTTGCTAGTGATTGGCTCATCAACTACAAAGTTATGCATACAAAAATAATTAGAATACAAAACTCCTGCAAAACTAACTTTTTCGACTTGGCATGTTTTGGAATTCAGCAGTCGATGCATTAACAGTATGCTGAAAGATTTGCGATAAATGTGAATAGCATTCAGTACCGGGCAATGATTGAAAATGTTTAAAGTTTTAAGCCAAAAGACTTTAATTAAACAAAAAAAGTGCTCTGAAAGGAGCACATCAGGACATCTGCGAGTAATTTGTGGATCAGATATAAAAAAAATTTTTGGATAACGTGGTCCAGTCAATAGAAAGAAGCTTACAGAATATTATTTTATTTCTTAAAAATCTTTTTAAATAAATTCGACTGTTGATTATTCCGCAGTATTTTATGGAGACCGGTTCATAAAAGACTGTTTTTCGGAAATCAAATTTACAGTTGTAAATTGTAGAAAACTACAATTCTAATACGAAGACCAGTTCTCGTTAACCAAAATTGTTTGTCAAACAATAAAAATTTTGTAGTAGGCATTTATAAGTTTTAAGTCTATTTTAAATATTAGCTTAGACACGTTCTTGACAAAATTTTTGTCTTTAAAAGAAGAAAACCCTTTCGCCATAATAAAAAATCCATGTTAACTTTTAACTACTAAATATCTTCAACCTGTGGGAACACATTTGCAAACAAAAGGCCCAGCATATCTATTGTACTCTATATGGCATGTACTACTGTAAATAGTAGTAGCAAGTAGTGAAGTTAAGTACTTTGTGCTACTTGTTGGGTTATAAATTTAAAAGAACATTTTACACAATCCTCGCTTGTTAATTCATACAAACTAGGCAGTTATTTGTCCGTTTTTCTTACTATCCCTCCCTAAAAAACCATCCAGTTAAACTATGGCCAAAACACTTCTTCGCAAAAGGGCAGATGGGGGTCTTGCAATGTATAAATAACTTGACAGTTTATGTTGCATGCATACCAAAACAAAACGAAAAGTGGGGGGCTAAAAGTACATACTTACATTCTTGGAGCTAAATTTTCTTTAAGGGTTTTAGCACAATCGTTGGCGAAGAAAAAGAAGAAAACACTTTTGGTTGCTGATTTTGTTAATAATACTGGCACAAGTGCATACACTTTATGAAGAGTTTTAATTTAGACGAAAGACGAGAGCAACAACACTAAACAACACTAGTTGTTAAGAATTTTCGAAAACTTCAGCTTCTGTTTTCGGTGTGAGTATGTAAAATTTGGTAAAAATAACAGCAGGAGTATTTTGCAAGAACGAAATAAAAGTAAAGGATTTTTAGACATCAAGTTACTTTAGTTTTGTACAACAACTTGTTTAATATGTTGAAGGTTATAAAATATTCCTATAAACGTTTAGTTATTGCTCATAGCTGCTAAAATAGTTGCAGCTTAAACAGGGTGTCTAAAAAGTGGCGCTTCACGCGTAAACTCGTCGAGGAGTGTCGTGCGTTTAAAAATTTTAGAGCATAAAAAATGGCATGCTGCTTTTTTTATTTGTTTATCAAATTTTTTTTAAGAATCGCAAGCTTCAGTTCTGTGTTTTATAAACTGTTCAATAAGGTTTTGCACCAAGCTTCACAAATTTGTTAAACTATTTTTTTTTATTGTCAGCTGATTAATTGCGTTAAAAAGTTCAAAGTTTTTTGTGTATCTTGTTCTATGAAAAAACACTAGTTTAACTATTTTGACAGAAGTCTACAGAGCGCGCGTGCACTAACGAGTGTTATGTACTTAAGCCTTAAGAAAATTTCCAAGTCATTTTCCAGATTTCCAAAGCCATCGCTGGAACTACTTCTCGAATACTATTCTTAAGTTGGGGAATGCTCTGTGGCTTACTAACGTATAAAATTCTAAAGGGTGGTCCAACCGAAATGTATGATGTTAATTGTGAGTCACACCTTAACTTCAAGTTTTCTATGTTTCGGTGTTTGACAAATTCAATCCGCTTGCTGCGGTTTATGGGCTGGAGGCGTCATCGGGCCGTACTAATTTAAAAATGAGGTCGGCCAAGCCGATTCCGTGAATGGTGTTCGCTATCGCGAGATGGATGGTGACGCTAGGCACAATTGCCTTGGACAAATAATACGTACTAATAAAGAAAAGCACTCGGGATAAATTAAGTTTTTTATACTTACTTTAAGTGAGAGTCGTTCTCAAAAATTCAAGTACGAAACGTACTTAAAACAGTCCTTATATGGAATAACTTTCAAAAATCAATACCGGAATTTCTTAAAATAAGTATAATTCTTAAACCAAGTGAAAAAAGATTACACTTTTCGTTGGTAGTGCCACTCTGAGAGTAAAATTAAAAAGTGACCGTTTTAATCTCATTAAACTCATCAAAGTTTGCTGTAGAATACTGCAACAACACCTCACAAGTAGTTAAAAAAAACATTTGCTTGTTGTGTGTAGAAACAACAAAAACAACAGAACAAGACGAAAACACATTATTTTCATGTTTAAAAAGTAAAATTGAGAACTTTTGCTTCTCATTTAGTTTATATTTTTTCATTTATGAACATTAAGTTTTTAAAGTAAAAACCATATCGGGAATGATGTTGGTATTTTATAGTTGAAATTCTGTAACGTGTAAAACGGGTAAATCAATAATAATAAAATTCTGCTTCTTATTTCACTTTTGTTTTATTTCAAGAAGGAATTCGGGATTGAGTCAACTTTGTAGTACTTGAATCTAGCGCATTTCGAAATTGATTCCATCTTAGTTTTACTTAAATTAATCTCATTTTCGGATTATTTCAAGTAAGAAATCGGGATTGAATATGGATAATTTTAGTATTTTGCGATTGAAAATCCGTACTTGAATAAATATTTCTGTACTTGATTCAAGAAAATCCGTACTCATCGCACTATTAATACCGTTTCGGATTGAGAAGGAATAGATTGATTTTTATTTTTTTTTGAGTGCATATACCCGTCAAACTTAGTATCTAACCAGTCCCTTTGGCAGGTAGCGAACTGTAGCCCAGTCGGTCTAGAAATATGTTAAATAAAGTGGATATAGATCGGGAATACCCCCAGAAAACCTTCATCAGAAATTGCGCAATACTTTTCTTAAAGAAATCCAAAAATTAAGTCGCTGCTGGCAATTAGTGCGTTTCAGTAGCGTACCTTTTCATTTAATATTTCCCAAGTGTTATTTACAACAATCTGAAAAATAAATCATAAGAAAATAATAAAGTTGTATATCCATCATCATTCCTTTTTGGCCACCCCGTAGTTTCTGCTATATTTTGCTCTTGCCTCATGTCATCATTAAATACAACAAATAAATTGTTGCTAAAAAATATTGTTTCATTAAAAAGAAACTACAAAAATGTTTACGACTTAGCAGAAGAAGTAAAAATGAGCTCAAATTTTATTTTTACCAATAATTTTTTCCAACATTTTCTACGCAAAACTTGTTTATAGCCTAATACAGTCGAACATGGTTTTAACTAGCCAAAAGTAATGAATTCTTTTATAAAGCTATAAAATAAGTTCATTATATCCGTGTTAAAACGTAGTTTCTTCTTACAAAAGTAAATGAAAAAAAACTAATAATTTATTAACATTTTTCCAGTTAACTATTTGGGTTAAGTTGCTGTTTTGTGAAAACAAACATTTTAATTTCTACGAGTAGTTCTTAAAATATGGCTTACACTTCTTAACAGTTAAATATTAACTTTTAAGATTTTATTACTTTAAACTCAATATGCTTAAATATTATTCATTAGCATTTAACTGCATTTCATAGAAAAAGATTTAAAAATATATACAAGTCTTTTTTTAATACGAAAAACTCACTTATAATGGAAATAACATTTGCAAAAAAAAAAAAAAATAAATAAATAAATCTATATACATATATATAAATAAGTTGCATTGTGTTAGTAATTGATGTTCTCTGAAATGCGTGAACCGATTTTGTTTCAAAGTTCACGTGGAAGGTGATGTCAATACCAAGGTTTTTATGTATCAACGGTCTTCAAATGTGTATTGGTTCATGAGTTATAGCCATTTCGAAACATGCATTTTTTTGCATGGAAATTTTTCGAATTTTACTTAATATTTTGAAAAACTAAAATTCAATTAGTTTTTAAATTCATTAAAATTAGATTTAAGTCAAACCATTACTTTAATTTAGCTACTTAGGTATTGTAAATCACATCTTCATAAGTTATAGCCATTTAAGTGAACACTGCTTTCATTTCGAAACCTGTATTTTGCATAAAAATTTGCAAATTTAAGTTAATATTTTGAGAAACTGAAAGGCGTTTTTGGCATTGCAGCCATTTTGTTAGATGGTGGTCGCACAGCACATTCTGCTCTGAAATTGCCATTGAATTACCAAGTTAATGTAAACATCTGGAACGGCAAAATTATTGAAACGTTGCTGTATCATTATTTGAGATTAATGCATTATGGCGAATAAGAAAAATCTGTTGAAGCATTGGAAAGAACAATGAAAAACCTTCGAGGTCATTCAGAGTTGTTTGATGGTGCCTTGATTTTATAGGTCGACAGCTGCCGATGAAACTAACGCTTGCTTAAAGTCTTCATGCTTATGGAGATTTGTAAAAACATTGAAACCCACTAACGTTCGTGTTCAGTTCCAGAATGATCCATCTGCTGATAAGTTCTCTAGGCAATTGCTGAAAATTAGAAATGGTGCAATGCCTGTTAATGACACTGGATTGATAACATTGCCACATGATTTTTGCCATTTCGTACAGTCAAAAGAGGAATTGATGGAACGTGTGTTCCCTACCATATCACAAAAATATACATGCCGTACATGGTTGAGATGTGACAGAGCAATTTTAACGGCAAAGAACACAGATGTTAATGAATTAAATATGGCTATACAATCAAAGATTACTGGCGAATTCCTGGCGAGACTTGCTATTAAAAGGTTTATGGCTTATGTAATTGAAGCTTCTATTTTAACTGGAATTCAAACGAATTCAGTTTCCTGTTCAGCTTGGGTTGGCGGTTACTATTAATAAGGCACAAGGTCAATCATTAGGAATTTGTGGAGTGAATTTTGAGTATCCAGTTTTCTTACATGGACAGTTGTATGTAGCCTGTTCGCTATGGAACAGTTGTGTACCACAGAGCATTACAATAAAAAAGATTTATCACTGATGTAAATGAATTCGAATTGATTTCTTATATTCTTTTTTGCACTTTTTTGCAGGGGTTTGCTAGTAACATCTAAAGATAATTTTGTTGTCGAATTTTTAATTTTTTTTTTTTTACCAAATTGGGAAAACGCTGATAAAGTTTTGCTACTACTACTACTAATACTACTACTACTTACTATATGTGGTGAAAGTGCCTCTATTTTTAACATAGCGCTATGTCACGCTCAGTGTTACCGTCGGATATTTCACAAAAGTACCAAAAAAAGGGGAGATCTACAAAAAAAGTGGCACCAAAAAGAGGATTAAAAAAAATGGCCACATCTTTTAAAGTACACTACATTATGTATTTGCATAACAAAAAACATTGTATAGTAATTATATACACTAAAAAACAATTGATCGTATTACAATAGACATACATACTTACTTACAAATGGCTCACTTATTGTAAAAACTAAAAGAAATATTTTTTTTTTTTATAAATGCATCTTTAAACTCTGAAACTAATTCGAAATAGTTTATATATTCATTAGACACTATAAATAATGGGTCTTAGTTTTCAATATATGGAGCTTTTTGTTTTTTATATCAATTCTTAACACAATTTTTGGTAAAAACGTACACAGAAAAAATTATTTTTCAAATTCAAACAAAAAATTTGTAGAATCAAACAATTTTTTGTCTGAAATCGGTCCTATAAAAAAATTCGCATATTCAAACAATTTATTTGCATTTCGTTTATTGAAAAAAACACTGATTTTTTCAAACAAATAATTAACTGAATCAAACAAAAAGTTTACTGAAATATACTAAATTTCAAAATCAAAAAAAAAAAGTTTTTGCACAAGCAATGATGCGCACACAAGCAGGCACTGTATTAGAAGATGATGGTAGAGAGAGAGAGCAGAGCGGCTGGCTGGCTTTGAGACACATTTTTTTGTTGAAATATTTTTTGAACAAAGTCTTTTTTTATACACACAATGTTTTTCGTCATCACTCACTGTTGCTGTATCCTTTCCTTTGCTAATGAAGAAGAAATGTAACCCAAAAACGGCGACAGACCGACTCGATATGTTTTTCGTCATCATTATATTTTTATATGTATTTCATGTATTTAAGTAAACAGTTTGAAAAAATTGAATACGGGATTTTGTTTTGTTTTAACCAACTTTGAAACCAACCAAAAATTTATTTTGTTTCTTATAATGTTGTTGTTGTTTCTGTTGTTTAAAAAGAGTGAAACGTTTTTTTACCTGCTATTTTTTTGTTTTTTTTTTTTTTACTTCAAACCTCTTCATCTTTCTTATTGTTGTACTTTTTTAAAGTGTCCAAAAATAGACTATATGTGTTTTTTGTTGTAGTTCTTATATTTCACGTAAGGAAGTGTTGCTTACGATCTAATAAAAAAATGCAAAAAGACTACAACATTAAAAAGCGTTAAATATTTCATACAAAATTATGAAAACTTGAAACCAATAACGCGTGTATTATATTTTGGAATGGTTGTCAACATTTTTGTTGGTTAAATAAAAATCAAACAAAAATTTTAATTGAATCAGTAAAAAAATTTGTAGAAATTGAAAAAATTTTCAAACAAGCGTTTGTTTGAAAATAATTCGGCAATAATTTTTTCTGTGTAGATTTTACTTTTAATGTCAATTACACAAATTTTAGAAAAGTTTTCGGTACACAACAGTATGCAAGATATCTTTACCCTCTTATTCATAATAAATAAAACAGGTTAATAGAAAGTTTATTCAACCAATTTTCAGCTAACCACGCATGACAAGAAAAAAAATTTCATATAAACTTTCTTACATATACATATATTAAAACAGTTTTACTTATATTAAAGGTGGGAGTTATAATAAAACAGAAAGAAAAAAAGAATATTTTCCTAACGTAAAAAGTATCAAAAAAGTGGCAAGAATCACAAAAAGTACAACATTTGGGTGCATTTTGTAAAAGTGGCCAAATAGTATCCAAGCAGCCGAAAAAATGGCAAATTGCCAATTTAGTGGCACTAACGGTAACGCTGGTCACGCTCTGTGTTTCTAATAACTAAAGAAACAACTTTAATTTCCAGCAAACGAAAACGATTATCGAAATTTGTAAAAATGTGTTGTTATTGAACCGGTCAAAAGAGCTGTATTTAATTCATGTAATAACGTCATATTTAGAAATTCGTTTATTGAATAAATCGTAATATTTTCGATATTGAAAAAAAAAATCAACAAAAAAAATGAAAAATATGAACTAAGAAAAATTCTACGTAACATCCCAGTCAAAAACTTCTCTTACCAAGTAACGATGTAAAAAGAAATTTCTTCCACTGTCCACTCTTGAACGCATTTTTACTTAAATTCACAGCACCTACACTGATAGAAAAATTCATCTTCATATTGATGATGCCCTTGCATCAGAATTGTGACATCAATGTTTCTACAAATGGCATCAATGATGCAAAAAATAACATCAATCCAATGACTAACGTCTTCGTACAATTTTGTCATTTTTTACGTGTCATCTATTGATTGTCTAACTATATCAATTCGATACCACATTTTGTATATTATTAACATTATTTTCATGATTAAAATGTATTACAAGAAGCAAAAATTCCTATATTCTATTTTTTTAAATTTTTAGTTAAATGCATCAAATTTTTAAAGTTAATAGAATGATTATAAAAACCATATCGGGCATGGTGCTGGTGTCTTATTATTCAAGGTTCTGGTGTAAACAAAGGTCGTAATTCAACAAACGTGTAACAAACATATGTAACGGGTAAATAAATAATAACATTCTCTCACTTTGAGTTAAGTCAATTCCAATGACTTTGACTTAATGACAAACTGTGATTAAATTGATGTTAATGTGTCCTTTGTCCGATGTTACTGCGTCATCGCACTGAGAACATGTTCGTCATTTCTGTGATGCCGATGTGTCATCCCATTGATGACATAATTTCATTTTGACCCTGATGACACTTTGGCCAAGTGATGTTAAGGTTGACATCACCATGATGAAAAGAGTCATGGGGTCAAAAACGAAGACACTTGTCATAGTACTGATGTCAAAATACATCAGCGCTATGACGCCTTATCTATCAGTGTATTTTGTAAGTAAAAACATTTAAATAAAGAAAACCCCATTTGACAGAGCCGATTTTTGGCTGCCACAAAAATATCTTTAATCTTTAGATACAGTTAACAGGTTTACACTGTATGAATTTTGAGAAAGCACTTTATAAATTGATGTAATAATAATATAATATGTTCCGGCTTCGCAAACTAAAGCTAATCTGCATAACCGACCTTCGGCCGCAAGAATTTTCACCACTATAGTATAACACACAACGGCTTCGCTAACTATAGCTTTCCGGATTTATGAAATTCGGGATATTTAAATAATCCTGATTTGTTGGAATTCTGAAATTAGAGATTTTAGCCTTTCTCCATTTTTCTCCTTTTTTATATATGGAAAACGTATGCAGTAAATATAACAGAATATAATTTGCATTCATTACGATTTTTTAAATATTCACTTTGAAAATAAAATAAGTTCCCAAATTTGTGGAGTGGTTTTAGACCAAAAAATTAAATAAGTCGGCAAAAATAAGAAATAACTTTCTAAAAATCGCTGTTGTTCTATACTTTTTTGGTGACTTATTTAATTTTTTGAGTTATTTCATGCCGCCGTTGAAACAAAGGGACGTTACTAAATCATTCCAACTGGATTTGTTTATTTCAGACAAGTTTTTTCCAATTTTGCTTTTTTGCGATTCTTCAGGGTTTTGCTGATGCCTTGAGGGTTCATGAGGCCTTCTTAAAACTAAGTCACCCCGCCCCATTTCCTTTTTGCAAGTTCTATGCGGATTGGTGTTTTGCCTGATCATTGATAACTACGTTCCGCCAACAAATTCGCAATATTTTCCGCAAACAACGGTTAATAAATACTTGCCGCAGAGTTGAGCGAGTATTTGAGGAGCATATAGAAAGCTCAGTACCAATATGTACTTCAGGTGATTTCTATATTCATTTTAATGCACCAAATAACTGTTTTGGCTGTTTTTATGCGAAAACTAATGTCTTAGCATGAGCCGCCTGTTGTGGATTTGATGCTTCCTGAGGACCAAAACGATTGCACATCCTCAAGCTCTATGATGTTAACCCTGAGCTTAAAGATATAGTTTGTGTTGATACGCAGAACCTTAGTTTTGCCGATGTTAATGTGAATTAAATCCAAGTTAGCTGATATGTCGGTTAAGCTATGTGCGAGCAAGCGGATCCAGATCCTCCAGTCGTCTATAGTTAAGGTGCTGGAATGTACTCAGAGCAGCATTCGTTACATTTTGTTGTGCCCAAAATTTAGCTAAAAAAATTTCTAAAAATGGGGTTAATGGCTAAATTCTGCTTTTCAAGACTGAAAAGCCACTAGTTGATAACACTGTTGAAGGCATCCTATCCCTAAGGTTTGGCAGAACTATTTTAAATAGTATCAATACATTTGTTTAGGAAAATGTAATATTCAACTAGTTCTAAATATTTGTACACCCGCCCTCGTATCAACAAGGTAACAAAATAAACTGAAAATATAAAACACAACCATTCTCTTATTCTTAGAAATTTGTATGAATATAAAAAGTTGACGAGAAAAAATATAAAAAAATATGTATGTATAAGTATATTTCTATTAAATTCTTCTAGTTCGCTGATAACGCAAATGAAGCGATGAATTTATATCTCGCACTCAAAGCAAATACAAATACAGAAAATAAATAAAAATGGGACGACAAAAAAATATAATAAAAAAACTTGACAAATACGAAATAAGTAGAAATTTCTTATGTCAGCTTCAACGCCAACACCTTTTTGCAAGTGCTGGCTGATTTAATGCTGCTTAAATAAATATAAGAGAAGACAGTAAGAAGTGAAATAAATAAATTTAAGACGACTTTCGTTTGACGGACAACCTGAGATGTCTCCGTTTTGTGCTAACAAACTGACACCAAACAAGTATAAATGCTACACTTGGCCGTGCCGAATATTAAATACCCCAATACAAAATTTTATCATTTTGGTTCATTTAAAAAGAAAAGTAAGTGAACGAACTTTTAACAAGTTTTATAAAAATAAAATAACATTTCAAGTGCCACACGCCACACAGAGGGATTTGTCCATACAATGTTTGGCAAAAAATATGAGGAGTGCTCGTAGAATGTTGAAATTTTGCTCTGAGCCTTTGGTTAGCTCAATTAAGAAAAATATAAAGTTTCATCAAAATTCGCCACGCCCTCCACCCACCGCCCATAGAACCCAAAATTAATTTTTGGCCCAAAGTTTTTGAAGTTTTGCTCTGAGCCTTTGGTTAGCTCAATTAAATAAAAAAATAAAGTTTCATCAAAATTGGCCACGCCCTCCACCCACCACCCATAGAACCCAAAATTTTTTTTTGTCCCAAAGTTTCTGAAATTTTGCTCTGAGCCTTTGGTTAGCTCAATTAAGAAAAATATAAAGTTTAATCAAAATTGGCCACGCCCTCCACCCACCGCCCATAGAACCCAAAATGAAATCAGTTAATAAATCCACATTATTATTGCAATTTATAAGTTCCTTGCACAATTCACTTTATGAAACACAAAAGGAACCCATTTTAAAAATTATTTAGGTTTAATAGTTTTCTTAAACTGTTTTTGGCAAATATTATTATTTCAAATAATCATATGGTTTTGTTTTTATTTTTTTGTTATGCACTTTTTCGATATTGCTGTCAATCAGTTATTAAAAAGTAAAAGTAAAAGCCTAAAAGTATATAAAACCTTTTACTGTAAATATACATTGCAATTTATTGTAAATATTCACAAAAAATACGTGAGTTTTATCACAAAATTTATAAGTTTGTTCAGCGATCGCAAAAAGTCGCAACATTTTTTTACATAAAATGAAAGAAAACATTCCAAACTTTAATTTAGTAGTAGTACTAACACGGAGGTAGACCGAGCTAACTTATTTTTTTTTCTAATGAAAACTGCAAATGCTAAATTTGTTGGAGTCATTTTGATTTGCTTAGAGCTCTTAAACTATATATGTAATTTAAATAAATTTTATTTCCTATTAAATTTAAAATACTATATTTTAATAAGAATGTTCTAAAACTATTCGTAGTTAAACCATATTTATTGTATAAACAACTGAAATGTAGTCAAATTTTCATCAGTTTTCGTTGTATAATATTTAGATAACTTTACCACACTCTTTTTTATACAAAATTGTATTTTTTTGAAAACAAATCATGGTTTTCTACTAATGAAACATTTCTCTACAGAATTGCATCATAAGATTTCTAAAAAATAACTGTAAAAAAATAGACTTTTTGCCAAAAAAATACCACTGTGCGCCATTCCCTTACTACGAAGCAGGTTTGTAAGAGAGAATACTAATAAATAACTGTAAAATACATTAAGTGGAATCTAACCAGTTTTTATATGCATTGAATTAAGCGCTTTTAGTGTCAAAAAAGTTTTTCTTCAAAGTGGGAACTCACCATATAAAATTCTTGCCTTCCGTAAGCAAGATGTTAAGCGAAACTATAACATTTATCTTATACAAACCTGCTTCATTTGAAGCACAATTTTATATTGGGACGTTTCACCAAGTTACATATACAAATATTTTTAAATATTATAAGAGTGAACTTAATATACTCGTATTATTTATGATAAATTAGGAAAAAAAAAATTCATAAAAACTGGCATCAAAATTTCTAGTCACATTTCAAAACTAGTGTAAGCCAAATTTCATCACAGTTTTAGGTATTCTTCGTTATGGTTTAAGTATTTTTTGGAAGTGGGTTTTATATAAGACCGTTTGTTAGTTTTGGATTGATGCTGTTCTTGACAAAGAGCCTTCTAGAATATCAATTTTAAGGCACTTTTTTGAGCATTGCTAGACGGAATTACATGACAAAATATTGGCCTCCAAGTCGGCAATTATTGCACAAGCTAGTGACTTCACGTAGCACCACAGGAAACAATCGAGAAGTGTTTAATCGCTCGGCCTTTTGGGCCAATTGACAGGTCCATTTCTCGAAATTTACTTTTGATTTCAAAAAGTCTATGGTTAAAGTAGCCGTCTGGCACGCAGAGCTATCCTTTTGAAACTTCACCTCGCCCGGATAATATGATCTATAGTTCAAACAAAAGAATTGATCATGGTAACGTGACCTTCGGCTTCAGTTTTAAGGAAATAAGGTCTGATGCTGGCACCATCGAGTAAACTGCACCCAACGGCGCATTTTTCAGCAAGTATGCGTCAATATTGCTTGTTACTAAACCCTTTAAGCCAAATCATACCTGAACAAAATTTTAACATAAAACATTCATAACAGATTTCTAAAGAAAATTTGAATATATTTGTCACGTGAATCTATTCAGATGATTTGCAATAGTATACTGATAATAAATATCAAAAGTGCGACAGCTCGTTTGACAGATAACATTTTCGTAAATTCTATCGGGCTTGTAAAAACATCCTTTAAAATTTAAAGTTATATACTCGTACAGCAAATGTATTCAAAATTGAATGAATATTCCGACAATCCGTGGGACCCTGAACACCTAAGGACCAAACTATACATATGAATATGTTTTTTGGGGTCTTAGGTAAATGTTTCTTGTTGTAACATAAAGAATAGCAAACTTAATATACCAACATTTATCATTCGTGGTTGTGGAATATAAGTCGAAAAAATGTATTAAAAAATCTTAGAAATTGCTCTTATGTTTGTATTTCTTAAAATGTCTTTACTTTTCCTTTTCATTTGTTTCCCTTAAAAAAAGGTCAAAATACCACAAAAAACCCCCAATCAAATGGCCAAATGTTTCTCAAAAGCGAACATCTGCAAATAACAGTAAAATATTGGAAATGTAAATGCTGGTAACAAGGCATTGAGTCAATGTTAACAACGATGTACTTTTTTTTAATAGCAACAAAAATAGGTTAGTTATATGTAATATTAACAGGGAGTCTTAAAGTTTTTAATTTCTTTAGAAAATATATTTAAAAGCGTTCAACACTTCAACATTTATCAAATTGGTTAAACTAAAACATGAGCATAGAGCAGGGTTTGCCAAAACTTGATGACCAAAAATGGCTTAATTTACGGAAAAAATGGCTAAAAATGGGCTAAAAAATAGCAAAAAGCTTTTTTAAATAAAAACACATTAAAATTCAATAACAAAACAGAAATAATTTATTTAAAGTTGTTTACGATGAAATTGTGAGTTAAGATCAATTTGTTTAATAAGAATAAACGAAAATTAATATTAAAATAAATTAATATTAAAAAATTAAATCATCGAAAAATTCGATGTACTTATTGTTCAACTCATAGGAATCACTGACTCATTAGTTTCAAATAATCATAAGTTTTAAATAATTTGAAGGTAAATCATAATCACGACAACATTTACCCAACCTTTTGAGTCCAAATCTACAATAAAAAACAAGTAAGAAAGAACAGTCGGTTAAACCCGACTTTATGATACTCTACACCACATTAGAACCTTTGTACCAAATTTTATCAAATAATCTCTAAATTGCGACCTGTACTTTGCGCACAAGGTTTACATGGACAGCCAGCCAGCCGAACAAACATCGTTAATTCGACTCAGAAAGTGATACCGAGTCAATCGGTATACGTAAAGGTACAGGTGTTACAGACATCAGCACAAACGCATAGTACCCTCTCCACTATTGTGGTGGTGGTATAAATATTGTATTGTTATGGTAAAAATATTTACCTAATTGATAAATCGAATTAACGGTTGCTTAATGTAACCTATTTCTCAAATTACTTTGAGAATAAAATAGAAAAGATAAGCTGTGATATTAATTTAAGTTGTGTGTTTAATTTAATTATATGTTAAATGTTTTATGTAAGCTGTGTAACATTCAATGTATAATTTAATGTGAAAAAATTACTTAGTAATTACAACCCCTGAAGATGTCAACAAATAATTGACGAAACGTTGGGAGAAACATGTAAAAAAGGTTTTTATTTACATTAATACATTAGGCCCAATTAGCTTAACAAAAACTTATATATAATATCTAAACAACTTGGCAAAAAAAAAAAAAAAATAACAAACATTCTTTTAACGATGTTTACTTGGCTAAACACCCTCTCTACTTCAGCATTAGACCATGGAAGTGAGAGCAACTTTATAGTCAATTCTGAAATGTCTAAAACAATTTTGTTACCGCCTGCATCCCTTTATTGAAATACTTGCAACCAGAAAGAAACCGCGAGGTTTGTTTTGATCGATTTTATAAATTTAATAGTGGAATATTGTTCCTTTATTTTGAAAGATGTTTCAGCGTCATAGTTTATAGCGATTTTCAACATTTGTAAAAGTTGTGATTTAAATTAAAGGCGTTTTAATTGTTCAAAGTGTTTATTTTACTTTTATAAATTTTTACAATAAAATAAATATTATTCTTTTAAAAGAAAAACGGCAAAAAAATTTTATGGCTAAACAAGTTGAAAAATGGCTAAAAAAAATGGCTAATGGCTAAACTAATTTTTTAATGGCTAAACAGGATGAAAAATGGCTAAATCTAGCCACTAAATGGCTAAATTGGCTACACTGCCATAGAGTGGTGCACAAAAATGTTTTGCAACTGTGTTGGTGAGATAATTTTAAAGTACAGTGCATCGAAAAAGTAAGCGCAAAGGTTTTCATTGAAATTTAATCACAAGAAATTGTTTTGGTTTTAAAAAATGTATAATAATGCAATTTTGCGCCTTAATTATATTTTCTCAATAACATTAAAGACATTGCGCTTTAACAAAGACAATGTTTGTAGTAAAATATTTTTGAATTCCATAATTTATTTTACGTACTGTAATTGAAAAAATATCAACGCAGCTACTTAACATTGCTGTCTCATAAAAGACTAAATTAAAGAGAAAAACAAAGAATTGCGGCTTCTAAGCAATTGATTGGTGAAATGGGGACCCGGCCTTAAAATTTAAACAAATATTATTCCAAAGAAAACTTTGATATTTTCAAAATTTTTATATAGTTGGTGGTTTGCAGTTGGCGAAATATCGCGATTCAAAAGATTGATACAATACTACGTAGCTTAAAAGCTATTTAAACTAGGAGATCAATGTAGCTGCTGTTTATAATAGAGACCCAATATCCAGGTCCAGGAAATCGTCTTTCAGACCTGCAAATACACCTTAAAAAAGTTTGTATATTAACAAACCGAAGTATTTTTGGTTTTTGAAATCGATTAATCGAACCTCAAAATCGATTTTAAAATCGATTTCAAAATCGTTTAAGATTAATTTGCAAACTTATTCCTTATATCAAAAAGGGGGATACACCAGCATTTTTTTTTCGCAAACTATTGGAGAAATTGAACTAAGATTTTTACAGTGGGTGGATATGACATGACTACTGTTTATAATTTTCCTACAAAAAGTTAAAATGTGTAAATTTTGAAATGGCCTTTAGAGAAACAAGTGCGATATGTATGTAAATTTCACATTAACATTCACATTGTGTTCTTGTGTAGTCAATGAGACATGTCAAATAAATCAATTCCGATCGAAAGTGACTTCGTATCTTGCTTCACATAAAACGAAATCAATTTTGATCGGAATTGATTTCTGTGACAAGCCTGAATGTATGGATAGTACAGTGTAATTCCGGACAGAATTTTGCAGCTCATTGCGTATTCTATAATCCGGGATGATTGCAACTCTATAGTGCGGATTGTATAACATCCGTTTTTACTATTTTTTTTATTCAAATCATAGCATGCTTTGAAAAATACAGTCATTGCGTATTCTATAATCCGGATTGGTTGCAACTCTATAGTCCGGATTGAATCACACTTTGTCAAACGAAATCAATATTATTTATTGTTAAGTATGTATTTGCGGCCCTATGTTCCACAGGGAATTAAAGGATTACATTAGATATATGTATTTATGTATGTAGATGTGTATTTTTTTTATTTTAACCGAACTGCACAAATTATATTTATGTTTTTATGTTTAATTTTGCTATGAATTTTTAAATTTTAATAAATATATGCATGCGGTAATCCGGATAATTCGCTACTCCGGATTGGGGTCTGCAATCAATTACCTGTACTACCGAATTTTGACTGTATTTCAAAGGATTATAGCAAGAGTTCAGGATCGGTGGCGACAGTTTCTTTGCTAAGTTAGTATTAAGTTAGCTTTGGAAAACAAACGTTTGCATGTCACTGATGTCGGAAAGATGAAGATTTATTTCCTTTTTGCTTTTCACTCTGCTTATAATTAGATTAAAATTTCGCTCACACACTGGCCTGTTTGAAAATTAGCGTATTTCCACAGGAATGCCATTAATTAACCTGTTGTGTTTCTATAATATGTTGATTTTCACAAAGCAGACTTTCAGTGTTTGGTTCGGTAAGATATGTTTGGACTGTTTTGTTCACTGTCCATTGATGACTTTAACTTCTGAAGAACAAGAGCCCCAATATTAAAGTTGAAAGTATACCAAGGGCACTAATGGGTAAATACGTAAATTTTAAAACTACAATTTGAAATTCAGAAAACTGCATAAACATACCAACTACACACGTATGTACACACAAAAAATCTCAAGTTTTATTGTTATTTAAATTAAAAATTGCCAAAATTTTGATAAAAATTAAAAAATCGATTTTAAAAGCCCAATAATCGATTTCAGTATAAAATCGCATACGTAAATTCGATTTCAAAAAATCGATTTTTTTTACCACAAAATCGATTTTCGATTGGAATCGAAATCGATTTACCTTTCCCTATAACAGAAATGTCTTAAGTCTGGGATCACACTATGAAAGTTTTCTTTCAGAAAGTCTGAGTTTATTGGTGAGAGGGGAAGATAACATTCTTTTATTCTCGCCTCTCTCATCCATAAACTCAGACTTTCTGAAAGAAAACTTTCGTAGTTTGAACCCAGACTAACTGGAACGATGTTGTTGTTTACTTGAGTGTTACACGATCAAGTTTTGCCTATCAAGTTTTAATACACTCACACTTTTTTACCAATACACTCATACTTTTAAAAATTGATACGAACTTGCCTTTAAAATTCTCTTGCCAGTGAGTGTTTCAGTTTACGTTCAAGAAAACAGCTGATTTCAAGGTTAGTGAGCAAATTTTTCGTTTCTCTTTATAAATTTTTTTTTTAATGACATCTCGAAAGTAAATTGCTTTCAACTTGCGTGCAGCCTACGTCACAGCTGCCAATTTTTGCATATTTTGACAAACAGTATATGTAAAAGACTATCAAGAAAAGCTTGATCGTGTGGCTGCAATATTAGTAACTGGTATTTGCACTAAAACTAGGGTATTAATCTATTAATCATTATTAGAGGTAAAAATTAAGTCGAATAATAATCGAACAATTAAATATAATTAGTTTAACAATTCGACCAAAAATTATTTTTTTAACATAAAAATGTTATTAAAAAAGTAACAACAATTTAACAAAAGGTACTTCATGTAATATAAGGGAAAACTTTTTAAATAAAAATATCATCAAAATGTAGGCTAATCTTTTAAAATATTCTTTCAAGATGTATGTGCGCAAATCCAAACACGCGTGTAAAATGTAACCAACAAGGGACTAGGACTAGTCCAAAAGTAACCCAAACGTATGGAAAAACATGGTCTATCTAACATGACGATGCCCTAGGGTAGGACCATATAACCCATCCTTGGATTGCAAAGGAGTATTCTTAAAACTACTCCATGGTATACTCAAGAGGATTCGTTTTGAAGTCGTTTAAAAACGAAAACATGTCCTTAAAAAACGAAGACATGTCGTCAAACAAAGAACTTTCACATGAAGCTTAAACTCCTAACATAATTGTGTTCTTGCTGGTCCATAATAGCCCATGGGACCGAAATAGAGTCTTTTAATACTGTGATGTGGGTTATCAAATGTCGGGCTTGACCAATTATAGTTTTTTACTCGTTTTGCTTTGAATTTTATTGAATAAAAAGTGTTATGAATTATTTTGTATGCATTTTTTATTTTACAGCGAAGTTTTGGTACAATTTATGTCAATTTGGTGCAATATTGCCATTGAGACGGTACAATTTAAGAATTTTCAGATTCCAACAGTGCTTTGCACTTGCAAACACACATGTATAAGCGTATTAAGACAGGGTTACCGTTAGCCATTTTGAAAAATAAAGTCGCGCAAAAACGTCGTTTAAGAAAATAAAAGTCGGAAATCTATTTTTATGACTTTTAACGAAGATCTGTGTTTCTATTTTTTACTTTGATAATATTGTAATAATACCACTTTTTTGACACTTTGTAACAGGTAACTGAAATAACCTTAATGAACACTTTAAATTTTAGTAAAAATAATACCTATCTCGGCTATTGACTAAAGTAAACCATATTAATATAATAATTCCCCTTCATATAAAGTAATAGAACCAGCTATAATCAGCCACAACCCGCCCAAAATCCAGTCACACGACTAGTTTTGTCTCAACTACCTTTCCTCGTGAGTAACTACACTTTAAACACACAATCACCAGTTAAGCAATATATCTTGTTTTGACCCATCACAAATCGTTCCTTTTTGTTATAATATTGTGCTGACCGGCCACGAGAAAAGTGCTTATAAAAACAATTGCCATAAAATCTCCGTAGGGCATATATTTAGGCTCCTTATATGTAGCAAAGTTGATTTGACAGCTTCCATCAGTCCTCCGTTGAAATGGGTTTCCCGAAGACCCTAGATACGATAGGGATAGGCAATTATTTAGTTATACATACAACATACAGTCCGGAATGTTTTACTATAAATTTCGACATGCTCGGTCAACAAACAGCTGAGACAAAGACAAAAGCACTCGTGTGACTGTCTCTAGTTTTACCCGTAAGTCACATGCTGTTGTTGTTTTTTTCTGTATATCTGGAGAACGGTAAGAGCCAAAGTTTCCAAATGACGTACAATCATCTTGGTTATGTGGGTGGCATTGGAGAAGAAAGAAAGGATTTTATATAACTTTCGGTTCCTATCGCGTCACGTTGATGGGTGCATAAGATTCGGCATAGCTGAATACAGCACTCTTACGCTCAAAATATTATGTAGTTAAATTCAAACGAAAATTCATTTTAAACAAATTAAAATTCATTAAAAAAACGGATCGTTTACATTTCATTTAAAACAAATGATTTTTACAGTCATTTTAAAATTTTTTATTTTTTAAACTGCATATTCCTTAAAATTGAATAGTTTTTACTTTTAAAAAATACATTTTAACCGACAAAAATCAAACTACATAAAAAAAAATAAAAACGAAAAAACATTATTTTTTGGTAGTTTGTTTTTTGAATAACAAACATAAATTTTAAAAAATAAAATTATTCGTAAAATAACTATATTTTTATTCAAACTGTAATAATTTTATAAGTGTACTTGTTCTTGTTTTTCTTTGGTTTTGAAACTAAATCCCCAAATTATAAAAGGAAATCCGTGTAAAATAAGCAAAAGCAAAATATAACAGTGGTCTTATTTAAATTTTTCGAATTTACATGAATACAATTTGTGTACATACGTTATAGTGTTTTATTTACAAGTACTCAACAGAATATATTTTGGTAAGAATTTATACATTTTTACGTAGCTGAAATAAAAATTACAGCTAGTTATAGATAAAACTTAAGACAGCGACTACGATGCGCTTTAATTTTTATTTTACCAATTTCGAGTTTTGCACATTCCAAAAAATTTTTCAACAATTATTACACATTTGAGAAACACTGTCTTTTATGTTTTCCCCAGAGATACAATTTTTTACTATTTTTTTTTATCGAGAATTTGTTTCTGCTTGAAAAGTTATAGCACAAACTGCTGCAGTGTAAAACACACAACAAGAGCTGTTCGAAAACAAAAAATTTGAAGGAAATAAAACAAATCGCATGGAAAGTGTAATCGCACCTTAAACTTCATCATTACACCAAAAAGAACAAAACGTTTACAAAAAAATTAGAAATAAAAAAATTGTAAGCAATAGAATGCAAACAAGCAGAAAAATAAATAAAAACTGGCAAAAAAAAAGATGAAAAAATCTTGCACTGGCACACAATATTTTGTTTATTGGACTGGTGGACGTGGAGTTTTAAATTTCAACAAATTTATTAAGAATTTTGCTTTATGTTCTGTACTCTTTTCTACTTTTCCAATGCTTTGCCTTATTGTTTTCCCTAATGCTCTTGGAAAAAGACATAAATTCTTGAAAAGATTTTTTTTTAAGTTGTAACCATACTTTAAAGGAATGATTTGCAAGTGGTGTTACGTTTTGCCATGTATTTTTAAAAATACATATTATAATATTGATAGAAAAACATTATTTTCATAAAAGTTTAAACTAAGTAATTTTATATACAATCGACTTTTTAAACACAGTTTCTTCAGTTAAGACATCCAAAGAAAAAAAAAACCTTGAAGTTAGGACACCAGAGGGGGAATATAAATTTTTCTTTTTTATGTTAATCCTTTGCAATAAAAAATACCAAGTTTTTCCATCTTTATAAAATGAAACAGACCACAACAGTCTTTGACGGGAAGCTAACCCGCATTCCTTACACTTAGCAACTAGCCTGCCAAGGCTTCCAATGGTTTTTCTTTGTACATGTGTAGGCTAATTTATAGAAAAAAAAAATGTTCAATAGGTTTTTGAAATTTTCTACGTTTTAAGGTTAAAACTGTAGAGTTAATCATATTTTTAAAGTAGCCCAAAAACCTTTCTCTTAAAAATTTAATCATGGTATGACTTTTTAAATGTTTTAGAAAAGCAACAGATTTGTTACTGTTGCTTTTTTAAAACAGTTAAGAGTGATAAGAACCGAAAGTTATTTAAATGCCGTTCTTTAGATATAAATCAATATGCAGTGGTATCCCGGTTGGTGGCATGTCATAAAGTCCAGTGTCATAGTGTCCATGGACGTTATAACACTTTCAAAATTGTCTATGTCACTTTGCAAATGGACATTATGACACTTTCAAAAGTGTCATTAGGTCCATAATTACTAAAGAAGTTAAATACAAAAAAATTATTGCATACACGCAGAGAAAAACATGTTTCATTATGATCCCAACCAACAAAACTATTTTAAAAGAAACTAATTTAACCATAATATGGTTGTCGGTGACAATGATTTGGTTAAAAGAAACATAATATGGTAAACATTTTTTTAAAAATGGTTTTGCTGCTTTTTCTCTGGGTGTATATATTAAACATATAACGAAAACACTTTTGGGCGCAAGGGCTTTCTCCTCTACGGTATAACAAATACCGGCTTCGCTAACTAAAGCTTCTCTATACAGCCGGCTTTCGGCCGTGCGCAAGGATTTCTCTTCTATGGTACTAAACTAATTAAAGCTTCTCTGCATAGTCGGCTTTCGTTCGGAAACAAGACAGATTTTAGAAGCTTTACTTAGCGAAGCCGGTGTTTGTTATACCATAGAGGAGAAAATCCTTGCGCGCGGCCAAAGGCCGGCTGTGCAGAGAAGCTTTTGTTAGCGAAGACGGTATTTGTTATACCATAGAGAAGAAAATCCTTGCGCCCGGCCTATGGCCGGCTATGATCCCAAATTTGTTTACATTTTAATATTTTTCACTATGACACTTTCAAAAGTGTCATAACGTCCATGGACACTATGACACTGGACGTTATGACATGCCACCTCCCGGTTTAACGAATTATATATTGTCAGGCCCTTTCGTTAATTCGAAAAATTCGTTAAGTCTCGAAGTTTCTTTTAATAAATTTTTATTAATAAAACTACAATATTTTAATAAAACAAAGTAAATTCGATTATTTCCATTCATAACACAAAATAAATAGTGCTTCAAATCATTTTCAATTAAATGAGTACATAGTGGAGATAAAAACGGCTGCACTTACTCTTTGTAAGAAGAGAGTTTCTCCCCATTTTGATTCATTAAACGAATTCCATAGCGTTTTTGAAACGACAGAACCAGCCATGGCTGTCATAAAATCGTCCACCATAAAATTTTTTGTGTAGATCTGGGGCTTTTGCTTTTAATATTGGACCACTAATAGGAATGTTCGCCTTCCTCCTGTTTTGAAATCAATTAAACAATTATGTTTCCATTCTTGGAAACTTCCTGTTTTAAACGCCCTTTTATTATTTAATCCGAAATTAGTGTTCAATTTCGCTCAAACGTTTCCGTTTTGCTTTTATAATTGTTCATATTGATAACTTTGGTAGCTGATATTTATTAGATAAAGCACTTAGTCGCAGGCCCTTTTCATAGTCGTTAAAAATATTTAATTTTTCTTTAAGAATTAAACGTATTCTTTTGGGCATTTTGATGTCAACTTTACAAAAACTTCACAAAAATGACGTAAAACTTAAAACAGAAAACAAACATTTGTTTTGTAAACAAAAGACTTTTTAACGTACAATTTTTTATTTTGGAGATCAAGTATTTTCTTTGTAAGAAAAAAAAAATACTTCTCTTAACTCGTTGTTTTCAGTAAAATCGCTTTTTAAATATGGTAAAAAATTTAAACACAAACAAAAGAGAATGGATGCAAATATGTTTGCATTTATTCTATTTTCTTTTTTAAATTTTTTTATAAAAATTCGTTATATTGAGTACAAAAATTCGCTTTTTGTTCGTAATATAAGGTACTCAGTTAAATCGCGAATTCGAAAAACTGAGTATGCGTTAAACCGGGACACCACTGTATTTGGTGCCACGCCAACTTCTCCAATACCGCCCACATTTTGTCGGTTATTGTGTATTGATAACCAAGAAGCTTGTTTTTGAAACTTTTGCCCTTCCAGTTCTCCAGATATACAGAATTAAAAACCTAAATTCGTATGCAAGTCCTTTATTGCCACCTGCAATTTTATTCCAATCGGACGAACCGTTTACAGTTAAAATTTTAAAAATCAAAACTAGAAAAACACAAAACATTTCTACTTATGCTATGTTCATACGACGTTATAAACCACTCGTTTCGCTCTTTGAAACTAGTTTGTCAAACATGCTGTTCATACGATTTATTCCTGTTTCATTTTGACATTTTTTTTGTGTTGTTAGTGTGATTTTTTTTTAAATAGATAAAAAAAGTAAATAAAACTTAAACATATATTATTTAACACTTTTATTGATATTATTATGTTATAATAATCTTTATTTTATTAAACATCAATTTTTATTTTGTTTTTTTCTTTATTTTGATTTTTTTTGAGAGCTAGTTCAGATAAACTAACGATAAATGTTATCAAAATTGGAGATGATAGTACATTTTTCCTGTTTCGCAGCCTGTTTCAAAATGAAATGAACAGTTTCGCTCGCAAAATTTTGTATGGGGAAACAAGTCGTTTCAATCATGTTTGGGGGCGCGAAACAGGAATAAGAGAGCGAAACACGAATATTGCTGTCCGTGTGAACATGGTATTAAAAGTTAGTCAAACCAAACACTTTCGAACATGTCGACTGCCGAAGTTCTTTGTTGTGTATAACTCGACAACGACTGTTAACTTTCTAAAGCTGTAGGAAGGGCTGCCAGACCTGGGGATTTATCCCCAAAGTTAGGGATTTCATCTGGGGCTTACAAATTTTTTTTGGGGATTTAATAAAAATAATTTGGGATTTTTTGGGGATTTTACAAATTTTTAATATATTTTCCATTTTTTTATTATTTACGCTTATTTTTCTTTGTTTCCTATTTAAAATATGAAAAAAGTAGCAAAATTTTTATCTTACTCTTTGTCTGCGTTCATACGCCTCATGTCTTATTGACATGATTGCTACTTTATAGGCGAGTGGGACGAGGTGAAAAGAAACGAGTACACAGATGCATGTACTGTCTTTACGTTTTGCTTTTTCATTCGTTGTTTAATTTTGTTATTGTTTTCAATATCAAAAAAGCACACATGCATACGCACGACAATACAAAATAAAAAACATGTCGTCAACCTGGCATGAATCATTTGAACGCTAATTCATGTTCAAAGAAGAAAAAGGAAGAATCATGTCAATAAGACATGAGCAAATTTTTATGTGGATTTTTAGGGATTTCTTATTAAAATTTTTCTTTTAATTTTTAAAAAAAATTTTAAATTTGGTCAGAAAAAATCAATAAAAAAATATTAACTTTTTAATGTTTTGTTTTTTAATTTGGGGATTTTTGGGGATTTTTTTTAAATTTTGGAGACAAGGAAAAAAGTACTTGGGTGCCCTGGCTGGAGGTACAAACCACGCGTTTTCGCCTTCAAGCATTGCATGGTTCATATACTTATCTTACTTGCGTTCTGCGTTTACAGTTATATGCAACGCTTTTCATTAGCAGTTTTGTTCGAGTGCTACTTGTGAAGCTTACAAGAGTAGAAAATAAACCCACTTTTCGCATTCAATGTCTCAATGCATCCTACGCTTTTATGCATGTAACTTGTTAATTGTCTAATTTTCTGACAGCTGCGTAGACAGCGAAAAGGCGTGTGGACCTCCAGCTTAAGAATTAGAAGTGAAAGCAACAGTTTGTGTTTGGCCAATGAAAAATTAAAAGGTCAAAGAAATAGCAAAATCTTATACATATCACTACTTTGACTCCAGTTTTTTAAGCACTGGTTACACTGATATATACAAATAGCTACAACAAACTATTTTCGATCTCCTTCAGATTTATTATATCGAAGTTTTACTGTTATTGAAATCAAAATCTTGTTCGATTTCAATGAAGCGTCATGTCAGTTTCTAGAAAATGCCCGAATACTTTGGAACAATATTGATATAAGAGTAAACTCTTTTATACAACTAAATTCAGACAATGTAATTTTGTTTCATTTTTTTGGAAATTTATATTTGAAAATGATTTTGTTTTTCTTCCCCTGTTTTTCTTTTCTTTAAAAAAAGAAAAATGATGTCAAGGTGTTGTTTGCAAAATCTAAGTATTCATTATTATTGCGCACAATTAAGCAGAGTTCTCTTTCATCCTTTCGAAGGTGTCATCTTACACACAAAGCACATAACCATAAAACACATGAACACAATGTTACGCACTAAGAGGAGATTTTACTTTTTTCCTAAATTAAAGCCAGATTAAATATTCCTTTAACACCTATAAAACACACTCATATACAATTTGCTTGTTAAAGATTTTAGGAGCAAAAAAAAAAAAAATTTCCAAATATATTGGCTTTCAGCTTATATTTCATAAAACAAACACACTTTTTGTATTAAGGATTTCCAACTTGTCTCTTTTTATTTCATGTTTTATATGTTCCTTGTTTTCTATTACTTCTTCAATTATAGGAATTGAAGAATTTGACACCTTTCTGTGTCGGATTAATTATTAGTGGTGTATGTGTATGAGAGTAGTATTTGTACTTTATGAGTTAAACTTAGAGCACTGTTTATAAAATATTGCGTAGTTTAATGCATTTTAAACTATTTTTGGTTCACACAGGAAATATTTTTGTACTTGGTACGTTTTACTTATAAAGTGACGTAGAAGAAGATGTTAAAAATTTTGACACTAAACTGACATGTATAAGCTGGGATTAGGATTATTTAGGAACATGCAATTTATAAAATTATTACAACATGTTGTACATTATTTGCTTTAAGATGCTAAATAGAAATATGTTTTACAGATAGGATATTTTAAGATGCGATAACTTTAGAAAATTGAATTTTATATTTATTTTTAGTTTAAGTTGTTTAGGCTGTCTAGGATTGCACGGTGGCCATTTGCTGCTAGTTAATTAATAAAATAACACTCCTATTAATTATGATGTAATGTAAAGATATATTTAATAAGTTTTGTATTTTAACAAGATAAATCGTTTTTGATTATAACCTAAGATAAACAGCCGATACCGAATAAACGTAGATCTAAATCTTGGCTTAAAAAGCAGTCGGTTTCAGAGAAGAAGCATTCAGAAATTGGGTTGACAATAAAAACGCTGATATTTAATTGCTACGCAAATGGGCAAGGGTCTCGTGTGCCAAAGTACTAAGGCCTGGAACAGAATAAAGTAGTTGTAGTAGTAGCTGAAGCTGAAGCTGAAGAATGCTCTGTAGCACAAAGTTCAGAATTTCGAATTTTGCGCTTCTTCTCCAACTGCAACGACTACTAAAACTACGTATTCTGTTGACACTACTTTGAAACTGCCGTTTTTAACTTTTGACAGATTGCAGCGATATTCATTACGGTTAAAAAATCGTCACGAGCAACGTCTTCATACTGAAGTTCTTCCTGCTCCTCGGGGCAGTAAATGCTTTTGGTCATTCTTTAAAATACCAACATAATGCTAATTGTTTTGCCGAATTATTTGCAAATAATGCTCATTTATCAGCTAGAAATCAACCACTACCCGAACTCAAAAAAGTATCGGTAACTATGCCAAAAATGTTCTTCGGTGTTGAACTTTAAAAGGTTTCCTGCGGGTCTGCACATATATAAGTCTCTTGGGCCGGACGGTACTGGTCTTGAAGCAGTGCCCTTCGACGCTAGCTCGTCTCCCAGCAAATCTTTGGTGAAAGTAAAGTAATTCCTTAAGATTTTTCCAAGGCATTCGAAAGTGTCAGGTATGGTGCACTCTTGCCAAAACTATTTGCATTTCGTATCGGTGATAATTTCTCGGGATTTGTATAGTGCTTTCTCAGAGATCGCACTTTACGAGTTGTTAAAGGTTGGGTTTCGTTAATCGAATTAAATATTCATTCAGGGGTGCTGCAAGGCTTCTTATTTTCTCTTAAGGACCTCATATGTCAATCTTGCATGCGTTCGAGTAAACGCGCGACGCATCAAGGTGAATCATCTGTCTTTATGGGTGGTAATCCGAATTTCTTGGTGTTCTTTGCGTGAAGATACAACGTGATGTCCGATGGACAAAATTCATTCAAGTCCGTCGATATTTGAAAATGGCGTAAGATGTTCTTCATTCCATTCGACCTTCTTACTATTTATACAACCTTAATCCGACCGCAAATAGAACACAAATCTTGTGTGGGTCAGTGCTTCAAAGGCTTCTCGACGGCGCGTAGGAGAGGGCGAAGGTTCTTAGTGGTGACAGTAGGGTATCAAATTCTATTGATTTCCGTGAGCATCGTAGCGATTTGGGTTGTATTTGCCTGCTTTATCGAAACTAACAGGGCTGTGGAGTCGTCAAAATATAGTTCTAACTCTGACTCTGACTCCGACTCCAACCGCTGAAATTTTTAAAGTCCGACTCCGACTCCAGCTCCTAGTCCTTATTTGACTTTAACCCAATTTTTCCAGCAGTACCTTATAAATGGTAAAATAAAGAAAGAAAAGAATTCTGTAAAAATTTCACATCGTAATTTGCATCGGCAATTTTGATAAAGTTTTTATTTCGGACAATCATAAAAAAAAAATTTTACATTTGTTATGCCGAAAAATTTTGTTAAATTTCGATACGAAAGATTCAATAATAAAAAAAAAAAAAAAACCCCAACTCCGACTCCACAGCGCTGGTTACTACACTTTAAGGAGATTGGACAAACAAATTTCGTCCCTAAGCTTCGCTTTGCTGCGCTTGGAAATTTTTATTTTCAATAAGACTTTTGTTCGATCTTTAGTCTCCTCACAAAAAAAAATTTAAAAAAAGAAGAAAAACCGAAGATCCACGCGTTCGAGTATTTAAAAATGAAATTTTAAAATAACAGGGCAATGTTGCCTTTAAGCTGCTTATTCAAAGCTGGTATAACTAAAGTTGGGTATGTGCGTTTAAGTGTATTTTTAATTCCACGCAACTATGGATATGGAGGATATTTCGCGCTAACGTTGATGTTTGCAAAGCATAAAGATATTGATTCAAGACCCAGATTGTCTTAGAATCGTTTTCTGAACTGGTCTGATGTTGTACATTCTGGTGGATTGGCTAGGTTTTTGTCACTGCAAACCTTGTGCATAAAGTTGATACAGGTTGCAATTTATAATACTATGTAAACACAAAATAACGGGGTTCTGACAATGAATTCTGGAAATATACATTCTGGTGGATATATACATGAGGCCGCAAAACCTGAAAATCAGCTTAACCTTGCCAATACTTTAAAGGTGCTTTGTTAGTTTCGAGAAATACTACAGAAGAAGGTGTTTGCACTGTAAGGAACCTCCTGTTTCTCCGGGTTTGAAGCTGGGGTGCTACTCACTCGCGTCCAGGGTTCTTTAGATATATTTATTGGAATAAAAACACATGTTTGCTTAAATTTGGGTATTATTAGATTTTTCTTCTGTTTATTTATTTTTTTAACACACTAACAATATTCATTTACCCCAGTTTCGAATATGCTTCTGCGTCATTTATCTTTACTAGATATAAACCCAAGCCTACACTATGACCCTTTTATTTCTGGGTGTAAACATCATAAGTGCCACAGCTTAAACCTTACTCAGTGCTCTACACTCCTTTCAGACTTGATATAAATCTTAGTCAATGTAAGTCGGATGTAAATCCAGCTCGCTATACTGGTTGTAAAACCAGTGCCCTATTGTTTGCTACCAAGGAATTGGTTTTACCAATCCACTAATAAATTAATAGCGCTGAGTATTGAATGAAAAGTATTTATGTAACAATTTAAATTATATCACTTTATTTCGAGACTAAACCGAATTTTACTAAATAATAACATAGCGGACTTTGCAAGTGTACTACACACAAATATAAAGCCTATAGTTTTATAACTGTGAATTTAAATTTCTATATAAATTTATAAAAAGTGGTTTGGTCTTTAAGCCATTAGAATGTACCTTTAAAATTTGTAATTATTTTAATTTAAAAACAGATTTTGGTCTACTTTATACAATTTTAAATAACCATAGTAAAATTTTTTTAAATATTAAATGTTAATTTTAGAACAAATGAATAAACAAAATACATTATTATTGTTATTATTAACTAACTTATTCAGCGTGAGTAATGGGATAAATTATCCCGCACCATCGTATCACCACATCGAGTAAATAAATAGAAAATAATAATTGAAAAAGGATTAGTTGTTGTTGGTTACCACAGCAATAATAATGAAAATTAAATATTATATTTTTAAATAAATCAGCAGAGGGGTTGCCTGCTTTATTTTCTATACAAATAGACATTATGCAAATTATTGAAATATCTGTTATTTTGGGCGACCCTGTTAGTGTACATTTTTTGGAAAAACAAACATTTTGTGGAGTTTTATACGCCAATGATTGTAATTATTTATTAAGTAGAATGAATTTCAGATCAAATGTGCAAATATATTTCAGTGATTCCAAGCAAATAAGAAAATTTATTGAAATTAAAAGGGTGTTTTTTACGGCTGTAGGAAATATCGCCCAAAGAAAAATGGCCAAAAAAAAGAAATGAAAAATGACCCAAAAAGAAAAAACGAATTTTTTCCCAAAAAAAAATAATTAAAAATTACCCAATATGCAAAACAGTGTTTATTATTTATATAAATTTAGCAACTTACAAATGTAACAGAAAAACATGTTTTATTATGGTCACAACCAACAAAACTATTTTTAAAGAAACTTATTTTACCATAATGTGGTTGCCGATGACAATGATTTGGTTAAATTAAACATAATATGGTCAACATTATTTTTAAAATGGTTTTGTTGTTTTTTCTCTGGGTGCATATATTAAACATATAACGAAAAACTTTTGGGCGCAAGGATTTTCTCCCCTATGGTGTAACAAATACCGGCAGCGCTTACTAAAGCGTCTCGGCATAGCCGGCCTTCGGCCGGGCGCAAGGATTTTCTGCTCTATGATATAACAAAAACCGGATTCGCTAACTAAAGCTTCTCTGCATAGCCGGCCTTCGGCCGGGCGCAAGTACTTTCTCCTCTATAATATAACAAAGACCGGCTTCGCTAACTACAGCCTCTCTGCGCAGACGGCCTTTGGGCGGGCGCAATGATTTTTTCCTTTATGGTATAACAAGTACCGGTTTCGCTAAGTAAAGCTTCTAAAATCTTCCTTGTTTCCGAACGAAGGCCGACTTCGCAGAGAAGCTTTAGTTATCGAAGCCAGTATTTGTTATACCATAGAGGAGAAAATCCTTAAGCCTGGCCGAAGTCCGGCTGGGCAGAGAAGCTTTAGTTAGCGAAGCCGGTTTTTGTTATACCATAGAGGAGAAAATCCTTGCGCCCGGCCATAGGCCGGCTATGCTTTCAAGCTTGTAAGCTATGCTTTCGAGTTTGTCCACGGACACTATGACACTGGACGTTATGACATGCCACCTTTTTGCAATATGTCCCGTTATTTTTATATATAACATTTGGGAATTCGTCGTATAGTAATAATGAATGATTTAGACAAATAGTATGCCCGAAAAAATGGGCTATTTTTCATATAATATACCAAATTTAAAAAAACGAAAAATCACCCAATTGTAACGAAAAATAGCCCAACAATTTTGGGTCACTTTTCATATGAATTCAGGCCCAATTTTACATGGAATTTTTTTGGGCGATTTTTTATTTGTTTTTTTGGGCCATTTTTCTTGGGCGATTTTTCCTACAGCCGTTTTTTACGACTTGTAATTTTAAAATATAATACAACAAATGAAATCTTAGACAAAAAAAAAATTTAATTTTTTCGAAAGTTTAAAGCATGGCATAATCACTTGAAAATCACATTCTGGTCACCCACTTTTTTAATAAATAAGATCCGATAAATGCATTAATGTGTAAACCGCAAAAAATGGTGCAACTTCTCAATGTAATGAGGTCTGTATGTACTGATCTTAATTGGTATAATACAATAAGTCGTCATCTCATAATTGGTTTGACCTACCGACCATTTTTAAAAACAATTGAGTCAAGTATGGAGTACAAATATTTTCCCCCTTGAATCCAAAAATTTTTCATGAAATTTTGCTCCATATCAAATATTTTTAAGTACTGTTATGCTTTACACGCCACTGCGTGGCGATTGCAGCGATTTTCTCATACAAAAACTTACAAAATACAGCTTACTCTTGCTTCGCTTTATTGCCGTGAGTAAAAAACGAGTTACAGCAAAAGCAAAATATAATGACAACAAGAAACCCAATTTCAATCATGCTTTGCTTCATTGCCGTAAGAAAAAAGTGATTTAAGCGAATGCAAAATAAAATGACAACTAGAAAAAAAGTAGTTAAAGCAAAATAAAATAACAGCAGATCAATACACAGCAAGTAGTATTCGTATGCAGCAGGAAAAGCTACTTTTTTAAATAAATTAAGAAAGGTGGCACATGGGGCATAAAACAGTCATTTTCATTTCAAATAAAAAACTATTTATTTCTGACTTCATTTATGAAAGTTCACAAAAATTTACACTTTTCTTTAAAATATATGCAGGAAGCAGTGCTTAATATACAAAAAATTCCATCGGGTATATATTCAGAAAACTTCATGAAATCCATTTCGATTTTTCGGCAGATGCGCCAAACCAATAATGAGCCAAACGATGATTTGTCAATTTTAATTATTAACAAACCCCTTTAGATGGACAATTATGTGTTCCCTAAAAAATCACTAAACTTTGACACCTAACGCATGTGACAGTGTACATAAAACTGAACTGGCAAAATAAAATAAAAAAAATTTGTTTTTTGTTTACGCACTTACAACATTTAGAGTTGACAAAAAATAAATCAATTGTAGAGATTGTACAAAAAGATAAACTCACTGTTTATTGTTGTTGTTTTTTTAAGCTTTGATATTGTTACAAGTAAAACTGGGGCTTATAATTCTTATTCGCTTAACAGTTTTATTTGTATAATATCTTTAGTTTTTCTAAAATCTTTGGATGAAGTTTCCTGACGATCTAGCCTAAGCAACCAGTGAAATGCGCATGGGAATAGCTTATCCCATCAATAATAAATTTCAGTTTATCAATGAAATGGGAATTTAGAACATTTAAACAAAACCTTGTTAACTAATTTTTTGAATCCAAAGAAAAACTTTGATCACTAATTGTGCACGAAACCATTACTGATTTTTAAAATAAATTTGGTGCGTTGTTCATCCTACATATGATTGTTTTGCAGTTTATACTGATCACAAATGTCCAAAAGTAATCGGAGTATGATGGTTTGTTCGAAAGCAAACCATTTCGTAAGTTCTATTGGGTTTGAGAAAACACCCTTTATGTAGTATTGGTTGGATATCTTAAAAATTAAAGACTTTGAGCGTTTGTTGTGAATTATTCGTACAATTTTCAACATAAATTTATTCAAACTACTTTTTGGTATCGCTACCTGTAACCCCAAAAACAAAAAAAATCTAAATTTCAGAGGCTTAAGACGTTGCAAGCCAGTTTGAATACCCTGATTAAAAAAAAAGCTTTTCAGGCATTCTCATGAGGCTGTTCTGCACGGCGCTACGAACTAAGTTTCCAATGAACTAAAACCAGCAAGAAAAAATAAACTAATTCCCAATTTTTTTAAAACAGAAAATAACATTAACATTTTTAATAATTTTTTATTTTGAGATGCGGGAGTTTTTCATATGAAGAAAGTCTTAAAATTTTGTTAATGAATTAAAGTCCAGTTAATAGTTTTAGGGACTTTATTCATATGTACCATTCAAATGTCATATAAAATTTTAAAAATTGACATATGGAAATTTTCAAAGGTTGAGGTCATATGCCCGAAACTTGAAATACAGAACTAAAAAATTCGAAATCCAAAATTCCGAATCGATAACGAAAGCTTTTCAGCATAATAGGGCGCTAGGATTTTGTTTTATGTGGTGTTACAAACTCCGCCTAGCAACTAGCCTCTACGTTCAGGATTTTGTATTGAGATTGGGGACTTTTATCATTGTGAAATAAGTTTCCGTTTATGGGGTTTAAGTTAATGTTTGGCTTGGAGGATATTTCGAATTTTTGGGAATTTGTTTCATTCTCAAATTTGGGACTTTAATATACTAGCTTAATCCGTCCCGCGATGCCTGGCACTACAAACGGTTTTGAAAATGTCTTATTTTTGCTAAATAAATATATTTTTTTGATTTTCACCCTAATCGTACGATAAATTAAACAAATTTAAATATCCCGACAACAGCACCACAGTTCGGAATTAGGGTGCATTCGTGAATGCATCACTGCGCTGCATCACAAAAGCAAACTTTTTTTAATGGCGATAAAAGAATAATTATAATTTTTTTTATTGTGTGACTATTATTGTTGTGGAGTATTTTACAATTTTTTGGTCCACATGTAATTCACTGATTAATGTATAACCATTTGAAATCACTGATGCAGCGCAGTGATGCATTTACGAACGCACCCTTAAACTTAAGAGAAACCTGTACCCATGCTCTGTAACTATAGTGAGAACTTCTCGCAACGAAAAGATGTGAAACAAAATATTCCATCGCTTCTCGAAAAGTGAGAAAAAACTGTGTCTGTAACTCATGTCGAAAACTATCAAAACAGTTTACGTCGTTACGTTACAAATGTCATAACATTGCACCCGAAGCCGATAAGACATTGCAGCCGTTAAGAACGTCAGTAACACATGTCGTTGACGGCGACCAAAATTAATTAAAATTGAAAATTTTTCAACGACGGCAGCGAAAATACAACCGTCGGCTAAACCAAATAATGTATAGTGAGACTTTAATGTTTGTTGTTTGCAAAGGAGCTTTGAAAAAATTTGTATATTTTATAAAAATGTTAAAAGCATAATATTTAAACAATGGAAAAATGTGCCAATATCAAAATTATAATATTATTATTGTTTGCATTTTGCATTTTTAATAGTTTTTTAGTGTTAAAATTTTTTCTCGCCCCATTTTTATTCGTGAGTTTTTTTGACAGTTCAAAGCTGGAACTTTTCTCGCAAAAATGTTACAGACACATTTTTTTTGTAAATTGGCGAGTAATTTCCTTACGTGACAGCTTGTACTCGCCAAAAAACTTACAGACACAGTTTAGTGAGAAAAACAGCTGTTTGTTTCAATATATGGCATTTTTGTTTCATTTCACACATTTCAATCGAAAAGTTTACGCGAGAGTAACAGAACATGGGCACTGGTTCCAGAAAAAACTAATTTTGTGTCCAAGTTTGGTGCCATTCGTCCAGCGGTTCTTGAGTTTGAATAAAATGTACCCGGAGCAAACGTTTTTATATGTAGACCAGTTTCCTTATTTTAGGGATTTAGTTCATTTTTCTTTTCAGGGCTTATTTCATTAGGGACTTATGCCCAATTTTCAGGATAGTATTTAAATCTATATTAAGTTAATTTTCTTATAAACTTAAATCGTTCTTAAAAACAGATTGATTTTTTGAGTTTCATTTGAAAAGTCTTATTTAATTACTAAATTTTTAATTACTAAATAACAAAAAATATCATGAAAAAGTTGATTTATTTACAAGGTGGTCTCAAAAAACAGCTGAATGTTATTGCTTTGCCTGTTGTTGTTGTATTGTTGTCATATTGAGGCCACCTTGCAAAGTTTTTCCAATTAAAACTTAAGTTAAATTTAAAAGCACCATATCGGTGAATTAGGTTTTATTTAAGTGTTAAGTGAAGAAGAGAATTTTGTATTTAACACGATTTTAAACATAAATCTGTTTTAATATCAATCCTGAAAATTGGCCATTAGTTCGTAGCGTCGTTTTTTTAACGATTTAAATAAATGATAGTCGGAAGTGACTGAATCATTGGGAGGATAATGTGGAAATTCGCAACCATTATTTACTTATTATCCATTAGCTGGTCTTTCGACATAAGGCCAAACGTTATCATGATAAAATATTAACGTCTATCATGAATAAATGTAAACAATTTTTTCCTCCAAATTTTGCTTTTCCCCATATATTTTTTAATATAACAAGTTTCGAGGGAAGGTTAATTCACAATTGGGGTGATTATGTTTTCATGTCTTTTCGAATACTTAGAGCGTTTTTCCCGCTATTGTATACCCAATTTTCTTGCTCTTGGACAAGTTGCTTGAGTGGGGCCCCACCAAGTTTGCAAGTTCTTCTCTAGTTTGGCATTTGACAACTTTTTTCTTCTGTGTCGAAATTACTTCTTTTTCTTCGTTGAAATTGATGTGCTTCATTTGGCAAAAAATTTTATTTTTTTGTAGAAAGGAAAAGTTATTTCGTTTAATGACTTAAGCTTAGGGTTGCCAGACGGCCTGCATTTTCCAGTTTTTGGGTCTTGTTTAGTTATCAGCTCAAATACAATTTGTCCAGTTAAAATAGAATTTTTTTAATATTAAATATTTTTTTTATTTATTACATATTTAATATAAAGAACAGTTTATATCTTGCCCAAAGATATTTCAATTTATATCCAAAAATGCGAAAGAACTTTAATTATTTAAAATAATCTCTACTCACAAGAAAGATTTTGAAGAAATTTGAAAATGGCTGAAATATATTTGCTTACAACTAAAACAAGAGTTAGCAAATCGTAAGCGACACACAGTAAAAAATTTAAAAAACGGTAATTTTTCTGGACTTTAAGGACCAGTTTAAGTAAAGAATTAGGAATCTTAATTTTAGGGCACCTTAAGTATTACAAAAATTAAAAACAATCCAGAATTCCTAATTTAAGCCAGATTTTAGAAATCTTATCAGTGGAATGCACTGGTTTATTTGTACACGTACTGGACAAAGATATAAATTTGTGCACAAATAATTTTGGATTTTCGGATGGATATTAAGATCATTTCTAAAAAAGCTGTTTTTTTTTTGTAATTTTTTTGTTACTAATGCCCTTTTTGATTTTAGGTGAAGATATGAATATGACGTAAAACTGAATTTTTATTGTTGCGTTTCCTAGTTTTTTAATGTTACGGTAAAAAAAAATTATGTCAAACTTGATTATTTTTTTTTTTTAATATTTTGGATTGTCCAATTATTCGAATAGATGATTCTGGCAACCCTTCTTAAGCTGGAGATCCTCACCATGCATTGTACGCTTTTTCGCATCTTATGCAGCCGTCAAAAAAGTAGAATGTGTGTTGTTTTAATTCGCATGTTACAAATGCCAAAGCGTAGCGTGAGGCGTTGAATGCGAAAAGAAGGTTTACATTCTAATTTCGTGGGCATCGCAAGCAGCATTCAAATAAACCAGCTGATTTGGATAAATTTAATTTTATTTTTACTTGTGGTGACGCCAAATAAAAAGAATTGACAGTAACTTAAAACGTAGAACGCCATTCATGGAGGCGAAAACGCGAGGAGTTGACCTCCAGCTAAGGTCAGAAAGAATTTCGTTTACTTCTTAAAATGTATAAAAGACACAAACCATGTGCAAAAGATACGCCATTTGTTGCGACTTTCGCATTTTTTTTTAGTTATACACCCAATATAATAATAAAAATACATTTAAATGAGCTCAAATAACAATAATTATGAACTCTTTAAGTGTTTACATGTGTGCGTCGGTATCTAACCATTTTTCCAATTCATTTTATAATTTCTAGTTAATTTAGTAACAGAACTGACCTTTTTTTAAATAATATTCTATATATATATTTTTTTTGTTTGTTTTTGTCATTATTTTATTGGGTTGGAATATTGCGGTTTTTTGAACAAAATGTTTTCAATGGAAAATCCATAAAATGTATTTTATGGTCAAGTATTTTTTTTCTACAAAATTTAAAATTCCTGTAGTTTGGGCTTATTTATTTAATTTATATTTTATGCAATTTATTGTCTAGTTTATTAATTTTAGAATTTATGTCATAGATTAAACTTAATCATTAATTTTATTTAATTATTTAAATTTGTAATGCACACATTACACAAAAAAGGAATAGTAATTAAAAATACAATGAATCGCATTTTTAAAAGTAGTTTTAATTTTAAAACTTATTCAGGCATTTAGTTTAATCCATATTAATTGTTTAAACAATTTGAATAGTGTGTGAAAAATGTGCACATGTTTTAAAGTAAAAAAATTAAAAACTAAATTCTGTATTCAAGCGTGAGGGGTGTATTAAAATTTAGAATTGTGGCAGATAAAAAGTGATATACATACATATATCACAATAAACATATAAAGCAAAAAGCATTTGAATAACTTTAAGAAATATTAAAAAAAGTTGAACCAGAATTTATGTTAAAAAAAAAATATTGCGCCATCATAAACACAAACTTTACCATTCAGCGTTTGCTTGTATACTTATGTGTGACATACTTGCCATGAAAAGGTAACAGCAAAGCACATGATCGTGTAATAGCCGCTATAGTCTTCACCACATACGGAGGCTTTAGAAGACTCATTGTTATACAACCGGTGTAAGAAGGTCGTGCACCGATAGAAAAATGCATCTTCAATATGAATATGAGGCCCTAACATCAGAATTGTGACATCAATGGACTTACAAATGGCATCAATGATGCAAAAAGTAACTTCGATCTAATAACGAAAGTCTTCATAAAATTTTGTCATAAATATTTAACGCGTGATCTATGCTACAACTACAGTGACATCAATTCGATCCCAAATTTGGTTAATTATTAACATTATTTTCATGTGTTAAAGCCATATCGGGCATGCTGCTGTTGTGTTATTATTGGAAGTTCTGCTGTAAAGAGAGGGCGGAATACAAGAAAAGTGAAACAAAAATGTGTAACGGGTATGTAAATATTTACGAGCCCTAACCGCGAAAATAACGAAAGCGACTTTATTTTCCAACACTTGCATCATCTTCTAAAATATCATGGTCACATAAGTTACCATTACGATTTTAAAGCAAGAACAATTTTATCGTAAGCGACAAATTTCATACAAAATGTATATGAAATAAAATTAAAAAAACTCTCTCCTGTAAAATTGGATTTTTGGCGCTTACGTTATTTTCGCGGTTAGGGCTCGATTATATTCTCTCATTTTGACTAAAGTCAATCCCAATGATTCAATTAAATGACAGTTTGTCATAAAATTGATGCTAATGAGTGCTTTCTCCGATGTTACCGTGTCATCGCACTGATGACATGTTTTGTTTAACCGAAACTGATTCGTCATTTCTGTGATGCCGATGTGAAATTCAACTTTTAACCATGTTGACAGCAAGGCCAAATGATGTTTAGGCTGATATTACAATGATGAAAAGTGTAATGGGGTCAAAAACGAAGACATTTGTCATAGTACTGATGTCAAAATACATCAGCGTTATGACGCCTTTTTTATCAATGTGAGATTATGAATAAGAATATACTTTTAAAATGCAATTTTCACAATTATTTAAATAAAAACAATTTTATGTTTGTTTACATATAAAATATCATTCTTCCGAGATTTTATGATATTTTCTTCAGAAGCAAGGTAAATATATACTGCCACGGTAGGCTAGCTGGCAGTGAGCTAGTATATCAGCGCCGGAGCTGCGGGTTCGGTTCCCGCCGGAGACTCTGGTTTCTTTCCTGCAGACAAACGTAGAGTTTCGCGGGATTAGCTTAGGAAATTTAATAAATATAAAAAAAAAAAAAGTTGGGTTCTGTAAGATAAAATGCAGCCTGACTTAACAACCAAATGTATGCAACTATGAATAGTTTTGTAAATGTAAAATTTTAACTCTTTTTTAGTCATACTTTTATTATAAACTTAAATAACTTGGAATAAGCAAATTAATATGCATATTCTTTTAGTCATGTTTGTCACAAAAATAATCCAACAGAACAATTTCATACAATATTAACATTTTATAATTTACTAATTTTTATTAATTATTGGACGCTTATTCTTGAAACTGAAAAATATATTAAATTAATTTCTCAATAATATAATAAAGCTTAAATACACTTATCTGAAGCTAAAGGGTAGCTATTAATATAATTCTCTTTTAAACATTTTAAAAAATCTTGCATTCAAACTATCGCGATTTTTCTACACTTAGAAAACCCTTTAAAACATTGCATGCCCAAATACTTCAAGGTGTTCGGAACTTAAGTGCTGATTATTTTTAAAAATAAAACAAATAGTTTGTTCATAGACCTCAAAATAAATATTACGGATTTGTTATCAACACGAATTCAAGCATAAAATAAAAAACCTTTTAGTTAAAAAGGAAGGAAAAAAGCGAAAAAAAAGAATGCGAATTTGTTTAAATGAACATGAACCAGATTTAAGCATTTGAATTTACAAAAACCCGAAACAGCCACTATAATAATACTCCATGGGGAGAGAGAGAGTTCACAAAAGGTTTTAAATGTGCTGGAAGGGGGTAATTTACAATAAGAATTGCTAAAAGCCAGTGGAATTGAACACGACTACCTTTAATTAGTAAGTGCTTTACAAAGGTGCGAATAAACAACGACAACAACAGCAGCAGCAGCAGCAACAAATAGCAAGGATGACAACAGAGTAATATCAGCAAAAAGACAATAACATCGCAACAAAGCATGCATACCAACAACACAATACATCTCTTAAATACTCGTGTATCACACAAGCAAATACACTCATGTATATTCTCCCAACAAACACGAAGTCAAACCTTTGATATGAAATAACTTTATCATTTGCAATCAAACACAATTCTCAAACGTTTTTCAATTGTTTGATTTTAACATTTAAATTCAAATTGATAATAATTTGAAACTAAACATTTGACATCAAAGGTTTTATCAATTCGATGTCAAATTGGTATCAAATGTTAAATTCAAAACTAAACTGGGCAATTCTAAAGCGAAAAATAAATGTAAACATTAAAAATGGCGATTAGTTAAATTGTTACTTCGTGGTAAAATGTGTTTTACAAGTGAACCATTTATTTCTTGTAAAAAATAAAAATTACTTGTCAGTAGTTACAATGATGAAGAAAAAGAATCAAAACAAATAAAACGGAAAAGGGAAGAAATTATTAGTTAGTTGTATGATCGCGTTGTTACAATCTTTAAAATAAAAGGGAGCCAAGTATTTCATCTTTCCAAGAATTAGAGAATGGAAACAACATTATTTCATCTTTACACTATGGTGCCGAATGTTTTTCTCAAAGATTATTTAAATAAATAATGAATTAAAATTAAAAAATAAAATATTTTTATCAAAGTTATTTTCGGGAATACAAAGTTTATTATCAATACGATCTTCGTATGACGTGCTAAATTCCCAGTTTTTCATATTTGATAAATACACTGAAATTTATTGTTGAGGGAAAGCAAGCCTCTATGCGCATTCCGCCGGTTGCTTACACCAGCTCATCAGGAAACCTTTTCCAAAGATTTTAGAAAAGCCAAAAATATTAAACATATAAAACCTTAAGCGAATAAGAGTTATAAACACTCTAAGTCTTACCTGTAACAATATCAAAGCTTAAACAAAACACCAACAATAAACAGTGAGTTTATCTTTTCTTACATCCCCCTACAATTGGTTGGGTTCTTTCCGACTCGAATTGTAGTTGTAAGTGGGTTAAAAAAAAAACAAAATTAAAAAACAAACCGCTTCATTCTATTGTCTTCGTAAGAAAACAACGAACTAAACCAATTTGCCAATTCAGTTTTATGCACGGGCACATGCAATTATATTATCAAAGTTATTTTCGGGAATACAAAGTTTATTATCAATACGATCTTCGTATGACGTGCTAAATTCCCAGTTTTTCATAGTTGATAAATACACTGAAATTTATTGTTGAGGGAAAGCAAGCCTCTATGCGCATTTCGCCGGTTGCTTACACCAGCTCATCAGGAAACCTTTTCCAAAGATTTTAGAAAAGCCAAAAATATTAAACAAATAAAACCTTAAGTGAATAAGAGTTATAAACACTCTAAGTCTTACCTGTAACAATATCAAAGCTTAAACAAAACACCAACAATAAACAGTGAGTTTATCTTTTCTTACATCATATTTTTATTTACATTTAATATTGTATTATAATCCACATTTCAATAACGTTTGAAATCCAGTTGATAATAAAAGTATTTTTCAATTTGAAAATTATTTTCCGTTTTTGTTGAGAATGATTTGGTTGCAAATGATTTGCAAGTCATTAACAAACGTTTGTCTTTTGAGAAAACGTTTGATTTCAAATCATTTTCAATTTGAAATCTTACCTCCGTGTTTGTTGGGATTTAGTAGCTTGTGTGTACATTTGTATTCGCTAAAACATACACGCACACTCATACTCTATTCTAAATACCTACCATTTACCATGAGTATCTGTGCTTGGTAATTGTAAGAGTAATGAAAACTTTTCTGCGGATTTTCATTAGTTTTTTTTATGTTTTTTTTGTAGTGTATTTTCCTTCAGAACAAAGTTGCTTAAATAAACAACAAGCGACAAATGCTTTAATTGGAGTTGGTGCCAGAGTTACGAGTGCATACTGACTAACTAGTACTATTTACTACATTGACAGACAGACAAATAGATAGTTCAACATTGGTACATTATTTGTAATCGCAAAAGTAGTAAAATTATGTTCACACTCATACTAACGTAGCAAAAGCACACCGAGTAGATTATGTATGTGTATGGGTTCGCTAAATATATTGATCAGGAGTTATTTATTTAGTGCTTTGTTACGAGGGCTTATTGATAATTTGCATTACATAAAAGATAGGTGACGTCAATCCTCAACCTGAGTGTTTCTGCCGGAATAAATTATTATCTTCAAGAATACAGCGGTGGATTTTTTTTTTTTTTTTGACAGATTGTAGTCAGTAGCTTGCTTCAGAGCTTTAACCTCCATTCTTATGGAATTTTGTGGTATTCGTTCTCTTTTTGTAAGGCCAATTGTTGATTGTGTGCTGCTCTAAAAACACAGCAACTTAAAGGGCAAAATACACTTGTCAAATGCTTGTCCAGCAGGCGAATTCAGTTTTGTACGTGTGCTGGACGTAATATTCGCCGTCCTATCTAAATTTTTTGATTTTCCATCAAGCATCGTGGGGCCTTTTAACTTTTTTCGTTGCAAAAATCATAACTTTTGAACTGATAAAGATATTTAAAAATTTTAAAAAGCATTTGAAAGAAAACTCCTTTATCTTTAATATCCATGATTTGCAAGGTCATAGGTTAGGCGCGGCACTGTGCACAGTGTCTGCTTTCGACTGTTTTTTTTACAAACATCATAACTTAAAAATGAGCATCATTATTGGCCATAGCTTTGTGGAGGCACTGTGCACAGTGGTTTTTTAGTTGAAAACATCATAATTTTTGAAGTTACCAAGAAATTTGTAATGGGGGATTTTTAAATCTCTTAGGATCAAAATAAGTGCTCCCTTATTGTAATAGGCATTGGACACGATGACACCTTTAACCTTTCTTGTTGCAAAACTCATATATTTTGAAGTAATGATATTTTTAAAATTTCTCAAACATTTAAAACACAACTTTTTGTGCTTTAAATGACATTCTCATAGGGAAGTCTAGAAAAAATGCTACTCTAATATAACATGTTATAATAATATAACTCTTTTTATTTATATTACAGATAAAAATTATTGAAATATTTTTAATACTAATGTTAACTTATCTTATTATTTTATAGTATGATATATTATAATATGATATTGAGTTATTTTTATTAATTTTTTTAATACCTATAGTTAGTTTTCTTCAAAATAGTCATTAACATTTTGAGCAATTTGTAATAGACTTAACATATCGGAGCTATAATTATATTCTTCCAAATCCTTTCGAGATCTTACATGTCTCCGCGATGAAATCAGTGGGTCTGAACAGGCCGCCAACATATTAAAAAGATCCTCATTCTGTCTAATCCGTGAAATTTTGCAAGTATTCGCATATCTAAAGTGCTTGTAATTTTTGTTTTTGCATTCCTGGGCTTCTTCTGATAACTCTCCAATTGGTAAGCATTGATATTCAATTAAATTTTGGCCATGAGCCAAAATCTTATGGAGTATGTAGGAGTAAGTTTCTTCTCAGGGTACTTTTGAGCCAAAAGCTGGGCAGTTTTTGATGCATAATCCTTAAACTTTGAGCCATTTACCATTTCTCTAGAGTTTATAACATTTAGAATAACTGCCAACCTTTTTATAATATGGTTGTCGACACCAGTAATTTGGGCTGTTACCTCATCATTTTCAAAAAACGATCTGGACATGTTACCATCGTTAGTATTTCCATATTCCTGCTTTGGGCATTCTATTTTTAGTCCAAGGTTCTTAAGAAATTCATTTTGTATAATATTTTTTTGAGCAGTTAGTTTTTCTTTTGGTGTTGCATGCTCATGAAAACGTTCTCCTACTCTCGGAATTGTATACGCTAATTTTAAAATAAACTCCATGCACCTAATTCTGGCATGTAACGGAGAAATTCCATATTCATAGTTTTGCTCATCACTTGAATCATTAAAATTTTGAAAGTCCTTCTGTGACTTTTTGCAAATTGCACACTTCAAAGTTGAAGAAGTATCTGTTATTACATTTAAGACTTTGCCATCAAACATAATAACAGAAGGCTTTAGTTCGGAAATTTGCTTTTTTATATCATTTACTGTAGACTTGATTATTTCTGAAGACTCCTTTGCATATTTAAAAAATATCGGACGGCAAAAATGGACTGACGATGGGCGAGGATTTTTCCAATGCGCAGAGATTTCACCTCTAAGTTGTAAAGGAACTATAGAAGTCATAAACATATTTGCATCTGTAATAGTTATGTCAGTTGTCGATATTGTTTGTTTGTAAGCACTTTGACCAGATGATCCATCACATCCCCACTTGCTTATCAATGTAAGCCTATCTGGAAGTAATGCTCTTTCTTTTTCAGGAAAATTTTGAACTAAGCGTTTAGATGTATGATCCATTAAGTCTTGCAGTTCAACTTCTGCTGAAACTTCAGTAACTTTTACATTAGATGGTACTGCTTCTTTTTTGGCAGAGGTAACCTTTTTATATCCAGGAAGAACATTCACATTATGATAACATCAAACAGATAACATAAAATATAAAAAATATTAAAATTTTGGTAGCTTTTTTCCTTATTTGGCAATTTTTTTTTTAATTTTGGTTGCAAAAATATCTTGGCTGTGGCAACGCTGTCTATAAGATTGTAGCATCTTTCTTCAAATTTCAAGAAAACCTGTAATTTTCTGTGGTCCAATTTAGCTAAATTATTTAAAGTACTGTGTAGTAAATATGCTAACAAAATATGGGCGTGACCATTTTTGCCCATTTTTAGATATTTTTTATTTTATTTGTAAAAAGTACCTAAATATAGGGTGTCTGAAAAACGGCAACTGCCAAAAAGAAGGGTATCTGGTGGACATTTTCTTATTTTTTTTTTAATAAACAATAAATATACCTTTAAAACAATACCAAAAAAGTGGTGATCACATGGCAATATTTCTGACACTTCAATTCTAAAATGTCTTTTTTTTTCTCAAAATCACCTTTTTTTGGAATTTCTAAAAAACTGTCGACTTTAAGCAGCTCCACCAGCTATAATTCTTATCCAATTAAGAAAAACGTTTTTGACTTCTGATCAGTAAAATGGTCTTTATACGATGTGTTCATTCATTTTACAAAATTTTGTCATCAATTTTGTATTTTTGCCACGGTTTTTGGGAAAAGGCGCCACAGTGCGTCGGTCAGACACATATAAACACATTTTCACTTATACTACTACAATGCTTGATAAGTATTTTGATCAGACTATTTGGGCAGTATGGCGAATATTACGCGCACGTACACGAGTAATTCGTCTGCTGGACAAGCATTTGACAAGTGTATTTGGCCATTTAAAGATTCCTGTAAAGGCCCAAATACATTGATCAAAATACTCATCAAGCATTGTGGTAGGATTAGTAAAAATATGTTTGTATGTGTCACACTGACGATGCTGGATGGAAAATCAAATAATTTAGATATGACGGCGAATATCAAGCACACGTACACGATGATTTCGCCGACTGGACAAGCATTTGACAAGTGTATTTGGGCCTTTAAATACATTCTGCAAAACGAAAAAAATAACACAATTTCACCAAACCATTCATCGTCCGAACTTTTGTTTAAGTTTTTCTTTTTTTTTGTGTTAAAAACAAAATCATTTGCAATAAAAATCAAACATTTGACAAGAAATGACCAATTTCATTAATTCTATTTAAATATCAAATCTTATTGAAATATTGTTTTTCAGATACTTACATAATTTTATTTTTATTTGACATTAAAAATAAATTTTATATACTGATATTTAAATAATTTGGTGAAATTGGCCATAACAGTGCCATATGCGGCTATGCATAATTGTATATACCCTTAACCACTGTTGGGATTTGACAATTCTTAAATTGTACAGTCTCTATGGCAAAATTGTACCAAATTAACATAAATTGTACCAAATTTTGCATATAAAATAAAGAAATTAAAAATTTATAACAACATTTTATTCATTAAAACAATTAAGAAAGTATAGTCGATTAAGCTCGGCCATTTGATACCCTACACCACAGTTTATAAGGAAAAAATTTCTAGAGTATACTCTATTTGGGACCCATAGGCAATCATGGACCTGCCAGAGCAATTGAAACCTATTTACAAAATTTCATCAAATTACCTTTAAAATTGCGACTTGTACTTTGCGAACAAGGCCACATGGACAGACATCCAGCCAGCCGGACTAAGGGACATCTTTAAATCGACTCAGAAAGTGATATTCAGTCGATCGGTTTACTTAACATCGTCACCAAAAAATTGACAAAAATGGCGCGTAGAACTGACCAAAGATTGCCAACTCAGCAACACCTGTCCTTCAGGTTTCGCTGCTACAAAAACAACAACAAAATCGATTTGGAGCTTTGTACAGGAATACGAGTACATATACTTATGTATGAACTTAATATGTAATTATAACATCATGAACAATTCTGTGGCCGTATGGAAAAACTAGTTAACTCCACTTTTTTCGTAAACTGAGATAACACCAAAAATAGAAAGCATGTTTCATTTACTATCACGTTGTCAGTTCGAAATTTTGATATAGTGTCTCATTTAAAAGTTATTTGAAAAACAAAAATCAGAAAAATACCCATTTTTATGTAAAAACTAGATAATTCCATGCATTTTTTGAAAAAACCAGATAACTCCCAAATAAAACAGAAAAATTAGAAGTTTAAAACGACGTTGTTTCGAAAACTAAGAGAGAAAGAGCGAAATAGAACAAATTCGGGTCGCAAGTTAGTTATTTGGGTCAAAATGTTGAACATAAAAATTGCAACTCCAGAGAATTCAAAGAATATTATATGAATTCTTTATATACATATTAGAGCGACTCACCAAAAAAGTGCTCGATGTACCCTGCTAAAAATGAACCTTTGACTTAAATATTTCGGATCCAGCTCTGACCTCTCGTGAGCTGGACCATTTTGAAAAAGGGTATATTTTTGCATGTTTTGTTAATTTGAGGATCTGTTTCCTTACCAACATATACAATATGGAAATCATAAGAAAGGTTTTTTAAGACGCTTCCAACTGTATGCACAATTTGTGCAAGGAAGATCACCCATGTCCTTTTTTTAAGGATATTCTATAAAAAAGAACGGTTTTTGTACTTTTTGTTCGGGGTTGTTTGTAATAAAAGTGCCAAATTAACATATTTTATTCTTTAGTCGATTTAATTAAATACGTGTCTCAGCTTTTTTTGAAATTCGTGCTAGTTCACGTTTTGACAAAAATGCAATGGGCAATATGAGTATCAAATTTTTTCTTATGCCAAGTACATGATCTTTGTATGTAAATAATTTAGATTTTTGCAAATTAGATGCATTTTATACGGTGCTCTGGAATATATATAAATGCAATTTTGTCGTAACTCTAATCTGGATGAAAATAGGACTAAAGAAAAAAAAAAGGAAATGATCCACAACTTTTTGACGTCATATTTTTTTCGCAAATTAAAAAAAAAATGCTTAAACAATAATATAAGACAGTGTTTTTGGTCAGCTAAACTAAAAAACGATCTTATTACAAAGTTAATTATAAAATATTAACGGAACACCTTTTGTTTAAAATTTTAATATGTATTAAAATAAAATTAACCACAAAGCCAATAGCTCTTTTTCAGGTTCAACCTATGTTTAACCGATTATAACGTTAATCAACGTCCTTAAAACTGGCCAATTCATTTCATAAAATCAAGAAGGGTAAACCTTTTAATTATGTTTATGCATAAAAACAGACAAAAACTCAGCTTATTTTTTGATGTATAAGCATAAAGAGAAAAAAATATTTTTTGGAAAAACTGGATAGCTCCATTTGTTCGTAGAAAAAACGGCTTAATTAACGTGTTGAGTCAAAAAGTTAATGTTTTTCCACAAATCCTTACTTATGTTGCCTTAATTCCATAAAATACTATTATAATTTAAGAAAAAAAATTTTTTTCGGAAAAACAAGATAACTCCATTTTTCGAAAAAACAAGATAAGTGACATTGATTTTCGGTTTTAATGTCCAAAAATCAGTTAAATGGTACCAGAAATCTTTAACTGAATCTAAAATATTGTTTTGTTTAATGCGCATGCATAATAACATAAATTCATATGAAATAATTAGCGAAATATGTTTAAAACTTTAAATGTGTTTTTCTCGTGTTTTCCATACGGTCACAGAATTATAAATTTTTTGGTAGTTCTGGTCAGGGCTGACCACTTCAAAGAAATTATGGGTATTTGTTTTTAAATTGTACCAAAAAAGGATGAATTGTACCAGTGTACCAATAAAGTTTCGATTGTACCAAATTTGGTACAATTGTACCACAAATCCCATCAGTGCCCATAACCAGAGTGCGATAAAAAAATAAAGTTCTTTTGATATCAATCCACTTGTACAATTCCGCCCACATTTTGTCGGTTGTTGTGTATTGATAATCATGATGCTTGCACCACAAATACAAAAATCTATAATGTCTTTGGATGGGAAGTACCTCGTTCACTTGTCCATTCCCCCCACAATTTATCGGATGTTGTGTTTCAAAAGCCAATAATGCTTTTACATAATTTATATTCTTTGGCCCCTGACGTTCTCCAGACACAACAACAGACAACAAGGGATTTTGATGTTAAAGTAGCGGCAATCATGGTTTTTGCTCATATCTCAGCCATTTGTCCACCGATCAGGTTCAATTTTAATTGCAAACAATTCCGGGTTATATGTGATATAAATATGTATATAACTACCAACTCCTGGGGTCTTCGGAAAACGAATTTTAACGGACACACGGACAAGACGGACATCGTTAGATCAACTCCGCTCCTCATAAGGATTCAGGATATATATACCTTACAGAGTTTAAGATTAAAATTGCAGAAATTACAAACGGAATGACAAACCTTTACATACCCTTTTACCTTTGGTAAAGGGTATAAAAAATAACATAATATGAGAATTTAAAATTTGAATTTTAAAAACTATTAAAGTTTGAAAGCTTTATAAATTGTAATTTGACTTTGAATACACATTCGAATTAATATGAAAATTGAGATTAATTTAAGATAATTTTTTATTACCCTACTTTTCATTCTTACTATAAAAGAATAACGCACATAGACAGTTAGCATTAAACAAAAAGGAGAAAAAGGCACAGAAATAATCAAAAAAGACCAACAACAAGCATTGACCGATTTTAATTTTATTATCCATTTTTTAAGTTTATACATTTGAACTATTCGTTGGCTTTGAGTAATGAATAGTTTAGTGACTGCAGTAGAAGAAGAAGAGGAAGGAAGATGACATTAGTACGAGCAAGAACAAGCAAACTTTTAGTACATTCAGTGTATGTATTTTTGTTAGGTAATAAATGTTGAAAACCTCGGTTTAATGTTATGGCATGTCATTGTCATGTTGTGTTGATTACAATTAACCAAACTAACTAACTAACTGACTAACTTGCCAACAACCATCCAAACAAACTACCAACCAACACAAATAAACTGTAAAGTGTTGAGATTTTTTGTTTTATTTTTATTTAATTTAATTTCTTCTTCATCTTCACTCCATTAAAATTCGAGAGGAAGAACAATCGCTGTGAATGTGTGAAACTAGTAAAGATGACAAAGTTAGTGTAATGTTGTCGCTGTTGCATGCCACATACATCATACAAGTCCTTTTAAGTCTTTTTGTTGGGTTTTAAATTTCTTAGCTTGTCTTGTTTTGGTTAGAAAAAGTTGCAAAAAAAAATTTCTTTTTTGACTAGTTAAAGGTAAAACAATACTTGCTAATCACACAAAAAGTAGAAGTAGAAAAAAAACCTATAGAAAAAGAGTTTTTTTTTGCTGTAACTTCCATTGCGGTAGTTAAACTTCAAACGGTGTAAAGGTGACAATATCCCTTAAAAGGTTTGCTTTTATTCGTTCGCCAATAGTTTTTATGGCAAGTCTTTACGTGGCAAAAGTACTAGAAACGTTTTTGGATATCTACAAAGTTGATGTTGTTGTTGTTGGGTAATTAAAGGACATTTACAGCTTAGTTTGGTCGTTTTCGTAAACGTAAAACAAAATATTTGTTTGTTAGAGATGTACGCTGACGCGTACAAAAAAAGAAAATAATCTTTAATTGCAACAACAAAATTTTTTTCATTCGAAAATGTTGCTACTAGTTGTATGTTTGAAAGGGTTTTTTTTTTGTTATATGAAGTAATATGAAGTACTAAGAATGAGGAAATTTATGTGCTTTAAAAATTTGATACTAGTTAGCAATTTTTTTTTTATAAGAAGTTGAGACTTCCTAGGATATCGATTTAAAATTTTTCCTATAGCGCTCTAGTTTCTTGGGAAGGTTTTTAAAACGCTTAATTAAATATTTTAAAAAGATAGCAATTTTTATTTATAAATGAAGAAAAATATATGGGCATATCTATTGAAATAAAAATAGCTAACCAGCATGTTTTATTAAAGTGTGTCTTTATTGACTGAATATAAATAACAAAGTGAAACCCATTGAAAAAATATGAAACATATTAAACCTATATTTTCAATGAACTATTTCTTTATACTACAATTTATATAAAGGTACAAAACGATAAAGTGTATTTCCAATAATATCATAAGCTGTAAAAAAGATAAGGTCAATACTATAAGCCTCTAAGAATGACTTATTTTTCATTTTAGCACCACTTTCTCCAAAGCTATTGTTTCAATAAAATTAAAGGTGGGAATGCATCCTTGCGATAATACAATAATTCTCAGATATCACTGGAACAGAAATAAAAGTTGTAAAAACTATTGCATACCTTTGGGGTAGATTTTTATTTAGGGTATTCACAAGGTAGTCATAATATCATATGTCTTAAATAATTACACAAAAGAATATGATTACTGTAAGCAATCCCACAGAAATGAGTGTGCTATTTCAAATTTTAGTCGGCTGATGACAAAAAAAAAACTATTACATATAAATAATTGATGGCAGAAAACCAAGAACAAGTGAAAAAGCAAATGGTAAGATTGGTGCTTAAATAAGAAAATAGTTTCATTAATTTATTCATTTTGTCAATTAAAATCAATTTATTATAAAGTAAATAAGATCCTCGTATGACGTGCTTAATTCCCAGTTTTTCACATTTGATAAATACACTGAAATTTATTGTTGAGGGAAAGCGAGCTTCTATGCGCATTTCGCCGGTTGCTTAGACCAGCTCATCAGGAAACCTTTTCCAAAGATTTTAGAAAAGCCAAAAATATTAAACAAATAAAACCCTAAAGCGAATAAGAAACACTCTAATTCTTAGTTGTAACAATATCAAAGCTTAAACAAAACACCAACAATAAACAGTGAGTTTATCTTTTCTTTCATCCCCCTACAATTGGTTGGGTTCTTTCCGACTCGATTAACTCACTGTTTATTGTTGGTGTTTTGTTTAAGCTTTCATATTGTTTTGGGAGGAGCAGGGGAAGTCGGACACCGAGTAACGACTCTGAATGGTTTTAACATGGCAAAATCCAGGCCTATCTCGGTTTACTCCTTCATCCCAATTGTGGACACAAACCTCCTCGTGGTGTCTTCTGGGGTAGCTACCTTTACCATCCGATAAGGGTAGTGAGTAGGGTTTTTTCCCGGGAATTCCCGGACGGGAATTTCAATAATTATATTTCCCGCTTTCCCGGGATTTTTCATGCGGGATCCCGGGAAATAAAAAATTCCTCATAGTTTAAGAAAACAGCTATTTATACTTTGAAATTTAGTTTTCTATTCTCTTAAAATAAGCATCTGTGGATGGGTTGTCGATTAGATCAATTACAAGAAATGAATACATACGTAAATCAATGTCTCCTGATGCAATAAATCTACTTAAAGCAGAATAGGCAGTGCAACAGTTGATAATTAATAAATTTAGTGAAGTGAAAGTTAATAAAGAACATTAATTCAAAATAAGATACAGGTAGTAAAGTTTAATTGTCCATGGACAAGTCTTTAAAATAGCAGATACCTAAACATATAGCTCCTTTATTGTAACATAGTCATATCTACAAAAACAAGTGAACTTGACAAAATGCGATTAAAGTTTTCAAAATGTACCGATTTAAAGATATATTTTGCTATAACTTCGGTTCAGTTTGAGATAAAATACGAGAAGGCATGAAGGAACACTTTGCTTAAATAACTTACAATTTTTGATTTATTGAGATATGACAATGTTGCAATGAAGGAGCGATATGTTTATTAGGTGATAAACACAAATTTTTTTCAATTTGTGATGGTTAATATACCCTTGAAGTGCGGGGAAACCGAAATAAAAAAAAATTTCGAAACTCGTGTAAGATACTACAACATACAATTTGAAAAACACATTGTCCTAAAGATTACAGATAGACCTAATGAAATGAAAAGGTTTGTAAGAGGTTGATGCTATATTTAGCATGAACCTTGACATACATTTGACTGATATAGACGTTGTTTATAAAAAAAAAAATGCTTCTTATTGTGAATCAAAAGCCTTCTACAACGGTGCACTTTTAACTATTTATCCAACCTCGGTAAAAAAAATTAACGAAATTTTTCGGAAACATGGTAATTAGTAAATAAAATAATCAATATACTTTTTGACGACTTACTAAGCGCTTTGAGTGTGTCAGAAAGTTATTTCCTAAGCCGTTAAAAAATGTTAAGATATTTATTTAAAATATTTTATCTTTTTTATGATCTCATATCTTGAGTACCTCAATTTGTGTTTGTTTTTATTATTGTGTTATGTATTAAATTGTTATGTTTATCTTAATTTTTTATCTTGTATCTTGAACATGATAATAATAATACGGAATTTACATATAAAACCGTAAGGTAATAATAATTCAAGTTCCTCTTTAAATCTTCATTTAATTTTGTATTATTTAAGGATTTCTTTTATTTACTTTGTAAACAAGTGACCTTACGTTTTTTTATAAAAGTTTGTTTTATTTAAAAACAAATTTACTGTGTATTATTTATATGGAGCGGGATCCCGGGATCCCGGGAAATTCAAAAAAATTTCCCGCTTTCCCGGGAATCGAAAAACTCCGGGAAAAAAAAACTCTAGTAGTGAGCTAAAATGTGCCGCGCGTTCATCCTAAAGAACGATAAAAAGTGGGTTGAGGCGTCGGGTTAGTAGCCCACCCTTGGAAAAGAACATTATTACTATGAAAAAACGAAGAAGAAAAGTAATGAACTCCTCTAATGATGACGACCCCCGCAAACGCTTAAAGGACCACGATCTGCGTATATGCACCTGGAATGTAAGAACTCTCTATAGAGACGGTGCAGTGTACGCACTGGCGGACGTACTTGAAAAGTACAAAGCCGATATTACCGCCTTACAGGAAGTGCAATGGAATGGGACAGGCGTAACAACAACACCCAAAGGCGACGCACTGTACTATAGCTGTCATAAAACTAGACATGAGTTTGGCTGTGGATTTGTGGTAAGCCGGAGATTAAAACACCTAGTATCTAGATTCATTCCGGTGGATGAGAGACTGGCCACAATCCGAATAAAAGCCAAATTCTTTAACATCAGCCTAATTTGTGCCCATGCCCCGACCGAAGAAAAGGGCGAACTGATCAAAGATACATTCTATGATTGCCTAGAGAGAGAATATGACCGCTGCCCCGACCATGACATTAAAATAGTGCTAGGGGATTTTAATGCTAAAATAGGAAGGGAGAATATCTTTGGCCCAACAGTCGGAAAATTTAGCCTTCACGAAGAAACTTCCGATAACGGAATGAGGTTAATAGACTTCGCAGCGGCAAAAAATATTGTAGTAAGCAGCACCAGATTTAAACATCTCGACATTCATAAGGTCACGTGGTTGTCCCCGGATCAAACAACGAGTAACCAAATTGATCATGTTGTGATCGATGGAAGGCATTCATCCAGTGTGTTGGACGTACGAACGATCCGAGGTGCCAACATAGATTCGGATCACTACCTTGTAGCAGCAAAGGTTCGCACTCGTCTTAGTGAAGCGCGAAACATACGATCTGACGCAGCAAGGAAGCTGGGCATCGGAAAGCTTCAGACACAACAGACAGCTACGGCATACTCCACTCGACTGACCCAACTGCTAGAAGAAAGCACTCCTCGTCCCGATAATGTAACAGCACAATGGCAAATCATTGCCCACTCTATGGAAAATGCAGCAAAATACGTACTTGGGTACCCAAGGCCTCCCCAAAGGAACCCATGGTATGACCAGGAGTGCCGTAATGCTACTGAAGCAAAAAATGTCGCATATATGGCAACGTTGCAATCGGTGGCAACACGTAATGCGAAGGAGAGGTATCGGGAGAAAAGGAGAGAGGAGAAACGCCTTTTCCGAAAGAAGAAGAGAGAAATGGAAAGGCGGGAATGTGAGCAAGTCGAGATGTACAGGAGTCAAAATGAAGTCCGAAAATTTTACCAAAGAGTTAAACATCAAACCGAAGGCTTTGGTACAGGCACATTCTCCTGCAGAGATAAAGAAGGCAATCTGCTGACTGAAACAGAAAGTGTGCTGAGGATGTGGAAATATCACTTTTCCGAACTGTTGGTATCTGATCTGGTTGTAGCGCCGATGAAGATACTAAATAACCAATCGCAGATGACGGTATTGAATGCATACCGCCTTGCCAAAATGAGGTGAAAGCAGCAATATCTCGGCTAAAGAACAATAAGGCTGCAGGATCCGATGGATTACCAGCTGAGCTGTTTAAGACCGGAGGTGACATGCTGATAAGGCGCATGCATCAGCTTGTTTGTTCTATTTGGCAAGAAGAACGCATGCCCGATGATTGGAACCTCAGCATACTATGTCCCGTGCACAAAAAAGGAGACAAGACAATATGTGCCAATTACAGAGGAATAAGTCTCCTGCCCATTGCATATAAAATAATTTCGAGCGTATTGTGTGACAGACTTAAATCTAAAGTTGGAGAGATAATTGGGCCATATCAATGCGGCTTTAGACCTGGCAAATCCACCATCGACCAGATATTCACACTACGCCAAATCCTGGAAAAGACTCAAGAGAAACAAATCGACACGCAGATGTGAATAGAACTGGCACACCATACACAAAACAACACATACTACTTGCATATGCTGACGATATTGACATCATGGGTCGAACACTGCGAGCAGTGACTGCCACCTTTGAAAAAGTCGAAAAACAATCTGCTAAAGTGGGTCTGGTGGTAAACGCAGATAAAACAAAGTTGATGGTATCAACGCACAGGACGTCCAGTAGACTCGGGCCAACAGTGGAAGTTGAAAACTATAACTTTGAAATAGCCAACGATTTTATCTATCTCGGCACAGTCATAAACAAAACGAACGACATCAGTTTTGAAATTAAAAGAAGAACTATATTGGATAATAGATGCTACTTAGGACTAAGTAAGCAGGTTTAGAGCAAAGCCATCTCTCGACAGACAAAAATCACATTCTACAAGTCACTGATACTACCCGTGCTGTTGTATTCGAGAGCAAAATTCTTCGTAAAATTTATGGACCCATCTGCGTTGACGGAGAATATCGGTGTCGTATGAACCATGAGCTGTATGAGCTGTATGCCGACATTGACATTGTGAAACGTATAAAACTACACCGATTGAGTTGGCTAGGTCATGTTGTGCGAATGGAAGAAAATGCTCCAGCTAAAAAGGCATTCGAATACGCGCCTGGTGATGGTTCACGCAGAAGAGGAAGACCAAAACTCCGATGGAAAGATCAGGTGGAGGAATACATTTCAAAGCTTGGTGTAACAAATTGGAGAAGGAGTGCGGAAGATCGAGGCGCATGGAAGAATATTCTTTGTTCGGCTACAGGAACAAACGTTCTGTAATAGCCATTTAAGTAAGTAAGAAAAACTGGGAATTAAGCACGTCATACTGAAATCGAATTAATAATAAACTTTGTATTCCCGAAAATAACTTTGATAAATAAGATCCTGTCGCCAATTTTAATGTTTACTATGCTTAAGTAAATTTAAATTTTTCATATACAAAAAGAACTAGCTGTTGACTGTGACTAAGCCGCCTAATTTTTCGGACGACTGCTAGTGCAAAAATGTTAGGTGGCTGCCAGTCAGCTAAAGTATGCACACAACATTTTCTCGTTTAATATACTTAGAATTTTTAATAATATTTTTAAAAGTTATAAATATATAATTAAATATCAAATTATAAAATGATACGCAACAAAATTTTTTTTAAGCTATTGTAAAATATTAGGATATTATGACAATATGATTTGATACAATACCTTGTGAATACCCCAATTGAATACTAAATATGTATAACAAGAAAGTAATTGCCGGTTCACACACGTCAAGTTTGACTCTTCAAGTCTTGAGTTTTTAGGGGAGAGGAGAAAAGAAATGACACTCTCTTTTCCGTTCTCTCCTAAAAGCTCAAGACTTGACGAGTCAAACTTGACGTGTGTGAACCGGCACTATTGGTCACGTTTATAAGGAGTAGCTGTTGCGCGGGCGTTGAGTGCTTGTCTTATAAAGCGTTACTGAGCAATTGCGCTCAACTCAACAATGGCCATTTTTTTCACCATAAAATTTTTTAGCTATCTAAAGTTGCTAAAGTTGTTGTGTTCAACCTCTGACAGCTTATCGAAAGAGTTATTTATTAGTTTGGATAAAGTAATTAATTTTAATTACGCTTCTATTAATTTTCAATTGCTTACATTAATAAGCTTCTAATTTTGCATTATATTCATCATGCCGTTTCTAAGACGTAAATGATGGTCTTAACAGTTGTCAATAGTTTTGTAGCAGTTGTGCTTAACAGCTACGTCTTATGAACTTGCCCATTTACATCTTGAAATGCATGAGCGGTAAACGTTAGGCGTGGCCGACTTTCATGATATTCAATTTTTTTTTTTGTACTTAAGTCAATATGGGGCTCGGTGCCAACTTTTAGTGTGCTACTTACACTTCTTATACTTTTTGCACAAACATGAAAGCCGTCCCAATGTGCGACGCATGTATATACTTTCTGTTTCTAAATTTCTGTATTCTATAAATTTTCTAACTGCAATATTTAAAATATTTTGACTAAATACTCAATGTTATATATAATGTTATATATAATACTCTACGAAAAGCGACAGCAAATCAACAAGTCCTAAGAATAAATAAGTAACAGGCAGCAATGATTCTTGACACTATTCTGGCCGTAAAAACGTATTTCTTTACAAACTCCAAAGTTTAAACTTAAGTAGCCTGAAACTGATCGAATATTTGGAAACTTAACGATCGGTGCCTGTCAGCGATAAGTTTGTATCGGTAACAAGGTGTCTCTTAAAAATACATTCAGTGTTTTTGTCTTAAGAAAGCTTTTACATTTGTAAGATTGGAAATCGTTAAATATATTACTTGTTTATGGCGCTTCAAGTTCCAAAACTACCTCTGATATATACGGTCCCAAATTTAATCAGTTGCATAATTCTGTGCTTTTCAGGGACAACCACGTTTATCTATTTTCTTAAATTTTGGAAAGATGGACAAAGTCCCATTTCAAAAAGTGCAAAGTTCAAAAGAGTCCATAGTCAGATTCAGAATGGTGAAATATTTGATTTTAAGTTTACCCATGAAAAGCAAAGAATTCTGCTACATTTCAGACAAATGCTGACCAAAAATAACCTATTTATATTGTAACTATTTAAATGCTTTTAGTTGGTATTTTTTCTTGCCAGTTTACAATTTTTTAAAGATTCAGGGTTAGAGAAATTTTTAAAAATTTTAATTAAAAGGGCTTTTTTACTTATTGAGGGACCATCCTAATGAGTGTATTAGATTTTTAAAACATAAACGACAATAAATAACGAATAGATTTAAAATGATGTGTATTTGCTTGCGTTCCAAGAATTTCATTTTCAAATAAGAAATACCAAATTCTTAAAGGCGTTTCTTTGAAAATATTTATCTAGAATAAAATAAACCAAATAAACAATATTATCAGAAAAAGAAATTTAAGTCAAATGAAATTGCAAGAAAAACTTATTGTACTCATTTGCAAAACATCTGAAATAATGACTAAGGGGCGAAATAATATGCAATTGCGTGTTTATCTGCGAACATGGAAGAATGTTAGATATTCAATTATTTTGTTTTCAAATTTTTTGGGCCATATTTTTAACAATTTGAAGGGCATATTTTTGAGGTTTTACTGCATATTTAATGCTCATAAAACGCGTTTTCTGGTTTTCCTGTTTATTATTTATTAAATTTAAAAGCGAAAGATTTCGGCGTGCATTTCAGCGATGTTAGACTTATGTTCATATATTGGGTGCTTTACTATGGTTTGACAGGTGATAATGTCGAACTGTGTTGACATTTCTGTGTTTCATCGTTTGGCAAGTCATGATAAACCGTTAAACGCTACAACAACAAATCCAAAAGTGGAAAAAAAATTGTTCGCGAAGTTCATGGAAAACTTCGTCCATTTTACGAAGCTCATGTCTGGTTAAATGGCTACGTTAGTTAAGAAAATTTGCCATATTTGGAGCGACGGCAATCCTCAAACCGTTAACGAATCCGGGATTCGCGATTTGTCAATTCGGGATTCGGGATTCGGGATTTCCCGTTTAGGATCCCTAATGTTTACCAATCGATTTATTGCAAAATCAATTTGGTGACAACTTTATTTCGAGAAGTGGTCCTGATCATTGGGTCCCACGTTCGTGCCATTCAACGCCTCTGGATTACTTTTTATGGTGATATGGTTATTCATTGGTTAATGCCGACAAACCAGCAACTCTTGAAACTTTGTCAACCATTGACGGCATACGGCCAGATTTTTTGGAAAAAGTAGTCAAAAATTAGAATGATCGATTGGACCATGTAACTCGTAGCCGCGTTGGAAATATGCCAGAGATCATAAAAATGCCATGAAATTATATACCAGATGATAATAAAAAAAATTGTTTCCAATAATTTTTCTGTCATGTAAATATTATCATTTAATTTTAATAATAACTGCATACTATTTCATGCCCTAATGATGACAAAAATACACAAATTTGTATCTCTTTAAATAAGACAAAAAAAAAAAAAATTCCTACCACAAGTTGTTCCTCCCTAAAAAAAATATATATATATATCAAAAACAAAATACTATTTCCCCAAACTCTTGAAAAAGATTTCAATGTATAACAGTAAGACTAAAAAGATTTGTATTACCGGCGCTTTCCAAGAAGAGCACATCAAATACATTTTAATGAGAGGCACTACAAAAAATTTTTGAAAATCATGCCATAAACAACAACAAGCTATCAGAGGAATATACATACAACACATTTCTACAAAACTGTCAAATTTGACATTTGATGGCGACAATGAGTACAATTGAATATTTGTTTTGCTCTACACAGTTGCATTTAGCAACTGCGGGTTGCAGCTCTACACAGCAGCACTTTAAAAGCACTTACCGTATAACAGATTAGTCAAGATTTTGTGTGTTTTAGGTTGATGTGCTTTGCGCTGTTAGTGAAACATTTTTTTAGTGTATGTAACACACTTAAGAGTTTAAGTCCTTTTATTTTTGCTTTTTTCTTCTTTTTGTTCATTTCAGTGATTAGATGTAGTGTGACGTTTAATGAAATGAATGAAAAACTATAATAATGAATTTTCCACGAAAAGTTTAGATTAGTCAGTGATATGTTTAATATGAACACATTTCAAGTGTGTACGAGTTTTAAGAAAATGCCTTTTACTTGCATATAAAAAGTACCAATTAAATTTTTTGTAATTTTAGTTTGTATTAATTGCATATTCTTGTGTAAATACTTCAATGTTTAAATTAATCGATTCGACTAACATTAGTTTTCTAGGGTTAAAGACAGATCACAGGATGCCCACAGGGTTCTTGTTTGACGCCCATTTTATACAATGTTTTTACAGCGGATTTTTCAACATTAAATTATTACTTCAATCTTCGGTGATGGCACAACTTAACTGTGCTTTGATGTACTCGCCACTCACGTCATCTCAAAATTGGAAGCTGCATTAAAAGAAATTCACGATTTTTTCACGAAATAGAAAATAATTGTCAATATTCAAAAGACAAAGACATAGAAAATAATTATTTAAAAGTTAGAAACGTTAACATGGGGTCTTCACCTGACCATTTTTTGTCATACCAAACGTCAAAGTCCATATAATAAAAACTTTAAATTTTATATGAAGTTTGACGTTTATTATAACAAAAAATTGTCAGGTGATGACACTATGTAACAAAAAAAGAGACAAAAAACCAAAATATGAAAGTCTTATGGCCATAGCTACTTATATAAGAAATAAATTTCTTATATAAAATAGATTTTTTGTGTTTATTAAATCCGATAAATACTGTACTTAACAAATCGTCTTTATGCGCTCGCAAATAACGATCTCGCTAGTGATAAAATTGAATGATTGGCTTCACGTTTTAACACCCGATTTCACACATCAGAATATCCACAGTTGTTCTCAGCGTTATTTCAAAGCCTTTTTTCTTTACTAACAAAAATCAGAAAGGGTTTTTCTTTGCTAATTTTTCCTTTATACCAAGTGATTTTATAAATAGTTTGTGTCCATATTAAAAATAGCTTATGTATAGTTAGATCAAAGGAATGAAAATTTCAAAACTCTTTATACAGATAGAAAACACTTGGGATAAATGAAGTTGTTTATAGTTAATTTTAAGTACGAGTTGTACGCAAAAAGTCAAGTACGAAAAACACTAAAACGTACTTAAAGCAATCCTAAATTTCTTAAAATAAGTATAAAATTTTTAAACTAAGTAAAAAAAAAATTAAACTTTTCGTTAGTAGTGCCACTCTGAGAGTAAAATTACAAGATAGGCGTTTTAATCTCATATAATTTATCAACAACCCCACACAAGTAATAAAAAACGATTTGCTTGTTGTATGTAGAAACAATAGAACAAGACGAAAACACAGTACTTACACAGTTTAAAAGGTAAAATTGAAAACTTTTGTTTTTAAAGTAAAAACCATATCGGGAATGGTGCTGATGTTTTATAATTGCAATTCTGTAAGATGTAAAAAGGGTAAGTAAATCAATCATAAAAAAAATCTCCTTCTAATTCCACTTTTGGTTTATTTCAAGTACACGTAGAGAAAAAACATGTTTAAATATGGTCACCTCCAACCAAATTATTTTTAAAGAAAATTTTAAACATATAATGGTTAAAATAACCATATTTTTGTCAGCGACAGCCATATTATGGTTAAATTAGTCATCCATCAGGAACCCACAACTATATTATGGTTGCCTCTAAAAATGTTATGGTTAAATATGATAATAATTTGTTTTAAAATTTACAATAGTATTTTCCTCTTTATCAAGAGCAACATACTATGGTTGAAAACCAACCATATTATTGTAAGTGTTTAACAAAATTTAGTTATTATTTATCATAACATGCTTGGAGGCAACTATAATATGGTTAGGGCTTTTTGATGGAGTCCTAATTTAACCACAATGTGGTTACCGCTGAACATAATATGGTTGTATACAACATAATAATAATGTTTAAAATTTTCTTTAAAAATAGTTTGGTTGGAGGTGACCATATTTAAACATGTTTTTTCTCTGGGTGTACGAATTCGGAATTGAATAAACTTTATAATACTTGAATCAAGCGCATTTTTAGATTGGTTAAATCTTAGTTTTACTTAAATCAATCTCATTTCTGATTATTTTAAGTACTAATTCGGGATTAAACATGGATATGTTAAGTATTTCGCGGTTAAAAATACGTACTTGATTCAATATTTCTGTAATTGATTCAAGAAAATTCATTCTCACTGTACTATTAATATCGCTTCAGATTGATTTGAGTACGAATGGATTGATTATTCTTTTAAGTGTATAGAAAGTAATGATAAAGATGATAGATTTACGTTATATTAAATAAAGAATTGACTTGAAACGAAAATACTGTTTCATTACGACTGGATTTTCATTAAGGCTATTTTGCTTAAAAAGAAATGCGGTAAAGATTTTTCTAGACATCTTTGAACGAAATTCCTGGTTTTCTATGTTATAATAAAACATTGGCCTGGCTTAAAAAAAAAATTGTAAATCCAACGTATGCTTCGTAGGCTTCGTTTACACACAAAATCTTTTTTAAGAAAAACACCTGTTGAGAAGCACAGAACTTAGTTAAAAAAGTACATATTATACTATCAAACAAAACTAAGGAATATTTAAAAAAATCCGTGAATTTCTAATACATAATCAAAGGCAAGTTTACACTATTATACTTTGTATTAATACATGTCAAAAACTCAAGTAATATGTAAAAGTTTGATAGTGTGAATGCATTTGTGATGAAAGTGACAAGTATTATGAAATAAAGTTTGACATTCCATACAGACTTCATCGTTTTTTGAAAAATGTTTAAACAATAATACTTTCCATTGGATCAGGGCTGCATTTTATTTCATGTGTGAGTGCTTATACTTTGTGTGATGGTGTGAACACAAACTGTTATGTCAAATTATATTTTTTGACAGTCGCAACAAAATCATTAGATTTCTATTGCACAAAGTGGAATACGTAAGACTTGTGAGATAGTGTAAACTAGCCTTAATTGATTTGGAAATGAAAACTTCCATTTTAAAACCATGGTCCTTATTAGAGTTGTCAATTATTCGCCTTTCAACTTTGTTCGAATAATTCAAATAATTGTTTTTGTTCGTTCGATCAAAAGATTAAATCTAAAAAGTTATTCGATTAATCGATGTGAACAACGAATAAAAAAAACTTATTTTTACAAAAAAGTTACTATGGAAAATCTTCGATTCCATCCGCTATGACTTCTTCTTCTTTTTGATGCATAACATTTTCCATCTTAACTCCATATCGCTGTATTACTTAAAGGCATCGCAAAACCCTTAATTCCTTAATAATCCTATATTACTCTGGATTTTCGAAAAGCGTTGGTAGACGTACCATCTTCAGGCAAACTTCTGTCTACTATTTCTTCTAAAGAACAGCCGCTGTCTCTCATAAGATATTTTTCCATTGTGCCAAGTTCGGCATCTCTTGATGTCGTTGGATTATTTTCCACTACATTGTTTTTATTTAATGGTAATATTGTTACACCAACGCAAATGGTAAAGATATTCTCACATAAAAACATAAGAGTTGAGCATCAAGAGCAGACTTACAGTTCTTGTGGCGCTTTATTAGACGAAATATTCTGATTGCATCAACGCATGTCCGTGCTAAAATCATGGAAGAGGACATGCATTGATACAATTAGTATATTTCTTCTCATAAAGTGCCAAAAGAACTGTAAGTCTGCTTTCACACGTTTCATCTTTGATATTTAACTCTTATGTTTTTAGGTGGTGAAGAAAGAAGGAAGGGGGTTGGTACGAAGACGCCTGTACTCGGTCAGTACGCTTTGTTTGTTTTTATTCGTTGGTATATTCACAACGATATTAATTACAACCAGGGCTATGGCAACAATATTTCTTAACTTTCCTATATTTTGTATAAAATCACTAAAAACGTATGAGAATAAATCAAATTCTAAGCTTTCATTTAATTTATTTTCTATTAAAAAAAAAATTGTTCGATTAATCGACATTAATTAATAGATTTATTCGTTAATCGAAAATCATCGTTTTAAAATTATTCGAACAAGAGTTTGGTTTTGTTTGATCGATTAATCGAATTATTCTTAATCGGTTGACAACTCTAGTCCTTATTAAAAAGATTATTCACTCAAAAGAAAAATTAATCCATCAGTACTCAAATCAATCCGAAGTATTATTGTACGATGAGTACGGATTTTCTTGAATCAAGTACAGGAAGATGTATTAAAGTACGGATTTTCAATCGCATAATACTAAATTATCCATATTCAATCCCGGTTTCGTACTTGAAATAATCCAAAAATTAGATTGATTTAGGTAAAACTAAGATTGAATCAAACTCAAAATGCGCTTGATTCAAGTATTATAAAGTTGATTTTATCTCGAATTAGAAAGAAAAAATTATTATGATTGATTAACTTACTCGTATTACACCCTACAGAATGATAAAACACCAAAATCATGCCCGATAGGGTTTTTTACTTATGTACATATTTAACCAAAAATATAAACTAAATGAGAAGCAAAAGTTTAAATTTACTTTTTAACCCATCATGGTACACATGAGTTTGGCCAGACCTTTTTTCAACAGTATAGAAAATTAAAACATGCGTAAGCCGGAAGGTTAAACACATTGAAAAGTTGTATTTTTTTTTACTTGATTAAGGAATTTTATACTTATTTCAAGAAATTTCGGGATTGAATTTCGAAAGTAAACCCACTTAGGATTGTTTTTTGTACGTTTTAGTGCTATTCGTACTTGAATGTTTGAGTACGACTCGTACTTAAAGTAATCGTATAAAACTTGATTTATCCCGAGTGTTTTTCTTTCTGTGTTATTATTTTAATCTAAAAAAATTTTGTATATCTTAAAAAGTACACCAATACCTCACTTTTCGTCGTGGTTACGTTCCAAAGAATCGCAACGCAAATAGAAACAGCGCAAAGTGAATTATAATTTTCTATAGCAAACCATGTAAAGATCGAAAATAGGTTCCAGGGTAACGAAAATACTATTTTTAAGAAAGAAAATTGAATAAGGTAAACATTTAAAAAACCAAAAATATATAAAATTTTATTAAATACATACAAAAAACCAATTCGATTAAAACAAAATAAAATACTCAATCAATTTATAAAAAACAAAATAAAAATTAATCACTGTCTGATGAGTCCATAGCGGCTTATGTCGTAAGTCGGCTTGCACAAAAAATTGGTTCAATGTTTGCTGAACAGCTTTTTTTCAATATAAAATAAATTTCCTGTTTTAAAATTGCATTGATTTTCAGTTAGAAAGGGAATCCTAGAGTTTTGAGGGTATGGCGCAATTATGTAGAAACAAAAGTCATTGCCACCTCTTAGAAAAAAATAGAAAATTAAAAAAAAAATTAAAGACTCAAACCTAAAATAACGCAACTTCGAAAATATAACGATGCACAGTGAAAATTAGTACTAATTCACCAGCGAAGCAACGTCGAAAAAACGCAAAACGAAACGACGCAAAGCGAGGTATTGGTGTACCATACAAATCTCAAGACTGACCCCCAAATTCGTTGCAACATGTTCAGCGTGTTCCAGAAATGGCAAACATTTCCTATGAATCTTACAATGCCTTTTAGCGAAATATGCATTTAACTTGAAAAGGGTTAAAATGTAGAGGCAACAAATATGAAAGCAACAAACAATTTTAATATTTAGTTTTTTTTTGCTCTACATCCTCTTAAAGATGCACATTTAAAATATGCTGTTTTTGTATGGTGTGTTTTTCTTTTTTTTTTTAATATTTATGCGTAAGCCCACAGCAAAGTGTAAGTTTTGTCTGTCCATGTTCCACTCAGATTGTCAGAAATGTTCTTTTTTTGTTATATTTTTCATATTCTTTTTGGTGTATATTTTCTACTTTCAAGCCTTTTTATATATTTTTTCGTTCGTATGTTTGAGGCCAAGGTCCCAATTTGCATACAAACTCAATGGCTGACTACTACTACATACATAAACGCTCGGCAACATGCAGCAAGGATATGCAGCAGAAGATGAGGCAATATGAGAACAGGGTTCCTGCTTGCAGATTTTACAAAACAAGTGGATAAAATAAAAATTTTAACTGTGTGCAAGTGTGAGTTTAATTATTATTATTTTTTTTCGTATTTTTTTACAAGTTTGTTATTTTTACATTTTAATATTAAAGTTATTAATTTTAAATGACATTTATTACGACACAAATATACATACACAAACACTATTTTGTACAGACACACACATGCATAATATTCATATCAGCTGCAGTAAAAAAGAACCACAGTATTTGTTTGTTACAGCAACAGGACAGGAAAAGGACATGATGTCCTTCTTTATTACCATGATGTTGCTGCTGATGTTGTTTTCGTTGTATTATTCGTTTCTTAATTGCACTGCGGGAATCATTATAACGGAAAAATAACGAACTTTTCTTTTTCCACTACTTTTTAACTCATTTTTTATACAAATTCATTCATTTTTCAACTACAGTATATTTTTTGCTGCTCTCTTTATTTTACAAAGCATTGCATTGGTTTATATCTGCCCGCAGCAAGAGTGCAATTAAATGACAACTTTGGCTTCAACATGTTGAGCTTCTCAGTATGGACTGCTTAGTAAATGTGTCATTAATTGAGATGAGTAAGTGCGTTTGAAATATGTCTTTGAATAAAAATTAAGCTAGTCCATGAATGATCGATTGCTTTATAGAATGCAACAAGGTTGCATTACTTTTGAAGTTATTTTTTTTTAATTTTAGATAAATAAGACAATGCTAAATTAAATCAAGTATGTATTGAAAAAAAGTTATGCAGTTTGAAGGAAAAGTGCTATATTTATTAGCTGGCATGTTATTGATGCGAACAACAAAAATATCTAAAATTATTTTTAAACTTAAGCAAATGAAAACCAACATAAAGTTTTAATCTACGATCATATAAAAATTTTGCTTATATTTTAGAAAAAGGCAAATCTTCAGATTTCAAGCAAATACTTAAAATAAAAAAATTGCCTAAAATTTGTGATCCCGCAAGAAGTCCAAGCATATTAAGATACTAGCAGGTACTAACAGTATCTACACGGAAAACATCTACAACATTTTTACCATTTTAACCGTAAATTAAAAATAAAATCGGTTTCAATTAAAAAATGTAAGTACTGAATTAAACGTTTAATCAAGTGAATTAAACGTTTAATCAAGAGAAAAAAACATGCCATATTTTTCCTCTCTCCTAAAAACTGAAGTCTTGACGACTAAAACTTGAAGAGTGTGAACAGGGTTGTCTGATTTTTTTGATCTCTATCGCCAAACCGGATGTCAGAAATCGCCAAACGTCAATTTGGTTCAGTTTTTGTAATTTTTTTTTTTTTTTTTAATTAAATTTTGCATTCAAAAAACGCTAGTATAATATGTGAGTCAAAAATCGCCAAAAATGAGAAAAATTTTGTTTTGTTTCTGTAATTTTTTTTTTTTTATAACATAAAATGGAGATCTTATAAGTATTCAGTTAAAAAAGCTTAAATTAAGTACACAAGTCTATTAGATCGTACTCTTCAGCCTCACTGATTTCATTACTGGAGTTTTGACCTGCATACATACTATTAGAATTAAATAGTGACTGAATATAAAATTCACTTAAACTGATAACAAAACAAAAATCATGTGGAGAAAAGTTGTAATTTTTTTTTTATATAAGTAATGATAACAAAAAATAACAAGCTGTTAAACAAAATCGCCGAAATAATATAAATGGTAAAAATAGCGAAGTTAATCGCCACTTATATCAGAAATCGGCAGTCGCCAAATGGGAAATCCCATCGCCAAACACGTTTCAAAATACCCACGTTTGGCGAGAAATCGCCATATCTGACAGCCCTGGTGTGAACCAGCACTTTGTCATTATGTTTCTAATCGGATGAGATATGAGCAAAAAAACACTACTGCCTCTAATTTGTACCCATAAAATCCCTTATTGTTGTTGTTGTAACCTTCACCGAAGGTAAAAGGATATACTATATACATATACAGACGTCATCCCGTTTGTAATTTTTATAATAAAACTGAATAAATTAAAAGACCCAGAATACGTCTTTGAGTATCGAAGTTGATTTAACGATGTCCGTCTGCCCGTGTACTTATTGAAATTGAGCTTCCCAAGACCCAAACATGATAAGGACTACGTTGTCATATATTTACCAGGCCTGTGGTATCGTCAAGAAATAGTGATAGCTACGAGTCCGACTCCATGCGCTGAAATTTTATAAGTACGACTCCGACTCCAACTCCGACTCCTACTCTAACCTTGATGCTAACTGTATATGAGTCTGGTGCTTATTTGACCTTAAACCTTTTGTAATGCAGTACCTTTTGAATGGTGAAATAAAGCAAGAAAATGATTCGGTAAAAAATCTAAAACAATATTCTTATTCAAACACGTGCCGCCTTGAGCTTTAATATAGTTATTATAGAAAATGCAAAGAGATAGTTTTGAAAATGTCTGGTGAGTAGAACAAACCAGTTGTATAACCAACTGCAATTTTAGGCCACACAAAAATATAGAAAATACAATCTATGTATATGTTTTTCTCATAAAGTGCTAGAAGATCTGTCAAAATCTATTTTTATCTCAAGTTTTTAATTTTTGAATCGAACGAGTTTTCCAACGCACTGGACTGGACCTTATTTTCTGACTTCAAAATTTTTAAAGCAGACCCTCTTAATTTTTTTTTCTTCACAAAAAAATCTTCAAGCTCAAAGTCACTTTCATATAAAAAATATTTATTATTAACCAAAATGACAGATTTTTAATTTATAAGAATAAGAACGGAAATACAATCTATCTTCTTCTATATATATAAAACAGGATGTGTGTATGTATGTACCCAGCGGGAAAATTCAAAAGACCTTCTTACTTCAGGCCTGCTTAAAAAATTTTTTGATTTACATAATTTCTATTCTTACGTATCTGCTAAAGAATGCCTCATAGAAGGCCTCGGCTCTTTGGTATGAGAAGCGAGAAAAGAAGGAGTAACATTTTTTGTTTTTTTTTTTTTGCACAAGCAAAAGAATTCAGATCCCTTTACAAAAACAAAGTAACATATGTTGTAAATCATTTTAGTTGAAGTGGAAAAGAGAAAGAGTAAAATTTTTTGTTTTGTTTTTTTCGCCAAAGCGAAAGAATTCAGATCCCGTTATAAAAACAAATTAACAAAGTAGGTGCATATTTAAATCAGTGCTGCCGCTTTGTGGGTAATTACATTTGGTATAATTTTTTACTGTAGTGGGTAGATCGTAAGTAATTTCTCTTAGGTGTAATTTGAAATTCTTGCTTCCGATACCTAAATAAAATCAAGATTCGATATCAATGACGACATTTATTTCCCTTTATATATCGTTGATAAAAAATGCACAGTCTTCTGAACCAAAGTCTCGATTTTTTTAAGAAAAGTCTTCAATCATTACATATATATTTTCAAAAGATCAATAACGAATGTCGCAAGATGGATTATTAGATTTGGATAGAAATGGCTATCATAGTGAATTAGAACCTAAAAGTCTATTGAAAAAGTTATTTAAACTAAAAACTAGCTTGGGGGAAGATATGTTTCCAATATTCCAACATATAATTAATTTTATTTTTATCTGGCAAATTTCAAATGCTTTAGTTTGAAGAATATTTAACGCCCTTAACAGTTGTAAAACTGAATTACGAAAGGGACATTTCTACTTTACAGTTTACTAGATAAGGTATAAAAGGTATTTCTTAAGACCTAAAACTTAAACAAACACAAACAAATTAATATTTATCGCAGATAATTACACGGCATTACCATTTGAAACTGATTTCAAACCAATAGGAGCCGCGCCTGTCCTTGACGAAACGCATTGCAGACGTCAAATTTTGTTTCTCTTTTTCGATCATTGCTGGCTGCATGTCACGAATAAAATGCACAATGTTGACCTCCAAGACGTCAATTAGAATCGATGGCTAATTTTGGATAATTTGGTGGCGTTTTTCAAGCATGAATCTATTCATGATGACGTGACTGAGTAAAAAGTGAAAGCAGTATGACAGTTCGTTTGACAGCTAACCTTTCGTAAGCGCTATGGTGCTAAAAAACTCTAAATAAAAAGGAATGGCAATCAGCATTTTGAACCTTCCCTAGATATATGCAACCAAATGTGGAAGTTAACTCATTATTTTAGGAGTTTAATTTTATGTTTTTTTTATGCTTTCGAGTTTTTAATATTATTTTTGTTAATTTATTTTAAATTACAATAAGAATCTTAACAGTTTGGCTCTTCTTTCAATGAGTTTGTTGTGTTTTTGCTTCTTTCAGTAAATAAAACTACAATTTTATATCAGGTGTAATTTCATTTAAATCGGGTAATTTTGCTTCAACTCAAGTGTAATTTTGAATTTTGCTGGTGGTAACACTGATTAAAATACAATATAAAAACAATAATGTAAATCATTTTAGTTGAGTTTTGTCCATTAAGGAAGACAGGTACTTGTGCTTAAATTTTTTTTTTATTATAGGTATACTTTTATTTACAGTACAGAGGCCTTCTGTACCCGCTGAGTATGTATGTGTGTATCCATGTATGTAACGTATGGACTCCAAAACGGCTGGACCGATTTTGATGAAATTGTCAGGGAATCTTCAGAATATTCAGGCCGGTGACACTGTGAAGTCTGATTTTTGATTTTCGGTCCGCGGGCGGAGGGACGTGGCAAAATCCAATTTTCATATTGCACCACCAATGAAATCTATATAATTTGGACGATGTTTTCTTTAAAATGATCGCCATGGTCCAACTTAGATTTATACGAAAAGAACATTTTGCCCCGCCCATTTTTTTCGAATTACCTAAAATCAGAAAACGGCACCATCGATTTGACAAATTTTTATTTCAGTGTTCGTATTAATCCATTTTAAGTTTTCATCGAAAGAACAATTTACCACGCCTACTTTAAGCCCACTTTTTCTATTAAGCGCATAACTTGAGAACGACTTGACCGATTTGGACGATTGTTTTCTTTAAAATGATAGCCATGGTCCAACTTAGGTTTTAACGGAAATAACATTTTGCCCCGCCCACTTTTTTCGATTTACCGAAATCAAAAACCGGCTCCATCGATTTGACAAATTTTTATTTCAAATGTTCGTATTAATCCATTTTACGTTTTCATCGATTGAAAAATGTACCACGCCTACTTTTACGCCCACTTTTGCTATTAAGCGCATAACTTGAGAACGGCTTGACCGATTTTTACTTTAAAATCATCGCCATGGTCCAACTAAAGTTTTTACGGAAAGAAAATTTTGCCCCGCCCACTTTTTCGATTTACCTAAAATCAGATGTTCGTATCTTTTTAACGGATTTTAAAAATCGAACGCAAACATTTTACCTAATTTGGACAGGACAGGGATGATAAATGAGAAATCCAACATCGTACTAACGAACTTTTAAAATCGTACTTTTTCGGCCCCAATGGTACTAAATCATTATTATTTTATTTTTAAAAGCAAAAATTTAGTACAACAAAAACAAAAGGTACTTAAAATTAATTTCTACGTGTAAAGTATAGATAGCAAAATATACATGATCATTAATTATACATAATAATAGGGTGGGTAAAATTTCTTCGCGTCAAAAGCAAGCACATCGCGATTCTTGTTCTATAAGTCATTCCAAGAAACTTTGCCAAAGAAACCATAGGTCAAAAATGAATTTCGAGCCCCTGATTTTTCAAAATAGTTAGTTTTCCAAATATTCAAGAATAGAGGCAAACTAATTTTATTTGTTCAAGCCAGACCTGTATCATGCGGTTTTTAGAGTCGAGAAGTCCATTTACATATTTTTATTTTTGATTGCCGCCAGAGAGCGTTTTCATACACTTTTTAGAATTTATCCTTGTTTTTGTGGAAAATTGACGAATATTTCTCAAAATGCAATCTCGAATTTTAAACGAAAATAAAATTTTTAAGCATTATAAAAACATGTGCATACGGTCATCTTCGGATTGCATTTCCAAATTTATTGTGTTTACAATTTTAAATATGTACTGCAGAAACAGGAAAGGAGTAAAAAATCCGAATATAATAAAATTTAATTTAGCGCTTGTAAAATCTCCTTGAAAATAATTCGGAGTAAAATAAAAATGGAGCGGGCTCCCACTGTTTCAAAATTCTGTTGATTACTTCTTGACGTGACAACCATCTTGTTGACGAATTTCCGAAAATACATATTATGAATTCGTTCGAAAATAATCTTGAATTGAGAGGAAGTCGTCTTTTCTACTATGTATAACTTTTAAGGTTTCTTATATCTTTTAAAAACTTGTCAATATCATCAGAAAATGCACGCTTATATACTGCCGCTGATACTAAATTTATAATGTGGCATAAGCAATCGTTCAATGAACAAGTACAAAAATCTATTCACACTGTTTAAATCCAACAACAAAATTAGAGTTTCCCTTGGATTTCATAAAAAGCTCCGACATTTTGCATTTTTGCAAGACTATTTGCACCAAACAATAAACTCCTACTAGTTGCCATTTTATATGAATTATAAATATGTAGGTTTGAAAAATTTGGAAATAGTACCAAATGAGTCACGGGGGTACCAGCGTAATTTTAGTTTTGAATTGTACCAAAAAAAACTACAATTGTACCAACTTTATCAACCCTGGGACAGGACAACGTCTGTCGGGTCAGCTAGTAAGGTTATAAAAATGGATTAGAACAATTTTTGTTTCCTGTATATGTATAATTTTTATTTTTTTTCATAATTGACAGTTTTGCTGTTTCATAAAATTTTGTTTTAAACAATTTGTTAAAAATAAAAAAATACCAAAAATCCCTGAGGAAGCTTTCCGTTGAAGTAAAGAATAATAAATATTTTTATATAAAAGTGACCTTGAGCTTGAAGATTTAATGTGAAAAAATAATATGGAAAAGGTAAATTTTGAAAAATATTAGTAAGATTTGTATGCTGAAAAATGTTGGAGTCGGAGTCGTGATTTTTTGTGGGTACTTCAGGTATTGTGGATCCCGAAAAGTCTGCTACTGAAATTCAGCTAGATGGGTGCACAAATGTCTGATATGTCAACAAACAATTACTACTCCCTCTTTCACCAATAAAACTTGTTGTTTTTATGTATATCTGGGGTCAGTTAGAGCCAAAATTCTCAAATGAGGTATAAGCATCTTGGTTATCAACACACAATATCCGAAAAAATGTGGACGGGATAAGCGAAATAGGCGTGGCACTTCCCATATACAGACATTATAGATTTCTGTTTATCTGGAGAACGGCAAGACCACAAGTTTCCAGACTTGGTACAGGCATCTTGGTTGTCAATATACAACATCTGACAAAATATGCCCGAAAGTTGATAAAAGTTGCCCCGGCGCAAAACAGACTTATTTAAATCTAAAGAACGGTGAAAGTAGAGTTTCAAATTTGGCATACATAACTGGATTATCAATACGCAACCTCTAGAAAAAAAAACTAGCAGGATTGGAGAAGTGGGCTTGCCTCCTCCCGTACCAAGATATCGAAGATTTTTGTATATCTGGAGAGGGGCAAGTGTTAAAGTTTTCAAATTAAGTCCAAGTATGTACGCACCATGGTGAAACCACACTCCTACTTGTTAAATTTAAAAATATTTCAATCTGTTTTAAATTTTATTTAAAAGCATATTTCCTTTAATCCCATTTCACGTGATCATCTCTACAACAGCTTTCCATCACATATGTATATCCTTAAGCAATCATTATTTTTTACTTTAGTTCACAGGCTTGTTTTAAATTTTAATATTTATATACAAAATATATAAAACACTGGACTCGGCCTTTAAGCACAAACTTTTCTACAAAAATGTTTTCTCATTTTTTAATGTTTCTTCAATACGTCCTTTATAAACATACACCAACACACAAATACAACCGATCTACTGGAGTTATTGTTAGTAACTTCGTTACTTTTTTTCTTCTTTCGCATAAAATTTTCACACGCAATGTATGCGTGATTTTGCCAATAATAAGCGGGCCATGTGACCGCAGGAGCTTTACGAGGCCATCATTTGTTTTATAATTAATTTCATTTTCAGCATCATGTCACCACATTATAGTGGGGGCACAAAGTTGAGTGCACAAAAATTTAAATATGTTTTTAATAATACGAGTAGAAAGGCAAGAAGCATGTACTGCTGGCAACTGCTGCTGCTGCTGCTTCTGCTCCTGCTGTTGCTCTTGTTTCAGACTACTTTTATTTTGTTTTATACTTTTGTGTGTATAGCGCGTGGAATTTTTCCTTTTTTTGTTTAAGCTGCGCATCTTTTAACATTAAATTAAATATTTGAATTAAATATTTCCAAAAAAAAAAATGGAATAAAGAACCACAGGAATTCCTTCAGATGCAAGTCGAATTCAAGAAGAAGAATATTTATTTAAATAATGTTTAAAAAAAAGACTGATATAATTTAATTCGTACTGTTTTAAGTACGAAGAGGTAGGAGTTGTTAAGGTATCATTACTCAAATGCATTATTTAACGTTTAAAGTTTTAATGAGAAAAGAAAATGGCACTCAGATCAGTAAATAAACAGAAAACTATTTTATTTAAATACAAAAAGAGAAATGCATAGTGTTAAGAAATTGATATAGTGGCCTTTATGCAAGTTAAAGAATGTTAAATGATTTAAATTAAAGCAATTAATTTTTTGGTGCTATTGTTTCCATTTATGAGGTACTGCCGCGGCCTCCAATATAGAAAAAATCAAAGGGTGATAAAATAAAATTCTGCGAATCATTACATACGCTCTATGGAATGTAAAAAACGCGAAGCCCAGCCGAAGCCGGCTGTGCAGAAAAGTTTTATCGTGTAGTTTTAAATAAAAACCAAGGACTTAATAGTTATAACTTTTATTCGTTAAAAATTGCAAATAATTATTACGAATAAATTTATATTTTATTTATTAAGAATAATTATTATTTCCAATTTTTATTTTTAAAAATTGATGACAACTTTTATGGGTATGAAATAAAAGTATTTCTCAAACATAACTATTACTATTCAATAGATATATTACTAATTATTTTTAATAGTTATGAATAAGAAATAACATAACTGTTATAACTCATTTTAATATGTATGTATATATGCACATGCATAATCTGCAAAAATAAAACAATTAATATCAAGAAAATATTCAAAATAATAATTATTGTAAATAAAAACAATAAAAATCTTAAGTAATAGTTATCTGTAAGAGAAATAAATATTTATCGATCATAATAGTTATGGGCCAATGTAAAAAGATATTAATTGGATATAATAGTTATGATAAGCAAATATTTATTTTCATTAAACATAATAATTAAAAGCAATTTTTATAGAATATTTCTTAAAAGTGGTAAATTTGTTGGTACCTGAAAGATGAACATAATTATTATTTAGGGTCCTTGATAAAAACACATCGTCCCCTCAATAAAACAATAGTGTATACGCATGTACACCATTATTTTTTTATAGTCACATTAGCAATATTTACCAAGTTCTTTTTAGTTTTCAAAACCACAATCCATCCAAAGAGAGAAAGAATTAAATCGTTTAAGTTTTATTATCAACTTTCTACTTGTAAAAAATAAGTTTTTGCCTTTGGTAATAGTCATACAACAATATCTTGCTATTATTTTAACTATTTTTTATACGGTATGAGCCTGATGTCGGTGTAATTTATATGAATTTTTTATTTTCTATATTCTCATAACCTGATTATATTCTAATTCGGTTATATGCCTCATAGTGGCATATATGTGAATTAGCCTTATAGTCACATTAGCGATGTAGTCCACGTTTTGTCTGCAACTAAAGGATGTGACTATAAGCGAAAAGTACTGTAACATTAAAAAATATTGTCAAGTGCCACAAAATAAAAAAATTGATGCAAAAAATTTAATTTTTTTTTTAATATTGTGACAGTAGCACTGTATTATAATATGATAACTTCTAAGTTTATAGTGATTAACATGACGATAATATGATAACTTCTTAACTTAGTATATTAATATGATTAGGGCATATATATATTATGTTGTAATATTACGAATATATTTAATCATAATATGATTCAATAATAATCGTTATATGGTGACTACAATCATGAATCTTGTTATAATATGTTGCTCTTAGAATATGTGTCGACTCTAAATGTTTGTTTTATGTTTTTTCTTTAAGAGTTGTTGTTGTTTCCACATTTTCTGTTTAAAATTTTCCATTTAAAATTAGTATATACGATGATAAATTTAAATAAATTTTTTTAGAAAATTTACTATCGGGCATATTCTGGCAATCACAATATGCTTAAAATTTGCAATTCTGACTGGAAATCGTATAATAAATATTTTGCAAATGCCAATCGCAAGGAGCTTGGCGCCTTCCGATTGCAAAAGTGTGCTTAAGGGAACTATAATATTTTTAAGGAACTATGACAGACCGTAACTAAAACGCATGAGCTTCAGAACAGGATAAAATAAATCTGGCGTTTTGCGATTTCGAATTGTGCGATTGTCAGAACAAGGCCGTATGATTTTTAATTAACATCGTGCCATGTTTATTAACACTGCTATTTTTTTCTCTGTGTATGAAATTTATGTGAATTTGTGGACCGGCTCTTAAAAATTCGTCGATCGGTATACTGGTTATATTATTATTAATGGCGATTTCTTTTCTAAGAAATATGTTGCATAAATGTTACATGCTCTATCTCTTTTGTGTAGGTCATGCAACATTTATGCAACATATTTCTCAGAAAAGAAATCGCCATAAGATTTATGCAACTTTTTGCGATATTTTTTTACTATAATAGACGTTTATAAAAAGTTAGCCGAGGTAATTTCCTTTCTCCATAGCGCCGATTTAAGTGAGTTAAAGGAATTAAGCGATTTTTTGGATACGGAAGTCCTTAATATTAACCATATTCATAAAAAATATTTTAGATTTCAAACGTATTTTTAAACATAATTGTCATACAAATTTTTCTACAAATAGATTTTAAACCCAATTTTATTTTTTATAAATTTTAGGCAGGGGGCAATACAATTCAAATGAAAATTTCTATAGATATCGAGTGCCATAATTTTCCCCCAGAATGTTGCGAAACCTACTTTTTTTAACAAAATTAATTAATTTATTTAAAATAAATTTGCTATACAAACGAAGCAACAATTGACAGACTCCAAAAGAAAGATGTGATTTTAAATATTGTATATGAAAATTGTATTAAATTCCATTTTGCCGGCATTAAAAACAATTATTTAATATTTTTTGTTTCCGCAATCCCCATTGTTTTCTGGATTTGTCACTGTGAAGTGTTACCCTTGACAGGCGACGTTACCACGAATACAAACAGTAGTAACAACACTACTGCCAAATAGTCCCCTGCAGGTGCGATATACACAGGGTGTATGATTGCGTGAGTTGCCCACTTACTTGCAAAAAAAAAAATATACAAAAACAATTTATACAAATACGTGTTGCTACTCAAGCGTTTCCTGCCTATAGTCAACACACACATACAAATTGTTGCACACTTGGTTGCATACACCAAACAACAGTAAAACTTGCAACAAAAAAATATAATTCTACGTTGCACAATATATTGCAACAATGCAAAAAAACAGAACAAAAAATATAAATATAAGGCAGAAATATATTTAGTTTCGCAGTGTCACGCGTTACTGATGCAGAGGGTAGCTTCTATTAGTGTTGCTGCCGCTGTTGCTACAACATTATGTTGCTATAATGTCAAGTCAATGAATGATATTTTTAATGCTGCTTTTGCTAGTGTACGTGCTCAAATGCATTGTTTTTTCGTCTCCCTCACTTTTATTTTTAGTAATATTCAGTTTTTTCTTTTAATTTGCAATATAAATATATACTCGAATATGTAAAGTTTACACGTATGTAAAACTTTTTGGTGACAAACGTACAGAAGTAAAATACATTTTTGTTTTGTTTTAATTCGCACGTAAAAATAAAATTTGTGGTGTTTTTTAATTAAATTTTCGTACACGCACATAAATAAAAGAACACAGTTAAAGAACTGCCTTTATCTGACTGACTGACTGGATAAATGCAAACGGGCCCAGATGTGAATGAGTGTGTTTAATTTTTTACCAATGTAACGGCTGTTATGCTACGACACCGGAGATATGAGTTAAAATAATAGGACAGCTAGATCGGTAGAAGGAATAAAATGGGTTGGAATGAATGCGGGGACATTGCCAGTGCATTTATAGTTAAATTTATTGTAATTTCATTAAGTTCGGACATATGTACATATAAAAAGGTAAGTACATATACATACATAAATATATTTTTACGACTTCAAATGTGCGTTCATTTATATAAAAGAGTTACTTATAAAGCAGCATTCAAACATAAGTACGTAAATAGGTAAGGACTAAGATAAGTGAAACTAGTTTCATTTTGGTTTTCTTATTTTAATTAATTCTTCAAAAAGTATTAGAAATACATTTTTTAAATTTTATTTTGCAACAATTAAATATGCTCAAACATGAATACCGAAAACTACGACAAAATCATTTAAAATGCTAATAAAGTTTTTATTTTTTATTCAGGTAATAAACAATTTCATAAAAGTTTATAATGTCATAATACTCAATGCAAAGGAACGTGTTAAAGTGTTTAATGTTATTATGTTTCCATAGGATTAATTGGTACAAACTTATGCAAATACTGTCAACATTTCAATACTGCAACAGCTTCCAGTATAAACATGATAAAAAAACATTTTTACTTGTTTTGAGAATTTAGGTTCAGAAGCTAATAAAGCTATTCAATGAGGAATATCCAGAACATCAATTCTCGTGCTGCAAAACGGTGAAATGAAAAGTTTTTCTCAGATTTTCATAATACTTTTGAAAAAAAAAAAAAAAATTAAAGCAAATTAGAAAATGTTTTCATGAGAAAATAAGGGGAACCAAGGCGAACTCATACAAGGTGGTCATATTTTGAAAACGCTTACAATACTGTAAAATAGTTTAAAGTTGTGTCAAAAATAATACAACACTGTAGTTTCAAATTCAAAAAAATGTATTATTTGGTTTTTAATTTTAAATTGTGTGTTTTGAAATTAAATAATTTAAAAAATTTTAAATTTCATAATTTGAAGCGAAAATGATAGAATTCAGTTAAGATTCCCCAGAACCACCAGGACGGTATACCATTATATACCGTTTTAATTTCACCTGGTGCAAATCCGCCTTGAGGGGGTCGAAACAGGATTTTTTCATCGTTTCACAGCACTAGCGATTCTTGTTTTGCGAAACAGTGTATTAAACAAATGAGATATGGGCATTTCCCCAGAATTGTCTACCAGGATGAAAAATTAAAATGTTGAAGATCATCGACTTTAATTGTTTATTATTATAAAAAAGTCTATGTTTTTATAAAAGAATGGTTTCATAGCATATATCAGCTGTTTTACTTGAGGAAATTGCGCTGGAAACTGGTCTAAAGACATTTTTATATACCTATTTTACATGCAAAAAATATGTTATATTTACACTCTTTCTTCACAATCTCTCCATTACAATCAATTGTAAAAGGAGGAAATTTAAGATATTAATGTGAAAATTCATGGTGATTATAATAAAAAACATATGGAAAAATCGTACCTTCGCGACCGGTGCGTGCCAATTAAACAAAAATCTAGAGAGATATTTTATTTTGTAAATACTGGATGGAGACCTACAAATACACTTTTAAAATAAATTAATCACTTTTGTTCCATTATGCAGATTTTTACATTTCACTACTGTCAGCCAAAATTGACTTCTATTTTGCTTACGTTCGTGACCACATATTTATAACTTTTATTATGAAACTTTAACTCAATAAAATGCGACTTTTGCACTAAACATAGAGCTACCCAAATGCTATCGAATCGCAAAAAAATGCTAGGAAACGTTTTGTTTTCTCTATTATTTTTACATCAAAATCGTACGAACGTACGTTCGTGACCCCTGGAAATGCCCATATTGATTTGCGTAAGCACCTGCCTTATGGCCTAATCTCATGGTGAGATATATATGCATACATCAAATGCCCCTGTGTATGCTAGAATAATTTTTTATATAGTTGCAATTCCAGCGTATAATCGACATAATTATACACATCCTGTTGTTTAGGAGCCAGAGGTTTCTAACCTTCACTGCTATGACAATTTAAAAGCAGTTTATATGTAAAAGCCACGAAGCCTAGAGATGACTTCAGCCGAGCAATAGGTGCCAACCATAAGCGGCTGCCTCCTCTATGAATGACAACTAATAGCCACAGCCTTCGTGATCTTCGAGAGTATTCCTTCAAACCAGGACAATACCATCTTCCGGATCCTCGGGATTCAGAAAACATTTATTTCTATAATCATTCTGAGGGAGGTCTTAGCTAATAGTTAGGCCAGAAATAAGGTACCAGGGGACTGTTGACTTCCGTTGTACCAAATGACAATGAGGGGCTCTGGTGAGCACCACGGGTATAAGAGATCCGAAAACTTCAGGAACCCTGTAATTTTTGATGTTTGCCGCATCCTATGGTATGCTGCACCAAGTATTAAAATTGAGGAGATGCGAAGTATGATGGTACATTCAAATGCGCTTATGGCCTTTTCACACTTGTCAACATTTAACATCTACCAACAATTTGCGAAGATGCTGAAATTTTCCCATAGGAAATACATAAAAATCTAAATTTTTCAACATCTTACAAGATGATCCTATTTGATTTTGTTCCCTTTTACATCTTTCGACTTTTTAAGTGTAATCACTGGAAAATTGGCTATAAATTCGATTTTTATTGTGGCATCACTGACAAAATGATATTTGTTTGGAAAGCTAAAGTAAAGTTCTCCCTTTTTTGAAATTATTATTTTTATACCCACACCACAATAGTGGAGAGGGTATTTTGCATTTGTGCTGATGTGTGCAACGCCTTAAAATAGTGGTCCTAGACCCATCTTAAAGTATACCGATCTACTCAGAATCACTTGCTGAGTCGAACTAACGATGTCCGTCCGGCTGGCTGGCAGGCTGGCTGGCTGTCCATGTAAACTTGCGCACAAGTACAGGTCGCAATTTTGGAGATACTTTGATAAAATTTGGGTCATACGTTCTCATTGGCACAAGGACCAAGCCTATTGAAAATGGGCAGAATCGTAGGACCACGAGGGAAAATAGGGGGAAATTTCTTCCTCTCAGAAACTATCAAACCGATTTTAATGAAATTTAAAACATAGATAGAACCATATCTATATAGACACAAAATCTATACATTTTTGAAAAAATAGGACCACGAGGGGAGATAGGGGCAATTTCTGCCTCTCAAACCAATTTTAAAGAAATTTAAAACATAGATAGACCCATATCTATAGGGACACATTAGCTATACAGTTTTTAAGAAATAGGACCACAAGGGGAGGCAGGGGACAATTTCTGCCCCTCACAATATTTCAAACCGATTTTCATCAAGTTTATAGACATAGATAAATCCATATTTACATGGCCACATAAGCATGATGTGTTTTAAAATACTGTGGTGTAGGGTATCATATAGTCGGTCTTGACCGACTATACTTTCTTACTTGTTTTTTTTTTGTTTTATTTTTTTATATTATTAAACAAAATGAATTCCAAATACATTTTGTTGTTTTCCTTAAAAATTTTGAAACTTTTGTCGATAAAAAAAAATTAAAAAAAAAAAAAAAATAAAGATATTTTTTCAGAAATGGTGAAATTTTTGGCTGATGTAAGAGGTTGCAAGTATAAAGGAATGTTTCACATTTTTAACATCTCCCATGCGTTAATGCTTGTACAAAAAGGCTTTTAATTCGATTAATTTGTTTTTACACTGATCAACATCTGTCATTAAATTGCGAAGATATTTACTTCTTCCCTTTAGCATACAAAGAGCTTAAATTCAACACCTTCACGAGAAGTTCTGTCTCATTTTATTCCATTCTACCTCTTTCGATTATTTTAGTGTCATCACGAGTACAGTAGCAACAAATTCTATTATTTTTTTTTTTTGTCTTTGCTTGTAATTTTATATCTGTATTACTTTTTTGTTTGTGTGTTTTAATGACTTCCATGCAAATAAAATTGCACCACCTGATCCATTTTGATAAAATGGACTAGTCCATTGGCTGGTCGGATGTAGTACAAGCATGGACCATGTCATTGTTAAAAAGTGTTTGTACCCTACAGATAATATTGCACTACGTAGTCCATTGTGGCTTAAATGGACTACTTACAACATGGTCCAATGTACTGTAGTATGGACCATGTTATAAGAAATTAACATGCCAACAACTGCCATGATGTATACTTTTCTATAACACATTTGTAGCCCTGATGGGCTATTAATTGTTTATTTAAAAGTGAAAGTTTGTGAAATTTGCGGAAAAAAGGTAAACAAATTAAAAATACCAGGTAAATATATTTAATAATAGCAATAATAGACACACCATAAAAGGCGATTAGTAAAAAATAAAAAATAAAAATGCTTAAACTACCCCCTAAGTGTACTCCATACTGTAGTAACATGGAGTACTTTTAAAACTAACCCACTTTACTACTCCACGGAGTAGTTTAGTGACTACTTCGGTGGGTTATATGGTCCCCTCCTAGGACATCGTTATGTTAAACGGACCACCTTTTACCCATATATTTGGAGTAGTTTTGGAGTACTCCTACTCCTTTATGGACTACTCTTTACATGCATGTATGGACTAGACTCGTTATCTGCAGGGTAGTGAGACGACATGCATTCGTTTTTTAACGACGTGCTTTCGTTTTTAAACGACTTCAAAACTAATCCTCTTGAGTATACCATGGAGTAGTTTTAAAACTAGTCCTTTGTAGTCCAAATCTGGGTTATATGGTCCACCTCTAGGACATCGTAATGTTAAATAGACCATGTTTTTTCCATACGTTTGGGTTACTTTTGGACTAGTCCCCTGTGAGTCTGGTTCTATTATTTTCAGGCTTACATTCATTTTTATTGATGGTACTTAACTCAACTAACAAAATTGGATTTTAGGCTCTTTAGAAAAATAGTTGTAAAAACTCATTTTTAAAAAATAAATTTGGACTTTTTCCCCCAAAGGTATTTTTTGTAATATCTATTTCGTCAGAATCTATCTTGGCTGATTTCACTCCTTATATTTAGTGTGAGTATTTAAATGTGAAAAGCGTTGCAATCTACCTACGCAATTCATGCTACTTTAGCACGTATGTAGGTGTATGACTAAAAATAAGTGAGTCTAGGAAAAAAGGTTCTTAAGTTTAAATTATTTTTTAATTTATTTTAGCATTTCACAAACGAATAAACGCAATTTCCTTTTAATAACTGTTTACATTATACAATAAGCCAACAAGAAGTTAATTGCTAACAATAGGATGATTTACGAGGTTAGCACGAAAAATCTTTAAATTAAGATAATATATTAACATAATTCAGAAATCAACACTTTATATTATGCAATCTAAACAAATACAAATAATTTAAGAAGTTGCCCACTACATTCTCAAAAACTTAATTTTAATATGTATCTAAATTTTAATTTCAAATTAAGCATTAGAATCTTAAAAAGGCTAAGACCTGTTTGTTTAATATCTGATATAAAAGTTTTATAACAAACGGCAATGGTAACAGTCAGGATCAACAAAAATATTTGGAAAAAGTATTCAAACTACCACACAGTTTACCACCGAATTGCCATATTTTAAACGTTTTTGTAAGAGTTACGCACGTTAACTATTTGTGGAATTTTAATTTTGTATGCTTGACACAATGTTGCAAAAGCAACAAAAAACAACAATAGCTGAGAAAAAAGAATCAACTCAGTGATGCCAACTGGCAAAATTTTTTTTAGCCGAAATTAAAAAACTTCGCAAATTTTGCCCTCTTTATTATGTATTTACATTTAGTCATTTTAGCCCAGTTTTACTGTTGGTTCGGTATGGTTTAATTTCTTTTTTTGCTGGCAATATCGATAATAACGAGCTAATGGTAAAACAATGTACCTTTCTAGTTTTGCTATAAATATATTTATTTATGTAAATTCGTGCTCAAACGCTAAAGATGAGAGGAATTTTAGCGTCACGTATTTATTTAAAAATTAAATGTCGTTTAAGACAATAAGTTTATAGTAAATATCGTCGCAAACTGAATTCGAAAATAAATATTATATACTGTACTTTAGCGCTCCGTACGTTAGAAATATGGAAGACACAAATTCTAATAGTGTTTGCGTCGTAAATACCAAACAAAACGTTTCTCTCTCTATATGATCTTTGAACACCATAAAAATATTGTACCAATCCAACTCAACATAAAGATGAGAATATATTTCATTGCGTTCTATTTTTCGAAAAAAGCCACAAACTTCGTTGTGTTCAGTTCAGCACATTAATGCTCGTTCGTTTTAGTTGTTTTTTGTGCCAAGCATTTGACTGGTAAAAACAAGAAATTTTTTTACAAAAAACAAACAATGTACACACCACAATTACACACGCAGGGCATTCGTGCTGTGATCATGCAAACTGCCAAGCAACAACAATAATAGAGAAGCGTTGCTAAGATTTTTTGTTAGCTCAGTCCTTCTTCAATGTAAAATATACACTATAGAACATTACAATATAATGTTTGTGTACAGTAACACTGTACTGCTTAAAACCTAAAAACAGAACACTACATAATTTTTGTTACTTTCGTGAAAATAGTTATGAACGGTATTGAGGGTTGTGTACTAACATAAAAACACATTAAAAAGATAGGCATGCTAGGTTAATTTTCGAACACTGGTCTCAAACGAAATAATCGTTGGTGATCAAGCTAAGCAACTAATTCCAACGAAACATACTACAAGTCACATTATTACATTGATAGTGCCTTATGAGGATACTTAAAAACTAGAAATTTTTTTTAACAATGAACAGTTTTAAAAAAAGTGTAAATGTTACTAAAAGATAGAGTTGTACCCCTGCTTTGTTCAAAATTGGTAGTGTTTTACTTTGAAAACTACCCAGCAAACAAATGGAAGATATCCCCTAAGGCAATAGTTTAGCAATATCCCCAAATTGTCATCTAAAAGAAAATAATCGAAGTAATTTTTTATTTTCTTCCTTTTATAATTTTCACGAAAATTACTCAAAATAAACAGAATAAAAATTAAATTATAATGTACGTCATAAATTAAAAAATAAAAATCAAGCAAATTATAAAATCTAAGAAATTAGTTCTCAAAATGTTCTGCAATTGGTAAATATTTAAATTCAATAAATCTGTTAAATATTAATCTGTTTCCTTTTCAATATAGTCAAGATATTTCTCAACCCTGGATGCTATTTTAAAGAAGTGGTAGGTTTTTTCTTAAAAAATATGGTGGAAACTAACTATTTATGTATATTATTTTATTTTGTATTAACTATTTAATAATAACTAAAAAGATGTGGTTCTTTGTACGTAAATGAAAATTTTTTTAAATGCAAAATCTTCTTTTTATCACCCCATTGATATATTGGCGATATCTTCCTATTTTCTATCAAGTGGTTATATGGCGATATTACTAGATTATCATCTGGAAGTATCGTTTTCGTATTGCTGAGAAGTATTGCCTTCGAGACACGTTTCTTCCCGAAGGAAGTATCTTCTGCAATACGAAATCGATTATTGCCGCAATAATATTTTTCATCCTGGCAATACGTTTGGCAATACATGAGGTGTATTTCTGTGTTTGCTTGGTATATTTAATAGCTGCTTTACACTATCAAACAAGTCTTACGTATTTAAAAAAAAAAAAACCAATACCTGTCATTTTCAAAATTTTAAACAATAATTAGATCAGGGAAGCATTTTCGTAAAATACTTAAGACGTTGTGGGATAGTGTTTAACGGCCTTAAGCAATATTTGCGCTTTTTTGGAAAAAAATGGCATAAAAATCTATCAAAACTCAAAAAGTAATTTCAATTTTTGGGAATACAAAATTTTAATTTCAAAAGAATTTGTTATTCGTGCTTAATTCCCAGTTTTTATTCTTGACAAAAACACTTGAAATTTATTGTTGATGGGATAAGCTATTCCTATGCGCATTTCACTGGTTGCTTAGGCCAGATCATCAGGAATCTTCATCCATAAAGATTTTAGAAAAACTAAAGATATTAAACCAAATAAAACTGTTAAACGTATAAGAATTATAGCAACAGTTCTACTTTGGGAATTAAGCACGAATAACAAAATCTTTTGAAATCTATCAAAACTGTAATTCTTTCTCAAAGTTATTTTCGGGAATACAAAAATTATTATTAAGATTTTTGTATGACGTGCTTAATTCCCAATTTTTCATATTTGATACATTCACTGAAATTTATTCTTTCTATTTAGCCCTTTTTAGCTCGTTGTTCATAGTTTAGTGTCCTAAGAATTGGCATCACTGTGAACAACACCATAAACATACTTGTACTACCAAATAAAAAATTGTGAACGAACATCATCACTTACAGTGGTATGCCTTTGTTAACTTTTTTGCTAAAGAAAGGAATTTTATGCTTTTTGAGTACCCTATATTAATCACTAGTAAAGTTTTTGATGCTTAGGCAAAATGGCACGCATTGAAGTTTTTTATAAATGGATTCAAAATACAGCCTAAAGATAAAGAATGTCTTTAAATAAAATATTATATTTAAACATCAGCGCCGTTGTCTAATTTCAAGTGGTTGCTCTTTTACTCCTGGGACAGTTACAAAAAATATTTAAATTTCCCAGCATATCGGAATAGCAAAAACATAAAAAACCTGTTATAACTTTAAGAATCAAAAATTATATTAAATTTAAAAATTAAATTAAACACTTTTCGTGTGTTCCTAACTCGGTTATCAGAATTTTGTTTCAAATTTTAATTTATGACAGATTTAAAAAAGGGAGTTAAGAAACTGTACAAATTGTGTATTTTGAGTTTAGTTGTAGAAAAACATATTTTTATATAGAATATATAATAAAGAAATGGAACTAGTACAAACAAAACTTTTTTCTAAACAATCTCAAAACTCTCGATGATGGATTTAAACGCAGGTTAGAGTAACACTAGTCCTCACTGTCAAAAAGTTAGTCAGTCGTATATCATTGTACGTTTAAGGATCGAATAGTATGAACAAACAAATTTGAATCGAATTTTCTAACACTGGTCTAAATTTAACTGGTTTAAAATCTTACAAATGTTAAAATTTATCTTATGGCGTTTTTTGTTCTTACAAAAATATTCCATGTATGCTATCACTCGCGAAAAAATTGGTGATTTTTTAGCTATTATCTTTTTGGTAACACTGGCTTAAACAGATGACGCACGTTTCGTGTTTTGTTTCACTGTCAAAGATCTTCAGTTTGGCCTATAATTTAACCATGAATCATCTTACAAACGAACAACGCTTGCAAAATATTGAATTTTATTATCAAAATGCATGCTCTGTTAAGAAAGTTCATCGCGCACTTCTTGTGTTCAGCGACGAAGCTAATTTTTAGCTCAATGGGTATGTTAATAAGCAAAATTGTCGATTTTGGAGTGAAGATCAGCCAGAAGTATTGCAAGAGTCACCAATGCATCCAGAAAAAGTCACAGTTTGGTGCCGTTTACGGGCTGGTGGCATCATTGCGCGGTAAATCTTCAAAGATGATGTGAATCGTAACGTAACTGTGAATGGTGAGCGCTACCGTGAGATGATATCCAACTTTTTTTGCCCAAAATGTAAGAGTTTGACTTGCATGACATGTGGTTTCAACAAGACGGTGTCACATGCCACACAGCACGCTTAACAATGGACTTATTGAGAGGCGAGTTCGGTAAACATTTTATTTCACGTTCGGGACCGGTCAATTGGCCGCCTAGATCATGCGATTTAACGCCTTTAGACTATTTTTTGTGGGGCTTTGTTAAAGCTCATGTCTATACACACATGCCCGCTTCAATTGACGCATTGGAAGACAACATTGAAGCATATATTCATGAAATACCGACCGAAATGTTGGAAAGAGTATGCCAAAATTGGACTAAGCGGATGGACCATTTGAGGCGCAGTCACGGTCAACATTTGCATTAAATAATCTTCTTACATTAAATTATATGGACCGTACTATCGATTCAAATAAAGATTTCATGCATTTTTCTGAATTGTTTGTGTTTTTTTTTTAAACTTTCCTTTAGCTCTTAAAAAATCACCCGATATATGTAAAAATGGACGAGTTCCTTTTGCAGGTGCGTTAAATACTTTTTTATGTAAGCGAATGCTTTGATTACACTACGTGACAATTTTTTGACCAAATGAATTTGACACCTAATCTGTATGTAAAATTTTCCGCTGAATCTGAATATGAAGCCAGAATTGTCAAAAGTAGAACAGGTTTTGAGATATTCCAAAATAACCGTTATTTGTGTTTTTTAAAAAGATGCTGTGACTGAAATGCTGTCAGATTCATTTGGTCACGACTTTGTTGAAATTTTGTCACGAAGTGTTATTTACTTTAATTTTGTTTTGCTTATAATGGGTTTTATATTGTAAAAGTATAATTTGCTGAAATTGTTCTACTTTTATTGAAAACTTTTTTACATGTGAGTTTTATTATTGAAAATAAGTGTTGTTACACTAATAGCAAAGCCAAATTTTTATCAGGGTAAACTATGGGATGACACATCGGTATCATAAAAATTATGAATCGGAGCCAGTTTAATAAAAAATTTCATCAGTGCGATGACTCAGTAACATCGGAGAAAGAATTCATTAGGCTTGATTCAAGTCATTGGTATCGATTGAAGTCAAAGTGGGAGAATATTATTATTTACTTATCCGTTACGCATGTTTGTTTCACTTTTTTCGTGTTTCGCCTTTTTTACAAAAGAAATCATAATTATACCAGCAAGCAGCATTCGCGATATGGTTTTCGTAATCATTATACTTTGGAAATTTGATGAATTTAACTAAATAATTTAAACAAATAGAATATGGGTATTTCCGCTTCTTTTTTTAATTTTTAAAGATGAAAATAATGTTAATAATACACAAAACCGAATTGATGTCACTGTAGTCATAGCATAGATGACGCATAAAATATGACAAATATGTTGACGTTCGTTATTGGAATAATGTCACTTTTTGCCCCATTGATGTCATATGTAATAATATTGATCTCACAATTCTGATGTTAGGGCATCATCAATATGAAGATGCATTTTATATGAGTGTAACGCCTAACGGTAACCATACAAATTGAATGTTAAAAATCGCTTCAATCGTTGTGAATATCGCCACATTAACCCTTCTGCATCCCTTGGATATGTGCCCTTCCTATGATCCTTTGGGTCAATATGACCCAACAATAAAATGTAAGCAACATTTCATATTTAAGTACAACAAAAAATAAAAGCGATTCTATTGATTATTTGAAAAAATTAAAGATCGATGATTCTGTATGAAAATGAACTTAATTCAATTATATTCAATAGGAAAAAATTTAAAAAATTTTTTTTTAATTAATCTTGCAATATCGCTTGTTGGGTCATATTGACCCAAAGGATATTAAATGTGTGTAAATCGTGTTTTTAAATGTGGAGGGCGGAGGAAAAATTTAAATTTTATTAGTTTCATTGTCATTTATAATTTTCGTCCCTGTTCACGTCCATATCTTATATTTAAAGGGACAAATTTTGCGTTTGAAAACCAAAATTGGGTCAAATGGACCCAAGGAGTGCAGAAGGGTTAAAGCAAAAAAGACCTATGTGGCTAATTATACCGAAATTTCCTGAGGTTCTATATTAACAAATAGTCTTTTGGCCTATTCTTTTATGATTTTTATTAAAAATTAAGTATTTTATATTTTAAGGGCTGATAACTATTTTATCCTTTAACTGTGGAGGTGGTGGTTAATTTTACCATCTCTTTATATTTTTTTAAAATACTCTCTTCTCAATTTAATTTTCTTAGTATCTTCTAATATCGTGATCGTTGTTATTCACCTGTGTTTTGGCTGAGTTCGACTTAGCACGAGCGGAGCTACGCACATGCTGGTGTAAAAATTACCACTCGTCATCATTTACGTAATTTTTTCTTTGAAAATATTATACCATCACGTCAGCGTTAGCGTAAGTATTGAGTGGAAAAAAATTTACCGCACATCAAAATTAACGTGATATTTTCATGGAATTATTTTTACCACTTGTCCGTTTTCTAGTTGGTAAAAAACTATTTATTTCAAAAACGTTATTTTATATACATACATAATACCATATTAACTAAGTGACTCATTAAAATAAGTACATTTTGTTAAATATCGTGCATTGTTTAGGAGGCTGTTTGTACCAAGTTTGAATACTGCCACTGTTGCCATACTGCAGTTATGCAGAAATCTATGGGGTCTTTGTATTGAAGGTCTACCTTTTGAGAGATCTTCTCATCCAATTCCGACCATTTAGACAGATGATGGGTATTGTTAACCATTCTTTTTGTACCAAATTTGTAAAATTTTACACTTGTCGTTATTAAGATGTATATTGTGCAATGCCCACTTATCTAATGCCGCCTCCTTTTTGACTGATGTTGCATATTGGTAGCCGAACTATTTGTTCCCAATTTGAAAACTTATGCTGTTACCGCTGTTACCGTTCTTTAGATATAAATTAATCTGTTTTATGCCACGCCCACTTTTCCAATCCCGGCTTTTTTGAAGAGAGATTGTGTATTGATAACCCAGCTGTGTGTACCAAATTAAGACAATAGTTGTTTAGGAGGTGCCACGCCCACTTCTCCAGTCCCGCCCAGATGTGGTTTATTGTTAACCAAGAAATTCCCTCCAAAGTTGGAAACTTGTTCTTGCCGATTTGTCTGCAATGTAGTAAGCCAATGTGTATGGGATGCAGATTTTGATGAGTAAAACACCTCCAAAAAGGTTGACCTGTAGTTTGTACACCTTAATATTTTTTTTCATGATCTCTTTTATATCTTTAAATATATACCTTTGGCAGTGAAAAAATACCCTTTAAGTTTTTGTCTGTTTTTTTTTAATTCATATTTTTTTAATAAGTTTTTAATATATCGTTTTTTTATATTAAAAAAAAGTTTGTGAAGTAAAGTACCTGTTTTTGTTTTAAACAAATAAAAATAATTTTTGGTTTCTTTATTTTTTGTAATTAAAAATGTAAAAGCTTATTTTTCAAAAACAAATAATAATAAAAAAATATTTTTTACTAATTTTTTTTTTAGTAAAATTTAGAGGGGTAAAATTTACCACCACGTCATAAGGTATGTGCCAAAATTTCATCTCAGCAGTTAAAGGTTATTATATGAATTATATTTTTTTTATTATAACTCAAAGAGAACTTTCAGATTCCACTATAGAGTATTTGGGAATCCACCATTTATCAAAATGGATGTTAAGTGGTTCTCCTTCACTAGTATATCGTTTTAATCGGTTCTCCAAAAACTCCAAGTACATAAGCACTAAATCTGTTGTTTTTTCTATTTATAATTACAAATTTTTACTTTTCCGTTTTTGCCCTAAAGTGCATAAAAGGGTTTATTTCGATTTTGGTTCTTTTGAGATATTAAATAGCAGTTACAGAAAATAGTTAAGTCAGCCTTTATTAAAATATAAATATACCTCACCATATTTCGTTATCAATTTCATGAAAACTTTAAAATTTCCAAAAAAATTAGCTTTGACCTTGTCGTATGACAGTTGGCGTGGTTCGATTTTGACCATAGCCCTTGTAGCTTGAGTCATAAATCTATGAATAATTTGAACTTAATAAAAATAGATGAAGTTTACTCCATTGATCAATTTTGTGCAAAAAGAGTGCCGGGGTAAATTTTTAAAATTTTTTATTTTCATTGGTTTTGATCTTTGGAATAAAAATATTATTATGCATAAGTTAATATAAAAAATGTTTAATGACTATTTCTTAACCGATTTTAAGGGTCTATACCACTTTAAAATATAATTTTAATTAAATAATCATCTATAACAACAACTTTTACGACATTTTAAAATTTTTACAAAAACTAAAAATATATACCAAAGTTATTTTGTTTTTAGGGGAATACAAAATTTATTATTAAATTAATTAAATTAATAAGATTTCTGTATGACGTGCTCAATTTTAAATTTTTTATGTTTGATAAATACACTGAAATTTATTGTTGAGGGAAAGCTAGCTTCTATGCGCATTTCACTGGTTGCTTAGAACAGTTTATCAGGAAACTTTTTCCAAAGAATTTAGAAAAGCCAAAAATATTATACAAATAAAACCCTAAAAGCGAATAAGAATTTTAAAAACTCAAAGTCTTACTTGTAACAATATTAAAGCTTAATCAAAACACCAACAATAAACAGTGAGTTTATCTTTTCTTATATTCACTAGTAGTACTCTCTATTAAAATTTTTTAAATCGATTTCCACCTCGATTTTTCTTCATCCAATCGGCCTCTTTATCTTTAAAAACTAGTTTTACGAATAATTTTAGTATTATTGAAAACCAAGAAATTTTGAACTTAAAATCGATGAGAGAGATCTTGAAGATGCCAGCATATGGACGATATCTGTACGAGACCTGAAAGCGGCCTGCTAAGATAAGGGAAGAATAGATAGCCACAGTACTAAATCAAGGTTTTTTTTAACATATCAGGCACGAGTGATTTGAATTTAAAGTTCAAATTTATTAACAGGATTTTGTTTGTCATGCTTAATTCCCAATATTTATTTTTGATAAAAACACTGAAATTTATTGTTGAAGGCATAAGCAATTTCTTTGCGCATTTCACTGGTTGCCTAGGCCAGATCATCAGGAAACTTCATCAAAAGATTTAAGAAAAGCTTAAGATACTAAACAAATAAAACTGTTAAGCGAATAAGAATTATAAGGAACAGTTTTACTTGCAACAATATCAAAGTTTAAACAAAAACTCAACCAATAAATAAGCATAGGAATTGCTTATCCCATCAACAATAAACTTCAGTGTTTTTATCAAAAATAAAAATTGGGAATTAAGCACGATAAACCAAAACAAAAATTTTGTTTTCCCAAAAATGACTTTGATAATTCAAATTTATTGTTTGGAAATTAGTTCTTTGAAATTCCTTATTTTTAAGGAAAAACTTTTGAGTTTGAATAAAATGGAATTGTTCATTATTTTGCTTCCATCTGCGTAGTGAATTTCGAAAACGTTAATGCTTCTACCACTCATCCCGTATGATAATATTTTAATTGTGTTTGTGTGCAATATGTTTGTGTATGTATATGTGCTTATTAACCTTTTTATGTGGATAAGGTTGTTTGTTTGTGCTCTACTTTTTTGGCTTGAATAAAAACGTTGAATTATTTGTTAAATAGTTACAGGCTTAAGTACATCAAAAACAATTTAAATTGTAAATTTTTCATAATGTTACTAGTATTTTATTAATTTATTTTTTATTTTGTTTTTTTTTTTCTTTTTCGTTTGTGATGTGTTTTTTAGGTTTGGGGTTTGTTTGTTATTAAAAAAAAAGTTTTTCATTTCGGTAATTTTTTTTTTTGCTCTTTAATCTTCATTTTTATACAATTTATTTTATACACAATTGTGTAAATGTTTTAATTAAATTACATTTTACAGCTAATTAAATTTATTTGAATTTATTATTAATCGTTTAAGCTGTGTTGTTATTCTTTTGGTAAACATTGTAAGTTTTTTTTGGCATATGTGTGCGTAAATAACTGTAATGAGAGTGTGTGTGTGTGCGTGGTTTAATTGATCGATCATGTTTCAGTAAAATTATTTAAATTTTTTCCTTTTTTTTTTTGCTATGAAATATTTTAACAGGATTAAACAAAAGCAATTGAAAGGGTTTGCAGGTCACAACACAGTTGCAAGACGAGGAAAAAATGCATTAAAAAAAATTAATTGAAAGAATTTAATGAAAATTATTATTACAATTTTATCCGAATTATTAAAATTTAAAATAATCTAGCAAAGTTTTTATTCAAGGGACATAATAATTTAAGCCTTTTCCAGCATGAGTTAAACTTAACTTTTTTTAACTTAACTTAGCTTTTTACTATTATTAGTTGTAATTTTAGTTGTAAATCTTTTAATCCCTCTTTCATTTTTGATACCTTTTTTTTAAATGCTTTAAATTTTAAATATTTTGATATTTCAAAGTGACAACAATTTATACTGAAAAGAACCACCAAGTGGCTCTTTATAATAGTGTAACAATTCATAATAAATGTAAAGTCAAGTGCCATTAAAAGACAACACTTCTGCACCCAAAAAAAAAAAAGAATTATTGTATTTAAGAAGTGTGGATTTATACGGAATAATACTTTAAAGTGTTGGATACAAAAGAAATACACACACATAAATTTTATACACCGCGTTAGTGGAATATGAATATTGTCTTAAAGATTGATTAAGAAATTATAAAATGTAAAATAAATATAAGAAGACTTCAGAATCGGATTACAATTGATTTAGCTTCCATATAAAGTCCATTATCTAAAATATCTAAATAAAGCTTGCATTAAAGTTGGTATCGAGTTTAGTTTTGAGATAAATAACTTCTACGCAATCGGGTCCACAGATCATGGTTTGGTTTATAATTAGTTTTATTTAAAAAGATTAATATAATTAAATACTGATTAAGCTTCACATATGAAGATGGTTTCATTTTTGCCCCTTACTTTTAAATTTTCCAAAAATAACTTCTTTGTAGTAATAAATCCCTCTCGAAAACTGTCAAAAACCTTTAGTTCCGATGTCAAATAGTACAGATATGATAATGTAAAAGTTTTATAATTGCATTTAGATTTAGATAGAATGATCTAAAAAGTTCCCTCAAGCTCTGCAGACACACTTTTCAATAGACAAATATTGAAATAGCCGAATTAAGAATGTTATGTTTCAGCTTCAGGCCTGCAAAATTATGTTCTTATTTGAGGCTATCAGCGCAGAAGTGTTGTTATCCCAGACTACTTATTATGAGATAATGAGGAGTTAACACTACTCATGCACTATAGTACTTGGTTGTAACGGCCCGTGCAAAAACTACCCAGTAGGAAATATCACTAGTGAATCTGTACTGATTCACTATTGACACAGTCACCAGTACTAGGGACTTATTATACCCCAGGCAATGTTATTTACAATAGACATTTACCGTGTGCGTGTCATTGGAAATCTACTACTGACGTTGGTTCTACTGACTAGATACTGACTAGGTAGTTCCTTTGGGAACATATGTAGACATTGGAACCAGAGAATCGCTAGTACATTTTAGTAAAAGTTGTCTACATACGAAGAATACGAAATCATAACAATCTTTTTTTATTATTTCTTGAACTTTTATAGGAATTGTACTTCTCAGTTGTTATTGAAAAAATCTGTTTCGTATTAAAGCCAAATAAAGTGGCAAATGTAATGTAGTGTAGACACATCCTTGACAATGTCACCAATATAGTCGACAAAACTGGTGACTTGGAGACACTTGTAGCCAGGTTTCCTTCAGGGTATGATTCTGGCGCCACCTGTTTTGGATACAAACAGTTGGCTTACTCGATTATTGCACTGTGAAGAACAGTGCAGAACTTTAGATGCCATAACGTCCGTGACACCTTGCCCCTTGCAATTTCAAAACAAAATATAGTTTCCTTAAGACATAGAGGAAGACGCTGTGAAAACTTAAGCAATTTCAAGCGGTCCTGCCGTTTATAGACTTCAAACTTGTGCTGGGACACTATCGATATTTTCTATTATCGACATTTATCGATAACTCAGATTTCACTATCGATACTATCGACTGAATCTTTGTACTTGAATAGGAAAAAATAAATTTTTTTGTAAAAACATAAGTACATATATTCTCTCTCTTGTTATTTCTCTTCTCTTGTTATTTAATATTTCACCGGCACCTGAAAAGCACCTTTTTGAAGTAATAGGGACTAAAAGATATTTTATTGCAACTTTAGATAATGTTCGAATTTGATTTTGATTCTTCACCCAAAAGGTAATTGGTCCAGAGGACTTGTCGTATTGCTCGCATTTGCATTTACAATTTTTTCTTTTTTTACATTACGAAAACATTTGACATTTTAGTCCCTTTGTAAACATATACAAATTTTGACAAAAGGCCCTCTAATTAGCACTACAAAGAAGCACAGCTGAGGAATCGATACCACCTGCTATTTTGTTTTTGTTGTTTGTATACATTACTATAATTAAGGTCGAATTATTAATAAGTCGAAAAACTTTGATTATTTCTGCTGATACATGCTTTTATAGCTGCACAGAAAAAATTATTGCCGAATTATTTTCAAACAAACACTTTTTTGAAATTTTTTTTAATTTCTACAAATTTGTTTACTGATTCAATTAATATTTTTGTTTGATTTTATTTTAACCAACAAAAATGTGCACAACTATTCAAAAATATAATATACGCGTTATTGGTTTCAAGTTTTCATAATTTTGTATAAAATATTTAACGCTTTTTAATGTTGTCGTCTTTTTGCATTTTTTTATTTGATCGTAAGCAACACTTCTTTATGTGAAATATAAGAACTACCCTGCAAATAATAGGCGAGTCCAAACACGCGTGTAAAGAGTAGCCCACAAGGGACCAGGACTAGTCCAAAAGTAACCCAAACGTATGGAAAAAACATGGTAAATTTAACATTACGATGTCCTAGGGCAGGACCATATAACCCACCTTTGGACTACTAAGGAGTAGTTTTAAAACTACTCCATGGTATACTCAAGAGGATTAGTTTTGAAGACGTTTAAAAACGAAAGCATGTCGTTAAAAAACGAAGACATGTCGTCTCACTACAAAAACTTTTTAACAATGACATGGTCCATGCTTGCATTACATCGGACCAGTCCGTGGAGTAGTCCATTTTATCAAAATGGATCAGGTGGTCCAATTTTATTTGCAGGGTACAGCGAAAAACACATACAGTCTATTTTTGGACAATAGCATGACGAGGTTTGTAGTAAAAATAAACAAAAAAATAGCAGGTAAAAAACGTTTAATTTTTTTTAAACAACAGAAACAACAACAACATTACAAGAAACAAAATAAATTTTTGGTTGGTTTCAAAGTTGGTTTAAAAAGAAAAAATCCCGTATTCCATTTTTTTAAACTGTTTAGTTAAATACATCAAATACAAAAATATAATGATGACGAAGAACACATCGAGTCGGTCTGCTGCCGTTTTTGGTTACATTTCTTCTGCACAGAAAACTTCTTTATGTGAAATATAAGATCAACAACCAAAACACACACAGTCTATTTTTGGACGCTTTAAAAAAGTGCAACTATAAGAAAAACAATAGCAGAAACAACATTACAAGAAACAAAATCCCGTATTCAATTTTTTAAAACTGTTTGGTTAAATACATCAAATACAAAAATAGAATGATGACGAAAAACATATCGAGTCGGTCTGCTGCTGTTTTTTGTTACATTTCTTCTTTAACAAAGGAAAGGATACAGCAACAGAGAGTGATAAAGAAAAACATTGTGTTGTGTGTATAAGTAAGACTTCGTTCAAAAATTATTCCAACAAAAAAATGTGTCTCAAAGCCAGCTGGCGGCTCTGCTCTGCCGTCATCTTCTCATACAGTGCTTACTTGTGTGCGCGTCATTGCTTGTGCAAAAACTTTTTTTTTAATTATTTTGAAATTTAGTATATGAATTTCAGTAAACTTTTTGTTTGATTCAGTTAAATTATTTGTTTGAAAAAATCAGTGTTTTTTTCAATCAACAAAATGCAAATAAATTGTTTGAATATGCAAATTTGTTTACAGGGCCGATTTCAGACAAAAAATTGTTTCATTATACAAATTTTTTGTTTGAATAGGAAAAATAATTTTTTCTGTGTGCTTTAGCAAAGGAAAAGATACAGTAACAGTGAGTGATGAAGAAAAACATTGTGTGTACCTATAAATAATACTTCGTTTAAAAATTATTCAAACAAAAAAATGTGTCTCAAAGTGCTTGCTTGTGTGCGCGTCATTGATTTTGCAAAAACCTTTTTGTTTGATTCAGCAAAATTATTTGTTTGAAATTTATATGAATTTCAGCAAACTTTTTGTTTGATTCAGTTAAATTATTTGTTTGAAAAATAAGTGTTTTTTCAATAAACAAAATTTAAATAAATTGTTTGAATATGCGAATTTGTTTATAGGACCGATTTCAGACAAAAAATTGTTTGGTTCTACAAATTTTTTGTTTGAATTGGAAAAATAATTTTTTCTGTGTGTATTTAAAAAAATAATATCAATATTTATCCTATCGAGATATTCGATATTTTAAGACTATCGATAGTATCGATAGTTTCCCAGCACAACCTTAAACAGACATACAACCATACAAACACATATTAATTTTTTTATATCCCTGCAAGCATTTTATGAATACATTAATCATATTCGAGTCATTTTACTCGTCTGCGCTATTAAAATAGGCATATATGAGCTGATCATAAATGATTGTTTTCTCGGGAGGAAATGGTACCCTGCCCGGGACTCTTCTTGAGGAGTCTTTTATTATCTGCTTTTCTGATCAGTTTCGACTCATTTATGGCTCATATTTTTAATGACTTTCGAGTCTTTTTCGAGTAATTTTTTAGTCGTATATCTGATTACTTGCGAGTCTTTATAAAATATTTATAGAATAAATTCGAAAAATGAAAAATGTTGAATAAATTATTTATTTTATATATATATAAAGATAGAGATTTTTATATAGATATTGGTAAATTCAATATTTTTTAAAGTTGAAAAGGTAAGAAGGGGCGGTAGACATTTTCCTCCGTATTCATAAACGATTGTTAAATTTACAAACGCTTATTAAGGTATTTTTTCATATAAAATTTGGTTTGTAAACCTTTATTAACCTTCAAATATTTTTATGAATACAGGCATTAACGTTTAAATACAAATAAAATTTTTCAATCGTTGGAAAAGTATTGTTAAAAAACAATAGTTTGCTTGTACCATACCTCAACCATATTTTTTTCTACGTGCAGTATTTATTTAAATTTAAATACCAATTCATTTTAAGATCTTCTGCTCCGTTTTAGTGAAAGCACAAAAATTGAAGGGCAAACTTTTATTAAGATCTTTTCGATCTTAAGAGAAACCTTACTCAAACGTCTTGTTATTTTCTGGCATAGAAACTAAAATTTATACTTAGTTCACAGAGCCTCTCAAAATGAGTAGAGTATTCAAATTGAACAGAAATGTAACCAATTTTAAGCAAGCAAAAAAAAACCTACAATATACTCGTACTATTGAAGTACAATTTAAATATTAGGCAACATTAAATAAACAATTTTCGACACATGTTAAAGAAATAAATGGAAAAAAAAGAAAACACTTGAAAAGATTTCTACACTTGAAACCGCAGCTTGTAAGCGAGAAGGAAATATTTTTTTTTTAATTTTTTTTAATATTTACTCATCGTTATGTAATTGTTGAAGAGGTAAATTTTTAATATCATGCAGTAATTTGTGTCTTTAAAAAGAGATTTAAAAAATTTAACGCACTTTTGTGTTTAACAACAAAAAGAAAGAAAAAAGATAAAGTGCAAACTCATTATTAAACTGTTTGTATGAAAAAGTACGTGTTTGTATGCATTTTATTGAACCTTTTATCCAGTTCTGCAGTATTTTGCATACAACTATTTTAAAATTTTCTTTTTTTCGTTATTTTTCTTTTTTTATGTTCTTCTCAAAAGAATAGTTTATGGATTGTAAGTGTGGTTGGTCAAACTAACAATTTGCTATGGATTGGAATGGAAAAAGCGAGAAAATTGCGAAAAAAAAATGAAATAAAAAAAGGCAAATATGTAAGAGGAAATTATTTCCGCAATCCTTTACAACTCAGAGGTTCTTTTTTCCAGTTGAAAGTTTTGTGTTGTTTTGTTTTCAATGCGTTTCTGCCGTTAATTTGAATGGTTGAAAAGACCAACCATTTACTCCTGTAAGTTTTGTTTTTTTTCTGCGCTTTTTATTCACTGGCTGTCTGTTTCTGCACTATTTGTTTCATATTGAATATTCCTCTGTGTGACATTTAAAGTTTGATGTGCCACCACTTGGAGAGGCAGTAGTGGCAGCGTGGGGTTGCAGTACTTAAACATTATTTTCGTCCTTTAAACAATCTACTCATACTAAAAATACACATTATTTGCACAATTCAACGATTTTAATTGCTTACGCGCGAATAGTTTTCAACAGAATTTTTATGGCATTGACTATGACGACACAGTATAACGTTGTGATTTTTTGTTTATTAATTTGTTTATTTTTATTATAGAAAATTATGGGAAAATGCTTTTTAAATAAATATTAGAATTAGTTAGATTTAGTTTAGAACTCACGTTTAGTTATTTAAAATATTTTTTAAATGTTAGCTATTATTTTTAAAATTAATATGGTAATTACAATTTTTATTTACTCGTAAAAACGAATTAAAAATATTTGTTAAAGTTTTGTTAGTACAGTACTTTTCGTTTATAGCCACTACCGCTAATAGTCACATTAGCGATATATTCCGTTTTATCTGTTTATTTTGCCGTTCAGTTAATTTAATATAAAGTAATAACGTCGTACACTCAGGTTTCGTTTTTTTAGCGGATTCAAAGTTATGCGATTTTTAAATTAACGATTTTTTTTTAATTTTTACGGTTTTTGAAATTTTAGATGTTTTTAAGCTTTTTTTACCGTTTTTAAATTAAACCATCACTGATATAATCGTTATAGTTTGTTTTATTTTGTGTTTTTTATATGCATAGCCGATACGTTGTTTTTAAACTAATGAAGAGCACATAATAAAACTTTTAAAATGAAGGCTAATTTCGGTAAAAAATATAATTAAAAATTAGGTGGAATTTAGAAAATTTTAATTTAAGCTCGTTCATTCCTGTGTTTTACGGTACAACATTGTAATAACCACATGTACGAGTGTGAATAAATTTGCATAACTTCTAAACCAATAGAAATCCCATAATAAAAATTTTACAATATGATAAGGACACTAAAGGCCAATATATAATAATAAGTTAGACAAATTTTGATTCAAATTGGTCATTTCCATTTCATTTTAGTTTGAAATAATAATTTAAAAAAACATTTTTTTGAAAACGGCAACACTTTACCACCCCGTAACACGACAAATAAACATCATAGAAAAAACAAGTAAGAGTGCTATATTCGGCTCTGCCGAATCTTATATACCCTTCACCATTGTGCGAGCAGAATACAGAGCAACTAGATAAAAACTAAATAATTTTTACATACCTATACATACATATTTACAATACTTAAACTTCATTATAAATCAAATTTAAAAAGCGAAAACTGGTAAATATTTTTTTTTAAATCGTTTTTAGAACATAAAAAAAAATAAAAATATTAAAAAAAAAAAATTTCTTTTTAAAAACCGAGATTCGAACCAGGAAACTCTCAGTTTCTAACTTAACACACCCCCTAGACAACTGAACCATGAAGGAACGTTAATTGAATTAACATGAAATATGGCACGTTTACTGTTCACAAAATTCAACACAGTTGAGTTGTAATTACTTTTGATGTTTTTGTTCACCGCAATAGCAAAGTTGTAAACAATAATAAAAAAATTACAAATCAACTTCAACTTCACCAAAATAGTTTGTGCCATGTATGTGTGTTTGTTTGTTTTCTTTTATCTTTTTTTGGCGAGTTTTTAAGAAGCAAAAAAAAACACAAAAATTCCTGTTTCTATTTGCTAAAATTATTTCGTTAAATAGATGACATAATAAAGAAGGGTGATAACGAAAATCATACTGGGCATTATGCTAGTATATGCAAACAATTGAAAGGAGGGGGGAGGGGGGGAAGAGGGACATCACATGGTTAAATCAAGTTCTCTCCGCATAAGGACCCAGAATATATATACTTTATAGGGTCTTAGATCAACATTGTAGAAATTACAAACGGAATGACCAACTTATATATACCCTGTTCCACCTGAGGTGAAGGGTATAAAAGAGTAATTTTTGGGATTCAGTATTTTGATTATAACTCAGCCATTTTTTAACCGATTTGACAGATTTATATACCGACGTGTTTAAGAAGAAATTTGCCAGTTAGGTGGGTTATAAATCTTGGACTCGGTAAGATCTATAATTCCCGAAATTAAGTTTTAAAAAAAAAAAAATTATTATTTTGGCCATAACTTTTTCGTATCTGAACCGATTTTTCCGAGTTTTTCAGAAAATATTTTTTACTAAAGATTTCCGATCTTTTGATATGCCAGGGATATCCATAGGTCATATAACAGTCCAAAAAATCAGGTTTTTATACAATTTTTGATATTTTGAGTACGGAAGATACCACGCCCACTTCTCCGATCCCGTCCACATTTTGTTGTGCTGTGTATTGATAACCTAAATGTGTGTACTTAATTTGAAAGCTTTGGCTCTTGCCGTTCTCAAGATATACAGAAAAAAGTAATAAAAATACCACAACAACAAGGGATTTTTGGAAAAAATTAGAGGTAATCGTGGTTTTTTGTTCATATCTCAGCCATTTGTGGACCGATCTTTCTGAATTTCAACAGCAAACAATTCCGGACCATATGTGACATAAATGTATAATAACCTGGCCTCCATCATATATGGGGTCTTCGGAAAATCCATTTCAACGGACAGACGGACATGGTTAAATCAAGTTCTCTTCTCATAAGGACCCAGAATATATATACTTTATAGGGTCTTAGATCAATATTGTAGAAATTACAAACGGAATGACAAACTTATATATACCCTGTTCCACCTGAGGTGAAGGGTATAAAAATATATACTTGATTGATTTTTTTATGCGATTTTGTTCTGATATTTTAATTAAACTTTGAATTTATGCGGATTTTCAGAATTTTGGAACGAATAATCAGTATTTATATGAAGCTAGAGTATCGTTTTATGTGAATTCAATTTATGCGAATTTCTATGGAACGCATCTTTCGCATAAAACGAGACCTGAGTGTAGTCCATTTAGCGATATAAGCACATTTGCCATATATGCCATCTATCAACAGTCATCAAAGGAAAAAGTAAAGCAAATTCATAAGCAATATTTACTAAGTTCTTTTTAGTTTTCGAAAACACAATCCATCCAAAGAAAGAAAGAATTTAATCGTTTAATTTTTGTCAACTACTCTCTACTCGTAAAAAATTAGTTTTTGCCTTTGGTATCAGTTATGAAATATCTTGTTATTATTTTAACTATATTTAACAACTCCGTTGCAAAACTATAAGCCTGATATCGGTGTAATTTATATGAATTTTTTATTTTCTATATTCACATAACTTGATTATATTCGAGTTCGGTTATATGCCTCATAGTGGCATGTATATGAATTAGCCTTATGGTCACATTAGCGATAAAGTCCACGTTTTGTCTGCAACTAAAGGATGTGACTATAAGCGAACAGTACTGTATCAGGAAAACTCTTATATGCAATTACATGTTTTTTTATGCGAATATTGAAGAAATAATGTATTTATCCGTTTTAGAGTTCTTTATAAATTTTGGCATCGCTTTGCAGCATCTTTTTGCATGTTTTAGATTTAGTTTTAAGAGCATTTTTTAAGCTTCCCAGTTAAAACTTCGCCTACAAAATAATGTGTTGAGCAATCAGAAAAAAGCAAAAATACTACTTAGGTAATTTCATGTCAAATCGACCAAGAGTGGGACACGACCACTTTCGATTTGAATGAAATATGGTGAAAAGGTTCCTTTTATCTTATACGAAACATATCTGCACAAAAAAACGCGCTGCGCTCTACCATATAAATATTGCGGTTTAAATAAAACCATTTAATTTGGCCCCTGCAGCGCGTACAATACTCCTAGATGGGTCAAATGTATGACCAACCCCACTTTATTATTTATTGCGGAATTTCGGGTTTTTTTTTTAGTAATTTCAATAAACTGAACCGTTTTTGAGTTACGCGAATAAATGCAGTGCAACTTATAATAACACTGTGCTCGAAATTGACACTTTTTTTAGACAAGCCGGCCACATGGCGATTTAGCATAATTCGGGTACGCTGAATCCAATGGTGCCCACCGTTTTTTTTAGGTAAGCTCTTGTTTTTGAGATATAGTTTATTGAAAAAACAAAAAAAAAAACTGAAATTCCGCAATAAAATTTCCTTTAAAACTTAGTAAAACTTTTTTGTTAATATGAGCAGTCGTTTTAGAAATATATAATTTTTTTTTGAAAAAAAAAAATAATTTTTTTATCAAAATGCAGCTGCAAAAAAAACAAGCCATAAATGACTAAAATATGTTAGCAAATTTTGATTTTATTGACAAAACTCGAAAAATATTAATTAATTTACGAATTTCATAAAACGCAATATTTGTATGGGAGTCCCCTTAAAAAGTGGTGATAAGGGGCAAGTATGTATCCAGAAAATGTTAGGGACAAAAAACTTATTGAGGTCGGTCATATATCTTATCCCACTAGGGGCTACTCCTGGGCATTTATGGGACTTTTTCTGCAATATATCTCTAGTCTGCATTAAACATTTGGTATGCGAGCCCCCTTAAGGAATGGAGATAGCGCGTAGATATGTTAGAAATAAATAATTGAGATAAAAAATAAAGCGGGGCTGGTCATACATTTTACCCATCTAGGGGCATCCTTGGTGCTGGAGGGGCCAAATTTAAGAATTTCATTAAACGGCATATTTGTTTGGAAGCCCCCCTAAGCGGTGGAAATATATGGCAACTATGTTTTAAGAAAATATTAAGAACAAAAAACTAATGGAGGTCGGTCATACATTGTATTCTCCTAGTGGCGATTCCTTGCCAGTTATCGGGCTTTTTCTTCAATATATTTCTAGTCTGTATTGACCATTTTGTATGGGAGCACCCTTAAGGAATGGAGATAGCGGGTAGGTATGTTAGAAATAAATGATTGAGGTAAAAAGTAAAGTGGGGTTGGTCATAGATTTTAACCATCTAGGGGCATCCTAGGCGCTGCAGCAGCCAAATTTTGAGAATTTCAACCAAACATATACGGCGGTTTAATTAAATTCTTTAATTTGGCTGCTGCAGCGTCTAGGATGCCCCTAGATGGGTCAAATGTATGACCAACCCCATAAATAATAACTTACAATCTTATTCATAAAAAATATTCTGGATTTATTAAAAGTTTAACAAGTGCCCATAGAAAATTCGTTTTATAAACCTGTTATAAAACTGTTATTAAATGTTATCTATTTATATATATATATAAAACAGGATGTGTGTATGTATGTAACGTATGGACTCCAAAACGGCTGGGCCGATTTTGACGAAATTTTCAGGGAATCTTCAGAATATTCAGGCGGGTGACACTGTGAAGTCGGATTTTTGATTTTTCAATCCAATGATCATATTGCACCACAAATGACATCTACATAATTTGGACGATTTTTTCTTAAGAATGATCGCCATGGTCTAACTTAGATTTATACGAAAAGAAAATTTTTCCCCGCCCACTTTTACTCCCACTTTTTTCGAATTACCTAAATCAGAAAAAGGCTCCATCGATTTGACTTATTTTTCTTTCAAATGTTCGTATCTTTTTAACAGATTTTAAAAATCGAACGCAAACATTGTTCCTAATTTAGAAAGGACAACGTCTGTCGGGTCAGCTAGTTTAATATATAACTTAAATTAAAAAAAACTCCTACAAAAAAATCGTTCAAACTCCTTCTGCACACTGTGCACTGTATTCGGCTGCACAAATAAACCGTAGGAGACACATTTTTGTGCAACAATAATATTTCACTTATCAGTTCAATAAGCGGAAAATTAATGTTTTTTAAACAATGATTGAGAGATAAACTTGAACCAACGAAATAAAAACGGTCAAATAGAAAATAATTTTAAATAAACGAACATTTGTTGTCCTCCCATTAAGAGACCACAAATATTGAGGTCAAATGCGGAGGCTGAACAAATAACTGGATAAATGTCTCTGTGTGTACACACAAATGAACTCATTAAGACAAAGGAACGCGCAGAAGGAAAAACTATTTGAATTAAAAAGTTTCTACTTCAAAACATAGAAAAATACACTCTTTACACTGTTTGCAAAGCTTAAACATTTATACACTTTTCTTATTTTCAATGCTCGTTTGCGAAAATAAGTAAAAAGAAAGAATTTAATGTGGTATGAGTACCGAGAGTACAATGTATTCAAATGATGATGAAACGTCTTTATAGTTTTGTTCTGCTTTTCAGTTGTATATAATTCTTTTTTTATTTTTCTTTTCTTATATTTTTTTCTTTTTCTACGAAAAAAAGTTAAATTTTCTACACATAAACAAAATTAAAAGTTTTACATCCTTAATGTTGACAAGATGTTGCCTGTTTGCTATTTTGCTATTTTGTACAGAATGAGTGTCTTGTTATCTATAATGAGATCTATTTTCACATGCTCTGTATGAAAATGTTATACAAAAGAAAAAGAAGAAGAAGAGGTTCACATTGAGAACACTTTCTTGATGCTACTGACTGATGTTGCCTACAACTACAATTTTTTGTTTTTCTGCTGATACTTGCTACAAGTTGCTATTTTGTATGTTACCATACAATATGTGTGTACGTACTTGCTATAAAAATTTATTGAGAACAGTAAAAACTTGTTTGTTGGAAAATTTTGAAAAATTTTTAACTGCCTAATTTTTGCTTGTATGTAGAACTACCTTCACCCGGTGCGCTTTGCTACTCCCATTCAAATAAAATTAGTAAATTTGTTTTACAACAGGGCGCAAATTATGGCAGTCGTGATCGGACACTTTTTCGATTCGAAAGCAATTTTATTTCTAATTCTTTCAGTCCATACTCAACGGATCGAAATTATTTCTAAAGTGTTGTAAAGCATTTATTTAAGTGTCTGCAACACTGAAAAAATAATTACGATACGTTCAGTCTGGACTAAAATAAAATTGCTTTCGAGTCGAAAAAGTATTCGATCAGGACTGCCGTAATTTGCCCCCAGATCTCGTATATTGATAACCAGGGAAACCACAAATATGCAATTGCATGTTTTTCCTTGTGTTACTCATGAAGGCAGAAATAATATATCTATCCGTTTTGGAGCTTTTTATGAATTTTGGCATCGATTTGTTAGTGCATATTTTGGCATATTTTACAGTTTGGAGCATATTTTTGCATAATTTAGTTAAAAGAGCCTTTTTGCAGCATTTTTTAAGTTTTTAGCGCATATTTTGATACAAATTCGATTTTTTTAAATGCCTCTTGTATGCTTTTGCAGCAAATTGAAATTTTTTTTTTCGAAATTCTGTGCCCATGTTCTATAACTCTCGCGTCGAGAAACTTTTCGATTGAAATGAAACAAAAATGCCATATATTGAAACAAACAGCTGTTTTTCTCACTAAACTGTGTCTGTTACTTTTTTTTGTCTAGTACTAGCTGTCACGTAAGGAAATTACTCGCCAATTTCTGTAATATTTTTGTCCGAAAACTTGCCGCTTTGAACTGTCAAATAAACTGACGAATAAAAATGGGGCGAGAAAAAATTTTAACACTAAAAACAATTAAAAATGCAAAATACAAAGAAATATAATAAACATATTCTGTTGCAGACAAATTTTTTATTGTTTAATTATGTTGCTTTTAACATTATTATAAAATATACGAATGTTTCAAAGCTCGTTTGCAAACAACAAACATTAAAGGCGCACTTTGCATTATTTGGTATAGCCGACGCTTGTATTTTCCCGTCGTCGTTGAAAAATTTTCAATTTTAGTAAATTTTAGTCGCCTTCAACGATATGTGCTTCTGACGTTCTGAACGTCTGCAATGTCGCATCGGCTTCGAGTGTCAAATTATGACATTTATAACGTAACGACGTAATCTCTTTTGACAGTTTTCGACATAAGTTACAGACACACTTTTTTCTTACTTTTCGAGAAACGATGGAATATTTAGTTCCACATCTTTTCAATGCGAGAAGTTCTCACTATAGTTACAGAACATGGGTACTGGTTAGCATATTGGCTTTTCTGTTTTCAATATCTATCTGTATAGCAAACGTGTTGCTTTAATTTCGCCATCCACATTTAATTTTTACTCTAAAATGAAGACAAAGCAGGTTGTCATTAATGATAATGTTATTTTAAACTTTCAAATTTTACATAAAAGCAAAAATTAAGGAAATCGCAATTATAAACATACAATTTTGAACAAATCTTTTAGTACGCCGATCGACTGAGAATCACTTTTTAAAGTGATTTAACGATGTTTATCCGTCCGTCTGGCTGGTTGTCTGTCCATGTTAACCTTGTGCGCAAAGTACATAATTTGATAAAATTTTGTAAAGACATTTTAATTGTAACAAATAAAATATTATATATTATAATAAAATATATTACCCATAAAAACTTCTTACCAAATTAGACTAATTGTGTACGTAAGCCTTCTAATTATGTTGGCATTCATATTAAATTCGCACAAAATATATGTTACAGCAGATTAAATTATTTTCGAATTGGTCGAATTGATTGTTTTACATGCAAATGTTGAATATTTTGTTTTAAATAAGCAATTTTTGATTTTTTTGGGGCATATTTTTAACAATTTTAAGGCATATTTTCTAATTTTTGCTGCATGTTTAATGCGCATAAAACTCATTTCTTAGAGCATATTTCTGCACTCACAATATTATTACAGTAACGGACTGTGGTTTATTTAAGAAATATTCCGTTCAGTAATTTTTAAATAAATAAACATTCAAAATTCCAAGCAAATTTATTTTTAACTGATTTATTCAAAAAACTAAGTACATATTAGTACTAATTTTCAGTTGCAGTTAATATTGTCCGTTGATTGAGTTAAATTCTTCTTTATGATAAATTAAATAAAAATGTAATTTAAAGCAACGAAAAGTTCATTTAATTTTTACTGTCAAAAATTCAACCTCGAATTCCGTAAAACCAAATGAATTTTCAGTTATCTTATATAAATTAATTGTCAAAAAATTAACTACATATTCCGTAAATACAAATAAATAGGCAGTTATTTTATAAAATTTTACTGTCAAAAATTCAACACCATATTCAGTAAAAACAATTATTTTATATAATTTAACTACCAAAAATTAATTTTTTACTTATTTATAAAAAATGAATTGCTTGTTTTGTGTAAGCAATACCCATTTTCTATTTGTTAATATAATTTAGTTGAATACATCAAATTTTAAAAGTAAAATAATTGCGAAGCCATATCGGTCATGCTGCTGGTGTCTTATAATTGAGAGTTCTTCTGTAAACAACGTGATCAGTACAACAAAAGTAAAACAAACGTGTGTATCAGGGTAAGTAAATAATAATATTCTCCCTCTCTCGCTTATAAGAAAAACAAGCGGGCAGGTGTATGCCTGGTGTTTTTTAAAAATTCGGCTCTTTTGTGGAGTAAACGAAAATTTAATGAAATAACTGATTATTTTATTGTTTTTACTGAATATGGGGTCAATTTTTTGACAGTAAAATTTTTAAAAATAACTGAATATTTAATTGTTTTTACTGAATATGGTGTTGAATTTTTGACAGTAAAATTTTACAAAATAACTGAATATTTATTTGATTTTACGGAATATGGTGTTGAATTTTTGACAGTAAAAATTAAATGAACTTTTTGTTAAAAATAAATGAAAAATAAGTAGACCGGTTTTTAATTGAAGTTTCATTTAATTTATATTACAATTTCAGTTAGTTTTACGTACAGAATATTGTGAGTGTGGTTTCCCTGTTGATAGCCGTCCGTCTTTAACAAATATAAATATTGGGACAAAAATTGCTGTGAATGTCAAAATTATGTTATGTTTAATGTAGACAGCCCTTGTTGTACATATTTTTTGCAGGCAATTTTTTCACTTTTAAGGAAAAATAGTCCTATTTAGAACTCATTATATACAATTAAATATTTAAATACCCATTTTCCTTATACAGCGTGTGTCGGCCAGGTGTGTTAATAAATCGCTTTTTCATTGTTAAGGGGCCACCTAAAAAAATATTTAAACGGGCAGAAGAGCCGCCAAGCAGTTACCGTGAATGGTGTACGCTATCTCGAGAAGATAGCGGAAATCTTGTGGCCAGAAATTGAGGACATGGACGTGGACGATATTTGGTCCAGGATAGTGTCACACAGCCAAAGAAACATTGGCTCTTTTGCGTGAGAAATTCAACGGCCGTGTTATCTCACGTCGTGGGGACGTTAATTGGCCGTCACGATCATATGATTTGACACCGTTTTACATTTTGTCTTTGGCCACTGTTGCCAATTAGACGGTTTTACCGCGATTCTAGCGGTTTTTATGTGCCAAGCGCGTTAAAATTTTAGTTTTGGCGGTTAGCGGGAAAACAAGCGGCTATTTTATATCAGTAGAGTATATACAATTTTTGCTCTAGGTGTTTGAAAATTTAAATTTTTTTTGACAATATTACAGATTTCAAATATTTTTTTCTATTGACGTTATAAAGTGAGAAGAAAACACAATGTTTCGTCGAAATTCAATTCGTTTCCGCTGTTAAAACATTTTACAACGTTTTTTAAACAGTATTTATAAGTTTTCTTATTAGGAATTTTTGTTATTCTGTTAAATTATGGTTAAGTTAACAAAAATTATATTTAGTTTCTGTCTTTAATAGTTTTTTTATACAACGCAAATTCTAGTCATGCCTTTCAAAAGCTCGGTTAATACCCTCCCAAACGCTAAATATTTTTGAACTATGATGAAGCTGTGTTATTTCGATACAACTTCTGTATAAAAAAAAACTATTAAAGACAGAAATGTTGCCCTTACAGAGCTCTGAACACCGATATACAAAATGTTATGATCGGACTAAAAATGGCGACACAGTGAACAAAAAACTAAAAGGGCGGTATTTCTAGGCGAGGTAAAAAAATAAAAAAAAAAATAAGTTTTGGTTTTTTTTTACATTATCTTTAATCCTAGGGGGGGACTAACAACAAAATTTTTTTTCGAACCACTCTAATGTCCACTACTGCGTTATAACGTTTATAAATTTAAAAAAATTTTAAGTAATTTTCCTATTTTTAAGCTTGTTAGGCCTGGAAAAATTTTTGCTCGCCATTATTTCAAATATTATAAAAAAATTTATTTTCGAACCACTCTAGTGGACATCATATATTAAACTTTTTGAACTAATGTTCCTCAGAAAATTAATGGGCATTTCCATTTTGAGGTGTCGTAATATTTGTACCACAAAATTTTAAAAATTAAAATGAAGGAGTCAAATTTGTAAAAAGGGTTTTTATATATACAAAGAAATGAAGTAGCACTATATAAGAAAAAAAAAAAAAATTACAGCAATCGACAGCAAAAAGTTATACGAAAGTAATTGCGTTAAAAGCTATTTTCGAGTGTACCCAGGCAGAAATTACGACTCTTCTAAATATTATGTACCGCCACAACCCTGTAAATACAAAATTGTGACTCTACCAAAAATATGGTACCATCGCAACACTGTAGATACAAAATTACAACCTTACTTTTTTAATACCGTTTTTAAATAAGATTCAACACCGGTACAACACCCTAAATACAAATATACGACCTTAGTTTTTTAAAGTTGGATTTACCATAAAACTATACCGCTACAACACTGTAAATATATACAAGAATTAAACCTTAATTTTCTAATACCGTATTTATAATAATTATACACCGCTACAACGCTGTATAAACAAAAATTTAGTCTTATTAATTTAATAGTGTCGTATTAAAATGAAAACACAAAAACTATTTTAGGTTTGAAAATATAAAAATTTTTGCTTGTTTATTTAGCGAATTTATATTTGTAACAATATTGAAAATAAGAGTCGGAAGATGGTTGTGACTACGTTGTAAATTCGTGAATCCAACATTGTAAATTTAAATTTACAGTACTGTCGGAAGACGCACATTTGGCGTTATCATTTTAATATTGTGACAACATTGTAAATTTGGTAAACAATGCGTTGTATTGATGTTGATAGTACCCCTTGCAACGTCGGCACAGCGTCGTGGTGATTGTCTTTTTCTGCCTGGGTAGTGTTTGTATAGGAGTTATGTTCAAATATGGACCGATTCCAATAAAATTTGGTAAGATGATTCAAATTGCTCTTGAATACGTTTGGACCAAATTAAATCTTAATACCAACATAATTAGATGTTTTTGGGCACAACGACTCTATTCCGCAAAGAAGTTTGTATGTGAGCTCTGTGAAATTATGGACCGATTCTCACCATTTTTAACAGGCTTGGTGACAATTAAAACCAAATTTATATGTAGAATAAATTTATTCCAGCTAACAGACTTCTCACTGTAACTTTGTTTCTTTAAAGTTGAGTGCATACCTTAAAAGGTTTTTGCTGCTTAATTTTCATATAAATTATACATTGAAATAGAAAATCAGACAAACTTTCTTTAAAACGCGTCAACCATTTTTGCTACTGTGGTTTGCAGTTGAATTAAATAAAAGTAAAAGAAAAAGAAATGGAATTGTTAAAAAATCTCAAGATGACGATGCCATGTATACAGATATCGTTGGCGAATAAATGTACGTTAAATTTGTTAAACAAAATGAAGGCGAAAAAACTTTAGTTTTTCTCCATGAGTCGTTTGAGTAAGTGAAGTGACTAAATGTTACGCTACTCAGCGATGATGCTTATGTCTAATGTGAAAGAATTATTCGAAACGTGTTACAGATATAAGTATGCACATAACTCTGAGATAAAAGTGACAAAATTTGTATTGCAATTTTATTGACCCTAAAACTCCTGACATGCGTACCCCGGGACCCGAACAAAATTTAAAGCCAAATATCTCTCAAACAATAAAAGATACAAAGTTAAGGTTCCGCAAGTTCCTTCATATAATCGTTTTCTAAAGATTTGTATAATTTAAAATTTTCCTGATTTGTTAGAGTTAGCTGTGGAGCCACCGAAAGTCAAATAATCTTTATTTTCTTGATAAGTGTACCTTGATCCCCGTGTATAAGTAAAAACATTCTGTATAGAAAAAGTAAAGATAAAAGAAGTTTTTTTTAATTTGTTTAGAATAAATAAATTGTTATATTTTGTACTTTATTTTTATACTTCTTAAACTCAAAGCAGTGTAATCCGAAGCGGTATTAATAGTACGGAGAGTATGCATTTTCTTGAATCAAGTACAGAAAGATCGTTTCAAGGACGGATTTTCAATCGCGATATACTTAACTTATCCATATTCCATCCCGAATTCGTTTTTGAAATAATACGAAAATAAGACTGATTGAAGTAAAACTATGATTGAATAAATCAGGCGCGGATCCAGCTCGAGCCTTAGGGGGGGAATTTTGTATAATACAAAAAAGTCAAAAATTTGTTTTTAAAAGCTTATTAAAATTTTTGCGAATATCAAATTCTTCATCGCATAGCCGTATAGACCGTTAAAAAATATTAAGAAATGATGTATTCCTTTTTCGCGATCGTGAAGGAAGCTTCCGCACCAAACGCGATAAAGTTTTAAATTTCAATTTTTCTCCTTGCTATACAAAATTAACATTTAATTACAAAATTTTAAGTATTTTCTAATAATTTCATGAATAACAAGAAATTACCATTTGTACGGAAGAGCGCAAAAAAAACGCGACTCTATTTCGCGGTTTTTTTAATAAACTAAATTTTAATGGCAAATGATATTTGTTGTGATAGATGAGTTGTTTGGCGGATATATGAAACAGTGATAATTTTCAGCAGTTTAGTAATATATGCGCGGAACGAGCTATTAAAGTTGCACAAGATATTTTTCCATTACGTAAATCAACTCGCACTTTAAACTTAAAATTTATTTCATTAAACCCAAAAAAAATAGCTTTACATTTCTGTTATACAGTTGCTTATTTTATGTATTTATGCCTGTATTCATAAAAATATTTTAAATTTAATAAAGGCTTGAAAACCAAATTTTCTATGAAAATTTACCTTAATAAACATTTATTAAATTTAATAATCATTTATGAATATGGGGGCTAAAATATATAGCATATATAAACAATAAATGTACCATATATTTAGTATTGTGGTTATTTTGTTGAACTATTTATGGTTTTTAATCCAAATTTTTAATATTTTTTATTAGGCTTAAGTTCATGAAATTTAATTTTTATTAAATTATTTTTGTAAAGAAAGGAATTTTACAACATGAAAATTAATTAAAATTCTTATTGATAATCTTTCATTCTTGACGTGGCCCGGGCTCGAACCCTGGCCGGCAGGTTACCATGACATGTTTCGATCGCAACCACTCGATCTCCTCAGATGGATTTGCCGTCTTACACTCGCAGCCATCGACGACTGCTGACGTCACTAGTCAAACATCAATCCTTAAACCAAATTGTATTTTAGCATTTGGTAGATCGAAATTTGCTTTCCTGAATGATTATCCATTTTAATTGATTTTACATGTTTTTTTCCTTTACTTCTGTTTTTCCGTACTTTCGTCAAGAATTTTTCTTGAAGTCCAAGTACATTTTTTGTTTTTTCACTTTGTCTTTCTCTTTTCTGTTGACTTTTTTCAGCACAACTTGAAGGACAAATTTACACATAGAGCTCGTGCCTTAGCTTTAACAATAATTAGTATTGTGGTTATTTTGTTGAACTATTTATGGTTTTTAATCCAAATTTTTAATATTTTTAATTAGGCTTAAGTTCATGAAATTTAATTTTTATTAAATTATTTTTGTAAAGAAAGGAATTTTACAACATGAAAATTAATTAAAATTCTTATTGATAATCTTTCATTCTTGACGTGGCCCGGGCTCGAACCCTGGCCGGCAGGTTACCATGACATGTTTCGATCGCAACCACTCGATCTCCTCAGATGGATTTGCCGTCTTACACTCGCAGCCATCGACGACTGCTGACGTCACTAGTCAAACATCAATCCTTAAACCAAATTGTATTTTAGCATTTGGTAGATCGAAATTTGCTTTCCTGAATGATTATCCATTTTAATTGATTTTACATGTTTTTTTTTTCTTTACTTCTGTTTTTCCGTACTTTCGTCAAGAATTTTTCTTGAAGTCCAAGTACATTTTTTGTTTTTTCACTTTGTCTTTCTCTTTTCTGTTGACCTTTTTCAGCACAACTTGAAGGACAAATGTACACATAGAGCTCGTGCCTTAGCTTTAACAATAATTAGTATTGTGGTTATTTTGTTGAACTATTTATGGTTTTTAATCCAAATTTTTAATATTTTTAATTAGGCTTAAGTTCATGAAATTTAATTTTTATTAAATTATTTTTGTGAAGAAAGGAATTTTACAACATGAAAATTAATTTAAATTCTTATTGATAATCTTTCATTCTTGACGTGGCCCGGGCCCGAACCCTGGCCGGCAGGTTACCATGACATGTTTCGATCGCAACCACTCGATCTCCTCAGATGGATTTGCCGTCTTACACTCGCAGCCATCGACCATAATACATATAAACATAATATGTTTATGGATATTAAAAAAAAAAAATAATTTTTTTGAGGAGCTTTAGAAATTGCATTTGGTGCGGAAGCTTTTTTGGCCGAAATGGCCTAAAAAAAATTATTTTCATTATCAATACTAAATTGCCCATCGCGTGGTGGGATCAAGAAATTTTGTCCAAAAAAAAGTCATTACCCTAATTAAAAAAACTCTTTAAAAAGGTTAAATAAAATATAAGATCAGTTCAATATACATTAATCTTTTTAAATAAGCAATTTATGATTTCCTTGTGAAATCATGGCCTCCCGCTCTTAGCTTTACTAACGAGCATTGAAACGAAAATTTGAAATATTTATCTTAGATTTGGGTAGATATCTTCATCACAGTTAATTAAAGCATCTACAGCGTTATCTGATAGATCAGGCTCAAGTTTAGATGTTAGTAGGTGTTTATCTCTTTAATCAAATATAATCAGCTCATCAGCTTGTTGTGGTTTTAACAGTTTTGTATCTGTATATGACTTGATTACACTTTGAGGTAGAAGTTTAGGTATGTTCAATACATTTGGGATATCTTTTGGGAAAGTTGTTATGAGATCTTCTAAAATAAATTCAATAAGAGGAAGGTAACCTACAACTCGGTAGTAATCTTCAACATTTTGGGTGTGATTATTTTGTTCAAATCTTGTCTTTTCGATAGGAACCTCGATTTGAACGCAAGTAATTTTAACGTTTTCAAAAATCGCTTTAAATTGTTTTTCGGCTTTATTTCTTTTTTCTTCAAGGCACATCATTAAAATTTTGATAAGGCTTGATCCTTTTTGAAGATCTATATCTTGCTTTTGTAAAATGATACTAAGTGGCTGTGTTACATCAAGTATCACACTAAATATGTATATTCCGCAAATAAATTCAAAAGTGTTAAGTGAGTTCCTTAATATAAAGGTATAAATACTACCATTCCACTCAAATATTTTTCCAAAGCTTCTACTATATGATGTACACTTGTTGCAAAGACGCATAATGAAGAGAGTTTGTCTCGCAAATACTTTGCTAAAACTGTGTTTCGCTTGGGATGATTATATTTAACAAATGATACAACTTTTTGTATTAAGGCACTTTACTGCTTTTAGAAATTGAGTTGTTCGATTTATGGGAATAGCAAGCAAGGCGTTTGTTTCGCATTTGTCGCTTTTCCAGAAATTTTTAACAGCTCCATTTTCTGCTGACATCAGTGGTCCCACCCATCTGTTCCATCGCCTACACAAAATTTGTCAAAGCTTTAAGAACTATTGATGATAGTGCTTTCGCATCCATTGACACATCAACGTCATCAATATCTTTTGAAGCCTCTTTAAATGCGTTTGCAACAAAGCCAATAAATTTTTCCCTAAAAACTTTTTGTTGTATGTTGAAATATCTTAAAGATAAGGAAATATGGCTTTTCCCCGACAAATTCGGGCTTTCGTCAAAAATTATCAAATAGAGTTTTGATTCATATAACACATACATACATAAATATTGCAAATACTAAGGCTTTTTAATAATTCAACCGCACGCATTATCAAGCCAAACGTTTAGTCTTTGGATATAGATGGCACCTGCTGGGATTGAATGTAGAATAATAAGTAATTGAATACGGTAAACTAGATGTTTCATTGGAAATATCTAATAAATAGCTATTAGGATTACGATTTGGATACTTATTGAAAATCGTTAGAGATTCAATAAAAAAAAATAAAAAAAACTTATTGAAAATTTCGTTAGAGATTCCATAAAAAAAAGACAAAAAAAACCTTGCTAGGATTTCCGAAAATTTTTTACATTAAAAAAAATATTATTATTGGGAATTCTTGTACTATCGAAATTAACAAAACATATTTTTATAATTTACGGGGGGAAAATTTCCTTATTCCCCCCCCCCCTGAATCCGCGCCTGGAATAAATCTAAAAACGCGATTGATTCTAGTATTATAAAGTTGATTCAATCCCGAATTCGTACTTGAAATAGAAGGAGAATTTTATTTTGATTTATTTACTTACCCTTTTTACAGCTTACAGAATTTCAATTAAAAAAACTCCAGCATCATTTCCGATAAGGTTTTTACTTTAAAAACTTAATGTACATATATAACTGAAAGTATAAATTAAATGAGAATTTTGCTTTTTAAACATGAACATAATGTGTTTTCGTCTTGTTCAGTTGTTTTGTTGTTTCTACACACAATTACAATTTTTAATTACTTGCGTGGTCTGCAATTTTACCAACGAAAATTTTAATTTTTTTTTTTGGATTTAAGAAATTCCGGATTTGATTTTCGAAAGTTATCCCATTTAGTATTGGTTCAAGTACGTTTTAGTGTTATTCGAACTTGAATTTTTGAGTTTAGAGGGTTAAGTACGAATCCTCTAACTGGCAATATCGTAAAAATAATCGGATGAAGCTCATATTTTTTTGCAAGTAGATACACGCAAAGAAAAAACATGGTTGTGGTAAACATATTCTAACAGCAACATATTATGATAAGATTCATGATTGTAGTCACTCTATTAAGATAATTATTGAATCATACAGTGGCTAAATATATTCGTAATATTACATCATAATATTTTTCCCTTAATCATATTATTATTCTGTTAATCATAATAAGTTAAGAAGGAATCATATTATTGTCATGTAAATCATAATAAGCTAAGAAATTGATCATATTATTGTCATGTTAATCATAATAAGCTAAGAAGTAATCATATTATCATCATGTTAATCCTTATAAATTTAGAAGCAACCATATCATGATACAGCTCCTTTAATAACTGTCATAACAATACAAAATAAATTAAAATTTTTACGTATAGATTTTTTATTTTGTGACTTTTTACAATTTTTCTTGATGTAAATAAAATAGCAGAGTTCAATATTTGTTGTTGGATTTTAATACGATATTTTGCACTATTAATTATTAACTATTTTAATTTCTTTAAATTTATTAATTTTTATAGTAATTTATCTTGTTTAACCGCTCACATATAAAACAAACGACACAACTGATTCAAAATAATTTTAAAAATGGCGCTAGCATAGTATTATTAGAGTAAAAATAATTTGATTGCATATTAAACAAAATATGATTAATGTATAGAAAGTTATCATGTTATGGCTATTAAATATCATGATATGGTTGTGGGTAATATAATATGTTTTGAAAGTTATCTAATTTAGTTGTTAGAAAAATAAATATTTGTCGGTCAAAAATACTCATATTTATAATTGCGATAAACATTGATATGTTTACAGTAACTGTAATATTTTTGATTTTAAATAAAAATAACTATTATTTGTGTACGACAACAACATATGGTTACAATAAACATAGTGTTGTTGCCGTAACCATGCCCAACCATATTTTTTCTCTGCGTGTATAATCAAAACAAACGGTAGTTGTTTTTCAGGTGAAAAAACATTCTGGACGGACGCCAGGTTAAAAATATTAAAAACCGTCTATAGACGGCCTGGTCATTTTGCATGTACATAAATATCAACGGTAAATTTTATTTATACACACAGAAAAAAATCAATGTAAAATCATCGAAAACAAGGTTGATTTTACCGTTTTCGGTAGTGATTTTGCTTCATTGTTACTTCATGTTAATTTAACATGATTTTGCAATAACTTGCGAACAACATTTTTTTCTTTTAAAATAACTATAATTCAGTTAATTTAACATTGCTGTAAAGTTATAGCAAAATGTCATTAATATTGAAATAACAATCCGAACCACGTTGAATGAAAGTTATTTCAAGTTGAAACAACTTGAATTCAATGTAGAATCAAATTGCTTTGATAACAGTGAGAAGAAGCTTCAGAGACAAGATTTGAATTTATTTCAGCATAATTCAAAACACTTACCCCTGTAACACATGTTTCACTTATTTTGTATTCCCCTTTTTTAACAGAAGCATCAGCAGAATAGCCCGATATGCTTTTCGTCATGATTCTACTTTGAAAACTTGATGTACTATTTAACTAAATAGTTTTAACTAAAAGAATACGGGAATTTGAAAATAAAAAATATGTATGTTTTTCTTTTTATGTTGTTGATTTTTTTTATACAAAACAAGTAAAACAGGTTTTATGGTTTCAATATTGAACAATGTTATTTTAACATTTTTCTTTTAAAATTAATTTTTAACAATGGTAATTTTAAAGAGAGTCCGTCCATCCACACCCAAACATACATATGTACCTACATACATACTTAAGTATATATGCATTTTAATTTAGCAATATAAAATGCTGATTTTAAAATAAAACAGGTTTTTATGGATTCAATGTTGAACAATTTTATTTTAACAGTTAATTCTATTTAATCAACGTGATTTAAGGTTATTTTAATATTTTTCATTTAAAATTAATATGAAATAATGATAAATTAAAATAAGACATGCTTTTGCCGAATTTTACTATAATTCTCAATCAACATTTCACCATGTTAATTTAACATTGGTTTTTTTTCTTCTGTGTGTTGAAAACGTTTTATTAAGAAAAAGGAACAAAAAAGTTTATATACATATTATTTTGCGGTGGTGGTAGTCCCAAAAAAATTTTTATTATTCTGACCGCCCAACACCTGATGTGCCAGCCTGTAGTGATAAAGGCTAATCTAGATTTTGAGCAGATGGTCGCCTTACATACTGTATATATTTGAAGGAGACGAGTCCAGCAGCTATTTCTTTACGAAAATCTGAAAGCTGTAAGATGAGTTCTTCATTGGATACATTGTTGAAAATATGAGCCTTGTCCGTGTACAAACTTTTGTATACAAAGAATGCATTTATAGAGGCCATATTCAAAAAATGGTAGAACAATCTAACCAGAAGGTTTCGAGTCTTACCTCGAATATGGTATCGATCTATGAGACCATCCATGAGATCTACTCCACCTATGTGAGCAATGTATTCTCTGGTGATTTGAGGACAGCTTATTTCTACATATGAATTTCTTCTACTTTCCTTAATACTGAGCAGCCTTTGATTTTTGTTCATCAGGATTGGTTTTTTCAAAACGTTAAATACTGACGTATGTCGTTGCCAGGTGGACAAATTTATTATTATTCCATAACATAGTTTTTGCATCGATGCAGAACAATGGATCATAACCCGGTTTACCTTCGTTTTTTTTTTTGCTGTGATTCATCTTAAAATGATAAATATTTCAGATGTATAGGAAAGAAGGCAGTTTTTCCCCCAATAGCTTTCTATATTAGGAAAGCGGTATACTAACCAGTAGAATCTGTTCTTAACTTTGGGTTTATATATTCTGTCAAAGCACAACAATTTGTCTCCACAAAGGTCAATGCAATAATATCATCAGTGATAAAGTAAGTTAAGAATTCCAATGTGCTGAAAGAGACTTAGTAGATTTGCATATTAGGCCGAAGTTATGTTTCTGCAACCATTTGTCTGGCTTATTTGGCTGTTTTAACTTTAGAACGTCACACTTCGTTGAATTGACGACGCATGTTTCTATTTCGTTTTTCTTTTTCTACATTTGTGTTATTTTAAGCTGGTTTTGATATACTCTTGATGTTTGCGCATGTTCAGCTGTCTAAGCATTGAATAATCAAAGCTTTAAATGTAGGGTATTGCAAAAAACAATTTCACCTTCTATTTTTAATTTCCTTTCGTTTTCTGAACTATTTTCAAATGTATTCTTAAACTTAGTTTAAAGTGCGTTCGTTGTTCCACATTTTCTCCTTTAGCCTTAATTTTAAATTTAAAGTGTTTTGGTTAGCGTCTGAAGACACAATTTCATTATTCAAACCAAAGATGAGGAAAGCAAAAAACCTTTTGCTTCAATTTCTTTAACGAAAACAAAAGGAATTGAAGGAAAGGCAATAATAAGATGGAGATAAATAGATATTTTGAAGAAAAAAGAAAAACAAGTCAAATGAATTGCTTATCAGTAAGGAAGTATCTTGTTTGGCCTGACAAGTATTTAAGACGGTTACCCTATAAAAATTATATTTGTATCCTTAAAGAAGGGAAAAATTCACTTTTCTTTTTATAAAATAGAAAAATTAAGAAAAGAAAGGCAACAGGAAAACGTATTACTAACCTACAGCCTCTGTTAATGTTTGACTACAATACGTTTTCGTTTTCAAATTTTCCCTTTTTCGTGCTCATAAAAAAGGAATCAACATTAAAACAACTTTTAAAAGCCATGTAAAATGGGATCCTTTTTTAATGGGGGTCGTACATTTCACCCACTCTCTTTTCTTTTACTGCTTCGTTTTCAAAACAAATGAAAGTTTATGCGAGGTTGATTTCACCTTCTGCCTCCGAAATCTCACCCTTCACATAAATGGAATGGAATTGAAATGTCTAAGGTGCTTGAGCTTATCCTGGCTTTTAATCTCAATTTAATGTTTTGTAAAAGCATATTTGCTATAATGGAAATGCCTTCACCTACATTATCGTTATGTCGATGTATTTGTGAGAGTGTATGTGGTTTTTTTGTTTTTAATTTATTTGTGTGAGTTTGGTGTATGAAATGTGTTGTTATAAGTAGGAGGTGTAAGTGCTGCATCTGATGATGATGCTGTTTATTTTCTTTAGGATATACGAGTTTGTAGGTTTAAAAGTTAACGGAATATTGCTTGAAATTAATAGAACTTATTGTAGAATTTTGGTTGTATTGCCAATAAAATAGAGGCGCTTTTGGACAAAATTTATTAAAAGCAAATTTTTAATGTAGGGGTAATGTCCGGTAACCAATTGGCTTAATTTTTATAGTCTAATCGTTAGTTAAAAGGCCTATATGAACCAGGTAAATTTAAGGTAAAGTATTTGAGAGCAATTTCAATATGGTATTTATTATTTCACAATAAAATGTTAAAGGATTTATTGCCTTCATTTTATTTCAACAACTTTCGAAAGGATCCAAAATATTTCACACACGCCTCTGCCCTACCTTTATTTAAGTACTTTACTTATTTCATTTAATGCAAACAAATACATAAATATTCACAACAACTTTTTTTTTGCTTGTTATCATACTATTACTTCTGGATAGTGTTGCCACACGAAATAATTTTTACCCGAATTGGGGAACTCATCATTTATACGAAGTCCAGTTTTTGTGGGAAGAAAGTTTAAAAATGTGTTTTTTAAGTATTTTAAATGTTCGTTTGATTAACAACTTTTAAATGGGATTTTGTATAATTTATACAATTATACACAAGCTAAAACGTTTGAACAAAGTTTTTTTATGACCCATTTAGGCGTAAAAATCAATTTTCCTTTAAGGAATGTAGTGCTTTGTATCATTAATTCCTTTTTAAAATTTCCAGCTTTTGCAAGTTTTTTTACAGTTCGGTTAATTTATAAACACTCGAGAGGAAAATTTTCACGGAATTTTAAAATGATTCTCAATAGTAGAGATATTTTTCAAAAACTAATCTCATGCTCGAATTTTGCTGCTCTGTTATGTTTATGTCAAAGTTCAAAATTGATCGCTTCATAAATGACTGAGATATGAACGAGAAACTTCGACTGCCTCTAATTTTACCCATAAATCCCTTAGCTGTTGTTGTTTTGTTATTTCCCAAAGTTTCACAATAAGGTGCAAGCAGCTTGGTAACCAATACATAACCTGTCTAAAAATGGGTGGCATTGGAAAAATGGGCGTGGCACTTCCCATACAAAGAAATTAAAAATTTCTTGAAATTGCCAAAGCTTTAAAATAAAGTACAAACATCTCGGTTAGTAATGCACATCATTCCACAAATTGTGGGCGGGATTTGCGAAGTCGGCGTGGCACAAAATAGATTTATTTATATAAATTTCTGTTCGCATCGTACTATGGTGATGGGTATATAAGAATACGCATAGCCAAATATAGCACTCTTCACAGCTTGATTCTATCATGTCTAGTTTGTATAGCCACACAACAATAGTAGTATTACACGTTTGATGTGTGAAAATTTAAGTAAATCGATTGTCTCAGAATCACCTTTTGACTCGATCTAACGGTGTCCGTCCGCCCGTTCATTTGGCTGGCTGGTTGTCTGTCCATATAGCCTTGTGCGCAATGTTCACGTCGCATAGTGCTTTTTCCCCATATAACGAAGGGACATAAAAAGAATGAGTTGTGAATGAATTTTTGGAGAAATCGGTTTAAGGACACGCCTACCTCCCATGTGTCCTGAAATGGAAAAATGTAATTTTAGCTTCAATAATGCCCACAAAACTACCAAAAATGGCCATGCTAATACACACACAACTATCAACGTGTGTGTAAATTTTCATTTAAATCTGAAAAAGGACTCAAGGTCCTGCCATATATCCTTTTTCTTAAAAATGCTATAACACTTACAAAAATTGTCCAATTTCAGACAAAAATACAAGTAACAAGTAAGAGTGGTATGTTCGGCTGTGCCGAATCTTATATACCCTTCACCATTGTGCGAGCAGAATGCAGAGCAACTAGACAAAAACTAAATAAAACTGGCAAATATTTTTTTTTTTAAATAAGAGACAACCGGTTTTGAACTACGCTTTTCATAAGGGCCCAGAATATATATACTTTATAGGGTGTAGGATCAATATTGTAGAAAGTACAGTTACAGTTAGTTAAAGTACCTTTTTTACCTTCGGTGAAGGGTATAAAAAGAGTAATTTTCGGGAATTCAGGGGTCTAATCACCGCATTCGATTCTATCGTATCGAATAAACTATTGAATTTTTTTGCATACGATAGACACTCGCGTATCGAATGAAAACTCGATAAATGTAATGTCGAGTTACTCGATGTCGAATGCTATTATTTCAAATTCAATACATTTCATTCGATATCGAGTTTCAAGATACCAAAATAAATAATTTCGATGAATTTTGCTCGATATCGTATGCGGTGATTAGACCCCAGTATTTCGGTTATAACTCATACAAATTTCCGACATTTTGGTATATAAATCATATACATAGAACATATGGCAGCCCTAAAATTTAGGTTTTTATAAAAATTTTGATGTTTTAACCCATTTTTGGAGTATTTTGTTCATAAAGTACCCATTAATTAGGTTATATTTTTATATAAACACATATACATAAATTTTTTACTTGTATAAATATATTTTAACAAAATTAATTATAAAAAAAAGAGTAATTTTTGGGGATTCAGTATTTCGGTTATAACTCAGCAGCCCTAAAATTTAGGTTTTTATACAATTTTTAATTTTTTTCGTACGGGAGGTACCACACCCACTTCTACAATCCCGCCCACATTTTGTAGGATGGTGTGTATTGGCAACCTAAATGTGTGTACCTAATTTGGAAACTTTGGCTTTTGCCGTTCTCAAGATATACGGAAATAAAAAAATACAACAACAACAAGGGATTTTTGGAAAAATTTAGAGGTAGTCGTGGTTTTTTGCTCATATCTCCGTCAATTTTGGACCGATCTGGCTGAATTTCAATAGCAAACTTAAACGAAGTATATGTGACATACAGTTAGGGACAAAATTGTTCACAAATTTAGCGTTATTGGCAAAATAGGCTATACATTTTTGCTTTATTTATAACTATTTAAATTTTTTTAACTATATGAAAAGTAGAACATTTCAAGAACTCAAAAATAAAAACTTTTCCAAAAAATATATGTTCATAATATTTTACACGGTATCAGTATTGACTTCTGGATGTGAACAATTATGACCCTAGTTAGAGATTATTGTTGTATTTGGGTCCTAGCGTTTGGTATGTTGTCCATTTGCTCTTTTAAGCTGCCTTAATCTTTTTTTCCATTCTTTTACAAGAGTTCTTAGCAGTTTTGGCTCTATTTTTTTCCAAGCTTTAACGGCAAGCTCGCTAAGCTTATATCCAGTGTTAGGCGGGTTCCTCTGAGCAAACAAAAAAGTGGTATTTTGGAAAGGACCAAAGTAACTCAAGTGGCTAGTACTCTGGCGACTAATTAGGTAAAATTATTTTCGAGTTTTTATTTTCTTCAAACTAACTTTTAGGTATTTCTGAAGTATGCTTAATATTGTTGTCCTGCATAATGATATCACCCTGTCGTGATTCTTAGCCGAATATGGCTTATCTTGGAATCAACGGGTCTTTAATGATGATTATGTAGTGCTTGGCACACATTTTTCTTCTGAATTAGCGGAGTGTTCGAAGCTGGTTCCCGCGAAAACAATCTCATGTCATTTATGAGATCATCAAAATTTTAACATTTGGAATTATTTCACTCTTTTACGCTAACACTTTTACGCCAGCCATTTTAACACCCGTCCGCCTGCCTGCAATCCGATAATTTTTGTCCGATCTAAGCATGTTACACGAATTAAATCTTTAAAACTGAATTTTTCTTACTTTTTTGCAAACTTCAGCCGTTTTCAGCTGTTATTTTTGCTAAAAGATGGGTTGTCGCTCTTTATTCTAGCTACCAATCTACTAGAACTTAAGCAACTTCGTATGTTTTTAGCGCTTACATCTAAATTGTACTCTATGCTCAGTATTTGCCGTACCTTAATAGCTATACTGACTACACCAGTAACAATAAGTCGCTTTGATTCGCGAAAATTATTTGGCTAAAGTTTTTTTGGGCGACCAGCTTTGTTGCTTTTGGTATCCAAACTACACTTTTTTTTATTTAACATTCAAATCTCTCTGAATTGTTGTATTTTGTGTGATCTTGCGATGTGAGACTTCTTTCTATAAATTTTTCACAATGCTTTGTTTTAAAATTGCCGCTTTTGACTTACAGTTCTTGAAGAAACTAGGCAAAATTTAACTGCTCGAATTTTTTTCAAATTTTAAAAATATTTAATATTAATGAATTAATTGACTAACTTTAAAAGCAAATCCCACAGATAAAACTTGAAATTTTGTTGGAATTTTTATGACAGATTCACACAGGGTCAATATTGTTCACACATATGGTTTGGATGTTAGCTTAGTATTAATATAAAAACAAACGGTACTTTTGAAAATAAGTTTACATAGTATTATTTTAAAATCTAGAAACCCATACAATAGTTTTTGAAAGTTTCCAAGTTGAAACTTTAATAGTTTTCATGATAAACATAAATGTTTTATAATTTCGTGAACAATTTTGTCCCTAACTGTAAATATACATCAACCTAGTCAACATCATTTCTGGGGTTTTCGTAAAACCCATTTCAACATACACACGGACAGACGGACAGACGGACAGACGGACAACCGGATTTGAACTTCGCTTTTCATAAGGACCCAGAATATATATACTTTATAGGGTGTAGAATCAATATTGTGGAACATACAAACGGAATGACAAAGTTATATATACCCTCTTACCTTCGGTGAAGGGTATAAAAATTTTACAGATTTTAGTAAAAAATAAAAGTTAAAATTTGACCGATATCCTTCGGTCAAATATTATAATAAAACGAAGTTAAAAGTTGAAATATGTGCTGCATTAATTTTTCAAGTTATGAAAAATTTATCTATACTTAATATTATAAAGCAGAAAAGCTTGTATGATTCTGTGTTTGTATGTTTGTTACAGGTAATATCCGGAAATTCCGGTCCGATTTTAAAATGGAACCTCCTTACGTACATAGGCTATATAAGGTTCCGATACTCAGAAAAAATTAATTACACTGTGCAAGTTGAAAAAACAGACAAAGACCATATTTACATTATGCAATTAACGCCGCAACTTTCGCATGCAACTTTTTGTTTGTTAGTTGAAAAAACGCTTGAAAAAAATGTAAATGTAAATGTGAAAAAAGTTTCGGAGCAAATATTTTAAAAGAAAATATAAAAAAAAATCTCGGCGTCAATTGCCGAGTTAAATTTTAACTTTTATTTTCGACTGAAAAAATATCCGCCAAATGTGGCTTGCCAAGTGTCTGCTTGCCAAATTTTAAGAAAAAATTATAAACTTTAGTTCTTTGCAGATGTTACACTATTTGACTGCAAAATTTCAAGAAAATTAATTGATTTTTTAAGAAGATATAGGGAGGTGGAACTTTTACCCCTCTTGCCCTATTCAATGCCCTGTCCTCTTTCCGCTATTAGAGTGTATGCACACCAAATTTTAAGAAAACCGGTTGATTAGTTAAGAAGAAAGAGGAAGGGGGAGCTTTTACACCTCTTGCTCTATTTCACGCCCTAAATAATAAAAACTATAGGCTTTAGTTCTTTCCAACTGTTACACTACTTATTTGCCTGTGAAATTTCAAAAAAAAAAATCGGTTGATTAGTTACGAAGATAAAGGGAGGGGGAGCTTTTAACCATCTTACCCTATTACACACCCTATTCCCTATTCTCTTTTAGATGTTACATTGTCTGCATGCCAAATTTTAAGAACACCGGTTGATTAGGTTAGAAGATTGAGGAGTGGGAGCTTTTACCACTAATGCAATATTGTGCGCCTGCTATAAAAATATGCTCTACGATCTATGCTCATACCTAACAAATATACATACAAAATTTCATAAATTTCGGTCAAGCCGTTTCGTAGGAGTCCAAAATGGAGGGCATTTTGTTGATATTTGTATGGGAATATAAATACATGTTGCGGAATGATTGCAGTGTTCACAAAAATGGCTATAACTCATGAACCAATACACATTTGAAGACCGTTGATACGTAAAAACCTTGGTATTGATGTCATGATTTTACAGAAATAAAATCTGTTGACGCATTTCAGAGAACATCAATTACTTACGCAATGCAACTTACTTTTATATATATAGATTTGGCCTAAACTTATTTTATTGCAATCTTAACCAAAGCTCCCTTACAAATACTAAGGCCTAAAAAAGCTTTAATGCCATAACTTCCTTATAAATGTCGGTATTTACATAACAATTTTCGACAATAACTTCCACGGTACTGCTATGTCATGAACAAATGTTGTGTTGGTGATCTAAAGAGTATTTGCGATGTTTTTGCATTCCAGAATTGGTGTGATCTCAAGGCTCAATTAATTTCGTTCGAAATGACACGCAATTGCTACTTTTGCAACTTTTATTCGGAACACAAATTCCTCAAATAGCAATTGTATTGAATTCTATTAAGCAATAATCTAATGTCTTCTTAGGTCTCTTTCATATTTAATGCATGAGCTAATGGTACGAACGGATCTTGATTTTCATTATGTCGCAACAGTGCTTTCGGGCAAAAGTTGGATGAGTCAAATGTCTCTGAGCCAGTTTTTTTTTGGGTAAACATCGTTTGATTTTGTTATTGTTTATACGTGTGTGTCTTTTTTAAGGCCTTGGTAGCAAAATCCAATTTTCATATTGCACCACCAATGACATATACATATTAGGGCGGATTCACTTTTTTTTTTTTTTTTGATGAAGCGCTTATCAAAAACGTAATCTATAGGTGATTCTGAGAAATTTTGCTCCAGAGACCATAGCTCTTAGTCGGGTTTGGAGCCCCCCAAAATTTCAAAATAGATATTTCTTCGATTTTTTCGAGATTTTTTTTTTTCAGATTATAAAGGTTCAGATAATTTCTAACAACTTTTATTAAGATCAATTTTTTTGTTTTCGAACTCCTTTTTGTAGGAAAATCGATCAAAAAAATCGGTCTCTGGAGCAAAATTTCTCAGAATCACCTATAGAATACGTTTTTGATAAGCGCTTCATCAAAAAAAAAAAAATCGTTCCATACAATTTGACCCGCCCTAATACATATATTTATTTATTTTTGCTTTTTATACCCTCCACCACAATTAGTTTGTCATTCCGTGTGAAACTTTTTTATTATTCATCTCAGACCCCATAAGGTATATATATTCTGGGTCCTTGAGTAATTCTAAGTCGATTTAGCCATGTCCGTCTGTCTGTCCGTCTGTTGAAAACACGCTCACTTTCGAACAACTCAAATGAAATGAACAAACTTGATGCCAAATTGCTTGTAGTTATCCTAAGTAATTTGGGATTGAAATCCAGCAAAATTGGTTCAGTAGGACCAGAGCTATGAATCAAAATGTGGAACCACCACCTAAAAAAATTGATAATTTTGTTACAAAAAATAACATAAATGCTGGAACATGGCACGAAATGAGATAAGATTTTGCAAAATTTCTTTTATTTGACTGGAAATCACGCTGTTAAATTTCGTGAAGATCCGTCCATAATTTACCCTAAGCCCAATATAAGCACTACTCCCGGAAAACAGTTTAGTACGCGTAAAACCGTAAAAAATAACGCTAGCGTAACAAAATTTGGTACGTCTCAGTTTTGTAGGACTAGAAATAAGACTGTGAAATTTCGTGACGATCAGTCCATAATTTACCTTAGGCCCCATATAAACCCTACTACCGGAAAACAGTTTAGTACGCCTAAAACCGTAAAAAATAATGCAATCATTACAAATTTTGGCTCGTCACAGTTTTATAGGACTATAAATGACACTGTGAAATTTCGTGAAGATCGGTAGATAATTTACCCTAGGACCGATTGAAACCCTATTCCCGGAAAACCGTTTAGTACCCTCAAAACCATAATTAATAAAGCTAGCATAACAGAAATTGGTACGTCACAGTTTTAAAGGACTAGAAATGACGCTGTGAAATTTCGTGATGATCGGTCCATAATTTACCTTAGGCCCCATATAAACCCTACTACCGGAAAACTGTTTAGTCGCCTAAAACCATAATTAATAACAAATTGTCACAGCTTAAGATAATGATGAAGATATGTGATGAAAATCGATTGATTTCAAAACGACCGTTTTTTAAAGGTGTGATGAATTTCGAACGATTTTAAAATCTATTTCTGAATTAAAGTTTAAATTTTCGTTCAGAATACACTTCAGTTAACGTATATAATATAAAATTTTAAAGAATAAACACTGAAAATAAAAGGAATATGCATTTAAAATCCATTTTAAAAGATACTGAAAACGATATTTTCGGTTTCAAATCGTATCGTTTTTAACCCATTAAAGACTGAACCCCGATTTCGTGGTACGATTTTGATGAAAATTCACACATTTGATATTATGGGCATTTATATTGACGTTGCGTTTTTTTTTTATTTTTTCCTGTCAAACTTTGGCCCTTAGACCATGGGTATTTTTCTACCCACTTTGCTCTTAAAGAGTTCTAAAACACAAGATTTTTTGAAAACCAAAAATTAAAAAATTCATTTATTGCATGCATTAATGTTTGTGTTGTGTGCTTATTTCACTATATACGTTGAATCTGTCCCAGCGGGAAAAGGAAGAAGTACGGATGCCTTCTAGAGGGCCTTTGTATTCCTTCTTTTGGATGAAAAGGATGGTTAAATTTTAAGGGCCGATGTTGGTTTTGAATAAAACACCAATTATTTAGGAAGTTATTGTCATTTATTTTTATTATGAAAATATTGGTATGGTTCAATCATGTATGGAACCAAATATCGGCCAAATGGCGGAGGCATAATTGAGGTTCTTAGCCGTTATTGGGCCAAATTATCTCATCCTATAGCTCTTGAATTGTTGCTTGCTTATCGAAGTACACCTTTTCTGTCAAATAACCCCAAAGAAAGAAGACCAACGGTGTCAAATCAAATGATCTTGGCGGCCAATTGACATCGCCACCACGTGAGATAACACGGCCATTGAATTCGTTGCGCAAAAGAGCGATTGTTTCGTTAGCTGTGTGGCACCGTCCTGTTGAAAGCACATATCGTCCACATCCATATCATCCAATTCGGGCCATAAAAAGTTCGTTATCATCTGACGATAGCGAACACCATTCACAGTAACTGCCGGACCGGCCTCATTTTGGAAAAAATACGGCCCGATGATGCCGCCAGCCCATAAGCCACACCAAACAGTCACTCTTGTGAGCGCATTGGTTTGTCGACAATCACTCTTGGAATATCATTCGCCCAAATGCGGCAACTCTGCTTATTGCCGAATCCACTGAGGTGAAAATGTGCCTCATCACTGAATCACGAAGTGCATTTTGATTTGAACGCCCATATTAATAATAAGCCTTAATAAGGTGAGGTTCACATTAAACATTGGCCCTTTAGAAGGTTTGCTTGCTTTATTCCACTCTCATATCTTTTTACACACGTTGTCATTGCTCTCGCTTCTTTTGCAGTTACATAAGAATGGTAACGGGATCAAAAAAAAAATTCTTTTGCTTTTGCTTGTGCGAAAAAACATTACAAAAAATGTTACTCCTTGTCTTCTCTGTTGTCATAGAAGGGAATGTGGAATGTTTAATATTTTATACGAAAGAGCCGAGGCCTTCTTACTAATGCTTTGGATGCTGCTATGGTGTATGCCAGGAATTTACACTGCATGCTAAGAAAACCTGAAGGATCTCCAATCATAAGTCAATTTTATTTCATGTCAGCGTTGTTGAAGCATTGCTGTAAGAGAGAAAGTTGTCACAAATGCACAAGAAATGGCAAAGCGCATGAAGAGCTTTGACCATATGATAAGCCATATTATTCAGCTTGGCCGTTTCGGACAATGTGAAGCAAAACTGAGTTTGGTTGTACAAAATGCAAATTTTAGTTACACCCAAAGGCTTGTTTTGCACATTTTCATGCTGGTGTCCCAAAATCATTAAAAATATAAAATTATCTCAATAATCGACCACAGTTGTGATATTTATTTCTTTATTTTTTACTAATAAATAGCTAATTTTACATAAAACGTCGCATTTTTACTTGCCAAAAATTAAAAAAAAAACTATGTGTTTTGAACCCTCTGACAGCGAAGAGGGTATTTAAATACCCATGTCATTGAATCAAACCTGTTGTCAACGTTATTGGCCCAATTTAGCTAATATTTTTTTATAAAGCAGACCACACCTTAGGCTATAAGTCACCAAGAGGGTTTTTTGATTTTCCACTCTCCCAATTTTCCAGAGCCGTTGTCGTTCACTTTTTCCAAATATTAAAAATTGCTAACTTGTAAGCCGTAACTTACCCAATTAAAAGGGGCAACATTTAATTTCAAAAATGTGTTTAAGTACTCTTATCCCTTCTTTATCTATCTGTAAAAACCAATTTCTGATACCTCTTACCTGAAGTTAGCCAGAATTTTTCTACGAAGGCTCTGTTTTTGGGTATTTAAATACCCATCCGTCCTTAATGGGTTAAAATCGATTTCCATCACATACCTGAATAATAACATCATACAGATATTACTCCTTAAACATTCGAACTGTCGGTGGAGGGTATCAAAGATTCGGCACAGCCGAATATAGTACTCTAAGTTGTTTTATTTTGTTTTATTTTTTTTTGAAAGCCGTTGTCATGTTTTTCAAAACGAGATATCAAACTCTTAAATCGGTTATGTAGTTCCGAAGATATTTACAAAATACCTATGTTAATAATGATCAAATATCAAAATTTTAAAACTTTCGAGATGTTGCATTCAAAAATTCGAGTTTTCGGTTTATTTGCAAAATATTTACAGCATTCGAGAACACAAGATATTCCGCGCTTACTAAGGTGCAACATTGTACAATAAGTTAAAAATAATATTATATTCTCAATCGATGATAAACAACTTTGTGCACTCTTGCATTTAAGGTACCTACATTTTGTGCACATTTTTGGGTTTTTTCAAACGCTGATAAAAAAATAACGGTACATTCAAATAAACTTTGCTTTCAATTGCTCACTGACTGCATTTGATTTGTTTTGCCTTAATTGTTGTTTTGTGTTTATACGTTTTTACACCAAATTAAAAAAAAAAAAAAACATTGTCTATCCAATTTGCCTTAAATACATGCGTTTCTTTTTTGATTGAGCCCGTATCTATACCATATGTAAGTTATTGTGTAAAAAACTCTATGGTACGTATTCCATGGATTTTTATTTAAAGGCCGCAAATTTCGTTTAAAGCTCAAATTAAATCGTGTGGTAATACAACACTAATGTTTGCTTAGGGCCAGCAACGCGGACCGGGTCAGCTAGTTTATCTCAAAAAGTCAACCATGTCATTATATCATTTTAAAAACTAAAATTTAATAATTTAAATCTTAAGTTCGTAGATGGGTTAGTTTATAAAACAATTTAAAATTGGAGACATTTAGTTTACACAACACTGGTGTTTTAAGTTATGATATAAGAATTTTTATGTACTTCAGAGTTTTGATTGGGAACATGGTGCTATTATAGTTTTCTGGCAACACTGTTTCTGGAATACTTTGCACACAAACACACATACAAATCCAAACAAACACATTCACATACAAATCTATTACATTTGTCGTATATTTTACGAGTGGAAATTTCACTTAAAGTACAAACGTAAATTTCGCATAAAAGATTCCCTTCTTAATAGAAACAGATCATTTTGAAAACTCCCCAAAAAAGCATTAAGGGCAAACACTTACACACACATTACGTTGAAATTATTTGTTGGTGTAGTAAAAAGTATCAGCATCAAGAGCATGATTTTATTAGTGGGCGTTAGCAAGATATTCAGTAAGAGGAATGTGAAACATGCTTAGCAGTTCAGTAAGTAAGCGAATGTATTTGACATATCCTTACAGGTATTAATGTACACTTTTACTATTGTGTATGTGTGTGTGTGTGTTTGTGTGTGGGAATGCTTATGGCATACTCCTAAAACCAAAAATAAAGCATTTGTTTGCCATACTTAAACACAAACAAGCCAAAGTTACTGCATCTATATTTATGCGTCTACTAAATGTTTTAAATATTTGTATCTGAATTGTATAAATTGTATGAATTTTGAAGAAGTAAACAAAGAAATTTAAGGAAAACAACTGCAATGTTATTTGAATGCTTAAATTTATAAACGCCTAAAATTCTTGTCAAAAATTGATATCATTCTTTAGGTTTTGTGTGTTCGGCGAATTGAATATATATATATATATATATATATATATATATATATATAAAGTCCCGTTGTTCCTTTTAGGAGCATAGCGCCTTCGCGCTCAATACATGATATTTACACTTATAAAGTTTTGAAAATTTTTGGCTTATACCTAATTCACACTAAAAATTATAATATCTACAATTTGTAATTATATAAAAATATTTTTCAAATAGAATTATCCCAGAGTTTTTTTTTAATTTTTGTAAAGAGGGTTAAAAAAAATATGTCTTATACAAAGTGGCTATTATATGTTTAAGTTTTTTAAAGAATGAATTCGCCTTTGATCAACAAGAGGGTCTTAACTCGAAATTCAAAAGTTTTCGGTAGAATCAAAACAATTTTTGATTTTAAATTAAAGGCATACGAAAAATAATTTTTAAGTCAACCATTTCATTACCAAAAATTAATTGTGATTGCAAGCAAAATGATTACTATCTTTGATTCCAGATTTGGAATGATTGCAATTACAAGATGGTTTTTAAAACGAATTTTCTATGAAAATTTGTTCAATCAACCTCTAATAAATCAAACATTTTTTTTATGAATATGGGGTTAAATATTTAATAATCAACTAATCAACTAAAGAAATATCATCAGACAGATCCAGAAATTTGTTTTAACCTTAAGTTCATACGATATACAAATCTTGATTAAAAGAGTTTCCTTTTTTTATTTTCGCAATTTGCATTGCTTCCAATAATATATTATTTTCGTTTGAAAAGTTTTGAATATCGCTCTTAATTTCCAATGGTAGCGGTAGATGTACCAAGGACTTGTCCAGTGTCGAATCTTTCGTTTGAAAAAATTTTTTCAAAAGGTTTATCGTTTGAAGAAATTAAAGATAAAAAAATTCACAATGAATTTAAGTTACTTAAATAAAGTCAATATCCTAAGACCGTAAAGCTGGTTAATTTTATTGGCTTTTTGTTAACTTTATTTTACTTTTCTTTTTATAAAAATGGCAATCACCATAGTATAATTATTGTGTTTTATACTCTGAGGAAAAACTTGTGTAAAAGAAATGTATTAAGTAATATTTAATCGGCTATTTAAAATATCAATACACTTACAACAAATGTCGAACGAAAACAATAATAAAAAGAAAAAAAAAAGGAATAACTGCCTGTTTAACGATGTCGAACGTCATCGTTCGCATAGAAAATTATATTTAAAACAAAAACAAAATTCGAAAATTTGTTTTTGTTTTAAATGTAATATTCTATGCGATCGTTAACGTTCGAAATCGATGAACAGGCTGTAAGTCTGAGGTGGTCAAAATCGGGTCTGGGTGGTTCGGCAAACATACCCAATTTTTTCCAACTATACTCACTCACTGTCCATTCGAGATTTGGCGTCCTGTGACACGCTAATTGTCACATGCTGCTGTAAACAAATATTTTATGTTGTTTTAGGAAAAATTTAATTTTTGTAAATTTGATCCAAACTAAATTATGATTTCTCGCAAGCCGTTATCAATAATTAGTCGAAATTTTTTTAGTTATGTTAGTGGGATTGTATTCTTTAAGAAATGGTTCATTACATCACTGTCTCATTTATACCTGATGTATTATGAAATGTTTCCCCAGGTTCTATATTTTAGTTAAATTCGAGTTTTAGAGGAGTAGAACTTGTTAGGGTCAAAAGGGGTTAAAGAGATTTTAGTACCATCAGAAAGCTGAAAGTGTCCTCTTTAACCCCATATGCAACTGTTTGGAACTGTCTGTTGAACACTTTTTTCATTTTAATGAAATTACATACTCGCAACATTTTTGTTGCTCTTTTAATTTTTCTGAAATAAACCACAATGGCTTACGAACGTTTTGTTTTAAAAAAAAATTCTGCAACTGATGCAATTCTTGGAACTGTCAAAGCCGGACAGCTTTTGAGTTGAAAGATTACGGGTCCTTATCGGGTCGTGAGAGTGACTTGTGGTCCTCTAAAATTGGTAGCCTCGGAAATTCAAGCTTTTAAGAAATTCGCCAGGAATATATGTATTTATGGATTGCAAAAAAATAAGACTAAAGTTAACCTACAAAAAATATGATTAAATGTTAAGTTACTCCCTTGCCTTTCGAGATACATATTTGGATAAAACGGTGTTTTTGAGCTGATTTTTTTAACGTTTTTTCTTGCTTTCAAAAGATTTTGTTATTCGTGCTTAATTCCCACTTTTTATTCTTGACAAAAACACTCGAAATTTATTGTTGGTGGGATAAGCTATTCCTATGCGCATTTCAGTGGTTGCTTAGGCCAGATCATCAGGAAACTTCATCCATAAAGATTTTAGAAAAACTAAAGATTCATCAAAAAGTAATTTCAATTTTTGGGAATACAAAGTTTTAATTTCAAAAGATTTTGTTATTCGTGCTTAATTCCCAGTTTTTATTCCTTTTTCTTGCTTTTTAATCGGGTGGCTTATGTTAAATATCAACCTGTTATCAGTAGTGGGTTAAACCTTTTTTATATTGGTAGGAAAGCAGACTATAAGCAAAGGTATATTTTATTATTAAGTGCTTATGCATTTTTCTATAATTATGGTGTTTTATTCTAGGGCCTAGAATCTAGGCGAATATATATGCGTCTAAGAGTAATACATATGAATACTCATTTTTACTATTTCACCAAAAGATGTTATTTCGCCGATAAAACAATATTTTCTGCAGAAATAAATAAAAGTGCTTATATTTTTCGAAAGAAACCATTATGAGTATGCTTCTCCCACATGCCCTATCCAAAAAAGCAAATTTTTCAAACGAAAACAAATTAATATAAGTAAAAAATTCTTTTAATCCAACACACCGATAAAATTAGAACAGTATTGTTTTCTGTAAAATTCTGATCAATATCGAGAGGTAAATGGTGGCAGTTTTGACATTTTTGTAAAAAAAATCAATTTTTTAAAAGCGTTTTTCCGGGTTTGGTAATTTGGTGTATTTTTTTAAGTCCACTTCTTTAAGATCTCTTCGGTCTATATAACTTAAAAATTTCATTGTGATATCTCTTTCTATTGGCCATTTTCTCAATGTATCGACAAACTGCCTGTTACTTAATGTCAACATAAATTTATTGGACCGATAAACTGTCCGTTAACGATTTTGGGTTTCTCAATATACCGCAAAAAACATTGTTTTCAGTTGGCAACGCCACTCAAAATACATGTAAAAGTTGGGAGTCAGCTGATTGAATTTATCTGTACGTCAAATAAAAGAAAAATAAATAATTGGCATATGAGTGCCGGTTAGCTTTGCGATAAAATCGAAGCAAATGAGACATTGAGAAAACCAAATTTCTTTAATGTGCAGTTTTTCGTTGGGAAAAAAGATAATTGCCTAATGAGAAAATGGCCATATGTCTGAATTATGGAATGTCACACACTAAAATTTTTATTTCTATTGTGTAAACGAATGAAAGGGCTATCAATATGAGTTAAAAAATAGTAATTCTAAGGTTTCAGATACTACAAATCTGATATGAATGAATTTATCATAATGAAATTTTGAAGTTAAGTATGTTGATGATCTTAAAATAGCACAATAAAAAATATCTCCTTTTTGAATAAAAAAAACACCATAATTCTCAATATCAATCAAAAGCATTTTCTTACTAAATGCTAAAAATCATCAAAAGTTCAACTTTGACCTTAAATTTCTCAATATCTGCTAAACCGTTTTGTTCTCAATATCTGCTAAACCGTTTTGTTCAAAAAGCCTTCTCTCCAGAAAAAAAAATTTAAAAATTATCTCTATCGGTTCAAAAGTTACAGACTTTTGGCCGATGAAAAACGATTTTCAGCACTGTGTGTATGTGAAAAAGAAAAATCAATAATATAGAATGAAATTATTTTTGTGTTTTCAAATTGAATATTTGATAATAAAATAAAAGGAAAGAAAAATAAACAATAGTTCAAGGCGAATTAACTACAGGTGGAGTCGAAACGTCATCTGACTTTGACCTTTCGAGCTTATTTGTTTTGATTTGTTAGTGTTATGCTAAGAATGGTTGACATTTCGAGCTATAAGCACTTACAATGCAATGCAAAAATCCCTATGTTGATTATGTTGTTTTTGGATTGTTGTAGTTCCGACACCACCTGTAGTTGAATTCGCCTTGCAATAGTTTGAATAAATTTGTAATTTTTTAATAGTATTTATAAAAGAAAACAAAAAACGTTTACAACGGCATTGCGGGTAAGTGAAGCGTGTTTCTAAAAACTTATGGCGTTACGCCCCACGTTCATACGACGTACGACTCAGTTGTGTTCCTAGCATAATGCTTTAAAAGCATACATACTTCGATTGATCCAAAATTGGCCACTATAGCTTTCATAAATCAAAGTTGGGATATCGCAATAATTTTAGGAGTTAGTTCTTCTGAAATCAGTATTTAACTCTCACAAGGCATAGAGCACCACACAAAAAAATCCAAGTCGAGATTTTAATGAATAAAATATTTTTCTATATTGGCATTAACTAATAACATATAAAAAATTATAAGACCCTTTCGATCCTTTTTTCTCCCATAATGCTTAACATAATGTAAATTTGCTTAAAAAAAACCTTAAATTTTAATCCAAGCAAGTTTATTTGTGGCTATCAGCGCAGAAGTGGTGTAAACCCAGACCACTTATTACACTGTGCAACAAAATTCGGGTCATTGCTGCCAGCCCCAACACTTGCAACGCGAAATAAAACTATAATATCGGTAGAGCAAAACTGCCAAAGGGTTTTGAAAAGTTAGCTTGTGTTCCCGAAATATGGGCCCCTAAAGTTTTTGAATTTTTTGAAAAGGCATTAGGTATAAATCAAAAAAAAATATACTAAATGTACTTCTGAGCTAAAAAATAATTTCAGATGTCTTCAGTAGAACCCTATGGCGATTCTTTTCTGATAATTTATTAACCCTCTGACTCTCATTTTAAGGGGTCTTTTTCCCCCACTCTTATACAAAAGTATACTAAAACGGTACTTTTAAAGGTTAAAATGTTCTACGAATATTTTTTGCATCCAATTTCACTAAGGATCTTCAAAGACCAAAAGTTCGTGCAATGTATCTAAAACGAATTCTCGAAATTTCGGGCATTGACATTTTTGAATTTCTTAAAAAGTCGTTTGGTACAAGTCAAAAAAATATACTAAATGTACTTCTGAGCTAAAGGACCATTTCCGATGTCTTCAGTAGAATTGTATGGCGGTTCTTTTCTTAGAATATATTAACTTCTACACTAAAACGGCACGTTAGACGGTTAAAATGTTCTAAGAATATTTCTTGCCTCAAATTTCACTAGGGGTCTTCTAAGACCAAAAAATCGGGTTTTCGAAATTCCGGGTCTTGATTTTTTTTTATTTATTCGAAAGTCCGTTTTACATACATTGCACGAAGTTTTGGTCTTAGAAGACCCCCAGTGAAATTTGATGCAGAAAATGTTTGTGGATCATTTTAACCCTCTAACGTGCCGTTTTAGTAAAGAAGTTTAAAAAGGACAAAAATAGCCCCTTAAAATGAGTGTTAGAGGGTTAATATGTGTAATGAAAAGAATCGCCATACAATTCTACTGAAGACATCGGAAATGGTCTTTTAGCTCAGAAGTACATTTAGTATATTTTTTTTGACTAACACCGAACGCCTTTTAAAAAAATTAAAAAACTTTAGGGGACCATATTTCGTGAGTCCAAGCTAACTTTTCAAAACCCTTTGGCAGATTTGCTCTACTAGTAGACTACTTTCATTTCGCGTTGCAAGTGTTGAGGCTGGTTTTTTTGTTGCACAGTGTTATGAGATAATGAGGAATAAACACTACTCTTGCACTATAGTACTTGGTTGTAACAGCCCGTGTTTCTAGCGCCACTTGTTTTGGATACAAACGGTTGGCTTACTCGATTATTGCATTTTTAAGAACAGTGCAAAGAACAAATCTAACGCCAGAACCGTAAACAAATTAAATTGTGGGTTACACTACTTCTGTGCTGATAGCCTCATTTACAAAATGAACAACGTTACAAAATTATCGAAATTACTTTGAAAATCTGTCACCGATGTCTTCTATTAAATATGTGTTTTTTATGAATCTATAACAAATAAAAAATAAATAATGTAATATGCGGCAATATAGAGTGAGACCAATTCACAATATACCCTACAGACTACATTAGATCTAGAAAAGGCATAGTGCATCACAGGGCGGACTTGTTAAACTATACAAAAACATAGTATGCTCCAGTATTTCTTGATACAATGTCTAACTTAATTAACAAAGTCGTAAATTTTGTACGAAATAAATCTAATAATTTTCCAAAAGTTTTCCGAACAAAATAATATTTTACTTGGCCTTTCATTTATTATAAGTTTGTTTTTAAAAATATATTCAAATCCTATCTCTGCAAATGCGCTAAAGTAATTTTACAATGCAACTTAAATTCAAAGAGTATAAAATATTATTTTTACCAATAATAATTTTTAAATGACATGATTTAGAACAGAATTAAATTGCATATAACACACATACGTTGTTAGTATGGCACTTATACATTCAAATGTATATACATAAGTATTCATATTAAACATTTCCCGTAAGTGGAATAAAAGGACATTAAGAGGACAAAAACCAGCCATTACCACATAAAACAGAGTTTAAGAATGAGGAGGAAGTTAAACGGAATAAAGAAAACTATGAGTATTTATGGTCTTAATTAATGCAAAAGTTTTTTTTGCTTTTAGAGCATAAAAGTTGTTTGAATTATAACGTTATAATGCATATTTGTAACGCACAGAGGGTATAAAAGAAAGCAAAACTGTCAGCTAAAATAAAATTATTGTAATGCATTCATAGTTGGCTGGTATATAGAAATAAACGAGACATAATTGGCATACAAAGAAATGCTAAAACAGTAATTCACACGAATTTCATGATTAACCGGTGCTTAGCATAGGCTATAAATATTTGTAAAATGGTTAAAGTTGTCTATATGTAAAATTTTAAGAGGGCGTGGTACCTCAAATGCAAAAGCAGCAAGAGAAATTACACCAAAAAAATGGTGCAAAGCTCACCAGAACATTGAAGAATCAAAAACAGCCAGCAAACTACTCATGTGTTAATGGCAGCAACGCCACACATATCAATGTCTCTACCACCATGTAGATGGCAGCACGGGAAACACCAAATGACCCACTGTACGATTATCTACTGACTGAACGGTTACAGTAAAAGTTTGCTAATTCCTTTGGCTGCCATGATCGAACACAGCTTAAGTGGGTTCGATCAGTGTTGTTAAAACTTGGTGACCAAAAATGGCTAAATTTACGGGAAAAAATTGCTAAAAAATTAAAGAAAAAACACATGAAAATTCAGTAACAAAACAAAAATAAGTCTAGGATTAATATTTTAAGGTGTTACAAGCATCAGCACAAATGCCTCTTTACAATTGTGGTGTGGGTATAAACTAGGGAGATCGATTATTCGACTTTTTTCAATCACCGGGTTTCGAATATTCCGAATAGTTGCTATTTTAAAAAAACCGGTTTTCGGTTAAGCATTTTAAAAATATCCGGTTATCCGGTTTTAATTCGAATACATAAAAATACAAAAATCAAATAAGTTTTTGTAATAAAAAGTTAATTAAAATAAAAACAAAACAATTCACGAAGGTAAGGAGCCAACAAAATACATAGATATGACTATTGAAGTTACCCTGCGGGAAATTTGTGTCAATTGGGAGCAGGGCTGTCAGATTTTTTGAGCTCTATCGCCAAACCGGATGTCAGAAATCGCCAAAAATCGCCAAACGTCAATTTGGTTCAGTTTTTTAATTTTTTTTTTTTTTAAATTAAATTTTGCATACAAAAAACGGTAGTATAATATGTAAGTCAAAAATCGCCAAAAACTGAGAATAAATACAAAAATATTTAAATAACATAAAATGGAGATCGTATAAGTATTCAGTTAAAAAAGCTTAAATTAAGTACACAAGTCTATAAGATCGTACACTTCAGCCTCACTGATTTCATTACTGGAGTTTTGACCTGCATACATACTATTAGAATTTAATAGTGACTGAATATAAAATTCACTTAAACTAATAACAAAACAAAAATCATGTGGAAAAAAATTGCAAGTTTTTTTTATATAAGTAATGATAACAAAAAATAACAAGTGAAACAAAATCGCCGAAATATTATAAATGGTGAAAATAGCCAAGTTAATCGCCAGTTATATCAGAAATCGCCACAAAAGTCGCCAGTCGCCAAATAGGAAATCCCATCGCCAATCACGTTTCAAAATCGCCACGTTTGGCGAGAAATAGCCATATCTGACAGCCCTGATTGGGAGTTGTGAAAATAGAACAGGTACAAAAAGAAAGAACTCATGACCAGCGAAAAGAGAACCAATCATGTAACTACTTTATGATGAACAAAAAGGTAGAAAAAGTAATGAATTACACTACAGTCTTCACCGGTGGTGTGATACATTTTTTTGAGACTTTCTAAAATTTGGTTATTGAATGTAATTCTAGGACTTTTTTTTTTAAATAATAGTACATCGTATTGAAATAATACTACATTATAGTAACTGTCACTAAACACGTCCATTGAGAATAGATTTGTGACTGGTCAAATAGTGTCAATTGACCCCCTCCAATGACAACCCCATGTAAAAGTGATAGGTCTTATTCATAGAAAGTGTTAAAACTAGAACCGGTCTCTCCCACCAAAGACCTATCACGGGACTACTTTGGTGTCAGTTCGCTTCCCTCTAGGGTATGTTCAGACCTAACAAATATTTGACGATAGAATCCAAAAAAGCGTAACCAGTAAAAACATAGCTGTAGAAGTTTTGAAAACTTTGGTTTTAAAAAATTATAGGAATTTAATAAATTTATTATTTGAGATATTCCCCCAATTTTATTTTAAATGATGAATTTAAAAAGTTGAAATGCTTTAATCATACGAATTTTCATTCAAAAAACATTTTTGTTACCATTTTCAAAATTTTGTAGTATAAACGAAATTTTTCTTTAATTTTGGTTAATTTTATTATTTAATAAAAATTATTGCTTCACCGAGCTATTTTTAAAAACTTTTTTGCTAACTTATCTCGACTTAAGATGTTTTGTCAAAATGTCACAGACATGCATCAGTAGACTTCAAACATATTTTTGAAAAGTTGCAAACATAACCTCTTATCCAGGATTAGATATTTCAAATTATATGATTTCAGCATTATAGAAACGAATAGTAATATGAACATGCTCTTGTATTAAATATCTGTCATTTCGTCGATCACAATATTAATCCTTTCATGACATTGTTTGATTCCTTAAATTTTGTTTAAAGTTCCTGGCTCTTTAATAAATAAAACTGAAGAATTTTTCCACATCGTTGATTCCGTCGGTATGTTGTAGTTTTAAGCATGAATATATGCTGGAACTACTTAACAGCCGTACCTAAACAAGAGCGGAAGGTGGAACGTTTTCTTCCGCTTAGCTTTTACGCTGATATGCCATACCTAAGCAAGAGCAGCATCAACGTTGTGCCACAGACAGAAGTGTTAACTTTCTTGTTAAATAAAACCCACATAATAGAAAAAAAAAAGATGCAAATTTTTGACAGCTAGAAGACGTAAAGTATTATTGGCAGTCTCTTAAAAACTACTTAGAACAGAGTCAAGTTTTACTTGGCGTATATTTATGTCAAGCTTGTGGACTAATTAAAGGTGATAAATAAGTCGTGACGTTGAAGAACCTTTGCAAATTATCATTTTATGTCCCTTTAAGCGCCATTGCCTTTCAAATCAGCTCGAATTTTAAGAAAACTGTCAAATTGCCAATTAAATACTTTTAAGTTGAACATTTTTTTTTTTTTTTTTTGTAGTATTTTGAATTGTTACAAGAACACATGTTTATATAAGCGATTTTTATTAACAATGCTCATAATTTTTTTGTTTGACTTTTACATTTTGTTTTGACATTCTCTATAATAAGTTTAAGTTTGCCAAATATTCAATTAGTAAAATACTTAAATTACGGGTACATTTTTAACAAAAGTAAGGCAAACACATATAAATTACACGTTACTAAAATAACCGGTTTATTTTACCAAAATAACCGGTTAATTTTACCAAAATAACCGGTTTATTCGATATTCGAAAAATAGACATTTTAAAATATTCGATTTAGGCAAACTAAAATAACCGGTTAAAACCGGTCGAATACTATTCGATCGATCACCCTAGTAAAAACATTTTTTTGTTATGTTAAAAATGTTTACCAAATTGATAATATCGCATAAACGATGTTTACTTGGCTAAATACACTATTATCTTCAGCATTAGACCATGAAAGGGGGAGCAACTTTACAGTCAATTCTGAAATTGCTAACACATTTTTATCGCCGCCTGCATCTCTATATTGAAATACATGCGACCAGAATGAAAAAGTGTTGCTTGTGTTCATCCATTTTATAAATTTAATATTGGAATAGTGTTCCTTTATTTTAAAAAATCATCGCTTGTAGCAATTTTCAACACTTATCAAAGTTGTGATTTAAATAAAATGCGTTTTAATTTAAGCTTTAAGCGATTTTATAAATTTTTATAAGAAAATAAAAATTATTATTTTAAAAGAAGAACGGCAAAAACATTTTATGTCTAAACAAGTTAAACAATGGCTAAAAAAAAAGGCTAATGGCTAAACTAATTTTTTAAATGGCTACAAAAATGTGAAAAATGGCTAAATCTTGATACCAAATGGCTAAATTGGCAACACTGTTTTCCATTGTCTTATCATGTCTCACCATCTCCCGGCAAATTTTCATAGAAAATCAATTTCGTAAACCTTTAATAAACCTGAAATGTGTTTTATGACTATGGGGTGAATTTTTTACATTTTTGTTTTTAGTAAAATTAATAACCTATTTTTTATAGAAATTTTTAAAGTTTTTAGTGCATATTTTGGATTTTTAGTGCATCTTTTAAGCGCATGTTTTCGAGTTTTAAGTGCACGAAAATCTCATCCCTACTTATCAATATACAGCCTCTCTAAAAGAGGGCGTGATCCTTTCCATTCAAAGACATTATAGATTTCTGTATATCTGGAATGGCAAGAGCCAAAGATCGAAGGTGGACGCGGTACAAAATAGATTTATTTATATCAAAAGAAATGTTTTTATTTATATAGCCGAATAAAGCACTCTTACTTGTTTTATTTTAATGTGTGTAGCCAGGGGAACCGGGTTCATTAGAGTGGTTCGAAAAAAATTTTTTGTCAGTCCCCCCCTAGGATTAAAGATAATGTAAAAACAATTCCAAAAATTATTTTTTTATTTTTTTTTTGCAAGAAATACCGCCCTTTTAGTTTTTTGTTCACTGTGTCGCCATTTTTAGTCCGATCATAACATTTTGTATATCGGTGTTCATGGCTCTGTAAGGACTACATTTCTGTCTTTAATAGTTTTTTTATACCACGCAAATTCTAGTCTTGTCTTTCAAAAGATCGGTTTATACCCTCCCAAACGCTAAATATTTTTGAGCTAAAATGAAACTGTGTTATTTTGTTACAACTTCTGTATAAAAAAACTATTAAAGACAGAAATGTAGCCCTTACAGAGCCATGAACACCGATACACAAAATGTTATGATCGGACTAAAAATGGCGACATAGTAAACAAAAAACTAAAAGGGCGGTATTTCTAGGCGTGGCAAAAAAATAAAAAAATTATTTTTGGAATTGTTTTTAAATTATCTTTAATCCTAGGGGGGGACTGACAAAAAAATTTTTTTTCGAACCACTCAAATGTTCATTATAAAATTAAAAATGTGAAAAATAAATTACTAAAGAGCAGTTGGTTTAATGAGAATTTTTTAACAAAATAATAGAAAAAAATCAAAATTAAAGTCAGGAGTTTTCTGCAAAATAAATTTTTTTGTGCTGGCATTAGCAAAAAAAAAATATAAAAAGGCTTATGACTCATTTGATCCTATTTTAACACGCTTTTTGCCCGCTGGTGGCAAAGCAATGTTCCAGCAACGCGGTTTAAAAAAGAAAATTACACACAGCAAAAGTTAATCATCTACTTACAGCATACGCAATTTTAGATTGTTAGGCACGGCACACCCATTTATAAGTACATTAATTTAAATGGAGCGATGGTCGTCGAGCCGTCGATCATTAATACCTTAGGGTTAAGGAAACTTTTTGTTAAGTCTTATGAATCTGTAATTTGCTTACGCAAAAGTGTGAAACTGATAGCACTTCCTGTACGGAATCAAATGATTTTTATTTGGTTTTTGTGCTTTTAAATGCACACGATGTATCGCGTTTCTTACCGATGTTTTTTAGTATCGATGCTTATCGTGGAAATATCGATGTTTTTAAATATCGACATTTTTTAGATCGATGTTGCATCCCTAATGATATGTTGTCTTCTAAAAGTATACATTTCTTTTTGAAAGACCTTCCAAAAGATTCCGTTAACATTCGCTACTTCCTTCTTTAAAAAGAGAGAAAGTGAGTTGTTCAGCTTTGTTTTTTTTTGCGAATCCCTTTTTTGGGAAGGGAACAAAGTTGTTATTGTGTGGAAGGGCTTGCTCCCAATAAGGGCTTTTATTAGGCTTCTTTACTTATTCTTGTTACTGGGTTATTACAATTTTAAGTTCTATCGGGCATAAAAGAACAGCCTTGAAATAATTCTGGGCCTAATTAAATTTTAAACTTACACTAAATTATTACCTTAAGCTGGTATAAATAAAGAAACAAAAAAATACCCGTAATAATATGGCACTTCCCATGAAATTTTTATAGTGAATGCATTTGTTGAAAAAGTTGCACAAATTTATAGATCCTTTGGATTGGTTGTTTATTAACAGTAAAAAACGACTATGGCTTTCGCAAAACAATGTTAACAAATAAAATAAACTAAAATGTAATTAAATTAAATGAAATAGTTTGTAATGAATTTAAGTTATTTATGATTATTACACACTGGCTTATGTGAAAGCAGAAGCAACAGTCAGGGCCAGTTCATATCAACAGAACATTTAACCAGGGTCTAGGAGACTGTAAAAAATAAACAGTATGTTCATTATTGTTTCATTCTTGCGTTTTTATTTGAATGAGATTTTTGTTTACAAATCATTAAAATCATTTAAGTCCTTTTTTGCATGCAGGCAATGCCATGTTTACAGGTAGAACGAGAACGAAAGCAACTGAAAGAAGTGTGATCTTAGCTTTAGCAACAAATTAATCCACACAATAATTATAAGTGCAATGTAAAAAAGAAGAACATCTCAAACTCAAACGAAAAAAACACAACGAAGAAAGAAAAACTTTTATCACGGAGTCAAATGCATAATGTAACATGGAGGAACAATGGGGCAAAAACAAAAAAGTTTTAAGAAAAAAAAATTTACAAATATGTATTAGACTGGTCGCATCTTGTATGGGATTTTTTTTTTTAATTTAATCGTTTGCGCAGCTTAAAATATGAGGTGTGGTGTAAGAAATTATGATCTAATTTTTCAGGTTAATCCGACGGTGCCTAGCCGTGCCGGGTGGGGCCCAAAGTTCCCCATATTATAAAAAAAAATCTTTTCTATCAGGTCTTTATAGTTATACTAGTTGAAAAGCCGAAAATCTAAAATATGGCTTCGTTACGATCTTCCGTAGAGAAAGTACTTCAAGTGTGCCAAATTTCAGCTTCGTATGTCATCAGATGGCTTCAGAAAGTTGCGGAAAGAATAGGACATACATACATGCAAACATCCTGACATTCTAAGAAATTATATATTGTATAGATAGATTAACATATGTTCGCGCAACTCAAAAACGCTTTAGCTTATTGAAAAACTAAAAAAAAAACCGAAATTACGCAATAAAATTTACTTTAAGAAAGGTAAAACGTTTTTCTTATATGCGCAGTCGTTTTAGAAACATAATTTTTTTTCTGGAAAAAAAAATTAATTTTTTTTATTAACCCTTATGTGTGTGGAAAAAAAAAAACACCTTCTATAGGGTGGATAGGTACCTGGGTACCTTCATGCAAATTGTATGAGAAATCTAATTTTTTGTCTTGTATTGTACAAACAATCGATGGTTAATGATATAATATTAGAATTTTACTCTGGTTTTCTCCTTTTCATATATTTTTTAAAATTCTACACCCAAAAAAAAAAATTTGTAATATAAAACACCTTCTATGGGGTGGATAGGTACCTGGGTACCTTCATGGAAATTGTATGAGAAATCTAATTTTTTGTCTTGTATTGTACAAACAATCGATGGTTAATGATATAATATTAGAATTTTACTCTGGTTTCCTCCTTTTCATATATTTTTTAAAATCCTACACCAAAAAAAAAAAATTTGTAATATATAACGTATACAGGTACCCAGGTATCTATTCACCCTATTAAGGGTGCAAAAAGCAAATTGGTATGCCACGCCCCCCCCCCCCCCCCCCCCCCAACTCATATTGTATATAAGCACCTATGAAAATATAATAATAACAAAAAGTTAGGAGTTCTCATGTAATTGTAGAATTGTAGACTAAAATCTTATATAAAAAATTTCGATTTGAAAACGCAATAGGTACACAGGTACCTGTCCACACACATAAGGGTTAAAATTTCGGAATTTTTGTTTTTAAAAATTCATAAAAAATTGAAAAATGCAGCTATGCTTTTAATTTTATGCAGACATATAAAAAACAACATTGCAAACAAAACAAGCTATAAATGATTGAAATCTGTAAACAACTTCTGATTTTATGTATTATATTGCGGAATTTCGGGTTTTTTTAGTTTTTCAATAAACTAAAGCGTTTTTGAGTTACGCGAACATATGTTGTGCAACCTCCTTAATTTTCGAAATAACGGTATATCACGAAAACCAAAGCCAACATAAAGAAAAAAGTTTTAACTTTCTTAAAGTAAATTTTATTGCGAAATTTCGGTTTTTTTTAGTTTTTCAATAAGCTAAAGCGTTTTTGAGTTGCGCGAACATATGTTAATCTATCAGAAACAAATTTAGAAAGCCAATTATATTTAAAAAATCTGAAAATTTGAAAATAAACGCCAACGTAAACAATGCAAAAGTCAGGAATAATTTTTAAATAAAACAAAATTTCGCTTTGAATTCGAAAAAAGAAAAGGGCGGACCTGAGAAAGATAAACCAACAAATCTGGAAATTTGTATAAAAACATTAAACATAAAATCTGCTAAAAAAATTATAAGTAAAAGTAAAAGTAAAAGTAAAGACCAACCAAATAATAAATTGAGCTTCCAACGAAGCAGGTTTGTAAAAGAGAAACGTTAAAGTCGCTTACGGAAGACATACATTTTGTATGGCGAGTAATCCACTTTGTTGCAATACAATATTGACACCGAAAGCGCCTTATTCAGCGCATATAATAATTTGTAAATGTAACGATCAGCTTTACACACTGAATTTTTTGTTACCGTTATTCTTTAATATGCTTCCTTACAAACCCGCTTGGTACCCTACAGATAATATTGGACTACGTGGTCCATTGTGGCTTAAATCGACTACTTACAACATGGTCCAATGTACTGTAGTATGGACCATGTTATAAGAAATTAACATGCAGAGCTGCCAACAACTGCATGATGTATACTTTTTTGTAGTTTACAGTATTACACATTGGTAGCCCTGATGGTGTCCATTATTAATTGCTTATTTAAAAGTGAAAGTTTGTGAAATTTGTGGAGAAAAGGTAAAAAAATTAAAAATACCAAGTAAATATATTTAATAATAAGTCCCAATTCACACGTTGCAATTCTTATTGATCAGCTTGCTACTTTATAACGAGAGTGAAGAGAGGAAAATAAACGTTTCTCTCTCACTCTATCTCGCCTATAAGGTAGCAAGCTGATCAATAAGACTTGCAACGTGTGAATTGGCACTAACAATAATAGACTACAGTACACACCATAAAAGGCGATTGGTAAAAAATTAAAGAGAAAAATGCTTAAACTACCCCTTAAGTGTACTCCATACCGTGGAGTACTTTTAAAACTAATCCACATTAGTGCTCCATGGAGTAGTTTAGGGATTACTTCGGTGGGTTATATGGTCCTCTCCTAGGACATCGTAATGTTAAATGGACCACCTTTTACCCATATATTTGGAGTACTCCTACTCCTTTATGGACTACTCTTTACATGCATGTATGCACTAGTCTCGTAAGTAGTGATGTCGTGATATATTTTTTTTTAAAAGTTGCTTAGAATTCGTTCACTTACCTTACTGCATTTCTGTATGTCATATTGCGCAGTGCATAAATGTGTGCTTACTTTTGAAAATTTAGTCTAAGTGCTTCGCAAAACAAGAAAATTTTTTATTGGGAAGTGAAAATATGGAGAGATTTGGTCCATATTCAAATTTAACACTCTTTATGTGTATGTATACAAGATATATTTAAGTTTATATGCGGTTTTCACAATACAAGCGATTGATTCTTTAGTATAATGTGTAGTTTTTTGGGCACATTAATTTTGCCCTCCCAGCCCATATGGTATTAGCCCTAAAAACGTCGATAACGACGGACCAGGTGAATTAACGATTTCGTTTCGTGGGGTATGGACTGTATGTAGAATGGATGTGTGGGATAGAGCACCAATATCTATCAAGTATCCGAGCAACTTGAAGACATTTCCAGAGATAAACGTCGATTATGTTCCTCCAATCATGAATTGCATATGGTGGGCTTGGGATTAAGCGCTAAAATATCAGACAAGTATCCAAGCAACTTGGTGTCATTATAAATGCTGGAAAAAGAAATAAAAAAGGCCCTAATATTTAAACAAAAAGAAAACCACTTCTTATGATATAAGAATAATTTCCAGGCTTTTTCCAGTTTATATGAATTGTTATAATTTAGTTATAATATTTTTATTTTTGTTAATGTGGTTTTTAAAATTAATTTTATGACAAATAGGTTTTTGAATTTAATTTTGAAATATTTTTGCCATAAATTTTTATTATTTGTGTTATACATATTAAAAATATTGTTAATTTTTCCTGAAGATGCTAAGCAAAGGTTAGCGAAAAATCGAGATAATAATTAAATAAATAAATATTTTTTATATAAAAAAAGACCTGGAGCTTAAATTTAGAAACATTCAAAATACTATTGGAAAAGCTCAATTAAAACTGAATTTAAATTTACAAAAAGAGCACGAAGATATTTGGTTTCAGAATGAGATACAATAGATTCAAGAAGATCCAACAAACAAGAAGTTTAATCAATAAATATAAATCAATAAGGGAGAAAATTATCAACACAAAATCATCTATAACATTTTTAAATAGATGCAGATATACAGGGATAATACAAAAATTTATTTCGAATTCAAGAAAAAACATAACGAATATTTTTGAGATGGAGAGGAGACTTCTAGTTATTCAAAAAACTCTTAAGATCAACACTTAAACAAAAACCGTGAGGATAATAAAAAACACGAAATACTGAAGCATTTTCAAAGGGAGGTAACAATAGTTATTACTAGGGATGAGATTTTCATGCACTAAAAAACGGAAAATATGCGCATAAAATATGCACAAAAAAATTCAATATATGCACTAAAAAAATAAAAAATATGCACTAAAAACTTGAAAGAATTCCATAAAAAATCGTTTTTTAATTTTACTAAAAACAAAAATGTATAAAATTCAGTCTATTGTTATTCAAACACCTTTAAAAAACCTAATAACTGATTTAAATTTTTGTTTGTTTAAATAAATAAGTATGTTTTGTTTTATTAAAAGTAAAACTTTGTCTTGTACTTGAAGAATGCCAATGCATTTTGGAAAAATTGGTTTGCAAATCCCACTTTGTTTCCAGATCAGATCAAAAATATTTTAAATTTATTTTATTTTTTTGGTATCCTTAATTTTTTTGCAAAACGTTTTGGATTGTTTTTTTTTTCTTTTTTTTTTTTTAATTTGTCGGACTTTTCTTCCTTCCCCATTGTTAATTTTAAATTTTGCAATATCAATTAATTTGACTTGAGTATTAAGTGAACTTAATTTCCTTAATTAGTAATTGTTTCAACAATATATCCGTAATTAGAAAATAAAAATGCTTATTTATTTCTGATGTTATTGAAATTTAATATTTCTTTTCCTTTTGTTAATTGGACAATCATCGGCATCAACAAGCTCTTCAAACATTCTTAAATTACACTAAGTTTTTTTGAATAGAATTCTGAAGCATCAAGCCAGGCCCCCATTTTGCTACAACTGGTTGTGGTGGAAGGGGAATCAACGGATACATTTAATTAAAAATTGCAAAATTATCGAATTAGCTTCTAAGTTCTCTGCAACGCGGTATAACCCATGTGCCAAGCAAGTAATTTGTTACCCATTGGAAGCCTTAACGATGTAAGGTGCTGAATCGGTTTAAAATAGAAGCATATTTTGTCGAAATCTTGAAAATCTTGTATTTAAAGCAAAGCTCCAAAAGAATTTATTTGTTATTAAACATTTTTTTGGAAAGTTTTTTTTTGTGTATTTAAAATTTTTTTTTAAGAATTGTTTTTAATATGGAAATTTAAATCTCCCTTAAAAATTTCATAAAAAAAAAATATGCATTTTCACCAAAATATGCAACAATATGCAAAAACAAATCGATGCCATTTTAACGCAAATTGAATGATTCGGGAAGATAATTGGTCTACATTGTTATTAGACTATCGACAAAAAACATGCATTTGCATGGAAATCGCTCCCCTAGTGCTAACAAACATAAGAAAAATTTAACCGATGAAAAATTTAACAATTTTTACAATATGAAGAAAGGGTAGAGGCTTCATTTAATAATAAAGTAAGAAGAATTCATAAGAGTAAATATGATAATCTAAAGAATTTGAAAAATGATGAAATAGAAATAAGAATAGATGAAAAAGTTTTTGTATCTAAGACTCGGGAAGATATTTCAACAGACTTTATGTGGGTCTTTCATTAGGACCAAAATATGCTTTACAGGGAAGATTTCCCTACACTGAAAATGATAACGGAGGGAGAAGATTTAGTTCAGACAATAGAGGAACAAGAGATAGCTAGAAATCAATTATCAATTATTATAGATAACACAGGCCAACACTCAATTTGCTTCTTTGAATTTATCAACTGATTCTAGTTAATTTGGGTGCGCTGAATTCAAAACTGTAATCAGTTTGTCTCTATCAGCTCTAGTTTTTATGATATAACTTTTTATACCCTCCACTTATGACCTCCAATTACACCAGTTACCCAAATTTTTTTTCCAAAATTTTTTTTTTTTTATCAAAATTTTTTATTTGCTATTATAGTTATTGCCAAAAAAAAAAACTCCCAAATTTGTTTAAGTGTTTAGAAAGTAAAACTTTTCCATAGGAATTGACTTAGCAGTGAAAATAATAGAGGGAAAAGTGGGATATAATAATCAATATACGAACATTGAAAAGGGACTATTTTTTAGAATTTTGAAATTTTGTATAGAAGAAATTAGATACTTCCAATGTAATGGAAAGGTATATACGCAACAAGAGGGACTTCCAATGGGATCTCTAGCATCTCCAATTATAGCTGATATAGTTATGGAGGAATTACTTGACAAATCTATTGAAAAATTGAATATTAAACCCAAAATAATGGTAAAATATGAAGGTGATATATCCTGCATTATTTCGAATGAAGAGTAAACAACTTACTGGAAACCCTAAATGATTTTAGTAGTTATATTAAATTCACTTTGGAGAAGGCATGTAATTCAAAATTACCTTTTTTAGATACTTTGATAATGAGAGGGGCAAAATTTAGGAATAGATTGGTATCAAAAACCAACGGCATCGGGAAGAATTGTAAACTATTATTTGAAACATAGTAAACAGATTATTATAAATGCCGCTAGAAATTTAATTAACATGGTTGCCCCCATAATATGGTTGTGATATCTTGATGGAGGACTATTTTAACCATAATATGGTTGTTGTTGACAATAATATAGTTAAATTAAACATTTTCTTTAAACATGGTATTGTTGGAGGTGACCATACTTAAACATGTTTTTTCTCTGCGTGTGTATAATTTCATTTTTAAATTAAAAAATACATATGTATTTCGATAATCATTAATACAATAATGTTTACCAAATCCTACCCCACTCCTGATCACTAAATGTTATAGGTGAATTTAGCATTATTTTAGGTGATTTTTGTGCTTAAAATAGAACTTACAGCAGACTCATCAAAATATAAATTTCGTCAAAAAAAAAAAAAATTGATATTCATTAGTTAAGAAATGCATTTCATAAAAATATAATTTGTTTTGTTAAAATAAATCAAAAATAATAATAATGCACTACTGGAAAGAATGTAGCGTGCGTTGTGAGCCATGCGTCACAAAGGGTTCACGGCTTTTGTCAAAAAATCACAACATTTTTTAGCTGCGTGTAAGTGATTTTAGAATTCTCGTATAGGCATCTTTCTTTTTGGAATTAGATTTTGTATACCTTTTTATGCAAAATTCGCTAAAAATTAGGAAAACACACTTCAACCTTTGAAGTTACTTCCATTTTTTTGTGGCGTGCGTCACAAAACTTCGTGATCAATTATTTCGCAACAAATACTTGCTAAGAAATTATGATATATGACATTCGTTAGTACATATTAATGTCACTTAATACGTTATATAAGTTGAAGCTATCTCTTCTGAAAGACCAAAAATGTTTATACATCAATCAGAAAACGCATGCGACTGTAGCGTTCGTCACGCAGGATTTGCCCATATGTAAAATCAATACCTATTGGAAAGTTACATCTGAAAATTTAAAAAGCACAAAAAAAAATGGTAAAATCTAAAAAATCTTTTAAATAGAAAATATGTGAAGAAAACAAAATTGAGAAAATATGAAGATTTAAAAGAAAATTTCAAGTTTGTAGGAGCCAAAACCTTTCTTTAACACAAATGTTTTAAAAATTCTTAAACGTCAATATTTTTCTCAAAATCAATTCAAAACTATAATTTTTTTTTCAACACTAAGATACAACTTTTTCTAACGCTTGTTCTCTTACTGAATAAAAATAATAAATAAACTTAAAATTTTTATTTAAATCACATTTAAAAATTCTCGGCCCATAGTCATTCATTGCACAGAGTGGAAGTGCATTGTATGTATTTTGTTACGTTGCATTGGTGGCTGGGCGACATGCAATTAATTCTCTAAGCAGCTAGTGACGATGTAATGTTAACACAATAAGAATGCACACACTCACACACACACTATCCCTAACTAAGTTAGACGCAATCCGACAAATCTTTCTGTGAGTAGGAATTACAAAAAAGTAACAAACACCTTAGAAAAACACACATTCGTACGTATGTAGTATAAAGTAGTACGTACGAATGGATAAATGCAGGTTTTAAGTTCAAGTACGCATTATAAAAGCTTTAAGGAAGTGTCATTACCAATGAGTAACTAAGCAGCTAACAAAAACAATAAAAAAAAAAACACCATGTGCTTGCGTTTTATGTATTTGGTGCTGTGTTGCAGCTTAAATTCTCAGTTCGTAGAATAGATTATGCATGCACGCCCTGCAAATAAAATTGGACCACCTGACCCATTTTGATAAAATGGACTACTCCATGGACTAGTCCGATGTAATGCAAGCATGGACCATGCCATTGTTAAAAAGTGTTTGTACCCTGCAAATAATAGGACCAGTCCAAACACGCGTGTAAAGAGTAGTCCACAAGGGACCAGGACTAGTCCACAAGTAACCCAAACGTATGGAAAAAACCTGGTCTATTTAACATTACGATGTCCTAGGAGAGGACCATATAACCCACCTTTGGACCACTAAGGAGTAGTTTTAAAACTACTCCATGGTATATAACCCACCTTTGGACCAGTAAGGAGTAGTTTTAAAACTACTCCATGGTATACTCAAGAGGATTAGTTTTGAAGTCGTTTAAACACGAAAGCATGTCGTTAAAAAACGAAGACATGTCGTCTCACTACAAACACTTTTTAACAATGACATGGTCCATGCTTGCATTACATCGGACTAGTCCATGGAGTAGTCCATTTTATAAAAATGGGTCAGGTGGTCCAATTTTATTTGCAGGGTAGTGAGACGACATGTCTTCGTTTTTTAACGACATGCTTTCGTGTTTAAACGACTTCAAAACTAATCCTCTTGAGTATACCATGGAGTAGTTTTAAAACTACTCCTTACTGGTCCAAAGGTGGGTTATATACCATGGAGTAGTTTTAAAACTACTCCTTAGTGGTCCAAAGGTGGGTTATATGGTCCTCTCCTAGGACATCGTAATGTTAAATAGACCAGGTTTTTTCCATACGTTTGGGTTACTTGTGGACTAGTCCTGGTCCCTTGTGGACTACTCTTTACACGCGTGTTTGGACTGGTCCTATTATTTGCAGGGCGTAGCCACACCAACACATGTAACTAAGTATGTACGTATGTGTAAATGTGCATGTTTTAAACTTGAAAGTGCTAATTAAATGCTCTCGATTCTCCATCTTTTCTTTGAATAAATAAAAAAAAACACATTTTAAATTAAAATAAAATTGTAGAAAAAAACAAGGCAAAGAACGTAACTAAAGTAAACAACAGTTCACGTACGTTTTAAGAACATGCATGTCATTGGCAGCCAGCACAAAAACACAAAACAGTAGCAACACTGGTACTTCAGTAAGTAAGACAAGTACTTAAGACTTGCATTGTAGTTGTCGTACCAATGCTGTTGATTCATTTGTAGAGAACACGCTTGTACATCCATACAAACATTTTCAAAGGTGAAATGCTGTTTAGTTCGTTAAGAAAATGATTTTTTTTGCTGTGCATCGCTGTATGCAGAACGTAAGAAGTTCGCTTTGTTTGCTTCCTTGTCCTCATTAAAGGTGAGAAAACACCGGTAACAAGTGCAAATTTTAATTTAAAACAAATTAAAGCACAAACATAAATTAAAAAATAAATTCGTGATCAAATATTAAATGTTAAGCATAAAGGAATGATTTTTAGTGAATACATTTTGTACAGGCTTACAATTTGAAAACATAGCGTAGCATAAAACGCAAAGCGCCCTAATAAACTGAAAATTCAAAATCGAATTTTTCATTGATTCTGATGTTTGCATCATCACAAATGTCCACAAAATATTTTGGAATCTTTCGACCAAAATAAGCGATTTTATTAACAAAAAACAAACGGCCCTATCTACAAAATATTATATGATAAAGCTATAAATCTAACAAACAGTCTGAGCTGTTGAAATAACTAGTAGGCTTTACAAGAAAAATAGATGAAAAAAAAATCATAATCAGTTTAAGGCAATTTATATTAGGGAGGTAACGGTACGATACCGATGCTTAAAAAGAAATACCGGCGATATCGATACCGACACGAATATTAAATTTAAAATCAAGGTAAAATTAACAAAACTCAAGTAGGGTTATTTCTTTATTATGCAATATTATAGTGTTTGAGATAATTAATATCTATATAAATAAAAATGAAATGCTATCCGTTGCTAAGCGCATAACTTGAGAACGGCTGGACCAATTTGGACGATTTTTCTACTGATCGACATTATCCTACTTAGGTTTTTACGAAAGAAAATTTTGCCCCGCGCACTTTTTTCAATTTAACTAAAATCAAAAAACGGTTCAATCGATCATTAGTGATCAGCTACCGAGTGAAGCCATATACATAGTTTAAAATAAATATTAATAAAATAATTGTTAAAAAAGAGTATTCTCAACTTTTGCGGATATAGACGATTTCGCAACACCTCTTGCAGCCGGAAAATTGTCTCTCAGATGGCACTGAAATCATATGAAATCTAAAGTATTTCTCTGCCAGGTTCTTAAAATTTGCAAACCCGAAGTATCGCCGATATATCGGTATTCGTAACTTCCCTGATTTAAATAGGGTTTTGCTTCTCCCGTAAAAATTTAAACGCTGTTTGCGTTTAAGGTTTCATACAAATATATACAATATACAAATTTTTCTTTAAATACAATTTATATCTTTTTTAATTTTAGATGAATACGGCACTTATGTTTTACGTTTTAAACGATTTAAATTATTTTTTATTTGCTTAAGGTGTTATGATACTTGCTATTTTTTGTATTGGATTTTTTTAGGATTGACTGAATGAAACAACAAATGCGAGAAAGAACCAGAAATACAATTTGATAAAATGTAAACAAAACAAACAATACTGCCCACGTTTTTTCCCCACAAAAAACCGTCATAAAAGCTAAAAATCGCAACAAAAAAAAGTTAAAAACCGTTTCTTTCGATCAAAAACTAAAAAAATTGGCAACTGTGCTAACAATTAATCTAGAAATGTCAATTGTAAGTTAAAAAATTTTATATTTTTTTTGACAGTCTTAGATTATTTATCGATAACACATGTTTACTTGTTTGACATTTCAAGATTTTTTATGATATAATCATACTCTTTACACTTAGTCAGTTTTCCTATGCAAATATATTTACACTGTTCTCCAATATAGAAAAAATACACAGAGAAAACAGATTCGTGATCACAACCGAATTTGGCGCCAATCGAATTTCGTCGGTTGCATGTACTATCACACAATTCGGTTCCAATTACTGAAAATTTCGTTGCTTAGAATTATATTTTTGATAGCAACATTTGAATTTTAGTACACTATCAGTTATAAACACAGATATTGTTGGTTGTAAGTATTGTTTTTACAAAAACAAAAATAGGCTTATACCCGAATATATTATAGCTGCAACTGAATTAACACATAATTGGTGTTCATAACAAGAGATTTGATTGTCGTTATCAATATATTTTTTTAACCGGTCAAATGTAGCCCATAAGGGGCAAGGACTTGTCCAAAGGTAATCTCAATGAATTGAAAAAATGGGTTATTTTACAGTACGATGTCCTAGGGCAGGACCATATAACCCAGCTTGCATTACAAAGGGGAAGTCTTAAAACTACTCCATGGTATACTCCAGAGGATTAGCTTTGAAATCGTTTCAAAACGAAAACATGTCGTTAAAAAACGAAGACATGTCGTTTCACTGAAAACTCTTTTTAATAATGACTTGGTCCATACTTGCACTACATTGGACCAGTCCAGGATCACAATGGATCAAGAAGTCCAATATAATTTGCAGAGTATAAAAAATAATACATACATATGTATGTACGTGTATATGTTCATACCTATAAGAATACATAAATTACTTACCCCTATTTATTAAGTTTTCACATTTTCCATTTTTGACCGCAAATATATTTTTTAAATATAATATTAAAAATTAATTTAATCTATCAAATGTTTTGACAGAAAATTGAGTAAGCAATTGGGGCTTTTAAATATTTTTTGGTTGTGAATTCCGAATAATTATATTTTCATTTGTTGTACTCGAATTGAATCTATTCCAACAATCAATAATTAGCTGCAATGCATGAATAATCATTTATATTACAAAATTTATTGACGAAAGCAAATTATTGATTGCAATGACCAATATTCAGTATTGCCCTATATTAAATTCGGTTGTGATTCTAACCATTTGCACTAATTTTTAGAACTTAATTAAATTAGTTATCATAACTAATAAAAGAATTGAAGGAATCATATTTCAGTTTGAATAACGTTTTAATAATCAAGAGAATTGAAAATCAATTAGAACTATATATGTTTTATAGTTGCAATAATAAATTATGCTACTTGATCAATATTTTATTACTGCAACCGTTTCCCAACCAATTTGTTTTCTGTGTGTACAAAAAATAGCAAGTATCATAACAGGTTTAGTAGTTATAGTTATACAGCCATGTCACAGAGTACAATTCCGTTCGGAAACGGAATTCATTCCGTATTTTGGTGCTTCAGAAAATGACGAAAAAATGTTTCGGAATGAAACCATTTTTGTTTTCATGAACGGTATGGGAGTTGTCTGTATCTGAAAGGCAATAAAACTATCAAAATACACTTTCCATCAACAAACAAATATGTTTTCTTCAATTCCGAACGGAATCATTCCGAACGGAATTGTACTCTGTGCCATGGCCCATAGTTTTTGTTTTTTTTTTTTTTTTTAGTTTATATTTTGATATTCATTTTCAAAATATTTTCCAATTTTTCTAATTTTTAATACATTTTTTAACTGAATCCATAGTAATGCCTTTTAAGTTCTCAGCGATTTTCTTGTTCTTTAAATTTTTCCGATTTTGCATTTGATTTGATCTGATTGACAGTCGAATGCTTAGCGATTTTAAAGTATTTTTAACTTTTTTCGATTTTATTAAACGTTCGTGTTCTTTGGTTGAATAAATTGTTTTGATTTTTTGCAATTTTGGAATTTTTTTTTAAATAAAATTTAAGTTAAGCTGTTTTTTTTTTAATTTAAATCTTTTATTGAATATTAAATTTACGAGTTTTTAAATTATAATACATTTAAATCATTGAAAATTTTTCAAACTCAGATGTCGCTGTCACAAATAAATACTGTAAAAAAGTGCAGAATACCAATTAACTTAAGTGTGTGCACCTGTAGAAGAAAATAAATATTTCACAATAAAAAAGTGAGGGTATAAAAAATACTCTTAAGTATTTAAAAAGGAAATGAAATATACCACAGCAAGTGTGAGTTTGGGATATGTGTGTACCAAATGTCTTTTATTTTAATTTCTTTGCAACAACAGTTCTTAACAAAACTAACACAAGGGAAGGAAATTAAACCTTTTTTGTTTTCATTGGACGTTTTAAGCAATTCTCTAACTAATTTGAGGTCGCTGATTTTAAATATAATCTCTGTTTCTTTCTAACAGCTTACATTTTTAAGTTACGGGTATCAATCTAATTTTTGCCTTTTTTCCAAAAATTAAAAGCTTAAAAATCTTAACTTTACTCTTCATTAAATGCTAGTTTACACTATAATACTTTGTATTAGTACAAGTCAAAAACTCAAGTAATACGTAAAAGTCTGATAGTGTGAATGCATGTGTGATGCAAATGACAAGTATTATGAAAAAAAGTTTGACATCCCATACGACTTCATCGTTTTTTGAAAAATTTCTTAATAATAATACTTTTCATTGGATCACGGTTGCATTTTATTTCATGTGTGAGTGTTTATACTCTGTGTGATGGTGTGAACACAAACTGTTATGTTAAATTAGATTTTTTGACAGTCGCAAAAAAACTCATTAGATTTCTATCTCACAAAGTACTATAAAATACGTTACACTGGTGAGATAGTGTAAACTAGCCTTAAGCGAGTTTAAAATTAAAAAAAATTTTAAATTCAAAAGATTTTGTTATTCGTGCTTAATTCCCAGTTTTTATTCTTGATAAGAATACTTCAAATTTATTGTTGATGGGATAAGCTATTCCTATGCGCATTTCACTGGTTGCTTAGGCCAGATCATCAGGAAACTTCATCCAGAAAGATTTTAGAAAACCTAAAGATATTAAACCAAATAAAACTGTTAAACGTATAAGACTTATAAGCAACAGTTCTACTTGTAACAATATCAAAGTTTAAACAAAAGCATCAACAATAAACAGTGAGTTTATCTCATATTACATTCCCCACTACAATTGGTTGGAATTCTCCCAACATTAATTGTAGTTGTAAGTAGGTTTAGAAAAACAAAATGAAAACAACAACAACTTACAAAAGCATGTTGTCAATTAAGTGTTTTTTTAGGCCGTGCACTTGCCTGTTTATTATCAAAAAGTTATTTAAATTTTTGGGAATACAAAATTTTAATTTCAAAAGATTTTGTTATTCGTGCTTAATTCCCAGTTTTTATTCTTCACGCAGAGAAAAAATATGGTTGGGCATGGTTACGGCAACAACACTATGTTTAATGTAACAATATATTGTTGTCGTACACAAATAATAGTTATTTTTATTTAATATCAACAATATTATAGTTACTGTAAACATATCAATGTTTATCGCAATTATGAATTTGAGTATTGTTGACCGAAAAATAATTATTTTTCTAACAACTTAATTTTAATAACTTTCTAAACATATTATATTTCTCACAACTATATCATGATATTTAATAGCCATAACATGATAACTTTCTATACATTTATCATATTATGTTAAAGATGCAATCAAACTATTTTTACTCTAATCATATTATGTTAGCGCCATTTGTAAAATATTTTTGAAGCAGTTGTGTCGTTTTTTTTATTTGTGAGCGGTTTAACAATTAAAAGATAAAATTCATTAAAAAATACGTCTAAAGAAATTAAAAAATTAAAATATTAGCGGAGTTCATTCAAGTACTAGTGATGTAATAGTGCAAATGCAAAATATCATAGTTTTTTTGTAAAATCCAACAACAAAACACACAGAGATTTCGTTATATTTTATAAAAGTGCTACGATATTTCATCAACATCTTAAAATCGAAAAAATGGACACACGCGGTTGCCCATGAAAACCACAGATTTTTCATTTGCTCTTTTGCAAGCCTTATATTGAACTCCGCTATTTGAATAACATTAAGAAAAATTTTAAAAAGCCACAAAATAAAAAATCGATGCAAAATATTTAAATTTATTTTGTATTTTTATGACAGCTATGAAAGGTGCTGTATCATAATATGATTGCTTCTAAATTTATTATGATTAACATGATGATAATATGATTACCTCTTAGCTTATTATGATTAACATGACAATAATATGATTAATTTCTTAGCTTATTATGATTAACATTACAATAATTTGATTACTTCTTAACTTAGTATGATTAACAGAATAATAATATGATTAAGGGAAAAATATTATGATGTAATAGTACGAGTATATTTAGTCATTATATGAGTCAATAATAATCTTAATATGGTGACTACAATCATAATTCTTATCATAATATATTGCTCTTAGAATATGTTTACCACAACCATGTTTTTTCTTTGCGTGTTAATAAAAACACTTGAAATTTATTGTTGATGGGATAAGCTATTCCTATGCGCATTTCACTGGTTGCTCATCAGGAATCTTCATCCAGAAAGATCATCAGGAAACTTCATCCAGAAAGATTTTAGAAAACCTAAATTTATTAAACCAAATAAAACTGTTAAAAGTATAAGACTTATAAGCAACAGTTCTACTTGTAACAATATCAAAGTTTAAACAAAAGCATCAACAATAAAAAATGAGTTTATCTCATCTTACATTCCCCACTACAATTGGTTGGAATTCTCCCAACATTAATTGTAGTTGTAAGTAGGTTAAGAAAAACAATATGAAAACAACAACAACTTACAAAAGTATGTTTTTAATTAAGTGTTTTTTTGGGCCGTGCACTTGCCTGTTTATTATTTGGTTTAATATCTTTAGTTTTTCTAAAATCTTTATGGATGAAGTTTCCTGATGATCTGGCCTAAGCAACCAGTGAAATGCGCATAGGAATACCTAATCCCTTCAACAATAAATTTCAAGTATTTTTATCAAGAATAAAAACTGGGAATTAAGCACGAATAACAAAATCTTTTGAAATTAAAATTTTGTATTCCCAAAAATTGAAATTACTTTTTGATTAAAAAAAATATTAAAAATTTTGTAATTCTAAATCAAAATTTGTTTTTGTTTTAAATGCTAGTTATACGAGTCACTTTTGCGCCCGCGTTCTAAAAACAGGCAGTTAAAGTCTTATTACTTTAACGTTAAGTTACTAACCTATGAACAAAATGAGACATAGATCGTAAAGATTGATGAACGTGTTTTGCTTTAAATCGCAAGTATGTAAAGGTACCTAAGTTTTAAGTGAAGGAAAAAACGTCCATAGGTAGAACAGCGGTAAACACACACATAATAAATTATGTTATTTTTGTATGGAAATCGCGATTATTAACAATTCAGTTTTTTCAGAAAATTGTTTACAAAATCAAAAGTTGTGCGCCGATAATAATGAAATAAGGCTCATTATATTCGAAATATATTAACCTAACTGCCTGCATTCCAAAATAAAATAAAACTCTTCGCATGGGAATTTATATTGAAACAACAATAAAAGAAACTCAAATTTGTTATTGTTTTCAATATAAATTTCCAAACGAAAATCATATATATTATTTCTAAAGCACTTTTTTTTGTCGGTTGCAAATATCTCCCATACCACTGCATCAAATTTAATGAATGATATCTCATTTTAAAGCTTATTTCTAACACTAATGACGAAAAATAATTAGAAATTAAAAAATTAATATTTTCATTGATAAAAATTATATTTTAAAATGTATTGAAGTTACTAAAATTTCTATTAATTATTTTCATTTTATGTTACAAAAATGACAACTAATGGTGCGAAATATTCGCACGGGTCATCTAGTTTATATGTATTTTAGTTTTAAAAACAGGCAGATAATGTTTCTAGACCAGTTTTATTTTTTATGAATTTTTAAAGAACACCATTTTTTTTTATTTTTTTTTAATTGTTAGAGATGATATTGTTGACCAATTTGAATTTATTTAACTGAATATGGTTACCCGTTTTCAAGGTATATCAATATATATTGAACGCCATATTGCACGGCTGTATTTCAAATCACTTTATAATAGCTAAATGGCTAAATTAAAAGAATGGTTTTTAATAAATTAATAAATATCATGGGAATATCAGCAAGGTGCTTTGATCCTTGGCTAATATTCTGGAGCTGTAGAATATACCCACCTATAAATTAAGGCCCTTAATACAACAACAACATTCAGTTATTAATAAAATAAAACTGGTTTCCTTGTGTAGTTCCTAGTATGCATACGACACAAGTAAACAGCACAAATTCTCGTAAACTGCACGATGTAATTCTCAAATACTTGGAGTGAAGGCAAAAATTGTTTACTGTATTGGAAGGTTTTGAAAGAATCAAGTAATTGTGCGACAAACAGTAACGCATCCCGTAAAAACGTAACCTGTCCGTAAAAACGCCTGGGTTCGAGCCCAGATTGAGTCAAGAATGAAAAATTATCAGTAAATTTTAATTAATTTTCATGTTGTAAAATTCCTTTCTTCATAAAAAATAATTTAATGAAAATTAAATTTGATGAACTTAAGCCTAATTAAAAATATTAAAAAATTTGGATTAAAAATTTATCATTGTAGTTGTACACAAACGCTTCTCAGTGGTATAAGAAGGAGCACTCGCCAGCAATGCCAGGCGAAATAGTTAGCACTTTTCCTCAATTTGTAGTAGGAACCGCAGATGTTTCTCTTAACACCAATATCTAGTGTTAACATGTTAAAATAACTACCCACATTTCTCACATATTTATTTAAGTATTTAAAATTAGCAACTAAGAAATTTTATATAAATGTTAACCTCATAACATAATTTTGCGCTGGCGGATACATTATAGCTCATGGGTCCAAAATTGGGTACACTCTCGAAACATGTTCGCAAACTTCTGTGATGTAGGGCATGATATGGTCGGTGTTGACTGACTTTACTTTCTTACCGGTTTTACTAAGTAAATCCATGAAAAACCCTAAAAAACTACAATCTCAAAACCTTAATTTTTTCACATCGCACTCCAAACAAACCAAGACATTAAAATAATTTGTTCTGTGTTGTCTCAAATTTAATGTCTAAAATATTATTGGAGTTATTAAAATTTACAATGTGTGCTTTCTAAGTTCAAGTAATTATTATTGTATGCCTCCCAGTGACATCATCGTTGTCATTGCCATCAACACAGACATCATCACATTTCTCAAATTGGACTTTTTGTTGCTCTTTGTTTAATTTTTTGTGTTTTTTGTAATTTTTAATGAACATTATTAAAGATAATTACTACAAGTTGAAATTTGACTACGTGTTGCACCTTGTGTCATGTTGTAGCGAACTAATATTCATGCGGTTAAAATGATAGTTTCTCATTGCTTTGATAATGTCGTAGTTATTTTTGAATTCTTAGCCCAACCCTAACTAATATGGCAGTACCACGTTCCGTATTCTGCTTTTGTAGTTGTAGTGGCAGTAACTGTGATGACATGTACATGACAGGATGAAAAGATAGAAAGTGTGTGTATGAGTGTGTGTGTGAATGAAAGCTATAACCCTTTCGTTGTAGCTGTCGTTTCAAAATAATTTCTTGCGATTGTGAGATGTAAACTAAACTAATTTGCAATTTTGTGTCTGTAGTTGGATTTCCGTCATTTGTATTTCAGTTTAGTGGTAAGTAAGTACCAAATAATAAACACACACATTCACTCATTCATTTTCCCGCTTAAGCGCACACACTGTAGTACTCTATCTACATCACACAAACCCATTTACAATATGTGTGCAACAACTTTATGTCTCGCCAACAACAGCAGTAACAACTGCAACAACTCTTTAGGTTTAGGATTAAACTCAAACTGCAACTATGTATTAGCTTTTGCAATATTCAAGTTTGTATTTCTGTTTCTGTGCAACGACATTTTGTATAATATTCTCCAACCGAAATAATTTGCTCAAAACTCTTATACTCAAATTTGCAGCAAAAAAAAAAATATAATTCGTCAAGAAACCCAAATTGCATGCAGAAAAGTCAATGAAATTATAATGACAATAACGATAATGATGATGTTGACGATGACATCAACGATAATAATGTTGCTGTCAGCAATTTAATGACCGCGTTACGTGACGTAATAACAATTTGCAGATGCAATCAAATACAGACAAACGCTCGAAAAGTGCGTTTCATCAAATCCTGACAGCAACACACCCCAGACAAATAAATGACATCTCAAATAGTACAAATTGATTTGTGTCGGGTAGGAGGATAATTTATGTAGATTTGTTTCAAATTTAATAAGACGTGATAAAAATATTGTTATTTTAGATTTTGCAAGGTATACGAAAAGTGACTAAAAATATTAAATTGATGATTTAGGGATTTTTTATCTTTAAACTTTTAAACTATAAAGATTTTGCAGTAAGAGGTTAATGAGAAAGTTAAAATAATTCAATTTGGAAAATATATTTTAATTACAAAGAATTTGCAAAAATTTATTTTAATTACAGTAGAATCGCGATAATTCGTAAACGCAAGGGACCCGCCATTTCTTACGAATTACATACACAGAAAAAAGTACCAATGCTAAAACAACATGGCGAAATGTTGATTGAGAATCATGGTAAATTTCTGCAAAAGTATGCCCTTTATTTAAATTTATCATTATGTCATATTAATTTTAAATGAAAAATATTAAAATAACCTTAAATCACGTTTATTTAATATTATTCACTGTTAAAATAACATTGTTCAATATTGAATCCATAAAAACCTGTCTTATATTAAAATCAAAAGCTTATCTTGTTAAATTAACATGCATACATACTTAAGTATGTACATTTTTGTATTTTCATGTTTAAAGTATGTTATAAAAAGAAGACAATTCCCGTATTCTTTTAATTAAAATTATTTAGTTAAAAAGTACATAAGTTTTCAAAGTAGAATGATGACGAAAACCATATCGGGCCATTCTGCTGATGCTTCTGTTAACAAAGGAGATACAAAATAAGTGAAACATGTGTTACAGGGGTAAGTGGTTTAAATTATTCTTTAATAAATGCATATGTTGTCTTCACACTGTTATATCACACTCCAACCAATTTGATTCTACATGAAATTCACGTTGTTTCAACTTGAAATAACTTTCATTCAACGTGATTCGGATAGTTATTTCAATATAAATGACATTTTGTTCTTACTTTACTGCAATGTTAAATTAACATGAATTATAGTTATTTTAAAAGGAAAAAATGTTTGCAAGTTATTGTCAAATCATGTTAAATTAACATGAAACACCAATGAAGCAAAATCACTACTGAAAAGTTTAAAATCAACCTTGTTTTGAACGAATTTACATTTATTTTTTTCTGTGTGTAGGGGTTTTCGATTTAGCGGGGTTTCGATTTAACGGGGTTAAAATAAATACGAATAAACAGGGTGTTTCAATTTATTGACTAAAACTATAAAAATACATAAAAAACAATTGCTAAAAATAAAATATATAAAAATTATTCATGTAACAAACTGATCTTAAGAAAGTAAACCCACACACAAGCAAAAACCACGCAAAAATAAAATAGTGGTAAACAAAAAATCATTCTTTGCATGTTTCTGTTGTTTTTATTACGAATTATAAGTGATACACGCAAAGAAAAAACATGGTTGTGGTAAACATATTCTAAGAGCAATATATTATGATAAGAATTATGATTGTAGTCACCATATTAGGATTATTATTGAATCATATTATGACTAAATATACTCGTACTATTACATCATAATATTTCCCTTAATCATATTATTATTCTGTTAATCATACTAAGTTAAGAAGTAATCAAATTACTGTCATGTTAATCATAATAAGTTAAGAAATTAATCATATTATTGTCATGTTAATCATAATAAACTAAGAAGTAATCATATTATCATCAAGTTAATCATAATAAATTTAGAAGCAATCATATTATGATACAGCACCTTTCATAGCTGTCATAAAAATACAAAACAAATTAAAATATTGTTGCATCGATTTTTTATCTTGTGGCATTTTACAATTCTTCTTAATGTTAATCAAAAAGCGGAGTTCATGGGCAACCGCGTGTGTCCATTTTTTCGATTTTAAGATGTTGATGAAATATCGTAGCACTTTTATAAAATATAATGAAATCTCTGTGTGTTTTGTTGTTGGATTTTACAAAAAAACTATGATATTTTGCATTTGCACTATTACATCACTAATACTTGAATGAACTCCGCTAATATTTTAATTTTTTAATTTCTTTAAACTTATTTTTTTATGGAATTTTATATTTTAATTGTTTAACCGCTCACAAATAAAAAAAACGACACAACTGCTTCAAAATTATTTTACAAATGGCGCTAACATAATATGATTAGAGTAAAAATAGTTTGATTGCATCTTTAACATAATATGATAAATGTGTATTGAAAGTTATCATGTTATGGATATTAAATATCATGATATGGTTGTGAGAAATATAATATGTTTAGAAAGTTACATAGTAAATTTGTTAGAAAAATAATTATTTTTCGGTCAACAATACTCAAATTCATAATTGCGATAAACATTGATATGTTTACAGTAACTATAATATTGTTGATATTAAATAAAAATAACAATTATTTGTGTACGACAACAATATATTGTTACATTAAACATAGTGTTGTTGCCGTAACCATGCCCAACCATATTTTTTCTCTGCGTGTAGTTATTGTTTGCTAACGATTTATTTAAGGTAAAGAAGATTTTATTTGAAAAAAAAAAAAAAAAATACGAATTAGCGAGGGGACCAAAATGTATGGAAATTTTACGAATTAACGAGATTTTTTCAAGGGACCGACAGTTTATTACGAATTACACACTAACGAACCCCTGGGCAAGCCTGGGACTACTTTTATATGTATGGCGTTTTATGACAATTGTAGGAACATTTTGTCGGAAAGTGGAATAATTCTTCGAAAAAACAGTAAAGAAAGAATTATTATGTGTTGCATATGCTTTTTGATACGTTTTATATACCGACATATTTTCAATACCTCCTTTGGATGGAAATGATTAATGAATTATTTTCATACATTTTTTTCAATTTAAAAATTTAAAAATTTAAATTTTTCTTACATAAAGGTTTTTATTGATAATTATTTCATATCCGTAAAGCTTTTTCTGCATTTGTCAGCTTCTGGAATATGCTCATTTGGTACAATAAGCGATTGTCGAACCGAAAAATGCCCACTCCGTCCCGTTTCGGAAATTAAAAACGATAAAAGAGGATCTACGGACTATCGTTTTTCTGATAATGGCAATATACTCGTCCTACGATGGAAAGACAATAGCGTAGTCACCTTAGGAACTTATTTTGACAAAAATGAAATTGGAACGTGAAAGCGTTATACAAGAGGAGAAGGCGCCATGCAGATACCCAACCAAAAGTATTTCAACATTAAAATCAAGGCATGGATGGTGTAGACAAAATAGACCAGTTTATTGCTGTTTATCGGTCATGTATAAGACAACGTAAGTGGTGGTGACCAATTTTCGCATATCTGTTGGATGCTTTTGTTGTTAATGGTTGGCTACTAATGAGAATGCTGCATCCAAATGATCTAGATTGCTCAAACTTGTTGCAATTCCGCAGATATATAGCCACTTCTTACCTAGAAACGTACGGTGTGCCCTCTGTGAGAGCCCTAGAGGGAAGCGAACTGACACCAAAGTAGTCCTGTGATAGGTCTATGGTGGGAGAGGCCGGTTCTAGTTTTAACACTTTCTATGAATAAGACCTATCACTTTTACATGGGGTTGTCATTGGAGGGGGTCAATTGGCACCATTGGACCAGTCACAAATCTATTCTCAATGGACGTGTTTAGTGACAGTTACTAAAATGTAGTATTAATTCAATACGTATAGTATTATTTCAATAAAACAAGTCCTTGAATTAAATTCAAGAGCCAAATTTTAGAAATTTCCAAAAAAATGTATCACACCACCGGTGAAGACTGTACTGTAATTTATTATTTTTTCTACCTTTTTGATCTCCATAAACCAGTTTCATGATTGGTTCTCCTGTCACTGGTCATGAGTTCTTTCTTTTTGTACCAGTTCTTTTTTCACAACTCCCAGGACCAGTCTGTGGGACCAATTGAAACAAATTTTCCGCAGGGAGATTACAGACCATCGATTTTCAGTGCTGTCAATCGATATGACGGTAGAAATCACTTAATAGACTACTCCAAAACGGATAAAGATGTGAAACCTGCGGTAACAAGTCTAATTTTATGTGCAACAAGGGCCTTCACCCAAACGAATGTTTCAAAAAATTTCACATTTCATGTGACGATATTGCATAATGTCCCTTATAAGGGACTCCTTCTAAAATCTTTAAAAAATTTTTTTTTTAAATAAAAATTATTTTAATAGTTGTTTTAAATTATGTGTTCAAAAAGAATTTTGATAAAAAGTACTTGGGGAACTTCATGCACTAATGGCTTAAGTTAGACTTGAGTTCATTAAATTTAATTTGCATGATAACGCTTAAAATTGCTATTTGTACAAATGGGCAAACTTGTGAGACTGGTTTCATTAAGAAACTTTTTCAATTTTGTGTAATTTTAAACAGTTAATGTAAAAAAATAAAAGTTGAAATTTGTTACTAATATATAAAATTTGTTTTTAAAAATGCACAAAGAAAGCCAAAATACTAATTTGCATCAATTTTTGCAAAAAGTTATTGTTTGTGATTAAGTATAAACACTTGGATTTTTCATTGAAGACGACGTTAAAAGCGCTAAAATATCAGTTTGTATAAATGCACAATTGAACAGCGCAAGTTGACGAGTCAAAATGGTTGGGCAAATTTACGAAGTTTGTGTAAATAAATTCTTATCCAATTTTTGACAGTTCATTTGCGAGGGCGTAAAAATGCACAGTTTGCACAGATTGCGAGACTTTTAAGCGATATCAAGAATAAAAATTATCAATAAATTTTAATTAAATTCCTGTTGTTCATTGTTGAAAATTTAATTTGATGAACTCAAGTCTAACTAAATATCAAAATTTCAAATTAAAAATCGACAGTTCAACTAGAAAGTCACAATTGTTTTTTTTTTTTTTTTTTAATTTAGTCAACTTCTACTTCAGCAACAATTTGTATGAAACTTTTTATGACGTTTATAATAATTAAGGCTCAGTTAGTCTTTACTTTCTGTTTCTGTTCTGTTCCGTGCCGTTCTGTTACGAAATTGTAATAGTTAGTTCTTCTGTAGTAACTTATCATCCATTTATGACAAATTTATTTGTTTTGCACCGTCCATTGTTTTATTTCAATAAATTTAATGCACATAAATTTGTAGAAATTAAATTTTATGAATTCTTAAAATCAAAAAACAGTTTATTTCAATATAAATATGTATTTTTTATTATTTATTTTGCTGTCACTTACAATTACTTAACAATTTTTTGATTTTAACAAACTGAACCGCAACAGAACAGAAAAACTAATCAATTTAATAGGTTTTTTAATAACAAAAACAAATCAGCTGATTCGTAACAGAACAGAAAGTAAAGACTAATTCTGCCTTTATATTTAGTTCTGAACGAAAATTATAAAAATAATAAAAATAAAATATTTGAGCTTGAGGCCTGGATTGTTCTTTAATTAAAATTCTTCTTTATTCATTTCCAAAATTTTAACAAAATGTTCCAACAAATAACAATAAATACGTGAAATTGTTCTGGGCAAAATTTGCAAATGGTTTCTTAATTTAAAATGTGTGTGATCGCAAAAAAAATTTTGCTCTATTATGAACACCAGTGAAAATTTTGCTGCGTATTGTGAACAAAGCTTAAAATACCGTAAAGCAACGTTTTCTTAATTAGTTGAACATCGCGTTAAACTGTGTTAAACATTTACAAGGGGACACAAACGTGAATAGTTTTTGCCAATTATGGTTAATGTCAGTTCAACAAGAAACACGGCATAATTGTTTCAAAAACTTTTCATCGAAAATCGTCATTGGATCAACGAGGACTATTGGATACGCAAATAGGTAAAACTATCAATTCTGGGGCACCGAAATTTCGCACGAAGATCCACAACACCCGCTCAAAGTTTAGTTTGGTGCTTCCGTTGGATGCGTTTTCGGGCGTTATTTTTTTTGGAAACGATGCGGGCCAAATGACTGCTGCGAACGGCGCTACAGAGCCATACTCAACGTATTTCTCCTACTTTACCCATTATTGGCCGCTACCATAAAACGCAGGAATTTTTTAAATCCCTTGCAGGGAGGTGCTTTTGAGACTTCAACTAAGAATATTTTTCCCAAAATGTTATCTCCCGATTTGTAGTTGTATTTATATGGACTGGTCGAAAAATCGACCAATGGCCGAAGACATTAAAAAAAAAGTTATTTTATTTTTTTGTAAAAGAATATTTCTTTAGGCTTAATTTATAAGAATTTATTAAAAAATGTTTTTTTTTTTTTATAAATCTTAATGGAAGCCTTTGTAAATGAGGCTATCAGCGCAGAAGTGGTGTAACCCCAGACTACTTATTATGAGATAATGAGGAGTTAACACTACTCTTGCACTATAGCTCTTGGTTGTAACGGCCCGTGCAAAAACTATGTTTCTATCGCCATCTGGTTGGCTTACTCGACTATTGCACTGTAAAGAACAGTGCAAAGAACATATCTAACACCAGAACCGTACCGAAATTATTTTGTGGGTTACACTATTTCTGCGCTGATAGCCTCAAATATATGAATTTTTGCATGTAAATATACAAAGTATGTGTCTAAAAATTAAGTTGATTATGGCGGATTAAGGAGTATGAGTAAAAAATAATGTAAGTCTTTTAAGCACCACTTTGCGACAAATAGTGCGTTTACCAGCCTCTGAAGCCAATTTTTTAAGGTCTTCTTTCCCGTGACTTTGAGTATAAACCAATGGTCAGACCGGAGTCTTGATTCCACGGGCTAATGACTACCCTGGTACCAGATAGGTGTCTGGTCAGCCGCGATCTGAAGAAATATGTCAACTTTTAACTATGCCGACTACCCGGTTTGCCCAGAGGAAGTACCACAACAAGATGGCATATCCTTCAAATGTTTTCACATACCCTTTGGGGATTTAGGAACATATAAAAATGCTAAATGTTAAACTGTATTGTGATTTCAAGTCGAAAATCGATTTCTGAAAGAGCGACATTGTCATGAAAGCTGACACCATCCATATCATGATTATACTCCTGAATTGCTTTCGGCTGTAAAATACCGCTTAACATTAGCTATTGGTTCGACTGAGGAGTTATTGATTATTACATTGGCTACAGCGCTGTTATTCTCATGCTTATTCAATAAATAGATGAGATGATAAGAACAATTTGTAAAAAAAATATGTATATGACAATCGGGATCAGGTACGTTAATTATCCAGTAAAAACAGAACAGGTTGAACCACCATATAAAATACTGAAGAATAAATCTTCACTTTCACAGCATATGCAAAATGTTTTAAATCCAGTACGGATTGGTTTTCTCATAAACTGCACTCAATTGTTATTGGGAACATCAACAAGTTGGCGAACTTTGACAAAACAATATGTTGTACCTTTGCGCCCATTATCTGATAGATGATAATACCTTTTAGATGATCTGAACTGATTGCCAATTAGTGATAAGCTATTGTAGTGCTTCCGGCCAATGGTCGATTTTTCGACCACCAAAGATTATGGGCATTTATAAGTCAGAAAACTTATGAACTTCAAATTGATTTTTGTCGATTCTTATAATATATTTTTTATGCTTTAAAAATAATGAAAAACAAAAAATTTAATTTTTTATTTTTTAATACATTTTTTAAATGGAAAAATATGTCAAAAATGGGCTTTTTTTAATCCTTTTACCAAAATTTTTTATAAAGTCTTTAAAAAATCAATTTATTACTAATATATTAAAAATCATTTCAGATTTTATGTTTGTGAAAACAGAATAAAAAAATGATAGTAAACTATAAAGATATACACTAATTAAGGTACTGGTCGAAAAATCGACCGGTGGCATAAGATGGGTTAAGCTAAACGAACTGAGGTTGGAGAACATGGGGTTGCAACAGGATGTAGCAACATCGCAAACTATACGACCTGCACCTGAAATTTTCAGAGCTGCATTTCCAGTTCGCCTTATCTCCCCTTATGTGATTTATACTGGCTCATTTAACCGTTCTAGACCTCTTTTTGTAGCACTTTTTGAAGTCACTAGACTAAAGCATCAAACTTTTGAAGTTCTCAAAGAGAGTATCGCCGGAAGTTCTGGCAAGAGTTATGGAAAATGCCTTAAATCGGGCCCTATGGTTATAAACTATGACGCCAATAACACTTTATCTACTTATTTAAGGAAAAAAAAATAGACATAAAATAAACAAAATCCCAAAGCAAAACTAAAGTTTTCACTTCTATTAAAAAAATATTACAGTCAAAGTACCAGCGTTGTCACCTTCTCACATCGAGCTAAAACGCGATTAATCACAGCGTTTACAAATTTAAATCTATAGGCGCCACTTCCACATCCTCTAAAAATTTTTTGTCCACACCCAGAGAAAAAGCATTTTTAAATATTAAAATTTTAAACATATTTCCATTAATTTAACCATATTATTGTCCCCACAACCATATTATGGTTAAATTAGTCCTCCATTAAAAACCCACACCCATTTTATGGTTGCCTCCCATCATGTTGGGGTTAATAATAACTCAAATTTGCTTAGCACTTATAATAGCATGATTGGTTTCAACCACAGCATGTTGCTCTTGCAAAAGAGGAAAATACTATTGCTAATTTTAAAACAAATTATTGTCATATTTAACCATAACATGTTTAGAGGTATCCATAACATGGTTGTAACTTTTTGATGGAGTACTTATTCAACCAAATTACATGTTTGTCGGGGACAATAATATTGTTAAATTAAATAATATAATTTTTTAATTTTCTTTATAAATAGTTTTGTTGGAGGTGACCATATTTAAACATGTTTTTTCTCTGGGTGCATGTTCTGACAAGTGAAATCACGCAACGCCAGATTTATCTGGAATACGCGCATTTTGCGATCTGAAATAGTTTCTTTAAAATATTCTAGTGCCCTTGAGCATACTTTTGCAATTTGAGTTTGGTCATTGATCATTGTGTGTATATTTGCAAATATGAAAACATACACACAAACTTTAAAATATTTTAAATTTTCAAACAGTTTTTTAATTGTTTTAATTAACTGTGTTGATTGAAAAAATATTTTAATTTGTGTTGACGTTTTATTTTGCCTCTTTTGATGGTGGTCACATTTCAATTAAACCTATTGATTGAAACTGTACAGCAAGAAAAGCTCAAACTTACAAATGTGTTAATTGATATGATCAATTTGTTTGCTGGCGGAAAATCAGTACAGAATTTAATTAGTAATACAAATTTCTAACAAATACGTTAATTAAAGTTGGTTTTTAATTTTTTCTGTGTATACCAATTAGCTTATAATCACTTCTTGAATCGATATAACGATGTTCGTCTGTCTGGCTGGCCATGCAATTTTGGAGATAGTGTCATGAAATTTGGTACACGGGTTCCAAAAGGACCAAGCTTATTGAAAATGATGACAATCGGTCTTTTATTATACATATCTTCCATACAAGCTTCTTTCCGGAATAGAGTCTTTGTGGCCATAAACCATCTTATAATGTTGGTATTGAGATTGAATTGGGTCTAAACTTGACAGTAAACTTGGCGGCAATAACTACTTAGCTACTACGTCATGACAAGATATTACGCTGGTAGGTCCAAATTTAGCCATAGATCGCATATAAACACCCTTCCTTAAATTATGTAAAGCCAAATTAATCTCATATAGATTAAGATATCTAAATAATATTTGGCACAAAGGTCTTCTAAATGAATCTTAATCTGATTACAAATAGGGAGCTTTTTCGAAAATTTGTTTTTAAAGAATGTGGTGTAGGGTACCATAAGGCCGGCGTTACCGATTATACTTCCTTACTGCTTTTATTTAAACTAAAGTATAAGATAGATACATTTTCAAATTAGTGAATGAAAAGAATTTTTTCTGCGTTCCTGGGAAAAAAGCCGGAAAATTTAAAAAAACATATATGGACAGAAAACTCAAGTCCTTAGCAACTTTTTTTTGCTCGCTGCCACTTAAGAGTGAGAAAATTCGTTAAAATAATAAAAACAAACATACAACTGGGTTTAAATGGCTGGCAGCACTTGTTTAAGTTTTAAATTTGTCATAAATACATTTTTTTAGACATCAATTTTATATACTCGTAGATTTGTGCCTTTAGCTTTTTCTTACACATTTACTATTTATCAAACTTTAGTTTGAAAGCCTAAAGCAGCAACAACAAAAAAAAGGGGGGAAAAGCAAAAACAACAAAATGAGAAAAGCAAAAACAACAATTTTTGTGTTATGTTAATTAGTTCATTATCAAAATTACTCGTTTATAGGTTTTCAAACCAATATTTATATTCAGCATATAATGGCGTTTCCCTGCTAAAATTATTCGCGTCTGTGTGTGAGTAGATTTGTATGGATGTGTGTGTGTATGCGTACAAAATAAGCCAATAATGAGGCTTAAAATGTGCGTGCCATTTGTCCTGTTTTTAGACAGAAAGAGAAATCTCTAATTAGAAATTAATGCAAATTGAATTTATAATAATTACATTAAGTTTTTGGATTGTATGTTGTTGTTTTTTAGGATGTTTTTTAATGTTATTGCCGGGGTTGTTGTAGTTGTTGCCTATTTTGTATTTGCCAAACTCAATTAAGTGGCCTGTAAAACATTTGTTGCGTACAAAGAATTAATAAACTGATTATACCAGTTAAAGTGATTTTCAGATGGCGGAAAATTTACACGCATGTTTTGTATATCTAATGATGGCTTTTGAATGCAAATTGTTTCTTTTTTTTTTTTTTGTTGTCTTCAAACCTAATTTAATTAGTGTAAATGTTGATTTGGAGGCGCGCCTGCAACCCAAAAACAATAATACCAGTGATTCTTTAGTCTAAGTTCATACGACTCATGTCTTATTGACAAGATTCTTCCTTTTTCATCATTTAACATGAATTGGCGTTCAAATGATTCATGTCATGTTGACGACATGTGCTTTTTTGATATTGAAAACAATAACAAAATTAAACAACGAATGAAAAAGCAAAACGTAAAGACAGTACATGCATCTGTGTACTCGTTTCTTTTCCCCTCGTCCCTCTCGCCTATAAAGTAGCAGTCTTGTCCATAAGACATGAGCCGTATGAACACAGAATTATTAATAATACCACTCAGGGACATGATGACAAGATATTTATAGTATAAGTAATTGGAGGCAAAATAACAATATTGCAAAAACATAATAAAGTAATATCATACCTTTGCAAAAAAAATTAAAAATGCAAAAAACTATTCTTTTTTAAAATATGCTATTACGCACAAAAGACCGCAAAAAATATCCCCGTACATCCCCAAATATTAACATATAAAAAACTTTAGCAAGGCGGTTACAAATAAAAAATTAATTTTGCTGAACGTAGGTGCTGCCATTGAAAATTTTGCTTTATAACTTTGGCATTTATAGTCAGATCTTAAAGTATGATATATACAATTTTTTTTTAACACACAAATATTCACATAATCTATAAAGTTTAAAAATATATAATTAGTATTGTGGTTATTTTGTTGAACTATTTATGGTTTTTAATCCAAATTTTTAATATTTTTAATTAGGCTTAAGTTCATGAAATTTAATTTTCATTAAATTATTTTTGTGAAGAAAGGAATTTTACAACTTGAAAATTAATTAAAATTGTTATTGATAATCTTTCATTCTTGACGTGGCTCGGGCTCGAACCCTGGCCGGCAGGTTACCATGACATGTTTCGATCGCAACCACTCGATCTCCTCAGATGGATTTGCCGTCTTACACTCGCAGCCATCGACGACTGCTGACGTCACTAGTCAAACATCAATCCTTAAACCAAATTGTATTTTAACATTTGGTAGATCGAATTTTGCTTTCCTGAATGATTATCCATTTTAATTGATTTTACATGTTTTTTCCTTTACTTCTGTTTTTTCGTACTTTCGTCAAGAATTTTTCTTGAAGTCCAAGTACATTTTTTGTTTTTTCACCTTGTCTTTCTCTTTTCTGTTGACCTTTTTCAGCACAACTTGAAGGACAAATGTACACATAGAGCTCGTGCCTCAGCTTTAACAATAATTAGTATTGTGGTTATTTTGTTGAACTATTTATGGTTTTTAATCCAAATTTTTAATATTTTTAATTAGGCTTAAGTTCATGAAATTTAATTTTCATTAAATTATTTTTGTGAAGAAAGGAATTTTACAACATGAAAATTAATTAAAATTGTTATTGATAATCTTTCATTCTTGACGTGACTCGGGCTCGAACCCTGGCCGGCAGGTTACCATGACAGGGTTCGAGCCCGAGCCACGTCAAGAATGAAAGATTATCAATAACAATTTTAATTAATTTTCATGTTGTAAAATTCCTTTCTTCACAAAAATAATTTAATGAAAATTAAATTTCATGAACTTAAGCCTAATTAAAAATATTAAAAAATTTGGTTTAAAAATATATTTTGCATTTTAAGAGAATATTAACCCTTTTGAAGAATCATTTATGAACTCGAAAATTTTAATAAATGTAAACAACGTTTATAACGAAAGCTTTTTTTAAATGAACAATAAAAATATTTCGGTACATTTTTGTCTGTTTATTAAGATTTCAAATTCGAAAACCCCTAAAGTAAATTCATAAAAAACGAAAACGAAAATATTTCACCAAGAAACGCATATGAATTAGAAATCATCTTCTACACGCAAAGAAAAAAACATGGTTGTGGTAAACATATTCTAAGAGCAGCATATTATGATAAGATCCATGATTGTAGTTAACATATTACGATTATTCTTAAATCATATCGACCCATTTGCGCGAAATTATCGTAAATGACAAGTTTTTTGAAATTGAGTTTTTGATTTAATCTTGTTCTACATTCAAAGAGACGTCGCCTGTCAAAATATTGTAGGCCAATTCCACTTCGTTGCTCCAAAAATTGAACGTATATTTTCATATTTATATTGCACGTGATAGCAGAGAAAAGTATAAAAATTACTCTCCTGTAAAATTTGGTTTTTGTAACATACGATAATTTCGCGCAAAGGGGTCGATATTATGACCAAATATATTCGTAAAATTGCATCATACTATTTTTGCCTTAATTATATTCTTATCATGTTAATCAAAATAAGTTAAGAAGTAATCATATTATTGTCATGTTAATCATAATTAGTTAAAATAATCATATTATGATTACTGTAATCCTATTATAATCGTTGGTTATCATAATATTGTTCTTATCGTCGTAGGTCGCAAGTATTTGTAAATTATTTTATAGACATTTTTTTCACATTTTCTATTAAAATAACCTTAAACTAATATGCAATTGTCAATATTTTTTGCACTTTCACAAAGAAAACAATAATGTTCTTAGCAATGCTATTTATTTAACAATTTTTTATTTAATGAACAATTCGTTAACTTTTTTTTTAAATTCTTTAAAATATTACGAGTGGTATTACAAGTGATACAAAACTATTTTACAAATGGCGCTAACAAAATATTATAAGAGTAACGATATTTTGTTTGCATCTTTAACGTACTATGACTACACGTTTAGAATGTTATCATGTTATGGTTGTTAGAATTTTAATATGGTTTTAAAGTTATGATTATTTAGTTGTTAGAAAAAAATTATTTTATGAATTATTCATTAACTTGTTTTTAATTTCTTTAACCCTGGAAGGTCACTCTTCATTTTAGTAAATTAAGGTAACTCTTCGTCGAAACAACGAACTTTTTTAAATATAAATTCTAGCGGAACGATTTTTAAAGTTAAAAATAAACAAACGGGTGTGTTCTAGAATCCGAATCCACTCGAAAGTGGATTACTTTAGCATTTCTGGTGTTCTGCATTTCACATCCACAAGTTTTTATTCGTTTTCAATTAGAGTAGTAATGGGTTGGTGAAAGTAAAACGAATCGACTTTTATTCTAATATTTGATAACATTTTTAACAAAAAAAATAAATTTTGTTTTTAGCTTTAAATCTTCTTTATCCAATTTAATCAAAAATATATCGTTATCTAAAATGCAAAAGTCCCTAACTTACCCTAAATTTAAAATCTACTTTTTCATTATTTTGATGTAATTACAGCTTATTTTTTAACGATTTTTATGTTATTTTCAGGCAATTTGTTTTTTTAATCGATTTAAAGATCTCAAATTAGTTTTTTTGTTTGTTTAAAATTTTGCGATTTTTCGTGAATTTTCGCGATAGAAGCGATTTGTTTCAGTAAGTTTTCTGATTCTTTACAGCTTTAACGATTTATAATAAATAGTAGACTTTGCTATCATGCCGATGTTTGCAAATTTTTGCGAATTTCCGCGAATTTAGCAATTTTTACCTAATTTTTGCCAATCCTTATAGTTTTAGGGACTTTTAATCAATTATATGGCTGGTTTGAAATATTAAAAATTTACGCGATTTTTGCAATTTTTTTGTTATTTTTCGACATATTATTTTTTTTTTACCGATTTAGCGATTTCAAATAAATTTTAGTGTTTGTTTAAAAGTTTGCATTTTTTCGCGAATTTTAGCCATGTTCGCGATACAAGTTATTTTTCCCTGTGATTCTTTACAGCAAAGATAGCCACTCCATAGGCTCGCGAGTAAGTTAATAATCGTATTTTTTACACAGACACGGTCGGCAATTCACATGTATACAACAACTTTGTTCGTTTCAAAACATCAGACTATCATCAGTCACTGCGACCGAACACAAGTACATAATATCTTTGGGTGCGTGCGTTCGGGGCTTGGTTAGTTCGGGGCTTGGTTATCACTGCTTTACAGCTTTCACGATTTTAAAAAAATATTAAACATTGCTATGATGCTGCGTTTAGCAAATTAGCGATATTTAGTCCAAAAAAAGATTTTTCGAACAAAAACTTCGAATACACAAAAACATGCGGATTTGAGAACACCAATTTATGAATTATGCGGATTTAAAAAATTTTTCGTTTTCAATTCGAGTCGAAACCTAGAACATACCTGAAAATTCTGTTTTAGTTAAGTGTTTTATTAAAAAATAAAATTCTTTTTCCCTATAGAATTCAATACGAATTTGAACTCTTTTTCTTATATTTATTAACTTTTTAAAACAACAAAACCTAAAAAGGTTAAAAAAAATACTTTTTTCTTACTCAGCCTTTAAAGATAACACTAGGCAACAGCCATTTTGTTATTTGGTTCTAGCATACTTTTTCTCATGGATTTGGACCTACTGAACACGAAAATGAATTTTAAAAATTTTTCTGTCGATTGGTTTGCGAGATACAAATTTTTTAATTTTTTTTTTTTAATTTTTGGAGGTACACTTACTATTTTGAGCATATCTTTAGTCTTCTTTGACCTATTTTATCCTACTACTACTCAAATTAAAGACAATTGAGCCGTCTACAACTTATTTTCAGAAAATTTTCAAATCGGGTTAGTAGTTTTGATGTTGGCGGCTTAAAAAGGTTAAAAAACTGGGTTTTTTTAGTAAAAATGTGGCTGAAAAATTCATATAAAAATTCATATAAAATATAAAACGCGATGTTAACAGCGATTTTAATTTTTTTACGTATAGCTGACACTTTTCCAAAGAAAATAAGCCCTTACTTAACAAAATCTGATGACAAATGGCCGACTTATTATTTTTTTGGTAAACGACCGAAATTCCTCTATTTCACGATTTTTTGATTTTCATTATTTGCACAGCTTACCTACCCAACGCAAACGAATAAATACATTTGAACTTAATTTAAAATAAACAAATTAGTCTTCGTATATTATTTTTTAATTTATTTACAGCACTACATGCTCATACATATTTAAACATAAGGAGACACGGTTATCAATTGCATTTCAAAACTGTCTGTGAAAGTGTAAAGAAGTTAATATTTAGAAAACGCAAGGAAGACAATGAGTAAAAGACTACGTGTGTTCGAGTGTTTGAACGATCCAGACAATTTCTGCAATGTTTGTGGCCAGTTTATAAAAAAAAATCACGCACACAAGTTTACTCCAGCAGTACAATTGCACTATTTGAATTATTTTGGTATTTCACCAAATATCACAGAACCATGGACACCTAAGTCGCTGTGTGATCTTTGCTATATAATCTTAACCAACTGGGCAGCTGGCGGAAGGTAAGAATTTTTATTTAAACACATTATACATAGCGAATATAGTAATTTATTTTAATTTTAGCCGCCATATGAAATTCGATACACCAATGATGTGGAAAAAGCCGCTATGCCATTCCACAGACTGTTATTTTTGCCTCACCACAAACAGTGGGGTAGGAAGATTTTTTAAATGGAACTACGCTCAAGTGGGATCGTTTGCGCTTCCAGTACCACATTCGCATGATGTGCCATATCCAGTGTGCCCTGGTGCATCTCTTCAAAAAGCAGAATCGTCAGAAGAAGAGTCCGAGTCAAATGCAAGCGAATTTGAGCCGGGTGCAAAGCGAAAATTACTGTCACAGGCCGAACTAAACGATTGGGTGCGCGATTTTGGTCTCACTAAGGAGAAATCCGAACTTTTTGCGTCTCGGATGATAGAGTGTGGATTTGCGGCTTCAGAAGTGAAAGTATCAACGTACAGAAACCGTCACAAGGAGTATGCAAAATTTTATACAAAGAAAGACCAAATATGTTTTTGCAGCGACATTTCAGGCTTGTTCCAAGAGCTTCACCAAATTCACAACCCCAACGAATGGAGGTTGTTTATTGACAGCAACAAAGAGAGCTTGAAGGCAGTTCTCTTACATAATGGGAATGAAAAGCCATCTGTTCCTATTGCTCATGCGGTTCATTCAAAGGAGAACTATGAAACTATGGACATTTTGCTGAAATGCATAGAGTATAGGAAATACAATTGGAAAATATGCGCCGACCTTAAAGTTGTGGCCATTCTGTGTGGACTCCAAGGAGGCTATACGCGACATTGCTGTTTTCTGTGCCTTTGGAATAGCCGCGCTGATGATCAGCATTATATAAAAAAAAAATGGTCGGTACGAACGAAACCTGTAGTTGGAGAAGCGAATGTTCAGCGCAAACCACTAATAGAGAACCGTGAAAATATAATACTTCCGCCGCTGCACATAAAATTGGGTTTGATTAAAAATTTTGCCAAAAAATTAGACAAAGAAGGTGAAGCTTTTGCCTATTTACGGTCAATTTTCCCTTACCTTTCGCTGGCAAAAATTAAAGAAGGAGTCTTCGCAGGACCCGAGATAAAAAAAATTTTGAAAGATGAAAAATTCCCAAAGCTGTTATCACCCATCGAAGCCGCAGCATGGAATTCCTTCAGGCTTGTTGTGGAAAACTTTTTAGGAAACAACAAAAGCCCGAATTATAAGGACATAGTTGAGGATCTGGTAAAGAACTATGAAGCCATGGGAGTGCACATGTCACTTAAAATACACTTTCTGCATTCTCATTTGGATTTTTTCCCTGAGAATTTAGGAGACGTGAGCGACGAACACGGCGAGCGCTTTCATCAGGAATTGAAGGCTATGGAACGACGCTATCAGGGCATGTATGACACGGCTATGATGGGTGACTATATTTGGACCCTAATACGTGAGACCGATTGCAGCGAATACAAAAAACAAAGAAGAAGTCAGCAGTTTTTCCACATGGCATAAAATGTACACTTATATCTTTGTTTTTACTAATTTTTTTTGTGCGTTGATTTGCTTAATTTAATTAGTTAGTTTAATTTCGTTAGTTTAGCTAATTGTGCGATACATTGAGCATGTAGTGCTGTAAATAAATTAAAAAATAATATACGAAGACTAATTTGTTTATTTTAAATTAAGTTCAAATGTATTTATTCGTTTGCGTTGGGTAGGTAAGCTGTGCAAATAATGAAAATCAAAAAATCGTGAAATAGAGGAATTTCGGTCGTTTACCAAAAAAATAATAAGTCGGCCATTTGTCATCAGATTTTGTTAAGTAAGGGCTTATTTTCTTTGGAAAAGTGTCAGCTATACGTAAAAAAATTAAAATCGCTGTTAACATCGCGTTTTATATTTTATATGAATTTTTATATGAATTTTTCAGCCACATTTTTACTAAAAAAACCCAGTTTTTTAACCTTTTTAAGCCGCCAACATCAAAACTACTAACCCGATTTGAAAATTTTCTGAAAATAAGTTGTAGACGGCTCAATTGTCTTTAATTTGAGTAGTAGTAGGATAAAATAGGTCAAAGAAGACTAAAGATATGCTCAAAATAGTAAGTGTACCTCCAAAAATTAAAAAAAAAAAATTAAAAAATTTGTATCTCGCAAACCAATCGACAGAAAAATTTTTAAAATTCATTTTCGTGTTCAGTAGGTCCAAATCCATGAGAAAAAGTATGCTAGAAACAAATAACAGACAAAAGTTTGTTATTTGTGACCTAGTGTAATTAGTCAAATAATACAAAAGAAAAAAATATTGAGTTATTAACCTTATTTTATGCATGAGACACAAAGTTCAACTTTATGTTTATAACAGATGCTTTTCTTGCATATATTACATGTACTTTACTATAGGGGCAGAGGTGACAAATTTTACGCTGTTTTGGTCCTTTGACAACATTTTCGAGGGATTCTTGACGATTAGGTATTTTATTTTGAGTTTTTCCCATAATTAAGCTTTGCACGACAGGTGTCTCGAATTTGCCTCTTAAATAGGGAGTCACGACAGGTTAATGAAGATATTTTAAGAACTGTTGTCGCACAACGACGACAAAGGCAATATTCAAAATTCCAAAAAATAGACACAAAAACTTACACTAAAGTAACTCTTTGTCTTTGTGACGAGTACACACCTCTGAATTTCAACTTTAAAAAAATTAGGATCCAGCGTACGTCTGCTCACCACAAGCTTTTGGCATCAGTTAACGTTTTTGAAAAAGTGCGTTATTTGAACACTCATAAAAAAGTAATATGATAAAAAGTTAATGAGCTTCGTCGATTCGACGAAGAGTAACCGTTCAGGGTTAAAAAAAGTACGACAGAACTGATATAAAATTATTTTAAAAATGTTATAAGAGTAACGATATTTTGTTTGCATCTTAAACATACTATGACTTCACGTATAGAATGTTATCATGTTATGGTTGTAATAATTTTAATATGGTATCAAAGTTATCATTATTTAGTTGTTAGAAAAATAAATATGTTTTAGTCAACCGAGTTGTGTTGAATTTATAATTGCGATAAGCATTGGAATGTTTACAGTAACCATAATATTGCTGATATTTAATAAAAATAATAAATAAACATAATGTAGTTGCCGTAACCATGCCCAACCATATATTTTCTCTGCGTGTACATCTGCCTGTGAAAAACTTGTCGGTTGGTCATTGCAGCCAGAATGTCTTCATAAAAGTTTTGGGAATCGGAAAACAGGATATGGGTTAATCCAGAGTGTTGAACGTGACAGTCGTACGCATCAAAAATGCAATAACATTTTAAACAACAAATATTTTTACGTTCTCTTAACCCTTAAACTCTAGCACTAAGAAAGCACTGTTATCTTTGGTAAAGTTTATGTAGGTTGCGAATCTAGGTCAAAGATAATGGCAAAAAGAAGTAGCGGTTCGAACGTGAAAAAAACAGAAGTAGATTTTGTGGCCATGTATAAAAAGGCGAAATTCAGCGAAACCCGGCACACTTTTTTAGTCAAACTACTTTCAGAATTTTACGTAGCAATGTTACATTAAAATGTCTTTGGTTTGATTCCAAAATCTTTTTTATTCCAAAATCTGGGTCGGTACGTGACATTTCGAACGTGAAATTTTTTCCATAATAATTTAACTGAATAATGATTAAAACAAAATAAAAATTTTGCGTTAATCCGAATAACATATTTCTCTTTGAACTCTTCCTTAGATTACAGACCATATAAGAAAATATTTTTGGAATAATTTTTATCAAATATCACCTCTTTTAAGGAAGATAATATTAAAGAAAATATACAATAAAACATTCTCACAAATAAGAAATTACGGTTGCACAACTTTGCAGTCTGATTGTTTATCTAAGTTAACAAATTTGTGGGTAAATTTATAAAATTAGTAAAATCTAAATATTTCTCTATAACAATATCGTAAAAAAAGCTTTTAATAACTTTTAAATTTTCGGTCACAGTGGACCTTTTGACGGAAATACCCATATCAGTATCTTCCAAGCAGTTGGATTCACTTATTAAAAGTAAAACAAAAATTTATTTATTTTTAATTTTGCTCCTGAAACAGTGTTCACTATTCAGATTTTTTTTTTATAAAAGCAATATTAAAAATACTATTTGATAACATATTCAAAACTAGCCTCTCACTGTAGAGCAAGGTCTTTTTCCATTGCTAACTAAAACACACATATACAATATTCTTAATAAATATTGAGATGCGCCCTTTTCGAAATGCATTTTAAAAAGGTATTAGGGTATTTAAATGATTAGTTACCCGTTATTCGATTAATCAATTAATTTTGCGCGATTAACTGTTCGAATAATTTAGAATTGCTTATCTTCGAGTAATTTTTGTCGATTAATCGAAAATTTGTTTTTTCGTTAATGTAAAAAAGCAAGCGGGTACGTTTTAAATACCCATTTATTGTTTCTCAGGAGCTCAGGAAAATTTCCTTCGAGAAACATTTTGTTCTTAAAATACAGTATAGTACAAAGACTGTTTGGGGATAATTTATTTTTTATGAGTATTTAGTTCAGACTCTTACCAAAAAATTTTTTTTTACTTTTTAAATTAAATTGTTGACGATTTAATATAATATGTTGGAAACGAAAGCACAGAGTTACTTATCTAACTTGTTCTACCAAATTAGGCAGAAAACACACAAAACAAAAAAGAAAAAAAACGTTCCAAGAACATTCTTTGGAAAAAAAACTTTTCAAAGGGAATATCATATTGCCCGAAGAAATCACAAGCCTTGATACTCCAATACAACATTGCTTTTAGTTCCTTTCAAAAGATATTTACCAATACATACATTGCTAGGCAAATAAATTTATTTATAACTCAAAAGGACATTAGTAATACATTTCGCGTAGCACAAATAAATATTCCAAATTTGAAAAAATCAGACTAGTGATAATAGATACACTTCAATGATAGCACTACAAACTTGACTTCCACTGACGAAAAATTAATAGAATGTTTAAAATACGTCTATTTAAAGAAGAGTTAAATACAAATTTCGGTAAAGTACCTTTTGAGCCACATCCTTGCGTCGATGAGCAGATGTGCTTTACCAAAGCTAGAAACTTTCTAAGGCGTTACTTCCCTAGCAATCCTCATAAATGGGGTTATGAGTGTACACGCAGAAAAAAATATGGTTGGAGGTAATCATATTCTAAGAGAAACATACTATGGTTGGATTTTTACAATATTTATGTTTACAGGTTACCATATTATGTTAAAATTTGATAATAATATGGTTAAAATTAACACAAATATTCCCGAAAATTAACTATATTTTGGTCAATATTAACCATAATAAGGGTCAGCATTAATCATATTATGATCAAAATTAATCATTATATGGTTATTGTGTGTTTATTCAACCATTAATATAAAATTAATGAGAATTTTACGCACACTAAACAAGTATGTAAATGAAAAGCATTCAACTATTGTTGAGAGCAAAACCGCCATAAATTTGCTGTATTAAACATGTTATTTTAAACTTGAAAGTAAACATACAATATTTTAAATTATTATAATTTCAAACATATTTTTGTTATTACAGATTTACCATAGTTAACATGTTTGGAGACAACCATATTATGGTTTTGACTTTTGGATGGATGAATTTAACAATAATATGGTTGTCGGTGACAATATTATGGTTAAAGTAACCATAATAAGTTTAAGTGTATGGTTGTAACTTCATACTTGAACCATGTTTTTTCTCTGCATGTAATATGACGTTCTTTAGGGTTTTCTTATAAAATTGAGGCTGAAACCGGGAAAGAAAATGTCATTGAAAGCATTGAACCTGTTTTTTGTGCGTCACCAAATGAAGTCATGAGACTGGCTCGGATCATTCCACGAAATCAAAATTTTCGATAACTACTTTATTTCGTTGCCTCTCCTTGGCAATTTAGCAAAAGAAGGAATTTATAGCGTTTAAACAGTAAGAAAAATCGAATCAAAAGCTGTAAGCTTTCGACTGAAAAAGAAATGATAAAAAACATTAGGGGATATTCTGTGGAATTTATTTGTATTATCTAATGAATTGAAATTGCATTAGTTTCGTGGAAAGACAACACATTTGTAAATTTAGCTTCGACTTTCGTTGGTGAAATTCCAACAGGCCCGGTTAAAAGATACGACAAAACTGAAAAAAGTATATTGAAACTGAACGGCCCTCCATTGTTGGGCAATATGATTCGCATATAAGATAAGTAGATCTCATTGATGCCATAATGGGAAGATACAAAATTAAGCTTCGCAGTTAAAATAGAAAAACTCCTCCTATCTTCCGAAGAGTTTCGGGTGCAAACTGCTGAAACTCTCTTAAAGCTTTATACTAAACCAAATTTCAAAAGAATTTGAAAACTTTAATCGCATTTTGCCAAGGTCGATTTTTTTGTAAATATGCTATGTTGCAATAAAGGAGCGATTGGTTTAGGTATCTCCTATTTTTAAGACTTGTCCATGAACAATGAGAATTTACTGCCTGCATCTTATTTTGAATTAATCAGCCCAATCTTCTTCTATATATATAAAACAGTATGTGTGTATGTAGGTATGTATGTATGTAACGTATGGACTCCAAAACGGCTGGACCGATTTTGATGCAATTTTCAGGGAATCTTCAGAATATTCAGGCGGGTGACACTGTGAAGTCTGATTTTCGGTCTGCAGGCGGAGGGGCTTGGCAAAATCCAATTTTCATATTGCACCACCAATGATATCTTTTGTACGATTTTTTCTTTAAAAAGATCGCAATGGTCCAACTTAGATTTATACGAAAAGAAAATGTTGCCCCGCCCACTTTTGCGCCCACTTTTTTCGAATTACCTAAAATCAGAAAACGGCTCCATCGATTTGACAAAGTTTTCTTTACAATGTTCGTATTAATCCATTTTAAGTTTTCTTCGAAAGAAAAATTTACCACGCCTACTTTTACGCCAACTTTTTCTATTAAGCGCATAACTTGAGAACGGCTTGACCGATTTGGTCGATTTTTTCTTTAAAATAATTGCCATGGTGTAACTTAGGTTTTTACGGAAAGAAAATTTTGCCCCGCCCACTTTTTTCGATTTACCTAAAATCAAAAAACGGCTCCATCGATTTGACTAATTTTTCTTTTAAATGTTCGTATTAATCCATTTTACGTTTTCATGTACCACGCCTACTTTTACGCCCACTTTTTCTGTTAAGCGCATAACTTTAAAATCATCGCCATGGTCCAACTTAGGTTTTTACGGAAAGAAAATTATGCCCCGCCTACTTAAACGCCCACTTTTTTCGATTTACAAAAAATCGGAAAACGGCTCCATCGATTTGACTAATTTTTCTTTCAAATGTTCGTATCTTTTTAACGGATTTTAAAAATCGAACGCAAACATTTTTCCAAATTTGGACAGGACAACGTCTGTCGGGTAAGCTAGTTATGAATAAAAATTCCCCGGGAGTTTTCTCCCTTCTCCCATTTTTCGTATGCTAATCCAATAGTAAAAATGGGAGAAGGTAGAAAACTGCCGGGGAATTTTAATTCCCCATTCTGCTTTTACAAAATTTATTGCAGCAGAAGACATTGATTTACGTATGTACTCACTTCTTGTAATTGATCTAATCGACAACCCATTCACAGATGCAAATTTTTAGAGAAAAGAAAACTAAATTTCAGAGTAAATATAGCTGTTTTCTGAAACTGTGAGCAAATATTGAAATATATATTTCCGGGAAAAAACCCTAGTTGACACTTATGTTTGAACTATTTCCACTTCTTGCATTGATAAATAAAATATATCGATCCTTCATGGTGGAACCGTTTGGAAATAAATTCATTGGTAGGAATTTTATTCACAAAAGTTTACATAAAAATTAAAAATTCGCATAGTCTTGATACATTAATATCGCCGGACTAATGTCATCTGTTTTAACAAGACATAATATGCATATGTACGTATATATTAAATGTTCTTATGTATAAATATCCTTAATAGTTGCAATATTTGATCCCTTGTACATTTTCGATAAGACCCTTGATATTTTTAATAACATGTCAAACACATAGCTTTTAATATGTTGTTTAAAATAGCATAAGTAATTAAATTTGAATAGATATGTTAAATGTAAAAATATCAAAAAATTATCAACCATGTTCTAAAAATCGCATTCGAGTGAAATTAAAAACGAAAACATTTTTATACTTTTCTGTGATAAAAGTCCAACAATTTTTTTTTTTTTTATACCGCATACTTCGAAGACAGATATTTACCAGAACAACTTTCAAAGCTATCATCGATTTCGAATTCCAGAAGATTTTACTTAATAAACTACATAAAAAATTTAGTAAATGTGTTTGGGAAATTTATTAAAGATTTTTAAAGTCTTGACGCTGATTTTGCAGATTTTTTGATGAAAAATTATGATTTTTTTGTTGATATTACCACAAAAAGTTCTGGCAACATTATTTATTAATAGTAAATGTTTTTTGAGGCTATAAGCATTTCAAATAAAAAATACTTGAGCGGCAGGTATTTAAATAAGAAAAAGATTTTGGGAGTGTATTTAAAAAACAAAATACGTATTTGTTTTTTAAGTACGTATTTCTGATACAGCTATTTGAAATACTGCCCAACCCTGCCTATGACTTTGCATAGAAACTTAGTAGACATGTTTTTAACTGTAGTCAAAAAAGTGGCAATTAAGGCAAATCGTATAGATGAACTGTAGTGAGTGTCTTTCTAAAATTTCTTTAACGCATTAGACAGCATTTGTATACACAATTTTTTAAATGCTTCTATTTGTAAGTTAACATAAGTTTTAAAAAGTGGGGGAAAATAATTATAATTTTTCCGCCCACTTAGAAAAAATTATCTGTGAAAATATATTAATAGATTTTCTCACCAATACGTATTTAAAAAAAAAAAATATCTCTTTACTTTACAACTCTCACAGTGATGACCATCATAATTTTAGCGGAAGTTTAAATTTGTCAAAAGAAGAAAAAAAAACCTAAAATGAAAAGAACAAACGCAGAAAAAAGGGTTATATTGAAATCCGCACTTTAGGGAAATAATAAAAACGGAAATACATTAAAACTGTCAATTCATTAGACACTTGACTAAGAATAATTATATGGCTCACAAAGTACAAAAGTGATGTTACATTGACTACACATTTTCAACTTCAGCAACCACTCAGTCAACCTTCCGTTCACTAATTTGGAACACCAAAGTGTTTTAATACGAAAAGAAAGAAAGAAAAGGGTTTATTATTTTAATGAATGACTGACAATAATTCACTTCATTTCTGATCTGTGTCTATCAATGAATTTGTAAATAAGTCTTGTCATGTTTTTAATTTTTGTCTTTTTTTTTTTGTTTTATAAGAAATATTTAGATATACATATGTACTAATTTTGTGGATGAGTTAAGAGAATTCAGTAAAAAAAAGGTTGACAATTTATTTACTAGAAAAATATTGAAAGTGGTTCGTTCTTGCAATGGTCATTGAACTGAAAATGGTTTTGGTTCCAAAATTATTGAAATTACAAAATTTAAGAAAATTTTATATGAACAAAATAAGCAATGTTTATTGCATAGCATATAAAACTAAAATTTATTAAAAATTGTTAAACATTTTTAAGACAAGGGCCCTTTTTTAAAATATGTACATACGAATAAATATTTTTTAAGTATTCTATGAAAAAAACCTGAAATTAATATAGAACTATTTTTTGCTAACATAATTAAAAAAAAAAAAAATTTTCCTTTCGTTTAAATGAAGAACCGTTTAAAAGAACGCTTACGAGGGAATATATTTTCCAAAAAAGTAAAATTTTTAAAAAATCTACTAAAAAATAAATAAATAATTTAAAAAAAGCAAAAACCCCACTACAAAAAGGACATTTTAAAATACATATTGGCACTTCCACAGAAGAGCTCTCTTTTTGTCACGTCACCTAGCAATTATTCTTGTATTTTAGAACCACGTTGTTCAAATTTTTCCTCTCTTTCACTAAATGAAAACCTAGTTGCGCTCTACACCCAAATGCAAAAAATTAAATAATATTTTCATTATTCTTTGAGAAACAATTAAAAATGGTTGGTGTCGTTACGTGACAAAAAGTAGACATTTCTGTGGAAATACATATGTAAATGCACTAAAAAGTCCAAAACATGATTGAGAATAAAAAAACAAAATTAAAATAAAGTAAAAGGTGATTTTTCAGTGTTAAAAAGATACGTACATGTGACAATAAAAATGCTCAGTGAGGTTTGCCATAGACCAAAAAACGAACACAGCCCGAAGAGGTTCACACCACGCGTTTTTACTTCATCCATTGCATGATTTTTAAAACTTACTTGCGTTCTACGTTTCAAGTTACATGCAACGCTTTTTATGCGACATAACCATAAGTAAAAATAAAATTTCATTTTTTAAAATCAGCTGATTTGTTCGATGCTCACAAAAGTAGAAAGTAAGCACACTTTTCGCATTCAATGCCTTCTACATATATAAACACACAGAAAAAAATAAAAATTGATTTCAATTAAAAAATTTGTGATATTAATTAAAAAATTAATTAAATTTGCACCAGTAAACAAATTAATAGTATCAATTAAACCAGTTAATAGTATTAATTAAACGTTTAATTTACTTGATTAAACGTTTAATTCACTTGATTAAATTTTTAATTAAAACTGATTTTATTTTTGATTAATGCTTTAATTGGTGAAAAATTTTGGAGAATTTTTTCTGTGTAGTGAGCAAAAAAAAAAAAAAAACTTGTAAACTTGTTAAATTAAAATAAAAACACAGAGATAAAAGTAAACCATAAGGAAGGGGGACCACTTAATCTACGAATCCAAGTGCAGACAGATTTACGTCCATAACTTCCAAATATTTCAATTGATGCGAAGGCACTATCATAAATAGTTCTTAAGGCTTTGCCAAATTTTTGGTCTTGACCTAAAACATTGTGTATGAGTTGGAACAGATGGGTGTCCTCTGATGTCAGGAGAAAATGGGGCTGTTAAAAAATTCTGGAAAACGCAACAAATGCGAAACAAACGCCTTGCTATTCCCATAAATCAAACAACTCAATTTCTAAAAGCAATAAAGTGCCAATAATACAAAAAGTTGTATATAAACGACAAAATGTTTTAAACATAATCATCCCAAGCGAAACGCAGTTTTAGCAAAGTATTTGTGAGCCAAACCCTCTACATTATGCGAGACAAGATGGACATTCACGACTCAATTTTACACTTTGCAACAAGTGTACATCATATAGTAGAAGCTTTGAAAAAAAAATCTGAGTGGAAAGGTAGATTTACTTCTTATATTAGGGAATTTACTTTTGAATTTGTTTGCGGAATATACATTTTAAGTGTGATACTTATTTTAATACAGCCGCTTAGTATCATTTTACAAAAGCACGACATAAATCTTCAAAAATTATCAAGCCTTATCAAAACTTTTATCATATGTCTTGAAGAGAAAATAAATAAAGTCCAAGATCAATTTAAAGCGATTTTTGAAAAAGTTAAAGTTCCAATCGAAAAGACAAGATTTGAGCGAAATAAGAACAGCCAAAATGTTAAAGATTACTACCGAATTGTAGGTCACATTCCTCTTATTGAATGTCTTTTAGAAGATCTCAAAACACCTTTCCCAAAAGGTATCCTAAATGTATTGAAATATAACCTAAACTTCTACCTCAAAGTGTAATCAAGTCATATACAGATACAAAACTTTTAAAACCACAACAAGCTGATGAGCTGATTATGTTTGATAAAAAAGATAATCACCTACTAACATATAAACTTGAGCCTGAACTGTTGCATTGGCAACAAAAATGGAAAATATCTGAAAATCTATCAGATAACGTTGTAGATGCTTTAATAAACTGTGATGAAGATAGTGTACCAGAGATCAGCAATGAGTAGTGAAAAAGTGAGTAGAGCTAAATCATGACTCATAAATTCTTGTACTTATACGCACTCATACTTATTCCAATGTGATTCAAACTCAAATTCACTCAAAAGTTTCATTTTATTCATCGTACTCATACTTACCAACATTCGTAGTGTTTGATTTAGAATCTACTCAAGTCAATGTGTATAGGCGAAGCAAAATGCGAGGCTGCCAGATTTGTCCCCGAAATAGCAAAGTGACGATTTGGCAATTACAGTTTACTAAAGTAACATGTATGAAGTAGACGATTTTTCGGCAAATTTATCTGGCAGCGCTGATTATTAAGTTGTGTGTTTTCTCTGTTGTGTTAAAACGGTAAATGGATGAGCTAAATGATTTGAATCATTGTGAGTATTGTAAGTAGTTTCTTGAAATTATAAATCAAGCTGAGGTCATTTATGAGTATGCGTATAATGTCGACGTCGCACTCATAAATATTTCTCTTGTGAGTATGAGTGAATCAGAGTAGTTTAGTTTAAATGATTTCTACGCACTTATACTTACAATTGCATGAGTCAGTATGAGTAGCGAAAAAACGATTCATTGCTGATCTCTGTAGTGTACCCAAATCTAAGAGTACACAGAAAAAAATAAAAATTGATTTCAATTAAAAAATTTGTGATATTAATTAAAAAATTAATTAAATTTGCACCAGTAAACAAATTAATGGTATCAATTAAACCAATTAATAGTATTAATTAAACGTTTAATTTACTTGATTAAACGTTTAATTCACTTGATTAAATTTTTAATTAAAACTGATTTTATTTTTGATTAATGCTTTAATTGGTGAAAAATTTTGGAGAATTTTTTCTGTGTAATATTTAAAATTTTCGTTTAAATGCTCATCAGTAAAGCTACACGCAGAGAAAAATATGGTTAGGCATGGTTACGGCAACAACACTATGTTTAATGTAACAATATATTGTTTTTGTACACAAATAATTGTTATTTTTATTTAATATCAACAATATTATAGTTACTGTAAACATATCAATGTTTATCGCAATTATAAATTTGAGTATTGTTGACCGAAAAATAATTATTTTGCCAACAACTTAATTATGATAACTTTCTAAACATATTATATTACTCACAACCATATCATGATATTTAATATCCATAACATGATAACTTTCTATACACATTTATCATATTATGTTTCAGATGCAATCAAACAATTTGTACTCTAATAATATTTTGTTAGCGCCATTTGTAAAAAAATTTTGAATCAGTTGTTTCATTTATTTTATATGTGAGCGGTTAAAAAATAAAAAAAATAAGTTTAAAGAAATTAAAAAAATTAAAATATTAGCGGAGTTTATTCAGCATTAGTGATGTAATAGTCCAAATGCAAAATATCGTAGTCTTTTTTTGTAAAATTCAACAACAAAACACACAGAGATTTCGTTATATTTTATAAAAATGCTACGATATTTCTGAGTTTTTCATGGGCAACCGCGTATGTCTTTAAACAAATTTTTCAGGAAAATCGAAACACCATTGTAGATCAAACAATGGGCTAGGTATCGCACTTTTTAAACTTTGTTATTACGTTCAAAAATCGGAATTGATCCATCTTTTTTCAAAAAAAATGTAAAGAGCGTTTAAAATTAGGCAAAATGGACATACGCGGTTGCCCATGAAAAGATTTTGCATTTGCTCTTTTGCAAGCATTATATGGAACAACGCTATTTGATTAACATTAAGAAAAATTGTAAAAAGCAACAAAATAAAAAATCGATGCAAACAAATTTTAATTTATTTTGTATTTTTATGACACCTATGCTTTTATGCTTCTAAATTTATTATGATTAACATGATGATAATATGATTACTTCTTAGCTTATTATGATTAACATGACAGAATAATGATATGATTAAGGGAAAAATATTATGATGTAATAGTACGAGTATATTTAGTCATAATATGATTCAATAATAATCTTAATATGGTGACAACAATACCTTATCATAATATGTTGCTCTTAGAATATGTTTAACACAACCGTAATTTTTCTTTGCGTGAACGAGCGAGAGGTAATTTTCTACCCTTCGTCGAATAAAAACATGGCTCGGATCAACAAAGACAGACGATAGACTATACTATCTAAATTTGCCACAAAGAAATCGTAAATTGCTTATTTAAAAAGATAAGTTTATTTTAATTTGTATTGAATATTTTATTTAACCTTATTGTTGAGTTTTTTTTAATATAATATACACATATTGTTTTTAATAAATTTTTAAAAACCAATTTTTTTACTTTTTTGTATCATAAAAAATTACACTTTTATTTAAATAAATTATACACTTAGTACACAAAAACTGTAATGTGAGCTTAAGAGTTAACAATTTTTTAATAAATTCTACATATGGGCATTTCCATTTTGACGTGTCGTGATATTCGTACCAGAAAATGTAAAAAAATTAAATGAAGAAGTCATATTAGTAAAAAGGGTTTTTATATATATAAAGCACTATGTTCAGAAAAAAAATTACAGCAATCGACGGTAAGGATTTGCAGATATAAGCAAAAATATGCGCTGGCGTGACGTTAAAAAAACGGAAGTGGATTTTGACTTGCATTACAAAACTGAATAAGACTGCGAATTGAGCAAGATGTTTTGCATAAAACCTTTTTTAGTAAACTTTGGACTAATACAGATTTATTTTTCAAGCTATAAAATTTAAAAATATTTGCTCGTTTAAAGGCACATATGGCCATTTTGAGCGAAAAGTCTACTTTTTTTTAATGTAACGACAGAATGCAAATTAGGTTGTATTTTAGGACGATGTTGTACAACTGTTGTCCCATTTGATACTAAGTGTAGAGCTAGTTGCGCTTTACACCACAATACAAACAAGTAAACTAAACATATACAATTTTTTGAGAAATAATTTAAATTATTTCTGGCGTTACGTTACAAAAAGTAGACTTTTCGCTGGAATTGCCCATATCAAGAAAGATCTAGTAACCTTCAAAATAATACCAATATTGGCCATATACCTTAAGAAATGTAGTGGAAAAATTACATATTTCTATGAAAACTCAAAACGTCCATAACTCGAAAACTAACCGTTTGCACCAATTTTTTATTTAATTTTTTCTTCTAACTTTTCAATTTTCTATCACTCTACGTACTTTTTTTAATTTGGAGCTGCGTCGACAAACTAGATTTGTTCCGAAAAATTTATCAAAAAAATAACTAACTAACTTTAGTTAGTTTTCTTAGAAGTATTCTTTGAAAAGGTCAACCTTTTCAAAAAGTACGTCAAGAAACGCACTTTTAAAAATATCTTTCGAAAACGTAATTTTTAAAAGACTACAATTTTCTTAACCGTTAAAACATTTTTAGTTACAACCTTTTGAATTTCTTTGGGCAAAGGTGTTGATCAATTTACGCTTGTTATGAAGTCTTTTGTTTGTTCAGTTCTACATTTTTTCACTTTTGTCTATTTCTAAAGATTTTAAATGTTCTTAGTCATGATGAGTAGAAAAAATTATGTTTGCCCAACAACTTCTTGTTTTTGCTGTAGTAAAAATGCTTTCGTTTATTGAAGTTGGAATTTAAATTGTCTGACGTGTTTAAGACTAAGAACTAGGATAAAAGCCAAATCATTGTTATGGTCATTATCATCATTAAAATCAATATCAGAAAAAGTGCACTTGATGGATTTTGGAGAAAGAAAAAAAAGTTAATAATATTATAGTTATTTTAAAAACTTCTATGCGTATTAAGTCCATCAAGTGACGGATTAGAACGCTATTAGAGAGCAAAATCTATAGTTAGGAAGCAAAAAATTGTGACATATGATTTAAGTAACTTTAAGAAGATAAAAAACTTTTATTAATGTTAAAAATCAATCAAGTGTTTTTATTACAGAATTTACGATATCTAAAGCTCATGCAAGAAGTAACATAAAAGTACCCAAAACTAATCAAGAACTTTTTTTTCCTAAAACAAAAAAAAAATATATTCAAAGATCTTAAAAAAAATCCGACTACCAATTTGCAGACTTTTTGTTTAATCCAATTGACAGTTGTTCAATATGAGATTTGAAAAAAAAAAAAAAACAAAAAAGAGGTTTATTAAAAACTCTGGCACATGCTGGTAAGAAAGGAAAAACTGTAGTAAACATTTCAAATAACACTAAAAAGATAAAAACAAAAGTAAAGAATTGACAGAAGTACTAATACAGCGAAATTGTTTCCCACATCGAAATATTTACAAATGTTACCAAAAAACAATCCTGAAACAGTTGAAGCTTTTGCTTTAACCGCATGAATTACAGTAAAAAATCTTAAACGTGAAACTATTTCAAAATATTTATTGTTACTAAATATTGTTATAAACTATGAAACTGTTAATTTGTTTAAGATTTTATGGGACTCAATGTGAAAAATATGCCATAAAATTTAATAACCATTCCTCAATATCTAGTTATCATTTTTTGGAGTTGTTCTAATTAATTTTTAACCCTAGATTACATAACCGAGTACCCGTGTTTAACCTAATACGTTTGTTACTGGTAAAAGAGTACTTAAATAAGTGTTCGAAAATAAACAGTACAATATTTAGCGTTCGGCTCACATATCCAATAACGATATCACACAATGAATGAGTATCATCGTAAATTTTGTTGTCCATTTGTTGTTTTTAGGGATCACCTTAAGAATATTTCACCTTTTAGTGTTACATCTTCCAGAGAAATCTAACCAGAGCAGTACAGTATCTAAGATTCGGCAAAAGTTTCACATTTACAGATCTCAATGTTTACAGTGTCCCGCGAATGCGGCTGATCAGAGAATATATTTGGAACCATGGGAGTCAGTAGGTTGAGGATACCGTTAGTATGCTTCTTGTGGGAAATGGTTTCTTTTTTTCAGGAAGATTGTCTTTGCGGAAGTTTTGCCTTTTCGTTGAAAAGATACTTTCGGGGATCAAGTGGTAAATGTGTTTTTTTACCCTAAATCGCGGGCATGTATATCCTGTAAATACCGCCAAAGAGCTGATTTGCCACCACTTGTGGGAGATTTCGTCCTGAGGGAGGATAATAACTAGGTGCTGTTGCTACTCAACAAATGCTGCTAGCATTTTACGAAAAGCAACGGAGGTTAAATAGCTTCAGTTTCTAAACAAGAGGCGAATGTATAACCTCAAATGCTAAGTGGGTGTGCTGGTTGTGCTTACACTCGGAGGCGATTGGTAAGCGTATTTTCGTTACCCAGTGGGCTAAAATCAACCAGAAGTAGGCTCTAGGGCAGGTATTCAGATGAATCGTTTCGACAGTGTTCATTTATTAAATTCGATGTAGCTTGAGAGATAATGCCTATTCAAACACGTCACCGGGGAACCCGCGTACACAAGAATTTTTATATGAAAAATTCGCGAGTGAAAGGCTGTTTTTAAATTAACCCTTGTGTTAATACCCAACTTTACCCACGTTGCTTAGCACCCGGGGTACCCGGGTACCCATATACTATAATGTATAAATAATCAATATTTTTATGAAAAAAAAGTAAATTTTATAACTTTTTAAAGGCTTATTAAATTATATTTATGTTAAAATATGATTTTTTAACTTTGTATTGCACAATGGCTTAAATCTTAAACTTTTTATACAGGACTGTATTTTTTAGTATAACAGTTGATCATTTTTGGTCATACATCTAAATGAGACTTCCCCGTATTATAATACTAACGCTTTGGAAACTAAACTTATGAAATTGTATGATACAGAATTTAGTTTCTGGAATTTTTTAGCAGTTCAAACGTGTTTGTGTTATCCCATTAAGTGTATAGTAGTGTATTGGGTACCAGGGTACCCGGGTGCGCATGATGCAATGGTTAAAGTTTAAGCAAATTTTTTTGAGTATTAAAGGAGCAAAAAAATAAATCTAGAATCTAAATTCGCTTTCTTTTAAGTTAAATAACGACGATCCAGAAGCTTGTTTAAAAATTTTAATTCTTAATACATTTTTTTCATGTAAATATACCTAGGTGGGTACCCGGGTATTAACACAAAGGTTAAACACGTTCGGGCATGTTCTACAAATCGAAATGAAGTGGATTTAAAATCGCACAAATTTTGATAATATTCCCTTTTATATACATTATACTTTGAGTACCAATTATTTTTATAAGAACCACTGTTAAAAAAGGAAAAACTACAGTAATTTTTTAAATAATTGAGTTCAAAATCTCGTTCGATTTCAATCCCCTTTCATTTCGATTTCTAGAACATGCCCGATTAAATTATAAATTTTCAAATTAAGTTGAATAATCAGTATTGTGGTTATTTTGTTGAACTATTTATGGTTTTTAAGCCAAATTTTTTTTTATTTTATTAATAAAAAAATAAAAAAAAATAAGAAAAAAAAATTTGGATTGAAAATAGGGTATTCATTTAATCGGCCTTTTGCTTTAATCGGTTAATCGCCCGATTAATTAACCGAGGTTTTGGTTTAATCGGTTACTAATCGATTAATTTTGTTTTTGATCGGTTAACCGATTAATAATGTTTTTTTGTAAATTAAGTAATTTCAATATATAAAAACGCATTAATTGTTTATTATTTGGAGTTTATTAGTAAAAAAACAATAACATACCAAATTCTTGAACTAAAACGAGCAAAAAAAAGAAAAATTCATAAATATTTAATATGCATTTTTCAATTAATACACAGGGTGTGCTATCAAGTCATATCGCCATATTATCCCAAATAATATTTTACAATTGTTTAAAATAAATATTGTTGTATTTCAAACAAAATAATGCTGTGTTCATTGATTCCTCATAATATCCTTTCAGCACATTTAACAGGAGAGACGAAAAACTTCTTAATTTTCCTATTTGCAGCTTGATAGAAAATTAAAAATACAGTTAGTACGACGAGGTGTACCTTTCTCTGCCACACGGCATCAAAATCTCAATTTACATAAAAAGTGGATTTAACCGGTTTGCATATTAAGCCGACGATATATATTTCTTGTATTTTTTTAAAAACATAAGACTTTATGACTATCTTGTATATCCCCCAAATATGTATTTATAAAAAAATAAACTGAGATAATTTCAGAAGTTATAGGATTTCTTTTAAAATAATTTTGTAAAAAAAAGATTTTTTTTGCCAAAACTTGACTTGGAAAAAATTCTTTCACTTATCGTAGATGAATATCTAATTTCTCAGTCCTTTTCCAGGATTTCTCTAAGCATATAAAATACTCCATTATGCCTTTAGAGTTTTTTTTTAATTTTTAACACTTCGTATTGTTTTGGTTAATTCTGTTAAAAGACTGATATGAGAAGATATATGAAGAAACAAATACATAACTAACACGTACATAAAACAGAAAAAACGTGTTGGTAATCAAAAATTTAACCCATTTTTCACCACATTCCTGTTGATCGATGAGAAAGATAAAAAACATTGTAATTTTAGTCACCAGTCGCCGGAAAATGTGTTAAAATGAAGATCACTGAAAAAATATTTTCTAAAATCACAAAAAAATGTGTTATAATACTACAAAATATTGAAAATTTTATCAAATCGGTTAATCGGTTAATCGACTGAAATTAATCGGTTTAATCGTTAATCGAAAAAAGCCAATTTGAAATTAACCGATCAGTTAATCGGGTAGTAATTAATCGGTTAACCGATTGACGACTAACCGAATGAATACCCTAATTAAAAACCATAAATAGTTCAACAAAATAACCACAATACTGATTATTGTTAAAGCTAAGGCACGAGCTCTATGTTTACAAGAAAAAGAAAAACAAAAAATGAAAAACAAAAAATGTACTTTGAACTTCAAGAAGAATTCTTGACAAAAGTACGAAAAAACAGAAGTAAGGAAAAACATGTAAAATAAATTAAAAAAAAAAAAAAATCATTCAAAGAAAATTTCGATCTACCAAAGGTTAAAATACAATTTGGTTTAAGGATTGATGTTTGACTATTGACGTCAGCAGTCGTCGATGGCTGCGAGTGTGAAGAGATTGAAGTGGTTGCAATCGAAACATGTAAGGGTAACCTGTCCGTAAAAACGCCTGGGTTCGAGCCCAGCTTCAGTCAAGAATGAAAAATTATCAATAAATTTTAATTAATTTCATGTTGTAAAATTCTTTTCATCATAAAAATAATTTAATGAAAATTAAATTTGATGAACTTTAGCCTAATTTAAAATATAAAAGGATTAAATTGAATGTTTATTCTGGGTCAAATTACAAATTTTAAGCTTTCATACTTTGCCCATTACAAAAAATTAGGGTTTTTATAAGCACTTAAGAGAAAAAGCGCATAATCGAGCGCTTTAATAAAAAAGCTCTTATACAGTAGTAAATGATAAAGAATGAAATATACAAAAAGCTGCTAATTTAGTGCTGACAACGAGGAAGGTTTTAAAGCGAACAAAATAAAAATATGTTATGGTTTACGAAAATTAAATTAAAGAATATGTGAATTTAGTTAGCCCTTAAAAAAGCAGTTTAGGAGTGCTTTGTTTGCATGTTAAAAGAAGCGCTTATTGTCAGCAGAAAATAGTCCTCCAAACCGGAAACATCCCATACAAAAATCAGGCATCCCATCAGCAGGTTTGAAGCGATTTCAGGTATGAATTCATACATAAAACCTGCTCCTTTTGGAGCACATTTTTTACTGTATTTTCTATGCACTATCAGAATTTATGTTCGTATATTTCTGTTACGATTAAATAAGTGTTACTCACCCATTCCCAGATTCATATTAAATTATTTTATTAATTTTTTATATTTTCTTTTATAAATTTAAAAATTATAACGGAGCACGCAGGTACCCTGGATTGAAACATTTAGTCAATTACTGTAGGTTTTCACTGTATGAAACTAAATAGATAAAATAAAATTACAGTAGAAGTTTAAACAACAACTATAATAAGTTTTTCCCTTTTTCTTGAGTTTCTTTGTATCACTCGGTGAAATTTGTAAAAACAAAAATAGACCTCCCCAAGCTAGTGATATGTCGGTATCAGCAAATGATAAAAAATATACATACACTTGAGCCTTTTTGAACAGATCAAAGCGGGGATGAATAAAAATGTTTTGAAAATTAATTTTTCAATTTGAAGCGGCTAAGACAAACTGCATGAAATATCCAATGGCGATAGCAGTGGTGACGATGAGTTTAAAATTTCGATCTATAAACCTCTCTGGTGGCCATAGACAACTACGACATATAACTTTTAAAATGGCTCGTATTTCTTCAAGGAATTTACTAGGATCAAATAAACCAAGTAAGAAAGTATAGTCGGTCAAGCACGACCATATGATATCCAGCACCACAGTATTTAAAAACACATCATGCTTACATGTCCATATAAATATGGATTTATCTATGTTTATAAACTTCATTAAAATCGGGAAAGTTTGTAAGAGGCAGAAATTGCCCCCTACCTCCCCTTGTGGTCCTATTTTTGAGTTAATGTGTCCATATATATATGGATCTATCTGTGTTTTAAATTTCATTAATATCGGTTTGAGAGGCAGAAATTAACCCTATCTCCCCTCGTGGTCCTATTTTTTTAAAAAAATACATACTTTTTGTGTCCATATAAAGGGTGGTTAAATTTCAAGGGCCGATGTTGATTTTGAATAAAACACAAACTATTTAGGAAATTATTGTAATTTTATTTTATTATGATATATTGGTATTACTCAATTATGTATGGAAGAAAATATCGGCCAAATGGGCGCCGCGACCACGGCGGCACACCTCCATCCGATGGTCCAAATTTTCGATAATGGAGGTTCTATGCCGTTAATGTGCCGAATTATCTCATCCTTTAGCTCTTGAATTGTTGCTGGCTTTTCGACGTACACCTTTTCTTTCAAATAACCCCAAAGAAAAAAGTCCAACATTACGTGAGATAACACGGCCATTGAATTTGTTGCGCAAAAGAGCCATTGTTTCGTTAGCTGTGTGGCAAGTGGCACCGTCCTGCTGAAACCACATATCGTCCACATCCATATCTTCCAATTCGGGCCATAAAAAGTTCGTTATCATCTCACGATAGCGAACACCATTCACAGTAACTGCCTGACCGGCCTCATTTTGGAAAAAATACGGCCCGATGATGCCGCCAGCCCATAAACCGCACCAAACAGTCACTCTTTGTGGGTGCATTGGTTTTTCGACAATCACTCTTGGATTCTCATTCGCCCAAATGCAGCAATTCTGTTTATTGACGAATCCACTGAGGTGAAAATGTGCCTCATCACTGAAGATGATTTTCTTCGAAAATTGATCATCCACTGTTGCAATTCTTGCCACCATTCTGCCCATTCACGACGTTTGGAATGGTCAAGAGGCTTTAGTTCTTGAGCCAATTGCACCTTGTAAGCGTGTAAATGCAAGTCTTTATGCATAATGTTCATCAACGACGAGCGTGAGAGGTGCAATTGTTGGGCACGACGACGAGTTGAGGTGGACGGCTCTTCAGCCACACTATCGCGAACAGCAGCAATATTTCCTGCAGTACGAGCTGTACGAGCATGCACTGGTGTTCTCACATCTTCTACAGACGCGGTTTGCTCGAATTTTTCCACGATTTTTGCGATTGTACGCAAATTTGGACAATCAAATTGACCAAAAAAATCACGAAGTGCACGATATGCATTTTGATTTGAACGCCCATTTTCATAATAAGTCTGGATAACTTTAACACGTTGCTGGATTGTGTATCTCTCCATGGTTCAAATTGAATAAGTCTGAAATAGAGAAATGTCAAATAAAATTCGGAAAAAAACTTGGGGTTTAGGTGAGGTTCACATTCAACATCGGCCCTTACAATTTAACCACCCTTTAGATATGGTTCTATCTATGATTAAAATTTAATTAAAATCGGTAGTTTCTGAGAGGAAGATATTTCCCCTTATCTTCCCTCGTAGACCTACGATTCGGCCTATTTTCAATAGGCTTGGTCCTTGTGCCAATAAGAATCTATGTCCTAAATTTTATCAAATTATCTCAAAAATGTACTTTGCGCACAAGGGTACATGGACAGCCAGCCAGCCTGCCAGCCGGACATCGTTAGTTCGACTCAGAAAGTAATTCTGAGTCGATCGGTATACTTTAAAACGGGTCTAGGACCAATATTTTATGGTGATACACACATCAGCACAAATGCATAATACCCTCTCCACTATTGTGGTGTGGGTATAAACATTGACTGTATGATATACTAAACAAAAGACAAACCACTCTTTTATTGTATATTTTACGTAAAAAATAATTGAATAAAAAATACCGGGAATTCCCGGGCTATTTTTTCGCAAACATCCCGGGAAATCTCGTATGGAAAATACTATATATATATATATATGATTTCCTTTAACTCCTACTGGAGCATAGGGCGTCAATATAGAAAATACTAGACACAATGCATCTACTACCGCACTTGCTTATATTCTCCAAGCGTCACCAGGGTTAAATTTAAGGCTAGAATGTTACTCCACTAATATCGAGCAATTAGGGGAAAATTCTAGGAATTTGTTATACAAGCCGTTAGTCCAGTAAACGAGTTTCTTTTTTTCTGACTGCAAAAAAAGCTTCTGTTACAAAAGCCGTACATCTGGGAAATGGTTTATTTACTATTTCTTATTGCACTTGACTTTAAATGACTTGAACTCAATACGATTTAACTTTACAATAAATGATATTTTTGTACAAATAAAAATGAATACTCCTAAAAAAAAGAAAAAAAAATTCAAAATATTAAATAAAAAAAAAAAAAGATGTACATTCATTTTGAATGACAGTTGAACAAATTAAACAATGTCTGCATCAACAAAAACTAACGAGAAATTGGAAAAAAGTGCAAAATTCTAACTTAAAAAAATTTTTTAATTTTTCCACAGTCAGTCAATGTTAAATGTAATAAACGCCCTGTGTTTGTTTAAATGCAAAAAACACTGCTACAAAACATTCTAACAAAGGTATGAGTACGAGAACAGTAGCAAAGTGACAGTATTATGCAAAAATACAGTTGACAGCTAAATGTCAATGTTTGACATTTGCACGACACTTGCTGTATTTGTGTAGAAAATGAAAATAATAACATTTAAACAAAAACAACAAGAAGACAACTTCAAAATTGTGCTGCACATTGAAAATTGTAGAAAAAATATTGTTGTTTTGTTAGAGATATATTTTTTTTTTTTTTTGAGGAAAAAAATTCGTGTCCTGACATCATGAAAATGAAATGAATTTATTAAACATCATATTGTAAGCTGGAAAGAATAATGCTGTTGTACAAAAGTATGTATTAAACTACATGTTGGTTCCATACATTTGCTGGATATTTTGGTTTTATGAATGTGGGGGTCTGTTTTTCTTCCGTTTTTTTTTTTTTTGTTCTGCTTTCATGTTATACTTTGTATAATTTTTTGCCTTTGGCTAGTGACAGTGACATTTGTGATTTTTTAATATAAATTTAATTAGAAATATGCAGTAACAGTATGTTGCAAGCATTTTCATTTTCTACACACAAAAATCAAAACATACACAGACGCACATACAAACATTGGAAAATTCATACCAGAAAAAAAAGAAATAAGAGTTTCATGGGGGTTTTTAATACATATCTTGTTCCCCCTCTCTGTAATAAATATTATATGGAAAAGAGAAAAACCTTTGCTGTCACATTGACAGTTGTTGTCTGATTTTAGAGAAATGAATTTGAAACCAGTGTGAGCGCCCAATTTTTTTTCTAAGAACGTTTTCCTAAGTGAATTTATTAATATATTTAACATTTGTTACCCAATTTATAACTCAACGTCATTTCAGAACTCACCCCTTCAAATATTTAAAAAAATATAAAAAAAATCCAACATGTTACGCATTCCATCTGCATTTTTGGTCCTCAAGCCAAAAGAAATTATTTTGGACTTAAAAAATAATATTAAAAAGTACCAAATAACACATTTTTCCAGCAAATAGCAAAGTGAGGTAAAAAATGTCTTTACCACCCCTGTTGCAAGTAAATATTTAATTTAATTGCCATTTTTCCCTTTTATATATTTTTTATAGCAAAGCCCTACAGGTTATTTGATTTTTGGCTTAGAATTATGTACAATTTTGTTGTTTTTCTGTGAGTGTAAGTTTTGAAAAGCAAAATGCCCTTTGGCGGTATTTTTCTTTAAATTACTTTGATGTGTTCAATTACTCTAGGGCATTACCACAAAATGATCGTAAATGTTTGAAATTATTTCGTGATTAGTACAAAGAGTTTAAGCTTAAGGGGATGTTTTTTTTTTTTTGTATTTGGCTGGGTATTAAATATAAATAAATGCAAAATGGATTTGTCGGAAACAGGGTGTTTATCTGCATATGTTGAGAAATTTTCTTCGCTATTAACAAATATTCTTCGTTTTTGTTTTACGAATGGTTATAATGTGTATAATTTAATTAAAATTTGGTAATGAAAATATATTCAGGTTGTTTGAGACTTTATTATTAATAAAAAATGTCATCTGTTAGAAAGTTTTGTTCACATTTGTTTGTGACACATTTTTATAGTTTACAAATTTTAGTTATTTCCGGTTTTTTTACTAAAGATTGTTTTTTGGAATTTCTAAAGCCGTAGGTAGATGTTTATGTTAGAAAACATATTGAAAATACTTTGAAATAATTAAACTTAAAAAGCTATTTTAGTTCTTTAAGTACAATTTTGATATTTCGCTCTTAAACATAAAATATTTTTTCATATAAACGTCCAACCAAAACCCACGATGTTAATTTTAAATAAAACAAAAAGTTTTCAGAAAATTATCTTAATATATTTTATTGTGACAATTGTGTTAACCAATGTATCGGCCAAATGCTCGCCACGGCTTCGGTGGCATAAATCTATCGGATGGTTCATATTTTGTATGACTCTGAGACATAATTGAGGTTCAATGTCGCTAATGTGCCGAAATATCTCATACTTTAGCTCTTGGGTTGTTATTGGCTTATTGACGTACACTTTTTCTCTTAAATATATCCAAAGAAAAAAGTCCAACGGTGTCAAATCGGATGATCATGACGGCCAGTTAACTTCGCCACGACGTGAGTAAGCACGCCATTGAATTTCTCGCGCAAAAGAGCCATTGTTTCGTTGGCTGTGTGGCAAGTCCTACCATCCCGTTGGAACCACATATCGTCCAGGTTCATATTCTCAATTTCTGGCCACAAGAAGTTCGTTATCATCTGGCGACAGTGAATGCCATCCAGAGTTACTGCTTTGCGAACCACATTTTCATTTTCTGATGCTTCCAGACCATAACCCGTACCAAACAGTCGCTCGTTGTGGATGCATCGGCTTTTCAGCAATCACTGTTATCACTGTTAACTAATCCACAGAGATGATAATGTTGACCAAAAAAATCACGAAGTGCACGAATTGCATTTTGATTTAAACGCCCATTTTCGTAAAAGGCTTCAACATTCTTAATGCATTGCTCGTTTGTGTACCTCTCCATTGTTGAATTTGTCAAACACTAAAACAAAGAAATATCACATTAAGTTGGGCAAAAAACTTAAAGTTAAGGTGTGACTCCAGTTACCCAGGGGGAAAACTTAGAAGACCTTCTTTTTGAGGCCTTTTTAAAGGCCTGATTAAAAATTTTTTTTATTCAATTTATATTTTTATTTAGCTGCTAAAAAATGCCTCATAGAAGGCCTTGGTTCTTTTGTATAAAAGATAAGATACACAAACCACATTCGCCTCTATGAGAAGGGAGCAGCGAATGAGTAACATTTTTCGTATTGTTTTTTTTTTGCACAAGCAAAAGCAAAATGTTTTTGTTTTAACTTTGATATTGTTACAAGTAAAACTGGTGCTTATAATTCTTATTCGCTTAACGGTTTTATATGTATAGCATCTTTAGTGTTTCTAAAAACCTTTGGATGAAGTTTCCTAATGATCTGGCCTAAGCAACCAGTGAAATGCGCATAGGAATAGCTCATTCCATCAACAATAAATTTCAGTGTTTTTTATCAAAAATAAAAATTGGGAATAAGCCAGACCATTACCATTCTTATGTACTGCGCAATGACAACGAGTGTAAAAAAGACATGAGTATGAAATGGAGCTAGCAGGTCTTGTAAATCCAAAAGAAGGAGTACAAAGGTGAGGTCTTCTAGAAGGCATCCGTACTGCTTCTTTTTCCCGCTGGGTAACATCGTGCATTATAGTTTGAAACAATTTAAATTGAAACTAGTTAAAGTGCTTTATTCGACTAAGCCGAATTTCCTACACACTCCACCAAGAGTAAGAAAATTTAAATTAAAAATTTGTGTGGGCCTGTTGTAAATTATTGACCGATCTTTATAAAATGCGATTTCTAGTCTTATGAAACCATGGCAGCCTGAATATTACTTTTTTAGGCGTACTTAACAGTTTTTTGAGAGTGGGCTTTTTATGGGCCATATGGAAAATAATCGACCGATAATAGCGAAATTTAACAATGGAATTTCTAGTCTCATAAACCTATGGCAGACCAAATTCTTTACAACAAGATTATTCATTACGGTTTTAGGTGTACAAAATTGTTTTCCGATCTGGGCTTTATATGGTGCTTGTGGTAATTTATAGACCGATCTTCACGAAATTTATTATGTAGTATGAATTATAGTCATATAAAACAAATGTTTGCATAATTTTATATTAATCCGTGAATTCCGCCACCATTTATGTTTAAAATAGAAAATAAAATTTTACTTATCCACAGTTATTTTTTAAATTGCTTTCAATGTTTATTATTATTATGTACATATATTTGTTTGCTAAATTAATAGTTATTTTTGAAATTTTCCTATTTAGAACCAAGCATCACTGCAAATCTCAGCTGATCGAAAATACATAACAAAAACAGATGATGGCCAAACAAATCTACAGCTCGCATTACAATAATTGCTGTTGTGTCCAAAAATTTAATCAAACTGCGCATCAAACAAGCATTTGCTAAGTCCTTCTTTACAACATCCCTTAGCCACAGACAAATCCAACAGATAGTTAGCTAAATATAACCCACACTAAACCAAAAAGGTACGTGGAGAGAACGAAAATGTACGTTAATCAAACGAAAAATTTATTAATTTTAGTCCAATGAATTTGTTCGTTGTAACAATGAATGACATTTCTTTAAAAAATTTTATTTAAATAATTTAATGAACTATTCGTTGATATAACGAAAAATTATTATAAATTTATAATTATAATTTAATGAAAGAATTTTTTTATTCAATAATCTATTTCGTTAACTTAGTGAAACTTTACGTTAATTCAACGAACAATTTTGTTTGATAAATTTGTTGACGTAACGTATACAGAACATTGTCTCAACGAACTATTTTTTTTAAATTTCCCCTCGCAAAATTATACCACCTGTACGACCCCTCATAATCTACTAATGATACTCTCTATAAAATTAAAAAGACTCATAATTGAAATGTGTTTATTTATATTTTATTTTATATATTTTTTCTAAAGGGTGGTTAAATTGTAAGGGCCGATGTTGAATGTGAACCACACCTAAACGCCAAGTTTTTTTCTGCATTTCAATTGACATTTCTCCATTTCAGACTTATTCAATTTGAACCATGGAAAGATACACAATCGAGAAACGCGTAAAAGTTATTCGGTGATGAGGCACATTTTTACCTCAGTGGATTCGTCAATAAGCAGAATTCCCGCATTTGGGCGAATGATAATCCAAGAGTGATTGTCGAAAAACCAATGCACCCACAAGGTGACTGTTTGGTGCGGTTTATGGGCTGGCGGCATCATCGGGCCGTATTTTTTCCAAAATGAGGCCGGTCAGGCAGTTACTGTGAATGGTGTTCGCTATCGTGAGATGATAACGAACTTTTTATGGCCCGAATTGGAAGATATGGATGTGGACGATATGTGGTTTCAGCAGGACGGTGCCACTTGCCACACAGCTAACGAAACAATGGCTCTTTTGCGCAACAAATTCAATGGCCGTGTTATCTCACGTAATGGCGATGTCAATTGGCCGCCAAGATCATGTGATTTGACACCGTTGGACTTTTTTCTTTGGGGTTATTTGAAAGAAAAGGTGTACGTCGATAAGCCAGCAACAATTCAAGAGCTAAAGGATGAGATAATTCGGCACATTAACGGCATAGAACCTCCATTATGCCTCAGGGTCATCGAAAATTTGGACCATCGGATGGAGGTGTGCCGCCGTGGTCGCGGCGCCCATTTGGCCGATATTTTGTTCCATACATAATTGAGTAATACCAATATATCATAATAAAATAAAATTACAATCATTTCCTACATAGTTTGTGTTTTATTCAAAATCAACATCGGCCCTTGAAATTTAACCACCCTTTATTTTACAAAAACTTTTGAAATTTATTGTGGTACATATATGTTTTTATGTATGTACTTATATAATATCCCAGTTGGCCATGTCTTCAAGACAACGTCGAGGACGCGTACAAGACCCATAGTAAATCCCTGACGACATGTTGGCGACAGCCCATGCAAATCGTCGACGACTTTTTCGAACAAAGGGCACTTAAGTCGTAAAAGACAATGTGAGCGACATTATTATGCATATTGTCGTTAATGATCATATGGGTAACAATGTGGTTAAAGTTGTCACTGGCGACTATATAAACGACTTTTTTCTCATAAAGTCGTTAATGCCCGATTAGCGACATTACCTTAATAGTGTCATTGATGACAATATTGTTGACACGATCTACGATTTAGTCGCCGATGGGTAAGTGACAATTAGGGATTTAACGAACACCGATACTGATATATTGGCGATACTTCAGATTTGCCGATATATCCAGAATAAGGGTATACCTCGATGATATATTTACTAAAATCTCTTAGGGTCTTGATGGGCTGTGAATTCCAACTAATGAATTCCAGCGCCTCGATGGGCTGTGAATTCCAATCTAATGAAATGGCCGATGAGTTTGAGAGACTGGGCTCGAAAATAGTGGATACTGGATGTGTGGAGACAGTCAGACCTCCAATAGGCTTTTGATTAATAAGGAAATGGGTTCTGAACTTAACATATCGTCGACATAATATGCATACCTGCTAACTTCCAATAACTTTTAATGGAAACAACAAACTTTTTATATTTCATATGCGCAGCTTGAGAGAAAACCTAAAAATATAGTTGGTTTAACACACTTTAAGACTCAATTTGAAGAAAAACTACATGCTCGTCGACGAGGTGTATCTTTCTCTTCCACACGGCATTTAAATCTCAATTTACTTAAAAAGTGGATTTAGCCGGTTTGCATATTGAGCCTACGATATGGCAATGTAGTCAGCAGGAACATTTATTTTTTGTGTTTCTTGTCCTATCAATTCACGTATTCCAATTGCAAAATTGAAACACAGCCGCGAATAACGTTACAAAATTATTATATTTAACAGGCAGGATTATTTTTTAATATTTTTTATTATCAAAAATATTGATAATAAAACCAAAACATCAAGAAATATTAATTTTAAATTACATACAAATTTAAAGTTTTGAATTTTTTTTAGTAGAGGACAACGTAAGCGACCATTGCATGCATTTTGTCGTCAAAGTGGTTCGAAACACGACAAAATGCATGCAGTGGTCGCCTATGTTGTCCTCAATAAAGTCTAATTAAAGACAAGATGAGCGACAATTGCATGCATTTTGTAGTCTGTGTGATTTAAAACACGACAAAATGCATGCAATGGTTACTTACGTTGTCCTCAATAAATTATTATTCAAGACAAATTTAAAAAAAGTCCCCAAAAAAGTCGTAAATACGATTTTTAACACGACAATATACACGTTTTCTTACTTAAGTTGTCGCCATCAATGTTATATAGGCGACAAATTCAAAAATGTTCGGAAGACATCGTTGACGACATTTGCGTCTATGACCATTTGGCCAACTGGGATATGATGATATATACATACATATAGTTTATTTATATTTTTTATAGTAAACTCGCTTGGTTTCCAATGGATCCTGGTGCTTCCTTTGTTAAATTGGATGTCAAAAAACCACTAGAAGCTGATCTAAATTAACAATCAGCAAATTCAACGAACTTAACTTTCACGGTTTCGTTTAAATGTGCTAAATTCTCATTTCATACTATTGATAAACTGAAATTTATTGTTGAAGGGATAAGCTATTCCTATGCGCATTTCACTGGTTACTTTGGCCAGATCGTCAGGAAACGTTATGCAAAGATTTTAGAAAAACTAAAGATATTATACGAATAAAACCCCAGTTTTACCTGTAACAATATCAAAGCTTAAACAAAAACAACAACAATAAACTGTGAGTTTATCTTTTCTTACAGTCTCTACTACAATTGGTTGATTTTTTGTCAACTCTTAATAAGTGGGTAAAGAAAAAACAAAAATAAAAACAAATTTCTTTATTTTATTTTGCCAGTACAGTTTTATTTACACTGCCACATTCATATTAGCTATCAAAGTTTTTCTTTATTTAACGCAGATACCAATCATTTTTCATCGAATTTAACTCACAAATGTCCTTCTTCACTTTTATTTAATTTGAGATATTGTTTTTTACATACATGACAATATTTTTAATTTTACACTGCAATTTGGTATTTGTTTAAATAATATTTAAAGAAGAACCAGTTCCCATAGAATAATAACAAGAAATTGTTGTAAAAACCAATTTAATAAATGTTACGTTACCCCCATGAAACTTGTTTAATCCTTATGTGTGTGGACAGGTACCTGTGTACCTATTGCGTTTTCAAATCGAAATTTTTTATATAAGATTTTAGTCTACCATTCTACAATTTCATGAGAACTCCTAACTTTTTGTTATTATTATATTTTCATAGGTGTTTCTATACAATATCAGTTGGGGGGGGGGGGGGGGGGCGTGGCATATCAATTTGCTTTTTGCACCCTTAAAAGGGTGAATAGGTACCTGGGTACCTGTATACGGTTTATATTACAATTGTTTTTTTTGGGTGTAGGATTTTAAAAAATATATGAAAAGGGGAAAACCAGAGTAAAATTCTAATATTATATCATTAACCATCGATTTTTTGTACAATAGAAGACAAAAAATTAGATTTATCATACAATTTGCATGAAGGTACCCAGGTACCTATCCACCCTATAGAAGGTGTTTTTTTTCCACACACATAAGGGTTAATATTATTAAGGTTTCGTAAACTGAACGAACATAATATTAATTTTAACGTACTAGTTCGTTATAACAGCCCATCGAACTCTTCATTGAAGTTGACGTTCGAGTTTATAAAATTATTAATTATTAATTAAGACTTAATAAATGTTTCGTTACCTCAAAGAACATTTTATTCACTTTAACATACATTTTATATGAAATATTTAATAAATGCATGTTCATTGTGTCAACGAACAGTACTTCAATTTCAATACCTGGATAATTTTATTTTTCATTATATTAACGAATAATTTGTTGAGCCAACGAAAACTATTTTAATAAACGTTGTTCGATAATATTATGAACACTTTTTGGTTCAGTGCACGACCATTATTTTGTCTCGCATGTCGCTAATCTATATGAGTGCCCCGGTAGGCTAGCTGGCAGTGAGCTAGTCTATCAGTGCCGTAGTTGCGGGTTCGATTCTCACCAGAGACTCTAGTTTCTTTCCTGCAAACAAGCGTAGAGCTTCGCTTGATTAGCTTAGGGAATTAAAAAAAATCGCGTGCCTATGTTGTAGTTCTGAACACAAGAATAATGTTCACGACTTCTTTTCAGCTCCACTGCTGGTAATAAACATCGTCTTGAGGGTTGAGGAGGCAAACTGATTGTCATAGAAATGTAAAAAAATTTGATTTCGTAAACCTGTTTCTAGGCATTTCTTTGAAAATCAGAAACACATGGCTGACACTAGCAAAAAGTAAATAAAAATAAATTATCATTCAGTTCATGGACCCATTTCGTGACACCCTACTTGAATATGTCCCATTTCGTTCAAATATTGTTAAATGTGTCAAATAAAAATGCGTAAAACATTTACGCATATATAAAAATAATAGCGTATCCTTGGCTTATAACCTTATTCTTCAAAGATGTAAAATGTCAATTAATTTCAGCGTATCGACCCCTTTGCGCGAAATTATCGAATGTTACAAAAACCGCATTTTACAGGACAGTCATTTGTCTACTTTTTTCTGGTTTCGCTTGCAATATCAAAATGAAAATATTTTTGGAGCAACGAAGTGGAATTCGCCTAAAATATTTTGTCAGGTGACGTCTCTTTGAATGTAGAACAAGATTGCATCAAAAACTCAATTTCAAAAAAATTGTCATATACGGTAATTTCGCGCAAAGGGGTCGATATAATTATAAAAGTACCTATTTTATTTTAAATTCACACTCTTTTATACCCTCCACCACAATTAGTTGTGAAGAGGTTATATTCAGTTTGTCATTCCGTGTGAAACTTTTTTACTATTCATCTCAGACCCTATAAAGTATATATATTCTGGGTCCTTGAGTAATTTTAAGTCGATTTAGCCATGTCCGTCTGTCTGTCCGTCTGTCCGTCTGTCCGTCTGTTGAAAACACGCTCACTTTCGAAAAACTCAAAAGAAATCAACAAACTTGGTGCCAAATTGCTTGTAGTTATCCTAAGCAGTTTGGGATTGAAATTCAGCAAAATCGGTTCAATAGGATCTGAGCTATGAATCAAAATGTGGAACCACCACCTAAAAAAAATTGATAATTTTGTTACAAAAACTAACATAAATGGTGGAAAAATGCACAGAATGATATAAGATTTCGCAACAATTCGTTTTATTCAACTGGAAATCAGGTTGTGAAATTTCGTGAAGATCCGTCAATAATTTACCCTAGGCCCCATATAAGCCCTACTCCCGGAAATCAGTATATTAAGCCTAAAACCCTAACTAACAATGCTATCATTACAAATTTTGGCAAGTCACAGTTACATAGGACTAGAAATTAAACTGTTAAGTTTCGTGAAGATCGGTCCATAATTTACCATAGGCCCCATATAAAACCTACTTCCGGAAAACAACTTAGTACGCCTAAAAACGTAAAAAATAATGCTATCATAACAAAATTTGGTACATCAAAGTTTTATTGGACAAGAAATAAAATTGTGTTATTTCGTGAAGATCGGTCCATAACTTACCCTGGGCCCCATATAAACCTTACTCCCGGAAAACAGTTTAGTACGCCTAAATCCGTAAAAAATAATGCTATCATAACTAAATTTGGTACATCAAAGTTTTATAGGACAAGAAATAAAACTGTGTTATTTCGTGAAGATCGGTCCATAATTTACCCTGGGCCCCATATAAACCCTACTCCCGGAAAACAGTTTAGTACGCCTAAATCCCTAAAAAATAATGCTATCATAACAAAATTTGGTACATCAAAGTTTTATAGAACTGGGAAAAAGACTGTGAAATTTCGTGAAGATCGGTCCATAATTTACCCTAGGCCCCATACAAACCCTACTACCGGAAAACAGTTTAGTCGCCTAAATCCATAATTAATAACAAATCGTCACAGTTTAAGATAATAATAACATCATACAGATATTACTCCTTAAACATTCGAACTGTCGGTGGAGGGTATCAAAGATTCGGCACAGCCGAATATAGCACTCTAACTTGTTTTATTTCTAATTAAAGTATCGGAACCATCCTCATATGAGCCCGCCGGCATTAAATGGTTAAACAGCATATTAAAATTAATTTTTTTTTAGATCATAACTATTTCCCTGAAGATGACCAACAAAGTTGTTCGAAATATTGGAATTAATAAATAATAAAAATTTAAACAAAACAAGAGTTTTTATTTTTATTCTATTTCATAAAACAAACCTCAAGCCAAAATATATAAACATAACACATTTGACAAGTGAAAAGGTCTACATGCACACAGAACAAAAAACATTTTTTTTTCATTTTTACTTTAATTTATAAAACTTATTGAAAACATTTGTAATTAAATTTACTAGCGATTTTTATGTTATTTATTTAATAAAACAATAAAATAAAACAAAGCATATCTTATTTCAAATCATAACAAAAATTTTAATTAAACAACACTAAATGTTTAATAGAATTTCTTTTGAAATTAAATTTTGTATATACACGCACCATTATTTAATTGGGCCATATTTTATTAATATAATTTTTTATTTTTTGTATTTAAAAAAATTTTTTTATTTATTTAATATCAAATAAATTAACACAACATTTATTTAGTTCACAGAAATATTTTATTACACAATTTATTTGCAAATTTTAATTTTTCATTAAACGACCAACGTTTCCGATTGTTATGAAAAACCAACTGTTTGTGTCTTCTTGTTTATCTTGAGTTATTAATAATTTTAATTGTTTGCCTTCAGCCATACCTAAACAAGAGCGAAAAGCATTTTATAGCTGTCAAAAACTCTAATTTCCATACTATTTGTATGAATCATACCGAAATAGCGCGGTGGCGACGCCATGCAATTGGAAAATCCGATTTTGACAGCGCGGTTAATAGTGAAGTAAGTTATAAACTACACATAATGTAATCAAATTAATTAATAAATGAAACGCTGTGTTTACCCTGCAAATAATAGGACCAGTCCAAACACGCGTGTAAAGAGTAGCCCACAAGGGGCTAAGACTAGTCCAAAAGTCGCCCACGCGTTTGGAAAAAAATTGGTCTATTTAACATTACGATGTGCTAGGGGAGGACCATATAACCAAGCTTTGGATTACAAAGGAGTAGTTTTGAAACTACTCCATGGTATTCTCAAGAGGATTAGTTTTGAAGTCGTTTAACAACGAAAGCACGTCGTTAAAAAACGAAGACATGTCGTCTCACTACAAACACTTTTTAACAATGAGATGGTCCATAATTGCATTACATCGGACCAGTCCATGGAGTAGTCCATTTTATCAAAATGGCTCAGGTGGTCCAATATTATTTGCAGGGTAATAAGATACCACATTTATACTACGTACATTTTGGTAGTACATAAACCAGCAATAGGTATATGTACCACTTTTTTCGAGGTTTAGTTGTAGTTTAGGTTGACATGCATGTAGTATAATATGCTAGTATTGTATACAAATTCTCTATCTTTCAAGGGTATAAGAGTGCTTTATTGGGCTGTGCTGAGCTCAAATATTTTATGAGTAGACTTTATATGGAATCTTAAAATTATCTATAAGCCAATCTTTATACTGACATCCTATATATTATTTTAATTCGCTGCGTATTTTAAATAAAACATCATGATTTTTTTCCGAAATATTATTGAAGAAAATTTCGGGAAAGGATTTTTATACTGGTCTTAACGTTAATTATGGATGAAAATTTTGGAAGGTCTTTCAAAAATAAATGTACATTTGCCTTCTAGAAGGCATACATCTAAATGCAGGATATCATACGAAGCGAATCTTTACGAAAGGCGTATAGATGCCTCCAAAAAGGTCTGCCACTTGCGGTCCTTTCAATATTTACCGCTGGGTAGCACTTTGAGCATGTTTTCAACGAACGGACAGACTGTTGGACATCGCCAAACCTTCTAAGAATTACTAAAGGATGCAGAATATATAAACTTTATGGGATCTGAGATGAATAATAAAAAAGTTTTAACCTTCAACTGCTGAGGTGAAATTTTGGGACATACCTTATGACGTGGTGGTAAATTTTACCCCTCTAAATTTTACTAAAAAAAATTTAGTAAAAAATATTTTTTTATTATTATTTGTTTTTGAAAAATAAGCTACTATATTTTTAATTACAAAAAATAAAGAAACCAAAAATTATTTTTATTTGTTAAAAAAAAAACAGGTACTTTACTTCACAAACCTTTTTTTTTAATATAAAAAAAAAAAAATGTTATATCAAAAACTTATCAAAAAAATATGAATTAAAAAAAAGACAAAAACTTAAAGGGCATTTTTTCACTGCCAAAGGTATATATTTAAAGATATAAAAGAGACCATGAAAAAAAATATTAAGGTGTAGAAACTACAGGTCAACCTTTTTGGAGGTGTTTTACTCATTAAAATCTGCATCCCATACACATTGGCTTACTACATTGCAGACAAATCGGCAAGAACAAGTTTCCAACCTTGGAGGGAATATCTTGGTTAACAATAAACAACATCTGGGCGGGACTGGAGAAGTGGGCGTGGCACCTCCTAAGCAACTATTGTCTAAATTTGGTACACACAGCTGGGTTATCAATACACAACCTCTCTTCAAAAAAGCCGGGATTGGAAAAGTGGGCGATTAATTTATATCTAAAGAACGGTAACAGCGGTAACAGCATAAGTTTCCAAATTGGGAACAAATAGCTTGGCTACCAATATGCAACATCAGTCAAAAAGGAGGCGGCATTAGATAAGTGGGCATTGCACAATATACATACATCTTAATATCGACAAGTGTAAAATTTTACAAATTTGGTACAAAAAGAATGGTTAACAATACCCATCATCTGTCTTAATGGTCGGAATTGGATGAGAACATCTCTCAAAAGGTAGACCTTCAATACAAATACCCCATAGATTTCTGTATAACTGCAGTATGGCAACAGTGACACTATTCAAACTTGGTACAAACAGCCTCCTGAACAATGCACGAGATTTAACAAAATGTACTTATTTTAATGAGTCACTTAGTTAATATTGTATTATGTATATAAAATAACGTTTTTGAAATAAATAATTTTTTACCAACTAGAAAACGGACAAGTGGTAAAAATAATTCCATGAAAATATCACGTTAATTTTGATGTGCGGTAAATTTTTTTCCACTCAATACTTACGCTAACGCTGACGTGATGGTATAATATTTTCAAAGAAAAAATTACGTAAATGATGACGAGTGGTAATTTTTACACCAGCACGTGCGTAGCTCCGCTCGTGCTACGTCGAGCTCAGCCAAAACACAGGTGAATAACAACGATCACGATATTAGAAGATACTAAGAAAATTAAATTGATTGAGCGCAACGGAATAGAGAATTTTGAAAAAAATATAAAAAGAGGGTAAAATTTACCACCACCTCCACAGTTACAAGTTAAAGTGGAGTGACAAACTAAGTATACCATCTTGTACCACTAGTGCTGGAGTAAAGAGTGAAAGAGCAATTAACTTTCTTCATATGTTCATATGTACCCAACAAATTTCAATTTGATTTGAAAATCATTTGAAGATTATCTCGCGTACTATATCCATTAGACCGGTCCTTATATATATGAAGAAATTAATTTTCTCGAATTTATATCGCGGCAAGCGCTAAAAATATTTAAATATATTTATTTGGTTTAATATCTTTAATTTTTCTAAAATCTTTATGGATGAAGTTTCCTGATGATCTGGCCTAAGCAACCAGTGAAATGCGCATAGGAATAGCTTATCCCATCAACAATAAATTTCAAGTGTTTTTATCAAGAATAAAAACTAGGAATTAAGCACGAATAACAAAATCTTTTGAAATTAAAATTTTGTATTCCCAAAAATTGAAATTACTTTTTGATAATTTCATTTAGTTTTAAAAAGCACAAAAGAAAGGTTTACCGCGATTGGATAATTTTTAGCCCTGCCTCAAGCAACTATTTGTATTTATTATTAAAAATAAGACAAACAAATTTATTTTTTAATATTTAATTAAAAATTATTTGAAAAATTAACATTAAAATAAAATATTTCTATGAATGACATATTAATATAAATTTAGTGTAATATTTTTAAAAGTGGGATAATTCATATTATATTCTTTGACCACTTGAAAAAGGAACTGTTTCTCTTCTTAATTGTGTGTTAATTTATTATTATAATCTGTAACGAATTTGGCACATTTTTCAGCAGCATCGTTTACTACAGATAAGTTTTGACAAATTTTAGATGCTTGAGCGTAGTCAAATCTTTCATTCCACTCCGATGGATCGACTTGCAAATATTCTTTTGAAATTTCTAAGCGATCAAAGAACGCGTGTGTGTTTGAATTTACAAAATCGCTTAAATCTTTTTGTGAATATGTTTGAAGGATATTTGTTGGATTAGCTATGATCCGCTTGCATTTTTCTTTATTTTCTTGAACATTTATTGCTTTAACCATTTTTCTCTTAATATCAACACTAACATTAGGATCGAAGAATGAAAGACCAACTGCTTCTTCGGACAAATGCCATAAGTGATTGCTTACTTTTTGTAACAAAGCAAAAGCTATATCTTGTTCAGAATAAGCCATTATATTTTTAATTAAATTTTGGTCTTGATTTGGTGCTTCAATTGCTTTGGTGCATCCAAACCAGGCTTTTACATAAATACGAACTATGAAAAGACAGACACTAGGTATACCGTTCAGCTCTTTTTTTGTCATATTAAATTGATTACGGAACAAATAAATTTTAAGTGTATAAATAGCTTTTGACATCCACCTAGCATGAGAAGTTACACCAGGTATTCGAAAGGTGTTAAAATTCGGCACCGTACCACCAAGAAAACTAATAACTAATTGTAATAATTCTTTGTAATCGCGTCTACTTTATGAGTTTTGGTTTGTCTGTTTTAACTAGCTCTTCTTTTAGGAAAAAGTAAAAAAGCAATTTTAAAAAAATAAAAATATACAAAATAGGAGATTTGCCATTTGCACAAACGAAAAACAAAACATTGACTATTGGAAAAAAAATTTAAAACTTCAATAGCAGTGGCAAGAGCAAAAATAAAAAGCATCCAGCTGATGAGTGCTTGAATCAGTGTTCGAAAATAAACAGTACATTATTTAACGTTCGGCTCACACACCCAAGAACGATATCTATTTTTTAGTGATTGTGTAGACATACACAACCCTTAATACCGTTCGTAACTATTTTCAAGAAAGAAAATTATATAATGTTCGGTTCTTTGTTTAAAAACAGAACAATTGTAGTGATACTGTAGACAAACATTATATTTTAATGTTCTATAATGTTTTTTTCGTGTGTGTATTTTGTTTTTGTAAAAAATGTTTGGTTTTTTTTACCAGCCAAAAGGGACGAACATTAACGAGCCGAACCGAACACATTGAAGTTTGTGGATTTTCAAAAAAAACCGAACGGAATTAAATGTTCACATATTTTGTTGAGTTTGATAAAAACAGTTGGGGTATTCACAAGGTGTGCTATCATGTTATATTGTCATAATGTTCTAACATTTTACAATGGTTTAAAAATATTGTTGTTGCTTTGTAAACAAAAAGTGTCTTAAATTAATAGAACGTTGCTTGCTATGTTTATTGTGCTGTCGTAATTAATCAGAAGAGACCACAGCTGAGCGGCTGAGCCGTACCGCGTTAGTTCTTGTAGCCGTCGCGGTTGATGGTATAATTTTACCCGGCTAACATCAAAATTTGACCTGCGGCTAGCAATTTTTGCAACAAATCACTTGCGGCGTCAAATAAGATCGGCTTACGACTCTTCTGTTTGGTAAACAAACGAAAATAAAATTAATTTCTTATTTGCGTCTGCAAAATGGAAAATAGTTAGGTAAGATCTAATTTAATTTATTTATTCATGAAAAAGAACTTAAAAATATTTTGATGTTAGTTAATTATTTATTTCTTATATTTGTTTTAAATCAGCTGATTTAAATTCAAAATAGCATACTAAATTATGAGGGGTTGTTCACAACAGTGGAATTTTTTCATGTTATTATTTTAAGACATATGACTTTATGACACCTTGTGAATCCCCCAAGTAATATTTTTGTGTTCGAAAGATAACTAACAGGGAAACTTTATTTTTTTTAATGATTTTCTACACAAACACTATTAGCGTTTGTGTTTTCCACAAATCTACCGAACTGAACATTAAGAAACGATATTTAGTGTTTATTTTCGAACACTGGCTTGAATACTTGTAAGATGGATAAAATTGTGTTGCAGTTGTATTAGTATAAAGGGTGTGTGTGAAACGGTAGCAAAGTTCTATGGTGAAATGAAATTTGTTTGTGGTAGAAAATTTTCATATTTGTGCTGTGTGAAATTGTAACATTTTTGACAACGTAAAATTTTGACATAAAGAAAAACACATTTACTAATAGTTTTGTAAACATTAATAAATTAAACAAACGTTTACCAATAATCATTTCAATTATATTGGAAATGAGATCGTGTGGGCAAAAAAGCTTATACATATTAAATATTTACATCTTGTATAATTCTTTTTAATTTTTTTTTTTGCCACTGGTCCTGCTTCCATATTATTTTTTATTTTGTTTAAACAAATTTGATGAAAAAAAAATAATTTTGTGGTTGTCAAAAATTTCTACACTAATGTCAAAATTTATACTAGCCCCTAGGGCTAGTGAAATTTTATTCACCTCAATAGTGTCAAAATTTTACTTCCATGAGTACTTTGCTACCGTTTCACACACACCCAAAGTTGGAAAGAAATTATTTAGGCATCCACGAAACATGTGGGATCGCCGCTGTTTCATTAACGACTAAGAGCCACTTTTTGGGTTTGAGATTAAAGTTAATTTTATTCTACAATTAGCTAATCTGAGAATTTAGTTTATCTAGTATCAATTGAATTTGATATTTTTGGGTGGTGGCTTAAACCATGTAGCGCTACCATACTGAGCACAAATAAATGGCAAAATTTTTTTGCAAATATCAACTTTTATCAAGCAATATGGATGTTTTCAAAGAAGAAGAAGAAAATGCGCGAATTTAATATTGTTTACAAGGTAGAAATTTTTTGCGTTTAAAGAAAAAATATATTACAGAAAAAATATAGAATGGAAAAATTATTTAAAAGTGCTAAGGAATGTTTTAAAATGTATGTTTTAGTTATATTTTTGCAAGTTCTTTATGTTAAACATGTGTATGTTGACAGTTTAAGTTAAGGTTTAAACCACTGCCGTTGGCCGCTCAAAATAGCAAAAAAAAGTTAAAAAAATACAACTCAAAAAGTAAATACGGAGATTAAAGTTAATTTAATCGCTAATCTCTAACCCAAAAAGTGGCTCTAAATGAAATGCCATAATAATTATGTGAAGGAATGCTTGGAGGCAGAACTAAAAATTGTCCTATCGTGCTCAAATTTTTTGTGTGGTTTTTTGAGACCAAATAAAATGTTTTTAGTGCTTGCCGTGATACAAATTCAAAAAAAAAAAAAAAAACAAATAAGCACCGGTCTAATATCCATGTGTAAAAAATTGTTTAACCCTAGAAGGTTACTCTTCATTTTAGTACATTAAGGTTACTCTTCGTCGAATCGAAAAACTTTTAAAAAAATAAATTCTAGCGTAACAATTTTTAAAGCTAAAAATAAACAAAACTCTGTTTTAGTAGTGTTTTGTAAAAAAATAAAAAAAAAAAATATAATATAAAAAATAAAAATTCTTGTTCCTTATAAAATTCAATACGAATTTGAACGCCTTTTTTTTGTTTTTAAAATAACAAAATCTAAAAAGTTAAAAAAAACTTTTTAGTTATATGCCTTATTTTAACCATGAGACACAAAGTTCAACTTTATTTTCATAACATATGCTTTTCTTGCATATACTACATGTACTTTTCGTCGTTCTGCGTTTGTTATAGGGACAGAGGTATCAAATTTTAAGCTCTTTTGGTCCTTTGACAACATTTTCGACGGATTCTTGTCGATTAGGTATTTTATTTGGAATTTTTTCTATAATTAAGGTCTGCAAGGCAGGTGTCTCGAATCTGCCTCTTAAATAGGGAACCACGAGAGGTTAATGAAGATATTTCAGGTACAGTCGTCGGTTTTTCGATATTTATGTAACATATTGTGAGTATATATGACGTAGTTGTTGACAAAGGCCATATTATAAAGGCCAAAAATTAGATACAACAAGTAAGAAAGTATAGTCGGTCAAGCCCGACCATATGATACCCTACACCACAGTATTTGAAAACACATCATGCTTATATGTCCATATAAATATGGATTTATCTATGTTTGTGTTTGGCAGAAATTGCCCCCTACCTCCCCTTGTGGTCCTATTTTTGAAAAACTGTATAGCTAATGTGTCCATATAGATATGGATCTACCTTTGTTTTAAATTTCATTAAAATCGGTTTGAGAGGCAGAAATTACCCCTATCTCCCCTCGTGGTCCTATTTTTTTAAAAATGCATACATTTTGTGTCCATATAGATATGGTTCTATCTATGTTTTAAATTTCATTTAAATCGGTTTGATAGTTTCTGAGAGGAAGAAATTTCCCCCTATATTCCCTCGTGGTCCTACGATTTATCCCATTTTCAATATGAACCCATGTCCCAAATTTTATCAAATTATCTTCAAAATTGCGACCTGTACTTTGCGCACAAGGTTACATGGACATCCAGCCAGCCATCCTGGCAGCCGGACGGACATCGTTAGTTCGACTCAGAAAGTGATTCTGAGTCGATCGGTATACTTTAAGGTGGGTCTAGGGCCAATATTTTAAGGCGTTACACACATCAGCACAAATGCATTATACCCTCTCCACTATTGTGGTGTGGGTATAAAAACTTACACTAAAGTTACTCTTCGTCGTTGTGACGAATTTCTGAATTTCAACTTTAAAAAAAGAGGATCCAGCGTACGTCTGCTTACTGCAAGCTTTTGGCATCAGCTAACGTTGTTGAAAAAAAGGGCGTTACTTGAACACTCATAAAAAAGTTAAATGATAAAAAGTAAATGAGCTTCGTCAATTCGACGAAGAGTAACCGAGCAGGGTTAATAACATATTTTTTTTGTTTTAGGTGACCATATCAAAAAAAAAAGTTTTCTCTACGTGAACACATTTTTAAATTAATAAAAAATATTTATATGAAAAATGTCTGAACCCAAGGTGAAGAAGGCATTTACAAAATTACCCCCTTGTATTTTGAAACTTCTTCTAAGCTTTGCTTAAATTGTACATTTCGCTGGTCAAATGCAGATTTATTCCCAGTTTTATAATGGAATAATAAAGAATGATAAAAGACGTAACATTAACAGCCAATCCCACGATGTCACACGTTAACGTTCGCATAGAAAATTACATTTAGAACAAAAACAAATTTTAGAAATTGTTTTTGTTTTAAATGTAATTTCCTATGCGAACGTTAACGTGTGACATCGTGGGACTGGCTGTAATGGTTTTGTTTCTTTTGACGAATACTTAAAATTGAAAACGTTAATTTTAAAACAATGTCTTATCCATTATACCAAGCAATTTAAATTTTAAAAACTTAAATTACTTCTTGGCATTTTAGCTCTATGAAAACCAAGAGGTCTGCTTAAACCGAACTAATTGTATCTCATAAAGTCTTTTTGGTATATTTTCACTTAAAATGTATTTCAAATGTCTAGCATGCGTTACAATATTAAAAGATTTAAGTACCCAAGTAAAACTATTTACTCAAGTATTCATAACATTTATGCTTCTACCAACAATAGAAAATAGTCTCCTTAAAAAAACTTGCATATTATAGTAAGGCTTTCAGTTATGCATACAGGACTATTTTAAATACATAGAAATAGGGAAAAGAAAATGCTACAATCCCTAAAGCAAATTTGTTTACTTTAGAGAACATTAAGAGTAAAGAAGCAAAAAATAATACAATACTAGAGCACAATAAGTACTTGTTGAAAATATGAAAAAGAAAAAATAATTCAATTCCCATTGAATCTAAAATGCAGAAAGGACATCTAAACGTATAAATTTATGCTGGATATTAACAATGAAAAGAACCAAAGTTATACATTTTTACATCACTAATACACATTTTTAGGCATCATAATCGAAATATGAAATAATTTTCCATTATTATGGTTAAATAAAAATGTTGGCACATTAAATTAAATGATTATGCAAATTTGAAAATTTTTCATATGTATGCAATTATTTTTGTGAGTTGGCTTTGTGAATGCTTAAGTGAAAGTCTTTTCTTTTTTTGCGAAATAATAAATACATAAATAAGATTTGTTCATTATGTTTTTAGCTACTTGAATAGAATATCAATGAACTTATAAAAATACTCTTGTACAGTGTTGAAAAAAATAAAAGGGACGATATCGTCCTTCCAAAAAACAAGTCGTAGAAAATTTTCCGTTGAATTTTATAAATGAGACATACTGTAAAATGCTTAAACATGGCATCTTTGGGGAATCCTTAAGATTAGAAAGTATGGTACTAAATTTATACCTGCGTCACTCTCGTGAATTCAATGAAGCGAAGATGCGAAAAAGTAATTAAAATGAAGGGACTTTAAACGCAGAAAGCAAAAACGCGTACTTAATTTAAAATTTTTCTACATACCTTTAGAATGAGTTGTACTGCAAAATTTAGAATAACACTAAAAAGTACTTAAAACAATCTAAAATTAAATAACTTTAGAAAAGCCATATGTGTGCATATGCGTCTGTTTGTAAGGGCATTGCTACACGTTTGATACTAGTTCGCGATATTTATTAAACATGTATTATGCGGTATTGACGGAACCATATCGCAAAGTCTAATTTTATGTGATCCATCAATCGATCCAAATGTCACAGTATATATTAAATGTGTTTGTTGTAGAAAAAACGACAATATTATAAAAGAAGATAAAAAATAATTTGCTTGTTTTATGCAGAAGCAACAACAACACTACAACAAGAAAAGTTTACATTATTTTCAGGTTTAAAAGTAAAATAAAAAGCAAAAATTCCCAAATTATATTTGTTAAAATTATTTAGATAAATACATTAAATTTTCAAAGTTCAATCACTACGAAAACCATAACGGGCATGCTGCTGGTGTCTTATAATTGAGTGTTCTTCTGTAAACAAAGGAAGGGAACACAACAAAAGTGAAACAAACATGTGTAACAGGTAAGTACAAAATAATATTATCTGTATCTCTGGTACTCTGAGGTATGTGTTTAAGGATCAATCTTTCTTTCCGATTATTTTAAGTGCGAATTCGGGATTTAACAAACTTAGACATTTTTGAATCAAACATAATATTAGATTAACTTTAATCACACTTTTACTTAAGTCAATCCTTTTTATACCCACAACACAATGCTGGAGAGGGTATTATGCATTTGTGCTGATGTGTGTAACGACTTAAAATATTGGTCCTAGACCCACCTTAAAGCATACCGATCGACTCAAAATCACTTTCTGAGTCGAACTAACGATGTCCGTCCGGCCGGCTGGCTGTCCATGTAAACTTGTGCGCAAAGAACAGGTCGCAATTTTGAAGATAATTTGATAAAATTTGAGACATAGGTTCTTATTGGCACAAGGACCAAGCCTATTGAATATCGGCCATATCGTAGGACCACGAGGGAAGATAGGGGGAAATTTCTTCCTCTTAGAAACTATCAAACCGATTTCAATGAAATTTAAATCATAGATAGAACCATATCTTTATGGACACAAAAGGGATGCATTTTGGAAAAATAGGACCACGAGGGGATATACATAGGGACAATTTCTGCCTCTCAAACCGATTTTAATGAAATTTAAAACATAGATAGATCCATATCTATATGGACACACAAGCTATTCAGTTTTTCAAAAATAGGACCACAAGGGGATATAGGGGGCGATTTCTGCCTCTCACAAAGTTTCAAACCGATTTTAATGAAGCTTATAAACATAGATAACCCCATATTTATATGGACATATAAGCATGATGTGTTTTTTGTATACTGTGGTGTAGGGTATCATAAGGTCGGGCTTGACCGACTATATTTTCTTACTTGTTTGGTCTATTTTAAGTACGGGACACTTGAATAATCCGTATTTGAATCAATCATTCCGTACTTGATTTAAGAAAGTACGTACTTACCGTACTATTGACAACGCTTTGGCTTGATTTAAGTACGGATCGATTGATTTTTCTTTTCAGTGTATTTTTTTAATATTTGGGCTTCATAACAAAAAGTAATAAAATTCAAATATCCATATTATTTTCAAGACATATATTTTTCAATTGCATTTTTCGAATACAGATGGACTATAAATTTGTTTACTTTAATTTTTGATATAGACAAAACTGAATAGCTTTAGTTTAATGTACATACATACGTACTTAAGACGTGCACAGATACAACTATTCCCAAGCAAGCAATTTTGATCGAAAAATAATCTAAATAGTGTCCCCATCTATCGCTTTTGCTATTCAATTCTTATTTATGTACATAGTAACATCGTGGTTATATTTACAATAATAATCTACCTAGTGTCTATATTTTATGACGAATTAGAACGCTTTGGTAGTTGAATATCAATTAAATTAAGAAGTATCGCATTTGGCTCTAAAAAGATCACTTTTGTAGTTAAATTGTTTCTTTTAGTTCTTTATAATAAAATGTGGGCCATTTTACGGTTTATCTTTGTTTGTTTTTGTAAGAAAGTTTTACAAATAATCAAATATCTACAGAACATTTAAACAAAAAAATTTTTAATGTTTTAAAGTTAAATTCCTTATAAAGACACATTTTTTTAAAGGAATTTACAGAAAGTCGCAAAATTGTTAAAACACTAACCTTATAAAATTCTCATAATATTATAAATAGCAAATTTTGTTAATGCTTTACAAAACAACAAATCACTCAAATCCTTTAAAAAAAAAACCTTTTTTAGTTCTTTTTTATTGGTGATAAAAAAATAAATGTATAAGAAATTATTAAAACTTTCCCAATGCATCCGAAAAATGAGTTTGGGCTGTTTTGTGCACTAATTTTTAAAACTTTCGTGTACTAGAACGCTTTTCGGTTACTTTTGATTCCAGCAAGTTTCTAACTTTAAGTACAATATGTACAACTATTTTATTTTAAGATATTTATTTTATTATTTTACACTCACGCAACACCCATTACATTACAATTTCAATAAAAATTGTCATAACTTAAGCAAATTGCTTTTATACTTGTTATTCAGTTTTTAACATCAAATCTTTGAGAAGAAGTAAAAAATAGCAATGTGCATTTGTGCTATTGTAATCGTATAACTGTTTCAATTATCTAAACAACTCTTTAAGTGACGAAAAAGCATAATTTTTGTATTTGTATTTATAAATTACCCAGCGGGAAAACTCAGAAGACCTTCTTACTACAGGCCTTTTTAAAGGCCTGCTTAAAAAATTTTTTGATTTAATTAGGTACTATTCTTACGTAACTGCAAAAGAAGGCCACATAGAAGGCCTCCACACTCGCTTCTATGAGAAGCGAGAAAAGAAGGAGTAACATTTTCTGTTTTATTTTTTTGCACAAACAAAAGCAAACGAATTCAGATCCCATTACAAAACCAAAGTAACATAGGTATGTTGTAAATCATTTTAGTTGAAGTTGAAAAGAGAAATACACAGTAAAATTTTTTGTTTTGTTTTTTTCGCCAAAGCGAAAGAATGCAGATCCCGTTATAAAAACAAAGTAACAAAGTAGGTGCATATTATAATACAAAAAAAAACAATAATGTAAATCATTTTAGTTGAGTTTTGTTCATTAAGGAAGGTAGGTTCTTGTGCTTAAAAGTTTTATTTTATTATAAACTTTTATTTGCAATCATTTTACAATAGGTATTTAGTCTGGGTTTACACTATGAAAGTTTTCTTTCTGAAAGTCTGAGCTTATGGGTGAGATAGGAAGAGAACATGCTGCTATTCTCTCCCCTCTCACCAATAAACTCACACTTTCTGAAAGAAAACTTTCAAAGTGAGAACCCAGACTTAGCAAATTTAATTATTTCACTAAAAAAATAGGTATCACATGTTTTATTAAACTACAATAAGTTTAATAAAATATATAAACATACGTTTGTAAAATAGGCATCATACTTACATATATAAAAAGTTAAGTGTTGTTTCATTTTCTATATTGGAGATCTAATATGTACATGAAACCTTTTCAGTCTTCTTATTTCATTTGTAAGGAAATATTCCTTAATGTTTTAGACTGATAGCCCTTCAATATGACCTTTAATCAAAGGCATTTGTAGAAGGATGGTCTGAAAGGCCTTTTAAGAGCCATTAATTGAAAGGCCTTTTAACATACCTTTCTTAAAAACCCTTCAAGATGACCTTTTTCTAAGGCCTTTTGACAGTCATTCTCTGGAATGCCTTCTAAGAGCCATTTATTTGAATGCCTTTAAGAAGCCCTGGCGAAGAAGGCCTCCGTACTCCTTCTTTTTCCCGCTGGGTAGATTTTCTAATACAACAAGACATAATATCTATAAATTATAGTATTAGAATGAGACATGTTAAGTAAAACAAATTTTGTTGAATATTTAAAAATAAAACCGCAAAAACAGTGAATATAAATTTTAGCTACAGAATTAAAAGATAATAAATAATCAAATAAAATAATAACATAAATAAAATAATTTTGCGTTAGAATTTAAACAAACAAGTATTACGAAAAATATTATAAAAGTAATTTTCTAAACCTTATTGCGTTGCTAGTGGTTTGCAAAAAATTTGGAAGTTGATTCCAGAGACGTATGGTTAATATAAAGAATTGACATTCAGAAGCATGGTCCCGGTGACGAAATTGAAGTATACCTTTTCCTCTGCACGATCTTGTAAACCGGAAACGTTTGTAAAGGTAATCTGGCTCCTTTGTCATAATAATTTTGTAAAGAAAAATAAGGTTTTTAAATTGTAAATAGTTTGGAAAAGATATACTGAAAATACGACAGGAATGTTGCGATACATTATCGAACCTTTTTAAGGAGAATATATAGCGGATAATGTTGTTGTACGTAATGGTAAGTTTTCTCATGTCCTTTGTGTAACAATCAGTAAAAGTTTCCGACGAATATAAAAGTGTAGGTTAGAGAAAAGTTCTTGCTAGTAATATCCTTATTTTCAAAGGCGTTCAGTGCTGAGTGGCATATAAATTACGCAACATACCGTATATTCTACTTCACGCTTGAGTAATGTGATTTGACCAAGTTAGATGTTTATTAAATGCTACTCCCAAGTTTTTTACTGAATCCACAATATCAATTTTTAAACCCCCACGAAATATGTGTAGATCAAAATCTATTCGAACTGCTTTTTTGCATACTATTAGATACCTTGATTAGCTAAAGCCGATGTATATATTTTGTCAAGATCATGATTTAATTCTTGTATTCTTGTCGTAATTGAATCTCTGTTCCATTTGTATTTTGGAATATTTGATTTGTTTTGGAAGATCGTTAGCATATAACGAGTATAGAAGGGGTCCAAGAATAGAGCTTTGAGGGATACCTCTTGTTACCTGTAAAGCTCGTGATAAGGAACCATTGTTTGCAACTGATTGAGATCTATTTGAGAGATACGACGATATTAATTCCACTGCTAGTGTTGAAAAATTAAATAATTTCAACAATTTCATGCATAACATTTCAGAACTTATTTGTTGATTCTAAGTAGTTTAAACTTCGTAGACAATCGAAAATAACTCTACCAATTGCTTAGAGGGTTCGCACAAGTTTCTGTGTGTTTACTAAAGTGAGTGCGTATTGCTGAGTGATCTAGTATTTCTGATATATGCTAGAAACACAACTGGGCCGAACGACGAACTTCGCATAGTACGACGGATTCGTCGGCAAGAATTCGTTGCGTAAATTTGTCAAATGAGACACAATAAGTGCGTGAACCTAAAATTTTTTTTAATTTTTAATAAACTTTTAATCGGGTATGTCCTAAAATGCGTATCCACTCGTTTTTAGTTTTTTGCACTTCGATTTTGCGACTTCAAATTAGTTTTTGGGTTTATTTAAAATTTTGCAATTCTTCGCGAATTTCAGCCATGTTCGCGATTTGTTACTGTAGGTTTTTTAATTCTTTACAGCTTCCAAGATTTATAAGAAGTAGTAGACTTTGGTATTATGCCGCTGTTAGCAAGTTTTTGCGACTTTCCGCTAATTTATCAATTTTTACCGAATTTTAGCCATTCCTTATAGTTTTAGGAACGGTTAATCAATTTTATGGCTTGTTTGAAATATTAAAATTTTTTGCGATTTTTCGCCATTTTTGAAAATTTTTTTTTTTTTGTTATTTTCCGACATCTTGTTTTCTTTTTTCACTCATTTAGCAATTTCTAATAAATTTTAGTGTTTGTTTAAAAGTTTTAAATTTTTTCGCGATTTTTAGCCAAGTTCGCAACAGAAGCGAATTGTCCCTGTAATTCTTTACAGATTTCACGATTTTTAATAAATATTGAACTTTGCTATCATGCTGCGCTGTCCCTTTCCCAATTTATTCATCGTTCGTCTGCGTAAGAAATAGAATAAACCTATCGCAGAGTTCGTTACGTACGACGAATTTCGGTCTACGCAATGATTGTGTGTACTTTCAAATACAACAATGTGTTCTATGTCTGGTGACGAATATTCGTTGCGAATTATTCGTCGTTCGTCCCAGTTGTGTTTCTAGCAATAAGCTTATATTGTTATTTTGGTAGCAGAGTGGATGTAAGTGGATTAAAAGAGAATAGGAGGAGCATATATATTTTACTATGTTTCATACGAACATATACTAGTAGATAATGATGTAATACAATAAGTTTTTTATTGTAGGATGCCGATTTTTTTCAATAATTTTTCAACAAAAGAAACACCTATTATTTTGGTTGGTAAAAACAAATAACAATTTTTACATAAACAAAATTGGTACAAATCAATGGTTTTCTTCCGCAACCACGTAACTCGATTTTTTCCGATTTTTTGTTTTAACGGGAAAAGTAATCAGTAAATACCGCCTTACTATTTTGCAATTTTTTTGTTTGGCGGAATATCGGCTGAGCGGTTAGGAGTTTAAGCAAAAACATCGTACCACTAGATTGTTATAAAAAATAAAAAATATATTCAATAAAAAATTTAATACAAATCTTTTGAGGAACTTCGGAGGAGTTCAAATACGAACATCGTGGCACGAGATTTTTATATACCTATATACCCCCTTATTCATAATAAATAAAACAGGTATATATAAGGTTTATTAAACTGATTTTCATAAAACTTTTATTAACCTGTTTTATTTTTTATGAATAAAGCCGATAGAATATATGTATCTTACATATTTATAAAAACCCAATAAAAATCAAAGAATCTATTATACATTTTCTATATCCCTATTATTTTTTCCGACACTGTTCATACTACATTTTTTTATTTTGACATTTTAACAAAGAAATGACTTGTAACAAGCATTTCAAGGATATTTTAATATTGTACACAAACAAACAAAAATTTATCAGCATTAGAATTTGCTTAATTTTGTATTCGCAAATGATACAGTTTGTAGTAAAATAGGGCCTATAGGTATATATTAAATTTACAAATAACCTTTTTGAAGAATGTTTTGTAAGAATAACTTCTATCTTCTTAAGGATATCTATATCAGCACTTTAGTGGCGAACAATATCCCATAAATAATTAGTCCTTAAATATTTATTTTTTTGCTACAAACTCTTACATAAGAATTAATGTATGAACACTTTTTAACGCATATGTGTTTAAACGTAAGATTTATGAATAATATGAATCTATTCATTACTTTATTATAATTATTTTTATTATTTACAGCGTATGTTGTGTAAGTAAGTTTTTCGCTTAACGCCCATCCCTTAACCAAACAAATAAAGCAAGAATAAATGGCATCAGTGGTATTTTACACCCACTTGTTATGATTATTATTCGCACATTATACCGTCGCCCATACGTTATCCAATAATAAGAATTAAATGAACAACTGTCGTCTTGTACATTTATATACAGAATAAAAATGCTAATACATAAATAAGAGTAATGGACAAAAAATAAAAAAGAAAAGCTCGCATTATGATTTTTATTAATTGCAAATGTTCAACCAAAAGGTAGACACATGAATATCAAGAAAATTACAAAACATGCGTGAAAGGAATTACGTTAGAAACGTGATAAAAATACAAAAATATCTTAGGTTAGTCTGTAACAGTAAGACGAAAAAAAACAGGAAATTTTTTATAATGGACTTAATTCTGATATCTGTATTAATATTATACACAAATATTTTTAAAGATTCATGTAGCACTGCTTTTAATATTCACAACGACATCAATCAAACTGTTCATACCCAATACAAAAATGGAGCTTAAAATGTAACAGGTTTATGTGAGATATTTAAAAGTTTCGCTTCCCATTTCGCTTTTATCTGGCGAGATCTCACTTTGAAGTAGTGTTCGAAAATAAACACTAAATATTGCTCTTTACCCTTCGTTTCCACATGCAAGTAATTACTTGCAAGTAGTGAATACGTATTGTCAACGAAAAATCGAGGAAACAGCTGATTGGCTGAAATGTTACTGAAAAAGTGGGAGTGTATTGAGTTTTTCGAACTTGCACTTGCATGTGGAAACGGCGGGTTAGTGTTTGGTTCGGTAGAATGGAGCTTAAAATGTAACAGGCTTATGTGAGATATTTAAAAGTTTCGCTTCCCATTTCGCTTTTATCTGGCGAGATCTCACTTTGAAGTAGTGTTCGAAAATAAACACTAAATATTGCTCTTTACCCTTCGTTTCCACATGCAAGTAATTACTTGCAAGTAGTGAATACGTATTGTCAACGAAAAATCGAGGAAACAGCTGATTGGCTGAAATGTTACTGAAAAAGTGGGAGTGTATTGAGTTTTTCGAACTTGCACTTGCATGTGGAAACGGCGGGTTAGTGTTTGGTTCGGTAGAGTTGTGAAAAACATAAACGCTAATAGTTTTTGTGTGTCAAATCCTAAAAAAATAACGCATCCCTGTCAGTCATCTTTCGAACACAAAAGTTATACTGTTTTTATCAAACTCAACAAAAGATAACAACATTTCATCCATTCGGTTTTTTTTTAAATCCACAAACTTCATTGTGTTCGGCTCATTAATGTTCTTTGTTTTTGGCTGTTAAAAAACTAAACATTTTTCACAAAAACAAAATACACATGCGAAAAAAAAAACAATATAATGTTCGGCTCTTTCTTGAAAACAGTTACGAACGGTACTGAGTGTTGTGTTCGTCTACACAATCACTAAAAAAATAAATATCGTTCTTGGGTGTGTGAGCCGAACGCTAAATAATGTACTGTTTATTTTCGAATCCAGCTTTAAAGCAATAAAACGCTTGTATTAACTGATGAGCGACCGATCAGATTTACACGATAAATTTTGTTGTTGTTGTAGTGATTCTTTATTGTTCTCACTTACTTCGTAGTCGTCCTTAAAATATTGTTTTTTTTTTTAATTTGTTTCGTATTAGTTTACTTACCTTTCTGCAACTCTGTATGGTTTATTGCATAGCGCATATGTTCAAATTAGTGCTTCGCAACAAAGAAAAGTTTTATTTTAGGAGTTTTATTTAAAAATATAAATTCAATAAAACAAATTAAAAAACGACGGACATAAATTTACATAAATTTCTGAACTTGAAAAAAGTATAGATCCCATTTGTCTAGACAAAAGAAATTTAGGACGTTTATGTTAGTGTGCGGTTGGACTAGGATCTAATGGGAAAGTTAAAATGCGTTTGTTTATATAGCCACTACACGCATTGCGTGAATGGTGTTCGCTATCGCGAGATGATAATACAATTCTTAATGGACCTGGACAATCACCCCTATCGCAAATAACTACTCCCATGAAAATATTCCCATATTTTTTTATTTCGTATTCTGAATGATTCCCATAACAAATTTTTTGGGAATGAATCCCCAAACTTAAAAAATTTGGCTTCGCCAATGTTTACTCCCGCGAATTTTTTTAATAAATAAATTCCCAACAAGTGTTGATGTGAACGAGAAGGGAACATTAAATTTGAATTTTTATTCTAAAGTAGGACTAAATTAAATTGGTTTTTCCTTTTATTGAAGGAATGTACATAAAGAAAATGAAGATAAACACTATTCATTATTTATTTTATTATATTTTTATTAGTATTTTATTTCAGGGACCGAAAATAACAGTTATATTGGAATTTTAAAACAAAAAGAGCACATAGAAGTAAACGTCGAAGAACTGATTCAAGTATACCATATTGTTCCTTAAGGTGTTATGATACTTGCTATTTTTTGAATTTTTTTCTATATTGGAGAACAGTGCAAACATATTTGCATAGAAAAACTGACTAAGTGTAAAGAGTATGATTATATCATAAAAACAAATATACGTGTGTTATCGATAAATAATCTAAGACTGTCAAAAAAAAATATAAAAATTTTTAACTTAAAATTGACATTTCCAGATTAATTGTTAGCACTGTTGCCAATTTTTTTAGTTTTTGAACGAAAGTAGCGGGTTTTAACTTCTTTTTGCGATTTTTAGCTTTTTTGACGTGTTTTTGTGGGCAAAAAACGTGGGCAGTATTGTTTTTTTTGTTTACATTTTATTTTGGAATCACAAACAATTTTTTTTCAATAAACAATAAAATTTAATGCAAATAATGTAAAATACTACGAATAACATCTGGGTATTTTCTTTAATTGAACATTTATGATTTGAAATCCCATATGAAGGGCACCTGCTTTATTTCGCTGATCAAAAACAAAATAGTTTCATCTGCCCAAGCTTTTACCATTTTTTTTGTTTTAGTCAAAGAAAAAAATAAACATTAGAAATGTCAATCAGAAAAAAGGGTTTGTTTATCAAATTGTATTTCTTGTTCTTTCTCGCATTTGTTGTTTCATTCAGTCAATCCTAAAAAAATCCAATACAAAAAATAGCAAGTATCATAACACCTTTATGTACTTGTCAATGATAAAATATATTGATTTTTAAAATTTTGATTTTTATTTTTTCTATCAAAAATAACAGTTATTTAATTAATAATTTTAATATTTTTTTTGTTCAAAAAATAACTGTTTTCATCTGACTTTTATGAAAAAAGGTATAACTGTTACGGTCCCTGTTTTATTTTGTATATTTTTCTTTCACAATACAAGCACTGACAAGTTACTCACAATAGATACTTTTGTTTACAAAGCACTGACAAATTATTCACAATAGAAATTTTTACTCCCAAAATATTAGCGATACCAATTTGTTGGGGATGGGAATTGAGTTTGATCCCATATATCATATTGACATAACCTTCGCGATAGGGGTGAATATGTGGTTCCAAGAGGATGGTGCCCTTACCACACATCCAACGAAACAATGGCTCTTTTGCGCGAGAAAACTAATGGCCGTGTATCTCACATCTTGGCGATGTTAATTGGCCGCCACGATCATGTGATTATTCACCGTTGGACTTCTTTCTTTGGGGATATATAAAAGAACAATTCTAATGTTACAGGATGATATAAATCGGCACATTAACGCCATTGAACCTTAGTTATGTCTAAGTCATTAAAAATATGGCCTATCGGATAGAGGTATGCCACCGAAGCCGTGGTGTGCATTTGGCCGATATTTTGTTTCACACATAAGATCCTTTCATTATAGTAAACATTTCAACAAACATCTTTTTGTTTAATTTACGATTAACATGGGGCGTTTTGATTGGAGCACCCATTCTTTTAAGTCCCCTTGACAACATTTAATAACATTTTTGTTTCTGTTAGATTATATTTTAGAAAGAAAATATTTCCATACCACGAAACCCTTTTTAAGTCTTTACAGGAATAAATTTTAATATATTGCAGCTGATAAGCAAATGTTTCATCAACACATACAAGCATTATTCATCAGATTTTATTTTTTTTTTTTTAATATTTTTAATCGCTATAATTTATTGCTTTTACTGAATTCTTAAAAAAGTTTTAAAGTATGCTTTTTAAGTTATGCAAAAAAAAAAAAAATTAAAAAGAATATCGCAATATTTAACTTCTTACAAAACCGTGTTGACAATAAAGCGATTTTTTAACAACATTTAATACAAAAAAAATCATTATTAATTAAACATGAGAAATAATGAATTGTATTTTAACATCATAATCATGACCTTTTAACCCATATAAATTTATGGCAGAAGTCGCACGTTCCTACGACAATCGCTTCTACGTACCGGAACGACTCAATGTTTCACGAAAAACGGCAAACGATTCTCAACACAGCAACACCTGAATTTCTCGCTGCTACAACAATAATAATGACTAATGGTGTTTTCTTTTCTACAAAAAAATGTGACATTTTATTTAAAAAAAAAGGCAATTTTGTGTATATTTGTTAAAAATTTTGCTCCCGAAAAGGGTGGCTTGTTTTATTCTAAAAAACTAACCCTTTTCTGGAGCAAAAAGTTTAAGAAACAGACACCAATTTGCATTTTTTTAAATAAAATGTCACACTTTTTTGTAGAAAAGAAAACACCATAAAGTAATGAGTAATGCCGCAAAGTAATACATGCAAGAACGCATTATTGTATATATTACAAATCATACTATAACGAAATAAGTTACTCATTACTCAAGGTTTAAATTATATTATTCATGTTTAAATAATTTTAGTGTTTTTTTTCATTAATAAAGACATATTTTATTTTCTGTTTATTTATGTATATATATATGTGTGTAACTATGTTAATTTCCATATGTAAATTATGTATGTTCGTCAAAATATTTTAATATAATTTAGTAACTATTCTAAAAATTCAAGTTTTTTTTTGTGTTGTTTCCTTACACAACATGCCGTTAAATGCTGGCATTTTGTTTAAGGACTTAACGAGTTAAAGTGACTCAGTTTGTGTTTGTGTTTATTATCTCAAAATCATAACTCATAATACACAAATACATTCATACAAGTAAAGTTGGCAGTTTTTTGCTGCTTTTAAAAGCATGAAATAAACGACACGCAACATTTTGCTTATAAAAGTGAAAAATAAAATAAAAATGTTAGAAATGGCAGATAACAAAGGGGTAAATAATCTAAATAACAGCAGTAGCAAAACAAATGAGTAAAAAACGGTTTTTTGTATGTCTGGATTTTGAGGCAAAAAAAAAAAAAAAAAAATGGCAATAAAACTCCTTTATACCATAATCCGATTGAAGAACGCAACGAGGGCAATAAGTTAAAAAAGAGTTAAGTGGATATGTTGGGGCATATTCAGGATAGCAAAAATAATTTTGTACATTTTTATGATAATAAAGCTGTGTTTTATTTAAAGCGATTCAAAATATTTTTATTATTATTTTAAATTGCGACGTATTCCAGTTAAAATATTTCTTTCAAAATTTGCTAGAGCAAACAGCATTACAAAATTTGTAATCAATATCGAGCCATATTTGCGATAAATCGTAAGCGACAAAAGGCAAATTTTACAGGAGAGAGTTTTTATCATTTTTTTCTTAAGAAGTGCAGCACTTTATTTGGTTTAATTTTATTCATTTATTTATTTTTTAAATTACAAAAGCGCATTCTATAGTTTTCGAGAGCATGCTAAGAATCAATTGATCATAGAACCTGTCGTTTACGATAGTTTTTATGGTGTCGCTTACGATACAATCGCAAAAAAGGCTCGACATTATAACACCCAATAAAGACGGTGATTCGTTAAAGTTGCTGCCATATGATGATATAAAATAGAATAATTTGCGTATCGAGCTGCAAAATCTAGCTTACAAGTTAACATGAGCAAGACAAAATCAATGCACATAAACTCGTCTGGCTTCGCATACTAAAGTTTTTCATACTCAAGTTTTTCTGAGTGCTTACGGGTTTTCTCCTCAAGTAGGACGCGGCAGGTGGCTTCGCTCAATAAAGTTTTCCTGCGTGCGTCACAAGAATAAAAAAATGTATTTTCCCGGAAACACTAAAGAAAAGTATTGGAGTACACCATGCATAACCATATTCTGAAAAAATATGGCTTTATCTCCCATTCAATTGAGCAATAAAGCCATCATGGCCTAATCTCACATGGTTTTAAAGCACTCCCCAATTAAAAATTTGCGTGCATTAGCCGTGTCTTCATCGCGTAATAGTAACTATTTCCAATCAAGAGCTATTTAATCGAGCTTACCAAACTTCACCAGGATCGGATATTTACTCCTGAAAATTTAAATAGGTGGGACACACGGTAAGAAAGGATGCAGATGATATTACGCGGCAGTCTATTGAATATAACCCCAAATGCTACAACACTTTGAGACGTAAAATCCATGTCATACTACAAAAACATGACGTATCCTGGAGGGAAATGATATCATTGACGAAATATTGATGTAATGGCCGGGGGGGGGGGGGGGGGGGTAGTTAAGCCCAAGATGGCATTATAGCTCAATTGAATGGGAGATAAAGCCATAATGGCCTTATTACCCAATCATTGAGAGATAAGGTCATATTTAATTTTAAATTTGCGAAATGAGAGATATTACTTATTTTTTTCGCAAATGAGAGATAAAGCCATATTTTTCACAAAATTGTTATGCATGGTAATAACATTCTGTAAAAGGAAAAATCCTTAGTTATCACTGAAAAACATTTTTTTATTCTTGTGACGCACGCAGGAAAACTTTATTCAGCGAAGCCACCTGCTGCGTCCTACTGGAGGAAAAAACCCCTAAGCACGGCCGCAGGCCGTCACGCAGACAAACTTTAGTATGCGAAGCCAGATTTCAATACTTAACTTTAGTGTCTCCGGAACTGAAATGAGAGATAAAGCCATTTTCTAATATTGCTAATGTGAGCTAAGGCCATTATGGCTTTATCTCCCATTCAAATAAAACAAAAATAAAAAAGGCTTTATCTCCCTATTGAATGAGAGATAAAGCCATAATGGCTTTATCTACTATGGTATTAAAGCACTCCCCCGTAAAGGCCTATAGTCTATAGAAATTGAAGCCATATTTGCAATAGTTGTAGTCGTAGCATAAAGATAAGAAGAGTTTTTTAATTTTGCTTTCTACTAGTATTTATAAAATAAAGAAGCACTATCTATAACAGAAACAGCACTAAATTAAGCAAAAGATGCAGGAACAAAGTAGCAAGTGATGTAGCAATATAAGTTACATATAATCCAGCAATAAAGAAGCATTTAAACAATTTCAAAAACCAAACAAAAAACAAAAATACTTCAATAGCTTTCGTATTAGAAAACTTGATTATCTTACTTACACCTGATTCGGAAAACAGTTTTTACATTAAAAAGTCGAATCCAATAACAACAACAAAAATGGTTGCATATTGTATTGAAACTGATGTCGATTTGGTTTTTTAACTACTGGATTGCTACAAAAAAAACTTATTTAATTGCTTTCAAAACTACTACTTTTTACAACTTATAATTTAAATTGTTGAAGTAGAAATAAAAAAATTAAACAACAACGGTGAAATATATAAAAAAATAAAATTACAACTGTGAAGAAACATGTAAATAAATTGAAAATTTTTAATTAAAAAGATTTTGGTTGTCGTGCTTGATTCCCAATTTTTATTCTCGATAAAAAAAAAACTAAAATAAATATATTGTTGAATGGATAAGCTATTCCTATGCGCATTTCACTGGTTGTTTAGGCCAGATCGTCAGGAAACTTCATTTAAAGATTTAAAAAAAACTAAATATATAATACAAATAAAACTTTTAAGCGAATAAGAATTATAAGCACCAGTTTTACTTGTAACAATATCAAAGCTTAAACCAAAACAACAAAAATAAACAGTGAGTTTATCATTTTTTTTTTTTTTTTTTTTTTTTTTTAATTCCCTATGCTAATCCCCGCGAAGCTTTACGCTTGTCTGCAGGAAAGAAACCAGAGTCTCTGGCGGGAATCGAACCCGCAACCCCGGGGTTGATAGACTAGCTCACTACTAGCTAGCCTACATTGAAAAAAGATAACACAAGGGAACAAATTTGAACTTTTGTTGTGCGCTCTGAAACTTGATTGCAAATTTTAAATAATTTGAGGTCGCTGTTTTCAAATATAATCTCCATTTTTCTCTATCAGCTCTAGTTTGCGAGATATACCGTTATGTCCAAAATTAACGCACTTGCACTACATATATTAGAATAACTTGAAAACGGTGTACCATATTCAGTTAAAAAAAATCCAAAACTCGGCAACAATATTATCTTTAAGCCGTGCTTACATTGTTTTCAAATATTCTCTGTAGTATCAGAGATATCGTTAAATTTTTGAAGAAAAAATAGGACCATTTTAAAAATAACCCAATTTTTGGTTTTTTAAAAATTCATACAAAATAAAGACCGACATAAATCACAGTTTTGGTCTAAACACATTTAGCTTAACATAATTTAAAGCAATGGTGGGCGCTCCATAGCACAGTTATGCTGAGAGATTTCATACGTATTCTTAGCCTCTTTAATTTAGTTTTTGATGAGAGACATTTTCTTATATTTTTTGTATTTTTTCAAGAGAATTTACCCAGCAAACACACGTGTTTCATTTCAAATAAATGATGTTATGCGAAAAATAATTTACTGTACTTTTTTTACTGTTACTTTTTTCTGTGAACAGTAAATCTCTACAATTTAAACTATTAAAAAATGTTTTATATTACATCAAATGCGTAAAATATAAAATAAGGAAATATAATGCACCATTTATTTCAAATGCTTGGCTTTGTGTTTGGTGGGTACTTCTGCCATCGCACTAATACTAATAAGTAGGGTTTTTATTTAATCGACCTTTTGCTTTAATCGGTTAATCGCTCGATTAATTAACCGAGGTTTTGGTTTAACCGGTTAATAATCGGTTAATTTAGTTTTTGATCGGTTAACCGATTAATAAAGTTTTTTTATAAATTAAGTAATTTCAATATATAAAAATGCATTAATTGCTTATTATTTGGAGTTTATAAGTAAAAAAAAACAATAAAATACCAAACATAACAATTCTTGAACTAAAACGAGCAAGCAAAAAAAAAAAACAATTCATAAATATGTAATATGCATTTTCCAATTAATGCACAAGGTGTGGTATCAAGTCATATCGTCATAATATCCTAAATAAAATATAAAATTTTTTAAAGTAAATATTTCAAACAAAATGAAAATTGTAATGCGGTGGTCATTGATTTGTCACAACTGTATATTTTAATTCAAAATATAAGCAGTAGCTTGCAGCAGTCATATCGTTGGCTTAATATGCAAACCTGCTAACTCACTTTTAGCACATTTTACAGGAGAGAAAAATAACTTTTTATTTTTCCTATTTGAAGCTTGATATAAAATTAGGGTAGCCAGATTTTAAATTCGGAAAAACAGTACATTGAATACAAAAAAACAGTACAATCAAGAAAAAAACAGTACATTTTTTTGACTAAGTTTTCGTTTTGTTTTAATTAGTAACCCCCAATTTCACAAAGTTCAACAATAATTAACTATCAGTTCAAGCTGTCAAAACATATTGTAAGCTGGAAGTTAAAGTAATAGTTAGTTTAACTGAACTTGGTGAAATTGGGGTAAATATTTTTAACTTTTGATTGAACATGCAACAACAATTATATAAAGAAATATACTTAAAATGTGTAACGTTTCATAAATATATGAAATTACTCCATGTGCGTTTAAAAAGTAAACACCACAAACGAAGCATTTGGCCAGGAAAACGATAACATTGCTGTAAGCCATATAAGAAAGGAGAAAATCCTTACTTAGCTCAAAGTAATTAACTCATTTATTCTGTAAGTACGATTTTTTTTTAAACAAACTCGTATTTAAAGCAATTTTCACTACACACATAGTTGCACAAATCATTTAGAATTTGAGAAAATGTTTGTTTCCTAAATTAATTTTCCAATTTTAAACAATTTTTAAATTATTTACGGCTAATTTTACCAAGTTCAGCTATAATTAACTATTACTAAAACAATAGGTTTTTTGACTTTTATAATAAAAGTTAATTAAACCTGAACTTGGTGAAATTGGCCATTAATCTCTAAAATCCAAAAAAAAAAATAGTTTGGTTAATTTTTATTTCACAAAATCTGAAAATATTTAAAATCAAGTAAATTGAAAACGATGAATATTTTCAATAAAATTTTTGTAAAAATTAACTTATCATTTTCTTATTTCAGTAGTTTAGGTAAAGAAAAGTGGTCCTCAAAGGTATTAGGTATTTTTATAAATTTTGAACACGGAGAATTTTCCAAATTTGTTTGTTTTCAATTTCAAGTGATTCTAAAAATTAACGATAATTGTGTTGGAATAAGTATTTTTTTAGTACTAAAAAAATTTAGATTTTATTTTTGTCTTTCTCAGGTGTGGAAAGGGAAAGACTATTGGAAGAGGTAGCCATAAAATCATAACAACATAAAAATATACCACTGCTACGAGCCACCCATTATAATTTGGATTTCTACTGTGTACTTATGAGAAAACAATGACCACAGCGTAAAAGCTGTTACAGTATTTATCGGATATAAGAAACTTAAAACATCCACGAAAAAAGTTTCTAATAAGCGTTTCTTTCTTATATACAATTATTTTATATAAGAAACTTATTTCTTATATTAGTAGCTATGGCCATAAGACTTTCATATTTTGGTTTTCTGTTTCTTTTTTTGTTAACATTTCTAACTTTTAAATAATTATTTTCTATGTCTTTTGAGTTCATCACTATTTAAGATGTTTTTGTAATTTCGCTTCTCTTTATACCGCTTTGTATTTCTTTAAAAATTTTAACTTTTGTTTTTATTGGCAAAAAACACAAAGCTTCTCATGAGTACCAGCTCGCTTGGTGTAAAACTGTCAGAAAACAGCGTTGTCCATGCAAACTACATAAATTCTGTGTTGCCGTTGGAAGTTTCTTATATAAATTCTTTTTCTATACATTTTGTGGTTTTGGTGTTTAAGAAAAATGTTCTTTAATCAGTTTTTTTCTTATAAGCGTTTTTCTTATATGAAACCTTTTTTTTCAGAAAAATAACTAAAAAGACATGGTGTTATTGAAAATGTTTCTTAAAAGCGTTTTGTTCTTATATGAGATGTTCTTATATCCGATAAATACTGTATTATTTTAGAATTTTTTTTTAACACAACATAATTTTTGTAAGCCAGTACTGTTAAATATAGACTGAGCAAAAAAAAAAACAGTACAAAAAACTGTACAAAGTGTAAAAAACAGTACATTTGCGTACTGTTTTAGGAGTTGTGCATAAAACAGTACAATTGCAAAAAATCAGTCCATGTACTGCTTAAAACAGTACGTATGGCAACCCTATATAAAATTAAAATTACAGTCAGTTTAACACACTTCAAGACTTAAATAGAAGAAAAACTACATGCTGGTCGACGAGGCGTATCTTTCTCTACCGCACGGCATCAAAATTTTAATTTACATAAAAAGTGGATTTAGAAGGTTTGCATTTTAATCCAACGATATATATTTCCTGTAATTATTTATGACTACCTTGTGAATCCCCCAAATATTTACATATTTATACAAAAATAAACTGAGATAATTTTATTAGTTATTTCAATAGTTAAAGGAGATCTTATAAAATAATCTTTAAAAAAAGTTATTTATTTTAAATGTTTAGGATTAAAGCGACTCTTTTCTTTCGTTTAACAAAATTTGACTTGGAAAATATTATTTCACTTATCGTAGATGAATGTCTAGTTTCTCAGTCCTTTTCCAGGATTTCTCTAAACATATAAAATACTCCATTATGCCATTAAAGTTGTTTTAAATTTTTAACACTTCTAATTGTTTCGGTTAATTCTGTTAAAAGACTGATATGAGAAGAAACAAATAACTAAACACATCCCAAAAAAGTACGTAAAACAAAAAAAGGTGTTGGTAATCAAATATTTAACCCATTTTTCGCCACATTCATGTTGATCGATGATGAAGATAAAAAAACATTGAAAAATATTGTAATTTTAGTCATCGGTCGGCGGATTCTTCACACCTTCTTTGTTTGTATTAAAAAATATTTTCTAAACAAATACATTTTGTATATGAGACGAAACAAATACAGTCAAATCCCGATAATTCGTAATCGCAAGGGACCGGTCATTTCTTACGACTTACAGGGGTTTTCGATTTAGCGGGGTTTCGATTTAACGGGGTTAAAATAAAATAAATACAAAAAAATGGAGCTTCCAACGAAGCAGGTTTGTAAGGGAGAAACATAAGAGTTGCGCTTACCATTGCGCATACGGAAGACATGAATTTTATATGGCGAGTTCCCACTTTGAAGCAATACATTTTTGACACATAAAGCGCTTTGTTCAGCGCATTTAAAAATTGTTGCATGTAACGATCAGCTTTACACACTGAATGTTTTGATACAGTTATTTTTTAGTATTCTCCCTTACAAACCTGCTTCGTAGTAAGGGAATGCCGTAGCACTTGAAATGTTTTTTTTTTTTTCTTTTATAAAAGTTGTTGAGAATTCTTTCACTTACTTTACTGCATTTCTGTATGTCTTATTGCGTAGCGCATAATTCTGCGCTTATTTTTTTAAATGTACCATTAGTGCTTCGCAAAATGATAAAATTTTTTATTGGGTTATTTACTAAAACTATAAAAAACACATGCAAAACAATTGTTAAAAATAACATACAAAATACATAAAATAAAATAGCAAATTTATTTATTTAGCGTTAAATACGTGTAATTTTAATAGCAAACAAAAAACAATAAAAAAAAACTGACAAAATCATTCTTTCCATGTTTCTGTTGTTTTTATACGAATACTAAATTACGATTTATAAGAGGTAAAGAAGATTTTATTTTGAAAAAAAATTTCGAATTAGCGAGGGGACCAAATTGTATGGAAATTTTACGAATTAACGAGTTTTTTTCAAGGGACCGACAGTTTATTACGAATTATCGGGAATTACGATTTATCGGGGTACGAATTATCGGGATTTGATTGTTATTAAAAACACAAAAAAAATATGTTATAATACTACAAAATATTGAAAATTTTGTTACTTCGGTTAATCGGTTAATCGACTGAAATTAACCGGTTTAATCGTTAATCGAAAAAAGCCAATTTGAAACTAACCGATCAGTTAATCGGGTAGTAATTAATCGGTTAACCGGTTGAATATGAAATGAAAATAAATACCCTACTAATAAGCATCAATACAAGCACAGTTTTAGTTGTGCCCACTTCTGATTTAAAGTGCAATGAGGGTTGTTTCACTGAAATTGGTGCACAACTTTTGATCTGATTCACAATGACAAAACTGTATATCGATTTCCATACAAAAAGGAATAAAGTTCATGACACACTCACATTTAAAATGTTAATTTTGTATGAAAATCGATATTCAGTTTTCTCCTTAAATTGTGAATAAAATCAAAAGTTGTTCACCGATTTCAATGAAACAACCCTCATTCCACTTGCAATTATGTTAAGCTAAATGATTTTATTTTATTTTGTATGAATTTTTAAAGAACACAAAATTTTTTTATTTTCAAAATTTTCCTATTTTTTCTTCAAAAATTTAACGTTTTCTCTGAAACTACAGGGCATATTTCAAACAGTGTAAGCACGGCTTAAAGATAAAATAGTACACGGTTTTCAAGATATTCCAATATATGTAGTGAAAGTGCCTTAATTTTGGACATAACGGTATATCTCGCAAACTAGAGCTGATAGAGAAAAATGGAGATTAGATTTGAAATCAGCGACCTCAAATTTTTAAAAATTTGGAATCAAATTTCTGAATGCAAACTTACTGTTCCGCAGTGTAAACAATTATAGACTGACATCGTCGCAATGGCGGAAGGAATAATCCTGCAAAGAACTCTGATGATAAGAATGTGGTTATTCCGGAAACATGTAAGACGGACCCTGGTTCAATCCCTAGTTCACTCAAAAACGAAAAATTATCAAGAAATTTTAATTAATTTCATGATGTAAAATTCCTGCCTTTGTTAAAATAATTTAATGAAAATTTAGTTTGATTAACTTGAGCCTGGCTTAAAAAATCTAAAATTTTGATTTAAACCTTAAACAGTTCAATAAAAAAACAAACTCGTTATTAAAAGTAATAATATTTTAATAATCATTAAGAATTTTAATGTTCTGGCTACTGCTACATAATATTTCGTGAAGTATTAGTTATAGGTGTAGTATTTTAAACATTGTCCGAAAATAAACATTAAATATCGCTAATTAGTGTTCGGTTCGGTCGATTTGTGGAAAACACAAACGCTAATAGTGTTTGTGTAGTAAAACATTAAAAAAATAACTGTTCTTATCCAACTCAACAAAAAGATGAAAAAATTTAATTTCGTTCGGTTTTTTTTAACCACAAGCAGCTTCATTTTGTTCGGTTCAGCTCATTAGAGTATGTTCGTTTCTGTTGTGCTTAGCGAGCGCCCTTTTGTCTGGTAAAAAAAAGCCAAAAATTATTTATAAAAACAAAATACACATACGAATGAAAACAAGAAGCCAGCAAAAAAAATGTTTGGCTCTTTCTTGAAAATAATAACGAACGATATAAGGGTTGTGTTTGTCTACACAAACACTTAAAAAAATAAATATTGTTCCTGGGTGTGTGAGCCGAACGCTAATTAGCGTTCTGTTTATTTCCGAGCACTGACTTTAATATTAAGTTAAATTTGGTTTGATTCTACTGAAAACTTTTTATTTTCGAGTTAAGACGCTCTTGTTGATCAAGTGCAATATGTATATAAAAATTAAAATGCGATGAACAGATTTTCTTGAAATTATCAGTGAAGGAGGCCTACAGCCCTTTGGAGAACGGTCACATTCAAAGTTTCCAAATTTGGAATAAATAATTTGGTTCCGGCAAAAAAAAAAAATTAAGTGAAAAGTTAGTCTGAAACTAACTATACAAAAACAACATGCATGTATATCTCAATACCTACAGAAGCATAACAGTAGATGTGCGTTCTAGATATTTGTTAACATCGTTTTACTAAAATAATTTTATGTTAGAGGCCCCCCTGCATTACTTAACTTTGCCCCTGGTTACATACTTGACATAAGTCAAAGAACTAACAATGTTAATAAAAAAAACCTAGAAATATTTGTAGTTTTTCTCAAGCTTTTGTGTCAAAGAAAAAAGTTTTAGCTTAAAAAAAATATCCTGTCTAAAAGCACACAGCCATATATAACACACATACACATAGTAAAAAATGTATGCACGCAGCCACACATACATATACAAACATTATTTTGTAGACACATACACTCATACATAAGTTAAATATCTAAGACTGTTTCTAGTGTTTATTTTTTTGCTTAAATTTCAATTGTCTGCCATTCGTATTAGTTTGTACTTGACACAACAAAAAAAAAAAAAAAAACTAGTGCAAAAACCTTAAAAACGTTGTATAGAGGACAAAAAAAACGTCTAAATGTCGCGACTTGAAGAATGCACCACGGTTGAATTAGTTTTGTGTATTGTTGGCGTACTGCGAGTATCATGCAACTTTTAATTGAATTTACATAAATATCTTTCATATGTCATTTTAGTTTTTATAATCCAAAACCTTTTAGGTGATTGAAGTTATATTTAGTTTGATTTGGTTTTTGTAATATTCAAGGGGTTAAAATTAAATTCTTTTAAGAAAAAAAGTATTTGGTAAAGCTTTATGACATATAAACTTTCATTTTCTTATTTAACACGAAAAAGTTTAATGTAGCCTTTGCTCCAGTTTATTGGAACTGTTTAAATGCGCCCACCATTATTTTAAGAGAACAGTTTGTTTAAATGTTTTAACTTGCATTTATTTTAGAAAATATAAAAATTAAGCGATTTTGGCCAATTTTTTAAAAAAAATTATTTATTAAAAACTCGATGACTTTTAAGTCGACTACGACGAACAGTTTTTTTTTTTTAATTTCATTTGCTATTAATAAAGACGTTTCTCTTTATAAGGGAAAATAGAGCTTTCATGGAATTCGTGTCATGGAAAAGAGAAAAACTATTGTTTAAAGTTTTTCTAAAAAACTTGAAAATTTACAAATTCCTATTAAGTATTCAACATATCGCACACTTAATCATAAACAATGACAACTCAAAATTTACGAATGTTCAGGGAAGGCAAACAACTGTTTTTAAAAACATGGTTATGTAACTTTATTATTATATTGAGTTCTAGAGCAAAAACAAATATTTTGATAAATTTTGAATTGTGACTTAGTGTGCGATACATTCATGCAAAAAACTCTCTTAACTAGTAACGCATAATGTAATAAGAAATTTCTTTATTTTTACATATGAACAATTTTTTTTTTGAACTTCTGAGATTTTTTTTTTAAATAAATACGTTTACATACGGAAAAAAATTTGGATATGCTGAAATTTTAACTCAGGCTGCTACGAACAATGTCTATAAATATTAAGTTTACAGATATGCCCTTTGTGCACTTGCTTACATTTAAGAGGAACGCATGGATAATGTTAAAAATGTTACATATTTGAAACATCTAACATCTACTATCAATGAATAATGTCACAATTGGGACAAAAATATTTCTTTACAAAAGTGATGACCAGGGCAAGGAAGTTCATGCACTTAAAATCGCAAAATATGCGCATAAAACATGCACTAAAAATCGTAAAATATGCAAAAATAAAAGTAAAAAATATGCATTAAAAATATATTTATTTAACAAAAAAAACTTAAAACATAGTTTAAAAAGTAGTAGTAGATAAAGATATATTTACATATATAAATAAATAAGTTTTTTTTAAGTTATCAAATGTAAAACTCATTCTATTTGGTCTTAAAACAGTTTTAAGCATTGAAAGTGTTCGTTCGACATCAACGGATGTAATAGGTGGATATTTAAAAGTGGTCAACTCCTTTGTACTGGAAGGTAAATTAAAAATATTACCAATTTCTGCAACTTTTTTAAATCCGGCATTCTTTTTTAAAACTGCATAAATTTTGGCTTTTATTTTTTCGCCGATTTGACCTTCTACTTTTCTTATTTTAATGACAGCGTCATCAACGAGTTTAACCGAGGTGTTCAATGATTTAAACCCCTGAAGTTCGGTTATTGTCTCGACTAGAAACCCATTGTTTGAGTGTATAAATTCTAATTGAACCTTTATATTAGGTATATTTAAAATATTGTTCACTTTTTTATCGCGACTGCATTATTTTTGCTAAAATTATTTACCACATCTTTAAATTCTTCAACATTTTTGGCATAATACTCAACTGCCTGCAACCAGGTACCCCATCTTGTTATACATGGTTGAAACGCAAAGGTGACTTTAAAAACTTTCATGCATGGCATGAGCTTAGCATGTGACATGTAACATTTTTGAGTAAGATATCTTAAAAAAAAGGTCAAGTAGAGCAACATTTTATTTTTATTAAAGGATTCTAAAAGAGAAATTGAATCTTTGAAAGTTCGAGCTATTGAAGCATGATCCACCTTTTCCAACTTTACAATATTTTACAAAAATTTGTGTTTACTCTGTTCTTCTTCTGCATTCAAGATCTTCTTCTGCATTCCAGATCTCAATTACGTAGACAACGAAACGTCTTTCAGTGTCCATTGCTTCGTCAATAGACAGCCACAATTTATGTCACTTAATTCTTTCAACAATGTCACATAGTTGTATAGTGTACAACTTGGCGATATAAGTTTTTATAAGGGTTGTTTCCGTAGGAATGGTTTCATTGTTATATTTGTTTAAAAAAATTCTATAATTTTGGTTGATTAGCTAATATAGAGGTATATCTGCAGACACCAGAGCATTATACAATTCAAAACTAAATTTGCTAGTCTTATCCTCAAAAGTTGATTTTCTTGAAATTAAAGTTTGCGAAACGTTTTCATAAATCATAAATCTTTGTGTTTCTGGCTTTGAAGGTGCTGATTTACTTGAAATTTTTAAATGAAACACCTTTTTGCAAAGTACTTTTCCCTCTATTTTGAAGACTCAAAAACACACTTATTTAAAAGATTATTTTTTGATATTTTTTCTTTTGGCATTTTTTTCCTTAAAAACAATTTATTTTATTAATACTTTTTGGATTTTAGGTCATACTTCTTATAACGTAAATCAAAAATATTATGTTGAGTTCTATTTTTTCTTCGCCGAACATTATTTTTATTTGCTGCTTCTTCAAGTAAAAAAAACCGCAAACAAAATGAAATGTCAAAAACTGTTTTATTGTTACTTCTACAATTATGTGCACAATTATACAAATTGTATAATTTTTGTATGTGCTACTTTTTAAAAGTAAAAAAAAAACAAGGTGAATTTATAATAAAATGTAGGTAATTCAGTACCAAACACCAACATGTTGTTTTTGCTCCTTGAAAATGTCGAAGTTAGCAGATTTTCCCATACTATTTTGACTGTTTGACAGCTTCAAGGCTGAAACAACTATAACCAGCTGATTCACTGACTACACCTTATACTGAATTCGCCTTGAACAGAAAGATATTTCTAAACAAAAAACTAAGAAGAGAGCAATTTTTTATATATATTACAAAATATGACGAAAAATGTGAATTTATAACAAAATATGACGAAAAATATGCATTTATATCAAAATATGCAAAAACATGCATTTAAAGCAAAATATGCAAAAATATGTACTAACAAATTGATGCCATTTTACTGGAAATATTGTGATTCGCAAAGATATTAACTTTAGGTGGGTCTCAGAGTACCGACAACAAACATGCATTTGCATGAAGTCCCTTGCCCTGGTGATGACATTTTAAAAGAAAATACCAACATTTATTTGCCTATGTAGATATTGAGATATTTTTATTACCCTTGTATGGGTGGTTACACTTTTCAAGTTAAGCAGCCGTATAATGTAATTCGCTAAATCTATATCGCTAAAAATCTATAAAGTTGATTTAGTGATTTTTGGCTACGAATGTAATTCTTAAACATGCATTGCTAAATTGAGCAATGCTATAAAAATGTAATTCGTCGCAATTTTAGCTTTTTATGTCATCGCTAAAATGTTTAAATTTTGTATTCTCTAATACCCTTTGTACACTTGCATACATTTCGGAGGAACGCATGGAAGATGTTGAAAATGTGAAATACGCGTTCACACTTGAAGCATCTAACATCTACTATCAATAAAAAAAGTCACCATTTCTGAAAAAAAAAATTTTTTTTATTTTTAAATACGTTTTTTCTACAAAGGTGCCAACATTTCAAAAGATCACACCAAAATGTATTTCTAGTTCATTTCGGTTAATAATTTTAGCAAAATAAGGCTTGCAAAAAAGGAAAAACTTGAGAAATGGTAACGCTGCTTTCAAAGCAACTTCCGTTTTGCCAGTGATGCCACAATAATAACAGAATTTATTGCCACTTTTCTAGTGATGACACTAAAAGATTCGAAAAATGTAAAAGGGAACAAATTGAGATGTTGAAAAATTTTGATTTTTAGCCCTTTGCATTCTTATTGGAAAATTCCAACATCTTCGCAAATTTATGTATGTTAAATGTTGACAAGTGTGAAAAGGCTAAAGGGCATTTAAGAGATCGAGATTTAGCCTTATCTAAGCGAATTAAAGATTGCGGCTGCAGATGGCTTTTTGACAGAAGTTTTTTGTTAATAGCAAAACTTTTTGTACCGAATTTGGAACTACATATTTAATATTACTGGAACCGTTCTGTAAATAGCTGATCGTAAAGTGAATTTTTAAGTCTTTTGCTTGAGATTTGGGACACTGTTAAAGTCAGGAAAGTTGATTAAAATTGCATGCGTGTTCATTGACTTTTTACGGTTTTGGGAGGTTTATAATATATATTTTTTTGTGGGTAAATGAATAAAGATGTCATATTTATTTATTTTTTTCTGTGAAAGACTATATCAATAGCTACTTATAAAAACGATTTTTTGGTTCACTTTTTTGTAAAAAAGAAATTAAACGGTTTTTGAAAGTACGCCCAGAGGAGTATTTGGCCTGAAAAGCTGGCCAAAAAGGCAAAACTGAATTTTAAGAAATCTTAAGAACTAAGTACGCAGCTCGACAGACAACAATATTTTACATTATATTGTAAATTTTTAAGACTTTTAGTTGCGATTTGTAGTTCTGAGTCCCTGCTAAAGTCAGGAAAGTGAAGAAAATTATATGAGATTTAAATGTTTTTTTTTCGGTTTCTGGATGTTTATATGATATTTTTTTTGCGGCTAAACGAATAAAGGTTTAACAAAGATTATTTTTTTCGCTGAAAGGTTTGATCAAAAGTTATTTAAAAAAGAAAAAAAATATTTAAAATATGTTGTATATTCATGTTGAAACAATTCGTTCAAAAGCTAAAAAGAAAACAAATTATACACTTTTTTTTGCAAAAAAAAGGAAAAGAAGAGGTTTTTAAAAGTGAGGTTAGCATGTTTGATACCACAATAAAATTTGGAATCTCTAATTTTAGAAACCAAAAAAAAAAAAGTGTGCGCAAGTTTGCGCCATTATTTTTGACGATTTTTTAAAAATTTCACATTTCTTCTATTTTTGCTCATCGGGCACTTTTTCTTATACCTTTATATCGTCAAAAACTTGTATGTATTTTGAATTATTGATTTCAACTGTTATTCACATCTCTTTTAACACTTCACAATATTAATACCTGCCTACATGTAATTATAAATTGCAAAAATTCTTAATTATCCATAATAGTTTTAAGGGAATGTCCCACACATCCCCATAAAAGATATTTTAAAGAAGCTGCCGAGGCCAGAGATAAGCACTTACGAATTTTTCGAGGAAATTCAGCAGAAGCGATACAAATCGAGATGTCTTGAATAGGTTATTTCTGAGCAGTGACCCTTTTATAAGCTGCAGTACGCAAAGAGAACGGAATAATAAAAAAGCTTTTTCATCAGAAACCATCACACTTCTTCTTCCTGACACCGATGATGCAGCTAATGAGGATACACATTCGACATAATAATTAGTAAGGAATTTTTATTAGTTTAACTTTTCCGTTTATAAAGTAATAAATAATATAAAATAAATATAATTAAGCCTTTTTTCATAAAAAAAATACTGTTTTATAAGAGCCTTACAATTTTCAAAATTTTATTTTTAATTAGACTGTACTTTGTGCCACTGCCACTTTGTGGGTAATTACCCGAATATGGTATAATTTTTACTGTCGTGGGTAGCGCGTGGGTAATTTATCTTAGGTGTAATTTAGGTGTAATTTAAATTTTTACATCAGATGCCCAAATAAAATCAAGATTCGATTTCAGTGATGATATTTATTTCTTTTTAAATATTGTTGCTAAGAAATACACAGCCTTCTGAACCAAAATCTCGGTTTCTGTTTAAGAAACGACTTCAATCATTAAGCATACATACATATATATTTTCAAATGTTTGATAATGAATGTCGCAAGATGGACCCTTAGATTTGGATAAAGATGCCTATCATAGTGATTTAGAACCTGAAGTTTATTGAAAAAACTATTCAAACTAAAAACTTGCCTGGGGAAAGATATGTTTCCAATATTGCAACATATAATTAATTTTATTTCTATCTTGCTACTTTTTAATGCTTTAGTTTAAGAATATTTAACGCCCTTTACAGTTGTAAAACTGAATTACGAAAGGGAGAGTTGTATAAAACTCTGCAGGCATTTTGTTTACTAAATAAGGTATAAAGTGTATTTTTTAAGACCATTAAACTTAAAACAACACAAAAAAAAATTAATTTGAATCGCAGATTGATACACGGCATTACCATTTGAAACTGTTTTTAAACAAATAGGCACTGCGCCTGTCCTGGACGAAACGCATTGCGGACGTCCAATTTTGTTTCTGTTTTTCGAATAAAATGAGCAATGTTGACCTCCAAGGCACCAATTGTTGCTGGCTTATCAGCACTAACCACTGACTTCACAACCCTACGGAAAACAATCAATTAGTGTCATATCGCACGGCCTTGAAGTATAATTGCCTTCATTTGTGAAAAAAGTTGCTTCATTTAAAACATGAAGTCACCTTTAAGTTGCGAAAATCGATGGCTGATTTTCAATGTTTTTTTTTTAATTCCCTATGCTGATCCCCGCGAAGCTTGACGCTTGTCAAGCATGAATCTATTCATGATGATGTGCCAGATCAAAAGTGAAAACAGTATGACAGTTCGTTTGACAGCTTACTTTCGTAAGCTCTATGGGACTAAAAAGCATCCTTCCCAAGATATATCAACCAAATGTGGTAGTTAAACTCATTATTTTAGCAGTTTTATTTTGTTTTATTAATTTTTTTTTAAGCCTTAAATTTTATTTTTTTTTTTATTTAAATAAAATTAACAGTTTGACTAATATTGATCTTGTTTTAATGAGTTTGTTGTGTTTTTGCTTCTTTGTAAATGTATTTTTATTAAATAAGACTTCAATTTTACATCAGGTGTAATTTCATTTAAATCGGGTAATTTTCCATCATCTCAAGTGTAATTTTGAATCTTGCTGGTGGTAACACTGCTGTAAATCATATGTATGTATGTACAATGTACATACAGTCTGTCGAGAATGAGTTTAAACCTTTAAAATCAACATTTGTTAATTGAGTTTTGCGATTTATACCCACTTTTATTCCTTAGGAATGTGGCTTTTAGAAAAATCTTAAAAATTTAAACTTTTTGGTTCTTACATTTTCTTATTGCATTTTGAAAACATAAAATTTTTAATAACTCCAAAATAGTAACAGATAAAAAATAAATGTGTGTGGTTAGTTTAAGCAGAATTGCATCTTCTGATCCTCCTGCCATTAAAATCGGAGAACACGTTTTCAAGTTATGGCAAAATATATAAGGCAACCCAACGATTTAGGGGGTGAAGTATGCCACGCCTTTAAAAGAAAATCCTTACGTACTAGAGAAAAACGGAAAACAGATTTGAATTAAGGGCATCAAAATCCATATAGTCCACATACTTTTATTTCTAGGGTAGAGAAAAAATTTTTTTTGCGCAGTGTACTTTTGTTGCGCAGTGTAATTTTTTTCAAAATCTGCCACTATACTTTTTATATCTTACTACACCTAAAACTATCAAAAAACTAAAACTTTTAATTCAAAAAACATGTTTAATAATTTTGGCCAGCTTTTCAGGCCAAATACTCCTCCTCTGTGGTATGTTTTGTTGTATCATTAAAAATACTTTTTTATTTTGTATCTTTACAATGTTGCCAGATATTAATAAAACTCAATCCCTGAAGAAGTTGGAAATAATACCAACGAAACGTCGGATTTTATTAATAATGAAATAAATAATCTTTTATCTACATTAAATTAATGACCTTGAAAGCCTGTGTATAGAAAACTATAAAAACTATTTAGAGTAATCAAAAAAGGTCGATAAATACTTATTATTAAAAAATATTTAACATTACGATAAAACTTGAAATCTCTAGAAGCAGAAGATTTTTTTCCAATGCTGAGATAGCTGAAGCAATAACTGGAATTGCATTTGATTTTTCTACCGCATCAAAGTAATTATTGAATCAATTGCACGAGTTTGCCAATTAATGCTTGGATACTGCAAAATTTTACGTTACTCTATATCCCTGGCATAATATTACACTTTCAATGCACAAAATTTTAATACTTGGCGCAACTGTAATGAGCGAGGCATTGTTGCCTATCGGGCTATTATCAAAAGAAGAGTCTGAGGCACGAAATAAACATTTTCGAATTTACAGGCAGAATTTTGCTAGAAAGTTTTCGAGGCTTCAGTGTAACAAAGATATTATAAATAGACTTTTGCTCAGTTCTGACTAGAGTTGTCAATTATTCGCCTTTCAACTTTGTTCGAATAATTCAAATAATTGTTTTTGTTCGTTCGATCAAACGATTTAATAAAAAAAAATATTCGATTAATCGATGAGAATAACGAATAAAAAAATTATTTTTACAAAAAAAAAAATGCTATGGAAGATCTTCCATTCCATCCGCTATGACTTCTTTTTCAATGCATAAAATTTTTCATCTTAACTCCATCCATATCGTTGTATTACTTAAAGGCAACCTTAATTCGTTAATAATCCGATATTACTCTGGATTTTCGAAAGGCGTTTGCAGACCTACCATCTTCACACAAACTTCTGTCTACAATTTCTTCTAAAGAACAGCCGCTGTCTCTCTTAATGTATTTTTCCATTGGACCAAGTTTGGCATTCCTTGATGTCGTTGGATTATCTTCCACTACATCGTTTTCAATGGTAATATTGTGACACTTTCGCAAATCGTAAAGATATACAAATATAATTTAAAAAAAGATATGATTTATATAAATAAATTCTTTATTTTTAAGCTTTTTGTTTATTTCTAAATTGAAAATTGAAAAATCCTCTATCTAGAACATTTTTTAACCTTTGATTTAAAAACGGCTGATACAAGTGAGAAGGTGAGTTGCAAAACTTGTTTGTTGTTCTTTTGTCGCTTTATTAGACGAAATATTCTGATTGCATCAATGCATGCCCGTGCTAAAATCATGGAAGAGGACATGCATTGATACAATTACAATTAAATTTTTGGGTTTAGAGATGCAGAATGGTTTGCTTTGTTTTTCTTTATATTGTGTATTAAATTCATCTTTCTATCTTTTATACTTTAAATGCGCCTTTCTCGAAAAGGTTTTTTTTGTGTTATGCCGGTCTTGCAGCAAATAAGCGATATATTGTTAAATTAATTTTATTTGTAATGCTTACCACCTTAGGGGTAGTTCTTCCTCAGGCCGAGCTTTTTGGAAAACAATCAGCCCTTTTGTGGGGTCTTAAGTACTATCCCTTGCCGCTGCTTTGTGAAAGAATCTCTTCGTAAAAAAGTAACTTTCTGTTGGTCCCAATTGTGGGTTCATGCTTTGAAAAAAAAAACACTCCCCCGTCGAACGGAGAAGAGCTTCTATGAAAAGCAGCTTTCTATCAGAAAAGTAGAGCTTCCTCAAAAAGACAGGAAGCAAAGAGCATACTAACAGAGGCCTAAACCAATAGTCAGACCAGTGGCATGTCAACGGGGGCTTCTGGTACTAGATGCAATTTTGGTCTGTCAATTGTTGTTTTATAAATATTTTTTTTTTTTTTTATTTTAGTTAACGTGTCTTACAATATTTATAAGAACGCTACTCCAAGTGAAGCTTCTAGCAACAACAAATAATACATTTTGCAATATATGTACATTAATATTAATTACAGTTAATAAAGGGTTAAAGTTAAGTTTTTTTTTTCTTATATAGATTGAATAAAATTTCTAAATCTTATTCTATCCTGCGCCAAGCTTTTCAATTGTGCCCATGAAAGCCCCTTTCTTGTAAACTCCTCTTCTACAGATCTTCGCCAAGTTACTCGTGGGCGCCCCCTGCTTCGATATCCCTGTGGATTCCATTGAAAGGAAACCTTAGCAATGTCTCTATTATCTTTCCTCAACGTATGTCCGATCCATTTCCATTTTCTACGCCGAATTTCAGTGTCAATTGCTTCAATACCAACAGTTTGTAGCAGGTCTTGGTCATTTATTCGTAACGGCCAGAATATTTTTAGAATGCGCCTTAAACATTTATTGAAAAGCACTTGTAATTCCTTGGAAATCGTGTTGGTGACTTTCCACGTTTCACTTCCATGTAGCAGAACGGATTTTACGCTAGTGTTGAAAATCCTGATCTTATGTTTCTTGGATATTTGGGACGATTGCCAGACTCGTGCAAGTGAAGTATAGGCGTGACGAGCCTTATTTATTCTGACGTCAGCAGTCGTCGATGGCTGCGAGTGTTAAACGGCAAGCCCTCTGAGGAGATTGAGTGGTTGCAATCGAAACATGTCAGGGTAACCTGTCCGTAAACACCTGGGTTCGAGCCCAGATTGAGTCAAGAATGAAAAATTATTAATAAATTTTAATTAATTTTCATGTTGTAAAATTCCTTTCTTCATAAAAATAATTTAATGAAAATTAAATTTAATGAACTTAAGCCTAATTAAAAATATTAAAAATTTGGATTAAAAACCATAAATAGTTCAATAAAATAACCACAATACTAATAATATATAAATATATACTATATATTTCTTCCGCAAAAAAATCAAAGAAAAACAAACAAACTGAACCTTATTATGCACGGAGAATGTAAAACCAAAAGGTGAAATATATTTGAGATAAACCCTACATCCCCCGGGGCGGAGTGGCACTTTGGGGCATATACCTTTGTAAAATTCTACTTACTTGCACTGCAGAATGCATTTAAGAAACCGATTTACTTTTAACTGACGTTGTGGCACTCAGCCATACTTCTCTATTCTCTACGTTTGCTGATGGAAAATTTAAACTTTTATATAATAAGCGGTCAATTGTTAATTTTTTCCATTTTGAACAAAGATCTTTTTTTAATTTAAAAATGGCAAATTAAAAACATAAAAATATAACCAAAACTATTTACATTCTTTCTTAGTCCAGTTTAAGCGAACTTGTTCAAACTATTTCTTTAAGCGTGTTAAATTGTTGGTTCATTTAATAAGTATCTCCCGCCTTAAAAAAAGGAAGAAGAAATAAAAATAAAAAACGTCTTTAAATAAGTTTTTGCATAAACTAAGCCAACACCTCTTTCCAAAGTGAAGTCATGACGTTACCAATTACTTTTGGAAAAAATCCACAAAAAAAAAAACAGAAAAAGCATCGATACCAAATGAACAATAATCATTACTTTTAAACATTTCACGCTTGCAACCAATAATAAAACTAGCACCTACTGAAAACTGCTGCATACGAATAGTAAGACAGCACTTAAAATTTGCCACTTGTAACTTACCACCGGCACCACCTGATAATGTGTAAAGTGCAATTCGTGAAATGAAGTGCTTACGGCAGAAGCAACTACTAACAAAAAAAAAAAAAAAAACTAACCGCACATTACCACATCTGATTGAGAACCGCACAAAAACAACAACAATGCGCCAGCTTAAAAACTAAATGCACTAAAATAAAGAAGGAAAACCAAATTCCCCAAAAAAAAAATATATTTATAGGATTTAATGAGATTTTTGAAACGGATATGGGCGTCGTTTTTTTTATAAGCTGTAACATTTAATTTTGGCTGCAGTTGAAAAAATTGAACTTGTTGCAACAAGTGCATGAACCAGGCTTTAAGTAGCCTTTACTGTTTGTAGTCTTTTGAACATTTGTTAAAGTAAAAGCCTTGCAAACAGGTCGTTTGCAGTGTGAACGGGTAAATGTTTTTTAAATTGTTTAAAATAATAAATGATCTAGCTTTTACTGTGCTTAACAAAAAATTGTTAAGGCAACATTAACTAATTAAACTTTGCGCTCAACCAGGGCAGACAAATTTAAAAATTTCGAAGATCTTGCACCAGAAAAAAAAATTCTAAACTCCAAAATATGTACATGATTTTCTTTAGGTTTGTTCGTGCACTACGTTAAATTAGAACCTTTTGCTTTATTCTTGTGGTCGTTTTGTCTAAAATATCTATAAATGTCCCGTTTTTAAGCAAAATATTACGCTAAATCTTCTTCAGCTTTAGAAGTGGTCGTGATTTTAGTTGAAATCTAAAGAACCAACATAGAAATTTTCTTGTTGTTTTATAAAAGTAAAAGAGCCCAAAAAATAAGAGATGGTGTAAATGTCGCACAACTTTGTTCTTTTTCAGCTATTTTCCTGTTTCTTAAAACTCCCTCTTTAAGATTAAGATTATCATTTAAAGGCAATTTTCACCTTAGTGGGTGTACACCTTCTCTGTGGAATTAACCAACCGTTACAACGTTTTTTAGTTTTTCAAAACAAAACAAAACAAAAACAAAGTAAAATTTGGTGTCTTGGGCACGAAATAAAGTGTTGATGTTACTTGACAAGTGAAATGCATCCGTAAAAAAATACTTAAAAACATGAAATTAATTTTGCAAAGGGCATTAAGGTGCAAATACATTAGAATGTAAGTATTTAATGTGGAAGACAGTGAAGCTAGTCGCTTTATGGAAGGCAAGCAAGAGATACAGAGATGCAACTGCAGCTGTACATCACAGTAACATTAACAGTAATTGCAAAACATGCAAAGCCACAAAGAGGTGAAATAGCGATTTTTTTCCTAGTAGGAACTAAAAACGAAATAGAAATAAAAAATAATAAAATAAATTATGAGAGATCGTGTCAATAGAAGAAGCATGTGCATTTGCCATTCAAGTAATTTGTTATGTTTCTTTATTAAGTTATCAACTGGAAATGAACGTACTCAAAATCTTTTTATTTTTTTTTTTAATTTTAACTAATGAAAAATGTTTTAAAAAGTCATCGTGGTACGTGAAAATGTAGAGGTAGTGGGAGGAAGCTCACAGTTTAAAAACTGTAATGTTGGTAATCATTGCAGCAAATGTAACAATGTATGTACTTATCAGCGTGGTGTCTGGTAAATTTAATATTATGTATTTGTTTTTATTTTAAAACACAATTAGACTTTCTATTAAATTATAAAGACAATTAAAAAAATATATGGGAATATATATGGTCGGTCAAGTTAATTTTTGACATTAAAAACTCAACAAATTATGAAGTAAAACTAATTATTAAAAAAAGGTTTCGAACTTTTCATACTTTTCCACAGTTTTAGAAGAATTTGTTGCACTTCTGAAAAATTTGAATTTTAATTTTTTCACTTTAACTGTAGTGCTTGGAACACAATTTGTCCAAACGGCATAAGAACGGAGGACGTAATATGGTGAATTTTTTAAAACAAGGTCCAGACAGTCACGAAACGCAGTTGGGTTTCTTTTGAAAACAGTATTAGTCCGTAATAACCTGGGTTCGGTTCCCAGCTCAGTCAAGAATGAAAAATTATCAATAAATTTTAATTTATTTCATGTTGTAAAATTCCTTTCTTCATACATATAATTTAATAAAAATTATTTTTGATGAACTTTAGCCCAATTAAAATATCAAAATTTGGATTTAAAACCATAAACAGATCAACAAAATAACCACAATACTAATTAATATTCGAAAATGTATAAAAATCTTTGTTTACTTTTTTCTGGAAATTAGACGTATCCACGACAATCGGTTCTACGCTCCGGAACGGCTAGGAGTTCGTCGAACACCTGTTCTTCAGGTCGCTGCACACCAACAACACCAGAAACAACTCATATTTCATAACTTAAAACTGTGCACTTAAAATATTATAAAGTTGAATCCGCGATAGGCAAAATCAGGGTGCCGCGTCTTCTCCTTTCTCTTTTATTACGTACATTTTGAAGGCCTGCTTAAAATATTTTTTAATTCAACTACTATTCTTTTCTATCTGCTAAAGAAGGCCTCATAGAGGCCCTGGCCCTTTCGTATAAAATATAAGCTACACATTCCACATTCGCTTTTATGAGGAGGGAGTAGAGGTGACGAGGCCTTCTAGGCCTCCTAAAATTCATTTACATTTCATTTAAAATAATTAAGTTTTACATTATTTTTTAAATTTTTTATTTATTAAACAGCATATTCAGCAAAAATTTATTAGTTGTTACTTTAAAAAAAATTTATAATATCCGACAAAAAAATCAAACTTTGCTTACACTCATTATTTAGTAGATTGTTTCTATAACTACTTGTTTCTGGATGTATGAAGGAAATAAATTAATGACTTACTTTTGAATGCGTTCACTTTGGGAGATCCCTTGTAAAAGACATTATTTTCTAGGCGAAGTTTTTACACAATAAGTACAGAAAAACATGATTTTTTGGTATTTTGTTTTTGGAATAACAGAAATAAATTGTAAAAAATAAAGGTTTCGTAAAGTAACTATATTTAAATTAAATTTTGACAGCACGGAAAACGAATTTAATAACCCATAATCAGATACTGAAGTAGTTTTATGAGTGCAGTGTTCGAAAATTAACCTAACATTGCTTAGCGTACTGTGCACACACCCAGAAACGATATCAATTTTTATAGTGTTTATGGATTAGTACAAAAAAGTGTTGCCACTTTGTGAGTAATTACCCGAATTTGGTATAATTTTTACGGTCGTGGGTAGAGCGTGGGTAATATCTCTTAGGTGTAATTCAGGTGTAATTTGAAATTCTTACTTCAGATTAAGATTTGATTTCAATGATGACATTTATTTCTTTTTAAATATTGTTGCTAAAAAATTCACAGCCTGCTACCAAAGTCTCGGTTTCTTTTTAAGAAACGACTTCAATAATTAAACATACATATATTTTCCAATGTTTGGTAATGAATGTCGCAAGATGGACCTTTAAATTTGGATAAAGATGCCTATCATAGTGATTTAGAACCTGAAGTTTATTAAAAAAAGTTATTCAAACTAAAAACTTGCCTGGGGGAAGATATGTTTCCAATATTGCAACATATACATAACTAATTTTATTTCTATCTTGCTACTTTTTAATGCTTAATTTGAAGAATATTTAACGCCCTTTACAGTTATAAAACTGAATTACGAAAGGGACAGTTGTATAAAACACTGCAGGCATTTTGTTAACTAAATAAGGTATAAAGGGTATTTTTTAAGACCATGAAACTTAAAAAGGTAGACAACACAACAAAAAAAGTTAATTTGAATCGCAGATTGATACACGGCATTACCATTTGAAACTGATTTAAAACAAATAGGCAACGCACGCATTGCAGACGTCAAATTTTGTTCCTCTTTTTCGAATAAAATGAACAATGTTGACCTCCAAGACACCGATTGTTGCTGGTATATTAGCATTAACCAGTGACTTCACAGCCCTACGGAAAACAATAAGTGTCACATCGCACGGCCTTGAAGTCTAATTGACAGTTTATTTTCTCTAAATTAACACATCGCCTTCATTTGTGAAAAAAAGTTGCGTCATTTAAATCATGAAGTCACCTTTAAGTTGAGAAATCGATGGCTGATTTTCAAAGTATATCTGGATGATTTGGTGGCGTTGTTCAAGCATGAATCTATTCATGATTATGTGCCCGATCAAAAAGTGAAAACACTATGACAGTTCGTTTGACAGCTAACTTTTCGTAACCTAACCTTCTATTCCCTAGATATATGCAACCAAATGTGGAAGTTAAACTCATTATTGCAACAGTTTTATTTTATGTTTCTTATTTTTTTTTTAAGTCTTTCATGCTATTTTTGCTAATATAAATAAAATCAACAGTTTGACTAATATTGATCTTCTTTTAATGATTTATTTGTGTTTTTGCTTCTTTGTAAATGTCTTTTTATTAAATAAAACTTAAATTTTTTATCAGGTGTAATTTTATTTAAATCGGGTAATTTTGCTTCATCTCAAGTGTAATTTTGAATCTTGCTGGTGGTAGCACTGGTACAAAACCCTTTTTTGTTTTTCCAGCCGTAAGGGCGCTGAACTTAACAGAAACGAACGAACATTAATGTGCTGTATCGAACACATTGAAGTTCGTGGTTTTAACGAAAAACAGAACTCAATGAAATATTCTCATCTTTATGGGCGATTCTATTCTGACGGGTGCAACATTTAGACGCTTTAAACGTCTTTTACTAATAGAAAGAAACACATTTGCAATTGAGTTATTTCTAGAAGGGTAACATTTTTTATATACTATTGTTATCTATTAACAATAATTTATATGAAACGATCAAATCGCCACGAGATAGCTTTAAAGTGCATGACGGGTGCAACCAAATTGGCCAACTTTCATAAGATCATACCACAAAAACACAAAACTCTGTTAATTTTTAAACTTTTATTGTATTATTCCTCTTTATTGTGAAAGATGAGATATCAGACGATGATTATCAAATCAAACATCGTAGAGAAATATAATCCAATAATAAGAAATTTGCTCTTTAAGCCATGACGGGTGCAACATGCAATGAATTTTCTGTTAGCGCCAAATCTCTGAATCTTAATGCTTCGAAGTGCACAACAAATTTATATTTAAGATTACGTCTAAAAATATTATATTATTATTATATATTTTAATTTAGGATCAAGTAGTGTGATTGGAAAATTGATGTTAAAAGTTGTCTAGAATACAATCGCCCTTATATTGAATTGGGGTTGTACAGTATTTTTATTGTGTACGAAAATCACAAACAGAGAAACGTTTTTAAAATATTTACTACACACTCACTATAAGCGTTTGTGTTTTCTATATTTCTACCGTACCGAATACTAAATAACATTAAATAATGTTTATTTTCGAATTCTGCTAAAATTGCGGTAATCATCCTTTCTGTATTATTCAGATAATTATTATATGTGAATTTTTTTAAAGCTTTTAATTTATCTCTATTTAATTGAATGTTCTGTTGAACTGTATTTAACGGAATATGTATGTGGCTAAATTAAAACATTTCTTATTTATCCTACTCTTCTCATTACTGAAACATTTTTTCTTATTTTTCCCCCGAAAACTTCTAATGTGATTAGGCTTGCCATTTCTATTTTGAGAAAAAGAGGACGCCAGCATAAAAAATGTAGGATATTTGCTTGAAAAAGAGGACACTTTCTAAACAACCTAATTTTAATAAAATTAACGACGGCATAAAAGTTAACAACCAAAATTTGTTTTACACAAAAACTTAATTTGGGTAATTCCATGTCAAATCGACCTAGAGTGGGACTTGACTCCTTTCGATTTGAATGAAATTTGGCGAGAGGGTTTCTTTCATCCCATAAAGAACATATATCAACGAAAAGCAATTTTTTAATTTTTTCCAAAAGTTATGTCATATTCAAAATGTCATAATTTCGTTTATTTTTTTAATATCTCGAAAACTACTTTACACACGAAGTTGATTTTTGTCAGTTTAAAGAGAATACTTGAGGCTTCAATAAATATATTGAAAAAAATGTCTTTGCAAAATATTAAATTTTAACCCTATTTTTTTGCTAATTTTTTATATAAAACTTTAAAATGTTCTTTCAAAATCCTGAAACTTTGAAGGATGTACTGTTTTTTAAGCTATGATTTTTATTTCTTTCCAAAAATAATCTTAAAATAAAATTTTAATATGGTCATTTGAGCAATAAGTATTTGTTTGAACAAAAGTAACGAGATTGATAAGGTTGCTTTTGCTTATTTCTTGCATTTTTTTTGGGAGCTCCATTTTCAAAGAAAAGTACTCTTTTTGTCACGTTACGTCCCCAAAAATTAAATCATACCTACATATCTTAAAAAAAACCAGAGCACCTAAATCTTTTTTTAATGAATTTTGTGACCTGTGATTTAAAGTTTAAATTCAGGAACAAATTTTCAATGAAGGTGTAAAGGTGACACTTGATGAAAAAGAAGTAGGACTGCCCCGGATACCCAAAAAAAGAGGACGGTGTCCGGGGAAAAGAGGACGGATGGCAACCCTAAATGTGATAGAAATCGATTTTAAAAACGAAATGATTTAACACCGAAAGTATCGTTTTCAGTATGTCTATCTTTTTGGCAAACAATGGTTTAAACAGCTGACGTTTCGTGTTTTGTTTCACTGTCAAACATCTTCAGTTTGGTCTATAATTTAACCATGAGTCGTCTTACAAACGAACAACGCTAGCAAATTATTGAATTTTATTATCAAAATGCGTGCTCTGTTAAGAAAGTTCATAGCGCGCTTCTTGTGTTCAGCAAAGAAGCTCATTTTTGGCTCAATGGGTACGTTAATAAGCAGAATTGTCGATTTTGGAGTGAAGATCAGCCAGAAGCATTGCAAGAGCTACCAATGCATCCAGAAAAAGTCACAGTTTGGTGCGGTTTATGGGCTGGTGGCATCATTGGACCGTACTTCTTCAAAGATGATGCGAATCGTAACGTAACTGTGAATGGTGAGCGCTACCGTGAGATGATATCCAACTTTTTTTTGCCCAAAATGCAAGAGCTTGACGTGCATGACATGTGGTTTTAACAAGGCGGTGCCACATGCCATGCAGCACGCTTTTCAATGAACTCATTGAGAGGCGAGTTCAGTGAACATTTTATTTCACGTTCGGGACCGGTCAATTGGCCGCCTAGATCGTGCGATTTAACGCCTTTAGACTATTTTTTGTGGGGCTATGTTAAACCTCATGTATATACACACATGCCCGCTTCAATTGACGCATTGGACGACAACATTGAAGCATTTATTCATGAGATACCGGTCGAAATCTTGGAAAGAGTATACCAAAATTGGACTAAGCGGATGGACCATTTGAGGCGCAGTCACGGTCAACATTTGCAAGAAATAATCTTCAAACATTAAATTATATGGACCGTACCATCGATTCAAATACAGATTTCATGCATTTTTATGAATTTTTTTTTAACTTTCCTATAGCTTATAATGCTTTATTCTTTAAAATTTTGTATAAGATATATTAATGAAGCGTATTTCGAACAAAATATTTAGACAATAATTCGGAAATGGTTTTTAATGGTTATTCGATCTAAATTGATCACAGTTATTAAAAACGTTCGTTTTGAAATTGATCGGTTCTCATCACATACCTGAATAAGTTGGAAAAGCGTAAAATATCATTATGCCAAATTAGTTCTAAGGATCACTGCACTGTTTAAGTACACTTACTTTGGCACTAACGAAATAAAAAGATTTATTTTCAAATTTGCAGAAAAATACTGAGTTATTTGATTACTAAAAAAGCATTTAACAGAATTTCGTAGAACAACAAGTTGAACATTTTGTTGATGTATTGCTTGGCAATAATTAACAAATATTATTTGCTTAACATCTGTAATTATTTAAAATTCTGATGTACCCACCAATCTGATTTTTTTTTAAATGAAAGAGATTTTTGTGGGTATCAATTAATAATACAGAAAATATTTTAAGTTTTATAGGGTCGCTCGTGAAATATTAATCGAATTATACCAAAAATGGCGTAAATTTTATTTGAAACTAGAACTGCGAACTAAAAACTTATGATGCCATCTTAATCAGCACTTCCAATTTAACCAAATACAATGGACAGAAGTCTTGTCCTGTGTAATTGCATTACAAATATGTCTCGTGACAAAACTGAAAATATTTTTAACTTGCAAGTTTTACTTGCCGAATTGAACCTCTGGCAACACTATTACTTTAAAATATTTGTAAAATTTCAGAAATGCAATGAGCGTAATAATTTTTAATGGGAGAGGTTTAAGTGTTTTCATAATTTATCAGGTCAAAAGAATTTGTAATGATGTCAAAAATGGTTTAGTATCAAAACAATCTACAGCGCTTGTACTACTTGACGTTGAATAAGCATTTGACTCAGTCAGGCACTGCGGCTTAATAGACAAAATGATTCAATTTAACATTCCATTGTTTCTTTTAAAACTTGTAATAGATATTTCTGCGTTTCTGTAGGAAATTCCTTTTCTGATTGAAACAGCATTCCAGCAGGTGTTCCACAGGGCTCTCTTCTTGGACCAATTTTATATAATATCTATTGTGCTGACATGCCCTCAATTAGACCATGTAAATTCGCTGCTTATGCAGATTACATGGCAATTTACTATACTCATGAACTCAGTCAGAATATTTTGATTGAAATTCAATGCTCATTAAACCGATTGGAGGAGTATTATACTAAATGGAGGATAAAAATCAATCCAAATACGACACAAGCCATCTTTTTTACAAGGAAAAGAAAACCTTGTTATCTACCTCGTAGTAATCTCACTCTTTCTGGCTGCGGCATGACTTGGTCTAACAATCAGTGCTGCCATTAGGATACGAAAGATACATTTTTCGTATCTTTTGATGGCTTCACGTACCATGAACAATCCTGAAATTTTTCATATCTTCTGAATCTGTATGCAAAATGTACTAAAACGTATTAAGACTGATCATCGTAACGGACTCAATACCTTTACAATAGCAGCTTTCATAATGGTGAAAGAAAACATTAAGGAAGTTTCAACATACGATTCACCTCAATCGAGGATTGCAAGTAGTGCGAAGTTGTTGGGAGGAAATATGAACATCTTTTATTTTCAGGAAATTTATATGAATTTTTGATATAAACGCCTTAACTCGTATATTCATTTTTGCAAAAATTAATTTGTTTCGATAAAATCCAAAGATAGTTACATATATGTAATTAATTTTAATGTTTGCTTGTTGTATTTTTAAAAATTACATACCTAATATTAATGACTTAAATAAATATAAAAATGAATTTATATGATAGCATTTTCTTTACAATATTCATTTAATATGAAGTAAAAATGTAATGTTAATAAATGTTAATAAATGTTAAACGTTAACATTTATTTTTTGGAAAAAGTGTATCTTTTTGGATACCAAAATGTATCTATCTCGAAATTTCACTGGCAACATTGCTAACAATATTAAATATCTAGGAATTTGTTTAGATACTAACCTAACTTTTAACTTTCATATATGTCATATTCTTGATAAAGTCAATATATATAAAAGAATATTATATCCACTTATTAGCAGAAATTCGTAACTGCGATAAAATGTTGATAATTAAAACAATACTCCAGGCTATTATATTTTACGCTTGTCCTGTGTGGGGTAACTGTGCTAAAACCCACATTAAACGTCTTCAAATAGCGCAAAACAAAATATTGAAAATGGCTCTAAAATTACCAATTCTATTAATTATTAATTACCATTCTCTACCATAAGATTACATCTGATCAGAAAAACCAACACCGTTTCAGAAGGTATTGAGATCTTTAAGTCTCGTTTTGAAACAAAATGTGGATTTTCCGAAAATCCACTTATTTGCGCACTTTACTAAAATATATTATCTGTTGCAATCAGGCTTATAATTGTTATAATGTAATGTCTTAAATATTCTTTGTTATTTATATCTCCTTGTTTTCTTCATATTGAAGGTTTTTGCTAATAGTTTTCCTTCAAAATCATAAATTATTTATAAATATATTTGAATTTTTATAATTAACCTGTTAATTTTTATGATATAAGGCAAAGCCATTTCTGTGCAATATTTGTTTCCTTAGAATGTAAGAAATTGTGTAACTTACTATTAAATAAAATAAATAAATAATAAATAATTTTACGAACGAAAAATTTATCAAAAAGAATACGGATGGCAGAATTACATCAGCTGTCCTAACCTAAAATCAAAATCGACTTTTTGATTTACTACTTCTAATATATTTTGGTTAATAACATTATCATGAATCAAAAAGTCGATTTTTATTTATTTTTTGTCGCTTTTGGACTTTTGGATTGTAGGTGACGATAAGTAGATCTTTATTTTACTGTTTTGAATCTATGAAACTTATTTTCTATTTATGGGTAGGTTATATGGTATTCAAACGATTAACCGTTATTCGATTAATCGAATAGTTTTGGGTTATTAACTATTCAAATAATTAAAGATTGCTTCTTTTCGATTAACGAATAATTCGAATAATTTATGACGATTAATTCATTAATCCAAAATTAAAAACCAGACCTTAACAAAACTATTAAAATTGTTAAATAAAATCAAAAGGAGATTAAAGTTACATAATGGCAGACTACCAATTTTTATAAAAGAATAGAGAAATTGCTTATGCTTTATAACGCTTTACTTTCAATCTCTACGTCAACAATAATTGAAAGAATCTTTTCTTAATCAAGTTTCATCAAAACAAAAGAAAGAAATCGTTTGAAAAATGTGCATTTGAATTCTTTTTGAAAGATTATTTAAAATATTGATCCTGTATTTATTTAAAAAGTATAAAAAGCCCTCCACCACAATTAGTTTTGAAGAGGGTATATTAAGTTTGTCATTCCGTGTGAAACTTTTTTATTATTCATCTCAGACCCCATAAAGTATATATATTCTGGGTCCTTTTGTAATTCTAATGGCCATTTTCTCAATGTATCGAATAACTGTCTGTTACTTAATGTCAACATAAATTTATTGGAACGATAAACTGTCCGTTAACGATTTCGGGTTTCTCAATATACCGACAAAAAACATTGTTTTCAGCTGGCAGCGCCACTCAAAATACATGTAAAAGTTGGGAGTCAGCTGATTGAATTTATCTGTACGGCAACTAAAAGGAAAATAAATAACTGGCAGATGAGTGCCGGTTAGCTTTGCGATAAAATCGAAGCAAATGAGACATTGAGAAAACCAAATTTCTTTAATGTGCAGTTTTTCTTTGGGAAAAAAGATAATTGCCTAATGAGAAAATGGTCATAAGTCGATTTAGCCATGTCCGGCTGTCTGTCCGTCTGTCCCTCTGTTGAAAACACGCTCACTCTCGAACAATTCAAAACAATTGAACAGACTTGGTGCCAAATTGCTTGTAGTTATCCTAAGCAGTTTGGGATTGAAATCCAGCAAAATCGGTTCAGTAGGACCAGAGCTATGAATCAAAATGTGGAACCACCACCTACAAAAATTGATAATTTTGTTACAAAAAATAACATAAATGCTGGAACAAGGCACGGAATGAGATAAGATTCTGCAAAAATTTGTTTTATTTGTCTGGAAATCACGCTGTTAAATTTCGTGAAGATCCGTCCATAATTTACCTTAAGCCCCCTATAAACAATACTCCCGGAAAACAGTTTAGTACGCCTAAAACCGAAAAAAATAACGCTAGCGTAACAAAATTTGGTACGTCACAGTTTTTTAGGACTAGAAATAACACTGTGAAATTTCGTGATGATCGGTCCATAATTTACCTTAGGCCCCATATAAACCCTACTACCGGAAAACAGTTTAGTCGGCTAAAACCATAATTAATAACAAATCGTCACAGTTTAAGATAATAATAACATCATACAAATATTTCTCCTTAAACATTCGAACTGTCGGTGGAGGGTATCAAAGATTCGGTACAGCCGAATATAGCACTCTAACTTGTTTATTACATGAAGTACCTTTTGTTAAATTGTTGTTACTTTTTTAATACAATTTGCATGTCGAAAAATATAATTTTTGGTCTTATTTTGAATTTTCTTAACTAGACAAAATTAAAGTTATTCGATTTATTGAATAATATTGAATTGATCGATTAAATTTGTACCTCAAATAATTATTCTCGCGATTAATCGATTAATACAAAACATCGATTAATTGAATACCCTAGTAGGCTACCAGTATTTAAATATGAAATGGAGACATATCTTTTTAATCGTTGCAAAATGTATGTCATCAGGTTAAAACCGAATTTTTAAAGTTAATTTTAACAATAATATAAATAAAAAATATTTCTTGGTTAAAAACTCAATGATTTTTTGCAAGAAAAACTACAAAATTCTCTGTTATCCCACTGTCGACAACATTAATTCAAAATTTTCCAAAGTTTATTCACTTGAAAAAAAAAAACTTTGTGAGAAACAGATTTTCTCCCATCAGATATTTATCCATCAGGAAAATTTGCAAAATATTCCATGAACAATTTTACTTTACTTTTTAAACTGTAAATTTAATAAGATACTTTTAGTAGTTTTTCAATTCATTCCACAAAAAAAAAAAAAAAAAACAAAGAAAAGGAAAATATAAAATGAAATAAAGCATAACAAATATGATGTGACAATAAGCATTAGAAGGAGGTGGTTGGTTGACTGGTTGAGGGAAACAGAAACGCACTTGTTGCCATTATATATGTTCAAACATTTCGTTGCACAATTTTCTAACTTCATGCTGCAAACACAACAGGCATCAACCAACTTTATAAACGAGTAAAAAAAGGAAAAAAAAATTTGAGAGAAAAACGGTGAACTTGTGAGTTTGCAACAAAAACTAAAACGTGTAGATGAAGAAACATTTCATTATTAATGCAGTCATTGTAGCAAATTTACATGCCAGTACGATAATGTTGTATAATTGGATCTTTGTAGCATAAAGTCATTAGGTCGACGTGATGACATAGACGCGTATGGGCGCGATGCAACAGAATTCCATATAATAATGGATGAAATTATTAAACATAATTTTATGTGTGTAGGCAGGCAGGCAGGCAGGCCGACTGGTTGGTTGGATGGCTGGATGCTTTAGATTGTATAGTTGAAATGGCTGAACTTCAGCAACAACCGCAAATAAAAACGTGGGAAATCTATGCAACATTTTGCCTTCATAAAGTTGCAGTGAATTGCGAGAAATGTGTCAGGGGAAATAGATTTTCATTTTGTTGGTTTAGTAGATAATGTGCTAAAATGCAAATGAAATAAATTTGATATAGAACCAATAACTGAAGCGACATTTATATTTCTTTAATCGTATGCACTTGTCAAAATGCAATAATAATACCAGACTGTCACCTTGTCTTTCAGTTTTGAAGACACTTAAACTCAAGGTATGAAACATTAAGACCCCAGCTGTCTTCTAATGTTTCTACTGAAGACCACCCATATGGAAGAGGCAAAACATATGTATGTATGTACGAGTGAGTACAACATGTACACATACATTTTAAATCAGATGGAAAATGTATTTTTTACATACATTGATGTTTTATGTACATACACTTATGTATACATTGTAAATTTTTGAACTATTTGTTGTTTCATGTCATTTCAGACATTCGCAATTATTTTAAGATTATATTGCTTGGTTTATGATGAGCTGCGAAAGACATGTGACATTTAAAATATATATATTTTTAATATTTTCTTTTATTTCTGAAAGTTGGCTTTTTGCCATCACCATTACAAGCCGCGACAAGTCAGATGTTTGACGATAATGATGCTTAAATAGAGAAAAATATGAGAGGAGAAAAAAAAACACTTAAAAACACTTGTAGAAAAATATGCGTTGCTATTCTAAGAACCAATAATGAGTTAATGGCGATGATGCTGCTGCTTCTGTTGCTGCTGCTGGTGATAGTGATGATGAGCAAGATAATAATGATTGCAATGGCATAGCGAGTACAGACAGTAACGCCATAAATACTAAATGAGCCATACACAAATCTAGTTCAAATGAAATTGAAATATTGACAGTTTTTTTAAATTGATTTTATGCGTTGTTAAATGTAATGATTTTTTCACTCATTGATGATAATTGAAGCATCGCGGCACTCTCGATTAAATGAAATGTAATTGAAAAAATAAGAGAAATTGATGTAAACAGATCACAGAAGTGTTGATGGATGAATGATAGCAATTATTGGCATTTATTTTTGCAAAAGAAAGTATTAATAAATTTACATGTTATTGGAATTTGTGAAAAAATAATTGAAAAAATTACGTAAAACACATTTTATATTAAATTATCGTTTTCCATTTTTTTTATAATAATTACCCAACAGACCAAAACAGAGCAAAATGTTAATGAGTAAAAAATGTAAAAGGTTATCATAAGAGATTTCCTGCACCATGACAACAAATATGATTGCAAATGACTTATTCTTGCTATAGTTTTATAAGTATTTTAGGGAATAATGTTCCGTTATTACCGCGTGCCTCAATTTTTAAACATTGCACAGTTTAAAAAAAGGAATGAAATATTATAGGTAAAGGTAAACAACTTTCAATATGCCAAAACATAAACAGAGTTTTCGTAAAGAATGTAATCTTATTATAAATAAGAAAAGTATTTTTCTGTAAGCTTATTCTATAATTAGACTTCTTAGTATACATTATATGTAACATGAACGCCAATTTTGATAATAAGCCTGAATAATTTTAACGCGTTGCTCGATTGTGTATCATTCCATGGTTCAAATTGAATTAGTCTGGAATTGAGAAATGTCAAATGAAATGCAGAAGAAAGCTTCACGTTTAGTTGTAATTCACATTAAATATCGGCCCTTAAAATTTAACCACCCTTTATTATAGACAAGTAAATTTATCGCGAGGGATCAGTTTTCATTATTAAACAATTTTTAATAAGCATTTTATAATAGTAATCACAACACTTTTCTAAGCATGAAGCTTATGTTAGCAAGCTTGCTATAAGATCTTTCTAAAACGTATGTGGTCTGTTGGTTAAGTTTCTATTAAAAAAATTAAAAGAGAGCACTGAACATTTTTAAATGATTTATATTGACTGTGTATTAGACTGCTCGCATCTTGTATGGGATTTTTTTTTTTTAATTTAATTGTTTGCGCTGCTTAAAATATGAGGTTTGGTGTAAGAAATCATGATCTAATTTTTCAGGTCAATCCGACGGTGCCTAGCCGTGCCGGATGGGGCCCAAAGTTCCCCATATTAAAAAAAAAACATCTTTTCCATCAGATCTTTATAGTTATACTAGTTGAAAAGCCGAAAATCAAAAATATGGCTTCGTTACGATCTTCCGCAGTGATAGTACTTCAAGTGTGCCAAATTTCAGCTTCCTATGTCAGAATAGGACATACATGCAAACATCCTGACATACTAAGACATTATATATTGTATAGATAGATTAACATATGTTCGCGCAACTCAAAAACGCTTTAGCTTATTGAAAAACTAAAAAAACCGAAATTCCGCAATAAAATTTACTTTAAGAAAGTTAAAACTTTTTTCTTTATGTTGGGTTTGGTTTTCGAGATATACCGTTATTTCGAAAATTAAGGAGGTTGCACAACATATGTTCGCGTAACTCAAAAACGCTTTAGTTTATTGAAAATCTAAAAAAACCCGAAATTCCGCAATAAAATTTACTTTAAGAAAGTTGAAAAATTCTGTTAACCTGGTAGTTCACAAAAAAAATAACTTTTTAAACAAAATTTGTCAGCAGAGGATTGTGATCATAAAAGGTTTGGCTTTCGATTTTAATTTCTTAGCTTGGCCGAATGTAATGAAATTTTGCATATGGCAAAGAAGAAATAAATTTTCCGATAGTTTCAAAAAAATTCATGCCACACCCACCCAAAGTTAAAGTTTTAAGACGTAAACAATATATCCTCTTTAAAAACAAAGAGGGCGTGGCGGTAGGCGGAACAATATTTTGTATATTGAAGACAAATTATCAATCTGTCAAGCTATCAAATTTCATCTCAATATCTCAAGTAGTTTTCGAGTTATAGGCTGCTTAGGAAAACAGTTTGCGAAAATCCACCTGCTACAAAACTCTGTTGACCTGGTAGTTCACAAAAAAATAACTTTTTAAACACAATTTGTCACCAGAGGAGGGTGGTCTAAAAAGGTTTGGTTTTCGATTTTAATTTCTTAACTTGGGCCTTAGCCGAATGTAATGAAATTTTGCATACGGCAAGCTTAAGTAATAATTTTTCCGATAGTTGCTAAAAAATTCCTGCCATACCCACAAAAGCGAAAGTTTTTAGGCGTAAACAATATATCTTCTTAAAAAACAAAAAGGGTGTGGCGGTAGACGGAACAATATTTTGTATATTGAAGACAAATTATCAATCTGTCAAGCATATCAAATTTCATCTCAATATCTTAAGTAGTTTTTGAGTTATAGGCTGCTAAAGACAACAGTTTGCGAAAATCCGCCTACTACAAAATTCTGTTGACCTGGTAGTTCACAAAAAAATAACTTTTTAAAAAAAAATTTGTCAGCAGAGGATAATGGGCCTTAAAAGGTTTGGTTTTCGATTTTAATTTCTTAGCTTGGCCTTAACCGAATGCAATGAAATTTTGTTTCAACATGCATGTATGTCCTATTCTTTCCGCACTTTCTGAAGCCATCTGATGACATAGGAAGCTGAAATTTGGCACACTTGAAGTACTATCACTGCGGAAGATCGTAACGAAGCCATATTTTCGGCTTTTCAACTAGTATAACTCCGGCGCTCCACTCACTGGTCGGCTACATTGAGAAATCCCTTGAATTTCGGGAATACTCACTTGTGGCCTTTCAATAATGTCAAACCCAACTCCATCTTGGAGTCGATGAGGGAGGTTGGGGTTGACGATGTAATTTGTAGATTTATTGGTAATCTACTCGATAATAGGATCATTGAATCCACGATGGGTGCTACTAATGTTTGCAGATTTTTGCACAGGGGCACCCCGCAAGGTGGGGTTCTGTCCCCTCTACTGTGGAACCTGACGGTGAACACTTTGCTGGGCCGGTTCGACAGATTAGGGATAAGAACCGTCGCGTATGCGGATGACGTGGTGGTGGCGGTCGCGGGTAAACACCTGGACACATTGTCCCATTGTATGGAATCTGCATTGCAGATTCTAAGCTCTTGGAGCATTTCCTGTGGACTTGGTGTCAATCCACAGAAAACTGAGTTGGTACTCTTTACCAGGAAGTACAAGGTTGGCAACTTTAGGCTTCCTAGGCTAAACGGCACGGAGCTGAGGCTCTCGAACAGTGCCAAATATTTGGGCGTAATTCTCGATAGCAAACTATCATGGGAACTCAACGTTCGGACGAGGGTTGATAGGGCTATTATGGCCTTATACACCTGCAGGAGATCCTTGGGCAGGAGCTGGGGCCTGGGCCCCAGGGGTGTTGAATGGATCTTTGAAGCGGTGGTAAAACCGATTCTCTTCTATGGGGTCATAGTGTGGTGGCCTGCCATGGAAAGGGGACGGTACTGCAGGATGCTTGAGAAAGTATATAGGTTGGCTGCGCTGATGATCACGGGATCACTCCGCTCGACACCGACGAAGGCACTGTTTACTATGCTAGACTGGTTGCCGATTGATATCATGGCCGAACAACAGGCCTTGACTTCCGCTATGAGACTTGGGGCGGTGGGCCTATGGTCTACGCGGAACTATGGTCATGCCAGGATCACGCTTCACGCGTCATACGACCTGGCGGGGCTGGACTATTGCACTCCTGAACCCTTTTTCGGTGCTTTGTTCACGGTTCATCATGGTAACTTTGATGAGCTGCTCGATAATACGCGATCTCTGGAGCCGACCCTGCGGGTCTACACCGATGGTTCCAGGATGGGCGACAGAGTGGGTGGAGGTTTCTTCATCGAGGAATTGGACATCAGGGTCTCTTTTAGGCTGCCAGATGGCAGTAGTGTGCTGCAGTGTAACGCTGACATGGGTACCAGGACACAGTGGGCTCCTGGGCAACCATACTGCGGACAGTCTAGCCAAACAAGGCTGTCTGTTGGACGACATGTTCGTCGACGGCCTGATTGGCACTTCAATGGCCCGCTGCAGGACTCTCATCAGACGGGAGTCGTACAGAAGGGCTCAGGGGAGATGGCAGGGCGAGCATACCTGTTTGATGGCCAGGACCCTATGGCCTGGCTATGACGCGCGAGAACGCGCGTACTACTCGGTCTCGGCAGGGACCGGATAAGGACAGTGATATCGGTTATCACGGGTCACTGGGTGATAGGGACTCATGCTAGGAGGATGGGTCTTGCGTATAATGACTACTGCAGGAGTTGTCATGATGAGGAGGAGGAGGAGACGGTGTTTCACTTCCTCTGCCAATGCCCCGGTCTGGCGGGCGTTAGGGTGAGGCATTTTGGGAGACCGGAATTGCCATGTCTGGACGATTTGTCCAATGCGGGACTGAAATCGATCTCCCTGTTCTGCAGGGAATCGGGGTGGTTCGAGACTGCGGTGACCTCTGGGGATTACTCTGGTGGATACTAGCTGACCCTTGTCACTGGCTAGGGGTATCACCAAGTGACACGAAGACGACTACCCATTTAACCTAACCTAACCTAACTAGTATAACTATAAAGATCTGATGGAAAATATGTTTTTTTTATAATATGGGGAACTTTGGGCCCCACCCGGCACGGCTAGGCACCGTCGGATTGACCTGAAAAATTAGATCATGATTTCTTTCACCAAACGTCATATTTTAAGCAGCTCAAACAATTAAATTTAAAAAAAAAATTGCGACCAGTATACTGTGTATAAATTTTGAATGTTTTGCAGAAATAGGATTTAAGATTATGTGTGGTTACTTCTGATTTTTCCCATCTTTGCAATAGAAAATTTCCGGGGAAAACAAACTGATTTTGGGGCCTTTAACCTAATATAATACCTCCAACAAAAGTGAAGGGGGTTATCAGTCAGGCTGACAGGAAATAAATATGTCCTCCACTTTCCGAAGAATTTTTTCTAGAGCAACTGGAGAACTAAAGGGCATAAGACGCCACAAAAAGTTTGACAAATATCCAACATGTCTGCCAAATATTAAAAAGTTTTAATATTTCTACATACATTGTTTCAAATGTTTGTGCAAACAGCAAACACTCCAATTAACAACACAAAATATTTGTACAAACGTAAAATTTTGACATGTTTGCCAAGCCATTTGTGTGGTTTATTATGCCCTTAAGGCTTGTGATCCTATCATAGTGCCATATTTAACTGTCTTGACAAAATATTTTCCTCTCTAAACAGATACGCTTCTTGTAGGCTACTCATACAATATAACAATTTGGTCAGGGCCAAATTAGAACATTCGATATCGATCGAAATTTCCATATATATAAATTTTAATGTCATTAGATTAGGGCTGCCAGAAGTTTGAACCTATCAACCAGGACACATAGAAAAAATGGATAAAAAATTACGCCAACAAAAAAGTTTTTTTTAATGCATATGTATGTATATGTAAAAACCATCCAGTTTTTATTTTGAAATCCAACAATATATGAGGCTATCAGCGCTGAAGTGGTTCTGGTGAAAGATATTTTCTTTGCACTGTTCTTAACAGTGCAATAGTCGAGTAAGTCAACTGCTTGTATCCAAAACAGATGGCGCTAGAAACATAGTTTTTGGATGGGCCGTTGCAACCAAGTACTATAGTGCAAGAGTAGTGTTAACTCCTCATCATCTCATAATAAGTCTGGGGTTACACCACTTCTCATATATAAAAAAAATTAACTTGTACTTCATTTACATAAAAACGATGAAAAATAATGAAAAGTTGAGCTTAAAACTATAAAACTTTTCAGAAGATTGCACTGTTTCTAGAACTTCATTTCAGCCTTTGATATAGTTACTTACATTGAATATTACTCTCCAGTGTTTCAGTCTTTAACGAGTTTCTTTCTTTAGTCCATTGAGCACTTGAAAAAATCAAAATCTTTTGATTTTTCTTCAACCAACTTGACAACTGTCAAACTAATCAATTGACAAAGCCATACACACTTTGATTTGGACAATAACCGACTCAGTTGACAATTGAATTGAAACGTGTATTGGCTATTTTAAAGAAAGCAATTTGTTATCGGTTTTCGATTACTTATAAAAGTTGTTAACACGGTTTTAAAGCAACTAGTTGAAACAAATTTTGGAAGAGAATTGACTCTCATCTAATTTTATTGAAAGCTTTTTGGGCAACCATACTGCGGACAGTCTAGCCAAACAAGGCTGTCTGTTGGACGACATGTTCGTCGACGGCCTGATTGGCACTTCAATGGCCCGCTGCAGGACTCTCATCAGACGGGAGTCGTACAGAAGGGCTCAGGGGAGATGGCAGGGCGAGCATACCTGTTTGATGGCCAGGACCCTATGGCCTGGCTATGACGCGGCGAGAACGCGCGTACTACTCGGTCTCGGCAGGGACCGGATAAGGACAGTGATATCGGTTATCACGGGTCACTGGGTGATAGGGACTCATGCTAGGAGGATGGGTCTTGCGTATAATGACTACTGCAGGAGTTGTCATGATGAGGAGGAGGAGGAGACGGTGTTTCACTTCCTCTGCCAATGCCCCGGTCTGGCGGGCGTTAGGGTGAGGCATTTTGGGAGACCGGAATTGCCATGTCTGGACGATTTGTCCAATGCGGGACTGAAATCGATCTCCCTGTTCTGCAGGGAATCGGGGTGGTTCGAGACTGCGGTGACCTCTGGGGATTACTCTGGTGGATACTAGCTGACCCTTGTCACTGGCTAGGGGTATCACCAAGTGAGTCGTCTTCGTGACGGCTACCCATTTAACCTAACCTAACCTAACTAGTATAACTATAAAGATCTGATGGAAAATATGTTTTTTTTATAATATGGGGAACTTTGGGCCCCACCCGGCACGGCTAGGCACCGTCGGATTGACCTGAAAAATTAGATCATGATTTCTTTCACCAAACGTCATATTTTAAGCAGCTCAAACAATTAAATTTAAAAAAAAAATTGCGACCAGTATACTGTGTATAAATTTTGAATGTTTTGCAGAAATAGGATTTAAGATTATGTGTGGTTACTTCTGATTTTTCCCATCTTTGCAATAGAAAATTTCCGGGGAAAACAAACTGATTTTGGGGCCTTTAACCTAATATAATACCTCCAACAAAAGTGAAGGGGGTTATCAGTCAGGCTGACAGGAAATAAATATGTCCTCCACTTTCCGAAGAATTTTTTCTAGAGCAACTGGAGAACTAAAGGGCATAAGACGCCACAAAAAGTTTGACAAATATCCAACATGTCTGCCAAATATTAAAAAGTTTTAATATTTCTACATACATTGTTTCAAATGTTTGTGCAAACAGCAAACACTCCAATTAACAACACAAAATATTTGTACAAACGTAAAATTTTGACATGTTTGCCAAGCCATTTGTGTGGTTTATTATGCCCTTAAGGCTTGTGATCCTATCATAGTGCCATATTTAACTGTCTTGACAAAATATTTTCCTCTCTAAACAGATACGCTTCTTGTAGGCTACTCATACAATATAACAATTTGGTCAGGGCCAAATTAGAACATTCGATATCGATCGAAATTTCCATATATATAAATTTTAATGTCATTAGATTAGGGCTGCCAGAAGTTTGAACCTATCAACCAGGACACATAGAAAAAATGGATAAAAAATTACGCCAACAAAAAAGTTTTTTTTAATGCATATGTATGTATATGTAAAAACCATCCAGTTTTTATTTTTAAATCCAACAATATATGAGGCTATCAGCGCTGAAGTGGTTCTGGTGAAAGATATTTTCTTTGCACTGTTCTTAACAGTGCAATAGTCGAGTAAGTCAACTGCTTGTACCCAAAACAGATGGCGCTAGAAACATAGTTTTTGGATGGGCCGTTGCAACCAAGTACTATAGTGCAAGAGTAGTGTTAACTCCTCATCATCTCATAATAAGTCTGGGGTTACACCACTTCTCATATATAAAAAAAATTAACTTGTACTTCATTTACATAAAATCGATGAAAAATAATGAAAAGTTGAGCTTAAAACTATAAAACTTTTCAGAAGATTGCACTGTTTCTAGAACTTCATTTCAGCCTTTGATATAGTTACTTACATTGAATATTACTCTCCAGTGTTTCAGTCTTTAACGAGTTTCTTTCTTTAGTCCATTGAGCACTTGAAAAAATCAAAATCTTTTGATTTTTCTTCAACCAACTTGACAACTGTCAAACTAATCAATTGACAAAGCCATACACACTTTGATTTGGACAATAACCGACTCAGTTGACAATTGAATTGAAACGTGTATTGGCTATTTTAAAGAAAGCAATTTGTTATCGGTTTTCGATTACTTATTTATTTATTTATTTATTAATTGAATTGCTCCATACACAAGACTAAGAGTCTTATTTTGCAGTATGGAACTGAGAATATGTTAAACTTTAAATCATTAATTAATTAATAACTTAATAACTAACTACAATTTTTATATAAGTAATTAAAAAACAATTTAATTTAAACAATAAAGAAAAAAAAATTAAGATAATTTAATTTAAATATTTAAAAAAGTATAAAACAATAGATTTTAATAATCAAAAATTTAGATAATTTTATATTTTTTAATCTCAAGTAATTATGTTTCAAAGTGCTATGCCGAAAACAGTTTAAAAATATTTTCCCTGAATTTTCGTGCGTTACTTAAAAGTTGAATGCTATATGGTATAGAATTCCAGAGAGATACTGCGAATATGAAGAAATGCCACTCAGAAATTAAACTTTTATACCCGAACGATCTAATTCTTTTCCCCCTGCTAATGTCAGAAATACAAAGTTTACCGTACAAGTGCTCAGGTTTGTGGGTAAATATTATCTTATGTAAAAAAACTAAAACTCTCATGTTCAGCAAATTTTCTAAGGAAAGGCCATAAAGCCGAGATGAAAACAAAGAAACACTAGAACTATATATAGTATAACTATAAAGATCTGATGGAAAATATGTTTTTTTTATAATATGGGGAACTTTGGGCCCCACCCGGCACGGCTAGGCACCGTCGGATTGACCTGAAAAATTAGATCATGATTTCTTTCACCAAACGTCATATTTTAAGCAGCTCAAACAATTAAATTTAAAAAAAAAATTGCGACCAGTATACTGTGTATAAATTTTGAATGTTTTGCAGAAATAGGATTTAAGATTATGTGTGGTTACTTCTGATTTTTCCCATCTTTGCAATAGAAAATTTCCGGGGAAAACAAACTGATTTTGGGGCCTTTAACCTAATATAATACCTCCAACAAAAGTGAAGGGGGTTATCAGTCAGGCTGACAGGAAATAAATATGTCCTCCACTTTCCGAAGAATTTTTTCTAGAGCAACTGGAGAACTAAAGAGCATAAGACGCCACAAAAAGTTTGACAAATATCCAACATGTCTGCCAAATATTAAAAAGTTTTAATATTTCTACATACATTGTTTCAAATGTTTGTGCAAACAGCAAACACTCCAATTAACAACACAAAATATTTGTACAAACGTAAAATTTTGACATGTTTGCCAAGCCATTTGTGTGGTTTATTATGCCCTTAAGGCTTGTGATCCTATCATAGTGCCATATTTAACTGTCTTGACAAAATATTTTCCTCTCTAAACAGATACGCTTCTTGTAGGCTACTCATACAATATAACAATTTGGTCAGGGCCAAATTAGAACATTCGATATCGATCGAAATTTCCATATATATAAATTTTAATGTCATTAGATTAGGGCTGCCAGAAGTTTGAACCTATCAACCAGGACACATAGAAAAAATGGATAAAAAATTACGCCAACAAAAAAGTTTTTTTTAATGCATATGTATGTATATGTAAAAACCATCCAGTTTTTATTTTTAAATCCAACAATATATGAGGCTATCAGCGCTGAAGTGGTTCTGGTGAAAGATATTTTCTTTGCACTGTTCTTAACAGTGCAATAGTCGAGTAAGTCAACTGCTTGTATCCAAAACAGATGGCGCTAGAAACATAGTTTTTGGATGGGCCGTTGCAACCAAGTACTATAGTGCAAGAGTAGTGTTAACTCCTCATCATCTCATAATAAGTCTGGGGTTACACCACTTCTCATATATAAAAAAAATTAACTTGTACTTCATTTACATAAAAACGATGAAAAATAATGAAAAGTTGAGCTTAAAACTATAAAACTTTTCAGAAGATTGCACTGTTTCTAGAACTTCATTTCAGCCTTTGATATAGTTACTTACATTGAATATTACTCTCCAGTGTTTCAGTCTTTAACGAGTTTCTTTCTTTAGTCCATTGAGCACTTGAAAAAATCAAAATCTTTTGATTTTTCTTCAACCAACTTGACAACTGTCAAACTAATCAATTGACAAAGCCATACACACTTTGATTTGGACAATAACCGACTCAGTTGACAATTGAATTGAAACGTGTATTGGCTATTTTAAAGAAAGCAATTTGTTATCGGTTTTCGATTACTTATTTATTTATTTATTTATTTATTTATTTATTTATTTATTAATTGAATTGCTCCATACACAAGACTAAGAGTCTTATTTTGCAGTATGGAACTGAGAATATGTTAAACTTTAAATCATTAATTAATTAATAACTTAATAACTAACTACAATTTTTATATAAGTAATTAAAAAACAATTTAATTTAAACAATAAAGAAAAAAAAATAAAGATAATTTAATTTAAATATTTAAAAAAGTATAAAACAATAGATTTTAATAATCAAAAATTTAGATAATTTTATATTTTTTAATCTCAAGTAATTATGTTTCAAAGTGCTATGCCGAAAACAGTTTAAAAATATATTCCCTGAATTTTCGTGCGTTACTTAATAGAATTCCAGAGAGATACTGCGAATATGAAGAAATGCCACTCAGAAATTAAACTTTTATACCCGAACGATCTAATTCTTTTCCCCCTGCTAATGTCAGAAATACAAAGTTTACCGTACAAGTGCTCAGGTTTGTGGGTAAATATTATCTTATGTAAAAAAACTAAAACTCTCATGTTCAGCAAATTTTCTAAGGAAAGGCCATAAAGCCGAGATGAAAACAAAGAAACACTAGAACGCCTTTTAAGTCCATACACGTACCGTACAATATTGTTAAACGCAACGTTCAATTTCGCCTTACTAATCGTATCAGATTTAGCAAATAGCTCACAGCAATACAGTAACAATGGCATAAGATAAGTTTTAGCAAGAAGCATTCTTATTCTTAAAGGTGTACAATGCTGGGTCCGCCAAAGAGTTCTAATCATTGAAAAGGTGCGACCACAAGCATAGTTAATGTGGTTCGACCACGTAAGAGTGTCATTGAAAAATATTCCTAGATTCTTAGCAGATGTTACTATTTCAATCTGCTGATTATTTATAAATATATTAGGTATAATATTAAGTTTATTTAGTCGCCTTTGAATAACAATGCATTTAGATTTTTTTGGATTTATTTCCAAGCCATTTGCCGTTGCCCACGTATAAATACGATGAAGTTGTTGATTAAGAGATATAATACACTGGTCGATTAAAGCATTATTACAACTGGTATAAAGTTGAACGTCATCCGCGTACATTCTTACATTACAATTCATTAGGACGCCTGGGAGGTCATTTGAATACAGTGAGAATAATAGTGGCCCAACAATGGACCCCTGAGGTACCCCTCTTGTTACAGGCAGTGCCCTGGATTTCCGTATTCCAGTTTCAACATACTGATACCTGTTACCCAAGTATGTGGACAATAGCTGAGTAGCGGTTGAAGAGAAATTAAAGAAATGTTTAAGTTTGTAACAGAGAATGTTATGATCCACAGTATCAAACGCTTTTGAATGGTCCAAAAGTATTAAAAATGTAGTCTTGCCATCATCAAGTTTCGCCCTTATCTCCTCCGTAACATCAACTAACGCCGTTATGCAGCTGTTTTTCTTTCTGAACCCAGATTGACGAACTGTTAGTAAGTTATTGTTATCCAAAAAACAAGTCATTTGGTTATGCATAATACGTTCAAATACTTTGGAGAGAAATGGAAGAATGGCTATTGGTCTAAAATCGGAACCAGTTTTGGGTATTGGAACTATTTTAGCTATTTTCCAGTTCGAGGGAAAGTAACTTGTGGTTAATATTTTGTTAAAGAAAAATGTAATAATAGGAAGAATTTGAGGTAAAAGAATCTTTAGAAACTTTGGATTAATCCCGTCTACTCCTATAGAGTTGGATTTTATAGACAAAAAGCTAGATAAAACGTCACATTGGTCTACTGCAGCAAAAGAAAAAAAAGAGCTAGAATTGTTATTCGAATGGTTATTGGTATAATAATTTTGATCTGCTTGCACAATAGGGATATTTAAAAACTTCTTATTGATTGCATCGGCATCAATTGGACATGGTTCTGGGTTCGTAGATTTACCGATACCAACTTCGCGTATCGTTTGCCATGTTCTTTTGGAGCCAATGGCCGAAGAAAATTTTTCCGCATAAAAAACAGATTTGGCCCTTTTAATCATTTTATTTGTTTTTCTTTTAGCAGTCAGATAATCCTCATGTAATGTTGTAGTTTTAAATCTTTTCCAACGTGCATACGCAAAATCTCTTTGATTCATACAATCTTTAATTTCAGAAGAAATCCAGGGTTTTTGTTTATTACCAATAATTTTTGTCCTTATTGGTACAGTTAGATCAAACAGATAATTTAGGTTTTGTTCTAGAAAAAGGAGTTGGTCATCTACCGAATATAAAGAATAAAAAATATTCCAATTGATTTTAAGAAATTCTTCCCCGAGTAATCTGAAATTAATATTCTTGAAATCTCGAAAAGTAATTCTCTCAATTGGTATTACAAGTTGGAAATTATAAGTCATAAAAATTAGGTCGTGTTTAGAGAAACATGACGCAGATAATTGATCATAGAGCAGAATATTAGTTTCATTACTCACGAGAAAAAAATCCAAAAGTGTATTAGTAGTTACAGTGAAGTGTGTAGGATTCAAAGTATTAGGTGATGTTAAACCAAGCGAGGCACAGTCATCAGAAAAACTACTATCTACAAGTAGGTTTGAGTTAAAATCTCCTGCTATAATAACATCATCATACAAAGCCGTTTGCGTTTCCAAGTTCCGAACAAACCGCCTGGTACAAAGATTCTTATTGGGTCTATAAACACTCCCTATAAGCAACTTCCTACCTTCACTGTTTACCTCGACAAATATATACTCAGTTAAATCTAAAGGTTCAGTATTATTGATGTCCTCAAAATCACAGTTCTCCCTAGATGTACACTTGACACTAAAAGATATACCCTTTTTTACGTAAATAGCAACACCGCCATATCCATCTTCTCTATCGACTCTGCGTAAATTATATCCATCCAATGAAGCATAAAAGTCCGTAATTTCGGAATTAAACCATGTTTCTGATACACATATAAAATCGATACCTGAGTTTTCGAAGATCAATCTAAATTCATCAATCTTTTTCCTTAAGCTTTGAGCATTAATATGACATATTTTTACACCTGTCTTTTGATTCGCAAGGACTCTAACCATATTCGCAACATTATCTCTGGATCTAATTCTATGTGTACTGTTCATTTATTAATTTTAAATTTGATGAACGAGTAACGCACGAAAAAAATATTTTGATAAAATACAATTTGCTATTAATAAATACATTTTTAGTCAAACTATTAATTTGAAAAGAGATATTAAATATTTTGATAAGATACAAGTTACTATTAATAAATACATTTTTAGTCAAATTATTAACTTGAAAAGAGATATTAAATTTGTATATACGAAAATATGAATGTTTAGGAATTGTAAATACAATTTTAATGAGAAGTTTGATCAAACGTTTATGCGAGTTCTGGTTCTCGAAAAAAAACATCCAGATATTCTATATCATCAACTCTTATAAGGTTGCTATCAGCAGTCTTTTTTATATATACCAAACCACGCATACTAAAGGCACTGTGAAGGCGATTTTCCTTTTTTAGTTTAATTGCTGCACGTAGAATGGTAAAATTGCACTGCGTGAGATTTTCATTAACAAAAAATCTATTATTTGAAGATTCTCCAAGGTGTTTTAAGCAAAAATTAAAGCCTTTATTTAGTTTACGGTAGTTAGCAAATGATTTTAGGAAGTAGTTTTTATCATATGGGGACCACATCTTAACAATTATTACCGCATCTTTGGAGTTATTTTTCTATTTATTATTTGCGTTTTGCAGTCGATAAATAGTTTTAACAGCAGGGACAGATATATTTATTGTATTGCAAATTTTTTCAAATATTAAAAATAGATTTTCATTTTCCTTATAAGGAATTTCATTTAAACGTAATTCGCAGGCAACATTTTTATTTTCCTGCAGCTTTAGTTTTGTTTTTAAGCTATTTATTTCAATTTGCATACTTTTAATGTTATCCGCGACTGCTTCTAATTGCTGAACTCTTTCGGTAACATTTTTTAGTTCAGTTTTTATAATATTAAAACTCTTATCAAACATATTTAAGAGCTCTGTTTTGCACTCAGTTAATTTTTTGTTGATCATTGACTCTATCTCTGTAGTTAATTTGTCAAAGCGTTTATCAATAATATTTAAAGATTTAAAAGGGGAATCTACGTTTGACAACCGCGGACTCTTACGTACACTGCCGATTGAAGAGTTAAGAAAATCATCTCTTAAACGTTTTTGCGCGGGATTATTTAAGATAGTTGTTATTGTTGTAGGGTTAAATTCAAGAGCATTAAACTCTTCATTATTGAAAATTTCTTCTTGTGTTATATTTATGTCTTCTGCTGAGCTCATTTCTTGTGTGCTGTTAAGTTTGTTTGTATTTAATTTATTGTTATTGTTGTTTTTATTTTTTCGTTTGCTTCGTCTCACTGAGGACTTTTTCATACTAGTTAAAGGCATTGGACTTTGGACACTATTTTTGCTTTGTTTTGATTTTAAAATTTTTGTTATACCTAGGTATGTATGTTAAAAGTTGTTGTTTTTAGATATTTAATTTACGACGTTAACACCAGATAACAGTTGAATTAAATTAAAGTTGTTTAAACATTTGCCTTATGTTAGCAGTGTTATAACAGAAATCTTAACCTTTGCTAACAACTAAAACCAGCAAAAAGCAAATTTTCTATCTTGACCTGTAAAAAAAAACCAGGACAATTTCATAGTGGACCAGGACACCAGGACAAGTAGTCAAAAACCAGGACAATCCTGGAAAACCAGGACGTGTGGCAGGCCTACATAAGATGTCAAATAGGGGAGACTGGGTCAGCTTTGGCACTGGGGTACATTGGTCAATGACGTTTTCGATATGATGCACTTATTTTACATCAGTAACTACCCTAGAGGGAAGTGAACTGACACCAATGTAGTCTCGTGATAGGTCTTTGGTGGTAGAGACCGGTTCTAGTTTGAACCCTTTCTATGAATAAGACCTATCACTTTTACATGGGGTTGTCATTGGAGGGGGTCAATTGACACCATTTGACCAGTCACAAATCTATTCTCAATGGACATGTTTAGTGACAGTTACTAAAATTTAGTATTATTTCAATACAATGTAGTATTATTTCAAAAAAAAAAGTCCTAGAATTATATTCAAGAGCCAAATGGTGAAGACTGTACTGTAATTCATTACTTTTCCTACCTTTTTTTTCTTCATAAACCATTGGTTCTCCTTTCACTGGTCATGAGTTTTTTCTTTTTGTACCTGTTCTATTTTCACAACTCCCAGGACCTATCTGTTGGACCAATTGACACAAATTTCCCGCAGGGTATTTATTTAAATTTATCGAAAATCAAAAACTGCCGCAAAGTTTGTCATCTCTAGCTTACCAACTGAAAAAGCTACACGTGTTTAAGTGCTTTTCCAAGTGTTTTTGAAATATTTTGGTTCTATTTCGTAAGTATTTAGTTTTTGAAAATGATCAATATTTAAAATAAAAACTACAAACCAACATAAATAATTGTGCTAGTTTCCTAAAAAGTAAATTTAATCTAAATCTTTGTTGAACAATAAAAAAAAAAGAAAAAAGTGTAAATAGTGCTTTCGGGGTAGATTCGCCAATTTCAATTGGGGCACATTCGGCCTAGTCAGACTAGGTAGATATAGTAATAAGCCAATTTATCAAGTTACTGAGATTACTTAAACTCTTGACGACTGCATCTCAAAAAATAACTTCTTTCGGATGCTTGATATCTTTTTGATCTCTATTTGTTCTATGGGCAGAAAAAAACTTAAGTTACTAATTGCAAGAAATGTGTTTATTTTTCATTAACTGTATCCATCTAATAAAAAATGCTTAATACGTTTATAACTGGCATCTTATTTTATTTTTTATGGAGTTTTTAATAAACAACTGCCTTTAAGAATATAGTCGATAAAGGTGCCCCATCAAATGCCGAAGCTACCCCGGCGTGGGAATGACTTTTTTTTTACTAATTATCAAAAAAAAAAAAAAAAAATAGAAAACACTCGGTATTCATAAAATTTTGTACTAATATTTTATTATTCAATATCCAAGGACAACAACAATCGATAAAATTTTTAAATCTATTGCAAACATTCTTACATTCAGGGCATAAAAAAAGTGCCGAAGCTGCCCCAGTCTCCCCTACCGTTATTGGACCCCAGGTTATAACCAAAGTGCAAAATAATAAACAAAACGAAATTTTCGCAATCGTTTTGTTTTTTATTTTACAGTGCGTAAAAAAAACAAGTAAGAAAGTATAGTCGGTCAAGCCCGACCATATGATACCCTACACCACAGTATTTTAAAACACATCATGCTTATGTGTCTATGTAAATATGGATTTATCTATGTTTATAAACTTCATGAAAATCTGTTTGAAAGTTTGTGAGAGGCAGAAATTGCCCCATGCCTCCCCTTGTGGTCCTATTTTTTAAAAACTGTATAGCTAATGTGTCCCTATAGATATGGATATATCTATGTTTTAAATTTCATTAAAATCGGTTTGATAGTTTCTGAGAGGAAGAAATTCCCCCTATCTTCCCTCGTGGTCTTACGATTCGGCCCATTTTCAATAGGCTTGGTGCTTGTGCCAATAAGAACCTATGACCCAAATTTTATCAGATTATCTCCAAAATTGCGCACAAGGTTACATGGAAAGCCAGCTAGCCGCCAGCCAGCCGGACGGACATCGTTGGTTCGACTCAGAAAGTGAGTCTGAGTAGATCGGTATACTTTAAGGTATGTCAAGGACCACTATTTTTAGGCGTTACACACATCAGCACAAATGCATAATACCCTCTCCACTATTGTGGTGTGGGTATAACTAGAATGATTTTTACAAATACATGATATTGTTTTTTTGTTTTGAGTACAACACGAATATTTTTTAAATGTACGGAACGCCGATGCATACACAGCTACAAAAGAAAACCAATGGAGCGATATGGAAAAGTTTTGAGCGAAAAATTTTTGATTATAATGATTAGATTAGAAGAGGAAGACAGCTTTTTGTTTTTATTAATGCCATAATGATAGTTAACGAACCATTTACAAAATAATTTTTTTCATTTGTTACCTTTTCTAGTGTACGATTGCAATTGTTAAATAATGCATGCAGATGAATGAAAAGCCAATTGTTTTATTTGCACTCTTTGTTACTTAAAAAGTATTTATTATGATTTTGCACATGTACAAAACAATCAAAAATGGCGACTTTATTAAAGAAATTCAAACGCTAAGTACACCTTGTTGTTATTGATATTGCAAAGTTTTTTGCTTCTCCTGTTAACTTATACAAGTGTTTTTACGTTATTTTGTATTTTAGGTGGCGATGTTTTTTATTTTTTTTACTAAAAAATTAATAAACACAGTTTTTAAATGCATATTCTGATTCAACTCAGTTAGCAACAACATATTTTGTTAATTGGATTAATTGTTAACAATCATTATATTCCATATAACAAACTCATGGCTAAAAATATTTCTTGGGTTTTCACCATTTTTATTAAAAAAAGAATTTTTTATATTAACAAAATTAGTTGTTGGTGCCTTTTCAGTTAAAAAGTTAATTTTATTGACGAATATGGTATTCAATAGGACAATTTAAATAAAGTATGTAACCTAAGTATATTTATGATGTGGCCCACTTATAGTGTGAGAAACTGTATAACGTTATACAGAATTATGAACTATATTATACAGTTTGGAAGTTAGTGTTGGTTCACATACGTCCAGTTTGACTCTTCAAGTCTTGAGTTTTTAGGAAAGAGGGGAAAAAAAAGCTCAAGACTTGACAAGTCATACTTGATGTGTATGAGCCGGCACTTATAGACCATAAATGGTAAATATTAAAACTCTCATCCATATCGTGACTTCAAAACCGCCGGTCTGGCAAGGCTGTCATCTATTAAATATCTGTCAGCTGAAGTGTCATTTATTCAGTGAAAGATTTGCCATTTACGAACATGGATAGTTTAGTAACCGAAGAATGCGCAAAAATAGTTAAAACTTGCTAAAAAAAAAAGGTGTGGTTCAAACGTTGCACACTTTTTGAGTATTAAGGGGGATTATAGTCATTAAATCGACCTACTATGCAAGGAATTTGCAAGATTATAAAAAAATTTTAAGAGACTGGAAGTTTTACAGATGTGGTTAAGCCTGTACAAACTTACAATGCACGCACTGCCAAAAATATCGCTTCTGTTAGTGAAAGTATGGTAGATAATTCGAATTTGTCGTTTTCACGGCTCAGAGCGCTTTGGCTGAAGATTATGGACGATTTGTGGTAAAAACAAGACGATGCCACGAGCCATACAACGCGAACGACTTTGGCTTTATTGCATGGAAAGTTTCCAGAACGCGTAGTCTCAAGTTTTGGCGACGTCAATTGGCCTCAAAAACATGCGATTTGACGCCGTTAGTCTTTTTTGTTTTTGTATGTCTCCGTCATAGACCGTCTCTTCGCGAAATATCCCCCTAGAAATGCGTGCAAGAGCTTGTCGGAACGAACCTCAAAAGGATAAGCTTTTGCTACCAATTTAGAGGCGGTTTTTTAAATAACATTGTATTCGTACGTAATAAGGTTTAAGCATTAATTAACTTTACTTTTGAAATCAAAAATGGATAACCCTATACAAATTATTACCTTAGAGCGTGTTGGTTATGCTTGTTAGTACCGTTTAAAATATTCCGAATAACGATTTTTATTTTTCATCTTTAAGCTTTTTTCGTCAAGGCATCATATTCTCGCCGGCCTTAAATGTTTTTAGTTCATGGGATATTAAAATTTTATCTCATCAAGCTCTTATATATATTTCCAATACTTAATTTTTTAATTTATTTATCAATTTTTGTATCTAAAAAGTTTTTTTTTCTCTAATCAAACTGAAATAAATCCAAAAATAGCAAAAAGCTACAAAAATAAAATTTCAATTAAAACAACAAATATCTAACTCAAGTTAGTTCTTTGTTATCAATTCTATAAAAATAACCCAATATAAACATAAAACTAGAAATTGATATTACAAAGATATCAAAGATTTACAAGGAAAAGGATACTTTACTTAATGCTGTAAAAATTACAACCTGCAACTTCCACAACAAAAACAAAACAAAACAATAGAAAGAAAATAAATCTCCTTTGCCTGTTTTCGAAGGATATTCTACGAATACAAATACAAATCTTAATAACAATTTGTTGCTGTACCCAAACACTTGTAAATAACAATGAAAAAATAAATAAATAAATAAAAAACAGAAAAAAGAAATGCAAGCGACCACTGTGCCAATGACAACAAAGTTTTATTTTGTTTATAATATTGAGGTTGCTGTTGAAGTCCCTTTGCTTCGATATCTATGTGGAATATAAAACAACAACAAATCTTCAATATTTTATAAACAAAAACCAATAAAGGAACCAACACACAAACACGATTTGAAGATGTTTATGTCCAGCAACCAAGCAAAGGTATATTAAAAAGTTTACTGCAAAGTCCAGTTAGTGGAGGGTTGGAGAATGGTAGTGGTGGAGGTGGAGTATGTGTCAATTCCACAAAACACAAGTGGATGTTTTAAAGTGTCTTGCGGTATGTTGGAAAATACTTGACTTAAGTTTTTTTCTTCTTTTTAATTTTTAGGTTTTTATCTGCAAAGTATTACAGGGAATTCTAGGATATTGTATATGCTATGTTTTCGTTTTAAAATAAACATTTAACTTTTAAATGTCAAAAAAGGGAGTAAATATAATAAAATACAAATAAATTTAGTTTTACCTTTGATTTATTAACCCTTTATGGAGTATAACTAAAAAAGGTGGGCTTTCAAATGAAAACTGGTCAAATATTGTAACGGAAATACATAAATTAATCAATTAACAGAAATCTCTCATTTGCCTATAAGGAATTCATTTTTGCACCATATCAATGTCTATTTTATTAACCTACCTACAGGCAAAAAACAATTGGGGTAAAGTTATATGAAAATGTCTTTCTGCAGAAATTTGTTCATATATTTTCTATGATTATCCAAAGGGGGGTCTGCATGAAACAAATGACTTATTCTATAGAAAAATTATATTTTCAGTTTTACAAGAAAAAACCTGTAAAAGTGATATATTTAGCAGTGCCGAATCTATTATTTCCTTCACCATAGTATTTGTTGAAAAGCCCAATGTTTCTTAGCTCATATGGTATGGGCGCTATCGTGCCAAAATCCTTATTCCGGAAGCATATTTGTAAAATAATGAATCGATTTCTCTGATTTCTAAATCAAACAAATCTCATATAAAGAGAATGTTTTAACACAATTTGATCAACTCAATCGTTCCCAAACCTTCAATTTGGGAGAGCACTTGTATGAGGCCAATTGGCTTATTTTTAACATAATATAAGTTTTATAAATATTTCGTAAATACGTGAGCCAAATTTAATTCTTCCATTTTATATGGCATTGCTAATGTTGTCCTAATAATATTCCCCCCTTCCCACGGAGGTGTAGGGATCACCATAGTGATATTTTCTCTTTTGCTGTTGTATGCTCCATGGCGCAATCAGATTCATCCAATAGCTCTTCACAACCTCTTGCTATCGCGGCTGATCAGAGATCCTATCTGGTGCCCCTGTCACTGCAACAGACTGAGTATACTTCTTGCGATAAAGGCTTTCCGTTGCGAAAGTTTTACCTTTCCATTGAAAGTCTACTTTCGGGGAGGTCAATCTGGAAAATACCAATAAAGGCCATTATTACAACCTAATGATTAAGTTCCTAATAGTTAACGTGAACGATAAAGTAACCAAAAATTATTCTCCATTGTAACAACTCTCTGACAAAAAGAAAAATAGAAATTATATACTGTTGCAGTAGAGACAGACTACTTTTCGTCGTTTAAAGTTCGTAGTGGCAACGACTTGCTTTGTTTTATTTCTTTAATTGAAAGCAAAAGCCATTTTTTGTTTTTTATGATAAATTGTTTTTGTTTTTTATGTTAAAAAGTGGGTATTTTTAAAATTTGAATAATAAAATTTGACATAAGACTTTCATTGAAGTTACTCATATACAGCAGAAAAAAAGGCAGTTAAAATTTTTAAAGTTCACTTAAAATTTAGTATTTTGATAGTGTTCCACTCAGATAAAAATAAAAATATACTGTTGCTATAAAATGTTAGTTAACTAATAGTTATCACTAATACTTAACAAATGACTGTAAATTTGGGCCTAAGACTAATTAGAAAAGTGGTAGTTAAGAAGTAAAAATTCGAGAGGAAGAGGAAGTTGTATTTTTTGCAATCTAATATGATATAAATATACAAAGAACTAGACGCCATCATATCTGGGGTCCTCGTAAGCCCCATTTCAATCGACACACGGACATCGTTAAAATTACTTTGTTACGTACAAGAACACAGAATGTATGTACTTTTGTATAGTTTGCAGTTTTGCATTATTTTTAAACCCAGGAACGATATCTATTTTTTTAGTGTTTGTGTAGATGAATGCAACCCTCAATACCGTTCGTAACTATTTTCGAGAGAGTCCCGAACATTATATAGTGTTCTGTTCTTCGCTAAAAAACAAAACACTTGTAGTGATGCTGTAGACAAACATTATATTTTAATGTTCTATAAAGTTTAATTTTTTACATTGATAAAGAAAAGAACAAACAAAAAATTTTAGCAACGACTGCAGCACGAACAGCTTGTGTGTGTATTGTGTATATGTTTGGTTTGTGTAAAATTATTTTGCTGGCTTTTTTTTATGTGTATTTCGTTTTTGTAAAACATTTTTGGTTTTAATTTTACCAGCCAAAAGAGCGCTACGCACAACAGAAACGAACGAACATTATCGAGCTGAATACAGAAAAAATTAAAAACCAACTTCAATTAACGTATTTGTTAGAAATTTGTACTATTAATTAAATTCTGTACTGATTTTCCGCCAGCAAACAAATTGATCATATCAATTAACACGTTTGTAAGTTTGAGCTTTTCTTGCTGTTCAGTTTCAATCAATAGGTTTAATTGAAATGTGACCACCAGCAAAAGAGGCTTAATAAAACGTAAACACAAATTAAAATATTTTTTTTTTTAATCCAAATTTTTAATATTTTTTTAATTAGGCTTAAGTTCATGAAATTTAATTTTTATTAAATTATTTTTATGAAGAAAGGAATTTTACAACATGAAAATCAATTTAAATTGTTATTGATAATCTTTCATTCTTGACGTGGCTCGGGCTCGAACCCTGGCCGGCAGGTTACCATGACATGTTTCGATCGCAACCACTCGATCTCCTCAGATGGATTTGCCGTCTTACACTCGCAGCCATCGACAACTGCTGACGTCACTAGTCAAACATCAATCCTTAAACCAAATTGTATTTTAACATTTGGTAGATCGAAATTTGCTTTCCTGAATGATTATCCATTCTAATTGATTTTACATGTTTTTTCCTTTACTTCTGTTTTTTCTGTTTTTTTTTTTTAATCAACACAGTTAATTGAAACGACTAAAAAATTGTTTGAAAATTTTAAATATTTTAAAGTTTGTGTGTATGTTTTCATACACACAAACATTATAATTTTTATTTTCAATTAAGGGAAATTAATTGGAACAATTAAAAAAATTGTTTGAAACAGCATTATTGAATTAATTGAAAAAATTTTGATGAAAATTTTTTCTGTAAAACGAACATAATGAAGTATGTGGTTTAAAAAAAAACCGATCGGAATTAAATGTTCCCATCTTTTTGTTGATTTGGATAAGAACAGTATTATTTTTGTGTTCGAAAGATGACAAAAAGGGATACATTATCTTTTAATGCTTTTCTATACAAACACTGTCAGCGTTTATGTTTTCCACAAATCTACAGAACCAAACACTAAGGACCGGTATTTAGTGTTTATTTTCGAACACTATTTAAGACTCATTTCGAATAGTGCATATGATAAGATTATAGTGCATTAAACTGGTTAAAGTTAATGGTAAAGCAATAAACTTCCATTGATTGATGAAAAACTTATTCACACCTTCTCCACATATGGTAAAGCGTATACACAAGTTTGAGCAGACCTTTCAAAATCAATATTTAAGAATTTTGATCTTTCTTCGTTTTATGTAATTACCACATTTATATGTATCTTAAAGGGTTAACTTAAAAACTAAGAAAAAGTAACGAAAACAAAAATAAAAACCTTAAATAAATAAAAATATATTCTTGGTTACAACTTTTAACTTCCCAAGGTGTTTTGTTATTTATTTACCACAATGATTTTTGCCGTATTTATACAAGTATGTTGAGATTTTTTCCATTCTTGTTATCATTCTAAGATGTTAATTTAAGTTCTAAAGCACTGAAGATGTTGATCTTTGTGCCATTCAAAACACTTATACTGACAAATAATACAATGTTTTATAAATTCTACAAACAATAACACTTAAAAGGATGTTTAAGGTATAAATAAGAGCAAATGCCAAACAAAATACAGCATGACAATACACAAAATATACATTGTTTGTACAGAAATACGAGTTACAACTTCAAATATGTATGAACGAAAGTAGTGTTGTGTTTATATGAATGACGGAAACCTCTCAAGTGATACTTGGGGCAAAAAGCTACGGTAGAGAAATAATCATTATCTTCTTCAATACACTTTAAAACATACACATACTTACTAAAATACACTCATTTCTTTCGTTAACTATAAAAACCTGAAGAGTATAAAGTAAATATTATTGAATTGAATTCTATGACTGTATAAAGTATTGGATTGAAAATCCGTATTATCTATCAATAGATGTTTATGATGTAAATGATGATGATTATGGTCAAGATGTCAAATGCATGAAAATACTTTGTTCTATAAACCGTAAACATTAACAGGCTTAAGGTGTTAAAAGCCTTTTTGAACTTGATTTCAGGTATATGAGGACAAAGTAAAGAGGAATTATACGAAAATAAAGAAATCTTAATCGTAACAAGACTGACATTAAGAGTGTTTTAGTCATATAAGAATATTTTTTTTTTTTTGCATGTATTTTACTTTGCAGACAATCAACCAATGCCAGGAAGCAATTATGTTATGAACACCTTTAACAGAAATCAATATTTGAAAAGGGTATAAGAGGCTTGATAGAAAATGTAATTAGGAAAATATGACAAAAGTGCTTTGAGTTTTATAACGGATATCTCCAGTCCAATGAGAACGACACATTTCATTTTAATAGTTTTATAATATATATTTGTTTGTGCTAACGCAACGCTGCCGTGTGCATAAAAGAAATTTTAAAGGAAAAATTGCAAGAGAAAAAAATATATTAAAAAGATTTTGGGTGGTAGCATTGTTTACTCTTGCAGGCACGTACCACAAATATACTGGAATGAAAGACACAATTAAAAAAGCCAGGCTTCGGTTTTGAAAAAGTTTGGCTTAGCAATATTATTGCTGACTTAAGTAATCAAGCTTTTGATGTTTCCCTTATCTACACCCAGAGAAAAAACATGTTTAAATATGGTCACCTCCAACAAAACTATTTTTAAAGAAAATTCTAAACATATTATGATTCATTTAACAATATTACTGTCGCCGAAAACCATATTATGGTTGAATTAGTCCTCCATCATGAAGCCACAACCATTTTATGGTTGTATTAAAAACGACCAACATTTTAAGCAAAACTAAGCTGTTCCGTCAAAATTATGTAAACAAACTTGGTTATGGCGGCACAAATATGTTTTCAGATTAACTAAACCTAGTTTAACTGACATCTCAAAAACCCAGCCTAAATGTATTTTTAAATTATCCAAATATTTTAAATTTGTTAAATTTATTTTAAAATTGTCCAAATATACTAAACATTTTCAAATACAATTAACAATTGTCCATATGTATTTCAAATCTATCCGAATGTATTTTAAACTTTTTTTGTCAACAAATACACGTATCTTTATACAAGTTATTAAAAAAAATGTAAAAATAATAAAGAATATAAAAAAAAAATCGAGATCCCGAAAACCCCGGGTTTAGAAATTAGAAATCCCGAGATTCGGGATTCGCCTTATCCCGAAAATCCCGGGGATTTCCCGATTGGAAGCCCTAGTCCAGTTTAAAAAAATACTTTCAACTTTTTTTGACTTATTTCAAACGCCTATTCAAAAAATTCAAAAACCTCAAAATTTCGCCTGCAAAACCGTTGCAAGTACTGAGACTGGTGCCGGTGACACGAATTTAGTTGCACTGGGTAATTAGTCCATTGATCTTAGCAAGAACGCTTTGTAAAGCGTAGCCGCATTGCAGGCTCTTCATTATTTGTTTGCGTTATACCATTACAATATATGCAATGCTTTTTACGCGACGGCACCGAAATAGAATTTTATTATTTTATTTATAGTTTAATTTTCTGGGGTCATATTTGTCCTGTTTGAAAAAATACTTAAAACTTTTTTTGACTTATTACAAACGCCTGTTCAAAAACTTCAAAATTTCGCCTACAAAACCGTTGCAAGTATTGATGCTGGTGGCGATGACCCGAATTTGGTTGCACTGTGTAATAAGTCCATTGGGCTTAGTAAGCCCAAGCGTAAGCGCATTGCACGCTCTTCATTATTTATTTGCGTAATACCATTACAATATATGCAATGTTTCTTACGCGACGTCACCGAAATAAATTTTTTTTTTCCAAAATCAACTGATTTGTTCGAACGCCGCATTCTATGCGCCAAGGCATCCGACGCTTTTGTAGATTACTTTCAACGTATTTGGTTCTACTTTTTCGAGAAATGCGTAGATTGCGAAAAAGTTTAGAGCGCGCGGTGTCGACCTTCAGCTTAAGAGTTTAGAAATCTGAATTTAGCTTGATATGAAGAATTTCTTTAATGCTAAGAAATTAAAAAAACCAACTTACAGCCTTAAGCAATGAATTACACAATGAGCCCTAAACTACATATCGCACTTGTTCAACAATAGTGAATTAACTCAAAATTTTAATTTTTTCACTTTTTGGAAAAAAATCGATACGTAATATTGATATACACCCACTGTAAAAATATCGCGCTATTATGTCTAGTTTTTGGTTGTGAAACGATTGGCTGAAAAATTTTTTTCATATGCCTTTAATGTAAAATTAATAATTGTTTTGCTTCTATTCAAAATTTTTAAATTTTGAGTTAATACAGTATTGTTGAACAAGTGCTATATGAAGTCATACCGCGAAGTATCAATAAGTACTTGAACATAAAATACAAAAAATAAAATGTTTAAGTGTAAGACATTAAATTCGCACTCTTGTACAGGAAATGTGTTTTATCCTAGTTGGTTTTTAAATACGACACGTTGCTTTTTTAATGTACATTTGCAACAATGTTGCCAATAACAATTCACTGTATTGGAGAACCCACTTCATGATTAAAACCACCAACTGCAGCAAGAAAATGAAAAAACAAGCAACACCGAAATCACCTAAAAAGGCAAAAATCTTCATTAAGTCTTTGTACCACCAACCACTTTTGCCAACAAACCCGTATCCGTATTGTGCTCCACCTTTTATGTCCGCCACTTTGTGAATCATGAGAAGTCTTTGAAGGTTGGTAAGATTTAAATTAAAATGGAAGATATTAGTCAGCTTAGTGTAGAATATTTCAACTCTTTGGCTTTTTTTAAATTGTATTTATGTTGTCTTAGCGGTTGTGTTTAACGATAGAAAAGTGTTTTGTGTAAGGATTTAAAACAGCTTAAATGTTATTTACTTCACTAATTAAGATATTAAATTAACTTTCATATCGAATACTAATAATATTGTTCCTCGTTTGTTCTTCTATTTTGTGTATTCAAAGAAGCTTATGTGCACAAAGAAATGTTACTTTGCCAATGAGCATTAATGCTTAATTACAATGTTTGGTGGGAACTGGCAGACAACTGCACTGAACAAAACGATGTGTGTGGAAAAAGAAGTCCGCTTAGAAAAGAAATTTTAGTCAAAGAAACGTTTACTAATTTCTGCAAGTTGTTTAAGACTCCAAGCACAGGTATGTATATTGAAGAAAATCAAATGAATGAGGCTCTGAAGTGAATTGTTTAGGATTGGTGGTCTTTCATTCATAACTTCTAATCTTTTGGGTTCTAGGACAAATGAACATACAGGAGAATATTTGGTGGGATCATATCTATACCCCATAGTTTCTGCGTAGGCATATTAAAGAGCACCTATCTTTCGGCGTTGTACTCTAGAGAGAAATATGTACAGCTAATATCTCAAGCATCCCAGGCAGAAAAAGACAATCACCAAAATTTGTATATTTTCTAACCTAAAATAGTTTTTGTGTTTTCATTTTAATACGAGACTATTAAATTAATAAGACAAAATTGTTGTATATACAGCGTTGTAGCGGTATAGAATTATTATAAAACACGGTATTAGGAAATAAAGGTTTAATTCTTGTATATATTTACAGTGTTGTAGCGGTATAGTTTTATGGTAAATCCGACTTTAAAAAACTAAAGTCGTATATTTGTATTTAGGGTGTTGTACCGGTGTTGAATCTTATTTAAAAACGGTATTAAAAAACTAAGATTGTAATTTTGTATCTACAGTGTTGTGATGGTACCATATTTTTTGGACCTTTAATTGACAGACTCCAATCTACTACCACGAAATCTGTGGAGGAATTTTCGTAGGTATACCCTGGACCTGACTTGGGGTATAGTCTGCCTGTAAAGTCGATGTCACTGTTGTTGCAATGCAACAGGCATTGTGAAATGTGACTCCAGAAAATATCTTTGTATGAAGCGTAGTAATATGCAATTTTAATGGGTTTTTTTGGTTTTATTATGGTCTTACGTAGGGGTGTTTTTGCAATTAAGTGAAATGAAAAGTTACCAAATTTTTAATTTACGTGTTTATTCTACCATGGAGGCAGTGATGCCAACTCTTCAATACTGAAAATTGCTAAATTAAAAAATGGCTAAATAGTATCTTAAAAATGGCTTAACAAGATTTTTTTGCAAAAAACGCATCAGTAATAAAAAAGAACTTACAAAAAATTCACAAAGAATGATTTTGTTTGAGTTAATACATTTTTAATAACAATAAATTACACATAAGACAAATCTTTGAATACTGAAAATGTCAAATTATCGTTAATGCCTTATAATATTTTCTGGTCTAAAGATTTGGAGAAGCTGAAGAAAATTTTGCTAAGTAAAAATGGCAAAAAATGCAAATGGCTAAAATGTTTTTTCAATGGCTAAATCTAGCCAAAAAATGTGTAAATTGCCAACACTGCATAAAGGATAAAATCCTTGCGCCCGACCGAAGGCTTAAAAGCGGCACATACACGTTCAAAATTTCTCATTGAGCGCTATGGTAGAATTAGTGAAAATCTGTTTGTATGTGTTTCAACGACAATGCTGGATGGAAAATGATATGATATGGCGGCGAATAATACGACAAGCATGCGTACACGAGTGAATTCGCCGTTATGCTAAGCAATCACGCGATTCTTAAAACCAAAACTGTACAATTATTTTGGATATAAAAATTCAGCATTTTGAAGTTCAGGATTTTTTAATTCGGAATTTTAGAATTTGGGATTTAAAGTTTTGGGTATATAAGCTCGGCTCAAAATTCTAATATAAATTTCTTTTTGATTTTTTTCTAATTTTAACATTTTTGGAGTTAAAACTTCTTTTCGTTTTACACTGAATCTGCACTGCACTAATTATAATTTGCAATTTAAAACTATATTATAACTTTATAATGTTCGGTTCACATAAAAATAAATTTATTAAAATTTGATTATTGATTTGCAAAATAATATTTATGTGCAGTTATTAGGGTGTTCAATTATTCAGTTTTTATTTTTGTTCGGTTACACGATTAATCGATATTTCGCATTTTTAACATAATAAAATTTTAAAATTTATCGAATAATTCTAAATCCAGAAATCTTATAATTTACGAGATTTTTTTTCGATAATTTTAGAAAAAATTAGTACTTTTTAAATAAAACTTGTGAATTTAGCTCTAAATTTTTGCTTCAATTTCAGGCACTTAGATTTTAAAAGATTTGATTATTTGATTTTTTTTCGCGGACATTGCTTCCTCTGCTATGCGTCTGCAAATAATTTGCTCTAGAGAATCGATCCACTTGTAACCTCCTTTGATTTTGTTGGTGGAGCATCTTTTTCAAGTATGATGTTATAGTCATTGCGTAAGTGGTAAATTTTTGGACACCTTTTACATTAAGCATTAGTAGATTTATTTTTCGTAAAATATTTTTAAACCATACTCATTTTAAAGAGATAAACGCATGAACTTTTTTGTTAAAAAAATAAGCGCGTATTCTAGAAATCGAAATGAACCCTGCAAATAATAGGACCAGACCAAACACGCGTGTAAGGAGTAGTCCACAAGGGACCAGGACTAGTCCAAAAGTAACCCAAAACGTATGGAAAAAACCTGGTCTATTTAACATTACGATGTCCTAGGAGAGGACCATATAACCCACCTTTGGACCACTAAGGAGTAGTTTTAAAACTACTCCATGGTAAACTCAAGAGGATTAGTTTTGAAGTCGTTTAAACACGAAAGCATGTCGTTAAAAAACGAAGTCATGTTGTCTCACTACAAACACTTTTTAACAATGACATAATCCATGCTTGCATTACATCGGACCATTCCATGGAGTAGTCCATTTTATCAAAATGGATCAGGTGGTCCAATTTTATTTGCAGGGAAGTGGATTTAAAATCGAGCAAATTAAAAAAACGACACTGTAATGAAAGTTCAAAAGAATGTTCGATTTTGTCTACTTATTTTAGCAAGAACAACACTTAAAAACTACGATCATTTTGTAAATACATAGAAATTGAATTTAAATTATCGTTCGATTTCATCTTTGAGATAACATACCTTGTCGTTTTTTTATACCCTTCATCACAGGTGGTGAAAAGGGTATATATAAGTTTGTCTTTCCGTTTGTAATTTCTATAAAATTTATGTTACCCCCTATAAAGTATATATATTCTGAGTCCTTATGAGGAGCGAAGTTGATTTAACGATGTCCATCTGTCCGTCTGTTCGTTGAAATGGATTTTCCGAAGACCCCATATATGATGGGGGCCAGGTTATTATACATTTATGTCACATATGGTCCGGAATTGTTTGCTATTGAACTTCAGCAAGATCGGTCCAAAAATGGCTGAGATATGAGTAAAAAAACCACGACTGCCTCAAATTGTTTCCTTTAGAGGTCCCATTAGACGTGACATTACCACACCAACACTGTATTACCAAAACGACACAAACATACCATACAAACCAATTCAATTTTGGTTTCTACGGTCAAAAAGTGGCTATGGTAATACAGTGTTGGTAATGTTTTTTTTTTGTTGTTTTTTTATACCCTTCACTACAAGTGGTGGATTTTATTTGTAATGTGTTTAGTTTTACGCATACACACACACATTAATGCAAGTATATGTTATGCCGCTCAAATAAAGAAACAAACTCATAGACTCAATATATTTTAATTTAACGCTTTCTCAGTAAAAGCATTCGTAGCCGAGTTGTTAAGTTCTCTCCTGAGACTGATGATATTGCCAGTTCAAATCCCAAAAATAATTTTTTTTCATTTTTTTTATTTAATTTTTTTTTATGTTCTAAAAAACGATTTTAAGATTAAAAAACGAATTTCAAAAATCAACTTTGGCAAAAGAGGAAACGGGCTTAGGTACATATATAAATTTTTTGTTTTTTATATTCTTCGGCATGACGAAATGAAAAGTTGGCGTGGCTTAATCAACATTTATTTATACCTATCTTAAGAACGTTATTTATGTATATAACTTTTTGTTCTTATCTTATCATGGTGAAGGGTATATAATATTCGGCATAGCCGAATATAGCACTAATACTTGTTGTTTGTAAATGTTGAAAAAATGTAACAAAAATTTAAGCTAAATTCCTCACACATTAAAAAAATCTTGCACCAGTAAAAGCAATTATTAAAAAATAAAATGAGTTTTAATTAAAAACTTAATCATGTGAATTAAACGTTTAATTAAGTAAATTAATCGGTTAATCAACTGTATTAAAAGCTTAATTAACAATATTAATTTACACCTGTAAACAAATTAATAATATCAATTAAACGTTTAATTAACTTGATTAAACGTTTAATTCATTTGATTAAAAGTTCAATTCACTTGATTAAATTTTTACTTAAAGCTGATTTTATTTTTGATAAATGCTTTCACTGGTGCAAAATTTTTTTTCTGTATACTAAACATGACTGTTTTTTTTTTTTAATTCCAATGGACAAATACAGTGGTGTGATGGAAATCAAAAACGTAAAACGCAAGAATTTTATGACAAATATCACACAAATATTTTCTATTTAACAGAATTTTATAACAAAAATTATAAAAATTAGATTAAATGTGTATTAAAAACAACTTCCAAATTCTTGCGGTTTACGTTTTCGATTTCCAGCACCCCTGGGGTCTAATCACCGCATACGATATCGAGCAAAATTGATCGAAATTATTTATTTTTGTATCATGAAACTCGATATCGAATGAAATGTATTGAATTTGAAATAATAGCATTCGATATCGAGTAACCCGACATTACATTTATCGAGTTTTCATCCGATACGTCAGTGTCTATCGTATGCAAAAAAATCGATAGTTTATTCGATACGAAAGTTCGATTAATCAATATAAATTCTTCGATTTATCCTTTAATCGAAATTAGCAAATTTAAATTATTCGGACAATAAATTGTTCGAATAATCGAACAAGAATTAATCGACCGAACATCCTTGTAGTTGTGCAGTGTCTGGACAACGTTTTAAGTGACATTTTTAATTTATAATTATTCTTTCGATGTTTTACAATTTATGCAATTTTTGCAATATTTACCTTTATTTTAGAAAAATTTGCTTTACTTTAAAATTTGTGATTTAATTAAAAACTAATTATTAATCTTACCTTAAAAGCTAAACTAAATTCACTAATACTAATAATTTTCCCTTAATAATTTAGTTTTCAATTGTTACAGTGTACAAGAGTCATAAATAAAGCGAAACCCATTAAGATGGTGATAATAAAAAAAAAACATTCATGTGCACGTAACTGCAACAAGAAACAAACAAATAATGCAATAAACGAAAAAATTTATAATAAAACATTATAATCCATTGATTATTTTAAGTAAATATAAAGTCTACACACTGAAATCAAGAATGAAAAAACGCAAACAAAAAAAATTAAATAATCCACAGAATTAAACGAATGGATTGTGCCTCAACCCAACTGACAGAGGATGCACAAATATTAACTAAACTAAAAAGAAACAACAACAATAACAACTAAAACAAATAAACCCAATATCTATTTGCGCCCCAACAAAAAAAAAAAAACAATTTCAATTTGAATTCGAATACAAATGCAATTTCGGATGGTTAAATTTGCAATACGTTTCGCTTAATCCCTAAAGGCGAAAAAACAAAGAGAAAAAAGAATTACATATTGGAAACAATCGCTAACGCAAAGCAGTCAGATAAAACATACGAAACAACCAGAAAACAAAAAAATTCAGATAGACAAAATACAAAGTAAAATTAAGAAAAAGCGAAAGAAAAAACACATGCGCAACAGAATTTAGCAAAGCAATAAAGTGCTGCAATAAATCAACTTAATTAACTGAAAATCAATTCATAAATTATATTGGGTAGCCCTCGTACGTACACGTTTTCGTACGGACAGATACGCGATACAACGACAAACGCATACTAACACAAAACAGAATTATCTATGCGATAGTGCACCGCATTGCATTAAAGTTGTATTAAAACATAAAATGCAGTTGATTTCATTTTCTCATTTTCCACATCTTTTTTTTTTTTCTTTTTGCGTAGATGAATAAATGAGTGTGAGGCACATAAAAGCAAGAAATTGAAAAAATCACACACATGAATATGGGTACAACTGATTGTTGCAGTTCAATTTTTCCAAATGTGTATTTACGATTTCATACGGATCGCATTGAGGATCCTGAGCCTCTTAGACAGTAGAGACTTTAAAACAAATGTTTAATCTTAAAGTTAAATGATTTTTCTTTCTTGTAATTTTTTCTGGATTTAAGTTTTTTTTCTGACTTAATATATAAACTATTTTGTATATACACACATATTTAGTACTGATTTGAAAAGAGTTCCCGTTTTGATGTTAAAATGTTGGGTATTATAAGTTTGGTATTGGAAATGCTTAATCTAAGGAAGTTTTCTCTCTAAAAAAATTAAAAAAAAGTGTATTTAAAAACAGATTTTATTCAATGTACGTAAAATCATTAAAGTTTTTGGTAAAAAAGATATGTATTAAGGTCCTCAAAGGATTATTATGTGTATGATCGTTTAGCTTTAGAGTCGTATCTTGCGCATAAGCATATGAGCATTTCCGTCAAAAGGTCCACCGTGACCGAAAATTTAAAAGTTATTAAAAGCGGATTATTTTACGATATTGTTATAGAGAAATATTTAGATTTTACTAATTTTATAAATTTACTCATCAATTTGTTCATTAGATGAACAATCAGACTGCAAAGTTGTGCAAACGTAATTTCTTATATGTGAGAATGTTTTATTGTATGTTTTCTTAAATATTTATCTTTCTTAAAATAGGTGATATTTGATAAAAATTATTTCAAAAAAATTTTCTTACATGGTCTGTAACCGAAGGAAGAGTTCAAAGAGAAATATGTTATTTTATTCTAATCATTATGCAGTTAAATTATTACGGAAAACATTTCACGTTTGAAATGTCACGTATCGACCACGATTTTTGCTTAAAATAAAGAAAATACAGAAGGTTTTGGAATCAAACCAGGACATTTAAATGTTACATTGCTACGTAAAATTCTGAAAGTAGTTTGACTAAAAAATTGTGCCAGGGTTCGCTGAATTACGCCTTTTTATACATGACCACAAAAAATACTTCTGTTTTTTTCACTTTCGAACCGCTACTTCTTTTTGCCATTATCTTTGACCTAGAATCGCAACCTACATAAACTTTACCAAAGATAACAGTGCTTTCTTAGTGCTAGAGTTTAAGGGATAAGATAACGTAAAAATATTTTTTGTTTAAAATGCTATTGCATTTTTGATGCGTACGACTGTCACATTCTAAACTTTGGAATTACCCATATGCTTAAAGCCAAAACTTCGGTTGCATCATACAAAGCTAGGTTAGGTAGAAATGACAGTCAGTATTCATTTGAGACATTTAGACCCAATACAAACTGAACAGATCTCCACCGTAGAACCAGCCCAAACTAGAAGCGAAAAATGCTGGAGCAAATTTTATACTTCGTCAACGTTAGATATATCATACAGGATCCTCATTTTGGTCATTACAGCTGCGGCAGTAACCATAGAGTCCCGTGACAACAGATACCAAAAAACATACGTCCCTTTTAGTCATCGATAGTAGAGACATAGTTAGCATTTCGTCCATGCGAGGCAATCCTGCATACAGTTTTTGGGGCCCATCTATCATAAGCATGTCAAAGGTCGATCGCCTAAGTCACAGTTTGCGGGAGAGAAGAGGCACCACAACGCCTTTTAAATCCAGTAGAACTCGTAATGCAGTGCCAATTTTAGCAAGCTCATTCGCCCTAATCATCACATAAGCTCAACCTAAATTCTGAAATTCCTGAATCGAACATTTTTTGAAAATACAAGACAAACTTTCTGTATAAAGCTCATTTCGTATCCAAATTCGTATGCTTAGTACGTTTCCACTTACATGTTATGGACCACCAAACTAGTTTTGCGGGTAAACAAGTGTTTTCTAGTTGTTTTTCCACATATTTAACATGTTCGATGAACTTAAATAAAAGCTAGGAAATACTACTCTGGGTTAGCCATTAATGGGGATTGCCAAACTCGATTATTCGGTTGTCATTTACCAAAATAAAAAGTTTCATTAAATAAGTCTTTGCAATTCTCCAGCTGATTTTTTTTACAGCGTTCTAATAATATAATTAAAGTATAGTAATTTATGTCCTTTTATATACAGTAAAACATCGATATGACGGACTTCTTTATAACGAAAAACTCAATATAATGAATTTTTTGCTGAGTCAACTAAAAAAAACTCTTTCCTTCAAAGTCTTTTCATACGAAAATACTTAATAGCTATAACGAAAAACATTTTAGGTATTAAGCGTCTATAAAGCGAAGTTTTTATTTGAATGCCGCTCTCTATAGAGCGAAGTGTTACAAACGAAATGACAAAATCATTATATACCCATATACTGAGTTGTAGATATAAAACCAATTTTCTCCCTAAACATGGGTGCAACATTTGTAAAAGTGTTTAACATTTAATGAGGTTTTACAATATTTAAAACCCAAGGCAAATATCTGCTAAATGCGCAGAATGTCTACCTGTGAACATATGCCAGAGTTGGGATAGTTGGTCAATTGTACTCTTTTTTTGGTTTTGTTGAATCTTCAAAAGTATAATGATATCACTGTGTACTAGACTTGTCGCAATTTTTTTTTTTTTTTAATTTAATTGTTTGCGCTGCTTAAAATATGAGGTTTGGTGTAAGAAATCATGATCTAATTTTTCAGGTCAATCCGACGGTGCCTAGCCGTGCCGGGTGGGGCCCAAAGTTCCCGATATTATAAAAAAACATATTTTCTATCAGATCTTTATAGTTATACTAGTTGAAAAGCCGAAAATCAAAAATATGGCTTCGTTACGATCTTCCGCAGAGAAAGTACTTCAAGTGTGCCAAATTTCAGCTTCCTATGTCATCAGATGGCTTCAGTAAGTGCGGAAAGAATAGGACATACATGCAAACATCCTGGCATACTAAGACATTATATATTGTATAGATAGATTAACATATGTTCGCGTAACTCAAAAACGCTTAAGTTTATTGAAAAACTAAAAAAACCGATTCAGTGACCCCGAATTAGCTTTAAAATCTTTCGTTCGTATCATACTAAAATATTAAACAGCAAATACTTTATTCTATCTATACAATATATAATTTCTTAGTATGTCAGGATGTTTGCATGTATGTCCTATTCTTTCCGCATTTTTCTGAAGCCATCTGATGATATAGGAATCTGAAATTTGGCACACTTGAAGTACTTTCTCTGCGGAAGATCGTAACGAAGCCATATTTTAGATTTTCGGCTAGTATATCTATAAAGATCTGATAGAAAACATGTTTTTGCTATAATATGGGGAACTTTGGGCCCCACCCGGCACGGCTAGACACCTTCGGATTGCCCTGAAAAATTAGATCACGATTTCTTACACCAAACCTCATATTTTAAGCAGCGCAAACAATTAAACTTAAAAAAAAAAATCCCATACAAGATGCGACCAGTCTACTGTGTACTCAATAGATTTAGTAACGGAATTTGCCTAATTTTCGATCTCTGATTAGGACCATAACTAATCAATCTTTGCTTAAGACAGAGCTTATGGAGCCAAAATCACAAGCTGGATCTTTTCAAGAATAATTCCTTTAAAAATTCTGTACGCGTATCCTCTGTGTATCCTTGTTTTTTTTTTCTTTCAATAAAAGTTTCTGGAGATCAATTTAGTTGTGGAAAAGCAGAAATCAAGAAACATTTTTAACATTAAATGTAAAAATTTAACTCAAAATGTTAAAATTTTTAAAACCAAATAAATATAATCCAAAAACTCTATTTTCCATCCCTGACACAAACATATCTTTTCGATTTAGAAGGCAACAAAATTAAAAGGAAAATAAACTAAATAAGAAAAATACTAATGAAAAAAATCCATAAGAAATATTTTGCAATCGTAGTTTAAATTACACATCTTTCTCTCGCTTGGCAAGGGGATTTGTTTTCTGGACTGAATTTATATTTCTTACATACAGAATTCTTATACACCATTTTGCTAAATGTTTGGAGGCAATTGCATGCTTAACTTTTGTTGGCCAGTTATGTTACAAATCTAACATTTGCAATTAATAATCTTTGGTAATAACGAAATCGGAGACCAGTTTCTTGTTTCTATTACTACAAATAAGAAAAATGTTAAGAGAAAGAAAAAGGAAGAAAAAAAAAATTTGAAATATTTTAGCAATTCAAATCAATTGGAAACAAGTTAATACACCTAAAGCCTTGTTAACGCGTTTATTTTTACAGGATTTTGAAAAAACACAGTTCAACAATATATATTTTCGCACAAATTTTTGTTTAAAAGCACGTTCTCAAAAAAACATTTGCAAATACATACATTTTTTCATTCTAATTTTGACAGAGTAGTCAGAAATGGAAGTCGACTTGAGCCTTAACATTGTATTAGCCATGGTCTACTTCATCATGGTTATTTTGTGTATGCAAGTTCTTGACAAATATGCCATTGATTAACCTGAGCAACTGCCATATGGCCTCACCTCAGGGTGGTCTTACTACAACCTGCCATTAAGGACATTATTTAAACACGTTCTTCCACCTGGGTAAGGTGCGGAGCTTATCTAACTCTCCTAGAGTTCACATGACTCTGCGTTCCCTACACCTATTTAAAGTTCTGATAAGTCTACAAGAACTGATTTTTGGAGCGTTTGTTAAAATCTTATAAGAAAATTTGGAGAAGGATGATCCTCTTTCCATCCTATGCTATTGTTCAGCTGCAGAAAAATTCTAGGTATACCTTAAATCTTCTAATTTTCCTAGAAAGGCATTATGTTATACTCAAAATGTAAGGATATGGCGCAGAAATACATAGGTTTTCAAATGAGTTCTGCCGCATTTCAGTGACAATTTTGCACTGCCGGTCTGCTTCAATTGGATTTTCAAAATCGTCTATCTCTGCGAAAATTGGGAATACTTTGTTTTTAAATAAAAATCTTAACTATTAATACTAATCTTTAATAATATCTTGCGCTTTTTTGTTGCCTAAAAAATAATTTAACTTTGTTAAACTTTAGTAACCGAAAAATACCACGCAAACACATAACCGGGGTCCGTTTGTAACCCAATGTAGGTTTTACCTTCTCAAAGAAAATATTTATTTTAGAATCAATCTTCTAATAAAAAATCTAGAAAAATTAAGTAAATCATTTCATATTTTTTTATAAAAAAACATTTGGACAGCCTCTTATTTGCTATATTCTTATATATAAAAACTATGTGGTTAACGGGTATGTGTCATCTTTGGAAACTTATAGCTATGGAACCGCTGAACCGAATTTCATAATAAAACGATTCAAAAAGACTTGAAATCTCTAAAACCGAAGTTTCAGTGTTCTATTACTATTGGTTTTGCAGCTAGAAACATTGAAATTGCAAGTGGACACACTGGTACCCGGTTATGCGTTTTACGGTTAATTTTATCGGTTATGCGTTTTACGGTTAATTTTACCGGTTATGCGTTTTACGGTTAATTTTACCATGATTTAAAATTTAATTCGTTGTTTTTAAAATCTTATTAATATCAATTTTATATATTAATAATCTCGTACAAAATAATTTTGTATAATAAAAAATTTTATTTTTTTTCTTAATTTTAAGTCCAGAAATTACCAAATTGCCAAAAAACTTGTTCCGAAAATAACTTTAAAGCGAAAAAGTCTTAGAAAAATGCAGATATCTAAATTATATTCGGCCCAACGAACTCGTATATGAATCTTAACTTTACAGCAAAATATTGTTTTTGCTGGTCCCTGATTGCTCTCTGGGTCACAAATAGAGTACCCTCGCGAAAATGTATCAAAAATAGTTCCTACCTCGACTCCGACTACAACCGCTAAAATTTTTTAAGTCCGACTCCGACACCAACTCCAACTTTGACTCCTGCTTAAAGCATATGAGACTGGACCTTAGGTTAGTTTCCATTGTCAGCCGTGATCAACTGAAGCGGGTCCATTAATTAGTTCCCGTTGTGCTACCGTTTCACACCGTTTCCCATGGGTCCTATGTTATCTGGCTGCTAGTGTTCCCACGCAGCCACCCGGTCAATTCAATAAATCAATGTTTAAATCCTAGAGAGATAAGTTTTGTCCCCAAGGGCTTTTTGACCAAACCTTTCAAGTCTTAAGTCTCCGAATGCCGGACTTTTACAGAAAAGATGTTCCGTTGGCTCTTCCTCCTCCTCGTCGCCGCAACTTCTACATAAGTCATTAAAAGGGAGCCCCAGCCTCTTTGCGTGCCTTCCAATGGGCCAGTGACCAGTTATTGTCGCAATTAGGTTTCTAAGGTGATGTCTGGGCAGCTAAAAAGCTAGCCGTGTCCTTTTTTAACCTATGATGGGCGAGATTTTCTTGGTTTCCCCACAGGTAGTTTCATCGTGACACCTCTGACTGGCAATAAGGTAAAACTTGTGCGCTATAAGTGGCTTACTCCTTGGGAGTGAAACACCTACATTATATGTTGAAACGTCTCGATTCAAGGTGGTGCCTGCATACGCCAATGAATCCGCCATGAAGTTTCCCTGTATGTCCCCATGTCCAGGGAGCCAATTAAGGGTGACTAATGAATGTCTCGCTATCTCCTCAGATACATTCTCCAGGGATCTTATGGCCGCCTTGCTATCGGTAATAATGTGAATATCCCTTCCAGATATTTCACCGTGCCGAATGCGTCTTTATTTGACTTTAAATTCTTTTTTTAATGCCGTAAACTTTTAAATGTTTAAATAATGCAAGAAAATTATTCTGTAAAAATTTCAAATCGATATGTTAAATATTGCATCGCTAGTTTCGAAGATTTTTTATTTTGGAAAATATTTCAAAATGTTTAATGCCGTAACATTTTGGTGGGTACTCCGACTGCGGTACACAAACTTCAACTGCGACTCAACAGCCCTGGTTAAGGGTAACATATTCAAGTTAAACAAACATAATCCCAAATTTAGCACGTGTCGCATCGCATGCACCTACTTTTTGTTTAAAGTCGCTAACGTTTTTAGTGACATTAGCGATATAGTAAATTTAATAGATATAAGCACATTTGTCATTTGTGGCATATATAAGTGGCTAACAAGGGCAAAAGGAAAGCAAGTTATTAGCGTTATAGTCACTTTAGCAAATAAAACGAATATACTTTTTGGTTTTCGAAGTGAGAAACCATATAAAACTACTAGTAATTTAATCGTTTTATTTTTTTCCCATCAACTCTCCACTGGAAAAACTAAGATTTTGTCTTTGGTATCAGGAATAAAACTATCTTATAATTATTATTTACTAGTTTTTTAATACAGTATGTTAGTCTGTTGCAAAACCATAAGCCTGCTGCTGTTTGTGTAATAAATATGAATTTTTAATTTTCTATATTCACATATGGGCAAATCCCAGAAACAGTCCACCAACCAAAAATTTTTCAAATGAATTTTTTTAACGGAATATAAGACTAGATGTTTAATTTTATTTTTATATTAAAAAATATGTATTTCAATGATCATTAATGCAATAATTTTTACCAAATCCTACCCCACTGCTGATTTTTTAATAAAATACGTGAATTTAGCATTATTTTAGTTGATTTTTGTGCTTAAAATAGCACTTACAGCAAACTTATCAATATATAAATTTCGTTAAAAAAAAGTTGATATTCATTAGTTAAGAAATTATTTTAAGAAATGCAATTCATAAAAATATAATTTGTTTTGTTAAAATAAATAAAAAATAATAATAAAATACTACTGGAAAAACTGTAGCGTGCGTTACGTAGCGTACGTCACAAAGGGTTCACGGCTTTTGTCAAAAAATCACAACATTTTTTGGCTGCAAATAAGTGCGTTAATAATTCTCTTATACTCATCTTTCATTTAGGAATCAGATTTTGTATACCTTATCATGCCAAATTCGATAAAAATTAGGAAAACGCACTTCAACCTTTGAAGTTACTTCCACTTTTTTTAGCGTGCGTCACAAAACTTTGTGATTAATTATTTCGCAACAAATACTTGCTAAAAAATTATGATATATGCCATTCGTAAGTACATATTAACGTCACTAAATACTACATATAAATTGAAGCTATCTTTTTTGAAAGACCAAAAAATGTGTATATTTCAGTCAAAAAACGCGTGCGAATGTAACGTTCGTCACGCAGGATTTGCCCACATGTGTCGGTTTCAGTTAAAAGGAACCAATGGATGAAAAAATCGATTTTTACTTTTTTGGTGATTCTTAAAATAGACAATACGCTCTTTCGTATGCAGAAAACCGTCATAACTAAGCTTTAAAACAGTGTTCGAAAATAAACACTAAATATCGTTAATCGTTTAATGTTCGGTTCGGTAGATTTGTGGAAAACACAAACGCTAATAGTGTTTGTGTAGAAAATCATTAAAAAAAATAACGTTTCTCTGTTAGTCATCTTTCGAACACAAAAATATTACTGTTTTTATCAAACTCAACAAAAGATGTGAACATTTAATTCCGTTCGATTTTTTTTGGAAAATCCACAAACTTCAATGTGTTCGGTTCGGCTCGTTAATGTTCGTCCCTTTTGGCTGGTAAAAAAAACATTTGTACAAAAACAAAATACACACACGAAAAAAACATTCTAGAACATTAAAATATAATGTTTGTCTACAGTATCAGTACAATTGTTCTGTTTTTTAACGAAGAACCGAACATTATATAAAGTTCGGTTCTTTCTTGAAAATAGTTACGAACGGTATTAAGGGTTGTGTATGTCTACACAATCACTAAAAAAATAAATATCGTTCCTGGGTGTGTGAGCCGAACGTTAAATAATGTACTGTTTATTTTCGAACACTGCTTTAAAATACACTTTTGGTAAGAAAAAAATTAACTTTTTAACTTCAAAATCGTTTTTCTCCAAAACTCATTTTTTGCCCATTGGTCCCTTCTCACTGAAACTCTCACATATATTGATTATATTCGAACTCGGTTATATGACTTATAGCGACACAGTATATGTGAATTAGGAATAAAGTTACATTAGCGATAAAGTCCACATTTCGTCTGCAACTAAATGCTGAGACTCTATGCGAAAATTACTGTGTATTTTTACACGATTTTCTAAGACTAAGAAGATCTAAAGTGTAAAAATAGAGTTTGGTGTGTCTACGAAGAATATGTTACAAAAGTTGTTATAAATTGTGAGTAGTACCGAAGTGAGTATGTTTGCCTGAAGAAGAGAGCTACACGATATTTTATGGCTTTAAAATTTGTCGCAATCTATTAGATATAAGATACTTTTCTGTTCCAAATATGTTAGGAAAAACGTATTTTTTTTTAATTCGTTTGATTTGTTTTTTTTTTTTTGCAATTTTGTGTTTTAATTTTTCTTATTTAGTTTGCAACAAAACACGACTTATGTTTCTGTTTTGTTAATAAAAACGAGACTTTACTTTAGTTTTGCCATAAATTTCTTTCATCGCAAGTTTCAAATTACAAGACGAAGACGACACAGGACCATCGAAGCAGCTGAAAAAACTCTTCTAAATATGAAGCTGAAGAAGCATAATAGTAAATTAAGCTTAACACCAGTGTGTGTAGGTTTTTGAATTTTTTTTTTCGTTTCTTTTTTTTAGAATATATTTTGTGATTTCTATAAATTTTATTTGAATTGATTGAACATACTTTGTCAAATATACAGCATTGCAAATAAATTATGTGAAAATATGTTAACAGTATTTGAGTGAGACAGTTTTACAATAAAAGCAGATGTACATGCGAGGCAAAATGAATCCTACTCAAAATCTCGATTTAGAAGTTACAAATATTTTTTTTGTTTTTATTTTTATTTTATTCGTATTTAAATCAGAATAATTTGAAAGGGATTTTATAAAAAGTATTATGTTACACTTTATTTGAATGTCAATAAACCAGCAAATATTTATTTAACTACACTAAAAATAATCTATTCTACATTTTACGAGAAAACCTACTTCATAGTTTTCTATGCGTTTTCAGATTAATTTTTTACGAAAAGGCAAACATTTTACTAGTAAAAAATACATAATCTTCTGGCGGAAATCAAACCTACAACCGTTACACTAATAAACAGGCCATGCACGGCACTTTAATCAATTAAAAGTTTTGGCTATTGCAAATATTAAAGCATTCAGATGGGGTTCGGACGTATGGAAAGATCTCCTTAAAATTAATTTGGTAAGATTTTCGGAGAGCATTGATTTATTTAAAATAATGAAACTTGCGAATTGTTTACAACTAGGGCCCTGTTTCCCAAAACTACAAGGTACAAGTCTCCAAGTAAAATATATTTGAAACAAAAACAAAAATTGTAAAATCGTTTCTTTTTTACGTATTTTACTTGAAGTTTACTTATTTACGCCCGACGTACTCGTAACAGCTCGGTTGTTCATGTAGTCACAATATTTAGCTCTCATACTTTTGAAAATTTGCATTTGTTTATAAACAAATTTGCATTAAAAAAAGAGTATGACTTTAAAAGTGTCATAATGTCCATGGACACAATGACACTTTGCAAATGGACACTATGACACTTCCAAAAGTGTCATAAGGTCGTTATGACACTGCTCTGATGGACATAATAATACTTTTAAAAGTGTCATGAAGTCCATGGACACTGTGACACTTTTTGAAGTGTCATAGTGTCCGTACTGGACGTAATGACATGCCACCATGTCAGCCATGTGTTTCTGATTTCAAAAGCGATGTCTAGAAACTGGTTTATGGAAATATTTTGCCTTCGGATCCCTAAAAATATGTTTAAATTACAATATCTTGCTGATTAGCTTTTCAGCGCAATTCACGAAGATCCTTTAAGAGGCGAATCAACGATTAAACATTTCGGAAGTCATCCTGCCAAGAAATTATTGAAAGTGCCGATGGTTATTGTTATTCTTCGATGTATACTAAAGGGAAATCGGAAGGAGAATCGAGAAATTTGAAATCAGGATCGAAAGCGGTCAAAAAACGCGTAGCCGGTTATCGTGCTACTGGTACCGTGAGGGAAAATAGAACAGCAATGTGACCACCGTATAATGTCAAGAATATGATAAAGAAAGACCGTACTGAATTTCACTACTGATTTGATACATCCAATCAAATTTTTGTAGTACGATGGCTTGACAATGATGGATGTACCATTAGGGTGTCCCAAAATTTTTTTTTGTCAGAGGCTCAAGCATAATTTGAAGGGTTATAGGTACCAGTATTTTTGAATTTTTTTTAGATTCTTAGGAAGAGGTTTAGAGGTCGCGCAAATCAAGTCTTTGTTAAAAATCTGGTTTTTCGGCCTTTTTTCAAACTTGACTCATAACTTTGTCAATAACCACGTTCATTTAATTTTTTGACCGAATATTTCTAAAGAAAATTTCCCAAACTTTATTTCCATATGCAAAAACTTTAAGTTCCTGCAATATATTTGTCCATTACGATTCCACATATTAAGTTCTTTTGTAATTTTTTAACAAATTCTGTAAAAAACGGTTTATAAATTTTCAAATTTATATGAAAGGTATTAAAACTCGTGACGCGATTTTGAATACCGATAAGTTCTAAACAATTAAGGAAAACAAAAATGAAATTTTGTCCTAGAGTTTCCGAGTTACACTATTTTTATAGTTGTGCCTTAAAAATGGTGATACTTTTTTCGTTATAATTATTGTATATTTCCATTAATTTTTATAGTTACGTTTTAACTGTCATTAACTTCTGACATTTATTGATCTAAACCGTTACACGCTGTCATTTTCTCTTCCTTTTTTTTGTGTGCTCCAGGAGGTATCAATCGGGCTCGCTGGATAATGAAAATTATCTATTCTTTGAAAATATGCATTTTCCGAAACCAGTTGCATTCTTATATAGACAAATCAACAGTTGATGCCTTGCTTGAATTAAGTTTATTTATTTCAAGAATATATATCAAATATTGGTACCTCTGCCAGTGCCCTCGATTCGATCCTCTCAATGATCTGAGCCTATTAAAGGAATTGGATAGTTATAAAATTATTAATAAAGCAGTTGCAAAAGCCTCGCTTTAACTTTTCTAGGTCATCAGTAGTACTTTACTCCGAAATTGGCTGCCCCAGCGTTTTTTGATGAACGTATCGACACCAAAACTTAGCACTTAATGACAAAAAAAACTTGCAGATACTCCATGCAGCGATTATGAGGTAGCAAATGTAACTTTAAGAGAAGAAAACTTCAGAAATAAAGAAATTCAACAATTCATTTCAAAAGCCAGTCTAACTTTTTTTGAAGCTTGCAATATTTCAATAGATTTTTTAAAAATAGATCCACGGAATTGGAAAGCCAACAAGTCATTTCAAGAGGCAAAGAAAAAAGTTCAACAATTACAAGTAGTAAATGATGTGGCAGAACGAGGTGTGGCTTTGGCTAATACTTATATTAATGTCACAACTTCTGAAACTGATTACCAGAATTTATTGCAAGGTATATAACTACATCGCAAGAACAGCAATAAATGATTTTTCACAGAGCAAAAGAAAAGTTTTTCTTTTTTTTTGTTGATTTTGTTGATAATAACAAATGCTGCGTATAAAGAAAAAAAAAACGGGTATAGCTCAGGAACGGTAAGAACAAATTTAAAAATTGTTTATTCATATAAATAAGAATTAATTTGTCTTTCAAACTGCATCATTAGTTTTTTTCGTTTTTATTTAAACTTAAAAAGTTGTAAAGCGTTATTACAAAATTTTTTTTAAAAAATTACGAAGAATTGTAAATAAGGGTATCTAAATGAGTAAACTCATCACCAAAACTTATAATTTTTTCACACAGGAATAAAGCTTGGATATTTTTCTTTAAAACTGTTTCCTCAGCAGTGAAGAAACTCGATGGTATTAACCAAGTTATGAGTAAAGTTAAAAAAAGGCCGAAAACTCCGTTTTTTTATGAAAACTTCATTTGCGCGACCTCTAAACCTATTCCAAAAATTCTTAAAAAAAAACCAAAAATACTTTACCCTATAATTTTAATTGAGCACCTATGAAAATCAGAAAGAAAAAAATTTTTGGGACCCCCTAATGTACCATGTGTATAAACTACGATTTTTCGGCGTACGGTTATATCACCCAACGTCATATCGCCCAAAACCAAAAATGTCATAACGCCCAAAAAAGTTTCATGTAAGTTGTTGTTGGAGAATTTTTCGTGTTTTTGGGTTATATGACATTGAGTTTGGATGATATGTCAATTGTTATTGCTTAAAAATTTTTACGGAAAAGTCATTATGCCCAAATTCTAAAATGTCATTACACCCAAAACTTAGTAAAAAAGTAAAATTTTTTCAATATATGTATGTATTTAATTTGATAAAAATTTATTTATACATAATCATATATTTAATCACATATTTATACATATCATATATATATATATACAATATACGGGTATACACACATAAATTAAAAGAAAAAATAGTTTTCTTTGGGATTTTATAATTAGTTTATGTGAAAACAAATTATTTCAAATTCACAATAATAACATAACAATAATAACAAAACTTTTTTTTTTTAATATACGCGAAGAAAGTCTTTCTAGTGTTCTTCGCATTCGGGAGTAAACTAAATTTTTAGTACTTTCCTGATTTCTGTAAAGAACAGTATGTAAAAAAAATTGTTGCACCTAGCTGCTGATTTAAGAAGTAATACCCCCTCCCCCCCCCCCGCCACGGCGCGACGCGGGTGTTCGCGCCGCATCGCGTCGCGTTGTGCCGTTTGGACGGGTTATTATTGCACTTACTCTTCGCATTTGTTTTTAAAAACTTTTCTTATTTCACTTGCAGCATTACTATCTCGTAAAAGAACTTTTGGGTTCAGGCATTGTCTTTTCATTCTTTCAATAGATTTTAATTCATTATATAAAACTTCCTGATTTTGGTGAGTGGAATGTTCACTATTTCTTTCACACTTCACACAAATTTCATTTGGCAAAATTATAACACGTTCCTTACAATTATCAACATAACACGTATAGAAGGTTTTATCTTTATATTTGTATTTTTTTCTTATATAATTGTTTATCATTTATTAAATAAATTAATTGGGAATCAAACCTTTTACCGGTAACAAACTCAAAACCCTCTGTTTCCATTTCGTACAACTGTAGTCTATGAATGAATACACAAGAATGTGTAAACAGTAGTTAGAATAAAAAAACACAGAAAAAAATATCAGCAAAAATAACTGTTTCATTATCTTGTGTTTTTGAGAATTGATTAGTTTTAGAAAATGTCATTTCGCCAAAAAAAAAAAAAAATGTCTGGGTAATATGACATTGCGTTTGGGCGATATGACATTTTTCTATTCTACTTTTTGGGTGATACGTCGGAATTTGGGTGTTATGACATTTTTGGTTTTGGACGATATGACGTTGGGTGATATAACCATACGCCCGATTTTTCTTATCTACTTGGTTAGGTGAAAAGATAGAGCTGCATAAAAAAAGAAAAGTTGACGTGAACATTCCTCTTGTCTTTTAAGACTATAACGAAGGCATGGTAGGCGTCAATCAAGCTGGCCAATCTGTTGTAGCATATAGATCAGCTGTGCGAGGAAAAAAATGGTGTTGGGGTATATGTATCTATATGGTGGTTTTATCTGTGGGTACAAGCCGTCCTTTTTACTAAAACTTTTTGAAGAAACATAAACATGCCATCAGGAGTACCCCAAGGCAGCCAGCCCCCTTGGACCTCTATTGTTCTTGCTTTTTTAGATGATTGCCTGGAGTTATAAAGTTTTTAAATATTCTAATGAATGCTGACGACGTAAGTTTAAAGCTCCATTAGGAGCTAAATTTAAAGAAGTATAAACTAATGCGTTTTTAAGAAACAACCCAGATACAGTTAAATACTTTCCAGGAGGTATTCAAGTTGATGTAGTTGAAAACATGCTTGATCATGGAATACCACTTGACCCTTAACTGAGCTTTAATTCGCATGTTTACAGCACAATGATGCGTTTCCTAACAGGCTCTAATGCTTGGCGGTTCCATCTCTTGACTGCCGGAAATAGTATGGACCAGCTTCAGTTTCGCTGAAGTATATGCAGAAGTTTTTTAAGATATTGAGACTATAAAAAAGATAATGAAATACGGCGTAAGCCATTAACAAGGGTATCAGGTATAACTTAGATAATATTGGTCACATCCCCCAAAAACTCAAAAGTCATCTACGATGTACCGTTTAATACATCATAACTCTGCATTGAAAAAGGATGTTTTGAAAAATTTCACGTATGAGCCCAGTGTTCCTATTTGGGGACAGCAATTTTTTTAAGAATCGAAGAATTTTTTTTTTATTTTTTTCTTAAAAATGTTTAATTAGCTTCTATTATTATTATGTCCAATGGTTCCTATAATTAACAAAGGGCCACCACAAACTGATTCCACTCAGTTCTGTCAGATGATTTGTGCTTAATTTCTCTCCAACTAAGACCACTTTGAGTAATCTCGCTTTCCAGTTGGCGCCTCCATGTGTGCGATGGACGACCTCTTCTTCTTGTACTACCCTGGGGTGTCCAGTCAATGGCGGCTTTTGCTATATCTCCTGTGGGCCTGCGCAACGTATGGCCAATCCAGCGCCATTTGCGATTAAGGATTTCAACCTGGATTGGCTGTTGATTAGTTATACTCCATAGCTGTACGTTTGAAATTGTTACAGGCCAGAATATTCGAAGAATTCTTCGCAAACAGCGGTTGACAAACACCTGCACAGCATTTATATCCCGCGGCAACGCGTTCCACGTCTCGCTGGCATATAGGAGCACGGATTTCACACAGGTGTTGAACAGCCGGATCTTGGTATTTAAAGAGATTACGGTTGATTTCCATAGTTTACTTAACATGCCGAATGCTTGATTGGCTTTAGATATTCGGTATACCACATCATTGCTAGAGCCACCAGTGTTTGTAATTATACTACCAAGATAGCAGAAAGATGTTACATTTTATTAGCTTCTAACAGTTATATAATGGGTTTATTACCCCACACATGACACTATTTTCTATTTCACTATTTAATCAAATATATTACATCTCAAACTCAACCGACGTTATAGAAAAATATATTTTATTGAATCTGTATGAAAAGTTACATTTTGAAACTTTAATCGCAATTTGCCAAGTTCGTTTTTTTTTGAGATATGACTATGTTGCAAAAAAGCTAAAATATTGCCATATACCATATTCTTGTAAAATGTTGTTTTTAAGAGATAGTCATATGCAAGCACATTACATTTGAATAAATGGCTTGAAGGCAATCTTGGAGGGGCGGACGCCCCCCCCCTAAAACACAACTTATCGCTACAAAATTTTTTTGTATTTAATTTACATAAAACTGAACCGATTTGGGCTGGGAGAATATAAGATATCAAAACAAAAAGTTCTCCATACAACTAACGGCCACGCTAATATACATTCATACATAAGTAGTAACAAATTTATAAGTATTTAAGGGATAACGAAATCACAGAAATTTATGCAGATCTCCACCAGCAACTCTTTAGAAAAAAATATGATCAAAATTTTGCGTTTATGAAGATTTATATAAAACTATTTCTTCGTGTTGTAAAACTTTAATTTATCTGTTCATCAGTTAACTCCTGCCATATATATATTCTGAGTCATTTAGTTTGTATTTGACAGCAATTGATGACAGACCACTTCGTGATTTGATGGATAAAATCTATGAGTTAGGCTACGATTTGTTCTCTCATCCGCCCTTTTCTACAGATTTTGCCCAAAGTGACCACTTCTTGTTACCAAACCTGAATTAATAGTTCGGCGGTAAGTGATTTGATATCAACGATGAAATCATATCACAAACAAGTACCTATTTTAAAGATCTATACAAACCTTTTTTTTGCAAATTTGAAAAACGTTAGAAAAAGTGCATGGAGCTAAAAGTGCTCAGACTACGTTACAAAATAAAAATATTTTTTATTAAAAAACCTGTGTTTCAAAAAGTTACAAACATATTAGCATGCCCTTGTGAATATCGGATGTTTTTTCAACTTAACTGCAATGGAAAAAAATAATATATCGCACTTGTTGAACAAAACTGTATTAACTCAAAATGTTCAGTATTAGCAAAACACTTTTTAATTAAGTATGAAAAGCATATGCAAAATTTTTTGAACCAACTGTTCTGTAATGTAGACAAAATAGCACGATAGTTTTACAGCGGTTATGAATATTACGTGTCGATTTTTTCAAAAAAGTGCAAAAATAAAAATTTTTAGTTAATACACTATTGTTGAACAAGTGGGATATGTATGTATGCATATTAGCATTTTATTTCATCGATCATAATATAAATTATAATAATCCAAAAAAAAAATCTTTAACAAAGTCCAACAATTATTTCTGTCTTATTTGTCTTCCATTCCCATTACAATTCCCTTTTAATTAATATAAATCTTTATGCTTAATTTAAACAAGAAATCCATTAATTATAACAAAAAAAAAAAAAAAAAATTAGGGTAGATATAATCAGCAATCAATATTTTAAAATATGCTGTCAACCTTTAATTGGTTTCCTCTGTGAATTCGTTCTTAATCCTTAAACTTTAAACAGCAGCTAGAGATCATGAAATAAATTTATTAAATAAACGGCACGCATAAATAGCAACTTGTTTCGCAGAGAAGAACATACAAAAATACTAAACAACTATTTAATTAAATCTAGATTTATTTAACCAAAAAATACAAATCTACTGTTTGCTAAATTTAACAACAGCAGCAGCAACAACAACAACAGAAATCAACTCAACTTTAACTTCAAGTCCATTATTCAACCTACTACAATTGTGATCACCAGCGTCATTATCGTCATTGTCATTATCATCATCATTCTTTTCGTCAGCCATCCGCAACGACGATGACGACGAAAAACAACATGTTTGTATGCGTTTTAAGAAACTAGAGAGCATACAAATAACCATTAAATCTGTCAGCACATATTAACATGACAATCCAGCCAGAACTGAACAGAACATAAACGAGAGGTAAAATAAAAAAGTGACACAGACAGGGATTAAAAGATTAAGTTCGTTATGCAGAGTTGAGAACTTTTCGGGTTAAAACTAATAAGACTCAAATATCTTCAAATCATTTAAGATCAAAATCACTAGATTAACCCATTCCTACAGAAATATCATCAAAATATTGGTGTTAGCAATTATCAATGTGCAATTTATATGCCCATAATTGGGGATTGCCTGAAAGTAGTAACCAACAACAAACCTTTCATAGTTTTCATGAAGAATGGTGCATAGTACACCATATACCCCTCATAAAGCCCGCCGAATAATGCTATTGTAGTAAAATTTAGTATGTCATAGTTTCATAGACAAGAAATCACACAATTAAATTGTGTGAAGATTGGTCTATAATTTACGATAGGTCCCATAAGAAGCCAGCTCCTTAGATATTCGAACACACGGTGGAGGGTTTTAAAGATTCGGCACAGCCAATATAGCACTCTTACTTGTTATTTACCAATTTTAAAACCATTGAATCGCCATATTTTTTTTATTTGTAGTTATTTGACTATAAAGACTGATCAGAGATCACTCGAGCAAACTTTTTATACCCACACCACAATAGTGGAGAGGGTATTATGCATTTGTGCTGATGTGTGTAATGCCTTAAAATAGTGGTCCTAGACCCACCTTAAAGTATACCGATCGACTTAGAAACACTTTCTGAGTCGAACTAACGATGTCCGTCCGGCTGGCTGGCTGTCCATGTAACCTTGTGAGCAAAGTACAGGTCGCAATTTTGGAGATAAGTTGATAAAATTTGGGTCATAGGTTCTTATTGGCACAAGGACGGAGCCTATTGAAAATGGGCCGAATCGTAGGACCACGAGGGAAAATAGGGGGAAATTTCTTCCTCTCAGAAACTATCAAACCGATTTTAATGAAATTTAAAACATAGATAGAACCATATCTATAGGGACACATTAGCTATACAGTTTTTAAAAAATAGGACCACAAGAGGAGGCAGGGGGCAATTTCTGCCTCTCACAAACTTTCAAACCGATTTTCATGAAGTTTATAAACATAGATAAATCCATATTTACATGGACACTTAAGCATGATGTGTTTTTAAATACTGTGGTGTAGGGTATCATATGGTCGGGCTTGACCGACTATACTTTCTTACTTGTTTTAATTTTAATTAAACATTTTTTTATTAAGACTTACAAATTAAATTTCTACTCAACCACATAACTTAGTTTTTATACTCTCAAACCTTTTTATTTTTTCCTAAGGACTCTTAATAACAGGTCACAATTAATAACATTTCATATATTAAAAAAAATTTTTGCTTTTTACATTAAAGATTCAACATGATAAAAAGCAATTCCTTTAAAGCACTGCAACAAATTATTTAAAGACAAAATAAAACTTAATGTACGTATTGTTGACATTTGCGGCTAGTAAAATTCTACATTCGTAAAAACATACAAATCTTACTGAAGACAAGAGATCCCTAAAATGATGATGAAAATGAAATGAAAAAGTCTTATTGACTCACCGACAAATACATCGTCTTGCCAGTGTTCGTATACAATGACAATGACCATTGTGACAGGATCAGGGACATTTGTAAGCGATGAATACAACAACGACTTCGATGATGACGACGAAGACTACTATGATGATGATGATAATGATGACTCTGATTCGGACGCCAACAACGACGATGTATTCACATTTACTGAGGTAGAGAGGCTGCTAGAGATTCTCTAGGTTGGACAAATCTTTAAGGCAACATATCTAAAGCAAAATACAAGTAATATTAAAGAATAATACGTACCAGTAGGCAGATGAAGCTCTGTTTTCAATTGAAAACAGACTCTCGACTCACAACAATCACATCATATTCTATGTTTTCGTACTCAGACGTAGTACTACATATTGCGTAGCGATCTCTTATTGTTGTCGTCTTGAGGTTTTGACAGTCTTGCAAACAAATGAAAAGAACTGTCAAGTTTTTGCGGCAAACACACAACCACAGTAATTTGCTGTCATATCATCATCTTCTGTTTTATTCAGTCACTATTTGTTTTTGAATTTTTTTTATTTATTTTATTCTTTTTGTTTTTTAACCATGTTGTATTGAAAATGGACTGCAAACAAATACAACACACAACTTTTGTGATGTCAGCAAACCCAAAAAGCTTGGATTTTGTTGTTCTTGTTGCAGTTGTATTTTGAAATGCTAAAGTATCGATTACATCCATACTCTATCCATCTTAAAAGCGAAGACAACAGCAAAAACCAAAATCCATCCGTACAATTCATCAAGTACTGAAACAAAAACACATCAAGTACTTACTTGTAAATAATTCTTTATATAGAATCAAATAGATATTAAGCCAGCTAATAATAAAAAATGCTGCAAGTACTGAGTAGATGTGTATGACCGAATAAATGATCGTGGTTACGGTGTGTAGGCTACGAAAACATAATTATTCGTTTGGTTTTATAGCACTCAAAAAGCTGGATTTTTATCTACAGTGACCAAGGGGTGGCATGTCATAACGTCCAGTGTCATAGTGTCCATGGAAATTTAAAATTCCGGTTTCAAAGTCATAATAACTATACAGTCTTGGTCTTTAAAATCTTATGTTTCATAGCATGGTTGGGCTTTATGCCATGCGCAAGGATTTTTCCTCTGAAGTATAATTAACACTGGCCTTGCTTACTAAAGCTTCACTTTATTGATGGCATTCGGCCGGGTGTAAGAATTTTCTTGTCTATGGTATAGCGAACACTGGCTTCAACCGCTTCACTGCCCAGTAAAAAATTTGGGTTTTTTGAAGCACTTAAGAGAAAAAGCGCATAGTCGAGCGCTTCAATAAAAGAGCTTTTAAACAGCAGTAAATGATATAGAATAAAATATACAAAAGAGCTGCTATTTTAGTGCTGACAACGAAGAAGAAGTTGTAAACCGAAAAAAATAAAAATATACGAAAATGATTGAAAAAATGCATCTAAATAAGTAAAAGCAAAAGATTAATGAATATGTTAATATAGTTAGCCCCTTAAAAAAGCACTTTAGGAGTGCTTAGTTTGAATGTTAAAAGAAGCGCTTATTGTCAGCAGAAAAAAGTCTTCCAAACCGGGAACACCCCATACAAAAATCAGGCATCCCATCAGCAGGTTTGAAGCGATTTGAGGTATGAATTCATATATAAAACAATTTTTACTGGGTGGTCACGGGATAAGTGCTTTAAAAAAAAATTAACACAAATTTCCAGCAAGGATAACTTACCTTGTGTCTTTTTAATTTTAAATTTTTTTGGGCTTAAAATTCATTAAAAATTCACCCAAATTTAGGGTCATATTTGATTCAACTTTTGGGGCTATTTTAAATTTGTTTGAGTAATTTGTCATTAAAAGATCATGTCATTTTGCATTTTAAAAATTACCCACAAATTTGTGGTAAATTTTCGGGCCATATTTTCATTATTTCGTACATTTCGGGCGGTAGCTCGGCAATAACTTGACTAATGTTGGTTTTCAAGTGCTCCAACGTTAAACGATTGTCCGTGAACATAGTCCCACAAAAATAAGTCAAACGGCGTAAAATTTCATGATCTTGGTTGCCAATTGAATCCAAAATCGGTCATGTTGTGTGATATTTGGCACCATCTTGTTAAAACCACATAATGTCCAGTTCATAATTTATTATCACACCATAATAGTGGAGAGGGCATTATGCGTTTGTGCTGAAGTGTGTAGCAAAAATATTGGTCCTAGACCCGCCTTTTGGTGCGCCGATCGACTTAGAAACACTTCGATCATCTAGCGATGTCCATCCGGCTGGCTGGTTGTCTGTCCATTAGAGTGTTTAAAAAAAAAACGTCGATTTAGTAATCCCCTAGGATTAAAGATACGTTAATATCGCCCTTTAAGTTTCTTGTACACTGCGGCGCCTTTTGAAGTCGGATCATAACATATTTCATATGGTTATTCATGGCTTTTCTGTGTCTTAATTTTTTCCTTTAATGGCTTTTTAATCCGACATCGAATTCTGGACGCCACCTCAGCCATCTCGGATCCTTTCCCCTAATGTCAAATTTTTTGCACGTGGCAAAAACGTCCATCAAATACTTAGTATGCCTAGTTTTTAGTATGCTCTCTCTTATGCCACGCCCCAAAATTACGCCTCATTTATTTTTCACATACATATTGCATTCAACCAGCAAAAATTGCATCAGTCAGAATGATATTGTATATCAATGAAGTATCTAGAATTGCAAAAAAGAATTTATGCCGATAAGCAAACATTTTACTTTACCAAAATTAGTACACAGTTCATATCCCAATAAAAAATTTTATCATTTTGCGAAGCACTAATGGTGCATTTAAAAATATAAGCGCACAATTATGCACTACGTAATAAAACATACAGAGATGCCGCAAAGTAAATGAACGAACTAATAACTATCGGGTGATTTTTTAGCTATTATCTTTTTGGCAACACTGGTTTAAACAGCTGACGCACGTTTCGTGTTTTGTTTCACTGTCAAACATCTTCAGTTTGGTCTATAATTTAACCATGAATCTTCTTACAAGCGTTGGCAAATTATTGAATTTTATTATAAGAATGCGTGCTCTGTTAAGAAAGTTCATCGCACGCTTCTTGTGTTCATCGACGAAGCTCGTTTTTGCTCAATGCGTTCGTTAATAAGCAGAATTGTCGATTTTGGAGTGTAGATCAGCCAGAAGCATTGCAAGAGCTACCAATGCATCCAGAAGAAGTCAGAGTTTGGTGCGGTTTATGGGCTGGTGGCATCATTGGACCGTACTTCTTCAAAGAGGATGCGAATCGTAACGTAACTGTGAATGGTGAGCGCTACCGTGAGATGATATCCACTTTTTTTTTGCCCAAAATGCAAGAGCTTGATTTGCATGACATGTGGTTTCAACAAGACGGTGCCACATGCCACACAGCACGCTTAACAATGGACTTATTGAGAGGCGAGTTCGGTGAACATTTTATTTCACGTTCGGGACCGGTCAATTGGCCGCATAGATCGTGCGATCTAACGCCTTTAGACTATCTTTTGTGGGGCTATGTTAAAGCTCATGCCTATACACATATTCCCGCTTCAATTGGCGCATTGGAAGACAACATTGAAGCATTTATTCATGAGATACCGGCCGAAATGTTGGCCAAAGTATGCTAAAATTGGACTAAGCGGATGGACCATTTGAGGCGCAGTCACGGTCAACATTTGCATTAAATAATCTTCTTACATTAAATTATATGGCCCGTACTATCGATTCAAATAAAGATTTCATGCATTTTTCTGAATTTTATGTGTTTTTTTTTAATCTTCCTATAGCTCTTAAAAAATCACCCATTAGTTTTATATAACAAAAAATAAAAACATTTCAAGTGACACGCCATTCCTTTCTACGTAGCAGGTTTGTAAGGGAGAATACTAAAAAATAACTGTTACAAAACATTCAGTGCTTAAAGCCAGTTTTCATATGCGCTGAATAAAGCGCTTTATGTGTCAAAAATGTAATGCTTGAAAGTGGGAACTCACCATATAAAATGCATGCCTTCCGTAAGCGAAATGGTAAGCGAAACCCTTACAAACCTGCTTCGTTTAAAGCTCAATTTTTTATTGGGATATAACATTTAATCAACTTCAGGAACTTTCCTATAGAGCGCCAATTACCTAAATACGATCACAAACCGAATAACAACATTTTTCGCTTTTAAAATATTTGTTGCCAAAAAGAAAAAATAATAGATAAGTTAAATCCCAAGTACCTTACATTCAAAAAAAGTATAACCTTATAAACGAAAATGTCACTCAAAACTTATCAATTTTCACAATTGAAACTTCGTTTAATGACACGGTCAATTACAATTTATTCAGCTTTCAAGCTTAAAAAAAAGAGATATTGTGTGTTAAATCGTACTCACATCACGATTATTGTTTTTAACAAGATTTAATGAATTTATTGTACATTTAATATATTTTCTGTTCAATTTTATCGATTTTTTTTTGTGATGTCATTTTTGCTTGACAACATGTCCCTTGAGAATTGACAGAAAATTTATTTTAAAAATTTTCAAAATCCCATATTTGTTAAAGTGTCAATGACTTTAAGATTATGTTTATATGTAGAAACAAACTTTTTGCTTAACTTCTTTTCGTATTTCAGTTTTAGTTGCAACAGTTTTGTCTTTGGTATAGTAATTTTTGTTGTTGTGGTTGCAATTCCTTCAAGTTAGAACTTTAACTTAAGGAAGTTCATACTTTAGGCAATGAAATGTGAAATTCCTTTTATTGTGTTAAAATCAGAACTTACAAAAGAATAGAAAAAGGGAGACAAGATATACATAAATAGTTTTTGTGGAAACAACAAAAACATGCTTAGATTCTTTATAAACTTCTGGGCGAAAGAAAAAACAATGTGTTTTATTTTGGTTATTTGGTGTTTTTGTTGTGTTGTTAGCAAAAAAAAAAAGAAGTATCAAAACAATAAAATCAAGAAACAGTGTTGAAGACGATTTTTGAAGTGCTTTACACAGTTTAAAAAAGAAGTAATATACACTGCTCTTCTTATAATTAATGTGCTAAACGCGTTTCTTTCTGACAAGCTGGGCTCCCGCCGGGTTACCCCGGCGTTTTTTAGGATAGCTTTTGTTTTCGGGGCATACCGTTATTTCGAAAGTGGAGGCGGTTGCACAAGATATATTCGTGTAGCTCAAAAACGGCTTAGTTTATTGAATAAACTATATAAACCGAAATATAAAATAACGACCCAGATGCATGGGTACTTGCTTAAACGGGTGAAGTTTATATTGAAGAGTTCGAGAGAAACTGCTTCACAAGATATATGTGCTGATCTTCGTAGATGAAGAATATCGGTATGTCAGGAACCAGGAGCTATATGGGCTGTAAGCCGACATCGATGTTGTTAAACGCGCAAAGATCCAAAGATTGCGCATGCTTGGTCATGTTGTGCGAATGACTGAAATTGCTTCAGCAAAAAAGGCGTTTGAATATGATATCAAGAGAAGACGCAAACAACCAAAAAACGATTGAAATTCCGTTGAAAAGACCAAGTACGGGTAAATCTTGCAAAATCAACGTTAGAAATTGGAGTAGATGCGCAGAAGACCGAGGTGCCTGGAAATCCATTCGGGTTGCTATAAATGGCCAGCTTAATAAGTCAGTAAGTAAATTACGCCGATTCTTTTCTAAAAAATATGTACATATGTTTCATCCCAATAAAATTTTTTATCATTTTGCGAAGCACTAATGGAACATTTAAAAAATAAGCGCACGATACGCAATAAGAAATACAGAAATGCAATAAAGTAAGTGAAAGAACTCTCAACAACTTTTATAAAAAAATAGCATTTCAAGTGCTACGGCATTCCCTTACTACGAAGCAGGTTTGTAAACGAAAATTCTAAAAAATAACTGTATCAAAACATTCAGTGTGTAAGCAGAGACCTGCGCCATCAAGTTTTGTCGGCGGCAAAAATATTGCCGGCTTAAGCCGACTTTAAAATTAAAAAATTATTTTTTTTACCAACTTTCATATTTTAGTTTGAATAATAAAATTAATTTGCATATAAACTTATTTTAATGCTTGTGACTACAATCTATTCCTAAATGAGATTTTAAATTTTTACCGCAAAACTTTTGAAAATATATAAGGACTATATCTTACTTGAGGGTTACACGATCAAGTTTTGCCTATCAATTTTTAATACACTCACACTTATTTACCAATACACTCATACTTTTAAAAATTGATACGAACTTGCCTTTAAAATTCTCTTGCCAGTGAGTGTTTCAATTTACGTTCAAGAAAACAGCTGATTTCAAGGTTAGTGAGCAAATGTTTCGTTTCTCTTTATAAATTTTTTTTTATAATGACATCTTGAAAGTAAATTGCTTTTAACTTGCGTGCAGCCTACGTCACAGCTGCAAATTTTTGCGTATTTTGACAAACAGTATATGTAAAAGACTATCAAGAAAAGCTTGATCGTGTGGCTGCAATGTTACTCAATAACATTTTTATTTATTAAAAAAGAAATGTTTGTATTAAAAATAAAAAGAATGGAAAATTTTTTTTTATTTTGGTTATGCATTTCTTGTAGGGAATATTCGATTAAATGACTGTGACCGGTGGCTGACTTTAAGCCGACTTTAGTCGATAAACTTTTGGTGCCGGCGGCTGTTAAAAATAATCGCCGGCGCGGTTCAGCCGGCTTAAGCTGTGTGTAAAGCTGTTATGATACTTGCTATTTTTTGTATTTTTTCTATATTGGAAAACAGTGCAAATATATTTGCATAGGAAAACTGACTAAGTGAAAAGAGTATGATTATATACGTGTGTTATCGATTAATAATCTAAGACTGTCAAAAAAAATATAAAAATTTTTAACTTAAAATTGACATTTCCAGATTAAATGTTAGCACTGTTGCCGATTTTTTCAGTTTTTGATCGAAAGTAGCGGTTTTTAACTTTTGTTTTGCGATTTTTAGCTTTTTTGACGGGCTTTTGTGGGAAAAAACGTGGGCAATATTTTTCCTATTTTTAAGCTTGTTAGGCCTGGAGCTTCAATGTAAATATTGTTGTGTTATGTTTACATTTTATTATGGAATCACAAACAATTTTTGTTTTAAATACAATAAAATTTAATGCAAATAATGAAAAATATTACGAATTACATCGGGATATATTCTTTAGTTAAAAATTTATGATTTGAAATCCCATATGAAGGGCAGCTGCTTCATTTCGTTTATCAAAAACAAAATAGTTTCATCTGCCCAAGCTTTTGCCATTTTTTTTGTTTTAGTCAAAGAAAAAAATATACATGAGAAATGTCAATCAGGAAAAAGGGTTTGTTTACATATTGTATTTCTTGTTCTTTCTTGCATTTGTTGTTTCATTCAGTCAATTCTAAAAAAATCCAATACAAAAAATAGCAAGTATCATAACACCTTAAGGCTGATCGTTACATACAGCAATGTTTATATGCGCTGAATAATGCGCATTATGTATCAAAAAAGTATTGCTTCAAAGTGGGAACTCGCCATATAAAATTCATGCCTTCCCTAAGCGCAATGGTAAGCGAACAGTTTATGTTTCTCCCTTACAAACCTGCTTCGTTGGAAGCTCCATTTTTTATTGGGATGGTCTATATTTTTGTGTTCGTTGTTTATAAAATTCATTTGTGCACAGAAAAAAATTTAAATTGATTTCAATTAAAAAATTTGTGATATAAGTTAAAAAATTAATTTAAATTTCACCAGCAAGCAAATAAAAAGTATTAATTAAACGTTTAAGTTATTTACTTAAGCGTTAAAGTCACTTGATTAAACGTTAAATTCACATGATTAAACGTTTATTTCACTTGAATACATTTTTAATTAAAACTGATTTTATTTTTGATTAATACTTTAATGGGTAAAACATTTGGGAGAATTTTCTCTGTGTAGGAAAAATTTTCAATTTCTTTTCTAAATATGTTGCATAAAAAATATAGCAAACATGTTGCATATTGTTCTCTGACTTTTATTTAAGATGTTCATACTGCCCTTTTTGGCAACAGAGGTTCTTATTGCTTGGCTGGTGTGATCAATGTTTAATTATTTTTTCTAATGATACATCCCAGTAAAAAAAATTTGTGTTTTTGTAAGCACTTAAGAGAAAAAGCGCATAATCGAGCGCTTTAACAAGAGAGCTCTTATACAGCAGTAAATGATAAAGAATAAAATATACCAAACAGCTGCTATTTTAGTCCTGACAACGAAGAAGGTTTTAAAGCGAAAAAATAAAAATATGGTTTACTAAGATGATTGAAAAACGGCATTTATACAGGTAAAAGCAAAACATGAATGTATATCTTAATATAGTTAGCCATTAAGAAAGCACTTTTGGAGTGATTTGTTTGCATGTTAAAAGAAGTGCTTATTGTCCATCCCATCAGCAGGTTTGAAACGATTTGAGGTATGAATTCATACATAAAACCGGCTCTTTTTGGAGCACAATTTTTCTGGGATACCTCTCATAATTTCGAGAAAAGATTACTTTAACTCAAAATATAAAAATTATTGCATATTGAAATGTAACAACGGGAAAATATTGTTTTGTTAAGGAATGTTAATGGATTCCAAAATCAATTTTCGATTTTAATATCGACTATTTATTTAAATCGATTAATCGCACCTCAAAATGGATGTTAAAATCGTTTAAGATAATTATACATATTTGCGAACTGTTAAACGAAACGATACAAAATGAATTATAAAACATTATATTGTTTAAACAATTTCTGTATTTAAGCCAAGTTTTTTATAATTAATTAAATAAATTTTAAAATATTGCAAGTTAGTCGATATAGATATCGCAATTGTACAAAAAGAGTGTAGTTACTAAACATTTTTTATATTCATATCTAATCGCTGAAAAATATGGTTTGTTTGTCAAATTTTTGGCAATGAAATGTTTGGTTTAAAAATTATTTTTCATTTGCCATTAATGTTAAATTAAATTTGTTTTGCTTCTACTGAAAATGTTTAAATTTTGAGTAAATACAGTATTGTTGAACAAGAGCGATATGTAAATATGTACACAGAAAAAAATAATTTTCCTATTTGAATACGAAAATCGCATATTTGATAAAAAAAATTTTAAAATTTTCTGCGATGACGATTTTTGCGGTATTGATAAAAAAGTTTGTAGGTAAAGTTATTGAATTTTTAGTCAACAACCAAGTTTATTGAGTCAATAAAAAAAGTATTGTTTTCAAAATAAATTGTTGAAAATGTTGAATAAATCAAACAAAATGTTTACTGAATCTTTATTAATTAATGATGATGTGCTTAATTCCCAATTTTTTTTCTTTTTAAATAAATACACTAAAATTTATTATGGGGGGATAAGCTAGTTCCTATGTATGTGCATTTCTCTGGTTGCTTAGGCCAGATCATCAGGAAACCTTTTTGCAAAGACATTGGCAAAACTAAATATATTATGCTAATAAAACTGTAAAGCGAATGAGACTTTACAAATGGAAAAGAGTTGTTAAAATACTGTATTTACTTTGATTCAAATATTTTTTTTTATTGAATATGTAGAAATATTTAATTATTTCATTATTAAATATGTTTTATTGAATGCTATTTTGCAAAGTGTAAATTTGATAAATTTTTTCATTGAATCAAACAAAAAGTTTATTGACCTAAACTTTTATTTTCAACAAACTGTGTTGTTAAAAACTTTCTTGAGATATTTTTTTCTGTGTATGTATGTATATCAAGAAAATATTTCTAAAGCTTTTGTCAATAGTTCTTGGTCGGTGATGACTGTTCCTCTGCTAAGTTATTATTAAGTTAGCTTAAGAAAACTAAATGTTTGCATTGCATTGATGTCGGAAGAACGCAGATAAATTTACTTTCTGTTTTTTCCTCTCTTCTAATAGATTTGAATACTATAGCTCACACGCTGGTCTGTTTAATTGTTGGCGTAATTCAATAAGAATTCCATTGGTTGATTCACCTGTTGCGTTTCTGTGATATTATCTTGAATGTCACAAAGCTCACTTTCAACGTTTAGTTCGCTACGATGCGTTTAGGACTGTTTAACTGTTCATTTATGACGGTAATTGTTTCCTTGATTTTTGGTGTTTGTTGGCGAATGGTGAAGAGAAGCATGCGGGGTAGAGAAATAATCAAATTTTCTGTACTCTGTGTATTTTTCTATGTTTTTCTTTGTACACATTCGTGTTTTTGTTATGTTGCTTCATTTAATTTTTTATTTTAAGGCAACATCTCTCTACAATACAAAACCCGGAGCTCATTAAAATTTTTTATATTTGCAAATTAGCCCGATAACGGGAAGAAATCAGCCGTTAAATCATGGTGAAAAATCATCGTTTGAATCTGTTGTGATTTTGAAAGCAACTTTTAAATGGAATTGAAAAAAAGACATGATTTTTAAAACACGATCTGAATCTGGGGTTAAATTTTTTAAGAAAAAGCGGACCAAATTTTCGATTGGAATCGAAATCGATTAAACATTCGCTATTCTCTATGTATATTACATATAATTGTTTTAATATTTTACACGTAATTAGTGGTGTCAATGTTTGTTTCTAAATCAAAATAGTGTGCAGAAACCGCCAAAAAATATTTTTAAAAATAGCTTATCAGTACATTAGTGGTACAAGTCTAATTGATGTAAATAAAAGCAGCTTATTTTTTACAGTTGGTACAACATGTAATAGTTCGATTTGTAGGAAATCAAAAAGAGTCACATGTAGTATCCCAATAAAAATTTTTACCATTTTGCGAAGTACTAAAGGTACATTTAAAAATATAAGCGCACAATTATGCGCTACGCAATAAGACATACAGAAATGCAGTAAAGTAAGTGAAAGAACTCTCAACAACTTTTATAAAAATAATTAACATTTCAAGTGCTACGGCATTCCCTTACTACGAAGCAGGTTTGTAAGGGAGAATACTAAAAAATAACTGTATCAAAACATTTAGTGTGTAAAGATGATCGTTACATCCAACAATATTTATGTGCGCTGAATAATGCGCTTTGTGTGTCAAAAATGTATTGCTTCAAAGTGGGAACTCGCCATATAAAATTCATGTCTTCCGTAAGCGCAATGGTAAGCGAAACCCTTATGTTTCTCCCTTACAAACCTGCTTCGTTGGAAGCTCCATTTTTTATTGGGATATAATACAACATATTTTTTGTAGAGAAGAAATCGGCATTAGATCAAAAGCCTTGTAATGAAAAAAAAATTCATGTTTGTTTGTATTTAAGAAGATCGAATAATTTCCATTTATCTAATAAATAAGTATTCGATACCCTGAAATTATACCACGGTCCTGTTCCTCGAAACTACAACTTACAAATCTACAAGTAAAACACGTTAAAAAACCAAAAATTTTACAATATTTGTTGTAGCTTGTAGTTTTGAGAAACAGGGCCTAGGTATGGGAGCTTTAATTTGAGTTGGAATAGTAATAAATATAGATGCGATTTCCATGCAAATGCATGTTTTTTGTCGATACTCTTAGAACGATGTCGACAAATTATCATTCCGAATCAAACGACCTGTTTCGATCTCGAAATTTTGTATGGCAAAACATAGTGTTTCAATCATGTTTGGGGTGCGTAACAGTAATGGGAGAGTCCAGCACTAAGATTGCGGCCCGTGTGAACATGGTATTAGTTGAAAGTCTGTTACAGTGCAAGCGTCTTGAAAAAATCTATCTTAAAAAAATGAAAAGAAGTATTGGCGTTAGTGCTAAAAAAATGGTTATTTATTGAATAAAAGTACACGAGTACACATTGAAGAATAGAGTAAACAATTTTGATCCATTTATTAAAACGGATTGATTTTCTCTCAGTTCTCCCTTTGTAATTTGGATTTAACCAATTCAAGGCAGAGTACAAAATATTTCTTGTAGCTTGCATTGAACTTTATTATTTTAATAATTTTTTAGCATTTCATAAAATTAGATTAACGAAATTAAATTAAAAAAATTATGAAACCCACTCTGCTCCTAAACACTTGTTGTAGGGTATTATGGGAGAACTAACAACTGCAATATTTAGTCGGCTACTTCAATTGTTGCCATAAAAGGAGGAATTTACTTTGACACCAAGGCGTTATGTGTGCACGCTTACTTGGTTGGCAATTGTCACGGTGTTATGTTGCACTCGAAATGTATGAATGTTTAGTTTTGTGTGTGTGTATGTGTGTCTGTTTTAAGTTGTTGTAATTCAAACGCGATTAAATATGTGCAGCTGTGTAACAATGTATGTTGCATTGTCTGCTAAAGTCCAACAATACAAAACAAACCAAATCATAGCAATGCAACAAGCAACATCAACAAAAAACAATTGCATTTAAAATGCGTTTTAAGACTGGCCAACATATTTTTTTTTTGTTTTATTTTAATTTCGTTTCAACTAAAAAAACAATATTGAATAGCGGCATTAAGTGGTCATAGTTAGATTCTCTTAAAAATCGTTTATAACAAAACAAAAAAAAGTAAATAGAAAAAATAACACGAACAACATTTATCTATTCATGGTACTTATTTCGTACATAGTTACAATATTACAACTTCAACTTGATATATTTGGTACTTACTTCATGGCTCTAGCTACTAAAATAATAGTTACTTAACTAAGTGTAGACAGTTTTTGGTTGATTGTGTTGGAGTTTTGTTTTTCTCAGTAAAAGCTTCTAAAACTCATTAGTTGTAAGCCTTAGACAAGCTTCACACTGTTTAGTTTTCCTTATTTGTTGATTATGTCTGTTTTCCTTTTTTTAAATTTTTTTTCTTTTTAAGTTTATACGTTTAAAAGGAATCTAACAAACACGCACGAAAAATGACAAACATTCGCTAACTGCAGTCGTTGGTTCGGTTTAAGAGAAATCACTGATCTTGTAATCGTTGGCTAAAGAGAAGAGCTTGGAATATCATCACCTTTGCTGATGGTCGGCGTGAATAAATTTGTTAGGAATTCCTAATTTTAGGATTAAATATGTTTTTGTTGAATTTTTTTGATATTTGTTTTTAGTCTTTTCTCAGATTAACCGCTAAGATATTTAAAAGTTCGAAAGTTGTAAATAGCTTTTCACACACATAAATACTTTCTAATAGAACTTGTAGGTGGTAGGCAGCAAAGGTCATAAAAATATTGTAAATTTAATAAATCTTTACAAAACTTATTTTCTATGCATATTTTTTCAAATTAAACGTTTGTTGAATTTAGTAATCGCTTTGGAATACTGGGGTTTATATATATCATAAAAATTATAAAGGAAGTTTTCGAAAATCTAAGGGTGGCTCTAAAATAGCCATATACGATGAAACTTCTATTTTTCTAAAAAAAAACAAGGTGTTATTAATGATATAATTAATGATCGTACATGACCGACTCTGCACATATTTGAAAAAAAATTCAATTTGCAGATTTTAGAATTTCATTAAACCGCCATATTTGTATGGAAGGCCTCCTTATGGATGGTGAAAAAGGGCATACATGGTATCCCCCTAGTAGGAGGGGGGCTTCCATACAAATATGATTTTAATGAAGTTCTTAAATTGGCGGCTGAAGTGGCTAGGTAGCCCTAGATGTATCAAATGTATGACTTACACTTAATTTTGGCGGTGCGCAAAATGACCCCAGGAAATATGGCCCCAAAAGTAAAATTAAAAACGGCCCCAAAATTTTACATGAGACACCACAACACGCAATTTTGGCGCAATTTTTTGTTTTTTTTTTTTTTGGGTTATTTTCATTTTTTCGTTAGGGTGATTTTGCATTTTAAGTGGAATGAAAAATTACCCCAATATCAAGGAATAAAAAATGGCCCCAAATAACATCACAATTTTTACTTTGGGGCTATTTATCGTCTACTAATAAAAAATGCAAATTTTAGGAAATGAAAAATCACCCCAAACATTTTTACACAAATTTTATAAAATTCTATGTAAAAGTTTCTAGGGATAGTTTAAAAAACCCGAATTCCAAAGTAGAGAAAGTCCTTGCCGGTTATTCAGAGATGCTTTAGTTAGCGAAGCCGGTGTTTGTTATGCCATAGAGGAAAAAATCATTGAGCCCGGCCGAAGGCCTGCTATTAAGAGACGCTTTACTGAGCGAAGCCAGAGTCCGTTATACCATAGAAAAGAAAATCCTTGCGCCCGGCCGGCTATGTAGCGAAGCTTTAGTGAGCGAAGCCAGTGTTCGTTATACCAAAGAGAAGAAAATCCTTTCACCCGGCCGAAGGCCGGCTATATAGAGAAGCTTTACCTAGCGAAGCCAGTATTCGTTATACCATTGAAGAGAAAATCCTTGCGCCAGGCAGCAGGCCGTCTATTACGTGAAGCTTTAGTAAGCAAAGCCAGTTTTCGTTATACCATAGAGAAAAAATTCCTTGCGCATGGCTATCAATCGTACGATTTTTAAAACTAAAACAGTATAATTATCCGGATTTTGAAATCGGGATTCTAAATTTGTGATTTTTAGCTTCGGGCATATGAACGCCACCGAAAATGTTTAATGTAACTTTCTTTGTGTTCTTTTTTGGGGTTCAAATTCATTATAAATTTTGAGGTGGTTTTTCATAATGAAGAATAATCCCAAATTTAGGGTCATATTTCATTTTATTTATAGGGTTATTTTAAATTTTTTTGGTGTAATTTTTCATTAAAAAAATGGGGCCATATTGCATTATGAAAAATAGCCCCAAATTTGGGGTAAATTTTCATTTATTTTTTTGGGGCCATATTTCCTGGGGCCATATTTCGCAGCGCCCTTAATTTTTCATCCCCATAATTTGTTTCTAACATACCTACCCGCTATCTCAATTTCTTAAGGCAGCTCCCATAAACAAATTCTCTATACCGGCTAGAAATATATTGAAGAAAAAGCCCATAACTGCCTTAAGCGGATAAAATATATGACTGACCACCATTAGTCTTTCGTCCGGAACTTTTTCTTAAAATATACTTGCCATTTCTCTAAACCCCTTAGGGAGAGGCTCACAAACAAATCCGGCATTTTATGAAAATTCTTAAATTTTATTAACATTTTTCATCTTTTGTGAATAAAATCAAAAGTTGTGGACAGATTTAAATCATTCTTTGCTTTCTATACGTTTAGAAGCATAGCTGCATTTATCAATTTTTTATGAATTTTTAAAAAACAAAAATTTCGAATTTTTGGTAAAAAATGTTTTCTTTTTGTCAAAATTTCCCGCGCCGAGAAACTTTTCGATTGAAGTGTCTCAAATGAAACAAAAATGCCATATAATTAAACAAATAGCTGTTTTTCTCACTAAACTGTCTGTAACTTTTTTTTGTTTGGCGAGTAGCAGCTGTCACGTGAGGAACATTTATGTGAGAAAAGTTTCCGAGTTGAACACGAATTAAAATGGGGCGAGAAAAAATTTTAACACTAAAAAAATTAAAAATGAAAAATACAAAGAACAATAATAATAATAATTAAATTTTATTCTTGGCACATTTTTTTTTATTGTTTAATTATTTTGCTTTTAACATTTTTATACCCACACCACAATAGTGAAGAGGGCATTATGCATTTGTACTGATGTGTGTAACGCCTTAAAATATTGGTCTTAGACCCAACTTTAAGTATACCGATCGACTCAGAATCACTTTCTGAGTCGAACTAACGGTGTCTGTCCCTCTAGCTGGCTGGCTGTCCATGTAACCCTGTACGCAAAGTACAAGTCGCAATTTTGGAGATAATTTGATACAAATTAGGGACACAGGTTCTTATTGGCACAAGAAATAAGGCTATTAAAAATGGGCGGAATCGTAGGACCACGAGGGAAGATAGGGGGAAATTTCCACCTCTCAGCAACTATCAAAGCGATTTTATTGAAATTTAAAACATATACATTAGGTTGTCCCAAAAAATGTTTTTTTCTGATTTTAATAAGTGCTCAATTAAAATTTAAAAGCTTATAGTGTAAAGTATTTTTTGATTTTTTTTTAAGAATTTTCGGAAGAGGTTAAGAGGTCGCGCAAATGAAGTTTTCATAAAAAACTGAGTTTTCGGCCTTTTTTTAACTTTACTCATAACTGGGTTAATACCACGAGTTTCTTCACTCCTGTGGAAACAGTTTTAAAGAAAAATATCCAAGCTTTATTCCTGTTTGAAAAAATTATAAGTTTTGGTGATGAGTTTACTCATTTAGATACCCTCAATTACAATTTTTCGTAATTTTTTAAAAAAAATTTTGTAATAACGCTTTACAACTTTTTAAGTTTAAATAAAAACGAAAAAAACTAATGATGCAGTTTGAAAGACAAATTAATTCCTATTAATATGAATAAACAATTTTTAAATTTGTTCTTAACCGTCCTGAGTTATACCCGTTTTTATCTCTATACCCAGTATATGTTATTATAAGCTGTTAGCCAGTTCACCAATCTTACCCAATCAACAAAAAAAAAAAACTTTTCTTTTGCTCTGTGAAAAATCATTTATTGAGCTTCGTGCGATGTAGTTCTATACCTTGCAATAAATTCTGGTAATCAGTTTCAGAAGTTGTGACATTAATATAAGTATTAGCCAAAGCCACACCTCGTTCTGCCACATCATTTACTACTTGTAATTGTTGAACTTTTTTCTTTCCCTCTTGAAATGACTTGTTGGCTTTCCAATTCCGTGGATCTATTTTTAAAAAATCTATTGAAATATTGCAAGCTTCAAAAAAAGTTAGACTGGCTTTTGAAATGAATTGTTGAATTTCTTTATTTCTGAAGTTTTCTTCTCTTAAAGTTACATTTGCTACCTCATAATCGCTGCATGGAGTATCTGCAAGTTTTTTGTCATTAAGTGCTAAGTTTTGGTGTCGATACGTTCATCAAAAAACGCTGGGGCAACCAATTTCGGAGTAAAGTACCACTGATGACCTAGAAAAGTTAAAGCGAGGCTTTTGCAACTGCTTTATTAATAATTTTATAACTATCCAATTCCATTAATAGGCTCAGATCATTGAGAGGATCGAATCGAGGGCACTGGCAGAGGTACCAATATTTGATATATATTCTTGAAATAAATGAAATAAATTCAAGGAAGGCATCAACTGTTGATTTGTCTTTAAAAGATTGCAACTGGTTTCGGAAAATGCATATTTTCAAAGAATAGATAATTTTCATCATCCATCGAGCCCAATTGATAGCTCCTGGAGCACACATAAAATAGAAAGTGAAAATGACAGCGTGTAACGATTTAGATCAATAAATGTCATAAGTTAATGACAGTTAAAGCCTAACTATAAAAATTGATGGAAATATACAATAATTATAACGAAAAAAGTATCACCATTTTTAAGGCACAAACTATAAAAATAGTGTAACTCGGAAACTGTAGGACAAAATTCCATTTTTGTTTTTCTTAATTGTTAAGAACTTATCGGTATTCAAAATCGCGTCACGAGTTTTAATACATTTCATATAAATTTGAAAAGTAATAAACCGTTTTTTACAGAATTTGTTAAAAAAATTACAAAAATACTAAATATGTGGAATCGTAATGCACAAAAATATTGCCGGAACTTAAAGTTTTTGCATATGGAAATAAAGTTTGGGAAATTTTCTTTAAAAATATTCGGTCAAAAAATTAAATGAACGTGGTTATTGACAAAGTTATGAGTTAAGTTTGAAAAAAGGCCGAAAACCCCGATTTTGAACAAAGACTTGATTTGCGCGACCTCTAAACCTCTTCCTAAAAATCTAAAAAAAAATTCAAAAATACTGGACCCTATAAGCTTTCAAACTGTGCTTGAGCCTCTGCCAAAAAAAAATTTTGGGACACCCTAATATACATATAGAACCATACCTATATGGACACAAAAGGTATGCAGTTTTTCAAGGGGAGGTAGGGGGCAATTACTGCCTCTCACAAGCTTTCAAACCGATTTTAATAAAGTTTATAAACATAGATATATCCATATTTATATGGACACATAAGCATGATGTGTTGTTAAATACTGTGGTGTAGGGTATCATATGGTCGGGCTTGACCGACTAAACTTTCTTACTTTTTATAAAATTAACAAATGTTTTTAAAGCTCGTTTGCAAACAACAAACATTATTTGGTTGTATTTTCGCCGCCGTCGTTGGAAAATTTTCAATTTTAGTACAAACATACATGTTGTACTACCTCCTTCATTTTCGAAATAACGGTATCTCTCGAAAACAAGAGCTTTCCTAACAAAACGGTTAGCACCACTGGATTCAGCGTACCCGAATATATTAAAACGTTAGGAGTATCGCTTGTCAAAAAAAGGTGTCAAACTCTAGTGTAATTATTTGTGGTAAACATATTATTGCTTGGCTGCAATCATAAAATGGTAGGCTTTTTGATGGAGAACTAATATAAGCATAATATAGTTGCCACTAACAATAATATGATAAAAGCAACCATAATATGTTCAAACGTTTTTTGTTAAAAATACAAGGTTAGAAATATTTACTCAATATGGCTTGAAGCAAGACAATTTTTCATGATTCTCGTCCCAAAAATTACTTATGTGTAGTTTATAGAACACGAGCGCCTTACTCGTCCGTTCAACTTACATTTAAAACAAAAACAAATTTCGAAATTTTGTTTTTGTTTTAAATGTAAGTTGAACGGACGAGTAAGGCGCTCGTGATCTATAAACACCACATTATTCTTTATATATGTGTGTTACTAAATTCAAACAAAATAATTGAATATTTTTAGATTTTTTTGTTCTAAGAAAAAAAATTGATTACTTTAGAAAATAAACTTCTATCCTTGTAGTTTTGTTCAAGGTGACTATAAAAAAAATCTGTTTTCTCTGCATGCCTATAATACTGAAATGCAAAAATTATTGAGCTTAAGTTCTATGTTAGTTAAGCTTTCGCTTCGGTAAGCTCTACAATCGCCTATTACTCAGCCGTTCATTATATTATATTTTGACAGCATTTGCTGCTTTATATTTTAAATATAAATAAATTTAACTGAAAATTATAAGGAAAAACCTTATAGATTTTGGACTTTGTTGGCTTCATATGCCTCCATATCGCCCAAGTCGAGTTGTTTTTTACTTTAGGGGTTGGTAAACAGCATCGTTTAAATATAATTTGCTCCATTATGCAATTTTTGGTTCTAAAACTTACTTTTTTGGTCGATTTCTGATATTTTAGTAAAGTATTTTTAACACAGGCTTTTACATATAAAGAAAAATCAAGGTAGGCAACCGATTCCAATACTGTTAAAATTGAATACCGTTATTGATACCCCCAATAAAAAATTTTATCATATTGCGAAGCACTAATCGTACATTCAAAAAAATAAGCGCAGAATTATGCGCTACGCAATAAGACATACAGAAATGCAGTAAAGTAAGTGAAAAAACTCTCAACAACTTTTATAAAAAAAAAAAAATAACATTTCAAGTGCTACGGCATTCCCTTACTACGAAGCAGGTTTGTAAGGGAGAATACTAAAAAATAAATGTATCAAAACATTCAGTGTGTAAAGCTGATCGTTACATCCAACAATTTTTTATGCGCTGAATAATGCGCTTCATGTGTCAAAAATGTATTGCTTCAAAGTGGGAACTCGCCATATACAATTCATGTCTTCCGTATGCGCAATGGTAAGCGCAACTCTTATGTTTCTCCCTTACAAACCTGCTTCGTTGGAAGCTCCATTTTTTACTGGGCCGATACCGAAATAAGTCGTTTGCATGAAACACCGGTATACGTAAACCGTTTCCCTTAATACCGGTATAATCGTTTCGGTATTAAAAAATAATAGGTATAATTTTAGAAACAGAAAACATTAAAGGATTCAACACTGTTATTGTTCTGTTTCATACGGTGATATTTTAACGCTGTACTTAAGAGCTGTGGTTCCGAATGACTTTTATTTCCTAGTGCAATATTCAAAAATATTAATTAAACATTGATTTTAGTTTCTCTTTAATTAAATTAAAAACAATATTTTATACTTTCAAGGCCTAAAAACACTGTTATAATCGCCAAACTACATTAAAAATCGTAAAGGAAATCATTTAAATTTAATAACCCCAGCTTATACGTAAACATGTTAAGACCATGTCGCAAAACTTCAAAACATCATGTCAAAAAAAAAAAAAAAATTCAAACCAAAAAGAGCAAAAAACTTAAACCAAACCGGGCAAACATAATATTAAACAAAAACATTAAAAATTTAAATTTAAAGAAAAAGCAAAAGGAAGAATTAAAAACAAAATTAAAATAAAAAGCTTAAATAAAGTGATCTTTTGAAAAGCCTGGCGTTTATAAATTTAATGATATTCATTAACGCTGCAAGAGATCACAATGATTACCTTGATTAATTTCTATATGACAAAAGTCCATCATAATCTTACATGAAAGAACGATATCATGGCGACAGATGAAGTGGTACCAACAAAAACCGATAAGATACCAGAACGACAACTATGATGATGAGGACGACGAACAAGATGTTGATGATGATGCTGTACACCGGAATGGCAAAGACAATGGTCTGCTTTAAGCCCCGACTGCAGCTAAGATGACTACAAAAAACAATAAAACTAATTGTAGATGAGCAAAGAAAACAACAGGAAAAAGAAAAAAAAAAAAAAAACAATAACAAAAACAAAAACTAACTCTAATGCTTAGAAAATGTAAAAATGACATGAACAGAGCAAAAAAGAAGAAAAACGAGAGAATTATTGTGGCCTGGTCTTATCTGAGTAATGATATTCAAAAATCTACAATATAAGCTGCAACAGATCATGATGAAAATGAATCAAATCGTTTTTATGAAGAAGAAACACATGACTGTATCACAGCAGCAGCAACAACAACAACAGCCATATAACAGTATTATACAGCTGTGCATTTAATATGCCTGTGTTTGCATATTCCCTCTTCCTCATTCACTTATTTATTAACCGTGTTCACTGTACGACAAAAAGGGTATGAATTATTTCTTGCTATTTTGAGAATAATTATTATTGGGTATGAGAAAAGTTTTTATTTCAAAACAAACTTTTTGCGTAAACGTAGAATAACCTCTGCATTATTGTGGTGTAGGTATTAAAAACGGAGCTTAGAAAAAGGCAGGTTTGTACAACGTTCTCTTACCATCTTAGGGAATGCAAGGCATGCATTTTTTATGTCGACTTCCCTCTTTAAGGAAATGCAATAAATTTAACTTAAAAGGGAATTATCAAAAAGTAATTTCAATTTTTGGGAATACAAAATTTTAATTTCAAAAGATTTTGTTATTCGTGCTTAATTCCCAGTTTTTATTCTTGATAAAAACACTTGAAATTTATTGTTGATGGGATAAGCTATTCCTATGCATTTCACTGGTTGCTTAGGCCAGATCATCAGGAAACTTCATCCATAAAGATTTTAGAAAAACTAAAGATATTTAACCAAATAAAACTGTTAAACGTATAAGACTTATAGCAACAGTTTTACTTTTAACAATATCAAAGCTTTAACAAAACACATCAACAATAAAAAAGTGGGTTTATCTCGTCTTACACTCCCTACTACAATTAGTTGAAATTCTCCCACCATCAATTGCAGTTGTAAGTAGGTTAAGAAAAACAAAATAAAAAACAAACAACAACTTACAAAAGATGTTGTCAATTAAGTGTTTTTTTAGGCCGTGCACTTGCCTGTTTATTATCAAAAAGTAATTTCAATTTTTGGGAATACAAAATTTTAACTTCAAAAGATTTTGTTATTCGTGCTTAATTCCCAGTTTTAAGTGGGGAATGTAAGATGAGATAAACCCACTTTTTTATTGTTGATGTGTTTTGTTAAAGCTTTGATATTGTTACAAGTAAAACTGTTGCTATAAGTCTTATACGTTTAACAGTTTTATTTGGTTTAATATCTTTAGTTTTTCTAAAATCTTTATGGATGAAGTTTCCTGATGATCTGGCCTAAGCAACCAGTGAAATGCATAGGAATAGCTTATCCCACCAACAATAAATTTCAAGTGGTAGGCCAGATCGTTGTCATAACAGACTTCCGAAATTTAAAAGTACCCCTACCAAACTTCAAGAGTATTTATAGAGATTTCCCTGCAAAAATGTGTACATGTTTTTTCTGCTGTTTATTTTCAAGTTTGTCTTTTATGGAGCTCGATGGTAAAGTACAAGTATCTGTATTAAGAATAAAAGGAATAAAAACTTTTCATTTAAAATATAAAAAAATATTATTATTTTTTTCTGCTGTCCTTGATCTACCCGGGTGATCGTAAAAAGAAAAACAAAACAAAAAAAATTGCAAAACCATAAAGCCACCACATTGACTTACGAGTAAAAGAAAAAATGCAAAAGGAAAAAAACCCAAAGAAGGATGTGTGTTTTAGTTTCTCATTTTGTCAATACAAATGTGCATGGACTCAATGAAAATACGCAATGGAAAAAATCATTAAATAAAATGTCAAGTTTATTTATCATTTGTCAATGCAAAATCAAGCTTGCCACATGAAGATGATCTTAAGGCAGCCACAAAAAAAATAAAGGAATCATCATCAGATGATACAAATACAAGTAAGAACCTACAGATGTTTTTGCTTGCCACACAAAAACTAAGAAAATGTTTTAATCTAAACAACGCCTTGTCCATATAACCTCTCTAGAGGATTTACATTTTTCTGTTTTGGATTTTGTGTTTCATGTTTTGGATTGTGGTCATTCAAATTGAATGAATGCGATGCAAAAATATACAACAACAAAAAAATGACTTTGATAAAAATGCAACAAGTATGCGTTGAATTCGTGTCAATCTGTCAATCACAACTTCACTTTGTCACGATCACTCCAACAACTGAAATCTATGAATAATTCAAGGCTAGGCTGTGCAATGCCAGACCACTGGTCATTTCATAAGCTCGACTCGTTGTTATTGTTGGTCGTCATCTCATCGCGTAACAATGAACAATTGATCACTATGTAAATCTTATTGAATATGTGACTGACTGACTAAGTACCTGGCATTCCACATGTGGTATTTTTGTATGATCATACAAGCTCAAACTCGTACATATGATGACAGTTGATCAACAATGTTACGTTTTTTGCTCTTCGCACCATCCGTCTATCCACCCAACTGTTCAATCATCCATCAGCAAAAAAAAACTCTCTGTACGAGTGAATAGTATTCATTCAAGTGTAGTCAATTTAAATATTTTATAAAGTCAATTTACATGATTGAGTCTAATTAAGTGATCAGCGATGGAAATCGAAAATGATCTGAGTTATGGCAAAAATTTCAGAAGATTTAGTTACAAATTCAAAGTCAATTATTGTTGATTGTTGGTACGAGTAAAACTTTAAGTCTGTAATAAATTAAAATCATTAAAGTTGGTGGTTTTCAGTTATCAAAAAAAAAAAAAAAAAAATTTTTCTGTTAAACAATGTTGCAAGAACAAATGCTTTCAACAAGATTGGGACACACTCTCTTTTATGTTTAACTTGTGTGTTTTAAACAAAAGCATTTACTGTCAAAAGGTAAAGAGGGTTAAAGTTTTTTATGTACAATTTCAAATTCACACACAGTGCCTTCTTCAAGCATTCAAGCCTGCTCAATCTCTTCTTTCCCGCAACAAAACTCTTTCTAAAGAATTATTACTTTGTTTAGCAATATTCATTTAACTTTAGTTGCATTTTAATGTAATGACCAGAACTTTTAAAAAATGCAATTAACTCGTACCGTCCAAAGACACCTCTAACCCTCTCTTGCCACTTATTTGTTTTGCGTACACACAATAACCGACGCAAATGTTTATATTTCGTGGTCATGATAATTTCACGCATGTTTTAAGACAGTTTTCATTTATTTTTTTTTTTTGTTTTGCGAGCTTTTAAATTGTAATATTCTTAACGAAACAGATGTTGCCTTCTTTCTTTCAGTCAATTGAGCTGCAAAAAGAATAAAGGCAGAGCAAAAACAAAAATGCAGGCAAATAAACAAACATCAGAAGCCACCCAGATCGCAATCTTTCAACAAAATAATGATAATGCCCTGTGCACTGATGATCGTTCATTCCCTGCTAGTACGACTAGGCAGAGTGTGAGAGAGGGGGCAATAGCAATGCAAAACATAATAACTCAATTAAATCCATGGTTAAATGAACATACTCATTCGCTTTCCTCTTAGAGTCATCCATCCAACCTTCCTCCGAAGCTAAATAATATTGCATGAATTCCAGGCAACATTGCCAAACAATGTAATTGCATTTTATTTTGTTTATTCAGCGAATTTAATTCAATGGTAATTTTCTCTGCAATTATGCTGCCAAAAAACACAGTGAATGAAATGAACTTTAGTAGTTTATTTGTTTAGGGTTTGAGGTAGAATGTGCCCTTGTTGCTATGATCGCCTTAATGCGGGTTTATTCAACTCAATGTTCATTATTTTGCCTTTTTAAGCAGAAATGTTAGTTGAAAATCAAATTAACTTAAAAAAAAGCCTGTTTTTTTTAAGTATTCGAGTAGAAACAATATTTTGTATTTAAAATATTTTGGATTGATATACAAAATGCCAGATAGCCTCGTATTAAAAATCCTGATAAATATGATAGTTCTAATATCGAGATATGGTTAATAAATTCTTTTAATTCAATGATATGTACCTATTAAATCTTTGGTTAAATTTTATTAGCGGAAATTATCATTAAAAGTTTAAAAATAAGGCAGTTTTTGGGTTGATCAGTGTAGATGTGCATTTTACGCAATAATACAATTTCTGAAGAGCTTGATTTCATGAAAATCGATGAGCATATTTAAGGAGTTCGATAAAACAAGCCAATAAATTTATATATTATTATTATGTTTTTTTTTTTTATAAAATACAGTTTATTATCGAAATGTGTACCAGCATTGCTAAAAAAGGGAGGTAAATTGTTCTGACCAAAAAGGATCATTTCTATACCAATGAATAAAGAAATTAGAAATGTTAGTATAAAATTATTTAACCCTTATTACTTACTTTCTCAGCTTTCCAGTCCGGGATGGACTATTGCTTCTGCTACGAGTTTTCGCCAACTATTTCTATCTGCTGCTCTATCAACCCAGTTTAGGACATTAAGCTTTCTCAGGTCATTTACTACGTCTGTCTTCCACCTTTTTCTAGGTCTCCCCCTTCTTCTGGCGCCTTCCGGGATCTGTCCATATATCTTTTTCACAACTCTTCCGTCTGGCATTCTTATTTCATGTTCTAACCATTATTTGGGCCTTTATGTATCTTACAACACTTTGCTGCCCATTCAGCATATCCAGTTTGCTGTTGAATCGTATTCGATAATTGTCTTCACTAATTCTTATCGGACCAAAAATTTTACGAAGTATTCTACGTTCGAAACATAGCTGCTGGTTCACATCAAATGCTTTGAGTGTCCATAGTTCGCAACCGTACGTTAAAATTGGCCTTAGAAGAGATCTATAAAGTCTAACTTTATTATGACGTGATAGGAGCTTTGATTTAAATAATTTCGTATTGAATTGCAGCAGCTGTGTCATTGTGAGAGCTTAATATCACACCAAGATATTTAAATTGTTTTACGGCTTCAAATGTGTACGGTTTAAAGGTAAGATCTGCTGCATTCCCGTATTTAGGGGAACTTAGCATATATTTTGTTTTGTTTATGTTAATTTCCAGACCAGTTGCGCGAGCAGCTCTTTCAAGTTGGTAAAATGTATCTTTAAGACAGGATTTTTTTTCTAGATATTATTAAAATGTCATCAGCATACGCGCATATTTGAGTGGATTTGTTAAATATTGTGCTGCCTGGGTCAACATCATCTACTATGGTATTCAGTAGGAGGTTAAATACAAGGGAGGATAGAGCGTCTCCCTGTTTAACACCGGATACAACATTAATAGGTTCAGAGAGTTCACCTTGTACCACAACCTTAGCAATGGTGTTGGTAAGAGTCATATTAATTAAATTAACTAATTTACCTGGTATTCCAAGTTTAAGTAGTCGTATGCCGATTTGCTGTCTATGTAGGCTATCAAAAGCCTGTTTAAAGTCAATGAATAGGCAGTGAGTGTCTATGTTATATTCATAGCATTTTTAAAAGATCTGTGTGATGATGAAGCCTTGGTCGATTGTTGAACGGTTTCTTCGGAATCCGCATTGGTATTCACCAATTATATCCTCTGCATATGCGTTTATGTGAATGGCAAAAAAAAAACACCCTTAACAGCATTGCAAGGTACCCGGGTACCTCTATGGAAATAGTATTGGAAACTTGAATTTTTTGTCGAAAATATGTGCATAATTACGGAAAATAACCCTGAGACTTAAAACAGAAGTTCATTTTCAGTAAAATTTCAATATCTTGTTAACGCCCTTGGGTTATGCAACGTATTACTGCTAAGATACGAAAGTTTGAAATTTAGCTTTTATATTTCTTTATTATTCTAAAATTTTAAATATTATTCCGGTGATTTCGCTTATTGCAAAGTTACACAAGCTGAACTTTTTATGTTAAATAAAAACAATTGTGTTATTCCGTGAGAAAGAATTAAACGCTTTTATAGGGATTTTTATTCACGCTGGCGTCCACAATTCAAATAGACAACACATAACAGAGTTGTGGAAACCTACTCACTTGCCATTGCCTGCAGATTCAAAATTTTTGACAATGCTGAAACCCGCATATACCGAACAAAACAGAAAAAGCTATTTTTTTCGAGATTATTTGGGAAATGTTGAATAAGAATTTACGTCAGAGATATAAACCTTTAGTAAAATATTGAACAACGCATCATAAACCCAAAAGTTGTCTCAGTCAAATCTGCAATACCGAGTCTGCTGGGGAAAGATTTTTATGTATCCACTTCAAAAATTTTCGGTTCACAAAATAAATAATAAAAGCGAACGTACTCCCGTAGTAGGTATTTGTCACGTGTGCTCTCAACTACATATGAAGCAAATAAAAACAAGCAAAACTTGCACTAAATATTCCAATCTAATTTGAAATGAGCAATAAATTCAACAAACTGTCCAATATGCACAAATCGTTCGCGAAGCTATCAATGAAAATTTATTTCTAGCTAAGTGTTCATTTCTTTTTATTTTTTATTTATCTTTGTATATATGTACCAAATAAAAGTGTTACTCTAAAATATTAATTAAGACTTCCTTTAATTTTATTTTAGTAACACTTCACTAAAAATATACTGCAATAATCGTTTTTTGATACATAATGTATGAAGGTACCCGGGTACCTTGCCATACCGTTAAGGGTGTTAGATGAAAATTGGTACACCAAGCCCTTCCAAAATGATTTTTAGCTAAAAACTAATGATAAAATAAAATTTATTAATAGTTAGTAGTTGTCAAGAAGTTTCAGCTATGTGGATCATCTCCTTCTATAAAAAAAATTAATCTGAAAACGTCAAAGGAACCCGGGTACCTTGCCATTCACATAAGGGTTAAATAACTTGCACATTAAAATACTAACGATAACATAGAGCATTTTAACCAAAAAAAGTTTGTAATCCTAAGATTAGCGAAAAAGGAGTGCCAAGACCTTAGTTGCAAAGGAACTATACCAAAAACTCGCTTTCTAAATTGCACCCGTGTAGAATTATACAATGATGTCTGTCCACAAGTACACCCAAGAAGTTATCGATTCTATACAATAAGCAAACTGTGCATCTTTAAAACTGTTGATACATTTTTGACTTTGATTGCAAAGCATTATGATCAGGGAAACCGGAAGTATGCTTTAAAAATGTTTTATACGCATTAAATATGCAGTAGGATCTTCAAAATATTCCCTAAAAGTTGTTAAAAATATGGCCGAAAAACCAAAAATGGGTAAGTTAAAATAAAATATACAACAATTTAAAAATATTTGCATAAAAAACTAGGAAACAGTTATGGTCAGCAAAGCCACACCATGCACATATCAATTTTTAATATTCCCGAAAACGAATGCTAATACGAATATCTGCTCCAGTATTTGTCGACTACGAATATCCAATTTGAAGTTAAGCGCCACCAAATATTTCGAATTTGATTAAAAAAATGTTCCATTCTCTTTTATAACAATAAATTAGAAAAAAAAACTGGCACACTACTAAATGTACCCAATAAAAAAATTTATCATTTTGCGAAGCACTAAAGGTACATTTAAAAAAATAAGCGCACAATTATGCGCTACGCAATAAGACATACAGAAATTCAGTAAAGTAAGTGAAATAACTCTCAACAATTTTTATAAAAAATAAATAAAATTTCAAGTGCTACGGCATTCCCTTACTACGAAGCAAGTTTGTAAGGGAGAATACTAAAAAATAACTGTACAAAAACATTCAGTGTGTGAAGCTGTTCGTTACATTTAACAATTTTTTTGTGCGCTGAATAATGCGCTTTATGCGTCAAAAATGTATTGCTTCAAAGTGGGAACTCGCCATATAAAATTCATGTCTTCCGTAAGCGCAATGGTAAGCGAAACTCTTACATTTCTCCCTTACAAACCTGCTTCGCTCGAAGCTCAATTTTTTATTGGGTATTTTATATTATTGTGATATTCCGATGACTGAATTTTAAATTATCAAGTTCGCACCTGAATACCACCGCTGAACCTTTAAAATTTTATACCAACATTATTATTATATAAAAGCCATAAGCACCGCAACCGAAAGGGTCTAATGTGCAGCTCAAGCGTTCACTTAAGTAGATTAAGGCTACAAATAAAGCCAATTCTTAATGAAGATAACTTTAAGGAACTGTTGGCATACTTATCAGTGTAATCAAATATTAAAACTGTTTACAGCGAAATCTTGCAAGGCCAAAAATTATTTTAGAAAATGCTAAAAAAAATTTCAAGATTTTTGCTTACAATTTATTAAAAGTAGGATATGAAATTTTATGAAAAATTCTATAAATTTTAGGAACTCTTTAAACCAAATTTAAAAAATTTTTAATAATTCATCAAATTTAGGTGGGTCGCAACACCCCTGATGTAAACAAAACACAAGCGATTTTATTCTATGCTTTGCTCTGATTCAAAAGATTCTATAAAAAGAAATTTAACCCAATTTATTTCTTAAAGCTTAATATATATTTCAAAATTTTAATTTTTTTAGCAGTTTACAGAAAAAATTTGTTATGGGCTTTTCGATTAACATGAAATGGCCAAACATTAACACTATACAATTTTTTCCTGGGATCATTTAATTCAGTTTTTACATTACAATGGAAAATTCCCTTAAACTTTTATCGGTCATTTTCACCAAGTTCGGTTAAAACTAACTTTAAATTAAAGTTTCGGTTACCAATATGTTTTGACAGCTATAACCGATAGTTAATTATAACCGAACTTGGTGAAAATGGCCGTATACGTAATAAAAAACGGAAGATTTGTATAATCAACATGATTAGGGCATTTCGAAAATTGCCTAAATCTAAAATTTTTTCAAAAACAAGTGAGACGTTTCTTAAGAAAAGACTAACTGCCTGTTTGTAGAACGCGAGCACAAAAGTGACTCGCTTAACTTACATTTAAAACAAAAACAAATTTTGAAATTTTGTTTTTGTTTTAAATGTAAGTTGAACGAGTCACTTTTGCGCTCGCGTTCTACAAACAGGCAGTAATCCATTTTCATATGAAATTTCTTTTTGAGCGCAACTATAATCAAAAGAATGTTGTGTTACGAGTCTAATATTTAATGAGAGTTATTTGTGCCGAATATTATTTAGATACACCATCTACATATATACAATATTTGAACTTTAGGGACGGTCGCACAATTTTTTATTAATAGCAACACGGTTTTCGAAATCGATAATCGGGCCTCAATATCGATTTTAAAGTCGATTTCAAAATCGTTTAAGATAAATTTGCAAACTTATATTACAAAAAATTTTTTGTTTTAGCAAAATAGTAGAAAAATTGAATTAAGATTTTTAATAGTGGATAGATATGACTACTGTTCATAATTTTCCTGAAAAAAGTGAAAACATGTTAATTTTTAGATGACGTTTACAGGAGCAAGTGCAATATTTCGCATATTAAAATTGTGTTCTTGTGTAGTGAGTCAGGCCTGTCACCGAAATCAATTCCGATCGAGACTGGAAGTGATTTCGTATCTTGCTTCTCATTAAACGAAATCACTTTCGATAGGAATTGATTTTTGTTACAGGACTGAGTGTATGGATAGTATTTCAAATGATTATGACAATAGTTCGTGTTCGGTGGCGACTGTTTCTTTGATAAGTTACTATTAAGTTAGTTTTAGAAAACAAACGTTTGCATGTCATTGTAGTTGGAAAGATGTAGATTTATTTCTCTATAATTTTGTATATGTTAGGATAAATTACATACTTTTTGATTTTTCACTCTGCTGATAACTAGATTTTAATATCGCTCACACACTGGTCTGTTTGAATACACTATGCAACAAGCAAAAATTACCTGAACAACCACTATATTTTTTTGATCCGCTATAGTCGCCTAACTGCAAAAAACAAAATTTTTAAAATTCTATGGTAAGTTTTTTTTTTAAAAAATTTTTTTTCTAAAATTTGAGATTTTTAAAGAGGCTGCTCCATACATCTTATCGTAACTTAAGAACGACGTACCCGATTTTGGTATCCGATCCCTCAAAACATTTTACATTACTCCTGATTTAAGTTTTTCTAATATCATTTTTTAATTTAGCCATTACTTTTGGAGTTACTAGGGCCGAAGTGGCAAAAAAATTCTTTTTTTGTTGTTTTATAAAATTTTTGATTTAAAAAAATTCATAAAAAATTTAAATCAACAAATACATTCCAGTTTTAGTACTTAAGCTTAAAGCTGCAGGCATTAGAAGTAAAACACATTTTATTTCATAAAAATCCATGAATAAATACCTGTCTTATTTCCGATAAACTTAAAGTACCTAGTTTTGACCTTTTTTTGTCACTAATTTGTATAGAGCTAAAAAATCACAAAGTTTTACCAGTTTATTACACATTATTTTTTTTTAATCCTCTATTTTAATTATTTTTTCATAAAGCTGCATATAAAAGAAATAAAATAAATTTTGTTTCATGAAAATCCATGGATAAATTCTTGTTTTATTCTCGTTAAAGTTAAAGTACCTAGTTTTGACATTGTTTTATCGCAAATTTGTGTTGAGCAACACGTTGCAAACATAATATTAACATGTTGATCAACACAAATTTTCGATAAAAAATGTTAAAACTTAAATCAGGCGTAATTTAAAATGTTTTGAGGGATTAGATAACAAAATCGGGTACGTAGTTTCAAAGTTACGATAAGATGTATGGAGCAGCCTCTTCAAAAATCTCAAATTTTAGAAAAAATTTAAAAAAAACCTTACCTTAAAATTTTAAAACAATTATGTTTATTGCAGTTAGGCGACTAAAGCGGATCAAAAAAATATAGTGGTTAGACAGGAAAAAAAAAACTTCCTATTTGTTGCATAGTGATATTAGCGTATTTCCACAGGAATGCCATGGTTTAATTCACCTGTTGTGTTTCTTTTATATGTTGATTTTCACAAAACTCACTTTCAGTGTTTGGTTTGGTGCGATAAGTTTAGGACTGTTTTGTTCAATGTCCATTGATGACCTCAATTTCTGAAGAACAAGAGGACCTACTATATTGTTGTTAAACTACAACGGTTTTTTTATTTTAAACTTAGGAAAAAATGTTAAGTTTTATTGTGCATGCCCATAATTTATCGATTTAATTAAGATTAAAATTTACAAAATTTTGATAACCTTTAACTGCTGAGGTGAAATTTTGGGACATACCTTATGAAGTGGTGGTAAATTTTACCCCTCTAAATTTTACTAAAAAAAATTTTGTAAAAAATATTTTTTTATTATTATTTGTTTTTGAAAAATAAGCTACAACATTTTTAATTCCAAAAAATAAAGAAACCAAAAATTATTTTTATTTGTTTAAAAAAGAACAGGTACTTTACTTCACAAACCTTTCTTTTAATATAAAAAAAAACGATATATCAAAAAATTATGAGTTAAAAAAAAGACAAAAACTTAAAGGTCATTTTTTCACTGCCAAAGGTATATATTTAAAGATATAAAAGAGATCATGAAAAAAAATATTAAGTCCCAATTCACACGTTGCAAGTCTTATTGATCAGCTTGCTACTTTATAACGCGAGTGACTAGAGGAAAATAAACGTTTCTCTCTCACTCTCGCTCGCCTATAAGGTAGCAAGCTGATCAATAAGACTTGCAACGTGTGAATTTGCACTAAGGTGTAGAAACTACAGGTCAACCTTTTTGGAGGTGTTTTACTCATCAAAATCTGCATCCCATACACATTGGCTTACTACATTGCAGACAGATCGGCAAGAACAAGTTTCCAACTTTGGAGGGAATATCTTGGTTAACAATAAACAACATCTGGGCAGGACTGGAGAAGTGGGCGTGGCACCTCCTAAGCAACTATTGTCTAAATTTGGTACACACAGCTGGGTTATCACTTCAAAAAAGCCGGGATTGGAAAAGTGGGCGTGGCATAAAACAGATTAATTTATATCTAAAGAACGGTAACAGCGGTAACAGCATAAGTTTCCAAATTGGGAACAAATAGCTTGGCTACCAATATGCAACATCAGTCAAAAAGGAGGCGGGATAAGATAAGTGGGCATTGCACAATATACATCTAAATAACGACAAGTGTAAAATTTTCCAAATTTGGTACAAAAAGAATGGTTAACAATACCCATCATCTGTCTAAATGGTCGGAATTGGATGAGAACATCTCTCAAAAGGTAGACCTTCAATACAAATACCCCATAGATTTCTGTATAACTGCAGTATGGCAACAGGGACACTATTCAAACTTGGTACAAACATCCTCCTGAACAATGCACGAGATTTAACAAAATGTACTTATCTTAATGAGTCACTTAGTTAATATTGTATTATGTATATAAAATAACGTTTTTGAAATAAATAATTTTTTACCAACTAGAAAACGGACAAGTGGTAAAAATAATTCCATGAAAATATCACGTTAATTTTGATGTGCGGTAAATTTTTTTCCACTCAATACTTACGGTAACGCTGACGTGATGGTATAATATTTTCAAAGAAAAAATTACGTAAATGATGACGAGTGGTAATTTTTACACCAGCATGTGCGTAGCTCCGCTCGTGCTAAGTCGAGCTCAGCCAAAACACAGGTGAATAACAACGATCACGATATTAGAAGATACTAAGAAAACTAAATTGATTGAGCGCAACGGAAGAGAGTATTTTAAAAAAACATAAAGAGAGGGTAAAATTTACCACCACCTCCACAGTTAAAGGATAAAAAATCGATTTTAAAAGCACAATAATCGATTTCAGTATAAAATCGCATACGTAAATTCGATTGCAAAATATCGATTTTTTTACCACAAAATCGATTTTCAATTGAAAATCGAAATCGATTTACCATTACCTAATTTAGAAAAACAAATTGACTACTTTTGTGCAATAACCTAGATGTGAACTGTTCTATTATTTGCAACCAGATTGACAAAACTACAGTAACTATAAAAATTGTTTTTTAATAAAATGTTAATATACACTCTCGTAAATGTGTATTTCTTCAGCCAAGGAACATTGGTCACTTGCCACCTTTAAACAATATTAATCTCTCCACGTTAATCACTTTCAGCAATTATAAAAATAGTTTAAATTAATTTAAAACTAAACTAAAGACAAAAAGTAAACTGCTATCTTGGGTAATTAATAAATAATAAAAATAATTATCTGGGGAGATACATCTTTAAATTATGATGTTATCCTTGTACAAAACTAAATATCCTGTTAAAACTTTAAGTTTTTATACAAAAACAAAAACTAAAACTAGTTCTTGATAATTGTCTGGGACACATATGCAGCAAAAAAACTGAAAATTTAATTTTTTTTTACATACAAGTACAAGTACACATCATAATCACACTGACAGTTTTATGACTTTGCGTGGCTAAATGAAGTGCTTCTTATTTGGCTATAACGAATATTATTGTTTGTATGAAGATGACTAGTAGGACTACTAGCATAACTGCCACGCCTACTTTGCAATTTAAAGCCTTACATAAAATGGCCATAAAGTGGAGAGGTGGCTAGATGGTCGTCGTCGGTAGGTAGGAAACGTGCATCAACAACAAAATCATCAACATCGTCGTAATCGTACACATTTTTGACTTGCTAAAGAAACCAGATGGTAGTAGAGAATTATGTTGATAAAACAAAAAAATAAAACTTGGCATACGTACGTGATGGTAGCAGAGCATTTAACAGTAACAACTTTGTGTGTGGCATTACTTCGATTGCAGATGAAAAAAATCCACTGAAAACCTGGCAACGAAAAAAAAAATTTCAACAAATTTATATAAAGAGTGCGTACATTATAGTTTTCAAGTCTTCCTAATTGCAGGTTCTTTACTGAATATGAATTACTCTCTTTTTGGAAGAGCTACATATACTTGGTTTATGCATAAGAAATATTCGAAATGAAAAAAAAATGGTGGGTTTAAGTAAATGATGGAATGAGCTATATCTATATAAAATCTTTTTTTTATAAAAATGAAAAATATTCTTGAAAATAATAAAGTTCTAAGCAAATTAGCGGTTAACAAAATCAATTAGTTGACGAAAAATCAACCAATTGTAGTTGGGATAATCTCACTGTTTATTGTTGTTGTTTTTGTCTAAGCTTTGATATTTATAAGAAAAACTGTCGTTTAAAATTCTTATTCGCTTAACAATTTTATTTGTATAATATCTTTAGTTTTTTTTTAAATCTTTGGATGAAGTTTCCTGATGATCTGGCCTAAGCAACTAGTGAAATGCGCATAGGAATAGCTTATCACATCAACAATAAATTTCAGTTTATCAATAGTATGAAATTGGAATTTAAACGAAACCATTTAACCTATTAAGGCCCGAGCCATGATCCCATTGAGCTATAATGATGAAACTTACAATTTGATTGTTTATATCTAAATATGAAAGAAAACTAATTTTGGGCAAATCGGATATGTGGGAGCCCAGATAACCCCCGTTGCGAAAACGCAACGTTGGGCCTTAACGATATACAAATTAAGCGCATTTGTAAAATTTTTAAATTAAAATATTTTATTCACGTCTTTAGGAAAAAAAATTAAAAAAGATATATTAATTCAATTATGATATGCTCCAAGGCACTTTGGGTGCACTGCTACGTCACCTTTTTCATATTTGTAAATTGATCGGTCCATAATTTACCATACGATCCATATAAAGCCCACTCTCGAAAAACACTTTAGTACGCCTAAAACCATAACAAATAATTCGATTGCAATAAATTTTGTTCTGTCACAGTTTTATATGACTAGAAATCACACTGTCAACTTTCGTAAAGATCGGTTCATAATTTACCACAGGTTCAATATAATGCCCACTCCTGAAATATCCTAGCTGTCAGTGGATGGTATCAAATATTTGTCATAGCCGAATACAGCACTCTATCTGGTTTTTCTATAATATCCTGGGAGTGGATAATTTCCCAGCGGTAAAAATTGAAAGGACCGCAAGTGGCAGGCCTTTTTGAAGGCCTCTATACTCCATTCTAAAAGATTCGCTTCGCATGATATCCTGCCTTCAGAAGTATGCCTTCTAGAAGGTATAAACTTCTTTTTAAAAGACCTTCTGAAATATTCAGTACACATTCGCTACTCCCTTCTTTGAGAAGGGAGAAAGGAAGGTGTTCAGTTTTATTTACTTTTTATTTTTAGTGACCTTCCTTACTCCCTTCTTTGGGAAGAGATCGAAGTTGTTATTAAAGGAAGTGTGAAAGGCCTTGCGCCCAATGACAACCTGTGTAAAAAATAAATAAGTATGGAATGCGGCGAGAAGGGCTTCTGACTGCTTGTGAAGGCCTTCTATTAGGCCTCTTTACTCATTCTAGTTACCGCTGGGTTCACATTACTTGTTCAGTTGTCTATTACTCTAGCTATTGAAGTTACCCTGCTGGAAATTTGTGTCAATTGTTTTGTGATTTGTGAAAACAGAACAAGTTCAAAAAGATAGAACTCATGACCAGTAAAAGGAGAACTAATCATCTAACTGGTGCATAAAGAACAAGAAGGTAAAAAAGTAATGAATTACGGTACATACTACATTGTATCGAAATAATCTTACATTGTTATAACTAACACTAAACACGTTCATTGAGAATAGATGTGTGACTAGTCAAATGGTGTCAATTAACCAATGACAACCCCATGTAAAAGTGATAGGTCTTATTCATATAAACTGTTAGAACTAGAACCAGTCTCTACCCCAAAGACCAAGCACGGGACAACTTTGGTGTAAGTTCGCTTCCCTTTAGGAAAATAACACACTTGACATAGAGAATTTACCTACTGCGTAATAACAACAACTTATAATTAACATGTATACATGTTTTATTATGTTGTTTTAAATAGCAAGTAATTGTATAAATATATTTTATTTGATGCAATTTGGATATGGTTTAGGCCCAGTGTTGCGTTTTCGCATCACGGATGTATCCTATCATAAAAAAGTCTCAAATGTCTACGATGATTGGATTTTTGAGTAGAAATAATAATGTTCGTATGTTAGCAATCTCCTTCAGAAGTTTCAGATAGGTATATTATATATTACTTTATTTATTAAACTTTTTCCAAAAGTACTCAAAAAACAGGAAAAAGTAAAAATTTAAATTAAAAATTTTTATAAAAAAAACTTATGTATGATACAAATCCAAAAACAGGTCGATTAGATATTAAGTTAAATTTTATTTCACTGTGCTTTATAACAATATCACGTAACAACAAAATGCCTGAGGGGAGGTTTAAGTGAACTTTGCGAAAACGCAACGCAGGGCCTTAATGGGTTAAACTAAAGCTTTTTTTTTATTAATTTTTGAATTCCAACAAAAAAATTTTAATAAATAATTTTCTTTCAACAAAAAATAAAAAAAAATTTTTTAATTGATAAAAAACGACTAATAATTTTTTCTATGTAGAAAGATTGCAATACAATTTCAAAATAATGCTTTTTGAACTTAAAACCGAATCTTTCTTGACTTATTTTCAAATGTGTTTTAATTGCAAAGTGTATTATTCAAGAAAATTACTCTTCTTCGGCGAGATACGCAAACAAGCGGCCGGGAATAAATATTCGCAAAACTTAATCTATTCGTGTTAATTATTAAGATATTTATTAGTGAATTTGTGATTGCGTCAATTTGCTAAGAAATTGTCACAGTCATCCTGACTCATTTTGTTATATTTTTGGTGAGGTTACTTTCAAAAAACAGAGACGAAATTTCAATAGACTTATGTTGTAGTGCTTTTGCCAGTATATTTGTTCTGGCTCATGAAGACAGATCTTGCGTCCCGCAACTTTCCTGCAATACCTGCGTTAAGAATCTAAGTGATTGGAAGACTGCATCCCGTCAAATGATGTTTACAGTACCCATGACTTCTTCCAAAGCAAGGAATTATATTTCGGACTTCTGTTTTTGCCTCACAGATATATTATATATTTATTTTGTTTTACTCCTGCAAGAAGCATAGGTCTGCCAATGCGTGTCCTTGTTTTCATGAAATCGGACTTATCATTTTAAATCGGACTTATTAGTAATTTTTTGTTGTTGTTACGGTTTCGGTAATCAGGGTTTATTTAATACGAGTAGAATAGGCAAAAGTCTTGGAGCTGCCAACATCGCCCACAAGCGTGCGGTGATTGGTAAGGGATTAAGTCTAGCGTCTTAAGGGTTATACCGCTCATGGTCGGTTGTGATGTTGGTAGGTGCCAATTGCTCACCACGACGTTTCTCACAGATATAAAAGTTATTCATTTTAGTAATTTATATAAGGTAAGATATCCTTATTTGCAGTCAGCTAATAGAGCTTCATAGTGCAACCAGTTATATTCCCGTTCGTAGAGATTCAACATTCACAGTCCTCCAGTCACACAACAATAATGACAACAATGACCCTGAGATTGAAGAAATCTCAATCAAGCAGCAGTTGTTAATTCAAGGAGATCTAAGCGATGTGATTCGCTACTTGAATTTATAAGAAGAGCAGTGGGAACTTCTACGATCTTGATTCAAAGGAGACAATTTGCTATATGATAAAACAAAATTAAGATGTTTTCGAAATAGTGACAAACCCTTAAATTCATATTATTTGCAGTAAGGAGATTTTGTGCGTTTGTTCATTGACTCTTCCAAGACAAGCTTATAAGCTGTATTACTCAAACTTCAGCAGGGCTATACAATATTTAACTGTTTTCTGTTTGATTTGGGATATATGCCCGGGGGTTGTAGGAACCAAGTTCAGGATATTTCAGCTTTTGGTCTTACATCCTCCGGGACAAATAAGGTGCAGGTAATGCCTGGGACTACGCATTAGTCCCAATTTGGTAGTTTGCATAAGATTTTATCTTGCGATCGCAAATAAACAGAGATCTTATCGGGTTCTACGGGAATAGTAGCCTCCGGTGACACGGCAACGGGCTGAGTATTATTTGAGGCTTTTTGCACGAAATGCTTCCTGTCTCTCGGGAAGATTGTCTTTGAGGATGTTTCGCCTCTACGCTGTCATGCTTCCTAAATCGCAGGAAGGGAGATCTTGAAAAACCCACTACCCGCCTAATTTTTCACTATTTGTGGGATAGCTTGGCCAAAGGGATGATCATGTTTAAGTGCTCTTGCTGTTCAACAGAACTCCTGGAATTTTTGGCGAAGGTTAGGTAGCTCCAAATTGTTAGCTGGGTGTGATTGTGCCTCTCACACTCGTGGGCGGTATGCTAAACGCATTGTTTGTCACCAATATGGTTGATATTAACAAAGAAATAAGACCATATGGTTGCTGCACATGTAAATCTATTCCACAAATGTTTGAATGGAATAGGCGGGAAAGAGAGAACTATAATAATAAAAAGGTATGGCATACAAAAACATCCCTTACTCCTGGAAGGAAAAATGTAATAAAGTATACAGCTCTAGTTAAGCCGTCAGAAGTACCTTTAAAACTATTTGTTTTATTTGCGAAGCCAATGTATCGCAATTCAATTCAATTTTTGTATCTTAAAAAAAAATTCCCTAAAACTAGAAATGCAAAGAAAAAAATACTGTTTTTCGTCAAACCTCAAATCGAGCAGTTTGAAACTTATGGCCAATTTTCAGGATCGATATTAAAACACATTTATTTTTAAAATCGTTCTAAATACAAAATTCTCTTATTCACTAAATCTTAAGTCACCGATATGGTACACTTAATTTCAACTTAAGTTTCCATTGTAATATTTTAGCAAGGTGGCCTCAATATCGCAACAATACAACAACAACAGGTAAAGCATTAACAGCCAGCTGTTTTTTCAGACCACCTTGTAAATAAATACACTTTTTTATATTTTTTTTTTTTTGTATTTAGTAGTGCTACCATACTTTTATCTTAACCCATTAACCGCCAAAATTAAACTAGAAATGATAATTAAAACAAAAGTTTATTTTTCTATTCATTGCAGACTAAAGTAGCATCATCATATATATTATTTCTAAAGCACTTTTTTTGTCGGTTGCAAATATCTCCCATACCACCGCATCAAATTTAATGAATGATATCTCATTTTAAAGCTTATTTCTAACACTAATGACGAAAAATAATTAGAAATTGAAAAATTAATATTTTCATTGATAAAAATTACGGTGCGAAATATTCGCACGGGTCATCTAGTATAGGTATAAAAAAAAATTTAAAAATTAGGAATGGTTGGAGTAGGAGGGCAGTACTCAACCGAGTACAGCGGCGGGATATAGGTGAAAAATTTTAGAACATTGTTATTCATTACATAATGTTATTTAACATTTTTTGCATCGCCAACGAATTCTTGCAGGACATAAAACACATCCTAATTGCTTTTCTTCTTTTTAAGGGTAGAAACCTATACCATCTTGAGGTAACCTTAGTTTCAATGATGAAAGATGCCTTTAATTGAACCTTGTAGTAGAACGTTGTAATAAAAATTTATCCATGATATCAATTTGCCTTATTTCATGCAAGCGAGTCGTTCATTAATAGGAATTAATTGTTTTACGAGATGTAGATTCAGTTTGATGTCTGCATATCTTTGCCTAGACATTGATTTTGATACTGTTTCTATTCTAACATTATCGTAAGACCAATGGGTAACTGATATACACAATATCAATATGCCTTTGGATAGCTGATATACATATAATATCAATAAGCCTGGCATGGGAAGTTATGTCAATTGTTTTGATAAGCATATACAGTTTTACTGATAAGAAAAACAATCAGTTCTTTGTAAAATATCTTCTCTAATATACGCAAATAATAGGTTTATATTACTAAAAACCTTCTTGATATCTTCGTATTTGTGCTACTTGTAGAAGAGGACCTTTGATACCACTTGTGCTACGTTGTAGTTCACTACAGCTTCTTTTTCCTTTTTTGCAATGGATAATCCTCGCTGCCGTTCAATGTTATGTACCTGGATTGACCGTAAACATGTTCTCCATGGCATCTTCTTCTTCAACTGATAACATAAAACAAAAATCATACAAAGAATCGCTATCAATACAAAATACGTTTAGAACTCATCGAATATTTAAGTATAATTTAATTTTTGTGCAATTTTTACAACTACAGTATGACACAATTTGTATAGGGATTCCGCCGCTGTACTCAGTTGAGTACAGTTGTATTTTTATTACGATAACTTTGTAAAAATATACGGCAGACCAATTATTTTTCATTTATTTTATTTATACGAATGCTCACTTTAAAAAAAAATATATAAAAAAAAATACAAGCCCTACAGTTAAGGATAAAAAATAGAAATATCTGTCGTTATTTCAACACATTAATTTTATATAAATTAAGATTCATATTGTGGAACTTAATTTTAATATATAGTAATTTTTTTAATTTTATTTTAATAAAAAGCACGTTTCTTTTTAGCTTAAAGCGTAAAAAAAATCCTAAGACGTTAAATAAGACTTTTCAATTAAAACTCAAAAAACCAATCTGTTTTAAATACGATTTAAGTTTGTTATGAAAATTAACTTGATATTGATTTAAATACTATCCTGAAAATTGGGCATTAGACTAAGTGGTAGATATACACAATTTTGAACCATGTCCGCTATGCCTCCCTATACAAAATCTATTAATGATTTGAAATCTAACTTTTTGTAAAAATCAAAAATGTATTTTTAATACTACATTTCCACGGACTTTGGAAGGCTTTTTTCATTTATTTCCTTCTACTAGGTTAAGACACAAAAATTCTGGTATTTGAAATACGATCGATCGTTTTCAGTCCATTAAGACAAGCCTGACACTAAACCTCTTATATCGGATTAAAAGTAATTCTACAAATAAAAATTTACGTTTCAACTAAATGTAAAATGTTTTCTGTGGATCCGTAAGTTAAATGCATTTAATTGTATGTTGAACATGACCAGCATTATTTAGTGCAGATTAACGAATAAATTCTTAAAGAAAAAAAAAGTTAAATATGGCAACAAAAAAATAAACGGAAGTTTCTTTTTTCATAACAAATGAAGGAAAAAATTCCTGAAATATTTTCACAGCATTTCGTAATCAACAAAGCAAGTACATATAAAGTATAAAGTATTTAAAACTAATTTAATTTTAGCTTAACTTCTCATATATAAAATTTCTTTTTAACTTTTTTCTGTAGCTGCCGATCTTTTTACGAAGTTTCTGTTATTTTGTTTCACATTTTTTTTTTTGTTTGTTATTTCATTTCACAAAATTAAATATAACTTTAGTTTAATTTTATTACATTATTGTGCTGTTTTGTAAACTTTTATTTTACTTTTTTCTGTTCCACGTTCTTTGCAATGTTTAAATAAAAAGTGCTTTAAGCTAAAATGTTCCTTTACTCTCTGGATTGAGTTGCGTTGTGTTGCGCTGATTAAACGTTGTCTGAGTCTCAAATACATTCAGACATCAAAATATTTAATGTACGAGATAATAATTCACAATTAGGAAAGTTTTTTCTTTGCTCTTCTTTTATTATTTACTTTTTGTTGAATAAATAGGTTTTATTTTGTTTGAAAGTGCATAGTGGGAGAAAATGTTTTCTGGTTGAGGTTTTAAGAAAGTTTTTAGACGCTTAAGAAAAAATTAAAGTAGAAATTATGTGCGTAAATATAGTTTTGAGGTTCAAAACTTTCTTTCAAATGTACTTGATTGCGTCAATGAATGGATAATTTTTATTAGAATAATTTTTTTAAGGTAAATATCAGTTAAGCCTTGAGTACACGGGATGTGAAAAGCCACATGCTCATGTGGCTCTGAATTAATTTTGATGTCATTACAATCCAAGGGAAATTGCGGAGTAAAATATGACGTCAAAATAACGTCAGAACAGAGCAAAAATAAGATACTTGGGGTCTTGACAAGGTGTGCTATTATATTGCCATAATGTTCTAACATTTTACAATGGCTTAAAAATATTGTTGTTGCTTTGTAAACAAAATGTTTCTTAATTAAATAGAACTTTGCCTGCTATGTTCATTGTGCTGTCGTAATTAATCCGAAGAGACCTGCGCTGAACGACCGAGCCGCATTAGTTTTTGTAAGCCGTCGCCACTGATGGTAATATTTTAACCGGCTTACATCCTAATTTAACCTGCGGCTAGCAGTTTTTGCAACAAATCACTTGCGGCGTCAAATTAGATCGGCTTAGGACTCTGCTGTTTGGTAAACAAACAAAATAAAATTTATTTCTGATTTGCGTCTGAAATATGGAAAATAGTCAGGTAAGATCTAATTTAATTTATTAATTTATTGATTCGAATTACAAAATATTTTTATTTTTGGTAATTATTTATTTTTTTAAGTTTGTTTTAAATCAGCTAATATAAATTCAAAATAGCACACGGAATTATGAGGGGTTGTTCATAACAGTCGTATTTTTTCATGTTATTATTTTAAGACATATGACTATATGACAACTTGTGAGTCCCCCAAATATATATTTAACCCTTGTGTTAATACCCGGGCACCGTGGTACCCACTTACGTATATAAACATGAATAAAATTTTTAAACAAGCTTCTGGATCGTCGTTATTTAACTTAAAATAAAGCGAATTCAGATTCTAGATTTATTTTTTTGCTCCCTTAATACTCAAAAAAATTTGCTTAAACTTTAACCATCGCAATATGCGCACCCGAGTGCCCCGGTACCCAATACAATACAATAAACTCTATGGGACAACAAAAACCTGTTTGAACTGCTCAAAAAATTCAAAAAACTAAATCCTGCAATTACATAAGCTTAGTTTCCAAAGCGTTAGTATTATAATACGGGGAAGTCTCATTTAGATGTATGACCAAAAATGTTCAACTGTTATACTAAAAAATAATGTCCTGTATAAAACGTTTAAAATTTTAGCCGTTATGCAACACAAAGTTAAAAAATCATATTTTAACTTAAATATAATTTAATACGCCTTTAAAAATGTAATTTTATTTCATAAAAATATGGATTATTAATACATTATAGTATATGGGTATCCGGGTAACCCGGGTGCTAAGCAACGTGGATAAAGTTGGGTATGAACACAAGGGTTAAAAAAAACTAGGATCGCCCGGTGGCCGAAATTCGACTACTTGACATTTACTTTCGAAAAAACTTGTGCGTTATACAACAAAAACGTACACATTTGAAGAGTACGGCAAAATGCACTATTCACCCATCTGTCTGTATGTCTGTAAGATAAATTGAAACGCTTTTTAAACAATTAGATTGTGCATATCTACACACAAATACCTTTAAAACTATATATGTATGTTTCATTCAAATCGGTGGAAGAAAATATACTTAAAATCAACCGCAAAAAAATTGTTCCCGTATTTATGTATAGTCATATCTTACTGTATTTCAATGGTGGCATGCAGTGTGGCCATATCTAAAAATATTTACAGCTAAATCAGCTTTAAAATAATGCTAAAAAATGCTAAAACAAAATCCTAAAGTGCCAAAAAATAATGCTTAAATTTAAATTGTATTATTTTTTTGTTATTTTAGTCAATATACCTTTATACACGATTTATTTTGCATAATTCTTCCCTATAAACTCACATTATATCAATAGAACAAACTGATTAAAAAATAATAATAAAATATTTATAAAACATAAAAACTATAAAAGAAATATATTTCAGCCTTTATATACGTACATAAAAAGTTTTCAAACAAAAGGTAGCATACCATAACATAAAATTAAGGCAACTTGACCCATAAATGGCTATTATTTAATATATCAATAAAAATTATATGACGTGTGAAATAAAAAGTTTCATTTTATAAATTAAATACGTCATCAAATAAATATTATTCTTCAGCTTCTGAAGAATCGATCGAGATATCATTATAATATATGTTTTAAACCACACCTAATATAAAGTAGCGATTTCATAGACTTTAACGTCATTCTATTTCGAATTTTCGGTTTTAAAAGATTTATACCACTAAAAACCTATTTTAACTTCCACATTGCTAAATGGCAAAACCAAGAACTTCATTGCAAAAGAAGCTAATTCACTGAATGGATTTTCATTTAATGCATTTCATATTCATATACATTTATCCAGAATTCAAATTTTGAGTTCTGCCACTGATGTTCCAAAGTTATAATTTTTTCTACAGTGAAATCAATAATTTCTTCTTTTAAATGTTAGCTTAATTAGCATTCATTACTTTTTTCTACACAAAAAAAGTTAGTATTTGTTAAATTATAAAAATTGTTTGCCAATCGTTGTTTAAGTTGGCATATTAATTTAATTATAAAATCTCGGCATGTAATTCGAATTTGTTTTTCTATTTCAAAAGTTATGGTATTTTATTCGTTTCCAAAAATTTTTTTGAAAGAAATCGTAATTGAGGGAAAAAATCCGCTTAGCATGAAAATGGTTCAAACTGATCAAATTTTAAAACAAGTTTCTATAGCAAAAGAGTAGGGATTTGTAAGTGCATTCAACAAAAAAGCGTGGTAGATTTTCAAAAAATATTACTTGAATATTCTTAAATTAAATAATGCTAAAAAATGCTAAATATGTAGTTGAAAAATGCAAAAAAAAAATGCTAACTGCTAAATGAAAAATTTTCAGCTAAATCAGACAAAAAAATGCTAAATCTAGCTGCAAAAATGCCAAAATGGCCACGCTGGTGGCATGTCATAACGTCCATGGACACTATGACACTGGACGTTATGTCATGCCACCATTTCAATCGTTCTGAAAAAAGTCTGCAGTTCAAATGCATTTGAGAATCAATTGAATATAATATTTTTTAGTACTAAAAAGTCTGTTCTTAAAGGAAACTTTAATTGCCAAATTATTTTCAAATCATATTCATATATTTTAAAATATTGCGTTTGCCGTGGAAGTGTGAATTCAATGCCTACGCCTTTCGTTTGATACAATTTATAAGATATCTAGATTTTTTTACTTCTGTGGGAAAATACAAACACACACGTACAGCAAATGCGCCAACGCTATTTTGTACATTAATAAACAATTCAGGAATTTTCGATGTAAAAATAAAAAAATGTAACTTGAAACTTTAAACAACCAATTTTGGTTTATATAATTGTTTATTGTAATAAAGTATCAAATTGAATTTCATTGGCTGGCTAGACTATTACAATATACATTGTATGTATGTATGTATGTATGCATGAACATGTTTGTAGCTGTCACAAATTTGTTGACAGCTAACAACAGCAACGACAAGTCGACCAACTGTGTGAGCATCTGTTCATATCAATTAATACGCAGAGCAGAGCATTCCTAAAGACACAGAAATCGGGGAAAAAATTCCCAATATCAAACACAAAAAAAATCTTTAGATTCATGAAATGAATGAAATTTGATTTTTGGTTTTTTTATATTTTGCGGTTGGTTTATGTTTGTTATTGGAAAAAAAGGAAATCCAAATGAAACAGCGACACAGACAACGATAATTAAGAAAATTGTCAACACAATGATTAACAGACGAAAACTCAAAATGTGAGGGGGCTTTTGAAGCTTTGCCATTGGAGTTGCATATATAGACACTTATTTGATTTGAGTTATTTCTTAATGTGACACTTTGAAGTAAGTAAGAAATATGGTTGACGTATTAAAATCAATGACTGGATGCAATACTCCAGAATAAAATATTGGGACACATGACATTATACATATAGGGTTTTGAATTTATCTAGACATAATTATTTTAGACATTTGGAAAAAAGATAGTGTGCTAATAACAACTAAATGTTAAAATGTGGTGGATATAAAAATCAAAAATTTCAAAAAAAAATAAAAAATATTCTACGAAAGATTTAAAAATAAATTGCTTTGATTTAAAAATTTCAAAGTGTATTAAGTACAAACTAGGGTGTTCAATCGATTAATTATTGTTCGATTAATCGAAAAATTTTAGACGATTAACTGTTCGAATAATTTAAAATTTGCAATTTCAATTAAAGGATTAATCGAAGAATTCACACCGATTAATCGAATAATAATAATAATATATAATATTTCTGTTAAATGTATAATTTTTATAAAGTTTTAAGTAGAATAAAAAAACAAAATGTATGTGTCCGTTCGAATTAAAAAAAAAAACAGTCATGTTTAGTGAGTCATTTAGGCCCTAATTATATAAAACGCAACGCCAAAGAATTACATTGAAAGCAAAAACAAAGCCATAAATATTTTGTAATATTGTTGTACCTTTCTACAGAAATTCATGTACCGTTTTAAAATTTTCAACGCCACAAGTTATGAGGCGCCCATATTTTTAACAATATAGTTCATGCATTTCTCTAAAGGAAATACTTTGAAGAAGCATAGCGGATAGAGGCATAGAGGATGGAATGTCCGTGAAAAGTTTCAAAAAATCCAAATTTATATTGACTTTCTTAAAATTTAAGTGCCTGAAAGTGAAGCTACAATTTGGAGCTACATTGACAACTATTTAAAAACCATAAATAGTTCAACAAAATAACCACAATACTAATTATTGTTCAAGCTAAGGCACGAGCTCTGTGTTTGCATTTGTCCTTCAAGTTGTGCTGAAAAGGTCAGCAAGAAAAAGAAAGACAAAAAAAAAAAAAAATTTAAAAAACAAAACAAAATATGTACTTTGAACTTCAAGAAGAATTCTTGACAAAAGTACGAAAAACCAGAAGTAAAGGAAGAACATGTAAAATAAATTAAAAATAGATAATCATTCAAAGCAAATTTCGATCTACCAAAGGTTAAATACAATTTGGTTTAAGGATTGATGTTTGACTAATGACGTCAGCAGTCGTCGATGGCTGCGAGTGTTAAACGGCAAGCCCTCTGAGGAGATTGAGTGGTTGCAATCGAAACATGTCAGGGTAACCTGTCCGTAAAAACGCCTGGGTTCGAGCCCAGATTGAGTCAAGAATGAAAAATTATCAGTAAATTTTAATTAATTTTCATGTTGTAAAATTCCTTTCTTCATAAAAATAATTTAATGAAAATTAAATTTGATGAACTTAAGCAAAATTAAATAAGTAAAAATGCCAAATATCAAGCCTTTCTGTCTTTCGGGATGATTTCCTTTTTAAGGTTGAGCTTACGTACCGTTGCGTAAGGGTTTCAACGGGATACTTCCGGGGATCACGTGGTGGCTGTCGTTTAAGCCCAAATCTGAGGGAAGTGGTGTTATTAATCGTCAGGAGAGGTACCACCCAAATAAGCGGAGGTAAGAAACCTCCAGCTACTTAACACGGAGCGAGTGCATATACACTCGAAATAGCTACCATTGTGTGTTTATGCCTCTTACAAACAGTGGCGGTTGGTAATTTCATTGTTTGTCACCAAACGGTTAAGATTCACCATAAAATTAGGCCATCATGTCAGAATTACTTTCTGAGTCAAAAACATAAACAAAGAACATGTGGCGAAATTAAAAACCAAGTTCAAAAGTATAGTCGACCCCGGTACCCAATCGAAAATGTCTCTGTAAATAATAGAGTGTAGGCTTTGATATGATCGTGATCATATGATACCATACACTAAAAATTTAAAGACAAGGTTTCAAAAGCCAAAATAAACTTCTTCGAATAATCGCAGCGGCTCCCTGGTATGTTAAAAACTCACATATCCACAAGGATCTCAATGTGACACTGGTAAAACTGTAACTACGAAGTATGCAGTAAAATATTTAAAAAGGCTAGAGTTGCACCCAAATCCACTAGCTCAGCGGCCACTTTAGATTAAGAAGAAAAGATGCTGTAGGACACATCCGTTAAGAAGAGCGCTAAACAACTATTTATGTGAGCAGAAACCGTGCGGAGCAAAATTTTAGTCCGACATTGGCAGGACACAAATAAAGTAATAGAGTAAGATTTGATTAATTACAATACGTGACAATTTTTTGACCAAATGAATTTGACACCTGAATCTGAATATGAAGTCAAAATTGTCAAAAGTAGAACAGTTTTTGAAATATTCCAAAATAACCGTTATTTGTGTTTTAAAAAAAGATGCTGTGACTGAAATGCAAATACTTTCGACAATTCTGACTTCATATTCGGATACAGCGCAAAATTTTACATAATGATTAGCTCTCAGATTCATATGGTCACGACTTTGTTGAAATTTTGTCACGTAGTGTTATTGTTAGTTCATATTTAATATATGAAGCTTCAATAAATAAACTATTAAGAAAAAAAAAAGGTTTCAAAATGGTACCCTATGTAATACCCATGTGCAATCATGGACTCGCCAAAACATTAGGTAAAGAGTTATTAAATTTGTTTGTCCTCAAGCGATTTTAGGGAGGAGGTTTATTTGGAGCCTCTTGTCCAATCTGGACCTATTAGCACAACATTTTGACATGATAAAGTAGCTTTTATAGAAGTTAATGTTGCCAAATCTTTTACCAATATTAATGTGGTCAAATATGTACGAATTAAAAATAAATTTGTTAAGGTGATTTATGTTGCAAAAAGATATAGACCAAATTTTATCAAAATATACATATAATGAGACGATTTATGAGCGCGAAGAACATTTGTTTGGTCCTTTTGACTATTGGAAACTATGTATCGAATATCATTAAATTATATTAAAAATTGCGACACGGACATTGAACACAAACAAACTATATAATTTTTCTTGCCAACAAATGTTTAATCATATTTATTATATTTAATGAACTATTTTAATAAATTGTTATACGTTTTAAAAAAATAATTTGGCTTTTTGTTATGCACGTTCAAACTAATTTAACTGAACTGCGTGGGTGAGTTTTTTTTTTTTTTTGCTATTCTCTTCTAATCCTTGGGCTACAATGTTCTTAAATATTTACTTAACCATTACATATGACAATGTTAAGCTACTTTCTTTCAATGTTTTTATATACTTAGGCTGGAATGTCAAGTAGTTAGATTTCTGCTTATCAACCAGCATCACCGTAATCATAATCACCATTTCCATCATCATTATTATAACATTTCCTCTCACTCTCTCTCTCCCTCTATTTTAAGGAAAAATAAAATAAAAGTAGAAGTAGTTAAATGCAGAGAATCCTTTAGGGGAAAACATTTATCTAACCTTGCTTCTTGTACTGGCAAGTTGCTAAAGCAAATATTGTATTTGGTATAAGATTCGTAGTATGAGCTCTCACGTGTGTTTTATATACATACGCATAAAAGATTTAATCTAATTACGCGTTTTGTATAGAAATCAGTGAAAGAAGTTGCATCACAAACCCCAGACCGTAAGACAACAAATAGACAAATAAACGGACGGACAGTCAGACAAAGAGACATTTTGACAACAAGAACATGTGTACGCAGAATATGAAATGTGACTGTTGCAAAGATTAAAGTACTACCTCAGATTGTGGAATCATCATTTCAAAATGTTGTTGCCAGTTAAGTATCAAAGGGTTCTTTATTCCTTATACGGTTTGTTAAATTTGCCCAAGGGCGATGTTTACTTACATATATTTGTACTCCCAAACATAGATACTTTTAGTTACGGGCATTTAAGTAGCGCATGCAAAAGAAAAAAACATAATAAAATGTAAAGGAAAAGACAAATTTAACTGATTCCCTGTCATATAGTTAAAGGTAAAACGTTTGACAATTGTCATAAATCCTTTGAGTCCCACATTACAAACAGACGCATTTAAATACCTAAACACATCCACATTCTAACGCATATCCTGATACTCGTACTCATGCTCATACATTCCATAAGTTTTACATACTGATAATTGAGTAAAGGTTTTCGAAATTTAAAAGAGTTATTTCATGCACATGGAAAAGTATGAAATGTTGAAAAGGTACTTTTTTAAAAATGTATTCAGCATGTAACTAATTAAGTACAAATTTTAAGCCCTGACTGCGTTCACGTAAAAATTAGAGCAAGTTTTTGAGAAAACGGTTGTCCCATAAAAAGTTTTTAGACGTTTTATAAAGTTTTCTACATTTATACTTAATTTTTGGTTAAATATTCCAATAAACAACATTATAGGAATTATTATTTATCGCCAACATAAACACACCCAAAACTCTTGAGCAACCAACATTCAACTGTTTATATGAAAAGCAAAAGTCTCTAAACATGTATATTCTGGCCACTGGTTAATATGCAATCTGTATACCAAATTTATCAAAACAAGAAAAAGTAATAAAAGTGGGATTTTTTCCATTTTCACATCATACCCTATATTTTAAACTGAGCCATATCCCTTCTCTGTACTAAGTTAATCTGAAAGAAATTATTAAAAATTTTTTTAAAAAATTTATCGAAAAATGCCCTTATTGGAAAAAATTTGTATCTAAAAAGAATGCTGAAAACTAAAGAACATTTGAAAGCAAGCACTTTTTGGAAACATGTACTTTTTGGGAAACAAATAAGTTTGCGAAAAATATGCAAATAAAACCGACAATTTTTTTAAAAAAAATCATTGTTTTTGTCCTTCCTTAAGAATATACATTATTAAAAGTTATATTTATAACCAGAGTTCAATAATAAGTATAATATACTGTACCTTAGTGTTCTTTACGATAGAAATATGAAAAACACAAACACTAATAGTGTTTGTGCGGTTAATAGCTTAAAAAACGTTTCTCAGTTTATGATCTTCGTACAAAATAAAAATATTGTAGTAATCCAAGTCAGTATAAAGATAAGAACATTTCATTTCGTTGTGTTTTTCGTAAAAACTATAAACTTCGTTGTGTTCAGTTCAGTTCGGCACATTATTGATCGTTCGTTTCAGTTGTGATCAGCGCTCTGGTGGATGGTAGTACAACAATATTTGTTTACAAAAACAAAATACAAATGTGGTCATGCATAATGCCAAGCAACAGCAATACTAGTTGAAGCGTTTTTTAAAATTTTTGTTGGCTCATTCCTTCATCATTGTGATAACAATACAACAGAACATTAAAATATGATATGACAAAAGATATGATATATGATATTGTACTGTTTTCTAAGAAAAAACAGAACACAACATAATTTGTGTTACGGTGTAAAAGGTTGTGTACTAATACACAAACACTAAAAAAATAGATATCGTTTCTGGGTGTGTGAACCGTACGCTAAATCATGTACGGTTTATTTTCGAACTCTGTTTCTAACTATGGAATTCAATGACGATTTCACTCTTTATCAGAACGACAATTGTTACCAATTTACCATTTGGGATATTATTATTTCCCCATTTTACGCATATAACCACTCTAGAGAGATTAGGGTCTTTGCTTAAGTCAGCAAAATAAAACAATAAGAAAAAAAGTTAGACTCCTACCACAAAAACATAAATACAACTGACATACTGGTATTCATATGAGTATTTTTACATACACACATGCAAAAGTGTGTGTAAATATTGTATACTTATGGATGTGTTTATACAAATTTACTTGTATGCGTCAACTCGTTAAGTATGAAAAAGTATACTTTATACTACTCACTTTACATAAAGTGGATGTCAATGGCAATTTAATGGCGCCCTTTTTGAAACGCACGTAAGAAAAATAAAAGAAATCCTTTTCTTTTCTTTGTTTTTTTTTTATGTGTGTAATTTTATTTAATATGTACATTAGAAGAACAACGAAAACAAACACAAACAACAACAATAATAAGAACAAAACAAAAATTACAAATGTTCGTAGGGTGGATGGATGTGTGAAAAAGACATGTCATGTCAAAGGAAGTGGGATGAGGATGCGCTTATATATTTGTCTAAAGTCATGCAGATTGAGGAAATTGATGACAATTAAATATGGAAATGTTTTCGCATGAATATTGTCTTATGCATTCGTTTTAAGAGAATATTTATTGTATTGCATAGCGCGGATTAGAGCACTATTTCGAAAGAATTGTTTTTTTTTTATTCTTCTAATTGCTACCTCAAAAATTATAGAAAAAAACAAAATTCAAAATTGAATACAAAGAAATACTATTTATGAGATCTAAAAAAATAACCTTAAATTATAGATATATTTAGACTTTCAAGATCCTGTTGTCTTAAATTATTTCTAAAAATTTAAAGGAAAACTGTATTTTCGTCGATGTTTAAAATTAGAAAAGTCTAACGTCTTGACATTTCTAATTTTACAAGATTGCTTTCTGGTGTTTGTTTCATGTTGCGACTCTAGTCAAAACTTAAGGCCCAACCATAATGGGCTTAAGTTGGCTTAAGCAAATCTACGAATACATGTAAATTATATTAGGCAGACCTCAACGAACTTAATGGAACTTTTTGTTAAATTTTATGAAACTGTCATTTGCTTAAGCAAAGTTCGAAACTGATCGTACATTCCGTACGGAATCAAATGTTTGTTTTTATTATTTTTGTTTTTTTAAATACATTTGAGAGACTTTTTGTTAATTTTTACAGTAGGCCTGTAATTGTAAATTATTATTAAACCTCTATGGTTACTGTTCGTCGAATCGTAAGTGGTGAAATTACTAGAAAGTGTCAGCACGCACTAGGAGGCAAAAACAGGCAAATTTGGTTGTGTAAAAAAAGTCAAAAAGTTTTTAATTCTTAACACAAGTTGTTCTTTGCGACAATTAAAAACGCTCTTTTGTAATACAATACGTACTTTTCTTAAATTATATTTCAATTTTATTCCACAATTTTAAATATGATACCAAACAAATTGTTTTTTTTTTGATCATACAAATTATTGTTTAAAGAAAATTAACAAATAGCAAACAAATTTTTAACATTATCTTAGAATAAACAATTAATTTTGACATTAAGAAAGTTCACCATGGAACGAGTAATTCCACCATGGAACCGACGAAGCTCACTTACCCTTTATCATATAACTATTTTGCGTGTTTTAAACGAAGTTAGCTGATGACGAGTGCTTTAAAAAGTAAATTAATTTAAAAAAGAGTTTTAGAGAGAAAAGGAACTTTTATTTTTTATGCTTTATTTTAATATTTAATAAAATGGGCGTAAAATATTTTGGTTGACTTTTACTTTAAAATTGTTTTGCTACAATTTTTTTTAAATAGTTCGTCAATGCGACGAAGAGTGATGTTAACTTAAGTAAAAAAAAATCTTCCATGGTTAAGAAAGTCCTACTTATGTGAATTATTTTTCAGACATTACCCAAACATGCTCTGTCAGAGCAATGTTCCCCTCGGAAATCGTGATTTATCTTTTGGCGTTGCATTCTTGCAGGATAAACATATATTCAGCTAATAGCTAACATCTAGCAGATTTTAATTATCGAGGCTTACCTGTTCCATAAAGACAAGTAACCCCAGGACTTTAAATGCCGCTTTGGCGATCACGTGGTCGTTGTGGTTTACAAACAAAATGCGTGGAGGGTTTTCCTAAAAGTGCTGGAAGTGCAGAGTTGGAAGCTGATGTTTGCCAAATTTTTCATTTTAAAAGTGGTTATTAGCTAGACTCATTTTCAATGGTTAAACGAGATACAAATTGGCTAAATCTTGCTACTTAAATAGTGTATTGAAACTCAATAAGATTTAACAAGGGACTTATTCATGCATATGTATGTGGAAACAGATTTCAGCACTGTGGACAAACTATGCATTGTCAAAACGCCCCTGAGCGTGAAACCAATCAGCACACACAGGTGTTGGTAACTCCTAACCATGATACAAAGAAACCAAGATAACGCATTGAGCTTTTAGAAATGAATTGTTTCTGAGCTTCTATGCCAATAAACATGTATATAATATGCTGATTTGACGTCATATTAAGCAGTTGACTTTTATAAACATGCACAATGTGTAATCTTGTTTTTATCATTATTTATTCCTATCCCTTCGCCCGCTTTTGATTTCCAAACTTTACCAAGTCCTACCTAGACACTCCCACCCTTCAATTAACTTACTAACTAAGACCGTCCTTCCCCCGTTAAATCAATCATTTCATGGCGAAAAACATAAGAGAGTTGGCAATTGAACCCCTTAAACAATAGTAAGTCTTATACCGAAGCACTAGGGACTACTGACTCCTCTGATAGCAGATATGATTTTAGTTATGATATCATGAAATGATATGATCTCCAGACATCAGTCAATTTTAAACTACTGCCGAGTTACAGGTCTTGACTAAAACTATTTTCCCCAGAGGACTTAACATCAAGAAGTGAAAATCCTCTGAATAATTTACTTTGTCCCCCGCGGTGGGGGGTTATTTTTGCAATTTGACAATGACGAAAACATTTTTCTTTTCATACAAAAAAATGTTTTACAATTCCAAATTGGGACACTCGTTTTGTCGGTGCGCCGATCCTTTTGTAATAACAAAATTTAAAAGCAAATAAAAACTATTCACTTACATATATTGCGTATTAAAGTATATTTTTTGTTATCAAGCACAAAATGGCGTAAAATAATATTCTTTTGGATTCTATTACCCATAAAACTATCTATAAGATGGAATAAATTTGTATGGAACCAAAAAAAAAAAAAAAAACAAAAAGAAAAATCTTGCCAAATTTGCATACATATAAAGAGCAATAAAAAGCAGTCACTGTTAACATGCTGAACTTTATGACACCACAGCAACAAAAATTTAATACACTTAAACAGCACAACAACAGCAGCAGCACAAAGAGAAACAAACTATTTATATGGCAGCTGAAAAAGCTTAAAGGATACAAGAAAAACAAAAGCACATACATACAATTACACACTCACGCAAAAACACGCACTTACAATCATATCAAAAATGTATTATTTACGAAACCTTAATTTTTCAGTACAACTGAAAGATTTTACGACCATCACCACCAATCGTCAGTCAACCAATATCAAGTCACCACCTCGCCGTCACCCTTTCGAACATGAACTCATAATATTGAAGTCAGCGTCATCATCATCGTCATCCTCATCATCAAAAACATCATCATCAAGGCGTAAATGAGTAATGTGAAGCTGTTAAAATCATACTATAGACTTAATAAGAAGTATTTAAATGTGAACTAAGGACTGAGATAAGGGACATTTGTAGAAGGTGTTTTTACAAAGTTTAATGTCATATTTCAAGGCACTTAAGTTAATGCGGAGCAAAAACACGCGCAAGTTTCTATAGAATACAGTGTCGCACTAAGTGTGCACTATTTAACATTTGTGTAATTTTTCTGTTCAAGTGGCAACTCTGAAATTTGGCAGCTGTCACATATGTTTTTTCCAATTATTGAAAACAATTGTGAAAACTAATAACAAAAATTTGGGAAGACCGTTCGAAAAAAAAACATCTTCTCCGATGAAGCGCATTTCCACCTGAATGGCTTCGTGAATACAAAAAAATTGTCGAGTTTTGGGCTCAGAAAATCCTAATGCAATCCATGAGAAACAAATTCACCCACAACAAGCAACTTTGATCAGACGGCGGAATTGGGGCTTACTTTTTCTTAAGATGATGCAGAAATTGCAGTGACGGTGAAGCGCATTTGTTACTGGAACATGATGACGGAGTTCCAGCGGCCTCAACTGGTAGGCCTCTGCCACACCGCGCGTAAAACAATCGATTTATTGCAGCAACGATTTCCAGAACAAATTATCTCAAGAAATTGTGATGTCTACTGGCCACCGTTCTTGCGATTTAACGCCGTGTGAATTTGTTCTTTGAGGTTTTGAAAATCTCGGGCTTATACGAAAAAACGAGAAACAATTCCTGAGCTCAAATTCGAGATGCAACGCATTATCGGTTAGATACAGCTACATCTTAATGCAAAGGTCATGGAAAATTGTATGTTAAAGTGAATGTTCTTTCATCAGAGCAGTGAGGGCCATTTGAGAGATATTTTATTTCATACTTAATCGGAACATGTCTTCTATACAGTCCATAGTTGGGGGTAGTGCACTAAATATTGATTTAAGTGGTAGCGCACTAAACATTGATTGATTGATTAAGCATTGCTTTATCACTAAATAAAACTGGAAAAAATTAGTTTGCACTCTTCTTTACCAGCTTTAGTGATGATTGTTATTTTTTGACTACCACTAAAAAAATTAAGTGATATTGCAAATTTTTTTACTATCACTAAACGCATATTAAATGCAAAAATCTGCACTCAATTCAAATAGTGCAAAATTTGAACTTGCAATCAAAAATATTGTCTCACTTAAATATAAAAAAAGAGACTTTGTATATACATGGTTTTTGTCAATAACAGTATAATTATTGTCCTTAATCATAAAAACACAAGTCTTTGATTTTAAATTAAGTGCAACATTTTAAGTTGCACTCAAATGAGTTTAGAAAAAAAAGATGCAATAAACTGATGATTGCTTTTTTTAAATCAAACTATTTTTTTGAGTGCAACATTTTTTAACAACACTATCACTCATGTTTAGTGAGGCTGCAAATTTTCAATTCATCACTCAACATCAACAAAATGATTGCAATATTTTAGCACTATCACTAAGTGTGAGTTGAAACTACAAAATGAGTGCACTACCCCCATCCATGACACAATCCAATCAAAAAATCACAACAATTTAAAAAATACGTGTTTTTATTTTAGAATGAATCAGTGCATTCTTACTGAAACACCCTTTAAAACAGTTTTTGCCTTCAAAGTTTATGTTGATTTAAAACATTTTAAAAGAGATTTTAAAGTTAAATGAAAACTATTAACTGATTGGAATCGAAATTTATAACTTTGTTCATAAAAAAGTTACTTGTGTTAACATTTAATTTAAAAGGACAGGACAGTAAAAAGACCTTGCGGGTTATATACGCCTATGTATTCACTTTGCGAAATAGAAAAAATGGTTTTCCATTATAACAACAATAAGATTTTAGTTAAAGTCGTATTTCGCGTCATATGACTTATTTCTAAGAAATTTAAAAAAAAATACACCACTTTGCCAATCTTCCGTCCTCTGTATCAGCATAATAAAAGGAATTTGAGTAAAATAAACGCATATGAACACATAAAGCCAACAAAAGAAATCTTAGTCAGATCGTTCTTTAGCTTAGGAAGCCATCGAGGAATACAATCACTTTCATATACAACTTGGCGTATTAAATACCCACCGCTGAGCCACGCTACATAAACCCAGTTAAAACCGATGATGAAGAAGACGAAAAGGCAAAGACGACGCATGAATAAAACTAAACGAACTTTGTGAATCGTAAAATTATGCTTGACTTGTAAATAAGAAAATGACGCAATTTGTGTTATAATAAAGCATGTGTCATAAGTCTTAAGACGGGCGGTTGAACTGACAAATAAAAAAACAACAACAACTATCATGCAAACATACCTTCATGTGATTTTGTGGCATATTAAGCATATTATACATTGGCAACATTGGCAGGGAAGTAGCTGAGGAAACTAAAGATAAAATCATCGTACATAATAAACTCAACAAAAAGTCATAATTAAAATGTAATAATTGAAAACAAGAAGTAGACTTGTTTTAAAAATTCATGTATCAGTGAGTGTGTGGCAGAGGGAATCGAAATAAAATAAACTTTAACAATTAAATAACCCTTTTGAAGTCTTTAATTGGTATTTACATTAGGGTCATAACTTTTTTTGAGTGCAAAATACCACTCCAGCACCATGTGGGGAATTTTGTTCTGATAATAAAAAAACAGTTTTTTAAGCTGATTCGGTGAAAAAAGTTTCCGCACCGTAAGCGATTCCTAAAACTCCATATTATGTGCAAATTTTATTTTTGGAAATTGAAACCCATTTGATTTTGCATTAGACTTATGAAAAATGGTTTAATGTTGAAGATTATATATGAATTTAAACAAAAACAAACTTATTTAAGACAAGAGTAACTGATTTAATGATGAAAATAAAAAAAATAAAAACAAAACTTCAACGCTTTCGGTGCGGAAACTTTTTTCACGAAAGAGGAAAAGTGACCCCATATTTTTTTATATTTTTTTATGCCCCACACGGCTATGCGGTGGTATTTTTGATATTTGCAAAAATTGCAAAAAGTTATATTCCTAATGTACATATGTATCTGCAATAAAAACACATGAGGGCTACAAGGACTTTCTTGTACAAAAGTTTTAAAAAATAGCTAGTGTTTTCCTTAGTTGGTAAAAAGATTTAATATTTAAAAAAAAGTTGGTGAGTTTGCATACATTTAAGAGCGTGTTAAGTTCAAGAAAATCTAGAAGCTTTATCTAATTGTGAACCAATCCGCTAAAACTTATAAGTTGACATGTGCTTTCGTAAAATATAATCACAGAAAAAACAAATTTTTCTATATGGTCACCTCCAACAAAACTATTTTGTAAGGAAAACATTTTAACCCTAGAAAGATAACGTTATTTTTTTGTACTGACAAGATAACGACACGTCTGACAGACGTATGCTTGTTTATATCCTTTAAAGGATATCATCGCAAATAATATTGATCAATTTTTTTGTTGAAATCATTCCTTTTAAAAAAATATAATTTTTAATCAGAAAATTATAATAAAAATAAAATTAAAAATATAATTCCATTAGCATTATCAATAATTAAAGAGTTTTAATAAAGGACTTCAGTTCGGTTCTTAAAACTTAGATAAATATTCTCTTTGTACTTTATGTAGATAATGTTATCTGTATTAACTTATATAAACCAAAAAAAAAATAATTTTAATAACATTATGTGCAAGATTTACACATTTAAGTTTTGTGGTCGCCACATACAGGTATACCGCACTTGACACATACCATTTTGGGCATACGTTTAATTTCTGATGGACAGAAACCACCGCATTATCTCTTTTTTGATTCACGCTGTTCTCTTCTACAACCTCAATCATTACTTTCTGCATCTGGTAAAATTTGTTCCAAGTTGTCGGTTAAAGTTTTCGATAAAATGGGGATTTCTAGCCTTAAAATTTAAAAATTGATGGAAATTTCGGCACTGGTCCATTGAAAAATTTCCGAAATTATTTCGGTAGTAAAAAATATCGAAGTATGAAATTGGGTCGTACAGTGATTTGCATTCCCGAGTTGGTCCTCTTGCCGTACGAACTATATGCATTGAAGAAACTCCCCCATCAGTTTGACCTTTCGATGTAGCCCATTTACTTTTACTTCTTAAAGTGGGTCGAGAGATATCGTAATAACGCAGCTATCGGAAGAATTAGTAAAATGTTCAGGTTCTTGAGGATTCTCGTCAGGCTTAAGGATGTCCAAAGCTCATCTTCTACATCACTTTAAAGACAATCCTTCAATAATTCATCTTCCGATTCGCTCACATTTTCCAGTGAAACCGAGTCCTCCAACACGCTTTGCAAAATAGGGCCAATTTCTGCGTCGCCCCAGCCGCGCTTACAACACATTTTTAAAACAGTACATTAAAATTCAACCAAAACACAAAGTTATCTTCGCTACAAAAGTAACACTAAAGATAACGATACGTCTCTCAGACATATCTTGTGTTTATTTGTGTTTATTTCTCAAAAAATACATAACTTACAACATAAAAACTGCCACCACCAACTAGGTGCTGCTAACAACTGAGATTATTTAACGTTGTATGTTAACAAATGTGAAAGTAAAGCTCGATTCACCCATGCGTTCCGAACAAAATTTTTGTCCGGACAAAATTTTTTTATATTGAGTGCAATGAATTTGTTCGGAACATTTTTTCTTAAATTGGTTTAATTTTAATTCTTGTTCCGAACAAAATGAACTGAGATGCCACTTTTTTCAATTTGTACATAAAAGTTGAATTGAGCTGCCACATATTAAATTTTTCGTTTTGTGCTGAATAATTAAAAAAAATTAAACAAAAATGGATGTTAAAGAAAATATTACCCTGAAACTTATTGAGGAAATAAAAAATCCAGGAAGAGAATGTATTTATGATATGGGAAATCGTTCATGTAAAAATAATTACTTAAAACAAAATATCGACCCCTTTGCGCGAAATTATCGTATGTTACAAAAACCAAATTTTACAGGAGAGCCATTTTTCTACTTTTCTCTGCTATCACTTGCAATATAAAAATGAAAATATACGTTAAATTTTTGGAGCAACGAAGTGGAATTTGCCTACAATATTTTGTCAGGTGACGTCTCTTTGAATGTAGAACAAGATTGCATTAAAAACTCAATTTCCAAAAAATTGGCATATACGATAATTTCGCGCAAAAGGATCGATATGGGCATTTCTCCAGAATGGTCTACCAGGATGAAAAAAAAAATGTTGATTATCATCGTCTTTTATTGTTTATTATTAGAAAAAAAGTCTATGTTCTTATTAAAGAATGGTTTCCTAGCATATTTGAGCTGTTTTACTTGAGGAAATTGGGCTGGAAACTGGAAAATTTTATAATTTTCTGTATTTTCTACTTTTAAAGACGAGTATTAAGTTTTTTTGTTAAGCAAATTTTAAGATATTTATGGGAAAATGCGTGGAGATAATATTAAAAAAACATATGGAAAAAGTGTCACGTGCGTAATGTCACGTGCGTAATTTACAATTTATTTTTTTCTTCGCCAACCCATGCATAGTTGCTTTTGAACAAAACATGATTATAAAGGCCCATTACTAACCTTTATAAAAACATTTTTTCCGAAATAAAAACTTCCTACAATTCACTTACTTTCGCACTTTTTCTTACGGTCCTAAAAGGCACTTCTATTTTTGTCACGTGAGTAAGTCAACTTTGATTGCATGGCATTTGGGTACCCAGTGCTCAATTTACCATTATATATACTTTTTAGAAAGAACTCATCACAAACAATGTAACGATTCTAGAATTCATCCTAAAATTCCAATCCACTTCTATTTTTTTAATATTCAAACACAATAAAACGCGTACAAATATCGCGTGCATAACCAGAGAAACACCCATATATAGACGGAAATAGAAAAATCTATTGGAATTGGTCGTAAGTAAATTTTAATATTTTTTAACATAATTTTTACCAATTATTGTAGGAAGTGAATGTTAATTATTTATAAACGATTCCACGTCATGAAAGCGCATCTCAGGAACAAGTGTGCGGAAAACACCGTTTGTTGTTCTTTTCTGTAATATTTTTCTAACTGCTATTCTTTTTACTTTCAACCTTTTTTGATAAATTTGTTTTGCTAGTAAATGGGTTTTATGCAATTCAATTAAAAATAATAAAATTAATTTTCTTTTTACTTCCATTTTCGCACACTATTATAAAAAAAACTAATAGTTTGCTAACTGTTCTGCCACTTTGTATAATCGTTTACATTTGTTAACCATATGGTAGCTTTGTTTGTCCGGACACATTTTCCGAGATGGGTGAATCGTTCTGCAGAACACTCTCTGTAAAAAAATTTTTGTCCGGTCAAAAATATTGTTCGGAACGCATGGGTGAATCGAGCTTAAGAGCACAAAATTGAAAAGGGGTACTTCTCGCAGACGTACCTTATCTTGCTAGGGTTAACTTATACGATATGTACATATATATATTAAACAATGAAACATGAAAACAGACATATTAGACATTATTGCGATGTTTAGCCACAAAATCTTTTGAGGTAAACAAAATATGACTTGGAGCTTTGTTGCGAGTGTCAAAAATGTGTTTCAATTAAGCTTCGTTCACAATGGCAGCAACAATTTCGATTTTTTTTCTATCTTTTTTCTTCCCAAGGTATTTCATATAATTTCCTTTAATTATTCAAACAAAAATGTAACTTAATTATTTTTTTAAAGTTGAGTCAACTTCTACTTCAGCAACAATTTGTATGAAAATATAAATGACGTTTAAAATAATTTTAATTTTTATAAATTAAATGAAAATTTTAATAAAATGTTTTAAAATAAAATATTGTTGTGTGAAAAATTTGCAAACGTGTTCTTAATTGAAAATATGTGTGGTTGTGAAAAAAATTGTTGCTCCATTATAGACACAAGTGAAAAAAAAAAGAATTTTTTAAAAAAATTTTCGTTAATATTAGTTTTCTTAGAGATGACCACATCGAAAAATGTGTTTTCTTTACATGAATTTGGTCGAGTTTTTCAATAAAGTTTTTGTTTATTATACGTAGAGAAAAATATATCTTCGATATGGTCACCTCTAACAAAACTATAATTTATTGTTATAATTTGCCAAAAATATTCTAGGGCAAACATAATATAATTGTGTCTTCTTGATGGAGGACTATTTTAACCATAATATGGTTGCCCGTGAAATAAAATTTTTAATTTAATAATCGTTTGGTTGAGATGTCATCCATATAGAAAAAATTTATTTTTTTGGCGTGTGGAGTAGACAGGCTTTTTAAATAAATTGTATATTTGTGGACCAACAACTAGAGACAAAGCAGGGCTTAAGTGCAAAACTATTTTTTCACCGTATTACTTTTGTAGTTAAAGTATCAACCACAATAGGCATTAGCTGGCTTAAGCTACTGCCAAAAAATAACGAAAAACCCGTCAATTCATTTAAAGAAACAAAAACATCTGCTTGTGTTCAGGATGTGCCATCAGGTCAATATTTGCCAATAGGTTCTAAATGAGGAATGCTTTATACTGCCAGGTGGCTTAGGGTATCAGATGGTTGAAATTGCCGGACTAAATTTTTAAAATTTCTTTAAATGCTACGTTTTTTTTAACTATCGTACGGGTTTAACCCTTTTATATGTTCAGCAAACAAAATACTCCCAATGCATTTATTTTTCTTTTGTTTTATATACAAATAACTACCAGGCCAATATTGACAATGTAATTGCTGGTCTTTAGCTGCTAATTTCTGCTCATAAATAATAAATGCCATACATATGATAACATCTTGCTGCTTGTATGTAATAAGTCGTAAACAACTTAACAGCAAATCAAACCACTTCCCTAAAAACAATTCCCTTCGAAATGCTGCAACATAAAAATATTCCAAAGTTAAATCTCATCTCTTCTCTTTGAGTCAGTGTTATTAATTAAATTTTTGAATATTCATGACAAATGACTTCCCCTTAGACTCCGCCCATTCATGGACATTTATTAACTTTATCTAAAACTGGTCTACAATGATTGATACATTAGATGGCTAAAAGAGTGGATGCAATAATAGTGACAAGAATTACTGATGAGATACAACAAAAACTCTTCAAAATGGATAAGAGTGACATATTGTTGGTAGCAAACGACCACACCTACCATTTGGTGCGTGCACAAATACAACGAAATTTCCAGTCAATTTTAATGATTATTTTAAATGTTAAAGGCGCGCGCGCAACTCATCAATTTTGTGAAAAAGCTTTTAAAAGGCAACTTTTTGAATAACCGTATACAAACAGTAGCAAAATGCGTGCCAGACATTTTATGAGTTTGTTACATGCAAACATTGTAAAGAAATTTGTTGTTTTTGCATTTGGACATCATGATCAAGGTGATCATTTGTTGCAGCTAAGTTAAAAATAAACATGCGCTCCCTCAAAGTAGGAAATGCTGGTGAGTTTTATTCCTTTACTTTTTAGTTTTCTAAATGATTAACAACTTTTTTTTTGCAATTTATAAAGATATTTCAAATTTTTTAACTTAACTTGGGCCATCACTGGCAGTTCTTTCCACCTCTATGGCGTAAAACAGGTGCAGAGTTACGAAAGAAACTTGTCTGCATTTATTTGAGTTGTTCCGCTTTGGTGGGTGCAACTGAAAAGCAAAAAAAAAAAAAATATATAAAAAGAAGAAAACTAAAAAAAAAATATCAACATGTTAATCTCATCATCATCAGCAGCAAAGCAAGACTTTATACAAACTTTGAATTGTGGTTGCTCTTGTCGAGCTACTGATCTATATATTTAAACAGTTTTAAAAGCTTAACAAAATAAATATAAAGAAAATCAAGTAAGAAGCAGGGGAAAACATTTACTCACGCATTAGATCGTGATGATGGACATGCAATGCAACAGCAAAACGTTGCTTGTGCTCTGGGAATTGAAAAAAAGACGAAGAACAAGAATAAAATGACTATCAAAGATAGCGGTGATTTTGAATTAACGATGTTGCAACAGGAATGATGTTGATAGTACAGCAGCTACTGCAAATGCAATTTATAATTTTCATGTACAGCTGATTTTGTAGCAAATTTGTTTAACGCATAATTGCATATCGAAAGGAAGCATTTTGATTGATCATTATTTGTACAACATGGGAAAAGTTTGATTTAATGGTAATTGAGGATAAGATTCTATTAAGTCATATTACAATCATCAATTTTGATTTAGTTTTTTTTTTTTATTGCGAGGGGATACAATGTATTTTAAGGAATTTGGAATAATATTTTTGAATAGAGTTCAATTTTTTTTAGTTTGTATTAATTTTAAAATAAATCTGTTACGGTTGTAATTGTGAGATAAATTGAGAATTAAATAGCAAAAAAGAAGTTATAATGTCGTCATCATAATGGGCCTTAGAAAATTGAATATTTCACTCAAAAAGTTTTAAGTAGATTTGAAAATATTTAGTATGTACAGGGTGGCCCAAATAAGACCAGCTGATGTGAAACACAAATAACTTTTTTATTTTTTAACTTAATTTATTTTTTGTTTTTGCAGATTATAACTGAACTCTTGGAAATTTAAAATGAATACGTACAGTCAACAACAACGCATTAAAATTATCTATTTTTATTATTCTTCTCAACGATCAATTGTTCTGACGCAGCGAAATTATCGCCGTTTTTTTAACGTACGATCAGCGCCCACATCTTCTATGATTATAAGTTTAGTTCGCCGTTTTTAGGAACTGGGTTCAGTGGCCGACCGTCCAGGAAGAGGTGTTATGGCCACAAAAATCATCGGCCCATATTTCTTTGAGAATGAGGATGAAACGCCAGAAACGGTCTCCGGGGCTTCTTACAGAACAATGATCGACAACTTTTTGCGGCCAATGGTGGAGCAACATCCTAATTTGTGGTTTCAACAGGATGGAGCCACTGCGCATAATGCTAGGCAAACTATGGACATGATGCGTGAAATTTTTGGTGAACGCATAATTTCAAGAAATTCAGATTTTTTCCCTTGGCCTGCTCGTTCACCAGATTTAACTGCGCCCGATCTTTTTTATGTATGTTAACAAACCACAGACACTTGGACAACTCAAGCAGAATATTTAAGGCTAAATACGGCGCCTGCAACGAGAAACATTACGCCGTGTACTGCAAAATGCGCTAAAAAGAGCCAATGCCTGTATCGAGCAAAATAGTGGTCATTTGTCTGATGTCATATTTCACACAGAGTCACGTTAAATTTCCATAAAATGTATTTAACATATAAAATAAATTATTTAAAAAAAAAACGTTATTACATGAGTTATACGTGTTTGACATCACTAGGTCTTATTTGGGCCACCCTGTAGTTTAAACAAGCATTTCTTTCTAATAGTATTTTAAAATATAAAAATATTTTTGGTGGACCAAATTGTTAAATTTCAATCCTGTAGTGCGATTCTCTATTCAATTTTAACATAATTTAAATTGTTAAAAATATTTAACAGCAAAGTTAACGTAAATTTTATTCAGTAACTTTTTTAACAATAACGTTTACTGCTAAGTTCTATCTTAACGTCAGGTATTTAAGTTATCTTAACAGCAAAATATTTTTCATTGTTTATTTTTAAATTCGTAGTTATTAAAAAAACAAACAAACAAAAATGTTGGCAAATAAAAGCCAGATTAACATTTTTAAAATTCACGTTATTTACATACATTTTGCAAAATAATATTAAACAATTTGGTTTTTTTTGCGAATTTACCAAAAAGCATTAAAAATATTACATTTTAGATGCAGCTTATGGAAATCACTAAAAGTGTTTTCTTTTCTACACAAAAAATTAGTGGTAGACTTTCCAATCATATTAGCTAATTTTTGCAAATTTCCACTAATTTAGCAATTTTTACCGAATTTTTGCTATTCCTTATAGTTTAAGTGACTTCAAATCAATTTTTTGGTTTGGTTTAAGTATTAAAAAATTTCGCGAATTTTCGCTGTTTTTTTTTTTTTTTTTTTTTTTGTTATTTTCCGACATTTTGTTTTGTTAACCGATTTAATGATTTCAAATAAATTTTTTTGCTTCTCTCCAAGTTTGCAATTATTCGCGAATTATAGCCACGTTCGCGGTAGAAGCTTTTTATTCCTGTAAGTTTTCTGATTCTTTACAGCTTGAACGATTTTTAATAAATAGTAGACTTTGCCATCATTTCGCTGTTAACAAATATTTGCGAATTTCCCCTAATTTAGCATTTTTTACCGGATTTTTGCCATTCCTTATGGTTTAAGTGAATTTAAATAAATTTTATGGCTTTTTTGAAATGTTAAAAATTTTCGCTATTTTTGCAAATTTTCCGATTTTTTGCAATTTTCGCTAGACTATCAAATCCTAAATGGGGTTTTGTTAGTTTCGAAAGTACTTTAAGTCGTTCCACACGAGAAGTAGTTTGCAGTGTTCGTTAAATATACTAATTAATTAACAAAGATGCCACTTGATTGATATTTTTAGCTATGTTGTTTAAATTGAGTTACTGAATTGCTGTATTGTTACCGTAAGCAATAAACTGTGCCGGTAAAATTAACGTTAACGTTAGTTGTTAAAAGTTAGAGAATTCCACTACTGATATCAAGTACAGTATGTCAAATAAATTTCGAGGGCAAGTCAATAAGTAAGCAACACTGCTCCTGTCAGTTGACTTCTGTAAAAATTTAGTAAGCGGCGTCATTTAGCTCGTGTTTGACAGCCAATGATATCGTGATTTGTGGACAAAATGCAAGAAAGTGAATTTCAATATTCAAAAAGTATGCTACGAATTGCTCCCAAAGGCGCCGTATTATCCGCTTTTAGCCGAAAGATATGGCTCGGTGGAAAGAAGCGTGTTACAGTAGTTTCAGCTACCGTAAATTATAGATCATTCATCGCAAAATTCGGTGATTTATAGTTTCAACTCAGCTGTTAGGTTTAGAAAAATTTACGAATCTTAGGTAAAGGACCATTTTGGTCCATATAGGTTTTTTTTATAAGTGCATATATGAACAGTGAAACTTTGATATAACGGATCTAGTCGGGGATCGAAAAACACTTCGTTATAGCTACTTTTTCGTTATACATATGCATTGTGAAACCTTGGTATAGCGACATTTAAAGAAATACGAAAAAATTCGTGATAACTACAGTTTTTTTTTTGTCCAAATTCTATTTTATTTAAGGGACTTCCCCGTTTTGCTTAAAATTTAATTTTGCTTTATTCTTACTTCGTTGTATGGAGGCTACAGTTCAAGACTTCGTTATGTAGAGGCTTTTGATAACGGGATTTTAATGACTTACACACTTAAAATGTTTTACATATGTATGAATATCTCAATTATAATTTCGTTGTATAGAGGCTTTTGAAAAATACTTCGCTATATGCAGGCTTTATAGCTCAGAATTTGTTCGTTATAGCTATAGAGCATTTTTGTATGAAAAACTTTTTCAAGGGACTCAGCTAAAAATTCGTTATATTGAGTTTTTCGTTATAACGAAGTTCGTAATATCGAAGTTTCACTGTATATTTTTTTTTACTTTTTTTAATAGTCTGCAGACAAATAAAGGAAATAAAGGTAATCAATTCCCAACTTTGCTTTCAAATTACTAATGCTTGAAGCACATTCACCACAGAAGGCTACACGAACACATGACTACTTATGCTGCTTGTTGCAATTTTAGTCGTGTAGACAGCTACTGAATTATGTTGAAGAAGGCAGCTACAATCGAAAAAATATAAACAGCTGTTTTTGTTTATTATTTAGTTATATTTCAGTGGTGCCACTATCATTTTTCTAAAATGTAAAAACATGCATATTTGCAGAATCGTACACAAACTTAATTTAGTCCTAGAAAGATAGAAATATATAAATACTAATTTACATATAATAAATTTTCTAACGTGAAAACAAATGAATTTATTAAAAAACATCAAAAAATTTTTAAGTTTTGTTGTTTTTTGAAAATAATAAACGATATATGTATGTAATTTTGAAGGCAGATAAAATAGAAAATACATATAAACTTCTTTTAAAATAAAAGAAGTTTTTTTCCGTCAACAATAGGTCGTAAAAGTGTCAGAACACTTTGGGTTCGTAAATAAATGCACTGCTGCAGTGATGCAAAATGTTGTTGTTGATGCGTGATTACCAGTTGTGTTTGTGATGCTGATACATTCGATATTCAGTTTTCTCAGTAAATTGTGAACAAAGTCAAAATTTTTCACAGATTACAATAAAACAAAACTAATTTCATTCGAAATTATGTCAATGTTGTAAGACCAAAACTGTGTTTATTGTCGCATTTTTATTTCTTATTAATCTTTGAAGAACAAAAAATTAGTTTTTTTTTCTTTTCACATTTGATTTTGTAATACATAAATATAAGCAGCGAATGGACGCTTAAAAAAAAAAAATAATATATTTTGTTATTTAAATTATTTAACATAATAGTGAACAATTTAAAACGATAAAATTAAATAAAATAAAACAGTAAAAATATATATGTATGTACGTATGAATGTTCATACATGTGTATACACCCTGTAGGAAGTCAAACACATTTATAACTAACTTCAAACTGGTTTTTTTATAACCACATCTAGTTGATTAAGTGACTTTTTTCCTTGTCGACGACTCATTATTTTATTATGGGCATGTCATAGGCAGTAGTCAATTGGCCATCTTCGCATGACTTTTTAACTGACTACCAACTACTTATTTTTCAACCTATTTGTAATTAATTAAAAGTATTGTCAGTTTATAATAAATTATTTAAATTTTAAATAATTTTTGTCAAAAAAATATATATATGTACATATGAACCTGCATACATACTTATGTATATCTTTATATATTTTGTTATAGAAATAATTATTTATGAAAATTTTGCATTAAACTGCCCTAACTGATGATGTATAATAGTCCTAAAATAAATACGCCACATAATTGCTAATACATAAACAGATTTGTATTGATTCATTTTTTAATTATTTTAAAATGTTTGTATATATTTTTTTCATTTGACATATTTTGATTTTATTTGTGTTTTACGTGTGCCTTTTTGGTTGATATCTGCATGAGACTTAAACCAATTTGTAGTCATTTAAAAAAAAGTTAATTTATAGTTAGTGTTTTTTGCAACTGACTTTTTTATTTACTACAGGGCATATTCTGAACAAAAACATTTAAATTTAAATTTCTTGTTTTTTTGTTGTTGTTGTAAAATACAATAAATAATAAAAATATTAAAGCAAAGCAAAACGGTGAAAAACAAAACTAAGACAAAATGAAAGAAACGTTTACGTTTTAGTTCAGGCAAACGATAATAATGTAGAAATAAATAAAACAAAACAAAACAATATAAACTATTTAACGGCTAAGCCAATTATTCGAACACGTTCCCTATCACCCTCGGTGTTTACAAAAACAGTGGATAGTGACTCATTAAAAAAACTACAACTAGATTTGGTGACAAGTGTTGCCAGGCCAGCAAGTACTGCCGTGACGTCAAAAACAAATTTAGTGGGAAATGATACCAACTTAAACACAAATGAAATGGAAAACCCCCCTGTTAAAAATTGTCAAAAGCCTACAGTACAAGTTGGTATGGACAGGTACATAACAGTGCTTAAACGGGGACGCAGCCCTACCTCTGCAGCTGTTGCTTCGGCATCCAAAGTGCCATCTTTTGATAAAATAAATTCCCAAAATCGCTTTGCAATTCTGGAGGATGAACCCTCTGAAGCCCCAAACGTCATAAAATCGTCCAAGCCTCCCCCAATATATCTTAGGGAGCATAACTCAAATGATCTAATAAAGAGTTTAATTTCGTTGATTGGTGAAAATTCCTTTTATGTTGCCGCAATAAAGCGAGGTAGTATAAATGAAACTAAAATTCAAGTTAATCATGAAAATGACTTTCGGAAAGTAATTAGCAAATTTGAGGCACTCAAAAAAAGTTTTTACACATACCAACTCAAGAGCAGTAAAGGTCTCCAGGTGGTGATTAAGGGAATTGATTCATGCGTAGACCCAGAGGAAATTAAAACTTTCTTGGAAGAAAAAGGCTTCAAGATAAAACATGTGGTAAATATTAGAAATAGGGACAAAATTCCACAACCACTTTTTCGAGTAGAATTAGAGCCCGGCGACATTAAGTTAAAAAAAAACGAAACGCATCCCATTTATAGTGTGAAATATATTCTATACAGAAAAATCACAATTGAGGAGCCGCACAAAAAAAACGGACCTGTTCAGTGCTTAAACTGCCAAGAATTTGGCCATACCAAGGCATACTGCTACTTACCCGCTGTCTGCGTAGTATGTGGTGAACTACACGGTACAGTTTCTTGTGATAAGTCTAAAACCGACCCCAACGTAAAAAAATTTAGCAACTGTGGCGGTAATCACACTGCCAATTATAGAGGATGCCCAGTATATAATATTGTCAAGCAGACGGTTGGACCGAAAACAAATACCCCTCAAATGCAGGTTGCAAATCAGGTAAACACAAATGCAATTCAAGCCCCCCAGCCTAGTAATAACAGAACCTCTTACGCTAACGTCCTAAAATCAAACCATCAGCCAATGCAAGGTGCCTCGCCAAGTAATGATGAAACTCCGGTTTCTAATTTAAGTCGTTTAGAAAAAACCATGGAAACATTAGTGCAAACAGTAAATAATTTTACGAACACAATGGGTAATATGATGCAGGAAATGCTTAGAATGCAATCGATGTTATTGCAAGCTGTACTTAACAAACCATGAACTGTTTAAAAATTTGTTTTTGGAACGCAAACGGCATCCGCCAACATAAAAATGAATTAGAATACTTTCTTAAAAATAAACAAATTGATGTCATGATGATTTCTGAAACTCATTTGACCTCAAGAAATACGTTTAAAATCAATGGTTATATACTATATGATACCAAGGACCCTCGAGATAGAGCTTGTGGAGGTTCTGCCATCTTAATAAAAACTCGAGTCAAACACTACATTATGTGTGATCACCGTGAAGACTATCTGCAAGCAACGACTATTTGTGTTGAGGAGCTAAATCGAAACATAGTAATTTCTTCTTTATACTCTCCACCTAGATTTTCCATATCAGAAGGCCAATATTATAAATATTATAAATCATTAGGACCCTGTTTTCTGGCCGCTGGCGATTATAACGCTAAACATACCTTCTGGGGGTCACGACTTATAACACCAAAAGGTCGTGTTTTGTTTAACACAATCTCTAAAATGGGTTTAAATGTGGTCGCGAGCGGGCAACCAACATATTGGCCTACTGATCAGCAAAAAATTCCAGATGTTATCGACTTTGGCGTGGTTAAAAACATCCCCACAGAAACGATTCATGTTGAAGCTTCCTTAGAATTATCATCCGACCACACACCTACAATTGTTACTATATCGAACCCAAATAGAATTGTATTTCCGTCAGGTTACTTAGCGACGCCAGCCACACAAATAAATTGGTTAAAATATAAAAAATTTCTCAGTGCCCATTGCACAGAAAATATTCCGCTTAGTACACCGGAGAATGTGGACCTCTCTCTTGTTAACTTTGACAGTTATCTTAAACTAGCTGTTCAACACTCCAGCGCTACCCCCAAAAAATTAAAAATAATAAAATATGTTCTTCAGATGTCGAGCGGCTCTTGACTGAAAAAAGGAGAGTTCGAAGAGAGTGGCAACTTTACAGATCCCCGCAACTTAAGATTTTATTAAAAGAATGCACAAAAAGGCTAAGAAAGTTACTACAGAATCAGAAAACGGCTTCTCTAGAAAAATATCTTAAGGAACTTGATGCAACTCCACAATCTGACTACTCATTATGGCGTGCAGCTAGAAATCTAAAAAGGCCAGTTATATCTAAGCCACCATTAAGAAACTTGAATGGTAGTTGGGCAAGAAACGATATTGAAAAAGGAAATCTTTTTGTTAGTCATTTGAAAAACGTATTTACACCAAATATATCTCACAATATTGCGGTCGAGTTACCACCTGTTGATGCTAGAGCAGCTATTCCCCTCAGATTTGAGATAAGAGAAATCGAAAAGGCTATTTGTGACTTAAACGCTAAGAAGGCACCTGGTATTGACAAAATCAGTAATAAGATGCTTTTGGAGCTACCTCGCATAGCAAAGAAAATCATTCTTTTTATTTTTAATGCTATTTTACGCCTTGAATACTATCCTGAAAAATGGAAGGTTTCCTTAGTTACCATGATACCAAAGCCAGGTAGGTTAGGTTAGGTTAGGTTAGAGTGGCCGGTCACAAAGACCCCGCATAGACCAAATAGGTCCCTAGCGTTACCACAATTGTCCGATAACCCACAGAAGAAAGTAAAAAGGTCAGTCAGATGTGATGGTATCCAAGGTACCCCACACTCTCTTGACGAATGCAAGGAGTCTCATTAACCCAATTCCAGAGACTTCCCCGAGATCTTGGAGATAATGATCTCCCAGACAGTTCGCCCTGGAGCGCACGAGTGCCGGACAGTAGCATAGCAAGTGCTCTACCGTCTCCTTTTCTCCTGGTACCCCACAAAATCTACAATTGTCACTATTCAACCGGCCCGCCCTATAGGCGTATACCGCAGTCCAACAATGACCCGTTATAAAACCTATCAGAAGTCTACAGTCCCTTCTCGATAGCGACAGAAGCATTTTCGACGACTCCGGATCATAGGATCCCCACATAACCTTGGAAACCCTGCACGTTCTTGTGTTTTCCCAAAACGCCTCTGATCTCCTCCGTATAGCAGAGTCCGTATCTCTCCTTATATTCTGAATTGGAGCCGGGATGACCACCATCCTATCGTGTGGTAAAAGGGCCCCCCGTTTCGCCAATTCGTCCACCTCCTCGTTGCCCCCTATGCCCTGGTGACCGCGAACCCAGTAGATATGCACTCTCCTATTGACACAGAGTCTATCTATCGAGTCCCTACACTCCTGGACGACAGATGAGTATGAGTATTCCGCGGTTATAGCCTTGATCGCCGCCTGGCTATCAATGAAAAAGTATACCTGCGAGTTCTCGGTGCTGGGAACACGTGCCAAATCAGCAGCCATTTTGGCTGCAAAAACCTCCGCCTGGAAAACGCTGCAGTAATCGGGAAGCTTATACGATTCCCGAATACCCAGTTCTCGGCAGTAGACTGCAGCTCCAACTCCGTCCTCCATTTTGGAACCATCAGTGTAGAATCTGAAGGTCCCTTGGCCTGATCGGAGTCCTACCAACCAGCCGTCCTCCTCTATGGTAACTCGCGGTTTCCTTCCAAGTGTCAGTCTCGGAATGGTGTAGTCACTGCTACAATCTATTCCCCTTATAATACTACCGTGACCATAGGGTCCATATACAAATTGTCCCGTCGCCCTTAAGCGGATCGCAGACCTCCTGGCAGTTCCTTCTGCCACTAGATGAATCGGCTGCAAGTCCAGGATCACATCCATTGCCGCAGTCGGTGTACTACGCAGAGCACCGGTGATACTAAGTTCGGCGAGTCTCTGTACGCCCGTTAGCATATTCCGGTACGATATCTTATCCAAGGCCGTCCACCACACAAGTATCCCGTAGAGTAGGATTGGTCTCGCCACCGCTGTGTAGACCCAATGTGTAAGAGCAGGGGTTAGACCCCACGTTTTGCCTAGCATTCCCTTACATGCGTAGAGCGCAATCGTTGCCTTTTTCACCCTCTCCTCCACATTCAGTCTCCACGACAGTTTGCTATCCAGTATTACTCCCAGATACTTAGTGTGGTGTTTAAGTTCTAGGTTAGTACCCCCTAGTTTAGGTCTCCTCCATGGACCAACTTTATACCTTTTCGTAAATAGTACTAGGTCCGTCTTCTCGGGATTAACTCCCAGTCCTACTCCGGCTGCCCACTGGTTGATTATCGCCAATGTAGCCTCCATTACAGAACTAATAGTATTCAGATCCTTGCCAGTAACTATCACCGCCACGTCATCTGCGTATGCGGTCATCTTTGCTGCCCCGTCCTATTGAGAAGTTCGTTGACGACAAGCGTCCATAGCATCGGCGAGAGAACCCCTCCCTGGGGGGTTCCCCGGTGTGCCCTCTTTGTTATCCTGGAGTTGCCCCACGCCGCGGATATAGTTCTACACCGTAGCAGGTTACCAATCCAGTTTTTAGCATGCGGATGTGCCCCAGTGCGAGATAAGCTGGCCAAAATTGCCTCTGTGGACACATTATTGAATGCTCCCGCGATATCCAGGAACACACCCATAGCGAAGTCCTTATAGCTCAGGGTCTTCTCAATCAGCGAGACAACTGAATGAAGTGCCGTCTCAGTTGATTTACCCTTCGTGTACGCATGTTGATTGACAGAGAGAATGGTCGGCCTCATGTTACCCTTGACATGATAGTCCAAGATTCTCTCCAACGTTTTCAGCAGGAAGGATGTGAGACTTATAGGTCTAAAATCTTTTGGGTACATATGATTGCTCCTGCCCGATTTCGGCAGAAATACAATCTTAGATATCCTCCAAGTTTTAGGCACATAGTTTACCCTCAGACATCCTTTAAAAATTTCCACCAGCCATGGTACTATCCGTTGTCTACCCCGCTGTAGTTGCGCTGGGATAATTCCGTCAAGACCAGGCGACTTATATGGCTGGAACGAATCGATTGCCCATTCCACCCCCTCATAGGTGATAATTCCGCTATCACCATCTGCCACAACAGAATTTTCATCAGTTGGAATGGGATCATCAGAGCAGCCCGGAAAGTGTGTATCCACAAGCACTCCCAACGTTTCCGCGCTGCTCCCTGTCCATTCTCCGTTTTCCCTACAAACCGTACTTGGCATTACCGGACTGCCCACTAGCATCCTCCGCAGTCTTGCCGTTTCGGTTGTCTTCTCTATATTGTCGCAGAAGCTTTTCCACGAAGCTCGTTTAGCCCTTCACACGTCGCGCTTATACACCCTAAGAGCGTCCTTATACTCCCCCCAGCACTCAGACCGGTCGACAATTTTCGCCAGTTTGAATAGCTCACGAAGCTCGCGTCTTCCAGAGTCCAGCTGACCATTCCACCACGGCGGTCTGGACTTACGCCTAGCTCGTGTCGGGGGACACGACTTCTCATAGGATCTAGTAACGCCCGATACCAATGTGTCTACAGCCGAATCTATGTCCCCTGAACTAACCAATGTTCCCGAGTGACCTAGGTCCCTGTTCAAAAGTGAAGAGTATTTGGCCCAGTCCGTATTCCTTGGGTTCCTAAACACTGTTTTGTCAGGTATAGTATAATTTAACAAAAATGATATATAGGAGTGATCAGAGAAGGATGGCTGCGTAAGCACCTTCCAATCATCTATCACTGTTTTATAATCAGTATAAAGCGTCACATCAAGCACATTTTCTGAGGTGGGACCCCTATACGTGGGGACCTCACCTCTATTCGCAATTTGTATATTATTCTGTAATATAAAAGCAATAAGATCCTCACCTCTACTGTTGGTATCCTTACTGCCCCATATTGTGTGATGAGCGTTAGCATCTGTACCCACTACCAGGTTTTGTCTCCTTCTACAAGCTTCCTCGACTAGTCTATGGAGTTCTACTGGTGGGGCATCCCTATCGTGTGGCATATAGGATGATGCAAAAAGTACCATGTCATCTCTGCCATCCTCCAAGGCCACCACTGTGAGATCGTCAGTGCTGTAATTATAGAGAATATATGAACAAAAATTCTTCCTCACAAGTATTGCAGAACGTATTCTACCTACCACTTTTGAGAAGTACGTGTTATAATTACGTGACTTCAATCCAGAAACCCGATTTCCTGTGGAGATCCACGGTTCCTGGATTAAAGCCACGTGGCAGCTGCTAGATCACGCTCCACTTCATCGACCTCCAGTGTGTTATGGTTGGAGTCCTGCGGATGTCTTTTCTTTAACCGTAGAAAGACACTTCCAACTCCCCATGACATTTTTCCATACCGCGGATACAAAAGGTCTTCCGACTCCTTTGTGATCTGCAGTATGTAGTTCTGTCCGTCCTTATTACCTTTTTGCACGTGCAGAATCCTCCATTCTTTAGTGGGAATATCAGGATTCTGATTTTGTAGGAGACGAAGAGCGACTTCCGGTTTGACAATACGCGGAAAATTCACCTTCGCCTTCGGTATAGCAGGAATGTGCGATCGATCCACAATCTTAAGTTGTGCATCCGACCACAAACCCTTGAGTTTAGTAATGACTCCTTTAAGCCATTCCAGCGTCATTTCGTCCTTGCAACTGATGAGCTTCACTCCATTGAACCAACCAGCCCCATCAAAAGAGGGCAGCGGTCTGTCAGGTTCAGCTTCCATCTTAGCAACGATTGCGTTGAAAATCTTCAGCTTCACAATCTTCCATCGCTCTGTGGACATTTGACCAAAGGGGTTGCTCATGTCGAGAAGTGCCACGCTCAGAGGACGTTTGGCCACTTCACTGACTCGTGCAGCCTTTGGCAACGGCTCAGTGGCAGATGTCGAGGGTCTGATCTCCTCGGGGTTTCTCTTGGATTTTTTCGTCTCCTTAGGATTTACGGCAGATGGAGACTCATCAACTGACCGCTGTCTTTTTCCCTGCATGCTCTTAATCACGGCTTCTTCAATGCAGTTGGGGAAACCATGGTTTTTGGCAGCATATTTGGGGTTATTTGAAAAGTGAGCTCGGCCTTCTGCAATCGCTCCTTTGGCCCACTTCATCCGCTCTTTCTCATCATTGGAAAGGTTGGATTGGGAGCCAAGCCGATGCTGTATCCGGACCGCAGCTTTGTATTCTGATAGAGCTCTAAGTCCTTCCTTGCTTCACCTGGGCCTGTTCCTATTTATGGAATGGGCTCCCCGAGATGTGCTAGGTGAATTTAGCAGCTCACGTTCCTCTTTAGAGGTAATAGTTTTGACGCTATCGAGATCCGAGTCTGAATCGACAACGGCATCCGTACGTGTTACAGTTGCGTTTTTGGCATCTTTAATACTTCCACCGTAAGGCGCCTTAACCACGGCAGAGAATGTGTGACCGCTGGCGACACGCAGAGGAGATACTGGTTCTCCACCGTGCCCGCCGGTGGTCGCAGTCACTGCTAACACCGACGTTTGGGCGTATATTACCGCCCGGCTTTTATTAATTTCTTCTTCCATTTCATTATCTTCAGTTGCATTTTATACATACTGCCATGTTTGTATTAACGCCGATCCACCGGATAACAGACGCGCACCAGGAAGCCGCCCAATATGGGAACAGACGCGCCTGGATTTTAGTTCCAAGAATGGTGGAGACATCACCGACCCGAAAACCGCCCAATGTGGGAAACAGACGCCCGGACCGAATCAAACCCCACGATTACCTTCTACCTATGATCAAGACCCATCACAGTAATGTGGCAATAGGCATTACATTGAGACACTATGCTCAAGGCCCTGATCTTAGCCGCGTACCCACCAGTACCCGTTACCAGCCAGCACCCCCGTGGAGGGTTCAGTAGAAGGATTTTCATGCCGGCCCCAAAGCCAGGTAAAGATCATACAAAAGTTGAGTCTTATAGACCTATTAGCTTATTATCAAATATGTCAAAGCTGTTTGAGAAATTATTAGTTTCAAAATTAACACCAATTTTAAGTGAAAATAGATGTATTCCAAACCATCAGTTCGGATTTAGAAGAAAACACAGCACAATCGAGCAGACTCATCGAATAGTAAATGTCATAAGAAAAGCATTTGAAGAAAAGAAATATTGCTCAGCACTCTTCATCGATGTTTCGCAAGCTTTTGACAAAGTCTGGCATGAAGGCTTATTACACAAATTGAAGCAAAATTTACCAGCAAACACACACAAGCTGCTAGAAAGCTACTTAGTCGGTCGTCAATTTAGTATTAAAGAAGGAAATTTCTTAAGTTCACCTCAGCCTATTGCCGCTGGAGTCCCACAAGGCAGCATCCTGGGCCCCCTATTATACTTAATTTATACTTCGGACATGCCAACAAGCAACTACACACAAACTTCAACATTTGCAGACGATACAGCTTTTCTAAGCGTCCACGAAAATCGTTATGAAGCATCGCGTTACTTACAGCATCATATATTTCAACTAGAAATATGGTTAAGACAATGGAGGATAATGGTCAATGAGCACAAATGCGTACATATAACATTCACTTTGCGCCGGGAATCTTGCCCCCCTATTACAATCAATAATCAAATAATTCCTCAACATTCGCATGTTAAATATCTCGGTATACATCTGGATCGGCGATTAACGTGGAAATGCCATATAGAGGCAAAATTAACTCAAATGAAACTAAAAGCCATTCAAATTCATTGGCTTATTGGAAGAAATTCTGTCCTTAGTCTCGATTGCAAGCTTCTACTTTACAACTCTATCTTAAAGCCTATCTGGTGCTACGGTATTCAACTATGGGGCACTGCCTCTGTCTCTAATATCGACAAAATTCAAAGGCGCCAAAATAAACTTCTTCGAATAATCACAGCCGCTCCCTGGTATGTTAAAAACTCAAACATTCATAAGGATCTCAATGTGCCATTAGTGAAATCGATGATTACAAAATATGCAATAAAATATTTAAAAAGGCTTGAACAACACCCAAATCCACTAGCTCGAAATATTTTAAATCATGGCGGCCACACTCGCTTAAGAAGAAGAGACACTGCAGCACTTACCCAATTAGATGAGCGATAAACACCTATAAAAGTGAACATAACCCGTGATGAAGAAAATTTTGTCTGGCACTGGCAGGAGATAAAATAAGGTATTAGGTTAAGATTTGATTAATTATTGTTAGTTCATATTTAATATATGAAGATTCAATAAAAAATAATGACAAAAAAAAAAAAAAAAACATTTTAAAACAATGTAAGCACAGCTAAAAGATCATAATCTTGTCGAGTTTCGGATTTTTTTGTTAACAGAATATGGTCAACCGTGTTCAGGTTATTCCAATATATGTAGGTAGTGAAAGTGCCTTAATTTTGGATATAACGGTATATCTCGAAAAGTAGAGCGCATAGAAAAAGATTAAATAGATTAGATGAGAAATCAGCGACGTCAAATTAGTAAAAAATTGCAATCAAATTCCAGGACGCAGAAAAAAAGTTTAAATTTGTTCCCTTGTGTAATTTTTTAAAATAAATCTTTTATACACCTCTACGTTTGCTTTCAATGAAACTGCTGCTTTGGTTTTATATATCATCCATAAAAATAAAGGTACTATTTTGATAAGCAGCACGCATGCAAGCACAGAGGTCGATTGCAGCGATCAAAAGAAAAAGCCAGAAATAGTTTACTACTATAACAGTGCACAAAGTTTGTATAGCTTTCTCAACAGGAATTTATAATTTTGATATTTTTTTTTTTTGTTAACTATAGTAAAAACCGATTGCCAAATGTTGTATTATATCCGCATTAAACGCTTTAATATTGTTTTCTGAAATTGATATTTCTTGGGAGCCAATAAATGAAAAATCGTAAAAGAGCAGAGTTTATACAGCAGTTAGCTCGATCTTTAGCTCAACACTTTATGACCCAAAGATCTAAGCTGCCTACAAATAAATTTTGAGCTGAGCTTCTTACCGAAATAGGAATATGCATTATCTTTTGCTTGAACATCATCTAAGAGCGGTTTACCAAAAATAACAGCCGATAGAAAACGAGGAACATGGAGTTGTTGCGAATCTAAGCAAATGCAAGTTGGTTAAAGCGGAAGATAATTTGCTCATCATATGCTAAGAAAATTTTTTTTTTCACATATTTTGTACATTTGTTCATATCAATAAATCGATAAACAAGAATTTCCTGTACAACATTCATGACTAAAAATTTTGCAGAAATAATAAAATATAAACACTCCACATTAGCTATCGTTTTAAGTTGACATATTTAACCGTTCCGTAGGCAAGGCGAAAAGAAAACAAAAATTGACCAAAATGGTCCAAACCTGACACCAAGGTTTAACAAATTTTAATGATGCCAAATTTCAATAATGTAATACAAATTTGTAATAATTCGAAAGGCCGCTTTACATGTGACTTATTGTAAATTATGGACCGATTATCACAAGATCACATGGTGTTGTTTCTAGCCATATAGAGCTAGGTTGGACCAATTTTTGTCATAATATTTATACATATCTGTTTCGGATTTAGTTGTATATAGTGGGCTTTATACGGGGCCTGTGGTAAATTATAGACCAATCTTAAAGACATTTGGCAAAGAAATTTCAAATCTTATAAAATTATGGCAAACTTAATTTTACTGTAAGCTTTTAGGCGTGTAAGAGCGTTTTCCAATAGTGGGCCGATCTTTATGAAATTTGTGAAAGTGATTTCTAATCTAATAAAACTTTGACAGACTAAATTTTACTTAAATAACATTATTTATTGCAATTTATGGTATACTAAAGTGTTTTCCGATAGTGGGCTCTATATGGGACTATGTGTAAATTCTGGACCGATCATCACAAACATTTGTGCTATGATTTCTAGCCATATAAAACGTATTTTTGCAACATTTAATGAGAATAGGTGCATTTTGTCGCCGATTAATATTTATTTTGGTAGCAAAAATACCAATTCTTTAGGAGATTGTTCAACATTTCAGTTTATTACTCTTTTCCTAATGAACCGATTGTGCTGAATTTCAAAACTGCTTCGGAGAACTTGAAGGAATTTAACATCAATATTCTTCTTTTCTGTTGAGCCTTTCGAAATTGGGCGCGTTTTCAACTGTAGGTCAGACATATAAACGGACATGACTAACTCGATTTGGAATATAAATACTTTATGGGTTCTCACATGAGTATTAAAAAGTTTCACATGGAAAGACAAACATAATATACCCTCATTCACAACTATTGGTTGTGGAGTCACGGAGTTATTGAAATTTTCACATTTACTGGCGAATATCTTCAAACAAAACTCATTATTTATAAGAAGATTTTTAATTCCTAGTTAACAGGAAATATTTTACTCTATGCATATTAAAAGTTCCATCACATTGGCTTATATGTATGTATACTTTATACTTATGTACATATATATACTTTGGCCTTCAATTCCATAAAGATTTTATAACTAAAATTTCAATTTTGATACAAGCGATGTATTTTTTTCAAAATGATGATTTTCAATTAGGCAACAATTTCAATACATTTTGTTAAAGAATTCAATGTGAAAAATATATATTTTCAACATTCCTGAAGACTTAAAATTAAAATTATTATACCCTCCACCACAACTAGTTGGGAAGAGGGTATACTAAGTTTGTCATTCCGTGTGAAACTTTTGTTTCAGACCCCGTAAAGTAAGTATATTCTGGCTATTTGAGTTATTCTAAGTCGATTTAGCCATGTTTGTCTGTCTATCCGTCTGTTGAAAATACGCTTATTTTCGAAAAACTCAAAATAAATTAACAAACTTGGTGTCAAATTACTTGTAGTTATCCTAAGCAGCTTGAGATTCAAATCCAGCAAAAGAGCAATGAATCAAAATGTGGAAACACCACCATAAAAAAATTTATAATTTTGTTAGAAAAACTAACATAAATGGTAAAACAATGCACTGAATGATACTAGATTTTGCAAAAATTCGTTTAATTTGACTGGAAATCACACTGAAAATTCGTGAATATTCGTCCATAATTAACCCCAGGCCCCATATAAAACCTACTCCCGGAAAACAGTTTAGTACGCTTAAAACCATAATTAATAAAGCTATCAGAATAAAATTTAATACTTCACAGTATTATATGACTAGAAATTACCATAATCCATATAAAGCCCACTCTAGAAAACTAATTGAATGCGTCTTAAACCGTAGCAGATATCGATATTGAGGTTAAATTTCTTCCAACTAAGCTTCGTATGGCCAGAAAAAATGTCATGCAATTTCGTGATATACGGTCCATAATAAACCTAAGATACATATATTTTAAGCAGGCTTCTGAAATTCACTGCAAACGCTAAAACTTATTTCTCCGCTGTATTGAAATTTACGTTTTTTAATACCAGAAGTCACTCTGCAGAATTTTGGGATGATTGGTTCATAGCTTACCATGACTCCAATATAGTTTACCCTCTTGAAAATCATTTAAATTCGGCTTTAACTGTTACTCATCATGACATATTACTCAAGCTAGTAAAATTTGTTAAAAAAAAGTCATACAACTTTCTGATTGTCGGTCAATAATTTATTATATGTCTAAACCGCAACCAATTTTAATGCTGATGTCTGTTTTAATAAAGATAAATTAATAATAAAAAGATATCATATAGATATCACTCCCGAAATATTAAAACTGTCGGTGGATGGTATCAAAGATTCGGCACAGCCGAATAAAGCGCTCTGGCTGGTTTAGTTCTTCTTATTCTACAAAAAATATGTCAAAACTAAAAGTCCCACATATCCTTCATTCATAACAAATATAGTTTGTCAAAATGACATTCAAAACACGAAAGACAAATGATTTTCGAGTCCATAAAATAAAAGAACATAATAAAAAAATCTGAAAAGAACAAACAAATTCAATGCCAATATGTCTGCCTATTCATGACTTACAAAATCATAGATGCAACAGTCATTTGTTTGTTCTTATAAATTTACTCGACATGAAAATGTTTTAGTTTTATTTAAATAAGGAGCGGATAGAATAAGTCGAAAGGCCCTATAGAGGGCTTACTAACAACGCATAAGTTCTATCAATAATAGGCTGTAGGAATTGAAAAATTTTTAATGTCTCCTTTCAGTGCTCTGATATTAGGGCCTTGTCTTTTTCTGGATGCTTTAGTGCACACACATTTTTCAAATGTTTAGTTATATTCTCTAGTATTTGCAACACACTCTGATTTAAAACATATTTTGTTAAGCACTTGCAAATAGATTTACGACGACAGTTTCTAAAATATTCACAATACTAACAACAACTGTCCAACGGACATATCACGATTACTCTCGTTTATTTAAGCATGCATATGCAAGCATGTTAAAAAAGCAAAAAATAAAAAGAAAAGAAGACTACAATAAGAAGAAAATAGAAGACACAGCTTGCCAAAAGCTGGCAGAATGTCTCTGATTGTGATTTTATTCATGTAAATAAACAGATAAGTTAAAGTATGCATTGTTCGTTATTTAAGAATGACTACACCACAATTACTTGCTCAAAAGCAGTGTTCGAAAAAAAAAACTAAATATCGCTCCTTAGTGTTCGGTTCGGTTGATTTGTGGAAAACACGAATGCTATTAGTGTTTGTGTAGTAAATTTAAAAAAAAAAATAATAACGTTTCCCTGTTTGTCATCTTTCGAATACAAAAATAATACTGTTATTATCCAACTTAACAAAAAGATGAGAAAATTTAATTCTGTTCGGTTTTTTAAAAAACCACAAACATTGTTCGGTTCAGCTCATTAATGTTCGGTCGTTTCCGTTGTGCGCAGTGCCCTTTTGGCTGATAAAAAAACCAATAATTTTTTACAAAAACAAAATACACATACGAAAAAAAACAAAAGATCTGCAAAATAACTTTACACAAACCAAACATATACACAATGCACACACAAGCTGTTCGTGCTGCGGTCGTTTCTTAAATTTTTTGTTTGTTCATGTATTTGTCATTGTAAGAAAAGAAACTTTATAGAACATTCAAATATAACGATTGTCTACAGTATCATTACAATTGTTGTGTTTTTAACGAAGAATAGAACACTATATAATTTTCGGTTCTTTTCTTGAAAATAGGTTCGAACGGTATAAAGGGTTACGCATAATATTTGTCATTTAAAAAATGGTCATATTCAAGGTATTAATCACAAAATCGTCAATTAGCACATTTTGGACACCAAACTCTTTAAAATTACGATAGATCGTCAAATATCGTAGCCGTGTCTGTCTGCCAAATTTCAATGTTTCGACCATTAGGTCAATAATTTCCTTCAGTTAAATTGATTTTGCTCGGATTATTTATACATCATACCAATGTTATGAATTAACTACATTTCAACTCTGTCCACTTGAATGGCTGTAGATCTTTTTTTAGCTCCATTAGTATTATCTGGGTAAGTTCATAAATTGAGTAATTTTACTTAAATACATTAGGGTTTGGCCGGCCATTCGGTTGAAACTATTTTGACTGTTAGTGTGATTACAATGGTGCACAAAAAGACGGCTGTTCAACGCTCTGTTCGTTTTTAAGTTGCTGAATAGGAGGATAAAAATTTTAGAAGACAGGAGAAAAAAAAGGCCTAAGGAGTGGATCTTCATTTATGATCATAGTAAAATTGTAAGCAATCTTTGTAGAAGATGTGTGCGTTTTTTGTTTAGCTTTTTTTATATTGAAGTATAAGTCTTGTGCAAACTAATTTTTATGATATCCTGCAAGTTTTTTGTGTTTTTGTTGTTGCTGTGTAGTTGACCAAGAAAGTTGATTGCTTGCGTCTAGGCGGCACCCACGTCCTCTGTTAAAAATGCATATATATTTTGCAAACAGACACACACACACACTTGCAGATTGGACGTTTTAGTTGATTTCGTTTTTTGTTGCTCTTGGATTTCTTCTAAATTGTGGTAATTGCACTCACGTGATTGATCACTCGTGCATAAGAACCATATTGCAGCCAATTCATTTCTTGTTGCCTTTGCTGTTTGTTCAATTTTATTCCCAGTCTTACAACAACTGCAATAAAGCTATCGGTTGCATAAAACAACAATGGATCTCAATGAAATTTGAGACTGCTTGAAGATGAAGCTTTGCGACCTTGGCTTTGAATACACACGGTCTGGCTGGCTGCTTTGTAAAATTGTTTGTGTACATACACACACACACACACACACAATGTGAAATTGCAATTGGGTATATAAAATTATTGCACACTATAAGTGCAGAGGAATGCTTGCTTGCTTAAAGAATTTGTGATGATTATTAATTTCGTGCTATTTTCTGAAAAGTTTTAAAATAATTAATTACAGACTGATAACTTTAATTGCGACTAAAAAAAGCTGAATTGTGAAATATAATTATGTTATTTTATAAGTTAATTACTTAGTTTATATACCTTTAAAATCGGAGTCCCTATAAAGTACTCCGAATTCGTTGTACTTTATTCATATTAAATTTTCATATAACTTATCATGCTATATTAAAAAAAAAAACGAGGAGATGGACACACAGCGTTTGCTGCATCAAAATACCGCCTGCATGCATGTACGTACGTACACATTTAGATTGTCGCTGTAGTCGTTGCCGTCGTAGGAAGGCCACGAAGATGCTTAAACAAACAAAAGTACTTTATTATCCTTAATGTGCATTATTCAACCGAGTGATATATAAGTTTTCATTAGCCCTGTCGTTGTCAGTCAGTCATCCAGTCATGCAGCCGCATTGTATATGAATGTAGTCAACATCGTTGTTTGTTTCTTTGAAAGGTCTTCAGCAAAGGTCAAATAAATCGAAACTACACTAACGAACATCCACTTAAACGTACGATAGTACGAAAATAGTGTGGTTGCGCATGCACAAAACCTTATGGCGTTTTTTGGTAATGCTGCCGTTGGTTGCTGGGATGATTTTGCTTTTTCCTTTGTCCGTTGGTTTTTCATATTCAGCTTGATCTTCTGGTTCAGTGTTTTATTAAATGTTATTGAAGATTTACGCGAACTATTTTAGTAAAATGTGTTGAGTAGAATAGTCATATCAATTCAGGAAATATACACAATAGTTAGTACGGTGGTGGTTTGATAATTAAGTCAGTTTTAAAAAATTTAGAAAAGGTGAAATTTTCCAAACTCTTAAAAACCATTTAAATTTAGAGTAACAAAAAGAGAATTTGCAACAGTATTGCATGTAATTAGACAGTATCTTTCGAACTTAGTGGGCCAATTTTAATAGTCAAAATTTGAATAAGCTAAAAAGGAATAAGGCAACGAATGTTATTTCAAAGAAATAAGTTCCTTAAATATTCTGTTTATATTCGGCTTTTAATAGAAAACTTTTTAGTTTATTTCGAGATCCAAACACCCTGCTTATAATCGGCTTTTCTTAAAAAAATTTAAAGTTATTTTTGCAATCCAAACATTTAAAAAATGAGACTAATGATGTTAAAGGCGTAGATGTAGTGGTTAAAGTGCTTGCATATAAAACCAAGCACTCCAAGTTGAATACCCGGGAATGGACGTAAAATGTTCATCATGGTTTTCGGGTAAAAAAAAATTAGTACCTTAAGCCCCCTCCAAACATTTCATCTAAGTAGCCCCCTAACCACAACCTCCCCCTGGAGAAAAGAGGATAACTTCTAGGCAAAGATCAGGCCGCCGTAACCCGCTAGTAAATAAAAGGTAGCAATCAAAGATTAACAAGGTTCCCTATCACTAAACCATACACACGGAGGGCGTTGTTAAAAGGCAACGACAGATGGAAGCCTAATTCTCCTAGGACCTGCTAAAGCAGATCAACTATCAACTTAGCTGGAACAAAAGCGATTAACGAAACTGATGCACGACAAAATAACCAAAGACTGAACGTTTCTACAAAAACTAGAACAGTGCAATCTTACAATAATTCCTTTGCCTTTAAAGGATTTTCAGAATAGGGTTTATATGACTCTTATGGTTAATTTTGGAGCAATTCGCACAGCATTTCAAGCCTGTATGAGGGCTATGAGAAATTATGGACCGATTGTCACCATTTTCAATAGGCTTTTGGCAATAAGAACCTGTTTACCAAATTGTATCAAATTATCTCCAAAATTGCCACCTGTACTTACATTGGCAGAAAGCCAGCCAGCCGGACGTTAGATCGGTTCAGAAAATTATTCTGATTCGTTGTAATAAATGAGTTTTATTTGCGGTCAGATGTGCTTCATCCTATTAATCTTATTTATCAACTTTTTGAAAATTTCATCTGGACTTTTATATTTTTCAATAAATGTAAGTTGGGCATGTTCTGACAGCAGTGTTGTGGTTTAACACAAATATTGTGCGTTTAATATGAGAAATTATGGACCGATTGTCACCATTTTCAATAGGCTTTTGGCAATAAGAACCTGTTTACCAAATTGTATCAAAGTATCTCCAAAATTGCCACCTGTACTTACATTGGCAGAAAGCCAGCCAGCCGGACGTTAGATCGGTTAAGAAAATTATTCTGATTCGTTGTAATAAATGAGTTTTATTTGCGGTCAGATGTGCTTTATCCTATTTATCTTATTTATCAACTTTTTGAAAATTTCATCTGGACTTTTATATTTTTCAATAAAAGTAAGTTGGGCATGTTCTGACAGCAGTGTTGTGGTTTTACACAAATATTGTGCGTTTAATATGAGAAATTATGGACCGATTGTCACCATTTTCAATAGGCTTTTGGCAATAAGAACCTGTTTACCAAATTGTATCAAATTATCTCCAAAATTGCCACCTGCACTAACATTGGCAGAAAGCCAGCCAGCCAGACGTTAGATCGACTCAGAAAATTATTCTGATTCGTTGTAATAAATGAGTTTTATTTGCGGTCAGATGTGCTTTATCCTATTTATCTTATTTATAAACTTTTTGAAAATTTCATCTGGACTTTTATATTTTTCAATAAATGTAAGTTGGGCATGTTCTGACAGCAGTGTTGTGGTTTTACACAAATATTGTGCGTTTAATACTGTGCCCGATTTAGGGTTTTTTTTATCTTTGTTTATTGTATCTAAGCCACTTTTTGCCTTCCTCTGTTTAAACCATTGTTTTGTGCAATGGCTTTTACCGCCATCGAAAACCACTATAAAAATATACATTACATATCAAAGCCATTATCAAACTACCCACTTTTCATAAGCTGTTGTAAAAAAAAAAAGATATTAAAATAAAATTTTGTTGGTACTTATTTTACTGGTCCTTTTTTTGTTATTCCTCAGTTGTTGATTATAGTTTGAAAGATCAGCAATTTATTTTGTTAAAATTTTAGTTGACGTTTCGCTCTTGTTTATGTGACAGAATAAGTGGCTGCACATGCGTCTCTAGCACAACAATGCATCAGCAAGAGAGAAAATTAATGAATACGGATACCAAAATTAATTTATATTTTATATCTGTATGTATGTATCGCTATAAGAACAAAGCTCTCACAAGAATACACTCACTAGTACATTCGAAGCATTGATCTATAGAAAACTGTCGTTACATGAGGACAACCGTTATCAATTTTCCAATAATTATGGTTTATTTAGGTACTATTTACAACAATAATTACATCCAAATACAGTCATGTACGGATTGCAAACTATGTTAACAATATCAAATAACATTTTCTCATGATTTAAGTTGCACTAGAAAAAATGAAACATTTTAAAAAAGCCAACAAACATAACACGGTGATACAAAAGTGAAGACAAAAAAAAAAAAAAAATTATGCAGGGTTTCTCATATGGCAAATGGAAATTCTACTTTCTTTAAATCTGTAGATTATGAAACTGCCTAAAATTATTCTCGGTCAATCTTTATAAGGTTCATATTTATCAATATTTTCCTTGTTTAAAAAGTTCATTTATGGTGATTTTCATGTATTCATTTTCTGCAGAGTTTTGGCAATTTTCCCTACCTTTCCATTCTCCACAAAGTTTTTTGTGCTTAGAATAAAAGTTAGTGAGCCTATTAAAATAAGTTTGATAACAAACCCGTTTAAGTTAAGGCCTAACCAGAATGTGAATAACGTGGCTTAAGCAACTGAGCGAATACATGTAAATCATATGTGTAAACCATGTTGAACTTAAGGGAACTTTTTGTTAAATATTATGAAAATCTAATTTGCTTAAGCAAAGTGCGAAACTAATCGCACATTCCGTACGGAATCAAATGTTTTTTATTTTGGTTTTGTTGTTTTAAATGTATTTGAGAGGCTTTTTCGTTTATTTTTGAAAGTAGCTTAAGTTAATCTATGCACATTCTGGTTGGGTCTTTGCTCACCTCTTTCTTCTAATTACTGGGTCCAAATTAGCTAATTTGTCCTTCTTTTCTATTTATCCAGAAAATTTAACCTGCTTATCATAAGCATTTAATAGGACAAGAGTGTCATCAACAGTATTTTTTCTCATAATGGCAAACAGATCATGCACATATTTTGTCATTATTCTAGGTTTCGTCTTCAGTTTATCAATTGTCAAGTCTGAAAGTTATTTTATAACAATATCGCCTATGAGTGGCGAGGCTGAAGATCCCGTGCGCATACACTTTCGTTGTTGGTAAATTTTCCCATCATAATTAAAATACCTTGTGTTCTTAATACAAAATCGGAAAATTCATTTTTTGACACGATCTGGAATCGCAAAACGACAGATTTATTTTATGTTATTCTGAAAATCGTCCGCGATCGGCCATAGTTACCTAAAAATATTCTAGTTACCTGGAGCATATTTTTGCTATTTGAAGTCGCCAGACTTCTTGCGATTACGATTTACAGAAAACCTGTTATGCGATTTCTTGAAAAAATCGCAAGTCTTAAGCGTTTTGCAATTGTCGGGTTGTCTTGAGATTGCCCATTTTTCCACTATCGTCTTAAGTGCCAAATTTACTGGAATACTTGAGAGAAATGACAAATGATTTAAAAATGTCATCATTCTTAAATCGTCTTGTAATAAATCCTTTAGATTCTTAAAATAATAACAACATATTCGAATAGCCCAAACGATTAATGAACAAATTGGTCTTGCATAGAAATATATAAAAATTGATTTCAATTAAAAAATTTGTGAGATTATCAATAAACAAGATTTTGTTTTTCGTGCTTAATTCCCAATTTTTAATTCGTGATAAAAACACTGAAATTTATTGTTGATGGGATAAGCTATTCCTATGCGGATTTCACTGGTTGCTTAGGCCAGATCATCAGGAAACTTAATCCAAAGATTAATCCAAAGAAAAACTAAAGATATTAAGATGTAAGCAACAGTTTTTCTTGTAACAATATCATCCCTGCAAATAAAAATTCGACCACCTAATCCATTTTGATAACATGGACTTCTCTACGGACTGGTCCGATGTAATGCAAGCAAGGACCATGTCATTGTTAAAAAGTGTTTGTAGGGAGACGACATGTCTTCGTTTTTTAACAACTTCAAAACTTATCCTCTTGAGTATACCATGGAGTAGTTTTAAAACTACTCCTTAGTAATCCAAAGGTGCGTTATATGGTTCTCCCCTAGGACATCTTAATGTTAAATAGACAAATTTTTTTCCATTTGTTTCGGCTAATTTTGGACTAGTCCTGGTCCCTTGTGGGCTACTCTTTACACGCGTGTTTGGACTGGTCCTATTATTTGCAGGAAAAGCTTGAACAAACACAACAACATTTAACACTGAGTTTATCTTTTCCTACATTCCCCACTACAGTGAGATTAATGAAAAAAATTAATTAAATTTGCACCAGTTAACAAATTAATAGTATCAATTAAAAATGTTTTGTTATTAGCAATATTTTCGGCGGAAATGTAGTTGATATACTTAAACGTTTTATTCACTCGATTAAATTTTTAATTTAACCTGTTTTTTATTTTTGATTAGTAATTGAAAAGAAAAAAAAAATTGACGAAAACTTTTTCTGTGTAATGGTATTCCCTGTCTGTAAACTTTTAGTAATCCATAAATCCTTGGTTCTACCGCAGTTCTTCTGTAACGAAGACGTTTGGTCCTTTTACATTAAATGCTTTTCATCTACCGTTTATTTTCTCCTTTATCATTGCTACTATCTTTATTTGTTGAAATGTATTTAATTGTTTTCTTCTACAGGAAAGCGCGTTTCAGTAAAATACGAGTTTATGGATGAAAACCTAGTTGTGACACTAAAGACAGTTTCACACTATCCGACTTTAGTATTTGGAGAAAAATACAACGCTGACATGAAAAGTTGTTATTGTTTTTTGAAAATTTGCAAACAATTATTAGATCAGGAAAGCTTTTTATCAAAATATTTAAGACTTATCTTATAGTGTTAAACTGCCTTAACTGGTTCTAAATTTAAAATAAATTTCTTCAAAATTTAGCCACGAAGTATATTGACTTGCTTGAAATCTCGCAAAAAATGTTTTATTTGCTAACGATAAAATTAGAAGCTTATATTTTAACCTTAACACCAATAATGCTGCCATATATCGAGCCCTTGTTCGATAATAAACACTAAATATCGTTTCTTAATGTTCGGTTCGGTAGATTTGTGGAACACACAAACGCTAATAGTGTCTGTGCAGAAAATCATTAAAAAAAATTACATTTCCCTTTTAGTCATCTTTCGAACACAAAAATATTACTGTTTTTACCAAACTCAACTAAAGATCTGAACATTTAATTCCGTTCGGTTTTTTTTGAAAATCCACAAACTTCAATGTGTTCGGTTCGGCTCGTTAATGTTCGTCCCTCTTGGCTGGTAAAAAAAACCAAACATTTTATACAAAAACAAAATACACACACGAAAAAAACATTATAGAACATTAAAATATAATGTTTGTCTACAGTATCACTACAATTGTTCTGTTTTTTTACGAAGAACCGAACATTATAAAATGTTCTTGAAAGTAGTTACGAACAGTATTAAGGGTTGTCTACACAATCACTAAAAAAATAGATATCGTTCTTGGGTGTGCGAGCCGAACGTTAAATAATGTACTGTTTATTTTCGAACACTGCTTGTTGAGACAAAATCGTAAGCGACAAGAGACAAATTTTTTAGGAGAAGAGTTTTTATTATTTTTTTGTTAGGAGGTGCAATGCTTTATTGGGACTTAGATCGGCTTTTTCTCTGCAACGGTACAATCTCAAAGTCTATAAATTTTTTCGTCATTGTAACAAGTACTCATAATCTTACAAGAAAAAAAAATTCGAAAAATTGTCGCTTACAACATATTCGCAAATAGGGCTCGATATACCCCAACCAATTTTTAAATAAATATAATGTTTGACAAATCCACGTTTTTAAAACTAACGGATAATTATAAAAAATCTGTTGAAGAATTAATTTTTATTTAGTCGTATTTCAATAAAAATCAGCAGTAGGCGAAGTAAGCAAAACGATTATTTTTGTGCATTTCCCTAATCTGTTGACTCTAACAAATGTTTTTGTGTAGCGCAGTGTAATTGTTACAGTTTTTTATGTGTTTTTTTTTAAGACATTTTCCTAGCTATTAAATAATAAGGAAGTCAAAATTGTTTATTAAACCATATTTCGCATGTAAATGTAAACATACCGACAGCCATTAAGACAGACAGTTAAATATACAGACAGTTAGATCGATAGACAGACAGTAAAGTAGACATTAATATGTATGCATATTAATTTTCAATCTGTGTTTTTCTGTTTTTTTTTTCTGGGAAAAAATTGTTAAGTTCAATTAACCCTTAGAGAAACATTTATTGAAGTATTTGGCTTACAATCGAATTAACTTTTTTATGTCTGTCTGACAAGATACACAAAGCAAGAGATAGATATTGATTTAATGCAGGGTTCCTCCCGAATATAAGAAATATAATAATTTGTTTACATTAAATTGCAAAATATATTTCATCACAAAAATTCGTAATTGAAAGCAGTACGAATTGCATTGTATATAAACCTGTATGTAAATGACTTGTCATTACAAACTTCAATAAGCTTAAACTTATATTCTTTGTAGACACATAAACTACTTTGAAATATAATTTAGTTTCATTTTTCCTCTTCTAACCGTTGTTGGGTTAATATAGCTTCATCATAACCGCAATAATAAACTTTTTCATTTATTTTTGCAAAAAAAAAAAAAAAATTAAACTAATTAAGAAAAACCATGAATTGGGCGGAACCGATAATATTGCATACATCGCATCTTTGTTGGTTATTTGTTTGAGTCTGGCAGATAGGCAAAGAAGGATATTCTACGATTTTCCTCAATCTTTTCTGTCTAGCAACTATACGGGAGGAGTAAATCAAGTCCGAAAGTAAACACACATAACAATTCATTGACAGAGATTGCCATGATTTTCAAACTAAACATCGAAATATTCAAAATCATCTAAATATATCTGACCATATATTCTTGTAAAGAAACATGTACGAGAACAAAAAAAAAAAGAAAAAAGAAAATTAGTAGAGTAGGTTGAACGTCTTACAGCAAAAAATCTGGCAATAAAAATGGACTAAGTGGTTTGCTACAAAAGGTTAAAGACATGTTAAAAAATTTATTGAAGTATAGGGAAATCGTGAAGTTTACATCAAAGCTCCTAACGGAAATGTTTTTATCTTAAAAATATTAGTGCAATGATACTCTGTGGAGATAATATTTAATATGAAGCGATTAGGGACTCTTTTGTAATAATGTTAGCCAAGTGATAACACTATGCCACAAAAAAAAAATTAACCTCAAAAATTAAATATTTTCTAAGCTTAATTGAGGCTGCTGAACACAAATATGGCAATCATTTATTTTTCTCAAGAAGCGTTTTCGAGATATACGCGGAAATCGTGTTTTCTGCAGTTGTTTTACACGCAGAGAAAAACTATGGTTGGGCATGGTTACGGCAACAACATTATGTTTAATGTAACAATATAATGTTGTCGTACACAAATAATTGTTATTTAATATCAACAATATTATAGTTACTGTAAACATATCAATGTTTATCGCAATTATGAATTTGAGTATTGTTGACCGAAAAATAATTATTTTTCTAACAACTTAATTATGATATTTTTCTAAATATATTATATTTCTCGCAACCATATCATGATATTTAATAACCATAGCATGATAGCTTTCTATACATTTTCATATTATGTTAAAGATGAAAATAAAACTATTTTTATTCTAATAATATTATGTTAGCGCCATTTGTAAAATAATTTTGAATCAGTTGTGTCGTTTATTTTATATTTATTTTATATTTAAAGATAAATTCCCATAAAAAAATAAGTTAAAAAAAATTAAAATATTAGCGGAGTTCATTCAGTATTAGTGATGTATAGTGCAAATGAAAAATATCGTAGTTTTTTTGTAAAATCCAACACCAAAGCACACAGAGATTTCGTTATATTTCATGAAAGTGCTACGATATTTCGGTGGTTTTCATGGGCAATTGCCTTAAATTGAACTCCGCTATTTGATTAACATTAAGAAAAACAACAAAATAAAAAATCAATGCAAAAAAAATTTCAATTTATTATGTAATAGTACGAGTATATTTAGTCATCATATGATTCAATAATAATCCTAATATGGTGACTACAATCAAGAATCTTATCATAATATGCTACTCTTAGAATATGTTTACCACAACCATGTTTTTTCTTTGCGTGTAGGTATATCGAAAAATATCAAGAACTGTTTAACTGAATTGTACAAGATTCAAACTTTTGCATAGATATGTATTTTCTCTTTCAGCCCATATCCATACTGTATCATTCGGATAAAGATTTACTGAGCTAAAGTTTTTTCAAAATTCACCATTTTAATTCGCTCCAGTAAGATAATTAAAAAATAAATACAAATTTTAAAAAGATTTTTTATCATGTATCTTAAATAATATTTTGTGTGGGAAAAAAATAAGAAAACGACATATTTAGTAAAAACATCCGAACTTGAATTTTCATAAAAAATTTGTCATCAATGCTGCTTATGAACATTATTTTGGTTTTAGGTAGTATTCTTTCACTTATCGGCATATTTCAAGATACTGGATGACTTCATAAATGCAATGCGTTGACAAACCATCATAAATAAAAAAAAGTGCAAAAAGTTTGCAACCGTTGTGCAGTGAAGACGGTTACCATTCAATATTGAACTAAAGGCAATGATTTTAGAAAAGTTGTCTGTGAATTATATGCCTTTCAGTGTTGCATTGCAAGACCGAGTTAATGAAGTCAGCCACTGTCCCGCTTCTGCTGTTTTAATAATTTTTTAAATTTATAAATAATATTGTATATTAAAATAAGTAAATATTCACTTGATAACTCTTAGATTGTTTGTGGTCTGTGTTCTACATTATTAAAAAAAGTGTCCGAAGAAAGTTGATTTTTTATTATCGCAATCGCTCCAAGATATATGGAATTATTTCAAGGAAGTAGAAAGTGGATTTTTAGGAACTAACAGAAGCCATAATAATAAATTAATTCGAAATATGATGGAAGATTTTAATGTCATAGGTAAATTTCAAATTAATAAAATAAATGAGTATTCAAGGCGAATTCATGTAAACGGTGGTGTCGATACTACAACAAGTAACAACACCAAAAACACAACAATGTCTTTTGTTGCTGCTTTCGTTGGCCGATATGTCAAAAACACAAGTAACTTTTGACATGTCTCTCTCTAATTTAAAAAAAAGTAGCACAGCTGTGCTCTCAACGCCACCTGAAAAATGAATTCGCCTTGTGAGTATTATTTGAAGTCTAAATGGGTTTCCTGTAATTACAGGAGCACACATGTCATTAAAAATGCATTTTCTTTAATACTTTTTATATTGATTTTATTGATTTATTATATAAAGAACAAGGTGAAAGATTTTACCGAGGGATTGCAGTAATGAGAAAGCGTTACCAGCGCCATTGGGATTAGATCATGATGGGTAAATACTGTAGGATGCCAATTCGTGAAACATCATCGCAGCATAAGAGGATAAATCGAAGAGGAAAAATATAACACTTTTGACCAAAAATAGAATTATGTAAACAAGTTAAATTGTGCTAATCCTCCAATCAACACAACCAAGAAACAGACATTTTTTTATTGAACATTTAAATTTAGATGTTTTGGCGTATTATATTGCAACTTTTTTTTTGGAACAAAATTGTCTATAAAATATGGGTTAAAAAATTAAAGAAAAAATATTTTTTGCCTTAAGGAAGGACTGAAAATGTTGATTTTTGAAAAAAAGTAGAAAAAATCAATTTTTTTTAATCTTAACGCTTGTAACTCAGTGAATTTTTATCCGATAGAAATAGAGTAACAGTGTAAAATTTGCGTTATTAAAACAATTAATTCTCAAGTTTTTAGTAACAGCCTTATGAACTGTGGAAAAAATGGTTTTTCGCGTATATCTCGAAAACACTTCATGAGAAAAATAAATGAATGCCATATTCAAGAGTGCCCCGGTAGGCTAGCTGGAAGTGAGTTTATCAGCGCCGGTGTTGCGGGTTCGAATCCCGCCAGAGACTCCGCTTTCTTTCCTGCAGACAAGCGTAGCGCTTCGCGGTATTAGCTAAGGGAATTGAAAAAGAAAAAATTAAAAAAGTTCAGCAGCCCCGATTTATTTAAGAAATCATCTCATTTTTGAGGTTATGCCAAAAAGTTAAAAATTTGAGTAATTGAAGCACAGCCGCGAATAACGTTTTAAGTTTCAAAATAATAATTTTTCAAGAGAGCAAGAAAACGTTTTTTGACAGGCAGCATTATTTGTTTTAAAAAGTTTTTTTCCTATTATTAAAAATAATGATAATAAAAACTTTTATGCAAAATGCTTTTAAAACATTATTCCGCACTGCAAACCCATTTCGGTTTCATCACTTTGTTAGTAACTTGCAATGTTCTTCCACTGGCTGACACTTTGTATGCCATTTTGAAGGCGTTAAGGTGAATTGTTTTGGTTGATTTGATGTTTAAACTGTGTAAGAGAGTAAGGCCAACGGTTATCTGCAAAAAAAAACAGTTTTTGCAACGTTATTCGCGGCTGTGCTTCAATTGATGTTCTTAGATCCTTTTGTATTTTTTGTATGAATCAGAATAATCGTCGAAACAGTTTTTTTTTATTTTTACTCAGTAAAAAACCGATAGAATATCTTATTGGATTTCCTTATTTTTAATACTTTTTTAAAGAACAAACCAAATAAAGTTCGAGAGATGTAGTTTACTTTTTTTTTTCTAAAATTCTTAGAAATGTCGTCAAATCTTGACAAATTGTATCGCCCAAAATATAATAAAAAATTATGATAGAAATATTAAGTTATGATAGTGTATTTAAAGCTTTTTGAAGAAAGTTTATCAAAACTGCCAAAATAAATGATGATAGTGGTCTTATTTTTATTAAACATTTTTTTTATATTTGTAATGCTAAAGTTTAGTAGTGTATATTTCTTTTTGTGTTTGTACGTGTAATGAAAAAACTTTAGTCAGCTGTTTTGTTATAAAAACAAAATCTCGCTAATGTCAAAAAAGTATAATGTAAACGCACTAGATTTCGAAGAAGATTTTAAATCAAATCTACAAGATTTCGGCCTAATGTAAATGTAGTATAAATATCAAAATTTCAAATTAAAAATAAAAAGTTCAAAAACAATCACAATTGTTCTAACATAATTAACTTTAATAATATTTTTGAAGAAATTTGCATAACCGAAATAAAACAGGGTACAAATGATTTCGTTTATGCCAGAATCCGAAAAAAAACTTGTATCTTCCCAGAGTATTTTTTTTTTTTTTTTGTTTTTTGTCCGCAACTATTCTGGTCTGTTTTCGTGTCTGTCCAGGCGCACATGCGCTTAATCCTAGTTTAAAGCTAAATTGTCTATTATTAAGCTTAATCTTTGCCTTCAATCTATTTGGGTTGCAACGTGCTTCTGCAACTATTGAGCTGTGCAGCAAACAAACTCAAGTGGTTTGTTGGTTGGATAATTTTTTGGTTCAGTGGATGGCTTTGGCTGACTGGTTGACTGGCTCACTTGCACACAAAAATTAAAAAACAAAAATAAAAAAAATATTGATGTGTTGCCGTTATAACAATTTTCCACTGAGCAATAACAATTTGAATATTAAACATGGCAACATTATTCAGCAACTGCTGCAATATTGGCATTAGCAATATTCTGCAGTAGTAGGAAAACATTAAATCAGTTGATGTCTAAAGGGGTATGGGAGTACTCTGTTGTTAAGTTTTCTTTTTTTTTTCTCTCAGCTTTTCTCAAACTTACTTAGTAGTTATTGACTGACATTAGTTGGCTGTTTCCTTACTTTTTCTTTATATATATGTAGGTATATATAGTATAGTTTAGATTTTTGCTGTTATTATTTATTTTCCATTTCAAGTTGCTAATGTCAAAGATTTTTATACAATTTCTTACTACTTCGATACTGTTTTATCTCTAATGCAATCAACGTCAGAGCTAATGTGCGTCAACAATATCAACAATATTTTTTTATTTACTTGGTCAGGAGGTGACGGAGTGTTGGTGGTGGTTGGCAAAGAGGAGGATAAGATTGTACGAAGGAGGTAGATATGACTTTCTTTTTAATGGCTTCAAATTTTAACTCTTCATAATGTACAATGATATCCCTAAGGCTGGGTTATAATCATTAAAAGAATTTTGTTTCTGTTTTTCTTTTGTGTTTAATTTAGCTTTTTCTTTTGGTTTACAGTTATTTTGCCATTATTCTAAAGACAGTTTTTCTATTTTATGGTAGCAACAGAAAACTACAGGAAATAGATACGAAACTGGCAACGAATAACCCATCGAAGACCACCAAAGTTGTTTGTTGATTGACACTTTAAATCATCGAAAATGGCAGAAAATAATATGGGTCAATTTGGCAAAATAATAAACAACCAAAAATGAAATTTATCTTATTATTTGGAAAATGATTGGTTATTTTTTGGGGTCGTAAATTGGTTTGGGTATAATTAATTTGCTTTCAGAAAAACGGATCATTAAAAGAAGTTCATAAAATAAATATGTATCCCTTAATAAGTTTCAAGGATAATTATTGTTTTTAAACATTTTAAGTTTAAGTATTTTAATGTTTGTAGAATATTTTTTTAATAAAATTTGAAGAAACGAAAAACTGACTTTCTCGATGCGTATATTTCACTATTGACAATAATGACATCAAAGTGCAAAGCCCGCTTATCGAATATTTGCTATTTGGGCAGCATAATGACGATTGACGGAGCTGTTGAAGAGAACCTAAATAACCTAAATAAAAGAAGGGATCTCCGCAAATATCTAGAGGGACAAAGATGCAAATCTTTAGCGCATGTGTGAAGTCTACACTACTTTATGGAAGCGAGGAATGGCTAATTACAAGCGCCATAACAAATAGGATATTGGAGATACTAGGAGATTTATGGCTTGCACCTGGTCATTCCAACGTATTTAAAACCATGTTATATTGTTATGCATGGTGTTAACATTCTGTAAAAGGGAAAATACTTAGTTATCATTGAAAAACATAATTAATACTTAATTTTAGTGTCTCCGGAACTAAAATGACAGATAAAGCCATTTTCTAATATTCCTAATGTGAGCTAAGGCCATGATGGCTTTATCTCCCATTCAAATGAAAAAAAAAATAAAAAGACTTTATCTCCCTATTGAATGAGAGATAAAGCTATCATGGCCTTATCTCACATGGTATTAAAGAAACTCCTCCCCCCACCCCCACCCCTTTCAGCACCAGTTAGGTAAGATAAAAGTTGTTTTAGTCTAGAAAAAAAATCAATGTAAATTCGTTCAAAACAAGGTAGATTTTTAATTTTTCAGTAGTGATTTTGCTTCATTGTTGTTTCATGTTTCATGTCAATTTAACATGATTTTACAATAACTTGCGAACAACATTTTTTTCTTTTAAAATAACTATGTATAATTCATGTTAATTTAATATTGCAGTAGAGTTGGAGCAAAATGTCATTTATATTGAAATAACTATCCAAATCACGTTGATTGAAAGTTATTTCAAGTTGAAACAACGTGAATTTCATGTAGAATCAAATTGGTTGGAGTGTGATATCACAGTGTGAAGACAACATATGAATTTATTTAAGAACAATTCAAAACACTTATCCTTGTAACACATGTTTCACTTATTTTGTATCTCCTTTGTTAACAGAAGCATCAGCAGAATGGCCCGATATGGTTTTCGTCATCATTCTACTTTGAAAACTTGATGTACTTCTTAACTAAATAATTTTAATTAAAAGAATACGGGAATTGGCTTATTTTTATAACATATTTTAAACATGAAAATAAAAAAATTTACATACTTAAGTATGTATGCATGTTAATTTAACAAGATAAACTTTTGATTTTAATATAAAACAGGTTTTTATGGATTCAATATTGAACAATGTTATTTTAACAGTGAATAATATTAAATAAACGTGATTTAAGGTTATTTTAATATTTTTCATTTAAAATTAAAATGAAATAATTATAAATATAAATAAAGGGCATACTTTTGCAAAAATTTACCATGATTCTCAATCAACATTTCGCCATGTTATTTTAACAGTGGTATTTTTTTCTGTGTGTGGCACCTAAATACGAAGTCCTTAACGTGCTGTTGAAATTATTGATCTAGCTAGACTTTTTTTTTATAATATGGGTTATAGTTCCTATCTATGATTAAACATTGAATGCATATCAGAATTTTGCAGATATTTGATTTTGCAACAACATTATGTCAATTACTTTACTTTAAGATTTTTCAAAAAATATGAAATTAATTTCTGAGATATCGGGGAAATACCTTGTTCGTAGCCTGATTAGCAGTAATATTACTTACTATTAATCATTTATGATTTTCCTTATTGAAAAACGTATTGTACAGCCAATATTTTGTAATTACTTTTAAGTTTAACAAAAAAAAAATAAAAAATCGAAATCAAATACGCTGTTAATGTGCATTTATAAATTATTAAAAAGCAGAAAAAGAACTTGTGCCAAAAAAAATATATGAAAGCATATTTTAAAATAAAAAAATAAATAATTTCCGTTTTCATTAAAATCTCTTCTGCACTTTATAGTATTTAATAAATGTAAGAACGAATGTCACAGGAGGCCACTTTTATTTATACTTGTATTGTTTTATATGAAAACTCTTTATTGTTATGATAATAATATAAAAATCCCTAGAGGATTTAACATACATTTGCGAAACATCCCATAATAATTTGCATAACTTCAATAGCACAAGAATAAATGTTGAAATTTAAAATGTTACGAAAAGCACTTAAATGGCAACCAGCAAAAAGAAAACCCTGTTGTATTTGGTTTAGTTAAAAAATTTAATACCTTTTAATAGAAATAATAATAATGTTAATTACAAATAGTTAAAAAAATTAATGGAGTTGCATGAATACATGTATCTTTAACAATGTTGATATTTGGTCCTTAAGCGTTGTTTGCTGAATTCCAATATTCTAATTGAAAGATAAAACAAATTTAATTAAACAACTTTTACTGGTAAATTAATTTATCTTCTTAGTGAAATCCCAGAATATATAGAAGACAAAAATATAGAATTCTAATTACTCGTTAAATAATTCAATATAATTTAATAATTTTATATGAAACAAACATGTCGGAAAGTTATACAAAACTGAGTTGAATACTGTTCGCGAATGAACTCAAAAAAAAAAAAAGTTGTATCTCGTCATCTTAAAGACCTAATAACCTATCTGCAAAAATTTCAAAATTGAGTTTTTTATGGATTTTTATTCCCTATATCATAACGCATATGTGTGCAAAATTTTGAACACGTAATATTACAAATGACAAAGTTTTTGTACCTAGAAGGTGGAATTTAAACAAACTTTAAGTCCTTGTTTTTGCTTAAACCAGTAAAAGAAACTACTACTGTAATTATTTAATGTTTATAGTATTCATGTGTATAAAGAAATTTTTATTTATTCATACTAATTAGTACTGCAGATAGGTTATTTGGTTTCAGATTTTCACAATTCCAAAAAACCTATGTGTCATAACATAAGCTGTGATTAGAAAAACAAAATTTTCTCAACCGATATATATTACTGGTTTCATTTTAATCAAAATGTGTAATTTTCGTTTCAATATCGTTAATAGTTACAATTTTATAACGTTTTTTCCCTCTCCTGTAAACTTTTGAAAACTGCAGGGGGTCGATTCTAGTTCTGTGAAACTGTGAAATAAAAAAAAAACCTTTCATTTTCCTTTTCATAGAAACTTTTCATATTATCATTTCACAATTACACAAACTTCGATTCCCGTTCTTTTAATGAAGAAGTGTTTCATTCCATTGTAGCCGTGAAACTTTTGTATCTTTGTTAATAAAATGTAAAAGTCAAATACAGATATCCAAGCTTAGCACTTTTAAACCGGCGGTAAGCCGCAAATGAGTTTTTTTAACTTCTTGAGCCGCATGTTTAAGCCATTTTTGTCCGATTTTTTTATTAAAAATATTAAGTATTACTTACAATAAGAATGCATATACTTTACCTAGGCATAATATTGTAAATACATTTTATATCCACTAATATATTTTGTTTTTAAAAAATATTTTAAATCATCGTTTAATTTTTTAATTGTAGAACATTTTCAAAAAATGAGTGTTGTAATTTTATTTTTCAAATCAAGCAAATCTTTTTTTTTAATATTAATTTTGTGAATTTAATTTTTTATAAATCATTTAAAAGCAACCCAACCAACTAAAAATTAGAAAAAACAAGTAAGAGTGCTAGATTCGAATATACCCTTCACCATCTTAAAATATATTTTCGGACGGGCATATGCAAAAAAAAATTTTTGGCAGCAAGCTGTACAAATAAATCCCTTTTAATTGAACTAAAATTGTTAAAATCGATCAGCAAATGAGTTATTCATGCCAGTTTGTACTTCAGCAGAAACTTTCGCAAGTAATTTTCGCTTAAACGCGCGCAAGTAACGAAGATATTCGATAATACATTTTTTGTGCGATCGTCTGCCAGCGCCAATTCCCCAAATATTTATATGACAGCTATCATTGAGTAACATAATAAACTTAGCATAAACATGACATCTGCGACAATAAAGTTGTTATTGATTTCACTATTCGTTTTTCTGGTCGTTTTTAAAGCAATTTTTTTCCAAAATATTAAGAACAAGAATCTAGCCTTACGATGCTAACAAATTGCTAGTGAAATACTGATATAAAGTAAAATCATGTACAAATAAAAGGCCAAATAAAGATTAATTATAAAAATTGTTAAATTATAAAACAAAGATATTGTAGGCGGCTCTAAGTTTACTTTAAGACGTCGCTAAACTTATATTCTTCAGCGCCGATGGTAATTGCATATCTACTTTTTGCTCTGATCAAGTTGCAAACTGCAAATACACAACTAAACAAGTTAGAGTGCTATATTCGGCTGTGCCGAATCTTTGATACCCTCCACCGACAGTTCGAATGTTTAAGGAGTAATTTCTGTATGATGTCTATTTGTTATTATTATCTTATACTGTGACGAGTTGTTATTAATTATGGTTTTAGGCGTACTAAACTGTTTTCCTGTAATAGGGTTTATATGGGGCCTAAGGTAAATTATGAACCGATCATCACGAAATTTCACAGTGTTATTTCTAGTCCTAAAAAAATGTGACGTACCAAATTTTGTTACGCTAGCGTTACTTTTTACGTTTTTAGGCGTACTAAATTGTTTTCCGGGAGTAAAGTTTATATGGGGCCTATGGTAAATTATGAACCCATCTTCACGAAATTTCAAAGATTTATTTTGAGTTCTATAAAACTTTGATGTACCAAATTTTGTTATGATAGCATTATTTTTTTACGTTTTTAGGCGTACTAAGTTGTTTTCCGGAAGTAGGTTTTATATGGAGCCTATGGTAAATTATGGACCGATATTCACGAAACTTAACAGTTTAATTCCTAGTCCTATATAACTATGACTTGCCAAAATTTGTAATGATGGCATTGTTAGTTAGGGTTTTAGGCTTAATATACTGTTTTCCGGGAGTAGGGCTTATATGGGGCCTAGGGTAAATTATTGACGGATCTTCACGAAATTTCACAGCGTGATTTCCAGTTGAATAAAACGAATTGTTGCGAAATCTTATATCATTCTGTGCATTTTTCCACCATTTATGTTAGTTTTTGTAACAAAATTATCAATTTTTTTAGGTGGTGGTTCCACATTTTGATTCATAGCTCAGATCCTATTGAACCGATTTTGCTGAATTTCAATCCCAAACTGCTTAGGATAACTACAAGCAATTTGACACCAAGTTTGTTGATTTCTTTTGAGTTTTTCGAAAGTGAGCGTGTTTTCAACAGACGGAGAGACGGACAGACGGACAGACAGACGGACATGGCTAAATCGACTTAAAATTACTCAAGGACCCAGAATATATATACTTTATAGGGTCTGAGATGAATAGTAAAAAAGTTTCACACGGAATGACAAACTGAATATACCCTCTTCACAACTAATTGTGGTGGAGGGTATAAAAATAAGAAATTTAAAAAAGGTCAGGATTCTTTATTTATTTATTTTATTCAATCTATAGATATAAATCCTTAAGGAATACTATATATTACAAGAATTTGCTATATAAAGACATTCTTAACACAAAAATTTTGATTAGGGATATTAAGTATTTAAAAACGATAATATTGCGTTTAATTACATATATGTATGTATATTTGTAGAAAAATATTAGTAGGAACCCTTTATAAAAGTTTTACGTCAGTAATGTTATGTATATCATTAAAAATTGGCATGTTATAGGAATATATTTAGAGTTTTCACGGTTAAAATGAATGTGTAAAAATATGTCATAAATAAAAAGTTTTTGACACTTTTTTGCACTTTTACACAGAACAAGAATCATATTATTGTGAAATTGTGAAAACAATTTGTTTCATTCCACTTGTTTTTTTCATATGAAAACATTGGATCTTATTTATCATTTTTTCACTAAACAAGAGTCAGAAACTCTATGATAATGTGAAATAAGTTTTCATTTCACAGTTTCACAGAACCAGAATCGACCCCCAGATAGGTTATTTCGTCTTTTAGGTGACGATCTATATATTTAAAAATAAGTTGCATTGTGTTAGTAAAATTGATGTTCTCTGAAATGCGTGAACCGATTTTGTTTTTATGTATCAACGGTCTTCAAATGTGTATTGGTTCATGAGTTATACCCATTTTAGTGAACATTGCATTCATTCCGAAACATGTGTTTATATTCCCATACAAATATCAACCAAATGGCCTCCATTTTGAACTCCTCCGAAACGGCTTGACCGATCTTTATGAAATTTTGTATGTGTATTTGTTAGATATGAGAATAAGTCGTAGAGTATATTTTATATCGCTAGAGGGCGCAAAATATTACAATAGGGGTAAAAGCTCCCACTCCCCAATCTTCTGAACTAATCAACCGGTTTTCTTAAAATTTGGCATGCAGACAATGTAACATCTAAAAGAGAATGAGGAATAGGGTGTGAAATAGGGTAAGAGGGCTAAAAGCTCCCCCCCCCCTATATCGTCGTCACTAATCAACCGATTTTTTTGAAATTGCGCAGGCAAATAGTGTTACACTTGGAAAGAACTATAGCCTATAGTTTTTATTATTTAGGGCGTGAAATAGAGCAAGAGGGGTAAAAGCTCCCCCTTTCTCTATCTTCTTAACTAGTCAACCGGTTTTCTTAAAATTTGGTATGCATACACTCTAACATCGGAAATTGACAGGGAATTGAATAGGGCAAGAGGGGTAAAAGCTACGCCTCTCTATATCTTCTTAGCTAATCAATTAATTTTCTTGAAATTGGGAAGGCAAATAGTGTAAGATCTGGAAAAAACTATAGCCTATAATTTTTTCTTAAAATTTGGCTAGCAGACACTGTTATATCTGAAAGAAATAAACTATGTGGCAAAACAGCGTTTGCCAGGCCAGCTAGTTTTAAATAAAAATATTTTTTTTTTATGAGAAATGCTAAGTCTGTTTTTCATTAATGAGTATCAAAAATAAGAACAGGTTGCTTTTGTTCATTCATGTATTAGATTAGGGTCAAATAAACTACTAAAACGGCAACACAAGCATTTGAAAAAAGTTCCCTGTTAATAATATTGGACTACGTGATCCATTTTGATTAAATGGGCTACTCCCTGGACTGGTCTAATGTAATGCAATCATGTCATTGTTAAAAAGAGTTTGTAGTGCAACCACATGTCTTAGTTTTTTAACGACACACTCATAAAATTATTACAGTAACTGATTGTGGGTTAATAAATTCGTTTTCCGTACTGTTAAAATTTAATAAAAATATAGTTATTTTACAAATAATTTTATTTTTTAACATTTATGTTTGTTATTCGAAAAACAAACTACCAAAAAATAATGTTTTTTCGTATTTATTTTGTTATGTAGTTTGATTTTTATCGGTTAAAATATATTTTTTAAAAGTTAAAACTATTCGATTTTAACGGATATGCTGTTCAATAAATAAAAAATTAAAAAATGAATGTAAAAATCATTTGTTTTAAATAAAATGTAAATGATCCGTTTTCTAAATGAATTTTAATTTGTTTAAAATGAATTTTCGTTTGAATTTAACTACATAATATTTTGATTGCATGTTTTCGTTTTTAAACGATTTCAAAGCTAATCCTCTGGAGTATACCAGGATGTAGTTTTAAGATTCCCCCTTTGTAGTGCAAAGCTGCGGATATGGTCCTGCCCTAAGACATCGTAATGTTAAATAGACCATGTTTTTTTCTTGTGTACATTTTCAAAAACAATATAATATACTTTTAATAACAATATGATTAAGCAGCAAGCGCTGTTCACGTTTGTAAAGCATATTTATATGTTAATATTATAGCAATGGAAGAAATTAATGGGTCGATTACGGAAGACAACTGAACTGAAGTTAAAAAAAAAGATGTTTGTATATCTTAACATGAGTGACGCTGTTAGCAACTCAACTTCAGTTGTGTTGCCATCCGTAATCGACTCATAAGTTATCATATATCGGGTGATTTTTTAAGACCTATAGGAAAGTTAAAAAAAATACATAGAACTCAGAAAAATGCATGAAATCTTTATTTGAATCGATTAAGATTATTTCATGCAAATGTTGACCGTGACTGCGCCTCAAATGGTCCATCCGCTTAGTCCAATTTTGGCATACTCTTTCCAACATTTCAGCCGGTATCTCATGAATAAATGCTTCAATGTTGTCTTCCAATGCGTCAATTGAAGCGGGCATGTGTGTATAGTTATGGGCTTAAACACAGCCCCACAAAAAATAGTCTAACGCCTTTATCTTTATCGCACGATCTAGGCGGCCAATTGACCGGTTCCGAACATGAAATAAAATGTTTACCGAACTCGCCTCTCAATATGTCCATTGTTAAGCGTGCTGTGTGGCACCGTCTTGTTGAAACCACATGTCATGCAAGTCAAGCTCTTGCATTTTGGGCAAAAAAAAAGTTGGATATTATCTCACGTTGTTTAGTAACAGAGGCCCAATTGCTGCGAACGGCGACGAATCGATAATTGAAGCACAGCCGCGAATAACGTTTTAAGTTACAAAATAGTAATTTTTCAGGAGAGCAAAAAAACGATTTTTGACAGGCAGGATTATTTGTTTTAAAAAACGTTTTTTTTTATTATTAAAATGAATGATAATAAAAACTTTTATGCAAAAGGCTTTTAAAACATTATTCCGCACTGAAAGACACTTTCGGTTACATCATTTTAATAGTAACTTACAACGTTCTTCCACTGGCTGATACTTTGTATGCAATTTTAAAGACGTTAAGGTGATTTGATGTTTAAACTGTGTAAGAGAGTAAGGTTAACGGTTATTCGCTAAAAAAACAGTTTTTGCAAAATGTGGCGTTTACAACGTTATTCGCGGCTGTGCTTCAATTGATGTTTATCATTAACACTGGCCTATACAGCTGCAATATTTTCTTCACTTCGCACTTAACGTAAGCGTGTTGGTGGTTTAATGTCCAACAATGTAAATTTGATGCGAAATTTAGTCACACTAGCCCGAATAGCCGCTTCAGTGGGTCGATCAAACTAAAAAAAAGCGCGCGATGAACTTTCTTAACAGAGCACGCACGCATTTTGATAATGAAATTCAATAATATGCAAGCGTTGTTCGTTTGTAAGACGATTCATGGATAATTATACACCAAACTGAAGATTTTTGACCGTGAAACAAAACACGAAACGTGCGTCAGCTGTTTAAACCAGTGTTGCCAAAAAGATAATAGCTATAAAATCACCCGATACATGAATGAAACAAATCAAAATAGTGTTTTTTCTCTGATTTAAAGTCTATGTGCAAAAAAAAAAAAAAAAAAAAACACAAATAAAGACTTCATTATTATCCAAAGCTGTCTGAACATTAATTTTTTAATATTGTATTTCAACAAAAATCTTATAAAAATTCTGAACCAAAAACAAAAAGTTTATACAAGATAAAATAAATTGAAAATAGTTGACCATATGAGGCTGGTTTTTTTTTTTTTTTTTTTGTTGCACTGTGTAGTTTCTCATAGGTCCTATATAGGGTTGCCAGAAACTAAAATCAAAATAACAAATAAAAGTTTAACTGGATTTGGAAAAAAACTGGAAAATTTTAAAACACATTTATAGTTTAAAAAAATGTACATTTGATCTAATTTATTGCACGTAACAATCAAAATTCAGTCTTACGTCATACTCCTTATCGTCACCTTAAATCTAAAAGGCCATTAATAACAACAATATACAAAATCGACTTTTGGATTCGTTATGATGTATTTGAGTAAATTACATTATTACCAATCTTAAAAAATGGCATTTTGGTTTTGAGGTGAGGATACATATTTATTTAAAACCAATACAAAAAGTATAATTTTTTGTTTTGCATGATATATGTACATATTTTGTAAGGTTATGGATCAAAATTTAGTGTTAATAAAATTTCAGAAAGATATTATTTTCCTTTTTTGTTAGCTTAGATTACACTGTACGACACAAAAAACATTACACGGTTTGGCCTATAAATTTTGATAGAGGAGACAAAAAAAAGAGACACGTGTATCGGCGTTTTAAAAGTTTTCATCTGAATTACATTTGGGGGGGGGGGGGGGGGGGGCTAAAGTTTCCCAGCTCAGGCACCTTGTTATAGGTAATCGGCATAAGAAACCATGTGACCCTTACATTTTAGGTATAAAGTGTGTTTAGCAAATTTATGTAGAATGTTACGGAGAACATTTTTGTAGAATATTTTAACCCTCTAACTACTCAAGGTATGGGTCTTTCTTGTCCTTCTTTTAATAAAATGGAGTTAAAATCAGCAATTTTAGCTGCAGACTTAAAAAGTCTTCATCTACATGAACCTGGTGTCAATGTTACCAGTGTTCGTAAGCGTCAAGACATTATTCGGTACTCTGATTTAAAGTCTATGTGCAAACAAAAAAAAATTAAAAATAAAGACTTCATTATTATCCATAGCTGCTTAAACATTAATTTTTTAATATTGTATTTCAACAAAAATCTTATTAAAATTCAAATGCTGAACCAAAAATAAAAAGTTTATACAAGATAAAATAAATTGAAAATAGTTGGCCATATTCTTTATGTTGTTTTATTCTCTCCCACTTCCACAGTTATCCGCTTATATTAAGCGCAACTTCCGCTGCTAAAACAAGAACAAGGAAACATCTCAAAGGATAGAAGATGAAAAATATAATTCATTATTAATAATTCAATAACTAAAAATTAATTATCCTTTCGGCAACAAAGAGCAACAACATATGTATACATACATTCATACATATGTATAAATTTACTTTACCCCACATCCTTGCCATTCACTTCAAAACCCATACTCACGCTTGCAACATTCTAAACCACATTTCAGCTTTCAGTAACAACTGCGACAGGAGTTTTGGTGAGTTTGCATATGTATGAGTGTATGTGTGTGTGTTTGTGTGAAAATATGTTTGAAAAGCAGTAAAGCGGAAATGTTGCATAATAACTGAAAAACCACCTCCATATGTTTGCTGAGTGTTAGACGAAGCGTAAGAAACTACCAGCAATGGTAACATTCGTACGAATACAAGTATTTTCGCAATATTACATACACATATGCATATAGAAACATATTTATTTTGGAATTAAAAGTGTGGTACTTGAAGTCGTTTTTATTTTAACTTTGCTTTATGCTTTGGCTCATAAAATCAGAAAAAATAACGAAAGCAAAAGGAATTGTGAATATGTTTTGGCATCCATTTGCCAAAGCTCATCAAATATTCAACATATTATTAAAACAAGCACATTGTGGATAACAGGGGATGGACAGTGTTTTCAGGGTGGTAATAACAAAATTCTTTCAATTCAAAATTAAAAGAATTATGTTGATAAGATGTCTCAAAATAAATATTATGGAAATATAGCTCGACAGGGAAAAATATATATACATATATATAAAAATAAATCATAAATAATGATTGCCTAAAATTTGAAAGCCATTTCTTTTTATTATGATAATATTGGTATGGTTCTATTATGTATGGAACATAATACCGCACAAATGGCCGCCGCGAACTCGGCGGCACATCCCCATCCAATGCTCTAAATTTTCGATTATGCTGAGGCATAATTGAGATTCTATGCCATAAATGTGCCGAATTATCTCATCCTTTAGCTCTTGAATTATTGCTGGCTTATCAACGGTTTCAAATCTCATGATCTTGGCGGCCAATCGACATCGCCACCACGTGAGATAACATGGCCATTGAATTTGTGGCGCAAATGGTTTCGTTAGCTGTGTGGCAAGTGGCACCGTCCTATTGAAACCACATATCGTTTACATCCATTCTTCCAATTCGGGCCATACAAAAATCGTTATCATCTCACGATAGCGAACACCATTCACATTAACTGCCTGGCCAGCCCAAAAACCGCACCAAACATTCTCTTTTCGTGGGTTCATTGGTTTTTCGCCAATCACTCTTGGATTATCAATAGCCCACATGTGGCAATTCTGCTTATTGACTGAGCCCCATTTTTTTAATGAAAAATTACCCCAAAAAAAAACCCTAAAAATAAAATGAAATATGACCCTAAATTTGGGGTTATTCTTCATTATGAAAAATCACCTCAAAATTTATAATGAATTTGAACCCCAAAAAAGAACACAAAGAAAGTTACATTAAACATTTTCGGTGGCGTTCATATGCCCGAAGCTAAAAATCACAAATTTAGAATCCCGATTTCAAAATCCGGAGAATTATACTATTTGGTTTTAAAAATCGTACGATTGATACCATGGTTGGGCTTTCGGCCATGCGCAAGGAATTTTTTCTCTATGGTATAACGAATACAGGCTTCGCTAGCTAAAGCTTCTCTATATAGCCGGCCTTCGGCCGGTTTAAAGGATTTTCTTCTCTTTGGTATAACGAACACTGGCTTCGCTCACTAAAGCTTCGCTATATAGCCGGCCGGGCGCAAGGATTTTCTTTTCTATGGTATAACGGACTCTGCTCGCACACGCAGAGAAAAAATATGGTTGGGCATGGTTACGGCAACAACACTATGTTTAATGTAACAATATATTGTTGTCGTACACAAATAATTGTTATTTTTATTTAATATCAACAATATTATAGTTACTGTAAACATATCAATGTTTATCGCAACTATGAATTTGAGTATTGTTAACCGAAAAATAATTATTTTTCTAACAACTTAATTATGATAACTTTCTAAACATATTATATTTCTCACAACCATATCATGATATTTAATATCCATAACATGATAACTTTCTATACACATTTATCATATTATGTTTAAGATGCAATCAAACTATTTTTACTCTAATCATATTATGTTAGCGCCATTTGTAAAATAATTTTGAAGAAGTTGTGTCGTTTTTTTTATTTGTGAGCGGCTAAACAATTAAAAGATAAAATTCCATAAAAAAAATAAGTTTAAAGAAATTAAAAAATTAAAATATTAGCGGAGTTCATTCAAGTATTAGTGATGTAATAGTGCAAATGCAAAATATCATAGTTTTTTTGTAAAATCCAACAACAAAACACACAGAGATTTCGTTATATTTTATAAAAGTGCTACGATATTTCTGTGGTTTTCATGGGCAATCGCGTATGTCTTATAACAAATTGTTCAGAAAAGCCGAAAAACCATTCGAGATCAAACTATGGGCTAGGTACTGCACATTTTAAACTTTGTTATTACGTTAAAAAAATCGGAATTGATCCATCTTTTTTCAAAAAAATGTAAAGATTGTTCAAAATTAGGCAATATGGCATCAACATCTTAAAATCGAAAAAATGGACACACGCGGTTGCCCACGAAAACCACAGATTTTTCATTTGCTCTTTTGCAAGCCTTAAATTGAACTTCGCTATTTGATTAACATTAAGAAAAATTGTAAAAAGCCACAAAATAAAAAATCGATTCAAAAATATTTAAATTTATTTTGTATTTTTCTGACAGCTATGAAACGTGCTGTATCATAATATGATTGCTTCTAAATTTATTATGATTAACATGATGATAATATGATTACTTCTTAGCTTATTATGATTAACATGACCATAATATGATTAATTTCTTAGCTTATTATGATTAACATGACAATAATTTTATTACTTCTTAACTTAGTATGATTAACAGAATAATAATATGATTAAGGGAAAAATATTATGATGTAATAGTACGAGCATATTAAGTCATAATATGATCAAATAATAATCTTAATATGGTGGCTACAATCATAATTCTTATCATAATATGTTTCTCTTAGAATATGTTTACCACAACCATGTTTTTTCTTTGCGTGTATGAATAGAAATCACATTGTCAAATTTCGTAAAGATCGGTTCATAATTTAACATAGGTCCCATATAGGGTTGCCAGAAACCAAAATACAAATAAAAATTCAACTGGATTTTGAAAAAAAAACTGAACAATTAACAATTAAACACGTAACAATTAAAATTCAGTCTTATGTCATACTACATATCGTCCCCTAAAGTCTAAAAGGCCAGAAATAACAAAAATATAAAAAATCAACTTTTGGATTCGTCATGATGTATTTTAGTAAATTACATCATGAATAATCTTTTAAAACGGTATTTTGGCTTTGAGGTGACGATACATATTTATTTCAAACCAATACAAAAAGTATAACTATTTGTTTTGCAAGATATATATATGGGAATATTTTTAAAATTATTGATACAAATCTAGTCTTATTAAAATTTCGGAAGGACATTCCTTTCCTTTTTTGTTAGTTTAGATTATTTCATGTTAGTACCTGAATAAAAACCCTTGCTAATTGGTATGTGGAATACAAACGAAATTAATTTATCAGCATGGGTTTTGTGCTTGATTTATATAAAGTAATTTAAAAAAAAAACAAAATTTTTTAAATTTAAGAAAATTATTAATATTTTTAATTGGGCTTAAGTTCATGAAATTTAATTTTCATTAAATTATTCTTATGAAGAAAGGAATTTTACAACATGAAAATTAATTAAAATTGTTATTGATAATCTTTCATTCTTATTATTGTTAAAGCTAAGGCACGAGCTCTATGTGTACATTTGTCCTTCAAGTTGTGCTGAGAAAAGGTCAACAGAAAAGAGAAAGACAAAATGAAAAAAAACAAAAAATGTACTTGGACTTCAAGAAAAATTCTTGACAAAAGTACGAAAAAAAATACAGAAGTAAGGAAAAAACATGTAAAATCAATTAAGATGGATAATCATTCAGGAAAAGCAAATTTCGATCTACCAAATGTTAAAAATACAATTTGGTTTAAGGATTGATGTTTGACTATTGACGTCAGCAGTCGTCGATGGCTGCGAGTGTAAGACGGCAAATCCATCTGAGGAGATCGAGTGGTTGCGATCGAAACATGTCATGGTAACCTGCCGGCCAGGGTTCGAGCCCGAGCCACGTCAAGAATGAAAGATTATCAATAACAATTTTAATTAATTTTCATGTTGTAAAATTCCTTTCTTCATAAGAATAATTTAATGAAAATTAAATTTCATGAACTTAAGCCTAATTAAAAATATTAAAAATTTGGATTAAAAACCATAAATAGTTCAACAAAATAACCACAATACTAATTATTTTTAAGAAAATTATTTAACTGAACAAAATGTATTTGAGCTGGTAACTGGACAATACCCAAAACCCTAGTCCCACATAAAGCCCTCTCTTGAAGAGGCGCATCCGAACTTAGCAATCTAGCTTGCCTTTTCTTAAATCAGTTTAATTTTTATTGTAAAAAATCCTATTTCCATATTAACCTTGGGAGTAGGATTTTAGATATGTTTGTACCAAATTTAAATACTAACATAATTATGTGGCTTATGGGCACATTTTCCAGAGGGTTGGTTCTTATGACAATTAAAAGGCACATAAGTATTAAGTTTCATAAAATTATCTCGAAAATTGCGAATTGTACTTTGCTTACAAGCACAGCCAGCGGGACGGGCATCGTTAGATCAATTTAAAAAGGTGGGACTAGGACTAATATCTTTAAAGTGTTACGAATATCAACACAAACGCATGATAAGCACCCCACTATCGTGGTGTGGGTTTATAAAAATATACTTAAAAAACTTCTAATATTTCCATTTTGTTGAATGCGCTCTTTTAAATTACGCCCAAGTCCACATTCAAATCTATACAAATAAATAAACAACCACTAACCGACAATGACTACAACATGTTTATGGCCAAATGCATGCAGAAAGAAAAACCCAAGGATCTCCACTTAAAATGTGATATTGCAACACGTCGCGTTTCATACGTATACGTTATAAACCACCACTACAAATAAACAAAGTACCAAAAAAAAAAAAACATATAAAATTTCATTAGAAATTTATAAAGAAGACGACGACGACGTTGATGATAACAAGCAAAAGACTGAAAAGCACAAAAAACAACGCCGGCACTGGTTTAGTTGAGAAGAAAAGCCAAAAAAAGTTAGAAAACCAAGGTTTTCAAAAATAAGCCGAATGGAATTGAATGCATTTCAAAAAAAAGATAAACAAATTTTGCTTTTTTGATATTTATAAAACTTGAGAAAAAAAGAGTTGGTTCGAGTAAAAACATTAAAAAAGTTTCAGTTTTTTTTTTCTTATTTTATAAAACGAACTTTGTCTACTATGGGGATTCTTCTCTTACCTATATGACGACTCAATGATGATGATGGCTCTTAAAACTTAAGTTTAAATACACATTTTTTTTAAATATTTTTTGGTTTGTTGCAAGGTTTTTTTGTTATTGTTTTTGTTTTATATTTTTGGCTACCAATTTGGCTGCAAGCTGTACTGTGCACCCTCGCGTAAAAGAAAAACATAAAATGAAAAGTAAATAGAACGAAATTAAATAAATTATTAAAAGAAAACATTGAAGTTATTTTCGCATTTATACCTGGAATTACCAAAAAAGAACGAAACTCGAAAAAAATTAAACAAAATTCAAAGTAAAACGAGAAATAAAGATGATACGATTCAAAAGCATCAAAATAACTACCGGATATTAAGGTAATGTTGTTTTTATATGCTGGCAGGGATTCGCTAACATTTTTGAAAATGATATTAATATATTCTTAGGTTTAAGGAAATGCCAGTTCTAATGAAGTTAATTTGCCAGCAAGATTAAGCTTCGTTCACAGTAGGCAACAACATTTGCAGTGGTGTTCATAACAAAACAACAATTTTTTTCACGACTACACACATTTTAAATAAAGAAACCGTTTGCAATTTTTGTCCAGAACAATATAAGGTATTTCTTATTTTTTGTTGCAACATTTTGTTAAAATTTTCATTCAAAACTAATTTTAACTATAATAAACGTCATAAACAATTCCACACAAATTGTTGCTGAAGTAGAAGTTGACTCAACATTTTAGAAAAACTTTAGTTATATTTGAAAAATAAAAGGAAAATATGTGAAATACTTTGGGAAGAAAGAAGATAGAAGGAAAAACGAAATTGTGGCTCTGATTGTGAACAAAGCTTTTATGTAGTTAATAGCAATTTTTCGAAACTTAATAAGGTCATATAGTTGTTTCTCAATCATTCTGGTTAACATAATCTTAATTTAATCTCGTTTGTTAAATTTTAAAAAGATTTATGATATTCCAAAAAAAAAAGTAAGAAGAGACAACTAGTATAGAGGCAGCCCTGGGAAAATAAAATTTGGGAAAATAAAAATTGCAAGTCTGGAAGTGGTTTAACGAAAATCATGTGAATTTAAAAAAAAAACACAAACATTTTTTGAGTGGCTACACATTGCAAGTGCTGTGTGTTAATGTTAAAACTTACTTTTAAAATAATAATGTAAAGCAATGTTCTGTTTTTGTTTTATACTTTTAAAAATACACAGAAAATCATCTATAAACATAATTTTTATTTTACTAAGTACTGGAAAATTTATACATGGTAACACTATTCCTTCATTCGCCATTTTACTTACTGCAAGTGAAAAGTTGAGCTGCAAGTTTGAAAAATGTAATGGTGCTAGTGAAAAAGGGTGAGTGTATTGAGTCTTTCGAACTTGCACTTGCATGTGATAACGGGCGGGGGGTAAAGGTAACAAATGGCATGTATTTAAAGTGTGTGTTAAGGTGCGAAGGCGATCTGGCAACTCTTAGTATTGAAAAGACAGATTATCATGGTGGCCGCAACTCAACAGCTGTTTTATGCAGCCATCTTTTATACATTTCGTTTGCTTGCTTTTTGCTTTTAGTTAAGTTCGTCTTTTACTGTGAACAAGTGCGTTATGCTTTAAATATATATAAAAACCCTAAACTAAAATTAAATTAACAAGTGTTATAGAACCCTGTGAATTATCTAACCCATTAACGCCCAAATAAAAAGCGTAAGCAATATTACTGATTCAACTTTTCATTTCTATGTTAAAACACTATTATTAACCTTCTATTAAAGAAAAACAAACAAAAGAGAATTCAAAGTGGTGTTTTTAGAGATGTACTAAGTTTAGTACAATGGGCGCTTAGGAGTGTTATTTAGCAAAACATCCTCACTCCATACATAGCATTTTCACATGATGTTTCAACTCGATTGGAGCATATAATACATCTATGTTGGCTTGGTATTTTTTGAGGGTTATGACCATTGTTTTTTCTTTCTTCCCTTTCAATTCTAGATGACGATGGCCTAGTTTTATTGTTTTTTTTTTTACTCAAATACGAGCGTGCTATATGCATACGAAACAATAGTTGATCAATCTGTTCATCAGGATTTGTAATGTAGTATCATCTCCATGCGTTTGAAATACTCATGTCTACTACGTATGTAAATAAGGCCCTACACCACTTTTTTTCTTTTATTGCAATTCGGTACAGACTAATAGGCTGATCCATTTGATCTACTCATCATCCCTTAATTATAACTTTGGAAAACGTGAAGTATATTTACATCAATTTTTTGTTTTCTCGTGGAACACCATCTTTTAACTTTGCCTAATGGCTCTACAGTATCGAAATTAGTTCCAATCGTGCAAACATTATTATCTTTCCGCCTAACCATTAGAATTATATTTGTCTTATGAAAGCAATGGACATCGCTTCGTAAGGTTCCAGTAGCTCTGTATCCAAGGCTGATGAGGTCTAAAAGCAGGTTGTAGTTGGTAAAAAAGTAATCAAAATAAATGACGTGTGCTTTTGGATTTATTGGAGCTCTTGATAGTAAGCCCTTCACAACGCGAGATCCCAGAGGATCGGTGGTAGCCTCAGATATTTTTGCGTCATAAATATCAAATGTAAAACAATAACCATCAAAGATGGTCAATGCCCAATTACGATATTCGTACAGCACAGGTTTACCCAAAATTATTTGGCAGAATGGTGAACAAAGTACTTAACCATGGATTCATCAATCGATAAGTTTTCATGTAACATTCCGAATTGACAAAACTTGTTTTGCAAAATATCACAAAGTGGACGTACATATCTTGAACATCTCATCAGTGGAGCTCGTTGCCATAGAGCTATCTTAAAAATGCAGGCTTCTTTTATTTTCCAAGAATCTATTTCGTGACATGCAATTTGATTCCAATCCTAAATCTCCTAGATCTTCATCCACGCTCCAATATAACCTGTGCCTTAAAACGCGTCCGTTTGCCATTTTCTAGGCTTTAAAATTCTTTCTTTAAAAAAATTTATTGTTATTTTATTGTTATCCGTTTAAATTATTTATTAACAAATACTTTTCTAATCAATTCTAATACTAAAAACTTAAAACTATAGGAAAAATATTATGACATAAAAAACAATGAATAAATATTTTTCCAAAACATAAATATATAACAAAGTAGTTTTTTCAACAAGTATAAACTTCAACACCCCCTCTCAATTATACAATTTAAGTAAATTTTTAATTGTATTAAAGCTTGTGTTATCAAGTGATTTTGTTAAAACATCAGCAATTTGATTTCGTGTAGAAACTGACTTAACAACTAAATTTCCTTTCATGATATGGTCTCTGATGAAGTGATGTCGAATATCAATATGTTTTGATCGTTTGCATTCGAAAGTTTGAGCCATTGCAATACACCCTGCATTATCTTCAAATATTGTAACTGGATATTTTGTATCAATTATTTTAAGATCTTGAAGTATTCCCTTTATCCACAACCCTTCAGATGTTGCATTACTTAGGGCAATATACTCCGCTTCACTAGACGATATGGATACCGTTGCTTGTTTTTTACTTGACCATGACACAGGATTTCCAAATACATAAAAAATCTAACTGCTTGTTGATTTTCGATCTACTAGGCTTGATCCCCAATCTGCATCTGCATATCCAATCAAAGCTTCTTCATTAAGTTTTCTATTGAAAGTTAATTTTAAAGATTTTGAACCTTTAACATAACGAAGTATTCTTTTAAGTGCTAACCAATGTATTTCCCCAGGCTTTTGTTGAAATCTGCCCATATAACCAATTGCATAGCAGATGTCAGGACGAACACTTAGCATTATATACATAAGACTGCCTAATAACTCTCGGTAGGGCTTGTCGCACTCACTTCCAACATCCGTTGTTAATTGTAAACCCTATTCCATAGGAGTTTTAAATTCATTACATTCTGTCATTCCAAATTTGTTTAAGATTTTGTATAATGCATAATGACATTTTCATTATACATTTGATTATATTCATATTTGGTTCCAAGGAAATATTTAAGACTTCCACAATCTGACATTTCAAAGTAGCTTGATAATTTCTTTTTTAATTTGACTATTTCATTTTCATTATTTCCAGCTATTAATATATCATCTAAATACAACAACAAAAATATTGTATTATTAGGTTTGAACACTGTGTTGGCTTCGTGTAAAGCCTAATTCTATCAATCGGCAATTTAGTTTTTCATTCCAGCACCTTGGAGCTTGTTTTAGTCCATATATCGATTTTTGCAGTTTTAACACATATCCAGGCTTACTTTCCATACCATCTGGAACTTCCATAAATAGATCTTCTTTGAGATCTCCATGTAAGAAAGCAGTTTTAATATCTAACTGATGAAAATAAAATTGTTTAAACACACCAACTGCTAGAATAATTCATATTGTAGAAAGCTTAGCCACTGGAGCATAAATCTCCTCATAATCGATACCAAATTTCTGTAAATATCCTTTAACGACTAATCTAGCTCTATATCTTTTTGGATTGCCATCACCATTTTCCTTGACTGTAAACACCCATTTTGATTTAAATGTTTTTATATTTGGAGGCCTTTTTATTAATTTCCAAACATTGTTCTTATTCATAGATTGTAGTTCTTCTTCAACAGCTGCTAACCATTTTGTGCGATTACCAGATTTTCCAACGTCTTCGATTGTTACTGGAGTAGATTCTTCATATAGTACAGCTTCAAAAATTGTAGAATATATTTCAGAGAATTTGCGATTTAAATTTCGAATTCTTTCACTTCGTCTAGGTGCCTCGGCTACTTGCTCTTACACCTTGATTATTTCTTATTACAATTATTTTATTTCCATTTTCTTTTTCTTTTTCTTTTTAAACGGAAATACTGTTTCATTAAATTTCACGTCTCTGGCTAGTACCACTGTTTGTTTTTCATCATTCCATAAACGATAACCATTCGGACAGTAGCCAATCATTATGTATTTATTGCTCTTAGCATCTATTTTTTTCCGTTTTTGATCAGGCACTAAAGCAAACACCTGGCAACCAAAAACTCTTAATTTTGATAAATCAGGTTTTTCGTCAAACCACAACTCTGCTGGGGTTTTCTTTATCATTAATGCTCTAGTTGGACTTCCATTCAAGATATAAACACCTGTATAAACTGCTTCGCCCCATAAAAACTTTGGATCTCCAGCTTCAAGTAACAACGCTCTTACACGTTCCACAATAGTTTGATTTAATCTCTCAGCAACACCATTTTGTTGAGGAGTATATGCAATTGTCTCACAAATTTGAATACCTTTTTCTATACAAAATTTTAACACCAAATTAGATTTATAATCACGTCCTTGATCAACAGTTAGTTGAGATATTTTATTTCCAAATTTAGATGTTACCATGGCTTCATATTCCTTGAACTTTTTAAAGACTTCGGATTTTCTTTTTATTAAGTATACGACAACAAAATGTGTGAAGTCATCAATGAAAGTGACGAAATAACGAGATCCATCCCAGGCAGTAGGAGTTATTGGACCACACACGTCAGAGTGAATATGCTCTAGAGGCCTGGTTGACTTTCTTCGAGTGCCATTAAAAGGTTCACGACACTGTTTACTTTCAATACAAATTTCGCAAAATTCAGTTTTACATACTTTTGGTATACAACTGGCCATCTTGTTAAAAATCAATTCATTTAGACTATGATTACTTATATGACCCATACGTTTATGCCACAGATTATTTTCTTCAGCTTTGCTCAAATTAGCCAATGGAAAATGTTTGCATTTTAATGTTACAACAAACAAATTACCACATCTCTTTGCTTTCATTACAATATTCTCTTTTTGTTTAATTAATGCACAGTTTCTGTGAAAATAAACTGTTAGTCCAGCTTCCACCATCTTACTAACAGATAATAAATTTTCTCGAAATTCAGAACTATACAGCACATCCTTCAAGTTAATGTTGACACCAGTTTCGCTTAATAAATCAACTTCACCAATCATGAACACAGATATTTTTTCAGAATCTTTTGCAACATTTATAATCAATGGTTCATCTAATTTTTTCACATTTTTAAACACCCTTTTATTGTTAACGAAGTGATCTGTTGCACCAGAATCCAAAGCAAAAGATATTTCGCAATTCGATAAGTAAGATGATCTCTCTACATTAGCATCAGCCATAAAACTAACCTTTCTTTCTTCACATTTTGCAACTTTAGCTTCCTTACTCCAGCAATCCTTCTTCATGTGGTCAAATTTTCCACATTTGTGGCATTTTCCATTAAAACGAGTTGAGCTTTTCTTTTTAAATTGAAAAGCTGTTGCCTTCTGAACAATCTCATCATCATTTCTATTTTTCCTTTTTGATTCTTCAGCCAATAACCTTGGTTTAACAATGGCTAATGTTAGTTCTTCTGTTTTAAGATTCTCAAAAGCAGAAACAATGGGATCGAAAGACTCTGGCAATGTCAAAAACAATTGTGACACTAAGTCCGCTTCCTCTGGCTTAGCTCCTGCGCTTTTTAATTGTCTTATCAAAGAGTCAAACTTCAGAAAATGTTGATTAAGACTATCATTTTCATTAAATCTTAAATTTGCCAGCTCTTTTCTTACAATTGTTTGATTTTGTGAAGACTTACATGCGAACGTTGCTATTAAACCTTCCCACATCTGTTTAGCTGTTAACTTATTACGTATGTATTCCAAATAATCATCACTTATTAAGCTTGTTATTATATCTTGAGCTTTTGTGTCCATTTTTCCAAATTCTGATTGATTTTGGACTGAATCTTGAGTTGACTTTACAGCTTCAAGAACTCCTGCAGCAGCCAAATGTTTCTCAACACGGAATTTCCAATTTTCAAAATTGTTACCACAAAACTGAACAATACCAGCTTTCTCTGATGGACCCATAACCTATTGTTATTTTATTGTTATCCGTTTAAATTATTTATTAACAAATACTTTTCTAATCAATTCTAATACTAAAAACTTAAAACTATAGGAAAAATATTATGACATAAAAAACAATGAATAAATATTTTTCCAAAACATAAATATATAACAAAGTAGTTTTTTCAACAAGTATAAACTTCAACAAAATTTTAATAAAAAGTATCTAATTGAAAAATAAAAATAGAAAAAACTTCAACTGGAAAGAACCAAAAAAGTTTCACCGCACTTATTTTTCTTACCTCAAGCGACCAATGTACTAAAGTTAGTACAGCAACACTTTTTATATTACAGTACGAACAACTTAAAATGATTTAAGTTTGTATGTGATTTTTCTTATAACTTATAGTATTCTAGGTTAAAACGAAATTATTTTTGGCACATTGCAGAGGCAAATTTTATAAAATAAGTAAAATAAGCACTGACACGCCAACACAAAAAATAACGCTTGTAAAAAACGGGGATTACCCGCACTATTATTTCATTGCTTTGATAATTTGCGCTTTATTCATATTGTATATATGTACTCTTACTGACAGCTAAAAAGCGTTGCCTGAGTAAAAAATCGCATGAGGAATTTTTTACATCATTTTGAAGTGGTGTACTATTTATAGTACAGAGGGTGTAATGGGTTAAAACATAAAATTATTGTACCCATAAAAATAACAAAGAAAGTCAAATAAAGCGAAAATTTGTAATTAAATAGAAAAAAAACCGCAACTTGCTTTATTAATACAAAACTAAGAAAAAGTTCTTTATCCCCTTTGTTAACAGTGCGTGTGGGAATTTATAGAAATAACAAAATAATAATTTCTATATGTGATAAAAAAATAGGGGCCCAAATTCTTGCTCGCTCATAACAAACGCAACCACCACCTAAATTACAGGATCCCACCGACCCACAACAGGTGTGCCGGTGTATTTGGTCGGGCGCCAACTTTCTAAGGAATCGCTAACAACCACCACTAAGGATTACTCCAGATCATTAAAGCAATAGCAGGTGCGTCTGTGCATTTGGGTAAGTCTCCCCGTTTTTCTTTACGTATTGCATACCAACCCCCTTTACTTAACAAAATCGTTAGTTGGTCCCAAATCGGGAGCCAACAGTGTGCTTTTTTAGAGTGCCACAACTTTGAGTTGGCATCACTGGTTTATTTGAGCACCCATTTAACAGCTGATAGTTGGTTTTTGTTTAGTTTGCTTTGAAATTTCATTATGAGTCGACTAAAACCAGAGCAACGCGCTCAAATTGTTGAAATTTTAAATCAAAATAATTCGGCGAATGGGCCCAAATTGATATTGATTTTGAATTTCCATTCAAAATTTTATTTTCCGATGAAGCCTATTTCTGGTTGAATGGGTACGTAAATAACCAGAATTGTCGCATTTGGAGTGAGGAGAATCTACAAGCTTTTGTCGAAACACCATTACATCAACAGAAAATTACTGTTTGGTGATCTTTATGGGCTAGCGAGGTCTTTGCTCAGAAAAAGTTATTGCCGAATTATTTTCAAACAAACGTTTGTTTGAAAATTTTTTTGATTTCTACAAATTTTTTTACTGATTCAATTAATATTTTTGTTTGATTTTTATTTAACCAACAAAAATGTTGACAACTATTCAAAAACATAATATACGCGTTATTGGTTTCAAGTTTTCATAATTTTGTATGAAATATTTAACGCTCTTTAATGTTGTAGTCTTTTTGCATTTGTAGTAAAAAAAAAAACAAGAACAATAATAGTAGGTAAACAAAAACGTTTCACTCTTTTTAAACAACAGAAACAACAAGAACATTATAAGAAACAACATCAATTTTTGGTTGGTTTCAAAGTTGATAAAAAGAAACAAAATCCCGTATTCAATTTTTTCAACCTGTTTAGTTAAATACATCAAATACAAAAATAGAATGATGACGAAAAACATATCGAGTCAGTCTGCCGCCGTTTTTGGTTACATTTCTTCTTCTTTACCAACAGTGAGTGATGAAGAAAAACATTGTGTGTATAAATAAGACCTTCGTTCAAAAATTATTCAAACAAAAAAATGTGTCTCAAAGCCAGCCGTCCGCTCTGTTCTGCCTTCATTTCTCCTACAGTGCTTGCTTGTGTGCAAAAACTTTTTTGTTTGATTCAATAAAATTAGTTGTTTGAAATTTATATGATTTTCAGTAAACTTTTTGTTTGATTCAGTTAAACTACTTGTTTGAAAAAATCAGTGTTTTTTTTAATAAACGAAATGCAAATAAATTGTTTGAATATGCGAATTTGTTTATAAGACCGATTTCAGACAAAAAATTTTTTGATTCTACAAATTTTTTTTTGAATTGGAAAAATAATTTTTTCTGTGTGGTCCATATGTCTTTACAAACGATGATAGTCAGTTGTTGCAAAAAGTTGTTGAAAATTGGCCACATGGCAGAAATCATATTTAAAAATTTTATAAAATTTTCAAACCAATAAAGCCCGTTTATTGATATTTAAAATATATTTCCTCGTGTCACTTTATAAAAAACACTCTTTTTTTGCAGTGGAAAATTTGACAAGTCAGATGTAAAAAATTTGTCGTGTAAACCATACGACTGTCCAGTTTCTTTACGTATGGTTTGACATTTCATAACAAATAGTTTTCACACTCTTATACATTTTAAGTTTAGTTAACTTTTTGACATGTCTCAATACTGCGTATTACAGTGTTAAAGGGACTTTAATACGACCTTCAATGGACAAACAAAAATTCCGTTTAAGAATGTCTGCATTTGAGGATTACTATCTATGTACATATATATGTGTTAATGTACATGTCCATGAAGATGAAACAAAAAATAAAAAAAGACAACAAAATAACAACCACATCTGTCGGAATTCATGCTTAGTCGATTTTCAATTAAGATAAGTTTTTACCGTATTACGTTTGCACTTGAAATGTAAGGATTTTATTTGTACACAATATTTTTTCGTATTAGTTTTATAGTTAAAACCTGTGCTATACATTTATATACATACACAAGTATAAATACTTTTTTTATATAGAAATTAAGATCTTATATTTTTTTTTTCAATAAAAATCTTTTGTTTATTTGTTTTTATAGACAGTAGTAGTGGTAGTTAGAGACTTGTATGTAACTTAATTTAATTTTGTTGTTTTGTAGTTATTCTTTATTGTTTATGTTGTATGAGCAATCAAAAAATATAAAGATTGAGAAACTTTTAACTTCCTTTGCTGTTTTTATTTTATTTTATGAAGAGTTGGTCCAGAAATAGAAACAAAAATATGATAACAACGTTAAAAATAAAAAATATAATAATAAGAATAAGAGAAAAAAAAAAAAACTTAGTATAATATTATATTTCCCTTTCGGCCAGTAATTTTTGATGATAACCATTTTATAATGGTGCGTTTGTTGGTTTGATTCTTTAGCATTCTTAAAATAAAAAAAAACACGAAAAAAACGGAAAAAGAATATAGAAACTTTAAAATTGGCTTATTTGTCTAGACAAATGAAATAGACTCTTGAGTTTTTCTATTATATTAAAAATTTATTTTGATTTGAGTTTCATTCGGAACTGAAGTTAGAGAAGAAAAGTTTACTATTTAAATTTATATTTTATTTTTATTATATCAAGCTCGACAGTGGATTGAACAACTTAATACTTGCAGGTGTTTTGTATAACTTTAGTAGTGTGGCAACACTCGAATATAAAAAATGGATGAATTTTATACAAAAACTTAATATTGGTTAAAAAAAAGGCTTAGCAAGAATTAATTGCAAAAACGCATTGGTATTACATAATAAAAAGATACATTTTTTCATAATAAATAATATTTTTTTGTTTGTATAACAATTAAAAATTTTGTAAGAAGAGATAAACTCAGTGTTTATTGTTGTAGTTTTTGTTTAAGCTTTGATATTGTTACAAGTAAAACTGGGGATTTAATTCTGATTCGCTTAACAGTTTTATATGTGTTATATCTTTAGTTTTTCTAAATTTTTTGGATGAAGTTTCCTGACGATCTGGCCTAAGCAATCAGTACAGTGCGCGGCTGTAGGAAATATCGCCCAAAGAAAAATGGCAAAAATAAAATGAAAAATCGCCCAAAAGAACATGAAAAATTACCCAAAAAGTTATATATGAAATTTTGCCCAAAAGAAACGAAAAAGGGCCCAAAATCAAAATGAAAAATGGCCCAAAAAGAAAAAAAGAATTTTTTCCCAAAAAAAAAAAAAAAAAGAAAAAATTACCCAATTTGAAAAAAAGTGTTTATTATTCATATAAATTTAGTTACATACTAATGTAAGTTTTATGTTAAAAATTGCATTGTATCTTCAACAGCTGCGCTGCGGACAGCAATACATACTTATTTGAGCCCTCCGCCAAACTTTGTGCAGTTAAATATTAAATAATCACTGCATAGTTATAATTAGTTACTCAAAACAGAATATAGCTTTTTGCAAGGTGCCATGTCATGAAGTCCAGTGTCGTAATGTCCGTGGACACTGTGACACTTTTGAAAATGTCATAACGTCCGTGGGCATTAAGACACTTTGCAAATGGACATTATGTCATATGGTGTAACAAATACCGGCAGCGCTTACTAAAGCGTCTCTGCATAGCCGGCCTTCGGCCGGGCGCAAGGATTTTCTTCTCTATGATATAACAAAGACCGGCTTCGCTAACTAAAGCTTGTCTGCGTAGGCGGCCTTTGGGCGGGCGCAAGGATTTTTTGCTTTATGGTATAACAAGTACCGGTTTCGCTAAGTTAAGCTTCTAAAATCTGCCTTGTTTCCGAACGAAGGGCGACTTTGCAGATAAGCTTTTGTTAGCGAAGCCAGTATTTGTTATACCATGGAGGACAAAATCCTTGCGCCCGGCCGAAGGCCGGCTATGCAGAGAAGCTTTAGTTAGCGAAGCTGATTTTTGTTATACCATAGAGGAGAAAATCCTTGCCCCCGGCCGAAGGCTGGCTGTGCAGAGAAGCTTTAGTTAGCGAAGCCCGTACTTGTTTTATCGAAGAGGAGAAAATCCTTGCGCCCGGCCAAAGGCCGGCTATGCTTTCGACTTTGTAAGCTATGCTTTCGAGTTTGTCCACGGACACTATGACACTGGACGTTATGACATGCCATCTTTTTGCAATATGTCCCGTTATTTTTATAATTAACATTTAGGAATTCGACGTTTAGTAATAATGAATGATTTAGTCAAATAGTATGTAAGATTTTGACGAAATTTTAAAAATTAAAAATGGGCTATTTTTCATATAATATTTTTGGGGGATTTTTCTTAATGAAAAATCACAAAATTTAACAAACCAAAAATCACCCAATAATAACGAAAAATAGCCCAAAAAGTTTGGGTCACTTTTCATATGAATTCAGGCCCAATTTTACATGGAATTTTTTTTGGGCGCTTCTTCATTTATTTCTTTTGGGCATTTTTCTTTGCGCGATATTTCCTACAGCCACAATGCGCATAAGAATAGCTTATCCCATCAACAATAAATTTCAGTTTATCAATAGTATGAAATGGAAATTTAGCACATTTAAACGAAACATTGTTAAAAAATTTTTTCATTTAAAAAAATAGAAAATATTAATAAACAAATAAGAGTGCTATAAGTATTCTTATGTGCCGAATCTTTAATACCCTCCACCGATATTCAGAACATTTCAGAGAGGGATCTATAAATTAGTAACCAATCTTTATAAAAATTTACATCAGTATTATAATGTTAAATTATTGCCTGGCCAACAGAAAGCCTTAGCCTTATTTTTAGACATATACATAAAACTAACAGCCAAACCCACGATGTTACACGTTAACGTTCGCATAGAAAATAACTTTTAAAGCAAAAACTAATTTTAGAATTTGTTTTTGTTTTAAATGAAATTTTCTCTTAAAATTATCTATATAAAATATCATGAATCGTAACAGTTCTAGCCGTACTAAAATGATTTTCAGGAAGAAAATTAATATTGGACCCATGGTCAATTATGGATCAATCATCAGATAATTCTGTAGAGTGATTTATTTATGTTATCAAAAAACCTAAATTAGATCAAATTTCAGTACAGGAGGACATTTGTTTTCCCATTAAACACATTTAAAAGTGCTTTTCAGAAGCGTGCTTGATATGGGAACTATGATAAATTACACTTTGCCACAAAAAAATTAACCTCAAAAACTAGATATGTTCTTAGCTAAATTGGGGCTGCTGAACACGAATGTGGAATTTATTTATTTTTCTCAAGAAGCATATTCGAGATATACGCGAAAATTGTGTTTTTCTAATGTTTATTCCCAAAGCGAAAACCTCCAGCATTAAAAGTAACAACAGATAATGAAGAAAAAGATTTAAACCTGACTTTTAATTCTGGTAATACGAATCAGAGAACCTCAAAAGGCTTTTTTGTTTGTATTTTTTTTTTCTTTACCAAAAAAATCATTGTCGTACCGAACACTCAAACATCTTTATTAAAAAACGAAGGTAACGATTGTATAAATAACAAAGCACGATGTGCGTTATTTGAATGACTGCAAACCAGCAGCGAATATTTGCGGTTGCGCAAGTTTGACTGTATGACCGTAAGCGAGTGTATTTGTTGTCGTTGATTAAATGCGATTTTTTTTCAATCGTATAAAGCTGTTCTCTGATACGAATATTTACCTATGAGTCAAAGCGCACTTAATGATTTAAATCGTGACTTAAACTTGCCAAAATAGAACTCAAAATTACTCGCTTCATGTTTGGGTTTTTAGGAAACCACAGAAGTCATAACGTTAGTCACCTGATTTCAAGTATGATGGAATACTTTTATGCCGTAGGTGTATATCAAATAAATAAGGAGAACAGTATTATTAAAAGTCTAAATGGGTTTCCTGTAATTACAGGAGCTCACGTGTCACTGAAATGCGTTTTCTTTAACACGTCTTAGACATGTTTCATTGGGACGAACAATGTGAAAGATTTCACCGAGGTCTTGCAGTAAAGGAAAAGCATTATCAGCGTAATTGCGATCAGACCATGATGGGTAAATACTGCTGGATGCAAATTCGTGAAACGAAAAGGAAAAATATAATATTTTTGAGCAAAAATAGAATTATGTATGTAAGCAAATTAAATTGTATCTCAAAAAAATAGTATTGAAAATTTAAATTTGGAGAATTTTCTTAATTATATTGCAACTTTCTTATTTTTTGTCTGATTATAACCATTTTGTTACAAATATGTTTGGAAAAAAATTGTCTTAAAGATATGGGTTTAAAAATTAAAATTTAGAAATCGGAAAATTTAGAATTTTGAAAAAACGTAGAAAAAATCCATTTTTTTCATGTTAAGACATGTAACTCAGTGAATTTTTGTCCGATAAATACAGTATCAGAGAACGGCTTTGTGCGATTGCAAAAAATTCGCATTAAATCAACATCAAATACACTCATTTGTGTTCATGCAATCAAACTTTCTTAGCCACACACTTCGGTGTTGTTTTAAAATTCATTCAAGTCATGCACAGCGTATTGACTTTGCCATTCATACCATGTTTAGCTTCGTTCGTCAATTATTGCTTTGGTAAAAAACATATACAAAGAAAAATACACAAAAATCATTGCTCTAATGACTATTCTGCAGCTGAAACAATTTCCATAGAAACAGAAGACGTTTTTATTTTTTATCATTTCTTAAAACAGTAGTTCTGTATGTACAATGTATTGTTGTTTTTGTTGTTAATGTTGCTTGTTACGCTCTAAAAAAAAATACCCTGTAAATAATAGGACTAGTCCAACCAAGCGTGTCAAATGTAGCCCGCAACGGACTAGGACTAGTCCAAAAGTTACCCAAACGTCTGGAAAAAACATGGTCTATTTAACATTACGATGTCCTAGGGCAGAACCATATAACCCAGCTTTGGATTACAAAGGAGTAGTATTAAAACTACTCTATGGTATACTCAAGAGGATTAGTTTTGAAGTCGTTTAAAAACGAACACATTTCGTTAAAAAACGAAGACATGTCGTCTCACTACAAAAATTGTTTAACAATTTAACATGGTCCATGCTTGCATTACATCGGACTAGTCAAATGAGTAGTCCATTTGATCAAAATTAGGTGGATCAGGTGGTCCAATATTATTTGCAGGGTAAACACAAAAACGAATTGGACAATACAACTAGTTTATTTGAACTTACCCTACAAATAATAGGACCAGTCTAAACACGCGTGTAAAGAGTAGCCCACAAGGGACTAGGACTAGTCCAAAAGTAACCCAAACGTATGGAAAAAACATGGTCTATTTAACATTACGATATCTTAGAGCAGGGCCATATAACCCACCTTTGGACTACGAAGGAGTAGTTTTAAAACTACTCCATGCTATACTCAGGAGGATTAGTTTTGAAGTCGTTTTAAAACGAAAGAATTTCGTTAAAAAATGAAGACATGTCGTCTCACTACAAACCCTTTTTAACAATGACATGGTCCATGGTTGCATTACATCGGACCAGTCCATGGAGTAGTCCATTTGATCAAAATCAAGTGGATCAGGTGGTCCAATATTATTTGCAAGGTAAACACAAAAACAAATTGGACAATACAACTAGTTTATTTGATCTTATGCCTACAACAATCATACCAACAAAGCGACTCGTACTCATACCAATTTACATTCATCGTTATGTCATCGAGTGGACAATGACTACTTCAATGCAAAAGCAAAAAATAAATGCCGTTTGACTTTAAGAAATTGTGTTATTGCGTGCACAACAATAAATGCAAACAAAACACTTTCAATAAAAAACTCATACATGCACACAATCAAATGTGTACAAAACGATGTCAAATTTACCAACGTTGAACTTTGCTTTGCAGGCATAGAGTTAATGTAAATTATAGCGTAAGAGTAAATCAACAAAAATAGTGGATTTTGCAGTTCTCTGTACAGTTTAGAAACCGGCTGAAAGAGGAACCATGTAAACTTTGTGTTAATAAAGAAGGTTAATAAAAAAATATGTATTTTTTGAAACACAAGAACTGCAAAAAAACTGTTTTTTTGCGTATATCTCGAAAACGCTTCTTGAGATTATGGCAAATAGTTGAAATTTTGTGAACTAGTGTTATGGTGTTATTTCTAGCCATCTTCTGACGATCTTCACGAAACTTTGTACAGTGATTTATATATCTGTGGCCGTAGGGAAAAACAAGATAACTCCATTTTTTGAAAATACGAGAAAAACACATTTAAAGTTTTAAACATATTTCGCTAATTATTTCATATAAATTTATGTTATTATGCATGCGCATTAAACAAAACAATATTTTACATTCAGTTGAAGATTTCTGGTACCATTAAACTGATTTTTGGACATTAAAACCGAAAATCAATGTCACTTATCTTGTTTTTTCGAAAAATGGAGTTATCAAGTTTTTCCGAAAAACATTTTTTTTTCTTAAATTATATTAGTATTTTATGGAATTAAGGCAACTTAAGTAATGATTTGTGGAAAAACATTAACTTTTTGACTCAACATGTTAATTTACCCGTTTTTTTCTACGAACAAATGGAGTTATCCAGTTTTTCCAAAAAAAAAAATTTTTTTCTCTTTATGCTTATGCATCAAAAAATAAGCTGAGTTTTTGTCTGTTTTTATGCATAAACATAATTAAAAGGTTTACCCTTCTTGATTTTATGAAATGAATTGGCCAGTGTTAAGGACGTTGATTATCGTTATAATCGGTTTAACATAGGTTGAACCTGAAAAAGAGCTATTGACTTTGTGGTTAATTTTATTTTAATACATATTAAAATTTTAAACAAAAGGTGTTCCGTTAAATTTTTATACTAAACTTGGTAATAAGATCGTTTTAAGTTTTTTAGTTAAAAAACAATGTCTTACGCATCTACTTTTTTTTATGTTTTTGATTAAAATAAACGTAATAGTTACACGTGTGTGCAAAAAATATAAAAATCAACACAAGAAAATCCACAATGCGACCGACTAACATAAACTTGGATCCAGGGGTCTAATCACCACAAACGATATCGAGTAAAATTGATCGAAATTATTTATTTTGGTTTATTTATGGAATTTGAAATAATAGCATTCGTTATCGAGTAACTCGACATTACATTTATCGAGTTTTCATTCGATACGTCAGTGTCTGTCGTTAAAACATCCGATAGTTTATTCGATACGATAGTATCGAATGCGGTGATTGGACCCCAGACCTTGACCTCATGCAAATACATACTAAGAAAATACGTAAGAAAATAAAAGGAAGCAAAACGTGATCGAGCAATCGGACAAAGAACTTTTAAATTTAGAAATAAATACTTCAGAAAACAAACTGAAATGAAGTCAGAAAAAGCTCAAGAGAAGTTTTATTGATGAACATTTAACATTGAGAGGAAAATTGAGCAGAAAAAAAAATTTTATAATATTAAAATTTTATTAGTATTAAATATCGTAAAGTGTAAAAAATATGAATATGTTCTTAGATAATTTTTAAAAATAAAGAAATTTACAACCAGGCTCACAATGTCGATAAGAACATTTCTTTCGCATATTTAAATATAAAACAATAATAGAAAACTAAAATTCTTTTTGTTTTCAATATAAATATAGGAAAGAAATGTTCTTGTCGACATCTTGGGCCAGGCAGTTAATTTGTTCTTATTTTAAGAAAACTGTGGCCGTATATAAAAAATAGGTAACTTCATTTTTTAATAAAGTTTGTCTTCCAGATTCAAAAAATTTATTCTTAAAAAAAAAACTGGATAAAAATAGTTTTTATTACTTTTGTACGTAAAAACACCTTACTATTTATAATCTTTGCAACAGAAACAAATAAAAATAAGTATGTTAAAACATTTTTCACAGTTGCTGTACCACATAGGGTACGGTAGATCTATATGGGCCAAAAGCTATTACTCGGAAAGATTTCGGGTAGAAAAGATATAATATGCATATAAAGAATGCATAAATATATTCTTTGAATTCTATAGAGTTGCAATTTCATCAATCAACATTTTGACCCGAATTGATATTTTTCTGATTTTTGTTTTTCAAATAACTATTAAATGAGAAACTATATCAAAATTTCGATCTGACAGAGTGATAGTAAATGAAACTCGCTTTCTATTTTTGGTGTTATCTTAGTTTTCGCAAAAAGTGGAGTTAACTAGTTTTTCCATACGGCCACAGATATAGCCTTATAAAACTCTTGAGGCCAATTTCACCAATTCTATTTCTTTTATACATAAAAACCGGTACGTTTTAAATAATCTTTTATTGTTTCTGAACTCAGGAACATTTCCTTTTTTAAAAAGTACATGTAGAACAAAGACTGAAACCAAAGAGTTTGCGAATAGTTTTGTTTAAGAATGTTTAGTACAGACTTTGAGCACAATGATTCAGACGAAGAAGATGATTTTAACAAGACTATTAGAAGTATTAAAAATTTAAAAAAAAAATCAAAAAGAGAGTCAAGTGGTATAATGAAAACTTGGATATGGGCGTTTCCATTTTGACGCGACATGATATTTGTACGACAAAATGTAATGTAATGCCTTTAGATTTGGTAGAGTAATCTACTAGAAGTTTTCGAATTATAACCGTGCGACGTATACTTGTTAAAATTTTGTTTATTATGTTAAAAGTAATTATACGCTATCAAATAATTAATTTGTTCTGCGGAAAATAAATTATTACACACAGTTGGGGTATTCACAAGGTGTGCCATCATGTTATATTGTCATAATGTTCTAACATTTTACAATGGTTAAAAATTTTGTTGTTGCTTTGTAAACAAAAAGTGTCTTAAATTAATAGAACGTTGCTTGCTATGTTTATTGTGCTGTCGTAATTAATCAAAAGAGACCAGAGCTGAGCGGCTGAGCCGTATCGCGTTAATTCTTGTAGCCGTCGCCGTTGATGGTATAATTTTATCCGGTTAACATAAAAATTTGACCTGCGGCTAGCAATTTTTGCAAGCAATCACTTGCGGCGTCAAATAAGATCGGCTTATGACTCTGCTGTTTGGTAAACAAACAAAATAAAATTTATTTCTTATTTGCGTCTGCAAAATGGAAAATAGTCAGGTAAGATCCAATTTCATTTATTAATTCATAGGAAAGAATTAAAAAATATTTAAATGTTAATTATTTATTTAATATATTTGTTTTAAATCAGTTGATTTAAATTCAAAATAGCATACTAAATTATGAGGGGTTGTTCACAACAGTCGTATTTTTTCATGTTATTATTTTAAGACATATGACTTTATGACACCTTGTGAATCCCTCAAGTGTTTAAGTAAGTGAAGTCGAATTAGCCAAGTTCGTAAAAAATTTGCTTTTGACTGCTTTAGCTGTTTTTGATTGTTAAAAGCGAACCAATGATTATGCTAATGAAAAAAACCACCAGTCGTTAACAATTTCTTGCAAATGTAAAAGCACCAGCAATGCCTTTGTTTTTACAAATCGAAAGAAGTCGCAGTCGAAAAAGCAGAAATCTTTTCATTTTGCAAGTTTTCAGCAGATGCAGTGAATTTGTTTTCTTTTTTTTGTACTTTTTTCTTGATAAGTTCACACACACAATTAAGACAAAAACATGGTAGGTATCAGAGAAAGCCAAAAAGTTATATTTTTAATACTTATAACCTATTCATACGCCACCGAGCACGAGCACATGCAGGTATGACTAGGGATGAAACGATACCTCTAAGGTATCGATACTTTTACTCGATGTGGTATCGCTTGTAAAGTATCGATACGTACTTAGTATCGAAAAAAAAGTATCGATACTTACTTGTATCGGTACTTGTATCGTTTGTATGATAAACGAATAGAAAGCAGCATTTCAAAACTTTCTTAATAGTGTTTTAGTACTATACAATATAATAAAAACAACGACCTATTAGAATTTTTGTGCAAAATGAAAAGTGTAAAGATTGAGACCACTTTTAGTTACCAGTACCAATTTCCTTTCGAAAAATCATTTTTATCTTAGGAAACAAAATTTTATAGAATTTAGAGAATTTTTAAGGACAAAACAACAAATTGAAATTCAAGTAAATTATGAATTTCAAAATACTAGAATATTTGGGAGGTTTAAAATGATTTTCTTTCCGAATTTAATAAAAACTCAACTTTATCGATTTGTAAGTATTCAACAACTGTAACTATTTATTTTATTATTTATTTCATTTGTATATTTTCTTTTCAGCTGAACAGTTACATTTAACATTTTGTGGATACCATGTATAATCATCATCATGTATGTTTAATATTGATATTTTAATATTAGGGATACGCAAATTCATGGAATATTTCAATTTTTAAATAAAGTTAAAATTACAAAAGAAATTAACAAATAATAATTAATTTATGAATAAAATGGTAATAAAATAAGTATAATTCAAGGATAAAAAAAAAAAAATAAATTCAAATATATCAAAAAAAACCTTATGTGGAGAAAACCATCATAGGCCAAAAAACTCCACGTCCAAACATGCCGGCCCCATTGAAGGACCACAGGTCTTCAATCGATTGGAAGTGGTGCAAGTTTCGCAATAGGACGTTTCTATACGCCGCTTCTTGTCCTTACCTCCGCCACTCTGACCTTGCCGTCCTGGCCTTCTACTACGCGGACGACTATCCCGGTCAACCATTCTTGGGGCGGGAGATTGTCCTCGTGGACCACCACTATTTGTCCCACTTGTAGATTGGGTTGTGCTTCTCGCCACTTGCCCTTGTCTTGCAACCCCAGGACGTAGTCTTTGGACCAAGCTCGCCAAAACCTCTGCTTGAGAGCGCATAGCATTCGCCATCGCTTCAAGCACCTCAGCTTGCTGTCGATGACGTCTCCGACGGATTCTGGCGGCAGCGAACGCAGACCCTCTCCTATTAGAAGATGCGCTGGAGTTAACGCACTCCCGTCGTTCGGGTCTGGTGACAGCGGTGCAATTGGTCGGCTGTTGAGCACCGCCTCTACTTCTACGAGCATCGTCTCCATTTCTTCCTGCGTCAGCATGGCATTGCCTACAGCTCGTAGAAGTAGGTACTTCGCTTGTTTTACGGCTGCTTCCCACAGCCCTCCGAAGTGAGGAGCCCTGGGAGGTATGAAGCTGAAGTCTACCCTGTGCGATGCTGCGTATGATACGACTTCCCTCTTGCTCTTCTCGAAAGCGTCTACGAGCTCCTTGAGCGCTCGGCTGGCTCCTACGAAATTGGTGGCGTTGTCGCAGTACACTTTGCGTGGAAGTCCTCTCCTGGCAGCAAACCTTTTAAAAGAAAGAATAAACGCATAAGTAGACAAATCAGACACTAGTTCTAAGTGAACAGCCTTTGAAGTAAAACAAACATAAACTGCTATATACATTTTTGATGGAGGTCGACCGCGAATTCGCAATGAAATATTCACGGGACCACAAAAATCTACGCCGACTATTAGAAACGGCCGTAGAGCTCTCACCCGCTCGGTGGGCAAATGACCCATTATTTGCGTCATAAGCTTTGGTTTATAGCGGTAACAGTGACCGCATTTACGCACTATTCTGCTACACTCTTCTTTGGCATTTACAATCCAAATTGTTTCTCGTGAAAGAGCAATCAAAGCCTTCGCTCCAGCGTGGCAGTTTTCGAGGTGCAGATTTCGTAAATATAAGGTTACAAAGAGTGTTTTCTTTGGTAACAACAGTGGGAACCTTGAATTGTACGGTAATGGTGCATTAAGCAACCTCCCACCTACCCTAATTAGTGAGAAGTTTCGTTTATTCTCCGTGAAATTGTGTATAAAGGGTGTAAGCCTTTGTATATTTGATGGCAACACCAGAGATTTCTGTAATTTAGCAATCTCCTCAGAAAAGTTTTCTTTCTGGACAATTTCTACTAGACGATATAAAGCCCAATTCATTTCTTTAGCAGTAGGGTTTTGCATTTTGAAACTTCTCGTTTCTTGCAAAAATCGACGAATCGTAGCACATAGCTCACGATTCTTAATATTTTCTTAAATGAAGAGTGATCTTCGACCAATTTTAAGAAAACATTTTTTGAACTCTCTACTGCAACGAAAACATTAACTTTTCTTTTCTCCAATGAAACTTGTTCCTCTGTTAAGTCAAAATGACTGTTAACAGGCCACATAGATATATCAGTTAAAAGAAATCTACATCACATCCTCTTGATACAATGTCAGCCGGATTTTGTCGAGTAGGCACATGGCGCCATGAAACGCGGTCTGACCATTCTTGTATCTCAGCAACTCGATTTGAAACGAATGTCGTTAGACTGGATGGATGAGTTTTAATCCAATGTAAAGTTATTTCTGAATCAGTCCAGAAAGTTATACTCTCGATTTCAAAGTTTATTAATTTTTTAATTCGATCCCACAATTTTGCTAATAAGTGCGCTGCACACAGCTCAAGTCTCGGAAGAGATTTTGTCTTGAGTGGGGCCACTTTCGATTTGGCTGTCAGCAATCGACAATGAACTTTATCAAAATTGCTACTTCTTACATATAAGCAGCATCCATATGCTCGAATTGATGCATCTGAAAACCCATGTATTTGGACTAATGCTGAAGAAGTAGTGTGGACGAATCTTGGGATTTGAATAGAATCAATTTTCAACAAATTCTCTTTAAAGTTTTCCCATGCAGTATTTAGTCGCATGGGTATTGATTCATCCCAGTCTAATTTCTGAATCCAAAGTTCTTGAAGTAACATTTTAGATTTAGTTATGATTGGGCATAAAAGTCCGAGAGGATCAAACAATCTTGAAGAAACCGACAAAATATTTCTTTTTGTTGCTTTCAAATCTTTAAATTTATTTTCCAAATGAAACTTGAACGAATCATTCTTCGGGACCCAATGTATGCCCAATGCTTTAGCTGAATCGGACTCATTATGTAACAATTTTTCCATATTATCGGAAACATTAAAATCGGGATGATTTGAAAACCATTTTGTTAGGTTAAATCCAGCTGAACTCAGTATTTGAGTCACCTGATCTCGAATTGTTTCTAGCTCTTCAAAACTATCGGCTCCAGTTAATAAATCATCAACATAAAAATCACTGCGTAGAACTTTAGCCCCAATAGGTAAAGTCTCTTTATACAAATCGCTCAAATATATGAGACATCTGATTGCCAAAAATGGTGCAGAAGAAGTGCCGTAAGTAACGGTGTTCAAGCGAAACAATTGAATTGGCTCAGATGGATTTTGCCTCCAAAGGATCAGTTGAAAATTTCTATCGTTATCGCGTATTAAAACCTGGCGATACATTTTCTCAATGTCAGCAGTGATAACAAATTTATGGAATCGAAAACGGAGAAGAGTAGCGTATAATTCTTCTTGTACAGTAGGTCCAACCATCAAAATCTCGTTAAGAGATGTACGTGAAGAAGTTCGACACGAAGCATCAAAAACTACCCGAAGTTTGGTAGAGGTGCTTTGAGGTCGTAAAACACATTGATGCGGTATAACATAGTGAGAAAAATTCAATATTTGATTGTGTGCAATTGACATATGGCCCAAATCGGCATATTCCCTCATAAATTCGTGATACATTTGCTTCATATTTTGATCACTTGAAAGTTTTCGTTCCAGCGCTAAAAACCGCCTTTTAGCCGTTTCAAAGGATGATCCGAGAAGCTTAGTATCCGATTTAAAAGGAAGTGAGACTTCAAAACGTCCTGACGCTAATCGCCGTATTGTATTTTTAAAATGGTTCTCACAATTTAGCTGTTCATCTGTAAATATAATATTGGATTCATTTGGAATTTCTTCCAGTTCCCAAAATTTACGAACAGTTGCATCAATGGCCTCCTCGTTTTCTAACATGTTGCTTACATGACAAACATGTGAACCTGAGCTCTGTGACTGATTATATTTTCCAGCTACAATCCAGCCAAACGCGGTCTTTTGCAGTACTGGAAGGCTCGGCTTATTTTTAATTTGCCCAACGCAAAGAAGTTCAAAGAACATTTCGCCGCCAATTAACAAATCTACCTTTTGAGGTTTATAGAAATCAGGATCTGCTAGTTCAATATTTTTAGGAATATTCCAGTTAGTCGTGCAAATCTTGCGATCTGGTTGAAAGTTCGTAATTGAACTCAATACCCAGAACTTTGAAGAAAAATGCGTTGAATTAACCCTTGACATAACTGTAATATCCATATTTGTCCTAGCAACCGAATTTATTTCGCCTATACCTGTTAAATTTAGTCTGCCTCCTTTTCTTTTAATACGAAGTCTTTGAGCTAGTTCCTCAGTTATCAAATTAGTTTGAGAACCGGAATCCAATAATGCTCTAGCAAATACAAAATCACCTAAGAGCTCTTTACTTTAACCACAGCTGTGGCAAGAATAACATTTTCCTCAGATTTTGCGTGATTAACTGCTGAGCTTGAACAACCTGGCAACTCTTGGGAAACATTTCTTGAAGAATTTCTTGAATCAGAAACAGTATTTGTATTTTGAGCATCAGAACTATATCGATGTAGAAGTGTATTATGTGCTCCGCCACATACTCTGCATTTCTGAGCAGTACATCTAGCAACAGTGTGGCCTTTTTTAAGACAATTTATACATGCCGGCGCGGCCTTTATAAAGTCAAATCTTTGAAGCACAGGCACGGCAGTGAAATAAGGGCAATTATAGATATTGTGATCAGCAGACTTACAAAACAAGCATTTTTCAGCAGGTTGTTTAGGCTTTGTTACAGCTAGTGATGTTTTCGAAGTATTTTTAGGTACATCATTTTTGTTTTTGAAGTTTTTGGGTTTCGCACCCGAAGATTCATCAGCAGAAATGTGCTGATATCTTTTATTAAGCATACTCTCACAGTCAGACCATAATGGGAGCCTTTCGAAGTCGAGCTGTTCTTCCCACTTGGATTTAGTGACTGGATCAACTTTCGACATCACTAAATGAATTAAAATAGCGTTTGATATCTTTTTATCATCACCAATTGACAATAATGAATCATAAATAGCAGAAACCGTATCTATCATGCTTCGCAAAGCTGAAGCTGAAGGTTTAAAAATCTGAGGGAGAACAAATAATTTAGAAATATTTTTCATAAAAATTAAACAATCATTATCATAAACCTTTTTAAGACTTGCCAAAGCTTTGGGATAATTATCTTCTGTAACTTGAAAAGCTTTTACAGTACCTAAAGCTTCGTCAGTTAAGCATGATATCAAATGATTAAATTTTTCGATATCTGTCAAATTGGGATCATTGTGGACCAAGTTCTCAAAAAGGCTCATAAAATTTTTAAATTCGGAATATTTTCCGCTGAACTTAGGGAGCCGCATATTTGGAAGCCTGGAATGATGTGGTTGATAAAATGACGAGTCCTGTAAACTTGGTCTTTTATTTTTGGCCTGAAGACTTAATAATAAAGACTTCGTGGTCACACAAAGATCTTCAAGCTCGGGTCTATCATCGTTTGTAGGATCTAAAGAATCCAATTCGGATTGAAATTCCATAGCTTGAGAGATGTGATCCCTTAAAATTTCCATTCTACAATCGATCTCAAAAGGATTAAACGAAATGGTTTTTTCAAGAATAGATCTTTTTATTCTTTCAATATTCTGAACCACTTTGGCCTTTTTTTGCAATACTTTCTCCAAATTATCAGATATTGGACTTTGATGTTTTTTACCGCCCGCCATTTTTGATAAAAATTAAAATCAGAAGAATATTATCAAATGTTATTAAGTTTATTTCTCAAAACAATTTTTCCTTTACTAACTAAACTAGCAAAATTTCTATAAAAAATAAAATTCTATCCAAATTGTTTTGGAGGCAATATTCTTCACACACAGTTTAAATAAATGCAAATTATTATTTTTTCAATATACGCTAATATCAAATTATGAAAAAATTAAATATTCACAACTAATTTAAATTGTGAACTCGCCAGCTGATATTATATTCTAGAAACTGTTCTCTATATTTAATTTGAATATTTGCGCAAATCAAAGTTTCTTTATTTTTCGTTTTACAACTGAAATTACAAAATTTTCGTTCGTACAGCTTTATCCGTGGAAAGCAAACAGCCTTTGGCCACAATAATACAATTATTCTCAAATTATATCCACCAAGATTCCAGATTATTAGTTGAATGAAATTTTATTTATATTAAAATTTATTTTAAAAATAGTATACTAATTTATTACAATTACTTTACGTATCGATTATTGAAAAATCGTAAACGTAACGTAAACAATCTTGTTCACTAATCTGGCAGCTTTGTTTTGTTTGCAAGCAGTGGCTACGCTATACTTTAAGCACATACAATTACACGGAACGAACGGAATGGAACTTGAATGTATTTTAAACAACAACAAGTTGTGTGTGTAAAACAAAAATAAATAAATAAAACAATTATAGAGAATTTTTATTTTTTCACAAAAGAAATAAAATATTTTCACTCGCGAAAAAAGTGTTAATACAAATTAAATATTTTGTGTATAGAATCTATATTTTCTCTTTAATAAAAGCCGACGGTGTATTAAAATTTATGCGGTGTTTTTTTTGTTTTTATTATTATTCTTTTTAAGTTTGTGTGATTGTAATTTGTTTCACTTATTAGGGCGTATATGTTCACAAATATGAATAATTAAGAAAATTTAATTGAAGCGTAAAAAATATTTTTGTGTTTTCTTTTTACTCGCAATTATGCGGAAAAGTTAAGTTCTAAATAGTTTAGAGAACTCTTTGATCTGAATAATTTACAGATTGTGGAAAAATTAACACAATATTGTTTACGCTTTTACCTCTGATTCAGATAATCCAGAATCACTGTTACTCCCCTGTTGCTGATGGTTTGGACGACAATTACGGCAGCGGCAGCGACGAGGCATTGGAATAAGCACTTGTTGAATTGTTTATAAAATCAACCCTTATTTTGCTGTTTTAAAATTCAACTTATTGTTGCACTTTAGTTTCTGTCTTTTATTGGATTTTTAATAACAAATATTATTATTATTTTTTGAAATAAATTATCAAAAATAAAACTTTTGTTTTTAAATAAATTATCAAAATCACAATATGTTCGTTTTTATTTTAAACAATATATTTTTAACCACTTTAAACTGTCCCTGCTCGGGCGCCAAAATGAAAATCCTTAATAATTTTTAAGGACAAAACAACAAATTGAAATTCAAGTAAATTATGAATTTCAAAATACTAGAATATTTGGGAGGTTTAAAATGATTTTCTTTCCGAATTTAATAAAAACTCAACTTTATCGATTTGTAAGTATTCAACAACTGTAACTATTTATTTTATTATTTATTTCATTTGTATATTTTCTTTTCAGCTGAACAGTTACATTTAACATTTTGTGGATACCATGTATAATCATCATCATGTATGTTTAATATTGATATTTTAATATTAGGGATACGCAAATTCATGGAATATTTCAATTTTTTAATAAAGTTAAAATTACAAAAGAAATTAACAAATAATAATTAATTTATGAATAAAATGGTAATAAAATAAGTATAATTCAAGGATAAAAAAAAAAAATAAATTCAAATATATCAAAAAAAACCTTATGTGGAGAAAACCATCATAGGCCAAAAAACTCCACGTCCAAACACATATTTTAAATGTTAATATGTATTTTATTTTTAAAATGATAAATATGGGCATTTCCGTCAAAAGGTCCACCGTGACCGAAAATTTTAAAGTTATTAAAAGCTGATTATTTTACGATATTCTTATAGAGAAATATTTAGATTTTACTAATTTTAAACATTTACCCATAAATTTGTTCACTTAGATGAACAATCAGACTGCAAAGTTGTACAAACGTAATTTCTTATTTGTGAGAATGTTTTATTGTATGTTTTTTTTAATATTATCTTCCTTAAAATAGGTGATATTTGATGAAAATTATTCCAAAATAAATGTCATTCATAGTCTGTAATCTAAGGAACAGTTCAAAGAGAAATATGCTATTCGGATTAACGGTAAATTTTTATTTTGTGTTAATCTTTATTCAGTTTAATTATTATGGAAAAAATTTCACGTACGGAATGTCACGTATCGATCCAGATTTTGGCTTAAATAAAAAATATACAGAAGATTTTGGAATCAAACCAAAGACATTTTAATGTTACATTGCTTCGTAAAGTTCTGAAAGTAGTTTGACTAAAAAATTGTGCCAGGTTTCGCTGAATTACGCCTTTTTATACATGGTCATAAAAACTACTTCTATTTTTTTCACGTTCTAACCGCTACTTCTTTTGCCATTATCTTTGACCTAGAATCGCGCCTTCCATAAACTTTAGCATAGATAACAGTGCTTAAATTTAAGGGTTAAAAGAACGTAAAAATATTTGTTGTTTAAGATGTTATTGCATTTTAGATGCGTACGACCGTCACGTTTAACACTTTGGATTTACCCATATATAATAAAGGGTAGTAAAACAATAATCCAAGATGTTAATTGTGAGTCACTGCTTAACTCCAAGTTTTTAGCGCAACTTAAATTGATCTTTCTTTGTTTCAGTATTTGACTACTTCTACCATTAAGAGGTACACAATTGTGCAGCGCGTTAAATTTGTTAAAGCTGTTTACGAAAATTTGCGTTCAATCAAAATGCAATTCGTCGTGATTTTTTTGGTCAGCATAATCGACCAAATTACCAAATTTCAGCAAACCGGGTCTGTAGAAATGGAAAAGCAGTTAGTTCTGCGGCTGGCGGCGTTATCGGGCCTTACTTCTTCGAAAATGAGGTCGGCCAAACAATTACTGCGAATGGTGTTCGCTATCGCGAGATGATAACGGACTTTCTATATCCACAAATTGAGGAAATGGACCTAGACGATATGTGGGTTATAGGTGCCAAACGGGATTCGGGATTTTTAATTAAAAAAAAACGGGATCCTGGGACGAATCGGGATTTTTCGGGATTTCATATATAAAAGCCAATTTGTAAAATTCATATAATTATAATTGATTGTTTATGTATACGTATTAAAACAAATAAATTCATGAAGAAAATTAAACTCATTACAAAATAAAACCATTTAATGTATTCTTTTAAAGTAATATGGAAGTATTATATATTAAAACTTATATTGTAAAAAGCTTCTCAAACAAATTAATGACGTCGGGTAACACTATGCAAGTTGAAAAAACAGACAAGCCAGGCACCTGGCGTTTTAACATAATAAGGGTTCGCTGAATCCAGTGGTACCCGCCGGTTTTTTTTTTTTTTTGTTGGCTCTGGTTTTCGAGATATACCGTTATTTTGAAAATGGAGGAGGTTACATAACATATGTTCGCGTAACTCAAAAACGCTTTAGGTTATTCAAAAAAACTAAAAAAACCGAAACTCTGCAATAAAATAACTTCTTTCTAACTGAAGTCGGTAGTACATCATATCCCAGTAGGGGAGGCTCCTGGGCATTTATGGGACTTTTTAATATATTTCTAGTCTGTATTGAACATTTTGTATGGGAGCCCCCTTAAGAAATAGAGATAGCGGGTAAGTACGTTAGAAATAAAAGATTGGGATGAAAAATAAAGTGGAGTCGGTCATACATTTGGCCCATCTAGGGGCATTCTAGGCGATGCAGGGGCCAAGTTTAAGAATTTAATTAAACCGCCAACAATTAGGTTAAAACGCCAGGTGCCCAGCTTATCTCAAAATAAGTGTAAATTTCTTGCTTAGTGTAATTGATACCTTATTTAATTGCAAACATGTGCTGCCGACTAGACCAATGTTCGCATTCGTAAATAAATAGCTACATGTATGCTATATGACAATATTTAATTTATTTTATTTAAAATATATATGCAAGTATTAATTTAATAAAATAAACTTAAACAAATATGTGTCCAAACCACTTTGGTAGAACCTCCTAAAGTTTTTAACACCTTTTTGGACAACTTGCATTTTGCGTTCGCAGTTCTATTATCATTAACTTAGAAAAAAGACCACACCTTCTGATTTTGTTTTCGTGGGTCAAAATGCATTGCATGTAACATTTATTCACTTGGGACTTTTTGTAACCAGTTAAAAATTAGGTGCATGGCCAGTATAATTTAATATTACATTTTTGAATTTTTACTAATCCCAAAATCTCGGGATTCGGGACTTAAATTTTTAGAATAATCCCGGGATTTCGGTATTCGGGATCGGCCTCCCTAGTGTTTGCTGGTCAATCAAATTCTTGATACCGTTACTGCTGCTCCAGCTTTGGTATATAATCAAAAATTTAAGATTAATTTCAATACCAAAGTGAAACGATTACTTTTGACCGATACCGAGTATTTTTTTACCGATACTACTTGGTACTCGGTTGTTAAGTATCGATTACAAAAATACTTGGTACTTATATAAAAGTATCGAATATGTACTTGTATTTACTCGTATCGTTTCATCCCTAGGTATGACTACCAATAAGTATGAGCATGAATAAGTTTGTATATCGACCGGTATGAGTATGAACAAACACGCATGCTTATGGGTAATCCTTTGAATGCGTATGAGTATAGGCATGTATCGTAAGTATCGAAAAGTAACTTCAACATTTTGTGTGGTTATTTGAAAGCAAGCAGTGTTGCCACGACCTAAAAATTTATGTTAAAGTTATATTAAAACATAAATATTTGCTATCAAATTAAAAAAAATGCTTCTAAAGCTATAATAAATTATAATCTATTTTACGAAAGAGGTTTTTTATAAAAATAATTAAAAAAGGAGGCTATCAACTATTTTGGGATCTTTTATGTTTCCAGCTAAAGAGAAATCTTAACCTAATGCTGCGCTGCAGGCAGGAAATTTCATAAAATTCTTGATTCTTATTAAGACAACCGTGGATACCTTGTGGAGTTGTTTTTCCACCATAGCATGATGTCGAAGTCTTCTTTAAGGCTAAAATTTTCGTTGGCATACTGATTGACTCGAGCAATTAAATTTTAAACCATTTTTTAACGTCTTAAAAATGCAACTGGCAACAGATAAACTTCTCAAACTCATAATATGTATGAATGTATTTACCTGTGATATCTCATTTCTTAACTGCGCATATGAATCTTTTTTTTTTTTTGGTTTACGGTAACTTTTTCTGTTTTTTTTAAGAACGATTAAAATAACACGACGTATTTTAATTTGCATCCATTTAGTCATTTTTTTTAGATTTTCTTAAGTAAGAACGCAAATCTTTATATTACAGACATTTTTTTAAAGTCAACAATCGTTTGTTTTTCAATAAAATTTTGTTGAATTGTACTCAAACGATTTTGAAAAAAACGTATTTATTTGTGATTCAGCAATCTGGAAAAAAAATTCTGGCAACATTTATGAAAAAATTTAACAAAAAAAAAAAAATGTTTGAAGTCAATGCTATAACTATGGGTGTGTCTGAATATGTGCGAGTATGAAACACAATAAGTATGATAACATACATGAATGAAATCAAATGCGCATGGATATACACAAGTATGAGAATAAACATATACGAGTACGCACACGTATTGAAAATTGTCGATATGTGCTAGAGTACTTTAATTTTTTTTATACCCATTGACTTTCTCTGGTTGGTATATAGTATATTACCAACGTTAAACTTTGCTTTGCAGGCATAGAGTTAATGTAAATTATAGCGTATGAGTAAATCAACAAAAATAGTGGATTTTGCAGTTCTCTGTACAGTTTAGAAACCGGCTGAAAGAGGAACCATGTAAACTTTGTGTTAATAAAGAAGGTTAATAAAAAAATATGTATTTTTTTGAAACAGTCTTATGAACTGCAAAAAACTGGTTTTTTGCGTATATCTCGAAAACGCTTCTTGAGATTATGGCAAAAAGTTGAAAATTTGTGAACCAGTGTTATGGTGTTATTTCTGGCCATCTCCTGAAGATCTTCACGAAACTTTGTACAGTGATTTATATATAGTCTTATAAAACCCTTGTGGCCAATTTCACCAATTCTATTTCTTTTATACATAAAAACCGGTACGTTTTAAATAATCTTTTATTGTTTCTGAACTCAGGAACATTTCCTTCGAGTAACAATTTTTTAAAAAGTACATGTAGAACAAAGACTGAAACCAAAGAGTTTGCGAATAATTTTGTTTAAGAATGTTTAGTACAGACTTTGAGCACAATGATTCAGACGAAGAAGATGATTTTAACAAGACTATTAGAAGTATTAAAAATTAAAAAAAAAAAATCAAAAAGAGAGTCAAGTGGTATAATGAAAACTTGGATATGGGCGTTTCCATTTTGACGCGACATGATATTTGTACGACAAAATGTAATGTAATGCCTTTAGATTTGGTAGAGTAATCTAGAAGTTTTCGAATTATAACCGTGCGACGTATACTTGTTAAAATTTTGTTTATTATGTTAAAAGTAATTATACGCTATCAAATAATTATTTTGTTCTGCGGAAAATAAATTATTACACACAGTGTTTAAGTAAGTCAAGTCGAATTAGCAAAGTTCGTAAAAGTTTTGCTTTTGACTACTTTAGCTGTTTTTGATTGTTAAAAGCGACCCAATGATTATGCTTATGAAAAAACCACCAGTCGCAAACAATTTCTTGCAAATGTAAAAGCACCAGCAATGCCTTTGTTTTTACAAATCGAAAGAAGTCGCAGTCGAAAAAGCAGAAATCTTTTCATTTTGCAAGTTTTCAGCAGATGCAGTGAATTTGTTTTTTTTTTGTACTTTTTTTCTTGATAAGTTCACACACACAATTAAGACAAAAACATGGTTGGTAAATACCCAACAAACACGAAGTCAAACCTTTGATATGAAATGACTTTGCCATTTGAAATCAAACACAATTCTCAAACGTTTTTCAATTCCTTGATTTAACATTTAAATTCAAATTGATAATAATTTGAAAATAAACATTTGATATCAAATGTTTTATCAATTTGATGTATAAAACGTGAAAGTGAAGAAAGTTTGTTGAATGATCGCGGTGCTACAATCCTCAAAATATTTCGTCTTTGCAAGACGGAAAGAACATTTTTTCATCTTTTCGCTATGTTGCCGAATGTTTATCTCACAGTTAATTTAAATAAATAATTAATTTAAATTAGTAAATAAACAAGTAAGAAAGTATAGTCGGTCAAGCCCGACCATATAATACCCTACACCACAGTATTTAAAACACATCATGGTTATGTGTCCATGTAAATATGGATTTATCTATGTTTATAAACTTCATGAAAATCGGTTTGAAAGTTTGTGAGAGGCCTTGTGGTCCTATTTTTTAAAAACTGTATAGCTAATGTGTCCCTATAGATATGGATCTATATATGTTTTAAATTTCATTAAAATCGGTTTGATAGTTTGTGAGAGGCAGAAATTGCCCCCTACCTCCCCTTGTGGTCCTATTTTTGAAAAACTGTATAGCTAATGTGTCCATATAGAAATGGATCTATCTATGTTTTTAATTTCTTTAAAATCGGTTTGAGAGGCAGAAATTGCCCCTATCTACCCTCGTGGTCCTATTTTTTTAAAAACTGCATACATTTTGTGTCCATATAGATACGGTTCTATCTATGTTTTAAATTTCATTGAAATCGGTTTGATAGTTTCTGAGGGGAAGAAATTCCCCCTATCTTCCCTCGTGGTCCTACGATAAGCTTGGTCCTTGTATCAATAATAACCTATGACCCAAATTTCATCAAGTTATCTCCAAAATTGCGACCTGTACTTTGCGCACAAGGTTACATGGACAGCCAGCCAGCCAGCCAGCCAGCCAGCCTGCCAGCCTGCCAGCCAGCCTGCCAGCCAGCCGGACGGACATCGTTAGTTCGAATCAGAAAGTGATTCTGAGTAGATCGGTATACTTTAAGGTGGGTCTAGGACCACTATTTTAAGGCGTTACACACATCAGCACAAATGCATAATACCATCTCCACTATTGTGGTGTGGGTACAAATATTTGTTATTATGTTCCACATTGTTTTATAATCCACATTTGAAAAACATTTGAGAATTACGTTTGAAAGCAAGTTGAAAATTAATGAATTTTTCAACTTGATAATAATTTTCCCTTTTTTGTTGAGAATGCTATGTTTTTCAAATGATTTTCAAATCATTATCAAACGTTTTTCGTTTGAGAAAACGTTTGATTTCAAATCATTTTCAATTTGAAATCAAAGTTCCGTGTTTGTTGTCTAAATGCTATCATTCTAAGAAAAACTTTATATTCAGACAGAAATAACAACCGCAAAGTTCGCACTTCCCTAAAGCCTCTTGATAAACAATATCCGTTTATCGTTGTTCAGAACAAAATTAAATATTAAACAAATTTTAGTTTAAAACTTTACTCACAACTAAATTTAAGAATACGTTGTGGCGCGACGTATTTTCGATAGTGGTTAAATGTTACGTACACATACTTTAAAATGTTTAATTTATAAGCACACACATTTTTGTTTATTAAAGAAAATCAACTTAATCGAATTCTATTTTATATATTTTTAATTTAATTTTTATTAAATCTTCACAGTTAAAAGCATTTGTACAACTTAAGCCATAAACTACAGAATATCATTTTAGGTACGAGTAGAATAATGATTTTAATGTTTTTAAGTGTATTTTGTATTAAGTAATTTTCATTCTTGTACTTCAAGTTGTTGTAGTTGTTTTTATTCTTGTATAGTTTTCCCTTTGGTGGTATTAGAAAACTTAATTAAGTTTACTATGCTGTTGTTCACATGCCACAATGACAACCCAAAAGTAAAAAGAAAATAAAAGAAAAATCTTAAACACAAACGCATACACATGAAAGCAGACGTATGTATATCATGCCACATACGAAAGGTGCATATGACGAGTTTGTTGTTGCCTTAAAGCCGCCTTCTTCTTGCCACCCGCTTCAATAAATATCACACTTTTGTAGAATTTTGATTTTTCTAGACTAAAGACGAATAAAAAAAGGAAAACCCATCTATAGATAGACAAACACACTTGTATTCCTGAGTTGTTTGTTGATGCCACAACATGAATGTGCATGAAGAAAATCTTTAACCACAGAATATTCTTGTAAAATTCTTGTGTTACATCCTTTTAAACACGTACTTTACATGTTTTTATTGGTTGTATTTCATGTGATTTCCTTTTCTTCTTATTGTATTTATGTGTGTGCGTGTGCACTCTCTTTCAAAACTCTCTTTTGCTTAAATGTATATACATATGTATCTGTGTGTGTGTGCTAGTTTGCTTAGAAATGCAATTATATGAATGAAAAATTTTGATAGGTTTTTTAAAAAACCACACTGAAAGAAATGATGTGTTGTGCGTGCATGTATGTGGCTGAAGTATTTGATTAAATATTTTTTGTTGCAAATTTGAACGAAGCAAACTGAAATACAATATAAAAAATGTTGATAGTAAATAACAATTTTACATTACAGAAACATTTCTTCGGTGTTTTAGTTCAAAAATATTAAGATGTAGTGGCGCCTAGAGATTTGAAGGCATTCTACCTAAATCATCAAACTTAACTAACAAATTTGTATTTAAAACTACTCTAGATATGAAAAAAAATGAACAATTACAAAATTTAGTTATTATTACATCTGATATGATAATAATCGTATGTAGAAAAGTTAGTTTCTTAAATATGTACATATGTACACCCACATTTAAATCGACGTTTCTAAAAGTGACATTTACACAAATTTCCTTATTTTTGGAATCAGGGGCCAAATTATGGCATTCTATATCAAACGAAATTACAATACAACTTAAATGGGTATTTCGATTGATATCGAATGCCGTAATTTAGCCCCAGAATAAATTTGTGTAATTTTCTCTATAATAATTTAGAATATTGTGAGTCATCGAATATCAACAAAAAGTTTAAGGCTTAGGATAAAGCGTTTTTAATGCTTTTAATGCTTTCAAATATTTAACAAATTTTCAAATTTATGAAACTATTCGATTTCGATTTGATGAAACAAGTCGTTTAAAACAATTCAATTTCAAATAAGTCTTTAACATAAATAATGTGATTTTTCGCAGAACTTTTCTCAGTGAGGCAAAGTTATAAATTCTTTTTATTTCTAGGATCAAATTTTACATTTTTTATGCAACATTGACGTTATTCGTAGCAAAAAGTTATAAAACGTCACTTTTTTAACAAAGTCACTTTTTCACAAAAAGTCACTTTTTAACAAAAAGTAACTTTTTACACAGTCACTTTTTTAGAACAAATAATTTTTTTCACAAAGGTCACTTTTTTCAAAAGAAGTAACTTTTTTCACAAAAGGCAATTTTTCACAAAAAGTCAATTTTTCACAAAAGGTCACGTTTTTGATAAAAAGTCACCATTTTCACAAAAGGTCACTTTTTCACAACAGGTGACTTTTTTTTCCCAAAAAGTCACTTTTTTCACAAAAGGTAATTTTTCACAAAAAGTCAATTTTTCACAAAAAGTCAATTTTTCACAAAAGGTCACGTTTTTGATAAAAAGTCACTATTTTCACAAAAGGTTAATTTTTCACAACAGGTCACTTTCTTCACAAAGGTCACTTTTTTTAAAAGAAGTAACTTTTTTCATAAAATGTCACTTTTTTCACAAAACGTCACTTTTTTCACAAAAAGTCACTTTTTCACAAAAAGTAACTTCTTTTAAGTCACTTCACAAAGAGTCAGTTTTTTTTTACAAAAAGTCAGTTTTTTTTTACAAAAAGTCAGTTCTTTTAACAAAAAGTCAGTTTTAACACAAAAAGTCACTATCTTTCACGACAAATTCACTCTCCTTCACAAAAAGGGACCCTTCTCTTAAAAATTCACCCTTTTTCGACAAAATTCAGGTTTTTCGAGTAAAAACGTTACTTTTTTGCATAAAAAAATTCACTTTTTTCAATAAATAAAAAAAAAATTCGTCTATTTACATTAAAATTTTTTTTTATTAAAAAAAAAATCATATATTGCAAAAATTGCTATATTTAAAAAAAAACTTGATATAATTTTATACAAAAGAAAATTTATACCCGCTACTTCGTTAGCGTCACCTTTTTCTTCGTGGAAATATTTGTATGTCAAAGTTTATTTTTCTAGGCTTAAACTTGTTTAAGTTCTAGCATTTAACCCGCTACTTTAGTAGAACAAAAAAGCTTAAGAAAAATGTCAAATTTCTCCTATTTCCTTTTTTGGGTACTATATTTTTCCCCCATTAAAGTATCAAAAATTTCAGTATTGTAGTGGTAGGCAGCCCATAATTTATTTCGAATATGTCAATGAATGGAGGAAAATGTTTTGTAAAAAAAAGTACCAAAAACAGTTACGATTTTTACCCCTTAAATGTTCGAATTTCGAAAAAGTACCAGATTCGTACAACGATAAGTATTACATTTATTTTCCATCTCTTTTAGTTTCTGAGATATAAGGTTACCGAATTTCCCCGTTTTTACCTTTTTTTACCACCTAAACATTCGAATTTCGAAAAATCCCGTCTTAGTGGATCGATTTGGGGAGTGACCAATCGCTAATCCAAATTTCCAAATTTTTTGGGCTGGGCAACTCTTTTATATATATAGATTGCTTTTTTATAATACGATTTTTTATTATCTCAAAAAAGTAACTTATCAAAAATATATGGCTTTTTTAACAATTAAAATAATCACATTCTTACAAAAATTTATTCCCCGCTTTCTTCGAATTGTCTTTTTTTTAAAGGCATTAGTTTCCTACAGACTTTTTCAGAAAAACAAACTTTTTTCATTTTTTTCAATTTCATTTAATACAAACTGCACATCCAAAATGATCATTTACCCACCTTAAACTGAAAATTAATTTAAATTAAATAAACTTGAACTGCATGCAGTAGATATTTCATGTCCTCTTACATGCATGTTGCAAATATCTAAATTTAGTGTGTGTGAACAGCAACTAGTCTTAAGTGTAAAGTTAAGTAACTCCCACGACCGCCATGTAAATATTTGCTTACAAAAATTAAACGAAAATTGCATTTTGCTTAAAGCTTTCAACTGAGGAACATGAGTGGAATGAATGGGTGTACAAAAATTGCAGTAAAATGGTTAGGGCAAGTTTTTCAAGCTATTTGCTTAGAAAATAATTGTTTGTTTATAAACAAAGATTTTTCTTAATAAGCTTTATTTGCATACATGAGTAAATTTTGCAATTTAGCGATTATTGTTTTAACAAAAACGTAATAACTTGTCATCAACGTCCTTTACAACAAAGCTCTTTCTTTTTCAGTACAACAAATAAATATATTAATGAGAAATGCCGCCACTTACACGCATTTTTATTTTACGGCAGAGCACCTATTTTGTAATTAGAAATGTTTATGGATTGCAAGTTAAATTTTTATACCCACACCACAATAGTGGAGAGGGTATTTTGCATTTGTGCTGATGTGTGCAAGGCGTTAAAATATTGGTCCTAGACCAACTTTTAAGTATACCGATCGACTCAGAATCACTTTCTGAGTCGAACTAGCGATATCAGTCCGGCTGGCTGGCTGGCAGGCAGGCTGGCTGGCTGCCATGTAACCTTGTGCGCAAAGCACAGGTACATAGATAGATTCTTACTGGCACAAGGACCAAGCCTCTCACAAACTTTCAAACCAATTTTAATGAAGTTTATAAACATAGATAAATCCATATTTAAATGGACACATTAGCACTAAAAAAATTTTTGTGGTATTGTAAATTTTTTTTGTGCTAGTGAAAAAATAATATTTACTACTAAAGCGCAAAAAGTGCAATGCTGTTTTTAATCAATTTTGAGTGAACTTCCTCCAACTATGCGGGAAACGATATTGATATAATTCATTAAACTTCACATTTACCAGATTTACTAATGTATAGTGTTTTTGGATGTAATATTTTTTCTTTTTCAAGCGCTATCCCGAGTGAAAAACTGGCTCGATTAAAATTAATTACAATTGGTGAAAATTATAATGGGTGAAAAATTTTCATCAAATCTTAGCTTTCATCCGCTATAACTCAGGCATTTTGTATCCGATACAAAGCCGATTGGCGACAGAAAGGGAAGTATACAACAGTGAGCGAAAATCAAAGTTATTTTGAAGTTTTAAAACAAAAAAATTATATAAAACTAAATGTCGGATAACTGATTCAAGTATACCATATTGATCCTTATGAACTAGTCTGACTTGTCACATTGTCACAGCAAAATAAATACATGTCGTGTGTTACCTTTACAACATTGCTTCTGTAAAAGTCATCTGACAAAATTTTAATTAGAGCGTGCTTTATTTTTTTCTACATACCGTCTGACTTCAGCTGTGTCAGAAATCTATGCCGGAAAGAAACCGGCAGCGGCGGTCGTATATTGATGGAATAATTAGCCGGCTGTAGTTAATATTTTATATCAAAATATCGATATTTAAAAAAAATAATTTATATATATCGATATTGAAATACTTCGATATTTTTTAAAGTCAGTCTTCATTGAAAACTCAAAATTTTAGCCGTTTTTTTCAAACAATATGTTTTTTTAAGAATTGGCATCACTGCATGCATCATATGTTTTTTTAAATTAATATGAATATCTAAAATGATTGGCATTTATAAGAAGAAGAATTAAGAAAAAAGAGGGGTTTTCACATTGCAAATTTTGGGGGGGGGGGGGGGGGGGGTTTAATACCATGTGAGATAAGGCCATGATGCCTTTATCTCTCATTCAAAGCCTTTTTCTTTTGTTTTCATTTGAATGGGAGATAAAGCCATCATTGCTCACATTAGCAATATTAGAAAATGGCTTTATCTTTCATTTCAGTTCCGGGGACACTTAAGGTAAGTATTGAAATCTGGCTTCGCAAACTAAAGTTATTCTGCGTGCTTAGGGGTTTTTTCCTCCAGTAGGACGCGGCAGATGGCTTCGCTGAATAAAGTTTTCCTGCGTAAGTCACAAGAATAAAAAAATGTTTTTCAACGATAACTAAGGATTTTCCCTTTAACAGAATGTTTACACCATGCGTAACAATATTCTGGAAAAATATGGCTTTGCCTCTCATTTGGGGAAAAAAATATGGCTAAATCTCTCACTTCGCAAAATTTTACATATGACCTTACCTCTCAATGAATGGGCAATAAGCAGGGTTGTGAACTATTTCTAATCAAAAAGCGCCGTGACCCCAATCAAAAAGCGCTAAAAAGCGCTAAATAAAATTTAAATAAAAAACTTAAATGTTTTATTAATTACAATGGCCGTAAAAAAAGTCGTTTTGAATAAAAATATATGAAATACAAAGATATTACAGCGCTTAATTCAAATCCGTTTTCATTTTTATCATTCCAGATATATTAAGAATAAAATAAGACATTAAATCAGTAAACAAAATGTTAACTAGACGTGATTGAATCAAATATTTAGATTCAGCACGTTAACGTCAATTAAAATCACATAATCAAGTTCTCTACCCCGACATTTTTTTTTTTTTTTTTTGTTTTTTGCCGAGCTGTGTTAATAAAACATTAACAATTTTAAAAAGCCTTTTCTGATATTTCAGGAAAAGTAAAGTTATATAATTTCAAATAAACACGGAAAGAATTATTAACTAAATATCCAGAAAATATTTCTTGAACCAAGAAAATGTTGCACTATTATAGCTGAAGCCAAAAATTTCATATTGTAAGCTTGTATTGCCTGGTTTAAGCAAAAAGTTATGACTCAAAGCGAACTAAAATTTTCTTAAAAACAGCTAAAATTTATTTTAATTCTATAGTTACATAAATCAAGTTTTCGTTGCTTTTTATTTTACAAAATCAAAAGAAAAGCCTGAATTGTTTTCTTAAAAACGTGTAGCACTAGTTAGTTTAAGAAAACTTAATATAAAAATAAAAAACTTTTGATTGATTTTGATGTTAACATGTCGATCCAAATAAAAATTAATTGAATCAAACTAAGTTTTCTTGAGCATTTTCTGAAAAATTTAAAGAAATCGCTAGCATTTGTTTGTTTGTTTGATGCAAGAAATTCGATTCTATTTAAAAAAAATCAAGAAAATCAGACTAATATTAAATAAATGCTGCTTGATTTCAGAAATATCTTTCTTGTTTTTAATAATAATAAGTTACTTTTGGATTTCTTGTTTTAAGAACTTTTTAATTATAAACCAAAAACGTGAATTTTTTGGTCTCATGAGAAAATATTTCTTAATTTAAGAAAGTTTTTTTTAATACGAACAAAACAAGTTAAAATCACGAAATTATTTTTGGATTTTCTTGTTTTAAGAAACGAAATGGATTACCTTAGAAAATAAACTTATTTTCTTGTATAGTATGCATTTCAGAGTAAAATATTTAAAAAACGGAAACAAATTTTGGTTTAATATGTCTTGATTTAAATGTATGCAAATAAAAGTACAAAAATGTTGGGTATCAATAAAAGCGCTAATTTAGCGCTCTTTTTAAAAAAAGCGCTGAGGAAAAAATATGCGCCTTTTCGACAATTAAAAAGCGCTAAATCTAGCGCCAAAGGCGCTAAATTGGCAACTCTGGCAATAAGGCCATTATGGCTCCCTCTCCCATTCAATTGAGCAATAAAGCCATCATGGCCTTATCTCACATGGTTTTAAAGCACCCCCCGCAGATTTCTTATTAAAACAGTTAAGTCAAACGAGCTTGAAAAGATTTATTTTATGCGGTTTTGGAACAATATATGTGCCTATATATATTTGGAATAAGATCAAGATTTGTGCATAATTTTGTGCAAGGTAAAATTTCCCCTTGCAATAAAATAAAGATTAGAATAAATTGAAAAAAAAAAAAAATGAAAAACTAACAAAATTAAATGAGTGCATTAGGAACACTGTCGTCTAAATTTCTGTTTAACTTGAAAAACTAATTAATATATTTTTGAAATCTTACAAATATGTGCTTTTGACTGTAAAATTAACACAATTTTATTATTACGATTATGATTGGTAAACAAAATTTAGACTTTCAGCTTTTGTTCGTTAATGGTAGTAGAATAAAATAAAAACAATAAACTAAAGTAGTTATGTCATCTTACACTCATATTTTTGCTTCAATATGAACAATAAGCAAAATTATTAAAATATAAAAAGAAACCATTTACATAATTATGACCGAAAAGGTGATCAAATAAAATGTAAAAGTTATGGTTGTTCATAGTTGAAACCTGCTTAAGATGAAAGTGATAAAATTTTCATTAAGTTTAGTGAGGAAACTACTACCGTTTAATGCTACTACTGCTCTTATATCAAGATACAATTCCGTTTAATTTAAAGTTCTTTTTTTTTTTTTGTTTTGTTTTAAAAGAAATTTGCATTTGTGTTAAATAAAATTTGGTTCAAGCAAAGAATTTTTTTCTTTTTCACAAAACACATTTCAGTAACACCTGCCTTGTCCTCGTTTCCAACATTTTTGTTGCGCAAAATTATTTTGAGCTTGAGATTTAATTTACTTTTTGGAAGCTTTACTCTTGTACATATTTAGTTTCTTTTGTCTGGTGAAATGACAAGAAGCAGCAAGAGGAGAAGACAATTTTACGCTTTGTTGGCACAGCAGCACAGTAACAACCGCAATCACTAAAATATGGGAGAAAAAGAATCTACAGCAATTGTTGATAACAAGGACAACGCCAAAACCAACAACAACAACGACGAAATTAAAAAAAATTTACAATTTACTATAAAATCAGTACTGTAAAAGACTGTATTGTTGGGTGTTATATTTTAACTAAATGACATAACATAAATTGTTGTTAAACAATTTCTTTTAATGCAAAATATGTGTACTGTGATGTAGGTCCCTATGATGGTTTACAACTCAACTTAGTTGATTTGCAATTTCTTAACTTTTGTATTATGGTTTACAACTTTGCTATATTGCGGTGAACAAAAAAAATAACAAAAATTACAACTGATTATAGCCAGTTGTATTAATTACAACTCAACTGTGTTGAGTTGTATACCGTAATAGGGGCCCTAATGTGTATTTGTTGTTAACTACGCCCAGAGAAAAAATATTTTTAATATGGCCACCTCCAACGAAACTATTTTTATCGAAAATTTTAAAACATATTATGGCTAATTTAACCATATTATTATCACCTGCTACCATATTATGGTTAAGTTATCCTCCATCAAGAGTCCACAACCATATTATTGCTGACAAATTTTATAGCAATACATACAAACATTTGAAAGAAAGTCATTGCACTAAAATTTTCGGGATTTACATTTGTGTGGAAGTTACGATCAAAAACGAATGGATTCTTATAAAATGTAAAAAGATGATTAAGGCTGCAAGCACAAAGACTCTATTCTGGAAAGAAGTTTGTATATGTGATATGTTAAATTATGCGCCGTTTCTTATCAATAGCGTGTATTTAAAATTTCCTTAAATTATCTCAAACAAATGCCCCGGTGGGCTAAAAAATAGAAATAAAGTATAGGCGCTCAACCTCGAACATTTGATAATCGTCACCACAGTACACTCAGGTCTCGTTTATGCGACAGCTGCATAAATTGAATTCGCATAAAACAATACTCTAGCTTCATATAAAAACAAATGATTCGTTCCAAAATTCTGAAAAACCGCATAAAATAAAATTTGATGCCCCTATTGCGGTTCTCCACTTTTGTAACAGTTTGGTTGTCTTTGATAAATTCACATTGCCATTCTCAACTAAACTGGCAGTTGGCTATTCAGTTGTGTATCTGTTTGTTTCGTGGTATTGCCGTTTTCAACTTTGTAAAAGTTTGGTCGACAAAAATGTTAAATACACACAACTGCTAAAAAGTAAAAAGTTATTGGCAGTTAAAGTTTATTTTATTTAATTTCGGTGAAAATCGAAAACAAAATGGAGAAATCGTATGTATAAATTTTTTTAATAACTATTTCGGTTTTTTTTAAAAACTTTTATTAGTTTGAAAATTAAAACGAAAGCTCAATTTAAGCGTCTCGTCAAGAGAAACTTAGAAATTGTTCGCGGAAAACACCAGTTTGGTATGATGAAAAATTCATGTAAGCAGTTATGGGAAGAGTTAATAGTGGAGTTAAATAAATTGGGACCACGACAAAAACTTCTTTTAAACACTTATAATCTTCTTAATCTAATTATAATATTCTTGGCACAGGTTTGGATACACTACAAGGCAAGTATAAAGAAAAAACTTGCCAAAAATAAAAGAAACACTCAAGCGACGGGGGAGGGCTATCACAAGAAGTTTTATTAAATAGCCTTAACCCTAGATACACTTTCTTATTTTAAATACACTACACACTTTCTTCGTCGAATCGACAAAGTCCGTTTATTATCTGGCCCCAAACCCACCCAATATAAGGAAACACGAAAATTTTTGTTTAGTTTATAAAATACTTAAGTTTTTATTCATTCTAAATAGTATATTATAGTTAACTTCAAAACTTAATACTAAAAACACAACAAAAGCATGCCAAGGTTTTTAAGTTAATACGACGAAGAAAGTGAGTGTATCTAGGGTTAAAAAAGGTTAAAAAATATACTTAAAGTCAATATTTCTCACACATCCATCGTCAGTGCGACGAACACAATCAACAAAAAATCAGACTTACACACAACCTATAAGCACGTACTTCCACACACTTCAGCAGATCAGCAATATCTACAGCTACATGAAATTTGGAAGAGTTTAAGTGAAAAACTGCGGAGTGATATAAGTACTATTTAACGGTATTCGTCAATACGACGATGAAAGTGTATCTAGGGTTAAGGATACTGTTTCGCAGCTCTTGTATTGCAAGTCCGGCCAAGTATTTGGTGTTGAAAATATTCCACCATTAAGTGACAATTTTACTGAGTCAGTTTAACCAATAATACAGCCAGAAGATTCGCCAACAGCTACCCCAACCAGAAGAGGAACTCATCCGGCACAAGAAAGCTTCGTTACTTATTAGGAATTCTTACTTGGCACTGGAAAGTTCAAGAGAGTTGGACTAATCACGAATTTGTCTTCTTGTATGTAGAGCATTCATACAAGAGTTTTCTTTTTCATCAACGTAAATTAATTGACACTAATATCAATTATAAATACTTTTTATTCAACACAACAATTAGAAATACTTTTAGTTTAAAAAATTATTTAATTTTATAAAATTTTCACTTGTCAAACGTTATATTTAAAGTTGGCAAATCGATATTTTAAGTTGGCAACTTTAAAGCAAACTCAACTAAAAACAGTTGAGTATCACAATACCTAAAATGAGTTTGGTTGTGCATAAGTTGGGTTGACTCCAACACGACCAAACTGAGTTGAGTGGAGAACCGCATAGGGGCATTAATTAAAAAATCAAAACAAAATCGCATAAGAAAAATCAACAAATATGTATATGTAAAGCGGACAACCCAATAAAACTATTTTGTTTCCTTTATTTTCTTTATATTAGGCAAAACTTTACAGTACGTTTACATTTGACAGTACTGGCAAGACAGAAAGAAAATACACATTAGTTTCAAAAAACACTACTAACTGTCTTCGTGACGTAGGCGTCCAGACAGTAGCTAAGACAGTTCACTTTTAAAAATAAGTTAAACGTGAATGTTGCTGTTCAAGTCCAGCTAAACGTGTTTTACATGAAATAAACAAACTGAACAAACAGCTTAAAATAACTATATTGTGTTAACAATCATAAAACTAAACTAAAATATAAAAAATCAAAGCAAAACATGTTTAATTTTTTTTTACACTTTGATTTTTTCCCCTTTTGCTAACAAAACTTCAGATTACTGTTAGCAAATGTCAAATCACTGTCCTATTTTACTGTCTGCAAAATTTGCTAGACAGTTGGAAAAGTGTGCATGTATTAGTGAAAAAGTTTGCATGTATTGCTACTGTCTTGCCAGTACTGGCAAATCGTCGTTCCGGAGTTATCTTGTCGTATATCACAAAATCGAAAAAAATGAGATAACACCGTTTCCTATGGCAAATTTAACAGATCTATCGATCTGCGCAATCCTCACGTCTCTATCTCTTATGGTTAATGAGATATTACGAACCCATTTTGTTGTATATCCACTTTTGCGAAAAATTTAATGCGTTATAATATCGTATGTAGCATAATTGTGGATGTACGACAAAAAACGTATGAAAACTTTCAATTAAAAAAATCTTGCGTTATCTTGTTGTATGTGAACAAAGTAAATTAGGCAAGTTACAAAAAAGAGACTATGGCTGAGTTCCTTAACATCATAATACTTTGCAGTCAAAGTCAAAAAAGTATCATAGAGTTTAACTATATCTAGTTTGATTATTGTGTACGCATCGATATTGTTTTTAGTGAACTTTGGTACAGATAACATTGTAAAATTGTTCACGGTTGCTTGGTAGAAAGCACTTAAAAAAGCGAGTTGCTTTGCAACTGATGTTTTGGAACTCACCCTATCTTATTAATATTACTGTTATTTTAACATTTTTCGTTTTATATGCTATTTATATTGATGGAATTATTGCTATATTGCCAAAATTTTCTTTATTGTTAAGCAATTAAAGGCTCAATATTCAGGGTGGTCCAACCATAATGCACAATGTTAATTGTGCTTAAAACAAAAAGTTTTTAGAGAATTATCTGATTTTTTTTTATTATTACAACTATGTGTGAGATAAAATATGTGAGGCCAAATGCTCGTCGCGGCTAGCATACCTTTGTCGTATGGTCCATATTTTCAATGCCTCTGAGACATAATTGAGATTCAATGTCCTTAATGTGTTAAATTATCTAATCCTTTAGCTCTTGAATTGTTCTTGGCTTATTGACGTACACTTTTTATTTTAAATATTACCAAAGAAAGAAGGCCAACGGTGTCAAATCATATGATAGTGACGGCGAGTTGACATGGCCATTGAATTACTCGTGCAGAAGAGCCATTGTTTTGTTGGCCGTGCGACACTTTCTTTTCGAACTACTTATCGTCCAGGTCCATATCCTCAACTTCTGGCAAAAAAAAAAATCCCTTATTAGCTCGCGATAGCGAACACCATTCACAGTTACTGCTTGGCATACCTCATTTTTGAAGAAGTAAAGCCCGATGATGCCGCTTGGCCATAAACCGCACCAAGCATGCATGCAAATTATTATTTTTTCCCGTTTATTTATTAAAAAAAAATACATTTATTTATTTTTTAAATTTCTTAAACGGTAGATTACAACTCTTAGGTTCTGTTCGAACCGTTGTCCAAATTAAATCTAATTTATATCTAATAATTTTTAAAAGCAAGAAGCTTCATATTTATCATTGTGATTATCGTCACATCGTGGGAACTAAAAGAGATGTTCAAATAACATTTAATTTAGCCCAATGCAACAACGTGGGAAATTACGACGTCAGCAGAAATGTCTTGCAGGTGTTGCTAAAAATAATGTTACATTAAGAGATGGTATGCCATATATTAACTTGCACAGGCGATTTCACATTTCCTACAGAGCCGGTTTGCTTAAATTTGTCCACAATTATTCCGATTGTGGACACATTTGATCGATTATGGTGATCAAAAACATCAAGATGTGCACAAAATGTATTTTTGATTTGAACGCCCATTTTCGTAAAAGGCTTCAGCAATCTTAACGCGCTGCTCAGTGCTGCTCCTCTCCATGGTCGAATTTAGCACTGATACCAAGAAATGTCAAATTAAGTTGGACAACAATTTGACGTTACGGTATGACTCACAGTTAGAGCACCCTTAAGTAGTAATAAACCTTAAAATTATTCATACAAGTTAACGTAAACATTTATCAAAATTAAAGTAAACTCAATTAACATTATTCTTTAAAATAAAATTAGTTAACGTAAGCATTTATCAAAATTAAAGTAAAATCAGTTAACATTATTCTTTAAAATGAAATTAGTTAACGTAAACATTTATCAAAATTAAAGTAAACTCAATCAACATTATTCTTTGAAATAAAATTGCAAAAAATACAAAGACGCCTACATTGGCATTTTGTTAAAAATCATTTTAAATTTCTTTAGAAATAAGTGCAACGACTTATTGAAAAAAATCATTTTAAATTTCTTAAGAAACAAATTATGCAGAATTGATAATCACGCCACCGGCGAAATTTGCTAGAATAAACAAAAATACAAAATATAAATATTGATTGTAAATTTTAGTTTTAAGTTTGATTTTTATTTTAATAAAGCGCGGTCACGCTGACCGAATAAAAAGAAAGTTTGTTTTTTTTTATTTATTAATTAAGGACAAACTTAACTGGCGCCCGAGCGAATAAAATCGGGTATCCTTTAAAAAAAAAAAAAACAGAAATAAATGTTTTTATAAAAAGGATCAACGGAACTTACCGCAAAAAGTCCTCAAGTAGCACAGCGCGTAGTTACCGTAAAACCCGCAAAAAATATAGTGCAAAACAAAAGCCCTCAGGAAGTGCGGTACCAAAGTTTCTATAGCATAAACAAAAAAAAAAAAGGAAAAAAGACCCCAACAATTAAACTGATTGCCTGACAAAAAAACTAACTAAATAATAATTTAATAAGAATAAGAACCAGACTGTTAAAAGGTCTTAATAGAAAAAAAACTCATGTACTAGAAAATAAAAATAAAAATAGAGAAAAAAAGAGCCTGAGAAAGAAGGGAAAAAATAACATAAACTGTGCCAAATATTTTTTCCCCATATAACAAAATCATAAAAAAAAAAAAAACTTTAAAAAGTGAAAAAGTGGGAAGCAGCCATCCATTAAAGGAGAAGCAAAGAAATCTGGAAAACTATCAAGAAAGAGTGAAGAAACCAAGGAAACTGCAAGATAAAGATCGTGATAGAAACGGCCCCTTAGTAGCAGCAGCAAAAAGGTAGCATAACGTGCTTGCCATCTATCCACACAAGGTATTTTTAGAAATAAGCTTAGACTCAATTACAAAAGGTTAAATTAAAAATTATATGTATATAAATTACAATTTAAAGTGGAAATAATTTTTTAAAACATTTTTATAATATTACAAAAAATTAGAAGAAAAAAAAGGGTTTTTTTTTTTTGAATAATTAAAAGAATAATAATGTCTAACCCTGAAAATTTAATACGACCTTCTGTCCTCCCTCAAGGTAGCAATCGGTTGCCTAACTCGCAAATAAGTTTAGATGAACTAAGCACATTAATTTCTAATATTGCAACAGAAGTATTTACTAGACAAGGACCACAATTAATTCAAGAGACGCTTAATCCTAACGCAGGACTAAATATAGTTAGGGACCAAGAAATAGAAGAACGATTTAGAAACAACTTAGGAGATCTTGATAAGATTCCCGATATTGTTAAGAGTCTCCGGGAATTTTCTGGGAATCAGGGCGAATTTAACTCTTGGAAGAAGAGTGTAGAGCGTGTTCTACAAATTTATGAAAGCACGAAGGGCACACCAAGATACTACGGCATACTAAACACAATTAGAAATAAAATTGTTGGAGAGGCCGACATAGCTCTCGAATCATATAACACCCCTTTAGATTGGACAGCTATTTCAAGATGTCTGTCCCTGCATTATGCAGATAAAAGAGATCTGGCGACTCTCGAGTACCAGATGACCTCACTTATTCAAGGCAGATCCTCTGTGCAGGATTTCTACCAAAGAGTATATAAACATTTATCTTTGATATTGAACAAACTAGGAACTTTGAATGCGTCAAATGAATCTGTTTGCTTGCTAACGCAAACTTACAGAGATAAAGCCCTCGACACATTTGTGCGGGGACTAAACGGGGACCTCCCGAAACTTTTGGGAATGAGAGAGCCAGTAGACCTCCCTCAGGCACTCCACTTATGTTTGAAGCTTGAAAATCAAACATATCGAGCAAATTATGCTCATGGTAATAACTTTAACAGAAGTGGATATAATTTACAAAACCAATCAACGCGTAACTATAATCCAAATCAGTTTAATCGCAATCCACATCTTCCTCCTCGCTCACGTCCTATGACATTCTACCCTCAGCTTGCTCATAACCCACAAGCGATTCGCGAAAATTTCCATTTTAATAATCCTCAGCAGAGATTTGCATCGGACAGACGCTTTGATTTTCAATCACAACCACCCCCTAGACCACAAAATCCCAAACCACAACCTGCCCCAGAGCCAATGGAGGTAGATGAAAGTTTACGCACTAGGAGAATCGATTATATGAACAGACCACGTCCTAATTATACTAGAGACAGACCACCGCCATCAGTCAACCAACCTCAAAGGAAAATCGCTCGTAATTTCCACCTTGATGCCGGATATCAGCAGTATGAGGCTCAGCTTCAGAAATCGGATGAGGAAGAAGAACAAACCTTAGACGATTTTCTAGACTCCACCCAAGATCCCCAGGTTGTGGGCGATCAATATATAGACTTTAATGATATCCATTTTTTAGAAAATTAAGCTCCTCGTTGCCCTACATAGAATTTACAACGAGGAGCAACGAAAAGCTCAAAATCTTGATCGATACCGGGTCAACTAAAAATTATATTCAACCACGGTATGTCAAACACCCCCTAGCAAATAAGAACGTTTTTTATGCAAAATCGGTAGCAGGTGATGTTGAAATTAAAGAACATACCTTCGCTAACTTGTTCAATATTAAGGAAAAAATAAAATTTTACCTAATGCCAACTTTAAAATCATTCTATGGTATATTGGGAAATGAAACGCTTAGACAGCTCGATGCAGTTATTCACGTAAGTAAAAATTTTCTGCAAATAAAAAATGGTACAAAAATACAATTGAAGCAACTTGAATCCCACGCTCCTTTGAACTCAGTCGAAATACAAGATAATCACCTGACTGTAACACAAAAAGAAAAATTAGGTATGATTGTGGCTAAACACGCGAAACTATTTTCAGAGCCCGATGAAAGACTGACTTACACAACTAAAGTAATAGGAGAGATTCGTACGAAATCCGACTCACCTATTTATACTAGATTCTACCCATACCCTGTTGCGTTAAAATCCGAAATTGAAAAACAAATTGATAAGCTTCTGGAAGACGGAATTATTAAACCATCGCGTTCCCCATATAACTCTCCAGTATGGATTGTTAGCAAAAAACCTGATTCAGCAGGAAACAAACAATATAGAATGGTTATCGACTACCGAAAACTAAATTCGGTGACGATTTCTGACCGTTATCCGATACCGGAAATTAATGTCGTCACTTCGCAACTACGCGAAAATAATTTCTTCACTGTAATTGATCTTAAGAGCGGGTTCCACCAAATTCCTCTGAAACCAGCGGATTACGAAAAAACCGCTTTTTCCGTGTGTAATGGTAAATATGAATTTACCAGATTGCCCTTTGGTCTGAAGAACGCCCCGTCGATCTTCCAGCGAGCGCTTGACGACATTCTTCGTGATCATATTGGGAAAAGATGTTACGTATATATCGATGACATCATTATATTTAGCAAAACAGAAGACCAGCACTTGGAAAATATTAGTAAAATTTTTAAAACTCTAGAAGACGCAAACCTTAAAGTGCAATTAGATAAATGCAAATTCCTGCATAAAGAAGTCGAATTCTTAGGGTACATTATATCCGCAGAAGGGATAAGAACAAATCCAACCAAAGTAGAAGCAATAGCTAAATTCCCAGAACCCAAAACACTTAAGGCACTCAGGTCATTCCTAGGCTTATCCGGATACTACCGAAGATTCGTGAAGGACTACGCAAAATTAGCCAAGCCCCTAACATCGCTCCTAAGAGGGGAGGAAGGTAGAATTTCAAAGAAAAAATCTTCCCTTATCCCAATAAATCTTGGTTCGGAAGCCAAAGAAGCATTCAACAAAATAAAAAACTCCTTGGTATCCGAAGACATACTACTAGCACACCCTGATTTCACCAAAGACATGGAACTAACAACTGATGCATCAAAGTATGCTTTAGGCGCAGTTCTTTCACAGAACAACAAACCGATATCCTTCATCTCCAGAACCCTTAACAAGGCAGAGGAACATTATGCCGCTAATGAAAAAGAATTCCTTGCCATAATATGGGCACTAAATTCATTCCGTAATTACTTATACGGACCAGCAAATGTTAAGATATACACGGATCACCAACCTCTCATCTATACATTAAGCAACAAAAATAATAACAGCAAGATGAAAAGGTGGAAGGCCATCCTAGAGGAGTATAACTACGAGCTTCTATATAAACCAGGGAAAGCAAACCTCGTTGCGGATGCCCTTTCAAGAATACCACGCGAAACTAATACCCATACACTATCTATAGCAACAAATAGCGCCGAGAGTTCGTCTCATAATTTAATATATCACGTCGATGCACCCATAAATGCATTTAAAAACCAGATCTTCCTCGAGAACGCTCAGACACCTAATTACAAATTCGAAATTGTGTTCCCTAGTTACCACAGACATACGATTTCTCAACCCTACTTTAACGCAGAAAATTTGGTACAAATTTTGAAAAAATTCCTTTATCCATCAATCATTAATTGCATAAAAGCATCTGAATCAACCATAGGAATAATACAAGAAATATTTTCAGACCATTTCCAGAATTACAAAATAAGATTTTCTAATAAACAAGTTAGGGATATTAAGAACGACCAAGAACAGGAAGAAATCATCCTAAAAATTCATAAACGTGCTCACAGGAATGCAAGGGAAAATAAATTGCAAATCCTAGAGGAATGTTATTTTCCCGCAATGTCAACGAAAATTAAAAACGTCATTAAAAAGTGTGTCATATGTAAAGAGAACAAGTACGACCGTCATCCACCAAAACCCCAGATACAACCAACGCCCATTCCACAGTATCCAGGGCAAATAGTTCATATAGACATACTCATAGTTGGGAAGGAGTTAGTGCTAACGGCAATCGACAAATTTTCCAAGTACGCTACGGCGAAAACCATACAATCCAAAGCGACCGAAGATATAAGGCAACCCTTAAGGGATATTCTTTTTACATTCTTTCCAGAAAGCCTTGTGATGGACAACGAAAAGTCATTTAATTCGGAGTCTATAAATTTTATGATAGAAAATGAATTCGGTATAAAAATCTTTCGAACCGCCCCTTACACAAGTAGTTCTAACGGCCAAGTGGAGCGATTCCACTCGACGTTACAGGAAATAATGCGCTGCTTACAGACAGAAAAAATACACCGGTCATTCCAGGAATTACTTGAAAGATCCGTTAAAGAGTACAATCTATCAATACATACTGTTACAGGGAAAAAACCTTTAGAAGCATTTTTTGGGAGACGGGTCAGTACCGATCCCGAATTACTAGCGAAAGACAGGGAAGAAACCACCGTAAGACTTTTAGAGAAACAAAAAAACGACCTCGCCTATCATAATGCAAACAGGGTACCTCCGAAAAAATACTTAACGGGTGAAGAAATTTTTGTCAGGATTAATAAAAGATTAGGAAATAAGTTATCAGCTAAATATAAAAAAGAGACGGTTGCACAGAACTTTAATTCCACAGTCAAAACCAGCTCAGGAAAAATCGTGCATAAAAATAATATTAAGCAATCTTAAACCTTTTTGATACGAACTTCATAACAATACACTTACCTTTTTTTATAGAACAATATGAAACTCCTACTACCATTCCTTATATGGATACTAGCGACGAACGCACAACAACTAGATGTACAGGACTTAACCAATAATAATGGGTATATACCTATTAAGACAGGCGAGCAGAAGACGATTAGCTATTATAATAAAGTTCTACATTTCATAAACCTAACTGCATACGAGGAGACGATGCTTTTAATCTCCAAAAACATAGGAACTTTAAACGCTACCACTTTCGAAGACAAACAACTTATCAATACAATTAATAAAAATTATATATTGCTCAGTGCACGAATTGATAACCTTCACATAAACTCCAAATCCAGAAGGGGACTTTTTAATATCGTAGGTAAAGGCTTAAAAATAATTGCAGGATCCATGGACAGCGAAGACGAACAGGAACTACGCGAAACCATTTCAAAAATACATGACAACGAACGGGCAACTGACAGAACAATTAACAACTTAACTCTTGTAAGCAATCTAATGAGCGATCAGATTAATAACATCACAACGCATATAAATAAGCAACAAGCCCTCATTAGCAGTTACATTAATAAGTTTCAATATGAAACACAAAATAGAATCAAAACACTCGAGGATGAAGTCCAATTCATTCAGCACATATATAGGATTAACAATGACATACTACTTCTGAACAATCACGTCGAGGATGTTGGACAAATAATTTTTTCATGTAAGCTAGGCGTTATCCCCGCTGATATTCTGACACAAAAGGAACTAGATGTAATCGCAGACTTCGACAGTTATAGGAACATAAAAATTGTGGTACTTTTTCAAAATAACAATATCATTTTAACATTACTCATACCCCAATTTTCTTTTAATATTTTGTCAAAAATAAAATTCGAGCCACTTCCAAATATTCAAAATAAATCAATTGTATTAAATGAAACAGAAATATTAGCTGATAGCAATAACAACATTTATAATATAAACATTAAAGATAATTTGGAAAAAAATTTAATTGCATTAAATAATAAATGCCTAGCAAATATTTTAGATTTTAAGGAAGCCCAATGTGAACTTGAAAATTCAGAAAAAACTGTAATTACAGAAATAACTCAAGGATTAATTATATTTAAGAATTTCGAAGGAATTATCACTCATGACTGCAGTAAATTAAAAATAAAGCAGAAAGGAACGTTTCTTATCAGATTCGAAAACTGTAAAATTAATGCACTTAATAAAACTTATGTTAATGTTAACTTCAGGATATATGATACATTTGTTTTACCTAACATGATTACAAAAATTACAGATAATAATAATAACACAAAACTTAATTTAAAACTTGAAAATCTATATATTAAACAGCTGCAGCATGAGGATAACATTAAAATATTAGCAAGCAAAAACAAAAATACACATGTAGTTAGTTTAAGCACAGACGTGGCAATTATAATACTTTTTTTTATAACATTTGTAATAATTCACAAGATAAAGCAGAAATGGTACATATCGTCAAATCCGCAAATAACCACGAGCTATATCCCAAATATAAAAGATGGACCATTTCTGCAAATCGCAACTCCCCAATTCAATAAATAATCGATCGAGGACAATCGACTTAAGAGGGGAGGAGTTAACGTAAACATTTATCAAAATTAAAGTAAACTCAATTAACATTATTCTTTAAAATAAAATTAGTTAACGTAAGCATTTATCAAAATTAAAGTAAACTCAATCAACATTATTCTTTGAAATAAAATTACAAAAAATACAAAGACGCCTACATTGGCATTTTGTTAAAAATCATTTTAAATTTCTTTAGAAATAAGTGCAACGACTTATTGAAAAAAATCATTTTAAATTTCTTAAGAAACAAATTATGCAGAATTGATAATCACGCCACCGGCGAAATTTGCTAGAATAAACAAAAATACAAAATATAAATATTGATTGTAAATTTTAGTTTTAAGTTTGATTTTTATTTTAATAAAGCGCGGTCACGCTGACCGAATAAAAAGAAAGTTTGTTTTTTTTTATTTATTAATTAAGGACAAACTTAACTTACATAAGGAAATTCGATAATAAAAAACTATAACTATACGTAAATATATTTGTCACTTACATAAATTTTCGTTTCGAAAATTATTATAACTAAATTTTCAATATTGGTAAAACACGTGAATGTAGGTTTTTAATACCTTATTTTGACTTATATCCCACAAACTAAAAAATATATCGCAAAAAGTGGCGTATACGACAAAATTGAAAAATTTTTTCGGACGTGATAATGGCTATAACTTAAATTTTTTTTCCATGACTTTAGATATTTTTACATAAATCGATAAAGAACTTCAAACACAATATCTGACAAAAATTTTGGACGACTTTGAGTACATTACATTGAGTACGACGCACAGTGCTTTGGCCCATAGACATAAATCAAAAAAAAAACAAGTCTTATATTGTGCTTAAAAATGTACAGATCGATAGATAACAAAATAATTAAAATGAATTTTGAAGAATTTTTAAGATTTAACTCTTTTTGGCGGCGCTAGAGGGCGCCAAAGTTTGAGAATTTATAGTAAAAATGGCCAAACAACTACTTGAGTTTTACATGCTTTAGGAAAACTGTTGTAAAACTGTTGTTTTTTAAAGCACGAGATTGAAATTTTTTTCTGTAGTAGTTTACTATATTTAGAACTAACTGTAAAAAATTTTTATTGATTTATTTTCTCATAAGTGTATTTTTATTGGTTTGAAAAATGCTTATTATTTACTTAAGCTCTAAAAATTTTCTAACTTTGATGGAATATTAAAAAAAAAAGAAAAATATGGTCTATGGGTTTTTTTCTGATTTCGAATATTTAGACTGTTTTCTAATAACTACAAAAAAAAAAAATTTAAAAAATTTTACCACAACTTGAAAAAAAAAAACTTTTTTTAAATGGCTATTTTCATGATTTTTGATCAAATTTTGATAGTTTTCAGGAGTTTAAAAGACAATTAACTACAAATACTGTGAAATATTAATTCAAACTTATACCATTCAATAAAAAACAACAAAAATCAAAATATGTATAAAAAATTGTTTGTGTTTGTCTGCATTTTACGGCATAAGAGGGCGCTGAAATCACAAATGCCCTTGGTTTTTTATTGTTTCAAGAAAATAATTGTAAAAAATTAATTTTTTGGATTACGAGATTCAAATTTTTTTCTGTAACAGCTAACTATATTCTAAACCATCTATAAAAAAATTTTACTGGAATTATGCTCCTATACATATTTTTTAATGGTTTGAAAAATGCTTATTATTTAGTTAAGCTCTAAAAATTTCTTAACTTTGATGGAATATTAAAAAAAAAAGAAAAATATGGTCTATGGGTTTTTTTCTGATTTCGAATATTTAGACTGTTTTCTAATAACTACAAAAAAAAAAATTTAAAAAATTTTACCACAACTTAAAAAAAAATTTATTTAAAAAAAATGCTATTTTCGTGATTTTTGCTCGAACTTTCATAGATTGAATTAGTTAAAAAAAAATAAACTAGGAACATAATAAGAAAAAAATCCAAATATATATACTATTGAATTAGAAAAATTGACAAGATAAATTAAAAAAAATTAGTATAACAGTTGTGTATGTTTCTTTTTGTCGACACAAGATGGCGCTAAATTCCCAGATGACGTTGGTTTTTCATCGTATAAAGAATATTTTCAAAGTGTGACTTAGTGCCGTTATTTTTTATTTAAATTGAAGATGGTTACGTGACAGAAGTTTTTTTTTGGTAACAGCCTTTGTTTGTAGTAAGCGCAATTCTATTGTGGAGTGTTCGAAAATATTGCATACAGGGTTTTCAATTTAAAAGAAAATAAAAATTTTCTATTAAAATGTTAAATCAATTTATATATTTAATAAATACTTACTTTTACAAACGAGTAAAAGTGAGGGCGCGTGGTTCAAAAAATGAACGTGCACATCTCTAATCAATTTTATTGCAATCAAAATCAGCTTATCAAATTTTATTGGAATCTTTCTATTTTTGAACATAGCTCCCATACAAATCATTCTCCCGAAAATAGCTTTTAATGCCAGCTTCCTTAAAAATATATGTAGTAACATACCAATATAAACCATAGGTTACATATAAACCCTCATCCAAAAAACCCATATATGAAGATGAAGATATCTAAATAATATTCGGCAGAAAGAACTTTGAAACGAATCTTAACCTCATAACATAATTTTGTTCTGGTGGGTCCATGATTGCCCATGGGTCCCAAATAGATTACAATCTAGGAACTTTGTTTTTAAATACTATGCTATAGGATATCACATGGTCGGGCTTGACCGATTATACTTTCTTACTTGTTATTTTTGCAAGAGCATTTTAAGCGTTTTTCACTCATTTTTCATTAAATGATGTTTTTGTATTTTTCACATTTATAATCCGATTCTACCAAAATTTGGCACACATATATATCTAACAAATATCAATTTTCATACCAAATTTTATTACGATCGGATAATTTTTGGAAGTGTTATAACATTTTTAAGAAAAAGGATATATGGCAGGACCTTGAGTCCTTGTTCAGATTTAAGTGAAAATTAGCACATACGTTGCTAGTTGTGTGTGTATTAGTATGACCATTTTTTGTAGTTTTGTGGGCATTATTGAAGCTAAAATTACATTTTTCCATTTCAGGACACATGGGAGGTAGGCGTGTCCTTGGACCGATTTGTCCAAAAATTCACATTTTTCTTAACTAAGCTATTCTATGCTTGTGTACCAAATTTCAAAAATTTCTGACAACTCCTTCTATTTATGTCCCTTCGTTATATGGGGACAAAGCACTGTGCGACGTGAAGTACATTTTTGTGTATACAAATTTTAACTTTAAGATTCGATTTCCCAAAAAAAAATTTTTGTGATATACGGCAAGATAACTTCGGCACGACGAAATGTAAACGCCAAGTTAGTTCTAGTAGATATGAATAAGTGTGCGAAACATTTTATTTCTATGTGTTACCGTTTTCATTTTAAAAAAATGTTTTTTTTTTTTAATTATTATTTAAAACTAAAAAATAATTAAACGAAAAAAATTTTAGATGATTCTTATGGAAAATCGATTGATCTTTAAATAAAAAAAATTTATTTGAAAAAAAAATGTTCATCTGCAAAACCGGAAATGACCAATTTAAATCAAAATTTTTATAATATAGTTCCAATTTTTTTTTTTTTTTTTGATTCTAAATTGGCCTTAATGTCCTTATCATACTGCAAAAGTATCATTATGGGACCTCTATTGGTTTAAAAGGTATGCAAATTTCTTTACACTCATACATGTGGTTATTACAATATTGTACCGTAAAAGACAGGACAGAACGAGTTTAAAATTAAATTTTTCTAACTTCCACCTAATTTTTTATACTATTTTTACTGAAATTAGCCTTCGTTGTAAAACTAATGCTGGGTACACACTATGCAACGCATTTACGCAATCTAGTGAATTAAATTCATATTCATTCATTCCAGATTTCATCAACATCAAAACGCTTTCATATTTTGAGGTTGCATTGAAACAGATTGCATGTAGATTGCACTGTGTGTACCCAGCATTATATTTTGTGCTCTTCATTAGTTTAAAAACACTCATACATACGTATCGGCTATGCATATAAAAACACAAAATAAAACAAACTATAACGTTTAAATGGTTTAATTTAGAAACGGTAAAAAAGCTTTATAAAACATCAAAAATTTTTAAAACCGTAAAAATTAAAAAAAACTTTAATTTTAAAATCGCATAAATTTAAATCCGCATAAAACGAGACCTGACCTCAAAATATTTTTTCATGACGTTCTGCGGTTAAAATTCATATAAGAGTTCTTTGTGCCCAATATTATCTAGATATCAATATCCACATATCGCCCATTTACTTCAATAGTGACGTTACTTAAAATATTTAATTTTGGAATTAGTTATACAGAATTATTTGCTTTGTTTTTCTTAATATTTTGTGTAAAATTCGTATTTATATCTTTTCTACTTTCTTCGTTCCAAGAGAGTGTAGTCATTATTTGTTTGTTAGAGCAAATCAAAATCTTTAAAAGCGTTTAACTCGAAATTAATTTTTTTGAGTTATGTCACTATTGAAGTAAATCAGCAATATGCACTTATTTGTTTTTGTTCGTCTGAAAGCAATTTTATAGAGATGGTTTATATGAGATCTATGGTCAGTTCTAGGCCTTCCAGTGTACAATTTTTCCATATATAGTCATATATAGTAGGAATTTTAAAACTGATCGTCGCTTAATTCTTTATCAATACCAATATTTATAAAAAAGTTATGGCATTTAAAGACATTTTTGGGGTGTAATATTAAATTCAAATACCGACATATTATTTTGCTTTATGCACGCAGAAAAAAAACACATTTAAATATTGTCACCTCCAACAAAGCCTTTTTTGAAAGGAAATTGTAAACATATCATGTTTTTTCTAGCCATAATTTTATCACCACAACCATATTATGGTTAAATTAGTCCTCCGTCAAGAAGCCAAAACCATATTATGGTTTTAAGGATTTTGTGGAACGACAATATTTTCATCTCATATAAAATTCCGTTTTTTTTTTTTTAAATCCATCAGTTTTAACGTATTTAAAAAAAACCGAATATTATATGAGATGAAAATATTGTCGTTCCACAAAATCCTTAATAAAAACTTAATTTTTCATCCGATTTTTTTCAAATTACGCTTAAAATGTTGGTAATTAAATATACTAAAAAATAAAGGATTCCAGATATTTAATATAACGTAGAAAAAAAAATCGAAATAAAAATGAAAAATTTTGAAAAAAACGTAAAAATAGGAAAATTTTGAACTTTGAGGTGCCATAACTCAGCCATTTCTTATCAGATAGAAATTTTCAGCATATCGACGAAAAAGGCTATCAATTAACTATCCAACAATGTGCCACTTGTTTCGATCGGACTTTGGGCTCCGCAAGGGTTTGAGTGGGACCATACACCGAAAAACACAAAAGTACCGTTATCTAAAAAAAGTTTTTCGTTTTCAGGAGGTCCCAATTAACTTATCTAGGCATGTGGCGTTCTTGGTATTTTCCAAATAAAAAATTTGTAAAGCAGTGTTATAAACTATATGTAAATTGTCAATTTTGACAGACATGTGCAATAACATATGGATCGTTCGACTGACAAAGCCACTATTAAATACATATCGTGTAAAAGTAGATTAAGAAAATATTTTATGCTAAAATTATTCTTTAATGCTAAATCAAGTTAAAAACGTTGAAAACAAGGTTGATATAAAATTTTTCGGTGGTGATTTTGCTTCATACGTTTTTCATGTTAATTCAACATGATTTAACAATAACTTGCGAACAACATTTTTTTCTTTTAAAATAACTATGTATAATGCATGTTAATTTAATATTACAGTAAAGTTGGAGCAAAATGTAAGTTATCTTGAAATAACAATCCGAATCACGTTGAATGAAAGTTATTTCAAGTTGAAACAACGTGAATTTCATGTAGAATCAAATTGGTTGGAGTATGATATAAAAGCGTGAAGAAGCTTTAAAGACAACCAGGGTTGATAAAGTTGGTACAATTGTATTTTTTTTTTTGGTACAATTCTGAAAAGTACGCTGGTACCCCCGTGACTCATTTGGTACTATTTCCAAATTCGAAAAATTCTGACGAAAACCCTATATTTGTTGCTGGATTAAACAAAACAGCTATGATATTTTGCATTTGCTCTTTTCCAAGACCATTTGCACCAACCACTGACCTCCGCTATTGGGAATAGATTTTTGCACTTGTTCATTGAACGATTGCTTTTGCCATATATATTAATATATGCTAAATTTAGTATCAGCGGCAGCATAAAGCGTGCATTTTCTGATGATATTGACAAGTTTTTAAAAGATATAACAAACCACTTCTGCAAAAGTTCTACATAGTAGAAAAGACGACTTCCTCTCAATTCAAGGTTATTTTAGCACGAATTCATAATATTTTCAAATATTCGCCAACAAGATGTATGCCACGTCAAGAATCAACAGAATTTTGGAACAGTGGGAGCCCACTCCATTGTCATTTTACTCCGAATTATTTTGAAGGAGATCTTACAACGCTAAATTAAATTTTTTTATATTCGGACTTTCTACTCCTTTCCTTTTTCTGCAGTACATATTGAAAATTGTAGACACAAAAAATTTGGAAATGTTTTTAAAATGCTTAAAAATTTTAATTTCGTTTAAAATTCGAGATTGCTTTTTAAGAAATATTCGTCAGTTTTCCACAGAAAAAGACAATAAATTCTAAAAAATGTATGAAAACGCTCTCTGGCGGCTATCAAAAATAAAAATAAATGGATTTTTCGACTCTAAAAACCGCATGATACAGGTCTGGCTAGACAAAATATAATTTGTGTGCCTCTATTCTTGAATATTTTGGAAAACTAACTATTTTGAAAAATCCGGGGCTCGAAAATAATTTTTGACCAATTGTTACTTTGGCAAAGTTTCTTGGAATGACTTAAAGAACTAAAATCGCGATGTACTTTTGACGCGAAAAACTTTCACCCGCCCTATTATAATGTATAATTAATGATCATGCATTTTTTTTGGTATCTATACTTTATATGTACAAATGAATTTTAAGTACCCTTTGTTTTATTGAATTTTTGTTTTTAAAAATAAAATAAAAAAAATGATTTAGTACTATTGGGGTCGAAAAAGTACGATTTTAAAAGTTCGTTGGTACGATATTGGTTTTTTCATTTATCATCCCTGAAGACAACATATGCATTTATTTAAGAATAATCAAAACACTTACCCCTGTAACACATGTTTCACTTATTTTGTATTCTCCTTTGTTAACAGCAGAGTCGCCCGATGTGGTTTTCGTCATCATTCTACTTTGGAAACTTCATATACTATTTAGCTAAATAATTTTAATTAAAAGAATACGCGAATTGTCTTCTTTTTATAACATATTTTAAACATGAAAATAAAAAAATGTTCATACTTAAGTATGTATGCATGTTAATTTAACAAGATAAACTTTTGATTTTATTATAAAAAACAGGTTTTTATGGATTCAATATTGAACACTGTTATTTTAACAGTGAACAATATTAAATAAGCGGGATTTAAGGTTATTTTAATATTTTTCATTTAAAATTAATATGAAATAATGATAAATTTTAAAAATTCGCAATCAACATTTCGCCATCTTAATTTTACATTGGTATTTTTTTATTCGAAAGCTTATCAGTGCCATCATTTTTCATTTACATTTTATATTTTGAGAATAATTATAACTTAGTGCTATTTTCTATAATCATCAACAAATTCCTTTAAATCTCTGTCCAAAACTTAGAATATTGAGACAACCCACACACAAATTAAAAGCAAACTTTATCTTTTACTAAAATTTGTGTATTAATTTAAATAAAAGTGTCGCCAAATGTTGATGTTGCATGCCAAAACTATGTTACAACAAGGAAGCAACATCAGCAGCAACAGCAGCTTCTACAAACATTCAAATTTAAAAATGTTTAACTAAAAATATGTTGCAACGTCAAGTGAAAGTGTATGGAAAAGAATTTTTTTTTTTTGTTTTTTTTTTTGCCCAAAAGCACTCAGTCCTTATAAATTTGGGGAAGGTAGTTGGAAAAACTTTTTTGTTTTCGTTAAAATAATCAAATATTTGCTGATGAGAAGCAAAACACAAGCCAACACATTGGATGATGACAACATTGTGCTGGAACACACTCAAAATCCAAGGACGACTGGACTGGTCCTTTAAACATTCGACAAGCAGGCAAATAGAAAACAAAGCACAAATTATTGAAGCCAACCAATAGACAGGTGTAGTTGTGGCTTAAAATTTCTCACCATGATATTTGGCTGATAAGGACAGAGATACTTAGATTCCCTAAGACTATTTTTAATTTTGTGCACATTAAGAGAATCTTAGCACATTGAAAAATACGTGAGGGTGTGTAAGAGCAAGTGTTTTTGTTTATTCTGTGGTGGTTTCGTATTGGGGCAAGGGAACAGACAATGTCATAAGCTTCTTAAAATTAATGCCAAATACAAGATAAAAAACAAAATGAAAGTAATTTTTTGATTACTTTGCATAAAATTATTACACTTGTTTCTTTTTGTTTTTGTCGGCTGATAAGCTTTGCAAGCTTAGATTTATGATACTTTTGTACAGTAATTAGCATAAATTTTATTTTTAGTTTTTTTATTTTATTTAAACCCTCCACTAGTACTGGTAAATGAGGGTATACTAAGTTTGTTATTTCGCGTGAAACTTTTTTAACATCTATCTAAAATCTGATAAAATTCATAAATTCGGATGAGATGGCTCTAAGTAATATTTATGGCCTTCCTACGTCTATTACATGTCCCGTCGATCTGAACGTTGTACAAAAATATCTTCTCCAAGAAGGAAAACATCTCACACTAAGGCAAAGAAAACTCCTCTCTATGAAAACACTGGAAAATATTAAAAATGTTTACACTAGATCATCGCTAGGACTTGATTTCTTGTCAAGGGCTCCGAATGCCTATATAAAAGGAAGGTCCACTGTAACGGCGCTTAACTCACTGGTGGGCTACATAGAAAATAATCTGCGTTATAGTGAATTCGCTTTAGTTGCATTCCTCGATATTGAGCGAGCCAACTTTAAACTTGAATAAGTTATTAACGCTATGAGAAATTTGGAAATTGACCCAGCGATTAAACAGTTTGTCAGCTCTAATGCACTTATATTCGACAGCAAATTGAACTTAAGAAAATTAACACCTCATCCAGGACAACTAAGGGGGCAGCTGCAGTATATTGCTGTGAAAAGGCCATCGGACTTAACTGGCGAATCAACCCTAGGAACGTTTTTTTTTTTTTTTGGTTATACGAAAGTATCATCAAATCCATTCTATTTTATGGTACAGCTGGTTTAGCTGCAAACACAGCAGTAAGACTAAGCGCCACAAGGGCATCGGACATTCTAGAAATCTGTATGAATTTAATTTCCAGGCGCATATTAACTATGTCACATCTGAGCCGATCTTTGATCCAGGCTTCACTGTGACTATTTTGAACAACACAGCTCACCGCGGATGTTATGCAGGTAAACACTGACGGGTCTAAGACAAAGTTCGGTGTCGGTTTTGGCATTTACTCCAAACAGTTGCAGTGGAGTACTCCGCTTTATTTGCCACTACGCAAACGCGACGTAAAGTATAATCTGGTAGTGATAATTACTGATAGAAAGGCGACAATAAGATCCGTGGTAATCTCATCGAGAATTGTTCAAAATTGCCGAAAGTGTGTGTAAAAAGGGCGGTACATTCAATGGTATCCCATAAATGAGTCTTTGGTCACAGGTGCATGGTACCTGTATGGCAGGCTCACTGGCATATGCCGGCACTACCTTGAACTCCTATAATTCAATATGTTTCATTGTCGAGGAGCTGGTTCGATAAAACAATCTGTGGGAAAGTAAGGCAAATCTTGTTTATCATAGACGATTAAAGGAATCAGCGGGCGTTAAAGCTACACAGACCTCACCTCAGAAACCTAATTTCGGTTATAACTGGTTATTGGCCTATTGGAAATCACGTCCATAATCACACCAGATGGGGCTCCCTTACAATGGCCTTTGTGGAAGCTTTGATTAGAAGGAATTAGAGGAGTCAGTTGATCATCCGCCATTCAGAGACTTACCACTCAAACTGCTTGGTCCTAGAACTCTTAGAGACACAACTTGATGTAGATATACTCCGTGATTAAATAACTGGATTGCTGGGAAAGAATGGAAGCAACCATGTTATAAAAGACGTCTGGGTGGGAGTGACACATGGTAACACAAAGGGAACTAATTACAAGCAACTTAAGATTGAAATCAGTAGGAAAAGAGTTAGGAATCCAAATGTGGAGCAAACACTCTATAAAACTTATATGTATTTCTGCTACAAAACTAATATAAGTTGATCGATTGCCATTAAATTTGGCAAAATCTCTTTTTATATCACTACAACTGTATCAAACAACTGAATTTTTCAATGGACTCATATAAAGTCCTCTGTCAGAAAATATTTTAGTTCGCCTTAAGCCGCAACGAATACTACTATTGTAGAAAAATTTAGTCTGCAACAGTTCAATACCAATATAATTCACTCTAATGAGTGATGAATAATGATCGGTCTATAATTTACAAAAGTTTATATATAAAATCCTACCCTGAAAATATCTTTAATACGCCTTGAACTGAAACGAATAATAATATTTTATGGGATCGGACTTAGTTTTATATTACTAGATATTAAATCGTAACCCTTTGTAATAATAAATAGCTTTATAACGAAATGTAGGTCCCACATAAAGCGTACTCTCGGGATTAAACTTAATACGACTAAAACCGCTACAAATCCGATATAAAGCCTCCTGGAATATTCTTACCCTCGGTAGATGGTGTCAAGATTCTGCACAGCCAATTATAGCAATGTTACTTGTTTTTAACCCATCAAGGCCCTGCGTTGCGTTTTCGCAACGTTCACTTAAACCTCCCCTCAGGCATTTTGTTGTTACGTGATAGTGTTATATAGCACAGTAAAATAAAATTTAACTTAATATCTAATCGACCTGTTTTTGGATTTGTTTCATACATAAGTTTTTTTAAATTTTAAATTTTTCCGGTTTTTAGGTACTTTTGAAAAAATTTAAAAAAAATAAGGTAATATATAATATACCTATCTGTAACTTCTGAAGGAGGTAGCTGACATACGAAGAATATTATTTATACTGAAAAATCCAGTCATCGTAGACATTTGAGACTTCTTTTATGATTGTATATATCCGTTATGCGAAAACGCAACACTGGGCCAAAACGATATACAAATTACATACAATTTTCAAATACAAACATATTTATACAATCACTTACTATTCGATACAATGTAGTATTATGTCAATAAAACAAGTCCCCAGAACTAGATTTAAGAATCAAATTTTAGAAAGTCCCAAAAAAAGTGTCACACCATCGGTGAAGAATGTACTGTAATTCATTAGTTTTTAACCTTTTTGTTCTTAATATACCAGTTAGATGATAAGTTTTCCTTGTTCTATTTTCACAAACACCAGGACCAGGCTGTTGGAACAATTGACACAAATTTCCCCCAGGGTTCTTCAATAGGTACAATAAGAGAAAATCGAACTATTAATGTGAAATTATCCTCTCCCAGGATATTAAAGAAAAACCAGTAAAAGTGATATATTCGGCTATGCCAAATATTTGATACCATCCACTGACATCTAGGATATTTCAGGAGTGGGCATTATATTGGACCTGTGGTAAATTATGAACCGATCTTTACGAAAGTTGACAGTGTGATTTCTAGTCATTATAAAACTGTGACTGAACAAAATTTATTACAATAGAATTATTTGCTATGGTTTTATACTACTAAAGTGTTTTTCGAGAATGGGCTTTCTATGGGGCCTATGGTAAATAATGGACCAATCAATTACAAACGTGAGAAATGTGACGTAGCAGTGCACCCAAAGTGCTTTGGAACATATCATAATTGAATTAAAAATGAAATGTATATGTTTTTTTCCTAAACACGTGAATAAAAAATTTTAATTTAAAATGTTTGCAAATGCGCTTAATTTTTATATCGTTAAGGCCCAACGTTGAGTTTTCGCAACGGGGGTTATCTGGGCTCCCACGTATCCGATTTGCCCAAAATTTGTTTTCTTTCTTATTTATGTATAAACAATAAAATTTTAAAAGTTTCGTCATTAAAACTCAACGGGATCATGGCTCGGGCCTTAATGGGTTAATAAAAATAAACAAAAATTATGGTATTTTTGGGACGTATAAAAAATAGGATTGAAATGTATTCAAATGTTATTTAAAAATTATTTATAACTTATCTTAAGAGGAAATGTAAGTAAAGAAGGCTATAACAGCAGCGATATTATTTATATGTATATCCCCTAATTTTCATTTGAGTTCCAACAAAATTCGTTATGACAACTTTTAATAAAAAAGTGATTTAAATTAAATTTTATTTATTAAAGTAATTTATGCTAAAATATGCATTGTAAAACCGTTATATTTGATACTAAATATTGCATTATATTTTTGTGTATATGTCTGAAATGTATTAGAATTACCAAAAAACTTAATTTTGAAAATGTAAAATTAGGGCCTTTCTAAATGAGACCAACGATAATACTGCTTATAAATGTTTTTACAAACTAACAGCCGTGATGTAGCCTATAAAAACTTAATTCAGTTTCGTTTATAAGTAAGGAGAATTCCGGAAAATTTATCATAAGAATTGTAATCAGGTGTTTGTATAGAAGCAAAAATAGCAACTAAAGCGGGAACAACAAATAAACACAATCTTTATTTTTATAATGTGGGTTTGGGATGTGTGTACTATTTGAGAATTACGTTTGAAAGCAAGTTGAAAATAGAGGCTTTTTCAATTTTAATAATAATTTCCCCTTTTTGTTGAGAACGCTATGATTTTCAAATGATTTTAAAATCATTATCAAACGTTTTTCACAAAAGTTTTAAAGGGTCGTTTTGCACAAAAGTTTTATTGTATTATATAATACTAAAACACTACACACAGAAAAAAATCAAGTTAAAAACGTCGAAAACAAGGTTGAGATAACATTTTTCGGTGGTGATTTTGCTTCATACGTTTTTCATGTTAATTCAACCTGATTTTACAATAACTGCGAACAACATTTTTTCTTTTGAAATAACTATAATTCATGTTAATTAAACATTGCAGTAAAGTTAGAGCAAAATGTAATTTATATTGAAATAACAATCGGAATCACGTTGAATGAAAGTTATTTCAAGTTGAAACAACGTGAATTTCATGTAGAATCAAATGGGTTTGAATGTATTTTAACAGTGTGAAGAAGCTTCAGAGACAACATTTGCATTTATGTAAGAATAATTCAAAACACTTACCCTGTAACACATGTTTCACTTATTTTGTATTCTCCTTTGTTAACAGAAGCATCAGCAGAATCGCCCGATATGGTCATCATTCTACTTTGAAAACTTGATGTACTATTTAACTAAACAATTTTAATTAAAAGAATGCGGGAATTGTCTTCTTTTTATAACATATTTTAAAAATGAAAATAAAAAATGTACATACTTAAGTATGTATGCATGTTAATTTAACAAGATACACTTTTGATTTTAATATAAAACAGGTTTTTATGGGTTCAATATTGAATCCAGATTTATTTATATTTTAATTTTTTTATTTTTTTTTAATTTTTTTAACAGTGAATAATATTAAATAAACGTAATTTAAGGTTATTTTAATATTTTTCAATTAAAATTAATATGAAATAATGATAAATTTAAGTAAAGAGCATACTTTTGCTGAAATTTAACATGATTCTCAATCAACATTTTTCCATGTTAATTTTACATGGGTATTTTTTTCTGTGTGTAATAAGAACGTTTATAAATGCTTATTGCTATTCTTTTATCATACAAACCGATACAAGTACCGATACAAGTAAGTATCGATACTTTTTTTTCGATACTTAGTAGGTATCGATTCTTTACGAGCGATAACACATCGAGTAAAAGTAACGATACCTTATGGCGATTTCTTTTCTGAGAAATATGTTGCATAAATGTTACATGCTTTATCTCTTTTGTGTAGAGCATGTAACATTTATGCAACATATTTCTCAGAAAAGAAATCGCCATTAGAGGTAGCGTTTCATCCCTAGTGATGTACGGCTTGTCCCCTTTCGCTTAGGTTTTCTAGAAAAAATTTAGAGGAAATCGTCGATAATGATAGTATGAGTGAAAATGTCTTATAAGTTTTCTCCTGCTAAGCTTTAATTGTCTAATAAGTTGCCTATTTTAACATTGTCTTATTAGTTTTCTTTTATCAAACTTTTTGTGGCACAGTATGAACAACATTGTCTTATAACTTGTCTTCTATTATCTTCTACCAAACTCTATGTGGACCAATATGATTGACATTGTCTTATGTTTAAGTTGATTTGCACAATAAACTATTGACGACAATAGGAAAGTCAAAGTCGTTTTCTGCAGTAGTTTTAAGCTTTTCAATCACTTGGTATGCTTAAAATTCTCACATTCTTTTTTTAATTGCTGATGTTAATACCTACATGCAATTAACGAATTCGTACAAACCATTTAAACAGAAAACGTGCTGATGAAGGTTGTCGCAGGCTGGAAAATGGATTGCATGCAGTATATACTTCACCCTCAATTCAAGGATTGCTTGTTAAAGTCGAATACAGAACATGTAATCGAAATAAAACAAGCGAAATAAGATTGGAAATATACTAAAAAGCACAAAAATTTTCTGAAATAAAATCCCATAACAATTTTTTTGCCGTGGACAACAAAATATACACAATATATAGGATATTGTCATGCATGAAGTCGTTGACGACAAAGAAGGAGACATTTTCTTGTATATAGTATAAGAGAGTGCCCCGGTAGGCTAGCTGGTAGTGAGCTTGTCCATCAGCACCGGGGTTGCGGGTTCGATTCCCGTCAGAGACTCTGGTTTCTTTCCTGCAGACAAGCAAAGAGCTTCGCGGGATTAGCTTAGGGAATTAAAAAAAAAAAAATATTAATATAGAGGATATTGTTTTGTATATAGTCGACGACGAAATTAAAAAGAAAACGTCATTGAAAAAATGTCAAAGATTCGTCGACGATTTGTATTGAGCTGCCCACAGTATATCTTTAACGCCTTACTGTAGCCTTGTAACCGCCATTAAAGATGTCTTAAAGACGTGACCAACTGGGTTTTGTACGCACATTTGACTTTTGTTATGTGTTTTCAAATACATTTATGCAAGCCTTTACTAAAGGTATATGTAAACAAGATACAATAATTCGTAACTGAGGTTTCTAGTCAATAAAGAAGTGTTAAATAATTTGCTATATTATTGTATAGATTTTTCTAGCAAGCCTTCTTTATACATATAAGCTGAATTTGTGATTCTGTTTTCCAACAAATACAACTTGTAATTAACAACTTTAAAATTTTTCAAAGTTCATCAAAAAAAGGTGTTCAAATAAAAGTTTTTCAAATTAAGATGTGCCACCCTCATTTCTACATAATTGGGGTATTCACAAGGTAAGAATTAAGAAAATATTATGATGTAAGTGTAAGGTAAACATTTATTTTTTATATTTGTTTTTAATCAGCTGATTTCGATTCAAAATAGCACACTAATTTGTATTTTTTCATGTTATCGTTTAAAGACTTATGACTTTATGACACCTTGTGAATCCCCCAAATAATTTTGTTATTGACGTTGTTTTATTTCACTTACATTGTTTTAACAATTAAATAATAAAGAAACACAAATTTTGTTTACTTTATTGCTGTTGTGTTATTTTATTTGTCTTCTTGTGATGTTGCCTCTCTTATGAAGTTGTTTGTTTGCATTCGGAAAAAGTCTTAATTAATTAATAATGAAATTTACATCATTTGTTATTAATGAAATTTATATGAATGAAATGCTTTAAAGCAATGAAAAACTGAACAACAACTCGAAGCTTCTTTTTGCAAATGAATTTTAATGCCAAAAAGGAAATTTCTTCTTAAAAGTGGGTGGTTGGGGTGGTTGTAGTATTTTTCTACAGCAAATAGTAATTTTTATGTAAAGAGTAAATAACAATTCTCAAGAGTCTTAAATTTTCAAAAACATAATTACAATTACGATGCCCCCACCTTAAACTTCCTGCTTAAAGCAAAAATCACCATTCTTTTACAATTTATGTACGTGCCACCAGTCATCAGTCAGTCAGTACGTAAAAACAAACCTTAAAAATAAATAAATCTCTAATTGCTGTTTTGTTAAAATTGTGTTGCAGAAATTTTACACAAATTGTCATAAATTCAAAAATATTATTTTTCTTAGTTAGTTTTGTTTTCAAAATAATTTAAATTTATGTATGTCGAATTTGCAAGCAACGGGAGGACATAGAGAGAAAAAAGGTGTGAGTGAGTTGAAGATAAAATACGTTGAACAAAAAGTATAAAAAGAACAAAAACACTTAAAGTGGAAGGGAAATGAAAACATTACAAGTTTTACATGTGCATAATTTATTCAATTAAATTTTGGCTCATTTAAAAGACAAACACACAACAATAAGAATTTAAACATTGGGAGAACTGTGTTTTGGATAGATATTTAATTGCATGTCTTGAAATGTTAATTATTTAATTGGCATTAAAATTTACATTAAATTATTTTTTAAAGTATTAAAAAAAAAAAAATAAAACAATTACGAATATAAAGAAATTGTAAAAAAAATTAAGTTGCCTTTGCAGTCATCTTTTATAAATTCGCCTTGAGATTGAGTTATGCTGGCTGTACATTTTTTTGTATGGTGTTTAACATTTAAGGCCCGACCATAATGTGCCTAAGTTGGCTTAAGCAAACATGCGAATACATGTCAAATTTTAGTGGAAAATCGTATTTCTTTGTCCTTAATTAATGCTAAATATCTCTTTATCTATTGGTATAAGGAACAAAACTATTAAAATCAAAATTAATAAGAATAAAATTTCCTAAAAAACAAGACTCGACAGAGGTTCCTAGAATGAATGGTTTCGGTTATAAAGATAAAGAAATATGAATGTTAGTGAAAAATCGCTGTTTTTCTTAATTAATGCTCAATGAGACACATGTTAGCGTTATCCGATTGGGCTGAAACAATCAATCAATCGCATTTTCTATCCTATTGGCACATATAACGCGGATGCCCCGACGGAAAATCCAGCATTGACTTCTGGTAACCACCCTATTACATTGTTACAAGATATGGTACATTTTTTTGGGGGCTATCTTTTGGTGCTCCCCTCTAAAATATGCCAATAGCCTAAAAAATCCTAAAGTTTAAGCCCAATCGGATACGCCAATACGTGCCTCATTGAGCTTAAATTAGGGAAAAACAGTGATTTTTCACTAAAATTCGTATTTCTTTGTCCTTAATTAATGCTAAATATCACTTTATCTATTGGTATAAGGAACAAAACTATCAGTATCAAAATTTCCTATTAAACAAGACTCGACTCAGGTTCCTAGAATGAACGGTTTCGGTTATAAAGACAAAGAAAAACGAATTTTAGTGAAAAATCGCTGTTTTTCCTTAAATTATACTTAATGAGGCACGTGTTAACGTTATTCGATGGGACTGAAACTTGTTTAATTGCATTTTATATGTTATTGGCACATATTAGGGAGTTGCGCTGATGGAAAATCCAACATTGATTTCTTGTTATCACCCTACTATACATATTATGGTTGAGTCTTTAGAATACCTAGAAATTTCAGAATTGACTATAAAGTTGCTCTCACTTCCATGGTCTAATGCTGAAGTAGAGAGAGTGTGTAGCCAAGCTAATATCGATAAAAGTAATTTGAGAAATAGGTTATATTAAGCAACCGTTAATTCGATTTTATAAGTTAGGTAAATATTTTTACCATAACAATAAAATATTTATACCAACACCAAAATAGTGGATAGGGTATGATTTGTGCTAGGTTTGTAACACCTTAAAATATTGTTCCTAAGCCCACTTTTACGTACAGCGGTTGACTCAGAATCACTTTCTGAGTCGAATTAACGATGTTTGTCCGGCTGCCTGGCTGTCCATGAAAACCTTGTGCGTAAAGTACAAATTTGCAGATAATTTATTAAAATTTGGTACATAGGTTCTTATGAGGATCATAGAGTCAGGGTTGACCGACTATACTTTCTTACTTGTTTTTTATTGTAGATCTGGATTCAAAAGGTTGGGTAAATAATGTCGTGATTATGATTTACCATCAAATTATTTAAAACTAAAAGGCACGAGTGGACCCCTATAAGATGAACAACATCGAATTTATCGATGAATTTTTTTTTTAATATCTATCAAAATATTTATTTACGTTTATTCTTATTTAAGAAATTGATATTAACTTACAATTTCATCGAAAACAACTTAAAATTTATTATTTCGGTTTTATTATTGAATTGTAATGTGTTTTTTTTAAGCTTTTAGCCATTTTTCCGTAAATTTAGCCATTTTTGGTCACCGAGATTTGGCAACACTGGGCATAAGTCTCTCTCATTATGCGATCACCTGTCTAAATTCGCCTTACTTCTATTTCTGCAACAATTTTAAATTCTAAATGACAATTTTAATAATTTGTATAAGATTTTAATGGAAATTTTACCAAAATGTTTTGAAAATTATAGCTAAAAGTAAAATTCTTCGGGGCAAAGTTTTCAAATGTCCTTTTGTCTGAATATGTGTGTTCTTGAAAAATGGTTGCCTTTATAAAATTTTTTAGTGCCAAGTTATTTTATTTTTATATACATATATAAAAAAACAAGGTGCTTTTAAAAGTATTAAAATACGGTCTCTGCAAAAAATCCAAAATTTGGAATATCGATAATGTAAAAAAAACATAAAAATATGTATTGATTTATAATCAAGTAAGAGTGCTATATTCGGCTATTCCAAATCTTATATACCCTTCACCATGATGAGATAAGAACAAAAAGCTATATGCATTAATAACGTTCTATAGATAGGTATAAATAAATATTAATTGAGCCACGCCAACTTTTCATTTCGTCATGCCGAAGAATATAAAAAAACAAAAAATTTATGTATGCCCGTTTCCTCTTTTGCCAAACTTGATGTTTGAAATTCGTTTTATAATCTTAAAATCGTTTTTTAGAACATAAAAAATGAAAAAAAATTCTTTTTGGGATTCGAACTGGCAATATCATCAGTCTCAGGAGAGAACTTAACAACTCGTCTACGAATGCTTTTACCGAAGAAGCGTTAAATTAAAATATATTGAGTCTATGAGTTAATTTCTTTATCTGAGCGGCATATCATATACATGCATTAACGTGTGTGTGTATGCGTAAAATTAAACACATTACAAATAAAATCCACCACTTCCCAGCGGGAAAAAGAAGGAGTACGGAGGCCTTCCAGAAGGCCTCTGTACCCCTTCTTTTGGATAAACAAGGCCTTCTCGCTCCATTCCATACTCATATCTTTTTTACACGCGTTGTCATTGCGGAGAAGGCCTTCCGCTTTCCATTCTTCCCCAGAGCTTCTTAAAGGCCTTCAAATAAATGGCTCTTAGAAGGCTTTCCAGAGAATGACTTTGAAAAGGCCTTAGCAAAAAGGTTATCTTGAAGGGCTTTTAAGAAAGGTATGTTAAAAGGCCTTTCAATTACTGGCTCTTAAAAGGCCTTTCAGACCATCCTTCTACAAATGCATTAAAGGTCATATTGAAGGGCTATCAGTCTAAAACATTAAGGAATATTTCCTTACAAATGAAATTAGAAGACTGAATAGGCTTCATGTAACGTATGTTTATATATTTTATTAAACTTATTGTGGTTTAATAACACATGTGATACCTATTTTTTTATTGAAATAATCAAATTTGCTAAACATTGTAAATAAAAGTATACCTATAATAAAAAAAAACTTTTAAGCACAAGTACCTATCTTCCTTAATGGACAAAACTCAACTAAAATGATTTACATTATTGTTTTTATTTTGTATTTTAATATGCACCTACTTTGTTACTTTGTTTTTATAACGGGATCTGAAAAAAACAAAACAAAAAATTTTACTCTTTCTCTTTTCCACTTCAACTAAAATGATTTACAGCATATTTTACTTTGTTTTTGTAAAGGGATCTGAATTCTTTTGCTTTTGCTTGTGCAAAAAAAAAAACAAAACAAAAAATGTTACTCCTTCTTTTCTCGCTTCTCATACCAAAGAGCCGAGGCCTTCTATGAGGCATTCTTTAGCAGTTACGTAAGAATATGAATTAAATCCAAAAATTTTTTAAGCAGGCCTTTAAAAAGGCCTGAAGTAAGAAGGTCTTCTGAGTTTTCCCGCTGGGTTGTAGTGAAGGGTATAACAAATAACAACAACAAAAAAACACATTACCAACACTGAATTGGTTTGTATGGTATGTTTATGTTGTTTTGGTAAAACTGTGTTGGTATGGTAATGCCACGTCTAATTGGACCTTTAAAGGAAAAAATTTAAGGCAGTCGTGGTTTTTTACCCATATCTCAGCCATTTGTGGACCGATCTTGCTTAATTTCAATAGCAAACAATTCCGGACCATATGTAACATAAATGTATAATAACCTGGCCCCCATCATATATGGGGTCTTCGGTAAATCCATTTCAACGGACAGACGGACATCGTTAGATCAACTTTGCTCCTCATAAGGACCCAGAATATGTATACTTTATAGGGTCTAACATCAATTTTATAGAAATTACAAACGGAAAGACAAACTTATATAGGTATACCCTTTTCACCACCTGTGGTGAAGGGTATAAAAATTAAATTATTTTTATGAAGAAAGGAATTTTAAAAAAATTAATTAAAATTTATTTTATAATTTTTCATTCTTGACTGCCGCTGGGCTCAAACCAGGGCTTGTACGTTTGGATTAAAACCCATGAACAGTTCAACAAAATAACCACAATACTAATTATTATTAAAAAATGTTTATCGATTTAGAAAGAAAATTTCGTTTGCTTAAACCTACATTTACTACAAAAACAAATTTTCAAATATTGTTTTTGTTTTAAATGTTAGTTATGCGAACGAAATTCTTGTTCGAAATCGGTAAACACGCAGATAATTTCACAAAAACAACACAACAATAGGCATGAGTTCGAAATCGCCAATACAGCAAAATATCAAAGAATTCATACAAAATAAAATTTGCGATATAACTTCAAAACTCGATTTTTTTTAATACGATTGCAGATACATTATCATCTTATACACTCTTCAAACCACTGTGCAACATTAGCAATTTTAAATGTAACAACAGTCAAATAGAAATTCAACTAACAACAAAATTCAACGACAGTACCAACATCAACCATTAGCATTTTCAGCATATACAAACAATGAATGATGTTCTAAGAATCTAAGAAAAACACAACTGGGTGCCACAAAAAATAACAAGTTATTTTTATAACATATTAAAACATTTAACTTGCTCAATCTAGACAAAGTACATGGCTAATACCAAACAAACCATATGCGTTTCTAGCCCTCAAATCTAAACCAAAATTCACTCAAAATCTAAATCCAAAAGCAAGAACGAAGCAGAAATAGAAAAAGGAATATTACAGAATAATTAAGCTGTATTAAGTACGATGATTAAGAATATTTAATGAATTAATTTTTTTCCATTGGATTAGACATTGCAAAATACATCATCTTACACCACCCTGTAGTAAAAACGAAAGAAACAAAAGAACATTGGAATAAAATAAAAAAAAAAAAAAAATACAAACTTGAAAAACGAAAAAATAATATAAAATTTTGTGTTGCACACATGTGCTCCCATTACTCAACAGTCTTAAATAATGCACAATAATCACATTCCATTTCGTACAAATTAGTTTCAATTGCCAGAAAACATAAGCATTCACAGCAAAAACGAAGAAAAATTCAACACAGACTGAAACAACGCGAAAAAATAAATAGGCAGTTACAGCAGCCAAAATAAAATTCAGCATTAACATCCATAAAAAGATTACAAAAGTACAAAAAAAAAAAAAAAAAAACAACAGAATCAGCAGCAGCAACATCAAAAAATCAAAAAATAAGAAAAAAGGCACATTTCAATATTGTATGGTACTCGACGATGAACATCAACAAAGACACTAAAAATTAAAATCAGACATAATGAGTCTCTTGCAAAATTAAAATCGCAACAATAAGACAAAAAATTAAAAAAAAAAGAAACAAAAATCATCCAAAAATAAGAAGCATCTCATCAAACCTCTTTTTGTATGCATTATGTTCTCGTACTACTCTAGTGTATTTATTCGGTTATGGATGGATGGATGATGATGCCTTCAAAATCCTCCTCTCTATCTTTCGGATTCTGTACAGCAACAGTAGCTTCACGTTATAAATGTTTGTTCATAATATTAAATGAAGAAAATGGGAGCAATGGAATTAAACAAAAACAAACAAAAAATAAAAAAAAAGAACGAACAAAAATTATTTCATTCATTAAAATTTAAAATGTCTTAATCTCACGAAAGAAATCAGAAATTTGCTTTTTTATGTATTTTATGCGCGAAGATGTGAAAAAGTGAATACCCAACGGTAATGAAAATATTGGATTAACGAAAAGTTAATTTCTTTGTCATACAATGTTTCAGAATAATAATTAAAACTGGCAATGTTTCAATGGTGGCTTTAAGAACATTCCAGGATCTTCAATAAGTAGGACAGCTCAAAAGTAAAAAAGAGACTTGTAAGAAAGTAGAAGTATACTCTATCAATCCAGACAATATAGTACCATACACCACAGTATTTAATGAGAATTTTTTAAAGGGTTCCATATTTGGGCCTTTTCAGAGCGAAATTATGGTCTGACCAAGGAAACCGAAAATAAGCAATTGCATGTACACTTAAAAAAATCCAGATCCCAGCTATTATTTTCAATCGTCTAGGAGTCTACTGGGAATCTCACAAAGAGTGTTTTTGATCGTCGACAAGCTTTTTTTTTAATTGAAGATTCCTCGCACGGGAGAAACTGTTATACGTGCTGAATCGTATGAGAGATTCTTCCATAACATAGCGAAATATGATTATATTAATCATAAAGGGAATCGTTTATGATGTATGTAGAGATTATTTAACGAGGCTTTCAAAAAGCATGCCGAGAGTCGTATGAGACTCATGTAGGGTTTATTTTACAACTCGTGATATGCTTCGCCGTATAACTGAGCTACCTAAAAAAGGGCATCAAGCGTCTCTTTCATGTCAAAACTTTTACTTTTCATGCAATTGATATAAAACAAACCTTAAGGTCGCGAAATGAACAACATTCGGTTTGATTTATTGAAATTGTATTCGCAATAGATTTTTTATATTTCAAAAACGTTCTAATTAAGGTTGCTCAGTAATTGGCCGACTACGCAGTGATGATTTAGTTAGCGAAGCCGGTCTTTGTTATACCATAGAGGAGAAAATCCTTGCGCCCTGCCGAAGGCCGGCTATGCTTTGGAGTTTGTAAACATGTTGTGCCGGGCCCGCCGAATGCGCTCCGCCCCCTTCCACCAACTATACCATATTTTGTCAACACTTGACAATGGGAACTCCTTCTTTTGGCATAGTAACCATAACAATTACACTGTTATGGCGATATTTCCACTTGGGTTACCAAGCGATTATGGTGTTATTGCACTTGGATGGTGGTAATAAAGCCATATGGTTTTATTTCTCTATTCATTGAGAAATAAGGCCATATGGTTTTTTTTCCTATGGCTTTATTGAATATAGAAAGTATAGTCAGTCAAGCCCGACCATATAATACCCTACAACACAGTATTTAAAAACACATCATGCTTATGTGTCCATATAAATATAGATTTATCTATGTTTATAAACTTCATGAAAATCGGTTTGAAGGTTTGTGGGAGGCAGAAATTGCCCCCTACCTCCCCTTTTGGTCCTATTTTTGAAAAACTGCATACATTTTGTGTCCATATAGATATGGTTCTATCTGTGTTTTAAATTTCATTGAAATCGGTTTGATGGTGTCTGAGAGGAAGAAATTTCCCCCTATCTTCCCTCGTAATCCAGCGATTCAGCCCATTTTCCATAGGCTTGGTCCTTGTTCCAATAAGAACCTATGACCCCAATTTCATCAAATTATCTCCAAAATTGCGACCTGTACTTTGCGCACAAGGTTACATGGACAGCCAGCCAGCCAGCCGGACGGACATCGTAAGTTCGACTCAGAAAGTGATTCTAAGACGATCGGTATACTTTAAGGTGGGTCTAGGACCAATATTTTAAGGCGTTACACACATTAGCACAAATACCCTCTCCACTATTGTGGTGTGGGTATAAAAATATCGTCCCCTTAATAAAACAATAGTGTATACCTAGATGACCCGTGCGAATATTTCGCACCGTTAGTTGTCATTTTTGTAACATAAAATGAAAATAGTTAATAGAAATTTTAGTAACTTCAATACATTTTAAAATATAATTTTTATCAATGAAAATATTATTTTTTCAATTTCTAATTATTTTTCGTCATTAGTGTTAGAAATAAGCTTTAAAATGAGATATCATTCATTAAATTTGATGCGGTGGTATGGGAGATATTTGCAACCGACAAAAAAAAAATGCTTTAGAAATAATATATATGATTTTTTTGTCACTTCGAGATAATGGAGTTTATAATTTTTGTGTTATTAGACATCTGGGAAAACAGTAATATTTCAGAAAATAATCGATGTTTCTAAGTTGTGGTCATTAAAATATGTGGTTATGAAATAATAAAAATAGTGAATAATAAAAATAGTGTATGCTTTTTATTCGGTATTTTTCTTTGAAATTATATTCAGAGTAACAACTAATTAAAACACCATACCTGCACTTTCACAATTACACTGCTTTACAAATTTTTATTTTGGAAAATTACCAAGAATGCCACGTGCCTAGATAAGTTAATTTTGACCTCCTGAACACGAAAAACGCTGTAATTTTTTTTTTCATTAGTTAAGTTTTTTAGATAACGATACTTTTGTGTTTTTCGGTGTATGGTCCCACTCAAACCCTTGTGGAGCCCAACCGAAAAGTCCGATCGAGATAAATGGCATATCGTTGGAAAGGCAACTGAATGCCTTTTCCGTCGATATGCTGATAATAATTGGCTGAGTTATGGCACCTCGAAATTTGCCTATTTTTTACGTTTTTTCAAAATTTTTCATTTTTATTTCTTTTTTTTTCTACGTTATGTTAAATATCAGATACAAATTTTTAGCATATCGACGGAAAAGGCATTCAGTTGCCTTTCCAACGATATGCCATTTATCTCGATCGGACTTTTCGGTTGGGCTCCACAAGGGTTTGAGTGGGACCATACACCGAAAAACACAAAAGTACCGTTATCTAAAAAACTTAACTAATGAAAAAAAAATTACAGCGTTTTTCGTGTTCAGGAGGTCAAAATTAACTTATCTAGGCACGTGGCGTTCTTGGTAATTTTTGGCTGTAAACCAGTGTTATTAATGTAAAATTTCACACACGCAATTATAAGCTAATATTTCAATTAATCATTTGACCCACTTTGTGGAAGTAAAATTTCACCAAATTTTGACCACATTTAGAATCAGTTATGTAGATTCTTTTTATGCAATAAAAAATTAATGGTGTACATGCGTATACACTATTGTTTTATTGAGGGGACGATAAATACTTTACTTAAATTACTAATAACTACCTACAAATCGGACAATTTTTCCTACGCCAATAAATCAACGGCCTCTTTAATTGCTGATGAAATGTCTAAAAAGCTTCTTGAAGTAGAAAATGTACATGATACACCATCACCAACACCAGATGGACCATGTACTATCTTTGAAGAACACCTTGAAAAGGCTATATAAAATTCAAAAAAAAAAAAAATAAATGTAAAGAAAAAACAAAAGCCTAAAAATGTCTTAAAAAAGAAGTTGACGTCTATGAAGTCAAGGGAAATAGGCCAACAAATTTAAGATCTTTGTATGATGCGCTTCCTACTATAAAACCAACGTCTGTAGAAAGCATTTTCGTTAAGTAGGCAATATACATATCAACAAGGATTAGAAATAGAATCTCTGATTAGCTTTTAAATGCTTTAATAATACTTAATTTTTTTTTCTTAAAAGAAAATTAAATTTACCAAGTTGCTATTAATAATAACTACTAAGAATTTATAAGTTTTAATAATTCGTGATCTCCAAAAAAAAAAAAAAAAAACAAATAAATATATACGTATGTAAATAAGAATGTAACAATTTATTTGGTTTTGTTTTGGTTTTCTGTAGAATTAATAAAGCTAATTTTAGACTGTTGTATATATGTATGTACATTGTACATATGTATATTCTTTAAAAAAAAATAAAAACCTTTGTGTTGAACACATTTAATGAAATCAATGTTTTATTTTAAGAATCCCGGGATTTCCGGGAATAAGATTTTTTTTGTTTCATTTCAAAAGTCCGGGAATTTAGAAACCCCCCATATCATTCTTTCCGAAATACATTTTAACATATACACGAATAACCCCCAGGAGTATGAAAGGAAACCTAAAGAGAATATTCTACCTTTTGGTGTTACATCCTTTGGCCAAATCAGGTGCAGCTAATACCTGGAATTCGGCAAAGCTCAAACTCAAAATGCATTTCATTCTTTCAAAAGTCAATAAGCTAGTTCTTAATAAAATATTGCATCATTACGATATTTGGTATACAATTTTACAATTGATTTGTCGTAATTGTTTGTGTGTATGTAGCACCACGGGAGATCACATGAGGGTTTTGTCATAGACACAAAGAACGGGAGATCTTGAAATAGGCTGCTTGAGGACTAATTTTTCACAATTTTTGGGAAAAATTTGGCGTGCAGAGAGATCTCCAAATTGTCTGCCAATTCTTCTAATTCAGCGTATGCTAGATAGTGCTGGGAAACTATCGATAGACTATCGATATTATCTATAGTCTTAAAATATCGAAAATATCGATAGGAAAAATATAAATATCGATATTTTTGTTATTTAAAATACAGACATCTAACAGCAACTACACACACACAGTTTTTTTCCGCAAATTTTTACTAACTATTATTAATTCGCGCTGAATTACAGCAATGAATACAAACAACAAGAATGGCAAGTGGTACACACAGAAAATAATCAATGTAAATTCGTTCAAAACAACTTGGATTTTCCATTTTTTAGTAGTGATTTTGCTTAATTGTTGTTTCATGTTTATTTAAAATGATTTTACAATAACTTGCGAACAACATTTTTTTCTTTTAAAATAACTATAATTCAAGTTAATTTAACATTGCAGTTAAGTTAGAGCAAAATGTCATTTATATTGAAATAACAATCCGAATCACGTTGAATGAAAGTTATTTCAAGTTGAAACAACGTGAGTTTCATGTAGAATCAAATTGGTTGGAGTGTGATATAACAGTGTGCGGACAACATATGAATTAAATAAGAATAATTCAAAACACTTGCTACTGTAACATATGTTGCACTTATTTTGTATCTCCTTTGTTAACAGAAGCATCAGCAGAATGGCCCGATATGGTTTTCGTCATCATTCTACTTTGAAAACTTGATGTTATATTTAACTAAATAATTTTGAAAATAAAAAAATGTACATACCTAAGAATGTATGCATGTTAATTTAACAAAATAAGCTTTTGATTTTAATATAAAACAGGTTTTTATGGATTCAATATTGAACAATGTTATTTTAACAGTGAATAATATTAAATAAACGTGATTTAAGGTTATTTTAATATTTTTCATTTAAAATTAATATGAAATAATGATAAATTTATAAAGTGCATACTTTTGCAGAAATTTACCATGATTCTCAATCAACATTTCGCCATGTTATTTTAACATTGGTATTTTTTGTTCTGTGTGTATGGATTGCTTAGCAGTGCTTTTTACTGCTAATTACAGGCCTTTAAGTCAAAATTTGTACATGTTTATGTAGGGACTGTAATGTCAACTATTTTTGTAATGTTGTAAAAAAAACGTAAATCCAAATGCAATTGCAAGCATAGGAAAAAACAATGAACGACCATTAGAGGATAAGTCCGCTAGATAGATTACCTTTTTGGGTTTAGAATTTAGAAAATTTTTTTTAAGTTGCAATGTCCCTGTTACTTGGGTTCCTTCAGAAAGGTACTTATCCATTTTTAAAAAACTGCCATCTTAAATAACGTGCGTATATACATACGTCTCATACATTCAATAAAGTGATAAAAACAACGGACTGTGTGTAGCCTTATAAAAAAATAATTAAAGTTTTCCTGCACAAGTACAAACGTTCAGTCGATAGTAATATCGAAATATCGATAGTGAAATTTGAACTTTCGATAAATATTGATAGTAGAAAATATCGATAGTATCCCAGCACTACTGATAGCTCCTCCGACAGACAGACTGACGGAGGTGAAGAGGGCTTCGTAAACTCAACTCCTCTACTTATAAGGATCCTGAATGTATCTGTGGTAATATGTTAGAATAGCTTATTATTTTGCACATTTATTTTTAGTCTCTATTTACTTATACCATAATATACAGACTTAAAACACAAAACTGCTCAAATAAAACTTTAACCAAACTTAGGGTACCTCGAAACAACAATACTTCGTTATAAGCTACTTTTCCTTATTGGCACAGGCATATACTTTATAGGGCCTAAAAAAAAAATTGCAGAAATTCCCCCTGCGGTGAAGGGCATACTAAGACAATTATGACGAATTTCACCTTCGGAACTTAGTGATTTCCTGAACAACGGATATGCAACAAATATCTACTTCAAGTTTGTCTGTGTGTTGGAATTCTCAAGCTACTGTGTAATGAAATCATAAGTCATAAATAGACGGAGAAAAAGTGCTTTGGCTCGTAAGCTACATTTTTGTAAGCGAATAATCCGTTTGTGTGCCTTGAAATATGAAAAACTTAAAGAAAAAAAGGTAGATAGAGTACGAATTTCCAAAATTTTCATCAAAATGGCTTGCCTAGTATAAGTATTGTAACAATTAATTTAATTTTCGAAAAAACTTACTCCTTTCACCAATACGAACACGTAGAGCATCCAAAAAGCATACAAACATAATTCAAAACAAACTAAATGGTTCACAAAATACTGATGTCGCGCAATATTTTTTTTCCCTTTCGTTCATTTGTTTGTTTATTTATCTTCAGTTTTTTCTTTTTGTTCAAATAAAACTCATTCAGTTGCAACATGATTCTTTATTTTTGTTTCATTCCGAATTTTATTTTTTTTTGTTTTTGTCTTACTGATACGCATCGTCTCTCCAAAAAATGCTTCAATTCACTCTAAATAAAAATAAATAAAAGAATAAAGCAAAACAATTTCAACAATAAAAACAAAAAAACAAAATCACTATAAAAATAGTTGTTGTTGCAACAAATAAATATAAGTGTAGACAAATAATCCATCCAAGGCCTACACTACTGCACTATCTGAAAAAAGACAAATTTTTCTGTACGATTTTAAATTGTCAAAAAAAAAAACAAACAATTTTGCTGAAAAAATACGCACAAAGAAAACATTTACAAATTTTATGTCTTAAAGTGACACTTAAAGTTCGAAAATCCGATTGATCACATTTTGAAAGGATGGAATTTTAAGTGCTAATTCTTTTTCCACTGATATGTAATTCGCAAGAATTTTCGATGATTGTTTGACCTTTTCGCAATGTTCTTTAATGTGCGAAATGATATTGATGATGAAAAAAAGGGATCAGTGTTGTCAATTTAAGGCATTTTTTTATGTTTTTTGCATATTTAAAGTGTCGCTTGTATTTAATTATTTAAATTTGAACAGTGCGTTCGTTTTTCTTTTGCCTTTTTTAAATCCAAAAATATTTTTGGATTTATAAAATTTAAATACGAAATGTAAATTTTTGGTAACATGTGGTGGGCCAATATCGAATGACGGGGTATATTGTAATTGTTTTCAGCTATTTTACGCAATATTCTTAATACATATTCTAAGTTCACTTTTAAGTAGTAAAAAACACACGGCCTCTTCTTTGCGAACTAGTCGAGCAACCGATCCTTAAAAGGGATCATAAAGTTTTGTATTTACCCATATTTTAAAAGTCAACGTCGACACTATTCGAAACTGCAACTGTTGTTGTTTAGTCGTTATTGACAACATCGATTACTATTGACAGTCAGTTGTTATATTCTACGTAATTTTTATGTCGCCATCGAGTATAACTGACTCTGTTTTATTTGACAAGAAATTTTGCGAAGACTCAAGTTAAAGAAATTTAGTTTGAATGCAAATACATATCTTCATTAAATACGTTTAAAATTTAAAAATGTTAATTACAAAAAAAATTAACGAACCCAATTATGTATTAACAAATTTTTATTAAAATTTTAAAGCTTTGTTCACAATCAGAGCAACAATTTCGATTTTTCCTCTATCTTATTTCTTCTCAAATTATTTCATAAATTTTTCTTTCATTTTATAAACAAAAATGTAACTAAAGTTTTTTAAAAAGTTGAGTCAACTAGAACGTCAGCAACAACTTGTATGAAATTGTTTCTAACGTTTAAAAAATTTTTTTTTAGTTTTCAATCAACATTTTAACAAAATGTTGAAAAAAAATAATAAATGCATAATATTGTTGTGGTTAAAATTAGCAAACGGTTTCTTAATGCAAAATGTATGTGGTTGCAAAAGAAATTGTTGCTCTATTATGAACACCAGTGAAAATGTTGTTGCCTATTATGAACAAAGCTTTGAATTATATGTTTAAGTTAGTCCACCAACATAAAATAACGTTTAAGTTTAGACTTCCGTCAAAAGCCCACTATAGAGTACAACTTGAATAACTTAAACCGTGCAAAAACTTTACTTTTAGTTTTTTTACTGTTAGCTTTCAAAAACACACTTTTTAACTTAATTTTATATACAAAAATTTAATAAAAAAAAAAAAAAAAAACAAGTCAGAGTGATATATTCGGCTGTGCCGAATCTTTGATATATGGGGCCTAGGGAAAATTATGCACCGATCATCACGAAATTTCACAGCGTCATTTCTAGTCCTTTAAAACTGTGACGTACCAATTTCTGTTATGATAGCATTATTAATTATGGTTTTAGGTGTACTAAACTGTTTTCCGGGAGTAGGGTTTCAATGGGGCCTAGGGTAAATTATGTACCGATCTTCACGAAATTTCACAGTACATTTATAGTCCTATAAAACTGTGACGAGCCAACATTTGTTATGATTGCTTTATTTTTTACGGTTTTAGGCGTACTAAACTGTTTTCCGGGAGTATTGTTTATATGGGGCTTGAGGTAAATTATGGACGGATCTTCACGAAATTTAACAGCGTGATTTCCAGTCAAATAAAACAAATTTTTGCAAAATCTTATCTGATTCCGTGCCTTGTTCCAGCATTTATGTTATTTTTTGTAACGAAATTATCAATTTTTTTAGGTGGTGGTTCCACATTTTGATTCATTGCTCTGGTCCTACTGAACCGATTTTGCTGGATTTCAATCCCAAACTGCTTAGGATAACTACAAGCAATTTGGCATTAAGTTTGTTCATTTCTTTTGAGTTGTTCGAAAGTGAGCGTGTTTTCAGCAGACGGACAGACAGACGGACATGGCTAAATTGACTTATAATTACTCAAGGACCCAGAATATATATTCTTTATGGGGTCTGAGATGGATAATAAAAAAGTTTTACACGGAATGACAAACTTAATATTCCCTCTGCACAACTAATTGTGGTGGAGGGTATAAAAAAAAATTAGAGATGGAAATTTTTGTTAGTTTTTCCTTTAGATTTTCAATAAATAGTGGACATCGTTTCAACATTCTTAGAAAATACTAAATAATTGTCGAAGTGATACAGTCACGGTCTTGATGTGAAAACAATTTAAAATTGACGTCGACAATGGCGTATGCAATAGGGGTGAATATATTTAAACCAAAAGTATTCCTTGAATAAAAAAACTGATTGCGATATCTTTTTTTATGTTTCAAACTTTAGATTATTAACCTTCTTTATATAACATATATCCTATTCTGACAGACTTATGTCCCGTCCCGCATGCTCACGAATAAAATGTTTTTGATCAAAAATGATCACAATTATGAACTTTCATGAACTGAAACATTTTAATAACGGCTGAACAACAAAATCACGCCGCATGCACACATTTACTTTAAACCATAAAAATTAAACAGGACACAGACCAACGCTGTCAGATGAGGCGATGAAATTTTGTGTTTAGCGACATGCTGATTTTTTGGCGATTATTTTGATGATTTCTAAAACGAATTTTACCTTGTTTTTTATATGAAAGAATTAATGAGTATGGATTAAGCTCTTCCTAAAATGTCTAACAAAGTGGTAAGTTTTACATACAAACAAAAATATAATTTTACAGGAAACGCAAAAAACTTTGTTAAGTGGAAACTACGAACATGCCCGAAAACATGAATGTAATTCTTCAAACAATTTTAAAAGAAAACCGTTTCATTATATTTTGTTAAAAAAAACGTGTAATTAAGTCGTTATGCATTTATCAAAAAAAAAAAAAAAAAATACTTGTAGTGACGTCCCTTTTGTTTTTTGTAAATAAAACGTAATTTTTGATCGCAGAAGTGTAAAATGTTTTTCAATACATGTAGATTAATAGCATTCATAATAATCAATCAAAAACTCGATTTGGAATTTTTTTTTTTAGGTACGCCTTTTATCATTTAAGCTAACGATATGTAGGTTATAAAACAAATTATACAGAAATTTATACAGGATTGAAAACGCATCTGGTTTTACCAAAAATCTAAAGTTATTAAATTTTGCCAATTTTTGGCCATTTTCGATATACTGCATGGCAATGAAGGTGCAAAAGAATCTGACAACCCTGCAACATACCGATATTTTTTGACTTCTTTTTTCACAATTGAAGGTTTCTTTTCATTCTAATAAGGGTCGATAGTTAATGAAGCTATTCTATAATGGCAAAAGCCTTTGATATCTTCAGTGATGATTCTCTGTTTTCAGAAATCCTCTAATTGAAAATTTTAAATACTCCCATTAAATAGAGTAAAATAATCTGACAACATGGCCGTTCTTAATCCCAGAGTACACGGAGTTTGACAGTCCACATTCGCATGTGGCTATGACGTTATTTTGACCTCATTACAAGGCCACAGTTTTGTGTTGTGTGATGACGTCAAAATTTCACATTCCGTGTACTCTAGTAGTGGTTGAATATGCTGATCATGGCTGCATGTATTCTTTTTCTTCTTAATAAATCGCTGCAATAGGAAAGAAATAGTTGTTTTGGGTTAAACCGCCAGAATGTAGACTAAGAATCTTGTGCCCGAGCAACAGATTTGGTAGATCTTTCTGCATTTTAGGATTTTGTCTTTGTTGATGAGGGTTGCAAAAACCCTGCTATGTTTTACTACCACGTCGCACTGTGGCTGAAAATTGAATTTCATCGGCCAAAAGTCCAATTTTTTGTCATCGCCGATTTAAAAAATTTTAATGCCATTCGATAGCAAAAATTTTAGAACTAAGGTATCCAAAAAACTAGATTAAAATATTGATAATTGTGGCTGTGGCATGCTGCTGGAAACAAATATTTTATGTTGTTTTAGAAAAAAATTAATTTTTGTAAATTTGATCAGAACTAAATTATGATTTCTCGCAAACCGTTATCAATAATGGGTCGAAATTTTTTTTGTTATATTAGTGGGATAGTAGTCTTTAAAAAGTGGTTCATTACATTACTGTATCATTTATACCTGATGTGTTATTAAATGTTTCCCCAGGTTCTATATTTTAGTTAAATCCGAATTTTAAAGGAGTAGAACTTGTTAGGGTCAAAATGGGTTAAAAAGATTTTAGTACCATCCTCTTTAACCCCATATACACTTGTTCAACTGTTTGGAACTGTCTGTTGAACACTTTTTTCATTTTAATGAAATTACTCGCAACATTTTTTTTTTGCTATTTTTATTTAAGCTGCTCATATGACTGAAATATAACACAAGGGTTTACGAACGTTTTGTTTTGAAAAATAATTTTGCTTCTTATGAACGGCTGAACATATTTGAATGAAATTTTAAACTGTCATAGCCGGATAGCTTTTGAGTTGAATTGAAAGAATGGAGGGTCGGGAGTGTGACTTGCGGACCTCTAAAATTGGTTACCTCGGAAATTCAAACTTTTAAAAAATTCACCAAAAATATTTTATGGATTTCAAAAAAATTAAATTTAAGGTGTGCTACAAAAAATATGCTTAAATTTTTAGGTTATCTCCTTTGCCTTTGGAGATATTCGGATAAAAGGGATTTTTTGGCTTGATTTTATAACGGGTTTTCTAGTTTTTCAATCGGATGGATTGTGTTTTATGTCAAACTCTTATCATATATTGGTAGTAAAGCAGTCTTCAAACAATGTTATGTTGTATTACTGTACCGATTATACCTGCTGTGTTATTAAATATTTTTTCAGCTTCTATATTGTAGTCAAATTGAAATTCAGAAGTATAGAATTTATGAGTGTCAAAAGGGGTTAGAGAGATTTTACTAGCTGTAGGAAGGTGAAAGTATCTACTTTGAACCCAAATGCACTTTTGTACCTGTTTGGATCAGCCTATAGAACACTTTTTTAGTTTGTGTAAAATTATTCGCAACATTTATTTTGCTCTTTTTATTTTACCTATTCATATGACTGGAATATAAATGTACCAAGCCAAGTTGTGCTAGGTATTTTATATTATATAATTACCAATACCTGTGGGTATTTAAGCGTACACAGAGAAAATTATTGCCGAATTATTTTCAAACAAACGCTTGTTTGAAAATCATTTTAATTTCTATAAATTTTTTTACTGACTCAAACAATATTTTTGTTTGATTTTTATTTAACAAACAAAAATGTGGACAATTCTTCAAAAATATAATAAACGCGTTATTGGTGTCAAGTTTTCATAATTTTGTATGAAATATTTAACGCTCTTTAATGTTGTCGTCTTTTTGCATTTTTTTATTTGATCGTAAGCAACACTTCCTAATGTGAAATATAAGAACTACAACAAAAAACACATACAGTCTATTTTTGGACACTTTAAAAAAGTACAACAGTAAGAAGAAAAGAGGTTTGAAGTAAAAAAAAACAAAAAATAACAGGTAAAAAAACGTTTCACTCTTTTTAAACAACAGAAACATCAACAACATTATTTTCAAAAATAAATTTTTGGTTGGTTAAAAAAACCAAAACCCCGTATTCAATTTTTTCAAACTGTTTGCTTAAATACATCAAATACAAAAATATAATGATGACGAAAAACATATCGAGTCGGTCTGTCGCCGTTTTTGGGTTACATTTCTTCTTTAGCAAAGGAAAGGATACAGCAACAGTGAGTGATGACGAAAAACATTGTGTGTATAAAAAAAGACTTCGTTCAAAAATTATTCCAACAAAAAAATGTGTCTCAAAGCCAGCCGGCCGCTCTGCTCCCTCTGCCTGCTTGTGTGCGCATCATTGCTTGTGCAAAAACCTTTTTTTTTGATTTTGAAATTAAGTATATGAATTTCAGTAAACTTTTTGTTTGATTCAGTTAAATTATTTGTTTTAAAAAATCAGTGTTTTTTTCAATAAACAAAATGCAAATAAATTGTTTGAATATGCGAATTTGTTTATAGGACCGATTTCAGACAAAAAATTGTTTGATTCTACAAATTTTTTGTTTGAATTGGAAAAATAATTTTTTCTGTGTATCCTACTTTAGCCCAATTTAGTTTTTTATTCTACCTTATTATGCTACCTAGGAACACAGTATAATGCAAGCTATGTATAAAAGCCAGTGGTATTCGAATAAAATCTCAGTTGTTAAAATATATAAGCAATAACAATCTAATTTTTAAATATCTATAAAAATGGTGAGCTTCAGCTATAAAGAATTATCCGAAGAGTATTTTAAAAATAAAAAGGAGGAAGATGTTTTAAGTTACATTGAAGGAAAACTCAATTTATATTCCTGCAGCACTGAAATACGATCGGAACTGCAAAATAAAATAATCGATTTCGTCAAAAACTTAAAAAAGCGGTTCAAACAAGTTGGATGGAGTAAACCTAGATTTTACAACAGTTTTGCAAACTGGTTAGATGGCGAACTCAGTGTCCAGATATCTTCAGAAGGTACAAATAAAAAGAACCTTGGGAGGCCAAAGAAATTACTTGAGAACTGTAGCGATAGATCTAAAAGACGGAAGCTTAAGGATATCAACGAAGAAATCGGAGATACAAGTATTCAAGAAGCTTTGTTATATCAACTGCGATCACAAAAAGAACTCACAAAAGTCGATATTATTGACAAAGTTTTTATCGCTAGTCCCAAGAGAACAAAACGGATTCTTAAGAGTATTCCAACGCCAAGCGATGAAAAACAGTTTTCAAATGAAGAGGCATTAGCATTATTTTTGGATTTGAAGTTAACAAAAGAGCAATATATTCAGCTCAGAGTGCGTGCAATTGAAAAAGGTTCAAATCTGTATCCTACTTATCATCACATAACTGCTGCTAAGAAGGAATGTTTGCCACCAAGGGACACTATTAAAATCACACCAATTTCGGCAGAGGTAAAATTTCAAGGTCTACTTAATCATACAGCTCAGCGTTTACTACAATCACTTAAAGGAGATGATTTGAAAAAAATATGGGAACTGCAAGTTAACTCTCTTTTGCAAATAGGGATGTGATGGTTCTTCTGGACAGAAACAGTACAAGCAATCTATATGTGAAAATACTTCAGATACAGATATGTTCATGTTATCATTTGTTCCATTGCGATTGGTAAAGAATTTGGAACACTCGGAGCCTTCGACCAGTACGATGCAAACAAAGGGTATTTGGAAAAATCTCAAAATTTACACTTATTTATTTTTTTAAACTAAAAAATTTTCTAGTGGAACTGGTTCCAGTTGAACCTGTTGTAGAGTTGATAATGTAGAAACCTATTCACAAAATGATCATAGGTATTATTACATGCCTATACAATTTTTTTAAAGGTATAGTGGCATATACGAGGCGAATGTATATGCATATAAAGGTAATATGAATACGAATTTCTCCAGATATATATAAAAATGTTTATATTTTTCAAAAGAAAACATTAAGTGTATGCTTGTAGAAGCAATTTATAGTCAGTTTGACATTTTTACTCCCATATGCCCTATTCCAAATCAAATTTTTCAAACAAAAAAAAAAAAAAAAAATTGTTTGAGTAAAAAATTCTAATAATTCAGCACACCGATTTTTATACATTTAGAACAGTAATGTTTTCTTATATGTCCATTATTTTCTAGAAAATTCTGAGCAATATCGAATGGTAAATTATATTGCCTTTATTGAAAAAAATTAAAGCCGTTTTCCGGGATTGGGAATTTGGGTATTTGTTAATCAAAAATGGGGATGTTTTTCAGTCCACTGTTTTAAGAACTTTTTAATCTACATAACTGCCAAAATTCATTATGATACCTTTATTCATGTTAGATTTATAGAATGTCAAACATTAAAATTATTAAAATATAGTGTAAATGAATAAAAGGGCTTTCAATATGAGTAAAAAATAATATTTTTAAGGTTTGACATTCTATAAATCTGACATGAACAAAGATATGCTAACAAAATTCGGAAGTTATGTAGATTAAAAAGTTCTTAAAACAGTGGGCTGAAAAAAATCCCACTTTTTTAATAAAAAATACCATAGTTCTCAATCTCAATCATTAGCATTTTCATACTAAATGCTAAAAAACATCAAAAGTTCAACTTTGACCTTAAATTTCTTAAATTAAAACTGTAAAAAAGTTCAAGAAGTCTTCTCTCCTGCAAAAAAAAAATTGCAAAATTACCCAGCAGGTTTTTTGTTTGAATTCATACCTCAAATCGCTTCAAACCTGCTGATGGGATGCCTGATTTTTGTATGGGGTGTTCCCGGTTTGGAGGACTATTTTCTGCTGACAATAAGCGCTTCTTTAACATGCAAACAAAGCGCTCCTAGAGTGCTTTTTTAAGGGCTAACTATATTAACATATTCATTGATGTTTTGCTTTTACTTCTTTAAATGCTTTTTTTTAATCATTTTCGTAAACCATAATATATTTTTTTTTCGCTTAAAAACCCTATTCGTTGTCAGCACTAAAATAGCAGCTTTTTTGTATGTTTTATTCGTTATCATTTACTGCTTTATAAGAGCTCTCTAATTGAAGCGCTTGAGTATGCGCTTTTTCTCTGTAGTGCTTCAAAAAACCCAAATTTTTTTTACTGGGTATCTCTATCGGTTCAAAAGTTACAGATTTTTGGCCGATGAAAAACGATTTTCAGCCACTGTGCGTCGTAAAGGGATCGCACAACAGCCGATATTGGTGAATGAAGTCAACATATAATTTTTAATTGTTTTGTAACTTAAAATTAATAAAAAATAAATAATATTTTGAGTATGTATTAAAAAATCTTCCGGTTATTGTATGGTGAACGAAATATACTCCAAGTGTGGGAATGATTAATTGCTGGTGGCCAGTAGTGTTTGATTGAAAATGTGCTTTTTTTTTATCATCATTCATAATTTAATTCTCATTTGATTTCTTTGTTAATCCATTCTTACAATAAATACTTTACTTGTAATATTTTGTTTAAAAAGTTGCTTATCATCTAACCAATTAAAATCAATCATAATTTTGAAATTTTAGGAAAAAATTATATTTTATTTGCATTTGTGATCGTTGAAAATTATAATAAAAAATGTGTACATTAAACGATAAATAAATCAAATTAAGGGACAAAAAAAACCTGACGAGTAATAAATCATGCGGAAAGAAAAAATTCTTTCGTGAATCCAAAAAAATAAAAAAAAAATTGTACTTCCAAGAATACCAAAAAATTTAAGATAAAATTAAAAAAAAGAAACAAAAGATATTACAGAAGAAGCAGACAACAAAAAACAGGCGGCAATTAAATTTGCAAAAATTCACATTAAAATCAACATTATTTTGGACCCACACACAAACGACGCTTAAGAGGAAATTTACGAAAAACATGCCACACAATACCCAAGCATATATACACACACACACACACGCTTGAACTTGAACAAATATTTTTGCAAATCAAGAACGGTGGGTTCTTCCAAAAATAATGTATAAAAAAAGCAACTGAAGCAGCCACAACCAGCCAAACTACGCTTAAAGTTAAACAAACAACATTTCAGTTGTTTTAATTAAGAGAATCACACTCACACACAACAAAATAGAACTGAACTTAAAATACATACATTGTGCACTTTTGTGTTGCATATGCCACACAAAAAGGCACATAGTGCAAACATATTCGGCTAAATGTGACAACGGTGGCAAGTTTACTAAAATTTCAGTATACGAGCAAGTGGGGACATTAAAGTAAAAAAAAATTTAATTTTTTACTGCGTGAGTCTTCTGATAAGGCGAGAGTAAAGAAAGAACGAATATATAACTTAAATACGAAGGCTGTTTAAATACTTTTCCTAATATAGGCCTTTCAAAGAAATAAATTTTGACCAAAAGTGCAATTCCTTATTTTATTTCTCCAAAAAACTAAAATTTATTAAGAGAAGCTAAAACTAATTCTTTTGGCATTGCAACTACGGAATTAAGCTTCATTCACAATGGCTGTGCTGCATTTTCATTAGGTGTTTACGATAAAGCAAACCATTTTTTTTAACACCACCCAGTAAAAAATGGTGCTTACTGGTAAGCAGGTTTGTAAGGGAGAGAAGCACAATTCCCTCTTACAAACCTGCTTACAAGAGGCATGATTTTTATATGGCGAATTCCCACTTGGAAGCACTACTTTTTTGTAAAATCACTGCGTTTTTCATGGCTTACATTATTCCAAAAACCGCAGCTTTCATACCTTTGATTAATTGCTTCTATACTGTATACAAGAAGCGCAACACAAAAACTTATGCAAAAGAACAAAAAGCAAAACAAACACACAACACAGTTAATATGTAATTTTTAAAATAGAACGAAACTGTACGCAAATTAAAAAGAAAACAACAACAAATCTAGTAATTGACCACACACAAATTTGCTTGCGTCCACTCTGCTCAAAAACAATTTGCTGACTGATTGCGTAATAAAAAAGAAGTTATTTTAAGCATCTCTTGTTTTCGATTACATGTCGGGAATAATCGTAAACACATTTTTAAATCATTGCAATACAACGTGCTTAACAGAAGCACTTTGAACTTTGGTCGTAAATTTTTTCTTTTAAATAATAATTTCAACTACTCCCTTACAACCTGCTTACTTATAAGGGCTTATGCGAAGCTATTAAATAATTTTCATTTACTGGGCACACACATTTTCCATTAAGAACACGTTTGCAAATGTTTAAAACATTTTGTTTAAATTTTCATAAAAACTTACATAAATAAAATTATTATAAAGGTCATTTATAATTTCATACAAATTGTTGCTGAAGTAAAAGTAGACTCAACTTTTTAAATAAACTTTAGTTAAATATTTGTTCGAAAAATGAAAGGAAAATAAACACACAGAAAAAAATCAATGTAAAATCTTCGAAAACAATGTTGATTTTACATTTTTCGGTAGAGATTTTGCTGTTAAGTTAACATTATTGTACAATAACATTCGAACAACATTATTTGCCTTCTATAATTCATGTTAATTTAACATTTCCGGAAAGTTATAGCAAAATGACATTCACATTGAAATAACACACCGAATCCTGTTGAATGATAGTAATTTCAAGTTTCAACTTGAATTTTGAATTTCATGTAGAATCGAAATTGTTTGAGTTTGAAAAAACAGTGAGAAGAAGCTTCAGAGACAACATATGCATACCCGTAGAACCAGAAAGGGAGAATAAATTTATTTATTTTCCTGTAACAACCCTAGAGGGAAGCGAACTGACACCAAAGTAGTCCCGTGATAAGTCTTTGGTGGTAGAGACCGGTTCTAGTTCGAACACTTTCTATGAATAAGACTATCACTTTTACATGGGGTTGTCATGGGAGGGGGTCAATTGACACCATTTGACCAGTCACAAATCTATTCTCAATGGACGTGTTTAGTGACAGTTACTAAAATTTAGTATTATTTCAATGCGATGTAGTATTATTTCAATAAAACAAGTCCTAGAATTAAATTCAAGAGCCAAATTTGAGAAAGTCCCAAAAAAATTTATCACACCAAACGTGAGTGAAGACTGTACTGTAATTCATTACTTTTTCTACCTTTTTGTTCTTCATAAACCAGTTTCATGATTGGTTCTCCTTTCACTGGTCATGAGTATTTTCTTTTTGTACCTGTTCTATTTTCACAACTCCCAGGACCAGTCTGTTGGACCAATTGACACAAATTTCCCGCAGGGACATGTTTCACTTTTTTGCTTTCCCCTTTGTTCACAGAAGCACTCACAATTAAAAGACACCAGCAGAATGGGTTTCGTCATCATTCTACCTTGAAAATTTCATGTACTATTTAACTAAATAATTTAAATAAAAATAATACGGGATTTTTTTCTTTTTATAAATAATTTAAACATGGAAATAAAAAAATGTATGATTTTATGGGTTCAATATTGAACAATGTTATTTTAACATTTTTCGTTTAAAATTAATATGAAACAATGATAATTTTAAACAATATCAACACTTTTGCAAAATTTACTATGATTTTTAATCAACATTGCGCCATGTTAATTTAAAATTTATATTTTTTTCTGTGTCTATCAAATACTTTGGAAAAAAAGAAGATGGAAGAAAAAACGAAATTGTTGCTACCATTGTGAACGAAGCTTGAAACCATTTTCATTAACAAATATTTATTTGAACATTTCTTCAAATTATTTTTAGTATTTTTAATATTTTTTTTTTAAGTGAAACGAAATTTAAAAAAAAAAAGTTTTAATATTTGAGAACTTAAGAACATTTTGAAAGCCTTTTTAGTTTGCCCTCTTACAAAACCATGTATTACAAATTATATAAAAGCCATACAGGCCCGGTTTCAATGAACAAAATATTAAAAAAAAATTAAAACGGTTAAAATAAACAAACAAATCAATTGCGAAAGAAACTACCAACAAAACAAACAAATCTCAAGAAAAATTAAATCAACTTCAGCACAATATGTTTGACTATTTTCAACAATCAATTGTTTATCACTTCAATAATGGCTGTTTCAGCATTAAATACAACAACAACGACAGTGATAACAACAACATCAACTGCAGCGACAACAAAACAGAAAAAGACTATTAAATCTTGCACAACATAAAGATTTACTACAAAGACTCTAAACGATTGCTTCACCAATCGCAACAAGGCACAAAATGTTTGCTGTAACTACTTGTACAATACAAACTACAATGCAACATCAACAAATACATTTAGATCCATAGTAAAAAAACATACAACGTTGCTTATATGTAATTCGTCTGGATGTGTTTTTGCAAGCAGAAGTAAATTAAAAAAAATATAAAAGTAACAAAACTTTGTTAGCAAATACACACAGACTTATTCCCAAAAACTAAAACGAATAGGCTGCTAGTTACATTCAGTAAGAATGATGGACAGACAAACTGTCCTTACACGGATATTCAGTAACACACACACATTCCTACGAATTTTAATTTACCACATCAGCGACCAAAGCAAAATAAAGACGGAGAAAAAATATAAAAATTACATGAAGAAATACGTTCTCATCAAATAAAACACTAATCACAGACTCTGTGTTAGATTTTTTTGGAACAACTTTTTATTAGTGTACACTAAAGTGGGTCGAAAAAAAATTGTGCCAGTCACCCCCTTAAATTAAGGATATGTCAATGAAGTTCCTAAGATAGGAAATACTTTTTTTGCCACGCCCTTTAGCGCCTCCGTTTTAAGTCCGATCTCATCAAATCGCTTATCGTTGTTCAAGGCTGGACAATGGCTTGATTCTGGGCGCCACTTATGCCATCTCGAAAGCTTCCTTCAAATGGCCAATTTTTGCTCGAGCCAAAAAATGAGTAAGCCTATATACTCCATTATATTTTAAATACTTCCTTTCTGAATTCAAAACCTCATTCAAGAATTTTTTATGATATCAGACATTTCATTTTGCTCCATATCAACTATTTTGAAGTTTTTTTAAGAACTTTGTTGCTATAGACGCTTCTGTTTCCCGATCGCAGTAAAACTCTCAAAAGAAAACGTACAAGATAAATTTCACACTTTCTTCGCTTCATTGCCTTAAGAAAAAAGAAGTTAAACATAAGCAAAATAAAATGTCAACAACTCAATACACAGCAGTGAGTGTACGTATGCAGCACAAAAAGCTTAACTTAAAAATTTAATTTAGAAAAGTGGCATATGCGGCACAAAACAATCAGCCTTATTCCGGTTGTCGTTGTCGTCATCGACAGTGTCGTTTTTTGTAGAAGTTTAAAGAGCACAGGCTGTGTGTGTAAGTTTAATCTATTAACTTACACACACAGCCGTAAGTTTAATCTATTACAAAAAAGACACTGCCGACGACAACAACGACAACCGCAATAAGGCTGAATAAATTTCACTTTCAATAAAATACTATTATTTTCTAAGCTCGTTCATCAACGTTCACAAAAATTAGCAATTTTCTTCAAACATATCGAGCCCTTTCGACATCAAATTCTGGGCGTCACTTATGCCATCTTGAAAACTTCCCTCAAATGTCCAATTTAGTAAGCATATATACCCCATTATATTTTAAATACTTCCTTTCTGAATCCAAAACCTCATTCAAGAATTTTTTTTATGATATCAGAGATTTCAATTTGCTCCATACCAACTATTTTAAAGTTTTTTAAGAACTTTGTTGCTATAGACGCTTCTGTTTCCCGATCGCAGAAAAACCTTCAAAAGAAAACGTACAATATAAATTTCACACTTTCTTCACTTCATTGCCTTAAGAAAAGTAGTTAAACAAAAGCAAAATAAAATGTCAGCAACTCAATACACAACAGTGAGTGTACGTATGTAGAACAAAAAGCTTAATTTAAAAATTTAATTTAGAAAAGTGGCGTATGCGCCGCAAAACAATCAGCCTTATTCCGGTTGTCGTTGTCGTCATCGACAGTGTCGTGTTTTGTAGGAGATTAAAGAACACAGACTGTGTGTGTAAATTTAATCTATTACCAAAAAGACACTGCCGACGACAACAACGACAACCGGAATAAGGCTGAATAAATTTCACTTTCAATAAAATACTATTATTTTCTAAGCTCGTTCATCAACGTTCATAAAAATTAACATTTTTATTCAAACCTGGTGAGTCCTTCCCGCAGAAAAAGATTAAGCGACATAATTTTTAATTTTCGTTTTTTTTTTAAATTACTTTATTGGCAACATCTCCTTAAATATTATGGTCACATAAGGTACCGTTACGATTTAATAGCAAACATAATTTTATATCAAGCGACAACCTTCATACAAAATTTTTATAAAATAAAATAAAAAACCTTCTATTGTAAAATTTTGTTTTGTCGCTTTTTTGCGGTTATGGCTCGATATGCCGGAAGTGGTTATAAAAATGCAAACAAATATTTTCAGAAAACTTCATGTAAACCTTCATTGTTGTTTATCTCCACAACGAATTTTTGGCATATGCGCCAAACCAATAGTGAGCTGTCGATATAGCATCACCATTTGAAGTCCAATCTCATCGTGTCATCCCTCCCTTCTAATGTCCAATTTTTCATAAGTACTTACTTCTTAATCAAAAACCGTTACGAAGATGTGACAAAATCTAAAAGCCATAAGAAATCAACTTATGTTTGGCTTCAATTTGAAGACTTCATTAGAAAATTTTTATGCAAAACAATTAAATTTAATTTATCCCAGAACAGGTTTTTTTAATTCCGGAAATCACGAAACGTTTGGGAACGGGCTAATAAACGTCTGAAAAATATTTCAATGAGCTATAAAATAAAAATTTCAAGCAAAAATATAATTTTGAATATAATTAACTACTAAAGATATAAACTAGGGATGTAACGATTCGCCGGTATGATATCGATACTCAATCAAAAATATCGCGGATAGTTTAATTTAATTAAAAAATTTTGTAATGTTTATTGAAACCTTAATTAAATTTGCACCAAAAAAGAATCAAAAATTTTTAAATTACCAAAAACCATAAAATCTTTAAAATTAAAAAAAAATAATATGTATTTTAATTTGGCGAAAGTTCATCAAATTTAATTTTCATTAAATTATTTTTATGAAGAAAGGAATTTCACAACATGAAATTAATTAAAATTTATTGATCATTTTTTAATCTTGACTGCCGCAGAAATCGAACCCAGGCTTTCACGGGCAGGTTGGCGGTGCGCAAAATGACCCCAGGAAATATGGCCCCAAAAGTAAAATGAAAAACGGCCCCAAAATTTTACATGAGACACAACAACACGCAATTTTTTGTTTTTTTTTTTTGGGTTATTTTTCATTTTTTCGTTAGGGTGTTTTTGCATTTTAAGTAGGATGAAAAATTACCCCAATATCAGGGTATGAAAAATGGCCCCAAATAACATCACAATTTTTACTTTGGGGCTATTTTTCGTCTACTAATAAAAAATGCAAATTTTAAGAAATGAAAAATCACCCCAAACATTTTTACACAAATTTTATAAAATTCTATGTAAAAGTTTCTAGGGATAGTTTAAAAACCCCGAATTCCAAAGTAGAGAAAGTCCTTACCGGTTATTCAGAGATGCTTTAGTTAGCGAAGCCGATGTTTGTTATGCCATAGAGGAAAAAATCATTAAGCCCGGCCGAATGCCGGCTATTAAGAGAAGCTTTACTGAGCGAAGCCAGAGTCCGTTATACCATAGAAAAGAAAATCTTTGCGCCCGGCCGGCTATGAAGCGAAGCTTTAGTGAGCGAAGCCAGTGTTCGTTATACCAAAGAGAAGAAAATCCTTTCACCCGGCCGAAGGCCGGCTATATAGATAAGCTTTAGCTAGCGAAGCCAGTATTCGTTATACCATTGAAGAGAAAATCCTTGCGCCTGGCCGCAGGCCGTCTATTACGTAAAGCTTTAGTAAGCAAAGCCAGTTTTCGTTATACCATAGAGAAAAAATTCCTTGCGCATGGCTATCAATCGAACGATTTTTAAAACTAAAACAGTATAATTATCCGGATTTTGAAATCGGGATTCTAAATTTGTGATTTTAAGCTTCGGGCATATGAACGCCACCGAAAATGTTTAATGTAACTTTCTTTGTGTTTTTTTTTTTTTTTTGGGGTTCAAATTCATTATAAATTTTGAGGTGATTTTTCATAATGAAGAATAATCCCAAATTTAGGGTCATATTTCATTTTATTTTTAGGGTTATTTTTCATTTTTTGGGGTAATTTTTCATTAAAAAAATGGGGCCATATTGCATTATGAAAAATAGCCCCAAATTTGGGGTCAATTTTCATTTATTTTTTTGGGGCCATATTTCGCAGCGCCGGGCAGGTTACCCTTAAATTTTTCGATTGCAACCACTCAATCACTTCAGAGGGTTTTGCCGTTTAACACTCACAGCCATTGACGACTGCTGGTGTTGACTGCCGTGGGAATCGAAATTATCAATAAATTTTAATTAATTACATTAAATTCCTCATAAACCTCAAAAAATAATTTAATTTAATTAAAAATATCAAAATTTGGATTAAAAACCTTGAATTGTTCAACAAAATAACCACAATACTAATTACACTACGTGAAAAAATTTCAACAAATGCGTGACCAAATGAATCTGACAGCTAATTGTTATTTTAAAAATTTTATAACCTTTTACTTAAAAGAAAGATATACATAATCCATTTAAAATTTTTGAAGATATTTGCATTTCAGTCACATCATCTTTTTTAAAAACACAAATAGTGGTTATTTGGGAATATCTCGGTTCTAATTTTGACAATTCTGACTTCATATTCGGATTCAGCGGAAAAATTTACATAAAGATTCGGTGTCAAATTCATTTAGTCAAAAAACTGTCACGTAGTGTTATCTTTAAAATGAAAAAGAAAACTTTTTAATTTGTTTTGGTTTAAAATGGGATTCCCGGATTACCGGAAATTTGAAAATGTTTTTTTCTGGAAATAAAAAAGTCCGGGAAAAAAATCTTCTTATAATTAATTTCTCGAACGACTTAAATTTGTATATTGTAGCACTCTTTAGTTATTTTTAGTTTTTGTTTCTTACTTTCAACGTTGCATACAGAAGCAAAATCCCCATTCAATTCTTAAGGTCCCCCTTCCCTTATGAACATTGCGTTCGGTTTTCGATTTAACATGTTCTTTAGAGTACATTAACGAATCGCCACCTAAAGGAATTGCACACCTGATACAAATCTCTTGCCACAAAGCAAAAAACAAATTTAAGAAACGACTTTTGAAAATTGCAAGTATTTTTATTTGTTAAGCATTTTGCCACCGATGTTCTTGTTGTCGTATTGTTTTTTATTACAAATGTTGTTGTTTGCTTTTTGTCGAGTCGCATTCATTTAAGATCCTGTTCTTTTGGCTTATTTCAATGTCTTAAATAAATTTTATTTCAAACATGTTTAGATTTAATTTTTTTTTTTTATTTATATAAAAAAAGTTTAAACTAAAACTTAACCAGGATCAGGTCAAATCATGTTGCAGTCGTTTTTTTTTCGTTTGTTCTGTAATTTTATTTTTTCTGCGTTTAATTTTCGTCTACCAATCCCACAAAATTACTAGTTTTTGCTCTTAAGTCTGGCCTTTAGATACATGGTACTACTTACTGCTGCTGCATGTTGTTTGTGCGAATGAATGTATTTCACTGATTCGCCAAAAAAGTCATGAGCAAAACTAATGGACCAATGTCACGCAACATGATGCATTTTGTTTGTTGCAACAAAATCAACGAATGCGTTCGTTGCTAAATGTGTTGCATCAGAGATCCAAGTGTCTGGGGTGTTATACATGTGACAACAACAGCAACAAATGAACAGATAAATGCTTTATATTTTTAGAATTTTACAGAGTTTCATGTTTTAAATGGATGAGTTTTGTTTTTATGGGTTGCTGCATTTCCAATTGTTGCATTTCGAGGTTAAAATATTTACAAGTTTAATTTAGTATTTTTATGTTAAAAAGTCTTTGTTGCAATATTACAATTATGAAAATACATTAATTGCATTTGGTGGTTTTTCATAACACGTTTGACTTTCTAAACGATCGCCGGTCTGTTTTCCTTCTATTTAAACGATTTTAGAAATTTGAAAATTTATTAAAATCTTAGATTTACATATTAAAATTTTGATAAAAGCTTCCTTCTGTTTTATAAAATCACATTTAAAGCAATGATTACATCGGAATTTTATTTAAAGCGGTAAGGTTTCACCCTTTGATCGTGTTCGTAAAGCAAATCGGTGTTTTGAATCCTCAGAGGTCTGAAAAGAGTTGCAATAAGTACACACGAAAGTAGAGCTGATAGAGAAAAATGGAGATTAGATTTAAAATCAGCGACCTCAAATAAGTAAAAATTTTCAAGCAGACTGCACAAAAAAAGTATTTTTTTTTTTTATTTCCCTAAGCTAATCCCACGAAGCTCTACGCTTGTCTGCAGGAAAGAAACCAGAGTCGCTGGTGGACATCGAACCCGCAACCCCGGCGCTGATAGATTAGCTGACTACCAGGTAGTGATTTTTCAATTTTATAAAACATAATTAACACTGAACAACATAAAAAATAATCTTGAATATGGCTTCTGGTAGAGGAGACAAAAAAAAATATACGTTTGTTGTTGGCGTTTTGAAAGATAACATTGGTATATTTTTTTTTTTTTTTTGTGGAGAGGGGTCAAAGTTTCCTCCTTTTGGCGTGCTCTTGCAGCATATCAGTATATGAATATAATGCTCAGCATGTTGAAAGTTATACGGCAAATACTTTTGTGGAACTTATCATTTTGGAATTTAATTCAAAATTTTTTTATTTTTCGAATTTATTCTATGAGCTTAATTTCAGTTATGTATTTTATAAAGCTTTTTTGTAATAGTCCCATTCCTTAAATTTTTCAGAAATTACTTTAAACCAGACTATTATATTGTATTTTCTTGTAACACTTTACCTTAGATTTCCTTTGGACAGCAACTAGGTATATTGTATGTACAGTAAAATTTACAATTATTAGATACCAGCAGAATGTAATGCATTTTCTGGCCCGGTACGGCCTTCGTCAGCATTCTTTGTATCACACTGGATCAGTGTTGCCAATTAAGCGATTTTTCTCCCTGTTTAGCCATTAAAAAATGAGTTTAGCCATTAGCCATTTTTTTTTTAGCCATTTTTCAACTTGTTTAGCCATAAATTTTTTTTGCCGTTTTTCTTTTAAAAGAATAATTTTTATTTTATTGTAAAAATTTATAAAAGTAAAATAAACATTTTGAACAATTAAAACGCCTTTAATTTAAATCACAACTTTTACAAATGTTGAAAATCGCTATAAACTATGACGCTGAAACATCTTTCAAAATAAAAGAATAGTATTCCATTATTAAATTTATAAAATGGATCAACACAAACATCGCTGTTTCTTTCTGGTTGCAAGTATTTCAGTTAAGGGGTGCAGGCGGTAACAAAATTGTTTTAGAAATTTCAGAATTGACTATAAAGTTGCTCTCACCTCCATGGTCTAATGCTGAAGTAGAGAGGGTGTTTTGCCAAGTAAACATCGTTAAAAGTAATTTGGGAAATATGTTACATTAAGCAACCGTTAATTCGATTTTATCAATTAGGTAAATATTTTTACCATAACAATACAATATTCATACCACCACCACAATAGTGGAGAGGGTACTATGCGTTTGTGCTGATGTCTGTAACACCTTAAAATATTGGTCCTTAGCCCAACTTACATATACCGATTAACTCAGAATCACTTTCTGAGTCGAATTAACGATGTTTGTCCGGCTGACTGGCTGTCCATGTAAACCTTGTGCACAAAGTACAGGTCGAAATTTTGAGATTATTTGATAAAATTTGGTAAAAAGGTTAAATGTGGTGTAGGGTATCATAAAGTCGGGTTTAACCGACTATAATTTCTTACTTGTTTTTTATATTAGATCTGAACTCAAAAGGTTGGGTAAATGTTGTCGTGATTATGATTTACCTTCAAATTATTTAAAACTTATGATTATTTGAAACTAATGAGTGATTCCTATGAGATGAACAATAACGACATTGAATTTTTCGATGATTTAATTTTTTAATATTAATTTACGTTTATTCTTATTTAACAAATTGATCTTAACTCACAATTTCATCGTAAACAACTTTAAATGAATTATTTCTGTTTTGTTATTGAATTTTAATGTGCTTTTATTTAAATAAAAAGCTTTTAGCCATTTTTAGGCCCATTTTTAAAAATTTTTTAGCCATTTTTTGCCGTAAATTTAGCAATTTTTGGTCACCAAGTCTTGGCAACACTGCACTGGATAGTGATACTTTATAAATTGAATGTTTTTAACTCAAAAAATTTAAATAAAACTATTCAACAGAAATTTGTTTAAGTATATGATACAAATATTATTTTTTTAATGAACAAACCAACAAGAACTCTTATGGTGTTTTCTTTTCTGACAATAATGTTCCATATATGCTACCATTCGTGCGGGTTTTTGTTCCATTCTAAAAATATATGCAAAAATGTGAGAAGTTGTCGTTTTCCTTTCTAAACCATGTTGCAATAATAAATGGCAAATTTGTTCCATTTCTTACCCGCAGTTATAACTGAGTGTGAGATAATACCCTTTTTTGCATCTGCGTAAAGTACTTTTTTATGCAAGAAAGTATTTTTTTTCTTGTGTTTGCGGACAATTTGCGTTATAATGTGATTTTTAGTTATATTGTGATGGATTTTTGATTTTTTGTTTTTCGTTTGTTTTACTTTTATTATATTTTTTTGTCGCAAAATGTTTAACAACAGCTGACATTAATTATTGAAAATCAGTGCTGTTAACGCTTATTGGAATTGTAAGAAAATTTAATGTTGAAAATAGCTACAAGCGTGGTGAATATCGCTTTTAGTACAAACTTTGCATTCAATGTTTAACACGCTAAATACACATTAGTGTTGTGTGTAAAACGTAGCTATTATTATTTTTTTTTTTTTTTTTTTTTTTTTAATTTGTTTATTTAATCAAAATTGTATGTTATATATAATCAACTATAAATAAACAATAGTACATACTTATAAATGTAATATATAAATACACTGTCCCTTAAAAAGGGCACTCAAGTACAGCCGGTATTAGAATATTATCACCCTTATTGTGTTTGGCGTATTTAAAATACGCCTACGACTGTTTGGTAATAGATTAAAGAGATTGTGAACTTTTTTTCTTTAATCTATTACCAAACTGTCGTAGGCGTATCTTAAATACGCCACACACAATAAGGGTGAATTTTTTTTGGTAATATTGATTTTTTTTAATTTACAATTTTTATGTATTGAATAATCAATTATTCAGTGCGAGAAAAAAAGTTGAAAAATAAAAAATCTCACTACAATATTTTATAAAATAAAAGATAAGGTCATAGGTTAAAAATAAAGAAAAAATTTATTCGGTGAGCCACCAATATTTTTTATTATATAAGTTTGATTCGTTTTTATCTGTTTCGTATAAGCTAGTATCAAATCTACTGTTTTCCGTTGTTAGTTGTTTACTTGTAATTGATTTTATGTTTGCTCGTCTATAGATGTGATAAACTATAGGTATGCCCGCTTCGTTTTGAATAAAACCATTTCTATCAAGAAAAATAAATGCTTCAGGTGGGACGAAACCCTCCTGAAGGCTTTTTGATATGTAATCGTCACTAGCATAATAGGGGGCTAAGATTAAATTATTCTCGTTACATTTAGTACTCTTTAAAATGTGGTTTCTAATTAAATGAATAATACAAATGTCAATTCTGCTAACTTGAGCCTCGTTGTACAATCTTTGATTTGATATGTATTTTTTGTAATTGTTATTTGCTGATCTGTAAAGTGAGGTGCAGCTTCTAAGGCATTTTCTTTCAAAAAGTCTAATTTTTTCCATATAAGATGGGGAAATGTTGTACGTAGCTATTATTTTGTTCTATTGTAATTTAGAAAAATGTTTCACTTTATAAGGGTTCGTGTAACCTAATAAATATATTACACAATTATAATGCATCATTATTTTTTAGAAAAGAAAACACCATTAAACAAATAAAACCGCTACCACAACAGTTGTTTTCGCAATTAACACAAGTAAGAACAATCGTGTGACAGTACTGCGGCAATTGTTGTAACCATTTCGCAATGTACCAACTAGCGGCAATTAAATTTGCTTGAAACAGGGCAATTGTGCGATTTCAGAATACTTGATTGGTTAATTTCATTATTGTGCGTCAATAAAGCACAATAAAAATTGTGTCATATTGGTGCATTTGCGGCAATCGTGTGATCCCAACTTTAGTTTTTGTAAAAAAATCATAAATTTTTAAGTGTGGTAGTTCCACTTTTGATTTCATAACTCTTATCCTACTAAAGCGATATTGCTGGATTTCAACCCTAAGCTGCATAAGAGAACTAGAAACAATTCGACACCAATATTGTTCTTTTAATTTGAGTTGGTCGAAAGTGAGCGTAATTTCAACAAACGGATAGACAGATAGACGTGGCTTAATCGACTAAGAATTACCCAAAGACCCAGAATATATTTACTTTGCGGGGTCTGAAATGCAAAGCAAAAGAGGTTCACACGGAATGACGAACTTAGTAAGCCCCCATTCAACACTAGTGATAGAGGGTATACAAATGGAAATTCTTTTGGATTTACTAAGATTTTTGTCTGATTGGAATACATTTTCTGGTGGCAATTAAGGACATGTACTTGAGTTTATGTTTTAGATTATGGTCTTTAGAAATATAAGAAGGGCCGTCAAAGGTTTCCAACATTTTTTTTACTTAAGCCATATGATTGCCTACGACCATCTTTTTTTTAACAACAGCAATAATATGTTAGCCACTAATAATAGTAAGTATACTTGGTTTTTAACAATAAAGTGTTGCTCTTGGAAAACAAAAAATGTTATTGTTAATTAAAAACCATGCAATTATTAGAAGTCAACATATTTTGTTGTTATTCGTTAAAAATTGTTTTATTGGACGTGACCATATCGAAAAAAGGGGTTTTCCTTAGAGGAATTATACTAAAGTAATGCGTGACAATGTGATCATGCTAACAGATGTAATTTACACGGATTTTAGTAAAGCCTTTGTCAAAGTAAACCATGAAATGTTACTAAGCAAACTATCACTAATGGGATTTAGTTATACATCCCTAAAGTGGCTGCGTTCTTATTTATTTGATAGAACGCAACAATTAAAGTTTAGAAATGTTGCCTCAACAGACATATACGTCACTTCTGGTGTTCCGCAGGGAAGTCATCTTGGCCCTACACTGTTCACGTTATTTATAAATGACCTCCCATCTGTTATCTTGTATTCCAATGTTCTCATGTATGCAGATGATGTCCAAATATTCAAGAGCTTTAATGACTCTAATCAACAACTTCTACTACAGTCTGATATTGATAAATTTTCCCAATGGTGTACAATTAATTTAATGGACCTTAATATTAAAAAATGTAAACATATGACATTCTACAGAACTAACAAACTAGATTCTCGATACTTTGTTAATGGAATAATTTTTGAAAAAGTGGACAGCATAACTGATCTGTGCTTTTTGTTGGATCATAGGCTAAATTTCCGTAATCATATTGCATTAACTGTTAACAAAGCTAACGGTGTTCTTGATTCTATGAAACGGTGGTCTAGAGAATTTTCTGACCCCTATATCACGAAACAACTTTATACATCTTTGGTTCGGCGAATTCTTGAATGTGGATCCATTGTATGGGATCCTTACTATTCCATTCATATAAATAGTATTGAATCAGTACAGAAGCAATTTTTAATTTCTTGTTTAAGTGGTCTTTACGAATTCCAATCGAACATCCAAGCTGCCAACTTTAAAAAGCAGCCGTGTTATACTGAGTATATGTTTTTTACTTGGATTGATTCATGGTGATGTTAACTCTACGTTCCTGCTTAGTAAAATTTACTTTTGGGTTCCAATTAGGCCAACTCGTAACTTTCAGCTCTTCAGTCTTAACTACTACATATCCGTTTATGCTAATAATGACCCCTTTCGTCGCATTTGTGAAAATTTTAATAAATTGTATCATATTATAGATATTTCTAAAGGAAAGATGTTTTAAAAAGAAAACTAATTTTGTATTTAAATAGTTAATGTATTCACACTTGTATTACATTCTTTAGTCTGTAAGGATTTATAATCTATAGACCAAATAAATAAATAAAAAAAAATGGTATATTAATTTTGACCTCCTGAACACGAAAAACGCTGTAATTTTTTTTCAAAAGTACAGTTTTTTAGATAACGGTACTTTTGTGTTTTTCGGTGTATGGTCCCACTCAAACCCTTGTGGAGCCCAACCGAAAAGTCCAATCGTTGAAAAGGTATTTGAATGCCTTTTCCGTCGATATGCTAAAATTTTTTATCTGATAAGAATTGGCTGAGTTATGGCACCTCAAAGTTCGAAATTTGCCTATTTTTTACGTTTTTTTCAAAATTTTTCATTTTTATTTCGTTTTTTTTTCTACGTTATGTTAAATATCTGAAATGTTTTATGTTTTAACCAAATTGTATATTTGATTACCAACGTTTTAAGCGCAATTTGAAAAAAATCGGATGAAAAATAAAGGTTTTATTAAGGATTTTGTGGAACGACAATATTTTCATCCCATATTAAATTCCGCCTTTTTTTAACCATCAGTTTTAACGTATTTAAAAAAAACGGAAAAGGCATTCAATTACCTTTCCAACGATATGCCATTTATCTCGATCGGACTTTTCGGTTGGGCTCCACAAGGGTTTGAGTGGGACCATACACCGAAAAACACAAAAGTACCGTTATCTAAAAAACTGTACTTTTGAAAAAAAAATTACAGCGTTTTTCGTGTTCAGGAGGTCAAAATTAACTTATCTAGGCACGTGGCGTTCTTGGTAATTTTTGGCTGTAAACCAGTGTAGTAAAAAGTGAGTTGATCTCTTCTTACATTGTTGATGTTTTTGTTTAAACTTTGATATTGCTACAAGTAGAACTGTTGCTTATAATTCTTATACGCTTAACAGTTTTATTTGGTTTAATATCTTTAGTTTTTCTAAAATCTTTTTGGATGAAGTTTCCTGATGATCTGGCCTAAGCAACCAGTGAAATGCGCATAGGAATAGCTTATCCCATTAACAATAAAGTTTCAGTGTTTTCATCAAGAATAAAAATTGGGAATTAAGCACGAATAATAAAATCTTTTAAATTAAAATTTTGTATTCCCAAAAATAATTTTGATAATTACTAATTTACTTTACTTTTTATTTTGTGGAATTAGGCCTTTTAGCTTCTGACCAGTGATGCCAACTTTTTGAGAGCAAAAATCACTTTAAAATTTTAAAAAGCACTAAAAAGCACTATTTCGAACAAAAAAAAGCGTTAAAAAGCCTCCAAACTTGAAAAAAAGCGACGGCTTTAATTGGGGATTTCCATTTAAAATTTTATTAAAAAAATAAATTTACATTCGTATATAAACATTTTTAAATGTATTATTATTATCTTCATCCAATATCCAAATATCATCCAAATCACTTGTATCACCATCAGATGAGTTTGAATTGGCCATAAAAGAGTTTTAAAGTAATACAATGCGAGCGCGATTTTCGTAACTCCAAAAAATTTGCTATGACCGACCATTGTTTATTTTAAATAGAAACCTTACATTTTATCGTTTAAATAATTCTAAATTAAAATCGTGCAAAGGTGCGAAGTAGAAATAACATGTATGTTTGTATTCTGATACTTAGTCAACCTTTTTGAAATAGCACTAGAGGTAGAAGTGTACAACACACGGTTATTCGGAGACGAGTGTCGTACGTTTGAAAACTAAAGCGCATGAAAAATGGCAGGTTACTCAACGCTCGTTATAAAAGCATTTTCTGACAACTTTTCTTAATTTATTAAACACTTTGCTTATACCAAGTTACGACTGTTTTTGTTTTCAAAGTCTTTGCGTCCTTTTTTACGGTTTTCGACTGCATGTTTTCACAATCACAATTCCTAATATTTTCCAAGCCATTTTCTGTTTTTGAAACAGTGTCTACATCTTTAAAAAAATGTTTACTGAAAACAAATACATCATTTTTATTGCGAATTCTTAATATGTTGTCAACGCTAAATGTGTGACGTTGTGTAAAATTTCCAAATTGCTAGGAAGCCTAGCTCTAACCTCGTAAATAACCTATCTTTTATGACTTTTTTTTCATTTGAAAACTTAAACTATATTTGCAGGCCTTCTTAAAATTGTACCCCAAAAAGCCAATCTCTTCTAAGTCATCCTCTTTATAATCGAAGTTTTAAAAAATTATAGAATAGGCTTAGTCTTCCTTTATGGTAAAATTCCTTTTAACAAGAATTCGGTTGCAGTTCTTTGATTTTTCTAGGACCGGAGAGAAAGATAACCCAGACCACCTGAGTAAGGTTTCCGTAATTACATTTTATTACAAGCTGTGTAATAAAGTACTGAATTTTTGCGATATGTATTTAATCATGAACTTTATATTCATAACATATATTTTTTTGTTTCAATTTTAATTTTTTTGTTTTCAATTTTAAAAGTACAGATAAATATACCATAACCAGATTTTTAACTTCTATTAAGTGAGTCCTTTTTTCAAACAGACCTATTTCTTGTAATTTGATTTAATTATACATTTTTACAGAAAAGGAAAACTTTAGTCGTAATGTTCTGAAAATCAAATTAAATTGAAAAGTTCATAGAAATATGTATTTTATTTTATATACCTCAAATTTTAAGGATCTAGAAATACTGGTAAGAAAAATTTTTTTTTTTAAATCTCCATCGATTTTCATTTCACTTGTCTTGGATTTTCAGAATATTGCTTGATGATGTTTTATCACAGCCTCTTTTGTATTTGTTTTTCTTTCACTGTCAGTCGCAAATGTTTTTTATTTAATTCTTTTGAAAACATACGATTTGTTCACTTAAAATTGAAAAAGACAAAATAAAAAATTGCAAAATGCGTTAATTAAAATCAGATTAAAATATTTTAATCTGTTGCAGGCACAAGAAATACATGAAAGGCAAAATGTAGAAAGATTTGTGATAATGAATTGTGACAGTGTGTGAGAGTGAGTATGAAAAGAATTTTATATAAAACATATGGATGTCACAACATGCACCAGAAGAGGCAAGTTGATAATAATAAAAAAGAAAATTTCATTTTATGAAGTTAAATTATTTTTATTTTAATAAACCACAAAAAAACCGTTTTAATCTATAACATTTTTGTCTGGAACTCAGACGTTGTAATATTGAATAGAAAAAAAAATATATGCTTAACCAACCACTAATTTATTTTCTATAGAGTTCTACCAATTGAAGCACAGCCGCGAATAACGTTGTAAACGCCACATTTTGCAAAAACTGTTTTTTTGCAGATGACTTTTTACATTCACTTCTTACACAGTTTAAACATCAAATCAACAAAAACTATGCACCTTAACGCCTTCAAAATGGCGTACAAAGTGTCAGCCAGTGGAAGAACATTGCAAGTTACTAACAAAATGATGAAACCGAAATGGCTTTGCAGTGCGGAATAATGTTTTAAAAGCCTTTTGCATTAAAGGTTTTATTATCATTATTTTTAATAATAGAAAAAAAAAATTTTTAAAACAAATAATGCTGCCTATCAAAAAACGTTTTTTTGCTCTCCTGAAAAATTATTATTTTGTAACTTAAAACGTTATTCGCGGCTGTGCTTCAATTGATGATGACTGATGTGTTGTTCACTTTTTATTTATAATTTTTTGTTGTTTTGTGTTGACTGTTAAGTTAGTTGACATTAAAACCTTATTAAACTTTTGTTAAACATTTTAACATAACGCCATCTAAAACGATCAACAGTGTCCATCACTAAATCTCTAAGCGCGCGCGATGATGAGAATGACGCCAATGCAAACAGCACCAAAACAACGCCAGAAACACAACAAAAAAAAAAGAAAAACAAGAGAAACAAATAAAGTAGTAGCAAATGTGGAAAAAATAAACGATAATTTTAGAATACAATTTTTTTAATACTTAATAAAACAAAGAGTAAAGCGTATAGCGCAGAATTGGAAAGGAGTGAATTAAAAAAGCGTGAAGTTTTTGTTTCACAGCACGCTTCTTTCTCTGACATTTTAAATTATTTTTTAAAACCTTATTAAATTTTTCTGACTGATAGTGAGTAGGGATGAAACGATACCTCTGAGGTATCGGTACTTTTACTCGATTTGGTATTGCTCGTAATGTATCGATACCTACTAAGTATCGAAAAACGTATCGATACTTACCTGTATCGGTTTGTTTGATAAAAGAATAGAAAGCAGCATTTATGAACGTTCTTATTAGTATTTTAGTACTATACAATATAATAAGAACTACGAAACATTAGAATTTATGTGCAAAACGAAAAGTGTAAAAATTTAGACCTCTTTTAGTTATCACCTAGTACCAATTTCCTTTCGAAAAATTATTTTAATCTTCGAAAACAACATTTTATAGAACGTTCAGGATAACAACCTTCATTCACCTTTTATTCTAGAAATCAACAATGTCAATATGTATTTTTTTTTAATGTATATAGAGCAATTCCATATGAAAACGATCAAAATTGGCAAATTTTTGGACGACCCCTCTCCGATTTTAAAATAAATAGTCTGAATCGATTGCTCAGCAAAAAATAATGTACCTACATATTTTTTTTTTTTTTATAGTGACTGGTTTAGTGGTGGTGTACACCACTGTCATGTGAAAAATTGAAGAATTCTTCATAAGGGACCTCATTGAAAGTTGTTTTTAAAAAAAACTACTAAAGCGATCGCAACGACTGATAGCTCGTTGGAAAGGTATTGAATCAGGCTTTAATTGAAAAATAAAATTTTCCTAATTCTTCTTAGAAATTTACCTTTAAATTTTCCCATGAAAATTAAATTTTCCGATTTTCCACAGAAGCTCCTAAATTTTCCGGCAAATTTTTTTTTTTTTTTGGATTCCTCATAATTTTTGCTTTAAGAATCAGCCATAAAAAAATGGGCCCCGACTCCTTGTTTGGACAGGAGAAGAGCATTTAAGAGACCACCTTGTTAAAAATCCATTTTAAAAATTATTTTACAGTTAAAAATACATTTATGAAGAAAAAATCTTTCTTATTTTGCTGCTTATACTTAATTACAATATTTATTAAAAATTTCAATTGTCTTGGCATCATTATAAAATTAAAGTAACTTTAAATTTAGCACGTCGGCAGACGAAGAGTACCGCTTTACATTAATTGACATATCAGAAATATTTGGTATGAAGCAATGAAACTTTTGCGTTCCAGTTATAGTTTTGACATTATAATATCTGTTTTGAATTCGTCGCTCCATGGCATCGTGTTCTTTTTGAGTTCATAAAACTGTGTTAATGGCAATTTCCTTGCTTTGAATCCACGAAAACAAATGTTGTACATTTAAGATCTGGTCAGTATATGGCCTTTGCAAACTTGCCTTAGTCGCCATGCGTTTAAGGGTTCCCCCTAACGCATCGCATGGGCCCTTACCGTGGGACGTCGCGAAAAAGTGCCACTCGACCTTGCAGTTTTGTTCTTCTTCAATTATGCAAAGATTGTACAAATTTTTTTATTCTTGTACTGAGAAGCCGCGCCGTCTGAGAAAAACGTTACTTTGTCGATTGCATCGAATTTTGATCTTAAGAATTCAAACAGTTTCATTTGAAATAAATAAGCGGACACATAATTATGAGCTAAACTCTCCGCGACAACAACAAGGCTTACGGTCTGTAGTTCGTTATATTCATTTTGGGCTAATTTCTCCTTATTTTCCTTTAGAAATTTCGATTGCATCTCGGATATGAAATGGTGCGCCTTCAGTTCATTCAACTTGAATCCGAATTCCTCGATGAATTCCGGAATCTGCTTTACCACGGTCTCAAGGGAACATCTGCCGCTGCTAATTATCCACTGTTTGAAATGCACCTCCTGAATTAACAGCTGTTCAAACTTTTCCGCCAAATATTGCTCTAGCTCGTCAATCTTCGGACAATTGTCGCATTTGGACAGATGACAATTTTCCGTGGGGTATGCGTACAACGACTTCGACAGGAGGTCCCTATATGTTTTAATTTCACCGTGAAATACTTTCAATTTCTTGCATCGAAAGAAAATTAATTTGATGTTTTGATGAAACATGCAAAGGCAGACTGAATGCGTTCCGTGCCTGTCTAATGCCAGCACGCATTCTTTTGGTCGTAGGATGGCAAACTTAGAAAATCCCACTTTTTCTGCTGGGTATTTCTCATTGAACTGATGGTATGCTTCGGATAGATTACATAATAATAATCTGCGGTGCTTGTGTACTTTTTCTCCATCTTCACGTGTGATAACATAGTCACGTGTACCTGGGCAGGCGCGGCTGTTGTCATCATTGCAGTAAAAATCTTGAATCAATTTCACCGTTGCTTCGCTGAGGGTCCTTGAGCCAAATTTCTTGGTGGGAGTCGCCAATATGCCCTTCTGTCGAACTAATTCTTAGCTTCTTCTCGCGATGTAAAAAGATGTTTGAAACTGTTCAGAAATCTTGCGTATAGACCATGATTGAGGCAGCACAGATAAACTGAGATATTTCCCCGGAAAAGTGGTCGCTAAATTGAATTTTCTTTTCAACTGCTCAATCATTTGTTTGCCGTCATCAACGTCATCTGCTTGACTGCATTCGTTATCAGAGCCTTCATCAAATATTGTCGCGATTGCACTCATAACCTTGCCTTTTTTCTCTTTCCTTTATGTTTCACTTCGCAACTTTCTTTTTCTAATAGGCGTTTCACCTAAAGTGGTAATAGCCTCATTCAAAGGACTTAAAGACATATTGACCATCGGAATGTCTGCCTCACTATCAGATGAAACATTTTGTTTACTTTTCATTTCACTCTCGGATTGTGGCTGCATTTGTTTCAATGCATTTGCTTGTTGAGACAAATCGATTTTACACTTGGGGCAAATGAATTCTGCTTCTTCACCTTATTGTATATTTAATTCATTCATGTATCGCTTCGAAACACCAGTTAATTTTAATACTTTTATCTTTTTCGAACGATGTCCACTCTTGTTAAACGGATTGCAGCAAAATTTATTCATTTTACTTTAAATTGTCTTTACAGCTTCATTCTTTACTTTACAAAAAAAAAAACACTTTAACACTTTCACGTTTAGTATTCAACTGAAATTTGACTCAGAGTGTGTGAAGTATTTATATTTATTTTTTGGTAAAAAATAGGTAAAAAAAATAAGCGATATTTGCTTTCTTTAATAGGAAAATTTGCGTGAACTACTGGTCATAAAATGTTTTTTAAAGAGGGACTTAATTGGTTACTGCCAATAAGCCGACCACAGGTCATAAAATGTTTTGCAAATTTTTTAAATTACCAGGTAATAAATATTTCGCCATATTTATGGAAAATCCGTGTTTTATGACTTGTTTCTGCACGTGTCCTTTTAGGCGAAATATTTATTACCTGGTAATTTAAAAAATTTACAAAACATTTTATGACCTGTAGCCTCAGTCGGGTTTGGTGTGCCATTACATGCCACTGCTGCTATTATCCATGGATTTATGACCGATCTTGTGAAGGCAGGCAGACCATATTCACTACACACTCAACTTGGGGCTCTTAAAAAAAAATTGATTTTTTCTTCATAAATGTATTTTTAACTGTAAAATAATTTTTAAAATGGATTTTTAGCAAGGTGGTCTCTTAAATGCTCTTCTCCTGTCCAAATAAGGAGTCGGGGCCAATTTTTTTATTGCTGATTCTTAAAGCAAAAATTATGAGGAATCCAAAAAAAAAAAAAATTTGCCGGAAAATTTAGGAGCTTCTGTGGAAAATCGGAAAATTTATTTTTCATGGGAAAATTTAAAGGTAAATTTCTAAGAAAAATTAGGAAAATTTTATTTTTCAATTAAATCCTGATTCAATACCTTTCCAACGAGCTATCACTCGTTGCGATCGCTTTAGTAGTTTTTTTTTAAAACAACTTTCAATGAGGTCCCTTATGAAGAATTCTTAAATTTTTCACATGACAGTGGTGTACACCACCACTAAACCAGTCACTATAAAAAAAAAAAATATGTAGGTACATTATTTTTTGCTGGGCAATCGATTGAGACTATTTATTTTAAAATCGGAGAGGGGTCGTCCAAAAGGTGATCGCTTTCATATGGAATTGCTCTATATGTATTTTTTATACCCACACCACAATAGTGGAAGTTTGTGCTGATGTGTATAAAACCTTAAAATATTGATCCTTGACCCACTTTAAAGTATACCGATCGCTTCAGAATCAATTTCTGAGTTGATTTAACGATGTCCGTCCGGCTGGCTGGCTGTCCATGTTATCTTAATTTAATAAAATTTGGCACATTGGTTCTTATTGGCGCAAGGATCAAGCCTATTGAAAATGGGCCACGAGGGGAGATACGGGGCGATTTCTGCCTCTCAGAAACTATCAAACGGGTTTTAATGAAATTTAAAACATAGATAGATCCATATGCACATAAGCTAGGCATTTTTTAAAAATAGGACCACTAGGGGAGATAGGGGCAATTTCTGCCTCCCAGATACTAACAAACCGATTGTAGTGAAATTTAAAATATAGCTAGATCCCTATTCATATAGCCATTCACTCTTGAAAATTTGTTTTTAAATACTGTGGTGTAGGGTATCATATGGTCGAGCTTGACCGACTATACTTTGTTACTTGTTTTTTAATTGATTAATATATAACAAGGGGTGGTAAAACCATAATCCCCGATGGTTATTGTGTTTCACACCTTAATTTGACCTTTCTTTCTTTCTTTCTTTGTTTCAGTATTTGACATTTTCTACCATTGAGAGCTACGCAATGAGCAGCGAGTTAATATTATTAAAGCCTTTTACGAAAATGGGCGTTCAATCAAAATGTATTTCGTGCACATCGTGATGTTTTTGGTCCGCATAATGGACCAAATGTTTCTATAATCGGAAGAACTGTGCGCAAGTTTCGGCAAACCGGGTCTGTAGGAAATGGGAAAACATGTGTGCATGCTCGCCCAGTTAGTTCTGCGGCTGGCGGCGTCATCGGGTCGTACTTCTTCGAAAATGAGGTCGGCCAAGCAATTAATAATAATAACGGACTTCCTATTTGATTTAAATTTTAAATTAATTTTTTCTATAATCAAACAAAAAAAAAATTTTTTTTCCACTTGTGCCTCAATAACTCTTAAACGAATGGCTAAATCAAAAAAGCTACTTATGCCCAATTTTCAGGAGAATATTTAAATCTACATATATTAAGTTAATTTTCATATGAACTTTAAATACAGATTGATTTTTTGAGTTTTGCTTAAAAAGTCTTATTTTTAATTAAGATAAAAGTATGGTAGCACTACTAAATACAAACAAATAATATAAACAACTGCATTGATTTACAAGGTGGTCTCCAAAAACAGTTGTTTGCTATTGTTTTGCCTGTTGTTGTTGTATTGGTTTAATATTGCGACCACCTTGCTAAGTTTTTCCAATGGAAACTTAAAATGCATTTAAATGTACCACATCGCACAGTGTGAGGTTTTAACATTCTAGCTGATCAAAATTTCATATTTCTTTAACAAATAAAGGTACAGTCACGCAATTTGGTACAAGTAATATATGACTAACAGCACAACTTCTGTAGAAAAATAGGCGGAATTGGATAATTGTCACGCCCACTTCCCATAAGAGATAACATATCATTTTTTTAAATTGGTTTATAATTAATAGCAAGATTGCCTTATCTTGAGTAGGACAATTGGGGAAAATCAAACAATACATTACCCATGCATATCTCGTTACCTTAAATGCAAACGCACCAATTAACAAAAAAATTTTATAGGCCGACAATATCTATCTAGTTGACGATGGTGCAGCATTTTTCCAAATTATTGTTTTATTGTTGTAACCAATTTTTTCTAAAGACATTTCAAGTGGGACCATAGATATGCTAAACAAACTCTCGTCAGAAATATTTTCTTGAGAAAATGATTGCTTGTAACGATTATGGTCAGCACCGTCACAACCCCATTTGATCTTAAAAGTCACCTCATTAAAATCATCTTCTATCAAAAGAAATGTATCCTTCAAGGCCAAACAAAGTCTTAAGACTGTATGGTCAATAAGTGATTGGAGGCTGACATTCGCGAATGATTCTGTTACAGTTATTCCATTTGGATAACATGCACGCTAAGAAATTTTTATAGAATCATAACAGGGAAACATTTCAGAGTTAATAGACGATGTATGTTGTCTCAAGAATTGGTAGCCATGTGTTAATAAACCGATATCTATTATCAGCAGAAAGGCTCATGGGCTTATCTGAAACAATTCTACTTTTTTGTAAAAGTGTTCCCCTTTTTGGAGCAGCAGTTGTAAGCTCACGAACAATTGAGGCCGAAGTTCGTTTGCCATCTAAGTGCATTTTCATTTCGGCTGCCATAAATAACTGATTATGATCAACCGTATTCAAAAGTTCTCTTGATTTCCTTTTTCTTGTTACTTCTGAGCCCTCATGGAAGAAATGGTTTTATCACAAATAAATTGTGATAAATCAATCTCTAGAGTCAACCAACCAGTATTTGTTTTCAAAAATCGAAGTTTTGTTCTTTTCGATATTTGTCATTTTGAGTTTATTTGTGCGCAAATTTTTTGAGAAAAAAGTTTTATTTCTTGCAAATTAAGAGTTTGCTTTGAACCAGTACTAATATTTCCTAAAATAAATTCAAATACACCCAGACATTTTTAATTTTTTTCTGCAAGCAGCCAAACATCAAAAATTTGTTGGCGCGAAATACAAGAATTTATGATCAGTTTTTGGATCGGGAATAGTGGGGGCAAGTTGGGGCAGATATTTTTGGTTGATTCAGAAAGAAGACAAAATAGGTAATATGATGCAAATAATGCGACTACTTGTGCTTGCTTGTGTATATATTTTTATGTCCAATGAAAAAAAATATTTTTCAAAATAACTTCTAAAAAGAGATATATTTAAAAACCTTCAAACTTTTATTCTGATCACGTGATTAACAATTGATTAATTCTGTTAATAAAAAATATACAAAACTACAAAATAAAAAAAAAATCATAAAGATGTTGCATTTAATAAAAAAGTTACAACCATTCAAAGTTGGGCTACGCGCCTTAACTTGCTTATCTAGCAATAGTCTGCAATTACAGTGAAGTTTAAGGTGCTGTTACTTCATAACGCTGTTAATTTTTTTAATTCCAAATGCAATTAAATGTACATAGTTGGGATTGTTATTAATCAATTCTAGTAAAAATTATTTAAAAAAAAAAACAAACAAAAAATTGGATTTTGATAAGCTAAAATGTTAAAACCTTACAGTGTGCATCGGTGAATTACGTTACATTTTAGTGTTTAGTGAAGAAAAGAATTTTGTATTTAAAACATAAATGTGTTTTAATATCAATTCCAAAAAATGGGCATTAAAGACTTAAATTAGGTAAATTTAAAATTTTTTGACATATTGAAAAACAAAATCGAGTGCGTCGCACTTCAAAAATCTTAAAAATTTAAAAAAACTTTTACAAAGAATTTGAAATAATAATGATTATTGACGTTAGGTGACTATAGCGGATTAAAAAGCGAAAATATCAATTAAAAATTTTTGATTGCAAATTTATTTCAAAAAAACTTAAATGTTAATAATCAAAGTCATTTTTTAAATTGTTTCAACTAAAAAAAATAATTGATTCAATTATCAAAATAATTAAATTGAAATACTTTTCAAAAAATTTTTGTAATTAATAATAAACTACTGAAAATTTTTTCTGTGAAGAGAAGGAAGAACATTTTTTGTTTTTTTTTTTAATTCACTTGATTAAATGTTTAATTCGCTCTAAACATTTTTAATAAGAACTGATATTATTTTTTTTTTAATGCTTTAATTGGGGAAATATATTTTAGAATTTTTTCTGTGTAAGGATAAATTTAAAAATCCAGCTTTTGAATTAAGTCAAAGTCAGAAAACTTCTTCCACCATCTGCAAAAGTTCTCACTCCTTTAAATCCTGATATTAGTAACTAAATAAGTGTTGCTTTATTGCAGGCAACGGTACCATTTAAAGATGGTAAACAACCTAAACACTTTTTTTAAGGTCTGTTGTTTTACATCAAACACACATCACATGAGGTACGAAAGAAGATGGATGGATGGATGATGGGTTGGTGGACGGATGGTTCGATGGGTTGACAAACGACAACGACGAAAACGGCAACGAATATATGCTGCCGTTGTTGTTAATATTGTTCTTGTACACAAAACACTAAAAATGGTTATGGTTGTGCTAAACATAAAAATCACTTACTACTCTTTTAGAGTATTTTACGAACAAATTAAAAAGAAAAATCAAAATACACATATGAACATACATAAATGGTATCATTATACCCACACGGACAGACAAACAAAAAGACTATTTGGTAAGCAAACATTAAACAAAAAATTAAAGAAAATTTATTCTCAAACAAATATAATCGCCTTTAACTTTATTCTACCCGTTGAGAGTTTTTGTTAATAAATTGATAATTAATAAAACAAGTAATGTACGACACTTCTGTTCAAGAACATGCAACGCATACCAAATGTCTTAACAATAATTGTACAACAAATGGTACTGATATCAAGCAAGAAAGAAGAGGCTGTAGTACGGACCAATGATCAAGTAACTACTACCACATACTTTCTAGCACAAGAGGTGAAGCAGTATATAACCTCCTCTTAAGAAGACGACAATTCATCTATACTTAAGATTTATTTGTTGATTGTTTGTATGTCTTTCCGTAATAGAGATGATGATACCACACACATACTTTAGCATGTACCAAAATAAGAAGAATAAAAACGGAAATTCTCTTGTATTATTTTCCTTTTACAAATATACCATGAGATACGTTGATGGTGGCCCCGACTGTCAATGTGTCAGCAACATTTTAGACATCATTTAAGCAGTGGTAATGAGCATTTGTTAGATTGTAAATTCAACAGGTCCTGTTGCTTGTCATTGACAGCCAGGCAACCAACTAGCCAGCCACTGCCGTCTGTTGAATTTAAGTAACGAAATCAACAAATGAGACACAGAAAAAAAATCTACAAAATCATAATTCATTGTTGTTTTCAACAACAAAACACAAACGGACTTGACAAAATACCACCTTTTTTAATGGCGTCAAACAAGACTTGATTTAATATTTTGTTTCTTGTTTCGAATTATTTTCATTATTATTTGTGAACACACAACACCAAAATCATATGATTGATGGTGTGCTAAGTTTATCATTGAATTGGTTACATTTTAAGATTAATTAATTACTGTCTATTGGTATAAATATGATGACTCATTCAAAATGTGTAAAATTTTGTTAATGAAAAGACCGTCAAAAATGTCAGGAATGAAAATTTGAAAACATTATTAGCAAATTGAATGTGACGCGGTTGAACGAACAGCTCGTGATTGATTTTAAGACTTTAAACAAAAAACTGGTCTATTAGGTATTTTATTTGATTTGTTAAATTTATAAACAGCTACTTATGGGCAAATATTTGTTTAATACACATATCGTCGTTCCAGAGTTATATTGTCGTATATCACAAAATCGAAAAAAATGAGATAAGACCGTTTCCTGCGGTAAATTTAACAGATCTATCTATCTGCGCAATCCTCACGTCTCTATCTCTTATGGTTAATGAGATATTACGAACACATTTTGTTGTATATCCACTTTTGCGAAAAATTTAATGCGTTATAATATCGTATGTAGCATAATTGTGGATATACGACAAAAAACGTATGAAAACTTTCAATTAAAAAAATCTTGCGTTATCTTGTTGTATGTGAACAAAGTATATTTGGCATGTTAAAAAAAAGAGACTATCTTATTAATATTACTGTTATTTTAACATTTTTCGTTTTATATGTAGATATTTTTCGGACGAAGTACACAACGGCTATTTATATTGATGGAATTATTGCTATATTGCCTAAATTCATTTTATTGCTAAGCAATTAAAGGTTAAATATTCAGGTTGGCCCAACCATAATGTACCATGTTAATTGTAAATAAAACAAAAAGTTTTTAGAGAATTATATGAATATTTTTTATTATTATAGAAGGTCTATGACAACTATGTGTTTGACAAAATATCGGCCAAATGCTCGTCCTATGGTCCATATTTTCAATGGCTCTGAGACATTATTGAGGTTCAATGTACTTAATGTCCTTAATGTGTCAAATTATATAATCCTTTAGCTCTTGAATTGTTCTTGGCATATTGACGTACACTTTTTATATTAAATATTACCAAAGAGAGAAGGCCAACGGTTTCAAATCATATGATCGCGACGGCCAATTAACATGGCCATTCTTTTGGAACTACTTATCGTCCATGTCCATATCCTCCACTTCTGGCAAAAATAAATTCGTTATCAGCTCGCGATAGCGAACACCATACCTCATTTTCGAAGAAGTAATGTCCGATGATGCCGCCTGGCCATAAACCGCACCAAGCATGCATGCATAGGCGTTTTCACATTTCCTACTCAGCCGGTTTGCTATAATTGGCGCACAATTATCCCGATTGTGGACACATTTGATTGATTATGCTGACCAAAAAAATCATGATGTGCACAAAATTTATTTTTTATTTGACCGCCCATTTTCGTAAAAGGCTTTAGCAATCTTAACGCGCTGCTCAATGCTACACCTCTTCATGGTTGAATTTGGCACTTATACCAAGAAATGTCAATTTAAGTTGGACAAAAATTTGACGTTACGGTGTGACTCACAGTTAACATCTTGCATTATGGTTAGACCACCCTTAAGTAATAATAAACCTTAAAATTATTCATACATAAGGAAATAATATAGAAACTATGTATAACTAGAAGAGCGACTCACCAAAAAAAGTGCTCGATGTACCCTCCTAAAAATGAACTTTGGACTTTTTTAAGATAACATTTTAAATATTTCGGCTCCACCTTTGACCTCTCGTGAGCTGGACCAGTTTGAAAAAGGGTATATTTTTGCATGTTTTGTTACTTTAAGAATATGTTTCCTTACCAACATATACAAGTTGGGCATCGTAAGAAAGGTTTTTTAAGGCGCGTCCAACTGTACATAAAATTTTTTTTTAGGATTTTCTGTAAAAAAAACGGTTTTTGAATTTTTTGTTCAAGGTTGTTTGTAATAAAAGAGCCAAATTAACATATTTTTTGAAATTCGTGCTAGTTCGCGTTTTGACAAAAATCCCCCCCCCCCCCCCCTTCGTTTTAAATAGGGCAATATGGGTATCAAATTTTATCTTCTGCCAAGTATATCATCTTTGTATGTAAATAATTTAGATTTGTGCAAATTGCGATTTTGTAGTAACTCTAATATGATAGCGGATTTAGTTTCTAGATCATATATGGATGAAAATAGGACTAAAGAAAGAAAAAAAGAAATGATCCACGACCTGAATTTTTTTTTAATTTGCGGAAATAATATGCCGCCAAAAAGTCGTGGATCATTTCTTTCTTACGATGCCCAACTTGTATATGTTGGTAAGGAAACAGATTCTTAAAGTAACAAAACATGCAAAAATATACCCTTTTTCAAACTGGTCCAGCTCACGAGAGGTCAAAGGTGGAGCCGAAATATTTAAAATGTTATCTTAAAAAAGTCCAAAGTTCATTTTTAGGAGGGTACATCGAGTACGAATTTTGCTTCCATACAACTTGAGTCGCTCTAATAACTATACGTAAATACATTTGTCACTTAAAAATTGTTTTTGAACGTGACAATGGCTATAACTTGAAAATTTTTTTCCATGACTTTGGACATTTTTACATAAATCGATGAAGAACTTCAAACACAATATCTGACAAAAATATTGCAAGACTTTTTTCACGTACATTTTTGTGTATAAAAATGTTAACCTTAAGATTCGATTTCCCAAAAAAAAATTTTTGTGATATACGGCAAGATAGCTTCGGCACGACGAGATGTATGTATAAAATTGCCTAATTTTTCTATATTGCATTGGATTAAAGAATTTATATTTAATTATAATTTTCTCACAAAAATCGGAAATATTTATTACCTCCTTACGGCCGTTTTACACTATCACGAAAGTCTTATGCTATGTTCACATTTGCGTCTCATCTTAAACATTTTTAGCATCAAAATCGATATGATAATCCATAAATTTAAGTGATTTGTGTATCACTTTAAATCAGCGATAGCCACTCCATAGGCTCGCGAGTCAGTCAATAATCGTATTTTTCACACAGACACGGTCGGCAATTCACATGTATACAACAACTTTGTTCGTTTCAAAACATCAGGCTATCATCAATCTCTGCGACCGCACACAAGTACATAATATCTTTGTGTGCGTGCGTTCGGGGCTTGGTTATTTCGGGGCTTGGTTATCACTGCTTTAAATTGACATGATTAAAACTAAATCACTTCATTAAGCGCATTGAATCCTCTGAACATACCTGAAACTGAGTATGATGTAGCATCGACCACAATAAACTTACCTTTCAGGTGTACCACCACGACGATTTCTTTTATATGTTTTTATTTAGTCCTTAAATAACACTGGTCTGACTGCATAAACTAAGCATGTTTTTAAACTAATCTGGGTGCGAATCTGGCAAACAAATTGGGAGGGTTATCACGTCTTGTTCAGTTTTTATCGCATGATGGAAATAATGAAAAACAGTCAACACTGCAATTTCAAAATTATAAATTTTACAGAAGCCCATTTATTCTTAATATTCATAATAAGTAGTAGCGTTTATGCATGTCAGGGAGATCGTGTGATGCTGATTCAAGCTATTTTTGCTTTGTGTGTGGTGAATATTTGGTTGGAAAAAAGCATATGCGATATCAGAATCATTCAAATATGTATATTTACATAATTTTGGTTTTGCAGTCAGAAACTTTGACAAACCGTGGACACCGACAATGTTTTGCATATGGGCACTTCCACAGAAAAGCTCTCTTTTTGTCACGTCACGTCACCTAGCAATTATTATTGTATTTTAGAACCACGTAGTTAAAATTTTTCCTCTCTTTCACTAAACGAAAACCTTGTTGCGCTCTACACCCAAATGCAAAAAAGTAAATTATATTTTCATTATTCTTTGAGAAACAATTAAAAAGGGTTGGTGACGTTACGTGACAAAAAGTAGACATTTCTGTGGAAATACCAATATTCTTCATTAGCATTTAGATTTTTTTCCAAAAAACAAACTAGGTGCAGTGAGCGCGAACAAGGGGAGCGGGCAATTTTTCCCTTTTCCCTTCTCTTCTAGATACTCAAGATTTGACGACTAAAACTTGAAGCGTGTGAATTCGAATTTAATAGCCCATCGACTTCGTGATTCAAGTGGGTATATAATATGAATAGGAAATGAAAATCTCCATTGATTTTAATATCACTCCATTTCGATTTCCAGAACATGGACGTATATGTTTTTTATAACTGGATGGCACTTCCATAAAAAGTGCCGGCCATTTGAATCCCAGTGGAATTCGCAAGAAAGACGAAATGTGGGACGACAACGAAAACGTGAATAAGATCGGTAGAAGCGGAGTATCGAATACGAGGACTAAGGTGCCCACAAATCCAACATATGGCACAAGACAGAAATCGCTAGGGAGACCTCGTGAACACGGTTCCCTAAAAAATTCGTAAATATGATTATCTTCACCTTGAATTTATAACGGTACTTACGTTAATTACCTGTATTCATAAACATTTTTTAAATTTAATAAAGGATTAAGGAACAAAATTACTATGAAAGTTGTCCTTAATAAACGTTTGTTAAATTTAATAATCGTTTATGAATACGGGGGAATGTGTTTTATTTTTTCAATGTTAATAGTTTTTACCAGTGCTGTGAAGTCGTCAAAAAATAGTTCCAACTCCGACTCCACTTCAACCGCTGAAACTTTTTAAGTGCAACGCCGGCTTCAACTCAGACACCTTTCCTCACATTGATGCTAAATCTATATGAGACTGGTCCTTATTTGACAATGAACTCTTTTTATAATGCAGTACCTTTAAAATGGTTAAATATAGCAAGAAAATTATTCTGTAAAAATTTCAAGTCGATATTTTCGAAGAATGTTTATTTTTGAAAATATTAGAAAATTTTTATACCGAATAATTTTGGAGGCTGCTTTGCGAGTTTTTGTGAGTACTCCGACTCCGGTACAAAAACCTCAACTCTGACTCTTTAACACCTATTCCAGCTTCACAGCACTGGTTTCTACTACAGTATTTTTCGCTTATATGAACAACGGCTATAATCATACAACGCTTTTATGCATCCTAAGTTTTGCAATTATAGTGAGATATCTAAAAAATATACTACAATTTTACTGAATTGCTTTCAAAAAATTCTCATATAAGCATCGTTTTAAGCTTGATTCAATTACAAATGTGTAAAAATTATTCCACAAAAACTAAACTTGCAAAATTTTAGTTAAATATCCAATGTGCACATGCACCTTGGATGCAAGTAAAATAGTTTTTATTTATAAAGTTGAAAAAATTAAGCGAATTTTTCTATAAGAGATTGTATATGCCTTTAAACAAGTTTTTGTAGAAGCAAAAAAATAATGCAATAAAGCGATAAAAACTATATTGTATCCTAAAAAGAACTTCTCTGGGGAAGCACTCCCCGACCTGTGCCAACTAAATAAAAACCAATATAAAATTTTATTTTTAACGAAGAAGTCTGATTTCCTTTTAGTAATTTTTCAAAAATCCCGAAAATTCCCCGATTCAAGATTTGAGTTTGCTTATCGAATTATAGCAGTCTAGAAGTTACGAATTCAGTTTTTACTTAAATAGCTTTTGTTTGTTTCTTTACATTTGGCTAATAGTCTGCTTGTTAGTTAAAGTAAGAACTTGGCCATGTTCCATTTTTAAAACCTTACTTTAACCTAAATTAAGGTTAATCCTACCTGGTAGGTTAAAGTAAAGTTGTAATACTGGAGCCATTTTTGTGGGGCCGATAAAATTCTGCCTTTAGCTATCGGTAAGTTATGAAAACGAGCCTTAGAATAAAAATATTTATATATCAGCAATAATTTACAATTGCTAGGGCATTTTGAATTCGCCTTAAATTACACACATTTATTCATTTTCATTTGTCGCATATTAATGGTACTTTTTTATGCCCGAATTGTTTTTTCATATAAATAACCATCATTATTACCATCATTAAAAGGAATTTAATTCTTATGATATTGTAAAATATATCATTTGCTATGGAATGACATGATTTTTTTCTTTCTCTCCTGTTTTTTTATTATTGTAAAGTCTTAAGGTTCCACAAAGTTAAACAAAAAAATGTTTGTCATGTGTTTTCCCTGGTTTGCTGGTATTTTTAATTTTAAGTATTTTTTTTTTTTTTTTTGTCTCTCAACTCCGTATAAATATCGATATAATAAATGAAAAGGAATAAAGAACATAAGGACAGACTGGCTAAGGATTTTGACATATTTAAGAAAAGAAAAAAAAGAAGGTGTCAAGTGAATTTGTAAAAATGAATACAACACGCTTTGAGGTGTTGGTTGACATAAGTTTTGATTGTGTTTCCTCTTTGGAATCATTGTCATCGTCACCTATAGTTGGACGAATGACATCCACAGCGACAACAACGTTGTCATCAATATCTTACAGACGAAAAAGAAAAATCCTCAGGTGTATAAATGACGATAAAGACACTCACTGCTGATATTGGTTGATGTTGGCTGATTTTGTATTATTATTAATATTTGCCGACCGAGCGACCGACCGGATTTCGATTTTGTTTTTGTCTTTATTTATACATACATATTTTTTTATTTAATTTTTTTCTACAAAAATTTAATTTATCATGTTGGTGGTCTCTAGCGTTCACAACATTATTTCTGGCCATGAATTGCAATTCTATACACATTATTTTCAAACAAATATATTAAGATTTTTTTTTTATTTTATTTTAATGGTTTCTCTCCATTTAGTAATTATTTTATACAGACATCTAAAAACGGCGACGAAGTTTATGTGTTTCAAGAATAAATTGCACAATCATTGATTTTATATCTAACTTTTTTGTTCCATATACAGAGGTTTATATGAGATACCTTCATTATATAAAGATTTTTTTTTTAATTTGTTCATCTTAATCTCGGGTTTTAGTTCTTAAGGGTTACAGCAATTTCTACACAGTTTAGAAAAATAATTGAACAATAATAATTTTGTTTTGAAATTTTTTATTATGCCAATTATTATAATTATTTGATTGGTTTTCAATCTTCAAAAGTATAAACATACATATGTACTTGTTTATAACATAGCAATTAAAGCAATTTGAAAATTATGTTTAAAAATAAAACAAGAAAATAACAGTTTTTTTTAAACAAATGCACCTACACACAGTGAAACGTATGGTTTTTATAACTTCCTTTGACACAAGGTACAGTGGAGCAGACGAAAATTAAAACATTGAAGACTACAAAAGATTTATAACATAGCAAACTAGATATTATATACCAGCTGACCCAACAAGCGTTGTTTTGCCAGAGGGAATATTTTGGTTGTTCAATAAAAAATAGCAAATATATTTTAAGTGTGTGGGGCTGAGGTCTATGACAAAAATGACGATGACCGCCAAAAAGAAGCAAATAAACACCAACCATTTATTTTTTCAATTAAAAGTATTTCATTAACGTAACAAGCTGCAATCTTTGATCTCTTTAAAGTCAAATGTAAAGTAAATATCCTAAAAAAGGAAACATTTCGAAAAGCAATTGAGTGTACGATATTTTTTGGTTAGTCCGTCTTAAGCCAACACAAATAAGCTCGATGCTTTGCCCATGAGAAAATATGCCACGTTTAATTGACAATGTAAAAAAGATGGTGTGCCCAAATCTAAGCTGAAAACAGACATCGTTTGAATTCAATTGGAACATCTGCCAAAATCATTGAATTTTGTGGCAGCAAAAAATTTTCGAAAATTTATTATACCATTGCCCAGCCTTGGTGAACTCAAATTAAATATATAATAATAAGTAGCATCTTGGAATTTATTTCTCATCGTGAGTAACATTTATTTTATACATTTTCATATTTTTCGAATGTGTATTCTAAGTCAAATTACAATTTTAAAAGCTTTTATACTTTAATAGTCTTATTTCTTCAACATTTTCCAGGAATATTTTCTATGCACTATCAGAATTTGTGTTTGTATATTTCTTTTACGAAGCTTATAAGATACAAAGAATGCTGACGAAGGCCGTAGAGGGCCAGAAAATGCATTACATTCTGCTGGTATCTAATAATTGTAAACATTTTCTTTACAATTTACTTCATTGCTAGCCAAAGGATAGCTAAAGTAAGCTTCGTAACAGAAATATACAAACAAAAATTCTGATAGCGCATAGAAAATATTCCTGGAAAATATTGAAGAAATAAGACTATTACGCCCGTTTTCACAACTTACCGACAGCTGGAGGTAAGATTTTATCTGCCGTATAAAAAGGGTTCCATTATTACAACTTTACTTTAACCTACCAGGTAGGATTAACCTTAATCTACTTTATCGCTCACTTTTGGTAAAGTTTTAATAATGAAACAGTTTTTAAAGGCTATTAAAAGTCTAAGCTATCGGTAAGTTGTGAAAACGCGCCTTAAAGTATAAAAGCTTTTAAAATTGTAATTTGACTTAGAATACACATTCGAATAAATATGAAAATGTTTATAATGAATAAATAAGATAACCGGAGATCCAACATTCAGTCATATCAGGTGTGGTGACATGCCTGGCATAGCTTCTTAGGTATCCAAACTGTATCGATCAATTTCTATGATACGAAGTTTGCTGACAATGACTGTTGTATCTTGAAGTTAAAATCGCTCTTTTTGCCAGCCACGCATGATTTTTGTGTTGTGTGCTTACATTTGAAAATATGCGGTTAACGAGAAAATGCTAGAATTCGTGGGCAATTTTATGCATCCAGTATTTTCATAGACAACAACTTTTTCATAGCCCATATTTAATGATTTGTATATTTTTTGATGACAAATAAAAACAAAATGCAAAAAAAGTTTTTGCCGAAGAAATAAAAAAAATTTCTGGATAGGATTACCGTAAGGCCCAAGCGCTATGAAATATACTTTACGACCTTTTCTCGTGCTAACCAAATATACATTACAAATTTCATAAAAATCGATGGAGCCGTTTCGTTCTTTTTAAAATTATGTATATGGATATTGTTCATACCAAAATACTAAAATCGTGATTAAAAATGGGATGGTGGGGGTCAGAGATCAGCAATGAGTAGTGAAAAAAAGAATAGAGCTGAATCATAATTTCTTGTACTTATACGCACTCATACTAATTGCAATGTTATTCAAGCTCATACACTGAAAAAATTTTCTTCACAGATCCAATGAAATTAACATTAAAATTCAACCTATGTAACCCTTCATTGGATTAATGAAGGATTAATAAAATCAATGAAAAAATTTTCATTGATTTTGAGAATCCTCATTGAAAAAAATGGATTAAATAAACGTTTGGCATTAAACTAATGCAACATTTGCATTGATTTTATGAAACATTTCATTAATCCAATGAAGGGTTACATAGGTTGAAGTTTTATGTAAATTTCATTGGATCTGCGAAGAAAAATTTTTCAGTGTATTCACTCAGAAGTTTGGTTTTATTCATCCTACTCATACTTAGTGCCAATTTACACGTTGCAAGTCTAATTGATCAGCTTGCTACCTTATAGGCGAGAGAGAGTGAGAGAGAAACGTTTATTTTCCTCTCTTCACTCTCGTAATAAAGTAGCAAGCTGATCAATAAGACTTGCAACGTGTGAATTGGGACTTAGCAACATTTATTGTGGTTGATTTAGATTCAACTTAAATAGTAAAATGTCGATTTTTATCTGGCAGCGCTGATTATGAATTTGTGTATTTGATCTGTTATTTTAAAACGGCAAATGGATGAGCTCAATGAGTTGAATCAATGTGAGTATTGTAAGTGTTTTCCTGAAATTTTAATCAAACTGAAATTATAAATCAAACTGATCATTTATGAGTTGACTTCGCACTCATATTAATTGCTCTCGTAAGAATGAGTGAATCAGAGTAGTTTAGTTTAAATAATGTCTACGCACTTATACTTATTATTTCATGAGTCAGTATGAGTAGCGCAAAAACGATTCATTGCTGATCTCTGGTGGGGATAGGAAGGTGAATATTTGGGTTTATTGGATAAAAGTTTCTTGGCAAAAAAATGGAAACAAAAATTTGAATAGGGACACCCTAATGACTTAGCTGTATGAATTATACGTTGCGACCACCTATTTACTAGCAAATATTGATATATAAAAAATTTCATAGAAATCAGTTGAGCCGTTTCGGAAGAGTTTAAACACGAACACGAGATTTTTATATATCGCGAAGAGGGTATTAACTCGAAATCTTTTTTCGAAAAAATCGACTCGTTATATTAACCCTTCTGCATCCCTTGGATATGTGCCCTTCCTATGATCCTTTGGGTCAATATGACCCAACAATAAAATCTTAACAGCATTTCATATTTAAGTATAATAAAAACAAAAGCGATTCTATTGATTATTTGACCGAAAAAATTATTGATCGATGATTCTGAATGAAGATGAACTCAATTCAATAGAAAACAAATTTTAAAGTGGAATTAAACTTGCAATATAGCTTGTTGGGTCATATTGACCCAAAGGATATTAAATGTGTGTAAATCGTATTTTTTGGAGGGGGAAGAAAAAACTAAAATTTTATTATTTTCATTTAAATTTATAATTTTTGTCCCTGTAATGGATAAATTGAAGTTTCACGTCCATATCTTATATTTAAAGGGACAAATTTTGCGTTTGAAAACCAAAATTGGGTCAAATTGACCCAAGGAGTGCAGAAGGGTTAATATCTACCCGCTATTTTGTTATTTTGCCTACATTTTGGTTATGAACCGGTTGGTTTTAAAATTGTTTTTTTATATGCCTTCAATAATAAATTTAAACTTGTTTTGCTTCTACTGAAAATTTTTAAATTTTGAGTTTTTACTCTCTTGTGCGATATATAGATTTTATTATGGCCTGAGGTGTCTAAAAGGAACAATGGGTTTTAGGATTGTGCGGCGAAACAAAGCGACCAGAAGCAGAAGAAATATTAGCAATTAATAACAGTTTTGAGAAATCTCTCGTGAGGGAGAAGATACAACTTAAGGTGATATACTTATATGGGTTTCTTTCCTTTCCAGTCGGTTTCGTCCAATGTTTTTCTCTTCAACTGGTTCTAAGATTTGCACTCGTTTTCTGCTTCGATGTAAAGTGATCGCATCCATTTTGTAAGAGTAGCTTATTGTTCTATCATCGTGAGGACTTCGTAATTTGTAACCTATGCAGCGCCAATTTCTACCCCTCAAGGAGTACCACGGGAGTTTACAGGGATCATTATAACTATATTCCACCTTTTATGTTACTTTCTCCGAGAAAATCAGGTGCAGTCAACAATACTTTGGATTCGGCGAAAATCCAAAATTAACAGATCTAAAGAGATCTTTACGATCTCTTTTCTGGCTTTTCTAACTTACAGATCTATAGACATTCGCAATACATAAGGATTACATTTGGAGTAAGTTGATCCGACGATCTTTAAACTGGTTAGTTAGTTAATACCTAAATTTTGGAAAGATTGATCTTAAATGCAGGCTTAGGAAGAAATTGTCGCTCATTATCAAATCTGAATTTTTGTTTGATCTAAAGATTTGCAGACCGCTGAAAGATCCCAGTTGACCAAGAGCAATCCGGTAATATGAAAGACAGTACCTCCTAAAATCGTAAGATATAACAAGGTCAATTTGGTGATCCAAAAGATATTTAATTAAAGGCTTATTTTGGTTTGGCACTTAGTGACGGAATTAATCATGTCAACGATTCTCTCTGTGTGCTGCTGCTTTCCAGCAGTACGAAACTTGAAAAGGAGACTGTTTTTGCATATGGTACGCTCATGGAGACGCATTGTTTTTGAAATTTGAATCTATATTAGACCTACAAAAACATTATTAAATAAGCATCTGCTATCAAGGACCGTTAACGCTTTAAACAAAATGTAGAATAGTGTCAAAACAATTTGCTATAAACTTTCAAGAAATATGCAAAGAAACTTAAGAGGGTATGCTCTCACTATTTTTTTTTAAATTTTCTTATTTTTTTCAGAGTTTTTAGAAACACAAGAAGAATGTCAGGGATGGACAATTTAAATTATGTTCACAAATTTTCGCTATACAGGGATGTGCTGGAAACCCAAAACGTAAAACGCAAGAAGTTGGAAATGGTTTTTTTATACACTTCTAATCTAAATTAAGCTATAAGAATCTGTTTAATAGAGAAATATTTGTATAATATTTGCAATAAAATTCTTTTATTAAAGAAATCTTATTCAAAAAAAAAATTTCTTGCGTTTTACGTTTTCGAGATCCAGCATACCCCTGATAAAATTTTTATAACAAAAAAATTTAAAAGGTTATTTTTGATATTTTTAGTTAGGCTTGAGTTCATTAAATTTAATTTTCATTAAACTATTTTTACTAAAGCCTGGTACTCTGTTCAACATTTCACGTGAAATGCTGTCACAACGCATATGAAAAAAACTTGTGCGAAATATCTATGAAATAATGATGATAGAGTTGTACTCTGTTCATTTTGTGAAAATGTTCCGAAATGTTTCTGGCAACATTTTTTTACAACTGCGAAATAAAGTAAGCCGCACTTTTATCACGTGGAATTTTAAGCAAAAGTAAAAAAGGATTAACTGATTATTTAATAAGAAATAAAAAATTAATATAACACAACCGGTAAAGGCTCAGTTAGCCGGGAGTAATAGTAACTGTAACCTTACCGTAAAAAAGTAAGATCAATCTATTTCTTACAGATTGAGACGTAACATCTTACTGCTAACTGTAATCGTTGTAATTGCTTTACATACAACAAAACGAATCAGCTGACTTTCAACGTTACTGTTACTCCCGGCTTACTGAGCCTTAACAGTTTTTTATCCATATTTACTTTCTTTTTTATTAAATTTTTTATTAAAAAAAATATTATTTTTAGTAAAATACATGTGGGGTTTGTTTTCATACGCAAAACAATGTCGCATATTTTGCAGGAATCAAATCGGCAAATTGTACAAGCTGGCATGATAGGTAACATCGATACATGTCAAAATTTTTGTGTGAAATAATAAATGTTGCTCTACATTTTTCACAAATTTGAACAGAGTACCTGGCTTAAAGGAAGGAATATTTTACAACATGAAATTTTTTTTAAATTTATTGATAAAAAATTCTTGACTGATCTGGGGCTCGAACCTGGGTTGAATTTACATGTTTCAAGAATCACCACATTATTTCATCACAATTCTTGGAGATCTAACCTCTGCACCACTGCAGTGCCTGCCAGCCCACAGTCAAACATCAATCATTAACCAGTGTCACTGGTGATTTGAAATGGCTGTAATTATAATTTTTCAATTTATTTACAGGTGCAGAGTTTAGAACTCAACGAATTCTGATGAAATCATGTAAAAATGTAAAAATCACAATTGTTTAATAAATATTATATTTATTAATTAGTATTGTGGTTATTTTCTTGAACTAAAGTTCATCAAATTAATTATACCCACACCACAATAGTGGAGAGGGTATTATGCATTTGTGCTGATGTGCGTAACGCCTTAAAATATTGGTCCTAGACACACCTTAAAGTATACCGATCGACTCAGAATCACTTTCTGAGTCGAACTACCGATGTCCGTTCGGCTGGCTGGCAGGCTGGTTGGCTGGTTGGCTGGTTGGCTGGCTGACAGGGACATAGGTTCTTATTGGCACAAGGACCAAGCCTATTGAAACCGGGCAAAATGGTAGGACCACGAGGGAAGATGGGGGAAAATTTATTTAAAACATATCTTTATGGATACAAAAGGGATGCTTTTACTTAAAAAATAGGACCACGAGGGGAGATATGGGCAATTTCTGTCTCTCAAACCGATTTTAATGAAATTTAAAACATAGGTAGATCCATATCTATATGGACACATAAGCTATACAGGTTTTCAAAAATAGGAGCGCAAGGGGAGGTATGGGGCAATATCTGCCTCTCACAAACTTTCAAACCGATTTTAATTAAGTTTATAAACATACATAAATCCATATTTATATGGAAATATAAGCATGATGTGTTTTTTAATACTGTGGTGTAGGGTATCATATGGTATCATATCATATGGGCTTGACCGACTATACTTTCTTACTTGCTTTCATTAAATTATTTTTATGAAGAAAGGAATTTTACAACATGAAAATTAGTTAAAATTGTCATTGACAATTTTTCATTACTGACTGCAGCTGGGCTCGAACCCAGGCTTTTACTTATTAATGTATTTAAATTTTAAAGAAATAAGTCATATTTATCGTAAAAACTAAATTAATACGGTACACAGATGAAAATAGCAAAAACAGCTGTTGAATAATTTGCCGCCAGAATTGGAATAACAACTATTTAATATTAAGGAAATATTACATTTTATGATGTACGCTTCTTACTTCTATTTTTTTTTAAAGTCTGTTAAAATTACCCCAAAAATTAAAGCTCCTAAAACATTCATCTTACAAACAGATTTATTTTCATTGGAATTGTGATAGTGTGGACACAAAATATAAAAAAAGATTTTCTATTTGACTTTTTGCCAGATTTAAAGAGTAGTGTGAAAGGGGCTTAAGTTCTTTTACTGATTTAAGAATATGTACTTAAAATTATCTGTCTTCAAGACAAGCATTGGTTTTTTGAAACAAATTTTGATAGCTCTCTATAATATTTTGACAAGGAATTTTCGATTTTATAGGAAAAGATATCTCATATATATGTATATAAAAAAATGTTGTTTTTACATGGATAATAAAATAAACAAATTATTTCACCTTTTATTTCAAACCACTGTCTATCCGTTTCACTAATAATACCACTCAAAACTGAACTAGTATGTTGGAAACAGTTAACAAAATATAACTTTTTTAAAATTGGACAAAAAAACTGAGAAAAAAACCATAATTTCTAGGAACCCTAATCAAAAAATTTAAACGTTTAACAGCAAATAGGTACATTTATTTATGTGTGTTCAATATCTGTTTTAATTTTTGGTTATCATAAACGTTTTTGACATGTTAAACATCATCATAAATTTTGCGATGTTTTAACCTTAAACTTTAAACGAGACAAGACACCAGGAACACACATCAGACGAACTACAAAGAAATTTGCCAAAACACCAAAAGATCGTTTGTATTTATAAATATGCGTAACATTTTTTTAACTTTTTCAACTTCTGGTGTGTTTTACGGTCACTTTTTGGTAAATTTTATTGATGATTATTTTTTTTGCTGCTTGTATTTTTTTGCTTTTCTTTAAAACAGCACGCAAAAGAATTTAGTTTTCGTTGTTTTGATAATTTATAACTGCTAAAACTTTGAAGTGATCTTGTTGTTTTTTATTTTCTTTTGTTCGAAGTTTTGGTTTTTGTTTTACACAAACGTTTAAAGTTTGGGTCATAAATATTTAACAACATGTGGCCAATGATGAACAACATTCGATCGATGCAAAATGATTTTTCAAATCCTTTTTTAACGATATATTTGAAAATTTAACTGTTGATATTAAATCAAAATCGTTTTTCTTCAATTTAATTATGGAGATTTCGTTGAAGAGTGTGGTCATATAATTGCTTTAACAGAAATAAGGAAATTTTTGGTGAATGATTGAATCAACATTCAAAGTGACTCAAAAAAATTTCTAGATTAGCTGAATTATGGGCCAAAATTTCAAAAAAAAAAAAACAATATTGTAGCTTATAATATCTTGTTTTTATTAACGAATACCCAAATCTTTAATAACCAAGTAACAAAGAAAAGTCGGTCTAGCCAGACCATTTGATACCCAACATCACAATATATACATACACATTTTCTAGAGTGTACTATGTTTGGGACTCTTGTCCATTCATCTCGACAAAACAGAATTATTTTATGAGATAAAAATTAATACAAAAGTTCTTTGTGCCGAATATTTTCTAGATATTAAAATATATAAAAGATTTTTTCGTCTTAAAGCGTTTTTGGGGTGGGGTTTATATGGGACATATGGCCAATTCTTGACATACTAGTAGAACAATTAACGCATTTCGTCCCAGGGATTTTTTTCGAGTAACTTTATAAAACTTGGTGGTTGATAGATAATTTGGGACTAGAAAACATGAATCTGAAGTCCAAATTTTTTTTAGATTTTTTGTTTTTGAGATTAATCGAACATTGAGCACTATTTAGCATTTTTATTTTATTGCTCTTAATATGGAAAACCTATATTTTTTATAAACTGAAACCAATTTTTTTTTATTTCATTATAGAAAAATAGAACAAGGCATTTATTAAAATAAAAAATATACAGTGAACCTCGATTATCCGACTCGCACAGAACCGGGATGAGCATTGATAATCAAAAAATGGTTATTATATAAATCGGGTGATTCATCGTGAAGTTTAAATTATATTTCAAATAAAACACATAGATTTGAAAGTGAACTTGAAATTTGTATTATCGGTTGAAAGAATAATTTATGGCATGATATCAAGGAAATTTTGGCCATGAGACTTCGTCTGAGGTAGTCCATTCGGAAGGTCCAATTTCGGGCAACTCATTCGAGCATAACGACTGGAATCTTGCGAATAACACGAGTAATGTTAGCTTCCAAAGCGTCAATCGTAGCTGACTAATTCCTGAAAAAATTCATTACATATCCCCAGAGAAAATTCACCATAGAAAAACATGAAATTAAGTAAGTGCTCACCAGATCTCACCGAGACCAAGTGCTTCATTTTGAAGTTGCTTTACTAGTGCTGTTCCGTTTACCATTTTGGCGAAAGTAAGGTAATTGCTTAAGATCTTTTCAAGGCGTTTGACAGAGTCTGGTATGGTGCACTCTTGTCGAAACTTATTGCATTTGGTGTCGGTGATAATTTCTCTCGATTTATATTGAGTTTTATCAGAGGTCATTCTATACGAGTTGTTTAAGATAGGCTTTCGTCAAACGAGTTCAAAATTTATTAAGGGGTGCCGCAGGGCTCCGTTCTTTCTCCTTCTATTTATATTTCTTATTTTTCTAAATGACCTCCTATGTCAAACTTCCAACCCTATCTACTATTTTGCAACTGACAGCAACCTTTGCCATTCGTAATCATTTGATTATAGACCTGCCATCGGCAAAATCAGGGCGCTGCGTTTTCTCTTTTCTCTTTTATTCTCTTGTATGCTCTTTTATCACGTACATGTGCACACACATTGCAGAGAATTTAACAACATTAACAACAACATATGTAAAATGCGTACAACGCATATAATCGCAAAATGTAATAGTATAGGTTGCCGATGGCAGTTATAGACCAATCGTATGGTTCTATGGTTCAGAACATGAATGATACGCTTGGCCGAGAACGAAACCCGTACGTTTGTTTTTTCTCAAGAGCCCATTCTTTTGTGATCGATTGGCCGGTACTCTGTCAACATGAATAAATTCAAGTCAAATGTTCACAGGTGCTACTACCTCTTCTCTCCTTTCCAACATATTTTCCTAGTTCCAACCCAATGCAATACATTAGTAGGGGCTAACCCCTGAGTGCTGGTCCTAACAAAAAAAAAAAAAAAAAATATGTTGCGAGGTTACCATTGACGGCAACATTCTGATTTTCCTCAATTTTGAAAAAATTTGCCCCAATGATTACACTTTCAGCTACATCTGCAGTAGGCCGATTATGCGCGCAGTAAGTTCCTCGAATTGCACGAAAAACATTTGTCACAGCACGCTGATTGTTCAAAAGCTTTTTATTGTTCAGCAAAAACTGAATAAATTTATTTCTATTTTTGTTTTATGTTTTATTTAATATTATTATTATTGAGGTTTTTTGTTGTCCTCACGTGCTAATATGATCAATCGTTTTGTTACCAAATGTAACCATAAATGTTTTTTAGTTACATTTGGTAACCAAACGTTTGATCATATTAGCCCGCGAGGAAAACAAAAAACCTCAATAATAATAATTTTTTTCCGTTTATTCAAATGCGTGAAAAATGGTAATATGCGATGATTCAGTTAGCCTTTCAGAGAAAAAACAAAAGTGCTAAATAGTGCCCAGTGTTCGAAGAATCGAACACTGCTTTTAAAAGGCAAATAACAACAACATAGTTGAAAAACACGGAAATATTTTTTGTTGTTGAAAGTTTAATAGTTTTTTAATGGAACTGCATTCAGTTTTTAAAACTATGCTAAAATTAATGTTTTTTCTTCGCCCTTGTTATACAAGGGAGGAGTGAAGTGGGAAAGAACTTTAATTTTTATATTTGTAGCTAACCACTTACAATATAAAACTGTTTAAAAAAATTAGTTCTTTGTCTTACCTAAAAAGTTTAAAAAAATTACAAAAACGCGTAAAATTAACTGTTCGAAAAAATCGAACATTGGGACGATATGGGTTAAAAGTTATCGTCGCTAAGTTGTATATCAATACCAATATTTAAAAAGAAGTTGTGGCATTTAAAGCTATTTTTGGGAGTGGTATTTGTATGAGAGTTATTAACCGATTTTAAAGCAAGAAAGAAATTATAGTCGGCTAAGCCCCAACCATATGATACCCTACACCACAGTATAGAAAAACAATTTTTGCGAGTGTACCACACATGGGCAATCATGCCCATCTGCACAAAATTATGTTATTTTTAGATTCATAAACAAGTTCTTTGTGCCGATTATAATTTAGATATCTTTATCTATATGAGATTTTTTACATCTTCCAGGACAATATATTGTCATGATAGTTAGTCGTAAAAGTTATTATCGCCAATTTTTATGTTAATAGCAACATTTATATACGGAAATAATGTCATTTAAAGCTAATTTTGGGAGTAGTACTTGTATGGGGGCCTGGGTAAAATATCAACCGATTCCAATCCAATTTGGTTGGATGATTGTAATTGCAACAAAAGATTTTGGACCAAATTTAATCTAAATACCAAAATAATAAGAACTATGGGCACAAACACCCTATTCCGGAAAGAAGCTTGTATGGGGGCTATGTTAAATTATGGACCGACTCTCCCCATTTTGAATATGTCAATAGTCCTTATACCAATTAGAATATGTGTACCAAATTTCCTTAAATTATCTCTTAATCTGCGAACTGTACTTTGCGCACAAAATTTACCTAGACAGCAAGCAAGCCGGGCGGACATCGTTAGATCGGTTTTCTTAAAGATGGGCTTAGGACCAATCATTTAAGGTAAAATACAAACATCAGCATATATGCATTATACACTTTTCACTATTATAGTGTGGACTAAATTAAATCAACATACCAACATAGTAAAATAGTTTATGGGCACAAAGGCTATTCCAGAAAGATATTTGAATGGTTGGTATGTGAAATTACGGACCGCTTCACACCATTTTCAATGAGTTTATTTATAACAATTAAAAATATGTATAAAATATTATCAAATAATTTGGAAAATTCCGACATACTCTTTGCGCACAAGGTTAGTGCTGGTTTACACTCTTTAAGTTTTTGGCGTCAAGTCTTAAGTTTTTAACAGGGAAATGGCATTCTTTCCCCCTTCTCTCCTCAAAGCTCAAAACCTGACGGCTAAAACTTGAAGAGTGTGAACCAGCACTTACATGGACAGCCAACCAGACGGATGGACATCATTAGATCGACTTGTTCGGTATACTAAACTGTGGGTGCAGAACCAATATTTCTTTAAGGTAACACGCATCAGCATAACCGCATAATACCCTTAATACTATTGTGGATAAATGGTTATCCAAAATAATTGACACCACATTTTTAATTGAAAATAATTATCCATTACAAGTTAAATTAAAAAGAATATTATTCGTTGACTTTTCGTCTGCTTTTGATATTATACCAAGAAATCATTTATTTTATAAACTATGTCGCTCAGGGCTGTCTCGAAAAATTATAAGAATTTTAGGTGAAATGTTTAAAAACACTACAAGTCAGGTCTGGGGTGGCACATCATTATCAGATCCTTTTAATGTCTCGCACTCTACTTGAATGACCTTCACAATTACCTACCGGGTGGCATAACGATCGCAGACACCACTATACGCAGATGATATAGACTTGTTATCGGATTCTCCAGTGATGCTACAGAAAATGATTGATGCACTATATAGCTATTGCAATCAATGGGATTTAAGAATAAATCTGAACAAATCAAAAATAATGATATTCAGATTGTTAATGAATGTAAATATCTAGGAATATTGCTAACCTACAATCTTTCATATAAAAAACACTTAACATCTAAACTTTCCTCGTCAAAACTTGCGATGAACTCAACTTGGTTAAGCTACATCCACAACCCAAAAATTAGTATATCAAATAAACTTAACATTTTCAATGCTGCGGCAAAATCCATTATGTGATATCCATTTCCGGCCCTGGCTTCACAAACGTGTAGGTAAATTTTACGTGTTTTGAAGAGAGAAGTTTATATATAAATATCTATCTTTTTTTACATTTTTTATCCTCTACATGTTATGTGTTATCTCTTAATCGTTGCCTTATAATTTTTTGCAAGGTTTATTTTAGTATTTGTGTGGACGCGTGCAAAAAAGATGATCATGTTTCGCAGTGCGGAAGACAAGATATGTAATTATCATTATTTTGTTTAAATTACACTAAATATATGAAGATTTTGTTATTATTTTGTAACAAAAGCATCATACATTTAAATAATATCGAAATATATTTAAATACACAATGAATTTTTTGTGTTTTTTGCGAGCCAATGTGTACCTACACATATGTGTAATATGGGTTTCTACTACTTCAATTTGGCGTAAGAAAACTGTGATTAGGTGCAAGCGTTTGGTGAGGACTTTGCCGAATAATTCCATTGTATTCTTTGTTCGGTATTTTAGCAGCTTACTACTTTTGAGGCGATTGGCGGAAATGAATGTGCATGGAACTTGCACAGTACAAACAAATCGTTTGCGCCTAAACTAACAAGTCATTTTCGCAAACAAAAAGAAGGAACATTTTTTGAAAAAATAGTCCAAAAAACATTAAAAAAAAAACAAAATTAAATCAAAATATTTACAATCGTGAGCAAATTACCTTTAATTTAAGTACTCAAATATAGATATAACTTGAGGGCGCACTTTTTTTTGCCCCCGAGGGCTCCAAAAGTCCCGCCCACTCTAAATGTTTTTTTCTTGTAAAATTACCTTTAATTCAAGTACCTACACATAACACTAAGTGGGCGGGCCTCAGCCTCATTAAATTTTAATTTTGTTTTTTTATTTCCAGAGGTGTTCCAACTTTTTTTCGTGTGCCCTGTAAACTACACTTTTGTCAAAAAATGCTTATATTTTGTCCAATTGAAATCCCAAGGCACACATATGTATATGTCCAGTTTCTAAGGACATGGGTTATGGTGCCGAAATATGGGGTTTCATTAGTTATGAGGAAGTGGAAAAATTATTGAGTTACTTCTTAAAGAAACTGCTCTATCTCCCTCAAAACACTCCTACTTACATACATATATACTTCATTTAGAAACTGGGATTCCTACACTTTATCTAGATACTTTAAACTTACATTTTGGTTACATCAGGAAGGCTTTTAATCTGCCTGAAAATAGGTTACCGCGAATATTAGCTGAGGAAACTGTGAGACAGTGCGTTTACTGGAACTCACAGTGGAAATCATTGTGTAGAGAAACAAATATCATCTTTGATTTTGATACTTGCAGAATAAATCGTTGGTCCCATCAAAAACTCGTTTTAAACTCCTTAATAAATATACAACAGGAAAAATTTATTGCAAGCGCAAAAAATTCTCGATTTCATGATATGTATTCACAATTGCAATATGACATTCAACCTTATTTTTGCGATAATTATTCAACGCACTTTGTAAGCTTAATACTAAAAGCCAGAGGAGGGTAACTCAAATTGGGGGCGCGCCCAGTTCAAGGAAATAATGTTAACATAGGTACATAATGAAGCTGTAATGAACCGGAAAATATCTTACATTTCCTTGGAAGACGCCCCATATTCTGTAACTATCGTGTGCAATCGTTTAATAAACGGCTTCTTTCCCCCGATGAGGTTAAAGATCTTTTAAATGGCAAAAATTTTATGCGTTTATACACATATATAGTAAATTGTTTAAAGTATCGAAATATTATCTTAACAGAATACTACTAATTATTAAAATTATTTGAGCTTTTTTAAAGTTTTCTATACTTTTTAATTAAGTTTGATTATAATTACTTTTATCCTTTTTATAGCCAATCAGACACACAACATAATGTTATGTCTTATTATGATTTATTATTTAATTTTAAGCTCTATCTTTGTTATTTTTTAAGTTTGTTTAAAATTTTATAAATAATAAAATCATTCATTCATTCATTATTAGCCTAATTCACAATCTTGTGCAAATGGTCTTGCATGGTAGCATTTAGACAAATAATTTTTAATATAAAACTGTACACATCTTCTCTAACTTTAGTGAGAACTTCTTGCATCGTAAAGATGTTAAACAAAATATTCCATCGTTTCTCGAAAAGTGAGAAAAATGTGTGTCTGTAACTCATGTCGAAAATGTCATAATATTGTCATCGAAGCCGATGTGACATTGCAGACGTTCAGAACGCCAGTAACACATATCGTTGGCGGCGACCAAAATTTACTAAAATTTTAAATTTTTCAACGACGGCGGCGAAAACACAACCGTCGGCTATACCAAATTGTGTAAAGAGCGACTTTAATGTTTGTTGTTTGCAAACGAGCTTTGAAGACATTCGTATATTTTATAAAAATGTTAAAAGCGAAATAATAAAACAATGAAAAATGTGCCAAGAATAAAGTATTATTATTATTATTCTTTGCATTTTGCATTTTTAATTGTTTTTTAGTGTTAAAATTTTTTCTCGCCCCATTTTTATTCGTGAGTTTATTTGACGGTTCAAAGCGGGAACTTTTCTCACCAAAATGTTACAGACACACTTTTTCTGTCAATTAGTTAGTAATTTCCTTACGTGACAGCTTGTACTCGTCAAAAAAAGTTACCGACACAGTTAAGTGAGAAAAACAGCTGTTTGTTTCAATTTATGGCATTTTTGTTTCATATCACACATTTCAATCGAATACTTTCTCGACGCGAGAGTTACAGAACATGGACACTGTTTAGTTAAAAAGCGGGCCGTTGTTAGATTGTTGCACATCTAAAACGGGCGCAAAATTGTCTATACAAAATTGTCCCAGTAAAAAACGAACACAAAAGTTTCCATGTAAAATTGTTCTCCCCAAAAAAAAAAACAAAAAATTTTCAGTCAAAAAACAAACGAACATTTTCAAAAGCAAATTTTTCCAAAGAATCACCACAAAATTTTTAAAAGAAAAATATCAAAAGCTTTCTTTACTTAGAATTTCTGAAGTTGCTAATTCGAATTTATTTTATAAAATTTTACAATGAGTCATTCCTTGTCCCTACAAAGTCAATAAAAAAAAAATAATTTTCCCAAGACCATTTAAGAACACAATCTTTTCACAAACTAATTATCGAATCTTTTTACAACCAACATAAATATTCATAAATTTCTTTCCTTAATCCATAACAAGTTGAAATAAAAGAGAATAATGAAATGAATAACATTAAAAGATTTATACTTTCTTAATACCAAAAGCGAATAAAATTTTATTAACTACTCTTCATTACCTTTGGTTTAAAACAAAACTATAAAAGGAAAAAAAATAAATTTTTGTTTAAAAACAACATCTTCTATGTAAAAAACTTTATGCTAATCCTTTTCGTTCCATCAAAACACTTTAACGAATCCGAAAACAAAATAGCAGACAAAAATCAAAACACAAGATGAAAACGAGAGAAGATGGATGGATTATGGACTGATAGCCAAAGTAATTTATGGCCATGTATGAAGAAGAAAAAAAAAAAAGAATACAGATCTACTACTACTTAAAAAAGATGCGGTGATTAAAACTAAAATGCCATTGAACTGCACACATGCAAACCAACCAACCAACATCGTTATAGTACCACGAAAAGGCATAAAGAACTGTAACTTTAAATGAAATTTTGATGAGTAAAAGGACAAAAAATGGAAAGAAATTAACTAAAATGCAACCTTGTTTAAGTATTAGTTTTAAAGACTTCCTCGAAATTTCCTTTCCTTAAGCCTGCTTAAGAACAAAAGCTAAAAATATAAAAATCAAAGCAAAATGAGCAAAATAAAACTTAAGTCAATTTAGTTATGGTTCAATAGGTTTTATTGTTATTAGATTTAATTTGTGGCATCATTGGATTTCAGTTTTATAGCATAAATTTTCTGGTTTTTCACATAATATTGTTTAGCTTCTTTTTTTCCATCACTCCCCCCCCCCCCCCCCCCCCTTTCTTTCTTTTAATGTTATATTTTCGCCATGTTGCCTAAACGCTTTATTTGCCTTTAATTGTTGAAAGTTTTTTTTTATTATTTGATTTAACGAAAAATTCCCGAAAACAAAAAAAAAAAAAGGAATTTAAAAAACAATTTAGCTAAAATATCCCAAGGCTTTACTTTGTTATGGGTTCAAACAATATTCAAAGAGCATAAAAAAATCATAATAAAAAAACAACAAAAAATTTGATTCAATTTCAAAATATTGTTTATATCAATTTCAGTTACAGCAACAACAACAAACATAGCGATGAGAATACAGTGGAACAATTTTGTAGAAATTGTTTTTCGTATAAGGCTATTTTCTATATCAAATATCCCAAGGCATTACTTTGCTTTTAGTTCAAAGAGCATTTAAAAAATCATAATGAAAACAGCAAAAAACAAGTAAGAGTGCTACAATATTCGGCTAGGTCGAATCTTTTATACACTTTACCATGGTGCGATAAGTGATATTTTTTCTTTTTATACCTTCGACCACTACTACTTGTGAAGAGGGTATAAGAACCCATAAAATATAAATAATATGGATCCTTGAGTAATTCTATGTCGATTTAGCCATGCCCGTTTCTATGTCCTTCTGTCTATCCGTCTCATCAAATCTCTCTTACTTTTGAACGACTCAAAAGATATGATCAATATCAGTGTCTAATTATTTCTAGTTCCCCTCAACAGTTTAGGATTAATAAGAATTCAGCACAATCGGTTATGTAGGAAAAATGAGTTATGAACCCAAATTTCAAACAACCTCCACCAAAAAATTGATGTTTTTGGTAGAAAAATTTACATAAAATGGTGACAAAATGCACGGATTCTCACAAAATTTCGCACCAATTCGTTCCTTATGACAATAAATCATTCCAATTAATTTTGTAAGGATCAGTCCATAACTTATTATAGGCCCCATATAAAGCTTACCCTCGGCAAACACTTTATTACGCGTAAAACCTAAACGAATAATGCTATTGCAATAAATTTTGGTCTGTCATAGTTTTATATGACTAGAAATGATTATCGTCTTTGGTTCTCCACCTACACAGAAAAAATTTTCACCAACATTTTTTCAATTAATTCAATAATGCTGTTTCAAACTAATTTTTTAATTGTTCCAATTAATTTCCCTTTATTGAAAATAAAAATTATAATGGTAGTCTGTATATTTGCTAATGTTAAAACATACACACAAACTTTAAAATATTTAAAATTTTCTAACAATTTTTGAATTGTTTCAATTAACTCTGTTGATTGAAAAAAATATTTTAATTTGTGTTTATGTTTTATATTGCCTCTTTGGCTGGTGGTCAAATTTCAATTAAACCTATTGATTAAAACTGAACAGCAAGAAAAGCTCAAACTTACAAATGTGTTAATTGGTATGATCAACTTGTTTGCTGGCGGAAAATCAGTACGGAATTTAATTAATAGTACGAATTTCTAACAAATACGTTAATTGAAGTTGGTTTTTCATTTTTTCTGTGTAAGATAAGATATAAGAATTTTATATCAGCAAATTTTTAGTTAGTTTTATTATTAAGAACAATTTCAATTTTAGTTTAACTGTTAATTATATTCTTTTAAATTAGGCTTGAGCTCATCAAATTTAATTTTCATTAAATTTTTTTCACTGAGGGAAGGAATTTTACAACTTGGAATTTTTATTAAATTTTATTGATAATTTTTCTTGGCTGAGCTGGGATTCGAACCCGGGTTGATCTTTACATGTTTCAAGAATCACCACATTCTATCCTACGAAGATCTTTGAGTTTTACCCACTGCACCACTGCGGTGCCCGTTAGCCAACAGTCAAACATCAATCTTTAACCAGTAGTACTGATGATTCGAAATTTGCTGTTTTTATCACTTAAATTTTGAAGTACATGTTGCCTCCTTTCCTCTGTTTTACTATTATTAAGGGTCCTCATGATATCGTTTATAAGTCTCGTAATGTGTGCAAACTGTGCATTCTTACGCCCTCGTAAATGAACTGTCAAAAATTGTATGAGAATTAATTTACACAAACTGCTTAAATTTGCCCAACAATTATGACTCATAAACTTGCGCTCTTCAATTGTGCATTTATACAAATAAATTTTTTTAATGCTTACCGCTGTTTTCAATGAAAACTTCAAGTGTTAATAAATCACAAACAATAAATTCTTGTAATAACATAAGCATATTAGTGCTTTGGCTTTCTTTATGCATGTTTAAAAACAAATTTCATTTATTATTCACAAATTTCAACTTTTTTATTATATTTTTGATTATTTTTTTTAATATATTTTTTTATTGACGTTTCAGTTTGAAATGACAGTAATTGTTTAAAATTGCACAAAAATTAAAAGGATCTTCATGAAACGAGTCTCGCAAGTTTACCCATTTGCACAAATGGCAATTTTAAGCGATATCATGAAGACCCTTATTATAAATGTTTTGAGACTGTTGTTATGAGAAATCTTATAACAACCCTGCAAATAATAGGGGTTGCTTTAAAACCTTGTGAGATAAGGCCATGATGGCTTTATTGCTCAATTTAATGAGAGATAAAACCATAATGGACTTATTGAGAGGTAAGGTCGTATATAAAATTTTCCGAAATGAGAGATATAGTCATATTTTTTTTTCGCAAATGAGAGATAAAGCCATATTTTTCCAGAATATTGTTATTCATGGTGTTAACATTCTGTAAAAGGGAACATCCTTAGTTATAATTGAAAAACATTTTTTTACTCTTGTGACGCACACAGGAAAACTTAATTCAGCGAAGCCACCTGCCGCGTCCAACTGGAGGAAAAAACCGCAGGCCGCCACGCAGAAATACTTGAGTATGCGAAGCCAGATTTCAATACTGAACTTTAGTGTCTCCAGAACTATAATGAGAGATAAAGGCATTTTCTAATATTTCTAATGTGAGCTAAGACCATGATGGCTTTATCTCCCATTCAAATAAAAAAAAAAATAAAAAAGGCTTTATCTCCCTATTGCATGAGAGATAAAGCCATCATGGCCTTATCTCACATGATATTAAAGCACCCCCCCGTATTTTGTTTAATGTATTTGGACCTTTATAAGATACGTGTTGCCCTTGTTTAAAGGCCCAAATACAGTACTCATCAAGCATTGTGGTAGTATTAGTCAAAATGTGTTCGTATGTGTCACACCGACGACGCTGGATGGAAAATCAAATAATTTAGATATGACGGCGAATATGACGTCAAGCACACGTACACGATGAATTCGCCCGCTGGACAAGCATTTGAGAAGTGTATTTGGCCCTTAAGATTAAGAAATGTGTTTTCTCATTCTGCCGACGTTGTCTCACATATTATCTCAGATATTTTCTGAGGTGAAGACCCCATGTAACAATTATATATTAATGTTCTGTTTCCAGGTTTTTGAGTGCTTTTCATATAAATTTTTCTACACAATCAATTGCTTGTCACCTGGAAACAACACATAAATGTTAAATATTAATTTGATTAATAAAATCAAAAAGTGCTCAATTTTTTGTAATGTATTTCTTGAATTAAACAGCTTTTACATTTCTGGGAAGGCAAGCTGATCATTAAATATGCAGAAATTAAAAGCTCTAACATGATTTTGTTTTTATTTATCCCAAAAAATAGCTTTGGAACCATAGTGGGATGGTTAAATCGTCTCTCGTAGCTCTTTTGTTAAATCGAACAACAAAATACACAGAGTTTCCGTTAAGCCTATTGTACATATTGAATGTAAAAAGCCACATGCGCATATGATTCTGACGTAATTGTCATCGCACAGCACAGGCTTGGTATTGTGGCTTTATAGTGACGTTAAAATTACGTCAGAACCAAATGCGCATGTGGCTTTTTACATTCCGTGCACAATAGGCTTTAGATTTTATTAAAGTGGTACGATATTTTGCATTTGCTCTTTTGCAAGCCTAATAGTCAACTCCGCTAGTATGACACTATTTTCTATAGAATTATTTTTCTATAAGGCTATTTTTGATATTTTCTATATAAAACTTTTTGAGAAAAATTTTGTCAAAGAACATTTTCTGTATTAAACTCTATTTAATAGAAAATCCAAAAAACTAATTGCTCTAGAATTTTATTTTGCAGAAAATTATTAATATATACCATAGTTCTACCAGAATCAAAAAAGTCCTTTTGTTTACATCCACTGTATAGGCAAACATGCTCATATCTGCACATGTGTTAGTATGGTTTACTATATACGTGAAATGGATCTTCGCTTTAATCTCCCTGCAATGTTCATAGCCAAATATTAAAAAAGAAAGAACGCATATAAAAACTATTACAATTTGTGTTTTAAAATTGTTGCTGGTGTTTTGTTTTACTTTATTTTTTTTTTTTTTTGTATTCGAAATGTAGCAAATGGAAACAAGGTCATACAGAAAGCATTTTAAAACATTTTGTAATATTATCCTGTTTAATCTCAATATGCAACAAAGTTGTAAATAACCAAGAATGGTAAAATTACTTGTACTACCGTAAAGTGTAAGTAGTGCTTGTAACAACAATAATTCTTCATTTGTTCAACATCAACCATCCGTCATAAATTTCAATTTTTTAGATTTGTTTTTTTTGTTGTTTTTTTTTTAATTCAAATATGAATAAAAAGAATTTATATAAAGGAGGCAGAAAAAGTGTATTAAATGTGGACAGGATATGAAGGAGTAATTTCATTTGCGGAGTAAATGCATAAGACTTTTAATTAAAATTCATACATATAAAGTTTTATACATATATTTATTCCTAAACAAATTTGCAACCTTTGGCTAGAAATTTGTTTTTGTTGACTTTTCCACGGGGCTGAAAAGCAAAAACCAAATCGTCAAGAATTTAAATTTGAGAAGAAATAAGATATTCACGGTACAACAAAGTTTATGGTTAATAAAACTTGATGTGGTTAAACGTTATAATCCTTTATTTATTTAAGAAAAATAGAGCTAGTGCACTGGTATGTAAGGTTTTACAAAACTGTAATGGCGCTTAGAAAACCTTTTGACTTAAGGCGAATTCCCTCAGTCAACCTCTCTTAGCGGCATTCACAATAGTAAAACCCCTACAGCAGGGGCCCGATGTCCAGATCAAGAAAATCGTCCTCCTGATCTAAAAGCGTTTCCTCAGATGGCGCCTCAACAGTTCCCATCGCTCCAAATTGGAGCAAAGGGACATAACAAATGTATTATATTTTGATCTTTTATTAGCTCTTAGTTTTATTTTCTTCCCCTACTTCTGAATCCAACTGTCTTCTCCATGTGTGGGCGGCACTTTCTCTTTTTCTGGTAGCCTGGGAATTCCATTCACCGTCTTACGTCTTACCGTCTTACGTCACCTGGTTTTTCAATATTTCGGTGCAAAAAAGTTTGTATTGTGGCTGTCCACAGATCGTAAATGGTAATCAAAGTTCGCCAAATTTTTTTAAAAATCCTTTTCAGACATCTTGAAGTCTGTTTTTGTCGCTAGGAGCTGCATGACATGGCTTGCACCCGTACAAGAAAGTTGACTTAATGTTGGCGTTGAATAGCCTGATTTATGTCTTTCTAGAAATGTGACAAGCTTCTCTGACAGCGCGTAAAAGATGAAAGACCGTCATGCCGAGATAACAGAAGCTGCGTATGTCTTCAAGCAGGTTACCGTTCATCTCAAACATCTGACTGTCGTCGATTAGCTTAAATAAAGTTGAACAATTTCATGTAATTATATAAGCAAGTTTAAAATATCCTTTATTTTCTGCTTTCTATTATTAGATTAACTTTCGCCTTACCAATACCCAACTGGAGGGCTATGGAGTGGTCAAGAAAAAGTTATAATTCTGACTCCGACTTCATCCGCTGAAATTTTCTAAGCTCGACTCCAACTCCGACTTCTTCTCTAACCCTGATGCTAAATGTATATAATATTGTCCTTATTTGGCTTAATTTTCTAACTTCAACATTTTTAAAGACCCTCTTAAAATTTTTTTTATATTAAAAAATATTAGAAAATTGTTTATGCCGAAAAATGTTGGAGTCAGAGTCGCGAGTTTTTGTATGTACTTCGACTCTGACTCCGGTACAAAAACCTCAACTCCGACTCCACAGCTCTGCCTAATCGGGTCACCAATTCGGTTTTATTCCTTGAATAACTTACCTAAGATTGCTTTTGTAAAAAGCAGCGTTTAAAAAACTGCAGTCAAAGAAGAAAAAGTGGCATTTCTTCCACCTCTTCATTTGTGATTAGCCAAAAAAAAAACTATTGACAAAAAATCAGCCAATTGTGGTCGGGATTGTATGAAAAGATGAACTCACTGTTTATTGTTGTTGTTTTTGTTTAAGCTTTGATATTGTTGCAAGTAAAACTGGGCCTTATAATTTTTATTCGCTTAACAGTTTTATTTGTATAATATCTTTAGTTTTTCTAAAATTTTTGGGAGAATTTCCTGACGATCTGGCCTAAGCAACCAGTGAAATGCGCATAGGAATAGCTTATCCCATTAACAATAAACTTCAGTTTGTCAATGGTATGAAATGGGAATTTAGCACATTATAACGAAACCTTGACTATTGCTTTTACTTCCGTTTCATTAAATGTAAACGGTCGATGCCATTCCAACTCAAAAAGCGAAAAGTTGTACACAAATATTGGTTTTTTGTTCGACAGTTTTTGGGTTCCACTGCAGTTTTTAAACCCTGGTTAAAAGGAATGCTTTTTTCACTGAATAAATTGTTAAGTTCTTTAAAAAACAAAAAAAAAAAAATTATATGACGAAAACTTGTTTATCACCTATAAACATATCGCACTCTAATTCATAAACAGGCACAACTTGAAATTTAAAAATGTTTAGGAGAGGCAAAAAATTGGCTTCAAAAACATGGTTGCAACCATGGTGGAATAAGCAGGTGGCATCGTAACGGCAACATTACAACAAAAATGGAAATTATATCACCGTTTACGTCAAAAAATTGTTTAAACAACAATCAAAGCGTGCCGCAAAACGTGATGAAATAAATAAATTTTTAGCCAATTTTTATTTAATTATGGTCCATATCAATATTTATTTTAATTTAAAATTATCAAAAACTTTAATAAAATACAATAACCACAGCACAAAACGTGGACTTTTTGTAAACATAAACAAAACTTTGACATAAACCTAGACAAACAATGCAAGAGCAAAAAATCGTCATCTGGCGTAGTGTTGTCACCTGTTTATTCCACCATGGTTGCAACCTTTTAATCAAATTGAGTTTTACAAAAGTAAAAGAAGACGGTGACGCACCCAAAATTTTCGAGGTCTCCATAGATTTGTTTTGTGAACTGATTTATGAAATACGAAAAAGATTTTGATAAATTTTGAGTTGTGCCGTTTTATGATTTAGTGTACGATATGTTCACATGTACAGTACCACCCGGTAAGGCGAAGGTTAAGACAACATACCGTTTTTGACTTGAGGGTTTTGCTAGTTCCCCCATTGGACGGCTCCCGAGGCCAGGAGAACAGGGCCCCCTTTTAACCCTGAAAACACCCAAAAGGCAGGTGAACAATATTACTATCAACGGCATAGGAAAAGTCAGTCTAAATGCTCAGATGGCAGCCCCATCACCAGCCTAAGAAGTTATACCAGGCTAAGGGTTGATACTCAAATACCTACGAATCTAGACATATCCTCAGAAGCGCAGTAGTGCGACTTATGGCGCTTTCTAATCCGAATTTCTTTTCCCTAATGTATTAGCTCTATACCTTCGCTGGTGATTTATATAACTCTAGTTTTATCACAATACTAGAGCAGAGATACATATCATGTAGAAGTTGTTGATGATGATGACGACGATATTGAAAATGTTGTTGTTTATTATGAATAAGTACCACTTTTTTATTATTTTTTTGCAATAACAAAAACAACAAAAATGTGGTTGATTACTGATGACACTGTCAATAAGATGAAAAATAAACAAATATAAAAAAGCAAGCGAAAAAAAAACTGATACAAAACAAATAATACAAGGAAAACAGCAAAGAACATACAAAAAACTAAATGCAAACGAACTACAAACGCATCGAAGCAAGAAACTAGAATGCAGAAAAAGAAAATACAGAAACGAGCAAAAAAAACCATTTACTTAAATGGGAACAACGCCAAGTCAAATCATATCACATCAGAAAAATAACATCCTGGCTTGGAATTTTTACTAGTTCATAGTTTCTAGCAATAACAAGTTTGGTAGTAAACACCCAGTAAGCCATTTTTTCGACATGTTTGCTATTACTTGTGTAAGAAAATACGAAATAAAAAGGCTTTAAGAAAATTGGGTTGACAAAAGAAAAATATATGATTTCTAAGCTTCCTATTGCCATCCCTGATGCGAAATAGCCAATTTGTACCGACTAGACTATTCGTACCAATTCAGATAACTGCCGGCCGAAAATGTTTACCGGGTACCCTGCAAATAATAGGACTAGTCCAAACACGCGTGTAAAGAGTAGTCCACAAGGGACCAGTACTAGTCCAAAACTAACCCAAACCTATGGAAAAAACCTGGTCTATTTAACATTACGATGTCCTAGGAGAGGACCATATAACCCACCTTTGGACCACTAAGGAGTAGTTTTAAAACTACTCCATGGTTTTAGTTTTGAAGGCGTTTAAAAACGAAAGCATGTCGTTAAAAAACGAAGACATGTCGTCTCACTACAAACACTTGTTAACAATTACATGGTCCATGCTTGCATTACATCGGACCAGTCCATGGAGTAGTCCATTTTATCAAAATGGATCAGGTACTCCAATTTTATTTGCAGGGTATTTATACAAACACACACTCTAATACAAATAGACACAAACACATCCAGAACATGTGCAAATTTCAATTTTCTTGTAACGTCAAAGATCAATTACAATATTGAAATGAATCTTCCTTCACATCTTTCAGTCATTTTGTTTTGTTTGTCTATGAAAATAGAGACATATAAATAGCACAAGAAAAAAATGGAAAAAACACAAATTTCTAAAAATGATAAAAGTAATTTTCTATATATTTTTTATGAATACGAGTAAAGAAACAAGCGTTAGATGAACATGTGTAGATATAAAAAAAATTAAATTTAACACCCACCAGAAAATGTTGGTAAAAGAGTTAAACTCTTTGTATGTTGTTCAAAGAAAAAATTCAATTATAAATAGACTATGATGGATTGGCTTTCGTTAAATGGAATTAGTTTTCTCTAAAGCTAGAAAATCAATCAGTAGAAATTTAGCATGCCTTTGAAAAAATAAATTAAAATTAATATTTTTATCATTAAGAAAATATATCGTTTAAAGGTAAGTCCATATATAGAGGCTCAGAGATAAGCTATTAATAAAGATCGTATAATTACTTTAAAATTTTACGTTGTCTACACAGACAAAATTCTCGCCAATTTTTTTTTTTCAATTAAACCATTTATCAAAAATAAAATCAGTTTTAATTAAAAAAGTTATCAAACAAGTTATACGTTTATAAGGAATTAAAAGGAATATTTATGAAAAAAAAAACTTAAAATAAGTGAAAAATTGTGCAATATATGTAAAACAGGTTTTCGAAATTTCGTGCATTGAAATTTTTTAATTTTTTGAAAACCCGTTTTACATAACTACATAGCACGATTTTTTGGTCTTAGAAGACCCCTAGTGCGGTTTTCAAAAATTACCTCTAAGCAAAGAATCGCCATACAATTCTACTGAAGACATCTGAAATAGTATTGTAGCTCAAGAACATTTAGTATATTTTTTTGATTGAACCAAACGCCTTTTCAAGAAATTCAAAAATTTTAATGCCATACATTTTGAAAATCCGTTTTACATACATTGCACGAACTTTTGGTCTTAGAAGACCCCTAGAGAAATTTGATTCAACATATATTCATCCAACATTTTAACCCTCTAAACTGCCGTTTTAGTATAATATATATATATATTTTAGGACAAATATTACCTCTTAAAATGCGTGTTAGAGGGTTAATATATTCTAAGCCAAGAATTGCCATACAATTATACTGAAGACATCTGAGATAGAACTTTAGCTCAGTAGTACATTTATGTGCTGTGTTTTGAGTGTTTTTCATAGTATTTTTACTACACGACTTGTGTTTTGGAAACAGCTAATTAATATTATTAATACGATATCCGTATGACGTGCTAAATTCCCAATTGTTCATATTTGATAAATACACTGGAATTTATTGTTGAGGGAAAGATAGCTTCTATGCGCATTTCACTGGCTGCTAAGGCCAGCTTATCAGGAAACCTTTTCCAAAGATTTTAGAAAAGCCAAAAATATTAATTAAATAAAACCCTAAGGGCCATTATTACAACTTGAAGTTAGCTAAAGTTAAGATTAAATTGACAGATAATAATGTGTTATCTGTCAAAAAGCGCCTGTTAACTGTCGGATAACAGCTAACGCCAAGTTATAATAATGGCCCTAAAGCGAATAAGAATTATAAACACTCTTAAGTCTTACTTGTAACAATATCAAAGCTTAAACAAAACACCAACAATAAAAAGGTTTCCTGATGAGCTGGCATTAGCAACCAGTGAAATGCGCATAGAAGCTAGCTTTCCCTCAACAATAAATTTCAGTGTATTTATCAAATATGAACAATTGGGAATTTAGAACGTCATATGGATATCGTATTAATAATAAACTTTGTATTCCCGAAAATATGCTCATTAATATCTTTTTTTTTTTACTTATACCATACGTCTTTTAACATACCCTTTCGCAGATTTGCTTTACCAATAGTCTAGTTTCATTCCAAATTTTGTTGCACTGTGTTATATTGGAATAGGAGTATTTTTCAAATTCACCTTTAAAGATTCAAATTGCTTTCTGAGAAGACTTAAAGAGATTTGTCAGATATTTTTCATCTAAGTTACCAAAATATACACCGAAACTCCCATATTTTAATTTTCCTAAGATTTTTAGTAAATTTTTTACTAAGAAAAATTTCCTCAGTGTTTAAAAAACTGCATTTAAAATAAAAAAAAAAATGCACACACAACATCTTTTCTGCTTTAACTCCGGAATTTACTAAAAGTCTCAGTCGGTCAAACTAAAAACTTCCGAAATATCGACTGCCGAAGTATTTTATTGTTTCATTCGTTTTTTGCATTTGACTTGACTGCGACTGTTTATATTTAATGAATCAGGAGTAAATGAAACACTGTTTTTTCTCCAATGAAAAATTAAAAAGTCGAAAAATAGCACAATCTTATGACTTTTACTATTTCAACTGCAGTTTTTTTAGCTCTGATTTTTATACAACACTGCATCTACACGTGAAACTACTTTCATAAGATTTCAATGAATGGTAAATAGGAACAACATTTGTCAAACGATTCCAATAGTTTATGGTTTATTTTATTCGTAATATACCTAACTAAAAAAATGTAAAATTAAGCATTTTGCGGGCGATGTGGCTCTTATAACAAAGATGGCGAATGACGTCCTAAGCAACCTTAACCTCTTTGTCGACGAAGTGGTCAGCAGAGGATTATGTATTAATTGGGGTGGGGGGAGTGCTTTAATACCACGTGAGATAAGGCCATGATGGCTTTATCTCTCATTCAATAGGGAGATAAAGGCTTTTTTTCATTTGAATGGGTGATAAAGCCATCATGGACTTAGCTCACATTAGCAATATTAGAAAATGGCTTTATCTCTCATTTCAGTTCCGGAGACACTAAAGTAAAGTATTGAAATCTGGCTTCGCATACTAAAGTTTTTCTGAGTGGCGACCTGCGGCCGTACTTGGGGTTTTTTCCTCCAGTAGGTCGCGGTAGGTGGCTTCGCTGAATAAAGTTTTCCTGCGTGCGTCACAAGAATAAAAAAATGGTTTTCAATGATAACTACGGATTTTCCCTTTTCCAGAATGTTTACACCATGCATAGCAATATTCTGAAAAAATATGGCTTTATCTCTCATTTGCGAAAGAAAATATGGCTTTATCTCTCATTTCGCAAAATTTTAAATATGATCTACCTCTCAATGATTTATCTCCCATTCAATTGAGGAATAAAGTCATCATGGCCTTATCTCACATGGTTTTAAAGCACCCCCCCTATTAGTTCGAACAAAACCGAGACAATGGTAATATACCGAAAGAAAGAGAGAAAGAGTCGACCACTGCATTCAAATTGAAAGATGTGAAACAGTTCCGCTATCTTGGAGCAGAAATAAGTGAGAATGGATAATGGATAAAGACATAAACGACAGAATATCGGCGGCAGCAGGATTATACTAAGAAAAACTTTCTGAATAAACGAGAAGTGTCCATTAAAACTAAATTAGCTGTGTACAACTCTACATATACACCTGCCCTTGCAAACGGTTCTGAGTCATGATGACTTACGATGAAGACACGAAGCTGATGAATCTATGTAGAGACTATTTACAATTAAAATAAATCGCTCCAAGATGAGACTCCCATTCGCCAAGAAGAACTCTAAAAGCTAGACCAGAAGGGTCAAGAGGAAGAGAACGCAGAAGAACAACTTGGCAAAAAACGCTTTAGACTAACGAATGGCCAAAACTTCAGCACAAGACAGACAGAAAGGCAGAAAAGGTCCGGAGTAAGAAAGTAAGTATCGGTTTTTGCTCTTGTTATTTTTTGTTTTTTTTTTTTTAATTTTTAAAAACAAAAATAGCATATCTACACTTTTTTATGAAAAATTCCGAAACTGTTGAAAATATAAAAAATTTATTTGGATGACTCAAGGAAATTTTAAAACTAGACGTGATAGAACCAATATGTGAACAAATTTGGATAAAGCACGCAAAAGTCAATGAATCAGATAAACAAAATTCTTGCTCCCGACTTTTTTTTACTTTTTGCCGACCAGAGGCCTAATTCTGGCATTCGTGATCGAGTTCTTTCTCGATTCGCAAGTAATTTTATTTCTAATTCTTTCAGTCGATACTGAACGAATCAAAATTAGTTTTTCAGTAATGTGAAACTCAAATTAATGCTTTACAACACTAAAAAAATAATTCCGATTCGTTCAGTATTGACTGAAATAACAAGATATTAAATTGCTTTCGAATCGAGAAAATACTCGATCACGAGTGCCAGAATTAGGCCCCAGTATTATTTTAAAGGTGGTCTAACAAGAATGCACGATGTTATACACATGTAAAAACAACAAAAAGTTTGCGGAAAATCATTTTAATATTTTTTATTATGATAGAACCACGGCTTTTGTGGCATACCATTATCCCGTAGTCCATATTTTCAATGACTCTGAGACGTAATTGAGGTTCCATGTCTTTTATGTGCCATATTATCTCATCGTTTGCTCTTCAATTGTTCTTGGCTTAATGACGTACACTACTTCTTTTAAATATCCCCAAAGAAAGAAGTCCAACGGTGTCAAATCACATGATCGTGCCGGCAATTAAATTTCTAGCGCAAAGAGCCAATGGTCCGTTAGCTGTATGGCAAGTGGCACAATCCTCGTTGGAACCACATATAGTCCAGGTCCATATCGTCCATTTCTAGCCACAAGAAGTCTGTTATCATCTCTCGATAGCGAGCACCATTCACGGGAACGGCTTGGCCTACCTCATTTTCAAAAAAGTAACACCCGATTATGCCACCAGTTCATAAGTCCATTATATTTTACAAAATAAACTTGAGGTTAAGGTGTGACTCACAAATAACATCGTCCATTATAATTGGACCTTAAGCTGTTTTCTGTTATGTTTTTATACCATTTATTAAATGTTAACCAAAATACATGGACAAATTTCGTGTACTTATTTTCATTTTAAAAGACGTGCCTCTATTTTTAAATCTCCTTTTTAGTGCCACTTTTTTGTTGATATCCCGTTTTTTCTACTTTTTGAAAATATCACACGGTTACGCTGGTTTTAAAGCTGTATTGAGTTCACCGAAGAAGAATCAAGAGCAATTCTAAGAATTTCAGGTGCTATACAATAAAAAATGTTATATGACCTAAACACTGATTTTAGTAATCAAAAATCAAACAAACGTATAGTTAAAAAGTACCTTAAATTTATTCTATTGATGCATATGATTTTATTTCATATCGTATTTTTATTACAAACTAACGTTACATAAACATTTTTTGCAGATGTTGCTCTGACTTGTGTAATCTAACAATTTTTCGAATAAATAGAAAAAATGTTTGTTGCAAAATAACAACTACATGATCCAAATATAAGAAAATCAAAAACATATTGAGTGTCTGTCTGTTTGCTTATCTGGTTGGCTGTCTTCGATTTCAAATGTCATTTGTATAATATAAGTCTGGGTTATGTGTAGCGTTTTTTTGTACTTGTAGTTGTTATTTGCCAAATTACAACATTTTTGTTGTAGCAAACAGAAAGAAACAAAAAAATAATAAGAAGAAAAATTTGTCTCTTTTTGAATTTTGTGTGAGAACTTTTCGTTATATCCTTTATAAATGTATGTATATCCTTTTTTCACTCTATTCTGTTTTACATTATTTGAAGGAGTTTTTCTTTTTAATAAATGAACATGTTTGTTTATTTTTATGTAATTTAAAGATGCTTGTAATTCATCTACAGACAAACATACACTTTCTTAGACTTACGAGGCAGATATGAAAAGTTACCAATGCCATATATATTGTGGTGAATGATCTCTAGTAGTGAAAATTTAAATCTCACTTTAAATATAATATTTAATACAAAGTAATATGTGTTTTTAATTTAAAAATATTTTTCGAACTACTCTCGCAAACTCACATAGACATAAAAGAGAAAATAATATTGAATGGTTTTGTAACAATGTAAGGATTTCAACCCAAAGTCTAAGTATATTTAACCCAAAGTTTTTTTGTATAGTACCTTGTTTGTTGCGAAATCATCTTCATCATCGACATTATCCACAACAACATCGACAAGAGCGGCAAAATCCTTTAAGGCTCTTTTTTATGTTTCATGTCGATAACAAACAAATACACAGCACAATTTATTTACAAATATTTTTTGGATTCTTTTTATTGGCTCAGTTTTTTTTTTTTTTTTTTTTTGTATAAAAAAATATTAGACGTTTGTTCTTATTCACCCTCGTCATTGCTGGAAATCATATCTTTATTTAGTTTTAGAATCGTGTGTCACCTGTATTAATGGAATTCCACCTGTTCGAAATCAGTTTCGGAATAAAATGGCAAAAGAAATAAACAAAACACACCCAAAGAGTTTGTCTGTTGGGTAACTGAGTTTGCTGGGGGGGTTGTGTTTTAGTAAGAGCAAAAGTGACTAGGTGAGTGAGAATGAATGAGCCCGTGGTGGTATCAACTGAATTTTGTATCGGGAAAAAAATGTATTGTATGTCTGTCGATGTCAATGCAAAACTTGTAGTTATTTTTACATTTACAAATGCATACTTGAACTTTGATATTCTATTTCAACAACTTAAGAGGAGAGAAAAAAAAATAATATATAAATAAATTTATATGCATAAATGCATGTGTCAAGTGTTATGATATGCTTTTGTAAATAGTTTTTACTCAAAGTGTTTTTGTTTGATTTACCAATTTTCTTATATTAAAGTTAAGAAAATATGTACATTTCAATGCTGCAAAATTGTTATTAGCAGTACAATAGAAAATCTGAATGTTTAAAACGGGACATTTTGACAATTAGAGGGCAAGCCGAATAAAGCCTATCGGAAAATCAAAAACAAATTCTGGTCCAAATTAAGTCCTTGAAACCACCATCACTGAAATTTATTGTTGAGGGAAATGTCGTTAATGTGCCATATTATCTCATTCTTTGCTCTTAGCTTATAAACGGACACTTTTTCTTCTTAATATCTCCAAAGAAAGAAGCCCAACGATGTCAAATGACATGATTAACATCGCCACGATGTGAGATAACATGACTATTGGATTTCTCGCGCAAAGAGCCATTGTTTCGATGGCTGAGTGGCAAGTGGCACCATCATCTTTGGAACCTCATGTCGTCTAGGTCTATATCCTTAATTTGTGGCCACAAGAAGCTTGGACGACCTCATTCAAAGAAGTACGTCCCGAAGACGCAGCCAGCCCATAATCAGCACCAAACACTCACTCTTTGTGGATGCATCGGCTTTTCAGCAATCACTCATGGATTCTCATTAAGGCAAATGCGTCAATTCTGCCTTTTAACTACTCCACTGAGGTGATTATGCGGACCAAAAAAAAAATAATGAAGTGCACGAAGAAAGTTTACCAGAGGGGGCTTTATATGGGGCCTAGAGTAAATTATGGACCAATCTTCACGAAACTTTATAGCCTTATTTCTAATCGTATAAAACTGTGATGTACCAAATTTTGTTATGATAGCATTATTTTTAACTGTTTCAGGCGTATTAAACTGTTTTAGGTGTAAATTATGAACAGATCTTCGTGAAATTTTACAGCGTGATTTCCAGTCATTCTGTGCATTATTCCACCATTTATGTTATTTTTTGTAACAAAAATATCAATTTTTTTAGGTGGTGGTTCCACATTTTAATTCATTTCTCTGATCCTACTTAACCGATTTTGCTGGATTAATCCCAAACTGCTTAGGATAACTACAAGCAATTTGACACCAAGTTTGTTTATTACTTTTGAGTTTTTCGGAAGTGAGCGCGTTTTCAAAAGACGGTTAGACAGACGGACATGGCTAAATCGACTTAAAATTACTCAAGGACCAATGGGGTCTAGGGTGGATAATAAAAAAGTTTTACACGGAATGGCAAACTTAGTATACCCTCTTCACAACTTATTGTGGTGGAGGGTATACAAATTCTTAGCAAGATAAAACATTGCAATAGAAGAGAAAACTTGAAAAATAGTAACGATGCTTTCAAAACAAACTTCTTTTTGTCAGTGATTCCACAATAATAATAGAACTTATTGTCACTTTTCTAGTGATGACACTTAAATAATCGAAAGATGTAGAATGTAATAAAATGAGATAGGGGCATCTTTTAAAGATGTTGGTTTTAAGCCCTATGTATTTCTTATGGAAAGCTGTTAACATCTTCGCTAACTGATGGTAGATGTTAGATGTTGATCAGTGTAAAAAGGCTGTAAGAGTGCCATATTCGCACATGCCGAATCTTATATACCCTTCACCATGGTGTAATAAGAAGTGGAGTTTTTATAAATACCATTCTAAAAATACAAGTAAATCTATTTTGCGCCACGCCCACTTCTCCACTACAGCCCACATTTTGTCGAATGGTGTCTATTGATAACCAAGATGGTTGCACCTTATTGGAATACTTTGGCATTTACGTTCTACAGATGTATTGAAAACCATAATGTCTTTGTATGAGAAGTGCCACACTTACATACTTCTCCAATTTTGCCTTTTTTCAGATCTTGTGTAGTAATAACCAGGATGCTTGTACCTTATTTGTAAGCTTTGGCTCCTACCATTCTGCATGAAAACACAACAAAGGATTTATGCGTAAACCTCGAGGCAGTCGTGGGTTTTTGATAATATCTCAGCCATTTGTAAATCAATCAGGCTGAATTTCAACACTTAACGATTCCGGACTAGATGCGATACATATATATAAATGCCTAGTTTCCATCATATCTGTGGTCTTCGAAAACCCGATTTCAATGGACACCCAGACAGACGGACATAGTTTAATCAACTTCGAAACTCATAAGTTCGCAGAATGTACATATCGTCACCTTAAAGACAAAATAACCTATCTGCAGTTTTCAAAAGTTTACAGGAGAGGGGGAAAACGTTATAAAATGTGAACTATTTACAATATTGAAATGAAAATGACACATTTTGATTAAAATAAAACCAGAAATATATATCGGTTGAGAAAATTTTGTTTTTCTAAACACAGTTTATGTAATGGCACTTACTTTATTTGGAATCGAGATTTTTGTAATTTTGTGCAATGCCAGAGAACACTTTGCTGATGAGTTCCTCCTTGGACAATGTGAATTCACAAACATTTTCAGGGAACGATATCAATCCATTCGAAACATCAACAGGAATTTGGCCGTTGCCAAGCTCCAGCAGTTGTCCCGAGAATTTAGCAGCCGATGGGTCGTTCTGCAACGCGACTCTCATGTTGGTGGTCAATTGCAACTTCTGGACATGCCTCCACAAAGACGACGCACAGTAGCGCCCGTAGAGCAAACGAGGTTGCAAAAATCAAAATTTTCATGAGCACCGACGAAGTTTTGAATAAACTCATGTTATAGGAAACTTTTCAACGATTTCAAATCTGCCACTCTTAATAATATCACATTTTTAGTTTAGAAGATATAGCCGTTCAAAGTTGACCGACTTTCGGTTTTCAAAAAAACACACAATTTTTAGTAAATTTGTTGCGATTTCAGGTGTAATATCACGAAAAATAGGTAACGAATCGCCTTATTTTTTGTTTGTATTGATTGATGCATTTATTAAATGTGTAATGATAAAAAAAAAATGAACTGTTTGCTTTGTGTTTCTCCTGGTAAATCACTATTTAAAAACTATCCGTTTTTTCACTATTTTTCAACTTTGACGGAAAATAACAAAAATCTATATTTTTCTATATTTGCCATATTTGCAAAATCTGTTCTTTGATTATTTCTTTACATAATTCAAAAATTTTATCTGCCCGTACGTGCCCGTTTGGCTTCTAGAGGTAAAAAAGGTTAAAAAGACATGGTTGCCATACTAATATTGCGGTTTAATAAAATTCTTTAATTTGGCCCCTACAGCGCGTAGGATGCTCCTAGATGGGTCAAATGTATGACCAACCCCACTTTATTATTTATTGCCGAATTTCGGTTTTTTTAGTTATTTCAATAAACTAAACCATTTTTGAGTTACGCGAATATATGCTGTGCAGCGCCTTACATTTTCGAAATAACGGTATATCTTGAAAACAAGAGCTAATTTAAAAAAACGGTTAGCACCACTGAATTCAGCGTCCCCAATTAGGGTGAAATGCCAGGTGCGCGGCTGGTCTGTTTTTTGCAACTTGCACAGTGTACTTATTGCTCAAAATTACAATATTAAAATTCTATTTTAATATTATTTTTTTAAAGGTTGCGAAAGGAAAAAAATCATATCTTAAAAAAAAAAAAAACACCTCCTTCAAAGTTTCAGAATTTTTAAAGAACAGTTTGAGGTATTATACAAAAAAAAATCAGCCAAATAAAAAAATAGGTTTTTGACTTAGTCCGTTTTTAAAATTTAACATTTTGCAGATATTACATTTTTCAAAAAAAAATTTATTTTTTCAATATATGGTTTGTAGCCCCAAGTATTCTCTTTAAAATGACATTAAAATCATCTTCGTATGTCAAGTAGTTTTCGAGTTATTGAAGAAATAAGCTCAACACATTCGGCTAATTCGGCGAAATTATGACATTTTGAGTATGACATAACTTTTGAAAAAAAAATTTTAAAATTTTTTTTCGTTCATATATGTTCCTTATAAGATAAAAGGAACATTCTCACCAAATTTCATTAAAATCGGAAGGGGTCGTGTCCCACTCTTGGTCGTTTTGACATGGAATTACCCATATACCGAAAATACAGAAAATTGAAAAAATAAATTTAAAAAAAAAAAATTTTTTTTTTTAATTTGTTGGGTAATAATTTAGAACCCTAAAGAAAAAAAAAATAAAAACAATCTAAAAATGTAAAAATAATTTTTTTTTAGGTACCATAAAATTGATTTTTCTACTAATTTTAACTTTGATAACCCATAAGTAGGCCCCTACACAGCGTAGCACCCTTTTCAAATGCACATTTCATAGGCTGAACAGTTATCTATCATATGCTGTTTAAACTGTTCAATTACCTTATTCGGTTCAAAAGATATGATTTTTGCAACGAAAAAACTCAAATGGCGCCACTGTGCGACGATTACAGGCACGCGTGAAGTTCATCTGCAGCAGAAGATTTGGGGATGACAGGAAGTGTTTGACGAAAATCTCCGGAGAGCAATATCAAAGCCCCACCAAATCGTCTTAAGTATTAAAAATTCTATATATTTTTTGGTTTTGTTTAATTTTATACTTAATTATTTTTTTATGTTTTAATAGAATAATTAATCCGTGTTGATAAAAAAACGATTTTTTATATGACGATTTTTTGACGGTTTTTTTCAAAACTAATGACGATAATTCGAAAAAATGATCTAACATCACTGTAAGCACGTATTCATAAAAATCAGTCTCGATACAAAAATGTTTGTTTATATTGAATTATTATATAAATTATCTCTCTCTCCCTCTGGTTATATGTGTAAGTGTTGAGAATGTTTCTTAAATTAATGCACATGTTGTTCATGAAGATTCTTTTCACTGTTATTTCAAACTCAAACCAATCCGATTCTACATGAAATTTACGTTGTTTCAACTTGAAATAACTTTCATTAAACGTGATTCGTGGTGTTATTTCAATATGAATGTCATTTTGCTCTTACTTTACGGGAATGTTAAATTAACATGATGTAACTATGAAGCAAAATCACTACCGAAAAATGTAAAATCAACCTTCTTTTCGAGGATTTTACATTGACTTTTTTTTTTGTGTGTAGAAAAAACATGTTTATATACAAACATTTATTTATCCCATTTCTTATTAAATTTCGTTTGGAAGTCTGCGAAAAATGTTTGTTCCAAAGAGGTCTTTTAAATACACACCCAGTCTTGAGCCAGCAAATCTAAATAAAACTTCTCATGCGAGTTTTGACCCGAAATTAACGTTATAAGATTTTTGTGAGTTTAAATGAATTTTGAAAATGATTAGGTCCTCTTAACAGATCACATGTCGATCATGAACGATAGAAACGTTTTAAATGACATCGCGATTGTGGATATGAAACGTTTTTCCGCGTACAAGTTTTAATTATCATTAATTTTGATAATTTTAAAAAATAATTTTTAAATGAGTAATCCTGCCTTGTAAAAACGTTTTTTTGCTCTCCTGAAAAATAATTATTTTGTCACTTACAACGTTATTCGCGGCTGTGCTTCAATTAAAATAGACAATTTTATATATATTTTACAATTTTTAAATAAAATTGATAATTGTATGTAAATTTGACAATTTTTGCAAAAAATCGATAATTGTAATTTTTACCACACAGATATTTTAATGTAAAATCGATAATATTCAATTTTAGATAAGATCGGTAAAGTAATTTAAAAAAAATGGACTAATCTTCTGGTCGCATCTCCAATTTGAATATATTCAATTTAAAAATACCCCAATAAGCATAATAAATACTCTAGATCAGTGATAGCCACTCCGTAGCCTAAAAAAAGAGCCAAACTTTGATCTGAGGATAACAAAGTACCTTCCATAATGTCAACTCTCGTTCAATGGTGACTGTATGAAATAAAGCTTATGATCTTTTAATGAAAATTACAAATAAAACCTGTATGGGTAATTCCATGTCAAAACGACCAAGAGTGGGACACGACCCCTTCCCATTTTAATGAAATTTGGTGAGAAGGTTCCTTTTATCTTATAAGGAACATATATGAACGAAAAAAAACTTTAAAATTTGTTTTTCGAAAGTTATGTCATATTCAAATTGTCATAATTTCGCAGAATTAGCCGAATGTGTTGAGCTTATTTCTTCAATATCTCGAAAACTACTTGACATACGAAGATGATTTTGATGTCATTTTAAAGAGAATACTTGAAAAATGTAATATCTGCAAAATGTTAAATTTTAAAAACGGACTAAGTCAAAAACCTATTTTTTTATTTGACTGATTTTTTTTTTGTATAAAACCTCAAACTGTTCTTTAATAATCCTGAAACTTTGAAGGAGGTGTTTTTTTTCTTTTTTAAGATGTGATTTTTTCCTTTCGCAACCCTTAAAAAAATAATATTAAAATAGAATTTTAATATTGTAATTTTGAGCAATAAGTACACTGTGCTAGTTGCAAAAAGCAGACGAGCCGCGCACCAGGCATTTTACCCTAATTTGGGACGCTGAATCCAGTGGTGCTAACCGTTTTTTTAGGTTAGCTCGTGTTTTCAAGATATACCGTTATTTCGAAAATGTAAGAGGCTGCACAGCATATATTCGCGTTACTCAAAAACGGTTTAGTTTATTGAAATAACTAAAAAAACCGAAATTCGGTAATAAATAATAAAGTGGGGTTGGTCATACATTTGACCCATCTAGGAGCATCCTACGCGCTGTACCATACAAATATTGCGGCTTAATAAAATTCTTTAATTTGGCCCCTGCAGCGCGTAGGATGCTCCTAGATGGGTCAAATGTATGACCAGCCCCACTTTATTATTTATTACCGAATTTCGGTTTTTTTAGTTATTTCAACAAACTAAACCGTTTTTGAGCTACGCGAATATATGCTGTGCAGCCTTTTACATTTTTGAAATAACGGTATATCTTGAAAACGCGAGCTAACCTAAAAAAACGGTAAGCACCACTGGATTCATCGTCCCAAATAAGGGTAAAATGCCAGGTGCGCGGCTCGTCTGTTTTTTGCAACTAGCACAGTGTACTTATTGCTCAAAATTACAATATTAAAATTCTATTTTAATATTATTTTTTTAAGGGTTGCGAAAGGAAAAAAATCATATCTTAAAAAAGCAAAAAACACCTCCTTCAAAGTTTCAGGATTTTTAAAGAACAGTTTGAGGTTTTATACAAAAAAAAATCAGCCAAATAAAAAAAAAGGTTTTTGACTTAGTCCGTTTTTAAAATTTAACATTTTGCAGATATTACATTTTTCAAAAAAAATTTTTTTTTCAATTTATGGTTTGTAGCGCCAAGTATTCTCTTTAAAATGACATCAAAATCATCTTCATATGTCAAGTAGTTTTCGAGATATTGAAGAATTAAGCTCAACACATTCGGCTAATTCTGCGAAATTATGACATTTTGAATATGACATAACTTTCGAAAAACAAATTTTAAAAATTGTTTTCGTTCATATATGTTCCTAATAAGATAAAAGGAACCTCCTCACCAAATTTCATTAAAATCGGAAGGGGTCTTGTCCCACTCTTGGTCGTTTTGACATGGAATTACCCGTATACAATTTTGCGCAAGTAATTATTTGACAAATATAATGTTGGAACTGCCAGGTATGTCATGAAATTCGATTAAAAAACGAAACGAATTGAAATAATAAGAATGATTAATACAGTTATTAAAAAAACGGGAGATAACAAATTTTGACTTAAAAAAAGAAAACAAATACATATCGATAAATCTGTAAGTTTGCAAAAAAATATTAATATTAGAGATTTAAATGCCAAACAAAATTTCGGCATATATTAATTCAACAGGTAAGAAGAGAATGGTTTAAAAGTAAGACATATAAACACAACTTATTTTAAGCAATAAAATAAGCATTTCGCTGACTGCATTATCAAATTAAAAAAAAAATAAATAAATAAAATGCAAAGGTCCAGCATATTTAAAGTTATCTGTTCTTACCCAGGAAAAACTTTTTGATTTTTAGTAATAGGTGGTAGTTATTTCATACGTTACCTGGTAATGACAACTACATTCCAATTGTAATTTTTTTGAAAACTCCAATAAATACTTACAAGTAATGAACTCAGCAACTACTTTTAACTTCTGTTCTTTTCATTACTGAGCAATTGCTAATAATCAGCTCAATAACTGCTTATTTGTTGTGTTGTTTTCAGTACTGAATATTTACTTTCTGGTAACGTACTCAATAACTACTTATTAGCCCTAGAAAGATAACGTTATTTTTATGTACTGAAAAGATAACGACACGTCTGAAAGATGTATGCTTTAAAGGATATCGCCGAAAATAATATTGATCAATTTTATTGTTGAAAATATTTATTTATTCTATTTCTTTTAAAAAAAGCTTATTTTTAAACAGAAAATTACAATAAAAATAAAATTGAAAAGAAAATTCAATTAGCATTATCAAAAATTAAAGAGTTTTTATAAAGGACTTCAGTGTGGTTCTAAAAACTTAAATAAATATTTTCTAATAATTAGTATTGTGGTTATAGTGGTATAGGCTTAAGTTCATCAAATTTAATTTTCATTAAATTATTTTTATGAAGAAATCTTAAATAATTTTCATGTTGTAAAATTCCTTTCTTCATAAAAATAATTTAATGAAAATCAAATTTGATGAACTTAAGCCTAATTAAAAAAATATTATAAATATTTTCTTTGTACTTTGTGTAGTTAATGTTATCTGTATTAACTTATATAAACAAAAAAAAAATTATTTGAATAACATTATGTGCAAGATTTACAAATTTAAGTTTTGTGGTCGCCACATACAGGTATACCGCTTTAGGCACATACCATTTTGGACATAAGTTTAATTCCTGATGGACAGAAGGCACCTTCTTTGATTCACTCTGTTCTCCGTTACAACCTCGTTCATAGGTTACTGCATCTGGTAAAATTTGTTCAAAGTTTTCGATAAAATAGAAATTTCTAGCCTTAAAATTGAACAATTTTTGAAAATTTCGGCACTGGTCCATTGAACAATTTCCGAAATTATTTCGGTAGTAAAAAAATATCAAGGCATGTAATTAGGGTCGTACAGTGATTTGCATTCCCGTGTTGGTCCTCTTGCCGTACGAACTATATTCATTGAAGAAACTCGACCATCACTTTGACCCTTCGATGTAGCCCTCTTACTTTTACTTCTTAAAGTGGATCGAGATATCGTTATAACGCAGCTATCGTAAGAAGAAGTAAAATGTTAAGGTTCTTGAGGATTTTCCTGAATCGGTGGTTTATTCACGTCAGGGTTAAGGGTGTCAAAAGCTCATTTTCTACATCACTTTAAAGACTATGCTCCAATAACTCATCTTCCGATTCGCTTACATTTTCAAGTGAAACCGAGTCCTCCAACACGCTTTGAAAAATAGCGCCAAATTCTGCATGGTCCAATCCGCGCTTTCAACACATTTTTTGAACAATACCGTAAAATTCAACCAAAACACAAAGTTATCTTCGCTACAAGAGTAACACTAAAGATAACGATACGACTCTCAGACAAATGTTGTGTTTATTTGTGTTTATTTATCAAAAACTACATAACTTACAACATAAAAACTGCCACCACCAACTAGGTGCTGCTAAAAACTGAGATAATTGAACGTGAGAAAGTTTTATGTTAACAAATTTGAAAGTAAGTCTGGGTTCTCACTATGAAAGTTTTCTTTCAGAAAGTGTGAGTTTATTGGTGAGAGGGGAGAGAATAGCAGCATGTTCTCTTCCTCTCTCACCCATAAGCTCAGACTTTCAGAAAGAAAACTTTCATAGTGTAAACCCAGACTAAGAGCACAAAATTGAAAAGGGGTACGTCTCGCAGACGTACCTTATCTTTCTAGGGTTAGGGGTATTAACTAGTGATTTTTTGGCTAACAATAGTACTTACAATTCAACTTACTCGTTGTTAAATAATAACTAGATATTTTTTGACTTCGAGTAAGTGTATTGTAAGTACTGAATTCTGTGGACACCTCGAACAAAAATAAGTAGTTATTCAGCCGAAAAATAAGTAGAGTTTATTTTTCTCCAAGATTATTTGCTAACTAACCAAATAACTAAAAATTAAAAAAAATCTACATTTAAACTCATTTGCTACTAATTAACTTTATAGTCAACGATAATACGACATAAATAGATTTTATTAGAACCAAACCATTAAACGACAAAAAAAAAGCTCTTAAATAAACCAACAGGTTATTTTTTATTTTACAAGAGCGATTACTCAAAATGATACAAAAAAAAAAGTCACAAAGATTGAAACTTTATTGATTTATTAATTAAGATCAGTATCTGAAAATAAAAATGTTACTTGGAGAATTTCTATGACACCACATTCATTAGACGATTTATAGTTACTGACAGTGAAAATTTAGCGTGAGTGTGTGTCTAAATGCGGTATTTTCAACAAATTTGAAATAAAACAGTAGTACAACATAAAACTCGTTAGTAAATCGTAAAATCGAATCACATACATATAAATAGATGAAAATACTGCTTCTTTTTTTTACTGATATCGAGTTGATTAATTTATGGCCTAAAACATATAAAAAATTTCAACATGAGAAAAAGCAAAAAAAAAAATCAAGAATTTTACATCATCTTTATAAAGCAAATGAAGAGTAAAAACTTTTACTACTGGCTGCTAAAATTTTTTTTTTCTTTCTTTTTTTAATAAAAAAAAAATCATAATACAATTTTTAAAGTATTATAAAGATATTCTAAATTCTTTAAAAGACAAAAAAAAAAAAATACAGACCTTAAAAACAGGAAAAAGTTATAGAATATGTAGACCGGCTTAAATCGATAATTAATTATTTCCTACTAATCAATAAACAGAGAACATAATTTAACAAATAAATAAAAAACTAATGCCTGTATTCACAAAAATTTTTTAAATTTAATAAAGATTTAAAGAACAAATTTAATATGAAAATTAACCTTAATGAACGTTTGTTAAATTTAATAATCGTTTATGAATACAGGGGTAAATCATAAAAACTTTTCCCAAATATTGACAAATCATACGACAAAAGTGAAACTTTAAAGTTGATAATAGTTAAACTTTAAACTATCGGCTACTTGTTTAGAACCGTAGAACCACAGTACACAACTATTATGCCGACTCATTGACAGGTATCTTACTTAAATGTCAGTAGAACCTAGTGGATAGTTGTATTAGTTAGATTTTTTTTTTAATGTATTGATGTTTAAAACAATTTTTACCACTCTAAACTAAAACTCTTGTCTAAATTCGTATAAGATGTGGCCATATTTTTTTTTCTAATAAAAAATTTTTTTAATTCGAAAAATTTTCAATTTATTTAATGCTGTCTGCATTCACAAACTTTTAAAAACAAAGTTGTATGAATTCGCCTTGCGTAGAACTATACATTGGTAGCACTGTCTTCTGTGACAGATATGAAAGAGATTTATATAAGCACCTACCGGGTAGGCTTAATAGGGTTTTTACACTGATCAACATCTAACATCTACCATCAAAGATGTAGAAAATGTGAAACACTCGTTTACATTGCTCACATCTAACATCTGCCATCAAACAAAAATGTCACCATATTTGAAAAAAAAAATTTATTAAATTAAAAATGTTTTTTTCTCACAAAAGTGCCAACATTTAAAAAGAAAACTCAAAAATGTATTTGAAGTTCAATTTGTTTAAATATATAAAAAATACTTAACAAAAAAACATTGCATTAAGATATAAAACTTGACAAATGGTAACGCTGCATTCAAAGCAACTTCCATTTTGTCAGTGATGCCACAATAATAATAGAACTTATGACACTTTTATAGTGATGACACTAAAATAATCGAAAGATGTAGAGTGGAATAAAATGAGATAGGAACATCTTTTAAAGATGTTGAAAGATGTTGTTTTTTAGCCCTATATATTTCTTATGGAAAGATATTAACATCTTCGCAAATGGTGGGAAATTGATGGTAGATGTTAGATGTTGATCAGTGTAAAAAGGCTATAAGGCTCAGTTAATCTTTACTTTCTGTTTCTGTTCTGTTCCGTACCGTTCTGTTACGAAATTGTAATAGTTAATTTTCTCTGTAGTAACTAATCAGCCATTTACGACAAATTTATTAGTTTTGCATCGTCCAATGTTTATTTCAATAACTTTAATGCACATAAATTTGAAGAAACTAAATTTTATGAATTCTTAAAATCAAAAAAAGTTTATTTCAATATAAATATTAATTTTTTATTATTTATTTTGCTGTCACTTACAATTACTTAACAAGTTTTTGATTTTAACAAACTGAACCGCAACAGAACAGAAAAACTAATCAATTTCATAGGTTTTTTAATAACAAATACAAATCAGCTGATTCGTAACAGAACAAAAAGTAAAGACACACACTGGGTGAGCGCAACTAGTACACACGGTTGCAGTCACCCCTTGTTAAATTGTTGTAGTTCTTACGTCCGGTTCTATTGAAATTTGCTAGCAGAATCTGTTGAGGATCTCTGGTCGGCGCCTATCTCAAAAGATCTTTCAAATTCTAACTCAACGAATTAGGTTATTGACTGCACCTTATTTCCCAAGAGAGTGAAACCAGTGTTGCCAGGGGAAAAAAATAAGTTACACTTTTCTTTCAAAAAAGTAACGTTTTTCTTTAAGAGTTACATTCTGAAATATTCCTTGATAAATAGCAAATTAATGTGATTTATATAAAATTAATTTTGTTTGTCCAAAGAGCCCCTTTGCTCTTTGGACAAAATGCCAATCTAGCTGCGGAAAAACGCAGCATCGAAGCGGACAAGTCAGTGTATTTAAAAATTAAATTTATTTATCACTGACTTACCTTACCCATGTTCTGTAACTTCCCCGTCGAAAAACTTTTCGATTGATATGTGAAAAATGTAACAAAAATGTCATAAACTAAAACAAGCATTTGTTTTTTCTCATTTTACTACGTCTGTAACATTTTTGGCGAGCTTATACTCGCGTCACGTAAGGAAATTACTCAACAATTTACAGAAAAAGTTTGTCTGTAAAATTTTTGTTAGAAAGTTTCCGCATTGAACTGCCAAACAAACTCGCGAATAAAAACAAGGTCAGAAAAAATGTTAACTCTTAAAAATATTTATTCAAAATGCGAAAGAGTTGGGTATTTAGTTCATGGCAGATCCTTTCATTGTTCAATTATTTTGATTTAACATTTTTATAAAATATACGAATGTTTTCTATTTTGTAATCAACAAACATTAAAGTCGCAATATACTATATCCGACGGTTGTATTTAGCTGCCGCCGTGGCAAATTTTTAAATTTTAGTATATTTTGGGCGCAATCAACAATATGTGTGCACGACGTTCTAAACGTCCGCAATTTCACATCGGCTTCGTGTGAAATGTTAATGGCATTTATAACGTAACGACGTAAACTCTTTTGATAGTTTAACATGAGTTACATACATAAACACTTTTTTCTCACTTTTCGAGAAACGATGAAATATTTTGTTTCACATCTTTTCGATGCAAGAAGTTCTCACCAAAGTTACAGAGCATGGCTACTGGTTCCAGAAATATGGCCTTTTAAACATTTAAAAAAAAAATTGCGATGTTATTTTTTATTAATTTTTATATCAAATTTCTTGACGTACTAAATCGGTAAAGCTAGACGTTTTGAAAGGTAACAAAGTAACTTTTTTCATAAAGTGGTATATCAAATATTTAAAGGGCTTTTATTTACATATTTGCTAGTTTACTTAAGCCTTAGAATCGTAAATACAGAAAAAATCTTGTTTTAAAAATATTTCTTAATCTTTACAGAGATACAAAAAAAAAGAATACCCGATTATACTTAAAATTTTTGTGGCGGTTAATGGACTGGCGGCCCGATATTTTCCAATATGAGGACGGTCAGGCAGTAACTGTCAATGGTGTTCGCTATCGTGAGCTGGTAACGAACTTTGGCCTGAATCGGAAGATATGGATGTGGACGATATGTGGTTTCAACAGGACGGTGCCATTTGCCACACAGCTAACGAAACAATAGCGCTTTTGCGCGACAAATTCAATGGCCGTGTTATCTCACGTGGTGGCGATGTTGGCCGCCAAGATCATGTGATTTGAAACCGTTGGACTTCTTTCTTTGGAGTTATTTGAAAGAAAAGGTGCACTTCGATAAGCCAGCAACAATTCAAGAGCTAAAGGATGAGATAATTCGGCACATTAACGGCATAGAACCTCAGTTACGCCTCAGCGTCATCGAAAATTTGGACCATCGGATGGAGGTGTGCCGCCAAGGTCGCGGCTGCCATTTGGCCGATATTTTGTTCCATACATAAGTGAACCATACCAATATTATTATAATAAAAAGAAATAACAATAATTTCCTAAATAGTTTGTGTTGTATTTAAAATCGACATCGGCACTTAAAATTAAACTACCCTTTAGATACTATAGAGTAGTATTGTTCCAAAAATTAGCTGCCAAGACTTTCGGATGCGACATTAGCGAATTTTTCTACTTGTTTCTACTTCAATATAAGTTTATTGTAATTTGCTTCCAAAAAAAAAAAATCGGTATTAAATATACATATAATTGATAAATTGAAGAGACAGATGCAAATACTTGTTGATATATATACCTAAATCAGAAATCTTTCTGAGGAGTTATGCAGTTTATACAGAAGCATTCAGAAATCTTACTAATGAAACAACTCAGCTATATTTTAATTTAAATTCTTGGTACAGCTTTCCTTCCAGCCTACATAAAATATTAATTAATAATGCTGAAATAATAAAATGTGTATATGTCAACTGGTATGTTTTCAGGGAAAGCAATGGAGGCAAAAAATAAAGACTTCACCAATTATAGGAAGTTTCACACCAGAAATATGTCTGGGGATCTACATATTTAATATTTCACTTAATTCTTCAGACATCGCAAAAACACAAGATTTATTGTTAAGCTCTAGTATCTAACCAAGATGATTTCTTATTTGATAGTGACTTACCGAGTATCGTCGTAAAAAAAAATTTCATTTCATTATTAAACATGTTTAACTAAAATAATTGTAAGTTAAGGCTTCGCTCACAATAGGCAGCAACATTTTCACTGGTGTTCAAAATAGAGCAAGCATTTTTTTCGCGACCACATACATTTTAAACAAAGAAACCGTTTGAAAATTTTTCTAAGAACAATTTTATTATTATTATTGTACCCTTCACCGCAGGTGGTGAATACACAGAAAAAATTATTTTTCCAATTCAAACAAAAAATTTGTAGAATCAAACAATTTTTTGTCTGAAATCGGTCCTATAAACAAATTCGCATATTCAAACAATTTATTTGCATTTCGTTTATAGAAAAAAACACTGATTTTTTCAAACAAATAATTTAACTGAATCAAACAAAAAGTTTACTGAAATTCATATACTAAATTTCAAAATCAAAAAAAAAGTTTTTGCACAAGTAATGATGCGCACACAAGCAGGCACTGTATTAAAAGATGATGGCAGAGAGAGCTGAGCGGTCGGCTGGCTTTGAGACACATTTTTTTTGTTGAAATAATTTTTGAACAAAGTCTTTTCTTATACACACAATATTTTTCGTCATCACTCACTGTTGCTGTATCCTTTCCTTTGCTAATGAAGAAGAAATGTAACCCAAAAACGGCGACAGACCGACTCGATATGTTTTTCGTCATCATTATATTTTTGTATTTGATGTATTTAAGTAAACAGTTTGAAAAAATTGAATACGGGATTTTGTTTTGTTTTAACCAACTTTGAAACCAACAAAAAATTTATTTTGTTTCTTATAATGTTGTTGTTGTTTCTGTTGTTTAAAAAGAGTGAAACGTTTTTTTACCTGCTATATTTTTGTTTTTTTTTTTTACTTCAAACCTCTTCATCTTTCTTATTGTTGTACTTTTTTAAAGTGTCCAAAAATAGACTATATGTGTTTTTTGTTGTAGTTCTTATATTTCACATAAGGAAGTGTTGCTTACGATCACATAAAAAAATGCAAAAAGACGACAACATTAAAAAGCGTTAAATATTTCATACAAAATTATGAAAACTTGAAAGCAATAACGCGTGTATTATATTTTTGAATGGTTGTCAACATTTTTGTTGGTTAAATAAAAATCAAACAAAAATTTTAATTGAATCAGTAAAAAAATTTGTAGAAATTGAAAAAATAATTCGGCAACAATTTTTTCTGTGTAGTATATATATATATATATATATATATATATATATATATATATATATAAGCTTGTCATTCCGTTTGTAATTTCTATAATATTGATGATAGACCCTATAACGTATATATATTCTGAGTCCTTATGAGGAGTGAAGTTGATTTAACGATGTCCGTCTGTCCATCTGTCCGTTGAAATGGGTTTTCCGAAGACCCCATATATGATTGTGGCCAGGTTATTATACACTTATGTCACGCATGATCCGAAATTGTTTGCTATTGAAATTCAGCAAAATCGATCCACAAATGGCTGAGATATGAGTAAAAAAACACGACTGCCTCAAATTTTTTTCCTTTAAAGGTCCTATGGACCTGACATTACCATACCAACACTGTATTACCAAAACGACATAAACATACTATACAAACCAATTCAATTATGGTTTCTACGGTCATAAAGTGGCTGTGGTAATACAGTGTTGGTAATGTGGTTTTTTTGTTGTTTTTTTATACCCTTCACTACAAGTGGTGGATTTTATTTGTAATGTGTTTAATTTTACGCATACACATTAGGCGACTCAAGTTGTAATGAACCTTGGACTTTTTAAAGATGACATTTTAAATATTTCGGTTCCAGCTTTGACCTCTCGTGAGCTGGACCAGTTTGAAAAAGGGTATATTTTTGTATGTTTTGTAAATTAGTGAATCTGTTCCCTTACCAACATATACAAATTGGGTATCGTAAGAAAGGTTTTTTTAAGGCGCGTCCAACTATATATACAATTTGTCCAAGGACGATCATCCATGTCCTTTTTTTAAGGATTTTCTGTAAAAAAACGGTTTTTGAATTTTTTGTTCGGGGTTGTTTGTAAGAAAAGAGCCAAATTAACATATTTTATTCTTTAGTCGATTTAATTAAATACGTGTCTCAGCTTTTTTTGAAATTCGTGCTAGTTCGCGTTTTGGAAAAAATGCAATCCGGTGGTAACTCTTCGTTTTATATAGGGCAATATGGGTATCAAATTTTTTCTTTTGCAAAGTACATCATCTTTATATGTAAATAATTTAGATTTTTGCAAATTAGATGCATTTTACACGGTGCTCTGGAATATATATAATTGCAATTTTGTAGTAACGCTTATATGATAGCAAATTTAGTTTCTAGATCATGTATGGATGAAAATAGGGCTAAAGATCCACGACTTTTTGGCGGCATATTTTTTTTCGCAAATAAAAAAAATTTCAAGTCGTTTTTTCTTTCTTTAGTCCTATTTTCATCCATACATGATCTAGAAACTAAATTCGCTATCATATTAGAGTTACTACAAAATTGCATTTATATATATTCCAGAGCACCTTGTAAAATGCATCTAATTTGCAAAAACCTAAATTATTTACATATAAAGATGATGTACTTGGCAAAAGAAAAAAATTTGATACCCATATTGCCCTATATAAAACGAAGGGTTAACACCCCATTGCATTTTTGTCAAAACGCGAACTAGCACGAATTTCAAAAAAAGCTGAGACACGAATTTAATTAAATCGACTAAAGATTAAAATATGTTAATTTGGCTCTTTTCTTACAAACAACCCCGAACAAAAAATTCAAAAACCGTTTTTTTACAGAAAATCCTTAAAAAAAGGATATGCATGATCGTCCTTGGACAAATTGTATATACAGTTGGATGCGCCTTAAAAAAACCTTTCTTACCATATCCAATTTTTATATGTTGGTAAGGAAACAAATTCTTAAATTAACAAAACATAAAAAATATACCCTTTTTCAAACTAGTCCAGCTCACGAGAGGTCAAAGCTGGAGCCGAAATATTTAAAATGTCATCTTAAAAAAGTCCAAGGTTTATTTTTAGGAGGGTACATCGAGCACTTTTTTTGGTGAGTCGCACAATACACATACACATTAATGCATATGTATGATATGCCGCTCAAATAAAGAAACAAACTCATAGACTCATACTTACATATATAAATTAACGGTTTTTTATATTCTTCGGCATGACGAAATGAAAAGTTGGCGTGGCTCAATTAATATTTATTTATACCTATCTAAAGAACGTTATTTATGTATGTAGCTTTTTGTTCTTATCTCATCATGGTGAAGGGTATATAAGATTCGACATAGCCAAATATAGCACTCTTACTTGTTTTTTGGAACATTTTGTTAAAATTTTCATTAAAAACTAATAAAAATTATTATAAACGTCATAAACAATTTCATACAAATTGTTCCTTAAGTTGACAAAACTTTTTAAAAAATATTTAGTTACATTTTTGTTTAAAAAATTAAAGGAAAATATATGAAACACTTTGAGAGGAAATAAGATAGAAGAAAAAACGAAATTTTTGCTCTGATTGTGAACAAAGCTTAAAAGTGATAAATTTTGTTTCATTTAAAACTCAATACGGCATTGAATAAATCAAAAGTTTTTAAAAAGCAAACTGTTTTAAAATTTTAACTAGATACTGAAAGAAACATTTTTTTGACTTAAAAGGCGAACACAGGTTGCTGATTAATTTGTTTTAACTCGTTTATTTAAAATCTTAAATCTATTTTAATTTAAAAACTTTGCATATTAAATCGTTCGTACAAATATGTATGTGGTTATAAAGAGAGCTAAACGTTAAAAATAAAAACAAAAGTTTATTTCGGTTAGTTTATTTTTTTTTTTATTGAATATAAATAATAAAAGAATCAAATTTCAGATTAAAAATTAAATATGCAAACTATTGGTAATAAATCTTTGAAAAACTAAAACAGATTAACCTTTTTAGGAGCAAAAAAAAGAAGCAAAACACAAGCTGTGGAGGGTTGCCAGATTTCACTTATACGTTGATATACTTAATTTAGGATTTTACTAATATTTTGATCCACGAAAGATGTATTGTTAATTATAGTGATAAATAAAGCGTACATTTAGTTCGTTATAAATAAATTACGATCAAATTCTAAAGTCGACAACTGTATCACTTTTATTTGTTCAATTATCTTTTTATTGACATTGCTAAATATGAGAGAGCTTGCAAAAACACACTACAATATTCTATTATAAGTTCTTAATAAAAAAACAAATTAGCGAATAAACAATTTTTTTTTAATTTAAACAAGTTTAATAATGATATTACAAATTTTTAAAAGGTTACTTACTTGATTTTAACAATAAATCTTGTTCATCTTGAGGAAGACGACAAATGTGTTTAAATGATGTCTTAGAAAAGATGCAAATGGGTCTAAAGAATAGCGTACCGTTTTTAATAAATCCCCCATGATTGATTCGCGAGATGTTTTTCTAATGTTAAAATCCCTATAATATCTTAATAGGGCCCATACACAATACCATCTTGATTGTACAATCAAGTGATTGTGCCAGCTGATGGACCGTGTATGAGCTTGTGGTGTGATTGTACCAGCTGATGGTGCTTTATCAAAAATAGTTTGATATTTTTTTGATTGTACCAGCATGATTGTATCTTGTGCTGTAAAGTTAGCTCATAAATGTTAAATCGTCAAGGCATAAACATCAAAAAATACAAAATTTAAATTAAAACAGGTTTTTTTTTACTCCTTATTCGTTTTCGTTTTAGGATAATAGCAATAATAACAGCAGCACAAATTTTATTGTTATTCATTACAACCTTTTCCACACAATTTTTGGTAAAAAATGAATTTTGTACCAGCATGCTGGTGTGTTGTGTGCTTTAAGCTTAATTGCACAATGACTTGATTGTACAATCATGATGGTATTGTGTATGGGCCCTATAAGTCTTTATTTCGTGATTCTTTTGCTTTCTATGAGAACGTTCCAATTGGCAAAGATACAGATTTTATTATTTCAGCATCATATATTTAAGGTAGTCCGGAATACATACTGTATTTAATAAAATGAATTCAATATTAATATTGTAAAAACATTTAATTGGTAAGGTCAAACCGCGATTATTCTTACTCTGTTACTTTAAATTCTCAGCAACTCTACAAAAACGGCAGGAGAACAACTCCTTAATTCGCAAAAATTTCAAACATTTTGTTTTTGATTTTTTACATTATGATTGATTACGAATTATCGGGATTCTACTGTATTTTAATTTAATTAGAAGTTGTTCTGAAAGAAAATAACAACAAAATATTATAAATTGAAGAACAAATATTTTAAATAGATGTGTAGTTAAAAAATCTAATGTATAAGTAGCATCCGCATGTCCCCGCAGCTAATTATTGCAACAATATTAGTCTTTAATATATATAAACCGAATTTTTATTTTTATCCAACGTTGTCTAAGATTTGAAGATGTGTGTGTTTTAGCCCTAGTACGTTACCACAGCAGACCCTGTAGGAAATTTTTGTTGATTGTTTTTAAAGCACTTATCCCGTGATCAGTGCATACAATTCTGACGGGTGAAAACAAGAGGTGGCATGTCATAACGTCCAGTATCATAGTGTCCATGGACGTTATGACACTTTGCAAATGGACATTATGACACTTTCAAAAGTTTCATTAGGTCCATAATTACTAAAGAAGTTAAATACAAAAAAATGATCTGCATACACGCAGAGAAAAACATGTTTCATTATGGTCCCAACCAACAAAACTATTTTTAAAGAAATTAATTTAACCATAATATGGTTGTCGGTGACAATGATTTGTTTAAATGAAACATAATATGGTAAACAATTTTTTAAAAATGGTTTTGCTGCTTTTTCACTGGGTGTATATATTAAATATATAACGAAAACACTTCTGGGCGCAAGGATTTTCTCCTCTATGTTATAATAAATACCGGCTTCGCTAACTAAAGCTTCTCTGCACAGCCGGCCTTTGGCCGGGCGCAAGGATTTTCTCCTCTATGGTATAAAAAACACCGACTTCGCTAACTAAAGCTTCTCTGCACAGCCGGCCTTCGGCCGGGCGCAAGGATTTTCTCCTCTGTGGTATAACAAATACCGGCTTCGCTAACTAAAGCTTCTCTGCACAGCCGGCCTTCGGTCGGGCGCAAGGATTTTCTCCTCTATGGTATAACAAATACCGGCTTCGCTAACTAAAGCTTCCCTACACAGCCGGCCTTCGGCCGGGCGCAAGGATTTTTTCTTCTATGGTATAACAAACACTGGCTTCGCTTACTAAAGCTTCTCTGCATAGTCGACTTTCGTTCGGAAACAAGGCAGATTTTAGAAGCTTTACTTAGCAAAGCCGGTGTTTGTTATACCATAGAGGAGAAAATCCTTGTCATAATGTCCATGGACACTATGACACTTTCAAAAGTGTCATTACGTCCATGGACACTATGACACTGGACGTTATGACATGCCACCAAAACAAGACATATAACCTAACTGGTGATAATGTGTTTAAAGTAGAGTTACTTCAGAGAAAATTTAATTGACACAACTAGTCATGTGACCGGATTTTGTTCGGGTAGTGGCTGATTCTATCTGGTTCAATTACTTTATATGATGGAAATCTATCATTTGGGTCAATATCTGCGACAGGCATTATATTAACCAAAACTAAATGTGTCCTTTTCTGTTATTTCAGTGACCTGCTACAAAGAGAAAAAAGTGCCAATAATTAAGCACCTCCAAGGACATGTTCAGTGACAAGTCGCCAACATATTAAGTGTTGGAACCAGTGTTTGAAAATAAACAGTACATTATTAAGCGTTCGGCACATAAACCCAAGAACGATATCAATTTTCTAAGTGATTGTGTAGACGAACACAACCCTTAATACCGTTCGTAACTTTTTTCAAGAAAGAGCCGAGCGCGTTCTGTTCTTCGTTAAAAAACAGAAGAATTGTAGTGATACTGTAGACAAACATTATATTTTAATGTTTTATATTGTTTCTTTTTTTGCATTGATAAAGAAATAAAGAAACAAAAAGTTTTAGCAACGATCGCAGCACGAACAGCTTGTGTGTGTATTGTGTATATGTTTTGTTTGAGTAAAATTATTTTACTGGCTTTTTGTTTTTTTTCGTACGTGTATTTTGTTTTTGTAAAAAATTTTTGGTGTTTTTACCAGCCAAAAGGGACGAACATTAATGAGCCTAACCGAACACAATGAAGTTTGTGTATTTAAAATAACCGAACGGAATTAAATGTTCTCATCTTTTGTAAAGTTTGATAAAAACAGTATTCTTTTTGTCTTCGGAAGACGACTAAGTCTGAGTTCATACGGCTCATGTCTTATTGACAAGATTCTTCCTTTTTTTTCTTTGAACATGAATTGGCGTTCAAATGATTCATGTTTTTTTTTTTTTTTTGTTTAGTCGTGCGTATGCATGTGTGATTTTTTGATATTGAAAACAATACCAACATGAAAAAGTAAAACGTAAAGACAGTACATGCATCTGTGAACTCGTTTCTTTTCCCCTCGTCCCTCTCGCCTATAAAGTAGCAATCATGTCAATAAGACATGAGCCGTATGAACACAGACTTACAGGGAAACGTAATTTTTTTATTGATCTTCTTCACAAACACTATTCGCGTTTGTGTTTCCACAAATCTACCGAACCGAACACTAAGGAGCGATATTTAGTGTTTATTTTCGAACACTGGTTAGAACTTAAACCAATCCCTAACAATTTAGCACTGTCACGTGATTAGTTCACCATTGATTCCTTTTTTTTTTGTGAGTTAGACATTTTTGCACAATATTTTATATATAAAATTTTATAAATTAAACAAGGATAAGTTCTAAATTGAGTTCTTAGCAAAAAAAAAAAAATATTCTAATGATAATAGAAACTGATACACTGAAAAAACAAATGAATTCTTCCGCACTTAAATCAAACCGAAGCAGGGTCAATAGTATGGTTAGTATTTTCTTAAATCAAGTCCAAAGTGCTAGATTCAAGTACGGATATTAAAGTGCGAAATATTTAACTTATCCATATTTAATCCCGAATTCGTACTTAAAATAATCCGAAAAAAGTATTGACTTAATTAAAAGTGAGATAAAATTATTCTCAAACTTTGCTTGATTTAAGAATTTCTAAAACGGTTTTATCTTGATTCGTACTTGAAATAATCTGAAAGTGGGATTATATTGATTCTAATCTAAACCCTTACCCCACAGAACCAGAGAGAATATTATTACTTTACTTACTCATTACACATGTTTATTTAACTTTCGTTGTATTCCGGCCTTTGTTTTACGAAGAATTCTGAATTATAAGACACCTGCCCAATATGGTTTCCGTAATCATCCTACTTTAAAAATTGTTCATATGTAACTAAATATTAAAAAATAAAAAAATATGGGAATTATTGCTTCTTATTTTACTTTTTAAACATGAAAATAATCTATATTTTTCTTATTTTAGTGTTGTTGTTGTGTCTACAACAAACTTTTATAAGCACACGTGTATGCACGCATATTGGTTTTCGAAAGTTATCCCATTTTGGCTTGTTTTAACTACTTTTAAGTGTTATCCTACTTAAGTTTCTGAGTACGACTCGTACTTAAGAAAGAAGAAAAAACTTAAATTTAGTACGAGTTTTTTCTTTCTGTGTATACTCTCTAAACTGCTTCTACTAATGCCCTTATGTGTTCAATACCCTCAGAAGTCAAATGACATGGTCACTTACCCCTTGATCAGAAACAGATGCTATGTATTTATCTTACCTCTACTGCAATTACAGCTTCTATTGTAGTGCGACAGTACACGGCAAACCCATCTGCAGTCAAAACTTAACTGTCATTTTAAAGATCTTCCAACGAAATCCCTGGTCAATAAAGTGCCAGCAATCGCCATCTTAGGAGATCTTTTAATTTTGAGTCCCCGACAAGCTTCCCTTAAGACGTATTATGACCAAAATGCTTTTTCGGCGAAGAATAAATAGTAGATAAATATTTTTTTTTTAATAAATTATTTCTAAAAAAAAATATTTTTATTAGGCAACACTGTTTTTTAAAACCATTCAAATCTAATATAGACCAAACGCTAAAAAAGCTACTGTATTATATTTTTTGTAGATAAAAATTTAGAAAATATGAAATCGTTTTTCCTTTTTTTTTTTTTTTTGTTTTCTATTACAGCATGTTCTTCATCTCTAGTCGTACACAACCAAACTTGAGATAATATGCAAATTTTAAAGATTGTAAACATTAAAATTCCTGCACACGTGTAAACCCAGTTGTAAAATAAAGAATAAGAAACACAACAACAACACCAGCAAAATAAAAGCCAAGCAAACTGAATTTACATCTTAACCAGTTGAAGACAAAGCACAGGTCATAAATTTATTTCTTGGTTTTTTTCTGTTCATCTTACTTTACTACTTTTTCATTTTTCAGTTTTTTTTCTGCTAAGCCAAAGATAAAGAAAGTCAAGTGGTAGATAATGAGGCAAAATACAACAAAATGTTTAACAACGACTACAAACAACAAAAACAGATCGACAATATTTTTGAACAAATATTATTACTAACAAAATATCTAAATGTCCAACGAACACACTTACACTACAAATGGAGTTAAATGGTGTATGGCTGGACGGATAGATGGAAGGAAGGATGGTTGGTTTTTCAACTAAATTCTGGCCAAAAGGAAAAGGTTTTTTCTAAATTATCCATATCTTTTATTCGTTCTACGCTTAAACCGGCGAACAACGACAATTGCATAGTAATATGAATATTATTATTTTTTACTTGTAGTTTTTCTAAATGCCCTCTAGTCACGAGTGGGCAAAACATTTACTTTGCTAAACAATTGCTATAAAAGCCTAAAGAACGCAAAGGAAATTCCATGTTTACAACATGGTTATAAAAACCGGCAAATATGTACCTCTTCTTACACCCATGATGATGAATGTTGTCGCCTATTTGAAAATCTAGCAACCGTCTTCACTATGAGCAAATATGAGGTATAATGGCGCTAGTTCAATAGCGGCGTTTGATAGAACTACTAAGCCAACACGTTTAGGCCCAACTAGAACTTGTTTGGGTAAATGCATTTTAAGTTGCATTCGAATTGGTCTTACGGTTTGAAGGCAATTGGTGTAAGTTGTATTCGAATTAGATAGGGGTAGTTTAATCAGACTTGTTTGATAATTCTTGTTGGAAACCGAAATGGTTGGTGGGTTCGCTTAGCCCCTGCAACTTGTGTGTGTTGGCTTGGCGTATGCGCTTTGTTTGCTTTGCAGTGAGTCTGCAAATTGTTTTCACAGATACTTTTGTGGGGAAATAAACATCTCCAACGAGTTGCAGAAATCTATCTCATTGAACTGTGTTTAGGACAGGCCTATTTTTCAAAAAAGGACTACAACCAACTTCACTTAACCTCAAAGAAGGTTATTTTTAAACTCTTAAAAACTCTTTTCTTTTATGTTTTCTTTTCTCTCACAAATCCTGTAAATCTCCACTAGTGCTCCCAGTGGTTGTTTAGATTCGTGCGTCTGCATCGGTCTCTCCCAGCATAATCCAATAAGAGTATCTGGGTTTATACACCTGACCGAGAGCATTTTCTTATGTTTTCTTTTTGTTTTTGTTGTATTTTTTTTTTTTTTTTTTGGGGGAAAAAAGGCTTTCGTTATATTGTTATGTCGCATGCCCGGAATAAAAAGTATCTTCTGTTGGTTACATTGTGTGAATGGCTGGCTGGCTGCATGGATAACTGGCTTTCCGACAAGCAGTCAGCCTGGCTGGCTGTCTGTCTGATTGAACGACCGAAATGAATGGATGCCTGAATGTTCTTATGTGTGTATGCTTTGTATTCGTTGTTTGTTCAGTAATGCTCTAATGAAATTGGTCTCTTTTTATGGGTTTATGTAGAAAATTTCTGCAAAACACAGTTTAGTGTAGACTCCCTGAGGTTTCGGTTGTTTTTAAACTGTGCGTGTGTATAAGATTTTTGAAACTCCGTCGGTATAACACTCATACAAATACAAAAAAAAAAGAAGAATATCATAGAAAAATATAAAAATAAAATTGATTTTTTATAAATTTACTAAAAAATGTTTGTCATTAGAGAAAAATAAATTAAAATTTCAACAAAATCATGGTAGTAGGAAAAGTCATCTAGGCCAAAAGTATTAAATTTGTAAGCTGTCAAATAATTTGCTAGAAAAAAAAGTTTTATTTTACAAAGAAATATATAAAAAGCTGTAAATCATAACAAAAAATTTTTGTAACCCAAATAAAGGTTTTAATAAGTTTTTTCTTTCAATTCTACAAAAAAAATAAAGTTAAATCAATTTAATTAAAAATTTGTGTTCAAAAAATATGCTACAACTAATAAATACATTTAATTAAATATTCAAATAAATTTAATATCATAATACAAATCCTTAAGAAAAGTCCCTAATTCTTTCTCAAATAATATTTCAAATTCCTTGTTTTAACAAAATTTTAAATAATAAAATGAATTGGTTTGCGAAAACAAGAAGCTTTAAGTTAAGCTTTAAAATGTTTTTAACAAATCAACAAATTTTAACCCTTCTTCTAATGGTCATTGCCTTATGTGCAACATCCACATCAAGTAGTCCCACACAACAACATCAACAACAACAACAGCAGCAACAGCACAAGCAGCAGCAAGCCACAACGATACGTGTCCAGCAATGCCGCGAGGGATGCTTAGAAAAGGTATTTAAACAAATTGAAAAATGTTTTTAATTCAAATGCAAATTATTTTTGCTTTTTGTTGTTGTTGTTTTTATCAATCTACATATGGTTGAATGAGTGCGTGTTTGTGTGTGTGTTCGTATGAGTTAATACATACATATAAATTTAAGTAAATACACATGTGAGCAGAAGAATTAAGGAATGTATTCGTAAGGAATTTTTAAACAAGATAAAAGCGGATTATTTCTTTGAACACACCCACCGAATATGCACAAAGAAAATATCAGTGGCGTTGATGGATTAACGAGTTGTTTTATTTGCGTAAAGCCTTTTAATATTTTTCCTGATTCGTAGAACATATGGAAATCAATTTGATATGATATTTGAATGTAGAGTGTTAAATGAAACTGAAAGAAATTTATGCAGAAAATGTACAATATTTTGTTTGCAAATACCCAGTTAAAACTTCGCTTACTTTTTCAAAATGAATAGCTTCTTTCACTTATTATTAAGTAGCTTTCTTCTTTAACTTCTGGATGTACAAACAATGTAGGTAAAAAATAATGACTTACTTTTGAATGCGTTCATTATGGGACTTCCCTTGTAAAATTCATTGGTTATTTCAGTAGAATTGTAAGAAGTGGTTTTATTTTTTCTGATTATTCAACACATTATTTTTACTGGGCAAGAAATAAAAGCAATTAGGTTATTCACAAAGTGTTCTTTTGTGTCATATTGGTTGTATTGGCTATATTTTTATTTATGTCACATTTTTTAAATTATAGCATTTACAACCAATATTTTTGGTAGTAAGTGTTATTACAAAAGACTTGCAATATTTATCGCTTATATGCATTTTGTTATATGCACGTTTTTTGGTGCCTTCAACCGAAAAATGCATCGATAAAAACTTGCGTATATGCATGTACAGTGGCTTTAGAAAAACTCGATTAATTACATCAACATTATAAATAAATGTATATTTTTTTTACTTGTATCGAAGGACATGAATACATTCAAAGTTAATTTGAAATTTTGGACAAATTCTAGTTTGATAAAATAATTTGGTTTGTTTTTGCAATGGATTCAAGGTTGCAATGGTGCTTATATGTATTTAAAAAAAGTTATACCTTGATTTGCTGCAACAACGTCATAAGTCACAAGCCGCAAATTGTGACTTAATAGCCCTAATGCATAGTTATTCATTCTTATTAAGATATTTATAGTAAAGAAAGCTCTTGAGAGTAGAATTAAATTAATTTTTTTTATTAAAGTCATTTTATTTAAAACTAACATTTTGAGTTATGACGATGTTGCAGCAAATGAGCAAAATAATGAATAGACATACAAAAAAAAACCAATTTCGGCTTTTTTAAATAGCAAACTATAATTGCACATGCTGGGATTCATAATAGCATTAAATGCTTATCACCGGTGTGCACATAAGCGATAAATATTTTTTTTTAATAAATGTTAAATGGCCACTGTTTTTCTTAGAACTTAATCTGCTATATTTTTTTGGGAAATCGTGCTTGGCGTTACTACCAGTAATGAAAAAAGTCGCTTAATTTTGGTATTCAAATTAAAATTATTTGTGTGAATTCTCTAAACTGCCAAGATGGCAAAAAATGTTTCCAATTCACTCTTATTACGGAAAAACTACATTGTTTAAGGGCCAAAAAGGAGACTCAACTTTTTTTTAAGAAATCTGTAGAAATGAAAACCGAACCAAACAAGTAATTCTAATCGGTAATTAAATGTCTTAAAGGGGTCAAAGAGACCGCTTGCTATTCAATATACATATATATTTTTTCGTCCGTACTAGTGTCGAAAAACGGCCAAACATTTTACTTCATATCGAATTTTAGGACATGCCCCCGAGTATATCAACTTAATAATTCTTCTCAATATTCCACAGCAACAACTAAAGAAAAAGGTCTTCCAGAAATTTTCTCGGAAGCCCGGATTATTCACCTCAAATTATGAATAAAAATTCCCCGGGGAGTTTTCTCACTTCTCCCATTTTTACTATGTTAATTCAATTGGAAAAATAAGAAAAGGGAAAATGGGCTGATTAATTTTTATTTAGTTGTGTCTTGTTTTTTTTTTTTAATAAAAACTACTAGTCTTTTCACTATGTTCGGACTTTTTACATCACTTCTATTCGATTAATTCTAACAATCTTTTTGTGATATTTTTTTTTTTAAGGTGAATTGGTTATCGCAAAAACCAATTTCTTTTGAGAGAAGTTTGCAAATACATTTTAAAAATGTATTTGGCCACTATCGAAACTTCTGGGTCTGGTCAAAACAAACTGGAAAAAAGTAAAAATTGTGGGGTTTAATTTAAGATAATCAAATCCTTTTTAATTATCTCTAGGCTAAGATTTGAATTGTCTGCTTCTTTTTAACCTTAATCAACAAACTAGATGTTTGGTCCCAGCGCTGCTCGGGATTTTTTAAATAAAAAGTTAAGTACTGGATAATTTTGTTAATTAATAGCTTGACCCAAGCGCCAACTACTTTTATCAGGATTTTTATTTTTGTTTAACCCTTGTGTTAATACCCAACTTTATCCATGTTGCTTAGCACCCGGGGTACCCGGGTACCCATATACTATACTGTATTAATAATCCATATTTTTATGAAATAAAACTACATTTTTAAACTTTTTAAAAGCTTATTAAATTATATTTATGTTAAAAATGATTTTTTAACTTTGTATTGCATAACGGCAAAAATTTTAAATTTTTTATACAGGACAGTATTTTTTAGTATAACAGTTGAAAATTTTTGGTCATACATGATATGTAAGTGAGACCTACCCGTAATATAATAATAACGCTTTGGAAACTAAACTTATGTAATTGTCTGATACAGAATTAAGTTTATTGAATTTTTTGAGCAGTTCAAACTTGTTTTTGTTATCCCATTAAGCGTATTGTATTGTATTGGGTACCGGGGTACCCGGATACGCATATTGCGATGGTTAAAGTTTCAGCAAATTTTTTGGAGTATTAAGGAAGCAAAGAGAATCTGAATTCGCTTTATTTACGACGATCCAGAAGATTGTTTTAAAATTTCAATTCTTAATACATTTTTTTCATGTTAATATACGTAGGTGGGTACCATGGTACCCGGGTAATAGCACAAGGGTTACAAAATATAATTTGTGAATTTTAGCCAAATCGTACCATAAACTAAAGAAATTTAAATGTCACGAAAACAGCGCCACCTATCGGGATTAAACTTAAGATAAACCTGGCTCCAGACTGAAATAACTTATTATCCAAGTTAGGTGACAATTGGTACAGCGGCTCTTGAGTTGTAGGCGCATATAACCGGCCCGAACGTTTTTATATATGTATATAAAGATAGTGTATAAAATATTTTCCAATAACCGCAAACGTTTAAAGAAGTCGAATTGTTTTTTTCGGTGAAAATTTGAAACTTGTTAAAAAAAAATAATAGCTAAAGGCTACTTTCATACTACAATAGGTAGTATTAAATTAGTATCTAACAGAGTCTTCTTCGTATGCAACCTTTAAAAATATAAAATTCGAAGTACACTTTTAGGCGAAAACATATTTTATTCATTTATTAAGAGTTACAAATACAAAAACAAATTATATTCTTACATAATTAACCGAGCAATAGTAATTTAGACCTTCAGCTTTTTGTACTGAACCTGACAAGAGTCTCTGGCAGGAATATAATTCGCTACAATCGTACCAATTGATTAGCTAACTACCAACTAGCCTACCGGGGCACACAGAAAAACTTCTGCAAAATTATTTTCAAACAAAGCATTGATCAAAAATAAAATCAGTTTAAAATTTAAGCTAAATTTTAACTGTCGTATTCATAAAAAATTAAAATGGATTTGAAAATGGAAAATTTGTATGAAAATGTTGCCTTAAAACATATTTCAAACTCATTTTATTATTTATGAATACGGCAGTAAAAATTTAATCAAATGAAGTAATCGTTTAATCAAGTAAAAAAAAACGTTTACTCAAGTAAATTAAACGTTTAGTTGATACTATTTATTTGTTTATTGGTACAAATTTAATACATTTTTTAATTAATATCACAACTTTTTTAATTGAAATAAATTTTTATTTTTTTCTGTGTACCCATCTGCTTGATAAATAAACACTTTTTAAACCAATTCCTGGGACTGTTGTTTTTTTTTAATCTATTTTAAAATGCTTTTTAACTATGTTTTCTTGGCAAAAAGCAGAAAATAGTAAGAATAAAATAATTAATTTGCAAACCGTAAAACTTTATTGTTTAGATTGAACTAAGACTATGTATTAACCAAAACAAAAACTAAAGCTAAACCTTACGTTCATTTAAACTTTTGATTGCTTTAAGGAAAGGATCTATATTTTTGTAGCATAATGCTTTACAAAAAGTCTAAAGAATACATTCCTTAATACAGATCTGCCCACAACTGCATTTAAACATGTTTATAACAGACACCACAGCAGCAGCAAAAACAGCAAAAAAGTGGATGTGATTAAGTTTATAGTAAGCAGAAATGAATGAATGAATAAATGAAGAAACAAAAACATATAAATAAGGGCCAAGAGGGTTTAGAAAATATACAAGGGAAAGGAAGCTGTGCATCAAATAAAGAAATAGATTAATTTTCTAAATACACAACAAACAGCAACAACATGAGTGATAAATAACACAAGCAACAACATGAACATACATAAATTTTAAAATATACAAGAACACACTTACACATAAACAATGTAACATATGGATGCTTGTTGTTGTTTTATTTGCAAACATATGTATCCTACAAACATACACAAACATCAGCATTTGCACGTACAAACAAACACACACACTCACTCACATCATTTAAAAGTGGAAGTGTGATTTTGTTATTGCAAAAATATATTAAAAAAACAACAATAACAGGAACAAAAAATATATATATATGTAACTTACAAGCATGCATGCATGAAGAAAAAAAAATAACAACCAAACCCTTGATGAATGTTGTTTCTAAAGGAATCTAATGTGTATTTAATGTTGCAACCAGGGGTGGGTCTCATAGCTTTCTATACTTTAAGGTTTGTTGGGTTTATAATTCAAGTGTAGGTGTATATGTATTTGTAAAAGTATAAGAGTGTGTGTAAAACACTATAGTTTGTTGTTTCTTTCTTTCCCTCTTTCAAATTCAACGTGTTTATGTGAAAGTTAAAAAAAAAAAAATTAAACATTAAAACTAAGATGATGAAGAAGGGTTCGCATTTAATCCTTTTATGCCAGAGAGAATGTTATTGGAAAACTTAACAGATTTATGGTTGGATTTAAAATCCTGTAAAAACTGTAATACACGCATACTTATAAAACAACACTTAACTAGAGATACTAAAGATTCTTTTATTTATTTTAAATTAAATTTCGGCTTTAAAGGGAAATGTAATTTTAGGAATTTAAATTGAAAAATAAAATCGATATTGTATTTTGAATGTTTTGAACGTGCTTAAGAGATATTGAAACAATTTGGTGTACTTTAATACAAAACCACCCTTGTGCATTTTAAATTACCGCGTTTGCAACACACTTGCACTGTTCTATAATTGTTTCCATAACTTGTCGTCAGTGCTTAAAAACAGTGCTTATGCAAAATTGATTATTTTTTCTAATTTATGGGGGTTTGCTAACAGAAGCCAGCAATTGGTTTTAAATATTTAATGCGACAATCAAAATTGAACAGTTTGTGCTCATAATAAATTCCAAGTGGAGTCAAATTTTGCAGGATAATTAAAGACTTTCGTGTTTACTGGCAAAACCAACAACTTGTTATAAATATGTAATTGTTGATTAAGTGTCTTAATGTTTTGCCTTTGAAGTAACATGTGTAATTGAAAATCTTTTAAAACACGTTTAAATTGTTAAAAAAAAATCTTAAGTTTTTTGATTGAATGCAAAGAACAGGTTATTCTTTTTTTTAAATTAATTACTCAATCACATAAATTCGGTTAATAATTCGACAACGACTTATCTTAAATCAAATTTATTTTAAGTTGTTTGTAATTTGAAATATTGTTGTTGGTTTAACTGATTGCACATGTTTAAGAGAACAGCAGGAGTTTATTACATTATTTAAACCATTTTCTGTCAATATTTGTTATACAAGTTAGGACTTCTACACTGAAAAAATCTTCTGAAAATAATTGGGAAAATATGTTTGTGATCTCCTCGTATTAAGTATAGTAAAATAATTGGAAATTAATTATAAGGTATTGTTTAAACTACCGCTTTTGGATATAAAATAAATATATAATATAAAAGAAAATATATTTTGCTTAATAAATGGTATTAATGGTGAGTAAGGAGATGCTTCATGAAGGTTTTCGTGTACGTTTAGAAAAGCTCTATCATCAGCAGATGATGAAGTTTGGGTGTAGTTGCTTGTTGGCATGTCAGAAATATATATTAAGTACAATAGAGGGCCCAAGATGCTGCCTTGTGGAACTCCAGCGCCATTAGGCTGAGGAGAACTTAAAAAATCCACTTTTTTAATTATACATTTTCAACCTACTTAGTAGCTTTCTAAGAGCGTGTGGTTGTTATAAATCTTCATGCCAGACTTTATCAATAGCTTAGGAAACATCCAGGAAGAGATCAGAGCAATATTTTATTCTTCAAAAGCTTTGCTTATGACGTTTACTTTTCTATGGGTTTGCTCAATTGTGCTTTCTAACACCGAATTGATGGTTTGGAATACATAAATTTTTATTTGAAATTGAGGCTCATTTTGACACTAATAGTTTCTCAAATATATGACTCCACTTTTATATGATCTTTTATTGGCTTTGGTATCATGAAAGCTAAGGAGACCTTCCATTTTTAAGGATAGTATTCAAGGCATAACAAAGCTTAAAAAAGAAAAAGAATAATTTTCTTTGCTATGGAGGTAGCTACAACAGCATTTTATTACTGATCTTATCAATACCAGGTGCCTTCATATTGTTCAAGTCACATATTGCCTTTTCTATTTCTATTATTTCAAATCGTAGGGGAAAAAGTGGCTCCAACATTAACAGGCGGTAGCTCGAATTGTGAGATATATTTGGGCTAAATACTTTTTTTAAATGTTTAACAATTATATTCCCTTTTTTAATATCATTTCTTGGCCAAATTTATACAAGCTTCTTAATGGTGGCTTAGAAATAGCTGGTCTATTGAGATTTGAAGTTGTACGCTATAATGATTAGTCTGATTGTGGAGTTGCATCTAGTTGCTTAAGATATGTTTCCAGGGAAGCCCTTTTCAGAGACTGCAGTAACTTTTTTAGTATTTTTGTGTACTCTTTTAATAAATTCTTCAATTGGGGTGATCTGTACAATTGACGCTCTCTTCAAAAAAGAAGAGCTTTTGTTGAAAATCTAATTGGGGAGTATAAAGATAAAAATACAAGGTTTCGATTTAACTCTTTAACGCAAATAATCGTTGATTGAAGCTAATTTTAACAATGATCATACATAATGTTTGATTCGAACCTTCACCAGCTGTAAATCGAGGGTCCTTCGTATAATATAATATATAACCATGAATCTTAAACTAGTTTCTTGAGTTTAAATGAGTTTTAGAACCCATCATCAATTTGTTCCATTTCATTTTTATGGCTGCAGAATTGACCCATTGTGTCCATAAGTTTTTTTTACTGTTTGCACTAATGTTTCCATTGATTTTTCTAGTCGAATGAACTTAGAAACAGGAGTTTCGTTCCTAGCTTAATAGGTCAAAAATGATTTTGATCCATTATTTGGTAAAACACCTGGCACTTGCATACGACTCTTTTTTAAGACATTTAATACTAGGCTGCAGTACCTAAATGTTATTAGTGTTTTTTGATTTGTTACCTGAATTTGAGGGGTATAATTTTTCTGTTCAACCGAACGCTTGACAATAGAGTATACAAAACATTCTCGTTAGTTGGCAGTGTAATTACAACCACAGTTGCTACGTTGGGGTCATTTTTAGACTTATCGCAAATAACTATTCTCCACATACAACGCAAACAGGGGGTAAGTATCAGTATGCCTCAGTACAAATTCTTGGCAGTTTAAAGATAGAACCGCAGCATTTCTTTTGTGTCCACTATCCCGATTCTTCTGTACAAGATATATTTTAAACTGTAAATGGGATGCGTTTCGGTTTTTAACATCAACGTTGCCGAGTTCTATTTTAAAGCCTGAGTCAGTGTCCTTAAAACTACCTTCAGACTTTTATTGCTCTTCAGTTGGTACTGAGTAAATAGTAATGCTTCCTTGAAAGCAGTAAAGCTTTGTTCACAATCAGAGCAACAATTTCGTTTTTTCTGCTATCTTTTTTCTTCCCAAAGCATTTCATAAATTTCCTTTCATTTTAAAACAAAAATGTAACAAAAAATTTTTTTAAACTGTAACTAAAGTTGAGTCTACTTTAACTTCAGCAACAATTTGTATAAAATTGTTTCTGACGTTTAAAATAATTTTATTTAGTGTTGAATGAAAATTTTAACATAATGTTGTAAAAAATTATAATAAATCCATAATATTGTTGTGGCTAAAATTTGCAAACGGTTTCTTAATGCAAAAGAAATTGTTGCTCTATTATGACCACTACGTGAAAATGTTATTTTGATTGTGAACGAAGCCTAATGTTAGGTAGAGTTTCGAGTGATACGATTAAACCGCTTTGCAATATCACAAGATTTTTGTTTGGAATTCCTCGCGCGAAAGCTCTGCTTAAGCGACCTGTATTATGCTTATCTTACGCTTTGAAAACTGACATGATTTCCGTTGATAAAGTTTCATTAACTAAAAGTAGACAGAATAGCACGATATTCCTACTTATCAAGTGCGATATAACAAAATTAAAGATGTTTAAAAGTATCTTAATATATTTTCTTAAGCCAATTTAAAGACAATGTTTTGATCAGTGTTCGAAAGTTAACACTAAATATCGCTCCTTATTGTTCGGTTCGGTAGATTTGTGGAAAAGATAAACGCTAATAGTATTGTAAAGTAAATCATTTAAAAAATTACATTTTCCTGTTTGTTATTTCGAGCACAAAAATAATACTGTTCTTATACATCTCAACAAAAATATGAGAACATTTAATTCGGTTCGGTTTTTTTTTAACCACAAACTTCATTGCGTTCGGTTTAGCTCATTAATGTTTGATCGTTTCTGTTGTGCTTAGCGCACTTTTGGCTGGTAAAAAAAAACACATTTTTTACAAAAACAAAATACACATACGAAAAAATGACAAAAAGCCAGCAAAATAATTTTACACAAGCAACACATATACACAATACGCAAACAAGCTATTCGTGCTGCGGTCGTTGCTAAAATTTGTGGTTTGTGCATTTCTTTATCAATGTAAAAAAAAGAAACATTATAGAACATTAAAATAGAATATTTGTCTACAGTATCACTACAATTGTTCTGTTTTTTAACGAAGAACAGAACACTATATAATGTTCGGCTCTTTCTTGAAAATGGCTATAAACATTATTAAGGGTTGTGTTTGTCTAAACAAACACTAAAAAAGTAGATCACGATCCTGGGTGTGTGAGCCGAACGCTAAATAATGTTCTGTTTACTTTCGAACACTGATTTTGAGATCGTCACAGAAAAAATTATTGTCGATTTATTTTCAAACAAACGCTTGTTTGAAATCTTTTTTGATTTCACAAGATTTTTTACTGATCCAATTATTATTTTTGTTTGATTTTTATTAAAACAACAAAAATGTTGACAACTATTCAAAAATATAATATACTCGTTATTGGTTTCAAGTTTTCATAATTTTGTATGAAATATTTATCGCTTTTTAATGTTGTCGTCTTTTTACATTTTTTATTTGATCGTAAACAACACTTCTTTATGATAAATATAAGAACTACAACAAAAAACACATGCAGTCTGTTTTTGGACGCTTTGAAAACGTACAGCAATAAGAAAAAATTATAAAAAAACCTGACGAGGTTTGTAGTAAAAAACAACAAAAACAATAGCAGGTAAAAAACGTTTCACTCTTTTAAATACGGGTTAAACAAAAGAAACAACAACAGCATTATAAGAAACAAAATAAATTTTTGGTTGGTTTCAAAGTTGGTAAAAAAAACAAAATCCCGTATTCAAATTTATTATTTGTTTGAAATTTATATGAATTTCAGTAAACATTTTGTTTGATTCAGTTAAATTTATTGTTTGAAGAAATCTGTGTTTTTTTTCAATAAACAAAATGCAAATAAATTGTTTGAATATGCGAATTTGTTTATAGGACCGATTTCAGACAAAAAATTGTTTGATACTACAATTTTTTTTTTTGAATTGGAAAAATAATTATTTCTGTGTAATCTATAAGATCTGAAATCCTTGTAAAATTTTAGACTAAGAGTTCAGAATCTACATTCGTGTTCAATCCAACTGTAGCAGTCATTTAATTTTAAAAATTTCAGTTTATATGTTGAATAGAAATTTACACATATTTTTCTTACCCAAAGTAAATTGGCAGTTAAAATATAAAAAAAAAAATCATATTCACTCACTCCTACCCAATTAGATAATTTAGTTTATTTTTCGAAACATGAAAATATAGAAACCTTCATTAATAGACTTTTCATATACAATATTTCCAAATAAATTTGAATGATTGTGAGGAAAACTTTATTTTTAACTTCACGACAATTTGGAAACAATTCTCTACTAATGAACGAAAAAGGTTTTCTAAATCATCATGACTCTATCGTATGAACCAAAAATAAACTATTGCCTTTAACAAAGAAAAAACAACAACAAACTGGCTTAATTTACATATTAGACGAATATAAACTTGTACAAGTACATATGAACATATTTTTTTACAAACACAAATAAAAGTTTCGGAGTAAAATAGAAAAGCGACAAGTGCCGAAAAAAAATATAAAACTTTATCCTTTTAGTTGGAATGAAAACACTTTTAAAGCGACTTTTTCATACAGAAATATTGTCAAAAAAGGAAAAACTAAAATAAATTTAAACTTAAAAAACACATTTTTTAGCATTACACTTGTAAAAAAGATTGGCAACCCTAATGACATTACAAAAACAAACACAGACACTCTCATCTAAAGGATAAACAATAATAACAGCAATAACAATGTTAAACATGATGAAAACAGCTGTCTATTTGCATCTTTAATTTTACTTTAAAAGCTACAAAATTTCATGAATCTGTTGTTGCTGCAATGTTTCTGCTTTTATTTAAAACTTGGTGTTCATTCAAATGTTAAGCAACAGACTTAAAGGGGATACTACAAAATCCTTCAGAGAACGATAAAGCGAAGAGAGAGTGAATGAGGGGTTAAAATATGCTGACTATGTTTCTAGAAATTTCTGCTTGCAAAAAGAAAAGTTAAATTTTCATAGAGAAATGCTGGTAAAGCTAAAACTTGTTAAAATTATATTTTGTAATAATGACATTGCGCTTTTTGCAAATGACAAATAAAACTTAATATTTTAATAAAAAAAAGTGGAGTCTAGAATGTCGCACAAAACTTAGAAAACTGGCAAGAATTTAATGAAATGTACAAAACTAAAACTAAACGAAAATTCATGGATGAATGACGTGCTTTCATGAATAGAAATTAAGTTGGTGTAACTTTAAAAAAGAGAATTTGTTGAATGAAGAAATTATTAAAATGCTTAAAAAAATCTAAAAAAAAAAACTAAAAAGATACTTAAAATAATTTATATATGTTTTAAATGCACTTTTAAAAGCGTTGTTTTAGGTACTTTTCAAAAATATACTTTTTCAAAAAGAACGAAGTGGGACTATCAGGCTAGTCTACTCGCTGATTCTCTGGGCTCAGTCCCTGTCATTAATGACATTACGGAGACTGAAATGGCAGTGGAATTCCTATCGGGGGCACTGCGTCAGGCAACGGCACTGAGATTGCACAGTCTCGCAGAGACTGTCGTAGGTTATTCAATATGGCTAAACGTCTGGGAAACTGGGCGGATTATAAGTCGGCATTGAATAGGTTTAAGAACTTGGTTAGATCGGTGAAACGAAATGCCTGGAGGAACTTCTGCAGCGGCGTGGAAGGCTCCTCTGAGACGAACCGATTACGCAAAATAATGGCTTCTTGCCCGGCTGTCCCTAGCTACATTCAGAAAGCTGATGGTAGCTGGACTACGAATAGTCAGGAGACGCTGAATTCCCTTCCAACACCACGGAGGATCAAGTGCTTATCGGAGCCTAGACCCGTGTCCATTTCTCTGTGCTATGATAGGCCCAATTGGGCGATAAGTAGCTTTGACTCCTTTAAGGCCCCTGGTCCGGACGGTATTATTCCGGCCGACCTTCAAAAGAATGCGGGGCTTCTTATTCCTTGACTGTCCGCTATTTATACGGAATGTATTCGATTCTCGTACGTTCCCATCCGATTGACTAGGTGTAGGGTTGTTTCCATTCCAAAGGAATACAGGCCAATCAGCCTGTCGTCATTTCTTCTCAAGACCCTTGAAAGGGTCACTGATAATCATCTGAAGATGTCTATTCCTAGACATTTGCTCTCTTCATCGCAGCATGCCTACACCATTGAGAAATCCCTTGAATTTCGGGAATACTCACTTGTGGCCTTTCTGGACATTGACGGAGCTTTCAACAATGTCAAACCCAACTCCATCTTGCAGTCGATGAGGGAGGTGGGTGTTGACGATGCAATTTTTAGATTTATTGGGTATCTACTCGACAATAGGATCATGGAATCTACGATGGGTGCTACTAATGTTTGCAGAATTGTGCACAGAGGCACCCCGCAAGGTGGGGTTCTGTCCCCTCTATTATGGAACCTTACGGTGAACACTTTGCTGGGCCGGTTCGACAGATTAGGGATAAAAACCGTCGCGTATGCGGATGACGTGGCGGTGGGGGTCGCAGGTAAACACCTGGACACACTGTCCCATTGTATGGAATCTGCATTACAGATTCTAAGCTCTTGGAGCATCTCCTGTGGACTTGGTGTCAATCCACAGAAAACTGAGTTAGTACTCTTTACCAGGAAGTACAAGGTTGGCAGCTTCAGGCTAAACGGCACGGAGCTGAGGCTCTCGAACAGTGCCAAATATTTGGGCGTAATTCTCGATAGCAAGCTATCATAGGAACTCAACGTTCGGACGAAGGTTGATAGGGCCATTGTGGCCTTATATACCTGTAAGAGATCCTTGGGCAGAAGCTGGGGCCTGGGCCCCAAGGGCGTCGAATGGATCTTTGAGGCGGTGGTAAAACCGATCCTCTTCTATGGGCTCATAGTGTGGTGGCCTGCCATGGAAAGGGGACGGTACTGCAGGATGCTTGAAAAAGTATATAGGTTGGCTGCGCTGATGATCACGGGATCACTACGCTCTACACCGACGAAGGCACTGTTCACTATGCTGAACTGGTTGCCGGTTGACATCATGGCCGAACAACAGGCCCTAACTTCCGCTATGAGACTGGGGGCGGTGGGCCTATGGGCTACGCGGAACTATGGTCATGCCAGGGTCGCGCTTCGTGCGCCCTACGATCTGGCGGAGCTGGACTATTGCACTCCGGAACCCTTTTTCGGTGCTTTGTTTACGGTTCATCATGGTAATTATGATGAGCTGCTCGATAATACGCGATCTCTGGAACCGACCCTGCGGGTCTACACCGATGGTTCCAGGATGAGCAATGGAGTGGGTGGAGGTTTCTTCATCGAGGAATTGGACATCAGGGTCTCTTTTAGGCTGCCAGATGGCAGTAGTGTGCTGCAGGCGGAAATCTCTGCCATAAGGCGGGCGGCAAACTGGCTGAGGTACTATCGTATATCGAGGGATATATGTATATTTACGGACAGCAAGGCTGCCATTGCAGCACTGGCTGGTGTCTTTACGACATCTATGTTGACAGTGGAATGCCGGATGTCTCTGAATGAGATCGCGAAACATTCCAGTGTAACGCTGACATGGGTACCAGGGCACAGTTGGTGCCTGGGTAACCATACTGCGGACAGTCTGGCCAAACGGGGCTGTCTCTTGGACGACATGTTCGTCGACGGCCTGATTGGCACTTCAATGGCCCACTGCAGGACTCTCATCAGACGGGAGTCGTACAGAAGGGCTCGGAGGAGATGGCAGGGGGAGCATACCTGCTTGATGGCTAGGACTCTATGGCCTGGCTATGGCGCAGCAAGAACGCGCGTACTACTTGTTCTCGGCAGGGACCGTATGAGGACAGAAATATCGGTCATCACGGGTCACTGGGTGATAGGGACTCATGCTAATAGGATGGGTCTTGCGTATAATGACTACTGTAAGAGTTGTCATGATGAGGAGGAGGAGGAGACGGTGTTTCAGTTTCTCTGCCAATGGCCTGGTCTGGGGGGCATTAGGTTAAGGCATTTTGGGAGACCGGAATTGCCATGTCTGCACGATTTGTCCAATGTGGGACTGAAATCGATCTCCTTGTTCTGCAGGGAATCGGGTTGGTTCGAGATTGCAGTGACCTCTGGGGAATAGTCTGGTGAATACTGGCTGACTCTTGTCACTGTCTAGGGGTATCGCAAAGGGACCGCTATAAGGACCCAAGTGAGTCGTCGTCGTGACGGCTACCCATTTAACATAACCTAACCTAACCTACTTTTTAAAAACTGCTATGAATCCAAATGTGGAACAACCACCCTAAAAAATTGCGAATTCTTTTACAAAAACTAGTATAATTTTACGGCAGAATGTACCGATTGTTATTAAATTTTGCACAAACACGTTAAATAGTTAACTAGAAATCCAAGTATTTAATTCTTTGAAGAGCGTTCCTTAATTTACCACACCCCACACGCATAAAAAAACATATTTAAATATGGTCACCTACAACAATACTATGTTTAAAGAAAATTTTCACCATATTATATTTAATTTAACCATATTTTTGTCACAGACAACCATATTATGGTTAAATTAGTCCCCTATCAAGAAGCCACAACCATATTATGGTTGCCTCTAAACATTTTATGGTTAAATATGACAATAATTTGTTTTTAAATTTACAATAGTATTTTCCTCTTTTTCAACAGCAGTATGCTATGGTTGAAAACCAACCATGCTGTTATAAGTGTTAAACATATTTTAGTTATTATTAACCATAATATGTTCGGAGGTAACCATAATATGGTTGTGGCTTCTTGATGGAGGACTATTTTAACCATAATATGGTTGTCGCTGACAATAATATGGTTAAATTAAACATAATATGGTTAAAATTGTCTTTAAACATAGTATTGTTGGAGGAGACCATATTTAAATATGTTTTTCTCTGGGTGCATATACAGCACACTTTCTCAGAACAGTTCAGTATGCCTTAAAACTTGGTCTACCATAGTTTTTTCATCACACAGCCAAATTTCGTGAGGATCGGTCAGTAATTCTCCAAAGGACCAATGTAAAGTCCACTCTCAGAAAATACATATATCTAATACATTTTTTTCATGTTATTATACGTGGGTGGGTACCATTGTACCCGGGTATAAACACAAGGGTTTAAAAAAAAAAAATCTTATTTAAATTTTAATACTTGTGAATCTTAATAAATATTTTAAAAATGCATTAATCTTAATTTAATTTCAGGTAATTGATTAAACAGTTTAAAGCCAACCTTTCCAATCGGTAAATATATACATACATAATTTTAAAATAACAAACTTACCAAATGTTTTCTTTGCACACAAAAAAAAAAAAAATAAAAAACGAGATACAAATATAAATTTTTTGGCTGTTCAAAATTTTCGAACTTAAACATGCGCATTGATTTTAATATGGAAAATATTTTTCATAGAAATTTTCTATGCGAACTTTAACGTTCGAAATTGTTGAACAGACAGTTACAAATGTTTTTAAATTTTCGAAAATATTTTGCAAATACTGATTCCTAAGGAATTTTCTAACTTTCATCGAAAAAATTAACCTGCCACTTTACAAAATCAGTTCTGCATTCGAACGAATTCCATATCTATGAAAATTTACAAAATACAAATGTACATATATATGTATATATATGGGCGATTCTATTCTAACGGGAGCAACATTTAGACGCTTTAAACGTCTTTTACTAATAGAAAGAAACACATTTGCAATTAAGTTATTTCTAGAAGGGGTAACATTTTTTTTATATTCTATTGTTATCTATTTACAAGAATTTATATGAAACGATCAAATAGCCACGAGCGAGCTTTAAAGTGCATGACGGGTGCAACCAAATTGGCCAACTTTCATAAGATCATACGACAAAAACACAAAACTCTGTTTATTTTTAAACTTTTCTTGTATTATTCTTTTTTATTGTGAAAGATGAGTTATAAGACGATGATTATCAAATCAAACATCGTAGAGAAATATAATCCAATAATAAGAAATTTGCTTTTTAAGCCATGATGGGTGCAACATGCAATGAATTTTCTGATCGCGCCAAATCTTAATGCTTCGAAGTGCACAACAAATTTACGTCTTACGTCAAAAAAAATTATATTATTATAAAATATAGATATTTTACTTTAAATTGGCATCAAAAAAGTATCAAATAGTGTGATTTGAAAAGTGATGTTAAAAGTTGTCTAAAATAGAATCGCCCATATGACCTTTATTTATCTAAAAAAAATAATATGAATACAAAAATAAAGTGTAAAATAAAATATCACAAATGTGCCTACTGGGATTACAATTTTCTTTAATTTTTTCTAACTTAGTTAAGTTGTCGATTTGTTAACTTAAACTGCCTTAAAGCAATTAACTCTTTGTTGGTACTGCTCTTACACCAACTTGCTTATAACTAAAAGTTTATTCCAAAAAAAGTTCAAACTTTCCAACAGAAATTATTTATTAAAAAAATACTGCATTTATTTAGCAGTTAAGCTGCAAAACTAAAAAAAAAGTTAAAATGAAAAAGCCAATTCCAAACACAAAACTTAAAAATGCTTAAAAACTGTTTAAAACGTTTTTTTTTTAATCCTTGGGAAAAAATGAGTGTGAGAGAGTACACAAGAAATAAGTGTGCACAAATTTAACGAAGAAATGTTGAAATGTAAATAAATTAATTGCAATGTTAATTAAATTTCATTAGATCTTATGTACACAAGCTTCGTATTTTTTTTCTTTTTTTTTTTTTTTGATTTAAATAATAAAACAAAATAATTAATGGAACTTAAATAAATCAAATAAATTAAAAGCTTTAACACATTACAGAACAACCCCGATAATTTATATTGCAATCACCTTGATGTAGAAGTGTGTGTGTGTGTGTGTGTAAGCTTCCTCTTTTCAATTGCTTTTTCATCAAAAAAAAAAAAAAAAAAAAAAAAATACGACTTTACGTTGACTTCCAAGACTTAACAGAATTTGGTATGAATGTCTGGTATTTTACGTAGATTATTTTTCATCAAAAAATACTTATTTTTTGATGAATTTTTCTTTTTTTTATAAATTTCAAACGGAAATAAATTGTAGAAAACCCCCAAAAGAAACAAAATGAAAAAAGAAAATATTTAAAATAATTTCCCAAATAAAGTGGCCACTTGAATCTTTGTAGACACTAGTCTATTTTTTATGTTACTGGTTTTATTAAGCTTTATAATAGACGTAGACAAGTAATAAATAAAAAAAGACGACAAATGTCTGAAATTCCCTTCTTTTCATAAAATGCCACAAGACACAACGAATAGCAAACACATATTCAAAAATGCTATTAAAAAAAGGTAAAAAGTCGTTTTCGTCGTCTGTCAGTTGGTACAGGTCATTGAATAAGGAATAAAATTAAATTGAATGAATGCTTTTTTTCTCCACTTCTCTTCAACAGATTTCGCCGAAAATATGAAAGGAAAATTTTGTTTACCTAAAGTAATAGGAAAAGAAATTTGCTTTTCATAAGTGTGGCCAGAGACTTGCGTAGTTATAGTGATGGGAGAGGAAGCGCGAGGAAGTTTGGTCAGCATAAGAGGTTTGTTATCGAGAAGAAAAAAATTATTTTTTCAATTTAAGTTTGAAGCATCATTAGTTTTGAGGGCATAAGTAAATATTTACGTGTTCGTTGGCATAATCATATATGAAATGTCTTCGTCGAAGTAAATTTGTTTGAGTTTTGCCAGTGTGTCACTCTTAAAATGATTAAAGGCAAACTTTAATTGTCAAAATTTAATTGGAAAATATGTGAAAGAGAAAGCTTTAGTACATTTAAAAAAGAAATTTTATTACACACATAATTTTTTGTTGCAGTGGCGGGTAACACATACTTCGATTTGTATGTGAAATGCAGAAGAAGATTTGATTTGAAGACAAACAGACAGAAATAAATAGTAAATTTAATCCTAGCAATTTTTTTTAACGTACGTAGCGTTCTTTATATCGTATTGTAAGTAGTAGTCTGCTCACTGGCTCAGGATATCACAAGGGGAAGGCTATAAGGAGCCAAGTGAGCCGTCCTCGTGCCGGCTGCCGATTTAAACTTACTTTACCTTAGCTTTGGACACATGTTTATCCAAAACGTTAATATAGTAAATTTTTATCAATATTTCATTTTGATATGATAAACATGGATGTGGAGTCCGACTCCAAACTTGTTCGACTTTGCATTTGTAAATAACTATATTAAAGCTCGACGCGGCACGTTTTAGAATTAAAATATCGATTTGAAATTTTTTCAAAATCATTACCTGTGTATTTTTAACCATTAAAAGGTAATGCAGTTAAAAAAAGAAGTTTAAAGTCAAATAAGGACCAGTCTCATATTCATTTAGCATCAAGGTAAGAGTAGGAGTCGGAGTTGGACTTACAAAATTTCAGAGGTTGGAGTCGGAGTAGAAACTATCTTTTGACAGCTCCACAACCCTGATGACCAACACATTATTCCAAACATTAATTAAAATATTTTATTCTGGTTACAAAATAATTGAAAACCATATCTAAAGTCTTCAAATGATTTTCAACTTTAGCAGCTCTCTTTGCTTCTTGCTTATATATTGTATGGGATTTTTGCGAAATTAAGAGTTTTTTTTTTAAGGGACCAGCTGTTTTTTTCGAATTGCTGAGGTTTTCGAGTTAATGTGGTAAGAATTATCGTGGTTTGACTGAAGTGTACTGTAATTCCTATTGTATTTGTATGGGAGGTGTCGCAAACATTTGAAAACTGATATGAAATATTCTTTACGATCTATTTTCATATCTACCTAATAAATAGACACAAAAATTTCAAAAAAATCGGTAGAGTCGTTACGGTGGAGTGCCACCACAAATACCGTACCACGAAATTTTTATATATTTAGATTTAGGAAAATCTTTGGGTTTCGTAGCAAAATTAATGCTACGAATACCCTAAACATTTTATGATAAAAGAAGACTCTTAGATACAACCAACGCCAGCCACGTGTGACCATTTTATCAAATTCGAAAAAATTGGTTTGAATTTAAAAAATTATTGACTTAAATTGGAAGTAAAGGCCGAGTTCGACATGGGGTTGCCGGATACCAAAAGTCAAATAACTGGACAATAGGAAAAATTCACCTAGATTTTTAAAAAAAAATACTGAACAATTTTGAAATGCCCTTAACTATAGGAAAAAGTAAAATTTTAATTAATTTTTTTTTTACAATAAAAAAAAAAACATAAAAAGCAAGGAAACGTTTTTTATTCATTTTAAATTCAGTCTTCGGTTATATTTCAAAATTTTTGTATATACCAAGCCGAATTCACTACAAGTGGCACCGAAAAGCTGGCTGACTTTGACAGTTCAAACCAATTTGTTTTGGTTTCACAATGTTTTGTAAACACTAACAGTGTAATGAAAAAAACATCTGTTGCTTCTTCTGTTTGTAGTATTGTTGTAGTATTGCTGCGCCCGTATACATCAATTCGCCTTGATATGCAAGTGAAATTGAAATCAAAATCGATGGAGATTTCTAGTTAAATTTTTTTGAAAAATACCGTAGTTTTTCCTGATTTTAAGATAAGTTCTGATGAATATAAGCTGTACTTTAGTATGAATTAAAAAGTTGGATCGATATAAGTTTCACTCGAATTCGATTTCTAGAATATGGCTAATAACTTTTTGTTTAGCCACATATAAAATACATGTTTTGTTTTGAGAATTTAATAACTCTTTTACTTTAATTGTAAGCAAAAATGCTTGAAACATTTTGCAACTTTCTAGAAAATTATGTTTTATTAAAATTGTAGCCTTTATTCGGCCAAAGGAATTAATTCTTGTCACTAAAGTTTATTAAAATAACCTTAAATACTTTAATAAAAAGTATTTCTTATTGGCTAAGAAACGAGTTAATTTTATATAGGTTTTACGTTATTTTAATCACGTTCTTGAAAAGCTGGACCGAATCTTGTTAATTGGATTATTTTTCGGAAAATTTAAATTTTTTTCTTTACAATTTTTTCTTAGTAAATGATTTTGTTCTTTACAAAATATTAATTTTATTATTAAAAGATATAGTTACTAAAAAAAAATTTAATTAATAAAAACATAATTTTTTCAATATTAAATAAAGTTTTTTAATTGGATAAATCGTGTTTTAGCTAGTACCTGGACAAGGCCATTCCAGGCAATCCTAGTTCGACAACATCATAATACTTTGCAGTCAGAGTCAAAATTGTATCATCAAGTTTAACAATGCACAGTTTGGTTATTGTGTACGCATGGAAAACTTTGTGGGATAACGAGTTGCTTTGCAACTGACATTTTGGAACTCAGTCAAATATTATAATTGAAATGTTTTAATAAAATGCTATAATAAAAATTATAATATGGTTGCTATAATTATAGACGTAAAAGAAGTGGTAATAATTGCTTTGCGGAAATGGTTTATATAAAATGATTATGGCAATAATTTCATTGGCTTCTCCGACCATAACATGGTTGCGATACACATCAATAGGACTTTATAAATAATTATATGGTTACTATAATAAAAAAGTGTATATATATATATATATATATATATACCCAGCAAAAACTTGGTAATGACTTGCCATTACTGAACAACTTACTTTTCAATGACTACTTCATACCATCTGCATTACATAGAAGTAGTTTGGTAATGGCTGACATATAATCTGATACCTAAGTACTTGTGTATGAGTTGATTAACGAAATTTATAATTCATTCGTAATAAAATGCATCTACGGTTGAAGTTTTTTCAAATCTAATACAAATTGATTTAAAATATTTGTTCTTACAATTTGTTTTTTTTTTAATTATAAATAAAAAACAATTTGTAATAAATTTGAATATGAAAAATTATGCTGTACTGAAATTTTATAGTCATGACATGTTAGTTGTAATTATGGTGACATCGGAGTAATAAGTTATTTAAGTCCCTATTTGTAAGCGAATGTGGTAATGACTTATTTAACTCCCTATTTGTAAGCAAATGTGGTAATGACTTATTTAACTCCCTATTTGTAAGCGAGGGTAGTAAGTAGTTGCCTCCAATAATTTAATCTCATATTTACGCTCTTAATTGATTAAAAACATCGTTTTTTTATTCAAAAACTACACTGCCCCGGTAGACTAGCTGGTAGAGAGCTAGTCTATCAGCACCGAGGTTGCGCGATCGAATCCCGCCAGAGACAGAAAAAAAATAAAAAATAAAACAAAGTAAAATAAAACAAGTAAGAGTGCTATATTCGGCTGTGCCGAATCTTATATACCCTTCACCATTGTGCGAGCAGAATACAGAGCAACTAGACAAAAACTAAATAAATTTTACATACCTATACATACATATTTACAATACTTAAAACTTTATTATAAAAAAAATTTAAAAATCGAAAACTGGTAAATATTTTTTTTAAATCGTTTTAAAAAAAAATAAAAATATTAAAAAAAAAATGTTTCTTTTTAAAAAACCAAGATTCGAACCAGGGAACTGTCAGTTTCTAACACACCCTCTAGACCACTGAACCATGAAATATGAAATATGGCACGTTTACTGTTCACAAAATTCAACAAAGTTGAGTTGTAATTACTTCTGATGTTTTTGTTCACCACAATGGCAAAGTTAGGAAATATATTCACCAAAATAGTTTATGCCATGTATGTGTGTTTGTTTGTTTGTTTTCTTTTATCTTTTTTGGCGAGTTTTTAAGTAGCAAAAAAAAACACAAAAATTCCTAGTTTCTATTTGTAAAAATTTTATAGATATATATTTTGGTTCCTTTAGCTCCTATAAGGAGCATAGGGCCTCATAGTAAGCGAATGTGGTAATGACTTATTTAACTCCCTATTTGTAAGCGAGGGTGGTAAGTACTTGCCTCTAATGACATCACCGTGTTAAAATAATGATTTAAAATGCCAATGTATAAGTAGTGAAGAGTCGTTATATTAGCTTTTTAACTCATTACTTTGCAATGTAAGTTTTTGCTGGGTATATATGTATACATATATATTTATTTACTACCGTTAGTCCGATGTGAAGCATAGGACCATAACAAATAACTGCCGCTTTTAGTGATAAAGTCTTAACTTAACTCCAGAGTTTTCTTCTCCATGCATGGGCGAACCTTCCTCATCTTCGGCTTCATTGTGGATTCCAGTCAAGCGCAGATAGCGTCAGGTCGTCTTGTTGTTTGTGCAACGTATGTCTAAGCCAGATGTCAGCATATCAAAAAAATATATTTTTCTCTGTGTAGGTCATAAAAATCAAAGTCTTTCTTATACTTTTAAGTAATCACTTTTTAATTTCTGTAAAAAAATAACTGAAAATGTATCAAAAAAATATGGTATATATGGGCATTTCCTGGGGTCGTGAACGTACGTTCGTACGCTTATAATGTACAAATAATATAGAAAACAAAACTTTTCCTAGCATTTTTTGCGATTCTATAGCATTTGGGTAGCTCTATGTTTAGTACAAAAGATGGATTTCATCGACTTTAAGTTTTCATAATAAGAGTTATAAACGTGTGGCTACGAACGTACGCAAAATAGAAGTCAACTTCGGCTGACAGTAGTGAAATGTAAAAATCTGCGTAATGAAACGGAATTTTCAAAAGTAATTAATTTATTTTAAAAGTGTATTAATTTAGGTCTCCATCCAGTATTTACAAAATAAAATATCTCTCTTGGTTTTGATTTAATTGGGTTATGTACCGGTCGCGAACGTACGGATCGCGAACGTACCAGTTTTCCATGTTTTTTTATTATTATCACTAGGGATGAAATTTTCATGCACTAAAAAACGAAAATATGTGCATAAAATATGCACTAAAAAATCCAATATATGCACTAAAAAAATACAAAAATATCGTTTTTTAATTTTACTAAAAACGAAAATATATAAAATTTAGTCTATTGTTATTCAAATATCTTTAGAAACTTAAATAACTTATTAACATTTTTGTTTGTTTAAATAAATAAGTACATACTGTTTTATTAAAAGTAAAACTTTGTCTTCTACTTGAAGAATGAAAATGCATTTTCGAAAAATTGGTTTGCAAATCCCACTTTGTTTCCAGATCAGATGAAAAATATTTGATATTCATTTTATTTTTTGAAATCCTTAATTTTTTTTTTGCAAAACTTTTTGGATTTGTTTGTTTTTTTAATTTGTCGGCCTATTTTTCCTTCCACATTGTTAATTTTAAATTAAGTGAACTAAATCCCTCCTAATTACGCAGCGGTAACTAGAATGAGTAAAGAGGCCTAATATTAGGCCTTATTTAGCAGTCACGAGCAGTCAGAAGCAGTCAGAAGCCCTTCTCGCTGCATTCCATACTTATTTATTTTTTACACAGGTTGTCATTGGGCGCAAGGCACACTTCCTTTAAAAATAACTTCGATCCCTTCCCAAAGAAGGGAGTAAGGAAGGTCACAAAAAATAAAAAGTAAATGAAACTGAACACCTTCCTTTCTCCCTACTCAAAGAAGGGAGTAGCGAATGTGTACTGAATATTTCAGAAGGTCTTTTAAAAAGAAGTTTATACCTTCTAGAAGGCATAATTCTGAAGGCAGGATATCATGCGAAGCGAATCTTTTAGAAAGGAGTATAGAGGCCTTCAATAAGGCCTGTCACTTGCGGTCCTTTCAATATTTACCGCTGGGTATTAATTGCTTCAGCAATATATCCGTAATTGGAAAATGCAAATGCTAAGTGACTTCTGGTGTTATTTAAATTTAATATTTCTTTTATTTTTTTTTATTGCACAATCATCGGTTCTTCAAACATTCTTAAATTACTCGAAGTTTTTTTGAATAGAATTCTGAAGCATCTAGGCCCTAATTTTGCTACTACTGGCTGCGGTGGAAGGAGAATCAAGGGATACATTTAATTAAAAATTGCAATATAATCGAATTGGCTTCTAAATTCTCTGCAACGAAGTATAACCCATGTGCCAAGCAAGTAATTTGTAACCCATTGGAAGTCATAATGATGTAATATACTGCAACGATTTGAAATAGAAGCATTTTTTGTCGAAATCTTGAAAATCTTGTATTTAAAGCAAAGCACCAAAAGAATTTATTGATTATTAAAAATTTTTTGGAAATTTTTTTTTGTGTATTTAAAAATTTTTTTTAAAAACTTTTTTAAAATATGGAAAATAAAAGATCCCTCAAAAATGTCAAAATATGCAAAAATATGCATTTAAAACCTAAATATGCAAAAATATGCATTTTCACCAAAATATGCAACAATATGCAAAAACAAATCGATGCCATTTTAACGCAAATTTAATGATCGTTCTTAGACTATCGACAAAAAACATGCATTTTACCATAAATGTCTTCAAATTTCCTTAACAAAAAGTCTTAATACTCCTTTTACAATTGATTTTAATGAAGAGACTATGAAGAAAGAGTGTAAATATAAAATATTTTTTGCATGTAAAATAAGTATATTAAAATGTCTTTAGAAGTAGAAAATACAGGAAATTATAAAATTTTCCAGTTTCGAGCCCAATCTCCTCAAGTAAAACAGCTCAGATATGCTATGAAACCATTATTTTATAAGAACATGGACTTTTTTTCTAATAATAAACAATTAAAGACGATGATTATCAACATTTTATTTTTTCATCCTGGTAGACCATTCTGGGGAATTTCCCATATATAAAAACCCTTCTTAAGGTCGAGACAATTTTTTTTCTTGTACTTAAACAAAACACTGTCACATAATTTTGTACAGTGTATAATTGGTTATGTCGATTTTATATAAGTTTAATAACATTAAATTCGACTTCCTTTTATTTCTATAAATTTCATCTGACTAAACTAAAAAGCCGACCATGAAAAGTTAAATCTTTGTATGTGATAGATTCACTAAAACATAAAAATCTAACGTAAAGTCTTTGAACATACTGTCAGCAGGCTGTCAATCTGTATTTTGTTTTTAGTTTTTTCTGTTATAGAATTTTATTTGAAAAGCGGCCAATCACTATTGTAATCAGATGAATGGACGGGTTCGCTGACTTTGCGAACTAAAAAAATAAAATAAAAGAGGCAACCAACATTATGAGTAACTACGGATTTTTGCTAAACAAGTAGCCAAAGGTAGCCGTGCCTAGTCGATGAGCAGACCATTTATTTAAGAACTCTACAACAATTTTTAGTGTATAGATCGCGTACGTGTTGGTGCACCTTCAGGTGGCTTTTAACTGCTAGATTGCTGATGCTGCAGTTGCAACATGCCTACATGCCCAACGTCCTCTGTCTTATTGTATTTTATGTGCAAAACAGAAGGAAGATGAATGCGTTATGTATGACACAATTGTAAAGTAAAACGTTTTCTTACGGTTTATAATTAGTAAAATGGCTAGAGATGTTTAGGAGAAACCAAAAGGAACAAAAGAACATAAATGTTGTTGCTGTAAACCTTAATCATTATGGTACAAGTAACAACAGTTCTACAACTTTACTCGTAGCAGCAACATGTACGCACGTACTTTTATTTTTTCTCTTGTTTCTTGCAACAACATTTCATCTATTCATCTGTCTATTTGAAAATGTTAACATTGAAATGCCACTTTTTACGGTTTGCAACAACAACAGTAACCAAAAAAAAAAAAAAAAAATAAAGAATAAAGCGCACCAAACGCATATTCAAAGATCATGGTTAAAACCTCAACGATTTTCATCTCTGCCTCTATACGAGAACTACTGTTTCTTTTAAGTTTCTACTGCTCAAAGACAGATTGCAACATGAAGCCAGCAACGTACTTGAAAAAATAAAAACAGCTAGAAATAATTGCAGATTACAGCGTGTAGGATTTTAAAGTTTTTTGGAATCTTGATGTTTGTCAGAGAAAATTTTATATATTTGCAAACTTATAATGAAACTTCACCAAAAACAACACAAAAAAAATTAATAAGAAAAAACAGATGCATAACTCTTTTTTTCTCGTAGAGATTTCAGTGAAATTGTATGCAGACTGGTATGCTGGTACATGCTCTATTATTACAGACTTTGATTTTTTCCAGCGATAATAGCAAACAAAAAAAAACAACAACAAAAAAATATATATATTTGTTTCTTTCACATCACTTTGCAACATCTTAGTAGTTAAAGGAAGTAAAAACGTAACGAAGAAATTGAAATCATTAAAACTGAAAAAGTCGAAGAAAAAACACACTTTTGGACACTGGTTTATATCATCTTCTTGGTTCGTCTGTCATCTTGCCACAAACCACAGCATCACCAAGTTGTTTAATATCTTAAGGTTATCATCAATGAAAAGACAGTTATCTTTTTTTATCTTTTATGGTGTATTTTTTATATCATCATAATTTCAGTTGAGTCTCCTTTTTTTCCGTTGCTTTCAAATACAACCCTGTAGTTAAAATGACATGATGAACTTATTATGTGACTGGTTGGTTACAGGTTTTTACTTTTCGTTTCTGATGTTTCCACTGTTTTTTTTTTGCCGATTCGTGGTGTGGCATCTTCTACTACTACTTCCACTACTACCAATACCACTACTGATGTTGATGTCTTTTTGGACCATTACAAAATATGTTTTGTATATCATTGTGACTTTAATTCCACTAATCAAGTGAATTTTAAAGTTAAGCAATAAATTCCTAATTGCCTCAAGGAGGAGGAGACGCGCGATCAACCAACAAACATAAACACATTGAACATTGAAACCCCGAAACGAGCTAAACTGAACCAAACCAACCCAGTTATCCATCCAGTGAACTAAACAATCCAGCTCAGACACTGAGCACCACTAAGAAAAAAGCAAGGAAAACAATAAACAGCAATGCAGGCAGGCAGCAAGGCAGTTTTTCTGTGGTCATGTTTTTGGCACGTTTAGTTGTGTCGCAGTATTATGTTCCTTTCGAGATTGTTTTTCTTAATTTTTGTTTTTTTTTTAAATTTCGCTTGTATTTTTTCATTTTGCTCAGCAAGACGATTTATTGTACTAATAGAGGAGGAAGAATGGGACCAACTATGGTTTCATTGCTTGAGACTCAAATCTGTTTTTTTTTTATGGAGGCAAGAATTTATAGACTCTCTTTACGATTTTATAATTTTCAGCTTCTGATTTTATTTAGTTTTTAAAGAATTTTTTAAATATACACTCGAAAGTGGATTTCTATAGCATTTTTGGTTTCGTTTTCAATTAAAGCAGAAAAAGGGTTGGTAAAAGTAAAACGAATCGACTTTTATTCTAATATGTGATTTATGTTATTTTCCGAAAATTTGTTTGATAATATTAAATTAGTGACTTTTCCCAATTCTGCGATTTTAAAGAATTTTTTTATTTCGAAGTTTTTATATTTCTGGTGAATTTGTAATGGTTTTTCCAATTTCGGAATAAGTTTATCCAAGTTAAAGGTATAAATTGAACTAAATGTTTAAAATTTTACCTTCAGTTACGGAGTAAAGGTATTGTAGACTTTAAGGCCTTTGAAGTAAAACAAACCAGAGCCTCTGGGGGAATGGAGCCCGCAACTGATAAAAATTATATATAAGTAGTTATAATTTAGGAGTTTTTCAGTTTTTTTTTTCATTTTACTTAATTTCAACAATTTTTCTTATCAGTTTTAAGTTTTAATCTTTTTTTTCATTATTGAATTATATTCTTATAGAGGTTTTGATATTTCGCTCTTTTTCTACTCATCGCCACAGATGGAATAACTTTGACAATCCGTTCGTAATTTCTACAATACATATGTTACACGCTATAAAGTATATAAGTTCTGGGTCCTTATAGGGTGCGAAGTTGTTTTAATTATGTACGTCTGGCTGTTGAAATGGGTTTTCCGTAGACCCAAGATATGGTGGGAACTTAGTTGGTATTTATTTATGTCACATATGCTCCGTTAAATTTTGCTTTTGAAATTCAGCCTGATTGGTCTAAAAATGATATGAGCAAGAAACCACGAGTGCCTTGAATTGGTTGAAAGAGCCAAAGTATCCAAATAAGGTTTTTTTTTTTTAAAGTTTATATTGGGAGTCAAAAATTCATTGGCAAGTTTTCGTTAAAATGTGCTTAATTCCCAAGTCATACTAATGATAAATAAAAATTTAGTGTTGATTGGATAAGCTATTCCGTTGCTAAGGCCAGATCATCAGGAAACTTCATCCAAAGATTTTAGAAAAAACGAAGGATATTGTACAGAATAAACTGTAAAGCGAATAAGAATTATAAGTACTAGTTTTACTTGTAATAATATAAAAGCTTAAACAAAAACAACAACAGTAAACACTGAGCTTATCTTTGCTTACAGCCCCGACTACAATTGGTTGCTTTGTTGTCAATTCTAAATGTAGTTGTAAATGGGTAAAGAAAAAACAAAAATAAAAACAACCCTGCAGGAAATGCCACTAATGAACCCGTACTGAATCACTATTGACACAGTCAACAGTACTAGTGACTTATTATACCCCAGGCAATGTTATTTACAATAGGCATTTAAAATGTGCGTCTCATTGGAAATCTACTTCTGACGTTGGTACTACTGACTAGGTAGTTCCTTTGGGAACATATGTAAACATTGGAAACAGAGAATCAGTAGCACATTTTAGTAAAAGTAGTCTACACTTTTTGTAAGAATACGAAATCATAACAATGTTTTTTTAATATTTCTTTAACTTTTATAGGAATTTTACTTCTCAGTTGTTATTGATAAAATCTTTTTCGTATTAAAGCCAAATATAGTGGCAAATGTTATGTAGTGTAAACACTTCGTTGACAATGTCACCAATAAAGTCTACATAACTGGTGACTTGGAGACACCTGCACCCAGGTTTTCTTCAGGGAAATTACTTTTTCTCTGTAAAGCGTTGTGGGAAACATTGGACAGTCGACAATCAATGGATATTATCCCGCGTCTCAAGAATTAATTCGCCCATCTCAGCTAAATACTTACCGTGATAATATCGCTAGAACAATGACGTACAATCCACATTCCGACGATGCTCCAAAGAGCTAATAGTGCTGGATCCCCTACTGTCATTAATGAGATTCAACTTACTTTTTTGCCCAGATGTGGGAGTTGTATTCCATTCAGACGGAGTGAAGTAATTCTTGCACCGTTTTAAGAAACCAAGACACTTGTATGCTTTTTTCGACACCTCAAAAACATGTATGTAGGTTCCAACGATCATCGCATTAGATTTTCTTACCTAGAACAACAAGGGTGTCTGGTTCTTCAATAGCTATACCATGTTTTAAATTATTATTTATCTTTATCTTTTTTGCATTTTTCTAAGCCGCCTACAGTTTTGATAAGCAAGATGTTTTTTAAAAAAGAGATCTTAGTGATTTTGTGGGCTCCAATTCCGGAATTTTAGAAAAATATAATATATAAATTTTTATCAAGCATGTCACACATTCCGATCGGAACGGTTTTGATTTATTGTTTGCAATTCCGATCGATTTTATTTTAGATTCTTTAGATGCCCAATGATCTTGTATGAAAAAGTGTTCCGAATGACAAAATAAAAAAAACATGGAAGGTTATTTGTTTTGCTCATTTTGCTCCTTCATAAATTTTCAATTACAAAAATAAAGTGGCAAATACTTCGATTCCAAAATATAATAATCTTGTTTTCCTTCTCCCAACAAATTTAATAAATTTAAATAATAATAATAAAAATTAACTTAATCCTTAATAAATCAATGTAATAATCAAATTTAATCAAAATAATCAAATATTTTGACTTATTTTTATTATTATTTTTTTTTTAACAGATCCATAAACCAATTAGTAGGTCTGCGCGCAACTGCAATAATCCAACAATAGAAAAAAAAGAATTTTGTTTGTGTAAAAAATAATAAAGATGTCAAGAATAAAAGCAATTGCACTTAAAAAACACAACTCTGCAATAAATCAGCAGGCGTTTCCAGCAGACCTAATAATTGGACCATGAACAGATCTTTAAAAATAGCAATTCGACTTTGAAAATTTGAATTGGTTTCACTCCAAGACTTGACAAACTTGACTTTCGAAATTGAAACCACTTGCGATTGGACTTACGTTCTGTGACACGGCTGTACATTATATTTAATAACCGAATCTCAACCTGTAAAACAGAATCTGAATCGGTCCTTCTCAAGAAGGTTAATTTCATACAAAAATAAAATCATCAAGAGTTATCTAGATCTATGCTGGTTTCATTAAGCCCCTGCTTAGGCTTTTGTTATGGTGTGTGTGTGTTTTGCAGTTTTGTAAGGTGCCAGGCCTACATGAATTACTAAGTGAGAGTGTTATTCTGCTAGCAAGCGGGGAGAGTCGATGTTCATGGCTATGGCTAAGTGTCTAAGTGTTTGTACAAGTTGGTACAGCAATAGTACGACAAACACCTTGAGGGCTTTAATAAAGCGTAAACACAATTTACTTGACTGAAATTCAAAAAAAAAGTCTATATACATAAATATTGTAGTTGCCAATTCTGTTACAGGAATTGAGAAAACCGAACAAAACAAAAAAAAACTTAAAATGCTTTTGATTTTTCTTAATATTTTTTTCATACTTCTTATTTTGCAACGACCTCTTTTGATTTTTATTATTTAAAAAAAAAATCATATTATTTACCTGGGGTATGGCCTTTTTGGTAATACAAACAAAATAGCGACCTCCATGGTAGATGAAATTCAACTCTGGAAAAAAATATCATCAGAAAAATATGAAACATTTTTTAAACATAAAACTCTATTGCATTTGCCCCAATCAAAGAAGCACAAAATATACAATTTTAAGGCAAAACAGCAACATCAAATATCGTCTATGCACCATGAAATCACTGCCACAGCTGAACAAACTTTATGGGCTGAATGAAATTGGTGCAACCTGTAAATAGAAACGAAAAAGCACAAACCAACAAACATACATACAATTTATTAACGACAGACGCAGGCTCATCTTGGCTACAATTTGATATTGCAATGCAACTGTATTATTAAGATTTTTGTTGCTGTTTGCTATTATTCAGCAGCATTAGCAAGAACAATACAAAACCCAGCCAGCCAACCAACCAACCAGCCATCATTGGCAATTACTTATTTTGTTGCTAATAAAATGTTACGTTGCAGTTCAATTGGTACTATTTTTTTTTCGTTCTTTTCTTGCCTTTTAGTATTTTTGTGTAATATTTAAACAGAAAAAAGAAAAAAAAAACTTGCATTTTTATTCCCCATTTGAAATCACTGTTAACGGCACAGGTTTGCCTTGACAGATATTATTTTAGTAAAATATTGCTGCGGTTTCTGCTGTTGCTGTTGCTGATGCAACTGTTATTGTTATTTTGTCTGGCATTTGCTGCTACAAGTGGAGTTTTAAATTTTCTGTGACAATGCAGGTGTTGTTTTATTATTTTATTATGATTGGATGCAAACGAACGAAAAAGAAAAAAAAAATAATTAATTTTGTTTTGTCATTGTTCATTAAAATGCATAAATTTGTTCATTAAAATATATAAAAACAGCATTTAATCCGTTTCTAATTTTAAAGTCAAATACAACAAACGCCATTAATTTGTTGGTTTTAGGTTGTTTTTTTTTATTGCTAAAATTTAAATTTTTATTGGCCAAAGCTTGAAAGGTTTATAAAAAAATGTGTATCTAATTGACAGTAATGAAACGAACTTTGGACAGACAAGAAATTTTAATAAAACAAAATGCACAAACGAAAAACGTCAACTAATTAAAGGTTTTTTCTAGAAAATATAAAATTTTGCAAGGCTTTAAAATATACAAGATGTTGAAAATTTTTACTGGCTGTGCAACAATTTCGAACGTTAAGGTTCGTATGAAATTTTATATGGAAAATTTTTTTAAAACTTACAGCTTGTCATCGAAAATTTCGATGCGAACGTTATACCATGTTCACAAGCTGTAAACACATCAAAATCGAGATGATTACCTATACACTGAAGTGATTTGTCCATACAGATAATATTGGACTACGTGGTCCAATGTGGCTTAAATGGACTACTTACAACATCATCGAATCTACTGTAGTATGGACCATGTTATAAGAAATTAACATGCAGTGCTGCCAACAACTGCATGATGTATAGTTTTATTACATATTGGTAGCCCTGATGGTGTCCATTATTAACTGTTTGTTTAAAAGTGAAAGTTTGTGAAATTTATGGAAAAAGGTAAACAAATTAAAAATACCAAGTAAATATATTTAATAATGCCAATAATAGACTACAGTACACACCATAAAAGGCGATTAGTAAAAAATTAAAAAGAAAAATGCTTAAACTACCCCTTAAGTGTACTCCATACTGTAGTAACGTGGAGTATTCCATGGAGTAGTTTAAGGACTACTTCGGTTTTAAAAAAATAAAAAGCCTCTATTTTCAATTTCAACAAAATCGGTTCAGCTATTTAGTCGATAAAGCGTAGTAAGCCAAAAGTCACTTTTGCATTCTGGAGGCGAAATGGAGGTTGAACAGCATACTAACGTTAAAACTTTTTGTTTTTCTTTTTAGTAGGAAAACTATTGCTTTAATAGATCTCTTCTAAAACCGATAATTAATATTTTCTAAATAAAGGAGGCTAAGCGCCCATCGAACCTATCCTAAGCTCTCAAGTTAAACCTTTAATAGCATATGTCCTTAAGGAGATTCAATTCTTAATTTTTTTAGAAATTTTTTAAGATCGGACCAGGAGCACAAACTTTTCAGCTTTATAATATCAAGTAATTATTTGAAAGTTTCATTTATAAATTTATTTCGTTATAATGTAATATAAACGTCAATGTAACTTTATGATTTTCTTCTGTACTTTGCTATGGCAATATCTCTTTTAAGTGTCCTCCAGTAGTCCGCCAGTATTTGTGGGCCTCACTTAACTTGATATCGTTTCATTTATCGTAGAAATGTCTTCGTGGAATCTTTCAACGTGATCAGCACTGAAGGAGCTTAAGTTGTTAGGAAAGAAATCTTAATACATATGAATATAGAAAGTGTATTTTCAAGGATATTGTTACGTTACTGCCTTTCAATAACGTTTTGGTTTATTTCCTTTATAATAAACCGTTTCGATTTCTTTATTGCACTTTAAATAAAACTAAATAATCACAACACTTTAAACACTGTTTATAATTTACACAACTTTATTTAGTACTTAGTCACTTTAACAACCGTAATTTATAGCTTTTATTCACAACCAACTATAATTTTCTCAGCGTGATACGTTATTGACAAAGTCAGAACTTAAAATGATCTCATTATGCTAGCCGCCGCAAGTATTTATACTCTAGCCCAGACGTCTAGATGGCTCTAGAAAGTTCGCCGCATAAAGGCTACTTACTCATCTATAGTTACTATCTTTATGGCTGAATTAGTTTAGTTATTAGGCATCATAAACTAAGGCATACTTTTAGGCGTTAACGAACATTCGAGTATTTACAGTGGGGTTGAAGTAAAATTATGCACAACAATTTTAACATTTTTTACATTTTTACACTAGAAGTGTGCATAACTTATACAATAACAATTTTAACTAATAAAATAACTAACAAACACCTACTTAATAACTAATCAATACAAGATAACACATATATTAATCTAATTCTTAACCAATAATTACAACTAATTCTTAACTAAAGTTACTTTCGTAAAAATATATTACATCTTTTAAGTAGATAATAGCGCCGTTATAATACTTTAATAGTTTTCCGAGAAACTTGAAAGTCACTTTCATTATGGATTCCCAGCCGGATATTTTCAAACAACTAAGTATTTCTTTTAATATTTCAACTTTTGTCAACTGCCTGATTTGAGGACCAACAAATATGCTTTCCTTAGTTTTTGCATCACTCAGTTAAGGAACATTTTCACGAAGTTTGATCCCAAGTTTTTTGTTTAAAGCCATAAGATATGCTGCTTTAAAAATTTAAAAATACAATTCTGTAGAAAGCAACAACAAAATTCTAAAATATTTTTGACTTTGTTTTTGCTCTCAATGCAATTTTTTGCGTTGCGTTTTACATAATTAGGGCCTAAAACCAACCAAAAATTAGCTTTCTTATTTCTTGTAGTGTTGTTGTTGTTTCTACAACGAACAAGAAGTTCATCGATGCCTTACAACTAGTAATAAACTAGTCCAAAGACCTACTAGTGGGAATTAAAGCGGACATATCCTGTTATCAAAAAAAAAAAAACAAAAACAGTTGACAAAAGCTTACGGTTGAACAGCAGCTCGAGTGAATTTTTTTATTGTTTACATTTTTTAATTTCGTTTATTTATTTTTAAATAACCCCTGAAGATGGTCAACAAAGTTGACCGAAATGTTTATATTTTTTATTTAAAAATTTGTTTTAACTCATGACCTTATGCCGAACAAAATTAACAAACAACAACACTAATGGTCAACAGTTTACAACTTTAAACAAAAAACAAAGATTTTTATATACATATTAAAAATTTTGGTGTTATCGAAAAACAGGCGCGGATCCAGCTTGAGCCTTAGGGGGGGGGGGGAATTTTGTATGATACGAAAAAGTAAACAATTTTTTTTAAAAGTTTATTAAAAACAATATTTGTATTAGGGTAAATCCTTTTTGCAATTTTTGCGAATATCATATTCTTCATCGCATACCCGTATAGACCGTGAAAAAATATTAAGAAATTATGTATTACATTTTCGCGATCGTGAAGAAAGTTTCCGCACCAATAAAGTTTTGAATTTCAATTTTTCTCCTTACTATACAAAATTAACATTTAATTGCAAAATTTTTAGTATTTTCTAACAATTTCATGAATATAACAAGATCTTACCATTTGTACGGAAGAAGGGCGCAAAAAAATCGCGACTCTATTTCGCGGTTTTTTTAATAAACTAAATTTTAATGACAAATGATAGATGTTGTGATAGATGAGTTATTTGGTGGATATATGAAACAGTGATAATTTTCAGCAGCGCAGAACGAGCTATTAAAGTTGCACAAGATATTTTTCCATTATGTAAATCAACTCGCACTTTAAACTTAAATAGCATATATAAACAATAAATGTACCATATATAATGTGTATGGAAATTTAAAAAAAAATTTTTTTTGAGGAGCTTTAGAAATTGCATTTGGTGCGGAAACTTTTTTGGCCAAAATGGTCTAAAAAAATATTTTCATTATCAATACTAAATTGCCCATCGCGTGGTGGGATGAAGAAATTTTTTCCAAAAAAAGTCATTGCCCTAATTAAAAAAAACTCAACAAAAAGGTTAAATAAAATATAAGACCAGTTTAATATACATTAATCATTTTAAATAAGCAATTTATGATTTGCTTGTGAGGAAAATTTAGACTGTACAGTCTATCTTCTGTCATTGTTGATCTGAACCATGTTTTTATTCGACGAAGGGTAGGAAATAACCTCCCGCTCGTAGCTTTACTGACGAGCATTGAAACGAAAATTTTAAATATTTTTCTTAGATTTGGGTAGATATCTTCATCACAGTTTATTAAAGCATCTACAGCGTTATCTGATAGATCAGGCTCAAGTACTAAGATCTAGTAGGTGTTTATCTCTATTATCAAATCTATTCAGCTCATCAGATAGTTGTGGTTTTAACACTTTGAGGTAGAAGTTTAGGTATGTTTAATACATTTGGGATATCTATTGGGAAAGTTGTTATGAGACCTTCTAAAATAAATTTAATAAGAGGAATGTAACCTACAACTCGGTAGTAATCTTCATCATTTTGGATGTGATTATTTCGTTAAAATCTTGTCTTTTCGAGGTTCCTCGATTTGAACGCAAATTACTTTAACTTTTTCAAAAATCGCTTTAATTTGTTCTTCGGCTTTATTTCTTTTTTCTTCAAGGCACATGATTAAAATTTTGATAAGGGGTGATCCTTTTTGAAGATCTATATCTTGCTTTTGTAAAATGATACTAAGTGGCTGTGTTACAATAGGTATCACACTTAATATGTATATTCCGCAAATAAATTTAAAAGTACTAAGCAGAGTTCGTATTTGCCCATGAGTGTGCAGCACATGTGCTTAAATTTGTGCTCATGCCCATGGGCATGTGCAACATTTTCTTATATCAATGCACATGCCCAAGGGCATGAGCACAAATTTAAGCACATGTGCTGCACATGATGGAACTCATGTGCATATGCCCATGAGCATAAAATACTAGCGCACGCATGCACACTCATTAGAAGCCATGTTGGTTTTTTATCTACATTTCAAGCAATTTTGCCAGAAATGAAGTTCATCGTGTAAAATATTATTACGAAATAGTTGTTAGTCAAAAATTAAGGTATTTGGTTATATTGGTAATTCCTACATAAATTTATTAAAATAAATAATTTTATGTTACATTTGTCTTCTATTTATGAAATTTTAATTTATGAAGTACAATATATGACAGAAATATACATACCAATTTGAATAATAAATATTTTCAATAGAAGGCATGAAAAAACTGAAATTGATATGTAACTTGTATAATCGGTTGTTGCTTATACGGAAATTATTTAACCATTCTTGTAAAAAACACATGTAATAACTGTGTAAAAAGGTAACGGAATTTTTTGGCTTTATGATTTTGTTAACATTTTATAAGAACACTTAAAGCAGGTAGACTATTTTGTCTAAAAATACATGACAATTTTAACATACAAAACAAAAATATACATGAATTTTGTTCTTGCCATTCTTTGTTTGAAGGAAATTACAAAAAAACTTAACCTTCAAATAATTTTTTATGATCAGTAAAAATTTTGGAATACATAATTTTGTTGTTGCGTCAGATTATGTCTGTGCATTGGTCAAAGGGTTATGGAAATTTCCAACTATTCTTATAAAAAAAAACACACGCAATAACTTTGTAAAAATGTAACGGAATTTTGTGGTTTTATGGTTTTTTACTAGAACATTCAAAACAGGTAGATTATTTTGTATTTTGTCTAAAAATACATGACAATTTTAACATACAAAACAAAAATATACATGAATTTTGTTCTTGCCATTCTTTGTTTGAAGGAAATTACAAAAAAACTTAACCCTCAAATAATTTTTTATGATCACTAAAAATTTTGGAATACATAATTTTGTTGTTGCATCAGATTATGTCTGTGCATTGGTCAAAGGGTTATGCAAATTCCTAAAGCTGTGCAAATAGTGAAGGAAATACGTTTTTAAAACAGTTGCTTTAGAAGCAGAGTGAAGAGCATACATTGTTGTTTATACGCATTTAAAAAAATGGATTGTGAAAATAATTTTTATAAAGTTTTGAAAAGCGCTAATAAAAATAATTAAGTGGAACCAATTCCTTCCACATTAAAAGGCATTACAAACTCGTCCACAAAAAAGACATTACGCAAAATGCAAATGAAAGTGATGATGAAAGTGCACCAACAAAAAAACGGAAAATTGAAGAGGTCGTAAAAATTAATATTAACAAGAGCGTATTTTTAAAATGTTGTGTGGGCCTAGTAACAGTTAAAAATTTACCTTTTCGGATTTTCGATGATAGCGAATTTTTCAAAGTTTTAATCTCGCCGTACGAGAAGAAATTTGAAACAAACCTAAATTCAAGGAATATTGTTGATGTTCTTGAAGTTTCCTATGGAAAAGTTCAGCAAATAATAACGAAGCGTGTGAAGAATAAAATGCTTTGTCTAAAATTCGATATTGCTAGCAGAATGGACAAAAGTATCCTGGGAATTAACATACAATATATTAAAGATTTTAAGATATATATCAACACAATTGGTAAAAAAAAATTATTTTTCTCTGCCACCAACATTTTAAAATGCAATCGTGAAATATAATTTTAGGAATGATACAGTTAAAAAAAAGACATAAGGCTGTTTACCTGAAGGAAGAAATATTGTCTTGTTTGAAGATGTATGAAATCGACATTAGGCAAATATATTCCAGCACAACTGACAATGGTGCAAATATGCTAAAAGTTAGCCAAATACTCCAAGAAATGCACGACGAAGATATCAATGAGGAGAGAAGTGATGGAGAAATTAGCGGCCCAGAAGTTAATGATGAAAGCATTCATAAAACTCTCGCTATGATTTTATCTGTTGTAAGATGTGCCGCCCATACCATTCAACTCTCAGCCCATGACGTTTTAAAGGAACTTTCACAGCAAATAAGCGAGTGTAGAGATGCTGTTAAGCAGCTTCGGAAAATAGTTAAATCAGAAGACATACAAATGCAAATGCCAACTTTAGACAATGCCACACGGTGGAATTCAACATATGAAATGTTCTTAAGTTTATTAAATGCTAGAGGCTACATAGAACCACTCAACACTGAAAATGACACTATACCTGACATAAATTGGGAGTTTATAAATCATTTTGTTTCTGCATTCAAACCTTTGGCCTTGTGTACTAAGCAGCTTCAAAAAGAACAATATGTCATTGGTGACTTTTATAGGGATTAGCTTTGTTGCGAAATCGAGTTGGAGGAGCTATTTTCTGCAACACCATTTTCCTCATTGTTGTACAGTTCCATGCAAAACAGAAAAAAGGTGCTTCTTAATAATAACGCGTTTTTAGCAGCACTTTATCTTGACCCCAGATTTAATTTTGAGAGCTCTCACTTTTTATCTGAGCAACAAAGGTGCCAAGCAATAGTAAGTTACCTTTTATATCAAAATCCAATTTTTTATACTAAATATACAAATGCATTTATACATACCCACTTATGATTTTTTTTGATTATTTTTTAAGGAACACCTAATGAAATCTTTTGATGTTCTGTTAAGTTTGCGGAAAAATCACCAGGAAAATCTGAACGGAAGAAATTCTGCGAGTTTCAGCTCGGTAACACAAAGCGAGCTTCCAACAACATCTGCTTTTGCAGAACTAGAGCAACGCGCGATGGCAGAAATGACAAATACAACTCCAAGTGAACGATCACATCGCTCTTTCAAGGAAAAACTTAAGCTTCTTGAAAACAACCAAAAACTGCCGTTCGATACTGATGTCCTCAATTATTGGAAAACCAGTGGCGATAGCGAAATTAAAAGTATTGCAGAGGTCGCATTAGCAGTACCTGCCACTCAAGTATCTGTGGAGAGAGCTTTCAGTGCATTACCTGTGGTTTTATCTAAATTAAGATCAAAGCTTAGTCATAAAACATTAAGCAATTTACTTATAAAAAAATTGAATTTTAAAGAGTTAAGCGATGAAAATATTTTTTTTCGATACTGCATAAAATATCCCTAGTTACACAAACGATAAATAAAATGATTAAAAAAAAAACCGAAATACATTTTTTTTAATTCAACGAAGAATTTTCCAAAATAGGTAAAATAAAGAACAATACACTCAAAAAATTATGTACGTAAAATCAACGGAAAATTAAATATAAAACAAATGAAAATTCATTTAAAACCCGGTCAACTCATTTTCCCTTTAAATCAAACTAAAAATTAGTTTATTTTTAAATGTTAAAAAATAAATCACTTATTACAGTTAAAATTACTGATTTTAACTTTTGTTTTAAAATTTTTACTATCAAAAAAACAAACTACAATAATAAATATAAAATTTTTAAAATATAAAATCCATATAAATTTGTTTTTTTATTAAAAAAATTTCATATTCAGGTTTTTACTACTTCTGTTTGTCGCATAATTTATCTTATATATTTTTTAAATAAAACTTTTTATGCAAAAAATTTATATAAAAATTATTTGTTATTTAGCAGCTGCTTAGAAAATCTTTTTTTTAAAATTCAGAAGATTTTTAGCATATTTTTTGTAAAAATTTAGCATATTATCAAAAAGTAATTTCAATTTTTGGGAATACAAAATTTTAATTTCAAAAGATTTTGTTATTCGTGCTTAATTCCCAGTTTTTATTATTGATAAAAACACTTGAAATTTATTGTTGATGGGATAAGCTATTCCTATGCATTTCACTGGTTGCTTAGGCCAGATCATCAGGAAACTTCATCCATAAAGGTTTAAGACAAACTAAAGATATTAAACCAAATAAAACTGTTAAACGTATAAGAATTATAGCAACAGTTCTACTTGTAACAATATCAAAGTTTAAACAAAACACATCAACAATAAACAACAGTGGGTTCATCTCATCTTACATTTCCCCACTACAATTAGTTGAAATTCTCTCAACATTAATTGTAGTTGTAAGTAGGTTAAGAAAAACAAAATGAAAAAAACAACAACTTACAAAAGATGTTGTCAATTAAGTGTTTTTTAGGCAGTGCACTGCCTGTTTATTATCAAAAAGTAATTTCAATTTTTGGGAATACAAAATTTTAATTTCAAAAGATTTTGTTATTCGTGCTTAATTCCCTTTATGGATGAAGTTTCCTGATGATCTGGCCTAAGCAACCAGTGAAATGCATAGGAATAGCTTATTCCATCAACAATAAATTTCAAGTGTTTTTATCAATAATAAAAACTGGGAATTAAGCACGAATAACAAAATCTTTTGAAATTTAGCATATTTTTATCAAATATAAAATATTTAAAGTTTTATTTTTTAATCTTAGCAGATTTTCTTCATTTAACGACTTAGCAAATTTTTTTTTTGAAGTTTTGGCATATTTTCATCAAAAAGTTATGGCAGCACTGTTTTTAAGAATAAAAAAAATCCTAACAAGTATTTAAATTTTAAAAAATCATTTAGGAATTTTTGTCACATCAAATATTTAATTTGGCAACACTGATAATAACATCAATAAATTGTATGCCTGTGTGCATGCACATGGGCATTGATGCGTTGCTCATTCCATGTGCCACTCACGAAATGTGAAACAACAAAATGCACATACCCATGGTTGCGTAAGAGACACATATAAAATATCGCTCTTACACATGGGCATGTGCTAGTTTTTATGTGTGTGTCTTTTTGGCACATGTGCAAGAGTGTGCAATGTGTGGGCAAATGAGAACTCTGGTACTAAAGCCTAGATTACACTATCTCACAAGTCTTACGTATTCCATTATACTTTGTGAGATAGAAATCTAATGAGTTTTGATGCGACTGTCAAAAAATCTAATGTAACATGACAGTTTGTGTTCACACCATCACACAAAGTATAAACACTCACGCATGAAAGAAAATGCAACCCTGATCCAATGAAAAGTATTATTATTTAGAAATTTTTCAAAAAACGATGAAGTCGTATGGGATGTCAAACTTTTTTCATAATACTTGTCATTTTCGTGACACATTTCATTCACACTATCACACTTTGTCATATTACTTGAGTTTTTGACATGTATTAATACAAAGTATAATAGTGTAATCTAGCCTTAAGTGAGTTCCTTAATATAAAGGTAGAGATACTACCTTTCCACTCAGATATTTTTTCCAAAGCTTCTACTATATGAAGTGCACTTGTTGCAAAGCCGCATAATGAAGAGAGTTTGTCTCCCAAATGCTTTGCTTAAACTGTTTTTCGCTTGGGATGATTATATTTAAAACATTTTGCCGTTTCTTTTTAATTTAATGGCACTTTATTGCTTTTGGAAATTGAGTTGTTCGATTTTGGAATAGCAAGGCTCCATTTTCTGCTGACATCAGAGGACACCCATCTGTTCCATCTCCTACACAATTTTTTAGGTCAGGACCAAAATTTGTCAAAGCTTTAAGAACTATTGATAATAGTGCCTTCGCATCAATTGACACATCAACTTCATCAATATCTTTTGAAGCCTCTTCAAATGCGTTCACAACAAAGCCAATAAATTATTTTCTAAAAACATTTTGTTGTATGTTGAAATATCTTAAAGATAGGAAATCTGGCTTTTCCCTGACAAATCACTGCTTTCGTCAAAAATTATCGAATAAAATATTGATTCATATAACACACACATACATAAATATTGCAAATACTAAGGCTTTTTAATAATTCAACCGCACGCATTACCAAGTCAAACGTTTAGTCTTTGGATATAGACGGCACCTGCTGGGATTGAATGTGCAATAATAAGTAATTGAATACGGTAAACTAGAGGTTTCATTGGAAATATCTAATAAATAACTATTAGGATTAAGATGTGGATACTTATCGAAAATCGTAAGAGATTCAATAAAAAAAAAAAAAAATACTTATTGAAAATTTCGTTAGAGACTTCATAAAAAAAAAAAAAACAAAAAAACCTTGCTGGGATTTCCAAACATTTTTTACTTTAAAAAAAATATTATTATTGGGAATTCTTGTATTATCGAAATAAACAAAAAATATTTTTATAATTTGCGGGGGGGAAATTTCCTTATTTCCCCCCCCCCCCCCTGAATCCGCGCCTGTCGAAAAAAGATCTTTAAAAAATAAATTATATCCTACAAACAGAATATAACCGGTGTAGGATATGATTATAATTACCGGACTTTACATTATTATAGTATTTCATGGTCGTAGATCTTCTCAAATAGACAACATTATAAAGTCTTATGAAAATCTATGATATCTTAAAGTTTAACTGCATTGCCCCTTAAAATCACTACAACTATATTTAGAGGTAAATAAAATTTAAGTAATTTTCATAAATTTTTTAAATCAAAAACTATTATAAAACTATTTGAAAAGAAAATTACTTACAAATTTAACAATCTGCTCTCTCTTTTCGATTTTTAATTAAAGAAAAGTTACAAAGATTTATTATATTCTTTATTAATTTGTATGTTCTAAACTGCACAAAGAAATAAAATCCTGCTGCATCATCATCATCATGGTCATCATTGCTTTATTACTTTTAGAAAATGTAGTCAATGTAATTAACTTCAATAAATAAAATTCCAAAAATATAAGACAGAAGAAAAAAGAACAAACTGCTTTCATAATAAATATTTTTAAGTACGACAGCAACTTATTTAATTGACTCAAACTAAAGGAACAAAAAAAAAAAAGCACACAAAATAAAAATCAAAGGTTTAACAAAAAATCAAGCGGTTGGAACAGAGTACCCTCTTCTAAATTTATTTTTTTGTTAAATAAACGCTTAAATTCTATGACCAAGAGGTTTTTTTTCTATTCTAAAACTTTGACTGCCATGCCATAAATGGAAGATTGGCTGGCTGACCATAATCATCATTATGAGTAGTTGCAGCAGCCCGGTCATCATTATTGCTGCTGCAACAATAACAACAACATTCACAATATCAAATATAATCATAATAATTTTCCACGGTTACTTTCATTGCAGCAATAAATCCAAATCAAAAACCAATAAAGAAACACTGTTGCTCTTCTCTTAAAAAAAAAAGTTTTTCCTGAGCTGGCGTTTTCATTTGCTGCCTTGTGTTTCTTTCTTTTTCTGTGTCTGTTAAACAATAAATTCAAAGTTATGAAAAAAAGTAGAATAAGGCGGCAAATAAAGAATAATATACAGGCCATCCATGCAACAATCATGTAATATTTTTATGATAAACGCATGTTCAACATATGTATGTATGTCCGACAGAAGGTCTGTGTGTTCCGTTCCGTCGGTATTTCTCTGTCTGGGTCCCTTCAACCCCTTGTTTAACTATTAAATGCATGAACATGCATTCTATTTTCATTTCTTATTAAGAAAAAAACTTTAAAGAAAATCCAACAAAAACTTTAAAACACTGCCCGATGATGACGAGTGAGTGTAACACGCATTCTTCGTCTTACGAAATAAAATCAAGAAAAAGATGAACCAACAACAACACAAAACTTAAATCCAAGCTGTATTTAGTAGAATTAAAATCTACAACAGCAAAATAAAAAAAACTAATAATAATGATGATGATGAGATGACGTCAAAGATTTTAAACCAACTGCAGCAGCAACATCAAGGAGATCATTATTAAATCATTTGAAGAAAAAATGATTAAGGTAGAAAGAAGTGTTTTAGTTTGTTTTTTGTTTTTTAGTTATGCCCTGCCTCTGCATGAGGATGTTGAAAAGCTGGTAAGCAACTTTTAAAGTGAAAAGTAAACAAAGAATATAATAACAGTAACAGCAAAAACTTAGACTGAATTTAGTCCAAAGATTATTTCCACATTTATCCATTGGTATGTATGTCTGTCCTTTCGGTTGGTTCTTGTGCTAATACAAAACTCATCACGTTTTATCGTCATCTTCAAAAGATCACGCATCTCCCTTATGTAGATACATGTATTCGTTCTAGACATTCAGAGACGTCATGCACACAGATCCATCCATTCATGCTTGTATCAAAAACAGACTTGTACAACTGAATCATATACTATGCTCCTATCAATGCAGTTAAGTTTTTTGTAGGGAACTCTGCACCTGGAGAAATTTAGAAAAGTTAGAATTAAGAAACAAAACATTTACAACGCATGTTAATTTTTCAGAGACCTTGTCAGAATCACGATTTAAACTTTTTTGGGTTAAGATTTCTTTTCAATTTATTTAGTTTAAAAAAAATGGTCTAAGCACTTAATGAAGGGCTAGTAAAGTTATCAAAATTATCAAGCTTTAAGTCACAACAAAATAAAAATGGAGCATCAAACGTATCAGGTTTGTAAGAGAGATATGTAAAAGCTTCGCGTATCATCTCCCCAGCGGGAAAATAAGGAATTGATTACATAAATAACTAAAAAAATAATGTATTATTTTCGAAAGAATAATAATTATTCGCTTAAGGGTTTTATGTGTTTAATATTTTTGGCTTTTCTAAAATCTTTGGAAAAGGTTGCCTACTGAGCTGGTCTAAGCAACCGGCGAAATGCGCATAGAAGCTAGCTTTCCCTCAACAATAGATTTCAGTGTATTTATCAAATAATTAAAGCTGGGAATTTAGCACGTCATACGGAAATCGTATTAATAGTAAACTTTGTATTCCCGAAAATAACTTTGATAATAATAATGCATTCATTGGAATCGAGAAGATAATTTTATTGACACAATAATTACGATTTGATTACCACGTATATTCTCACATTTGAAGAACAAGGAATGTATTGTTTCTGTACATAAAAAATTTTCGTGTTTTTTCTTCTGTTCGTGACAATTATTCGTATTTTTTAGAATTATTTAAGTCATTCCCAGTATACATTCAAATAATTTATTACAATCCTAGGACATGTTCTGTGTTAAGAGTAATGAGTTCTGGAATCAAATATTAATCAATATATGTATTACATTCCCTTTTGCTATTGATTACATTTTCCCGCTGGGTCGCTTACAGGAAATTTTAATTTACTATGGCAAGTTTCCACTTTGAAGCAATGCATTTTGAAGATACAAATCTCTTTATTGAATGAATATTAAAACCGGTGAGTGATACACTCAGCTTTACACACTGAATTTGTTTTTTTTACAGTTATTCATTAATATTCCTGCTTACAAACCTGCTTCGTAGTAAGGTAATGCTGCAGCCTTTTAACGGCCAATTTCAGTTCCGTTAAACCAACTTTTACCTTAAATACCAGTTGAAAATATGTTTTTGACAGTTATGTATACATAATTAATTTTAATTATATTGAACCTAGTCGTAGATATTACTTGATTTTAGAAAATTTGTTTAGCATTTGTTGAAATAGTCCTTTGCAAAATTGACACACGTAATAGCGTTGGCCACGCACTTCATAAACTGAATTAAAAGATGTTCATTCAACTGTCAAATTTATATTTTCTTTTTACAACTAGTCCCAATCCATGGTAGAATAAGTACAAGGTATAGTCATTAGAAATTTTGTTCTCAATTTTTAAGCCCATATAACGTCAAACAAAAGAAAAAAAGGAAATACATTAAAACAAGCGTAACAAATCAAATAAATTAATTTGAAATTACATGGGTAAATAATGACAACTCTCCCTAATAAACTTACCTGGTCAGTGTTACCACCAGCAAAATTCAAAATTACACTTGAGATGAAGCAAAATTACCCGATTTAAATGAAATTACACCTGATATAAAGTTGAAGTTTTATAAAATAAAAAGACTTTTACAAAGAAGCAAAAACACAACAAACTCATTAAAACAATATCAATATTAGTAAAGCTGTTAATTTTATTTAAATTAACAAAAATACATTAAAGACTTAAAAAAATTAATAAAACATAAAATAAAACTGCTAAAATAATGAGTTTAACTTCCACATTTGGTTGATATATCTTGGGAAGGTTTAAAATGTTCCTTGTCATTGCTTTATGATGCTTTTTAGCCCCATAGAGCTTACGAAAGGTTAGCTGTCAAACGAACTGTTTTCACTTTTTAAACAGGCACATCATCATGAATAGATTCATGCTTGAACCAAATTATCCAAATATACTTTGAAAATCAGCCATTGATTTTCGCAACTTAAAGGTGACTTCATGATTTAAATAACGCAACTTTTTTCACAAATGAAGGCGATGTGTTGATTTAGAGAAAATAAACTGTCCATTAGACTTCAAGGAGGGCTGTGAAGTCAGTGGTTAATGCTGATAAACCAGCAGCAATCGGTGTCTTGGAGGTCAACATTGTTAATTTTATTCGAAAAAGAGAAACAAAATTGGACGTCTGCAATGCGTTTCGTCAAAGACAGGCGCGGTGTTCTATTTGTTTTAAATCAGTTTCAAATGGTAATGCCGTGTATCAATCTGCGATTAAAATTATTTTTTTTTTGTGTTGTCTAACATTTTAAGTTTCATGGTCTTAAAAAATACCCTTTATACATCATTTAGTAAACAAAATGCCTGCAGAGTTTTATATAACTGTCCATTTCGTAATTCAGTTTTACAACTGTTAAGGGCGTTAAATATTCTTTAAACTAAAACATTAAAAACTACCAAGATAAAAATTAAATTAATTATATGTTGAAATATTGAAAACAAATCTTCCCCAGGCAAGTTTTTAGTTTGAATAACTTTTTTCAAAAAACTTTAGGTTCTAAATCACTACGATAGGCATCCTTATCCAAATCTAAGGGTCCATCTTGCGACATTCATTACCAAACATTTGAAAATATATGTATGTTTAATGATTGAAGTCGTTTCTTAAAAAGAAACCGAGACTTTGGTTCAGAAGGCTGTGCATTTCTTAGCAACAATATTTTAAAAGAAATAAATGTCATCACTGAAATCGAATCTTGATTTTATTAGGGCATCTGAAGTAAAAATTTAAAATTACACCAAATTATACCAAATTCGGGTAATTACCCACAAAGTGGCAACACTGTACCTGGTACTTATTGTACTATGGTCCCGATCCATATTATGAAACATTAGAGTTTGTTGACGAAAGGAGAAAGACGAATGGAAAAGTATTTGTTTCATGTACATGCAGTTTTTGTAAGTGAAAGAAAGAGAGAAGGCATAGAAAATAACTCAAAAGTTTTATTCTATGGACACGAATGCAGTTTCAAAAGAGAATTGAAGAAAGTTTTTGGAGTTCATGGATGATGACTTAGAAATTTAAAAATATTTTATTTAAGATTCAGTAAAATTGAAGACAATTTAAAACAAACTTTACTTATTCTTTGTAAAAATAATACAAAAGTAAATTTTGATAGCTGAAAAAGAGACTCGAACACACACAGCACCATCGAATTGAAAGACTTCATAGCTAACTTTAAAAAAATCAAAACCTTTTGATTTCTCTTCAACCAACTCGACAACTGCCAAGCTATCAATTTACAGAGCCATACACGCCTTGATTTGGACAACAACAGACTCAGTTGCCAATTAGATTGAAACGTGTATGGGGTGCTTAATACCTCAAGCTAATTAGAGGCTAAGGATAGGTAAGGTTCCATTGGCATCCGCGATCAAGCACATCTTACTTAGGTTCAGAATTAGTTTCCGTTGTGTTACCAGGCTTCACCGTCTCACAAGGGTCTCGGATGCTGACAATCTCACTTGCCATCCGGTTGATTCAATGAATTATTGGATATTTTTCAAATCAATATCGGAGAGAAAAGTTTTGCCCCTGAGAGTTCTTCGATCAAACAGTTTGACTCTTAGGTCTCCGAATGCCGGGGAATGGGAGAGAAAATTTTCCGTCGACACTTCCTCCTCTTCGTCAGCGCAAATTCTACATAAGTTATTAAGCATGTCTTCTTATGGGCCAGTATATAGTTGTAACCGCAATAAAGTTCCTGAGATGAATTCTGAGCAGCTTCAAAGCCCGCCGAGTCCTTTCTTTATCTTATTTATTTATGGTTTTAAATTGGCAGATATTTAAAAGATCACACCCGATTTAAGGGACTAAGTTTTCCCACTATCTTAAATTAAAATATAAAGTGGACAAAAAAACATAATAAATAAATGTATTCAGGTTTTCAAGACAAAGTCTTGACAGAAAGAATACGAAAAAACAGAGGAGAAAGGAGGCAACATGTAATTTGACATTTAGGTGATAATAACAGCAAATTTCGAACCACCAGTACTACTGGTTAAAGATTGATGTTTGACTGTTGGCTAACGGGCACCGCAGTGGTGCAGTGGGTAGAACACAAAGATCTTCTGACGATAGGAAGTGGTGTTTCTTGAAACATGTAAAGATCAACCCGGGTTCAAATCCCAGCTCAGCCAAGAAAAATTATCAATAAATTTTAATAAAAATTCCAAGTTGTAAAATTCCTTCCCTCAGTGAAAATAATTTAATGAAATATTAAATTTGATGAACTCAAGCCTAATTAAAGAATATCAAAAATTAAAATATACCCTTGATGCGCAGGGCCCTGTGTGCTCTTTCCATTCAATAGGTTTGTAATGGATGTTAACTGGTTAGTTCTCACACCTAAGCAAGTTATAAGCCAACAGTTTAGACTTAAAATGCTGCCACACACGGGGCATTAGTTGATGTTGTCAACTACTTATAGTCAAACTTTGACACCAAGGAAACGAAGGGCCTTTAGGATTTTGAAGATAATAGACTGGTAGTCAGTAAAATCATTTGGTGACTTGGATAGAAAGATCTTAAAAAAGGTTAACGTGGGTTAATCTTTAATCATAAGTTAAGGCGAAGTTCAAACTACTAAGGAGTCTCGCTGTATGTTGGAAAATACTGAAGCAAATATGCTTTTGCAGTGGTGTTAAGACATATCCTCTGTCTAAACGAGGGTTTCAGTACATTATTCAAATATTATTGCGCTCTCAGTGTCACCAGGGAGTTAGTGATCGCAAACGGGGTTCTTCATGAATGTACGGCCTTCAATCTGTGTTAGGAGCACCATTTGTTTGGTTTTTTTAATTTGGCAAAGACTCTCATAAACAGATCTCCTATTAAATAAAAAAAAAAAAAAAATTTGGGGACTTAGATCGTAGCGGTCAAATTAAACTATATTTTAATTTTTTCCGCAATTTTATAAAACAAAAGATCTATAAATATTTTTCTCAGTGCATTTATAACGTACTACTTGCCAACGATTTGATTGCATTGAGTCGCTTGTTTTTCTTTCTTTATTTGCAATTTTTTTGCTGCTGCTTTAAGTTTTATTTATTTTTTATTTTACTGCTGCTTGATTATTATTGTGTATGTTTTTATATTTGGCTTAATTTGTTATATTTATGTGTGTGTGTTGTTCAGTTTTAGTTCTTGGTAGTTTGCAAAAGCATCTACCTGTTCTATAGTTTTTAGCCGCTGCAGCAAAAGCGATCATACAAATGAGTACTACGTAAATCTTTTGAATCCCTTTGATTATTTTTATAGTTTTAATATTACTCGCTTATTACAACAGAGATATGAGATAGAAGATGATGATGGTGATATTGCTGATCTGGTGAATGTTAGATGTGGCTAAAAGGAAGCTTTAAGAATCTAGATGTATGTATAGCATCTAATATTTGTTTGTTATATGGATAAAAGTTACTTCCATGTATGTATTTGTAGTTTGTTCGTTGGGCTTCAGCAGGTCAACATTATTTATTAACTTTTCGTTAGTAATTGAAAATCAAATCCATAAAGTTGTGTTTTTTTCAACGAATTGTGTTTTCAAATTTATGGTTATTGGTTATTTTCAATGAAATGGAATCATTAAAAAAATTAATAATAAATAATATATTGATTTCAATTATTTTGTTTCCTAATGATTTTGAATGGTCGGTAAAGTTGTACTTTAAGATTTATACAACTATAATGGTTATTTAAAGAAAGGTTTGATTTTGATTGAAGCTAAACAACAATAAACTATTTTTCACAAACTACTTATAATAAGTTACCAATATTGCGTAAATATGATGTTACAAGAAGGATAAATGGAATGAATATCTTAAATACAGCGTTAGCAAGTAACTGTTAATGATGTCTTACAATTAAGATGTTAAATAACTAAAATAAAGCTAGCTTTCCCTCAAAATTTTATTTCAGTGTATTTATCAAAAATAAAAATTGGAAATTGAGCACGTGATAGAGAAATCTTAGTTATCATAAATTTTATATTCCCAAAAGTAACTTTGATAATAAATTCCAATATTAATTATTCGAATGTTAAAAACCTTTGAAGTTTTTTTTTTAGTAATTAACATGTTTATAGTTCTAATTACTACTATAATATTACTAAAATTTTTAAGTAATTCCTGATTTCCCGCTTGCGCTTAACATATTCTATAAATATATGTAAATGTTTCAATAGAGCAGCGCCTCACATATAAAGACTGCAACAGAAATTACACAGACAAATTGTGCAGCACTAAACAGCCAGCAAAATCAGGATTCCCTGTTTATTAACTTATCCCCTGTTTGCGATTTTTGTTCCCCAAAATCTCCAAAAAAAAAAACTATTTTCTTATACCCAAAAATCCCCACAGATCCTTAAAATTAAATAATATCACAGGAAAAATATGCATACATTTGTAAACGTATTTAATCAAATTCATTTGTGTAATATTATTAAAATTTATTTTATTTTTACTTGATGAATATAAAACCCCGTATTTTTGGACAATCTGAAAACGCTGAAATTTCAGCGCCTAAAACAGCACGCAAGAAACGTATTAATGTCAATACCACCATTTAAATGGCAGCACGGTTAAAATACAAAATAAGCCACCATTTACGATCAGCTATTTGAAGAACGGTTGCAGTTAAAGTTTAACTGCCTTATTTATAAAAAATAAAAGATGTTAATAAAGGGTTTATTAAACGGATTTTGTTTGAAAAATCGTTTCATAAAGTCTTTATTTACCGGTTTTATTTTTTTTATAAATTAGGCCGTAAAACTTTTAAACAAAAAGTATGGTTATCAAAATAAAATATCTGTCGAAAAGCGAGCTAGGACCATATCCATATAATTGTCCAAATATCTGGGGAAGAATAATAAAAGAAGTTTGAGATTCGGTTTAAATTGTTGTGTTATCAATATACGAGATCTGTTTTAGAAAAAATTTACTAAATTTATATCACTGGCTTAAGCTAGCTATTATATAAAAAGGTTGCGGGAAACCGCAACCCTCACGCTCATAGTCTAGCTCATTACTAACTAGGCTATCGGGGTACCCTATTTAATATCACTGTGCGACAAATGGTAGGGGTCAGTGATCGGGAAGGGTTCAAACTACCGGAGAAAGTTATATCGGAAAAAAAAGTTATACGTGTCCCGGCGTTTCGCTGGGTCACGTCTAGGAATCGAAATATATCGATTTGAAAAATGGGCTAAGAAACCCCAACATTTTTATACAATTACTCTTTTTATACCTTTCACCGAAGGTAAAAAGGGTATGTATAAGTAATTTTTGGGGATTCAGTATTTCGGTTATAACTCAGCCATTTTTTAACTGATTTGACAGATTTATATACCGACGTGTTTAAGAAGAAATTTACTATTTACTTGAGTTATAAAGCTTGGACTCACAGAGATCTGTGGTTCCCGAAAGTGGGTATTTAAAAAAAAAAATTAATTTTGGTCATAACTTTTTTGTATCTGAACCGATTTTTCCGAGGTTTTTATAAAAATGTTGATGTTTTTTAACCCATTTTTCAAATCGATATATCTCGATTCCTAGACGTGACCCAGCAAAACGCCAGAACACGTATAACTTCTTTTTTACCGATATAACATTTCCCGTTGGTTTCATCCCATCCTGATTTTGACTGTCGCAACGTGTATTTTATATTGTAAAGAAAAGTTTTGTTGTTTGGTAATACAAATAGATAGTCTTGGAGAAATTTATATAAATTATTGAAATCAGATAGTAAACAAACAATGAAACCCGTATAAAAAACAAGTTAGTGTGCTATATGGGCACTTAGATAGTAGTATCACGTTATGCCCGCAAGCAATAAATATTGTATTTTAGACCCATGTTGTTTACATTTTTTTTAATTTCACTAATTTGCGCTTTACACCAAAATAGAAAAAAATTAAATAATGTAAAAATAATTCTTTGAAAAACAATTTAATATGCTTGGTGGCGTAACGTGACAAAGGGTTTTCTGTGGAAATACCTATATTCGGCTATGCAAAAAGACTAGGCATAAATTAAATAAAGAAACCAACTTATACAAGGTATACATTCTTACTTTCGGTGATGGGTATAAAAACAACAACAACATGGGATTTTATTAAACAAAATTTGAGGGCATTCGTGGTTTTGTGCTCCTTAGGGAATTAAAAAAAATATCTCAGCCATTTATTGACACATCTGGCAGAATTTCAATAGCAAAATTTAATGAACAGATGTTACACCAATATATAACAACCAAGTCCCCATCATATTTGAGATCTTAGGAAAATCCATTTTAACAGGCAGATGGACAACATTAAATCAACTTTGCTACTCATACGGACCCGGAATATACATATATACTTTATAGCGGCTAAAATCAATACCTTCGGTGAATGGTATAAAAAAAGTTTCATGCACTGTTTTCACATCCCACAATGCCACTATTGAGATGATTGTGGAGTTCATCGTCTAATGTTAAAGTCGACTACACGTCCACATTTTAAGTTTAATATCAAACGAGCAAGATTTGGATGAATGATTCATTTTTGGCTTAAAATTTCAAATCAAATGTCCATTGTTTGTTTAGTTATAGACGCATTAAAGCTGAAATTTTCATTAACAATTAATAATATAATAACGCAAAATCATTAATATGTAATCTAATAATAACCGTACAGAGCTTTCAGAAGCTTTGATAGAAAACAGATATCAAAGAGTTCCATAACAACTCCCCTAGGTTGTGCAGCGCTTTTAAAGGCTTAGTAAAAGATCCTTGAGGAAGCCATACCTCTTGGTGTTACAACCTCTGTAGAAAAATGGCTTGGTTAAATATTAATATGAATGTACTGGCATTCTTTGAAATCTCAAGCATTTTAAATTCAGGTGAATGCTACCTGGAACGCACCAAACATTCCAATGACAGAGTTCCTTGGGATCCTATAGACTTTATTGGGTTCGAAGTTGTACCTCAGCACTTAACTGACGGTGCCACGGGAGTCAGTAGCCTCCGGTAAGTGTAAGCACCGCTCTGTCTATTGGTGAGATCACCGTTAGAATGCTTCTTGCGAGAAATGCTTCCTGTCTTTCAGGATGATTGTCTTTGCGGCAGCATTGCTTTTCTAATAGTAAGCAATAGCAATAGTCAGTAAGTTATTTACCGTCCGATGGGGGAGTGCCTTTTTCAAGGCATAACCTCACAAGAGGGTTCTACAAAGAGCAGCCATTTTGACGAGGAGATACTATCGGGGTGCCCTGCGGTAAAGATCGGTTCGTAATGTTAGGTGCCGCTGCTATTCGACAGAAGCTATGGGGAATATAAAAACAGTAGTGGAGGTAAGATAGCTCCGGCTCCTTAATAATGGATGGGTGTATAATTTTTGATAAATTATACATTCACATTGCTACCGGTGTGTGCAAATGATCCATCACATTTGGTAAGTGCTTAATATTAACATAGCAAGTGGTTAAGAACCACCGTGAAGTAAGTTGCAAGACATTCACGTAAATCAATATCGCAGTACTAAAGAAAATGGGAAAAAGTCTCAACTTTGGCAATTATGGAATGGCCGTTTCCGTTTAAGACCCTCAATTATATTATAGTGGTCTCATTATATTACTTTTTTTAATTTAAAGGGCTGAATGTGAATGTGAATTAAATTATGTATTAATAAGAGTTTATAAAATTCGTTAAATAATTTATTCTGGATAATTCTTTTAGGATCCAGTCCAAAAAAACTGTAGAACTACTGCCACATTTACATTACCATCCAAAAAAACTTGTATGTAAAGCCTCAAGTTAAAAATACAAGTAACATTTAAAAAACGTTTTAAAATGTTGTTGATCTTAGTTTCCACTAACGTGAAATACATTTTTACCTCAGTGTAGTTTTATTATAACTGCCGAGTTGCAGCCCTAAAAAAAGTTTAAACTTCTTCCCAACAAAAAAAATATATTCAATTTAAATGTTCAAGTCATTAGAGGAAAACATCATACTGTTGATGATGTTACTGTCAGATGTTGTTTTATTTCAAGTTGAGTTTAAACAATTTAAAATTTCAAACAAATTGTTGGATTTTAAAAGTTAATGATTTTTTTTTTTTTTTTTTGCATACACGAACCACCAAAAAATGCCTTTAAGCATGTCGTTTTGGTTGGGTGGTAAGAAGGGAGAGTAGAAAAATTAAAAAAAAAAACCAAAAAAAATTTAAAGCAAAATTGTAAAATTAAGGAGTTTATTATGACGTTTAATGACCTCAAACAACAAATAGCCCCCAACAGTAAGTAAATATGAACAACTCAATAAAATTCGTGTATTTATGTGTACATTTCTCTTGACTCTGTATAACTGAATTGTTATGGCCTTAACGACTGACTGGCTACCAAACTGACTGCAGTTGTTGCTGATGATGGTAGTGGAGATGATGATGATGAGAATGGTGGCAAATGCAAAACAGAAGAGTATTTATGTTCATGTTTTTATTTCATTTTTTTGGTTGTAAATCCTATGAAAACACTTGATGTCTCTGGCACGCAGGATAAAAAAAAAATTCAAGTAATTACAGTTCTGGCCAATTTTTAATAGCATTTCGTGAAAACCATTCAAAGAAAGTAAACAACTTACAATCACACAAATGCAAACACTCAGACACAAATTCAGTTTTACACATACAAATAAAATGTATCATATTATTATGTTATGAGCAAGAACATACAAAGAGCGACGAAGAAGTGATTTTAAGAAAACAATGTGTAGATAGAAAATAAAAAACTTTCGTTAAGCTGTTACAAGCCAGGAGTTCCTTACTACTGCAATTTTAAAGTCTAATAACAATTAAATAAAAAGTTATATTGTTTCATTATGTTTGGTTACCCTTGTACTTGCTGACTAGTAAATAGCATCCAAAAGTTTTCTTTAAACACTTTTCGAATTTCCCTCGCACATGCAAAAATGCATACAAGTTTTCTATAAAGACAATCTCATATGGTGGTAAATGTTGCAAGCCCGGTATTTTTTTTCTCAATTATTTTAGTCATTGCTTGAAGTAGTTAATGCTGCCCACTGGCTTTAATAAAAAAGAGAGAGGGTGTACGCTTTTACCACCCAAAACATGTTGTAGCTGCATGTATTGTAACATGATGATGCGTTCTTTTTTTTCTTGCACTCGTCGCGGCGACTTGCAACTAGCTGCTGTATTTATATGTTGCCATTTCTACTTTTATTTTGTAAAGCAGTTATGACACTGATGAGTTTCACTTACAACTACTGCCTGCCACTTTTATCCAGTCATTATTGCTGTAGTGTCTACTACCAATGTCTTTGGCATTAATATTTGGTTTCGTTTGACTCTAGACCAAAACGACACAAACGCAAAAAAACAGTGTTGTCAATGATTATTATGTTGCTGATGCCTTGTATCATGACATCTTGCAATTTAATGCCAAGACAACATTATTTTTGTGTTGCTATTTTTTGCTTTTATATTTGAACCAGCAAGTATTTTACATTCCACACTGTAATCATCATCGGCAGCGGCAACAGCAAGCACATTTGTGTCTGTGCATCATATCATTCTTACTTTATGTTGGGAGTCATAATAATCTGTGTATTTAATAACAGTTATAAGAATTGTATGCATATTGTTTCTGTACCTGATTACATTTTTGAACTTGTTGTTGCAACAAACGACAACGAAAGAAAGTGAAATAAGACGGCATAATTTGGTATGCAAAACTTGTTCTTTAATAATGTTCTTTAGTCATTTGTGGTAATTTAAATGCCTTAAAGATTTTGAACTTTAACAATGACTTTGTTGGTTTTAAATTGTTTAATTTAAGGCCTCAAACGTAATTTTTTTTTTAACAAAATTCTTAAAAACTGTGCTTTTCAACGGGGGGCAAATTTTATTTAAAAGCTACTTTTTCAGAAAGTTAAACAGGCAAGTCGAACATTTCTTTCAAAACAGTTTTGATTTCGTAACTATTTGAAATTCCGATAGATTTTTTTTAGATTATTTTGATTTCGAACGATCCTTTCAATATTTTAAACTCCAAAATTTAATTTTTTTAAGCTACAACGACGTTGCAGCAACTGAGCGATATGTAAAATTAATTAATTATAATGAGCAATATGCCAAAATCGTCTTTTTGCGAAAAATAACTTTTTTATTTTATGGTTCTTTAGGACTTCAGCAGCAACTATTGTTTGGCGACTTTTTCATAAGAAAATTAAAATTTTGGCCTTTAAATTTCCAGAATTCGACCAATTTTGTACAAAATCATTTAGCGAGTATTTTTGCTGAACATATGAACTCATAATATTTGGAAATACAGGGTGTTTTGATGCATTTTTCCATAAAAATGAACTTTGCGCAATCTATCGCCAATAATTTGTATATTCAGCAATTAGAAAGGTATTGCGGACAACACGACATTTGACATCACGATATAGAGCTCCATATTGCATTTTGGTTCAGGGTATCAAATGGTTTTTCAAAATCGATAAACAACATGCAAAGCGGAGAGCGAAGCTCTTTAGATTGCTCTTTAATAATTCTAAGTCTATTGATGTGGTTTACAAAGAATTGTTGGAACGGAAGCCAGCTTGGTCGGGCCTTATATCCCTTAGTACTTTGTCGGATATTCTTCGGTCATTGATTTGCGCTATGATCCTTTTTACTGCACTAAGGATGCTTATGCCGCCCCAGTTCTTACTGTTTGTCAGGTCACCCTTTTTGGGGATATTTACCATAAAACCTTCTTTTAAATTGCATAAAACCTTCTTTTAAATTGCAATCAAGTTCATGTGTGAGCCAAAAGTTCTGGATGAGGGAAGCAACATGTTCCCTGTAGTATGTGGGTCGGCTTTAACCATTTCGGGCGATATGTTGTCGTCTCTAGCGGCCTTATTCGTTTTTAAGGTGATATACAGCATTCATAACTTTTGCGATATCTGGGCATTCAATGGAGATATCTTGCTTTATTTCGTGGGAAACACAGGTGCATGTGTTATGGTAGTTAAAAGTTGTTAACGGAAGCATATCTTTCACTGATGTTGTGAACTCCTTCGGCGTTGGTCTTAATAACTAATTAATAATTAATTTCAGTAGCATAAATGCCCGTTTTTTTAATACTCACTTTATTTTTTAAATGAAGAAATAAAATTTTCCGAAAAAAGGCTTTAATGTTTTTTATACGGTCAACATAGTTGTTGATGATAAAGATTACATTCCTATTTCAAAAGTTATATGTGAACAAAGGTGAAAGGAACGCATTTTTTAAATTTTTTCACTTTTTGTTAACATTCTCCTGATTTTTCTTGTAAACGAAAAATGCGATCGTCACGCACCACGCAGAATTTTACATTTTAAAGTCATTAACAACTGTGTTGAATGGCAAGACACAACATTCAGCCCAATTTGTGCCGCGGTAAATTTTAGCAGGTACATTTTTCTTACTTCCAAGTTTTGTTATTGCCATTTTTTTCTCTGTGTGTTTTTATAAAAATATCCAAAAATAGAAAATTGTAATCCAAACTAACTATCCAATAAATAAAAATATTGATTTTGTAGCTGTTAATAGATATAAATATTGCGTTAAATTCATAAAAAGTTAAAAAAAATCCAAGTTTTAAAGGACACCCTAATGTTCCGTTTAAGGACAAGTGAGCTGACTCTACCCCGGAATCATTAAAAATTATTCGGCATTCGTAGGTTGAAAATGAAAGAGTACATTTTTTTTGGCATATTGCTAATTACAGGTATAATAGAAGTTATTGTAATTTTAATTATTGTTCCAAATAAGTAAAAAAATATAATTAAAAAAATTAAGACAAATAACAGAACTTTACATTGTTGCTGTAGGAGTTTAACCCACCCAGTCGTCAAAAATATCAAACATCATTAAAAATAAAAAATGCCTTGGCAATGTATATTGACCAAGAAGTTAAAAACAAAATAAAACATTTTTCCTTATCCGACCATGGCAACTGCAACATTAACTTAAACAACCAACTATTAGATCAAACAACAATCATAGAACGAGTAGTAAACAAGGTAGCCACACCACTAAGGAACAACAACATCAAAAAAAGAGTGGCAAAATCTCCTACAAAATTCACAAGATCGAACAAGCGAAATCGAAAAACTGTAGCAAGTTTAAATAGCAACATTGTTAACCAATTACTTCGTATAGAGATACCAACAACCGACAACTATTATTTTGTTTTTGTTACAATACTGTGTGTAACTTGAAATCGTCTCCATCGTCAATTTCTTGTTGTTGCTGCCGCTGGTTCTCAACATTGTTAAGTCACTCAATGTCTCAACATTAAAAGGAAATGTAAATAATCTTGAAATGAGGTTGATTTTGCCTTTTCCCATTTTAAGTTTTGTACAGCAAATTGTAGTGTTTTGTACAATTTTTTTTTTTTTTTTGTTTTATTTTTTTTTTTTTTTTTTGTGAGCATTATTTGTCTCTAGTATTAAATTGCATTTTTTTTTTGTTTTTTTATGTTGCATTAACTTTCCTTTTAGTACCATAAAAATAGCAACAACAGAAGTTGTAAGTTATACTTACATCTATAGTTTTGTCTGTTTTTGCTTTATATAGTAATTGTTAACTTATCTACAAAAAAAAAAAAACAAAATTAAATTATATACATTAAGTGCAATATTTATTTACATACATTTTGGTTTGTCTAGCTGTGTTGTTTTCTTAATGTTTTTATTGGCGAAATAATTGTTAAAGTTAAGATTGTAAATAAATTCATAAAATATTTTAGTTAAAAGCAGCCAGTCTATTTCACATCGTAGCAAAATGACAGTGAATTTCAAGCACTTGAACTTTGTCTAAATCATATTTAAATTGAGATCAATAAATAATCTTATTTAAAGTTGATACCTACAATAGTTAAGAGTGACTTTTGTTTTGTTTATTTCTACAATATTAAATGCGATAAGAACTTTTTTCTTAACTATTTTGCTGTCGATTGCCGATTTTTTTTTCATTTTAGCAATTTATATACACACTTTATGACACATACATTGAATTTAGTCTCTAGTGCAAATTATATAGATACTGCATATGTGTGGAAAACCACACACCAGGGTAACTAATGTAAGTTCTGAAATATGCCGTTACTATCGGGTGATTTTTTAGCTATTATCTTTTTGGCGACACTGGTTTACACAGCTATAATTTAACCATGAATCGTCTTACAAACGAACAACGCTTGCAAATTATTGAATTTTTTTATCAAAATGCGTGCTCTGTTAAGAAAGTACATCGCGCGCTTCTTCCATTTTATGGTCAGTTTAATCGACCCACTGAATGGGACCGTAATAAGCAGAATTGTCGATTTTGGAGTGAAGATCAGCCAGAATCATTGCAAGAGCTACCAATGCATCCAGAAAAGGTCACAGTTTGGTGCGGTTTATGGTGGGTAACGTAACTGTGAATGGTGAGCGCTACCGTGAGATGATATCCAACTTTATTTTGCCCAAAATGCAAGACCTTGACTTGCATGACATGTGGTTTCAACAAGACGGTGCCACACAGCACGCTTAACAATGGACATTTTATTTCACGTTTGGTACCGGTCAATTTGCCGCCTATATCGTGCGATTTAACGCCTTTAGACTATTTTTTGTGGGGCTATGTTAAAGATCATGTCTATACACAATTGCCCGCTTCAATTGACGCATTGGAAGACAACATTGAAGCATGTATTCATGAGATACCAGCCGAAATGTTGGAAAGAGTATGCCAAAATTGGACTAAGCGGATGGACCATTTAAGGCGCAGTCACGGTCAACATTTGCATGAAATAATCTTCAAACATTAAGTTATATGGACCGTACTATCGATTCAAATAAAGATTTCATGAATTTTTCTGAATTTTATGTGTTTTTTTTTTAAACTTTCCTATAGCTCTTAAAAAATCACCCGATAAAAATTTGGTGTATCATATTTTCAAGGACTAGAAATTAATTTTGTGAAGATCGGTCCTTAAGTTACCGAATTTTGGTGTGATCGGTCTATAATTCCAATAGGTCCTAAACATTTTGGTTAAAGTAGGTTAAATTCTGTCTGTTATGACTAAAAATAAAATCATAAATGATTGTAATGATCGGTCATAATTTAATATACCAAGTCCACTCCTGAAATATTCCTAATCAAAGTGCAGGAAGGATGTCACAGATTCTGCATATCAGAATAAAGCACTTTTACTTGAGTAGGTGAGATGACACACAATTAAAAAATTAGATGATAGTTGATTCTCAGAGTTCTTTTGGAGCTTTACGAGAAGAAATATTCCGATTGTATCAGTGCATGTCCTTGGAAAACAATGGAAACATACCGAAACGAGTCGAAGTTCAACAAACAAAGACCATGGATTGTCAGTTCAGCAACACAGGAAATAACTTCACAACTACTATTTTCCAAATAGTTTTTTACTGGTCTTGAAACATGCAGCCGAGCGTTGTCATAACGATATGTTATAGCTTTATATCAGTCGCATATTACATACAGTTTTCGACCAATGCACGCCACAATAATAACGATTGCGTGCGATTATAAGTCCCCTGTGCTCTATTATATCAACTCATAATTGGCGGGTAACTTCTGAGCATGGACATTGGGCTTTGTCGTTTTATTCGATTGATTTGCCTGGCTTTGAAAACGATTTCTTGCGCTTCAGATTGTCATGGCGGTTTCATTTTTAGTCGCAAGTAAGTAATTAAGCTAAACTAACTACCCAACAAAAATTTTGTGAAGCACTAATAGTACATTTATATAATCAGAATAAGATATACCGAGATGCAGTTAAGTAAGTGAACGAACTCTTTACAAATTTTTAAAAACAAATAACATTTCAAGTGCTACGGCATTCCCTTACTAAGAAGCAGGTTTGTAAGGGAGAGTACTTAAAAAACAACTGCAAATAAACAATCAGTGTGTAAAGCTTAACGCTACGTTAACCAGTTTTTATATGCGTTGAATAAGGCGCTTTTTGTGTCCAAACTTTATTGCTTCATAGTGGGAACTCACCACATAAAATTCATGCCTTCCGTAAGCGATATGGTAAGCGAAACTCTAACATTTCTCCCTTATAAACCTGCTTCGATTAAAGCTCAATTTTTTATTGGGATAATTTTCTTTTTTGGTACAAAATTTCCTTAGTCTTGGATGAATTCTGCTTCTGTTTGGAAACGTTTTAAAATTTCTGAATGAGTTTGTTAACAATCGTGATGGAGTAATACCACCAAATGATCAGCTTTAAACTTTTTTTTGGCTAACTAAGGCGATTAATATCTAAGAAAAGTTTTTGTGAGCCATCAATATCCGTTAAATAAGTTTAGCGAGACTGTGCAATTATTACTTTGTTGGCACAAAATTCGACATTGTCGAACCTAAAAAAAAATTATTTGGTGGTTTGCACTATTTTGTTTAATAATTAAGTCAGATTAAATGACAGCTGTTTGCCCTTCAATATTACATACATATAAGTTATTAAGGACACGAGCCTTATTTAAACCTACGCTATCTGTGATGAATACCCGATTTAAATGTCAAAATACTGTTGGTCACCTTATTTTATTGTGTATAGTTTCCTTTATAAACTGTGTATTGACTCCATGGACGTTCACACATTAATCTACTACTTACAAAGTTATTTCCAGTATTTTGAAATTTGTTAATGGTTTTGTAATCAAATACACTAAACTACTTATGTATGTTTTTCCTTTATTATTTATGTACTTCATTTTTATAGTTTTCTCTCCCTCACCTTCCGGCTTTAGGCTGTTTGGTGTTTAGTTTTTATGCTTCAGCATATTGAGAGTCCGAATCAGAGACTGTAAAATATGCCTGCCAGTTAAGATTGTACAAGACGGTACTCAATGGCAAACAAACAGAACAACAACTAAAACAACAACAATAATAATAATGTTTGTTTAAATAAAATTAACTAATTGGCGAAGAAGAAAAGGTTAAAAAGTAAAGTTTAAGTGAGTTGTTGTTATTTGTTGAATGATATTTCAGAGTACAAGCGAATATTTTCTTGTTCCTATTGTTATTGTTTGTTGTTGGTGTTGATTGTTAAACTCTAAGTATATGAAGGCATTCGAATTAACATCTATCTTTACAATTGCAGGAGATTTACATGTTACACAGTCGCACAAAGAAATTGTTCAGTTAGACAGACAGGCAGGCAGGCAGTCAGTCAGTCAGGCAATTTAAATGGATTTATAAAACTGAACTAAATTTTTAATAGAAAAATAACTTATTGTAAGTTTTTCCAAACTTAAGCAAAGAAATCGCAGAAGTGTAATAGAATGAAAACAAATTGGATAAAACTTTTGTTAATTTATCTCTGAAATCCTGGCGCTACGAACTAAGTCTTTTAAACAAAAAATAAAGAAAGTCCCATAACTGCCTAAGTGTCGCCCCGAGGTGAATAAGATGTATGACCGACCTCCATTGGTTTTTTTCCTTAACATTTTCTTAAAGTATACTCGCCGTTATTACCATCCATTAGGGGTTTAACCGCCGGGTGCCCCGCTTGACAGGTTGGCACAGTGTAATTAACAAGATATTTACACCGCTTTAAAAACTAATATTTAAATATTTTTCAATCTGGAAGCAGAGTTGCCGTTTTTTAAGAGATCAGAATCCTCATTATACTTTCGAGGCTCCATTACACTCCGAAAAAATCACTGCTTGGCGAAGTTTTCATAATGAAGGCCAAAACGACCAAATTGTTCTTAAATCCGAAACAGGTGCCAACATTTTCGTGAATGCCAAGTCATTGCTTATAAAGAAAGGAGAAATAGTGGAACATGCCACACAGCGCGTGAATCTATCACTTTGTTCAGCCAAACATTTAATGACCGAATTATCTGGAATTGTGAATTGACCATCTCGTTCGTGTGATTTGAAACCTTTGGCCTACAATTGATAATTTAGAAGCCAACATTCGACGCACTATTGGCGAAATAAGACCGAGTATGCTCAAAAAGGTGGTGCAAAACTGGACAGACAGGATGGCGTTCACAAGGCGCAGCAGCGGAGGCAATATGCCAGAAATTATTATTGAAAAAAGCTCTCCTTATAAAAAATAGGAATATTAGTAGAACCACCATGCGCCATTTAGATGGACCGATATTGCTCACTTAAAAAAAATCATCTTAAGCAATTCCGATCTTCTGATAAAATAAATACCCGTATAAGTTATGTAAATCGCAACATTAACTTCACTTAATGTAATTTATCATGCAAATAGCATGAAAAACTTGCCATGATAATAACATGTTATTCATTTTTATTTTTAAAGAACCATAAACTTGTTAGTTCATGCACCAGTTTAAGGCTCTTAATATAAATTAGTTCGGTAATCAAATAGTTTAAGACTTAGAACAAGATTAGCTTTGTTTGTTCGTTCTCTTCCTGCCAAAAAGTTTGGTCTGATTCTCAACAACAGGCTGAAGAAAAATGTCACAATATGTTGGTTAATACAATTAAAATAACGTTACGAAATTAAATTTAGCTAAGAATTATTTGTAATTGTAATTATTAGTTAGTAATATGTATTAATATTAGCGTGCTATGTATAATTGTAGTGTTAACATCACTGTATGGGCTGTTCTTGTAAGAATCTTAAGTCAAAATGTTGTTTTTGCTACAAGTAGTCCGTAAAATTAATATGTTAAACACTTTGTAAATCACATAATTTGGTAGGATTGAGCTAAGCTTATGAATTTGGGAAATAGAATTTAAGCGTGGATTCAAAACACATCTTAACTTTTTAGATTTTCAGCTGGTGTTGCTTTGTACCTTGAGTCATATACGTGAATAATAACTGCGTTTTTGTGAACTACAGGCTCAAGTTGAACAACAAAACTTGTGAAGATATTTGTACACGACTACTCATTTCAATTCCCATCTTATTCATGTATTCTTATTTGAAGAATTTTTGATTTCCATTTCAATCAGGTCATTATCAGGTTATTAAAGCCATCAACATTATTTAATTGAAAAATATCTGACCAATTACCTTAACAAAAACTCAATTTCAAATAAAAGACTACATGCAACTTGCATACGTTTTAACTTTCACACATTCCAGATGCCAGCAAATATATCTACCTTCATCTCAAATAATATTTAGGCAATAAATGTGAAAAAAGGTCTTCATAAAAATCTAACAAATTTATAATGATACCTACAACCAAGACACATAACTAACATAATAAATATCACAAATACATAAATTTCAATACATTCTTGTCAATTATTTAGCATCTTGTATACAATTTATACAAAAATAATAATCATAATAATTTAATTACGTTTTGTATGTTTTTCTTTTGATGGCAACACAAAAAACAATCAATTAAATTACAAAGACTTCTTTATATATAAAAGAGAAAAGCTAAGTGATGTACACATAGTACATATGAACTAAAGTGACAAATACATACATAAACAAAGAGAATTGTGAATAAAAAATCTCGTTTATGTCTATTAAAAATCCAGACATAAAATTATATAACTACATACACATAATACTAATTTTGTTTGCATTGATGTTGGCCTAATAGAATAAACAATCCTACATACATACATTTATATAGAAGGTTAGAATAAAAAGTTGTTTAAAATTTATAAAATATATCTCTGTTTGTTATACTTGCCACCACCACTAGTGGTGCATGAGATTATACTAAGTTTGTCATTCCGTGTGAAACTTTTTTAATATTCATCTAAGACCGGTTAGAGTCTTCTGGGTCTCTTAGTAATTCTAAGCCGCTTTAGGCATGCCCGTCTATCCGTTAGTCGAAAACATGCTCACTTTCGGAAGACTCAACAGAAAACAAACCAAATTGGTGTCAAACTCTTTCTGGTTCTCCTAAAGGCCGTTACACACTATCCCCAAAAGTCTTAAGAATTTTTCAATGACAACAATGACAACTTATTATGACAGGCTTGCATTTTCGTAATCATCGTTAAAAAATTCATAATTTTGTTAAAATAAATAGCATTAACTGGTGCCAAAATGCACCGATTTTCATAAAATTTTGCACAAAATCATACTGTTAAATTTTGTGAATATCGGTTCAAAATTTACCAAAGGCCCCAACGCCAAACCGTTACGAACAAGGCTATTGCAATCAATTTATTATGGTATAGTCAACACTGCGCCAAACGTTGCAAAGATTTCGGAAAACACTTTAGAACGCCTCAAACTGTACACAGAATACAATTTTGCACCAGTAAAAGCATTAATCAAAATTAAAATCAGTTTTAATTATATATTTAATCAAGTGAATTAAAAGGTTAATCAAGCTAATTGAACGGTTAATCAAGTGAATTAAACTTTTAATTGATGTTATTGATTTGTTTATTGGTGCAAATTAATACTGTCAATTAAACGTTTAAAACACTTGATTAAAACTTTAATTCACTTGAATTAACGTTTCATTCAATTTTTAATTAACATTGATTTTATTTTTGATTAATGCTTTTACTGGTGCAAAATGTTTTTCTGTGTAATAAATCATTATATTGCAGTAAAGATTTTTCCGTCATAAGTAAATATTGTTACGAAAGTAAATTTAGCTAAGAATTAGATTTATTTATTAGTTATATTGTATTGACTAGTTATTTAGTGTTTGTTAGTTATTTTATTAGTTTAAATTGTTATTGTATGAGTTATGCACACTTCTAGTGTAAAAATCAATGTACAGATGTAATGTTAAAATTGTTGTGCGTAATTGTACTTCAACCCCACTGTAAATACTAGAATTTTCGTTATAGATAACTTAATTTATTGTAAAACCTTAAAGTATGCTTTAGTTTGTTGATGTATAATAGCTCAATTTAAAATCAACCATAGTGTTAATGCTCTAGTATAAAAGTAATTTAATGTTAAAAAAACCATTAAAAAACGCTATAGTATAAGTGCTGCGACTATGTGAACATTGCATAGTAGACGTTAACTTTAAAATTCATAAATGCAATTGAGTATAAATACTTGCGAAATGAAGTTGTCATAAAAGTTTTCTTTAAAAATTAAACGTTTAAAGCTACGATCCCACAATCGGCGCAATATACCAATTTTTGTCTTATTTCATGCGCCGATAGTGTAAACGGTAAAAATTTTTTAATAAACGACAATTTGTGCCGAAATTGTGCTGACTGTGGACAGCCAAAATTAACCTTGATGCGCCGATGATGTGAACACTCTTTTGCACAATGTGGAGCAATGAAATTGTTTAATATGTACCGATTTTTATCGGCCACTTGTGTGCCGATCACAGTCGCCAATCAGCGCCGATGCAAGAGATGGCAAATCGAAATTTATAAATTGCACCAACTGGCTATTAAAATTTTACTTTTTTGAGCTTAATTGTACCAAAATTACATTTTTTTTTACTATTGTTTATGTATTAAAACGTTAAATAGTACATCTGAACTGTGAAATGAAAGAAGACAATTCGCATTAACCAAAACATTGCAGTTGTATCGCTGTTGCCATCCCAGGTTTGTAAACATGGGTGAGTTCCAAAACATCAGTTGCAAAGCAACTCGCTTTTTTAAGTGCTTTCTACAAAGCAACCGTGAAAAATTTTACAATGTTATCTGTACCAAAGTTCACTAAAAACAATATCGATGCGTACACAATAATCAAACTAGATATAGTTAAACTCTATGATACTTTTTTGGCTTTGACTGCAAAGTATTATGATGTTTAGGAACTCAGCCCATCTGTTTACAAAACAACAATTACAAAAAAAAGAACAAGTGCAGTAAGTTTAAATAAAATTGAATACATTTTTTATTTTATATTAATATATTATTTAAATTTGTCAGGAAACATAATGGAATATTCAGACGGAGAATTTTGCGAATTTTTAAAGTAAAATTATGTCTGCCAACAAGCAAATATACAACAACATATGATTAATTAAATCATATGTTATTGTTTATTTGGCCCAAATAACACGATAATGTGACCGCATTGTACCGATTATTGTCGCAATTGAGTTTTGGCCGATATGAACCGAAAAAAATTGTCACAATGTGCGACGATAATGGGACCACCCAAGTAAAAATTGTGCAATGTTTTTTTTTTAATGTGCGCCGATACAGCACAATAAAAATCGTCACAGTTTGTGCTATTTGAGCCGATAGTGGGATCTTAGCTTAAGGGGCGTTTTCACAACTTACCGATGGCTAAAGGTAGGATTTTATCGCCCGTATAAAAAGTGTTCCATTATTACAACTTTACTTTAACCTACCAGGTAGGATGAACATTTATTTACTTTATTGCTCACTTAAGGTTGAAGAAAAGTTTTAATAATGGAATACTTTTTATAAGGCCAGTTAAAGTATACTTTTAGCTATCGGTAAGTTGTGAAAACGGGCCTAAGTGTGCAGTTCATTAATAGAGGTCGCAATAATTAATTGCAATTGTTGAAGTGACTAAGTTCTAAATTCTAAACAGTGTTTTAATTGATATGTTTTATTTATTTAATTAAAGTTGCAAGAAAATAACTCAAGAGGTTTATTATAAAGGAAATAAACCAAAAACGTCATTGAAAGGCAGTAACGTAACAATATGATAAGAAATACCTCTGTCAAATTTAATTAAGGTCGGTCCATAATTTACCATAGGCCCCATGTCAAACCCAATCACTTTATGATGACTAATAATATTGCTGAAACAAATCATAATATTATGGTTGGGCCTTTATTTGAAACGATATCAAAGCTTAAACAAAAAAAAAAAAAAAAAACAGTGAGTTTATCTTTACATTCCCCACTACAATTGGTTGGAATTCATCCAACATTAATTGTAGTTGTAAGTGGGTTAAGAAGAAGCTAATTCCTGTATTTTATTCAAAAGAAAATCAAAATAATGCCCAATTTTCAGGATAGTATTTACATCTATATTGAGTTAATTTTCATATAAACTTAAATCGTATTTAAATACAGATTGATTTTATGAGTTTTGTTTAAAAAGTCTTATTTAATTAAGATATAAATACAAAAAAAATATCATAAAAAAGTGTATTTATTTACAAGGTGGCCTCCAAAATCAGTTGTTTGCTATTGCTTTGCCTGTTGGTTTTGCATTGGTTTAATATTGAGAATACCTTGCTGAGTTTTTTCAATGGAAACTTATGGCGTTTTCTTTTCTAAAAAACAGTGTTGCATAAGTATTACATGTGACTTGGCAACATTTTTAAATGCTACCCTAATTTTTAAGAAGTTTTTCATATTTTACGTTTACAAAAGAACACAAATTTCGGCATTAAACAATAAAGTACACTTAGCGCAATGTAAATTCAATTACAGGTGGTGGCAAGACTACAACAATCCAAAGCCAACCGAAACAACAGATGTTTACTGAATTCACCTTGATCTAGTGCTGCACTCATGCCCCTTTAAATAAAATGAGTGTTGAACATGTAGCATTTCTTTTAATTTTAAAGGGAACATCATCAGAAAAGAACGCTTTACACTTTTAAAAAAACACATGTTTTTCAGAAAAGAACATAAAAAATGTAAAAGGCAGAATAAATGCAGAATTTTACTCAGAAAAGAAAACGCCATTAAAATGAACTTAAATGTAGCACATCGGTGAATTAAGTTACATTTAAGTGCTAAGTGAAGAAGAGAATTTTGTATTTAAAACGATTTTAAGCTAAATGTGTTTTAATATCAATCCCAAAAATTGGGCGTAAAACAATTTTTGGGAATACAAAATTTTTAATTAATAAGATTTTGTTTGTAGTGAAAGAGATAAACTAGAAACTGGCTTATCAAATAAATGTCCGAATACTTTTATGAAATAAATTAAAAAAAACACTTTGAAAGTTGTTCAGTTCAATGCTGCCCAGTTCTTACTGCGCTTCTTTATTAAAATCAATATGTTATATACTTAATAAAAAATAGGGTACAATATTGCTTAATACTAAAAGTTCATACTCTTGCTTAAATCATCAGTTTTGATTTAAGCGAGAGTTTATTGTAACACTTAAAATTCTTTGAAATATTATTTTGACAATAAAAGTTCAACAAACGAGAGTTTGTTGTAACACTTAAAATTCTTTGAAATTTTGACAATAAAAGTTCAACAAGCGAGAGTTTGTTGTAACACTTAAAATTCCAAGAATTTTAAGTACTTAATAAAATCGATTTGGAAAATAAAGAATTTTAAAGTATAGATGTATGTGTGTTGGCTTGCGTTTGTTTAGTAATAAATTTGTCATACACACATACATGTATAAAAATGTAACATTTATAATATAAATGTTCTAGCGGTTATAACACCCCCACCGTTAGATTGAGGCTCCGGCGAAATTAGAACTTTACTTTTAGGTTTCATATAGAATAAAATTAAAATCAATATCAAAATTGCAAGTATTATTATTATATTAATGCTTATATTAATAATTTTTGATTTATTGTTATGGTAAAGTATTTTTTTAATAGTTTCTTCATATTTAATTTGCTCTAAGTATAGAGTTTCTAGTTTTAAATCAGCAAAAGTTGTATTAGAGTTTTCTTTTATTTTAGTTATAAAATTGGGTAAGATAAAATTTTCGTATAATTTTATTTTAACATTTGTAAAATTATTATCTAATGTATAAATTTCACAATTTTCGAATTTGATAAGAAAAGTGCCCGTTATTTTTAAGTCATATTTATTATTACAATTATGTGTTATTTTGGAATAAAAATTCTTAAATATTAGAATACCTGGTATTATTTCGTTTACACTGGTAATATCCATGGTTGTCATATTGCAATGGGCTTCTTCAAAATTAACAATATTTTCTAAGCAATTATCATTAATCTGTATTAAATTTTTCTTTAGATTTTCTTTAACATTTGTTTCATATATTTTATTATTTTTGCTAACAAGTACTCCGTTACTTTTAAGTGATATAGATTTGTTTTTTGAATTAGGTATTGGTTCAAATATAATTTTTGACAGTACAGAATTTGAATATTGTGGAATTAAAAGAATTATAACGATGTTTTCATTTTCAAATATTACTGCTACTTTGATATTAGTATAGCTATCAAAGCTGGTAATTAAATCTAGTTCTGTCTTCGTAAGTATGTCTGTTGGGATTATTCCTAATTTGCTGGAAAAAATTATTTGGCCAATGTCGTCCACATGGTTTTTTAAAAGGGTAATGTCATTATTTACTTGATATATGTGGCTTATAAGTCTAAATTCGTCTTCCAAATCTCTAATTTTATTTTGAAGAAAGTTTTTAAATTTATTGAAATAAGTGCTGATTACTATTTGTTTTTGGTTGATGTGATTAGTAATATTCTTAATTTGATTACTTATGAGATTATTAAAAGTTGTGAAATTATTTACTTGAGTTTTCATTGAATTGAGGGCATTGTTTATCTGAGTCTCGTCGTCGCTGTCCATAGATCCGGCAATATATTTTAACCCTTTTCCTAATACGTTAATAAGGCCTCTTTTTTCTCTGAAGTGCGGTTTTAAGTTACTTATTTTTACATTTAATATCTCATAGTTTTTTGTTATACTATCAAGTAGAGAGCTTGTTTCGGGGTTAGTTTTAGTAAGGCTGCTGTTTATTGTTTTTATGTTCTGCTGTAAGAGGTAAAGACTGTCTGTATATGCCGTTATGTTGATTACATGAAGGATTTTATTATATTGTTCAATTGTTTTAACTTCGTCCACTTTGATTGGGAGGTAACCATTATTACTTGTCAAGTCTTGGATGTTCAGTAGTTGCGCTCTTATGGGTGTGAATAAGATGAAAATTATAGTCCAGGTTTGCATCTAAAAATATATGTGCGTGTTAATCAATATCTAAGCATTGTTTGCTCTAATCTGGAATTTTTTAAATGGTTTAACATGGGTTTTGTAATATTTAAGATTTGTTTTATTCTCTTTTAGGTGTTCATTATCTATTTTGGTCGCGTTAATTTTCCTATACTTACGGTGGTTTTTCCCGCCTCTTATTTCCTTAATAAAATTTTCTCCGTTCTCTATTTCGACATCAGTCCTGTCTTTGTTTAATGTATTAATATATTTAGTTTTTTTTCGTAGTATTAGTTCATAAAATTTTGGGTATTCTTCTTCTGAGATTTTTCCGTTTATGAAGTCAATTGGTTTTACCTTTGTAGTACTATGTATTGTATTATTGTAAAACCCTATTATTCTAGATATTTTATCTTCGATAGTTTCGTTGTGGGTTCTTTCGTCATGTCGCAAAAGTCTAATATGTTCATTAATGGTATTATGTAGTCTCTCGATGTCTGCATTCGAGGTGTGATTGCTATTGGAGGTATAGTGTATTATAACGTTTTCATCCTTTAAAAATTGTACTAATGGGATTGCTTTAAACCCGAGTTCGTTATCTGCAACAATTTTTCTTGGTTTACCATATATTGAGAAGTATTGAATAAGTTTTGATTTAAATTCTACCCAAGTTCTTCCACAAATTCTAAATGCTGAAGCGAATTTTGTAAATTTGTCTATTATAGTCAGAAATAGTTGTTTTTGTAAAGTATAGAAAACGTCAATATGAATAATGTCTCGAGGCTTGTTGGGTGTTTCTGTTATTTTATAGGGTACTTTAGGAGGCTTTCTGTCGTATTTTTCTACGTTGCATACTTCACAATTGTTTATAAATTGAGTTATTCTTAATTTAAGTTGAGGATGGTAGATTCGGTTTTTCAACTCTTCAAAAACTGCTGTGATACCTCTATGGTTCTTATCATGGTGCTCTATTTTTATTTCTTCACTTAATTTTCCTTCATCTTCTATGTCTTCTACCAAATTGAAACATCGTACTATTTTGAAATTTGTATTAGTTGAGAACAATTCGTCAAACGTCTCTTTGAAAACAGGGAAAAAATCGTCATCTATTAAGATTGCATTTAGTTGAGTGGGATTAAAATGCGTTTTTAGCAAAGTGATAGCACATTCTTTATCTAATTCTTTCATAAAGATAGTTTTTCTTTTGTTTTTAAAGACATTCCTATTTCTTATTCTAACTGATCCGGACGTTATCTTCTTTATAATAATTTGGTTTTTAAATAGGTTAATAGCTGTTGGGGTTTCTTTTATTGTTGTATCACTTAAATTCATCACGTTTATACTAATTGGTTCGTTTTCTATTCTTGACAATGCGTCGGCATTGCTGTTTTTAGTTCCCTTTTTATACTTTATATCATAATTAAATTCAGAAAGTCTTAGACGCCATCTCACGAGTTTAGAGTTTGGTTCTTTAATTGAAAAAAGCCACGTTAATGGTTTGTGGTCTGTTTCTATAGTGAATTTTCTTCCAAATAAGTAAGGCCTGAAATATTTTGTTGCCCATACTATAGCAAGTAGTTCTTTTTCGATGGTGCTATAGTTTATTTCGTGATCATTAAGGGTTCGACTAGCATAGCAAATTGGATGGTTGTCTTGAGATAAAATGGCTCCTAATGCATAATTGCTAGCATCTGTGGTAACTGTAAACTTCTTTGTAAAGTCGGGGTATGCTAATATTGGTTCATTAATGAGTAAAGTTTTTAGTGTATTGAAACTTTTTTGATATTCTGGATCGGAAATATTTAATTTTATATCCTTTTTTAAGTATTTTGTCATAGGTTTCGCTATTGCTGAATAATCTTTAATGAATTTCCTATAATAACCCGTAAGACCTAAAAATTGTTTGATTTGTTTTACGGTGGTTGGAATTCGAAAGTTAGATACGCATTGAATTTTTTTTGGATTTGGTTTTATCCCTTCAATTGTAACAATGTGTCCTAAAAATTCTGTTTCTTTTTTCAAAAATTCGGACTTGTCTAACTGAATTTTTAAATTGGCTTCTTTTAATTTTTCAAATATTAATTTTATAGAATTCAAATGTTCTTGTAGTGACGTGGAGAAGATAATCACGTCGTCTAGATATACAAAGCATATCTTATTTATATAGTCTTTAAGGACTGTATTCATTAATCTTTGAAACGTCGCTGGGGCTGTTTTTAACCCAAACGGCATCCTCAAAAATTCATAATGACCTCCTTCAACGCTGAAGGCTGTCTTATGAATATCCTCTTCTTCGATTTCAATCTGATGAAATCCTTTTGCGAGGTCGAGGGTTGTGAAATACTGGCATCTTCCCAGTTTATCAAGTATCTCCTCTATGTTGGGTATAGGATATTTATCGTCAATTGTAATCTCATTCAATTTGCGATAATCAATGACGAGTCTCCATTTGCTTTCCCCACTTGCATCGGCTTTCTTTGGCACAATCCAGATTGGGGCGGAATAGGGCGAATTGCTATCTCTTATTATATTACTTTCTAACATCTCTTGTATTTGTCTTTCAACTTCAAATTTGTGTATATAGGGGTATCTATAAGATTTTGAGACTATTGGAACATCGTTTATAGTTCTAATTTTATGTTTAATGGCGTTTGTAAAGCTAAGTTGTGTATTTTCTTTGAAAAATATTGATGAATATTTTTTTATAAGTAGTAAGAGACGTTGTTTTTCTTCAGAATTAAGGTGCTGTGTTCTAATTTGGTGTTCCAAGGTTTTATATTCTTTCACATTGTTACTATAATTGTCTACCTTCTGCGTAGCGATCATCCTATTAGAAATGTTGTACTGTTCTTCACAAAAAATTGATTTACTTTTTATCTCTTTTTTATCGTCAAAAAATATTGGTATATTCTGTCCATTTATTTGGATAGAATTATTTGCATAATTTATGCAAGCATTATATGTTTTAAGTATATCATTGCCTAGTAGGCCATCGTAATGGTTATGAAATTTTAAAACATAAAACTGTAGCATTTTATCAGTAATTTTAAATTCTTTGAATGCTGGAATTATTACTTTTTCTTTTACGTTTACTTCGTTTTGAATAGTTTTAATTATAAGGGGTTTAATTTGGTGTATCCACTTTGGATGACAAATTCCTGGGTTAATTATTGAATTGGTGGCTCCAGTATCCACTATTAATTTTATATGTCCTAATTTTGTTTTTATTTTTATATGTGGAAGTTGCTTCCCGAGGCTCTGTCCCGAAAATTTTCTGATATTACGTTAACATTAACGTCCATAGGTTCCTGTCGTTGTGTTGGTTGGAAGTTGTGGTTGTTGTGCCACTGAATGCTTTCCCTAGGTATATTTTGTCGGTGAAATTGGTTTTGGGGTCTTAGATCGGGTGCATTGCTTTGTCCATAGTGTTGTTGGACTGGGTTTCTGTTGTTTTGTCTTTGGTTGTAAGTAGTATATCTTTGGTTTTCCCTATAATTCTGACTGTTATGGAAATTATTTTGGTTATTTTGTCGATTATGGGAAGAGTTTTTGTATGAACCGCGATTGTAATTGTTGCCGTTATTGTGAGTTTGTTGGTGTCTAGGTGTAAAGTGTTTTTGATTATCAGGATTGCTGGAATATGCATATCCTGCTTGGAATAAGATGTCCATTGCTTCCTCTATGTCTATTGGATTTCTACAGAAAAGAATTGTCTTCATTGGTTCGGGTATTTTACTTTTAAATATATTTAATGCTGTTTGCATGTTATTTCTAGCACTTTGTCTAGCAGCGTCTGTTTCTCCTAATATGATTACAATTTTGTTATTGAGTCTGTGTAATTTATCCTTAACTTCGTTATAAAATTCTACAGTATTAGTCTTGAACGTTGTTGCTCGAAGAACATCGAAGAGTTCGTCGCAGGTACGCCGATCTCCAAAATTATTCTGGAGTACAATTTTCATTTGTGTCCAGGAAGTGGCATGACAGTTGATTTCTATAGTCTGTCTGGCCTTACCTTTTAATTTCGATTTTATAATGTCCAAGAAAAGTTGTTTTGATAGCTCATCGTAAGTTTCTAAATGAGGATTTATTCTGTCTATGAGTGCTGTAAAGTTTTGTAAATCTTTACTGTCTCCAAAGAAGTCTGGTAAGTTACTTAAATATTTAAGTGGGTCAATAACTAGCCTATTGGGTTGGTTTCGTATTTCGTCTACCATTTTTACTAAATTCAGAGCAGCAGTAAATCTGTTTAAAAAATTAAATTCTAATATATTTTTGTTTATTATTATTTTTCTTATTTCTTGAATATTTTTTCCTTGCTCTTAATTTTATTAAAGTTATTTTGCGTAAAAAGCTTTGTAATCTTTCAATATCTTCTTCTTTAAGCGTGTATAATATAATTCTTTCTATCTCCGATTCTATATTAATTTTTTCAATTGTACGCATTTATGCATTTAAAAATAGTTTTAGGGTAATATAATAATAATAAAAAAAAAATTTGTGGAAATGAAATAACAATAATTTAGAATCGCCTTACTTTGTAGTGGAGTTGCTCGTTTCCTCTGGTTGATGTTGCAGGACTTCGTTGTTAAAGTTGTATTTTTTTTTTATGAGGTTGTTTCCTTTATTGAACTTCTTCTTCTTAACTTTTTATTGAATGTTCTTCACGTTTTAAGTTTAATTACTTTCTTTTTCTATTTAGAAATATTTTCCTTTACGTTTTTTTTTTTTAAACTTTCAAAGCAATTAAATTTCACAAAAAGTTCTTTTTTTTTCACTGCCTTCGATCTTTCGAGGGATTTCACAAAACAACAAAAAATTCGAAGAAACTACTTTTAATCTTTTAAAAGTATGTGTTTTTTTTTTTTTTGTGTCCTTTGATCTTTCAAAGAGACTTAAATTTAACAAATGTTTTTTTTTCCACGTCCTTCGATCTTTCGAAGGATTTCACAAAACAAAAAAAAAATTCGAAAAAACTACTTTTAATCTTTTTAAAGTATAAGTGTTTTTTGTGTCCTTTGATCTTTCAAAGAGACTTAAATTTCACAAAAGTTTTTTTTTCACGTCCTTCGATCTTTCGAACGGACTTACGTTACCGCGTTAATTCAATGATTTGAAACAAGTTATTTTCTCCTGAAAGGATAACACTCCGCGGAATCCTACCGACTGCGCCAAATAAATGTCCGAATACTTTTATGAAATAAATTAAAAAAAACACTTTGAAAGTTGTTCAGTTCAATGCTGCCCAGTTCTTACTGCGCTTCTTTATTAAAATCAATATGTTATATACTTAATAAAAAATAGGGTACAATATTGCTTAATACTAAAAGTTCATACTCTTGCTTAAATCATCAGTTTTGATTTAAGCGAGAGTTTATTGTAACACTTAAAATTCTTTGAAATATTATTTTGACAATAAAAGTTCAACAAACGAGAGTTTGTTGTAACACTTAAAATTCTTTGAAATTTTGACAATAAAAGTTCAACAAGCGAGAGTTTGTTGTAACACTTAAAATTCCAAGAATTTTAAGTACTTAATAAAATCGATTTGGAAAATAAAGAATTTTAAAGTATAGATGTATGTGTGTTGGCTTGCGTTTGTTTAGTAATAAATTTGTCATACACACATACATGTATAAAAATGTAACATTTATAATATAAATGTTCTAGCGGTTATAACACCCCCACCGTTAGATTGAGGCTCCGGCGAAATTAGAACTTTACTTTTAGGTTTCATATAGAATAAAATTAAAATCAATATCAAAATTGCAAGTATTATTATTATATTAATGCTTATATTAATAATTTTTGATTTATTGTTATGGTAAAGTATTTTTTTAATAGTTTCTTCATATTTAATTTGCTCTAAGTATAGAGTTTCTAGTTTTAAATCAGCAAAAGTTGTATTAGAGTTTTCTTTTATTTTAGTTATAAAATTGGGTAAGATAAAATTTTCGTATAATTTTATTTTAACATTTGTAAAATTATTATCTAATGTATAAATTTCACAATTTTCGAATTTGATAAGAAAAGTGCCCGTTATTTTTAAGTCATATTTATTATTACAATTATGTGTTATTTTGGAATAAAAATTCTTAAATATTAGAATACCTGGTATTATTTCGTTTACACTGGTAATATCCATGGTTGTCATATTGCAATGGGCTTCTTCAAAATTAACAATATTTTCTAAGCAATTATCATTAATCTGTATTAAATTTTTCTTTAGATTTTCTTTAACATTTGTTTCATATATTTTATTATTTTTGCTAACAAGTACTCCGTTACTTTTAAGTGATATAGATTTGTTTTTTGAATTAGGTATTGGTTCAAATATAATTTTTGACAGTACAGAATTTGAATATTGTGGAATTAAAAGAATTATAACGATGTTTTCATTTTCAAATATTACTGCTACTTTGATATTAGTATAGCTATCAAAGCTGGTAATTAAATCTAGTTCTGTCTTCGTAAGTATGTCTGTTGGGATTATTCCTAATTTGCTGGAAAAAATTATTTGGCCAATGTCGTCCACATGGTTTTTTAAAAGGGTAATGTCATTATTTACTTGATATATGTGGCTTATAAGTCTAAATTCGTCTTCCAAATCTCTAATTTTATTTTGAAGAAAGTTTTTAAATTTATTGAAATAAGTGCTGATTACTATTTGTTTTTGGTTGATGTGATTAGTAATATTCTTAATTTGATTACTTATGAGATTATTAATAGTTGTGAAATTATTTACTTGAGTTTTCATTGAATTGAGGGCATTGTTTATCTGAGTCTCGTCGTCGCTGTCCATAGATCCGGCAATATATTTTAACCCTTTTCCTAATACGTTAATAAGGCCTCTTTTTTCTCTGAAGTGCGGTTTTAAGTTACTTATTTTTACATTTAATATCTCATAGTTTTTTGTTATACTATCAAGTAGAGAGCTTGTTTCGGGGTTAGTTTTAGTAAGGCTGCTGTTTATTGTTTTTATGTTCTGCTGTAAGAGGTAAAGACTGTCTGTATATGCCGTTATGTTGATTACATGAAGGATTTTATTATATTGTTCAATTGTTTTAACTTCGTCCACTTTGATTGGGAGGTAACCATTATTACTTGTCAAGTCTTGGATGTTCAGTAGTTGCGCTCTTATGGGTGTGAATAAGATGAAAATTATAGTCCAGGTTTGCATCTAAAAATATATGTGCGTGTTAATCAATATCTAAGCATTGTTTGCTCTAATCTGGAATTTTTTAAATGGTTTAACATGGGTTTTGTAATATTTAAGATTTGTTTTATTCTCTTTTAGGTGTTCATTATCTATTTTGGTCGCGTTAATTTTCCTATACTTACGGTGGTTTTTCCCGCCTCTTATTTCCTTAATAAAATTTTCTCCGTTCTCTATTTCGACATCAGTCCTGTCTTTGTTTAATGTATTAATATATTTAGTTTTTTTTCGTAGTATTAGTTCATAAAATTTTGGGTATTCTTCTTCTGAGATTTTTCCGTTTATGAAGTCAATTGGTTTTACCTTTGTAGTACTATGTATTGTATTATTGTAAAACCCTATTATTCTAGATATTTTATCTTCGATAGTTTCGTTGTGGGTTCTTTCGTCATGTCGCAAAAGTCTAATATGTTCATTAATGGTATTATGTAGTCTCTCGATGTCTGCATTCGAGGTGTGATTGCTATTGGAGGTATAGTGTATTATAACGTTTTCATCCTTTAAAAATTGTACTAATGGGATTGCTTTAAACCCGAGTTCGTTATCTGCAACAATTTTTCTTGGTTTACCATATATTGAGAAGTATTGAATAAGTTTTGATTTAAATTCTACCCAAGTTCTTCCACAAATTCTAAATGCTGAAGCGAATTTTGTAAATTTGTCTATTATAGTCAGAAATAGTTGTTTTTGTAAAGTATAGAAAACGTCAATATGAATAATGTCTCGAGGCTTGTTGGGTGTTTCTGTTATTTTATAGGGTACTTTAGGAGGCTTTCTGTCGTATTTTTCTACGTTGCATACTTCACAATTGTTTATAAATTGAGTTATTCTTAATTTAAGTTGAGGATGGTAGATTCGGTTTTTCAACTCTTCAAAAACTGCTGTGATACCTCTATGGTTCTTATCATGGTGCTCTATTTTTATTTCTTCACTTAATTTTCCTTCATCTTCTATGTCTTCTACCAAATTGAAACATCGTACTATTTTGAAATTTGTATTAGTTGAGAACAATTCGTCAAACGTCTCTTTGAAAACAGGGAAAAAATCGTCATCTATTAAGATTGCATTTAGTTGAGTGGGATTAAAATGCGTTTTTAGCAAAGTGATAGCACATTCTTTATCTAATTCTTTCATAAAGATAGTTTTTCTTTTGTTTTTAAAGACATTCCTATTTCTTATTCTAACTGATCCGGACGTTATCTTCTTTATAATAATTTGGTTTTTAAATAGGTTAATAGCTGTTGGGGTTTCTTTTATTGTTGTATCACTTAAATTCATCACGTTTATACTAATTGGTTCGTTTTCTATTCTTGACAATGCGTCGGCATTGCTGTTTTTAGTTCCCTTTTTATACTTTATATCATAATTAAATTCAGAAAGTCTTAGACGCCATCTCACGAGTTTAGAGTTTGGTTCTTTAATTGAAAAAAGCCACGTTAATGGTTTGTGGTCTGTTTCTATAGTGAATTTTCTTCCAAATAAGTAAGGCCTGAAATATTTTGTTGCCCATACTATAGCAAGTAGTTCTTTTTCGATGGTGCTATAGTTTATTTCGTGATCATTAAGGGTTCGACTAGCATAGCAAATTGGATGGTTGTCTTGAGATAAAATGGCTCCTAATGCATAATTGCTAGCATCTGTGGTAACTGTAAACTTCTTTGTAAAGTCGGGGTATGCTAATATTGGTTCATTAATGAGTAAAGTTTTTAGTGTATTGAAACTTTTTTGATATTCTGGATCGGAAATATTTAATTTTATATCCTTTTTTAAGTATTTTGTCATAGGTTTCGCTATTGCTGAATAATCTTTAATGAATTTCCTATAATAACCCGTAAGACCTAAAAATTGTTTGATTTGTTTTACGGTGGTTGGAATTCGAAAGTTAGATACGCATTGAATTTTTTTTGGATTTGGTTTTATCCCTTCAATTGTAACAATGTGTCCTAAAAATTCTGTTTCTTTTTTCAAAAATTCGGACTTGTCTAACTGAATTTTTAAATTGGCTTCTTTTAATTTTTCAAATATTAATTTTATAGAATTCAAATGTTCTTGTAGTGACGTGGAGAAGATAATCACGTCGTCTAGATATACAAAGCATATCTTATTTATATAGTCTTTAAGGACTGTATTCATTAATCTTTGAAACGTCGCTGGGGCTGTTTTTAACCCAAACGGCATCCTCAAAAATTCATAATGACCTCCTTCAACGCTGAAGGCTGTCTTATGAATATCCTCTTCTTCGATTTCAATCTGATGAAATCCTTTTGCGAGGTCGAGGGTTGTGAAATACTGGCATCTTCCCAGTTTATCAAGTATCTCCTCTATGTTGGGTATAGGATATTTATCGTCAATTGTAATCTCATTCAATTTGCGATAATCAATGACGAGTCTCCATTTGCTTTCCCCACTTGCATCGGCTTTCTTTGGCACAATCCAGATTGGGGCGGAATAGGGCGAATTGCTATCTCTTATTATATTACTTTCTAACATCTCTTGTATTTGTCTTTCAACTTCAAATTTGTGTATATAGGGGTATCTATAAGATTTTGAGACTATTGGAACATCGTTTATAGTTCTAATTTTATGTTTAATGGCGTTTGTAAAGCTAAGTTGTGTATTTTCTTTGAAAAATATTGATGAATATTTTTTTATAAGTAGTAAGAGACGTTGTTTTTCTTCAGAATTAAGGTGCTGTGTTCTAATTTGGTGTTCCAAGGTTTTATATTCTTTCACATTGTTACTATAATTGTCTACCTTCTGCGTAGCGATCATCCTATTAGAAATGTTGTACTGTTCTTCACAAAAAATTGATTTACTTTTTATCTCTTTTTTATCGTCAAAAAATATTGGTATATTCTGTCCATTTATTTGGATAGAATTATTTGCATAATTTATGCAAGCATTATATGTTTTAAGTATATCATTGCCTAGTAGGCCATCGTAATGGTTATGAAATTTTAAAACATAAAACTGTAGCATTTTATCAGTAATTTTAAATTCTTTGAATGCTGGAATTATTACTTTTTCTTTTACGTTTACTTCGTTTTGAATAGTTTTAATTATAAGGGGTTTAATTTGGTGTATCCACTTTGGATGACAAATTCCTGGGTTAATTATTGAATTGGTGGCTCCAGTATCCACTATTAATTTTATATGTCCTAATTTTGTTTTTATTTTTATATGTGGAAGTTGCTTCCCGAGGCTCTGTCCCGAAAATTTTCTGATATTACGTTAACATTAACGTCCATAGGTTCCTGTCGTTGTGTTGGTTGGAAGTTGTGGTTGTTGTGCCACTGAATGCTTTCCCTAGGTATATTTTGTCGGTGAAATTGGTTTTGGGGTCTTAGATCGGGTGCATTGCTTTGTCCATAGTGTTGTTGGACTGGGTTTCTGTTGTTTTGTCTTTGGTTGTAAGTAGTATATCTTTGGTTTTCCCTATAATTCTGACTGTTATGGAAATTATTTTGGTTATTTTGTCGATTATGGGAAGAGTTTTTGTATGAACCGCGATTGTAATTGTTGCCGTTATTGTGAGTTTGTTGGTGTCTAGGTGTAAAGTGTTTTTGATTATCAGGATTGCTGGAATATGCATATCCTGCTTGGAATAAGATGTCCATTGCTTCCTCTATGTCTATTGGATTTCTACAGAAAAGAATTGTCTTCATTGGTTCGGGTATTTTACTTTTAAATATATTTAATGCTGTTTGCATGTTATTTCTAGCACTTTGTCTAGCAGCGTCTGTTTCTCCTAATATGATTACAATTTTGTTATTGAGTCTGTGTAATTTATCCTTAACTTCGTTATAAAATTCTACAGTATTAGTCTTGAACGTTGTTGCTCGAAGAACATCGAAGAGTTCGTCGCAGGTACGCCGATCTCCAAAATTATTCTGGAGTACAATTTTCATTTGTGTCCAGGAAGTGGCATGACAGTTGATTTCTATAGTCTGTCTGGCCTTACCTTTTAATTTCGATTTTATAATGTCCAAGAAAAGTTGTTTTGATAGCTCATCGTAAGTTTCTAAATGAGGATTTATTCTGTCTATGAGTGCTGTAAAGTTTTGTAAATCTTTACTGTCTCCAAAGAAGTCTGGTAAGTTACTTAAATATTTAAGTGGGTCAATAACTAGCCTATTGGGTTGGTTTCGTATTTCGTCTACCATTTTTACTAAATTCAGAGCAGCAGTAAATCTGTTTAAAAAATTAAATTCTAATATATTTTTGTTTATTATTATTTTTCTTATTTCTTGAATATTTTTTCCTTGCTCTTAATTTTATTAAAGTTATTTTGCGTAAAAAGCTTTGTAATCTTTCAATATCTTCTTCTTTAAGCGTGTATAATATAATTCTTTCTATCTCCGATTCTATATTAATTTTTTCAATTGTACGCATTTATGCATTTAAAAATAGTTTTAGGGTAATATAATAATAATAAAAAAAAAATTTGTGGAAATGAAATAACAATAATTTAGAATCGCCTTACTTTGTAGTGGAGTTGCTCGTTTCCTCTGGTTGATGTTGCAGGACTTCGTTGTTAAAGTTGTATTTTTTTTTTATGAGGTTGTTTCCTTTATTGAACTTCTTCTTCTTAACTTTTTATTGAATGTTCTTCACGTTTTAAGTTTAATTACTTTCTTTTTCTATTTAGAAATATTTTCCTTTACGTTTTTTTTTTTTAAACTTTCAAAGCAATTAAATTTCACAAAAAGTTCTTTTTTTTTCACTGCCTTCGATCTTTCGAGGGATTTCACAAAACAACAAAAAATTCGAAGAAACTACTTTTAATCTTTTAAAAGTATGTGTTTTTTTTTTTTTGTGTCCTTTGATCTTTCAAAGAGACTTAAATTTAACAAATGTTTTTTTTTCCACGTCCTTCGATCTTTCGAAGGATTTCACAAAACAAAAAAAAAATTCGAAAAAACTACTTTTAATCTTTTTAAAGTATAAGTGTTTTTTGTGTCCTTTGATCTTTCAAAGAGACTTAAATTTCACAAAAGTTTTTTTTTCACGTCCTTCGATCTTTCGAACGGACTTACGTTACCGCGTTAATTCAATGATTTGAAACAAGTTATTTTCTCCTGAAAGGATAACACTCCGCGGAATCCTACCGACTGCGCCAAATAAATGTCCGAATACTTTTATGAAATAAATTAAAAAAAACACTTTGAAAGTTGTTCAGTTCAATGCTGCCCAGTTCTTACTGCGCTTCTTTATTAAAATCAATATGTTATATACTTAATAAAAAATAGGGTACAATATTGCTTAATACTAAAAGTTCATACTCTTGCTTAAATCATCAGTTTTGATTTAAGCGAGAGTTTATTGTAACACTTAAAATTCTTTGAAATATTATTTTGACAATAAAAGTTCAACAAACGAGAGTTTGTTGTAACACTTAAAATTCCAAGAATTTTAAGTACTTAATAAAATCGATTTGGAAAATAAAGAATTTTAAAGTATAGATGTATGTGTGTTGGCTTGCGTTTGTTTAGTAATAAATTTGTCATACACACATACATGTATAAAAATGTAACATTTATAATATAAATGTTCTAGCGGTTATAACACTTATCCTCCAATAATAAATTTTGTCAAAATTGTAGATACGGCACGACCAGCAAAATCTTATTAATAAAAAATTTTGTATGTATTCCTAAAAATTAATTTGACAATGATTGACTTATATTTTATAGATACAATATAGAGCCCACTCCTGAAATATTCTTACTCTTTCGTGAAATGAAAGAAGACAATTCGCATTAACCAAAACATTGCAGTTGTATCGCTGTTGCCATCCCAGGTTTGTAAACATGGGTGAGTTCCATAAAAAATGTAAAAGGCAGAATAAATGCAGAATTTTACTCAGAAAAGAAAACGCCATTAAAATGAACTTAAATGTAGCACATCGGTGAATTAAGTTACATTTAAGTGCTAAGTGAAGAAGAGAATTTTGTATTTAAAACGATTTTAAGCATAAATGTGTTTTAATATCAATCCCAAAAATTGGGCGTAAAACAATTTTTGGGAATACAAAATTTTTAATTAATAAGATTTTGTTTGTAGTGAAAGAGATAAACTAGAAACTGGCTTATCCTCCAATAATAAATTTTGTCAAAATTGTAGATACGGCACGACCAGCAAAATCTTATTAATAAAAAATTTTGTATGTATTCCTAAAAATTAATTTGACAATGATTGACTTATATTTTATAGATACAATATAGAGCCCACTCCTGAAATATTCTTACTCTTGGTAAAGGGTATTACAGATTCGGCACAGCCAAAGATTGCACTCATTTTTTTTTTTTTTTTTTTTTTTTTTGGTTTTACAAAGTAGTCACTAAAATAGAACTAAATTTTTCGGCAGGTTGTTGGCTTGGCTGTCTTTCGATTTTATTATCTGTAACTTGTTCTAATAACTTAAACACTTTTCAAGCTGTCCTCTTATTCATATTTAAGTTTTAACGTAAATTTAAAGAATTTTAGAAAATCTATACACAGGCATCTTGTAAGTCTAAGTATACAACAACAAACCAAAACAACCATTTCAATACTTAACAATATCCTATAAAGGAAACATACAAATCAGACACTTTTTTAAAAAATAGACTCTGATATTAAGGAAAGCAAAAAAAATGTGAAATATGTAAATAAATCAAAATAAAGCATTTTAATAATTCCATTGAGATTCCTTAAACAACATTGTTTTTCTAAAGACTTTATATGGGTGGTGCCAAGTTCAGGGGGGCAACACAACAACAGGAGGTGATATACAAAAAACAACCCCAAATGTATTGAATGAAACAAATGTAATACAAGAACAAAACATAAAACAAGATTTAAAAAAATAAACGTTAAACGAAAACAAAAATCAATCAATAAAATTCTTAGAAATACAACACAAATAGAAAAAATTATAAAAGTGATTGATTTCAGGACAACAATTTTTAGCAGACAGTAAAAACCAAATTAATAGGATAAATTCGTATGAGATTTTAAATAACTTGTGAAATTCCCAAGCAATTTTCCCCCCTAAGCTAATCTCGCTATAATCTAGCAGCTTGCCTAGATTATAAACGAAGCATCAAACAAGGGATCTTAAAAAGAAGAGTTAGTTTGAAGGGTTAAATAAGGCTTTCGTGGGTCTTAATCTCAGTTACAACGATCTTGATATGAATATGGGTTTCTTAACCCTTTGAAATGCTGCATTTTTTGTTTCGCTTTAAAAATCTTATGAAAATAATTTAAGTTAAAGTTCAAACTAATACTAACAGCCTGTCGCACGATGTCGAACGACAAATTAAGCGGGCGACAACACGTAACTCATATTCGATATCGGCTCACGAACTATCCACTTATCGGTTGACAGGTCAACAATCACATCATCGACAATTCCACAAATAAAACTCTAGTTTGAAAATAAAAATGGGCAAAACATGGAAATTAAGCCATAAAGCCTAGTTCTCTATTCAAATTTGTGAAAGATGTTGAGCAACATTAATTATTTCACACGAAAATTTTGACATGTATTAATGTTACCTATCATGCGAGTTTGTATAATTTGACGATTTTGTTCCTACAAAGTATGCGACATTGTTTTGCTTATGTAAACAAACCCCACATGTATTTTACTAAAAAAAAATTTTAATAAAAAGTTAAATAAAAAAGAAAGTAAATGTGGATAAGAAACTGTTACCAGTTGCGTTATTCTAATTTTTTATTTCTTATTACATACATACTTTTTTGCTTTTGCTTAAAATTCCACGCGAAATAAGTGCAGCTTACATTATTTCGCAGTTATAAAAAAATGTTGCCAGAAACATTTCGGAACTTTTTCACAAAATGAGCAGAGTACAACTCTATCAACAATATTTCATAGATATTCCGCACAAGTTTTTTTCATACGCGTTTTGACAGCATTTCACGTGAAATGTTGAACAGAGTACCAGGCTTTAAACACAAATATAAATACAATACAAGCACAGCAGAATAGAACTGTAAACAAAAAATAAAGAACAGAATTTTGAAAAAACTATTTTATAAAACTACAAAGTAAAAACTTCGCCTACAAAATTATGTGTTTAGTAATCAGAAAAAACTTAAAGCACTACTTACAACTCTACTGAAAGAACCGATGAATTTTACAAGGGAAGTCCCAAAAATGAAAGCATTCAAATGTAAGTCATTATTTATTTACATACATATGTACATCCAGAAAGAAGTAGTTACAGATGTAGCTGTAGAAGTAGTTATAGAAGAAAGCTACTAAATAATGAGTGAAGAAGCTATTAATTTTGAAAAAGTAAGCGAAGTGTTTACTTGCTATTAGGCAATTCACAAACTGTTCTATTGTGTCATTATTACATTATTACTAATTATTTTCATATTTTACCATATCATGTTTAGAGGCAACAAATTTAGTCATAATACGGTTGTGGCTTCTTGATGGGGGACTAATTCAACCATAATATGGTTGTCGGTGCCAATAATATTGTTAAATGAATCATAATATGTTTAGAATTTTCTCTTAGACATACACGCAAAGAAAAAACAAGGTTGTGGTAAACATATTCTAAGAGCAACATATTATGATAAGAATTATGATTGTAGTCACCATATTAAGATTATTATTGAATCATATTATGACTAAATATACTCGTACTATTACATCATAATATTTTTCCCTTAATCATATTATTATTCTGTTAATCATACTAAGTTAAGAAGTAATCCAAATTATTGTCATGCTAATCATAATAAGCTAAGAAATTAATCATATTATTGTCATGTTAATCATAATAAGTAGGGCAACCAAAACAAAGCACTAAAAAAACCGTTTTAAGCTCTTAAAAAAAGCGTTTAAAAACATGAAAATAAGCTGTTAAAATAAAAAAAAGCAATTTAAATTTATTGTTTATTTTCCACTTTATTCGTTGAATGCGTTGTTACAGTAAATTACAAATAGATGCGATAAATTTTCGAAAAGAAAACCCTGTCTATTTGGAGTCAGCACGCTTTTGTACATAGAAAAACTTCTTTCTACGTCTACAGATGTTAAGGGAGCATATTTTAAATTGAGTATTTGCTCTGAGGTATATTTTATACGATTAGACTTGCAATTCCGCTTGCCTTCCAAAATATCCCCAATATCTTTGAGTACCGAAAATCCTTCATTTTTTAATAAAACTGATTCAAGTTTTTTATGCACTTTGTCTCCTATATACCCTGGAACACCGGACAATTTTAATACGGTGTCCATAACTATATTCACTTGGGAAACTAATGAAAGATTTTTTGTTTCCAATTTGGTTACTACTTCGTGTAAAAACCCAAAATTTACAGAAATGAACAATATTTGGTTCAGCAAATTATTTTCATTCATTAAAGCCTGGTATATACGCACTGCTGAAGAATCTGTAGAGTTTAAATTTGAAAAAATTTCTACGAAATTATCAAAATATTTGGCATAATAATTTACAGCCATTATCCACGTTCCCCATCGAGTTGTCACTGGTTGTGGAGGTAATGGCTGTTTCTCGTAAGATTTGAAGCCTTGCAGGAGATTTAAGGAACGTTTTTTTTTGAATTTGAAATAAATGAGTCCACATTAGAGTAGCATTCTCTTATATGTTCACAAACTCTGTGAACTCCATGTGCAAGGCAGGTTACGTGAGTTATATGTGGGTAAAATACAGCAATGGCTTTTGAAGCTTTCACCATATATGGTGCGGCATCACTTACAAAAAGAAGAATTTTGTCTTTGTCTATGTCAAATTCTTTCATTGAATCATCAAACAAACGTGCAATAGTGGAATGATTGACTTTTTCTAATACAACTGTTTTTATTAAAAATCGTTTTTCTGAAATATTTTCATCCACATGCAGTATACCCACAATAACGTTTGCCACAAATCTGTTCGACGCATCGGTGGTCTCGTCTATAGAGACCCAAATAAAATGTTTTTGTATTTCTTCCTTTATTTTGTTTATTGTCGATTCATAAACTATTTTTGTATATTTGTTTCGAAGAGACGATTCGGATGGTATATGGAATGATGTATAGTTTTGAAGCTATTGTTGTATTTTTAAATGTCGAATTTTGTATAATGGTATATCTGCTGATACAAAGGCTTCACAAAGATCAATGCAAAATTTATCGGCGGCCGAAGAACTTGAAGAACCTTGTAGAAAAGTTTGTTGTAAATTTTTTTTGGATTCTCTTTCTTTTAGTTCTTTGTGCTTTTTCGAATCCAGATGTTGTTTTATGTTGTAATTTTTATCAAAAGATAAAGGTTTTGAGCAAACGTTACACACTAAAGCTGATCCATCAGTTTTTAAATCTGGATACTGTTTGACTAGCTTGCGCAAGTAAACCGATTTGCTTTCCTTGACTTTAGGCATTTTCTAAATAAAAAAACTATAAATAACATTTTAACAAAGGTTTTTATAAATTAAAAAGATAATGTATACTTACATCAAAACTGCAGAGATAATGTAGGTAATTTTATCTGTTTTGGAACTAAGGCAACTTTGCAAAGTTTTAAAAATGTTATGCTTTCAACAATTCAAAGAAAATTTTAAAATGTAAATTTGTAGACAGTAAAAACTTGGCTACTTTGATTTAAACGTTTTTTTTTTTTTCAACCAGAGCTGTTTCAGCACAAAAAGAAAGGCGAATTCATGAATTCGCCTTCACAAAAAGGGTCGAATTTGTTAATACTTATAAAAAAAGTTGCCACATCAAAAAAAATTTTTTTTTTTGCAAAAATTTATTAAATTAGTATTTTTTCGTATGAAAAAATTAAAAAATAACCTTAAAATGGCAAAATAAGTAAAAAAAAGCCGATATTAGAAAAATAACTAAAAAAAATCCGATATTGCCAAAATAAGCAAAAAAAAGCTCTTACAAATATAGCTAATTTTCTTTGTTTTTTTATGATCGGAATTTGTGTTCAATCAAAAACATTCTATCTTGTAAACCAAAAAATAAGCATTTGCTTATTTTTGGTTGCCCTAATAATAAGCTAAGAAGTAATCATATTATCATCATGTTAATCATAATAAATTTAGAAGCAATCATATTATGATACAGCACCTTTCATAGCTGTCATAAAAATACAAAATAAATTAAAATATTTTTGCATTAAATTTTTATTTTGTGGCTGTTTACAATTTTTCTTAATGTTAATAAAATAGCGGAGTTCAATATAAGGCTTGCAAAAGAGCAAATGAAAAATCTGTGGTTTTCATGGGAAACCGCGTGTGTCCACTTTTTTCGGTTTTAAGATGTTGATGAAATATCGTAGCACTTTTATAAAATATAACGAAATCTCTGTGTGTTTTGTTGTTGGATTTTACAAAAAACCATGATATTTTGCATTTGCACTATTACATCATTAATACTTGAATGAACTTCGCTAATATTTTAATTTTTTAATTTTTTTAGACTTATTTTTTTTATGGAATTTTATCTTTTAATTGTTTAACCGCTCACAAATAAAAAATACACAACTGCTTCAAAATTATTTTACAAATGGCGCTAACATAATATGATTAGAGTAAAAATAGTTTGATTGCATCTTTAACATAATATGATAAATGTATAGAAAGTTGTCATGTTATGGCTATTAAATATCATGATATGGTTGTGAGAAATATAGTATGTTTAGAAAGTTTTAATTATGATAACTGTTGTTGTTAGAAAAATAAAAATTTTTCGGTCAACAATACTCAAATTCATTATTGCGATAAACATTGATATGTTTACAGTAACTATAATATTGTTGATATTAAATAAAAATAACAATTATTTGTGTACGACAACAATATATTGTTACATTAAACATAGTGTTGTTGCCGAAACCATGCCAACCATATTTTTTCTCTGCGTGTTTTGTTGAAGGTGACCATATTTAAACATGTTTTTCTCTGGGTGTACGACTTGTTTTATTGAGGTAATACTACACTGCATTGAAATAATACTACATTGTAGTAAAGAACACTAAACACATTTATTGAGAATAGATGTGTGACTGGTCAAATGGTGTTAATTGACCCCCTCCAATGATAGATCTTATTCATAGAAAGTGTTTGAACTAGAATCGGTTTCTACCACCACACCCCTATCACGGGATTACTTTGGTGTCAGTTCGCTTCCCTCTTGGGAAGCTACAAATCGCATTAAAGAAGATAATTAGATACAATTGAGTACACTCGCTTTTATTAACCGAATGGCGAAGTATATTGGAAATGGAAAGAATCGATCCATAATTTAATGTAGCTCCCACACAAATGCACTCCTCAAATACATAATTTTTGTCCATTAATCTGCTAATAAAGTTAATTGACTACAGCGAAATGCACCGATTGACATTAAATTTTGCACAAATTCGTTTTAAATGACTAGCATCCTTGCAAACAAATTTTGTCAAATCGATACATAATTTATCATAGACATCATATATCTAATACCTTAATACCGAATAAATCTAATGTAGTAAAATTTGGTCAGTCATGGATCCATAAGACACGAAATCGAAGTACAACTTTTCGAAAGTGAGGTCCATAATGTACCATACATAGGTCGCTTATAGAGTGCACTCTCAGAAAACACTTTGGCATGTCTTTAACCGTAATAAATAATTATATAAAATAACACTAGCCAACAAGGTTTTGGACAACCAAATACGTTTCCTTGGGTAATTTGGTGGGCTGAATTCGAATCTGTTATTTGTTTTTCTCTACCAAGTTAGGTTTTCAAGATACAAATAAATGTTTTTATTCGTTTCTTACATAAAAAATCAATAGTTTATTTAAAAATCTATGAATTTTAAAAGTGAATGACGTTTTTTTAACGTCGTTTGTATTTTGTTGATTCGGTTTCACGTATTAGAGTCCAGTGCCCATGTTCTGTAACTCTCGCGTCGAGAAAGTTTTCGATTGAAATGTGTGAAATGAAACAAAAATGCCATAAATTAAAACAAACAGCTGTTTTTCTCACTTAACTGTGTCTGTAACTTTTTTTGGCGAGTACAAGCTGTCACGTAAGGAAATTACTCGCCAATTTACAGAAAAAGTGTGTCTGTAACATTTTCGTGAGAAAAGTTCCCGCTTTGAACTGTCAGATAAACTCCCGAATAAAAATGGGGCGAGAAAAATGTTTAACACTAAAAAACAACTAAAAATGCAAAATGCAAAGAATAATAATAATAACATTTTGTTCTTGGCACATTTTTCATTGTTTTATTGGTTTGCTTTGAACATTTTTATAAAATATACGAATGTCTTCAAAGCTCGTTTGCAAATGACAAACATTAAAGTCGTTCTTTACACAATTTGGTATAGCCGACGATTGTATTTTCGCCGCCGTCGTTGAAAAATTTTCAATTTTAGTAAATTTTGGTCGCCGTCAACGATATGTGGTACTGGCGTTCTGAACGTCTGCAATGTCACATCGGCTTCGAGTGCAATATTATGACATTTATAACGTAACGACGTAATCTCTTTTGATAGTTTTCGACATGAGTTACAGACACATATTTTTCTCACTTTTCGAGAAACGATGGAATATCTTGTTTCACATCTTTTCGATGCAAGAAGTTCTCACTAAATTTACAGAACATGGGTACAGCAATAGTCTCCCAGTATGCTTTTGTCTCAAATTCCTTGATAAGTTCTTTAAATTTTCATTAAATCTTTGTGAGCACGCTCCACTTATTTGCGCTCACTGCACCTAGGTTTTGTGGACAAATACCTAAATGTCAACGGAAAAAATGCAAAACATGGTCGGTGTTCACGGTTTATCAAATTTTCTGACTGCAAAACCAAAATAATTTAAATATGCATATTTTAATGATTCTGATATTAAATATTCTTTTTTTCAACCAAATATTCACCACACACGAAGCAATAAAAGCTTAATTCAGTAAAACACGACCTCACTGACATGCTTAAACGCTACTATTGTGAATATTTATAATGAATGTGGGCTTCTGTCAAATTTATAATTGTGGTGTCTCAGTATTGACAGTTTTACATTATTGCCAGCATGGGATAAAAAATGAACTAGACGTGATAGCCCAATTTGTATACCAAATTCGAATTCAGCGCAAGCGCACCCAGATTATTTAAAAAACATGCTTCGTTTCTGCATTCAATTTTTTTTCCAAATTTGTAGACCGTGTAATTAATGTGGTAAAATTTATGGTCTCTCATAGTTCCCTAGGACTAGAAATTACATGCATAAATAGCAAAATAACTTACCATAGGCCTCATAAAAACCCAATTCCCGAAAACTTACTTTTGGAATACGCCTAAGACCGCAACGAATTTTAAAGCTGTGAGTTTACTTTTTTGTTAAATTTGTTTCATAACCTATAGACTTCATATTAGACCCACTTCTGAAGTTTTCTTAATCTCGGTGGAGGGTATCTAAGATTCGGCTTAGCTGAATAACTTTTACTTGTTTTTTTTTTTAAATTTGTATTTTTCATATTCTACAATGTTTTATTTCGTGCAAGTCCCTTTCACTTTTACTTTACTGTTTAGTAGTAATTGTTAATTCTGTTAGTTTTTTTTTAATAAAAAGGAAAAATAAACTAAAAGTTTCTTTTCTACCAATTGTGGTTTATGACACAAAAGAAAATAATAAACAAAAATAATAAAAGAAAACTCATAAAAGGCTCAAAATGTAGCAAAAAGAAAATTTTAAATTGTTTCTAAATTTTTTTAAGAAAATTGAAAATACAATTTAGCAATTTCCAATGATTATTAGATATTACAAAAGTTTCCTATTCAGTGAACTCAAAATCAATTATTTTCTTTTATTGTACAATTTTTTTTTTTTTCAACTCCACAACAATTGTCAAATGGTCGAGCAAATAAAAAAAAAAAAAAATAAATTGAAGAAAAACTAAATAATAAATATCTGTACCCGCCAATACACAAGTCAATTCAAGCAACTTCCTTCAGTTCATTTTTCATTCTCTTCTCAATAATACATTTCCAAACTTCATACATTTTATAGGGAAACTAACTAAAGAAGACGACTACAGAAAAGAAAGGAAAGAAAAGACAAAATATATTTTAACAATGGATGATGACGATTATTAAGCTTTCGAAAAACAATTCTTAAACCAGCAAATATTGAACTAACACAGTCTATAGAGCCGTAAAAGCCAAAGCAACAATAAAAAGTCAAATCAACTTAACCATTCTTTCTATTAAACCATTTTTTTTTTTATCCCGAGTTGGATGTGGATCGCTCTCCCTCTCTATCTCTTTCACTTACCATCTTCAGCTTTCCCTGTCTATTGTGCTGAATTGTCAGTGACCACAATTTATACGCATATCAAAACAAGGACCTGTTCATCGTAAATCAATCAATCTTACAATTAAGAGAGTTCCTCTGACACATTTAGTGTCCAATTTGAATAGTTTTTTCCTTTTTGTGCTGTTGTTGTTGCTTTTTAGTAACTGCCGTTTGGTTTTGCCGTTTGACTGACTTTTGTGTTGTGCTCATCCGAAATATACATATTAAGAGAGACACGAGTAGTAGGTATACTTATATTGGAGTTAAGTTAAGAAAACAATGGCCAAGGGGAAAAATTATCATGATTTGAAAAGACTATATTTATGCAAAATGATTTTTTATTCTTTTTACTGGTTTTTGTTGTTTTTTTTTTAAGTTGGAATTTAAAAAAAAAGTGTATAAAAGTTAAGAAGTCTGTTATTTAAAAGAAAGATCAGCCTTTAGAAACGATTTGAAATATAAATTGTAGTAAGAAACAGAAAGATTTGTTGTTATCAATCTAGAAAAGTAAAACACTGAAAGAAATTATTTAAGTAGGATCACAGATGTGTTTTGTTAGCGTTTATTATTAAAAATTTCAGTATAAAAAAAACTAGTAGTTATACCCAACAAACACGGAGATTTGATTTAAAATTTTAATGATTTGAAATCCAACCTTTTCTTAAACGGAAAACGGTTGATAGTGATCTGAGAATTCTCAACAAAAATGTAAAATTCTTTTCAAATTAAGAAATCCATTTATTTTCAACTTGCTTTCAAAAGTTATCCTCAAATGTCTTTAATTGTGGATTTTTATATCTTTACTATTTCTTTTAATCAGGCTGAAGTTCTTCAAATTTAATTTTCATTAAATTATTTTAATGAAGAAAGGAATTTTACAAAATGAAATTAAAGGAATCGAACTATTACAAAAAAGCTTTATAAAATACATAACTTAAATTTAGCTCATAGAATAAATCCGAAAAATGAAAAATGTTGAATATAATATAAAGTAACCTTCGGAAGGAAATAATTCCCAGTTTCTATTTGTTAAAACTGCTGAGTTAAATACATTCAATTTATAAAGTATCACTATCCAGTATGACACAAAGAATGCTGACGAAGGCCGTAGCGGGCCAGAAAATGCATTACATTCTGCTGGTGTCTAATAATTGTAAATTTTTCTATACATAAAATATACCTCATTGCTTTCCAAAGGAAGGCTAAGGTAAAATGTAAAAAGAAAATACAATATAATAGTCTGGTAGTGTATAAAGTCATTTCTGAAAAATTGAAGGAATAGAACTATTACAAAAAAGCTTTATAAAATACATAACTGAAATTTAGCTCATAGAATAAATTCGAAAAATGAAAAATTTTGAATATAATATAAAGTAACCTTCGGAAGGAAATAATTCCCAGTTTCTATTTGTTAAAATTTATTGATAATTTTTTATTCTTGACTGAACTAAGAGTCGAACCCAGGTTGTCACGGACAGGTTGTTTCGATTGTTACCACACAATCTCTTTAGAGGGGTTTGTCATTTAACACTCACCGCCATTGACGACGGCTGGCAGTCAATAGCCAAACATCAATATTTAAACCAAATGGTATTTTAACCTTGGTAGATCGAAATTTGCTTTTTGAATGAATATCTATTTTAATTGACTTACATTTTCCTCCTTACTTCTGGTTTTCGTAATATTTGTCAAGAATTCTTCTTGAAGTCCAAAGTACATTTTTCTGTTTTTCATGTTTTTGCCTTTTAATATTTAATAAAAAAAAAATATTAAAATTTGGATTAAAAACCATAAACAGTTCAATAAAATAACCACAATACTAATTATTTTATAACAATTTGATATAAAATTGATAAAACTTGTAGGTCAAATGTTTATATTCAAATCATTATCAATTTGAATTCAATTGTTAAAAAATTTAACAATTAAAAAAGGTATGATAATTGTGTTTGATGTCAAATGATAAAGTCATTTCACATCAATTGTTTGACTTCGTGTGTATTGGCTATAAACTAGAAGAAGTATATTTGACTATAAACACAACAGATGTGTTTTTTTTTTTTGTTTTTTTGATACGGAGAAAAAAAAATAATAGTTTTTGTTTCTGTAGCAAACATAATTATTTAAACACTTGTCCATTTCTCAACACTTTTCAGCAAAGAACTACAAAATGTGACTAGCAAAATTCAAATTCTAATTCAATTATATAATTCGTCCTTAGGGTAAATACCGTATATCGAGGTCACCTAGAAGCTGAGAAGATTCTAGTGTGAAACCACTAAATAAAGTAGTTCTGGCAATTTAACACAATCCATAAATAAAACTAAAAACGAATCATAAACAATAAAGTGGGTGTCCCTGTAAGATAGTTGTTAACCAGCTAGATTTCGAGTGAGGATTGCGGGTTCAAATCCCGGCAGAGGTTCTGGTCTTTTTTACTACAATAAGCTAAAAGTTGCGTTTCTATTAATCGTTTAAATATGTAAGAATATAACCTGTAGTTCTATTTGTAACATTCTTCCGGGGGTCTGAAGAGATCATCTTAAGGATATTTCACCTTTTAGTGTTACATCAAAATTGACAGATTTCAGGAGTTCTTCACGATCTCTTGCGACTAGAGATCCTATCTGATACCACGAGATTCTGTAGTCTTCGGTGACTAGGCCCAGGGCTGCCCATGAATCGAATTCTCGGCTAGTATGCTTTTTGCGGGATTTACTTTCTGCCTTTTAGGAATATTGTTTTGCTCTTCCGTTGATAATATACTTTCGGGGGATACGGGGTGGTTGTGGTTTACTACCAAAAATTGCTGGAAGGGATATTCTGAAAATCCTGCAGCAGGGCTAATTTTTCACCCCTTGTTGGAGGATTCGGCCTGCGGGAGTGAGTATTATCTCTCGGCGCTGTTGCTACTAACAGATTCGGCTAGCACTTTTTAAAAAGCAGCAGAGGTTTGATAGCTCCGGCTCCTAAGCAACGCCAGGTGTATGATCCTAGCAGATAATGCACTCAACTTGATACCAGGTTGCTCATACTCAGGAATGGTTGGTAAATACATAGTTTTCCACCCGGGGCTAAGATCCACCATGGAGTAGGCCATAGGGCAGGTATAGATGTAAATATGTAGGCATGTAAAACAAAAATTTCACACATGTAATGCTTCAATTTCAGAAGCAAACAAATTATTTAAAAAAAATTAAAAAAATAAAATAATATGATTATATTCTTAACATATCATGCCTAATCAGGTTTATGATAATCACAGAACTCTCATTTTATATTTGCTAACTAATTAATCCAGTAAACAACTAAATTCATCTAATTTTTGTAATTAATTTACCAATTCATCATCCAAACAACACAATTTTTCCGCAAAGCATAACAAAAACATATTCCAACGATCATCATCGCTGCTTCCCCCTGAACAAATTTGTTAATCTTTCTGTTCATTAATTATCATTAATTTATCTTAATCATAATTTTTTTTTTTTCATTTTAACTAAAAGTTTTAGGGAAATGTTGCCCACTGAAAAAACAACAATTTCAAAATATTTTTTTTTTTTTTAAATACATAATGAATTTTCAATGCCTTTAATATCTTTTGCATATTTCACTGAAATCTTCCAAATACACAATGTGTCACCAAAACTGTCATGAATTATTAACATGTGTTTAGTGAATGCGGTATTGGCGTTTCCGAACAACATAATTTCCAATAGGGGAACAAAGTCAAAGACAATTTAAAGTAAAATTTGGAGGGTTGTCGTAAAAGATATTGACCTCATTTAGATGAAGAATGAAAGCAAATGTGCCACACACATTAAAAATAAAAAAAAATATATTTCCAGAAGTTGACAATAAATTGTTTTGAAAAATTATATTGAAATTCAGTTTTTTTCTTTGTTTTTTTTCTGGTAAAAACATAAAAAGAATTTTAGCATTTCTAATTAGTTTAAAAAAAAAATGCATAGAACAAGATGTTTTGTGTTTCTAAAATGAAATATTATTTTTAATTATTTAGACAAAAATAAATAAAATTATATTTTATTGTTCTTCTATTTCTATTTCATTTTAGTTTACCACAAAAGATGCGTTATGTCAGCAAAATTCAGAATGTTTAACGGTGAGTTTATTTAAAACATTTTTCAAAAACTATTAAATGAAATGTACCGCCTGACATGAGTCATTAATTTTGAACATTTAAATAAAAAAAAAAAAAAAAAAAAAAAATTATAATTATGTCAGGTTTCTGTCAGATGGTATCCTCACGGTTTTTTTAGATTTCGTTAACCTATTTTCTCTTTAATATAGCGCTCCTTCATTGCAACATAGTCATATCTCAAAAAAAAAAAAAAAAAAAAAAATCGAACTTGGCAAAATGCGATTAAAGTTTTCAAATTGTACCCGTATAGACAGATTTAATAAGTTATATTTAGCTATAACTTCGGTTCAGTTTAAGATATAATTCTGATTTTTTGTTACATATAAAGAAGCTATTAAGAACCACTTTTGCTTAAGTAACCTACAATTTTTGATTTTTTTAGACATGACTATGTTGTAATAAAGGAGCGATATGTATATAAATGGATAGTGGTTTGTTCGGTTGGTTAACACTTAAACGAGTTGACCAAATTCTGCAGGTTTGTTCGTAGTTGCTACGCAAAAGTTTAGGAAAAACGAATAGTCGAAAAAAGATGAAATAGATTTCGGCATAACTGGAAAACGGCAAGAGCTAAAGCATAAACATTGAGTGCATATAACTTTGTTGTCAGTAAATGACAAAAAGTGGGTAGGATTGGTGAAGAGTTTGGGCACATTCGGACTGCAGCTTAAATAATAGTCGTGAATTGGGCATACTAATCCTGCAGATAATATTGGACTACGTGATCCATTTTGATTAAATGGACTACTCCCTGGACTGGTCTAAAGTAATGCAAGCATGGACCATGTCATTGTTGAAAAGAGTTTGTAGTGAAACGAAATGTCTTCGTTTATAAACGAAATGTTTTCCTTTTTAAACGAAGTTAAAACTAATTCACTAGGAGTATGTATGAACATGGAGTAGTTTTAAGACTACTCCGTTGTAATGCAAAACTCGGTTATATGGTCCAGCCCTAGGACATCGTAATGTTAAATAAACCATGAGTTTTCAATACATTTGGGTTACCTTTAAAGTACTCCTACTCCTTCATGAACTACTCTTTACATGCATGTATTGGACAAGTCTCGTTATCTGCAGGGTAGTTTGTCATTTCGAGTAAAACTTTTTAACATTCATCTAGGACCCCATAATGTATGTATATATATATTCCGGGTCTTTGAGTAACCTAAAGGTGATTTAGCCATGTCCGTCTATCTGTTTATAAATATGAATGATAATAAGCATACCATTCCAGCGTTGAAAAAATAAGAAGCGTAACCTAATAGAAGACCTTAGTTAGCGGCACAAGCACGCCTCGCCGCCTTTCATGCTTATTTATTTTTTACACCTATTGTAATTGGGACCATGCTCTTACACTCTTCATTCAAACGACTTTTAGAAGGAAATACAAATAATGTTGCCGTCGACTTTAGTGCTTGGTTAATACTAAAAATACGTAAAAGTGTTGAAATGAAAACAGAAATTTTGTCCAAACATACATAATTTATGAATTTTTGGTTTGATTATTTGTGCGCTTTGTATGAAAATATAAAAAACCTCATTTACGGCGATGGAATGAATATTCATTTTATCAATAAACATAAACAAACATAAAATTCTTTTACAGCTGGTTCATCCGCAATGCATCGTAACGTTTACGTTTACATAATCATGCTTAGGAAAACGGAACAGCAATCCGCAACGCATTCGTTTGCGTAAGGTTAACTAGACCAACATAAAAATTTAAAAATTGAACAACTTCCCAAAGAAGGGAGTAACGAATGCCACTAAGAACCAGCGTTGGCATAATTTTTTTTTTTTGAAAATAACTGCTTACTAAGAAAACAAACTGATTTTAACTTAAAAAAACTGCATATGAAAAGAGCCAAACAAATATATAATTTACGTAATATTTTTTTGAATATAAGTTATACAGAAACAAATACAATAATCTTTTACACTGCTTTATAAATTTTTAGTTCGGAAAAGTACCAAGAAGGACACATGCCTAGATAAGTTAATTGGGACCTCCTGAACACGAAAAACGCTGTAATTTTGTTTTCCTAAGTACCGTTTTAACCATATAGTATATTTAATTACCCACATTTTAAGCGTGATTTGAAAAAAATCGGATGCAAAATAAAGTTTTTATTGAGGATTTTGTGGAACGACAATATTCAATTTCCTTTCCAACGATATGCCATTTGTTTCGGTCTGACTTTTTGGCTGGGCTCCACAAGGGTTTGAGTGGGACCATACACCGCAAAACACAAAAGTACCGTTATCTAAAAAACGGTACTTAGGAAAAAAAAAATTACAGCGTTTTTCGTGTTTAGGATGTCTCAATTAACTTATCTAGGCATGTGGCGTTCTTTTTTTTTACGGTAAGCCAGTGTTATTAACGAATATCGTTACTTTGCTAACTAGATGAGTGAGAGAGAGAAAGGAATTACGAGGGGTACAGAAGTACACAAGTATTTTAGTTCAGGCGTAGTTTTGGTATTTGGCAATTGTACATGAAAAAATGCTGCAATAAAAATTTAACCATGCAAACTCAAATGCTACTTTCAAAAAGAAAAAACAAAAAATCACAAAATGTAAACAGGGACATAATGAAATTTTTAAAAGTAAAAGCCAAATAAACAATTCAAACGGCTTGGCAAACATGTCAAAATTGTACGTTTGTACAACCGTTTTGCGATGCTTATTGGGGTGTTTGACAAGCGATTAAAACATGTTTGTGGAAAAATCGAAATGTTGAATATTTTCCAAACTGTCCGCCCAAGCTAATGCTAAATTTAATAATTTTAGTTAAACTTCGTTTCTCATTTCTTAAAAAAGCAATTTATACCTTCTAGAAGACATATTTTTGAACGGAGAATACCATAAGAAACAAATTCTATGAAAAGGAGTACCTATAGGGGCCTTCAAAAACACTGCCACTTGCGGTACTTCCACTATTTATCACTGTATGTATATGTATTCATATCTGGTGCAAAGATATTTTATTACACCAATACCTCACTTTGCGTCGTGGTTACGTTCCAAAAAATCGCGACGCAAATTGAAACGACGCAAAGTGAATTATAATGTACTATAGAAAACCATGTAAAGATCGAAGATAGTTTCCAGGGTAACGAAAATACTTCTTTTTAAAAAGAAAATTGAATAACATTGAATTTAAAAAAAAGACTTAAGCCCAAAACAACGCAACCTCGAAAATCTAACGACGTGCAGTGAAAATAAGTACTAGTTTAGCAGTGACGCAACTTCGAAAAAAACGCAATACGAAACGACGCAAAGCGCGGTATTGGTGTATTTTAAATCAGCATAACAATTATATTTCAATGCAGCTTAACAATAAAATATTTTTTTATAATCCCAAAAATTACTTATATACCTATTATGCATGTGATTTAACAATAATATTAAATTGTCAATTGAAAAAAATATATAAAAAATAGGTACAAAAGTATTAAAAAAAAGGTTTTAATTTAATTCCAACAAAAACGCAATTTTTTCATCAATAGCATTGAAACGCCAAATAAACAATTTGCCCCGCGTTGACTCTAACCCCATTAGCGGCAATATTTCAATCAAATTTGAGTGTTTCCCAGTCAAGTGATAAAATTAATCAACACAACAAATTTATGGTTTTCCATTATGTCGACCGAAAAGGTGGCTTTTTTATACAATTTATCAAATAGAATTTTTAATTATAACAATATTTTTATTTAACACACATAAATTTTAATACAAAAAGTTTTTAAAACAAAAAAAAAAAAAAACATCAAAAGCTCCATTTATAAAAGAGTAAGAATTTTTTTCTCAACCTCTACATTGAAATTTAGTGTTGTTTTACACTCTATATTTTGTTTGTTTTATTCGAAATTTTTATATTCCCGGAATTTTTTTACCATTGACAACACTTGTGGCAGGTCAGATTCTCACAGACACAGTCACGTTTACATGCATATGAATATAATCGTCAATACATACACAAGAACATATTATGTATTAATGTTTGTTTTTGTTTGTAATTCGGATTTTTAAAAAGGAATGGGATTATGTCTGTACATAAGGAGATCTCTATGTAATTATAAGCCAGTAGTAGTAAAGAATAAAATCTTTAAGAACTAAAGAGTAGTTCTAAAATAATTAATTGAGGCTTATACAAGGATTACAAGTACACAATTGTAATTTACTGATTTGAATTACATGTGATTGATTGTAATTGAAAAGTGGAGCCTTATTTAAAATTACATGTAATTGATAAAATAACGTTATTACACGAAAAGAAAAAACATTTTCAAAGAAAATTTTAAACATATTATGGTTTTTTTGGCGCCCTATGCTCCAATGGGAGTTAGAGGAACACATATATATATAATTGTCAGCAACAACCATATTATGGTTAAATGAGTCCCCCGTCAGGAACCCACAACCATATTATGGTCGGCTCTAAAAATGTTACGGTTTAATATGATACAAATTTGTTTTTAAATTAACAATAGTATTTTTCTCATGCTATTGTAAGTATTTTAGTTATTATTGATCATAACATGTTTTAAGGCAACAATTATATGGTTGGGGCATCTTGATAGAGGCCTAATTTAAACATAATATGGTTATCGCTGACAATAATATGGTTATATTAAACATAATATGTCCACAATTTTCTTTCAAATTGTTTGGTTGGAGGTGATCATATTTAAATATGTTTTTTCTCTGGGTCTATAAAAAAGGGTATTTATTACTTTATTAGTTTCTTTTTACAAAAGTTATCGATTAGTTATTATAAAAAATAACGAATTAGTGAAAATATTCGAATTTAGAGAGTTTAAAATTTATTATTATGCCATTCCGTGTGAAACTTTTATAATATTCATAAAAAATCATTAAGCGGTTTGGTGGGAAGATGGATCATTAACAAAGCTTTAAAAGGGTGCAATAAAAACTTATTCCAAATTTTGCACATAGCTGATTTTGTCGGAGCAACGACGATAAAGAACCCGATAAAGTATGTTTATATATTCCAGGTCCTCGAGGTATTCTTAGTCCGACAGTTAAAATCGAACGACTCAAAAGGAAAAATTAGTGCCAAACTGTTTTTGTTTATCCGAAGCAGCTTAAAATCCAGCACAGACGGTCCTGTAGAAAAACAATGATGATGTGATGATCGGCTTATAAATTTGCATATAAAGCGTGCTCTCAAAATATGCTTTCATATGACTAAAACTGCAACGATATGCCTGTTACAGCTGTATTAAAATTTTTCAACAGGGGTATTGGAATAATCTTAAGGATGTTTCACCTTTTGTTGTTACATCCTCCGTGGAATAAGGTGCAACCCATGCCTGTCATTCGTCGAAAAATTCAAAATTGACAGGTCACAGTCACGATTTCTTGCGATCGCGGCTAACCGGAGACCTTATCTGGTTACACGGGGTGCTTCGGCATCAGTCTGTATACTTCTTGCGAGAAATGCTTTCTGCCTTTCAGAAAGATTGTCATTGCCGAAGTTTTACTTTTCTGATAATTGGTACTTCTAAGGTTGCACTTGATTTGATGAAAATTTTCCTTTTGCAAATGAGGCGCATAGGATAGATGCTCTTTGATAAGGAAATACTTTCGGGTATCATGTGATGCTTGTGGCTTTAACCTAAGGTTGCGGCAAGGAATATCCTGAAAATCAGCTAAAGTGCTGATTTTTAACCTTTTTTCGGCCTGACGGAGGACAATACGTATGTGCTGTTGCTGTTTAACAGCTGCTGCTAGTATATTTTCGAAAGCCGCGGAGGTTAGATAACTCCAGCTCCTAAACAACGGGCGAGTGTATAATCATGCCAAACTATGCAATAAAATTGATACCTGTGTGTGTTTGTTTCTCTGAGAAATTCTCTCACACCCATGGGCGGTTGGTAAACGCATTGTTTATCACTCCGTAGATAGGATTCAGCATGGAGCAGGCCGTTGGAATTTGGATGAATACCTAAATGATATTGACTATGCAGATGACATTTGTCTTATGGCACACTGTTTTACAGATATTGAAGCGAAACAAATGAGACTATCCATAAATGCCAGCAAAGTAGGACTGAAAATTAATTGTAAGAAGACAAAACTTATGCGCATTGGTACTAATGTGACAACACCACTTAGTGGATGGCGACTTAATCGAAGATGTCCAGTCTTTCAATTACTTGAGAAGTAGGTTAAACGTTACTGGTGGTTCGGATTAGATATCTCTGAGCGAATTAATAAAGTACGCGTTGCTTTTCACAAGTAGCATAAGGTCTGACACTCAAACAAAATCTCACAAAAAACTATGTTGAGAATATTTCACTGCAGTGTAAAATCGGTCCCTCTGTATGGCTGTACTTCATGGTGCTATACCAGACTTACCCTAAACAAAATCCAGACTTTTGTAAATCGTTGTTTGACACAAATTCAATGGGTCTTCTGGCCAAATCAAATATCCAATGAGACACTGTGGCAACAGACTAACAGTATGCACATTGAACAAGAAATAAGAAGAAGTAAATGGACATGAATCGGTCATACTCTTAGACGTCCAGCAAAATAAATAGCTAGAACTGCCTTCGAATGGAACCCTCAAGAAAACCGCAATCAGGGACGACGACGTTATACTTGGACACGCTGCACAAGACAAGAACTCGCACCAGCTGATAACACATGGAGACAAATCAAAGTCCTTGCCAATAATAGAAAAGAATGGAGAGAATTTGTTAACGACATGTTCTTTGTGAAGTTTTTATTTAAATACAATTATTATTTAGGTAAATAAAGGATATATATTTATATGGAGCAGGCCTACACAGCAGGTATCCATGTTAATATTTTTCTCATCTGTATTTAAATAAATTTAAATTTTTATTTTTTAAGTTGAAATATCTCAAATAAAAAAAAAAAATCATAGCTTATAAAAATTATTCTGGCGTCGAACAGGATAAAATAGCAAACAAAACTGATCGGAAATGATAAAAGTGTTGGCAGATCTGACAACGGTTATAGTTTAAATAGATATATTTCAAAGACATTTTAACCTGTTAAGAAAAGTTCTTTTAATGTGCTTTTACACGATCTGTATTGAGCAGTGTACTTGTCAAAGTTCCCACTCCAAAATGCATACATGTCGTGTAAGCGCAAAAAAAAACTTGCTTCTGTAAATGTCAGATGGAATAAGCAGTGTAAAATTTTTCAATTAGATCGTGTTCTATTTTGAGCTGACATCAGCTGTTTTGCAGGCTATTTGTTTGTGGCGGCATATATGTATTATTATTTTTTTTTTTATTTATTTACACATATTCTTAAAAACAGCTTTTTTTAATTAACTGAAATACAATAAAAAGTGGATAAAAATATAAATATGTAAATAGTTTGCTGTTATGAACGATTTTAGGTTATGCCAGATGAAACCAAGAACGAACGTGTGAAAGCAAAAATTATAAACCTTCTGTATTTATCAATTTTGACAGACATGTGCAATAACATATGGATTTTACATCCGACAAACCCACTGCATAATACAGATCGTGTAAAAGCGCCTTTAGATAGAGATTTTTTTTATAAATTTTTGAACCTGTGACCATGTTCTGCAACTCCCGCGACAAAAAACTTTTCGATTGAAATGTGTGAATGGAAACAAAAATGCAAAAAATTTAAACAAACATCTGTCTTCTCACTAAGCTGTGTCCGCACAGAAAAACATTTTTTCCAATTCAAACAAAAAATTTGTAGAATCAAACAATTTTTTGTCTGAAATCGGTCCTATAAACAAATTCGCATATTCAAACAATTTATTTGCATTTTGTTTATTGAAAAAAAACACCGATTTCTTCAAACAAATAATTTAACTGAATCAAACAAAAAGTTTACTGAAATTCATATAAATTTCAAACAAATAATTTTGCTTAATTAAATAAAAAAGTTTTTGCACAAGCAATGACGCGAACACAAGCAAGCACTGTTGGTGAAGATGAAGCAGAGCAGAACGGCCGGCTGGCTTTAAGACACATTTTTTTGTTGGAATAATTTTTGAACGAAGCCTTATTTATACTATACCTACACACAACAATCTTTTTCTTCATCACTCACTGTTGCTGCATCATTTCCTTTGCTAATGAAGAATAAATATGTAACCAAAAACGGCGGCAGACCGACTCGATATGTTTTTTGTCATCATTCTATTTTTGTATTTGATGTATTAAACTAAACAGTTTGAAGAAATTGAATACGGGATTTTGTTTTGTTTTTTACCAACTTTGAAACCAACCAAAAATTTATTTTGTTTCTCATAATGTTGTTGTTTCTGTTGTTTAAAAAGAGTGAAACGTGTTTTTTACCTGCTATTGTTTTTGTTGTTTTTTCCCCACAAACATCGTCAGGTTTTTTATCATTTTTCTTATTGCTGTACTTTTCTAAAGCGTCCAAAAATAGACTGCATGTGTTTTTTGTTGCTTACGATCAAAAAAAACAAAAAATGCAAAAAGACGACGAGCGTTAAATATTTCATACAAAATTATGAAAACTTGAAACTAATAACGCGTATATTACATTTTTGAATAGTTGGCAACATTTTTGTTGGTTAAATAAAAATCAAACAAAAATATTAATTGGATCAGTAAAAAAATTTGTAGAAATCAAAAAAATTTTCAAACAAGCGTTTGTTTGAAAATAATTCGGCAATAATTTTTTTTGTGTGTAACTTTATTTGTGAGTAATTGCTGTCACTGATACAGAAGAAATGTGTCTGTAAAGTTTTTGTGAGAAAAAACAAATCATCAAATATACTCACATATAAAAATGCGGTAGGATTTCTTTATTATTAAATTATTTTGCCTTTATAATTTACGAAAAATATGAGAACGTTTTTAAAGCTATTTTGTAAGCAAAAAACATCAAAGTCGCAGTATAAGTGCATCATTTGGTTAAGCCGACGAATATTTTTAAATTAATGTAAGTTTAGGGCACCGTCAGCGATAGGTGCAATTAGCATTCTTAGCGTCTGTAATTTCACATCGGCTTCTGATGGAATATTTTGACATTTCTAACGTAAAGACGTAACATTAGTGACAGAGACATTTCATTCTTTTTATTTTATCTTTGTGCTGCGAGAAGTTCTTACTAAAGTAACAGAAAATTGGTACTGGTTAAGGAAGAGAGAAAGGACAACATGCTAACCACTGAACAGTTTTGGTAGAATAACCAAACCAATTATCCATTTCTCAAATAATTTGTTAGAAAACCATGTTTTAAATCCTTTTCAGTAAGTATAACTTTCAAAAATGTTAGCTAGAAAAATATATCCTGCATAACTAATAGAAAAAAATTTTAGATTTGAACAAAATTCTTAAAAGTAAAATGACCCAAACGGATTTCTAGTTTTAATGAAATATAAACCAGTGTGTTCGACTTCTTCAAATTATTCCTCAATTCAAATAATGAATTTTGCTTGTTCAAACATATTTCTCGAAGAAATCGGATTTTTAGGGTACACTTGTTGTATTCCGCCTCTGATTACTGCTTCAAAATCAATTCAATCTTTTAAGTTCATGTCAATTAATACTGAAACATACATTCATACACGATTTATTCACGTTTTTTATGCGAAATTTTACTGAAACCATTTCGTTTCATTTTGTATGTTTTTAAGTCATCGGCTGGCTCAAACACTTTTTATGCGAAAAAGACAAATGTTGTATAGTTTGACCATAACTCTGGTAGAAAAAAACTCCAAAACATAACATATTGAAGTTTTCTCCCTCAAAAAAAAAAAAAAAAAAAACTTAAAACGAGTGGAACCAATAAAAGGTATAAAAGTAAAGAAACAAGGCTTTTAAGGTTGTCACTCTGTTGTTGGTTGGCCAAACGTTTTGGTCTTGTTAGACTTGAAATGGGTTACAAGCCTGAGTGTGTATACAAAAGTGGGGTTCATGAATTTCAAAGTCATTTTGATAACGTTGACGGAAACTCAGTTGGATACAGTTTAAGTTTTTATTTTTGCTGATATTTTTTTAGTTAAAAACAAATTTTTACAACCTGACTACGACCACAAAATGCAAACACGTTTGTGTTCAGGCGAACAGACACATTGTGTGTAAAAAACACACTACAGATTGTTGGCCAGTTAATTCTAGTCCTGTACGTATTTGTTTTAATGTTTACTTTGGCTCTTTTGTTAGAAATTTTGGCTGAGGGGTAAAAAAGTTAAGGAATTAAATACAGACACAAAAACGAAAATAAGAGAAAAAAACAGAAGAGGTAAATAAACATTAATGGCAACTAAAATTTAAGGATTTTACTTGTTGTACGTGATTTTATGAGTGTTTGTTTAATTGTAGACAAATTAAAAAGTTTGTTGTAGTGTTTGTATGTTGTTTGATGTTTCAATTGTTGGTAAATTTCAATGGCACTATTTTGGAATTGTTTTTGTCTGGCAGGATTATGACTTTTCAGCTTTTTATGTTTTTTACAGGTTTCTATTCTATTTCCTTACACACTTTCTTAATCACTGTATATCAAGGATATACCAAAATATGTAAATAGTTATTTAAATGAATCTAAGTTCTGAAAACGTAATGATGTATTCTTTATTCAATAAAGCCCCAGTTAGCTGAGAGTAACAGTAAGGTTCCAAATCAGCTGCTTAATTTTTCTTTATGTAAAGCAATTTGAATGATTAAAGTAACAGTAACGTCGAAATCTGCAGAAAATCGATTTTTCTTACTTTTTACTGTACAGTTACATTACTGTTACTGTCAGCTAACTAGCGCTAAAGACATCACACATTGCTTTGTTGAACGCTAAAGCTCAAACGCATGATTCTCTTGAGGTTTGTAATCTATTATGTCGAAGAAAACTGACAGAGTTCAGTTTTTGATATTTATGCGTAATTAAAACATAATTTGACCACTATTTATGAAATTGAAAACTTGAAAAGTCAAGTCCTACTACATGATACTCATTCTCTGTTTGTTAAACTCAAGGCAATATCGGTATCTTATAAGCTATTCAAACGATTAGACGAATTTGATTTGTTCGATTAATCGAATAATTTTGGGCGATTACCTGTTCGAATAAATTAAATTGGTTAATTTTCGATTAACGAATAATTCGAATAATTTATGTCGATTAATCGATTAATCGAAAATTTGTTTGTTTACAGTTTTAGATTTTTTCTTTTATGTCACAAACAAGCCGGTACGTTTTAAATGCTCTATTATTGTTTCTTAACTCAGGACCTTTTCATTCGAGTAACAATTTTTTCAATTATGTATGTATACAACAAAGACTGAAACCAATTAGTGTGAATAGTACAGGCTTTTACCACAATGATTTAGATGAAGAAGATGATTTTTTTTATAAGGAATTAAAACAACCTTCTGCCAGGACTTAGCAAGACTAATAAAATTGTTAAAAAATCAATAAAAGATTTAAGTGGTGTTATGGGAGACGACCAATTTTTTGAAAAGACGGGAGAAAGAACAGAGAAATTGGATATGCTTTATAAGTCTTTACTTTCAATCACTCCAACGTCAACAGTAATTGAAAGAATCTTTTCTTAATAAAGTTTCATCAAAACAAAAGAAAGAACTTTGAAACACAAACATTTTAACTGTATACTCTTTTTGAAAGATTATTTAAAAAGAATGGCTTAAATCTTGATGATAAGTTTCATTTAAAAGGCTTTCCTCTTTAATTACATGAAGTACCTTTTGTTAAATTGTTGTTAGAAAATATAATCTTTGGTCTTATTTTCAAACTTCTAAACAAGACAAAATTAATAATTTAATAATAATATTAAATTGTTCGATTAAATTTGTATCTCGAATATTTATTTCCGTTGTTCCAATATGAGGCATAGTGCCATTTGTTTGTGGTTTCATTGTCATTAGTTTTTTAAGATGCTTTGCTGTTTGGGCAGCCCCATCCAAGTGACAGACAGGCATGTGGCAACAAAATTTTATCTGTGCAGATGTTCGGGCTATACTGCCTCTCCTTGATAGACAGAGCCTCGTTAGCGAAAACAGGAAGCACCAAGTTAGTAGGAAGATTCTTCCATTATATACCCGGTACAAAAGCTTTTATAACGGCATAGGTATAACGGGTTTACAAGTTTATTAACCAAACCAAACAAGAATTTTTACAAATTTGATTTGATTCTTAAAATAGACAATACGCTTTTCTAATGCAGCAAACCGCAGTTTTAAAACTGCATTACTTTTGTCATAAGTAAGCTTTAAAATACACCTTTGATAAGAAAAGAAAATGAACTTGTTTACTTAAAAATTGTTTTTCTCCAAAACTAATTTTTTGCCCATAGGTCCCTTTTAACTGAAACTGTCACATATAGATTTTTATAGAACGAATCTAATTTTAATTTTTCGGGTTTATATGCTTAAACTATGTACAATGCACTTGTTTAGCAATAAAACAAATATCAGTGCATTTTGTTGTTGTTAACTGTTATAAAAACTGGTTATGTCTTTCTTTATGTTTCAATCTCTATTTGTATAAATATCTAAAAAAAAAAGCTTTTAAGTTCATAAACTGTATGGATTTTCTACTAAATGATCCAAAGATTTGTTTTTAAATATTTTTTTTTTTGAGTTGAGTCACTTTTGAACGAGGTGTGCGATATTTAGTAGCAATGGGCAAATTTAGACCGATCCTCATAACTATGGTTGATATAAGAAGTTCTCTTTTTAAAGGATTCAGTGTAGACATAATTTTTAAGGTCTTAGATCAATATTGAATAAATTAAAGAGGGAAAGACAAGGGGTATAAAACATTTGCGACAAAGGGTATAAAAAAATTTCAACGAAAATTATGTCTTGAATAATCTGTAATACTCTCACAGATCCTTATTCAAGAGAAGCTCCTTATTCAAAATGTATTTTAATAAATTGGAAAAAGACAAGTGAGAGGGAAAAATATTGCATATGAGAAAAAAATGGGAAATCTAATTTTGAAAAAGTCTTGAATTTCGGCCTTTTGTGTAAGGCGTTGTCGTTAACACTTGAGTCGTTTTTTTTAATAGATTTAAGTGACACACAACCTGTATTCTTTAATCTGTTACCAAAAATGACTCTTGCGTTAACTACAACGCCTTACACAAATAAATCAACTATTATATATATTCCCGACGATCCTATAAGGAGCATAGGGCCCCAACAAAGTCTCTCCACTTTGATCTATCCATCGTAATTCTTTTCACTTCGTTCCAACTGGTGTTAAAAGTTGTTGCTTCAGCTATGACTTGCCTTCTCCATGTATTGGCCGGACGTCCTCTTCTACGACTACCTTGTGGATTCCACTCTATGGCGGCTTTAGCAATGTCTGGGTGTGTTTTTCTTATCGTATGACCTATCCAGCTCCATTTTCGTCGACGTACTTCAGCGGTTATAGGAGATTGCTGCGTTTCGAACCACAGCCTCTCATTAGATAACGTTTGTGGCCAATACACCTGAAGTATTCTTCTCAGACAGCGGTTTATAAATACTTGCATTGCCTTAATTTCTGGAGGGGCTGCATTCCATGTTTCGCAGCCGTATAACAAAGTAGAACGAACAGAAGAATTAAAGAGTTTAATTTTGACACCACGAGAGAGTGTGGAAGATTTCCATATGTAATTAAGTTGGCCGAAAGTTGTGATGCTTTTTTAATTCTGTGAGAGATATCTGCGCTCGAGCCACCAGTTGTTGTTAATATAGAGCCGAGATAACAGAATGAGTCTACATCCTCCAGTATTTTATTACCAATTGTAAATCTGCTGCTGGTTTAAGCGTTTATTCTCATCACCTTGGTCTTGCCAATGTTTATTTTAAGGCCAGAATTCGAGGCCATGTCTGAAAGATATTGCAACTTTGACTGCATATCAGAGTATCGATGAGAGAGGATGCAAATGTCATCGGCATATTCTAAGTCCTCTAATCTTCCGTTAAACCCCCAAGAAATACCCCTATTATCTGCCATAGATTGTTTCATGACAATATCCAATACGATGTTGAATAATAGTGGAGACATTACGCAACCTTGGCGAACTCCCGTTCCTACTTTAACACTCCGGCTCAACTTGCCTTTATGAACGTTGCGGCAACTGGCATCAGCGTACAGGCTCTTGATAAGGTGGATTAGTTTGAGTGGGACACCTTTGCACTGTAAGGCTTTCCAAATAACGTTGTGGTTTAGGGTATCGAAAGCTTTCTCAAAATCAATAATTATTTTATAATGCGCATTTAAAAATAAACAAATTTTAAAACACCAACAAGAAAACTTTACCTTGTAGACAATATTTTTCACTTTTAATTTAAGCTGAACTCAAATTTGAAATCATCTAAATATAACTAAATTTTATCTTTAAAGACGTAAATACACTTTTCATTCAGAAAACTTTACATGGTGCATCAAAACCTAAAGTTTATAATGAAAAAAAGTACAAATATACGTAAATAGGAAAAAAGTTCATGCCACCTCTTTTAGCTTTCACATGTGCCTTTTTTCACTTCTGGCACATGGAGTGTTTAATTGATTTGTAGCACAAGTTTTTAAGTACAATAAGAAAGAAGTATGAGTAGAGCTGTTTTTCTACTGATGCTGCATTGTACTCCAACAATACGAAATGTAATAAAGGAAAATTCAGTTTTTTTTTTGTTGTTGTCCTTTCGTACAGTTGTATATGAATGGATGGATGGATTTTCTTCCTGTTAACCAATTGAAGTACATTGGTAACATGGATGAATTAAATTGTGTTTTTTTATCTGGTTTTGTTTTTTTTTTATAAATTTCAGTCATACCCTTTTGGGCATGCTGGTGTTGACGTTGTACGTTTACGATGACTTTGGTGATGATGATATTGCATACGTACTCGTACAACAGAAATTGCCATTAAGTGAGTGTAGGCAACAAATGAAAAAATTGCAAAAAAAAACAAAATAAAAAATAGTACAAAATTAAAAAAACCCCAACTTATTGTATGTTGATGCAAGAAAAAATGGTTTAAAGTTGCACAAGTAACTGCCAAATGAAATTGCCATTAAGTGAGTGTAGGCAACAAATGAAAAAATTGCAAAAAAAAACAAAATAAAAAATAGTACAAAATTAAAAAAACCCCAACTTATTGTATGTTGATGCAAGAAAAAATGGTTTAAAGTTGCACAAGTAACTGCCCGAGTGTGTGTGCCACAGCCATAAATTAAATAATGTTGAAAAAATTAACCCTTAGTACAACAATAAAAAAGAGCCATGGCGCACAGCAAAAACACCAACATTGCACAAAAAAAAAAAAACAAGTACATTGCACACTCAATTTAAGTTTAATGTTTTCATAGCCGTCATTATTGATAATATATTGATTATTGGTTTTTTCAGTTACTTGTTCATTTCATTTTTTATTACCGAAAAATGCAAAAATAAAATTGTTGGTGGCAACAGCCATTTTTTTTCGGAAGTAAATGATTTTAAATAATGTGTTGGCTGGCAAAATTTATTGTAAGTTTATTGAAATGCTGCAACGTTTTTTGTTTTTTTTTTTTATATTTTCTAGTAAAAATGATTAAAGTAGAAATTAACTTTTAAAAAGATTTTACTGCAGTGGTGCTGGAAAAGCTTAATACAGGACTTAAGAAAGAAAGTTATAACTCTACAGAAAATCAGCATTTTTTAATTAATGACTACTTCGCTGATTTAATAAAAAACTTAATTTGAATGCTGCAAAAATGATTGGAGGTATCGAAACGAGATATGCTACCAGCTCTAAGACTTATATCATAGACTTAAACGATTCTTCACAAAAATATATACGATAATGATATACGAAGACTTTTTTAATGTGTCTAAAATAACTTACATGTAGACCATGCTCTTGCAATTATCGAAGTTATTCCCCCTTATCGTTGTTGGCGAATTCAGAATACGTCTGCGACTGTTTTGTAATAGATTAAAGGAAATAAGTTCACATTCTCTTTAATCTACTACCAAAAATTCTAAGGTGGATTCATCCATGCATTCCGAACAATAGTTTTGTCCAGAGAATAAGTTTGTCATTCCGTTTGTAATACAATAGTGATCCCAGACCCTTTAAATTATATATTATCTGGGTACATATAAGAAGAGAAGTCCACGAAGACCACTTGTATTTATGAAAGATATGCTATTTTATATTTTGCTTCAGATTGGATCGTAAACAGCTATGAGCAAAGACCCAAGACTGCCTCGAATTTTACCCATAAGGAAGGGCAAGACCCAAAGTTTCCAAATTAAGTACAAGAATTTTACAAATGGATTACAGAAGTGGGCGTGGTACTTACCATACAAACACAATATAAATTACTTTAAAGCAAGAGAACGTAAAGAGCCAAAGTTTTCGAATTAGGCAGAAACATCTCGGGTGTCAATACACATCATCCCACAAAATGAGGGCAGGATTGGAGAAGTGGGTGTGGCACAAAATAGTTTTAATATATAAAGAATCGTAAGAGAAATATCGTCTAAAATTAGAATACATAGCTTGATTATTAACGCACAACCTCTTTAAAAATATGAGCGGGGCTGGAGAAATGGGCGTGGCACCTACCGAACATTGAAATTAAAGATTTCTGTGTTCGGCATAGCCGAGTATACACTTAAAAAAGCTTATATTTCACTGGTCTACAAATTTGGAAAAAAAATTGACTGCAGAAGCGAAGCATGTTTTTTCACTAATCTGGGTGCGCTGAATTCGAATCTGGCATACACATTGAGCTATGACGTCTTGCTAATTTTTTTCGCATGCTGGCAATACTGTAAACAGTCAATACCCATCGGTAATTAGAATGAGTAAAGAGAAGAATAGAAGGCCTTATTTAGCAGTCACAAGCCCTTCTCGCCGCTTTCCATACTTATTTATTTTTTACACAGGTTTTCATTGGGCGCAAGGCCTTCCACACTTCATTTAAAAACAACTTCGATCCCTTCCCAAAGAAGGAAGAAAGGAAGGTCACTAAAAATAAAAAGTAAATAAAACTAAAGACCTTCCTTACTCCCTTCTCAAAGAAGGGAGTAGCGAATGTGTACTGAATGTTTCAAAAGGTCTTTTAAAAATAAGTTTATACCTTTTAGAAGGCATACTTCTGAAGGCAGGATATCATGCGAAGCGAATCTTTTAGAAAGGAGTATAGAGGCATTCAAAAAGGCCTGCCACTTGCGGTCCTTTCAATGTTTACCGCTGGGTACTGATACTACAATTTCACAATAATCAATTTGACAGAAGCCCATATTCAGTGTTACCGTCGGATATTTTAAAAAAGTACCAAAAAAAAGGGGATATCTACAAAAAAAGTGACACCAAAAATTAAAATAAGTACACACCATTGTGTATTTTTTACCTTGTTTTTCTATTTATTATAATTTTAAATGGTATAAAAACATAACAAAAAACATTGTATAGTAAATATATACACTAAAAAACAATTGATCGTATTACAATAGACATACATACATACTTACTTACAATCCAATAAAAAATTTATCATTTTGCGAAGCTCTTATGGTACATTTAAAAATATAAGATCACAATTATGCGCTACGCAATAAGACATACAGAGATGCAGTAAAGTAATTGAATGAACTCTTTACAAGTTTCATTAAAAAAAATTAATTTTAGAGTGCCACGGCATTCACTTACTACGAAGCAGGTTTGTAAGGGAGAACATCAAAAATAACTGTAAAAAAAATCATTCAGTGTGTAAAACTGAGAGCTACGTTCATCAGTTTTTATATAAGTTGAATAAAGCGCTTTTTGTGTCAAAATGTATTGCTTCAAAGTGGGAACTCGCTATATAAAATTCATGTCTTCCGTAAGCGGTATGGTAAGCGAAACTCTTTCATTTCTCCCTTACAAACCTGCTTCGTTTGAAGCGAAAGTTTTTATTGGCAAATAGCTCATTTGTTGTTAAAACTAAAATAAATATTTTGTAAATATTTTTCTCGAGAAGTAATTTTTATAAAATATTTATTTTAATGTTTTGGTAATTCAAAAACGTTAAACTTGTTTTCTGCCAAGCATGTTTTGGATTATGACATTGTTGCAGCAAATAGAAGATATTTATGTAATGTGTTTTATATATACATTTATTAATATATTTCTTGTACTTTTCCTTCTGAATACATTTTCTTTGCTTTATTAAAGACATTGTATTGCAGAGGTAGACATTTAAAAACTTTTTAGAAATTTATTTGCCCATTCCCCCAGATTCTTCTTTTACAAATTTTAGAAAAGTTTTCGGTACACAACAGTTCGGTTTCTGCTTCACGACATATATATATATATATATATATATATATATATATATATATATATATGCGAGATATCTTTACCCCTTACGGCTCAGTTAGTCTTTACTTTCTGTTTCTGTTCTGTTCCATGCCGTTCTGTTATGAAATTGTAATAGTTACTTTTTCTGTAGTAACTTATCAGCCATTTATGACAAATTTATTAGTTTTGCACCGTCCATTGTTGTATTTCAATAATTTTAAAGCACATAAATTTGAAGAAATTAAATTTTATGAATTCTTAAAATCAAAAAATAGTTTATTTCAATATAAATATGTATTTTTTTATTATTTATTTTGCTGTCACTTACAAAAACTAAACAATTTTTTGATTTTAACAAACTGAACCGCAACAGAACAGAAAAACTAATCAATTTCATAGGTTTTTTAAAAACAAAAACAAATCAAATCAGAAAGTAATGACTAATTCTGCATTTATTAAAATTAAATAACACAGGTTAATATAAAGGCATAAAGGTTTTTTTTCCAAACATAAAAAGTATCAAAAAAGTGGCAAGAATCACAAAAAGTCCCATATTTGGGTGCATTTTGTAAAAGTGGCCAAATAGCATCCAAGCAGTCGAAAAAATGGCAAATTGCCACTTTAGTGGCACCAACGGTAACGCTGCCCACATTCATTCTAAATCTTCATAATAGTAGCGTTTAAGCATGTCAGGGAGATCGTGTATTACAGATTCAAGCAATTTTTACTTTGTGTGGCGAATATTTGGTTGGAATAAAAGGAAATGCCATATCATTCAAATATGCATATTTACATTATTTTGGTTTTGCAGTCAGAAACTTGGACAAACCGTGGACTCCGACAATGTCTTGCATATTCATCATTCGCATTTAGATTTTATTCCAAAAACTAGGTGCAGTGAGCGCGAACAAGGGGAGTGCTCACCAAGAATTAATGAAAATTGAAAGAATTAATCCAGGATTTTGAGACTAAAGCATCTGGACTCTAAGACGCAATTGAATTAAAATCCCTACAATTTAACAGAAGTAAGAAGTGTTTTCACTTTTTCCCTTTATGCTAAATTTTTAAAATAAATCAATACAAAAAGGGAAAAATCGCTATACTTGGCATTACTAGTTTCCCAGTACCTGAAATTAATTTTATGCATAAAGTTTGAAAGTGTGTTCGTTCAAAACCCATATTTTTCGACTTCTAATTGCTTAGGTAACTTTCTCATTTCAACAGAAATACTGTCTTTATATTTTAACTTAAGACCTGGCTTTAACATTCATATTACGCATAATAACTAGAATCTTCATAAAACAAAGAAAGTGGTCTTAATGGAAATCGACATTGTTTTACAAAAAGTCTTTAAGTCATACTTTCTCCGAAACGAAAACTTATTTGCATATGCAAATTAGGAGTGCACAACAAAACTTATCGTCATCTTAAATATGTCAACATTTTAAAGTGCAAAAAGTTAAAGGAAAAATTGCCTTGCAAATAATTTTATATTTAAAATGTGCAATTTTTCTGTATTTGTTTTTTATTATCCAGCATTTAGTCAAGTTAAAAGAAAAATGCGTTTAAAGTAAATGAATGAAGTACAACGTATGTGTGTTAATGTCATGTACGTACACATTGTTTATTGAGCGTTTTGTTGTTTCTACTCTTCTGTACTTCTTTATTTAATTTTTTTTTTTCTTCTATATAAATTAAATTTTTTCAAGAGCTTTGCCATCACTTTACCTTGTAACACTTTTTCTTTTTATTTTTTTTTTCAATTTATTTTTGCTGCTTTTAAGAGCAGTAAGCCTTCGTACGAAACGCCAGGTAGAAACAATGTGCACCTGATGATGTTAGTTGATGTTAGTTTCACGGATTACGTTTAAATATTGCAGTTGCAGAATTTATATATGAATGTCTGAAAGATGCCATTAGGAAAACCGTCATGTGCACGTTTGTACATTTGATGTATTTTTCTACTTAAAACATTTAAATATTTACATTGCAATTTGCACAAGAAACCCAAGCACTGAAAAAATATATTGCATTTAACATTTTAAATAATGTTGGCTTCATGTTGCTTTTTTTTAATATTTTGTTAATGAAAGAAAAACCTCTTTAAACATTAAAACACATTTCACTAAGTACAAGTACATACATATGTGTTATGCTTAATGCGCACGTTGTATGTTTGACACAGTGTTGCCAGATGTAGGAGAAAAAAATTCCTACATGAAGGTTTTGTCTTTGCTAAAATGGGGCGGATTTTCATAATTCTTTGTATGTTCTTTTTATATTAGAGAAATGCTTTAAAATTAAAACTGCTTTGATTCCCGTTTGTTTCTAAAATTTTCCTGTAAAAAAATCAATTTTGTAAATTTGATAAATTGTTTTTAAAATTCTTCCAAACATTTTTGAAAAAAAAACTGAGTTCTCTAAAATAGTTTTGATATTTTTAGGCAAACTGTTGTACAAATTCTGTATGTGTTTAGTTAGAAAAGAAAATTGCAGAATAAAACCAGATTTTCTCTAAACAAATTCTGGCAGCACTGGCTAAAGAGTTTACACAAAAGGAAAATTAGGGTTAAAATGGATTAACGTAAATACGTATGTACTTTTTGTAATTATAAAATGAAACGTTTTTATTTTGTCGTTTTTCATTTTGTGTATCAAAAATGTCATTAAAAATTGCACTCTAAAATTGGTATCTAGAGTATGAGCTCATTAGAAATAAAAAATAAAATATTATTTTAAGCTTCTTTCTTAAAATGAGTTTAAAATAAAATACAAAATAAAGGCGAAAAATATTTGTATCTTTGCGAAATGAATATTAATAAGTTAATTAAAAAACATAATATATTTTATAAAGATCAAAAGGACATTGCAGCTCTTTTTAAAACAAATTAAACTACGATACAAAAGGAAAGAAAGGTAAATTAATTGAACAAGCTCGATTAAGTCAACCGTCTTAATAAACAAAATTTTAAAAATTTCAAGTGATCAAGCTTAATCTTTTAACCTTTAAAAACGACATTATTTGTGAAGTGGACAAACCAAAAAAATTATTTGTTTTCGAAATTCCTTTATATTTGACATAACCTATCCCAGCTAGCATTTGGCTGATTATTTTTTTGTAAAAATCACCCAACTGATTCGTTTCCGATCAGTTTTGATGATTAAAAACTGATATATCACCTGAGGGAAGAAAAAGGATTCATATATGATTCACTTATATCTTTAAATAATGATTTTTAAATATTTAGAATTTTTGTTTTTGCCAAATGAAAAAATATAAAAATAGAAACTTTCATGTCAGCCAAACAAATAAAAAGCTTAGCTAAAAAAGAAGCCCAAAAATTATTGACAATTTATAAACTTGAATGTTAGTGCAAATTGTTTCTTATCATCTTTGCGAAAAACCAATTACTTTTGTTTGGTTCAAGAGCCATAATGGTGCTGATTTTTCAAAGAAAAATTAAAAAAAAACATGACAATTAAAAATGAGACAAAAACGATCCAATAATGATTAGAAAAACTGACACTAAAATTATCAAAAAGGAATCTCAAAATTGTATAACAAATGATTCTTTCAGGTGATTCATCAGTAGGGTACCATTTTCTCATAACGAGAGTATCATTTATGATTGAAAAATGAGCTCATATACCGGTATTTTGCCCTTGAAGCTGATTCCTAAATGATTAGATTATTGTACAAAATGCTAGCTGGGATACCTTTTGTATTTATGAATGTGTGTTCAAATTTTATTGCATCATGTTTTTTGTCAAGTTATGGGGTGCTTAAGTGATGCCGTTTATAAAAAAACGTTGTTAAATTATTGTTTAGAACGAGAAACAAATCAAACAAAAACAATCTATATATAAATCGGCAAAGGCAAACTAGTTAAGAGCACTTTTCTCCCCTGTATGTCAATCGATTTGAATAAAATATACACCATTTAACAGATATTCACTTACAGAAGTGCACAATATATATTTTATTAAAATCTGTTCAATAACACATATCGCACGTTTTCAACAATACTGTATTAACTTTAAATTTTCAGTTGTTCACTTTTTGGAAATATTCGACAGGTATTATTCATATCTACCCACTGTAAAAATATCGAGCTATTTTGTCCACCTTTTGGTAAAGAAATGGTTGGTTTAAAAATTCTTTTTCATATGCCTTTAATATTAAATTAAAAATTGTTTTTCTTCTACTGAAAATTTTAAAATTTTGAGTTAATACAGTATTGTTGTACAAGTGCGATATGTAAATAAAAAGTTGGTTTTTTTTTTTTGAATTATTAGATAATAAAAAAATAAGGGTACCTGATTATTCGACATATATTAGAAACCGGTTTTCGAATATTTAGACTGTATAAATACGTGAAATAAAATTTCTTTCTTTTACTTTTCCGTTCCGAATGTGATAATTTTTAAATTTTCCATAATATTTAACTTAGACAAATAATAGTCCTGAGTGAATGAAAACCTCTAAGTCGGCTTTCACACGTTTCATCTTTTGATGCTCAACTCTTATGTTTTTAGGCTATAGGAGAAAGAGGAAAGGGGGTTAGTACGGAGATGCCTGTACTCGGTCAGTGCGCTTTATGTTTTTATTCGCTGGTATATGCACAACAGAGAACGGCTTTCTGCGATTGCAAAAAAATCGCATTAAATGAACACCAACAAATACACTCGCTTGCGGTCATACAATCAAACTTGCGCAACCGCAAACATTAGCTGCTGGTTTGCAGTCATTCAAATAATGCACATCGTGCTTTGTTATTTATTCCATCGTTTAGCTTCGTTTGTCAATTAAGATGTTTGTGTTTTTGATCCGACAATGATTGTTTTGGCAAAGAAAAAGAAAAATACAAACAAAAAAGCCAGAAATCAAGAAATTTCCTGCAAATAATAGGACCAGTCCAAACACGCGTGTAAAGAGTAGTCCACAAGGGACCAGGACTAGTCCAAAATTAACCCAAACGTATGGAAAAACCCTTTTCTATTTAACATTACGATGTCCTAGGAGAGGACCATATAACCAACCTTTGGACAACTTAGGAGTAGTTTTAAAACTACTCCACGGTATACTCAAGAGGATTAGTTTTGAAGTCGTTTAAAAACGAAAGCATGTCGTTAAAAAACGAGACATGTCGTCCCACTACAAACACTTTTTAACAATGACATGGTCCATGCTTGCATTACATCGGACCAGTCCATGGAGTAGTCCATTTTATCAAAATGGATCAGGTGGTCCAATTTTATTTGCAGGGTTATTACTCATGTAGACATTCAGCAGTTACTATGTAGAAGAAGAAAAAAAAATTGAATGAAACTAAACGCACATATGTAGGTACAAACAATTTCCATAGAAACAGAAGACTTTTCTTTTATCATCTTAAAAAGTACAGTAGTTCTGTATGTACAATGCATTCTTGTTGTTGTTGTTTTTATTGTTGTTAATTTTAACAAAGCGTCTCATCGAGTGGTTTATTGTTGTTATTGTTGTTAATGTGAACAAAGCGTCTCATCGAGTTGACAATGACTACTTGAATGCAAAAGTATTAGAATGTGTGCCTTTTGACTTTACACAAATAAGTTATATTGCGTGCGCACACATGCAAAAATCAAATGTGTAAGAAACGATGTAAAAATTACCAACGTTGAACTTTGTTTGAGCGTATGAATAAATTAAGAAAAATAGTGATTTTGCAGTTATTTGATGCACAACTATTGCTTCATGTAATTTTTTTCCCTTTTGATTCGTTGTTACTAAAATTGTTGTTGTTTTGAACCGAAAAAAGTTGAAACCGATTGCTGCGTGTGATTATGTTGGCACCTTTAAAAGGGAATTGAAAAGAAGTTGAGCATCAAAAGATGAAACGTGTAAATTCAGACTAAGATAAAAAATGTTGGTACTTTTTGTTTTTCATCTGGAACTTTTTGAACAGTTGTTAATATTCGACCACTATATTTATACATTCAAGGTGGGTGAATAAGAACATGTAGGGGAGCTTTTTAGTTCAACATCTTGTACTTTGATTACTTTTACTTACTATTAGACATAGAAAAATAACATTAAACATGCAATGTCTTGAGTGTATGACAATCGATAGATTAGATATTTTGATACTTTTTTGTTTTTCAATTGAATTTTTTGATATTTTTTAAATTAAGCTTACAAAATTAAATTAACTTACGGGGAAGATAAAATTTTAACAGGAAGTTTGTCCCTCGCCAAAAATTTATGGTCGAATTTTGACCATTAGGTGAACACTTGTATTAATAAAATTGATTCTAATAGGAAATATTTGTTAAAAAAAAAAAAAAATATATATATAATTAAAAAAATACATTTCAACTGCAAAACGGCAAAGGACTAACTTTATTTAAAATTTTTTCTAACTTCGGCAAATTTTTTTTCTACCACATTATCATAGGGCCTCCTCATTATACTATGGAAGGTTGGGAATGGGATATCCATAAGTTTCAAAGTTATGCAAATTTCTTTACACACGTAACGCACTTCAAAATTGGATTCCGATTTTTGCTCACTAAGCCCCATTTTTTTATATGTTTTTAAGGCCGAAATAAGCGTAGCGTATACTCATGACACTGTTTACGTTTTAAAGCGGCATAGTTAGAAGCATACGTAAATAATTGCCCATGGTTGTCGCACTGCGAATTCGACAGTGATCATTCCAATAAAATTTTACTAACTTATGTCCTTTTTTATTTTTTTTTTTTTAACCGAAATAAGCCTACAGTATCCTAATTATATTGTAAAAGTTTTGAAATTTGACATCCATAAGTTAAAAGGCTATACAAATTTATTTACATTTGCTATGGGATAGTGATGTATGGAGTTTCTAAGAAACAGAATTTTGATGCGTTTGACCACCTACTTTTAAGAGATTCAAAACAAAAAAAAGCATGAGCGAAAAATTGGGGTGGTAGGATGAGAGAAAGGGGACGCTTGTCAAGCTTTTTTTGGGGGCACATGGCTTGAACCAAGAAAATTATGCATTATTCGCGTCCAAGCCAAAAATTACTTATTCTTAATATGTGTAGCTTGGTTTAAGCAAAATGTTTTTATATTTAAAAAAATTGTACTTAATACGAACGAAATAAGTTAAAATCAAGAAATTATTTTTGAATTTTGGATTTTTTTGTTTTAAAAAACGAAATTGATTGCTTTAGAAAATAAACTTCTTTCCGTGCAAAAAGAAAAACTTTGAAAAAAACTCAATAACTAGCACAAAGTCACTCCTACAGATCCAAGGATGTCCCTAGATGGCTCAAATGTATAACAGACCTTTCTTTATTTTTCAGCCCTAAGAATTTGGTTCTAACGTCCTTACTGCCTCCATACTTTAAGGACTCCCATACAATATGCCAATTTTTTTTTAAGTTTTTTATGAGATATGTATAATGCACTGGGATGGATTTTGTATGGGGCTCCCATACCCTCTCCCCTTTAGGAATGGAGAAACTGTACAAACTCTATCTTAAAATACTTTTCTACTTTTGTATTCATAGGAGGTGAATTAAGAAAGTACTATCCTAACCCGGCCCTTTACGCTACCCCATATAAAATAAAATAAAAATTTGTTTTAACAGTTCTCCTTTTCTAGGTATTTAGACAATTATATAATCGGAGGTTTCAGGCTTACTTTTCCAGTTCAGCTCGCTTTTTGCCAGATGTTTTGTATTGATCACCAAACTATTTTTTTCAAATGTGAAAACGTATATTTGAGTAGCAGTGTTCGAAAATAAACACCAAATATCGCTCCTTAGCGTTCGGTTCGGTAGATTTGTGGAAAACAAAAACGCTAATAGTGTTTGTGTAGAAAATCATTAAAAATACCGTTTCCCTGTTTGTCATATTTCAAACACAAAAATAAAACTGTTCCTATCCAACTCAACAAAAAGATGAGAACATTTTATTCCGTTCTGTTTTTTTTTTTAACCGCAAGCTTCATTGTGTTCGGTTCAGCTTAATAATGTTCGTCCCTCTTGGCTGGTAAAAAAAACCAAACATATTTTACAGAAACAAAATACACATACGAAAAAAAACAAAAACCCAGCAAAATAATTTTACACAAACAAACATATGGGCATTTCCGTCAAAAGGTCCACCGTGACCGAAAATTTAAAAGTTATTAAAAGCTGATTATTTTACGATATTGTTATAGAGAATTATTTAGATTTTACTAATTTTATGAATTTACTCATACATTTGTTCATTTAGATCAACAATCAGACTGCAAAGTTGTGCAAACGTAATTTCTTATATTTGAGAATGTTTTATTGTATGTTTTCTTTATTAATTATCTTTCCTAAAAGAGGTGATATTTGATGAAAATTATTCCAAAATAATTTTCTTACATGGTTTGTAATCTAAGGAAGAGTTGAAGGAGAAATATGTTATTCGGATTAGCGGTAAATTTTTATTTTATTTTGATCATTATTCAGTTAAATTATCACGGAAAAATTTTAACGTTCGAAATGTCACATATCGACCCAGGTTTTAGCTTAAAAAAAGAAAATGCAGAAGATTTTGCAATCAAACCAAGACATTTTAATGTTACATTGCTACGTAAAATTCTGAAAGTAGTTTGACTAAAAGATTGTGCCAGGTTTCGCTGAATTTCGCCTTTTTATACATGGCCACAAAATCTACTTCTGTTTTTTTTTCACGTTCGAACCGCTACTTCTTTTTGCCATTATCTTTGACCTAGAATCGCAACCTACATAAACTTTACCAAAGATAACAGTGCTTTCTTAGTGCTATAATTTAAGGGTTAAGAAAACGTAAAAATATTTTTTGCTCAAAATGTTTTTGCATTTTTGATGCTTTCGACTGTCACGTTCAACACTTTGGAATTACACATATACACAATACACACACAAGCTGTTCGTGCTGCGATCGTTGCTAAAATTTTTTGTTTGTTCATTTCTTTATCAATGTAAAAAAAGAAACATTATAGAACAATAAAATATTATAATAAAAAAAAGGTCGATAATAATTAAAATTATATTAAAATATAATGTTTGTACAGTATCACTTCAATTGTTCTGTTTTTTAACGAAGAACAGAACACTATATAATGGTCGGCTCTTTCTTGAAAATAGTTACGAACGGTAATAAGGGTTGTGTTCGTCTACACAAACAGTAAAAAAACTAGATATCGTTCCTGGGTGTGTGAGCTTAACGCTAAATAATGTTCTTTTTATTTTCGAACACTAGTGAGTAATGACGCGTTGTATATTCCTGGCTGTTTTAGTAATGAAAACTGAAAATCGATAATCATGACGCAAACGTTTTTTTTTTAGTGATAATCGCTTGATATATTCTTAAAGAATTACAACATGTTCAAGTAATTGTCAATTGACTACTTAAATAACTGCAAGTACCATAACAAAAGCCGCTTATGTTAATAAAGCAATTAAAAAATATTGTTTCTTTTATAATTTTGTTCGTCTTAAAAATTTTTTTTTAAGTGTTTCTTTTCATTAGTTTTGTCGTTTTTTATTTTTTATTTTTTATTTTAATTCTTAATAACTATAATGTCTTTTTAAACATTGGACACTGCTTAAAGGATTCTGCGGACATTTTTATTAAATTGCTACATGACTGAAACGTAAAAATGAAAAGCTGAAAGCAGCAGTGTTTAGACTGCTACTGATACAGATACTGACGTGTATGCGTAAATATTTACGCAAAAATTCATTCATTGACAAAAGGGGAGCCTCTTTTCATAATTTCATAATGAAAACATCAACAGGCAAACAATTTAAAGTAAAAGAAAAATAAAGAAAAAAATAATGTATACAGACAACAATACTGGTGAACGCTTATTTTAGGAAGAAAAGGGTTAAATGTTTGTCAACGGCCGGCAGGTTTTTTTCATTTCCATTTTTTGTAAGCCTAATGAGCAAAAAATTTTATAAAAATATATACTGGTAGCCGTAATAATAAAAGAGAACAAGTTAAAAAAACAAATTTAATGAGAACAAAAGCAGCATATTGAGGCATTTTGTGGGCACTAAAGAAAATTATTGGTATGGCTAAGAGGCAGAAAAAAGACTAACAAAAATTAAAGAAACTTGAAGACCTTTAATATTTCATTGGCCATTTAAGAACAAAAAACTAAGTCCCAAAAGTGCCTAAAAATGCATGAAATGAAAAACTTTTGTTTGAGTTTAATTTTAAGACTCAACAGCATATCAATGTCGGGTCATTATCATTTATGCTTAACATGCAATATATAAATTTAAGAAATATTTAAAAGGACATCACGAAAAAAGCACAAAGCGTTAAACAACATCAATAACAACTTTTTATTGTTGATATCGTAAAATACGACGAAAAAAATTCACAATCCCATCCAAACAACTTAAACAGATCATAATTGTTTGTCATCACAAAATGTTTGCTTTTCTTTTAGTCTTCATAAGAAATGTCAAAGGAACGCACACAAAAACTGCAAATAGGTATCGTTTTAACGCATAAAAACGATTTTTTTGTTGTCGCTGTTTTTGTTCCAGCAACAAAGATTTATAACCTACGAAAAACTGTCATCAAAGTTATTTTCTCCACTATCTGTGGTCGCTACTGACTGTTCCTCATATTGAGATCTTATATGAGTCTTGTTGTGGTTTCTTTCTTGGCTGTTTAGTTTCAAAATTGTAAAATTGTAAGGAAAAAAAAACAGACCATGGCTGGCTGGCCATCATTCTTGTCGTCATCATCAGCATCATCATGTTATACACCAGTCACATGTATCAGGAAAAAAATGACATTGTCTGTCAAAAATTTCAACATTTTCAACAATCACAAGCATCAAAACGGTAGTAGTTGAGAGCAAGCGAGTGGCCTAAACTAAAAAATTTTATATAAAAAGCATGAAATGGAATTAAAAAAAAACATTGTTGGGTACAATATCAAGACATTGAATGAAAAACACTCGCAACGTTTTGAATATGGAAAGAAAAAGCATTACTGAAAGATATGGTTCCATTATTATGTAGTGTAAATGTTAACTTTTTGAGGCAGTGTTCGAAAATAGATCGACCATTATTAGCGTACGGAATACATACTATCTATCTATTTGTTAAGTCCTTAGGAATGTAACAAACAGTATGTAGTGTTCAGTTTTCATGCATTATATTTTTTGTGTTTTTATTGAATTGTTTTTACGTTAATGAAGGAATGAGCAACAAAATATTTTAGGAACGCTTCTGAATAGTATTGTTGTTGCTGCTTGGCAATTTGCATGACCACAGCACGAATAGCCTGTGTATGTTTGTGTACATGTTTTGTTTTTGAAATACCTTTTTTTCGTTAAAAACACATGTCACGGTGAATTTACCATGATATGCGCCAAACCAATATTGAGCCGACGATATGTATGTTTTTTGGGTTCCTCAATTTTTTTTTTAACTTTAAACGAGCGAACATTAATGTGCTGAACCGAACACAACGAAGTTTTTGTTTTTTTACGAAAAACCGAACGCAATCATTATCTTTCTTTATGTTGAGTTGGATTAGTGCAGTATTTTTATTGTGTACGAAGATCACAAACAGAGACACGTGTTTTTTAAAGTATTAACTGCACAAACACTATTAGCGTTTGTGTTTTCCATATTTCTACCATACCGAACACTAAAGAACATTATATTATGTTAATTTTTCCAGAACAGTCAGTTTGAACTGAATTCAACCGATAAAACTGTATAACAATTTCAAACTTTTTCGAAAATTACGGGGCTTTGACAACAAATTCAAAACTCTAATTCGGCTAATGTGTCCCACAAAAATATTTGCCATAACATTTTCTACAAAGTTTCTCACAATTGCTATCAATCGTGGTTTTTTCGCAAGGAATCAAACAGATGTTATCTTCACCGATTTCGGCAATGCTCTTTTGGTTAAGAAGCTTCAAATAATGGGATTTACAGATGTTATCTTAAAGTGGATTTACTCTCATTTATCGAATAGGGTCCAAACTGTCCTTTTTAATAAAACGTTTTCTAGAAAAATAAATGTGCCATCAGGGGTACCCCAAGGCAGCCACCTTGGACCTATATTATTCTTGCTTTTTATAAACGATTTACCTGGAGTTATAAAGTTTTCAAATGATCTGATGTATGCTGACGATGTTAAGATATTTTTAACTTACAACCATCGTCTACAAGATGATCTAAGTTGTTTTCATGAATGGTGTAAGGCAAACTTAATGCAGCTTAATTTAAAGAAGTGTAAACTAATGCATTTTTCAAGAAATAATCCAGCTATAGTATATTACTTCCTAGGTGGTACTCAAGTTGATGCAGTATAAAATTTCCTTGGTCTTGGAATACTACTTGACCCTCAACTTAGCTTTAATTCGCATATTACGTTTATGATAAATAAAGCTAGAGGAACACGTGGATACATAAAACGCTGGGCAAGAGAGTTCGATGATCCGTACATTACAAAAACCTTATATATGGCACTTGTAAGGCCGATTCTTGAATATTGATCGATTATATGGAACCCCATTTACTAAACTTATTCAAATTTAATTGAATCTGTACAGAAACAATTTCTGCTCCTCTGTCTTCGCGGATTACACTTTAACCCACTAACCTTGCCATCATACACATCTCAACTGGCTCTGATAAAGCTCCCTACTTTAAAAAGTCGAAGAACAATGCTGAATGTATCGTTTATTATGAACATTATTAATGGTGATATCTGCGCTGGATTTTTAATTAATGAGATTTCATTTAATATTCCTTAACGACCATCTCGAAATTTTATACCATTATCCATTATATTCTTTAGCGCTAATTATGGTGATGCTGGCCTTCTTAGAAGAATGTGTAACACTTTCAATCAATTATATAGATTTATTGATTATTCGTTGGATCCAAAGTCAATAAGTAGATTAATAATTGCTTTTCTTAATTGATGATAAAATTTGTGTGATTACATGTTTGTTAGTTATAGTCTATTTTATTTAAGTGTAATTTTAAATGTCTAAAATGTATGTAAGGATTAATCCATAGACAATAAATAAAATAAATAAATAAATAAACATGTTCCGATATGCTGCAAGAACAGGCCAAATCTAGAAAACTTTAACCGCCTCTAAATTAAAATTCCGATGTGATCTTTTAAGACGACCACCCAGGAATATAGATATACATATATATTTTTTTTTGTTTCCTCTTCCAGAATCCGTTATCAGAACCACGTAATTTTTTTTTTTTTTTTTTTTTTTTTTTGTTGTTGACATTAGCAAGTTTTGGCTTAATTAAGAAAGAAAACATTTCATTTATTTCTCGCCATTTTTAAATCTCTGGCAGTATTAGAAAACAAAAAATAATAATTGCCCAGTGAAAAACATCTCGTTGCACAAGCAAACATCATAAGTTTTGCAGATAAACATAAAAATGCTATGAATGCGAAAGATGTGCACTTAAAAAAAAGACAACAAATAAATAAGAACAACAGATATAAATGTTTGTTTTTTCTTTTCTCTTTTTGTGATTTTGTTTTTAATACCAGGACCTCAGTATGAGAATGTCTAAAAACGGACAAAATTCATTTTATGACGGAAATCAATTTTACACAATTACGATCTCAGTGTACTTGTATTCATGAATAAATTGCTTTTAGACAACATTCATCTAATATGTATTCATGTTATAGTTTTTGCAATTGAGAATATGAGATTTGGTAAATGATGGAAAAAGAAAAATTAAATAACAACTTGAAATTAGATTGTGATAATTTAACTTAAAGGAAGAGAAGGTTGACCACAACATAGTTATAAGTAATAAACAAGTAAGAAAGCAAAGTCGGAAAAGCTTAAGTTTATTATAGCCTAAAATTTTGTGAGTATTGTGGGATTCCTGCGTGGGACCTATGGACAAATATAAGTAAGAATTATTTGTACCATACAACCAACATTTACTAGCTTTTACCGGTGACTTTTTTTCACTTGGAAATCGAGGCAAGATTCAAATTTATCAAAAGGAGAAATTATACCAATTTTATCCCGTTTTAACCTTAAAAAAGTACCAATATTATCCCTTAAAAAGAACCCTATACTTTAATATGAACCATATGGAATTTGTGTATCAAATTTATGAAGAAGAGAAAAGCTACCAAAGTACTAATTTTTTGTATTTACTGTTAACAAAAATTCGTATAATAACAATATTAAAAAAAATGCTGATAATTTTAAAATAAAGTACATGGGTAATTAATTCCATGTCAAAACGACCAAGAGTGTGACAAGACCCCTTCCGATTTTAATGAAATTTGGTGAGAAGGTTCCTTTTATCTTATAAGGAACATATATGAACGAACAATTTGTTTTTCGAAAGTTATGTCATATTCAAAATGTCATAATTTCGCAGAATTAGCCGAATGTGTTGAGCTTATTTCTTCAATATCTCGAAAACTACTTGACATACGAAGATGATTTTGATGTCATTTTAAAGAGAATACTTGGGGCTACAAACCATAAATTGAAAAAATTGAACAAAACAAATTTTAGCGTTTTTAAATTTTGCTTTTTTGTCTACAAAAATAAATAAGAGCTGCCTCTAGACGGTTACCATGTATTTGTCAACCGAATTTCATCAAAATCCATTTAGCGGTTTTTGCGTGATTGAGCCACAGAAACAAACCTACAATAAGGACTGGAATAAGTAAGGAAGTTTTTCCTTATAAAATTATGTTCGGCACAAATTAACAATAAGTCCCATAGACAATTCCAATAACAAGCCAATAACAAGTCATGGTCTGGAAATCGAATCCGAGTAAAATAATATCGATCAAACTTTAAAAACGAACCAGTGTTTGAAGTTCATCGAATTATTCGTTATTTATTTTGGCAGCAATTCTACAACAAAACAAAAAACAGAAACATTGCATTGTAAGTGTTTACGGCTCGAAACGTCAACTATTTCTAAACAACACATTATGAAACCAAGATAAATTGGTTCAAACTGTCAACTTCAGCAGTCTTTTCACTGCCACCTGTAGTGAATTAGCCCTGATATATACATAATTTTGTTAAATGATATAAGAATGAATTTTACATGGTACGTTTCCTTGCTTTTATGTGTTTTTTTTATATTGTACAAAAATATGAAGTAAAATTTAAATTTTTCTTATAGTTAAGTGCATTTTAAAATTGTCCAGATATTTCTGCAAAGTCCAGGTGAATTTTTTATATTGTCCAGTTATTTGACTCTTGGTATCTGGCAACTATAAGAAGAATCAGCTAGAAAATGGAAGAGTTGGAAGGTCATCTAACACATGAAGATGATCTATTGAAAATTAAGTTGGCTTTTAAAGAAAGTCGTGGTTTAAAATTGTAGTTCTGGCACGGGAAAATTTGCTCTGGTCCTTTATTACAGTCTAGAAACTTAGAAAGATAATTTATATTATTGCCAACTAGTATATTTAATTCATGGCAGTCATAGCGATTTTCAGGAGTTGAGTTTAAATAAAAGCTATGGTAACTTATGAACCGATTTCAAAATTCCTTGGTAATCGTTCTCCTTTTTCATTCCCGGGGAAACCGTAAATATCAGCTTGTATGATTTTTGGCATCGATTTGCTAGTGCATATTTATACGCACAACACAATATTAAAGAGGGTATTATGCATTTGTGCTGATGTTTGTCATAGAGCCACTTTTAAATACACCGATCGACTTAGTTTGCAATTTTTGGAGAAAATTTGATGAATTTGGTAAATACCATTTAATTGGCACAATAACCAAGCCTATTGAAAATGGGGCAGATCTATCCATAATTTCACATAGCCCCGATACAAGCTTCTTTCTGGAATATGGTCTTTGTGCCCATAATACATCTTATTATGTTGGTATTTAGATTAAATTTGTTCCAAACTTATCTTATTGCAACTAAAATGTTCTTGCCAAATTTTATTGGAATGGGTCCATATTTGACCAAAGCTCCCATACAAATACTACTCGCGAAACTATGACATGATAAAATGTTGTGCTGATAGGTCCAAAATTAACCGTAAGTCCCGGGTAAACCTAAAATCACTTAAAGGCAAAGTTTCGTAAAGATGAATTTATCCAAATAATATTCTCACAAAGAACTTTCACATGAATCTTAACCTCCAAACATAATTTTGTTCTGACGGGTCCATGATTGCCCATGGAACCTAAATGAAGTACACTTGCAAAAATTTGTTGTTATATACTGTAGTATCATATGGTCAGGCTTGACCGCCTATATTTTTTTTATTTTTTTTTTTTTTTGTTGCATATTTTACCCTTTGCAGCATGTTTTGCATAATTAAGTTAACAAAAGCATTTTTGCACTTTTTTTAAGTTTATATTTTGAAGCATGTTTGGTACATGTTCAATTTTTTTAAGATGCCTACAAACACTTAAAATATTATGAAGGTAAAATCAACGGAAAATGAAATATAAAGCAAACGAAAATTCATTTAAAACCTTTTTCCTTTAAATCAAACTATAAATCATTTTGTTTTTAAATGTTAAAAAATAACTCACTAATAATAATAAAAATTACTGATTTTAACTTTTGTTTCAAAAATTTTACTATCAAAAAAACCAACTACAATAATAAATACAAAATTTTTAAAATATAAAATACATACACACAGAAAAAAAATCAAGTTAAAAACGTCGAAAACAAGGTTGATTTAAATTTTTTCGGTGGTGATTTTGCTTCATACGGGCAGGGTTGTCAGATTTTTTTGAGCTCCATCGCCAAACCGGTTGTGAGAAATCGCCAAAAATCGCCAAACGTCGATTTTGTTCAGTTTTTGTAAAATTTTATTTTTTTTTTAATTAAATTTTGCATACAAAAAACCCTAGTATAATTTTTCAGTCAAAAATCGCCAAAAACTAAGAAAAAATACAAAAAAGTCGCCGAAGTAAATTTTGTTTTGTTTCTGTAATTTTTTTTTTATATTAAATAAAATGGAGATTATTATATTCATATGTAGTCAGCTAAAAACTTAAATTAAGTACACAAGTCTATAATATCGTACACTTCAGCCTCACCGATTTCATTTCTGGAGTTTTGATCTACATACTTATAGAATTGAAATAGTGACTGAATATAAAATTCACTTATTCGTGGTTATTCCAAAATACGCGTCGAAAAAGTGAACATTTGCATGAAAACAAAAACAAAACCAAACCAAAGTGACGAAAATTGTTTTTGTTATCTATACAATTCTAAAATAAAATTAACGCGAGAGTTATAACGCGTTTCTTTCTCTTTTAAAAACTGTAAATTTTCTATGATAAACAAAAACAATTTTTGTCAATTTGGTTTTGTTTTGTTTTTGTTATCATGTAAATGTTCACTTCTTTGACGCGCATTTTGAAATAACCACGAATATGTTTTTTTTATATTAGTAATGATAACAAAAAATGACAAGTTGTTAAACAAAATCGCCGAAATAATATAAATGCTAAAAATAGCCAAGTTAATCGCCAGTTATATCAGAAATCGCCATAAAAGTCGCCAGTCGCCAAATGGGAAATCCCATCGCCAAACACGTTTCAAAATCGCCACGTTTGGCGAGAAATCGCCATATCTGACAGCCCTGCATACGGGTTTCATGTTAATTCAACCTGATTTTACAATAACTGCGAACAACATTTTTTTCTTTTGATATAACTATAATTCATGTTAATTTAACATTGCAGTAAAGTTAGAGCAAAATGTAATTTATATTGAAATAACAATCGAAATCACGTTGAATGAAAGTTATTTCCAGTTGAAACAACGTGAATTTCATGTAGAATCAAATGGGTTTGAGTGTATTTTAACAGTGTGAAGAAGCTTCAGACAACATTTGCATTTATGTAAGAATAATTCAAAACCCTGTAACACATGTTTCACTTATTTTGTATTCTCCTTTGTTAACAGAAGCATCAGCAGAATCGCACGATATGGTCATCATTCTACTTTGAAAACTTGATGTACTATTTAAATAAACAATTTTAATTAAAAGAATACGGGAATTGTCTTCTTTTTATAACATATTTTAAAAGTGAAAATAAAAAATGTACATAATTAAGTAGGTATGCATGTTAATTTAACAAGATAAACTTTTGATTTTAATACAAAACAGGTTTTTATGAGTTCAATATTGAATCCAAATTTATTTATATTTTAATATTTTTTTTTTTTTATTTTTTTAACAGTGAATATTAAATAAACGTAATTTAAGGTTATTTTGATATTTTATATTAAAAATTAATATGAAAAAATGATAAATTTAAGTAAAGGGCATAATTTTTCTGAAATTTAACATGATTCTCAATCAACATTTTTCCATGTTAATTTTACATGGGTATTTTTTTCTGTGTGTAGACATTTTCTTTTAAGGAAAAAAGAAAACAACTTAATATTTTAAAAGAACGGAAATTCATTATTTTTTTGTGGTTCGTTTTTTAAACAACGTGCCTAAAAAGTTAAAAAGTAATTTCATTCTAAAACGACAATATTTTGGTTTAATTTTAACATAACGGAAAACTTTAAAAACAAACTACAAACAGTAAATGTTAAACTTTTTTGAGTGCAGTGTTCGAAAATAAACAGTACATTATCTAACGTTTGGCTCGCACACCCAAGAGCGATATATATTTTTTTAGTGATTGTGTGGACGAACACAACCCTTAATACCGTTCGTAACTATTTTCAAGAAAGAGCCGAACATTAAATAGTGTTCTGTTTATCGTTAAAAACCCGACAAATTGTAGTGATACTGTAGACAAACATTCTATTTTAATGTTCTATAATCTTTCTTTTTTACATTGATAAATAAATGAACAAACAAAAAATTTTAGCAACGACCGCACCACGAACAGCTTGTGTGTGCATTGTGTATATGTTTTGCTTGTGTAAAATTATACCAGCCAAAAAGGACGAACATTAACGAGCCGAACCGAACACAATGAAGTTTGTGGATTTAAAAAAAAAAAAATTGAACGGAATTAAATGTTCTCATCTTTTGTTGAGTTTGATATAAACAGTATTATTTTTGTGTTCGAAAGATTACAAACAGGGAAACGTTATTTTTTTTAATGATTTTCTACACAAACACTATTTGCGTTTGTGTTTTCCACAAATCTACAGAGCCGAATACTAATGAGCGATATTTAGTGTTTATTATCGAACTCTGCCTACAAGTGCTTTCGCAGCTAATAAAAAGAAATTGTGTGCTATTTTAAATAACAGAAGCATTTTCTGTTTCAAATGTCACGTATATTCGACCAACCTCCATTCTTTACGCTTCTTTGTGTCCCAAAAATATTTTACCACAAACGTATTTTTTTTTTTTTTTTTTTTGTAATCGCTTCACATTTGTCCAGCGCTCACATCCCTTAATAGCTTTAACTTAATTTAATATGTGAATACATATTAATATAAAACTAAGCGATCGTCCCGTCCGGGTGTATCAAGATAGTCATCCTTATTACGAAAGTTGTGTTTGTAGTCGTAGTCATTTGAAGCGTATATCGTTATAATTTGAATATCTGGTATTTCTGCTCAACACTCATCTGTCCCAAATTTGATGAAAGCCTTTTTAAATGAGCATACAACTTTTGCACCACTGCACTCAAAATATTATGTAGTTAAATTCAAACGAAAATTCATTTTAAACAAATTAAAATTCATTTAGAAAACGGATCATTTACATTTCATTTAAAACAAATGATTTTAACGTTCATTTTTAAATTTTTTATTTATTGAACAGCATATCCGTTAAAATCGAATAGTTTTAACTTTTAAAAAATATATTTTAACTGACAAAAATCAAACTACATAACAAAATAAATACGGAAAATCTTTATTTTTTGGTAGTTCGTTTTTTGAATAACAAACATAAATGTTAAGAAATAAAATAATTTGTAAAATAACTATATTTTTATTAAATTTTAACAGTACGGAAAACGAATTTATTAACCCACAATCAGTTACTGTAATAATTTTATGAGTGTGTGTAATAGAAGTTTTAACGACATTAAAATTAAAGCTTTTAGAACCAATATTGGTCCAAATTATCTTTAAACTCAATTAAATTATCTTTAAAATTTTCGACAAGGTTGACATGGATATATGAATTTTACTCGATATTTATCATTAAATGGATTTATAATGTGTCGTTTGTTATACTTAAAAGCTTTGGGGCTAATATCTACAAGCTTCAATGCAAGCGCACACTATCTAGGCTGCTCCAAGAAAACTATTTTGTTCCTCAGTAAATATTTCTTTCACTGCAGAGGAATTTCAAGTTACAAGTTCTCTCAGTTATAAAATATCTCTGCAGAGCAACTCATAAGCAAAACGTCGCCGACTTATTATTATTAATTACCAAAACCAACATGATTTCTGCGGCATATATTTTTTTTAATTTAATAAATTTCTTAATTTGCTAGAAGCTTCTTTAATATTCATTTATCTCAGCCATGACTCAGTAAATTCAAGGACTATAGCTGTAATTAAAAATATGTATGTATGTAGCTATAAAATTCATTAAAAAGAGTCGCCTCCCTAAATTCTAATTAAAAATTATGCTTTATTTTTTGGTTTAAAAATTTTTCAAAAATAAACAAATATTGTTTACATTTTGTATGTGGACTTCAAAGTCATGACTAAAAATATCACTCTAACGTTTTCCACATCACTGCCATTATTGACTTTCTAAACAGGATTCTAAATATAATTAAAATTCCACCCAAAAAACCAGGGGGCAAATGGTTGTAACTTGAAAAAATCAAATGGTTATCTGAAATAAAAGCCAGTAGACAAAATCTTGTCATAATAACAAACAGACTAATTGCAATATTTCCAAAAAAAAAAGTTAAACAGATAAAGATGCCATCCATTTGACGCAAGCAAAACAAAACAAGAACAACAACAACAACAAAAAGAATATAATACAAAACAAAGAAGAACATTTTGTCATTAGATCTGGTTGTCTTTGGAAAGTGCCATTTAAAATCCCCAGCAACAAACACTTAAGTTTAGTAGGAGATTTGGTATTAAATTAGACTAAAACTAAAGGCAACAGCTCTATGATCCACCAGCAACGGCACCACCCAAAGTTACAGCAGCAATAAAAACAGAAAGAACAACATCTAAAAAAAAGTTCTTATTTGTACGAGTACAAAAGAGAAAAGAAAAATCTTTTATGTATCACATTACGTAAAATTAATGAAATTTAAAGCTTTTCGTTGATTTTGAAATAAGAAACATAAAAGTCTGCAAATAGAAAGGAAATCTTGTGGCATAAACGAATTGAAGGGAACCTACATGTAAAAAAAGGATTGTTAATGAGATTAAAAATGTTAAGCAAATGAATTACATTAAATCAATGGCTTGTAGATAAAATTCTGTAGAAATAGCTTTGAATACCAATACAAAATTTTTGATGATAATTCAAAATCAGGATACAAGTATAAATCTTATAGAGTTGAACTTTTCTAAAGAAAACAATGAAGATTATCCTATAATGAATTGATTTTAAAAATACGTGTCAATTTTACTATGTCTCAAGTTCTCTATAATAAAGCTTATCTGACCGATTTCATATTTTGAGTACTCTTCTGCTCGGTATTCGCTATTAGTGCATTCACCCGCATTCGCATTATTGAGCCAACAAAGTTTTAATATTTTATTTACTCAAACAGACCACAATAATGTTAACAAATTTTTTTTAAAAATTTACTTTTAAGTCACGCTATAACAAGTACTTTTCATCATTTCCACATAAACAAAACGTTTGTCTAGGAAACTCTTTAACAAACACAGAGGTTTGATTTCTAATTGATAATGATTTAAGATCAAACCCTTTTCAATCGACAAACGCTTAAAAATGATTTGAAACTAATTTAAAATACACAGCATTTTCAACAAAAAGAGGAAAATTTTTTCAACTTGAGCAATTTTTTTGTTTTCAACTTGCTTTCAAACGTTTTTCTCAAATGTTTCTCCAATGGGGGGTGCAAAATAATTTCAAACATAATTGAAAAATAATTTTTGTTTTGAAAATTGATATTTAATTAAAATTTTTGTAACAAAAATAATTATTTATTTTAGAACAAACTTCCAGCGTTCGCAAAGCCCTGCAGCTTTAAGATTAATTCTGGGAAGTTTGTCTTTGAGTATTGTCTTTGAGAATAACATTTGCTACATCCAAATCATAATCAATTTGAAAACAAATGTTAAAATCAAACATTTGAAAAAGTTTGGATGTATGATTTTAAATTGATAAAGAATGAAATCAATAATAATTTAAAATTTCAAAATAGTTTAAAATACATACAAAATATCAATATTTTTCAAATCGAGAAATTTATCAACGTAATTTTCGTGGGTATAAAAATTTTCAATTTACAAGATTTTGTTTGTCGTGCTTAATTCCTAATTTTTATTATTGATAAAAACACTGAAATTTATTATTCATGGGATAAGGTTGCTAAGGCCAGATCGTCACGAAACTTCATCCAAAGATTTTAGAAAAACTAATGATATTAAACAAATAAAAATGTTAAGCGAACAAGAATTATAAGCAACGGTTTTACTTGTAACAATATCAAAGCTTTAACAAAAACAACAGCAATTAACAAGGAGTTTATGTTTTCTTACATTCCCAACTACATTTGGTTGGAATTCTTCCAACATTAATTGTTGTTGTAAGTAGGTTAAGAAAAAACAAAAACCACTTGCTTTATTATTCTCGCAAAAAATAAAGCATGTTGCCAGTTTAGTTTTTTTTTAGCCGTGCACTTGCCATTTTATTTATTTGCAACTTGCTTTTAAAAGTTTTTTCAAATGTTTTTCAAAAGTGGAGTGTAATGAAATAGCAAAAAAATTTGAAAACTAATTTTTGTTTTGTAAATTGTGACATCATTAGTTTTTTTTTTTTTATTTATTATTTACCAAAATAAACTACCAGTATTCGGCAAAAATGCTGTACCTGAGAGGTGGGAAAAGCGTCCTCTCTCTCGTGTTTGCTGGATCACTACAAAAAGTGTACAAAACAAAAATTTTAGGTCGTCGCTATACATTATTAGCTGCGTTCGAGAACACAAAAGTTTTTAATATTTTTTTTTTCTGAAGTTTACTGCATTTTACGAAATTGCGTTCGAGTACACGAAATACAGTAAATGAGAACACAAATTGAGAGCGTAAAGTGACAGTTCTTGTCTGAGTATTTACAAATTTTTACTGCAGAAATTTTTGCAGTAAAATTTAGTAAATCCAAAAAAAACATATTTTTTTAAAAGGTAAACAAACAAAAGTAACAAATAAAAAGCATACAAATTGTGAAAAAATTGTTAAATAAAAGAAAAGTTGAAATTAAAAGAAACCAAAACAAAAAGTGAATAACAATTAATTAATTAAACTTATTTGTGGAGCATTTATTTGGCTAAATACAAACTTTTGATTTTTTTTTTTGTTATGTTAATTTTTAAGAGCTGTAAAACTGTGAAGTATTTGGGTACTTAAGTAATCAATAGCAAAAAAAATTATTCATGTTCTTTTAAATTATTTAACCCGCTACAAATAAGTAAAATCAAATAAAATAAAAAACAAACAAATATGAAAGATTACATAAAATAGTTCGTTTGTATTTTCCAAAAATGTTCGTGTTATAAAAGGTATTTAATCGAGTACCGATAAGAAAACGAGTTAAGTAGTCAAAAGTGTAAATATTTTTCAACACTTCAAATAATTTGCCATCAGCTGTTGCCTTTATTTAACGAATTTTTTGCAAATTTTGCGTTCGCTTACTTTTTTGGAAAACAGCTTTTTGTGAGAGAACATTTTTCAAAAGTACTCAAACGCATCTATTGTTAGTTTGTTAAAATGTGGAATGTAGAGTGAAGAAAACATATTTTTTCTCGCTTAAAAGCTAATTAGAATCTAATTATCTAATTATAAGATACTAATGTTTAAAAAAAAATTTTTTGTGGAAATTCCTGTACTGTGATTAAAAACAGCTGATTTACTTCGTAAGTATGACTTTAAAGGGGTTTGCTAAAAAGGTATTAAGAGATTTGCCAAACAAAAGAGCAACATCTTGAATAACGTTTTTATTTTATTTTTCATTTTTTTGTAAGCAAAAGTGAAGAAATAAAGTAAATAGGATTTTATTATTACGCAGTTTTTTAGTTAAAAAAAATATCACGAATAAAAAACAGACTTCTCAAAAGTCATAAATATAAATATGAGGAGTCATTTATACAAAATGGGACTAACATACATCTTAAAAATATGATGGCGAAGAGACTCTGCAGTATTAATCCAAACAGAAGAACGCTAAATGTATACATACGTATCAGGCGCGGATCCAGCTCGAGCTTTACGGGGGGGAAATTTTGTATAATACAAAAAAGTAAAAAATTTGTTTTTAAAAGTTTATTAAAAACAATATGTGTATATTATGGGCCATGTCACAGAGTACAATTCCGTTCGGAATGATTCCTTTCGGAATTGGAGAAAACATATTTGTTTGTTGATGGAAAGTGTATTTTGATAGTTTTATGGCCTTTCAGATACAGACAACTCCTATACCGGTTATGAAAACAAAAATGGTTTCATTCCGAAACATTTTTGCGTCATTTTCTGAAGCACCAAAATACGGAATGAATTCCGTTTCCGAACGGAATTGTACTCTGTGACATGACTGTATATAATAAAAACAAAACAATAGGGGTAAATAAAATATAAGATCCGTTCAATATAAATTAAAATAAATAAGTCTTTTTAAATAAGTAAATTGTGATTTCCTTGTGAGGCAAATTGAGATAGTACAATCTATCATCTGTCATTGTTAATCTGAGCCATGTTTTTATTCGACGAAGGGTAGGAAATGACCTCTCGCTCGTAGCATTACTGACGAGCATTGACACGAAAAGTTGAAATATTTTTCTTAGATTTGGGTAGATATCTTCATCACAGTTAATTAAAGCAACTACAACGTTATCTGATGGATTTCAGGGGCCTAATTCTGGCAGTCGTGATCGAGTATTTTCTCGATTGGAAAGCAATTTAATATCTAAATATTTCAGTCAATACTGAACAAATCGGAATTATTTTTTCAGTATTGTAAAGCATTAATTTAAGTTTCACAATACTGAAAAAAATAATTTCGATTCTTTAAGTATCGACTGAAATAAAATTGCTATCGAATCGAGAAAGTACTCGATCACGACTGCCAGAATTAGGCCCCAGATATTTTCCATGTTTGTTGCCAATGCAACAGTTCAGGCTCAAGTTAAAATGTGTTAATCTCGTTGTAACGTGGTTTTTTCTATGGCTGGAGTAGCTTAATCGTGTCCAGGGTATACTTACGGATCCACGAACCTTAAGTGATAAGATTTGTATTTACCCTTTCTGGGGGTTAATAATACGGTTATTCTTTATTGTATTTCTAAATATTAATACAGAGTTAATTTGAAAGATATGAAAACATAAAATAGGATCATTCGGCTAGTACACGAGTTCAACTCGTCGGGAGGTTAAATGTTCGGCATAAGTTAACTTCGGACGTCGCAGGACTGATGTCGGCTGGGCGTCGGATCGGCTCCGGTGAATCAGGTTTTAGACAGGTAATCGGCCCTTTTAGATAGGTTCGGGTAATCGGCCTTCTAGGCAGATTCGGGTAATCGGCTATGTAAGCAGGTTCGGGTAATCGGCTATGTAAGCAGGTTCGGGTAATCGGCTCGTTTATCAGTTTCGGGTAATCGGCGAGTCGATCAGGTTCGGGTAACCAGCTACTTTATCAGGTTCGGGTAACCGGCTATCTTAACAGGTTCGGGTAATCGGCTAGACGATCAGGTTCGGGTAATCGGCTATCTAAACAGGTTCGGGTACTCGGCTATCTAATTCCTCTTCTTCGTCGGGTGGCCTCGGTGTGCGCCGTCGTGTCGCTGTGACAATAGTCAGCCGAAGCCGGCTGTGCGGAAGTTCTCTAAATACGTACAATATTTCTTAAGACTAATTTCTACCACACGATTCTATTCTACTGGTCTCTTAGGGCTAGATTCAACGATAGTACAACAATGATTCTACTCTACAAGTACATATGACCGTGGTCACTGTAAGAACAGATGAACTGAATCACTGTAGGAACAGATGAACTGAATCACTGTAGAACAGATGAACTGAATCACTGTAGGAACAGATGAACTGAATCACTGTAGGAACAGGTGAACTGAATCACTGTAAGAACAGATGAACTGAATCACTGTAAGAACAGATGAACTGAATCACTGTAAGGAACAGATGAACTGAATCACTGTAGGAACAGATGAACTGAATCACTGTAAGAACAGGTGAAATGAATCACTGTAAGGAAGAGATGAACTGAATCACTGTAAGAACAGATGAACTAAATCACTGTCGGAACAGATGACCGAAGTCACTGTGAGTATGTATTCAATACCAAACCCAGGGGTTCGGTATTTTAGTAAAAATCAACCGAAGTCACAATCGTGAAATCAGTTGGCTCATCAATTATAAATATAATTTCCGAGACTTGTGCGGCAGATTCTTATCCAACGAGAATCGCCCCGACTGTAACCAAACCTTTATTATTCATACTAATTCAGAAATTAACCAAATGAGAATTCTCAGAATAAACAAATTGAAACAAGTGTATGCAATAATATGAGTGTATGTGGTTGTTACAATAGGTGCGTTCAGTGTTGTTTTTACTGAGAAATTACAATAGGGCCGTTCATTGTTATATCCAGATAATAATTATATTAAATGATAATAAGTCATAATACAAACAATTGAATTCATATGAATACCCCAGTATTTTATTTTCACGTTACATTCCCCCCCTGTTTCGGAGAGCGATGCTCCAATCGGTGGTAACGATCTTTTGTTTGCGAGTGTGGGCGAGTTTTGGTCTGAAGACCCGCACTACCATGTTGGTATTATTGACCTTCCTCGAAGGAAGGCTCAGCCCTTAACTCATACCTTTTATTATAAGTAAAAAAAAAACTCCATTCCACCGCTTGTTACAAATAATTGACTTAAAACTAAAAACCACTGTTCTACAGCTTATTACAAACTACTGACTTAAACTTAAAAAAAAAAATAATGCTGTTCTACAGCTTGTAATCTCCAATTTACTTCGTTGTTTCAGCTCTATCGGTGAATGGCTTAAGATCCTGTATGTTCGCTCGTATCTTGCGTCGGTTTTCTTGCTATCTTCGTTTTGTAGACCCGGTCCTTCCTCGCTGGCGGCGGTTTTCTTTTTCGCATGTCGACTTGGACTCGGGTCCCTGCTCGGGCGCCATTTGTAACGTGGTTTTTTCTATGGCTGGAGTAGCTTAATCGTGTCCAGGGTATACTTACGGATCCACGAACCTTAAGTGATAAGATTTGTATTTACCCTTTCTGGGGGTTAATAATACGGTTATTCTTTATTGTATTTCTAAATATTAATACAGAGTTAATTTGAAAGATATGAAAACATAAAATAGGATCATTCGGCTAGTACACGAGTTCAACTCGTCGGGAGGTTAAATGTTCGGCATAAGTTAACTTCGGACGTCGCAGGACTGATGTCGGCTGGGCGTCGGATCGGCTCCGGTGAATCAGGTTTTAGACAGGTAATCGGCCCTTTTAGATAGGTTCGGGTAATCGGCCTTCTAGGCAGATTCGGGTAATCGGCTATGTAAGCAGGTTCGGGTAATCGGCTATGTAAGCAGGTTCGGGTAATCGGCTCGTTTATCAGTTTCGGGTAATCGGCGAGTCGATCAGGTTCGGGTAACCAGCTACTTTATCAGGTTCGGGTAACCGGCTATCTTAACAGGTTCGGGTAATCGGCTAGACGATCAGGTTCGGGTAATCGGCTATCTAAGCAGGTTCGGGTACTCGGCTATCTAATTCCTCTTCTTCGTCGGGTGGCCTCGGTGTGCGCCGTCGTGTCGCTGTGACAATAGTCAGCCGAAGCCGGCTGTGCGGAAGTTCTCTAAATACGTACAATATTTCTTAAGACTAATTTCTACCACACGATTCTATTCTACTGGTCTCTTAGGGCTAGATTCAACGATAGTACAACAATGATTCTACTCTACAAGTACATATGACCGTGGTCACTGTAAGAACAGATGAACTGAATCACTGTAGGAACAGATGAACTGAATCACTGTAGGAACAGGTGAACTGAATCACTGTAAGAACAGATGAACTGAATCACTGTAAGAACAGATGAACTGAATCACTGTAAGGAACAGATGAACTGAATCACTGTAGGAACAGATGAACTGAATCACTGTAAGAACAGGTGAAATGAATCACTGTAAGGAACAGATGAACTGAATCACTGTAAGAACAGATGAACTAAATCACTGTCGGAACAGATGACCGAAGTCACTGTGAGTATGTATTCAATACCAAACCCAGGGGTTCGGTATTTTAGTAAAAATCAACCGAAGTCACAATCGTGAAATCAGTTGGCTCATCAATTATAAATATAATTTCCGAGACTTGTGCGGCAGATTCTTATCCAACGAGAATCGCCCCGACTGTAACCAAACCTTTATTATTCATACTAATTCAGAAATTAACCAAATGAGAATTCTCAGAATAAGCAAATTGAAACAAGTGTATGCAATAATATGAGTGTATGTGGTTGTTACAATAGGTGCGTTCAGTGTTGTTTTTACTGAGAAATTACAATAGGGCCGTTCATTGTTATTTCCAGATAATAATTATATTAAATGATAATAAGTCATAATACAAACAATTGAATTCATATGAACGTGAAAATAAAATACTGGGGTATTTTATTTCCACGTTACATCGTTTATCAAACATAATCAGCTCACCAGCTAGTTGTGGTTTTAAAATAAATGGTATATGGGCTAATCTCAAAACCAGTCCACAAACCAAAAATTTTCCAAATTAATTTTTTTTAATGGAATATAAGACTAGATGTATAATTTAATTTTTATATTAAAAAAAAAAATGTATTTCGACGATCATTAATACAATAACTTTTACCAAATACCACCCCACCCCTGATCTCTTAATGTTATACACGAATTAATTATTATTTTAGGTGCTTTTTGAGCTCAAAATAGCACTTACAGCAGACTCATCACAATATAAATTTCGTTCAAAAAAAAGATTGATAATCATTCGTACATTAATTAATGATCACAAAGTTAGTTTATATATGTAATTTGTTTTGTTAAAATAAATAAAATTGGGTTTATTATATAGTACTGAAAAACTGTAGCATGCGTTGTAAGGTGTGCGTCACAAAGGGTTCACGACTTTTATCAAAAAATTACAAAATTTTTAAGCTGCGAATAAGTGATTTTGGAGTTAACTTATATTCATCTTTCTTTTAGGAATTAGACTTTTTTAATAACTTCATTGCTGACAGCATTGGACACCCATTTGTTCCAACTCCTACACAATTTTTTAGGTTAAGATCAAAATTTGTCAAAGTTTTAAGAACTATTGATGATAGTGCCTTCGCATCACTTGACACATCAACGTCATCCATATCCTTTGAAGCCTCTTTAAATTTTTGTTGTATGTTGAAATATTTTAAAGATAAGGAAATCTGGCTTTTCCCCGACAAATCCGTGCTTTCGTCAAAAATTATCGAATAGAATTTTGATTCATATAAACATAAATATTGCAAATACTAAGGCTTTTTAATAATTCAACCTTTGGTTATACATAGATGCCATCTGCTGGGATTGAATGTAGAATAATAAGTATTTGAATACAGTAAACTAGATGTTTCATTGAAAATATCTAATAAATAGAAATTGGGAATTATTTCCTTGTGAAGGTTACTTTATATTATTATAAACATTTGTTTTCATTTTTCGAATTTATTCTATGAGTTAAATTTTAGTTATGTATTTTGTAAAGCTTTTTTGTAATAGTTCTATTCCTACAATTTTTCAGAAATGACTTTATACACTACCAGACTATTATATTGTATTTTCTTTTTACATTTTACCTTAGCCTTCCGTTGGAAAGCAATGAGGTATATTGAATGAACAGAAAAATTTACAATTATTAGACACCAGCAGAATGTAATGCATTTTCTGGCCCGCTACGGCCTTCGTCAGCATTTTTTGTGTCTCACTGGATAGTGTTACTTTATAAATTGAATGTATTTAACTCAACTATTTTTACAATTAGAAATTGGGAATTATTTCCTTGTGAAGGTTACTTTCTATTATTATAAACATTTTTTTTCAATTTTCGAATTTATTCATTGCTTTCCAAAGGAAGGCTAAGGTAAAATGTAAAAAGAAAATACAATATAATAGTCTGGTAGTGTATAAAGTCATTTCTGAAAAATTAAAGGAATAGAACTATTACAAAAAAGCTTTACAAAATACATAACTGAAATTTAACTCATAGAATAAATTCGAAAAATGAAAAAAATGTTTATCTAATAAATAACTATTAGGATTAAGATTTCGATACTTATTGAAAATTTGGTTAGAGATTCAATAAAAAAAACATTGCTGGTATTTCAAAAAATTTTGTACATTAAAAAAAAATAATATTATTGGGAATTCTTGTATTATCGAAATAAACAAAACATATTTTTATAATTTACGGGGGGGAAATTTCCTTAATTCCCCCCCCCCCCCCCCCCCTGAATCTGCGCCTGATACGTACTAGGGTATTCATTTAATCGGGCTTTTGCTTAAATCGGTTAATCGCTCGATTAATTAACCGAGGTTTTGGTATAATCGGTTAATAATCGGTTAATATTGCTATTGATCGGTTAACCGATTAATATAGTTTTGTTATAAATTAAGTAATTTCAATAAATAAAAATGCAAAAATTATTTATTATTTGGAGTTTATTAGCGAAAAAAAACAATAACATAACAAACAAAACAATTCTTGAACTAAAATGAGCAAACAAAGAAAATTCAATACTAATTAATACATATGGGCATTCCCACAGAATGTTCTACCAGGATGAAAGAATAGAATGTTGGTAAGCATCGTCTTTTATTGTTTATTATTATAAAAAAAGTCTATGTTTTTATAAAAGAATGGTTTTATAGCATATCTCAGCTGTTTTACTTGAGGAAATTGGGCTGGAAACTGGAAAACTTTATATTGTTAAAAGCTACATCTAAAGACATTTATATATAATTATTTTACATGCAAAAAAAAAATGTTATGTTTGGACTTTTTCTTCGCAATCTCTCCATTACAATCAATTGTAAATTGAGTATTAGGTTTTTGTTAAGGAAATTTTAAGATATTTTTGGGAAAATTCATGGTGATAATAATAAAAAAACATATGAAAAAATCGTAAGTTCGCGACCCCGTACGTTCGAAAAATAAATTCTTGCATTTATCGAAGATGTTAGAGAAATCCAAAGCAATCCATAATACAGAATATCTAATTTCTCAGTCTTTTTCCTGGATTTCTCTAAACATATAAAATCTTCCATTATACCATTATAGTACTGTTTTAATTTTTTAAAATTTTGATCACTTCTAATTGTTTCGGTTACTATCGAGAGTTTCTTCTGTTGTCAGGCCATCATCTGGCATAGCTCAGCACCGCACATTCTTCAAAAAAGTTTATTTCCGAATCCCTTAGTTTCTGTTTTTGTACTGTATCTTAAGAATGTATTGCTAGAAGAAAATATATTGTATGAAAAAATATTTTCTGAACACATACCTTTTGAATATGAGACGAAACAAAAAATAAAAAACACAAAAAAATTTGTTATAATACTACAAAAAATTCAAAATTTTGTTGTATCGGTTAATCGGTTAATCGACTGAAATTAACCGGTTTAATCGTTAATCGAAAAAACGCAATTTTAAATTAACCGATCAGTTAATCGAGTAGTAATTAATCGGTTAACCGGTTAACGGTTAACCGAATGAGTACCCTAATACGTACTTATGTATATGAACGCGAACCCTGATTAGAAAAATTTTTGTCAAGCATTGGCAGGACGTTTACTTCGAAATTATAATAAGATTTGATTTATTATTGTTAGTTTATATCTTTATATATGAAATTATATCAAGAAAAATATTTAAAAAACGTAAAGTCTAAATTTGAGAAATCCTGGACATTTCGGCTTTTTGTCAGATTAAAATATTTGAAAATATAAATATTGAAAATAATGATTTGTTTCCGATTTTCTAAAAAGAAAACTTGTTTTTGATAGTTGAAATATAAGTCATTTCAAACATTTTTTATTTCAAATGTCGCCCATTTTTTTAATAAGTAATTAAGCTATTAGATTCTATCAAACTTGACACTCTAACTTCTATATAAACCCACTAATTCCTTACTCATATCACTTAATCCCTTACAAATATCATCCTCACATACATTAAGAAAAAAGAGAATGTTTAATGTAATGAAAAAATATATACAGTCAAACCGCGATAGTTCAAAATTAATTCAATAATATCAACAATTCGAAAGACACGGCTGGTCGCTTAAGAAAAACTCTTTAATTCGTAAAAAATACCATACATTTGGAAACCTTCGTTAATTCGTATTTTTTTTGTAATTCAAAGCCTGGGGAGACACCTGTGAACCGTTCTTACTGGTAAGCAACCTCTGATAATTCGTTATAAAACAAATATGTTTTGAAAATTATACAGCGGCAAAGCTTTTTTTAAATTTTTACAAGTAAAAAATAAAAGCATTATGATTTGTGAAAAATTAATTATATGTGACAGTTTCAGTTAAAAGGAAAAATGTGGAAAAATGAGTTTCGGAGAAAAACGATTTTGAAGTTAACAAGCTAATTTTTTTTTCTTATCAGAGGTGTATTTTAAAGCTTACATACATATTACAAAATTAATGCAGTTAGAAAACTGCGGTTTGCTGCATTAGAAAGAGCGTATTGTTTTTTTTAAGATTCATCAAAAAAGTAAAAATTGATTTTTTTCATCCATAGGTCCCTTTCAACTCAAAACTGTCACATTTATTTTTCTTTTGTTGTTTATTTCATAGTAATTGCTTGGTTTAAATAAAATTTAACCTTTTAATTAATCTGTCATTCACTAAATTCAGACTTCTATAAATCGTTTTAGACTCGTTTAGCCGAACTCTCTTTATTTTAAAAACTCCCCTTCTTCGCAAAAAAGCAGTCGGTCCCTTCGATTACAAATTATCGGGAGTCTACTGTAAATGTATAAACGCACGTATGTATATTGGAAATGTAGTGCTAAAGGTAAAAGAAAAAGATACATGAAGTAAAGTAGTAGAAGTGGTAGTAAAAAACAAGAAATTAAAACAAAACTCTTTGAAAAATTAATGTTAAAAGCTTGTTTGTTATCCTTTTGGCTTTTAATGTAAAAGGTAGGCAGGCAATCAGTGGATTAGTCTGTTTAGGCTGTCGGGGCAGTCAGTTAAAGTAGATGCTACTTTACATAGTAACTTTATATATTGCACTCTCTCTCTCTCTCTCTTTCCCTTAAAGCCAACACCCCCTCAAGTTTTGTAGTAGTACTACAAATCTAACGGTGTTAAATTTATGGCCTTTTATATATTTTAACTGGTAAGAGTAATAAATTTTGATTAGGTTTTTGTTTTTAGACATTTACACTCTTACATTTAGAAAAACATTGAGATACACCAACATGCATATATAAATATATAATCTCTGTCTTTAGAGATATATGGACACGTTTTACTTTTCTTACAACATTAAAGCTATTAAATTAAATTAAAACAGGAACAACCTGAAATTATATAATAAACTAAGCTTTAAGATAAATTTTTGTTGCAGTGAGTAGTTTTATTAAATTTAGGTTTTTTTAAGAAAAACAGGGCTTAAAACTAAAATGTAGATTTTGTATTGTAGAGGGTATTATGCGCTTATGCTGATGTGTGTAACTCTTCTTAGTTTACCGATTGATTTAGAATTCCTGCTGGCTGGTTATCTGTCTATGTAAGCCTTTTTAGCAGGGTATAGTTTTTAATGTTAGAGATAATTTAGATATTTGATGAAATTTGGTAAGAATCGGTCCATAATTTAATATTTTGAGAAATGTTTGAAAAAGGGCTAATTTCTACTTACAGTATATGAGTTTTTTTTCTCCGTGGGATAACTTTAAGTTATGGTGACAGTAGGGTATCCAATTCTATTGATTCCCTTGAACACTTTCGCAATGTGGGTTGTATTTGCCTGTTTAATCGTTACTACAATGGGATGTGTTCCGACGAAATAAGGGATCTTGTTTACGAATCCCGTACGTTTGCTCATAATACACGTTTTTCCTCAAGAGCCCATCCTTATGTGGTCGATTGGCAGGTGAATCGTACAACGCATTACAGAGATAATTCGTTTTTTTCCCGGACTGTTCGTATGTGGAATAACCTTCCTGCAGAAGTCTTCCCTCTCACTTACAACATGATTAAGTTCAAATCGAATGTTCACAAACACTACTTCCTCTATCCTCCTTCCCACAACCTATTTTCCTAGTGTCAACACAATGCAATGCATTAGTAGGGGTCATCCCCTGAGTGCTGTTCCTTACAGTAAAAAAAAAAGCTATGGCCAGAAAATAATAATTTTTTAGCGGACTTTTCAAAAGTCGATTTTCAAATTTTCAAAAATTTTGTTCATCAATTTTCCGAACTTTCTAATCATCTCATACGGATAAATTGAGGATATAATAAGGAATAAAAATGTGAAAAAATTATATCAATACCTCTCATAGTTTTTTCGTACCTGCGATTTAAATTTTGCGATTTTCGGGAAAAACTAATTTTTTGACCATATTTTCGGCGAATGAGCCCAATTTTCTTACTGTTGTGAATTTGAAGTAAAACATATTCAAAAAATTCAAAAAACATTAAGCCTAAAATCATGAAAAGCAAAGGTCAAATTTTGACATATTTGGAGGCTCTAAAGGAAATATTTTATATTTTTGTGCCGATTTTTATGAAATTGGAAAAAATATACCCTTTAGATACATGAAGACAAAACCAGGCAAAAATGAAAATTAACCCTTAAACGCACTTGAGGTCAAAATGGCCCCAAACTTTTTAAACATAATTATTCATATTAATAATGGGTCCCAAAAAGGGTAAACTCTCCAAATTTTTTATATAAGAGCGATCGTGTAGGGTATCATCTTGACTGATTTAACACTCTTACTTATTTTGTATTTAATTATTTTTTATACTATTTTATTAATCGAATTAAGTTTGGCTAGGAATTCAAATTTTGTAAGACTATATAAAACGATATTATACAATTTTTCAATTAATGAAACCTCTATTGGATTTTTTAAAGTTTCCCAATTACTTAAAAATTACTTTATTACTTTATTTAACAATTCATGCTAATCATCATAAAACACGAACACTAAAGGGTTAATCGTATGCTAAAAAGTAGTAAAAATGCAGTAGTTGTCACCCTCTGTGGCCTAATAGCAATCACTTGATTGCCCTAATGGTGGTTACTTTAAACACCCACTAATGCCACGTTCGTAAAACTGACTTGTGTTAAATTTGTTCTTCCTTCTTAAAGTTTTTTTTTTTTCTTTTTCGCTTAAACATATATTTTTTTATGTATATTGTTTTTGTCCTACAACTTTCTCTTTGTAAATTCACTATAATGTTCTACTCTACTGCTTTTTAGCTGTAAATAATAAGTTATTGTCATTATTCTTTATGTCGTTTGTCTTGCTGTCTGTCCGATCTTAACAAACACAAGCTGCAAAGTCAACACAACAACGACAACAACAGCAGCATTTTCATTTTCTTTGTAATTTTCATTATTACTTTTATTCTTTTCATTTTTACACATACCCAGTCAACCTTTTTCTTTTTTTGTTATTAGGTCTTTATGCAAAATAGTATGCTAATATAGCAAAAGTAAAAAAAAAAATTAAGTGTAGTAAGGAAGTGAAAATGTATAAATGTTTAAACTCTCTTAGCTATAATGAAATCGATGGTAAGAAAAAAAGGAAAAATAAAAAACCGAAAAGGAAATTCTCACACAGTAGGTTTTGCTTTCTTTAATCTAGGTAATTTTCTTTATATTTCCAAGATTTTTTTTGTCAATTTAAAGTCATCAGCATAAAAAATGAGCAAATAAAAAAAAAGGATAAAAAATCTACTTTAGTTTTTTAATATGAAGAAAAACTGCATAATGATTTTTTAAGTTTCCGTAGAGTTTTTTAGTATTATTGAAATTAGAAAAGTATAGTTAGTAAAATCATTTAATTTCAAATAAATCTTAAATTCTATTATTAGCTGCATTAGTTATTGAAATTTGTAAAAAGAATTTTATCTGGATTATTGGGGAATAAACTGCAGTGGTACTCAAAACTATTTTGCATAATGACCCGCAAATAAAGTATATGGGCATTTCCATTTTGACGTGTCGTGATATTTGTACCTTAGAATGTAAAAAAATTAAATGAAGAAGACAAATTTGTAAAAAGGGTTTTTATATATATAAAGTTATGAAGTTGCACCAGATTCAGAAAAAAAAATTACAACAATCGACGCTAAGGATTTGCAGATATAAGCAAAAATATGCTCTGGCGTGACGTTAAAAAAACGGAAGTGAATTTTCACTTGCATTACAAAACTGAATGAGACTACGAATTGAGCAAGACGTTTTGTATAAAACCTTTTTAGTAAGCTTTAGACTTATATAGATTTATTTTTCATGCTATCAAATTAAAAAATCTTTGCTCGTTTAAAGGTACGTATGGGCATTTTCAGCGAAGAGTCTTTTTTTTTTTAATGTAACAACAGAATGCCAGAAATAAGGTTGTATTTTAGGACCATGTTGTTCAACTTATTGTAGAGCTAGTTGCGCTTTATACCAAAATATAAAAAAGTAAGCTTTTAATATAAAATTTTTCGGGAAAAATTAAAATTAATTCTGGCGTTACGTTACAAAAAGTAGACTTTTCGCTAGAACTGCCCATATGCAATATTCTATTTCCTGTACTTTGTGATAGTTATTGGACTAGTTTAAAAGATTTTGGGAGTTAAGAATATTTGAAACGATGTCATGCAAAAAAATAATTGCTCTTCCATAGATTATCTTAAGGCCCAGTTATGCGTACGTTGCTGTACCCGTAATGTACCGCACCGTACACTTATAGAACTTTTAAAAACGTGTCACATGTTTTTCCCATACATAAAGAAAAAGCAATACTAAACATAAAACAATACACACAGTGATGGGAATCAAAAATGTTTAAATGGTGACCGCTGTGCAGAAAAAGTACCAAGTGATTTAAATGGTATTAAAACAGTATTTATGTTATAGATTTGCAATAAAAAATTTGTATTTTAGAGTATACATTTTTAGCATACTTATATTGTAACAGCCGTATTCGTAAAGAAAATTTGGCATGAAGTTAGCACAAAGTTTATTCATAATGTACTAACCAAGCTCTAGCTAACGATTTGCTAAACTCTTGTTTACGAGCTGCTGATGTTAAACAATCTTTTTTAAAATTACTGTTTTTTTTTATTTAAATATCTTTTTTTAATTAAATTTTAATTTTAAAAGTTTTTAAAATTGTTAAATGTGGAGGAAATGACAAAACCAGCGATGATTAATACACAACGTGTTGCATTTTTGAGAAATATAATGTGGCATCATTAAAATGCGAAATTGATTTACTTAAAATTATCAGATGGAAAAAGTTCGTTATGAATTAACTCTGTGCTAACAAGCTGTTAGGCTTAATATACATTCTAGTTAGCAGCTTGTTGTAAGTAGTGTACAAACATCAAAACAAGGTTTTGATGTTTGTCATTTCTATTGTATGTGTATATGCATTTGTTTATTTTGTACAACTAAACATATGTATATTTGTATTTAGTTGTTTTGTCGTAATTCCATAGTTATACTGAAAAAAGTACAAAAAAAGAGCAAAAATACCCGCATTCAATGTAACATACAAGCCGCCCATCACTGTTATACAAATGTCACGTAGCAACGGTATGAAATTCTATTTTATACAGAATGGTACGTTACAAATACGGTGCATTACATTTCGGAAAGCTTTTGTATTGGTTTTCATATAACATAAAGCGAACAGCTTTAAGCTGAAGGTCCACACCATGCGTTTATGCGTCTGTCCTTTTTATGCATTTGACAAAAAAGTTAAATCAGTGTAATTGTATATGACAAGTTACACAACAAAATGCAGAGAATGCATAGACGCATCAACGCATGAAAGTAGGTTTACTTTCTACTTTTGTATCCGTCGCATGTGTGGTGAAAAAAAGTCAGCTGTTATTGATGGCCATGGATGGCAAATCATATTTTATTTTCAATGTTATCGATAAATATGTTTGTGTGGTGGATTACTTTTTACTATGTTTTTGCATTAAAAAAGGTTTTTAATAAGAGAAAAAGCTTTCGTTATAAAGATTGTATAAACTTTAATGAATAAAATACATTAAAATTAATTTTTAGCACAGTTTAACAAGAACAAAATTTGCCATTCTACTTATCGATTACTTTTATCTCCTGAGTGTCATCTTTGTTGTGCTTATTATTTTTTTTTAACAAATGCCATGAATTGGAAACATATTGATACCGTGAAAAATCACGAATATTTTTATAATAAAAGCTTACACCCCTAAGAATTCTATTAAATAAATTCTATTAAAATATCAATTACACTCTCAATTTCTTGCAAAATTTTTTTTAATTGTTAAATATATTAGCACAACAGCTGATAAAAAAAAAAATTTGGCGCATAAAACGCATTGCATGTAACTTGAATTTAGAAACGCATAAAATGCACAAAAGGTATCATACGCATGAACGCATGGTGTGGACCTTCAGCCTTACTGAGCCTTTAGAATGTGTAAAATTGTCAACTGATTTCTTTTTCTAACCCGCTGACATATTGCTATCTATCAAAGGACAATTTTTTCTGCATTCATGGAAATATCGGACCATTAAATATCTGTATGCAAATAAAGACTATATTGAGGAAGAGATTAGAATCTATTGGCAGAGAATAATTTTTTGACTCGATTATAAAAAGCAGGTCTGGCAGACTGGATGGTAATGCTGCCATTAAAGGAAAAGTAAGCAATTTTTGAAACAAGTTAATGAAATTCAAGCAAATTTAAGGCTTACGATCAATTTTTAGGTTTTATTTTATATCAGATTTATTATACCCTTCACCTCAGGTGGAAAAGGGTATATATAAGTTTGTCATAACGTTTGTAATTTCCACAATATTGATTTTAGACCCCATAAAGTATATATATTCTGGGACCTTATGAGGGGAGAACTTGATTTAACCATGTCCGTCTGTCCGTCTGACCGTCTGACCGTCTGACCGTCTGTCCGTCTGTCCGTCTGACCGTCTGTCCGTCTGTCCGTCTTACGTTTGATATGTGTTTTCCGGATAATCCAGACATGATAGCGGCTAGGTTGTTTTACATTTATGTTACATACAGTCCACCATTTCTTGCTATTGAAATTCAGCCAGATCGGTCCAAAGATATGAGTAAAAAACCACGACTACCTCTAAATTTTTCCAAAAATCCCTTGTTGTTGTTGTATTTTTTTAATTTCTGTATATCTTGAGAACGGCATGAGCCAAAGTTTCCAAATTAGGTACACACATTTAGGTTGCCAATACACACCATCCTACAAAATGTGGGCGGGATTGGAGAAGTGGGCGTGGTACCTCCCGTACAAAAAAAATTAAAAATTTTATAAAAACCTAAATTTAAGGGCTGCCATATGTCCTATGGATATGACTTATATATCAAAATATCGGAAATTTTTAGTAGAACATATTTTATAAAAATTCTTTCATGGTTCAGTTGTCTAGGGGGTTTGTTAGAAACTGAGAGTTCCCGGTTCGATTCTTGGTTTTTTAAAAAGAAAATTTTTTTTTTTAATATTTTTATTTTTTTTTTATGTTCTAAAAAAGATTTAAAAAAAATATTTACCAGTTTTCGCTTTTTAAATTTTATTTATAATGAAGTTTGAGGTATTGCAAATATGTATGTATATGTAAAAATTATTTAGTTTTTGTCTAGTTGCTCTGTATTCTGCTCGCACAATGGTGAAGGGTATATAAGATTCGGCACAGCCGAATATAGCACTCTTACTTGTTTTTTTTTTATTATTGAATCTTTCTTATCGAAATTTACAAATTGTATTCAAATCTTAATTCTACTTGTTTTTAATACAAAATCGTTTTAAATACAAAATAATTTTTTTCTAGTTTTTTTGGATCTAATAGTCCTAATCTAACTTAATAGTCCTAACTAAATTGAATTTAATACTAATCTTAGGACAAGTTTTTGACTTCGTATTTAATTATTATTTATCTTTTAATTCTTAAAAAATACGAAATTGAGCTTTCCAGAGTCTACCTTAATTTTTTTATTTGGGTTAAACAGCTGTTTAATGATTCTTTTGTCTCAGTTAAATAAGAAGTTATTTACTGGGCATTATCCAATTTGTAAAAGTTTGTTTTAAAACAACAACAACACTAGAAAAGAAGGTAAAAAACAATTTGCTTGTTTTGTGTGGAAGTTATGTTAAAAAAAGTAAAATATGAAGCCAAAAATTCCCGTAATCTATTTGTTAAAATTATTTAGATAAATTCATAAAAATTCCAAAATAATCACGGAACCCAAAGCGGGCATGCTGTCGTAAAATTTAGATTACTTCTGTACACAAAGGAGGGAATACAGCTGGGCAATTAAAATAAATAAGTAATCAAAGTTGTTCTTATTCGACCTTTCGAATTTTAAATAAGTCGAATTAGTCAAGCTCGAGGCCAATGTTTTTTTTTTTGTAAATAAAATAGAACAAACTAAAAATTAGAATCGCAGGCCATAAATCGGCTCAAAAATTAAAACTCAGTGGAGACACACCAAAGACAGCCAATGTTTGAAAAACAAACACTCGTCTGATTTTAATAATGTTAGTATGTTACAAGCAGAGCAGAATTTGAAACGTCGATATGTGCTGGAAATGCTCCACATTATAGCAACAACAAAGAGTGAAAACTTCAAGAGCGACGTAGAGTGTTCGTGTGCCAATAACTTTAGAGGCTTAGTAAAAAGCAAACTTGCTTAGTGCAAGTATAGATATCGATGTGTAAACAAGATATTTTTAAGTTTTTGTGATTAGAAAAAACTCACTGAAAAGAAATCCCTGATTATGATCTTCAAAGAAGATCGAAATATTGAAAGCGAATAAATAATAAAAATCTCTTCTCTGAATAACTGGGTTGAGTGCTTAGGTTACAATCCAAATCCACTTTCGAATTATTTCAAGTGCAAATTCGGGATTAAACCAACTTAGTAATTGAAGCACAGCCGCTAATGACGTTGTATACGCCACATTTTGCAAAAACTGTTTTTTTGGAGATAACCGTTGGCCTTACTCTCTAACACAGTTAAAACATCAATAATAAAACCGAAATGGTTTTGCAGTGCGGAATAGTGTTTTAAAAGCATTTTGCATAAAAGTTTTTATTATCATTATTATTAATAATAGGAAAAAAAAAGTTTAAAACAAATAATGCTGCCTGTCAAAAAATGTTTTTTGATCTCCTGAAAAATTATCATTTTGTAACTTAAGACATTATTCGCGGTTGAGCTTCAATTATTGAATCAAGCACAGGTTTAAGATTAATTTTTATCTCAATTTTACTTAAGTCAATCCCGTTTTCGGATTAATTAAAGTATGGTGTACTTGAATAATCCATGCTTAATTTTAGGAAATCCGGATTTAGCTTACTATTGACAACGCTTCGACATGAAATATGTACAGATGGATTGTTTTTTCTCTTCAGTGTAATTAAATTACTCCGCACGAATCATCGGAAATGGAATAGCTGTTTAAGAAACATTTATATTTAAATAAATAAATCGACATTTTAAGAAAATAAAGCTTCGTTCACAATGGAAGCAACATTTTTACTTGCACAATAAAGCAAAAATTTTTTGCAATTAGGAAAACGTTTATAAATTTTGACCACAATAATATTACGTATGCATATATTTTTACTTTTTTTTAACATTTAGCTAAAATTTTCATTCAAAACCAAATAAAATTCTTTTAAACATCGTTCATAATTTCATACAAATTGTTGCTGAAGTAGAAGTGAACTCCACTTTTTAAAAAAAAGACTTTAGTTAAATTTATAATGGAAAAATGAAAGGAAAATAAATGAAATACTTTGGGAAGAAATAAGATAGATGTAAAAAAGAAATTGTAACCACTGTAAAAGAAGCTTAACGCTTATTCTTTTATTTAATTATTCTTAAGAAATCGATTTAAAATGCATTGTGGCGTTACGAGATAAAAAATAGACTTTTCTGTAGAAATGCCAATAAACATATTTACATGGAACTTTAAAAAAAAAAACACTAAGACATATTTTAAGTTTCTTCAGAAGTGGAAAGCCAGGGAACTAAAAAATAATACATGGTATTCTTAAATTTATTCTCTGTTCTTGCCTCTCTTTGGTGCATTCATAAGCCTTTCCTTAAAACGCTGAACTGAAAGTTCAGTTGAGCAAAAAGTGCTTTCAACGTTTACTGATAAGAATGTACAACAATTTCGAACTATTTCCGAACTAGACCAAAAAGAATTTATACGTGTGTCGGCATTTTGAAAGATCTCATCGGAATTTTATTTTAGGAGAGGTTGACTTTCACCCTTTTGGCCTGTCGTACAGCATATCGGTATATAAAAGTGTGGGCCATGTCATAGAGTACAATTCCGTTCGGAACTGAAGAAAAATTATTTGTTTATAGATAGAAGTGTACTGCTCTTGCGTTCATGAAAACAAAAATGGTTTTGTTCCTAAAAATACTTTCGTCATTTTCTGAATCACCAAATTACGGAATGAATTACGTTTCCGAACGGGATTGTACTCTGTGGCATGGCTCTATGTGTTCTTGACATCTAAAGTAGAACGTATATTTAGCAACTTTGTAAAAACTGTTACGGAAAATATTTTTGTGGAACACCGTAACCGTCTTACTCCCCTTCAAAACCGAACCACGTTCTTTTTTTTCTATGTTATACAGTGTTATTTGTACCTTGTAATCCTAATTTATATATAAAAACTAAATGAATCGCTTTGCCCTTTAAACGATACCAAAAATTACATGTTAAGTAACAAAAAGTAAATCTATATTCAATTTATTACTCCCTGTCCATTCTTTAAGGAGTGAGTTTAATTTTTCTGTTAATATTAGTAATTTAATTTTCGTATACAAGTGTTATATTTTACACAAATCGATTACTAGACTTATGTTGCAGGAGCAGGAGTGATATCAACTAAAACAACAAAAACAATAGAAAAAATATAAAGGAACAACAACACTCTTCCCTGAATAAATGTAAAATATTATGTTTGCGTGTTACATGGCATGTCATAGAAAAAAAAAGAGAGACATGGCACGCGTGCCAAGTGTTATGTAGCACTCATGCTAATACTCATATGTATTAATACACATTCATGTACATACTAACATATGTATTTATCTAGGTTTGGTTGCATGTGGCAAGTATTTACGTTATGGATGTTGTTATTATTTTGATAAATGTATGTTTGTTCTGTTGTCTGAACAAGAAAATCTAAAAGAAAAGTAAAACATGAGTTTAAGAATAGTATCGTTTTTCGGATAAATGTAAACATAATTGCTCTACTACAAGTGAAGGAAAACTTATCAAATACTGTACATTTTTTTAAGCTGATGCCAGTGCTGCCAATTTAGCCATTTAGTAACTAGATTTATCTATTTGAAATTACAGTTAGCCATGAAAATTTAGCTATTAGCCTTGTTAAGCAATATTTTCAGCAAAGTTTTTTCAAATTCTAAAAAAAATAAAGTGTACAGCTTGTTTTCCAATATAAAAAAGAGTTATGTTAGTTATAAAAAGTTCAATTTCTACTTTGCCAAATTTTATCAGACTTCAAGCTTGCTGTCATCTGTGAAAAATACGTTGCTTCAAAAAGTGACAAAAGCAAGTTGGACAAAAAAAAAAGTGATAAAAGGTAGAAATAAGAAATTCAACGGAAAAAATATTGTATCTAAAGTGAAGCGTGTAAGGGTTAGCTTTTGTAAAACATCCTAAAACAGATGGATCAGCCCAATAGTCGCTCGATATCAACTCAAGTAAACATCTGGAAACATTTGGACAGACAAATTAAAAAAAAAAACATAAGCAGCAAGCACTCTCTGAATAAAATTCAGCCAAAATTGTCTACTGCCAAAATTGTCTTCTGAGCTAACTTTAAATTGAGTATAATTGATGCCAAAGAGACTAGAAGCCGTCCTAAAAGCAAAAAGAAATCAATCAAGGTATTAGCCAACTTCACTTTTCTTAGTATTTTAAAACTGTACACTTTTTTTTGACGCGTTTAAATCGGAGTATATTAGTTTTTTATTGTACTATTTTTTTTTTGTTTTTTGGAGTATTCCAAATTTGTAATTTTAAATTGTAATAATATTGTCCAAAGTTTTGTAAATGATAATAAACTTCTGAAAATGGGAATTTTTGTTTGCTAACATAACACTTGTTATATTAGAAAACCAGTTGTACACTTTATTTTGACGCTGACAGTATATGATAAAAACCTGCTACAATTAAAGAATTTTTAAATCATATTAACAAATAACTTGTACGAAAAAAAGTCCAGTCCATCGAAAGTTTACCTAATTAAAAAATTTTACTCATAACGCACTTGATCATAAAAAGGATATTAACTCAAAATTAAAAAAAATTTCAGTAGAAGCAAAACTATTTTTATTTTAATATTAAAAGCAAATGAAACAAGATTTTTAAACCAACCATTTCATTACCAAAAAGAAGACAAAATAGCACGGTATTTTTACAAAGGGTAGATATTAGCGCTGGGATACTACCGATATTTTCTACTATCGATATTTATCGATAGTTCAGATTTCACTGTCGATATATCGATATTACTATCGACTAAATGTTTGTACTTGTGCAGGAAAACTTTAATTATTTTTTTATAAGGCTACAGTTCGTTCTTTTTATCACTTAATTGAATGTATGAGACGTTTGTATATACGCACGTTATTTTAGATGGCAGTTTTTTAAAATTGATAAGTACCTTTCTGAAAGAACCGAAGTAATAGGGACTATAAGATATTCCATTGCAACTTTAAAAAATTTGCTAAATTCTAACCCCAAAAAGGTAATCAATCTAGCGGACTTATCCTCTGATGGTTGTTAATTGTTTTGTCTTATGCCTTCAATTGCATTTGGATTTGCATTTATTATCAGTCCCTATATAAACATGTAAAAATTTCGACTCAAAGGCCTTAAATTAGCAGTAAAAAGCACTGCCAAGCAATCCATACCACTTGCCATTCTTGTTGTTTGTATTCATTGCTGAATTAATAATAGCAATTAAAAATATGCGGCAAAAAACTGTGTGGGTATAGCTGCTGTTAGATGTCTTCATAGCTGTATTTAAAATAATAAAAATATCGATATTTAAATTTTTCCTATCGATATTTTAAGACTATCGATAATATCGATAGTCTATCGATAGTTTCCCAGCACTAGTAGATATGAATATAACGTATAGAAAATTATTGTTTAACAAAATTTATAAGTTTCAACAAATAATTAATTTTTTTTTTTTGTTAGAAAATTTTCCTTGCTAAAAATTATTTTTATTTACTGATGCATTTTTGTAATAAAATCTTGTTTTATCAAAACAAATGTGCTGTTTCTAAATAACAGGAATTGATTGTGTTGTAAAATTTATATGAAAATCCCTCAAAAAACTCAGTGCTTTTCATATAAATTTGACTACACAATCACTTGCCCGTGAATATGTGATTATAAAATAGCACAAAAGTCTTTTGCTCGTTACAAGTAGGCAACACCGGCTGACACAAACAAGTTTTTAACAACCTTTTAATTTGATCAAAATTAACACACTTTATATGAAATAATTCTTATTATTTCTAATATTTTATGGAGCAATTATCTTTTTTAAGATTAAAGCTTTACAGACAAACTTATTTTTGTTGTTAACTTGTTATATCTTTCACCACAGGTAAAAACGATAAATATAAGTCTTTCATATTCATATGTTTCATTGGCTGTAGGAAAAATCGCCCAAAGAAAAATGGCCCAAAAAAATAAATGAAAAATCGCCCAAAAAATTTCCATGTAAAATTGGGCTTAAATTCATATGAAAAGTGACCCAAAATTGTTGGGCTATTTTTCGTTACTTTTGGGTGATTTTTCGTTTTTATAAATTTGGTGATTTTTCATTATGAAAAACCACCCAAAAATGTTATATGAAAAATAGCCCATTTTTTCGGGCATACTATTTGTCTAAATCATTCATTATTACTATACGACGAATTCCTAAATGTTATTTATAAAAATAACGGGACATATTGCAAAAAGGTGGCATGTCATAACGTCCAGTGTCATAGTGTCCGTGGACAAACTCGAAAGCATAGCTTACAAACTTGAAAGCATAGCCGGCCTATGGCCGGGCGCAAGGATTTTCTCCTCTTTGATAAAAACAAGTACCGGCTTCGCTAACCAAAGCTTCTCTGCACAGCCGGCCTTCGGCCGGGGTCAAGGATTTTCTCCTCTATGGTATAACAAAAACCGGCTTCGCTAACTAAAGCTTCTCTGCCCAGCCGGCCTTCGGCCAGGCGCAAGGATTTTCTCCTCTATGGTATAACAAATACTGGCTTCGATAACTAAAGCTTCTCTGCGAAGTCGGCCTTCGTTCGGAAACAAGGAAGATTTAAGAAGCTTTACTTATCGAAACCGGTACTTGTTATACCATAAAGGAAAAAATCATTGCGCCCGCCCAAAGGCCGTCTGCGCAGAGAAGCTTTAGTTAGCGAAGCCGGTTTTTGTTATACCATAGAGTAGAAAATCCTTGCGAACGGCCGAAGGCCGGCTATGCCGAGACGCTTTAGTAAGCGCTGCCGGTATTTGTTACAACATAGGGGAGAAAATCATTGCGCCCAAAAGTGTTTTCGTTATATGTTTAATATATGCACCCAGAGAAAAAACAACAAAACCATTTTTAAAAAAATGTTGACCATACTATGTTTAATTTAACCAAATCATTGTCATCGACAACCACATTATGGTAAAATAAGTTTCTTTAAAAATAGTTTTGTTGGTTGCGACCATAATAAGACATGTTTTTCTCTTACATTTGTAAGTTACTAAATTTATATGAATAATAAACACTGTTTTGCAAATTGGATAATTTTTAATTTTTTTTTTTTTTGGGAAAAATTCGTTTTTCTTTTTGGGTCATTTTTCATTTTTATTTTGGGCTCTTTTTCGTCTCTTTTGGGTTAAAGTTCATATATAACTTTTTGGGTAATCTTTCGTGTTCTTTTGGGCTATTCTTCATTTGGGCGATTTTTCATTTTTTTTATGGGCCATTTTTCTTTGGGCGATATTTCCTACAGCCGTTTCATTACACGATGTCGGTCTGTCCGCTTATATTACAATCAACTTTCCGAAAAACTTACATCACATTTAGTCTGAAATAGGGCGCTGTTTTTATTCATCATACTCATAGAAAAATGCATCTTCATATTAACCCTCTAATGCTTAAGTCCGACTCTAGGCGGGGTAGCAAAAAACCGTCATCAATTTTTTATTTTTGACAATATTACATTAATAAATAATTCTCTCTTATGAGTTTACCAACAAATACATTGTCATCTTAAATTTGAGCGAAAACGGTAATTTTTTATTCTTTGTGAAGAAAGTTAATATTGTGCATCGAAAAAATAATATTTCAAAGCTTTGGATCGAGCCGAAAAAATTATTCGTGCGTATCTAAACGTTCAATTGAAATGTATGTATATTAAGTTTTTATTTTCAAAAATAGTATCCCTGCTTGATATGGATGCTTTTACTGAGCCCGTCTGGAGGCGGGCTTGGGCATTAACATATAAAATGATGGGATGTGCATTAATATTGTGAATAGAAAAAATAATAAACTTTGTATTCCCGAAAATAACTTTGATAATATAATTGCATGTGCCCGTGCATAAAACTGAATTGGAAAATTGTTTTTTTTTTTTTTGTTGTTTTCTTACGAAGACAACAGAATGAAGCAGCTTGTTTTTTTCTTTTAACCCACTTACAACTTCAATTCGAGTCGGAAAGAACCCAACCAATTGTAGGGGGATGTAAGAAAGGATAAACTCACTGTTTATTGTTGGTGTTTTGTTAAAGCTTTGATATTGTTACAAGTAAGACTTGAGAGTGTTTATAATCCTTATGCGCTTAAGGGTTTTATTTGTTTAATATTTTTGGCTTTTCTTAAATCTTTGGAAAAGGTTTCCTGATGAGCTGGCCTTAGCAACCAGTGAAATGCGCATAGAAGCTAGCTTTCCCTCAACAATAAATTTCAGTGTATTTATCAAATATGAAAAATTGGGAATTTAGCACGTCATACGGATATCGTATTGGTAATAAACTTTGTATTCCCGAAAATAACTTTGAGAAAAAATAATATGCCAAAGACTTAGATCGTGCCGAAAAAATTACTGGTGGGTATCTAAACGTTCAATTGAAATAAATATTAAGTTTTTATTATAAAAAAATAATCGCTGCTGGGTATGGATGTTTCTGCTGAGCCCGTGTGGAGGCGGACTGGGGAATTACACAGAAAATGCCGGGATGTTAATCAAAAACGCCTCAAGGCGGACTTTACAGTTTGACCCCTTACAGGCCAACGAGTACTCAAAGGAAAAAACTGAAGTCAGCAGCCGTATTCCGTGATTCGCTTAGCTAAAGCTAAATCTCTATCGCTAAAATGCCTTAGAGAATACAAAATTTAAAAATGTGAGTGATGACAATAAAAGCTTAAATTGCGGTGAATTAAATTGTTATGGCATTGCCAAATTCAGCAGTGCACGTTACAGTACTGCATTCGTAGCCGAAAATCGCTAAATCAACTTTAAAGATTTTAGCGATAGAGATTTAACTTTAGCGAATTACAGAATACGGCCACTGATTCAGGTTTCTCATCCTAAAATTAGCTTAATATGATTTTTTAAGGCAAACAAAAAATGCGGCATTAGAGGGTTCATCAGAATTGTGACATCAATTTTATCACAAATGGCATCAATTGGGCAAAAAGTAACATAAATCCAATGGCGAACGTCATCATAACATTTTGTCATATTTATTGTCATCTGTGCTATGACTACAGTGACATCAATTCGACATGACATTTTGTGTATTGTTTTTTTTATGTTTAAAAAGTAAAATAAGAAACAAAAATCCCTTTCTCCGATGTTACTAAGTCAACGCACTGATGACATTTTTTATTAAACTGACACCTAATCGTAATTTCTGTGATGCTGATGTGACATTCCGTTGATGACATAAGTTAAATGTTTGACCTTGATGACAATTTGGCCAATTGATATTAATGCGGACATCACAATGATGAAAATTGTCATAGAGTCAAAAATAAAGACACTTGTCATAGCACTGATGTCAAAATACATTATCGCTATGAGGTATTTTCTAGCAGTGTGACCGGCATGTAAACGGCTGTGATATGAAAAAAAATAGCATAAAATCTTTACACAAACAAAATTTAGTTCATTAACTCCCTATACCATGTCTAGAGCCTTTTAACTGAAAGGGCAACACTACTCCTATAAACAGGAATCTGTCAAATTTTAATTAGCTGTGCCATTAAGTTTGTATTTGACACCAATTGACAACAGATTACCTCGTAATTTGAGGAGAATATGTAAAAAATTTATTTGGTATGCTCATTAAGCATTCCATGCCAAAAAATCCATGACAAATGCTGTAAACTGTTCCCTCGTTCCCCTATTCCCAAGATTAAGCCCTTCGTGAGCGATTCTTGTTTTTATCACAACAAATAACCTGCCAAATACTAGGGCTTAGGAAGACTACGTTGAAGATTAAAAATGGTTATTTATTGAAAATACTGTGTTTTATTTAAAAAGTCAGTTTTATTAAAGGTTAATTAAACAAATTTGCATATAACATTATTCTTTTAAACCTGTTATAAGCATGAATTATTGCTTATCAATAAGGCTTTTAGACTTTATTGTTGCTATTAAATCTAAAGTAAGCTTACAGACCAATCTAAATCAGATCGTAAGACGTAATGCGCTTAGCTTTAACGCTGCAATGCCAAACTTAAATAAAAGCTCAACGCTGTGCCATGAACAGTAATGTGAACTCATCTTTTTTAATAAAATCCACATAAAATGAATAAAAACGCTAGATTGACCAACAGTAGCTAAATTGCCATTACTTTTTAACAATAGCAGCCAACTTCACTACTAAACGCGCTGTCAAAATCGGATTTCCCAATTGCAAGGCGTTGACGACGTGGGTTGATTTCCGCTGATATAAAACGCTTTACATGCTGATTTAGGTTTGCCTGTTAGTAGTTATAATGCTAACTAGTAGTAAAAATTAGCGAAATCAGATCATAAATGGGCGAGTTTTATAAAAATATCTCCTTTTTTATACCCACACCACAATTCTTGAGAGGTTATTATGCGTTTGTGCTGCTGTTCGCAATGTCTTAAAATACCTCTAAGGACACAACCATAATGTTCTTAAGTTGGCTTAAGCAAATGTGCGAATATCTGTAAATTATATGAGGCAAACCATATTGAACTTAAGGAAACTTTTTGCTAAGTTAAATGAAACTGTAATTTGTTCGAATCTAATCGCACATTTCCTACAGAATCAAATGTTTTTTTATTTTGTTTTTTTTTTTTTCTTTAAATACATTTGAGAGACTTATTATTAATTTTTGACAGTAGGTTAAGCAAGGCTATGCATATTATGGTTGAGCCTTAAGTATACCGATCAACTTTTTTAACGAAGCCCCTTGCGCAAAGTACAGTCCGCAATTTTGGATATTATTATTTGGTATATAGGTTGTAATTATCGGAAGGACCAAGCCTATAGAAAATGGTAAGAGCTGGTAGTGCATAAATTCACCTAGCCCCCATTTAAGCTTCTTTCCTTAATGGAGTCTGTGTGCCCATAAGCCATTATGCTGATATTATGATTAAATTTGGTTCAAACTTATTTTATGGCAATCTAGATCATCTTACCAAATTTTTCGGCATCGGTCCATATCCCTACAAAAAATGCTGATGTTAACTAACACATACAAAACTTATAAACACACTTTAAATTTTGTATTAAATTCGCGTATAAATATTAAAGTTTACAAGTATGAGTGGGGAAAAATATCACACGCACACAAATGTATACATCAGTTTTTTCATATTGCCCTTAATAAAATGATAGTGACCTCTGATGTATAAGCCCATCAGTAATGCCCATCAGATAATGCATCAAATGACTGTCACTGTTCTTGTAGGGTATTTTCCCATAGCTCCCATACAAATACTACTCCCGAAAATAGCTTTTAATGCCACAACTTATTTAAAAATATTGGTATTGACATAAAAATTGACGACAATAACTCTGGCATGACAAAATGTTATGCTGGTAGGTCTAAAATTAACCATGGGTCCCAAATTAACCTACCCTGAAATAACTTTAAGGCAAACAATGCACACATAGATGAAGATATCTGAATAATATACGGCAAAAATTTTTTTACATGAATCCTAACCTCATAACATAATTTGGCTTTGGGGTGCCCGTGTGTCGCAGAAAGCGTAAACGTTGTTGTAAATTTGTTTTTAAATACTGTTGTGTAGGGTTTCTTATATTCAGGCTTGACCGACTATACTTTCTTACTTGTTTCTTGCTAAAATAACGATTTTGGTATAATAGATCCCATATTATATAAACTAGAAAGACCAAATTCGGCTTAGATATTTTTTATCTAGAACAAATATTAAGTATTTAAAAAAAACAAAAGCTATGAATACATTTTCTCTTTCAAAATCAAATTTCACTCTCAATGGGTTAACTCGCATAAAACAATTTAATATCGTGTGTAAGCCCGATTTTCTGTGTGGGGTAAAAGAATAACAAAAAATATTCTTCATAAAATCTACCTCAGCAAAAATACAAACATGCACAATTCATTGTTTACAGTTTGTAAATAGCTGGGTAAATTTTATAAATGCATACAAGGACATGTAATAAATATAAGAAATAAACAAAACACCCGGCATTTTTATACAAAAAAAAAAAAAAATATTTCCTTTTTTATGAAAAAGTAGCTCAACGAAAAATTTCAATATATTTTAACGGAAAAACTATATCAACTACAAAATAAAGTTTGTCAGTGGAATGGAAATGAGTTTATTTAAGACTGAAGGCGAGGTGAGAGGATGACAGGTTTGAAAGTAAGAAAAAAAAAAACATAAATAGGATATAAAGACCTGTCTAAAAAATAAATTAATATATATTTATGAGCCAACATAAGAAGGGAGGAAGAAAGACGAATAATGATAAAAAGCGTAAATGAAAAAAAAAGCTCACACAAACAATCACACTCTGTGTTAATAAATTCGATTAAGACTAAATTTATGTACCGCCGATAAGTTAAATTTCAACAATAAGCTTAAGAAGTCTAATAAATGAAATGAAATTATGAATCAATATTGACTTGTAACTTTGTTCGAAAGAAAGTAAACAATTGGCGCCTTTAATCTGTTATTTCCAAAAAAAAAAAAAAAAAAATATTCAAATCGATTCAAAATCGCTTAAAAAGCAATATGTGATTTTTTTGTCATTTCCTCTCTTAATTGCTGCTAATAAACTTAATAACTTTATATGAGTATTATTTCGACCTTCCGATATATTAAAAAAATGGTTTTATTTTTTAAGTTTAATAACATTTTGGTGCTTATTTCATATTATATCTTTATATTTTTAATAGATTTACACAGGTTAAAGAGATTTATGATAAATCAGATTTGTCGTCTAGGAATGGCTCTGAAATGCAAACCGTGTCGAGAGTGTGGCCGATTTTCGTTATATAATTGCAAAAAAACTTGTATAATTTAAACTGCAAACGACGCGGTATTAGGTGGTGAACAGAATAGCTGCTGCTGTAGAACGTTACGAACAGCGCTGCAAGCTGTCAAAAGTTAAAAACGGTTGTTTCAAGGTATTCTCAAAAGAATACGTAGTAGTCATTGTAGTTGAAGTGGAAAATTCGAAATTTTGAACATTGTTGCGCTACAGAACATTCGTCAGCTTCATCTACTACTACAACTACTTTATTCTGTTACAGGCCTTAAAATCAGCGCTGCAAACATATTCAAAGTGCAATTAATACTTTCTCTAACAAGATATATCAATCCATTCGTACTTAAATCAATCCAAAGCGGTATCAATGGTACGGATTTGCTTGAATCAACTACAGAACGATTGATACAACTATTCAAGTGCGAAATACTTAACTTATCCATATTTAATCCAGAATTCGTACTTGAAATAGTCCGAAAATGAGATTGATGTAAGTAAAACTAAGATTGAATTATTCTTAAAATGCGCTTGATTCAAGTATTATAAACACTTACCCCAGAGATAGAAGGAGAATATTTGTGATTTTTATTAGAACTGTTAATTTTTAATTTTGGTATTTTTAGTCAGGCTTGAGTTCGTCAAATTTAATTTTTATTAAATGATTTTTACTGAAGGAAGGAATTTTTACAACAGGAAATTCTATTAAAATTTGTTAATAATTTTCTTGGAAAACTGGGGCTCGGACCTGGGTTGAATTTACATGTTTCAAGAATCACCACATTCTTTCATCAGAATTTTTGAGTTCTAACCTCTGCGATGCCTGCCAGCCAACAGTCAAACATCAATCTTTAACCAGTGGTACTGCTGGGGGCAAATTATGGCAGTCGTGATCGAATAATTTTTCGTTTCGAAGGCAATTTTATTTCTAATTCTTTCTGTCCATACTGAACGGATCGAAATAATTTTTTAAAGCACTTTTTTTGAGTTTCCACAATACTAAAAAAATAATAACAATTCGTTCAGTATCGGCTGAAATAAAATTGCTTTCGAATCGAAAAAGTATTCGATCACGACTGCCATAATTTGCCCCCTGGTTCGAAATTTGCTGTAATTATCATTTTTCAATTTAGAATACGAAAAAACAGAAGAAAAGAAGGCAACATCTTTTCTTCTGTTTTTTCGTATTCTTTCTGTCAAGACTTTTTTTGAAAACCTGAATACATTTGTTATTATGTTTTTTTGTCCACTTTTGTCAAAAAAGCTTGTGCCATAGGTATTTTAAGAACAATTGTGATGTTTAGTTTTAAACTTGTTTGTTTCACTTTTGCTGTATTGCCTCCTTTGTTTACATAAGAACTCTCAATTATAATGTCAATGCCCGACATGGTTTCTACTCTAAAAATTTTGTAACTTAACTTAATAATTTTAACTAATTGAATTCGGGAATTTTTGCTTCTTATTTTACTTTTTAAACATGAAAATAATGTATAGTTTACTTCTTGTTCTGTTGGTTTTGTTGTTTCTACACAAAATAAGTAAATCGTTGTTTACCTACATGTGTGGTGTTGTTGTAGTTTCTGCAACAAACTTTAACAACCACGAGCGTATGCACGCATAAAGAATGCAATGCTGAGAAATTTGACTAATAAGGGGTAATAAATCAGAGCAATTTGAGCTCTCTTTTTGGTTTAAAATGTGTTTAAATCGATAAATCAGTAAACATATAAACCATTTTTAAACGCATAAAATTGGGCGTTTAAACTACCAATACAGACTATATGAATTTGACAAGATTTATCGTAGTGCTGCCACATGTTACTTTTTAACTGCATATAACACATGGGATACTGATTTAAAGCTGTTGAGTTTCAGCTACATATAAACTTAAGTTTAGTTCAACAAAACCAGCTTTTAAAAATTCACCAATTTCTTATCCATAAGTTATATGAGATTAAAAAGCTCCCTTTGTTATTTTACTATCGGAGTGGCACTACCAACGAAAAGTATAATCTTATTTTACTCGGCTTAAGAATTTTATTCTGGTTTCAAAAGTAATTCTTTTTAGGATTGTTTTCAGAACGTTTTAGCGTTATTCTTACTTAAATTTTTAAGCACGACTCATACTTAAATTAAGTATAAAAAACTTAATTTTATCCCGAGTGTTTCTCATGCTGTGAAAGCAAATCATTTTTGTCGGTTTTTGACAGTAAAAACTTATTTGCACTCCCTAATATAATTAAAAAAAAAACAACTTTTTCACAACATAATTCACACAATAATTAATCAGTCTGCGAAAAAATTATAATTTTTCTTTACTGCTTGACTAAAGTGTTTATTTAAAGACAAGTGTTTGTTAAGCATTATTCATTTGTGCTAAACAGAAAACAAATACGCATTTTAAGAAATTAAGAAATATTATAGTTTTATTTATAAGCAGTAAAAGAAACTTTGTCTGTAAATTTTTACCCTACAGCAAATTTTGGCTTTTCGTTCTACAATAGAGCGTTTACAAATTTTGTTTATAAATGAAAACTTACAAATATTTAAAACGATTTTCTCTTAAAGATTTTCTCTACCTTTTGTCACTCACCAAATCTAAATAGTAACTTTGAAACTTTAAGAAACATAAATTTGATGTTTTTAGTTTTTACAAAAGGCTTGCATGCAAACTTAGACAGCCAGCCGACCAGTTGGACGGATGGACACAAAGCTTTGATCGACTCAGTAAGTGTTACTAAGGTAATCGGAACACTAAAAGGACTGAAGCTATGGTCACACGTCCTTCAGGTAACCACTATATTTATGAAACATTTATCGGTCTTGCAAAACGTCAACTAGACGAACCGGCGAAAAACAATTGCCTAGTTTCATTCAACGTGGATTTTTCAAAACTAAAGTTAAGTTAATTAATAAATATTTAAAGAAAGTGTGTTAAAAGTTCAGTTATAAAGTGGTTACGCTGTTTTCGGACTTTATCATCATATGTTTGTTGAAGTGTGAACATACCTTAGGACTTATATTCGCTAAAAATTGAACAAAAATGCATAAAAAATGCCACTCCCGCCCGCCCTTAGGTGGCATGATCGCTTATTAAAAGCCTAAAAATACCCACAGCCATACTAAATCGACTAGAACAGAAAGAGAGAAAAATACGCCTTAATCAGCTGTTTTAAAAACCTAACCCTATGATTGTGTTATAAAAGAAATCTCTTAGCTCCCAGCTAGAATTTTCAATCGTGAAAGAGTCTACTGGAAATATTATGAAAAGCGTTTTTCATTGTCGACGAGCTCAGTTTTCAATCGATGAAGATTCCTCTCACTGGAGACATTTTTACACGGGCTACTTTCTCTAATGTAGCTAAATCGAATGAGTTAGTGGCGCCTTAAATGAATATTGATTAAGCTTAACACGAAGTGACAAAATTTATATCCCTCCGATTATTACAGATTGTGGTGGAGTGTGTAAAAAATCTTAAAATTTTATAAAAAGTAAAATTTTAATTTAAAAGATTTTGTTATTCGTGCTTTACTCCCAATTTTTATTCTTGCTAAAAACACTGAAATGTATTGTGGATGGGATAAGCTATTCCTATGCGCATTTCACTGGTTGCTTAGGCCAGATCGTCAGAAAACTTCATCCAAAAAGATTTTAGGCAAACTAAAGATATTAAACCACATAAAATTGTTAAGCGTATAAGAATTATAAGCCAGAGTTCTACTTGTGACAAGATCAAAGTTTAAACAAGAACATCAACAATAAACAGTGAGTTTATCTCTTCTTACATTATCCACTACAATTGATTGGAATTCTTCCAACATTAATTTTAGTTGTAAGTAGGTTAAAAAAAAAAAAAACTTAAAACAGAAACAACTTGGAAAATCATGTTGCCAGTTAAGTTTTTAAGCCGTGCACTTGCCAGTTTATTAACAAAGTAATTTTTGAAAATACGAAATTTTACATTATAAGATTTTGTTTGTCATGCTTAATTCCCAATTTTCATTCTTGATAAAAACACTGAAATTTATTGTTGATGGGATAAGCTATTTCTACGCGCATTTCACTGGTTGCTTAGGCCAGATCGTAAGGAAACTTCATCCAAAAAGATTCTAGAAAAACTAAAGATGTTAAACCTTAGCAACCAAAGAAAAGGGCATAGGAATAGCTTATCCCATCAACAATAAATTTCATTGTCTTTATCAAGAATAAAAATTGGGAATTAAGCAAGAATAACAAAATCTTTTAAATTAAAATTTTGTATTCCCAAAAATTACTTTGATAAAAAGTACAATTTTTTGTGCAGAAAACTAAAGGAAATGAGCTAACCTACGGCCAATTTCACCAAGTTTAGTGATAATTAACTATCAGTTATAGATGTCAAAAACATTATGTAAGTTGGAAGTTAAAGTAATAGTTAGTTTTAACTAAACTTGGTAAAATTGGCCAGAAGTTTATTTAAATTTGTATATAATTACATCTACTTTCAGCAGCAATCTTCCGTAGTTAAACATAATAATTAATGACTTAAGATGTCACATAGCCTGTCAGGATCCACATTAATTATTTATTTGAACCAAAATTTTATAAAGCTTAAACAATTAATCATTCACGTCTAGCAAGTGTTTCAGTTCTTTTTTACTTGCTTGAAAATAAAACACATTATTCCTTGATAAATTTAGGTGGTTAAATACTTATAGCCAATTTTAAGGTTGGATTTTAAATCACATTTATATTTGAAATCGTTTTAAATACAAAATTCACTTTCAAACTAAACTCATACTGTGTTCCCACTTGGGTTTTAAAACGCGTTTAAGCAAAAAATTGATTAAGTTAATCAAAGCCGTTCGTTCACATTACATTTGAGATACTTCAGAGGATAGTTGATTAGAAAAAAAACAACAAACTAATTTTTATTTCTTTAAAGGTATTAAAAATATGTAACAATACTTAAATAAAGTTATCAAAAGACTATTTTAAACATATTGACGGTGAAATTGTGAAAATTTATGAATTATTTAAGAACAACAGGATAACATAAGGAAGATATCATTATCGGTTGTATACGTGAGGGGTACGTTCATGGTGGCCGATTCTGCATTATACTCAGTTTAACCCATTAAGGCCCTGCGTTGCGTTTTCGCAACGTTCACTTAAATCTCCCCTCAGGCATTTTGTTGTTACGTGATAGTGTTATAAAGCACAGTGAAATAAAATTTAACTAAATATCTAATCGACCTGTTTTTGGAATTGTATCATGCATAAGTTTTTTTTATAAAAATTTTTAATCTAAATTTTTAATTTTTCCTGTTTTTTGGGCACTTTTGAAAAAAGTAAAAAAAAATAAAGTAATATATAATATACCTATCTGAAACTTTCACGGCATAATAAAAACATGTATGTATGTTAATTTCGAAAGCCTAGCTCATGACACAGTGACAACGCCACAAACCGTCTCAACACCAAACATTACGCAAAACCACAATATCTCAGAAACTCCTCCATCAATACAGGAAATCCGTTCAGCAATATCTAAACTGAAAAACAATAAATCACCTGGAACGGACAACATAGTGCCAGAACTAATTAAAACCGACCCCGCCTATTTTTCCTCGGTACTTACACCTATCATCGAGGATGTTTGGGCCCAGGGTACTATTCCGAAAAGGTGGACAGAAGGACTTATAATTCCTCTCCCAAAAAAAGGCGATCTCCGCCACTGTAATAATTGGCGTGGAATAACGCTACTAAATACAATACAAAAAATCATCGCATTGGTATTGTTAGATCGCTTGTCCCCGCTCGCAATCAAGATAAGAGATGAACAAGCCGGTTTTAGAGAGGGAAGATCTTGTGCGGATCATATCGCAACGCTCAGAATCATCGTCGAGCAAGCGAAAGAACTGGACTCACCACTCTATGCACTTTTCATTGATTTTGAGCGTGCTTTTGACACTGTACATAGAGATAGTATATGGGATATACTTCGAAGGAACAATGTCCCGGAAAAACTTATAGGCATTATGCAAAGCATGTACGAAGATGCGCCTAACTATGTATACTACAAGGGTAAATTCTCTGAAGTGCTTAAGATAAAGCAGGGCGTTCAGCAGGGATGCGTTCTTTCACCACTATTATTTTTACTTGTTCTTGATGAAGTTATGAAAGCAACCAATAATCAGGCACCCCATGGGATCCAATGGACACCATTTTCAAAATTAAATGACCTGGCATATGCAGATGATCTCTGTCTATTGGCCCACAATTTCGAAAGCATAGAAAGTAAACTAACTGCACTAAGATCAAATGCCCTAAAAGTTGGTTTAAAAATCAATATAAAAAAGACCAAGCTTATGCGTATAGCTACTACAAACACAAACAACCTATACATAAATGGAACAGCTATCGAAAACGTAGTTTCCTTCTGTTATCTCGGATGCATTGTTTCGAAAGATAACGGTGCTAGCGATGATGTTGACAATAGAATTAATAAATCCCGAAATGCTATGTCGAAATTGCAAAGCATATGGCAGTCAAACGAACTATCTCAACGCACAAAGATTAAGATATATAATGCGTGTGTCAAATCGGTTCTTTTGTATGGTTGCGAAACGTGGGGCCTTACAAAATCCCAGATAAGAAAACTGCAAACATTTGAAAATCGATGTCTTCGCAGAATAATACGATGTTTTTGGCCGAATACTATTAGTAATGCCGATTTATTAAGTCAAACCAACCAAAAATCGATCACCTATGAAATAAAAAAGCGGAAATATGGGTGGATCGGTCATATACTAAGGTCAAACAACACCATTGCCAAAATAGCTCTACAGTACAACCCCCAAGGTCAAAGGAGGGTAGGCAGACCTAAAAATACATGGCGCAAAACCGTTGAAAGAGAGTTACAACCGATTGGCTATTCATGGGCAGATGCGATACGAACAGCACCAAACAGAACGAGTTGGAGACTATTAACTGAGGCCGTTTGCTCCCAAGCTGGAGATTAGCGGATATATATATATGTATGTTAATTATAAGTTGTTGTTATTTATGTGTTTTGAAATTTTCGATTATTTTTTCACCTTTTTCAAACTAATTTCCAATTTTTAAAATGCAGGATATTTCGCAGAAGGTAAATTCTCTATGACAATTCCTTTTTTTTCTTATGCCCAAAGTGTGTTATTTTCCTAAAGGAAAGCGAACTTACACCAAAGTAGTCCCGTGATAGGTCTTTGGTGATAAGATAAGAAATATCACTTTAACATGGGGTTGTCATTGGTCAATTGACACTATTTGACCAGTCTAACATCTATTCTCATTGAACGTATTTAGTGTTAGTTATAACAATGGTAGATTATTTCGATATAATGTAGAATGTCAATAAAACAAGTCCCCAGAACTAGATTTAAGAATCAAATTTTGGAAAGTCCCAAAAAAAAAGTGTCACACCATCGGTGAAGAATGTACTGTAATTCATTAGTTTTTTACCTTTTTGTTCTTAATATACCAGTTAGATGATAAGTTCTCCTTGTTATAATTTCATAAATCCCGGGACCAGTCTGGTGGAACAATTGACACAAATTTCCCCCAGGGTTATTCAATAGGTACAATAAGAGAAAATCGAACAATTAATGTGAAATTATCCTCTCCCAGGATATTAAAGAAAACCAGTAAGAGTGATATATTCGGCTATGCCAAATATTTGATACCATCCACTGACAGCTAGAATATTTTAGGAGTGGGCATTATATTGGACCTGTGGTAAATTATGAACCGATCTTTACGAAAGTTGACAGTGTGATTTCTAGTCATTATAAAACTGTGACAGAACAAAATTTATTACAATAGAATTATTTGTTATGGTTTTATACTATTAAAGTGTTTTTCGAGAATGGGCTTTATATGGGGCCTATGGTAAATAATGGACCAATCAATTAAAAACGTGAGATATGTGACGTAGCAGTGCACCCAAAGTGCTTTGGAACATATCATAATTGCATTAAAAATGAAATGTTTGTATATGAATATCTTTTTTAATTTTTTTTTTTTCCTAAAGACGTGAATAAAAAATGTTAATTTAAAATGTTTGCAAATGCGCTTAATTTTTATATCGTTAAGGCCCAACGCTGCGTTTTCGCAACGGGGGTTATCTGGGCTCCCACGTATCCGATTTGCCCAAAATTTGTTTTCTTTCTTATTTAGGTATAAAGAATAAAATTTTAAAAGTTTCGTCATTATAACTCAACGGGATCATGGCTCGGGCCTTAATGGGTTAAGGTATGTTTAGAGGATTCTAAGTGATTAGTTAAATGATTTTGTTGTGATCATGTCAATTTGAAGTTATTAACAAATCAATGTGTGGGTAATCATCTCAATTCAAGTTGCGTATTAGAACCCAAGTGTGAAGGTAGCATTAAGTGAAAATTATTTCACCAATCTGGTACATTTAATGTGTTCATCATTAGCTGGCACCAATATCGAAACAATACAACAACAACAGGCAAAGCAATAAAGGTGGAAGTACATAACACGCGTTAGTTCGTCGACAAGTATCGTGCGTTTATAAACTTTAGCGCGTCAAAAACTGCAAGTTACACAACACGCGTTACAAAAACCATTCCTGTCAGCTGTCTTTTATTTGTTTACTTATTTGTGCATTAAAAACGGGTTCGAAAGTATATCAAGATTTTGTTAATTTATTAAATTTATTCTTTTTATATAAATATTGTATGTTTTTAAGCTCTTCAATAAGTTTTTCTTTCATGATTCACAAATTTGTTAAATTATTCTTTTTATTGTCAGCTGATTACTTGTCAAAAATACACAACGCGTTAAAAAGTTCAAAGTTAACCAACTTTCTGGCGCAAACGCGTCAAAATATTTTGCATGTAGCTTGTTCTATGAAAACACACTAGCTTAACTTTTTTTTGACAGAAGACGACAGAGCGCGCGCGCACTAACGCGTGTTATGTACTTCTACCTTAACAGTCAGCTGTTTTTTGAGAACACCTTGTTTATTATTACATTTTTTATGATATTTGCTTTTTATTAAGTAGTGACACCACACTTTAGTCTTAAGTAAATAAGACTTTTTAAATAACACTTAAAAACCCAATCTGTATTTTACACTACTAAATTACTGTAAATTAAACTTCTGAAAGCTAGTTGGGTTTTTCTGAAAATCAGAAATTTTAACACTAAGGAAGTATTAGCTTTAAATGGGTTAATACTCAACCCTTGCGTACACTGTAAACGAAACACCTTCGCGCATTAATATAGCGAATATTTTTGTTTTACAAAAATTTCATTTACACAAAAAAAAAAAAAAAAAAAAAAAAAAAAAAAATTTAAATTTAAAATAACAAAAAGTTAAAGTCTATGTTTTGGAGTATCTTTATAAAATACGATTATGTTTCTTTTAGTTCTGTTTTGCAAACTTTGTTCTTCCCCTAGTCAAATATAATAAAAAACGAAAAGTTAGTCATTGTCGTCGTCGTCGCCGTCAGTATTCCCTAGAGACTACACAAAAGTTAATTTAGCTTTGGCATACAACGTTGTTTAGTATTAAAAGCAACAAAAACAACATTGAAAACAGGTAAAATTTAAAGTAGAATTGTTCAGCATTTTTGCTTGGTTTGAGTTCCTAATGTTTTTTTTTCTACTTTTTATGGGTGGAAAGAGTAGAAGGGGTCAAAATCTCTCCGGGGTAGTCAATTTTTATTGTATTTGTTGTATTGGTTTTAATAAAACAAACGTACCTACATTTATCAGATATGTAATGAACAAAATCGTTTAATTTAATATCTCTATAAAACTGTTTTGAAGTTGGAAAAAGCGCCCTTAAGAATTTCGTGATCGATAATTACACTGTGCTACACAAACTCTTGGAGAAATTAAAGTTTAAGTACATTTCGAAGTCACCGTTGTAACACAATTGCACCGTATAGAAGTAGAACTTAGTATATGATGTGGATACGTTGTCAAATTAATACGTATAATATTTTCTACAGAATAACACAATAGCTGGCGCAAACGTAAAAACGTATGTATGTTGTACGTCGATATTTTCTAAGGGCTTCGTTACTCTTACATAAACGTTAACGTTACGGATCAGCTGTTCGGTTTTCCTTACAAAGATAAAAAAAGGTACCCATATGTTAACGACTTTGCGTTAGGGATAAACCTGATAAAATTAGAATTATATTAAATTTTTACGTTTCAGCTGTTAAAGATATAGAGAAGATTCCATCGAAGTACACGACGTTTTTTCTATTATTGTACAAAACCCTCAAATAACAAAAACTTAAATTTACCGCAAAAAATCCTTAAGGGATATCGTTTTCAATTTTCGTTTTTTTTTTTTTAATACGATTTTATAGCAAAAACAACTTTAGCTTAAGCGCCAACATTTATATTTTATGAAATATGTCCCAGCGGTAACAAGAATGAGTAGCAGACACAAACCCTCCTCGCCGCATTCCAAACTTATTTATTTTTAACACAGGCTGTCATTGGAAACAAGGCCTCTTACACTCACTTTAATAACAACTTCATTCCCATCCCTTCAAAATGAAATGTATACCTTCCATAAGGCTTATTTCTGAAAGCAGGATATCATACAAGGCCAACCTTTTAGAAAGGAGTATAGAGGTCTTAAAAAAGGCCTGCCACTTGTGGTCCTTTCTATATTTACCGCTTGGGTGCCTTCAAAAATGTTCTATTTTTTTTTGACAGATTGAACACGTTTAAGTATTTTTACTAACTACCAGCCACTGAAGTCTATCGCAATGCAAACATTTGCGCAACATCTACGTATGAGTAACGAGGCCTGCATTCTTGTTCATACGCCGCGGCGACCGAAAACACGAAGTGATAGAGAAAATATTATTTGCGGTATAGTAATCTATAGAACTCAACAGAGTATAGCTGATGTATGAGAACCCCTGCGTAATTTTTATCTCTGACTTTTGCAATATTACAGCTACAGATCGCGTAATCGGTTTCTCGTCCTTGTTTTCAGCAACGAAGTTTAAAGTATCCATTATTGCAGATTACTCTTTTTCTAAAGCATTACATGCCTCACTTCGAAATTTGTCATTTGCACCAAGATTTCCCAAGGTTATTTAGATATTGTAAAAAAAATTAGATTTTTTAATTTTTGGCGCCTTTTAAATTATACCGCGATATGCTAGGTGTAAATTCACCACTGCCCATGTGGGTTATTGGCCGAACTAAAAATTAATTTCCAGGTGCCTCGGCTTTTTGCGCTTCTTCTCCAATTTCTCCAGAAAGATTTACCTGTACTTGGTCATTCCAACGAAATTTCGGTCGTCCACGTTTTCGTCTTCCCTCGGGATCATATTCAAACGCCGTTTTTGTTTAGCAATGTCATTTATTCGCACAACATTACCAAGCCAGCACAATTTCCGGTTTTTTTACGCGTTTTGTTACATAAATTTTAGCGTATAGCTCACTCAGCTCTTGGTTCGAACGGGACCGATATTCTTCGCCTACGCAGACTAGCCCATATATCTTGTATTTTTTATTCTTTTTGTAGAGTAGTAAATGTCGTTTTTTAGTCGTGAAGTCATTTTAGATGGAGTTTCCAGATTTTGGCACATTCTTAAGAAGAATCGTCTAAGAAAGCAATATTACCCTTCCTTGAGTCAAAGAAGCGCAGTCGAAAAAATGATAAAAAGAATAATTACTTATAAAAAAGAGAAATAATTCCCACATTCTTTTTTTATAAAAAAAAAAATGAAATTATTTTGTTCCCTTTCCAAAGAGCGAAAATTTTTAGGATCCAAATTTTCCAAATTTTTTATATGTAAAATGTTGCAATCGAAAACCCGAAAACAAATTTAAGTAAAGTACATAAAAGCACAAACATTTTTTTTATAAAAACATTCCCAAAATATCATAAGAAAAAATTCGGAATTGGTCATATTTTTCCATTCCAAAAATCGCTTAAATACAAAGAAGAATCCTTTCCCGCATGTAGCATACTAATGGATACCTCAACCAATATTAAGACCTGTGCTTGCACTAACCGGAGGCTACTGGCTCCCGTGGCATCAGAAAAAGAAAGCACTCTGGTGTTGCTTAGAACTTTTTGAAATTCTTTGGACCGCAATGGACCCTGTCGCAACCCAGGTTGCACGCACTGTTATTTACCCCAGAAAATTTAACTTCAAAAGGTCTGACTTCTCAAGATGTGCTGCTGAGAGGCGAAGCACATCAATCACTTACTGGCCAAATTACGGCGGGTGAGATTATGAAAATGCAGAATTATTGGTTCAAATTTTATGTAACCTAACATTAGCCTGCTGCAAGATGTCGCTCTTACTATACAACAGCAGCTATTTTACTAGTCATGTTCACAAATTTCTACCTGGGTGTAAAAAGACCAAATGGTGATAAAAAATAACTAGCCATTTTCTGGAAATCTAATTCTAGTGAAATTGAAATCGAACAATGTTTGAAAGAATCCTGTGATTGAAGACCATTTTTCTTAACAAGAACTACTTTTAAATCAGGAAAAGCTAAATTATTTAAAAAAAAAAAAATATTTAAAATCCCGTTTGATTTCTATTTCACGTGATTTAAATTTCCAGAACATGATTGAAATACAGTTTTTAGTCGTGTTGAAAAAGCTGTAAATGTAACTTTCCATATTCATGATCACCAATCAGGTGGGATATTTTTAATGATCCCATTCTTTTACTCCACTGATTTTTGGCAAAAGTCTTTTTTTTTTTTTATTGAAAAAACGTTATTTCGCGTTTATTTTTTATTTTTTCTTAAATTCTTGTAAATACTTATCTCAGGATGTATGAAAATTGAAGATGTATATGTTTCTTGTGTACTTACCCAGCGGGAAAAAGGTGGAGTACGGATGCCATCTAGAAGGCCTCTGCACTACTTACAAGGCTTGATCGCCCCATTCTATACTCATATATTTACTACACACGTTGTCATGCGAACTAGGCCTTCCGCTCTCGCTTCATTCACAGGTACAAAAGAGTGATAACGGTTAAAAAAAAAAAACAATTCTTTTGCTTTTGCTTGCGCACAAAAAAACAAAACAAAAAATTTCATTACTTCGTATCTTATCCTTTACACGAAAGAGCCGAGGCCTTCTAAGAGGCATTCTTTAGCAATTAGATAAGAATGGTAATTTAATCAATAAATGTTCAAGCAGACCTTTAATAAGGCCTGAAGTAAGAAGGTCTTCTGAGTTTTCCCACTGGGTACTAGTCATATATTCTCGCTTGTTCGCATCTGTGTACAACATGTTTTCTTTCCTGTACAGTTAAGTTCAAGTACATAGGTTTACACTCAAAATATAATGTACATAGTTAAATTCAAACGAAAATTCATTTTAAACCACTTTAAATTCATTTAATTTAATTCATTTACATTTCATTTAAAACAAATGATTTTGACATTAATTTTTAAATTTTTTATTTATTACACATCATGTTCCTTAAAATTGAATAGTTTTAACTTTAAAAAAATATATTTTAACCGACAAAAATAAATATGGAAAACATTATTTTTTGGTAGTTTGGTTTTTGAATAACCAACATAAAGCTATGTTCACAATCAGAGCAATAATTTCGTTTTTTCATTTATCTTATTTCTTCCCAAAGTATTTCATATATATTCCTTTCATTTTACAAACAGAAATAAAAAAAATTGAGTCAACTAGAACATCAGCAACAATTTGTAGGAAATTTCTGACGTTTAAAATAATTTTTTTTTTAGTTTTGAATGAAAATTTTAACAATACATATGTTGAAAAAAATAATAATAAATGCATACTAGTATTGTGGCTAAAATTTGCAAACGGTTTCTTAATGCAAAATGTGTGTGGTTGCAAAAGAAATTGTTGCTCTATTATGAACACCAAGTGAAAATGTTTCTTTGATTGTGAACGGAGCTTAAATGTAAAAAAAAAATAAAATACTTCGTAAAATAACTATATTTTTATTTCATTTGAACAGTACGGAAAACGAATTTAATAACCCACAATCCGTTACTGTAATAATTTTATGAGTGTATCTTTCGGTATATGTATAAGGATGTGTGTAGACATTTTTTCCTTGACATGTAGGGCATATAGCCAAGTTGTGTTTCTTTTTGGGGGCTGCTAAATACAAATAAACGAGAACGCAACAAACAAACACAAAACCACACTTATACAATATTTCGGATCTAGACCAAAACGAAAAACCAAATAAAATAAATGGTACTCATCTTTTTATTAACAGTTTTTATACTTCTTCTCGTGTTTTTTCATATTATTCTCCAGTTTTTAGCTGTTCACAATACATTGAAGAGTTATTTATCTTTAGAGCCCCCGAACGAAACAAAAAAAAAGTAACAGTAATGTGAATCTAGGTGTAGATACAGATGTGAAAAACGTTATGTAGGCTTGTCAAGCTTCTTTTTGTTTAACTTTTTACGGGGGGTTTTTTTTTTTTTGTTAATAATGTGAAGAATTTATTGTAGATAAAAAGTTTTTTGTTTTGTTTCGTTTTTTTTTTTTTTTTTGTATCAGCAATGTTTTAAAGAGATTCGGTTGAAAGGATAATAAATATATTTTTTTTTGTATTTCGTTAAATTTATTGTATAGTATTTATTGTATTTAAACAGCTTATTAATTTCAACTCGGATTGATTAATGTATTTCGATATAAAATTAAATAAATTAAGTATTGAAATTTTAAAATTATATTGAAAATAAAATATTAATTAATTTTTGCGAAATTAATTTTTTTATTAAGAAGTGGGCATTACTTTGTGACCAACTATTAGGAGCAAACGGATCTACACAGAAAAAAATAAAAAATTATTTCAATTAAAAAAATTTGTGATATTAATTAAAAAATTTATTAAATTTCCATTAGTAAACAAATTAAGAGTATCAATTAAACGTTTAATTCATTTGATTAAGCGTTTAAGTCACTTGATTAAACGTTTAATTCACTTGATTACTTTTTAAATTAAAACTGATTTTATTTTTGATTAAGCTTTAAATGGTGAAAAAATTGGGAGAATTTTTTCTGTGTATACATCTTTAAAACAGCTGCCAAAAAAAATTTCGAATTCAATTTCTTAACCCTTTTGCATCCCTTGGATATGTGCCCTTCCTATGATCCTTTGGGTCAATATGACCCAACAATAAAATGTAAACAACATTTCATATTTAAGTGTAATAAAAAATAAAAGCGATTCTATTGATTATTTGACTGAAAAAGTTATTGATCGATGATTCTGAATGAAGATGAACTCAATTCAATAGAAAAAAGTTTAAAGTGGAATCATATTGACCCAAAGGATATTAAATGTGTGTAAATCGTGTTTTTTGGAGGGGGGAGGAAAAATTTATATTTTATTATTTTCATGGACCGTAACAGTTATGCATTTTTTCATAAAAGTCAGATGAAAACAATAATTTTTTTTTGATTTTTATTTTTTTGAACAAAATTAACAGTTATTTTTTGATTTTTATTTTTTTGAACAAAAATAACAGTTATTTTTTGATTTTTATTTTTTCGATCAAAAATAACAGTTATTTTTTGATTTTTATTTTTTTGAACAAAAATAACTGTTATTTTTTTATTTTTATTTTTTCGAGCAAAAATAAAAGTTATTCTCTAAATAAATGTTCGTATTTTAATAATTTAGATGAACTTAATAATTATTTTAATGTGCATAAGGAATTCCTATGATAACTACACACTAAAATAAAAATTTAAAGTCATCTAAATTATTAAATCACGTACATTTATTTAGAGAATAACTTTTATTTTTCCTCGAAAAAATAAAAATCAAAAAATAACAGTTATTTTTGTTCAAAAAAATAAAAATTAAAAAATAACTGTTATTTTTGATCGAAAAAATAAAAATCAAAAAATAACAGTTATTTTTGTTCAAAAAAATAAAAATCAAAAAATAACTGTTAAGTTTGATCGAAAATATAAAAATCAAAATGATAAAAATCAATATATTTTATCATTGCCAAGTTCATAAGGAACAATATGGTATACTTGAATCAGTTTTTCGACATTTATTTCTATATGCTTTTTTTGTTTTAAAATTCCAATATAACTGTTATTTTCGGTCCCTGATTATTTTCATTTAAATTTATAATGTTCGTCCCTGTAATGGATAAATTAAAGTTTCACATCCATATCTTATATTTAAAGGGACAAATTTTGCGTTTGAAAACCAAAATTGGGTCAAATTGACCCAAGGAGTGCAGAAGGGTTAATTCACTAAAAGTTACATCTACCAAATTAAACCCACCTTTATGATTTTCCTTTAAAACATACAAATAATTCTATCCTTAAACTTAATTTAACTTCGTCAGTCATTCCACAAGCCAATCGCATTTAAACTTCTTAAACTTACAGAGCAGTGGTTAATGGGAAGTATAAGTGTATATTCCTTTTTGTCCTTGCGTCTGTGTTAGTCTGTCTGTTAAACATAATTATTAATTAGGTTGACAAATATTTACCTACATTATTATTAAAACTAAGCATACCAACACTCCACACACCCATTGAAAAACAAAAGAAAATTCCTTGAAACGCATGTACACACACACACACACACACTCTTGTTCGTAAACATTCAAGGCAATGAGACGCAGGAGTCAGTTATTTTTCAGTTAGTTAGGCCAAGTACAACCCTTAAGAATAACAAAATTTCCATACATTTAAATTTCGTAGAGAAACTTTACGAAAACAATGAATAGAATTTATTAATGTTAAAAAGGAATAAGGAAAATTCATAAATATTCTATGAACCATGACAGAGTGCAATAGAATAATGCAAACAGGAATGATGAATACGACAAAAACGGTACGTGCTATTTGTGAGCGGAAATTATTATATGTCTCGTTGTTGTTAAACAGTAAATACACAAATCGTAACGTAACAACAATAAATACGGAATGTGGTAAAAGTTGTAAAATTGATAATGATGAGTAAACAAATCGGTAAACAAAGAAAGAAATGTCAATAAACATAATTGCATATGCAACCCAGTGAAATTTTTAGAGAACACATTAAACTTTAACCTGAGTACATTATGGTTTGGGAAAGTGGAAAATTTAATATTAAGGGGTTTAAATTTTTGCCTTGGGAGTCCATTTATCATGAAACCCCTTTAAATAAAAAAGAAATAACTTTTAAAAAGGGGCTTAGTATACAAAAACTTATTGAGAAGAAATGAATGAGCATTGGTTATTAACAGGGCAAGGAAGTTCATGCACTTAAAATCGCAAAATATGCGCATAAAACATGCCCTAAAAATCTTAAAATATGCAAAAAAAAAATTACAAAATATGCATTAAAAATATATTTATTTAACCATATTTCACAAAAAAAAAAAAACATAAATACATTTCATTCAGTTTTAAGAACTTGAAAAAAACTTAGTTTAAAAAGTAGTAGTACTTAGATAAAGATATATTTACATATATAAATAAATAAGTTTTTTTTAAGTTATCAAATGTAAAACTCATTCTATTTGGTCTTAAAACAGTTGTAAGCATTGAAAATGTTCGTTCGACATCAACGGATGTAATAGGTGCATATTTGAAAGTGGTCAACTCCTTTGTGGAATATTCATTGTCTACAATTTTTTCTTTACTGGAAGGAAAATTAAAAATATTACCAATTTCTTTAACTTTTTTAAATCCGGCATTCTTTTTTAAAACTCCATAAAGTTTGGCTTTTATTTTTTCGCCGATTTGACCTTCTACTTTTCTTATTTTAATGACAGCGTCATCAACGAGTTAACCGAGGTGTTCAATGATTTAAACCCCTGAAGTTCGGTTATTGTATCGACTAGAAACCCATTGATTGAGTGCATAAATTGTAATTGATCCTTTATATTAGGTACATTTAAAATATTGTTCAATTTTTTATAGCGACTCCATTATTTTCGTTAAAATTATTTACCACATCTTTAAATACTTCAAAAATTTTGGAATAATACTCAACTGCCTGCAACCAGGTACCCCATCTTCTTATACATGGTTGAAACGCAAAGGTGACTTTAAAAACTTTCATGCATGGCATGAGCTTAGCATGTGAAATGTAACATTTTTGAGTAAGATATCTTTAAAAAATGTCAAGTAGAGCAACATTTTATTTTTATTAAAGTCTTCTAAAAGAGAAATTGAATCTTTGAAAGTTCGAGCTATTGAAGCATGATCGTCCTTTTCCAACTTTACTATACTTAAAAAAGATGTGTGTTTACTCTGTTTTTATTCTGCATTCAAGATCCCAACAATTACGTAGACAACGCAACGTCCTTCAGTGTCCATTGTTTCGTCAATAGACAGCCACAAAGTATGTGACTTAATTCTTTCAACAATGTCACATAGTTGTATAGTGAACAACTTGGCGAGATAAGTTTTTCTAAGGGTTGTTTCCGTAGGAATGGTTTTATTGTTATATTTGTTTAAAAAAAAATTCTATAATTTTGGTTGATTAGCTAATATAGAGGTATATCTGCAGACACCAGAGCAACATACAATTCCAAACTAAATTTACTAGTTTTATCCCCAAAAGTTAATTTTCTTGAAATTAAAGTTTGCGAAACCTTTTTATAATCATAAATCTTTGTGTTTCTGGCTTTGAAGGTGCTGATTTACTTGAAATTTTTAAATGAAACACCTTTTTGCAAACTTTGCAAAAAAGTACTTTTCCCTCTATTTTGAAGACTCAAAAACACACTTATTCAAAATATTATTTTTTGATATTTTTTCTTTTGGCCTTTTTTTTCATTAAAAACAATTTGTTTTATTAAAACTTTTTGGATTTTAGGTCATACTTACACGGTAAATCAAAAATATTATGTTTAGTTCTATTTTTTCTTCGCCGAACGCTATTTTTATTTGCTGCTTCTTCAAGTAAAAAAAACCGTGAACAAAATGAAATGTCAAAAACTGTTTTATTGTTACTTCTACAATTATGTGCACAATTATACAAATTGTATAATTTTTGTATGTGCTACTTTTTAAAAGTAAAAGAAACAAGGTGAATTTATAATAAAATGTAGGTAATTCAGTACCAAACACCAACATGTTGTTTTTGCTCCTTGAAAATGTCGAAGTTAGCAGATTTTCCCATACTATTTTGACTGTTTGACAGCTTCAGGGCTGAAACAACTATAACCGGCTGATTCACTGACTACACCTTATAATGAATTCGCCTTGAACAGAAAGATATTTCTAAACAAAAAACTAAGAAAAGAGAATTTTTTTTTATAAATATTACAAAATATGACGAAAAATGTGAATTTATGACAAAGTATGAAGAAAAATATGCATTTATAACAAAATATGCAAAAACAAGCATTTAAAGCAAAATATGCCAAAATATGCACTAACATATTGATGCCATTTTACTGGAAATATTGTGATTCGCAAAGATATTAACTTTAGGTGGGCCTCAGAGTACCGACAACAAACATGCATTTGCATGAAGTCCCTTGCCCTGGTTATTAAGTATTTCTGAGTTAAATGGTTTATTAGGATTTATACAAAAATAATTATGGAATTTTTTGAAAAATTAACCCTATTTTTAATTTTTTGGGGTCTTTTTATTCCTGTTAAAAAAAATACCTAAAGTTTTGCAATAAGTGTGCTTAATATGTTTTACTAATATTTTGCAAAACAAGCTGAACGAATTTTTTTTCGCAAAAAGGTCACCTGATGCCGTTGTAGCAGAAATTTCTTGGTGCAGTCAAAACTGGTTTAAAGAAAGAATATGTTAATATATGTCAGTCAGAAAAAATGTGTTAACGCCCAATAAAAAAATGCAGCTTCCAATGAATCAGGATTGTAAGGGAGAAACATAAAAGTTTCGTTTACCATATCGCTTACGGAAGACATGAACTTTATATGGTGAGGCGCCACTTTGAAGCAACACATTTTTGACACAGAAAGCGCTTTAATCTGTGCATGTACAAATTAGTGAATGTTACGATCAGCCTTAAACACAGATTTTTTTTGTTGTTGCCGTTATTCTTTATTATACGCCCTTACAAGCCTACTTCGTAGTAAGGGAGGCTGACTTCCAAAACCTACTAATACAAAGTTTGTATACAGTTTTACTACTGTATTTTAACGATGCACATGTACAAAGTACCGAAATAATGCAACTATGTGTTCCGTTTATTTAAACGTTTTGAAATGTAAGTGATGCAATGCATAATATTAAAATAAATCTGTATTGCTTGCAAATTAAATGTCAAATATCACAAAGCATCTACTTTGAAACTGATGCTTTGATTGCTTTTTTGCTGCGTTACTAATACTTACCATTGATGTTTTGGAAGGGTTTGCATTGCATATATATTGTACTGCGGCGTAATGACACATTATACTTTGTACTTATGCAAAGCATTTGACGTTTTGGAAGTCAGCCGGAATGTCGTGACTCTTCAAATTTTATATATTTTTTTTTAAATTTGTTAAGGATTCATTAACTTACCTTACTGATTCTCTTTATATCTTATTGCGTAGAGCATAGATGTGCGTTTACTTTCTTAAATTTACTATTAGTGCTTTTCAAAACAGAGCAATTTTTAACTGGGTATATATCTATGGTTTTCATGTTTAACCGCGTATGTCTTAAAATAAAATTTTTCAGGAGAGCCGAAAAACCCATTATAGATCAAACTATGGTTAAGATATTGAACTTTGTAATTGAGTTAAAACATCGGAATAAGTTTATCTGTTTTTAAAAATTTTTTTAAAACATGTAAAGAGCGCTTAAAATTAAGCAATATGGCATCAACATTTCAAAATCGAAAAAATAAACAGACGCGGTTGCCCATGAAAACCACAGATATCAGAGACAGAGATTCGGACTCTCAAGCTGATAGCAACGATTGCCAAAATTGCCATCTCCCAACAACATCTAAAAGACGAAATTCGCTCAGCTTGTTTCGCAAAATATTAGTAGAAAATGTTATGCATATTTATTGAAGAACATGTTTTGCATACTACTTATTTGGTCTTCGAAGACCCCTACACTAAAGGAATTTTCTTCGCAATACCAATGAATTTTAACATTAATGCCATGAAAAATTACATTAAAAAGGAACCTATGCAGCGCTTCGTTGGATCAATGAAACCTGTTTCATTGAAATGTATTGATGGACTAGCTCACTACCAGCTAGCCTACCGGCGCAGTGTAGTTTTTGGATGAAAAAACTATGTTTTTACACAATTAATAGCGTAAATATGAGATTAAATTGTCCATAACAACAATAACAACGTTGATTGAAAGTGTTTGTTTCATTACTATAATGACATTTTTCATTGTCATAATGAAAATTTAAATGTAGGAAAGCATTATTGAAATATGTTGCTTTTATAAAAAAATTTTGATTTCATGAAATTAATGGCATATTACATTAGATCAGTGATAACCACTCCATAGGCTCGCGAGTCAGTCAATAATCATATTTTTCACACAGACACGGTCGGCAATTCACATGTATACAACAACTTTGTTCGTTTCAAAACATAAGACTATCATGAGTCTCTGCGACCGCACACAAGTACATAATATCTTTGTGCGCGTGCGTTCAGGGCTTGGTTAGTTCGGGGCTTGGTTATCACTGCATTAGATGTATGAAATAATTAAATCTTACATTTATTGATTAATAATTAAACGTCTTTTTTAGGAAACTATAATTTTGTATTAATTTATGAATATAGTTATGTTTGTATATTATTTTTTTGTTCCAAGTTAAAATTTTTTGTTTAACTTGGACAAACTAAAGTTTTCATATATCCAATGACAATGACGTTAGTCATTACGAAATCCAATGAAGCGATTTTAACGTAAATACTTCATCATAACTATGAAATTCCATTTAGACAGTGAACATTTTTTTATGAAAATGATTCATTAAATATATGAAGGAAAATTTTTTTATGAAAATGATTCATTAAATATATGAAGCATTTTTCTTTCAGTGAGTAGTCTAGTTTCAATTTGCGTTGAAAGTATTGAGGCTGACGGCGATGACTCGAATTTTGTTGCACTGTGTAATTTATAGATCCTATAGCCCAATTCTGAAATATTCTAACTGTTGATGGAAAGTATCAAAGATTCGGCACAGTCCAATTTAGCACTTGTTATTTCTAAAAAGTAGGACTTATACTAGATTCAGACTATGCGACATGTTGCAGGGACATATTATATTGGTGTTCCTTTGAAAACTCGTATACGTTACGTTTTTTGTGTCAAACTTCAATTTGATTAAAGTCCTACATATAAAACCAACTATTCAACTTTAACATTTTTTAAGAATCATATTAAAGAGGAACATCAAATTGTTGCTTGATTTTACATATCGTGCGATTTTTTTTTTTTTGCCCCGCAAGTGTCTCTACGCCTTTTGTCACGAATCTTCTGTATAATTTTTATCTTTTTAACAAAGTAGTTTTTGGGAATAATTCTTTTTCGCTTAACAGTTTTATTTGTTTAATATCTTTAGTTTTTCTAAAATCTTTGGATGAAGTTTCCTGATGATCTGGCCTAAGGAATCAGTGCAATTCGCATAGGAATAGATTATCTCATCAACAATAAATTTCAGTGTTTTTATCAAGAATAAAAATTGGGAGTTTAGCACGACAAGCAAAATCTTGTTAGTTGAAAATTTTTTATTCCCAAAAATTACTTTAATAATAAACTGGCAAGTGCACAGCTTAAAAAACTAAACTGGCAACATGCTTTATTTTTTGCGAAAACAATTAAGCAAGTTGTTTTTGTTTTAATTTTTAACTTGATTGCTAAAGGAGTTTCACTTAAAAAAACAAAATTATTGAATTAAACTATAAAACTAACTGCAGCCACAGCACTGCTTTGAGAACCCTTTTGACATTATTTATGTAACACAGTGTTGTCAATTTAATTGTTTCAAAAAGATTTTGTTCATCTTTCAAGTTATTTCGAACCAATTTTCTCTTCCCCGACCTATTTGCAAAGTGTTGTTATCACTTTTTTAAATGCAAACATTCGTTGCTCTATTTTTTACTTTTGAAACAACGGGTGTTTTTTAAAGATCGATAGTACTTAAAATTGTGAAAAATAACTTTAAAAATTAAATTATGACATTTTGGGCTGTACATAACACGAAAAGTGCTGGCTTCCAAGGCATCAGTTGTTACCGATTTATGAGCATAAAGCAATGATTTCACGTAGCCTCACAGAAAATTATCGAGAGGTGTAAGATCGCTTGACCTTGAAAGCCAGTTGACAGGTCCATTTCTCAAAATTAACTTATCTTAAAATTTTGATTCTATTCAGTCGATAATTGCGGTTGCCGTGTAGTACATAGCGCTATCCTGTTGAAACCACATCCCGCTAGGATCAATGTAATCCAAAGTGTTTAATACAAAAATCATCAAAGGTACGAAAATGAAGAGTAACCTTCCAGGGCTAATAAACTAACGTTCTTCAAGCGTAATTTTATTAATTATGATTTGCGAAAGTATAATAATCACAAATGTCAACAAGTGACATGACGTTTGACAACTAACTATTTTATTAGTTCTATTGGGCTTTAAAACCAAACACCAACAAAACACAAGAATGCAATTTTAATTTTTAAATTCAAACATGAGTAAAAACACGTCAAACCATCACGAAAAAATGAGATTTTCGGCATCATCACCTCCGATTTCAATGAAATTCAACACAAATGTTGTATGTTATTGGACTTTAACAACACATAAAAAAAGATACAAAAAAGTTATGACCAAAATATAAATTTTTCTAACCGATTTTTCCTAGTTTTTCAGAGGATATTTTCTAATAAAGATTTCCGATCTTTTGATATATAAGGCATGGCCATAGGTCATATGACAGTCCAAAAATTCAGGTTTTTTTAAAATTTTTGATATTTTTTTGTACGGGAGGTACCACGCTCATTTCACCAATCCAATATTTTGTGGGATGGTGTGCATTGATAACCTGAAGATAATTTGGAAGCTTTGGCTCTTGCCGTTCTCCAGATATACTGAAAAAAGTAATACAAATACAACAACAACAAGGGATTATTGAACACAAAGCATACTAAGCATCACGTTCTGGTCTATAACTCTGACACCAATTGAGTCTTCACCTTTAAATTTTCTGGAAATGTAGAAAAGGGTCTAATACTTGACATATAGTTTTTTAAGAGTTTTAAAAAATATACTTTTCCAGATACGAACCTTTGAAATCAAGACCCCAAAAAAATTACCTTTGATCTTTTCTTCAAAAAACACAATATGGATATCATTTTAAAAGGTGCACTTTCACCTTTAAAACGATACCAAAAAAAACTTAATTATCTTACGTACTTCAAAAGTTCTATCCCCTTCTGTAAGGAGACTTTTGTGTTTTTTATAAATTTTTCACACCTTTTATGACCTCATATTTCCGAAGCCGAAAGAATCTGGGGTCTGAAAATTTATGTTTTGAATTTCATTGAAATCGGAGGTGATGATGCTGAATGGCATAATGGTTTGACATGTTTTCACTTAGCTGCCAAATTTTAGAGTTGCACATGCACAAAAAAAAATGCATTAAATTTAAAAAGTGCGTTTTTACTGAGAATCCTGTTGGTAATGTTATACATAAATTGACAAAAACCTTATCTAGAAATTTAACATAAAACTAATTTTCTACATAAATCGAAAATGAATCTACTTAAAAAACAAGTAAGAGTGCTATATTCGGCTATGCCGAATCTTATATACCTTTCACCATGATGAGATAAGAACAAAAAGTTATATACATAAATAACGTTCTTTAGATAGGTATAAATTAATATTAATTGAGCCAAACTTTTCATTTCGTCATGCCGAAGAATATAAAAAACCAAAAAATGTATATATGTACCTAAGCCCGTTTCCTCTTTTGCCAAAGTTGATGTTTGAAATTCGTTTTATAATCAAAAAATCGTTTTTTAGAACATAAAAAAATTAAATTAAAAAAAATGAAAAAAATTTCTTTTTGGGATCCGAACTGGCAATATCATCAGTCTCAGGAGAGAACTTAACAACTCGGCTATGAATGCTTTTACTGAAGAAGCGTTAAATTCAAATATATTGAGTCTATGAGTTTGTTTCTTTATTTGAGCGGCTTATCATATACATGCATTAATGTCTATGTGTATGCGTAAAATTAAACACATAACAAATAAAATCCACCACATGTAGTGAAGAGTATAAAAAAACAACAAAAAAAAAACACATTAACCAACACTGTATTACCATAGCCACTACATGACCGTATAAACCAAAATTGAATTGGTTTGTATGGTATGTTTATGTCATTTTGGTAATACAATGTCACGTCTAATTGGACCTTTAAGGAAAAAATTTGAGGCAGTCGTAGTTTTTTACTCTTATCTCAGCCATTTGTGGATCGATCTAGCTGAATTTCAATAGCATACAATTCCGGACGATGTGTGACATAAATGTATAATAGCTTGGCCCCCATCCGATATGGGGTCCTCGGAAACCCCATTTCAATGGACAGACGGACAGACAGACATCGTTAAATCAACTTCGCTCCTCATATGGGTCCTTATATATATATTTTATCAATATTATAGAAATTTCAAATGGAATGACAAACTTATATATACCCTTTTCACCCCCTGTAGTGAAGGGTATAATAATAATTTTATGTTCACAACTATACCGGATCTTTCTAAATATGTAATTAAATTTAAGGGGGTCTCAGTAAAATGCACTTTTTAATTTTAACTTATTTCTTTACAAGTATAACATATTGTTCTTACGTAAAGGGATTAATTTTTAATAATCGAAATAAATATATGTGACAATTGCCAAAATGCATGCTCCAATTTTTATGATAGTTTTAAACATATGTGACAGCCGAGTTGCTAAATTTCAGAGCTGCCACTTGCACAAAATAATGGCACTAAATTTAAAAAGTGCACTCTTACTGCGACACCCTTTATATAACATTTTTTAAAATTTTATTTTTTCCATCTTTAATATTCATCAAAATGTCAAAAACTTTTAACTTTTAGTTGACTTTATTCCCATTTTATTTATTTATAACTATAATTTTTTTTTAACTATTCCTTTAGGGTCTTCAGTGCAAAATCAAAGCACAGAAGAGTACCAACACGATGGTACTGAAAAATAATTATAATATATAAAAAACATAAAAGAAGAAATAAGTTAACAAGTAAAATATTCAGAAAATAAATACAAAAAATTAAAAAAAACAAAAAAGAAAAACAGTTCTAATTAAAATAAGTTTTTTACATACACCAACAACGAATGATACTCCCACATATTCAGACTTTATAAAAATGGCTTATTGTGTGTTGTTTTTGTTATTCTACAGAGAACCTAAATTTAAAGGAAGGGAAATGAAGAGAACAACAAATGCAAAATGCAAAACAAACCTAAAGGAAGCAACATTTTATAATTGTATTAGTTGTTAGTTGAATGCTTTTTCTATGTAATTGTGTCTATATGGACCCATATGTACATGTTGTTGTAGTGTTGATCTAGTTTACTTAATATATTTACATATGCATGTATGTATATGAATATATTTTATTGGGAAAAAAATTATTTTGTATAGTGTACGATAGATATAAAAAATATGCTCGTTTTAGAACTCAGAGACATAATAGAGCAAATTGGAAGGGAATACAGTGTTCATAAAATAAAGAAAGTAGTGTTCTATTAAGAATTTTACATAAAAAAAATTAAATTTATTTAGTAAAACTTGTGACACTTTTTATGACTACTTCAACTTTAATAATTTTTTAACTTATTTGGGGAAGAAAAATAAGGCTACAGCTGTAGAATATATCAGATCTATTGGATAAGTTTTCTACATCAATTAAATGATAATAATTCGATATCTGTCGAATTAACAATGCAATTTAAATGAAAATTGTATAATTTGACCCCTTAACACATCAATTTACTAAGAAATTTGTGATGAAGGTTATAAACTTTTTTCACTTTCAGATCTCAGACACTTATATTTTTTCGAAAGTCATAATATGTTCTGAACCCAATTTTTTTATTAGATTCTTGTGCCAATGGACATGTTAATAAGAATTATAAAGCGATAGGCTCTTGAGATACTCCTTTTAACAAACAGAATGGTTCGGATTGAGACGGTTGAATTCTTGCTCCTCAGCTAAGAAAAAACAAAAGACGATTTAAATTAAACCATAGTTAGCATTAACTTGGGACCAATTAACTGCAAGAAAAATTGTATAGTAATTATGTTATATAATATAAAATATATAGTTTATATATATAATATATAAATAATATATATTTTATATATAACTATATTATATATATAAAGGCTTATACATGTCAAAAACTCAAGTAATATGACAATGTGTGATAGTGTGAATGCAATGTTTTACGAAAATGACAAGTATTATGAAAAAAGTTTAACATCCCATACGACTTCATCGTTTTTTGAAAAGTTTCTAAACAATAATACTTTTCATTGGCTCAGGGTTGCATTTTATTTCATGTGTGAGTGTTTATACTTTGTGTGATGGTGTGAACAAAATGTCATGTTAAATTAAATTTTTTTGACAGTCGCAACAAAAATCAGACGATTTCTATCTCACAAAGTATAATGGAATACGTAAGACTTGTCAGATAGTGTAAGCTAGTTTTAAGAAATTTGTCAATAGATCAAGTTACGTTTTTGGTATGGCTTATTTAACTTTGTATACCATTACCTAACGGATTCTAAAAAATGTTTCGGATCAAGGGGTCAAGAAAAAAAGTTTTATTTTTTTATTTATTAAAAACATAATAAAATAGTTTTAAGTAACAATGGCCTTAAGTTGGGTTCCACAGAAAAAATTATCCGTAGTTTTTTTTTAGCAATTGAAAAAATTATCTTAAAAGTATTTCGATTTAATTAATGTGATAATTAAAACCATTATTTTTTTTTTTTTTTGTTGAAAGAAAATTAAAAATATAATTTTGATTTAATTAATATTTTAGATGTTTTGAAATAAATTTTGAATTAAAATATTAATTAAATAAATAAAAATCTTTATAAATTTTTTCGTTTAATATAAAATAATTTAAACTTGTTGAATTGTTGTTGGGAAATTTAAAAACCTGAGCATTATTTAATTAAAACAATGAATACCTTGTTTGAAACGGCAAAGTTTATGCTTATTTTTTTAACTTAAATTAAAAAAAAAATATATCTTAAATATTGCAATTTTCACAATTTTTAGTAATCTAACAACAATTGATTGCATGAATCTATGAATTTGGTATGAATTTAGTGATAAGAGACAATTTTTAGTTTTTTCTCTGTGCGATTTTAGGGCTCCAAACCGAAAATTCGTAACGGGTATTTAGGGTTCAAAAAATTCTAGAAATTATTACTTTGCTTTGTTAACATTTACCTACTGCCTGTTCATCTATTTCCAAACGAAGACTTCTTTCGGCAAATTAACATTTAATACTGAAGCCAACTATAAAATATTGTTTTTGTTTTAGATGTAAGTTAAGCGAACGAAGTCTTTGTTAGAAACCGATGAACAGGCCATTCAAGATATATACTTTTACAAATATATAATACAATTTTCGTGTTATTGGAGACTTAAATCTGTCCCGAATTCCTTATATTTTATTATTATACAATATATACATATTTAAAATTATAATGGAAATAAATTCAAATCTATTTAAATATTTTTTTTAACAATCAATTTTTTTTTTATCTTTTTAGGTAAGTGCCATATTGGAAAATTATACATATATTAATAAAAATTGTAAGTCCGTTTTTATTGAGTTTTATTAAATTACAAAAATTTCAAATTTGAAAATAAAAAATACATACTTCTTTCTGCTTTATAATTAATTTTAACTGTTGCTTATTAAAATGTTAATAGATCCTGACGAAAAATCTTAACCCAAACTACACAGAAAAAATTATTTTCAAACAAACGCTTGTTTGAAAATTTTTTTAATTTCTACAAATATTTTTACTGATTCAATTAAAATTTTTGTTTGATTTTTATTTAAACAACAAAAATGTTGACAACCATTCAAAAATATAATTCACGCGTTATTGGTTTCAAGTTTTCATAATTTTGTATGAAACATTTAACGCTTTTTAATGTTGTCGTCTTTTTGCATTTTTTTATTTGATCGTAAGCAACACTTCCTAATGTGAAATATAAGAACTACAACAAAAACCACATACAGTCTATTTTTGGACACTTTAAAAAAATACAACAGTAAGAACGATGAAGAGGTTTGAAATAAAAAAAAAAAAAAAAATAGCAGGTAAAAAAACGCTTCACTCTTTTTAAACAACAGAAACAACAACAACAACATTATAAGAAACAAAATACATTTTTGGTTTGTTTCAAAGTTGGTTAAAAAAAAAACAAAATCCCGTATTCAATTTTTTCAAACTGTTTGCTTAAATACATCAAATACAAAAATATAATGATGACGAAAAACATATCGAGTCGGTCTGTCGCCGTTTTTGGGTTACATTTCTTCTTCATTACATTGCAGCCACACGATCAAGCCTTTCTTGATAGTCTTTTACATATACTGTTTGTCAAAATATGCAAAAATTGGCAGCTGTGACATAGGCTGCACGCAAGTTGAAAGCAATTTACTTTCGAGATGTCATTAAAAAAAAAAAAAATGTATAAAGAGAAACGAAAAATTTGCTCACTAACCTTGAAATCAGCTGTTTTCTTGAACGTAAATTGAAACACTCACTGGCAAGAGAATTTTAAAGGCAAGTTCGTATCAATTTTTAAAAGTATGAGTGTATTGGTAAAAAAGTGTGAGTGTATTAGAACTTGATAGGCAAAATTTGATCGTGTAACCCTCAAGTTAGCAAAGGAAAGGATACAGCAACAGTGAGTGATGACGAAAAACATTGTGTTGTGTGTATAAAAAAAGAACTTCGTTCAAAAATAATTCCAACAAAAAAATGTGTCTCAAAGCCAGCCGGCCGCTCTGCTCTCTCTGCCATCATCTTCTAATACAGTGCCTGCTTGCTTGTGTGCGCATCATTGCTTGTGCAAAAACCTGTTTTTTTTTTTGATTTTGAAATTTAGTATATGAATTTCAGTAAACTTTTTGTTTGATTCAGTTAAATTATTTGTTTGAAAAAATCAGTGTTTTTTTTTCAATAAACAAAATTCAAATAAATTGTTTGAATATGCGCATTTGTTTATAGGACCGATTTCAGACAAAAAATTGTTTGATTCTACAAATTTTTTGTTTGAATTGGAAAAATAATTTTTTCTGTGTAAGTGACATAGGCATATATTCAGAAATTATCACAAAACGCTTGCATTTAATAATGGGTAAAGCTGTATCTAGATGCCGACTAACTATTGCAGTGAAAAACAGCTGATTGATTTCATTCTATATTTTATTTGAAAAGTTAAGCATTTTTTTGTGTCTCTCTAAAACGCACAAATCATTAAATAATCTCTCGATTTCCTAAATAATAAAGGCCCAACCATAATGGGCTTAAGTTGGCTGCAGCCAATGCGCGAATACATGTAAATTATATGATGCAAACCATATTGACCTTACGGAAACTTTTTGCTAAGTTTAATGAAACTGTAATTTGCTTAAGCAAGATGCTAATTTAATCGCACATTCCGTACGGAATCAAATGTTTTTTATTTTGTTTTTGTTTTTTTAAATACATTAGAGAGACTTTTTGTTAATTTCTGATAGTAGGACAAGCAAGGCTATGCATATTAATTTTGGCCTTAAGTTCAACTTATTATCGTCGCTGCTTGCGTCCATTTTGAATGCATCTAAAAAACATCCATACAAAAAGGAAATAAATTAAAGATGTATTTTGTGCTCAAAAAAATTGAATAAACTTTAGTTTTAAAGATACTTATTTTAACTGATTTGTATACAAACTAGTGCTGGGATACTATCGATATTTTCAACTATCGATAGTTCAGATTTCACTATCGATATATCGATATTACTATGGACTGAATGTTTGTACTTGTGCAGGAAAACTTAAATTATTTTTTTATAAAGCTACAGTTCGTTGTTTTTATCACTTTATTGAATGTATAAGACTTATGTTTATACGCACGTTATTTAAGATGGCAGTTTTTTAAAAAATGATAAGTACCTTTCTGAAGGAACCAAAGTAACAGGGACTATAAGATATTCCATTGCAACTTTAAACAATTTTCTAAATTCTAAACCAAAAAAGGTAATCAATCTAGCGGACTTATCCTCTAATGGTCGTTCATTGTTTTGTCTTATGCTTGCAATTGCATTTGGATTTGCATTTTTTTACAACATTACAAAAATATTTGCCATTTCAGTCCCTATATAAACATGTTAAAAATTTCGACTTAAAGTCCTTTAATTAGCAGTAAAAAGTACTGCTAAGCAATCCATACCACTTGCCATTCTTGTTGTTTGTAGTCATTGCTGTAATTCAGCGCGAATTAATAATAGCAAGTAAAAATATGCGGCAAAGAACTGTGTGTGAATAACTGCTGTAACATGTCTTCATGGCTGTATTTTAAATAATAATAGTATCGATATTGATATTTTTCCTATCGATATTTTCGATATTTTAAGACTATCGATAATATCGATAATCTATCGATAATTTCCCAGCACTAATACAAACTGTAGCCAAAAAATGACTTAAGGTGTTATGATACTTGCTATTTTTTGTATTGGATTTTTTTAGGATTGACTGAATGAAACAACAAATGCGAGAAAGAACAAGAAATACAATATGTAAACAAACCCTTTTTTCTGATTGACATTTCTCATGTATATTTTTTTCTTTGACTAAAACAAAAAAAAATAGGACAAACGCTTGGGCAGATGAATCTATTTTGTTTTTGATAAACGAAATGAAGCAGGTGCCCTTCACAGAAAAAATTATTGCCAAATTATTTTCAAACAAACGCTTGTTTGAAAATTTTTTTAATTTCTATAAATTTTTTCACTGATTCAAACAATATTTTTGTTTGATTTTTATTTAACCAACAAAAATGTTGACAACTCTTCAAAAATATAATAAACGCGTAATTGGTGTCAAGTTTTCATAATTTTGTATGAAAAATTTAACGCTCTGTAATGTTGTCATCTTTTTGCATTTTTTTATTTGATCGTAAGCAACACTTCTTTATGTGAAATATAAGAACAACAACAAAAAACACACACAGTCTATTTTTGGACACTTTAAAAAGTGCAACTATAAGAAAAACAATAGCAGAAACAACATTACAAGAAACAAAATCCCGTATTCAATTTTTTAAAACTGTTTGGTTAAATACATCAAATACAAAAATAGAATGATAACGAAAAACATATCGAGTCGGTCTGCTGCCGTTTTTGGTTACATTTCTTCTTTAGAAAAGGAAAGGATACAGCAACAGAGAGTGATAAAGAAAAACATTGTGTTGTGTGTATAAATAAGACTTCGTTCAAAAATTATTCCAACAAAAAAATGTGTCTCAAAGCCAGCCGGCGGCTCTGCTCTTGCCGTCATCTTCTCATACAGTGCGCGTCATCGCTTGTGCAAAAACTTTTTTATTTTTTTATTTTGAAATTTAGTGTATGAATTTCAGTAAACTTTTTGTTTGATTCAGTTAAATTATTTGTTTGAAAAAATCAGTGTTTTTTTCAATAAACAACATGCAAATAAATTGTTTGAATATGCAAATTTGTTTATAGGACCGATTTCAGACAAAAAATTGTTTGATTCTACAAATTTTTTGTTTGAATTGAAAAAATAATTTTGTCTGTGTTCATATGGGATTTCAAATCATTTATTTTCAATTAAAGAATAAACCACGATGTAATTCGTAATATTTTTCATTATTTGCATTCAATTTTATTGTATTTAAAAAAAATTGTTTATGATTCCAAAATAAAATGTAAACAAAACAAACAATATTGCCCACGTTTTTTTCCCACAAAAACCCATCAAAAAAGCTAAAAATCGCAAAACAAAAGTTAAAAACCGCTACTTTCGATCAAAAACTAAAAAAATTGGCAACAGTGCTAACATTTATTCTGGAAGTGTCAATTTTAAGTTACAAATTTTTATATTTTTGTTGACAGTCTTAGATAATTTATCGATAACACATGTATATTTGTTTGACATTTCAAGATTTTTTATGATATAATCATACTCTTTACACTTAGTCAGTTTTCCTATGCAAATATATTTTTGCACTGTTCTTCAATATAGAAAAAATACAAAAAATAGCAAGTATCATAACACCTTTACAATTTGTTTGATTTTTTTTTAAAGAACAAAAATTATATAAATCGTTTAAAATCTTATCGACATTTATTTTCTCTACATGTCAGCAAGGTTGCATTTCTTCCACCAGTTGAGAACAGTTGCTACGCTAGTTATGAATTGCTAATAAGACCTATAACTGCCTATGAACTTTTTTTTTTATTTACTGTTCTATAAGTTCCGACTTTGGTGATGATTCTGAATATGCGCAATAGTTTTTCCTATATTTAACAACACATTATCTTTGTGGATTAATGTTAGTCTTGATGTTCTTTAAAAAATAAAATAAAAATAAAACAATTTTAATTTAACTTTTTCACATGTGACTAGGAATCTATACAAACTATGCATATTCTATATACTTTTGATCAGTTTCAAACTAATCCACCCGAATATCTATAACCTCAATTTTTACGATAAAAAAAAAATGGAAAAGTAACTGACATTTTCGAAAACGAACAAAACAAAAATCCAATTACAAACTTACCTCCATTCAGTTTAAGTTCTTTCTCCATTTTTTCACTCACTGTATTAAATTTATTAACCCTCTCCCTTTCTTTCCCATTACCCAATCAACAAATCTCTTATATGTACCCTGCAAATAATAGGACCAGTCCAAATACGTGTAAAGTGTAGCCCACAAGGGACTAGGACTAGTCCAAACGTAACCCAAACGTAATTAAAAAACATGGTCTATTTAACATTATGATGTCCTAGGGCAGGACCATATAACCCAGCTTTGGACTACAAAGGAGTAGTTTTAAAACGACTACATGGTATACTCAAGAGGATTAGTTTTGAAGTCGTTCCAAAACGAAAGCACGTCGTTAACAAACGAAGACATGTCGTCTCACTACAAACACTTTTTAACAATGACATGGTCCATGCTTGCATTTCATCGGACCAGTCCATGGAGTAGTCCATGTTATCAAAATGGATCAGGTGGTCCAATATTATTTGCAGGGTATATGTTCATAGCACATACACCAACATCTTAACATTCACTTAAACATTTCGAAATGAATAAAAATTCCCAAAAGATGCGAAAAGGAAAACTGGTGCAGAAGACGGAAGAAGATGAAAAGGAAAAAAGGCAAAATTAAATTATAACAATTGCCTAAGCTAAATTATAAGTTGCTTTCATTCTTTGCATTATTTTCTTTTCTACGTTTTTTTTTTTTTTTTTTCGGAGTCAACACAAAAATACTGACAGAAGAAGAAAAAAGTATGATTTTTTTTAATTTTTTTTTTCTTGCCTCAATGTTACTTTTACAAGTGTGCGTGTCACAGATGTAAGTGAAGATAAAATTATACTCTGTTTGTGTAGAATTTCTAACAGAGTTCCTTTTGGCTGATTTTTATTTCAACTTTTCCTTCCTCTACAGACACACAGACATTGCACATAATGAAGCATTTTGTACTCGGTTGTTGAGGAAAATATACAAGATGTCTTTTAGACAACAAAATTTCGTAAATAAAATACACAAAAACTAATAATAAAGACTCAAAGAGGAGAGCAGAGGAGAAGAACAACATGCCAGAAAATAAGTGGGAAAAAAACAACACGAGAAGTAGAAATTTAGAAAAAAGACGCGAACGAGGGTGGTTGGGTTAGGTGTCTTGGCTAAATTAAGAATGGAAGATGAACAATTCGTTAATACAATGTCTTCTCTATTATGTTTTGTTTGAATCCCCGAACAAAACGAAAAAAAAAAATCAACAAAAACGAATAATACCAAAAAAATTAAGAAAAAAATCTAGCAATGTAAACGGAAATAGTAAGGAAAATATAAATTAAACTAATGGCGGAAGCTTAAGTTTTGTTAAATGTGCAATGTTCAACATGTCTAAAACATTGTTAATAAGAGTCATTCAAACAAAAGTAGCATTTAAACTACAAACAAGATGGAAACAAAATAAAATTACTTAAAAAAAAGTGAACAATTTTCAATTGTTTTTAATTGCAAGTTTTAAGGCGATTTTATTGTTGTTTAAACACAACAATTGCCGACAAAACAACATCCGGTTAAAAATAATTGTTCCAAAAAACACTGAAAGAAAACTTGTGAATTAAAGTAACAGTTTTACAAAAATCTATACCTATAAATAATTTAATGTAATATAGAAAAGCTTTAAGGTTTTAAGCCCTTTTCTTGGTCTAGTCTTTTTCATAATTCTCTTCCAGGAAATTTTACAAATCTCTTCTAGTTTGAAGTACAATGTTGTAACTTAATTCGAATGTGTTATATGCGTCTTAGCAACATGTTTCCAAGGTATCGTGTTACTGTCATGCATGGCTCTTTTGCTAAATACTTGCAAACAAATGAACACAAGTCTCTTGTTAAATACAATTGATGTTCAGTGTTTTTGCGAATGAGTGACAACAATTGTCATTTTACAATCAACATCAATAAAGATGGTATGGTTAATTTGTCGTAAGAGTTGTAGCATAATAATCTAAAGAATTATATAATTTTTATTTTATTTAAAAGCTGCATTTCTTGCAGTCAAATGACTTTTTTCCCCCTCCCAGTGCATTATGCATTTTTCATAAAAAAAACTGTACAACAAATTTACATTGTGTATGGGAGCCTCCTTAAAAATGGAGATAGCGAAGCGAGTAGGTATGTTAGAAACAAATGTTTGGGATTAAAAGTAACGTGGGATCTGTCATTCATTTGATCCGTCTATGGGTATTCTAAGAGCAGCAGGGGCCAAACTTTAAAAGTTCATTAAACCGCCATAGTTGTATTTGGTGAGAAAATGTTTAGGACTTGAAACCAACAGAGCTCGGACATACATACTCCTAGGCAGCTATGGGATGTTTTCTTCAATATATTCTTGTCTGTATTGAAAAATTTGTATGGAAGCCCCTTAAAGAATGGAGATAGCGGAAAGGTAAGTAAAAAATAAATCTTGGGGATGAAAAATAAAATGGGGTCCTACATTTTACCCCTCTAAGATGACACTATGGCAGTCATTTAGTTTATTTTCATTTTTTCCCTTTTTGCTCCACTTTCATTTTACCTAGCGTACACTTTTCCTAAGTCAAAAATAAAAAATTACGTTCTTCGTTTTTAAAATAACACAAGAACGCCTTAATATTTGGTTGCCAATTTTGACACAGTAGAAAAATATTTTTATATCTAAAATTTTGGTATTTTTTGATATCAAATGTTTGGCTGCAGAAAAATTGAGAAAAAAAGTGGAATTTAGCGTTCTTTTAACACTTCATTCTTAAAATCAGGAATTGAAGTGTTGGATCATAAAGCAGAATGTCTAAATAAAGACAGAATACCATTTTTACCTTTATACTATGTGGCGACTTAATTTTTTACGCCCTAAGACAATGTAGCGATAATGCATTTGTTTTTTTGTAAGAACGATTAAGTACTTAGAAATACGCAATGTGATAAACGTTATTTTTATATGATAGATGAGACTGAGTGTTATCGATACATTGTTGCACCTGCACGTAGAGAAAAAATATTTTTAAATATGGTCACCTCCAACAAAACTATTTTAAAAGTATATTTCAAACATATTATGTTTAATTTAACGATATAATTATCACCAGCAACCATATTATGGTTAAAATAGCCCTCCATCAAGAAGCTACAACCATATTGTGGTTGCCTCTAAACAAAAAACTTTCTTTTAAGACAATTTTAATCATATTATGTTTAATTTAACAATTTTACTGACTACCATATTATGGTTAAATAAGTCATTCATCTAGAAGCCACATATAATGGTTACTTTTGATAATGTTGTGGTTATTTATACTAAAACTAAAATATATTTAAGACTTAACTATAATAACACGGCTGTTTTTAACCATATCATGTTGCTCTTAGAAAATAGCAAAATACTACTTAACGATAACATGTTTAGAGGCAACCATAACATGGTTGTGGCCTCCTGAACGAGCAATATGGTAATAAAAATATGGTTGTCGATGACAATAATACTGTTAAATTAAACATAATACGTTTAAAATTGCTTTTAAAAAAGTTTTTGTTGGAGGTGACCATATTCAAACATGTTTGTTCTCCGGGCGTTGTGGTCGGTATCCTGTCAAAAGCTTTATTTGTATAAAATCCAGGTGCAGCAATATATCGATGTATGGTTATATTAAACATAATATGTTTAAAATTTTCTTTAAAAACAGTTTTTTGTTTGAGGTGTCTATATTTAAACATGTTTTTTCTCTGCGTGAAGCGATGAGCAATCTCTACGAAACATGAGCTTTGCACTTCCTATATATTTGGTTTGACTGACATTGAAACTAGAAAAGCTCTCATACAAATATTGTCTCAGAATAAGGCTTCCTAACAGGTTGATCTAGAGCAATAAAATTAGGTCTTAAGATTTTCTTTGTACCAGGAGTCTTTGGTATGATAAATGGGTGTAATCGATTTTTTATTAGCCAAAGGTCCCATGCAAATGTATATTCCGGTTCAAAACATTGTAGGGTAATCCCTGTTTCTTTAGTTTCCTCTATTTCTTAAATAACACTTTTTCCTGTAGTATTTATAAAATTCGTTTTAGCCACATCTTATACCAAATTGTGCATTAGAAAATGAAGTATGCAAATAAAAAAAGCATATTGATTTTCATTTCACACAAACTATTGACCACTATTCATTTAACATACATGGTCATGTTATTTTATGGATTAAAGACCAAAAAACACCCGTAACCTGACTAAAAGATTGTTGTTGAGTTTTTACGACGTAAATGCTAGACTGTTAAATACAAAATTGTATGTAAATAAATATGTATGTTGGAATTTAAAAATAAATTTGTACAGGCTTTAAAGCCAAATATACATTTTGCAAATAAAATTAAAAAAAAAAATACTAGAAAATTTTGTAGGAAAACCAAAACCATAAAAAATTTTCAATTATTAAAGAAACCATTCATGCCACCACATTTTAAAACAAGTTGTAGATTGATAGTTGCTACCACTACTATTTGATTAAGTTGTAAATTATTATTGAGAAAAAACGAGAAATATTGTAGACTTTTTGAAAAGATTATTAATTAAAGAAAATTATTACCTGCTGATTTAACGTTTAAGAAAATCCAAAGGCAAACGTCTGCGAGTATAATTTTGTTTATTAAAAAATTAGAAAATCTGCCTTAAGATTTTTCCATGTATATGTAGCAACTTGCATATTTGCTGCAATTAGTAGTCCATTAAAATTTACTATTTAATTATAGACAGTTCTTAAAGCACGATTTATAAAACAAAAAACTCAAAAGTATCCATTCATATAATTTAGTACAATGTGGCAATCACATAAAGATTGCATGCAAGATTTTTGAAGGCTGTTATTTTCTCAAGAGGAGTTCTAGCCCATAAATTGAAATAAATTTTGTGTAAGTGAAAGTAGAATAATTGATTTTGCGATTTACGCACTAACTTATCATTTCATAGACCAAATTAGTAAGTCTCAATAAAATCTGAACCCAACAAACACAAATGGCATGATAAGATTACGGACAACTAATCGTACGAACGTTGTGATGTACGTCACACAATCCAAATCATTTATACACACTGTATCTGAAAACTCAAATAACACACACAAAAGGAGTTGCTTAGTGAAAATGACTTGTATGACTATGATAGTTACCAAGTGGTAGCCTAAAAATGCATGGTATAATCATCTGCTAGAAACGAGTAAAGGTACAAAAAATTAAGTATTTCAGAAAGTACATTGCACAGAAAAAAATAAAAATTGATTTCAATTAAAAATTTGCATGTAATATTAATTCAAAACTTAATTAAATTTGCACTAGAAAACTATTTAATAGAATCAATTAAACGTTTCATTCACTTGACTAAACGTTTTATTCACTTGAGTTAACGTTAAATTCACTTCAATACATTTTTCATTGAAGCTGATTTTGTTTTTGAATAATGATTAATTGGTGGAACATGTTGAATTTTATGTTTTAGGGACAAATATTAACCATAATTAAAAAATACCAGTTGTAGAACCAAAAAGCTGAAGAAAGATATTAAATTTCCCGTATTTCCCATTTTGGTACTATTTTTTCCCCCCATTATAGTATCAAAAATTGCAAAATGCAAAAGGTTTTGTAAAGAAGTACCAAAAATAGTTACGATTTTCACCCCTTAAACGTTCGAATTTCGAAAAAGTACCAAACTTATATTCGTATTTTTTTTTGATAAGTTTCGAATGTGGTATAAACTTCATTTCTAGGTTTATTGTATCAAAAGATAGATGGGCTGACAAAAATGTACCAAAATTCAGGTTTTACCCGTTTTCACTCTAAAAAAACCGAATTTCAAAAAAGTACCAGGTGTGTGGTGTCCACTTATTTTTCAGAGGAACAACGATATATATTACAGTTTTTTTGTATCTCTTTTAGTTTTGGAGATAAAAGGGGAGAGATCCAGCTCCGGTCCAAATTTCAAGTCTTTAGCTTCAGGCGTTTAGGCTGTACGATGATGAATGAGTCAGTCACTCACGCAATAAGTATACGTATGCAGCGCAAAAAGCCACTTTTTAATTTTTGTTTAGAAAAGTGGCGTATGCGGCACAAAACAATATTTATAATTTTCAAAAAATACTATTACATTCTAACTTTATTCATGAAAGTGCGCAAAAATTTACATTTTTCTTTAAAACATATCAATGGTTTTCTTCCGCAACCACGTAACTCTATTTTTACCGATTTTTTTGTTTTAACCGGAAAAGTAATCAGTAAATAACGCCTTACAATTTTGCAACTTTTTTGTTTGGCGGAATATCGGAAATTTTCCTAATTCTTGGATTATAAAAGAATATAAAGCAAAAAGTTTCAAATATTTGGTAAAACAAAAGTATTTTGTCTCTCCTGAAAATAAGTTGTTTTTGAGTTACGAGGTTGCGGAAGAAAACCATCGATATACCGGAAGCAGTGGTAAAAATATAAAAAAATTCTATCGGGTACATTTTGAGAAATCTTCTTGTAAATCTTCTTTGTCGTTTTTCTCCACTCCGACCTTTTGGCATATGCGCCAAAGCAATTCTGAGCTGACGAATTGCCAAAAATTACAATGCTACTATTGAGAGGAAATTAAATCAAGCCGTTCGAGTTTCACATACGTCTTAGCACTGTTAGCCAGCTTTGGATATTTGATAGTTCTTTTATTTTTTAGCTTTCCTTTAATTTTGTATACCCTCCAGCACCACTAGGCGAAAGAGGGTATACTTAGTTTGTCATTCCATGTGAAACTTTTTGATTATTTACCTCAGACCCCATAAAGTATACACTCAAAAGAATATCAATCCATCCGTACTGAAATCAATCCAAAGCGGTATTAATAGTACGGTAAGTACGGATTTTCTTGAATCAAGTCCAGAAATATTGATTCAAGTACGGATTTTCAATCGCGAAATACTTAACTTTTCCATATTCAATCCCAAATTCGTACTTGAAATAATCCAAAAATGAGATTGATTAGAACTAAAATTGAATCAAAATCTCAAAATACGCTTGATTCAAGTATTATTAAGTTGATTCAATCCCGAATTCGTACTTGAAATAAACCAAAAGTAAATGAGAATTTTATTATGATTGATATATTTACCCGTTTTACACATTGCAGAATTTTAATTATAAAACACCATCGTCATTGCTGATATTTTTTGTACCAAGGTACATATATTAACACAAGGTAGACTCATTTGGGAGTGTAGACATGCTGTTCTATAAAAATAACCGAGTTGTCAAAATTTTCTTCATATAAAACAAAAACAATTTAACGCACACATGTACAAATTTTATCTAATATACACGAAATTCGACGTTTGGGTTCCAACTGGGGTAAGCAGCTGACAAAGCTATGGGCCAGCGACTTGACCTTGTGTAAATATACCTTGGTTTATACATTCAAAACTTAAAGTACATATAAAACTGAAAATATAAACTAAATGAGAACCAAGAGTTCTCAATTCTACTTTTCCAACATGAAAAAACTGTGTTTTCGTCTTATTCTGTTGTTTCTACACATAACAAGAAAATCGTTTTTTAACTACTTGTGTGGTGTTGTTGTAGTGTCTGCAACAAACTTTGCTAAGTTAAATAATATTAAAAAGATATCATTGTAATTTTGCTCTTATGGTATTTTCTTTTCTACAAAAAATATCACATTTTATTTAAAAAAATGCAATTTGGTGTTCGTTTCTTTAAAATGCTTTGCTCTCTTAAAGGGCAGCGTGCTTTACGCCCCGCATAAATCGAGAGTGTTGATAATGCCCTGTAAAAAGATGGCTTCTGTTTATATATAAGGTTACCAGACGAATTTGGAAAAAAATCGTCTCTTATCAGGACAGTAAAAATTTTAGGTTTTAATAGTAAAAATAAAAGAAAGCATTAGATTGTTAATAACATTGTTGCCAGTGATATGAAATTTAAATGGATTCGGTGTTATAAAATTGATTTTGGAAAAACGTCAAATCGAGAAATAGTAAAAGCTTAATGTTAATAAATCGGCTTACTGGCAAAGGTATTTTCTTGTTTACATATTTTATGAAAAACAAACTAAAGAAATTGGAATTTGGTCATTCATTTTGTTCATTTATTTATATATTTAATATTAATCTATTAACAAATTTGGGTTTATGTATATTTTTTTATATATAAAAGAAGCTTTTTGTCAGCTGTTTAAAACAGGGCGATCCAATTTTGTGTTTTGTTCTCGTCAAATAAAAAATTGCAGTATTACATGTTCGGCATGACATTTTATTCATGCACCTTTTAAAATGTGGTATTTAAACTTGATTTAAGAATTTTGCACTTATTTTAAGAAATTCTGGGAAGAATTTTTTTTCGAATGTGATTCCATTAGGATTGTTTAAGTACGTTTTAGTAATCCTTGAGTAATTGTAGTCGATTTAGCCATGTTCACGTCTGTCTGTCCGTCTGAACGCCTGTTATAACGCGCTCACTTTTGAACAATTTAAAAGAAACGAACAATATTAATCTCAAATTACTTCTTGTTATCCTAAGCAGTTTGGGATTGAAAAACAGCAAAATTAAAAAAAAAAACAGCGAATGTAGAAACACCACTCTAAAAAAATGTATAATTTTGTTACAAAAACTAACATAAATGGTTGTATAATGCACGGATTAATATAAGTTTTTGCACAAAAAAGTTCTATATGGCTAGAAATTTCGTGAAGATCGGTCAACGTTTTTGGCTTCATATGGCCCGAAAAAATACCATGCAATATCATATCAAGCAGCCTTCTAAAAAGCACTTTAACACTTTAAAATGCTATAAAAAATTTTACTACTATATCGAAATTTGCTCTAATTTAGGGTTTTCAATACCAGAAAACACTACAGAATTTTGTGAAGAATTCTCTATAATTTATCATGGTTCCAATATAAATTTCTCTCTCGAATATAATTTTAGTTCAGCTAAACTGTTACGAATCCTGATATTTTACTCCAATTTGTTCAAACTAACTGCCTGTTTGTAGAACGCGAACGCAAAAGTGACTCGTTCAGCTGACATTTAAAACAAAAAAAAAATTCAAAATTTGTTTTTGTTTTAAATGTAAGTTAAGCGAGTCACTTTTGTGCTCGTGTTCTACAAACAGGCAGTAAGTTTAATATGACCAAGCTTTCTGATTGTCAGTCAAAAATTAACCAAATATAGGTCTAAGCCGCTTATTATGATTTATTAATAATTTATAGATCCCATATAGGGCCCATGCCTGAAATATTCTAACTTTTGGTAAAGGGTTTGAAAGATTCGGCACTGTTACTGGTTAAAAAATTACCCAGATATTTCCATCACACTGTGTATTGCTGAAGTACTTACAAACATCTTTTTAATTTTAAACTAATTTTTACATTTTTCTTTATTTAATTAAATTTAAGTTAAAATTTACTAATGACATGTTACAAAGACAAACTTTTTAATATACAAAACAAACTTCAAATTTCATTATGAATAAAATCCATTATGAATATTTAAATAAATATAAAAGAAATCAAATTAATTTATGTAAATATTTATGAAATTATTAACATTTTTGATTACAAATTTTACCTGTAATTACAAGACAACTTATTTAATTCAAATTCTATTTAAATTGTAAAACGGACAAAAAAAACGTACCTTGAAATTTATAATGCAAATTTGTATTTGAATACGTTCATTAACATATTGTATTTATGTAGCTTGATTTAAAATTAAAAATAAATTTTAAATTCTCAAGTAAATAAATATAAAAGCTGTAATGCTTAAAGCAAATCAAAATCTAATCAATATTAATTAAGATTTTCACCTGCATTCATCAATAAGCTCTTGTTGGGCCACTTAAAAAACATTTTAATAATTCCATTATAAATGCAATACATTAAATCAATTTATAAACACTTAACTGTAGTAGCACAGGTAGCAGTAGCAGCTCCTGAATTCTTCTGCCGCGACCACACTGCATTTTACTGTATAGTCAATATAAATCATCCACAGACAATTCACAAAAATCATACAATTTTTCAACATGTGAAAAAATGCTTAATGACCAACAACAAACGTTAAAATAAAATAAACAATTCAAATAAATTCGTTGCCTTATAATCGGATTAAATGCCGAACATGAAGACCAAGACACAAATAAACAAAGCAAAGCAACCACATTATTCAAAAGTAACAAAAATATTATGATCACAAAACAAGTGAAAATATACAATGGACTTAATTTGGGATTTGAGCAAAACAAAAAGTAGCAAATAAATAAAATAACAAAAGCAAAAATCTTTTAATCGAATATGTTCAATCAATAAAAATTCAATTAATAGCAATTGGTTTATTGAAAAATGGGTTAAAAAAGTTTTTCGAGTAAGGGGCGACCTATTATGCACCACGTATGAGTAGGTGCAGAGCTAAAGAAAAATAAACACAATATTGGTTTTTCCCGAGTTTGTTATCGAACAGTCATTTTGCGTCTTGGAACTTTAATAGTTTCACTAATTTGAAGCCGCTTAATTCAAATGAAATATCCGTTTTTCTCTATCAGTGCCCATGCTCTGTAACTCTCGCGTCGAACAAGTTTTCGATTGAAATGTGTGAAATGAAACAAAAATGCCATATATTGAAACAAACAGCTGTTTTTCTCACTAAACTGTGTCTGTAACTTTTTTTGGCGAGTACTAGCTGCCACGTAAGTAACTCGCCAATTTACAGAAAAAGTGCGTCTGTAACATTTTATTTTGGTGAGAAAAGTTTCCGCTTTGAACCAATAGTACTATGGTACTATTTTCAGTACTTTTTCCTTTCAAAAATACCAAGGTAATTTTTAAGTTTATTTTCCATAAAAATCATATGTTTGAAAAAAGTACCAAAATGTTGAAAAAGTTCTCTCTTGCTTGGTGGTCAGCACCATCAAAATTTTTAATTTTTCCATCACCGCTTTGAACTGTCACATAAACTCACGAATTAAAATGGGGCGTGAAAAAATTTTAACACTAAAAAGCAATGCAAAGAATAATATTTTTTTTTTTGTTCTTGGCACATTTTTTTATTGTTTTCAAAGCTAGTTTGCAAACAACAAGTCGCACTTGACACTATTTGGTATAGCCGACGCACATAGGGGTTTTTTGCCAATCTAGCCGGACATTACTTTTTGTTTTAGCTTATATTGCTTCTTAAAAGTTATTGAGTGCCCCTAGATCGATGAAACTTGGCAGAAATATGTGATATTGTCATAGGCAGGTAAACCTCAAAAATAAATAAAATCGGACCAAGGAGGAAAAGGTTCCCCCTAGAAGAACTAATCCAACCTCTGAAAAATTCAATTTTTTTTTAACTTTTCCCATACTTTTGTTTGGCAAATGCAACTTTTAACGTCGGCGAAAGTTAAAAAACCTAAAATAAGACCCATGAGATCGTAAAATTACACTTTTCGCCCCCGCCCCCTTTTTTAGGGCGGTTACATAAAATAATATTTAAAAAAAATGTAAATATTAAAAGAAATAGATAACTAACGCCTTAATACTATATAAATTAAATTTTTGAACTTTAATGGGTAGGGGAGGTATCCCTCCAAACACCCCCCCGGAACGACCCTGTAAAAAATTTTTTTTTTTTGCTAATTTCCAAAAAATATTAATTTTTAAGATTTTATGTGACTTTTATGCATTTTATAGTATTTAATTTATCTGAAAATAATTAATATATTCGTAATAATAACTTATTTATAACAGTAACAGCAAATTTTATTTAAAATAATAACAACTAATTTATTTAAAATAACTTCTCTTTTGCACTAAGATGATGATGAGTGCCATGGTTCTTCTTCGTCTGCTTCTTCAAAATCCTCTTCTGAATCTGAATTCTCTTCAGAGCCAAGTACAGGTGGAAGCATAAAAGAAATTGCTTCTTTCGTAAAGGGTAATGACATTTTTTTTGGAGTTGGTCTTATGCTAGTAATCAGTGGGTCAGAACTGAGCAAAAGTCTATTTATAACATCTTTGTTACACTGAACCCTCGAAAACTTTCTAGCAAAATTCTGCCTGTAAAGCCGAAATTTCGCACAATTTTCTAACTAAAAATTGTAATTTCTCTTCAACGAGTTTAGAACTACATTCTTGTATAATTTGGAATAACTCTAATTTCGTATACACTTTTTCCATTTTACTCTCGAAGCTTCAAAATGGTTCTGATAAAAATTTTATGCAATAACCACAATATATATTTAAAAAAACTAAGTACCTAGAGCCCAGATTTTATTTTTTATTATATATTATTTTTGTTGTTAATGATTTTAAAAGTTATGCAAAACAGGTACATTTATTTTGCTCCATAAAATAACGTAATTTAGCGGCCGCACAGGTGGTTAAAACCCGTTACTTACTGTTTCGCACATCCCTTTTTTTACCCGGTAATATTAGTCTTAGATGTAATAATCTAAATCAAAAACATCTACGTACAACCAAAACATTTTATGACTGACGAAAGGGTTTCTATCATATGTACCTATGCAAGATGAGCAAAAACATAAAAAAGGTAAAAAAATTTTTTGCTCTATTAAATAACGTCCTTTAGCGTTATTTTTATGTTATTTTGTTTCAGCTTAACACTCAAAAAAATATTAAGCGGTCAAAAATGCTTTTGGTAACATCCAATGCCTTGCGTGCAATATTTATTTTTTATGAATTTTTAAAACACAAATATCTTATTTTTTTAAAAATTGTTTGATAAGATATTTGAAACTGATTAAGTGTCAGTTGTGTTATACAACTTATAAAATAACAACTTAAAAAATATATTACTAACATTTTTCTGCGGCTGTAAATAAATGCATTCTCTCAATTGTTTTACTCTCTTGTATTCTCTAATATACAACCAAAAAATTTTTGGAACTCCCTGGTCTACAATCACATCGGCTTCAAGAGCAATTTAATGACCAGTGTGACCAGATTTAGAGCTGAAAAAAAGCTAAAGATGGACATTTAAAGCCAAAAAATAAAGCTAAATTTTTGTATAGCTTCTTGTAGTAACTTTTAATTATTTCGATATTTTTCATAGATTAAGTATTGCTTATTTAATTATAGCTGAGAAGAATTATATAAATGACCGAAAAAAAATCCAAAAACAGCTTGACCAGTAAATTGATCAAACTTTAGCTTTATTTTTAACAATTTCTATGGATTTGCTTAACTTTATTTGTAAGAAGATAATTGTATAATGTAATTAAGAAACTGTATAATGATGTTTGATCTAGCTAAACCTTTTGCAAAAGCAAATAATTTTTTATTAAAACAAGGGACGCCAAATATTTAATAGGTATGAACATAACTTAACTAGTAAAATTTTTACTAGCAGAAATTTTCAAAAAATAGTTGACAGAAGTCGTTTTCGTGTTCGAAGTCGCAGCCGTTTGAAAGTCGAAATCACGACAACGACAATGTAAAACACATAAGTAAAATGTTCGCCGTACATATGTCGTTTGCGTCAATCATAATGCCAACTTTTAAAAACGACTATATTTACACCACAACAACACTTATAAGAAGGTCAAACAAAATATTTTTTTCTGATACACAAGCCAAAAACTAATTTTTTTCATGATAAAAAAATAAACGATTTAATTCTTAGTTCTTTTAATGGTTTGAGCCTTCGAAAATTGAAAAGAACGTAGAACGTTTTGGTAATGTAACTTTAACGCCCATAATTCGATTTACTTTTGCTCTTGATGCCTGCTTATAGATGAAATAAGTATGTGGCAAATATGCTTTCATCGCTAAATGGACTATCACGTAAATCCTTTACATTAGATTTACTTATAACGGCAGAAAAAACCGATAAATTGTAATATATCGCTAAAGTGGCTAAAAACTGTAGTGACTCTAAACGAAAAGCTGGCATTAAACTTACTCTAAGCTTTGCTTTTGTTCAATAATTGGTTTGTGGTCTTGATATTATCACTGAAATATGGAATAGAAATATGTATGTTTTTTGTTCTTATAAATCACATAAATCTTCTGTTTATTCAAGAATTTTTTCGAAGTGTAACTTTTGACAAAAATTCTTAATTTTTTTGAGAAATAACGTTACTTTTGTAATCTTCAACTCGCAGTTCTGTTATGTACATATGTAAATCAAATCTGCAACAGCGATTTCTTCTGCGCTGCCAGACTATTACCCTTTTAACTAAATCACACATAAGTTTATTCGGATAAACTGTTTTATTTATTTAAAAATATAAATAAACACGAAATTGAAATTAAAAAAAAGGCTAGCAAAAGCTAAATGCATCGTTTAAAAAAATCTGAAAAAAAGCTTAATGCTAAATGAAATATCTCAAGCTAAAATGGAAAAAATAAAGCTAAAATTAACTCGAACGAAGCTAATATGGTCACATTGGTTATGACATTTATAATGTAACGACGTAATCTCTTTTGATAGTTTTCGACATGAGTTACAGACACAGTTTTTTTCACATTTTTAGAAAAGATGAAATATTTTGTTTCATATCTTTTCGATGTATAAAGTTCTCACTACAGTTTCAGAACATGGATACAGCTCGACTTTTCGAGATATACTGTTGTGACCAAAATTAAGGCGCTTTCACTACATATATTAAATAACTTGAAAATGGTTCACCATATTCAGTTAAAAAAATTCAAAACTCGGTAACATTATTATCTTAAAGCCGTTCTTACATTGTTTTTAAATTTGCCTTGTAGTTTCAGAGGTATCGTTGAAGTTAAAAAAAAAAAATCCAATTTAAAAAAAAAAACAATTTTTTAAAAAAACAATTTTTATTTTGTTCTATAAAAATTATTAAAAAAAAAAATTGACAAAATTCACAATTTTCTCTAAACACATTTAGTTAAACCCTTTTGCTTAAGTAACTTGAAATTTTTGATTTTTTGAGATATGAGGGTGTTGCAATAAAGGAGTGATATGATGTGTATTAAAATCTAAGCTGTTTGTACAAAATTGAAATACTTTCGCTGTTTACGTCCGCCATATATTGTCTTTCTATGGGAGGTACCACGCCCACATATGATATGAGGGTGTTGCAATAAAGGAGTGATATGATGTGTATTAAAATCTAAGCTGTTTGTACAAAATTGAAATACTTTCGCTGTTTACGTCCGCCATATATTGTCTTTCTATGGGAGGTACCACGCCCACTTATCCAATCTATGTGGTGGCAAAGATGCTTCTGGGCGCTTACATTTGTATTTTGTTATGAAAAACAGTCCTTGCTTGAGTACAAAAGTTCCGTTGCCCACGGATTATTGACATTTTAGATGGATCATGAAACTTCTACCAATAAAAACTGAATCTCTTACCACAGATGTAAGACTGGGTAATATTGGAGTACACTGGGCTAAATTTTTAGAAAATCAAGGAAGATGCGAGCTCTGTAGCTTTAGAAAAGTCAAGTTGAGACCATATTTAAAATGCAAGCACTGTGATGTTTTTTGTGTTGCAATAATAAAAAATATTGTTTCACTCTGTACTATTGCATAAATAACATATCAAATCTTTTATTTTTCACATGATCTCTTATTTTGTTACTGTATTAAAGCTAAAATATATTAAATATTAATAAATTCCTTTGTTTTTGTTAAGCTAACAAGAAATAAAATTTATAGTTTTTGGTACTAAAATACAATTTCTTTTAAAATTTTTTTGAAAATCGGGTTCTATGCACCCAAAGGTATCAGGGATATTACATATGAAACTTCGTTCTTCAGCTTAAATTATACCAAAAACATGGATTCCATAAAAAAATTTTAAAATGTTTAACGATAACTAGTCGTGGGCAATAAAGGGTTTAGAGGTAATCATATTATTATCATGTTAATCATAATAAGTAAAAAGTAATCATAACAGATCTGAAAGAATCATATTATGATTACTGTAATCAAATTATTAACGTACATTATCATAATATCGTTTGTCGTAGGTCGTAATTATTTATAAATAATTTTATCGAATATCAACGTTATTTTCGGGAATACAAAGTTTATTATTAATACGATTTCCGTATATGTGATAATATAATGCATGTGCCCGTGCATTAAACTGAATTGGCAAATTGGTTTTTTTCGTTGTTTTCTTACGAAGACAACAGGATGAAGCGGTTTGTTTTTTAATTTTGTTTTTTCTTTTAACCCACTTACAACTACAATTCGAGTCGGAAAGAACCCAACCAATTGTAGGGGGATGTAAGAAAAGATAAACTCACTGTTTATTGTTGGTGTTTTTTATTTTAAGCTTTGATATTGTTACAAGTTAGACTTAGAGTGTTTATGACTCTTATTCGCTTTAGGGTTGTATATGTTTAATATTTCTGGCTTTTCTAAAATCTTTGGAAAAGGTTTCCTGATGAGCTGGTCTAAGCAACCGGCAAAATGCGCATAGAAGCTAGCTTTCCCTCAATAATAAATTTCAGTGTATTTATCAAATATGAAAAACTGGGAATTTGGCACGTCATACGGAAATCGTATTAATAATTTTATAGAATTTTTTTTATTTTTTCTATTAAAATCAAGGATCGGAAAATGTTTTTTTATTTTGTTTCTAAAAAAATATTTATTGTGCAAGTTTAAAAAATTCTACATTTTACAGAAAACAAAAAATTTCTAAAATAGTTTTGAAAAAAAAGCCGTCGAAAAAAATAAATAAAATAAAGTTTTTGAAATAAAACGTTTTCTTAAAAACATTAAATAAAGTTTTTAAAATAAAACGTTTTCTTAAAAACATAAAAAAACAAAAACAAAATAATTATATTTCAGCATTGTCATAAAAATTTCATTCTTCAAAACAAATTTCAATAAAATTTATGAAGAGGTTTCTGAATATACATACATACATATTTCATTTTTGAAAAATACATACCGTTACCTTAATATAAAAAGGCCCCAACTCATCAAAAACACTTTTTACAGGAGAAGGAAAAAACTTAATAAAAGCTGATATAATATAGCTACACAAACATTGTCAAAAAACATCTTTATTAAAATTAAACGAGGAATTCAGATTGAAATACATATGTATGAGTCAGTGTTTTTTTCTTTCGAAAAATTGTGTGTATGAGTTAGGGCTTTTTTTCTTTAGAAAAATTGTGTGTATGAGTTAGGGCTTTTTGTGTTCTGCTTATAACTTCTTTATTTTTAATCTAATTTGCTTGAAATTTTAATAGAATGTGTATTAGCAACCATTCTACAAGAATCAATAAAAAAACGTATTTCCAAAAAAAATGAGTTGGGGCCTTTTTATATTAAGGTAACGATACATAGAAAAAAAAATTCTAAAAAAAACGTTTTAAAAAATATTTTTCAACAAAAAAAAAAGTTTTTTGAAAATTTGTATTTGTTTTTGTTTTACAAAAAAAGTTTTTGCTATTTTTTGAAACTATAAATTTTGTTTTCAAAGAAAATGTTTTTTTTCTTTTTCGTTTAAATTTTAAACACAGAAAAACAATATTCTTTTTTTCACACACAAAAATTTTTTATTTAAAAAATAAAATTTAATTTTGTGTTTTCCGTTCGTAAAATCCGGTCCTTGATTAAAATAACACTAAACTTACATACAATGGTTAATATTTTTTGCACTTTCACAAAGAAAAAAAAATTAAAATTTGTTTAGCAGTGCTATTTTATTTAACAATTTTTTATGTAATGAGCAATTCATTAACTTTTTTTTTAATTTCTTTAAAATATTACGACAGAACTGATATAAAATTATTTGACAAATGGCGCTACCAAAATATTATTAGAGTAAATATATTATGCTTGCATCCGAAGCATACTATGACTACACGTATAGAAAGTTATCATGTTATGGTTGTAAGAAATTTAATATGATTTCAAAGTAATCATTATTTAGTTGTTAGAATAATAATTATTTTTCAGTCAACAATACTCAAATTTATAATTGCGATAAACATTGATATGTTTACAGTATATTTGGTTATATTTAATAAAAATAAAAATTTTTTGTGAACGACAACAATATTTTGTTACAAAAAACATAGTGTAGTTGCCGTAATCATGCCCAACCATATTTTTTCTCTGCGTGTACCAGTGGGGTGGTTCTCAAATATTTCCTCAGGTATAGAGAAAATTGATAGAAAATTGTATTTAATTTATACCAAATATCCAAAAAAAAAATTAATACCAATTTATTACCTTATTAATTTAAATTTCCGGAATATGATTTCAAAACTTCTATCTCTTGTGACAAATCGATTTTGTCTTAAAAATTTAAATATCCTTAAAAGTCAGATCAATCTGTTAAAAGATAATTCTCAATATACTTTTACGCTTTTTTACACAATCATAAAAAAAAACAAATATAATTTTAGTTTCATACACGTTTTGGTTTATCAATAGATTAAAAGAATTTTTTTTTGCTTTAATTTTTCTTTAACCATTTTGAAAATGGATAAAATGAAATGCTACTGCCGATTAAAGTCTTCTTATGGAAATTTGATTCGAATCGATGTGTGTAATTTTGTAAAAAAAAAATACATTCTCGTGCACCTTTGAGATGCTTTGAGTAAGAAATCTTAATACAGCCAACAAACACACATTGGCTTGCCGTAACGTCAACATACAACCGTAAACGTACCGAAAAAATAAAATAAGAAAAAACCGAAAGAAAAGATGTTTGTCAACACAAATTAAACATTTATTTTGTTGATAAGAGGAGAAAAAAAAACTACAGCCAGACACTTCTGAAGACAGAAGCTGTAAATAAAAAATATAAATTTTCCTCTACCAAGAACACATTTCATTTATTTACTTCATTTCGGCATCTCTATTTGAATGTAAATAAAACGTTTGGTAAAACATTATAAACAGGAATACGTTTAACATTAAGTCAAAAGCAAAAAAAAGCTCTTGAAAAAAATATTAAAGTTTTAAAATAAAAAAAAAAAAATCAATTTTATAGCTGGAAATGAAAATCCAATTTATAAATACAAAAAAAAAAATCATTTACACTTCAATCTTTACAACAAGCAGAAATGAACGAATGTGTACGAGAACCAAACGTAAATATTGATAAACACATCAAAAACACTTGCCGCAATTAAATAAAAATGAATGGATAATGAGAAGAAGAGATGCAGAAAATGAATAAATAAATTCGTTAAAATATAAATTATTGACAAGTTTAAAGATGGAATAATCTCAAGTATTTACATATCAACAGAACCACCGCCTCACTGAAGCATAATACATACCAACCATCGACAGGCTGTTTAATGGCACTAACATTTCAAGTACAAATATCTTAAATATAAAAGGGACGATCAGTGCAGCAGAACAAAAAGTCAATATTTAAAGAAAATACTAAGCTAAGCTCATTTAGAACAAGGATTTACTGGCATGCAAATGCTAGATAAAATGAAGATGTATTTGTATTAACTAATTCAAAAACAAATACTGAAGAGACATAAGTAGAGCTGAGTTTATATTTTAGTGTCAATATTATTGACAGCTTCCGCCTGAGGCTTTCTTTAAAGATAATCTTAAAATTTCGATTATAAGGTTTCAAAAGAATGGCCCATATTCATGGTCAAAAATAAAGTATATTTTAAGAGAACGAAAGTCGTTTCTAAATAAACTTTTTTTTAACTATCATGCATTAAACGCATTCACCACAGCATGCTACACGAACACACAACTACAAATGCTGCTGGGTGCATTTGTAGTTGTGTAGTCAGCTACTGAATTATTTTAAAGACGTCAGCTACAATTTTAAAATTTTAAACAACTGTTTTTTTATAATGTACTACCTCACCCGACAGACGTTATCCTGTCCAAATTAGGAAAAATGTTTGCGTTCGATTTTTAAAATCCGTTAAAAGAAAAATTTGTCAAATCGATGGAGCCGTTATCTGATTTTAGGTAAATCGAAAAAAAGTGGGCGTTAAAGTGGGCGGCGCAAAATTTTATTTCCGTAAAAGTCTTAGTTGGACCATGGCGATGATTTAATAAAAAAATTTTCCAGATCGGTCAAGTGGGCGTAAAAGTAGGCGTGGTAAATTTTTCTTTCGATGAAAACTTAAAATTGATTAATACGAACATTTGAATGAAAAATTTGTCATATCGATGGAGCCGTTTTCTGATTTAAGGTAATTCAAAAAAAGTGGGCGTAAAATTGGGCGGGGCAAAATGCCTTTTCGTATAAATCTAAGTTGGACCATGGCGATCATTTTAAAGATGTCATTGGTGGTGCAATATGAAAATTGGATTTTGCCACGCCCCTCTGCCCGCAGACCGAAAATCAAATATTAGACTTCACAGTGTCACCCGCCTGAATGTTCTGAAGATTCCCTGAAAATTTCATCAAAATCGGCCCAGCCGTTTTGGAGTCCATACGTTACATACATATATACATACATACACACATCCTATTTTATATATATGTATATAAATATAAATAGATAGATTTATGCATATCTCAGTGGTGCCACTATTAATTTTTTTAATTTTATGAAATGGAAAAACTCGCATAATTGCAAACTAATTAAAACCTATAAATATATAAACACAAATTTAAAATACATTTTATAACGTAAAAACAAATGAATTTATTAAAAAACATTTAAAATATTTTAATTTTGTTGTTTTTGGAACTAATTAACAATATAATTTTAATGGCAGATTAAATAAAAAAAATACATATACAGGGGTGTCATGGAAATCGAAAATGTAAAACGAAAGAATTTGGCAGTTCTTGTTATTCAACTTTTAATCTAATTTTTACAATTTTTGTTAAAAAATTCGTATAATAATTGTCATAAAAATTTTTTATTACAGAAATCTTATTGAAAAACGACTCTTAAAATTCTTTCGTTTTACGTTTTCGATTTCCATGACACCCCTGATAAACTGCTTTTAAAATAAAAAAAAATGATCCGTCAGCTTACGTGGTATAGTTCGTAAACGTTTTAGAACACTTTGGGTATGCACAGCAGCTGTGCATAGTTTGAATATTTGAACACGAGCTTAATTTCAAAAGTTTAATAAGCAAACATCAAATAATAAAAAAAAATGTTATCAACAAAAAAGATGACAAATTTTTTTGAAAATATTGAACCAAAAATTTACAGTTTTCTTATAAATTAGAAGAAAAAGCATCACAAAAGGAAAATAAAACGATTCAAAAGTTATTGCATTAGAAAATTAACTGAATAAATAATTGCTTCAATTTGCTGCAGAGCGATGCCAAGTTTCTTACAAATGATGCTTTAACGCCCATTAAACTTTACCTATGCGCAAGTAGGTAAAAACTAGATCTATGGAGCATTGGTATTATTAGAAACTACTTTGAAATATCTTTCACATGATCTATTAAACCGGAATTTATTAACCCCTTAAGAGCCAATTTCAATAATTTATATTTCTTGAAAGATTATTCTACAAAACTTGAAATTTTGTAAATATTGTTAGGTTTTTCCTTTAATAAACGCGTTCGGTTTACTCCCTTTATAATAAACCGTTGAGTTCTTTTAATTGCAAATAAAAATAAATACACACACTTATTCAACTTTACAAACTTTATTATTTTGTTCACAATTGTTAGTTACGAACAGAACCGTTTCACAAAACAAACTAAACCAATTGTACATGAGTCACCCCTTTTTATATTTCATAATTATTTCTAGATTTTTCCTGAACCTTCTCGTAAAAACTATTTATTATGTTCTATAACCATTTCTAGAAATGACTGGGAAATTTATATAGGAATTATTTTAAAATAACAGTTGTGTTGAAAATTATACATGACAATTTTAAGTAACATAAAACTATAACTTACAAGATAACTTATAACTATAACTATAAATAATTCTTAGATAATTTAACTTTCGTAACACTGCCCTCCACTTAAGCCTGTTCGTCCCGAATTGGCTCAGATTCTCCTTTTCCATAATTGGCTAGTCGTTCTAGATGCACCACTTTCATTTTTGATCTTGGGCTCTTATATTTCTGGATCCGATACACCACGTCATTCAATTTCTTTATTACTTTATATGGGCCATCCCAATGAGTCTGCAGCTTTGGAGATAGTCCTTTCTTCCGTTGCGGATTAAAAAGTAAAACCAACTGGCCTTCTTTGAAGCCTTCCGAATTTGCCAATCCATTGTTTCTGGCTTTCATCTGGTCATTTGATGACTTAACACGCCTTCGTCTTAACTCGTTTTTCTGCTCTTGGATAGAGTCATTATTATTCGCTGGTACGGATAGTTCAACAAAGTTGTACTGCTGGACCGGATTTCTACTTTCCTCAATTAGACCACCGTCCGCAACGCACTGTGGGCATTTAGTTATGCAATCAATCACGACTTGCTTGCAACCGACCCAACAGTAGCTTGCTTTTAACTTCTTTATGTTTTTTGTAGCGCTAAGATGCCCACCACCAGTACCTTCGTGAAATTTCCTCACAACTTCACATACTTTAGAAGACGGTACTACAATAAGGTTTTTAACCGTTTTGCCATCAGTACTTTCCCATGTACGGTATAGGCAACCATTTACCATCCGCAGACTACTCCACTGCGCCCAATACGCTTTCATTAGTGGTCCCTCCAATCTAATTTCTTCATGAGTCGGTCTTTCACCTTCTTCCTTAGCCTTCATAATTTGCGCTAATATGGGGTCACTTTTCTACGCCGTTGACCAGTCTTCGCTGGGTTCCACATGTAATAAGCGAATCTCATTTATGCGTTTCTTGTTGTTAGACTAGGTACAGTGCTTGCTTTTATGTTTACTGGGCCGTCTTGAATATGTGCTCACTTTCCCACGTTTTTCATCGTCTCTTTGGGATGACAATTTCTTATGATCTCTAGTGACTAGCTGTCTTACAAGAGCTTCACTTCCATTCCCGACGTTAAGGGATATTTCTAGGCCATACCAATTCATAATTTGTCGTCCCATATCTAGACTAATGCCTTGACGAATCATAAAATCTGCTCCAATTATGACTTCGTCCATAATTTCAGCCACAATTCTTATTTCCACTCTTGCTTTGCCATAGACAATAACAGACTCTCCCGTAGCTGTTCGCAAGTTTACACCACTTAGCGGCTCGACAGCTCCCTTTATCAAATCAGCTCTTATAATGGAATGTCCTGCACCAGTGTCGATAGTCAAAACGCGGATTTCACCATTTATGTAACCACATCGTGGGACCTTCAGTTTCCTCTGCACTGCTAGCTCTTCTCAACTTTAGCGGTGGCTCCAGCGATGATTGTTGACTCGCTCTTCGTTTGTCCCTTTGCGGCGAAGCAGATCTTGATCGTTGTTTGGGTGCTTTGCAGTTTCGATGAATATGGTCAATTTTACCACAATTATAGCATTTTGCTTTGTTTTTACCTTGTTTCTCGCTTAAAGCTTGCAAAACTGCCTCCTTCATGCTTCTCATTTCCTTTAAAATATCTCTTTCTTCTTCAGCAGCAAAATTAAGTTTTCGCACCATAAACGTTTGCGGCCTTGAAATTATCCTTGCGGTTTCTTGTGCTAGGGCAAATGATACCGTTTCTGCAAATGATGGCTTCTGTGATGCACATAATGTCATCATAATTATTTCTGCAACTTACTGGTACACTTTCTAGAATTTCAGCTGCAGTTCCTTTTAAAGCCAGAATCAGCTCTATGGCTTCTTCTTCATTGTTCCAAGCATTTTTATTGGCAACTGTGTCAAACTGGAACTTAAACACATTCAATGGTGAGCTGTCGTCAAAACTTGGAGCTCTTATTCTATTCGAGACTTCTGGAAAAACTCGCACCACTCCCTCTTGGCACTGAAGACTATTAACTATTTCTTCCAGATGATGAAGTTTTCCATCAAAAACCGTGACTTGTGTTTTTACATCAGTGACTTGCGTTTTTACATCAGACAATTCTATTTCCATATCGTCTACTCTTTCGTTTATAACAGTAGAAATCTCTTGAAGCTTCTCAAGTTTGTCATTAGTAGCCTGAAGTTTCTCGTTTGTCACTTTAGAATTTTCTTGAATTTCGGCTAAGATGGTGCTTGAATTTTCTTTTACCATCCTCTCAATGTTTTTAGAATTTTCTGCTAGGATAGCGTTTGAATTTTCTTTTACCAACTTCTCCATGTTTTTAGAATTTTCTTCCATTTTCCTAGAAGTTTCAGCCGAATTTTCTTTTACCATTCTCTCCATATTTCTAGAATTTTCTTCCATTTTTCTAGAATTCTCTGCTGACATTTTTTCCATTTTCTCCATCATAGCAGCAAACATTGTACCAAGATCCATGTTGCTTGTTACTGCACGGGTAGCAACTTCTATTTCTTCTTTTTCTTCAAATTCATAAGTTGCGATGTCAATATTGCGTCGCTTAAATTCATCGATTAATCTTTTCTGCAGCTCAGCTTTATTTCCTGCAGTAGGCAGGTCCAACTTGCACAACTCTCTCTTGAGCTGTTCAACTTTTAGCTCCTCGCATTTCATTGTTGTTTGTATAGTTTTATTTTATCATTTTTTTTTATTTGTTTTTTTATTTTATTTTTTTTTTTATTGCAATTTCACTTCTGACACCAATTGTTACGTTTTTCCTTTAATAAACGCGTTCGGCTTACTCCCTTTATAATAAACCGTTGAGTTCTTTTAATTGCAAATAAAAATAAATACACACACTTATTCAACTTTACAAACTTTATTATTTTGTTCACAATTGTTAGTTACGAACAGAACCGTTTCACAAAACAAACTAAACTAATTGTACATGAGTCACCCCTTTTTATATTTCATAATTATTTCTAGATTTCTCCTGAACCTTCCCGTAAAAACTATGATTATGTTCTATAACCATTTCTAGAAATGACTGGGAATTTTATATAGGAATTATTTTAAAATAACAGTTGTGTTGAAAATTATACATGACAATTTTAAGTAACATAAAACTATAACTTACAAGATAACTTATAACTATAACTATAAATAATTCTTAGATAATTTAACTTTCGTAACAATATATTTATAAACTTCAAGCTCTAATATACCATATTTTTGGTAACTTCATCATATAAAATTTTAATTAAATCCGGAGTAAAATCCCAAAAGCCACCTTTAAAGTTTTAAATTGTTCTCCTTTAAAACTAAACCTCCTGCGACCCGCACGTTAACCCATTGGATTTTTACATTTCTTATATATTTAATATACGTTTTGGGGAGCAAATAAGACAAATGTATATTTTTTTATTCGAAGTCTCAGAAATAAAGTGTGCACATATGTGTACCTCAGGTCCTAAAATATGAATAATTTCAACGTAGAGCCTTGACTTGACCTCTTAAGATCTGAACTGAACCGATTGAGAAAAGGGTTTATTGATTTTTTTTTAGACTTAAGTGGTGTAATTTAAATTTCGGTTTTAATTATTTTTTTATTTAAAGCGGTAGAAAAAGGAGGTGCAAATAAATATGTATACTTTAGGTATTAACGATTAGTTATTAAGGAACAATATCCAAGCAGTGTGGTTATTTCAAACTGTTTAATTCAAATGCAAAAATAATGGCTAGAACTTCTAAGCACTACCATCTTTTGATATTTTTTTTGAAGCGCAGTAGATTAAAGCAAGTAATAAGACCGTTTCTGGTGGTCACACGATCTTTAAAACTTTGGAACAAATCTAGTTTACTGACGCAGCTCCAGAAGAAAAAATTAGAATTAACATTTCTTCGGGACTTGGCAAAAATGTCTTAAGTCAGAAACATTAGTTTTTCGTTATGATAAATTGAAAAATATTTATTTGTTGTATTTCATAGACTTTTTCCCTAAGCCAAACAAAACAGAAAAAATTTAATTAAAGCCAATCAAAAACTCAAAATGAGTTTTTTGACTTAAGGCTTTTTTGCCTAACGGCTAAGATCTATTTCATGACACAACTTATTTACAATTATACATATCAGCAGTAAAGTTGCCATAATTAAATTTGTGCGGGAATTCCCGGGATTTTTTTTCCAAAAAATGTGCGTAAGATCCCGTATGAAAAACACTAGATGGCACCCAGTTAAAGTCGGTTCACTAAAACATACTTTAATTTTATCTAAAGTAGCAAAATAATTTAAAGTTTGTTTTTTATTTAAAGTTGTTTTAAAAAAAAGAACTGACTACTGTTCGACTGTCATTAGTAAACCCAGAGAAAAAACATGTTAAAATATGGTCACTTCCAACCAAACTATTTTTAAAGAAAATTTTGAACATATTATGTTTAATATAACCATATTATTGTCAGCAATAACCATATTATGGTTAAATTAAGCCTCCATCAAGAAGCCCCAACGATATTATTTTTGCCTCCAAGCATTTTATAATCAATAATAACTAAAATTTGTTAAACACTTACAATAGCATGGTTGGTTTTCAACCCCAGTATGTTGCTCTTGAAATAGAGGAAAATACTATTGTAAATTTAAAAACAAATTATTATCATATTTAACCATAACATTTTTAGAGGCTACCATAATATGGTTGTGGGTTCCTGATGGAGCACTAATTTAACCATAATATGGTTGTCGCTGACAATATATGGTTATATTAATCATAATATATTAAAATTTTCTTTGAAAATAGTTTGGTTAAAGGTGACCATATTAAAACAAGTTTTTTCTCTACGTGTAGGGACCAGCTTTTATACAAATTTGGATTAGGTTAGGTAAAAAAGCGGGATAAGTTACAAATCTAATACTCATTTGGGTAAATATCTACACCAATTCAGTATGTCCTACGCTCTAAAGAGTGGGTTTCCCCTATCCATCAAAAATCAAAAATTATCAAAAAGTTTTATTTTTTCAACATCTGACAACTTTATTTATCTAATACTCGCAATAAATTTATGACACCCCAATTTATGATACATACAATTCTCTTTTGATTGCAAAAGCTATTTGCAATAACGATTCTGCAACGTTATTTATTTTTTCTAACATTTATCTAAATATTTTTTACCAATGCATAGGATTATTTTCATCATTAGTAAAAATTGTTTGACAAAAATGGGAAAAAGCAATTTTATTTTAAGCAAATAAATTTTCCAAACACCACAGACAACACAGCTCATAATTTATGTGTACAACATAAAAAAAAATGCTCAAAACTGAAAAAAAAAAGATAATAATAATAAAGTATTCAATTCAATATTGATTGACGCTGAAAATTACCATAATTTGTGCATTGAAATGCAAATTGTGTATAAGAAAAAAAAGTATTAAATAAAATAAAAATAAAAACGCAAAAAGAAAAGAATAAATAACACAGAAAACTATAGAGAAAAACTAACAGATGGAAAAATATTCTTAAGAAAAGCAAACAGCACGTTGAATGTCTATTGGATTTGAAAAGAAGAAGAAGAATAAACAAGGTGTGGTTGGTTTTAGTGGGTGGCTGGCAGGCACTAAGCCAGCAAAAAACAAAAATAGAGAGAGCGAGAGCAAGACCCAGCCAAAGCCAAGAAGATAAGCAAAAATTTAAGTTGGTGTAGTCAGTTTCAGGAAGAAGTATTCGAGTGCGAGTAGATGGGAAGAAACGAACGTGTCTCTTTGGTAGTGCTGAAATGACGTGATGACAAAAAAGTTTGAAGCAGATGTCGCTGTTTGCTAACTTACTTATTTAAAAAGTAACAAATATAATATTAATACTTGCAGAAAATTGTACATTAGAAAAAAAAGATATTGTTGCTATGTACATAACTTTATATATTTATTTTCGTATATACATAAGTTAGTATATATAGAGAGTAAGAAGACAAAGTCGATGACTTTGAAACGTGCCAAGAATAACCGCAGACTTATTGCATTGAAAACTACTAATACTTACTACTACCACTTAAAATATTCTAATGCTACTATTTATTTACTTTACTATTTTATACTATTCTATACTATTTCTACTACTACTACTTATACTTATTAGTATGTAGTAAGTGTGTATTTGTAGTAGAGTTATAAACTTAGTGAGTGAACAACTAAGATTTTAAATTTTTTTTCCTCCTTTTTTAGACAATTTAATGCTAAAATGCAATCATCCATATTACGAGTATTAATGTTTTCATATTTATGTTTGTTTGTAGTTGCCAAAAATTCTTGTAAATCTTATGAGAAGGATGTAGTTTCCCAACAAACATGTAGGTTAAATTTCAATTTAACAAGGATTTGAAGGCAAACTCTTTCTTAAACGACAACCGAAAGTTACATTTGCTGTTCTTTACACTGGTCTGCAAAAAACGAAAAATATAAACTGACTTTAGCGTGCTAAGTTCAAATCTATTAAAAGATGAATTCTATAACGCCGAAATAAGGCGGTAACGCAAATGCCAGTGCTGCCAATAAAGAATTCGGAAATTACACATGACTGCACGTAGAGAAAAAACATATTTAAATATGGTCACCTCCAACCAAACTATTTTTAAACGAAATTTTTAACATATTATGGTTAATATAACTACTTAATTGTCAGCGACAACCCTGTTATAGTTAAATTAGTTCTTCATCAAGAACCCATAACCATATTATGGTTGCCTCTAAAAATGTTATGGTTAAATATTATAATAATTGGTTTTTAAATTTACAATAGTATTTTCCTCTTTTTCAAGAGCAACATACTATAGTTGAAAACCAATCATGCTATTGTAAGTGCTAAGCAAATTTTAGTTATAATTAACCATAACATGTTTGGAGGCAACAATAATATGGTTGGGGCTTCTTGCTGGAGGCCTAATTTAACCATAACATGGTTACCACTTACGATACTATGGTTATATTACACATAATATTTTTAAAATCTTCTTTAAAAATAGTTTGGTTGGAGGTGACCATATTTAAATACGTTTTTTCTCTGGGTGTGTGTACCAAATTACACATTTGTAGCAAAATTACACACGCAAATCGAAAAATAAGCTTTGATAGAATGAATTCAACTTGCAAAATCTTATTGATATTCTATATTTGCACTTACAGTATAATCTTGAAAAGGCTAACTCCCGGAAAAGTTAATGTGGCGGATTAGTTAACTTTTCTGAACGTTTTAATAAAATAACATCGCAAATGAGCAGAAAGTATAGAGTTTGAACAAAATTAATTAAGGCATTGAAGGAAAACTATTAGCGTTTGATTATCGAACTCAAAAATGCGAAAATAATTTTTTGAATTCTCGAGGCTGTGGAATAAGTTTAGTGTGTTTTTTTCCGAGAGATCCATGTTTTTTATTGTATATTTTTCAAATTTAAGCCCACTTAGAAAAATATACAATAAAAAACATGGATCTATCGGATAATGGTGCATTATGTAAACATTTTTTCAATGCCAATTTCATTTTTTTTAAGGAGTTTTCAGCTTGTCCGTTAGTTGAGGGATGTCCGACAGCGGAAGTTATGTGTTTTATGCCATTTAAATCTGTAAATAACTCAAATTCTTTTGATACAAATGCAGTACCATTATCTGATACGATTATTTTTGGTATGCCATAACGGGCAAACTTATCACGCAACAGTGACACCACTGCTCGACTTGTCGTATAAATGCCCATATCTGCACATTCTACCCACTTGCTTGTGCTATCCACAATTACCAAGCACCGTCGTTTTGAAAAGGACCAACAAAGTCTATGTGTTTGCGTGACCAAACCTCATTTGACCTCTTTCATCGAATAAGCTCCTGCTTTGGTGGATTCTGACGAGAAAGCAAACATGAGTCGCAATTCTTAGCAGCAGATTCAAAATCTTTGCTTTGATTTGGCCACCAGCAACATTGCCTACTCATAGCTTTCATTTTTACAATACCCATGTGAGAAACATGCAAAAAATTTACTGCCATTGCCTGCAACTTAAAGGAACTATAATTCTGTCACCCCAAAATAAACAACCGTTCTCTTCAGAAAACTTTAACCGTCTAAGGAAATATGGCAATAATTCGTCATTCCCACAGGCCCTTGGCTAACCATCAACTATAAATTTTCTAACTTTTTTTTTGTAATAAAGGATCTTTCCTGTCTTATCCCTAATGGCCTCAAAGTTCAAAATTCGGCTCCTTTCATTGCATTTCTCAAAATAGTTTAAATAGATATATGAAACCGCTTCAGATTCAAAATTTTGTGTGATCAATTTATTTGGTTTTCGTGAAAGAAAATCCGCAACATTATTTTTCGAACTAACGCTTTCAACATCGAACTGATAGCCTGTCAAAGTTAACACAATGCGTTGTACTCTGTTTCACGTCATAGCCGGAATTTTTTTTGGGCCAAAAATATACTTTAGTGGTTTATTATCCGTCACTAACAAAAATTTTCGCTCAAACAGATATTGATGAAACTTATTCACACCGAATTGAATAGCAACCGCCTCACGATCGGTCTGAGTATATTTGCGCTCCGTAACACTTAACGATCTCGACGCAAATTCAATGTGCCTTTCTAATCCCCTTTCATCTACCTGAGATAAGACAGCGCCGACACCTATAGGGCTAGCATCTACCGTCAAGTTGGTTCTTAAATTTTGATTAAAATGTGTCAAACAAATCTTGGAAGCTAGTGTTTCCTTCACCTGTTCCCAAGCCTTAGAACAATCTTGGACCATACAATGTCCTCATAATTTTTCAATAATTTATATAAAGGACCAAGAACCGTGGACAACTCCAGTAAAAACCTTCTATAAAAATTAATCATTCCTAGAAACGATTGTAATTCCCTGATGTTCGTAGGTTGCCTAAGATCACGTATTTCCCTTATCCTCTCGGGATCCATGTGTAATCCATTCTCATCAATAGCATGTCCTAGATACTTAACCTGTTTACACAAAAACTCACATTAAAGTTTCGATACTTTGAAAACCGCATTAAATAAAACAGAAAACACTTTTTCCAACGTTTCCAAATGCGATTTTCTATCCGGTGCAGTGATTAAAATGTCATCTAAGAATACTACAACTCCTTTAATTTTCATTAAAGGAAATCCATAATTTTTTTTAAAAATGGCTGGTGCTGAAGCCAAACCATAAATTAAGCGAGTAAATAGCACAAAAACAAAAGTCAAAGAAACTAAAATCAAAATTTACACTTATTTTTCAAAAAATGTTTGAACAATTATTTCGCGATATATAAATGTATGATTTTGCGGTCTACACACGGACATATGTATGTTGTTAGTCTGGGTTCACACTATGAAAGTCTTCTTGCATATAGTTTATATCTTTTGTTGAGAGGGAAGCGAACATGCTATATAAAGTGAAAAAAGTTAGGATTTCAAAAGTAAATTGGACTGTGATGGAAACGGAAAAAAATTACCAAAACTTAATGTCCGAAAAGCAAATCTAACGGTCAAAAAATAATAAAACAAAAAAAAATTTAACTTAATGTTCAATATATGTATAATTTAAAAATAAATTCATATCCCAGTAAAAACTTCGCTTACTTTTTCAAAATGAATAGCTTCTTTAACTCATTATTATGTAGCTTTGTTCTAGAACTACATCTATAACAACTTCTATAACTCCTTTTTTCTGGATGTATGTAGGCAAAAAAAATAATGACTTACTTTTGAATGCGTTCATTTTGGGACATGCCTTGTAAAATTCATTGGTTCTTTCAGTAGAATTGTAAGTAGTGCTCTTATGTTTTTCTGATTACTTAACACATTATTTTGTAGGTGAAGTTTTTACTGGGATTAAATTGAAAATATTTACATCAATAAATATGGTTTATTCAAGTCATTATCAATTTGAATTCAAATGTTAAAAATTAATCATTGAAAAAGCGTTGAGAATTGTGCTTGATATCAATGGTTAAATTTATTTTATATCAAAAGCTTTGACTTCGTGTTTGTTGGGTTTGTAGTTACATCCCAGTAAAAACTTCGCCTACAAAATGATGTGTTGAGTAATCTGAAAAACACAAGAGCACTACTTACAATTCTATTGAAAGAACCAATGAATTTTACAAGGGATGTCCCAAAATGAACGCATTAAAAAGTAAGTCATTATTTTTTTTACCTGCATACATCCAGAAAAAAGTAGTTTTGGAAGTTGTTATAGATATAGTTATAGCAGAAAGCTACAAAATTATAAATTAAAGAAGCTATTCATTTTGAAAAAGTAGGCGAAGTTTTTACTGGGATATTCACTTACTTAAGCTTAACTAAATATTTTTCGTAAGAAATAAGGAAAAGTTTAAACTTCTTTTTACGTATCTGATTAACCCTTGTGTTAATACCCAACTTTATCCACATTGTTTAGCACCCGGGGTACCCGTTATAGTTATATTTAGGTTAAAATATGTTTTTTTAACTTTATATTGCATAACGGCTCAAATTTTAAATCTTTTATACAGGACAGTATTTTTTAGTAGTTATAACAGTTGAACATTTTTGGTCGTACATGATATGTAAGTTAGACCTACCCGTATTATATTACTATCGCTTTGGAAACTAAACTTATGTAATTGTATGATACACAATTAAGTTTATTGAATTTTTTGAACAGGTTAAACGTGTTTTTATTCTCCCATAAAGTGTATTGTATTGTATTGGGTACCGGGGTACCCGGGTGCGCTTATTGAGATGGTTTGAGTTTAAGAAATTTTTTTGGAGTATTTAAGGAGTAAAAACATAAATCTAGAATCTTAATTCGCATTCTTTTATGTTGAATAACGACGATCCAGAAGCCTGTTTAGAAATTTTAATTCTTAATACATTTTTTCATGTTAATATACGTAGGTGGGTACCATGGTACCCGGGTATTAACACAAGGGCTAAGTAATCATTAAGGCAAGTTTATGAAGCATTTTGAATCAAAAATAACATTAATAACATAATAATAATAACATAATAACATTTTAAATTTTTTGCAGGATTTTTATAGTTTATATTCTTATAAAGTAATTTTAAATAAACGACTGCATTGGGAACTTGGGAGAGCCTCTGATAACAAAAATACTTTTGCCAAATTTGGCTCAATACTAAAATTAAGTTAGTAAGTTTCGTACATTGTATTAATCTATTCAATAATTAAGACAATCGTGATCTATATTTTTTACTAGCGATTTACTAGAAAAAATAATTTTTTCATTACGGTTTTTGGTAGGTTTATTCATGATTTTTTTTGCATATTTCCTTTTTTTTTTTGAGCATTTGTTGGCTGCATATTTCAATTTGTTTATGCCTATAAAAACTTTCCCTGCTTATCATAAATTATTTGCGTTACATGCTAATAGAAATTGTAAGAGCCAAATCAAAACAAAATTGCTTAATTTCTTTAACATCAAAGTTTCTTAAAGTTAAATGTTTGTTAATTTCAAGAGTTTGCTGGAGTAATGTAATAATTTAATTAAAAATTTAAGGAATAGCGCGTAGAATTTTAATTATTAAATAAGTAAACAAGTTGCTTTAATCAGTACTCCTCATAACTTTAAACAATTTTCTAATCTTACTAATCTTCTAGACTTGCAATTTTAGTTGCAGCAAATCTTGAGTTTATTGGTGAGTGGGGTGAAAAGATTGGGGAGGGATACTCTGCAATTCTGTGTTCTTTTGTAATTCTCACAGTTTTCAACTTGAAGTTGGCCGCAAGTGTATTTGTTTTTATTTTTAAAATATAAAAAAAGAAAAGGAGTGGCAAGATAAATAGACATAAAAAAATCTCAAGAACATTTTTAACAACACAGTTTGTTAAAAATTAAATTTTAAATCAACAAACTTTTTGCTTGATTCAATGAAAAAGTTTATTAAATTAATAAGATTTCTGTATGACGTGCTAAGGGCGGCATTAAATAACCCCCCAAAATATAATCCCCCAAAAAATAATTAAATAACACCCCAAAAGTTTTTACAGGGAACAACCTCTATGGTATACCTTGCGTAGCCGGGTCGAGTCGGTATTTTTATACTACAGAGGAGAAAATCCTGGCGCTATGCAGAGAAGCTTTAGTGAGCGAAGCCGGTGTTTGGTATACCATAGAGGAAAAAGTCATTGCGCCCGGCCGAAGGCCGGCTATGCAGAAAAGCCTAAGTTGGCGAAGCTTGTGCTTGGTATATCATACCATGATATCTATCGCGTAATTCTTTAAAGCAAAACTGTAAAATTGTATTACATATATTGGGCTCTTATTTCATTTCACAAATTGGGATTTTATTTCATATGAAATAAGCCCCCAAAAATTAGGGCATTATTTCATTTTTGTTTGGTTCGTTATTTCATTTCGTTGGGGGCTAATTTCATTTTCAAAATTGGGGCTTTATTGCATATGAAATAAGGACCCACGCTTTAATAAGATAAGTATGACGAGCAAAGTTCCCAATTTTTCATATTTGATAAATACACTGAGATTTATTGTTGAGGGAAAGCTAGCTTCTATGCGCATATCACTTTGCAAAATAAGACTCAATAAAACATGTTTAATAATGAAATAATTAAATATTTTATCATATTCAATAGAAAAAATATTTGAATCAAAGTAAATACAGTATTTTTACAAATCGTTTCCATTTGTAATTCTCATTTGCTTTACAGTTGTATTTGTATAATATATTTAGTTTTGCCAAAGTCTTTGGAAAAAGGTTTTCTAATGTTCTATTTTTTTAATATCCTAAGCTAATCCCGCGAAGCTTTTCGCTTGTCTGCAGGTAAGAAACCAGAGTCTCTGGTGGGAATCGAACCCACAACCCTGGTGCTGATAGACTAGCTCACTGCCAGCTAGCCTACCGGGGCACTCACTGGCCTAAGCAATGCGCATATTAACTAGCTTAACCCCCATAATAAATTTTAGTGTATTTATCTTAAAATAAAAATTGGAAATTTAGCACATCATCATTAATAAATAAATAAATAAATAAAGCTTCGATTAACATTTTGTTTGATTTATTAATCATTTCCCACAATTTATTTTAAGAAATCACGTGATCATTTTGTAGAAAAAAATAATTTAGGGCGACAACTTTTTTTATTGTCTCAATTAACTTGGTTGTTGACTAAAAATGCAATAACTATACCTACAATCTTTTTTGTCAATACCGCAAAAATCGTCATCGCAGAAAATTTAAAAATTTTTTTTATCAAATATGCGATTTTCGTATTCAAATACGAAATTATTTTTTTCTTTTTATACACATATTTTAAACATTTTATGGTTAAATTCAACCATATTTCAAGGAACGTTAACACTTTATTGTTAAATTAAATCAAAATTTTATTAATCGTGATTGTATTGAATTCAATTGTTTCTCTATCTTTTAACTAAAAATCAGTATTTGCGTCTTTTTCAAGCTCTTGTAGTAAGTTTATTAAAACTTTGTTTTATACAGTTCAATTTAAATTTCAAAATTAATTTCTTATCCCAAAGCAAAAATTTTATATAACAATATTTTTCCATAAATTTTTTTTTTTTTTAACATTCAGAATATTTATGCATCGAACAACAAACACATTTTTTCCATAAAAATATAAAAACCATTTTTTTAATTAATAACATTTAATGACTTTAGGTCGAAAACTAGCAAATATATATTTTTTTTAATTTATATTTTGTTAAAATAAAAATCATGTTCTAGTTCTTTTTGTTATTTTTTTTTTTAATGGTACAATTGTGTACAACTATAAATGCATCACGTACAAAAATCGTACATCATGATTTTATGCAGTTAATCAAATTGTTCTTTTATTTCAGTTTTATTTTCATTTTTTTTTTTTTTTTAACATGCATTTTATATAAAATATTATGTGGGAGTGTGTGTTTTTGGATGTGTGGAATTAAATTTTATTTAATTTTTTTTTATAAACACAAATTTCAACAAAAGCCTGCCACAACAACAAAAGTTGTCTACATTTTAATTGAATTTTGTGGAAATCTAAATGCAATATGTGTAATTTTTAAAAAAGAAAAACATTGTGGAAAAAAGGAATGTATTAGATGGGAGAAAAAGGGTTTGAAATAAATTAGAGATGAAACGATACGCATTTTTGCCGAAACGATACCGATACTCAAAAAGAAATATTGCGAATATAGAGTTTGAATTCTAGGTAAAATTGACAAACCTGTAGTAGAACAACATTTTTTCTATACAAAACAATAGTGTAAGTGATTATTAATATTTAGAATTAATTATAATATGGTTTTAAAACAACGAATTTGAGTTTATGGTTATATTAACAAAAAACAAGTTAGAAAGTATAGTCGATCAAGCCCGACCATATGATACCCTACACCATAGTATTTAAAAACACATTATGCTCATGTGTCCATATAAATATGGATTTATCTATGTTTCTAAACTTCATTAAAATCGGTTTGAAAGTTTGTGAGAGGCAGAAATTGCCCCCTACCTATAATAATAAATAATAAATAAATAAATCTTTGTTTTAAATGTCATTCGGTTTGAGAGGCATAAATTGCCCCTTTTTCCCCTGGTGGTTTTTTTTTTAACAAATGCATACCTTTTGTGTCCATATAGATATGGTTCTATCTATGTTTTAAATTTCTTTAAAAGCGTAGCGCGATTCGCGTGAATATTGCGTACCGCGTTTCGCGTGAACATCGCGTACCGCGAATCGCGTGAACATCGTGTGCCGCGGTACACGAATCGCGTGATTGACACATGCGAACTTTTTCGCGATTCGCAGAGGATTGCATTTAGCTTACACGCGATGCATCGCTGCGATGTTAGACAATTTGCCGGCAATTCGCGGGCGATGATTCGGCGATGAAAATTGCTTTCAGGGATATATTAAATATTATTTAAATGAATTACAATAACACACCTTTCACAAATTACTTGCTCAACTGTAATGACAATTTTGCTAATTGCCCTTGAAATCAAATATTTATTTTCCTGTTACCTTAACAAAACAACAGGAAAAAAAAAATTCTATCGAAAGTTATAAAAAAACAGTGGGGTCTAATCACCGCATACGATATCGAGAAAAATTGATCGAAATTACTTATTTTGGTATCATGAAACTCGATATCGAATGAAATGTATTGAATTTGAAATAATAGCATTCGTTATCGTGTAACTCGACGTTACATTTATCGAGTTTTTATTCGATACGTCAGTGTCTATCGTATGCAAAAACATTCGATAGTTTATTCGATACAAAAGTATCGAATGCGGTGATTAGACCCCTGATGATTGCCGCTACTTGTGTACGCTCGCATATTCATCGCCTAGTTGTAAGGCGTAGGCTATGGTTAGCGATTCGTATTTTTTTTTTTTTACTGTTAGGACCAGCACTCAGGGGATGACCCCTACTAATGCATTGCATTGTGTTGGAACTAGGAAAATAGGTTATGGGAAGGAGGATAGAGGGAGTAGTGTTTGTGAACATTCGATTTGAACTTAATCATGTTGTAAGTGAGAGGGAAGACTTCTGCAGGAAGGTTATTCCACATACGAACAGTCCGGGAAAAAAACGAATTCTCTCTGTAATGCGTTGTACGATTCACCTGCCAATCGACCACATAAGGATGGGCTCATGAGGAAAAACGTGTATTACGAACAAATGTACGGGTTTCGGGAACCAGATCCCTGATTTCGTCGGAACACATCCCATTGTAGTAACGATAAAACAGGCAAATACAACCCACATTGCGACGGTGCTCAAGGGAGTCAACAGAACTGGTTATCCTACTGTCACCAACCAGTCACCAAACACCAAGAGAACCCTCGCCCTCTCCTGCACGCGGTCGAGAAGCTCCAAAATAGACTTTGAAGCACCGGCCCACACATGAGAGTTGTATTCCATACGCGGTCGGATATAGGTGGTATAAATAGTAAGGAGATCAGATGGAGTGAAGTATATCCTACACCGTCTTAGAAAACCGAGGCACTTGAATGCTTCTTTCGACACCTTGAATATATGTTCAGTCCATCGGACATCACATTGTATCCTCATGCCCAGAACATCAAGAGATTCTGATTCCTCAATAATTATACCACCCATATATACAGATGAGGCACCTTGGTTTGTCGCGCGTTTATGCGTCAACACGCAACATTGGGTTTTTCGGGCATTAAAATCGACCCTATTTGCACGACCCCATTCCGAGACTATGTCAAGGTCTCGGCCAAGCGTATCATTCATATTCTGCCTCATAGCAACGACATCGGATACGCTTGGTCTGCACTCGAATGAGTACGAATGGCAAAGGTTGCTGTCATCTGCAAAAGAGTAGATAGGGTTGGAAGTTTGACAAAGGAGGTCATTTAGAAAGATAAGAAATAGAGTAGGAGAAAGAACGGAGCCTTGCGGTACACCTGAATGAATCTTGAACTCGTTTGACGTATTCCCTGAATGGGATCGCGTAATCATCGCCAAACAAGCAATCGCCAAAAAAATTCAAAAATGTTGGAGGGTACCCTCTCCACTATTGTGGTGTGGGTATAATAAATAATGTTTTTATAGAAAAGAACAGCGTAAGAGATTATAGATATTTAAAATTCAAATTACTTTTTAATAAGATTTCCGTATGACGTGCTAAATTCCCAATTTATTTTTTTTTTGATAAATACACTGAAATATATTGTGAGGGAAAGCTAGTTTATATGCGCATTTCACTGGTTCTTTAAGCCAGATCATCAGGAAACTTTTTTCCAAAGATTAAAAAAAAAACAAATTGCCAGTTCAGTTGTATGCACGGGCACATGCAAATATTATATCAAAGTTATTTTTGTAAGATCGCAAATCCAAATCCAGACCTGTGGAAAATAGTCTCTCAGATTGGACAGAACTCAATTGAAATGTTAAGTATATTCGGCGATCTAAGGTAAATCTCGACTTTTTTCTTCAGCAGAACCACAGCTTATGATGGATAAAGGGCCATCCTCCTCGGATTTTCATATAATTCGTTCACAAACTCTACTAAGGTAATTTTTAGACTTATCAGAACATTAACTAAGCCTGATGTCAGAGTGGCGGCTTGAAGCGAAGCGATAATAGTTTGTGCTTTATCAATGCTACAAGGCGTCAGTTAATATAAAATTTTAAAAGTTTTATAAGTGCTTTTGTAAGAAATATGGATTCTGACGATGAGTTTTTCATGTTACTTAAATATATTTTTTGTACCAAAACACATAGACAGTGTTTATAGCACCATGTAGCCTAAGTGTGGGGGTGTCCGTGTCTTCCAAAAATTTAGAATGCCATAGTCAGGGTAGCTCAGTTAGACGTTTTTTTCGATGCGATTGAAGTCGATTGTCTTTAAAATATTCGAAGAATTTTACATAATTAATAGGTTTCATTGTTCTCTAAACCCTCAGATCTTTCAATAAGAACTAATGCTAAAGGGTTCTTAACACTATCTTACAAGTATTTTGAGAAAAATAAACCATGTCATGATAAGTTTTTATTGTTTTTCAAAAAAATACTAAGAATTGTGTGATAATGTAAACCGGTAAGTCGCTAATTTTTGGGCCGCTAAACTATTCTCTATCTGAGTTTATTTATTTATTATATTTTCTAATAACGTTCGAAGACTGTTAATTAGCAGAATAGCGTTAGTCAACACAGCAGTGGCCTTGCTTATGGATTTTGTAGCCTCTTCGATGAAACCCAAAATTGTAAGCAAAATTATTTTTATTCTCACAAACATTATTTGAAATAAGCATAAAAATCTTAAAACATACAAAACTGTAAGTTCAAAAATAAAAGATTTACCAATGAGAAATGTTCTACCTCCAGCTAGAGAATTAAAAGAAACAATTAATTATTCTGTTTTGATTTTGTATTCTGCTTTTAAATGTGTTATTTCTTTTAGTAGATATACAAAAAATAAGCATTGAAAATTAATTGAATTGATAAAAAAAAACTCTAAAAATGCATCGGTGTATCAACGCCGATACCGAGGTTGTTATAATTTTTTTTTTTTGCGTTTTAATTCTTTAAATAACTTTTAGTTCGTCACACTCTACACCATTTTTCATTAAAATAGAGAAAATTTTCAATGAAATTTAGAAAATTTCAAATGAAAGTGAGAGTTTCTTTCATACTGAGAAGATCTCAATTTTAAATAAAGAAAATTCCAAATGAAATCAAGAAAATTCCAAATGAAATTAAGAATTCCAATATAAATTTGAGAAAATTTCATATGAAAATAGGAATTTCCATTTTAAATGGCAAAAAATCCATATTAAAGTGGGAACATAACAAAAATTTCAAATCAAATTGTAAATTTCAAGCTAAAATTGAGAAAATTCCTAATGAAATTGAGAAATTTAAATTGGAACATTCCAAAAAAAATATAGTAATTTTAATTTAAAATTGCGAATTGACATATTGACTTTTTCTTCCACCTAATAATATATCCGCTATATTAAAAGCCTTGGAAACAAAAACATTTTAAATTAATGTGAATTATATTTGCACATTCCTCAACTTGTTTTAAATTTCGTGCATTATATTTTGCATATGAATAAAAATATTTTTAACTTAAAAATGTACATAAATTTAAATTAATATTTGAAGTAATTAAGGTTTTTTTATACGATATTTGTCCCAGACGGAAGTAATACATTTTTTATATTTGATCAAATATAATGAATCATGGATAGAAAAGCGCTTTCAGTAAGGAGTAAAGGTCTTTATGATATTTGTAAGACTATACTTAATCGGGAAAACTCTAACATATAATTCACATTTTAAGGTTTATATCAGTGATAACCAAGCAACAAACAAAGTTGTTGTATACATATGAATTGGCGACCGTGTCTGTGTAAAAAATACGATTATTGACTGCCTCGCCAGACTATGGAGTGGCCCGAACAAAGTTGTTGTATACATGTGAATTGCCGACCGTGTCTGTGTGAAAAATACAATTATTGACTGCTCGCGAGTCTATGGAGTGGTTTATATGTATATACACTGAAAGAATTTTCTTCGCAATACCAATGAATTTTGACATTAATCCCATAAAAAAATGCATTAAAAAGGAACCTATGCAGCGCTTCGTTGGATCAATGAAACCTGTTTCATTAAAAGGATTTATTGAAACATGACACTAGATCTATAAATATTATTCATTGGATGAATACTTTCAAAAAAGTAAAAAAAATTAATGTTTTTTTTTATTTTTTTTAATTATTTTTTTTTTTTCTTATTTTATTTTTTATTTTTTTTCTGTCTCTGGCGGGATTCGATCGCGCAACCTCGGTGCTGATAGACTAGCTCACTACCAGCTAGTCTACTGGGGCAGTGTAGTTTTTGGATAAAAAAACTATGTTTTTTACTCAATTAAGAGCGTAAATATGTTTTTAAATTGTCAATAATAAAAATAACAACGTTGATTGAAAGTGGATTGAAAGTTTTTGTTTCATTATTATAATGACATTTTTATTGTCATAATAAAAATTTAAATTTATGAAGGCAATTATTGAAATATGTTGCTTTTATAAAAAAATTGTTTGCTTTCATAAATTTAATAGCATACATTTTACATTAGATGTACGAACTTATTAAATCTTACATTTTTTAATTAATAATTAAACATTTTTTAAGGAAACTATAATTTTGTATTAATTTATGAATATAGTTATGTTTGTATATTGTTTTTTTATGTTCCCAACTAAAATTTTTTGTTTAACATGGACAAACTTAAGTTTTCATATATCCAATGAAAATTTTTAACGTAATTACGAAATCAAATGAAGCCATTTTTACGAAAATATTTCATTATAACTATGAGATTCCATTTAGATAATGAAAATTTTCATTTACCCAAGGAAATTTTTTTTATGAAAATGATTCATTAAATATATGAAACATTTTTCTTTCAGTGTATATAATAGATAGATGCCATATCCATTTTGGGTTGCAAACTATACGCATATGAAATGGCTTGATTAAATAGGGGAAAAAGTTAGAAAGTATTGTCGCGCAATCTCGACCATGCAACACAGTATTTACAGCTCAAGTATTTATCCTATTAACGGCCCATGGACAATCATAGACCCGGCCAAACAAAATTATGATATACGGTAAAGATTCATTTAAGATATATTTGTGCCGATTATAATCAAGATATCTTAATTTTACCAGTACAAAATAGCTGATTTAGAAGTTATTGTTGCTAAATTGTGTATCAATATTAAGTGCCCGTTTACACTGTGCATTTTTTGTTGCTGCGATTCTTAATTTATGCGCGAAAGGGGAGAGAGGAATAAAAGGGGGTACGTGCAAGTGTACTCTTCGATTCGCTTTGTTCGCTGATTCGTTCTTTCATCTGATGAAAAATGTATTCAAGTTCGGTAGCACATGAAAAGTTTCTGCGATATGAGTTGCACCATGAAACGCAAAACTAATTTTAAGTTGCAGCGACAAAAATCCTATACTAGAAGTAACGCTCAAAATTAATCGAAATACCAATATAATATGATGTATTTGACACAAAGACTTAATTCCGGAAAGAAATTTTTTATGAGGGCTATGTTAAGTTATGCACCGATTCTCGCCATTTTCAATGGGATTTGTCCTTAAAAAAATGCACCAAGCCGACAAGCAGCTGGAGGGACGGGCATCGTTAGATCGATTCAGAAAATGTACTGAAATAATGTGCGTATCATACACAAACCTCTTCACCGAATGAAGCGTGGTTTTGCAATATCGCATCTATCAATCGTTTAACCTTGAAATCGATTTATCAATTGAAGTAACAAAATAATAATTTTGTAGGAGAGCAAAAATTTTGTTTTTTTTAAATAATGATAATAAAAACTTTAAGCAAAAGGCTTTTAAAATGAAAATTTCGAAATTTGGATATAAAAATTTTTTTTTTCCAAAAAAAATCTTGTTTCTAAATTTTAGAATTTAAAACGACTGCTCATATTAAAGAAAAGTTTTACTTTTTTTAAAGGAAATTTTATTGCGGCATTTCGTTTTTTTTTTGGTAATTTCAATAAACTTAACCGTTTTTGAGTTACGCGAATATATGTTGTGCAACCTCCTACATTTTCGATAAAACATTATTTCTCGAAAGCAAGAGCTAACCTAAAAAAACGGTGGGCACCATTGGATTGAGCGTATTTGAATTATGTTAAAACACCATGTGCCCGGCTTGTCTTAAAAAAAGTGTCAACTTCGAGCACAGTGTTATAATTATTATTATTTTTATAATTTTTATTATTATCATTTGTCTATGGATTTTTTCCTTACCGACATTTTACGAGTTAAAATTTGCACTTAAATAAAATAGACTATAAACTAACATTTCATTATATAACCTTAATTTAACTATCAATTAAACCGGCGCCAGGCGGCTGGTTCAAAATTACCTGTCACTTTGATTGTGGTCTTAAAAATGTACTTGTCTTTTCTACACTCTTCTCAGTAGCTGGAGATATTGAATCTCTCTGAATCTTTTAAATTTCAAACCAGACGCATGGTGATTGTACTTCGAGTAACACGTGCTTAAAGTTAAAAAAGGTAAATATGACCCATATGACTGATAAAAAAAAAATAAGTGTTTATTTTATTTAAGCTAGAAGAAGCCTCCTTTGTTAACTTTTATAAATTTTTTTTTTGTTTAAAAGTACAAATAAATAAGTTATTTGTTCAATATTTAACAAACAACCATAAATTTGTTATTTTTTAACAAAGTCATGTTTTATTTTCTTAGTCAGGTTAGATTCAATCTAAATTGTATATATTTTTTCATAAATATAGCAAAAAAACCTAGAGTTTATTAACCCCCATGTTCGTGTAGCTAAAATCCAACCCCACCCGCGGCGAGTTAAGAAAAGCAATTATTAATCTACTAACTGAATTTGGATCCAATGAAAAATTAATTTATCTATATAATTGATTGAAAATGTTACACACTCTTCTAAGAGGATCAGCATCACCATAATTAGCTCTAAAGAATTTGACGGATAACGGTGTAAAATTTTGGGATGATCGTTGAGGAATATTAAATGAGATATCATTAATTAAAAATCCAGCACAGAAAATAAAGCTTAAAATAAACGACACATCCATTGTTATACGACTTTTTAAAGTAGGGAGCTTATCAGAGCCAGCCGAGTTGTATATGAAGAAAAGGTTAGTGATTGAAATGTCATCCTAGCAGACAAAAGAGGAGGAATTGCTTCTGTACCAATTCGATTGAATTAGAATACGTTTGGTTAATGTGGTCCCATATAATCGATCCATATTAAAAAATATCGGCCAAAGACGTGACATATACAAAGATTTTTGTAAACAGGTCATCAAACTCTTTTGCCCAGCGTTTTATATATCCAAGTGTTTTCTACCTCGTTTTTGACTTTGTACTATCTACTGAGTATGTGCAAGTACCGAGCACCTTCGCCATTCATTGACTATGAAATCAAGCGTGAATACATTGGGGATGATGGATATACTGGATATACTGGTATTCTTAAATTTCAAATTGGGTTTGGAGGCTGTTTAGACTGAATTTCCACTATGTGACTTAAGACTGGACCCCTTAATTTTTGAGCCATTGAGCATTTCGAGATTTAAAACATACTTTAAAATTTATCATTAAATAAAAAATGTTCAATTAACTGCTAAACTATTCCTCTCTTTGCTTATTTTAAACCATTTTCTCTTTGAATGTAAGAATAAAATTATAATATGTATTATTTTTACTGTTATATGCCAGTTTTTGGTTGTTTTATTTCATTGTTAATGACAATTTTATGCTTATTTTCATTTATACTTTTGTTTTGTACAAAAATTCATACAAAAACACTACAACTACATTTAAAAGTACAACATACAACTCGAACACCACCTCCACCTACAACATTCACACTAAAATAGTCCTACTGCCACTTGTCATTAAAATATTACACATACAACGGAGGAGCAGCAACAGTAAAAACAATACAACTGTAAATATTATTTACATATGATTGTATTCGAGTGTATTTTAAGTTTTATATTACCATAAAATATGTTTATGTAGGAATGTGAAAGGACGAGTACAGAAGAAAGTATTTTGTGTGGTTGTGTGTCTGTTGGTTGGATTGAAGTAAGAGAGTGTAGTTTTTTATTTATAACGGTATTATTTATTATGCAACTTTTTATTTCGGTTTATTTTCATTTAAGTTTTTTTGTTTTGCTTTTCTAGTTGTTTATTGCTAATAATTTTTGCACGAAATGGTTTTCTATGTCATTTAACAAGTAAACAAATACATATAGTTCATATTAATAAAGTGTGTGTGTTTGTATGTGTAATATGTATAAGAGTTGGTTTACATGTAAACCCACTTACACCAACACTTTCGCAAAAGCTCCCTATACACATTTATTATTATCTGTGCTAGCAGTTTAGGGTCGTAGTAGCTGGAGCTAAAATACACTTAAGGAAATAGAAAAACAGGAAAGATTTATAAGTTATAACTCACAGATTGTTTTAAAGTTAACTTTTTCTGTAATAAAAGTTTTATACCTAGTAGAAGGAATTTTATAAAGTCTCTGTATTAATTACTTAAAAGCTTTGTAAACAAGGAGTCGTGCTTTTACACAAGTAGAGATATCATCAAGAATCTTCTAACATTTCAACTGATATTTCTACAAAAAAATATTTTTTGTAGCTCTTGAACGAAAACCAATTCCAAAAAAAGTCACTTTAAATTAAGCGTTACAAAAATTACGATCCTATAAACTTTCAGATTACTGTGCTGTTTAATTTTTTATTTTTTTTTTTGTTTTAAAATTTATATGAAAACCTCTGAGTTTTTGAGTGCTAATTAAGACGTTACAAATAATTTCGTATAAGTGCCGCTCAATCTTACTGATCTACCAAAATAAGGACGACAAGCGTCATTGTTTACCAAAACTTCTCATTTTTATACAGTTTCTTCGAAAAAAACATTCATAACGCGAATTTAACACCACCCGGCTGGAAAATCTTATTTGACAGTTCGCTAGGCGGTTTTTTTTAAATTATTAGCAATAGGGGTTTCATGTTTTAAAAAAACGCTTTCCGCTCTTTTTAAGGTTCGGTAATTTTAACTTATCGTTCGAATTTATATAAGATACTGTGTTTTAGTTGGGATATGCCGTGTGGATTAAAAACGTACACATTCGGGGCTGTATAATCCAGTAAATGCACCTGTCAAATCATAACTTCTAGATATAATGAGCTTTCAGAAAATCAAGGTTTAAAAAACTGCAGTCAAACCCAGAAACTGGCAAACAAAAAAAGAAAAAAATTGTATACAACTTTCAGCTTTTTGAGTTGGTTTACATTTAGTAAATCAAAAGCAAAAGCAACAGTTTTTTTGGGCCAATGACAAATGAAGAAGTGGAAAAAATGGCAGTTTTTCTACTTTGACTGCAGTTTTTTAAAGGCTGCTGAAAATCTCCCGAAAGAGTTAAACTGTTTGCCTTGTTGCGTGCGCTGTTACTTTTTGTTGAAATCAAGTCTAGAGCTTTTAGGAGAGATGGGAAAAGAGAATGCCAATTCTTCTCTTCTCTCTCCTAAAACCTCTAGACTTGGCGGCCTAAACTTGAAGGGAGTGAACCAGCACTTAATGGTTCTTCACTGCTAACTTTGAAGTTTTCTAGCACTTTTTGGTATCGGGCGGCATCGATTTTAACTGCGACGGTACGCAAAATGACCCAAGGAATATGTCCCAAAAAAAAAAAAAAAAAGCCCCAAAATTTTATAAAAAAAAAACACAACAACACGCAATTTTGGGGTAATTATTCTTTGGGGATTTTTGCATTTTATAGTTTCGGTGTTTTTGCATTTTAAGTGAAATGAAAAATGGCTTCGAATAAAAAGCTTAAGTAAGCGCAAACAGTTATCGTTAAACTATAGAGGAAAAAGTCCTTGCTCCCGTTTGAAGTACTAATCACGCTATCTCTCGTGCAATTTTAAGAACCAAAATTAAACAATAATTAATGATATTAAAAAATTCAAGAAGGGTATTCACGTCACAAGTTGCACCCTTGCAAAAAAACAAAAGTGCAAAAATAAAACAACAACCACACAGACAATTAGTTGTGCGTAAATAAATGTCTTTGTGGTTGTTGTTATATTATTGCACTTTTCCTTTTTTGCAAGGGTGCAACTTTTGACGTGAATACCCCCAAGATTTTCCAATTTTGGATCCTTCACGCTCCGGCTTTTGAAATTGGGGATTTCGAATTCGGAATTTAAAGTTTCGGGCATTTGAACCCAAAACAAATTTTTTAATATGACTTTCTTTGTGTATTTTTTCAACTTTTTTGGGGTAAAAATTATTAAAATTTTTGGGTTATTTTGTATAATGAAGAATTACCCCAAATGTAGGGACAGATTTTATATTATTTTTGGGCTATTTTTTTTTTGTGATATTTCATAAAAAAAATGGGGTCATATTGCATTATGAAAAATAGCCATAAATTTGGAGTACATTTTCAATTTCTTTTTGGCCATATTCCGCAGTGCCGGTTACTTCATTTCTAAATTCACCCTCAAAGAATTGTGTAAAATGTTTGCATGTAATTTAAGTCGTTCATATTCACCCCTTTAATGAAAGGCGATGTCGACCCAAGCTGACGGCAGCAAACGAATAATCGTATTTTCTTTGTCGTTATTGAAAACAATCGATTGCTATTGACAGTCATTTGGTATTTTCCAAAGTTTTTTTAAGTCGACGTCAAGTAGAATTGACTGATCCTTCAAAAGTTTACCTAACATTAAAGTACATTTTAATGTTCGGCCAAATGCCCACTACGGTCACACTTACAGCTTTTGTTAATAGTTAGTGATATTTAACATGGTCTTAATATCACAAAATAAATCTAATTATACTGATAGACATAGAAAAAAACTGTATTATGTCAGATTTGGTACTATAAATAAAATAAATATTGGAACTAAATGAAATTATATATTAGTTTGCCTGTTCGTTATGTTTTTTCGTCAAATATTTGCCTAGTGTGACCAAAGCTTGACACTTGAATAACTTAAGCCATTAGTTTTCCAAACTGACACTTTAATTTATTTAACAATAAATTTATTTAAAAAATAAGCACTAAAAGGTACTTTACACTATCACACAAGTTTTAAGTATTTTAAAGAAAATCCAACCCTGTCATGATAAAAATTTTCAAACAATAATAAGATCAGGGAAGTATTTTCGTCAAAATACACAAGACTTGTGCGATTGTGTAAAACGGCTTTAAACGTCAGAGGAAAAAAATATTTAACAAGAGATGGAAATTTTTTTGGACAGTTTTTATATACATTTTGAGAAAATACCAAATTAACGTCGAAGTAGTGTAGTGATGTGACAATAACTTAAATTAGATGTCCACTTCGAAAACGATTTATATAATAGGGGTGATTATTTATTCTGTTTTAGTAAATTTAAGCACAATTTTGCTTTTTTAACCATTCACCTTCTATGTTTAAAAATCCTCAATTAGGTTCACACTACTAAGCCTAAAAGTCAGACCTGGCAGCAGGTTAGCAGATTTATTATCCTTATATAGCCTTTTTACAGCCGACAACATCTATCATGTACTATCAATTTGCGAAGATGTTGAAATTTCCCACAAGAAATACATTCTACATCTGCCGATTATTTTTGTATCATCAATAGAAAAGTGGCAATAGAAATTCTACTATTATTGTGGCTTCACTGGCAAAAGGGCCTTCAGCCCCACCATAATATGCATAGTCTTGCTTAACATACTGTCAAGATTAACAAAAAGTCTCTCAAAAGTATTTAAAAAAACAAAATCAAAAAACATTTGATTTCGTACGGAATGTGCGATCTGTTTCGTAAAACTTAACAAAAAGTTTCCTTAAGTTCAATAAGGTTTGCCTGATATAACTAACATATATTCCCATATTTGCTTAAGAAAACTTAAGCACATTATGGTTTGGCATTTTGACTTAAAAGCAGCGTTACCATTTGTCAAGTTTCTCGTTTTATACCCTTCACCACAGGTGGTGAAATGGGTATATATAAGTTTGTTATTCCGTTTGTAATTTCTATAATATTGATGTTAGACCCGATGTCCGTCTGTCCGTCTGTCTGTTGAAGTGGATTTTCCGAAGACCCCATATATGATGGGGGCCAGGTTATTGCGCATTTATGTCACATATGGTCCGGAATTGCTTGCTATTGAAATTCAGCAAGATCGATCCACAAATGGCTGAGATATGAGTAAAAAACCACAACTGCCTCAAATTTTTTCCTTTAAAGGTCCAATTAGACGTGACATTACCATACCAACACTGTATTACCAAAACGACAAAAGCATACCATACAAACCAATTCAATTTTGGGTTCTGCGGTCATACAGTGGCTATGGTAATACAGTGTTGGTAATGTGGCTTTTGTTTTGTTGTTTTTTTATACCCTTCACTACAAGTGGTGGATTTTTTTGTAATGTGTTTAATTTTAGGCATACACAAACACATTGGTGCATGTATATGATATGCCGCTCAAATAAAGAAACAAACTCATAGACTCAATATATTTTAATTTAACGCTTCTTTAGTAAAAGTATCGTAGCCGAGTTGTTAAGTTCTCTGCTGAGACTGATGATATTGCCAGTTCGAATCCCAAATTTTTCTTTTTTTTTTATTTAATTTTTTTATGTTCTAAAAAACGATTTTAAGATTATAAAACGAATCAGCTCTGGCAAAAGAGGAAACGGCTTAGGTACATATAAAAATTTTTTGTTTTTTTATATTCTTCGGCATGACGAAATGAAAAGTTGGCGTGGCTCAATTAATATTTATTTATACCTATCTAAAGAACGTTATTTATGTATGTATATAACTTTTTGTTCTTATCTCATCATGGTGAAGGGTATATAAGATTCGGCATAGCCGAATATATCACTCTTACTTGTTTTTGTCTTTTTTTGTATAATTATTTTATTATTAAACAAAATGATTTCCATATAAATTTTGGTGGTTTCTTTTAAACTTTTGTAGAAAAAAAGTATTTAAAAAAGTTTTTTTTCTCAGAAATGGTGACATTTTTGATTGATAGTAGATGTTTCAAGTGTGAAAGCATGTTTCGCAATTTAAATATCTTCTATGCGTTCCTCCAAAATGTATGCAAGTGAACAAAGGTTCTCAATCACACATAGAGCTTCCAACGCAGAAGGTTTGTACGGGAGAAATGTAAAAGTATCGCTTACCGTCTCGCTTATAGAAGATATGAATGTTATATGGCGAGTTCACACTTTGATGCAATACGTTTTGACACAGAAAACGCTTTATTCTGCGCATATTAATATTGCCGAATGCACGATCAGCTTTAAACACTGAATTTTTCGTTGTTACCGTTATTCTTTAATACGCTCCCTTACAAACCGGCTTCGTAATAAGGAAATGTCGTGGCTCTTCAAGTGTTTTGTTTTTAATATTTTAAGAGTTCGATCGCTTACCTCACTGCATCTTTGTATGTCTTATTGCGCAGCGCAAAATGTGCGCTCACTTTTTTAAATTTACAACCAGTGCTCGCAAAACCAGAACATTTTTTATTCGGGTATTATCCTACAAAAAATAATCATTTGAATCGATATTCTATTTTACGTTTTTGGGCTAATATATCTCCAGAATCGTTATTCTATTTTACGTCTCCAGAAGCTTTGATTTTCGAAGTATTTTAAGCCTTAAACATTTCGGACACACATCACATTATATAAACACTTGACTAAGCGGGACAACTTTCTACGTAGCTGGACTTGCTAAACACAAATTCTTTGAGTGTAACTGTTGTAGGGGTAAAGAATGTTTTGTTATTAAAAAAGTGAGCAAAAATGTTTTTTTTTGTGAAATCTTAAAAAGCAGATGGTTTTTATGTTCATAGTGGTAGTTACTAGTTAGTTAGTTGGCTGTTTTTGTTTTCAGTATTGTTTTTTTCTTTTTTTTTTTTTGCCTTATTTTACTTTCATGTGCTCCATATTTTTCCGTATTAGTTCGTGCTCCATTCTATATATTTTTGTTTTAAGGAATTGTGGGCTTTTGTGTGTAAAATATTCCATAAAGTCGTATTAAAGTACAATGACATCAAAATGCACTTAAGTATTGCATGTTGTTGTTTTACGATGTATTTTTTTTTCCATTTTATTATTTTCCCACTTTACACCCCCTCGTTAACAGAATAGGGGGGTTGTTTCTGGGTTGGTTTTAGATTTTTTTATGAATTCTCATTATTGTATTTCCTGTGGTTGACTGCTGCTATAAAATTGTATAGATTTTTTGTTAACTAAAAATGTTTTATTTTTTTTTATTTTTTGATGTTACGAATAAATAAATTTTTTTATTATTATTGTTAATGTTTTTTTTTTAATTTTTATTATATAACAAATCCATTAACATTTTCTTGTTATATACATTTTCATGATTTTGTTTACAAATCAATTAATTGTCTTTTGTTTTTTTTTTTTTTGCAATATAATCTTTAAATGTTGAAAACTCTTTAATATATAAAGTATTTCAAGTACGTGCAAGATCATTTACGGCTCTTGTTTAAATGGATGAATAAATATATTTATTATTAAGTGCATATTCAAATCTTTTAAACATAAGTGTATAAAATAAGTTTGTTTTTCTTTGGATAAGAGTAAAAATGTTCAATATGTTATGAGCCGTTTGGGTTTAAAAGTGTTACAATATGGTTTCCATTTACGTGATACCTGCCATGTGGCCTAATTTCACGTTGGATATAAACAAACCACTTGATGTGTTTGTATTAAGAATTTACCAAATGCCCCTGTGTGTGCTTCAATTTATTTGCACACACAGGTGACAACTTCATGTGTATATACCCGCCTTAGAATATACACTCACCCCTTACCTGAGAGCCGGTGCTGGTTAACCTCCGCTGCCTCTACAATTGAATTCTGGCAGCATATATTGAATAGAAATAGCTCCCAGGAACCTCACACAGAACGAACACAGCCCCGAAAGAGAAAAATAAGACTTTGAAGTTAAGAGAATCTACTCGCGATTTTGGGTTTAAGCCACATCCACTACGTGCTTTCCGGAATATTATCCCCAAAGTTTGGGGCACAACTGCCGCAAAAACAATCATCCAGGAAGTCAGGATGCCTTTTAAACTAAACGGAAGCCTCTCCACCAGTCGGTCCAGCTTGCGTCGGGGGCTTACATACTCCCGGAGCTCCTGCAGTTTTGTGGTTTAGAGGCACAACCTCGAGTTAAATTTGATCCGGAAACAAAAAAGAACTTTGTGTTTCGATAGTTTCATTTAGGTTTATGAGATTCCCAGTACAAACTTCGCTCACTTTTTCAAAATGAATAGCTTCTCTCACTCATTATTAAGTAGCTTTCTTCTAAAACTACTTCTTTAACAACTTCTATAACTACTTTTTCCTGGATGTATTTAAGTAACAAAAAAATGGCTTCATTTTGGGACATCCCTTGTTAAATTCATTGGTTCTTTCAATAGAATTGTAATTAGTGCTTTTATGTTTTTCTGATTACTCAACACATTATTTTGTAGGCGAAGTTTTTATTGGGATATAAAGAGGTAATTTTCCTCTAAATATTTTTACTTCTCTTCCTTTGAAAGAGCAATATGATTTATTTGTATCATTAGCCCTGTCCCTTATTCATCTATAAATATCCAGATGCTTTCAGCAAGTACGAGGAGGTAAGCTGGCCTGGCGTGCCTAAAGCTTTCCTTCTGAGCCCGACAACTTACTTCACTAAAAGGGTTACAGAACGATCTTTTCACATTACTTTTGGAAAATCTTAATAAAGAAGTTTTAGAAATTTGTAAAAAAAACAATGGCGCAATTAAAAAAATAAGCGCACAATTATGCGCTACACAATAAGACGTGCAGAGATGCAGTAAAGTAAGTGCAGGAACTCCCCTGCGGGAAATTTGTGTTAATTGTTCCAACAGAACTGGTCGTGGGACTTGTGAAAATAGAATAAGTACCAAAAGAAAGAACGCATGACCGGTGAAAGGAGGACCAATCACTTAGCTGGTATAGGAAGAACAAAAAGGTAGAGAAAGTATTGAATTTATTAAAACGCTTTTTGTATCCAAATACCGAAATTAATATAACAAGCAATTTTTTTAATGTCTGTTTTATTAAGCTTGAGGCTCCCTTTTTTAATAAAGAGTATAATTTTTTTTAGTCCTATAGGACTAGTTTTATTGAAATAATACCTAAAACAAGCATTGTAAAAACTAGCACTAAACACGTACATTGAGAATAGATGTGTGACTTGTCAAGTGGTGCCTGTTAGGTGTCAATTGACCCCCTCCAATGACAACCCCATGTAAAAGTGATAGGTCCCATTCATATAAAGTGTTTGAACCAAAACCGGTCTCTACCGCCAAAGAACCTATCGCGGGACTAGTTCGGTGTCATGTTTTATAAAATTAAAAGTAACAGTGCTACGGCATTACATTAATACGAAGCAGGTTTTTAAGGAGAATACTAAAAAATAACTGTAAAAACTTCTAGTGCGTAAAGCTGAACGCTTCTTTCAACAGTTCTTATATGCGTATTGCTTCAAAGTGGGAACTCACGATATAAAACTCATGACTTCCGTAAGCGAGATGGTAAGCGAAACTCTTACATTTCTTCCTTACAAATCTGCTTCGTTTGAAGCTCAATTTTTTATTGGGTAATTAAGCGATTGTCTTTAAAGATCTTCCTATACTGCACAATTTTTAATTGACATCTTTAAAGGTCACTCAAAATTATCAAAAAAAAAAAAAAAAAAAAAACTTTATGGTCCCACAAAAGGTTAAATTTTTTCCATATCACTAAGAAGAAAAAAAAACACCAAAATTAAACAAAAAAATTTGTGAATAGAGCGGACAAGTAAAGTGGATAAAAAAGATAGAAAAAATATTACCATAAATCATTATAACTGACGCTTTAAGGTAACAACGTGATGGAAAAAATACAATAAAACATCACACAGCCACTGCAACAAATGAAACAAAAAAACAAAGTTTGGCACCTGTGTGCTACCATAACTCCTTAATACCGACTATGTGCCACTATTTTTACTATTTCCACAAATATTATACTGTACCGGCAAAAAACACAATGTTCTCCAAACTCTACCATGTAAATTCCACTATGAATTGAATTAAGAAAAAAAAAGGAACAGCACGTTTTAGTTTGTCAGTTATAAATGTCTGAGAGCACTTGTACATATATTTTTGTTAGTTTTTCTATAATTATTTGAAAAAAAAAAAGATATTTTTTTAAACGTTTTTGGTAATGTAAGACACAGAAATAAGCTCCTATTTACCAAACAAATACAACAACAATAAAAATAAAAACACTAAAAAGCAATGAGAAAAAAAAAGGTTTTTTAATAGTGTTATTAATGTTAATAGTGCTTACTTTATTACACTCTATTATGTTAATTGAAGTTAAGGGGGAATTTTTAGGAAGGAAAACAGAGTCGTAGCTCTTGAAAGGTTTTGTTTTATATTTAAGTTAAGAAGTAGAAAGGAAATTGCTATGGAACAGAGTTAAAAAGTGGGTTTGAAAGTTTTTGTGATTTTGTGAAGTGCTTTGGGGATTTTGCTTTTCAGTTTGATTGTTATTTTGAAGTATTTTTTTTTCTGTTACAGCTGCATTGTTTTAATGAGATAGTGTAAAGAACTAGTGGACATAATAGTTGAATAGCTTAATTGGAACAAAAAAGATGATAAATTGATTATAAAGGGTGCATAAGCTGGACGGACGGACATCGTTAGATCGATTCAAAAAGTGATTCTGGGTCGATAGATGTACTAAGTTTTGGGACTTGGATCAATATTTAAAGGTATAACAAACATCAGCACAAACGCATAATACCCTCTCCACTATTGTGGTGTAAAAAAATACCAAAAACTTTTTTGTACAGTTAAAAATTTAATCATTTTATTCAGATTGTAATAAAATCTGAATGCTGATGATCTGGCCTAAGCAACCAATAATATGCGCATAGAAACTAGCTTTCCCTCAACAATAAATTTCAGTGAATTTATCGAAAATAAAAATTGGAAATTTAGCACGCCATAGAGAAATCTATATACATGCATACTAGGGAGATCGAATATTCGACTTTTTTCAATAACCGGTTTTCGAATATTCCGAATAGTTGCTATTTTAAAAAACCGCTTTTCGGTTAAGCATTTTAAAAATGACCGGTTAACCGGTTTTAATTCGAATACATAAAAATACAAAAATCAAATTAGTTGTTGCAATAAAAAGTTAATTGGAATAAAAACAAAACACGAAGGTAAGGAACCAACAAAATACATAGATATGACTTAAGGTATGTTCAGACCTAACAAATATTTAAAGATAAAATGCAAAAAAAGGGTAACCAGTAAATTGATCAAACTTTAGCTTTATTTTTAACAATTTCTATTTATTTACTAAACTTTATATCTGAGATGATAATTGTATATACATTAAATATTTAATAGGTGTGAAGACAGCTGTAGAATTTTTGAAAAACTTTGGTTCTAAAAAATTATAGAAATTTAATTAATTTATTATTTTATATATTCCGCTAAATTTATTTCAAATGAGTTTTAATTTGTTGGTTGTTAAGCATGCCTATATGAATCAGTACACTTCAACCATATGTTTGAAAAGTTGCAAACAAAACCTCTTATCCAGGATTATATATTTCAAATTATTTTGATTCAGCATTATAGAAACGAATAGTTATGTGAACATGCTTTTTGTATGAAATATTTGTCAACTCGTCGATCACAATTTAAAACCTTCCATGCGATTGTTTGATTCCTTCAATTTTGCTTTAAGTTCTTTGTAATTTAATAAATAAAACTACAGAATTCTTTCAGATCGTTGATTCCGCCTAACAGCTGTACCTTCCGCTTTTACGATGATATGCCATACCAAAACGAGATCATAAACGTTGTGCCACAAACATTTGTGCCAGCGTTCTTTTTTTATATAACCCACATAATAGAAATAAAAAGAAGAGAAAATACCGCTAGATTGTCGAAAAATAGCTAAATTTACATCATTTTTTAATAACCGGTTTATATTACCAAAATAACCGGTTTATTCGATATTCGAAAAATGGACATTTTAAAATATTCGACTTGGGCAAAACTAAAATAACCGGTTTAAACCGGTCGAATACTACTCGATCGATCACCCTAATACATACATATATAAAATTCTCGTGTCACGGTGTTTGTAATTGAACTCCACCCAAACGGCTTGACCGATTTTTATGAAATGTTGTACAGTTATTGTTCGATAATATTTTTTACCGAAGTTGCAAAAAAAAAACAAATAAAGTTAAAAAGGGCAAACAACAAAAATACAATTCAACGTCTTTGCGCTTAACAAACCAATGCGACTGCACAGGTTGATGGTTTTATTCAGAATAATTCTTGCATATTTTAAACTCATTATAACACAAATTGCTCTTATTCTTTACAATTTATATTCTCTTATAAAATAATATTAAACATTAACGAAAGGGAATACTCTGAGCGACAAAAGTATTATTATAGTAAAGTTAATAAATTCAGTTCAATTCTTTTGCTTTAAATTACTCGCCCAGCGTATTCTACTAATAATTATTTAATTATGTAAATTTAAAAATATACTTTTAATCAACTCGGATTTCTTTAATTCAGACCAAACATTCCGGCCGCGTTGAAGGCCTATGTTAGGCTTCAAATTTGATTTGGTAACAACGCCAGTTTATGGATTGCTCGCTTTAATAAGCCTGACTTGGTCTGCACTTCAGCAACTCTCATCTTTCCATCAGCACCAGCGTTGACATTCACGACACGACCGAGCATCCATCTTAGAGGAGGCAGATTAATATCGTGCACCAAAACCAAATCACCAACTTTCAAGTTGTACTGAGGTTTTGACCATTTAACGCGTTCCTGCTGTCCAAGTACATAATCGCGTTGAAATATACGCCAAAATTGTGCCTTTAAATGAGAAATTAGCTGGTATCGTTTTGTATACTTCACAGTAGGGGCTTCTGAAATCTTTTCAGGAATTGTAGTTAGTGTTGACCCAATGAGTAGATGAGCCGGCGTTAGGGCCTCGCCATCATTAGGATCCTCAGATAATGGGGCAATAGGCCGCGAGTTCAGTATGGCCTCTATCTCAATAAGTACAGTTGACAACTCTTCGAATGTAAGATTTGAGTTTGCCACAGTGCGTACCATCAAGTTTTTTGTAGACTTAACTGCAGCCTCCCAGAGACCACCAAAATGCGGGGCACGTGGCGGAATGAAGACAAACTCTATACCACGTTCTGCAACGAAATTCAGCAGCTCTGCACGATTTTGATCGTTAAAGAATTTTCTTTTTAATTCTTGTAATTCGGAGTTGGCTCCAACAAAATTAGTGGCATTGTCACAATATAATTTCTCTGGTACGCCGCGTCTGCCTATAAACCTCTTTAAACAAGAAATAAATGCATTAGAAGATAAATCTGAAACCGCTTCTATATGAATTGCTTTCGATGAAAAGCACACAAATACAGCAATATACGTTTTGTATGGTAACTTCCCACGTATACGATAAGTAGTGTAGACGGGACCGCAGAAATCTACACCAGCTATAAGAAAAGGACGCACAATTTTAAGCCGGTCGGCAGGCAAATTTCCCATTATCTGTGTTGCTAACTTGGGCTTATACCTGAAGCAATGCAAGCAGCGTCTCACTATCTTTCGGGCTATTTCACGAGCGTTGATGACCCATATTAGTTGCCTCATTATTCCGATTAGAATTTTTGGACCACAATGATAATTTGTTAAGTGCAAGTGCTTCATGTACAGGAACGCAAATCTGGTATGCGCTGGCAACAAAAGGGGAAATTTTGCATCGTATGGCATATCTGCATTAAGAAGTCGACCGCCAACTCGCAACAAGCTAATTGTTCTACCATTTTGCTCAAAATCTTGTATAAATGGTGTCAGCTTTTGATACTTTGAGCTCAATAGTTGTGAGTTTTGTATACATTTTATTTCAGATTCAAATTCTTGTTGTTGTATTGTCGCTATGATTTTATGAAAAGACCATTCCATTTCTATAGCAGTTACCTGTTTCGGTTTATTGTTATTTCTAGGCGTGATAAATCTATAGACATATGCGATAGTTCTTAAGATTTTTATATACGACGAGTATCGACTTATTATTTCGATAATTAAGTGGTTTTGCAATTGAGAAACGACGCACACAGACTTCAACTTTCTGACATCTGGTAAATTAGCTACCGGACTTGTTCTAAAGTGTGGGTTGTCTGGCCAGTATTCTCTACCTTGTTGCATGAAGTCTGGTCCTTCAAACCAATAAGATGAACACAATTCGGTAACAGTACAGCCCCTTGATACAATATCTGCCGGATTTTTATTGGTTGGAACGTGCCGCCATTCTGCTCTACTGCTCCATTCTTGTATTTGAGACACACGGTTACCAACAAAAGTGTTGAGGGATGACGGCTGCATTTTTAACCAGTGTAAAATGATCTCTGAATCAGTCCAAAATATCAATTCTGCGAAATATGGTGAAAGAAGCGTTTCAATTTGTCTCCACACATTTGCCAGTAAGTGCGCAGCACACAATTCGAGTCGTGGCAGTGTTATAGTTTTAGTAGGTGCCACTTTCGATTTTGCTGTTAATAGCCGTGAAAATGTTTTTTGATTTTCGGTGGCAGCAACGTAAAAACAACAACCATATGCACGCATTGAGGCGTCTGCAAACCCGTGAATTGTAACTTTGTTTTTAATTGATGTATGAACATACCGGGGAATAGAAACGTTAGAAATTCTTTTAATATCTGCTTTAAAATAACGCCATTGTGTCTCTAGATTTTGGGGTATAGACTCATCCCAATCCAACTTGTTCATCCACAACTCCTGGAGTAATATCTTTGATTTAGTGATTATTGGACACACAAGCCCTAATGGATCGAATAGCCTCGCAATTGTCGACAATATGTTACGCTTCGTTGACTTTAAGTTTTCAAAGTCTTTCGGCATCTGAAATTTTAATACATCAGTACTCGGAGACCATTTGAGACCCAGTGTTTTTGTAGTTTCGTCACTGTTAAAATCTGAAAGTTTTTCCTCAAACGAATTTTCGCTGTACGATTTGTGGTTTGAAAACCATTTTGCCAGTTTACGAATATTTTCCAATTCTTGTATACTCTCACCACCCGAAAGTAAATCATCGACATAAAACTCTTCTTTGATCACCCTTGCTCCCACTGAAAATGTATCCCTATATTTCTCTGCTATCTCATACAAACAACGTATTGCTAAGAAAGGGGCTGGTGATGTTCCATACGTCACCGTGTTTAATTGGAAAATCTGTATAGGCATGTTTGAATTTTTTCTCCACAGAATGAGCTGATACTTTCTATCTTTTTCATGAATTAAAACTTGCCGGTACATTTTAGTGATATCCGCGGTAATCGCATATTTTCTGAGACGAAACTTTAGCAGTATAGTATACAAATCTGGTTGAATAGTAGGACCAACTAATAATGTGTCATTCAACGACAATTGAGATGACGTTTTGGCTGACGCGTCAAAAACTACACGTAGTTTTGTGGACACACTATCAGGTTTTAAAACAACTTGATGTGGAATAAAATAGTGTGCATTGAGTGGAATTACATCATCAGTGGGCGTCATATGGTTGAGATGCAAGTATTCTGCCATAAATTCGTTATACATTTGCAGGATTTCTGGAGTTTTAGAAAGTCTTCTTTCAAGAGCTAAAAAACGGCGTTTCGCAACATCAAATGAAGAGCCTAGATTAGTAGGATCGGTCTTAAAAGGTAGGCGCACTTGAAAACGACCTTCTGGCAATAATTTAATATTTTCTTTGAAATGATCTTCACAAGCTTGATGATCTTTGGACATTTTTTGATTACAGTTCGGTAAGTCATCAATTTGCCAAAACCTTTTTAACGTACAATCAATGTTGTGCAATACGTCCTCCTCTTGAACCAAATGGCACGTTTTTTGCTCATGTTGATTTAAAGTTGCAAATCGACCTGAAACCACCCATCCAAGAAGAGTCTTTTGCAATATTGGCATGGATTCACCCAATTTAACTTGACCCACGCACAGAAGGTTAAAAAACACGTCTGCACCTAATAATATATCAACCTTTTGTCGCTTGTGAAATTGTGGGTCAGCAAGAATTATATTTTGAGGTAATTTCCAATTTTGTGTTGGTATGTTGACATTAGGTTGAAAAGTGGAAATAGATTTCATGATGTGAAAATCAGCAACGAACTCAAAATCATTATGTCTTGACTTTATGACAGCAGAAGTCTGTTGACTTACATTGGCAGTTATATTGCCAATACCAGTAATGTGAATATTTGCATCAGAACGTTTAATTTTCAACCGATTAACACACTCATTGGTCATAATATTTATTTGTGAACCCGAATCAAGCATTGCGCGAGCACTTTGTAAATTTCCGTATTTATCACGTAATTGAACTACAGCAGTAGCAAGCAAGACCACGTTATCAACGGAATTAGTGTGCATAGATGATGAAGCATTTTGAGTAGTGGTTTGAGTAGTATTTTGAGTAGCACTTTGAGCAACATTTTTTGACGTTATTGGGGAGTCTGCGTTAGTATTAGTTGGCTGGTTTTGCTGCCTATGCAACAAAGTATGGTGTGGACCTATACATGTACGGCAGCGAGAGCTATTGCAGTGCGCGACAGAGTGACCCTTTTTTAAACAATTTAAACAAAGAGCATTTGATTTTGCAAAATTATATCTCTGTGTGACATCAGTTGATACAAACATTTTACAGTGGTAAATTTGATGGTCAGGTGCACGGCAGTAAAGGCACTTAGGTGTGTTAGTTTCTTGAGCGCATGCAAACGACGATTTGCGTTTAACCTTTTCATTACTCCAATCCGTTTTACTATTCAACGAAGTGCTATCAGTTTTACTCGCTTTATCTTCGTTTACTTCTAAGGATTGACACCGTCTAATCAAAACCTTTGCGCAACTTTGCCATGTAGGTAATGTTGAATAATCAAGCTGTTCATTCCATTTAGCTCTTGTAACTGAATCAACTTTTGAAAGCACGATGTGAATCAACAGCGCATTTGTTATGTCTTTTTCATCACCAAGTGATAACAACGAATCGTAGATAGCAGATACAGTATCTACGGCTTTACGCAGCAACGATGCATTAGGTTTATTTATTTTCGGAATATCCACAATTTGCTCTATGTTGTCAAAGAAGATTAAACATTTTTTGTCATATCGCTCTGCCAATCGTTGTAGCGCTTTTGGTTATTATACTCAGTGATCTGGAATGCTTTTACAGTGCGAAGAGCATCTCCATCCAAGCAGGTCAACAGGTGGTTAAATTTTTCTATAGACGATAACGTTGGTTCATTATGAACTAAATTGTTAAACGAAGAAATAAAATTCTTATAATCCGAATATTTACCATCAAAAGTCGGCAACTTCAAATTTGGCAAACGATTTAACGGGCGTACTGACAAGGTGTTATCTAAAAATGAACTGTCTCTTGGTAGACGAGAACCAAGTAACGACATAACTTTTGTTTTGGCACTAATGCAAAGCTCTTCAATTTCCGGACGACGATCGTCTTGTGGATATATTTTTTCGATTGCAGTTTGATAGATCATTATTTGCTTGATGTAGGAATTTAAAATGTCAAGCCTACATTCTATTTCAACTACCGACCGCTCAGTGTTACCTATGTTATTCTTGATACGTGTAATATTACCTTTAGCGGTGCTTCTTTGCTGACGTAATGTACTCAAATTATCTGGAACTGCAGTAGCAGCTTCACTAGCATCTGAATCTGCAGGCATTTTTCTTATTTTTATTTAAACTTTGATGCGGTATTATGTTAGAAAGCGTTCAGAAAAAACAACAAAAAATTTTTTTAAATGTATGTATGCAATGATTGTTAATGTCATGAACAATGTTTATAAATATGTTGATACTGATGAATTAATTTTCTATAATACCTTTAAGTTAAACTAAACAACAAATGTATTCGCAACACAGTAAACGACGAGGTTGGGTTCGATTTGGTTCCACAGCAAATTTTAAATTTGTAAAAATGTTTTGTCGCGGCAACAAGTTCGAAATCAAAAATGTTTGAGTAGGTTTAATGCGTTTTCCAGTGAACAATTATCGTATTTTCTATATACGTTCAGTTTAGGAGAGTCAAGAGTGTAGCTACAACAAATATTTTAGACGTTTGTAAATGTAATGAATGTGTATGATAGCAATAACCACTGTAGTGATGATTGTGAGAAACGATCTTCTCAGCGACAACAACAACGAATTAAAGTAGCGGTTTATTCCTTTATGTCTTAATTATTTCTTTTTTGCTGCTTTAGCACATATTGGAAAATAAATATTTGTATGTAGGTATGTATATTTGATTGCGAGTGCAGTCGACTTTACGGTTTAACTTGGCTTCTTAGGTTTATAGAATTGACATGTACAGTTAATTATTATGAACTATAGGCTGCACTTTCAATACTTATGTACAGTACCTTGATCTTGTATAAGAAACTCCTTTGCCTTATTTTGTGATTAGGTCCAATCTATCAGAATAATGACGAACGTCCTTCATTGAACTTTCCAAATGTATGGAATGATGATGATGTTGACAATGGTGTTCACCAACCTTTTTAACCTTTCTCACAACGATTTATTCAACTTTAAAAAACTGCGGTCCCTGCTCGGGCGCCAAAAAATGTTCGATAATATTTTTTACCGAAGTTGCAAAAAAAAACAAATAAAGTTAAAAAGGGCAAACAACAAAAATACAATTCAACGTCTTTGCGCTTAACAAACCAATGCGACTGCACAGGTTGATGGTTTTATTCAGAATAATTCTTGCATATTTTAAACTCATTATAACACAAATTGCTCTTATTCTTTACAATTTATATTCTCTTATAAAATAATATTAAACATTAACGAAAGGGAATACTCTGAGCGACAAAAGTATTATTATAGTAAAGTTAATAAATTCAGTTCAATTCTTTTGCTTTAAATTACTCGCCCAGCGTATTCTACTAATAATTATTTAATTATGTAAATTTAAAAATATACTTTTAATCAACTCGGATTTCTTATTTCAGACCAAACAGTTATTTTCGGTTAATTGGGCCCCGCTTAATTGAGTTTCCAGTTTTATTGCACTTAAAATCATGTAACGAAATCATTCAGTATAACTGTCTATGTAAAAAACCCGTTTAATTGAGTTCCGTTTAATTGCGTCACCTGCTTAATTAATTCGCAAAATAAGACCGCACTGCGAAAAACAAGAGCAAATGTTTCGGTTAATTGTTTCCGTCTACTTAATGTGTTTTTGCTCCACAAACGTAAAAAAAATTATTTTTCGGCAAAAAAGATTGTACGATGATCGTACCTGATTTTTATTTTGTTTTAAAAAACCTAAACCATTTTTTAGCTTATTAAATAAAGAAATGAGCTTTAATTTCTATATACACATGGGTGTTTCGCTTTATTGCACATCTTGCTCAATTAAGCGATTTTCGTTTTAATTGCGTCGGCGATTCCATTAACCGAGTACTGCTTAATTGAGTTCCCGTTTAATTACGTCAAAAGTCGTACATTTTAAGAAACTCAATTAAGCGAAAATAACTGATTTTTAAGGTATGAGAATAGGTTGGAAGGTATATTTCATACCGCTAGAGGGCGTAAAATGGGTCAAGAAGGGTAAAAGCTCTCTCTCTCCATATTTTCTAAACTAATCCGGTTTTCTTGAAATTTGTCACTTAGACACTGTAACATCTGAAAGGGAATAGGGCGTGAAATAGGCCAAGAAGGGTAAAAGCCCCCCTCCCTATAACTTCTTAACTTATCAACCGTTTTTCTTGAAGTCTGGCAGGCAAATAGTGTAATATCTGGAAGGAACTAAAGCCTATAGTTGTATTATTTAGGGTGTGAAATAAGGCCAAAGGGGTGAAGTAATCTTCTTAACTAATCAACCGATTTTCCTAAAATTTTACATGCAGATACTGTAACATCTGAAAGAAAAAAAGGAATAGGGCGTGAAATAGGGAAAGAAGGGAGTGCCCCGGTTGGCTAGCCAATATTGAGCTAGGCTATCAGCCCCGGGGTTGCGGGTTCGATTCCCGCCAGAGACTCTTGTTTCTTTTCTGCAGACAAGCCTAGAGCTTCGCGGGGATTAGCTTAGGGAATTAATAAAAAAAAAAAAAAACTCCCTCTCCCTATATATTCTTATTTTATCAACCGGGATTCTAAGAATTTGGCACGCAGACATTGTAACATATGAAAGGAATTAGGGAATAGGGCGTGAAGTAGGTCAAAAAGGGTTTAAGCTCCCCCTCCCTATATCTTCTTAACTGATCAACCGATTTTCTAGAAATTTGGCAGGCAAATAGCACAATACCTGGAAGACACTATAATAATTTTAATAATTAAGGGCGTGAAATAGGGCAAGAGTGGTAAAATATCTCCCTCCCTATATCTTCTTAACTCATCAACCGGTTTTCTTAAAATTTGGCATGCATACATTGTAACATCTGAAATTAAATAGGAAATAGGGCGTGAAATAGGGCATGAGGGGAAAAAGCTCCCCCATCCTTTATCTTTTTAATAATGAACGGTTTTCTTAAATTTGCAATGCAGATACTGCAACATCTGAAAGAAATAAGTTATAAGGCAAAACAACGTTTGCCAGTTCAGCTAGTCTTATTAATTAAAAAATTACGTATTCCGGAAAATAACTTTAATAATAATCTTTTACATTTTATGAAAGACCAAGCCGCTTATTAGCTTGATCTTTAATAAAAAGTTTAATAGGGTACTTTAGAAAATTATTGTTATTGCTAAAAAATATCATAACTTTGGCTTTGCCTTTGGAAAATGTCAGTGTAAATAGAACACAAGTTACAGAAAAATAAAAAAAAAATATTAAACAAAAACTGCAAAAAAATATAAATTATTAAAAACACTAACGCTATTAGATGCTACCAGCAACTAATATAATCTGTCTGATGCTTAACCTTTTTTTTGCCCGTTTAGTTTTTATTCATAGTTTTCAGCTCTTAGATTTTCTTTTAAACTAACCCGTAATCGTTTAATATTTCGCTATTATACATTCAATTGATTGCAATTAATTTTAATGATAGACGATTTTGTTTATTCACTTTTTTCGTATGATTGTTTGTAATGATGGTTTTTCTACAATTTTTAATATATTTTTATATTAAATTGATTGATTATTAGCTGGATTCATGCTTTATAAAATATTTTTAATTGGTTGTATTATAATCATTATTGAAATATTGGCTGACGTTGGTCAATTGCTTCGGTTGCTAGCCATCCTGCCACATTCACATACAACGCCGTACAATTTTATACAAATATATATAATTGTTAAATAATTTGTAACAAATTGTTATACATGTGTACTTATTTGCATAAAAATGAGTAGTGGGAGTAAGAAGTAACATAAATTAGTGGCAATTATAATAATTTAATCAAATCACTGTTATCAATTGTAATTGGGATTCTCTGGACTATTGACGAGGGTAAAGGGCACAGGAATAATAAAAATGCAATTTTAATTTTAAATCAAACATAGTGGTGATGTTCAACGGCCACAGAGCGTACACGTGATGTGATATAAAATTTTAATTTTTGCAAATTTTCAGGCTTGTTCTAAAAATCAAATTCGAATTAAATTTTTTAAATTATCCTGTTTTAAAGGTTCATAAAAATATTCCGTTTTATTAACGTCATACATACATAAAAAATTTTTAAGGTTTATGGTTAAAATTTAAAAAAGATTTTTAAAAGGTTCTTCTAATTAATATTTCAGGTTATTGACGTTAATTTAATCGTGGAGAAGTTTTGGAAAAAAATTGAAGGAAAAATATTTCTAAACAAAAAATCATTTTTTAAGTCCATAAGTGAAGCACAACCGCGAATAACGTTGTTAACGTCGCATTTTGCAAAAACTGTTTTTTGCAGATAACCGTTGGCCTTACTCTCTTACACAGTTTAAACATCAAAGCAACCAAAACTATGCACCTTAACGCCATCAAAATGGCATACAAAGTGTCAGCCAGTGGAAGAACATTGCAAGTTACTAACAAAGTGATGAAACCGAAATGGGTTTGCAGTTTTACATAAAAGTTTTTATTATCATTATTTTTAATAATAGGAAAAAAAATTTTAAAACAAATAATGCTGCCTGTTTTTTTGCTCTCCTGAAAAATGGTTAATTTGTAACTTAAAACGTTATTCGTGCTTCTGTGCTGTGCTTCAATTAATGTCAATAAATTTGCAAAGATGAATAATTTCTTATAACCGTAAAAAGGTTCAGAGCAGAAATAAAAAAGGCGCTAAACGAACTAATCTTTTAAGATACTTGTGGCCATGATCTTTAACTCTTACGTCGAGAAACTTTTCGATTGAAATAAGAGAAATGAAACAAAAATGCCATAAATTGAAGCAAACAACTGTTTTCTTAGTCTGAGTTCATACGGTTCATGTCTTATTGAAAATATTCTTCCTTTTTCTTCTTTGAACATAAATTGGCGTTCAAATGATTCATGTCATGTTGACGACATGTTTTTTATTTTGTTTTATTTGATATTGAAAACAAAAACAAAATTAAACATCGAATAAGAAAGCAAAACGTAAAGACAGTACATGCTTCTGTGTACTCGTTTCTTTTCCCCTCGTCCCTCTCGCCTATGAAGTAGCAGTCTTGTCAATAAGACATGAGCCGTATGAACACAGACATACTTAACTGCGTCTGTAACATTTTTGGCGAGTATAAGCTGTCTGTAAAATTTCTGTGAGAAAGTTACCGCTTTGAATTGTCAAATAAACTCATGAATTAAAGGGGGGCGAGAAAAAATGTTAAGACTAAAAACCATATTTAAAATGCAAAAAATAATTATAATATTATGTTGCTGGGACATTTTGTCATTGTTTAATTATTTTGCGTTTAACATTTTTATAATATATGTGAATGTCTTTAAAGTTCGTTTGCAAACAACAACCATTTAAGCCGCACCGTCACCGTTGTTAAAAATTTCAATTTTTATAAATTTTGGTCGCCGTCAACGATATGTGTGACTGGCGGTCTCAACGTCTGCAATGTCACATCGGCTTCGAGTACAATGGTATGACATTTAAAACGTAACGATGTAATATCTTTTGATAGTTTGTGACATAAGTTATGGAGACACTTTTTTCGAGAAGCGTTGGAATATTTTGTTTTACATCTTTTCGATGCGAGAAGTTCTCACAAAAGTTACAGAACATGGCTACTGTTCTCCATAAGGATACAATTCAGCAATAAATCTTTAAGACCATAAACCACATTTTTTAACTGAATTAATTTTTACAACTAAAGGTTGTCCATATTTTCAGCGACTCTGACAGATAACGAAGGTTCAATGTCGTTAACGTGCCGAATTATCTCCTTCTTTAGCTCTTGAATTGTTCTTGGCTTATTGGCATCTTTAAAGACTGCCAATTAACACGGCCACAACGCTAGACAACACGGCCATTGAATTTCTCGCGCAAAAGAGCCATAGATTCCTTGGCTGCGTGGCAAACGGCCCCATCCTGTTTGAACCACAAGTCCATGTCCTTAATTTGTGGTCAAAAGAGATCTGTTATCATCTCATTATTTGTGGCCAAAAGAAGTCCATTGTTATCTCGCGATAGCGAACACCATTCACGGGAACTGCTTGTCTGACCTCATTTTCGAAGAATTACGACTTAATGACGCCACCAGCCCTAAAACCACACCAAACAGTCACTCTTTGTGGCTTTTCAACAATCACTCGTGGATTCCCATTTGCCCAAATGCGGCAATTCTTAAAGTTATTTTGGGGCTAAAAAATTTATTATTAATAAGAATTCTCTTTGACATGCTAAATTCCCAATTTTTATTTTAGATAAATATACTGAAATTTATTGTTAAGGGAAAGCTTGTTTCTATGCGCATTTCACCGGTTGCTTAGGCCAGATCTCCACGAAAACATTTTTCCAAAGAATTTGAAAAAGCTAAAGGTATTATACAAATAAAACTGTAAAACGAATGAGAATTACAAACGTTGAAGATTTACTTGCAAACGATATCAAAGCTTAGACAAAACACCAACAATAAAGAGTGAGTTTATCTTTTCTTACATTCCCAATTCTGCAGGTCAACGAGTTCACTGAGTCGTTTATGCATATCAAACAAATTACGAAAAAGATAACGAAATGCACGGAATTCATTTTGATTTAAACGCCCGTTTTCATAAAAGGCTTCAACAATCTTTACGCGCTGCTCAATTGTATACCTCTCCATCGTTGAATTTGTTAAAAAAAACCTTGACGTATTATGGTTAGACAACCCTTTAAAATGCATTTGAAAGTTGTCAGCAAATAAAAAATAAGATGAATAAAATACAATTATGCAACGGCAATAAGAAAAACTATAACGAGTGGCTTATGTTTCTTATGCTGGGTACACACAGTGCAATCTACATGCAATCTGTTTCAATGCAACCTCAAAATATCAAAGCGTTTTGATGTTGATGCAATCTGGAATGAATGAAAATGAATTTAATTCACTAGATTGCGTAAGTGCGTTGCATAGTGTGTACCCAGCATTACTGCTTACTTCTTACGACCTTAAACCTGAATAAGAGTCACAAAAATAATTAAGATTGTTCCGCCAAAACAAAAAAAAAATTAATAAAAATTACAAATATTTGAATTTTCAACAAGTTTTTTGTTAATAAATTTGCAGCGTCGAAAGCAATATTGTTTTCGACGTACAACGAAATGTCCGACAGTATTTTCAATTTATAATACACATTTTATATACTTTAGTCGATATTCGACAGCCAAAGAAAAGCCTTTGATGAGTGTAACTCATACTAGGGGCCTAGGCCCTGTTTGACTCCTAATTGCTTTTGAGACCAAAAGCTTTTTAGACTGCAAAAGAGTTTTTATACTTAAGCTTAACCTAGAAAAAAGATCTGAAATGCGAATCAATAATGCAACATATGCTTAATAATCTACAAATAAGCTAAATAAATAATATCTTATATAAATATTTCCATGGTCGTGCACATGCAAGGGGTCTGTACATTCAACACTCCTTTAGAAGATTTTAGAAAGAACTTAATAGTCTGTGAAGATTAAAATTGGCTTAAATAACTTATTGATAATATAGTAAAGAAAAAAAATAGATTCGAAGGACCAATGGGGTAAATTTTTTAAAGAAATTACCATAATTTTTCTAAGCCTTAACAATTTTCATTTAAACAACAGCTTAACATTTTCCGCATTCAATTATCTACATAACAAACTTAAATGCAGTAAGTTAAGAAAACACAAATCAAAATAAAGTTGTTAAGAAAATTAAACACAAAAAACCTCTTTATAATAATAATACTAATATTTAGTTATTAGCTATTAGCTAAAACACTTAAAAAAATTATTTAATTTCCTTTTATCCCATAATTAAAAGTGAAAAAGTTTATTGCTAAAAGTACTTAATTAAATGGTAGTTTTTCAATAAACGTTTTACTACAGCGCAGTATTTTTTCTTAATATTTTCCCAGTAAAGCTACAATAAAATTACTACCGAACACGAGACAAAATGTTAACACCTACATTTGCTGCAACAACACCAACACAAAATATTGTATTTTTTCTATTCGAAAAGAGCTAAACAGAAAAATAAAATCTTTATTTTGTTTTTCTTTTTTGTTTCTTGTTTCTTTTGAAAGACATAGAATATGAACAGCCAGAGAGTAAAGCCAAAAATTGACGTTAATAACATGTAATTAAACTCAAGGAAAAACCACCAAAAATATCAGCAACAGCTAAAAAAAAAAATAATATAAAAGTACACGTTATGTTATACTGTAGAAAGAATACAGGTGGCAAAGTGGACACAATTGTTAAGGTAATTAGCCAGAAACATAAATAACACTTACTTAACTTAAAAGGCGTTTACGAACAACACATTTGCTTTTCATAAACCGTACTCTCCCCATTCATGCCAATAAATAGAGAAATATAGAAATAAATGTTAGTTGTGTAGATATGAATAGTTATAGTTACACCAGTTCCTTTAGTCTGTTTTGTGAATAGGTTTGCGTGGATTAACAAGCAATCGTGCTTCGAAGGACCATAAATTAAGTTAAACATAATAACTGAGCTGGTTGGAAAGGAGAAATAAAGTAAACAATTATTTGTTTTGATTCAAAAATATAAAAAATGTTTCTTTATGCTTGAAAGACAGGTTATTTTGATTTTAAGGTGCAGAAAATATAGGAATAATGGCCGAATACAGTTGATATCGGTTAAAAGAAACTTTAAAAATGCCAAAACAATTTTTATGTAAGAAATTTTTTTTCTTCTAAGTGTTTATTTAATAAAACTTTAACACATATGCACATCTTTTAATATTTTAATTATTGGTTTCACTGGTAATATCCCAGTAAAAAATTTTCTTGTATTACGAAGCGTATTTATGCGCTACGCAATAAGACATTCAGAGATGCAGTAAGGTAAGTGAACGAAGTCTTAACAAATTTAAAAAAACATTTGAAGAGCCACGACATTCCCTTACTACGAAGTAGGTTTGTAAGGGAGCATATTAAAGAAAAATAGTAGCAACAGCAAATTCAGTGTATAAATCTGATCAAAAATGTATTGCCCCGTAAGCGATATGGTAAGCGAAACTTTCACGTTTCTTCGTTTGAAGCTCCATTTTTTTTTTTTAATTTATTTTCTTATTTGTGACCTAAAAACTAAGGTTCAAAAACGTTTAGTTGTATTATATTTTGTTGCCGTAAAAAATTCTTGTATAAAATCATTATCGATATCATCTTCAATGTTTAAAAAAGTTTTTTTTATCAGGTTTTTTCTTATATACGATTTTATTTTCTAGAACATTTTTTCTATGGATAGTACAGGAAAAGATGTACAGCCGTATTCATAATGAAAATTCGGCATAAAGTTAGCAAAAAGTTTATTCATAATACACTAAACAAACTCTGGCTAACGTTTTGCTAAACTCTTGTTATCGAGCTTCCATACGTTTGCCAACTTGTGAAAAAAGACGATTAATGTCAAACAATTTTGTTGGTTTTTTTAATTAACTGTTTTTTTAATTAACTGTCTTTTACTTAATTTATTTTAATTTTAAAAACTTTTTAAAATTTTTATATGTGAAGAGAAAAACAAAAAAAGGGAAACATGATAAATTCAGCGATGATTAATGCAAAACGTGTTGCACTTTTGAGTAATTCAATGTGGCATCATAAAAATTCAGAGTTGATTTATTAAAAGTTGGCAGATGGAGAAAAGTTCGCTATGAATTAACTCTGTGCCAACAAGCTGCTAAGCTTAATCGGCATTCTAGTTAGCAGCTCTTTGTACGTAGTGTACAAGCTGTGGCTAACTTTTTGTTATGAATACGGCTGGTAGTGTTTTTGGTCCTTTTTCATATAAGTGGGTTTTCTTATATGCGTTTTACTTATTTGCGGTATCTATCTACTGTTAATAAATTGTTTGTATGTTATGCAGAGAATACTTATGTGTGCATTAGTTCTTGGAATTTTAGTCATATCCTGCAGCGAAAATCGTTACATGTCAGGCTTTGGACTAGTTTATTACTAGTTGTTAGGCGTCGAAAAATGAGAAAGATAAAAAAATGTTGGCTGCGCAGCTTTATACGTGACGCCGCTTGTTGGAGAAACAACAACAACACTACAAAAATTGGTAAAGCAAAACGATTAAACACTTGTCGTTGTAGGAACAGCAACTACTCTGCAATAGTAGATAAAAAGAATTAATTAGCTTCTCTGTTTAAGAAACAACAACAACACTGCAAGAAGAAAAACGTTTATTTTTATTTTGTTTTAGAGTTGACAATTTTTTTTAATGCTAAAAAAAGTAAATAAAGAGAAAAAAATTCACGTATTCTTTTTTGTTAAATTACTGACCAATACATATCGGGTCATTCTGCTAGTTTCTTATAATTCTGTAAACAATGGAAATTCCGCTGCATTTAAACATGGTGTAACAGGAAAATAACTATTACAATACTTTTTCTTTCTCTCTCTCACTTTTTCTCTCTCTCTCTCTCTCTATCTGCTTCGATTAAGTTTGAAATCAATATTGAGGGAAATGGTCAAATTTACTTTTGCTATTATTAGTCCTTATAATGTAAATAAAACAACTAGTTTTAAACTATTATAAAAATTCATAAACTAGGCTTTTTGTTTGTTATATGAAAATAATCAAAAGTGCAACTAGTTTATAGTAAACAACTATCAACCAGTTTATTTCAAGCTAGATAATAATTACTACTTTGTATGTTGGGTATGTAAGTGGCTTTTAACGATAATTTGTGTTTTAGATTTCTGTTAAAAAGTACATGAGTTTTGAACTTGCAATGCAAATTATTTCCGTTCGCAGAACCAGCAGATCTGCTAAAAAAAAACGGCAAAATATAGAAATATGTTGTTGGTTTAAAGATATTAAAAAGTTCTTCTTACATCAGTTCCTAGAAATTTGCTTGTAAGAATGTGGTGAATTAAAAAGAGAAACTCTTAATGCTCGATTGACCGTTCGTCATATTTTGGTGGCCCTTAACCATTTTTTCAGAATAAATTTGAGAAAAAAACTTATTGTCCAGTTAATAATTTTTAAGTTTTCGGTTTAAAATAGAAACATTTTTTTATCTTCGTAATAAAAATTCTAAGTCCCATTTTTTCCATACCACATTATTTGGGATTGCATTAAAATAAAGTTTTTGAAATAAGCAACAAATTTTAATATACTTAAATGGGATTTTAAAGACAATTATTATTTGGTTCACATCAGGGTTGATAAAGTTGGTACAATTGTACTTTTTTGGTACAATTCAAAACTAAAAAGTACGCAGGTACCCCCGTGACTCATTTGGTACTATTTCCAAATTTTTCAAACATACATATTTATAATTCATATAAAATGATAACTAGTATTAACTGTCCAATAAATAAAAGCGGAGTTTATTGTTTGGTGCAGCTTTTTTATGAAATCTAAGGCAAACTCTATTTTTTGTTGTTGAATTTAACAAAACAGCTATGATATTTTGCAAGACCATTTGCACCAAACACTGCACTCTGCTACTGTGAATAGATTTTTGCACTTGTTAACTGAACGATTGCTTATGCCACATTCTAAATTTAGTATGATGATATTGACTAGTTACTAAACGATATAGGAAATCACTTCTGCAAAAGTTCTACATAGTAGAGAAGACGAAATCCTCTCGATTCAAGATTATTTTGGAACGAACTCATAATATTTTCAAATATTCGTCAATTAGATGGTTGTCACGTCAAGAAGTAATCAACAGAATTTTGGAAGCCCACTTCATTCTTATTTTACTCCGAATTATTTTGAAGGAGATTTTACAAGCGCTAAATTAGATTTTATTTTATTCTGACTTTCTACTTATTTCCTGTTTATGCAGTACATATTGAAAATTGTAAACACAATCAATTTGGAAATGCAATCCGAAGATGTTCCTATGTACATATTTTAAGAACGCTTAAAAATTTTTTTTCCGCTTAAAATTCGAGATTGCATTTTAAGAAAAGGACGATAAGATCTAAAAAGTGTATGAAAACGCTCTCTGTCGGCAATCAAAAATAAAAATTAATGGATTTCTTGACCCTAAACACCGCATGATACAGGTCTGGTCAGATCAAATACAATTTGTTTGCCTCTATTCTTAAATATTTTGGAAAACTAACTATTTTGAAAAATCCGGGGATCGAAATTAATTTTTGATCTATGGTTTCTTTGGCAAAGTTTCTTGGAATGACTTTCAGCATAAGAATCGCGATGTGCTTTTGACGCGAAAAAATTTTACCCACCCTATAAGAATGTATAATTGATGTACAAATAAATGTTTCGTACCGTTAGTTTTTGCTGTATTCAATTTTTGTGTTTAAAAATAAATTTTAAAAAATTTATAAAAAAGATTTAGTACTATTGGGGCCGAAAAAGTACGATTTTAAAAGTTCATTGGTACGATATTGATTTTCTCATTTATCATCCCTGGTTCACATTGATTATCAAATATTTTTTACAATTTTCTACTATTTAGCAAACAGTGTAAAACTCTTTGTATGAAAATTTTAATGTTTCGAGAAAATGTAGGATATTTTCATCATTATGGTACAACCCACACCAATAATGATCATTTCTTTTTCACACATTTTGTTTTTGCACAAAAATTTCCTTAAAGGAAAGATTTATGTGAACGACTGTGCAATTTGGAATAGTACAATTGGTGTTCCGCTATAGTGAGATAAGTATACGAGAAGTTGAATAGAACGTATACAATTTTTTTTATTAAAGTTACATTTCTTCTTCGTAAATCCATATTTTCTCAACTTGAAACTAAAAGTTCAACACAGCTGCAAATATGTGCAAAGTTATACAATTGAAAAGTTCTCAGTAGGATGTTGGGCATCCCGTTGTGTTTTAAATCATTCCCAAAACATTTTCTAACGATTTTTTAGACATAAATAAACTAAACAAAATGAAGCTAGTTTTCTATTTGTCATTGATGTAGAAGCAATAAGTGAGAGAGTTCTTATAAATAGACAGTTTTTATTAAGAAATGATAAAATACCGTTTAAATATTTGGTTCTCAAGATTTAAATAAGAAATGACCATAGAACAAGAATTATTGCCTTAACAAACGAAATTAAAGTTAAGAGAAACTCATATATTTTATAATAATATGAAAGGAAAGTTATGCTATTTTTAGTGCGGGATTTGTTAAATGAATCTTGCACAAAAGAACTAGTTTGAATAAGCGATTTAGTTCATATACAAAAGGTGTCATACTAAACAAATATTTGGCGATTTGCATACCGTTAACTATATCAAAAACCTTTTAACAGTTTTTGATTTATACTCTGCGATGATTTTGTTTAGATACAATAATTAGTAAATTAACAATAAGTTTTTACAAATTTTCTAATAATCTTTTATTTAATTTTAAAACAAACTTAAGCTTTAAGCCAACAAATCCTACGCTCTTGTTGCAAAAACAAATAAAATAATTTAATATTTATGCATAAAAAATAAAATAAACAGAAAGAAAAATGTTTAAAACAAGATAAACAATTTCATTTAACAAAAAAACTACAATATAATGGGAAACAATTATTCACGTTCTAAGCTTTAGATATTTATAAAAATAAAGATAAATAAAAAATGTTAAAAAATTTACAGGAAAGAAACTATTTAACACTTAAATTAAAACAAATACTTACAGGCGTATAGTGCCCAAGAAAAACATTTTCATAAGAAAAAGTCATGCCTTAGTGATCTGCAAAACAAGAGACATAAAAAAAATTACACCAAAACATACATAACAGGCAGTATTTTCTCACAGGAAGGACAGAGAGAGGTTATTCCTCATTATTCTTAAGGAAGGGTGTAATAAAGTTTTCATCCTCTTTGCTTTTAGGTTTTGAAAATAAACGTTATGGAGATTATATATACTTGGCAATAGCAACAATAACAACAACTACACTAAAAACGTCGTAAAAGTACAACAAGAAAACCACAAATCTTATAAATTATTGCAATAAACAAACTAACAAACATAATCGTAATAAAGACGATTTACGAGCACAACCATAAGGCACAGAAAATCCAACAACTACAATATACATATTCGCCATATAAACATAAATCTATATACAAACAACATGCATACGTTATAGTTGGAGCGAGAATTCTAACTCCTTCACAATTTACATACACAAGTGCAAGTAAATAAATAAACAAAAATTGTTGCAGTCTTTAAGGAATCAATTCAAAATACGCATTCCTGATGCAAATATGAAGCTTAAAGTACCTCGATCCAAGCACTTGCATTTCTTTATCAGTAACGGGTGCTTTAAAATTATAAAAGATTTTTTTTTTGTTGCAATTAAAAAATTCGTTAGCCAAAAAATGTTTTCCTTTCTTTTGTGGACATATTTTTATGCCAAAGTTTATGTTTCTAGGTTTTAACAAAAAACTACCAGCATTTTTCATTTTCTATGTTCTCATTCACTCAGGACCCTGCACCTATAAGTTTATGCTTCTAAGTTTAATATTGTAGAAAATTCAAAAATTAACACATCTAGAAAGAAAGAGTAGAGCTAGAAATTTATTTGCCGCGTTTCCACTTTTTGATATGGTTTTTCTCCCCATTGAAGAATCAAAAATTTTAATATAGCAGTGGGAGCCCATACTTTAATAAGTATATATCAATGAATGAAGAAATTTGTTTTGTAAAAAAATTCCAAAAATAGGTACAATTTTCACCCCTTTTAAGTTCGAATTTGAAAAAAAGCACCACATTTATGTTTCTATTTTTTTAGAAAGATAAGTTACGAATGTAAGTTTTTGTTATGTTAATTGGTTAAAATGATAGATGGGGTGAGAGAAAAGATCCAAAATATAGGTTATACTCCTTTACTTCCCAAAAGGAACTATTTTCCAAAGGTTTTTGTATTTTTTTTAGCTTAGGAGATATGAGGGTTGCCAATTTTTCCGGGTTTTACTCTCTTAACATTTGGTTTTCCAAAAATTCCTTCTTAGTGGATCAATCTGGTAAGAGGCCAACCTCCGCTCTAAATTTCAACTTTTCAGCTTCAGGCGTTTAGGCTGTGCAATGGTAAATCTGTCTGTGACGCCAACTTAGTGCTTTTGGCACTATTTATGGTGCTTTTTGATGGCTTAAAACGCCAAAACTTTAACCATAGTGCCAAACTAAGGAAAAGCTTTTGAAATTTTTCGTTAGTGCTTCTTACAAATTTAATTTTTTTCTACCATTTTTTAAAATATCGATTATATAGCGGATGATTTAGATGAGATTTGCTATTTGGGGTACAATTTTGAGAAGGCCTGTAGAATTTTTAAGATTTCAAAGGATAAAAGAAAGTTGCATTGGTTTTACTAAAAACTTTATTTACGAGGGTAGAGCTAGGCTTTCTATTAATTTGGAAATTTTACAAAACGTTGCACTTTTTAGCGCTGACAACATATTTAGTAATCGTAATAAAAACGATGTATTTGTTTTCGGTAAACATTTTTTTAAAGATGTAGACACTGTTTCAAAAATTGAAAATGGCTTGAAACATTATGGCAATTGTGAATTGAAAAATGAACAACGATTTTGAGTCATGTGGAAAAAACGTTTTGAAGAGTTAAAAATCATGCAGTCGGAAACCATATAAAAGAATGCAAAGACTTTAAAAACAAAAAAGAGCGGTAACTTGGTAAGAAAAGTGTTAAATTGGTAACGTTACAATTTTATGTACATATATATATTATGAATACCAACTTCATTGAAACAAATCGATCACTATGAAAACATGTCTCTTTTTAAATTAAAGATACAATACAATTAGGTCACACGTCGTCGGAACCAAAGCGAATTCATACTGGTGACCGCGTCATGAGATAGAACTATGCTAGCTATTCTTTTTTTTAAATACCTTTTATTTTGTTTTTGTAAAAAGTTAGAGTAAATGTCAAAATTATTTTTTGAAAATATAAACAAGGGAATTTTTTTTGTTAATTGTGTCAACTGTATGGATTCGCCTTGGTCGGAACGTAGAAAAAAATGTTTAATTTTTATTTTGTTTATTTTTTCCTAAATTTATTTTGCTGTCAAATATTTAGTTTAAACAAGTCGAATTCATACAGGTGATTGCATCTTGAGATGGAGTTATGTTATCCAAAATAATGGATAGCTACATTATTTTAGAAAAATACTATGTATTTTGTTTGTGTAAAAAGCGAGACTAAATGTCAAAATTAATTGTTGAAAATATAAAAACGAGAATTTTTTTTGTTTATTAAATATACCCAATTGCTTTAGAAGGCAAATCTTTTTCCTGTATAGCAAATTTAATGTGGCTCCACACGCGTTTTTAAATCCTTGTGTTTATATTTTATGTACACTTTTTTGTTTTATAAATTTAAATAAAGTCTATTTAAGTATTTAGATTTCTGTTGAATTTTTAATTTTAGCAATTTTTTTCAAAAAATTTAAACAAAGATTGACATTCAGTATACACACAAAAAAATAAACAATAAACAGATGACTCGAAAATATCACCTGTATTAATTCGCCTTGGTTTGAAACACAAAAGAAATTTTATTTTATGTTTCTAGTTTTTTCCTTTTCTATGACAGTACGGTCGCAGTATGAAATAGATTTAGATCGATGTCGATGTACGACCTTTTAGAAAAAATAATTTTTACAAAAAGCACCTTTAAAAACGTACGTTTTACAAAAAGTTTCTCTCTCTTAAAAGTACTTTTTATAAAAAGTACATTATACAAAAAGCTTCTTTTACAATAAGTACCTTTTGCAAAACGTTCCTTCCACAAAAATACCTTTTGAAAAAATACATTTTAGAGAAAATGTTATTGTTACAAAAACAAATCATTTCACAAGCAAACACAAAAATAAGCCTTTTAAAAAAAGTTCCTTTAACAAAAAGTACCTTTTACAATAGAGCATTTTTCAAAAAAAAACCTATAAGATAAAACTTCCTTTTCACAAAAACAAAAGAGAATAATTAAAACAGTACCTCTTACACAAAACTACTTTTAAAGAGAGAGTAACATTTGAATAGAAATATTAAAGCCCAACCAGAATGTGCATAACGTGGCTTAAACAAATATGCAAATACATGTTTTACATGTTTTTCAACCCATATTGAACATTAGGAAACTTTTTGTTAACCTTTATAAAACTGCCATTTGCTTAACTTAAGTGTGAAACTGATTGCACATTCCGTACGGAATCAAATGTTTTTTGTTTGTATTTTTTAAATGCATTTATTTAAATGCATGGGCCTTTATTGATCTAAAAATTACCCTTTGAAATAAAAAAAGTAACTCTTGCATTAAAAACGTACGTTCCTTTAATTAATTAACTTAAAAAAAATCATTTTACAAAAAATACTAAAGAAAGAAATTTCAAAAATAAAAGGTTTAACTCTTTTAGATTTCTGTCTTAACGACATTCCATTTCTTCTACTAAAGCAAATAGCATAAATGACTGAAAAGTGTTTGTGTGCAGTTGACAGCGAAATCAAATAAAAAACAGAAATAACAAATAAATAAATTCATTGTTATACTTTTTACAAAAATCTTTACAAACACCAAAAATCAATTCTATATTGTTTTTAGCTGCTAAATAAAGAACAATAACAAAAAGTTAATTCAACCATCATGATATTTTATTTTATTTGTTTTTTTTTTTTTTTTTTCTTTCAAAAAATAAAAAGAGGAAAAGATAAATAACTTTGCAGGATTTGAATTTATGAAGTTAAGCAAAATAACATAAAGCTTTAAATTTAATCTTTTAAGCTAAAATAAAGGCAAGTGTACATATGTATCTACATATGTACTTGGGCACACGAGTTTGTATCTATGTAAATAAATATGTGTTTTTTTTTTTTTGTAGGAGCCTGACTAAAGTTGTTGACTCTGATTGCTTTATTTGCTTCAAGCAATAAGTCATTAACAAAAAACAAATTTCAGATTAGCTTTTCTGCCTCTCAAACACATTTTACTTGTGCAAACAGTCGTCATTCATTGTACTTTAATCCTTTACAACTCACAAGCATACGCACACACACACACACACACACATGCTTACTTACCTAGTTAGTTATTACTTTACTTCTTTATACTACCAACAGCCTAAAGCTGCTTAAGCATTTCTATGCCAAAGATAATAGAAAAAATTTCAAATTTATGACAAAGTATTTGAAATATATCTATTTGTATGAAAAACAACAATTGGAAATTGAATCGAGTTGGTGGGATAATAAGGGCTTAGTCACAGTGTGGAGTACAGTAAAGTCACTTTAAAATTGCAGCGGGAGTCCACCAACAAGTTTACTTAAAGTTCAAAAATTTGTATTGTTATCGGCATCGTTTTTTTTTTTTTTTTTTTTTTTTTAATTAAACCATTTCTTCTCTATTCATACCCATATTGTTTATGTATACAGTAGGCAACAATGTTTTTACTTATAAAGCCTAGTACTCTGTTCAAATTTGTGAAAAATGTTGAGCAACATTGATTATTCCACACGAAAATTTTGGCATTTATCAATGTTACCAATCTTGCGAGTTTGTACAATTTGACGTTTTTATTCCTTGAAAGTATGCTACATTGTTTCGTGTATGTAAACAAACGCCACATGTATTTTACTAAAATTATTTTTTTTAATAAAAAAAAAAATAAATAAGGATAAAAAACTGTTACCGGTTGTGTTATTTTAATTTTTTATTTCTTTTTTAATATTTAGTTCATACTTTTTTGCTTTTGCTTAAAATTCCACGTGAAATAAAGGCAGCTTACATTATTTCGCAGTTGTAAAAAAATGTTGCTAGAAACATTTCGGAACTTTTTCACAAAATAAACAGAGTACAACTCTATCAACATTATTTCATAGATATTCCGCACAAGTTTTTTTCATATGCATTTTGACAGCATTTCACGTGAAATGTTGAACAGAGTACCAGGCTTAAGGAACCAAAACTTTAGTAATACCCCTAATACAATCCATTGGCAGACAAAGCAAATTTAAGTAACCGAATAAAATATAAACATTTTTAGCCGTCCTACAACACGAGATAAATCGATAACAAAGATAACACTGATAAAACGGCAAAAGTAGTTGGTTGAACTAGGGATGGGCAAATTGAAAAAATATATCGATATATATCGAATCGATATTTTTTAAGAGTATCGATATTTATTATTTATGACAAAGTATTTGAAATATATCTATTTGTATGAAAAACAACAATTGTAAATTGAATCGAGTTGGTGGGATAAAAAGGGCTTAGTCACAGTGTGGAGTACAGTAAAGTCATTTAAAAATTGCAGCGGGAGTCCACCAACAAGTTTACTTAAAGTTCAAAAAATTGTATTGTTATCGGCATCGTTTTTTTTTTTTTTTAATTAAACCAAAGTGTTTTTAGTAAATAATATTTTTGAGTGCTAGTAAAAAAAGGTGCATTTCTTCTCTATTCATACCCATATTGTTTATGTATAGAGTAGGCAACAATGTTTTTACTTCTAAGGAACCAAAACTTTTGTTATACCCCTAATACAATCCATTGGCAGACAAAGCAAATTTAAATACCCGAATAAAATATAAAAATTTTTAGCCGTCCTACAACACGATATAAATCGATAACAACGATAACAACGAAACACTGATAAAACGGCTAAAGTAGTTGGTTGAACTAGGGATGGGCAAATTGAAAAAATATATCGATATATATCGAATCGATATTTTTTAAGAGTATCGATATTTATTATTTCAAAAATATCGATGTATCGATATATCGAACGTATTGCGAAATTAAAAAATTTAATATATATACATATATATGCACAAATTTTATTATTATGTATTCCAAATATATATAGGCATATATATTGTTCTAAAACCGCATAAAATAAATGTTTTCAAGTTCGTTTGATTTTACTGTTTTAATTAGAAATCTGCAAGGTGAAAACCAGAGAACTGCAAAATCACTATTTTTCTTAATTTATTCATACGCTAAAATTTACATTCACACTTTGCTTGCAAAACAAAGTTCAACGTTGGTAATTTTTACATCGTTTCGTACACATTTGATTTTTGCATTTATTCGTTTTTTATTGAAAGTGCTTTATTTGCATTTTTGTTGCTCACGCAATATAACACAACTGTGTAAATTCAAAAGAACACATTCTTATACTTTTGCATTCAAGTAGTCATTGTCCACTCGATGAGACGACGCTTTGTTAACGTTAACAACAATAAACAACTCGATGACATTGTACATACAGAACTACTGTACTTTTTAAGAGGAAAAAAGTATGTTTCTATGGAAATTGTTTGTATGTATGTACCTATGTACATATGTGCGTTTAGTTTCATTTAAATTTTTTTTTTATTTGTACAACATCGTTAATGCTGAATGAATACATGAGTAATAATTGCTTCATTTCTGGCTTTTTTGTTTGTATTTTTGTTTTTCTTTACCAAAACAATCATTGTCGCACCGAACACACAAACATCTTTATTAAAAAATGAAGCTAACGATTGTATAAATAACAAAGCACGATGTGCATTATTTGAATGACTGCAAACCAGCAGCGAATATTTGCGACTGCGCAAGTTTGATTGTATGACCGCAAGTGAGTGTATTTGTTGCTGTTCATTTAATGCGATTTTTTTACAATTGCACAAAGCCGTTCTCTGGTGAAAACCCCGCTTTTTTCTTGATTCTTCTTCTAATACATGCAGTCTACAACTGACATGAAATGCTAAACATTAACTCTAATATGATGTAAGTGTTAAGTATAGACTCATCATGTTAGAGGTTTTCTCATGTTAGAACACGTTTGTTAATGCAAATGTTTTAACAGCAAATCATGTCAGTAGTAGACGGGGAGTTATAGATCCTCATACCCAGTAAAAACTTCGCTTACTTTTTCAAAATGAATAGCTTCTTAAACTCATTATTTTGTAGCTTTCGTCTATAACTACATCTATAACAACTTCTATAACTACTTTGTTCTGGATGTATTTAATATAGTAAAAAAATAATGACTTACTTTAAAATGCGTTCATTTTGGGACATCCCTTGTAAAATTCATTGGTTCTTTCAGTAGAATTGGAAGTAGTGCCTTCATGTTTTTCTGATTACTCAACACATTATTTTGTAGGCGAAGTTTTTACTGGGTATTAGTTTAAAAAAACATATGTATGATGCTTGCAGTGATGCTAATTTTTAAACACATATTGTTTAAAAAACGGCTAAAATTTTGAGTTTTAAATGAAAACTGACTTTAAAAATATCGATACATCGATATATCGGTATTTTAAATATCGGCGATATATATTGATTATTTTTTTTTTTAAATATCGATAGTTTGATATATCGATATTTTTTGCCCATTCCTATGTGTTTTTCTCGAATATATTTGAAATTACATTGAACTCTGTTTCTATGCACTTGAACGGTATAAAAATTTAAAGTTTATTATAATAACTACATTTGTTTCTTCATTTTTGGGCGGAGATGGCCAAGAATAAAACATAAATTTTTAATGGCTTCTGCACCATCATATTACCTTAAATATAAGTTTTTAGATTTTAAACTCGAATTAAATTATTTTTGAATCGGAAAGGTTTACAAAATAGGCTCATTTATGAAAGGCAATCTGAATAAGAAGGCATTTTAAAGCTTCAACCTGAACAATACGAAAACAACAGAAACAAGATACGATTTTTTGCATTGCATTGTTAGTGTCATTAGCTCGAAATATCAATCATTATTAGCAAAACACTAACAAATCAAAACAAATAAGCCCGAACTGTCAAAATCAGATGCCGTTTCGACACCACCTTTAGTATATTCGCCTTGAACCTGAACATATTTATATTGTTAAAAAAAAAAAAAACATCTCGCCAGAATCGAATCAAATTTGTTTTTTTCTTGTTGAAGCTGCATGTTATGTTGACATTTTCTTTGGGATTATGAAATTTTTAATAAGCAAAAGTAACAAAAAAAAATTTTTTTTTTGTAGCATTGCCACCAACTGATTCATGAATTTGCCTTGTTTGTCACCATCTCAGTTTTATACTTATTACTTATATAAGCTAAAGTCTAGAGTACAAGGAATGTGAAAATCCACATGCGCATTTGATTCTGGCCTTATTTTGACGTTATCACAAAATACACAATGGGCCTTGTGGCTTTGTAATGACGTCAAAATTAGGTCAGAAAAAAATGCGCCTGTGCCTTTTTATCTTCCGAGTACTACAGGCTTAAGTGTAATGACAAAATGCACGTAAGCGACTTCTTTAAATTCTGGTATTAAACTTGTACTGTTAAATCAACTTTCAGAAGAAGAAGAACGTATATTTGTGTTAAACCGATGTTTGCGTTGTTATACTTTCTTAAAGTTGAGAATCGAATTTTGGCATAATACAAAAAATTTGCTTTCATATTTGCAATGCTTCATTTTCATTTAATTTCATTTTGTTTCTTTATTGAATTACTATCGCAACAAGAATAAATCTTATAAATAACAGTGATAGTAAGTAACATTTGTGATATTAACATTAAGTAGATTTCATTTGAATATAATAAATTTAATCATAAAAATTAACATCAACTAACATAACACAGTTAACATTAGAGATACATATTTAGATTCAAAATAATTTTAAAACAATTATAAATTTTGAAAAGTAATGCGTTGCCTTGTACTTGGATATATGATGGTAAGTCGTTCCAAAGACACGTTGTGTAATTGAAAAATTGTTTTGTAGACCTTCGATATTTGTATTTTTGTGATATCAAGTTTTTTCCACGTGGTGATTGTGCCAAAATAATTTTGTTGAAAAGATATTCTGGGTTCTTCAGGTATATAAACTTATGCATCATTATAAGGCTTTTATGTTTTAGTAATTTTCTAAAACTTATATTATGTAACTGGTATGAATATGATGATATACTAACTGGTCTACTTCTGTTGAAAACGTATCTGGCTGTATTGTTCTATGTGACCTAGAGGCGATTAAAGTCAATAGCATCGCAATTGGAAAATATTTCACACCCGTAAAGAAGAACTGGTATTAAATAAGTTTTTGCCAAAAGAATTCTTATTTCAAACGGAGTCGCTGATTGCACAGCCCACAGATTTCTCAGCATCCCATGAACTTTACCAGCTGTTATATTTATATGGTTAGTCCAAGAAAGTTCGGCATTAAATGCCATTCCCAAATTCGAGGACGATTGAACAAAATTGATTTTTGAGTTGTTAATATGTAAAAATATATTATCATTCAGTCGTTTTTTATTATTTCGTGATGTGAAGATGCATTTTGATTTGTCAGGGTTTATATTTCGCGTTAACAACAATAACACAATTTAAGATTGGATACCGATCTCCATATTGCACGAAAATAGTTATATAATTTTAACTTAACGTTTCTTTTGCTTAAATTTTTTATTTTCACGGTTTCGATATCACACGGCGACCGGTTTCAATATAGCACTACTAAGCTCGTGCTGCATTAAACTCGGTTACGTTATAACATGAAACAAAAAGTCGGGTTATAAAAGAGTCGATTGTATCTGTCTTTCATTAATTTGCCATTGATTAAAATAAAACTAAAACAAAACAAAAAACAAGCAACAAATAAAGGAACATAGAGAATGAAAACACAACTCATTTCGACTCATTATTGTCAGAACGTGATTAATTATCGAAAACTAATTTCGAAGTGCAATTTCGAAAAAAAAGATTCTCGTTTGTACAGAAGAATAAAACCCCAAAATGAAAACAACGAACGACCTTTGAAAATTCCTCTTGATAAAATGAACAAATCAATAAATTTGTTTCCCCCATGCTGAGACACAAGAAACAAAGTTTGTAGTTCCTCTTTTTCGTTATAGAGATTTTTTCCCTTGCTAATCAACAATCGATATGAACAAGAGTATGAATGTCTGTCTGTCCGCATAGCCACCAAGTATTTTAAAAATGATTTATGTTTTCTAAAAATCAATATCTGTTTTAAAACAAGAAAGAAGAAAAAAATAAGACAAAAGCTACAATTTAGTTTTTTTTTTTATTTTATATTTATGAACAACTTTTTTACAATAAATTTTCTTTTATTCTCTTTTCAGTGTTGGGAAGAATGCAGTAAGGCGCCACCGGGTAAAATCAGTAAAACCATACGTGAAACGTGGTCTCTGCACACAGTTTCGATGGTACAACAAGATTCTTTGGTGCTGGTTGATGTTGCTTGGGAACAATTAAGCGTACCCTATCAGTGTCTGGTCACCTGGGAAGTATCGGGTGGTGGTTTGATGGGCAACTTATTGACAGAATCATTTAATGTGCAATTGTCATTGTGGCCAGATACAAAATATCGCGTACAAGTGACTTGTAAGAATAAGGTAAGGAAACTTTTTCACATATTGCAATTAGACGAGGTTGTTTTTTTTCGGCATTCCAGTAATCAGTGATGCATTTTAAGTTTTTTTTTTTTAATTTTGGGCCAAATTGACGCTTTGGAAGGGTCAAAATGAGCATAAGCATGGGAAACAAGACAGATTGCCAAATAAAAGTAAAGAGTTTGTTCTTTAAATGTCCAAATAAAACTGCGCAAGCTGTTTGATAATAAATCTTGTTGTTTGTGTTACAATAAAAAAAAAATTTTTACAAAAATGCTTCATAGGTATTTCATGTCTTGGCTTTTAACAAGCAAAACAATGTTGTTAATAAAAGTAATGTTCAATAAAGTTAGAAATTTAACTTGAAAAATGAAGTGAACGGTTTAAAGTAGTTAGTTCAATTTTGACCTAAAAGGTCAAATAGATTAGGAAGTACCTCAGGACCATCAAAAATTCAAAAGTGCCACAAATGTCCCAATTATACCAAATTTTACATCACTGTTTTAAATTTTATTTTTGTCTATAATACATAAATAGCAAGGGTTAAAAAACTGCAGTATACTGAAAGAAAAATGCTTCATATATTTAATGAATAGTTTTCATAAAAAAATTTACATTGGTTAAATGACAATTTTCATTGTCTATATGGAATTTCATAGTTATAATGTAGTATTTTCGTTTAAATCGCTTCATTGGATTTCGTAATTACGTTAAAAATTTTCATTGGATATCCGAAATCTTAAGTTTGTCCAAGTTAAACAAAAAATTTTAATTGGGAACATAAAAAAACAATATACAAACATATCTATATTCATAAATTAATACAAAATTATAGTTTCCTTAAGAAATGTTTAACTGTTAATTAAAAAATGTAAGATTTAATTATTTCATACATCTAATGTAATATGCCATTAAATTTATGAAACCCAAGCATTTTTTATAAAAGCAACATATTTCAATAATTGAAAAAATAAAAATTTTAACATTCACATAACTCTACAGTCTCAATGATTAACCCCCGTATTTATAAACGATTACACTACGTGACAATTTTTTGACCAAATGAATTAGACACCTAATCTTTAGGTACAATTTTCCGCGGTGACTGAAATGAAATATCCAAAAAATAAAATTTTAGCTATTTTAATACGAACATTTTGTGCTCAATAGGATCCGGATCGGTGCAAAAATTACAAATTTATAGAAGATTAATTGAACTAACCCACAACAAATTTATATACAAAGCTAAATTTTTAGTAACAAAAATATTAAAAATTGCTTAAAAGTATTAAATTTATATGTGGGTTAATTTACTAAATCTTCTGTAGCTTTGTCATTTTTGTACCAATCTATGTCTTGTTGCACGCAAAATGTTCATATTAAAATAATCTAATGTCGCATGCAATAAAACATTAGGATTTTGAAATCATTGGTTTAAAAAAATAACTTGAATAGAGCAAAATTTAACAAAATCATAAAATTTTCAATGATGCTTGCACTTTTGTCCCCTGTAACTCTGTCATTTCTCGACCAATCTTTACAAGCAATCCATGGCTATTTTAGAAATTTTAAAACCTTTCACTAGAAAGAAACAATTACATACCCCGTTTAAAATTTTTGAAGATATATGCATTTCAGTCACATCATCTTTTTTAAAAATACAAATAACGGTTATTTTGGAATATCTCAAAAACTGTTCTTTTGACAATTCTGACTTCATATTCGGATTCAGCGGAAAAATTTACATAATGATTAGCTGTCAGATTCATTTGGGGCCGACTTTGTTGAAATTTTGTCACGTAGTGTTATTAAATTTAACAAACGTTTATTTGGGAAAATTTTCATACAAAATTTGTTTTGTAAACCTTTATTAAATGTTAAAATTTTTTATAAATACGGGCGTAAAAGTATAAAAATATTTCAAAAAAGCATGCCTTCATAAATTTAAATTTTCATTATGACACTGAAAAATGTCATTATAATAATCGACTATTTATGTATGGACATATGGACAATTTAATCTCATATTTACGCTCTTAATTGAGTAATGGCAAAAAACATAGTTTTTGTATTCAAAAACTATTCTGCCCCGGTAGGCTAGCTGGTAGTGTGCTAGTCTGTCAGAGCCGAGGTTGCGGGATCGATTTCCGCCTGAGACAGAAAAAAAAGTTAAATAAAAAAATAAAACAAATAAAATAAAAATATAAATTTTACTTTATTGAAAGTATTCATGCAATGAATAATATTCATAGATCTAATGTAATGTTTCATTAAATGCATTTAAATGAAACAGGTTTCATTGATCCAACGAAGCAAGCGCTTCATAGGTTGCTATTTAATGCAATTTTTCATGGGATTAATGTCAAAATTCATTGGTATTGTGAAGAAAATTCTTTCAGTGTAGAAACCAAAGACTGTTGCCCAAACAAAAAAAAAACAAAATTTGTTTATAACTTTTCGCTTTTTGAGTTGGTTTGACGGCGACTGCTTTCATTTAATGAATTATAAGTAAAGCAAATTTTTTTTTGCCAACGACAAATGAAGAAGTGAAAGAAATGACTTTGACTGCAGTTTTTAAAAACGCTGATAAATAGCTATATAGAAAAAAGTACCAGAAATATTTATATATCCGAATTTCCGAATAGTACCAAAATTTTTTTTTTTTTTTTTTTTTTTTAAATTTATTTTTTATTATTGAATCTTTCTTATCGAAATTTACAATATGTATTCAAATCTTAATTCTACTTGTTGTTTATTAGTTGTTACCAGTGTAACCACTAACTGCTGTATTCAAATTTTAAAAATGTCTTCTAGTTAGGCTCAAAGTATCGGTTCTTTTTAGCCTCTGGTGACCTTCGAACTGAAGCAGACCCCGAGCGAGGTAGTTAGGGTGGGCCATTAGTTTATCGATGTAACTTATTGAATATTTAAATCCAAAATGTGTTTGAGATATCTTAAGAAGAGAAGAATACTATTTGCATTTCATTTAAATCTATATTGCCAAAAAAAAAACCACAATTATACTTTGCCCTTTTTCGTTCCCAAAATGTAGAAATTTCAAAAACTACCAAGGACATGTCGGTTTAATTTTTGACTCAATAATCTAATTATTTGAATTTTACGTTTACCTCTGTAAGACCTTTAAATATAAGGGTACCGATTTTACCCATTTCTAGCCCCTTAAGTAATGAAATCTCTACTCATTTAATATACACATTAGAGGGGGATTCTACTTACAACGTTTCAAGTCTCTGGCTTCAGTTGTTCAGGACATGGTGATGATCTTATATAAATATATGAAGTCACTTAAAATCTCTAGTTACTAGGGTGGCACGTGGTGGCAGCTGACATTTATAATACTTATTTTTGGTACTTTACAGTAGTAGATGTAATTAGCACTTAACCTCCCCTAGCCCCAACTTTTTTGTTATGGTATTTTAAAATTTCGCTTCGTTAAGCTTTTATTTATTTTAAAAGTTACTCACAATAAAACGCACAAAATAACAATTCTCAGATGGAATGATTAATTACTATTACGGTTAAAAAATAAAGTCCTAATTTACAAATAAAACTTCAAATGAAAAATCATAGCTTACTTAAGCTACGTTCACACCTATTAAATATTTCACATCCTACACGTAACCCCTAGCTTTATTAAAGAATTATTTGCTTTTGCTAAACGTTTGGCTTGATTAAAAACCATTTAAGAGTTTCTAAATTGCACTATACAATTCTATTCTTACAAACAAAGATTAGAACTTGTCAAAAATGAAGCTTAAGTTTGATCAATTTATTGGTCACGCTTTTTTTGTATTTTTTCGTCAAATATTTGTTAGGTCTGAACATACCTTTATAATTCAAAGTATGTACAAAAATTAACTTAAGAAACCTAAAAATTATAAGAAAAAAAATTTCCACTTTGCTCAAGTACTAACAGTACGTAGTTATCTAAAAGCCAAATTAAGGCATAAGTTGTATGTACTTTGTTATAAAGGGCTTTTTTAATCGCCTTTTAGAGAAAAAACAGAGCTTCTTATACTCTACCAACCCGCCTTTTAAAACCTTTTTCTTAATATATTTTTAATTACAAATTAAATCGGTGCAACAATTGTCTAGTTGGTGGTCAGCTTGTCTATCAGAGTAATGATTGCGGATTCGTTTCCTTCTATAGACTCGGAAAATTAAGTTAGAATATATTTTTTTTAACAAGCTGTAATACTTGTCCCTGTCAGGCAGGAAGAAGAACTACTTTAAGGTAAGCCCCAACTTCAGAACCATCTGCTTGAACATTCTTAGCTTCATTGGTCTTTACGGTAAAATAACACAATTTTGCCACACCTCTTTTCCTTTCAATTCTCTTCCCGTAGTTGAAAAATCTTGGATCTGAATACATCAGGCATTGGGGGGCTTCAATATAAGCTGAAATGTAAAAAATACGGCTACGTTATGATTTGGCCTAGGTGTTTAACTATATGCATACCAACTTTCTAGACCATCAGCTGGCTTCAAAAATCTCTGGATAGATAAAAAAAAAAAAAAAAAAACGAAACACACAAATAAGCAAATTATATAAATAGATTGTATTTTTGGCATATAATAAAATCTAAAATAAACAAATGAAATGTTATATCCTTATTTCTCTTTGCCACTCTACTTTCAGCTAACTGGTTTCATGTCGCGTTCATTGCCCCTAACTATAGATACATCAGAGGCTGTTAAAGCCATAGATACAACAATACCACAACTAAGACCTACCATTCGCAAGCAAGCAATAGCTTCGTACATAACTAACATACCCTTTTCGACTACGACAATCGCACCATCGCAGTCAACTCCAACACTTCCAACACTATCGTCAGCAGAAAATGTAGTATCAGCTCGATTCCCAGTAGATAACAGAGCCGCTGATGACGATGACATTGATACAAATGTAGTTCCTTATGATGATCAACAATCGGCTGAGACCATAAATCAACATACAAACTTCATCTTCAATTGGCATATAAGGAAAAACAGTGATATAAGTGCGATTGAACCGCTGCACAAAACCGAACAAGATATCCTGGCTGTGTTAGCCAATATCCACAAACCCCTATTGTTTGGCATGACAGCTGGCATTACATTGTTAATGCTGTTGCTGATATTCTTTGCATGTCCCTTAAGAAAGCCCAGATTATCGAGCGACAAAGCCATGCTAATGGATGAAGATTTAAACGCTCACGGTCTTACATTGCCACCGGCCTTGACGGCATCAAGATCGATAGGAGTGACAACAAGAAACGAAAGAATCGAACATGAATGCCAATCACCTGCTATGTGCTCAAGAGATACTTTGAGAGTGTAAGTTAATTAAGCTTAAGTTAACAGTATTTAAAATAACGGCGAAGAAAGAGAGCGAAGCTTTTTGGTTAAGGCTTAGTAAGTTAGGAGAAAAAGAGAAAAGTTTAAAGTGCAAAAGTCATTGGATATAGAAAACAAACACCAGAAACAAACTAACTAAATAAACAAAAAAAAAACTAAACTACATACAATATTACTAAATAACTACAACAATATAAGAAAGAAAAAAAAAGGAAATTATTTTTTAAATTTAAAATACAATTCTTACATACAACAATAAAAAAACAAACTAAACACATTAATTACATCAAGTAAATCCATAAATAATACAACAAACAATAAGCTAAATGAGTTTGAAGAGTAACTGAAAAAGAGAATAAGCATAAAAACATACAAACATACATAAATACAAATACATACAAATATAAATCTAATATTAAATATTTGCCTAAGGAATTTCATTAATTATTCATTAAACATCCTTTCTTTTCACATTGTTTTTTTTTTTTTTTATTTAGTTTGTTCTATTTTTGTAATTTTTCCATTATTATTATACACATTAACTGTAGTAATTCCATTTATTAATGATAAAAAGTAATTAAATTTTAATTAAATTATATGGCGTGCAAGAGATTTCTTGGAATGAATGCGAGAAAGTAGAAAACTTTTTTTTCTTAAAAACAAAAAGTCACCTAAAAGTATGAGTGAGATGACAACTTTAGTTGCTTCAAAAATTTTAATTATTTTTTGAAAAAAATTACATTTGTGAGCTAATTTTTTATTTGTTTAATTAATTGTGTGATGTGAGTGCGCTCGTTTACTTTTTATAGAACTTTAATATTATTCATAAAATAAAGTTTTGTAAATTTAATTAATTTAAATAAAAATAACATTTATATATAATTAGTAAGTAACAAAATAACACTATATTTTTTAAATTTGCTTAAATAATTAAAACTTATGTCTTCTAAAAGATTTAAAAAAAAAGAATATTAAATTTAATTAAAACGCTTAACAATATAATATTTTTGAAAAAAGCAAAGAGTTAAATATTGCAAATGACAGACAGATTACAGTTTTTAATTTTTTTTTTTGAAAGAGTGTTGTCAACCATGGCCTTTGGATTGTGAATTAGAAAATATCAAAATTTTTTAGAATTTTTAAAGAGGACTTAAGTGAAATTGTTTATTTGATGATCAGAAATCCACTTTTTCAAGAGGTACAATATTGAATTCTAATTTCTTCGATCCTACAAAAACTTATTGTCTTTAACTTATCCAGAATATGAAAGCGGTCTTTATATTATCCGTCCTAACGTATAGATGCCGGCAATGGTTGGAAAAAACTACTTTGGTAAAAAATGGCAACCTTGTAAAACATACATTTTAAGCAGGGGTCTAATCACCGCATACGATATCGAGCAAAATTGATCGAAATTATTGTTTTGGTATCATGAAACTCGATATTGAATTTGAAATAATAGCATTCGATATCGAAAACTCGACACTACATTTGTCGAGTGTTGATTCGATACGTCAGTGTCTATTGTATGCCAAAAAATTCGATAGTTTATTCGCTACGATCGAACGCGGTGATTAGACCCCAGTATTAGAAAATAAACCGAACATAATTAAGCGTACGGTACACACACAAAGAAACGAAATCTATTTTTTAGTGTTTGTGTATTTGTACACAGCCCATAATACCGTTTATAACTGTTTTCACAAAAGTAACAAATATTATTTTGTGTTCTGTTTTTCGTTTAAAACAGAAATAACAATTGTACTGATACTGTAGATATGTGCTATATTTTCAATGTCTTTAGTGTTTTGTTTTGTAAAAAGAATTCTGAACCAAGATTAATGTGATGAACCGAACGCACCGTAGTTTGTGATTTTTCATGAAAAACCGAACCCAATGAAGTGTTCTTATATTAGTGTTGAGTTAAATTAGTACACTATTATTATAGTGTACGAAGATCAGAAAGAGAGAAACTTTCTTTAAGGTATTAAATCACGGTATTAATGTATTTTCTAACATATCGAACAATATTTAATGTTTATTTACAAACACTGGCCGTGTTCGAATATAAACACTAAATATCGCTCCTTAGTGTTTGGTTCGGTAGATTTGTGGAAAACATAAACGCTAATAGTGTTCATTAAAAAAATAATGTTTCCCGGTCTGTCATCTTTCAAACACAAAAATAAAACTGTTCTTACCTAACTGAACTAAAAAAATGAGAACATTTCATTCCGTTCTGTAAAAATAAACACAAACTTCTTTGTGTTCGGTTTAGCTCATTAATGTTCGTTTCTGTTGTGCTTTGCGCATTTTTGGCTGGCAAAAAACCAAATATTTTTTACAAAAACAAAATACACATAAGAAAAAAAGCCAGCAAAATAATAAAATAAACACAAACAACACATATACACAATAAAAACACAAGCTGATCGTTCTGCGTTCGTTTTTAAATTTTTGTTTGTTAATTTCTTTATCAATGTAAAAAAGAAACATTATAGAACGTTAAAATATAATGATTGACTACAGTATCACTACAATTGTTATGTTTTTTAACGAAGAATAGAACACTATATAATGTTCGGCTCTTTCTTGAAAATGGTTACAAACGATATTAAGAATTGTGTTCGTCTACAAAAATACTAAAAAAAAGAGATATCGTTCCTGGGTCTGTGAGCCGAACGCTTAATAATGTTTTGTTTATTTTCGAACACTGTTTTCAAGTTTCAAGTTACAACGTTGTTTGATATTTCGGTTAAAGCCATCAAAAATAAATGATCTCATTGAATTTGTACTTGTAACATGAAAAAAGATGGCCACCGTAATGCAATTCAATACTTTTATTTTTATGCTAATTCGTTCTAATACAAAATATTGTGTAACATTATTTAAACAAGTCCGAACAAGCAGCCGTGACAACCACGGTAGTGGCCAACCAATTGTAAGTTTTTTTTTTAGAAAGTCTGAGTTTATTGGAGAGAGGGGAGAAAATTATAGCATGTTCTCTTCCCCTCTAAACAATTCAGTCTGACTTTCTTAATGAAATATTTCATCGTGTGAACCCAGACTTAAGAACATTCCGAGAATAGTACTGGATAATCGTCGGCTGAAGGTGCATGAGCTAGCTAAACTGATGGGCATTTCAAAGAGTTCTATCATCGTATTTTGACTAAAAATGTAGAGATAAGTAAGCTGTGAGGAAGATGGGTGACACATTTGCTCACTTTTCAAGACAATTCACACATTCACCATTGCAATGGCTAAAATCAATATAAAATCAAATTCTATATCACGCACCTTATTTTCAGGATTTCGCAAGTGAGAGCTCCTATCGAAAATTTGTTATTAAAATTTCATTGTTTATTCGATGTGAGTTGAATTTCTAATAGGCGTACCTAAACAAGAGCGGAAGGCGGACAGTTTTCTTCCGCTAAGCTTTTACGCTGATATGCCATACCTAAACAAGAGCGTCAACGTTGTGCCAAAAACAGTAGTGTTAACTTTCTTGTTTAATAAAACCCACATAAAAGAAATAAATAGAAGAGAAAAAACCGATAGATTGACAAAAAAAAACAGCTTAATTGCCATTATTTATTAACAATAGCGCCAACTTCACTATTAAGCGCGCTGTCAAAATCGGATTTTCCAATTGTAAAGTGTTGACGCCGCGCTATTTAGGGATGCTTCATACAAATTGTATGGGCATGAGAATTTTTGACAGCTAGAAAACGCTTTCCGCTTTTGTTTAGGTATGGCTGTTGGGTACTGAATCGGTACTTTGAACTCTCTTTCTCTTCCTGTTGTACCAATTCCTAAAACAACCAGAGACCGCTCCCGAAATAAACACAAATTTCGCAACTGAGAGCCTCTATCGAAAATATATTACTTAAATTTCATTGTTTATTCGATGTAAGTTGAACTTCAAAGGTGACGAATCGGTACTTAGAACTCTCTTTCTCTTAATGTTCTACCAATTCCTAAAACAACCAGACAACCAGAGACCAATCTAGAGTGTCCCGAAATAAACACAAATAAAGAGGTCATTTGGGATTTAACACACTTATTTAAAAAGTTATCATATAATTTTCTTAATCTGTTCAAACTAACAAAAGAAATATACAAAAAAAAGTACCATATAAGTACAATAAGTCTAATTTTTATTTCCCCAACCTAATCCCCAAGCCCTTGCCAATTCCCATTTACACGCACAAATTGTCAAATAGAAATTCTTATAGATTTCCAGGACCAAAAATGTTAAATGTTTATTTTTGCAAAAAATAAAATGCTCTTTTACAGCGAGATACAACCACAAAACAGATCCATTCACAAACAGTTTAGAAGAACTTAACGATTGAAACGTTATAAAGGCAAACATAATCAAAATTATTATACAAATTATAGAAAATTTTTTTTACTAAATTTATTTAAAAAGAATATCTAAAAAAATTGGCCTAAATTAAATAAAATTAAAAAAAAAACAAAATGTTTTGTACAAAACTGTTTGGCATTACGTGTTTAGACTTAAAGATAAAAATTTAAAAAAAATTATATATAAATTATTAAATTTTAATATAAATTAATCAAAATTCAAAATTTTTATATAGTAAATAATTAAAACAAATTAAAAAACTAAATTTACAAAAAAAAAAACAAAACAAAAATATGTTTGTAAAGAAGTGTTTGTATCTGTTATTTGAGGCTACAAATAAATTAAATTACGATCAAACAAAGAATAAATTTATTAAATTGTGCTTCAAAAACAAATATCTAAAACAACAATTACAACAAGAACAAAAATATTATATGAGCACGTCGATATTCCTTAAATAAACAATTTTAATAAAAATCAATTGCTTGGAAATACATAAAATGGCAATTGTTTATTGTTTTTTTCCAAAATACAAATTAAAAAAAAAAATAAAAGAAAATTTATTGAAAAAAATAGTATTTCTATTGGTTTTTCCTTTTTCATTTTTTTTTTTTTTTTTCTTTTTAAGTTAACTTTTATTATCTTCTCTTGCCTAAACTAAAAAAAAAAAGATTTATATTTATAAATATTGTATTTATTTCATTGTATTGTCTTAATATACTTGGCTTAAATTAATTTAAAAACAAATAAAAGAATAACAAAATTGAATTTTTGAATGTATAAATTTAAAAAGCTTAAATTGTATAAAAACTTAATTTATATTTAATTAATGCAAAACAAAGATAAAATAAAACACACAAAAGTCATTGAGGTAAAAAATAATAAAAAAAACTTTTAGAATCATAAACGGTATTAAACAAATAAAATTGAAATAATTCGGCTCACTAAAATAATATTTAAAAAAAGGTTTAAAGTGTCTCAGGAGGGAGAATGAAACATTTTAAGCTCAAGAAAATTACATCTCTGTAATTGTTTCCTAAAAAGGATTAACTATAAAGAATGTTAAAGCAATAGCGGAGTTCAGTGTTTAAATAATTAAGAAAGAGAAAAGATCAACAACAACAAAAACACAGAATTTTGGTTAGCTTTCATAAAGTTAGCTACGATATTTTGCGTTAACTATTTTGCAAGACCATTTTCTAATTTTATGGATCCAGAATGTCAGCCTTCCTAGGCGCATGTTACTTTGCCGTGAAACAGTGTCACGAATTTCCAAATGCAACCGAGTAAACTTTGACAAAGTATGGCATTCATAAAGCTTAAAACGACAATAGCGGAGTTCAGTGTTTGATGCAAATGGTATAGCGAAGAAGCAAATGCAAAGTATCGTTGAATGCAACAACAAAATAATCGCAGTTTTCGTTGATATTCATTAAAAAAAATGTACGATATTTTGCGTTTGTGCGTAATGGTCTCACACCGAAATCAGCTATTATTTTTCTATATATACAATGAATGCCTTCCTAAACGTGTGTTGTTGTGCAGTACAACAATGTCACGTATTCTCAAACACACCCGTGCAAACATTGACAAACTATGGCATTCTTAAAGCCATCTGTTTATCAGCTGATATGCCAATAAGAACAACTATCGCATTATTTTAATTGAAGCTGATTTTGCAGAGTTAAAAATGGCAATAGCGGAGTTCAGTCTTTGGTTCAAATGGTCTTGCTAAGGGGCAAATGAAAATATCTTAACGCTTTTGGTAAATTCAGCAACAAAATAATCACAATATCCGTTAATATTCTTACCAAAAAAAAAACTATGATATTTTGCGTTAATTCTTTTGCAAGACCATTTGTACCAAGTACTGAACTCTGCTTCTATTTTTCTTGATACATAATGGCTGCCTTCCTTTATTGTATATCGTTGTGCAGTGGAGCACTGTCACGTTTTCCTAAACGCAACCGAGATACCTTGACAAAGTATGGCATTTCTTAAAGCATTGCTTAAATTTACGAAGCTTTTGCATAGTTAAAAATGGCAATGCATTTGATTTCCAGTGTTGTTAAATATAATTGCTTGATTTAAACTTTCGACGGTGCATGCAGACGAGAAGGCCGATTTAATTATGTTCACCTCCAACAAAACTCTTTTTAACGAAATTATGTTTTTTTTAAATCATCCAAGTTCCTAAGTGAAACATAAGGCCACAACAAAGTTTTTCCAATCACTCCTACTTAAGGCGAAATGTTTTGCCTCAAGCCAGGTTATTTGAGCCTTGTTAAGTTCGTCTCGATCTTTTACCGTCTTCATGTTTCGTCGGGTTTTACTCTGCGGCGGCTGTCTTATTGGTTCCATTATACAGCTTCTTTGGCAATATGTCCATGCCCTATCCATCGCCACTTGCTCGTATTTCGATATTATGTGCAGCCAGTGAATTAGCAACATTCGCCGAAGACATCTGTTTAATTGTTTGAATGCTTGGATTCTTTTGGATATATTCAATGTTTCGGATCGGTGAGAAATGCCAGAGGCAGTTAGTTCTCTACTGAGTTAGTTGAAGTCACTAACTTCTTAAAGTGGTATGATTTTCAGGGTACTTTGGATAATATTTACAGAGTTCATGCAAATAGATTTAGTATTGGTGCTTGGTTTATTACAAGCCCAGCTCTTTCACCTTCTTCAGTTTGTTTTACCTGCCTAAATGTTGATGTTGTTTATATTTAAAATAATATTTTCTTAAACATATTATAGTTAATTTTACCATATTTTTGTCACCGGCAACTAAGTCCTCGATCAAGAAGCAACAACTATATATTGGTTACTTCCAAACATGTTGTGATGCAAAATAACAAAAATATTTTAAGCACTTATAAACATAGCATGTTGCTATTGGAAAAGAGGAAAATTTTATTGTTAATTAAAAACCAAACAATCATTTGTTACAAACAAATTATTGTCAAATTTAACCATAGAATTTTTAGAGCCATCTATAATATGGCTGTGGCTTGTTGATGAAAGTCTTATTTATCCATAACATGGTTACCGGTGACAATTATATGGCTAAATGAACCATAATATGTTTAAGATTTTTCATAAAAAGCAGTTTGTTGGAGATGACCATATTGAAAAATGTTTTTCTCCGCATTTAATAGAAGTTCCATAAAAATTAAGAACTCTAAGTTTAATCTCAAAAATGCAGCTTAATTCGGGCCTTAGAGCTGACATGTTACGATGCTGAAGTTTTGGAATTATGTTCCAAAACAATCTCTACAATAATTTAATTTATGCCGGCCATACACAACACAAGCTAAGGACGCAAGTCTGGCTCTGTTTGGTGCGCTTGTGCAGAGTACTGCAGTGTTTGTGCAATTTACGCAGTGAACTTATAAGCCTATTCTGACAACCACAAAACGCTTAAGATATGCGATTCTGACTTGAAATCGCAAATTCTTACCTTATTGGCGAAAGGGGAGAGAGGATTTAAAGGGGTATATAAGCGGATGTACTATACGACTCGTTTTGTTCTTTCATTTGATGAAAAATGTATATAAACCACATATAACCTTAAAAAAAATTACGTTAATTACCCTCAGGTGTGGTTTTTCACATATATACAATGTCTGTCTACTTTACTGTAGGGCCATAGTACGTTTGCAATCAAAGTCATGATAAACGTAACATTAATGACGTATCGACAAACAAAGCTTTGTGTTTTATTCATAACCACTCACTTTATAAACATGTATCGCATGTAGTTCGCAACAATATAAAACATTTTCATACTTGCTGACAGATAATTTTGTCTCTAGTGCAAATTAAATAGAAACTACATGTGTGTGGAAAACCACACACCAGGGTAAGTTACGTAAGTTCTGAAATAATTGTTTACTAAAAAATATTTTTTAATCAAAAAATTTGTTTTATGTACTAAATTTATATTGCGAACAAAGTGACGAAGTTTCTTTAGTGTATCTCAAAAATTTGTTGTTTCCAATTGTGTGGTTTCTCACACAAATGTCACGTGAAGGATTAAGTTCGGTAAAACTGAAAAAGTCGGAAAAAAACCATAAAATGTAAATGGGCACTTAGTGCCAGGCTTGAGTGCTGAACTTGTGCAGGGTATGACCGACATCTAGAAAAAAAAATGTGTCGCTGCAGATATCAGTTTTGAAAATCATTTCCTAAGACACTTTAGCTCTTGCAACAATAGACCTTAATAGAAAAATAAAACTTTTCATTACCTTTAAATTTTAAATAGCGAAAAAAACCTTTCAATCAACTTGTAATGAAAAAGCAATGCATCTCATCAAATAAAAAACTAAATAATACCTATAAATCGAATGAAAAGAAATATGAATTGAACAAATAAAGTTGTGTAAAACTACGATCTGATACCTAAGCTTAGTAATATATGTAGTAAAACTATGTAAATTTAAAGCAGATTGTAAGTGTAGAACTAACTATAAAACTAAAAGGAACTTACAAAATAAATAAAACAAAAAATTAAAAAGATAAAATAAATAAAATTTATACATTAAAGCTTAATTTTTTTTATAATTATCCAAAACTTTTTGTAAATATCAGTTAATAAAATAAAACCTAAACATCTTTTTAACATAACAACTCCTTAAACAAAAACAAATACTTTTTTAAACCAAAACAATTTATTCATTAAAAAAGCCATTTTCATCATTAAAAAAAAGAAAATTCCTAAACGCTTCTTTTTTAAAACCGCTTCATAATGCTACCTTTATCACATCCTCATCTCTTATATAGTTTCTTTGTTTTTTAAACTTGGATATCATAAAAACGAGAAACCTTAAAATTTCCACAATTCATAAAATAATCAATCCATCAATATAAAACTAGGTTAGATGTAATTATTATTATTAAAAATACTAACTAAGATAGTTGATAAATTAAAAAAAAAAAAAAAACTGATAAGTGAAAAACAACAACAACATGAAAAGTTTATTATTATAATATTTTGTAAATTATTTGATTAAAATTAACAATAATTCTTAAAACAAATTTGTCATAAATCAAGCATTAAATCATCTGTAATGATGTTTGTTTAATTGAAATTTAAAAAAAAGTTTAGTAATTTAAAAAGTAATAAAAAATAACAAAAACTTCATATTGGCCATTTAATTAAAACAAATACAAAACTTTAAATTAAACTACATTTTTTAAAAACCATAAAACAAACAGGCAAAGAAATCAAATTATGCAAATTATAATTGCTATGAAAATGCTAATATTTAAAAACAAAATTAATAAACAAGTAAATAAAAAAAAAAAAACGATAAATATTATTAAATTAAAAAATTTAATGATAATACAACAAAATAAAAAATATGTTGCAGTCACTTCATACAAAAAAACCTAAAAACAAACATAAAACATTTAACTGTAAAGTAAATACTAAATTTAAGATAAACTATTCTAATTTATTAAAATTACAACAAAACAAATAAATAAAAACAAAAAAAAAATTAAATTAATTAATTATAACTAACTAAAAAAAAAAAAAAAATAACAAGAAAGAAGAAAAAAATAAAAATTTAAATACAATTTAAAATCAAAATATAAATGTTTGTTTTTTTTAAATTTTTAACAACTGATAAGAAATCGACTATTGGAAATAGTTAAGGTAAGGAAAAATTGCAAAAAAAAAAGGAAGGAGGACTTTACCGATGGAACACTTATAAAAATCCATCTCATTAAAGATATGCAAATAAATATATATATACACATATACATTTTTTAGTGTGGCGTAAAGGAAAAAGTGCTTAAGTTGAGTTAGAGGCAACCTTGTAATCTCCACGTTTGAAAGTACCCATGGACAAAGTTTCATTTATTTTGTAAGACTTTAAACAAAGATATGTGGACTATATAGAACGCCTAAGCTTAATCCGTTTTCAGTTTTGTTTCTATCAGGCACAGATTTTTGTATCAGCATGACTTATAGATGTTCTCAGAAATAGGCTACTACATCTACACAGCAAGAAAAACACTCAGGATAAATTGAGTTTTTGATACTTATGTGGTGTTTATAGAACACGAGCGCCTTACTCGTCCGTTCAACTTACATTTAAAACAAAGACAAAATTTCAAAACGTACTTTAGCCAATACTTTCTAAAATCAATCCCGGAATTTCTTAAACCAAGTAGAAAAAAGAGTGAACTTTTCGTTGGTTGTGCCACTCTAAAAATAAAATAACATTTAACTCTTCAAAGTTATTAACCCATTAGTGCATACGGTGCCTTTTAAGGGACGAAAATTTAAAAATTAAACTTCGTCAAAACTAGAAGTATTTTTATTAAATTTTATTCTGTTGAGTGCGTAATATTGTGCAAAAAATGTATAACGGGAATAGAAAAATTTGCAGCACACGTGAAGGGTTTGTAAGAATGAAAAAAATTAAGAGTTTGTTGCTTTATTTATATTTTTTTAATTCGTGTTTAATAAAATGAGATTAAGTAACTGAATTGTTAAAGTTTTAAAATATAAATGATTTTAAAAATATTAGCAATTGGCGTTTTTTTATTCATGTCCTTGTTAAGGGACCTTATGCTCTATCGTAATATTCATTGCTATTCTTATACAGATTACGGTTGCTGAAATATTGGAGCAGTTAGAATATATAGACGACAACTTGGATGGAAATGATTAATGAATTATTTTCATAAATTTTTTTTAATTGAAAATTTTAATTTTTCATACATAAAGGTTTTTATTGATAATTATTTCATATCCGTGAAGCTTCTTCGGCATTTGTCAGCTTCTGGAATATGCTCATTTGGTACAATAAGCGATAGTCGAACCGAAAAATGCCCACTCCGTCCCGTTTCGGAAATGAAAAAAGATAAAAGAGGATCTACGGACTATCGTTTTTCTGATAATGACAATATACTCGTCGTATGATGGAAGGGCAATAGCGTAGTCACCTTAGGAACTAATTTTGACAAAAATGAAATTGGAACGTGAAAGCGTTATATAAGAGGAGAAGGCGCCATGCAGATACTCAACCAAAAGTATTTAAACATTACAATCAAGGCGTGGATGGTGTATACAAAATGGTAGTTCATTGCTGTTTATCGGTCACGTACAAGACAACGTAAGTGGTGGTGACCAATTTTCGCATATCTGTTGGATGCTTCCGTTGTTAATGGTTGGCTACTAATGAGGAAGCTCCATCCAAATGATCTAGATTGCTCAAACTTGTTGCAATTCCGTAGATATATAGCCACTTCTTACCTAAAAACGTACGGTGTCCCCTCTGTAAAAGGTTACAGACCATCGATTTTCAGTGCTGTCAATCGATATGACGGTAGAAATCACATAATAAACTACTCCAAAACGGATAAAAGATGTGCAAACTGCGGTAAAAAGTCTAATTTTATGGGCAACAAGCGCCTTCACCCAAAAGAATGTTTCAAAAAATTTTACATTTCATGTGACGATATTGCATAATGTCTCTTATAAGGGACTACTTCTAAAATCTTTAAAAAAAATTCTATTCAAATAAAACTTCCAAAAATTATTTTAATAGTTGTTCTTAGGGATGAAACGATACGAGTAAATACAAGTACATATTCGATACTTTTATATAAGTACCAAGTATTTTTGTAATCGATACTTAGCAACCGAGTACCAAGTAGTATCGGTAAAAAAATACTCGGTATCGGTCAAAAGTAATCGTTTAACTTTGGTATTGAAATTAATCTTAAATTTTGATTATTTTCCAAAGCTGGAGCAGCAGTAACGGTATCAAGAAACCGTTTGACCAGTAAACACTAGGGATGCCAATCCCGAATTCCGAAAACCCGGGATTATTCTAAAAATTTAAGTCTCGAATCCCGGGTTTTTGGGCTTAGTAAAAATTCAATATTTAATCACACTGGCCATAAATCTAATTTTTAACTGGTTACAAAAAAAGTCACAAGTGAATAAATGTTACAAGCAATGCATTATGTACCACGAAAACAAAATCAGATGGTGGGTCTTTTTTTTAAGTTGATGATAATAAAACTGCGCATCATGCGGGCTGGGTGTTAATCCGTCCAAGACGGAACTGGTACTCTTTACGAGGAAGTACAGGCCCGGAGACTTTAGGCTTCCGAGGTTAAATGGAACCGAGCTTCAGATCTCTCGCAGTGCCAAGTATCTGGGCGTGGTTCAGGATAGTAAGCTGTCATGGGGACAAAATCTCCAGATGAGAGTGGAAAGGGCAATAGTTGCCATAGAACTGATAATAGAATGCAAGTTGTGCAAAAAGGTGTTAACAACTTAAGGGAGTTCTACCAAAGGTCTTTTGACACATATAAGTTCATTTTATTAGATTAATACTTGCATATATATAATTGAGATAAGATAAATTAAATATTGTCATATAGCATATATGTAGTTATTTATTTACGATACTTACGAATATTGGTTTCGTCGGCAGCATATGTTTGCGATAAAATAAGGTATCAATTATCTGACGTCATTAATTTGTTTAAGAATCTTTTTAAAATATAAGTTTTAATACATAATCCTTCCATATTACTTTAAAAGAATACATTAAACAGTTTTATTTTGTAATGAGTTTAATTTTCTTCATGAATTACCCAGCCAGCAAAATAATCCGACGTATACGAATTCTGTCAGATTTCTGTCCCAAAAACGTATGAAGTGGTTGACACGAATTCTGACAGACATGTCGTGGGAAATTTTGATTTTTTGTCGTCATTTCTGATAGATATCTTACAGAAATCTAATGAAAAAGGCATGGAAAGTTCTGATGTGTTAGCCGAGATTTTTTTGCTTTCGAACTGATAGCTGAAAGACATAATTTTATTGCAAAAATAATAAATTTCTTTAGACAAATCTGAATGAATTCCGTCGGAATTCTATTGGAAATTCCCCCCGATATATCCATGCGAAATCGATCAGAAATCGGCCAGACAGTAAGAATATTCAATGTCTGACAGAAATCTAAACGAAATATCTAAGAATGAAGTCAGACATTTGCACGAAATGTCTGATTCCGACAATGTCGAAGTATTTTGCTGGCTGGGTAATTTGTTTTAGTTCTTATACATAAGCATTAAATTATAATTATATGAATTTTAAAATTGGCTTTTATATATAAAATCCCGATCCGTCCCGGGATCCCTTTTTTTGAATTAAAAATCCCGAATCCCGGGTTTCAAAAAACCTGGTCCCGTTTGGCATCCCTAGTCAACACCTATAAACCACATATCGTCTAGGTCCATTTCCTCAATTTCTGGCTATAGGAAGTCCGTTATCATCACGCGATAGCGAACACCATTCACGATAATTGCTTGGCCGACCTCATTTTCGAAGATGCCGCCAGCCGCAGAACTAACTGGGGAGCAAGCACATATATTTTCCCATTTCCTACAGACCCGGTTTGCTGAAATTTACGCTCAATTCTCCCGATTGTGGAAACATTTGATCGATTATACTGACCAAAAAAATCACGATGTGTATTAAATGCATTTTGATTGAACGCCCATTTTCGTAAAAGGCTTTATTAATCTTAACGCGCTGCTCAATTGTGTACCTCTCAATAATCGAAGTTGTCAAATACTGAAACAAAGATAGGTCAAAATAAGTTGCGCAAAAAACTTGACGTTAAGGTGTGACTCACAATTAACATCATGGATTATGGTTTTACCACCCTTTATTATATATTTATCAATTTAAAAATAAAATACATAAAAAACCAAAAAATCCCTGAAGAAGCTATCCATTGAGATAGCGAAATATTGGATAAATTTTAAATAAATATTCTTTATATAAAACTGACCTTGAGCTTGAGAAATTATTGAAAGGATATAAAATACATATTTATATTTAAGATAAATTCATAGTGGCATTGTTGATTTCTGCAATAAGATAAAATAAAAAAGATTTTTCGAAAGAAAATTGGTACTAAAAGTGGTCTCAATCTTTACGCTTATCGTTTCGCAAAAGAATTCTAATAGGTCGAAGTTCTTATTTTATTGTATAGTAATAAAACACTAATAAGAACGCTTTTAAATGCTGCTTTCTATTCTTTTATCATACAAACCGATACAAGTACCCATGCAAGTAACTAAGTATCGATACTGTTTTTTCGATTCTAAGTAGGTATCGGTACTTTTCGAGCGATACCACATCGAGTAAAAGTATCGATACCTTAGAGGTATCGTTTCATCCCTAGTTGTTTTAAATTACGTATTCAAAAAGAACTTTGTTAAAAAGTACTTGGGGAACTTCATGCATTAATAAGTTAAAAAACGATTTGCTTTCTTTGTGTAAGAACAACAAGAACACATTATTTGCATTTTAAAAAAGTAAAATTGAAAGCAAGAGTTCTCATTAAGTTTATATTTTTAGTTAAATATGAACATTAAGTTTTTAAAGTAAAAACCATTTCGGTATTGATGCTGGTGCTTTGTAATTGAAATGCTGTCAAGGTGTAAAACGGCCAAGTACCTCAATCATAATAAAATTATCCTCCTAATTCCACTTTTATTTATTTCAAGAATGAAATCGAGATTGAATCAACTTTATAATAATTGAATCAAGTGCATTTTGAGATTGTGTGTAGTTTATCGACTGAACTTTGCCTAGTGAACTGTAAAGTGTAAGACATCCACGAGCGCAATTACGCCGCAATCTATAATATCCTCCAAGTACAACAACCTTTGATCTATCACGCCAGGACCTGCAATGGTCGCAGCACTTATTTTGCTTTTGGCATAGGATATAATTTTATGTAGACCAAATATTCTCAACGGGATTTAATATCGGACAATAGGGCCCTAGCCGTAAAATATCGTCTAGCGTATTTTAAGTAATTTTTCTAAATAAAAATTGATGCTTCCTGAATTATTATTGACTTATCCCAATTATAATTGACGCCTTCTGAATTGCAATTGACTAATCTGTACCCATGTTCTGTAAATTTAGTGAGAACTTCTCGCATCGAAAATATGTATAACAGAATATTCTATCGTTTCTCGAAAAGCGAGAAAAAATGTGTGTCTGTAACGCATGTCGAGAACTATCAAAGTGATTACCAGAGAATGACAAGGGTATCATTTTAAGTACTCTTTCAACATTAGTGAGAAAACATGTATGGGTAAAGATCAAAACCATACACATATATGCACGTATACGTACCAATACCACTATGCTAGTTGAAAAAACAGACAAGCCGGGCACATGGCGTTTTAACATAATTCGGGGACGCTGAATCCAGTGGTGCCCGCGGTTTTTTCAGATTGGCTCTGGTTTTCGAAATATACCGTTATTTCGAAAATGGAGGAGGTTGCACAATATATATTCGCGTAACTCAAAAACGGTTTAATTTATTGAAATTACTAAAAAAATCGAAATTCCGCAATAAAATTTCATTTCAGAAAAGTAAAACTCTTTTTCTAATATGAGTAGTCGTTATTGAAACATAATTTTTTTTTTGAAAAAAAAAATAATTTTTTTATCAAAATTTCGAAATTTTTGTTTTTTAAAAATTCATAAAAAAATTAAAAAATGCAGCTAGGCTTCTAATTTTTTGCAAACTTATAAAAAACGAAGCTACAAACAAAACAAGCCATAAATGATTTAAATCTGTTTGCAACTTTCACAAAAGTCGACAAATTTTAATTAATTTAAAAATTTCATAAAACGCAATATTTGTATGGGAGCCCCCTAAGGGATGGTGATAAAGGGAAAGTATAATTTGAGAAAATGTTAAGAACAAAAAACTAATGGAGGCCAGTCATACATTTAATCATCCTAGGGGCAACTCCTGGGCATTTATGGGACTTTTTCTTCAATGTATTTCTAGTCTGCATTGAACATTTTGTATGGAAGCCCCCTTAAGGAATAGAGATAGCGGGTGGGTATGTTAGAAATAAATGATTGAGATGAAAAATAAAGTGGGGTTGGTCATACATTTGACCCATCTAGGGGCATCCTAGGCGCTGCAGGGCCAAATTTAAGGCTAGGGTTATAAATAACATAAAAACAAAGTTCCAAATAAAATAAGCTATAATTTAAAACATTTATTTTTGTTGTTAATTAGTTAAAGTTTAAGTTTTTACTTAGAAATTTATTCTTCTTCCTCCTGCAGATTCCAACAAATATCCCCTAATAGCGAATCAAGTTGTTTGCCGCTATACCAGTGTTCGAGCCTGGCTGTTACTTGGTGAAATCTCTCGCCATGTTCATCAGACTCGGCTGGTGATTGTTCATTAAATTTTTCAGCATGGTAATGCAAAAAATGTATTTTCAATGACATTCTAACGTTTAAGTTTTTAAAAGCGGTTAGCATATTTTTGATTAAAATTCGCCAGTTTTCATACCGATGATTTCCTAATACATTTTCTATTACTGATTTCACACAATTCCAGGCCAATAGCTCGATATCATTCAATGCAACCTCAAATTGATGGTCCTTTATAAGACGACGAATGTCCGTGGAAAAATTCGGCGCAATTCGGTAAAAGCAACACCATCTGGGCTCAATGCTTTTATAAAATTTTTTTACAATACCCAGTTTGATGTGGAGTGGAGGGAGCAAAATCTTTTCCATCGGCACAAGTGGTAATTCAATAACATTATTTCTATGCAATCTGCTTTCCTCACGTAAAGCCCAATCCCGTGTATTGTTCTGGTCGCCATCGAAACGCGTATTCCATAAGCACATGAAGCACATATTTTTAGTATAGCCCAATTACATGCCTCTTAAAAGAGCTACCACTTTTAAATCTGCGCATATTTTCCACTTATGGTCTTCATATTTAATTAACTGTATTATTTTTTTCATTGATGCGTATATCTCTTTAGTATTTGTGCTTAGTGCTATCGAAATAGGACTTTTTAAATTAGTAGCATGTAGCAAAACTGCTTTTAAGCTACTTTTGGAAGAATCAATGAATAAGCGCCAATCTCCAGGATTTTATTCATTTTGCATTGTTAAAACCAAGCCACGGATGTCAGTACAATACGCGATAGAATTATTCTCAATTGATTTAAAAAAAAGTCGTAAATCGTCTAAGGCGATTGATAGCCCCGTATAATTGTACACCTGGTGCTAAAATATTAGCTCTTTTGTTAAGAAAATGCTCTGTCTTTGAGATAATTTTAGACGCCGTATCATTATATCCAGACGATCTTGAGTGATTTCATTGTGACTGCATGGAACCGTGATGCATGACGGTTCATACATTGAAGTAGCTGGCCCACCCGCTTCAACAGAATGAATTATTGAGGGAATATGTTCTGTTGGTATTTGGTTATCCGGAACAGGAATTTCATCAGAATGTGGCAGCGGAAATCGAGCATATGTTGTTGCAGTATAAGATATATAAGGCATTTTTCTTCTGTTCATACCCGCTGTATAATTTATGCACGCATAACACTCATCTTCAACATGAACTATGGGATCTCTCCAAATCATTGGAACACCAAATGGCATGGCGTCTCCATTTTTTCCCCACTTGTTTAAATGGTAAATGCAGTGTGTACACACTATTGATGGTGTCCAACTCTTACCATATCTATGTAACACTTAAAGAAAAATATGATTCATACAAGGTACTTGTTTCATTAGTGATTTTACGGCGACTTGGCATATTTTTATATTTCCCACACACATAACAAAAGTAATTAAACTTTTTACACGCCTCCATCTTAGATATTTCAATATAACTGATAAGATACAAGACTGTCAAATGCTTTAAACTTCACTAATCACTTTCGCAAGCACTTTCCATATGACAGTGAAGGGGTTGAGGAACTCTTATTTATACTGTAATTGTTTTAATCAAAGTACCTGTCGAGACCTTCATGACCATGTTTTGTAAAAAAAAACAAAGCCAGAACGATTAATATTTCTACCTGTTCCAGGTATAACAATAGAATATGTTATTTAAGTTTTTTACAAGACCGATTAGTGCGGTTTCGACTGCACAATAAAATACCTATTTGTGTGGTTTTGTAAGCACAATAAAATACAAAGATGTAAGCATTTATGACTTTATTTCTTAATTCTAAGAATTTTTTAATCGGTAACAGTGGATTTTTCAAAATTCCTACCGCAAAGTGAAAGTGTGGTAATAATGCATGCATATTTCTTTGGAATAGCATACATTTGAATATTTGTTTTTTTTTGTTTTGTATTGTAAATGGCACAAAAACCGCATTTAAAAAATTTTACGTCAAAATGTCATTGAAAATAAATTTTCTGCATTGGCACATTCTTCATATATATGTACATTATTTTGAATAAATAATTTAAAAATTCAAAAAAAAACCTGTGAAATGCTCCATATAAATTATATTCTTCATATATATTGAAGAAAAGGTTCCACAACTGCCTAGGAGTCACTCCTAGTGGGATAAAATGTATGACTGACCTCCATTAGTTTTTTGTTCTTAACATTTTCTCAAATTATACTTTCCCTTTATCACCATCCCTTAGGGGGCTCCCATACAAATTTTGCGTTTTATGAAATTCTTAAATTAATTAAAATTTGTCGACTTTTGTGAATAAAATCAAAAGTTGCAAACAGATTTTAATCATTTATGGCTTGTTATGTTTGTAGCTTCGTTTTTTATAAGTCTGCAAAAAATTAGAAGCCTAGCTGCATTTTTTAATTTTTTATGAATTTTTAAAAAACAAAAATTTCGAAATTTTGATAAAAAAAAATTAATTTTTTTTTCAAAAAAAAAAAAAATGTTTCAATACGACTACTCATATTAAAAAAAGAGTTTTACTTTTCTGAAATGAAATTTTATTGCGGAATTTAGATTTTTTTAGTAATTTCAATAAACTAAACCGTTTTTGAGTTACGCGAATATATATTGTGCAACCTCCTCCATTTTCGAAATAACGGTATATCTCGAAAACCAGAGCCAATCTGAAAAAACCGCGGGCACCACTGGATTAAGCGTCCCCGAATTATGTTAAAACGCCATGTGCCCGGCTTGTCACGAAAAAAAAGTGTCAATTTCATGCACAGTGTACCCATTACAAGCTAAAGTTGAATATGTATAGGTATACGCTGCCAATGTGTATTTGCATATTCATTCTTCTTTTTGAATGTACATGCAGATATAAATAAAATTTTTGTTAGCTATCTGCAATGCCCATAAAAGTATGTGTATTACCGTAAGTATAACGTAAATATACAGAGCGCGAGAGAGAGCAGAGATGGCAAATGCAATTTTAAAATGTTGAAACTACACTCACAATATTATTACAGTAACGGACTGTAGTTTATTTAAGATATATTCCGTTCAGTCATTTTTAAATAAATAAACATTTAAAATTCCAAGCTAATTTATTTTTAACTGATTCTTACAGTTTTTCAAAAAACTAAGTGCATATTAATACGGATTTTCAGTTGCAGTTAATATTGTCCGTTAATTGAGTTAAATTCTTCTTTATGTTAAATTAAATAAAAATTTAATTTAAAGCAACGAAAAGTTCATTTAATTTTTACTGTCAAAAATTCAACCGCGAATTCCGTAAAAACAGATGAATATTCAGTTATCTTATATAAATTAATTGTCAAAAAATTAACTACATATTCCGTAAAAACAAATAAATATGCAGTTATTTTATAAAATTTTACTGTCAAAAATTCAACACCATATTCAGTAAAAACAATTAGATATACAGTTATTTTTATAATTTTACTACCAAAAATTAATTTTTACTTATCTATAAAAAATGAATTGCTTGTTTTGTGTAAGCAATTCCCATTTTCTATTTGTTAATATAATTTATTTAAATACATCAAATTTTAAAAGTAAAATAATTGCGAAGCCATATCGGTCATGCTGCTGGTTTCTTATAATTGAGAGTTCTTCTGTAAACAACGAGGTCAGTACAACAAAAGTTAAACAAACGTGTGTACCAGGCTAAGTAAATAATAATATTCTCCCTCTCTCGCTTATAAGAAAAACAAGCGGACAGGTGTCTGTCTGGTATTTTTTAGAAATTCGGATCTTTTGTGTAGTAAACGAAAATTACTGAATTTAATAAAATAACAGAATATTTAATTGTTTTAACTGAATATGGGGTCAATTTTTTGACGGTAAAATTTTAAAAAATAACTGAATATTTAATTGTTTTTATTGAATATGGTGTTGAATTTTTGACAGTAAAATTTTACAAAATAACTGAATATTTATTTGATTTTACGGAATATGGTGTTGAATTTTTGACAGCAAAAACCGGGTTTTAATTGAATTTTCATTTATTTTATATAACAATTTCAGTTAATTTAACGTACAGAATATTGTGAGTGTAGGCAAATTTTTTTTATGTTTGAAAAATATCAAGATCATTTTAAAGCTTTTTAACATTTGACTAAGGCGGTAGCCTTATTTTATTAGAACAACGAGGGGCGGTTGGCGGCAATTTCTGCTACTCCGAAACTATCTAGAACAACGAGGGGCGGTTGGCGGCAATTTCTGCTTCTCCGAAATTATCTAACAGATCTTAATAAAATTTCAAACATAGATATATCCATATTAATATGAACACACAAGCTTTATATGTTTTTTTAAAAATAGGACCCCGAGGGAAGCTCGAGGGTATTTTCTGCCTCTCCAAAACTATCTAACAGATTTTAATGATATTTAAAACATAGATAGATACATATTTGTGTAGACACATAAGCTATGTATTTTAAAAAAAATTAGGATAACGAGGGGAGATAGGGGGCGACTTATGCCAAAATCATTTTTTTTCTCTAAAATTTCTTGATTATTTTCCATACTTTAAATCAGAGCCCGGCAACCAGCGTTACCGTTGGTGCCACTAAAGTGGCTTTTTGCCACTTTTTCGACTACTTGAATACTATTTGGCCACTTTTACAAAATGCACCCAAATGTGGTACTTTTTGTGATTCTTGCCACTTTTTTGATACTTTTTCCGTTAGGAAAAGGTACTTTTTTTCTTCTGTTTTATCCCAGCTTTAATATAAGTAAAACTGTTTTAATATATTAAAATCATGCGTGGTTAGCTGAAAATCGGTTAAATAAACTTTCTATTTACCTGTTTTTTATTATGAATAAGGGGGTAAAGATATCTCGCATATATATATTGTTCGTGAAGCAGAAACCAAACTGTTGTTTTTACCAAAAATTGTGTAAGGAATTGATAACAAGAATTGATATAAAAAACAAAAAGCTCAATATATTGAAGTATTTGGACCCACTACTTATGGTGTCTAATGAAGATATAAACTATTTCGAGTTAGTTTCAGAGTTTATAGATATTATAACTGACCCAGATGCATTTTAACATGAATTTAATCTTCTGGAGAGTAAAGTAAATGACGTGAATTATGAACACTTATTTAAAATTTCGAATGCTGAAGTTTTTGGTGAAATTGGAACATTGAAAAATAGATTTGATGAGTATACCTGTATATATATTCAAACTTGTACAAATTGATCTCTCATATTTTCACATTGTTACACAATAGTGCTTCTGCTGAGCGTGTTTTAACTAAGCTAGCTTTAATCAAAAATAAAGTAACAAATAGGTTAAAAGAAAATACTTGCGAATCAATGCTTTTATCTTTAAATGTGTTAGATACTAGCCTTGAAGATTGGGTTTCAAGTGAAGACACTTTCCGAAAGTATAGAAGTCGTTTTAAGACACAAGACGAGATTTAAGACGAGATTTAAAACGTTTGTTTATCCATTCCAACTGATTCTTATATTTTTTGGATTGCTAAAGCCGTATGACCGCAGTTTTCTCCCATCACGTCACATTTATCAGATATGTACACCAATTATTGTAATTTCGAAAGATGTTTTTTACCACAATTAATAACAAAATCCAGTTTTATAGTTTTGGTCTATAAACCTGATTACAAAAATTTCATGCAATAATAGACGAAATTGGATAAAAACTAAATATGCTTTAGTAAAGAAATTAAAACTCTAGCACCTTAATTCAGTAGCATGTATGCATTTATTTGTATTAAAGTGCGGAACTGTTTAAAAATTTGATTTAAAAAAGTGATACTTTCGTTTTTTGCTATAGGATTTCTTGTTATTATCCGATTATAGCTTAGCTGCCAGGCCCACGGTGTCGACAAGAACATTTCTTTCGCATATTTATAGAAAAACTAAAATTTGTTTTTGTTTTCAATACAAATATACGTAAGAAATGTTCTTGTCGACATCGTGGGCCTGGCCTACAACTTTTGTAAGTACAGTCAGTAGAATAAAATTATAAAACTATGGTTTTTATTACTAATTGTGGTACAAATCATCTACCGAAATTACAGTAATTGGTGTAACTGATAAATGTGACGTGATGGGAGAAAACTGTGCTCATATTCGGCTAAAGCATTCCAAAAAACATAAGAATCTGGTGGAATGGGCATATAAATTTGTAAAAAGTTTTTAAATGCAGGTAGACATGTCTTTAATACAATGTCTTTAATTAATCAAAGAAAATGTATTCAAAAGGAAAAGTACAAGAAATATATTAAAAAAGGTTTACATAAAACACATTACATAAATATCTTCTATTTGCTGCAAGAATGTAATAATCCAAAACACATGTTTGGCAGAAAACAAGTTTAACGTTTTTGAATTACAATCTGTCAGATAGCTTCGGAGAGCAGAAATTGCTCCTTCCCACCCCTCGTGGTCCTAATTAAAAAAAAAAAATTTATAGCTTTTGTGTAGTTTTACATAGGTACTGCTGATGTTACGGACAAATTTATTTTAAATATCATAAATAATATGTACATAGTCCCATACCTGCCTAGTGACAAAGCACATTTTTGGTCAATTTTTTTTTTTTCATTTTTACACAGAAGTGCTAAAAATACTGAAGGTAGTTTTTTAAACATGGATATTTTATTTGTATGGCAGATAACCAAAACACATTCATGGGTATTGAATAACATCTGCATAATATTCATGTATTTTTGTTTACTGAATGTGGTTTCGTGAAGATATTCCGTGCATAAGTAATAACCATACTTTTTGCGTTATAAATATGTGTATACACAATAATGAAAAGCGTGGGTAAATACCACCCCTACAAGAATAGTGACGGTCATTTGACCTATCATATGACCGACATTGCAGATACAGATATCGGTCATCGCGTAGAACAAAGTTTCTATCATTTTCTTAAGGCCAACGTGAAAAAAATGACCTAAACTTTTGTGTACGTGTGATTTTGCATCCTTCTTTAACCTATGAATTTTGTGGTATATCTGAGCAGTTTACTCTTATACTCTTTACATATCAGTACTGATGTATAAACCAGACACAGCTGACTAGTCAGCACTGATGCATATACCAGTCACAGCTGACTAGTCAGCACTAATGCATATATTCGTCACTGTTGACGTAATTTTTAGCTTAAATAAAACACGATTCCTTTTATTAAATTCTCATACATATTTTTGTTTTTTATTTAAAATAAAATTCAATATTTGTTCGTTTTACACAATAAATTAAATAAATAAATATTTATTTTGTGTCCTATGAGGTAATTTAAATTTTATAAAGCTTTTTTGCAATAGTCCCAACTTCAATATTTCACTTGGTTTTTGCTTAAGTCAACCTTTGGTTCACATTGATGCTACAGATAAGTACATATACTAAGGAATGATCCTATACACTACCAGAATATCTTGTAGTTAGCTTAAGCAAAAACCAAGTGAAATATTTAAACAATGGGAATATTGCAAAAGGGCTTAATAAAACCGTAACTGTTATTCCTCCTTTCATAAACGTAAGATGATAACAGTTTTTTTTATTAAATATTAGACGTTGCTCGTAACCAATAGTTTTATTAAAAAGTTATTGGTTTTTGCAAAACGTTTAGCTAGATCAAACACCATTTAACTGTTTTTAAATATCATTGTACAATTCTGCTACATATTGTATTCATTCGAAACGTTTGCCGTGTTTAGTTTTTACTAAAAACTTTTTAGACAATTTGTTAAACCATAAAGAGTGTCTGATTCCCCACAATTGTAAAGAGCACACACTAAAGAGGTCACTGTGCGATCAAGAAGTGCTAGATTTGTGTTTTTCGCTACAATTTGCAAAATACTGTAAGATACACAAAAAAAGACGACTTAATTTTATTTAAAAACAAATTTTTATGATAACATTCCTCTGAATATCGTATAACCAACTTTGGCTTCAAATCAAGTTGACTAATGTACGTATGCGTTTACACCATTCACTGCAGGTGGAAGAATTAACACGGAAAAATGTTTTCGCCTCTAATCATAATATGACGATTATCCAACTGAACATCGGGATGAGCCTCTTCATTGAGAACACTTTCAGCACCGCCAGCAAGAGCCAAACCAATTAACTCCCAGTAATCTACATGCAATTCGTGTCCACCTGGTGCATAAAACAAATAAATGAGTTTCTACAATATTGTTCACGAAACGAAACTTACCGATTTGCCTTCTGGCACAGGTTTTAGTGTACCAAACATTGTAAAAATCCGTAATGTAAATAAAAAATTAAACCTTTGCCTTGACGTCTTAAACGTTGTGCCCATCCATAGATTTTAACGTTTCTGTTAATTTTCGACACATTCAAATATGCAGCTGGCCAACTGGGATCTTCGGATATGAGTCTTTTTGGCTTCATCCAAATTTTGTTTAGGCTTTTCCGCATCTTCAGCTTCGCGTTTTTCTTTTTCGCATTTTTATAACTTACTTACCCAAATCCTTTGGATTCTCTTTATTTATTTTAATAATTTAATAATTATTAAAATATTTTGCAGTATTTAATTTAAACAATTCACAAATTTTCACAAATATTAGCCAGTAAAGCGTATGTATAACAAAAATTAAAAAAAAAAATTGCATTTTTGTGTTGTTTTCAGTTGTTCTACTTTAACATATATGTTAGAGTGGTACAACTAATGTAAAATTGTTGCAAGTGTGTTAGTAATTTTTTTTTTTTTGAGTTTCGGTCATCCATTTCTTGTAGGGTCTGTATATTATTCTTATGGGTACTTGTTGTCATTCTCTGGTGATTACGTCGTTACGTTATAAATGTCATAACATTGCACTCGAAGCCGATGTGACATTGCAAGCGTTGAGAACGCCAGTCACAAATATCGTTGACGGCGACCAAAATTTACTAAAATTAAAAAATTTTCAACGACGGCGGCGAAAAAATACTACCGTCGGCTATACCAAATAATTAAAAGTGATAAATTAATGTTTATTGTTTGCAAACGAGCTTTGAACACATCCATATTATTTTATAAAAATGTTAAAAGCAAAATAATTAAACAAAGAAAAAATGTGCCAAGAACAAAATACATATTACTTTAATTTTTATACGAATTTTGCATTTTGAATTTTTTTTAAATTTTTTCTCGCCCCATTTTTATACCCTCCACCACAATTAGTTGTGAAGAGGGTATACTAGGTTTGTCATTCCGTGTGACACTTTTTTATTATTCATCTCAGACCCCATAAAGCATATATATTCTGGGTCCTTGAGTAATCCTAAGTCGATTTAGCAATGTCCGTCTGTCTATCCGTCTATTGAAAACACGGTCAGTTTCGAAAAACTCAAAAGAAATAAACAAACTTGGTGTCAAATTGTGTGACGGCTACTGTAGTTGCTTTAAAGTAAGCGTTTTTTTCACACCGGAAAAATTTAGTTTATCCAGCTCTGGGTGCTATCACTATTTTAAGTGTAAAAACATACAACCCTACAACGTACAAAACGAATACAACTCGAGATACAGAATTTTCGAACATTGATTCGTTAGGCGGCATTGAAAGTGGTTAGTTCGGAACTGTGATCGTGGATACTTATGGTTATAAGGAAATTTTAAATTTTTTTGCTAAAAGTGTAAAATAAAATTAATAAAAAAAAAAGGCAAAAAAAAAAAAAACAACCTATAACCGAAAAAATTAGTATTAACGTACAAGTAAAATAAATTTTTTTTTATGTAATGAATTAAAAACGCAACGTTACAAAAGAAAAAGCGAAATTAAAAAACACCAAATGTGACGATTACATGAGATTTTTATAACCGCACAAAACTTCAAAAATAATTATATAAAGCTCAAATATAAAGACGTTAAGCAACATCAAAGGTAAAATATATTCATCTATATTGTAAAAACACATTAGTTCTGTGGTGATTTTGCGAGTAATAGTTTGGTTAATTTTGGTGAAAAGGTGATTAAACGTTTATATCTACAGATCGATGACGTAGTTAACAGAGAAAACGCTGGCAACAGAAAAACCGCATGTACTGCGTAACAAGTTTGGAGTTTAGCAAAAAAATTCGCCCTTACCTTAAAATCATGAGAGGGCAAACATCACGTATGGCGTGTTAATCTCGGCGGCAAAACAAGTTCGCTTTAACCTCAACTTTACCTCAGTCGGACAAGCACGTGTCTCACCAAAACAACGTGTCAACTATCAAACGTTCTTAAAAATTAACATCTCCAACAAATGCTATAAAAAATCCAACGTCAACAAACGTTGTTACAATTAATAGCACCAACAAACGTTTTTGCAACTAACGTCCACAAAAGTTTCTAAAGACCAACGTCCACAAATGTTTTTTCTTCACCAAGCGTTTTTTTAAAACTAATATAAGCAATAAACGTTTTTACAACCAACGTCCACAAATGTTTTTAAAATTAACGTCACCAAGCATCTTTTTTAAAAACTAATACCTACAACAAACGTTATTATAACCAAAGTCAACAAAAGTTTTTAAAATTAACGTCGCCAAACGTTTTTAAAACCACCTTCACCGCTTTCAAACGCCTATAATCAAGGTTGCAACGTACGAACAATTTCCAACAAAAGAAAGGATAAGAAGAAAACCACTTAACAGCGTTTGCAACCCCCTGTAAAAAAAACAACAAAAGGGAAAACAAATTTTTACAACAGAAAGAAAAAAGGTAACCAACCAACTTACAACTCTAGAACGGATTTTACAACAAAGGGCCAAGTTTCAACGATTTTCATCATATTACAGTACTTTTCGCTTATAGTCCACTCCGCTTAAAGACCAAAAACGGATATAAGCCAAAACTGTCATATTCACATGCAGATTTTTTCGTATTTCATACAAATTATTTGTTCTAAGGTCCATTTCGCTTGTAGTCCATTTTCGTTTAAAAGCCACATTTTCTTAGCCTGCGTTTATAATTCTTCATGCTAAAATGTTCGCTTATAGTCCACTCTGTTTTTAATATATTTTTAATCAACTGGCAACATGTTTTAATTTACCTTTCTGGCAACTATTATAAATGCCAAATTTCGCAATTTATATTTCATGACATGGTGTCTTCGTCTGACAATTTTTTGTTAAATAAACGTCCAACTTCATAAAAATATTAGTTTTTTTATATAGACTTTGACGTTTGGTATAACAAAAAACTGTCAGGTGAAGACCCCATGTACAGATCCTATGAAATTGATATTTATGTTGTATTAGATTTCGTCATCCAAATAAATTTTTGGTTATGTTTTAAATAAGTTTTTCTTTTGTTTAAAAACAGTGGATTTATTGAAGAAAATAATATTTATATAGTCCAAAATGTGGATTATATCTATTGTATCTATCTATAGACATACACAACCCTTAATACCGTTCGTAACTCTTTTCAAGAAAGAACCGAACATTTTATAATGTTCGGTTCTTCGTTAAAAAACAGAACAATTGTAGTGATACTGTAGACAAACATTATATTTTAATGTTCTATAATGTTTTTTTCGTGTGTGTATTTTGTTTTTGTAAAAACGTTTTTTTTTACCAGCCAAAAGGGACGAACATTAACGAGCCGAACCGAACACATTGAAGTTTGTGGGTTTTCAAAAAAACCGAACGGAATTAAATGTTCACATCTTTTGTTGAGTTTGATAAAAACAGTAATTTTTTTGTGTTCGAAAGATGAGTAACAGGGGAACGTTATTTTTTTAATGATTTTCTACACAAACACTATTAGCCTTTGTGTTTTCCACAAATCTACCAAACCTAACATTAAAAAACGATATTTAGTGTTTATTTTCGAACACTGCTTTTTATACAAGAGGAAATATAATACACCCTACACTTTGAAGAATCCTCACCATACTCATTGATTTATTATTCTACAGACTACTCTTATACCTGTTATTACTAGAATTTAGAAAAATATTAACGTCTTATTTTATATGCTAAAACTGTAGGAATTATTATTACTCTTAAAACTATAAATTTTACTACCATAACCAAAAAAAAGGGGATTATAATTATTTTTACACCTAAAACTTAACCCATAAGGTTTATAATTACTAACTAAAAAAAAAAACTAACTCTAGTATTATATTTACTGAACATGTAACAATTAGCTTTATTCTAATCTAATCATTCCTTAATATACATAAGTATATAACCACGTATATTGTATCCCTTATTTACTTTACAACAAACTTATCCATTTACTTTAATACTTAGTTGGGTATATACTTTTCAGTATTAGCTGTAATTCTATTAATCCTACTTTACATTTACACTAAGATATAAACACAAACAAAAGCAAAAAATATAAACGCATAAGTATATTGAAACTGTCAAGTTAAACAAAATTTTACATATTAAAACCAAGCTAAAGCTAAGTCTACACGATATGTTGAATCAGCAAATTTATGTTGAAAAATTAGCTTTTAGTGCCAACATATCGTATAGACACCAAATTTGTTCAACAAACTTGGCATCTGTTAACGATGTCAGCAAACTTTTGTTCACAATTACAACATATCGTCTAGACACAATATTTTTTGCTTTACAACAAATTTTTTACGTATGTTGACAAATATGTTATTTGTTGAAAGTCGTATGCAAGCTTTTCGGCATACAGCAAATTTGGTAGCATATGAATAAAATAAAAATTGGTATTCTTTTAATAACTTGATTAATTTTTTACATAACCCCGGAATTTATTCAGATTTCCAGCTTATCGGCAAACAAGGAACAAAAAATTGCATTTATAAGTGCTTTGAAAATAGAAATGTTTGCCAAAGAACTTTGTTTCAGAGTTATAGCCCATAAAAGTTGATCAATTATGAACCAATATTTCTTGAAGTATAAATTGGATCACAGCAGTATGGGTATCGCTGAAGGGTGTTTCCAAATACCTTTCACATGGTATACAAAACATGCCGAATTATTAACCCATTAAGAACCAATTTAAAAAACATTTTAATTTACTAATGCATTTTATCAAAATGGCTCTAATCTCAAAATGTTATCGATATAAAGGTATTTTTTACATATAATATTTTACAGGGAACGCTTCAAGCTTTCAGTTATTAAAGTTAAAAAATTATATTATAATAAATCTTGTGTTTAATATAGAGTTATGAGTATACATGTGGTAATAGTTTATATACTCTATTACTTAATTATAGTATGCCAAATACCGGCTTTGCTAAATAAAATTGTTCTTTTATGTTGGTTTTCGACTGGACATAAGGGTTCTTAATTTTATTGTATATCAAGCACCGGCTTCGCTCAGCTGAGTTAATTTTCTTCATTTAAACCAGAACCCCTCCACCCTGAAAAATTTCTATTTCTATTAAAGAAATTAACAAAAATTCGTGACAAACTGAACCGATTGTTATTTACAAAAGAACTCGTTTTCTATGACTAGATTTTACACTACGGTGATCGGTCTATAATGTACCATAGGTCCCATGTAAAACCCATTCTCGGATATACTTTAGCATGCCTAAGACGTACCGAATAACGCTATTATAGCAGAATTTGGTATGTCATAGCGTCATAAAACTAGAAATCACACAATTAATTTGGAGAAGATCCGCCCACAATTTACCATAGGCTCCATTCGAGCATTTCAATTTTCAGTTTTTTTTTAATGACTTTAGTGGCAAAACTTGAATCATTTTTATAAACATTATAAAAATTTGGTAACTGTATTGAAATTTGGTCCAGTTTATTTTTTTTAATACTAAAATTACTCAACCGAATTTTGTAATTATCGACCCAAAAATCCCGTTAATACGGCTAAACTGATACAAATCATGATAGTTTATTCAAATTTGATCAAATTAAGTTATATATGATTAGTACGTCGGTTAAGTCCGACCATATAATAACCTATACCACAGAATATACAGATAAATATTGGAGGGCGTACCTAATTTGGGACCCATGGGCAATCATGGACCCGATAAAACAAATAAGGTTATAGTCGCCAAATTTTGTATTAATACTAAAATTTTTAAGGATGTTATGGTATTGGTAATATTTTTGTGAGTGATAATTGCATAGGAACTATAGATTTAGAATATAAAGTTTAATCTTAATACCAAGATAAAAAAATTGGTTTATTGGCACAAAGATTCTAATCTGAAAAGTTGTTAGTATCTTTGAGAAATTATGGACCGTTCATTACCGTTTTCAGTAACAATAAATATTTAGTACCAATGTACCAAATTTTATCAAATAATTGCGACCTGTACTTTGCACACTACAAAGTAAGCAGCCAGCCAGTCGGCCGGACAGACATCGTTATATCGACTCCAGATAGTGATTGAGTCGATCGGGTTACTATAAAATGGTTATAGGACCAATATCTTTAAGTGTTACCGACACTATGGTGGTGTGGGTATCAAAATGAAAAACATACTGCTGGTCGGCCCATAACTTACCATAACGGTAGAACTGTAACCAATTATAAAACTGTAAGGCCTTATAAATAATTTTTAGATCAATCCAGTTCATATACTTTAACTACATATTTGCGGATTTGACCCAGCCCAATATATCTTTCTAACTTATTCAGTATTAATATGCATACATAAAACTATTAATTTTTGCTCTAAAGGCAAAAGGCAAATTTTAAATAAAAAAAATTTAAATAAAAAAAAAAGAGAATTGTCAGTCAAATTTATTTGAAATTTTTAAACAAATGTTCTCTTTACTCAACATACATAACAACATACGAAATTCAACATATCGTGTAGACACAAAAATTGTATGCTAACTTATTTGTTGAAATATCATTTGCTAGCATATGATGAATTTGAAAAAGTTTGTATTTTCAGCATATCGTCTAGACACCTACCATATTGCATATGCTGATAGAGACATTTGTTATTATTTTTAAGCATATGAGTATAAGTATACATTTGCTGATTCAACATATCGTCTAGACTAAGCTAAATATGAACAAAAAGAAAAGAGAAATCGTCGTGTGAAAGTTTCTGTCATCGAAATGTCTGTCCGTTTTTTTTAGGTATTTACTCCTTTCTTTAGGTATTTTGTACATCGTTGCTCGTTTTTTTTTTTTTTTTGACATCGTTTACATTCTGGCACGGATAAAGTTTGTAATTGTGATAACCTAGATGGAAACGAACCTCCCATTCCCGGCGAGCTATAGCCAAAAACACCAGCGTGCCAACATCCATCGCGAAGCAAAAGGTTTTTTTGGAAAAATTTAAATAGAGTTTTTCCAATCACAATTATTACAATTGCTACTTGTAGTTATCCCAAGCAGTTTGGCATTTCAATCCAGCAAATGAATCAAAATGTGGAACCACCACCTAAAAAAATTTGATAATTTTGTTACAAAAACTAACAAAAATGGTGGAAAAATGAACAGAATGATATAAGAATTTGCCAAAATTCCTTTAATGGGACTAGAAATGACAATGGCCCCATATAAACCCTTCTTCCGGAAAACAGTTTAGTACGCCAAAAACCGTAAAAAATAATGCTATCATAACAAAATTTAGTACGTCACAGTTTTATAAGACTACAATTGACGCTGTGGTCCACAATTTATCCTAGGCCCCGTATAAAGCCCACTCTGCTAAAATAATTAAATACGCATAAAACCGTAGCAGATGTAGATATTGCGGTAAACTTTCCAGCTTAGCTTCATATGGCCAACAAAAAATGTTTTGCAATTTTGTGATATACGTTCCATAATTCACCTTAGATCCTATCTTAGCAGCCTTTTGAAATTCACTGCAAACGCAAAAACTTATTTCTCCGCTGTATAGAAAGTTATGTTTTTTAATACCAGAAATCACTCTGCAGAATTTTTGGATGATTGGTTCATAGCTTGCCACGGCTCCAATATAAATTGCTCACCTGAAAATCATTTAAGTCAGCTTAAACTGTTACGAATCATGATACTCTACTCAAGCTATTTAACATTGCTAAAAAAAGCGTACAACTTTCTGATTGTCGGTCAATAATTTAATTAAGGTCTAAGCCGCAACCAATTTTAATGCAGATGTTTTTTTTATAAAGATAAATTAATAATAATTAGTATTGTGGTTATTTTGTTGAACTATTTATGGTTTTTAATCCAAATTTTTAATACTTTTAATTAGGCTTAAGTTCATGAAATTTAATTTTTATTAAATTATTTTTATGAAGAAAGGAATTTTACAACATGAAAATCAATTAAAATTGTTATTGATAATCTTTCATTCTTGACGTGGCTCGGGCTCGAACCCTGGCCGGCAGGTTACCATGACATGTTTCGATCGCAACCACTCGATCTCCTCAGATGGATTTGCCGTCTTACACTCGCAGCCATCGACGACTGCTGACGTCACTAGTCAAACATCAATCCTTAAACCAAATTGTATTTTAACATTTGGTAGATCGAAATTTGCTTTCCTGAATGATTATCCATTTTAATTGATTTTACATGTTTTTTCCTTTACTTCTGTTTTTTCCGTACTTTCGTCAAGAATTTTTCTTGAAGTCCAAGTACATTTTTTTTGTTTTTTCACTTTGTCTTTCTCTTTTCTGTTGACCTTTTTCAGCACAACTTGAAGGACAAATGTACACATAGAGCTCGTGCCTTAGCTTTAACAATAATTAGTATTGTGGTTATTTTGTTGAACTATTTATGGTTTTTAATCCAAATTTTTAATACTTTTAATTAGGCTTAAGTTCATGAAATTTAATTTTTATTAAATTATTTTTATGAAGAAAGGAATTTTACAACATGAAAATCAATTAAAATTGTTATTGATAATCTTTCATTCTTGACGTGGCTCGGGCTCGAACCCTGGCCGGCAGGTTACCATGACATGTTTCGATCGCAACCACTCGATCTCCTCAGATGGATTTGCCGTCTTAAGCCTGGTACTCTGTTCAAAATTTCACGTGAAATGCTGTCAAAACGCATATGAAAAAAACTTGTGCGGAATATCTATGAAATAATGTTGATAGAGTTGTACTCTGTTCATTTTGTGAAAAAGTTCCGAAATGTTTCTGGCAACATTTTTTTTACAACTGCGAAATAAAGTAAGCTGCACTTATTTCACGTGGAATTTTAATCAATAGCAAAAATGGATGAACTGATTAATTAATAAGAAATAAAAAATTAATAAAACACAACCGGTAACAGTTTGTTATCCATATTTACTTTCTTTTTTATTAAAAAAAATTTATTTTAGTAAAATACATGTGGGGTTTGTTTACATACGCAAAACAATGTCGCATACTTTGCAGGAATAAAATCGGCAAATTGTACAAACTCGCATGATAGGTAACATCGATACATGCCAAAATTTTCGTGTGAAATAATAAATGTTGCTCAACATTTTTCACAAATTTGAACAGAGTACTAGGCTTTACACTCGCAGCCATCGACGACTGCTGACGTCACTAGTCAAACATCAATCCTTAAACCAAATTGTATTTTAACATTTGGTAGATCGAAATTTGCTTTCCTGAATGATTATCCATTTTAATTGATTTTACATGTTTTTTCCTTTACTTCTGTTTTTTCCGTACTTTCGTCAAGAATTTTTCTTGAAGTCCAAGTACATTTTTTTTGTTTTTTCACTTTGTCTTTCTCTTTTCTGTTTTGTCCTTCAAGTTGTGCTGAAAAAGGTCAACAGAAAAGAGAAAGACAAAGTGAAAAAACAAAAAAAAATGTACTTGGACTTCAAGAAAAATTCTTGACGAAAGTACGGAAAAAACAGAAGTAAAGGAAAAAACATGTAAAATCAATTAAAATGGATAATCATTCAGGAAAGCAAATTTCGATCTACCAAATGTTAAAATACAATTTGGTTTAAGGATTGATGTTTGACTAGTGACGTCAGCAGTCGTCGATGGCTGCGAGTGTAAGACGGCAAATCCATCTGAGGAGATCGAGTGGTTGCGATCGAAACATGTCATGGTAACCTGCCGGCCAGGGTTCGAGCCCGAGCCACGTCAAGAATGAAAGATTATCAATAACAATTTTAATTGATTTTCATGTTGTAAAATTCCTTTCTTCATAAAAATAATTTAATAAAAATTAAATTTCATGAACTTAAGCCTAATTAAAAGTATTAAAAATTTGGATTAAAAACCATAAATAGTTCAACAAAATAACCACAATACTAATTATTGTTAAAGCTAAGGCACGAGCTCTATGTGTACATTTGTCCTTCAAGTTGTGCTGAAAAAGGTCAACAGAAAAGAGAAAGACAAAGTGAAAAAACAAAAAAAATGTACTTGGACTTCAAGAAAAATTCTTGACGAAAGTACGGAAAAAACAGAAGTAAAGGAAAAAACATGTAAAATCAATTAAAATGGATAATCATTCAGGAAAGCAAATTTCGATCTACCAAATGTTAAAATACAATTTGGTTTAAGGATTGATGTTTGACTAGTGACGTCAGCAGTCGTCGATGGCTGCGAGTGTAAGACGGCAAATCCATCTGAGGAGATCGAGTGGTTGCGATCGAAACATGTCATGGTAACCTGCCGGCCAGGGTTCGAGCCCGAGCCACGTCAAGAATGAAAGATTATCAATAACAATTTTAATTGATTTTCATGTTGTAAAATTCCTTTCTTCATAAAAATAATTTAATAAAAATTAAATTTCATGAACTTAAGCCTAATTAAAAGTATATGATAAATTAATAATAAATATACATCATATAGATATTGTTCCTTAAACATTCGAACTGTCGGTGGAGGGTATCAAAGATTCGGCACAGCCGAATATAGCACTCTAACTTGCTATTCGTGAGTTTATTAGGAAGCTCAAAGCGGGAACTTTCTCACAGAAATTTTACAGACACACTTGACAGCTATTACTCGCAAAAAAAAGTTACAGATACGGTTTAGTGAGAAAAACGGTTGTTTGTTTCAATATATGGCATTTTTGTTTCATTGTATTGACGCGATAGTTACAGAGCATGGTCACTAAATCACAATTGACGTTTTCTGATTTAGAACTAGAAAAGGTGTAGTTGTTTGTTTATGTAAACCTTGAGCGGGTTATTAAATTCGTTTTTCGTACTTTTAAAATTATGTATACCAAAATGTAGTTTTTTACATGCAAGAAAAACTCGTATTAAATTTAAGTTTTTTCTTTTTACTTAAGTACGTGCAACACTTATAAGTACTTCAAACAATCCAAATTGGGATAACTTTCGAAAAATAATCTGCGTACATAAGTTTGTTGTAAACACAACAACAACACTGCAAGAAGAAAAATATATATATTATTTTTTTTAATTTATATTTTTTCGTTAAAAAGTTAATTAGGAAACAATAATTCCCATATTCTATTTTTTTTTTTAAATCATTTCGAATGTTTAAAGTAGAAAAATTCCGGAAACTATATTGGGCATGCTGCTGGTATCTTATAATTGAGAATTCTTCTGTAAACAAAGGGCGGAATTCAACAAAAAAGAAATAAACAGTAAGTAAAATAATAATATTCTCTCTGAATCTGTGGGGTAAATGTTTTGGTTATTATCAATTTAGTCTCACTTTCGGATTATTTCAAGTACTGATCGAAATAAAATCATCTATTTTATCTCACTTTTAATTCAGTCAATCCTGTGTCCACGTTCTGTAACATACGCATCGAGAAACTTTTCGATTGAAATATTTGAAATGAAAAAAAAATGCCATATACTAAAACAAACAGCTGTTTTTCTCACTAAACTGTGTCTGTAACTTTTTTTGGCGAGTACAAGCTGTCACGTAAGGAAATTTACAGAAAAAGTGTGTCTGTAATATGTTTGTGAGAAAAGTTCCAGCTTTGAACTGTCAAATAAATTAAAAAAACATGGAAATTCATATTAACAAATATGAAAACTCGTTTCTTGTCTGTTTGGAAACCCTCTCTCTTCTCTTACCCGATCGCCTACAAACAAAACAGACGTCTTTTATAGACATGTCTGAAAAGTCATCGTGTAAACTTAGCCTAAGTTAAAAGAATGAAGTTTGCGGTCGTCATCAAAAAAAAGGGCAGTATATGTTTAAATTTTATTTTTTATTCTAGAAATAAGAGGTATGTACATTAGGGGTATAACCAATTTTTTGGCATAGTACCATGAGGTCAAACATGTCCTAGTTACCACGAAAATTATAATCTCTTGTTATTTTTCTCAAAAAAGTTCACGCACCAATTGGTTTTTCTAAACCAATACATTATTGAATATTCATAATTTTATTCGGTCTTTTTTATTCATTTTTAATTTATTTTCGCTAAAAAAGGTTAAAGATACGTTTTGGATTGCGGAAAAATCTCTAACCATCTCTAAATTTTAATGAAATTTTATACTTGAACTATTTTTTTGTTCTAAATTAATGGGGGATTTCATGACAAGTAACCCAATTTTTAAATCGATGTCTTCTGATTTGGGTGAAATTAGCACCAAACTTAGTCCTACTAAATAGTAGTTTAGACACAAATTTTCAACGAGATCGGCCAAAAAGTTTCTGAGATAAAGGGGGACAAAATTTGACATTTTGGCCATACAGGTGTTCTTTCTCAGCCATGTAACTTATTAACTATTGGTGTTAGCAAAATTTGTCCCAAGTAGCTTAGATAGCTATTTAATCAATATATTTAAAAAAAACATTTTTGGTTATTTTAAAATAAATTAAAAAATTTTTTTTTTAATTTAAAACTTTTTTTATAGCGGGAATGTTTTTTTTTTTTTTGCTCAAAAGAAAGTTAGTTCTGGTCTTTAAGGAAAAAATTCAAAATGGTTCTACATATGCTAAAAATTTAAAAACCCTCGTCTTGAGTTAGAAATTATTTTTTATACATAAGCCACTTGTATCTCCCAAAAAGCGACCAACGCTACCTTAAAGGAAAAGACATAAGCTTTCTATTGAGCAAAAAAAAAAAAAAAAAAAAAACATTCCGGATTAAAAAAAAAAATAAAAAAAAGTTTAAAATAAGAAAAAAAACCAAAAATAACAACACAAATTTTTTTAAAAATATTGATCAAATAGCTATCAAAGCTTCTTGGGACAAATTTGTCTAACACCAATAGGTAATAAGTTACTTGGATGAGAAAGAACACCTGTATGGCCAAAATGTCAAATTTTGTCCCCCTTTATCTCAGAAACTTTTTGCCGATCTTGTTGAAAATTTGTGTCTAAACTTCTATTTAATAGGACTAGGTTAGGTTAGGTTAAATGGGTAGCCGTCACGAAGACGACTCACTTGGGTCCTTATAGCGGTCCCTTTGTGATACCCCTAGCCAGTGACAAGGGCCAGCCAGTATCAACCAGACTATTCCCCAGAGGTCACCGCAATCTCGAACCACCCCGATTCCCTGCAGAACAGGGAGATCGATTTCAGTCCCGCATTGGACAAATCGTCCAGACATGGCAATTCCGGTCTCCCAAAATGCCTCAACCTAACGCCCGCCAGACCGGGGCATTGACAGAGGAAGTGAAACACCGTCTCCTCCTCCTCCTCATCATGACAACTCCTGCAGTAGTCATTATACTCAAGACCCATCCTCCTAGCATGAGTCCCTATCACCCAGTGACCCGTGATAACCGATATCACTGTCCTTATCCGGTCCCTGCCGAGACCGAGTAGTACGCGCGTTTTCGCCGCGTCATAGCCAGGCCATAGAGTCCTGGCCATCAAACAGGTATGCTCGCCCTGCCATCTCCCCTGAGCCCTTCTGTACGACTCCCGTCTGATGAGAGTCCTGCAGCGGGCCATTGAAGTGCCAATTAGGCCGTCGACGAACATGTCGTCCAAGAGACAGCCTTGTTTGGCCAGACTGTCCGCAGTATGGTTGCCCAGGAGCCCACTGTGTCCTGGTACCCATGTCAGCGTTACACTGGAATGTTTCGCGATCTCATTTAGAGACATCCGGCATTCCACTGTCAACATAGATGTCGTAAAGACACCAGCCAGAGCTGCAATGGCAGCCTTGCTGTCCGTAAATATACATATATCCCTCGATATACGATAGTACTTCAGCCAGTTTGCCGCCCGCTTTATGGCAGAGATTTCCGCCTGCAGCACACTACTGCCATCTGGCAGCCTAAAAGAGACCCTGATGTCCAATTCTTCGATGAAGAAACCTCCACCCACTCTGTCGCCCATCCTGGAACCATCGGTGTAGACCCGCAGGGTCGGCTCCAGAGATCGCGTATTATCGAGCAGCTCATCATAGCTACCATGATGAACCGTGAACAAAGCACCGAAAAAGGGTTCCGGAGTGCAATAGTCCAGCCCCGCCAGGTCGTATGACGCGTGAAGCGTGACCCTGGCATGACCATAGTTCCGCGTAGACCACAGGCCCACCGCCCCCAGTCTCATAGCGGAAGTCAAGGCCTGTTGTTCGGCCATGATATCAATCGGCAACCAGTCTAGCATAGTAAACAGTGCCTTCGTCGGTGTCGAGCGGAGTGATCCCGTGATCATCAGCGCAGCCAACCTATATACTTTCTCAAGCATCCTGCAGTACCGTCCCCTTTCCACGGCAGGCCACCACACTATGACCCCATAGAAGAGAATCGGTTTTACCACCGCTTCAAAGATCCATTCGACACCCCTGGGGCCCAGGCCCCAGCTCCTGCCCAAGGATCTCTTGCAGGTGTATAAGGCCACAAATGCCCTATCAACCCTCGTCCGAACGTTGAGTTCCCATGATAGTTTGCTATCGAGAATTACGCCCAAATATTTGGCACTGTTCGAGAGCCTCAGCTCCGTGCCGTTTAGCCTAGGAAGCCTAAAGTTGCCAGCCTTGTACTTCCTGGTAAAGAGTACCAACTCAGTTTTCTGTGGATTGACACCAAGTCCACAGGAAATGCTCCAAGAGCTTAGAATCTGCAATGCAGATTCCATACAATGGGACAGTGTGTCCAGGTGTTTACCCGCGACCGCCACCGCCACGTCATCCGCATACGCGACGGTTTTTATCCCCAATCTGTCGAACCGACCCAGCAAAGTGTTCACCGTCAGGTTCCACAGTAGAGGGGAGAGAACCCCACCTTGCGGGGTGCCCCTGTGCACAAATCTGCAAACACTAGTAGCACCCATTGTGGATTCAATGATCCTATTATCGAGTAGATTACCAATAAATCTACAAATTACATCGTCAACCCCAACCTCCCTCATCGACTCCAAGATGGAGTTGGGTTTGACATTATTGAAAGCTCCCTCAATGTCCAGAAAGGCCACAAGTGAGTATTCCCGAAATTCAAGGGATTTCTCAATGTAGCCGACCAGTGAGTGGAGCGCCGTCTCTACAGACTTGCCCTTGGTGTAGGCATGCTGCGATGAAGAGAGCAAATGTCTAGGAATAGACATCCTCAGATGAATATCAATGACCCTTTCAAGGGTCTTGAGAAGAAATGACGACAGGCTAATTGGCCTGTAGTCCTTAGGTCTGGTGTGGGATGCTTTACCTCCCTTTGGGATGAAAACAACCCTACATCTAGTCCATCGGATGGGAACGTACGAGAATCTAATACATTCCGTATAAATAGCGGACAGCCAAGGAACCAGAAGCCCCGCGTTCTTTTGAAGGTCGGCCGGAATAATACCGTCCGGACCAGGAGCCTTAAAGGAGTCGAAGCTCCTTATCGCCCAATTGAGCCTATCATAGCACAGAGAAATGGACACGGGTCCAGGCTCTGATAGGCAGTTGATCTTCCGTGGTGTTGGAAGGGAATTGCCAGGAAAGTGCGTGTCAATTAACACCTCCAGCGTCTCCTGACTATTCGTAGTCCAGCTACCATCAGCTTTCTGAATGTAGCTAGGGACAGTCGGGCAAGAAGCCATTATTTTGCGCAACCGGTTTGTCTCAGAGGAGCCTTCCACGCCGCTGCAGAAGTTCCTCCAGGCATTCCGTTTCGCCGATCTAACCAAATTCTTGAACCTATTCAATGCCGACTTATAATCCGCCCAGTTTCCCAGTCGTTTAGCCATATTGAATAACCTACGACAGTCTCTGCGAGACTGTGCAATCTCAGGGCTCCACCATGGTGGCTTGCCCCCCTTTTTCCTAACCACTGGCCTACAGGCCAGTGCCGTTGCCTGACGCAGTGCCCCCGATAGGAATTCCACTGCCATTTCAGTCTCCGTAATGCCACTAATGACAGGGACTGAGCCCAGAGAATCAGCGAGTAGACTAGCCTGATAGTCCCACCTCGTTCTCCTCCTATTCACAAAAGTACACACCCCCAAGGGGGGTGGACCTAATTGAAACTCAACATACCTGTGGTCCGAAAAAGAACAGTCATTTGAGACCGCCCAGTTACTTATTAAGTCGGAGTGTTCCGAGCTGACCAATGTCACATCAAGAACCTCCTGCCTATTAGCTACAATGAACGTAGGTTCCGCGCCTATGTTTGCTATTTCCAAATTACTGCTACAGATAAAAGAAAATAGCGACTCACCTCTAGAGTTGGTGTTGGTGCTGCCCCACGTGATGTGGTGCGCATTAGCGTCAGCACAGATAACCACCGGGGTACCCATGGAGCCGGCTTTGGCTACCAAGCCACGAACAAGCCCATTAGGTGGCCCATTGTCCTGGTCATGCGCCATATAGCCCGAGACGATCCAGATCGGCATGTCGCCCATCTCTAGGGCCGCTGAAGTTGTGTCTTCATCACTGAAATCAGAAAGAATGAAGATATCCAGCGTGTTTTTAGCCAAAATACAAGATCTAATTTTACCTGTTGCTTTGGCATATAGGAGCTTATAGCCCTTGAGGTTTAATCCGCAAACCCGATCCTTGTGGATCCATGGCTCTTGGATCATTATTAGCTCCTCCTCTCTCTCTACCACCCGGAGGAGCAGTGCAGCGGATGCTGCCTTAGAGTGGTGAAGGTTTATCTGTGTCACCTTCACCATGTCCAGTATTAACGACCGTGACATTGGCGTCCTCCTGATCTGATTCCAGGAGGGCGTCCTCATCAGCCAATTCACCCATGCGTTCAAAGAGGTCACCCAGCATGTCAGAGACGGACGGGGTGTCTTCTTTGTCACATGAATGAACGGAAGCGTCATTCGTGCAGTCCGCAGACTGCGTAGGCTCCACAACCTTCGGAGCGGGATCGCCCTTGTCATCACCTCGGTAGACACGGAGCAAGATGGTACTGAAACCATAGTAAATCTTGCCCTGTTTCTCCCTCAGTGGCTTCAAGGAGTCCTGATTCAGGACTACGATCGCCGTTCTTGAGGATCCTTCAGCTGCTGAAACCTTGACAACTTTCCAGTTATGAGTGGGAAGTTGGGGGTTGCAGCACTGAATAATCTTCAAGATTTCCTCCGGTGCAGAGGGTTCCGCTGGGATGGTGACGATGGATCTAGGTCTCCGTGGTATCTCACTCATCAAAACCACGTCGAGCCTAGCACCTTCCCATATTTCGCCAATCGCTCCAATGGCAAGCTTCAGCAGAAGTGCAGAGCGCTCGTCCACACACGCCATCAGCTTAACGTGACCCTGGTACCAGCCAGCATCGTCGCATTGCGGGGGTGCTCCTGGATTCTCACTGAGGATCTTCCAAAAGACACCCATCATTTGCTGCTTCACCAAGTCCCACCTAGAGTGGGAGATGGATCCATCAGCAGCACTTCTGTCTATAATAGCCCTAACAAGATGGTCTTTCGCCACCTCGCTGTAGGACCTATTAGTCGACTTTGGACGTCGACTTGGGACGTTTTGTCCCTGGTTGCTGTCTAACGGCTGTCGCTTCTTCCTCCGAACGTTGCCGTTTAGGCATTGCCTTTGCAGGGGCGGGAGGTGAAACGCTTTGAAGCCCAGCAGTAAGGGCCTTAGCCCATGCCAATGAAGCTTCCTGTTCTGCAGAAAGCTCATTGGCATCTTTGGAGCCGAATAGCTCGATAACACGCAAGGCAGCACGCCTTGAGTTAGATGCCCTCTTGGAAGGATTTTTATGCCGAGGTGTCTTCTTAGTGACGCCGGACTTGGCGGGGGGAGGTGCAGAAGTGGGACAGGATGTAATCATCTCCGTCCCTCTTTGCACAATAGGCATATGGGAGGCTGCTTTGTTGGACGACTTTGTCATTTCCAACTTTGCAGTACCCGAAGCATGGGCTTTATCCGCTCTGGCGGAAAGGGCTGATGCGGCTTTTGATGTACTTGGCGCGAAAGACAGAGGTACATCGCCGCTGTTAGGTGTCGAGGCTGATACAGCCGCCGACGGGATCGTCTTCGTCTCATTGTCCTTATCATTGGTCCTTTTCGTGTCCTGTTCCGTGCCATTGTTAGTTTGTTGTTTGTTTTGTTTTTGATTTGTTTTAAAAGGAGTTGTCATTTTGTTTTTGGTCCCACGAGTGTAGGGGATCTGGAGGTCCGCCACGTCATAGCCCCCGATAACGCGGTAAGGGCGTAGTCTATTTGCTGAGGTGCCCAGGTATCAGCAAAGCTCCGTGATAATACAGTCGGTAACCCCTGACTGCAAACCAACCGATAGGCACGGGTCGCATAACACCTCGGTTTAGGGGATGGATAACCTTTCGTTGCCAAGGCCTTTAAGTTCACTGCCCTCATCTCGGGAATCACCAGATGCTGGCAAAATGCCCGGATCAAGACACGAACCACAGCCAAGACGTAAGCCACCACATCGCTTCAAGATTGTTATCCATAATAGGACTAAGCTTGGTGCTAATTTCACCCAAATCGGAAGACATCGATTTAAAAATTGCGTCACTTGACATGAAATCCCCCAAATATATTATTAATTTTTCTTAAACAAAAATAAAATTAAAAATTTTCACAACTTCATCGCGGTTGGTGTGTGAACTTTTTTGACATCAGCGAAAAAATAAATATACGTTCCCTTATAGTTTTTTATGTTCTATCGGTCTGTGCTATGCCAATTTTGATATGTTAAAAAATTTTTAAAATGTGATGTCCCTAATGTTCATATTTTAATTTTACCTTAACAAAAAAAAGTTTACAAATGGTCTTCGGAGAAAAATTATACTTTATTTGGTTAATATTAGTATTAGGAATACAAATGCGGCTTCTGCTATAACTTGTATTGTATTAATTTGGTTATTATTTTGTTATTTTTAAGCAAAAAAATAAAACCGAAAATAATATTTATTTTCTAAGCAATAAATAAAATAAAAAAAAAATTAGAAATTGACAACTTTAGCGGAATATATTGGTGAACTTCTTCTGCATGCAAAGTACTTCCTTGTTGGAATATAAAAAAAACTATTTGGAATACAAAAAGATTATAGTTTAGAAAGACAATTATAAGGATATAAATTATAGCGGAGTATCAAGCGACAGACATCGATCGCCTGGTGAATACGTTTCAGAAATGCTCTCATACTGATCAGTGGAAATCAAATTATTATTAGATTTTAACAAAGGATGTGAATTACGTGTTTATCCAAATTTGAATCCTTCTGGTTCTGAATTAGAAGTTGCAGTTTCAGTTGCGCCATTTATTTTCTGAAATTAAAAAAAAAATATTTTAATATTCTAAATTCAAGAAACTGAAACTCACCTCTGCTAAGTCCAACATATATTTTGCGAAATTTTTTAAACTGTCACTTATGAGCAACTTGTTTTCACTCGAAACTGATTGTTCAAGAATATTTTGTATCTGTGCCTGTTATTTGCAAAAGTTAGCACTATCTTCATTGTCCTTATTGTCGAGCACTGCGGGTAAAAGCAAGCCCAAACTTAAAGTTTTTGTAAATAATACCAATAGCAAAGTTGGTAGAAATAACTTCATTTTTAATTTTATTACTTTATGATTTGACAGATTTGTTAGAACTAATCAATAATATTTTGAACTGAAAAAAGAAAACTTTTTTGTCATAGTATACAACTCATGGTGAAATTACTAAAAGGTGGCCTCGGTAAGCCAGCCGTTCATTGGTTGATTGTATGTGTTCGTGTATGAATCTTGTCAAGTGTGTTAGATATGGACAAATTGATAAAATATATCGATATATATATATATTGAATCGATATTTTTTAAGAGTATAGATATATAAAATATCGATATATCGAACCTATTTGTAACCAATTTTAAAACTTAATATACCTTTGTATGAACATATTTATGTACAAAAAAAAATTGTAGCTCTTTGCTCCAAAAAATGCAATGATTTTATGTTAAGAGCAGCTGCATAAAATATTTTTTATTATTATATTTATTAACACAGATGATGACAAAAGTGAAAAGTTAACATTACAGACAACTTTGAATGCAGTAATAAGTAAAGAAAACGCTTATTCGATTCAAAAAATAAGAAATAATGTAATTAATTTTCGTTAGAAAAGGAATAACAAGTTTTTAAAGGAAGTGGAGAAAAACTGAATGTGTCCAGAAATTATACAATGTTCTTTTGACTTTAACTGCAAACGCTTGTATAAATGAAACGCGATTCGGGAATATTTTTTCGAGCTTATTATTTTCCTGTAATCTCTTAAAAAAAACGAGAAAAAACTGAACGTTTTTCACATATACTACACAAGTTCACTGCACGTTGTATAGCGTATGGCCGACATACATAAGTCATGAAAGTACCAACATACCAAAAAATTTTAATTGAACCACAAATAGTAACGACTTTCACAAGCAACGTTTTTCATAACACGAATCCGATATGGACATCAATCTTCTTTCATCCGGCCCTGCTAAATCTACATGTGATACTGGAGATGGATGGCAGATCAAATATTTCAAATAAGTTTTAGATAGAATAGTCGTAAAATGTAGACAGTTCAGCTAAAACTTTACAGGATCTGATTTTCTTTCTAAAATATTTATTTGAATTGCAGGAAGGAAGTTCTTTATTTGAATTTTTTTTTTTTTTTGAATTCCACTAGAAAGACATAATTCTTTTCACAAACCAACTATTGTTATACCAAAATCAAATTAAGGAATTTTTTTCAAGATTCTTTACCTAGACACACCTAGAAATGTCCTTTAAAAATGCGCCGTTTATTTTTTCTTAATATTAGTTAAAAAAAATATTTTCTGCAATTCTTATTAGCTATTTCCGATTTGCGAAAGAATTCTAAAAACCTTGTTTTGTAAAAAAAGCAACAGTTTTGTAAAAGAACAACAGTTTTGTAAACAGTTGAACAGATATCGGTTATATATTTCGATTATTATTTTTTAAATATCGTTATTTTGATATATAGATATTTATTGCCTAGGGATAGGTGTTGAGTTTTTTTATATAAAAAATTTAAATATTTTTGTTTACAATAAAAGTTTGTTTTTTATTCGATTCGATTTCTGTTTACTTTTCTGTTTTTGTTTACTTTTTGTGACATTGATCATACACATTAAACAAAAACAAAAGGCCTGTAAATGTTGTTATATTGTGTTTGTTGTATTACCGAGGCCACCGTTTAGTAATTTCACCATGATAAAAATTTGTTGTTTTAATTTTTAAGCATAGAAACATTTGTTTAAATAACAAATATTATCTTTAACAAGGTTTCGTTTAAATGTGCTTCATTCCCATTTCATACTATTGATAAACTGAAATTTATTGTTGAAAGGATAAACTATTCCTATGCGCAATTCACTGGTTGGTTAGGCCAAGTCGTCAGGTTAGAAAATTTAAAGATATTGTACAAATAAAACTGTTAAGCGAATAAGAATTATAAACCCCATATCTTATGAACACCATCAAATACATTATTTTGCGTTGATACAATCAAACTTTGTCAGCCATACATATTCGCTGCTGTTTTTAAATTCATTCAAGTAATGCACAGCGTATTGGCTTTGCCATTCCCTGCAAATAAAATTGGACCACCTGATCCATTTTGATAAAATGGACTACTCCAAGGACTGGTCCGATGTAATGCAAGCATGGACCATGTCATTGTTAAAATGTGTTTGTAGTGAGACGACATGTCTTCGTGTTTTAACGACATGCTTTCGTTTTTAAACGACTTCAAAACTAATCCTCTTGAGTATACCATGGAGTAGTTTTAAAACTACTGCTTTGTAGTCCAAAGCTGGGTTATATGGTCCTTCCCTAGGACATCATAATGTTAAATAGACCATGTTTTTTCCATACGTTTGGGGGTTTTTTTTTTGACTAGTCCTGGTCCCTTGTTGGCTACTCTTTACACGCGTGTTTGGACTGGTCCTATTAGTTGCAGGGTTCATACCATTGCTTAGCTTTGTTCGTCAATAATTCGTAATAAAACAAGTAAGAGTGCTATATTCGGCTGTGCCGAATCTTATATACCCGTCACCATTGTGCGGGCAGAATACAGAGCAACTAGACAAAAACTAAATAATTTTTACATACCTATACATACATACTTCATTATAAATAAAATTTAAAAAGGGAAAACTGGTAAAACTTTTTTTTTTAAATCGTTTTTAGAACATAAAAAAAATAAAAATATAAAAAAAAATTTTTCTTTTTAAAAAACCTAGATTCGAACCAGGGAACTCTCAGTTTCTACCACACCTTCTAGACAACTGAACCATGAAGAAACGTTAATCGAATGTCATTAAAATGAAATATGGCACGTTTACTCTTCACAAAATTCTACAAAGTTGAGTTGTAATTACTTCTGATGTTTTTGTTCACCACAATGACAAAGTTGGGAAATATATTCACCAAAATAGTTTATGCCATGTACGTGTGTTTGTTTGTTTGTTTTCTTTCATATTTTTTGGCGAGTTTTTAAGTAGCAAAAAAAAAACACAAAAATTCCTAGATTCTATTTGTAAAAATATTTTCGTTAAATAAATGAAACAAAAAATAATTAAATATATGTAAACAATTGAATGTAGAGGGACATCATATGGTTAAATCAAGTTCTCTCCTCGTAAGGACCCAGAATATATATACTTTATAGGGTCTAAGATCAATATTGTAGAAATTACAAACGGAATGACAAACTTATATATACCCTTTTCTACCTGAGGTGAAGGGTATAAAAAGAGTAATTTTTGGGATTTCAGTATTTTGATTATAACTCAGCCCTTTTTTTAACCGATTTGACAGATTTATATGCCGACGTGTTTAAGAAGAAATTTACCATTTACTTGAGTTATAAAGCTTGGACTCGAGGAGACCTATGGTTCCCGAAAGTGGGTTTAAAAAAAAAATTTAATTTTGGTCATAATTTTTTTGTATCTGAACCGATTTTCCCGAGTTTTTTATAAAATATTTTTTTTTTTTTTTTAAATTTATTTTTTATTATTGAATCTATCTTATCGAAATTTACAATATGTATTCAAATCTTAATTCTACTTGTTGTTTATTAGTTGTTACCAGTGTAACTACTAACTGCTGTATTCAAATTTTAAAAATGTCTTCTAGTTAGGCTCAGAGTATCGGTTCTTTTTAGCCTCTGGTGAGCTTCGAACTGAAGCAGACCCCGAGCGAGGTAGTTAGGGTGGGCCATTAGTTTATCGATGTAACTTATTGAATATTTTTTAATATCCTCCTGGATAGTGGGGACGTTGAGATCTCTGTGGATAATATCATTACGTATATATCATGGGGCGCAGACAATTTGTCGTAATATTCTAGGCTGTCTTCTTTGAAGCTTTTGGATGTTAGATGCACATGCAGTACCCCATAATTGGATGCCATATGTCCATATTGGTTTTATGATGGACTTGTATAAGAGAATTTTGTTGTCTAAGGACAAGTTCGAGTTTCGACCGAGAAGCCAATGTAGTTGAGCTGCTTTAAGTTTCATAGCCGTTATTTTCGCTTCAAAATGACGAGACCAGGTCAAGCGTCTATCTATATGAATTCCCAAGTACTTAACATGGTTTTCTATCGGAACAGTGATGTTATTTATTTTTACAGCTGGGCACGTTTGTCTTCTGAGCGTGAAAGTTAAGTGAGCACATTTAGCCGGGTTAACCTTTATTCTCCATTTTTCTAGCCAGGCCTCTAGTTCATTGATGTGGGACTGCAGATTTTGCGATGCGACTTTTGGATCATGGTTAACGCTAATAAATGCTGTGTCGTCTGCAAATGTAGAGGTATGCGTGCTCAGGTTTGTTGGCATATCCGCTGTGTATATTATATATAGAAGCGGTCCTAATATGCTGCCTTGGGGGACACCAGCAGTAATTTTCTTGAGGGGGGAGTATTTATCTTGCGACCTTACTATGAATGTTCTGCCTGTTAGATAGCTCTCCAGAAGCTTGTGAGTGTTTTGAGGGAGCATTCGTGTTATTTTGATGAGTAGCCCATCATGCCAAACTTTGTCAAATGCTTGGGAAATGTCTATAAACAGGGCTGAGCAGTATTGCTTTTCTCAAACGCCGATCTTATAAGGGTGACAATTCTATGCACTTGTTCTATTGTACCATGTTTCGCTCTGAATCCGAACTGGTGATCCGGGATGATGTCGTGTTCATTTAGATGAGGAGTTATACTTAAAACGAATATTTTTTCGAAAAGCTTCGATAGGATTGACAATAAGCTTATCGGTCTGTACGACGCAACCTGGCCAGCATCTTTTCCTGGCTTGGGAATCACAACAATTATAGACTTCTTCCATGAGGATGGGAAGTATCCGACTCTTAATATAGCGTTAAAAATGAGCAGCAAGATTCTGGAAGCAGACGATGGTAGGTTTCTTATCATTGACCCTGTGGTGCGGTCAGGTCCGGGAGATTTTCTAATATTCACTTTTTCTATTGCAGATTTTACTTGAATTATGTTAAATTTTAATGGATGGTTTACCTTATCAGGAATGATTGGATGACAGGAACAAGTATGTGCATCATGTGGCGTAAAAACTTTCTCAAGGTGGCCCGCGAAAGCGTTTAATTTTTCATGTGTGTTTTTGGCCCAAGTGCGGTTTCCAGTCTTAATGGAGATTCTTGGGTTATAGGGCATTTCATATGCCGTACAGCCTTCCATAAGCTATAATTGGAGCCTTCTATTGCAGAGTCGTGGTTCTGTCTCAATTTGTTGCGAAGAGTGGTCAGGCATAATTGTAGTTGGGCCTTAGTGGTTGGGGAACGACTGTTTTGCCATTGTCTTCTTAACTTCCTTTTTTTTTCTCTGATAAGGGTCTCTATATCCGTCGATGTATTGTAAGGAGCACGTTTAATTGTCCGCTTGATTGGGGTTGCATTTCTTGCTGCAGTATCCAAGACTTTTTTTTTTTTTTTACTGTTAGGACCAGCACTCAGATGAAGTTTTTAGGGGAATGCACTGTGATAGGTGAGAGCTCACATACATTTTATACTTTAACCAATTTGTGTTTCTGTTTGGATAGGAAATAAAGTTTGCAGCTGCGGCGTTACCTTTTAAAATGAGGATTGAAGGTGAATGATCAGACGAAAGATCATTGGAGGAACTAACTAGTACCTGATCGCGCTTGATGTTTTTAATTACAGCAAAGTCAATAAGGTCTGGCAGCTTATTGAAGTCGGTTGGCCAATAGGTAGGCTCACCACTCGATACCACATCAAAATTATTTGCAGTTACGGTATTGTATAGCTGATTACCTCTAGGACCAATAAGTCTGGAGCCCCAATATATATGTTTAGCGTTGTAGTCGCCAGCAGCAATGAATTGCTGGTCCAATGTGGAGAAGAAGTTGAGAAATTTATCGTGTACAATTTTGTGCCTCGGGGGACAATAAACGGATGTTAACGTTAGATTGAAATCAGTAAGATTTATAGATGTGGCCTGGATACAATCTTCTTCGAACTCTGGCAATGGTAAGTGTCTGATGTGTTTGTGCACAATTATGGCTGTGCCACCACAAGCTCGTCCGCTGGGATGTTTTGTGTCATACGTAAGGTATCCATTTACCCTAAAGCAGTTTTTATGAGTAAAGTGTGTTTCAGAGACAAGAAGTACGTCGATTTCATGCTTATGAAGAAAGTTTGCAACTTCGTGTTTATGTTGGGATAACCCGTTTGCATTCCAGAAACATATTTTAAACTGGTTCATTTTTTGTTGAGTAGAACTTGCAGGAGCATGTTCTGGTTCGCATCATTTTCTGAAACATGTTCTGCATAGTGGCCATGAAGTTATTCATAGTTTGAATTAAATTTTCAATTGAGGTAGGCATATTTCGAGACGGCATTTGTTGACCTTCCCTAGGAATATTAGCGTATGGAGGTTGCTTTGCGTTAGAAGTACTCGGGGGATTTTTCGCATTAGGGTTTCCTTTTAAGACTTGGGCATATGATTGGTTTTAATTGTTTGTTTGTGTAGTACTAGCAATAGAGCCAGCGGCTTGGCTGGGCGCATGTGACGGACCATATTGGGAGTGAGTATATTTTTGAACTAAAGCAGGTTTGTTTAAATGCAAGAAGACTTTACAACCCCTATAGTTTGCCGTGTGATTTTCGCCACAGTTGCTGCATTTCTTAACATTCGGGTCAGCTTTTGAACGATTACATTCAGCGGTTTTATGAGCGTCGAAACAAACCACACATACGTGCGGCAATTTACAATATGATTTTGTATGCCCATATTCCTGACGGTTTGTGCATTGGGAGGGACCCTTTCGTTTTAATGGCTCCTCAACAGTTATCCTTCTGTTGAATAGGTAGCGCAAATTGTATATGGGATAAGCAGAATTTTTGGTTTTGAGAACCGATGAAGCAAACGATATTTCAACGCGGTGCATTGGTTGAGGAACTTTATTCCTGTTCAAAATGTTATGAACAGATTTTACCTCATACCCCTCTAGCTCTATGGCAGATTTTATTTCCTCTGTAGAAACAGAACTATCTATGCCTTTTATGACAAAAATAAAATATGTTCTACTAAAAATTTCCGATATTTTGGTATATAAGTCATATCCATAGGACATATGACAGCCCTAAAATTTAGGTTTTTATACAATTTTTAATTTTTTTGTACGGGAGGTACCAATCCCGCCCACATTTTGTAGGGTGGTGTGTATTGACAACCTTAATGTGTGTACCTAATTAAGAAACTTTGGCTCTTGCCGTTCTCCAGATATACAGAAAAAAGCAATAAAAATACAACAACAAGGGATTTTTGGAAAATATTAGAGACAGTCGTGGTTTTTTGATCATATCTCAGCCATTTGTAGACCGATCTTGCTGAATTTTAATAGCTCGAAATGGTGGACTATACGTGACATAAATGTAAAACAACCTAGCCGCTATCATGTCTGGAGTCTCCGGAAAAAAACATATCAAACATAAGACGGACAGACGGACGGACATGGTTAAATCAAGTTCTCTCCTCATAAGGACCCAGAATATATATACTTTAAACGGAATGACAAACTTATATATACCCTTTTCCACCTGAGGTGAAGGGTATAAAAATAGTAATTTTTGGGATTTCAGTATTTTGATTATAACTCAGCCATTTTTTAACCGATTTGACAGATTTATATACCGACGTGTTTAAGAAGAAATTTTACTTGAGTTATAAAGCTTGGACTCGAGGAGACCTATGGTTCCCGAAAGTGGGTATTAAAAAGAAAAAATTTAATTTTGGTCATAATTTTTTTGTATCTGAACCGATTTTCCCGAGTTTTCTATAAAATATGTTCTACTAAAAATTTCCGATATTTTGGTATGTAAGTCATATTCATAGGACATATGACAGCCCTAAAATTTAGGTTTTTATACAATTTAAAATTTTTTTGTACGGGAGGTATCACGCCCACTTCTCCAATCCCGCCCACATTTTGTAGGGTGGTGTGTATTGACAACCTTAATGTGTGTACCTAATTAAGAAACTTTGGCTCTTGCCGTTCTCCAGATATACAGAAAAAAGCAATACAAATACAACAACAAGGGATTTTTTGAAAAAATTAGAGGCAGTCGTGGTTTTTTCATCTTATCTCAGCCATTTGTGGACCGATCTTGCTGAATTTTAATAGCACGAAATGGTGGACTATACGTGACATAAATGTAAAACAACCTAGCCGCTATCATGTCTGGAGTCTCCGGAAAACACATATCAAACGTAAGACGAACAGACGGACGGACATGGTTAAATCAAGTTCTCTCCTCATAAGGACCCAGAATATATACACTTTATAGAGTCTTAGATCAATATTGCAGAAATTACAAACGGAATGACAAACTTATATATACCCTTTTCCACCTGAGGTATAAATATACAATCATTGCTCTGATGTCTATTCAGTAGTACGTATTAGTTTTTTCGTATGGTGTGCCCATGTTCTGTAACTCTCGCGTCGAGAATGTGTCAAATGAAACAGAAATGTCATATAGGCTGACTTCCAAAACGTCAAATGCTTTGTATAAGAACAGAGTATAATGTTTCATTACGCCGCAGTACAATATATATGCAATGCAAACCCTTCCAAAATATCAATGGTTAGTATTAGTTACGCAGAAAAAAAGCAATCAGAGCATCGGTTTTAAAGTTGATGCTTTGTGATATTTGACATTTAATTTGAAAACAATACAGACTTATTTTAATATTATGCATTGCATCTAGGCCTGCCAACCGTACTTTATAATAAAGTATTGTCATTATCTCGAGTTATTGTACTCTATACTTTATGAGAATAATAAAGTACGCAAAAATACTTTATTTCGCATGATTAGATTTATCTAGAATTCAAAATAGATTCAGGTTATATTAGTCAGGTTTTATTAGTCATAAAACTATAATACTTATGGTACAAGTTTTTTTTTAGAACAACTAATTAATATTAGTCAGGGCCGTTTGTTGATGTTTTTATATTGGCAGGACGATTTTTCGAAAAAAAAAAAAATAATCTGACAGCACTATTTCACTTGTTTGTTTTGTTTGAGTACAATAGCTGCCTATTTTTAAAACACGAGTGCAAAACTCTTTCAAATTACTGCCTGCCATTCCTTAAGGGGGTTCCCATACAAAATGTTTCATACAGACTAGAAATATATTGAAGAAAACGTACCATAAAAGCCAAGGAGTGGCCTTAACAATTTCTGGAGACATAATTGCCAAAAAAAAAATTATGTTTCTAAAACGACTGCGCAAGTTAGAAACAAATTTAACGTTTTAAGGAAATTTTATTGCGAATTAGGTTAAAGCGCCAGTTGCCCGGCTTGTCTCGCGAAAAGCAGTAAAAAACGTTTTTAAATAAACTAATAAAAAGAAATCAATTGTACTTTATATATATACTGTGTACTTTTCTTTCTTAACCTTAAATAATCAATGTTCTTTAATTGCAACAAAAAAAATTGGGAGCCCTAATTGCATCACTTATATTTCAAACGTTTACTTGAGGGTTACACGATCAAGTTTTGCCTATCAAGTTTACACTCACACTTTTTTATTAATACACTCATACTTTTAACAATTGATACGAACTTGCCTTTAAAATTCTCTTGCCAGTGAGTGTTTCAATTTACGTTCAAGAAAACAGCTGATTTCAAGGTTAGTGAGCAAATTTTTCGTTTCTCTTTATAATTTTTTTTTTTAATGACATCTCGAAAGTAAATTGCTTTCAACTTGCGTGCAGCCTACGTCACAGCTGCCAATTTTTGCATATTTTGACAAACAGTATATGTAAAAGACTATCAAGAAAAGCTTGATCGTGTGGCTGCAATGTTAAATAAACAGAACACAGTTGCATTTTTTAGGTACTTTTTACATGTGCATGGTTAAAATACAGTAGTTAAACTGTATACAAACTTTGTATTATTATGTTTTAGAAGTCAGCCATATTGAAACAAACAGCTGTTTTTCTCACTAAAATGTGTCCGTAATTTTTTTTGGCGAGTACTAGCTGTCAGGTAAGGAAATTACTCGCCAATTTACAGAAAAAGTGTGTCCGTAACATTTTTGTGAGAAAAGTTCCCGCTTTGAACTGTCAAATAAAATCACGAATGAAATTGCGACGAGAAAAAATTTTAAAGCTAAAAAATAATTAAAAATGTAGAATACAAAGATTTATAATGATATTTTGTTCTTGGCACATTTTTTATTGTTTTATTCTTTAACTTTTAACATTTTTTATAAATTATACGAATTTTTTCTAAGTCTGAGTTCATACGGCTCATGTCTTTTTGACAAGATTGCTTATAGGCGAGAGGGACGAAGGGAAAAGAAACGAGTACACAGATGCATGTACTGTCTTTACGTTTTGCTTTTTCATTCGTTGTTTAATTTTGTTATTGTTTTCAATATCAAAAAAGCACATGTCGTCAACATGACAAAAATCATTTGAACGCCAATTCAAGTTCAAAGAAGAAAAAGGAAGAATCTTCTCAATAAGACATGAGCCGTATGAACTCAGACAAAGCGTCTCATCGAGTGGACAATTACTACTTGAATGCAAAATTATAAGAATTTGTGCCTTTTGAATTTACACAATTGTGTTATATTGCGTGCGCAACAAAAATGCAAACAAAGCACTTTCAATAAAAAACGAATACATGCAAAAATCAAATGTGTACGAAACGAGGTAAAAATTACCAACGTTGAACTTTGTTTTGCAAGCAAAGAGTGAATGTAAATTAAAGCGTATGAATAAATCAAGAAAAATAGTGATTTTGCAGTTCTCTGGAACGCAGACTAAGCTCGTTTGCAAACAACAAACAGAAAAGTAGCACTTTATATTATTTGGTATAGCCGACAGTTGTATTTTCGCCGCCATCGTTGAAAATGTTTAATTTTAGTAAATTATGGTCGCCGTCAACGATATTTGTGACTGGCGTTCTCAACGCTTGCAATGTCACATCGGCTTCGACTGCAATGTTATGAAATTTATAACGTAACGACGTAATCACGTTTGATAGTTTTCGACATGAGTTATAAACACACCATTTTCTCACTTTTCGAGAAACGATGAAATATTTTGTTTCACATCTTTTCGATACGAGAAGTTCTCACTATAGTTCTATAGTACGAATTCATGATCAAATATGGAAAGTTAATTATTAACCTTGAATAGTCCGTTCTTGAATCAAGCGTTCTGTACTTTCTTTAAATAAATCCGTACTTACCGTACAGTTGACACCGCTTCGGCTTGATTTAAGTACCAATGGATTGGTTTGTTTTTTCAGTGTACGAATATTTTAATTTTTTAAAATTTTTGTTTGTTATTCAAAAAACAATCTACCAAAAAATTATTTTTTTCCGTACTTATATTGTTGAGTACTTTGATTTTTTGTCGGTTAAAACATTTTTTTTGAAACGTCAAAACTATTAAATTTTACAGAATATGCAGTTTAATAATTTAAAAATTAATGTAAAATTCTTTTATTTTAAATGAACCATTTTTTAAATATATTGTAAATGTCATTGCAACACAAATCAACTAACCAGAGTTTTTTTTAAATCAGTTCATATTGAACAAAAGCTCCCATACAAATACCATTCGCAAAAATTACCTTAAGTGCCATTCATTCTTATAAATGTTGGTATTGATACAAAAAATTAGGGAAGTTAACTTTTATACTTGCCATTATATCATGTCATTTATATGTATGTATATACTGGTAGGAGCAGAACCGTCACATATAAACCTCTTTTCTAAAATCGATTTAGGAAAAACAAATCCCTCGGAAAAACGGTTGTTTTTCCAGTTTCATGAATGGCGATGGATCCCGAATAAAGTACAATTTCGAAAATATGATTTTATATATTATGGTGTAGGATATCAAAAGGTTGGGCTCGACCGACTATACTTTCTTACTAGTTTAATGAGTAAAATATAAAAAAAATCATATCCAAACACTTACTACCTTCGTATTCATAAACGATTACTAAATTTAACAAAATTTTATTAAGGCAAATTTTCATAGAAAATTTGTTTTGTAAACCTTTATTTAATTAATTATTTTTTTATTCATACAGGCATATATATTTTAAACAACTAATACTGTAATTAATTAAAAAGCTTATAAAGCTAATAAAAACCAATTTTTGTTCTTTGTAAAATTTATACAAATTCTAAAAAAAGTAGTTTTTTGGTTAACGTTGTTGTACAAATCAATTGAAATAGATGCCTGTAAAAATAGAGTTTTTCGATAGAACTTTTTTGACCAAAAACACATCTCCAGTTTGTTTTCTTTTTTTTTTTATCGATGCTTTTTTCGACAAGCAGGCAACGATAATATGGTAAGTTTATTATTTTATATTATATTCAAAATTTTTCGTTTTTCGAATTTATTCTATGAGCAAAATTTCAGTTATGTCTTTTATAAAGCTTTTTTGTAATAGTCCTATTCCTTCAATTTATCAGAAATGACTTTATACACACACTACCAGACTATTATATTGTATTTTCTTGTTACATTTTACCTTAGCTTTCCTTTGGACAGCAATGATGCATATTGTATATTGTATTGTATGAAATAGAATCAACTCGAGAAAGGAAAAATGTTGAATGTAAGTTTATTATTTAAGAAGTTGTAAATTTATTTCTTTTTTTGTGTATTGTAGGGAGACACGACTTGTTCTCAAAAATGTTTTACTTTTCACATAAAATCTAATAAATCAGTAGATTTTGAATGCATTTCATGTCAGTTAGTTACAGCATTAATAAACTTTTTTTTATATATCGGGTAATTTTGTAGCTATTATCTTTTTGGCAACACTGGTTTAAAAAGCTGACGCACGTTTCGTGTTTTGTTTTAATGTCAAACATCTTCAGTTTGGTCTATAATTTAACTATGAATCGTCTTACAAACCACAGAGTATACAGAGGCGTCACGAGACAGAAAATATTGTGTTTTTTTCTGTCTTTTTCTTCGAAAGCTGCCCTTTTTGCGTTTTTTGTTTTGATTATGCAATTTGTGTAGATAGTAGCGGCCTGCTTTTACGCATTGTCACTTCACTAACAAAAAACGTTTTCTTTCTCTTTCTTCGAAAGCTGCCCTCGCAAATGATTTAGGCATTTTTCATACGTCACTTTTTTCATCTCTGTATACTTTGTGTTACAAACGAACAACGCTTGGAAATTATTGAATTTTATTATCAAAATGCGTGCTCTGTTAAGAAAGTTCATCATGGTCAGTTTAATCGACCCACAAATTTAAATTGTTGGTCATTAAACCACCAACAAGCTTACGTAGAGTGCGAAGTGAAGAAAATATCGCAGCTGTATCGGCCAGTGATAATGATGACCATCAATTATCGATTCGTCGCCGTTCGCAGCAATTGGGCCTCTGTTACTCAGGTTAGGTTAGGTTAAAGTGGCCGGTCACAAAGACCCCGCATAGACCAAATAGGTCCTAAGCGTTACCACGCTGTGCGATAGTCCACAGAAGAATATTAGAAAAAGGTCATTCCGATGTAATGGTACTCAGAGTACCCCACACTCTCTTGACGAATGCCTGGAGTCTCATTAACCCAATTCTGTTACTCAACAACGTGAACAATTTTGCAGAAGGATTAAGGTGTGAAGCCTTTCAAAATACAACTGGTGCAAGAATTGAAGCCGAACGACCTACGCAACGTAGAATTTTTGGTGAATGGGCTGTTGGAAAGTTGGCCGAAGATCCACTTTTTTATTTCACGTTCGGGACCGGTCAATTGGCCGCCTAGATCGTACAATTTAACTCCTTTAGACTATTTTTTGTGGGGCTATGTTAAAGCTCATGTCTATACACACTAGGGATGCCAAACGGGAATGTCAATCCCAAAAATCCCGGGATATTGACAAATCCCGGGATGTATTTTTATTAATCCCAGGATTTTTAATATATCAACTTTTGTATACAAAAATGTTCGTTTTTATTGATTTTTTATACTCTTTACAAAAAAAAATTATTAAAAATTATATTCCAGTGGTATTTTTATTTTTATACCCTTCACCACATGTGGTGAATAGGGTATATATAAGTTTGTCATTCCGTTTGTAATTTATTTAATATTGATGTTAGACCCTATAAAGTATATATATTCTGGGTCCTTATAAGAAGCGAAGTTGATTTAACGATGTCCATCTGTCCGTTGAAATGGATTTTCCGAAGACCCCATATATGATGGGGCCCAGGTTATTATACATTTATGTCACATATGGTCCGGAATTGTTTCCTATTGAACCTCAGACAGATCGGGCCAAAAATGGCGGAGTTATGAGCAAAAAACCACGACTACCTCTAATTTTTCCCTTGTGGTTGCTGTTTTTGTTTTTTTTTTTTTATTCGAACAAGTTGAATAAGCATAACAAACACATACACACGCTTGTACATGCCCTGCAGGAAATGTCGATAGTAAAATTACACTGACTCGCTTTTGACTTTGTCGCCAGTACTACTGTCTAATTATACGCTATACAAGGTTTAGTGCTATTGACATTTAACATGTGCGTGTCATTGAAAATCCAGTAGTAACACTATAACAATTGACTAGATATTGACTGGATAGTTCTTATAAGACCATATGGAGACATTCGAACCAGGAATTTAATAGTACGTTTCTATAAATTTTGGAACAAAGCTATAGGGAATGTCAGTAGTAAAATTCTGGTGTCACGCTAGCGACATTATCAATAGTATCTTATTGTACTTTTGTCTACAATAATTCTACACGTTAGGATTTCCTTGACAAATAAGTTAAACCAGACTTTTTCGTTTTAATGAAAATTTACTTTTTATTATTTAAACAAAAAATTTATATAAAAAAATCAAAATTCATAGCTCAATTGGACATGTTATACAAGTCGAAATAAAGTGGAATTGAAATCGAACGAGATTTTGATTTCAATTGTTGACAAAATTACTGTAGTTTTTCCTGTTTTAAGAGCTGTTCTTGTAAATTGGTACTTTTTTTGAACTTTCTTTACAGGCTCGTTTTCAAAATTTGTTCGATTTTAAATCCACTTCATTTCGATTTACAGAACATATCCGAATATATAAAATTGCGCACATTTTTTCAGGGCTGGCTAAATCCATTTTAATACTTATTATACTAATAACATCTTAGTACGAATTAGAAGAGATCATTTGACTCACAGCTTAAAATATTAAATATTCGTTTTTATAAATATCGCACATTTTCTCAGGGCTGGCTAAACCCTTTTAAAATATACATATAAGAGATCATTTGACTCACAGCTTAAAATATTAAATATTTGTTTTTTTAAATATCGCACATTTTTTCAGGGCTGGCTAAACCCTTTTAAAATATACATATAATATAACTTAAGCTCAAAATTAAATAAAAAAGGTACATAAAATCTTTAGTAATATTGAATATTCGTAAAAAAAATTGCGCACATTTATTCAGGGCTGGCGAAACCTTTTTAAATACATATGTACATAGATGTATGTGTTTGAGATAAGTTGACAACTAGATAAATTGAAACTCATAAAAAATTGCTCTTCAACAAAAGGCAGGGTTGTGTCTTCATTTTCTTTTTGTTGGGAATTGCTTTTGATTTTTTCGCGACTGCTTTGCTTAAAAAACTTTTTCTTTTGCCTTTGAAAAGCTGTTCTCAAAGTCTTGTCCGGCAAATCGTTGACTGTTGATATTACATCTAATTGTTGAATAAGGTTAGTGTTTTTAAAAATATTTCAGAAATTATGTAACAAGTGTTGTTACCTATTAATGCTGTGAACACATTGCCGTAATCTCGCAGTCGTTTTTTACCGAAAACTCCGTCTACATTAAAGTCCATGATGATATTTTGTCCAAATATGTGGTGTAAATTGCGCTCTACATTTCCAGCGATTATAATTTTAATCTGTCTTTTCTACAAACAAAAAGTTAAGTTAGATAAATTATTATTTTTTTTTTATATAAAAAGAAAATGGCATATTACATAGGGATCTGAATGTGAGCTTAAAAGAGAGTCTAGGTCTTTTAATTGCTCCACCGTGTTTATTGGAAATATTTGCATAATATTATCGACGGTTGCATTTTGGGAAACCAACTTATTAAGCAAAATTTTGTGTTCGGCTAAAATTTCAAACAAACTATTTTGTTGCTTTTCGATAGTTTCAAGTTTTTGGGATACTTCTTGGCAACAGCATTTCGAATTAGCTTTAAAAAAAAATGTAAACACAAATCAGTGAAAATATAGTATGTACTAAAAGGATTTGTGGATTAATTTTTTTAAAACTTACCTTGAGGTGGAAAATATTTTAATTTTGCTTTGTTCGAATTTTCGGTCGTCATTTTGCTGGAACGCAGGTATGTAAAATTGGTATTATTATAAAATTGGATTTAAATGGTAAGCATATAAATTTAAACTGGAAGTCTTTCATCGAAAACTTCTCTTTTTCACCTAAAACTAAATTTGTTTTAAAAATGCCTAGCTCACAGGAATCCACGGGTCCTTCGAAAAAACTTTCTAAGTCTATTAAACGGCGTCCTTCAATAAAAAGTTCATCCTCCTTTATAATATTTTCAATCTTTATAGGAATACATGGGCGTATACTACATATATTATTGGGTTCTTTCCAAGAAATGAAGGAATCATTAACAAAAGCTCCGATAATGGAACCTCTTTTAAACTTAATGCCTTCATTTTTTGTTTTGACGTATGTTGTGTGCTCCTCACGTTTGACAATTTGTAGAAGGATCGAAGATGGTTTCCGAACGTGTTTTTTTAAAACTTGAAGTTTATTTTCAAAATCGTATGCCGAAAATGAAAATAGGGGACCATAAGTTTTTGCGCAAGAAGCTAAATGGAGCAGATTATGTACATTAAACGAAACGCTGTTCGACCCAAATACAACAGAAAAATTCTCAACAAATAGTTTGAGCAGTTCATGAGCTTCATCAATATTACTTTCTACGTGACGTGGACTACAAAGTAGTCGATAAGCGCAATGCAAAAGTAAAAATTCATAAAATATATCTTCGTGCACATTAGAATTAAGTACAATAATGCCTGAATAAGCTAAAAATTGGTGGAATTCCGTCGCTTTCCAATGGTGTATATCATCCAATCCCCTGGGTTTTCTTGGAAACTCTTTTGGAAAAAAATTTCTTAATTTTATCAGGCCGGATGATATTGCTGATATATTTTTTTTCGATGTTTTTTGTTCAGTTTTATTTTGAGTTATTCGAATCAGCATTTTTCGCATAATTCCTAGGTCAACCAGATGCATGCTATCCAAAGGAGTTTGTGATATCATATCAAACCCTATTTCTTCGAGTGGTGTTTTCTCTTTCTTAAAAATATTAGAATGCTGTTTGGGATATTTCCTGGAAGCAAAGTCGAAATCGGAAATAGGAGTGCAACTGAAGCTACTATACGTGAGTACATTATCAATTTTTTTCGCTACTTGTGTACACTTCGTACAGCCATCCGATGAAGTATGTCCAGGTACGCCACAAATAAAAGCTTTAGCGGGTGCGTCGCATATTAAACAACGAAACTTTAAGTTAATTTTTTTTTTATTTAAAACAAATCTATCTTTAAGTAAATGCACTTCATCTACAAAATCTTTTAAATAGTCTTTGACACAATTTGGTTTTTTATTGCCTATATATAAACCGACAGCAAAAGGCAGTAATTTTTCTTTTGTGTTGATGATTCTGCAGAGAATTGGCCACAACTGAACTCGTGAACTTTTAAACAGTGGAATTCCATCAATATTTATATCGAGTTGCAACTCATCATAATTTTGCAGAATACATTCCATTTTTTTTAATTGCTTTTCTATCCCTATGTGGCAATAGCTTCTAGGGGAGATATTTCTAATCACAATTTGATGCTTTCGGCCCAATAAAGTTTCTGCAGAAAGCGGAACCTCCAGTCCTTCCTCTTTTAAAATATTTAAAAACATTTTCTGGATGGAGCCGTTTCGATATACCACTTTTTTAATTTCTCGCAGAACGTAAATTTTGGTGTAGTAAAGTCCCCAGTATAATTTTCCCTATCCTGCACAATTTCATTTAAAATTCGTTCATTTGTTGCACTCAATTCCGTTTCACTATTTACACTTCTATTTTTATATAAAAGAGCCTGTTTTTTAATTTGCCTTTTATAATTTCTTTTGCTCATTTCAAAAGTGTGTATTTTTTATATTTTTAAACAAAATAATTTTTTTTTTTATATTCTTACTAAAAAATTTGTCAAAGAACCACGCGCACGTTGTTTTTCAGCAAACCGGCTTAATAATACTAATGAAATAACGAAGCTGTTGCGCAGTAGAGAAAAAAACAAGAACAAGCATATGCTAAGTGTCAACAGGAGAGAACATTATTGGGTGTACAATTAGTCAATAGTACTGGTGTCTAACGCTAGTCAATACAGTGTTTCTATTGACATTTCTCTCAGGATATTGACGCGTTTGTTGACAATGTTACTAGAAATATACTACATCTGTTGTCTCTTTATTTTGTTTATTGACGCATACACTAGATATACACCACATCTATTGTCTCTGTATTTTTTATATTGACGTCTTAAAGAAAAATTGGAAACATTTGAACTACTAGAGTTGTCACTAGTAAAATGAGTAAAGACATGGAGACATTTGGTCCCGGTTTGACTGCAGGGTGGTTGGTCGCTTCAATTGAAAAATGCATACCTACATAGGTATTTAACAAATAATTTGACGGAATATATTTTACTTTAATTCTTCATTTGAAATAGCGTTAATAGCTGAGTTGTTTGGGCGGTTGACCAAGCAGCGTGTTGTGTTTAGTAATTACCACGGTTCGAATCAGACGTTCACCTTTTAGAAAAAAATTTTTTTTTTTATATTTTTTATATTCTATAAGCTATTTTAAATTATTCGGCAATTTTTGATTTTTTTCATTATATTGACAATGTAAATATAAATCATTCGCTTAACCTACATGTTAAACCAAAACCATATTTTATAATTCGTTTTTGGCTTAAATGTAAATACCTACTTATATATGTAAGTTAACACCTTAATAAATGGGTTAAGAACACTTGTTGCGAAACCATATTGCAACTCATCATATTTTATGTCTGCGCGTGTTGTAACATGATCCGCTTTTACTAACACCTAATTTAAGTTCAATAATAATTGTTGTGAAATCACATTGCAACTCAGCATAATTAAAGTCTGCGCGTGTTGCAATGCGACTTGCACGAATAAGCATTTTCCCACAGAAATAGAATTGTAATAATAAATTAAGTTAAGAATAAAGATTAATTCAATTCTAGACGTGGTCAAATAAAGTTCATTTAAATAACTTAAAACTTCTTTTTTATTTTTTGGTCGTGTGAGTACACATCCAGTCAGGCCCCTTGGGCGGCCTGACCGTACTTTTTTTACAACAAGGAACGATCCTTGTTTAACTGGCGCCCGAGCAGGGACCGGCCAGTCGCGTAAAAGGATGTGCCGGATCCTTAAGAAAACTTGGCTCGCGATAATAAAAAAGTGTTTAAGTTAGAATTAAAATTAAAGGAAAAAAATTTATTAAATTAATAAAACAAAAATATAAAAAAATTTATTGAAAGAAATTAATGTGAATAATAGAAATTAATGAATAATAATGTGAAATATATGGAAAGAAGGATGAAATTGATGTGAATAATTGTAGTAGATGTGAATTGAGAGAAATGGAAGTTAGTAATGAAAATAGTATTCTGATTAAAGGAAAAAGAATATTTCCTTTTTAAAAAAAAAGGGATCTCAGAAAATTGTGCTTATTGTTTTTTTTATATAAAATGTGCTATAACCAATTAAAGTGACCAATATGAAGCCCATGGCTTCAGCGTGCTGCGATCCTGAACTCCAGGCCCTCCAGTGCGTAAAAAAATTTTTCTTTGTCACTATATAAAGAAATAAAAGAGTCCTCTGGTAAAACGTGTAACCTTCCTTCAAACGCTTTTCGCTTAATTGCGAGATTACAGAGGGTTAAAGAATGCTCACATATCCTCGCAAGTTGCAGTTAACATTAGAACCCGCACTACTGAGTGGGGATGAGCTAAATCTTTTTCCTGGTAATAAAGCAAAGGTTGGCAAGGTTCACCGGGTGAGACCAATCGTGCCTTAGTACGACTTAGCGTTAGCTCTGTTCGAAAAAGGATAACACGATCCTCCCTCCATGGCTATAACCGAACAATAATTAAATAATATAAAAATTTTTTTTTTGGTTACAAGATAATAAAGTAACTTGTTTATCCTTTTCGAAAAATGTACAACACTCCTTCGCGACCCTGTTTCATTACAGAAGGCTAAGTAGGGGCTCTCCTGTAAGTTGTAGTCAACATAAGAACCTACACTACTTAATGGGAAATAAGTCTTACTTTGGCCTGGTAATGAAGGGTCACATTAGGAAGGTTTGCAGGGTGAGAAAAATCGTGCCTTAGTACGGTGGCAGTAGCCTCCGAAAAAATACTGCACGATCCTCCATCCAAAGGATTCCTTAGAAGAAAATAATAAATAATTTTTTTTTTAGAGCACAATAACTTAAATAAAATAAAAAAAAAAAAGATAAAATAAGCTAAATAAATTTTATTTTATTGAGAAAGAAATGAAATATGCTAAATAAATTTAAATAAAAGAAAAATTTAAATATAAATAATAAATAAAGTTTAAAGATAAAAGAAAGGATATATAAATTCTATTTTAAGAACGAAATAGAAATAAAATATGGAAAATAAATTTTATTTTAAGATCATTAAATAAAAATTTTAAAATAAATAATAAATGAAATTTAAGAATATAAAAAAGAAAAGAAATGATAAATAAATTTTATAAGAATAATAAATGGTAAATAGAATTTCCAAGAGCGCAATTTTTTAAATAAAATAAAGATGATGTATTAATAAAATAAAATTCATGGTAGCACAAAAGCTAACTAAAGTACAAATGAAGGTTTGAAAAATTAAGTGGAGAGTGTAAAATATTTTGAAATAAATTGAAGAAGTCAAAGTATTTATATAAAATAATTTATTATGATTTATGTGCAAAATACAGTGTTCCACTTTTATTAAAATTAATGTTACGAGCATCGCGAGCCAAGTTAAAATAAAAGTAAAAGTAAAAAACGAAATTCTAATTAAATTTGTTTCCATTTTAGGAACAATTAACAGATGTACATCGCGGGAATCGTGTACGTGAATTAAATTTAAATTTAAATATTGAATTGTTAAACCGAAAATATTTTTTGTTGTAAACCTAGAATTGGATTGACCAGGTAAGTGCTCGGATACCCTTCCTCCCTTACTATTAAAAGACATAATTAACAAAAAAAAAGAGAAGAATTACCTTTTTCCAATTTTATCACTATCGCGGAACCATTGTGCGTTGAACCCCGTTAATTTAGTTAGTCAGTTTTTAGTAAGTGAAAATCTCATTTTATTTAGAAAGCAAAAAAATGGAGGCGCTACAGAAACAAGTGCTAGAAATGACTGGAGCCCTTAACTCGGCGCTAAGCCAGGTAAAGGCTCTAGAAAATAGGATTAGGAGTATTGAGAGTCCAACACCCTCACTCGAATCTCTTCAAATACCACCTCGCGCCCCTCGGACTGAAATGGAATTGAAAGAGATATCTCAACTCCCAGACCGTGTGAAAGAACTTCAACCATTCTATGGTAACCCAACACAATACGTGTCCTGGCTGCACAGTGTAGAGTCTATTTTGGATGACTATGAAATAGTTCGTTCGAAACCGATATACAGGGCAATATTACAGAGCATCAGACAAAAAGTAAGAGGAAGCGCTGATGCAGCTCTCGTCTCTTACAACGTATTCGATCCGGATTGGGTCAAAATTAAGGAATGTCTCTCGCTGCATTATGCTGATAAAAGGGACGTTAGGACCTTAGAGCACCAATTGAGCCAACTAATGCAAAGAAATCTAAAAGTTGATGAGTTTTACGCATCTGTAAACCATCAATTCTCCTTGATAATAAATAAAATAAAAACTGAAAACTATTCTAAAGAAACTATTGATGCCTTGATAGAAACTTATAGGAATAGGGCTTTGGACGTCTTTATACGTGGTTTAAATGGTGAACTCTCCAAACTTTTAATTGTCCAAAGACCCAAAACTCTGCCTGAAGCTTATGCTATGTGCCTAGAGATTCAAAACCTAACTCTCAGGAACACAAACATTCACCCGGTTGTCCCAAATCAAATTACTGTCCCTACAAATGTAATGCCGCGTATTGACCCTCGGTTACCACCTCGTCCGTTTACCAGTATGCCAAGAAGATTTAACACCTTCAATTCCAATCATCATCCCACCGGTTATAAACCATTGCCGCCAAGGCCACAAGGACCAAAGCCGGCTGAAAAAATGGAAGTCGACAGGTCTATGCAATCACGAGTAGTGAATTACATGAACAGACCTACAGGATTTAAGAGAGGACCAAGTTCAGATAATTTCAGAAACCCTTTCAAACACCAAAAGCTGTTTAACACCTATGTGGAACACCACGTTCCTTCCGAACATAGAGGTTACGAGTGTTATGAAACACAAGGCCGCGATGAAATTTCTCCAGAAGTAAATTTTATGACGGGGGCCTCCCTTCCAGCGTTCCTTACCTAAAAATAACAACTAAACACGGGGTGCCACTAAAGTTCCTAATAGACACTGGAGCGAATAAAAATTTCGCTGGTTCCCATTTGTGTGAATCAGGCACCCAACTTAAGAAACCATTCCTCGTAAGAACAGCTGGGGGACTAATTCAAATACATCAAAAGGTACAAGGTAAATTTTTCGAATCAGTCGGTATTACAAATAATATAACGTTTTACATACTTCCTGGGTTAAGTTCATTTGATGGTATAATAGGTGACGATACTCTCAAGTCACTAGGCGCCATTATTAATAGGGAAAATAATACTCTCACCTTAAACACGGGCGTAGTTCTCCCTTTAAGGGAAAAATTCTCTCAAGAGATAAATTTCTTATCCCAGAACTTTCCAGAAGAGGTGGCTCATAAATTGAAAACCTTAACTAATAAATACAGCCCTTTATTTGGTCCCCTTGAAGCCGGAGAAATGGTCACCACCACTATTAGAGCTGAAATTAAAACGAGCACTGACGATCCCATTTATAGTAAAAGTTATCCCTATCCAGCAAATATGCGCTCTGTTGTGGAGGAACAAATCTCGGAATTATTAAGTCAGAATATAATAAGACCTTCCAGCAGTCCTTATAATTCTCCAATATGGGTGGTCCCGAAGAAACCCAAACCAAACGGAGAGAAACAATATAGAATGGTGATTGACTTTAAAAGGTTAAATTCTGTAACTATTTCTGACACATATCCGATACCGGATATTAATTCAACATTAGCGAGCCTTGGCGAGGCTAAATATTTCACAACGTTAGATTTAACATCGGGCTTCCACCAAATTCCGATGAAAGATTCCGATATACACAAGACTGCGTTTTCTACCTTAAATGGGAAGTTTGAATTCTTGCGCCTTCCATTTGGGCTGAAAAATGCCCCATCAATTTTTCAAAGGATGATTGATGACGTATTAAAAGAATACATCGGCAAAATATGTTATGTTTATATCGACGACATTATTGTCTACGGGCGTGATATTGACGACCATTTGAAAAATGTTGAAGCTGTATTTGAGAAACTTATGGCATCTGGCCTTAAGGTAAATCTAGAAAAAACCCAGTTCCTCCAAACACAGGTGTCCTTTTTAGGTTATATTATATCAGAAGACGGAATCCGAGCGGATCCCCAGAAGGTTGAGGCCATACAGAATTTAGCTCCCCCTGGTACACTTAAAGACCTTAAGAGTTTTCTCGGTATGACATCCTATTATAGGAAGTTTATCAGAGATTATGCTAAAGTCGCCAAGCCTTTAACCAATCTTACTAGAGGAGAAAATGCCCAGGTTAAAGCAAATTCATCTAGAAAGGTACCGGTTACACTAACAGAGGAGGCACAAAAGGCTTTCAACGAATTGAAAATCTTATTGATGTCATCCGAAGTATTGGCGTTCCCAGACTTTGACCAACCTTTTAACTTGACTACCGACGCTTCTAACTATGCTATTGGAGCGGTATTGTCCCAAAACTTCACAGGAGCAGACAAACCCATAGCCTTTATTTCTCGATCGTTAAAAAAAACGGAAGAGAATTACGCAACCAATGAGAAGGAAATGTTGGCCATCGTTTGGGCCCTAGATAACCTACGATCTTATCTCTATGGAGCTAAAAAAGTAAGGATTTTTACCGACCACCAACCTCTAACCTATGCTCTAGGAAATCAGAATCACAACGCAAAATTGAAAAGGTGGAAAGCCAGGATCGAGGAGTATAACTACGAACTCGTGTACAAACCTGGTAAGTCAAACGTCGTAGCTGACGCATTGTCCCGACTTGAATCGAACCTTAACCAAACATTTACCCTTAGTGATGTTGAGACAGACACAGCTTCGGAAGGAAATTCTGAAACCATAACTGCTGATGAAGCAGAAGAGCAGTGCGCCGAAACAGTCCATAGCGCTCAGCAAGACTCTAGTGATTTAATCGCCCATGTAGAAGCCCCATTAAATGTTTTCAAAAATCAGATAATTATACGACAGGGTAAGGAATTACACAGTAGTATACAACCTCACCCAGGGGTTACTAGACATCATGCTACTCTCAACCAAATTACCTTAGAATCCTTAACGGATACTTTGAAAAGATGTCTCAATCCTAATTGTATTAACGGTATTAAAATTCCCGAAAACTTTATTCAAGTACTAAATGACGTATACTTAGCTCACTTTATCTCATATAAAATAAGAATCACCCAAAGAGTAGTTGAAGATATTACTAATCCAGAAAGAACTTGTGAAATTATAGAAAGCGAGCATAGACGCGCTCATCGGAACGATAAGGAAAACAGCTTGCAAATATTAGAAAATTATTATTTTCCCCGCATGAGAAGTCTTATTCGGACTTACACTAAAAACTGCGAAGTATGCAAACTAAATAAATACGAAAGACACCCCACTAAGCCCAAGATACAGCCAACACCTGTCCCTACGTACCCTTGTGAAATTCTGCATATCGATATTTTCGAGATTCAGGGGTTCAAGTTCATAAGCTGTATCGATAAGTTTTCAAAGTTTGCCAAACTGTTTTGCATTAAGAACCGCTCAGCTATCCACCTGAGGAGCAAATTAGCCAAAGTTCTGCATTATTTTTCGGTACCACGTATAATTGTATCGGACAACGAAAGAGGCTTCTTGACACCTACTATATTGAACTTTATTAGATCTCTAAATATAGAAATTTATTTTACTCCCACTCAGAAAAGTGAAGTTAACGGCCAGGTCGAAAGATTTCACTCAACGTTAATAGAAATATATCGTTGCGTATCTAGGGAAATAAAAAATCTCAGCCCTAAGGACTTGATTAACCTCGCTGTAGATCGTTACAATAACTCAGTACACTCGGTTATAAAAAAGAAACCATCTGACATTTTTTTTAATAGAGCCGAAAGATTTAATTATCAACAGTTAGCTAATTTCCGTGACCAGGTAAATCAAGATATTCGTGGGCTCATCGAGAGTAATCAAAGGTCCACTAATGATAGGCTAAACAAAAACAGGTCAGTTCCAACAAGGTTGGAAGAAAACCAGGAAGTATTTGTTAGGGATAACCAAATTAAACCAAAGCATAAACCAATATACAAACAGCACAAAGTTTCCGTTGATAATCGTGTAACATTTTATACAAATAAGGGGAGGAAGTATCATAAATCTCATATGAAGAAAACCGGGTAATCCCTGCACTTACAGGTCACCATATGTATAAAACATATGTAAAAATGATCATGTAAATTTAACACCAAATTTGTAAAATTTAAATAATTTACCTTTTTCTTAAGGAATAACCTTAAAATGTAAACTCCTTTATAATACTTGAGAACTGAAGGGGTAATAATACAAAAATTTTATAAAAAATTTTTATAAGAATCAAAAAAATTAATTTTTTGTATTTTTCTTTACATAATAACTTACTTTGGCTATATTATATTAGTGGGAGAATGGCTTAATTAATAATATAACTTATACTTGCAGAATTATAGCTTAATTTACATTAAATATTGTACTAACTAACATTTAATTACTTAAGATCTTGTTTACTACTCCACGTCGCTGGCGCTTATCATGTCTTCAAGTACAATTCCCCAATAGTAACAGTCAAAACTGGTGACGGATGGATCATAAATGGTTATCTCAATGTGGTACATGTGATAAACTTAGAAAGATTGGAAGAGATGCTTCGCACCACAGCAGATGGGTTTTCAACAATTAAAAGCAGTGAGTTGAACAAAAAAACATTCGAGTTTTATCTGCAAAAAGCCCACGACCGGATAAATTCAATCAAGGGAATTACAAGAAGTAAAAGATCCATAAATTGGATTGGTTCAGCATGGAAATGGATTGCAGGAAATCCAGATGCAGCAGATTGGAGTCAAGTTTTGGAAAGTCAAGAAAAGCTCATCTCCAATAACGAACATCAATACGTCATAAATAACAAGCTGTTCGAAACAACAAACGAAGTAGTGAAGCAAATAAATAATTTGATTAATAATTTCACTAATAAAATTTCCAAATCCGAGTTGGAGGAAGTTACAAAGGAGTCCCTGAACCAACTACTAATAATTAAAAACGATATTGAGGAAGTAGTACGAGCCTGTCAACTAGCAAAAAGTGGCGTTATTAACACTAATCTTTTGGATATGGAAGAAATTCAACGTATAGTTTCTGAAGTGGACTCACTACCATACAACAACGCAATCGAAGCTGTCGAATATGGGAAACCCAGTATATTTTCAAACGGTACATCATTGCTATACATTCTATCAATACCTAAAGTAAACCCAAAAAAATTCGAAAAAATAATAACAAGGGCAGCCATAACTGAAAACCGTCAACTTGACCTTAGATATAGCGCAGTACTCCTCAATCATGAGGATGCGTATGGTATCAAGGATAGCTGCACATCAATGGGTAACATAACAGTTTGCAGTCCTAACCAATTGAAGAAACTCGGCGAAGACGAATGCCTGTTAAAAATCCTAAAGGGTATTAACGCGAATTGCACATTTTTGACCAACAAAGAAACTGTAATTGAACAGCTAGGAGATGATTTAATTTTTGTAACAAATTTCAAGGGTGTAATTTCTTCGCAACAAAACAATAGAAGTCTAAATGGTACATATTTAATTAAATTTTTTAATGAAACAATAAGAGTCGCGAACAGGAAATTCATAAATGAAAGAATGACGAACATACAAGCCCTTCCCCCTTTATTATCCAATATTTACGAAAAGGAGCGAAAACTTGACTTAAATTTCTTGCATGAACTTCAGGAAAAAAATATAGGACACATTGAACACCTGAAATACCACCTGAACCTCTCCCTTTGGTCTCAACTAATGGGTTATCTTTTAGTAGCAATTATTGCAAGCATCGTAGTTGTTTTATGGAAAAAAATATTTGGACCATCAAGGTTACCAACCCTAAATTCATCTGCAAATGACATTAAAGAATCTGTCGGATCAGCGGGACGCTGATTTTTAAACAGGGGGGAGTTAACACCTTAATAAATGGGTTAAGAACACTTGTTGCGAAACCATATTGCAACTCATCATATTTTATGTCTGCGCGTGTTGTAACATGATCCGCTTTTACTAACACCTAATTTAAGTTCAATAATAATTGTTGTGAAATCACATTGCAACTCAGCATAATTAAAGTCTGCGCGTGTTGCAATGCGACTTGCACGAATAAGCATTTTCCCACAGAAATAGAATTGTAATAATAAATTAAGTTAAGAATAAAGATTAATTCAATTCTAGACGTGGTCAAATAAAGTTCATTTAAATAACTTAAAACTTCTTTTTTATTTTTTGGTCGTGTGAGTACACATCCGGTCAGGCCCCTTGGGCGGCCTGACCGTACTTTTTTTACAACAAGGAACGATCCTTGTTTAACTTGTATGTAGTACCTATGTATATGCAAAAGTTATTTATGTGTAGAGGTAGCCATTGTTTTCATGAGTGTGGGTGTTGTTTTTAGTTTTAGATCTGTATGTTGCTATGTGTACAGCATCTCTTCTAACATTTAGGCCAGTTTTCACGACTGACCTTTAAAGATCGAAATAGTTAATGGTACCTTTAGAACTAGTGAGGAATAAAGTTACCTTCAACTATTTTTCGTTTTCACAACTTCTGTATAAAATAAACTTAACATTTTTAAAAGTGTGGCAGCACTAAAGTAAATACCGATTGTTTTTGCCAAAATAAAAATACGAACTGGCAACTACGTTCTTTCTTTTACTTTTCTCATTTTAAATTTTTGTGTGCACAAATATATTTTAATAATGGCAAATATTAATAAAATACCGCGTACACGTGAATATAACATTTTGTAAATTTTATTTTTCAAAATACGAGTTTGTTATTAATTTACAAAATATACGTATACTTGGAGTTGCCATATATAAAAAATATGTGAATATAATATGGCAGTCTCAAATCTAAACCTAACGACAAAAGTTAAAGGTAGAACGTTCCTCTTTTACCTTATCCTTCACTTTTAGATTAAAGAGAACTTGTGATAATTTAAAACTCATTATCTGTTCGATAAATTCCTACATTTAGCTATCGTTAAGTCGTGAAAACGGGCCTTATATTCTTACACAAGTGTTGCCATATTATTTAAAAAAATCTTATAACTTCTATAAAAAAAATCGCATGTGTTATTTGAAAACAAAACAAAACATTCAACAATATGTATGTATTTGCGTACGTTAAAGTTAAATATATTCAAAAAGCAAGAAACATGTACGTTTATTGACGAAAACAATGACAAAGAAACAGATCTTAAAATTTGTTCACAGCTTACTCTGGCATTTAACAAGGCCAAAAAATGCTAAACTGATTTTTAAAATGCTAGAAATAATTCTTAAAGTTCATTATTTTTCTTTTAAGTCTTTATAAATTTTAGTGACTTATTTTAAAGAAATTTAAAATAAATGGTAATATCTAAACAAGTATTTAGGCAGATTTGATATAGCATCAGATGTACACAGTTGGTTAAGTTTTAAATTGGAAGGCCCTTTGATAAAAGCAAAATACAAACGATTTTATTTCCATTTCGATTTAAAAGAATTTATAGAAAGATATTTAGACCAGATTACTTTTTTATATATAAAAAAAGTCATCATTGATTGCGTAAAAGCTAGTTTATAACAATTTATAAGAAAATGTTAGATTTAATCGCTTAGACTATTCCCTCCAACTTTTAAAATTAATCAAAATAAGCTTAAAACATTTCTTAAAAAGCTAAATAAAATGCCAAATAAAAATTTTGCAGCTAAATCTAAGTTTTTGGTGCAAAATTTACCTTCAAAAATGGCAAAATGGTTACACTACTCAAAAGTCTTCATTAAAAATCGCACAAACATTGTCTTGTAAAAAATAAAATAAAATTTATTTGAACTTTTATATCGTTATATCATATATTAAAAATGTTTAAAATCAACATGATAAGGTCATTTCTAATATTCCCTTAATATTAAATTTTTTTTACTGGACTGGTAAGATATATCTTAAAATAAGAATTATCCATTTTCATTCGAAACTTCATTTTGAGTACAATTTTTTTATAGTCAAAATTTATTGCAACATATTTGTCAGCTTTTTAGGCAATTTATACAAAAATAAATTCAAATACATATACTATTTTTGTTTCAAAGCATACACAATTTAAGCAATTGTTTGTTTTGTTTATGTTGCATTATTGATAAATAAAAATCATTAAAATATGTTTGCGACTTTTATTAACCAAAACGACCGTTTTTGTGCCTTTACGTTTCAAAATTTGTGATGGTAGCCCTGTAAAATAGTTGTGTGTTTTTTTGTTTGTTAGTGGTTTATTTTCATTGAAAATATTCGTGGTGAATTTTTATTCCTTAAGCTGTTATGATACTTGCTATTTATTGTATTTTTTCTATATTGGAGAATAGTGCAAATATATTTGCATAGGAAAACTGACTAAGTGTAAAGAGTATGATTATATCATAAAAAATCTTCAAATGTCAAACAAATATACATGTGTTATCGATAAATAATCTAATGGCCATTTTCTCAATGTATCGACAAACTGTCTGTTACTTAATGTCAACATAAATTTATTGGAACGATAAACTGCCCGTTAAAGATTTTGGGTTTCTCAATATACCGACAAAAAACTAAGTTTTCAACTGGCAACGCCACTCAAAATACATGTAAAAGTTGGGAGTCAGCTGATTGAATTTATCTGTACGGCAAATAAAAGGAAAATAAATAATTGGCAGATGAGTGCCGGTTAGCTTTGCGATAAAATCGAAGCAAATGAGACATTGAGAAAACCAAATTTCTTTAATGTGCAGTTTTTCGTTGGGAAAAAAGATAATTGCTTAATGAGAAAATGGCCATAAGACTGTCAAAAAAAATATAAAATTTTTTAACTTAAAATTGACATTTCCAGATTAATTGTTAGCACTGTTGCCAATTTTTTTAGTTTTTGATCGAAAGAAACGGTTTTTAACTTTTTTTTTTGCGATTTTTAGCTTTTATGACGTTTTTTTTGTGGGGAAAAAACGTGGGCAGTATTGTTTGTTTTGTTTACATTTTATCAAATTGTATTTCTTGTTCTTTCTCGCATTTGTTGTTTCTTTCAGTCAATCCTGAAAAAATCCAATACAAAAAATAGCAAGTATCATAACACCTTTAACATTACATACCTCCAGGGTTACCGTTGAAAACCTTCGAAAAGGGTCACAAAAAGGGTATTTTCCAGAAAAAGGGGTAAAAAAGGGTCAAGTTTTTCATTGGCAGTATTTCCCATTCTAATGAACATAATAATTTCAAGTTTTTTTATAACCAAACAAAAAAATAATATTTCAGGTAGGAAGAGCTCAAAAAACTTAATTTTTTTTATGGAATGCTCTGTCCTATTTTAAACACCTGACAAAATGTTTATTCTTTATCATTATACATAGCTAATTTTTTAATATTTTTTATGTAATTTTCCGATTTAGTGATGTCAAAAAATTTTAGTGTTTGTTTTAAATTTTGCAATCGTTCGCAAATTGTAACCATTTTCTCGATTAAAGCGATTTTTTCCTGTAAGTGTCAGATTTTTTAAAGCTTTTACGATTTTTAATACATATAAGACTTTGCTATCATACCGCTGTTACCAAATATATGGGAATTTCCGCTAATTTAGCAATTTTTACCTCTTGTTTTCATTCCTGTTAGGGCACTCTCAACACTGTCGATTCAAAAGAAGGCGAAAAGTTCAATACCTTTTGCCATTATAAAGGGCGAATTTTTTTAATAAAACATGCTACTTTTTAAGAGAGCAAAACACCAAATTGCATTTTTTTAATAAAATGTAAAATTTTTGTTTTGAAAAGAAACCACCGTAAAAAATAACAAATATTTATATGAGTTATGTTTGCTTTTAGGGAAATTGTACTCTACTATCAAAAATCAAGGAGAAGAAAGCATGGAATTGTAAGTTTATACTTTGACTCTGTTCCATATCAAGCAATGCTTATTTCGAAAACATTTGCTGAACACTTCTGCTCCGCAGTGTTGACAAAAAACAAAATGTGAGAGCTATTTCCATAAAAGGGTCAAAAAGTGTCACAAAGTAGGTGATAATGATACAATAGTATAATTTAAAAAAAGGGTCATAAAAGGTATCAACACCGTCGAAAAAGGGTCAAATTGATACTTTAGTATCTCAACGGTAACGCTTCATACCTCATGTATTATACGAACACATACTTCATTTTACGATTAATTTAATTGATATTAAGTACTCATATCAACAACAGTTGTTTATGTGGCTCGATGGCTGAATGGTCTAGCCGCCGGTCTGGCTTTAACAACTTTCTGTTAGCTTTGAGGGTTCGAGTCCCACTCATTACAATTTTTTTTTTTGGTTTTTAAAATTTTTTGTTAAACTAAAAAGAAATTGAACGGTTTTTGACTTTTTAAAATTCATTCTGCTGGTGTCTAATAATTGTAAATTTTTCTGTACATTCAATATACCTCATTGCTTTCCAACGGAAGGCTAAGGTAAAATGTAAATAGAAAATACAATATAATAGTCTGGTAGTGTATAAAGTCATTTCTGAAAAATTGTAGGAATAGAACTATTACAAAAAAGCTTTATAAAATACATAACTGAAATTTAGCTCATAGAATAAATTCGAAAAATGAAAAATGTTGAATATAATATAAAGTTACCTTCGGAAGGAAATGATTCCCAGTTTCTATTTGTTAAAATAGTTGAGTTTAATACATTCAATTTATAAAGTAACACTATCCAGTGAGACACAAAGAATGCTGACGACGGCCGTAGCGGGCCAGAAAATGCATTACATTCTGCTGGTGTCTAATAATTGTAAATTTTTCTGTACATTCAATATACCTCATTGCTTTCCAACGGAAGGCTAAGGTAAAATGTAAATAGAAAATACAATATAATAGTCTGGTAGTGTATAAAGTCATTTCTGAAAAATTGTAGGAATAGAACTATTACAAAAAAGCTTTATAAAATACATAACGAAAATTTAGCTCATAGAATAAATTCGAAAAATGAAAAATGTTGAATATAATATAAAGTTACCTTCGGAAGGAAATAATTCCCAGTTTCTATTTGTTAAAATAGTTGAGTTTAATACATTCAATTTATAAAGTAACACTATCCAGTGAGACACAAAGAATGCTGACGACGGCCGTAGCGGGCCAGAAAATGCATTATATTCTGCTGGTGTCTAATAATTGTAAATTTTTCTGTACATTCAATATACCTCATTGCTTTCCAACGGAAGGCTAAGGTAAAATGTAAATAGAAAATACAATATAATAGTCTGGTAGTGTATAAAGTCATTTCTGAAAAATTGTAGCAATAGAACTATTACAAAAAAGCTTTATAAAATACATAACTGAAATTTAGCTCATAGAATAAATTCGAAAAATGAAAAATGTTGAATATAATATAAAGCTACCTTCGGAAGGAAATAATTCCCAGTTTCTATTTGTTAAAATAGTTGAGTTAAATACATTCAATTTATAAAGTAACACTATCCAGTGAGTCACAAAGAATACTGACGACGGCCGTAGCGGGCCAGAAAATGCATTACATTCTGCTGGTGTCAAATAATTGTAAATTTTTCTGTACATTCAATATACCTCATTGCTTTCCAACGGAAGGCTAAGGTAAAATGTAAATAGAAAATACAATATAATAGTCTGGTAGTGTATAAAGTCATTTCTGAAAAATTGTAGGAATAGAACTATTACAAAAAAGCTTTATAAAATACATAACTGAAATTTAGCTCATAGAATAAATTCGAAAAATGAAAAATGTTGAATATAATATAAAGCTACCTTCGGAAGGAAATAATTCCCAGTTTCTATTTGTTAAAATAGTTGAGTTAAATACATTCAATTTATAAAGTAACACTATCCAGTGAGTCACAAAGAATACTGACGACGGCCGTAGCGGGCCAGAAAATGCATTACATTCTGCTGGTGTCTAATAATTGTAAATTTTTCTGTACATTTAATATACCTCATTTCTTTCCAACGGAAGGCTAAGGTAAAATGTAAATAGAAAATACAATATAATAGTCTGGTAGTGTATAAAGTCATTTCTGAAAAATTGTAGGAATAGAACTATTACAAAAAAGCTTTATAAAATACATAACTGAAATTTAGCTCATAGAATAAATTCGAAAAATGAAAAATGTTGAATATAATATAAAGCTACCTTCGGAAGGAAATAATTCCCAGTTTCTATTTGTTAAAATAGTTGAGTTAAATACATTCAATTTATAAAGTAACACTATCCAGTGAGTCACAAAGAATACTGACGACGGCCGTAGCGGGCCAGAAAATGCATTACATTTTGCTGGTGTCAAATAATTGTAAATTTTTCTGTACATTCAATATACCTCATTGCTTTCCAACGGAAGGCTAAGGTAAAATGTAAATAGAAAATACAATATAATAGTCTGGTAGTGTATAAAGTCATTTCTGAAAAATTGTAGGAATATAACTATTACAAAAAAGCTTTATAAAATACATAACTGAAATTTAGCTCATAGAATAAATTCGAAAAATGAAAAACGTTGAATATAATATAAAGTTACCTTCGGAAGGAAATAATTCCCAGTTTCTATTTGTTAAAATAGTTGAGTTAAATACATTCAATTTATAAAGTGACACTATCCAGTGAGTCACAAAAAATACTGACGACGGCCGTAGCGGGCCAGAAAATGCATTACATTCTGCTGGTCTAATAATTGTAAATTTTTCTGTACATTCAATATACCTCATTGCTTTCCAACGGAAGGCTAAGGTAAAATGTAAATAGAAAATACAATATAATAGTCTGGTAGTGTATAAAGTCATTTCTGAAAAATTGTAGGAATAGAACTATTACAAAAAAGCTTTATAAAATACATAACTGAAATTTAGCTCATAGAATAAATTCGAAAAATGAAAAATGTTGAATATAATATAAAGTTACCTTCGGAAGGAAATGATTCCCAGTTTCTATTTGTTAAAATAGTTGAGTTAAATACATTCAATTTATAAAGTAACACTATCCAGTGAGACACAAAGAATGCTGACGACGGCCGTAGCGGGCCAGAAAATGCATTACATTCTGCTGGTGTCTAATAATTGTAAATTTTTCTGTACATTCAATATACCTCATTTCTTTCCAACGGAAGGCTAAGGTAAAATGTAAATAGAAAATACAATATAATAGTCTGGTAGTGTATAAAGTCATTTCTGAAAAATTTTAGGAATAGAACTATTACAAAAAAGCTTTATAAAATACATAACTGAAATTTAGCTCATAGAATAAATTCGAAAAATGAAAAATGTTGAATATAATATAAAGTTACCTTCGGAAGGAAATGATTCCCAGTTTCTATTTGTTAAAATAGTTGAGTTTAATACATTCAATTTATAAAGTAACACTATCCAGTGAGACACAAAGAATGCTGACGACGTCCGTAGCGGGCCAGAAAATGCATTACATTCTGCTGGTGTCTAATAATTGTAAATTTTTCTGTACATTCAATATACCTCATTGCTTTCCAACGGAAGGCTAAGGTAAAATGTAAATAGAAAATACAATATAATAGTCTGGTAGTGTATAAAGTCATTTCTGAAAAATTGTAGGAATAGAACTATTACAAAAAAGCTTTATAAAATACATAACTGAAATTTAGCTCATAGAATAAATTCGAAAAATGAAAAATGTTGAATATAATATAAAGCTACCTTCGGAAGGAAATAATTCCCAGTTTCTATTTGTTAAAATAGTTGAGTTAAATACATTCAATTTATAAAGTAACACTATCCAGTGAGTCACAAAGAATACTGACGACGGCCGTAGCGGGCCAGAAAATGCATTACATTTTGCTGGTGTCAAATAATTGTAAATTTTTCTGTACATTCAATATACCTCATTGCTTTCCAACGGAAGGCTAAGGTAAAATGTAAATAGAAAATACAATATAATAGTCTGGTAGTGTATAAAGTCATTTCTGAAAAATTGTAGGAATAGAACTATTACAAAAAAGCTTTATAAAATACATAACTGAAATTTAGCTCATAGAATAAATTCGAAAAATGAAAAATGTTGAATATAATATAAAGCTACCTTCGGAAGGAAATAATTCCCAGTTTCTATTTGTTAAAATAGTTGAGTTAAATACATTCAATTTATAAAGTAACACTATCCAGTGAGTCACAAAGAATACTGACGACGGCCGTAGCGGGCCAGAAAATGCATTACATTTTGCTGGTGTCAAATAATTGTAAATTTTTCTGTACATTCAATATACCTCATTGCTTTCCAACGGAAGGCTAAGGTAAAATGTAAATAGAAAATACAATATAATAGTCTGGTAGTGTATAAAGTCATTTCTGAAAAATTGTAGGAATAGAACTATTACAAAAAAGCTTTATAAAATACATAACTGAAATTTAGCTCATAGAATAAATTCGAAAAATGAAAAATGTTGAATATAATATAAAGCTACCTTCGGAAGGAAATAATTCCCAGTTTCTATTTGTTAAAATAGTTGAGTTAAATACATTCAATTTATAAAGTAACACTATCCAGTGAGTCACAAAGAATACTGACGACGGCCGTAGCGGGCCAGAAAATGCATTACATTCTGCTGGTGTCAAATAATTGTAAATTTTTCTGTACATTCAATATACCTCATTGCTTTCCAACGGAAGGCTAAGGTAAAATGTAAATAGAAAATACAATATAATAGTCTGGTAGTGTATAAAGTCATTTCTGAAAAATTGTAGGAATAGAACTATTACAAAAAAGCTTTATAAAATACATAACTGAAATTTAGCTCATAGAATAAATTCGAAAAATGAAAAACGTTGAATATAATATAAAGTTACCTTCGGAAGGAAATAATTCCCAGTTTCTATTTGTTAAAATAGTTGAGTTAAATACATTCAATTTATAAAGTGACACTATCCAGTGAGTCACAAAGAATACTGACGACGGCCGTAGCGGGCCAGAAAATGCATTACATTCTGCTGGTCTAATAATTGTAAATTTTTCTGTACATTCAATATACCTCATTGCTTTCCAACGGAAGGCTAAGGTAAAATGTAAATAGAAAATACAATATAATAGTCTGGTAGTGTATAAAGTCATTTCTGAAAAATTGTAGGAATAGAACTATTACAAAAAAGCTTTATAAAATACATAACTGAAATTTAGCTCATAGAATAAATTCGAAAAATGAAAAATGTTGAATATAATATAAAGTTACCTTCGGAAGGAAATGATTCCCAGTTTCTATTTGTTAAAATAGTTGAGTTAAATACATTCAATTTATAAGGTAACACTATCCAGTGAGACACAAAGAATGCTGACGACGGCCGTAGCGGGCCAGAAAATGCATTACATTCTGCTGGTGTCTAATAATTGTAAATTTTTCTGTACATTCAATATACCTCATTTCTTTCCAACGGAAGGCTAAGGTAAAATGTAAATAGAAAATACAATATAATAGTCTGGTAGTGTATAAAGTCATTTCTGAAAAATTTTAGGAATAGAACTATTACAAAAAAGCTTTATAAAATACATAACTGAAATTTAGCTCATAGAATAAATTCGAAAAATGAAAAATGTTGAATATAATATAAAGTTACCTTCGGAAGGAAATGATTCCCAGTTTCTATTTGTTAAAATAGTTGAGTTTAATACATTCAATTTATAAAGTAACACTATCCAGTGAGACACAAAGAATGCTGACGACGGCCGTTGCGGGCCAGAAAATGCATTACATTCTGCTGGTGTCTAATAATTGTAAATTTTTCTGTACATTCAATATACCTCATTGCTTTCCAACGGAAGGCTAAGGTAAAATGTAAATAGAAAATACAATATAATAGTCTGGTAGTGTATAAAGTCATTTCTGAAAAATTGTAGGAATAGAACTATTACAAAAAAGCTTTATAAAATACATAACTGAAATTTAGCTCATAGAATAAATTCGAAAAATGAAAAATGTTGAATATAATATAAAGTTACCTTCGGAAGGAATTAATTCCCAGTTTCTATTTGTTTAAATATATTTATAAATTTTATATACCTACATATATTTTATACATATTTACGCCTGTTAATTTACCCTCTTTTTTATTTTATTTTTATACCCTCCACCACAATTAGTTGTGAAGAGGGTATATCAACTTTGTCATTCCGTGTGAAACTTTTTTATTATTCATCTCAGACCCCATAAAGTATATATATTCTGGGTCCTTGAGTAATTCTAAGTTGATTTAGCCATGTCCGTCTGTTTGTCCGTCTGCCCGTCTGTTTAAAACACGCTCACTTTCGAACAACTCAAAAGAAATAACAAAATTTGGTACGTCACAGTTTTTTAGGACTAGAAATAACACTGTGAAATTTCGTGACGATCGGTCCATAATTTACCTTAGGCCCTATATAAACCCTACTACCGGAAAACAGTTTAGTACGCCTAAAACCGTAAAAAATAATGCAATCATAAAAAATTTTGGCTCGTCACAGTTGTATAGGACTATAAATGATACTGTGAAATTTCGTGAAGATCGGTAAATAATTTAACCTAGGCCCCATAGAAGCCCTACTCCCGGAAAACAGTTTAGTACACCTAAAACCATAATTAATAATGCTAGCATAACAGAAATTGGTATGTCACCGTTTTAAAGGACTAGAAATGACGCTGTTAAATTTGGTGATGATCGGTCCATAATTTACCCTAGGCCCCATATAAACCCTACTACCGGAAAACAGTTTAGTCACCTAAAACCATAATTAATTACAAATCGTCACAGTTTAAGATAATAATAATCAATAGACATCATACAGATATTACTCCTTAAACATTCGAACTGTCGGTGGAGGGTATCAAAGATTCGGCACAGCCGAATATAGCACTCTTACTTGTTCAATTTGTGTTGGGGTATATACCCTTGAAGTGCGGGGAAACCGAAATAAAAAAAAAATTTGGAAACTCGTGTAAGATACTACAACATACAATTTGAAAAACACATTGTCCTAAAGATTACAGATAGACCTAATGAAATGAAAAGGTTTGTAAGAGGTTGATGTTATTTTTTGCCTTGACATACATTTGACTGATATAGACGTTGTTTATAAAAAAAATGCTTTTTATTGTGAATCAAAAGCCTTCTACAACGGTGCACTTTTAACTATTTATCCAACCTCGGTAAAAAAATGAACGAAATTTTTCGAAAACATGGTAATTAGTAAATAAAATAATCAATATACTTTTTGACGACTTACTAAGCGCTTTGAGTGTGTCAGAAAGATATTTCTTAAGCCGTTAAAAAATGTTAATAGTGGTATTCACACTGAGCTTGTTAGTTTGTTAGTCGTTAATCGTTACTTTTTTACACGCATTTTGTTTTTGTATATTTAACGCGCTACCGGATTAACATTTAACAAATTAACGACACGGCACCCCTGATAAAATAGTTGTTAGTTGGTAACTCACAATCAGCTGTTGCAATTTCTAAATAAATATAAAAAAAGTCATGTGATACATTTCTAAAAAAATATTTGTGTTTTGGAAATTTTCGTGTACATTGATAGTAAGTATGTAAATTAAATGATTTTTTTTATTTTAAAGTTACCAGACTAAAAAAGTTTTAAAAAGGGGGTCGTTCACAGTTGGTAACTTTAACAAATTAACAAACTACCGAGTAACAAATTAACAAGTTCGGTGTGCATACCACTAATATATTTATTTCAAATATTTTATCTATTTTATGAATTAACGTTTTGATCTCATATCTTGAGTACCTTAATTTGTGTTTATTTTTATTATTGTTTTATGAATTAAATTGTTATGTTTATCTTAATTTTTTATCTTGTATCTAGAGCATAATAATTGTACGGAATTTACATATAAAACCGTAAGGTAATAATAATTCAAGTTCCTCTTTTAATCTTCATTTCATTTTGTAGTATTTAAGTATTTCTTTTATTTACTTTGTAAACAAGTTACCTTACGTTTTTTTTATAAAAGTTTTTTTTCATTATTTAAAAACAAATTTAATGTGTATTATTTATATGGAGCGGGATCCCGGGATCCCGGGAAATTCAAAAAAAATTTTCCGCTTTCCCGGGAATCGAAAAACTCCGGGAAAAAAACTCTACTACCAGTACTGAATATCGCTTATTTCTATAAAACTTCTGCAAGGAAAGACGATTTGAAGACTTAAACTTTGGCAAAACTGGAAACAGCCTTATCTCAATTTTTTGAAACTGTGAAAAACTACGGCACGACGAAATTAAATGTGGGGATAGCTCAAAATAAATTAATTTACATCCAAAGAACGCTATTTATGTAACTTTCTGTTCTTATCGCACCATGGTGAAGGGTATTTAAGACTCGGCATAGCCGAATATAGCACTCATACTTGTTTTAATCTTTATTTTTCTTTTTTGAAAATATATGTTATACCAAGGCGAATTCATACAAGGTGACCTTGGCTTGCTACGTAATCAACAGCTGATAACTAACTATATGTCAAAATGATATGCCTTTACTTTTTTTTGACATCTATATATATAAAAATAAGTCCGTATATGTACGTCGCCGAACTACTCATAAACGCGATTTCAACCAAACTTATACACTACGTAGGCAGTGGCCCATATATGGTTTATATGAAGTTTGGTTGAAATCCGATAACGCATGTGTGTGCGGTGCGTATGTGAAGTGAGTGTGTTTTTGCCGCAGGAAAACCAACTTTATTAAAAACAAGTGTGTTTCTTTTCTTATTTTGTTTTGCCGTGCGAAGCAGGCAACGGGCCCGCTAGTTCTATTTAAATATTTATTTAAATTAAAATTAAGTTTTAAGATATTTTTTTTTTTATAAATTGTAAATTGAAAATGCAGCACACACACGCATGCAAAAAAAATTTAATTGATGAGAATGTACTAAGTTCCGTGTTCCTAACGTAAAAAGATGAAGGAAGTGTAGTACTGTTAGCTGGCCGAACATCGTTACATCGACTCAGAAAGTGATTCTGTGTCGATCGGTATAATTAATCCAATATTTGGAGGTGTTACAAATATCAGCACAAACGCATCCCAGCCAGCATAGGCTCTTTGGTAGACGATTGTATTTAATATACATTTTATAACAAAAACATTAAATATTTCATTTATTAATTACCTTTTTATACATGTGTACATTTTCTGACACGCTCGTCCTTTAATCTTGGAATATCCTAAAACAATCATTTAATGATTATTCAATGTTACACCTTGTTTATCTTTCGGCAAACCATCATCGAATGAATCTTACCGACTTTAGGATCTTTAAAATAAGATTTTCTAACCAGGTGGTATTGAATTAGCGATCTAACGGTTTGTTTCTTATTTATTGTATGAACATGAATAGTTTTGTCATGAAAAAAACGCCTGATGCTCTTATTTACATAGATAGCATTTCATAAGTTGTAAAATAATCCCTGTATGGGATACGATTCTTGACATGTTGTCTGAAAAACTAGTGAGATAATCTTTACTAGCACCTTAAACGACTAACATAAGCGTCTTCCGCTGTGTTATATGTAGAAGTAGGAATCAGCTTGTTTTTACAGTTTCTCCCGTGCAAGAAATCTTTTGCGAATAAAAATGCGCTTTTTCTATTGAGTTCTTTAAATAAATTTTACATACATACATATGTACTGATTTAAAATTCGTGAATACAATGAAACCTTATCAAAAAAGATTCCATGAGTAATCCGTCTGCTTCATCTACACTTTTCTGAAATGTTAAAAAAGCAAAACTTCTTGCAAATAATGTTTTGTTAGCACACATTTTCAAATTATTGTATTATACAATAACGATTTAAAATTAAAATCTAAATGAAATATGACAGCATATATTTTTGACACACAGCTATTTTGGTTACTACAGTGTTGTATTATTTTGACACAACGTTAAAGTATTTTACAGCGTTGTATCCATTTTTAAAATAAGACCACCTTGTATGAATTCGCCTTGTGTTATATTTATTTATAATACCTTTTGAAAATTCATAAATCCAGAAATCCCGACTGCCGGGATTTTCTAAAATCAATCCCGATTGGCATGCCTAATCCACACATGACCGCTTCAATTGACGCATTGGAAGACAACATTGAAGCATTTATTCATGAGATACCGGCCGAAATGTTGGAAAGAACATGCCAAAATTGGACTAAGCGGATGGACCATTTGAGGCGCAGTCACGGTCAACATTTGCATGAAATATTCTTCAATCATTAAATTATATGGACCGTACTATTGATTCAAATAAAGATTTCATTCATTTTTCTGAATTTTATATGTTTTTTTTTAACTTTCCTTTAGCTCTTAAAAAATCACCCGATAAAAACAAATATGCTCCATACCTTTTTCATATGTTTCTGTAGCCGTTTGTGTGGTTTATTTGATAATTTCCTCTTACACATTCTTTTTCTTCTATTATATTTAAATTACCTTTATAATTTTGCATAACTTTATTCTAAATTAAAATAGAACTCACAAAAACACAACAACAACTACAATAATACACCACAATAGTTGGGAGGGTATTAGGTATTTGTGCTGATGTTAGTAACACCTTAACACGTTGACTGCCAAGGCCGTTTTCAGAAAACTGGCTAAAAATGACATTTTGATTTTTTCACATTATATTACTAAAAACTCTATTTCTAGATGATAGGTATCATGAAAAAGCAAATATGATGTTTATTTTAGGAGAAAAAGGACCTGCGAATTATCTCGTAATTGGCTTCTGTGACAGAAATCGCTACGCAGAAGCCAAATACGAGTTAATTCATAGGTCCTTTTTCTCCTAAAAAAACATCATTTTTGCTTCCTTAAATATTTTGTTTTATAGTTATTAAAATTTATTATAATTTTATTATTATTTTCTTTCTTTTAAGATTTATAAACATTCTCTAAATTTATTGTTATAATTATCAAGAACCCAAAATGGATAAGAAAAGGTCACTGAATCAAAGTGAAATCGAGTACAACGCAAATCTAAGTGATTCAGAATATGACGGAATTTTCAGCGATGATAGTAACGACATTTATGAGCCTTCTGATTATACAAGTGGTAGTGAAGATGTACCTGAAGACGGGTCCGAACCTGATGATAATGACGGTGATCTCCAAGCAACAACGTCAAATGAGAATGATGATTTGTGGACAGAAGTTCAACACAATCCTGATTTATTTCTTTTTGAAGAAAATGTTGGTGTGAAATTAGATACATCAAATTTTTCAGTACAAACGCTGGTGGATTTATTTTTTTCGGTTGAGTTACTTGCATTACTGGTAGAACAAACTAATTTATATGATGCGCAAGAAATTGAGAAATGGGAATCAAAATGCTGTAAAAAATGCAAAAGGTTATCAAATTGGCAAGACGTAAATGCTGTAGAGATGAAAGTTGTGTGTAACGCCTTAAAATAGTTGTCCAAGACTCACCTTAAAGTATACCGATCTACTCATAATCACTTTCTGAGCCGAACTAACCATGTCCGTCCGGCTGGCTGGCTGGCTGGCAGGCTGTCTGGCTGGCTGTCCATGTAACCTTGTGCGCAAAGTACAGTTCGCAATTTTGGAGATAATTTGATAAAATTTTTGTCATAGGTTGTTATTAGCACAAGGACCAAGCCTGTTGAAAATGGGCCTAAACGTAGGACAACGAGGGAAGATAGGGGGAAACTTCTTCCTCTCAGAAACAATCAAACCGATTTTAATAAAATTTAAAACATAGATAAAACCATAGCTATATGGACACAAAATGTATAAATTTTTAAAAAAATCGCACCACGAGGGGAGATAGGGGCAATTTCTGCCTCTCAAACCGATGTTAATGAAATTTAAAACATAGATAGATCTATATCTATAGGGACACGTTAGCTATACAGTTTTAAAAAAAAATAGGACCACAAGGGGAGGCAGGGGGCAATTTCTGCCTCTCACAATCCGATTTTCATGAAGTTTATAAACATAGATAAATCCATATTTACATGGACACATAAGCATGATGTGTTTTTAAATACTTTGGTGTAGGGTATCATATGGTCGGGCTTGACCGACTATACTTTCTTATTATTATAATTCAGTTAGTCTTACAAAACTGTTATAAACACGAAAAACTTATGTGTGTGGGACCCTGCGAAGTAACAGAAAGGGAGACCCCAGAGATGTGGTAAATCGTAAACTGAAAAAGGGGAGTGTTTTTGGCAGCAAAATGGCCCTGTTTCTGTATGCAAATGGAAAGACAAACGAGAAGTCCTTACCATTTCTAACATGCATGCTGTTGAAATGGTAGAGGTGCCCAATCGCAATGGAAAAATTTCTATGAAACCGAATATAGTTCGAGATTAAAATAATGGAATGTCTGGCATAGACCGATCAGATCAAATGATTTCGTACTACTCATCTCAAAGAAAGACTATTAGATGGCCCAAAAAGTTTCGCTATATATTATAGAGATATATATACTAACTGCTCACAGAATTTTTCAAAAAGTAACTTCATCTAAAATAAAACTGATAAGGTTCAGAGAAGAATTCGTCTTCGCGTTGATTGCAGATTTTCAACCAGTTTTGAAAAAAAAAATAGAAGTCAAGAGCTCCATTATTTAGAGTGTTTACCACCAATGGAAAAAACAGCGTCCGACAAAGCCATGTCGTGTATGTACCCAAGCAAAAAAACGCCGAGAAACGCGTTACTTCTGTCCAGCCTGTGAAGAGAAGCCAGCCCTTTGTGTGGAAATTTTTTTAAAAACTACCACAAATAATAAAATATTACTTTATTTCTTCTATTTGAGTTAATTTTTCCATTATATTGAATGCATTTTTACATTATATTGAATGAATTTTTCCATAAAATTTGTTTTTTTAATAAATATTCAGCTAACGCAAGCCAAAACTAACTTTTTTTTCTTTTCCCAGAAGCCATTTATCGATACTAGCACTGATATAATACGGTACGTGTTAAAATATTGGTCCTTCACCCACTTTTAAGTATACCGATCGATTCAGAATCACTTTTTGATTCGAATTAATGATGTCCGTCCGTTTGGCTGACTGGCTGGCTGTCCATGAAAACCTTGTGCGCAAAGTACAGGTAGCAATTTGGAGATAATTTGATGAAATTTGGCACATTGGCACCAGGAATAAGCCTACTGAAAATGGGGAGAATCGGTCCATTCAGTAATTCAGATAGCCCACATACAAGCTTCTTTCTAGAATAGGGTCCTTGTGCCCATAAATCATCTTATTATTTATGTTGATATTGTTACGAAAGTTAAATTATCTAAGAATTGTTTATAGTTATACTTATAAGTTATCTTGTAAGTTATAGTTTTATGTTACTTAAAATTGTCATGTATAATTTTCAACACAACTGGTTTTTTTTAAATAATTCCTATACAAATTTCCCAGTCATTTCTAGAAATGGTTATAGAACATAATAAATAGTTACTAGATGACCCGTGCGAATATTTCGCACCGTTAGTTGCCATTTTTGTAACATAAAATGAAAATAGAAATTTTAGTAACTTCAATACATTTTAAAATATAATTTTTAACAATGAAAATATTAATTTTTCAATTTCTAATTATTTTTCGTCATTAGTGTTAGAAATAAGCTTTAAAATGAGATATCATTCATTAAATTTGATGCGGTGGTATGGGAGATATTTGCAACCGACAAAAAAAAGTGCTTTAGAAATAATATTTATGATGATATGATTGAGGGAAGGTTCAGGAAAAATCTAGAAATAATTATGAAATATAAAAAGGGGTGACTCATGTATAATTAGTTTAGTTTGTTTTGTGAAACGGTTCTGTTCGTAACTAACAATTGTGAACAAAATAATAAAGTTTGTAAAGTTGAATAAGTGTGTGTATTTATTTTTATTTGCAATTAAAAGAACTCAACGGTTTATTATAAAGGGAGTAAACCGAACGCGTTTATTAAAGGAAAAACGTAACAATATTAAGATTTGGTAAAATTTATTTTTTTGCAATGGATGGTTTTATCTTATCAAATTTGATTGGAATCGGTCCATATTTGACCATAGCTCACATACAAATACTACTCCAGAAAATGGCTTATACTGCCATAGCCTCCTTATAAATGCTGGTATTAAAATAAAAATTGGCGATAACCTTTACGATAGTTGACTTGGCAGGTCCAGAATAAACCATAGGTCCCATATAAAAATACATAGATGAAAATATCTCAACAATAAAAGAACTTTTACATGAATCTAAACTTCATAACAAAATTTTGTTAAGGCGGGTCCATGATTTCCCTGGGTCCCAAATAGGGTTCATTAGCAAAAATAATTTTTATAATGTGGGTGCAGGGTATTATATAGTGTATGTATTCATTTAAATCGGGCTTTTGCTTTAATCGGTTAATCGCTCGATTAATTAACCAAGGTTTTGGTTTTATCGGTTAATATTGCTATTGATCGGTTAACCGATTAATAAAGTTTTGTTATAAATCAAGTTACTTCATTAAATAAAAATGCAAAAATTATTTATTATTTGGAGTTTATTAGTAAAAAAAAAACAATAACATAACAAACAAAACAATTCTTGTACTCCAAATCCATATTAATACATATTTTATAATGTTTATATATTAGGTATTTATTAAAAAACAAACTGTAAGATAATTTTATTAATTATTTTAATAGTTAAAGAAGGTCTTATAAAAAATCTTTTAGAAAAATAATGTGGTTAAAAAGTCCAGTATTTAAGCGATTCTTTTCTTTAGTTTTGTTAAAACTTGACTTGGAAAAAATTCTATCACTTATCGAAGATGTTGAAGAAATCCAAAGCAACCCATAATACATAATATCTAATTTCTCAGTCTTTTTCCTGGATTTCTCTAAACATATAAAATCTTCCATTATGCCGTTAGAGTACTGTTTTAATTTTTTAAAATTGTAAACACTTCTAATTGTTTCGGTCACTATCGAGAGTTTTTTCTGTTGTCAGTTCGTCATCTGACTCATCCCGGCAAAGCTCAGCACCGAACATTTTGCAATAAAAGTTTATTTCCGAATCCCTTGGTTTCTGTTCTTGTACTGTATTTTAAGAATGTATTGCTAGAAGAAAATATCTGTGGCATTTTGACAAAACATCTTAAGTCGAGATATTATAGCAAAAAAGTTTTTTAAAAAATCTTGGTGAAACAATCATTTTTATCAAATATGTAATAAAATAAACCAAAATTATAGAAAAATTTCGTATATAATACAAACTTTTAAAAACGTTCGTTAACAAAAATGCTTTTTGAATGAAAATTCGTATGATAAACAAACTTAAGATGTTTTTTCAAAATGCCACAGATATATTTAGCAATACTCCAAAAAAATTAACTTTTTCGTTTTCAAGCTATTTATGCCGAATGATTTTTAATACTTCGGGGGTAGAGTCAAGTACCCTTCTTGCTTATTAGAGTGCCCCGCACTTGTCCTAAAACGGATATTTAGGGTGGCCCTTAAAACTTGGATTTTTTGACTTTTTATGAATTTAACGCATTTTTTATGTTGTTAGCTACAAAATCATTGTTTTTATGCATTGAATAGTTAGTTTGGGTAACAATCTTTCATTTTTGGGTTTTGTTGGAATAATACACTGAAAAAAAACAAAGTGGCAAAAACAAAACTTGAAAGTAAGAAAATACGACTTCTAACATTTAGCACGGCACAAATTGGGCTGAATATTATGGCTTGCCATGCAACACAGGTGTTAATGACATCAAAATCTAAAATTCTGCGGTGATGCGTGGCGATCGCATTTTTCGTTTACAAGAATATTAGGAAAATGTAAAAAAAGGCGAAAAAAATTAAAAAAGTTTTTTGACCTTCATTCACTTATAACTTTTAAAGACTTGAAGATAACAAGCACCACCGCAGAATTTAAGATATTTTAGTCATCAACAACTCTGTTGTCTCCCAAGGCATAATATTCAGCCGAATTTGTGCCGTAGTACAAACAGTACAGCCTATTTTCAACAAATTTTATTAATTGATTAAAAAAACAGGGTGAATTTTTAAAAAAACGTAAATTTATGCTACTAAAATTAGTTTTACATTAGTTATTAAGAACATAGACACTGTTTTCACTTTGGGAAACAAAATTTCTTTCCATGTGATAAGTAAATATACGTATATTTCATTTACTATTGTGCTGTCACTTTTGCGTGCTTATTAATTACACAGCCTCACAAAAATATAAAAAGGTTCTGACCCAGAAACCAGACCCAACAATCCTTATGTATTATGACCTCCTGAATGCAATGCCGCCATAAGAATGGAATTCTATCGTTGGGTTTTCATGTAATTTACAAGGAAAGTCCGCAAAGTGACCTTACCTAATTTGTAAATTTGACCATGTTAAAAAGTGTTTGTTTAAATGCATGTAACTTTTAAAATTTTTGACAGATTTGATCTTACATAAAGAAATACAATTTTAAAAAATTTAAATATACAAAGAAACCGATTTGCTATTTCAGTTTGTGCAAAAATATCCTGAAGCGTACACGGATGCGAAAATGATTCATGATTATATTAGAGACACAAATTTTCTGTATCAAATTTTCTGTAGCAGCTTGCATTAAACCACTAAAACATCTTACTTTCAAGGACGTGCTGTATCAAATATTTGAATATTTAGAGTTCGAAGAAATAAATAAAAGATCGTTCTTGAATTCAATTCCCCACAAAATTCAATTTGCTTTTAACACAGACAAGCTTAATTTGCTTACTGCAAATTTGAAAAAGATGTTAACATTTTCCAAACGGTTTTAACGGATGCGAAAGATTCAACATTAAAAAGATATATCGATAGACCTGTGGATGATGTATACTCATTCCACAGTAATATCAATGTGGAGAGAGTGTTTGCGATGGCGAAGAGGAACGAGGATATGGAACCTCATAAACATACACCATGTGTCAGCAAATAAAGGCCCGGCAAAACAAATACATTCACTTCCTTTTCGATATTTTGCAGTTCTATCCAACGAAGCAAGATATGGAAAATGGTGTGAAAATAATGAAAAAGGTTTTTCAGGAAAATAAAAAATGGAATGCTAAGGAACGAATAAAGAGATTGGAAGAGATGGAGCAAACAACAAGTTAAAAAACGACGTACGGAGAGTAAAGTCCTATTTCTAAATTTGCTTTATGTGAATGAGCCTATGAAATTATTTAATTTATGAAATAAACTATCTGATGTCGATGTACAGAGTAATCGGATAAAAATTCTTAAAAAGCAAATAAACATGTTAAGAGGTTTAAATTATAAATATCACGGTGAAAAAGTTTGGCAAACAACAAATTTGGATTTAGAGTCCCAACTCAAAGAAAAGCTAAAGAATTTGCACTATTATGTAGATCTCTAAAAATTTAAAAAATAAAATAACTTGATGTTTTTAAAAGTATAAACAATAAAGATTTCTGTTAAATACATTTCTAGTAAAATAACTTAAATATTTTTCGCAAAACTAAAAATGTAAATTTTAATGATCGATTTAATAAAAGTTGCATGCATACATATTTTAATATTAATTTGATACTATTTCATTTTCTTATAGATCTTTTCTTTCTCATTCGGTTATTTTTCATCCGATTTTCAAGTTTTTTTATTAAAAAGTAAAAATTATTGCCGCTAGATGGCGTAAAATTCATTTTTTTGGAAAAGTGCATCAAAACACCCTGTATTTGCAAATATTTTGAAATTATGTGCTCCACAAAACTACTCGCCATACGATTTTGTACAAAGTTGCCAAACAACATTTGGTCGAATTCTGGAAATTTAGCGGTCAAAATTTTGATTTTCTTCAAGCACCTAAAAATACCGGTAATTTTGTAAATAACGGAATTATATAAAAGTCGCGGAACAAAAGTTGCTTCTGATACCCTAACGAACCATTTTCAACAATAAAAAAGTTCTTTTTCGCAAAAAGTCCATTTTGGCATATTGCTAGATTATTGTATGAAAAAATATTTTCTGAACACTTACCTTTTCTATACGAGACGAAACAAATAATTTTAAACACAAAAAAATTTGTTATAATACTACAAAATATTAAAAATTTTGTTATATCGGTTATATATAGATCTGGCAACGCCATGGCAAGAAGGTGATTAAAAAAAAGTCTGTGAACTAAAATTTTTGCTAATTAATGAAATTTCCTCGATTTGGACTTATTAACGTTGTTTAAATTATAATAACGTTAACAATAATAACAAAATAAAAAATCTGTTAAAAGTAATAAAATTAAAGATTTGATTGCACATAAATTTTATCTTTGGTATCACGTTCTTTGCATAACCTTAAAAACACGTTGTGTGAATTTTAATGAAGAAAACTCAAATAAAGAACACTAGCAAAATGGCTATTACTTGTGAGTTCTGCAAAACCGAATGTAAAAAAGCTGAAACTATTACATGTGCCTTTTGTAATACACATCAACATTATAATTGTATTATTAAGCAAACTCCGTCAACGAGTCAATCCGCTGTTGACAACTTTTTGAAAAATAAGACTGGAGTAGTTTTTGGATGTGCTACGTGCGTCGAAAAATCTCCATTAAATCCATTTTCGTTTAAGTTTGACACACTGGAAAAGCAACTCAAAGACATAACTAATGTCATCAAAGATGGTATTACAACACAATTAAATGATATAAAAACCGATCTAGCTAAATCTTTATCTCATCACAAAAAATTTGAGGAGGAGACCACATCGAAGATCAACCATTTGGAGAATGAAAACAATATTCTTAAAAGACAGTTAAATCGTCCGGATATTATAGTGACGGGCATTCCCTCGGGTAATCTTCAAGTTGAAAACCTTTATACAATTGCAGTTGCTATTGGTAAAGCTTGTAAGGTAAATCTCTCAGAATACGATGTCAACTTTTGTACATGGATAAGAAGAAAATCAGCTATTTTGATTAAGTTTAACAATGTGTTAAAGAGGGACACAATTATGAAAAATTATCGTCAAGAATTTAATCTTAAGCTCAATGAGATTACTGATGAATCTGATGCTGACAGTCGAGTATTTCTGAATGACCATCATACCAATAGTTGCAAAGCTTCATTATTTATGTCGCAAGAAAATAAAAGATAATGAAATCAAACGCTACCAAATAATCAGCTCTAATCCAATTAAAATTAAACTAACTTATTTAAACGGCAAGGTAGACGTCGTCAACTTTATGGATATTGTCAAATCAGGTGGTAATCAACCAAGTTTAGAAACTGGATCTGTAAATGATGTGGTTAACTAGTAAATATTAAAAGGAAAATAGCCTGTAACTATAATCATATCAATAGTTTTAATATATACTTACATACATTCTAGAGACCTTTATAATGAAAACTTAACAATTTCACTTTTAAAGTTTAATGCTTTTTACTGAATAACACTGTACATACTTAAATTTATTACTTTATCTACTTTGAATCGGTTATAAACGCGTTTTTGTCCTTTTTTTGTTTTTGTTCATTTGTAAAAAACTTTAAAAGTGGAATTGTTCCGTTTTGTTATGGGGCTCCTCATATACATACATACGTACAATAGTTCTCTTAGTTTATCAACATTCAAACACTTCTAAAATACCATTTAATTTTTAGATTATATTATTTTATGCATTTGTGTTCATTCATTGTTTTTATCACTTTATTTTTGAATATTCATGTCAATAATTCCGAATGATCATAAAATATACCTGATGAACCATAGTATAATGGGCAAGGTAGGGTCGTTTGGGAGAGTTGTTAATAATTACATATGTAATATAAAAAGAGCAAATTTTTCTAGACTGCAAATATTTACATATCGCAAACTGGCTTTTTATATGTATATTAATTCACTTTATTCAACATATTGCTAAAAAAAAAAATATATATATATACAATTTAGTTATTTTAATTTTGACGTTTGCTTCTTGCTTTTTGTTTATTTTCTTTCATATAACACCCTACCTTGTACTTATTTATTATACTATGCAAATGAACAAACTTTTTTTATTTTTCTTCGTTCCATCATACATATGTATGTATATTTCTTGTTTTTACTCTATACTAATTTTTATTTCTTATTTTTTTGTTTTGATTGCTTACTTTATTAAAAGATTGTTTTATAATTTCGTGTAGTTTGAAGAATAAATATACCTATGAGATGGAAGGAAAAGAAAATAAAGAAAAAGAACAAGTGATGGTATAATAATAAAAAGTCTGAATGAAGAAATAAGTACTTTTTATATCATTACTAGGTTTGCGTCACTAAATTTATTTTGTTCACGTTAACATCGGATTAATACTACATTTTTTTTTTTAACTTTTGTATATTTGAACTCGTATCTTTTTTTACTGCTTTTTTAGCATAATTTTAACACAGTAACTGGTGAATTGATTTATTGAAATGTGTTTTATACTTTATTTTTTACTTTATTTTTTACTGGGGATATATTTTTGCACAAATGTTGAAAATAATTTTCTTGTTGTTATAAATGTTTGACAATTTAGGACCGGTAGTGGCAAACAGTACACTTCTAAATTCTATGCTGAATGTGTGTGATTTAAACTTATGTCAGTTCAATGCCCAAAGTTTGGTGCCAAGAGAACGCTCTACCAAGTTTGATGAAATAAGGGATATATTTGATAATAGCTTGTACAATATAATTGGAGTTACCGAAACATGGTTAACAAAATATATATCAAATAGTGCTTTGTCACTTGATGGATTTCAGGTCTTTAGAAATGATAGAAGTTGGATGAGGGCTGGGGGCGTTTGTCTATATGTATCCAACAAACTTAAGAGCAGGGTTGTGTGTGATTACATGGACGAGGGTAACATTGAATCTTTATTTATTGAAGTAACGGTTAATAAATTGAATAAAATAATAATAGGAATTATATATTTACCAAATGGAAATTTCAGAGGTTGTGAAGACCTGTTGATCGATCAGTGTAGTCGGTATGAAAATTGTATTATAATGGGAGATTTTAATACTGATATGTTTACGAATTCTGCTTTGATAAGAAACTTCTGTTCTCGTGCAAACTTAGCCATTGTTCACAACTGTTTACCAACCCATTACGACCAAGTGCATGGGAGATCATCATTATTAGATTATTTTTTTGTATCGGATGTAAATCGCGTGACTCGGAAAGCTCAATATCAAGTTCCCTTCCTTAATTCTGGTCATGCTCTGGTTTCGTTATCTTATCGAATGTTTATTGAACTTAATTCTAATGAGTATTGGTATAGGGACTATAGTAGTGTCAATGTAGAAAATTGTCTTGCTCAGTTGGAAGATTTTAGCTTTTATGGATTTTTCAACACATCGTGTGTTAATGAACAAACTAGAATATTCAGTGAATGTATTACTAACATTTTCGAAAATAATATTCCGCTGAAAAAATGTTATATCCGAAATGGTAACGGTTGGATGAATGCACCGGAGATAAACGCGGCAAGGATCCGTAGAAATTTAGCGTGGCGCATTTATTGCTTAAACTCATCGCATGAGAATCGCAGCTATTATTGCAAGTGTCGTAATAAAGTTAAGTCTGTGATTAGGCGCGTTAGAAGAAATTATTGCTTACAGTATTTTCAAGGATGTACACGTGAACAGATGTGGCGTAAACTGAGAACCGAAGGAGTTGTTAGTGATACTGAAAACACATTTGAAATTGATGTTGAGGACTTTAACAAGAATTCTATACTGCTTCCTAATGCTAATTGTAACAATGGGTTTGTACCTACTCTTAATTTAAATAATAATTTGGGTTTTAGTTTTCGTAATGTCACTGATGATGAAATTTTAAAAGCTATGATGTCTATCACGTCTAATGCTATCGGGCCTGATGGAATACCCTTGAAATTTTTAAAATTAATATTTCCAGCTGTATCTAGGCAGCTGTGTTTTATGCTCAATACAATTATTACCACTTCTAAATTCCCTGACAGCTGGAAAGTAGGAAGAGTGATTCCAATACCAAAAGTAAAATCTCCCCGTCTGCTAACAGATTTTTCGTCCGATAAGTGTTTTGAACTCATGTTCTAAGATACTGGAAATTTTATTAAGGGAACAACTTTTGGAACATCTTGATCGTGGAAATTATTTAAATCAATATCAATCGGGATTTAGAAGGCGTTACAGCACTACAGGTTTGATTTTGGATTGCGTCGAGAATATAAGAAACAATTTAGACAAGAAACTGAGCTCTGTACTAATATTTCTTGATTTTAGTAAAGCATTTGACTCCATTGACCATGGGCGTTTATGTAGTAAGCTGTTCTCTCAATTTGACGTGGGAATTTCTGCTTGCAAGTTAATCGAGTCTTTTATCACTAATAGATACCAATATGTACAATACAAATTTGCCTGTTCATCAATCGCTAAAACCTATAGGGGGGTACCCCAAGGTTCCATTTTGGGGCCTTTATTGTTTATGAATTATATGAATGACTTATATCATCACATAAATTTCTGTAGGTGTTATACATATGCTGATGATGTTCAGTTGCTGGCGGATGACAATGATCGTGGTATTAATTTTTTGGCACATAAAGTTAATGAAGATTTAAAGTTTGTTATGGAGTGGTCTAAAGCAAATAATCTTTGTATGAATCCCTTTAAAACTCGATGCATGTGGTTTTCGCAGTCTTATACAAAACCGAATTTGGTATTAGGTGAGGAGAATATAGAGTTTGTTTCATATTATAAAGTCTTAGGGTTGTATATAGATAATAATCTAAATTTTGAGTTTCATATCAATCATGTTGCTTCAAGAATTAATTTTGTTTTGAGAAGGTTATATGCTTTAGCCATTTATTTGCCAAGTAATGTAAAGAGGAACATTGCTATGGCATTATGTCTTCCTATATTAGTATATGGTCTAGAAGTCTATTCGGGGGTATCGCAAACTAGTATCAATAGACTTAAACAGTGTTTTAATAGAGTTGCACGATATATATTTGGAATAACTTATAGATCACACACTCATATGACTTTGTATACTAGAAAACTATTGAAATGTGATTTTGAAAGCTTCATTAATATGAGAATACTATTACAATTTTATAAAATTTTTAAATTTGGGAACCCTCCTTACCTTAAAGGAAAATTTAATTTCGGTCATTCCACTAGAACTAGTTTAATGATCATACCTAGACACTCCACTCAAATTATGAGTAGGTCATTTACTGTCAGGGTCTCAAGACTGTGGAATTCCGTCATACCTTGTAGTGAGCGCACTTTCTCGAATTCTTTATCAATGTTTAAGAAAATGTTATTAGAAAATCTGTAAGTTAGCAAGTAAGAAGTTGACTGTATTAGTTGCCACAGGTTCTGCGTCCTTATATCGTTTTCAACATTTGTGCAATAGGGGGGTATTAAAATAGTTAAACATTATTTTAAGATATAAGAAGAGAAAAAAATGTAATATTTGCCATACGATTAAGCTGGATTAATTTGGCCTATAGGGCTTACAATCCATACTAAATAAATAAATAAATAAATAAATAAATAATCGACTGAAATAAACCGGTTTAATCGTTAATCGAAAATAGGCAATTTTAAATAAACCGATCAGTTAATCGGGCAGTAATTAATCGGTTAACCTTTTAACGGTTAACCGAATGAATACCCTAGTACTATATGATCGGGCTTGACCGACTATACTTTCTTACTTGTTAATTTAACAAAACCCATGTTAGTGTGAGCTTAAGAATAAATAAACGAGAAAAATTAGAAAGAAACACTTGTAAAGAACTTTCAAAACAACAACACTTAAAAATAAGCAAGAAAGTATAGACGGTCAAGCCCGACCATATGATACCCTTCACCACAGGATTAAAAACACATCGCGCTTATATGTCTATAAAAATATGGATTTATCTATGTTTATAATCTTCATTAAAATCGGTTTGAAAGTTTGTGAGCGGCAAAAATTGCCCCCTACCTCCCCTTGTGGTCCTATATTTGAAAAACTGTATAGCTTATGTGTCCATATATATGTGTATCTATCTATGTTTTAAATTTCATTAAAATCGGTTTGAAAGGCAGAAATTGATCCAATCTCCCCTCGTGATCCTTTTTTTTGTGTCCATAAATGTATGGTTCTATCTATGCTTTAAATTTCATTAAAATCGGTTTGATAGTTTCTAAGAGGAAGAAATTTCCCCCTATCTTCCCTCGTGGTCCTACGATTTGGCCCATTTTCAATGGGCTTGGTCCTTGTGCCAATAAGAGCCTATGCCCCAAATTTTATCAAATTGTCTCTAAAATTGTGACCTGTACTTTGCGCACAAGCAGTGTTTCCAGAAGTAGGAGAAAATCCCTACATGTAGGTATTTTTGATACTTAAATAGAAGCGTTGGGAAAATCGGACAGATTTTTCACATTCTCCTAAATGTAGGGATTTTTCGTATTATCATAAAATTAATGCTGAAAAAACGTTTTTTTAATGATATTTTATTGTCCAAAAAAAATTAATCCCCTAAAATAGCTTCAAAATATATTTCCAGAGTTGTTTGTGGCTTAAAAAGTTGGCGCCACTAATATGTATGTAGGTTTGATGCCGTACTTGTTGGGTAAAGTTCGGTAAAATGAAAGTTAACAAAAACTTCTCTCACTAAAAAATAAAAATGTACAAAAGTACGGGAACAATAACAACCAAATTTGCATATGAATAGCTTATCCCTTCAACCATAAATTTCAGTGTTTTTATCAAGAATAATAATTGGGAATTAAGCACGACAAACAAGATCTTTTAAATTAAAATTTTGTATTCCCAAAAAATTACTTTGACTAATTATTTTGGTTAACTTGCTTGCAGGTTTTTATTTATTTTTGACACAGCTGATTGTTTAACAATTTTATAAATTTGCCCAAAAAAAGTACGGGATACAAGAAGAATATTTTTCTCTTAAAACCTCCACCTTACCAAACTTTGAGTACGGAAACAGTTTTGGGTAAGATTGGGATCCCGTGGGCTCCCAACGTTGTGTACGGGATCTCACCTTATGTTGAAAGACTTAATTGAATTTAATTAAAATTAAAAAATTAAAAGTACATACAAATGTATTATTTTTTTTAGTTTTGTACTTATTTTATGTCAAAGCTTTGATATACATACATTTTCGGATAAAATTTATTTTTTATAAATATTGTTTTTTCTTCTATTTTAATGATAGTAATGCGTAGGGATTTTTGTAGGGAAAATTTTTTCAACGTGTAGGGAAAAATCGGATTTTTATTAGCATGTGTAGGTATTTTTCTAAAAAATCCACTGGCAACATTGCGCGCAAGGTTACATGGACAGCCAGCCAGCCGGACGGACATCGTTAGTTCGACTCAGAAAGTGATTCTGAGTCGATCGATATACTTTAAGGTGGCTCTAGGACCAATATTTTAAGGCGTTACACACATCAGCACATATGCATAATACCCTCTCCACTATTGTGGTGTGGGTATAAAAATATTGTGTATTGATGGACTTTTAATTGGCATTTGTTTTAAACTTTATAAATATTTAATATTGATAATGAACACAAATAAAATGTAGGAAATAATTTGACGAATCACCTGCACGTTTGTAAAAAACATAACTGTTATAATATAGACTTGATTTTTTATAATAATAGTACATATTAAAAATGTTGATAACTGTAAAATTTTAGGTTTACTAATTAATCGTAAATATAGCTTTAAAAATCATTGTATTTATCTTAAAAAGAACTTAACTAATAGATTAAACATCATTAGGTAAGTATCTATCATCTGCAAAGAGCCACTTGTACACGAACTAGTTAGGATAGTTAAATCAACCATCCTGGGGAAAATTGACTACGGATTGGTTATTTATAGCAAGGCTGTTAAATTTATTTTCAAGCCTATTGAAACCATACACCATGGCGCTATTAGAGCCAGCCTCAGAGCCAGGGCTGCCAGAAGTTTTCAGCAAAAAATCCTAATTTCACCAAAAAAAAATCTTATTTTTGAAGAAAAAAATCTTATTTTTGGAAAAAAGTAGTTTTTTTATTATAAATAATAAAAACAATTCATATTTTATTTAATACATATAATAAACTAAAAAAAAAAAACATAACAAAAAATTCTATTTCTTGTACTAAATTGTACATTTGTTTCTGCCGTAAAATGTTGCAAACAAAATCAAGCTGAGCGCGTTCTAAAACCTTTTTAACAAGACAAGTCGTTTTTGTTCTGCCACAAGAAATTTTCGGGATTATTTTTGAATCTGGTTAGATTGTTTTAAGAACAAGGACAAGTGGTTCATACAGGCAAACGGTAAATTATCTTCAGCCATAAAAGCATTTAATTTAATTTCCAAATTTTGCACGTACCTTAATTCACCGGGTCTTTTTCGAAATTCCTCGTCTATTGTTGTTTGGTTGCCACTAATACAACTGGTCTTTTTCTTATGCAATTTGTATTTTGGTGTTTTATAATGTCAGACTTACCACCACTTCCTTTAAGGCTAACCTTAACTTTTAGCCTACAACAAAGGATATATGAAAAATAAAAGTTACGGACGCAGTTCTAAATAAGAAACAAAATATATATGTAGATTGACAGAAAATCGAAAAATAAGACGAAAAAATAATTAAAGGATTCAAACAGGTGTGCCAAGTTTTTGCATATTATTTTTTCCCATGTTCTATAATCCTGTACACTTTTTTTTTATTTGAAGTCGCCAAAAATTTGTATTTTGCCACAATATCTTCAACCAAATAAATCGAAAATTTACTTTAAAACATATCAATATGTATTTCGATGCACTTATTTAATTTTTGAGAACCTAAGTCTGACTTGCAATATATTCCGTTTTTGCAAAAGAATAAGCGCGCAAAGCTTACACCTGATTACATTTTTAAGTATTTTTTTCCAGTAAGCCGCAAGGATGCATTATTCAGTTTAAAAATTTTCAAGTGGAAACAAAGAATTTTTTTTTTTAATTGGACCTGACGTTCGTCTAGACAAAACAAACACAATTCGATTCGGAAAGAACCCAACCAATTGTAGGGGAATGTAAGAAAAGATAAACTCACTGTTTATTGTTGGTGTTTTGTTTAAGCTTTGATATTGTTACAAGTAAGACTTTGAGTGTTTAAAATTCTTATTCGCTTTAGGGTTTTATTTGTATAATATTTTTAGCTTTTCTAAAATCTTTGGAAAAGGTTTCCTGATGATCTGGCCTAAGCAACCAGTGAAATGCGCATAGAAGCTAGCTTTCCCTCAACAATAAATTTCAGTGTATTTATCAAATATGAAAAATTTAATAATAAGTTTTGTATTCCCGTAAATAACTTTGATAAAAATATTGTTTTTGGGGAAAAATCTTAAAATCTTTTTCGGTTAAAAAATCTTAAAAAATAAGGTAAAATCTTACTTCTGGCAGCGCTGCTCAGAGCATTTAGAACAACGCCTATTAAAAATCTTCTAGCTGAAGGTGGAACCGCTTCATATGCATGCAAACAAACTTAAATTACGATATTTTGATAAGATATTTGGCACCAAATCCTCTCTGCTCCACATACAGGTAACCCTCGATTTACGCGGTCTGTTGGGACCGAAGAAAGCACGTGTAAATCAAATTCGCGTAAAACAAGGTTCAGGACTGGTACAAATTCCGTTTATGGGACCGGAAATTTAGCATATCGCGTAAATCAAAACATGAGATACATACAAAATTTCATTTTGGGCCCCTAAAACCGTGTTAAACCAAGAACATAGAACTGTATATATTTTACTTTTAAAAAATTAAAGGACATTTCTTTATAACGATATGTATAAAGCTTTGTTGTTATATCTTTATAAAATAATTGAATTAAAAAAGAATACATAAAAACAAGTTAGAGTGCTATATTCAGCTGTGCCGAATCTTTGATACCCTCCACCGGCAGTTCGAATGTTTAAGGAGTAATATCTGTATGATGTTATTATTATCTTAAACTGTGACGATTTGGTATTTAATATGGTTTAAGGAGACTAAACTGTTTTCCGGTAGAAGGGTTTATATGGGTCCTATGGTAAATTATGGACCGATCGTCACGAAATTTCACAGCGTCATTTCTAGTCTTTTAAAACTGTGACGTACCAATTTCTGTTATGATAGCATTATTAATTATGGTTTTAGGTGAACTAAACTGTTTTCCGGCAGTAGGGTTTCTATGGGGCCTAGGTTTAATTATGTACCGATCTTCACGAAATTTCACAGTATCATTTATAGTCCAATAAAACTGTGGCGAGCCAAAATTTGTTATGATTGCATTATTTTTTACGCTTTTAGGCGTACTAAACTGTTTTTCCGGTAGTAGGGTTTATATGGGGCCTAAGGTAAATTATGGACCGATCGTCACGAAATTTCACAGTGTCATTTATAGTCCTAAAAAACTGTGACGTACCAAATTTTGTTACGCTAGCATTATTTTTGCGGTTTTAAGCGTACTAAACTGTTTTCCGGGAGTAGTGCTTATATGGGGCTTAGGGTAAACTATGGACGGATCTTCACGTAATTTAACAGCGTGATTTCCAGCCAAAGAAAACAAATTTTTGCAAAATCTTGCCTTGTTCCAGCATTTATGTTATTTTTTGTAACAAAATTATAAATTTTTTTAGGTGGTGGTTCCACATTTTGATTCATAGCTCTGGTCCTACTGAACCGATTTTGCTGGATTTCAATCCCAAACTGCTTAGGATAACTACAAGCAATTTGGCACCAAGTTTGGTCATTTCTTTTGAGTTGTTCGAAAGTGAGCGTGTTTTCAACAGACAGACAGACAGACAGACGGACATTTTTTTTTTTTTAATTTATTTTTTATTATTGGATCTTTCTTATCGAAATTTACAATATGTATTCAAATCTTAATTCTACTTGTTGTTTATTAGCTGTTACCAGTGTAACCACTAACTGCTGTATTCAAATTTTAAGACTGTCTTCTAGGTAGTTAGGGTGGACCATTAGTTTATCGATGTAGCTTATTGAATATTTTTTAATTTCCTCCTGGATAGTGGGGACGTTGAGATCTCTGTGGATAATATCATTACGTATATACCATGGGGCGCAGACAATCTTAGATGAATAATAAAAAAGTTTCACACGGAATGACAAACTTAATATACCCTCTTCACAACTAATTGTGGTGGAGGGTATAAAAATAATTGAAAAATACATATGTAGTTGAATATATAAAATAGAAAATATAAGAAAATGATGAAAATTGTAAAATAGTCAAAAACAAGCTAAACCAAGACAAATTGAATTAAAAACCAGTAAAATTTTACTGGTTACTGAAATAATGGCAATATTCAGTAAATTTTTACTGGTTACTAAAAAATCAGTATTCACTTTTTAAAAGAATATTAATAAAAAAAAGTTATATTGTAAGCACTGTCAATTAATTTTTAGACTTTTTCAGGTAAAATATATTTGTTTGCATATCGCTGCAAGACCGGCATAACTCAAAAAAATCCATTTCGAGATAAACTCATTTAAAGTTTATGATTTGCTCTAACTACTTAGAAAAAAAAGACGCATTCTCTTCAAACTGGAAAAGTATAAAAGATATAAAGATGACTTTAATACACAATATAAAGAAAAACAAAGCAGCAAACGAGCGATATGTTTCAGAAAAGGGAAATTAGCTTAGTACTGCATTATTTCAGTAACTTGTAAAAGTTTGCTGAATACTGTAATTTTTTCAGTAAACAGTAAAAATTTACTAGTAGCTGTAAACGCGTAAAAAAGCGCGTATTTCAAATAAAGTTTACTATTATTGATCCGTGTTATATCTAAATCTCGTAAATCAAGTACCGTGTAAATCAAGGGATACCTGTATATATCTGTTTATTAAAAAAAAAAAAAAAAACGAGGTCAAATACCCATCAACGCTAGCACATATTTTAAGAATAAGTAAGAAATATAATATCGCAAAATATAACCCACCAGTGGAAAATTCTCCTCCTTGGCAGTTGGATGAAAGTTTTTTATTTTTTTTTTTTTTTTTTGAAAAATTTACAAATTTTCAATTAAAGCAATACAACTCCTCATATTTTTAAATCTCTTTTCAACGAAGTTTTCACAACGTTAAAAAACGATAATTGGTAATTTATCATCACAGACGGTTCTAAAACAACAAAGAATGTTGGATTTGCTGTTACCAACGAAACCGGCTCAACACTAATAACCGGAATACTACCACAAAACGCAAATATATTTGAAGCTGAAGCGGATGCTGTTCTAGAATCTCTAAAAAATTTGAAATCCAACCGAATGAAAAACATTATCTGCACTGATAGTCGCTCTGTTTTTGACGCCGCGCTTAATACCCGATATAGAAATGAAACAATTATCACTATACAGCAGAATTTAATACAACTAAAAAATATGGTAAAAGTCGTATGGATACCGAATTGTATTGGTATACTAGGGAACGAGGATGCAGACATTGCTGCAAAAAATACTTGTATGCAACCAACATACCTTAACATACCCCAGATTAAAAATTATATCTCAAGATCCGCTATAAAGAAATTAGAATCCACCATTCTCCGACAATGGATCAGATATAGTTATCTTTACCAAACAATAAACCCTAATAGAATACCAGTCATCCTTCCAAATTCAACAAACTGCCGTAAATGCTTTACAAGACTTCGCCTAACACACACTAGGCTCACACACCAACACTTAACCCATTACTGCCTGACCTACGAATTCGTTGTCTGATTTTGATAAAATTTCGCACATACGGTATTTAGGCTATTTACATTGATATGGAATTATAATTTTTTTTTTATCTGTGGTACCGGCACCTGTGGTGTCTGGGTATTTTTCTACCCAATTCGGCATAAATGTGTTCTAAATAAAACTTTTTTTAACACAATCTGGAAAACGAATGAGTGAAAAAATTTTTTGTGTGCTGGTTGCGAAGTTATGTCGCATGGAACGTAAACTATCACGCTTGAAAAAACTTACAGAAATAATTTTTATTTTTTTTATAAAGTTTGACTATTTCAAACCCTATTTTGGCAAACCCTGTTTAAGCACTTTGTCTAAGTGTTTATTTTCTATCCATGAATGGTGGCATCGCCATTACAAATAAATACGAATGAGTATGCTGGACAAAAAAATGTGTCTGGTTTTCTAACCACAGTAGGTGAAATAAGAACCTTTTTAGGAATTCTGTATCTTACGGGATATAATACCTTGCCAACTACCAGATCATATTGGTCAAATCAGTCCACTTTAGGATGTCAATTTGTGAAAAATGCAATGAGTCGAGATCGATTTGAGAAAATAAAACAAAGCCTACACGTTTGTGATAATAAAAATCTCGATGCTAGTGATAAATTTGCAAAAGTTACTCTACTGAATAATGTTTTGAATAAAAAATTTATGCAATTTGGTGTATTTGATCACAACCTTTCGATAGATGAACAGATGATAGCGTATTACGGTCGCCATTCCTTGAAAATGTTTATTAGAGGCAAACCGATACGGTTTGGGTACAAATATTGGGTTTTAGCTTCAGCGACAGGATACTGTTACTTTTTTATTCCATATGCTGGTGCTTCTGCTAACAATGATGCTAATTATGGTCTTTGAGAAAAAGTTGTAGTGCGATTATTAGAAAATATATCGGATCCATTCCAACACAATGTAACATTTGATAACTTTTTTACAAGCCACAAGCTGCTGTACCAATTACGCTTTACTGGAAGATCACAAGTTAATGAAAAAGAAACCTCAAGGATCGTCTGATTTTTGCTTCGATAAAAGCAATAATTTGATCGCAGTGCGTTGGAATGATAATTCGGTAAGTATATAAATATTTATATAATCCTATATTTATGTATTTATATAGTAGATAACACACTTCGATATGTATTACTTTTGTTGTAGGTGGTCACTGTAATGTCCAATTTTTTGGGCTTGGAGCCAATGTGCCGTGCGAGAGATTTGACCGTAAAAACCGGAAGATGGCCAATATTGAGCAACCATATCTAGTCCACGCATACAATCAGCGGATGGGTGGAGTAGATTTGTTCGACAATGCCATGAACAATTACCACATCCGAGTTCGAGGGAAAAAATAGTATTGGCCGCTGCTCACAAATGCAATGGATGCAGCCATGGTGAATGCCTGGAAACTACACTGCATGTGTAGAATATGTGAAGGTGCGACAATAATGAGCCAATTGGACTTTCGCTTGAGTGTTGTTGAGTCATTGGTAACAATTCCAGAAAGCCGATGTGGTGCTTCTGGAAAAAGTTTCACAAATGCACAACAAATTGCAAGGCGCACGGATAAATGTAATCACACAATAAATAAGATTGGAAAACGTAGCCGTTGTGGACAATGTGGGGGCAAGACAGAGTTCGGTTGCTCAAAATGTAATGTAAATTTACATCCAAAGGACTGTTTTGCACAATTTCATGACGGTATTCCAAAAAATATTAAAAAAATAAAAAAATCTAAATAATAAAACAATTATTTTAAACGTAAACTGGCAGAAATACATAATAAAAAAGTTTTTGATCTCTTAAAAAAAATTGTTTTTTTACTTAAAACTTATTAGTTGAGAACTCATGCCGTTATTTTTTACATATGTATATTCCAAATGAGTGGAGCAACTTAAGTTAATATTTTTTCATAACAGAGCATATATAGGGCTATGTAGGCCCAATAGTATTTATCGGATTTTCCTTTCCCCCCTTTTACAAAGCCGTTCCTTTTAAAAAAATTATGACATTACAAATTTTGCCTACCTTTGACCTATTAAGTTTCCCTCCAAAATTTGATGCTACAAAATCCCGTTAACCTGTTTTGCATGGTTCAATTCTTTGTCTATAAGTTTATCAAAGCATATTTCGATATGTCTTACCTAACATTTAATATAATTTTTCTAAAAAGGCTCTTTTTTGGGTATTTTTCTACCCATCCGGCGTTAATGGGTTAATATCAAAAGATTAAAAACCAGTTTGCGTTTTTTGCAACAACGCAACATTAACATTTGATTCATAGAAAACTCAAAATAGAAAAAATTATATAAAAAAATTTCTGAATTACTCCGAAACAGTTGAAGATATAAAAAAATATTATTTGGATGACTTAAAGAAAATCACTCGTACGAGTTTGGATCAAAGACGCGCATGTACTTTTCACGTTATGATAAAATGTATTAGCACAACCGCCTTACTTCGGGCAAATTATTAGTCCAGCCCATAAAAAATTATACGCGATAGAACATATTTGGATCTAGCAGTATCGACAGTAAGTTCTCTTATGCCTTTATAAATTCTATAGTTGTGATCTAGTTGCACGTTGCTATTGTTATTTTATTTAAGAAAACTTTCAGAGTTTTTATTATTCATTGCTATATTTGTATTTTAAAAACTTATTACTTCTAAAAAATTATTTCTGCGGCCATTTGACACAACATCGTAACTGCCTGTTTTTAGAAAATGAAAACAATTGAGTAAGTAGGAAATTACAAATACAGTCAAATCCCGATAATTAGTACCCCGATAAATCGTAATTCCCGATAATTCGTAATAAACTGTCAGTCCCTTGAAAAAATCTCGTTAATTCGTAAAATTTCCATACATTTCGGTCCCCTCGCTAATTCGTAATTTTTTTTTTCAATTAAAATCTTCTTTACCTCTTATAAATCGTAATTGTTTGCTATTTACCACTTATAATTCGTAGTAAAAACATGGAAAGAATGATTTTATGCCGCTATTTTTTTTCGTTGGTTTTTGCTTTTGCTTGTGTGTGTGTTTATTTTCTTAAGATCAGTTTGTTACATGAATAATTTTTATATATTTTATTTTTAACAATTTTTTTTTAGGTTTTTTATCGTTTTAGTAAATAAATTGAAAAACCCCGTTAATTCGTATTTATTTTATTTAAGCCCCGTTAAATCGTAACCCCGCTAAATCGAAAACCCCTATAATTCGTAAGAAATGGCCGGTCCCTTGCGATTACGAATTACCGGGATTCTACTGTATTAAAAATACCAATGAAAAACGAAAATTTGTTTTTGTTTTCAATAACAGACATAATTTCTCATTCAACTCACTTGATTCATTTTCTAAAAACAGGTAGGTAGTAAGTCAAATTTAAAAAGTTGAACAAATGATCTTTTATTATAAACGAAATTTTTTTTTAATTTTGGTTTGTTTTATAATTTAAATAAATGATTTTTTCACCCAGTTTTTTTTAAACTTTTTTGCTATCTTATCTTGACTTAAGATGTTTTGTCAAAATGCCGCAGATTTCTTTTACGCATTTAAAAAGTTTGCTTTGTAAATAAAAACATTAAACAACTGTTTCAATAATTATACTAGTAAAAATTTTACTAGCAGAAAAATTTTACTAGCAGAAATTATCAATAAACTTTAAAATTTTAAGCTTTTTATTATTCTCGTTTTTCGTTATTCAAGTACGTGAGCACTTAGTCAAGGCTCACACGCTTCAACTTTTCTTGACTTCTTGACCTTGACTTCAAAGAAAGGCGTTTAGTGCGGCTATGCTCAAGGTGAATTAATATAAATTACGCATTGCGCAGTTCCGCTATTTTTGTGTGTGAAGAAGACATAAAATTTGCGTATGTGTACCTGTGTATATCTTACATTTTCTACAACAAACAATCATTTGCATTATATGAAGACGTAGATGCGCAGTAGAAGTTTTTTTGTACGGCTGAGAGCCAAATCTTATTTTTTTGATTTATGGATCTATACAATGTGGCTATAAAGGGGAATTCATAGAAAAAAGCGAATTCAATCGGCCCGACAATTTCAAAACAAGACTCAAATGTTTAAAAACTAAACATTACTGACCATGTTGGAATAAACAGGTGGCATCGTTACGGCAACAAATACAACATTACAACAAAAATGGAAATTATATCACCGTTTACTTCAAAAAATACTTTAAGCAAAAACCAAAGCGTGAACGTGAGGAAATAAATACATTTTTAGCCAACTTTTATTTAATTATGGTCAATATCTTATTTATTTCAATTTAAAATTATCAAAAACTTTAATAAAATGCAATAATCACAGCACAAAACATGGACTTTTTGTAAACATAAACAAAATTTTGACATAAACCTAGACAAACAATGCAAGAGCAAAAAATCGCCATCTGGCGTAGTGCTGCCACCTGTTTATTTTACCATGTTACTGAAAGAAGCAATACGTAAACTCAATATAAAAAAATAGCCAGCTGGGCTTTTACGGTCACCTTTTAATGAATTCGCCTTGAAGCTGTTTTACTCGATAAGACGCTTTGTATTTTTTTTTTCTTTTTTTCTTAGGTACATTATGCACAAAGATGGCTGCATGTAAATTTGATTATTTTCCTTATCTCTGTGATTCACTGTTAATAAAATCATTGTTGTTTTGAAATATATAATCGAAAATGTAAAAAACGATAGATGCGTGCATGCTTCGTATGACGATTTGGGAAACTTTTAAAATGGTATTGAAAAGAATTTGAGCGAAAAAAGTTGAAGCGTGTTAACCTTGACTTGCTAGTAACTGATGAGGCATACGATCTAATGAGGCATATGATCTTGCTCTGTTTTTAGCTGACAACAGTGCTGCCAGGTTTTTGGGATATGACATCAAATTAAGGGAATTTCGTGGATTTCATATACATATGTGGTGCTCAAACGAAAAAAATTATGATAAAATGTGATACATCAGCACTATTTAACCAAAAATGAAACGTAATTTTAATCATAATCCGAGGTCGTTATTAACGTTTGTTAACTCAAAACGAAATATTTGTGGCACCCCGAAAGTTTTAAAATATTTAGTACCGAGTCAAGTAGTGTGTCGGAAATTAGCAACTAGCAACTTCCAATCCTTTTTGTATGAAATTTAATTTTTTTTATGTATAACACAAGCCGATAGCCTTAGTTGCTAGTGCTTTAGCTTTAAGATTTATTGTAATTTTAATTATTTACCACAATACCACAATTACCACAATACTAATAATTTAATTATAATAAATATCTAAAAAAATAAATAAATAAATAAATAAATAAATAAATTCTTAACATGTTTATTTATAAGTCTCGATATATGTAGCTTTTCGTTCTTAGCTATGAAAGAAAGCCATTGGCACCTACTATCATAAAATAAACACAAAATGAGTTTATACAAAATTGTGCGAAAAATGTGTACCGTCATCATAAATACGTCTTAAATTATCCTTTTTTAAGGTAATTTTTGATAAATGGAATTAAATGTACGCAACGTCTGAATATTGGTAAACACATTTTTTTCGCAAGAAGTTTATCTTTTAATGTTATTCGTCGATTTTTAATACGTTCAGGAAATTTTTCGACAGCTGGTCTTGTGTGTCAATTTTGGGCCGTTGATCTCAAAATTCAATATCAACCTATTTGATGAAGTTTGATGGTACTTTTTAAAATTTTACGGTATTTGCAGGAATTATTTACATAAAAGTACTACCAGATCAACTGTTTCTGGCTACTACCTTTGTTAAAGGTTTTGTGCGGGCTTAAGCGATAGGAACTATTAACCCATCCCATCGCAGTTTAGTAAAAGCTTTTAAGCGGGCTAAAATCTTTAGAAATGGGTTTCTTATTTGAGCCATGATAAATTGGGAGCGTTTATACACTACACAGGAATTCGTAGAACTGTGCAATGAATTGCCAGAATAATGGTGCATATAGACTGCTATAGACTGACGAAAGTCGAACCCTACGAAAAATTAATGAAAAAGTTTATAACAAAATTAAAAAAGGTCAAACTTTTTTTTTCACATGTTGTCTTTTTCGCTTACAAATTTAAAATAAAATATTGCACAGTTTACTTGTGTAGTGTGCATTGTTAAAGGAGCGTATAGACGACCTGTTTTTGTCATCTGGCATGTCAAATTTCCCACTGCAAAACACATACATGTCGTGTGTTACCTTTTCAACTTTGCTTCTGTAAAAATCAGACGCAAAGTCATCTGACAAAATTTCAATTAGAGCGTGCTCTATTTTCTTCTGACAAACCATCTGACATCAGAAATCTATGCCGGGAAGAAACTGGCAGTGGCGGAATCATTAGCCGGCTGAAGTTAATATTTTACAATACCAAGATATGTATGCTCATCTCACCATTGAATAGAATGTATGTAAATATATACATAAAAACCGTTTAATTATAAAATTCTAAATTGGTATCTTTAAAATAAAAGAAAAAAATGTTAAGATGGCTAAATTATTTTACGGCGCAAATAAATATTTTCGTGGCGGCCGCAAGCTATTTTGAAACCGAGAACTACTTTGGTTTCTGCAATAACAATGCGAAAAAAACAGAGACAATGTCAGAAGCAAATTACATGTACGTTTGTGACCGAATATTATAAACCTTATGTAAAACAGCAATTTTGACAGACATGAATGTGACTTGAAAATTTTACATGTCAGATGACAAATACATGTCGTGTACGGGCGCCTTAACGCACTGCCAGATTTGAGCACTGAATTGTATAGTGTATGACATATATAGTATATTAACTTTTAAGAATATACCTAATAGTATGTGTGACACCTGGGCCTGGCTGGGACCACATATATTTTGTATGGAGTTTTTTGTGGCTATCGCAAAAACATTTACAGCCGTATTCATAACAAAAAGTTAGCCACAGTTTGTACACTACGAACAACGAGCTGCTTACTAGAATGCCGATTAAGCTAAGCAGCTTGTTGGCACAGAGTTAATTCATAACGAACTTTTCTCTATCTGCCAACTTTTGATAAATCTACTCCGAATTTTTATGATGCCAAATTGTATTACTCAAAAATGCAACTCGTTTGCATCAAACATCGCTGGTTTGTCATTTTTTTGTTTTTTTCTCCACATACATATAACAATTTTAAAGGTTTTAAATTAAAATAAAAAAAGATATAAAAATAAAATAAAATAATATAAAATAAAACAGTCTGCTGCGCGTGCTTTTTGATACGTTTCGTTTTCATTTAATATATTTAATAACTGTACGAAAAAACTGGAAAAAATATCCATATAAGCAGGACTTAGTACTCAAAATTCAAATGAAAAGACACTCGGCGCTTTTATTTGAGTTTGCGAGATTAAGCAGATTGATTTTAAATCCAAACAAAACAAAGTTAATACGTTTTCGGCCTTATTCTCTAGCGTTAAACAATAATTTTTCTATTTTCGTTGATGGTAAAGTTGTAAATGAAGAACTAGAAATTAAATATTTGGGAATAATGTTGAAAAGCAATCTGTCATGGGATGATCATATTAAATACTTAAGAGCAAATATAGCTTTTGCTTGTGATATATTATTTAAGCTAAAGAGAAAATTGGCCACTAAGACAAAAATGTTGATATATCAATCAATCATACACAGTAGACTTGAGTATCTCGCAATTATTTATGGTTACAAAAAGACCTGTGAGTTAAAATTGTTACAAGCATCTTAAAATAAAATACTGAAATGTGTTTTAAATTTAAATATTAGACACATTATTTGAAGATTTTGCTAAAACCATTTTGCCAATATTTGGTATACATATATGTTAAACAACTTTTATACTACGTTTACAAATCTTTAAATAACATTGGATGTCGAGCAATTAAGTTGTATATCAGACAAATTAGTTTTAACACTAGAAGTGGTGGAAATCTTTGGATAGATAGATGTAGACTTGAAAAAACTAAGCAATGAATAGAATATGCTGGTAGCTTAAAGGCAGAATTAGTCTTCACTTTCTGTTGCTGTTCTGTTCCGTGCCGTTCTGTTACGAAATTGTAATAGTTACTTTTTCTGTAGCAACTTATCAGCAATTTATGACAAATTTATTAGTTTTGCAACGTCCAATGTTTTATTTCAATCACTTTATTGCAAATAAATTTAAAGGAATTAAATTTTATGAATTCTTAAACTCAAAAAATAGTTTATTTCAACATAAATATGTATGTATTTTTTGTTATTTATTTTGCTGTCACTTACAATAACTTAACAATTTTTTGATTTTAACAAACTGAACCGCAACAGAACAGAAAAACTAATCAATTTCACAGGTTTTTTAGTAACAAAAACAAATCAGCTGATAAGCAACAGAACAGAAAGTAAAGACTAACTGAGCCTTAAGGCAGAATTAGTCTTTACTTTCTGTTCTGTTACGAATCAGCTGACTTGTTTTTGTTATTAAAAAACCTATGAAATTGATTAGTTTTTCTGTTCTGTTGCGGTTCAGTTTGTTAAAATCAAAAACATGTTAAGTATTTGTAAGTGACAGCAAAATAAATAATAAAAAATACATATTTACATTGAAATAAACTGTTTTTTGATTTTAAGAATTCATAAAATTTAATTTTTTCATATTTATGTGAATAAAAGTTATTAAATAAAGCAATGAACGGTGCAAAACTAATAAATTTATCATAAATGGCTGATAAGTTACTACGGAAAAAGTAACTATTACAATTTCATAACAGAACGGCACGGAATAGAACAGAAACAGAAAGTAAAGACTAACTGAGCCTTTAAAGTTTAATAATTTGCCGGAAAACATTAAAAGCTGCAATCGATTATCAGTTTTTAAGAAAAGTTTAAAAAGTTATCTACTTAATAATATTGAAATGCTTCTTGAATAGTTTTTCTATTTTGTTTTTTTTCTTTTTTATACTTTAAATATATATGCCGTATTCACAAGACCCCTTGTATCGTTATATCCATTGTATGTTGTATAAAAAAACAATAGTGAGCTATGAATTTAAATACAACTGATACAACGATACAAGGGGTTTTGTGAATACGGTAATTGTTTCTTAAGTTGTATTATTGTAACTTCTAATTTGTAATACAGCTGTAGAAATTATACTATAGCTGTACTAATTTTTTGCCAACTCGTCTCACAAAACAAATTTTTGGAGCGAAACAAACTTTACCATTTATAACGTATATTGAAATAAATAAATAAAAAACTTAAAAAATCAAAAAATGCCTGGCCAGGCCCAGAGCACGAACAACAAACTGGAAAATCGGTGCCGATCCAAAAGTTGTTGCCATGGTGGTTGGTTTGCAACAAGGCTTCACGAAATAATGCTGTTAATTGTGCAAATGGGACAGCTGAGCGAGTAATAATCACTACAAACGAAAAGATTGGCAGGATACACAAAATGCACCGCATTTAAATACTTGAAAACGTTTTTTCCAGCGTATCAAATGCCAAAATTAAAGAAGGGGTTTTTGTGGGACCACATATTACGAAGCAACTGAAAGATTCCAAATTTGGTTCGATTTTGTCTGAAGATGAGTCAAAGGCATGGAAGTCATTTGGTTTGGTTGTAACATTGTCATTCTTGCACCGATCTGGATCCTATTGGGCACAAAATGTTCACACAGAAAAATTTTATTTTCAAGTCATTTAAAATTTTTGCAAAAAAAATTTATTTATTTAATAGTTACGTTGTTTCATTTAAATTGACAGTTAAACATGTTAAATTGAAATTGTGCATATTAATTTTGATATTTTTCAAAGGTTAAAATAACATTGATCAATGTAAAATTTTTAAAATTGCATTTTTGTAAAAATTAAAGTTTTTCAAATAAAATTTACATTGGTTCGTTTAAAAACGATATTAACCACAACACAGTTAATTGAAACAATTAAAAAATTGTTTGAAAATTTTAAATATTTTAAAGTTGGTGTGTATGTTTTCATATTTTCAAATATACACACAAACATTATAATTTTTATTTTCAATTAACGGAAATTAATTGAAACAATTAAAAAAATTGTTTGAAACAGCATTATAGAATTAATTGAAAAAATGTTGGTGAACATTTTTTCTGTGTAATAAAGTAATTAAGTTTAATTCTAATACTGACTTCGGTTTACAATTATAATATGAGTTCAGAAAGTTTCGTACAAAACCTTGGGTCTCTGAAAGAAGCTATTACTTTCGCGAGCAACGTAGACTGAAATTTAATTTTAAACATTCCAGTGGCTCAAAATCAAAGTTCCCAATTAGACGAGCTGTTGAAAACTTTTGACTTAAGTTAAGAAAGCCTTATTTGACAAGTAAGTACCTTTTAATTCATTTTTGTTAATTTCTCTAACAAACACTAAATTATTTTAAGGAGCTTAAATTACATTTGAAATCCTAAAATACTTATCAAAAGTGGACACCCATTGGCCCTCGTGCTTGTTTCCGAAAATATTTGTTTATTTGGAGAAAAAGTGAGGAAAAGAAAGAATTTTAAATGTATTTGCTTATTTTGGCTAACTTTTCCATAATTTTGCGACAATATTGATGACAATACCTTGTCTGAAACGAATGCGAAAAAATCTACTAAGTGTTCAGCTGAGATGGGCGAACCATCTATGAGTTCTGCCGGAGTACTCGCTTTTCCAGCAGATCACATCCATTCGCTGTCGACAAAGAATATTCGTAATGCATAGATTTTTTATTTTGTGGCCTTTTACAATTTTTCTTAATGTTAATCAAATAGAGGACTTCAGTATAAGGCTTGCAAAAGAGGAAATGCAAAATCTGTGGTTTTCATGGGCAACCGCGTATGTCCATTTGGCCTAATTTTAAACACTCTTTAAATTTTTTTGAAAACAGATGGATCAATTCCGATTTTTTAACGTAATGACAAAGTTTAAAAAGTGCAATACCTAGCCCATAGTTTGATCTAGAATGGTTTTTCGGCTTTCCTGAACAATTTGTTTAAAGACATACGCGGTTGCCCATGAAAACCACTGAAATATCGTAGCACTTTTATACAATATAACGAAATCCCTGTGTGTTTTGTTGCTGGATTTTACAAAAAAAAACTATGATATTTTGCATTTGCACTATTAAATCACTAATACTTGAATGAACTCCGCTAATATTTTAATTTTTTAATTTCTTTAAACTTATTTTTTTATGGAATTTTATCTTTTAATTAATTAACCGCTGAGAAATAAAAAAAACGACACAACTGCTTCAAAATTATTTTACAAAAGGCGCTAACATAATATGATTAGAGTAAAAAAAGTTTGATTGCATCTTTAACATAATATGATAAATGTATAGAAAGTTATCATGTTATGGCAATTAAATATCATGATATGGTTGTGAGAAATATAATATGTTTAGAAAGTTATCATAATTAAGTTGTTAGAAAAATAATTATTTGTCGGTCAACAATACTCAAATTCATAATTGCGATAAACATTGATATGTTTACAGTAACTATAATATTGTTGATATAAAATAAAAGTAACAATTATTTGTGTACGACAACAATATATTGTTGCATTAAACATGGTGTTGTTGCCGTAACCATGCCCAACCATATTTTTTCTCTGCGTGTACCACTATTTCTCTCAATAAAAACTTCGACAAAATTGATACGCAGTTGATTTTTTTTACAATTAACGCATCATATATTTTTTTTAATCAAAATCGGTGTCCTTGGGCATTTAAGGATTTAATAAGTTATAATTTGTTGTTGGTGAAGCAAGTGTATATGTATCAGTAGACTTCAACCATATTTTTGAAAAGTTACAAACTATCTGTGTGAAATATATGTTCACTCGTCGACCACAATTTGAAATGTTCTATGTCATTGTTTGATTTCTTTAATTTTATTTTAAGGTCTTGGTGTTTTAATAAATAAAACTGGTGAATTGTTTCCAATATCGGGGAATAATCTAATATCTCTCCCAATGATTAATTTTTGGCTGTTTACTAAATATTTTTTGCCGTATCTTTAGATCTACTTGGAACGAAGTCAAGTTCTATTTGATGCACATTTATGTCAAGCTTTTGGACTGATTGGCAGGCAATATTCATTAAAGTTGTGATGTCGAAGAACCTTTGCATCTTATAATTTTAAGGCACTTCAGGCGCCTTACTTTGTCTTTTCAATCCTGTTTGAAATACACAAATAACTACATTAAATATGTAAACTGAACACTTATTTTGTATTATTTTGAAATGAATTTTGTTTTTTTTTTTTTTAAGAACGCGCGCTTTTATAAGCGATTTGTATTAACATTATTCATTATCAACCCAATTATGAATCAAAATACCCGGGAGTTTTTTTTCCCGATTTTTCCTATTAAAATTCAATTGTAAAAAAATGGAAAGGGGTTAAAAAAATTCCCTGGGAATTTTTATTCATAATTCGGCTGCATGTTTCTTACTTACTTTTCTTACATTTTGTTTTGACTTTCTTTATAAAAAGTTTAAGGTTGCCGAATACTACGTTTTGAAAAATAGTTCAATTGCAGGTATATTTACAAATAAAGTAAGGAAAACATAAATAAATCACACATTTTTAAATAACCGGTTTATTTTAACATAAAACCCGGTTTGTTTGATATTCGGAAAATTACCATTAAAATAACTGGCTTGAGCAACACTAAAATAGCCGGTTAAGACCGGTCGAATTATAACCGTTCGATCTCCCTATTGTATACCCATTGTTTTAAAACAGGTCTTTTTAATTATTCCAAAAGTTAATAGGGATTTAAATGACCTTTTGAATTTTTCGTTTGTCATTTATCTTGCTCTTCTTTTAATTTTAATAAACTTGTATGACCCATGTCACCTTAACCACAATTAAAATATGATTTTTATTTCTCTTAAAATATCTTACAAACAAATTTTCGTAATCCTCTAACAAGATTTTTCCCTAAATTAACAACGTTTTTATCTAAAACCAAACACATGCAAACATTCCAAGAAAACTTAAGAAAAAAGAGAGAAAAGCTATTTAGAATATTAGCCTTCGTCAAATACTTTGTAATTAATCACAGGCCAAGAGGCAATCGGGAATGTATGTAGGACAATAAAGCCCACAAAAAAATCTAAATAGAACCCAAGTATAGGAAATAAAAAAAAAAATATATACAAACCCAAAAAACCCCAATTAACTTAATAAGCACTCTAACAAAACATAACCTAACAATGGCCTTAAACCCAAACACTGTTCCAAAATGAACAAATAAACGATACTAAAGGCAAAAGACATTTTTCTTGTTGCTCGAGTCGACTGCGTCTTTACTTGGTTTTTTTACTCTTACAAAAAAAAAAGGAGATGGGACTGATTGATTTACCACAATCAGCCACTTTTACACTTTCTCTCTCACTAACCACCGAACGAACCAACAATTACACAATGTGACACCGGAGATGAAGACAATGATGACATACAGCCTAGCTGGATGGGCTGGCTGTATGTGTATCTGTCTGTTCAATAGCAAAGCACACATAAAACACTATCAATACTACCTAATCACTGACATCCATTTAAAACATTTGTCAACGGCACTCAGACAGACAGACAGACAGACAGACTCAATCAACATCTAACTGAAAGTAGACACTGAAGAAAAGTTTGCCTTAAGAAGAAGAAAAATAATTTATCAAACTTTAGAATTTCGAGGTGGTTCATTAAAATTAAGCGAGTGTTAAAGAAGGGCAGGCGGAAGGGGATGACAAAGAAATTTTGTACAAAGAAGAATACAAGTCACAAATATTTTTGACAATTAGATTGTGCCAAAAACTGTCACTGACAATTGTTACAAGCACGCCTCGAAATTAAAGCACTTCCAAGAGAAATACTGGAATCTGTCAGAGCTATAGACTTCGCACAAGTGTTTGAGTTCCTACTCAACTAAGCAGGTGACACCTTAAGGGTGCCTTTTTAACGAATGTGTCAAATTTTGCTATTTTCCCAACAAATGAATAGATGCTGCTGCTGATACGATGCCGATAACGCTGGCAAACAAAAACAACCTCACAAATGCCAATATTATTAAAAGGCATTAGCCGTAGAAGTGGTAACAAAAGAAAAATCGAAAAAAGCAAAGAAAGACACTATGGATAAAGAAAATGCAAAAGCTATGGCAAATTAATGAAGGGGTGGGAAGGAGGATTAGTTTTCACAGGCATGGCCCAACATAAATGAGGTTGTCGTTTATACCACCTGTGTTGATAATGATGGGTGTGTTTTGGTTTTGCTTTTTTTTCCAACTTGTTAGTGAAAATGTTATTGTTGTTGTTGCTGCAAATACTTCTATAAATTGCGGTTTAAGGTAAATGTTTCAATATGTATGATTTAACATCCTTCTTGTTGTGTCATCTTCAACACAAAAGGTAAATTGCTTGTTTCGCTAAAGAAAATTATCAATGGAGCGTGTCATTGGATCTGAACTTTAAACATTTATCATCTATTTTGTGGATGTATATTTGTATGTCTGTCGTTAGGTTGTATGTTTATTTATGTATTAAAATAAATGAAGACATTCGCACAAACACATGTGTTAACGGCACAGTGGTTCCCAAGAAATCAATTTTGTGAGTTTAAAACAACCTGAGTTAAAAACATTAAAAATATTAATCCGTCTAAAGAAAAGAGCAATATTGGTGTCAAACTGCTTCTAGTTATCCTAAGCTGTTTTGAAATTTAAATTTATGATACCAAATGTGGTGCAAACCAATCCCTCCAAAGAAATTTGATAATTTTTCATACAAGAATTAACATAAATGATGACGAAACGCACGTTTTACTGCCTGTTCATCTATTTCCGAACGAACTCTTCGTTCGATATCGATGAGCTGGTCATAAGCCTAACGGTTAACACACACAAGCTGTTAGAAAGCTACGTGGTCGGTCGAAAGTTTATTATAAAAGGTGATTTTTTAAGTTCTTCTCAGCCAATTGAAGCTGGAGACCCACAGGGAAGCATCGTGGGCACACTTTTTTACCTTATATATACCTCGGACATGCCAACAAACAATTACACCCAAACTTCAACTTTTGCTGATGATACAGCTTTTCTATGCGTACGCGAGAACAGTCGAGAAGCATCTGGATACCTGCAGGATCATTTATTTTCACAATGGTCAATGAGCAAAAATGCGTACATGTAACATTCACCTTGCGTCGGGAATCATTCCCCCATATTAAAATCAATAATCAACTAGTGCCTCAACAATCGCATGTCAAGTATCTCGGTATCTCGTTTAACATGAAAATGCCATATAGAAGCAAAATTAACTCAAATGAAACTAAAAGCTATGCCCATGTTCTGTAACTCCCGCGTTGAAAAACTTTTCGATTGAAATGTGAGAAATGAAACAAAAATACCATAAATTTAAACAAACATGTTTTTTCTCACTAAACTGTTACTGTAACATTTCTGGTGTGTAATAGCTGTAACGTAAGGAAATTACTCGCCAAAAATGTTACAGTAACAGTTAAGTGAGAAAAACATGTTTGTTTCTGCTTATTAGGAATAAAAAGCTGTTACCGCTTCCGGTGTTTAAGCTCTATAATTCTATTCCAAATATTTTATTAAATATTTTGCATAACATATTACAAATTTTTATTCAAACCACTGTGCCATAAACATACATACAAAGCACGATGTTGTGATAATGACTGCCACACTAAATAAACAATTCACATACCCCCACTTTGTCGCATAATGCACAGGGAACCGACTGGAATAAGTAGCGGAAGTTTATTGGGGTGACAAATGGAAAAGATGCTGAGAGGTAGTAGATATTTTAGATTGAGTATCCTATTCTTTAGCAATAATCTCGAAGGTATCATTGATTAATAAAATAGCATAACAACAGTATGAGTACGAGGGAGCACAAGAAAACAAACAAAAATTTTGCTACTATGACATTCTTAACAGTCCTAACACTTGACATCAAATTCATTTTCATTTCTTACTTTTTTGTGTATTCCATCCTTAAGAAATTGGTAGAGAGAAGAGATGAAGAAGATATTATTAGAAAAAAATCCCCAATATAGTGTATTGGTTGGAAAATGTGTGGCAATCTGCAGCAACATGCTATAGACTTTATTCTTTAAATAGAATAATTTCTTAAACGAAAATCTTATTAAGGTTTTTGAGTGGTGGAGTAAATCTGTGCTGTGTTTTTTTCTCATTGTATGTGAAAGTTTGTATGTTGGCGTTAGTAAGAGTCTATGTATAAAGCAACTAATATTCCGTAACAAAGTTAACGTTAGAGCAAAGCTTCAGAACAGATGACGAAGGTAGCTTTCAACACTAGCAATATTTTTGAAGTGTACAATGTACGAATATGTATTATGCTTATACTCTCAGTGTTTCAGCATTATTCATGTTGGTGCATGTATGTATGTATCAGAACTAGGGTATTCATTTAATCGACCTTTTTCTTTAATCGGTTAATCGCTCGATTAATTAACCGAGGTTTTGGGTTAATCGGTTTATAATCGGTTAATTTTGTTTTTGATCGGTTAACCGATTAATAAAGTTTTTTTTTATAAATTAAGTAATTTCAATATATAAAAATGCATTAATTGTTTATAATTTGGAGTTCATCAATAAAAAAAACAATGACATACCAAACATTACAATTCTTGAACTAATGACAATTCATAAATATGTAATATGCATTTTTCAATTAATACACAAGGTGTGCTATCAAGTCATATCGTCATAAAATCCTAAATAATATTTTACAATTGTTTAAAATAAATTAAAATTTTAATGCTGTGTTTACTGATTCTTCATAACTGTACAGTAGAAATCTAAATTATAAGCGGTAGCCCACAACAGTCAAAAAACTTTTTATTTTTGCTATTTGCAGCTTGATAGAGAACTAAAAATACAGTTAGTTTTACATACTTTAAGACTTAAATAGAACAAAAACCGCATGCAGGTGGCGTACCTTTTTCTACCACACGGCATCAAAATCTCAATTTACATAAAAAATGATTTTAGCCGGTTTGCATATTAAGCCGACGACATTTCTTGTAATTATTTTTTGACATATGACTTCATGACAACCTTGTGAATCCCCCAAATATGTATTTATAAAAAAATAAACTTAGAAAATTTCATTAGTTATTTGAATAGTTAAAGGAGATCTTATAAAATAATCTTTTAGAAAAGTAATTTGTTTTAAATGTTTAGAATAAAAGCGATTCTTTTCTTTAGTTTTGACAAAACTTGACTTAGAAAAATTCTTTCGCTTATCTTAGATGAATATCTAATTTCTCAGTCCTTTTCCAGGATTTCTCTAAACATATAAAATACTCCATTATGCCATTAGAGTTTTTTAAAATTTTTTTTTTAATATTTTTAATTAGGCTTAAGTTCATGAAATTTAATTTTTATTAAATTATTTTTATGAAGAAAGGAATTTTACAACATGAAAATCAATTAAAATTGTTATTGATAATCTTTCATTCTTGACGTGGCTCGGGCTCGAACCCTGGCCGGCAGGTTACCATGACATGTTTCGATCGCAACCACTCGATCTCCTCAGATGGATTTGCCGTCTTACACTCGCAGCCATCGACGACTGCTGACGTCACTAGTCAAACATCAATCCTTAAACCAAATTGTATTTTAACATTTGGTAGATCGAAATTTGCTTTCCTGAATGATTATCCATTTTAATTGATTTTACATATTTTTTCCTTTACTTCTGTTTTTTTTTCGTACTTTCGTCAAGAATTTTTCTTGAAGTCCAAGTACAATTTTTTGTTTTTTCACTTTGTCTTTCTCTTTTCTGTTGACCTTTTTCAGCACAACTTGAAGGACAAATGTACACATGGAGCTCGTGCCTTAGCTTTAACAATAATTAGTATTGTGGTTATTTTGTTGAACTATTTATGGTTTTTTTTAATATTTTTAATTAGGCTTAAGTTCATGAAATTAAATTTTTATTAAATTATTTTTATGAAGAAAGGAATTTTACAACATGAAAATTAATTAAAATTGTTATTGATAATCTTTCATTCTTGACGTGGCTCGGGCTCGAACCCTGGCAGCCTTATTAAAAATATTAAAAAAAAACCATAAATAGTTCAACAAAATAACCACAATACTAATTATTGTTTTTTAAAATTTTTAACACTTCTAATTGTTTCGGTTAATTCTGTTAAAATACTGATATGAGAAGATATAAGAAGAAACAAATAACTAAACACATACATATAAAAAGTACGTGAAACAAAAAAAGGTGTTGGCAATAAAAATTTAACCCATTTTTCGCCACACTCCTGCTGATCGATGATGAAGATTAAAAAAAAACATTGAAAAATATTGTAATTTAAGTTACCGGTCGGCGGAAAATGTGTTTAAATCAGTGTTCGAAAATAAACACTAAATATCGTTCTTTAATGTTCGGTTCGGTAGATTTGTGGAAAACACAAACTCTAATAGTGTTTGTGTAGAAATTCATTAAAAAAAATAACGTTTTCCTGTTTGTCATCTTTCGAACACAAAAATAATGCTGTTTTTATCATACTCAACAAATGATGAGAACATTAAATTCCGTTCGGTTTTTTTGAAAATCCACGAACTTCAATGTGTTCGGTTCGGCTCGTTAATGTTCGTCGCTTTTTGCTGATAAAAAAAAAACCAAACATTTTTTTACAAAAACAAAATACACACACGAAAAAAACATTATAGAACATTAAAATATAATGTTTTTCTACAGTATCACTACAATTGTTCTGTTTTTTAACGAATTATATAATGTTCGGTTCTTTCTTGAAAATAGTTACGAACGGTATTAAGGTTTGTGTATGTTTACACAAACACTAAAAAAATAGATATCGTTCTTCGGTGTGTGAGCCGAACGCTAAATAATGTACTGTTTATTTCGAACACTGGTTTAAATGAAGATCACTGAACACTTTCTTTGTTTGTATGAAAACATATTTTCTAAACACTTACATTTTGTATATGAACGGAAACAAATAATTAAAAACACAAAAAACTATGTTGTAATACAAGAAAATATTGAAAATTTTGTTGCATCGGTTAATCGGTTAATCGACTGAAATTAACCGGTTTAATCGTTAATCGAAAAAAGCCAATTTGAAATTAACCGATCAGTTAATCGGGTAGTAAATAATCGGTTAACCGATTGACGGTTAACCGAATGAATACCCTAATCAGAACATAAAAAATTTAGAGTGGCAAGTAAAAGCCAGGCAATTGCATCCTTTAATAGACTTTCTACATCTTTCATCCACTTACATACTTGGCATTTTTCGGCAGAAGGCGTTATTTAGTTATTGTTGTGCTCGTGCTCTGCTGTCAGTGGTAGTGCCGTGCCGTACAGTGCACAGATGCAGGCTGTAGTTCTTCGCTCCTACTTTTTTCTTCTTACTGCTGATGTCAGTCTTTGGAAATTTTCTTTAGCTTCTGTATGTTACTTTAAGACAAAGTATAACAACAACATCAAAATCATGCAGCATCTGTTGTAGAGTTGTTGGTTGTTGCTTTATAAACTTTTCAAATATTAATTTTAATTTTTTTCTTATTGCTGTTTTTGTTGTAGCCACATTTTGCTTGTGAGTTACTCTCTGCCAATTTGTTAAACTTAGCGTTAGTCTGCCACACATGAAGTTTCACTTAACTTCGCCATTTGTCTGTGTAAGTTGCCACCCACCACTAGTCTTTAGAGTGGTAAATTTACACTTGGTAGACATAAAAAATATAGTTTTAAAATTTTTGGGTGGAAAATTTACAAGTTCAAACTGCTGTTTGTTGCTGATACATGCAACATCAGGACAAAAAAAAAAAAAAAAACGAAAATTGAATGGTTTAAATTGCATTGAAAATTAAGGAAAATGTTTTGAATGGAATGAATTTTCTAGCGACATAATTTAAAACTTTAAGGCAGCAATAGTCTTTGTATATGTTTCATATCTTAGAACTGGTTTAAGCCTATTCAATTTGATAATTTTTTTTTTCAAGCGCCAAAATTATCAAAATACGTTGGTAGTATTCTTAACGTCATAATTTCCGGCAAATACAATGTTTAAAATTCCCTACGAGTAAAGGAGCAACTGAGCGTCGTGAAAATTAACAATAATGAAATATTGATATCGTTTGACGTGGTTTCACTATTCACGAACATCCCAATTCAGACGGCAATAAAAACAATCATGAAAAAATGGAATATTAATAAAAATCATACAAAGATGTCCAGCTCACAATTTTTAAGAATACTCAAATTTTTTCTAAACGGCAATAATTATTTTATGGTTGGTGAAAATATTTATACCCAAATCTTTGGTAGGCCAATGGGGAACCCGCTATCACCCACTATAGCGGATATCATACTTGACGATGAAATTACAGAACTAGGAAATAAGAATATTTACATTAAATATATCGCCAAATATCTAGACGACATTTTGGCGATAACTCGCATAGACAAACATAACAAACAACACCCTAAGATACAATTTACTACCGAGATTGAGAAAAACGGAGAAACTGCGTACATAGATTAAAAAATTATACGCAAAAATAATATGATTCAGTTTGATTGGTACACTAAAAAAAACATCTTCAGGAAGTTAATGAATTACCATGCTACACAACCCAAAAATCAAATTATAAACACAGCAAAAAATTTCATTTCTAGGATATACAACATAATTGATACACAATTTCACCTCAACAAATCTGCAAACATAGGAAAAGAAGAGAACAAATTTTAGAGTGTAAAATACATACCTGGGTTAACCGATAACAATAACGTACGGTCGTCAATAAAAACAAAACAACACCCAACGTACAAACTCAATTTGACATTAAGCATAATTTTTTCTAGAGTTAAAACTGGGTCTCCATGTAGCAATTTGTATTGCTAAGCCAAGCAAAAACGTCGGCAGAACAATGGCGTAATAATGACTGTTTATATTGCTGTAGAACACGTGAAGTTGCTTTACCATAAACAAACATACAGAGAAATGAAATGTCAGATAAATGACAACGGATTTTACAGCAGATTACTAATTCCCTTATGACACTACATTTTTAATGCATTGCTCAAGTTTTGGTGAACAGTGCAAATATGAAGTAATAGAAAAATTTAACAAGTGCGGGTTCAGCTGTCTTAATAAATGGCAAGCTGTCAAACATTTTACTAAAGTTATCGATAAAAAATGTAAAATTGTTCAACTTAAAATTGACATTTCAAGCATGAAATATTAAAAGTGTTGGTGAATCAGCGGTTTATGGGCAAATTCAATGATTTACCGCTTTTTGTTTTTAGGTTTCTCATAAACAAAAAGTTGGCAGCAATTAATAAAATTAACAGAACCTTAGAATACAACAACAAATTAGGAGAACAATGAATTTGAAGGAAGACACGAACAACATAAATGCGAGTTATATTGTTGCCATTACTTGAGCTGTGATATATTTAAAGTTTAAAGTAATGTGTTACATTATTGTTCTTATTTTATTGTTTTGTAATTTTTAAATAGACAATCCCTTGAACAAGTCGACAAACAATCGACGAAGCGTCAGAAACAAAATATTGCAATAAAGAATTGAATTTTATTTACATTGAAGAAATTTAGGCCCTGTTAGGTTGACAAAAATAACATTAATAAAATTGAAATTTTTGTCTTTGGTGACTTTTCAATCCGATCTGAAATTCTGGGCGCCACTTATGCCATCTCGGATCCTTCCCCCAAATGTCCAATTTTTTTGACAGTCCAAGAAAGTCCTTATAAAACTACGTATGTATAGACTTTTATGACACGCCTCCAAATAAAGCCCCTTTTTCTGTTTCACATACATACTATATTAAACCAAGTAGAAGTCAATACAATCCAAACAAATTTTCATCAGCCACGCCCTAGCATAAAAGGTATATTTATTAAGTTTTAAGGACTTTAAAAAAAAATGTTTGCCACGCCCTAAATTACAGCCCTTTTTGTTTTAGATATATAGCAAAATAAAAATTCTGTAAAAGCCTCCATTTTTTTTAATGGCTCCCTAAGCCATTATCAATCTCGTACAAAACTCTGTAAGTTACGCGCAATTTTGGTTTAATTATTCAATAATCCTGAAAACCACTCTCTATGGCTTGTCATTTCAATTTTTAAAAACTGTTTCTTTGCCTTTGGTTTATACGTTCGCTGCCGCCGTATATTATAAAAAAGTTACCAGTGTGCCAAAAGTGTTTTTTTGTTTAAAAGTGTATGTTAAGTGTAAGTGAACCGTTCTGTGTCTTCAGTTTTACGTTTGTGTGGTTTTTTATGTGTTTTTAGAGTGTGACCACCGGTGGGTCACGCGGCACTCAAGTGTTACAGAAGAGCACATTGTGCCACGTGACCCACCGGTGGTCACAGTAATATTTTCGAGGTACTTATATATTTTGATCTAATCATTCACATTTCAGGAATAAATAATAGAAAATCATAATGGCAAACAACAATTCTGGAATAAATACAACCATTTTGTATGGAAACCGATATAAGGACGAAGGCTCCGACACTGATGAAGTCGATTTTGAGGGATCGGACTCAGAGGATTACGTTCCATCCGAAGTTGAATCAAGTGGATCTGACTTTTCAAGAGACTCAGAACCTTCGGCAGTTGAAGAAGATATTCCAGATGCACCTGATATGCCCCTCAGTGGAACATCTATGAATACCTTTGTTTTTGACGAAGCTACAACATTTGGTATCGAAAGAGGAACTCTACGAAAAAACCGAATAGGAAATCCCAAAGAAGTTACCATGGCTAAGCTAAAAAGATCTGAAATCATTGGGCGTGAAAATTCTTCTATTGTTATATCGAAATGGAAGGACAAGCGTGAAGTACTGATGCTTAGCACAAAGCATGGTCAAGAGCAAGCTCCAACAGGGAAAAAAACAAGACAAGGGGAGGAAATAACGAAGCTGAAGGTAATTATAGATTACAATCATGCAAAACAAGGTATCGACATATCCGACCAAATGGCTTGTTATTTCACCCCATTGAGGAAAACCATTAGATGGTACCACAAAATTGCGTTCGAATATCTGCTTTCAACAGCAGTTGTGAACGTCTTAGTAATTTATAAAAGTACTAAAAATATGACGATCCTCGAGTTCAGGCAATCCATTTGTGAAGCTCTTTGCGATATAAAACCTGACCAGCAGCCGTCAACTTCAAATCCAATAAAACACAAATTGAAAGAATTCGACACAAGAGACAGTACAAACAGAAAAACAAGAAAGCGATGTTTGAGTTGTTATGAGAACTTAGCCAAAATTGAAGGAAGGAGCGTTGCTGCGAAAAAGGCAAAGAAAGTATCAAACTTTTGCAGTGATTGTGAAGGCAGTCCTGCACTTTGCTTAGAATGTTTTACCAAACATCAGTAAAAATAATATTGTTTTATTTTTCCATGAAAATGAAGTGTTTTTTTAAGTTTTAAAACCATGAAATAATTTTTATTATACTTTTTTTTGAATAAAATAAAATTGAAATAACTTCTAAAATAGTGTCTCAAATCAATTATTTTTTTTGTATAACAAAGATAAAGCTTTCAGGTAGGTGCCAATGAAGAGAAAAAAGTGTTTGCTTCACAAGCCGCACTGAAAACTGTTTAATAATATTAGGTAGCGTGTGACCCACCGGTGGTGCACATGGCCTTACGGAAAAAATTCTTGTGAACCACCGGTGGGTCACATGGCAGCGAACGTGTTAACTAAGCGGTGTTTTCAATTGGACTACTCATATTTTAATGAAAGTGAGACGGATGAATTTATTGACAAGCTTTCTCCATCTGCTGGATTGTGAAACTCTTCTGGCAATGTTTGTCCGTATTTTTTTATTTATTTAAATACTACAAATTAAAAATCTTAATTAAGACATTTGTAAAAGCAAACATAATGTTATATATGAGACCATGATACAGAGTTCAAACAAGAACTAAAAAATATAAAGAAACTGCAGAATTCTAAAAATGAAAAAAAAAATAATTTAAATGCATAAAAATGAATGCCTCAAAACATGTATGCGAAAAATTATAAATAGGGCAGTCGGTGTATATAAATCTTAGCTAGACTCAAGGTGGCTCAAAGCTTTAGAGGGACTTTCTTAGCACGTGAAAAATTTAGACATCAGAGGAAAGGATCCGAGATATCATAATTGCCATCTAGAATTTTAAGCTAGTTTAAAAAAGCATTAAATACGAAAATAAAGGCACATTCTAGCCATTAACAATGATAAACGATACGATGAGATTGGACTTTAAATGACGATGCTGAATATATAAAACAAAAAGGGCAGTAATTTAGGGCGTGGCAAAAAAATGTTTTTAAAGTTCTTAAAACTTAATAAATATACCTTTTATTCTAGGGCGTGACTGATGAAAATTTTTTTGGTTTGTATTGGCTTCTACTTGGTTTAATGTAGTATGTGTGTGAAAAAGGAAAAAGAGCCTTAATTTGGAGGTGTGTCATAAAAGTGAGCATATTTAAATCGATACATACGTAGTTTTATAAGGACATTTGGGGGAAGGATCCGAGATGGCATAAGTGGTGCCCAGAATTTCAAGTCGGATTGAAAAGTCACCAAAGACAAAAATGAAGCCACTTTCAAGCCATTAACAACGATATGATGAGATCGGACTTTAAATGGCAGCGCTACATATAAAAAACCAAAAGTGCTGTACTTTGGGGCGTGGCAAAAAAAAATGTTTTCCTGTTATAGAAACTTCATTGACATATCTTTCATTCTGGGGGGTGACTGGCACAACTTTTTTTTTCGACCCACCCTAGTGTATATTACCCTAAAGCCATGTTCACACCTATTAAATATTTGACTTCCTACACGTAACCACTGGTTTTATTAAAATAATTTTTGCTTTTACAAATCGATTGGCTAGATCAAACTATATTTAACAGTTTTTAATGCCCTAATTATGTAAAACGCAACGCCAAAGAATTACATTGAAAGCAAAAACAAAGTCATAAATATTTTTTAATTTTGTTGTTGCTTTCTATAGAAATTCACATTTCAAACGTCAAACGCCTCATAACTTGTGGCATCGAAAATTTTAAAACTGTACATGAATTTCTGTACAAAGCAGCATCAAAATTGCAAAATAATTATGACTTTGTTTTTGCTTTCAATGTAATTCTTTGGCTTTGCGTTTTATATAATTAGGGCCTTAATAATATTATACAATTATCTTCTTACCATTAAAGCTTAGTAAATCAATAGAAATTGTAAAAAATAAAGCCAAAGTTTGATAAAATCACTAGTCACGCTTTTAGAATTTTTCCGTCAAATATTTGTTGGATCTGAAAATAACTTTAGAAGTTAAGCTTTGAGAACTAAGTTCAATTAGATGATAATATCAGTTGTCTCTAATCGATGCTGTCCTCCTGAATTTGACTTCAATAAGTAAAGCGCTGACATTTCTCCTTAGCTTACGCATCTACACCCACAGAACGGATTTAAGTGATGATGGCTTCTTAGCTCTCATCCCAATCGAAAATTTATGGGTTAAAAAAAAATTACGGACTATTTTTTTTAATAATTATTTACTTATCGGTACCTTAAATGCAAACGGACATAACTACACAAAAATTCGAAATCGAATTGTTAATGGAAGCACAGTTGTGATTAACGTTGTAAAAGTCACTTTTTGCAGATAACCGTTAATTTTACTCTCTTACATAGTTTAACCCTTATGTGAGTGACAGGGTACCTGGGTATCTTTTTAATCTTTAATTGCATTTTTTGTTTGTTTGAAGTTTCTTAAGGGAGTAGAACCTCTTGATAACTCTTATTATTGTGTTTTAAATATATTTAAATAAACATTAGTTTAGTTTCTTAATTTGAAAGGGTTCTGTGGATCAATTTATATTTTGCACCCTTAACGGAGTGACAGGGTACCCGGGTACCTTAACGAAAATATTTAAAATAATATTTATTTTTTAGTATAATTTAATTTATTGTAATGAATATCAGCCTAAAAGCATGTTGAATTGAATAAACTGGAATATTTTTTTACTTTTCACATGAATGAAAATTTAAAATTTAAAAATAAAAAGACAGTGTTAGTTATTTTGTACATATGTATACATATTTCGTTTATATTGTTTATTCAAACAAGAGGCTTGAAGAAAGCACAAAAAAATAGAAATTATATAGACTTCACTATAGAACAAATCAGAAAAAACAAAAAAAAAAAAAAAAATAATAGTGTACTGAGTTCCTTGGAAGAAGGATTAACACAGAGGACGGTGAATTGAATGTTCGATACAACTTGCGCACGCCCTCCGAGTTTTTCTATTTTTTTTTTGCACATAGAGCAGCTGCCGACAACTCTGAAATTACTATTACTTTCACGCAAAATTATATCGCACATCTCACTGGATAATTATGTTATAAATACGTCCTTAGGTGCTCCTATATTTAAGCCAAGATCAGGACCTCTGCGTTGCCGCAATTTCTGTTGATGTATTGGTATTCCGGATAGCGATCGAGACGCCAATGAGAACCATCCTTTCCATGGACTTCAGTTGTTTCTTCACTCCCGTCAGAATCATATGAATCCTCGCTGTGCTCTATTTATCCCAAATGTTTTGCATCGGATGCTTCTGATATTATATCGCACATTTTCAGAATATGTTCACATTCGTTTTATATATCATTTGTATCTATGGAATCTAAGCGTTCTTGTTTAGAACAAGAAGCCAATATTGTTATTGCACTTTACCTTCCTCTTGCGCTCTCCGAACTTATTCATGTATGAACATAGTAATGTATGAAAGCAGTAGCAAGTATATGTATTTGTTGATCAATAATAAAGCCAAAGGGAAATCCCCCGATTCGTGTTTAGGTTAGACATTGCAAAAACTTATATTTTACATTTTGTTAAATGAATTTTCTTATATATATTGTAATATAATGTAAAATTTTCGTATTTATTGTATGTGGTACCAGGGTACCCTGTCACTCTGTTAAAGGTGTTTTTTTTTGTCACTCACATAAGGGTTAAACATCAAATCACCCAAAATTATGCACCTTAACGCCTTGAAAATGGCAAACAAAAAGTCAGCCAGTAGAAGAACATTGCAATTTACTAACAAAATGAAGAAACCGAAATGATTTTGCAGTGTGGATTTTGATCCTCCTAAAAAAAATTAGGCTTCGTCTGTTTATATTAAAGAAACTGTGGGAAAGTAAGCAAAAACAATATCTGAAATGTTTATTTAAGTCTTTTTAATTTGAATTTATTTCTATTTCCTTCTTAATCATTTGAACTAACGTTAATATGAGCTCTCTATTATTTTAACTTTTGCTTTGGTCCCTTGAATTTCGAATTATCAAGAGTCGACTCGACTGTACAATAAAAACTAATAAATTAAATAAATCGTTTCGTAATAACTGTAATCTAAAATTTCCGATGAAAGCCATAAAATACAAAACGTATCTTCTGAAGATACAAACATCAGCACACAATAATATATAAATTTTAATTAAACTACAAACCGCCCGCAATTGTTGGTATAAAATCTTGCTCGGGTAAACAACATTGGATATTATTAAAATAAACTTCCTCTACATCCTGTTAAAATTTTCCAAGCATAATAATAACAACAACAAAAAGTAGATACCAAAAAAAAAAAAAAAAAACTATTTGAGGCTGTAACTTAAATAACTTGGCAACAATGTTATTTAAGTCGAGCACAAAAATATCTAAGCCCCAACTGCAGAAACTCCTTAAAAATTTCAAAAACCTCAAATACACATGAACTGTTCCATATATGCACCCTGCCTCATTCACATGCATTTAAGCGTTATTTAGCAAATTTAAAAGTTTACTAACTACACTGCAGCAGTAGAGTGACAATAACTTCTCTCTTATACTACATACATATGCATCCGGCAGTTTCCAGTGGTTTTCTTTCAGTTATTTAAACACACATCCTCCTACGAACAGAACAGAAACAACAAACAAACAATATTGCAAGTATGTAACAACATTGTATAAAGTTGCATTTTTAGAAATCATCATTTTGTTGTATTAGTTTTTGTTTCTTTTAGTGGTTTTCTAAGAGGAAAAACTGTTTTTTTTTAGTAATAGTATTAGAAACCCTCTCAAATACACACTCACTTAAACTAATACCTAAAAACAAGCTCATATTTATCCATAAATGTCAGATACTTGCCACATTTTTAGCTTCAGTTTATACTCTCTATTGACCACAGCAATCTTTGTTTTTTTTTTCTTTTGCATTACAATGTGAAGATGTTTCTGCATTTGTGTGGTAGTGTGTGTTATGTGAATGCTTTTTCTTTTTGCACTTCCTGTTTCTTTATTCAAGCATATACAATTTTTGTAAAATCAACAGAAAAAAAAGAAGAAATTTCGAACTGTTTAAAGATGGAAAATTGCCGATATGAAGATTGGGAAAAACATTTTTAAAATGTGCACGTGAAGTGTTTGATATTAGAAACAGAAATGTGTTGAATTTTGAGACAACTACACAGGCAAACGCTCAGTATCACTTTTTTAAATGGTACACATGTAGACACAGTGTCTGTTATTGTTCTGGTTTTTTTTTTAATTTTTTTAGCCAAGTGCAACAAATGATGGTTATTAAAATGCTCTTATATTGTGTGTAAAACAAAGATTCTTTTTGTTTTCTCTTTTTTTTAGTATCCTTTTTTAATTCTGTTACATGTAACAATAAAAAAAACGTCTGAACCAGTGTAACAATAAAAAAAGCGTCTGAACCAGTGTTCGAAAATAAACAGTACATTATTTAACGGTCGGCTCACACACCCAAGAACGATATCTATTTTTTTAGTGATTGTGTAGACATACACAACCCTTAATACCGTTCGTAACTATTTTCAAGAAAGAACCGAACATTTTATAATGTTCGGTTCTTCGTTAAAAACAGAACAATTGTAGCGATACAGTAGACAAACATTATATTTTAATGTTCTATTTTTCGTGTGTGTATTTTGTTTTTGTAAAAAATGTTTGGTTTTTTTTTACCAGCCAAAAGGGACGAACAGTAACAAGCCGAACCGAACACATTGAAGTTTGTGGATTTTCAAAAAAAAAAACCGAACGGAATTAAATGTTCACATCTTTTGTTGAGTTTGATAAAAACAGTAATATTTTTGTGTTCGAAAGATGACTAACAGGGAAACGTTATTTTTTTTAATGATTTTCTACACAAACACTATTAGCGTTTGTGTTTTCAACAAATCTACCGAACCGAATATTAAGAAACGATATTTAGTGTTTATTTTCGAACACTGGTCTGAACACATTTTTTTCTAGTCATGTTACAGGCAGCGATGCCAGAAGTGCAGATTTATCTGCATTTTGCAGATTTTGTCCCCAAAATTATTAAAATGCAGGTTTGAAGATTTTTGGTTTAAAATTGGAGATTTTTTAGCTCGGTGAAAACTTCTTTACATTGTCACTTATGTTTGTACTATTTCCACTTCTTGCAGTGATAAACGAAATATTTCAACCATTCATGGAAAACCCGTTTGAAAATAGATTCATTAGTAGGAATTTTTTTTCAAAAGATTACTTAAAAATAAAAATTCGCCGTGTCTTGTCTATGTTATCTGATTTTACACGAAATAAATGCATATTTACTTATGTATTAATAGCTTTAATAGTTGCAATATTTTATCTCTTGTTAGTTAAAAAAAAAAAACCTGAAAAGTTAAAATAATATGTCAAGCAATAATCTATTTCTTTTTTGTTTAAAATAACATAAGGGCGATTCTATTCTAGACAACTTTTAACATCAATTTTCAAATCACACTATTTGATACTTTTTTGATTCCAATTTAAAGTAAAATATCTATATTTTATAATAATATAATTTTTTTAGACGTAAGCTTAAATATAAATTTGTTGTGCACTTCGAAGCATTAAGATTCACAGATTTGTCGCGAATAGAAAATTCATTGCATGTTGCACCCGTCATGGCTTAAAGAGCAAATTTCTTATTATTGGATTCTATTTCTCTACGATGTCTGGTTTGATAATCATCGTCTGATATCTCATCTTTCACAATAAAAAAGAATAATACAAGAAAAGTTTAAAAATAAACAGAGTTTTGTGTTTTTGTGGTATGATCTTATGAAAGTTGGCCAATTTGGTTCTCGTGGCTATTTGATCGTTTCATATAAATAAATAAAATATAAAAAAATTGTTGATGTGTTTTGTTCAAGCTTTGATATTGTTACAAGTAGAACTGTTGCTATAATTCTTATACGTTTAACAGTTTTATTTGGTTTAATATCTTTAGTTTGTCTAAAATCTTTATGGATGAAGTTTCCTGATGATCTGGCCTAAGCAACCAGTGAAATGCATAGGAATAGCTTATCCCATCAACAATAAATTTCAAGTGTTTTTATCAAGAATAAAAACTGGGAATTAAGCACGAATAACAAAATCTTTTGAAATTAAAATTTTGTATTCCCAAAAATTGAAATTACTTTTTGATAATAAACAGGCAAGTGCACGGCCTAAAAAAAAACACTTAATTGACAACATCTTTTGTAAGTTGTTGTTTGTTTTTTTTTTTATTTTGTTTTTCTTAACCTACTTACAACTACAATTAATGTTGAGAGAATTTCAACTAATTGTATTGGGGAATGTAAGATGAGATAAACCCACTTTTTTATTGTTGATGTGTTTTGTTAAAGCTTTGATATTGTTACAAGTAAAACTGTTGCTATAAGTCTTATACGTTTTACAGTTTTATTTGGTTTAATATCTTTAGTTTTTCTAAAATCTTTATGGATGAAGTTTCCTGATGATCTGGCCTAAGCAACCAGTGAAATGCATAGGAATAGCTTATCCCATCAACAATAAATTTCAAGTGTTTTTATCAAGAATAAAAACTGGGAATAAAACACGAATAACAAAATCTTTTGAAAATAGAACAAATTTTTAAAACTTTTTCTGTGGTGAAAGTTCAAAAAAAATATTTCTATTTTTACACCTCATACTTCGAGGACTACTTATAGATATTTACCATCGATTTAAAATTCCAGAACATGGCCGTATATTTTGAAATGAATTGTTATATCGTTTGCCAAATAAACTACAAAAAAATGTAATAAATGTATTTTGAAGATAAATTGAAGATTTTTAAAGTCTTGACGCAGATTTTGCAGATTTTTTTATAAAAATTATGGGAGTTTGCTGATTTTACCTCTAAAAGTTCTGGCAACACTGGTTACAGAGCGATTAAAAATTAGGCACACACTTTTTTAAAAGAAAACCAAACAACTGTACAGGCCAGTTTATTGAGTGTTTAAAAGAGAGTGAAAGCGATATACAGATGAGGGTATAGAAAATGATCAGAACAATTGTTGTTTTGTCTAAGCCTTGATATCGTTGCAAATAAGATTGAGTATTTTAAATTCTCATTCGCTTTACAGTTTTATTTGCGTTATATCTTAAGCTTTTCCAAAGTCTTTTCAAAAAGTATTATTTTTTATAAGCAAAAAGTATATTTCCAGCAATAACTTCAACCACATGAACTGTCAAGTCGAACTTTTATTTAGATTTTTAGATGTCACATATTTGGATTTGCAAAAAACTTTTTGCGAATGAGGGAATACTACGTTGTTATACAAATAAATATTAATATTTAGCATACATAAATTTATCTGTGTTAAAATTCGGTATCCTAGCACCGAGGTTTATCTAGTTTAAAGAAAATTCCTAATTACTAACTTTCTAGTCTACAAGCACTGAAGTCATCAACATAAGTATAAAACCCTATCTTTAAATTGTAATGTTGTGAACAATAAATTAATACCTCCGGCCTTAAATGTTTATGAAAATATGCATCCTCTACTTTCTTTGGAGCAATTAAAGGTAAGAAAATAATATCTAGCCCTTCTCTCTATAAAGTCCTTATGACACTACATTTTTTATTCATTAATTGATATAGAATTGATAGAAAGAAACAGTAAATGCTAGAAAGAGCAAACTATAAAAAATGTAAACAAAGTTTTTTAGTTTTTTTTTTTCTCTTGTTATGGTTTTGTTTCAGGGATGGCGTTGAGAATTTTTAAAATTTTATCAACAACTTTTAAAAATTGTACTTTTTACACCAATTGTACTAAAAGATTTTTTTATATTGTTGCCATTACTTAAGCTGTGATATATTTAAAGTTTAAAGTAATATGTATTTTTTAAATATTAAAATTAATTTTTATATTTGTATGATCCTGAGTACAACTAAAACTTTTTAATGTGATTAAATTTTCATTTTGTAAGTCTTTAATGTTTATGTGGTACATTATTGTATTTATTTTATTGTTTTTATAATTTTTAAATAGACAATCCCTTGAAAAAGTCGACAAACAATCGACGAAACGTCGGGAACAAAATATTGTAATTAAAAATTGAATTTTATTTACATTGAAGAAATTTAGGCCCTATTAGCTTGACAAAAATAATATTCATAAATTCATCACTCTGGCCAAAGAAACAACTACAACAATAAATTAAAATCGGAGAGCTTGCCGAAACAAACTTTATTTAATTTATATAAACTTTAAAATAAAAACAGGTACAGTACAAAAACAACATAATCATGAAGGGGTTCTTTAAACACACAGCACTCAAATATGACAATGAGACATGTAGAACATTAAAAGAATACTGCAACGAAACAAAAAGACTAACACAACAACAACAAAGGTTAAAATTTATTTTATCATGCAGAAGCTACGGAATAACCCCAAACCATACAAAGAACACGACTAAACAGGTTGGAAATCTTTTTGAATGTACAACAATAAAAAGAAAACTAAGAACAATAGAACACAATTTCCATAAGAAAATTTTGAACTTGGAAATTTCACAGACTAATACAAATATTAAATTAATTAAACGTAAACTCTATCACTTAAATATTGGTATTAAAAACATGATAACAGAAGAGGACCACACTAAATTTATTAACACACAAAGAGACAGATCAAAACAAATAGTGAAAAATGTTAAGGAGAAACACATTGGAAAATTAACTACACTAAAAGAAAAACAGTTCAAATTACATGGATTAGTATTTACAAACCACTGGTTTGAAAATAAAACGAAATACGATATCCCGATGGAATGTAAGTGGATATTATCACTTGGCAGAAAGTTCGCATTACCAATAGATAAACATAACTTCTCCCCATTACATATAATAGCTGATGTAGAGCAATGTATACAGGCCATGGATGGGAATTTTGACAAAGAAAAGGACGTCGCTAGAACAAAATTAGCAAACCATGTATCCGCTTTTAAAAGAAGCATTAAAAATACTAAAAAGGATAAGTTTATCCTGACAATTTTTGAAAAAACTAAGAAACTTTTAAGAAAATATAACGACATAATTATTATACAGGCGGACAAAGGAAATAAGACGGTAGCTATGTATAAAAATGAGTATGAGGGGAAAATGCAAGCACTTATAGGAGACAAAAACACCTACAGAATTTCAAGAGCAGATCCAACTGACAAACTGCAGAAACAAAACAATACCATTATTTCTGATCTCTACAAAAATAATATTATTAATACAGGTGAAAAACGTAAACTTCTTTGTTCTGCGGCTACTGCACCTAGAATATACGGCTTACCCAAAATACATAAGGAAGGGACACCCTTACGACCTATTGTGTCGTCAGTTCAAGTACCATGTTACCAATTATCAAAATACGTTGGTAATATTCTTAAAGTCATAATTTCTGACAAAAATAATGTTAAAAATTCGCTACGGGTAAAGGAGCAACTGAGCGGCGTGAAAATTAACAATAATGAAACTATGATATCGTTTGACGTGATTTCACTATTCACGAACATCCCAATTCAGACGGCAATAAACACAATTATGAAAAAATGGAGTATTATTAAAAATCATACTAAGATGTCCAGCTCACAATTTTTAAGAATACTAAAATTTTGTCTAAATGACAATAATTATTTTATGTTTGGTGAAAATATTTATACTCAAATCTTTGGTATGCCAATGGGGAACCCACTATCACCCACTATAGCGGATATCATATTTGACAACCTACTTGACGATGCAATTACTGAACTAGAAAATAAAAATATTTACATTAAATATATCGCCAAATATGTAGACGACATTTTGGCGATAACTCGCATAGAAGACAAGGACACAATTCTGTCAATTCTTAACAAACAACACCCTAAAATACAATTTACTACTGAGATTGAGAAAAACGGAGAAATCGCGTACTTAGACTCAAAAATTATACGCAAAAATGATAAGATTCTGTTTGATTGGTACACTAAAGAAACATCTTCAGGAAGGTTAATGAATTACCACGCTACACAACCCAAAAATCAAATTATAAACACAGCAAAAAATTTTATTTCTAGGGTATACAACATAAGTGATACACAATTTCATAATAAAAACAAACACATTATAACAAACATTTTAAAAAACAATAGCTTCCCCACCAAACTCACATCTACATTGATAGACAATACGATTAAACAATTGGATAAGGACAAAAATAACCACAACAAATCTGCAAACATAGAAAAAGAAGAGAACAAATTTTACAGTGTAAAATACATACCTGGGTTAACCGATAATAATCATATACGGTCGTCAATAAAAACAAAAAACATCTGTTTTGCATACAAACCCAATTTGACATTAAGTACAATTTTTTCTAGAGTTAAGGCGCCAATTAATAAACAAAAACAAAGCAACATTGTATACGAATTACAATGTAAAGGAAATGACAAACAGCCATGCGAGCTAATTTATATAGGAACAACAAAACGTACACTGGAGACAAGAATGGGAGAACACAAGATGGACATAATGCGGAGAAAAGAGACAACAGCACTAGCACAACACATCCTACATACTGGTCACACAATTAGGTTCGATGATGTAAAAATTCTAGATAAAGAAAATAAAGAAAGAAAGAGGTACACAATTGAAAGCCTAAGAATCCAACAACAAATTAATAGAACAATGAATTTGAAGGAAGACACGAACAAAATAAATGCGAGCTATATTGTTGCCATTACTTAAGCTGTGATATAGTTAAAGTTTAAAGTAATATGTATTTTTTAAATATTAAAATTAATTTTTATATTTGTATGATCCTGAGTACAACTAAAACTTTTTAATGTGATTAAATTTTCATTTTGTAAGTCTTTAATGTTTATGTGGTACTTTATTGTATTTATTTTATTGTTTTTATAATTTTTAAATAGACAATCCCTTGAAAAATTCGACAAACAATCGACGAAACGTCGGGAACAAAATATTGTAATTAAAAATTGAATTTTATTTACATTGAAGAAATTTAGGCCCTATTAGCTTGACAAAAATAATATTCATAAATTCATCACTCTGGCCAAAGAAACAACTACAACAATACATTAATTTTATTTATGTTCTTAAAAAACACCACAAAAATGTATTATAAATTTTAGTTTAAAAAGTATCAACAAAAAAGTACAATTGAAACAACTTAGCCATCCCTGTTCTGTTAATTTTATTAAATGTGGCCAACTTTTTGTTTATGAGAAACCTAAAAACAAAAAGCGGTAAATCGCTGAATTTGCCCATAAACCGCTGATTCAGCAACACTTTTAATATTTCAAGCTTGAAATGTCAATTTTAAGTTGAACAATTTTACATTTTTTTTGACATAACTTCATTTTTTATCGATAACTTTAGTAAAATTTTTGACAGTTTGCCATTTATCTTAATACAGCTGAACCCTTCGCACTCGGTAAATTTTTCTATAACCTTATATTTGCACTGTTCACCAAAACTTGAACACTGCATTAAAAATGTAGTGGCATTAGAGCTTAAAGATAGAACGTTTCATTAATAGCCCGTCTCTTATATTTGTTTCTTTCCCTATCTCAAGCCGCACAAATAGTTATAATTTTTACGGGAGTAACTATAAATATAAGGAGATTTAAAAACATTTGATTAACATTTAAAAAACAATCCCCATCAACCTAATTTTTTTCGATCTTTTTGCAAGAAAAGAGTTATGGATTCAAATGTCAATCAACGTCCATTAAAAAATATATTTCTATCCTTTGGCCATTGTGAATTAAAATATACTTAGTTAAGTTAAACATTACGAGTTAAACTTTTTTAATATTCATATATGTCCTTGAGTAACTCTAAAGCTAATATCACACTATTGAATCAAATAGCACAATTTGCGAATATTTTGATCGTGCTTTGTTGGTACACATTTCTATAAATTGCAAAACTCATTACGGAGGGGTCACATTATCGTCGCATATTATGACGATTATTTTCGACGCATATTGTTTAAACCAAAAACAGACAGTAATCGGTACAATACGACTACAATATAGCGTCTTAATTTTGTTTATTTGTTATTATTTTATATTTTAAAAATGAAAATAATGTAAGTAAACTTTGACATTTTCTGTAACTGGTAAATTTTAACTTACAAGATTTTGTTTGTCGTGCTTAATTCCCAATTTTTATTCTTGATAAAAACACTGAAATTTATTTTGCTGAAGGCTAAGCTATTCCAATGCGCATTTCACTGGTTGCTTAGGCCAGATCGTCAGGGAACTTGATCCAAAAAGATTTTGGAAAAACTAAATATATTAAACAAATTAAACTGTTAAGCGAATAAGAATTATAAGCCACAGTTTTACTTGTAACAATATCAAAGCTTTAACAAAACAAACAACTATAAACAGTGAGTTTATCTCTTCTCACATTCCCCACTACAATTGGCTGGAATTCTTCCAACATTAATTTTTTTTTTTTTTTTTTATTTATTTATCATATAAGGGTAATTCCATGTCAAAACGACCAAGAGTGGGACACGACCCCTTCCGATTTTAATAAAATTTGGTGAAAAGGTTCCTTTTATCTTATTAGGCACATATATGAACGAAAAAAATTTTTAAAATTTGTTTTTCGAAAGTTATGTCATATTCAAAATGTCATAATTTCGGAGAATTAGCCGAATGTGTTGAGCTTATTTCTTCAATATCTCGAAAACTACTTGACATACGAAGATGATTTTGATGTCATTTTAAAGAGAATACTTGGGGCTACAAACCATAAATTGAAAAAAAAAATTTTTTTTTCAAAAATTTAATATCTGCAAAATGTTAAATTTTAAAAACGGACTAACTCAAAAACCTATTTTTTTATTTGGCTGATTTTTTTTTTTGTATAATACCTCAAACTGTTCATTAAAAATCCTGAAACTTTGAATGAGGTGTTTTTTTTTTCTTTTTTAAGATATGATTTTTCTCCTTTCGCAACCCTTAAAAAAATAATATTAAAATAGAATTTTAATATTGTAATTTTGAGCAATAAGTACACTGTGCTAGTTGCAAACAATAGACCAGCCGCGCCACCAGGCATTTTACCCTAATTGGGGACGCTGAATCCAGTGGTGCTAACCGTTTTTTTAGGTTAGCTCTTGTTTTCAAGATATACCGTTATTTCGAAAATGTAAGAGGTTGCACAGCATATATTCGCGTAACTCAAAAACGGTTTAGTTTATTGAGATGCTGCTAGATGGGTCAAATGTATGACCAGCCCCACTTTATTTTTTATTGCCGAATTTCGGTTTTTTTTAGTTATTTCAATAAACTCTTTTATTCTCTTAAAAATGACATCAAAATCATCTTCGTATGTCAAGTAGTTTTCGAGATATTGAAGAAATAAGCTCAACACATTCGGCTAATTCTAAAAGATAAACGGAACCTTCTCACCTAATTTTATTAAAATCGGAAGGGGTCGTGTCCCACTCTTGGTCGTTTTGACATGGAATTACCCATAAAATAATTCATTTTAATTTTGTTGCCTCTGCGCCTTAAAGGCATTGTAGAGGCGAGTTGGCAATCAAATATTACATAATTTACAGTTTTATACGTATTATTTAAACTAATTGAGAAAAAAAAAAAAAAAAATAATAATATATGTATATATAATTATGTATATAAGTATGTACAACTTTATCTAAACATATATGTAAGTATTCAACTTTTTACATTAATATCTCTTCTATGTGTTGAATTAAATAATCTTTAATATCTCTTCTAAATATTGAAATTCTTTCAATATCTTTCAAATATAAAGGCAAATTATTGAACTCACGACTACCCATGTATTCAATCCTTTGTTTTGTTGTTTCCAGCCTACACCGGGATACTGATAAATTGTGATTGTTTCTTGTATTAAATGAAGATTGATTCCTCGAAAAGCTTATAGTGTGATGGCCAATATTATGCAGACATTTAAAAACATAAATTAATAACTGCAATTTGTTCCTACTAGGAACCACAGGACATAATATATATATAATTTGTAAATTCCGTAAATAGGTAAAACATTCTTAAAGGTATTACTGAATAATGACACCGTTGGATATGTTATGGGAAGGTTAGCTACAACTTTTAATGCTTTATTTTGCATTGTATTGTAGTTGTAAGTAGGTTAAGAAAAAACAAAATGAAAACAATAACAACTTGTCTTATTGTTTTCGCAAAAAAATTTGCCAGTTTAGTATTTTTAGCCATGCACCTGCCAGTTTATTATCAAAATAATTTTTTTGGGAATACAAAATTTTTAATTTACCAGATTTTGTTAGTCGTGTTTAATTTAAAAAATTTTCAATAATCAGTATTTTGGTTATTTTGTTGAACTATTTATGGTTTTTAATCCAAATTTCTTAATATTTTTAATTAGGCTAAAGTTCATCAAATTGTGTTAAACGGCAATCGAAACATGTAAGGGTAACCTGTCCGTAAAAACGCCTGGGTTCGAGCCCAGCTTCAGTCAATAATGAAAAATTATCAATAAATTTTAATTAACTTCATGTTGTAAAATTCCTTTCTTCATAAAAATAATTTAATGAAAATTAAATTTGATGAACTTTAGCCTAATTAAAAATATTATGAAACTTGGATTAAAAAATTTTCTATAAAAGAATATTTTAACAAAATTTCCTACAAACGTAAATTTAAACAAAATTTCCTATAAAAGTAAATTCTAACAAAATATCCTATAAAATGTAAATTTTGACAAAATGTCGTATAAAATGTAAATTTTAGCAAACCTTGCTATTTAATTAAATTTGAACGAAATTTCCTATAAAAGTAAATTTTAACAAAATTTCCTATAAAAGTCAATTTTAACATAATATCCTATAAAAAGTAAATTTTAATAATATTTCGTAAAAAATTTAAATTTTAACCAAATATCCTATAAAAAGTAAATCTTGCCAAAATTTTCAATAAAAAGTAGACTAAGCAAAAATTTCTATAAACAATTTCCTAATTTCTTTCTTCTCTTACCCGATCGCCTACAAACAAAACAGACGTGCTTTATAGTCATGTCTGAAAAGACATCGTGTAAACTTAGCCTAAGTTAAAAGAATGAAGTTTGCGCTCGTCATCAAAAAAAGACAGTATATGTTTAAATTTTATTTTTTATTCTAGAAATAATAGGTATGTACAAAAGGGGTATAACCAATTTTTAGCATAGTAACATGAGGTCAAACATGTCCTATTTTTTTCTCAAAAAAGTTCACGCACCAATTGGTTTTTCTAAGCCAATACAATATTGAATATTCATAATTTTATTCAGTGTTTTTTATTCATTTTTAATTTATTTTCGTTAAAAAATCTCTAAGCATCTCTAAACTTTAATGAAATTTTATACTTGAACAATTTTTTGTTTTAAATAAATATATTATTAATTTTTCTTAAACAAAAATAATATTAAAAATTTTCAAAACTTCATCGCGGTTGGTGTGTGAACTTTTTTGACATCGGCGAAAAAATAAATATACATACGTTCCCTTATAGTTTTTTATGCTCTATCGGACTGTGCTATGCCAATTTTGATATTTTAAAAAATTGCTTAAAGGTTATATCCCTATTGTACATATTTTAATTTTACCTTAACAAAAAATAGTTTACAAATGGTCTTCGGAGAAAAATTATACTTTATTTGGTTAATATTAGTAATAGAAATACAAATGCGTCTTCTGCTATAACTTGTATTGTATTTATTTGGTTATTATTTTGTTAATTTTTAAGCAAAAAAATTAAACCAAAAAATAATATTTATTTTCTAAGCAATAAATAAAATAAAAAAAAAAATTTAAAAGTTGACAACTTTAGCGGAATATATTGGTGAACTTCTTCTGCATGCAAAGTACTTCCTTGTTGGAATATAAAAAAAATTATTTGGAATACAAAAAGATTATAGTTTAGAAAGACAATTATAAGGATATAAATTATAGCGGAGTATCAAGCGACAGACATCGATCGCCTGGTGAATACGTTTCAGAAATGCTTTCATACTGATCAGTGGAAATCAAATTATTATTAGATTTTAACAAAGGATGTGAATTACGTGTTTATCCAAATTTGAATCCTTTTGGTTTTGCCGTAGAAGTTGCAGTTTTAGTTGTGCCATTTATTTTCTGAAATTTTAAAAAAATACTTTTAAAATTCTAAATTCAAGAAACTGAAACTCACTTTGGCTAAGTCCAACAAATATTTTGCGAAATTGTTTAAACTGTTACTTATGAACAACTTGTTTTCACTCGAAATTGATTGTTCAAGAATATTTTGTATCTGTGCCTGTTGTCTGCAAAGGTTAGCACTATTTCCATTGTCGTTATTGGCGAGCACTGCGGGTAAAAGCAAGCCCAAACTTAAAGTTTTTGTAAATAATACCAGTAGCAAAGTTGGTAGAAATAACTTCATTTTTAATTTTATTACTTTATGTTTTGACAGTTTTGTTAGAACTAATCAATAATATTTTGAACTTAAAAAAGAAAACTTCTTTGTCACAGTATACAACTTTTTTCTTTTAATTTTAATGCATAGAAACATTTGTTTAAATAAGGTTTTGTTTAAATGTGCTAAATTCCCATTTCATACTATTGATAAACTGAAATTTTTTGTTAGTTTATTTATTGTCTTGGTATTTAAATATTTAATTAAAAATGGTTTGTTTAAATGTGCTAAATTCCCATTTCATACTATTGATAAACTGAAATTAATTTTTAAAGGGATAAGCTATTCCTATGCCTATTTCACTGGTTGCTTAGGCCAGATCGTCAGGAAAATGTATCCAAAGATTTTAGAAAAACCATTATTATACAAATAAAACTGTTAAGCAAATAAGAATTATAAGCCACAGTTTTACTTGTTTAATAAAAACAACAACAATAAAAAGTGAGTTTATCTTTTCTTACAGTCCCGACTACAATTGTCAAATTTTTTGTCAACTCTAAATGTAGTTTTAAGTGCACAGAAAAAAATTTCTCAAGAAAATTTTTAACAACACAGTTTGTTAAAAATATAAATTTTATTCTACAAACTTTTTGTTTGATTCAATGAAAAAATTTATCACATATACACTTTGCAAAATAGCACTCAATAAAACATATTTAATAATGAAATATTTGATATTCAATAAAACCAATATTTTTATCAACGTTAAAACAGTATTTTTACAACTCTTGTCCATTTTACACAGGGTCATAATTCTCATTGGCTTAACAGTTTTATTTGGTTAAATATCTGAAGTTTTGCCAAAGTCTTTAGCACAAAGCATACAGAGATGAAAAAGTGGCGTATGAAAAATGCCTAAATCATTTGCGAGCAGCATTTGAGGGCAGCTTTCGAAGAAAGAGAAAGAAAACTTTTTTTGGTAGTGAAGTGGCAATGTGTAAAAACAGGCCGCTACTATCAACACAAATGCGTGATCAAAACAAAAAATGCAAAAAGAGCAGCTTTCGAAGAAAAAGACAGAAAAAACACAATATTTTCTGTCTCTGTGTGCTCTGTGGTCTTTAGAAAAAGATTTCCTGATGAACTGGCTTAAGCAACATTTTGTTGAAAAAAATTATTTTGGGCAACAACTTTTTTTATTGATTCAATAAACTTAGTTGTTGACTAAAAATGCAATAACTATACCTACAAACTTTTTTATCAATAATGCAAAAATCGTCATCGCATAAAATTCAAAAATTTTTTTATCAAATATGCGATTTTCGTTAAATATGAAAATTATTTTTTTCAGTGTGGGTAAAAAAGAACAAAAATAAAAACAAATTACTTTATTTTATTCTGCCAGTTCAGTTTTATTAACACTGCCACATACATATTAGTTATCAAAGTTTTTTTTAACAAGGTTTTGTTTAAATGTGCTAAATTCCCATTTCATACTATTGATAAACTGAAATTTATTGTTTGTTTAATTATTATCTTGGTGTTTAAATAACTAATTAAATATGGTTTGTTTAAATGTGCTAAATTCCCATTTCATACTTTTGATAAACTGAAATTTATTGTTGATGGGATAAGCTATCCCGATGCGCATTTCACTGATTGCTTAGGCCAGATCGTTAGGAAACTTAATCCAAGGATTTTGGAAACACTAAAGATATTAAACAAATTAAACTGTTAAGCGAATAAGAATTGTAAGCCACAGTTTTACTTGCAACAATATCAAAGTTTTAACAAAAACAACAACAATAAACCGTGAGTTTATCTTTTCCCACTACAATTGGCTGGAATTCTTCCAATCTTCCAACATTAATTGTAGTTGTAAGTAGGTAAAGAAAAAACAAATTGAAAACAAAAAGAACTTGTCTTATTGTTTTCGCAATAAAATTTGCCAGTTTAGTATTTTTAGCCGTGAAATTGCCAGTTTATTAGCAAAATAATTTTTTTGGGAATACAAAATTTTTAATTTACAAGATTTTGTTTGTCTTGTTTAATTTAAAAAATTTCCTTTAAAAGAATATGTTAACAAAATTTCCTACAAACGTAAATTTAAACAAAATTTCCTATAAAAGTAAATTCTAACAAAATATCCTATAAAATGTAAATTTTGACAAAATGTCGTATAAAATGTAAATTTTAGCAAACCTTGCTATTTAATTAAATTTGAACGAAATTTCCTATAAAAGTAAATTTTAACAAAATTTCCTATAAAAGTAAATTTTAACATAATATCCTATAAAAAGTAAATTTTAATAATATTTCGTAAAAAATTTAAATTTTAACCAAATATCCTATAAAAAGTAAATCTTGCCAAAATTTTCAATAAAAAGTAAAATAAGCAAAAAGTTCTATAAACGGTTAATTTTGCCAAAATATCCTATAATCAATAATTTTTGCTTAATTTCCTATAAGTTTATTTTACGTTGATGTTTTTTCATTTACATCAGCGCTCATTGCCCACTATGATTAGCGCACCAGCGGCCGATAACAATCGGCGCATTTGTAACATTTGGATTGCTAAACATTGTGCTAAATTTTAACAAAACTGCCTAATAAATTAAATTTTAACAAAATTTCCTATAAAAGTAAATTTTAACAAAGTATCCTATAAAAATATTTCGTAAAAAATTTAAATTTTAACCAAATATCCTATAAAAAGTAAATCTTGCCAAAATTTTCAATAAAAAGTAGACTAAGCAAAATTTTCAATAAAAAGTAGACTAAGCAAAATTTTCTATAAACACACTCAAAATATTATGTAGTTAAATTCAAACGAAAATTCATTTGAAACAAATTAAAATTCATTTAAAAAACGGATCATTTACATTTCATTTAAAACAAATGATTTTTTCAGTAATTTCTAAGTTTTTTATTTATTGAACATCATATTCGTTAAAATTGAATAGTTTTTACTTTTAAAAAATATATTTTAACCGATAAAAATCAAACAAATTAACAAAAAAAAATACGGAAAACATTATTTTTTGGTAGTTTGTTTTTTTTAATAACAAACATAAATGTTGAAAAATAAATTTATTCGTAAAATAACTATATTTTTATTAAATTTTAAGAGTACCGAAAACGAATTTAATAACCTACAATCAGTTACTGTAATAATTTTATGAGTGCAGTTAATTTTGCCAACATAACCTATAATCAATAATTTTTGCCTAAATTTCGTAATTTCTTTCTTCTCTTGCCCGATCGCCTACAAACAAAACAGACGTGTTTTATAGTCATGTCTGAAAAGACATCGTGTAAACTTAGCCTAAGTTAAAAGAATGAAGTTTGCGCTCGTCATCAAAAAAAGGCAGTATATGTTTAAATTTTATTTTTTATTCTAGAAATAAGAGGTATGTACATTAGGGGTATAACCAATTTTTAGCATAGTACCATGAGGTCAAACATGTCCTAGTTACCACGAAAATTATAATCCCTTGTTATTTTTCTCAAAAAAGTTCACGCACCAATTGGTTTTTCTAAACCAATACAATATTGAATATTCATAATTTTATTCGGTGTTTTTTATTCATTTTTAATTTATTTTCGTTAAAAAATCTCTAAGCATCTCTAAACTTTAATGAAATTTTATACTTGAACAATTTTTTGTTTTAAATAAATATATTATTAATTTTTCTTAAACAAAAATAATATTAAAAATTTTCAAAACTTCATCGCGGTTGGTGTGTGAACTTTTTTGACATCGGCGAAAAAATAAATATACATACGTTCCCTTATAGTTTTTTATGCTCTATCGGACTGTGCTATGCCAATTTTGATATTTTAAAAAATTGCTTAAAGGTTATATCCCTATTGTACATATTTTAATTTTACCTTAACAAAAAATAGTTTACAAATGGTCTTCGGAGAAAAATTATACTTTATTTGGTTAATATTAGTAATAGAAATACAAATGCGTCTTCTGCTATAACTTGTATTGTATTTATTTGGTTATTATTTTGTTAATTTTTAAGCAAAAAAATTAAACCAAAAAATAATATTTATTTTCTAAGCAATAAATAAAATAAAAAAAAAAATTTAAAAGTTGACAACTTTAGCGGAATATATTGGTGAACTTCTTCTGCATGCAAAGTACTTCCTTGTTGGAATATAAAAAAAATTATTTGGAATACAAAAAGATTATAGTTTAGAAAGACAATTATAAGGATATAAATTATAGCGGAGTATCAAGCGACAGACATCGATCGCCTGGTGAATACGTTTCAGAAATGCTTTCATACTGATCAGTGGAAATCAAATTATTATTAGATTTTAACAAAGGATGTGAATTACGTGTTTATCCAAATTTGAATCCTTTTGGTTTTGCCGTAGAAGTTGCAGTTTTAGTTGTGCCATTTATTTTCTGAAATTTTAAAAAAATACTTTTAAAATTCTAAATTCAAGAAACTGAAACTCACTTTGGCTAAGTCCAACAAATATTTTGCGAAATTGTTTAAACTGTTACTTATGAACAACTTGTTTTCACTCGAAATTGATTGTTCAAGAATATTTTGTATCTGTGCCTGTTGTCTGCAAAGGTTAGCACTATTTCCATTGTCGTTATTGGCGAGCACTGCGGGTAAAAGCAAGCCCAAACTTAAAGTTTTTGTAAATAATACCAGTAGCAAAGTTGGTAGAAATAACTTCATTTTTAATTTTATTACTTTATGTTTTGACAGTTTTGTTAGAACTAATCAATAATATTTTGAACTTAAAAAAGAAAACTTCTTTGTCACAGTATACAACTTTTTTCTTTTAATTTTAATGCATAGAAACATTTGTTTAAATAAGGTTTTGTTTAAATGTGCTAAATTCCCATTTCATACTATTGATAAACTGAAATTTTTTGTTAGTTTATTTATTGTCTTGGTATTTAAATATTTAATTAAAAATGGTTTGTTTAAATGTGCTAAATTCCCATTTCATACTATTGATAAACTGAAATTAATTTTTAAAGGGATAAGCTATTCCTATGCCTATTTCACTGGTTGCTTAGGCCAGATCGTCAGGAAAATGTATCCAAAGATTTTAGAAAAACCATTATTATACAAATAAAACTGTTAAGCAAATAAGAATTATAAGCCACAGTTTTACTTGTTTAATAAAAACAACAACAATAAAAAGTGAGTTTATCTTTTCTTACAGTCCCGACTACAATTGTCAAATTTTTTGTCAACTCTAAATGTAGTTTTAAGTGCACAGAAAAAAATTTCTCAAGAAAATTTTTAACAACACAGTTTGTTAAAAATATAAATTTTATTCTACAAACTTTTTGTTTGATTCAATGAAAAAATTTATCACATATACACTTTGCAAAATAGCACTCAATAAAACATATTTAATAATGAAATATTTGATATTCAATAAAACCAATATTTTTATCAACGTTAAAACAGTATTTTTACAACTCTTGTCCATTTTACACAGGGTCATAATTCTCATTGGCTTAACAGTTTTATTTGGTTAAATATCTGAAGTTTTGCCAAAGTCTTTAGCACAAAGCATACAGAGATGAAAAAGTGGCGTATGAAAAATGCCTAAATCATTTGCGAGCAGCATTTGAGGGCAGCTTTCGAAGAAAGAGAAAGAAAACTTTTTTTGGTAGTGAAGTGGCAATGTGTAAAAACAGGCCGCTACTATCAACACAAATGCGTGATCAAAACAAAAAATGCAAAAAGAGCAGCTTTCGAAGAAAAAGACAGAAAAAACACAATATTTTCTGTCTCTGTGTGCTCTGTGGTCTTTAGAAAAAGATTTCCTGATGAACTGGCTTAAGCAACATTTTGTTGAAAAAAATTATTTTGGGCAACAACTTTTTTTATTGATTCAATAAACTTAGTTGTTGACTAAAAATGCAATAACTATACCTACAAACTTTTTTATCAATAATGCAAAAATCGTCATCGCATAAAATTCAAAAATTTTTTTATCAAATATGCGATTTTCGTTAAATATGAAAATTATTTTTTTCAGTGTGGGTAAAAAAGAACAAAAATAAAAACAAATTACTTTATTTTATTCTGCCAGTTCAGTTTTATTAACACTGCCACATACATATTAGTTATCAAAGTTTTTTTTAACAAGGTTTTGTTTAAATGTGCTAAATTCCCATTTCATACTATTGATAAACTGAAATTTATTGTTTGTTTAATTATAATCTTGGTGTTTAAATAACTAATTAAATATGGTTTGTTTAAATGTGCTAAATTCCCATTTCATACTTTTGATAAACTGAAATTTATTGTTGATGGGATAAGCTATCCCGATGCGCATTTCACTGATTGCTTAGGCCAGATCGTTAGGAAACTTAATCCAAGGATTTTGGAAACACTAAAGATATTAAACAAATTAAACTGTTAAGCGAATAAGAATTGTAAGCCACAGTTTTACTTGCAACAATATCAAAGTTTTAACAAAAACAACAACAATAAACCGTGAGTTTATCTTTTCCCACTACAATTGGCTGGAATTCTTCCAATCTTCCAACATTAATTGTAGTTGTAAGTAGGTAAAGAAAAAACAAATTGAAAACAAAAAGAACTTGTCTTATTGTTTTCGCAATAAAATTTGCCAGTTTAGTATTTTTAGCCGTGAAATTGCCAGTTTATTAGCAAAATAATTTTTTTGGGAATACAAAATTTTTAATTTACAAGATTTTGTTTGTCTTGTTTAATTTAAAAAATTTCCTTTAAAAGAATATGTTAACAAAATTTCCTACAAACGTAAATTTAAACAAAATTTCCTATAAAAGTAAATTCTAACAAAATATCCTATAAAATGTAAATTTTGACAAAATGTCGTATAAAATGTAAATTTTAGCAAACCTTGCTATTTAATTAAATTTGAACGAAATTTCCTATAAAAGTAAATTTTAACAAAATTTCCTATAAAAGTAAATTTTAACATAATATCCTATAAAAAGTAAATTTTAATAATATTTCGTAAAAAATTTAAATTTTAACCAAATATCCTATAAAAAGTAAATCTTGCCAAAATTTTCAATAAAAAGTAAAATAAGCAAAAAGTTCTATAAACGGTTAATTTTGCCAAAATATCCTATAATCAATAATTTTTGCTTAATTTCCTATAAGTTTATTTTACGTTGATGTTTTTTCATTTACATCAGCGCTCATTGCCCACTATGATTAGCGCACCAGCGGCCGATAACAATCGGCGCATTTGTAACATTTGGATTGCTAAACATTGTGCTAAATTTTAACAAAACTGCCTAATAAATTAAATTTTAACAAAATTTCCTATAAAAGTAAATTTTAACAAAGTATCCTATAAAAATATTTCGTAAAAAATTTAAATTTTAACCAAATATCCTATAAAAAGTAAATCTTGCCAAAATTTTCAATAAAAAGTAGACTAAGCAAAATTTTCAATAAAAAGTAGACTAAGCAAAATTTTCTATAAACACACTCAAAATATTATGTAGTTAAATTCAAACGAAAATTCATTTGAAACAAATTAAAATTCATTTAAAAAACGGATCATTTACATTTCATTTAAAACAAATGATTTTTTCAGTAATTTCTAAGTTTTTTATTTATTGAACATCATATTCGTTAAAATTGAATAGTTTTTACTTTTAAAAAATATATTTTAACCGATAAAAATCAAACAAATTAACAAAAAAAAATACGGAAAACATTATTTTTTGGTAGTTTGTTTTTTTTAATAACAAACATAAATGTTGAAAAATAAATTTATTCGTAAAATAACTATATTTTTATTAAATTTTAAGAGTACCGAAAACGAATTTAATAACCTACAATCAGTTACTGTAATAATTTTATGAGTGCAGTTAATTTTGCCAACATAACCTATAATCAATAATTTTTGCCTAAATTTCGTAATTTCTTTCTTCTCTTGCCCGATCGCCTACAAACAAAACAGACGTGTTTTATAGTCATGTCTGAAAAGACATCGTGTAAACTTAGCCTAAGTTAAAAGAATGAAGTTTGCGCTCGTCATCAAAAAAAGGCAGTATATGTTTAAATTTTATTTTTTATTCTAGAAATAAGAGGTATGTACATTAGGGGTATAACCAATTTTTAGCATAGTACCATGAGGTCAAACATGTCCTAGTTACCACGAAAATTATAATCCCTTGTTATTTTTCTCAAAAAAGTTCACGCACCAATTGGTTTTTCTAAACCAATACAATATTGAATATTCATAATTTTATTCGGTGTTTTTTATTCATTTTTAATTTATTTTCGTTAAAAAATCTCTAAGCATCTCTAAACTTTAATGAAATTTTATACTTGAACAATTTTTTGTTTTAAATAAATATATTATTAATTTTTCTTAAACAAAAATAATATTAAAAATTTTCAAAACTTCATCGCGGTTGGTGTGTGAACTTTTTTGACATCGGCGAAAAAATAAATATACATACGTTCCCTTATAGTTTTTTATGCTCTATCGGACTGTGCTATGCCAATTTTGATATTTTAAAAAATTGCTTAAAGGTTATATCCCTATTGTACATATTTTAATTTTACCTTAACAAAAAATAGTTTACAAATGGTCTTCGGAGAAAAATTATACTTTATTTGGTTAATATTAGTAATAGAAATACAAATGCGTCTTCTGCTATAACTTGTATTGTATTTATTTGGTTATTATTTTGTTAATTTTTAAGCAAAAAAATTAAACCAAAAAATAATATTTATTTTCTAAGCAATAAATAAAATAAAAAAAAAAATTTAAAAGTTGACAACTTTAGCGGAATATATTGGTGAACTTCTTCTGCATGCAAAGTACTTCCTTGTTGGAATATAAAAAAAATTATTTGGAATACAAAAAGATTATAGTTTAGAAAGACAATTATAAGGATATAAATTATAGCGGAGTATCAAGCGACAGACATCGATCGCCTGGTGAATACGTTTCAGAAATGCTTTCATACTGATCAGTGGAAATCAAATTATTATTAGATTTTAACAAAGGATGTGAATTACGTGTTTATCCAAATTTGAATCCTTTTGGTTTTGCCGTAGAAGTTGCAGTTTTAGTTGTGCCATTTATTTTCTGAAATTTTAAAAAAATACTTTTAAAATTCTAAATTCAAGAAACTGAAACTCACTTTGGCTAAGTCCAACAAATATTTTGCGAAATTGTTTAAACTGTTACTTATGAACAACTTGTTTTCACTCGAAATTGATTGTTCAAGAATATTTTGTATCTGTGCCTGTTGTCTGCAAAGGTTAGCACTATTTCCATTGTCGTTATTGGCGAGCACTGCGGGTAAAAGCAAGCCCAAACTTAAAGTTTTTGTAAATAATACCAGTAGCAAAGTTGGTAGAAATAACTTCATTTTTAATTTTATTACTTTATGTTTTGACAGTTTTGTTAGAACTAATCAATAATATTTTGAACTTAAAAAAGAAAACTTCTTTGTCACAGTATACAACTTTTTTCTTTTAATTTTAATGCATAGAAACATTTGTTTAAATAAGGTTTTGTTTAAATGTGCTAAATTCCCATTTCATACTATTGATAAACTGAAATTTTTTGTTAGTTTATTTATTGTCTTGGTATTTAAATATTTAATTAAAAATGGTTTGTTTAAATGTGCTAAATTCCCATTTCATACTATTGATAAACTGAAATTAATTTTTAAAGGGATAAGCTATTCCTATGCCTATTTCACTGGTTGCTTAGGCCAGATCGTCAGGAAAATGTATCCAAAGATTTTAGAAAAACCATTATTATACAAATAAAACTGTTAAGCAAATAAGAATTATAAGCCACAGTTTTACTTGTTTAATAAAAACAACAACAATAAAAAGTGAGTTTATCTTTTCTTACAGTCCCGACTACAATTGTCAAATTTTTTGTCAACTCTAAATGTAGTTTTAAGTGCACAGAAAAAAATTTCTCAAGAAAATTTTTAACAACACAGTTTGTTAAAAATATAAATTTTATTCTACAAACTTTTTGTTTGATTCAATGAAAAAATTTATCACATATACACTTTGCAAAATAGCACTCAATAAAACATATTTAATAATGAAATATTTGATATTCAATAAAACCAATATTTTTATCAACGTTAAAACAGTATTTTTACAACTCTTGTCCATTTTACACAGGGTCATAATTCTCATTGGCTTAACAGTTTTATTTGGTTAAATATCTGAAGTTTTGCCAAAGTCTTTAGCACAAAGCATACAGAGATGAAAAAGTGGCGTATGAAAAATGCCTAAATCATTTGCGAGCAGCATTTGAGGGCAGCTTTCGAAGAAAGAGAAAGAAAACTTTTTTTGGTAGTGAAGTGGCAATGTGTAAAAACAGGCCGCTACTATCAACACAAATGCGTGATCAAAACAAAAAATGCAAAAAGAGCAGCTTTCGAAGAAAAAGACAGAAAAAACACAATATTTTCTGTCTCTGTGTGCTCTGTGGTCTTTAGAAAAAGATTTCCTGATGAACTGGCTTAAGCAACATTTTGTTGAAAAAAATTATTTTGGGCAACAACTTTTTTTATTGATTCAATAAACTTAGTTGTTGACTAAAAATGCAATAACTATACCTACAAACTTTTTTATCAATAATGCAAAAATCGTCATCGCATAAAATTCAAAAATTTTTTTATCAAATATGCGATTTTCGTTAAATATGAAAATTATTTTTTTCAGTGTGGGTAAAAAAGAACAAAAATAAAAACAAATTACTTTATTTTATTCTGCCAGTTCAGTTTTATTAACACTGCCACATACATATTAGTTATCAAAGTTTTTTTTAACAAGGTTTTGTTTAAATGTGCTAAATTCCCATTTCATACTATTGATAAACTGAAATTTATTGTTTGTTTAATTATAATCTTGGTGTTTAAATAACTAATTAAATATGGTTTGTTTAAATGTGCTAAATTCCCATTTCATACTTTTGATAAACTGAAATTTATTGTTGATGGGATAAGCTATCCCGATGCGCATTTCACTGATTGCTTAGGCCAGATCGTTAGGAAACTTAATCCAAGGATTTTGGAAACACTAAAGATATTAAACAAATTAAACTGTTAAGCGAATAAGAATTGTAAGCCACAGTTTTACTTGCAACAATATCAAAGTTTTAACAAAAACAACAACAATAAACCGTGAGTTTATCTTTTCCCACTACAATTGGCTGGAATTCTTCCAATCTTCCAACATTAATTGTAGTTGTAAGTAGGTAAAGAAAAAACAAATTGAAAACAAAAAGAACTTGTCTTATTGTTTTCGCAATAAAATTTGCCAGTTTAGTATTTTTAGCCGTGAAATTGCCAGTTTATTAGCAAAATAATTTTTTTGGGAATACAAAATTTTTAATTTACAAGATTTTGTTTGTCTTGTTTAATTTAAAAAATTTCCTTTAAAAGAATATTGTTGAGGGCTGAACTTTTGATTTTGCCTCAAATCTATCACGGTTCACTTTGTTTTCTTATTTAAATAAAAAACACTCTTTTTTATTTTTATTTTTGTATTTTAATTTTATTTAATATTTGTATTTTCAATGTTAATTTATTCTTTGTACAATATGTTGTTTTACACTAATTTTTGTTCACAATGTTTTTTCTGTTTATTTGTTGGGTCACAATGTTTTGTTTTGTTTCACTGTCTGATGTTTATGCGTTAACGATCGAAACTAGAGTGAATGTTATTGATTTACAAATTATTAAGCAAGCTAGGTTTAGTACAAGAAATATAATGAAATGACAGAATTGAAAGATAAAGTAAATAACAATTAAAGGACCGCTAGGTTTTTACAGGGTGCTGCGTTATAAATGAGTCATCATTAAACATTCCGGCCCCCATGACTTGGTGCAGTTTACCATAGGTCCGAAAAACAGATTACAATGAAGCAAGGTGTTGTGATGAATTTGACAGATATGGCATCTGGGATTTCACTTCGATTCAAGTTTGCGGGTCGTGTGGGGTTGAATATGTTGACAGCAATCAAATCTGTTGATGAGAAACTTAGAAATGTTTGATGGGATGCCATACCTGTAAGTAGGAATTCAGTGTAAAATTAGTTTGGAAAATTTTAAAAAATGTTAACTAAATTTTAAAATAAAACCACAATTTTTGTAATGGGTCTGGTAACGATCCCATTTTTTGTCTGGATGTCGACAACTCGACAGTTTTGATCAGTTCCAATATGAGTCTTAGTGATTCGGCCCATTTGCCATTCATTGGGCGGCAAATTGTTGTTTTTGATGACCATCAGGTCGTTGACTTTAACGTTGTCCTCTTGAGACTTCCACTTGTACCTGCGATGAAGTTGGGCAAGATACTCGGATTTCCATCTTTGGCAAAATGAGTGGTAGATGACCTTTAGGCGTTTCCAGCGGTTGATGAGGGTCAGGTTTTCGCTGCTTACATCAGGTTCGGCTGGGGTCAATAATGGAGTTCCAATAAGGAAGTGTCCAGGGGTCAATGGGTTAAGGTCGTTTGGGTCATCGCTAGCAGGACTTAAGGGTCTAGAGTTTAAACACGATTCTATGCGAGTGAGAATTGTTGACAGCTCTTCAAAGGTGAATTTCATATCTGGCATCATTTTCTTTAGGTGGGTTTTGAAGGATTTTACACCGGCCTCCCAGAGTCCGTCCATATGTGGGGCACCAGGGGGTATAAATTTCCAAATGATGTTTTGATGGCTATAGTTGTTAGTTACTTGGGTTTGAAGAGTTTTTATAAATTCTAGACGATCCTTTTTGATGAGTTCTGCTGCTCCGACAAAGTTCGTGCCGTTGTCCGAATATATGATTGCGGGACATCCACGTCTTCCAATAAAGCGGGATAAAGCGGCTAAAAAAGCTTGGGTCGATAGGTCACTTACTGGTTCTAAATGTACAGCTTTTGTGGCAAAGCATACAAATATGCAAACATATCCTTTTGTGATAAGGCAGGCTCGACACGTAAAGTTTCGAATGTTGAAAGGTCCAGCGTAACCAACACCTGTAACTGTAAAGGGTCTTGATATTGTTGTGCGCTCAGGTGGCAGGGATGCCATTATCTGACTTGGAGTGTGTTTTTTGTAAAGTACACACGTTTTGCAATTATTTATGACTGTTTTTACAAAGGGCTTAATTCGAAAAATCCAAAATTCTGCTCTTATTACTCGGGTCATGAGCTGATTTCCACCATGCAAGGTAATTTTATGTACAAATTCTGTAATCAATTTGGCCAATTTTGATTCGTATGGCAACAGAATTGGACAGCGTTCATTGTACGTTAATACTGGAGACTGCGCTAAACGCCCATTGGCCCTTATAATCCCATTGCGATCGGGAAATGGCGTAAGAGTTAAGAGTTTACTTCGAGGGGAAATTGGACGCTTATGAAGTAAAGCAGTATATTCGTCAGGAAATAAAGTTTTTTGTGTCCAAATTATGATGCGATTTTTTGCAGATTGTATTTCTTCTGGTGTTGGTTCTATAGATGATCTTTGACTTCTTTGTGCGGGTTTTCCGAAACGTAAAATGTAGGCTATGACTCGATAGGCACGGGGTAGAGATGAAAATCGGCTTAATGGGTCTTCAGTGTTTGTGACTGTTAGAATTTTAATTGTCTTGGCTTCTATATTTGTATCCTGAGGAGGGCGCGGAAATGGCCATTGTTGTTTTGGCAATTTTAACCACGAAGGTCCACTCCACCATAGACTATGTGATTCTAACTCACTTGGTGAACAACCTCTACTTGCTAGGTCAGCGGGATTCATTTTTGAGTCAACATGATGCCAGTTTTGAGTCCCGACCTTTTGTATTATTTCCGACACTCGATTTCCAACAAACGTGTTCCAGGTACATGGCGGTTTCTTAAGCCACGATAATACAAGTGTCGAGTCAGTCCAATAGTGGGTTACTACATTTTTAAATTCACAGGTTTTTAATAGACTTGATGCCAAGTTAGCTAGCAATACAGCTCCACAAAGTTCTAAGCGTGGTAGCGATAAGCTTTTGAGAGGGGCTACTCGAGTCTTTGATACCAAAAGAGTTGTGTGTATGGATGTTTCTTCATTTTGTATTCGAATGTATAATGAAGCAGCATAAGCTTTTTCGGAAGCGTCGCTAAAGCCATGTATTTCGATGTGACTTAAGGGTGTATATTTAATCCAACGGGGTATTTTTATAGTTTTAATATTGGGAAAATTGTTTACGAATTTTTTCCATTTATGTTGAGAAATTGGTTTTAAAATGTCATCCCAGTCTGTCTTATCTAACCATATTTGCTGCATGATTACTTTAGCGTCTATTATGATTAGAGCTATCCATCCACATGGGTCAAAAATTTTGGCAATTGTAGACAAAACTTCTCTCTTTGTATACGCTTCTTTAACTTTTATGTCTGGGGCTGTGAATGTAAAGGAGTCTGATGAAATGTTCCATTTTATCCCTAGAGTCTTGGTCCCGTCATTTTCGGACAGATTTAACCAGTCGAGTGGTAGTAGAGTCTCACTAGGTAAATCCTGAATGACTTGTGGCTCATTAGAGTTCCATTTCATTAGATCAAAGCCTGCTGATTTTAGGACAGAAGTTAATTCTTTTCTAGTTCTGATAACTTCTTCTATAGTATGACCTCCTGCTAAGACGTCATCCACATACATATTTTGTTTAAGAATCTTGGACGCTAAGGGATGAGTCATTTGTACATCTTCAGCTAACTGAAGAAGCGTTCTTATGGCTAAATATGGGGCACAATTAACTCCAAATGTGACTGTGAGTAACTCGTAATCTTCTATGGGGTCATTTATGGATTTTCTGAATAAGATTCTTTGAAACTTTGTTTGAGTTGGGTCGACTAGTATTTGACGATACATTTTTGTAATGTCGGCGTTGAATACAAAGCGGAAAAATCGCCATTTTGTTATCAGAAGAACAAGATCTTGCTGAAGAATGGGTCCTGGATATAAAATGTCATTAAGACTATTCTTATTTGACGTTGGGCTAGAGGCATAAAAAACCACTCTAAGTTTAGTGGTCAATCGGTCCGGTTTTATTATTGCGTGATGCGGCAGATAATAGTTTGGAGCTTTGTTTATATCCGAGGGTTCGATTTTTCTCATGTGTCCTAACTCAAGATATTCTAAAATAACGTTGTCGTATAATTGCTTTATTTCGGGTTTTTGGCTGAGTGTGCGTTCCATTCTTAGGTACTGAGCCATGGCAATGTTGCGAGAAGAGCCTATTTCTTCTGTTTTTTTGAAGGGCAGGGTAACTATATACCTTCCCGTGTCGTTTCTACGAGTTGTTTGTTTAAAATTGTGTTCCACAATAGTGTCCTCGTCTGACCTCAAAATCTGTTTTGGGTTTTCCTCCACCTCCCAAAAGCGTGTGAGGATTCGGTCAAGGGACGATGTATTCAATAAAGAAATAGTTGTTCTGGGCTGAGTAGTTTTTGGTGTTGGTCCCCCCACAATCCAGCCAAATACTGTTTTTTGTGCCAAAAGGGATCCAACAGACCGCATCGGTGTGTCCATGCAATAAATCGATGGGCCTACGTCGAGGCCTATTAGCATGTCGATGGGTCTACTTTGATTGAAGTGAGGGTCTGCAAGTTGCAATTTTGCAGCCTCACTGAGCTTTAGCATGTCCAATGTTTGAGGTGGTAAATTAGAGGGAAGGGTCTTGAGAACTGGGGCCCAAATTTCTAACTTAAACGATGTGTCCACCCGTGAGCAAAGGTTAAGCAAACATGCTTTAGTTGAGGTTTCAGAAACTGTTTGACTCAAACCAGAAACGTGAACTATGTTTCTTTTAGTGGGCAAATTTAATCGGTTCTTTAGTTTGTCCGATACAAAAGTTGATTGTGATCCAGGGTCGATGATAGCTCTCGCCTGGTATCTTTGACCTCTAGTTTCTATTTCGACAATGGCAGTGAAAAGCAATGTTTCTTGTTGTGTATGATTTGTCGATATTTGTGTGTTTTCGCGCAGGGTCAGGGAAGTAAAGTTAGGAATATTTGATCTTGAAGTGGACTGTATGTACTGGGCTTGAGCTGCGGCACTTGTACTTGGTTGCACGTCAGCGTCATTTTGTGGCAAGTTTGTAGGCTGGGTCACTGTTGCCTTGTGCAACAAAGTGTTGTGTTTTTGTTTACACAGCCTACAACTGTATTTACTAGGGCACTCCCTGACACTATGATTGATCGACAAACAGTTGTAACATGAATTTGTGACTTTAACAATATGAATTCGATCACTTACATTTTTTTCTAAAAATGTGGGGCATGATCGTAGGGTGTGTGACTCGCTACAATGTTGGCACGTTATGGCGTTAGTATTGGAACTTCTGACGGGTTTACTTTTGTTCTGAAGGTGACTCTCAGAATTAGCAATATTCGTTTGAAATGAATTAATGTTACGTTTATTGTGGGTATTTTTTGCGACTTCAGACTTGGGAGGTATGGATTTGTCCTTTGATGATTTTATATTGCCTACTGATTCGAGGGTCTTAAATTTGTGGGTCAAAAACTTGTCGAATTCTTGCCAATTGGGTACTTCGGCACAATCTTCACGAGAATTTTCAAATTCTTGAACAAGGGCCCTAGGAAGTTTTTGCGAGCAAATATAAATTAAAAACGACTCCCATGTCGAAGTGTCAATGCCTAGGGTGCCTAATGTCTGCCTACAATCGTTTATTGTTCTTTGTAATTTTTTAATTGAGGCTCCAGAGTCTGTAGAGGCATGAGGCAGATCCAAAATAATTTTATATTGCTCATTTACCTGCATCCATTTATTTTCGTACCGGTCAACTAAATTTTTCCAGGCCATGATAAAACCATTGTTTGTTAAAGGGACGTGCGTAATTGCATCTCTGGCCTCTCCCCCGGTTTTTTGAGTTAGATAAAAAAGCCTTTCAACATTGCTAATATTTGGATTTCTAATGTATATTGCTGTGAACAAGTCACGAAAACTGGGCCATAATTTATAATCCCCAAAAAAGGTGTCGGTGTCGCAAGGAGGAAGTCTTATTGATGAAAATTCTTTTTCTAACGGTATATTTGACTGGCGTTCAACTTTTTCTATGGTTGTGTCCGAAAGCGCATGGATTTCAGCATTGACACACGAAAGACAATTTTTATAAGCCATAAGGGCAGTTTGGTATCGCTGCCGTAATTTGCTTTTGTCAATTGGTTTGTCACCATCCTGATCTAAGTCCCTACATTCTTCATATGACCTTTTTACTTGGGTCCATATGGAGTCTAATTCTACTCGAATAACTTCCAACGCGTGTACATTATCTTCAGCATGCGCTTCTGCTTGAATTTTCTCGAACTCGACTAAATCGTTTGTGCAATTGACGAATTTTTTCAGGGACATTTTTGTAAATTGAAGATTCAGAATAATAATAAAATTGAGTCAACAAAATTGCCTGCTAGCGATAAAACAAATTGTGTCTTAAAAATTTTGAGTCAAATATTGTATTTATTTCCCCGGTTAATTTTTCAAAAATTGACGTAATGGTAACTCGGTTTTTATTTGATGATGACGTCACGGTTATTTATTTTTAAAAATTGCAGCGGCAAAATTAAAGAGTAACACAAGCAAGAATATTTGTTTCTTGTTGTATTGTATACTTTGACTTACTTGTTGTTGTTGGGTCTTTTTTCTTTTGTGTCACTGCGTTTATTAAACCTTCTGTTGTTGTTGTTGTTGTTACTGCGCCAAGGAATTTGGGTCCCGTTAGATTTTGTTCACTTTTAACTTTATAAATTTGCTTTTTTAAACACAATTTTGATTTAATAAATTTTTTAATAAAAAACTTTATGTTTCGTTGAGAAAATGACCAAATGTTTTGGGGGTTGATTTTATGTGTGTGTTATTTGTTGTTGTCTAAATAAAACACTTTGCTTTTTTTTTTGTTGTTTTAAAGTCACACTTTTTAAATTTTAGAGTCACAAAACACAATTTTTTTTGCCAATATTTTTTTTGTAAAATTTTTGTAAACTTTTTTGAAAAATTCTTTGTAAAAAAAACTATCCGGTTCGTTAGGACCAAATGTTGAGGGCTGAACTTTTGATTTTGCCTCAAATCTATCACGGTTCACTTTGTTTTCTTATTTAAATAAAAAACACTCTTTTTTATTTTTATTTTTGTATTTTAATTTTATTTAATATTTGTATTTTCAATGTTAATTTATTCTTTGTACAATATGTTGTTTTACACTAATTTTTGTTCACAATGTTTTTTCTGTTTATTTGTTGGGTCACAATGTTTTGTTTTGTTTCACTGTCTGATGTTTATGCGTTAACGATCGAAACTAGAGTGAATGTTATTGATTTACAAATTATTAAGCAAGCTAGGTTTAGTACAAGAAATATAATGAAATGACAGAATTGAAAGATAAAGTAAATAACAATTAAAGGACCGCTAGGTTTTTACAGGGTGCTGCGTTATAAATGAGTCATCATTAAACAAATATTTTAACAAAATTTCCTACAAACGTAAATTTAAACAAAATTTCCTATAAAAGTAAATTCTAACAAAATATCCTATAAAATGTAAATTTTGACAAAATGTCGTATAAAATGTAAATTTTAGCAAACCTTGCTATTTAATTAAATTTTAACGAAATTTCCTATAAAAGTTAATTTTAACAAAATTTCCTATAAAAGTAAATTTTAACATAATATCCTATAAAAAGTAAATTTTAATAATATTTCGTAAAAAATTTAAATTTTAACCAAATATCCTATAAAAAGTAAATCTTGCCAAAATTTTCAATAAAAAGTAAAATAAGCAAAAAGTTCTATAAACGGTTAATTTTGCCAAAATATCCTATAATCAATAATTTTTGCTTAATTTCCTATAAGTTTATTTTACGTTGATGTTTTTTCATTTACATCAGCGCTCATTGCCCACTATGATTAGCGCACCAGCGGCCGATAACAATCGGCGCATTTGTAACATTTGGATTGCTAAACATTGTGCTAAATTTTAACAAAACTGCCTAATAAATTAAATTTTAACAAAATTTCCTATAAAAGTAAATTTTAACAAAGTATCCTATAAAAATATTTCGTAAAAAATTTAAATTTTAACCAAATATCCTATAAAAAGTAAATCTTGCCAAAATTTTCAATAAAAAGTAGACTAAGCAAAATTTTCAATAAAAAGTAGACTAAGCAAAATTTTCTATAAACACACTCAAAATATTATGTAGTTAAATTCAAACGAAAATTCATTTGAAACAAATTAAAATTCATTTAAAAAACGGATCATTTACATTTCATTTAAAACAAATGATTTTTTCAGTAATTTCTAAGTTTTTTATTTATTGAACATCATATTCGTTAAAATTGAATAGTTTTTACTTTTAAAAAATATATTTTAACCGATAAAAATCAAACAAATTAACAAAAAAAAATACGGAAAACATTATTTTTTGGTAGTTTGTTTTTTTTAATAACAAACATAAATGTTGAAAAATAAATTTATTCGTAAAATAACTATATTTTTATTAAATTTTAAGAGTACCGAAAACGAATTTAATAACCTACAATCAGTTACTGTAATAATTTTATGAGTGCAGTTAATTTTGCCAACATAACCTATAATCAATAATTTTTGCCTAAATTTCGTAATTTCTTTCTTCTCTTGCCCGATCGCCTACAAACAAAACAGACGTGTTTTATAGTCATGTCTGAAAAGACATCGTGTAAACTTAGCCTAAGTTAAAAGAATGAAGTTTGCGCTCGTCATCAAAAAAAGGCAGTATATGTTTAAATTTTATTTTTTATTCTAGAAATAAGAGGTATGTACATTAGGGGTATAACCAATTTTTAGCATAGAACCATGAGGTCAAACATGTCCTAGTTACCACGAAAATTATAATCCCTTGTTATTTTTCTCAAAAAAGTTCACGCACCAATTGGTTTTTCTAAACCAATACAATATTGAATATTCATAATTTTATTCGGTGTTTTTTATTCATTTTTAATTTATTTTCGTTAAAAAATCTCTAAGCATCTCTAAACTTTAATGAAATTTTATACTTGAACAATTTTTTGTTTTAAATAAATATATTATTAATTTTTCTTAAACAAAAATAATATTAAAAATTTTCAAAACTTCATCGCGGTTGGTGTGTGAACTTTTTTGACATCGGCGAAAAAATAAATATACATACGTTCCCTTATAGTTTTTTATGCTCTATCGGACTGTGCTATGCCAATTTTGATATTTTAAAAAATTGCTTAAAGGTTATATCCCTATTGTACATATTTTAATTTTACCTTAACAAAAAATAGTTTACAAATGGTCTTCGGAGAAAAATTATACTTTATTTGGTTAATATTAGTAATAGAAATACAAATGCGTCTTCTGCTATAACTTTGTTGGAATATTTGTTGGACTTAGCCAAAGTGAGTTTCAGTTTCTTGAATTTAGAATTTTAAAAGTATTTTTTTAAAATTTCAGAAAATAAATGGCACAACTAAAACTGCAACTTCTAATTCAGAACCAGAAGGATTCAAATTTGGATAAACACGTAATTCACATCCTTTGTTAAAATCTAATAATAATTTGATTTCCACTGATCAGTATGAAAGCATTTCTGAAACGTATTCACCAGGCGATCGATGTCTGTCGCTTGATACTCCGCTATAATTTATATCCTTATAATTGTCTTTCTAAACTATAATCTTTTTGTATTCCAAATAATTTTTTTTATATTCCAACAAGGAAGTACTTTGCATGCAGAAGAAGTTCACCAATATATTCCGCTAAAGTTGTCAACTTTTAAATTTTTTTTTTTATTTTATTTATTGCTTAGAAAATAAATATTATTTTTTGGTTTAATTTTTTTGCTTAAAAATTAACAAAATAATAACCAAATAAATACAATACTATTTATTTGGTTATTATTTTGTTAATTTTTAAGCAAAAAAATTAAACCAAAAAATAATATTTATTTTCTAAGCAATAAATAAAATAAAAAAAAAAATTTAAAAGTTGACAACTTTAGCGGAATATATTGGTGAACTTCTTCTGCATGCAAAGTACTTCCTTGTTGGAATATAAAAAAAATTATTTGGAATACAAAAAGATTATAGTTTAGAAAGACAATTATAAGGATATAAATTATAGCGGAGTATCAAGCGACAGACATCGATCGCCTGGTGAATACGTTTCAGAAATGCTTTCATACTGATCAGTGGAAATCAAATTATTATTAGATTTTAACAAAGGATGTGAATTACGTGTTTATCCAAATTTGAATCCTTCTGGTTCTGAATTAGAAGTTGCAGTTTTAGTTGTGCCATTTATTTTCTGAAATTTTAAAAAAATACTTTTAAAATTCTAAATTCAAGAAACTGAAACTCACTTTGGCTAAGTCCAACAAATATTTTGCGAAATTGTTTAAACTGTTACTTATGAACAACTTGTTTTCACTCGAAATTGATTGTTCAAGAATATTTTGTATCTGTGCCTGTTGTCTGCAAAGGTTAGCACTATTTCCATTGTCGTTATTGGCGAGCACTGCGGGTAAAAGCAAGCCCAAACTTAAAGTTTTTGTAAATAATACCAGTAGCAAAGTTGGTAGAAATAACTTCATTTTTAATTTTATTACTTTATGTTTTGACAGTTTTGTTAGAACTAATCAATAATATTTTGAACTTAAAAAAGAAAACTTCTTTGTCACAGTATACAACTTTTTTCTTTTAATTTTAATGCATAGAAACATTTGTTTAAATAAGGTTTTGTTTAAATGTGCTAAATTCCCATTTCATACTATTGATAAACTGAAATTTTTTGTTAGTTTATTTATTGTCTTGGTATTTAAATATTTAATTAAAAATGGTTTGTTTAAATGTGCTAAATTCCCATTTCATACTATTGATAAACTGAAATTAATTTTTAAAGGGATAAGCTATTCCTATGCCTATTTCACTGGTTGCTTAGGCCAGATCGTCAGGAAAATGTATCCAAAGATTTTAGAAAAACCATTATTATACAAATAAAACTGTTAAGCAAATAAGAATTATAAGCCACAGTTTTACTTGTTTAATAAAAACAACAACAATAAAAAGTGAGTTTATCTTTTCTTACAGTCCCGACTACAATTGTCAAATTTTTTGTCAACTCTAAATGTAGTTTTAAGTGCACAGAAAAAAATTTCTCAAGAAAATTTTTAACAACACAGTTTGTTAAAAATATAAATTTTATTCTACAAACTTTTTGTTTGATTCAATGAAAAAATTTATCACATATACACTTTGCAAAATAGCACTCAATAAAACATATTTAATAATGAAATATTTGATATTCAATAAAACCAATATTTTTATCAACGTTAAAACAGTATTTTTACAACTCTTGTCCATTTTACACAGGGTCATAATTCTCATTGGCTTAACAGTTTTATTTGGTTAAATATCTGAAGTTTTGCCAAAGTCTTTAGCACAAAGCATACAGAGATGAAAAAGTGGCGTATGAAAAATGCCTAAATCATTTGCGAGCAGCATTTGAGGGCAGCTTTCGAAGAAAGAGAAAGAAAACTTTTTTTGGTAGTGAAGTGGCAATGTGTAAAAACAGGCCGCTACTATCAACACAAATGCGTGATCAAAACAAAAAATGCAAAAAGAGCAGCTTTCGAAGAAAAAGACAGAAAAAACACAATATTTTCTGTCTCTGTGTGCTCTGTGGTCTTTAGAAAAAGATTTCCTGATGAACTGGCTTAAGCAACATTTTGTTGAAAAAAATTATTTTGGGCAACAACTTTTTTTATTGATTCAATAAACTTAGTTGTTGACTAAAAATGCAATAACTATACCTACAAACTTTTTTATCAATAATGCAAAAATCGTCATCGCATAAAATTCAAAAATTTTTTTATCAAATATGCGATTTTCGTTAAATATGAAAATTATTTTTTTCAGTGTGGGTAAAAAAGAACAAAAATAAAAACAAATTACTTTATTTTATTCTGCCAGTTCAGTTTTATTAACACTGCCACATACATATTAGTTATCAAAGTTTTTTTTAACAAGGTTTTGTTTAAATGTGCTAAATTCCCATTTCATACTATTGATAAACTGAAATTTATTGTTTGTTTAATTATAATCTTGGTGTTTAAATAACTAATTAAATATGGTTTGTTTAAATGTGCTAAATTCCCATTTCATACTTTTGATAAACTGAAATTTATTGTTGATGGGATAAGCTATCCCGATGCGCATTTCACTGATTGCTTAGGCCAGATCGTTAGGAAACTTAATCCAAGGATTTTGGAAACACTAAAGATATTAAACAAATTAAACTGTTAAGCGAATAAGAATTGTAAGCCACAGTTTTACTTGCAACAATATCAAAGTTTTAACAAAAACAACAACAATAAACCGTGAGTTTATCTTTTCCCACTACAATTGGCTGGAATTCTTCCAATCTTCCAACATTAATTGTAGTTGTAAGTAGGTAAAGAAAAAACAAATTGAAAACAAAAAGAACTTGTCTTATTGTTTTCGCAATAAAATTTGCCAGTTTAGTATTTTTAGCCGTGAAATTGCCAGTTTATTAGCAAAATAATTTTTTTGGGAATACAAAATTTTTAATTTACAAGATTTTGTTTGTCTTGTTTAATTTAAAAAATTTCCTTTAAAAGAATATTTTAACAAAATTTCCTACAAACGTAAATTTAAACAAAATTTCCTATAAAAGTAAATTCTAACAAAATATCCTATAAAATGTAAATTTTGACAAAATGTCGTATAAAATGTAAATTTTAGCAAACCTTGCTATTTAATTAAATTTTAACGAAATTTCCTATAAAAGTTAATTTTAACAAAATTTCCTATAAAAGTAAATTTTAACATAATATCCTATAAAAAGTAAATTTTAATAATATTTCGTAAAAAATTTAAATTTTAACCAAATATCCTATAAAAAGTAAATCTTGCCAAAATTTTCAATAAAAAGTAAAATAAGCAAAAAGTTCTATAAACGGTTAATTTTGCCAAAATATCCTATAATCAATAATTTTTGCTTAATTTCCTATAAGTTTATTTTACGTTGATGTTTTTTCATTTACATCAGCGCTCATTGCCCACTATGATTAGCGCACCAGCGGCCGATAACAATCGGCGCATTTGTAACATTTTGATTGCTAAACATTGTGCTAAATTTTAACAAAACTGCCTAATAAATTAAATTTTAACAAAATTTCCTATAAAAGTAAATTTTAACAAAGTATCCTATAAAAATATTTCGTAAAAAATTTAAATTTTAACCAAATATCCTATAAAAAGTAAATCTTGCCAAAATTTTCAATAAAAAGTAAAATAAGCAAAAAGTTCTATAAACGGTTAATTTTGCCAAAATATCCTATAATCAATAATTTTTGCTTAATTTCCTATAAGTTTATTTTACGTTGATGTTTTTTCATTTACATCAGCGCTCATTGCCCACTACGATTAGCGCACCAGCGGTCGATAACAATCGGCGCATTTGTAACATTTTGATTGCTAAACATTGTGCTAAACAGTATTTGCATTATCCGAACACCAGCGTTGCTTTTAATTGTATAAAGTTAGGACGATTTCGGCGCAGATTGTAATGAAAAGCTTGTGTGATAAAACATGGATAAATTTAGTTACATAAGACTAGAATTCAAAATACTCAATTTAGTAAAGATTGGTCCATTACACAGTACAACAGCCAATCTGGGGGGTGAGAAATTCCAAGTCAGGGTGATGGTACTAGGTCAGTATAGTAAAACCCTCAAAGGGTTTGGCGTTCGTATGTGTCAGTTTTTTTTTATGACATTTTAAATTTTTTCCTTATCTTGATGTTTTTTCGCTTAGTTGTAACATTTTGGCAAAAACGTATTTTAACATAACTCGAGAACCACTTGTACGATTTTGATGAAACAAATTTAGAAAAATTAAGAATTACAATTTCTCTAATCTGTTTCTATACCGTTTTCCTATATGTGCAACACTTTCGAAGTTAAAAATGAATGTATGAAGAAAAAAAATATTTTTTGCCCAAAAAATTTTAATTCTTTATTTTTAATTCATAAAAAATCCAAAACAGTAAAAAAAAGTTTCAAGTCTTATTACTTTCACGTGAAGTCGCATAACCTATGAAATAAATGAGACATAAATCATGAAAATCGATGAACGCGCTTCGCTTTTTTTAACAATTAAGTGAAGGTATGCATTTCAAAAATTTGCTTGAGATATGCACAAAATTCTTTGCAAAAACATTTATGACTTTTTTTATGATTCTTAGAATTCAAAAAAAAAAGTAATAAACAAAAGGTTATTTGATTTTTATGATTGCGGTAGCAAAGTAATAAGCGGTAATAAATGTGCGTGGACAATTGAAAGGAAAAAAGGAAAGTGCACTTTTTTAATTATTTGGGGTTTTCCGTTGGCTACCTGTATGATTTTTTTACAGAAATTCTACCCACATCTATTAGTGCTCATGTTTTGGAACGTATCTGTCAGTAAAATATTGAAAAATACGTAGAATTTAAAGGTGTTAATTTATCGATTTTTGTCATTCAACAAGTGCCGACGAACGCGAACAGTAAAAGTGATTTTTCTCCAGTTTTTTAAAAGTGAACAAAAGAGAACAGAATATGGAACTGTGCAAGCCAGATATAAATAGCTTTTGCTACTGCTGTGGTCAATATGTCTCAAAACATAAAAAAAGGGGAAATTTCAGTACTGATTTTGTTCAAACATACGAGATGTACTTCAACCAAAATGTTATAGTGAACGAAAATTGGGTACCAAATATAGTGTGTAAATGCTGCTACAACCGTCTAATGGATTGGAAAAATAGAAGACGTGAAAGTATGCCATTCGGTATCCCAATGACTTGGACTAATCCTGGCGAAGGTCACAATCCATTGAATTGCTATGCATGTGCGAATAAAGGAGCCGCAAAAAAGATAAGAAAATCGTATAATTACGTTGGTGTTGCAAGTGCCGCAACACCATTGCCTCATTCGGACCACATTCCTGTGCCAAAAGCTTCTAGCCCAGATATTTTCTCTTCTACGACTGCTCCGACATATCATGCACGTGATTATCCCCCATATGAGCCATCAGTATCCAATGAGCCAATTTTAATAAATCAAAATAAGCTTGATTCAATTGTTGCCAAGTTGGAATTAACACAGCATAAATCGGCAGAGCTGGCTTCCATTTTGAAATCAAACAATTTGTTGGCACCCGGTGTGAAAGTCACAGCTTATCGAAGTCGTCAGGCAACACTCCAAAGTTTATTCCTTGTGAATGATGAAAAAACTTCTGCATATTGCCCGGGTGTAGAAAAATTGATGGGCACAATGGAAATAAAATATGAAGCAGATGACTGGAGATTATTTATTGACAGTTCAAAACTCAGCTTGAAGGCGGTTTTACTGCATAAGACCAATAAAAAACCTTCATTTCCAATCGCCTATAGTACAGAAACGAAAGAAACATATGATGCACTGGAAAATATTTTAAAAATGGTTAACTACGCCAACATATGTGGCGCATATGCTGCGATTTAAAAGTTGTAGCAATGCTTTGCGGTCTTCAAAGCGGCTATATGAAATATATGTGCTTTTTGTGCGATTGGGACACACGATTTTCCGGTGACCAATATGCATGCCACTGATGGAAACTCAGAGAGCACAGCAGGTTACAAACGGCCAATATTATTCGTGAGCCTCTAGTGCCGAAGGAGAAGATATTGCTGCCTCCACTGCATATTAAACTTGGAATTGTTAAGAATTTTATCAAAACTGTCGCCAAAAGAGATGAAGTTTTCTTGTGTTTGAAACTAATTTACCCGAGACTCAGCGAAAGTAAAATTAAAGAAGGTAAGTTATAATATCACATTCATTTCCCATTATTTTCCATCTTAACAAATTAATTTTTTCCAATCAGGCGTACTAAATGTTCCAGATATACGAAAGCTGATTAAAAGTGACGCATTCATCAATATTTTGATTGACGCTGAATTGAATGCATGGCAGGCAATCAAAGAAGTAATAGAAGGCTTGTTGGGAAAGCATCGTTCTAACAACTACGATGTTTCTGTCGCAAGGATGTTAAGAGCATTCTCGGAAATTGGTGTCCACATGTTCTTGAAAATCCATTATTTACATCATCATCTGGACTACTTCAGCAAACAATTGGCTTCCGAATCTGATGAACAAGGTGAACGCTATCATCAAGTTGCTATGCCATTTGAAATGAGGTAATACTGATTTTTTAATTTTTTCAAACTCTTTTTAATAAAACAAAAACTTACAGATATAGAGGCAAAAAGTCGCCGAGTGCAATAATTGCGGAAATTTGCTGGTGGAGTAAGCTTGTGTGGCAAGACAAGGATGATCTTGATGATAAAGAATTTTCAGGAGATGCAGAAGGGCCAACAGTGGAGTCACACATTGACATTATGTGTGGTTCAGAAACTGATGATAGCGATGAATGCGATGCCACTAGTCCCGAACAACCACCATCGAAAAAGTCTAGGCAATATTTATTAAAATAAATAAAAATAAATAAATAAAATAAAAATAAAAAATTAAAAAAATTTTTACCTAATTTTTTTAGTAGTTTATGGCCAGAAGTCTGGAGTTATTGGGGAAAATTTATAAAAAAGGCGATAAATGACACTTTTTTGAATAAAAAAAATATCAATATTCTTGTCAAAATGTTAATTGTACTTAATTGTAAATAAAAGCAGAACGCGTTAATCGATTTCTATAATCTATGTCGCATTTTGTTTATAGGTTATGTGACTTTACATGAAATTAATAACACTTGATCCTTTTTTCCGTTTTGGATTTTTTATGAATTTAAAAAAAAAAAAAAAATTTTAATTTTTAGGCAAAAAAATATTTTTTTTCTCCACAAATTTATTTTTACCGGCAAAACTGTTGATTATAAAGAAAAACGTTATATTAACGGATTAAAGAAATTGCAATTCTAAATTTATTTGAGTTTGTTTTAGCAAAATCGGACAAGTGGATCTCGAGTTATGTTAAACTACGTTTTTGCCAAAATGTTACAACTAAGCGAAAAAACATCAAGATAAGGAAAAAATTTTAAATGTCATAAAAAACTGACACATACGAACGCCAAACCCTTTGAGGGTTTTACTATACTGACCTAGTACCATCACCCTGACTTGGAATTTCTCACCCCCCAGACAATAATCCCAAAAATGTTCCATAGTGTTATTTACCAAGGGTCCTATATACAATCCACTTTCGAAAAACACTTTCATGTTCCAAATATTTAATATTTTGTTGAATTATGGTAAAAGTATTTTTTTGTTACTGAAAATAGCGCCATAAAATTTTGTAATGATTAACCAAATTATAATTTTTGCCGGAGGGTATCAAAGAATCGTTACAACAGAATTTGGCAGTCTTTATTGTTTTTTTCTTCTTATTTAGTTTTCTTAAGTGTAATGCAATACAAGTGCTAAAAAATATATTCTTAATGTTTTCTTAACAAAATGCCTTAACTAAATAACAATCTGTTACATATGTACATAAATAAATATGTATGTATGTACATAAATACAAAAAACAAATTCAATACTTTTAGACTTAAAATTCTCCGATAGAAATAAAAATTGAAAAAAAATTGAGGTTGCTTAGATCTTATAGCCATAAAAACCATAAAGAAGACTTAAAATCTGAAATAATATAAAAATAACAATCATCCAGTTACAGACACAAAAATAAAACTCTTGTAGACGAGGAGTGAATAAAGGAAATGAACACAGAAAAACGTAGAAAGTCATTTAAGCCAAGAAAATTGTTTCCTGGTGTATTGCATATATATTCCTTCGAATAAAAATTAAAAGGATCATCAAGAGAAAAATGTGAAATATTTCAATCGTCTTCAAAAAAAAAGAAAAGAAAAATAATACAAAAGCCATGGCAGCATTATTATGAGGTTTTTGAATATGCCACAATTTGTATATAAAATCCTTAACGTACAATAAGAAGAAAGTAGATAAGCAGAAAAAATTTATGCTTTATACTATTAAAATCCTGGAAAAAGAATCTGATTACAAAGAAAAAGGGGAAATTTTATATTAAATTGTATGTCTGAAAGTAAATGAATTGTTTAGTTACTTTTTTCCTGTATTCAATTATTTGAGGATTGTTGCTCTTCTCTGTTTTTTTTTTTTTTTTTTATTGTTAAGAAAACTAAAATTGTCTGTTTCACCAACTGTGAGACAATGACAATTTAGTCAAATGCTGTCAATTTGTGGTAGATTGTCACTAAATATCATATAACAATGCAATAATGATAATATTAAATTACAATTACAATTCAATATAAAACAAAAAACAAAAGGCAACTGCCACAGCCACAGAAATGACAACGGCAACATATTTTGTGGCATTGTATTCGTATTTTTCTACTTCACTTGGGTGTGTGTGAATCATGTGAATTCTTTTTTTTTTAATATTTTTGTGTGAAATTTCGTAAATTAAAAAAAAATTGAAAAAACTGGTATTGTTAATTCGTATTTTGGGCTAAAGTCTCAAATGCAAATGTTGTGTTTACAGTTTGAGATCATTACTGAAAAATACGTTACAGGAAAAAACTGACTTTTTGTATAATTTTGCTTTGTTTTCTTTTAGTAGTTGGTATAAATCCCTCTAAGAGGGAGTTTACACGATGTCTATTCAGACATGTCTAACAAACACGTTTGTTTTGTTTGTAGGCGATCGGGTAGAGAAGAAAGAAGGGTTGCCAAACATACATGAAATGAGTTTTCATGTTTTTTTATATGAATTTCAAAACAGACATGTCTGAAAAGACTCTGTGTATACTCCATCTTTCCGTGTTTGTTTATAAGAATTTTCATGTTTTCAATTTGTATGTACATATGTATGTATATATAAGACTATTAGACATGAAAACAGACGTGTTTGGAAAGACATCGTGAAAAGAGAATAGGTTTTTGGAAGCATGTTCAAAAGAGAATGTCAAAAAAAGACATGTCTGAAAAGACTCCGTGAAAACTTCCTCTTATGAAACATTTCCTTCAGAAACTTTCTTTAATTCTCTTTTAAAACTTCATTCGTTCACGCCATCAATCTTTGTTTTACGAAATTTAAGTACAGGGTGGCCCAGATAAGATCTATCAATCAGGTCTTGCGATAGCAGTTCTTCCACCGTTTGAATTTTGTATGGATGCATCTTAAGATCCAACTTTGAAATTCTTTACAATGTTGTTTTGAAAAGCCCAATGACAGCCGGAATGTCAGCAAGTTGAGACAAATCGATAGTTCAACATTGTGCAGAACAGCTTCCACGTTGCCTTGAGTGCGAATATTTCAATGAGCACCAATTCCAGGAAGATCGATCACTGAACCCCGCTCCTCAATTCGACCGACTAAACTCCAAAACTTGAATGCTGATCTAGAACTCAAATACTGACGGGTTTTTAACTGATTAACAGGGAAACAAAAAATGTGCAATTGCATATTTTTGCTTGTGCGACCAATGAAGGCACAAACGATATATTTATACGTTTTGCAGCCTTTTATGAATTTTGGCATTGATTTGTTAGTGCATATTTTACTGTTTACAGCATTTTTAGGCATAATTTAGTTAAACTAGTATTTTTGCAGCATTTTTTAAGTTTATAGCGCATTTTTTGCCTTTTTTAAGGCATATTTTGCTACATGCTCATTTCTATTAGATGCCTGCAGAAGCTTTCGCAGCAAATAAATTTTTTTTCCAAATTCTGGTTAACAAATGGCTTTTCTGTTTAAAATACGTATACGTTTACGTATACGTATACAGATATTTCTGTATACTCAGCGTGTTGCTTTAATTTCGCCATTTACATTTAATTATACCCAAACCACAATAGTGGAGAGGGTATTATGCATTTGTGCTGATGTGTGTAACGCCTTAAAATAGTGGTCCTAGACCCACCTTAAAGTAAACCGATCCACTCAGTATCACTTTCTGAGTCGAACTAACGATGCCCGTCCGGCTGGCAGGCTGGCTGTCCATGTAACCTTGTGCGCAAAGTACAGGTCGCAATTTTGGAGACAATTTGATAAAATTTGGGTCATAGGTTCTTATTGGCACAAGGACCAAGCATATTGAAAATTGGCCGAAATTTCTTCCTCTCAGAAACTATCAAACCGATTTTAATGAAATTTAAAACATACATAGAACCATATCTATATGGCCTAACTTGCAAGAGAATTTGCTTGCAAGTACATTTTTGACACTTGCTGCAAGTAAAATTACAAATGAAGAAACAGTGTTACCATGGATGACTTTTGTATAAATTTACTAGTACTTATAAGTAATATAAAAGTTATGTTTATAGCGGATTTTCTGTGTATTTATAAAAAATAACACGTAAAAAAGAGAACAACTATACAACAACCCATCTCATTGGTAATTTTATCATAAATTTCAAGCAAATTGTTAATCAAAATATTTTCTCAGTAATATTATGACATCGCCATTACGGCAATACTGGAGTCAGATATTTTATAAAATAAACATAATTTGTTCATCAAGATGGACCGAAAATTAAATAAAGAAGGAATTATTAAATTTATTTTGTTATAACTTGTTAATATGTTTAACATGGTAATGTTGTTAAACCGAAAAACAAAGTTTTTTTATAGGATGTTTTCGCTTCGAGAACATTTGAAAAATGAACTTACAACTGACTGTGTAAACACTCAAGCTACTTGCAAGACTTTCGGCTTTTTCTTCGACTTTTTCGTTGATAATACGTATATACTACTTGCAAGTAATTACTTGCATGTGTAAAGGCAGGGTTACATGGACACACAAGCATGATGTGTTTTTAAATACTGTGGTGTAGGGTATCATATGGTCGGGCTTGAAGGACTATACTTTCTTACTTGTTTTTACTCTAAAATTGTATAATACATAGAAATCTAGATCAATCCTTTTTACATACCGATCGACTCAGAATCAATTTTTAAAGTGAACTACCGATGTCCATCCCTCCGTCTGGCTGTTTGTCTGTCCATATTAACCTTGTGCGTAAAGTACAAGTTCCAATTTTGTTGATAATTTGATCAAATGTGGACAAAGTCTATGAAAATGGTGAGAATCGGTCTATAATTTTATATATTCGCTATAAAAACTGCTTTCCAAATTATACTCTTTGTCTCCCTAATGCCCAATTTACAGGATAGTATTTAAATCTATAATAAGTTAATTTTCATAACAAACTTAAATCGTATTTAAATACAGATTGGTTTTTTGAGTTTTATTTGAAAAGTCTTATTTAATTAAGATAAAAGTATGGTAGCACTACTAAATAAAAAAAAAATATATAAAATGTGTATTAATTTACAAGGTGGTCTGAAAAAACAGCTGACTGTTAATGCTTTGCCTGTTGTTGTTGTATTGTTGTGGTATTGAGGCCACCTTGCTAAAATATTACAATGGAAACTTAAGTTGAAATTAAGTGTACCACATCGGTGACTTAAGTTTCACTTAAGTTTTTAGTGAAGAAGAGAATTTTGTATTTAAAACGATTTTAAATATAAATGTGTTTTAATATCAATCCTGAAAATTGGCCATAAGACATCTAATTATGATGGTACATATTTATATTAAATTCGCCCCAAAAATATTTTACTGCATATTAAATTATTTTCGAATCGGTTCACATTTGCCCAAAGCTTCCATCCTTAAATAGCTTTATCTTCCTTTTAAATGTTAACATTAAATAATAATTTACCGACCATTCCTAAAATCCCTTTAAGACAAAAAACCGTATGGATGTTAATATCTTTTATATGAATTTTAACCTAATATGGGCTTTTTTAGGTTTTCTTAAAATTTTGTTATGAAATTGTTGAATATTTTGTCTCCAAATAAGCAATTTTTGATTTCCTTAGGGCATATTTTTAAGAATTTTCAGGGCATATTTTCTAATTTTTACTGCATATTTAATGCGCATAAAACGCAATTTTAAGAGCATATTTCTGATTAATAAAAATTTATCGTTCATAAGAATAGAAAAATTCGATAATTTTAACACGTTATTGTATAGCGTATGAGTTCATTATAAATTTCCAAGAACTCAGTTAAAAATTGCAATGACAAAAAACCAGTTATATTACAAAATTAAAAAGTTATAAGAACTTTACATTTGCCAGCCTGTACTTTGTATGCCTTCTCTGTTTATTTTTCTTCCTCTTAATAACGAACTCACAAAAACTGCTTCTACACAAACAGTGATGTTAGATGTTTTTTTCGAATTATCGTCAAAATTTGAAAAAAAACGTCATCATCGTCATTAGTTCTGAAAAACCCCGTCAAAAAATCGTTACATAAAAATTGATATTGCTCACCGGAGATTTTCGTCAAACACTTCCTGTCATCCCCAAATCTTCTGCTGCGGATGAACTTAACGCGTGCCTGTAATCGTCGTCTTTGTGGAGGCATGTCCAGAAGTTGCAATTGACCACAAACATGAGAGTCGCGTTGCAGAACGACACATCGGCTGCTAAATTCTCGGGACAACTGCTGGAGCTTGGAAACGGCCAAATTCCTGTTGATGTTTCGAATGGATTGATATCGTTTCCTGAAAATTTTTGTGAATTCACATCGTCCAAGGAGGAACTCATCAGCAAAGTGTTCCTTGGCATTGCACAAAATTACAAAAATCTCGATTGGATTCGTGAACGGGCAATACTAGCAGCGAAGAATAAGGACGTCGACAGCTTAAACTTAATTATTCTTAGTCAAATCGCAGGACAACTGCATACGAACAAATCTGTTGACTGCGTGACCGACGAAAATGAACCGACTAGCTACCCGTCAGAATTTTTGAACTCGCTTGATGTACCAGGAACTCCGCCGCATAATTTACAGCTGAAGGTGGTATCGATCATAATCATGTTGCGGAATCTCAATCCTCCAAAAATGTGCACGGTACACGCAGAGAAAAAATATGGTTGGGCATGGTTACGGCAACAACACTATGTTCATTGTAACAATATTGTTGTCGTACACAAATAATTGTTATTTTTATTTAATATCAACAATATTATAGTTACTGTAAACATATCAATGTTTATCGCAATTATAAATTTGAGTATTGTTGACCGAAAAATTATTATTTTTCTAACAACTAAATTATGATAACTTTCAAAACATATTATATTACCCGCAATCATATCATGATATCTATTAGCCATAACATGATAACTTCCTATACATTTATCATATTATGCTTAAGATGCGATCAAACTATTTTTGCTCTAATAATATTATGCTAGCGCCATTTGTAAAATTATTTTGAATCAGTTGTGTCGTTTGTTTTATATGTGAGCGGTTAAACAAAATAAATTACCATAAAAAATAATAAATTTAAAGAAATTAAAGTAATTAATAGTGCAAAATATCGTAGTAAAATCCAACAACAAATATTAAACTCCGCTATTTTATTATATCAAGAAAAATGTTAAAAAGTCACAAAATAAAAAATCGATACATACAAATTTTAATTTATTTTGTATTTTTATGACAGCTATGAAAGGTGCTGTATCATAATATGATTGCTTCTAAATTTATTATGATTAACATGATGATAATATGGCTACTTCTTAGCTTATTATGATTACCATGAAAATAATATAATTAATTTCTTAGCTTATTATGATTAACATGACAATAATATGATTCCTTCTTAACTTATTATGATTAACAGAATAATAATATGATGAAGGGAAAAATATTATGATGTTATATTACGAATATATTTAGCCATTATATGATTCAATAATAATCTTAATATGGTGACTACAATCATGAATCATATCATAATATGTTGCTCTTAGAATATGTTTGCCACAACAATGTTTTTTCTTTGCGTGTACGCTGTTGTCCGTCAAAAAGCTAATGCACAATGTGAATCAGGCGACAATCATCAAGGACAAATTCAAAGAAGAGGAAGTCCTTATCCCACGAATTCCCATTATTCCAACTGACCTTCTATTCCAATTCAAACGGATTCAGTTCCCCGTTCGATTGGCATTTGCAATGACAATCAATAAATCGCAAAGCCAATCACTAGACGTCTGTGGGATTAATCTCGAATTTCCCTGTTTTCCGCACGGTCAGTTGTACGTTGCATGTTGCGAAACCGTCTTCGTTATTTGTTTTTGCGCCGGAAAACAAATCGAAAAACATTGTTTGTTCCATTCTAATAAATCACTTTGTTACTCTAAAGTTTGTCTGAAGGCTTAAAATTGGGACGAGGCGAAGTTCGTCGGGTCCGCTAGTATATATATATATATATATATATATTCGCCTCTACACACATATATTAAATCGTCAAAACCTAAGTGATTCTACATTAAAAATCGTCAATCGTCATTTTGGTCAATTCATCAAAAAAATTTGTCACATCTAACATCCCTGTACACAAATAAAGTACATCTTTTCAATCTTTTTTTTCCCCTATCAACATTTAACTCAAATGTTTCGCAACAAATGTTTCATAGTTAAACCGGGAGCAACCACAAAATTAATCGTAAAAAAATAATGAAATGATTGTGGTTTTTGTTTAAAAAGGCAGGTGAAAATGTATTTATTCAAAAATTTAAAAAGCGACCAGGCTTTGAAAACATAACGAAAAGTACCGTTTGGCAGGGCATTCGAGTAAAAAGTTTAAATAAAATTTATTTTAATGTAAAGAGAATATTGATTTTATTCAAAATATAGTTTATTTTTCTCTTAAAAATTAAAAATGCAATCGTTTAAAAATTAAAAATACTTTTCCATTTTAAATTTGTTATACAATGTAACAAAAAAAATTTGTAAATTCAATTCAAAAATTATAAAGTCACAAAAGTCAACTCAACTCTATAAAACACCGCACTTCAACCTAAGTGGTCGAAAAAAAAAGGTGCAGACCAATCAAATTTAATTTTTTTTTTGTTATGTTGTACCACAGAAAGTACCGACTTCAAGACTTATACTCGTATTTCTCCAACTTTTGTAATAATAATCTGTACGCTGTTTTATGCAGTCATAGTCCAATCCAATCTTTTTAGATTAGCTGTCCCTAGAGGGATTTAAACGGCTTGTTGTTGTCTGCAACTCAAAAAGTGGCTGCATTTATTGAATATCAATCGATTTTTCCAAAAGGATGTTTGAATTGTTGTCGTCTTTTGCTCTCACTTCACATATACACTTATAATAAGGAGGCGAGGCGGGTAATAGTGACTTCTGTATACTCTACAACAGGCAATGCCCCCTTGACAAACTAAATATTTTTTCACGTAATGTTATGTTATTTAGATACAAAATATATTGAGAAGTAATTGTGGAAATAAACGTAACCAGTACGTTTAGCTAATGATTTTTTGTTCAGATGAGATCTTAAACAAATTTGATCATAAATATTAAATATATTTCCTGATAACTCGAATATTTAAAAATTTTTTTTTGGTATACCCGTTCGAGGACCTCTAGAAATTTGCTAGGGACCTATTTTTGGAAACCGTTACTCTACATCATGAGGATTATATTATAGACCTACAGCTCGTACGCACATTGCGATTTTTCTTTAAATACAAGAAAATAAACCGGGGCCAAATCATCGCATTCGTTATCGTATGACTTATATAGAAATCTAGCTAGAGATCGAATAGTTTCTGTTCAAATTTTAGTTCATAGAATTCCATAACGAGTTGTCGATCCAATACCTGTTTTTGAAATGTCATTCGATAGGTTAAGACTTGTTAGACATACTCAAAGTTTTGTGATTAACAAACCCAAATTCGCATTTTGCATTATTGCAATTAATAAGGCGCCTATTTAATAAATTCTATTTTATTAAGTTACTTAATTCGCCAATGAAAATAGCACTACTTACTGGCTATTATGCTTAAACTTAATAAATCCAGATACTTAAGTTTATTACATAAAAAAAAATTAGCATTAATTTTATCTTAACGCATTTAAGAGGTTATTTTTGACGCCAATAGGATCAGTAAAATCAATATAAATATAAAAATTGTTAGATTCATAGCTAGGGTTTCTTATTTCCCAGACTTTTTATATTCCTGGAAATCGAAACAAACAAAAAAAAAACTTATTCCCGGGAATCCCGGAATTCTTTAAATAAAACAACGATTTCATTAACGAGTTCAAGACAAAAGTCCACAGAAAAAAGTTCCACAGAAAACCAAAACAAAACCAAATAAATTGTTACATTCATATGTACATTAGACTGGTCGCAATTTTTTTTTAAATGTAATTGTTTGCGCTGCTTAAAATATGAGGTTTGGTGTAAGAAATCATGATCTAATTTTTCAGGTCAATCCGACGGTGCCTAGCCGTGCCGGGTGGGGCCCAAAGTTCCCCATATTATAAAAAAACATCTTTTCTATCAGATCTTTATAGTTATACTAGTTGAAAAGCCGAAAATCAAAAATATGGCTTCGTTACGATCTTCCGCAGAGAAAGTACTTCAAGTGTGCCAAATTTCAGCTTCCTATGTCATCAGATGGCTTCAGAAAGTTGCGGAAAGTATAGGACATACATGCAAACATCCTGACATACTAAGAAATTATATATTGTATAGATAGATTAACATATGTTCGCGCAACTCAAAAACGCTTTAGCTTATTGAAAAACTAAAAAAAACGAAATTCTGCAATAAAATTTACTTTAAGAAAGTTAAAACTTTTTTCTTTATGTTGGCTTTGGTTTTCGTGATATACCGTTATTTCGAAAATTAAGGAGGTTGCACAACATATGTTCGCGCAACTCAAAAACGCTTTAGCTTATTGAAAAACTAAAAAAAACGAAATTCTGCAATAAAATTTACTTTAAGAAAGTTAAAACTTTTTTCTTTATGTTGGCTTTGGTTTTCGAGATATACCGTTATTTCGAAAATTAAGGAGGTTGCACAACATATGTTCGCGTAACTCAAAAACGCTTTAGTTTATTGAAAAACTAAAAAAAACCGAAATTCCGCCATAAAATTTACTTTAAGAAAGTTGAAACTTTTTTCTTTATGTTGGTTTTGGTTTTCGAGATATACCGTTATTTCGAAAATTAAGGAGGTTGCACAACATATGTTCGCGTAACTTCAAAACGCTTTAGCTTATTGAAAAACTAAAAAAAACCGAAATTCCGCAATAAAATTTACTTTAAGAAAGTTAAAACTTTTTTCTTTATGTTGGCTTTGGTTTTCGAGATACACCGTTATTTCGAAAATTAAGGAGGTTGCACAACATATGTTCGCGTAACTCAAAAACGCTTTAGTTTATTGAAAAACTAAAAAAACCGAAATTCCGCAATTCCGCAATAAAATTTACTTTAAGAAAGTTGAAACTTTTTTCTTTATGTTGGCTTTGGTTTTCGAGATATACCGTTGTTTCAAAAATTAAGGACGTTGCACAAAATATGTTCGCGTAACTCAAAAACGCTTTAGTTTATTGAAAAACATATTTAAGTTGTTTTTTATTTGACCTTTCCAATTTAATAATAAAAATAAAATAGTTGAGCTCGAGGCCTGGATTGTTCCTTAAAATTCTTCTTTATTTTTTCCAATATTTCGCTACTCTTCGAGTAGCATCCTCAGGGAGTATAATGGATTTTAAATAAACAAACAAAATTTCTTATAGTTGTTTTTAACTCGTCATAGTAGTAATTGTGATGACGAGTTAAAAACAACTATAAGAAATTTTGTTTGTTTATTTAAAATCCATTATACTCCCTGAGGATGCTACTCGAAGAGTAGCGAAATATTGGAAAAAATAAAGAAGAATTTTAAGGAACAATCCAGGCCTCGAGCTCAACTATTTAATTTTTATTATTATTGAAAAACTAAAAAAAAAAACCGAAATTCCGCAAAAAAGATTAAAATCTGTTAACAACTTTTGATTTTATGCATTCACAAAAGACGAAAAATTTTAATTAATTTAAGAATTTTATTAAACCGCCACATCTTTTGTGAATACATAAAATCAAAAGTTGTTAACAGATTTTAATCTTTATTGCTTGTTTTTATTGCAATGTTGTTTTTTATATGTCTGCATAAAATTAGAAGCATAGCTACAGTTTTAAATTTTTTATGAATTTTTAATAACAAAAATTCCGAAATTTTAATAAAAAAATTATTTTTTTTTCCAGAAAAAAAATTGTGTTTCTAAAACGACTGCGCATATAAGAAAAACGTTTTACCTTTGTTAAAGTAAATTTTAATGCGTAATTTCGGTTTTTTTAGTTTTTCAATAAGCTAAAGCGTTTTTGAGTTGCGCGAACATATCGTCGTGCCGAAGTTATCTTGCCGTATATCACATAAATTTTTTTTTGGGAAATCGAATGTTAAGGTTCAAATTTTTATACACAAAAATGTACGTAAAAAAAGGCGTCCAATATTTTTGTCAGATATTGTGTTTGAAGTTCATTATAGATTTATGTAAAAATATCCAAAGTCATGGAAAAAAATTTTCAAGTTATAGCCATTATCAAGTCCGAAAAAATTTTTCAATTTTGTCGTATACGCCACTTTTTGCGATATATTTTTTAGTTTGTGTGATATAAGTCAAAATAAGGTATAAAAAACCTACATTCATATACCAATATTGAAAATTAAGTTATAATAATTTCCGAAACGAAAATTTATGCAAGTGACAAATGTATTTACGTATAGTTATAGTTTTTATATTATCGAATTTCCTTAAGCTGTTATGATACTTGCTATTTTTTCTATATTGGAGAACAGTGCAAATATATTTGCATAGGAAAACTGACTAAGTGTAAAGAGTATGATTATATCATAAAAAATCTTGAAATGTCAAACTAATATACATGTGTTATCGATAAATAATCTAAGACTGTCAAAAAAAATATAAAATTTTTTAACTTAAAATTTACATTTCCAGATTAATTGTTAGCACTGTTGCCAATTTTTTTAGTTTTTGATCGAAAGAAACGGTTTTTAACTTTTTTTTGCGATTTTTAGCTTTTATGACGGTTTTTTGTGGGGGAAAAGCGTGTTTTGTTTACATTTTATCAAATTGTATTTCTTGTTCTTTCTCGCATTTGTTGTTTCATTCAGTCAATCCTAAAAAAATCCAATACAAAAAATAGCAAGTATCATAACACCTTTATGTATGAATAATTTTAAGGTTTGTTATAACTTAAGGGTGGTCTAACCATAATGCACGATGTTAACTGTGAGTCACACCGTTACGTCAAATTTTTGTCCAACTTTACTTAATTTGTCATTTCTGGGTATCAGTGCCAAATTCAACCATGGAGAGGTGCAGCATTGAGCAGCGCGTTAAGATTGCTGAAGCCTTTTACGAAAATGGGCGTTCAAATCAAAAATACATTTTGTGCACATATCGATTTTTTGGGTCAGCATAATCGATCAAATGTGTCCACAATTTTAGCAAACCGTTACTGTAGGAAATGTGAAAACGCCTGTACATGCATGCTTGGTGCGGTTTATGGCCAGACGGTTACTGGGAATGGTGTTTGCTATTGCGAGCTGATATCGGATTTCTTTTTGCCAGAAATTGAGGATATGGACCTGGACGATAAGTAGTTCCAAAATAATGTGTCACACGGCCAACGAAACAATGGCTCTTCTGCACGATAAATTCAATGTCCCTGTTAACTCGCCGTCACGATCATATGACTTGACACCGTTGGCCTTCTTTCTTTGGTAATATTTAATATAAAAAGTGTACGTCAATAAGCCAAGAACAATTAAGAGCTAAAGGATTAGATAATTTGACACTTTAAGGACATTGACTCTCAATTATGTCTCAGAGGTATTGAAAATATGGACCATAGGACAAAGGTATGCTATCGAAGCCGCGACGAGCATTTGGCCGATATTTTGTCTCACGCATAGTTGTCATAGATCCTTCTTTTTGTTTTATTCACAATTAACATTGTAAATTATGGTTGGACCACCCTGAATATTCAACCTTTAATTGCTTAAAAATAAAGTGAATTAGGGCAATATATCAATAATTCCATCAATATAAATAGCCGTTGTGTACTTCGTCCGAAAAATATCTTTACATATAAAACGAAAAATGTTAAAATAACAGTAATAATAATAAGATAGTCTCTTTTTTGTAACATGCCTAATATACTTTGTTCACATACAACAAGATAACGCAAGATTTTTTTAGTTGAAAGTTTTCATTCGTTTTTTGTCGTATATCCACAATTATGCTACATACGATATTATAACGTATTAAATTTTTCGCAAAAGTGGATATACACAAAATGGCTTCGTAATATCTCATTAACTATAAGAGATAGAGACGTGAGGATTGCGCAGATCGATAGATCTGTTAAATTTACCAGAGGAAACGGTCCTATCTCATTTTTTTTCGATTTTGTGATATACGACAAGATAACTCCGGAACGACGATATGTTAATCTATTTATACATATATAATTTCTTAGTTTGTCAGGATGTTTGCATGTATGTCCTATTCTTTCCGCAACTTTCTGAAGCCATCTGATGACATAGGAAGCTGAAATATGGCACACTTGAAGTAGTTTCTCTGCGGAAGATCGTAACGAAGCCATATTTTTGATTTTCGGCTTTTCAACTAGTATAACTAGAAAGATCTGATAGAAAAGATGCTTTTTTTTATAATATGGGGAACTTTGTGCCCCACCCGGCACGGCTAGGCACCGTCGGATTGACCTGAAAAATTAGATCATGATTTCTTACACCATATTTATTTTAAGCAGCGCAAACAATTAAATTTAAAAAAATCCCATACAAGATGCGACCAGTCTAATGTACATGCATATTATATATCTGTGTCATTTTGACAAAACATCTTAAGTCGAGATAAGATAGAAAAAAAAGATTTAAAAAAAACTCGGTAACAAAATCAGTTTTATCAAAAAATAAAATAAACTAAAATAACAGAAAAATTTCGTTTATAATACAAAATTTTAAAAAAGTAAACAAAAATGTTTTTTGAATGAAAATTCGTACGATTAACAACATTTTTTTCAACTTTTTAAATTTGACTTAAGATGTTTTGTCAAAATGCCTCAGATATATATGTTTATATTTATTTTTTTGTTTGTTTGGGAGATCAGGAATTATTAAAAATAATTAATATTTAGAAGTTTTTATTAAAAGCAACTTGGTAAAATTAATTTTCTTTAAAGCAAACATTTTTTAGTATTATTATAGCATTTAAAAGCTCATCAGAGATTCTATTTCTAATCATTTTTGATATGTATGTATATTTCCTACTACCGAAAACGTGCTCTGGCTTTCTACAGACGTTAATTTTATAGTAAGAAGCGCATCATACAAAGATTATAAATTTATTGGCCTGTTACCCGTGACTTCATAGACGTCAATTTTTTTTTAAAGATATTTTTAGGCTTTTGTTCTTTCTTTAAATTTAGATGGCTCATCATCCTGTGTTGGTGATGGTGTATCATGTACATTTTCATTTTCTACTTCTAGAAGCTTTTTAGATATTTCATCAGCAATTAAAAAGACCGTTGATTTATTGACGTAGGAAAAATTGTTTGATTTGTAGGTGGTTTTTAGTAATTTTAGTAAAGAATATATTTTTAATGCTCCTTTTTTTATTATAACGATGCTAACAAATTAAAATTTCAAAAAATTTAATTTGAAATTCCCGAAAATTCCCGGGATTATTAAAAAAAAATGTTCCAAGATTCCCGGGAATTCTTTCACACGTTGATACTCTATTCGTAGCTCATTAGACCAAAAGTACTGAAATCTAAATGGAATATAATTTCTGGAAGGACGAATAGGAATTGAAAACTCAGCCTTTCGAAGTAGTAATTCTGAGACAATTTCACCGTTTAAAAAATTCAGCATACAGGAAATGTTTATGTTTGTTCTCCGATTTTCAAGGTTGGTAGATAAATTAGTTTTAAACGGTTTTCATACGGAGGTAAATTCATATTTCGAATCCAGTGCAGTTTACGAAGACAGAATTAAATATATTTTTTTTTTTTTTTGTACGGATTCCAATTTTTTAGCATGAACCTCAAACTGGAGGTCCCAGACGACAGAGACGTATTCCAGAATAAGTCTCACCGATGAAATGTATTATTGACTTATGACATATATGTAGATCGTCAAGCGCCTTCCCCCAGAGTTTCATAAATGCAAGGATTTAAACAAAATTTATGATCAAGTAAACCATCCAGATCAAAAATGTCGATACTCTTTTAAGTTTATGCTTATTTATTGTATAGCAACAAAGTACTATACATATGTTTACATTTTCTCGTGTTCAGATCCATCAAATTTATATCACACTATAAGTTCAAACTGTTTACATCATCTTAGAGTTAGGCAGACATTGTTGAGTCTTTGTAGCTAAGGAGAAGTTTAATATCATCTGCATACATTAACATTTTCGAATATTTAATACACAATCGTAAATCATTCATTAATAATAATAAAAATTAATTATACTGGACCCTAGTGACTACCTCCAGATGGAACAATAAACACTGATACCTCACCTTTAGATAAGTTGTCATCCACTTACTTCTTAGTATAGTAAAGAAAAAAGACATCCACTTTAGAAGTATAGCAAAAAGGCCGATTTTATCTGCTTTGCACATAACAAGGATATGATTTACTTTATCAAACCCTATATTTAAATATATATATATGTTCTCGTCGTTCCTTTAAGGATCGTAGGGGCTCAGAAAAATATGAGGATATCACCGAAGTTGTCCATGTTGGATGGTTTTTAAAGAGTTTAGGAATACAACTTAATTTAGCAATATCTCTATAGTTCGAAATATTGGAATATTAAGAGGAAAAAAATTGGATCATTTGAGGATTCTATGTCACCAAGTTTCATCATAGAAGGATAAACTGAAGCTCGTCGCGTTGAATTCACAAAGTTATAAAAAGATCTTGGATAGCTTCTTAAGTTTTTCTTACTTTTAAAGAGATAATCATTGTAACATTCGATATTTGTTAAATTGTAAGCTGTTCTTGTATAGTAAGCAGGCGCGGATTCAACTAAATTATAAAAATATGTTTTGCTTATTTCGATAATACAAGAATTCCCCATAATAATAATTTTTTTAAGTACAACATTTTTGGAAATCTCCGCAAGGTTTTTTGTTTTTTTTTTATTGATTTTATTGATTATTTTATCTCTAACGAAATTTTCAATAAGTATCCAAATCTTAATCTAATAGTTATTTATTAGATATTGCCAATGAAGCATCTAGTTTACCGTATTCAAATACTTATTATTCTACATTCAATCCCAGCAGGTGCCATCTATATCCAAAGACTAAACGTTTGACTTGATAATACGTGCGATTGAATTATTAAAAAGCCTTAGTATATGCAATATTTATGTGTTATATGAATCAAAATTCTATTCGATAATTTTTGACGAAAGCACGAATTTGTCGGGGAAAAGCCAGATTTCCTTATCTTTAAGATATTTCAACATACAACGAAAAGTTGTAAGGGATGAATTTATTGGCTTTATTGTAAAAGCATTTGAAGAGGCTTCAAAGGATATGGATGACGTTGATGTGTCAAGTGATGCGAAGGCACTATCATCAATAGTTCTTAAAGCTTTGACAAATTTTGGTCTTGACCTAAAAAATTGTGTAGGAGTTGGAACAAATGGGTGTCCTCTGATGTCAGCAGAAAATGAAGTTGTTAAAAAATCCTGGAAACCGCGACAAATGCGAAACAATCGCCATGCTATACCCATAAATCAAACAACTCAATTTCAAAAAGCAATAAAGTGCCATTAATACAATAAGTTGTATCATTTGTTGAAAAAATGACAAAATTTTTTAAATATAATGATATCAAGCCAAACGCAGTTTTATCAAAGTATTTGGGAGCCAAACGCTCTACATTATGCGAGACAAGATGGGTGGACCGTCACGACTCAATTTTACACTTTGCAACAAGTGTACATCATATACATCTGAGTGGAAAGGTAGTATCTCTACCTTTATATTAAGGAACTCCTTAGTAATTTTGAACTTATTTGCAGAATATACATATTCAGTGTGATACTTATTGTAACACAGCCACTTAGTATAATTTTACAAAAGCACGATATAGATCTTCAAAAAGGATCAAGCCTTATCAAAACTTTAACTATGTGCCTTGAAGAGAAATGATATAAAGCCGAAGAACAATTTAAAGCGATTTTTGAAAAAGTTAAAGTTATTTGCGTTCAGATCGAGGTTCCAAACGAAAAGACAAGATTTGAACGAAATAATCACTTCCAAAATGCTGAAGATTACTACCGAGTTAAGTAGGTTACTTTCCTTTTATTGAATTTATTTTAGAAGATTTCAAAACACCTTTCCCAATAGATATCCTTAATGTATTGAACATACTTAAACTTCTACCTCAAAGGGTAATCAAGTCATATGGGCAAATCCTGCGTAACGAACGCTACATTCGCACGTGTTTTCTGATTGATATATAAACTTTTTTTGGCATTTCAAATGAGATAGCTTCAACTTATATATAGTATTTAGTGACATTAATATGTACTTACGAATGGCATATATCATAATTTCTTAGCAGGCATTTGTTGCGAAATAATTCATCACAAAATTTTGTGACGCACGCCACAAAAATTAGAAGCAACTTTAAAAGTTGAAGTGTGTTTTCCTAATTTTTAGCGAATTTTGCATCATAAGGTATACAAAGTCTAATTCCTAAAAGAAAGATGAATATAAGAGACCTGTAAAATCAGTTATTTGCAGCTTAAAAATGTTGTAATTTTTTGATAAAAGCCGTGAACCCTTTGTGACGCACGCCTTACAACGCACGCTACAGTTTTTCAGTACTATATAATAAACCCAATTTTAGTTATTTTAACAAGACAAATTATATATATAAACTAATGTTGTGATCATTTATGAATGTATGAATGAATATCAATCCTTTTTTAACGAAATTTATATTGTGATGAGTCTGCTGTAAGTGCTAATTTAAGCTCTAAAAGCACCTTAAATAATGTTAAATTCATGTATAACATTAAGAGATCAGGGGTGCGGTAGTATTTGGTAAACATAATTGTATTAATGATCGTCGAAATACATATTTTTTAATATAAAATTAAATTATACATCTAGTCTTATTTTCCATTAAAAAAAAAATTAAATTGAAAAATTTTTGGTTTGTGGACTGTTTTTGAGATTTGCCCATATACCATTTATTTTAAAACCACAACTAGCTGATGAGCTGATTATATTTGATAAACGAGATTAACACATCTTAACTTGAGCCTGAACTGTTGCATTGGCAACAAACATGGAAAATATCTGAAAATCTATCAGATAACGTTGTAGATGTTTTAATAAATTGTGATCTACCCAAATCTAAAAAAAAAATATTTAAAATTTTCGTGTCAATGCTCGTTAGTAATGCTACAAGCGAAATGTCATTTCCTACCCTTCGTCGAATAAAAACAAGGCTGTACTATCACAATTTGCCTCACAAGGAAATCATAAATTGCTTATTTAAAAAGATAAATTTATTTTAACAAGTGTTCGCCTAATGGTCAAAATTCGACCATGCTTTTTTATGTACATATATGAAGAAAACAAAGTACATCTAAGTATATATGAATTTATATATTTCGAGCATTCAGTTTTTCCGTCTTAGTAGATCGATTTGTCGAGGGACCAACCTCCTGTTCATATTTCATCTTCTACGTTAGTTAATTAATTTTGTAAGTTCAATATAAAAAGTATCAGAAAATATCAATTGAAAAACAAAAAAGTATCAAGAAATCTCCTTTATAGGTTTACATCTACTCAGGACATTGCGTGTTTAATTTTATTTTTCTATGTCTAATATCAACGAAAATTAATCAAAGTACCAGATGTTGAACGAAAAAGTACCAAAAAACTCCCCTTAGAGATTCTTCTTCAGCCAGTTTAATGTAAAATTATATCTTAATAGGTCGAATATTAGCAAAGTTAAATTTATAGAAACTTTAAAAATTATTACATGCAGCACGTAATGGAAAAAGAAAGAAATTAAATTTCCCGTATTTATATATTCGAAATATTCAATAACCGGTTTCTAAAAAATGTCAAATAACCGAGCACCTTATTTTTTATTATTTAATAATTGAAAAAAAAAAACAAATTTTGTATTTACATACATATGTGTTAGTAGCAAATTTGAACGCTTATTACTCCGAAAATATTGAACAGATTTCAATAAAATATATATTGTGCACTTCTGTAAGTAAATATCTTTCAAATGGTGTACATTTTGTTCAAATCGGTTGACATACAGAGGAGGAAAGTGTTCTTAACTGTTTTGCCTTTGCCGATTTATATATAGATTTATATTGAACGGATCTTATATTTTATTAAACCCTATTGTTTGGTTTTTTTTTTTTTTATATAATATACAGTGTGTTATACACATATTGTTTTTAATAAACTTTTAAAAACAAATTTTTTACTTTTTGTATCATACAAAATTTCCCCCCTGTAAGGCTCGAGCTGGATCCGCGCCTGATAGTTAGGGACAATAGAGACGAATTTTAATATCAATTAAGGTTTAAAATTCGTGTAAAAAAAAAAATAAAATTATATGGAAAACTATATCTGGATTGATATTTATTTAGAATTGGTAAAAAAGGCAGTTTTCCGGTTCCTACTTTATGAATGACGGGCATGGTTTTGCCTCCAGTTCTTGTTTATGTACACATCAGTTAACTGGCTTATATGCATATAGTACTTTGGCACATGCCTACCAAATAATAATTTCAAACGATGTGCTGAAAGCTTCCACTGGTTGAAAGTGAAAGTGCTGGTGTTACACGACTTTTTAATGGAAATGATGGTAGCATAGCGCTTGTTAAAGCTGTAATGATACTTGCTATTTTTGGTATTTTTTCTATATTGAAGAACAGTGCAAATATATTTGCATAGGAAAACTGACTAAGTGTAAAGAGTATGATTATATCATAAAAAATCTTGAAAAGTCAAACAAATATACATTAAGGTGGGTCGAAAAAAAAGTTGTGCCAGTCACCCCCTAGAATGGAAGATATGTCAATGAAGTTTCTAAAACAGGAAATTTTTTTTTTGCCACGCCCCAAAATACAGCACTTTTGGTTTTTTATATGTAGCGCTGCCATTTAAAGTCTGATCTCATCATATCACATATCGTTGTTCATGGCTTGACAGTGGCTTCATTTTTGCCTTTGGTGACTTTTTAATCCGAGCTTAAACTCTGGGCGCCACTTATGCCATCTCGAGTCCTTCCCCCAAATGTCAAATTTGTTTCACGTGCCAAGAAAGCCCTTCTAAAACTTAGTATGCATTGCTTTTAATATGCTAACTTTTATGACACGCCTCTAAATTATTAAGCCCCTTATTTTTATTTCAAATACATATTACATTAAACCAGGTAGAAGCCAATATAAAAAAATGTTCATCTGTCACGCCCTTGAATAAAATATATATTTATTAAGTTTGAAGCACTTTAAAAAAATTGTTTTTGCCACGCCCTAAATTACAGCTCTTTTTGCTATATATATGTAGCATCGTCATTTAAAGTCAAATTTCATCGTATCGTATATCATTGTTAATGGCTGGAATATGGCTTAATTTTTGTATTTAATGCTTTTTTTAAACTAACTTAAAATTCTAGATGGGACTTATGGTATCTCGGATCCTTCCCCTCTGATGTTTAATTTTTTTTTACGAGCCAAGAAAGTCCTTCTAAATATTAGTGTAAATAGATTTTAATATACCATTACCATTACCAGTATAACCTAGCCAAGTTGAGTCTCTTCAAGATTTACATACACCGACTACCCAATTTATAATTTTTCTCATATGTATATGTTTTGAGGCATTCATTTTCACGCATTTAAATTATTTTGTTTTTTTACATTTTTAGAACTAAGTAATTTCTTTAGATTTTTTAGTTCTTGTTTTAACTCTGTAACATGGTTTCATATTTAACATTATGTTTGCTTTTACAAATGTCCTACTTAAGATTTTTTAAATAAATATAGTTACAATAGGTCCTATTTGTGGTATTGAAATAAATAAAAAAATACGGAAAACAGTGCCAGTTTAGGGCGTGAGGGAAAAGTGAGAATATAAAAAACTTTACTTATAAAGTTTTAGAAGGAAATCTTTTCTAGTTATGAAATATTGGACATAAGAGGGGAAGCATCCGATATTTTATAAATGTCATCTAGAATTTGAAGTTAGATTAACAAAGCATTAAATACAGAAATTAAGCCATATTCCAGCCATTAACAATCCATCTAGAATTTTAAGTTAGTTTAAAAAAGCATTAAATACAAAAATTAAGCCATATTGTAGCCATTAACAATGATATACGATACGATGAAATTGGACTTTAAATGACGATGCTACATAAATAGCAAAACAAGCTGTAATTTAGGGCGTGACAAAACCGATTTTTTTAAAGTTCGTCAAACTTAATAAATATACCTTTTATTCTAGGGCGTGACTGATGAAAATTTTTTGGGTTGTATTGGCTTCTACCTGGTTTTATGTAATATGTATGTGAAAAAGAAAAAAGGCGCTTAATTTGGAGGCGTGTTATAAAAGTGAGCAAATTAAAAGCAATACATACTAAGTTTTAGAAGGGCTTTCTTGGCATGTGAAAAAAATTTGCCATTTGGGGGAAGGATCCGAGATAGCATAAGTGGCGCCCATAGTTTGAGCTCGGATTTAAAAGTCATCCAAGGCAAAAATTAAGCCACTGTCAATCCAGGAACAACGATATGCGATATGATGAGATCGGACTTAAAAAGGCAGCGCTACATATAAAAATCCAAAAGTGCTGTATTTTGGGGCGTGGCAAAAAAAAATTTTTTCTGTTTTAGAAACTTCATTGACATATCTTTCATTCTAGGGGGTGACTGGCACAACTTTTTTTTTTTTTGTATGGAGGTCGACCCGGTCTAATATACATGTGTTATCGATAAATAATCTAAGACTGTCAAAAAAGATATAAAATTTTTTAACTTAAAATTGACATTTTCAGATTAATTGTTAGCACTGTTGCCAATTTTTTTAGTTTTTGATCGAAAGAAACGGGTTTTAACTTCTTTTTTGCGATTTTTAGCTTTTATGACGGCTTTTTGTGGGGAAAAAACGTGGGCAGTATTGTTTGTTTTGTTTACATTTTATCAAATTGTATTTCTTGTTCTTTCTCGCATTTGTTGTTTCATTCAGTCAATCCTAAAAAAATCCAATACAAAAAATAGCAAGTATCATAACACCTTAAGTTGATTTAAGAACATAAAAAAATTATAATTTATTTTTCTTCTATTTTTCTTTTAAAACCTACCAGTCGTTTTGAAAACTGTAAGGTTAGCCCTTTTAGCGTTTACAATATAATCTTGTGTAGATAGGACCTTTTGTTTTTTTGCTAAAATAATCACAAATTGTATTCGAATGATTCATAAATTGTTTGTGAACATTTGTGTGGATGCAATACATCAGAAGCAATGAAAAAGTTCATTTTTAATTTTTGGTTGGTTAGGGCCTTTTACGTTTTAGATAACGTTATGTTTTTATTCGACCACAAAGAAAAAAATGTATAACATTTTTATGATTTTACTACAATTCGGTTTTCGATACGTCATAAAATGAGCCGTTTATTTTGAAAATGGCATTAGTCACTTTTTCAAAAAAAATCGAGTTAATAATAAATATAATAATAAATAATAATAATAAATACTGAGAAAAATATCATTATCATGATGTATCAAATACAAGTGAATCTTCTCGAAAGTTAGCATCCATATTTTTCAACGTTTTAAAACGCAAACCCTTAAATATCTCGACTTAAAAACCGAAATGACTTATGCCACTTTCAAAATAAACGGCTCAAATAGTTATATTCGATACGAATACCTATTCGATGACGAATGCGACGATTTGGACCCTGTATTACACATTCGCTTTGCTCACATTGGTTTTACTAATCGGCCAATGGCTCCGAAGTTCGTTTATCAGTTTTATAAATATATAGCACTCAAATCAAAACTTATACACAGTAAGATGCGTAATAAGACGGAATTTTCCTTTTCCTCTTTTTTTAAAGGAGGATGGGGCTTAAAAAATCGTAAAATCAATATAATTGCAAATGTCTATTTAGTATTTTGTGTTATAAAATGGCTGGATTATTGACCTAATCATTTACCCTTCGGTATTCAAAATGTTTGCTAAATGAGGAACATCTTTAGTGAGATGTTATAATCTAATAAGACTCTATACTTCCTAAAGGAATAACAATTATCCTTCTAAAAAAATATTATCTTTTTTTTCCTAACTTATTATTCGACTTCCATTTTAGAGTGCATTAAAATATGTTTTTATGTGTGAAGGCTCCTTAATTAAATTTATTAAGCATAAGTGGTCTCAAACACAAAATCGAGGTGGGATATTTGGATATATTTTATTTATTATCGTTTTAAACTATTGCGCAACTTGTAATATTTTCAGAAATATTACAAGTTGCTATGTAACATATTGATAGAGTAGGGCATCAAGAAACCAATGTGACGGACAACAGCAGTGTCTATTGAAAATTTAGAGATCTGTCACGGCAAAATGATTTTGGTCACATGGTTTTGTAAAAATAGTGGATTACGCACATACAACAATACGACTAGCCATTCAGCAAACAAAACAACAATAGCAATACAATACAGACAACAAATAACCGAACGAAAATTTTTTTTAGCTTGTTTTGAAATCTACTTTTCTTTTTGTTTCCCATTCAAAGCCGGCAAAAGCTTATTACAGCATTTTTGTACACTGAAGACTCTGTTCTTACAAGTTGACAGGTTTGACAGTTAGAACAACATATCACAGTATAAAAGTAAACCACATTTTGTTGAAAATCCAAAAATAATAAAAAGAGAAGTTTAAGAAAATAAACAGAAGACTATAATTTTTAAGAAGTTGTTTCGAGTATGTGTATGCTTGATTTCAATTTTCATTTTTTTGTCCCATACCAACCATAAATATGTTTTAGAAATTTTATTTGCTGGTGTTGAGTTTTATAAAATAAAAGTGTTTGTTGAGGAGTGGGACAAAACACAATGATAACAAGTAAGAGTGCTATATTCGGCTATGCCGAATATTATATACCCTTCCCCATGGTGCGATAAGAACAAAAAGTCTTAAAAAGTCTGTTCTTAAGATATAAGACTTCCAATCCCGCCCAGATATTATGTATCGAATCAATACTATTGATAACCAATAAGCGTTTACCTTGTTTGCAAAATCTTGCCGGTATCCAGATATACCGATATCTTACAATGTCTTTGAACGGGAAGCGAAACGCCCACTTCTCCAATCCCAAACATTTTTTTGAGAGGTTCTGTATTTATATTCCAGCTATTGGCGCCAAATTTTAAAAATTTTACTTTTACCGTTCTTAAGATATACATAAATCTATTTTTTCCACGCCCACTTCTCCACTTCCGCTCATATTTTGTGGGATATTGTCTATTGATAACCAATATGCTTGTACCCAATTTGGAATCTTTGGCTCTTGCCATTCTCCAGATATACAGAAATCTATAATATGTTGTATGGGAAATGCCCTGTCCACTTCTCTAACCCCACTCACATTTTGTAGGATGATGTGCACTGATATCCAAGATGCTTGTAGCTAATTTGGAAACTCTGGCTCTTGCCATTCCAAAGATATACACAAAAAAAAAAAAAAAAAAAAAAATAAACAACGATGGATTAATGGCTAAAATTTATTTTCATAGCAATTTATGTGACATTAATATAAAAAACCTAGTCGCCATCATATCTGTGTTCTTCAGAAAGCCCATTCCTACTGACACACGAACAGACGGAAATCGTTAAATCATCTTAGCTACTCATAACAAACCAGAATATATATACTTTGTTAGGTCTAAGATTAATATTGTAGAAATCACGAATGTCATGACAAACTTAATATACCCTTTTAGCTTCGGTGAAGGGTATAATAACAATAAGAATATAAAAAAACTTAAGCTGGTAACTTCTTTTGGGTTTCGATATTAAAGGCGGCAAATTCTTAAGCCTGTCAATAAGTATGCGTTTGATAGCAACAATTAAAATGACATTTGCTGACACATGACAAGCGTCCTTTAAGACCTCGCTCGACTGTACAATATGAAATCCCCGGAAAAGTGAATAAAAACAGAGGAGACAAAGATTAGAAGTTTAAAATTCAATACGCCATCCACTGTCCGCAAAATCATTAATGGAAAATTAATTGTATATTTTAGTGTTTGTAGTGTTCAGGATAGCTGACAATTTAACTCATAACCTGTTGAAGTCATGAGAGGTCAAATTTAAAATACAGTAAAATCTATAAAATAAAATAAAATAAAATAAAGTACTTTGGAAAAGATTTATATATGTCCTTCTACAATATGGTTAAAAAAATTCGTCCCACTAGATCGAAATATTTTAAATGAGAGCGGCCACACTTAAGGAGAAGAGACACTGCAGCACTAACCCATTAAGATGAGCAATAAGCATCTATATATGTGTACAGAACCCGTGATTAAGAAAATTTTTGTCTGGCACTGGCAGGATATAAAAATAAAGTATTAGGCTAAGATTTAATTAATTATTGTTAGTTCATATATTAAAATTAAAATCTGGATATATTTGATATAAAAGTTTATTAAACAAAGGTGAAAAACAGAATGAAAAATATTTAATTCTAAATACATATTTCACAAAGAATAACTTGATTATAAAATTCAAAGTACAAATATGCAAAGTAAATTATTTAAGTTGGAAATAAAACAATATATATTTCAACACGCCTCCTCAACTTAAAAGGTTTCTTGAATACCCATTGATGAAATACAGAAACTGTGTTTATTAAATGATATTTGGAATAAATGTGCTTGGTCCTTGAATGTTGGCCTCCAAACTTAGCCATTTGCTGAACACTTTGAGAATCACTGTATAGAAATGTGGAATAGCCAAAAGAATAACCTTGTTAAGTTAAAAAATATCGCAAGTAGTATGCCTATTTAGCTGCTTCTGCCAGGGCTAAATATTCTGACTCTGCGCCGGATGTTGCTACAACGCGTTGTTTCCTAGATTCCCAAGAAATTACACCACCTGCTAGAAAAAAACAAAAACTAGTTGAGATTTTCTGTCATTTATATCTGTGGCCCAATTCGCATCAACATAACCAACTAACGGACCATCCAATTTACGATAAACCAACTAAAAGTTTTTTGTTGTATTTAAATATCTGACTATTTGCAATGCCGAATTCCAATGCTGTTAACGTGGATCTTGACAAATTGCGACAACAAATTTACTGAACAAGCTTTATCAGGACGACTAAAAACAGACAAGTGTAAGAGCGCACCAATAATTTCTTGATATTTAGTTTTATCAACACTTTCTTCTGCCTCTTCTGACGTTTTAGGTTCCTTTTCTAAATTATGTTTAAGTTGCATTGGAACTTTCGTGGGTTTTCATTTTTCTTGACCATATTTTCTTATAAGTTTTGCAGTATATCCAGGCTGTGATATTGCTATCATTTGTTTCCAGATTTCAATTTCTAATCCAATGCAATGTTTAGGTTTTCCCAAATCTTTGATTTCGAAATTACACTTCAACACGTGTATTAATTTTTTAACTTCTGTTTCAATATTTGATGCTATCAGTATATGATCAAAATAAAGTGTAACTATCATCATACTATCACCATTTTTGAAATAAAGACATTGATCGTATTTGGACTAAACCAAGTTGAAATTTTTGAATACGTCATCTATCCTTTTGAACCATTGACGAGCTGTTTTTTCTAATCCGTATATAGCCTTATTTAATTTGCACACTTTATTTCTAAGTTATCGTTTAAAAATGCCGTAGAAACATCTAGTTAACGTAGTTTTAAATTATTTTGTACTGCTAGTGCATAAAAGAGACGTATCGAGCTTTGTCGAACAACAGGTGCATAGGTATCCACATAATCAATACCATACATATTCTTGCAAATAACCTTTAGCTACAAGCAATTATGTTTTTTGAAAGGCTCAGGTTTTTTTTTATTGCTTCATGTTTTTAACTGTATTACAAGAAGGTTTTAAAACAAACGTTTCTTAATTTTCGTCAAGAATCAAAATATTTGTATTCCCTTTTTTTAAAAAACCCCTACCCTAATTCTGTGAAAAATAGAACCCAATTTTGAACTGCAGAAGTTTAAAGCCAAACTCGCTTAAAACCATACATTTAATATTTCCTTAATTAGTTGTCAAATAAAAAATTGTTTTTCTCTATTAAGCCACATTGATTTCTTTACAACTTTCGCACCATAAAAAAGAAATTTATGAAGTAGACTATTGACCATAATTTTGTTAGGAATCTCTACGTTATTTGTAACCATTTTATGACTTCTAATTTTAATTGTAATCTCCTAAAGTTCCTGTCGTGATTGCCCCGTTGACTTGCCTGGTTTCGGCACTAAATAACGAAATTGCAAAATCCAATGCCAAATGATTAAAAAAAAAACAAATATAGCGGAAAGAGAAAAAAAAGAACAAGGACTTTGAGAGGAGATATTATTTATGATTATGTTGCAACCATAAACTATATACTTTATAACATTTGGCCATAATTACACAATTTCAAAACAAACATAAAACTGAGGGAGAGCAACAAACACCAACAACAGCAGCAGCAGCAACAAATAAACCCAGCGGGAAAACTCAGAAGACCTTCTTACTTCAGGCCTTTTTAAAGGCCTGCTTAAAATTTTTTCGATTTAATTACTATTCTTACGTAACTGCTAAAGAATGCCTCATAGAAGGCCTCGGCTCTTTGGTATGAGAAGCGAGAAAAGAAGAAGTAACATTTTTTGTTTTGTTTTTTTGCACAAGCAAGAATTCAGATCCCTTTACAAAAACAAAGTAACATATGTTGTAAATCATTTTAGTTGAAGTGGAAAAGAGAAAGAGTAAAATTTTTTGTATTGTTTTTTTCGCCAAAGCGAAAAAATTCAGATCCCGTTATAAAAACAAAGTAACAAAGTAGGTGCATATTAAAATACAAAATAAAAACAATAATAGTGGAAGGCCAATGTAAGCGGCATGCGGCTGCGGGCGGCGATCTGCTGTTTAGTTTTTCGCTTGAAATTTGTTTGTAAGGCAAATGAAAGCGGCACATTTTAAAGCGGCAAATGTTGAATAAGCTGTAAAAAATTGTTCAATCTATAAAAAAACGATTTATTTGAACATAATAAGAATTTACTTATCAAATTGGATTTTTTTCCACTTCAATTGTAATGTTTTTTAAATTTCTTTTGTTAAATGATTATGTGCGTGTATGGCAACGTCTACTACACGCGGCTTAAAACAAAAGTTGAAAAAATTCAACTTTGCCGCGCGGCATCTTTTCCAAGTAATACCAAGTCTTAATTTTTGTGATGTGTCTTTTTTTTGTATGAACATTTTTGTCAACAATGCTAACATTTTTACAATGGCAATGCTATTATCGCCCGCAGCCTCATGCCGCGTACATTGGCCTTCCACTATTATGTAAATCATTTTAGTTGAGTTTTGTCCATTAAAGAAGATAGGTACTTGTGCTTTAAAGTTTTTTTTTTTTATTATTATAGGTATACCTTTATTTACAATCTATTTTACAATATTTAGCAAATTTAAATAAATAAACCACAATAAGTTTAATAAAATATATAAACATACGTTTGTAAAATATGTATGTAGGTATACATATATAAAAAGTTAAGTGTTGTTTCATTTTCTATATTGGAGATCTGATATGTACATGAAGCCTATTCAGTCTTCTAATTTCATTTGTTAGGAAATATTCCTTAATATTTTAGACTGATAGCCCTTCAATATGACCTTTAATGCATTTGTAGAAGGATGGTCTGAAAGGCCTTTTAAGAGCCATTAATTGAAAGGCCTTTTAACATACCTTTCTTAAATACCCTTCAAGATAACCTTTTTGCTAAGGCCTTTTAAAAGTCATTCTCTGGAAAGCCTTCTTAGAGCCATTTATTTGAAGGTTTTTAAGATATGAGTATGGAATGGAGCGAGAAGGCCTTGTTTATCCAAAAGAAGGGGTACAGAGGCCTTCTGTAAGGCCTCCGTACTCCTTCTTTTTCCCGCTGGGAACTTTCTACAACACATATCAACAAATAAACGCACACAGGCACACCTAATGTGGCAGCGAAAAGACCCTACACGATTGCCACAAAGTGGCGATGAAAACAAAGAGCAGAGAGTATGCGAATACAGCCAATTTTATTGAACACAAAATTCAATTTCAATATCAAAATGAAATTTTGTTGTTATTGTTGTGCTTTTTTGGTTTGTTATTTGTTGCCAAAGCATAAAAATTGTAGAATTGAGAAAAATCGAACAAGAAAAAAAACTCAATATAATAAAACCTAAAAATGAAATTTCAGAAAAAAAAACACTGTTGCCAATACTATTTACTACCAATATAAAACTCTAAAAACAGCCACAGGATGAAACCGAGAAATATGAGAATTCCTAACTATGTTTTTTACACTCTCAAATGGTGTTTCAGGCATGCAATCCTGCAATATTCGTGCGATTTATACAACATTTTTTTTGTTTTGTCATATTATTTTTCAATTCGATTGGATTCGCCTCAAGTTGTTTTAATTTTATTTCACAATTTAAGTTCGTTTGTTTGAGTTTCGAAAATGAAGAAAAACAAAGACAATAAAGTTTTGAAAAATAAAACTGAAATCCAGATGAACCTTACGGAAAAGAACCAACTGCAACAATAGCAACAGGAAAAAAACCAACAACGGCAGCAGTGACGATGATAACAACAGCACGGGCAGAAAGAGCTGTTTCAGTGCAGCAGCAACAACCTGATGTTGATGATGATGGTGCTGCTGCTACTATTTAATATTCCAAAGGAAAAATGTCCCACTGCCAATGACAATTTTGCTGATAATGCACAGTGGGATAAAATTCTTCATAGAAACAACTTTATAGAAACTTTCTTGTATTTTTAGCTATAAAAAATTATTTACTTTTAAAACTAAATGTTGTATCCAACCCACTATCAGAGACCTGCGCTGTGGGATTTTATCGGCGGCGGCGGCTGGCGCAAAAAACACTCGGCGGCTGCTCGAAACCGGCTGTAAGCCGATGGAATATATAAAAAATTAATGAACAATTGAGTGCACATATTTGTATTTGTTTATACTATGACACACACGATTAAAGCCATTTTTCGTACTCTAAATCACTAATCATAAATCATTTCCGTATATGTCGTTATTTTAAAAATGTTGGTGCTTAATAAACAAGAACTAAGAGTATTGGGAGGCAGACATTATTAGCGTTGCACTTTTTAAAGATAGTCAACCAAAAAATAATGTGGTTAGCTGTTTAAAAAGAGACTAAAAATTCTTTAGAAAGTAATCGGTAGCTTGGCTGGAGCCGATGTTTAGCTGAAAAATTGTCGGAGGCGGCGGCTACAAACGATTTTATCGGCGGCTGGCTTAGCCAGCTGTTAGCCGCCTCGGCGCAGGTCTCTGCCTACTGTGCACCATTGTGATATTGTGTGGTTAGCGATATAAAACCACTCTCTCTTTCTCTGTTTAAAATGGACTAATATCTTTTTTTATACTTTTTATACAGAACTTAGTATACCGTTGTCATTAGAGTTTTTATTTTCTTTTAGTTTGCTGATATTTGTTCATCTTTTAAACACATAAAAATGAATTTTCAATCTAAAAATGCAAAAAATTTAATATTAAAAATTTACATTATCCGACCGTTTTAAAGACTAAACTGATTCTTTTCTTTTTTGTACTGTTGATTTTGTCTTGAATGTACGACTTTATAGATTCCTTAATGAATTGCAATATCATAACCGAAAGAGTAAAATTAAATTTGCAAAATCGGTAATTACATATCTGCAATCTGTACTACAGTTTTTTTTGGATAAATAACAATATACTAATAGTTTTAAACGACAAAAGTGTAAATTAGGTGTGAAAAAATACCCTGGGATATACTCTACATGCATACAATCCAAAGTGGAAAACAAAAAGAGCCTCAAAGGCTTAACAATAACTTCCAACCATACAACAAAAGAATTTCATATTTTAACAAAAAATATTCTTTATTCGGCCAATCAAATCACAAACAATGTCTTTTAAATTTTAAACAAAAGATTCTAGAATCAATAATACACATGCTGTGAAAACTTTTTTTATTGAGCAACGTAGGAGTATCTACAGTGGAGTTTGGGGTCGGTGTATGAGATGAAAAAGAAGACATCCAATTAATGTAAAATACCTCCGCAATGTTGCAACTACCTTAACTATATAAAAACAAAATTTTGCAATTTTTTCCGACTTATCTTTAAGCTAGGGCTTTATTTTATAAATTTAATTTTAATTTGCTTAATTAATATGAAAAACAAAAAAAAAACAAGTTTTGGCCGAATAAAAGATACTTAAAACAAAGAAGATCTGACAAAAAAAAATTTCTCGAAATTTGGTTTTTTTTTCTTGCAAATAGGTTATAAGTACTCGTTACAATGACGTATAAATTCTTAGACTTCGAATTTATACCGTTGTTAGTAAAAAAAAGTGTGAGTGTATTGAAAATTTAAAGGAATTGAAAAGTAAGATATAATCGTGGGGCTGTCAAGTGAAGAAAAGTGAATGTATTTTATATTCCTATACCCATGTTCTGTAACTTTAGTGAGAACTTCTTGCATCGAAAAGATGTGAAACAAAATATTCCATCGTTTCTCGAAAAGTGAGAAACATGTATGTCTGTAACTCATGTCGAAAACTATCAAAAGAGATTACGTCGTTACGTTATAAATGTCATAATATTGCACTCGAAGCCGATGTGACATTGCAGACGTTCAGAACGCCAGTAACACATTGAAAATTTTTCAACGACGGCGGCGAAAATACAACCGTCGGTTATACCAAACTGTGTAAAGAGCGACTTTAATGTTCGTATATTTTATAAAAATGTTAAAAGCAAAATAAGAAAACAATGAAAAATATGCCAAGAACAAAATATTATTATTATTATTCTTTGCATTTTTAATTGACCGCATTTAGACTATGCAATTAACGCCGAGTTTTTTTCTATTTTGTTTTAAACTAGCGGCTACGAAACTCTTTTCACATTTACATTTACATTTTTTTCAAGCATTTTTTAAACTTTTTCAACCCCGTTTTCTTTCCTACACCTCTTGCTAGCAAACAAAAAGTTGCAAGCGAAAGTTGCGGCGTTAATTGCATAACGTACATATGGTCTTATGGCTAATAAATCACATATGGTTTAAACGCTGGCTTAGTTGAACTAAACTTGAATTTATATGTAGTTTAAACTAAACAACTATAAATCAATGTCCCATGAATTGTATGTTGTAAAAAAAATAACATGTGGCAGCACTACTATAAATCTTATCAAATTTATATGGTCTGTATTGGCAGTTTAAACGCCCAATTTTATGCGTTTAAAGATGGTTTATATTTTTAGTGATTTATAGATTTGTTGGTTTAAAAACATTTTAAACTAAAAATAGAGCTTAACTTGCTCTGATTTTTTAGCCCTTAGTGTTTTTCTCGCCCCATTTTTATTCGTGAGTTAAGCGAATTTATATTAGCTTAGAAAATTATTTTTTGTTTAAGATACGGAATTAAACAAATAGTCATCTTAAGTTTGTCAAACAGCTGCGGCTAATTCTGGCAGTCGTGATGGAATACTTTTTCGATTCGAAAGCAATTTTATTTTAAATGAATCGAAATTATTTCTTCAGTGGCGTGAACACTCAAATAAATGCTTTTCAGTCCGAATTATAAAAAGAACTACTTACATACACACAGAAAAAACTACCAATGTAAGATTAACATGGCGAAATGTTGATTGAGAAACAAAGTAAATTTCTGCAAAAGTATGCCCTTTATTTAAATTTATCATTATTTCATATCAATTTAAAATCAAAAAACAATATTAAAATAACCTTAAATCACGTTTATTTAATATTATTCATTGTTAAAATAACACTTTTCAATATTGAATCCATAAAAACCTGTTTTTATACACTCCACCACAATTACATAGGTGTGAAGAGGTTATACTCAGTTTGGCAATCCGTGCGAAACTTTTATATTATTCATCTCAGACCCCATAAAGTATATATATTCTATGCACTTGAGTAATTCTAAGTCGATTCAGCCATGTCCGTCTGTATGTCCGTCTGTTGAAAACACGCTCACTTTCGAAAAACTCAAAAGAAATAAACAAACTTGGAGTCAAATTGCTTGTTGTTAGCCTAAGCAGTTTGGGATGGAAATCCAGCAAAATCGTTTAAGTAGGATCAGAGCTATGAATCAAAATATGGAAAAATTGATAATTTTGTTACAAAAACGAACATTAATGGTGGAATAATGCACAGAATAATATCAGATTTTGCAAAAATTCGTTTTAGTCGACTGGAAACCACGCTGTAAAATTTCGTAAAGATCCGTCCATAATTTACCCTCGGCCCCATATAAGCCTTACTCGCAGAAGACAGTATAGTACGCCTAAAATCCTTATTAACAATGCTATCATTACAAATTTTGTCACGTCACAGTTTAATAGGACAAGAAATGAAACTGTGAAATTTCGTGAAGATTGGTCCATAATTTGCCATAGGCCCCATACAAGGCCCACTCTGGTAAAATATTTAAATACGCCTTTAACCGTAGCAGATGTAGATATTGCGGTAAACTTTCTTCCAGCTTGGCTTCATAGTGCCAAACAATATGTTATGCAATTTTGTGATATGCGGTCCATAGATCCCATTTTATCAGCCTTCTGAAATTCACTGCAAACGCTTAAACTAATTGCACCGCTGTATTCAAAATTTATGTTTTTTAATACCAGAACTCTACAGAATTTGGGATGATTGATAGCTTACCATGGCTTCAATATAAATTGCCCTAATGAAAATCCTTTATGTTTGGCTTAAACTGTTACGAATCATGATATTTTAATCAAGCTAGTTAAAATTGTTAAAATAAAAGCTTTACACTTTCTGATTGTCGGTCAATAATTTTATATAGGTCGAAACCGCAACCAAATTTAATGCAGATGTTTGTTTTATAAAGGTAATTATAATAAAAAGAAATCATACAGATATTACTCCTAAACATTCGAACTGTCGGAGGGTATCAAAGATTCGGAACAGCCGAATATAGCACTGTTACTTGCTATTCGTGAGTTTATTAGGCAGTTCAAATCGAGAACTTGCGCACAGAAATTTTACAGACACACTTGACAGCTATTACTCGCAAAAAAAAGTTACAGATACAGTTTAGTGAGAAAAACAGTTGTTTGTTTCAATATATGGCATTTTTGTTTCATTGTATTGACGCGATAGTTACAGAGCATGGTCACTAAATTACAATTGACGTTTTCTGATTTAGAACTAGAAAAGGTGTAGTTGTTTGTTTATGTAAACCTTGACCGGGTTATTAAATTCGTTTTTCGTACTTTTTAAATTATATCAAAATGTAGTTTTTTACATGAAAGAAAAACTCGTATTAAATTTAAGTTTTTCCTTTTTACTAAAGTACGTGCAACACTTATAAGTACTTCAAAAAAATCCAAACTGGAATAACTTTCGAAAAATAATATGCGTACATAAGTTTGTTGTAAACACAACAACAACACTGCAAGAAGAAAAATATATATTATTTTTTTTTAATTTTTTATTTTTTTAGTTAAAAAGTTAAATAGGAAACAATAATTCCCATATTCTATTTCTTTAAATTATTTCGAATGTTTAAAGTAGAAAAATTACGGAAACTATATTGGGCATGCTGCTGGTATCTTATAATTGAGAATTCTTCTGTAAACAAAGGGCGGAATTCAACAAAAAAGAAATAAACAGTAAGTAAAATAATAATATTCTCTCTGGATCGGTTGGGTTAGTGTTTTGGTTATTATCAATTTAGTCTCACTTTCGGATTATTTCAAGTACTAATCGAAATAAAATCATCTATTTTATCTCACTTTTACACAGAAAAAATTATTGCCGAATTATTTTCAAACAAACGCTTGTTTGAAAAATTTTTTAATTTCTACAAATTTTTTTACTGATTCAATTAAAATTGTTTGTTTGATTTTTATTTAACCAACAAAAATGTTGACAACCATTCAAAAATATAATACACGCGATATTGGTTTCAAGTTTTCTTAATTTTGTATGAAATATTTAACGCTTTTTAATGTTGTCGTCTTTTTGCATTTTTTTATTTGATCGTAAGCAACACTTCCTAATGTGAAATATAAGAACTACAACAAAAAACACATACAGTCTATTTTTGGACACTTTAAAAAAGTACAGCAGTAAGAAAGATGAAGAAGTTTGAAGCAAAAAAAAACCAAATAATATCAGGTAAAAAAACGTTTCACTCTTTTTAAACAACAGAAACAACAACAACATTATAAGAAACAAAATAAATTTTTGGTTGGTTTCAAAGTTGGTTAAAAAAAGCAAAATCCCGTATTCAATTTTTTCAAACTGTTTGCTTAAATACATCAAATACAAAAATATAATGATGACGAAAAACATATCGAGTCGGTCTGTCGCCGTTTTTGGGTTACATTTCTTCTTCATTAGCAAAGGAAAGGATACAGCAACAGTGAGTGATGACGAAAAACATTGTGTGTATAAAAAAAGACTTCGTTCAAAAATTATTCCAACAAAAAAATGTGTCTCAAAGCCAGCCGGCCGCTCTGCTCTCTCTGCCATCATCTTCTAATACAGTGCCTGCTTGTGTGCGCATCATTGCTTGTGCAAAAACCTTTTTTGATTTTGAAATTTAGTATATGAATTTCAGTAAACTTTTTGTTTGATTCAGTTAAATTATTTGTTTGAAAAAATCTGTGTTTTTTTCAATAAACAAAATGCAAATAAATTGTTTGAATATGCGAATTTGTTTATAGGACCGATTTCAGACAAAAAATTGTTTCATTCTACAAATTTTTTGTTTGAATTGGAAAAATAATTTTTTCTGTGTAGTTCAGTCAATCCTGTGCCCATGTTCTGTAACATACGCATCGAGAAACTTTTCGATTGAAATGTGTGAAAAGAAACAAAAATGTCATATATTGAAACAAACAGCTGATTTTCTCACTAAACTGTGTCTGTAACTTTTTTTTGGCGAGTTCTAGCTGTCACGTTGGGAAGTTACTCGCCAATTTACAGAAAAAGTGTGTCTGTAACATTTTTGTGAGAAAAGTTCCCGCTTTGAACTGTCAAATAAATTAAAAACACATGAAAAGTCATATTAACAAAAGTAGTAGGGAAATGGTAGTAGCATTTTAGCTGCCTCCCCATTCGTTTTTTTCCCATATACCACAAAGGGAGCATTTTACTTTTCATTGAAAGCAGCAAAAATTCTGCTTCCCCATTCGTTTTTTCCCATATACCACAGAGGGAGCGTTTTGCTTTTTTTTCATTTAAAGCAGCAAAAATTCTGCCTGTTTTTTTTTTCTTGCAAATAGGTTATAAGTACTCGTTACAATGACGTATAAATTCTTAGACTTCGAATTTATACCGTTGTTAGTAAAAAAAAGTGTGAGTGTATTGAAAATTTAAAGGAATTGAAAAGTAAGATATAATCGTGGGGCTGTCAAGTGAAGAAAAGTGAATGTATTTTATATTCCTATACCCATGTTCTGTAACTTTAGTGAGAACTTCTTGCATCGAAAAGATGTGAAACAAAATATTCCATCGTTTCTCGAAAAGTGAGAAACATGTATGTCTGTAACTCATGTCGAAAACTATCAAAAGAGATTACGTCGTTACGTTATAAATGTCATAATATTGCACTCGAAGCCGATGTGACATTGCAGACGTTCAGAACGTCAGTAACACATTGAAAATTTTTCAACGACGGCGGCGAAAATACAACCGTCGGCTATACCAAATTGTGTAAAGAGCGACTTTAATGTTCGTATATTTTATAAAAATGTTAAAAGCAAAATAAGAAAACAATGAAAAATATGCCAAGAACAAAATATTATTATTATTATTTTTATTATTATTCTTTGCATTTTTAATTGACCGCATTTAGACTATGCAATTAACGCCGAGTTTTTTTCTATTTTGTTTTAAACTAGCGGCTACGAAACTCTTTTCACATTTACATTTACATTTTTTTCAAGCATTTTTTAAACTTTTTCAACCCCGTTTTCTTTCCTACACCTCTTGCTAGCAAACAAAAAGTTGCAAGCGAAAGTTGCGGCGTTAATTGCATAATGTACATATGGTATTATGGCTAATAAATCACATATGGTTTAAACGCTGGTTTAGTTGAACTAAACTTGAATTTATATGTAGTTTAAACTCAACAACTATAAATCAATGTCCCATGAATTGTATGTTGTAAAAAAAATAACATGTGGCAGCACTACGATAAATCTTATCAAATTTATTTGGTCTGTATTGGCAGTTTAAATGCCCAATTTTATGCGTTTAAAGATGGTTTATATTTTTAGTGATTAATAGATTTGTTGGTTTAAAAACATTTTAAACAAAAAATAGAGCTTAACTTGCTCTGATTTTTTAGCCCTTAGTGTTAAAATTTTTTCTCACCCCATTTTTATTCGTGAGTTTATGTGACAGTTCAAAGCGGGAACTTTTCTCACCAAAATGTTACGGACACACTTTTTCTGTAAATTGGTGAGTTATTTCCTTACGTGACAGCTTGTACTCGCCAAAAAAAGTTACAGACACAGTTTAGTGAGAAAAACAGCTGTTTGTCTCATTTTATGCCATTTTTGTTTCATTTTACACATTTCAATCGAAAACTTTCTCGACGCGAGAGTTATAGAACATGGGCACTGTTCAGCGAATTTATATTAGCTTAGAAAATTATTTTTTGTTTAAGACACGAAATTAAACAAATAGTCATCTTAAGTTTTTCAAACAGCTGGGGGCTAATTCTGGCAGTCGCGATGGAATACTTTTTCGATTCGAAAGCAATTTTATTTTAAATGAATCGAAATTATTTCTTTAGTGGCGTGAACACTCAAGTAAATGCTTTTCAGTCCGAATTATAAAAATAACTAATTACTTACATACTCACAGAAAAAAGTACCAATGTAAGATTAACATGGCGAAATGTTGATTGAGAATCAAAGTAAATTTCTGCAAAAGTATGCCCTTTATTTAAATTTATCATTACAGTATTTATCGGATATAAGAAACATAAAAAATCCACGTAAAAAGTTTCTTATAAGCGTTTCTTTCTTATATACAATTATTTTATATAAGAAACTTATTTCTTATATAACTAGCTATGGCCATAAGACTTTCATGTTTCGGTTTTCTGTCTCTTTTTTTGTTAATATTTCTAACTTTTAAATAATTATTTTCTATGTCTTTTGAGTTTTTCACTATTTTAGATGTTTTTGCAATTTCGCTTCTTTTTATACCGTTTTGTATTCCTTTAAAAATTTTAACTTTTGTTTTTATTGACAAAAAACACAAATGAGTACGAGCTCGCTCATCTAAAACTAAAAGTAAAAAAAAAAACTTTGTTCTTGTTTTAAAACTGTCAGAAAAGAGCGTTGTCCATGCAAACTACATAAATTCTGTATTGCCGTTGGAAGTTTCTTATATAAATTCTTTTTCTATACATTTTGTGGTTTTGGTTTTTAAGAAAAATGTTCTTTAATCAGTTTTTTTCTTATAAGCGTTTTTCTTATATGAAACCTTTTTTGTTAGAAAAATCACTAAAAAGACATGGTGTTTTTGAAAATGTTTCTTAAAAGCGTTTTGTTCTTATATGAGATGTTCTTATATCCGATAAATACTGTATTTCATATCCATTTAAAATGAAAAAACAATATTAAAATAACCTTAAATCACGTTTATTTAATATTATTCACTGTTAAAATAACACTTTTCAATATTGAATCCATAAAAACCTGTTTTTATACCCTCCACCACAATAAGATGTGAAGAGGGTACACTCAGTTTGTCAATCCGTGTGAAACTTTTATATTATTCATCTCAGACCCCATAAAGTATATATATTCTATGCACTTGAGTAATTCTAAGTCGATTTAGCCATGTCCGTCTGTTGAAAACACGCTCACTTTCGAAAAACTCAAAAGAAATAAACAAACTTCGAGTCAAATTGCTTGTTGTTATCCTAAGCAGTTTGGGATGGAAATCCAGTAAAATCGTTTCAGTAGGATCAGAGCTATGAATCAAAATATGGAACGACTACCTAAAAAAATTGATAATTTTGTTACAAAAACGAACATAAATGGTGGAATAATGCACAGAATAATATTGCAAAAATTCGTTTTAGTCGACTGGAAGCCACGCTGTAAAATTTCGTAAAGATCCATCCATAATTTACCCTAAGCCCCATATAAGCCTTACTCCCAGAAGACAGTATAGTACGCCTAAAATCCTAATTAACAATGCTATCATTACAAATTTTGTCACGTCACAGTTTAATAGGACAAGAAATGAAACTGTGAAATTTCGTGAAGATTGGTCCATAATTTGCCATAGGCCCCATACAAAGCCCACTCTGGTAAAATATTTAAATACGCCTTTAACCGTAGCAGATATAGATATTGCGGTAAACTTTCTTCCAGCTTGGCATCATAATTTTAATGCAGATGTTTGTTTTATAAAGGTAATTATAATAAAAAGAAATCATACAGATATTACTCCTAAACATTCGAACTGTCGGTGGAGGGTATCAAAGATTCGGAACAGCCGAATATAGCACTGTTACTTGCTATTCGTGAGTTTATTAGGCAGTTCAAATCGAGAACTTGCGCACAGAAATTTTACAGACACACTTGACAGCTATTACTCGCAAAAAAAAGTTACAGATACAGTTTAGTGAGAAAAACAGTTGTTTGTTTCAATATATGGCATTTTTGTTTCATTGTATTGACGCGATAGTTACAGAGCATGGTCACTAAATTACAATTGACGTTTTCTGATTTAGAACTAGAAAAGGTGTAGTTGTTTGTTTATGTAAACCTTGACCGGGTTATTAAATTCGTTTTTCGTACTTTTAAAATTATATCAAAATGTAGTTTTTTACATGAAAGAAAAACTCGTATTAAATTTAAGTTTTTCCTTTTTACTAAAGTACGTGCAACACTTATAAGTACTTCAAAAAAATCCAAACTGGAATAACTTTCGAAAAATAATATGCGTACATAAGTTTGTTGTAAACACAACAACAACACTGCAAGAAGAAAAATATATATTATTTTTTTTTAATTTTTTATTTTTTTAGTTAAAAAGTTAAATAGGAAACAATAATTCCCATATTCTATTTCTTTAAATTATTTCGAATGTTTAAAGTAGAAAAATTACGGAAACTATATTGGGCATGCTGCTGGTATCTTATAATTGAGAATTCTTCTGTAAACAAAGGGCGGAATTCAACAAAAAAGAAATAAACAGTAAGTAAAATAATAATATTCTCTCTGGATCGGTGGGGTTAGTGTTTTGGTTATTATCAATTTAGTCTCACTTTCGGATTATTTCAAGTACTAATCGAAATAAAATCATCTATTTTATCTCACTTTTAGTTCAGTCAATCCTGTGCCCATGTTCTGTAACATACGCATCGCGAAACTTTTCGATTGAAATGTGTGAAAAGAAACAAAAATGTCATATATTGAAACAAACAGCTGATTTTCTCACTAAACTGTGTCTGTAACTTTTTTTTGGCGAGTTCTAGCTGTCACGTTGGGAAGTTACTCGCCAATTTACAGAAAAAGTGTGTCTGTAACATTTTTGTGAGAAAAGTTCCCGCTTTGAACTGTCAAATAAATTAAAAACACATGAAAAGTCATATTAACAAAAGTAGTAGGGAAATGGTGAGGCAGCTAAAATGCTGCCTCCCCATTCGTTTTTTTCCCATATACCACAGAGGGAGCATTTTACTTTTCATTGAAAGCAGCAAAAATTCTGCTTCCCCATTCGTTTTTTCCCATATACCACAGAGGGAGCGTTTTGCTTTTTTTCATTTAAAGCAGCAAAAATTCTGCCTGTTTTTGTTCCCGATGTATTTTCCATAAGGAGGAATTTTGAATATAAACAAAATAAAGAATTTTTTTGCAGTATTTTTCAATAAAAAAAGACATTAATATTAAGTTGATCACCTTTTATTTAAAAACAGACGTTCTTTTGTTAACTGACATTTTTCACAATTTTCGACACATTTGTAAAACTATTTAGAAACTTGACCCATGCCAATATTATACTGCCCCAGGAGTATCATGGGATGCTATGTTAAGAACAACTAAAATAGAGTTAGAACTGCTAAGTGATGCCAATATGTATAATTTTATTCAAGATGGAATTAGGGGAGGCTTAGTTCAATGCTCAAAGAGATATTCTAAAGCAAATAACAAATATTTGGAAGACTTTGACGGTAGTAAGCCTTCAGAGTATTTAATGTACCTCGACGCTAATAACTTGTATGGATGGGCAATGTCAGAATATCTTCCCCATGGAGAATTCGAATGGAATTATGAAGAAGACATTTTAAATAATTTGGATGTTGCTTATATATCAGATACATCTGAAATTGGTTATTTTTTGGAGGTAGATTTAGAATACCCCAAATACTTACATGAAACACATAATGATTTACCATTTTGTCCAGAAAATAAAATTATTGGTGAATCCAAATATTGCAGACTTGACATCAAAAATTAAATATAAAATTCATTATAGGGGTAATTCCATGTCAAAACGACCAAGAGTGGGACACGACCCCTTCCGATTTTAATAAAATTTGGTGAGAAGGTTCCTTTTATCTTATTAGGAACATATATGAACGAAAAAAATTTTTAAAATTTGTTTTTCGAAAGTTATGTCATATTCAAAATGTCATAATTTCGGAGAATTAGCCGAATGTGTTGAGCTTATTTCTTCAATATCTCGGAAACTAATTGACATACGAAGATGATTTTGATGTCATTTTAAAGAGAATACTAGGATGCTCCTAGATGGGTCAAATGTATGACCAGTCCCACTTTATTTTTTATTGCCGAATTTCGGTTTTTTAGTTATTTCAATAAACTAAACCGTTTTTGAGTTACGCGAATATATGCTGTGCAACCTCTTACATTTTCGAAATAACGGTATATCTTGAAAACAAGAGCTAACCTAAAAAAACGGTTAGCACCACTGGATTCAGCGTCCCCAATTAGGGTAAAATGCCTGGTGCGCGGCTGGTCTATTGTTTGCAACTAGCACAGTGTACTTCTTGCTCAAAATTACAATATTAAAATTCTATTTTAATATTATTTTTTTAAGGGTTGCGAAAGGAAAAAAATCATATCTTAAAAAAGAAAAAAAAAACACCTCCTTCAAAGTTTCAGGATTTTGAAAGAACAGTTTGAGGTATTATACAAAAAAAAAATCAGCCAAATAAAAAATAGGTTTTTGAGTTAGTCCGTTTTTAAAATTTAACATTTTGCAGATATTACATTTTTCAAAAAAAATGGTTTGTAGCCCCAAGTATTCTCTTTAAAATGACATCAAAATCATCTTCGTATGTCAATTAGTTTCCGAGATATTGAAGAAATAAGCTCAACACATTCGGCTAATTCGGCGAAATTATGACATTTTGAATATGACATAACTTTCGAAAAACAAATTTTAAAATTTTTTTTCGTTCATATATGTGCCTAATAAGATAAAAGGAACCTTCTCACCAAATTTTATTAAAATCGGAAGGGGTCGTGTCCCACTCTTGGTCGTTTTGACATGGAATTACATGGAATTAGGGTTCTTAAACAGTGTTTGAAAAATGGACTGAATTTAAAAAAAAATTCAGAGAGCGTTAAAGTTTAAACAATCTCCATGGCTAAAAAAGTATATAGTTTAAACACACACCATAGAACATTAGCAAAAAATTCGTTTGAAAAAGATTTCTTCAAACTTCTTAACAATGCTGTTTATGGGAAAACTATGGAAAACGTTCTTAATCGTACAGATGTTAAAATAGTAAGTGATTGGGAAACTACAAGTCGTAATCATTTAGGAGCAAGAGCACCAATTTCTAAATCAAATTTCTCGAGTATTACACAATTTTCCAATAATATGTTTGCAATTCAATTAAAACTTATGCAAATAACTAGCAACAAGCCAATTTATTTAGGCTTTGCTGTGCTGTGCTAGAACTGTCTAAATGGAAAATGTACGATTTTCATTATCAATACATGAAGCCAAAATTTTTTTTTTTTGATTTGATTTTTATTATTGAATCTTTCTTATCGAAATTTACAATATGTATTCAAATCTTAATTCTACTTGTTGTTTATTAGTTGTTACCAATGTAACCACTAACTGCTGTATTCAAATTTTAAAAATGTCTTCTAGTTAGGCTCAAAGTATCGGTTCTTTTTAGCCTCTGGTGACCTTCGAACTGAAGCAGACCCCGAGCGAGGTAGTTAGGGTGGGCCATTAGTTTATCGATGTAACTTATTGAATATTTTTTAATTTCCTCCTGGATAGTAGGGACGTTGAGATCTCTGTGGATAATATCATTACGTATATACCATGGGGCGCAGACAATTTGTCGTAATATTCTAGACTGTCTTCTTTGAAGCTTTTGGATGTTAGATGCGCATGCAGTACCCCATAATTAGATGCCATATGGTTTTATGATGGACTTGTATAAGAGAACTTGTTGTCTAAGGACAAGTTTGAGTTTCGACCGAGAAGCCAATGTAGTTGAGCTGCTTTAAGTTTCATAGCCGTTATTTTCGCTTCAATATGACGCGACCAAGACAAGCGTCTATCTATATGAATTCCCAAGTACTTGACATGGTTTTCTACCGGAACAGTGATGTTATTTATTTTTACAGCTGGGCACGTTTGTCTTCTGAGCGTGAAAGTTAAGTGAGCACATTAAGCCGGGTTAACCTTTATTTTCCATTTTTCTAGCCAGGCCTCCAGTTCATTGATGTGGGACTGCAGATTTTGCGATGCGACTTTTGGGTCATGGTTAACGCTAATAAATGCTGCGTCATCTGCAAATGTACAGGTATGCGTGCTCAGGTTTGTTGGCATATCCGCTGTGTATATTATATATAGAAGCGGTCCTAATATGCTGCCTTGGGGGACACCAGCAGTAATTTTCTTGAGGGAGGAGTATTTATCTTGCGACCTTACTATGAATGTTCTGCCTGTTAGATAGCTCTCCAGAAGCTTGTGAGTGTTTTGAGGAAGCATTCGTGTTATTTTGATGAGTAGCACATCATGCCAAACTTTGTCAAATGCTTGAGAAATGTCTATAAACAGGGCTGAGCAGTATTGCTTTTTCTCAAATGCCGATCTAATGAGGGTGACAATTCTATGCACTTGTTCTATTGTACCATGTTTCGCTCTGAATCCGAACTGGTGATCCGGGATGATGTCGTGTTCATTTAGATGAGGAGTTATACTTAAAACGAATATTTTTTCGAAAAGCTTCGATAGGATTGACAATAAGCTTATCGGTCTGTACGACGCAACCTGGCTAGCATCTTTTCCTGGCTTGGGAATCATAACAATTATATACCTCTTCAAGGTGGCCCGCGAAAGCGTTTAATTTTTCATGTGTGTTTTTGGCCCAAGTGCGGTTTTGCAGTCTTAATGGAGATTCTTGGGTTATAGGGCATTTCATATGCCGTACAGCCTTCCATAAGCTATAATTGGAGTTTTTTGTGGCGTGTAGGCTGTTTAGATAGCCTTCTATTGCAGACTCGTGGTTCTGTCTCAATTTGTTGCGAAGAGTGGTCAGGCATAATTGTAGTTGGGCCTTAGTGGTTGGGGAACGACTGTTTTGCCATTGTCTTCTTAACTTCCTTTTTTCTCTGATAAGGGTCTCTATATCCGTCGATGTATTGTAAGGAGCGCGTTTAATTGTCCGCTTGATTGGGGTTGCATTTCTTGCTGCAGTATCCAAGACTTCTGTAAATCGGTCGACAGCTATTTGGATGTCAGATGAATTTTTTAGAGGAATGCACTGTGATAGGTGAGAGCTCACATACATTTTATACTTTAACCAATTTGTGTTTCTGTTTGGATAGGAAACAAAGTTTGCAGCTGCGGCGTCAGAGTTACCTTTTAAAATGAGGATTGAAGGTGAATGATCAGACGAAAGATCATAGGAGGAACTAACTAGTACCTGATCGCGCTTGATGTTTTTAATTACAGCAAAGTCAATAAGGTCTGGTAGCTTATTGAAGTCGGTTGGCCAATAGGTAGGCTCACCACTCGATACCACATCAAAATTATTAGCAGTTACGGCATTGTATAGCTGATTACCTCTAGGACTAATAAGTCTGGAGCCCCAATATGTATGTTTAGCATTGTAGTCGCCAGCAGCAATGAATTGCTGGCCCAATGTGGAGAAGAAGTTGAGAAATTTATCGTGTACAATTTTGTGCCTCAGGGGACAATAAACGGATGTTAACGTTAGATTGAAATCAGTAAGATTTATAGATGTGGCCTGGATACAATCTTCTTCGAACTCTGGCAATGGTAAGTTTCTGATGTGTTTGTGCACAATTATGGCTGTGCCACCCAAGCTCGTCCGCTGGGATATTTTGTGTCATACGTAAGGTATCCATTTACCCTAAAGCAGTTTTTATGAGTAAAGTGTGTTTCAGAGACAAGAAGTACGTCGATTTCATGCTTATGAAGAAAGTTTGCAACTTCGTGTTTATGTTGGGATAACCCGTTGGCATTCCAGAAACATATTTTAAACTGGTTCATTTTTTGTTGAGTAGAACTTGCAGGAGCATGTTCTGGTTTCGCATCATTTCCTGAAACATGTTCTGCATAGTGGCCATGAAGTTATTCATAGTTTGAATTAAATTTTCAATTGAGGTAGGCATATTGCCAGAAGGCTATTGTAGACCTTCCCTAGGAACAGTAGCGTATGGAGGTTGCTTTGCGTTAGAAGTACTCGGGGGATTTTTCGCATTAGGGTTTCCTTTTTAAGCCTAGTACTCTGTTCGAACCTGCGAAAAATGTTGAGCAACATTGATTATTTCACACGAAAATTTTGTCATGTATCAATGTTATCTATCCTGCAAGTATGCAACATTATTTTTTAATGTAAGCAAAAACCATAGATGGGGGTAGTACAATAAAGGTTGACTTAAATCAACATTGCACTCTCACTAAAAAAAACGGCAATAAATTATTTTTTACAAATTTGTACCTTGCAATCAAAAAGCTGTACGAAAACATAATATCACTAAAATTTTAAAAAAAATTAATTTTGTACTTGAATTTTTGATTTTTCCGATGATATGCCTAATCATAGAAAATTAAACTAAATGAAATTCTGTCAATAACGGAATAATTCTTGGATTGAATCATGCAAACACAAGTTTTGTATTTTAAATTGTGTGCAAAATTTTTAGTCAAATAAGTGAAGAAAAAAAACATTGCAATAAACTGATGATTGCTTGATTTTAAATCGAACTATTTTTTTATCACAAAATGTTTTAACATTATAGGCACTTATGTGTAGTAAGATTGAAAATTTTAAGTTCATCACTTAACATTAACAAAATTATTACAATAATTTTAAACAAGTGCACTACCCCCATCTATGACAAAACCATGTGTTTTGAAAAATGTCATTAAAAAAAGTAAAACAATTTTATTTTAATTATTTTCTATAGTAAAAACCAAAAAAATTTCATTTGATTGTTAATTTTTGCACTTTTCTACATTTTTATTTCTGAAACGCTTGTTATAAACTCCACTTTACAAAAACAAAATAAAAAATTACAAAAAATGATTAGTTATTGCTTAAAATTCCGTGCGAAATAAAAGGAGCTGCACTTGTTTCGCACGAAAAATAAAAATGTTGCTAGAAACATTTTGCATGTTTTTCGTATATAAACAGAGTACAACTCTATCAACATTTTTTCGTTTGTATTTCACAGAAATTTTTTTTATATTGAGTTTGAAAACATTTCGCAAGAAATACTGAACAGAGTACCAGGCTTAAGACTTGGGCATATGATTGGTTTTGATTGTTTGTTTGTGAAGTACTAACAATAGAGCCAGCGGTCTGGCTGGGCGCATGTGACGGACCATATTGGGAGTGAGTATATTTTTGAATAAATTTCAATCCAATTTAGCTTTAAATTATATGGATACAGATTCATTTATCTACACAATAAAAACAGACGATTTCTATGCTGATATTCATGATGACATTGCTTCAAGGTTTGACACATCTGAATATCATCCTAATAATATTTTTATCCTCCCATTATTAAATAAAAAAATTTTAGTTATGATGAAGGATGAAAATAGTGGAAAAATCATGAAAGAGTTTGATGGGCTTCGATCAAAAATGTATTCATATAAAACAGTCGGTATGAATGAAATAAAAAAGTATAAAGGTGTCAAAAAATCGTGCATAAAAAATTTTTCAATGACAGACTATAAAAAATCATTGTTTGAAAAAGTAATTATTTCTGATACAATGAGTACATTTAGATCTAAGCTTCATCAGCTATATACTCAAAAATTACACAAGGTTGTCTTGAGTTATGCGGATGACAAAAGAATTATCGCTTCAGACCAAATAAATACTTATGCACGAGGACATTTTAGACTTCAATCTAACTTTGACAACTTTTGTACAGAAATAGACATGTTTTTAAATGACTCATCTGACGATGAATATTTAATGAACATAGATATTTAAATAAGTATTTAATAATTATGATATAATAAAAAAAATGTACAAAAATTTAAGATACATAAAAAAAAATAAATAAAACAATATACATATGGGCATTTCCTGGGGTCACGAACGTAAGTTCGTACGCTTTTAATGTACAAACAATATAGCAAACAAAACTTTTCCTTTTTCTTTGTTTAGTACAAAAGATGGATTTAATCTTGTTTAAGTTTTCATAAAAAGAGTTATAAACGTGTGGTCACGAACGTACGCAAGATAGAAGTCAACTTCGGCTGACAGTACACACAGAAAACAAATTGGTTGGGAAACGGTTGCAGTAATAAAATATTGATCAAGTAACATGATTTGTTATTGCAACTATTAAAAATGTATAGTTCTAACTGATTTTTAATTCTCTTGATTATAAAAATGATGTTCCAACTGAAATATGATTCCTTCAATTCTTTTATTAGTTATGATAACTAATTTAATTAAGTTCTAAAAATTAGTACAAATGGTTAGAATCACAACCGAATTTAATATAGGGCAATACTGAATATTGGTCATTGCAATCAATAATTTGCTTTCGTCAATAAATTTTGTAATATAAATGATTATTCATTTATTGCAGCTAATTATTGATTGTTGGAATAGATTCAATTCGAGTACAACAAATGAAAATATAATTATTCGGAATTCACAACCAAAAAATAGTTAAAAGCCCCAATTGCTTACTAAATTTTCTGTCAAAACATTTGATAGATAAAATTAATTTTTAATATTTTATTTAAAAAATATCTTTGCGGTCAAAAATGGAAAATGTGAAAAACTTAATAAATAGGGGTAAGTAATTTACGTATTCTTATAGGTATAAACATATACACGTGCATACATATGTATGTATGAATGTATGTATTATTTTTTATACCCTGCAAATTATATTGGACTTCTTGATCCATTTTGATCCTGGACTGGTCCAATGTAGTGCAAGTATGGACCATGTCATTATTAAAAAGAGTTTGCAGTGAAACGACATGTCTTCGTTTTTTAACGACATGTTTTCGTTTTGAAACGAATTCAAAGCTAATCCTCTGGAGTATACCATGGAGTAGTTTTAAGACTTCCCCTTTGTAATGCAAGCTGGGTTATATGGTCCTGCCCTAGGACATCGTTATGTAAAATAACCAATTTTTTCCATTCATTGGGATTACCTTTGGACAAGTCCTTGCCCCTTATGGGCTTCATTTGACCGGTTAAAAAAAATATATTGATAACGACAATCAAATCTCTTGTTATGAACACCAATTATGTGTTAATTCAGTTGCACCTATCATTTATTCGGGTATAAGCACAATTTTGTTTCTAATAATCATACTAACAACTAACAATATCTGTTGTTATGACTGATAGTGTACTAAAATTCAAATGTTGCTATCAAAAATATTATGCTAAGCAACGAAATTTTCAGTAATTGTAACCGAATTGTGTGATAGTACATGCAACCGACAAAATTCGATTGACGCCAAATTCGGTTGTGATCACGAATCTGTTTTCTCTGTGTAGTGAAATGTAAAAATCTGCGTAATGAAACGGAATTTTCAAAAGTGATTAATTTTTAATCCAAATTTTTTAATATTTTTAATTAGGCTTAAGTTCATGAAATTTAATTTTTTATTAAATTATTTTTTGTGAAGAAAGGAATTTTACATCATGAAAATTATTTAAAATTGTTATTGATAATCTTTCATTCTTGACGTGGCTCGGGCTCGAACACGTCAAGAATGAAAGATTATCAATAACAATTTTAAATAATTTTCATGATGTAAAATTCCTTTCTTCACAAAAAATAATTTAATAAAAAAAAAATTAAATTTCATGAACTTAAGCCTAATTAAAAATATTAAAAAATTTGGATTAAAAACCATAAATAGTTCAATAAAATAACCACAATACTAATTATTGTGATTAATTTATTTTAAAAATTTATTAATGTAGGTCTCCATCCAGTTTTTACAACATAAAATGTACCGCTCGCGAACGTACGGATCACGAACGTACGATTTTTCCATATGTTTTTTTTTTTTTTTATTATCACCATGCATTTTACCATAAATGTCTTCAAATTTCCTTAACAAAAAAACTTAATACTCCTTTTACAATTGATTGTAATGGAGAGATTATGAAGAAAGAGTGTAAACATAACATATTTTTTGCATGTAAAATAAGCATATAAAAATGTCTTTAGAAGTAGAAAATACAGGAAATTATAAAATGTTCCAGTTTCCAGCCCAATTTTCTCAAGTAAAACAGCTCAGATATGCTAGAAAACCATTATTTTATAAGAGCATAGACTTTTTTTCTAATAATAAACAATAAAAGACGATGATAATCAATATTTTATTTTTTCATCCTGGTAGACCATTCTGGGGAAATGCCCATATATTAATAAATACACTTTTATTAAAAACATTTTTTTTTTTATTTTGTTTCTAAAATAAGTTTTTAAATATGTTGCCATAATACATTTTCAGTATCGTAATCTAATTTCTTGTTACACGAGGAGAGTATTGGTAACGTAAAGTGGATTGTTTCATATTTGAGTAGTTATCATTTTTTGATAATATTCTTATTATCGGAGTTCTTTTTCCCGAAAAGCTTTTAAGACGCTTAGCTACGGAAGATGCAGAAGAAGGATTAAATTTTTGTATTGTTGAATCCATATCGTTTTGATCATCATTATTTGTATAAATTTCCTCAGGCAAATTCAAATCTGTTTGCAGTATACTATGCTATACTTCTCGATTTAGGTGTTATAGTTTGAGTTTCAATATGCTTCTGATACACCTTTTTAGTTTGAGTTTCATTATCGCGCAAATTATTCAATGCTGATATTTCATTCTGGTAAGATGTTCGTTGGGATCCAATTGGATATTTAGCTAGTTCTTGTTTAATATAATACCATTTGTTAATATCTTTTAGAGAATGTGAACCATATATTGGTATGGTTAACTTTAAATTTTTCGTAAGTTGATGGATGAAGAACTATAAGTTTTGATAAATTATTTGACATTTTCTAAAATTTTTTCAATGACTCCACTTAATATCGATGAAATAATAAAGGGTAAAAATCCTCCTTTTTGAATAAGATGTTTCCTCTTTTGACGCATCGAGGTTTGTGATGATCAAACTTTCCTCAAAGTATTTTTATATGGTTTTAGTTTTTTAAACACAGTTTTGTTTATTTTATGATTTCTGTTTATAATATTTAAAATAATTTCATTTAAAGTTTTTATAACAACATTGTCAACATTTTTCAAAATTGCATTTCGTAGTTTGTGATCTGCTTTTTAAGAACATAGAGAATATGTTTGTTCTCCTTCAGTAACTTTAGATTCGAGGTCATTGCTTATATTTGCAAATATATAGTAATCTGTATTGAACATATTAGATCTAAATCAAAAAGCGTTAGGTATTTCTTGAGTAAGATCAACAATTATATAACCATGAGCCTGTTGTGTACAATGATTATATACATCTACTAATGATTTGAGTTTTCTGGATATACTTGACGAGCTAGATGTTGATATTGTGTCTTATCTCTTGGGTTTTTAAACATAACTACATATTTGGAGTTTAATGAAATATCTCTCGAATAAGCCCCCGTTATGAAAAATATTTTGTGTAACTAAAATTACACTTAAATTTCTATGATGAGATCCTTTTCTAAATAGTTCACAAACTCTCTTATTTGATGTTTCAAGCATTAAATCATGCAATATTATTAAAGTAGATTCTTCGTCATTCGTATTAAAAGTCTCTGGAATTCCTTTGACAAACTCTACATTTTCTATATTGGAAAGATAATTTTTTTTCAGAATAACACCATTTGATTCGGTCTATATCTTAAGATATTAAGTTTTGATATTTTATTAAATTTTTAATAAAAGTAGATTTTCCACAGCCTGAGGGACCACAAACCATCATTGTAAATGGATATATAAACTGATGAAACATGTTTGCGCTCTTAAAAACCATTTGTTAATGAATTAAAAAGGAAGAATATTTTAATTAATATGAGTAAAAAAACTTAATGAGTAAAAAAAACTTTAAGCGACGTAGGTTTATTCAAATGGGAATTTTAGATACTTGGCAAATAGATTTGGTTGAGATGATACCGTATGCAAAGTATAGTTTCAAGTATATGCTTACTGTAATAGATGTTTTCTCAAAGTATGCCTACGCTTTGCCATTTAAAACTAAAACAGGATTTGAGGTTTCAAAATCATTTAAAAGAATTATAAAGTTAAACAGTAACAAAGCTCCTTAAAAACATGCATTCAGACCAAGGAAAAGAATTTTACAACACACATTTCAAAACTCTAATGATAGAGCTAAACATTAATCATTATCATACATATTCAAATTTAAAAGCTTCAATAGTTGAACGATTTAATAGGACTTTAAAAAATAAAATGTGGAAACAATTTAGTATGCAAAGAAATTATAACTGGATAGATACATTAGATAAGCTGTTGAAAGAATATAACTCATCTTATCATAGAAGTATAAAGATGAAACCTAATTCAGTTAATAAGCGAAATGAAAAAAAAACTTTTAAGAACTGTATATAATAATTTAAAAGTTTTTAAAAATGGAAAATTCAAAATTAACGATTTTGTACGCATAAGGAAATATAAAAATGTTTTCGAAAAGGGATATATACCAAATTGGTCTACAGAAGTTTTTAAAGTAAATAAAATTAATGCAACAAACCCTGTCACCTACCAGCTAAAAGATTTTAATGGAAATTTAATTAAAGGTGGATTTTATCAAGAGGAGCTATTAAAAACTAAAGTTCCTAACATATTTTTAGTTGAAAAAGTCTTAAAACGTAGAGACGAAAAACTATTTGTAAAATGGTTGGGTTTCGGAAAAGAATATAATTCATGGATTAATCAAACAGATTTTAGTTGATAAACTAAATTTTTCATATATGTATAGCGCACAACTTATAATATTTACCATTTCTAAGTAATATGGCATCAAGCAAAAGGGGAAAATAGTATTTATGTTACTTTATTAAGTAACGATTCAGTATATTTAAATAAAAACACTTCAAGTACTTTCACAAATTTATTAAAGCAATCTCTTAGCATGAGTGTCCAGTGGGAAGTTGGATTATCAGATATATCCTTCTCTATAGCGAATAAACAGCTAAATATGAATCAAAATATACTTAAACATAAAAAACGCATCATTTCAAATTTAAATAATCAATCTGTAAAAACATTGAAAATTGACTCTAATAATGAATACGATGAAATTAAAGCAAAATTTAAAGAACTAATGGAAACATCCGACGAGCTAAAACTAAAAAATATTAATAAAACTTCAAAACTTGTAAATACATTAAACATTGTTAAACCCCAATCTAATATATTTATAAGAGAAAAAGATACTCGTAACGTAGATATAAAAAGTTCAAACATAGAACAAAATGTTCAAATAACTAGTCCTGAACCTACAACAACTGATGAAAAAGATCCCATATTATCGTCATCAAATTATATATTCGAAAAATCTTTGAACAAATTCTCTGACAACATACATAAATAAGTTTATCAATAAATTTGAATCGTGTGATATAAGTGAAAACCTATTTATTTATACTGATATAATAAAACCTCGGAATGTTGGTAGTAAAAAAATTAAATGTTTAAAAATATTTTCAGTAGCAACATTAAAGAACTATATTCATTTCAATAGAATTGAATATTTTCCTCTTGAAGCCTATAATATAAATGATATTTCCATAATGATTCGAAATGATGAAGGAGAAGAGATAAGCTTTAATAAATTAATTCCCGTCTATTGTACTCTACACTTAAAAAAAAGTGTATATAAAATAGTTGTGTAACCAAACAAAATTGATCATTTTTATTACAACCATGGATGCGATTTATACAAGTTATTATAATAATCAGTCTGGAGAAAATATACAAAATATTGGTGAAATATATCACGCACCAAGAATTTTACAATACGGTCGTGGTATTGGATCCATATTTTCGGCTGTATTTTCACATCTCAAACCCTTATTTAAAACGGGGATGAATATATTAAAGAATAAATCATTAGATATTGGAAAGGAAATTTTAGAAGAAATTGGAACAAAGCCAATAAAAGAAATCTTACTAAATAAAGGAAAAAAGGTCATACAAAATATAAAAGAAGCTACTATTGATAAAATGAAAACAATGCAGAAAGATAAAAGTCGACGTATAAAACTTAAACGTTTAAAGCAAAAGCAACAGATTAAATCAAAACGTTGTAGAGGAAAGAACTTTAAGGATATATTTGGGAATTGGAAATGTCAGGATTTATAGAATGTATGAAGAGTGAGTTGGACTTATTTGAATCTCCTCCAATTCAAACTAGCATTGTTAGCACGGAAGAAATATGCTACAATCCAATTGCCTCACTAGATAATTCTAGCACAATCGAATTTGTATTACTAGGCAATGGTGAAACATATCGTGATCTTAATAGTATTTATCTTCGACTGGCTATTGAACTAAAAGGAACCGGAGGAGTTGTTAATAACTTATTGCACTCCTTGTTTAGAAATTGTATTGTACATCTTAACAATAACAAGAAAGAGTGCTATATTCGGCTGTGCCGAATCTTATATACCCTTCACCATTGTGCGAGCAGAATACTGAGCAACTAGACAAAAACTAAATTAAACTGGTAAATATTTTTTTAAAATCGTTTTTAGAACATACAAATTAAAAAAAAAAATCTCTTTGAAAAACCAAGATTTGAACCAAAGGACTAACAGTTTCTAAACTAAACCCCCTAGACGACTGAACCATAAACGAACGTTGTTTGAATATCATTAAAATGAAATATGGCCCGAATAAGAGACAACCGGTTTTGAACTTCGCTTTTCATAAGGACCCAGAATATATATACTTTATAGGGTGTAGGATCAATATTGTAGAAATTACAAACAGAATGACAAAGTTATATATACCCTGCTTACCTTCGGTAAAGGGTATAAGAAGAGTAATTTTTGGGAATTCAGTATTTCGGTTATAACTCAGGCATTTTTTAATTTTGGTCATAACTTTTTTGTATCTGAACCGATTTTCCCGAGTTTTGTATAAAATATGTTCTACTAAAAATTTCCGATATTTTGGTATATAAGTCATATCCATAGGACATATGGCAGGGAGGTACCACGCCTACTTCTCCAATCCTGCCCACATATTGTAGGATGGTGTGTATTGGCAACCTAAATGTGTATACCTAATTTGGAAACTTTGGCTTTTGCCGTTCCCCAGATATACAGCAAAAAGTAATGGAAATACAACAACCACAAGGGATTTTTGGGAAAAATTAAAGGTAGTCGTGGTTTTTTGCTCATATCTCAGCCATTTGTGGACCGATCTTGCTGAATTTCAATAGCAAACAATTCCGGACCATAAGTGACATATATGTATAATAACCTGGCCCTCATCATATATGGGGTCTTCGGAAAATCCATTTCAACGGACAGACGGACATGGTTAAATCAACTTCGCTCCTCATAAGGACCCAGAATATATATACTTTATAGGGTCTTAGGTCAATATTGTAGAGAAATACAAACGGAATGACAAACTTATATATACCCTTTCTACCTTCGGTGAAGGGTATAAAAATGTATCACAATCTGACAATAACTATCACTATAGGGCTTATATAAAAAAACTGTTGAATTATGGAAATGATGCTAGATCAACGCATCTTGAATCATGTGGCTAGGCTATTGATACAAATAAAATAAATTCATTAGTAAATAAAGAAAATCCTGGTTTAGACAAGAGATAAAAACTATTTAAGGATAAATAAAGAGTTGAGCTTTTTGGAAATCTTCATGTTGATGTGTTTAACCAACAAAAATACTTGCTTAATAATGTTGATCTAAAGGTAACATTAAATTTGGAAAAACCGGAATTTTACATTTTAGAAGGTGGCGATAAAAATGAATCTTATATTAAAATTCATGAAGCTAATTTATATATAAACCATCTTACTATTAATCATAATATTCTAATGGCTCATCATATTGTATTACAATCAAGAAATGATATTTATCCTTATAAAAGAGTGGAAATAAAAACATTTACAATACTCCCTCGAAATCACTCATTAACTTTAGATAACGTTATACTAGGAAAATTACCAAATTTTTTAATTTTTGGAATGGTGTCTAATAAAGCATATACTGGACATAGATGGGCATTTTTCAGTACCAGTACTTTTTCAGTATTTTCTTTTTTTTACTGATTACTGAAAAAAAAATCAGTATTCAGTAAATATATATATATATATAAAAAAAGATTATTCTTATATTTTGTCTAAATTTGTAATAAAAATTAAATACTAATATTAATTATTTATTAAATTATTATAAATAATAAAAATTAAATATGTACATATTTGTATATATTAAATATATATATATATTTGCAGAATACTGATTTTTTTGTTTAGTAATCAGTAAAAAAAAGAAAATACTGAAAAAGTACTGGTACTGAAAAATGCCCATCTATGATACTGGAGAGAGAAAAGAAAATCCATTTTACTTTCAACATTTTAATTTACAAAGATTTAATTTGGTTGTAAATGGAGTACAATTTCCTGCACAACCAATTGAACTTAACTACAATAACGGAGGGATAATAAGTACTCGTGGTTATCAAACACTATTTAAAGGAACTGGAATTCATCATTTCGATAAAGGTCATCAAATAACTAAAGAACTTTTTGATAACGAATATTTTTTACTTGCTTTCGACTTGACACCAGATCATAATAATAATTATAATTGTAGTAATTTAATAAACCAGGGAACTATTTGTATTGAGGGGCGTTTTGGCAAACCAATTATTGAATAACGTGCTTAGTATATTGTGAATTTGATAGTGTTATAGAAATTGACAAAACGCGTAATATTATTCAAACACTACACAGAGAAAACAGATTCGTGATCACAACCGAATTTGGCGTCAATCGAATTTTGTCGGTTGCATGTACTATCACACAATTCGGTTACAATTACTGAAAATTTCGTTGCTTAGCATAATATTTTTGATAGCAACATTTGAATTTTAGTACACTATCAGTCATAACAACAGATATTGTTAGTTGTTAGTATGATTATTAGAAACAAAATTGTGCTTATACCCGAATAAATGATAGGTGCAACTGAATTAACACATAATTGGTGTTCATAACAAGAGATTTGATTGTCGTTATCAATATATTTTTTTTAACCGGTCAAATGAAGCCCATAAGGGGCAAGGACTTGTCCAAAGGTAATCCCAATGAATGGAAAAAATTGGTTATTTTACATAACGATGTCCTAGGGCAGGACCATATAACCCAGCTTGCATTACAAAGGGGAAGTCTTAAAACTACTCCATGGTATACTCCAGAGGATTAGCTTTGAATTCGTTTCAAAACAAAAACATGTCGTTAAAAAACGAAGACATGTCGTTTCACTGCAAACTCTTTTTAATAATGACATGGTCCATACTTGCACTACATTGGACCAGTCCAGGATCAAAATGGATCAAGAAGTCCAATATAATTTGCAGGGTATAAAAAATAATACATACATTCATACATACATATGTATGCACGTGTATATGTTTATACCTATAAGAATACGTAAATTACTTACCCCTATTTATTAAGTTTTTCACATTTTCCATTTTTGACCGCAAAGATATTTTTTAAATAAAATATTAAAAATTAATTTTATCTATCAAATGTTTTGACAGAAAATTTAGTAAGCAATTGGGGCTTTTAACTATTTTTTGGTTGTGAATTCCGAATAATTATATTTTCATTTGTTGTACTCGAATTGAATCTATTCCAACAATCAATAATTAGCTGCAATAAATGAATAATCATTTATATTACAAAATTTATTGACGAAAGCAAATTATTGATTGCAATGACCAATATTCAGTATTGCCCTATATTAAATTCGGTTGTGATTCTAACCATTTGTACTAATTTTTAGAACTTAATTAAATTAGTTATCATAACTAATAAAAGAATTGAAGGAATCATATTTCAGTTGGAACATCATTTTTATAATCAAGAGAATTAAAAATCAGTTAGAACTATACATTTTTAATAGTTGCAATAATAAATCATGTTACTTGATCAATATTTTATTACTGCAACCGTTTCCCAACCAATTTGTTTTCTGTGTGTAGTTATTGTTTTTCTTCCACGCTTCTTGGTGCCTCTAAAAGGATTTCATCCATACCATCGTACAGGTGCCATATCGGTGGTATTGATCTTAAAACATCGTCCTGCCCGTCATAAAGCTCTAGTAATATTTTTAAATCTATTGGCGGTAATATAAGCACTTCTATTACATTAATTCTGTCTGTGCTGTTTTTTTGGTTAATTTGATTTGTTTGATTATTCATTGCGGCTTTGCTAATAAATAGTTGCCAAATAAGAGATTTGTTTTTTTTTTAATCATAAGTTTTTAATTTTTTTTTTACTAACTCATAATTTAAAATGAAATAAACATTCAAGGTTCATTCTTAAACATAAAAAAATGCTGCGATGGCATTTTTTCACAAATGAAAAGTTTATTAGCTCATAATTTAATTTTTTACCATAACTAAAAGTTTATTGGCTTATATTTTAATGTGAAGAACACATTCAAGGTTAATTTTTAAAGTTTAAAAATGCATACGATTGCACTTTTTACCCTAAAGAAAAGTTAATTGGCTCATAATTTAATGTGAAGCAAACATTCAAGGTTAATTTTTAAACTTTAAAAATGCATACGATTGCATTTTTTGCAATTTTGTTTTTTTTTTTATTCTATTTTTCTTTATTGTAAGGATTTTTTTCAGAGTTTAGGTATAATTTAAATCGAATATTTCAGGTCCATTTGGTAATTGACGCCCCTTGTTAATAATTGTCCAAACTTTATCATTCATTTGAGTTAAGTATGGATCCTCCTTGTTTAAAAATTTCATCATTCTATGGGGAAGATAAAACCATTTATTGTCATCTAAATTGGCAATGACTTTAACACCATACTGTGTTTCTTTCCATTCAAAATTAACAATTTTCAAAGATTGGTTTAAAGGTATATCATCGATTCTAATATACTCGGGCTTAATACCTTGGACAATATTTACAATTTTTTTATACATCTAAAAACAAACAAGAAAAAATATAATGTTAATAAATATTACATTATTATATAGAAAATACTTACCATTTTTATTAAGTTTCCTTTAAAGTGGTAATTAGGATAATGATGTGAAATATACTTCCTAAGTCTTTTTATATTACTGGCAAACTTTCAAATTGAGTAAATCTCTAAATGTGCTGCATATTCTAAATATATTACATATTACTCTCTTATTTTAAAATACTCAAACCATTTTATTTATACATATTTTTTGAATTTCTCTTCATTGAACATATAAGGTGATATTACTCTCTTTTTTATTGAAAAATACTCAAACAAAAAATTCTTTATTTTGTTTATATTCAAAAATCCTCCTTATGGAAAATACATCGGGAATAAAAACAGGCAGAATTTTTGCTGCATTAAATGAAAAAAAGGAAAATGCTCCCTCTGTGGTATATGGGAAAAAACGAATGGGGAAGCAAAATTTTTTGCTGCTTTCAATGAAAAGCAAAATGCACCCTCTGTGGTATATGGGGAAAAAACAAAAATGCTGCCTCCCCATTTCCCTACTATTAACAAAAATGAAAACTCGTTTCTTGTATGTTTGGAAACCCCTCTTTCTTCTCTTACCCGATCGACTACAAACAAAACAGACGTGATTTTTAGACATGTCTGAAAAGACATCATGTAAACTTAGCCTAAGTTAAAAGAATGAAGTTTGCGCTCGTCATCAAAAAAGGCAGTATATCGACCCCTTTGCGCGAAATTATCGTATGTTACAAAAACCAAATTTTACAGGACAGCCATTTTTCTACTTTTCTCTGCTATCACTTTCAATATCAAAATGAAAATATACATTCAATTTTTGGAGCAACGAAGTGGCATTCGCCCACAATATTTTGTCAGGTGACGTTTTTTTGAATGTAGAACAACATTGCATCAAAAACTCAATTTCAAAAAATTGGCACACACGATAATTTCGCGCAAAGGGGTCGATATGTTTAAATTTTATTTTTTATTCTAGAAATAAGAGGTATGTACATTAGGGGTATAACCAATTTTTAGCATAGTACCATGAGGTCAAACATGTCCTAGTTACCACGAAAATTATAATCCCTTGTTATTTTTCTCAAAAAAGTTCACGCACCAATTGGTTTTTCTAAACCAATACAATATTGAATATTCATAATTTTATTCGGTGTTTTTTATTCATTTTTAATTTATTTTCGTTAAAAAATCTCTAAGCATCTCTAAACTTTAATGAAATTTTATACTTGAACAATTTTTTGTTTTAAATAAATATATTATTAATTTTTCTTAAACAAAAATAAAATTAAAAATTTTCAAAACTTCATCGCGGTTGGTGTGTGAACTTTTTTGACCTCGGCGAAAAAATAAATATATGTACGTTCCCTTATAGTTATTTATACTCTATCGGACTGTGCTATGCCAATTTTGATATTTTAAAAAATTGCTTAAAGGTTATATCCCTATTGTACATATTTTAATTTTACCTTAACAAAAAATAGTTTACAAATGGTCTTCGGAGAAAAATTATACTTTATTTGGTTAATATTAGTAATAGAAATACAAATGCGGCTTCTGCTATAACTTGTATTGTATTTATTTGGTTATTATTTTGTTAATTTTTAAGCAAAAAAATTAAACCAAAAAATAATATTTATTTTCTAAGCAATAAATAAAATAAAAAAAAAAATTTTAAAGTTGACAACTTTAGCGGAATATATTGGTGAACTTCTTCTGCATGCAAAGTACTTCCTTGTTGGAATATAAAAAAAATTATTTGGAATACAAAAAGATTATAGTTTAGAAAGACAATTATAAGGATATAAATTATAGCGGAGTATCAAGCGACAGACATCGATCGCCTGGTGAATACGTTTCAGAAATGCTTTCATACTGATCAGTGGATATCAAATTATTATTAGATTTTAACAAAGGATGTGAATTACGTGTTTATCCAAATTTGAATCCTTTTGGTTTTGCCGTAGAAGTTGCAGTTTTAGTTGCGCCATTTATTTTCTGAAATTTTAAAAAAATACTTTTAAAATTCTAAATTCAAGAAACTGAAACTCACTTTGGCTAAGTCCAACAAATATTTTGCGAAATTGTTTAAACTGTTACTTATGAACAACTTGTTTTCACTCGAAATTGATTGTTCAAGAATATTTTGTATCTGTGCCTGTTGTCTGCAAAGGTTAGCACTATTTCCATTGTCGTTATTGGCGAGCACTGCGGGTAAAAGCAAGCCCAAACTTAAAGTTTTTGTAAATAATACCAGTAGCAAAGTTGGTAGAAATAACTTCATTTTTAATTTTATTACTTTATGTTTTGACAGATTTGTTAGAACTAATCAATAATATTTTGAACTTAAAAAAGAAAACTTCTTTGTCACAGTATACAACTTTTTTCTTTTAATTTTAATGCATAGAAACATTTGTTTAAATAAGGTTTTGTTTAAATGTGCTAAATTCCCATTTCATACTATTGATAAACTGAAATTAATTTTTAAAGGGATAAGCTATTCCTATGCCTATTTCACTGGTTGCTTAGGCCAGATCGTCAGGAAAATGTATCCAAAGATTTTAGAAAAACCATTATTATACAAATAAAACTGTTAAGCAAATAAGAATTATAAGCCACAGTTTTACTTGTGTAATAAAAACAACAACAATAAAAAGTGAGTTTATCTTTTCTTACAGTCCCGACTACAATTGTCAAATTTTTTGTCAACTCTAAATGTAGTTTTAAGTGCACAGAAAAAAATTTCTCAAGAAAATTTTTAACAACACAGTTTGTTAAAAATATAAATTTTATTCTACAAACTTTTTGTTTGATTCAATGAAAAAATTTATCACATATACACTTTGCAAAATAGCACTCAATAAAACATATTTAATAATGAAATATTTTAATATTTCTTGATATTCAATAAAACAAATATTTTTATCAACGTTAAAACAGTATTTTACCAACTCTTGTCCATTTTACACAGGGTCATAATTCTCATTGGCTTAACAGTTTTATTTGGTTAAATATCTGAAGTTTTGCCAAAGTCTTTAGCACAAAGCATACAGAGATGAAAAAGTGGCGTATGAAAAATGCCTAAATCATTTGCGGGGGCAGCTTTCGAAGAAAGAGAAAGAAAACTTTTTTTGGTAGTGAAGTGGCAATGTGTAAAAACAGGCCGCTACTATCAACACAAATGCGTGATCAAAACAAAAAATGCAAAAAGAGCAGCTTTCGAAGAAAAAGACAGAAAAAACACAATATTTTCTGTCTCTGTGTGCTCTGTGGTCTTTAGAAAAAGATTTCCTGATGAACTGGCTTAAGCAACATTTTGTTGAAAAAAATTATTTTGGGCAACAACTTTTTTTATTGATTCAATAAACTTAGTTGTTGACTAAAAATGCAATAACTATACCTACAAACTTTTTTATCAATAATGCAAAAATCGTCATCGCAGAAAATTCAAAAATTTTTTTATCAAATATGCGATTTTCGTTAAATATGAAAATTATTTTTTTCAGTGTGGGTAAAAAAGAACAAAAATAAAAACAAATTACTTTATTTTATTCTGCCAGTTCAGTTTTATTAACACTGCCACATACATATTAGTTATCAAAGTTTTTTTTAACAAGGTTTTGTTTAAATGTGCTAAATTCCCATTTCATACTATTAATAAAATTTATGATATTGATAAAAATTATGAATATTCAATATTGTATTGGTTTAGGAAAACCAATTGGTGCGTGAACTTTTTTGAGAAAAATGACAAGAGATTATAATTTTTGTGGTAACTAGGACATGTTTGACCTCATGTTACTATGCTAAAAGTTGGTTATACCCCTAATGTACATGCCTCTTATTTCTAGAATAAAAAATAAAATTTAAACATATACTGCCTTTTTTTGATGACGAGCGCAAACTTCATTCTTTTAACTTAGGCTAAGTTTACACGATGTCTTTTCAGACATGACTATAAAACACGTCTGTTTTGTTTGTAGGCGATCGGGTAAGAGAAGAAAGAAATTACGAAATTTAGGCAAAAATTATTGATTATAGGATATGTTGGCAAAATTAACTGTTTATAGAAAATTTTGCTTAGTCTACTTTTTATTGAAAATTTTGGCAAGATTTACTTTTTATAGGATATTTGGTTAAAATTTAAATTTTTTACGAAATATTTTTATAGGATACTTTGTTAAAATTTACTTTTATAGGAAATTTTGTTAAAATTTAATTTATTAGGCAGTTTTGTTAAAATTTAGCACAATGTTTAGCAATCAAAATGTTACAAATGCGCCGATTGTTATCGGCCGCTGGTGCGCTAATCGTGGTGGGCAATGAGCGCTGATGTAAATGAAAAAACATCAGCGTAAAATAAACTTATAGGAAATTAAGCAAAAATTATTGATTATAGGATATTTTGGCAAAATTAACCGTTTATAGAACTTTTTGCTTATTTTACTTTTTATTGAAAATTTTGGCAAGATTTACTTTTTATAGGATATTTGGTTAAAATTTAAATTTTTTACGAAATATTTTTATAGGATATTTTGTTAAAATTTACTTTTATAGGAAATTTTGTTAAAATTTAATTTATAAGGCAGTTTTGTTAAAATTTAGCACAATGTTTAGCAATCAAAATGTTACAAATGCGCCTATTGTTATCGGCCGCTGGTGTGCTAATCGTAGTGGGCAATGAGCGCTGATGTAATTGAAAAAACATCAACGTAAAATAAACTTATAGGAAATTAAGCAAAAATTATTGATTATAGGATATTTTGGCAAAATTAACCGTTTATAGAACTTTTTGCTTATTTTACTTTTTATTGAAAATTTTGGCAAAATTTACTTTTTATAGGATATTTGGTTAAAATTTAAATTTTTTACGAAATATTTTTATAGGACACTTTGTTAAAATTTACTTTTATACGACATTTTGTTAAAATTTACATTTTATACGACTTTTTATTAAAATTTACTTTTATAGGAAATTTTGATAAAATTTACGTTTGTAGTAAATTTTGCTAAAATTTACTTTACTAGGAAATTTTGTTCAAATATTATTTTATAGGAAATTTTTTAAATTAAACAAGACAAACAAAATCTTGTAAATTAAAAATTTTGTATTCCCAAAAAAATTATTTTGATAATAAACTGGCACTTGCTCGGCTAAAAATACTAAACTGGCAAATTTTTTGCGAAAACAATAAGACAAGTTCTTTTTGTTTTCAATTTGTTTTTTCTTTACCTACTTTAACTACAATTAGTGTTGGAAGATTGGAAGAATTCCAGCCAATTGTTGTGGGAAAAGATAAACTCACGGTTTATTGTTGTTGTTTTTGTTAAAACTTTGATATTGTTGCAAGTAAAACTGTGGCTTACAATTCTTATTCGCTTAACAGTTTAATTTGTTTAATATCTTTAGTATTTCCAAAATCCTTGGATTAAGTTTCCAAACGATCTGGCCTAAGCCATCAGTGAAATGCGAATCGGAATAGCTTATCCCTTCACCAATAAATTTCAGTTTATGAAATGGGAATTTGGCACATTTAAACAAAACCTTGTTAAAAAGAACTTTGATAACTAATATGTATGTGGCAGTGTTAATAAAACTGAACTGGCAGAATAAAATAAAGTAATTTGTTTTTATTTTTGTTCTTTTTTACCCACACTGAAAAAAATAATTTTCATATTTAACGAAAATCGCATATTTGATAAAAAAATTTTTGAATTTTCTGCGATGACGATTTTTGCATTATTGATAAAAAAGTTTGTAGGTATAGTTATTGCATTTTTAGTCAACAACTAAGTTTATTGAATCAATAAAAAAAGTTGTTGCCCAAAATAATTTTTTTCAACAAAATGTTGCTTAAGCCAGTTCATCAGGAAATCTTTTTCTAAAGACCACAGAGCACACAGAGACAGAAAATATTGTGTTTTTTCTGTCTTTTTCTTCGAAAGCTGCTCTTTTTGCATTTTTTGTTTTGATCACGCGTTTGTGTTGATAGTAGCGGCCTGTTTTTACACATTGCCACTTCACTACCAAAAAAAGTTTTCTTTCTCTTTCTTCGAAAGCTGCCCTCGCAAATGATTTAGGCATTTTTCATACGCCACTTTTTCATCTCTGTATGCTTTGTGCTAAAGACTTTGGCAAAACTTCAGATGTTTAACCAAATAGAACTGTTAAGCCAATGAGAATTATGACCTATTGTAAAATGGACAAGAGTTGTAAAAATACTGTTTTAACGTTGATACAAATATTTGTTTTATTGAATATCAAGAAATATTAAAATATTTCATTATTAAATATGTTTTATTGAGTGCTATTTTGCAAAGTGTATATGTGATAAATTTTTTCATTAAATCAAACAAAAAGTTTGTAGAATAAAATTTATATTTTTAACAAACTGTGTTGTAAAAAATTTTCTTGAGAAATTTTTTTCTGTGCACTTAAAACTACATTTGACAATTGTAGTCAGGACTGTAAGAAAAGATAAACTCACTTTTTATTGTTGTTGTTTTTATTTAACAAGTAAAACTGTGGCTTATAATTCTTATTTGCTTAACAGTTTTATTTGTATAATAATGGGTTTTCTAAAATCTTTGGATAAATTTTCCTGACGATCTGGCCTAAGCAACCTGAAATAGGCATTGGAATAGCTTATCCCTTTAAAAATTAATTTCAGTTTAGTAATAGTATGAAATGGGAATTTAGCACATTTAAACAAACCATTTTTAATTAAATATTTAAATACCAAGACAATAAATAAACTAACAAAAAATTTCAGTTTATCAATAGTATGAAATGGGAATTTAGCACATTTAAACAAAACCTTATTTAAACAAATGTTTCTATGCATTAAAATTAAAAGAAAAAAGTTGTATACTGTGACAAAGAAGTTTTCTTTTTTAAGTTCAAAATATTATTGATTAGTTCTAACAAATCTGTCAAATCATAAAGTAATAAAATTAAAAATGAAGTTATTTCTACCAAGCGAATCGTCTGCTAAGAGAGCCAGAGATCAACAAGTCTCTTCGGTTGAAAATTATGAAAATTATGCAAAAACACCGCGTTTATCACACCATGACAAACATTTTTTAAGAGACTTAATAAGAGAGAGTGAATATATCACGGGTGAAGTTATAAAAAATTCAATAAGAGAAAGTTAAGAAAAACACTTTGATTATATGAAAAATCTTATAAAAGAAAGCGAGGAAAAAATACTCTCTGTTATTGAAAACAAAATTGATAATATAAAAAGTGATCTGAGTGCTATAACTGAGAGGGTAAAAAGCTTAGAATTAAAGTACACTGAAGTTGAACATTTAAAAAAAGAAATAACTGAAATAAAAAGGAAAATGTTAAAACAAGAAAACACTGTAGTGGCTAGTAGTATCCGAATCTCTGGTGTACCTTATAATGATAATGAAAATCTTCATGGCATTGTTCAAAACATATGTAACAGTTTAAAAATAAATATGCCACAGTTAGAAAATATATATAGACTAAAAAAAATTTATAGAAACAATAAACCTTTTAATCCTACGGATGAAGTAATAGTTGCAAAATTATGTTCTCCATTTGAAAAAAATTATCTTTTGAAATGCATTGCAAAATTTCGCAGTGAAAATAAGACTCATTTATGCTTACGTCAAGCTGGCTTCGATAGTGATGAACCCATTTACATTAATGAGAACTTAACACCTCATAATCATAAAATATTCAAAGAAGCATTATTACTAAAAAAGAATAAGAAAATTAAATCAACATTTTCCTTTCGTGGACTCGTTTACGTGAAAAAGTTCGATCTAGACGACCCTGTCTTAATTGAATTTTCTGAGGATCTACACCGGCTTTTTCTTGAGTAATGCTTGGACATTTGACATCTCTTTTACCAAATTTCAACTGGAAACCTATTATTTTAAATTAGTAAACTGTTTAGTATTTTTTTGTCTTTTTAAATTAAATTATTTATTACAATTTAACGATTATCGAATTATTTTTCAATTAAAATATTATCCCTCATTTTATTTTTGCTGTCAAAATTGTTTTAAAATATTTAACATACTTTTTCCTTCATATACTTATGAATCTTATTGCGTTGCTCTCAGTAAATATGACAAATTTGTCTTTTAATCAAGTTGGTTCTAGAGACAGTAATTATAACATGATTCGTATCTTGGCTAATCAGCATCAGGGCTTTAACATATGTCACATTAATGCCCAAAGCCTTTTGCCAAAACTTGATGAATTTCGTTTCCTATTTGAGAGTTCAGGTATTGATGCTATATGTGTTTCTGAAACATGGTTTATACCGGAAATAAACGACAGTTTTTATAAAGTAGATGGTTATCGAATATTTCGATCGGATAGGCAAAGTAATGGTGGAGGTGTAGCTATTTACATTAGGAATAATATCTCATGTAACCTTATCTGTTTACATAATGAACCCGGTGATATAGAATTAATTTTTATTGACGTAAATTTTCGTGGTAAAAAAATGCTGCTTGGCTGTGTTTATAGACCGAATAGGTATATGAAATTGGACACACTAATTGACAAATTGGAACATTTTTCTGTAGCGTACTCGGAGGTGATTTTAATTGGAATTTGCTTGAGAATGAGAGTCTGACTAACATTATGTATTCATTTAATTTATCTACTGTAAACACTTCCAGGCCTACACACTTTTCAACCACAAACAGCACATTACTTGACCTAGTTTTTGTAAGTAACAAGCGGAAATTATTACTCTATGATCAGTTAGCTGCATCCACCTTTTCAAAACACGATTTGATTTTTATATGCTATAAATTTAGAGCGGAAAAGGAAATTCAAATGTACAGTTTCAGAGATTTCAACAGTATAAGTCCAATAAATTTGCAGCGAGATCTTAATAACGTTGATTGGGAACACATTTTTTACTTGCCATCAGTCGATGAGAAGCTTACGTTTCTTAATAACTCAATACTGCAAATTTATAACAATCATGTGCCAATAAAAAATAAGATAATCAAAAATAGAAGTAGGCCTTGGTTTGGAAATGAGACTAAATTGTTAATAGCACAACGTGACCGTCTATACCACATGTGGAGAAGGTACAAGACACCTGATCTACAAAGTGAGTATCGTTTGGCGAGGAAAAGGGTTGTTTCGAGGATAAGACATGATAAATCTTTGTTTTATTATAACAAATTTAACACAGCGGTTGATTGTAAAAGTAAATGGAAATATATACGAGAGATTGGCATTAATGACTCAGTTGACCGTTCATTGGAAGTTGATGTTAATTTGCTTAATGAAAATTTTACAAAAATTGATTATCCGACTGTTCAGTCTAGTTTTTATGAGGAATGTTTGCCTTTGATATCATGTAGTGAATTTAATTTTCAATGCCTAGCCGCATATGATGTAGTTAACGCCTTTAATGCAATGAAATCTAATTCAATTGGATTAGATAATATTAACCCAAGATTTGTTAAAATTATTCTACCCTGGATAATTCGATATGTTACACATCTTTTTAATACTATAATTATATCCTGTACATTTCCAATGCAGTGGAAACATGCTAAAATTGTTCCAGTACCAAAAACAGGAAATGAATATCGTCCAATTGCGATTCTCCCCTATTTATCCAAAGTTTTTGAAAAGCTCTTACATAAACAAATTTATAACCATGTTAATAACAACAACCTGTTAACCGATCGTCAATCTGGATTCCGACCTCAACGTGGCTGTACTTCAGCTCTAACCGATGTAATAGAGGAAATTCGTAGTAACCTGGATGAGAAAAAAATAACGTTTTTGGTATTATTGGACCACTCAAAGGCATTTGATACAGTGCACCATTCGATCTTGTGCATGAAATTGTCCAAATTATTCAGATTTTCCACGTTTGCGGTGAAACTGTTGTCATCATACCTTTCAAGTAGATGCCAATCAGTTGCAAATGCCGAATCCATATCGCGTTCTTTACAAGTAACTAGAGGTGTCCCACAGGGATCCATTCTTGGACCCCTGCTATACTCTTTATATGCGAACGATCTCCCAAACCAACTATCGTATTCTAATATACAAATGTATGCGGATGACGTTCAGCTGTATCTCAGTAGTCCTAAAGAGTCAGCTAATATGAAAATACGGGAATTAAATCATGATCTTGGGAAAATACTTACATGGGCAGCGGCTAACGGTTTGCGACTTAATCCTAACAAATCGAAGTGCATATTAATATGTAAAAGAGCCTTTCATGTAGATTTTGAGGTAAATTTATTTCTTGGTGATTCGAGAATCGATATTGTAGATTCAGCAAGAAACTTAGGAGTACTATTTAACAAAACTTTAACCTGGTCGAATCACATTACACAAGTTTGTGGTAAAGTTTATGGCATGCTGCGAAATTTATGGGCTACTCAGCACTTTACACCTCTACAAGTAAGAATATTACTTGCAAAAACATATCTTCTGCCGACACTTTTATACTCATCTGAAATTTTTACTGGTTGTAACACAAATGATATGAGAAAGCTGACCGTAACATACAACAATATCATCCGTTACATTTTCTCTTTAAAAAGATTTGATCATATATCGCAGCACTCTTTTCGTTTATTCAATATGTCATTTTCAAACTATCTTCAATTCAAAAACTTAATATTACTTCACAAAATAATAACGACAAAGGAGCCAAAATATCTTTATGAACGTCTGCAGTTTTCTAGATCGTGTAGAGGGAAAAATTTAATACAATTTCGTCATCATGACCATGCTTCTGAATGTCAATACTTTATATTAAGCATACGTCTCTGGAATCAACTTCCAAATGATTTGCAAATCACTAGCAACGCTATAAGATTTAGAAGGTTATTGAGGGAATATTTTTCGTAAATTTTTTAATGTTTTAAATGAAAACTTTTTTTATTTTTATTTTAATTTTTTTATTTTTATATACCTTTACTTTATTTACTTTACTCTATTTAAATTTAAATATAATCTATGTAGTTTTTAGAAAATATTTCTTTATCAATGTATACTTTAACTTGTCTGATTCTAATGCTGTAATTTATAAGATATTGTGTCTTGTTGTGTTAGAAAATCAAATTAATAAATACAAATACAAATACAAAATACTTTGCTACTGGCATTATTTACAAAAACCTTAAGTTTGGGCTTGCTTTTACCCGCAGTGCTCGACAATAACGACAATGGAAATAGTGCTAACCTTTGCAGACAACAGGCATAGATACAAAATATTCTTGAACAATCAATTTCGAGTGAAACAAGTTGTTCATAAGTAGCAGTTTAAACAATTTCGCAAAATATTTGTTGGACTTAGCCGAAGTGAGTTTCAGTTTCTTGAATTTAGAATTTTAAAAGTATTTTTTTAAAATTTCAGAAAATAAATGGCACAACTAAAACTGCAACTTCTAATTCAGAACCAACAGGATTCAAATTTGGATAAACACGTAATTCACATCCTTTGTTAAAATCTAATAATAATTTGATTTCCACTGATCAGTATGAAAGCATTTCTGAAACGTATTCACCAGGCGATCGATGTCTGTCGCTTGATACTCCGCTATAATTTATATCCTTATAATTGTCTTTCTAAACTATAATCTTTTTGTATTCCAAATAATATTTTTTATATTCCAACAAGGAAGTACTTTGCATGCAGAAGAAGTTCACCAATATATTCCGCTAAAGTTGTTTCGAAAAAGTCAACTTTTAAATTTTTTTTAATTTTATTTATTGCTTAGAAAATGAATATTATTTTTTGGTTTAATTTTTTTGCTTAAAAAATAACAAAATAATAACCAAATAAATACAATACAAGTATACGTTTGTACTACAAACGTAAATTTCAACAAAATTTCCTAATAAATTCAATTTTAACAAAATTTCCTATAAAAGTAAATTTTTAAAAATATTTCGTACAAAAATTCAATTTTAACCAAATATCCTATAAAAAGTAAATCTTGCCAAAATTTTCAATAAAAAGTAGACTAAGCTAAAATTTCTATAAGCAGTTAATTTTGCCAACATATCCTATAATCAATAATTTTTGCCTAAATTTCGTAATTTCTTTCTTCTCTTACCCGATCGCCTACAAACAAAACAGACGTGTTTTATAGTCATGTCTGAAAAGACATCGTGTAAACTTAGCCTAAGTTAAAAGAAAGAAGTTTGCGCTCGTCATCAAAAAAAGGCAGTATATGTTTAAATTTTATTTTTTATTCTAGAAATAAGAGGTATGTACATTAGGGGTATAACCAATTTTTAGCATAGTACCATGAGGTCAAACATGTCCTAGTTACCACGAAAATTATAATCCCTTGTTATTTTTCTCAAAAAAGTTCACGCACCAATTGGTTTTTCTAAACCAATACAATATTGAATATTCATAATTTTATTCGGTGTTTTTTATTCATTTTTAATTTATTTTCGTTAAAAAATCTCTAAGCATCTCTAAACTTTAATGAAATTTTATACTTGAACAATTTTTTGTTTTAAATAAATATATTATTAATTTTTCTTAAACAAAAATAAAATTAAACATTTTCAAAACTTCATCGCGGTTGGTGTGTGAACTTTTTTGACCTCAGCGAAAAAATAAATATATGTACGTTCCGTTATAGTTTTTTTATGCTCGATCGGACTGTGCTATGCCAATTTTGATATTTTAAAAAATTGCTTAAAGGTTATATCCCTATTGTACATATTTTAATTTTACCTTAACAAAAAATAGTTTACAAATGGTCTTCGGAGAAAAATTATACTTTATTTGGTTAATATTAGTATTAGGAATTAGGGTTGAAAGTTGGCAACCCTTTTGAAGAGAAGTGCGTTTTTAAAGCAGTGTTTAAACATAATATTTTTTTTATGTTATAAATTTGCTATTGTATTACATATTTTTAAACAAAAGCAATTTTAATAAATTTAACGTTCAACTGTCTATTAACATATTTTTAATTATGGCTGGGAAACATCATCGTAAAAGTATTAATATAAAATCCAAAATTATTTGTGAGAAATGTAAAATGCAAATAATAGAAGAAGAAGATGATTTTATAGATTGCGACAAGTGCGCGAAAAAATACCATTGTCAGTGTACACATTTAGATAAACGGCAGTTTGAGCATTTGCTGAATAATGAGTGTGAGATGTTTATATGTCATATTTGTAAAGGAGGAGATGAAGAGTTAAAAAATGAATTATCTGAGATCAAAACAAAACTGAACAAATTAGATCAGCTAACAGATATTCAAGAATCAATACAATTTATGTCTAGACAGTATTACGAAATTTTAAAAGGAGTAGCAGAAAATAAAAAAAGAATACATGAGCTTGAAAAAGAAAATAGAACATTAAAAAATGAAATTGGAAATCTTAAAACTTCAGTTAAGTTATTAAATAACAAGTTAGAGTTATTTAATATCTGTATGATGTCTATTTATTATTATAATCTTTGTAAAAACAGACATCTGCATTAAAATTTGTTGCGGTTTAGACCTATATAAAATTATTGATCGACAATCAGAATCAATTTTAAAACGTTTGAGTAGAATATCAGTTAAAGTTGAACTTAAATGATTTTCAAGACAACAAATTATATAAAAGCCATGGTAAGCTATGAACCAATCATCCCAAATTCTGCAGAACGATTTCTGGTATAAAAAAACATAAATTTCAATACAGCGGTGCAATTAGTTTAAGCGTTTGCAGTAAATTTCAGATGGCTGCTAAAATGGAATCTAAAGAAAATTATGGACCGTATATCACAAAATTGCATAACATTTTTTCTGGCCATATGAAGCTAAACTGGAAGAAAGTTTAATGCGTATTTAATTATTTTACCAGAGTGGGCTTTAAATGAGGCCTATGGTAAGTTATGCACCGATCTTCACCAAATTTCACAGTGTCATCTCTAGTTCTAAAAAAATGTGACGTATCAAATTTTGTTATGATAGCGTTATTTTTTACGTTTTTAGGTGTACTAAGCTGTTTTCCGGGAGTAAGGTTTATATGGGGCCTATGGTTAATGATGGACCGTTCTTCACAACATTTTAAAGTCTTATTTTTCGTTCAATAAAACTGTGATGTACCAAATTTTGTTATGATAGCATTCTTTTTCACGTTTTTAGGCTTACTAAGCTGTTTTCCGGGAGTAAGGTTTATATGGGGCCTATGGTAAATTATGGACTGATCTTCACGAAACTCAACAGTTTCATTTCTAGTCCTATTTAACTGTGACGTGCCAAAATTTGTTATGATAGCATTGTTGGTTAGGGTTTTAGGCTTACTATACTGTTTTCCGGGAGTAGGGCTTATATGGGGCCTAGGGTAAATCATGGACGGATCTTAAAGAAATTTTACAGCGTAATTTCCAGTTAAATAAAACGAACTGTTGCGAAATCTAATATCATTCTGTGCATTTTTCCACGATTTATGTTAGTTTTTGTAGCAAAATTGTCAATTTTTTTTTAGGTGGTGGTTCCACATTTTGATTCATAGCTCAGATCCTATTGAACCGATTTTGCTGGGTTTCAATCCCAAACTGCTTAGAATAACTACAAGCAATTTGACACCAAGTTTGTTTATTTCTTTTGAGTTTTTCGAAAGTGAGATGTTTTCAACAGACGGACAGACGGACAGACAGACGGACATGGCTAAATCGACTTAAAATTACTCAAGAACCCAGAATATATATACTTTATAGGGTCTGAGATGAATAATAAAAAAGTTTCACACGGAATGACAAACTTAATATACCCTCTTCACAACTAATTGTGGTGGAGGGTATAAAAATGGTTTGTTTAAATGTGCTAAATTCCCATTTCATACTATTGAAAAACTGAAATTTATTGTTGAAGGGATAAGCTATTCCTATGCGCATTTCACTGGTTGGTTAGGCCAGGTCGTCAGGAAACTTTATCCAAAGATTTAAGAGAAACTAAAGATATTATACAAATAAAACTGTTAAGAAAATAAGAATTATAAACCCCAGTTTTACTCGTAACAATATCAGAGCTTAAACAAAAACAATAACAACAAGTAAGAAAGTATAGTCGGTCAAGCCCGACCATATGATACCCTACACCACAGTATTTAAAAACACATCATGCTTATGTGTCCATGTAAATATGGATTTATCTATGTTTATAAACTTCATGAAAATCGGTTTGAAAGTTTGTGAGAGGCAGAAATTCCCCCTGCCTCCCCTTGTGGTCCTATTTTCTTAAAACTGTATAGCTAATGTGTCCCTATAGATATGGATCTATCTATGTTTTAAATTTCATTAAAATCGGTTTGGGAGGCAGAAATTGCCCCTATCTCCCCTCGTGGTCCGATTCTTTTTTAAAATATATACATTTTGTGTCCATATAGATATGGTTCTATCTAGTTTTAAATTTCATTGAAATCGGTTTGATAGTTTCTGTGAGGAAGAAATTTCCCTCTATCTTCCCTCGTGGTCCTACGATTCGGCCCATTTTCAATAGGCTTGGTCCTTGTGCGAATAAGAACCTATGACCCAAATTTTATCAAAGTATCTCCAAAATTGCGACCTGTACTTTGAGCACAAGTTTACATGGACAGCCAGCCAGCCAGCCAGCCGGAGGGACATCGTTAGTTTGACTCAGAAAGTGATTCTGAGTAGATCGGTATACTTTAAGGTGGGTCTAGGACCACTATTTTAAGGCGTTACACACATCAGCACAAATGCATAATACCCTCTCCACTATTGTGGTGTGGGTATAAAGCAGTGAGTTTATCTTTTCATATTTTATGAACACCATCAAATACATTATTTTGCGTTGATACAATTAAACTTTCTCAGCCATACACATTCGCTGCTGTTTTTAAATTCATTCAAGTAATGCACAGCGTATTGGCTTTGCCATTCTTACCATTGTTTAGCTTCGTTCGTCAATAATTCGTAATAAAAATATACAAAAAATAAAAATAAAAAACAAAAATCATTGCTCTGATGCCTATTCGTATTAGTTTTTTCGTATGCTGTGGCCATGTTCTGTAACTCTCGCGTCGAGAACCTTTTCGATTAAAATGTGTGAAATGAAACAAAAATGTCATATATTGAAACAAACAGCTGTTTTTTTCACTAAACTGTGTCTGTAACTTTTTTTTGGCGAGTACTAGCTGTCACGTAAGGAAATTACTCGCCAATTTACAGAAAAAGTGTGTCCGTAACATTTTTGTGAGAAAAGTTTCCGCTTTGAACTGTCAAATAAACTCCCGAATGAAAATGCGGCGAGAAAAAATTTTATTGCTAAAAAACTATTTAAAATGTAGACTACAAAGAATTATAATAATATTTTGTTCTTGGCACATTTTTTAATTGTTTAATTCTATAACTTTTAAAGTTTTTATAAAATATATGAATGTTTTCAAAGCTCGTTTGCAAACAACAAACATAAAAGTCGCACTTTGCATTATTTGGTATAGGCGAAAATTTTTTATTTTTATTAAATGTTGATCGCCGTCAACAATATGTGTGACTGGCGTCACAAAGCATACAGAGATGAAAAAAGTGACGTATGAAAAATGCCTAAATCATTTGCGAGAGCACCTTTCGAAGAAAGAGAAAGAAAACTTTTTTTGGTAGTGAAGTGGCAATGTGTAAAAACAGGCCGCTACTATCAACACAAATTCCATAATCAAAACAAAAAACAAAAAAGGGCAGCTTTCGAAGAAAAAGACACAAGAAAACACAATGTTTTCTGTCTCGTGACGCCTCTGTGTACTCTGTGCTGGCGTTCTCAACGCTTGCAATGTTACATCGGCTTAGTAGTTTCGACATGAGTTACAGACACATAATTTTCTCACATTTCGTGAAAAGATGGAATATTTTGTTTCGCATCTTTTCGATACGAGAAGTTCTCACTATAGTTGTAGAACATAGTTTTCGTTTAATTTTGTGTGCAAATTCGGGATTAAATATGGAAAGTTAATTATTAAACTTGAATAGTCCGTTCTTGAATCAAGCGTTCTGTACTTCATTTAAACAAATCCGTACTTACCGTACTTTTGACACCGATTCGGTTTGATTTAAGTACCGATGGATTGATTTGTTTTTTCAGTGTACGAATAACTTAATTTTTTAAAATTTTTTTTGTTATTCAAAAAACAATCTACCAAAAAATTATTTTTTTCCCTACTTATATTGTTAAGTACTTTGATTTTTTGTCGGTTAAAACATATTTTTTGAAACGTTAAAACTATTAAATTTTACAGAATATGCAGTTTAATAATTTAAAAATTAATGTAAAATTCCTTTATTTTAAAGGAAATATAAATGAACCATTTTTTAAATACATTTTTAATTTCATTGCAACACAAATCAACTAACCAAAGTTTTTTTTTTTAAATCAGTCCATATTGAACAATAGCTCCCATACAAATACCATTCCTAAAAATTACTTTAAGTACCAGTACATTCTTATAACTGTTGGTATTGATACAAAAAATTAGGGAAGTTAACTCTTATACTTGCCATTATATCATGTCATGGATTTAACTTTTATACTTGACATTATATCATGTCATTTATATATACTGGTAGGAAACAGAACTGTCACATATAAACCTCTTTTCTAAAATCGTTTTAGGAAAAACAAATCCCTCGGAAAAACGGTTGTTTTTCCAGTTTCATGAATGGCGATGGATCGCGAATAAAGTACAATTTCGAAAATATGATTTTATATATTATGGTTGTAGGATATCAAATGGATGGGCTCGACCGACCATACTTTCTTACTTAGTAAAATATAAAAAAAATCATATCCAAACACTTATTACCTTCGTATTCATAAACGATTATTAAATTTAACAAACTTTTATTAAGGAAAATTTTCATAGAAAATTTGTTTTGTAAACCTTTATTAAATTAATTATATTTTTATGCATACAGGCACATGTAAAAGGCATAATTAAAAAGCTTATAAAGCTAATAAAAACCAATTTTTGTTTTTTATAAAAAAAATACAAATTCTAAAAAAGTAATTTTTTTGTTAACGTTGTTGTACAAATCAATTGCAATAGGGGCCTGTAAAAATAAAGTTTTTCGATAGAACTTTTTTGACCAAAAACACATCTCTAGTTTATTTTATTTTTTTGTATCGATGCTTTTTTCGACGTTGTCGAAATGGACACAAGCAGGCAACGATAATATGGTAAGTTTATTATTTAAGAAGTTGTAAATTAATTTATTGTTTTGTGTATTGTAGAGAGACACGGCTTGTTCTCAAAAATGTTTTACTTTTCACATAAAATCTAATGAATAAGTAGATTTTGATTGCATTTCATGTCAGTTAGTTACAGCATTAATAACATATTTTTCATATATCGGGTGATTGTTTAGCTATTATCTTTTTGGCAACACTGGTTTAAACAGCTGACGCACGTTTGGTGTTTTGTTGCACTGTCAAACATCTTCAGTTTGGTCCATAATTTAACCATGAATCGTCTTACAAACGAACAACGCTTGCAAATTATTGAACTTTATTATCAAAATATGTACGTGCTCTTTAAGAAAGTTCATCATGGTCAGTTTAATCGACCCACTGAAGCGGCTATTCGGGCTATTGTGACGTAATTTGGCACCAAATTTACATTGTTGGATATTAAACCACCAACACGCTTACGTAGAGTGCGAGTGAAAAAAATATCGCAGCTGTATCGGCCTGGGTTAATGATGACCATCAATTATCGATTCGTCGCCGTTCGCAGCAATTGGGCCTCTGTTACTCGACAACGTGAACAATTTTGCACAATGATTTAGGTGTAAAGCCTTTCAAAATACAGCTGGTGCAAGAATTGAAGCCGAACGACCTACCGCAACGTAGAATTTTTGGTGAATGGGCTCTTGGAAAGTTGGCCGAAGATCCACTTTTTTATTTAACGTTCGGGACCGATCAATTAGCCGCCTAGATCGTGCAATTTAACGCCTTTAGACTATTTTTTGTGGGGCTATGTTAAAGCTCATGTCTATACTCACATGCCCGCTTCAATTGACGCAGTGGAAGACAACATTGAAGCATTTATTCATGAGATACAGGCCGAAATGTTGGAAAGAGTATGCCAAAATTGGACTAAGCGGATGGACCATTTGAGGCGCAGTCAAGGTCAACATTTGCATGAAATAATCTTCAAACATTAAATTATATGGACCGTACTATCGAGTCAAATAAAGATTTCATGAATTTTTCTGTTTTTTATATGTTTTTTTTTAACTTTCCTTTTCATATGTTTGTGTAGCCGTTTGTGTGGTTTATTTGATAATTTCCTCTTACACATTCTTTTTCTTCTACTATATTTAAAATACCTTAATATTTTTGCATAAGTTTATTCTAAATTAAAATAGATCTCACAAAAACATAACAACAACTACAATAACACACCACAATAGTTGAGAGGGTATTAGGTATATGTGCTGATGTTAGTAACACCTTAAAATATTGGTCCTTGACCCACTTTTAAGTATACCGATCGACTCTGAATCACTTTCTGATTCGAATTAATGATGTCCGTCCGTTCGGCTGTCTGGCTGGCTATCCATGAAAACCTTGTGCGCAAAGTACAGGTAGCAATTTGGAGATAATTTGATGAAAGTTGGTACATTGGCACCAGGAACAAGCCTACTGAAAATGGGGAGAATCAGTCCATAATTCAGATAGCCCACATATAAGCTCTTTTCCAGAATGGGGTCCTTGTGTCCATAAATCATCTTAATATTTATGTTGATATTAGGATTTGGTAAAATTTATTTTTTGCAATGGATGGTTTTATCTTACCAAATTTTATTGGAATCGGTCCATATTTGACCATAGCTCCCATAGAAATACTACTCCAGAAAATGGCTTGTACTGTCATAAACTCCTAATAAAAGCTGGTATTAAAATAAAAATTGGAGATAACTTTTACGATAGTTGTCTTGGCAGGTCCAAAATAAACCATAGGTCCCATATAAAAATACATAGATGAAAATTTCTCAACAATGAAAGAACTTTTACATGAATCTCAACTTCATAACAAAATTTTGTTAAGGCGGGTCCATGATTTCCATGGGTCCCAAATAGGGTTCATTAGTTAATACAAAAAATAGACACAATAAATATATGAGATATTTTGTCTTAGAGCGATTAAAGGAAAGGTCGCTAAATTTTAAATTATATTAACATTTAAAAGGATAGTGATCAGGGGTGCCAGATAACTTTGATACAAAATCGGCATATTTAAAAAAAAATCGGCACTATCGGCACTTTAATATAAAAAAATCGTCAAAAAATCGGCAAATTAAAAATACCTATTTTAAATACAATAAAACCTATTCTTGCTTACAAATAAGAACAATTCAGAATTATCTAATGTTTATAACTTATGAAATTTAAAAAGAATCAATCAAAATAAACGTTTTACAAAGAAATTGTAGTTAAATATAAAGTTTTTTTTAACTTTCTTATAATTAAATATATTCCATATACAAATATTTGAGTTTGACATTTTTATTAAATCCGTTTTAATATTAATATCAAAACAGTTTAAATTATTAATTTTTAAATAATCTTTAAAAAACGAATAACTTGCAAAGATAAATTTTCCAGTGAACTTAAAAACTCTGTTACATTAAAAAATTCTTTCCACATTTGCGGAAGAATGTGGAAGGACCAAAAATTGTACCAAATGCTGCCATAAAATGTTCACGTTATAAATCTGAAATTTTTTGCCAAAAAGTTTGCAAATTTATTTAATTTTCCTTACATAAGAATTGGCTATTTAATGTATGTACTAACATCGTCCTCAATTGCGTTATAATCTTAAAAAAAAAATTATTTAATTATCAAAGTAATTATTATTTAAATTATATTCATTGATAGTGAATATAAATTTATTTTAACTTTATTCTTTTGTAAGTATTCATCTATCCATTTTCAAACACAAATATAAAGTGTTTTATATTTTCCTAATAGAAAAAGAAATTTTAACTGACTTATTTTAGGTTTAAAAATTATTTCTTTTTTAACTTTGGCCTTTAATTCTTCATAGTGGAATATTTTTCAAATAAAAATGTATTAACCCAACACACATTACAAACACTGCATTTAATATTGAATAAAACTAACCCCTTTTTCTTTAGTAGATGCGCTGACTTAATAACAGTTGTCTCTTTTCAATGTTACAACTGTTTCAGTATCTCTTAAAGTTATTGTATTATTATCAAACAAACAAAAAGTAATCGCCTTTTACGTGTTAGTCAAAAAATCGGCATTTTTGAAGCAAAAATCGGCAAATCGGCACTTTGATAATTTAGGGGCAAAAAATCGGCAAAATGCCGATAAATCGGCAAAAATGGCAGGCCTGATAGGGATTGATATTTAAATGGAGGTTGTATGTTTTAATCTAAGCCGATTCAACCATTTTTAATTTGCAGCGAGATATTTTGGGTCAAACTGAATCTTAATACGAACATGATTAAATGTTTTATGGACATTAAAAAAGAAGTTTGCATTGTAGAGTGAAACTTAAATGTAGATGGCAAAATTAAAGCAACAGAAAATTCATCTGTTGGCCAAAATTTAAAGCATTTTTTATTATTTTTTGAACATGTATTAAAATATGCTTCAAGAAATGCAGCAATAGCTTAAATATAAAAACTATTCACAAACAACTCGATACCAAAATTCCCAACAAGCTCTAAAACGGATAAATATATTGTTTCTGCCTTCATTTTTCACACGAGAAAAACCATGCAATTGCATATTTACGGTTTCCCTGACCATATGTTTGTATGGATTAGTACGCTTTTGTTAGTAGGATATGACAGGACATCACAAAAAGCATGGCAGATAAAATTTAATACCGCCTTAAAATATTGGTCCTAAGGTATACCTTAAAGTATACCGATCGACTCAGAATCACTTTCTGAGTCGAACTAACGATGTCCGTCCGGCTGGCTGTCTGGCTGGCTTGCTGTCCATGAAACTTTGTGCGCAAAGTACGGGTCGCAATTTTGGAGAATATATGATACAATTTGGGACATAGGTTATTATTGGCACAAGGACTACCCCTGTTAAAAATGGGCCAATGGTAGGACCACGAGTTAAGATAGGGGGAAATTTCTTCCTCTCAGAAACTATCAAACCGATTTTAATGAAATTTAAAACATAGATAGAACCATATCTGGACCATATGGACACAAAAGGTATGCATTTGTTAAAAAATATGACAACGAGGGGAGATAGGGGCAATTTCTGCCTCTCAAACCGATTTTAATGAAATTTAAAACATAGATAGATCCATATCTATATGGACACATAAGCTATACAGATTTTTAAAATAGGACCACAAGGGAAGGTAGGGGGCAATTTCTGCGTCTCACAAATTTTCAGCCCGATTTTAATGAATCTTATTAACATAGATAAATCCATATTTATATGGACATATAAGCATGATGTGTTTTTTAATACTGTGGTGTAGGGTATCATATGGTCGGGCTTCACCGACTATACACTGATAGAAAAAGCGTCATAACGCTTATGTATTTTGACATCATTGTTATGACAAGTGTCATCGATTTTGACCCCATGACACTTTACATCAGTGTGATGTCAGTCTTAACATCACTTTACTAAATTGTCATCAGGTTCAAAAACTTAAATTATGTCATCAATGGGATGACACATCTACATCACAGTAATGACAAATCGTAGTCAGTTTCATAAAAAATTGACATCAGTGCGATGACTAAGTAACATCGGAGAAAGGACTTATTGCAATCAATTTAATGACAAACTGTCATCAATGCAATGATACATTGGCTTTAAAGATATGACTAATCGGCATCAATTTTATGAGAAAAAGTAAACATTCAATGTCGCACTAACATCAGGGGAATGATTAATTGACATCTGTTTCTTGACAACCTGTCATCAATACAATGACAAAATAACATATGTTTAATTTCAAAATGTCATCAATGCAATAACCAATATTGATACCTAATGACATGTTGTCATCAATATGATAAACTTTTTTTATTAATTTGATGACAAAATGTCATTAAATAAATTAAAACCTGTCATTTTTATTATGATAAAATAAATACACGATTATATAAATACAAATGTCTTTTTTTTATAAAAAAGTTTTTTATTTACAAAAGAAATGTATAGAAAATGTTATTAAGGAAACATAGATGATTTTGTACGGCTTTTAAAAGCTTAAAAAATATTGATGATTGTTACAAACTATGGTAAAATATACTGCGCTTTCATTGGTTTCAACCAGGACTTCTTCGATGTTTGGAAATATGTCTTCTTCCGACAGCATAATTTTTAATTTATATGGAGTTTTAAGATCCCTCAAATACCGATTTATCTCGCCTGTAAAAAAAGAAATTAAAAAAAAAACGTTTTTATCAAATTTTTGGCTGAATGAATTAAAAACTTTTAAAGTGGCTCTATAATTATAGTGAACAGATTTTCACAAATTTTTTCCGCATCAGATCTTGCAAAATTGCATTTAGCAAATAGCGCAGTTTCAAATATTAATTTGTTTTTATGTATTTTTTTAAAAAGTACTTCATCACTTCCACAAACTAAATTTTCAATATTTCCTTCAACGTTTTCGTTGTCCTCCTTGTTTAAAAAACTTTAATTTTTTATTTTTCTTGTATTTTCAATTAATACTTGATCAATTATTTCCTCACGGTCAACACTTTACGTGTTTGTTGCCGGGTGCTTCTTACGTATGTGTGCCTTAAATTTTGATGAGTTTTTGTATAATTGTCCAAAGTCTTAAGAAAATGATAAGATTTTAAATGTCCAAAAGAAAACTCATTGTTTATAAAAAACTTATTACAAATAAAACACTTAATTTTCTTACTTTTTTCTTATTTTCACTGCTTATTTTTTAAAAAAACAATTTCACACGGCCGCAAAATATATTCAGAACTATTCAAAGCGATTTAAAAAATAAACTGACCTAAAACAAACAAGACACATTTCTTTTTCATGTATGTTAGGCTTTTTTTTTATTTCTTTGTTGCCAGGAGTATTTTACTTTGTTTGTTTTTGTTTATTTTACTCTTAACTCTCTTCTCTCTCATTTATTTTGATGCTAAATCAGCATATGATGTCAAAGTGTCATCAATTATAAGACGTTTACAAGCATTTATGATTAAATGTCATCATATTGACGACATTTATCATCACTTTTTTTCTAACTGTAATGATGACATTAACGTACATCATGATGATTAAATTACATCAATATGATGACATTTAATCATCACATTTTTATTTTGTAACTGTTAAATAAAAAAAGAAGTTTTTTCGTTTGCTTTATTTAACAACCACTTCTGCTCTCATTCTTTTTTTTTTTGTTGATGTCAATTATAATGATAACATGTCATCAATATGAATGTTATATATTGTATAAAGTGCTTCTTGTTTTGGCAACGAATGTACATCGATATGATGTAACTTATTTAAGTTTTAAAAATGCATCTAAAAACAAAAAATAATGAATAAAACATTAACCTTTTTTAAAAAACACACTTTTTAAACATTTTAACATTATTTAGTTTTTATTTTTATTCATACTTTACCTGTTAATAATGCACAAAATGTGGCATCGAATTGATGTCCCTGTTGTCATAGCATGGATGACGCGTAAAATATGACAAAATTATATGATAACGTTCGTCATTATATTGATGTCAATTTTTGCATCATTGATGCCATTTGTCATAACATTGATGTCACAATTCTGATGTTGGGACATCATCAATATGAAGATGCATTTTTCTATCAGTGTACTTTCTTACTTGTTTTTTGTTGCTATCTCTTTAGATTAAGCTGATACATGTAAAAATTCCTGTCTTAACTTTTTTAACATCAAACTTAAGGTATCTTGTTAATACCTCACTGAGGTAGTTAAACATATTCTTATAATTACCTCAACGATGTAGTTAAGCGTATTCGTTTAAATGCTTCCGCGTAATAACACAAAAATATTGGCATTTTTGGCGAGGTAATTATCCGTGGAATCAAAGGGAAAATATAAAAATTAGGAGGGAAAAATGTATTCACGATACGGGGAAGTTTTTGCGCGAACATTTATTCACGTAATTGTTCTCCTTTGAATAGAAGGATTATTCACGATAGGGGTGAATATTATTGAAGGCTGGTTTTAAATACACTCATAAAATTATTACAGTAACTGATTGTGGGTAAATAAATTCGTTTTCCGTACTGTTAAAACTGAGAAAAAATATAGTTATTTTACGAATAATATTTTTTTTAACATTTATTTTTGTTTTTCAAAAAACAAACTACAAAAAAATAATGCTATTTCGAATTTATTTTTTATTTAGATTGATTTTTGTCGGTTCAAATATAATTTTTAAAGGTAAAAATATTACCCCCATATTCATAAAAAATATTGTTGATATATAAAAGTTTTATTGAACAAATTTTCTATGAAAATGTGTTCAATAAGCCTTGTATAAATTTAAAACATTTTTTATGAATATGGGAGTTAAATTTTAACGAATATGCTGTTCAATAAATAAAAAATTTAAAAATTAATGTAAAAATTATTTGTTTTAAATGAAATGTAAATGATCCGTTTTCTAAATGAATTTTAATTTGTTTAAAATGAATTTTCGTTTGAAATTAACTACATTATATTTTGAGTGTAAACGCAAAGAAAAAATAGCGTTGGGCATGGTTACATTGACGTCATTACAAAGTCACAATGGCCATTGTGTGTTGTGTGATGACATCAAAATGTACTCTAGGCTTTACGGTTAACATAAAACTAAGTTATCCAAAATTAGGCCTTCCATGGCAATCGTTGTGATAACAGCAGTTTTATGGTATATTTTTGACGGACTCTTTGATATTCGTCCCCAGCTGGGGCAACCTTTTAGTCTCACAGTTCATTTCTTATTTAACACGGTGCTCCGTTCATGGTTTTAACAGTTTTTGATCGTGCTCTCTGTATATAGATACTTGACATATATAGATAGAGAAAATGACTTATTTTCGAGGCTATATTTAAATATCTTACAGTCAAGTACTAGTATATATAAGTGAAGCCCATGAGCACCACCACCCAGAGGATATTTTGTGCAGCCCATGTGTCATACCATGTTAGGCTTAGGCTGCGTATAAAGCCTATTACCCTGCCCAGTCAAGCAAAGGGGTTATTCGCTTAATGTAAGGTCCTTTGGTTTCTACATGTCGAGGAAAATTAAGTACTCCGTCCATGTGTGTACCGAGGCATGAACCACAATCAGACTGGGTGTAATTACACCGTTAAATGTGACAGGTGGAAGATTTCCTCTCCCCTTCGTTTCTGGCCATTTGTAATAATAAATGGAAACCACTTCCAGGTTATCGATGTCAACTGAAAGTTATTGCTGATAAATATTTGATCTGGGCCTAATGATATAAACAAATATCATTTAGTTATATTTTCGTTGCTAAATTTAAATGCCTTTTTCTGCATTAATTATAAAAATCTTCTTCGATATACGTTAAGTGTTAAATTTGGTAAACATTTAAAAACTGTATCAAAAAGTTTAGAAAAAAGCCGTAATATGTAACTAAAAGTTTATAAATAGGCCGGCAATAATAATTTTATCATTTCTCATTCCACTGCTTTCGGGCAAATATTTCAAGTTAAATGCTTAAATGTTTTTCATAATTACTTCCGTTTATTTCTTTAAGCTATTTCTTCCACAAAGATTGGGCAACGATGATACAAAAAATTGTAAAACAAAAGGAAACAGACCTCAAACAATACAAGCCAATTTATGTAACTTGAAACCAAAATCGTGAAAACAAACTGTGCTGTTTAAAACATTTTCGTTTATGAATACGGGGAGTAATCATAAATAAGTCAGCTTTCTATATTATATTAAACAACTTTAATATATTACAATAATTTGTTGCTATCATTCCCAAAATAAATGGACACCCGTTTTAACCTGCTCAAATTATTTGCATCTGTCCAATACCATGTTTTCTTGTTCGATTATTTTCCTTTTTTTTTTTATAATATAAAGTTAAAAAATAGATCAGTAAAACGTATTAAAGTTAACTTTAAAAATAAGTATCAGCGAAAATTAATTTAAATTAATTAATTTAAATTAACAGTGTCTCGAAATATAAGAAGTGGAAACACCAATCCAGTGCATATCGGTGAAAGAAAACGTCAGGCTACGTCAAGGGGACCGAAGAGTTAAACAAATTATACACCGATTTCATCAAATATCATCTAAAGAAATAAAGAATTCGCTATAACCTAATATATCCACACCAACAATCAAACGTAGAGCCGAGGTAGCTGGATTTACTGGACTTACGGGGAAAAACTAGGGATTGCTGTTCGGTTTTAACCGAAATCGAAACCGCGGTTTTAAGTGCTTCAAAACCGAAACCGAAAACCGACAAAAAAACCTCGGTTTTAGGTTTTACTTCAACAATAAATTTATGCTTGAAGAAATTGCAAATTATACATAATAATCGTACTTCATTCACAAAAAAGTTAAAGATAACAGCCTGCAACAATGACAAGGTATATGAAAGTTCTTAAAATTCAAAAAAAGTACTAAGAAGAACAAATGTTACCTTTTTAACTCTTAAGTAGACACCAAATTTGAGTGGCACAAACTACCACCTGGGCCTGTCTAGGACCACTAGTATTTTGTATGGAGTTTTCGTAACAATAGAAAAAACTCACACTAACTAGCGCCTGGGCAAGGCTCCCAGCCAGCAAAATAATCCGACGTCGTTCAGATATCTGAGGGAAACGTCGGCAAAAAAGTCGGAATCGTATACGAATTCTGTCAGATTTCTGATCCAAAAACGTATGGTGTGGTTGACACGAATTCTGACAGACATGTCGTGGGAAATTTTGGTTTTTTATCGGCATTTCTGAAAGATATCTTACAAAAATTTAATGAAAAAGGCATGGGAAGTTCTGATGTGTTACCCGAGATTTTTTGCTTTCTAACTGATAGCTGAAAGAAATAATTTTATTGCAAAATATGTACATAATTGTAAGTTTTACACGTACGTACCTTTTTTATGCTTTTTATCTTGAACAAATAAAATTAAATTAAAATTATTTCCGACTGAATGACAACTGTCATTATTTAAAAAAAATAATAAGTCTCTTTAGACAAATCTGAATGAATTCCGTCGGAATTCTATGGGACATATCTGTACATAAGTTCCCCCCGATATATCCATGCGAAATCGATCAGAAATCGGCCAGACAGTAAGAATATTCAATGTCTGACAAAAATCTGAACGAAATCTCTAAGAATGAAGTCAGACATTTGCACGAAATGTCTGATTCCGACAATGTCGAAGTATTTTGCTGGCTGGGCTGGGACTACTTGCATATGTATGGAGTTTTATGGCTACAGCAGGAACATTTTGTTTGGAAATAGAATAATCCTTCGAAAAAAAAACAGAAAAGAAAGAATTCTTGTAATGTGTATGCTTTTTGATACGTTTCATTTTGATTTTATTTACTGCAGCACATATATAATAGGTGGATACAACATTCACAAAATTTTCATTTGGCCAATTGCAACGCCCACGGTGTTTAAATTTCCAGTTTTTTCTCATTTTCTTGTAAAAAACACTTTGATTGAGGAACACATAAAGTTTCGTTCTAATATACTTAATAATTATATAAAAAAAGCACTGAAAAAATTATGTTTTTGTATGATGTTTAACTTTGATAGTTCAAAACCGGTAACCGAACCGAAACCGACCGGTTTTAATCATTTTAAAACCGAAACCGCGGTTTCACATTTTTATGGTTTTTAGCAAACTCTAGGAAAAACTATTTAGAAGCAGTTAATTTCTAAAAAAACATAGTTTAGTTCGCTTCAGTTAGCAAAAAAAACCTTAACCAGTCTAAAGAGAAGTGGAAATGTGTTTTTTTCCAATGAATTACAATGATTATTAAGACGTTGCGGATGGCAGGTGCCTGTTGCGGAGACCAAAGGTTGAAAATTTTAATCCAAGATATACTAAAGGTAATGTTCAACATGGTGGTAGCAACATTATGGTCTGCGGGCGTTTTTCTAGGCAAGGAATTGGGCCCATTTCTAAAATCGATGGAATTATGACGTGAAAGGATTACAAAAATCTTTTGTCGGACGTAATGTTGCCATACGCATCTTGGGAAAAGCCACTTGCTTGAGAATTTCAATACGATAACGACCTTAAGTACACATTAGACAATGGAGAACCTTTGGGAAATAATGAAAAGCAAAATCGAAACGAAAATTTTTAGAAAACCAGAGGATCTCTGTTTTGACTTAAAAGAGCACTGGAATAACATCTCAATAAATATAATTGAAAGTTAAATTAAGTCCATTCCAACGCGATGTGCTGAAGTAAATGAAAGAAAGCAAAACAATTAAAGTTTGTTTAATGTTCAAATTATGTTATATTTTATTTCTTTGGCCATTTGTTGTTGGTTGGATTGATCCTAAAGCCTGTTTTTAGACACCACCATAGGCCAGAATATTCGCAATATCCTGCAAAGACACTGATTTATAAACACTTAGATTTTCTGCATGTCTCGAGAGGCAGCGTTTCATGTTTCGCAACCGTAAAGGAGAGTGGACTTGACATTTGTATTGAAAATTGTTAACTTTGTGCGCTAAAATAATGAAGACGAATTCCAAATGGGTCTTAAACGGCCGAAAGTTTGTCGCGCTTTCTGTACACGGTTGTCAATGTCTTCACTTGATCCGCCATTTTTGGATATTATGCTCCAAAGATAACAAAACTGGCTGACATCCTCCACTTGATTACTTCCTATTGTAAATAATTCCTGAGACGTTGCATTAACTCGCAGTGTTTTGGTTTTAGCAGTGTTAATCTTAAGTCCAGCCGCATCTGCTGTTGTTGTTATGTTTCGCAGATTTGATGCCAGATCTGAGAAGCTGTGATCGTCTAAGTGGCCTTGCAGTCTCCAAGTAATTCCCTTTCCGTTTTTAGGGCTTTTTTAAGAACTGTGTCTAAGACTATATTAAATAGAAGTGGTGATAAAACACAACCTTGGCGAGCACCGATTTCCACTTTTACCCTCCTGCTTAACGCTTTACCATGTTTAATTCGACAGCTGGCATTGTGATAAAGGCACCTAATAAGTGATATAAGTTTACGCGGGACGTTTTTGCATCGAAGTGCGCTCCAAATCACACTGTGATTTAATTTGTCGAATGCTTTTTCAAAATCGATAAAGCACATATAGAGTGGCGATCGCCATTCAACAGACTGCTCGACGATAACACGGAGACCCTGTCTGGTCCTGTCTCAATACTGGTGTCACCCTTGCGGAGATTCTTTGGCGATTATTTGGGCAATTACCTTGTTGACCATACAAAGCAAAGTAATACCACGCCAATTATTCGGGCTCGAAAGGTCTCCCTTCTTCGGAATGTTTATTATTATGCATTCTATCACTTCGTCTGGAAGACTTTCATTTTCCCAAAACGTGCGGATGATTGGATGGATTATTTGGGCACTTGTATAAAAGTCTGCTTTTAATAATTCTGCGAAGATTCCGTCTTTACCTGGTGATTTATTAATTTTAAGATTTTTGATCGAGTTTATGATCTCATCAACGTTGAGACAGGCAGAGGATATATCTGGGTCGTCTGCATGTGATTCACATTCATAGAAAATCTGGGCGCTGTGTCCATTTGAGGATAATATTTCGCTGTAGAAGAATATGTGAATATAAGGCAGAACAAATATGTTAACGTACATAGAGACAGAAAACAAGGTTTCGTTTTAATGTGAAAACATTTAAAACTTACAAGTACATTAAGTATATTTTTTATGACTTATTCCAAACGCTTTTACAAAAAATTAAAAAACTTCAAGGGCCGAAATAGCGAAAACTCGAGGTAACTTTTTAAAACCTTTTTGCAGATTTGCTCTACCAGTAGTCTAGATTCATTTCGCGTTGCAAGTATTGAGACTAGCGGTGATGACCCTTATTTTGCTGCACCGTGTAATAAAATAAACCAAAATTAAAGAAAAATTTTCTTTAACAATACAAAATTTTAAATATGTACATATGTAAACAAAAATGTTTTTTGAATCAAAATTCTTATGATTAATAACATTTTTTTTTAACTTTTTCAATATGACTTAAGACGTTTTGTCAAAATGTTTACTGAAAATAAAGGCCAAATTTTAGATTTCTTATTCATGAGAACTGCCAAAAATGTGAGTTTCTTAGTATCCGTTCAGGAAAAATTCTAAATTCTGCTTAAAGCACTTATTGTGTTCTAAGTCTCAATGCAGAGCTTTTAATTGTGATTCTTTAAAAATGTTTATTGACATCGATGCAACATTGACCAAAAAAAAAAAAAAAAACAAATTAATTCGTTTACATTTCCCCTGTATGCAATTAAGTTCCAACTCCGAATTTCTTAAACTTTACGACAGTTTATGAATCTTTATGCCAAACTGCATACAACGCAATTCAAACTGAACGAAACAAAAACAACATTTGGTTGTAAATATAATGACAGCAATAATAAACGAATAAAATAAAGACTGAAGAGGGTAGAGTAGAAAAAGGGAAAATGCAACAAAACACAAAAACATAAAAATGTTCGAAATCAAAAATTCATTAAATGGTAATAATTTGCAAATTGCAATAATTTAAATTTTTCTCTGCTGGCAACCGAAAAAATCAGAAATATCTGCAAATGGAAAACATTAAGATTTAAATACACCAACAACAACAACTATAATCACAAATGTATGCGATCGTATGATGGCACAAACCGATACACAAAAGTATCAGGAAAAGGAAGAGGTAAGAAAAAAAAATACACGAGAACAACATAAAGAGGACCGTTTTGCAAAATTGAAATTCTGAACACAAATGTTACAGGCAGTATCAACGCCTTCTTTTTGTTTTTGTGGCAACATGCGTGGTATGGAAAAAAGTGTATTCATACACTTTAACTTCTTTTTATTTTTCATTTGTCTGTCCAAGAGTCTGTCCAGCTGTTGGAACCTGGCTGCCGCTTGCTTAGGGAGAGGTAAATAAAGCAACATAACACAAACAAACGTATGAATCCTGAGATGACTGCGATGATGATGATGACGACAATGATCAACCCATTGCTAGCAGGATGGCTGTTTGGTTGCCTGGCATTTCGATGTGCAAGAAACGATTAACATTTGTAAAGATTTAATGAAATGAAATTTTCGCGATCACCTGTCAATATTACCTGCTGTGATCTTAAATATGGGCCCCATTCGACTCTCTTAAATGAAAATGACGACGACGACGATGTTGTTTGACTAACAGAGTTGCGTTGTTGCGTTGGTTGCTTTTAATTCAGTTGACTGGATACTGAGGTTGGCTTGTTGGCCAAAAGACAAGGCACATGTTGGCTTACTATGACTTTGAGATTCTTTTTTTTTTATTTCCAGTATATTTTTATTTTTGCAACTCAATGGGAGGCATACAACAAAAATATTTCTTTTAAACATTTCCCCACCATGTGTTTGGTTTGGTTGTAAGTATGTTTGTATAAAATGTTTATTTTAAAGTGAGATTTGTGTTTGTGCCACAAGATTGTTAGGTTATTAAACAACCATTCTGAGAATTTATGAAACAACACTAAACCAACAACATTTCTACCAAATAAATGATCACGTTGTAAAAGTTTTTTGTTTATTAATATTGGGTTGGTATTTCGATACAAAAAATAAGATTTCAATTTTGGCAACAATGTTGGTGGGGCTGTTGTGTATTGTGTTAAAACATAAAAGCTTTTTGAAATGGTTTCAAATTTCAATGCATATTTATATTATCGAAGATTTCAATTTAACCCTTAAAAAACAATAAAATAAAGAAATACATTCTCTTTTTCCGTCGTTAAGATTAAAAAAAAACAAAAAAGTAATTAATTTGTCTCCTTTATTTTTTTTAGATGGCAAATTCTTTGCACACATCTTGAAAAATTTTATATTTCATTTTATAATCTGCAGACACAATAGTTACATGGACAGTAATCGTTATTTGAATGTCGCTTAAGATAAGATTGTTTGCTCGTTTCAGCATTAATTTTGCAGCTGCAGACAACGTGTTGTTAAAGATCATGACATCATTTTCTCGCCAAATAAATAAATATGCCTTGATGTTTTTATTTGCGAAAACGAACGAAAAAATAAAAAGGCAAAAAAATAATTTTTTTTCCTCATACTTTTTTTTGTTCTTTTAGTCAAAGCAATGCAAATTACGAAAATCCAACATTTAGAATCAATTTAAGCCAATGTGGAAAGTAAAAATGAAACGAGTTTTTCTTATCAGTTTCACGGTTGCAGTTGCGATATCATTTACCGTCTGTTACTGCCACAATGCAGCAGCCACAGACACATTTCGTGATTTAATAAGTGCCGCTAAACTTAAAGCAAACATCATGGACTCATATACACCTCACACACTTTTTTTCGAAAAAATATATGAAGAAAAAATACAAGAGATATGAAATACGAGTAGGATTTAAAAATTAATAGAAATGTTTATGATTAGATGAATGAAAATTGATTTTAAAATGTTTCGTTACTTGGAGATTGACTTTAATTTATTTTATAACTTTTCAAAAATATATAAATTTTTAAGAACAATATACAAGACATTGTCATTCGACATTCGATATCGAATAGGAACTTCGATGGATATCGAATGCCGTAATTTGGCCCCAGACTCCTTTAAAGCATTTTCTCAAATATTCGTTAAATTTTAGATCCCATTGGCCTGGGCCAGTTAATATTTAAACAAGTAAGAGTGCTATATTCCATATTCCGAATTTTATACACCCTTCACCATGATGAGATAAGAACAAAAAGTTATATACATAAATAACTTTCTTTAGATAGGTACATATAAATAAATATTAATTGAGCCACGCCAACTTTTAATTTCGTCATGCCGAAGAATATAAAAAACAAACCATTTATATATGTATGTACCTAAGCCCGTTTCCTCTTTTTTTTTTGTTTTTTTTTGCTTAGGGAATGCTAATCCCGCGAAGCTTTACGCTTATCTGCAGGAATCACAGTGTCTCTGGCGGGAATCGAACCCGCAACCCCGGCGCTGATATACTAGCTCACTACCAGTTAGACTACCGGGGCCAAAGTTGATGTTTGAAATCCGGTTTATAATCTTAAAATCGTTTTTAGAACATAAAAAAATTAAATAAAAAAAAAAAAAAATAAAAAAAATTCGGGATTCGAACTGGCAATAACATCAGTCTCAGGAGAGAACTTAACAACTCGGCTACGAATGCTTTTACTAAAGAAGCGTTAAATTAAAATATATTGAGTCTATGAGTTTGTTTCTTTATTTGAGCGGCATATCATATACACGCATTAATGTGTATGTGCATGCGTAAAATTAAACACATTACAAATAAAATCCACCACTTGCAGTGAAGGGTATAAAAAACAACAAAAAACCACATTACCAATACTGTATTACCATAGCCACTGTATGACCGTAGAAACCAAAATTGAATTGGTTTGTATGGTATGTTTATGTCGTTTTGGTAATACAGTGTTGGTATGGTAATGTCACGTCTAATTGGACCTTTAAGGGATTAAATTTGAGGCAGTCGTGGATTTTACTCATATCTCAGCCTTTTGGGGACCGATCTTGCTGAATTTCAATAGCAAGCAATTCCGGACCATATGTGACATAAATGAGTAATAACCTGGCCCCCATCATATATGGGGTCCTCGGAAAACCAATTTTAACAGACAGACGGACTTACACGGACGGTCTAACATCAATATTATAGAAATTATAAACGGAATGACAAACTTATATATACCCTATTCACCACCTGTGGTGAAGGGTATACAAATGCGATGCTATATGAACGACATTTCGCGTAGGGAAGCGAAAGTTGAACTAACTTGGCAAAGTTGTGGCTTCATTCAACGGAGTATTATTCGAAAAAAAATTGTAATTCATGTAAAATCCTTAAAAAAAAAGACATCATAAACAGCTGCGCATTTAGAATTTTCAGTCAAATTCCTATTTTACTAAATTTCTAAGAGCATAACTTTCTTTTTCATTTGAATTCCTAGAAGTACTGAATTCAAAACTCGTCTGAATTTCCAAAAGCAAAAATTCAATTTATTGTTTGTGACGATAATATTCAATGCTAGATATTTTGGCGTACGCAAAAGTTTCGGGGGATTCCTTCATACTTGCTTATATCCAAGCAATTCTAGTATTATTTTTAAACTGCACAAGCTCCTTACCCTTTCAGACCTACAGGGATTACATGACCAATCAATGTTCCTTATCATTCGTTTTTTTTTCGATTGTCTAAAATGTTTATACATAAATTCGCTGATCTTCTGATTTAATTTCAACCCGGCTTTTTTACTGGTAATGCAACATAGTATCCCAAAAAGGTTGCGATTTATTATTTTGTTTCATTATAAACATATGCTTTGCTATAAATATCATCATATATGTATATTCTAAGAATATTAATTTTCATATTTATTCGATTGTGTATTCTAAGTCAAATTAAAAGTTTAAAAGCTTTTCAGGGAATATTTTCTATGCATTATCAGAATTTTCGTTTGTATATTTCTGTATATTTGATAGTGCATAGCAAATATTGAAGGAATAAAACTATTAAAGTAAAAAAGCTTTTCAAATTGTAATTTGACTTAAAATACACATTCGAATAAATTTGAAAATTTATAAAATAAATGTTACTCACCATGAGAAATAAATTCCCAGATTCTATTCGAAAAATATTTCTTCCACAAAAAAATCAAACAAAAATAAGTTAAAAATACAAGTTTTTTTGTTTTTGTTTATGCAGATATTCCGAAATACTATCCCATAATAAAAACTTTTTGGGATTATATGTATATTCCAAGATATCGGTAGGATCTTTGACTTCTCATGTACCCCCAACATCTTCCATTATTTCCTTATAAATTAATTTGCCATAAGAATTGAAAAAAAAACCTACCAGATTTCAAGAAAAAACTCCGGAAAGAAAGGGTTGAAGAAAGAAGAAGATCACGGGCAATAACTTGTCGCCGAAAAGACTGGACCAATCGGTGTATTGTTGAGGCACGAGGTGCATTTTGGACAAATAAAAAATGTTGATCTAATAAATCAAAATAGAACAATTTGGGTTCTTTGTTTCCCAAGTTTTTCGGATTTGATTCTAAAAAACGCAAAATACGTTGGCAAATTTTTCACTAATTAAATCATGCTAATTTCTTTGGTAGTATTAATAATCCTTCTAGTTCTGGTAAGTTAATCAAATATTGTTAGTCCATACCTTAGGTTGAAGTAGCAGTCAGCACTCATCTGAACCATTAAGATACCACGGAGTTCGAATATGCAAATCCGTCACCGTAAAACCAACCTGAACTTCCAACGAAGATTAAAATTCGGTCCAGATCAAATTGGCGGATGCCATTACGGTAGTCGCACTCTAGCAACTGCATGACAGTGACAGACATAGTGTTCTACGTACTCCTCCTCATTTTAGTCATCGCACGTGCTGCAGTAATTACAGTTTGCAACTCTGAGACGCTGTACATGCCTACCCAAAAGACAGTGTCCCGTGATCGCTTTTGGTCATCGTAAGTAGAGACATGGTTCGCCTGTCCCTCATGCGGGGCCACAATTGCCTAGAAGTCCTGCAATTAGTGTTCGCCGGTAGCAATATCGATCGCCAAAGTTCGAGTTCGCAGCTGATCGGAGGTATCCTAACACCTTCCAAACTCCGTGGAACCCGCTAGGTAGTACCAAGTCTAGCAAGCTTATCCACCATATTGTTCCAATTTCATTCCTGTGCTCTGGGTCCATATGATCCTAATATTAAACTGGTCAGCCATTTTGTTTAGAGATAATCGGCAGCCAACTGCTGTTCTCGTTCTGAAAGAGACGGAACCCAAGTCAATAACAGCGGCACGGCTAGTGTAAATATCCACAGCAGTCGTCAACACAACAGATAGTCTGAGCCAATAATCCGGAAATCTGCAACATTAAGAAAACATTATTTTGCTTTTGTTATTTTTTTTCAGCAATTTACTTGAATATGTTTTCAACGAAAGAAACACACACATTAATGGTGTTATCTTCTCTACCAAAAACTGTGATATTTCATTTAAAAAAGGAATTTTGTGTTCGTTTTTTAAAAATGTTTTGTTCTCAAAAAGGGAATAAGGCATTGCACTTTTCGCCCCGATTAAATCGAGGGTGTTGTTAGTGCCCTGAAAAAAGGTGATATATGATATTTATATGTATATGGTGCTTATATATGGAGGTTTTTTTATAATGGCGACGATTGGCTCAAAGATCAACAAAGCTACGCGAAAATTGCAAAAATTCGGAAAAGTTTGCATAAATTGAGAAAAAAAAATTTACTTCAAACGAGCCATAAAAATCCTTAAAACTATAAGGAATGACAAAAGTGAACTTTTGGAAAAATTTGCTAACAGCGGCATAATAGCAGTGTCTAATATTTTTTAAAAATCGTTAAAGTTGTTAAGAATCACAGCCATTAAAGTAAAAAATCGCTTCTATCGCGAACATGGCTAAAATTCCCAAAAATTCCAAAATTAAAACAAACGCAAAAACTCATTTGATATCCCTTAAGCAGCTAAAAAAAAATTTGCAAAAATAGCGAAAATTCGCGAACATTTTTAATATTTCATAGAACCCGTAAAATTGATTAAATGTCCCTAAGACTATTAAGAATTGCAAAAATTCGTTAAAAATGTTAAAATTTGCGGAAATTCGCAACAAATTGCTAACAGCGGCATTATAGCAAAGTCTTATATTAATTAAAAATCATTTAAGCTATAAAACATCATAAAACTTACAGTAAAAATTGTGTCTATTGTCAGGTGTTAAAATCAGGGCATTTCACTTTTTCATATCTTGTGTTTTGTTCTCGCCAAATATGAAATAGGGTTAGCTGGCATGACATTTTAAACATGCACCTTTTTAGAAGACGATATTCGTTGTGTAGAAAAGAAAACAACATAAGACTGGCAAAAACTACAAATAAATTTGTGCTCAAGTCTGGCACAGCGCAAATGATGAAATATTATGTAAAAGGCCAAAAGCACCACGACCCAGGGGAACTTTTGTGCAGCCTGTATACCTCACCATGCCAGGTTCAGGCTACGTATAAAGCCAATTACCCTGCTCAAAAATTTCCGCTGGTAGTCATCGGGACAACAGCAGAGCAGATGTTTTGACGTTTCGTCTTCAACCTCACAACATCTGCATACCTTGGTACTAACATTACCCCCTGAACGAAACTTGTCACACACACTTTATAAGCTAATTGTGCATTAATTTATTTTTAATTAATAAATTACTTAATTAATAAATTAAAAATTAGTTAATTAATTCATTAATTAAAATTAAATTAATTAATTTATAAATTAATGAACTTGTGTAGAGTATGGCCTGCGTTATGTATCTTAAATGTTTAAGATTAAAGAACTTAAATATATAAGACTGAACAAACATGAGTGAACAATAGCAAAATATTTTTATTTTGTAATATTCATGAATGAAAATGAGCAGCGATATTTTAAAACGTTCATAAATGAACGTTGCGGTACTCTCTTTTTATTGCAGAGATCTATAACAAAAATGCCTCAAATCTCAAATTTCCATATCCTCCCTCGCAAATTTATGCGTATTTTATGAACTGTAAAATATATTTTTTTTTATAAATTGAATTGCAATATTAAACTCAAAATAAGAGTAGTATTATAGGAACTTTATATGTATATCAGTTTGTTTGGTTGGTTCATTGGCGAAATGACCGGTCTGTTGGCTGACGTTTTAACCGTTTGGCCACTGATTCTTTTCCAAGCAGCCAAACTGTTAAAGCATTGTTGGTAAAATGTTGGAGGACGTTTCATCTACAATATGAGATAATTTTATTGCATTAATGATTGCCATACACTGATACGTTTTGTATATAAGTTTGTGTGTATGAGAATAATCATTTTACCACTACACACTTGTTAGGTTTGAGTCCAAAGTATACAAATCTTCATTGAGCTATGGTAACTAACAGCCATGGGAGTATTGAAATAACTAGCAAAAAATGGCTTATAGAAGATTAAATACCATTGATAGGGAGTAAAAAGGCGGCAATCTTGTTAAAGTGTTAAATCATACACAATAAAAATTCAAAAAGGACTTTGCTACAAGACTCTCAACTTAAAAACTACGCAATGCAAACACGTACATATGAATATTTTATACTCGTATTAAGCAATTACTTGTTTCTCTAAATATGTGACAGCTTTAAATATTTCTGTTTTTTATTATTGCTTTTTATGTTGCAACTTAACTCCAGCTCTTTTGAACAAGTGAAGCTGATTTCAGTTTAGGTTTTTAGTCTGCATTTGTTTCCTACTGGACGAAAGTGTTGCCTGTTTGAACTCATTCACAAACAAAACTATTTTTTAATGGCTTTTAAGTCTTTTGCCTGACATTTTGCCACTTATAAATGTCAAAATAAATATGTATTGATGTCTTGATTACAAGCAAAATGAAAAGAAACGAATTAAACTTAAATAAGATATCCACAATCAGTTAAAGTGCAGTCATTGGAAATGAAATCAGTTTATGAGATTTTTATATTCGATATGCAAACAGTATATTTTTCTTCTTCATCTGCTCTTAAAAGGTTCATTATGTGTCCAAGGTTATCAAGCTCACACTTGAAAAGGAACGAAAAGTTAAGGGAGGTATGTTAAGAAGATAAGATAATAAATCGTACACCCCTTCAGGTATCTGATGTGGACGTGATCATGATCATAATTGTTTACAGTCTTATCTCAAATGCATGCTTTTTTGTGATGATTATGATAAATTTTACCAGAAATAATTGTAGCCTCAGGAGGTGTTACAAGCTTTTAATATCACAAAGATCTTAAGAATAACTAAAAATTTCTTAATATTTCAAATTATGTGCAATATTTGAATAGCATTACAGTGTGAAAAAGGAGTGAAATTTGTATTGAAAGTTCGTTTAAATGTCGATATCGAGCATGTTTTTACCCAGTTGGCTTAAATTTTAAATTAAATATAAAAAAATATATCAAAAATATTAGGCCAAGGCGATTTCATTACTGCCCTGCATCAGTCAAATACTCCACAAAAACTAAAGGCACACAATAAAAAAAAAATTATAATTATTTTTCTATCTGCATTTAAAAAAGTTTGCTTTTCTGATGCAGCTCAGTGATGCATTTACGAACACACCCTTTGTAATTGTTGGATGTGAAAATGTTGTTTATTAACTTTGTTTCTGTTTTGTTTTCTTTCTGTTTTTGACATTGTACAAAGAGTTTACAAAAACCAAGATGCTTGTGGCTTTTGTAGGAGTTGTACTTACTTGTTGTAGTACCGCGAATACCTGTATTGAATTCGCCTTGTATTAGACAAAAGTTTTAATACATTAAAATTTTTCAATTAAAAATGGTTGTTAAGCAAAAATCAAAAGAAAATCCGTTAAATAAACAAAAATGTATTAAAGAAAAATATATGAAAATTAATTAAAATTTTTATTGATAATCATTCATTCTTGAGGAAAAACATATAAAATCAATTTAAAATGAATAATCATTCAAAAAAGCAAATTTCAATCTACCAAAGGTTAAAATACAATTTGGTTTAAGGATTGATGTTTGACTATTGACGTCAGCAGTCGTCGATGGCTGCGAGTGTAAGACGGCAAATCCCTCTGAGGAGATCGAGTGGTAGCGATCGAAACATGTCAGGGTAACCAGCCGCCTGGGTTCGAATCTCAGGTCAGTCAAGATTGAATGATTATCAATAACAATTTTAATTAATTTTCATGTTGTAAAATTCCCATCTTCATAAACATAATTTAATGAAAATTAAATCTGATGAACTTAAGCCTGATTAAAAATATTGAAAATTTGGATTAAAAACCATAAATTGTTTAACAAAATTACCACAATACTAATTATTATTAAAAAAATATATCCTTAAAATTCTTAAAAACTCAAATATCATAGCCCTACGTCTAGACGCGCAATTTGTATTTGTTAATAAAGGAATAACGTCGCACAGTGGCTGAACATTTTATTGCATTGGCCAAAAGTCCAATTTTTGTTTGTCATGGATAGCAAAAATTTTATTTGTATTTAATAGTTAACATATTAAAACTAATTTAGCCAAAAAATTAGGTCAAAATATTGGTAATTGTGGTTGTGCCATGTTGTTAAACACAACTTTTTTTTTAATTCAGAAAAAAGTGTTTTTTTAATATTTAATCCGAAAGAATTTATCATTGCTCAAAAACTATCATCGATAATGCCCTGATAGCTTTTTTGCTAGGTTGATAGTCTTGTTATCTTTAAAATGGTAAGATTTGCGACTGTTGTGTTATTTATATTTGAGATGTTAAGACATATTTTCAAAACTACTATATTTTTGTCAAATTTCAACTTTAGTAAAATAGAACTTTTGCGGACCAAAAGAGATCAAGAAGCTAAAACCACTGATAGGAAGGCGAAAGTGTTTTCTTTAACCCTGTTTATACTTTTGTACCCACTTGGACCCGCCTGTTTAACACATTTTAATTTTAATAAAATTACTCCAAAAAAAATTTTTTTTCGTTTGAAATTTTTTTTAAACTTTGTTTTATTATAACGAGACAACAATATATTTAGCTCAGATTGCGTGCGATTAAAAAAGGCTCACCATCACATAACAGCTGCTAAAAGGGACTGTTTGCCATTTATGGACACTATTACAATCACATAAATTTCGGCAGAGGTACAACTACAATCTCTACTTGATCACACAGCCGAACGCTTGCTACAATCAATAAAAGGAAATGATTAAAGAAATATGGAAACACAAAGTTAATTATTTTTTGTAAATGGGCATGTGATGGCTCTTGCGGACAATTACAATACAAACAAGTAGTACGTGAAAATATTTCGGACTCAAATATGTTCATGGTATCATTTGTACCATTGCGATTAGGTGTTGATTTTAACCTACTTTCTAGATTTAAAATAATCCTAGAAGTACTTGCGTGCAATGAAGAAATTGACTCTAGAAAATTTGGAGATTTTACTAAGGAAACTGCAAAATTATATACAACCAAGTACTCATGCAGAAATATGTCTGCTACAGTTCACAAAATCCTTTATCATGGAGAAGATGTCATTAAATATCAGTTGGTGCCACTTGGAGATTTATCAGAGGAAGCTCAGAAAAAAAGGAAAGAGAGCACAATACTAGAAAAATTTCACGAAATTCCACTAATGAAGATCTATTTAATATATTATTATTGGCAACGTCAGATCCATTCATCTCCAGTATTCGAAATCAATGTGGAGCATCGGGATTTAGATGAAGAAGTCAAAAAACTACTAAAGAACCGAAATAACACAGAATAGAATATGGAATATTTGCAATCAATCTTTCAATTAAATGAACAATAATTATAATTCATTAGATCTGAGAAACTCACATTGTTACGAAAGCTATTAAAATCTATTGCGGCTTTTATTTTTAAATGGTTTTTTATCCACATATGTATGAAATGTTTTAATAAATAAGAAAAATTAAAAATTTAAAAAAAAATCAGTACTCAGCGGATTTATTTTGCTAATATTAACAAATTTTTTAAATTTGAAAATTGTGATTTTCTTCTTATTTAATGATTAACTTATTAACATTAATTAACAATGGGATCCAAAAAACAACGTGTTAATAGATTTTATTAAAAAATAATAACCATAAAATCTATATTTGCTTCTATTACCTTAGTGGTAGAGTAAACTTGGTAATTGATTTATTTTGACGATTCAATTTTTTTTTTTTTTATTTTATTTTTTTTATTAACATGAATAACTGAAATTTGAATTCGAAATTAATTCACAAATTCAATTTATGACGTTAACCATAAAAATTGTATTTAAACCACCACTTCTTAATTTCGTGAAATTGCTCCATTAATTACCGTAGGTCCTATACCCACTCTTGGAAAATCCTAACCCTGTAAAGAGTAAAGTTTAAATTTTGAATGTGATGAATCAGTGGAAGGTTTTGTGAATTTCAAAAGACATTATTTTCTTTAAATAATTTCCTTCCTTGACTCCCGAGATTAAAAAATTTTAATACCGAGATTCGGGATTAGCTGAATTCCGAAAATCCCGGGATTTTTCGGGATCGGGATTGACATCCCAATTATAGAGCAATCGGTTGAATGGTGGTCCTTATTGTATCCAGCATTTATAGATTTGAAAAAAGGGCCGAAGTAGCATATTAAGGCTTACCTGAGAAGATGTTAACCGATATATTTTTATAATGTAGAAACAAAAGGAGGAATAAAAACGTTTTGATTTCATGGAAGATTTTAATGAAAATCGGCGTATGTATATTTATTATTTTATTCTGGAAAGTCTATATACCAAAATTTGAAGTCTTCTGCTTGGGCTTAAAAAAAGTGAGCGGTAGGCGTGGCCGGCTTTGATGACATTCCACATTTTCCTTGATTCATTCAATATAATGCTCGGTGTCAACATTCAATGTTCTAATACCACTCCTTATGGTTTTTGGACAAAAATGTTTAGCTCCTTGCGTTAAAGAGAAATGGACCAGAGCCTCTGGTTGGAATCGAACCTGCAACTCTAAGTGGCAGTGTAATATGCGAAGGACAGCTGTAACAAACGAAGCAATAATCATGAAAACTCTTCTCTTAGTAGCGGTCTTAGATATGACATTTTGATATTTCCAAACGTATAACTGTCAGTTCTACTTACGATGATGCCTTTAAAAAATCACTTATTCCATTCAAGCTCATAAAAAATGTTACACAAAATCTTTATATCAATATTCTTAAATTTATTTTATCTTTGTTTAACGATATCACTTGACCTTGGCAACTGGCATTCCCAAATTACTTTATAAACATATAAATAATTTGGTTTGAAGCTAATTAAAGAGAGATATGTACGTATAAATGACTAACAAACATTTAAATTTGCTAATTGACTTAATTGCCTGTTTGTTATCTGAAAGCTGAAACTGCAATATTGCTACTTGTATCTACAAGATAGTTTGTTTACTATTTATTACAACAATATTTATTAGAGCTGTAACTACAATAAACATGCTATTTAAATGTATATTTGATATCTTAATTAAACAATATGATAAATTGAAATTTACAAAAGAAGCTGATGAGGGCCTAAATAAATAGAAGAAAAAAATAAACTGAAAGAGAAACATTTTAATGTTACAAGAGCTAAAAGAGAACTGAAACGATACAAAACCAATAAATGGATAGACGGACGGATGGATGGATGTATGAATAAGAAAACGAACAACCAACTAGATTGTGTAGGCCAACAATCATAGTTACAATAAAGCATCATATTACATGTTGCTTGTTAATGGTGTTTTGTTTATTTTTTATTTTCTGCAATATTTTATAAAGTGTATTCTCTAGAAGAAGCAAATTTAGTTTTTGAATTATTAATAGTGTTCACGATGTTATAAGATATCATAACAAAATGTGCTTAGAATAGTTTTAGGTTAAAACGATCCATTGAAACACTTTTCAAATTTACTACTTGCTTCTTTTTAGTGAAAATTAAATTTCTCTGCGGGGCTTATCGACAAAGTAGATTTTAGAAACAATACAAACAAAATTAAAAATCTTATATGAAGATAAATCTTAATCATGCAAAACTGAAAGTATTCCAATTAATCAATTACTTTTTTTAAACAAAATAATTTACTAACTAATCATTACGATAAGTTATCATCAGGACAAGCAAACATTTTAAAATAGGCATTTAAATATTTCCCAAAAAAAAAAAAAAAAAATTTATACATGCGAAAAAACACCAACTAAGGCCCGTTTTTACAACTTACCGATAGCTAAAGTTAGGATTTTATCGGCCGAAGAAAAAGTGTTCTATGACTACAACTTTACATCAGTCTTAAGTGAGAAATAAGTTTAATGTAGGCTCATCCTGCCTTGTAGGTTAAAGTAAAGATGTAATAATGTAGCACTTTTGATACGGTCGATAAAATTCTATCTTTAGCTTTCGGTAAGTTGAAATATGTAAAAGCATATTTTTAATGCAAATATCATGAAAAACTTGAACTGGTGATCATTATTTAAGATAGTTAATTTCTCTCAAATTATTTATTCCTAGTTTATCTGGTTTCTTGCGTTTGTATTTATAAAATTTTCGTGAAAGTTCTCGAGAATTTGGAAAAAGGAAATTTTGAGTTTTACTCAGCGTAGCTTTGACTTAAGCTTTAGAGCCAGTTTTTGACCAAAATACTAGCGATTCAATTTAAGTTGTTTTTGAGTAGTCGATTATTTTATTTTGTTTGCTAGCTTAATCGCTTGCCAAAGGTACGAACAGCTGAGAAAAGGATATTTTACTTATGAATGTAAAATGAAAATAGTCCTTTAAGTGATATGAAAGATTTTTAAATACTTGAGTTCATCAGTGGTGCAGAGGGTAGGACGTAAAGAATTCTAATGATGAGAATGGGGTTATTCTCGAAACGTAAATAAACCCGAGTTCGAGCTTCAGCTCAGCCAAGAATAAACCTTATCAAAAAATTTTCATTTATTTCATGTTTTAAAATTCCTTCCTTCAGTGAAAATAATTTAATGAAAATTAAATTTGATGAACTCAAGCCTAACTATTTCAAAATACTTCAACATTTTAATATGACAATTATCGACAAAAAATCATTCTAATTATTTAATAATAAAGAATTTGTTGAACAATTCCGATTGACCAAATATTAAATGGTTTGATTGTTTTTGACTAACTTCTGTTACTAACTATTGTTTTGATTAACTACATTCATTTGTATTTTATTCTTTTATCATTTCTTTTTCTTTTTCACGTTACTAGCAATAATTTGATGACAATTTCAAACATATTAGTAATGTATGACTTAATGGTTGCAAAAGTTACCAGCAATTTATTGAATTAAGTTTAACATATGTAATACGTTAGGGTTCCTAATTTACCCGAGCTTTCCCATTTCCGGGAATGTTTCAATTTGTTTAACTTCTGACAAATTTTTTCAAACCTACTGGCCTACGATTTCAACCGCTACCGTTCCTTTGTATTTTCAACGCCACTAAAATTTCCAATGACAGTAATGACCTGTTGGCCGATAACGAATGAAGAGTTCGTTCGCTTAACTTACATGTAAAACAAAAACAATATTTTATAATTTGTTAATGTTTTAAATGTAATATAAGCGAACGAAGTCTTCATTCGAAATCGGCGAAGAGGCCCTAACAATTTACAGCACGACAAGTCGATTCACGGCAGAAGCGAGCGATAACGTTATAGCTTTAATACAAATTTCCGCCACACTATAAAAAATGTATGAGTCCACATATGTCAGCCACTTATGTCTTGGTTGTCGGCAGAGGCATTTTGTTGAAATATTAAACGAAATTATTATATAATTTTGTTTAAAGTAATACTAAACACCAACACTAGTTTTTATACCCTCAACCACAATTAGTTTTAAAGAGGGTATACTAAGTTTGTCATTCCGTGTGAAACTTTTATATTATTCATCTCAGACCCCATAAAGTATATATATATTCTATGTACTTGAGTAATTCTAAGTCGATTTAGCCATGTCCGTCTGTCCGTCTCTTGAAAACACACTCACTTTCGAAAAACTCAAAAGAAATAAACAAACTAGGTGTCAAATTGCTTGTTGTTATCCTAAGCAGTTTGGGATTGAAATCCAGCAAAATCGGTTAAGTAGGATCAGAGCTATGAATCAAAATGTGGAACCACCACCTAAAAAAAATTGATAATTTTGTTCCAAAAACTAGCATAAATGGTGGAACAATGCACGGAATGATATAATTTTTGCAAATCTCGCTGTAAAATTTCGTGAAGATCCGTCCATAATTTACCCTAGGCCCCATATAAGCCCTACTCCCGGAAAACAGTCTTGTACGCCAAAAACCGTAAAAAATAATGCTATCATAACAAAATTTGGTACATAACAGTTTCATAGGACTAGAAATAAGAATATAAAATTTCGTGAAGATCGGTCCGTAATTTACCCAAGGCACGATATAAAGCCCACTCTGGAAAAATAGTTAAATACGCCTTAAACCGTAGCATATATAGATATTGCGGTAAACTTTCTTCCAGCTTAGCTTCATATGGTTCATAATAAACCTTGATCCAATTTCTTCTGAAATTCACTGCAGTATTGAAATTTATGTCAATGTGATTTGCAAACGGAATGGCAAAACTAAAATACTATTTTTTAGTGTATTAATTTTAACAGTTTAAGGCAAACAAATGTCGTTGTCATCTATAACCCAAAACTGTTGAAACGTTCTTAGGCGGAAGTAAAAATCTGCTCATTGATATTTAAGCACAGTTAGGCAAGTGCATGAAGCCAAAGCTGAAATTCATCGACTTCCAAGCTTTACAAACTGACAGAGAATGTCGAATGCAATGTTCCATGTAAGTGAGCATCAGTTTACAACAACAACAATAACAACAAAGGCAATAAAATTAAAACTATTTAAAATGATTTTAATGAATGAATAGATTTTTTCATTTAAACTCAGATATACATAGAGACTATAAGCATGTTTGGCATTCATTACGCAGTTTGTGATTTCCACATTCGTAACAAAAAGTTCTAACGTCATACTGAAATATTTCGCCACTTAATTTTACATCTGCTCTAGCAAATGCAGTGTGGGTTGATTGCTCCACTAAATCTGAATCATGCCACACAGCTCTCTGGCTGAGAGAAAATAATAGATGAAATGAAAATGGGTGGGTTGCCATGGCGTCTATTACTGTTCGTTCAACAGATTGAGAACTTTTTTTGTTATTATTTTGAAAAAAAAAAAAAACTGAAATTTTAAACAAACAAGTGTTTAACGGTCAGATTCGTTGGTGGTTGAGTGCACGCTACTCACATTCACGAACAGAAAAATATCGGAATGCTTTTTATTTTAAATTCATACACTTTTGATGACGACTTACAAAATATTCGTTGTCATATGTGCTATACAAAATAAAAAAGCCGGTAGAACATTTTTAAATAAAACTTGAAAGAGTTCAGTTCGTTAACTTAAGTATTGTGAAAAAAGTTCAAATAATAAAAAAAAATTTAATATTTTTATTTTGTCTACTTCAAGTAGCAAGAGTTGGTGTGTTTGCTTAAAACGTGTCAATATATTTCACAATAAGCAAGTGTTAATTTACGAAAAAAAAAAAAATAAATAAAAAATACAATGTTTGTTTTCATTGGTGTTTTTAAAGACAACCTTTTCTTTAAGGTTAAACTAACAAACAGCTTGTTTCTCTAGCCCCAAATATTTCAACTCATGACGTTGCTCTAGTTTAAGCTCATGGCTGCTATTGAAAGCATGTCGAAGAAATTTTCCATACTGCTGGCAGTTTCCATTACCATTATTTTGCTGTTGGTAGTTGTGGTTATTGTAGTCACCGGGAGTTCATGTGTCGCTTTAAGAAACTGCGATTCATTTAAACCCGTCTGTGCTTCATATAAATATGAACATCAATTCTTTTACAGCCAGTGTGATATGGAACGAGAAAATTGCATGACCGGAACAAGTAAGTGCTTGTAAAGTGTATTTTTTTTTCTCCAATCAAGCTTATTGTTGTTTTTGTTTTTAGTCGGAGATTTAATCACTTAATAATGTGAAATATTAGGTGCTTAAATGAAATTTACTTTAAGTACATAGAAACACATACAGTGAGGCCTCGATTATGAGAGAAATATACGAAATTTAAAACAAATTTTTTTCTTTTAATCAAAAAAGGCAAAAATATGAATATGCAATGTACTGGCAGCATGTTTTATTCATTGCTTTCTGTCAAAATTACTTTTCTTTCTCATATTATTTAAACATGTTAATTAGGGTTAAGACTTTTTACATTTTTTTTTGGCCAATATCTAATTGAACATGCCATAGCCAAAATGTCATTAAAAATATTCGCTGCTTTATAAAAAGTTCTAGAACCAAATGATTAGAAATTTGTTCTATATTTAAATAAAATACAATATTAAAAATATACCATTGCCACAATCTTAAACGGCTGAAGTATATCGTGACTCTTTTAAGAAATCTAACGGCAGTAATTTATATTTTGTTGTTAGATCTAACAGAAGACATACTATTTCGTGCATTTGTTCTTTCAGAACTCCGCTAAAAAAATAAAAAAAAAATGATGTGTAAATTTTTAGAAATTTCATTTGGTGCGGAAGGGTTTTCTGCCAAAATGACCAGCAAACCCGATCTTTATCACTAATTGCTTATTGGATATCATGTGGTCAAAGGTACATTTTTTATTAAAAATAAGTCATAACCCTAATGTACATGCATAATACTTAAGTATGTCTATGGAATCCCCCATTATTTCTTTATTCTATAAATATAGTAAACAGTGTTCGTACAAGTAAACATTCTCTTAAGAAACTAAATGCATTTTTACAACGGAAGATTACACTGTATGTACATTAGGGCTTCACAAAAAAAGGTATTTTGCTATCATGACAAAAGTTGCAAGTGGGCATAAAAACTTTTGCACAGGTAATTTATATGGAAAAACTGAAAGTCGTTGAGCGTCGCGTAGAATCCAAATATGGAGCTGATCTTATGGGAGAGCTTTCTTTATACCTGCTTGAAAATTTTGAGATTATAGATCTTGAAAAAATCAAAAACAAAAAATATAAAAGCATCCTAATGTACATACTACAATAAGGCCTGTTTTCACAACTTACCGATAGCTTAAAGTAGACTTTAAATGGCCCGTTAAAAAGTGTTCCATTATTAAAACTTTACTTTAACCTAAAGTGAGCGATAAAGTAGATTAAAGTTAATCCTACCTGGTAGGTTAAAGTTAAGTTTTTATAATCGAACACTTTTTATACGGCCGATAAAATCTAACCTTTAGCTATCGGTAAGTTGTGAAAACGGGCCTAAGGGTAATCACGATGGTCATTATGCAAATTTGCAATTTGTAAATTTGCAGTGCATATCATGATTGATCTTAAGAACACCACTTGTGTTTTTTGTGCTAATGTGATATTTTTCTAAAAATTTATTCTGGCAACACAAAAAACTTCCGGCAGCACTGCAAAAAATCTGCGTTTGTTTACACTTACTTACACACAAGCAAATTAAAATAAATTGTTTCTGTTTAAATTATTTAAATTTAATTCTCTATTTTATATTAAAATCCACGAAAATATTCAGTTTATAAGTTTCATTAAAAAACAATGTGGCGCTTAATATGTCAAATGTTATTTTTTATATTTGTTTTCAACTGAGCAAATAAGCACTACTAATTTTGCCCATGGTTTTTTAAGTGCAAACGAAGTAAAATAGAGCAAATTGCAAAAACGTACATTTTGTTGTTGTGTTATTCAAATGTATGTATTTTTGCACGCATTTGCGTCGTTTGCACACTTTGCACTACCCATCGTGATTTCCCCTAATATTCCCATAAAATTTAATCAAAAATCATGAAAAATAGCCCCTTAATAAACCAGGAAAATTGATTATTCAAAAAGTAACCGGTCCAGTCTATTACGGTTAATCGGGGTCTCACTATATTTATTGCAAATAGAATAATTTGTTTGATTAAGTGAAAAAATGAGTTTTTTTAAAGTATGATAAGTGTGCTGGCAACAAATACATATTGGCTCTTAAAGTTTTATTTTTTTTTTTTTGATTGATAGAACTAACAGTTTTATAACATCTGTTTTAAAAATATGTTAGCAAAAGTTATGAAATACAGTGGAGTCCCATATTAAACACATATGTACTCGTATATTTGATACGATTGGCTCATGCCAATTGTTGTTTTTAAAACTGTGAATATTAATATATTTAAAAGATTAATTTGAAAGATTTTATTATTCGTGCTTAATTCCCAATTTTTATTCTTGATTAAAATAATGAAACTTATTGTTGATGGGATAAGCTATTCCTATGCGGATTTCATTGGTAGCTTAGACCAGATCGTTAGGAAACTTCATCCAAAGATTTTAGAAAAACCATTATTATATAAATAAAATTGTTAAGCGAATAAGAATTATTAGCAACAGTTCTACTTGTAACAATATCAAAGTTTAAACAAAAACATCAACAATAAACAGTGAGTTTATCTCTTCTTACATTCTCCACTACAATTGATTGGAATTCTTCCAACATTAATTGTAGTTGTAAGTAGGTTAAGAACAAACAAAATGAAAACAAACACAACTTGCAAAAGCATGTTGCCAGTTTAAGTTTTTTAAGCCGTGCACTTGCCTGTTTATTATCAGAGTAATTTTTGGGAATACAAATTTTAATTTAAAAGATTTTGTTATTCGTGCTTAATTCCCAATTTTTATTTTTGATAAAAACACTGAAATTTATTGTTGATGGGATAAGCTATTCTAAGCTATTACCAGTGAAATGCGCATAGGAATAGCTTATCCCATCAACAATAGGTAAATTTCAGTGTTTTTATCAAAAATAAATGTTGGGAATTAAGCACGAATAACAAAATCTTTTAAATTAAAATTTTGTATTCCCAAAAATTACTTTGATATTATATTTAAATTAATATGTAAAAGTGTCAATTCGCTAATATTTTTTCATTTGTCGGTCAAAATTAACTCTATTTTAAAATGAATAGCTTAGAAAATACTGACACACAGGTTGGATCAGTTTAGAGTTTAACATATAAAGAGTGGTTAAATTTTGAGGGCCGATGTTGATTTTGAATAAAAGACAAATTATTTAGGAAATTATTGTCATTTCTTTTTATTAATATAATATTGGTGTGGGTTAATTATGTATGGAACAAAATATCGGCCACATGGACACCGCGGCGGCACACCTTCATCCGATGGTCCAATTTAGCTCTTGAATTGTTGCGGGCTTATCGACGTACACCTTTTCTGTCAAATAACTCCAAAGCAATAAGTCCAACGGAGTCAAATCACATGATCTTGGCGGCCAATTGACATCGCCACCACGTGAGACAATACGGCCATTGAATTTGTCGCGCAAAAGAGCCATTGTTTTGTTAGCTGTGAGGAAAATGGCACCGTCCTATTGACACCAAATATCGTCAACATCCATCTTTTCAAATTCGGGCTATAAAAAGTTCGTTATCATCTCACGATAGCGAACACCATTCACAGTAACTGACTGACCGGCCTCATTTTCGAAAAAATACGGCCCGATGATGCCGCCAGCCCATAAACCGCTCCAAACAGTCACTCTTTGTGGGTGCATTGGTTTTTCGACAATCACTCTTGGATTATCATTCGCCCAAATTCTGCTTATTGACGAATCCACTGAGTTAAAAATGTGCCTCATCACTGAAGATGATTTTCTTCGAAAATTTATAATCCACTGTTGCCAATTTTTACCACCATTCTGATAATTGACGACGTTTGGAATGGTCAAGAGGCTTTAGTTCTTAAGTCAATTGAACCTTGTTTGCGTGTTAATGCAAGTCTTTATGCATAATGATCATCAACGACGAGCGTGAGTGGTGCAACTGTTGGGAACGACGAAGAGTTGAGGTGGACGGCTCTTCAGCCACACTATCGCGAACAGCAGCAATTTTTTCTGCAGTACGAGCATGCACTGGTGTTTTCACGTCTCCTACAGACCCAGTTTGCTCAAATTTTTGCACGATTTTTCCGATTGTACGCACATTTGGACGATAAAATTGACCGACAAAATTACGAAGTGCACGATATGCATTTTGATTTGAACGCCCATGTTCAATAAAAACTCTATCAAATGTATTAAAAAAAAACAAAATCAAAAAACATTTGTTTCCGTAAGGAATGTGTGATCTGTTTCGCACTTTGCTTAAGCAAATTATAATTTCATAAAATTTAACAAAAAGTTTCCTTAAGTTCAATATTGTTTGCTTCATGTGATTTACATGTATTCGAACATTTGCTTAAGCCATCTTAAGCACCTTATGGTTGGACCTTTTGTCCGAAATTGAGAAATGTCAAAAGAAATGCAGAAAAAAACTTGACGTTTAGGTGTGGTTCACATTCAACATCGGCCCTTAAAATTTAACCACCCTTTTTAATAGTACAATTAGACTTATGTTCGATTTACATGATCGTGTTGCATAATTTATATGAAAAGCACTCAAAACTCTAAGAGCCACTTTTTGGGTATGAGATTTAAGTTAACATAATTCTATAATTAGCTGATCTGAGAATTAAGTTAATCTAGTATCAATTGAATTTGATATTTTTGGGTGGAGGCTTAAACCATGTAGCGCTACCATACTGATCATAAATAAATGGCAAAATGTTTTTGCAAATGTCAACTTTTAATGAAGCAACATGGATGTTTTCCAAGAAATTTTTTGTGTTTAAAGAAAAAATATATTAAAGAATAAATTTAGAATGGAAAAATTATATAAAAGTGCTAAAGCCCTAATGACACTACATTTTTAATTCATTAATTGATATAGAATTGATAGAAAGAAACAGTAAATGCTAGAAAGAGCAAACTATAAAAACTGTAAACAAAGTTTTTTAATTTTTTTTTTCTCTTGTTACGGTTTTGTTTCAGGGATGGCGTTGAGAATTTTTAAGATCGTACCAACAACCTCTTAAAATTGTACTTTTTCACCCAAATTGTACTAAAAAATTTTTTTAGTTGAAAATAATTTTATTTATGTTCTTAAAAGACACCACCAAAAGGTATTATAAATCTTAGTTTAAAAAGTATCAACAAAAAAGTACAATTGAAACAACTTAGCCATCCCTGTTCTGTACATTTTATTAAATGTTGCCAACTTTTTGCTTATAAGAAACCTAAAAACAAAAAGCGGTAAATCGCTGAATTTGCCCACAAACCGTTGATTCAGCAACACTTTGAATATTTCAAGCTTAAAATGTCAGTTTTAAGTTGAACAATTTTACATTTTTGTTGACATAACTTCATTTTTTATCGATAACTTTAGTAAAATGTTTGACAGCTTGCCATTTATCTTAATACAGCTGAACCGTTCGCACTTGGTACATTTTTCTATTACTTTATATTTGCACTGTTCACCAAAACTTGAACAATGCATAAAAAATGTAGTGTCATAAGGGCTTAAGCAATGTTTTAACATGTATTTTTTGTTTATATTTTTGCAAAAGTTCTTCATGTTAAACATGTGTATGTTGACAGTTTCAGTTTAGGTTTAAACCACCACCGTTGGCCGCTTAAACTATCAAAAAAAAGTTAGACAAATACAACTCAAAAAGTAAATACGGAGATAAAAGTTAATTTAATCGCTAATCTCTAACCCAAAAAGTGGCTCTAAGTGATTTTAATACAAAGTTTACTACAAGTTCAATAACTTGTATTGTGGAAACACCACAAAAAATCATTCAATTTCACTCACCGGAATACCCTACATAAGTAATGGTTTTATCCAAACAACATTTCGCATTAGCACTTTTTCTATAGATATATTTCGTTTTAAATATGCATAATTAGTTTGTAAATTCAAGTATTTTATAAATAAAAAGAAAAATTCTCAATATTTTCAATCAGGCTTAAGTTCATCAAATTTAATTTTCATTAAATTATTTTTATGAAGAAAGGAATTTTACAACATGAAAATTAATTAAAATTGTTATTGATAATCATTCATTCTTGACTGACCTGAGATTCGAACCCAGGCGTCTGGTTACCCTGACATGTTTCGATCGCTACCACTCGATCTCCTCAGAGGGTTTTGCCGATTAAAAATATTGAAAATTTGGATTAAAAACCATAAATAGTTCAACAAAATTACCACAATACTAATTATTGTTAAAGCTAGGGCACGAGCTCTATGTATACATTTGTCCTTCAAGTTGTGCTGAAAAAGGTCAACAAGAAAAAGAAAGACAAACATGAAAAAAAGGAAAATGTACTTTGAACTTCAAGAAGAATTCTTGACAAAAATTACGAAGAAACAGAGGTAAAGGAAAAACATGTAAAATCAATTAAAAATGGATAATCATTCAAGAAAGCAAATTTCGATCTACCAAAGGTTAAAATACAATTTGGTTTAAGGATTGATGTTTGACTATTGACGTCAGCAGTCATCGATGGCTGGGAGTGTAAGACGGCAAAACCCTTTGAGGAGATCGAGTGGTAGCGATCGAAACATGTCAGGGTAACCAGCCGCCTGGGTTCGAATCTCAGGCCAGCCGCCTGGGTTCGAATCTCAGATCATACAAGAATGAATGATTATCAATAACAATTTTAATTAATTTTCATGTTGTAAAATTCCTTTCTTTATAAAAATTATTTAATGAAAATTAAATTTGATGAACTAAAGCCTGATTGAAAACATTGAGAATTTGGATTTAAAACCATAAATAGTTCAACAAAATTACCACAATACTAATTATTAAAAGAAAAATAGCAATATTTTCTTTAAAAAACGAAAAAAAATTTTAGTATACCTACTAAATATACGACAATTAAAGATTTAGAAATATGCACATTTACAGTGGTGTTCCTTAAAATAGAGCCACCTTATCTTTTTGTATATTCCTATACTTATTTTGCTTGAGGAAACTGTGACATGCAAAAGTGTAACTGTAAATTTGTTGTTGATAAGTTTCCTTATGAAACCGTTATTTTTATTAAAATTTTTGCATCAATAGTTTAAAAAATGATGTTATTCTTCTTAAGTCTACGATATTAAGTGTTCCTTAAAATAGATGCATTACAAAAACATATTTTGTAAAATTAAAAATTGTATTGTATTTAAAATTTTTATCATACAAACGTAAGTTTATGTCCTTTTAATTAGAATTGAATGTTTATTCATCTAATTTGGTTTTTTTTTTAAAATTCAGAATGGGCAGATCTAAGCATTGTACACATAAACGTAGGGAACAGAAAAATTGCAGATATTGTTGGGGGCTCAAAGAAAATGGTGAAAAATGCAATAAAATTTGAGTATAAGGAAGAAAAAACAACTTTTACTATACGAAAGCTATTAATGAAAACAAATTTAAAAAATTTAAAAGCAAAAAGTGCAAGAAAAGTTCCATTCCTTAAAAAAAATTCATTTAAAAAATAGGTTGCAGTTTGCCGAAGAACATGCGAACTCGCCTGCCAGCAAATGGCGAAATATTTTGTGGTCCGATGAATCAAAAATAAATTTATTTAATTCTGATAGAAGAAATCAGTGTGTACAAAGACCACCGAACATCTTCCCCAATACACCATAAAAACAATTAAACACGGTGGGGAAACATAATGGTGTGGGGTGGTTTCTCTTACACAGAAAAAATTATTTTTCCAATTCAAACAAAAAATTTGTAGAATCAAAAAATTTTTTGTCTGAAATCGGTCCTATAAACAAATTCGCATATTCAAATAATTTATTTGCATTTTGTTTATTGAAAAAAACACTGATTTTTTCAAACAAATAATTTAACTGAATCAAACAAAAAGTTTACTGAAATTCATATACTAAATTTCAAAATCAAAAAAAAACAAGTTAGAGTGCTATATTCGGCTGTGCCGAATCTTTGATACCCTCCACCGACAGTTCGAATGTTTAAGGAGTAATATCTGTATGATGTTATTATAATCTTAAACTGTGACGATTTGTTATTACTTACGGTTTAAGGCAACCAAACTGTTTTCCGGTAGAAGGGTTTATATGGGGCCTAGGGTAAATTATGGACCGATCATCACGAAATTTCACAGCGTCATTTCTAGTCCTTTAAAACTGTGACGTACCAATTTCTGTTATGATAGCATTATTAATTATGGTTTTAGGTGTACTGAACTATTTTCCGGGAGTAGGGTTTCTATGGGGCCTAGGGTAAATTATGTACCGATCTTCACGAAATTTCACAGTATCATTTATAGTCCTATAAAACTGTGACGTACCAAATTTTGTTACGCTAGCGTTATTTTTTACGGTTTTAGGCGTACTAAACTGTTTTCCGGGAGTAGGGTTTATATGGGGCCCAGGGTAAATTATGGACCGATCTTCACGAAATTACACAGTTTTATTTATTGTCCTATAAAACTTTGATGTACCAAATTTTGTTATGATAGCATTATTTTTTACGGATTTGGGCGTACTAAACTGTTTTCCGGGAGTAAGGTTTATATTGGGCCCAGGGTAAGTTTTGGACCGATCTTCACGAAATAACACAATTTTATTTCTTGCCCAATAAAACTTTGATGTACCAAATTTTGTTATGATAGCATTATTTTTTACGTTTTTAGGCGTACTAAGTTGTTTTCCGGAAGTAGGTTTTATATGGGGCCTATGGTAAATTATGGACCGATCTTCACGAAACTTAACAGTTTAATTTCTAGTCCTATGTAACTGTGACTTGCCAAAATTTGTAATGATAGCATTGTTAGTTAGGGTTTTAGGCTTAATATACTGTTTTCCGGGAGTAGGGCTTATATGGGGCCTAGGGTAAATTATTGACGGATCTTCACGAAATTTCACAGCGTGATTTCCAGTTGAATAAAACGAATTGTTGCGAAATATTATATCATTCTGTGCATTTTTCCACCATTTTTGTTAGTTTTTGTAACAAAATTATCAATTTTTTTTAGGTGGTGGTTCCACATTTTGATTCATAGCTCAGATCCTATTAAACCGATTTAGCTGAATTTCAATCCCAAACTGCTTAGGATAACTACAAGCAATTTGACACCAAGTTTGTTGATTTCTTTTGTGTTTTTCGAAAGTGAGCGTGTTTTCAACAGACGGACAGACGGACAGACAGACAGACATGGCTAAATCGACTTAAAATAACTCAAGGACCCAGAATATATATACTTTATAGGGTCTGAGATGAATAGTAAAAAAGTTTCACACGGAATGACAAACTGAATATACCCTCTTCACAACTAATTGTGGTAGAGGGTATAAAAAAAAACAGGTTTTTGCACAAGCAATGATGCTCCCACAAGCAGGCACTGTATTAGAAGATGATGGCAGAGAGAGCAGAGCGGCCGGCTGGCTTTTAGACACATTTTTTTGTTGGAATAATTTTTGAACGAAGTTCTTTTTTTATACACACAATGTTTTTCGTCATCACTCACTGTTGCTGTATCCTTTCCTTTGCTAATGAAGAAGCAATGTAACCCAAAAACGGCGACAGACCGACTCGATATGGTTTTCGTCATTATTATATTTTTGTATTTGATGTATTTAAGCAAACAGTTTGAAAAAATTGAATACGGGATTTTGGTTTTTTTTTAACCAACTTTGAAACCAACCAAAAATTTATTTTGTTTCTTATAATGTTGTTGTTGTTTCTGTTGTTTAAAAAGAGTGAAACGTTTTTATACCTGCTATTTTTTGTTTTTTTTTACTTCAAACCTCTTCATCTTTCTTACTGTTGTACTTTTTTAAAGTGTCCAAAAATAGACTGTATGTGTTTTTTGTTGTAGTTCTTATATTTCACATTAGGAAGTGTTGCTTACGATCAAATAAAAAAATGCAAAAAGACGACAACATTAAAAAGCGTTAAATATTTCATATTTTGAATGGTTGTCAACATTTTTGTTGGTTAAATAAAAATCAAACAAAAATTTTAATTGAATCAGTAAAAAAATTTGTAGAAATTAAAAAAATTTTCAAACAAGCGTTTGTTTGAAAATAATTCGGCAATAATTTTGTCTGTGTACAGTGGAAATGGACCTATAGTACGGATCGAAGAAAGAATGTATGCTGTTTTTTATACAAATCTGCTTAACGATTTTATGAAACCCTACGCGGAATGGGAAATGCCGCTTCGGTGTGTGTTTCAGCCAGACAATGACCCGAAACAAACATCGAAGCGGGCAAAATATTGGGTTGAAAACAATGGGGTGAAGGTTTTAAGCTGGCCTGCTCAGTCACAAGATTAAACCCCCATTGAGAACCTGTGGCGAGTAGTTAAGGTAGCTCTTAAGGGAAAACGTGCACCAAATAAAGATCACCTAATATTCCAACTGAGACATGCCAAAAACTTGTAGACTATATGCCTAAACGTTGCTCGGCCGTTATCAAAAATAAAGGAACTTCCACTAAATACTAATGATTAAATACTAAATGATTAAAGCTTATTACTTTGCTCATCTGTTACAATTTTGTTGTCTTTAAGGTAGTTGAAGTCGATGGCTCTATTTTTTTTTTCACACCTAAAATAAGATACTACAATTTTTTTCCATATAAATATATTCTTTAAGCCTATATTACACTATCTCTCAAGTCTAACGTATTCCATAATACTTTGTGAGATAGAAATCTAATAAGTTTTGATGCGACTGTCAAAAAATTTAATGTAACATGACAGTTTGTGTTCACACCATCACACAAAGTATAAACAACTACACATGAAATAAATGCAACCCTGATCCAATGAAAAGTATTATTGTTTAGATATTTTTCAAAAAACGATGAAGTCGTATGTGATGTCAAACATTTTTCATAATACTTGTCATTTTCTTGACACATTGCATTCACACTATCACACTTTGTCATATTACTTGAGTTTTTGACATGTATTAATACAAAGTATAATAGTTAAATCTAGCCTTTAAGGTTTTTATCAAAAAATTAATATTGTTATTTAATTCTTATTTTGTTCAGTTACATAATAATAAAAATCTAAAACTTGGTTCTGAAGATTAAGTATGCCATTTTTTTATTTAAAATCTTTAGCAGAAGGCTTTATTTTAAAGAACACCACTGTATCTATTATTACTAATATACCCTTTATTATGTACTTCGTTGTAAATTTAAATAATATTAAAACACTTTTTCAACATGCTAATTAAAGAAAAACAATTGTTTTTTTTTTCTTTTCAGACTGGAAGCGTGATCATTTTTCACATTGCAATGTAAATAATTGAATAAATAATTTCAATGCTGCAGCAAACACTTTTTTATAATGCTATTAATTTTAAAATATATTAAAATACATATTTATACCAAAAAAAATTGATTTATATAAACATTAGAATATTTTATAGTTAGTTAAAAAAAAAAATTAGTTTTAAAGTTACCAAAAAAAAAAAAAACAAATGCTTTTATTAATATGCCAAAAACCAAAGTCAATTGTGTTCTAAATAAACTAAAATATAATTCTGATAATTATTTTCATAAACTTAACTAAATATTTGTTTACATTAAAGCAAAAGCCAACAACGAGAATATTATATGGAATTAATATTCTATTGTATTTAATAAAGTTAAGGCGAGTAGGTGGATTTAGCCAACTTAATTAAACATTTATTAATGTCTTTTTTTTAATTTCTCTTTCTATTTATGAAAGCTTGTATATTAAAATTCCCTTAACAACGGAAGTTCTTTAATTTAAAAACATGGTATAAAATTTTATGTTCATTTCCGTTTTAAGCAAAAAAAAAAAAAAAAAAAAAAAAAACAACACACACTTGCATACAAACAGATTCAAAGTTTTACATAAATATGTTCATAAGTGTTGTTGCAGCAGTTGCTATATGTATATTAGCGTGGCCGTTAGTTGTATGGAGAATTTTTTTTGGATTTCTTATATACTCCCCCTCCCCCCCCGAAATCGGTTCAGTTTTATGTAAAACACATACAAAAAAATTTCGTAGCGATAAGTTGTGTTTTAGGGGGGGCGTCCGCCCCTCAAAGTTTGCCTTCAAGCCATTTATTCAAATGTAACTTGTAAAAACCACATTTTATAAGAATATGATATATGACAATATTTTAGCTCTTCTAGTCAACAACATTAGCCTCGAAGAAAGTTTTTTGCTAAAATTTATATTTAAGAAAATAACAACAAAATGCCAAACATTTTATATATATAAGAGGCGGATTTAATGCCAAGTGACCCAATTTTGAAGTCGATGTCTTAGTCCTATTGAATAGTAGTTTAGACAGAAATTTTCAACAAGATCGGTCATAAAGTTTCATAGTCAGAGGGGTCAAGGTTTGCCATACAGGCGTTCTTTCTCATCCATGTAACTTATTACATATTGGTGTTAGCAAAATTTGTCCCAAGCAGCTTAGATAAATATTTAATCAATCTTTTTAAAAAAAAAATTTTTGGTTTTGAAAAAAAAATTTTTAAATTTAAAACTTTTTTTTATTTTTTTTTTGGCAAAGTTTTAAATTTAAAAAAAAATTTAAAAAAAACAAAAAAAATTTTTTTTAAAAAGATTGATCAAATAGCTATCTAAGTCCCAATTCACACGTTGCAAGTCTTATTGATCAGCTTGCTACTTTATAACGAGAGTGATGAGAGGAAAATAAACGTTTCTCTCTCACTCTCTCTCGCCTATAAGGTAGCAAGCTGATCAATAAGACTTGCAACGTGTGAATTGGCACTAAGCTGCTTGGGACAAATTTTGCTAACACCAATAGGTAATTAGTTACATGGATAAGAAAGAACACCTGTATGGCCCAAATTTCAAATTTTGACCCCCTCCAACTCTGAAACTTTTTGACCGATCTTGTTGAAAACTTGTGCCTGAACTACTATCAAATAGGACTAACCATGGTTTAAATTTCATCCAAATCGAAAGTCATTGATTTCAAAATTGGGTCACTTGACATTAAATCCTTTTATATATATAAAACGTATATAAAATGTTTGGTATTTTGTTGTTATTTTCTTTATTATTTTCTTAAATATTAATTTTATCAAAAAACCTTCTTCGAGGCTAATGTTGTTGACTAGAAGAGCTAAAATATTGCCATAAATCATATTCTTGTAAAATGTTGCTTTTAAGAGATAGTCATATGCAAACAAATTACATTTAAATAAATGGCTTGAAGGCAAACTTTGATAGGCGGACGCCCCCCCCCCCCCCCCCCCTAAAACACAACTTATCGCTTCGAAATTTTTTTGTATATTTTTTTTATATAAAACTTAGCCGATTTGGGGGGGGGGGGTAGAATATAAGAATTCAAAAGAAAAGAAAATAACGGCCACCCTAATGTTTATATTACGTTGATCTGAAAAAAAGAATTCAAATTCTACCCATTTACGAAAATCATGCAAAGTTTATTCGTCAATGATGACAGAATTTTGTGGAATGGTTTATACATTCATTCATTCACTCATTCATTATTTATCATAATCATCATTTCCATTGTCATCATCACAATTCTGTGATGGCATTTTTTCGAGTATTTATTAATAATGGGCGTTAAATAATGCAATTGAAATGCAACAAACAAAAAATGTATCTGTTGTTTAAATATTTATTTACTTTTTTGCCGTGTTTACAAATACTTAACAGCTTATTAAAAAAATATGTATATTTATTATAATAGTCGTAGTTAAAAAAGAAGAAATATATATACATACATATAGGGTGGGCCAAAAGCCACTATGGCGTTTAAAATGTAAAACCAATTGCACCTTTGTCACGATTCAATGCGATAGTGGCCGCTGCCACACGCACGGTTCGCGTGCACTGTCCATTTGACACACTGGTAACTAACAAATTTTTAGCCGGGCTATGACTCGTCGGGCATGGGCGGGTGTTCGTTGCAAATGGACGTGCATAAAACATTATTTTATGTTCCAGTGTATTTGCCTAAATCACAAAAAATAGAAAACGGGTCGCAAACAAAATTAGACCGAACCGCACAGAAAACAAACGCGAGATACAATACCTTTGTGTTTTGGGGATATAGATGTAATTAAATCCCTGGCTGGCCCTCCCTCAGCATCCATCCTGATGCTCGACCATGGAAGCTTAGTAGCCGCAAGTTCAAGCTACCCCTAACAAACAATTTCACCACCAAATACCTACCTAAACCCCCTCACACTTCCATTTTTAAAATAAACCCGGTTTGCAACTCAAAATTCAATATCAATTTTCAAACAAAATTTATTATAAAAATCTTAAAATAGCTAACGTAGGGTTCAATCAATAATAGTTATGCTTAAAGTAATCTAACACACTAATGTGATAACTACGGGAGATATTTACGTCGTCAGAGAGACAATTTGGCTCATAAAGCTACTCAAACAGCTATATTAGCGCTAATACTGATGGAATCTAGTAATTCATCCTGCCTAAACTGCCTCTCTTTTCGACGTTTAATAAGGTTCATAACGAACCGGGCAAAAATATTTTCAAAAGGCGATATAATAAAAAGCATTAAATTAAAAGGGTGACCTTAATGGTTCTACGATTCTAAGATACCTACTAGTTACACAAGGGAAGTTCCAATTAAATTACTTCTAATCAAATTTTCAAAAAAATAAAAACAAAAATTTACAGGGTTCCAACGGGGTTTACTTAAAATCTATCACGACTATACATCAAAATAACAAGTATTAGATTTATTTGGGAGATCGTACAAATTTCAACTTAAAGTCTTGTAACCTTAATAGCAGGTATGATTTACTTCGTTTCCTGAAATAATGAAACACACAAACTTATATGCTTTAGACTTGCACGGGGGTTGTTTCCGTGTAATAGGGCATTAAGGTTCAAAAAGATAAATTAAATTGCCATTTGTACGAGCTACGGGTTGCTTGGTTTCGGTTTGAGTACAATTAAATTTTAACCTCACAAATTATTTGGGTAGGGTTTTCCCTCCCTTTTCTTTTGTTTTTTTCTTTGTTTTTTTTCAGATTTTGCTGCTGTAAAGGATGTTTTAAAAATATTTTAACAAAATTTCAAATTATGATGATATTAAGCCCACACAATGTACGTTCAAAATTTAAATCGGTCTGAAAATCAAAGTTACTATATACATCCAGATTCCAATGAACGAATGTTATCGATTTATCTTAAGTTCAAAATTACCATGATTAACATTTTAAATAATGAATGGTTTCAAATTTAGTAAATTCAGAAATGTTACATACCAAAATAGCCATAAAAATTAGAATTTTAAAAAATGGATGTCTCAAGTCTATCGTGGTTCAAGATTAAACATTACCGCAATTCAAAATCCAATAAATGAACAGTTAAACTTATGTTGGTCTAAAATTCAACATTACAATAAGTTGGGAATTCAAGTTATGAAGGGTGCTAAATTTATTTGGGCTTAGATATCAAAGTAAGTTAAAAGCAAAAATTTTGATCATGAATGGTTTCAATCTTACGTTGGGTCAAATTCATAATCATTAAAATCCATAAGTGAAATAATTCAAGGTTTAGGTGCATATTGGTGTAAAATCTAATTTTACGGAAATTTCAGAACCTGAATCATGAATGGATCAACATTAACTTGGTCTTAAATTCCCAATTACTATGACCGTTTAAATTCCAATAAATGAATGTTTAAATTTATCCTGGTCTCAATTTCACTAGTACTATGTTTCGAAAATTCAAATAATGACGGTGTTACCTTAAACTTGGTTAACAATTTGACCTTACGATTATTCAGACTTTACCTGGTGAATGTTTTACATTTAACTTAGTCTTACTTTCAAAATTACCACGATTAAAAATTTAAATAATGATTGGCTTTAAGTTTATATCGGTTTAAAATTTCAAATTACCACCATTTAAACTCCGAATAATGAGTAGTTAACTCATATGGGTCTAAAATTCAGAGCTATTATAATTTGGAATTTTAAATAATGGGCGGTCCTAGATTTCTATGGACTGAATATGCAAAATTATTATAATTCAAAATTTGAATCAGGAATGTTTCCACATTTCTGCCGGACCATATTCAAAACTTTTAAAACATTAAGAATTAAATAATTGAGGGTTTAAGGTTTCTATTGGTTTAAAATTTAATATTATGAAAAGTCAAAATTTAAATTACAAGTGGGTTTTGATCTTGTAGTGGTTTAACTTCAATCTTACGAACGTTCAAAGTTTAACTAACAAATAGTGTTGGATTTCTATTTGCTCCAAACTTAATTTTAACGCAAATTTAAAATTTACATTATTAATTATTCCGGGCATGTCTCGGTTTAAATTTTAACCTTACGAACGTTCAAAATATAACCAATGAATAGTGTTGGGTTTATATTTGTTTACCCTCCAATCATTCGAAAATTCAATAGCTAAATTATGAATGGTCGCATTTATATTGGGATGAAAGGAAAATCTAACTACTCTAAAGAAATGGCAGCACTTATTTGTTGAGACTCGCTGACTTCTGTTGTATCCCCACGGATGCAGACGATTTCCTGGATGAGCTGAGGTGTCCAAATGACGGCAGACGTTGGTGAATAGGGCTATAGATGATATTTAATATGGCTATAGATGTTGTCGATTATACTTTAGATGATGTGAAATATGCTATAGGTGAAGTTTAATATGCTATAGATAATGTTGGTTATGGCTACAGCTGGTGTTCAAGATGGCTTTAGATGATATTTAATATGGCTACAGATGGTGCTTAATATGCTATAGATGATATTTAATATGGCTATAGATGATGTTGATTATACTATAGATGATGTGAAATATGCTATAGATGATGTGAAATATGCTATCGATGATGTTTAATATGCTATAGATGATGTGAAATATGTTTTAGATGATGTTTAATATGCTATAGATGATGTTGGTTATGGCTATAGATGGTGTTCAAGATGGCTTTAGATGATATTTAATATGGCTACAGATGGTGTTTAATGTGCTATAGATGATATTTAATATGGCTATAGATGATGTTGATTATACTATAGATGATGTGAAATATGCTATAGATGATGTGAAATATGCTATCGATGATGTTTAATATGCTATAGATGATGTTGGTTATGGGTATAGCTGATTTTAATTATGACTGTCGATGGTGTTAAATATGGCTTTCGAGTTTAGTGAGCTTGGCTGTTGCGTTTCGCCACTACCCCTTAATTTGTGATGTGCAAGATAATTCTTATTTCTGCCCCACTTGTCGTTTTTTCTTTTTCATAAATTTTTTTCTCCTCACATACCATAACCAGCCGGAACCACTACCCAAAACGGAAAGACCTGAAGTTGGCTTTCTCTAAGCCACACCCTCATGTGCATTTCCCTAAAATATCAACTCTGTTCGCAGTAATGTATTTTTTTGTAACTCAAAGAACTAATTACAGGGTGGTCTATGTTTCATGTTCTGACATTTGTACTTTGTTGCTCATCTTGTGCCTTGACAAGAACTTGACATGGCACACCTTATATGGGAATAGTGACGAATGAGCTGTACGCCTTCTGGTAGATGTGTCTGGTGTTTCGTTAACACTTTGACCTACACGTCCAATATTTTCCACAGTACGAATTAAACGCGGTCTACAGGTTCGCCGCAAATCTCTTACGGTGCCATGTTGGTAATGACGATGAACTAAGCAACGAATCATTGCTTCAGATGTAAACGATATTCTCTTTGAGTTAAAATAATTAATCGCCGATTTTAATGATAAAATTCGTTTCGTTCAGCTTAAATCTCTTCCTTATTTATTCCCCAGGTGTTATTTATAATCTGAAGGCCTTATTAATAAAACAATTTTTATGAATCAGAGGGGGAAAATATAAAATAAATAATAACACAGGGAGACAAGAAAAAAAATAAGTGAAAATACCTGGGACCTTATACGATTTTTCTGGTAGGTACTGTCGAGTACAACATTAGTCTGTTTTTGGAATTTTTAAAACACCCCCAAAATCTTGAGTTACGGTTTTTGATACCCGTATGCACTTATCACCATCTGACTTAGTTGAATATCGACCGATTTCGAACTTTTTGGCAGATTTAGAAAGAAGAAGCTTAGACATGTATTTTTGCACCAAATGTATTTTTTACGGTTTTTTCCTAATTTTTCTATTTTCGGGACGTTGTTACACAATATTTTTGTATAGGAACCGTGATGTTTATAATATCAAAGTTTAAACAAAACACATCAACAATAAACAGTGGGTTTATCTCATCTTACATTCCCCACTACAATTAGTTGAAATGCTCTCAACATTAATTGTAGTTGTAAGTAGGTTAAGAAAAACAAAATAAAAACAACAACAACTTACAAAAGATGTTGTCAATTAAGTGTTTTTTTAGGTTGTGCACTTGCCTGTTTATTATCAAAAAGTAATTTAAATTTTTGGGAATACAAAATTTTAATTTCAAAAGATTTTGTTATTCGTGCTTAATTCCCAGTTTTTATTCTTGATGAGAGATAAACCCACTGTTTATTGTTGATGTGTTTTGTTTAAACTTTGATATTATTACAAGTAGAACTGTTGCTATAAGTCTTATACGTTTAACAGTTTTATTTGGTTTAATATCTTTAGTTTTTCTAAAATCTTTATGGATGAAGTTTCCTGATGATCTGGCCTAAGCAACCAGGGAAATCCTATGCGCATTTCACTGGTTGCTTATCCCATCAACAATAAATTTCAAGAATTTATCAAGAATAAAAACTGGGAATTAAGCACGAATAACAAAATCTTTTGAAATTAAAATTTTGTATTCCCAAAAATTGAAATTATTTTTTGCAAGTTTATTGAATCAATAGCCGATTTAATACATTTATTTTACACAACATAAAATACAACATTCACAAGACTATCCATCCAAACATTTACAAACTTTTACAAATGGCAATAAACCTTTCTATTAGTTTTAATAGATGCAAAATAAGTTTACCAGCTATGCTTAGAATAAAAACACTGTTACTAGGGTATTCATTCGGTTGACCGTTAATCGATTAACCGATTAATTACTACCCGATTAACTGATCGGTTAATTTAAAATTGGCTTTTTTCAATTAACGATTAAACCGTTTAATTTCAGTCGATTAACCGATTAACCGAAGTAACAACATTTTAAATTTTTTTGTAGTATTTCAACATATATTTTTGTGTTTAACAAAAATGTATTTGTATAGTAAAATATTTTTTCCTTCTTGCAGTACATTCTTTAAATACAGTACAAGATAATAATATGTTCGGCGCTGAGCTTTGCCAGGATGAGTAAGATGATGAACTGACAATAAAATAAACTCTTGATTGTAACACAAACAATCTTTTAACAGAATTCGGTTAATTAATTAACCGAAGCAATAAGAAGTGTTTAAAATTTTTAAAATTAAAACTGAATTCTTATTATGTCATAATGACGGATTTTAAATGTTTAGAGAAATACTGGAAAAGAATTGAGAAATAAGATAAGCTGCATTAAGGATTGCTTTCGAGATCTCCCTTTCATTCGTGAACATATGTACTTCTATGCCAAAGTTTATGTTTCTAGATAAAAAAAAAAACAACCAGTTGAAAGACAAAAAAGTACTAAAAAGTTATTCTCATCCGCTCATGACATTCCATGTTAAATTATTTTTATAGGTGCAATATTAATGACAATTGAAAAAATTACCAGTTAACGAACAAAAATTACCAAAAAGACACCTCATACAGACTCTCATTCACTGATGACATTGCATGACTGAGGACCTTAGGTCCAATACTAACCGAAATTTAAAAAAATACAAGTTAAATAACAAAATAGTACCAAAAAATTCTTATCCACTCAGGACGCTTATGTTGATAGGTATAATATTAACTTTAATTAAAGAAAGTACCATTGTAAAACAAAAATCTAAGGAAAGGAATTAAGTTTCCCGTATTCCCCCTTTTTGGTACTTTTTTCTCCCATTAAAGTATTAGAAATTGCAATATTTCATTGGGAGCCAGACAATTAACGTTCGAATTTCGAAAAAGTACCGAATTCGTATTTGGATTTTTTAGGTTAGCTTCGAATGTAATATTAACTTTATTTATATGTTTATTGGTTTAAAAGATAGATGGGGTGACAAAAAATTTCCCAAATTACAGGTTTCACCCGTGTACTCCCTAAAAAGGCCGAATTTGTAAAAAGTAGTAAAGACACCTGCCCGCTTATTTTTCTAAAGAGCAACGATAGGTATTTAATTTTTTTGTATCTCTTTTAGTTATGGATATATAATATAACCGAATTTATCCGTTTTTATCCTTTTTACTCCCTTAACATTCAAACAAACTTTCATGAAAACAACGCATATAATATTCTCTGAATTCTCGGGAGTTGCAATGTTAAGGTTTAACATTTTGACCCAAAGAGCTTGTGACCGGAATTTTTTCTATTTCGCTCTTTCTGTCTTAGTTTTCGAAACAACGTCGTTTTAAACTTCTAATGCTTCTGTTTTTGTAAGACACTATGGAGTTACCTAGTTTTGTCAAAAAATGCATTTAGTTATCTACTTTTTACATACAAATTTTGTTCAAGAATTGGTTTTTTGTTTGGTCATTGTTTTTTTTTTTACTAATAAATACCATATAATAAATAATTTTTGCATTTTTATATATTGATATTACTTAATTTATAACAAAACTTTATTAATCGGTTAACCGATCAATTACAAAATTAACCGATTATAAACCGATTAAACCAAAACCTCGGTTAATTAATCGAGGGATTAACCGATTAAAGCAAAAGCCCGATTAAATGAATACCCTAACTGTTACATAATGCAATGCTTCACCAACGATTTTCAAATTTGTGAATTTTAAATTTGCAAATAAAATAGTCAAATAGAAAATAACTTCAGAAGAGCTATTAACATATTAAAGAAAACTTTTTCAATTATAAATTGATTTTAATATTATCATTATTTTTATCTGTTAATAAATTGACTTAGGCCCGTTTTCACGACTTAACGATAGCTAAATGTAGGAAGTTATCGAACAGATAATGAGGTTTTAATTATCACAAGTTCCCTTTAATCTAAAAGTGAAGGAGAAGGTAAAGAGAGGAACGTTCTTCCTTTAACTTTTGTCGTAAGGTTTAGATTTGAGATTGCCATATTATATTCACATATTTTTATATATGACAACTCCAAGTATATGATATTTTGTAAATTAATAACAAACTCGTATTTTGACAAATAAAATTTACAAAATGTTCACGTGTACGCAGTATTTCATTAATATTTGCCATTATTAAAATATATTTGTGCACACAAAAATTTAAAATGAGAAAATTAAAAGAAAGTACGTAGTTGCCAGTTCGTGTTTTTATTTTGGCAAAAATAATCGGTATTTACTTAAGTGTTGCCAAATTTTTAAAAATGTTAAGTTTATTTTATACAGAAGTTGTGAAAACGAAAAATAGTTGGAGGTACCTTTATTCCTCACTAGTGCTAAAGGTACCATTAACTATTTCGATCTTTAAAGGTAAGTCGTGAAAACGGGCCTTAAGCTAAATTAAGGTAAATGTCATCTTTATGATTACCACCCCAGAATATTAGTTTAATAATATAAATCAACTTCAAGATTAAGAATAGCTGCGGTGTTAATACTTAAAATGTTCATATCCGCTCATAAAAGAACGATTTTTTGTGATTTGAATTTTTCAAATTTACAGAGATTGCTTGAAAAATCAATGAAGACACAATTAGTCGGAAACTCTTTACCAGCGCTGACATCGTCTAAATAATTATCCTAGAACTGTACAGTTTAGAATTCTTTGAATAGTTTTTTAATCATTCACCCTATTTGTGTTTGGCGTATTTAAAATACGCCTACGACTTGGTAATATATTAAAGAGAACGTTAACTTTTTTCCTATAATCTATTACCAAACAGTCGTAATCGTATTTTAAGTACGCCAAACACAATAAGGGTGATTGTATTTTTGTGTAAGTTTCTGAGCTGGCATATGTATAAAAAAATATTTGGAAAAACCTCTATTTCAGAGCAACATTTGTACAGAGCCTGAAATCATAAACCGATTCTGATTCAAAATTTTGTAATTATATCCTTTGAAAAGGGAGTCCTACACTTAATATTTGGTCGGTTGTTGCGTACGATATTGGTGCAGCACCATTATTTTATGATGAAACAGAATTCAGTATTCAATGTCAGTCAAACTCTCTCTCTCTCTCTCTCTCTCTCTCTCATTATATTGTTTTAATTTTCTTTTGTTCTTCATTTTCTGTTTACAAAATTTATGAAATTTCATGAAAGTATGGTAGCATTGTTGGGAAAATAACCCAATAAAAAATTGAACATCAAACGAAGCAGGTTTGTAAGGGAGAAATGTAAGAGTTTCGCTTACCTTCTCACTTACGGAAGGCACGCATTTTATTATAATCAATACATTTTTGACACAATAACCGCTTTTTTCATATAATAAAAACCGACTTTAAACACAGAGTGTTTTTTTACAGTTATTGTTTAGTATTCTCCCTTACGAACGAGTTCGTGGTAAGGGAATGCAGTGGAACTTGAAATTATTATTTTTACTTCTATGAAACTTACTTAACACCGAAGTTTTTTTTTTAATTTCTTTGCTCCTGCAGAATTAGAAGAGAAAAAAATTTCTTGAGAGTATTCCTAATTGAGCTGAATGTTTTTAATCAGAAAAAAACGAGTGGTTTTAGATATAAGAGTTCAACAGATTCGCTCAAAATTCTTGTCGTCTTCGTTAAATCAAGGTTTAAAGCAAAAATTGTAAAAGAAATAAAAAAATCCTTCGAATGTGATAAAATTATTTTAAAATTATTTAAAGTCACATAATCCCAAAATTTATAAAAAAATTTCCGGCATACATTTTAGGGAATTTAACAAAACTTTTTTGGAATATCTCCGTAAATTTTTTCCCAAATAAGAATCCTACATCCAGCAAAAGCATTAATTGGAAAATTTCTCGGAAAAATTCGTTTGTGTAGTTTAATATGATTTTGAATAATTTCAGTGGTTCAGTGGTGGTAGCACTGATCTTAAACTATAATCATCCCTAAACATAGGGCTGTCAGATATGGCGATTTCTCGCCAAACGTGGCGATTTTGAAACGTGTTTGGCGATGGGATTTTCCATTTGGCGACTGGCGACTTTTATGGCGATTTCTGATATAGCTGGCGATTAACTTGGCTAATTTTACCATTTATATTATTTCGGCAATTTTGTTTAACAGCTTGTCATTTTTTTGTTATCATTGCTAACATAAAAAAACTTGCAGCTTTTTTTCACATGTTTTTGTTTTGTTATCATATTAAGTGAATTTTATATTCAGTCACTATTTAATTCAATATATGTATGCAGCTGCCGTATTCTGTAACATGCTTAGCTAAAGCTTAATATCGATCGCTAAGATGCCTTAGAGAATGCAAAAACTAAAATTTTTAGCGATGACATTAAAAGCCAAAATTGCTGCGAATTAAATTTTTATGGCATTGTTAAATTTAGCAATGCACGTTACAATATTGTATTCGTAGCCAAAAATCGTTAAATCAACTTTATAAATTTTTAGCGATAGAGATTTAGCTTTAGCGAATTATAGAATACGACCACAGGTCAAAACTCCAGTAATGAAATCGGTGAGTCTGCAGTGTACGATCTTAAAGACTTGTGTACTTAATTTAAGTTTTTTAACTGAATACATATTGGATCGCCATGTTATGTTATTAAAAAAAAAAAATACAGAAACAACACAAAATTTACTTTCGGCGAATTTTTTTGTATTTTTCTCAGTTTTTGGCGATTTTTTACTGAAATATTATACTAGCGTTTTTTGTATGTAAAATTTAATTAAAAAAATTTACAAAAACTGAACAAAATTGACGTTTGGCGATTATTGGCGATTTCTGACATCCGGGTTGGCGATGGAGCTCAAAAAAATCTGACAACCCTGCCTAAACACGCCTTTCAAAATGTCAGTAACATGAATTTGGTGTCGTAGAAATTATTTGCATATTTACTACAAAGCTACATATTTACGATGGTTCCTCTAAAGGGGTTAAACTCAAAATGTTTATGTTGTATTTTTTTGGCAAAACACTAGAGCAATTTATCTAAGATTTTTACAGTTCGTAGATATGACCACTGTCATAGTGGGTCAATTTTTTTACCCACCAAGCGTATAGCAAAATCGTAATCTACGAAAAATTCTAAGAACATTTCCTAAAGAAACTATGGTTCTAAAATCAAAATCGAGCTTCCGGTTTTTGACTTGAAAATTTGGTGCTCAGTAAATCTGAAAAAAAAAAAAAAAAAAAGAAAAAACAGAAGTAAAGGAAAAAACATGTAAAGTCAATTAAAATGGATAATCATTCAGGAAAGCAAATTTCGATCTACCAAATGTTAAAATACAATTTGGTTTAAGGATTGATGTTTGACTAGTGACGTCAGCAGTCGTCGATGGCTGCGGGTGTAAGACGGCGAATCCATCTGAGGAGATCGAGTGGTTGCGATCGAAACATGTCATGGTAACCTGCCGGCCAGGGTTCAAGCCCGAGCCACGTCAAGAATGAAAGATTTTCAATAACAGTTTTAATTGATTTTCATGTTGTAAAATTCCTTTCTTCATAAAAATAATTTAATAAAAATTAAATTTCATGAACTTAAGCCTAATTAAAAACATTAAAAATTTTTTGGAAATATTTATTGAAATTGGTGAATGTATCGCTGAAAGAGGTCTTGTTTAAAAGAAAATTCTCTCAGCTTTCTATATCTGTGCTCATTTTTAGAAAAATCTGTACATCAATAAGAGTTAAGAGGTTTTTGTCAAAATAATTATAGTCTTGCTGATAAGAAACCTAGAAACTGTTACAATTTTGATACTGTTGGGGTTGACTTACAAGATGTACTTGACTAGGGAAAAACTTGTCGAAATTTTAAATTTAAATATAATATTCATATAGAATTTTTTTTAATTGAGTTGGCTGAGATTGTTTTTTTTTTGAAATTTGATAATGAGAAAAAATTTATTCGGGTATAAAGGTTGAGAGTGAAAAGAACTAAAAGAAGGTTTCCGATAAAGGAAGATTGTGAAGGATACATAGTTGGGAAAAAGGATACTAAAATTTAAATAACAAAACTATTGTTTTTTTTTTTTGATATTAAACAATTGCATAACAATAAAATTTCTTAAAAGTGTAATTTTGTACATCATATAGAAATATTTAAAAATTGCATAAACAATAGAATTTCTTTATACATTATACATATGTGGTGCTGAGTATAATATATATGTATAAACTAAAACTATAGACGAAAATTAATAACTGAAGTTTAGTTTTGGAAATTATGCACAAAAACTTTGAAACGTAATATAATACGTGAAAAAAAAAAATAACACAGTGAACCAACAAACATTTTGAGAAATACCCAATAGGAAGTGAATTAACCGGCATTTGAACCTGTTTACCAAAATAAGAAGAAATTTCAAGAAGCCGATAATTGTGTATTAGGAATTTCAGTCAAAATCAAGATGGATTGTTTGTTATACTTTTAAAGATAGTGTAAATTTGTATTAATTTCTCTTTTTTTGTTTGTTTTCTTTTGTTGTTTTTTTTTTTTTTAATGTGGTTTAATTTTAGCTTAAATATCTACTTAAATGTTGTTCAAGTTGTTTGGAGTTAATAATTGATTTTTGCATTGAAAGAAGCTGAAATGTACATTTCAACGTTCAAGCAAGTGTCTATGTAAGTTTTATTGAATTATTATTTTTATTTTTAAATGTAATTTTGTTTCATATTTTGATTTGAATTGGTAACAAGATTTGGTTTCTTGAAAAGAATATTTTTTTTTTTATCTTATTTACAAAAATTTTCTTTTTGTTTTGTACAATAAATGAGTTCATTGTGTTAACTTAATCATGAAAATGAATAACATGTGGTGCTAATTTTTTTTAGATGTTGAGTTGTGGAATTATTAGGATAGATGGATTAGAATCACGCTAAAATATCTCATAGGGATTAATTATTAATAGTGACTTAAATTAATCAAAGGAGTTGCGTTGACATAAAGTGGGATGGGATATGGTCGAGGAACAAGAACAACTGTTCCCTGACAGATACTTAAATTCACGTTTAAACTCGTAACTTCGCTAATAGAACCCAAAGTGTTGTTGAACAAATAGTGACGTTACAATACATAAAAGTTAAATAAAATAATTTAACTAAATTTTAATTTAAAGTTGATTAAAATGAAATAATTCCGCTGCATTTTGACAAAACATCTTAAGTGGAGATAAGAGAGCAAAAAAGATTTAAAAAAAACTCGGTGAAAAAAGCATTTCTGTTAAAAATAAAACAAACCGAAATTAAAGAAACATTTTGTTCATAATACAAAATTTTAAAAACGTAAGCAAAAATGTTTTTTAATGAAAATTCGTACGCTAACACCATTTTTTTCAACTTTTTAATTTTGACTTAAGATGTTTTGCCAAAATTCCATAGAATTGATTAATCAAAACTTAATTAAATGAAAATTTCTTTAAATAAAATTTAAGCAAAAACTGAAAATTAAAAAATAAATATTTTTATTATTATTCTATTTTTTATTAAAACGCAATTTTTTGGAAAATTCACAACTTAAAAAAAGGAACCGATTAAAATAAAAATGTATACTGAATTTTAATAGTAACTGCCAAAATATCGTCTCAATTACATTCTATGGCACGTGGGAAACATTGGTAAGCAATTGTACAAATCGCTCAGTTCCCTGAATATGTGCCGGTAACCCTAGATCAGTAAACGGTAGATGCTTGTAGTAAATGGCGGCTCAGACAAATTGCTATCGTCCATTTCCAATTTAAAAATTGTATTGGCTAAAAAACATAAATTTCTGAAATACAATTGGACACTTTCAGAAGTTACATTTGGAAATTTTTTAAGTTAAATTGGAAATTTCTGAAATATATTTAGAAAATTCTGAAATACAATTGGAAATGGTGTAATAAGAAACATGGCCCTAATAATATAATTCGCAACGTTACGCCAAAGAATTACATTGAATGCAAAAGCAAATTGTTTGTAATTTTGTTGTTACTTTCTACAGAAAGTCTTTTTGCGTTTTAAAATTTTAAACGCCTCTATACTTGTGGCGTTGAACATTTTAAAACAACAAAAATAGGCAATGAGAAACTGAAAAGCTTGTAATTCTATCATTCGCACATACTTATATATAAAGCTGAAAAAATTTCCTTTTTAACAAGCCCTCTTTCAGCGACACAGGCCAACTATTCACGCATTGCAATAAATATTTCCAAAAAAGTATTATTTTTTTCAGAATTTCTGAGCACCAAACTTTCAAGTCAAAAACCGGAAGCTCGATCTTAATTTAAGAACCATGGTTTCTTTAGGAAAAGTTCTTAGAATTTTCCGTAGATTAAGTTTTTGCTATACGCTTTGTCACTTTTTTTGGGCCCGAACAAATTTTCCCACTCTACTGTACATCGATTTCTTGAAAAAAGTGAAAAAGGATGTTCTTTCTACATCGTTAAATTTCTTATTTTAGAGTTGTATTAAGTCTATGTCAAGAAGTCCAGAACCAGCCGTGTATTACGGTTGAAAATTCTTATGGCGACTTCTTTTCTGCGAAAAATATGTTACAGTATAAACATGTAACACTCTCCAATGTTACCTATAATCACTCGAAGTGTTATATATTGTGCAACTTCAATGGAACAAAATTAGCTGGTTTGTTTTTCAAACAGGGCATTATGAACACCTTCAGTAAAAGTAAGGGTAAAATAAGCAACATGTTTTGCATGTTTTCCAGCAACCTAGAACGTTGAAATTTTTCCCACAGTTGCATTTTTTGTACAAACGAACATAAAAATGTAGAACATGTAACATGAATGCAACATATTTCTCAGAAAAGAAATCGACACTAGTGTAGAAAAACGCACTTTCAAAATTATTGGGGGATACATTTATTGGTGGTAAGAAAATTATTGTTGTTATTAACCATACCATGTTCTGAGGCAACCATAATATAATTGTGGCTCATGATCGAGGAGTATTTTAAGCGTTGCCGTTACCAATAATATGGTTACAGAAACAATAATATCAAAGTTATTTTTGGTAATACAAAATTTATTATTAATAAGATTTCCGTATGACCTGATAAATTCTCAAGAAACTATAATATATTTAATAAATTTTTGATAAAAAAAATGTTGCTATGTTCCCAATTAAAAATTTTTTTTTTAACTTGGACAAACTTAAGTTTTCATATATCCAATGAAAATTTTTAACGTAATTACGAAATCCAATGAAGCGATTTTAACGAAAATACTTCATTATAACTATGAAATTCCATTTAGACAATGAACGTTTTCATTTACCCAAGGAAAGTTTTTTTATGAAAATGATTCATTAAATATATGAAGCATTTTTCTTTCAGTGTAGAAGTGATCGTATAAAAAATTGTGTTTTCTCTGCGTGCATACCTTCAAAATCACCTTTAATTCATTAAAATTTAAAAAGACCCTGCAATTCCATAAACGCTTAAAAATCAAGTGTTGACAAAATTTCTATTGAACTGACTTAATTTTTCATATTTACTTAAGTCTCTGTAAATTTTAAGCCATAAAAAAGCTAAACAAATAAAATTGGATTCGTGTGATTAAATAAATTTTTAGATAAATAAGTATACATTTTTTTTGTTTTGTTTTCAATTTCTCTATTGTAGTCTGTGAGTGAGTTTGCATACGCCGTTAGTGCAGCATATTCAACTCTAAATTGCATTTAAAAGAAGTGACCCTTATAGTGTCTCCTAACTGATGACTTTTGAAGTGTCGCAAATAAACAAATAAAATATAAAAGTGTTCGTATATTTAAAAACTTTTATTTTTATTTGAATGCATGTAGTGATATAAATTAAAATAAATAAATCATAAATTGCATATGAAAGTGTCTGTTTGTATGGAGTTATTCAGCAGATGCATACGTTCAGTTTACACATGAGTATTTATGTACATATGTACCTATATGAAATTATTTTATTTATTGAATGAGTAAATAAGAGCTTACTTAAATTTTGTTCAGTTATAATAAAAACTATTTGATGGGAAGCTAGAGATGGATGAAGGGGAAAGAATATGATTACAGTATTATTCGGATATAAGAACATCTCATATAAGAACAAAACGCTTATAAGAAACATTTTCAAAAACACCATGTCTTTTTTGCGATTTTTCTAACAAAAAAGGTTTCATATAAGAAAAACGCTTATAAGAAAAAAACTGATAAAAGAACATTTTTCTTAAACACCAAAATCACAAAATTTATAGAAAAAGAATTTATATAAGAAACTTCCAACGGCAACACAGAATTTATGTAGTTTGCATGGACAACTCTGTTTTCTGACAGTTTTACAACGAGAACAATGTTTTTTTTTTAAGCTGGAGGACCACACCACGCGTTACTCGCTTTTTCGCAGCATACGCAGCTATCAAAAAAGTAGAATCTGTGTAGTTATACGTAGTAAGTTACATGCACAAAAGCGTAGATGCCTTGAGGCGAACAGAAGGTCTACTTTCTACTTTTGTAAGCGTCACAAGCAGCGTTCGAACAAATCAGCTGATTTTGACAAATTTAATTTTATTTTTACTTGTGCTGCTGCTGCATAAAAAGCGTTGCATGTAACTTGAAACGTAGAACGCAAGTAAGGTTATAAAAGCATGCGCTGCGTGGAGGCGAAAACGCGTGCTATGGACCTTTAGTTTTAGATGAGCGAGCTGGTACTCATGAGAAGCTTTGTGTTTTTTTTTCAATAAAAACAAAAATTTTAAAAGAAATACAAAACGGTATAAAAAGAAGCGAAATTGCAAAAAATATAATATTGGACTTTCAACGTTATCTAAAATAGTGAAAAACTCAAAAGACATAGACAATAATTATTTAAAAGTTAGAAACGTTAACAAGGGGTCTTCACCTGACAATTTTTTGTCATACCAAACGTCAAAGTCCATATAGAAAAAACTTTAAAATTTTTGTAAGCGTTTTTTTATATGAAGTTTGACGTTTATTATAACAAAAAATTGTCAGGTGATGACCCTATGTAACAAAAAAAAAGACAGAAAACCAAAATATGAAAGCCTTATGGCCATAGCTACGTATATAAGAAATAAGTTTCTTATATAAAATAGTTGTATATAAGAAAGAAACGCTTATAAGAAACTTTTTTCCTGGATTTTTTAAGTTTCTTATATCCGATAAATACTGTATTATGAAATTTGTGTAAATAAGGTTGTATATAGACCACAGAGTATCTTAGTTGTTCTTATGCTGCAATATTTAGGTACGGTTCACTCTCGCAAATTTGTCTCTAAAAACTCAACTCAACTTAAATTGAAAAAACTACATGCTGGTCGACGAGGCGTATCTTTCTCTACCAGACGGTATCAAAATCTCAATTTACTTAAAAAGTAGATTTAGCAGGTTTGCATAATAAGCCGACGATATGTTTAATATTCAGCTTTTTATATAATTTTGTTTTTATTTGATTCAAAATTGATATGTAAATAATTAATTTATGTTGCTTCTTTGAAGTGACTGTTGTAACTGAGTATAAAAAAAGGAGCCACACTGATATCAAGTATGGGAACCTTGGTCATGCTGTAACATTGACAGTGGATGAAAACAACAAGGCCGGAGATCCACACCATGCGTTAGAGCCTTTTTGCAGCTGTCAAAAAAGTAGAATCTATATAGTTATATGCGTAGAATGCATGGAGGCGTTGAATGCGAAAAGTAGGTTTTCTTTCTACTTTTGTAAGCTTCACAAGCAGCTCTCGAACAAATCAGCTGATTTTGACAAATAAAATTGTATTTTTACTAGTGGTGATGCCGCATAAGAAGCGTTGCATGAAATTTGAAACTTAGAATGCAAGTAAGATATACAAATTATGCAATGTGTGGACCTCAAGCTTAAGGAGTAGAAAAGATCTAAATAAAAAAAAGTTTTGAGTGAATCATATTTATATCACAGTGATAAGTCGTACTACTGGCCCTGCAAATAATAGGAACAGTCCAAACACGCGTGTAAAGAGTAGTCCACAAGGGACCAGGACTAGTCCAAACGTATGGAAAAAACCTGGTCTACTTAACATTACGATGTCCTAGGAGAGGACCATATAACCCACCTTTGGACCACTAAGGAGTAGTTTTAAAACTACTCCATGGTATACTCATGAGGATTAGTTTTGAAGTCGTTTAAAAACGAAAGCATGTCGTTAAAAAACGAAGACATGTCGTCTCACTACAAACACTTTTAAACAATGACATCGTCCACGCTTGCATTACATCGGACCAGTCCATGGAGTAGTCCATTTTATCAAAATGGATCAGGTGGTCCAATTTAATGCTTTTTTATCTTTTTGCACATGCAATTATTATCCTTCCTAAAACTAAGAATTTCTCTTTACACTATTTTGCAGCTCTTCAATAAATTTTTTATTTTAAGAAAAAAGTTAAATAAATTTCCCTTAAAAGCATCAACAATTTTAATTTACTAGTTTTTCATTTTAAAATGTAACAGGTTGTTGTTAACTTTACTTTTCTTTCTACTAATTGTTATACGTTTCCTTTTTTTTATTTTGATATGAATAAATTTTCTTTTAATGCTTCACTTTATTATAACAATCCTTTTGTTTTTGAATATGCAAAGGCCCATTGTTATGCCATTCACTTTTTACAAAGATAGATTGTACATTTTGTTGAATAAATGCTACATTTTACTTGCATTTACCCATTTTTTTATTATTTTATGTCTAAAGTGAAATTACTATTTGAAAAAAAAGAAAAACAAGAAAAGATATAAAAACTAATACATATTTACAGGTAGTTTTATTTAGATTATAAACCAACAACTAGTACGTCTTCTATAGTCGTTATAATCATAGTTCGAATAAGAAAAAGTAGTCAGCAGTCAAAAGAAGAGTTACAGTGCCAACAGCTAACCAATCTCTACTAACCAAAAACAAAAATAAAGAATAATAAAAAGCAACAACAATTTTTGTTTTAATGCTGACAAGTTGAGGAATTCAGAAACATCCAGAAGAACCTTTAATATTGCAACCAAATGATGTTCTCGTTAAAAAAGTGGCTGCAGCCACTTCTTCCTGTGCAAAAAAAAAAAGTCTACAACACAAAAAAAGCTTCGAGCAATTTTTGCAATCCATTTGAAATTATGAATTATAAAAAACAGGAAAAATTCAAATGAACGAAAAGAAAAATGGGAAAACTATAAAAGAAAAAAATTTAACTTTTTTTAAACATAACAAAATAACTCTACAGAAGTTGTAAAAAAATTATTAATATTCTTTAAGAATTTCAATAAAACAATAGTATAATTTCGAATGAAACTTTTCCTCATCTCTAATGTTCATCTCTCTGATCAACAGTTTCATCAAAGTCAACTGTAAGTTTTTAACTGGCAACATAACAAAACATTCATTCTCATTTTTATTATTATCTTGTAGTTATTAGTATGCAAATTAATCTTTTATATTTTAGTTGTTTTTTTTCTCTTTTTTTTCTATTGTATGCCTTTTTTCTATTATTGTTACAGTAATAAAAATCAACTAGCGTTATCATTTTTCTCTTCTGTCAGGAAGAATTCATTAAAATTTTGCTAATTGCACATCATTGATTTTTGAAGGCAACTAGAATAAATTACTTAAATAAAGTTGTTATTATAGAAACAAAATTAAGATTTCTTTAAATAATTCCTGAATGTTTTTTATCCCTCATCCTCTATATTTGAATACATTTTTGTAACATGACATCATGTGTTTCTACAAGTGGCGCAAAAGTCAGCACCCTATCGGAAGAAGCTTAATTTTTTTTCAAATGGCGGTAATTGTTATTTCTTCTTTGACATTTATGCCGTTTACTTCATACGAAATACACAACAATATGAGAATGGGAAATGGATTCCTGAAACGCGACGATGATATAGCAAACTTTTTATCGAAAATATTATTACCGACATTTCTATCTCTGTGAATACATAAATAAGCAAAATTTTGTTTTTGGGAACCTGAAGACCGCGTATTGCACATGCATAGTGTATTGGCTCTTCTTTAAAGTAAGTATGGTGTAATGGAATCATGCTACCTACTGCACGATATGCCACCGAAATTCTGCTTTTCCGAGTTCCTTCTCTTTTCGGTCATTTGCACTGGATAATAAGATCACCGGACTTAACCGTTCTAGAATTTTTGTCGTGGGGTTACTTAAAGTCAAGAGTCTATATCAGCAAGCCTCTGCCCTTATAGTCCTCAAAGAAATCCCCCCGAGGAATGTGCTACGCCTCTTAGGATGCTTAGTTAAAGCACTTTGAGGAGTTACACCACTTGGTGTTACAACCACTGGCGAAAATTGCTGATGTATACCAAGATTGCGGTAAGCAATAAAATGCAAGGGGTCTTGAAGTTTTCGGATTTCATGAGTCTGGGGGGTACTCACTAGAGTACCCGTGGTTTTCATGGCACCAGCCTGAATATTGGTTGAGGTCCCCTTTAGCATACTCACTTCTATAAAGAGATCGCTTTTTGCCGCGAAAATATGGTTTTGTATGGTGTGAGTATTTTTCTTGAGTTAGAGTGTCTTTGGTTTTAAGATAAGTTCTATAATAATTAAGTACATTCATGGTGGAATACGCAGGTGGCATCATTACGGCAACAAATACAACATAACAACAAAAATGGAAATTATATCACGGTTTACGTCAAAAAAATACTTTAAACAAACATCAAAGCGTGCTACTGAACGTGATAAGATAAATAAATTTTTAGCCAATTTTTATTGACCATATTTATTTTATTTTAATTTAAAATTATCAAAAACTTTAATAAAATACAATAATCACAGCACAAAACGCGGACTAGTCAAACAGTGCAAGAGCAAAAAATCGTCATCTGGCGCAGTGCTGCCACCTTTATTATTTCACCATGAGTACATTCTTTGTGAAGCTGAGAATGTTGTGCGTTGGTGTTGTAGTGAGGAGTAGCCCTGCAAATAAAATTGGACTCCCTGATCCATTTTGATAAAATGGACTACTCCATGAACTGGTCCGATGTAATGCAAGCATGGACCATGTCATTGTTAAAAAGTGTAGTGAGACGACATGTCTTCGTTTTTTAACGACATGCTTTCGTTTTTAAACGACTTCAAAACTAATCCTCTTGAGTATACCATGGAGTAGTTTTAAAACTACTCCTTAGTGGTCCAAAGGTGGGTTATATGATCCTCTCCTAGGACATCGTAATGTTAAATAGACCAGGTTTTTTCCATACGTTTGGGTTAGTTTTGAACTAGTCCTGGTCCCTTGTGGACTACTCTTTACACGCGTGTTTGGACTGGTCCTATTATTTGCAGGGAGTGTTTTTAGTAGAGAGTAGAGTCGAGGGTATTGATGGTTTTCGAGAGCGTTGGCGCGGGCCTGATAGTATCGTCTTGAAATCGAAATTTTGGTGAAAATACTGATCTACTGGATGTGCGTTGGTTGGTGGTGTTCGTTGAGCACGACGGTATCGTCTTGAAATCGAAAGACTGGTGGAAAGTCTGATTTACTGGATGTGCTTAGGGGTTGTATAAGAGTGTGTGGAGTGCATGCATAACGTTGGCTACTCAAATAGACTGTTTTTTTTAACAGAATGATCCTATTATTTAAGATAGCTTTTCCCAAGAGAATTTAGCGGCGGGTGCTGGTCGTTAAAACCCAAAGTTACAAAGTTACGGGGATTGATTCGATTTATGATGAATAGCTGCTAGCTATTCATTAAGCAGCAAAGGTAAGATAGCTCCAGCTGCCTAACAAGGGGTTGGGTGTATAGTTTTTACCGAACTTAGTTGTGACCTGTGTGTGTGTGATAGCGAGCACACACGGGGGTATTTGGTAAGTGTTTAATATTAACACTCCATGTGATTGAGATCCACCATGAGATTAGGCCATTATTCAGGTGCTCATGTAAATCGATATCACACTCAAAGAGAAAATACCCACCAGAAATACGTGAACCTTTCACCGATAGTTCTTTCAAGAGTGATGGGAAATGCCAGTAATCTGGCCCATATGCTCACTTGACCGATATAATTTTTACTACTTAATGAAAAATAAAATATAAAGACATTCAATAGAACAAACAAAAGTTTTTTCTTTATAAAAAAATTACTTTCAAAGAATATCGGGTGACAACTTTTTCGCCACCTACGCCTTAGTATCTGTACTTGTGAGCTAATGTGACATATCTAGATGTGTAGTAATATTTTATTTTTTTAATCTGAAGCACTATCTTGTTTTCTTTGTATCATGAGTGATAAGGACTGGTTGCCTGCTCATGTTAACTTTGTGCGGAAAGTCCCCATGCAAATTTCTCGTCATTTAATTCGCGCAGTTTAAACGTCTCGAATGTGGCGAAAAAATATGCTTATTCGGCTTGTGTAATTAAATATATATGTTTTTTATGCAACGGTATCTATAATTGGCCAATTCGGTCCACTATTTAACCAAGAAACATACATTTGTGCATGTATTAACCGAACAAATTTATTTTTTTAATAAAAACTGATTTTTGTCTCCGTTGTTAATTAACTTTTTATTTCTGGCTTAAAACATGTTGGAACATATTGTACAAAATGATAACTTTTTAATGTTGTATAATTTTTACTCGGGTTGCACCTACAATTAAACCTAACTTGTTCGGTATTATATCAACACATAAGTACAAATGGAATAAAAAGCTTCAATTTCAATAAAAACTTTTGAAAACAAAATTCTTTCAACACCTGTTTTCTCCCACAACGAAGAAAAACACATTTCCCTTTAAAGCCAAAAGACACAGACATTCAATGCAAAAGGCCATCATCGTAGAAGCAAAAGTAACAAATAAAGAAAGAAAAAATTAAGAAATGTTAAATGTTGTGGGCCAAACATAACGATCCATTATCAGTAGTTACGTAATAAAATGCTAATATTTTGCATTGCATCATATGAATTTACGTGGCAATATCTCAACATATGGTTGGTCTGCATGAAGAGAGACACAAAACGAAATGAAACTGAAAAGGCATGAAGGAAAACGACGGTGCACTGGAGCGCAATATAAAAAAACGTGAGATTGTTTAAGGAAGATATCAAATTTTATATAATTTTGTCCGGAACATTTATGCGCTAATAAAATTCAAAATATTGACTTTATGTTTTAACCTTTTAAGATCAAAGGGGTTAAAATAAACATTTAGTGGTTTTGAAAAGTTTATTAAAAGGCATTTAAGGAAAAGAGTTTAGTAGGAAATATTTAATTTAAAAAAGAAAAGAAATTTTAAAGAAATTAAAAAGTACAACGAATTAAAAGTTTACTACACCCACGCTACCACAGAGTATACAGAGGCGTCACGAGACAGAAAATATTGTGTTTTTTTTCTGTCTTTTTCTTCGAAAGCTGCCCTTTTTGCGTTTTTTGTTTTGATTATGCAATTTGTGTAGATAGTAGCGGCCTGTTTTTACGCATTGTCACTTCACTAACAAAAAACGTTTTCTTTCTCTTTCTTCGAAAGCTGCCCTTGCAAATGATTTAGGCATTTTTCATACGTCACTTTTTTCATCTCTGTATACTTTGTGCACGCTACTAGAGTGGAGAAGGTGTTATGCGTTCGTTCTACCGACCTTTTAGTACACTGATCGTATCAGAATCACTTCTTAAATCGTTCAAACGATGTCCTTCCGGTAGGCAGGCTGTCCATGCCAACACTGTGCGCAAAGTACAGGACGTACTTTTGGAGATATTTTGATGCAATTTGTTGCACAGGTTCTTATTTTTTCTAATGACAAGTGCCAAGCCTAAATTGTTGGGAGTCGGTTTTTAATTTCACGTAGCCATCATCCACGCTTCTCTCTGGAATAGAGTATTTATGTTGCTATTTAGATTAATTTTGGGTTTTTATTGCAATTTAAATTATATTACCAAATTTTGTTGGAATCGGTCCATATTTGTCCATAGCTACCAATCAAAAACTACTAACAAACAACGCTTTAAATGCGAAAACTTCCTTATAAATGTTGGTATTCACATACAATTTGGCAACAATAACTTTGTCAATTTCTGCTATGTCATTGCCAATTGTTGTGCTGGTGAATCCTTGTTTGCCTATGGGTACCAAATAGGGTAGGGCTGAACTGACTATATTTTGTTATTTGTTAATTTGATAAAAAATTTTAAATAAAGGTAGCTTTAATTTTATTTTCGATATTAATCGACCTACAGGTGTCCCGTCTTTCTAGGGTTAATCTATATTTAGTTTTTATATTTCATGTTTTTTAGTTTAATTTTTTTCACATGTATTGTTTTGTTTGATTATCAATAAATTGCATCGTATATGTTTTAATACAACAAGCAAAATCACTGTACTAAACATAAAGGCAGGCAGTAAAAAAACAGTGTTGAACTCCTTCTACCACAAGCACCCGCAGTTTTGAGAAAACTTAACAAAGGCTGTTAAATATTGTTGGCAATTTAGGCGCCACATTTTCTTAACACCGCCATCTAACAAACCAATACAACACACTGAGTGCTTTTCTTTCATAATTGTTTGGCATTTTAAATAAATGCACTATGGGACTTGTTTGAATGTAAAAACAATTTGGAAACTGTCGGTTCAGTTCTTGAAAGAAGCAATTACGATCATGTTTTGATTTCAAGGAATTTGCCCTAAGTTTTCACAGAATATTTAATAATTTTTCGGAAAATATCGTAATTTTTTAAAAAGTGAGTTTCTGAAAACTACAAATGTTCAATACTTAGAACGGCTGTAGGAAATATCGCCCAAAGAAAAATCGCCAAAAAAAAAAATGAAAAATCGCCCAAAAAAATTGCATGTAAAATTGGGCCTGATTTCATATGAAGAATGGCCCAAAATTTTTGGGCTATTTATCGTTATTGTTGGGTGATTTTTCGTTTTTTAAATTTGGGTGATTTTTCATAATGAAAAATGTTGTATGAAAAATGGCCCAAAAAAAATGGGCTATTTTTAAAATTCTACCATAATCTTACATAGCAGAGAAAACCATGTTTTATTATGGTTGCAAACAACAAAACTATTTTTCAAGAAACTAATTTAACCATTATATGGTTGTCGGCGACAATGATTTGGTTAAATTAAACATAATATCGGTAGAATTTTTTTAAAAATGGTTTTGTAGCTTTTTCTCTGGGTGTATATATTAAATATATATATATCGAAAATAAGGATTTTCTCTTCTATGGTATAACAAAGACCGGCTTCGCTAACTAAAGCTTCTCTGTAAAGCGGGCCTTCGGCCGGGCGCAAGGATTTTCTCCTCGATGGTATAACAAACACCGGCTCCGCTAACTAATGCTTCTCTGCGTAGTTGGCAGTTTTTCGAAGCTTTACTTAGCGAAACCGGTTTTTGTTAGACCATAAAGGGGAAAATCCTTGCGCCCGGCCGAAGGCCGCCTATACAGAGAAGCTTTAGTTAGCGAAGCCAGTCTTTGTTATACCATAGAGGAGAAAATCCTTGCGCCCGGCCGAAGGCCGGCTATACAGAGAAGCTTTAGTTAGCGAAGCCAGTATTTGTTATACCATAGAAGATGAAATCCTTATTTTGGATATATATATTTAATATATACACCCGGAGTAAAAGCTATAAAAATATTTTATCAATATTATGTTTAATTTAACCAAATCATTGTCACCGACAACCATATTATGGTTAAATAAGTATCTTTAAAAAAATCACTTGAAATTTTAACGGTATTTTAAAAAAAAATGTACACATTTTTGATTATAAGTTAAGTTGCGGACGTTGCAAAGTGTCATAACGTCCTCGTCCTCGTCTTCGATGGACATTATGACAGTTTTAAAGTGTCCAAGGACACTACGACACTGGACGTTATGACATGTCACCTAAATTTATATGAATAATAAACACTTTTTTGCAAATTTAGTATTTTTTTTTTTTTTTTTTGGGAAAAAATTCGTTTTTGCTTTTTGGGTCATTTTTCATTTTCTTTTTGGGCCCTTTTTCGTTTTTTTTGGGCAAAATTTCATATTTACCTTTTTGGGTCATTTTTCATGTTCGCTTGGGCGATTCTTCATTTGGGCGATTTTTCATTTTTTTTTTTGGGCGATTTTTCTTTGGGCGATATTTCCTACAGCCACTTAGAACCGATCTTTATAAAACATAACGTCACATTATTTAAATTTGTTGTGGTTTTAGGCTTCTTAAAGGGCGGCATGAAATAACCCCCCAAAATATAACCCCCCAAAAAAATAATGAAATAACCCCCAAAGCGTGGGGTCTTATTTCATATGCAATAAAGCCCCAATATTGAAAATGAAATTAACCCCCAACGAAATGAAATAACGCCCCAAACATAAATGAAATAATTCCCTAATTTTTGGGGGCTTATTTCATATGAAATAAATCCCCAATTTCCGAAATGAAATAAGAGCCCAGTATATTTAATACAATCAATTATACACTTTTGCTTTAAAGAATCACGCAATAGATATCATGGTATGATATACCACACACAAGCTTAGCCAACTAAGGCTTTTCTGCATAGCCGGCCTTCGGCCGGGCGCAATGACTTTTTCCTCTATGGTATACCAAACACCAGCTTCGCTAACTAAAGCTTCTCTACATAGCGCCACGATTTTCTCCTCTATAGTCCAAAAATACCGAATCGACCCGGCTACGCAGAGAAGCTTTAGTAAGCGAAGCCGGTGTTTGGGTTACCATATAGAAGAAAACCATTGCGCCCGGCCGAAGGCCGGCTAAGCAGAGCAGCTTTTTTTTATCGAAGCCGGTGTTCTGTATACCAAAGTGGATAAATTCTTGCGCCCAAAACGTCATCATTATAAATTTGAAAATTAAATAATCCCCCAAAAAATATATTGGCGCTTCATTTCATAATGATTTTTTGGGGGATAATTTCATATGAAATAATAACCCAATTAAAAAAATGAAATAACACCCCAAACAAAATGAAATAATCCCCCAAAAATCGTTTTTGTTGTTCTCTGTTCAAACTTTTGGGGGGTTATTTCATTATTTTTTTGGGGGGTTATTTCATGCCGCCTTCTTAAAGTCTATTTGTAGAGTTAGCTATATGTTAAATCACGCTGGTCAGCAAAAGTTTTGGTGCCAAGAAGCTTTCGTTTTCTTAATCTACGACTTTATACTTATTGCACTAATAGTCAGTGTTCATACGGCTCATGTCTTATTGACGAGATTGCTACTTTATAGGCGAGAGGGACGAGGGGAAAAGAAACGAGTACACAGATGCATGTACTGTCTTTACGTTTTGCTTTTTTCGTTGTTTAATTTTGTTTTTGTTTTCAATATCAAATAAAACAAAATAAAAAACATGTCGTCAACATGAAATGATTCATTTGAACGCCAATTCATGTTCAAAGAAGAAAAACCAAGAATCTTGTCAATAAGACATGAGCCGTATGAACTCAGACATAGCAATAGTTTTCTAGATTTTGACTTGTACAGAAAAAAATTTGCGACAAAAAAGTTGCAACCTACAGCCGATCCCACAGTTTTTGGTGTTGGTGTAACCTCTCGCTTTGTTTTCCGCTATAAGAACCCAGATTCTCTAGGCATTGATCAAGATAACTATGTACTTAATGCACTTTAATGGACATATTTTGATATGCTGCTTTTTATTTTTCTAAATGAGCCGTGGAAACTAAACCGTATTTGTTGTCATTGTTTGAGATGACACGCTTAAAGCTGGGATCACACGATTGCCGCAAATGCACCAATATGGCACAATTTTGATTGTGCTTTATTAACGCACAATAAAGAAACTGCACCAATCAAATATTCTTAAATCACACGATTGCCCTGTTTTATACAAATTTAATTGCCGCTAGTTGGTACAATGTGAAATGGGTACAATAATTGCCGCAACACAGTCACACGATTGTTCTTGACAACTGCGAAAACAGCTCTTGTGGTTGCTTTTTTATTCTAGTTGGTTTGTTCATTAAAAAAAAGAAAATTTAATCATAAGTATATTTAAACAAATGTTTGTTGAATACTTGTTTTTATATATTTTAAGAAAAATATGTGAAATATTAAAGACAAATATTTGTAAAAGAAATAATACTTATTTTTTTAGTATCTTCAATTAAAATATTCACACTGAATAGCTATGCTTGTGAACATACATACATATTTCGTTAATAGCAATAATTAAAAAAAAATTATAGCGCATAATAAATAAATTCATATTTATCTTTATTAATTATTGAAAGAAGCACTAAAATGTAAATTTAATAAAAAATGGCAAATATTGGCGCGAATTGTGTTGTTTGATTGTCGCACATGAACACAATAAATATTAGTGCATTTTTGTTATTTTTATTGACGCGTGGTTGCATAGCAAACAGTCACACGATTGCCGCACCAGGGTTGCATTTGATTGGTAAAAGTGAGCACAATATTGTCCTCGATTGGTACATGAGCCATTTGGTTGTGCAGTCATACGATTGGGGTATTAAAAAGTGTGGAAATTGGTGCATTGCGGCAATCGTGTGATCCCAGCTTAAGGCTTCATTCAAGGTTGTCTTAAGATATTCCATTCATTTGGCGAGAATAAGACCATGCTCATCCGAACAATATAATTTTTCAAATGTAAAATGGTAGCAAGTCTTGCTCTTTTTAACGACAGAACGTTACTTTCAAACCTGACGCCAACAAAAATAAAGGTACGGTCAGATTGATGAAATATTTTGATGAAATATGTTTCCTCATATTTAATTGAAATATTTTCAAAACAAAACAAAATTTGTTTTATGGTCACACTATCCGCATTTATTTGTCAATTTTTGTTTCTTCAAATAGCCATCAAACAACGTGATGTGTAAATATTTGAACACATGTTTTTAGTGCGGTCACACTTAAATAACTATTTTTCTAAAAAAAATATTTCATCAAACCGTCAAAAAATATTAATTTGTTTTTCCAAAAAAATTTTTATAAAACCGCAATGGAAAATATTGAAAATTTTGTTGTGTTATGTTGTGGTGCTTCATCCTTAATAATTTTACAAGAGGAGGAAAATCTTGCAAAAAAAAAAAGAAAGACAATGGGTCCGAAGCTGGATAAGACGACGGAATGTAGAAGGATGTTGTTCAAAATTGCTTAAGGAACTTAGATCAGAAACTCCTAATCTGTATAAAAACTTTTTAAGAATGAACTCAACTGATTTTGACTATTTGGTAAGTTTAGTAACATAATTTAATACCCATTAATATATTACAAAACCTTGTGTCACACATCTCGCTCTAGCTTAAATTAGTGGCACCACTTATAACAAAGAAAACAACAAGACTTCGCGCGCCAATTTCTCCCACTGAACGTTTAGCAGTAACGCTACGTTATTTAGCGACTGGCGAGAGTTTCAGGTCCCTACAGTACATATTCCGAATTCCCCATAATACTATTTCAGGGATTGTTCCTGAAGTATGCAGTGCCATTTATAAGGTTTTACAACCAGAATATTTAAAGGTGCTTAACGCAACAATTTAATTTCATATATTTATGTACATTATATATTTATTTGATTGCAGATACCATCAACCGAAGAGGACTGGAAGAACATATCCGCAGCATTTTTGCAATCATGGAATTTTCCTAATTGTATCGGATCATTGGATGGAAAGCATGTTGTAATGACTGCTCCAGCTCATTCAGGAAGTGTTTACTTTAACTACAAAGGAACACATAGTATTGTGTTAATGGGTATTGCTGACGCATCCTACAAGTTCTTGTATATTGATGTAGGGTCAAATGGCCGAATATCAGATGGTGGAGTTTTTCGGAAAAGCTCATTTAATCAAGCTCTTCAACAAACCAAACTTAATCTACCGTCAGCAAATCCACTTCCATTCAGAAACTTACCAGTTCCATATGTTCTCGTTGCTGATGATGCTTTCGCTTTGTCAGCAAATATACTTAAACCTTTTAGTGCACGCAACATGAATGCAGTCCAAAGAATTTTCAACTATCGTTTATCAAGAGCTAGACGTGTAATTGAAAACGCGTTTGGAATCATGTCTGCACGTTTTCGAGTACTACGTAGCCCTATAAAACTTGAACCACAAAAAGCAAGACAAGTAACCCTAGCATGCTGCGTTTTACATAATTATTTGATGAGCCGAACAAGTTCCGTTTACTTCAGTTCCAATCTAGTGGATCGTCACTCTGAAGATGGCACTTTAATCCCTGGTGAATGGCGCATTGAACAAACAGATCGTAGTTTTTTAAATCTCCAGGCTCATCGATCTTATGTCGCTCCAGATATCTCAAAAATAAGAGAAGAATTTTCTCAATATTTTGTGGAGGAAGGAGAAGTGCCTTTTCAGTATAAGCATATATAGAAATCTGAATATAGAAAAACATAAGTATTTATTTCCACATGTTTTCCTGGTCAAAATATTAAAAAAAAATATTTTTTTCTATATACTACATACATATGTACAACATGTTTTACAAAATGAAAAATTTGAATTTTTTATTTAAACCTTTTTCTTAAAAAACAATTCCGTGCTTAAAATTTTTACAAATATTTCCTTTTATACACATCATACTTTAAAGCCTACTTACCTTTACTAAAACTAATTTTGAAATTAGAAAAAGCTACACTCGTTTAAAACGAACGTAGCTTGAAAATCTATGTCGATTTTAATTTCATGTGAATTCGATTTCCAGCCCATGGGCTTTATTTCGTCTTGTAAATTTGTATCTTAATAAATTAATAAAAAAAACTTTTTGCATTTAAATAAATTTATTTATTCATTTTAGAAATTGTTTTTCAAAAAACTATAGATAAACAGTAACATACTAAAACATCTAATAAAAACAAGTAGAGATCTTTAAACTCTGCAAAATGTGTTAAAAAAAAAAACGTAAACAAAGAAATAATCAGGGATGTGGACGTAAAACGCCAGAATTTGGAAATTGTTTTTAATTCACTTTTAATCTAATTTTAAAATTAAACTTTTAAAATTCTTGAGTTTTACGTTTTCGATTCCGAGCACAACCCTGAATAAATAAAAAAAAATAAGTCCATAAATTCATATTTTGTACATACTTTTTATGAATTAAAATTTCATAGTTATTTTATATTAATACCTAAATTAAATAAAATCTAATTATGTACAAGAGATCTGCAAGATCTGTTAAAAAAACGTAAACATAAACAAAGCAATCTTCAAGATATGTATGTACCTATATACTACAGGGATATAAATACATACATAAATCATATACATACTTATGTATGTACAGACATACAAATCAGAATACAGACATATTTACATATTGATGTCTGAATATAAAAAACAGGTAACAAAATATTTTCTTTGTGTACAAGAAAACAAAAAAAACTTAATAAAATCCGTAAAAGTTTAGGTATGAGTATAAAAAAGGTTAAATTCGATTTTTAAAAAAGGATTTAGCTGAAATTTTAAAGGAAAATGCATTTTGCTTTTGCCTACGCCTTTTTGATATTAAGACAGCGATATGTAATCATGTATGTATGTATATTTTTCCACTATTAAGTTCTATATATTTTAACCAATAATTTTATTACTCCGCTCTTCATCTAAGCACTGAAACAAGAAAGCTGATAATTTTCTACGTAATGATGCTGACACTTCATCGCTTACGGCATTTAGTTCACTTAAAATAAAGTTTGCAAATGTGGCATTTTGTGTAAACTCGCTCTGCTTGCGCTCCTTCATTACTGTAACCGCCTAACGCATGACTTCGGCAATATGCGCTACTGCTAATTGGTTGCTTTCAGTTTGCTGTCGACGTGGAGTTGCTTTAACTTGTATTGGTGTTGATAAGGGCGGCGTTGAGTCTGCATCATCTAGACACAAAATAAAACAAACGTTAATACATAGCCTGAAACTGTTAGTTGAGCATTTTCTTACCATTACTTTCTAAATCTACTTCAAACACAATGTTGGACACAGTTTCTTGGGTTTGCTGATCTTCCGCTCTACCCACAAAACTCATGGAATTATAAAACTTCCATTTTGGTGGTACTATGGCACCTTGACCGGACTTTGTTTTAGTCCGGCCGGCATAACCGCGGAATTGGATTCGCAAATTTGTCCATTTAGCAGTTAAATCAGCTGTGGTATACTGCATATCGAACTGCTCGCCAATATTTTGCCAAGCTTTGTCGCGTTGCACTTTGTTATGGTAGGAATCATTACTAGCATCCCATAAACACCTTTCATCTTCCACCAAGTTTATCAATTTAAAAACATCTTCTTCTTTCCATTCCTTTACAACTTTTTTTGTCCATGGTTTTTTGTTTGGCGTAGCTTCACTCAGACAATCCATTTTTTATTTATTTATTGTCTTTTTATCACAAAAACTTCTTTATTTCGTTTTTAATTACAAATTACATTTGTTTATTATATGCAGTGTAGCCCACTAGTTAAAAAAAACACGTTAAATCGCTTTAGGAAAATCTAGTTGTAATAACACGTTATTGTGAAGAAAAAAATATTAGAAAACTAAATTGGGCGAGCTATATACCTTCGAATTTCCGAAAAATATTTATTTTTACCTCAGTTTAGATGTTTGTATATACATACATATGTACATGTATATTTATATATACACATATATATCTATATATATAAAATAGGATGTGTGTATGTATGTATGTATGTATGTGTGTATGTAACGTATGGACTCCAAAACGGCTTTGCCGATTTTGATGAAATTTTCAGGGAATCTTCAATATATTCAGGCGGGTGACACTGTGAAGTCTGATTTTTTATTTTCGGTCTGGGGGCGGAGGGGCGTGGCAAAATCCATAACTTGAGAACGTCTTGACCGATTTGAACGATTTTTTCTTTAAAATGATCGCCATGATCCAACTTAGGTTTTTACGGAAAGAAAATTTTGCTTCGCCCACTTTTTTTGATTTACCTAAAATCAGAAAACGGCTCCATCGATTTGACTAATTCTTCTTTTAAATGTTCTTATTTTTACGTTTTCATCGAAAGAAAAATGTATCACGCCTACTTTTACGCCCACTTTTTCTATTAAGCGCATAACTTCAGAACGGCTAGACCGATTTGGACGATTTTTTCTTTAAAATCGTCGCCATGGTCAAACTTAGTCAAAGAAAATTTTAAAGGCCGTAAATTTTGTTTAATGCTCAATTTAAATCGTCTGGTAATACAACACTAATGTTTTCTTAGGGCCAGAAACGCGGACCGGGTCAGCTTGTATATATCTAAAATAGGAACAAGTCTAGTTTTCCAACGCAGCTCCAAATAAAAAAAGTACATAGGGTAATATAAAATTGAAAAATAAGAGGAAAAAATTAAATGACAATGTTGTCGGAAACGCATAGTTTCCGAGTTATGGACCCCTGAAGTTTTCATATGAATTTGTGATTTGCCACTACATTTCTGAACGTATATGGCAAAAATTGGTATCATTTGAAAGCTTTTGGACATATCTATCTGGGTATACAAAATTTATTTTAAAATTCTTACCCCATTAAGAATCGGGATGAGCTTACAAAAATACAACTGTCTTTAGTAAGCAAATTAATTACTATGGAGGAAAGTTTGTTATACCATAGAAGAGAAATTGTGTTCGCTTTGCGGATCCGGTGTTTATTATACCAAAGAAAAGGGAATTCTTGCCGAAAGGCGCCTATGTGCAGAAGCTTTATTTAGCGAAGATGGGGTTTATTTGATTCTGATATAAAATTTTGTAAAAACTGTATTAGAAGCTATAGGGTTTAAAAGTTTTAAATAAATTTTGCATTTCCAGAAAGTTCTGTTCAAAAGCTTTCAAATGATACCGATAGTGGCCATATACGTTTAGAAATGTAGTGGGAAATCACAAATTCATATGAAAACTTCAGGGGTCAATAACTCGGAAACTATGCGTTTCCGTCAACATTGCCATTTAATTTTTTCCTCTTATTTTTCAATTTAATATTACAATTCAATATTACCCTATGTACTATTTTTGTTTGTGAGCTGCGTTGGGAAACAGACTTGTTCCTATTTATATATATATATATACCATATATATAAATATATAAATATATTTATTTATTTTTTTATATACCCCTTCTAAAAGCACACATCCATATGAAGCAACACTTTGTTAAGTTTTTGCGATTTATATTTAAAAGTTGACAACACTATATACATCAGCTGTTATTTCTCACTGTTTGTTCTTGCATAAATTTTGTAAGACAAAACATTTATTTCAACAAAAGGTTGTAAAATATTTAACGCTGAGTGGTCACACTTTGTTCACATTGGAAGCATTTTTGTTTGGCGCCAAATAATTTTGTTTTACAATAAACAGCTGTTTTGTTGTTTGATGTTGAAAAATATTTTATGGTCACGCTACAGTAAATAAATATTTGGCTTTTTTCATCAAATGTTTCATCAGTCTGACCGCACCTTAAGTCAATAACTCTGCATATTATTCAGATAATTCAAAATCCGTTATCAAGTGCTTTAATTCTTATTTGGCTCTGTAGACGCTATTCCTCACTTAGTCTACTAAAATTTAGTTCATTGACGTTTTTCTTTAATGCAGTTTCGCGAATTGAATAGAAGCAAGTACTTCCTCTAAATGGTAAGGTAAGGATTTCCTAGCCGATCCTAAAGGCTCAGTTAGCTGATAGTAACAGTTACTTATCCTTGCCGTACAAAAGTAAGATCAATCTATTTCTTACAGATTGAGATGCCACATCCTACTGCTAACTAAATATAATCGTTTTAATTGCTTTACATACAACAAAATGAAGAAGCTGGTTTGCAACGTTACTGTTACTTTCAGCTAACTGAGCCTTAAATCTTGATGAATCACTTCAGCTGTCAATGAAGAAGTTTTTGGTTAATTCCATTGCATAGGCACTCCGATCCGCGTGGGGCTTCATTACTTCAAGGTCTCCAAGGCTTGTATTCAACCCCCTGAACTCTTTTACTGTGTAATAACAACAAATGTAACACAAAAAAATGTTGGTCATTGAAACAATTTTTTCCCAAAAGGGACATGGTAATAAAATCAGTTTATTTATACAAATAAATCACCTAATACATAACTCCTAACGTTTTCTTGATACGATTTTTTTCGATTTGTTGACTTGCATTATTTAATTTGTCCAATTCAAAGCTCTGTCTTTTCGTGTAAAATAATACGATTTTTGTTTTTGCACTTATGAACAGGCAAATTTGTTGTATCGTTACTTTATCGTATTGCCAAATAGTCAGCTCAGAATTGGTTTGGTAATGTTAATGTAATAGGTAATGTTGTATTCCAAAACCAAAAAAACAACGGTATTTCGTCAGCTCAGAATTGTTTTGGCGCATATGCCAAAAAGTCGGAGTGGAGAATAACGACAAAGAAGATTTACATGAAGATTTCTCAAAATGTACCCGATATAACTTTTTTATATTTTTACCACTGCTTCCGGTATATGTTTTGACGAAAAATTTAAATTTTTGCGCACTTTCATGAATAAAGTTAGAATTTATGAGTATTTTTTTGAAAATGAAAAATATTATTTTGTGCCGCATACGCCACTTTTCTAAAAAAATTAAAAAAGTGGCTTTTTGTGCTGCATACGTATACATATTGCGTGAGTGACTGACTCATTCATCATCGTACAGCCTAAACGCCTGAAGCTAATGACTTGAAATTTGGACCAGAAATGGATCTTTCCCCAAATCGATCCACTAAGGCGGGATTTTTAAAAATTCGAATGTTTAGGGGGTAAAAAAGGGTAAATTCGGAAACTTTTTATCTCCAAAACTGAAAGAGATACAAAAAAACTGTAATTCATATCGTTGTTCTTTTAAAAAATAAGTGGACAGGTGTGTGGTACTTTTTGAAATTTGGCTCTTTTAGGGTGAAAACGGGTAAAACCTGCATTTTGGTACGTTTTTGTCAGCCAATCTATCTTTTGATCCAAAAAACATAGAAATAAAGTTTATACCACATTCGAAACTTATCAACAAAATACGAATACAAGTTTGGTACTTTTTCGAAATTCGAACGTTTAAGGGGTGAAAATCGTAACTATTTTTGGTACTTTTTTACAAAACATTTTGCATTTTGCAATTTCGGATACTATAATGGGGGGAAAATAGTACCAAAATGGGAAATACGGGAAATTTAATATCTTTCTTCAGCTTTTTGGTTCTACAACTGGTATTTTTTAATTATCGTTAATATTTGACCTCGAAACATAAAATTCAACATGGAATGTCCTGAATGAATGCTTTATATCTCAAAAACCACAAAAAATTTTGCGAAACAGATTTTGGATTCAAAAAGGGGATATTCAAAATATATATACCCCATACCTAACTCAATTTTTTTTTAAATGGTCAGTAGGTCAAACCAATTCTAAGCTGACGATTTGTTACAAATCTATATACATATATGTATATAAAACAGGATGTGTGTAGAAATGTATTTACATATGTAACGTATGGACGGCTGGGCCGATTTTGATGAAATTTTCCGGGAATCTTCAGGCGGGTGACACTGTTAAGTCTGATAATTAATTTTCGTTCTGCGGGGGGAAGGGCGTGGCAAAATCCAATTTTCATATTGCACCACCCATGACATATATTTATTTTTTTTGCTTTTTTTATTTTATTTTTTTTTAAAGCCGTTGTCATGTTTTTCAAAACGAGATATCAAACTCTTGAATCGGTTATGAAGTTCCGAAGATTATTTAAAAAACCTATATTAATAATGACCCAATATCAAAATTTTAAAACTTTCGAAATCCACGAATTCCGATGAATTGCAACGATTTATCATTCCAATTCAAGTGGCTCCAATTCCCTTTGCGTCTTGCCTTTGCTATTACCATCAGCAAAGCACAAGGCCAATTATTGACTATTGCTGGCTTAAACGGCCAGTTGTTTGCACGCCAAAAAATTTATACGTTTTAACACTAAATAAAAAAACAAAAAAACATTTTCTATCGGCTGGCCTTAAGATGAAGTAATAACTAAATATAATTTCCAATTTGCCTTAAATACATGCGTTTCCTTTTTGATTGAGCCCATATCTCCACCATATGTAAGTTATTCTGCAAAAAAACTTTATGATAGGTATTCCATGGATTTTTATTTAAAGGCCGTAAATTTCGTTAAAAGTTCAATTAAATCGTGTGGTAATATAACACTAATGTTTGATTAGGGCCAGCAACGCGGACTGGGTCAGCTAGTTGAACATAAAATTATGCTCTGATAAATTGTTTATTTTGAGATAATTAACTATAACAGTGAAGTTAGTAATATCGTTATCATTAAATTGGCGTTAAATTTTTGCATATTTAAGTTTTAAATGCATATTTTTGCTTATTTTGAGATTATTATGAGAAAAAAATTTTTAAAAAGTAAATAAATTCTTTTGGAACTTTGCTTTAATTACAAGATTTCGGCAAAAGATGCTTCTATTTTAAACCGATGCAGCACCTTACATGGTTAAGGCTTCCAATGTCTTCAAAATATTTTATCACTGCTTGGCACGTGGGTTCTTCAGAATTCTATTCAAAAAACTTCGAGTAATATTAAAATGTTGAAGAGCTTATTGATGCCGTTGATTGTGAAATTAAAAAAGGAAAAGAAATATTAAAGTCAATTCGCATTTGTATTTTACAAGTACGGATATATTTGTGAAACAATAACTAAGTAGGAGCGATTTAGTTCACTTATTACTCAAGTCAAATTAACTGAAATTACAAACAGTAAAATTACCAATGTGGAAGGAAGAATAGCTCGACAAATTAAAAAAAAAACTCAAGGATTTCAAAAAATAAATTATGCATAAATTATGTTAAAATATTTTTGATCTGGAATCAAAGTGGGATCTGAAAATAAATTTTGTTTAAATACATTGGCATTCTTCAAGTACAAGACAAAGTTTTACTCTTAATAAAACAGTACAGTATTTATCGATAGTTCAGATTTCACTATCGATATATCGATATTACTATCGACTGAATGTTTGTACTTAAGTAGGATATCAATCTAGCGGACTTTTCCTCTAATGTTCGTTCATTGTTTTATCCTACGCTCGCAATTGCAATTGCATCTTAATTTGGTTTTTTTTTTTAGAAAATCATAAAACTATCTGACATTTCAGTCCCTATGTAAACATATCAAAATTTCGGGATAAAGGCCTTAAGTTAGTAGTAAAAAGCACAGCTAAGCAATCCATACCACCTGCCATTCTTGTTGTTTGTATTCATTGCTGTAATTTGCATGCGCGAATTAATAATAGCAAGAAAAAGTTGCGGCAAAAAACTGTGTGTGTATAGCTGTTGTAACATGTCTTCATAGCTGCATTTTAAATAATAATATCGATATTGATATTTTTCCTAACGATATTTTCGATAGTTTGCGACTATCGAGAATATCGCTAGTACTATCGATAGTTTCCCAGCACTAGCATTTATAACTAAATATGTAACTTAAAATACTCGGTATCATAGCAACAAGAACTTAGTTTTTATAAACAATTCAAACTCAGTTTTTCATGTCACGCTACAATAAAACCTGGGATCGAAAATATAAAAAAATCATCAGAACTTTTAAAGCAGGCTTTTTACTATCCAGAAATCTACTTTTTTGCTGACAGTCATAACTTTTGTCCTGCTAGATTAGGGATACGTACCAATTTGTCGATTTTTTCCAAAATGTGAGAAAATAAAAATTTAGAGTTTCTTTATGATGTATTGGCTAAAATTTACAACACTTAAAAAAAGAGTTTTAATTTAAAAATTACCGATATATAGTAAACTGAACAAAGGCCCATGGACCGGTCCTTACAATTGAAGATACTGTTTATTCAAGTCTTATAAGATACATACAAAATTTTACTTAGGCGTACTAAAGTGTTTCTTAAGAGTGGGCTCTAATAAACAAACAAACAAACAATAAGAGCTAAAATCTTTTCTTTAGCAAACTAAAAAGACTTTAAAAATAATAAAAACAATTTGAAACTTGTCAGATTTTTAAGCAAAAGTCCTGATAGCCGTTTTGCTTTTTTTACATATTTAAACATTTACTAGGTTGAATTTTGGGCGGTGCGCAAAATGACACAAGGAAATATGGCCCCAAAAGGAAAATGAAAAACGGCCCCAAAATTTTACATGAGACACAACAACACGCAGTTTTGGCGCAATTTTTTTGTTTTTTTGGGGTTATTTTTAAATTTTTTCGTTAGGGTGTTTTTGCATTTTAAGTGGAATGAAAAATGAACCCAATATCAAGGAATGAAAAATGGCCCCAAATAAAATCACAATTTTTACTTTGGGGCTATTTTTCATCTACTAATAAAAAATGCAAGTTTAAAGAAATAAAAAATCACCCCAAACATTTTTACACAAATTTTATAAAATTCTTTGTAAAAGTTTCTAGGGATAACATAAAAAACCCGAATTCTTATACCAAAGTAGAGAAAATCCTTGCCGGTTATGCAGAGATGCTTAATTTAGCGAAGCCGGTGTTTGTTATACCATAGAGGAAAAAAGCCTTGAGCCCGGCCGAAGGCCGGCTATTACGAGAAGAGTTCGTTATACCATAGAAAAGAAAATCCTTGCGCCCGGCCGAAGGCCGTCTATGTAGGGAAGCTTTAGTGAGCGAAGCCAGTGTTCGTTATACCAAAGAGAAGAAAATCCTTTCACTCGGCCGAAGGCCGTCTATACAGAGAAGCTTTAGTTGGCGAAGCCAGTGCTCGTTATACCATAGAGAAAAAAATCCTTGCGCCAGGCCAAAGGCCGGCTATAACGTAGAGCTTTAGTAAGCAAAGCCAGTGTTCGTTATACCAAAGAGAAAAAAACCCTTGTGCATGACCGAAAGCCGAAACGTGCTATCAATCGTACGATTTTTAAAACCAAAACTGTATAATTATCCGGATTTTGAAATCGGGGTTCTAAATTTGGGATTTTTAGTTTTGGACATATGAACTCCACCGAATATGTTTAATGTCACTTTCTTTGTGTTCTTTTTTGGGGTTAAAATTCATTATAAATTTTGAGGTGATTTTTTAAAATGAAGAATAACCCAAAATTTAGGGTCATATTTCATTTTATTTTTAGGGTTACTTTTAATTTTTGTGGGGTAATTTTTCATTAAAAAAATGGGGCCATATTGCATTATGAAAAATAGCCCCAAATTTGGGGTAAATTTTCATTTATTTTTTGGGGCCAAATTTCCTGGGGCCATATTTCGCAGCGCCTGAATTTTGCAGAAATCAATGTAACAAATCAAGGAACATTCATGGAGAGATTCTTTTTTGTCAACCATAGCATGGTTGATGCCCTATGCTCCTAAAAGGACCAATGGAACAATATTTATATATATGTGGGTGATTCACAAGGTGTCATAAAGTCATATGTCTTACAATAATAACATGAAAAAATACGACTGTTGTGAACAGCCCCTCACAATTCAGTGTGCTATTTTGAATTTAAATCAGCTGATTTAAAACAAATATAAATAATAAATATTAACCAGAATAAAAATATTTTTTTATTCTAATCCATGAATTAATAAATTAAATTAGATATTACCTGACTATTTTTCATTTTTCAGGCGCAAATCAATATATAATAAATAAATTTTATTTTGTTTAACAAACAGAAGAGTCCTAAGTCGATCTAATTTGCCGCCGCAAGTGATTTCTTGCAAAAATTGCTAGCCGCAGGTTAAATTCGGATGTTAGCCGGATACAATATTACCATCAACGGCAACGGCTTACAAACAACTAATGCGGCTCGGCTTAGCCGTTTAGCGCAGGTCTCTTCGGATAAATTACGACAGCAGAATAGAAATAGCAAGCAAAGTTGTATTTATTTAAGACACGTTTTGTTTACAAAGCAACAAAAATATTTTTAAACCATTGTAAAATGTTAGAACATTATGACAATATAACATGATAGCACACTTTGTGAATACCCGAATTGTATGGTTAAATAGCTGAAATAGCTTAAACAGCTTAAATAGAGTTTTATAGTGTTTTAAAATTTATTCCCATTGTGCAAAAACACTCGGACTCAAATTGTTATTTGAATCGTTATTGAAAACTACTACTGTTGTTAAATAATATTTTTCTAATTTATTGTACTAGGCCACGCATATATGTATATCGTTACCTAAAACGCAAAGGCCCCGTCTTACATTTTGAAAATTTTTAGAAGAAGCAGAAACTTTTAAAAATGAAAAATTTATAAATGGCCTTAAACTGTTTACAATTTATTTGTCTTCTTTTTATGCGTGTAAAATCCACTAGTTGTTTTGACAATTGAAGATTTTGATTTTAGCGTTTATAATATAATCTCTTGTAGATAGGTTGTTTTGTTTTTTGCTAATTAAAATCTCTAATTTTATTCGAAAGATTTCAAAATTTTATGGACATTTGTGTTGGTTTGAATAGATAAAACTCAATTAAAAAGTCGAATTTTTAAGTTTTTGCTAGTTAGGGCTTTTTGCGTTTTAAGTAACGATATATATATTGTAAAAAAAAAAATTTTTAAAGTTTTATATCGTCACCTAAAATGCAAAAGGAAGTAACAACAAAAACATTAAAAATCAAGTTTTTGATTGATTATGATGCATTAGAATAAATAACAGTTCCCTTTAAAATTAAAATAATAAATAAAAATAAAAAGCATTTAAGTTGACGATATGTATGAATATGTATATATTTTTTGCCAGCCATGCTGTTCCAATAATATTTTTTTTTGCACATTAAAAACAAACAAAAAAATAAAAAACACACTTGAATTTATATGCAGAACATTTGCCAGCATAATTGGTTTAGTTATTCAATTATGGTTTCAATTAAATTTTCTTTCTTAAGGAAAATTATGCAAAATAATGTTGGCACAAATCAGTAAATCGTTTTTCTTTTTGAATTTTATGCAATTGTAAAAAATACAAATCACTTGACCAGTGTATCTAACTATTGACTCGATAATTGAGTCATGATGATGGTGAAAAGCATTAAATTTAAATAAATGGAACTGTTATTGTTTGTGTGCTGATTTTTATTCATGCAACGACAACTGCTACATATTTATAAGTATGTATGTAAGTGTACGCAGTAAGTAAAAAGCACTCGAAACTAAACTAACAATTGATTGACAGTGCAAGTACCGTACAATACTAACAATTCTTGTAAATACAATTTGTGTTCTACACTTGTTGTTGTAGAATAAATTGCAAAATTTGTAAAAAAAGAGCATAAGAATAAACTAAAGTAACATACATATATAAAACAACATAATAGTAACATCTCATCATCAACAATAATACAACAATTGTTGCTGCTGCAATAGTTGAAGCAGCATCATGAGTAGCAGCAATCTCATCATATTAAGTCTTCAGTTGTTTCGTGTAGTATCAGTTGAAGCTGGTTTTTATGTGGTGGCTGCAATTGTAAGATTCTTAACATCATTTTCATTGTCAATGGTTTAAGTGTTGCTGCTTATGTTGCAATTCTTGATTTCATTGTTTTTTTTTATTTCGTATTATAAGCGATGTTGCCCAAAGTCCACTTATCTATTAACTATGACTACAGAAGTAATAATAAAATGCTAAAATAGTAGTAAGGTACAGTGATGTTTCTAAAAAATTGTAGATTTAAACTAGATTATTTACGAATTAGAAAAAAAATTACATAAAATGTAAAATAAAATGTTAAGTTAAAAACTTCGCTCTATGTTAAACTTATATGATCCAAGGGGTTGAAACAAATATTTACGACCAATTTTATCGAGTTCAGTAGTGGAATTCTCTAACTTTTGACGATTAACGTTAACGTTATTTTTACCGGCACAGTTTATTGCTTAGTGCTGGTTCACACAGGTCAAGTTTGACTCTTCAAGTCTTGAGCTTTTAGGAGAGAGGGGTAAAGAGAATGGAAAGGAGTACATACTTGACCGTACCAGTCAGTTTTTATTTTTCTTTTCTTTTTTCATCCGTAATATAATAAAAAGCTACAAAGTTGAAGGAAAAGAAAACAAAAATTCATTTTGTGCATGAACGTGAACGCAAGTTCAAAAGAAAATTTAAATAAAACTGTTCAAGTAAACTTGATCTGTGTGAACCAGCACTTACGGTAGCAATACAGCAATTCAGTAACTAAATTTTAACAACATAGCTAAAAATTTCAATCAAGTGGCATCTTTGGTAATTAATTAGTATATTTAACGAACACTGTCATCGAGTACAAACTACTTCTCGTGTGAAACGACTTAAAGTACGGTTTAGGTTTTGCTAGTCTAATGAAAATTTTAAAAATTCTGACAATTTGCAAAAAAACGAAAATTTTTAATATATCAAGCAAGCTATAAAATTGATTAAAAGTCGCTAAAATATAAGGAATTGCAAAAATTCGGTAAAAATTGTTAAATTAGCAGGAATTCGCAAAAATTTGCAAATAGCGAATATTTATTAAGAATCGTTAAAGCTCTAACGAACCACAGGAAAAAATCGCTTATTTGGCGAACATGGCTAAAATTCGCGAAAAATTGCAAACTTGCAAAAATATGTAAAATTAATTAGAAATCTAATCGCTAAATCGCTTAAAAAAAGAAATTGTCGGAATATATAATTTATTTATTTTTTTTTTGCAAAAATAGCGAAATTCGCGAAATTGTTTAATATTTCGAATAAACCATAAAATTGAATTGAAGCCACTAAAACTATAAGGAATGGCAAAAATTGCTAAATTAGGGGAAATTCGCCAAAACTTGCTAACGACGGCATGATTGAAAAGTCTACCACTTATTTTTGTGTAGAAAAGAAAACACTATTAGTGATTTCCATAAGCTGCATCTAATGTAATATAATATTTTTGATGATATTTATAAATTCCCAAAAAATAATTTGTTAATATTATTTTGGCAAAATCTATGTAAAAAACGTGAATGCAAAAAGCAGGGCTGTGGAGTCGGAGTCGGAGTTGAGGTTTTTGTACCGGAGTCGGAGCCGTAGTACCCACGAAAACTCCAACATTTTTGGCATTAAAATTTTTTCTAATATTTTTTAAAATAAAAAAACTTTAATGGCCAATTTCACCTAATTAAATATCAATTCATATTTAGATATAATTTTTCATATAATTCTATTTTTATTTGACATAAACAAAATAATTTTAAACATGTGTGACGCGGAAAATAGAAAGGGACCTAAGGGTTTTGCCATTTTAAAGATTTAAATACGTGTATCTTTGGTGCACCATCATTGAGCGTGTTGGTATTTGTCTCATTTGAAAGCGACACACCTCAACCTTGAAAACGCGCGTAGGTCGTCCCTACCTCTTGTTTTGTGTAGTTGGTTTTTACTGTTCCCTTTACATTACTGGTCCCTGTGAGTCTCTATGCGCTGTCACATATGTAAATTGATTTTTAAATAAATTTTAAATTTTGAAGTCAGAAAATGAGGACCAATATACTTTACATATGAGTAGGTGAGTTTCAAAAATTGAGATAACATCTTATTTTGACAGATCTTTTAGCAATATATGAGAATAAATATGGGCATTTCCTGGCGTCACGAACGTACGTTCGTATGCTTTTGAAATACAAAGAATATAGAAAACAAAACTATTCCTCGCATTTGTTTTTCTCGATTCGACAGCATTTGGGTAGCTCTATGTTTAGTGCAAAAGATAGATTTCATCGAGTTTAAGTTTTCATTATAAGAGTTATAAACGTGTGGTCACGAACGTACGCAAAATAGAAGTCAACTTTGGCTGACAATAGTGAAATGTAAAAATCTGCGCAATGGAACGGAATATTGAAAAGTGATTAATTTATTTTAAAAGTGTATTAATGTAGGTCTCCATCCAGTATTTACAAAATAAAATATCTCTCTTGGTTTTTGTTTAATTGGCTTATTTACCGGTCGCGAACCTACGATTTTTCCATATGTTTTTTTTTTTTTATTATCACCACGCATTTTCCCATAAATGTCTTAAAATTTCCTTAGCAAAAAAACTTAATACTCCTTTTACAATTGATTGTAATGGAGAGATTGTGAAGAAAGAGTGTAAACATAACATATTTTTTGCATGTAAAATAAGTATATAAAAATGTCTTTAGAAGTAGAAAATACAGAAAAATATAAAATTTTCCAGTTTCCAGCCCAATTTCCTTAAGTAAAACAGCTGAGATATGCTATGAAACCATTCTTTTACAAGAACAAAGACTTTTTTGTAGTAATAAACAATAAAAGACGATGATAATCAACATTTTATTTTTTCATCCTGGTAGACCTTTCTGGGGAAATGCCCATATATAGAGATTGTATCGAGGCTTGTCCTTTTCTATGTTTTTATGTGACACAAAATTTCTTTAACAAAACTCGCTGGTTCACTGTTTTAACCTTTCTGTTTGAATTTTGCCTAGATATCCCCAGCAAAAACTTGGTAATGACTTGCCATTACTGAACAACTTACTTTTCAATGACTACTTCATACCATCTGCATTACATAGAAGTAGTTTGGTAATGGCTGACATATAATCTGATACCTAAGTACTTGTGTATGAGTTGATTAACGAAATTTATAATTCATTCGTAATAAAATGCATCTACGGTTCAAGTTTTTTCAAATCTAATACAAATTGATTTAAAATATTTGTTCTTACAATTAGTTTTTTTTTTATTATAAAATTGAATATGAAAAATTATGCTGTACTGAAATTTTATAGTCATGACATGTTAGTTGTAATTTTGGTGACATCGGAGTAATAAGTTATTTAAGTCCCTATTTGTAAGCGAATGTGGTAATGACTTATTTAACTCCCTATTTGTAAGCGAATGTGGTAATGACTTATTTAACTCCCTATTTGTAAGCGAATGTGGTAATGACTTATTTAACGCCCTATTTGTAAGCGAGGGTGCTAAGTAGTTGCCTCCAATAATTTAATCTCATATTTACGCTCTTAATTGAGTAAAAAACATCGTTTTTTTATACAAAAACTACACTGCCCCGGTAGACTAGCTGGTAGTGAGCTAGTCTATCAGCACCGAGGTTGCGCGATCGAATCCCGCCAGAGACAGAAAAAAAATAAAAAATAAAACAAAGTAAAATTAAATAAGAAAAAAGAGAAAAAAAAAAACATAAAGTAAAGTAAAATAAAATAAGAAAAAATAGAAAAAAAAAATAATTTAAAAAAAATAATAAAAAAAAAATTTTTTTAAAGTCATGACATGTTAGTTGTAATTTTGGTGACATCGGAGTAATAACTTATTTATGTCCCTATTTGTAAGCGAATGTGGTAATGACTTATTTAACTCCATATTTGTAAGCGAGGGTGGTAAGTACTTGCCTCCAATGACATCACCGTGTTAAAAAAATGAGTTAAAATGCCAATGTATAAGTAGTGAAGAGTCGTTATATTAGCTTTTTAACTCATTACTTTGCAATGTAAGTTTTTGCTGGGTCGTTAATGAAATAGAGCCGAATTAAGGAACTTAATACATAATTAAACAATTAAAGAAGTTAAGTAAAGAAGGGAACAAAATATTGTAATTAAAAATTTTATTTTATTTACATTGAATAAATTTAGGCACTATTAACTTGACAAAAATAATATTCATAAATTCATCACTCTGGCCAAAGAAACAACTACAACATTAAGTTTTTTTTTATTTATCGTATATTAACAAATATTATTGTAGCCATTTTCATATATATGACTTGAAATCTGCTGTAGCTCCTGTGGTGAAAGCATTAAGTGAACTACATTTTAAGTTCCAACTCCAATGTGAATTATAATAGAAAAAAGGGGAAAGGAACACGGAAAAATACATGACATTGTTCTAATTATAATTCCCATCAATGTGGGGGTTACCCAAAAATTAACTGAAAATACTTTTATCTACTCACTTTGGGGAAATTGGAGAGATACAGTACAGACTTGCAATTCCAAATTTTAGGTATTGGACAATAATAATATTGATTATGGAACAGAAAAAGCCATAGACTCTGCAGATGGGAGATAAACTACATCAAGCCACATGTTGAAAACTTTACAGCAGACCGCAAAAACGTGTTGAAAATATGCCTTTCTCCGAATATTTCATATGATTTTAATATTTTTTTTTGTCGATGACATCCTTAATAAAATTACGTCATAAAAAGTTCGTTTGCTTCTATGATGGTATTGGGACTGTACCATGCCTTGAGATAAACAGCACCAAGTCCAACATTCTACAACAGAAGGCTTTCAACATTTTTTTACGTTACGTTTCTTTTCAAAATGTGCTATAAAAGTTGTAGAAGTAACAACTGAAAGCGAATGAGAATGATTAACAAAATTTGTCGAAATATTTGACTTAATAAATAAAACAAAATCAAAATGGCAGTGTTTTAATTTATGTATGTAATAGGTGATTTTTTAAGAGCTATAGGAAAGTTAAAAAAAAACACATAAAATTCAGAAAAATTCATGAAATCTTTATTTGAATCGATAGTACGGTCCATATAATATAATGACCGTGACTGCGCCTCAAATGATCCATCCGCTTAGTCCAATTTTGGCATACTCTTTCCAACATTTCGGCCGGTATCTCATGAATAAATGCTTCAATGTTGACTTCCAATGCGTCAATTAAAGCGGGCATGTATGTATAGACATGATCTTAAACATAGCCCCACAAAAAATAGTCTTAAGGCGTTAAATCGCACGATCTAGGCGGCTAATTGACCGGTCCCGAACGTGAAATAAAATGTTCACCGAACTCGCCTCTTAATAAGTCCATTGTTAAGCGTGCTGTGTAGCATTTGGCACCGCCTTGTTGAAACCATATGTCATGCAGTGAAGCTCTTTCATTTTGGGCAAAAAAAAGTTGATATCATCTCACGGTAGTGCTCACCATTCACAGTTACGTTACGATTCGCATCATCTTTGAAGAAGTACGGTCCAACGATGCCACCAGCCCATAAACCGCTCCAAACTGTGACTTTTTCTGGATGCATTGGTAGCTCTTGTAATGCTTCTGGCTGATCTTCACTCCAATATCTATAATTCTGCTTATAAACGTACCCATTGAGCCAAAAATGAGTTTCGTCGTTGAACACAAGAAGCGCGCGATGAACTTTCTTAACAGAGCACGCATTTTTATAATAAAATTCAGTAATTTGCAAGCGTTATTCGTTTGTAAGACGATTTATGGTTAAATTATGGACCAAACTGTAGATGTTTGACAGTGAAACAAAACACGAAACCTGCGTCAGCTGTTTACAAAAAAGGACATATGATGTTCTATGCCTCTAAAAAGTCTGGGTAAACAGCAATAAGTACTCTTGTTACCCTTAACGTCTAAGCAAATTGGACTTGGTGTTATTTTCACCTTTTCTATCTCGAAAACTATATTAGATAATACTTATGGGAATTCACATATCAATAGAGGAAAAATTCTGATTCCAAGAGAATAAAAAACTTATTTTGAAATAGATGTGAATTGGTGTAGTTTATGTTTACCCTATAGAGCTATTGTTAAAATTAAATTAATATTTTCCTGTATTTCAGTTGGTTTTGATTTTTCAACGTTGAGTTATTAGTCAAGAATGACATAACACTTTGGAATCAAAAAAGTTCATCTCATTTGGTCCATTTAATCGGGAGCTATATGATTCTTGAATTTTTTCTAAAATTCTAATCAAATATTTTGCAGCTCTCCCACTCATGCATGTGTTAATAATTAGTATGTTAAAGCTCAATGCGGCACGTTGGAATTAAAGTATCGAATTGAAATTTTTAAAAGAATAATTTTCTTGCTATATTTAACCATTTTAAAGGAACTGAATTAAAAAAAGAGTTTAAAGTCATATAAGTATCAGCCTCATGAAAATTTAGCATCAAGGTTAGAGTAGGAGTCGGAGCTAGGGATGAAACGATACGAGTAAATACAAGTATTTATTCGATACTTTTATATAAGTAACAAGTATTTTTGTAATCGATACTTAGCAACCGAGTTCCAAGTAGTATCGGCAAAAAAATACTCGGTCTCGGTCAAAAGAAATCGTTTCACTTTGGTATTGAAATTAATCTTAAATTTTTGATTATTTACCAAAGCTGGAGCAGCAGTAACGGTATCAAGAAACCGTTTGACCAGCAAACACTAGGGATGCCGATCCCAAATACCGAAATCCCGGGATTATTCTAAAAACTTAAGTCCCGAATCCCGAGATTTTGGGCTTAGTAAAAATTCAAAAATTTAATATTAAATCATACTGGCCATGAAAACTAATTTTTAACGGGTTACTAAAACGTCACAAGTGAATAAATGTTACATGAAATGCATTTTGTACCACAAAAACAAAATCAAAAGGTGACGACTTTTTTCTAAGTTAATGATAATAGAACTGCGCACGCAAAATGCAAGTTGTGCAAAAAGGTGTTAAAAACTTTAGGAGGTTCTACCAAAGGTCTTTGGACACATATTTGTTTAAGTTTATTTTGTTAAATTAATACTTGCATATATATTTGAAATAAATTAAATTAAATATTGTCATATAGCATACATGTAGCTATTTATTTACGATACCCAGAAGTGTTGAGGCGAACATTGGTTTAGTCGGCAGCATATGTTATAAGGTCTCAATTACACTGTGCAAGAAATTGACACTTTTTTTGAGACAAGCTGGGCACCTGGCGGTTTAACCTAACTGTTGGCGATTTAATAAAATTCTTAAACTTGACAGCACCTAGGATGCCCCTAGATGGGGTCAAATGTATGACCGACCCCACTTTATTTTTCATCCCAATCTTTTATTTCTAACAGTCCTACACGCTATCTCTATTTCTTAAGGGGGCTCCCATACAAAATGTTCAATGCAGACTATAAACATATTGAAGAAAATTCCCAAAAATGCCCAGGAGCCGCCCCTACTGGGATATGATGTACTACCGACCTCAATTAGAAAGAAGTTATTTTATAATTTTATTGCGGATTTCGGTTTTTTAGGTTTTTAAATAAGCTAAAGCGTTTTTAAGTTATGCGAACATATGTTGTGTAACCTCCTCCATATTCAAAATAACGGTATATCTCGAACATCAGAGCCAACCTACAAAAACGGCGGGCACCACTGGATTCAGCGTACCCGAATTATGATAAAAGGCAATGTGCCCGGCTTGTCTGTTTTTTCAACTAGCAAAGTGTTATCAGACGTCATAAATTTGTTTTAGAAGTTTTTTACAATATAAGTTTTAATACATAATACTTCGATATTACTTTAAAAGAATACAATAAACTATTTTATTTTGTAATGAGTTTAATATTCTTCATTAATTAATTTGTTTTAATAATTATACATAAACAATAAATTATAATTTGTATATGAGTTTTACAAATTGGATTTTATATATGAAATCCTGATTCGTCCCGGTATCCCGTTTTTTTAATTAAAAATCCCGAATCCCGGGTTTCAAAAAACCTGGTCCCGTTTGGCATCCCTAGTAAATAACTATAAACAACATATCGTCTAGGTCCATTTCTCAATTTCCTCAATTTCTGGCTATAGAAAGTCCGTTATCATCTCGCGATAGCGAACACCATTCACAGTAATGGCCTAGCCGACCTCATTTTCGAAGAAGTAATCTGTTGAAGAGTCCAGGAAGGCCCCTGTTATAATAAACAGTGACTCTCTGCCGTCACTTCGGAAAACACAGGGGAAGATATTCTATGGATTTGGAACTATCTTCCTCCGTGTCTACAAAGGTGATGACAAAGGGAAGCCTCAAGCTCCGGTGACTACCACAACGACAAAAGCATCAACGGAGCATATGGAAGACGTTTCCGCTACGTCATCGGCCAATGAAGACACTCAATCGGTCAGTGGACTTGTGGGTGACTTCTTTGGCAAGATGGAAGTGGCGGACGATGAGGACATCCTTCTGGAATCGGACGACGACCCAGATGATGCCAATGTCACAGTCGTCCATAGCGATGAACTATGATGAAGGTTACACAAATCCACCTTCATCACTCTAAAGCGGCGTCAGCTGCCCTTCTTCTCCGATAGGCTTCAGGCACGGAGGAGCTTATATGTATCCAAGAACCATTGTTGTATAGAGACAGGGTTTGCGGACTTAGTTTAGACGGCTATAGTAATCTGTACGCAGCCGATCAAGGTAAGACCAGGGCTTGTGTTATGGTCAAAAACATCCTTAAAGCTTTCATTCTTTCTGATTTTAGCGATAAGGACACCTGCACTGTCGCAGTAGAATGCAAAACCAGAACAGTTTGGTTTATGAGCTGCTACATGGCACATTACCAGGGTGCAAATCCTCCAAACTCCACAACCAGGAAGGCGATGTCGTATGCCAACAGGCGCAACATCCCCCTAATAATATGTGCTGATGCTAATGAACATCATGCCGTCTGGGGAAGCTCGGATGTCAATCCACGAGGTGAGTCGCTTTTGGACTTCATAGTAGAAAATGAACTAACAGTAGTTAATAGGGGTAGTGAGCCCACCTTTATTGTGACTAACAGAAGATAGGTTCTTGATATTACTCTTATTAGTGATAAGTTCGCAGATATGATTAGCGATTGGAACGTGTCAAAGGACTGTTCCTTCTCTGATCACATGTATATTGATTTCAATTTTTTCTTTAGAATTGATTCAGCTAAACCCTACACGAATAGAAGAAGGGCCAATTGGTCTATCTTTGCGAGTGTACTAGGGGACAAGCTGCCTATGAGCCTGGTTCTCATAGACAGTGTGTCCATGCTCGACTCCGCAGTGGAGTCATTGACTGGTGTCTTAATTTAGGCAACAAACGAATCATGTAAAAGAATCGACAGGAAAGGCAAAGCTAAGCCCATATGGTAGAATGCGGAGATTGCTGAAAAACGCAAAGAAAGCAGGAAACTCTTTAATGAGGCAAAACGTAATGGTGTTTGGAACAATTACAAGTCCTCAGTAAATGGATTCAAAAATCTTATAAGGAAGGCCAATAGACAGTCATGGAGGAAATTCTGCAGCGACGTGGAAAACTCCTCGGAGACAAGTCGGCTACGTAATATTTTATCCTCTAAACCAGCTATTCCATCGTATATACGGAAGATGGACGGATCCTGGACCACAAACAGTTGGGACTCCCTTGAGGTCCTGATGAATACACACTTCCCAGGTTGCACTGATGATGTGCCTAGGGAGGTAACATTTAGTGGCACTAGGGATATCTCTAATATTCCGATAACTCGCCATGGAATGGGCGGTAAAAAGCTTTCATCCCTTTAAATCTCCAGGCCCGGATGGCATTATCCCAGCGGACCTACAAAAGAACCTGGGAATATTGATGCCATGGCTCTTGGCAATATTTAGAGCCTGCCTGAGTCTCTCACATGTCCCATCAACTTGGACAACATATAAGATCGTCTTCATCCCCAAGAGTGGGAAGTCAAAGACTTTAGACCAATTAGTCTATCCTCCTTTCTACTGAAAACAATGGAGGGGATTTTGGATATTAATATTAGATCATCGTTAGGACACAATTCCTTGTCCCTGGCTCAACACGCCTACACGAAGGGAAGGTCCACGGAAACTGCGCTTCACCCATTGGTGGGCCACATAGAGAGATCCCTACACTACAAGGAATTTGCTTTAGTTGCATTCCTTGATATTGATTGCGCTTTCAACAACGTTAGTCCTGAATCGGTTATTTACGCAATGGGACATTTGGAAATCGACACGGCGATTATTCAATTTGTCAGCAGTATCCTGCACTTCAGGCGTATTGAATCTTGGGCGCCTCGAACATCTCCAAGGTTGCGACTACGGGCACCCCGCACATTGGTTAAAGAGTGGCCAAAATTCATTTTTTTCATGTTCGCCGATTTGGATAATTTTTTGATATATTGTTGGCAGATATCTGTATATTATGATTCCGTAATATTAGGCTGATATATTTATTATTTGTTTGGATAGACACGCTCGAAGTTCATATATGTTCGCTTGTTTAAAATAGCATGCAAATGTACTGTATATTCAATCTTTTGGTACAATCACAGTAAACTGATCATTTGACTTTGTTGTATATTTTCGTAAATGACAATTGTCAAAGATGAGATTTTCATTAAAAAAAGTTGGAAAAAGTGCCATATAAAAATTTCGTAGAACAAAATATAAACAACATCAAAATTTCAATGTTCATCAACTTCAATAGGCTGTATCTTTTTAGCGCTGTGCAGCGCTGTTTAACGAACGATGTCAAATTACAGCTTGAAGTCTCAGCTAAAAGTTAAAAAAAAAATTCAGCTGCACATATTTCCACTTTTCCAAAAAAAAACTATAAAGTGATAAAGTAACAAAACATGAATTTTCGTTCATGCTTGTTGTTGTTGACATAATTCTTAACTGTTTAAAATTATTACAAAATGTAATTTACATACTAGTCAATAGTGTTAATTATACATTTCATTCTTGAAAAAAGCATAAGCTTCAATTGAATTTGAATTGTTGTTTACTAATTTACATTAAATTGGCAAGTGCAGTGTTGTATTATTAAGTGATATCACAATTTTATTTTATTAATTATGGAAAATTTAACAATTTCTTATTTAAATATTTGCGAAATATTGATTGATACCAAATTGGAAATTGATATTACTGTCGAAGTCAATGCAAATAACAATGAAGAAATGACTGCTGAGGATGTTTTTACTAGATTTTTGATAAAATACGTTTTTACAAAGTTCAAAGATAGATGGCAAAAAGTATTTCGCACGAAAACCAGATTTCTCGATCTAAATGAAAATTGGCTGAAAAATGTTTACAAAGTGTGAAAATATACCGCAAACAATGAAGCACCAAGCTGTTCAAATATGGTTAAACGTGGACGTCCAGTAAAAGCCTTCGAGGATTGCCAACCGCGAACAAAGAGGACAAAGGTACAAGGTTTTTGTAAAAACTCCTCAATGGAGTTGATATCGTCTGCCGTGAGTATTTAGACAAAGTGAGTATTTAGGCAAATCAAAAAATTGGAGTACGATAATGATGTCAAAAAATTATTAAAAGACTATGCTTAAAATTCATATTCATGTTTTTTCTATTTGTTTTTTCTGGAGGAGGTGGGCGTAAATGTGGGCGGATCAGGTATATATTTTCAGGAGCCCATTCTACAATTATAATATTTATTTTTAGTGAAAATTTAATTGATACAATCAAAATCAAGGGAGTTATGCCACTTTTTCAATACAAGTTGTATGGCAGGTGGGCGGATCAGATATGTATTTTCTGGAGCCCATTGTACAATTATAGTATTTATTTTTAGAGAAAATTGAGTTGATACAATCAAAATCAAGGGAGTTATGCCACTTTATCAATACAAGTTATATGGGAGGTGGGCGTAAAAGTGGGCGGATCAGGTATATAATTTCAGGAGCCCATTCTACAATTATATTATTTATTTTTAGTGAAAATTGAGTTGATACAAGCAAAATCAAGGGAGTTATGCCACTTTTTCAATACAAGTTGTATGGGAGGTGGGCGTAAAAGTGGGCGGATTATTTTGATTTTTCCATTTTTTCTTGATTCAAACAAAAAATGCCTATGTGCCAAGTTTCATTGTCCTTCGACAACTTCTTCTATTTTTAGCCGCTCGTTATATGAACTTCAACCAATGTGCCCCGCAAGGCGGTGTACTCTCACCATTACTTTGGAATCTGAATATGAATACCCTACTCAGGGCCATGGAAAGGACGTGCTGCAGAACGGTTGCATATGCGGATGACGTTGCAGTTGTGGCTCTGGGTAAAGATCCCAGACTTTTGTCTGAACTAGTGGAGTCCGCATTGGACGTCCTAACAAAATAGTGCCAGGGATGTGGACTGGATGTAAGTCCTGCCAAAACGGAACTGGAACTTTTCACAAGGAGATACAAAATTCCCGAATTTGATACCCCGAGGATAAAGGGGATCTCGCTGGAACTGTCTGACAGCGCCAAGTATCTTGGGCTAATATTGGACAGCAAACTGAACTGGAGGATGAAAACCATTTCCAGGACTAATAAGGCGGCAACTGCGCTATATTGCTGCAAAAGGGCCATTGGCCTAAACTGGGGAATTAACCCGAGAAATGTATATTGGCTATACGAATGTGTCATTAAACCCATTCTATTCTACGGGGCAGCTGTTTGGTGGCCGGCGCTCGAGGTGAAGAGTCATCAAACTAGGTTTGAAGGTACAATGAGAATGGTGGCGATAGCGGTAATAGGTGCCATTAGAACAACCCCTCTGGCTAGCTGCGAACGCGGCGGTAAGACTAAGAGCCACTGGAGCATGGAGGGATTACAATATCGGAAATGCTAATATTCTGAACGAAATTAATTGGCACATGGATGTTGATTATGTCACACCCGAGCCAATCTTTGATCCTGGCTTAACGGTAAGCATTTTGGATAACGTGGTTCACTATGATGACCTACAAATTCCCGCGAACGCGATTCAAATTTTCACGGACGGGTCTAAAACACTGTATGGTGTCGGTTCCGGCATATACTCCGAGCAGCTAAACTGGAGCATTCCTATAAAGCTGCCGGACCACTGCAGTGTCATCCAGGCCGAGATAATGGCCATCCACACAGCCGTGAGACGCATCCGGTACGGTGGTATATCTGGAAGGGATATTCACATTATTACCGATAGCAAGGCGGCCATAAGATCCCTGGAGAATGTGTTCATCACATCGAGAATTGTCCGAGAATGCCGGATATCTCTGGAGGAGATAGCGAGACATTCACTGGTCACCCTTAATTGGGTCCCCGGACACAGGGAAATACCGGGGAACTGCATGGTGGATTCGTTGGCGTATGCAGGCACCACCTTGAATCGAGACGGTTCAACATATAATGTAGGTGTTTCTCTCCCAAGGAGTAAGCAACTCATGGCGCACAAGTATCATATTATCGCCAGTCGGAGGTGGCACGTTGAAACTACCTGTGGGGAAACCAGGAAAATCTGGCCCATTATAGATGAAAAAAGGACACAGCGGGCATTACAGCTGTCCAGACATCATCTTAGGAACCTGATTGCAGTTATAACTGGCCACTGGCTCATTGGGAGCCACGCCCAGAGGCTGGGGCTCCCTTACAATGACTTATGTAGAAGTTGCGGCTAGGAGGAGGAGGAAGAGTCAACGGAACATCTTCTCTGTAATTGCCCGGCATTCGGAGATCTAAGACTCAAAATGTTTGGTCGAAGAGCCCTTGGGGACAAAACTTATCTCTCTGATGTTGATGTAAACAGGATCCACTCCTTTACTGAATCGACCGGATGGCTGCGTGGGAACACTAGCAGCCAGATAACATAGGACCCATGGGAAACGGTGTGACATGGTAACACAACGGGAACTAATTAATGGACCCACGTGAGCTGTGCTTGATCACGGGTGCCAATGGAACCTAACCTAACCTAAGGCCCGATAACGCCGCCAGCCGCAGAACTAACTGGGCAGCATGTGCATATGTTTTCCCATTTCCTAAAGACCCGTTTTGCTGACCAAAAAAATCACGATATGCACGAAATGCATTTTGATTGAACGCCCATTTTCGTAAAAGGCTTTAACAATCTTAACGCGCTGCTCAATTGTGTACCTCTCAATAGTAGAAGTAGTCAAATACTCAAACAAAGAAAGGTCAATTTAAGTTGCGTAAAAGCTTGACGTTAAGGAGTGACTCACAATTAACATCGTGGATTATTGTTTTGCTACCCTTTATTATATACATATTTATCATTTTAAAAATAAAATACATATTAACATTTAAAATAAATACATAGTGACCTTGTTGATTTCTGGAATATAAGGTGAATGAAGGTTGTTATCCTGAACGTTCTATAAAATTTTGTTTCCTAAGATAAAAATGATTTTTCGAAGGGAAATTGGTACTAGGTGGTAACTAAAAGTGGTCTCAATCTTTACACTTTTAATTTTGCACAAAAATTCTAATAGGTCGTAGTTCTTATTTTATTGTATTAAAACACTATTAAGAAAGTTTTGAAATGCTGCTTTCTATTATTTTATCATACAAACGATACAAGTACCGATACAAGTAAGTATCGATACTTTTTTTTCGATACTAAGTACGTATCGATACATTACGAACGATACCACATAGGGTAAAAGTATCGATACCTTAGAGGTATCGTTTCATCCCTAGTCGGAGTCGTACTTAAAAAAGGAGTTGGAGTCGGAGGGCGGCATGAAATAACCCCACCAAATATAACTCCACAAAAAATGAATGAAATAACCCCCCAAAAGTTTGTACAGAGAACAACAAAAACGATTATTGGGAGGTTATTTCATCTTGTTTGGGGTGTTGTTTCATTTTTTTAATTGGGGTATTATTTCATATGAAATTATCCCCCAAAAAATCATTATGAAATAAAGCCCCAAAGCGCAATGGTTTTCTTCTATATGGTATACCAAACACCGGCTTCGCTAACTAAAGCTTCTCTGCGTAGCCGGGTCCAGTCGGTATTTTAATAGGGGGGGGGGGGCGTTATTACCATGGTAGATAAGGCCGTGATGGTTTTATCTCTCATTCAATAGGGAAATAAAGCCTTTTTTGTTTTTTTTTTTCATTTCAATGGGAGATAAAGCCATCATGGCTTTAGCTCACATTAGCAATATTAGAAAATGGCTTTATCTCTCATTTCAGTTCCGGAGACACTTAAGTTAAGTATTGAAATCTGGCTTCGCATACTAAAGTTTTTATGCTTAGGGGTTTTTACCTCCAGTAGGACGCGGCAGGTGGCTTCGCTGAATAAAGTTTTCCTGCGTGCATCACAAGAATAAAAATTTTTTTTTCAATGATAACTAAGGATTTTCCCTTTTACAGAATGTTTACACCATGCAGAGAAGCTTTAGCTAGCGAAGCCGGTGCTTGTTATACTATGCTTAAAAGCCTTAGTTGGCAAATCTTGTGTTTGGTATATCATACCATGATATCTATCGCGGGATTCTTTAAAGCAAAACTATATAATTAATTGTATTACATATTTTGGGCTCTTATTTCATATCAGAAACTGGGGTTTTATTTCATATGAAATAAGCCCCCAAAAATTAGGGAATTATTTAATTTATGTTTGGGGCTTTATTTTATTTCGTTGGGGGCTAATTTTATTTTCAAAATTGGGGTTTTGTTGCATATGAAATAAGGCCCCACGCTTTGGGGGGTTATTTCATTATTTTTTTGGGGGGTTATATTTTGGGGGTTATTTCATGCCGCCGAGTCGGAGTTATATTTTTTTTTTACGACTCCACAGCCCTGGTAAAAAGGTTAATGTGGCTTTTATTTGCCAAATTTTTTTTTTTTTTTTTTTTTTTGAAAAATTACTACGGATTTTAAAATAAACAATGAAAAATATTTTGCCGTTAAGATAACTTAAATACCTGACGTTAAGATATAACATAGCAGTAAACGTTATTGGTAAAAAAGTTACTGAATAATATTTACGTTTACTTTGCTCTTAATTATTTTTAACAATTTAAATTATGTTAAAATTTAATAGAGAATCGCGCTACTGTAGTAATTTAATACTTTTTACCGAACTTTTGCAATTCCAATTTTATAGCTTGCTTGATACATATATTAAAAATTATCGCTATTTTTGCAAATTTTCAGAATTTTTAAAATTTTCATTAGACTAGCAAAACCTAAATGGGGTTTTGTTAGTTTCGGCAGTACTTTAAGTCGTTCCACACGAGAAGTAGTTTGTACTCGATGACAGTGTTCGTTAAATATGCTAATTAATTGACAAAGATGCCACTTGATTGAAATTTTTTGGTATGTTGTTAAAATTGAGTTACTGAATTGCTGTATTGTTACCGTAAGCAATAAACTGTGCCGGTAATATTAACGCTAACGTTATTCGTTAATAGTAGAGAATTCCACTACACTTATTGTTAAATATCACTAACTATAACGTTCGAAAAACATATTGTTAACTAGCAGTCAAAGTGAAAGTTAATTATTACTGAACTTGGTATAATTGTCCGTTTATGGTTTTTTTTTATTACTTAAAGACATTCACACGAAAATCTGACAGAATTCTTTCCGACATAAAAAATGTCTGGTAAAGGCCAGTTTACACGGTAATACAATGTATTACGACATTGCAAAAAATGATGTAGAATGAGAAAAATCTTATCATGTAAATGCAAAATGTATTGAGTAAGAGAGAATACGAATACAAAATCTGAAAAGCGGTCGGTAAATGGTTTTTTTCTAAACCATTTTAGAAACTTATGTATTCTCATCACACCAGAGGTGTATTTTAACAGAGCATATCGAAGGTGGTATCATTTTTATACAATTACAAAAACAACTAAATTCAACTCAGGAAATTTTCATCTTGTTTTTGTAAAAATTTAAAACTGCAACCATCTGCTTTTTTGTTATTATTTTTGATTTTACTTGTACCATCCGTGTAAACATGAATTATACTTACAAAAGATTTTTATTTTTTTTTTCTTTTAAGCACGGAGAGAATTTCATAATATTTTGATTCTACAAAGTCGTAATACATTGTATTACCGTGTAAACTGGCCTTAAATCTGTCGTCAGAGCCACACTATTACACAAAATAAATGCAAAATCTTAAAACTCAGCTACTTTCCAAAAAAATGCAACTCAAATCGCATAGAATCCATTATTTTATAAAGATTTGCATACACATTTTAAAGTCGGACATCAAACAAAATCTGTCACTTAATTTTATTTAACGTCGTCCAATTATACTTTATGAGCGCACACGATTTTTTTTACAGTAAGTTCGACTAGCATAAAAAGAACAATCCGTATTTGTAAATGTTTAAGCTATTTACGTGAAAGTTTTTCTAAAAAAATTTTGTTTTATTTGCTGCGCTAGAAATCGGTTGACATTTTTGTGGATCTTTACAAATTACGCAAAATTTTATTTTGATCTATCAAAAACTATGTATCTATAAGCCTTTATGTTTGAAGCCAAAACAATTTAGTGCATTTTTTATTTAATAAAAATGGTAATCCAACGCTATGTTAAAAATGTGTGCCTATTTTACACTATAAAGAAATACATATATCCACTTTTATATACAATACAAACAATAGCAGATCGCAAGCAAAACGCACGAGTTTTAGAAACCTTAACTATATCTGGTGCTTTGCGATTTCAAATCGTGCGATTGTAATAAAGTGGCCGTAAAAATTGGATGGCGGTATATTATCTAGAGCTCAATTGTCTAACTCACAAGCTCTGTCGTATATTTTTTACCGTGGGTAGATATGGATATTAGGTGACGATTTTTTCCAAAAAGTGAAAAACAAAAATTTTGAGCTAACATCTTCTGTATGGTAAATAAATATTTATGAGAAAAAAAATATATATATATAAAATTTATAACAAATTGGTCTAAGTGCATCCAGCTAGCTTTTTATGTTTACAATTGTCCTTCAAGTTGTACAAAGAAAGCTCAACAAAAATAGACAAAAGAAAACATAATAAAACAAATGTGCTTACAAGTAGAGAAAAAACATGTTTAAATATGGTCACCTCCAACCAAACTATTTTAAAAGAAAATTTTAAACATATTATGGTTAATATAACCATATAATTGTCAGCGACAACCATATTATGGTTAATTTAGTCCTCCATCAAGAACCCTCAATCATATTATGGTTGTCTCTAAAAATGTTATGGTTAAATATAATAATAATTTGTTTTGAAATTTACAATAGTATTTCCCCTTTTCCAAGAGCAACATACTACGGTAGAAAACCAACCATGCTATTGCAAGTGTTCAACAAATTTTAGTTATTATTGATTATAGCATGTTTGGAGGCAACAATAATATGGTTGGGGCTTCTTGATGGGGGCCTTATTTAGCCAGAATATGGTTATCACTGACAATAATATGGTTATATTAAACATAATATGTTTAAAATGTTCTTTTAAAATAGTTTGGTTGGAGGTTACCATATTTAAACATGTTTTTTTCTGGGTGTAGGATTTCTAAACAAAGTCTTGGCAAAAAGTACGAACAAACGGAAGTTAGGAAGAAAATGTAAATAAATTTAAAAAAATAATCAGTTACAGCAAATTTCGATAAAGTCTGACGATGGGAATGTAGTTATTCTCGAAACATGTAAGTTCGACCCGAGTTCAATCCCTCGTTCGGTCAAGAATAAAAATTGTAAAAAAATTTCACCGACGCAGCTCCAAATAAAAAAGAAAGTACCTTGGGTGTTAGAAAGTTGAAAAATAAGAAGAAAAAATTTAATTAAAAAATTGGCGCAAACGCTAAGTTTTCGAGTTATGGACGTTTTTAGTTTCATAGAAATATGTTATTTTCCCACTACATTTCTAAAGGTACATGGCCAATATTGGTATCATTTTAAAGGTTTTGACTAGATCTTTCTGGATATATAGAATTTATTTAAAAATTTTTAACTCTTAATCACACATTACAGTTTTTGTGTACTAAGTGCATAATTTATTTAAATAAAAGTGTAATGCAAATTTGATAAAATAACAAACACCAATTTCGCAAACAAAAACGTCATGCTTAGCCGGCCTTCGGCCGGACGCAAAGATTTTCTTCTCTATGGTATAACAAACACCGGCTTCGCTAACTAAAGCTACTCTGTATAGCCGGCCTTCGGCCGGGTGCAAGGTATAGCAAATACCGGCTTCGCTAACTAGAGCTTTTCTGCACCTAAAAAATACTTAATTTAACCTAAAGAGGAAAATAATATGCGAATACAAAAACAAAATACATATTTGCAATCTTGAACAAATTACCTTCAATTTGAGTACCACACATATCACTTAGTGGGCGGGGCAGTTTTTTGGTTCCAGGTGGCCCCACGGGCCTCAGCCCCCTTTCATTTTAATTATATTCTGGATCGGGTTGCATATTTTTTTTCGTAGCCCCGTAAACTGCATTTCAGCCAAATCACATATTTCTATGAAAACTAAAAACGTCCATAACTTGAAAACTAAGCGTTTGCGCCAATTTTTTTATTTAATTTTTTCTTCTTATTTTTCAATTTTCTATCACTCTAGGTGCTGTTTTTTTCATTTGGAGCTGCATCGGTAAACTAGATTTAACAAAAAATTTTAATTCATTTCATGTTGTTAAATGAATTTAATGAAAATTAAATTTGATGAACCTAAGCGAAAAGAAAAATTTCAATTACAGTTCTAGCATAATCATATTCTATAAAATAAAGATTTGGAAGCTTGCAGGTTAGTTGGTAGTGAGCTAGTCTATCAGTGTGAAGGTTGCGGGTACGATTCTCTGGCATGTTAACTTAATTGTAGTATGAGAGAAAATATGGCAATATTATTTCGATTATTAAAATGCTGGCGAAAATTCCTTTATAGTCATTAATTTCAACAAAAAATCTGATATTTTTGAATGGGTAAATGAACTCTTTTTCAGGCAAAAAGCTTAAAACCCGATTCATGTGCTATTGACCAATGCAAAAATAATTAATATATGTATATATATTTGTTTCACCTTTTCAAATTCCACTAATTTGACATTTTTTAAAACAGTTAACAACAAATTATCACCCAGCAAAATGCAGTGCAGTGGAATATACAGCACTAGAAATTAATTTTATTTAGAAACACATGTTTGCAAAGACTTTATTACCTGTAAGTTAAATTTATTTTACTTACCACATTTGTTACACTTTGTGAAAGACATTAACAAGAATACTTATCAATGATCTTGATTTCATTCGGCAATATTCTATAGAAAATCCACAACTTGCATCACTGTGCCAGAACTGCATAGAATTTAAATTTTTCTTTAAGCCAAAACAAAAAGATGAAAACATTAAAATTCAATTGCTAAGCCAGGGTGTACTTTAAAAACCCTAACAAGAAGATACTGCTAGTCTTCAATGCACCGCCGGTCAATCGAATTGGAAAAAACTGCATAGAAAACATAAAAAAACAAATCATTACAATCTACTTACAAAATAAGTGATAAGAAAATGATCCAAAAACTGCAAGAAAAGCTAATCGAGAAAAAAAAAGAATAACAGAGAACTCCACCGCAAATTTGCAGTTTATCAGTAACTAAAATCTTCATAAATGAAGCAAACAACTCAAAATCCTGAACTTATCTGTGTAGAAAAACTACATAGAAATCTATCAAAAACACATCAATGATGTTTAAGTTAAACACATTCACTTGGTGCACCATACTGCAACAGAAACACATCAAAATACACACTCATATATATTTAAGTATCTGCAGCAGACAGAAGATACAAACATCTACGGATTGTTAAATGAATCCAAGAGATTTTAATGGCTGGTTATAGTGTCGTTGTGTTAAACAATTTTAATCGAAAATCTTATCATCAGCTCTATTTTCATGTTCATTTCAATGAATACTTTATTGCAGCTATGAAGTACTTCCACGCATACATACAAACATGCATGCATGCCAAACTCAAACACTAATTCGATCATTTTTAAACAAGTACATAGATTTTATATTTCTGAATTGAGTATGGGTGAAATATTTCTTTTGCCTAATTGTATTAGTTTATAACTTGTATTGAAAATTAAATAACTACGAATAGAGACGATGGAGCAATCACTATCATCAATTTATCTACCATAGAATTTTTATATATTTTTTTTTAATAAGTGAGTTCTATCGAGTTGCTTGCGCTATTAAAATACTTTAGTTGTTGTTACTTTGACAATATTTGTTGAACTGTTATCAATTTTCTGTTGTTGATAAAAATTTCGTGTTTTGTTAATATATTTAAAATTTATCAAAAAGATAAAGTTAAAAGGATTCTAGACAAGATATTTTGTGGAATAAAAAATTTTACAATTAAAATTGCGCCATTGTTGGTAATTATTTAATATGAAACTCGTCATTTGGCAACTTCAATTTTTAAACAAGTTTTCATAAAGTTTTGAATAAAAAATAATATAAAAAACCAAAAAAAAGGAAAACAATTTACTCGAGATAAGATCTAGATAACATTATAACTTCATACACGATTGTAATTATTGAAATGCCAATTAAGGTGGTCCGGTCCTCGTCGGACCAACCAATTTAAAATCCACTGACTTAAGGTAAGAATTTTGTGAAACCCCAAACATAAGCATTTTTAAGCTTCGCTTTTTTTTGGACTCACTAAAGATCACAACGGAACCCAAGAGATACACGGTCTTCTAATTGGCTAATAGTTGCCTTAAATAACTATTATATACAATGTTTAATAAAAAAAACCTGGAAATACACATACTCTGGTGGCCAACACTAAAGCAACTCAGAAGTTTTTTAGCCGTTATAATTTTACAGTTCAATAACACTTTGCTAGTTGAAAAAACTGTCAAGCGGGTCACCCGGCGGGTTAACCATATTCGAGTTAGGGATGCCAAACGGGAAATCCTGAAATCCCGGGATTTTTCGGGATTGAGAAATCTCGAATCCTGGGATTTATTTTTTTTAATCCCGGGATTTTTAATATATCAAGTTTTGTGTACAAAAATGTTCGATTTTATTGAATTTTTATACTCTATACAAAAAAAAAAAAAATGATTAAAAATTATATTTCAGTTGTATTTTTATACCCTTCACCTCAGGTGGAAAAGGGTATATATAAGTTTGTCATTCCGTTTGTAATTTCTACAATAGTGATGGTCCTTATGAGGAGAGAACTTGATTTAACGATGTTCGTCCGTCTGTCCATCTTACGTTTGATATGTGTTTTCCGGAGACTCCAGACATGATAACGGCTAGGTTGTTTTACATTTATGTCACACATAGTCCACCATTTCGTGCTATTGAAATTCAGTAAGATCCGTCCACAAATGGCTGAGATATGACCAAAAAACCACGACTACCTCTAATTATTTCCAAAAATCCCTTGTGGTTGTTGTATTTTTATTACTTTTTGCTGCATATCTTTGGAACGGCAAAAGCCAAAGTTTCCAAATTAGGTGCACACATTTAGGTTGCTAATACACACTATCTTACAAAATGTGGGCGGGATTGGAGAAGTGGGCGTGGTACCTCCCCTACAAAAAAATTAAAAATTGTATAAAAACCTAAATTTTAGGGCTGCCATATGTCCTCTGGATATGACTTATATACCAAAATATCGGAAATTTTTCCTTAACACGTCGGTATATACAACTATCAAATCGGTTAGACAATGGGTAATTTATGAGCAAAATACTCCAAAAATGGGCTAAAAAACATCAAAATTTTTATAAAAACCTAAATTTTAGGGCTGCCATGCGTCCTATGGATATGACTTATATACCAAAATATCGGAAATTTTTATGAGTTATAACCGAAATACTGGGCTCTAATCACCGCATACGATATCGAGCAAAATTTATCGAAATTATTTATTTTGGTATCTTGAAACTCGATATCGAATGAAATGTATTGAATTTGAAATAATAGCATTCGACATCGAGTAACTCGACCTTACATTTATCGAGTTTTCATTCGATACGCCAGAGTATATATTGTATGCAAAAAAAATCAATAGTTTATTCGATACGATAGTATCGAATGCGGTGATTAGACCTCTGAATGCCAAAAAATTGCCCTTTTTATACCCATCACCTAAGGTAAAAAAGGTATATACAACTGTAATTTCTACAATATTGATCCTACACCCTATAAAGTATATATATTCTGGGCCCTTATGAAAACCGAAGTTCAAAACCGGTTGTCTCTTATTTTAAAAAATATTTACCAGTTTTATTTAGTTTTTGTCTAGTTGCTCTGTATTCTGCTCGCACAATATGGTGAAGGGTATATAAGATTCGGCACAGCCGAATATAGCACTCTTACTTGTTTATTTTTATAATTATTATTTTTCTTTTTTAAAAATATATGTTATAATTAGTATTGTGGTTATTTTGTCGAATTATTTATGGTTTTTTTAATCCAAATTTTAATATTTTTAATCAGGCTTATGTTCATCAAATTTAATATTTCATTAAATTATTTTTATGAAAAAAGGAATTTTACACATGAAAACTAATTAAAATTGTTATTGATAATTTTTCATTCTTGACTGACCTGAGATTCGAACCCAGGCGGCTGGCTTGAGATTCGAATCCAGGCGGCTGGTTACCCTGACATGTTTCGATCACAAACACTTGATCTCTTCAGAGGGATTTGCCGTCTTACACTCGCAGCCATCGATGACTGCTGACGTCAATAGTCAAACATCAATCCTTAAACCAAATTGTATTTTAACCTTTGGTAGATCGAAATTTGCTTTTTTGAAAGATTATCCATTTTAATTGATTTTACATGTTCTTCCTTACTTCTGTTTTTTCTGGGTTTGAATCTCAGGTCAGTCAAGAATGAAAAATTATCAATAACAATTTTAATTAATTTTCATGTTGTAAAATTCCTTTCTTCATAAAAATAATTTAATGAAAAATTAAATTTGATGAACTTAAGCCTAATTAAAAATATTTAAATTTGGATTAAAAAAAAAAATATAACATTTATAATACAATATATAATAATAAAAAAAGTGTTTATTTAAAAAGTCCCGAAATCCCGGGAAATCCCGGGATCCAGAAATACCGGAATTTCCGGATCAGGATTTTAAAATCCCGAATCCCGGGATTTTCTAAAATCAATCCCGATTGGCATCCCTAATTCGAGTACGCTGAATCCACACAGAAAAAAATAATGTTCATAATTGAGTACGAAAATCGCATATTTGATTAAAAAATTTTTTGAATATTCTGCGATGACGATTTTTGCGGTATTGATAAAAAAAGTTTGAAGGTGTACTTATTTGATTTTTAGTCAACAATCAAGTTTGTTAAGTCAATACAAATAATTGTTTACCCAATATTTTTTTTCAACAAAATTTTAACGTGATTTGTTAAAATAAATTGAATAAATCAAACAAAATGCTTATCGAATCTTTATTAATTAATTTATTTTTTAATTCCTATGCGCATTTCGCTGGTTGCTTAGGCCAGATCGACAGGAAACCGTATCCCAAAGGCTTTGGAAAAACTAAATATATTATACAATAAAACTGTAAAGCGAATGAGAATTACAAACACTCTAGTCTTATATGCAACAATATCAAAGCTATTAATAAATGGGCAAGAGTTGTAAAAATACTGTCTTAACTTTGATTGAAATATTTTTTTTAATAGAATATGAAGAAATATTTAATTATTTCATTATTAAATATGTTTTATTGAGTGCTATTTTGCAAAGTGTTATTTTTAAAAAAATTTTTCGTTGAATCGAATAAGAAGTTTGTTGACCTAAAATTTTATTTTTATCCTTTAACATTAATAACGTACCACATTTTTTAAAACATATAAAAAAATATATGAATTTAAAAAAAACAAAAACTTAAAGGGCATTTTTTCACAGCCAAATGTATACACTTAAATATATAAAAGAGATCATGAAAAAAAAAAACAATTAGGTGTAGAAACTACAGGTCAACTTTTTGGAGGTTTTTTACTAATTAAAATCTGCATCCCATACCATAGGCTTACATTGCAGGCAAATCGGCGAGAGCTAAAGCTTATTATCAGCTTGGTTATCAATGAACAACATCTGATACAATTTGGGCGGAAGAAGAGAGCGTGGCACCTCTCATACAAAGACCTAATAGATTTCTTTATATCTGAAGAAGAGTCAAAGTTTCAAAATAAGATACAGGGTGGCCCAGAAAGACCGAAGTGAAGTGGTGTGAATTCCTTATAACTTTTTATTTAAGACATATTTTTTTAATTTTTGTTTTTTAAATACAGTAAATTTATAGGGAATATTTTTAGATTAGTTATTAAAAATTATATCCCGCAAGTGGTGACCATTTTCTGCTTCGCACAAATGTGCTCTTTCCTACACATTTTCCGTGACCTTTCGCAATACTTCCGGTGTTATGTTTTTAATTTCGTACCGAATATTGGTTTTTAATTCCTCAATAGTCCTAGGCTTATTAACCTAAACTTTCGCTCAAAGGAAACAGTCTGGAGCGGTTAAATCCGGGGAACGCGGAGGCCAATTAAAATTGCTTCTACGCGAAATTATTCTTACACCAAATTTCACCGATTTGGGCACGTTGTTCAGTTGTGTATTGCTCCATTATAAATTGTCGAAGTCTTCTTTACAAAATACTGAAAAGAAAAAAAAAATTATAATAAAAAAGTTATAAGGAAATCACATCACTTTGTTCTTTCTGAGCCACCCTGTACAAGCATCTTGGTTAGCAACACAAAGCATTCGACAAAATGTGGGTGGGATTAGAGAATTGGGCGTGGCACAAAATTAATTTTTTTTATCTTATGAACGGCAAGAGAAAAGTTGTCCATATTTGGTACACACAGCTGGGTTATCAATAATCTGGTTATCCGCTCGTCTTAAGTCGAGCTCAGCCAAACCGCAAATGAATAACAACGATCACGATATGAGAAGATACTAAGAGAATTCAATTTATATAGAGCAGTGATAACCACTCCATAGGCTCGCGAGTAAGTCAATAATCGCAGTTTTCACACAGACAAGGTCGGCAGTTTACATGTATACAACAATTTTGTTCGTTTCAAAACATCAGGCTATCATCAGTCTCTGCGACCGCACCCAAGTACATAATATCTTTGTATGCGTGCGTTCGGAGCTTGGTTAGTTCGGGGCTTGGTTAGTTCGGGGCTTGGTTATCACTGATATAGAGCAATGGAAGAGAGTATTTTAAAAAAATGTAAGGAGAGGGTCAAATTTAACACCACCTCAACAGTTAAAGGTTTACAAACTCTGTTGTTAAAAATTTTCATGAGATATTTTTTTTTGTGCAGTGGTGCTTATTGTTTTTTAGGTTAGCTCTTGCTTTCAAGAAGAAATTGTTGCTTAAGTTTTTGCTAGCTAAAATGTACAAAATTTTTAAAAACAATTTATTCTAAAAAATAGGAAAAAACCCGTTATATATTTTTTCATATAATGCTTAATTTTAAAGCTTAATAGACTGTTTAAACTTAAAAAAATAATATTGAATGGTTTCCTTCCTCTTTTTTCGAATAAAAATTTCTTAACAATTTAGAACTTTAGGGTAGGTAGCGCAAAGGAAATTTCTTTATTTAAAAGTCAGTTCACTTTCTTAATGATTTGGAATTTAGTTTATTTAGACGTAAAGATAACACCTGCAAAGTGTGACGGCCATACTTAGTTTTGCGTATTCGCGATCACTCTGAATCGTTTTTAATAATTTTTGTGCTGATGTGTGTAACACCTTCATATATTGGTCCTTTTAGTATACCGATCTACTCAGAATCACTTTTTTATCGTTCTAACGATGTTCGGCTGGCTTCCTACTCATGTAAACGTTGTGCGCAAAGAACAGGTCGCAATTTTTGAGACACAAACTTCTTTCTGGAATAGGGTTATTGTGCCCATAAACCATCGTGTTGGTATTTAGAGTAAATTTGTTCCCAATATTAAAATATTAAATTGGAATCTTAATCGTTTTATTCATATTTTTTTTAGAATCGGTCCATATTTGACAATATACAACTACTCCCGGAAATAGCTTTCAAAGCGAAAAATAATTTAATGAAAATTTGGATTTAAACCCATTAACAGTTCAACAAATTAACCACAATATTAATTATAGCCATAACTGCCTTAAAAATGTTTGTACTTCTACAAAATTTGGCAGATTATTGTACTGATACCACATTTTTGGGTGTTCTCCACAGCTGGGCCCTGTTTCTTAAAACTACAAGTTACAAATCTACAACTTAAATACATTTGAATCAAAACAAACATTTTAAAATTGTTGCTTTTTTAATGTATTTTACTTGTAGATTTGAAACTTGTAGTTTTGAGAAACAGGGCACCGGCATCAATAAATTTTTAGTGGGTGCTGCGATATAGACCAGAATCGATGGTAACAGCATTTTCGAACTCATTCTCAAAGAAATAATGATGGTCAGATGGTCGGAAGGTATTTCATATTTTGTAATGTTTTATATATTATTGTAGCCGCTGGTCGAGTTCCTAAATGTTAAAAATCGGGGATAAATTTGCTGCCTTCAAGCAATAAATCTTCGGTTTTCAAGATTAAAATTATGTATTTTTTTTAGAGTGTTGCTCAATAGCTTACTTTCCATTTCCAATTTCCCAAGCCTTTTTTACAACAGGCTCAAAAACTTAAAGAAAATCATATTACAATAATAAAGTAATATATCAATTAAACTGCTTTTCAGTTAGTTTTTTTGCCATCCTGTACTTTCCTAAAAACTGTTATGGCAATTTCTGAAGTTAATGTTTTCACATATTTCATCAAAGATATTTGAACTAGTTTTTTTTTTTTTTGTTTTGCTTCCGAGTTTTGAGAGCAATAAATTATAAATTGAACAATTTTTATTGCATATTTCAAAAATAATTTTACAAGCAAACTTAACCTAGTTCTAGTTTAGAAAAAGAAAATTCTTAACAAAATTTAGTTACAAAACAATTTTCTCTTCTTGTTACAAAAAAATGAATTTTTGTGTGCATTTTAATGCAGTTGCAACTATAAATTGCAGTAGAATGTATATAAGTGTGTGGAGTTTGGTAAAATGTCTCTGGGTATGTTGCAACTTGTTAGTTGATGGTTACGTAGAAGCTGATGTTGTCCTTGCTACCAAATTCTGTGACTTGACTAGAAGTGTGTTTATGTCATACACATGTGTGTATATTTGATTACTTACTTATACTATGTGAATGTTTTAGTGTGAGTGTGTTGCAAGCATGTCTTATGGGTTTCTCATTCAACTTTTGTCGGTAATAAATTCATCTTTTGCTTGACACTTTGTCGTTCCTTGCTTTTGCTGTTTTTATGTTTGTAGTGAAAAGTGTAGGGCAGTACTGAGAAATGCATGTGTGCGTAAAAAATTCATTATTGTTATATATGTTGTTGCTGTTGTTGTTTTTGCTTGCTGGCTTGCTACTTCTGGCTGCAATTTTTGCCCTGGCAGATTAAAAAAACGAAGTCAGTTTAAGTGATGGTTTTGTTGCTGCTGCTTTTGTTATTGTTCTCATATGGACTTACGTTTGCAACTTTTTGTTTAATATTGCTCTTCTTTTTTGATTTCTTCGAAAAGAAAAAGAACAAAAACAAAAACCAAAAAAAAACGAATAAACAACTTTAGCATCAATGTTTGTTGGCGTTAATTTATAAGCGTCACAAAATGGTAAATTACATTTGTTACGTTTTTCTGTTGCATTTTGTTTTGCAAAATGTATCTTGTGCAAAGAGCACACAGTCCTTGTTGTATGCATTTTATTTTTGGGTAGTTCCGAGAACTTTGTGACGTTCAAGTTTAAACAACAGCACAGTGGAAAAAAATGCTAAAAGGGGGCATCCTTTATTAAATGTTCGTTCACTTATTCGTTTATTTTCTTCCTTTAATGTTGTTGTTATTTTTTTTTAGTTTTGCAAGTTGAAACTTGCCGCTGCTTTAATGAAAACATGGTTGAATTCTTTTTTTTTTTCTACAATTTTACAAAGAGTTGAATGACAACATGTTTCATGCATTCAGCTAAAAATGTCCAAAAACTAAAAAAAGTGAAGGACAGGGAGACAAAACTGAAAGATATATAGTTCATGGTCTACAGTTGTTAAAACACCAACACACGTTCGTTTAACGTAGAATACATCAAATGATAGTCGAGTGACATTTTTAAATCAAACTAGAAAATGTAATAAAAAAAATTTAAGAGTTTTACTCTAAAAATTATGCAATAAAAAAATAATTGTTTTAAGGTCATGAATTTTATGTTTTTATTGAGTTAAAGAAAAAAAGTTTTTTCTTTTAATTGTATTACTTTAAAAAACATTCAAATGCACCCAGGAGCTTTTAATTAAATCATATAAAAAAAATTAAAAGCTCAAAAAAGAATTAAAGATATGGAGGAAAATCTGTTTTTTGTAACTATCGTTGTTTTTAAACTAATTTAAAATAAATTTCACCAATTTTAATGTTAGAAAAATTTTGGAGTAGTAAAATTCAAAAAATTTACTATTTCTACAAAAATGTTACAACTTTGAAAAAAGGTATAGTTCTTCTTAAGTTTTGATCCTAAGAAATATTTTAGCAGTTGTCTGTCATGGAAAATATGCACTGTTTGGTACGTTTCTATTCAGTTGCAGGAAACAATTTATTTGTTGAAGGTAAAATTCATCGTCTTCAGTTAAAAAAATATTTTTATTAGTTGAATCGAGAATTAACCCTGAAGGAAACCTGGGTGCAAGTGTCTCCAAGTCACCAGTTTTGTCCACTATATTGGTGACATTGTCAATGAAGTGTCTACACTACATTACATTTGCCACTATATTTGGCTTTAATACGAAAAAGATTTTATCAATAACAACTAAGGAATACAATTCCTGTAAAAGTTGAAGAAATAATAGAAAAAGATTGTTATGATTTCGTATTCTTACAAAAAGTGTAGACTACTTTTACTAAAATGTACTAGCGATTCTCTGGTGTCAGTGCCTACATATGTTCCCAAAGGAACTACTTAGTCAGTACCTAGTCAGTAGTGTCAACGTCAGTAGTAGATTTCCAATGACACGCACATGTTAAATGTCTATTGTAAATAACATTGCCTGGGGTATAATAAGTCACTAGTACTGGTGACTGTGCCAATAGTGAATCAGTACAGATTCACTATGGACATTTCCTGCAGGGAATGCATACATATTTTTATACATACATTCATATAGCAGTTTGAGTGAGAAAAGAAACCAATGCAAGAAGTATTGCTAACAACTTATGGGTATTTCCATGTCAAATCGATCAAGAGTGGGACACGACCTCTTCCGATTTTAATAAAATTCTTTCAGAAGCACAGAAAAAATTATTGCCGAATTATTTTCAAACAAACGCTTGTTTGAAATTTTTTTTAATTTCTACAAATTTTTTCACTGATTCAATTAATATTTTTGTTTGATTTTTATTTAACCAACAAAAATGTTGACAACTATTCAAATAATATAATATACGCGTTATTAAGTTTTCATAATGTTGTATGAAATATTTAAGGCTCCTTAATGTTGACCTTTTTTTTTTGCATTTTTTGCATTTGATCGTAAGCAACACTTCTTTATATGAAATATAAGAACTACAACAAAAAACACATGTAGTCTATTTTTGGACGCTTTAAAAAAGTACAGCAATAAGAAAAAGTATAAAATAGCGTGTCGAGGTTTGTTGTAAAAGCACAACAAAAACAATAGCAGGTAAAAAAAGTTTCACTCTTTTTAAACAACAGAAACAACAACATTATGAGAAACAAAATAAATTTTTGGTTGGTTTCAAAGTTGGTAAAAAAAAAAACAAAATCCCGTATTCAATTTTTACAAACTGTTAAGTTAAATACATCAAATACAAAAATAAAATGATGACGAAAAACATATCGGGTCGGTCTGCCGCCGTTTTTGGTTACATTTCTTCTTCATTAGGAAAGGAAAGAATGCAGCAACAGTGAGTGAGGAAGAAAAACATTGTGTTATACACAATAAGACTTCGTTCAAAAATTATTCCAACAAAAAAATGTGTCTCAAAGCCAGCCGGCCGCTCTGCTCTGCTTCATCTTCTCCAACAATGCTTGCTTGTGTGCGCTTCATTGCTTGTGTAAAAACTTTTTTGTTCGATTCAGCAAAATTATTTGTTTGAATTTATATGAATTTCAGTAAACTTTTTGTTTAATTCAGTTAAATTATTTGTTTGAAAAAATCGGTGTTTTTTTCAATAAACAAAATGCAAATAAATTGTTTGAATATGCGAATTTGTTTATAGGACCGATTTCAGACATTAAATTGTTTGATTCTACAAATTTTTTGTTTAAATTGGAAAAATAATTTTTTCTGTGAGGTTCCTTTTATCTTATAAGGAACATATATGTATATTATTGTGGCCGTTATTTTCTTTTTTTTTTGATTTCTTATATTCTCCCCCCCCCCCTCCCCCCCAAATCGGTTCAGTTTTGTGTAAAAAAAATATAAAAAAATTTCGTAGCGATAAGTTGTGTTTTAGGGGGTGCGTCCGCCGCTCAAAGTTTGCCTTCAAGCCATTTATTCAAATGTAAATTGTTTTCATATGACTATCTCTTAAAAACAACATTTTACAAGAATATGATATATGACAATATTTTAGCTCTTCTAGTCGACAACATTAGCCTTGAAGAAAGTTTTTTGCTAAAATTAATATTTTAGAAAATAATTAAGAAAATAGCAACGAAATACCAAACATTTTGTATACGTTTTATATATATAAAAGGGGGATTTAATGTCAAGTGATTCAATTTTGAAATCGGTGTCTTTCGATTTGGATGAAATTTACACCAAAGTTAGTCCTATTAGATAGTAGTTTAGACACAAGATCGGCTAAAAGTTTATGAGTTAGAGGGGGTAAAAGTTTTAAATTTTGGCCATACAGGTGTTCTTTCTCATCCATGTAACTTATGACTTATTGGTGTTAGCAAAATTTTTCCTAAGTAGCTTAAGTAGCTATTTGATTAATTTTTTTTAAAAAAAATTTTTTTGTTTTTGTAAAAAATTAAAAAAAAATTTTTTTTTTTAAATTTAAAACTTGGTTAAAAAAAAAATAAAAAAAAAGTTTTAGATTTAAAAAAATTTCAAAAAAAACAAAAAATTTTTTTTAAAAAGATTGATTAAATAGCTATCTAAGCTACTTGGGACACATTTTGCTAACACCAATAGGTAATAAATTACATGGATGAGAAAGAACACCTACATATATCAAAAAACTTTCTTCAAGGCTAATGTTGTCGACTAGAAGAACTAAAATATTGTCATATATCATATTCTTGTAAAATGTTGTTTGTAAGAGATAGTCATATGAAAACAATTTACATTTGAATAAATGGCTTGAAGGCAAACTTTGAGGGGCGGACGCCCCCCTTAAACACAACTTATCGCTACGAAATTTTTTTATATTTTTTTTTACATAAAACTACACTGATTTGGGGGGAGAGAATATAAGAAATAAAAAAAAAAAGTTGTCCATACAACTAGGGTAGCCAGATTTTAAATTCGGAAAAACAGTACATTGAATTCAAAAAAACAGTACAATCAAGAAAAAAACAGTACATATTTTTGACGAAATCATAACTATTTATTTAAATTATTAACCCCCAATTTCACCAAGTTCAGTTATAATTAACTATCAGTTATAGCTGTCAAAACATATTGTTAACTGGAAGTTAAAGTAAATGTTAGTTTTAACTGAACTTGGTGAAATTTGGGGTAAATATTTTAAACATTTGATTGAATATTCATCAACAATTATATTAAGAAATACACTTAAATTGTGTAACGTCAAAGGAATGATTTCCATTTTATGGCATTTCATAAGTATACGAAATTACTTCATTTACGCTTAAAACGAAAACACCACAAACAAGCAATTGGCCAGGAATATCATTTCATTGCTTTAAGCCATATAAGAAAGGAGAAAAGCCTAACTTAGCTTAAAACAATTAACTCAGCGATTTTCTAAACATATTCGCATTTAAAGCAATTTACACCACACATAATTGCAAAAATCATATAGAATTTGAGAAAATATTTGCTTCCTTAATTAATTTTCCAATTTCAAACAATTTTTAAATTATTTACGGACAATTTTAAAAAGTTCAGCTATAATTAACTATTACTATAGCAATAGGTTTTTGACATTTACAATAATAGTTAATTATACCTGAACTTGGTGAAATTGGCCATTAATCTATAAAATCCAAAAAAACATAATTTGGTTTATTTTTATTTTACAAAATCTGAAAATAGTAAAAAAAACAAGTTTTAATTAAATTCAAAACAAAGATTTCTGTCTGTAAAACAATCAAGTGCAATTGAAAACGATGAATATTTTCAATAAAATTTTTGTAAAAATTAACTTATCTTTTTCTTATTTCAAAAGTAGTTTAGGTCAAGGAAAGTGGTCTTCAACAGTATTTGGTATTTTTATAAATTTTGAACTCGGAGAATTTTCCAAATTTGTTCATTATCAATTTCACGTGATTTCGATTTCCAGAATATGCCCAAAAATTAAAAAAGATCTAAAAATTAAAGATAATTGTGTTAAAATAACTTTTTATATAGTATTTAAAAAAAAATTGATTATGCTTTTGTCTTTCTCAGGTGTGGACAGTTAAATACTATTGGAAGGGGTAGCCATAAATTCCAATGTCTTAAAAATAACAACATGAAAATATACTACTGCTGCGACCCACCCATTATAATTTAGATTTCTACTGTGTATTTATGACAATTACCACAGCGTAAAAACTCTTATTGTTTTAGAACTTTTTTGTTTAGAACACAACAAAATTTTTTTAATCTATGTACTGTTAAATATTAGGTTATTATAAAAATATGACTTTAGCAGGGGTTTTTTTTAATATCTTGGTTTTTTCTAGACTTAACAAAAAAAAAAAAAAAGTACAAAAAACTGTACCAAGTGTAAAAAAACAGTACTTTTGCGTACTGTTTTAGGAGTTATGCATAAAACAGTACAATTGCAAAAAATCAGTACATGTACTGCTAAAAACAGTACGTATGGCAACCCTACATACAACTAACGGCCACTCTAATGCATGGCTTGGGAATAATGATTAGAAATCCTAATGAAAATTGATTAATTATGATTTATTAGCCATTTTAGACGATTACTAATTGATTAGATTAGAAATAATCAAAAATCTAATGACAATTAGTGATGATTAGCATTTCTAATCAAATCTAATCAAAACTAATCCAAAAAAAAAATTGATTAGATTTCTTGATTATTTTTGATTAGAATTGATTAGATCAACTATTTTTAACTATTTTTGTGAAAAGAAAATATTTATCACATTTGTTGCTATATTTACATAATGTAACAGTTTTTGAATATTGCATAAAATTGCCTACGGTGCACCCTGTTCTTAAAATAAACACTTGCCACAGCTGGTTCACTTTGTTGTTGTGTTATTATTAATGTAAATTTTCAACCCGGATCCCGGCCCTGAAATTTGGACCAAATATAATGTTTTGAAGGAAGCATTTCAATCGTGTAATACCCCACTGACGTCGTCAGCACCCGTTGAACGACTGTTCTCATTTGCAGACATCATCAATAGTCCAAGACGAAATTCATTGTCAGACTTTTCTTTTGAAAAGTTTGTATTAATGAAGTCTAATGTCAATTTTTTGTGAATTATATATAAGCAGAATCAGCATACATTTAAAACGACATAATTGTAATATATATACCTATTTTCGTTTTTTTACAGAACTTACTGAATATGAATTTTTGTTGTTTTTTTTTTTTGTTTGACATTGTATAAAATGCGTTCTTTATATTTATGTTATGTATAGTATGTATAAATGTAAATAGTATGTAAATATATATGGGCACTTCCAAGATTGTAAACGGGACATTCGCACACGTTTATATTGACAAAACCTTCAAAAAAACAACCTGATTTTCATTTTTTAAATTAATGATTCTTTTAACTTTCAATTAGCTCTTTAATTTCCGCAAATGCAATTTTTCGCTTACTGTCGTGGTTTCCGAGATAATTGCAAAAAACCAGTGATTGTAAACGGGACAAAAAAAACGGAAGTGGGTTTTAAGGGGTAACCGTTTAAACAGTGATTTCTGCGAAACCTGACACAATATTCTATTGGGATTAATTTTAAAATGTTGCGTACTAATATGCCCTAAAAATGGTTTCGAGTTCAAGATAAAATATGAACTACATTTTTTTAAATAAATTGTTAAAGAAATTGTAAACAGGACATTGTAAACGGGACAATTTTTCCACCATGATTACAAATTTTTTTATGTTGCTATTTATAATACTTAATAAAAAATGTTTTTCAGATCATAAGTATGCCTTAGATTAGAGTATTGTTGTTCCAAATGCATATTTTCTAATATACACAAGTATGTGCTAAAAATTGTAGTACTTCGTTTACCATTTATCTTTTTTTCGAATCAATTAATTTATACGCATATATTGAAAAAATATAAGCAATTCTAAGAGAATAAATCTTGAAAAGAAAAATTTTTTTTTCCATTTTTTGTGGTTGACGTTTTTTTGGAAATAGCCATATGTATGTGGCAATATATAATGCAATATTCAAAAACTGTTACATTATGTAAATATAGCAACAAATGTGATAAATAAATATTTTCTTTTCACAAAAATAGTTAAAAATAGTTGATCTAATCAAATCTAATCAGAAATAATCAAGAAATCTAATCAATTTTTTTTTTGGATTAGTTTTGATTAGATTTGATTAGAAATTCTAATCGTCACTAATTGTGATTAGATTTTTGATTATTTCTAATTAAATCAATTAGTAATCAGTAATTTTTATCAAAATTCAATTCTAATGATTAGATTATTTTATTTCTCTAATCGTAATTATTTCTAATTATAATCGAAATTCCCCAGCTATGCTCTAATGTATATACATATATATTTTTTATTCAAAAGTTATGTCATATTCAAAATGACATAATTTCGCCAAATTAGCCGAATGTGTTGAGTTTATTTCTTCAATATCTCAAAAACTACTTTACATACGAAGATCATATATGTAAATGTCATTTTAAAGAGAATACTGAGGTTTACAAAAACTTTATATCTGCAAAACAAGGACCGGAAAATGTTTTTTTATTTTGTTTCTAAAAAAATATTTATTGTGCAAGTTTAAAAAATTCTACATTTTACAGAAAATAAAAAATTTCTAAAATGGTTTTTAAAAAAAAGCCGTCAAAAAAAATAAATAAAATAAAGTATTTAAAATAAACGTTTTCTTAAAAACATAAAATAAAATTAAAAAAAAAAAAAACGTTTTCCTAAAAACATAAAAAAACAAAAACCAAATTATTATATTTAAGCATTGTCATACAAATTTCATTCTTCAAAACAAATTAAAATAAAATTTATGAAGAGGTTTCTGAGAATACATACATACATACATATTACATTTTTTAAAAATACGTACATAGAAAAAAAATTTCTAAAAAAAAACGTTTTAAGAAATATTTTTCAACAAAAAAAAAGTTTTTTAAAAATATTCATCATTTTTAATTTTTCGAATTTATTCTATGAGGTAAATTTCAGTTATGTATTTTATAAAGCTTTTTTGTAATAGTAAGGAAATAATTCCCAGTTTCTATTTGTTAAAATAGTTGAGTTAAATACATTCTGGTGTCTAATAATTGTTAATTTTTCTGTACATTCAATATACCTCATTGCTTTCCAACGGAAGGCTAAGGTAAAATGTAAATAGAAAATACAATATAATAGTCTGGTAGTGTATAAAGTCATTTCTGAAAAATTGTAGGAATAGAACTATTACAAAAAAGCTTTATAAAATACATAACTGAAATTTAGCTCATAGAATAAATTCGAAAAATGAAAAATGTTGTATATAATATAAAGTTACCTTCGGAAGGAAATAATTCCCAGTTTCTGTTTTTTAAAAATTTTAATCCAAATTTTTATAATTAGGCTTAAGTTCATCAAATTTAATTTCCATTAAATTATTTTTATGAAGAAAGGAATTTTACAAACATGAAAGTTAATCAAAATTGTTATTGATAACACAGCCCGACAAAATTAAAAAAAGATTTTTGCTTCTTTGAATGTATCAACTGATTCTAGTTAATTTTGGTGCGCTGAATTCAAAACTGTAATCAGTTTGTCTCTATCAGCTCAAGTTTTCATGATATAACTTTTTATACCCTACACTTATGACCTCCAATTACCCAAATTTTTTTTCCAAATTTTTTTTTTTTTTATCAAAATTTTTTATTTACTGTTATAGTTATTGCCAAAAAAAAAAAAAACTCCCAAATTTTTTCAGTTGTTAAATTCAAAGAAGCAAATTGAGTGTTAGCCTGTGTAATCTTTCATTCTTGACGTGGCTGGGGCTCGAACCCCGGCCGGCAGGTTACCTTGACATGTTTCGATCGCAACCACTCGATCTCCTCAGATGGATTTGCCGTCTTACACTCGCAGCCATCGACGACCGCTGACGTCAATAGTCAAACATCAATCCTTAAACCAAATTGTATTTTAACCTTTGGTAGATCGAAATTTGCTTTTCTGAATGATTATCCATTTTTAATTGATTTTACGTGTTTTTTATTTGTTTCTTTTACAAAAAAAGTTTTTGCTTTTTTTCGAAACTATAAATTTAGTTTTCAAAGAAATTTGTTTTTTCTTTTTTCGTTTTAATTTTACACGCAGAAAAACAATATTCTTGTTTTCACACACAAAAATTTTTTATTTAAAAAATTAAATTTAAACAGAAACTGGCAAAATATATTTATACCAAGTACATGCAAGTCTACAACAAATCAACAATAAAAAAAACAACATTCATTTTGTTTGTGTAAAAACATTTGATACTGTCAAACAGCCAAACACAAAGAAAACAAACAAAAAAAAAAAAAAAAAATCATGGCGCACTAAAATAGGTACAAATACTCAGTAAATTTTTTTGGGAGAGTAAGACCAATATTACGCTATCGGCTTAAAAAATCTCAAAAAGTACGCAGACAGTATCCAGTGAAATTTTGCAAGAAAACCGCTGATCGGTGTGTAAACAATTGAAATAACAAAGCAAAAGAATTTTAGCATATGAGTACGCAAAATTGAATTTTAATTAAAGTGAAGCTTAAAAAGTGTTGTAAATTAAAAAACTTGTTTATTACACTGTTATTAGTTTGGTAAATTCAATTTCTTCTTAGGTTTTAGTTTTATTTGTCGGGTTTTTTATAAAACTTCTTTTGCTTACATTGCCCAACATAGTGCCGGCTTACAAGAGAAAAAAAGAATGAAATGCCCAATACAGTGCCCTCCAACAGCTTGACAATGGAGAAAAATAATTTGGATGTGAAGTGCTCGCCAGGAACACAATTCCAAATACTCGCCTCCTCAATTGCAAAGTTTGTCCCACAAAGTTCTGCTGGTTCTATCGGTTCTGCCATCTCCACTCCACTTACGCCACGGTCGCACTGTATATTTTGATGTTTCTAGCATGAAGTAAAATGTTTTGTTTATTATAATTTATTATAAACGTTAAAAATCAACACAATTCTAATTACTTACCTCTGCCATTGTTTAATTTAAATTTTTATTTTCATTTCACAAAAACTATTTCATTCAAACAGCTGTTCAAACTATTTGCAAAATCTTGCAAGCGGAAATTTCTCCAGTAACATTTTGCAAGTTCTCTAACTTCCAACTGTCAAAAAATTCTCTTTTTGGCTCTCTCGCTGCAAGAGATTTGGAGTACGCAGACAACATTTTGCAAGATTTGCTAGATTATCAATAAATAAATAAAAATTAAAAAATATTACATACTAGCTTAACCCGTCCGCTTCGCTACACTGCTCTAGCCACTTCTTCAGTTGAGAGATATTTAGTATATGCATCCTATGGGAGGTATTTCCCCCTGCGCCTACCCGCTGAATTTTTATTTTCAAAAGGTTAGCATACCATTAAAGCGATTTCTACAAAGTTTAAAAATTTTTACTATAATAGTTCGTAAGATATGCGATATTAAACATTGGCGTCCTATGGGGGGTAACACTTTCCCCGCTGCTATTTTATTTCAATTTTGGGGCTTAGAAGATCCTACTACCAAAAGTTCAACAAAATGCGTGCAGCGGCTCATAATTATATTTCTATCTATGAGGGGTACTGCTCCTCCTCTGACCACTTCGACCATTTTTAAATTGTAATTAAAATAGTTTACCATAACAGTAGCTTAAACCACTTTTGAAGACTCTCCCTTTAATAGATCTTCAGTTGAGCGATATTTAGTATATGCATCCTATGGGAGGTTTCTCCCCCTGCGCCTACCAGCTCTATTTTTATTTTCAATAGTGTAGTATACCATAAGAGTGACTTCTACAAAGTATGAACATTCTTACTACAACAGTTCTTAAGATAAGCGATATTAAATATTGGCGTCCTCTGGGGGGAACCACTTCCCCCGCTTCTTTTTTATTTCCATTTTGGGGTTCAGAAGATCCTACTACCAAAAGTTCAACAAAATGCGTGCAGCGGCTCTTTAAATATGCGATATTTAATATTGGCATCCAATGGGGGTACCAATTCCCCTGCCCCTATCGCCTATTTTATTTTTAGGGCTTACATGATGTTACTGTATAAATTTCAGGAAAATCGGTTCAGTAGTTTAGGAGTCTATAAGCCAACAAACAAACAAACAAATAAACATACAAACATTTTTCATTTTTATATATGTATATAGATTAAAAAATAGGCTGTATAAAAAATCGCCCAAATGAAGAATCGCCCAAAAGAACACGAAAAATGACCCAAAAAGGTAAATATGAAATTTTGCCCAAAAGAAACGAAAATGGGCCCAAAATAAAAATGAAAATTTACCCAAAAAAAAAAAAAATTTTAATTACCCAATTTGCAAAAAAGTGTTTATTATTCATATAAATTTAGTAACATACAAATGTAAGTTTTATGTAAAAAATTGCATTGTATCTTCAACAGCTGCTCAGCAGTATGGACAGTAATACTTATTTGAGCCCTCCGCTAAACTTTGTGCACTCTTCAATACCTAAATATTAATTAATCACTGCATAGTTATAATCAATTACTCAAAACAGAATATAGCTTTATGCAAGGTGGTGTATGCGTGTATGTAGATCTTTTTTTGTATTTAACATCTGTAGTAATTATGGACCTTATGACATTTTTAAAAATGACATAATGTCAATTTGCAAAGTGTCTTAATGCCCACGAACGTTATGACATTTTCAAAAGTCCATGGACACTATGACACTGGACGTTATGACATGCCACCTTTTTGAAATATGTCCCGTTATTTTTATAAATTACATTTAGGAATACGACGTATAGTAATAATGAATGATTTAGACAGATAGTATGTAAGATTTTGACGAAATTTTAAAAATGAAAAAATGGCCCGAAAAATGGGCTATTTTTCATACAATATTTTTGGGTGATTTTTCATAATGAAAAATCACTAAATTTAAAAAACGAAAAATCACCTTATAATAACGAAAAATACCCCAAAAATGTTGGGTCACTTTTCATATGAATTCAGGCCCAATTTTACATGGAATTTTTTTGGGCGATTTTTCATTTATTTTTTTTGGGTCATTTTTCTTTGGGCGATTTTTCCTACAGCCTAAAAAATATGCTGAATGAAAACAATTTTTTTTTAAACTATGCCTGTAGTTTATCTATATTTTTTTTTTAATTGTTACTATTTTAGTGTATTATATCAGTGCTTGTCAAAAAATAATGAAAGTTTACTAAATGGTAATGCCTGCAACGAGCGCTAACACAGCAAAATTGTGTGAAAGCTCAAGCCAAACTGACTAGTTTTATTCACGTAAGTGTGAGATCAAAAGAGAGATAAAGCTCTGATCTAGATTCAATAAAATGATGTGTACCAATGAAAATCGCGCTAAATTGCTTTTGTTTGCCCACTTGATCAAAAAAGGGAATATTAACTCAAAATTTTTATTTTTTTTTGCACTTTTTGGAAAAAATCGACGTATCAAGTAATGATTTACTCTTGAACAATGTATTTTTTCTTTTACGTTGCTACCGATATTGTTCGTAACAGTAAAAAATTCGGCATTAGAAATGATTAGTGCAAAAAAAAAAAAAAAAAAATTAATTGAAACAAACCAATGTTTTTCTCACTTAACTGCGTTTTTGGCGAGTATTAGCTGTCATGTAAGGAAATTACTCGCCAATTTACAGAAAACGTGTTTCTATAAAATTTCTGTGAGAAAGTTCCCGCTTTGAACTGTCAAATAAACTCACGAATAAAAACGGGGCGAGAAAAAATCTTGGCACATTTTTTCATTGTTTTATTATATTGCTTTGAACATGTTTATAAAATATACAAATGTTTTCAAAGCTCGTTTGCAAACAACAAACATTAAAGTCGCACTTCACATTTTTTGGTATATTTTCTCCGCCGTCGATGATAATTTTTAAATTTTATAAAATTTTTGTCGCCGTCAACGATATTTGCGACTGGCGTTCTCAACGTCTGCAATGTCATATCGGCTTCGAGTGCAATATTATGACATTTAATCTCTTTTGATAGTTTTCGACATGAGTTACAGACATACTTTTTTCTCACTTTTGGAGAAACGATGGACATTTTTTGTTTCAGATCTTTTCGATACGAGAAGTTCTCACTAAAGTTACAGTTTAGTACCGTAGCCGGCAGCAATCTCGCATCCAAGATAGCAGAATTGTCTGGTCACGTCATAAATACTGTTTTTAATGTACATTGGAGATGTTGTTGCCGTGACAATAATGGTGTTTTCTTTTCTGACAATTATGTTTCATGTATGCTACCATTCGCCCTGGTTTTTGGGGTATTCTAAAAATGTGAGAAGTTGCCGTTTTCCCTCCCAAAAATTTTGCAAAACTAAATGGAGAATTTGTTCCATTTCTTATCCCCAGTTATAATTGAGTGTGAGATAACACCCTTTTTCGCAAGCAGGTATTTTTCTTATAAACTTTTTTTCTTGTGTACAATTTGTGTTATATTGGGATTTTGGCTTATATTTTGATGGATACAAAAACTTTTTGTTTTTCGTTTGTTTTACTTATACATATTTATTTTTTTTGGCGCAAAATTTTAAACAGCAGCTGACTTTATTCATTGAAAATCATTGCTGTTTACGCTAATTGGAATTTAAAGAAAATTTCATGTTAAAAATCGCTACAACCGTGGTAAGTATATACAGTCAAATCCCTATAATTCGTACCCCGATAAATCGTAATTCCCGATAATTCGTAATAAACTGTTGGTCCCTTGAAAAAATCTCGTTAATTCGTAAAATTTCCATACATTTTGGTCCCCTCGCTAATTCGTAATATTTTTTCAATTAAAATCTCCTTTTACCTCTTATAAATCGTAATTGTTTGCTATTTACCACTTATAATTCGTAATAAAAACATGGAAAGAATGATTTTTACCGCTATTTTTTTGCGTTGGTTTTTGCTTTTGCTTTTGTGTGTGTTTATTTTCTTAAGATCAGCTTGTTACATGAATAATTTTAATATACTTATGTATTTTATATTTTACAACTGTTTTTTTTTTTTATCGTTTTAGTAAATAAATTGAAAAACCCCGTAAATTCGTATTTATTTTATTTAAGCCCCGTTAAATCTTAACCCCGCTAAATCGAAAACCCCTGTAATTCGTAAGAAATGGCCGGTTCCTTGCGATTACGAATTACCGGAATTCTCGAAGATAAAATGACACTTCAAATTTTAATAATTTATAATGTAACTCATTCATTGACAGTGATATCCAATGGATATCGAAATATTGAAGAAAATAAATGAATAAATAATACACATATTTTTACAAATAATTGGCCTTGAGCTCGAAAATGCTTGTTACTGTTAATTAAAAAAAGGTCGAAGGAATACAATTTAATTTAAATTTATAAAACTGTTATCCTTAGTGAAATCAAATCTTCGTAGTCACAACCCAGTTTATTAACAACCTAGCAAGTCATATTGTCTTTGATCCCTAAAAGAAAGTCCAAGTAGATATCATACTACCCTATTAGAACTCCTGAAAATATTTCCAACCCGTACAAAATATTGAGTGGGATAGAGCAGCTTGTTTCCTTTCTAAATTAGGTAAATACTTTCCAACGTTATACAAGCATCTACAGATAACAATTAACATATCTACACATAATTTATATACATTTCCCAAATTTTCTAAAACAATTTTAATTAATAAACAAAACATGTATTTATGTAAAGTCTTGGCATTATTTTGTATTAATTTTTAATATTGTTTATTGCTGTTAATTTTGTTTTATAGACAGTATTAGAAATATTTGATATTTCTAATTAAAGGACACTTAGAAGAGTTTTGGAAATCGCTGTAAGCTTTTGACAAATTAACAATTATGCAGAACTTAACTTTTGAACAAAAATATTTTCAAATTCATGAAACTAACAAAAACGATGTATGTATCTTAACCCTTAAATGCGCATTGTATCTTTAAAGATACAACCAATAAAACTGCTGCTATTTGCACAATTATTAAAAAAACTAAAAAAATTTTGCTGATTATCACTAACAACACTTTTTTCTTTTATGCTGGATTAATTTTTTTTTTCAAAAATGGATCGTTTCTGAAAAATATAGAGCCGTAGATTCAAAATTTCAAAATTCGTACTTTTATAAATGAAGCTAAGTTTTACCCAATTTTATTTGCATTATTTTGTTCACGAATTTACTCCAGAAAAATATATGTTGATTGAAATAGTGTTCTTAAAATATACAGAAATTTTCAATGCAGTCTGATTTATACTTTCGTCAAAAAATCATATATAGTGGTTGTATCTTAAAAGACACATTGCGCATTCCACACAAATTAGGAATGTTGGCTGTTATTGTTTTATGTAGACTGTTTGTATTATGTGTTCTTCTTGTTTAGTCATTTGACATAAGTTCTTTTCGCTCGCTACTTAAATTTTTTTATTCTAATTATAATTACAAATATCGTCAACTTAAATGCAAAAGGCCCTATCTAACATCTTGAAAATTTTACAGGATAAGTATTGCCTTAAACTATTTATAATTTATTTGTCTTTTTTTTTCTTGTAAAACTTACCAGTTGCTTCGACAATTGACAATGTTGCACATTATGGAAACTGTTAGTTAGGCTTTTAAGTGTTTACCATATAATCTTTTGTAATTAGGGCCTTTTGTTTTTTGCTAATACAATTGCAAATTTTGGTCGAAAGATACTAAAATGTTTTGTAGACATTTGTGTTGATGCAAAACATCAGAATCAATGAAAAAGTAGATCTTTAATTTATGGTTAGATAAAGCCTTTTGCGTTTTAGGTAACGATATGAATATGAATGCGTTCAGACGTATTGGTAGATCCAAAATGACAAATGATAAAATATGTAAAATTTCTTGAAACAGCGTAGAATTTCCTTATGACTGCACTGATAAAAATAGTGATGATGAAATTTAAGTTCCAAATTTAGTTTCCTCTAAAAATTAAAATGTTGTCCTGATTGATAATGACTTTGTGCCGGAGAAAGGATCGGAAAATATCTTTAGAGTCAGTTTATGACTCGTTTATTGCATTTATGAACGATGATAATCTGTTCTCAAGCCCAATACATTTTCCTGTAGCTGCACGCTAAGTACCTGCTAAGGCTAGTACCCTTCTGTATCCTGGCCACGTACAATTTTGTACCTCAAACACCCTAGTACCAAATTTGAGAACGGATACCTTCATCCTATCCCGCGTTTCCAGAAATAGTTTATTATCAAATCCAACTGCATCCAGTTCCTCAACTGCGAGCTTACAAGTGTCGGCAGCTAATCAGTGCTCAATGCACTCACAGGACTTACCATCAAGTCCAACGTCATTTGATTTACTCTCCTCAAAATTTCAAAATGTTTTCCTCGATCCAAAAGCTTCTGCAATTGAAAAAATATCTAAAAAAAACAGGGTTATATGCAATTCATCAGTCAGGAAGTAGAGTTAAAGGGCGATAGCTCTCTGCCTGATGATATCAAATCATTAGTTACTCCGTATCAGCCTTGTCGTTACCAATTACCTGAGAGATTGGAAAATTATATAATTGAGGAAACTTTGCGTTTTGCTATGAAAGATGTTCCTTCAATGTTTTTGAATTGCGAAAGATAATTGGTATTTTACATAAGAGGCTATTGGTCAAATAATAATGATAGGTCAGTGGTATTATTATAATCTTTAAGATATTAGATGTATTTAGAACTAGCGGATACCCGGCGTCTGCTACTACGTTCCCCCTTATTGTAATCCCATTTTGTAAAACATTCATAGCTTATGTGCCTATCTAAATAGGGATCTATTTCATTTAAATTTCATTCGAATCTGTTAGATAGTTTTGGAGAGGCAGATATTTCCCCCTACCTCCCTCGTGGTCCTATTTCTTACAAAATGTATACCTAATGTATACATGTAAGTAGGGATCTATCTATGTTTTAAATTTGATTAAATTCTGTTGGATAGTTTCGGAGAGGCAGAAATTGCCCTCTAACTCCCCTCGTGGTCCTAGTTTTGTTAATTTAAATTTAACTAAATGAATTTGAATTATATTTAATACAATCACAGTAATTTTAAATTTTATTCATATTAAAAATAAACTGCACTTAAAAAATCATTCCTTGTTTATGCGTTTCTCTTTGTGTATGGAGTGCGCAGTGTATCTCATAAGATACAACCAGTTTTTCCTTAATAAAACTACAACAAAACAAAAAAATTAAAAAATAAAAACGCAGTTTTCATTTTTTTTCTTATTTACGTTCAATATATTTTTTTCATTAAGATACAAGACGTTGCGCTTTTAAGGGTTAATTAAATAAAGTGATGTGAATATTTCAGACAATTTTACGGGCTTTGATACATTCTGTTGTCTTTAAAATTAAGTTAAAGTACAATTTTGTCACGATTGCATTGGACGTCTCGATGGCAATGTTCCTTACATTGATTTTGCTAACTGGATAATTTCATTTGGTCAATTAGAATGATTTCATTTTATTAAGGTTGTATGATTTTTTCTTTATCACTCTGTTTGTGAAAAAAGTTTTTACAATTTTGACAGAAAGAACCATATTATTATAAACATGATTTTATATTACCCTGCAAATAATATTGGACTGGTCCGATGTAATGCAAGCATGGACCATGTCATAGTTAAAAAGTGTTTGTAATGAGACAACATGCATTCGTTTTTTAACGACGTGCTTTCGTTTTTAAACGACTTCAAAACTAATCCTCCTGTGTATTCCATTGAGTAGTTTTAAAACTACTCCTTAGTAGTCCAAAGGTGGGTTATACACTGAAAAAAATTTCTTCACAGATCCAATGAAATTTACATTAAAATTCAACCTATGTAACCTTTCATTGGATTAATGAAATGTTTCATAAAATCAATGAAAATTCTGCATTATTTTAATGACAAACGTTTATTTTATCCATTTTTTCAATGAGGATTCATAAAATCAATGAAAATTTTGTCATTGATTTTATTAATCCAATGAAAGGTTACATAGGTTGAATTTTAATGTAAATTTCATTGGCTCTGTGAAGAAAATTTTTTCAGTGTATGGTCCTCTCCTAGGAAACCGTAATGTTAAATAGACCATGTTTTTCCATACGTTTGGGTTACTTTTGGACTAGTCCCAGTCCCTTGTGGGCAACTCTTTACACGCGTGCTTGGACTGGTGCTATTATTTGCAGGGTACATACTAACGCACACACATACGTATAATACCCTGTCATAGATTCTAAGACCGTATTTGAATGTTTAAAACTAAGAATGTAATGCAGTATAATTTATTTTCGATTGCCTCTTTGATAATAAGGATGATGAGGAAGTCAGTAACAACAACGATGACTCTGCTGATGAGTTTCGTTGTAGCTTTTGTTGTTGTAGGCTTTTTGTTTAAGCTGTTCTGAAAACATTTTGTTACTTTAATTATGATGGATTATCACATGATGTTGGTTGGTTGGTAAGTGAATTGGTTGTGTGTTTACCGTCGCTCTGTGTGAATGAGTGACTGTGAATTTTTTTGAGTTGTGTGTTGCTTGAATCTTTGTGTTTGAGTAGTAAATATCATGTGGAGCAAAATAACTAAATACTTCAATATGTAAGATATGAAAATCACATCTACTTTATTAAAACACATACAGTTACATGCCTCTATTCATTTTGTTAAAGTTAAGTTGCCCAATTCTGTAAATATTGGCAATTATAAGCAAAAAACCTATAACTTGGCATATAAACGAATCCAAAACTTCAAGCTTATATGGGTATTTAAACTGACAAATCTCCAATATATAGTGAATGGCAAAGATCCTGATCAAGCTATTAGTAATGCCTCATCTCTACATCAAGGCGGGGAAGATCTTAAAAATTAATTAGGGATTGAACTTTACTGTAACTTATAAATAATTTCAATCTGCTAGCAGAATTCTCTTCATGCTGTTGCTATTAGAAATCAGCTAATTTTGTAGTAAAGGTTAAAAACAATGTTCCTAGTTCCCTGAACTTTAACCATTTTTGACAGGTGGGAAAATTTTCGTAAGTTCTTAATGCTTTTTGTAAAACATAATTGGCAACATTTTTCAGACTATCTTCCTCAGCTTCTTTGCTTATACATATGTAACTAGGGATGAGATTTTTATGCACTAAAAATCGAAAATATGCATTAGAAAAAATTAAAAATACGTATTAAAATCTTGAACATTTTGAATAAAACGGCTTTTTTTTAATTTATTTGAAACAAAAAAAAAAAAAAAAAAAAATAATATCACACGTGTGATTTGAAATCACGTGATTTGAGTAAAAGTGATTTGCAGAACAAGCCTGATTATCAATAGCAAACCTTTGTCTGGAAAATGATCTCTCAACGTCAACCGAAGTTATAGGAGCATACATGAATTCAATTGAATAATATTAATTTTCTAATTGAGATCCCACATTCCAGATCATTCCAGATAGTTTTGTTTTATTTTTTAAATCGTTATTTTTTTCAAAACATTTTGATTTATTTTTAAAATTTGTTAATTTTACTTTCTGCAAAATCAATCCCTCAAATTTAGTTATTGCTACACCAATATATCAGGAGATTACATGCCAATTGATTTTTGATTTTATTTAAATTTAATATTTCTTTTAGTTTTTTAATTGCATAATCATCGGTAATAACAAGTTCTTCAATAACATTTAGTATTTTCTAGTATTTTTCAGCTTCTAGCCAGGTTCCCCATCTTGTAAATACTGGCTGAGGTGGTAAAGGTACCAAGGGATATACATATTTTTGATGAATCCAATGAATCAATATTATCGAATTGGCTTCTAATTTCCTCTGTAACTCAGTGTGACCCATGGGCCAAGCAAGTCACATGTTAACAGTTTTATACTATGTTCACACTTGAGTTCTTAAACGCGTTTAAGCAGCTCGAACGTGATTAAGCTCTTATCACTTCAAAATCGAGATGATTACCCATACATTGAAGTGATTTGTTAATCACTTCAAATCGGCATGCTTACAACTAAATCAGTTCATAAACCACATAGAATCCACTGAACATACCTTATAATGTACAACCGGCCAAGATTTCTGCTTAATATTTTTATTTTTTTCCTTAAATAATTCATAAATTTTCACAATTTCATCATTAAAATGATTAAAATAATCTTCTGATAACTTTATAAAAGTGTTTTTATCCATTTTTAATACTTTAAAGAAATATAAATTTATTATTAATACGATCTTCGTATGACGTGCTAAATTCCCAGTTTTTCATATTTGATAAATACACTGAAATTTATTGTTGAGGGAAAGCAAGCCTTGCAATAATAAACTTTGTATTCCCGAAAATAACTTTGGAAATATAAATTTGTTTGATTTTTTTTTGTGTGTTTGTTGTGTGTTTTTTTCTTAATCATCTGTCATCTTATAGTACTATGTTCACACTTGGGTTCTTAAACGCGTTTAAGCAGCTCGAACGTGATTAAGCTCTAATCACTTCAAAATCGAGATGATTACCCATACATTGAAGTGATTTGTTAATCACTTCAAATTGACATGATTACAACTAAATCACTTCATAAACCACATAGAATCCACTGAACATACCTCAAATGTAGAATCGCCAACAACCGTGTACAACCGGCCAAGATTTCTGCTTAATGTTTTTATTTTTTTTTTTTTTTCTTTAATAATTCATAAATTTTCACAATTACATCATTAAAGTTATTAAAATAATCTTCTGATAACTTTATAAAAGTGTTTTTATCCATTTTTAATACTTTAAAGAAATTTAAATTTGTTTGTTGTTTTTTTGTGTGTGTGTTTTTTCTTAATCATCTGTCATCTTAATCATCTCAAATGTCATGTGAACGGCTTTGATTAGCTAAATCAACATTTTGCTTAAACGCGTTTAAAAACCCAAGTGTGAACTAAGCATTAGATAAAATATTTTAATCCCACTGACAGCCTTAACCATGTTAGGTGCTACATCGGTAAAAATAGAAGGACCCTTCTATTTTAAAATCTTGTATTTTAATAAGAACATCAGAAAAATTTATTTATTTTTTTGGAAGATTTTTTTGTGTATTTGGGAATTTTTTGTAGAACGATTTTTATAATATGGAAATTCAAAAAATATATCACTCAAAAATGTTAAAATATGCTTTAAAACCAAAATATGCATTTTCGCCAAAATATGCAACAATATGTAAAAACAAACCGATGCCATTTTAACGAAAATTTAATGAATCGGAAAGATAATTGGTCAACATTGATGTCAAACTATCGACAAAAAACATGGATTTGCATGGAAATCGCATCCCTACTTATAACGAACAAATATTGTTTGCAATTTTTTGTTAGATTTTATTTCGTGATTAAAAGTTACAAAATTTAATTTTAAAGTATTTTCAATAAACTAAAGCGTTTTTGAGTTATGCGAACACATGTTGTGCAACTCCGCCATTTTCGAAATTTTTGTATGGGGACCACCCTAATGATTAAATTGGAGCCTAGGTATGTTCCGAAAAAATGCTCGGGTAGCAAAAATATTGGGGGTCCGTCATATATTTGACTCCTTAAGGGGCACTCTGTGGCTAGTTAGGGCGGTGACGGGTAATTTTATAAAAAATTATATTTAGTATGGGAGCCCCCTTAAGGAGCACAGATAGGGGGTTAGTATGTTAATAAAAATTGTAGGGGGGGGGGTAAATATTGTTGGGAGTCAGTCTTACATTACCCGTCTAGCAGCGACTCAGGGACAGTTGTGAAGCTTTTTTTGGCTTTTGTATCGTTTTCCCCTAGCTTTGACCCCGATGAGGAGCCATTTACCCCCATCCCACAACCCAAATTTTTTGTCTCATGCGTTTTTTTCCAAACTTCACAAAATTGGGGGTTCTAGTGTATCGAAAGCAAAAAGTCGTGCACTATTCCACCCCTAATAACCATTATTGTTTTATTCTGAGTTGTTTCAAATATTATAAGTTTGCGGAAGTTAAGCTTTATTCTAAAATTCTCTTAAGCACAAAGTCTATCGTCTAAAATGGAAGTCGATTAAGCGAAAAAGAATAACTAGCCAACTTTGAACAAATTAGCTGCATAAAAAATATTAAATTTTAGTTAAAACTTGCAGAATGCCAATTTAGCGAAATTGCTTTTCTCTTTGGGATTTAGTTTTAAGTAATACAGAATAAGACAATAAATAAATTTTTATAGCAAATGCCATAAATAAAAATACTATACTTTTTGAATAAAACAGTTTTCGTTTTTAATTAAAACTTTTTATATACACAATTTATTAACTATTTGACAGTCAAATAAACTTCTTAATTGACTATGTCTAGATTACAGGCCGACTTGAGTAGATTATTTTGTCATTTTTAGAAATTCGATTACAACACAAAAATCGAAAGTTATCGATAAAATAAAAATTTTTCGGATATTGCAGATAAAACATTTTTTATTAAGTAATTTTTGTACTGAGTTTTAAAGATTTACAGCCATATTCATAAAAAGCTCTTATTTTAAGCTTATAGTATGTAATAATAGGGTGGTTACAAGAAATCAATATTGGATTTTCCATCGGCGCAACTCTCTAGTATGTGCCAATAGCATATAAAATGCAACTTAAAAAAATTTCAGTCCAATGGAATAATGTTAACACGTGCCTCATTAAGCATAATTTAAGGAAAAACAGCGATTTTTCACTAAAATTCGTATTTCTTTGTCTTTATAACCGAAACCGTTCATTCTAGGAACCTGAGTCGAGTCTTGTTTTATAGGAAATTTTATTCTTATTTATTTTGATATTGATAGTTTTGTTCCTTATACCAATAGATAAAGTGATATTTAGCATTAATTAAGGACAAAGAAATACGATTTTCCACTACAATTGTCCATATTAATAAATAAAAAAATTTTTCATTATTTTTCAACATATTGCACAAAAATAATATTATAAAATGCAAACACTTTTTTTGGTTTAACCCTAGATACACTTTCTTATTTTAAATACACTAAACACTTTCTTCGTCGAATAGACGAAGTCCGTTTATGATCTGGCCCCAAGCCCACCCAATATAAGTTTATAATTAGTTTATATTATTAGTTTAGTTATAAAATACTTAAGTTTTTATTCATTCTAAAAAGTATATTATAGTTAACTTCAAAACTTAATACACAAAACACAACAAAAGCAAGCCAAGGCTTTTTTCGTCAATACGATGAATACAACTTAAGCAATTTCTGCTTAAAAACGCTTAATTTATCATTAATAAGTTTTTATGAAAACCGCTGCTAAAGTTCAGGAAAATTAAAAACAATTTTTTTTTTAATATTTTTCAAATTTGTTTCCGTTTTCTGGCAACGCATTGCTTGTAACTTCCCTGCAAAAATTAGGACCATTCCAAGCATGCGTGTAAAGAGTAGCCCACAAGGGACCAGGACTAGTCCAACAGTAGCCCAAACGTATGGAAAAACATGGTCTATTTAACATACGATGTCCTAGGGCAGGACCATTTAACCCCCCTTTGGACTACTAAGGAGTAGTTTTAAAACCACTTCATGGTATACACAAGAGGATTAGTTTTGAAGTCGTTTAAAAACGAAAGCACGTCGTTAAAAAACGAAGACATGTCGTCTCACTACAAACACTTTTTAACAATGACATGGTCCATGCTTGCATTACATCGGACCAGTCCATGGAGTAGTCCATTTTATCAAAATGGATCAGGTGGTCCAATTTTTTTTGCAGGGTTCACTATTTTTTATATTTTCCTCAAAATTGTATATTATAGCAATTCAAATTAGATCGAAAAGATTTTCTGTCGGATGGAAATTGGCAAAGTAACAATTGTGTTTTAGGCAAAATTTCAATAGCTACACTGTGCTAGTTGAAAAAACTGACAAGCGGGGCTACTGACGTTTTGACCTTATTCGCGTAACTAAAAAGGTTTAGCTTATGAAATAAACTAAATAATCGGAAATCCGCAATAAAATTATCTTTAAGTTGGCTTAAACTTTTTTATAATATGCGCAGTGGTTTTGGAAACATAATTTTTTATAAAAGTTTGAACATTTTTGTAATTTAAAAATTCATAAAAAATTTGAAAATGCTGCTAAGCTTCTTATTTGATTCTACAAATGTAAAAAACAAAGTTCCAAATATAAATGATTTAAATCTACCTGCAACTGTTGATTTTATTTGCAAAAGATGAAAAATGTTAATTATATATAAGAATTTCATTAAATTGCCATATTTGTATGGGAGCCCTCCTAATGGTTGGTAATAAGGGGCAAGTATGTTTGAAAAAATGTTAAGGACGAAAAAATAATGAAAGCCGGTCATACATTTTACCAGCTAGGGGCGACGCCTACGGACCTTTTCTTCAAAATATATGAAGAATATAATTCATAATCGGACATTTTCTAGAAACCGAAATTAAGTGGATTTGAAAACGAAAAAGATTTCGATTGCAATTATTTACAAAATGACTACAGCTTTTCCTATTTTTAAGAGTTGTTCTTGAAAAGATTATTGGTTGTCAAAGTATGAAGTATATAAAATTAAATATTTTTAAGAACTTCAATTTATAGAATACTAGCTTAACCCGTTGCGCTTCGCTACAATGCTTTAGCCAACTTTGAAGACTCTCCCTTTAATAGTTCTTCAGTAGAGAGATATTTATTTTTTTTTTCAAAAGTGTAGTATACCATAAGAGTGACTTCTAAAAAGTTTGAACATTCTTACTATAACAGTTCTTAAGATAAGAGATATTAAACATCGTCGTTCGTACCACTTCCCCCGCTGCTATATTATTTGAATTTTTGCGCTCAGAAGATCTTACTACTAAAAGTTCAACAAAATGCGTGCAGCGGCTCTTATTAATATTTCTATCTATGAGGGGTATTGCTCCTACTCTGTCTACCCCGCCCATTTTTATATTGAAATTTATAGTTTACCATAAAAGTAGCTTTAACCACGTTTGAAGGCTGTCCCTTTAATATTTCTTCAGTTGAGCAATATTTAATATATGCATCCTACGGGAGGTGTTTCCCCCCACGCCTTCCCGGTTTATTTTTATTTTCAAAAGTGTGGTACACCATTAGAGTGACTTCCACAAAGTTTGAACATTCTCACTACAACAGTTCTTAAGATATGCGATATTAAACATTGGCGTCCTATGGTGGGTACCACTTCCCCCGCTGCTATGTTGTTTAAATTTTGGGGCTCAGAAGATCATACTACCAAAGGTCCAACAAAATGCGTGCAGTGGCTCTTATTAATATTTCTATCTGTGAGGGATACTGCTCCTCCCCTGTCTACCCCGCCTATTTTTATATTGAAATTTATAGTTTACCCTAATAGTAGCTCTTACCACGTTTGAAGACTTTCTCTTTAATAGTTCTTCAGTTGAGCGATATTTAATATATGCATACTATGGGAGGTGTTTCCCCCATGCGCCTACCCGCTTTATTTTTATTTTCAAAAGTGTAGTGTACCATAAGAGTGACTTCCACAAAGTTTGAACATTCTCACTACAACAGTTCTTAAGATATGCGATATTAAACGTTGGTGTCCTATGGTGGGTACCACTTCCCCCGCTTCTATTTCATTTCAACTTTGGGGCTCAGGAGATCCTACTACTAAAAGTTCAACAAAATGCGTGCAGTGGCTCTTATTAATATTTCTATCTATGAGGGGTACTGCTCCTCCCCTGTCTACCCCGCCCATTTTTATATTGAAATTTATAGTTTACCCTAATAGCAGCTTTAACCACGTTTGAAGACTCTCTCTTTAATAGTTCTTCAGTTGAGCGATATTTAATATATGCATCCTATGGTAGGCATTTCGCCCCCTGCGTCTACCCGCTTTATTTTTATTTTCAAAAGTGTAGTATACCATAAGAGTGACTTCTACAAAGTTTGAACATTCTCACTATTACAGTTCTTAAGATATGCGATGTTAAACATTGGCGTGCTATGGGGGATTCCACTTCCCCCGCTGCTATTTTATTTCAATTTTGGGGCTCAGAAGATCCTACTACCAAAAGTTCAACAAATTGCTTGCAGCTGCTCTTATAAATATGTCTTCTATGAGGGGTACTGCTCCTCCCCTGTCTACCCCGCAAATTTTTATATTGAAATTTATAGTTTACTATAATAGTAGCTTTAACCACGTTTTAAGATTCTCCCTTTAAAAGTTCTTCATTTGAGCGATATTTAATATATGCATCCTCTGGGAGGTATTTCCCCCCTGCGGCTACCCGCTTTATTTTTATTTTCAAAAGTGTAGTATACCATAAGAGTGACTTCTAGAAAGTTTGAACATTCTCACTATTACAGTTCTTAAGATATTCGAAGTTAAACATTGGCGTCCTATGGGGGATTCCAATACCCCCGCTGCTATTTTATTTCAATTTCGGGGCTCAGAAGATCCTACTACAAAAAGTCTATAAGGCGACAAACAAACAAACATACAAACATTTTTCATTTTTATATATATAAGAAGATAGATGCCCGACAAATTATAATTATAATCTAATTCAATAACCTAAGCCGTTTTTGAATTACGAGAATATATATTGTGAAACCTCCTCCATTTTTCATAACGGTATGCAGAACATTTCGCTTATAGTCACATTATTAAGTTGCAGCCAAATCGTGGGCTATATCGCTAATGTTCCTATAAGCCTAATTAACACAACATTTAATATGCTTAATAAAATTATGTGAATATGAATAATAAAAAATTTATACTAATTACACCGACAGCAGGCTTATTGTTTGCATACTGTATAAAACATTTTAATAATAAAAGTCTTTCGTAATAAATTTTCAAGGTCATGGTCAATTTTATAAAAATATATATATCCAAACGCAGAGAAAAATATGGTTGGCCATGGTTACGGCAACAACACTATGTTTAATGTAACAATATATTCTTGTCATACACAAATAATTGCTTTTTTTATTTTATATCAACAATATTATAGTTTCTGTAAACATATCAATGTTTATCGCAATTATAAATTTGATTATTGTTGGCCGGTAAATAATTATTTTTCTAACAACTAAATTTTGATAACTTTCAAAACATATTATCTTACTCACAATCATATCATGATATCTAATAGCCATAACATGATAACTTTCTATACATTTATCATATTATTTTAAACATGCAATCAAACTATTTTTACTCTAATCATATTATGTTAGCGCCATTTGTAAAATAATTTTGAATCAATTGTGTCGTTTATTTTATATGTATGTGAGCAGTTAAACAATTTAAAGATACATTTTCATAAAAAAATAAGTTTAAAAAAATTAAAAAATTAAAATATTAGCGGAGTTCATTCGGTATTATTGATGTAGTAGTGCAAATGCAAAACATCGTAGCTTTTTTGTAAAATCAAACAACAAAACATACAGAGATTTCGTTATATTTTATAAAAGTTCTACGATATTTCTGTGGTTTTCATTGGCAACGGCGTATGTCTTAAAACAAATGGGCTAGGTATTGCACTTTTTAAACTTTGTCATTACGTAAAAAAATCGGAATTGATCCATCGTTTTTCAAAAATTTGTAGAAACATGTAAAATTAGGCAATATGGCATCAACATCTCAAAATCGGAAAAATTTACATACGCGGTTGCCAATGAAAACCACAGATTTTGCATTTGCTGTTTTGCAAGCCATATATTGAACTCCGCTATTTGATTTACAATAAGAAAAATTGTCAAAAAGCCACAAAATAAAAAATCGATGAAAAAAAATTTTAATTTATTTTATATTTTTAAGACAGTTATGAAATGTATCATAATATGATTGCTTCTAAATTTATTATGATTAACTTGATGATAATATGATTTGTTCTTATCATATTATGATTAACATGACAATTATATGATTAATTTCTTAACATATTATGATTAACATGACAATAATTTGATTACTTCTTAACTAAGTATGATTAACAGAATAATAATATGATTAACGGAAAAATATTATGATGTAATATTACGAGTATGTTTAGTCATAATATGATTCAATAATAATCTTAATATGGTGACTACAATCATGAATCTTATCATAATATGTTGCTCTTAGAATATGCTTACCACAACCATGTTTTTTCTTTGCGTGCAGTGTTTCGCTATATGTAGATGGTTTTTTAAAGCACCAAATATTCCTGAAGTAGCTAAATATTGAATTAATAATTAATAAATAGAATCTGGGAATTTATTTCACATGGTGAGTAACATTTATTATAAATTTTTTTATTATTCGAATGTGTATTCTAAGTCAAATTACAATTTTTAAGAGCTTTTATACTTTAATATACTTCAATTTGATTTAGAATACACATTCAAATAATATGAACATTTTTAATAATCCAAATTTTTAATATTTTTAATTAGGCTTAAGTTCATCAAATTTAATTTTCATTAAATTATTTTTATGAAGAAAGGAATTTTACAACATGAAAATTAATTAAAATTTACTGATAATTTTTCATTCTTGACTCAATCTGGGCTCGAACCCAGGCGTTTTTACGGACAGGTTACCCTGACATGTTTCGATTGCAACCACTCAATCTTTGAATGATTACACAGGCCAACACTCAATTTGCTTCTTTGAATTTATCAACTGATTCTAGTTAATTTTGGTGCGCTGAATTCAAATCTGTAATCAGTTTGTCTCTATCAGCTCTAGTTTTCATGATATAGCTTATTTGTGTTTTTAAAAAAGATGATGTGACTCAAATGCAAATATCTTCAAGAATTTTAAAGGGATTATGTAATTCTTTTTTTCTAGTGAAAGGATATAAAATTTCTAAGATAACCATGGGTCGTTTGTAAACATTGGTCAAGAAATGACAGAGTTACAGTGGACAAAATTTGAAAATTGATGAAAAATTTTATGATTTTTTGCAATTTTGTTCTTTTGAAGTTATTTTTTAAAATGAAACAACTGAAAAGTTTATTGTTTTATTACATGGGACATTAGTTTATTTTGATACGAACATTTTGCGCCCAACGAGAATAATTTCTGTGCACGGGCTCTATGTTTGCATTTGTCCTTCAAGTTGTGCTGAAAAGGTCAGCAAGAAAAAGAAAGACAAAAAGATGAAAAAACAAAACAAAATATGTACTTTGAACTTCAAGAAGAATTCTTGACAAAAGTACGAAAAAACAGAAGTAAAGGAAGAACATGTAAAATAAATTAAAATAGATAATCATTCAAAGCAAATTTCGATCTACCAAAGGTTAAATACAATTTGGTTTAAGGATTGATGTTTGACTAATGACGTCAGCAGTCGTCGATGGCTGCGAGTGTTAAACGGCAAGCCCTCTGAGGAGATTGAGTGGTTGCAATCGAAACATGTCAGGGTAACCTGTCCGTAAAAACGCCTGGGTTCGAGCCCAGATTAAGTCAAGAATCAAAAATTATCAGTAAATTTTAATTAATTTTCATGTTGTAAAATTCCTTTCTACATAAAAATAATTTAATGAAAATTAAATTTGATGAACTTAAGCCTAATTAAAAATATTAAAAATTTGGATTAAAAAACTATAAATAGTTCAACAAAATAACCACAATACTAATTATTTTTAATAATTAATATTTTTTTATTGCCTTCATACCATTTAAACAAAAAAAAAAACTCTGGAATAGAGCAACCTGTAAACTTGGGAAATATACACATTTTTGGGAGAAGTTCTTTTTTTGTTCAGTATTAATTAAAGTAGGCTTAATAAACTACATATACATACACACAGGCAAAAACTCCCCAGCAGGACAATGATAATAATTTTTATTTATAGAAGTGTATGTTCTGGTGAGGCGTAGCTGTACAGTAACAATATTCCATTTTTAGTAATTTATTAAAAATCTTCATACATTAATTATGCCAAAAACAAATAGAAAAAAAAATCGGACAACTGCGTTTGGTATGGCAATGAATGAACATGAATTTTATTTAATATTTTTTTTTTTTTTTTTTGCAGAAGACAAAAAAATGTTAATTAACTGCTTTAACGGGAATATTGTAGTCTTTGGCAGTGGAATTGTTTTATGCCATATTTTCTTCTTTTTCTTCTTTTTAAGAAGTTCACATACCACAAGTCTTTATGCAAAAGTACTTTTAACCCTAGATACACTTTCTTCGTCGTATTGACGAATACCGTTAAATAGTACTTATTTAACTCCGTTGTTTTTCACTGAAACTCTTCCAAATTTCGTGTAGCTGTAGATATTGCTGATCTGCCGAAGTGTGTGGAATTACGTGCTTATAGGTGGTGTGTAAGTCTGATTTTTCGTTGATTGTGTTCGTCGCACTGACGATGGAAGTGTGAGAAATATTGCCTTTTAGTATATTTTTTAACCTTTTTTTACCCTAGATATACTTTATTCTTCGTATTGACGAAAAAAACTTTGGCTTGCTTTTGTTGTGTTTTTAGAATTAAGTTTTCAAGTAAACTATAATATACTATTTAGAATGAATAACAACTTAAGTATTTTATAAACTAAACAAAAATTTTCGTGTTTCCTTATGTTGGGTGGGTTTGGGGCCAGATCATAAACGGACTTCGTCGATTCGACGAAGAAAGTGTGGAGTGTATAAAAAATAAGAAATTGTATCTAGGGTTAAAAATCTTGATAATCATGATACAAGGCTTTTTTCGGGATAGCAAAAAACAATTTTAAATTTCCCAGAAATGCTGTGAAATCCCTTTTAAAATAAAATAACAAAATACTCTAAAAATTAAATAAAAATTATTAGGATATTGAAACTATCTGGTAATTTTAATATTTTAACGGGTGCCCTGTTAGGCAAAAGTAAGTCGGAAGGTTTCAGAGGTTTAAATTTTTTATTTTCAATTGGTTATTAAAAAAGCATAAAATGATCGGGGTTTAACATTGAATTAATTTTCCAGTATTGATTTAAAAATAACAAAAAATAGTATGATTGCTATATTCGGCACAAAACAGTCTCGAGGTCGTGATGCGCATAGCCCTTTTATATCTATCTATATTCAGTTATGCCGTCTCTTTGACATCCTCCGCCGAGAGTTCGAATATTTCAGGAGTGGGCTCTATATGTTATCTATAAATTATAAACCAACCTTTATTCAAACTAACCAGAAAGCATTATAAATCGTTATGTTTTTAGGGATATTAAAGCCTATTTCAAAAAGTCAAATTTAACCTAATTGGACCGCATCTAAATAAATTATCATCATTTGTTTCGGAAATATTCTTTTGCAGTATAAAGTGAAATTGGTTGGCGCAAAGAAAGCGGGCTTAATATTATACCTGCGAAAACTACTCTGGTACTCTGGACGTATGGTTCTGAGACTTAAAGAACCTGCCTTGAACGGTACGGTTATAGGATTACCTAACAAGGTGAAATACATAAGGATCATTCTGGATAAAAACCTTTACTGCAACGAAGGGCAACAAGGGCTATGCCTGCGAAAGACTGCTGGTCCTTTGTAATGATTATTAGACTAATCTTGACCTTTGCCGCCCTAACGTGGTGGACTAAGACCGAACAGGTCTAAGCTAGAGTAATACTCCATATGGCCAAACTGTATATGCTATCCTCATATGTGCTAGGAAATATCTTAGGTAAAGGGCTTGAGATTATTTATAATGTCGGATAGCTAGGCCACTCCTAGTTCACTGTTTTACATCTCTGAACAATCTGGGGAAACATGTGAGTTATTTTCCATAATTTTAACCTAAAAAAATTCCAGGAAATCTCGCATTAAATTACCAGTAAAGTGAGAGTTTAATACAATTTGAATTCTCATTTTTTTCCTGGAACTTTTATCCTTGAAAAAAATATCTATATACTTATTTATACATGTATTTATGTATTCGTTTGAATAAGTATGCGTCTTTATAGTAATAAGTTTCTTTGTTTTCCCATTAAAGTATGTTTATCTTATGTTTAATTAATTGCGGATTATTGTATTTTAGTATAATCGATAATATTGTTGCGATAATACCATTGTCTATGATTGCGTTAGTGTGTTTAAAAGGATATGCTACTACTATTGTAAAAATCACCACACTAACGCAATCACAATTTCCTATACATGACAGGCAGTAATTTAGTCTTCTACTTAGTTGCGGTTTGATATTGAAGTGAATCAAGTGATAAATACAAATACACTAATAGTTTAAGGCAAACAGACAAAGAACACAATCGTGCAAGTAACAACAGCAACAAATTTTGATAATAGAATTTTAACTGTAACGAAATAGCATCGAAAGCATAACCACAAGGAAGAATAACAAAAGCTTTATATGTATAATACAAGGGTTTACTAGATCTGGGATAAATCCTACCATGTAGGAAATACACAACTAATTGGTTTATTCACTAGCAATAACAACAAATAGTTGTATTGAATTATGTTAACTTCCGACTGCGATATGTTTAAGATTTTGCAAATTTCTCACAATTAAAACCGAAAAGTTTCCACTGTATGAGAGTACCGATGTGATGGGTAGTAGATTACTACTGACTAATAACAGTCATTCTTCAACATCATCATTGTGCTTTAATAAGAAACTGGAAAAAAGTAGTGAATAAAATTAAATTAATTAATCTAAATAAATAAATCGACTTAAGGTCTTGATAACTCGATTATAAAACTTTTAAAACCAAAAAAAAAAAAAAATAGTTATGTGTGAAATATTCGTCTTAAAGTTAAGCCCGTTCGTTGTTCTCGTTCATGCGACTTTTAATCGGCTATAGTCTAGCAGACAATTCACATGGAGGCTTTTACGACGTCTCTTTTGGTTTGTTGGCGGGCGGTGTAGAGAAGAAAGAGGGGTAAACAACACGACTCGTTTTGTATTTTTCATGTCGTTTTTTATATTTCTCTTTTAAGTTCAAGTTTTATTTTCCCAAAATTTCTTTTCTTACAAAGTTTAAATATGCTTCGTATCTAAACTTAAAATATATTATATTTTCCTTACATCTTTAAATTTCGGATGATCCGAGTCACTAATACATTCTACTTTTCTTTAACATTAAATTTTTCCTCAAAAAATGGATTAGGTATCTCAAATTTTAAATGGTCTCCAGATTTCTGCTCTCCTCAAGACATTTCGCCACAGCCGATTATCCAACGTACGCCCATTCTCCAGAAACCGAAAAGCCAAATCTATCATAAAAACATCAATCCTTCCAAAATCGATCCTCCTATACACCCTGACAAAATAAGGCCTTTGCCATATCCCATCCACACCCACTTCGGGTCTCATACCAAGACAAGCTATCAGAACTGACCGCTCCCATCTCCTAAGCCTCTCCATCTGTGCGAAAGAAGTCACCAAGATGGAAAGGCATAGGAGATCATAGGACGAATCACCTGTCGCTAAAGCAACAGACGTATACGCTCGCCAAGACCACGCCTACGTTTAAGCACACACTGATACGCAGAATATATCCGCTTCGCCTTAGCCAATACACGGTTGATATGACGGTTGTACTCAAAATTCTCATGAAAAGTTTCCCCAAGATACTTCATCCTATCAGACACACTAATCAGCTGCCCGCCTATACTCAAACTCGGAATATACGACCCTCAATTGGGATATATAAACTTACGTCTACCCTTAATCATCATAGAAACAGTCTTCCCAATGTTCAAATTAAGTCTCCAATCTCCAAAATACACAAAAATATTTTAAAATCAATTAATAAATTCTTTTGGAGCTTTCCTTTAAATACAAGATTTTCAAGATTTCGACTAAACATCCTTCTATTTTAGACCGATGCTGCACCTTACATGGTGAAGACTTCCAATGTGTTTTAAACATTTTATCCAAAACTGGTACCTACATGTTACTTGCTTGGACCATGAGATACCGCGTTGCAGAGGAAATTAGAAGCCAGTTCCATAATACAGTCAAATCCCGATAATTCGTACCCCGATAAATCGTAATTCCCGATAATTCGTAATAAACTGTCGGTCCCTTGAAAAAATCTCGTTAATTCGTAAAATTTCCATACATTTTGGTCCCCTCGATAATTCGTAATTTTTTTTCAAATAAAATCGTCTTTACCTCTTATAAATCGTAATTGTTTGCTAACTACCACTTATAATTCGTAATAAAAACAACAGAAACATGGAAAGAATGATTTTTTGTTTACCGCTAATTTTTTTGCGTGTGTTTTTGCTTGTGTGTGTGTTTATTTTCTTAAGATCAGTTTGTTACATGAATAATTTTTATATATGTATTTTATTTTTAACAATTTTCTTTTATGTTTTTTTTATTGTTTTAGTTAATAAATTGAAAAACCCTGTTAATTCGTATTAATTTTATTTAAACCCCGGTAAATCGAAACCCCGCTAAATCGAAAACCCCTATAATTCGTAAGAAATGGCCGGTCCCCTGCAATTACGAATTATCGGGATTCTACGTATTTCAATTTTTAATGAAATTTATTCCGCCGCAGCAATAAGTAACAAGATGAAGGCCTGGGTATATGTTTCAGAATTCTATTCACAAACCTTTGAGTAATTTAAGAATGTTAGAAGATATTGTTGATACCGATGATTATGCAATTAAAAAGTAAAACAAATATTTAATTTGAAACAATTACTATTAGGATTTAGTTCACCTAATTTGACTTGAGTAAATTAATTGATATTGCAGAAAGAAAAAAAAAAAAATTAAATATTTAAAAAAATAAAATAAATTTCAAATATCTTTGGTCTGATCTGGAATCAAAGTGGGATCTGAAAATAAATTTTTTCTAAATGCATTATCATTGTTTAAGCACAAGACAAAGTTTTACTTTTAATAAAACATGGGCCAAATTACGGCATTCGATATCGATGGAAATTACTATACAATTTAAATTGGAATTTCGATCGATATCGAATGCCGTAATTTGGCCTCAGTACCTTTTTATTTAAACAAACACAAATTTTAATTAGTTTTGTTTCAGTTTTTTAAAGATATTTGAATAGCAATTGACTGATTTTTTTATATTTTTGTTTTTGGTAAAATTAAAAAACGATTTTTATGGAAATTTTTAAAGTTTTTAGTGCATATTTTTTATTTTTTTGGTGCATATTTTAAGTGCATATTTTCGATTTTTTTAGTGCATCAAAATCGCATCCCTATTAATCACTAAATTAACAAAAATAATTTGTTGGTGCCACGCGCATTTCTCGAAGCCTGCTTACTTTTGTCTGGAGTCTTGTCTTGGTTTCGAAGCTATTTGTACTTAACTTTTAAATTTTACTGTTACTGATGTATAATGTATTTTTATGGGAGGTAGCACGCCCACTTTTTGTGCTGATAACCCAGCTTTGTATATCAAATTTGAAAAAATTCATTTTACCGTTGTTTAGATTTAAATAAATCTATTTTGTGACATGCCCACTTCTCGAATACCGCCCATATTTCAGCCGATGTTGTGTGTTTATAATGTTTATAATGTTGATATTGATTCTACCTTATTTGAAAAATTTTGGCTCCTGCAGTTCTACAGATATATAGAAGAAAAAAAAAACAACAACAGCAAAGGATATAAAGGTAAGATTCGAGGCAGTTGTGGTTTTTTATTTATATCCCAGCCATTTATAGACATATCTGGCTGAATTTCAATAGCAATGAGATATTAATGAGTTTTTTGAAGACCCCAAAATGATAGGGACTAGGTTGGTATATATTTATGTCACATATACTCCGCTAAAGTTGCTTTTGAAATTTCGCCAGATTTACTGCCTCTAAATTTTGTTATAGAATCTCTGTTGTTATTTTTTACACCTACATGATTTGCCGCTTAAAAAGATAAATGTTTATTAGACGATCAATATTTTTTATTTCACGGCTTTTTTTTGGCAATGTGCTTTAGCGGCTGGGAGGTAAAAGTTGATTCGACATAGCCGAATATAGCACTCATACTTGGTTTTTGTTGAATTATTTAACAGCCCAGTAAAAATTTCGCCTACAAAATAATGTGTTGAGTAATCAGAAAAACATGAAGGCACTACTTACAATTCTACTGAAAGAACCAATGAGTTTTACAAGGCATGTCCCAAAATGAACTCATTTAAAAGCTAGTCATTATTTTTTTACTTGAATACATCCAAAAAAAAGTAGTTATAGAAGTTGTTATACATGTAGTTATAGAAGAAAGCTACTAAATAATGAGTTAAAGAAGCTATTCGTTTTGAAAAAGTAAGCGAAGTTTTTACTGGGAGTATTTATAACAACAAGTTTATAGTGTCAACTGATTATATATCACAAATTTTCTTTAACTTATAAAACTAGGAGAGTTAATTTTTTTGTTTTCTTACCAGAAAGTCTTATCAAATGCTTAACATTGGTCTTTCTAGCAACACACATTCAACAAAATACAAAAGCTTTGATGATGCTTGGTTGGCATATATGACAATGAGAAGATGATGTTGATAATGTTGAAAATGCCATAGTATTAAAGGACACATACAGATAGATGAGCCAAAAGCAAGGACATGACAAATTTTGCAACTCATTTGCTGTTGTATTGTTTGTTCAGACATTTATCCAGCAATTGGGTAGAAACAACAAATATCGAAATAACAAAAAAAAAAAAACCAAAAACAAAATGAAATTAATAATGTTGTAATCGAACAACATATTAGTATACCAGATAGATACATTGATACATACATTTAGAATAGTTGGGTTAGTCCATTTACACATAAGGGCACTCAGCCATTCAGTTTGTCTTTATGGCATAGAGACAAGAGCAAAAATGTCAAGACAGATAGATACGCACACGAGTATCACAGTCAGTTATTTATTCTCCGAGTTAGTCTCTGTCACATTTGTAGTTTTAGTAATTTAGCAGCCATAATAATAAAACATATGTATTCACACAATAACTACAATTTTATATCGTATATAAATACAATTTATTCAACATCCTCATCATCGCAATCAGAGTCATCGAAAAATATAAGAAGAACAAAAAACTTAAAGTAGAGGAATCATTATCCCATGAGATTTAATTTGTTCAAAAAAGCAAAGGAATGTAAAAAACACGCACAGAATGTGACAAAGTCATAAATTAAAAAGCTGTGGTAATAATTCTTGGCTCTTGTACGACTTGTATTCATTCTTTCTTTGGCGTTTTGTCTTCATCTTTGTTTCTTTTTTTACGTATGACAATCATATCACATTTTTAAACACACGACTTGCCAATTAACCCCTTTGGAAGTCTAGAAGCTGTAAACACTGAACGGTTGGAGAATAATGATTTTGTGTTTTAAATATGTCTGCTTAATTTGAAATTTACAAAATGGCAGGAAAAGGAGTACAATTATACGAACATAAGAAAATTTATGTCTTTCTAGTACAACATTTTCTTTTGACCCCTTAGTCACAAAAGGGTTAATTAACAATTTAAAAATCATCTTCAATAACATCATCAAAACTATCAAGGACGTTGTTTAAAAAGTTTTTCAGCTCGTATATTAATGAAAAAAAAAAAAAAAAATACAATGCCAATAATGCTTCACAGCTTGTAGTTTTGGCAAGCAGTGATAGAGTGCAAGTGAATAAGAAATTACGTTTAACCGTTTACAATTATCAAATAAATATTTTTTTTATAGAAAAAAAAAAAAAAAAAACAGAAAGAATATATCACAGTGCTCAAGGGAAACTTATGGAGATAAAAAATAATTATCTTCGGTTATATACGATAAAGTAGATATCTGCAGCAATATAAATATCATTTTGCAAAACAGTCGAAATGTTTAGATACAAAACATTATTAAGTAGAAACATTTAACGTTTAAACCCTGTACATAAGTTGCAAAGTTGACTTAACAATGTCAGTCCATCTGCTTGTTGGTTGAAATGGGTTTTTTTTTTAAAGACCCCACATACAATTCAAAATAAAGTACTTTTGAAATTTATCCAGATCGGTCTACAAATGGCTGACATTGAATCCTTGGCTGACTTCCAAAACGTCAAATGCTTTGTATAAGTTCAAAGTATAATGTTTCATTACGCCGCAGTACAATATATATGCAATGCAAACCCTTCCAAAACATCAATGGTAAGAATTAGTAACGCAGCAAAAAAGCAATAAGAGCATCGGTTTTAAAATTGATGCTTTGTGATATTTGACATTTAATTTGCAAGCAATACATATTTATATTAATATTATGCATTGCATCACTTACATTTCAAAACGTTTAAATAAACAGAACACAGAGTTGCATGTGCATTAGACTGGCCCACGGTTGTATGGAAAAGTAAAAATATAGTCCAATACTTTCTCCACAAGCTTGATTTTGCTCCTTTTTCTAAAATATATGTATATACCAAAAATTGGATCAATAGGACAATATTTAGTGGTCGCGATGAATGGCGACTTTTATGTTTCACAGCTTATACCTATTACATGCATTTACTTTTGGCTTATCATTATTGTACTTGTTTATGTATTAGAGATACTTTTTCACACTTTTTTTTGATCTTTACTAGATTTACATTTGTTAAAATTCAAATATATTCATCCCTCTACATAATTATTTAACTTATTTTGAATGCAGAATTACAAGAAACGAGTTTAGAAGGATTATGTTGAAATTTCTGACAGTGAGTTAGATTCATCGCACGAAGAAGTTAAGTTTCGCAAAAAACAAAATACAACTTAACCAATAAAACTGAAATCTGTTTTTTAAAACGACTTTATTGGATCTATTGATCGTGTAAGTTTATCTAACCCCGAAAAATCCTTTAACTATCGCAACCTCTAAATATTGACCGATTGTACTCAAATTTGGACTGAACATTTTTAAGCACTATTCGAATAGGATCAGCTTTGTGGAGCGCGAATATTCGATACTTTTGTATTTTGGGCCACCCTAATGTGCATCATTAATATACAGTAGTGAAACTGTATACAAACTTTGTATAAGTACGTTTTGGAAGTCAGCCCTTCTTTTAATCTCGGAAGCTTATTTAATATTAGAATACTATTAGCGAGAAATAATAAAAACGGCTTATAAATTACCGAATTTTAGACCATATATAACTATGTACATATGTACTTACTTAATTTATTCTTGTCAAAATAATGATTAGTTAGGAGGACCAATTTTCGGGCAGTTATTATTTTAATATAGAGAGTTAGCGTTCGGCTCACTCACCCAGGAACCATATCTATTTTTATAGTGTAGACGAACACAACACTTAATACCGTTCGTAACTATTTTCTTCGTTAAAAAAAAGAATAATTATAGTGATACTGAAGACAAACATTATATTTTAATGATCTATATGTTTCTTTTTTTACATTGATAAAGAAATGAACAAACAAAAAATTTTACCAACGACCGCAGCACGAACAGCTTTTTGTGTAAAATTAGTTTGCTGGCTTTTTGTTTTTTTTTTCGTATGTGTATTTTGATTTTGTAAAAAATATTTGTTTTTTTTAAGAAAGGTGAACGAACATTAATGAGCTGAACCAAACACAAAGAAGTATGTGTTTTTTTTTAACAGAACGAAATTAAATGTCCTCATATTTTTGTTGAGTTGGATAAGAACAGTATTATTTTTGTGTTCGAAAGATGACAAACAGGGAAACGTTGTTTTTTTTTTAATGATTTTCTACACAAACACTTTTAGCGTTTGTGTTTTTTTTTTCACTAATCTACCGAATCAAAGACTAAGGAGCGATATTTAGTGCTTATTTCCGAACACTGGTATTAAGTATCAAATTTTTCGCTTTTTCCTCAAAATCGTTGAACAATGTCCATTTCGAAAAATTAATTTGAAAACAAATTTAAATATTGTGCAAAGCTTCGTAATACAGTTTTCATTTAAAGTGTTACAAATCATAGTATTAAAGGTCTAGTGGCCCAGTGTTTACCCAAATAACTGTTTCAAGAAAAAAATTATTCCAAAAATTTAAATTTTATAAACAATATTTAAAATACTGTTTTACAGCTTTAATGTACGGTATGCTAGGTGGTAGTGAGCTAGTCAATCAGCGCCGGGGTTGCGAGTTCGATTCCTGCCAGAGACTCTGGTTTCTTTCCTGCAGACAAGCGTAGAGCTTCGCGGGATTAGCTCAGGGAATATATTAGAGTTTCCTTAAGAAGACTTTTGCAAATTTAAGTCGCTAAGCTTGTTGCAATTGTGATTTACAGAACACCTATTATGCGCTTTCAAGTCAGAAACGCAAATTTTAAGCGTTTTGCGATTGTCTGAACATGCCCGATAGTTTTTCAATTCGCCCTTTTGGGAGTTCTTAATTTGAAATAGTAGAAACAATATATATATATATATATATATCATTAAAACTGGGCAACGTTTAAAGAAAAGAACCGAAAAACTGTTGGGTAAAAACTCATTTAAATTTATATGCAGTGACAATTTATTGAAAAAATTATATAGCAGATTTTAAGCCTCTAAAAAAAAGAAAAGCTTAATTTTTCCAAAAACTAAAACACACTTTTTTTTTTTAATAGAAATTAGCGTTTGGCATCTTATTAATATTTGTTTCGCGATATCTGAAAGGTTTGGTGTGATTTCGTCAAAACAAAGTTTTTCTTAACTCAACTTGACCACTTAAATGATTTTCAACTTCTGAATAACAATTCGAAGTCAAAGGCAATACTGCTTAAAAAAATTAGAGCTTATGAAATGAACATTATTTTAATGGTACTTCTTCAACGTCTTCGTTGTAGAAAGTTTTCACTGAAACTATTACTTTTAGCACTAGACAACACAAAAAGTTTGACAAATATCCCACGAGTTTGCCAAATATTAAAAAAATTTTAATATTTCAACAAACATGTTACAAATGTTTGTCCAAACAACCATATTAATAACACAAAATTTTGTACAAACGTGTCTTTTCCATATAAAGTGTTGGAACTATAACCGGTAACTACCACAAAAGGGACTACTTTGGTGTCAGTTCGTTTCCTCTAGGGTATCTACCAGATTATAATAAAAAAAATTTCATCACAACAATTTTTCTATCTTGTGTTATCATGCAGCTAAAAAAAAATCCTATATATCTACAATGTAGATTATACATATGGGCATTTCCGTCAAAAGGTCCACCGTGACCGAAAATTTAAAATTTATTAAAAGCCGATTATTTAACGATATTGTTATAGAGCAATATTTAGATTTTACTAATTTTATAAATTTACTCATAAATTTGTTCACTTAGATGAACAATCAGACTGCAAAGTTGTGCAAACGTAATTTCTTATTTGTGAGAACTTTTAATTGTATGTGTTCTTTAATATTTATCTTTCTTAAAAGATAAAAATTATTCAAAAAAAATTTTCTAACATGGTCTGTAATCTAAGGAAGAAATGTCACGTATCGACCCAGATTTTAGCTTAAAAAAAGAAAATACAGAAGATTTTGGAATCAAACCAAGACATTTTACTGTTACATTGCTACGTAAAATTCTGAAAGTAGTTTGACTAAAAAATTGTGCCAGGTTTCGCTGAATTACGGCTTTTTATACATGGCCACAAGGCTACTTCTATTTTTGTCACGTTCGAACAGCTACTTCTTTTGCCATTATCTTTGACTTAGATTCGCGCCCTCCATAAACTTTAGCATAGATAACAGTGCTTTCTCAGTGCTATAATTTAAGGGATAAGAGAACGTACAAATATTTTTTGTTTAAAATGTTATTGCATTTTTGGTGCGTACGACTGTCACGTCACGCTCAACACTTTGGAATTACCCATATATAAAATATACTAGATAAATATTAAAAATCTTTTAAAACTTATCGAAATTTTCTATAAAAATAAAAAACGATGATCATTTCAGCTGCAATATTTCAGAAAACTTAGGGTTTGCAATTGCATTTAGAACACATGTCAATATAATACAACAGGTAGAATATTGAAAATTTTAATTTACATACATATATATCTCTTAAACTTTTGATTAATTTGGGTTAAAAGAATGTTCAAAGAATTTTATTAAAAACCTTTTTAAAAATTTTATTTGGAAAAATACTTGTCCATATCTGCAATAGTGTTAGGACCCTTATTTGTTCTTAAACACATTAAATTTTTAAATAATTTAAACTTACGTTAAAAAAAGACAACTAGAAAAGCACAAAAAAAGGAAATGAAAGAATTCTTACAGACTAAGAAAAAAAAAATGCAAACAGAAAAATCATTTTAAACATTTTACATGTTTTAAATAACACAGATATAGAAGTGGCAAAAAAAATCAGTAACTTGTGGCCATGTATTTGCTTGTTGACCACCACCATCACTATAAAATATCCGTACAAATGGTTGGGACCAAATTAAATACAGAAAACTTTTTACGAAAAGGAAGAAAAAGAAGAATATTACAACAAAAGTAAATAAATGCAACAACGAATAATACAAATCTTAAATGTCCCTCTGCAAAAATTATCACAATCTCAAGTAATGCAAGTAGAAACGAAACGAGTTAAAGTGCCAGTAGTGGTGCATAGTTGAAATTATTGTAGTTGTTGTTGTTGCAGTTAATATTGTTGTTGTAGTATACGGAGTGTGCTGATGGCAGCATCTGTTGTGGTCATTCATGTGCAACGAATTCTTTTTTCCATCTAGAACTTAAACCAAATTAAACAAAACGTTACAACACATTACTTTAACCAAAAAGATGCAGTCGAAAGAAGAAAATTCGTTAAAAGCAGCAAATATGTATGTTTGCATGTATGTGTAAACGAAGGAAAACATTATAATGATAAAGAAGACAAACAATTTTAAAAGCACTAATTCAAAAGCAGCCAGACCGACGGACACAAATGGTTGGAGACAAAAAGCGAAACGTTAAAAAAAGAATGTTGGTAGATGGAGCAGAAAACAATTTATTGTCCTTTACTGTATGATGCTTAATTTAAGCACACCCACACACGTAATGTGTTTAAATTTTTAAGATGGGTTTACAATGAATGCATACATTCAACAATAACAATAAAAGGAGGCGCATGAAACAAAACAAATAGGAGTGACGTTTTCTTTGCTTGTTTTAAGACACATTTTAAATTCACTACATATCAATACCCTACAACAACATCAGATTCATCTTCTGAGACGAAATATAAAGATTATAGGCCTGGCCCGTTCATCGATTTTAAACGAAGACTTTGCACGCTTAACTTACATTGAAAACAAAAACAGATTTTAAAATGTTGTTCTTGTTTTAAATGTACGTTAAGCGAACGAAATTATCGTTCGAAATCGATGAATAGGCAGTATAATTTTGAGAAGAATAAAATAAGTAGGTATTTTTACGCCCTTTTGAATTATAGAGCATTTAATACAACGGCTCTAATTTGAATCCAAGAATTAGGTTACAAACTTTACGTCAAACTTAGTATGTTTCATAATCAACACAAACCAAACATTTCTCAAAGGAGTGTGGAGAATGATTATAAAAAATTATAAGAAAACAACTTGATGCAAAAACGACACCGGTCATAAGTTATAAAGTATACTGGAGCAATGTAACTAAGACTTGTAATGAATACAAATCTCGAGCCTTAAGTTATTTGCGCACGCGAGCATTTTTCCTTCTTTAAAAACACAATCAGGGTTCCTAGATATTGTAACAAGTCTTATCCCGAATTTTATTTCCAAAATGTCCCCAAAAATTGGTGCAACAATTGATACTTTAAAAAATTTTAGTTCACATAAGTTTTAATTTTAATTGTGCATACAATATTCTCTATATACTTTTTACCTACTAACATATTAAGCTAGATATCAATTAGCATGTAATCGAATCCAATTCCGTTTTTTAATCTTGGACTTCATGTCCGTCTGGCTGTACGTCCGTCTGTTCTAGAGTCAGTTTTCGAGAAAATTAAATCTTTCGTGTGGGGACCATATGAAGGGTTGGAGATAGATGATAAGTTTGTTTTAGAGAAATATTGGGGATGGAAATATAATGGGGGTTGCTCATACATTTTACACCTCTTGGGGTGACTTCTCAGTAGTTACGGGCTTTTTACAACAATTTAGCCCGAATTTCATTCTCACAGATTTCAATGCGCGTGCGGCACTGCAATTTTCAACCGATCGAGCTTATATTTTTACCAAATTTTTTTTTTACCCTAACCTAACACAAAACTGTTCTACTTTTTTGGAACAGATAACTTTTTAAATTTTCCCTTCATTGATGGTCCACTCTAATCTACATAGTGGTACTCACGTCGCTATGTTGGAGTATTGATTGATGCGTAATATTTTTGGTGCTTCTATGTTGTGGAGGGTTAGGTTAGGTGGCGGGCCATAATGACCGTGCTGGCCCCTAGTGTGACCACATTATACGACAACCCCTACTTGAAAGGATTCGTTCCATGTGATGATATGTTGTGAAGGGGGGTTTGCACCATTTGCTGGTGCGTTTTTTCTTTTGCTTTAGCTGTATGAGAGGTGCCACGCCCACTAGAAGATCTAAAAATATTTATATCCTTAAGCGGGTGAGATGCTAAGGAGTCTATAAAGAACAAACGAACACACGAACAAAAACATATTTATTCAACTCAGTTTTACCCCAAAAATATCAAATTTGGAGAAAATCCATTTAATCTGGCAGCACTCAATACAACTAAAGCAAATTACTATAAAAACTAGGGGTGCAAAGAATATTCTGTTTTGTATTTGCATTTGCTATTTTAATTCATTTAATTTTGCTATTCATTTTCATGCCAACATTTAATGATGGATAAAGTAAACTACTTGGCTCTTTTTTTAAAGAAATTTATACCTTCGAAGTCAAATTTCTGAAGGTCACGAGAAGGACTATTGCAAGTGAAACGGAAAATAACTCGTAGATCTTTCGATCCCAAAGGACATTTTTGTGTCCCTAATTCGTAGTGGTGAATGTTCGTTTTTTTTTGAATCTCAATTCAAGGGGGATACGAATTTTGAATTTATTGTAAGTATGTATTCGTACTCGCTTTCACAAAAATTTAATTCGATTACGCGCTTTCACCTTCTCATTCGATAAACCTTTATTCGTTGCACCCTAATAAAAATAAATAAAAAAAAAAACAAACACACACAGGAACAAATAAAATTTAGAATGAAAAGATTTTGGGGATCATGAATATATAAACAGACAAAAAACATAAAAAGAAATAAGAGTCATTTACTGGCATCATATTAAAAAATAAATTTTACCTTTTCTTATTTAGTCGGTTACTTGGACGGATAGTTGGTTTATACTTATTTAAATGTTTTTTTTTTCGGGAAGGGGTTGGGAATTTCATTTCGCCAGGTTCATAACCGTGAAATTCGATACACCATCATAAACACCAACAATTCATTGTTGGTGTCGTCTTTTACTTTAAATTTCATTATACATACATAGACACAAGCTTTACATTTAAAGTAGTTGTTGCTTTAGTTTTGTGTTAAAAACAATGGATTATGGTACTTGCAACATGCCAAAGAAAAACTTAAAAACACTTGAATTTAGTACGAGCATGACGAAGAAAGGAGTGAGCTGCACAACCAACACACCTACTCAAAATTGATGACGACATTGTGGATAATTTTGATGAGGATGCTGATGACGACAATGATGGTGTAAAGGAGTTCCGTGCACCAAAATGTAATAACGCTGCATTTTTAAACGTTTAGAGTTTTTTTTTTTTTTTAAATTTTTTTGGAATAAAACAATGACAACCAACATCTAAAGAAAAACAACGTTTTAAGTCTTGTCGCATGAATGGACGAGTGAAAGATGATGCTTAAGAAGGGGAATAAGTAAGAAAAAAAAAAAAAACAGCAACATCAAAAACATCTTGGAACGCATTCAAGCACCTGATGGTGAGAAAATGTAAATTTTTATTATTTTTGGTATTATTTTACAATGTATTAATGATGAAGATTTTGGAAAATGAAATATCAAAGAATTTGCTTTGCAAAACGACGTAGGCGATCGCTTTAAGGAACGAAATTGTGACTAGGCGAGTCAACCATTGTGGGGAAAGACTTTCATTTTTTTTTTTTTTTTAATTTTTTTGTTCGAAAATGTTAAACTTTCTAATGAAATTTTGTAATATTTAAGTAAATATTTGGTAAAGACTTTTGTAAGTATGTTTCATTACGGATAAATGATTATGTTAAATTTACGATTATCGCGTAACGAATCTCTGATAATAGAAATACTTTTTCCTTATTTTAAAGCATTCCTAAAATCAAAAAAAGATTTAGTCAGCTTTTAAAAAATTAAAAAAGTGTTAACAATTCATTTGCTTGCTTTTGGCATATTTTAAATATTTGTTACAGTATTTATAACAAATTTGATTTCGCATAGCCTGAACTTTCAAAAGATAAGAGATAAACATATAAAATCTAAAAACTTCTCTACATCAATAACTTTTCAAAATGTTGATCGTGTATAACTTGTAAACTTTAGCATAACTTCTAAGCCAAATAGAGTTAGTTATTTCCGCACCGATCTGGCTAAATTTTAATAGTTAATTTCAACTCAGCATATGGGCTTTAAATATATATAACTACATAGTTCCCATCATATATGTGGTCTTCGGAGGGCAGATTTCAACAGACAGCCAGACGGCCAGATCGACAGACGGACATCGTTAAATTAACTTTAAAAGGGTAACATCAATAAAATTGCAAAGAGATGGGAATTATAAAAACCCTTATAAAACGACATCCAAGAATGATATAAACAAGATAACACATTTTGCATGTTAATAAAACTCAACTGTTTAATACAATTACACACGTTTGTTTGCTTGTGTTTCTATATTTTAGCTGTACTTATACGCTGATGTGACGTAGATGCGCGGAAAAATTTTAATTTTATCTATCATGCATCTATCAGTGTTAACTTACATTACAATGTGTGTAGTCTTTTAAGTCATGGAAAAATAACAAAATACAAACACCACTACGTGATAAATGAACAAAAAAAAAAAAAGACCCGTGCCTCCCAGTATTGCCCAAAGTCATGCACTTCTTCCTCTGAGACAAAGTTGTAGCTCTTATCATAAAAATTGTGAACATATAAAATAAGAAAAACATCATCTTCAAGATCAAAATCTCTAAAAACTTTAAAAAATTCGACTTTGTTTACCTTTTTCCCCCTGTTTAGATCCATAGGTAGCAAACCGTTCAAAATTCAAGGAAACAATCATCCACAAAAATGTACCTTCACAGAAAAAATTATTGGCAGTTTTTTTTCAATTAATAGTGATTTTTGAATTTTAAAATAAATTTGATTACTTTCTTAATTGATTGAATTAAAAAAGAATATTTTTTTTCAATTAAAATTTTACTTGATTTTAAGCTTAATTTTAATTATAAGTTTAATTGAATCAATCAACTCGCTTGTTTGAATTGAACACTTTGTTGCTTTCTCCTTGTTGCTTTCCTCCCTCATCAACAGTTTGCGAAAAATTTTACAAGTGCAACCAACATCTTTATAAATTTATTGTCTTTGCCCTTACATGTACCTACATACACACATGTTTTTGTCATTAAAAAGAACAGCGTGCAAAAAAACTATCAACAAGTAAAAAATGAACTGAAATTTGTTATAGACGAATTACAATTATGACCACCAACAATGTCAATAATGAGCCTACATACATATGTATATTATGCGTAAAGTAAAAAATCGCCTTGTGGCTGACCACAGTGTTGACGGTGGTTATGGTCGCAATCGAAATTGGGTGTTTATTTTCTTTGTTTGTTAATTCTTGAACTATTTTTGGCGTCATTTCATGTTGTGCGTTTAAAGTGAATAGGTGAAAAAAGTACAGCCAAATTACACAACAAAAACAGTTTTTTGTTTTCAATCTTGAATACCCTGAAGAATCAGAGTTATTCTACAATTCTTTACAAAGTTGTATATATGAAATTCCTTTGTCAAAAAAAAAAAAAATATCAAAATTTGTACAATTAAACATGAGGTATTACAATTAAACAAATAAGACAAGTTATTTTAAACCATATTTAAATAAAACATATATTTTAAATATTATTATTTTGCTTCATTTAACCATCAACTGAATTGATTTAACAAACTTATTCAATTAACAATTTGTTTGATTGAATAATTTGCATAATTGAATTTAGAGTGTATTTCAAATACACTGTTTAATTTATTCAATTAAAAATTTAATCGATTTAATGCAAAAATTCAATCACTGTTTTAATCAATACAATTATTAAAATAATTAATTTTCTATATTGTAATCAATTACGTTAGTAATTCATTCAATCAAAATATTGATTTTTTTTTTTTAATTAATTTGTTAATTCATTCAATTAAAATATTGTTTAATGTTAATAATTTTTCAATAATTTTTGTAATTAAAATGTAAAAACTTTTTAATTGGAAAAAAATCCTTGTTTTGCAATTTTTGCAAATTTGGTGATCAAACCCGTTTTTTACTTTTTTCTGTGTTGGATCTCAATTAACAACTTTTTAGTGCACAACTTCCTAGGAATTATTATTAACACCGTTTAGGTAGCGCTTAGGTAGCCGCATAAGTGAAAAATTTCCCGAAAATTTTTTAATTTTATTTGTTTTTTTTCCTTCAACATTGAGATACTATGCTATCTATAAACATATACGGACACAACTACGTGATAAAAGAAAAAAAAAAAAAAAAGACCCGTGTCTCCCAGTTTTGCCCAAAGTCATGCACTTTTTTAATGGGCCCCAAATATTTGGGGCCTCGGTGTCATTTTTGCAAAAAGTGATCATTTTCTCAGGCTTATATCTTGCAAACCGTTCGGAATTTTGATTTACCATCTGAGACAAAGTTGTATTTCTTGCGATAAAGAACTAAAATTCTGAACATATAAAATCAAAAAAACTGCATCTTCAAGATAAAAATCGCAAAAAACTTTAAAAAATTCGATTTTTTTTACCTTTTTTTCCTTGTTCAGATCCATAGGTAGCAAACCGTTCAAGTTAACGTAGCCGCAAAAGTAAAAACTTTCCACTTACCTAACAGCTACCTAACCGGTGTTAAGAATCATTTCTAGGAAGTTCATATGCTCTAGAAAGTTGTTTATTGAGATCTAAGGTACATTTTTGTGGCGGATTGTTTCCTTGAATTTTTAACGCTTTGCTACCTATGGACCTGAACAGGGAAAACAAGGTAAAAAAATCGAATTTTCGGGAAATGTTTCACTTTTGCGGCTACCTTAACGGTGCTAAGAATCATTCCTTATAAGTTCTTAAAAGTTGTTTACTAAGATCTTAGGTACATTTTTATGGCTGAATGTTTGCTTCAATTTTGAACGGTTTGCTACCTATGGACCAGAACGTGGAAAAAAGGTAAACAAATCGAGTTTTTTAAAGTTTTTTGAGATTTTTATCTTGAAGATGAAGTTTTTTTTTGATTTTATATGGTCACAATTTTTATTCTTTATAGCAAGAGCTACAACTTTATCTCAGAGGGCAAATCAAAGATCAGAGACACGGGTCTTTTCTTTTGGGCTTTTATTACGTTGTGGTGTCCGTATATAGTTAATTTTTTTCGTGTTGCACTGTGTTATCAATCAATGTTAAATAACATGATCAATCCAGGAAATTTCTTAAAGAGCAATTGATTTTTTTTTAAGTGGCTCTATGACATTTGGCACTATCATTTTTAAAACTACATATTGGCCACATACATATCATTTAATTATTCAGAAAGAAATATTTCATAACACTGTGTCATTACTTAATAAAGTGTTGCATGAACAACTTCATTCATAAACATACTGAAATGTTGATCCACTGAAGTTCGTGTTCGAATAAAATTCGAATTACTGAACAAAGTGTTGTTTTATTCATGCTACTAGCAATACATTTTGTTTCACATCGTTTAGTTTTAAGTGAGGAAGAGAATAGTCGCTGTAGTACAACGTTACGAATAGCGCTGTAAGCTGTCTAAAGTTAAAAACGGCAGTTTCAAAGTACTGCCAACAGAATACGTAATTGTTGTAGTCGTTGCAGTTGAAGCGAAAAATTAAAAATTTTTAACTGTGTCGCGCTACGGAGCATTCGTCAGTTTCAGCTACTACTACAACTACTTTATTCTGTGTCAGGCATTACAGTTTTCACTCTCTCTCTAATTTTTTTTTTTTTTTAATACTCAACAGTAAAGTTGCCACTTTATTAAATTTAAGTTATTTTTTCTCTTTTGTTACCCTTGCAATATATATGTAAAAGTGGGCGTTAAAGTAGGCAAGGCAAGTAAAAACATAAGTTTGACCATGTCGATGATTTTAAAGAAAAAATCGTCCAAATCGGTCAAGCCGTTCTCAAGTTATGCGCTTAATTTGAAAGAAAAATTTGTCAAATCGATGGAGCCGTTTTCTGATTTTGGGTAATTCGCAAAAACTGGGCGTAAAAGTGGGCAGGGCAAAATTTTCTTTTCGTATAAATCTAAGTTTGACCATGGCGATAATTTTAAAGATAAAATCTTCCAAATTATATAGATGTCATTGGTGGTGCAATATGAAAATTGGATTTTGCCACGCCCGTCCGCCACGCAGACGGAAAAGCAAAAATCAGACTTCACAGTGTCACTCGCCTGAATATTCTGAAGATTCCCTGAAAATTCATTAAAATCGGCCCAGCCGTTTTGGAGTCCATACGTTACATACAACATACTTACATACATACATACATACATACATACATACATACATACATACATACATACATACATACATACATACATACATACATACATACATACATACATACATACCCTGTAGTAAATAAAATAGTCAGTAGCAAAAAACACTAACTATAAATTAACTTTTTTTTAAATGACTACAAATTGGTTTAAGTCTCATGCAGATATCAACCGAAAAGGCACACGTAAAACACAAATAAAAGCAAAATAAGTAAAACAAGCATGCCATGAAGTCAAATGAAAAAAATATATACAAACATTTTAAAATAATTAAAAATTAAATATTTCAGGACTATTATACATCATCATTTAGGGCAGTTTAATGCAAAGTTTTCATAAATAATTATTTCTATTTATATCAAAATATATAAAGATATACATATGTATGCATGTTCATATGCACATATATTTTTTTGACAAAAATTATTTAAAATTTAAATAATTTATTATAAATTGACAATAAATTAAAAGTAATTACAAATAGGTTGAAAAATAAGTAGTTAGTAGTCAGTTAAAAAGTCATGCAAAGATGGCCAATTGACTACTGCCTATGACATGCCTTTGTTAAAATAATGAGTCGTCGACAAGGAAAAAAGTCACTTAATCAACTAGATGTGGTTATAAAAAAACCAGCTTGAAGTTAGTTATAAATGTGTTTGACTTCCCACAGGGTACATACATACATACATACATACATACATACATACATACATACATACATACACACATACATACATACATACATACATACATACATACATACATACATACATACATACACTTAATCAACTAGATGTGGTTATAAAAAAACCAGCTTGAAGTTAGTTATAGTGTTTGACTTCCCACAGGGTACATACATACATACATACATACATACATACATACATACATAACACATACATACATACATACATACATACATACATACATACATACATACATACATACATACATACATACATACATACATACATACATACATAAATACGCAATGGGGCTGTCCGAGGACTAATGACAGGGGCAAGATTTTGCTGGAATCATTTGCTCAGCTTGATGTGGTACTGATGAATACTGGAAATGAGCACACGTTTAGAAGGAACGGAGGGGGATCAATAATAGATATTGCATTTGTTAGTAAAAATATCCGAAATCGTATAAGTTGGGGTATTAGCGATTTATATACCCACAGCGACTACAGCGCTATAATTATGGACATACACGAACGTTCACTTGCACGCACAATAGGCAACGGTGGTAACCTGCCTGGGTGGAAAGCGAACACGTTTTACCGACGGTTATTTTCCGTGTTTATGGAGGACTTGGAATTAAACGGCACACCTGCAAATATGGCGGAGCAGTATATAATGCATTTAACACGCACGTGTAACGCTTCCATGAGGAAAAGAAAGAGCGGGACTAACAAAACTACTGTTTATTGGTGGACTGAGGGAATAGCCGAGCTTCGAAAAGACTGTATCCGCGCCAGACGATTGTATGTAAGAACTCGTGCTAGAGTGGAAAACGAACTACATCGCCAGAGTCTGAATGCAAAGAGAAATACTTTAAAGTTGGCAATACGACGAAGTAAAAGATCATGTTTCTTGGAGATCTGTGATGATATCGAAAAAAATCCCTTTGGCCTAGCGTATAAGCTTGTGAGGAAGAAACTCAAGTGTATAAGTACCCCCTCGCCTATGGAGGCTACAGCCCTAAATAAGTCACCAACCTTTTTCCAGAACAGCTAGCTCCAACATGGAACAATCAAAGGCTTGAGGAGCCCTTTAACTTTCCAGAGGTTACATTACCGGAAATCCAGGAGGCTGTCTCCAAATTTGAGGACAAGAAAGCTCCCGGACCTGATGGTATCCCAAATCTTGTTTTAAAAGAGGCTGTTAAGTGCAGCCCTTATCAAATATTACGGTTGGTGAACTCCTGCTTAAAAAATGGATCGTTCCCATCAATATGGAATTGACAAAAACTTGTGCTCCTACCCAAGGATAAGAAACCTTTAGAGGATCCATCATCGTACAGACCATTGTGCATGATAGATACGAGCAGCAAATTACTGGAAAGGATTATTTGTAAAAGACTGGAGGAGTTCATCGTAGCTGCAGATGGGCTTTCCAAAACGCAATACGGGCTAAAGAAACAAATGTCGACAATCGATGCAATTGAAATGGTTGTGAAAATTGCGAGAAAGGCAATTGAAGGCAGTAGTTGGAGAAAAGGTTCCAAGGAATACAGCGTACTTGTAACCCTGGATGTGAAAAATGCATTCAATACGGCGAACTAGGAGAATATTGTAAATGCTTTAGTACGTTTGAATACTCCTGCATACCTAGTGGAAATTATAAAGGACTATTTCCGAAAGAGAGTACTTTTATATCAAACCGACGAGGGGATGAAAGACTACACAGTTACGGGTAGAGTACCACAAGGATCAGTTCTAGGACCCTTGTTATGGAATTTAATGTATGATGGTGTCCTAAGAGTAAATCTCCCGAAAAGAGCAACAATAATCGGCTTTGCAGATGATATAGCTCTGGTGATGGTCGCAAAGTCGTTAGACGAGGCTAGACAATTTCTGAAAGTGGTATCCAGATAGTTAAAGCATGGCTTAATTCAATGGGGCTAACACTAGCCGATCATAAGACGGAAGCCGTACTAATATCCAGCCGTAAAAAAGTGGAATATCTAACCATCGATATAGGAGGTTGTCAAATAAAAACTAAAGATTGTCTTAAGTACTTGGGTGTCATGGTAGACAACCGTTTATCGTTCAAACAGCATTTTGATTATGTGAGAGATAAGGCTTTAAATATATGCTCGGCATTGTGCCGGATAATGCCAAATACAAGAGGTCCCAGGTACATGAGGAGAAGGGTATTAGCGGGTGTTGTAAGAAGCGTCATTCTCTATGCGGCTCCAAGATGGGTCGAATCTACAAAGTTCAAGACATACAGCGGTAAAATCAGAACTGTCTACAGGCTAGCGGCACTACGGATATGCTCAGCATATAGGACTGTGTCAGACGAGGAAGTTCTAGTAATTGCGGGGCTAATGCCAATTGATATCTTAGCTAGGGAAGCAAAATGAGAATTCTTGGCTCGGCGCACATCGGGAAATGGTCCAGACGTAAATTGTTTAACTAGCATGGCAGAGTGGCAAAGGAGGTGGAAAACCTCTACCAAAAGTAGATGGACGTACGCGCTGATACCTGATTTGGAAGTTTGGATCAGTAGGCGACATGGTTATTTAAATTTTTACCTGACCCAATTTCTAAGCGGACACGGGTGTTTCCGTTCATACTTATATCGATTCGGACATGACAGCTCGCCGTTTTGTCCATGTTGTACTGAGGATATGGAAGATCCTGAACATGTGTTTTTTGTGTGTCCTCGTTTTGACCCGCAGAGAGCAAACCTACGGCAGCAAGTATGACAAAATTTAAGTTCTGGAAATATAATTCAAATCATGCTGGTGTCCTTGGAAAATTAGGAGATAGTAACCGAGTATGTTAAAGCGGTGCTTTTGGAGATATGAAGGCAGGAAGAGGTCCGAAGAAGATCTTTCGCTGGTTAGGGCTTAGTAACCATTCTGCCCCCTGCGAGGTAGTACTTTTGCGGTGGTTACGCAGGGATAGGGGGCATGTGAAACGAGGTTGTTTTAGCGTGTTAAAGTCTCGCACTCCTGGCACTACCATCTGGCCAGGGTCTTTCGATGATTTTTTGCTCGTATATAAAAAAAAACATACATACATACATACATATATACATACATACATACATACATACATACATACATACCAAAGAGGAAGAAACAACATGCCCAGAACGACAAGAGGCGGTATACTCCCCCAATTAAAGAGAGATTGGAAACACTTAGGGCAAATGTCGGAAGCCCAGCACCGTCAAACAAGTGGACGACTGTCAACAAAAGAAGAAACGACATGCACAAAATGAAAAGAGACGGGATACTCCGTCAATAACTAGTAGCGAAACACCTAGATCAAATGTCAATAGGCCAGCACCGTCAAATAAGAGGATGCATGCAAAAAAAGGGGGAGAAAAGGTTTACGTAAACCAAAACCAGACAAGATGATAATATCTGCTAAAGGAGAAACTTCATACGCCGACATTCTGAAAAAGATAAGGACAGGAATTGGGAGACGAAGTCAACAAAATCCGAAAAACTCAGAAAGGAGATCTATTGGTAGAATTAAGAACAAAGGGAAAAGACAATGCGAAGAACTTCAATGAAAATATTGAAATGTCATTAGAAGGAAGTGTGGTAGTAAGAACCCTTAAAGAAGAGCTGTTAATAATATGCAAAGATATGGATGACATAACTACAAAAGAAGAAATATGTCAGGCCTTTAGAGCAGAACTTAAAATACCTGAGTTGGACGAAAGCATTGTGAAATTCATGTGGAAAACCTTTGGAAGCACACAGTCCGCCAAAATCAGCCTTCCGGTGGCGGTGGCGAGAGAAGCACTAAAGATTGGTAGAATTAAAAAAGAGAGATGTTTACACCGACAAAATGCTTCAGGTGCTTCGAATTTGGACACATATCGAGGTTCTGCAAATCGGAGATTGACAGATCTCACCTTTGCTTAAAGTGTGGACTCGAAGGTCATTTTGCTAGGCAATGCAAATGGGAATTAAACTGTGTGCTATGCAAATCCAATAGGAGAATGAACCTGAAACATGCTGCCGGTAGTTATAGATGTCCAGTGTTTCAGAGGGCGTTAACTGTTAAATCAAAATTTGCCGTTGCCCAACCTCTCCTATCCCAGACCATCCATGAGTTGGAAATAGACGTCGCAATTATTTTCGAACAGTACAACAATTTGGAAAAAATGGAGTGGGAACGTGACTCAACTGGCAAATCCGCAGTCTGGGCTTGCGGAAATAAAGCAATAGAGGAAGGCATGAAAAGATCAGAGGAGGGATATGCCAGAGTGAAGATAGATGGTATATATATATATATATATATATATATATATATATATATATATATAGTTGCTATATATCACCCAACATAGCACTTCTGGATTACGAGAGATTAATCGACAATCTTGTCTTAGATGCCTCACAACACAATCCAATAATTGTTGGAGGAGATTTTAATGCCTGGGCCCAATACTGGGGTAGTAGGAGGACAAACGAGAGAGGAAGAATACTTCTAGATGCCTTCTTAAGGCTGGATTTTATACTCGCTAACAGGGGGGAAACCAACACTTTTAGGAGGGGGAGCTCTGAGTCGATCGTGGATTTAACCTTTGTTAGCAACAATCTTGCTAGAAATATGACATGGCGTATAAGCGAACACTATACGAATAGCGACCAACAGGTCATAGTGTTCACAATGCAACGGGAAGAACGGCTACCACGCGGAAGGACAATTTTTCAGGGCTGGTCGAGTGATAAGCTTGATATGGGGGCCTTTGCCGAAACATTTTACAGCCAACAAATCGTAGAGGGCGAAGTGGCTGACATGGTGAAACAAATCTCAACAGCCCTAGCGACTGCTTGTGATTCATCCATGCCAACTAAACGGTCGGACAATAGACGAAAAGAAAACTACTGGTGGAATAAGCATATTGCTGTGCTTAGAAAGGAATACTTAACATCCAGGAGACTCTTCCAAAGAGGTAGATCCCAGCCAGACCTCCTAGAGAGAAGAGATGCTTACCATCGGGCCAGAAAAAACTTGCAGAAAGCCATTAACTCCAGTAAAGCCGAATGCTTTAAGCAGATGTGTAAAGGAGCCGACGCTAATCCTTCGAGTCAGGCGCTCTACGTTGTAATGACACGACTTAGGGGGAAAAAATCCCAAAAAATCACATGTCCAAGCCTTATAGATAGGATAGTGGAAGTTTTATTCCCAGAAGGAGAACCACACTCAGGTGTCCCGAGTACTGCAGCCCCATACGACGCACAGTGCTTTGTCCCCATATAACGAAGGGACATAAATAGAAGGAGTTGTCAGAAATTTTTGAAATTTGGTACACAAGCATAGAATAGCTTAGTTAAGAAAAATGTGAATTTTTGGACAAATCGGTCTAAGGACACGCCTACCTCCCATGTGTCCTGAAATGGAAAAATGTAATTTTAGCTTCAATAATGCCCACAAAACTACAAAAAATTGTCATACTAATACACACACAACTAGCAACGTATGTGCAAATTTTCACTTAAATCTGAACAAGGACTCAAGGTCCTGCCATATATCCTTTTTCTTAAAAATGTTATAACACTTCCAAAAATTATCCGATCGTAATAAAATTTGGTATGAAAATTGATATTTGTTAGATATATATGTGTGCCAAATTTTGGTAGAATCGGATTATAAATGTGAAAAATACAAAAACATCATTTAATGAAAAATGAGTGAAAAACGCTTAAAATGCTCGTGCAAAAATAACAAGTAAGAAAGTATAATCGGTCAAGCCCGACCATGTGATATCCTATAGCATAGTATTTAAAAACAAAGTTCCTAGATTGTAATCTATTTGGGACCCATGGGCAATCATGGACCCACCAGAACAAAATTATGTTATGAGGTTAAGATTCGTTTCAAAGTTCTTTCTGCCGAATATTATTTAGATATCTTCATCTTCATATATGGGTTTTTTGGATGAGGGTTTATATGTAACCTATGGTTTATATTGGTATGTTACTACATATATTTTTAAGGAAGCTGGCATTAAAAGCTATTTTCGGGAGAATGATTTGTATGGGAGCTATGTTCAAAAATAGAAAGATTCCAATAAAATTTGATAAGCTGATTTTGATTGCAATAAAATTGATTAGAGATGTGCACGTTCATTTTTTGAACCACGCGCCCTCACTTTTACTCGTTTGTAAAAGTAAGTATTTATTAAATATATAAATTGATTTAACATTTTAATAGAAAATTTTTATTTTCTTTTAAATTGAAAACCCTGTATGCAATATTTTCGAACACTCCACAATAGAATTGCTCTTACTACAAACAAAGGCTGTTACCAAAAAAAAAACTTCTGTCACGTAACCATCTTCAATTTAAATAAAAAATAACGGCACTAAGTCACATTTTGAAAATATTATTTATACGATGAAAAACCAACGTCATCTGGGAATTTAGCGCCATCTTGTGTCGACAAAAAGAAACAGACACAACTGTTATACTAATTTTTTTTAATTTATCTTGTCAATTTTTCTAATTCAATAGTATATATATTTGGATTTTTTTCTTATTATGTTCCTAGTTTATTTTTTTTTTTAACTAATTCAATCTATGAAAGTTTGAGCAAAAATCACGAAAATAGCATTTTTTTTAAATACATTTTTTTTTAAGTTGTGGTAAAATTTTTTAAATTTTTTTTTTGTAGTTATTAGAAAACAGTCTAGATATTCGAAATCAGAAAAAAACCCATAGACCATATTTTTCTTTTTTTTTTAATATTCCATCAAAGTTAAGAAATTTTTAGAGCTTAACTAAATAATAAGCATTTTTCAAACCATTAAAAAATATGTATAGGAGCATAATTCCAGTAAAATTTTTTTATAGATGGTTTAGAATATAGTTAGCTGTTACAGAAAAAAATTTGAATCTCGTAATCCAAAAAATTAATTTTTTACAATTATTTTCTTGAAACAATAAAAAACCAAGGGCATTTGTGATTTCAGCGCCCTCTTGTGCCGTAAAATGCAGACAAACACAAACAATTTTTTATACATATTTTGATTTTTGTTGTTTTTTATTGGATGGTATAAGTTTGAATTAATATTTTACAGTATTTGTAGTTAATTGTCTTTTAAACTCCTGAAAACTATCAAAATTTGATCAAAAATCATGAAAATAGCCATTTAAAAAAAGTTTTTTTTTTTCAAGTTGTGGTAAAATTTTTTCAATTTTTTTTTTTGTAGTTGTTAGAAAACAGTCTAAACATTCGAAATCAGAAAAAAACCCATAGACCATATTTTTCTTTTTTTTTTAATATTCCATCAAAATTAGAAAATTTTTAGAGCTTAAGTAAATAATAAGTATTTTTCAAACCAATAAAAAAACACTTATGAGAAAATAAATCAATAAAAAATTTTTACAGTTAGTTCTAAATATAGTAAACTACTACAGAAAAAAATTTCAATCTCGTGCTTTAAAAAACAACAGTTTTACAACAGTTTTCCTAAAGCATGTAAAACTCAAGTAGTTGTTTGGCCATTTTTACTATAAATTCTCAAACTTTGGCGCCCTCTAGCGCCGCCAAAAAGAGTTAAATCTTAAAAATTCTTCAAAATTCATTTTAATTATTTTGTTATCTATCGATCTGTACATTTTTAAGCACAATATAAGACTTGTTTTTTTTTTTGATTTATGTCTATGGGCCAAAGCACTGTGCGACGTGGAAATTACCGACGATGAGATTATAAGGATGAGTTCAAAGATTGCCGATAAAAAAGCTCCGGGATTAGACGGCATTCCAAATAAAGCCTTGAAACTTGCGCTTTCTTTAAAGCCAACAATATTCGCTCAACTGTTTAAAAAATGTTTGCAGGATGGGATTTTTCCCGATAATTGGAAGAAGCAAAAGCTTATACTAATACCTTAGCCTGGTAAAGTTCTCGGAGAACCCGAGTCGTATAGACCAATATGCCTCTTGAATACTATAGACAAATGTCTCGAGAGAATAATATATGAAAGGCTTCTAGAATCAGTCAAAAATGTGCAGGGCTTGTCCGAAAGACAATACGGATTTCGTAAGGCCAAATCAACTATAGATGCTGTTGAATTTGTGGTTGGCACGGCTAAAAGAGCAATAAATTGGAAAGGGCAAGGAAAGGAAATATTGTGCTGTAAAAACACTGGACATCAAAAATGCTTTCAATTCTGCGGCATGGAAGCATGTCGTGTCATAGCTGAGAAATGTTAATGCCCCCGAGTACCTAATCAGAATTATCACAAACTGTTTTTCTAGTCGATGCTTATGGGCTGAGACTGATAGAGGCATTAGATCATATAATATTACATCGGGTGTTCCCCAGGAATAAAATGTATATTGGAATATTGTGGAATAAAATGTATAACGGAATGTTGTGGAATAAAATGTATAACGGAATCTTAAAGTCAAGAATACCAGACGAGGCAATTGTGGTAGGCTTTGCAGACGATATAGCGGTACTAGTCCAGTCGAGATATCTGGACGAGGTCCAATTATATGCCAACGAGACAATCAGAATAATGAAGGCTGCTTAACATCGGTAAACCTTCAGCTAGCAGAACACAAAACAGAGATGGTACTCATAAGCGGAAGGAGAAACAGAGAGTCTTTATCAATAAAAGTAGGAGAGACAACTATTACATCAAAGGAGGCAATTAAGTACTTGGGAGTCATGATAGACGACCGGCTTAACTTTCGAAAACACATGGAATATGCATGTTAGAAGGCAACGGCTGTATCAAACGCATTAGCCAGAATTATGCCTAACATTGGCGGACCACGACAAAGTCGTAGAGTATTAATCTCACACGTTACCAATTCAGTACTCCTATATGAATCGTCAGTCTGGGAAAAGGCAATAGGCAAATCTTCCAAAAAGGATATGCTTTCTGTATTTAGGATAAGCAGTCTTAGAGTATGTAGTGCCTTCCGAACAGTGTCAGAAGAAGCAGCAAACGTGGTGTCGGGAATTGCCCCAACAGATATAACTGCGAAGATGCTATTAAATACATTTAGAGCGACAACTGAAAATCCAGTAACCTGCAGGAAACAAATCCGGAAAATGGAAAAAGAGAAAACTATACAAAATTGGCAGAGGTGATGGGAAAACTCCCCTAAAGGCCGGAGGACGTTTAGACTTTTCCCTTCAATAAGCACATGGATAAATCGTAAGCATGGAGATGTGAACTATAACCTGACACAATTTCTCACTGGGCACGGAGGTTATAGGAGTTATTTGCACCGATTCGGTCACGACGGTTCTCCAAGGTGTCCAGAGTGCAACGGAGAAGACGAAACAGATGAACATGTCGTTTTTACATGCCCACGATTTTCCGGGGCCAGAAACAGGCTGGAAAGATGTCTTGGGGAGCCTATAATGGTCAGCAGCATCATTGGCATAATGTTGAGGTCGGAGGATAATTAGCATGCAGTGAACTCATTCATCACAAATGTCAACTAATCCTTACGGGTCGCGGAAGCGGCACGCAGAGCAGCAGAAACTAGTTCACTATCCATGCGATAAACAGAGGATAGGCCCAGAAGGGGCAAACCTACCCCGCGAAGTAATACCAATTGACAGTCCCACATACATACATACATACATACATACATAAACACATCCTTTTATATTAGGGTTGCCAGACGGGCCTGATTTGGCCTGATTGTCAAATTTTTAATGCGTGTCAAGTGAAAAAGTTATATGTCAAGTTTTTCTTATAAGTTTATTATTTTATCTCAAATTTGTCTGTCTATGTAATAAAACTAAAAAAAAAATCTAAGTCCCATATTTTTATTATCAATACAACTAAGGATTGATATGATGCATATTTTTTTTTCTGTGCAATTATAGTTTTCTTTCAATTCAATTATAATAAAAGTGCCAGCACTGATATTAAACGCATTACTCAATACTAGTTAATTGACAATATTGAACAGCTGATTTGCAGTACGTACATTTAAGTGAATTTTTATTGTTATATTTTTTGTTGTTTCTTTTATATTGTTTGTGTTATTTTTAGTTTTTATGATTTTTTTGTTTTTATCTAAAAATTATAACAATTAAATAAAAAACAATAGCAAGAGTGTCAAGTTTTTTTCCAAAATCAAGTTTATTTTTGTCTATGTCAAGCTTTTTGGCGAATTGGATCTGGCAAGCCTGTATTATATACATATATTTAGAAGAAGAAAAATAGATAGATTTCAACATTTTTTATTTTTCGAATTTATTCTATGAGCTAAATTTCAGTTATGTATTTTATAAAGCTTTTTTGTAATAGTCCTATTCCTTCAATTATTCAGAAATGACTTTATACACTACCAGACTATTATAATAGCGGAATTCACACCGAGCTTGTTAGTTTGTTAGTCGTTAATCGTTACTTTTTTACACGCATTTTGTTTTTGTATATTTAACGCGCTACCGTATTAACATTTAACAAATTAACGACACGGCACCCCTGATAAAATAGTTGTTAGTTGGTAACACACTTCTTACCCTCAGCAAACGTTATTTCTGTCAAAGCATGAGTAATTAAATGGTTGACAATTGTTTTTTTACACTTTCTCGTGGCATGTTTTATTTTTTTCAGAATAATAAATTGCGTCAGAATAATAAATCAGTTGTTTTACTACGAAAGTTACCAGACTAACAAAGTTTTAAAAAGGGGGTCGTTCACAGTTGGTAACTTTAACAAATTAACAAACTACCGAGTAACAAATTAACAAGTTCGGTGTGAATACCACTATTGTATTTTCTTGTTACATTTTACCTTAGCTTTCCTTTGGAAAGCAATGAGGTATATTGTATGTACAGAAAAATTTACAATTATTAGACACCAGCAGAATGTAATGCATTTTCTGGCCCGCTACGGCCTTCGTCAGCATTCTTTGTGTCACACTGGATAGTGATACTTTATAAATTGAATGTATTTCTATAGATAGATTTCGTAATTCAGTTTTACAACTGTTAAGGGCGTTAAATATTTTTCAAACTAAAGAGTTGAAAATTGCCAGATAAAAGTCAAATTAATTATTTGTTTATTACTTAACTAGCCTCATTGAAAAAAAGTATGGTTAAGCAGAAAATAAGCAAGAAACCGCAACAAGAGAGGGGATATATTTTACAAGAGGGTTTTCCGATCCTTAACTATGAAAATGTTGTGGAATAACAAGCACATTAAGGATGGACTTTAACATAAAGCATGACATGGCTAAAAAAAATCATCATCCACTTGTTTCAACGAACTCTTTTCGCTACGCATCACCGTCATTATTGGTAAAATGTTGGCAAATTAAATTATTGCGTTTATTTTAAAACACACCCTTTTATTTACTTCATTATTTTTATAATTATTTTATGCAGAAGATTTAATAGAATTTAAGGTTTTGCCTTTTAATTTCTTCCTGCAAAGAAGATACATAAATATCGACAAAAGTATTAATAAACTTAATATTTAACTCTCACCGTAAGTTTTTTTTAACTCGAAATTCCAACTCAAAATCCAACAAAATCGGAAATCCAATATTTGTTTGGCAAATTATTGTTATAACTTTAACACAAAACCTTAATTAGCGAGAAATATATATAACTTAAGGAAAAAAATTTGTTTACACATTTATTGTACAAGATAAGTTGCGGCCAACGTGTTTGCAGGCAAAGTCAAGTAGTAACAACAAATTAACAAAAATATTATCACCTCAAATAAACATTGTTTTAACGAATTAACAAATAAACCTCAACATTTTTAATTTAATTGACTTTTTTCTCTGCAATACACACATTCATGTGTATAAAGAATTGATAAATTTATGAACTTAACTCATTAGAGCTCATTAAAAAGCATGCATGTCATACATGTCACCGATGACATACCTAACGAGCTGTCATCGTAAAACCACAAAACTTGTTGTTATTGGTTAAATAGAGAATTGCATGGCGAAGAAAAACAAGAGTGCAAACATTATCATCCTTGGAAAAATAAAAAAAAAATTTTATATTCAGTATTTGTAGTATTAGGCCCTTTTGAGAATGCACCTGCAATATTTAATGCTATAAAGACACCAAGCAGTTCTTAGTTTTTAATTTAGCATTTTTCTTATTGTTACGACTTGAAGTTCGTTTCGTGGCTGTTTTCACTAAAGTTGTAGTGCGTTATTGTTAATTTTAAAATTTATGTGTAGTAAACTAATTTTATTCACAAGTTTATGAGAGTATCATTAAGAGAAACACAACTTTTATGATATAAAAATTTCACTAACACTGTGCGGCTTTGCGAGCATTTAATTTTGCGTAGACTTTGGCTTTGTTTGGTTGCTTTTGACGGGATGAAACGCTTAGCATTAAAATAACAATAATTGCAAATTCTGACTATTTTTTCTGATTCTCCATTGTCCTCGTATATTGCCTTCAACACCAGCCAATTTCCTTTTTGCCGCGTCTACTTGGTTGTTTCATGTTGTTTCGTTAATTGGCACAATAAGTTTATGTTTTCATTATGAAATTCCAGGAACTCTAATATTAATTTCTACCACAAAGCCAACATGAAGGTGATTCTTTTTTGATACGTTTTGATGAGACTGTTTAAAAGTTTAAAGGGAATGTTTTTTATTGCTTGTGTATGTAGATCTCATAAAAATGTTTTGAAGTAAAAAATAGCAGATGAGTTTAATTAAATTCGAAATGATTCGCTATAAAGGAAATTAGAGAATTAAAAAATATTTAGAGGAAAGGAGAAAATTAGTTAAAGGTAAAACATTGAGGCATATGGCTTTTTTAAAAATAAACTGGAATGATGATTCCGCACTTTAACTATTATACTTCTAACAGAAGGCTAATAAAGTACTCACCTGACATTTAAAGGGTTGAACAAATTAGAAATTTCAAAACGTCGCTTATTCACAGGAACATTAAAAACATTTTTGTGAGACGCTCTGTGCCGTGAATGTACATATCAGTTTTACTTGCTGTCCCTTTTTTAAGCACTTTTTAAAATAGAAAGTGTGTAGTCATTTAAAAACACCAAAAATATCAATTAAAAAACTAAAAAGTTTGGATTTAAAAAAAAAAAAAATAATAATATGATTTTTCTTTATATCAATAAATATTTTTGCACCATAAAAAACATGTTCAGAAGTAAAATTTTCGAATATCTTAAAATTAAAATAAAACAATTAAGAAAGAAGCATAGTCGGTCATGACCGATCACAACAGTTTTTACAGAAACATTTTCGACATTGTCCCCCATTTGGGCCCCATGGTCAACCATCGACCCGGCTAGACAAAATTATGTTTCTTGATTGAGATTTATAATAAATCACACATAAAACTATGATTTCGATGAAACTTTTTTTTCATTATAAGGCTTTTCCCTTCCCATTATATACGAAATAAAATAAGAAGCACCATAACAAAATGGAACAATTCCACTTTTACAATTTAAGAACACAAAAAACAAAAGATGAATTTAAGCCAGAACGATGTATGTATTTGAAACTGTTGCACTTAAAAAGTAGAATTGTTCCGTTTTGTTATGGACCTCTTCCAATGTCATTTAAATGACCGCCTCAAAGTGGCTGAACATTTGATTTCATTGGCCAAAAGTCCAATTTTTGTTTGTCACCGATTTCAAAAATTTTAATTTTATTTAATAGTAAACATATTAAAACTAAGGTAGCCAAAAAATTAGGTCAAAATATTCGTAATTGTGGCTGTGCCATGTTATAGTGCTGGGATACTATCGATATTTTCAACTATCGATATTTATCGATTGTTCAGTTTTCACTATCGATATATCGATATTACTATCGACTGAATTTTTGTACTTGTGCAGGAAAACTTTAATTATTTTTTTTTTATTAGGCTACAGTTCGTTGTTTTAATCACTTTATTGAATGTATGAGACGTATGTATATATCAGAGAACCTCAAAATTCACTATTTTTGTTGATTTATTCATACGCTAAAATTTACAATAACTCTATACATGCAAAACAAAGTTCAACGTTGGTAATTTTTACATCCTTTTGTACACATTTTGTTTTTGCATATATTCGTTTTTTATTGAAAGTGCTTTATTTGCATTTTTGTTGCTAACGCAATATAACACAACTGAGTAAATTCAAAAGAACACATTCTTATACTTTTGTTTACATTAACAACAACAATAAACCACTCGATGAGACGCCTTTTCCAAATTAACAACAATAAAAACAACAATAACAAAAATACATTGTACATACCTACTACTACTACTATTGTACTTTTTAAAATGAAAAAAAAGTCTGTTTCTATGGAAATTGTGTGTACCTACATATGTATGTGTGTTTAGTTTGATTTCAATTTTTTTTCATTGTATGACCGCAAGCGAGTGTATTTGTTGCTGTTGATTTAATGCGATTTTTTTCCAATTGCATAAAGCTGTTCTCTGGTATATATGCACTTTATTTTAGATGGCAGTTTTTTAAAAATTGATAAATACCTTTGTCAAGGAACCAAAGTAAAGCTGGGATCACACGATTGCCGCAATGCACCTATTTTCACACTTTTTAATACACCAATCGTGTGACTGCACAACTAATTGGCTCTTGTACCAATCGAGGACAATATTGTGCTTACTTTTACCAATCAAATGCAACCCTGGTGAGGCAATCGTGTGACTGTTTGCTATGCAACCGCGCGTCAATAAAAATAACAAAATTGAACCAATATTTATTGTCTTCTCGTGCGGCAATCAAACAACACAATACGCGCCAATATTTGCCTTTTTTTAATAAATTTTAAATTTTTGTGTTTCTTTAGTAAAGCTACGGTCACACTTGTCAAATATTTGACGATAAAGGCGGGACCAACAAGCAAGCGAAATAATCATTTCCTTTAATTCCAATATTTATTTTGATTATAATATCACAACATACAAAAAACTATTGTTTGCTATGTCTTGTATTATAATTAGTTTATTTTGTGATATTAAGACCATGTTAAATCTCACTAACTATTGACAAAATTAGAGGTTACGCTTATTTGGTCAAACATTTAATAAGTGTGACCGTAGCTTAAGTTTTTTTTTAATTTTTGCTATACATACTATGTAGCTGTTAAGTGCGAATATTTTATTAACGATATTTAATAAAACTACGTATTATTTAATATGTTAATTTTTGGATTTTCATAAATTTTTCTTATAATATTTCAAATAAAACTATTCAACAAAAAATTGTATAAAATGTACCTACGTATATGAACAAATTTTTCGTTTTTGATGAACATACCAACTAGAACTTCCAAACAAATGAAAAAGCTACCACAACAGCTGTTTTCGCAGTTGTCAAGTAAGAACAATTATTGTACCCATTTCACTTTGTACCAAACTAGCGGCAATTAAATTAGTATAAAATAGGGCAATCGTGTGATTTCAGAATATTTGATTGGTGCAATTTCTTTATTGTGCGTCAATAAAGTAAAATAAAAATTGTGCCATATTGGTGCATTTGCGGCAATCGTGTAATCCCAAATTTTTAGAAATGCCAGCAAGGTTTTTTTTTTGAATCTCTAACGAAATATTCAATAAGTGTCCAAATCTTAGTCCTAATAGTTATTTATTTCCAATGAAACATCTAGTTTACTGTATTTAAATACTAATTATTCTACTTTCAATCCCAGCAGGTGCCATCTATATCTAAAGAGTAAACGTTTGACTTGAAAAAGCGCGCGGTTGAATTATTAATAAGCCTTAGTATATGCCTTATTTATGTATAAATGTATGTGTTATATGAATCAAAATTCTATTGGATAATTTTTGACGAAACCACGGATTTGAAGAGCCTTCAAAGGATATTGATATTGACGTTGAAGTGTCAATTGATGCGAAGGCACCATCATCAATAGTTCTTAAAACTTTGACAAATTTTGATGAGTGTTCGCTGAATCCGAATATGAAGTCAGAATTGTCAAAAGTAGAACAGTTTTGGATATATTCCAAAATAACCGTTATTTGTGTTTTTAAAAAAGATGATGCGACTAAAATGCAAATATCTTCAACATTTTTTAACGGATTATGTATTTCTTTCTTTTTAGTGAAAGATAATAAAATTACTAAAATAACCATTAGTCATTTGTAAAGATTAGTCCAAAAATTACAGAGTTACAGTGGACAAAAGTTCAAACTTCATAAAATATTTTATGATTTTGTTCAATTTTGCTCTCAGTTATTTTTGCTCAAGTTATTTTTTTAAACCAATGATTTAGAAATCTTAATGTTTTATTCCACGTGACATTAGATTATTTTAATATGAACATGTGGGTTCTTATTGGGCATAAAATGTATGTATTGAAATAGGCTAACGTCGTTAGCAATAAAACATAAAAAAAATTTTCAAAATTGCAAAAATTCAACAAATTTATAATGAAGTTTGAAATTTTGTCCACTATAAATCTGGCATTTATTGACTCATCTTCACAAGCGACCCATGGTTATTTTATAAGTGTTATAACCTTTCACTAAAAAGAAAGAAATACAAAGTTCATATAAAATTTTTGAACATATTGGCATTTCAGTCACATCATTTTCATCTTTTTAAAAACTATAAAAATAACGGTTATTTTGGAATATATCAAAAACTGTTCTACTTTTGACAATTCTTCATATTCGGATTGAGCGGACAATTTTACATTAGGTGTCAGATTCATTTGGTCAAAAAAACTGTCACGTAGTGTAATCATTCCAAGTAAAACGCAGTTTTAGCAAAGTATTTGGGAGCCAAACTCTCCACATTATGCGAGACAAGATGGGTGAACCGTCACGACCCAATTTTACACTTTGCAATAAGTGTACTTCATATAGTAGAAGCTTTGGACAAAATATCTGAGTGGAAAGGTAGAGATACTTCATCAAAAGCCTTATATTAAGGAACTCATAAGTACTTTTAGATTTATCTGCGTTATAAACATATTAAGTGTGATTACTAAAGATTAATACCGAGTTGAAGGTTACATTCCTCCTATTGAATTTTATTAAGAAGATATCAAAACACCTTTCCCAATAGATATCCTAAATGTATTGAACATACCTAAACTTTTACCTTAAAGTGTAATCAAGTCATATATAGATACAAAACTTTTAAAACTACAACTTGCTGATGAGCTGATTATATTACTAACATCTAAACTTGAGCCTGAACTGTAGCATTGTCAACAAACATGGAATATATCTGAAAATCTATCAGATAACGTTGTAGATGCTTTAATAAACTCTGAAGAAGATATCTACCCAAATCTAAGAAAAATATTTCAATTTTTCGTTTCAATGCTCGTCAGTAATGCTACGAGCGAGAGGTCATTTCCTACCCTTCGTCGAATTAAAACATGGCTCAGATCAACAATGACAGAAGATAGACTGCACTACCTAAATTTGCCTCACAAGAAATCATAAATTGCTTATTTAAAACTATAAGTTTATTTTAATTTATATTGAATATTTTATTTTACCTTATTGTTGAGTTTTTTTTTTCAATATAATATGTATACACATATTGTTTTTAATAAACTTTTAAAAACAAATTTTTTATTTTTTTTATCATTAAAAAGTACAATACCCACCCCATTTGATCTTGAATGGTTTTCGGCTTTCCTGAAACATTTTTTGTAAGCCATACGCCGTTGCCCATGAAAACCACAGAAATATCTTAACACTTTTATAAAATATGACGAAATCTCTGTGTGTTCTGTTGTTTGATTTTACAAAAAAACTACGATATTTTGCATTTGCACTATTACATCACTAATACCGAATGAAAATCCGCTAATATTTAAATTTTTTAATTTCTTTAAACTTATTTTTTTCTCACATATAAAACAAACGACACAACTGATTCAAAATTATTTTACAAATGGCGCTAACATAATATTATTAGAGTAAAAATAGTTTGATTGCATCTTAAACATAATATGATTAATGTATAGAAAGTTATCATGTTATGGCTATTAAATATCATGATATGGTTGTGAGTAATATAATATGTTTTGAAAGTTATCATAATTTAGTTGTTAGAAAAATAATTATTTTTCGGTCAACAATTCTCAAATTCATAATTGCGATAAACATTGATATGTTTACAGTAACTATAATATTGTTGATATTAAATAAAAATAACAATTATTTGTGTACGACAACAATATATTGTTACATTAAACATAGTGTTGTTGTCCTAACAATGCCCAACCATATTTTTTCTCTGCGTGTAGGAAATCACCTTCCGCTCGTAGCATTACTGACGAGCATTGAAACGAAAATTTGAAATATTTTTCTTAGATTTGGGCAGATATTCTCATCACAGTTTATTAAAGCATCTACAACGTTATCTGATAGATTTTCATGATAGATATTTTACATGTTTGTTGCCAATGCAACAGTTCAGGCTCAAGTTAAGATGTTAGTAGGTGTTTATCTCTTTTACCAAATATAATCAGCTCATCAGCAAGTTGTGGTTTTAAAAGTTTTGTATCTGTATATGACTTGATTACACTTTGAGGTAGAAGTTTAGGTACATATGTATGTTCAATACATTTAGGATATCTATTGGGAAAGGTGTTTCGAGATATTCTAAAATAAATTCAATAAGAGGAATGTAATCTACGACTTGGTAGTAATCTTCAACAGTTTGTATGTGATTATTTCGTTCAAATCTTGTCTTTTCGATTGGAACCTCGATTTCAACGCAAATAACTTTAACTTATTAAAAAATCGCTTTGAATTGATCTTTGGCTTCATTTCTGTTCTCTGCAAGGCTCATGATATTGCTGGTTTATGTACTACCAAAATGTGGTATCTTATTAAGCACAGCCTTTGAGCTGTGTTAAGTAAGAATTGTAGTATGCATACCATGGCATGTAAACTATATGTCTGTCAGGGGTATAAGCGGATGAATAATAACACAAATCAAAAATTTGTTCAGAGTTTAATACGTTTTATTGCCTTAAAAGAAATATTACGAGCCATACAATCATAGAATTTATTTTGGTCTTACATGCTGCAAATGAACCTACTTGAACTTTGCTTATGAATGTTTGTTATAATCTACCAAATCCTATAAATTTTAATTCATTAAAAGTTCAAATTCACACACTACTGTTCTCCTGTAGTCTTTAATTTCATACTTCATTTAAATTTTAACATGAAAAACTTAAGTAAGAGCTTTGAGCAAAATTTAAAGATTTACTTTTAATATTCTTACAGACAATCATCATACACCCTCCTGGTTTTTAATATAAAATAAATATTATATTCTTAATACATTCAACTTGCGAAAGAAAACTAATGCCCAACTTCGTGGTCAGGTACCACACATTTAATGCGAACGTTTTATGTATTTCTTATGAAAGATATTCTCTTCAAAATACCCAACATGCAAAAATTTAAATATTGGGTAGTTGGTCAATTTCAGAAATAAAATAATTTTTAACAAAATTTAGACATTTCTAAACGTAAATTCGACAAAATTTCCACTTTATTTTGAAAAATTTATCCTTTTAGTTAGAGTTTGATTTCAGGGCATTCTCATTTTTACCTTCAAAACTTTTTGTTCACTGGGACTGATCTCTTACGCTCGCACATCCATAAGATTCCAACATCTTTAGTTTTCTTTTATCCAATTTTTATTTTTTTCTTGAACAATAAAGAAACTTGTGTTTTGTATACCAATTTTTTCGGTTTTTATTTAAGGATTTTTGTATTAGTAAGATGAAAAATAATAACAAATACAACTTAAGCTGCAAAACGCATACACACAGAGATAAACACAAACATGCACGCGCACATGTCTAACTTACACACACAAAAAGAAAGACAAAAAAATAAGGAAACATGATGTTCTGACCGTCTACAAAGTTTTCTACAATACAACTTCGTTAAAAGAGCATCAAGGATAATAAAACCACTTATGGCACGTCTATCATTCTAAAGGTATTTTGTGGTAGAACCAAATAAGAAAACGTATAAGAGAACAAAACATTACAAGGAACATGAAAGAAAGTGCCCAACAATGAACCAAGATGAACCAATGCTTGTAGCTTGTAGATCGTATGTATTTTGGTATCTATCTACATGTTTTTTGAAGAAATCTGAAAGACAAAACTTTTTACAAATTCAAAATGCATTTCAAATAGTAAAATGTTTTTTGTACGCCATAGTATTTGTGTTTTCTTGTAAAAAGTCTAGACAAAGTAAAGTTTTGGTTGTATTCATTCTATGTACTTGTTAAAAGGAAATATATTTATTTATATTAAAATAAAAAAAGCTTTAAAATGTTGAACAAATCGAAAAAAGCAAAGAACAGCGCTAAAACGGAAATTGTGTTTAAGCAAAAGTTTAAATAGGATCAATCATTTTCAACAGTTATCCGTTTAGTTGTGAAATATTATTTTTAGTTATGAGTTCAATAAAGGGAGTTAAAGGATAACAGTTTCTTTTTACACCCTACGCAATTAGTTAAATATATGTACGTCCTTTATTTTATATGTTAGTCGATCGGGTTTGCTTCCAAAACATCTTTTTTGTCGATCTAACAATGTTCATCCGTATTAATAGCAGAATGTATCTGGATTTTTTTCCTCACACCAGAATGGTGAGGAGTGTGTTATGCGTTTGTGCTGATGTGAGTAACACTTTGAAGTAGTTCCTATATCCACCTTTTAGTATACCGATCAACTCAGAGTAACTTTTTGATTCGATTATACGATTTCCGTCCGTCCGTTTCGTTGTATGTGTAAGATTTATGCGCTTAGAACAGGACGTCGTTTTGGAGATAATATATTGAAAGTTGCAACACAGGTTCTAATTGTTATAACGTGAGAAATGGTTCATAATTTTACATAGCCCCCATACAAGTTTCTTTATGGAATATAGTCTTTTTGTTCAAAAACCTTCAAATTATTATGGTATTTAGATTTAATATGGTGAATACTTAATATTTTGCAATCGAAATTATCTTCCCAAACTTTTTTGGTATCGGCTCATACAAAAACTACACCCTTAAATAGCTTTTAATGCATTAGCTTCGTAACTAATGTTGGTATTGAATTAAAATTTATCAACAGTAACCTTACGATAGCTGCTATGTTGTCTCAAATCTTTGTTTCGATAGGCCAAGCTTTTAACAGATTTCCTATATAGAACCCCTGCCTAAAATCACTTAAAAATAAAGAAACTTCATACAGATAAAGAGCTTAACGTCATGATTTTTCATGTCATGGCGGGTCCATGATTGCTCTTGAACTCCAAATAGGGCACACTCTCTAAAATGTAACGCCAAATACGGTGATGTAGGGTATCAAATAGGCGCGCTTGCCGACTATACGTTCCTTTTTGTTTATATAAAGCATATTTTCCAAAGGAGAAATTTATTATCAGTGAACTGTACATTTTTAATTAATTGTTATTTGTGTTGTTTCGTTAGTTGCTACGAACTAAGGGCCTGACGATCTGGCCTAAGCAATCAGTGCAATGCGCATAGGAATAACTTATCCCTTCAACAATAAATTTCAGTGTTTTTATCAAGACTACAAATTGGGAATTAAGCACGACAAACAAAATCTTGAACAAAAAAAATTGAAAATTTTGTATTCCCAAAAACTAACTTTGATAATAAATTCAAAAATATTTAATAATTTTGTTGTTCAAATTTGCAAAGCCAGCAAAATAGTCCGACGTCCTCTAGATATCTGAGAGAAATGTTGACAAAAAAAGTCGTAATCGTATACGAATTCTTTCAGATTTCTGACCCAAAAATGTATGAAGTGGTTGACACGAATTCTGACAGACATGTCGTGGGAAATTCTGATTTTTTGCCGGCATTTCTGATAGATATCCGACAGAAATCTGACGAAAAAGGCATGGGAAAGTCGGTTATATTAGCTGACATTCTAAAGGTTTTCTGACAGATAGCTGATCGACACATCGCAGAGATTTCTTACAGATCGAAAGTTAAACGAGCCGTTTATAAAATTATTGTTTTTTATTTATTTTTTTCTATAAAAGTACAGACGATTGACCTTGGTACATACATACATACAATTCATAAGTAATAAATTGACAGTTTTTTTAACCTCTTTTGCGACTTTCAGCTTTACAAGCGTGAAACATTTTTTGGCGATGTCATCCACGGAACAGCTTCTTGTTTTTGATATTTTCTCAAAACCAAGATTTAGAGTAGTATATAAAAACTTTAAAAAAGATGTAAAAGTTGCATTAAAAAAAATAATTTTTAGTACACCGATATTTCAAATTACCTTGCTGTTCCACGTTATTTTAAAAAAGGATTCTAACTCAAATTTGATGTGCTTATTTAAAACTTTCAAAACAGAACAAAAGATATTTCCTTGTCCATGAGTTGTTTTCGGGTTTAAGACAATCCAAGACATCTCTTCCTATAGTAAAAAACTTCGAAGGCTATAGGCCTGTTCGTCGATAGCGAATGAAGACTTCGTTCGCATAAATTACATTTAAAACAAAAACAAATTATAAAATATTGTTTTTGTTTTACATGTAAGTTATGCGAACGAAGTCTTCATTCGCTATCGACGAACAGGCCATATATTTTAATTGCAAAATATTAAAATTATTTTCAACTTAATGACAATTGTCATTTTTCAAAAAAAAAAAAAAAAAAATATGTTCCGTTAGACACATCTATATGAATTCCGTCAGAAATCTATCAGACATATCGGTACATAAATTCCCCCCGATATATCCATTATACATCGATCAGAAAGCGTCCAGACAGTACGTATATTCAATGTCTGAAAGAAATCGTAACGAAGTCTTTAAGAATGAAGTCAGACATTTGCAAGAAATGTCTGATTCTGACAACGTCTGAGTATTTTGCTGGCTGGGATTGGTTTTAAAATTTTCAACGCCACAATATATATATGAAGTGTTTGAAATTTTAGAATTTATGCTAGGAACACAATCGAGTCGCATGAACGTAGGACGTAACGCCGTAAATTTTTAGGAACACGCTTCACACGCAAAGAAAAAACATGGTTGTGGTAAACATATTCTAAGAGCAACATATTATGATAAGATTCATGATTGTAGTCACCATATTAAGATTATTATTGAATCATATTATGACTAAATATACTCGTAATATCACATCATAATAATTTTCCCTTAATCATATTATTATTCTGTTAATCATACTAAGTTAAGAAGTAATCAAATTATTGTCATGTTAATCATAATAAGCTAATAAGTAATCATATTATCATCAGGTTAATAGTAATAAATTAAGAAGCAATCAAACTGTCAAAAAATAAATAAAAAATTTTTTGATCGATTTTTTATTTTGTGGCTTTTTATAATTTTTCTTTATGTAAATTAAATAGCGGAGTTCAATATAAGGCTTGCAAAAGAACAAATGCAAAATCAGTGGTTTTCATGGGCCACCGCGTATGTCCTTTCCGATTTTGAGATATTGCATAATTTTTAACGCTTTTTACATGTTTCTAAAAATGTTTGAAAAATGATGGATCAATTCCAATTTTTCAACGTAGTGACAAAGTTTAAACAGTGCAATACCAAGCCCATAGTTTGAACAGGAATGGTTTTTCGGCTCTCCTGAAAAATTTGTTTTAAGACATACGCGGTTGCCCCATGACAACCACAGAAATATTGTATCACTTTTAGAAAATATAACGAAATCTCTGTGTGTTTTGTTGTTGGATTTTACAAATTACGACGACGTTTTGCATTTACACTATAACATCACTAATACTGAATGAACTCCGCTAATATTTTAATTTTTTTAGTTTCTTTAAACTTATTTTTTTATAGGAATTTATCTTTAAATTAATAAACCGCTCACATATACAATAAACGACATAACTGATTCCAAATTATTTTAAAATGGCGCTAACATAATATTATAGGGCAAAAATAGTTTGATTGCATCTTAAACATAATATGATAAATGTATAGAAAGTTATCATGTTATGGCTATTAGATATCATGATATGATTGTGAGTAATACGATATGTTTTCAAAAGTTATCATAATTTAGTTGTTAGAAAAATAATTATTTTTCGATCAACAATACTCAAATTTATAATAGCGATCAACATATACTGTCAGCGTCAAAATAAAGTGTACAACTGGTTTTCCAATATAAAAAGTGTTATTTTAGCAAAAAAGAATTCAAATTTTTAGAAGTTTATTATCACTTACAAAACTTTGGACAATGTTATTGCAATTTAAAATTAAAAATTTAAAATACTTCAAAAACCACAAAAACAGTACAATAAAAAAACCAATTTACTCCGTCTTAAACGCGTCAAAAAAAAGTGTACAGTTTTAAAATACTAAGAAAAGTAGAATGGCTAATACTTTAATTGATTTCTTTTTGCTTTAAGGACGGCTTCTAGTCTCTTTGGCATCAATTCCACCCATTTTAAAGTTAGCTCAGTAGACAATTTTGGCTATTCTTCCTGCAGAATTTTTTTCAGAGAGTGCTTGCTGCTAATGTTTTCTTTTAATTTGTCTGTCCAAATGTTTCCAGATGTTTACTTGAGTTAATATCGAGTTATTATTAAGCCGATCAATCCGTTTTAGGACGTTTTACAAAAGCTTACCCTATCACGCTTCACTTTAGAGACTATATTTTTGCCGTTGAATGTCTTATTTCTACCTTTTATCAGGTTTTTTTTTGTCCAACTTGCTTTTGTCACTTTTTGGAGCAACGAATTTTTCACAGACGACAGCAAGCTTGAAGTCTGATCAAATTTGGCAAGTAGAAATTTAACTTTTTATAACTAACATAACTCTTTTTATATTGGAAAACAAGCTGTACACTTTATTTTGACGCTCACAGTATATGTTTACAGTAACTTTTATATTGTTGATATTTAATAAAAAATATCAATTATTTGTGTACGACAACAATATATTGTTACATTAAACATAGTGTTGTTGCCGTAACCATGCCTAACCATATATTTTCTCTGCGTGCGCTTACCCACAATTCCGCCGCAATAGTATTTTGTTTTCTTTTAATCATAACACTAAAAAACTCTAAATTTATTCAAATTATAGTTTATGTCTCTATCCTTTTATTATGTTATCAAATATTTAATGTCAAAGTACGACGTAGATACGCTTTAACGTCTACGCCAGCTATTGAGTGCCTATGTATAAAATTTGACACGTTTTAATTTAATTAAATTAATTTGACAACGTATCTATGTACGTCGTACGCTACGACGTTCATACGGTGCAATTGCTTTCCTACGGTAAATATGAATTTTTTGTAGGAATCAACAACAAAATTTAAAAAAAATTTTGAATTTGTTTTTGCTTTCAATGAAATTTTAGGCGTTGTGTTTTATTGCATACGGCCCTTAGTCCCCAATTAACAAAGTCTCGAAATCAAAAATTAACCCATTTTTGTTCAGAGAATGACAATAGCGGCTTTTAGGGAGTTTGTTAATTTATTGTGAAATAATTTTTAATTTTGTGATGGAAGATTGTTTCATAATGAAATAAGTCCCCAATATATAATAAAATAAAAATTAATATTTTTAGGTATTTAATTCATATATCAATTAAATTACATTAAGCTTTTTAAATATTGATATATTTAAATTTTTAAGGCTTGGGATCATATTCTAAAAGCCGGAATTAAAAAATCCCGATCACTAGCTAGAGCTCCTCTGCCTAGCCAGCTTTTGGCCGTGCGCGAGACTTGTTTACTCTATGATATAACAAACACCTTCTTTCATCATCAGCATCTCTGAAGACTTAAAATTTTACTTAAAATATTTTTAATGTGAGAATTTGTATTATTTTTAAAATGGGAACTTTTGTTGTGTGAAAGAACTTTTTATTTATGGCGTTCTAGTTAATTTTTGTTTTGGGCTTTTTACATTTTTGGGTATTTGTTTTATTCTTAAATTCTAGATTAAATTCATTTCCAAATTTTAAGGACTTGGTTCATTTTTGCTTTTGGGATTTAGTTTATTAGGGACTTAATTCGTAGCGCCGTTTTGTAAGTCATATCGTCCCCTTAATATAACAATAGCGTATGTGCTCATACGCTATTATTTTTTTATTGCATATTTAGAATTTCCATCATTGATTTTATGACTGGTCAAAATTTCGTCAAATTCTACTTCCAAAAAGTGGGTCAAAATGTCGTTGGAAAAAATAGTGTATAATTTCTTGTTCAAAATTTTCCTTCAATAAGTATAACTCATAAAATAGCTTATGATAATTACACTATTGTTTGAGAAATAGTTTCATTCCGACCATCGACCACCAAAATGTGTGCAAGAAGAATGTAATTCCTCGTGGCTCGTAGTCATTTTTCATTAACTTACAAGGTGGAAATAAGCGAAATTATTTAGATGAGCCAGATGTAGCAGAGGAAGAGGAAGAAGACGAATGAACTTCTAGTTATTTTTGATTTACGCAATGTATACCTTAATTTGTCATAACTTGTTGTTTTTAATAACCCAAATTGGAAAGTAATGACTATGAATTAATCACTGTTTTATAATGTTACAAATTGATATTTTTGAGATCAAATATTTTAATAAAAATACCACAAAATTATTGAATAAAACAGCGTATACCATACAAAATAAAATAGTGTATCAGATACATCATACGAATTGCTTAAAAAATAAAAAAGCCTATATGGAGGACTTGCACTTCGAATGACATAATAATGGTCTTAAAGGATCCGTAGAATGAGAAAAATTGGTAAATTTAAAGACAAGAAACGGTATTATGTATTCGTCGAAAAATCAAATATGAAGTATTTTTATTTACCGCGATATTGAGGTTTTAATAGACATCCGATTTCAATGTAAAATGGAAAAGTTCTTCAAAACTGAAATGAGAGATAAAGCCATTCCCTAATATTACTAATGTGTCCTAAGGCCATGATGGCTTTGCCTCCCATTCGAATGAAAAAAGGCTTTATCTATCTTTTGAATGGGTGATAAAGCCATCATGGCCTTTCCTCCCATAGGTAAAAAGCACAACCCTATGGAATACGTAAGACTTGTGTAATAGTGTAATCTAGCCTTTAAGTCGCTACTGCATAAGTTTTATGCTTTAAATAGCCACACATTTTTCAGTGTGTAGGAAGATAAATTCTTGACCTTCGGTCGAACTAAGAGCTCACTCTAGAATATCATTCTGTCATAAATCTAGACTGTTTACTGCTAGCCTTATTATATTCCTGTAAACAGTTATGCATCTAACTGTAAGAAAGATATCTGACACAACAACAAACTTAAGATACCACTTGAAATTATTGCAGCTCAAATAACATATTATAGCCCTTATTGTTACATAAATCTTAAATATTGTTTATTTGTTATTCTTTCATTTCGTTGTTGCATCATAATGTTTACTTACATTCTTTTATCTTTCATAATATTTCTCCTTTTTTCATATTTTAATATTTTTCCGGAGTGATTGATGACATCTTCAATAATCATGATTTTGCATATTTTGTCATTCATAACTTTAACTTTATACTCTGTTTTGATTTCTTGTTTTATTTTTATATATTTTTCGTTACAATTTTTCTTCTTGGCTTTGAGTATCTTGTAGAAATACATACATATGTACGTAAAGAAAGAATATACATAAATGTTTACAAATATGGTAAAATATTGCTGATGAACATGACATTATTTTGTCAGAAAGAAAGTATAAAAAATGTTTATTAATTTCGCACACGACTTACGCAGAATGTCAATAAGAGTGTTGGAAGAATTTTATTTTAACTTGAGTGCACCTTGATACATAACAGGAATTAAAGGATGATTGAGGATTTTCAAAGACATAAGAATAATTTGTGAATTGGAATAACCTACAAACAAAATCATATATGGTTTTATGTGGAAAAGCGGAATATGCGCATAACAATAGTAATTTTCAGATGTCAAGGGACTTCTAATTTGTTTCTAATAAATTTTTCTACACTGTTAAAATTAATGAATTTAGTATCCATTCAATTTGAATATTTTGTTTTGAAGCATCTTAAGTTTATATCAAAGGCAGAAAGTAGCGCTCCTGTTTTAAAAAAATTTCAAAACATAATTTGTTTGTAAGGCCATGATAACACAATTTTGTAATGGCTTTTAATTTTTTATTATAGGATCTGGAAAGAGTGCCGTTTGAAATATTTTAAACATGATTAATTATTTTTTTAAAAATTGCGCTATTCCTACTAATTTTTTTTTTTTTAAATACCACATTTTTCATAAATACCCAACACAACTTTAATGAATAAAAATGTTTAAAAACGCTTGCCAGTTATTTGGCATAGACATAATTTATCTTAAGGCATTTAGTAGTTTCATTTTCTCATACACAATAGTTCTTGTTATAGAGTTTTGGTATACCTTTTTTTTTTAAAGGATTTTCAGTATTTTTTTCAATAACTGATTATTCAGAGTTTGCCATAAGTCACTAAACATCCATTCATAAATCGGTAAGTTTTTAAAAAAATCTGAAGCGTTTTGGCTAGTCTTACTGCTTAATTCCATGTACCATTTGTATCTTTTATGGAATCAGCAATATATCAATATATTTTTTATTATTCTCCGCAAACAGAAAAAAATAATTTTAATATTTGAATACGAAAATCGCATATTTGATGAAAAAAATTTTTAAATTTTCTGCGGTGACGATTACGAATATAATTAAATATGTTTTATTGAATGCTATTTTGCAAAGTGTAAATTTGATAAATTTTTTCATTGAATCAAACAAAAAGTTTATTGACCTTTAATTTTATTTTCAACAAACTGTGTTGTTAGAAATTTTCTTGAGATATTTTTTTCTGTGCAGTGATGTTCTGGACTCGTTTACGAGTCGATGCTTCAGGGGTCTTAGTAACGCTCTTCCGAACTCAGTCGATATTAACTTGGCCTGATGCTTCAAGCGCTCTTCTTCCGTGATAAGTCATTCAAGGATCCCGATGACTGAAAACGAGCGACTAGATTGCGTTCTTTATTTCGTGGTTGAGCCTGTATATTTTCGCGCGAAGTTAAGTAGAACAAGAAGTAAGAGCGGTATATTCACACAGAAAAAATAACATTTTGATTTCAATTAGAAATTTTGTAATATTAATTAAAGAATTAATAAAATTTGCACCAGTAAACAAATTAATATTAATAATTAAATACATTTGAACTTCGAAGTGAAACTTATACGGAATCCATGGGCAATCATGAGCCCGCCAAAACAACATCATATTATTAAGTAAAAGTTCTTTGTCCCGAATATTATTTACATATCCTCATCTACGTGAGATTCTTTTTGCCTTTAAGTGATTTTAGGATGGGGGTTTATAAGGTACCATATTAATTAATTTAATATGTAATTAATTTAATTTTGGATCTACCAGCACAACATTTTGTCAAGACATAGAAGCTATCATAAAAGTCATTGTCGCCAATATGTATGTCAATACCAACATTTAATGGAAGTTATTGTATTAGAGGCTACTTTTGATAGTAAAGAGGGGTTCAACCACAATGCACGATTTTAATTGAGTCAAATCTTAACGTCGAGTTGTTTGCTTAACTTACTGCCGGTTTTTACAAAATGAAAACAAGTGAGTGAGTGAGAAATTATATTGAAAACAAAAACAAATTTTCGTTAAATATTGTTGTTTTCAATATAATTTCTCACTCACTGTTTTCATTGTGTAAAAACAGGCAGTTAATTTAACATTTCTTTGTTGCAGTGTTTGACAAAATCAACCATGGAGAGGTACACAATTGTGCAGGGCTGTAGACAATGTAAAAACAACTGTTTAGTGCAGTTTATGGGCTGAAACCGTCATCAGTCCGAACTTCTTCGAAAATGAAGTCGGCCAAGCAGTTACCGTGAATGGTGTTTGCTATCGCGGAATGATAACGGAATTCTTGTTTTTTCACAAGTAATTAAATAGTCATGTTATTTCACGTCGCACATTGGGGTTTTTTGCCAATCTAGCCGGACATTACTTTTTGTTTTAGCTTATATTGCTTCTTAAAAGTTATTGAGTGCCCCTAGATCTATGAAACTTGGCAGAAATATGTGATATTGTCATAGGCAGGCAAACCTCAAAAATAAATAATCCGACCAAGGAGAAAAAGGTTCCCCCTAGAAGAACTAATCCAACCTCTGAAAAATGCAATTTTTTTTAAAGTTTTCCCATACTTTTGTTTGGCAAATGCAACTTTTAACGTCGGCAAAAGTTAAAAAACCTAAAATTAGACCCATGAGATCGTAAAATTACACTTTTCGCCCCCGCCTCCTTCTGAGGGCGGTGACATAAAATAATATTTAAAAAAAATTTTAATATTAAAAGAAATAGATTACTAATGCCTTAATACCATAAAAATTAAATTTTTTAACTTTTATGGGTAGGGGGAGGTATACCGTGATGTATAACATTTTTGAGAACTCAGCGGGCTTCACCTTCAAAAACCTTTTAAATTTTTTTTTTTTTTACAAAAAAGTGAACAAAAAAATCGTTTTTTTTAATTTCGAACTAATTTTTTTATCATAAAAACTTCTAATAAAATCATTATTTTCAAATTTTTCATAATTAGCTGTTTATATAGTCTTTCAGAGAAAAAAAATCAATGTAAATCTCTCAAAACCGTAAAAAGTCAATGAACACGCATGCAGTTTAATCAACTTTCCTGGTTTTAACAGCGTCCCAAAACCACAAATCTTAAGCAAAAGACTTGAAAATTCACTATACGATGCAGAACTTTGTTGTCTGTCGAGCTGCGTTTTTAAATTTTTCCATTTCTTAAATTTAATTTTTTGCTTAATGTCCGGCTAGATTGGCAAAAAACCCCTATGTGCGTCGTTGCGATGTTAATTGGCCGCCCCGATCATGTGATTTGACTACGTTGGACTTTTTTCTTTGGGAATATTTAACAGAAAAAGTATACGTTAATAAGCCAAAAGCAATTCAAGAACTAAAAGGATGAGATAATTCTGCCCATTAACGACATTGAACCTCAATTATGTCTCAGTGTCGTAGAAAATATGGATTATCGGATAGAGGTATACCACCGAAGCCGTGCCAAGCATTTGGCCGATGTTTTGCTCCCACATAATTTTCATAGATCCTAATATTAAAACAACTTTCGGAATACGTTTTTTGTATTTACAATTAACATCGTGCATTATGGCTGTACCACCCTTTAGTATTTGTATGGGAGCTATGGTCAGATACAGACATATTCCATATTGGTTGGATGATAAAGATTGCACTAAAAAAAGTTTGGCCCAGTTTCAATCTAAATACCAACATAATAACCTTGTATGGTAGCTATGAGAAACTATTGGCCCATTATCAACATTTTCAATAGGCTTGTCATTGTGATAATTTAAAACTATGGACTAACTTTCATCAAATTTTAAAGCTAAATTGTGACCTGTACGTTTCGCACAAAGTTTACATGGACAGCCAGCCAGCCTGCCAGACGGACTGACGGACTTCGTTAGATCGATTCAGAGTCTGAGTCTATCGGTATACTTAAAAGTCTGGGACCCATATTTTAAGGTGTTACAAACATCAGCACAAACGCATAAAATACCCTCTCCACTATTGTTGTGTGGGTATGAAAATGTGCATAAAAGTGGGTGCATTTAATGTTCAACAGTTATTCTTGGATTTTGGTTGCCGCATATTCTGCAATTTTCTTTATTGAGGTTTAAATGGCCTCATCGCTCATGATTCGATATGTTTTTCGTGTCTGAATATTCGAATGCTGACATTCGAAATAAAATTAAACAACTTTGGTTCTTTGTTCTGTGCTGAATCTTTTTACCATCAAAGCGCTTGCGACGCATATAAAAGTAGAAAGCAAACCTACTCCATGCGTTCGATACGTTACACATACAATTACACTGATGCTGTTTGTTTTTTTCCAGGTGCATAAAATGCAAATCGCATATAACGTGTAGTGTGCACCTCCAGATTAACTCATGAAATCGATTAAATCGAAAGTAGTAGTATATTTCAGTCACCTTCTTCGACATATCTGATAGCTGATATTGTAAGAAACTGCCTCAGTTTTTCCCACTTTCCTGGTTAGAATTACAATTGCCATTTGTAAATTGTTGTTGCAAAAACTATCTGTGCTTTATTTTTTTGAAAATTTAAAACAGATTTCCTAAAACTATTTGCTAGTTGTTTCAAGCTTGACTTTTAAATGTCTAAAATATTTTTTAATACGATGACTATGTAAGAAGCTGATTTCCATGTTCCACAAAAAGTATAAAATTCTAATCTTATTAAATGCCACTAATGACAGACAGAACTTTTTTTGAAAATTATTTCAATAAATCACTTAAAATCAAAGTAAACTTAACAATCAGTATAATGTGAACCCAAATGCATTGTATTGAAAGATATAGTGTGATCAATGTCTTGAATAATAATGTTTTGTTTGCAAATCATTAAATAAAACATCTTTTAGAGAAACTGCTCTTGTCCAAGTCATATAATAAAAACAACATCAGGAAGTTCATCATCCTTATATGAAGTGACATGTTTTATGCTAAATTTATGTAATTTTGTTTCAAAATTTTCTCAAAATAAGAAAAAAAAGAGGAGGAAAAAACAAGACCATAATACGAACATGTAGGCCATTAAAGCATTATTGCAATTGTTTGACGACTGATGACGATGATGTTATTGTGGCATCTATTGTCATGGTTTCCAAGAGAAGAAGAAAAAAAATTTGGGAAAAAATAATATTGACTGATGGTGTGTATATTTTTGTGAATTGTTTGGTGCAATGTTTTGTTGCTAAAGTTGCTGCTGAAGCTACCTTTTGCTGTTGTTGTACCATTGTATTCAAATTTTTGTCAGTTGTCACTTTGTCACTCTTTTTTGGACATAAGTTTGAATAATGGACTATTGTTACCATTGAACTCACGTGCGAATCAAATACTTACTCTTATTGCCTCCATTCATTCATTCATCCATCCATCCAACCATCCGCTTTACCATCTATCTATCTGCATGTTTATAGTATTTGTTTTTTTTTCTGTCATTCTGTTTTTGCATCATGCATGCATGTGCAAAGTTTATGCATGAATAGCTTATAAACGCAACAATGACAAAAGAAGTTAAGAAATATTCGTACAGAAATTCAGATGGAAATTGTAACATTGCATTGTTATGTGATTTTGATTGAGATTTTCTGCATGTTAGTTTTTATGAAACATTGATGATGATGATGATACATTTACTAGTAATTTATGAAAGTATGCATGTGTTCTTATATTTATATACAACATTTCTTGATTTTACGTAAATATGTCATTGTTTAGCAAAAAATTGTCAAAAAAAAATGTTTTATTACTTGAAAGGAATTTTTGCCACTTACATACGAAACACAATGATGATGAAGTGTCATTGTGATTTGAGAGACATTTTTTTGCATAAATTTGTGTAAGGAAATTCAAATGCACTTAATTTTATGTTACTTTAAAAATTTACACGAGAGAAAACTACATTACATTTTTTTTTCGCCGCTCGTTTAAGCTTCGTAACCGTTCACTAGCACATTCTGCTTAACAATCATTGCATCTTAATTAAACTGTTAATACTTTTACATTTTAAATAATTTATTTTACAATTAATCTCTTTAAAATATTTTGCAAAACCAGATCACTTTCACAAACTCCAGTATCAAAGCAAAATTTAACGAAAAAGCACGCATATTCATAAGAGCATGTTGTTTAAAGTTCTCGTGTATAATTTTAGGCGTGTCTGTTAAACATTATCTATGCTCAACCCAATAAAACAAAATTTCTACATTTAACGGAATCAAAAAACTTTAATTTAAAATCAAATGAAAAAAAAAAAATAAAAATAAAAGAAACCCTTTTATTTACATTCTCCAGAACTGAAACGTTATTTGAACACATGGTTTTTTCGTTAAGTTTTTGAACCTGCTATGAAAGTTCTGCAAGTATTGCGACTTAGTCATAAAGTTTGGCACATTTTTAAATGTTAGTCGTAATTGGGCAGTAAATTTATAAAAATAATTAAACTTCTCGGGGTCACTTTTAATGCTGGAAAGTTAGTTTTAAACGCATTATATGGAGCTTTAATTCTCAACTCAGATCAAATCCTTCCCTTACCTAACAGGTTGTCCAAAGCTATGTGCACGCTTAACAAATATTTTACATCCTACATTTAACCACTATTTTGATTAAACTTTGTCCCTATTTCATATAACGTTTGCTAAATTAAAAAGCATTTAACTTTTTATTATGTCAATTTTACTTCGGTTTTTTTCAATTTAGATTGTTAAAAAGAAAATAAATTGTTGATCAATTTAGTGGCAACTTCTTTTTCGGTTCCCTCTAAAATGCAAAGGAGTTGCCGAGAAGATAATTGATCTCATTAAGGAGCTATTTAACCACGCATTTTGTTCCATACTTCGTGAGGTTTTTGCAAGCAAACCCATTAAAGTAAACGTAGGTGTTCGTCAAGGCTGTTTTTTGGGTACACTACTGTTCAACATTGTACTTGACGATTATGAACCACTGTATAAATATAAGGGGTACAACCAAAATAAGACCCTATCAGCACGATGTAGCTGATGTTGTGCTGAAACCGAAAAATGTTTCCTCAGGTCATTTCGGAAATCACGTTATCATCCGTATATTGTCCCCCTAGACATAAAATTGTACAGGATAAATTTCTAAACTTCTTCTCCCCATTGGGATAAAAATTCATTGCAGCAGGCGACTACAACGCTAAGCATACGTATTGGGGCTCCAGACTTATAAGTCCTAGAGGTAACCAGCTATATAACACGGTCACTGCAAAAAATCTTGTTGTCGTATCGAGTGGCGAACCTACCTATTGGCCCACTGACTTCAACAAGCTACCAGACCTTATCGACTTTGCCGTTATTAAAAACATCAAGCGCGATCAATTACTAATTAGTTTCTCACACGATTTATCGTCTGATCATTCACCTTCAATCCTTATTCTAAAAGGCAACTTTGATAACGCAGCTGAAAACTTTATTTCCTATCCAAACAAAAACACAAATTGGTTGAAGTATAAAATGTATGTGAGCTCTCATCTATCTCAGACCATTTCCCTAAAAAATTCATCTGACATCCAACCAGCTGTCGTCCGACTTACGGATGTTTTGGTTTCTGCAGCAAGAAATGCAACCCCAATCAAGCGTACAATAAAGCGTGGTCCGCAATTCACATCTGTGGATATAGAGACCCTTGTCAGGGAAAACAGGAAGTTGAGAAGACAATGGCAAAATAATCGTACCCCAACCATCAAGGCCCAACTGCGGTTATGCCAGGCAAATCTACGCAACAAACTGAGACAGAAACACGACTCTGAAGTAGAAGGCTATCTAAACAGCCTAGATGCCATAAAAACTCCAATTACAGCTTATGAAAGGCTGTAGGACATATGCAATGCCCTATTACCCACGAATCTCCACTAAGACTGGAAAACCGTACCTGGGCCAAAAAAACAAATTAAAAAATTAATGCCTTTGCAAGCCACTTGGAGAAAGGTTTCACGCCCCATGATGCTGATACTTGTTCTTGTCGTCCAATTATTCCTGATACAGTTAACGATCCAATAAAATTTAAATCAACCCAATTAAAATCAGCGATAGAAAATGTCAACATTAAAAAATCTCCCGGTCCTGACCGCACCACAGGCTCAATGATAAGAAACTTACCTACGTCTGCTTCAAGAATCTTGCTGCTCATCTTTAATGCGATATTACGAGTTGGCTACTTCTCATCCTCTTGGAAGACCTCTACAATTGTTATGATTCCTAAGCCAAGAAAAGACGCTAGTCAAATTACGTCGTACAGACCAATCAATATTATCAAAGCTATTCGAAAAAATATTCCTTTTAAGTATAACTCCCTATCTTACTGAACACACAATCATTCCGGATCATCAGTTCGGATTCCGAGCATGGTACAATCGAACAAGTGCATAGAATTGTTACCCAAATAAGATCAGCGTTTGAGAGAAAGGAATATTGCTCAGCACTGTTTATAGATATTTTCCATGCATTCGACAAAGTTTGGCATGATGCTGATCATTAAAATAACACGAATGCTTCCACAAAACACTCACAAACTCCTTGAGAGCTATTTATCGTTAGATCAAAAAACCAATACTCCCCCACCAAAAAATATCTGCAGGTGTCCCTCAAAGCAGCATATTAGGGCCGTTACTGTTTATAATATATACAGCTGATATGCCAACAAGCCCGAGCAAACATACTTCTACGTTTGCAGACGACACAGCATTTATTAGTGTTAATCAGGACCCAAAAGTTGCATCGCAGCATTTACAGTCCCACATCAATGAACTAGAAGCCTGGCTAGAAAAATGGAAAATAAATGTTAACCCGGCTAAATGTGCTCACTTAACTTTCACGCTCAGAAGACAAACGTGCCCTCCTGTTAAAATAAATAACATCACTGTTCCGGGAGAAAGCCATGTTAAATACTTGGGAATCCATATAGATAGACGCCTGACCTGGTCTCAGCATATTGAAGCGAAAATAACGGCTATGAAACTTAAAGCAGCTCAACTACATTGGCTAATCGGTCGAAACTCAAACTTATCCTTAGACAACAAAGTTCTGTTATACAAGTCTATCATAAAACCAATATGGACTTATGGCATCCAATTATGGGGTACTGCATGCGCATCAAACATCCAGAAGCTACAAAGAAGACAGTCTAGAATATTACGGCAAATTGTCTGCGCCCCATGGTATATACGAAATGACAATGTCCACAGAGATCTTAACATCGCTACCATCCAGGAAGAAATTAAAAAGTATTCAGTCAAATACATGGATAAACTAATGGCCCATCCCAACTACCTCGCTCGGGATCTAATAAAGTTCGAAGGTCACCGGAGGCTGAAAAGATCCGACACTTTGAGCCTGGCAGGCTTTTTTGACACTTGAATGCAATTAATTAGCGGAAGCCGATTTCGGAAAGCCTTTTAAGATTTTTTTTTTGTTTCAAAATTTTGTATTTTTACAAAATTTTTTATTTTATAATTATTTAACTATTTAGCTTTCTTAGGGCCATTATTATAACTTGGCGTTAGCTATTATCCGACAGTTAACAGACGCTTTTTGACAGATAACACATTATTATCTGTCAATTTAATCTTAACTTTAGCTAACTGCAAGTTGTAATAATGGCCCTTATTGTAATTATATGATTATAATCAAAATCACAATCTAAAAACTATCCTTGTTAAGTGAAATTAACTTAAGTTTAAGAGTTCGTTTATCACCATAAACAACTTATAATCTGTTTATGGTGTAGGTGTAAATGCATTAGTACTGATCCCAAACTTGAATGCATTCGACGCGGAACCTTATTTAACGATATCGAAAATCTAAAGATGCGTTTCTTATTGTTTTTTTTATGCGCTACATGGTATGGATGGGGCCATTTTGATATTTTCAAAAATTGAAAAAAAGTTGTAACCCTTGGAATTTCGTGGGGCTTTAATAATAGGTTAGAAGATTTTGATTTTGCAGATGACGTCTGTCTTTTATCCCACCGCTTCTCTAGCATTCAATCTAAGATTCAAGCCTTTGCTACACGTGCGGCCAAAGCGGGAATACAAATTAATATCAACAAAATGTAATCAACGCGCATTAATTCTTCATGCAAGGCGACCTTATAGCTTTCGGGCCAACCCATTGACGATGTTGAAATCTTTTGTTACCTGGGGAGTATAATTTAAAAAACAGGGGCACAAAGAAGATATACAGAATATACTGTGTGAGGTAAACCAAGTGTATGACTCGCTTAATAAATTCTGGAGATTTTTAATAGCAACTTAAAATCTGTGCTTTTGTATGGCTGTGAAAACTGGAATATTTCGAGTCGTGAAATGACTTGTATGCAAGCTTTTGTATTGAAAGGATATTCTGGTCTGCCCCGATATCAAATTTGGATTTGTGGAATTAATCCCATAAAATTCCTTGAAGTATGAATATCTGATTGCGTAAATTTAGTCTGCTAGGACACACAATGAGAAAGCCAGCACATGACTTTACTCGATAGTCTGTGGAATATGACCCCCAAGGATCCAGGAGACCTGGTAGACCTGCGAATAATTGGAGACGCCAAATTGAGAACGAGTTGCGTGAGCATGGCGTGTCCTGAAATGAGATGAAAACGATGTACACAGATAAAATACAATTGAAAACATTTGTTGCGGCCCTAATTTCCACAGGGAATTAAAGGATAACATATATATTATAATGGTTAATATTGACCGAAATCGGGCAAATTGTTGTTCATTTTAGTCAAACTATGGTCATATTTAACCATAATTTAAAAATAAAACATTAGTATGTTGCTCTTAGAATATGGTCACCTCCAACCAGTGATGCCAAATGTAGGGAATTTTCCCTTTTTGTAGGGATTTTTTCGAAAAATTTCAAGACTGGGGAAAAAGGACAGATTTTTTATTTTAAGGCAAATGTAGAGAATTTTCAAAATTATATCTTATTCAATATACATATTATCTAAAAATACGTAAATATTCATCTAATTTTCATTTAAATATTAAAATTTTTCATATACAATAGCATTTTAGAACAAATGTAGTATTTTTTAAAAGAAATCATATACTATGAGTCCTAACAACCTGGCAATCCATATATTAAAACCATGTACCCGAATGTTCTTCGAACCCCTTAATATATAATTAAGTAGCAACGTATATTCGCGATCGCATTGCGAACTATTCTCTTATATTTGCTATTTGCATTCGCACTCACATTCTCTAAAATGTATGGGAATCTTAAAAGCGAATATCTAATAAATGAAACTTCTGCATAGAAATTTATTTGTTAAAAAACAATCACACCTTCTAAGCTAAGAAAAATAAAAATATACAATTTCAAATTTTTAAAAAATTTTAAATAAAAACTTTTAAGGAACTTTTTTTATATTCAAGTTCAGGGGAACTGAAAAAAACATTTTTTTAAAATTTAACAGAGCCCCCTTTTATTTGGTACCAAGTTTGCTAAAAATTATTTGATACGGTGGGGTGTCACAAGGCCATAGACATAAAGCCATAATGGCGTAGGCCGCCTATGCAGAGAAGCTTTAGTTAGCGAAGCCGGTCTTTGATATACCATAGAGGAGAAAGTCCTCTCGTCCGGCCGAAGTCAGGCTATGCAGAGAAGCTTGAGTTAGCGAAGCCGGTTTTTTTATACCATAGAGAAGAAAAGTTCATTGGGGACTAAATTAATAGCAAAGTATATTTCTGTGGCCGTATGGAAAAACTAGATAACTCCATTTTTTGAAAACACGAGAAAAACACATTTAAAGTTTTAAACATATTTCGCTAATTATTTCATATGAATTTATGTTATTATGCATGCGCATTAAACAAAACAATATTTTAGATTCAGTTAAAGATTTCTGGTACCATTAAACTGATTTTTGGACATTAAAACCGAAAATCAATGTCACTTATCTTGTTTTTTCGAAAAATGGAGTTATCTAGTTTTTCCGAAAAAATTTTTTTTTCTTAAATTATATTAGTATTTTATGGAATTAAGGCAACTTAAGTAATGATTTGTGAAAAAACATTAACTTTTTGACTCAACACGTTAATTTACCCTTTTTTTCTACGAACAAATGTAGTTATCCAGTTTTTCCAAAAAATATTTTTTTCTCTTTATGCTTATACATCAAAAATAAGCTGAGTTTTTGTCTGTTTTTATGCATAAACATAATTAAAAGGTTTACCCTTCTTGATTTTATGAAATGAATTGGCCAGTTTTAAGGACGTTGATTAACGTTATAATCGGTTTAACATAGGTTGAACCTGAAAAAGAGCTTTTGGCTTTGTGGTTAATTTTATTTTAATACATATTAAAATTTTAAACAAAAGGTGTTCCGTTAAATTTTTATACTTAACTTGGTAATAAGATCGTTTTTTAGTTTAGCTGACCAAAAACACTGTCTTATATTATTGTTTAAGCATATTTTTTTTTAATTTGCGAAAAAAATATGCCGTCAAAAAGTTGTGGATCATTTCCTTTTTTCTTTCTTTAGTCCTATTTTCATCCATACATGATCTAAACACTAAATCCGCTATCAGATTAGAGTTACGACAAAATTGCATTTATATATATTCCAGAGCACCGTGTAAAATTCATCTAATTTGCAAAAATCTAAATAATTAAATACAAAGATGATGTACTTGGCCTAAGAAAAAATTTGATACCCATATTGCCCTATTTAACACGAAGGGCTACCACCCCATTGCATTTTTGTCAAAACGTAAACTAGCACGAATTTCAAAAAAATCTGAGACACGTATTTAATTAAATCGACTAAAGATTAAAATATGTTAATTTCGCATTTTTATTACAAACAACCCCGAACAAAAAGTACAAAAACCGTTCTTTTTTATAGAATATCCTTTAAAAAAGGACATGGGTGATCTTCCTTGGACAAATTGTGCATACAGTTGGAAGCGTCTTAAAAAACCTTTCTTATGATTTCCATATTGTATATGTTGGTAAGGAAACAGATCCTCAAATTAACAAAACATGGAAAAATATACCCGTTTTCAAAATGGTCCAGCTCACCAGAGCTGGATCCGAAATATTTGAGTCAAAGGTTCAGTTTTAGCAGGGTACATCGAGCACTTTTTTGGTGAGTCGCTCTTATATCTATATAAAGAATTCATATAATATTCTTTGAATTCTCTGGAGTTGCAATTTTTATGTTTAACATTTTGACCCAAAGAACTTGCGACCCGAATTTGTTCTATTTAGCTCTTTCTCTCTTAGTTTTCGAAACAACGTCGTTTTAAACTTCTAATTTTTCTGTTTTATCTGGGAGTTATCTTGTTTTTTCAAAAAATGCATGGAGTTATCTAGTTTTTACATAAAAATTGGTATTTTTCTGATTTTTGTTTTTCAAATAACTTTTAAATGAGACACTATATCAAAATTTCGAACTGACAGAGTGATAGTAAATGAAAAATGCTTTCTATTTTTGGTGTTATCTCAGTTTACGAAAAAAGTGGAGTTAACTAGTTTTTCCATACGGCCACAGATTTATACCAAGTACATGCAAGTCTACAACAAGCTTGACGCTTGTCTGCAGGAAAGAAACCAGAGTCTTTGGCGGGTATCGAACCCGCAACCCTGGGGTTGATAGACTAGCTCACTACTAGCTAGCCTACCGGGGCACATTCATTTTGTATGTGTTAAAACTCTTGATACTGTCAAACAGCAATACATAAACAAAACAAAAAAAAAAAAAAAAAACAAAAAAAACATGGTGCACTCAAAATGTAAGTAAATTTTGACACTATCGAGATGAACAGCTGATCACTTGCATGTACTTGGTATAAATATTCTTTGGTTCATAGCGCCATTTCTGACATAAAAAATTTTTAACGTAGGGAAAAGTGAAGGGATTTTTTTTTTTTTTTGGTGTAGGGAAAAAAGGGATTTTTATTGGACACACGTAGGTATTTTTTGAAATTTTTCCTGGCATCACTGCCCCCAACCATATTTGTTAACTGCGTGTATAGATGTAGATTTCTAGATAATGTATGACACAGGGAAGTTTTATATGAATCTTAGGTCCGTTTTAACAAATTACCGATTGCTAAAGGTATGATTTTATCGGCCGTATCCATTATTACAGCTTTACTTTAACCTACCAGGTAGGATTAATTTAATTTAATTTATCGCTCACTTTAGGTTAAAGTTAAGTTTAAATAATGGAACACTTTTTATAAGGCCGGCTTAAGTCTACTTTAAGCTATCGGTAAGTTGTGAAAACGCGCCTTAATCTTATAAATATCTTGAATATAGTAAATTGTAGGGTATCACATGGTGTGCTTGACAGACTTTACTTTTTTACTTGTCTTGAATTCCTTTTGTTATTTTATTCATATCAACCTAATCTAGCATTTTCTTATTCACTTTCTTTAATTTTTGGTATTTTGCCATAAATATAGTTCCCCAAATTTATTTCTCTTGACCATCTTAAAAACTACAACAAATATTCAGGCAATGTTTTCTTCTCTTTTTTTGTTTGTGCAAGGAATCTGGCGTATCAAATTATGACAAAAATGTTCATTATTAATTGAGAACATCTTTCTTAAATATCCGTTTGTGGTGTGGTGTGGTGTGGTATGAGACGATATGGTTGCATGGTTTATGATATGCTTTAGCAATATTTATTGCATTTATTTGGTAATGTATGATGGCCCACTGCTGTTGCCAGATTTTCTGAGACAAATATCTGTTTTTGTTTATTGTGTTGCAATCAAAAGAAGTATGAAAAATTTATAATGAAACTTAATGTTTAAAAGTTGCAACAGTTTCGAAACAACACCCATAAAATAATATGAATGGAGGGACAAACAGCTGGACAGACGGAAAGTTGCTTAATTTTTTGTTGATCGAAAACAGAAAAAAAAAAAGATACCGGAATCATAAGTAAACAGAAGGAAAATTAATGTGTGTGCAATTTCTCACTTTTTTCTGGAGATTTTTTTTAATATTTATTTATAAAATTCGTTTTATATGTTTGTTGTCTTGCTCAAGATCGTTTTTATGACCAAATTTGGCATTATTGGCAAACATTAGCAAAAATATGTGTCTTTACTGGCTGTTGCTGCATCTTTGCAGCTGTTAAATATTTATATGACGCTAAAAGACAACGACAACGAGCCTTGAAAGAAGCAGAAGAAGGGTTTCTTGTAGACTGCCAGCCAGCAAAAAAACTAAATCTATATAAAAAAATAACTTTTGTAATCGAAACTTTTCCATCTTTGATTGCACATAAAACAAATTTTCACAAAAATAAATTAATCTTTTTTTTTTTTTTTGGTAACTACAACAATAACCATTAAGAAAAACTGAGCAAAATATTTAACTAATATAAACTGGCTGTTGGCAGAGGCTGCTGCAATTTGATTTTAATTCATGTGTAAAGAAAGGTCTTCTTTCATTCAGGTGTTTAAGTCACAATATTTGCTAAACCTTTTGCCACTTGTATTTTAAACTTTAAAGTTTGGTTTCTCTTTTATTTTTTAAAAAAATAATATTAATCAAAAAACAAAAAACTAAGTCAAGATTTTCGACGGCATCTGCAAGTAGAAGTTAGTGTTGGTTATTGCAACGGTTCAAACTACATTTTGTGGCATAAAATTTATTACCTTCACTTTGTTTAACACCGCATTTGGGTGTAATTTGCAATTCGTCATTTAGGCGGTTTGGTATGTTCGCCTGCAGTCTCATATAACATGCGTTAAATTCTTTATCGGTACTTTTGCTGTATTTTATGTTACACAGAATACAAAATACCTGATACGAGAACAAAGAGAATCATTTATGACCTTATCTTAATGTCTTTAATATGGCAATTAGTAAAACTTAACTGAGACAGGAAAGCTGGAAAAGAATCGGAGTGATTAAATATTGTATGTGTCATTTTAAAAGAACAAAACTTGAAAAATTAATTAATTGTCATATGGCAACAATGTACTTTTATATGAAGGGAAAACTTAAATTATATTAACGATTATTAAGCTTGATAACGAGGCTACTAAACGACATAACACTTTAGATTTTTTTTTTTCGGAGGTATACAAATATTAGCTACGTTTAAATAACACTGTACGATTAAGTCAAATGATTTGTAAAATAAAAAAGGTTCCAACGGATTCTTTATAACTCGCTCTATTAGAAGAAATATTTTGGTGTTTCAACATTTTTAACGTTTATGTTGGAAAGTTAGGCTGACTTCCAAAACGTTCTAATACAAAGTTTGTATACAGTTTTACTACTGTATTTTAACCATGCACATGTACAAAGTACCGAAACAATGCAACTCTATGTTCTGTTTATTTGAACGTTTTGAAATGTAAGTGATGCAATGCATAATATTAAAATAAATCTGTATTGCTTGCAAATTAAATGTCAAATATCACAAAGTATCAATTTTAAAACCGATGCTCTGATTGCTTTTTCGCTGCGTTACTTATACTTACCATTGATGTTTTGGAAGGGTTTGCATTGCATATATATTGTACTGCGGCGTAATGAAACATTATACTTTGTTCTTATACAAAACATTTAACGTTTTGGAAGTCAGCCTTATTTGTATGGAACATTTAACCTACTAACAACGTATGGGTTTTAATTTGCCCCTTTCTTTAAGAAAAGGCCGAAAATTGGTATTTAATGGGCTTTAACGGCTACTGAGGGAGTAGTGCTATAAAAAATTCGTTTCTACACAAAAATATATTTGTATACAGTATCGGACAAATCCTAAACACCCCCTCAGTATATTTTTTTTAAAAGATAAATTTTTTAAGAAAACAAAATTATTAAAAAAAAAATTTTTTATTTTTTTATTTATTTATATATTTTTTATTGAACAACACAAACTTAAGGAATTCAGAATTTAATAAAAAAAGTTATAATTCAAAAAATATTTTAAGTCGCAAATATAAGCGGACTAAACTAAAGCGTATGTGACTATAACTTTGTAACTTCTTAATTAGCCTAGAAATAATTGATCTGTTGATCGAATATTTTGCACTTAATCAATGTCTTGATAAATTCACTTGATCTTAACCCAATCGAGAACTTGAGGGAGATCGTTAACTTAATAATCAACCGAGAAAATTGCAAAACCAAAGAAAATTTATTTGAAGCTGCTAAAATAGCCTGGGAAGCAATATCACCTGAAATAATTAATAATTTAATATCCTCTATGCCTAAAAGATGTGCGTGTGTCATCCAGAATAAAGAATTCGCTACGAAATATTGATTTAATAGTTTTTTTTTGTACCTTAAGTTGGGGGTGCTTTAGTTTAGTCCGCTTATATTTGCGACTTAAAATATTTTTTGAATTATAACTTTTTTTTTTAAATTCTGAAAAGATATAAAAATAAAAAATTTTTTTTTTAATAATTTTGTTTTCTTAAAAAATTTATCATTTAAAAAAAATATACTGAGGGGGTGCTTAGGTTTTGTTCGATACTGTATGTATATAAAAATAGACATATAAAAATTATATTCAAGGTGACATAAGCTCAACTACAAGAATTGCGTGAATATCCCTGCGGGAAATTTGTGTCAATTGGTTTTAAGGCACTAATCCCGTGACAAGTGAAAGCAGTTTTATAATAATAAGAACATTTAAAAAAATTTTTTAAGAAACGCTTTTCTTAAAAAAGAACATTTAAAAAAAATTTTGCCCGCCCCCCTCCCCTAGATTTTATCCTGGCTACGCCCATGTATTCGTGTACTGTCATCGGGAATACGTATACCTGCAAAGTTTCATCCATTTGCATTGAGTAAAAGGCGGTGAAAAAAGCATTTTACCAAAAAAAAATTGGTTTGCCCCCCCCCCCCCTAGATTTTATCGTGGCTACGCACATGTATTCGTGTATTGTCATCGGGAATATGTATGCCTGCAAAGTTCCATCCATTTGCATTGAGTATAAGGCGGTTAAATTAACGTTACAAGCTTTGATTTTCCGAAGTGAAGCTAAAGAAAAGGTTTTAAAAAGGAACGAATTGTGAAAGGTTAAAACAGAACATATCACTTAACTGTTGATAATGTGCTCAATGAGTAGTTACTCAAGAAGGTAATTGACAAACAACTTGTCATGTAACTGGATTTTATGTGGGTAGTGACTGATTGATTCTACCTGGTTCTATTACTTTAAATGAAGGGGATCCGCCCTAATAACATAGTTCATTTGGGACAATGTTTGTGACAGGCATTTTTTTAACTGAAATTGAATGTGTCCATTTAGGTTGTTTCTGTGACCTGTTACAAAGCGCCAAAAAGGTGCCAATTGACACCCTCGTAGGACATCGCCATGTTAAAGTGACAAGTCTCCTTCATATAAAGTGTTAGAACTCGAACCGGTCCCTATCACTATTGAACTGTCACGTGACAAGTTAAGTGTTAGTTTCCTTTCCTCTAGGGATGCTACTGCCCATCAAAACTATTGAAGCAAAAATATTCCATTGCAAAAAAAAAATTTGTTGCTAATAAATAAATTCTTAAGCTTTATTTGAGCTGCTATAAGTTCAAAGTAGCTACTGTTCTTTAAAAAACCGAGACAGTTGCATACACCGCTGTAATGGGGAGTTTATTATGGTACTATGCTTATGTATGTAACATATAAAAATATTGCCCCTCGTACACCGATCGACTTAGAATTACATCAAGAACATACCGTTCGATAGAGGAAGCCTATTGTAAATGGTGTAAATCGGTCCATAGTATCACATAGGTCCGATAAAAGTTTCTTTCCAAAATATAGTGCCCACAAACCAGTCATGGTAACCTGCCGGCCGGGGTTCGAGCCCCAGCCACGTCAAGAATGAAAGATTATCAATAACAATTTGAATTAATTTTCATGTTGTAAAATTCCTTTCTTCATAAAAATAATTTAATGAAAAATTAAATTTCATTAACTTAAGCCTAATTAAAAATATTAAAAATTTGGACTAAAAACCATAAATAGTTCAACAAAATTACCACAATACTAATTATTGTTAAAGCTAAGGCACGAGCCCTATGTGTACATTTGTCCATCAAAGTTGTGCTGAAAAAGGTCAACAGAAAAGAAAAAGACAAAATGAAAAAACAAAAAAAATGTACTTGGACTTCAAGAAAAATTCTTGACAAAAGAACGAAAAAACAGAAGTAAGGAAAAAAACATGTAAAATCAATTAAAATGGATAATCATTCAGGAAAGCAAATTTCGATCTACCAAATGTTAGAATACAATTTGGTTTAAGGATTGATGTTTGACTATTGACGTCAGCAGTCGTCGATGGCTGCGAGTGTAAGACGGCAAATCCATCTGAGGAGATTGAGTGGTTGCAATCGAAACATGTCATGGTAACTTGCCGGCCGGGGTTCGATCCCCTTTCCTTTCTTCATAAAAATAATTTAATGAAAAATTAAATTTCATGAACTTAAGCCTAATTAAAAATATTAAAAATTTGGATTAAAAACCATAAATAGTTCAACAAAATAACCACAATACTAACAAACCATTTTAATTTGTTAGTATTTTTATTAAATTTGGTCCAAAAATGTCTCATTGCAACATAATTCATCTTACCAAATTTGTTTAAAATCTGTCTATATTTTATTATATATCCCATAAAAATATCAATCCAGCTAACAATAAGCGACGATAACTTTAAGAACAGCTGCTATGTCATGTCAAAATTTTGTACTGGTAGGTCCAGACTTGACCATAGGTCCTTTCCTTTCAAAGCAAACCCCTCCCTATCTTAAATCGCTTTAATGCGAAAAAATCTCATATAATAAATCGCCAACTAAATTGCAAAAGGGCGTAAAAAACACTTTTTATTTATTTTTTATTTTATAGGGACATGCAATTTAGTCCAGTGCATTAAAATCAATCAAAACTTGATTTTGAATTTTTTTTGTGGTAATCCATTTTTGCATTTTTGGTGACGATATGTAGATATTAATATCAAGATGATATTCGGCTCAAATGAATTTCATCCTAAAAACATAATTTCGCTTCAGCGCGTCTACGGTTGCCTATGGGCCCAATATATGCAACACTCCTGAAACATTGTCTATATAGACTGCAATGTAGGATATCAAATGGTAGAGCCTTCTCGACTGTACTTTCTTACTTGTTTTTATGTGCCCTTGCGACACTAACAAGCACAAAACTTGGCATATGAAATCAATGGAAGGACCGCCTTACTGGGCTAGCACTTTCCTCGTTTTGAGAGAAAACAGGATACTAAAATGATTTTTTTAATTAATTAAAATATTCTCTATCAATAATTAAATACTCATTGTGTTAATTAAAACTTATTATTGCAATCAAATTGGGCTTGTAGGCTGACTCTTTTCCAATATCTGAAAACAAATTGCATTCAAATGAAAAATTTTGAAAGCATACTCTGGTTGTCCTAAAAGTCAAATCTAAAACCTAAAAGTGTGCTTTAAATTGAATATAACGATTATTTTCTTGCAAAAGTTTCAATATATGGTTGGAATGTATAATTTAAGCAAAGTTTTGGAAAAGCAAACAAACCTAGAAAAATAATAAATAGTTGCTCGTAAACTATGGAGAAACCAATTATTGGTATTATGTTTGTATATTCTTTTTAAATTTCATTTAACCATTTCTATTGATTTTTCTAGCCCTAAGCACTTTATTCAATACAACTAACAAAAAAGCACCTTTATAATAAGTATTTTTCTCTTTATTCCATACAGTACGAAACCAAATACTTTTTGTTCTCGGTTAAAATTCCAAGTTGGCAATATGTACACGCAGAGAAAAAACATGTTTAAATATGGTAACCTCCAACAAAACTATTGTTAACGAAAGTTTTAGACATATCTTGTTTAATGTAACCATATTATTTTCACCGACAACCATGTAATTGTCGAATTGGTCCTTAATCAAGAAGCCACAACCATATTATGGTTGACTCTAAACATATTGTGGTTGAATATGACAATAATTTGTTTTAAAATTAACAATAGTTTTTTCCCCTTTTCCAAGAGCAACATGCTATGGTTGAAAAACAACCATGCTATTATAAGTGTCAAACATATTTTAGTTATTGTTAACCATAACATTTTCGGAAGCAACCATAATATGTTTGTGGCTTCTTGATGGACGGCTAATGTAATCATAATATGGTTATCGGCGATAATAATATGGTTAAATTAAACATAATATGTTGGAAATTTCCTTTAAAAATAGTTTTGTTGGAGGTGACCATATTTAAACATGTTTTTTTCTCTGGGTGTATGTTTCTTTCATACTCGTAAATATTTAGGTCAAGTATTTTTCCTTATGGTTATATTGAATTTCATAGTTTGTGTGTTTCTATTACGATTTTTCCAAGTTCATACTTTTGTATTCAGGTATTTATGTCCTTTTCCTTTGAACGAATGTATACATTCCATTTATTTGTTTGCGTATGTGTGTTTGAAAGTTTTTGCGTAAATTTAAATAGAAAAGTTTTATTATTTGTGTTTATTTAGCACTCGTTAGTTAAGTCCTCTTAAGAAAAGATTGTATTTTTGTTTTGTCATCATAAAATTTTCTTTTGCTAACATCTTAAAACTCATCAACAATATTACTTGAGTATTTTTTTATTTATTTTCCCACCACAAAAGTGTGTATATGGCCTTTTTCATTTTATTGTGTGTGTTGTGGTTATTTATCTTTTTGGCAAATAAATATATCTGGCTAATTTGGGAATATAGTTTTCTTTATATTTAATTTATTTGCTTAACAATTTAAGGATTTCCAAGTTATCTTATTTGTAGAGAATCTTTTGTTGAGAATGAATGAATTGGATTGTATTTGAATAGCATGAATTGATATTTTGACAGAACAAAGAATCTGAGCAGTAATGAAACAGGCGAGTTTGTTCGTCCATTAAAACGAAATTGCATTATGTCGGTTGAGAAATAAAAAAGTTATAAGACTATAAAATATTTCGACATCTAGTAGATATTAATGTGGTGAATGAGGGTAAACCAATTTTTTCATTTCATGTGATACCATTTTAATATTCATATTAGGCCGTATAAAATATAAATTTATATTCTGAATAATTAAGAAATTCTAAGTTGATTTAATCACTACAATCAGTTCCATAAAACTTAAAAAGAACAATCTTGATATTAAATTCTTTTTAACAGTTTGTTATTTAAATCAAACATACTCGATTTAGTAGGAAAACAGTTGTACACACAAATGTGGAACCACCACAATAAAAAAATTGATTTTTCGATTATTACTAAATTTTGCACAAAAAAGCCTACACGCAGAGAAAAAACATATTTAAATATGGTCACTAGGGTGTCTCAAAAATTTTTTTCTTTCTGATTTTCATAGGTGCTCAATTAAAATTTAAAAGCTTGTAGGGTGAAGTATTTTTGATTTTTTTTTAAGAATTTTCAGAATAGGTTTAGAGGTCGCGCAAATGGAGTTTTCATAAAAAAAGCGGAGTTTGCGGCCGTTTTTTAACATAACTCATAACTCATAACATACCACTAGTTTCTTCACTCCTGAGGAAACAGTTTTAAAGAAAAGTATCCAAGCTTTATTGCCGTGTGAAAAAATTATAAGTTTTGGTGATGAGTTTACTCATTTAGATACCCTTTTTACAATTTTTCCTAATTTTTTCAAAAATTTTGTAATAACGCTTTACAACTTTTTAAGTTTAAATAGAAACGAAAAAAACTAAAGATGCAGTTTGAAAGACAAATTAATTCTAATTAATTTGAATAAACAATTTTTAAATTTGTTCTTACCGTTCATGAGTTATACCCGTTTTTATCTTTATACCCAGTATGTGTTATTATAAGCTGTTTGCCAGTTCACCAATCTTACCCAATCAACAAAAAAAAAAAAAACTTTTATGAATATTATTTTTGTCAAGCTAATAGGGCCTAAATTTCTTCAATGTAAATAAAATTCAATTTTTAATTACAATATTTTGTTCCCTAAAAATTTAAAAATTGAATTTTATTTACATTGAAGAAATTTAGGCCCTATTAGCTTGACAAAAATAATATTCATAAATTCATCACTCTGGCTAAAGAAACAACTAGAACAAAAAAACTTTTCTTTTGCTCTGTGAAAAATTATTTATTGAGGTTCTTGCGATGTAGTTCTATACCTTGCAATAAATTCTGGTTTCAGAAGTTGTGACATTAATATAAGTATTAGCCAAAGCCACACCTCGTTCTGCCACATCATTGTAATCACTTGTAATTGTTGAACTTTTTTCTTTGCCTCTTGAAATGATTTGTTGGCCTTGCAATTTTCTGGATCTATTTTAAAAAAATCGATTGAAATATTGCAAGCTTCAAAAAAAGTAAGACTGGCTTTTGAAATGATTTGTTGAATTTCTTTATTTCTAAAGTTTTCTTCTGTTAAAGTTACATTTGCTACTTCATAATCGCTGCATGGAGTATCTGCAAGTTTTTTTGTCATTAAGCGCAAAGTTTTGGTGTCGATACGTTCATCAAAAAACGCTGAGGCAGCCAATTTCGGAGTTAAGTACCACTGATGACCTAGAAAAGTTTTAAGCGAGAGTTTTGCAATTGCTTTATTAATAATTTTATAGCTATCCAATTCCTTTAATAGGCGCAGGAGCGTATCGAGGGCACTGGCAGATATTTGATATATATGTATTCGTAAAACAAATAAGCTAAATTCAAGCAAGGCATCAACTGTTGATTTGTCTAAATAAGATTGCAACTGGTTTCGGAAAATGCATATTTTCAAAGAATAGATAATTTTCATCATCCAGCGAGCCCAATTGATAGCTCCTGGAGCACACATAAAATAGAAAGTGAAAATGACAGCGTGTAACGATTTAGATAAATTAATGTCAGAAGTTAATGACAGTTAAAACGTAACTATAAAAATTTATGGAAATATACAATAATTATAACGAAAAAAGTATCACCATTTTTAAGGTACAAACTATAAAAATAATGTAACTCGGAAACTGTAGGACAAAATTCCATTTTTGTTTTTCTTAATTGTTTAGAACTTATCGGTTTTCAAAATCGCGTCACTAGTTTTAATACCTTTCATATGAATTTGAAAAGTAATAAACCGTTTTTTACAGAATTTGTTAAAAAATTACAAAAATACTTAATATGTGGAATCGTAATGGACAAAAATATTGCCGGCACTTAAAGTTTTTGCATATGGAAATAAAGTTTGGGAAATTTTCTTTAGAAATATTTGGTCAAAAAAATTAAATGAACGTGGTTTTTGACAAAGTTATGAGTCAAGTTTGAAAAAAGGCCGAAAAACCAGATTTTTTACAAAGACTTGATTTGCGCGACCTCTAAACCTCTTTCTAAAAATCTAAAAAAAAAAAATTCAAAAATACTGGACCCTATAAGCTTTCAAATTATGCTTGAGCCTCTGACAAAAAAAAATTTTGGGACACCCTAATGGTCACCTCCGACAAAACTATTTTTAAAGAAAATTGTACACATGTTATGTTTAAAATAACCATATTATTGTCACCTACAACCATAATATGATTGAATTAGTCTTCCATCAAGAAGCCACAACCATATTATGGTTGCCTCTAAACATGTCATGGTTAAATATGACAATAATTAGTTTTAAAATTAACAATACTATTTTCCTGTTTTCGAAGAGTAACATGCTATGGTTGAAAACCAACCATGCTTTTATAAGTGTTAAACATGTTTTAGTTATTTTTAACGATAACATCTTCGAAGGCAACCATAAAATGGTTGTTGCTTCTTGATGGAGTACTTATTCAACCATAATATTGTTGCCGGTGACAATAATATGGTTAAATGGAACATAATATGTTTAAAATTTTCTTAAAAAATTTCTCTAGTTGTACTCTCGGAAAACACTTTAGCTCGCCGAAAACAGCAACGAATAATGGCTGTTGTAATAAAATTTAGTCTGGCCAAAGCTTATTAAAAACAGCATTCATGCCACAAAATAACGTTAAAAGGGCTAAATACTTTACCATAGGGGCAATATTTAGCCCCCTCTCGAAAAACATTTAAGTACGAATGCTATTGTAGTAAATTTAGGTGTCTCATAGTTCTACAAAGCTAAAAATCATATCCCCAAATTTTCTTTAAATCGGTCCATATAATTTAACCATATGCCTTATATAAAGCCTACTTTGAGAAATCATTTTAATTGGCCTTAAACCTGTGGTAAGTTTGGACTTTTCCAGCTTCATCTGCCTAGAAACAACACCATGTAGTTTTGTGACGATCAATCCACAATTTACAAAAGATGCAAAATAAAATCTCCTCCTAAAAATCATTAAAGGCCTAAAACTAAGACAAATCATGATATTTTATTTTAAATTAGGTCAAAGTTAGTTTTTTTTTTTACTTTTCGGAGTTGCCTTTAATACGTCTAAGCTTGAACGTATTATTAAAGTGTGAGACTACTTTTCATAAGGTTTGCTTTACAATTTGTAGATTCCATAAGAAGCCACTTCACACTATGAAATGCCGGCCAAAAATGATTTTTTTTTTTAAATTTTGATGACAGATTATAGCGAACACTTGAAAACATACAACTCATATCTTAATTTGGCTCTTGGATAACTATTTTACTGTTAATACTGGAGCAAAGTAGAGAATTTTTTTCTTACAAATTTAAGGTTTTCAAAGTTGATTTTTGTACTTTGAAGTTAAAGTAAGCTATGATTTTTCCTTTAAAGTATTCTTTGAAAATAAGCACGTTACGTTTAACCCGTATTAGTAATTAATCATTCCATGTGATAGTTGTGATTTTGTGCGGGTTATTTTTTTGGATAAGTGAAGTGATTGTGAGTTACTTAAAAAATAAATAAAACCTAAAGTAAGCCAAATTTAAAGAGACCTTAACAAAAAAGGTGGGGCTAGGGGAGGTTAAGTGAAAATTATATCTAGTACTGTTAGGTATCAAAAGTTAGTACTATACATTTCAGCTGCCACCACCTGCCACTCTAGTAACCAGATCATTTTTAGTGATTTCATATATTATTTATAAGATTAGCGTGACTGACTGGGTGATCATCGCCCAACCCAAACAACTTAAGCCAGACACTTGAAATTTTGTATGTGGACTCCCCTCCCAATGTGTAAAATAAAATAATAGTACAATCTTTTGGAAATTAAATTCATAAGGGGTTAGAAAGGGGTAAAAACGGGTAAAATCAGTAACATTATATCTCGTGATCTAACAGAGGTAGACGTACAATTAAAAAAATACCATTATTGAATCGAAAATTTAATTGTCATGTGTTTGGTACTTTTTTGAAATTTGCACATTGCACTAAGACGAACAAGCAGACTGCAAAGTTGTACAAACGTAATTTCTTATTTGTGAGAATGTTTTATTGTATGTTTTCTTTAATACTATCTTCCGTAAAAGAGGTGACATTTAATAAAAATTATTCCAAAAAAAAAATGGTCTGTAATCTAAGGGAAGAGTTCGAAGAGAAATATGTTATTCGGATTAACGGTAAATTTTTATTTTGTTTTAATCATTATTCAGTTAAATTTTTATGGAAAAAATTTCAAGTTCGAAATGTCACGTATCGACACCGATTTTAGCTAAAAAAAATTACAGAAGATTTTGGAATCAAACCCATTTTAATGTTACACTACTACGTAAAATTCTGAGAGTAGTTTGACTAAAAAATTGTGCCAGGTTTTGCTGAATTACGCCTTTTTATACATGGCCACAAAACTACTTCTATTTTTTTTAACGTTCGAATCGGTACTTTTTTTGCCATTATCTTTGTCCTAGAATCGCGCCCTCCATAAACTTTAGCATAGATAACAGTGCTTTCTTAGTGCTTTAATTTAAGGGTTTAAAGAACGTCAAAATATTTGTTGTTTAAAATGTTATTGCATTTTTGATGCGTACAACAGTCACGTTTAACACTATGGAATTACCCATATATAGATAAAACAAAGTCAGGTGTGCTACACGATTTTTTAACTCAAGTTAGATTTTGATGATTTGTTGGATTTGTAATCGCCTCTAATAGAAGAAAAGATATTGAAAATTTGGAAATTTTGCAAAATTTCGTAAAAAATCGCAAAAGTTTTCTGAGTGTTATATCTGTATTTATACATATAATTTGGCTTTAAAATGTATTCCAGTAGGAATTTTCTTTATGATGATTTATGATTTGTGGATTTTTCATCGCCCCGAATAGGAAAAAAGATATTGAAAATTAGGAAATTTTGCAAAATTTCGCAAAAAAGAAAAAAATAAATAACTTAAAAAAAGTAAAAGACAGTCGTGTTAGTTAAACAACTACCCAGCGGTTTAACCCAGAAAACCTTCTTCTTTCCGCCCTTTTAAAAGGCCTGCTTAAAAATTATATTGATTAAATTACTATTCTTATCTAGCTGCTAAAGAAAGCCTCGGCTCTTTGGTATAAAAGATAAGATACACCTTCAACACTCGCTTCTATGAGAAGGGAGTAGAGAAGGAGTAACATTTTTTTTGTTTGTTTTTTTTTTTTGCACAAGCAAAAGCAAAATAATGTTTTTTTTTTGATCCCGTTACCATTCTTATGTACCTGCTAAAAAAGCGAGAGGGGAAGGTCTTCACCGCCATGATAACGTGTGTAAAAAAGATATGAGTATGGAATGGGGCGAGGAGTACAGAGGCCTTCTAGAAGGCTGGGTAATAACTGAAGCACGAGTGTACCGATTTAATGAGTTCTGATTTGTTGAACTCGTCTCTGCCACGAGAGAACAGAGAACGGTACGAGAAAAACTGTCCATATTTGATACTAATAGCTAAGTTATTAATGCATAACATCTGACAAAAAACTGGCAAGATTGGTGAAGTGGGCGTGGCACAAAAAAGATTTATTTATATCTAAAGAGTGGAAGAGCCAAAATTGTTAAAATTTCGCACAAATAGCTTATTTATTAATTTAAAATATTTGACAAAAAGTAGGCGGTATTGGAGAAGAGGGCACTAAATCAATTTCTTCATATCTGGAGACTTGCAAGAGAAAAATAGTTCTCTTTTGGTACAAATAGCTTGGATTTTAAAACATAACATCTTTTAACAAGTGTGTGGGACACTAGACAATAGAACGAGAAACGTCTAAATTTCGAAAATCCGTTTTACATACATTGCACGATCCCCTTGTAAAATCATACTTTTGTGGGGAAGCTAAAAAAAGGACAAAAATTACCCCTTAAAATGAGTGTTAGAGGATTAATATATTCTTAAAATAAGAATCACCATACAATTCTACTGAAGACATCTGAAACTGTATTTTAGCTCAGAAGTACATTAAGTATATTTTTTTTGACTTTTACCAAAAGCCTTTTCAAAAAATTCAAAAACTTCAGGGGCCGATATTTCGGGAACCCGAGATAACTTTTTATTACCCTTTAGTAGATTTGCTCTACCAATTGTCTGTTTTCATTTGGAGTTGCAAGTATTTAGGCTGTTTTTTTTTTTGCACAGTTTTATAGATTAACATATCATTTATTACACTTTTTGGTGGTGAAACTTTTGTTTAATCATACATAAAAAAATCCCAATGTTAAATGAACATGGCGACATGTTGATTGAGAAACATGGTAAAATTCTTTCAACGTGATTCGGATTGTTATTTCAATTTAAATGACAGTTTGCTCTAACTTTACTGCAATGTTAAATTAACATGAATTTATGTTATTTTAAAAGAATAAAATGTTGATCGCAAGTTATTGTAAAATCATGTTAAATTAACATGAAGTAACAATGAAGCAAAATCACTATCGAAAACGGTAAAATCAACGTTGTTTTCGACGATATAACATTGATTTTTTTTTCTGTGTGATTGTTTTTCTATTTACGATGACTTTTAGGGACATACAAATATCGACACCTTTGCGCGAAATTATCGTATGTTACAAAAACCAAATTTTGCAGGAGAGCCATTTTTCTACTCTTCTCTGCTTTCACTTGCAATATCAAAATGGAAATATACATTCAATTTTTGGAGCAACATAGTGGAATTTGCCTACAATAGCTGTAATGAACCAACCAAGACATTAAGATATTTTCTAATTCAAATAATAAAAATTATTTCTATGTTGAATCGGTGAATTTATGGTGCTTTGAGAAATCAGTACGACGTAGGGGAGCCATTGAATCTGCTAGCTAACAGTCGGTTGGGGCGGTTCTTGTCCTACCAAATTCCCTTGCCGATTAGAGGGTCAGAACATAAATATTATTATAGACTCCCTTTCACAGTTATTACAAAATGGACCAGAAGTTGATTGAATGAGAATTATGTTAAAAAGTACCCCTGATTTTATCAACTTATAATTACGGTGACAAAGAATCAATCACTAAGAAAAAGTAAACGAATAAAAAAAAAAATCCCTAGATGACAACGGGATCAATGCCTCTATACCCCCCCTACCTATGATCTTATGGCATTTTATGTTCTGAGATAAGATCCCCAACTTAACTTATTCTATACCGATCACATATGTAAGAATTCAGAAAAATTTACACTTCCATGTTAAATTTCAATTTATTACCAGATAAATGTACTAAGAAAATAATTGCCATTACGATTATCTTAATTTACGAATCTATTTAATTTATAAAATTCAATATGCAAACCGAACTATTAGTTAATAGTACATACACTGGAAATATTATTTTTATAAATTCTAATTATAGAAAAAAAAACAAATTGCTCATGGCCTATTGTTTATCGCAAGGTGTAAGAATTTAAAACAGATCCAAATTGAAGAATAAAAAAAACCAGTTAAATTTTAAAGAGATATTACAAAAACAATAAATTCTTTGATGTTAAATTTTATTTGGAAAGATGAATGAAAACAAAAAACATTATCAATGAATTACTCTCACTGGAAGGCCAAAAGTGTGAATGAGCGTAGTAATAGTAAAAAAAAAAAAATCAATATGTAATACTATATAAAAAAATAATACTTAAAACAGTATTCCCTCATAATCACTGGCGTTGTAAATTCTTACACGATTTATCACTTAATTGTTAAAAAAAATTTCATTATGGTTATTCCAAAAGGAAATTGGCTTATAAATAAAACCTTAAGACTCACCCATTTACACAAATTTTCTGCAACAACTGGTTGAAGAGGCCTTTTCAAAATGTTGGTTGTTGAAGGAACGGGTTGTAATATGCTGTTCACAATTTTGAATTTTCCATATTAATTACTTATAACTAATTAATGTATAAAGATAATTGAAATTAATTAAAATGAGATAAGACGTAAGTATATGTTACAACCAATCTTTTTAAAATACATTTAAGTGCAATATGAACGTAGCTGTGATATTAGGTATAGTTTTAGACAAATTATATTATATTGATTTTTTTTGATTTCACTGATAGTTTTAGACTTTGTTAACTGATCACAGGTACCCTTTCACTTTACATGCAAAAATGTGCACAATTCTTTAACTGTTAATTCAGAAGGAAAAAACAATTAAAAACGAAGCAAATTTGCACAGAAATGTTCAAAAAAAATTGGTGATAATTTACGCAAGTAACTTTAGATTTTATTACTACATTTTGGCAGGCTTTTACCGAATAAGTTAGATACTCAAAATCCTCTAAGCAAGATGGTGTTGCCAATTGTGGGGTCTATCAGATTAAGATGAAGCTTTCCTAGCCCGTAAGAACTTCTATATCGGTGGATTGACTTGTTTTCTGGTGGTGTGCTTCTGTAATAATTATTTTTTCGCTTTATAAACGCTCTGCTTTGTACAACTTTTTGAGGTTTAATGAATGAAAACCACGAAGACCAGATCAAAGGTTGATTTTTCTTTTCCTTTACCCTCTCAGTTCGCACTTTCCAATGGCCTTATTTTTAAAGCTCTTTTTAAGTTTACGTAAATTTTAGTTAAGGTGTCAGAAAAACCTTACAGTGGGTGTTCAGTAATTGAGACACCCACGGTATTTTTCGACAGATTATAACCTTAGTTCCAATAAGGCAAATTTAGATTTTATAACGTGATCCGTATTTACGTAAATAAATGTATGAGGTTATGGACAGGAAAAAATTCCCCTTTCAAGGAAGCAAACAGCCAAACAATATAAATAGTTCTGTCCAAAAAAGTTAGTATTAATGGGTAAAATGTCCCAAAATCTAAATTAAGCAAAAAAATATACCTTTTAGTTGCAGGCGTAATAGCGATCTATACAAATAGTTAGGTATGTATATATTCTTGTTTTTGCAAATAACGTTGACAAAAATAACCTTAAGAACTTTAACTTTTAAAAATTTTTAATACCGCACTTTTTGAGCTTAATATGTGAACACTTGTGTTCCTGTTGAGTATTCGATGTAAAAGAAATTATGTATACCCACATCGTGTCTAAGTAAGCCATTTATTTTATGCTGATGGGCAAAACTTCGATAAATTATCGGGAAAAAGTGCGTTTACTTAGATTTTCTGGGCTGAAATGATCATGAGTTGATATGCGTTCATATACGCCTAATATTGCCAGAGGTGAGCAAGCAAAAAAGAAAATACTAAACACATATTTGCATTACTAATTGTTCTTTGGGAAAGCGGTTAATTTTAAATTCCCAACGAATCATATTCAAAATAATTGTGGTTAAACTAACTTTATAGGGCATAGCTAACAACACGTTACGAGTAAACAAATAAGCTATTACAGCCACGATTGATATGGTTCGCAAAAAATATTTGAAGCAAAGAACAATTCGTTTAGAAAAGTAGTGACAAATTTAACGCACTTTACAAACCACATAATACTGGTTTTTTAAACAATAGTATTAGGGGGAAATAATTCCACTTTAGGGGCGCATATCTTTGGCATGGTATGTTCCCAATATTTTGCCATCTGTGTCCTGGAGAAGGTAGTAATTATTTCCTACCCTTTCCTTGACGATGCATTTTAAGAAAAGAGGTGCCAACTTAGCGTTAAATTTCTTTTCTAAACTGCTTTGCGCAAAATTTCGTCTATAGACTTCTTGGCCAACTTTATATACAATGAGTCTGGTACGTAAGTTATATTGGCTCTGGTTTGTCTCATAAGCCTTTTTGATATGCTCTTTTAAATTTCTTCTAATTAAACACAACTCATCGTCTCTCCCAAGTCTAATATGTGGTTCGTCAATCAGTTGAAGATTCTTTAGAATTGAATATGAACTCCCATGGGTTATCATATCGAAACCAAAAACGGCATGGTATGGAGAACATTGAAGAGATTGGTGAATGGAATTTCTTAACGCACAGCTTATGGCACTTAGGTTTTGGTCCCACAGTGTTTGATCACTTTTCAAATATGAGCGAATTCCCGCCAATATAGAGCGATTAACTCGCTCCGAAGCATTTGACTGCGGAGAGTAAACAGCTGTATATAGGTGAGTGATGCCTAGATACGTCAGAAATGCGTTAAAGTCATTCGCCCTAAATTGAGACCCATTGTCGCTTAGCAAAATTTCTGGCACACCAAAAATATGAAATATTTGCTTCAAAAGAAACTCTTGTATAACACTGGCGGTAAATTTTTTTAAAGGAAATAACCAATGAAATTTTGTCATATGGTCCAAAATAATTAATAAGCCTATGTTGCCTTGTTTACTGCGGGGGTATGGACCTAAAATGTCAACATACATAAGTTGAAATGGCCTTGAACTTATAATGGCCTTACCCATCTCCGGCTTAGTTATAAAATTTGGAGCCTTAGTAGTTTTACATACCTCACATGAACGGATATAATTACGTACATCACATACTAAGCCAGGCCAAAAAAAATGCCTTCGGATCAGATCGATAGTTTTCACCATCCCTCCATGAGCAGCAATAGGGCTATCATGGGCTCTAATAATAACAGATTTTCTTAATTGGTTTAGTACCCAAAGCTTCCAGCAATTGTTTTCTTGCTCTGCATTTCCATTATAATGCTCAGTGCGAATGTACACGAAATTATCTAAAATTTTAATGTCGGGATATTTAGTCATATTTTGATTGATCTTGGCTTTTAACTGAACATAGTCCTCGTCATAAAAGTGGGTGGAATTGAGATCTATTTCTGGGGCTGAAAGTTCTACACTGCTAACTTCTTCATAGGACATTCTGGATAGGGCGTCGGGCACTATATTATCCTTGCCTTTTCTATGCGACACAGAGAAATTATAGCCCTGTAATTTAAAAACCCATCTAGCCAGCCGGCCAGAAAAATCGGACTGTTTCATTAACCATACCAGAGACGAGTGATCTGTAATGACTTCAAAGTCTTGCAATTCGAGGTAACATCTAAATTTTTTTATCGCTTCGACGGCCGCTAAGCATTCACGCTCAGTAACGCTATAATTGCGTTGAGCACTATTAAGTTTACGGGACATAAATGCTATAGGTCGTTCGTTACCTTCTTCATCAATTTGGACTAGAACTGCACCAATGCCTACGTCACTGGCATCGCAGTGCACAAAAAATTTTTTCTCAAAATCGGGATTCGTTAAAATAGGGGCAGATGTTAAAACGATATTTGTGCTTCAGGTGTCCAACAAAATTTTCTTTTGGTTGACAAAACTTCAGTTATGGGATGCACAACAGTCGAGAAATTCGCAATAAAGCGGCGGTACCAGCCGGCTAAGCCGAGGAAACCACGGACTTGCTTTATATTTTTAGGCACTGGCCAATTTTGGATGGAAATTACCTTTTCTGGGTCAGTTTTGATTCCGCCATTGCCAATAATATATCCTAAATAATTGACTTCTGTTACACAAAATTTTGATTTGGCAATGTTTAAAGTAAGATTGGCCCTTCGAAAAGCGTCGGCTATACGCACTAATATGGCTAAATGAGTAGAAAAATCTTCCGAGACGATTATTAAATCGTCCAAATAGCCAAATACGCAATGCCGTAAATCTGCTGGAATCAATTGGTCCATTAGGCGACACATTGTTGAAGGGGCGTTACAGAGGCCAAAAGGCATGACAACAAACTGGTAAAGGGGACGCCCCGGTACCGTAAAAGCGGTTAAGGGCTTAGATTCTTCTGATAAGGCGATTTGCCAATACGCGTCCTTCAAATCAAGTTTAGTTATTATATTGGCCTTCGGCAATCGCGAGAATATTCCCTCAATATTGGGAAGAGGATATGCGTCTTTTCTTGTACATTGGTTCACTTTTCGGGCATCCAGACAGAGTCGTATTTTATTCGGTTTGACGACCAGACGCATGGGCGAGCTCCATGGTGAATTTGACGATTCTATGACTCCTAAGGCAAGCATTCTGTCTATCTCCTGAAACATAAGTTTTTCCACTGCAGGAGATACCGGATAGAAACGCTGCTTTACGGGAGTACTAGATCCTACGTCGATTGTGTGTTGAATAAGGGAGGTTCTACCCAATCCCTCTTTCTCAAAATTGGGAAACAGTTGGCCGACAGCTGATAGCTGCTGAGATTGACTTAAATTTAAAGGATATTGGCCACAAGAATTACAATTCTTAGAAATTTCGTGAAAATGTTTAAGACGTCAGACTGGATGTTAAAGGCAGAAAATTCTATAGAATTTTTACACAGATTAACAGTTTTAGAAGTTACTACAATATCTCCAAAAACATCCGGAGCTAAGTTAAATTTTTGCCAAAAATCCAAGCCCAAAATTAGTCTTTGGCTAATTGAAGGCACAATTAAAATGTTTAACCGTCTGCTTTGGTCTTTAAAAACAACATCAACATTCAGATAGCCGATTACCTTTTGAGGTTGGCCATCCGCCGTCTTAACAAACGAATTAGTTGTAACAAATTCAGAAAAGTTTGAAAAATCTAAACTGGCAAAATCGGATCCAATACAGGACACATTAGCCCCAGTATCCAATAAACCTAATTCTTGGAAGGTTAAAAATTTTACTGAAGCATAATATCTTTTATCCAACGGATTGGCTTGAATAGATGAAAGAATAAATTTAGATGTAAATTTACGATTTTTATAAAATTTTCTCATACGAATTGTAGAGCGTTTTTGTTTTTTAGAAACTACGGAAATTGAACTGACGTTAAAAATATTATTTCGTGCTTTTATATATTGTTCCCACTTTTTATGAAATGGAATTATGGGATGGAGCTTAGGCTCGTTACATTTACAAGAGTTTAAATCGTTTTTCAAAATAGGTAATTTATTAGTTAACAATAAGTCACATTTAGAGTTTAAGTCTGGGATTAACAATGCGTCACAATCGGGGGTTAAATTTGAAGAATCAGGGTTTAAAGTAAGTTGTACTAAAGACGATTTCGAGTTAAGTTTTGGGTTTGGAAGTTTTTTGATGCTATTTTCCTAGAAGAGCACTTTGGGCATTGGGGCTTATAAGTGTTTTTCTCCCCGCAACCGTAACAAAACACATTCCTCTTTTCTAAACAATCTTCCCAAAAATGGCCTAACTGGTCACAATTCCAGCATTTAGGGGGTATATGTACGGCGTCTATTTTCATTTCAAGCTCTTTATCCCCTTCATGAACCCCTTGCTCCTCCGAATAGTCTACTCCTGCCATTTGACGACGCCCGCCAATATTCGAAACAGATTTCGCAGTAACGTTTCTACGATAGTAATCATCGTTTAAAAGATTTTCTCTCATTTGAACGAGTTTACGTAAATGAGCCAATGAATAGATAGGTACGAATAGTAACTCATGCCTGATTTCAGGACGAAGATTTCGAGTTAGAATTTCTATTAATTCCGATTCTGGAAGGGGTTTGTCTAGGCGGTCTAAAATAGAAGAAACGGATTCATAAAATGCCTCAAAAGTCTCATTTATTCTCATCTTTCCATTCCTTAGCTCCTCATGAATATCAAAACTGGATTTAAAATCCTTATATTGATATTTGAGTGCTTCGCAAAAGTCATTCCACCTAATTGCCCTAGCCTGCTTATGGTATCTCCAGTACCATTCACGTGCACGCCCACTTAAAAGTATGTGTAAATTTTTACAGATAACAGAGAAGTCATTGTTGAAATGCTCACAGGTAAGTACCTTAACTCTATATAGAAACTCGTCTACACTTATGCCTTGAGTAGAGCCATCAAATTCAATGTGCCAATTTTGAATAATATTGGTTATCTTATCAGATTTTAAAGTAAAATGCTCATTAAATGAACTATTATTATGTCCTTGAACATAAGGTAAATTGCGAAGATCATTTGGTACTTGTGAGGGAGGCATGGTAACCTGGACAGGTGGATTTGATTGTGGGGAAACATACTGTTGGCTATTTTGTATTGGAAGTGGTAATTGTGTTGGTTGTTGATTTTGAGTCGAAAAGTTTTCTGTATTAGGGGGTAGCAAATGAAGATTACTTAATAAACGCGAAACTGTGTTCTCTATCATAAAGTTGATTTGAGAGTAGTCAACAGTTGGTTGAAAATTATTCGAAAAATTACGAACCGGTGAATTATGCTGGATATTCTGATTTAAATTTGCGGTATATTGTGTATGATTTGGAGTTAAAAGGTTATCAATTTCATTTTCAGTAGGTATGCATACCTCTCTTAAAGTATTACGATTGGCATCAGTAAACAAATTACGAGCCGAACTTCTGGTATTATATTGTGAAGCCGCCACTCCTCGTGTTTTGCCACGAAATGTTTTTGGCTTGTCTAAAGATTGATATTTAGAATTGACTTTTCTTAACTCGGATAATGAACATACTCGTTTACAAGTTGGACATTCCGAAGAATGAGACAAGTATTGTTCAATACAGCGACTGTGAAAAACATGATTGCAATCAGAAATTATCATACAGTCCTGTCCCTCACACAGTTTCTCATTACAAATTTTACAAACTTTGTCATTCCTAACTGGTGGAAGTGTTAACGATAAAGGAACAGGTGGCTGTGATGCCGAAGCTTGACCGGCTGAAGCCTCCGAAGCAGGAGGTGAATGTTCCATTATTTCCTTCAAAAAGTGTATTTACGCACGGGACTTAATGTTTTATTTAATTAAATAAAAATTTCAGTAAAATACAATGTTAAAATTTTTTTTTTTTTTTTTTTCTATTAGAGAACAAGAAAAAAACTACTCTTAGCAATCAAAAGTTACAACTGATGTATGTTTCTTCTTACATATGTATGTGATGCGGATAGAATAAGTAAAGAGTTTGCAAAAAGAAAAAAAGTGATTGATTAGGAAATATTTAATTGGGCTATGGAGTTTTCAAATTTGCGATGTATTTATAGAACGCTTTGGTGAAACGATATGCATTTATTTCCTAAAAACTGATGTTGACTGGACAAAAAATTGCAAAATGCAGATATTTTGTAAATCCAAATCAAAACAGGATATCGATAATTCTAATAAAAAAGATCTACAAAAACAACAAATTTTAAAAACTGCTCAAAATTATAAAACAATATATAAGTCGCAAGATATGCCACCAAAGAAAGCTTAACCTTGTCTTCGGTCGAATTAGTCGAATCGATTCCTCAACTAAACGAGAATCCAGAAGAAATTTAAAATTTATTCGTAACACACCCATTAAAATATATACAGGCTTACAATTTATGATCAAATGGATATAAAAATTATTAAATGTAGTTATTTTGTAGGGCGACAAAAATCTAACGGCTTTAGTTAAACCGATTTTTGGGCCCCACGTTGGGCGCCAATTTATGTAATGAACCAACCAAGACATTAAGATATTTTCTAATTCAAATAATAAAAATTATTTCTATGTTGAATCGGTGAATTTATGGTGCTTTGAGAAATCAGTACGACGTAGGGGAGCCATTGAATCTGCTAGCTAACAGTCGGTTGGGGCGGTTCTTGTCCTACCAAATTCCCTTGCCGATTAGAGGGTCAGAACATAAATATTATTATAGACTCCCTTTCACAGTTATTACAAAATGGACCAGAAGTTGATTGAATGAGAATTATGTTAAAAAGTACCCCTGATTTTATCAACTTATAATTACGGTGACAAAGAATCAATCACTAAGAAAAAGTAAACGAATAAAAAAAAAAATCCCTAGATGACAACGGGATCAATGCCTCTATACCCCCCCTACCTATGATCTTATGGCATTTTATGTTCTGAGATAAGATCCCCAACTTAACTTATTCTATACCGATCACATATGTAAGAATTCAGAAAAATTTACACTTCCATGTTAAATTTCAATTTATTACCAGATAAATGTACTAAGAAAATAATTGCCATTACGATTATCTTAATTTACGAATCTATTTAATTTATAAAATTCAATATGCAAACCGAACTATTAGTTAATAGTACATACACTGGAAATATTATTTTTATAAATTCTAATTATAGAAAAAAAACAAATTGCTCATGGCCTATTGTTTATCGCAAGGTGTAAGAATTTAAAACAGATCCAAATTGAAGAATAAAAAAAACCAGTTAAATTTTAAAGAGATATTACAAAAACAATAAATTCTTTGATGTTAAATTTTATTTGGAAAGATGAATGAAAACAAAAAACATTATCAATGAATTACTCTCACTGGAAGGCCAAAAGTGTGAATGAGCGTAGTAATAGTAAAAGAAAAAAAATCAATATGTAATACTATATAAAAAAATAATACTTAAAACAGTATTCCCTCATAATCACTGGCGTTGTAAATTCTTACACGATTTATCACTTAATTGTTAAAAAAAATTTCATTATGGTTATTCCAAAAGGAAATTGGCTTATAAATAAAACCTTAAGACTCACCCATTTACACAAATTTTCTGCAACAACTGGTTGAAGAGGCCTTTTCAAAATGTTGGTTGTTGAAGGAACGGGTTGTAATATGCTGTTCACAATTTTGAATTTTCCATATTAATTACTTATAACTAATTAATGTATAAAGATAATTGAAATTAATTAAAATGAGATAAGACGTAAGTATATGTTACAACCAATCTTTTTAAAATACATTTAAGTGCAATATGAACGTAGCTGTGATATTAGGTATAGTTTTAGACAAATTATATTATATTGATTTTTTTTGATTTCACTGATAGTTTTAGACTTTGTTAACTGATCACAGGTACCCTTTCACTTTACATGCAAAAATGTGCACAATTCTTTAACTGTTAATTCAGAAGGAAAAAACAATTAAAAACGAAGCAAATTTGCACAGAAATGTTCAAAAAAAATTGGTGATAATTTACGCAAGTAACTTTAGATTTTATTACTACATTTTGGCAGGCTTTTACCGAATAAGTTAGATACTCAAAATCCTCTAAGCAAGATGGTGTTGCCAATTGTGGGGTCTATCAGATTAAGATGAAGCTTTCCTAGCCCGTAAGAACTTCTATATCGGTGGATTGACTTGTTTTCTGGTGGTGTGCTTCTGTAATAATTATTTTTTCGCTTTATAAACGCTCTGCTTTGTACAACTTTTTGAGGTTTAATGAATGAAAACCACGAAGACCAGATCAAAGGTTGATTTTTCTTTTCCTTTACCCTCTCAGTTCGCACTTTCCAATGGCCTTATTTTTAAAGCTCTTTTTAAGTTTACGTAAATTTTAGTTAAGGTGTCAGAAAAACCTTACAGTGGGTGTTCAGTAATTGAGACACCCACGGTATTTTTCGACAGATTATAACCTTAGTTCCAATAAGGCAAATTTAGATTTTATAACGTGATCCGTATTTACGTAAATAAATGTATGAGGTTATGGACAGGAAAAAATTCCCCTTTCAAGGAAGCAAACAGCCAAACAATATAAATAGTTCTGTCCAAAAAAGTTAGTATTAATGGGTAAAATGTCCCAAAATCTAAATTAAGCAAAAAAATATACTTTTTAGTTGCAGGCGTAATAGCGATCTATACAAATAGTTAGGTATGTATATATTCTTGTTTTTGCAAATAACGTTGACAAAAATAACCTTAAGAACTTTAACTTTTAAAAATTTTTAATACCGCACTTTTTGAGCTTAATATGTGAACACTTGTGTTCCTGTTGAGTATTCGATGTAAAAGAAATTATGTATACCCACATCGTGTCTAAGTAAGCCATTTATTTTATGCTGATGGGCAAAACTTCGATAAATTATCGGGAAAAAGTGCGTTTACTTAGATTTTCTGGGCTGAAATGATCATGAGTTGATATGCGTTCATATACGCCTAATATTGCCAGAGGTGAGCAAGCAAAAAAGAAAATACTAAACACATATTTGCATTACTAATTGTTCTTTGGGAAAGCGGTTAATTTTAAATTCCCAACGAATCATATTCAAAATAATTGTGGTTAAACTAACTTTATAGGGCATAGCTAACAACACGTTACGAGTAAACAAATAAGCTATTACAGCCACGATTGATATGGTTCGCAAAAAATATTTGAAGCAAAGAACAATTCGTTTAGAAAAGTAGTGACAAATTTAACGCACTTTACATAGCTTGTCAGGTGACGTATTTTTTTAATGTAGAACAAGATTGCATCAAAAACTCAATTTCAAAAAAATTGGCATATACGATAATTTCGCGCAAAGGGGTCGATATCTTAAATATTCAAATACATTGACCATTAAACATAAATTACTGTGAAATCATATCCACAAATTTTCAATACTTTTTGCCGATGTTTTGTCAAATATTGCAAGTTATTTTCGATAATTTGATTATCATTTAAAAACCTAAAAGAAATTTTGAATTAAAGTTATTTTTGGGAATTAAAGTTATTTTAGTATTAATGAGATTTCTCATATTCCAATTTTTATTTTTGAAAAAAAAAACACTGAAATTTATTGTTGAGGGAAAAGTTAGTTCCCATGCGCATTTCAGTAGTTGCTCACGCCAGATAATTATCATTTTGAATTATGCCTTTTATTAAATCCTTTTTAAATTTTGAGTTAACTTGAAAGTTATTGTTCAAGCTTAAGCTGAAACGAAATCCGTGTAACAAATGACATATTAGTAGAGCCAGGTGCTTCTAAATTGTAATTTGTTTTTGCTTAAATTGAAGCATTTAATGAAAATATTTTAATCTTAATCGTTAATGAAAACCTAATATATAATGATAACCCTAATTCATTTGTAGTAAAAAGCAAAAAAAAAAAAAATATATAGTAAATAGAAACAATAAAAAAATATACATATTTGATAAGTATTAACAATTACTATTATATAATGTGGTCAATACAATATAAGAACAATAATAAGATCTCACCCAAATGGGGCATATTAAGCAGCAGATAATATACAACAACAATAAGTACAAAAAAAAAAAAAATAAAACATTTTCTTAAATGTTTCTTGCTGCAAACCAACCACAAGACACACAACTTAGCCAACAAGGATCAATAATAAACAACAACAACAAAAACATATCTGCAGCAGCAACAAGAGAACAACGACGGCAACAATGCATTACTTTGCCGTCCTCGCATAGTGGTTCAAACATGTGTTAACAAGGCAGGCATGAAAATAAGCATGATAAAAACACACATATTAACGTACATACATATGTATGTTAAAAAGTATCTACATACATACATATGTATGTATGTACATATTATCTGTATACAGACAGAACTTTAAAATTTTGGATTAAACTTTTGAAAATTTCAAAGTCTATGAAACCACAATCATCTGTTAACTAAGGTTCGATTTATGGGACTCTGAAGTTTTGTTAGTGCCCATTAACTTTATACGTTTTTTTCGCGCGACCGACCTAATATCAGGGCTGTCAGATATGGCGATTTCTCGCCAAACGTGGGGATTTTGAAACGTGTTTGGCGATAAGAATTCCCATTGTAACTTGGCTATTTTCACCATTTATATTATTTCGGCGATTTTGTTTAACAGCTTGTCATTTTTTGTCATCATTACTAATATAAATAAACTTGCAACTTTTTTTCACATGACTTTTGTTTTGTTATCATATTAAGGCCCGTTTTCACAACTTACCGATAGCTTAAAGTAGACTTTAAATGGCCTTATAAAAAGTGTTCTATTATAACTTTACTTTAACCTTAAGTAAACGATGAAGTAGATTAAGGTTAATCCTACCTGGTAGGTTAAAGTAAAGTTGTAATAATGGAGAACTTTTTATACGGCCAATAAAATCCTACCTTTAGCTATCGGTAAGTTGTGAAAACGGGCCTAAGTGTATTTTATATTCAGTCACTATTTAATTATAAAAGTATGTGTGCAGATCAAAACTCCGGTAATGAAATCGGTGAGGCTGAAACGAAACGAATCGAATAGTGTACTCCTTTCAATTCCTCTTTCCCTTCTGGACAATCAAGTAAGAATTTCTGAAAACAGTGAGTTTTTGACATTTGCAGCAAGTTACCAAATTGCCTAGATTGCGGAAACAATTGTTATGGTTTTAACTCTTTTTAAGTATAAATAAAATTATTTCTAATCAAAGTTTTTCTTGGGATTCAGAAATTAATTATCAAGGTTTCGTTATAATGTGCTAAATTCCCATTTCATACTATTGACAAACTGAAGTTTATTGTTGATGGGATAAGCTATTCCTTTCTTGTTTTTTGCAAATATAAAAAAGAGACAATTGATTTAAATTTCAAAACATAAATCTCAGAAAAAGTAAAAATAAATATTAATGCCAACTGTTTCCTTAGAAATTAAGCTCTGTTTCGCACTTGGTAATTATTATTCATGAGTAGGGATGAGATTTTTATGCACTAAAAAATCGAAAATATGCGCATAAAATATGCATTAAAAACTCCAAAATATGCATTAAAAAAATAATAAATATGCACTAAAAATAAAAAATGCTAATGTTGTTTTTATTCCAATGTTATTCATATGTATATTATTTATTAAAGCTTAATTTAAATCTATATATGTATATAAAAAGAAGTGTACACTGTGAAGTCACCACTAACTGCCGATTTCAACCAAAATTTCAGGGTACGTAGGGGATAGTCTGTATATGGTTTAAGTAAAGTTTGCACGAAATCGGCTTAGGGGCTCCGCAGGTATGGCATTTAGATTTTCCTATATATTCCCTAACAAATATGAACAAAATACCCTCCATTTTGAACTCCTCTTAAACGGCTTGACTGATTTTTATGAAATTTTGTATGTGTTTTTATTAGATTTGAGAATAGGTCGTAGAGTATATTTTATATCGCTAGAGGGCGCCAAATAGGGTATTAGCTCCCCCTCCCTATATCTTCTTAGCTAATTAACCTGTTTTCTGAAAATTTGGAATGCATGCACTGAAAGAAAATAGGGCGTGAAATAGGGGTAAAAGCTACCCCTCCCTATATCTGCTTAACAAATTGACCGATTTCCTTGAAATTTTGCAAGAAAATAGTGTAACATCTGGCAAGAACTAAAGCCTAAAATTTGTGTTATTTAGGGTGTAAAATAGGGCAATAGGGGTAAAAGCTCCCCCTCCCCAATATTTTAAACTAATCAACCGGGTTTCTTAAAATTTGGCATGCAGACACTGTAACATCTGAATGGAAATAGGGAATAAGATGTGAAATAGGGCAAGAAGGGTAAAGGCTCCCCTCCCCAATATCTTCTTAACTAATCAACCGATTTTCTTGAAATTTCACAGGCAAATAGTGTTATAGCTGGAAAGTAATATAGACTAAAGTTTTTATTATTTAGGGCGTAAAGAAAGAGGGGTAGAAGCTCCCCCTCCCTTTATATTCTTGGTTAATTAACCGGTTTTCTTAAAATTTGGCATGCAGACACTGTAACATCTGAAAGAGAATAGGGCATGAAATACGGCAAGAGGAGTAAAAGATCCCCCTCCCTATATCTTCTTAATTAATCAACCGATTTTTTTGATATTTGGCAGGCAAATAGTGTAACATCTGGAAAGAACTATAGCCTATAATTTTATTATCTCCTTAACTAATCAACCGGTTTTCTTAACATTTGGGATGCAGCCACTGTAACATATAAAAGAAATAAGTTGTATGGCAAAACAACGTTTGCCGTGTCAGCTAGTAACTACATAATTTTAATTTGTCTGTTTCAAAGCTTTTGTGCATGGAAAATTATCTCTCAACGTCAACCGAAGTTGAAGCATACTTGAAGGATGCCAATTTTTTGGAGAATATTAATTTTCTAATTCAGATCCTACATTTAATTCTATATCAAAAAAAATTTAAATTTGTTTTATTGTTTGAAATCCCATATTTTTTTGCAAAACGTTTTGGATTTTTTTTCAATTTGTCGGGCTATTCTACCGTATGTAATCAATAAATCAATATTATCGAGTTTGGTTCTAGTTTCCTCTGCAAATCGATGTAGCCCATGTGCCTAGCGAGTCGCATGTAACAGTTTTGGATTAATTTGTTTGGCAACTTGACAACATCGGTTAAAAACAGAAGAATCTTTTGTCGAAATCTTATATTTTAAGCAGAGCTCCAAAAAAAATTATTTATTAATTTAAAGAATTTTTTTTATACAATTTTGAAATTTTTTTAAAAACTTTTTTTTATAATATGGGAGTTTAAAAAATATGTCACTCAAAAATGTTAAATTATGCAAAAATATGCATTTAAAACCAAAATATGCAAAAAAAATGCATTTTCACCAAAATATGCAACAATATGCAAAAACAAATCGATGCCATTTTATCGCAAATTTAATGATTCGGAAAGATAATTGGTCGACATCAATCTTAGACTATCGTCAAAAAACATGCATTTGCATGGAAATCGCATCCCTATTCATGAAGTACTTCCACTTAGGGGTTATATATCAGCAATGGTCAATTAACGTTATCGTTATTTAGTTGCTAGAAAAATAATTAATTTTCATTAAGCCATACTCAAATTTATAATTGCGAAATGCTTAAAGCAACTAAAATATTGCTGATATCTAATGAAAATAATAATTTGTTTGTGTACGAACACGATATATTGTTACAATAAACATAGTGCAAGTGGTTGTTTTTGTGAAAAAAAAAAACTTAATACAGCTCTACTGAAAAATAGTATTATTTGGGTTGTAACATTATTAAAGTAAATGAGCGATATGTATTTAAAATAGAGCATAAACGAATAATAGAGCTAGCCCACTAGATGCCAAATAAAGTCACCTCGAACGTATCAAATTTTTTGACGATGCATCTACTCGATGTGCCTTTTGCTTTTTTAGTTTATGATCTCATGAAAGAACCTTAATGCCCAAAAATTCTTAGATATGAGTGACCAAGTAAGAAACGTGCCCAAATTTTTCTTAATTTTTTGTAAAAGAATCAAGTCCTTTAAATGCTCTTGCCCCAACTAATTGTTGTTAGTGTTGTTGTATTGTGCATTATTTATTTTTTTTTTTTTGTTGCTGTTTAAACAATTGAAGGAAACACTTTTTAGCTGCTTTAAATGTTTGCCTAATACTGTTGTTTTTATTGTAATGTTTTTGGTGTTTTTGTTGTTGTTATTGTTGCTGTTATTTGTTTTACCCAGGAATCTTTGGTGTTTTTGTTAAGCATGTAAAGCTTTTGTTTTATGGAATAGCAAAGTAAAATGTGTGTATGTGTGTTTTTTTGTTTTTTGTTTTTGTAGTGGAAAGTAAACACGTGTTGCTCTCTGAAAATCGTGCGAATGCAATCAATTCAAGATCATGTATTAATTGCACGATTTTATTGCTAAAACTTTGTAAGACTTCTATTTTTGTTCTGTCTTTTTTTTTCCATTTGCCTTTAAGTTTCTTCTTTTATTACCCGTTTTTTTGTTTTTTAGCCTTAACTCGATTCTATTGTTTTTTGGTTGAATATTGCTCGTAGTCGTCCTCATCATCTCTTTAATGAAATGCTGATATTCTAGCATTATTATTCTATTTATTTGGTCTTTCTAGTGTTTGTTATTGTATAGACGTATGTATGTATGTGTAATTCTTAGCCTTAAGCATGGCTTCTTTGTCTGGTCTTTGGTATTTTCAGGTGCATACTTTTTACTTAAACTATTTTAAACAATTGTAAGCATTAACGCTGTATATTTTTTGTTTTTTTTTTTTTTTTTATTTTGGTACGGTAGGTTGGAGGGTTAGTTAGCTGGTTGGTTGGCTGGCTAGTCTATGAAGTAATAGAAAACAATTGACCATTTTATAGATTTTATTATGTTCTAAAGAAATATTTAAACATTTATAGATTGCAATGGACAGTAAAGCAAAATAATGTTTAAAAGTGATCAAAATTGTACAGGAATTGAAAACTTTAATGCTATATGGAAATATTAATAAAGTCTTAATAATAATAGAAATTTCTCAATTATTAATATTAAATATCCTTGTGTGATATTAAAAAGTTATGTAGTTTAAGGGCTAAATGTTTTAAAAAGAATCGATTAAATAAATTTTGGATTAATTTAAATTAAAAAAAAATCTTTTTCTCTAACGCGGCCCTGCATTTAACAAAATGAGGCCTTAAAATGAATAAACCATCGAAATTATAATTATGTACTTCACCATAAAAGATAAGGAAGATCTTATGCATGTGTACAACCGACGCAGAATACCTTTAAATATCAGTTTATCAATTTTTTCCTTCCGTCTGGCTGTCTAGATTAATGTATGCAGCATTTAGAAGAAACAACTCCTTTGTAATCCAGCTATTACTCCCGAAAATTAAATGTAATGGCATACAGTGTTTCTTAATGAGGGTATTGATAAAAAAAAAGCATAAATTACTTTTGATAAAGCTTCTATATAAGGGCAAAATTTTGTGACTGTAGCACTATAATTGAGCGTAAGTCCCAAATAAACTCTATTCCAAAAATCAGTTTTACCCTTCTGTATTCCTTGGGCCAATATGACCGAATTTTTCTTTTTAACTCACTTTTTTATGTTGATGACGAAGTATCGACACCAGGAAAAATTAGGAAACTTTATTAAAAAAGTTTGGTTTGTTTTTCGTTACAGAACAAAAAAAAATTTATATACATACATTTGTGGTCTTGTTGCTGAATTTTTGGCATTATTTCTTGGCCTACAATAAATATGTGTCATTCATTTCTTATTTTTCTATTATATTCATATGGTAACCTCAAATAAACTGATAAAGATTTGGCAATTGCAATAAAGTAAGAATTTAGAGTAAAATAAAATTGTGAATACCCTCTTGTAAGGCAAAGGATATACGTTTGTTTTTGTTTTTTTGTTTTGTTGTTTCTTTAAATAAAACTAGGCTTTGAATTTTATATTTATAAACTGAAAACAAGGCGGACTAATTACAGGTACTCTCGGCTCTACAACAATTAGAACACCTACAAAAACCACAAGCAATTTGTTTTTGTAAAATCATTGTGCAATCCCTACAGATAATATGGGACTACGTGGTCCATTGTGGCTAAAATGGACTACTTACAACATGCAGGGCTGCCAACAACTGCATGATGTATACTTTTCTATAGTTTACAGTATAACACATTGTTAGCCATGATGGTGTCCATTTTTAATTGTTTATTAAAAAATGAAAGTTTGTGAAATTTGTGGAAAAAAGGTAAACAAATTAAAAATACCAAGTAAATATATTTAATAATAGCAATAATAGACTACAGAACCATCCATAAAAGGCGATTAGTAAAAAATTAAAAAGAAACATGCTTAAACTACCCGTTAAGTGTACTCCATACTGTCATAACATGGAGTAATTTTAAAACTAACCCACTTTAGCATTCCATATGGTAATTAAGGGATTACTTTGGTGGATTATATAGTCCCCACATAGGACATCGTCATGTTAAATGGACCACTTTTTACCTATATATTTGGAGTAGTTTTGGAGTACTCCTACTCCTTTATGGACTACTCTTTACAAGCATGTATGGACTAGTCTCTAGAGTAGTTCGAAAAAAATTTTTTTGTTGTCCCTCCCTTGGATTAAAGAGAATGTAAAAACAATTCCAAAAATATTTTTTTAATTTTTTGCCACGCCTAGAAATACCGCCCTTTTAGTTTTTTGTTCACTGTGTCGCCATTTTTAGTCCGATCATAACATTTTGTATATCGGTTTTCATGGCTCTGTAAAGGCTACATTTCTGTCTTTAATAGTTTTTTTATACCACGCAAATTCTAGTCAAAGCTCGGTGTATACCCTCCCAAACGCTAAATATTTTTGAACTTAAATGAAGCTGTGTTATTTTGATACAACTTCTGTATAAAAAAACTATTAAAAAAAAGTGATATAAAAAAACATGTTACAATTATTTCTGAAAAAATTGGAAAATAACAAATATTTCTGCTAAAACAAAAAAGAAAAAAAAAAAATCTAATAATGTATGCAAACAAAAAATAAGAGGTAGAAACACTCTTATTTGTGCCAAACATAAAAACCAAAAATTTATAAAAAAAAAAATATGATTTAATAAAAGTATGGAAATACCTTACTTATAATAATTTATAAGTATAATTTATAATATAATTTTATTCCTGTGAAGAGCATAGTGGCGTCTATAACTTAAATTTTCAAGATTTTCTTGTTGTGGCTTTTTTCCTTGAAAAATTAAAAAAAAAAATGATTATATACGGTCCCTGAAAATAAGTGTAACTTTATGATTAGGATTGATAGATCTTTAAAAATTTGGAGAAATAATATTTTTGGTATATTTCTTGTTTTTTTTTTTGGTAATTTAAAAGAAATATGTTATTCACACAAATATTTGAATTGTTTTTTCAGCATATATAATTTGAATTTTATTGTTGTACACAGAAAGAAAAACACTCGAGATAAATCAAGTTTTTTATGATTACTTAAGTGCGAGTCGTACTCAAAAATTCAATTACGAAAAACACTAAAACGTACTCAAAACAATACTAAATGGGATTTCTTTCGAAAATCAATCCCGGAATTTCTTGAAATAAGTATACAATTCTTTAATCAATTAAAAAAAGATTAAACTTTTCGTTGTGTTTAACCCTCCCTCCGGCTAACGCATGTTTTGATTTTCTATACATATTAAAAAAAGCGCTGGCCAGACTCATGAGTACCAAGAAGGGCTAAAAAGTAAATTTAAATTCTTGCTTCTCATTTAGTTTATATTGTTGGTATCATATGTTTGGAAATTCTTAGGTACATTGGTCTTTAACGGGCTTAAAAATTAGCTAAAATGTAAAAAAAACACTATTTTGCCAAACCTTTTTTTCTCTCAGTTCTCCGCCCGTAGTCCAAAAATCTTAGATCCGACTACTCCGGGCTATGCTTCATTGTTAGGACTAAGGTATGCGATTTTCAGTTTAATATGTCATTAGGGGGCTTTCATATAAACTAAAATGTACAAAAATGCTCCATCCAGAGACCAAAAATACAAAATTCCGGCTACGTTAGGATTTGGCCTATGTGTTTTACTATATGCATGCCAATTTTCAGTTTGCGAGCCCATCAGTGGGCTTTAAAAAGCTCTGGATAGACAAAGTGCCCCGATAGGCTAGCTATTGGTGGGCTAGTCTATCAATGCCGGGGGTGCGGATTCGATTCCCGCCAGAGACTCTGGTTTCCTGCAGGCAAAAGTAGAGCTTCGTGGGCTTAGCTATGGAAATAAAAAAAAAAGAGAAACACATCTATAAGAATATTATAATTATCAATATTTTAATAAATTTCTTAAAGCAAATTATCATTGTTTTGTTTTAACCAGAAAACGGTCAGTCCTGGCCGATCCAGCTTTACATTATTACTTGTTTTATTAAAAAATAGCTCGCATAGGCATTTTTTAACAACTGAAACAATTTAGTTTCGACCACTGTGCTAAATAAAAATTATTTTTCCTAACACACTAAAAATTGTAAAACATTTTCTTGTTATGTTTTTGTAGTTTTCTTATTTTTATTCGTGTCCATACATTTCATTATAAAATATTCCGATTGAAAATTGTGTATTCTCCATGTACAATAAGAATTACAGTTAGAACATTAAACACAAAAATTTAACACTTCAGAGATTTTACAACAATATATTCTCACTAACTGTAAACATATTTAATATGGAGCATATTTTATAATACACATACATACATTTTTAAGTTTTAATGCGTAACAGATATATTAAACTTTTAAATTTTAAAAGATACAATGCGAGCTCGATTTTCGCAACCCTCGACTATCGCAACACCCCGATTGCCACAACAGGCAATATTTGTACATTACAGTGTTTATTACTGCAACAATATGTTTAAAAATAGTCTAAATAAGTGCAAAATATTTTTTTTTATTCCTCCAGAATGTTTCTTTTTCTTGCATTTCTTGTCATATTTCTAATCATATTTAGCCAAAGATTCCCATTCCAACAACATTTCGAAACCAATTACTATTCTATTTAGTCGTAAAATTTATCAAAAAAAATCGTAATTGCTTAAAAAGTATTATCTGATTTAAAAATTACTTACAAATTTTTAAAAAATTATAGATTCCATAAGATCAGAGTTGCATTTTCTTGAAAATGAGCGAAGTCATATGATTTTGTATCTCTTTTGTGTGATAGTGCGGCATTGACATCATTTTTTATGTCGGAAAGAATTCTGTCAGATGTTCGTGTTAATAAACCGTACGATTGTGTAGAATAGTGAATTCCGGTAGACGTACATAACACGCTTTAGTGCGCTGTAGACTTCTTTCAAAAAATTTAAACTAGTTTGTTTTTCATAGAACATGTTACAAAAAAATTATTTGATGCGTTGCAATAGGAAGTTGGTTACTGTTAAACTTTTTAACACACGCTGTCGGAAACTGTCACAAGAACTTGGTATAACCACAGTGTAAAAATAAACTAAAAACAGCTAACTAAAACGGCTTTTATAACGAGCGTTGTTAAGTTTCCAAACGCACGATACTCGTCGATACTATCTCTAGTGCTATTGCAAACATACACATTTTTTCTATTTTGCACCTGATGTGTTCTTTATTCAAAAGCGTACATGGGTTAAAATAATTGGATAATTTCATTACTTTTTAAGAAAGTTGCATGATATGTCAATTTTTTTTAAACTCTCCAAGATTTTAATTTTTTTAAAAATTTTAATTTTTTTTTATATAAAGTTTTTTTTTTATCAAAAAATTGGCTGTCATTAAGTATTATAAACAATGGTCGGTCATTTCAAGTATTCGGCAATTTCAACAGGCCAGATTTTTTTGAGTTGCGAAAACCGAGCTCGCACTGTATTTGCTTAAATTGGAGCCCTACAAAAAGATAGAAAGCTAAAAGTTTAAAGGTTGACGGAAGTATCTTAATAAGTATTCAAAAGCTAAGAAAACGTATTTCTTTTTCTTAAGTTTTTTTTTTGGAAACTTTAATTAACTTTGGGGTGTCTTAAAACCAACAGCAAATTTACCGCCATTTGCGCATTAAAGTATTGAAATACGAAAAAACAGAGGAGAGAAGGCAACATGTAATTTGAAATTAAAGTGATAATTACAGCAAATTTCGAACCACCAGTACTACTGGTTAAAGATTGATGTTTGACTGTTGGCTTAACGGGCATCGCAGTGGTGCAGTGGGTAGAACTCAAAGATCTTCCGACGATAGAATGTGGTGATTCTTGAAACATGTTAAGATCAACCCGGTTCGAATCCCAGCTCAGCCAAGAAAAATTATCAATAAATTTTAATAAAAATTTCAAGTTGTAAAAATTCCTTCCCTCAGTGAAAATAATTTGATGAAAATTAAATCTGATGAACTCAAGGCTAATTAGAAGAATATAAAAAATTAAAAATTAACAGTTCAACTTAAAAATCAAAAGTACTGACAACCCTAACAAACAACAACTTGACAAATGACCGTTAGATGTTTTTAAAAAACGGGGCGTTGCTGCTCGTACGTAATGTTTAAAATAGATTTTTAAAAGTTTCTGGTGTATTTTCATCTGCGATTGCGTCATTAGTTTTTCCTTTCAGTTTTAGTTTAAAAGATATAGTGGCATATATTATTTAAACAATTTACACCATTTTCAGTTTCTCGCGAATTGTCCTTCAAACCTTTAAAAACTTTCTGGTTTATTGATCTACACAAAAATCTCTTTAAGTTGAGTAGAGTCACATTATTGAATTTATCAGGATTTCTCACTGCTATTGCAAGGTTATTAAAAAAACAGATCCCAATTTATTGTTGTCCGCTTATTACGAATATAACAAAGGTTTTTCTCTTGCTTGTGCATACATTGAAAAAATTAGGAGAAACAATTGGAATACAAGTTAGATACCTTACTATACTCACCAATGTGATTCTATTCAAACGAAAGAGATTTTTATGTTGATTTATAATCCAGAAAATATTTTAAAGCGTCATTTGTGACATATTAAACGACTAATACAAAAAATGGTGTAATTATGCAAACATTCATTTTCACTATATCTTTAAAACTAAAGCTGCTAGAAAAAAGCTAATGATGCTACCATAATCAGCATTATCTATTCATCTAACAATATTGGGCAGTAGTCAGGAAACATCAGGTGTGTTGACCAATGTTGTTGAACAATAATAAAAGTTTTGCGCCCGCAGTACTACAGTCAAACTGTTTAGACTTAAATAAAAAACAAAGTCCGGAAGACTTCATTAGCCAGTGTTGCAGAATTGAAATTTTGCAATGGTACTGAACTTCAACTAAAAGGGTATTTTTCCCACTAAAAGGTACTTTTTGTTAAAAAAAAAACAATAATTTATGAAAATAAAATAAGCAAAAAATGTTTTATGGGAATTCATTTATTTAAGTATTTTAAGCAAAAGGTTTTTTAAATTTAGGTACACATGTAAATAATATTATTTCTGTTATACATAAGCGTCAAGCGCCCCATTCATTTACAATATTATTGTATATGTTATTCGACATATTATTTCTATATGGCCCCATTTTATTCAATAAGTGGCACAATGGTTATAATTGAAATATGGCGCAACTCTTATTAAAAAAAAACATAACCTTTCAAGCAAAACAACATAATACATTGTTGCCAACATTGTTGCACTTCTTTTCTGATTTCGATTCTTGCCAATATATTGTGTCACATTCGTATATCACATACACATTGGCAATAAAATTGAACAGTTATATTGCAAGTGAACGGCTCAATAAGGTACGTTGTTTTCAGTATTTTCTAAAAAAAATATTTGAAATATATCATATATTTATGAATAATACCATATTTACATTATGCAATTAACGCCGCAACTTGCCGCAACTTTCGCATGCAACTTTTTGTTTGTTAGCAAGAGGTGTAGGGAAGAAAACCGGGTTGAAAAAGTTGAAAAAATGCTTGAAAAAAATGTAAATGTAAATGTGAAAAAGAGTTTCGTAGAAACTACTTTAAAAGGAAATAGAAAAAAACTCGGCGTTAATTGCATAGATGTAAATGCGGTCTAAGTAAATAAATTAAAAGTTTTATTTTTTGTCAACATAAATTTATACTGGTATTCATACATATTTATATTTTTACTTTTGCAAAGTTACATTATTCGGACTTTTACAAAAAAGTTTAAAACGATTTTTTCCTTTGCTTTTTACCTCATTTTGCATTTGAAAATGTGCGTTCAATTGATTCTCAGAAATGTGGTATCGATAAAATACTAAAAGCAGTTCTGAAATGCTTTATTTCTGAAAGATCCGCTAAAACACGGAATTATGAATTGATATTATTATAGTTTTCTCTATCGTTTGTAAATAACATTAATAAATAAATTGGTGTGCTATTGGTTTTTCCGGAAACAATATTTTCTGGAGTGAAGCATATTATCGCTTTTAGGGCCATAATTACAACTTGAAGTTAGCTAAAGTTAAGATTAAATTGACAGATAATAATGTGTTATCTGTCAAAAAGCGTCTGTTAGCTGTCGGATAACAGCTAACGCCAAGTTATAATAATGGCTCTTAAGGATTTATTTTTCAAACAAAATTAAGTTCTTCAAATAAAATGACTTTGCAGTTTCTTTTACTTTATAAACCATTTCCTTAACATTGCGTGTTTCTATAAGTTTATTTAAATTTTTCACTAACATATTATGCAATATAAATATATTTTTATAAATTTTCTTGACACTTGTGAGAACAAATATCCCATTCTGGAATGCAAAATATGAATCCTGGCGTTCACGCATTGCATTTCAATATTGATTCGTTACTTATTTTTAAAATACAACAACATAAATTTTGCAACAAACAAAATAAAAAAGTACTGAAAGCAACGCGGAGGTACTGCGGTATTTTTAATATGAAAAAGTACTGAATAAAGTACCAAAGTACTGAATTTTTCACCACTGGTCATTAGCTGAAAACGCCGAATGCACTGGTTCTCTAAAAAAGGCTCAATTCAAGAGAGTTTTGGTGATAGTCTAGGCATATCCTTTCGGTTTTGTGATTGAAAATTAAAACTTTTAAGAAGCCTCTTACAGCGTTTAATCACAAGAGGGCCGTATCTTCATGCGTACTAAATACAATTAGCACAACAATTAAGGCCTAATGACAATGTATAGGGGACAACTTAACATTAAGAAATTAATGCTGTTTTCTGGGTAAAACCATCTTAAGCGTTAATTATTAGAGACCTCACATGTGCTTGTCGATAAAATAAAAAATACAACCGTATCGTTTTTTGGTTAAAATCTTGAGATGAAGGCATCAACAAACCATGTTTTTTTTCTTTGATGCAGCTGTTCGTAACAATGCAGTTTTCTTTACCACAAATGGAAGACATTGGTATGGTTAATATGTGGGTATAAAAAGACCGTGCCACACGCCATTTAGCAAACTAAGTCAGAGTACACCACAAGGTGCTCTTTAGCATCGGTAAGTTAAAGATTATCCTGATATCTTTCTTAAGATCGCTGACGGGCTCCATGCACGTCAGTAGCCCCAGTAAGTTGGCACCGAACTGACTATTGGTTAAGGCTTCCGAGAGATATTGCAGGAAATGCTTTCTGTCTTTCAGAATGACTGTCTTTGCGAAGAGTTTCGTATTTCCGTTAAAAATATACTTTCAGATTTCACGTGGTTGTTGTGGTTTACTACCTAAAGCCTAAAGTTGTGAAAGAATAAGGCCTAAGGGAGGATCATCCCAAAGTGCTTATTCTACTCAACTGATGCTGCAACCTTTTTTTCAAAAGTAGCGGAGGTAAGAAAGCTTCAGCTCCTAAATAAGGCATGGAAGAGGCCTTCAAAAACCTTTATTTCTAATTGATTTTTGAAGAAATAACTACCAATTTAGCTTTACAAAAAAAGAGTTTTGGCAACACTGCTTACATTGATCTATTTTCTCACATATTCCACAACAATATTTCAATATATTCGGTTGCCGATCGATGCTTTAAATATACAGTTAATATTCTCCACACTTAACAACTGAATTAATACATGATTAAATTTTAATTATTGCAAACTTCATGAACAGAAACCACTTTGCGACAAGTCGATCGTTTGTTTTCCATTTAAATGAAAGTCATTTAAATAAAAATTTAATCTTTAATCAACACGTGTTTTGTGGCTTTCCAAAATTTCTCAGTACTTCTGGTATGTCTGTTTATCTCTCTGTCTGTCTGTCTGCTAGTTGGAATTTCGTTTTACATTTAATATCAATTGTATGAATACGGTATTTATGGCATAGAATGTTTCTATAGAAACATGCGTATGATGATAAAGGAATTGTTTGTTGTACTTGTATGGTGTTATTATCCGCTAAAAGTTGACTAACTTAAAACAAGCGACTTTAAACACAATAAATTTGTTGAATGAATCAGTGACGAAATGAATGAATGAGGGAATGGAATGCCATGAATGCATTGAATTTGTATGATATGAGTTCATTCATGGATGTGCATGTGAGCATTATAATTTTAAATAACACTACATCCAACCAAACATACATTCATACAAATACTCACACTTGTTTACAGTGGTTTTGTTAAAGTAGAGAAAGAGCTTTTCAATTAAATTTTAATTAAATTTAATTATAAGAATTTTACAGGTAAATAATAAAAAACAACACATACACAAACACACATACTCAAACAACCGCATAAATAATCCAACAAAAGTAGCAAACAGCAATAACAACAAATAGACAGACAAATTTATTTACATATACTTAAATATTCACACAAATAAGTACAAACACACACAACCATTACGAATAAAAACAAACAGCCATTAACATATTTAAAATTTAAATTAAATTTATAAATAGAAAATTATAAATGAAAAGTATGGATGGACTCATATACAAATATAAATATTTATCTGTGTTTGGGAAATTAAATATAAAAATTTTTATTTAACTTTCCAAACATCAAGATCTTTCTTTAATGTGTACTTAAATGTGCAGTTGATTATTAAGGCAATTATGATAAAATTTAAGAGCTAAATGGTATTTTAACAACTAAAAATCGTAAATTCTAGTGATCTTGGACAGCCTTCCTTTTAACGAAGATATTTACAAAGATTTTTATTTTTTAAAGAATGGAAAATCGGGTCTATAAACTACAGAAAAATATTTCAATGTTAAATTATTATGACGCAATGTTGATTGAAAATCATAGCAAATTTCTATTTTTACAATAATTTTTTTCTGTTTGCATGGAAATAGACAAATTGAGGTTTAACGAAGACGTTAACAATCTGTTTTCTTCTCTTAAGATTTTTATTTGAAATGCCGATATTTGATTGGCAATATATGTAAGTGATGACTGAATAGACTGTTTTCTTAACTAGATGCGTTTCAGCAACGATATGAACAGTTTTAGATTTAACATGTTTTTCGTAGGCTACGAAAGAAAATAAGCTGAATCGTTTGGAGTCGCTTTGTCTTGTACTGCATATTTGTGGGGAATAAACACAAAGCAAAAGTAATGAGAATGATTTTACCACGTACATGGTTAAATTAGTCTTCCATCAAGAAGGCATAGCCATATTATGGTTTGCTGATAACATGTTATTTATAGTTAATAATTACAACAATTTTTTAATCTCTAACAATTCTGTGGTTTTATATTAATTAACAATACAATTTCCCTGTTCTTTAAGAGCAACAAGTTATGGTTGGAAAACCCCTACATATTTGAGATTTTAACTCCAGGGCAGTGATGTCAATTATGGTTGTGTTGGTGAGATTACTCTTATCTTTTACATGCCCAGCGGGCGAAATGTGCGGTTGCGAGGCCTATCGCGAGGCCTTATTAACGGCTTCTAAGGGTCATTTATGTTCGATTAAATTTTTGGAAATCAGGTAAGGTACTGAAACTTACACTAGGAAACATTTTCATGTAAGGGCGATGCAAACACCAGGGCCAGCATTATGTGAGGAAACATAGTATGTACCTACATGCTTTTCATTCATTTTTTATCAGACCATTTAAAGTTAACTTACATTTATTGCTATGAAGACTTAAAAGCAATTAATAATAATACAATTATTGAAAAATGTTGAGTTATGGACATACACAATCAATTATTATTTAAATAAATTTAATTTAGAACCTCAAATACTTTGCTTATTTTTTGGAAAAATTGAGCAGTTGACAATATTTGAAGTTTTTTTACAACCTAATACAATTCTTTCCAATATTTTTCGTTTTTTGCTCAACATACCTTTGCAAATTCCAACAATGAAAATTCATTTGCTCATACTTATGCAAATAATAACACCATTATAGAAAGAGAAGATTTTCGTAACAACAAAACATTATTTAGGTTTGCGGATTTTAATTTATTGCGTTGTTTTGAGCAAATGTATTTCAAATCGGAAAATATTTGTTCGCAAAGATATGTTGAGGAAAAAAGCGACAAACATTTGAAGGAATTTTTTTTTTAATATAGTATATAGCGCCCCGTCTTAGTTTTTCGAGAACTCAATAATATTTTCCCTATCTGGATAAAAAACAAAATAAAAAAGATAATAAAACAAAAAAAGGTGTACATACCTACATACAGTTATTGCATAAATATTTATATTATTTCTGTTTAGAGGCCTCAAAACAGGCCTTGCGATATTTGCGATAATTCCCGCTGAATGAGAGTGTTTCTCAGTAAACAATTATATTTTACGCTCGCAAAATAAAAGAGCGATGGCGCTGACATCCCTGCTCCAGGGACTTGTTTGAAACATCTTAGAGAATAACAAGTAAGAGTGGTATATTTGGCTGTGCCGAATCTTTTATACCCTTCACCATTGTGCGAGCAGAATACAGAGCAACTGGACAAAAACTAAATAATTTTTACATACCTATACATCCATATTTACAATACTTAAAACTTCATTATAAATAAAATTTAAAAAGCGAAAACTGGTAAATATTTTTTTTAAGTCGTTTTTAGAACATAAAAAAGTAAAAATATTAAAAAAAAAATTTTCTTTTTAAAAAACCAAGATTCGAACCAGGGAACACTAAGTTTCTAACTTAACACACCCCCTAGACAACTGAACCACGAATAAACGTTATTTGAATATCATTAAAATGAAATATGGCCCGTTTACTTTTCACAAAATTCAACACAGTTGAGTTGTTATTACTTTTGATGTTGTTGTTCACCGCAATAGCAAAGTTGTAAACCATAATAAAAAAATTACAACCGAAATAGGGAAATATATTCACCAAAATAGTTTGTGCCATGTATGTGTGTTTGGTTTCTTTTATCTTTTTTGGCGAGCTTTTAAGTAGCAAAAAACACAAAAATTTCTAGTTTATATTTGTTAAAATTATTTCGTTAAATAGATGAAAAAATAAAGAAGGGTGATAACGAAAATCATATTGGGTATTATGCTAGTATATATAAACAATTGAAAGGGGCGGGGGGGGGGGGGGCAGAGGGACATCACATGGTTAAATCAAGTTCTCTCCTCATAAGGACCCAGAATATATATACTTTATAGGGTCTTAGATCAATATTGTAGAAATTACAAACGGAATGACCCTTTTCCAACTGAGGTGAAGGGTATAAAAATAAAAAAAGTTTAAAACTACTCCCGGTACACTTGCATAGGATAATGATTTCATTTGCACGGATTTCGTGGAAAATGCTGTTTTTTGCTAAATATTGATCAATAGTGTAAGGTTCATCTGTTTTTATAAAGGTTCAATTAATTCTTTTGAGCGTTCTTTCTATATTCTGAAAATTTGTTTAAATTTGAATCACGTCAAGGGTAAAGGTAACTATTTTTTGGAAATTTAAAATTTTCATGAAATTGATAACGAAATATCGTACAAATTTTCTGCATTTTGTTATTAATATTTTGCCTGAAAAAAGAATAAGCTTATCCTTTTATACACTTGAGGGCAAAAATGAGCCAATACTTTTTAACATCAATAAAGCAGTTTCATTTAAATATCTGCAACATAAACTAAAAGTTGTAAATAGAAAAAGTGACAGATTTACTGCCTTCTGAACTTCACCTTTGGATCCACTTGAAAAAATTGCCGTACAACATTGAACCCTTCTAATGGTATTTCCCCAAATCTGTGTTTAAAATGCGACGCAGCGATGTTCTGGGGATTCCAAATTGGGAAGGAGATAGATCCATGTGAATTCTTTCTCGTTCAGCATCCACATTTTTTAAA